>OY728119.1:999699898-1009699898 GCA_963277665.1 Viscum album | reverse complement strand
TCCGGCCGCGGCGTCTTCGGTTTCCTTCGACGCGGCGCGACGGCGTCACGTTCATGATAATTCTTTCCACGGCGCGGCGCGACGGCGCCGCGCAATAATTTCCGTGTGATTCCCGCGTGGTGCGACGACACCACTCTATCTCGTTTCATCCGCAAGAAACATTCAAGAACAAAGGAGGGGGGTTCGGCCGTGTTTGTGCGGTCCGGTCCCCCTCTCGTTAGACGATTACACTTAATCGTTCATCCTAAAGTTTGTCATGCTAGAACCAAGAACGGAAAATAATTAAATAAAGCAACAACAAACCCCAACTTGGATATTTGACATCGCATGCCGGGCGTCACGGAGAACGACGTCGCGGAGATCGGATGTCGATTCCATGGATGTTGGGGTACGTCCGAGGAGGAAACGACGTCTCCTCACTTGTTACGGAGAAGAAGAAGGAAGGCGCGTTGTCGTTGGAGAGTTCCCTACGTCGGTGTCTTCTCCCTTGCCGTGGAGGAAAAAGAGGGTGAAGAACCGTGATCACCGAGTCGTTCTAAGTTGAGGGATCGATGTTCTTCATCGGAGAAGAACCGTTCTTCACGGAGAGGAGACGTTCTTCAACAGAGAAGGAGCTTCCTTCTTCTATCACACAAAGGCTCTTTCTCAAAAATCCTCCCACCACAATTCAACCTCCAAATAAAAGAAGGTTTCCCCTTATTTTATTTTAATCATGCCATGCATTGTAAGTTCAAAATTCAAACACTTAATTGATTAAGAGTTTCAATAACTTAATTTAAGTGCTAGTTGGCATGAGTTATGAGGGAGAGAGGGAGATAAGGAGTTTCAAAATAAAGAGGGAGGTGAGGAGTTTCAAAATAAAGAGGGAGTTAGGGGGTTATGAGAAAGGTGAAGGGGTGGGGTTCGTGTGGGCCCCACCTCACCTTAAATCCTTCCATGGGTGGTTAACTCCAAGTGGGTCCCACCCCTAGCTCCCTTACATAGGTTAAAACCACTTAAGAGAGGGTCAAGTGTTGTAACATAACACTTAATCTACTTAACAAGAAAATAAAAATTGTAGATAAGTTATAAATTAAACTTCCACAATTTTTATCATCTTCTCTCGGATAAACGCAACTCCGGAAATGGCGTTCTTAAGAAATTACAGGCGCTGTGGTTCCATCGGTGCCCTCGTAATTCGATTCCGGGCACCGGTTCAAAAGATAGAAATTCCCGCTCGCTCGTTCACTGAACGTACCCGAGCCAAACTTCGGAAAATAATTCCGGGCACACCGGGCCTCGGAATCAGGCGCCGTCAGAAACTGCGTTCTTGTAAAATTCCAAAGAAAATGAAGAAAAAATTTTTCTTGAAATTTCCGGGTCTTTACATTCATATTTATAAAAACATATAAGTATATGAGTGATACTGTTGTTATTACTTCATAATGAAACAACTAAATAAGAGGAAGTAGAAGAAGAAATAAATTTGAAAGAATCGGTAATAGATATTACCTCTTCTTCGATGCACCTCCTTTAAACTTATTATTAGGGCACTAGGGTTGGTCTTTTGAGAAGACCAGAACCTATATGATATAACTAGAGAGGTTTAGAAGAGTAATTGGTAGGGTTTGGCCAAGATTAAAGGCTCAAAAGGGTGTGAAGAGAAGTGGGAAGGGGTTCCCTTTTTATAAGGGAGGAGAGGGGCACCTTTAGAAATCTTAAAAATATTGATTTATAATAAATCTAACCCCACTTAAAAACCTCCAAAAATGACTCATATTCGAATATTAGATGATATAGGGTTGTAATATCATCAACCAATAAAATTTAGACATGTAGGAAATTTATTTTAAACATTATCAACTTGATTTATCCTTATTTAATCTATTAAATTTTATTTGTGGTAATAAGATTCTAAATTCTAAATTGTTATAAATAATTACTTATGTGATATGAATTATCCATAAATAGATAATGTATGACATTTTAGACTATATAAATTTCAATTTATAATTTTTAAATATTTTTGGGATTTTTAAACAATTAAATAATATGTTATTTTTATAAAATAACAATAGTGTCAATTTTGAAACTATTCATTTATTTGAATTTAAATAAAATCCACACAGTGGATATATTCGAACTAAAATATTTAATAGGTTACTAAAATGTCATAGTAATTTATAAAATTAGTGGAGCACATTAAATAGTTCATATACTATTTAGTTTACTATTTTTAAAACCATTTATTTGATATTTCTCTTAATAAAATAATTACTACAACATTTTTGTATAATTAATAAATATACTTATTTGTTGCATAAAAATTAAAAATAAAATATTAGGATGAAGATAAATCTTATATATTTTATAATAATACATTTAGTTGGATTTATCCTCTAAAACAAACAAATTTTAAAATGTTATATTTATTAAATTATGAAGGTGACAACTTTGACATCATATAAAATAAAATAATATAAGTGTCCTAATCACATTTATAAGACTCCGAATGGTCATATATTCTGTCATGGGATTCTTATGGTGTATATATACAATAACAATAAGTTTTGGTCAGGTTTTTGAGCCTTTTAATATGTATTACTATTTCAATAAAAACAATATTATTGATTTTTTTACTAAATAAATAATTTCTGCATCATTAATGTATAAGCTAATAAGGTAATTAAATAACTCTTAAAAATTAAAATAAATTTCCATGATAAAGAAAAACATTTTAGATTTCAAATGATTATTTATAACCGAATTTATATTCTGTATAACCTTATATTAAAAATACATTAATTATTAAAGTTTGAGTGAGACATATTTCACTTTCCTTTAAATAAAATAAACTACAGGTCTTAATCACCTCCAAGTGGATTCTAATGGATTCCATTTCGACCCAAATATGACTTAGGAAGAAATATAAACATCCAATTGTATTAATACAAGTGTTAGGGTAATTTTATAATATTATATTTACCCTTAATTACCTGTTTTACCTTTTACTATGGTAAATAAAATTTACCGTAGTTACTATTCATAATGCCCAACAATAAAAAGTAGTCTATTAATATAATTTGGACCCACTGATTCCAAATATGGAATCAATTTTTCCAAATTCAATACACAGAAGTTTCAGAAATTAAATTAAAATTAATCCCGCTGTTGAAAGAGAACGAGTTTTTGTTTAAAACATTGCAAAAGATTGAATTGATTTAACTTACAAATTCAATGTAAAATCAATGATAATGAAAAAAATTATATTAAATGGTAAAAATATATTCTATTTATAATTTAAAACCATTCAATATTATAATTTAACCATATAAATTATTACGAAGAAAGAAGTTGTTTTTAATTAAAATATAGCGTGTTTTTACTATTCATTAAAATATGAAAGTTATCAGAAAAATATCCAAAATTTATCCAAAGTAAATTTTTATATCCGGATTCCAAAGAATAATTTTATTTTGTCAAATTTAACTTATAAAAATGTCAAAAACTAGATTTAATGTGGGTACACCATCAAAAGGCGGCAAAACTACATTTTTTGAAAAATACTTATTTTACCCGAAAAATTTATTTTATTCTCATACCATGTTCTAGTAAATGAGTAAGATGAATAATAACGTTATAAAATTCAAAATTTAGTTAATACTATTCATAATGGATATTTCATGATAATATTATAACCATATATCGTTGTTTAGTGAAAGCGGCTATTGCGTACAACACACGCTATCGAGGAAGGTCGCGATTGCGTGTAAGGCAAGCCAGGTCAGGGTTGCGTGTAGTGCAATCTCCCTTTGGTGTTGCGTATAACATAATTCAAAACTTATTTCATTTATACATTAAACAAAATCTATACTTAATGTTGTGTAGAATAATTTCTACAAAACGAATTTGAAATTGTGTGTAGCACGAGCCAAGAATAGTGTTGCGTATACTGCAAGCTAATACGGTGTTGTGTATAGTACAAGCTTATCTTGGTGTAGTGTATAATAGAAGAGATAAAAATAATATATCTCATAAAATCTCGGGGTGTTACAATACATACATACATACATACATACATACATACATACATACATACATACATACATACATACATACATACATACATACATACATACATACATACATACATACATACATACATACATACATACATACATACATACATACATACATACATACATACATACATACATACATACATACATACATACATACATACATACATACATACATACATACATACATACATACATACATACATACATACATACATTAATACATACATAAATACATACATACATACATAAATGCATGCATACATACATACATACATACATACATACATTCATACATACATACAGACATTCATACATACATACATACATACATACATACATACATACATACATACATACATACTTACAGAAACACACATATACACACACACATAAATACATATACACACATACACATGCACACTCACAAACACCAACACACACCGACACACACCCACATACATAGATACATATATACATATCTATGTATTTACGTATGTACGTACACACAAAATCAAACAAAAAAATACATACATTTATACATTCATATGTATGAACACACACATCGACACATCTAATCATCCATCCATCCATCTACTCACCCACCCACCCACCAAACCACCAACATATCTATCCGTCCATTCATCCATCCATCTATACACACTTGCATACATACATACATACATACATACATACATACATACATACATACATACATACATACATACATACATACATACATACATACATACATACATACATACATACATACATACATACATACATACATACATACATACATACATACATACATACATACATACATACATACATACATACATACATACATACATACATACATACATACATACATACATACGTACATACATACATACATACATACATACATACATACATACATACATACGCATATATAAACATACATATATATATATACTTACACACTCATGCATTTTTTAAAGGTTGGGGTCGAAGCTTCAATTTATTATTTAAAGCAAATAACTCTTTAGACTAGGTAGAGGGAGACCCATTAAATAGCTCAAAGGCCCAAGGCCAAGTGGCAGGAATACAAGGCTTGAAAGCCCATTTTTTGGCCCAAAGGACCCCTCAATGAACAATACTACTACAATACAACCGCCGCTACAGTACCTGCTATAATTACTCCGCCGCTACAGTGCCGCCGCTGCAACAGTTCCACCGCTGCTATAGTATTACTACAGTTCCCTACTACAGTACTGCCACAGTACCCCCTAGAAATTCACCCCTTCCCGGATTTGATCCTGGGTCTTTTGGATGCCAAGAAGGAGCCTGTACCACTAGGATACAGGCTCGTTGGCACTTACACACACAAGATTACATTCATGTATACATACAAAAAATACATATATACTATGATATCCCAAAATGTCACTATTGATGAATATGTTAATATTTATTTTTATTATGATATATTTTTTGAGTTTCTAGGTGAAATTTTGTAATTTTAGAAGAATATTCCAAGGAACAAATTTTAAGAATAGATTACCAAACCACATATCCCTTTCTAGGTGAACCATGTATACTGAATATGGGATTCCAAAAACCTTTTTATAGTTGGTACAGGGTTATAAGAATCATACACCCCAATCGTGTAGGTCTATTTTGGACTTTAGTGGGCTGTGTATGGTTGGGGCATAATAAGAATAAACCATGAATATGAATTATTCCATATGGTATTTAGATCTAGTAACATATTAAAGGTTAACTTATGGTCTAACTAACTACGTGAACAAGCTATGGATCCTATTTAAAATTTCATTTTAATTTTATATTCTTAAATATATATAAATAAAGTGTATCCCTTTTCCCCCTCATTCAACCTTCCAACTCTAGGAGACTCCACCTACCACTCCTCATCTTCCTTTTTATTCTATATAGCAATTCCATATTCTTTAGAGTTTATTTTTCATGGAAAACCACTCAAGATATCTTCCTCTCCCATTCTTTTCCTTTATCCACCTTTTACTTCCATGAAATTTTTTATGGTGACATAGAGTTTTCTTTTTCTCAATTCTCATATGGGAGTTTTCTATTTTATAACATTGGTTAGTCTTATAGGGTTATATATCCTCCAATTTGGAATGAATGACATTGTTCAATAATGGAATCATTGAGTAATAGTAGGCGACACTTTATATTTCATTTTAATTATGAAATCATAGGTAATTAACGATTTCAAATGTTGTTTTATTACAAATATATTCTATATTGAAAAACTATAATTATTATGGGGGTTTCCTCTTTATTTTCCATGAAATCATATTTAACACTATAATTTATTCCATATTTAAATTTTGAATTTCTTATCAAATATAATTACTTTCATGAATTAATATTTTATGAATTATAAATGTTTTATAATTAACTTAATAACATGGTTGATTATAAATAAGGGTGATATCTTATTTGAGATTTTTTATAAAATTTTTTGGATATAATTCAAAATGAAGTTCATTCTGACACCTTTTACGTTTTCAAAAGCTAGATTTTATTTAGTTTTTTTTTCTATTATTATATTGAGAGGAAAATTTTACTTCATTAATGTTTTTAAATTCAAAGACCTATATGTAAATAATAAAAATAAATTACTTCATTTGATGATTTCCACCCTTGAAGTCATTATCCTTGGTTATTGATATATTATGATGTGATATGGTAAAAAAGAGATGAATCATTTTTGGATTTGATATATTATCTTGAAGTGGGTATTTCTTTGAAGGTTGTTTGTATGTGAGGTGTGAGTTCTTATTTTTTCATGATTTTTTATACCAATATGAATTATCACCTTCATTTAAAATATTATAAGAGACTTTGGATAGCTAAGGGCAGGTTAAAATTATTTATTTTCAGTAAAAGAAAAATTTTAACAATTATAAAAAAATAATAAGAACATTAATTGTGAAAAATATACACACACATATTTAATAGATAATTTTTTTATTTTAACAACTAAAATAAAAAATTATTTGTTTTACTTTTACATATAAAAAATAATAAAATAAAATTTATAGGAATACTCCCCTAACATGTTGATTCTTAAACATTCAATCCAGATTCCTAGATTCACTCTTGTTCAAATATAAAAGCCTCATGATTTTATCCATTTAAAATACTACACAAGAAATACTATTTTCAATATAAAATTAAATCATTTATTATTAATAAAAATGAACCTAGAAGAAAGGAAAAGTGAAAAAAATGTCTTATTTTCTAAATTCTACCATCTATGTTTTGATATACATAACACATTTTCTTAATACAAAGGAAAATAAAATAAAATTAAAGGTAAAAAAATACGGAACTAAAAAATCTAAATTTTTAAAGATAATATTGGGATACCCCCCAAAGGAGTTCAATCTTTTACACTATCCACAACTGGATAGTTTAATAGATTAAGACATATCATTTATTGGTGTTTTTTTCTTAATAAAAACCACCACATTTTATTTATTCCAATGAAGTGAAAAATATGAGCATAAAATACACTTAAAATATAATAAAACCTATTTATTGAGGCAAATTATATATTAAATATTATATTAATTATCTATATATTCCATTAAAATTCATTCTAATTATTTAAATATATGGTTAATGAGGAAGGATATAAATAAACTTCAAAAACCTCTCAATTTTTAGATCCTAAATCAGATTGTTCATTAAACATAGAATGATTTAAATGTTCCTTATATGATTCATTTAAAAATTTGTATTTACTCTCCATAAACATGCATATGTTATATGACTCATTTAATCCTATATTGGGAATATAAATGTAATATTTAGACTCAATGTGTTTATAATTGAAGAAAAATACTTCCTCTTTAAAAAAATTACTCAAACCCAAATAAAATTAAGATATTTTTATAAAAGAAGTACCCTTCGGAATCAATTTGAGATGGTAAAGAGGAAATATACCTCTTATAACCATTATTCAAAGAAAACCACCTCAGTTGTGTTGTCTTATAGAGCAGGGGAGAAGGTTTATTCTTATGGTCTAGCCAATAGATTCTTGGGAAAATAATAAAATAGAATAGTAAAAATTTATTTGAATTTTTTTTAGAATCATTTATTTCTCATGTATTTTAAATATTGAAAAATATTCTCACTATCCTTCTACCATTATACCATAGAGAAAATCAAAAGAAATTATAAATAAATTTTAATTTTAGCTTCTAAGGGTTTGTCATATTGAAAAGTAATTGATAAAAGCCTTTATCTTGACCATATCCTAATATTTTTATTATATTATTTCCCTCTCCATTATTTGACATTAACGTTAGTGGAAATTTGTATCATCAAGTTCTTAATTTAGTTAACATTTATGAGTTGTGAGGTTAAGAAACCTATCTTTTAGTGGTTGTAGTTCCTCAACTTAGAATCTGTATTATTAATAAAATATTTATTCACCTATTATTAACTTAGAGATATAATAGTTTTTTTTCAAAATAAAAATTTCTTATCTACAAAAAATAATTAATGAAAGAATAAAAAATTCACAGGAAAATACTTTCATCCCTGACAATAGTGGAATTTTTTATATAGAATTTTTTAAATTTATAATCAAATATTCATTTATAATAGAACTAAATATATCATAGTGGATTAAATTTTAATTATATTATGTATGCATAATAAAATCATTTTGGTTTTTTTAATATTTTCAAGTTCTTATTTTTTTAAAAAAATACTAGAAATTAATGATTAAAATGAAAGGAATAATATAAAAATAAAGAAAAATTAAGATGTATAAGATGTAGGTAGATGCAATGATAGGATGAATGAAATTTTATTAAGAATAAATCTCAACATTTTATAAGTTTTACAAACACGATTCCTATAGTATGACTAATTATAGAATTTATCATCTCATAAAAATCTACACATAATAGGTAAATAAATATCATGAAATTCCATATCATATATAAATAAATTATTTAAATAATCACAATAGAATGTATTCCACCCATAGATTAACTAACCATATTATAAAAACCAACAAGTAAGAAAACAAACTCACCAGGATATGTCATATGATTAAAACACTCATACTGAAAGAAAACATTTACTCAACATCACCCACCCCACTATGATGATAAATTGATGTGGCGAGGGGAAAGATAAAAAAATATAGAGGAAGAAACAATTTCTTGGGTTATAGGATGGCTCCCATCACTTTAAAAAAACTATCCACTATTACCTTGATTAATTGAAGGTTGAAACAAAAAGAAATTAATTTTAATAATATAATGAAAACAAGAAGTATCACTCCATAAAATTGGAAGAGAAATTAGAGATTCGTGGTTGGAGGTAGTATATAAAGATATATTTTAAGGAATAAGTAAACACATAACATTTTCATGAAACCTGGTCCAAACAAAGTCCCAGTCAAGGGGTTAAAATTTCCCAAAGTGAGAATATCCTCCTAGAATGTGACCTAATGCCATATTAAAAGAAGAAATTAATAATTTTTAAACATCACATTTACCAACAACAGGTAGGGACAGGTTTACTCTCATAAGGAAACCTCACTATGAAAACTTTATGAATAATAATATACTTCTTAGGTAATACATTATATAGATGTAAAAATAGAAGGACTATGATGAATTAAATAAATAAATCTCCCATGACATATAATTGAGTTATTGTTAACAACTTTATTTGAGCATGTGATAATGGCCTTCAAGTGACCACCACACATGTATCTCTATTAAATCATCATACTAGCCTTTTATAAATCACCTATGTTCTATATAATAATCATAAATTTAATAAATAGAATGATCCTAGGCCTCAAGAATATGGTCATATTAAATTTATTCCTTCCTTTAAAATAAACAATACATTTCTCTTAACTAAATAAACATGAAGAAATTCCAAAATATTATCTCTAAGTCCTGACATAACACTCCAGGTTGAGTACCTGGACCCAAAAAACATCATCACAACATAATTTTTTTTCATAATTAATTGTCTCTTTACCTTCCATATAAGTAATAATATTGTTTAAACTATTAAAATTATCATTTAACATCTTTAGAATATAAGAAAAAAAAATTAAACTAATACATGGTAAATGAAAAATAGAATAAAAATATTACCCAACAGGGTTTCTATTTTATTATGAGAGGAATATAAAGGTATAAGGGTCCTTGTGGCACAATGTTAAATTTAGTATCCCAATATATAGGGCCCAATATTCATAAAAATCTCATATCATGCATGCATAAGGTTTATATGAATGAATAGAACAAAAATATAAGTCCCATGAAAACTACCCATTTAATCCATAGATCATATTATTTCTAACATGAAAATTAATAAATAAAAAATAAAATTATTTTACAAATAAAAAATATTTTAATTGGTTATAGAAAATATTCATCAACACACAATAATCATTTTTAATATTCTTCCCAAGAAGATTATCATTCAAATAATTTGTCATCATATTAAATATTTCATTTCCATTTAATCAGTCATAAGAAAATATGTAATTGAATTTTAATTTTATCGCAAAAACACCAAGCATTAATATAAAAATGGATTTGGGAAACATACTAAATAAGATCCCATAAAACACAAACATTTATCTATATACATTTTCATATACATATTCATCCTCAGATAATAGGACCCTCTCCTTATAGGTATGAATGTACACACACACACACATATATATAATTATATATGTATATATCCATCATAACATTGGATGCATCACTTCTCATAAGAGGAAGTACAATTAAGTATTTATGTGTGTGTAGTCATATTGTTTGTTTATATGTATGTAAATTTAACCACCGTTATCAAATTCTAAATCACCATATATATAATTTTTAACAATATCAAGGATCCACATATCAAATATAAAAAATGGAAGCATATAAACATATAATAAGTATCAATAACTATCCTAAAATAAATCAAATAGAAAATTTCAAAGCATGATACCCAACATAACATGAATGAAAAATAATTTATTATATTATAGTTTAAAAATAAACACTTTTTAAAATTATTTAAGAGGGAATTTTTTATTTATTCCTCAATATACCCCATACAAATGTTATCATAAGTAGTATAATAATAAAATATACATAAAGAGGGGTGCTATATTGAATTATTTATTAAAGGCTAAACCATAATCTTGAGGCAAAGAATATTCCACCACTTAACAGTTTCAAGAAACCTAGGTACATGGATTATAGAGATTTGGGTCACTATTTTAAGAAGAAATAGAAATAATGTAAATAAAGTCTGGCCTTACCTAAATATTTTTAAATATTATCTCCTATAATACATTTAAAAAATAAAAACCAAAGGGGATGAAATATTTCAAAAACATAAATGAAAAGGAAACAAAGAATTTATTATTCTAATAAAAATTTATTGAAGTCTGAAAAAAACAATGATAACATAACTTATATTCATCAATGAAAGGTCCTTACCTATGCTTGGTGAAGAAGTAGAGGAACTAAGGTGGTGGATTCACCGTATAAGAAGGGAGAGAGAGGATAGAATCAAAGAGGGTATTTTCCATTTCATTATAGAGGAAATTATGTTGGAAGGGTAATTAAGGAGTTAAAATTTTATGGTAATTTACTAATCTCAACCAATTTAAAAAAGGAAACTTGAGGTAATAAAAAATATGGTGGTGGACTATAGGAATTCTAGTGGCCAATGGGTATCTTGTGTCAGGTCACGATGTACCTAGTACCTTTGTTTCAAACTTTTCCCACTTTTATTCTACCAAATTCATACTATAACTCTCTTATATTTTAATTTAAAATCCCTTAAAACATAAATTCTGTGGTTTTATTATTAAGTTTTAAGAAAAGAAAAAAATTAATGACCTATATTTTATATTTCATTACATTTGATTCTACTGTTGAGGGTTTTAGTTAGTCATTTGGGAACAATTTACCCCCTTATGGAAATAATCTGTTTCAATTCAAGATTATAATGAAAATATTAATTGAATGGATCATATTCTATACATTAAAAAAATCAAAAACTTTTAGGACAATGGGAAGATATTATACTTATATAACAATATAATTTAACTGAACTATATGAATGGAAAAAATTCCACCATAATCCAATAATAAAATCATATAACATTTAAACTTAATATAAAATAATATCAAAAAGTAGTGTTATGTTAAAGACTTATCCGACTAATAATTACCACCACTACTCCCTAACCTAGTGGAGTGTTATCTTTCAACCCTTCCACCATCACAATCCATCAAATATACAATTAGTTAACCATAGACATCTTATTGTACCAACCATGACACATGTGAAACTATATATACATTAGTATGCATATGCAGTGTGTGGGTATGAAGAATCAGTATGAACTACTAAGTGAATTTAGCACCAATAAGTGAATAATAAAGTGTATTCTTTTGCATGAATATGTGAAATTTTTATATATAATCCTTTTAAATTGAATAAATACAAAAAATATAGAATGACAAAGATCACCCAAGTATATACCGAATAATAGAAACAAATAAATACTACCCTTACAAGTGCATCCATACATACAATAATTCCAATATAGAAATCCAAAATGAAATATAATCAACATTATTGGATAAAAAGGGAGTTTGAATAACCAAATATATACTACATCATCTCTTAAGATGAATAACTTTCCATTGTATTTTATCCTCTGTAAAAGGGAAAAATATTATATACACTACATACTCTATATGGGGGTAAAATGTCATATATACCACACCCCCTATAGGAGTGAAATAAATCTCATATAAAAACTTATATCTATGTGTATAAAAATTTTCTTGAGAGGCTACACACCCCATAATAGAATAAAATTTCTTCACTAAGTCATGGAACATGTATATGCCATTAACCGTAATTCCAACATAAATAATGAAAATATATTAAGTCCCCTACTACATTCATGGGTATACCAAATAATTTATAGTAATCAGAACATTACATAGTCATATAATAGATTAATAAAATCATATTGAATAACAAATGACCTTATTAATGTGAAACTGTAGACATATTAAATATCTATAGAGAAGAAAAATGCGAAAAGTCCATACATGAAGAAAGCAACTAAAAACAAATAAAAATATATTATACTAGTAAATAAATTGAAAAATATATATGGGAAAATCCAATATATCAATTTATTTGAAAAGAAACTACATGCACCTACCTCTCCCTCTAGTCACCTATATCACTATATAAAACACTATATCAAACATTTACAGATTTTTTTCTCCCTATAGTCCATCAAATTATATCAAAATTGATATCCCAATAAAATCTCATATAATCCATTGCTTATTTCCTAAAACACCATAATTTTCTAATGTAACTAATTCCTCTAAAGGTATAGAAACAATCAATAAAGAACAAAAATGACTCCTGTCACTTTCTTACCCTTGAAACCATACCTCACCTCAATACTAAAACATATTTCAATTAAAAAAACCAAAAATTTATCACCTAATAAATAAAAATTATACAATATTTTTTCATATATAATTACATTAATTTATAATCTATTTTTTCCCTTAATAATAGTGTTTTTAGTTAATAATGGTGGGAATAATTTTTAAGATCAGTTTGGATGACCTTATCATAAAGTGATACGAAGGGACGAATTCTATGCTATAGAGATATATTTAACACACTAAAATAATTTATTAATGATAAAAAGATGAGTGAAAGAGGTGTAAAGGAGTAAGTCATGATATAAAAGAGTTTTAAAATGGGAAATATAGAAAGATATGAGAAATTTCATGACATGTTCAGAAAAATTGAAGATTAGTATAGTTAAATGAGATCCTAGAAATCATTATAATGAAATAATATTAGGATTTAACCCATAATTAGTTATATCTTTTACTCTATCCATAATTGGATAGTTCTAATAGCTCAACCCATCCCATTTGGGGGGGGGGTTTCTTAATAAAAAACACCACTTTTTATTTTGTTTAATGAACTAAAAATAATGAGTGTACAAGACACTAAGAATACAATAAAACCTATTTATTCAAGATAATTATTTATTAAAAATTACATTAAATATCTATAACTTTCATTAAAATTAGTTTTAATTATTTAAATATATGGTTAATGGGCAAGGATATAAATCATCTTCAAACACCTCCAAATTTTTAGATCCCAAATAAGATTGTTCATTAAACAAAGCATGCTTTAAATGTTCCGTAGATGGTTAATTTCAAGATTTTTATTGACTCTCCGTAATCATTCACATGTTATATAACTCATTTAATCCTATATTGGGAATATAAATGTTATTTTTGGACTCAATATGTTTATAAATGAATAAAAATACTTCTTCTTCAAAAAATGAATCACCCCCAAATAAAATTAAGATTTTATTATAAAATAAGTACACTTGGGAATCGATTCGAGATTTTAAAGAGGAAATAAACCTCATATAACATTTCTTCAACGAAAACCACCTCAGTTTTGTTGTCTTATAGAGTAGCGGAGATGATTTATTTTTTTATTTTAGCCTGTAGATGCTTAAGAAAATAATAAAATAAAAGAGTGAAAAATTATTTTACTAATTAATATTTAGAATCATTTTATCTATCATGTTATATAAAGATTGAAACATATTTTAACTATCCATATAACATTATAACTTAGATAAAATCATATGAAATTGTAAATAAATGTCCATTTTAGCCTCTAAGGGTTCATCATATTGAAAAGTAATAGATCAAAGCCTTCATCTTGACCTTATCTTTATTTTTTCTTATATTATTCCCCTTTCCTTTTTTCACCTTAATGGTAGAGGAAATGGGTACGATCAACATCTTAATTTCCTTAAAAACAATGAGTTGTGAGGTTAAAAAGCCTCTATTTTAGTGGTTGTAATACCTCGACATATAACTTGTGTCATTAATAAAATATTTATTCACCTATTATTAACTTAGAGATACACTAGATTTTTCAAAATAAAAATTTCTTATCTACCAAAAATATTTAATGAAAGAATAAAAAAATCACAAGAAATATTTTCATCCCTCAAAATAGTATAAAATTGTATATAGAATTTTTGAAAAGTCTAATCAAATATTCATTTATAATATAACTAAATAAAGCATAATGAATAACATTTTGATTATATTATGGATACATAATCAAATCATTATAAGAATTTTTTATGTTTTTATGTTTTTATTTTTTTTTAAAATAGTAGACATCAATGATGAAAATGAAAGGAATAATATAAAAATAATGGAGAATTAAAATGAATAAGATGTATATTGATGTAACAATAATATGAATGCAATGTCACTAAGAAGAAATCTTGAACTTTTACGAGTTTTACAATTAGGATTTCTATAATATGACTAATTATAGAATTTATCATCTCTCAAAAATATCCACGTAATAGGTAAATCAATCTCTTGAAATTACCTATAATCAATTAATCAATAGTTGAAATAAACACAACAGAATGTATTCCACACATAGAGAAATCAACTTTATTATAAAAAGTAACATGTAAAAAAACACCTCTCATAAGGATATGTCATATGACTAAAACACTCATACTGAAAGAAAAAATTCAATCAACATCACCCAACCTCCATCAGAAGTTAAATTTAAGTGGTGAAGGGAAAGAGAAAAAATATAGAGGAAGAAACAATTTCTAGGGTAATAGGATATCTCCCATATCTTTAAGAATACTATCCTCTATAACCATGATTAATTAAAATTGGAAACCAAAAGAAAATAATTTTAATAATATAAAGAAAAAAATAATTATCATTTCATCAAATTGGAAAATAAATTAGAGATCCATGGTTGTAAGTAATATATAATGAGATATTTTAAGGAATAAGTTAGCACATCACATTTTCATGAATTCCAGTGCAAACAAAGTCCCAGTCAAGGGGTTAAAATTTACCAAAGTGAGAACATACTCATAGAACTTTACCTTACCCCTTTTTTAAACTATTAGTTAATAAATTTTATACATCACATTTAATAACAATAGGTAGGTTTAGGTTTGGTCTCACATGGAAACCTCACTATTAAAACATTATGAATTATAATATACATCGCCGATAATACATTACATAGCTGTAAAAAATAGTGGAACTATGATGCATTAAATATATAAGACTCCCATGCCATGTAATTGAACTATAGTCAACAACTTCATTTGAGCATGTGATAATGGCGTTCAAGTGACCACCACATGTGTAGCTCTATTAAATCATCCTACTAACCTTTCATAAATCTTCCGGGTTCCATATAATAACAATAAATTGAATAAATAGTAAGATTCTAGTCCTCAATAATATAAGTTTATTAAATATATTCCTTCATTTAAAATCAACTCTCCATTTCTATCTATCAAATAATCAAGAAGAAATTCCCAAATAGTAACTCC
This sequence comes from Viscum album, assembly GCA_963277665.1. NCBI lineage: Eukaryota > Viridiplantae > Streptophyta > Magnoliopsida > Santalales > Viscaceae > Viscum > Viscum album. Next base: position 1,009,683,347 of record OY728119.1, on the reverse strand, counting down.
AAGTCGTGACATAACACTCTAAGTTGAGCATATGGACCAAGAAAACCTCATCACAACTTCAACAAAACAGTTTTCATGATTAACTACATCTTTAACTTTCATATAATAAATAAGTTTATTTAGAATATTTAAATAAAAATTTAACATCTTAGAATATAAATAAGGAAACAATTAAACTAATACATAGAAAATGAAAAATGGAATAAGAATATTGTCCAACACAGATCATATTTTATCATGAGTGGAGTATAAAGGTCTGAGTGTCCTGGTGGCCCAATTTGAAATTTAGTATCCCAATATTCAAGGACCAAAATTCATAATAATGTCATATCATACAAGAACAAGGTTTATATGAATGAATAGATCATTTATACAAGTCCCACTAAAAACTACCCATTTAATCCATAGATCATATGATTTCTAACATGAAATTTAACAAAGAAAAAAAATTATTATTTTAGAAATAAAATATATTATAATTTGGTATAGAAAATATCCATCAATACATAGTAATCATTTTTAGTATTACTCCCCAGAGGATTATCATTAAAATAATTTTCCAACTAATTAAATATTTCATTACCATTTAATCATTTATAAGAAAATATGTAATCAAATTTTACTTTTATCACAAAACCACCATGAATTAATATAAAAAGTGATGTGGGAAACATACTAAATATTATTCCATAATATAAACACATTTACATATATACATCTTCATATACACAATACTAAGATTGGAGGACCCTCTCCTGCTAGGAATCGATGTACACAAATATATATTTATATAATTATATATGTATATATATCATAACTTATGATGCGTGACTTCACATAATAGGAAGTAAAATCATGTATTTATGTGTGTATGTAGTCATTCAGTTTGTGTATATGTATTAAATTTTAACAACCATTATCAAATTATAAATCACCACATATATAATTTATAACTATATTAAGGATCTAATTATCAAATATCATAAATGGAAGCATATAAAAACAGTATAAGTATCAATAATTATCATGAAATAAATAAAATAGAATTTTTCAAAGCATAATAATCAACATAACTTGAATGAAAATTAATTTATCTTATTCTAGTATAAAGAGAAACACTTTTACAAATTCTTTTCGAGGAAAATTTTTATCTATTCCTCAATCTTTCCAATAATAAGGCTATCATGAGTAGTATAATAATAAAAGAGACATAAGGAGGTATTTTCTTTTGAATTATTTATTAAAGACTAAACCATAATATAGAGGAAGAGAATATTCCACCACTTAATAGTTTTAAGAAACCTAGGTACATGGATTATAGATATTTAGGCCACTATTTTAAGAAGAAATAGAAATCCTGGATATAAAGTATGGCCTTACCTCAATGTTTCTAAATATTATGACATATAATATATTGAAAAATCAAATCTAATGGAGATGGAATATTTTAAAAACCCAAATGAAATGAAAATAAAGAATTTATTTTTATAACAAAAAATTATTGATGTATGAAAAAATTGATGATTTCATACCTTAGATCCACTAGTTAAAAGTCATTACCTATGATCGGTGAATAATTCGAGGAACTAGGATGGTGGATTCACCATAGAAGAAACTATTTTACTTATATAACAATATAATTTAACATAACTATATGAATGAAAATAAATTTTAGTACAATATAATAATAAAAACAAATAGCAGTTAAAAATAATATAAAATAATATGAAAAATTTGTGCTATGTTAAATACTTATCCTACTAATGATGACCATCAGTACTCCCTAACCTAGTTAAGTGTTATCTTGCCACCCTTACACCATGATAATCCATAAAATATCCATGTAGTTAACCTCACACATCTTATTGAACCTCCAATGATACGTGTGAAACTATATATGTATCAATATATATATATGTAGTGTGTGGGTATGAAGAATCTGTATGAACTACTAATAGACCTTAGCACCTACAAGTGAATAATCAAGTGTATCCCTCTACATGCATCTGTGAAATTTGTATATCTAAATTTTTTAAATTAATGAAATACAAAAAATATCACATGCCAATGATCACCCAGGTATAGAAAAAATAATGGAAAAGAATAACTAAAACACTTACAAGTGCATCCATACATACATTAAGTCCAATATAGAAATCCAAAACGAAATTTACTCAACATTGTTGGATAAAAAAAGATTTAAAATAACCAAGTATATACTACATCATCTCTTAAGAGTGATAACTTTCCATTATATTCTATCCTCTATAAAATGAAAAATATTCTATAAAATATATAATCTATATGAGAGGAAAATATCATATATACCACATCCCTTATAGTAGTGAATAAAATTTCATCTAACATGGTATATCTATGTTTATAAAAATCCTCTTGAGAGGCCACACACACACACACACGTAATAGAAGTAAATTTCTTCAGTAAGTTATTGAACATGTATAGGCCATTTAAAATAATTCCAAAATAAATAAATACATCATATTAAGGCCACCACTACTTTCATGTTTATAACAAATAATTTATAGTAATTAGAAGATTACATAGTTATATAATAGATGAATAAAATCATATGGAATAAAAAATGACCTTGTTGGGGTGAAACTGTAGACATAATAAATATATATAGATAAGACACATTCCCAAAGGCTATACAAAAACAAGTAACTAGAAAAAAATAAAAATAGATTATACCTGTAAAAGAATAAAAATATAATTAGGGGAATCCAATATATCCGATGATTATTTTTTTAAACTACATGCACCTACCTCTCCCTCCAATCACCCATGTTAAAATATTAAACACTATATCAAACATTTACATATTTTTTCCTCCCTATAATCCATCACATTATATCAAAATTGATATCCTAATAAAATCTCCCATAATCAATTTCTTATTTCCTAAAACATCATAATTTTCTAATGCAACTAATTTCTATAAGGGAAATGAAACAATTAATAAATAACAAAAATATCTCCAGTCACTTTCTTACCCTTGAAACCATACCTTACCTCAATACTATAAAATATTTCAATTTTATAAAAACCAAAAAGTTATCACCTATTAGATAAAAAATATACAATGATTTTCCAAATATAATTACATTAATATATAAGTTATTTTTTCTTTATTAATAGTTATTTTAGTTATTAATGGTATGAATAATTTTTATGATCAGTTTGAATGACCTTATAATAAAGTGATGCAAAATGAAGAATTATATGCTATAGAGATAAATATAACACGCTAAAATCAATTAAGAAAAATAAAAAGATGAGTGAAAGAGGTGTAAAGGAGAATGTCATGACATAAAAGGGTTTTAAAATGTGATATAGGGAAAGATGTGAACATTTTAGGACATGTTTAGAAAAATTAAAGATTATTATAGTTAAATGAGATCCTAGAAATCATTATGATATGGAATCATGTCTGTACCAATGAGACTAGAGTAGATCAAGGACCACCATATTATTTTTAATGATACCTTTTTCATAGTAGAAAGAAGTGATATGTGAATATAATTCTTTAAAATATTTACAAAATGAAATGATTTAAGGACATCCAAGGCTTGAGTGGAGATATGAGGATGCCCATGTGTGTTTTTACTCCAATTATGTTGTGATAATCATATTTTATAAAGAATAATTTATAAATTAGGAAGGTATTTCAAGAAATTGTGGGGGGAAATTTTGAATTCTTAAAATGTTTTATTTTTCTTAAATTTTGTTACTCATGATGTTAGAAGAACCATGGAAACATTTCAGAGTGATTGGAGGATATTTGGGTGAATTTGGAGGATGTTAAAAATTTACCCTACCTCCACCCATGTTCTAGGAAGGTTTGGATATATGTAGAAAATTTTAGATGGTTTAGGAGGATTCTTCTTTTCTTTAACCACTATTGGTAATCCACCACGGACAATATCTCTATGAATCTTTATATATATCTGCATCCAATTATAAATATTTTAGATATACCAAAGTTATGTAAAATTATAAGAATCATTTCGGATTAATATAACACATCCCACTTAAATTTTAAGGCATATTTTCAGATTGATTAATATATAATTAAATTAAATATGAGTGATGTTTTAAGAGATATAATGAGATACATGATATACATTTATCTATAAAATATTTATCCTCATATTGGAGATTTGGAATTAACACAACATTCATTTACTAGAGGAATTTGGTTTGAGGATATAGGATCCTGATGGATATAGTTTTATTTAAGTTTAGGATTTTTTTTCACTCACTCATGTCTAACATAGATAAAATCATCATTTATTGTGAAGATATGATGGGTTAAATAACTTTGAATGGGTTTTGTAATTATATATGATTAAATTGTTAAATTATTTTATTTCTAATATTTATTCTTATTAGGTTTGTGAATTATTATATTCAATTGTATCCATTAAACTCTCTCAATGAATGATAAATGTTTATTGGGAGATGAATTGATTTTTCATGAATTAACTAACCCTTAGATTTGTTATTGATAACTGAATGACTTTATGTACAATATTTAATAATAGTCTAGGATCATTTAGTCATTAAATAAATCAATTTAGATTAACATAATAAAATATTATTTTATTATTTAGTCATTAAATTCCATGACAAAGGGTTTTTAAATCTATTTCATGAAATGAAAATATTGTTAATTAGAAAAAATAGAACATTAATTATATCATGAGCCTGGATTTAAAAAAAATAATCAATCATTAAAAATTATTCTTTTAAGCAGATTTAGATTTACTTTAAATCATTCAAGGTTTGAGTACTATGTTTTTAAATAAAATATTCATGCTATATATGAATGGTCTCTATGGTTTTGACTTTAGACTTAAACAATACTGTGAAATTATAGATTTTGTTTTAATAAAGTGTATTATATAATTTTCTAAACATGATTAAATATTAGATATAATGTATCCCCCTAGATAGTAATATTTTTTAGAACTATTTATGGAGTTTTGGTCTTATTAATGTATTTTTAATATATTATGAAAAGTATATCCTCCCCCAATTTATTTTTTGTTATTCATTCCCCTTTTTATGATTGGGGTGTTTTTATTTTTATTTCTAGGATATCTATTATTGATGAATGAACTCTTAAATTGAGGGAAGGTAAAAAAAATATAAATAATATATTATAGAGTAAATTCTAGAGTTATATAGGATCTTACTAAATAATAAAAATAATAGAAACAATGTAGGAGTAGATCATGTCATGAATTGTAAAAAAATTTGCAAGGAAGACAACATATGAAAAATACTTTGATGGATTATGTATTACCATAAAATGTGGGGTAAAATTAAGAATTATAATTCCTTTAGTTTATATAATCCTTTTGAAGATAAATTCAGTGATCATTCAAATGATTTGAAACTCAATTAAATTATTTAGGATACCCCATGAATACCCAAACACACACATGATGTTTTTTTGAACATTTTGATACCTTTGAGTTAAATAGTGTTTCTAATATCATAGTTTGTCAATATTTTCCCATTTTGTATTTAATAGACATAAAAAGTGGATTCAAATCCTGGAACTAGATTCCATTACAACATGGGATGCGATGAAAAGATTATTTTTAACAAGATTATTCCCCCAATGTTAAAAATAAAGATCTTATTAAATACTATTAATTTAAAACAAATTAAATCATAGTCACTTTATACTATACGGGATATATTTATATAATTTTCAAGAATATATCCCCATAATTGTAAAAATTTGTGGTTAGTTATGATTTTTTATAGCAGTTTTCCAAATGTAATAGGATCTCAATTGATGCTACCATTAGAGGTTTGTTATTGAATAAATTACCAGAAGTGAGTTTTGAAATATTGGATGAAATTTATAGAAATAGTTTCCTATGTAAATAAACAGTAAAATAATGAAAAGGGGTGTACATGGTAGATACATCTGGATGAGTATAAATAAAATCAGTGATATTGACAAAGAATGTATACACTATTATTTCGGTGAACAAACTCCAATATATATACACCAATTATGTGAATGACCCAATTTTAATAATCAAAACGTTTTTAGATATTAATTTAATAGATAAATAAATTAATTAAAAAAAGAGAACTAGGTTTATAAGAAATATAACATGTAAAATCACTTCAAAGTCATGTAAGTTAATTAGGGGAATCTTTGGGGTCATTAATTAAAATAACTAAGGAATCTATCAATGAGTTAAAAGAATATTATTAGAATCAAAGGGATTCAATGAGGAGTCATGGGTTTTCAATTGGTAAAACTATATATAAGATCAAGGAGAGGCCAGGAGGTATGATTTTATGTGACATATATATAAAACCATTTGGATAGGTGAAAGTGATCACTCCCAAGAGGTCTAAAAAAATCAAATAATGATTTGAAAAAGTATGATTTAACATGAGAATAAAGTAGGAAAAGAGAGGAACTATAAGGAATAGAGGAATGATAAATCATGATAAGTTTGAAAAATGTTAGTCATGAAGCTCCACCAACTTAAAAACACTAAGTACCATCCCCAAAAATCACAAATCAATTGAAAATTGAGGATCAAATGAGTAGGTTTCAATAATTTTTAAATAAATTACTAATAATAATTACCTTTATAGATGATTTTAGAGAACATTACCACTTATAAAAAGTTTATGGAAGAGTTGATTTTAAATAATATAAATATTGAGGTTATGGGAAAAACACCAATTATGTGAAAATTACTTTCTATGGTGTTGAGGAGTTTTCAGAAGAAGTAACATGATCTGGGTAGTTTTCAATTTCCATTAATATTAAATCTTATAGGTTCATTAAATATTTGTTTAATTATAGTGAGTTTATGAACATATTTTCATTCTTAAAATTCAAAATATTAGGACTATAGTAGGTAAATCATAAAAATGTTTCTATTTAATTGGTATAATAATGGATATATATCTGTGTGATTTAAATTTGGATTTTTTGGATAAAGTGGATAAATTTTACAATCTGGTGAATTTTCTTATGTTTTAGATGGATGATTCTAATAATACCATTATAAATAGAAGAAAATTTCTAGAAATGGTAAGGGTACTAATTTATTTCCAAATATGGGATTTATCTTTTAATGTTTTAGGTCATAAATTCATGTTGAACATTAAAAAGATGATTAATAATATTGGTGTAAAAGATGTAGATTTGAGTGATAATTTTTCATCTATAGTTTATAGGAAATAAGGATACGTTTTAAGGAAGATTAAAATAGGAAAAATTTGTGAAAATAAGGAAAAAAGGAGATATTAGTGAGAGTATATATTATTGTAGAATATATTTTGTGATAAATTAGATAAAAGAGGGAAAAAATTAAATTTGTTAATTAATTAACCTGTAATTTTTAGGGTTAATTAAATATTTACCAGATTGGTCCCATTAAATATTAAAAGTCTCTAACTCAAGGAATAGTAAATATAATACCATATAAAAGAATAAATCACATATACTTATATGGATCTTAACATAAACCATTAATTGATACATATAAGGTAATTTATATCTATTCTTTTTTTACATGAAATGGCAAGTTCAAATCTAGCTAAACAACTTAAAAAAAGCTATGGGAAAAAATTTATTTTTTAATTTTATTAGGAATTAGTATTTTTAATTTGGTTTATAAATTTATTTTAGAATTTTAATCCTATCACCCTTATGTTTTTGAGATTTAATATAATGAATCTTGTACCATCATTTGTATATTTTTATTTTGATGGTCAACTCGATGATGATGGGGGAAGTAAAAATATAGAAGAGTGGAAGAGGGTGAGATTAAATGGATAAGATAATATTGTTTTAAATAATTTAATTATTTACCTTCCATACATTTTTGCAGGATTAGGATATTGTATTCCACAATTAGATTCCTTACTAAATTTTTGATATGAGAAAGAAATAGTTGATTTAGAATAACATTATTCCTTATTTTAAATTTCATTTTTAATTACACTGATTGAGTAAGATGATAATTTGATGAGTAAAGATAAGTATAAGAATATTGATTTGATGAATCATGATTTGGTAATATTGGTTTATTTATGTAAATGAAATGCATGAATCATTTTTATTCATTGTTTTTCTAAATTTTATGTCATGTGATGGATTATATTTATTCTTTACATGAGTAACTAACCAATGATTAAATTTCCAACTCAAAGGAGGTAGTTTAAAACATTTTTTATATTCTTTAAAATACCATATTTATTTTGTTATTCTTAGGATGTGAAAAAAATAGAACTTTCATTTTTATCTTTTTTAAAATATAAATATTTTGAACCAAATTAATATTAACAGGTCAATATTTTTATTATTTTATCTCTTTATACCATTTATAGAAAATTTATATTTAATATTTTCCCACAGAAACCAATAAATACCTTAATGAAGACTCATCACAATCGTATTTATCCTTCTAACCCCATTATTATTTTTTGATTTAAAATGGAATAATTGTGGGGAAAAAGTATTTCCATATTGCTTATGATGATGAAATATTTTAAAAAGATGGAATGTGAAGTGTTATAATTGATTTTTCAGGGGGGAGGGTGATGCAAAATTATATTTCCTCATAATTTTAGGAAAATCTTTAACAAAAGTGGGAAAACATAATTATTTAAAGAATATTGAAAATATATAATTGGATTCATTGTAATGATTTGTGAGACTTTGTGAAGTGGTAAAAAATATATAATGGATTTTTATTTAAAGGAGAATATTTTATTAATATTTTAATTATATATCATCCATTGTAATTTAGAGTTAAAAATTCTTTTTTGAGCCTTTATTTTTAATTTTTATTTCAAGAACTACCCACCATTAACCTTAGTGAAATTATTACCATATTGAATGTCCCCTTAATTATTTTAGTTAGTTTTATAAGTGGATATTTATATATTTTTCAAGCCTATGGATAGATTTAATGTACTTTATATTTTTCATAACTCTAGTTTAATCATCATGAGTTTTGAGAGAAATGAATTTATGAGAAGGAATAAAAAAAGTTTGCATGAATATTAATAATACATTGAAAGATATAAATGGAAAATTAGTAAGTATCAATAAATCAAGTGGAAAATAAAAATATATTGTTTTTTTGGTTTTTTAGAAAAGTGAAGTGTTGAAAAGTTATTTTTTATGCTCAAAACATCATTTGACATTGATTTTTTTAATTTTTTAACTATGAAACTAGAATATTTGATGTGATGGATTTTATTTATAATTTTGTTCATATATATGCATAATAAGAAATAAGAGTTTAATCATGGTATTATTTTATAGCTGAAAATATACATGTTATTTAATTTACAATTTATAAATAATTATCTTATTCATGGCTAATTTATGAATTTTTTAGTTTTTTTTGTATGAACAATATTTGAGAGGTGTTTAAAGGATCTTGGAATGAAGTTACAAAAAGTGAAGAATTCTATGATGTAGAGATCTCTAGAACATGATGGGGTCAACTTTGAAGTATAAAATAATGATACAAATGGATGAAGAGGATAAATTAATGGATTAAATGGGTTTTAAATTGTGAAATAGGGACTACAATGTCATTTTGAATGGTGTGGTTAGATAAAGTTCAGAATGGTACTGTAAAAAAGAATATTAGAAATAATCATTATGAAGAATATTTTTACTGCTTAAGAGACTAGAGTTTACTGAGGACTACCATAATAATGTCCACGATTCATATATAGTGGAATTAAGAAGTAATAAAAGGTATTCAAAACGAATTTTTTTGAAGAGATCAAAGGCTGGATTGGTGAAATAAGGAGTACCACATACACTCTCACACCCATTATTCTATGATAATGATATTTTATAATTAAAAGTGAGAAACATTTAAGATATTTAAAAAGATTTTGGGAAGTTGATTTATATTATTAAAGGGTTTATTTTTGTTAAATTAAGTAACCCATAATTTTAGTGAACCCTTGATAATTTTTCAATGTGATTAGAGTCTATTTAGGTGAGGTTTGAAGGACTATAAAAATAAACAAAACATCCACCACATGGTCGAGGTTGTTTTGGATATATATAGCTATTTTTAGTTCTCTTGATATGATTTTGGTTACCTATTTCTACTATTGTGATGCCAACATGGAATATTTAGATTCAATTACTAGTACAAGAGTGTGCTAATAGAGTTTTAGGAATGTTACGTTTTGAGGAAAGTGGAAGTTGGACTATATTGAATATTTAAATTATATTTGGGAATTATAATTTTTATATGTTTTTAATTTTATAAAATAATTTTTAGGTTGAATATTGGGTGGTTTAGGTGAAGAGTGAAATTAAAGGTGTTCATGAAGTTATAATTAGAGGCTGATGGGTGTAGTGGGCCACTAAGTAATTTTTCCATGTGTACATGGTACTCGGTAGTGGTGTTTGTGGGATAAATCCCTAACCTGGGATATTATGTGGTAGGATTAAGTGGATTTTTTACATTATGTTTACCAAATATGTTTTTTGAAAAGAAAATATAGAATAAAGTTTCTTCCATCCTATTTTATTTTCATCTATTTCATGATTTTATGGTTCAACCAACTATTATGTTGGTGGAGGAAAATCCTTTTATTCCTCCTTCTCCTATCATTGCTTCATTTGATCCATGGTGGAATTTTTATTGTGATTAATCAATTGAGTTGAGATCATTCCCATTTTATCTCCTCCATATCCTATCCCTATTTTTTCTCTAATTCCTCTAGGTTTGATTTATTTATAGAATTATGATTCCAAAAATGTGTTGTAGAATCATCTAGATACGATTGAGATTTATCTTGTTTTGGCTAGAAGAATAATCCAGGGAGATGGTTTCATGTTGTTGTTAGATTTTTAGATATATATAAGTCATTGCCTTAATTTTTTTTCAAAACTATAAGATGAAATTGATTGATTAGTTGATGTTGGTTGTTGGAGATTTGGTCTGTAATGGAATTAGTTGTCTATTAGGAGTAGATGACACTCCTTGCTCAATGTTTCGATGAGGATACAATACCTGATGATATATTTCGTGAAAAATACTAACTTTATAGATATTTATTAATTATGTAAAATAATTCTGGGTTATTATTTACAATTTTAGAGTACATGAATTTATGAGAGGCACTCAAGATTTTGGATAGTTACCGATTCAGGATTGGATTATCTATAGTGATGAAAAATGATTATTGTATGAGGATATGACTCCATAGAGAAGGTATATATTATCTAATATTACCTTTTTATAAGGTTATAATTATATTTCATGGATGAAAAATTTTGGAAGTGAGTATTAGTGACCTAAGGTAGAACTTTGGGTGACTTCCACTACATGAGGTGGGGATTGTAAGTTGATTAGAGCCTTAACATGTTTTTAGGAATTATGAATGTATACTTATCCACTGATGGATACATTTTTTAGGTATGTAACCTGATTATAGTGATATTGGGAATCTAGGATCATGTCCATTGTTGATATATTGAATTATTATATCTGAATGGTTGTTAGCTATGTAAGACTCACATAGAGATATGTCTAGATTTGAGCTAATTGATTGATATGAATATTTCGTATGTGATAAATAGGAATATAAGAAAATGGGATTATGTTCCTTTATGGGTTCAAATATTTATTTCTCATTATTGAGTGTTCATTTTGGATTATCAATATTATGATAGGTTCTAACACTCAGTGATTCTAGGACATATTTTTCCCTAAATTAATATAATATTTGATACCCTGTTTCACACACCACAAAAAACCAAAATTAATCATGATATATTAGATGAGTATTATGAAACAAATTTATGAAAAATAAAACCTCTAGTAAATAAAAAGCTAAAAATAAATTTTAATTCATAAAAAATACAATTAAGAACACATAATATTTCAAAAAGGATTTTTTTCAATTAAAACAGTTATTTATTATATATTTTATTTTATTTTAGACAACAAATTTAAAAATTTTGGATTTATAATTATTTAAAATTAAATTAATTTTTTAATTCATCATGTCAAAATTATCTTAGGGTGATTTTTTTAGATTTTTCTAAAATAGTGGTTTACATGAATAGTGGAAATACTGATTTTGCTAATACCGTCAATTTTATAAAATTTTTATAACAAAAAAATGAATTAAAAGTTTTGGAATATTTTTTTGTATAAATATATATATTTATTTATAAAGTAGAATATATCATATGAATATAGTACAAAACCAATGTTTAACACTTTAGAATGATATGTAATATCTTACTCTACAAAGTACATTTATTTTCTATTAAAAATTAGTTTTCATTACTTGTATACATTAAATAAAAAATGGATTTAATATTTTATATCAATATTTTATTATTATATAATATGGTCAATTTCATTTATAGTTATAAATGTATGATTACTATGATTAAAGATAATGACGATGAAAATGATGAAATTATTATTTTAAAAGAATTGTTTTATTAATGTTCTATAATTTTTAACCAATAAATTAAAGTTGCCTATTTGATATAATGAATTTGATTGATTTTAATGCACATTTATAAATAATTTATTAGTTATTTAATTTGTAACTATTTTCATATATGATTAAGAACACTTAATTGTGAAAAAACATTTTCTACAAAATAGTATTTCTATATATTAAATTTTTTGTTTTAAAAGTCAATATCTATTATTTATATATTGAATTAGCTTATATGGATATTAAATTTATACTCAATAAATGACTATTTGGTAATATTTATATGTTATATTTTTAATAGAAAATGAATTACTTAGTTAAAAACTCGTTACCAAGGGGAATGCTAAAGGGCTAAAAATATTTAACCAAAGGGTTAAAAGGAAAAATATGTTAAAACATGTTTATAATTAAGTTATTGAGGTTTTTGTTGTCCATTAATTATATTAAATCCCTTATTATAATCCCACATCCTAACCCCAAGATAAAATTTGGACATAGTATAATTTCTAAAGTTACTGTAGCAATATAATTGGAGTAGTGTAGAATGTATTGTAGTAGTATTGTAGTAGCGTTACTATTCAACCAAAGTTTTCATATGAGATTATGGACCTCTAGTCCACCAAATACTTCAATCCATATGGAATTATTTATATCATTAGTGGGTTGAAATTGATATGGTGGGATCAAACGAAGAATTTAGCGCAACAGGCAGGCGGTGCAGCTTGGCAACATGCATGCTCTGCAGGGTGAACAGCCCCAAAAGATGGATGAGTGCACTAGTTCCTATCAACAAATACCAATGTCCCCATATATTTTTAATGTGGTATAAATGTTTTACCTACCATGTGACTATCAAAATAGTGGGATGGATTATATGGTGTGATGCAACAAGAAGGGGATCCAACGAGGTGCCACACTGACATAACCTAGAGGGTGGATTGAAATAGAAATGTGTGAATTGCCACATATCATTTTTACATAATTATAAATGTTTATATAATTTGGTAAAGTGGGGTACACTTCCAATATTATTTATATACCATAATTAGGTAACAATTCATATATGAGGGGTGACACAATATATAGACTGGTAAGATGGTGGGATGATTATCGATTGTGGGGGGGGGGGTAATATTATTGATACTGAGTGAAACAAGATACTCATTCCTGAAAACCCATGTATTCATCTATCAGTATAATTATCGTTCAAGCCACCTATATACTAAGGCCTATGTTCCTCTAGGCCTTCAGTACACGTATTGTAATATAATTAGTCCAATGGGTTCTTTTCATTCTTTATGGAGAGGGATATGGATTGGACCAATAGGGTTCCTAGTCATGTGTTTTTTTATAATCCCCTCTACCTTTAATAATTTTGGACTTTTCTTGATATGTGAAACATGTTTTTTTATTATATTAAGATGATACATTCACAAAAATTCAACTGTCACCACTTATTAAATGGGACTCTCACTACCCCTTAAAGACCACTCTATTTTTTAGTTTCCTCTTTCATGTATACCCTTTTCTTCCTTCCCTTATAATGATTTTTCACTCATTTAGATTCTTCTAATATGAATTCATCTAAATTAATTTATTTCCAAAGATTCGTCTAAAAGAATCTTAAAGTTATCTATATCACTTTTAACTTTTTCTGAATGTTCTTTCTTTTATATCATTCTCTTTTAAATATATTTCTACAAATATTATATGATGGATAACCTTGAGAAGCATGGGGGATCAGGGTGTGAAACATTATTGATCAATTAAAACTCTTACTCTTTAAAGTCTCCCATTCTCTTTAAGGATCTTGAACACTCAACCTTGAGGTTCACTTGTATTACTCTTTAAACTATATATTTTATAAATTTAATAACCTATTTTGGTGTTCATGAATAATGTAAATAAAGATAGGATAATTTACTTGGATCACCTTTATAGGGACACACCAATGATCATGATGAAATGATGTTATATACAAAAAAAGTTCTATATGTCTATGCTTGATGACTTCTCACCTTGGCTCACTACCTTTCAAGGTTTAGGGTTGAATCACTATCATATAAGGCTAACTATTGGCTTAATTCCCCTTATTTATCTTCCTTTTATCACTGCTATGGTAAGGATCCACACAACGTTTATGTACATGTATTTCCCTTCAAAATATCTTTGAATACATATTTAAATAAGGTTTATTTTTTGATGTAGCCCTATAGGGATGCTCCTTTACTTTTTTGAAAATACTTTTATGTATCCCATTATTTTCTATATATAATGCCTCTGGAACAATATTTTATTTTAAATAGACACAAAAAAAACCTTCCTAAACATTATAAATATCTACAATGGTTCCAAACTCTCAATATTCCGGCCCCTCGCCTAGAAAGAACTATCCTTATTTTGAGAATAATATCTTTAATATGTTCATGTGTCTTTTCTTCCCAATCTATTTTTGGATACTAAGATATGACCATAGGTATTGTAGTACTACTTCCAATCTATCATCATTACAAACAATAGAGAGGATATGTTACCATAAAACAAACACTTATAATAATCATCATGAACATTGAAAACTACTAATAACTCCTCAAATAATACTCCATGACCTCCCCCATAAATATTGGGATATAACTGATCATGGATTTCTTGTAGCATGTATTTAATCTCAATAAATTAACTAATATAAATATTGTAAATTAATTTGACCTTGTTTATAATTGTGATATTAATTCTTGTAACATGATATATGAAGTATTAAATACTTTTATACATCAAAAAATGGGAATTATCCTAATTTTCCATTCCTAGGCCAAAGTCTCCATGTACCATGGAATGGTACCAAAACATAACACATTTTTCCTCTAATATGGGAAGCAATACAGGCATGGTCATCTACTCTAATATATTTTGGATTTCAACTTAACCTTTAAACCACAAATACTACCACTAAATCCATGGGATATCTTGTTTTGGCCTCTTTTGAACTTTATATCTTCAATATATAGAAACAAATCAACAACATTTACATAGTAAACTTGGAATCGACTTTTTTCCATTTCCATCAAAAATTCCTAACACCATGAAATTTACCATAGATTGGTTTTCAATTTTAGTTTGCATCATTCACTATATTCCATAGCTTTTCTTGTTATGGGTATGGTCTATCTATCTTTCCCATTTTTAGGAACAAAATAAATCCGTCATGGGGACCACATGATTATGATTTCTTATTATTTTCCTATTTTGAAAAATATGTTTCACAACATTACCAAGGATATATGATTTGACACAACAAGAATTCTTCTCCATATTCATCATTACCACTAATAGGGCATGGCCTAGCCTAGGATTCCTGTATTGCACTTAGATTCAATAATATTCATTGTGCTTCACTTCCAGATTTCTTTGAGACTTATCTACTTGGAAAATAATCACATTGAAAAAATTATATCTTGAGTAGATATAAATCATTATTTCCACAAAATACCTTATCTAAACACTATTGGGATGAATCCATTTCCTAACCATTACTTATTCACTTTGGTCATCCTTCTTTATGTTCTGTTTAAAATTCCATTTTCAACAAATGCTTCTTGCTCTATTGAGATGTGAGCATATAACATGGATATTATCCTTCACCATCCTTATTGTCAATAACATTGACCAGCCTTATTTATAACTAATTAAACATCAATATATTAAGATCAATAATTTTTTATTAAAAAAATATACCCATTTAGATTTTGTTGACATTACAAACTATACTTTGGCTCCCCCTTACATAATACACAATTGGAATTATCATCTCCTAATAATATCTACTCATACTTATTATAAATTAAATACAAAGGGAATTTAAAATACAAAGGTTATTTCTTGACATTCCACTTAAAATATAGGTATATTATTCCTTCACCTCCTAATAGGTGGGAACGCCAACTTATTCATGGATTATATTGTTTTTTTATGAAATATTTCTCCCATGAATGCATATGAAGAAAGCCCAATAAATCATAACTCCCCTATTTTCTTAATCATCCAAGAGGTAATACTAAGGGGAAATAAATCCCATTATGAGGATTAGGATGACTTCATTGTCTTATATGATATCCTCCTACATCCTTTGAAACAATATGAATATATTTTTTGGTGGGAAATCCCAACTCAAGAAATAGTGATTTCACAAAATCCGCTCTTTATCAAGATATTCAATGAGGGATTTTAGCACATGTCACTTGAGATATTAGCGAGTATTGTAATCCCACTATGTCGATGCACACTATAGTAAACAAGAGGCTTTGAATACATCTAAAAGGTTGTACATGGATGTCATGAATTCATTTTATATATAATAATAAATTTGAGCTTTTCACATGAAAACACAACCTTTGATCTTCATAACATCACACCAAATGATCTGTACTTAACATTAAGGTACATGGTGGTGAAAAACATATCACATGATGAGTTAATTGAAAACAATTGTTAAAAATGTATCACAACTTGTTAAATTATTGGTTTAATATAAACAAATGTTAGAACTTGAAATTCACGAGTTTTAATTCTTTAGATTAAAGAATTTATATTTCCATTTACCTCTATACATATGATATTTTCTAGCACAATCAACCTGATGGATTGTATCACCAACTTAATTTTTCACATAATCACAAAAACATAAAAACAATAATGAATATGGGGGGAGGGGTACCTCAAAGTTTCTCAGGATAATGAATATAGATGTTCAAAATGAACCAACACATTACCCTACATCTTTCCTTTTCCTTTTTTAAATGCTGAGAAATTAATGTAGTGATCTGTTCAATTTATTCATCATGACCTATATATGAAAAACATAACCTCTTGGGAAAGTATCTCCGTCAAATTCTACCTTTTTCACAATTTGTTTCATAGATATTAAAAATGTTATCCTTCCTTGGATTTTTCATTTATAAAATTGTTAAATAAATCACAATTTAACATGTATCATATTTTTGTAGAATCTATAGTCACCCTAACCTGTGTATTTAATATCTATTTAATCTTCTTATTTACCTTCTTAGTGTTTTGGGTAGTGAAAATTGGGAAAAAATCATCCTTGATGGCCAAAAGTGAAATATTGGAATACCACTTATTCATTAGTGGATTTTCTTTAATTTACACCTCTTTAATAGTTAGAAAAAACACTTAATTTTTCTTCCATAATTGTCTTATTTTCCCCCATGAGTGTTTTTATGATTACCAGGGTCTTGGTTCTTAAAATACCCATTATTAAGGTTCTTTCTCATATTCCGAGACATTAAACCTATTTTTCATCTAAATATCCTTTTTTCTAGTATTTTCTAGGATAATTATTCTTCTTATAAGTCAAAGGAGTGGGGTTTATCTATATGGATTCATTACATTTCAATAAATTTCTACAATATTAATACCTTTCCATATAATTGTGGTCATAGAAAATAAAACATCTACTATAAAAATCATACCTCATTTGATTTATCATTAGTTGATATGTTGGTATTTATAGAATTATTACCACATGTTTGGGATTGTTGGATTCATAACATCTACTCACTATTTTCCCAAATATTATATAATAAAATCAATTTGGTGGTTCCTTATCCTAGTGAATTACACTTCCATATTGTTTATGAAAAAATAATATTTTTTTTAGATTTCAAATTTGGATTTCTATTTGTTACATCACTATTTTAGGAATATTTTTTATTGATATTAACCTTATATTTTTATATTTTCATTATATACAAAAGTTATCTTATAATCTCATCATTTTCTTGAAATTTTAAATCTTACTTTTTCAACTCTATATTAAAATCTCTCAAATCGAATTTTCATTCTTCAGATTGCATTCTTAGTGAAATAATACTTAACTTGAAATCCTTTTCCATGTCCATTTGTTTTATGATCTCTTGGGAAATATCTTCAAGTGTATCTATTTATTCATTAATCTTCATTCACATTTTCTTCATGGTTAAATTTAAGACAACTTATTAATTTTTCAACACCATGGTTTCTATGAAAAACATTCAATCATTGAGTAGTATACTCCATGCATGTCAATCCATAGATTCTCAATGTTATTTCAAGCGAATGACTTGGAATAGATAATTGATGATATTTATACTTTATCACCAAAATCAAATCTCCCTTTTTGATCAAATAGATTATTATAATCAAAAAAAAAATTTGTTAATATTTTACCTTGACAGGAGAATTTTTTTGGGAATACTTCTTCTTATTTTTCTTCTTTTTTCCATTTTTCATAAGGAACTTCTCAATTTATCTTTCCTATTTTAATAAATCACCGTTGAATTCCATACACATATATTTTGAGAACCCGAAATGATTCATTGTACAGAGAAAGTATTCCTTGAGAGACTACATTAATTAATTTTTTATGAAAGAATTAATTTCAAATTTTCATTGATTTTTTCCAAAGTTAACTTCATGTCAGATTAATATAATAATCCCATCCTCATGAACTTCTTGAAAAATTATAATACAATTGTATATAAACCAAATAAAATCCCTTTTCCATTTAATTAAATTAATTATATCAAACAAAGTATCCTTCATTGTGGATGACATCTTTAACACAACCTCAAATCAGGTAAGAGAAATAAAACATTCGAATATAAACCTATCCCTTGGATGCCAATTTTTTTCCCTTAACACGGGATTAGTTTAGGATCACCCTAGGGGGGGGTGCTAAATCAAGGGGTGAAAATTGATTAAGAAATTAAAACTCCTTCTCTTTAATTTCTCACTTGACCTTTAATGATCTTGACCACTCAACCATGTGGGCCACTTAGATTGCTATTTAAACTAGATATTCTATAGATTTATTGATCTGTTTTACTCTACATGTATAATTAAATATGGAAATAAGAATTTACATTATAGATTATCACTTGGATACTCCAAGGTGTATAATATGATGAAATTATTTGCACATTAATCACTGTATTTTTAGGTTTGATCACTTCTCACGTAGGCTTAATTCCTTATAAGGTTTAGAGTTGACTCACTGTCACCCAAGGATCACTACCAATTCATTGTCTCTTCTTTATTCTCATTTTATCACTTATATGGGAAGGATATACACTAAATTTATTAACATGTTAGTACATTCATAGAATTATAGAACACATATTTAATAAAGGTAAATGCTTTGATATAGTCCATCTGGTCTTCTCTATAATGACCAATACCCTAAACAACCAATACTTACATGATTTATAATGCGGGTTTCACTTTCTTATATATCTTGGATATTTTTTGTTTATATTTTACGAGAATTTAGGAATACATTCATATCTAAACTATATAATAAAATAGGGGAAACATCAAAAAATATCCATTTTTTCAACAAAAACAAGATACACAAATTTAAAACCTTATTTAATTAAAAACACATTTTGTTTGTTAAAACATTATCCCAATAGTGTAAAGTTAGACCATTATATAGTTTATACTTATCTATAGTCCCTATGAAAACCATTTAAGAACCTAGGATGAGAAAAAAATATCATTAAGGGATAAAAAATTAATGGAACACATTAGACTATTTTGAAAATCATAAAATAACCTAAGAAAGATTTCCCTTTTTATATAATAAAATTTGATATCAAATAATATTTTTCTTTATCATGAAATAAGATTCATTTCAAAAATATATTAATATGAAGTATCATATTAAATATTTAACAAAAACCCGCAATAATGAGGATATATTTGTAAAACATGGGTACTCATGAACATATTTTCTTTAAAATATATTTTCACCCTCAAAAGGGGCATAAAATTTCCTTTAAATATAAACTCATTATCTTATATTTTGGAGTAAAAATCTTTATGATAAATCAGTTTAATGTATAGAAAATTCTGGGAGATACCTTGGGAAAATATATTCATATCACTCTGACAATCATACTTATAAGTACTCATACAAATGGAATAACGAACTCATTTAATTCCAACAAAATTACCTAGAGAACATAATTACTACCCAATGCATTAGAGTGGTATATTGGGACCATATTAACAAAAAAAAATTCAAGGACCATAACACACATAATATACATAAAATATTTATTTTAAATACTAAAATATTATAAATTATTCTATTTAACCCATATTCTAAAGCGCTTTGGGGATTCATGTAAAAATAAGTATAAAAATCCATTTTCTTTGAAAAAACATTTCAAAAATTTTTATAGGAATGTGAAATCGGTTATTTTATTGAAATAATTATTAAATAATGAAGATTAAAATACATAAAGAATAATGGTTATAATGGATGGAATTTTCAGTCATTTCATATATGTTATAAAAAATATTTTTTTCACACTTTAGTATAGATGTCAAAAATAAACATTCTGAAATATGTTTTAAAGTTGTCTTTTAAAAACATTGAAAATAAAGTAAAACATGATTTAAATTGACTTTTAACATAAATTTTATTATATTAATAACACACTTGAAACATTTTAATGAATATATATATGGAGGAAAAATTGATGAAAAACATTAAAACTTTTAAAATAAGGTTTTAAAGAAAAATGTATTACTTCTATTATGGATAAGCACGTAGACTCATTATATTCCTGAATAATAATTTTGTTAATTATTTTATTAATTAATAAAATATTTTAGGTTTATTATTACTTTTATTTTATTTATTACAATGTTATATTCAATTACCTAATAAATTAATTTCACATCAAATGTTTTTATGATATTCCACTCATAAGAAAAAGAAGCCTCTAGTAGGATGATTATGGTCCAAGAGTTAATTATTCCATAATATCAATAATAAAAATAGTAAAATAATTATTATTTTTATACATAAATTATACTTTCAAAACAAACCTGGATAATGGTTTATGAAAAATGAATTACGTTACACTATGGGAAACGGTAGGCCATACATATGCATGAGTAACGTTTCAATTTTTTAGATAACATAGGTGATAGAAGGTAGGTATTATTTTTACACTAATGAATGATAATTATAACCTAAATATTATATTATGTATTTCAATAAAATTATTTATACCAACCATGTGATCTAGGGTTGAAAAAAGAATCACATCATTTCATAGATGTGGTAATACACGCGTATGTAAAAATGATGTTATCAATTTTCAATAGATGGAAATATAAGAAAATATATGATATATTATCTTTAAATAATTATAATAATTTAATTAATATCATTTATATACATTAAATCTAAAATTATTAATAGTTATAAGACATTGTGCAGGAAAACATATTACATCGGTTCGTTAGGCAGTAGTCCATAATACTCATGAATGATGGTTTTATTTCCCATTTGATTGAAGAAAGTGGTTTATTAAGGTTTATAAATTAATATAATAACATCAAATTATTTGGGATATAATAATCAAATTATATAAAAATGGTTATAATATTTTTTAAGAAGGTTGAAGGGGAAATACAAATAAAACATTTAGTTAAAAGCTACGCATCTTCTTCAGACAACATCCTTTCATTATAAATTAATAATTATTAGTTTTTCATTATTCCCACACTAATATCACTAAAACGTGGTTATATATTTTGGGGAGATACCTGGAATAATATTGGATTAAATAGATCTCTGAAAAGGTGCATGGAATAGAGTATAGGGTGTTTCCTATTATAAGTGAGGTAAATGACACACTTGGAATTATTTAATATATTAACTAATATATATATATATATATATCATAATAATTTCATGTGGGAATGGAAAATAAATTTTAATATAGGGTGTTATAGAGTTGAAATAATCAAATTTAATCATATTTATACATGTTTTGGTTATATTTTAAGACTTATCTCGCAGTTAAACCTCATTAAACCCATGTTGACATTAACTGTGATAAAATAATTTTTTTACCATGATAACTTAATTATAATCCCAAAATTAAAATAATAATTATTAAAAAATTTAATATTACGTTTAAATTTTATGAATTTGTTTTATCAAAAGAAATGTACATATATTTTATAAATAACTTTTAATATAAGGACATAATACACATGAAAAACTTTTTTGAGGTAAATACCCTTTTTAAGCATAAAAATAATTTAACATGAAATAATGTTATAAAGTGGTTTAAACAAATTTATTTAGTTAAATAAAAAATAATGTAATGTTTTTAGACTTTTTTGGAAATCCAAAACAAAATGGGATCTTCCAACAATGCCATTAAATGTAAATATTCAAAACTAGATTTTAATTTGAATAAAATATAACATATCTTCACTATAGTCAAGCATGGGTTCCAAAATTCACAATAATGTTTCAAAATAAATTTTCTGTGCACTTAAAAATATATTTTTCTTAAAAATACTAATCCAGTTGGATAATGGAAATTGATAGAGAGATTTTAAATCTTTAACCTAATGTTTTAACCATATTTTACCAGTTTTACCCTTAATAAGGTGACAATAATTTAATACAGTTTCTATTTATAATGGAAAAATAAAAAGGATCTATTTAGAAAATATGAAAATTATAATTAAAAATATAGAATAAATGTTTAAATATTCAATTTTTAGAACTAGAAAAAACTAATTTAAGAAAAAACACAATACGTAATGAAATTTTTTTTTTAAACAAATGTGTTTTTAATTACAAAAATGAACTTATACCAAAATAAAGTATAATGATAATTCCAATATAATTAAATTGATAATATATAATTAAATGAATATTATGTTAATTTAAAATCAAATTCAATGTATATTTATAATTTTAATGAAAATAAATTACAGTTAAAATACATTATTTTTAATTATTTAATGAAAAAGGCATCTTTTTGAAAAATCCAAAAATGCCAACATAAGAAAATTTTGGTATGATGATTTAGAAAATGATATCACTTTTATCAAATAAAATATCAAAAATTTGAAGAAATTAATTACAACAATATTTCATAAGAACCAATAAAAATAATTTTTAAAGAAAACATATTTTTGAAGAATAAATTGACTTCACTGAAAATTAAGTATTTCCTTATTATAAATTAATTCATACATTTTAATTATATAAAAAATTTAAAAATATTTTTATTAATATGGTTATTACAATTTATACGTCATAATTTAATGGTTAGGCTAGAGTTTTTAGACATAAATAATAATATTGTTGTAGTATATCACAATTCTCTTAAAGCTTGGTGTTGCATGTTAAGTAATTTATCATGAATTGTATTATTTTAAACTAAAATTTTGGGGTCTTAAATTTTAATCCCTTAATGAAATTTTATCCCTACAGTTTTATCTCATTCCTGATGAAAAAGGATTAAAACATTTTTAGAATCAATTCCATATATTGGAAGAAAACAAATATTATCATGAAAGGAAAGTGTTTTTAATATTTAGAAATATAATTATTGAAAACAAACATCATAAAACGGGTTAATGAAATATAATATTGAAAAATGGAAAATAGAAATATTAATTTCAAATTGAATTACACATAATTAGGTTTCTAAATAGGTGAACACTAGAAGGATATGAAAATATGGAAATGTAAGAAAACATTATTATCCAAATAATAACAGAGAGTGAAAGGGAACATTGATGAAAAAATATTTAATGAGAAAGTCAATGAACAAAAAACAACCGAACAATGAGGTGTGAAAAAGATTATAAATTCATTATTAATTATAGTAGTATAACAACATTTTTATTTCAATATTTTTTTAACAGAGTTGAGGAATTCTATTAACATATAGACAAAGAACATGAGGTAATATACTTACTTTATTTTCTTCAAGTCCATAGATTAAATTTCATAATTTGTTTGTGTGTTCCAATAATTTACAACTTTATCCCATATTTTACTATAAAAAATGGAATATTTAGGATGAATATTTCATTCCTAAATCACTAAAATCAACTTCTAATGGATCACAAGATCTAAAAAAGGTTAAAATTTTATTTCTCCCTTATTTTGATTTTTAACAAAACAAAAAATGTTAACAAAAGATAATATAATGTTAAAAAAAATAAAAATTCATATGAATAAATAATACATTATTCTAAAAAAATCAATAATAACACCAACCGTTTAATATAGATAATTCTGTAAATAAATAACCATCAATCTCTTAAAAATATTTTTAACCAATCTTAAAACCCCAAAAAATGAATTGATCATGAATTCCTCTAAGATCAATTTAAAATTTATCTTCAAATTTTTTTTGTCACTAATAAAGGCATATATATGAAAATGTATATGTCTTAATCATATAATATCAAAAATATTCTAATATTTTCCATAAATAAATGGATTCACTATGAAGACAAAAATAAAATCATATATACTCCCAAATATATTTAAACATTTATTTCTAAAATAAAATCCTATACTAGCCAAAAAATAGTTTCATTTTCCTTGATCATATAATCTTCAAAAAATAGTTATACAGTTTAAAAATATCATTAATCACATTTTCACAAAATAAATTTTCTATCCCATGGTTATATATTCGATAACACATATGTTCCAAAAATGTAATCACCCATTTATCCCAAATAACCATAATTATATCAACATAAAATATCATCTCAACCTTAATAGTTATATAACCATTTAAATGTATTTAAAAAAATTAAATAATTATTCCTCAAGAAACCTTCTCAGTAAAACAAATACTAACCCCAAGGGCTGTTTTTTCCATATTTGTCTCCCAAAATAATTCAATCACTTAAAACCTCAAAAAGGGTTGTCTATATAAGGACTCAACCTTAAACATTACATAATCTTGAATTAAATGAATAATTCACATTGAGGATATTTTCAGGTTTAGGGTTTTAGAGTATTAGTTCATAACTATTACATTTCATCTCAAAAATTACTAAGTAGACACTTCTACTGAGTTCCCATATTTTTCAAAAAATAAATTTTTTTGAAAAAAGAGTCATGTCTAGTTCTATGTTTTAGATTGCATGACTTTTCCATGATCCCATCCTTGACCCTATTCCACTTTTTGTCTTGTGAAAAACATTTCAAAAACTTGGGATGAGCATTAAAAGCTTTGTAAGGGATACAAAAAGATAGAAAACTGTAAGTTTTTCAGAACAAAAATTAAACCACGAATACTTTATCATAAGTAACACTTTTCACCTTTAGAAAGTAGTAAATACTCTTTACTGAATAAAAGATCATTCCTTACCCTTTTGTAACCAAAATAATACCCTAAAATCCATATAAAGAACAAATAACATTTAAATATAACTTGGGACATAAACATACTTAAATGGAATAACCATACAGTCGACTTCCACACATATCACTAAATGGAATAGTCATACGACCGACTTCCATACCCAATGCGTTATAGGATATAATGTAACCGTCCTTCCTGGTTTATCATGGAACCACCAATCATTTGGTTTATCACATAACCACTCTTCAAATTTCCAAGTACCATTATAAAATCATAACACATACAACAAATATAAATGAAAGAAAACATTTCCACATTTCAATCACAATATATCACTTAAATATATTGACATAACAAATCCATTATCAAAACTATTTTCAATACCAAAATACATAAAATATTATATGGTATTTATTTTCCTTTTAAAAAATTATGTCTTGTTAAGGGAGACAATGGGAAAATAATACTCGCGGCGGTGGGAAGGTCGTTGTCACCAATTACGTTAAAATAAACATTCCTTTTTGACTTTTAGTAAAAAGCTTCGTAGAAAAATATTCCATTTAATGAAATGAAAAGTCAAAGATGTTTATATAGAATATAAAAGAAATTCATGTATTAAAACAAAATATTCCTCAATGAAAGGTGATTGAGACTAAGTCCCTTACCTCGTGTCCGACTTGACCCGTTCGTTCTTGAAGGGCCTTATACCTAGGGTAAGGATTCTAGGAGGAGGAGAGGGATGTAGGGAGCTTAATTGGGCAGAGGTTGGACGAGCTGAGGGGCTTGAGAGGTGTAAGGAATGGGTTATAGGTGGGGGATTTTTATATGTGTGAGTATGGTATATTTAGGAAAGTGCGGAAATATTATTTTATTATATAATGATTTTCGGTTTCTAAAGGTCCAAAACTAATAAAAGTCAAAGAAAATATGAATGCAGCACCCCGACCCCTCTAGGCTGGAGCTGGTGCATTACTTGTGATATTGGCATGGTTATAAGGAATGAAAATCATGAAGAAATGATAATTTTAGTAGTCTTTATGAAACTAGATACATCAATGTAACTGAAATTATATTGTAAA
This sequence comes from Viscum album, assembly GCA_963277665.1. Taxonomy (NCBI): domain Eukaryota; kingdom Viridiplantae; phylum Streptophyta; class Magnoliopsida; order Santalales; family Viscaceae; genus Viscum; species Viscum album. The sequence continues at coordinate 1,009,656,540 of OY728119.1, read as the reverse complement.
AGGTTATAAAATACAATACATAACAAAAACTAAAAACTGCATCCCAAAGAACTCAATAAATGATCTCCTCTTTGTCACCCGTTGAAAGTAAAAAATGAAATGGGTGAGATAAAATGCTTAGTAAGGGTTAGAAATAACATAAGAATGAGTAAAATAATAAGTGAATCATAATAAATCTGACATAATCAATATGTCATGGTGAATAAATGAAATACTAATTCCATTAATAAACTGATAATGAAACTTTATCCATAGATGTTTTCTTAGTGAAAACCTCATGAAAAATAAAAATAAATGATAATGAATAAAGAAAATTCTTATTAATTGGATTCCATGTATCTGGAACATGATACCATAATACCATTAGAATGGTTTAGTTTTGTGGGTATAAACCCGTTTGATTTTTGGAAACAAACTCGAAGGGTTTGTCGCCAAACTCATTTGTCTCATGAGACCCACCGATGAATCGAGGGGCTATAGCGGAACCCACCTACAACTTCATGTCCAAATAATTCTTTATACATTTATTCAATACAAGAGAAATATTCATTTTTAATATCTGTATAGAGTAGAGTATACATATTGATCAATATTTCCATAATTAAAATTACTTTCCAAATAAACACCGTATATAAAATGTTATAAAGTTTAGAAAAGAAATTTATTCATGATATGAGATTATGGATATTTAATATAAATATAATTTTCAATTGAAAAGTGATATCTAATTGGAAGTAGGTACACTACATAAGGATTATTAGGTGCACAATACAATGTTAGTCACAACAAAATAGTAGTTGAGACAAAGTCTCTTACCACAATGTAATCGGTCAAATCATATGACCAGAACTTAATAAACCTCAAATGAATAATTGAATAACATGAATTTAAATATAATAATGTTATTATATATCAAATGGAAGTACAAATATACCACATACAAGAAATAAGTACCGAACATCGAAAATCTCATAGAAATGAAAGTGAGATGAGAAACCCATTACAAACATTTCAGCATGGTAACGAGTGTTATTGTGAGGGATTAATGAGAGGTAAAGGGGTATTCCATTATTTAAATGTCACAAGGGCAGTATGGGGGAGGTGATAAAACACACCCCATCATTAGGAATTTAAGATAAAAGGTCAAAACATAGGGGATATTCTTGAAAAAAAGTGAGCGAGAGGATCCATTACCTTATGATCGAAGGTGTTCTAGATTATTTTTAATGACCTGAATAATGAAATTTAGCTTCATTAATTAATAATTAAATAAAAAAATCAACATATAATTGATATTTTATGACCTTATTAGGTTCATTAATGGAATTTTTGATGGTTTAATAGATTAACTTTTATTGTTTTGGTAGCGTTTTTTTACTTGGCTTTCATGATCCGTTTACTTGTATTCATGAATGGATGTTCGTTTGAAACATGGTTAAAAATCTAGAAAATTTAGTATAAATTATTAATGAAATAAAATATATATAAATGATCTTATAATTATTATGGTTATATACCATGAGGATGACTCATTTGATGAATTAAAATAAATGCTTGGATTTGGATTGGCTGTTTTGTGCACAATAATTTTTTTTGTATTATTATTCCATATTATGAATGTGTAAAGATTACAGAACATTAATCAAGATAAAATAAATATATTATGATCTTTTTAAACCATTTAAAAGGGTTAATTACTAGTATAAAAGATATTAATTCAAATTTAAAACTCGTCTTCCTTGAGAGTGATAAATTTACACATCTCGGACAGTGTTTGCATTTACTATATAAAAGGAGGGAAAAGGAAAGATTATGATGAAATATTACATTAGAATAATGAAAATACAGTACATGTAAGGTAATAGAATTATCATGGAATTTGTATGAATGGATTTGAGAATGGAGAACAAAATAATGAAACTTTGTTAAAGAAATTGAAAGAAAAGAGAAGAAAGGTTCACCTCTTGATTACTCCTCCTTGATAATCTATTTAAGGCCTTTTTTTGGCCTCTTGGTGAGACCAGAAGGTCTTGGACGTAGGGAGAGGGCATGAGAAGAGTATTTGGTAGAATATAGGCAAGGATTGAAGCTTGAGTGGTGTGGGAGGAGGAGGGGGTGAGGGGTGGTTTATATGGTGGAGGGGAGAGGAGTTTTCTTAATATTATAATAATTAATTTATTATTTCCTCTCAAGACAAAAAATAGTGAGTATTAAATGAATACGAATAGTAATATATGCATGTGACTTCGAACCAATTGGGCTTACATCAGCAGATCATCATCAATGACTCGATAAATTCCTTATTTAGCATTTATCATAAATTATCGCATTTTACTATTGAAAAAAAATTTAAGTATTTAAGAAAAATACCAAAAATTCACCCCAACAATTTTTTGACATGTAGAATCCAAAAATGAAGTCCATTATTCAAAAATAATTTTCTAAATATTATTTATTAAGTATTTAGTTAAAATAAATTTTTAATTGAAAAATATAAACACTTAAAATATTCATCTTCATTATTAAGGTGCCTGAGTTCACTTATACACTCAAGGGTATGGATACCATTCATAAAAGTCATATTACTATTCATAATTATAAGTTACTATTAATAAGGGCATGTAACTATTCATAAGGGTAGGTTACTATTCAATGAAAATTAAGTTATTTTTTTCAGACTCTAAATATCATATTGAACTCAACAGTGTAGGTCATATTTTCAAAATTCAAATCACAGAGTTGACAAATTTAAGCTTAATGGCTAGGTTATGGATATCTCCTATAAGTAACCATGTTTTGTTCCATATAATATTAGTGATTCATTAAATATATGATATAACTAGAATGTATTTAAGAGAAACACACCATGAAGTGTTTGTGGTGCTACATTATTCCCTCCTTTGGAAATTTCGTCCTTGAAATTTTATGTCTGAATCCCACCAAAAATATTTGGGTGGTTCTTTTTCATGAAATACTCTGGTTCCAAAATTTCTTCCCCCATTTTCTAGTTACTCCAAAGAACCTTTACAATATGAGTTGTCTTATTTCTCAATACATGATACCTTGTATCAAGAATCCCAATAGGCATTTCACAGTATGAAAAATCAGCTTCCATTTCAATTTCTTCATAGGTGAGTACATGCATTAATACTGGCATGTATTTCTTCAATAATGAAACACGGAACACATCATAGAATTTTGAGAGATTTGGAAGATTTAATAAATGGTAATCTACTGCTCTGATTCTTTACATAATTTTAAATGGTCCGATATACCTGGGGCTCAATTTTCCTTTCTTACCGAAGCTTAAGACACCCTTCTATAGAGATACTTTCAGAAAGACATGATCTCCCACATGGAATTCCAAATCCTTTCTCCAGTTATCAGCATAACTCTTCTATCTACATTTAGCTACTTTAATATGGGTTTGTATTGTGTTCACCTTTGTCTTAATCTCTTCAATAAGTTCTGGTCCTATAAGTTTCCTCTCACCAACTTCATTTCAACAAGTTGGAGTTTGACATATCTTTCCATATAATGCTTCATATCGATCCATTTGAATACTAAAATAGAAACTATTATTTTAGGAAAATTCTACCAAAGGAAAGTATTGATCCCACATACCTTGGATGTCAAGAGAGCATGACCTCAGCATGTCTTCAAGAGTTTTAATAGTCCTTTCAGACTGTCCATCAGTTTGGGGGGTGAAAAACAGTACTCATATGAAGCTCAGTATTCAAAGCCTTCTGGAGACATTTCCAGAATTTTGATGTAAACTGGGGATATCGATAAGACACAATCGATAGAGGTGCACCATGAAGTCTTACAACTTCATTAATACAAAGTCTTTCCAATTTCTCAAGTGGAAAATCCTCTCTTATAGGAAGGAAATGTGCTGATTTTGGGAGACGATCAACAATTACCCATATTGAATCATTCCTTCTAGGTGTCCTTGGTAGTTTAATGAAAAAATCCATCATAATGTTATCACACTTCCACATAGGAATAGGTAGAGGTTTCATCGCTCCTTTGAGATGTTGTCACTCTGCCTTCACTTATTGGAAAACTAGACATCTTGACACGTAGTCCACAACATCCCGCTTCATATTATCTCACCAAAAATATTCCTTTAGATATCTATACATCTGGGTGATACCTGGGTGTATAGAGAAACTTGAGCTATGATAATCATCTAATAGTTCCCTTTTTATCTCAGGTATGGATGGGATACATAACCTCTTCCCAAAATTCTAAAATCCTTTCTCATACATGAATTTTTCCAATCTCGCATCCTTAACAACAGTAATTTTCATGTTCATATTCTCATCATCAGATTGAGAGATTTATATATTCTCTAATAAAGATTGTTTGGAAATCATTTGAAAGAGAAAAGATGTTTCCCCTTCCTTAAAAATTCCTATATCCATCTTCGGTAGGTCAAAAAATATAGGATCTCTCTCAATCCTCGTTTGAGTTAGAAGTCCACGATCCTTCCTACTTAATGCATCTGCCACCTTATTCGCCTTTCTTGGGTGGTAGTGTACTGAAAAATCATAATCATTCAGTAACTTGAGCCATCTCCTTTTCCTCATGTTGTGTTCTTTTTGTGTGAAAATTTATTTCAAACACTTGTGGTTTTTATGAATCTCACATCTTTATCCATAGAGATAATGTCTCCATATTTTCAGACCAATGATTATAGCTTCTAACTCAAGATAATGAGTTATATAATTTTTCTCAAGGGTCTTCAACTGTCTTAATCCATAAGCAATAAATTTATCGTTTAGAAAAAGGACGCAACCCAACACATTATTTGATGCATCACTGTATATTACAAATCCATTACTTCCATATGGAAGAGTCAAAATTGGATTGCTGACCAATCTACTTTTCAATTATTCGAAGCATTCTGTAAACTATTTTGTCCACACAAAATTAAATCCTTTATGTGTGAGCTTGGTTAGTAGATTTTCCAGTAGGGAAAAATTTTGAATGAAACACTGATAATAACCTACTTAGACAATAAAACTGCATACCTCAGTTATGTTTTCTAGCATGGGATAATCTTGGATTGCCTTTGTCTTCACAAGATCAACTTGGATTCTATCATTAGAGACAATATGGACTAGAAAAAAAACTTATTGATGCTAGAATTCACTCTTTCTAAACTTCCAATATAATTTATTTTTTCTATGAGTTCTCTGAATAACCTTCAAGTGATTCTCATGGTCTTCATATATTTTTGAGTATATGAGGATATCATTGATGAATACCCCAAAAAAATTATCAAGATATTCCTTGAAAACTATATTCATTAAATCTATGAGAACAAAGGGTGAATTTGTCAGTCCAAAAGGCATCACTGTAAACTCGTAATGCCCATACCTGGTCCGAAATGTTGTCATAGAAATATCTTCCTTAGTCACATGGAACTAATGATATCTGGATCAAAGATCAATCTTTGAAATTTATTTATATCCATGAAGTTGATCAAATAAATCATCAATCTGGGGAAGAGGATACTTATTCTTTATTATAATAGCATATTTCCCTATAATCAATGCAATGCCTCATGGATCCATCTTTCTTCTTGACAACGAGGACAGGGGCTACCCATGGAGAAAAACTAGGTCGAATAAATCCTTTTTCCCTCAAATACTCTAGTTGTTTATATAGTTCTACTAATTCCACTGTGGAAATTCTCTAGGGAGTCTTTGATATAGGTCTTTCATCAAGAATTATATCAATAGAGAACTCAACTTCCCGCCCTGGAGGATGTCCAGGTAAATCCTCTGTAAATAGATCAATATACTCTCGCACAATGAGAATATATTCAATTTGAATATTTCTTTCCTCGCCAATAAATATTGGTTTATCTTCCTATCCAATTATTTCATTCAGTAGAGCTAGTGGGGGTGGTTCTTGATAAGAATCAGGTGGTGAAGTTTCTTCCCTAAAGATAAGGGATTCTACACCATTTAAAAAAATTGTAACTCCCTTATTCTTACAATAAATCATCACATAATAATTTGACAACCAATCTATACTGAGAATTATATAAAATTCAGTCATTGGTATTATGATAAGGTTAGAAACTAAAGCACATTTTGGTGTCTGGAGGGGGGCAAGTTGACATGCCTTTGTTGCAATGATACATCCCCTAAGAGTTTTGACTGAAAAATCTTTTATTAAATCAAATTGAACATATCTAATTTTAATGGAAAACTGGGAAGATATAAATGAATGAGATGATCTAGAATCAAATAATTTGTTGGGAAAGTTTGGGGAAACAATTAAAGTACCTTCCACCACGTCATTAGGAATTTCAACCTTCGCGGTTGTAATCACATAGGCTCTCCCTTTTTCTCTTGGAAATTTATGAGGTATGTTTCCTTGGTGCTTAGGACACTCATTTTTATAATGTCCCATCTCTCTAAAATTGTATCATTGAATATCAATGAATTGTTTCTTCCCATTGCATTCATCAGATTGATGACACTTTTCTCCGTATTTATAACAGACTCTCATGCATTTATAGCATTTCCTAAGATGATTCTTTCCACAGTTCTCACATAATGGGAATAACTTTTTTCCCTTACTCTTCTTTGGTGCTTCTCCTTTTCCTATGTTATTAGTGTACCATTTCTTATCTTGGTTTCCTTTGAAAAAATTTGATCTAGAAAATTCCCTCTCTATTTTTATGGTACTTTATAAAATTTCATCATATGATGAAAGTGATTGAGAAGCCAGTGCACATCGAAGACTTGTCCTAAGACCTTCAAAGAAATGATCAATCTTGTCTATAGATTCACGTACGTAATCTACGGAATACCTGGACAGCCTTGTGAAAGTTGCCTCATACTCTACAACACCGTCTTCTTCCCTTTTTTAAGATAAGGAATTTCTTCTTCATTTCTGTTCATTGCTCATGACGGAAATATTTTTCGAAGAATATTTCCTTAAAAGTCCTCCATTCCATATCTTCAATTTCTTCTTCCTCTATGGTATTCATAATCAATGACCACCGTTTACTAGAGTCTCCCTTGAGACAATATACTGCCAGTACTACCATTTCATTTTCATTTCATATTAATTCCATGAATATCTTCTCAAGGAACTTAATCCATTTCTCAACAACCACTGGGTTAGTAGTTCTACTAAAATATTGGGGATTTTTCTGCATGAAATGATCCAACACAGGTGTTGAATGGTTATTCATTAAAATCTGGGTAAGTTGTCCTAATATGGTCATGATCTGATCTGCTCCAACATTGACTCTGTTGACTTGCTCAGTAGGGAGATCCATACCTTGCCCACGAGTATTGATTCCACTTCTTCCATTAGATTACATTTCTAAATAATAGGATACACTAGATTAGTTTATGAATCTCAAATAGAAAATCACTCATCATAGATTGAAATTCTATGCATAGCTAATCATATAAACATGGTTTCTCTAAGAAAAAATTTACATTAAAATCTTTCATAATGGATTTTAATGAAAATGTGAATTATCCGAATAATATCCCCAGGAGTATCATAAAAAAGAGTGCAGTAAGGCCGGTTGTCATGCACCAATTCCTGTTCGAGTCTAGATCAAGGCGGTGTTTTCGGGTTTTACCCCTAGATACATCTGTACCCGAGCCGCCTCTACTTGCTCATTTCCAGATAGGGACGTATTTCTTAAAATATCAACATAATCTATTCCTTACCAAAATAATAGGACATTCTTGTATGTTTATCCTAAAATACTACCTTTGGGCTTTGTTCTCAGCTATACATTTCCTACTCTAGTTTCCAAGTTTTCTACTGAACTTCCTCTGATACCAACTATAACACCCTGACCCCTCTAGGCTGGAGCTGGTGCATTAATTTTGATATTGGCATGGTTATATGGAATGAAAATACCAATAGAATTATCAGTTTAGTTGTCTTGAAGAAACTAGATACATAGATGTAAATCAAATTACATTGGAAAAGGTTACAAAACCCAATACAAAACACAATACAAAACAAAAACTAAAAACTACTTCCATAAGATCTCAATAAATGATCTCATCTTTGTCACCTGTTGAAAGTAAACAATGAAAGGGATGAGATCAAATGCTCAAAAGGGTTAAAAATAACAAAATTATGAGTATAATAATAAGTGAGTCATAATAAATCTGACATAATCAATATGGCATGGTGAATAAATGAAAACCTAATGCCATTAATAAACTGAGAATGAAACTGCATCCATAGATTTTGTCATAGTGAAACCTCATGGATAATAATAATAACTGATAATGAATAAAGAGAATTATTATTAATTATACATCATGTATCTGGCACATGAAACCATAATACCGTTAAAACGGTTTAGTTCTTGTGCGTAGAAACCCATTTGATTTAAGGAAACAAACTCGATGGGTTTGTCGCCAAACAGATTTGTCTAATGAGACCTACCGATGCATCGAGTGGCTATAACGGGCCCAAACTGCCACTGCATGTCCAAATAATTATTTATACATTGATTCAATACAAGAAAAATATTCCATTTAAATATCCGTATAGAGTAGAGTATACAGATTCATCAATATTTCCATAATTAAAATAACTTTCCAAATAAACACTGAATGTAAAATGGTATACGGTTTAGACAACCAACATATCCATGATATGATATTACTGATATTTAATATAAATATAATTTTCAAATGAAAAGTGATCTCAAATGGTTAGTAGGTACACCACCTAAGGATTATTAGGGGCACAATACAATGTTAGTCACAACAAAATAGTAGTTGAGACAAAGTCTCTTACCACAATGTAATCGGTCGAATCATATGACCAAAACTTAATAACGCTCAAATGAATCATTGAATAACATTAATATGAATATAATAATGTTATTATATATGAAATGGAAGTACCCATATACTACAAAAAATAAATAAGTTGCGAACAACAAAAATCTCACAGAAATGAAAGTGAGATGAGAAACCCCTTACAAACATTTCGACATGGTAATAAGTGTTATTGTGAGAGATTAATGAGAGGTAAAGTAGTATTCTATTATTTATATGTCACAAGGTAAGTATGGGGAGGTGTGAAAATATACCCCATCATTAATAATTAAAAATAAAAGGGCCCAACATATGGCAGATTCTTGAACAAAAGTGAGAGAGAAGATCCCTTACCTTATGCTCGAAGGTGTTCTTGATTATTCTTAAAGACCTGAATAATAAAATTTAGCCTCATTAATTAATAATTACATAACCTCATAAACATATAATTGATATTTTATGACATTATTAGGTTCATTAATGGCCTTTTTTATGGTTTAACAGATTAAAGTTTATTTTTTTAGTAGCATTTTTTACATGGTTTTCATGATTCATTTACTTGTATTCAAGAATGGATGTTTGTATGAAATATGGTTAAACATCCAGAATTTTTAAGATAAATTTATAGTGACATTATATAAATGTAAATTATCTTATAATTATTCAGGTTATATACCATGAGGATGACTCATTTGATGAGTTAAAATAAATGCTTGGATTTGGCTTGGCGGTTTTGTGCACAGTAAATTTGTTTTGTATTATTATTCCATATTATGAATATGTAAAGATTCTAGAACATTAATCAAGATAAAATAAATATATTATGACCTGTTTCAACCATTGAAATGGTTTCATGACCATTCTTAAAGATATTAACTCAAATTGAAAACCCGTCTTCGTTGAGTGTTATAAATTTACACATCTCGGACGATGTTTGCATTTATTGTATAAAAGGAGGGAAAAGAGAGATTATGATTAAATATTTAATTAGCACGATGAAAATAAAGTACATGTAAGGTACTATAATTATCATGGAATTTGGATGACGGGAGGTGAGAAGGGAGAACAAGAGAATGGAAATTTGTAAAAGAAATTGAAAGAAAAGAGAAGGAAGGTTCATCTCTTGAGTACTCCTCCTTTAGAATCTTCTTAAGGCCTTTGTTTTTGGCCTTTTGGGGAGATCAGCAGGTCTTGGACTTGGGGAGAGGGCTTGGGAAGTCTATTTAGCAGAATTTAGGCAATGCATGAATCTTGAGTGTTGTGGGAGGAAGAGGGGGTTGAGGGGTGGTTTATACAGTGGTGGGGAGAGGTGTTTTGTTAATATTATAATCATTAATTTATTATTTCCTCTCAAGACAACCAATAGTGAGTATTCCATGACCATGAACATTAATATATTCTTGTGACTTCGATCTAATTGGGATTACATCAGTAGATCATCATCAATGGCTCAATAAATTCCTTATTTATCATTTATCGTAAATTATCGAATTTTACTTTTCATAAAAAATTTAAGTATTTCTGAAAAATCCCAAAAAATTCACCCTAACAATTTTTTGACATGTAGAATCCAAAAATGATGTCCATTTTTCAAATATAATTTTCTAAATATGATTAATTAAATATTTTATTAAAATAATTATTTAATTGAAAAATATAAACACTTAAAATATTCAACTTCATTCTTAAGGTGACTGAGTTCACTTATACACTAAAGGGTATGGATACCATTTAAAAAAGTCATTTTACTATTCATAAGGGTATGTTACTATTCATAAGGGTAGGTTGCTATTCATAAGGGTAGGTTACTATTCACTAAAAAGTAAGTTAATTCTATCAGACTCTAAATATCATCTTGAATACAACCGTGTATATCTGATTTTTAAAATTAAAATCACAGAGTTGACAAATTTAAGTTTAATGGCTAGCTTATGGATATCTCCTATAAGTAACCATGTTTTGTTCCATATAGGCTCAGTGATTCATGAAATATAGGCTATAACTAGAATGTATTTAATATAAACATACCATGAAGTGTTTGGGGTTCTACAATGGCTCATGGTCAAAATAAAATCATCCAATAATAGTTGGACATGATTTGAATATGTTTTTAATCTTTATAATCTTATTTATTTAAATCATTTATTAATGAGGTAAACACTACATCATTATTGTGTCATAAATAATTTTATTTACTTGATGTCTACAAATTATAAACAAAATACCATGATGTAGGAAATCGTTTTATCTTTCCAAAGAATATTTATACTCTAAAAGATAACTTATATAACCCTATGTAAAAATTAATTTTCTAAAATATATTGGTTTTTGTCATTTTTTTCTTTACTTTAAATTAATTAATCTAAAGTGTCATTATCACTCCGAAGTGGCTCTATGAGGTCCCGAAATCGATCCAAGGATGGCCATGGTCAACCATGACTCATCTAATAAGGTTAGAACAAGTGTTAAGGTAATTGTGTTTTATTATAATATTCTTTTTACCTTGAATTACCCTATTTAACTTTAACCGCGGTTAATAAAAGTCAAAAGTTTCTATTCATCAAAAAATATTTTCATCTTATGGAACCAAATTTTACTTAGTAATAACAACCATGTATGTCTGATTTTCGAAATTCAATTCATAGAAGTGGTAAAATTTCATTTAAATGAAAAAGTCGGTTTTTTAACTACTACTTAGTGGTTTCACTATTCATCAAAAATTGAAGTTTTCCAGAAAAATACCAATAATTCCGCATAAGATGTATTTGATATTAAAAATTTAAAAATGATATCTATTTTACAAAATTCAAAAAATAGAAGTTGGATTAATTAATTTAAAATTAATTCTCGTTGTCCAATGAAATAACGTGTTTTTAAGAAGCAATATCTATCAAAAGATTGACACTTGTTTAAGTCCAATTTGAAAGTGAAATTAATTTTAATGACCACCATTGGATTAAATGGTAAAAATATAATCTAATTACACTTTAAAACAAATTAAAAAAAATAATCTATCCATATAAATAAAATATATTAAAAGGCATTTTTGAATTAAAATACAGCATTTTCACTATTCCTAAAAAATGAATTTTATTCGAAAAATACCAAAAATTTTCCCAAAGTAAAATTTGATGCCCCAATTCTAAAAAATAATTTTATTTTTTCAAATAAAACATATAAAAATGACCAAAACTAGATTTGAAGAGGGTTCAATATTAAAAGGTGGTAAATCAACCTTTTAAAGTAAATTATACTTCAAATTATTCATTCACATTTTAAGCCTATAAATTTTATTGGATAAATGTAAAAAAATTTAACAAAAATATATAATCATATTTTAGTTAGTTTTGTCAATTCCCACCAATAAAACGACTAGTTGTTAACTACCATTTAAAATGATTATATTATATTGTTAGTGTGCAATGTAAGATTTCAAAGAAACCTGTTGTTGCGTATCAGGTACGCTATCGAACATAGAAACCCCTTTAAAGTAAAATTTATATTTAATTAAAAAATATTAATAAATATGAAAATTTCATATTTCTTTATTCACCTAGGATGTTACATCCTTCCCCCTTTTTTAAATTGCGTCCTCGCAATTTTATTCACTTATCAAATAAATGGGGGTATTTATCCCTCATAGAATTTTTAGATTCTCACTTTGCCTCTTCAACCGTTTGGTTTTCCATAAAACCTTCACCTGATGAATTACCTTATTCCACAAAAATTTCTCTCTTCGGTCAAGAATCTGGACTCGTTGTTCCTCATAAGAGAGATTTTCATCCAACTGAACAACTTCTGGGCTCCAAACATGAGATGGATCTGACATATACTTTCACAACATAAAAACATTGTGTTCTTCGGATAAACTTGGAGGTAATTCTACTATGTAGGATACTGATCCAACCTTCTCCCAGATTTCATAGGGTCCAATGAACCTTGGACTCAACTTTCCCTTCTTACTAAAACGCATTACACTTTTCCATGGAAAAATATTGAGAAAGACACGATCCCTTACTTCAAAAGAAAGATCCTTCCTCCGGTTATTCGCATAACTTTTCTACCTACTCTGAGTAAAAATAAAAAATCATATTTTATTCTTGGAATATAATATGATACCTGAGATTAAAAATTCCTACCTCAACTAGTGTCAAAGATTCTCTAAGAATGGTATGCAAGAATTCCAATGTAAAGACCTTGTTTTTTTTCCTAATATGACTTTAGAATTTTTGTAAATATTATTCCAGAGCAGAATGCTGAGACAACCTGAAATTCTGAGGACCGGTGTACCTAGAAATAATTTTTTTCAGTATTAAGTATATTTTATATTACACACATGTAATTGATTAAATGAAATAGGTTAACTCTTAAACAGTTGATCAGATCAGAAATCTGAGACCACAGTTGGGTACGGAACGTGGTGTTTCCCCTAGGCATGACTTAAAATAGGTCAGTGCAAGATGTTCGAACCCGACACTATATGGAGGTACGTTAAATGGATGAATTAAATTATTAATTTATTCATTTAATAGATCTAACCTAAATAACTAATGGATAGGATCTCAGATGAGAAATTTGGGACCACTGTTGAGTATAGAATTTAAGTTTTACCCTAGGTGGGGTATAACGTTTGTCGGCATCGAGTGTTCGGCTTGTGCACCATTGTGGGGAAATATTTAAATAATTAAATTATTATTTATTTAATTATTTGATTAATATTTGTAAGGTTATATGAGTTCCTAAATATGAGGTTATAGGGGTTTGGCCTCTCTATCTGAGAAACTTTGCTAGTGAGAGCACAAACATTCTCTAGACGAACTCATACCAGATGAAGAATGAAGAACGAAGAACGAAGAACCCTTGTGCCAAGGTGGGTAGAACAATGACGAACACGACATCTCATCCTCATATATTAGAAGGCACGTTCTTCAACAACAATTGATCCAAACCTGAGGTAGGACCTGCCTTTGTGGATTTCTTACCCCGATTTAATTTTTATGATGTATATGGATTAAAATTATTTGAAATAATTTATTCCCCCATTAAAAAACAATTGGCTGAATCAATTTCTTCTTGTTTATCTTGAAATTGATATTATTGAAGTATGATAAATACATATTTTTCAATTCCTCTTGTTCTTGATTCTCAACGACGATGTCTCTGAAAACATGGAAATAAATCATCACATAGACCATGATATTTTCTTATTCATTCTTCATTTGTTTGTCACGTGTTCTTCATCGCAAAACAAATAAATGCGTCAAAAACTCAATGTTTAGTTGGGCACATCATACGAACATAGAGATCTGATCATGAGGATGAAATATCAGCATTCATCCCTTCATTATGAGCTAGACTAAAGATAGAAAGGAGAGTGTATGGATTCCGCGATGCAGGTCCAGCGAGGGTTCTGGCAAGGGTTCCGGTCAAGGCGGCTTCAGGGGGAGTGGCGGTTGGTGGTCTATGGCATGACGGCCCGTGGTTGGGAGGCATGCGAAGTGGATCCCAGTTGAGGCTGCCCAGCAGTTCGAGGCAGCTATGGCGGCCTAAGGTGGAGGCGGCGTGCGCAGCAAGTGCAGTTAGACGATGAGACGTGGCTCCAACAGTTGAGTAGGGGGTAGCTCCTACAGCCTGAGGTGGTGGTACCCGGCACGACAGCAAGTAGTAGGCGGTGTGGTAGTAGGTTGGAAGGGCGACGACCCGAGTGTACATGTGTGATGATGGCGGGAGGATCCAGGGTGTACCGGGAAACCCTATTTGGAAGGGTAAATCAAAAACAAAAAATAAAAAATAACCAAAGAATATAATAATAATAAGAACAAAAGCAACAAAATAATAATAATAATAATAATAATAATAATAATATTTGTTTAAACCCCGTAAAATACTTGTTCGACATCCAATTCATGAATAGTCAATGGCACTGTGACCCTGACTTTTAGGTGTACATTCTGGTCAGATATTGGATATTTTTTTTGTTTTTAGATGAGGCACCTAAAACGCTAAAAATAATAATAAATTTATTATTATTATGAAATCTTCGACCCACCATAACTTCTACATGCGATGTTTGAATTAATTTTCGTCAGCGAGGATACAACCCTGAAATTAAGATGTATATTTCACAACAAATTTTGAGTACTTAAATTGATATTGTGGTGTGGGACCCATGAGATATGCTTTGCCCGTGTTGCGGTGAAATGAAACTCTTTCACTGTGTATCCATTTTGGACACATGGGTATTCCATCTCATTTTTTTCGTGAGGATCAAAATGGTGTGATCCATGTAATTTGTTTTGGGACTATGGTGTGGGCCCCACACCATTTCATTGATGCTCAATTCCGCGATATACGACTTTTCCATCAGATGTTCGTTCAGGGTGAATGAATAGTTGATCTTGTGGGTTTTCCTCCAAGGGCCACAACAATGTGATCTATAGGGTTATTTAGTTCCATTTGAAGTGTCCTACAAGTAGATGAAAGTTTTCAACATTTTCTTTAACAATGAGCATTGCACGCTCATCAACCATTTGGATAGAGATATCATGTACTCTGGGAGTACACTAACACGACTATGGGTACATGATTTTTAGGTTACTACCAGTGTATTGAAAGGTACATGAAAAGGAAAAGAGGCAGGTGCACATACTTTGTAGGCCCCACATGCACCATGTACCACTTTACGAATCTTCTATCTCTCTCATATCTTTGGTTTGGACTCAGACTTTGGAATATGAGTAGCCTATCATGAGTGTTTTTCTTCATAGAATGTGATGGTTACCTCTAGAGTAGATTCTGGGATATGATGCGAGATGTTCTAGTTGTGATGCCTATCTGAGGCGGTACCCGATGACTACAGTAGTGTGCTTTTCTGAGAGGTACTATCCAAAAAGGATGATTAAGTTCATCAATGCTTTTCTGAGAGGTACCATCGAGCAAGGATGATCAGAGTTCCTTGATTATTTTCCAAGAGGTACCATCCGGAAGGGATGATTAGATTTCCTTGATTTTCCAAGCGGTACCATACTGTAGGGATGGCCAGTGCAGTATCAGGCTGATCACCCACCGAGTCAGGTAGCGTAGTCCGTGAGTGGATACTGGGATGACCCATAGAGTAGTTATTGGGGAGATACCAGGCGGATTCAGTGACTTATCCCTAAGGAGATACCGGGCTGACCCAAAGTGTAGTCCCAAAGAATATATCGGGTTAGCCCTCCCTCCATGATGGGTAGTGTAGACCACGAGGAGATTTTGGGCTGACCTAGAGTGTAGTCTTCGAGGAGATACTGGGATAACAAAGAGAGTAGTCCCTGAGGAGACACTGGGCTGACCTAAGGAGTATTCCCTGAGGAGATACCAGGCAGACCCAGAGTATAGTCCCTAAGGTGATATTAGGCTGAACCTCTTACCGGGCCGGGTAGCATAGTCCCTGATGGTTCAGAGAAGACCCTCGACTATGTGGAACAATGAAGTAGTGTGATTTGATTTACCTAATGACTCATGAGAAAGTGGGGTGATTTCCCCACTGATATTCATTCTTGTGACTTGGCCTAAAACTGTTTTCGGGAGTCAGTGCTTCCCAAAACAGATAGTATCACAGTTCAGTGATTTGATCCCCATGGACTTCTAACTCAGGGGAAGTGACATGAGGTGTTGGTAATCACATATGGTTTTTACCTTGAAACTATTGGCTACTCACATTCTTGGGATGAGATTTTGAAATCGAGATCCCCTTACACTTTAGTTGTGTTTCATTAAATGAAAATAACCATTGTTGGGTGGAGCTGTACTCTTCGGTTCACTTTTACGGAACCTTCTTCTTTCTAATAGTCTTCTTCTGTTATATCTCTTACCACAACCCTATTCAATACTCTATTTATACTCCCTCGAGCCTTCAGGGCATCCTAATAAGTATTTTTATACTCAGAGCTGCTTGGGATTTTCCCACACTTTTTTTGCCTCTGTAGACGAAAGACAAGTTGATCATGACTTTAGAGAAGAATAAGGATACAAGGTGCTTAGACTCTGTGCGGTGGTCGGAGCATGGGATTCAGGAGTGGGAAAATCAAATCTAATTTACTTTTTCACCATTACTAGGTTGTGGAAATTTTCATGTTGGGTGTTTATTTTTCCCACATTCTTTTTAGATTTTTTTCTTTTACATGTATTGTTTAGAGGTCAATGCATTTATGTTTGGTTTATTTTTTATAGCTGTGTTGTATCTCTTTTTTTATTCCAGTTTACTTATGCATTGAGTTGGTTGTGTGTGTGTGTGATGTTTCTTAGTCAAAGGCCTCCCCTAGTTTTTCGTGGCATCGGTGCTAGTCTCCAGCCTCTCGCCTATGGAGGGGGGATTGGGTATGTTTAGTATTGATCCCCAGTACACGTTGAGACGTGAAAAACTGGTATCAGAGGTGGTTTTACCCTTGGGATATTTTTTATAAGTTTCCCTAAAAAGTTCTTCATTGGGTTTATGGAAAGAGTGTAAATGTTTTCTGAGAGTCCCTCTTAGGACAAGGAGTCCAGTGATGTTATGTGTGGGTGATGTATCCATTCACAAGGACGCTGATTACCTTCTTGTCAACTCAGCACCCTATGAAACCTATTTTATGGAACAATGGTACATGCATCACATAGGATTGAGTCTTTGATTTTCAATCTCGAGTCATCTCCCAATCATTGTTGATATATAGATATTCTAATCTGGCCATGGTTCTCCTTGAAAACATTCAATATGCCTCCACAATGATTGCCAAACATGATACTAGCTACGGTTCGTTACGATGATCTCATGAGCGAAGAGGCCTCAGTTCAGGATCCATCATGTGAGACCCTTTCTCTAGGTGGGTAGATAGTGGCACCCCTACATATTGATTAGTAGACATCCCCAGCAGAGTGGGATGAGCATTTGCACAAGATGAGTGCACTTTGAGAGTTCTAGCACCAGAGACAACAAAGGTTCCACGGTGATCCAGACCCTCAGACATCGATGGTTTGGCTAGAGTTAGTGGTCCACCTATTCAAGATTGTACATACATCAGCAGATCAGATGGTGGCATTGGCAACCGAACTTTTCCCTATAATAACTGTACATTGGTGGTGCTTGGTTACTCGAATACACGATGAGTTGAAACTATCATGGGACGAATTCCAGAATCTGTTTCATGATGAGTTCTACCCATCATTCTTGTGATTAATTATACTTCAGAAGATCCACTAGTTATGGTATGGAGGGATGATGGTGTATTATAATGCGACTAGGTTCACAGACCGTGCACACTACTCTATAGACATGATCTATAATGGGGACTTCTGGGAATCGAATTTTTATTAGGGTATCTGTAGGGAGATTCGTGCAATCATTGTACCCCTATGCATTCCCACCTATTCTAGAGTGCTGGAGTAGGCATTGGTGAAATATAGATTTTTTTCATAAGAATGACATTCAACTGGTTGTTGTAGTGAGCACAATAGAGCTGTGACTTCTGCTACAGCTAGCAGACACCAGACGATGAGATATCAACATATTAGATCTTCTTAGGATCAGTCTTAGTTATGGGGTCATATGGGGCCTAGATAGTCCAACATAAACAAGGTAGAGGAGTACCTCTGACTTATGCACTCAAGGCGTGGTTGTGTAGAAAATTCCATTTAGTGGGATGTACGGGAAGTCCCAGTGTCACCTAGTGTGGGATGTTTCCGAGAAGTTAACTTCCCTATCTCTAACCCTTGTGGAGCAGTATGGTACAACTTTTCATTAGTCGATGGTGTTGACGAATTCTCCTATCGAGCATTCAAGAGAGTCTTAGTTGTGATGCATCAACTATGAAATCCTACATGACTAGATATCTGTGGGTGTTTCACCATATGTATATTCTCAATGATCGAATCAAGAGACTCTATTCTAGGGGAAAACCTTACGAGGATAAACCATCCCTTTGTTTCGCGTGTTGTGATAGTATAGAAATATCTAGGTGTTTTCCTGGGAGTGGGAGAGCTATGTGCGGGGTTAGTATCCTGAGTGGTTTTCCTAGTTTTTCTTTTTGAGGATGAAAATCGCGAATGAGGGTATAATACAGATACCCAATGTTTTCCAAATAAGACTTTGTAATATTTCTAAATATTATTCTAGAGTTGGACACTAAGACAACGTACAATTTTGTGGCCCGGTGTGCCCATAATTAATTTTATAAAAATATAGAGTATATTTTATTCTAAACACATGCAATTGATTAAACAAAATGGGATAAATATTAAAAGGTTTTTCAGATCTAAAATCCGAGAAAATGATTGGGTCTGAAACATAGTGTTTCCCCTAGGCGTGACTTAAAATGATTCAACGTGGGATGTTTATACCCCTTTCTTATTGGTGTTATATTAAATGGATGAACTATATTTGTTAATATATTCATTTAATAGATCTAACCCAAATAAAAAATGGACTGGGGCTTAGATGATAAATATGAGACCACAATTGATTTCAGAACGTATGTTTTACCCTAGGTGGGGTATAACCTTGGTCATCATCGAGTGTTCGTCTTATGTACCATCGTGGGAAAATAATTAAATAATAAAATGCTTATTTATTAGTTATTTGATTATTATTTATAACCTAATAAGAGGTTATAAATATGAGTATTTAGGTGTTTGGCCTCATAATCCTTGAAAGTTAGCCAACGTGGGCATAAAACTTCTCAGTAAGAACTCATTCCTGATGAAGAATGACAAACAAAGTATGAAGAACCCTTCACTCAAGGAAGATCGAGTGATGACGAATGTGACAGATCCTCCTCCTCCATCAGTAGGCATGTTATTCAACAAAAAATGATCCAAAACTGAGGTAGGAATTATCATGGGGGATTCTTTTCCCCTATAGAATTTTCAGGAAGAATGAAAATTAAAATTATTTGAATAAATTAATTCACTGATAAAAAAAGTTTTGGTTGAATCAAATTCATCTTTTTAATCATTGAATGGAAATCCTTGAAGTACGATAAACACTTATTTTTCAATTATTTATGTTCTAGATTCTCAATGACGATGGCCAAACAAACATGTCCATTAATCCAGTCATAGGCCATGGCCTTTTATTATACATTCATCGTGTGGTTCTCAGGTATTATTCGTTTCCAAATAATTTATCATGTCAAAAAATCAATGTTACATTGAGAATGGAATATGGACACAGAGATCTCGACCTGATGATCATGTATCCGCATTCAAATCCTGAATTTCACGTGAAAGGATTCTATGGTGTGGGCCTAGCGAGGGTTCTGACAAGGGTTCTTGTTGAGGTGTCTCCCAGTGAGACAACTTTAGGTAGAGCGAGGGTCGGTGGTTCATTGGGTGGTGGCCCATGGTGTCCAGACGTTGGCAGATTCTCCCAGGTGAGGTAGACCGGTGGTTTGAGGCAGCTTTGGTGTCCCAAGTTGGAGGTGGCATGCAAAGCTGGTGCGTTCCATTTGCGAGACGTGGCTCTGGCTGGTGAGCACGGGGTGGCTCCGACAGCAAGATGTGGTAGTGGCCCGCATGGTAGCAGGCCGCAAGCGGCATGGCACCAGGCTGGTAGGTGGAAACTAGGGTGTGCAGGCGTAAAGACTGCATGAGGAACCAGTGGGAGTGGAGAAACCCTATTACGAAGGGTAAAACCAAAAGAACAAAATAAATAATAACAAATGAATAATAATAATAATAATAATAATAATAATAATAATAATAATAATATTATTATTATTATTCTAAACCACATAACTTCTTTGTTCGACATCCAATTCACGAACTATTAGTGAAAGTGTGACCCTGATAAAGGGGATGGGCATTCCATGTCCAATACTGGATGTCTTTTTTGGGTTTTTGGATCGAGAACCCAAAACAATAAAAAAATAATAGATTTAATATTACTATTTAATCTTCGACCCGCCATAACTCCTACGTGTGATGTCCGATTGACATGCCATAGGCAGAAACATGAACCTATCATTAATATGGTCGACGCATGTATATGGTTGAATATTATATTTTGGTTCATGGCATGGGTCTAAAAAACACCTAATACTATTATTATTACTAATGAGGGATCTTGCATCACACATAACTCCCTCATACAGTGTCAGAATAATAAACCGTTATAGGAAATGCAACCCTGAAATTAAGACAGATACTTCAAGACCAATTTTGAGTATTTAAATTGACATCAATGTATAAGCAACACAAGGCCTGGTTCTCCTGTTTTGCGGTGGAATGAATCTTTTTATCGAGTATCTGTTTTGGAAAAATTTTTAGTCCATCTTGTGTGTTTTTCTATTAGGATAGAAATGGAGTGATCCATATATTTTGTTTCAGGACCATGGTGTGGGCCCCACATGACTCCATTCAAGCACAATACAGAGATATATGACTTTTCCATCAGATTCCCATTCAGGATGAATGAATAGTAGGTCTTCTTCGTTTTTATCCAAGGACCACAACGGTGTGATATATTTGGTTTTCTTGTTCCATTTGTGGAGTCTTGTGATAAAAAGTATGTTTTCACCCTTCAAATTAACTAAGAGCTTTGCGCACTTGTCAACCTTTTGGCTAGAGATGTCAGGTACTCTGGGGGTACAATAGCATGAGAAAGGGTACTTGATTTTCAGTTTAGTACCCATGTATGGAAAGGTATACGACCAGACAAAGAGGTGGGTCCTCAGAACATGTGGTCCCCCCACAAACCAGGTACGACATTATGAATATTCTATCTCTCATATCACCTTCTTTTGGACTCGGAATTTGGAATATGAGTAGCATTTCTTGAGTTTTTTTCTGCATATAATGCGATGGTTCCCTCTGTAGTGGATTTTAGGATATGATGCGAGGTGTTCTGGATGTGATGCATATCTAGGGAGGAACCCAATGACTGCAACGATATTCTTTTTTGAGTGGTACCGTCTAGTAGGGGTGATCAGAGTTCCTTGATGATTTTCTGAGAGGTACCATCGAGCAAGGATGATCAAAGTTCCTTGATTTGTTTTTGAGAGGTACCATCTAGTAGGGATGATTAGAGATCCTCAATTCTTTTATGAAAGTTACCATCCAGCAAGGATGGCACATGTAGTATCAGGCTGACCCTCGCATCGGGCTGGGTCACGTAGTCCCTGAGTGGATACCAGGCAGACCCAAAGATTAGTCCCCAAGTAGATACATGGATGACCTAGAGTTTATTCATTGAGGAGACACCGAGATTTCCCAGAATGTAGTCCCTGATGAGATATCGGGTTGACCCACCTGTTGGATAGGGTAGCATAGTCCCTAAGGAGATTATGGGCTAATCTAAAGTGTAGTCTGCAAAGAGATACCAGGATGACCCATACTGTAGTCCCCAAGGAGATACCGGACTAACCCAGAGAGTAGTACCCAAGGCGATATTGGGCTGACCTAGAGTGTATTCCCAGAAGAGACATCGGGCAGAACCTCTCGCTAGGCTAGGTAGCATAGTCCCGGATTGTTCAGACAAGAGCCTCGACTCTATGGCACATTTGAGAGGTGTTTTTTGATTTACCAAAGGCTTGCCAAAAATAGGGTCACTTTACCCACTGATCACATTCTTGTGACATGACCTAAAATCATGCAGTTGAGTTAGTGATGCCCAAAGCAGATTGTATCGAAGGATGGTGATTTAATCCCCTTTGTCCTGTAACTCCTAGAAAGAAACATGAGGTGTTGGGAATCACATATGGTTGTTACCTTGAAATTTTTGTCTACTCACATTCTGATGATGAGCTTTTGAGATAGAGATCCCCTTACTCTTTAGTTGGGTTTCTTTGATTGAGCATATCTATTGTTGGGAGGATCTATACACATTTGTTCACTTTTACTACACCTTTTTCTTTATAATTTTCTTCATATATTATATCTCTTACTGCGGCACTCTTTAGTACCACTCTTTCTTATCCCTCGAGCCTTCAGGGCATCCTACTGCGTATTTTTATACTCACCCCTGCTTGGGATTTTCCCTCACTTTGTGTGCCCCTACAAATGATAAACATTTTGATCATGATATCAGAGGAGAATAAGGTTGGAGGGTGCTTGGACCTTATGCAGTGGTTATAGCTTAAGATTTAGGAGTGGGACTCACCCATATGTCTTACTTTTTCACCTAGTGATGAGTTATGGAACTTTTGTAGTTGGGACTATATTTTCTCCCTTTCCCTTTTATCTTTTCTTTTCATATACTTGTATTATTTAGAGGTCGATTCATATATTGTTGGTTTCCTTTTTTATAAAAGTTTTATATCTCTATTGGTTTTCCTATGTACTTAGGCATTGAGTTGATTGTGTGTCAATTTAAAGATTCTTAGGCAATTGCATCCCCTAGTTTGTTGTGCCTTTGTTTCTAGTCGCTAGACCTGGCCTATGTAGGTGAACTTGGGGATGTTGCGGATTGAGCCCTAATACGGGTCGAGTCAGGACATCTAATCATTATCAATCCCAGGGTTTATTCTTAGTCGTATGTGCAATGAAAACCAGTAGTTTCATAGTTAAAAAATAATTCATAGGAACATTTCATAGTAAATCTAGTAGCATCATGTATCATCATCAATTCCAATGGGTAACCATGGAAATCAAGTTTCTTGTGTCATTTCATATTCAAAGGAATAAATCATAGGGAAACATGTAGACCCAAAATGCAAATCCCAGAATCCTAGGAATTCTATTTAGACTTTATGGATGAATCTAAGGGGATTACCCAAGGAATTCATTTATAACTATTGGTCGATTCCAAGGACCACCAACCCCAATATATATGTAAATTCCATTAAATCATATTGAATAACTTCATCAAATCCAATCCAAAATCAAATGACCATCTCTAGTCTACATAAGGACAAAATGACATCATGATACTAAAATGACAACTAATCACCCATGGATGGTCCATTTCTATCTCATGACACCTTCTTAGGAAATAGATTTAAAACATAGAGTGAAATATAAAACTAAAATTGAATATTTTAATAAAAAAATCATATAAATTCACTATGAGATGTACCTTTAATGAATCATAGTGCAACTATGTGAGATCATCATCTCGATTCATCTTATACCATTCATATAAAAATTTCCCATCATATCATGATGGTTTTTGCCATACTCTAGTTAAAATTATCACTAGAAACATGCTAAAACTGAACCAAATATGTGGAAAATAGTGATAAACTAAATTAATGTAAGGATTATGATAAAATTACTTGGAACTACTATAAAAAACTGTTAGAGATCACCCCTATTAATGGGTATTAGAAGAAGGGAAAATGGGAGAGTATCCGAAAAAATAGGCTCCCAAATTCTACTTGTTTGACCAAGAATAAAAGGGGAATGGAAGGTAAATTAAAATTTTCCCAGACTAAAAAAAATCTCCCTTGAGTCAGTTGAGGAGTAACCATAAGTTTCATGGTGTGACATTCTAACTCTTCTAATAGTACCACAAAATGAGATGGGGGTCATGGTATGCAAAAGCCTAGAAGAGGGCCTTGCCCTTTCCTTATCTATTTAATGACATGATTCCCTACAATAAATGATGTGAATATCCTTCTATAGTCCACAAAGACATAGAAACGGGGTCATGAACTGGCTGTATATAAGTACATGAGTTGAATAAATCCACCAGGCATTTCTTTAAGGCTCACTTGAGAAACTGTTACTCCTCATGGGCCTCAATCCATGTCATAAAATATCATATAGAGATGTTCCAACACTCGGATTTCCAATATGAATCAAAATACCAAAAATAAATCACCCACAAAAATAATAAATTTAAATTCCCTCTAAAATTCACTGCTCAAAAGGTATGTTTTTTTATAAAATATAAAACCCCATCATGTCCATGAATAACACTATGAATATAGATAATACTATTATTCCCATGTATTTAATTGAGAATGTTTCTAACTACATCATGTTTATACATTAAATTGTTAACATATCTAACCAAATCATCATTAGGAATAACATATTTATCTATTGAGATATAATTATTTTACCAATTCATTAATGATTTATATAATTCTAGTTCCACCCACCACCTATTGATAAACTATACATATTTGTTCCTTATGAAATAAATCATATATTAAAAACATATAACTATTAACACGTGAAAATAAATTAGTTACATGTAAACATCCATTTAGTAAAAATCATAAAAATAATAATAGTGGATATCTATTTAAATAGGATTGAATTAAAATATTGAAGTATATTGTATTCAAACCACATGAAATAATATTATATATGTTCTTGATAATATAATTCCATTTTCAATCAAATAGTATAGTTATTTTGATTGACATAAATAAAAAATAGAAGAAAATATAAAGGATTAACAATGAAATAGGATTGGAATAATATAATATTGAATCATATTTAATTGTTTGAAAAAAAGGCAGTGATGGATCAATCTAGGGAATATAATGAAAATGGAATTGAAATCATTAAAATCATTTTCCATAGAATTTGGAAATGTTTTCATTAAAAAAATATAAGTCACCATCAAAGTAATTTTCAAATTAAAAATTGATTTTGTAACATTCCATTAATAATAAGCTGTATAATAAAGAAGATCGAAAATAAAAAAAGTTGAAATTGAAGAAACATTGATAGATAACTTTAGATGGTATGGAAGGGGAATGAAATACTATTAAATAACATTTAACAATTTAAGTTACATAAATTGATGAAAATGATATTAAAATTAATATTTTATTACAATTGTGGAGAAATAATATATAATTATTTGTTTATATTGAAAATAATAAAAAAGTTGTGGTTAGAGAGAACTTGAATGTGGAAGATAAAGACTTAAAATATCATCAAAAATTATCTTTTACAATGTCATGTTTTTTGAGGTAAGGAAAAATAAAAAAGTATATTTTAAAAAAGAAATAAAAATCTATACAAAAAAGGATATAAAATATGAGATCATCTAGGGGTTAAGAAATCAGACATATAAGATCAAACTTAAATAAGAAAGAAAATGACAGAATAATAAATGATTTATTAAAGAAAAAACTTATGACTTTTTGTATATATGAATAAAAAGATAATGAAAGTGATGACCTAAAATGGAATCATAAAACCCCGGAATAAAATGTACAATATTATAAAACATTATAAAAATTCGTATCATGGGAATCTATTCACCTGAACAAGATCTAACACATTATAAAATAAAATATGGTTTATTATTAATCCATATAAAACATTTTTTATATTTATATTACTCAATATCATTAATTTTTAGTTTTTTACTCAATATTATTTATTTCTATTTTTTTATACTACATTTATTAATCATTATTTGTAATATTTTTCATTGTGGGTTAAGTATTCCAAATGTTCCACGATTTATTTAGTGTGATGATTTTGGTTCTTAAAACATTCTCATGTGTTCCTTAGCTCAGAAATGTTCATGAATATGATATGTATATATTTTTAATAATTTTATAGAGTTCCATTATTATTTCCTAGATGTTACTATAATATTTTATCAAGATTGATGGGAAATTATCCTTCTTTATGAACATAGATTTAATAAAAAGAATTGATATTGTTAATGAATATACCTATATAACACTATTAGAGAATTATGAATTAAAATTAATTCATTGGAAACACATATTACCAATATTTATGTTTCTATAATCATTCATGGGGAACATTTTACAGCATCATTAATGTTAGAGGTCAAACATTCCAAAAAAATAAAATCATATAACGAATGAATAAATCAAAATGTGTTTTGGTATTATTTAAAAAGTTATTTTATAGAATTATAGTGATTTAAATTACATATTTTTTACTTTTTTAATAATATTCTATAATAGGTGGTGAAATAAAAATGAAATGATTTAAGAAAATATGATATTTACAATGAAAATGGAACTCTTCCTAAAATACCATCTTTAAAATAAATGATTTCACCCCCCTATAACAAAAATATCCTAAATGAAAGTGAATATTATTAGGGAAGATATTTGTGTGGATATTATTGAGGAAACTATAGGATAGGTGTGGTTTGGAGTATATAGAGGATATTCCCTTTTATAGAGGAGTTTGGGTAGCATATTTTAAAATAAATATTTACTAGTGTGCAAGGAATGTAATTTAAAAAATAAAGTCCTTAAAAATTGAAAATATTGATTATAGGTCCTTAAATACCTATTTAAAAAAATATTTTGATAATTTTTTAGGTGGTTATCACATTACTACATAGTTTAACATCAAAATTTAATTTACCTTTCCCATGGTAAATCAACTTTTTTTTGCATTAGTAACTTAATTTTTTCATTAAAATGGAAATTGACCATATTAATAAAATTAAAATTGTAGTTTAAAAATATAAAATTATTTTTATTTAGTTTAATTTATAACAGTGAGGAAAAATAACATTAAAATAAACAAAAAAAATGCAAAAATATTTATTTCAATTTTTATTAAGTAATTGAAATTATAATTTTTTCTTAACAATTAATAAAAAAAATGTTAATTATATATATATATATAAATTTCACTAAATTTCAAAATCAAAATATTAGAATATTTTATTTTAAATAACGTCATATATAATGAAAACAATTATTTTGAAGAAAATATATGTTCATTTAACAGTGAAGACTTATATATTTATTCATTATATTTATTTCTTTATTTATTGGATTTTAATTATTTATTTTAATAATACTTCCTTAAATTTTATCAAACCATTAAAATCATTATTAAATGTTAATAAATTTAATAAAACTGTATAATTAAAAAAAATATCTTTGTTAAAATATAAGATATTTAACCAAATAAATTAGTATCTTTTTTATTTTCCCCCATATTATTAGTTATATTTATATTAGAAACCATATATAATATTTATAAAACATTTTTGAATTATACATTCTAATTATAAAATCATCAATATAAATATTCGATATATACATACCCAATGACCATATATCTAATGACCATATATCCAATTAGTCAAAGTAGGAGGTATTTTGTTAAACAAAACAAGCGTGCGACAATAGAGTCAAAGAGGCCTATAGTAACAGAGGCCATGTGAATCTTATTTGAAAAATTTGATACACTCAAGTTGGGGTGAAAACATACTTGAGAAGATGGTTGTGGGGTAATTCTAATTACCATTGGAACCCATGTAACCAACCACCATGTTACCTTCACACTAGGTGTGGTTCATAGTTGTATAGCCGATAAGGATCCAACATCTCTAGACTTGATAAAAAATAGACCAGGGGACCTCATTCCTTCCTTTGAGAGAATTATATTTAACAAAGGATTCAATTTCAAATTTAGTAATGGAAATTTTGATGAAAAGATAAATTTACAGCCTGTTGAGTAAGGCGTGTTCCATAGAATTAAGGGAGTCAATGTCGGTATAGAAGCTACTATAGGTTGTAACCAACAAGCCATTAGAATCTAAAAAAACAACCAACTTCTATTATATTAGTGCTACATGATCCATAAATATTTATATTTAACCCATTATGGGGTGGGTTCCAATGCACCCATATTCCCAATCAAGGCACCCTCTACAAACTAGGGTTTTTTGATGTTACTCATTATCATCACCAAGGAATTATGATTCTAACAATGTTTAATGAGAGAGAGAAAATTATCTTATAGGAATACGTACTTAATTTTAATTTAAATGTTTTAGATAGAGGTTCCATCAACATTTTCTTTGTTTTCGGTGGTCCAAATTCAATAGCAACCAATAGACTAGAGAGCAACCCTCGCCTTTTGTTCGGGTCCATTCAGATCCACAATTGTGAACTAGGCATGAGAGAACATACTTCCATTTCTTTTCATGTGGTTTATTTTAATGTGGTTTATGAAGATAATACATACATTATATTCATAATAAATTTCCAAAAACAAGTGGTTAGTTGTTTCTTCTTCGGGATTACTGCAACATAGACATTTGGACACTAAATAGATTCCGTTCCACCTGATCACCTCATCCGTTGGAATCACATTATGAAAAATAAACCATAAGAGGGAACTAAATTTGATCAGTATGTCCTTTCACCAGAAAAGCTATCCCTTTCCATAGTTGGGACCTGTCAGGATGATATCTCAATACTTCTTAGCTAAGAAGCATCCTGACGAGCTCCTGCTGAACACAAGATGGTTTGAATCAGATGAGAGTTTATGATGAAGGATATCAAGGCTGGATTGAATGAAATCCGGATGAGAACATTCTTGGTCCAAGGAGATTATAGGAGCAAGAAAACATGGAAAATAAAGCAGAGTTCCAAACCAATTTTCATTCAATTACTTGATCTCCCTATGTCCCACAATCATCATAGAGTGACTTTGAAGTTCAAAAATGTCCCCTGAAGTGGTTGTCTAAGGTTGGAAACACTTCCTTTGGGATTACATAAATAAGTACCATATTTTATCACAATAATTTTACCCTATATAGATAAACTTTCCACAGCCTTCCATTACTGTTTGTCTTGAAATCTATGCATGGTGACAGACACACTTCAATGCCCAATTACAACTACCTCAATTGGATTTTTTAGTTTGTCCCATGATTTCCAGTTACAACAACCCACTTAGTGAGCATCCCAAATACTGGTGTTCATGAATTTTTCAATAACTTGAATAACCATTTTGGGGAATTTTAGAATAGATATAGAATTCATAAATATATAAGTAAGAACACAATTGACCAAAGTTATCCGACCTCCAAAATAAAAAAATGGCTCTTCCAGTTGTTGATCCACCCAGTAATTTTGGAAACTGAGGTGTCAAATTGATAAATATTGAGGGTTGATGGAGAGAATAGAATTCATAGTTAATACATAAGAAATTATTTCCTCTTAACTCTCATAAGGTCTTAAATACTTCCCTCTCAATTATCTAAGGAGATAGAATTGTATACACTGAATTAATCATAACTCATGCATTGACCGCTCCAATTATAATTTTCCTCCATAGATGATGATGTCAACGGAAAAAAGGTGAGAAATTACATTAAATTTTCTACATCATCTGAAATGTAAAATAATTCTATCCCGAATATATTTTAACAAGAGTTTACAAAATGATACTTGAACCATAATGAATAGAATCAGAGAAATGGGACCTAGCTATCTTAGTCCGCACAATGATTTGAAGAAGCCATACCATTTACCCATGAAATTAACTACAAACCAAAGTGATATAAAGCACATGAAGAATAATTCATACCTACAATCAAAGAAAACCTCACACTCTATCGCCTTCAAAATAAAATTCCATTCAAGCCTATCTTAGGTCTTGTAAATGTCATGTTTGATAAAAAAGGTTATAGAAAAATGTCTTACTATTAATTTATAAAATTATATCTTTGACCAGAGATATATTTTCTGGGGGGGGGGGGTTCCTTTTATGAATACATATATTTCCTCTAAAACCCAGTCATGAAGGTATATAGAGTACCTTTTGTTGAGATCACTAACCAAGACATTCTATGTAAAAATAAAGAATGTAATTGCTGTATAATGATTCATGGAAGTGGGGTACCTAACAATAGGTATGAGAATGTGTGAGGTTTCATAGGAAAATTGGGGTAGATACCCTCAATGGAAGAAATAAAAAATGATGTTCCTGAGATCACATTTAATAAGATTCTAAAAATAAATATAAAAGGAACCCAGGAACCCATCTGGTCTTAGGGTACTATCTTTGTTGAGGGAGACTACAACATCCCAAATCTTCCATTTATCCAAAATTCTCACAAGGTCCTAGGTCATAGAATCAAAAACCATAGTAGGGAATATAATCCCATAATTATGAATGACATATTGGGCACCAATTTTTATCCTCATATTTTTAGATACAAGAAGCATTATAAAATGAAATTCAACTAGGCCACCCACCACATTAATTCCATTGGAAAATTATCTATCCTCTAAATGGTTATTCAAAAAAACCAAATGTTTATTTTATTTGATATAGGCATGAAAAAAACAGTGTTCTGATCTCCTGCCTTCAACCAGATCTCTTGGAATTTCTCTGAGGAATGCGTTACTATTCTAGAAGCATGTAGGAATGACGGTTCTTCTTGCTTACAAGGTCATTTAAAAAATAAACATTCCATACTATTTCCAAAATTGAATTAACATATTTAATCCCACACTCCATAGTATCTGAATTCTGAATTCTCATAGATTAATCCCTCATATATGTCTGGATGTTATATTTTAGTCGCATGAGTTTTTTTTTGAAAGTGGACATAAAAAGTAACCTGCATGGGATTGTTCAAAGAGAAATATAACACATATTGGATATCAGGGTCTGTTGTACATTTTATATAGAATAATAAAATGTTATGTGTGCATCCTATATGAAAAATTCAAATCACTCGTATAAAGTGGTTCAATAGTTCCTAGGCTAGGTGAGTGGTGCTAGTATTCAGATAAGAAGAGATGGAATGAATGTTGGACAGAAGATGATCGAGCCTACACCATTTATGATAGACACCCTTTTGATTTTTACAATAGGTAAACTTTTATCTGATGAACCCCAAGGCTTCTAGACCCTCTCACGCTAAAAACAAAGAGAAGTCATACATGTTATTCCATGGGTAAATCCATCCAACATTTTTCTGAAATGGATCCATGATCACATTGAAGTCCCCTCGTATTATCCCTTATATATTTCAAAGATAAAATATATGTAGTTCATTACACATGATATTTCTAGATCTAGAGTCACATTTATTATAAAATAAAGAGAAAAAATACACTTTTTACCATCAGTAACCTTTACTATAATGTGATGTTCATATACTACCATAAGATAAACTACTAATTTTTTCCCAAAAGAGCCATATATGATTGTTCATGGGTTCAACTTGAATGGAGTGACACAGACCCAAAATTTGAGTAAAAAAATCTTCTAACGACACCTGTTTGGGTTTTAGTGCCACATCAAGATAGGTTTTTTTGGATATTAAACTAGATAGGAAGTCTGTATTCACTCGTGCGTTATGCCCAAGAGAGTTCCAAATAATTAAGAGAGTTCATGTTTTATTAATACAACCTCTAAGTTCTGTACATGTGATAGATCGGGAATAAACCAAAAAATTAATATATGAGGCCCATTGGGATATTGTTATTAGTTTTATGGAAGTTCAAATTGAAACAATATAATCCATATATGATAAATAATCTTCTCGGTGTAAATGTATCAATGGATAAACAATCATGTCCATCGAGATCTTGTAAACCTAATCCATTGTGAAATTTGAAGGAATACTATATCCTCTACCTGGAGCTTCATATATCCATTAAATATTATATGTATAACTATCATATAAAATTTCCTCCATTTTAATATACTTGCGAATGTTTTAAGCCTCATTTATTATTTCTTTTGAGATATATAGAACCAATAACATTCTCCCTACATCTTTATCATCATATAGTTTCCTAAATCCTTTAAAAAATACCATTAAATTAATTTTAGAAAAAAAAATCCAATAAATGTCACCCAAAGATCATGATTCATTATTTTTACATAATACTAGGTTTATAATACATAAAAAGAGAAAAAAACAACATCATTATTTTAGTTTCCCTAATGATATCCAAAATCATATTATTATCCTAAAAAACTATAGGATAACCTTTATAATAGATAAATTAATAGTGTGAGGTATAAATCCATGTATGGTAATAAACATGATAAATAAGCATAACATATGAGTCAAAAGGTAGAACAAAATATCATTAAAGACAAGGCTCGGGGATAGTTATTTAGAGTAATGAAAAAAAGAAAATGAGATCATAAGATCATAAAAACATAGTAGTGTGTTGTTAACATGAAATATAAAATAAGCACAAGCCAAGGCTAACTCCCATGACAACATCACATTGTGAAATGAGTCCCATCTTGGAAAAGGTTCACTCCCTAATCCGATATGTTACCAAATGAATTAGAGGTTTATCTGGTGGAAACCATCATAACATGTACATTCATTGGTATAACACCCTAATATTTTAAAAATGGAATCTAGTCTCAATAATTTACAAGGCAAAGAACACCAATCTTAAATGAACTATGAAATAATATTATTTTAAATATGATCATTATAACCTAGTAATTAATTTAGATGTATAGATATTAATAACTAATTTATAAATTATATATATAAACTTCCTACTAAAAATAAATTTTATTATAAATTCTTAGTAAATAATTATCCACTTTTTAGTAATTTATCTATAAAAAATATGCTTTCTTCAAAAATGATTTTTTGATGATTTTTGTGAGAAAATTTTATAATAAAATTATTTATTTATTAAAAATATATTCAAAGTAAAATTCATTTTTTAAATCAGAATATCAATATTAACATTGGGTGATATTTTTGGATGTTTTGGAAAATATTTATTTATAGTAAATAGTGATAAATTCCAATTTTTTTAGAAATTTAAATTATTTTTTAAAATTATGCTATTTAAAAACCCCACTATGTTTTTAATATGGTATAAATTAAAAAAATTATTATTTATTTATATTTAATCAAATTAATTATGTATTAATCCCCTTTAAATTTCACTTTATTATAAGTTTATTTTTTTTCTTTCAAACAAATATTTTCTAAAAACTCTTTTAATGTGCATAATGTTGATTCATTTTAATTATCTTAAAAAACCTGATGAGTAATTATTTAAATTAAATTTATAGATTATATATATATATATAAATATTAATAATAATTCATATAATTTTTTATTATATATAGATTTTTTGTAAAACCATCCTTTTCTTTCAAAATCCATTTCTTGAAAAACCGTTTTTTCATTACGTATGAGGATTTCAAACTAAATTTAATTATACAACTTATGTGAATTTAATTTGGTACACTTGATTAAATATCTTTTTATCAGTATAATTTATATTATATAGTATGTTCAACTTAATTTTTGTTCATAATGAATAGTGAAAATAGAAAAAATATATTTTACCATGGTTAAGATGAAAATAGGTTTACCAAGGATTAAACAAAAAAGGTAGGAGCTACAAGGACCTAAAAACTTTTCTGAAATCTATTTCATGAACATATTTCTAAACTATATCATCTAATTATTAATTATAGTACATTTTTAAATTTTTGGAGTGTAAAAAATTTGGGTATTATTTTTTATTTTTAAAAAGTAAATGTGTTCCACTTACCTCACTTATAAAAGGATACACACTCTTCTATCCTCTAAACCATGCAATATCCTTTTGGAACATTGTAACCCTGATAAAATAAATTCATTACTTATATCACCACAACATAGAGTCATTTTTTGATTACAAAACTAATTTAGTAAATATAAATGTGTAAACATAAAGAGGTTGTCTGAAGAAGAGGCAACCTTCTTAACCGATCATTTTTGTTTTATTTCATCTTCGACCTCCCTCAAATACTATTAAGCCATGATTAAATAATAACACCAGTATAAAAAATAAACCGATATTTTTTATGTTAATATAATAATATACATCCATATCCTTTTCTATAAATTGAGAAAAAAACCATCATTTGTGTGTATGACAGACTATTGCCTTGTGAACCGATGTAATTAATTTTCCATCATCCCCACTCAAATATTTTTATAATTATATATTTAAAGTATATATATTTATATTATATTTTACACATAATTATACTTATATAATTATGATATCATATATAAAATCTTACATTTGATTTTGTGGGGTATACGATAATGTCACTCGTGTGTATGATGGAGTACTGCCTTAGGAAGCAATGCGATTTGTTCTTCACTAACACATTATATGGAAGTCAATAAAGAAAATGTTAATAAATATATGTGATAAAAATATTATATAATTATAATATTCACAAATTGTTCATAATTCTGAAAATATAATATATCATCATCTTTCTTAAATTTTTCATTGAAAAATGGTAATATCACTCATGCGAACATTTGGACTACCACTTCCGCAAAGTGATTCGATTTTTTTTCATAACCACATCACATGGATGATATATATAATTATATTAAAAAAATAATATTTTATTTATGAAATTATGATCATTATTTAATGATAAAATAATACTTACCTCCTTTCCATAATGATCGTTTAAAAATAGAGATGCTACCCATGCATATGTATGGCTTACCACCTCTATGACCGTAACATAGTTATTTCTTCATAAGAATCCTTCATTATTGTTTTTAAAAGAATAATTTATGTATAAAAATTATAATTTCTTCAGGATTATTATTCTATATATGTTTAAATAATGAACTCTTTGGCCAAATTTAACATAACAAAGTCATTTTCAGTATATAATCCAAATATCATGAAAACATCCGATATAAACATAAATGATTATATAATTGTATATGAATTGGTAAAAAGGGAAATAAAAGGAATAATACATTCAGAAATGCTTCTCAATCATGTAAATAATTAACAAAAATTTATTTTTCAGGATGATAAATAATGTATGTGACGAATCAGACTCGAGGTAAGGGAATATTTGACCAAAACCCACGTTTTAAATGTTTTAATGATTTATTTTATAAATATTTTGGTTCAATGTCCATATAATTAAAATTTTTTATAGAGGTTTTTAAATGGAGAAAAAACTATTTTAATGAAATTTTTAACCCTCTTCTTACAACCTTTAAAGGTTTTAAAAAATATATCATTTTATGGAATATTTGAATTTGTTTACAAAATACAGATGAAATATTATATTTTAACGTATGAGGCGATAAAAAATTTTCTTACCACCATAATAATTATCAATGTTTGTATTATTTTATATGATTCCATTTTTTCTTTAAATAAAAACCCACCTTCCCATTTTCAAGGTATTTTAGTTTTGAAATTAGTTTTTTTAAAAGAAAGGGTATTTCATTATCCAAAAAGGATGCACACATGGGTTCAAAAGTGGTTTCTTGGATTTAAAGATGAAAATGTGAAACAATAAAAACATTTTATTAATTAAATGGTACTTGGGTATTATGTAATATAAACATGAGAGAATGATATAGCTTATAATAAGGTTTTACCACCATTATAGCATATGAGTGAGCTTGATATAGCTTATTTGAAGGGTAGAGCCTAATTGTAGCTCCTGAAAAATGAGTGAGCCCGATATTTCTTAAAAAAGGGTGATCCCCTTTACAGATCTCCAATGTATTGGGTAATTATTATGTTCTTTAGAGAATTATATTTTAATACATTCATATATTTATTGAAATTTAATGGTTTTTGAAAGGGTTTTATGAATATGATTTTCTAGATTGCATAATAACGGATTTTTATTTTCTTCTGATGGGATTTAAATATTTTATTTGAGAAAAATTGATATTTGTTTTTCAGGTATATATATTTTATTTTATACACTCAACTAATTATTAATATAAACGATAAAATTTTGTGAATTTTAATGTCTTTCAATACACTAATGAACTAATTATTTTTTGTATAACTTAAAATTTTGTGATCTAAATAGGGTTTTAAAATATTATTCATAGGGTTCGAGGATTGGTAAATGAGATTAATATTTCAAGTTGAATGTCATGAATATTTTTCAAGAAAAGGGGATCAGGACTTATTTTAAAAGTCATATATTATGGATGAAAATGGATGCAACATAAAAGTGTATGCATTGTAGCTTATGGATTTGTTAGGTAAGAATTGTGAACTAATTCTCCAAAAATATAAACCTAAATTATATTTAGGAAATGAAATTGAATTATGGTTTAAAAAATATATAATATGTAATGTTTATCATCAGGTCCTTACAATTGGTATCAAAGGATTGTTAAGATACATTTAGAGGTTTGGATGTAATTTTAGATTTTGTTAACAAACCTATATAACTACAAAGGTTAGTATGATAAGTAGAATTATCATTATTTTGGATTAAAAGAAAGTGTGGAATATGGTATGTCAGGGTTAAGAATATCTTATTATTTTTCATCTAGATAAGATGGTTTATCAATTTTTATTTAACATAATTACACAATTTATTTATTTAAATAAATGGATATATCTAGTAGGAACCAAATTTGTATTTTATGTGATGTAAAATGTGGTTTTTGTAAGAACAAGTAGTTGAATGGAGTGAGATATGTAGTGAAAACTATTTTGGTTATTCTTAAATATCTATAATGGTTTATGATAGACAACTTGGGTCTAGGTGAGTTTATTAATGCACCAAAGAAAATTGAAATGTATTTCCATAGAAGTTTAGTCAATAAAGGTCATAATGAAAAAAATATTAAACAATCTATGATTCTAGTTTTTTTGAAGAAACACACATGAAAATTTCTTAAGATATTTGGAAGATCTTTTCCATGTGGTAAAGAAGGTCTTAACACAATAAATTACTATGATAAAATGAATAGTTCAGTTAACAACATGATAGGGATTAATGCTATTCCCAAGGTTTCATTTGAATATTTTAAATTTATGGAGTTTGGGAATTCTGAAAATTTATGTCCTAGGATAAATTATAATGATCATGGGATCATAATGACTAAATATATAAATGTATATCATTGTTTAATTTTATTATAGTTGAGGATAAGGAAACTGTAGATCTCATAGGAAAGGTATAAATTTAGTCATGAATTTTATTTAAATTGTTTAATCTTAAGACGTGATTTATATTTTTTTTATTAAACAAGTCTTAAGGAATAATATTGGAATGTATGGTTAATGTATTATGATGAACATTTATTGATTAATGTGTTTGCATCGAGGTAATCAAGGGTTATGATGCAGTGATAGACTTAAGGATGACCATAAATTTAATATAATTAATACACTTTTGATGTTTTATATGATGGGAGTAATTTTGGATAAATTTATTGAGTTTTGATAGATTTTTATGGTATATGTAACCCTATGTTTAACTTGTTAAAATGTTACTTGAGGTAGAATTATCTTTTCATTTTGTAGAAATATGTTTAAAGGTATTGAAACCTTTAGAGTTCATATAATCTTTAATGATTAATATTATTTGTGAGGATGATCACCATAATTTTGTGAATTTTATAAGAATTTTATTTGTAATATTTTAGAAAAATAATGACCTACCACATTAGTAATGTCCATGGGGAATGAATGCACAAGCTAATGGTGACAAGGATGCATAAAAACTCACTAGCCTATGTGATATCCTGGTTAGTATGACATTATTGTTTTTTCTGTCAAATTGTTCTATAGATAATGATTAAATTTATTTTTGAAGAATATGTCTTATCATATATGTTACCATGGTATTGAAAACTTATTTGGAGTTTAGGTTACTAATGTTATTTCAAAGGAAGCTTGCGATTTTGGGAACTTTATTTGATTAAGGTGGATAGAACATTAAAGGATTTTATTTGAGGAATAGGGGTGGAATTATCTTTTTAAAATATATATTATTTTAAAATGGAATTGAGTTTATTCAAGTAATTTATGGAATTTATTAGTATATTGTGTTTATTATATGTATAAGTCATATTAATATTTGGAATGAGAGTTTAAATGTGATTGCTTTTATTTTAAGATAAATGTTAAATCAATATTAGAATAATTTTTGATCGAACCCTTCTAATTTTTGGATTTATATATTAGTTAGAAATAGTTTTCATAATTTTAATGATATTTATTTATAAAATTATCTAAGATAATCTTTTGGTGTTATTGTTGAGGCCTGGGATATTAATGTTGTCTTTCATCACATGGTGGTTTATTACTTTTGGGAATTATCTTACCTTGTGATAAACATTTTGGTTTAGGTTAATTTATAAGGATATGAGGAATATAATGTTATCATTTTATTTTTGTCCGATCTTTTAATTTTTTAGTGTTTTTGGCATGAAAAACTCATCTTGAATACTCATTATTTGGAGTAAGGGATGATATTGTGGTAGAAATTTATTAAAGTATGAAATTCAACTTATCAAGTAAGTATATTTCGGTATGTAATTAGTCTATATGGTAAATAAATCCTTAATCCTTATAAAAGGTCCTTAAAAATAAAAAAATTAATCCTATTATGTTCATTTTAAATTAAATAATTGTCTTCTTAACACTTCTCTGGTTCAGGGTTTTGTGGATGTTGAATTTCTCTTGATCATTCGCTTTATTATGATCAATGATCTATATCAATCTACATAATTATTTAGTAATTAAAATTTTATAACATGTCTAAATATTATCTTCTAACCAATGATATCATATCTGTAATCCTAGTATGTGTTACTCCAGATTTCATTTGTACTTCCTTTTCTCTCTAATTAAGAGGATATTTTATTAACCCATTATATGATATGGGTTCTCAAAAAAAATATTTTCAATTGTAGAAATTTTGATTACCAAGATAAATTTCAAATAGAAAGGATGAAATTTATTAAATGGGAGACAATGTAACACCCATATATTTTAAAACATTAAACTATGTTTGATAGCATATAAGACACCCTACACTGAGCTAGCATAAACCATGAAAAGATATTAATTTAAATATGAATGTTATAAATTAAATGTTTAATTGATGGTATTAAAATTATTATATAATTTTTGATATAAATTTATATATCATTATAAATATATGTTTATTGATAAATTATTTATAAACAAGCAATCACTTTTTTGTAATAAAATTTAATTCATCGAAAATATGTTTTCATCAAAAATGTTTTTATATCTTTTTGGAAGAAAATATTATAATTAATTTCTATAAATTAAATAATATTTTATAAAATGAAAATAAAATTTTAAATCATCCTATAAATATTAACATAAGGTTAAATATTGTGATTTTTGAAAAAAATATTTAATTTTCAGTGAATAGTGAAAATGGTGATTTTTGTAAAAATGTTATTTTTTTGAATAGATTAAGTAGTTTTATAGTACCATTATGTTTTGAAAAAAAATTCATTTAAAAAATTATTATTTTTGATATTTAATCCTATTAATTATATTTTAATCACTATAGTTTTTGAATTTAGTATATGTTTATTTTTGGGTTTAAAACAAGTTTTTTTTCTAGAAAACTATTTCAATGTGCATAATGTTTCTCCTTTTTAATAATCTAAAAAACTATAAGGATGAATTATTTAAAATAAATTTATATATCAGATATCTATAAATATTAATTTAAATTCATATAATTAATATTACTAATCATATAGTTAATATAAAACCATATATTTCTTAAAAAATACATTTCTTGAAAAACTGCTTATTCATTTTGTATGCAGGGGTTTATTTAAAACTAAATTATGCCACTTATGAAAATTATATTTTATAAAATGGATAACATATTTGTAATAAAAATAATTTATATTATATGAAAATTATAAAATACGTTTTTTTCATAATGAATATTGAAAATTGTGAAAATATTTTACCACAGTTAAGGTGAAATCATGTTTACAGGGGGTTAAAATTAAATGATAAGGGTTATAATAACCTAAAAACCTAGATAACATCAATTTTTGAGATTTATATTTTCCTTATCTCGTGTTAGTATTTATAACGGTCCATTTTGGATCCCTTTCTTATGTGAAAAACATGTATATCACTATTTCATTTCAGAAATTAGAGGTGTGCTACTCACATCACTTATAAAAGGCCACAATCTATCATCTCATGTTTACACCATAAAATAATTTTTTATAAACCACTACCAACCAAAAAACCTTAATTACTTCCCTAAAAAAATCCTATAGGACGTTTTTATCTAGAAAGAAATCTTGGATATCTTTTTTTGTAAATCTTTAGTGCTTGTCCGAAGAGGATGTATCATTCTTAATCGAACATTTTTATTTTATTTATTCTTCCACCACATAAAAATATTATTAAACAATGATGAAATAATAAATAACATATCTCCCATATAATTATATTTTATTATGTTAATATCCTAAACAATATCCAACTCATCTTCCATAAAGGGGGAAACAAAACATTCATTCGTGAGTAAGGAGGTCTACCACTTTATAAATAGATGTGATTTTTTTCACTAGTTTTTTAAGTTAATGGTAATAAAGATAATTTTATTGAATATATTTTATAAATAATATAAATTTATAATATTAATGACATATTTATCATTATTAAATAATAATATATCATTTTATTTCTTTCCTTTGCATTCATTGAAAAATGATAACTTTGTTCTATTATATGTGTCGACTATTGCATCCATGAAGTGATGCAATTTTTTTATCACCACATCCCATTGAAGACTCATATAAGTATATTTAACAATATTTTATTTATGAAATTATTATAATTATATAAAGATAAATTATTAATTACCCCTTTTCGTAATGATTATTTAAAAATAGAAATGTTATGCAAGACTATGTACGACCTATTACGTCTATGATCATAACATAGTTTATTTTTTATAACCATATTTAATTATTGGTTTTAAAATTATAATTTATTTATAAAAATTATATTACGTCATGACTATTATTTTTTATATGTTTAAATAATGACCTTTTTGACAAATGTCAACCCACAAAAGTCATTTTGCACATATATGCCAAATATTTTCAATATATCTGATGTAAAATTAATAGATTAAGTAATTATATATAACATTGTAATAATTCAAATAAGAGGAATAATAAACATGGAAATGGTTCAAAAGAAATTAAATTATAATCCTAATTTTATTATTCATGAATATAATGAATGTACATGATGAATCATCTTTGAGGTAAGAGACTCTTTTTATTTAAAATAACATATTTAAAATTTTTAATGATTTATATTATAAATCATTTTATTCCATGTCTATATTATTAATATTATTTTTTAATGTTTTTATATATATAAAAATATATTTTAATCAAAATTTTATGCCACTTTTTATATTCTTTCAATTTTATTAATGAAGAACTATTTTTGGTGGAGATTTTAATTTCTTTATAAAATAGAAAATTAATGTTCTAATTTGACATATAAAAAAATTATTTTCCTAACCCCATAAACATTATTAATGTTTGGATTACTTTACAAGAATACATGTTTCCTTCATATAATAAAACTCCTTATATTTTTCATTGTATTCTGGTATTTACTTTTGTTTAAAATAAAGGGTAATTCATTATATAAAAAGGTTTTACAAATGGGTTTAAAAGTGTTTTTCATATTTTTTATGACTAAATATTTCAATAAAAAAATGTATTATTCATCACATGGTACGTGATAATTATATATGATAAGTTATTTAGTCGTATTTATCATATATTAAGGGTTGAGGCTAATTATATCTCACAAGTGAGCCCAATATAGCTTATACAATGGGTTGAGCCCTATTATTGC
The DNA here is from genome assembly GCA_963277665.1 of Viscum album. NCBI lineage: Eukaryota > Viridiplantae > Streptophyta > Magnoliopsida > Santalales > Viscaceae > Viscum > Viscum album. Next base: position 1,009,614,355 of record OY728119.1, on the reverse strand, counting down.
TCATGAAAAATAGCTGAGCCCGATATAGATTATATGAAATGTGAGGACCATTGTTCATATCCAATGAATTTATTAATTATTTTTTTCTTTAGATAATTATATTTTAATTCAGATGTATGGTCAATCAAATTAAAAGGAGTTTGAAAGCATTTTAGGAATATGTCGGTCCATTATTCCAAAAAAGGGTATTTATTTATTTTTTATGGGTTTTAATGGTATTATTTGAGAAACATATGTGTATTTGTTTCATATAGATATGTTTTATTTCATATATTAAATGAATTTTTATGATATTCTTAAAATTTTTATGGGATTTATTATTTTAAACTAGACAAACATACTTCTTCTTTTTGAAATTTCTATGATTTTTTGTGGAAATCCATGTTTTTATAATGTTGTCCGCAGGGTTTATGGATGGGTAAAAGAAAGAAATAAGTCAAGTTGAAATTGAAGAATAATTTTCTTGGAAATATATCATGATTTATTTTACAAGTTTCATATTATGGAAAAATTAATACTATTTAGAAGTGTCAACTTTTTAATTTATGGTCCTGTTCTATAAGAGTTATGGCCAAATTCTCTAAAACTCTATACCTAAATGAAATTTATAAGTTAAAGTGAATTATAGTCTAAATATAACATGATATATAATGTTTTTGGATAGGCCCTTAAATTATGGGCTCATACATTGGAATTTATTTTAAGGAATAAACATACAATTTACTTATTGGAATAAATGGGTTTCTGAGGCACGCCTATTATAGGGCATGGAAAAACAATTATTTCCTAAGTTAAAATATAGTAATTTGGTTGACCTAGGATCTCTCCCACATATGAGTTCACACAAAATGGGTTGTCACTTTAAAATGGGAATAAAAATGTTGTGCTTTTGAAAAGAAATTTAAAATTCAAATGATTGAAAAACTATGATATTAAAAAGGTGATTAGGTTAAGGTCAGTTTCCTAATTGTAATGCTATCCTTGTTCAATTTAATTCAAACCTCTCATTCTTAGTTGATTAATATGAGTTTCCACAATTTTTTCCTCTCACTTCCTTGGTGAAATTATTATTGTGAGAGAAAACCTTACCAAGATCTCGGTTTAGTCAACTCTACTTCCATGTGTAAAATAGTTGTATTAAATATCCTTAATTGAAATGGGAAAAACCCGATCAAGTTTTTTTATCTCAAACAATGAATAACATTCACTATAGCTTTTACACATACTGACGATCATCGAGTACATCACCACTAATCCCTGGTCTATTCCATCGTATATAAACCAGAAATCAGTGGAGGGAGATTATGATTATTTTACCAAGGAAAAAATCAATAACGTAATTAATATTCAAGAATGATCGCCCTTGATAATAAAATCCACTATAAGAAATTGAAAACAACTTTGAAGAAGAAAGAAATTTATTCAATTGTGTCCAAGAACTCAAGTATTACAATGTAGAAAACCAACCCTTCCCCAATCACTCCAAATGTTTACCCCACCATGGTAAGGGTAATCAAGATGAATAAGGAAGAATAAGGCATTAAAAAGGTATGAAAAAAAAAGAAATAAAATAAAAATCTGAAAATATCTCTTTCTTGGGGTCCTGAAAGGAATGGGATGGATAATGGAATGTCTTGATAGGGTGGAGCTCTCCTCCTTTTATAGCCAGAATTTGTCCCCCGGATGTTGATGCATTGTGTCCCCATTAAATGATATTTTCACGCGTTAAGATCTTCTTGAATGTTTTTAATAATTATCTTGGGCATGTCCCCTCATAATGTCATCATATTTTCACATGTATTCCGATAGTTATGGTCGTTTTATGCTGAGCATTTATTCTATCCAGGCAGACTCGCCAAATCGCAAACATCCAGATTAGGGTGACTTAATGACCCCTTAAATGGCCAATTAATATGGCCATTAATTCATTAAAGATTCTCCAAAACTCAGTTCACATCCACCCAATGAATATCACCAAATTTGGGCCCACCATTAATGAGTTATGGAGCCCACACCTAAACTAGGCAGAACTGCAAACAGTTTTTGTGCTCCCATTGTGAGCTTCATTTGAGCTTCCATATGGCCGATTCAGCTTTTGGTCCAAATATAGTAAATAAAGATCTGGATGTGTGTAATCTTTAAAAGAAACAATGTTTGAATTTGGTTTAGTTTAGATAATGTTATGTCCAAACTATAGAAATATTTTAAAACTTTTAAAAATACAAAATGGCCCATTTTTACTATTCAGCTCAAAATAACACCAATATCATAAAACTGAAACAATTTATCTTAGAGGAACACTTTTGTGAGTTAAAAAAATGATATTCAATATAAATAAATTGAAAATATTTTCTCTATCAATCCCCCCACACTTAGCATTTGGACTCCTGGACAAGTAAAAATCAAATCAAATCAAATCCAAAACACATATCAATGAGATCTACCAAATCAATTCCAAGTAACAAAAACATATCAGGCCTCATCAGAAATAATTATTTCAGGTTCTCCATTTTAGATTATTTAAAATATTTCCACTTCATTTCTTATCCCATTCACACAAAACACCTACCTCACGTGAATTTTCTCTCATCTCACAAATGTAAATGCTCAAAAAGGATTATCTCATCCAAACTCACACAAAAGTCACCATAGGCTTGATAAATTCCTACTTCTCCACCTGATGTGAATCAAGGACATGTGTTTCTCATGAGGACTTTTCAGGGCTATTCTGTGGCTTTCGGTTGGTAGGATTTAGATTTTTAAAAATTATGAGGCCGAAAAATAAGGGCTTGGCTCTTTTTGAAGCTAAATTGCAAGATTCTAATTTTAACTCAAATATGGTCTTCTTATCTTCCCCTTTGTAGAAACTCAGCTCCATCATCATTCAATCATCTTAGGACTTTAGCAGAAAAAATTCCCATCTTTTCAAACATGATTTTTCTTGAAAGCTCCAGATAGGCACAACTTTTTTATACATTGGACACTCCAGAAAGGCACAACTTCTCTTATCATGAAAGCTCCAGAAAGGAACAACTTTTAACAAAATGAAATATTCAATAAGAATATCAGATCTTAAACATTTTATATTCCACCGAAAGTATCACTAAATGATGTAGTACACCACAAGACATCTTCCCCCACACTTAATTTCAACTAGATCATTCAATTTCACTTCAAGAGAAGGTAGGATAGGGAAAATTGTCTTGTAATGTGGCTATCATAATAGGAAATTCATGGCTACTAGGGGATACAATGAAGGATAAATGTAAAGGTGGTACATAATGAAAAGGATTATTTTGAAAAGGGGGATTCAAACCAAATAAATGCCTCAATCATTTAAAACACACGTACCCCAAAACCTCAAGTTTTGAAAGGAATAAATCAAATCCTGGTTTAAGAAAGCATGGTATGGTTCTCTTAAGAAATGATTCAAATGAAAATAATATGAAAAAATGGTTCAGAAGACTCACAGAAAAATGGTTTCAAAGATATAGACAGTGAAATATGGAATGAGTTTCAAAAATCAGTGTACTTTTCATGAAATTCCAAAAGATTTGAACTCGAAACAAAGTCATTTCAGCATTCTTTTAAGCTTAGTTTCATGGACTAGATTGGTTCACTCATTGTCATAGGTTTCAAAAATAGAAATGATAATCATATCAGCTATATTTTTTCAAAAACAGACCAAAAATTGAAAAATAAACACACAAAAATTTGAAAATACGGATTTTTTTGAAAAACAAACACAAAATGAAAATCCTAAACTACCAATGGACTACCAAGGTTCCCTCCCCCACACCTAAATAATGTAGTTTCCTCAATGAATTAAAGTGGATTTAACATGTATACTAATTTTAAAATTAATCACAACAACAAGAAAGTATAAAACAGAGGTACAAACTGACTTATTGGCAATGAAATATTGAGTTTGGCTCCTAAGTGTTGCTCTTTGAAAACCTAAAAAAAGTAAAAACATAACATAAAATTTTTATTAAAAGAAATGAAAATAGAATTTGAATGAGAAAAGAAGGATAATTCTTGGTTTAATCCCCCAAGTGGGCCCTGGGTTTTTACTACCTCCAGCGGGGCAGTTCTAATTGGTTATCCCCCATATGATGGTAGGTGAAGTTTCTTACTCATGAACCCAAAAAAACTTTTCATTCAAGGATGAACTTATACCTTTTTCATGAGGACTCCACCAATAAAATTCAACAATTCCACCCTCTTTGTAATGAGATACAACATGCATGGTGGGGTTAGGACAATGAATGAGTCCTCCTCTTTCTTGGGTTCCGCATGAACAACATCTTCTTTATTCTCAAGTGGTTGATGAAGGTATGATACATCTGGGGAAAAATAAAAGGAAATGTCAGAGTTTAGTTCTATTTGAAAAAAATTAAAGCATGGAGAATCAATATCAAATTCTCCCCTTTCAATGTAAGTATTTTGTGTCTCATTTTCCTCCAAAAAAATCACTTTGATCTTCTCATGTACTCCATCCTTTAAATGTTCAACAGGTTTGGGGATCTCTACATGTTCTTCCATGGATGGCTCTTCTTTTTCATCATCTTCCTCCAAGGAAATACATGTGTTGGCTGAATCTAAAAAATTAAAAGAATGGGAGGTAATAATCAATTTAGTTTCAACAAAATCAAAAGATAATGAGTTTATGAAAATATTAACTCCCTGAGCTTGTTTGGATTCAATTGATTCTTCAATGGGAGGTGGCTCTTGGAGTTGAATTTCCCTAGATAGAGGTAGGTAGTCAGACTCCTCTATCTTCTCTTCAAATTCCACTGCTTGGTTGGTTTCTCCATTTAATGTTGGTGAATCATCTACATTATGAGGAATAGTTTGATCAAGAAGTTCCTCACATTCATTCCATACGTTTTCTAGATCTTTTTGATCTCCCATATGCATTTCAATAGTTAAATCTTCTTCATCACTCTCCTCCAACATTAATTGAGTTCGGCTCAACGCATCTTATTTTAATTTCATCAAGGCCTCCATGGGTTCTTCAACATGAAGGATTTGTGGGGATACTTATTCAATCAATTTCTCTAGTTCTGGTTCTTGTTCTGGCTACAGTTGTTGATCCTGGGATGCATGTACTTGTTCTACTATCCACTCTATTGAGGTCTCCAAGTTTTAAACTGTTTGACTAATTCTTTCGAATTGGGCTTTATGATCCTTGTGAACTTCCTCTTCATGGTGTTTCACTTTGATCATTTCTTGATAAAATTCTATAAAATACTCCTTAAGTTCAATTAATTTTCAATCCAATCCCTCTAACACTGGGTATTCAAGATTCTATTTAATGTTTTCAATGAGATCCTTGAATTCATCATCTGTGATGATTTGAATTCGAGCTCCCTAAATTTGTTTAGCCAAGAAAGAAAATTTATACTTTATAGACCAAGGTGAATCAATAATTGGTTCTTGCACTGGTGGGTAATTTCTCCATGAATGAAAGAAATAATCATTTGAAAATAACCTGGCAAAATATATATATTTTTTTAATTTTTTTTAAAATTGAAAAAGTCAAATATTTTCAATTAGTTTCTGGCACTACCTCCTCAGCAATGGTAACAAGTTTGATTCATACCAATCATAGGTTGTGTCAAAAAAATTATTTCCCAAGTTAAAATATAGTAATGTGGTTGACCTATGATGTCTCTCGAAGAGGAGTGCACACAAAACGGGTTGTCACATTAAAACGGGGGTAAAAAGGTTGTGCTTTTGAAAAGAAATTTGAAATTCAAATGATTGAAAAACTATGATTTTAAAAAGGTTATTAGGTTGGGGTCGGTTTCCTAATTGTAATGCTATACTTGTTCAATTTAATTCAAACCTCTTATTTTTAGTTGATTAAAGTGAGTTTCCACAATCGTTTCCTCTCACTTTCTTAGTGAAATTATTATTGTGAGAGAAAACCTTACCAAGATCTCGGTTTAGTCAACTATCCTTCCATGTGTTAAATAGTTGTATTGAATATCCTTAATTGAAATGGGTAATAACCGATTGGGTTTTGTTTATCCCAAACAATCAAGAACATTCACTACATCTTTTACACGTACTAACGATCGTCGAGTAATTTACCACTAATTCCTGGTCCATTCCATCGGATATAAAACAGAAATCAGTGGAGGGAGATTATGATTATTTTACCAAGGAAAAAATCAATAACAAAATTAATATTCAAGAACGATCACACATGATAATAAAATCTTCTATAAGAAATTGAAAAAAACTTTGAATAAAGGAGAAATTTATTCAATTGCGTCCAAGAACTCAAGCATTACAATGTTGAAAACCAACCCTTCCCCAATCACTCCAAATGTTTACCCCACCATGGTAACGGTAATCGAGATGAATGATGAAGAATAAGGCATTAAAAAAGTATGAAAAATAAAATAAATAAAATAGAAAGCCGAAAAGATCTCCTTCTTGGTGTCCCGAAAGGAATGGGATGGAGAATGGAATACCGTGAGAGGGTGGTGCTCTCCTCCTTTTATAGAAAGACTTTTCCCCCGGATGTTGATGCGTTGTGTCCCAATTAAATGACATTTTCACATGTTGTAACCTTATTGAATGTTGTTCATAATTATCTTGGGAGTGTCCCCTCAAATTCCCATTGGATTTGGACATGTATTATGAGAGTAATGTCCGTTTTAATTTGATCATTTATTCTGTCCTGTCAGACTTTCCAAATCGCAAACCTCCAGATTATGGTGATTTAATGACCCCTTAAACGACCAATTCATGCGGCCCTGCCATCATTAAATATTCTAAAATACTCCTTTCGCATCCATCCACTGAATATCACAAAATTTGGGCCCACCATGAATGTGTTATGGAGCCTACACCAAAACTAGGTATAACTGCAAACAGTTTTTGTGCTCCCACTTGTGAGCTTCTTTTGAGCTTCCATATGGCCGATTCATCTTTTGGTCCAAATATAGTAAATGAATCTCTGGATGTGTAGAATATTTTAAATAAATAATGTTTCAATTTTTATTAGTATAGATAATGTTATGGCCAAACTACGGAAATATTTTAAAAACAGTTAAAAATACGAAATGGCCCGTTTTTACTATTTAGCTCAAAATAACACCAATATCATAAAAATGAAACAATTAATATTAGAGGAACACTTTTTTGGGTTCAAAATAATGATATTCAATATAAATTAATTGAAAATATTTTATCTATCAGTTTCATATTCTTTTATCATATCATAATCTAAGGTGATTCCATAAAGCATCCATTGAGAAAAAAGAATTAAATATTTTGAATTTTCATATCTAAGTAAACAATTATTGGTATCAAAATATGGTTTTAATTTGGGAATAAATAGTTTAATTGATAATTAAATAAAAGTATTATAGATAAAAAGTTCCATTTAACCGTGTTTGATTTTGGAGGAGGAATTTGTGAAATGAACTTAATGGATACATTACCCCCAAAAATAAAGGGATATTATTATTATTATATAGTTATGAAACATATATATTAAATTTAGAATCATTCCATTGAATTAAATAAATATAGAGGGCGAGTTAGAGAGATAAAGGTCATAAACCAAAGTTAAATGGTGGTTCAAAGAGATCCCTTAACTTATTATGTTGAATCGTTAATCACATGAATCTAATGTACTTAATATTCATATTAAATCAATTATTTACATAATAAAAAGCGTTTAAAATATATATTTCATTTATTATAATTTTATTATGTTTATATATAACCATTATATATATATATAATGGATAAATTAATTATTCTTAGAGAATTTGTCTTATAGTTCAATGTTCGGATCACATGTGGATAATATTTAGAGTTATTTTCAAATGGGAATAAAAATGTAGATGTGAAATGAAATGGTATTCACATACTTAAAAATATTTAAATGGTCGAAAACATCTATATGATTTTCATCAGAGGGATGATTCTTTTAGTAAATATGCAAACATTATATGGTTAGTTCTTTTTGGACATTTTATTGACCGTTGCGAAGTAGATTAATTTTATTTAATTAAATTAATATTATAATATTACAAAACATTTAATAAGTTATAATATACCTATTATAATCATATTTTTTCACAATTTGTTTTTATAACCATCCTTGAAGGTGGTGGATAAAAACATTGTATGTTGTTCATGGAGGCCGTGAACAAACTATATGGTAACAACATTTCATTTTAGAATAAATGGATGTTAATAGAAGATATTGGATGGTAGATATTAAATTAAAATTATAAAATTATAGTATATATATGATATTTGAGTTATTATTCTATGTTGGTTCAGTTTTTTTGGAGGATAGGGAGGTTGAAAAATTAAAAGGATTGGTTGAGGGAATTACATTCTCCTTTGGATGTCTCCTATTAGGATTCCACTTAAGGAACCATGTATTGGTATTTTGGTTAGAATATAAACAATATGATATGGTGGATTGTATTGGAAAATTTATTGGACATAATAACGACAATCTCCAAGGATTATATGTTGTGAGTATAGGGGTTTTGAGGGGTGGTATTTATAAGGAGAGGAGAGGGTCATTTTTAATTATTATAATCATTAGTTTATCATTTTTTATTAATAATATAAATATCTATGAATCATGTGACTATATATATTATCTATTTTTTGTGAGTTCCAACTAACAAGTGATTACATCAACTACAACTAATAAATTTATGTATTTAGCTTATAATGTAAAATATCATTTTCCCTATGTTACTATTCACAAAATGAACTATCGTAGATAAAAACAAAAAATTTATCTTTTTTTTTTGAAATATGGACTCATAAAATTTAATCTATTTTTGAAAATAAAAGTTCTATATTATATTTTCTAAAAAAAGTAAATTTATTTGAAAATTTTAAATTTTTATATTCTGGTCAATTTTCAAACCCTTTTAAAAATTACTTGAGGTTCAATAAAATTATATTATCATAATAAATAAAACTAACATGAAATTATAAACCTATTTTATGATGATAAAATTTATTTTCAATCATTAAATTTGGTATAGAAATGATAATAAAACATCCATATCAAACATTAATTTTATAATTTTATAACATTTATAATGTTTTATTGTGATATAAATATTCATTATTCTAATTTTATAAGATACATAAATATTATTTTAAATTTTCATAGGTGAAGTTACTATAATTAATAGTCATATTAATATTCATAATTCTCAAATTATTATTCCAACTACCATGATAGTATTCCATTAGTGAGATAAATATTCTAATTGTTCGATCTATAACGGTCATATGGGATTCTACATTATATAAATACCTCATATTTAACTCATTATTCATTCAATTATATTTTACCTCAACTTTATTATATATTTTAATATTTAAAATTCATATTTCATTACCAATATTCTTCTTTATTTCTACAGTGTTTTTCATCAGTGAAGATATTCAGGTGGATCTTGGAGATCCAAATTTTCATATTTTAGTTATCTTATTTTATGTTTTATCCCATTTTAATACTGTCAAATCATATATATAGATCTATAATGTGATTATTTTTCATTCTATAATATTATATTACTAAATATGATAGAATTATAAGATGTGAAATTCTATTGATAAAATTATGGTTCATTAAATTCTTCCCTCCTTATGAAATTTCATCCATGAAAATTTCATTTCTCATATTAAGGTGAAAAAGGCTGAGTGTACTTCTACTTCATGTCTTCTTCTCACTCCCATGGAACCTCCTCAAACTTATGTTTTCGTCATAGTATTTTAAATATGTGAGTTTTATTATTACATATAATTTTATCATTATGCTCCAACATCTTCACTGGATGCTCCTCAAAAGAGAGATAATTTTCTCACTATACCACAAATAAATTCATTACATGTAAGGGATCTAGTATGTACTTCTATAATAGGGATACATTGAATACCTTATTTAGTATACACATAGTTTGTGTGAGTTCTTGTTAATATGCTACGACTCTGAGGAGATCAAGAATCTCAAAGAGGCCAATGCACTAATACCTAGGTTACCCTATTTCCAAAATCTCATGAATTTAATCCATAGAGATATATATAAGATCCCTTTATCTCTAACCTCAAACTATAGGTCTCATAAGTGGTGATTATTGTATCTTTTCTATCTACATTATGAATCCATGATGTGTTGTGGAATGATCTTGAACTTCTCTACCATTTCCTCAACCATTTCAGGCTACGAAAGCTTTATTTTCCCAACTTTATCCCAACACAATGTTGTTATACATCTATACCCACAAAGGGATTCATATGGATCAATTTAGATGTTTTATTTTAAATTACTATTGTTTTAGAAACAATCTAATGGAATATTAGGATCCTATCATCCTTTGAGGTCCATAAATCAAGCTCTTGAAATATCCTATAGTTTTTGGAGAGTCTTCATAGTTTGGCCAGTAGTTTGAAGGAAGTATTTAACAACAAGGATTAACTTAGTATTAAGATAATGTTGGTAACTCATTCATAACATAGACCTAAACCCATGATCTTGGATAGATATAATAGATAATGGATTTTCATGCAGCCTTTCAACTTCATTGATGTATAACCTTGCATCCTTATTGAGTGATAATTCTTATAGAACTGAAATAATCTATGAATTATTTAAAATAAAATCCAATAACACCTATATAGAATTATTTTCTCTAGAAATCTTCAGAATACTAGTGAAAATCCTATGGTGATTTCTATCCCATTTCTATATAGGCATGGGTAATGGTTAAATTATCAAATTATATTTTTTCATTGTATCCTTAACCTAATGACATACTAATAACATTGATATATATTCAGAAATCCCCTTTTTCATATTGTCCACCAATATTTAGCTCAGATATCTCAAAACATCTTCATGCTCCCTAGGTGGATGGGGATGGCCAAGCATTGTTTATTAGTCAATAACTCTTTCATTGACTCAGTATTTGATGGTAAAAAAATTCTTGACCCAAATCTTACAACTCCTAATTCAATAATTTTAAACACTAAGTATTTCTGTTTTCTTATTGCTTTCAAATTCTTAGGCATTTCCACATATACTCTTTTAGAAACCTTTATCTTCCCAAGAATCTATGGTTAAACATTAATTTGATAAAGGAATGATGATGTTAATTACTTTATTATACCAATGTCCATCCTTTGTAACTCCAAGAAGATTGTAACCATCTCAATTTTGATCATTGATAAGGTTGGTAGATTCTTTCTAAAAAAATAATATTCCACTTTATTTTATTTCCCATGATAGTAGTGGATTGATCATTCATAGTTGTCATTCAACTCAACCATCTTCATTGTAAATATTAAGCCTCTTCTATGTGAATATATATTTATGGATCTCATGATCTATATACATTTCACACTTATCAACATAGAAAAAATTGAACTTTATTTTAAATGAAAGTATTACTACAACCAAATCAATATCATGTGTTGGATAGTTATACTCATGAACTTTCAACTTCCTTGAGGTGAAAGCTATCACTTTTTCATTTTGAATTTGTACACAACCCAAAACCTTTTAAGAATTGTTATATATCATAAAAAGTTCCCCATTTTTGGGTAATATGAGGAATAGTTAAGTGATAACCCACCTTTTTTATTCCTTGAATCACTCTTCATATTCATCAGTCCTGATAAACATCACCCTCGTTCGAGTCATCTTGTTAAACATTGTTTACAATCATGATAAGTTTCTCCAAAAGCATCTGTAATATCCACCTAATATAATGGAACTATGTATCTCCCTTATAGATATCTAATTGGGACACCTCAATTAAAATTTTCATATAAGGGTCCAAACATATCACTTTATATGTAGTAACATTCCCCACGAATGATACTTCCTCTATCTAGAACTTTTATTTATTTTACTTTTTATATATCTTGCCTATTTTTATAGACTTTAGAATAGTATTCTAATGATTCTCATTATTTTCATTATGTATTGAGTATATATTAAAATTATCTACAAATAAAACAACAATTTTTTGATTAAATATATAATGAATCAATTTATTTAGTCCTTAAATATTTCTAGAGCATTAGTGAGTCTGATGTGAATCAATATGAACTCCTAGTTGTCCATATATTGTTCAAAAGTTAGTCTTGAGAATATTGTAAGAAACCAAATCTTATTTGAGATAAAAGTTCCATATTTTCCATTAATTATTTTTTAAATTGATTAAATATGACCTAATATGAATTCACATTGGGGTTATAGTGGGTTGATGGGTGTCCTGGGCTGGTTCGGATCCCAAAACCCAGGTTTTGGGAGAAAAGAGGGGGCCATAATGTTAGTGAAAGTAGTGTGGTTTGGGCTGTAGAACCATGTGGCCATGTATACAGTTTTTTATACATTTTGATAGTGTATTAATATTATTAAATCCTTGATAAAATTTTAATCATTCTCTAATATTTTAGCTACTTGCTGCGCTGTTTGGATTTAGGCTAATATGACCTAATTTCTTTTTTTTCGTAAATTCTTCAAATTTATTCCAATCCTAGTCAAATAAAGACTTGATAATAGATGAGAACTCTATTAATAACTTGAAGTAGGTGGTCTATACTTTTATTTAGATATTTAGATATTTATTAAGCCATCAACCAATATGTCACCCGCCAGACATTCCAGCCTCACACCTGAAATTGAACTGACTAATTGAATTAAATGAAAGATTACATAGTAAGGTTGACCATAGGTTCTTTTTTTATGGTTTTGTGGTTTCTTCCCAACCCTAGTACCCCATTGGAGAGATACTATTAATTTCACCTTGGTTAGGCCATGTTAAACAACCCAAGGGGTGTTTTATGATCCTTCCTTGATACAAGAAGCCTATAATAAATTAAATGTGTTTAATGTGATGATTTGAATAAACACTATCTCATTTACCTTGTTATAACATGATTAATTGAATTGGTTGATTTCTAAATTTATCAAATGGTTAGTATTTAACTTGGCATTGCTTAATTGGATTATTTGGTAATTGTGTGATGAGTGGGTTTATTCATTGAACAGAACCTAATATGATTAATGGACAATGAGTGGGTATATACATTAAATTCATCATAGTGAATTTTTTAAATTAGTGGGTATACAAATGTTAAATGTTAAATTGTGAATGGTGAAAAATTGGTGGGTATACCCATGTTATATGATAAAATGTGATTAAATTACATGAGTGGGTATACACATGTATGTTTTAAGAAAATGTAATTACTGGATGCATATTTGTAAAGAATCAATCGATAAATCTCCATGGAACTAAAACATAGTAGTGGATGCATTGTATTGATTATGACCCATGGGTCTTGATTCTATGGGATTCCTCATGCCTTACTATGCCTTGGATCAGGCGTACTAGGACCCAAATAGGACTTGTTTTGCATGACAAGAACCGAGGACCGAAACCAATTCCAATAAAGTGTTTCCATTGAGACGATCATGGAACTTGATGAGGATTACATGGTCTTGGACACCTTGTATCTAGTATTTTGTGGTCTGGTACTTTGATTGTAATGGAATATCTATGGAATTATGGGTCACTCTGTATATACGAAAAGGATATGGTGGTTTGAGACAAATTGATGTATGTAAAGGCCATGCGGTCTATTTATGATCGTTATAGTTTCCTAGATATAGGAGCTATCACTTGTTTTATAGGGAGCTTTGAGAGGATAGAGAATACCATTTTATTAGTAGTGGTCATGTCATGGAAAATTTACTTGATTTACTATTTACCTTCTTAGCTAGTTCTATTATACACTACGGAAATGTAGAGTTCTTGGGTGGATGCATCCTAGGATGCTATCTCACTCCCTATTTAGACCTCCCTTGGGAAAACCAAATATATTATGTGGTAGTAGGTGTTGATAAGGGAATTCTTCCTAACATAGGGTTTTGATTGCAGCCTAGGTCTTGAGGAGCATGGGACAAAGATAAGGCTCATGAGGCTATTCATAGAGAATTATTTTTATAATTTTGGATACATTTATTCTAATACTCCGATGTGTACCTACATTGGATTACTGTTTAGACACATTACATGTATCACTATCATCATCTGTATATGATATTGATTTTTGTTGTTTTTATATATTCATGTCTGGTTTTATATTTAGTTGTCTTCTTATATAACTACTTTTGCTATTTCTATGTTATTGATTATTGGTTGTGCATTCTATGGTGATTAGAGAATAGTATCCCCACTAACACACTTAGGCCCCCGCTACTGGTCATCAAACGTTAATATTATGGGAGATGTTCTTGAGGCCTTATGACCTACCTGGATCAGGGAACTCTTGAGTGGAATCTTGGTCAGGGACATTTAATATTAGTACTAGAGGGAACTTTTCTAAGGTTCTTTACTATTTGAACATAATAGATAGGGGTAGAAAAGAAATAGATTTTGGTAAAGAGATGTGCCTAAGAGCAGCTAACCCACATATAGAGAAAATAAATATTACCTCTATTTAAATTTATATTTTCTGGATTTTTACAATTATAGTAGATTTTATTCAACCATAGGGTGACATAATTGATCTCTGCAATTATTATTGATGTGATTACAGGTTCTATTACTATTTCAAACCTATTATATGAGGGTGTACCATCTCATTCATTATATAGTAACATAATACAAATCACATTCCATGAATTATGGAATGTCATTTTGAATGAATTCCTCATTACATGCGGGTGTGATAGGTGCTTCGATAACTATATCTCTTGTTGTGATAGATCTTGAGTAGTTTATTGAGAAGTGATTCTATATATCAGTTCATAAGCTGTATGGCCCCCAATGGACTTGGAATTGATGAACCTTTTAATAACTAAATTGATAAATGGAATTTGATATGTATGGATTAAATGGGAACTGAATTATGGGTTGATGAGGTCTTATGGGACCTCATTGGATTTAGAATTGGGGAACCACTGGTTAAACCTATTGGATAACTGAATTGCAGAAATGAAATTTAAAATTAATGTCAATTAAGATGAGAATGAAATGGAAACTTGAAATGATAAAAAAGCAAGACCTAGACCCAGTTTTTATTGGGAAAGGCATAGTGTTCCTAGTTGTCATGTGACTGTTCTTTTTTTTTGTATTTCTAGATTATGAGAAGGTTATGGGGTATGGATTGTTTTAGGAGGATTTTGACTTCTCTTGAACTTTTGAGCTATGATATTTTATCTTGTTCTTTTATATGGAATGTTTTTTTCTTTTTATAGGAATAACACCATGATGACCTCTAGTCACACACCATGAGGGAGGCGATGAAAACACTCCATAGATGGTGGGAATTGGGATACCAAAGGATCCTCCTTTAGTGCCAACTGTGGCACCAGTAGTTGTTAAAAACATTGGTGCTAAGGAATAGTTACATGGGTGGTTATTTCACTTCATATTGAATTATCAGGGATTAACAAAGCCTACCAAGTCTATGGATGAGCTGACATAGGTGTTCTAGTAATTACATCCTCCGAAATTGTTAAGGGATAGATGACCGTAAGCTGCTGAGAAGTGGAGTATGACCAGGTTAGTGATCATTGAGAATCTCAGGACGCTTCCCGATAGAAGGTTCAAGCTTTACACTAACATGATACATATTTCAGAAGAGTGATGATGGGATTTTTTAAACTAGGATGATGAGCATTGAGATTTGGGTTGGGATGATTTTCAAAACTACATCTATGACTATTTCTACCCTGTGACTAAACTGGCATAACATTCAAGTGTGTTTATGTGTTTGGAGTGGGGAGAGATGATTGTTATGATATAATGAGCACTAATTATTGAGATGTAGTTATTTTCACTGATATATATTTTTGATGAGTTAACTAGGGTGAGACACTTCAATGTAGGTCTCCGATATTATATCTGATATCATGTCGATGTATTTAGATTGACCTCTATCATTATGATTATGAATTATATGCTTTTTATAGAGAGAAACCTAAGGGAATATGGGGGTATAGAGTAGGAAAGTGATGTTTCTCAACCCAGTAGTTTAGTTTCTCTAGGAAGGAAGCACGATTTTGAGGCTTCTCATGAGATGACCACCAGTCAGGATATGAGTACTGGTAGATATGCGTTCTTCTATCAAGGTGTTATGTGAGGCAATGTAAAGAATCATTGAGACTCTGACCCAATCTAGTTTCATGTTTGAGGAAATATGGGGAACATGTAGTAGTTTTGCAGGACCTTCCCCCCAACTATGAGTGGAAGGGGTTTAGACCTGATCCCAAGTTCATGAGGAGGTTCCCCAGCTACGTTTCAGACATGATGCTATAATAGTCCTGGTTGATTAGGATGAGGTAATAGTGTTCATGGAAGATAAAATTAGACACCAGTTACACTGAGATATCAGACTAGGCTTACTCCAGGTAGTGTGGTTATATCAGAGGGTTTAGGTGTAGGCCAATACTAGTCTATATAGCCTACCCATAAGGAATAGGGTGTCAAACATTCTACAGTGAGATGTATGATCCTAGTAGACTCTAATATTTCATCTTTTTTTTGATATAGGTGCATCACATAGTTTTATATCTTCATTGGTGGTGAACATACATTGTCATTTTTAACTTTTTTTCTGAGGTAATTTTGATTTTAGTCGCTTCATTGGGAATCTAAATGGGTAAAGTGAACCATTGTAGGGAGATCCCCCTAGCGGTTAGTTGGTGTCACGTTTTCTAGGATCTTTTTCTCCTTGAGATAATTGAGTTTTATGTCATACTAGAAATGGAATGACTAGTATATTATGGGGATTATGTTGAATTCTATCACTATAGGGTGTTTTTCACATCACCATAGGGTTCAGTCTATACTAATGAGGGTGAATGATATTTCTAGGTGAGCTGAACTGGGTTAGAGCATCATGGGATGTGCAGAATTTCCGCCCTATTATCTAGTTTGTATCTGGATGATGAGGGAGTGAGTCTTGTAGAGCTTTCTCTAGTGGATCAGTTCATTAGGGATGTGCTTCAAAATGAATTTTCTAGTTTAAATATAGATTGAAAGGTTGATTTCAATATTAAGATACTTCCTTGAGCTGCACCAGTATCTATTACACCTTACTAGATGGTTATAACAGAGTTGTAAGAGATCAAGAGGCAGCATGTAGATTTAGAGGAAAAGGGGTTTATTCAACCTAGTACTTCTCCATGAGGGTTCTCCAGTCCTTTTTGTGACAACAGCGGATAGAAATATTAGGCTATGCATGTATTATCCAAAATTGAACCAGCTGACTATTAAAAACTGATATCCCTTAACATGGATAGATAAAATGTTTGATCAGCTTCAAGGAGATTGAGTGTTCTCTAAAATTAACTTGAGGATGGGATATCACCAGGTATGTGTTTGACCTAAAGAAATACCTTGCACAACCTTTAACTATAGATATCGTCTATATGCATACTAGGTTATTCCGTTCAGTATCACAAATGCACTAGAGGTCTTTATGGAACTGATGAACTGAGTGTTCTATCTATACCTCAAATCATTTGTGGTGTTTTTGTGGTTGATATCTTAGTTATTTTCATAATACATATGACCATTACTCCCAACATGAGATTTTTTGAATACACTAAGCGAGAATCATTTATATTCTAAGATCATAATGTTCCACTTCTAGATGGATCTGATTCACTTTCTCGGTCATATCATCTCAGAGATAGGAGTATCAATGGAACCATAGAAGGCGAGAGCTATAGTTTCTTAGGATAATCCCTAGAAATTATTTGAGGTTTATAGTTTTATAGGGGTTTTTGGTTTCCATAGGCACTTCATACAATAATTATATTTCATGTAAGAATTGTTTATGGGATTGAATAATAATGGCATAAAGTATGTGTGGTCAGGTTCATGTGAGACATCCTATTAGAATCTTAAAGGAAAATGGAACTCAACAACGATAAATATTTTTTTCTAGAACTAGGTAAGAGTTACACTATACTCTATGATGCATCAGGTATCAGGATGTGAGTATTTTTATAAAGGTGGTTTATTTATCATGTACGAGTCTCAACAATGAAGGCCACATAAGAGGAATTACCTAAAAACACAGTCTCAAGTTTTCTTTAGTGGTTCATGCAATACACTATTGGAGAAATTACCTATAGGGATATGATTTTTGGGGTACCAGGGCAAAAAAATCCCCAAGAATTTTTTTAAAATCCGAATATGAAGATGAGGTAGTGAAGGTGGGTTGAATTCCTTTAGTCTTTTGACTTCAAGCATGCCTAAAAACATTTTAATGGGAATGCAGTGGCTGATTCACTGAGTATGAGGACTCAAATATAGATAGTCCAACAAGCCAATAGTGCGTGGAAGTTTAAGGTTTTGTTTACTGAGATTCACATGGAGGTGTTTGACAGTCAGGGTTAGAAATAAATTTCATCTTTAGAATTTACCTCTACCCTTCTAAATATATTGAATATGAGGCAACTATTGGACTCAAAAGTCATTGTTCTATGGATAGTGTCGCAGGTGAGGACCCTCCTCTTTAATGAACCATATGTGAGGATGATATTTTCTATTTACGTGGTCATGTACGGGTCTCAACAGAAATACATGAGGAGCTAATGCAAGATTTTCATACTTCATATTAGGAATTTCATCAGGGTGTCACCAACATGTAGCATGATTTACAACATCATTATTGGTGGTTAGGAATTAAAAGGTATGTAGAAGGTTTTTTCATGAGGTGTTCCACCTATCTACATGTGTAAAAGGAACACCAGTGACCAGCCAGACATTGATGAAATCTACCAATTATTGAGTTGAAATTGAATGATGTTGCAATGGATTTTGTGACTAGTTTACTGAGGTTGCCTTGAGGTAATTATGTTTTATGGGTTGTTGCAGATAGGATCATGAAGGTTTCTCACTTCCTACCTATCAAGGAGACCTTTCCAGTCAATATTATTTTGTAGTTGTATATTCATCACATAGTACGACTTCATGGGATCCAACATTCTGTCTTTTTAGATAGGGATGTTTGGTTTACTTATTGGTTCTTGAAAGGGATACAAAGGGTATTGTGTAATCATTTTTTTATGAGAAAGACATATCACCCCTAGATAGATGGTCTATCAGAGTGCACAATTTAGGTGCTTGGATACCTGTTGGGAGCATGTGTCAGGGATTTGGGGGGATATTGGATAAAACATATACCCCTAGAAATATTCTCCAACAATAATTTCTATTAGCTGATGATACAGATGTCTATATAAGAGGGTTTTTATGATAGGACAGGATGATCACCCTTGTGTTGGTTACAGTAAGGAGAGATAACTATACTTGGACCTTGTCTATTCTAGGAGACCATAGAGAAGCTATAATCGATTCAAAAGAAGATTGCTACTGTGAAATCTCATCTGAAATCATATACAAATCACCATAGACAGCATATTGAGTTTGAGGTCAGGGATATGGGTTTCCTATGTGTTTCACTGAGGCTTGGACACAAGATGATTATGAGACATGAAAATCTTTTTCTGAGAAATTTTAGGCCATTGGACATTTGGGAGAGAGTTAGTCTAGTAAAATATTAGTTATAGTTATCTCAGAGGTACCAGGGTAGGTATGAAGTCTTCAATTTTTCTCAACTATGACATTTCTATTCAGACCCATCTCATGAATTTCATCTAGTAGAGGTTGAGTTAAAGGTATATGCTACTTTTGAGGAGCATTATATATGAATTGTGGATCATAGAGTTAAGGTTCTATGTGGTCGATCCATTCCACTAGTATGTTTGATGTGGAAGCACAAACGAGTATTGGATGAGACCTAGGAGAGAGATACTAATGTATGATCATTGTGGCTGGAGTTATTCACAGATCATGCTTCACCTCCCATGGATGGGAAATTTTGGGGAAAATTACATTATGGGGGGATGTTTGTAAGAACACAACTATTCTATATAGTATATATTACTTTTTTTACATCAATTATCACTTTAATTGCTTAAATATGTCCTAATATGAATTCTTTTTGGGGTTATAGAGGGATCGGGGGTGTTCAAGGCTAGTTTGGAGCCTGAAACCCATGTTTTGGGTGAAAAACGTGGCTACAAGGTTCATGAAAACCATATAGGTTGGGACACATGGCCATGCGACCAGGTCTGCAGTTTTTTCCATATTTTGTTAGTGTATCTTTACACGTTCTGTACATAGTTTGAAAATCATGCGAGTAAACCATGCAAGTCCCCTTTGTCCAAGAGGAATCTATGCATGTTTGTTGAATTGTTTTCAAAACCATGTGCCTCAATCTTGTGCCTGTGAAGTTTTGGAATTTTAATAATTTTATTTAAATTAAAAATATATTAATAACTAAATTAGTTTTTTATTCCTACAAACAAAAAAGGTAGATCTTGTATGCTCTCCACATCGAGCTATTCTAGGAATTGAGTTACTGTCTCCATATGAAATCTGATTCGAAGGTATTCTATCTCATTGGATCCATAATGGTAAGGCCTTAACTCATTTTTAATCATCTATAATTTTTTGGCTATCAGATGTGCTATTTTTATTTAGTCTCATAATCCATAATTTTTCATTATTGATCATTTAATCTTATTTCCCATAATCTGAGTCAAATCAGGACATGATACTGGATGAGAAATCCACTATCAACCTGAGGTAGGTTTTTTATACTTGTCTTTTGAGTTTTGGGTTTTTATCAATTTATTTTCCATTATTACTCCCAACAAAATTTATAGAATGACCCTTGAAATTTAACTTGTTAATTGAATTAAATGAAATATGACCTTTTAAGGATTATCTTATGTTCCTTTTTGATGGTTTGGTGCTTGTTTTCCATCCCCAGGACACCCGTTGGATGTGCCTATAAATTTAACCATGGTTTGGACATGTTAAATAACCCAATGGCTATGTTTTTTAGATTCCCTTAAAATAGGAAGCCTATAATAAATTAAAATATTTTAATCTAGTGATTAGGAAATGTATTTATTTCTTTACCTAGTTATAACATATTTAATTGAATTGGTGAACTGTTTACTTGATCAAATTTTTAATATTTGAGTTTCCATTACTTAATTGGCTTGTTTGGTAATTGTGTAATTAATGGTTGTATTCTTTGAATGCAACCAAATTTTATTAATGGAAAATGAGTGGGAATACTCATTAAATTCCTTATAGTAAATTTTGATTAATAGTTGGGTATAACCACGTTAAATGTTAAATTTTGAATAGTGATTAATGGGTGGGTAGACCGATGTTGTATGAGGGAATGTGAACTGATTACAAGAGTGGGTAGACACATGTGTATTGTTTGAAAATGGAATGAATGGATGGATGTTTATAAATATTCCATGGATGTCTCTCCATGGATCTGGAATGCAGTAGTGGATTTTTTGGGATTATTATGCCCCTTGGTTCATTATTCAGTGGGATCCCTCAGTCCTTGCTACACATTAGATCCAGATTTCATGGAATCACATAGGACTTGTCTTGTATAACAATCTCCTTGGACTCCAACAAATACCAACCCCTAGTTTCCATCGAGATGATTTTGGGACTCAATAAGGATTCCATGGTCTTGTACTCCATATATCCATCCATTCATGATATTATACATTGATTATTATTACATGGCCATGCAATTTTGATTCACTCTAGATATATAGCATGAATGTGGAGGTTTGAGACATATGGATGTACAACATGGTCATGTGGTTTATTTTTGATCATTATAGTTTCTTTGATTTAGGATCCAAGAATTTTTTTGAAGGGAGCATTGAGAGGCTAGATAGTACCATTTTCTTAGTAGTGGCCGTGTTATGAGAAATTTACATTCTTTACTACTTACCTGGTTATCTAGTTATATTTAACACTATGGAAATGTATATTTCTTGGGTGGTTATATGCTGGGATGTTATCTCACACCCTATTTGGGCCTTCTATGGGGAACCTAATTTAATTAACTGGTTGTATGTGTTGATAGGGTAATGCACCCCAACACAGGTATTGTAATAATATAATGTATAACTATTTTAGCTGATTTCTTTGACACGAGACATGTATCAATATCATCATCTATATATGATATTGCTTCTGTATTTGTTTATATTTTTATTTCTTGTTTAGATTTTAGTTTTCTATCTATTTTAATACTTATATTATTAAAATGTTAATGATTTTACACTATGCATACTCTGGGGATGAGGAAATAGTCTCCCCACTAACACAAATAGGGCCACACTACTAGTCAGTGGCCTCTGGAGTTTGGGGAGATGCACTTGAGGCCTTGTGACCTACCAGGCTTAGGGCACAATTGAGTGCCATCCAGGTTCAAGATGTAACAAATTTACTCCTTCATCACATTTAATTGGAAATATCTTGAATGAAGGTCCACCTTAAAGAAATATTGGGGTGCAAGTAGTTGATCGAAAAATTCATCAATCCATGGAAATGGATACCAATTCTTTATCATGATTTTTTTGAGTTCATGATAATAAATAAAAATGATTATTGACGTTTGATTATTCTTGAAGAATCGGACCAAAACACCCCATGGTGAAGCACTCAAGTGTATGAAATTGTTGTCCATAATATATTATAAATACTTCCTTAGTCCTTCCCACTCAATAGTTCCTATTCTATAGCTAGTCTTTAATATTTGCAGACATCTATGTATATGTTTAACTGATAACTCTACCTCTTGGTCATGAGTAAGACCGATCAACCCTTTGTGGGAATACATTAGTACAATCCATCACAGTGGGAATGATTTTAATCATGATTCTATCATTCATTTCAATAATTATGAAAGATATAATTTATCATAAAGCAATAATATCCACATTTGAGTTAATAATTTGAAAGAAGAATCATCCCATACATACAGTTGTATAAAATCGTACGTAGAATCGGGATATGAGGAGTGATATCCCGCTCTCCTGATATTTCATTTTAGATTGGTATAATTACAACCAACCCATTCCCAATATAACATAAAATTATAGTAAATTAATTATAAAAATATTTTTAATAAGTATATTCACATAAAGTTTAACTTATGATGCAATAATCATAGAAGTTTTCACCAATGATTTAAAATCATTCATGGTGGTTAATCGATTCCCATATAAAACTTCTTAGATACAAAATAGAGAAATTAATTGAAATACAAAAAGACATATAAAACTGTGGATTAGTGGATAATTGTGAATTTATTATAATGATTCATATTAATAATTTTCATAGTGTAGTTTCTTTCAAGTTCCCTTAGTTTTGAGATCAAATTTGGGTATCATCGTTATATTACATTGGATAAGGGAATCTACATAGATAATTCCCAATTTATCCACATATACAACATTGAACTATTAGTGGTTCCTTAGATTTAGTATTATTTTCATGATTTGTTTTAACCATTTTTTTATTTTTCTATAGAAGTTATCAAATCTATGTCATCCTTTTACACACATAAAACATATTTATGTTTATTTAATACATATTTCTGAGTTCCTCTTCCCCTATTTTTAATACATACGAAATTTAATCTTCTATTAATTATAATCCTTATCACCTAAATATCTATGAGATTTCAAACTTTTCTTCTTTGTTGTGTTTTGAAATTAAATTATATTACCTTTATTAATCATAATTTTAGATTTTTAGTTTAGAATGATCCCAATATGTCTAACTTACACCACAATCATATTAGGAATATCATTTCTGAAATCCTAATATTTTCAATCACATTGGTATTTTATATAATAACACATATTTCCCCCCATTATCCATAATAATGGAAAACGAGTGATGAGAAAAATCAAACAAAAAATTATGAAAAAATGGAAAATAACATCATAAAAGGAATAACGTATAAAAAAATATAAATCCTAACATACGAGTCATTAAGTTTTAGTCTTAGCTATCTATAGAAATTTTCACACTTGGTTTTCTAAGACAACAATATATTCAAGTAATTCTAAATGGTTTATAACGAGTTTGTGATTTTTATTAAGTATGTTCCCTTGGAGTGCCAGACTAGGCATGCAGAAATGAATATTTAAAAAGTACTAGGTGAAAGTTGATTTAAAAACCAATTCATACTATTTAATGTTATTTTACTATGGTACAATTGATATAGAATGAGATCCACCTTTTGTATTTTGACACTGATTTAATTTATTATAAATAAATCTCTATACTTCACTAAAATTTTAAAATATTTTCCCATACTTATATTTAACCTATGGGTTCTCACTAAATTACTCTAGTCATAATCATGAAAAATAAAAATAAATTTTCCTATATCAATTATAGTGCCATAAATCCAATTACACATATTATTAAACATTTTTTGTCACAAAATTAAGTTAAACAAAACCCGGAGATTGTGAGACCTAGTGTATTTTTTTAATAGGTTCATAATACATAAAAAAATAATCTAAAACAAAAAATCATTTTTTAAATCACTATAATGATCTATTATATTTTTTATGGACAAAAATCTACATATAATAACATGGGGAATACGAAAAATAATGTTTTGAGTGACAATCCTAGAAAGTGAATAAACATTATTAAAAATCATAGAATATGATTCAAAAGGTAGAAAATTATATCATAAAAGACAAGAAATGTGAATAAGAAAATGGTGGTGTAACATAAATTACATAGAATCATAAGATCAGAAAAATATAAGAGTATGGAATCAACATGAATCATGACATGAGCATAAGTCAAGGCTAATTTTTTTGATAACATCCTAGGGTCACTACTAGAAACTTAAGGTATACCAACGGTTGAAAACCGTTGGTATAGGGTGGAGAACCATTGGTATAAAATATATTACTGGTTTTGGAAACCGTAGCCTAGTAAACCGTGATAATAGACATATAGAAACGGTTTGAGATAAACCGTTGCTATATGTGAAGAAATCTACTCTATACAAACAGTTTTATAGAACAGTTGGCATAGAGTTCTTATACAACACATATGAAAACAGTTTCAAAACAATTGGAATATCTTTTTTAGTCTTCCATTCACCCCTATACCAATGGTTTAAACCATTGGTAAAGTTATTGTACTAATGGTTCAAAACTTTTGGTAAAAGAAACACATACATAACCTATACCAACTGTTTAAAACTGTTGGTATAAGCTTTGCTGTACAATTCACACATCATCCTGCTCTGTGTGCTACTGTGTGAATTGTACAGAATACATACAATGCAATACATAATAAGGATAAATAATTAAAAAATAATAATTATAAGGATACATAATTTAATAATCAATTATGAATACAATACATTAAAAACTGAATACATAATTATATGTGATATAGAATTAAGAATACATAAAAAAATTTATTTTTTATAACACATACATGATTGAATTCAGAAATTATAAGCTAATAACCCAAAATAATGAGATGAATAAATTAATTCAACCAAACAAAAATATAATGTCATGGTTTGGGGAGGGTGTCTTTGAACTTAGTGATGATGATAATGGGTGTGTATCAATGAGCTTGTGTAACTTAGGGAATATAGTTGTCCTTGGTGTATTAAATGTCATGTGTTTTAGAATAGGGGTAGGAGTTCCTCACATGAGAAGTGGATTGTGTGAGGTTGTACCATGGATTGTTGAGCTAAAGTATCAACCAAATCCGAATAAGTTTGGTCAGTTTTCGGTATACCCGTTTTTTTACTTAAAATGATGTTCATTTTAAACAAAAGAGAGATAGTTAGAGTGATAATGGCTACACCGTGCCTTGTATTGAGGCTAGGTTGACTCATACACATCACATATGACAAATGGATTGTTTTCCTAAAGTATAAATACAATCAGAATGCGTTTGGTTGGTTTTTCGTATGCCATTTGTTATTTTCACTTAAAAGCTTGTCCATTTCAAATAAAAGTGAGACACTTTGAGTGGTATTGTCCACACCGGGCCTCGGATTGAGGTTCAGTTGACTCGTACACGTCATTAATGATCCATGTATTGTTGTGCTAAAGTATCAACACAATCCAAATACGTTTGTTGAGTTTTTCTTATGTCAGTTGTTTTTACTTAAAATATTGTCCATTTTAAACAAAAGAGATATGATTAGAGTACTACCATCCACACCATTCCTCAGATTGAGGTGGGGTTGACTCGTACACATCACAAATGACCAATGGATCATTTTCCTAATGTATCAACAGAATCCAAATGCGTTTGGTTGGTTTTCTGTATGCCAGTTGTAGTTTTTATTTAAAATGTTGATCATTTAAAATAAAGGTGAGACACTTTGAGTGGTACCAGCCACACCACGCCTTGGATTGAGGTGGGGTTGACTCTTACACATAAAAAATGACTCATGGATAGTTTTCCTAAAGTATCAACAGAATCCGAATATGTTCGGTCTATTTTCCATATGCCAGTTGTTGTTTTCACTTAAAATGATGTCCATTTTAATCAAAAGAGAGAAATTTAGAGTGGTTCCCACCAAAAATTTCCTTGGATTGATGCTGGGTTGACTCGTACACTTCAAAAATGTCCCATGGAACATTTTCCAAATGTATCAACACAATCCAAATGCATTTGGTTGGTTTTCCATATGCTAGTTGTTGTTTCCACTTAAAATGTTGTCCATTTCAAATAAAAGTGAGACACTTTGAGTGGTACTAGAAACACTATGCCTCAGATTGATGCGGGGTTCAGTTTTACACATCACATATGACTAATGAGTCATTTATTGAAGTATCAACACAATCCTAATACGTTTGTTTACCATATACCAGTTGTTTTTACTTAAAACAGTGTCCATTTTAAACAAAATAGAGACACTTTGAGTGATATCGGACACACTGTGCCTCAGATTGGGTTGACTCGTACATGTAACATATTCCTCATGAATATTTTTCCTAACGTATCAACCCAATATGAATTCATTCGGTCATTTTTCCTTATTCTAGTTGTTTTTTCACTTAAAATAATGTCCATTTTTAAAAAAAGAGAGACATTTATAGTGGTACCGGCCACACTGTGCCTCTAATTGATGATGGGATGACTTGTTCACGTAAACAATGTCTCATGTAAAGTTTTGGTAAAGTATCAACACAATCCAAATGGGTTGGGTTGGTTTTCGGTATGCGAGTTGTTGTTTTCCCTTAAAATGATGTCCATTTTAAACAAAAGAGAGACATTTAGAGTGGTACCGGCCACACCGTGCCTTGGATTGATCCATTGTTGACTCCAACACATCAAAAATGTCCCATATATTGTTTTCCTAAAGTATCAACAGAATCCAAATATGTTTGGTTGGTTTTCTGTATACCAGTTTTTTTTACATAAAACATTTTCCATTTTAAACAAAAGAGACACACTTAGAGTGGTAACAGTGAAAGTGTGCCTCAGATTGATACAGGGTTGACTCTTACACATCACAAATGTCCTATGGTTCATTTTCATAAAGTTTTAACACAATCAGAATGCATTTGGTTGGTTTTCTGTATGCAGGTTGTTGTTTTCACTTAAAATGTTGATCATTTCAAATAATGGTGAGACACTTTGAGTGGTTTCGACCACACTATGACTCAGATTGATGTGGGGTTGACTCATACATGTCACAAATGTCCCATGGATCGTTTTTCTAATGTACAAACAGAATCTGGATACGTTTGGTCTATTTTCTATATGTCAGTTGATGTTTTCACTTTAAATGTAGTCCATTTCATATAAAAGCGAGACACTTTGAGTGGTACCGGCTACACCATGACTTGGATTGAGGCCGGGTTGAGTCTTACATGTCACATATTAATAATGGATTGTTTTCCTAAATTATCAACATAATCCAAATACATTTCGTCGGTTTTCCGTATGCCAATGGTTTTTACTTTAAAGGGTGTCCATTTTAAACAAAAGAGAGACACTTTAAGTGATACCGGCCACATCATGCCTCAGATTAAAGCAGGGTTGAATCGTACACATCACATATGAGTCATGGATCAATTTTCTAATGTATCAACACATCTTGAATGCGTTTGGTCGGTTTTCCATATGCAAGTTAGAAAAATCGTTCAACAACAGTGGTAATATCTTATACTAAAACTATAGACATTGTGCATGATGTGCATCCCCTAGTGCATGGTCAGGGAAAATCATGCACATTGCTTCCAATATATATCCCAATATGGTTGGTAGATACCTTGTGGGATGGATTTAAATTTTTTACTAATAGTGAGGCATAGTGTTTTTCTACGCCGACCAAGGTTCTGAGCTCCGAACTAGCCCCAGAAGCCCCATAAACCAGTATAACATCATTAGGATTCCATATTTGGTCAAAAATAAAGATTTATAATGAATTAAAAAATATCCATACCAGAGTGAAAAACTATGTTAAAAAATAAAGGCTTATACAGAATTAAAAAATGCAATGGATCAATCTGCCCTGGATCACCATCACCATCACCACTATTATCATCAGCCTCATCCTTGACACCATCTCTGTCCTCATCTTCATCCTCATCATTGTCACCATTATCATCCTCGGCCCCATCCTTTCCCTCAGCCTTATCCTCACCCTCGTCCTCATCCTCATCCTCACCCTCATCCTCTTCAGCATCCTCGTCATCACCAGAAACGTCATCATCTCGACCGCCACTAGAACTGCCGCCTGGTGTAAGGGATAATGAACCCATCGATGACATATATGTATGACAAGCCACGCTGGCCTCTGGTGGATGTGATGAAGATAAAGTATTGATCAGTTTCATAAATTATTTCTCCCTCATTTGAACATGTTCATCCAACTCTATGACCCTTTTATCAAACTGTCTTACATGCTCCTTGACCTGTTCCAACTTCATGGTCTTATAATGGATACCTGGAGAGGACCAATACCCTGTTGGGACTATATTCTTACCTAGTCGGCAGCGTACTCGACCAGAGTGATCATCTCCCAAAACCTGATATAAATGATTTAGTGGCCCTAAATTGTCAGGCTCCTGAGCATCAAGGGCCTCTAAAGCAACCTGTTTGAAATATTAATATATTACTAAATTTCAAAATAGATATTAAACTTTGAAATAAACAAATTAAAACATACAATCTTTTCTTGTGTCGGTTCATTAACCTTTTTTCCATCTTTTTTTCCTTCTACTCGAGCAAAAAAAATTTGGTCGAGGGAGACGTCCAACAATATTCAATTTGTGCTTCTGTAATGACATTGAAACAATATAATGTGCAAGTATAATCATATATTCAATATTCAATAAATCACATAATTTAAGTAGGAAACAATAAAAAGGTCAAGTACTAATGAAATATTATAAACAACTATATCGTACCAGCTGCCTCTCATGATTTGATATAGTAGTGCTCCTCAAAGTGTGGAGGTATTGCTTTGAATAAATATTTTTTTATTTTTTCATAGGATTCCTAAATAATTTGTAATAATAAATAAGATAATATTAATGAAAAATATGAAAACTGTCATTTAAATTCCTCAAATGGGATTAATACATTAAATTTGGCAGTCACCCAATGGGTAATCACTTGGCGATATTGCTCTATTGGGCAGTCATCCAGGATAGGTATTGTCTCTAACTATATGACCATTCTATCACACCAGCCAACATATATCTCATGCTTATAAGCTCTCCAAATCTCTCCTAGCTCATTTAAACGTGCTGGTCGTGCACCTTCACCCTATGGGAAGTTAAACCGAAGCTGACACCCAATAGATTAATTCATATAAATACAAAAAAAATACTAAATTAAATCCAATATATTTTTTACCCATATTTTTTGCCCATGCATTATCCTTGACTTCGTGTGGCAGATTTCTCCAAGAGAGAGGGCTGATCGGAATGATGTCGGAGTATTTGGCTAGCGTCGCCAAAAACCCCCCGACATTCCTGCCCAAATTTATCAATCATCTATCCATAATCACTGTATTCAACCATAAACTGTGTCTAGTGGTCCCATTCCACATGCAAGTGAGTACTCCACCTCCCTCGCCTCCTATCAGTAAATAAATATGTTATTGAAGAAAAAAATATCTTTACAAGTTATAATAAAAATAATTTTTTGTATAAATTTTTTTTAGTGTTATATAAATATACATATGGTAGTAGGATCAATGGGCATCACTGGATGTGCTGAAGCTGAAGGAATATCCTTTACAGGTGGAGTGTCCCTCAGTGTATGCTCCTCAACCACATACTATGTCAGAGAAGGAGTCGAAGAAGGTGGAATATAATAGCTCGGGGATAATGAACCAGAAGAAAATGATGATGGCACATACATCTGGACAACTGGTAGTGTAAACATTGGAGGCCTAAATATCCCGTGTGTCCCTAAAGACAAACCATGATCATAATGGGGCATAGAAGATACGTCTATGGTAGGGGAATAGTTCAATCGGGTACGACCAGTGGATCGTATAACTCTCACACCACGAGCCCTCTTACGACCGGCCTCAGTACCAGGACTACTAGATGATCATCTAACTCTCACACCACCCCCCTCTTACCACCATCCTCTGTACTAGGAGCAATATCAGGCTCCTCATTGGATATCTCTCTTCTAGGGGGTGGATCCTAAAAAAATGTTTAACACAAAAGTAAACACATTATATAATAAGTTATTGAAATATATATTTGAAAGAAAATACTCACAATAGGGATGAGTGGAGGAACGCCCATCTAGGTCATGCGATGATTATTTTCTGTCATAGTTTTCCGCCGCATCTCTTCAATAGGTGTCACTTCCTTAAATGAAAACAAATATAGAAGTAATTAGAAATAGATATCTAATGTGTAACCCAAAAAAATATATAGAAAAACCATTCTGATAAAAAAATAAAGAAACAGAAGATTTATGGTGGTTTGAAGGTAAGTACTAGGATACACACTCTGAATGATGTAGGTGAGAACACGATGGTATGATTCTATATATTTCCCACCACAACTTTTGGTTCACAATCATCTATGAAAATTGAGCTATTGGAGTCATCATAAGTAATAAATGGATTTCTTCCAATTATAGCAGGGATAGTGTCAACTTCATCATAACCATCATAAAAAACATGTCTGGGATTTACTTCAATAATTACACAAAATTTAGGATGATGAAGATATTTGACAAAAAAAACTTGTTTCACTATTGATGACAATACATGTGGTTCATCGGTGGCAAGAGTGCGAGTCATGTCAATAACTCGAAATCCACAATCATCAATAAAGGTTCCCTACCTCATCATTGAATCAAAAAATTGATATTTCATCATCGTGACTCGACCATGTGAGTAATAATCCAAAATTATTATTTTCTCCATGACTCCATAATAAGCTACATTTTTAGAACGAGGACTATTATCCGATGAACTAGCTTGACAATCTATTGTGGCAGTTAGCATAACACCATCATGTTTTGTTCTTGTGTTTCTTGCTCATTCCATGATAATAAATTTGTATCTATTGATCACATGTGATTTACAAGCACGAAACATGGTATTAGGACCAAAAGACAAAGCTCTTATTTACCCAGAAACAGAGTTTGTAGGAAAACTCGATACCTAAAATATAAACAGATAGTAAACTTAATTAAATATTTTTTTTATTTAGTTATTACAAAAATATTTTTACCTTCAATTTCAACCAAGAAGAAAACCCTTTGCTATGAAAGGTCTCTTTCCTTCTCAAAGGTAAAGAATGATGCTTTCCATATATCATTTATTTATGCTCCATGTAGATAAAAATTATAATAGTTTAACTAATATTAAAAATTTCAAGAGATAAGATAAGAGATACATGTATAATTTACTTACTTGATATACTCATCGAACAAATCACAATTGAGAAACATTGTGCATTGTGCCATCTCTCACTCTTAAAGGCTTAATGTCATCAATGTACATGATCCCGAAATTCCTCCTTTTAGAGGAAGTGATGGAAAATTGGGTTTAATTTTCTCATATTGTTCTTCTTCATTTCTCATTGGTCTGTTTATTCTCGTAGAAAGATCAAACAAATATATTGAGAAGAAATCCATACATTCTTGAGACAAGTAACCATTCACAACAGAACCTTCAGGATAATTCCTATTCCGAAAATATGATTTCAATGTGTACATGTCTCTTTCTATTGGATACATCCAAAAGAAAGAAATGGGTCCTCAAATAAGTATTTTGGTCGGAAGATGGACAGTCAGATGCAACATGCATGTAAAAAATGATGGAGGGAATATTTTCTCCAACTCACACAAAATTAATGGTGTATCTTCCAATAGTTTTTTTTTAAAAAAAGGTTTTGGACAACTTCTTAGCACAAAGATCTCTAAACAAATAACACAACCAAATAATTGAGACCCTTACATTAACGGACAAGATATGATGGATTGCTATTAAATCAACACATGAAAAAGGACATGATAATCATGAGTCTTCAAATATTTTAGCTTCAACTCTTTTCTGTTGACCCGTTTTGATATATTAATTGAATATCCATCAAGAACTTTAATAGTCTCTAGCACATCCATAAATTGATTTATTTCAGCAGGTGTCGTCACATAAGCACGTGGAACTTGCCATTTATTTTCACTGATACAAATAGGATGCAATTCTGGTCTGATCCCCCAATCTGTCAAGTCACGCCGAGATCGTAAATCATCTTTTTTCTTCCCCTTGACATTTAGAAGTATCGAAAGCAACATTTCACACATATTCTTTTCAATTTGCATTACATCTAAGCAATGACATGACAAGTTGGTTGACGAATATGAAAACTCAAAGAATATACTCTTCTTCTTCCAATTGAAATAGGTATCATTGGAAACATCATTCCATTTTATATATTTCATTACACCCATCCCAAATGAATAAATAAAATATTTCAATTCATTAAGCACATCAGTTCCAGACATACACTAAGGTGGATCGTCAGTCTCCATGGTATTTCAAAATCTTCGACGATTGTTTCTATATGGATGGTTTGTTGGAAAGAATCGTCGATGTCCCATAAAATGTAAACTACGACAATATTTCAGTCTTCTCGATCGAGTATTCTTTATACAAACAAGACATGAAAATTTTCTTTTTGTTCTCTATCCAGACATCATTCCATAAGCAAAAACATCTTTGATCGTCCACATAAGCGCAACACGCATCTGAAATATGTCTTTTGAACATGCATCGTATGTGGGCACACCCACATCCCAAAGAAGTTTCAACTCTTTTATTAAAGGTTTCATGTATACATCTATATCATTTCCATGATCAGAAGGGATAGATATCTGTATACTCGAGAACGTATAAGGCTTTTTCATACACAACCATGAGTGAAGGTTATAAATGTGTATGAAAACCTACCATGTCTTGTGTGAAGTAAGAATGTGACCAAATGGATTAAAACTGTCACATGAAAGGCCCAGTCTCACATTATGCACATCGACTGCAAATTCATGATATCGAGCCTCAAATATATGCCATTAAAGTAAGTTCTTCAAGAAGGTAAGAATGTAATCTATTGAATTATTTGAAATCCCATACATAGTTTTCCCATGAAATAATCAGATTAAAAATTCCAACCTTTTCATTTTACCACATTGCAGATATACTGGAGTCGTCACAACATCATTCAATTTTTTTATGCTATCAACATCATCATTTTCATTGGACGCATCATGTGTGCTTGTATCGAAAACTTGTTGGTTGGACATACTTTCCTTCTCATGATTTCAAATAAATGGAAACTGATCATATATGAAACTCTCCAATTCTGTCCTATCATTTGGATCATCAATATTTTGAGATTCCATATTATCTCTATTGTGATACCACACATAATAGTTTGTTTGGAAACCATATTTGGTTTTATGATAGCTAACTACTTAATGACTCAACCAAGGTATTCCAACACAATTTGAACATGGGCAGTGTATGTGACCTCTATCTGAAGCCTAGTAAAATGAAAAATCTAAAAATATGTTCAATTTTTTTTGAAAATAAGTTGAAATTCATTCAGTTTCGTACATCCAACTTCTATCCGTTCTGTAAAAAAATTGCAATAATTAATTTCAAATAAATTCAATAATATTGAAGTTCAATCAAGAAAATATTTAGGTAAATGGAAATTGTTTACTTTATATTATATCATAACTGACACATTACTCTATATGAGAATCATATTAAGAAACAAAAAAAAAATATAGTGTATATAAGAAAATAAGATACAGAATTTCTAATGCCTATATTCAAGGATTGCCTAGTAAGATATTGGAAGTGTATCAAGGAATACATAATCCTTAAGGGTCTTATTGGGAGTACATGAGTTTTATACTTTTACTTCATCAGGGAGATCAGGATGAGGATTATGATGAGGATCACATCAAAAGTAGTTAGGTCCTCATCATGTTTCACCTTAACCATGGATTAAAGTATCCTAGGTTTGGGGCCACAGACTATAGGTTGGTAGGGTGTATTCATTGAATCATGTCCCTATTGATTTTGGAGAGGGACCTTCAATAGTTATAGGTATGGATTTGATTAGAAACACCTATAAAACGGATATTTAGGAATTGTGACGTCCCAAACTAGGATGCCACTCATTAGTGACCCGAACCCAGATGGCCACATGGCCTCAAGCACATCTACCAAAATTCTGAATGTTTTTGACTAACAGTGAGAGCCTTTGGTGTGTCTAGGAGAGACTATCCACTCATTACCTATGTTTCAAAATTTTAATATTATCAGTTAAAAAGTATAAGAAAGATAAAAATGGGAAAATATTGGAAATGGATGAAAAAAAACAAAATCAGTAATACCAACTAATAACAGAATCATAAACCGAATGATCGTAATGTATGTCATGTATCAAAAAGAAACACATAGTTACAACTAGTAGGAAGTATTACTATGAAAGAGGCTCAATAAATTCAAAAATTCAACCTAGATTCTTGAGCTACAACCCAATCATCTAGTTCATCAGTTTCAAGAGTACGAGTCATATCAATAACTCAAAATCCACAATCATCAATAAAGGTTCCTTGCCTCGTCATTGAATCAAACCATTGGTAAAGGGAAGAGTTTTACCAATAGTTTCACACAATCATTGGTAAAAGAGGGATTTAAGGCCCCTTTATTGGAATCCCAAAAAGAGGCACATGCCTCAGGTCCCATTATGTGTTATATGAATCCCAAATCATTCACTCAGGTTCAATAAATCATTCTTGGCACCTCTATGGTCATACCTTTCGTTACCCAATTTGTTCCCCAAGTCAAGCGCACACCATGGGTGGATAAAGATTAGGCTTCTACACTAATTGGTTGTTCATTTATTGTAAAAAGGATTAATTTTATAAAGTGTAGACAAAGGCATTTATTTTTAAATTTGAGATTAATAATAAATTATGTCAATGATAACAAGATTACTGAATTAAACTTTTGACTTATCTAACATTATTATGGATGTATACACATGCCAGCATGGCTAGTGAAAATCACCCCACCATCATAAAAGGGAGTATTGGCCAAGAAACAGACATAATATACAACGTACAGTGAGAACCATATTTAATTGACCCTAAAGTTATATTAGTACATTCATCTTAGGAATCCAATTATCACTCATGACTAACCATGCCACTATAAACAACTTGGAGTGTATGATTCTTCCCTATGATCTCAATAACATCTCAAACATTCTTACCATGATTTTAATCATTGGGAATATGGAAGATATTAACACAACGTTCCCAGCAATACGTAGCCTTTGAAGAACTGAAAATTTATGGATGATATTAACAGATAAGTCATTTTGAATCAAATTTGATTCACAGTCAAAGCCCAACACACACACCCAAATCAAACAGAAAAAAAGTCCTACACCCCCAAATAATAACATAGAACCAAAAAAATAGATGCAGAACATTAAAATGAAAGTGTCATTTATAGATTAGAATTGTAGAACTAATTTTTTTTTGATGGATCGGAACAAAGGATTTTTGTCGTTGGTTAAACAGAATCCCACTTCTCCACTTCTCCCAATTGAAAACATAAAACCAAAATAGTAGATACAGCATAACTTACAGATTAAAAGTGAATAACTGATAAATTTTAAAGATCGAAAGATTTTGGCCGTAGGGGAAAGAAAATATGAATTCTCCCTTCTGTTTAGGGCTACAGTCACATGGAATGGGGGAGTCTGATCTTCTGTGAATTCAGGGAAAATCTTTCCCAACGGTTTATAAAAATCTTTGGGAAATAAATCCTTCACCAAAGGTTTGTAAAAACTGTTGGTATATGATTATTTAAACCTCTCTATAACAATGGTTTAAGAAAACTGTTGGTATTGAGTATACTTTTCCCAACAGTTTTTCAAAACCATTGGGAAAAGATGATTTTAACCAGATTTTACCAATGGTTTCCATAAACTATTGGTAATATTACTCTACAACAATGGTAAAGAAAACCTTTGGTATATAGGTGTTGGGAAAAAGTCCCTTTCTAGTAGTGGGTGGATGGAGTCCCATATGGATTCAGTTCACTCTCTAAACCTAAACAAAACATATCATGAGAAAAAAACATTTTGTGATGGATTAGAGTTTAATCTGTGTAGACCTATAAATACATGTACATGCTTATGTGTTCCAAAATAGGAACTCAATCATAAGGCATAAAAATAATATTTACCCATAGAAATTAATGTTTTTCATAATCCTTCCTCATATCATAATCAAAGTTTATTTCATAATGTGTCCAAAGGGAATAAGGAATTAAATATTTTTGAATTTCATATATGAGTGAAAAATATTGGGTCTCAAAATATTATATTTATTTGGGAATAAAAAATAAAAAGGGAATTATAAAAAAAGGAATAAGGGATTAAAAATTTCAACATTATCATGTTTTATTTTAAAGAAGGCATTTGAAAAATTAAAAAATGGTATTTATTACCCTATCAAATAAAGAGTGAATAAAATAGGTATATATGTAAGTGAATAATTTAAATACTGTATAATAATTCCATAAAATTAATTATATATAGAGGGTGAGATAAAGAGGAGAATTTCGTAACATAAAGAAATATGATGTTTCTTAGAGACCCCTTACATTATTTTCTAGAATCATTCTGCACTAAAAATTAATATCCTGAATAATTAAATTAAACTAATTAATTACACAATTAAATAAAATTTTCATATAAGCTTCATTTACTATAATTTTATTAGGTTAATTTGTAACTATTTCATCTATATATGAAGACAAATTTCATTTTTACGAGAGCATTCATTTCATGGTTATATGATCAGTTTGGACATGGATAATTATTTGTGTTCATTTAAAATGGGAATAAAACTAAAAATGTGAAGTGAAATGGTTTGCATGTACTTGTTGATATTTTAATGTTCTAAAATAACTATATTTTTTCCTATAATGGTATGATTCATATAGTAAAAATGAAAACTTTATATGGTTAGTTCATTTAGGTCATCTTACCGACCATCATGAAATAGATTCAATTTAATTTATTAAATTATTATTTAAACATTAAGAAACATGAAATAAGTTTTAATATTATTACTATAATCATATTTAACTGTAATATTGTATCTATTACAATCCTTTATGTCATTGGTGGAAAATGTAGTACCTTGTTCATGGAGGTGGTGAACCAAGAATATTGAAAATAAAATATTTATTTTAGTATTAATTGAGGGAAAGAGAAGAGAGTGTATGGTAAATATTTTATTAAAAAAATAAAATTATATTATATATATAATAATTGAGTTATTATTCCATGTTGGATGAAATTTGTTTTTGGGGATGGGGAGGAAGAAAAATTAAAAAAATCAATTGACGGTATTATCTTATCCTTTGGATGTCTCCTCTTAGGATTCCACTTAAGGAACCTTCGATTAGTCATTTTGTGAGACCAGTATAACTATGTTAGGAGAAAGTGTATTAGGAATGTAATTGGGTAGAATTTTTGCTATCTATATGGATTAGAAGTTATGAGGAGTGGTATTTATAAGGGGAGGAGAGAGGTGTTTTTTTAATATCATAATCAGCAGTTTATAATTTTTATCAAGACAATCAATATCAGTGAATATTTTTACTATATTCATTAATTAGTGCATGTGAATTCAAAATAATGGATTCTTACATTATATATGACTTAAAAATTCTTATATTTTGCTTATAATGTTAAATATCATATTTTTTGTATATCATTATTCACTAAAGAATCATTTATTGTTAAAAATTACAAAATTTCCACCCAAAACATTTTATGAATATAGATTTCAAAAATTAAACCAAATCTTGGAAAATAATTGTGTAAATAAGAAAAATTTATTTTTTAATTAAAACCCTTATTTATTTTAAAAATACATATTATAAAATATGGAAATTATTTGAAACCTTTGAAAAATTAATCAGGGTTGCATAATATTATATTATCTAAAAATTCACTTCCTAGATAAATGATGAATCAATGGGAGGGGGAGTTAAATAGTGACTCTAAATACATTACTCTATCTTGGTGAAACAACTGTCAACATTAGTTGAAGTGAATCTTGGTCGATGTTCAACACACACACACATGAATGAAATAATACATTTTCAAGGTTTACATCTAAAAATGAAAAATATAGTCCTTAGCATGATCTATATTCTTCTATGGTCATTAAAAACACATTTTTCAACATGTAGTTATAGTGAACATATATTATCCTTAAACTCATATTACATTAAGTCTCTCAACTATGAGAGTGAATCCCATACTATAATACTGAATAAATTGAAATATGATTTCAATAAGAATAAACCATTACAAACCCATCAATTTTAA
This sequence comes from Viscum album, assembly GCA_963277665.1. Taxonomy (NCBI): domain Eukaryota; kingdom Viridiplantae; phylum Streptophyta; class Magnoliopsida; order Santalales; family Viscaceae; genus Viscum; species Viscum album. The sequence goes on along the minus strand of OY728119.1, from coordinate 1,009,575,495 downwards.
ATGTATTTATCCTCCTCTTCTTAACCTATAAAAACAAATTTAAGAACTCTTCACTCAATTATAATATTCACAAATCTTCTTATTCTCTTTACCCTCTTCTTGCTTGCAATTTTTTTTAAAATTATTCATCATTCTTATCACTTTTAATATCTATGAAATTATCTAAAACATTTTTTTACTCAGTAGCACACTGTTTGTTCTCATAATGAAAAATAAATTTGAAAATAAATTTGAAACAATCATCTTCTTGTTCATATTTTATGCTATATATATATATTTCCCAATAGATCCTAAGAAACCATTTTGAATTTGGTTGTTAAGTTGGACCAAAAGAACCAAAAAATTCATCAAATGTATCTAAAACATCAATTTTTTCTAAATATAGATAAAACCCATTCTAAAGTGTGGTTATAGGTATTATAGAGAAGCTTATTCATTTTTAGTAGTTTTAAAATAACTGCTATATTCGAATATGGCATGGTCAATGGGTTATGGAATAGAAGACACAGAAACTATAAAACAATGAAATAAAACATTATTCTCTCTAAAACATGGCCATTATACCTACCTCATAGTCTTCATGATCTCACTTGACTATAGAATAATCCATATTATATGACATGGATGTCTTTTAATTTACTTAATCATTAAAATTCGTTAATAGTGAACTGCAGTATGGTCAAACCACTATGATATGGAGGTGATAATATTTATAATAGCCCAAAAAACCATCCCATCTTCCCCTAAAACAAGGTAATGTGTGTTTTGATGTAGTCTAACAATCCATGGATTAATCCAATATTCTATGACTTGGTGGAGCCAAAATATTCATAATGTTCAAATTTATTCCAGTTCACCTTTGTTGAGTGGAATGTACACAATGTCAAGGTTATTGATACTATATTGTGGTCCTTGCACTCTGGAATGGTTCATGACAACCATCATCTCTACTTATCCTCCCCCTAAAAATATTTCATTATGAGCTTCGGTCATAACATATAAGCACTAAGAGAACATCACTTATTATCATATTATTTAATTTGAATATGAATTATTCATTTCAAAAAATCCAATATAATAAATCATATCTTTGATACCAAATATTTAACCTCTCATGGACACAATTAAATGTTTAGAATGTCTTGAGCTCAACATTATCCCCCTTTGGATTTTATTTTCATCTAAGGAACATCAATCAATTGAAAATTCAAAACCCTTAGAAATGGATCACCGTTAAATAATTTTAATCCTATATTAGAGAACTCTATGTAGAAAAATAAAACTGAATAGATAATACAATGTTTCCCATAAGATAGTGATATATAAGAAACATTCTTCACACAAAATACATCATCACACCAAATATTATTTCAAACATGAATGATTCTTAAAACCAATTACAGTAAATTATTTATATAATTCATTCATAATGAAATGAAAAAATAACCCTTTTAATAATTATCTTAAAATATAAGATTCCACATAAAGGTAATTCATATCAATAGATACTACCCTCAAATTGTATACTTACTCTTTGAAAAAGAATAGTTCATTGATAAAATACGAATATAATCCAAAAGTAAATATTGATGTCAACACTTTTTCTCCCCCTATGAATGTAATATCGAAATAAAAAATTAGAGAGGGAAAATGTACACCATAAATTAGTCCATTGAAAAGTGAGGTTGAAAACCTGATTTTAACTACATATTCTGTGAAATTTCCCTTCACAAAGTCTTACTAAATTGATCCAAAATATTCTCTTTTATTAACACAAATTAAAACAATAACTCATTATTCTCCACTAGATTTTAGAAGAAGTGATATTTAATATCAATATTCTTAGACCATGAATATTTCATTGCATTTTAAAAATGGTTAATTTCACTTTGATTTTCCCATCCCAATAGTAATGCACATGTCTCATAAAAATTCTTATCTTCTAGTCGATTCTTCATCAACATATATTCTATTGAGGAATTAGTGGAATCTCGATATTCTGACTCAAAACTGCTCAAAGTTATTGAATGTTTCTTTATCAAATGTAAATAAACTCATATTTCTACTAGAAATAAAGAACCACCAAACAAAGTCCTACTATTAACAATACAACCTTCCCAATATTAATATAAATAACCAAACAGATCATGCTTCCCTTTCCTATCATATTTCATGTGAAAATTTGTTTTGCCTTTCTTACCTATAATTATTTTCTTTCTAGCTAAAACCTGACACTCTTTTGGGGAAATTTCTTACCATAAACAAATTATAACAACATACACAACATAAATTAATGAATCTTGAAAATAAATAATGCTTCCAACCCATTTTAGTAATTCCCTTGGTTCAACGATATTTATTTGTTTGTATTTTTAAAAAAAACTTCAAGTAAAATTATGTAGAAAAGGTTTTTGATTAACTCTACCAAATTTAAACCACATTTCATTAGTATACATCTCTTGAGTGATAAAACTATAATTTTTCTCTTGATAAATATTTAATCCTTGAAAGTATCACATCTCACCAAGAGTAGGAATTTCAAAAATATTCTTTAATTATTTTTCAAAATCTTCACAAATTACATCATAATTTCTAGAAAAAATAATTTAAACTAAAAAAATTATAATCATAAATACCATTTTATAATTTATAAAGTAGATATTTCTATTAACGCTAAATATTCAAAAATTCAACCTCTTCCAGCATGTATTACGATTAGAATATCCCATATAAATCATTTTTAAAACTCTAATCACAATTATAATCTTCCCTAAAAAAGAAACCATATAATATTTCAATAAAAACCTCATATTCTGATTGATCATTGATTAGGGATGCCATGATATCCACTCAAAATATCATGCAACGCCTTAATTCTATAATGATAAGAAAAATTATTATGGTCTTCGGTCTTACAACCAGTGAAATAGATTCATTGATGTCAACTCCTTGAAATTTTGAATATCCTTTATACACTAATATTGATTTAGTTATCACCACTTCACATTTTTTACTCACTTTGACTTGGAATAACCATGTTTTCACAATAATTTTATTTTCTTTGGGATTGGGTTCCAACTCCAAATATTTAATCTTTTCAATTTTATTTCGATATTCATTCATTACATTATAATAGTCTTTATGTTTGATTTATTTTTTTAACAAATTTAGGTTAAAATTGAGTGAAAAGGTGAAACATGATATTTTTCTGTCAAATTAATTCCTGTTTTAATCTATTCCCCATGATGGGAAATTATTTTTTGGACATGAAAATGTATTATCAACCTATGATGATTTGAAAAAAATTGTTATTAAATAATAAAATAAACTAAATCATGTTATCGTATATAAACATCTCCAATATTCTCAATATTTCAATAATTTTATCCTTTCTATTTCACCAAAATAGTTTCATCATCACTAGTTTAGGAACATTATTTTTCTTGAGAATTGACTTTGTCTTTATAATCCATCACTTTGAGATCAATAATGACAACCATATTCTTTGTCTATTTTTTTGTAATAATGATATCCTCTTCCATATGGAAGGTAACCCTGAAAGATAATATAAACACCACTTCATTCAAATTTTCATATATTTTATCCATTAGCATTGATAATTAATGGGCATATAAACACTCTCAGAAACTTAATACTTTGAGATTTATTGTAATAATTCTCATATGATGACATATTTGAATTTAAAAATTTAATGAAAATGATTTTTGATATGAACTATTATTGTAAGGTCTTGTTTCATGAGATAATTTCATGTGTCATGCTCTAGCCACATAGAATAATAAATCTCGACAATACTTCTTATCATTTGTTATGAAACACCATTTTTTCCTTATTCTTATGGAAAAAAATGTTCATGAAAATTGATGTGTTCTTATGATATGTTTCAAATATTTCATTGGTATACTTAGAACCATTACCTGTTGAAATCTTCATCAATGTGTAACTACACTCTTTAGATTCACATTTTTTGAAACAATTAATACATTTAAAATCTTTCGATTTATGTTTCATAAAAATAATACCCATAATAAGATTAAATTAATTAATAAAAGAAATAAAATACATATCTACATTTTTGTCTCTTTCATCATAGTCCTAAAAATTTCATTTTGGGAAAGCTCCCAAGGATGAGTAGATTGTTTTTCACCCCATTTATGAAGATTATTCACAATCTGTACCTATTGAAAAATGGAACACATCCAATTCCATTATCTTCTAAACTTATGGGAATCATGAACATTGTATCCACAAATAATATTATGCATGTTTTTTTTCAGAAATATGACCACGTATTCTATTACGCATATGATTTTATTCTTTCATGATTAAATAACAAGAATTTCAAGCATAACCTATTTGAAACATATATCCTGTTATTGTTTATGTAATTGTCAAGTTACATCCATCATTCAAAATATTCACAATAAACCCATCTATTTGAAAGGTCACTTCATTTTCCGTATCATATAATTGAGACACAATAATAAGACTATGTTTTAGTCCTTGATCAAACAATGTTATTTTAGATTTTAGTTTATCTATACCAATCAATGTTGATTCGACAACTTTGATTTTGGGTAACCCATAATTTACAAAGGTCACCGATCCATATTTATATTTTTAAACATCATTGAGTAGATGTAAAACTACTAATATATGATATGAATAACCATTGTCAAAAATAATGGAAAATAATTTTTGGATTTATTACAGGAAACATCAAAATGAAAGATTTTTATTTTCCTTTATAATTCCTATTATGAAAATTATCAGTATTCACTCTTGATCAAATTTGATATGGTGTCATAAAAATACACCCTTTTAAAAGATGACCATTGATGTAATATCATTCAAAAACATCATCCAATAGTTGAAATCTATTTTTAGTTTTCAGTAGATATTTGACATGATGTATCTACATCATTCTCTTTTTAGTGAGATAAAACTCCTCAATTTTTTTTATAATAAATCATATATAATCATCACTATATTTCTAATTAAACAAATAAATTATTTATATTTGGTAAAAAGTTCCACATTAACAATAAAAAAAATAAAAAACATAATATTCTTTATAACAATTTTTTTTGTACAGAACCATGAACCTGTCCTTTAACCTTCATCCCCCCACTAATTTTTAATCAATTAAGAAAACTAATTTTTTTAACTATTTATTTTTATTTTACAAATTATTTTATGATGTTTTGTGTTAATAATTTTTATTACTTTTTAAATTCAATTAGATGTACTCAAACTTTATAAAATCCAGATAATTACTTGATTTTTCTTCAAGCATGGTATTGTTTACTTTATTCTTCTTCTCAGACGTAACACATGTTCTATTAATGTTTTAATCATTATTTTTGGATGGAATTTTAAAAATTCCTTGGGTCTTGACATAAATTTAACTTTCCCCAAAATCATGAATGGATTTATCAAAAAAATACTTTTTCCATTGTCAACAATTTTTAAAAAAAAATCAAACTCATTCCCCTTTTTATTTGACTCCTTCCATCTTGACTCATGAATTTTAAGGTTTAACAATATTTTTTTATGTCAGGAACTTCTTCCATAATTTTATTATATATTAAATGCGAACTAATTTTGTATTTCAAGAATATTGAATTTCTTTCATCAGATTTCTTATCAATTTTTCAAACACGGAGATATTTGAGTGATACTCATTAAGTTACGTTTTTTGAAATAATTTTATTTCATTTTATTTTTTGTCACCAACTAAACTAAACATTTCCCTTGTGAATTATTATTCATTAACATTTTTAATGAGTAAATTTTCATCCATATCTCTTGAAATATCAATTTCCTTTCCTCATCACTTTTATTAGTACTTTCGTATTTAAATAAAAAAATTTAACACTTAAATTTCAATTTCTTTTATTCTTACACTTAGAAAAAACCTCTGAGTTTTCAAGATTTGATGGTCTATTTTTAATAACTCTCCTTGGTGCTTATTATTCTTCATCACTCAGTTCACTTTCTTTTACCTTATGATAATGTTCTAAAAAATTTCCAACTGCATGTCACCCAAATAAATTAGTTAATGTTAAAAATTAAACATTAATTTAACTCTTCTCATATTTGTATATATTGGAGAAATGATCTTCTCCAAATTCTAACTCAAATCCTGATAAAAATAAAAATAGTAAACATCTTCTTAATTATCCTTCTTTTTAGGCATATATTTATTTGAATCATTAAAATATATTTCCATTTTAGCCATTCACATATTCTTGAGAAAAAATTCTTCCCTTATCTCATAGGTAATGATATATTTTTTCATATCATCTAGAGTAAGTGATTTTGGATCTCTATAATTAAGGTAAGAAACAATAGCATAAAATATATCTTGTAATATAAAAATTATCCTCTCAACCACTGCAATATCATCTGACTTATCTCTTTTACATATGATTATATTCATAATATCATTAACTCTAGAAAAAATATCATATATAGTTTCTTGTTTTAGTATTTTCAGATCATCGTATTACAATATCAAAATATGTAGGTTAGCATATTTAATCTTCATATTTACTTCATAGAAAATAAGAAGTTACCCTAAGTGAAATTTCATATCATGATTCTATCAGTAATAGAAATAACTTCTTAGAAAATGATCATATTAAATTCTTATCTAAATGATCAAAATGATCAAAATTATTTTTACCCATTGACGTCAATGTACCATTATTATAATGTGGTTAAACCCCAGTAGCTATATCTTCAAAAACATCCAAAAAATTGATATAAGGAAAATCAAAATCTTGCCCTTCCATATATGCGAATATATCCCATTGAAAGTGGGAATCCCCTTGATATTCATTGAATTATGATTTTCTATGAAAATCCCAATAATTTCAGAACCAACCTATTATAATCAATAGAAACTTGTTCTTAAAATTAAAACCTCAAATCACCAATAATGGGAACCTACCTCTATTACAACATGAAAATTCATGTCAGGTGTCAATGAGGTATCACTGGGGGGAATTAGGGATTATTAATATTTTATATTCTATTGGTGAAACAACAGTCATCACTAGTTATTGTGAATATTTATCATTGTTCAACAAATAAGGAAAACCGAAAATATATATTCACACATTTGGTTCACTAAAATTATAAGGACCTCCCTTGACATGATCCATATTCTACCACAACCATATAAACCACTTGTTTCATATTATAAGTATAACGAGCATGTTTTTTTCCTAGAACATTAATTACATAAAGTTTATGGATCAGGATAGTGTGTGAAAAACTATAATATTGAATAAAGAGAAATATGATTTCAACATGATGAAATACTTTCAAACAATTCGTCATGTTGTAGAATCTTTTTCCTCTTCATATTCTTTAACATGTTCATTAGGAACTCTTCAATCTATTATATTATTCACAACTCTTCTTATTCCTATCTTTATACAGTTGTTTTGTCCAATTTTTTTACATATTCCTTCATATTATCACCATTAACCTCTATGTATTTTTCTACAATTTAATTTTTACTTTTAAGAACAACATTTTTTATCATGTTTAAATTTTAATTTGAAATTAATATCCAAATCACAAAATTCTTTTTCATAGCACAAGTATTTTATCTTTTGTTCTAATAGACCCCAATCGTTTAGTTTCAATTTGTTAGTTAACAAAGACTGAAGTAACCCCCAAAGTCATAAAATGGAGAGAACACTAATGTTTTCTCAAAACATCCCAAAAAAACCTTTCATATCATTATTATAGGGATTAGAACAAATCTTGTCTAATTTTAGTTGTTTTAAAATAACTGGTACACATGGATGTGGCATGGTCCATGAGATTCATCATGGATGAGGAAAAAACTATAGAACCATGAAATCTTTTCTACCAATCTATGTAGTGTGTCCATCACACCCGCTACATATTCTTCATGATCACACCTGACTATGGAATAGTCCATAAGATACAACTTGGTGTTCTAGGATATTTTAGAACCACTGGAATTATTCTATAATTCTCAATGGCATGGTATACCCACTATGATGTGGTGGTGATAACATTTTCAATGGTATAGAAATCATCAGAGCCTCCTATTAGGTGTGTTGACTTGTGTTATGATTTATTATTACTAGTTAAAACATTGTATAAGCTCTTAAAATTTGGAGGTGAAATGATATTTAGAATGTATGAATTCCCTCAAGTTAACTTCTTTGATAAGGAATTCCCATTATGTCATGGTCATTGATACTATGGTGTGGTATTTTCATTGCAATGTGGTTCACTAAAAAAACATATACACTTATCCATATCTTTATAAATAATAGGGATATTGAACTTCATTCTAGACACATAGTCATAAATAACACATCACCTATCATTTTCTAATTCACATTGAATGCGATTTGTACATTGAAAACAAAATCCAACATAACCAATCATATCCTTTATTCTACATCTGCAACCTATCCTAGGAACAAAAACTACCTTAGTATATATTGGGTAAAAATTATCATCATAATGAAACATATTATTAATTTATAAACCAATTCTATGAAAATAATTTTTCTTTTAAAACATTGTACCTATTATACAAATTAATATAAAACATATATGTAAAAACCTTATTTTATAATTTTAAAAGCATTTAATTACTTTTTCCATGATTTAATTATAAACTATTTTCATTTTATAGGATACTTAAATATTATTTTCAATTTACATAAGTGAGTTTACTCTTCTTAATGGTCATATTACTATTACATACTATCAGATTACTATTTCAATAACCATGTTACTATTCAAATGTTCATATTACTATTCCAAGAGTTAGATTTATAATAGTCATATGGGACTCTATATTATATAATTACCTCATGTTTCATTCATTATTTAAAAAATTATGGTTTCTATCAATTTTATAAATATATTTTCATTTTAAAAATGAATATTGCATTGGTAATATTCTTATTCATTTATATAGTGTTGTACTTGAGTGTAGAAATTCTTGTGGATCACAAAGATCAAAATTTTCATATTTTAGTTATGTTATTTAAAATATTTTATCCAATTAAAAAAAATAAAACACTTTGTCCAATTTATTCTATAAATATAATGTTCAAATTATTATAATGAAATGTCTTTGTTTCAATCTTGTGGTGCTTGAGAATTATGTAATATTATAATATTAATATGAAAAAATTATATGAATGGAAATTATATTGATAAAATTCTTGGTCATTATATAACTTGTTAGAGTTCTACATCTCTTTCCATATATATCCTCATATCATTACATATGAATACTTGGTTGGATGTATTTGTTTTATGATAACTTGACTATCAGATGATATTGATCCCAACCTCATTTTAAATCCATCAAATAATATTTTAAAATATATTCTAATGTTTTTCTGGTTCATTCAGATGTACCACAAATTTTAGAATTACATGTTATACTAATGATAATATATAAATATAATAGTAATGGAATAAATCACTAAAACATTAATGTCTATCTTTGATTTCAATCAGATATAATTGTATGAGGAACTCAATGTAAATTCAACACTTTATTTGTTCACATATTAGTAAGTTAGTTGAGTTGATAAAGGATCTCAAATAATAATGGAGTACGCTAATTTTATATATTTTTCAATAGAAAATTAAATTATTTATTTTTGTGGTCTTGGTAAGAAATATGATAAAATAAATAGTGATTTATCCCATTTACATATGGGAAAAGAATATTTTAATTTTTACCTTAGACATCAGATATTATGCTCTAACTTTATATATGAACAAAAAAATGTTTTATACTTTTAATATAGACTCTTTTTGTTCCCCTTGAAATGTTTTCCATATTATATCTATATATTTTTATTCTACCTATATGAATAAATAATGATAAGCTATGTGAGTCATAAAAAATATCCCTCTTTATCCATTATATTAATAAGAAGTAAACATGTTCTCTAAATCTTATAACTCTATCCATGTTAGGGATATAATCCATCATATTTATCATATTTAGTTATAATTCATCATTTTTCTCTTCCTAGTTATTTATAAAGATCAGTGATTATGAAATTAATTGTTAAAGTTCAGATTTCTTTCCATGCCTTATGTTTTTCATTTCCATCCTCATTATATTTTATAATTATTTGGTCTCTTTCAATCTTCATAATTGATAAGTTTACCTGATGCATTCTATTCATAACATCAACCACCTTTTTTCCATCCTAGAATAGTAATTTATTCAGTAATCATATCAATTATAACAATATACACTAGAACTTGTTTATATACTTATGCATGAATGTATACATTAATATTTTATGATCATTATTTACATCATACATATTTCAAAAGAGAAAATGTTCTTGAATATATAATGAAAATATTATCATTTCCAAATCTAGATATTCAATATAGTAAAGATTTTAATGAACAATTAATTATTATGATTTATATGGTATTAAATTTTATAATTTAAAAAAAATATAACACCCTACATTCCTTGAATAATCATTAAATATAAAAAATAATTCTCCACTATATGGTAGTTTTAGTAGAGGTGCAATGAAAAATGTATTCTCATGATCAATGATGTAATTTTATCATTGTTCAGTCATTATTAACTACACATAATTCCATGTTAACATGGTTATTTGGTTTAAAAATCATGATAAAGTTCTCACAAAGTGTCGATATTATATATCTGATTGACAAGAAAAATTCTGAAAGAAAAATTACATGAACTATGAACTTTTTTGTAGCCAAAACTCATACATGATGAATTTAGTAAATAATTTATCATTCTATAATATAATTATAACAATGATCTAATCATATTAATGTTATTATTTTTAATTATAATATATAAAAGTTTCATTAATAATTTTTATAAAAAAATATAAGGGTGATTTCTAAAGACTATATTCCTTAAAACCATAAAGATATCAGAAGATTCCACCTTGTGGGAATTATTTTTTTGTCCAAGGTGGTTAATGTTTTTCAATGAATTGGGAGGATTTCATTGATTTTGATATATTTAATTGGATGAAAATAATACATTGAATGTAAGATTGGTTGATGAATCTATACTCATTTAATAAGTAAAAGAAGTTCCAATGTTTTATTCTATTGGAAGAAGATACACTTTGTTCTTGACTTTAAAATATTTTTAATATATTCATTTCTTGATATATTAATGTATTCAAGGAGAATGAATATTTTCATATTTGGAATGTATTTTTATTACGAGGGATATTATATTAATGTCTCTATAAATGGCCATTGGGTTTTAGAGAACCACATTTTTTTAAGAACATTATGATGATTCCATATGATGTTTCTAGGAGGAATATTCTAAGAAGATATGAATTGGTCTAAAGGATATTTTTAAAGGATGAAGGCTAGATAACCGAGGATAGAAGACATAGATGATTACAAATGTGTTTGTCTAATATTTTTCACAATGACAAAAAATTGAGTTTTTTTAAAAAAAATTACTGTAGATGATTATTGATGATGTATTTATAAATTATTTAACATCACAATGCCCTGTGAATGTGATTCAATGATGTATTTATTTGGATGAAAATTTATTGAGAAATTGAGGAAAATCAGGTGATTCATTTAAATTTCTTACAATAAAAAACATCACAACTATTCATATTAATTCATGATTTTAATAAAATTTTATTAAAGGCGGAAATTGAGGAATAGAGAGGTTTCTAGATAGAAGATTCGGACTAGTTTCACTAGAAAAAAAATAACTTTAACATCACCATATAGAGAATTATTTTTCATGATCTATTTGAAATAAATCATGATGACGTTATCAATGAAGAAACATGGATGTTCCATAATTATGTTGTATGATAAAAATGAATCCATATAAATTAATCATATAGAGGTATTTGAGTGAAGTTCATAATTTAAAATTTTATTAGAAAAGGAATGAAATATATTTCTTCAAAAAAGGCATCAGAAAATAATTTCTAAGGAAAGGCTACTAAAATTAGTTTTTGATTAAAGGCATCAGACCGAAGTCTATAAGTAAATACAAGAGAAAATATTTTTTGAATGATGAAATTAGATAGAATGTTATAAAGTCATAAGATAGAGTGTTAAAAATTATTTATTTTTATTATTATGAATTCATCATATAGAAGAAGAAAAAATATATTTAAGGGTTCGTTTGATGGAGAAAAATAGATAAAAATATTAGAACCAATCATACCGAGGAAGATATTTGTGAAAGTATATTGGGAAAACATTCGATGGTGGATTGAAAAGTGTCATTAGAAAAAGAAGTTCTAGACAAAGAAGATCATTGTGAAAGAGAAATAAAAAATTTATTACTATATATAGAAGTTCCTATTAAAAATTACTATATGAAGGTATAAAGATATTTAAAATGTTTTTTTAATTATATAAAATGGCACAATACTAGGCTGGGTGATCCATGATTTAGTAATAATGGTGGAATAATCATGTTTTTCATTGATTTTTTTGGAAGTTTAAAAAAAAATAATGATGAGATATAAGGAAGTAATTATGAGGATATTTTACTCGTATCTATGTTGATGTTTGAAGGCAGTCCAATTATGAAAGATTCCAGTAGGAAGTTAAAATTTAGAAGAACTCAATTCAAATTGAGGTGTGGGTTTATCTTAATGGTTGTAGAGAAATTATTTATTTTTAAAAAGGAGTAGGTGGGAATAGTATATGTTTCTAGTGGATTTATTTATTATGGATATGATTATTGTTACATAATTGAAGTATAATAGTGAGGTCTGACCACGAAGATTGATATTACTTCTCTTTCGTGTTTAAGTGTTAGATGAAGAGGCACTTGATGGAGAACAAGGTACTAGATGGAGTGGAAGAACTAGATAGAGTTGAAATGAACTAAAAAAGGAATCGAGGGACCAGATAAAGAAAATAATAAGGTATTATATGAACAAAATTATGATGAACTTGGTTTTAGAATAATAATACTCGATAAACTCTATAATATGGAGAATATTTCAATGAACATATACCAGTCATAGGAAATATGAATCAAATGAACTAGTTTTGAATGGTAGAAGAATGAAATAAAAGTGATACCTTTTCATTTCTAATTTGAATAAAATAACATGAGAACAATAATTCCTACAACTAGTATATGAAAAAAAACATTCCAATTTCTTATCTAAATAGAATGAAATTTATGTGTTCTACATTTCATACCTCTATAGAAGAATATGAGTTTCTTGTATGCTGCTACACAAGCAAGATAATAGTTATAACAACATAGAATAACTTTGAAATCCAAACAATCCCAAATAGTAGATTATATAAATTATTATTTTAAAAAAAGTGATTAATTTGAAGGCTTTCAATATTAGAAGTATAAATAAGTACTAAGGAGTTACATGTTTGAAAAGTATTTAATGTGTTATGCGATTATGATTATTTTATATTACCAACTAATGTTTAGGGATCAACACTAGTTCAAAAGATTTTATTCCAGACAAACCACTGTATTTGGTATCTCATTATATTGTAGAATACATTTATTGGTCATAACCATATATGAAAATGACTGACTACTATTATTATGTAGTGAAACTTTTAAAAACATCATGTGTTGTCCTTTATTTTATTTCATCTACATACGTACCATTATGAAAATAGAATAAGAGAATCTAGATCCCAATAGGTTTAAAAGGAATAGTTATAAAAATAATTAATGGGTTTATGAATTACCTAACAATGATTCACCACTATCCCAGTATTGAGAAAATCCTAATGTTGTCCCCTTAATAAAAATTGAATTAGATTTTATGAAAGGAATTACTATGAATTATATTGAAGGATATATTTGATATATCAACCATTTTCACCCTAAGTTTATCAAGAACAGATCAATGTTCCACCATAAATAGAAATTGGGCTCCATGATGTTGATCAGCCATCCATTAATACTAGTAAAATGATACTTGTTCCTAATTGTGGCTTTGTTAAGATCTATATAATTAGGGAAAAGACAAATTTAACCATAATTATTTTTAATATTTTTATATGGTTCACCCCCTAGTTAAAAAATAGGAAAATAAATCCTTTTTCTAAACTCTCTAGATATTTCTTATTCAATTGTTCTAGTTCAATGGGTTATAGTTAGTGAGGACTCTTCAATAATATTACAACAATATGTATGAATTCAGTTAAAAATAAACCCCATGATCTAGCTTAATACTAAGAATCCCATTGGGAAATACCTTGACATATTCAGATACAATAACTATGTATTCAATATTGATTTTATCCCAAATCATTCGAGTCAAATATCCCTCATTATTGAGTATTCAGACCCATACTATATAATTAGTTTCTATTTAAATGTCATAATTTTTCTTGCATTCATATATGATCATTGGATGATTTTGGATGTTAATTGAGATTCCACTATCCTATAATTTTTTAATCTATATGTATAGAGAGCAAATCCATTCCCAATATTGCATAAAATTATTCAAAGGGGAGAATAACTAGATTTTCATGATGTATCATCCCAGATTACTCAATAATAGAAGAGTTATATACTTGAGATGTAAGAATTTCACCATTGTGTATTTTCAATGATAACTTAATATCCACTATTTGATGATATTATTAAATTTACTCAATTGAGTTAGAAAATATAAATAATTTCATGAAACGAGAATCAAATTATAATTTTTCAATAATAAGTGATCCTATCACCACCTCGTATTTGTGATTATATTTTCTATCACTTACTAATAGAAAAATGTTAAATGTTTGCAGTAACCACTAATATCCAATAAAACATAATTAAATAATAATATGAACCCAAAAAAGTAATTTTATGATATTTTTTCCTTTGAAACATTGATTTCAACCAATGAAACTTTCAGATGAACCTAGAAGTAAGAATTAACATCTTTTTTAATTCTTCAAATAACCATTAAATTTCAATAAACACTACTATGATACCAACTATTTTATTATAAATATATTACATACATATTGAATATCATTTCAATTATTTATATATAAAACCTCAAAAATAAATTACAATCCTAAAATCCAAAGGTTTAGTGTCTTTGGATATTAGGTAAAAATTGTCTTTGTTTTTAACATGGCATATATTAATTTTATAATATTTATTCTAACATGATTCCATTCTATAAATTACATCCATAATATTATTGTTCATTATATAAAGAAATGGAAAACATAATAATGTTTTGATCTTTAATGTCTAGTAAGGGAAAAACATATCAGTGAGTTATTGAGAATTTATCAATAGATCATAAACATGTGAGAAAACATAAACATTCGATAAATTTCATAATCAATAAAATAATATTAGGGACCTATAATAAAGGATAATAAGTCGTGATAAAATAATAATAGATCATAAGATAGGAATATAAAACCATAAAAGGATCGACATGAAATCATAATATATAACATGGTGTAAGAGTGTGAAATCATAAGAAAATAATCACGATCCAAGGTGGAATAATTTATAAATATGGAATATACATAAACATAAAAAATAATAACATATTTTAATAATCTCTACATAGAGCATCATATAATTATGATCGTACATACCAATATAATCTATTTGTATAAATTTGCTCACATAAATAACCATATGATGTTTACGCTAATAATTGTGAACAGATCTATCGAATCATGACCACACATAAAATTAAAAACATATATAAATGACTGATGTCCATGCAAATTTTTCTCTCATGAGTTATACATCATTACATAATAAATTTTAGGGATATATAATTCTAGACCCACCAACCATACAATGTTAAACCAAAAAATGTGCACTATATAAAATCAATCCCACATCCTTTAAATTCATAGAATGATTAATATTTTAAAATAAATGGATATATATAATGTTCCAGGAGTTAAAAATAAAGAAATTAATTATAATGAAAATATAGGTAAATACTTGTTAATTCAAATATATTTTTATATGATATTCACACTATATAGAAAAAATGGTATAGAGTTATGAAAATTTATTTCCCCAGTTAATCTAATTTTATATTTATCTTAGTGAAAAAACAATAATCCATTGAAGAAAATATTGGGTACTCATAATTTAATGGAATTATAATTAATTTTATATTTAATTTCATTTTATTATTAGGAATAAAAAATTTAGTTCTAAATAATTTTGATAATGAAATGAAAATGGAAGTGAAATCAAGAAAATAATAATCATTACACTGTTAAGATACCTTTGTAAAAACAAGGATATAATTCAATTTCATTATCATCTATAAAAACAGAAAAAAAATTCTTTTGAAACTTTATTTTAAAAGTAAACATTCCAATAATGGAATCCTAAAAATAAAAATTGCTAAAGTAGAATAATCCAGGATAGAAAATTTGATGAATCAAATGAAAAATGTGAAATGAAAAATTAAAAATGAAAATGAGAAAATGAAATTAAATATTAAATCATATTAATAAAATATAAATTATAATGAATGTTCTTAGTGTGGATGAATATAAAATATATAATGGAAAACATGTAGATATTATAGAATATGTCTTAAGGGAATGATATCGAGATGAGAAACCCATACCAATGATTCTTTCCTGATCTAACATAATACAAATACCTATATAACCAACAAAGGTTTATTATTAATATATATTAAAAAATTATTTATATTAATGTTCTTTAATATCATTCATTTATATTTGTTTATTTCCCATTTATTAATTATTTACAATTAATATTAATCATTGAGTGATAATTGTTCGATTTGTTAAATTCATTCTTTGATATAGTGATTTCACTCCTTACTCCATGATCATGTTTTCACCACTACTATAATGGACATGGATTTCGAAATTATGATTTTAATAGAGTGATATAGGTCCATGATGTCAAACCCCAGCTCTCGAGTACCCGAAGCCGGTGCCATACAGAGGATCGAATTTGGTTTAGGCTCTTGGAAACCAACTACTATTGAAATGTTTCATCTGCTCAAAGCTGTTACCTGAAAATTTTTATTTGAAAACGTATGGTGAGCATAAGAATGCCCAGTAAGGGGTTTAAAAATAACATACTGTACGCAAAAATAACTTTATAAAACTTCTTTAAACCATTCTTAAAACAATCATCTTAAAGAAAAGTTGTAACACATGTGACCAGTCATAATAAAAGTGCTTAATTAGAAACATGCTAGCAGAATTACCAGAACACACAATTCAAACATAGGCATTCTGTATTAAAGAAATTATAAAAATTTATGTCATTAGAATATATAAGCACAAATATAACAGCTAAGGGTAATGAATAATCCGAGTTGCGCATAAAATAATAACTTCAATTTCATACACTGAATACTAAATCACCAAGCTCTAAACATATGTCATGCCATAAATATACAGGACATTCTGAAACATTTTATCAAGTCCATGGCCAAGATGTCTAATGATTTAAATCCTCGGCCGAAAATACATAACCACTTTTAACCAAATATTCTACTAGTTAAATATTTTTCTGGTTAATTAAATTACAAAGTAATAACGAGGGAAGTGCATATGTCGGATCGTGTCAAGGACTTCTGCCAAGACGTAGGGGATAACTGTAATTGGACCCCAACCTGGAGAGCCTCTATAACCGGACTCCAACCTATAGTGCCTCTAATAACTAGACACCAACCCGGATTTCCTCTGTAACTGAACACCAACCTGGTGTGCCTCTGTAACCAGACACCAACCCGGAGGGTCAGCTGTAACCGGACACCAACCCAGAGGGTCTATTGTAACTATACCCTACCCAGAGGGCTTACTTTTACCATTCCCCTGCCCCTAACATACTGGGTCCAATGGATTCATCATATCTCTAAATTAAAGTGCCCATAAAACATTGATTTATTAAATCACTTATCATTTCCAGTACACATATTACTTGATTCATAATTCACTTTATTCAAATTGTCCCATACCACCTTGAATAATTAAATGCTTATCTCATGAATTATTAATAATAAATTCAATGATTATCACATAAAATAATAACTTTACAACTCTTCTATAGTAATACACTTTTAATGCCTTAAAATACATGCTCATTATTCATGCTCAATTCATGTGCTGATTAATGGAAATGATGTTGGAATTAATTATAATTTGTTAGTTATAATTTAGATAATAAATTTGTCAAAGGCATACATAATATAGTAAATTTTATTTGCACATGTGATATTGATTCAGAATATACAAGTAATAAATGGATGGGGTTACCACATAAAATGATAGTTCCTTACTTTTCAAATTCCTTGATTTATGGAAATAAATATTTATAGTTTTAAATGAATAATTTTGAAATAAAGAAGATGCCATTTGTTCACAAATCATGCACTAAAAAATAGTAATGTCTTATTAAATGGCCATGCCTTATGTTGCACAGCATATAAGGCAATTGTTTTTGCAGCACATCATTTGTTTTATGCAATTCTTATATTAAATAAAACATACCAAAAACATACTTTACCCACCAAAGTTTATTTAGGCCAAGTTAATTTTCATTATGATTAAAAATTATAGGTGCATACACATAACTATATATATATATACATATATACATAAAATATGTACATGTCTCACACTTTATATATTCTGAAAACTAAAATTACACACACACACACAGATATATATATGTATGTATATAGATGTGTATGTATATTAACATCTTACAAGATTTTTAATTTGATTAATAATTACAACCTTAACATCATAAAATTAATTAATATTTTAATCAAATGAACTCCCTTGCGAGAACTAGAAAATTAGATAGTATAAATAAGTAAATAAATTTTCCTTACATCATTTGCAAATTAACCAAGTGGATTAAAATTCTATGGGTGTGTGTGTAATAAATATTCCATTCCATTTGAACCCAAAAAATTATTCACATCCAAGTATCTATTTAAAGATTTTAATTCATCTTTAATAACATCAAATAAAGATAAATTGAATTAAGTGGGTATGTCCGAATATACACTAAGGGTATAACAGAAAATAATTAATAATTAAAATAACCCTTAACTTATGTACACATTAAATAATAAGTTATATATGTGTACACACACACACACACATATATATATAAATATGTATACAGACATATAACAACCATAATTTGATAAAATTAATTAAACTCTTATAAAGTATATATTTAATGAAAAATATTAAAACATAACCCATACAAGTCATAAGATCATAAAATAAACATTCGAGGTAAATTTTAATAAACCCTTAATTAAAACATAGTCTTATGAAATTATACATAATTTAAATAAATGGGAAAATATTTCTGAAATAATAATGGAATTGCAAAGAAATTTATAAGAAATTAACTTTCATCTTTTATATTATTCGAACCCAAAACCTGAAGGTCCAGA
Source organism: Viscum album (assembly GCA_963277665.1). Lineage (NCBI taxonomy): Eukaryota > Viridiplantae > Streptophyta > Magnoliopsida > Santalales > Viscaceae > Viscum > Viscum album. The sequence continues at coordinate 1,009,556,005 of OY728119.1, read as the reverse complement.
TTCACCACAGAATAATTTTCAAACTAAACTAAAAGGTTACACTTTCATGAGTATATAAATATATACATATGTATATACTCTCAACGAAGAAAAACAAGGCAATTATAAATCACTTAAAAATCATATGATTTAGAAATATAATTTTAGAACAAGATCATAGGTCATATATGTGTTTTGAAATAGAGATATATGATCTTACATAAATATATATATATATACATGTATACATATTTTCCACAACGTGTATTATAAAAAATAAATAGAATACTTATAAACAAAAGTTAGAAAAATTATAATAAACCCATAAGGGATGAATTAACCTCCAACCATGTGGTGATGTATCTTATATCACAAATGTATATACATATATATACAAAACATAAAACCACACAAGAAAGACAAAATAACCCTTACCTGGCTTAGATCAGAGGCTCGGACCAGAGAGGGCTCGCTGGAGATTTGAGGAAGAGAACCTAAAAGGCTAAGGGTGCAAGGTTCCCCTTTGCACCATCAATTATGGTTTTTTTATAAAAAAAATACTGATTGTATAAATAGTGGAACAATACAAGCTTGTTGTGAAAGCTGGAAAATAGTCCACAAAAAAAAATAGAAATAAAATACAAAGATTTCAATTTGCTGGAATCAAAATAGGACTCGCGAGACTTTTATTATGAGAAAAAATGAATGAGTTTATGTTTAGAGTCTAAAAGTAAAATGGACATGGAAAAAGAGAAAAATAAAATAGGTCGACTATGAACCGAGAGCAACGATGATTGAAAAATTGGATAATAGAACACAATGAACAAGGTAGATCCCAAAAAAACACAAAAAAACTACCCCACGTGGGAGCAAGGCATACCAGAACATCAAACAAGACTAAAACTCTAACCAAACGGACTCACATCAGAGCCTGGTGCGACACCCTTGAACTCTTCGGACAACAACCCTCTCAGTAGCTCTGGCCTCATCGTGAAGAATCAGCCTCGAATGCACGACCTCAGCTTCGACCCTTAGACGCACACCCCAACACATGGACCACTGCCCTGACCTCGACTTTGGCCCTAGCGTGACCTCACCGACCCGCTCGAATCCACCACCGAGCTCGGCCGACTTGCTTGAGACCCCCAACGCTGGTCCGCGGCCTGCACCTGGAGCACGGCGCACCCCACCACTCCCGAGGTGGTCTCCCTTCACGGATTTCACGAGATACTCAAATACCTTCCATTTATTTTTTTTCTTTATCCAATTCCCTTTATTATTATTATAATATATTTAGATTTTCATTATGTTTTATACCCTTATTATCATATATTACATTATCATTAATTCACAAGGTCCAAAGTATTATAAAACTGATATTTTATTGAATTTTTTTTATCATTTCTTTTAAAATGTAAATATTTTTATTATTAAACTCTTATATAAATTTCTTATTATATACCTATAATGTTATAATTTAAATTAATATTTGAAAATTTATTAACTCCAAAATAATAATTTTTATAATTTGTTACAAAATATTTGTTAATATTACACACATATAAATGTTTTAAAGTAACAATAATTTTTATTAAAAGATCATTCATATATATAAAATTTTAATCACTCCATTAAATTGGTTTTATTATATATTAAAAATATTATTGATGTTATGATAGTTTAATCCAATTTATAATCTAATAATTTTCATATTTTCATATATATTTAAAAGGCTATATAATCATTCATATAATAGTTTAATTAACTATCTTCTTAGTTAAAACATTGCAAAATGATGTCATTAAAATATTTTAAAACTATGATTTTCAATGTTATGTATAACCGCAATATTATATTATAATTTTATAATAGTATTTTCATTCAAATCCAATATAAATATATATATATATATATCATTTTTTGGAAATCAACCCATTTAGTTATATTATTATAGTAATTATTTAAAATATTGTATTAAATATTTATTTGATAAGAATAAATTATGTTCGACAATTATAGTTAGTTTTTTTATTCCTTAAACAAAGTGCGATAATATTTACATTGATGTTTCTAATTTGTTCGGATGACAAAATAACACCTCAATATTACTATTACACAAGAAACAAGTTTTTTTGGGGCATTACACATGATAATTATTCGGTAGTTATGGTAATAGTTTGTTAAGAATGATTATACATTCTTCCTTATTAGGGATATTAAATCACTAAAATGAAATCATTTTACTAATGAACATAAATAAATATTTAAAAATATAAAAATTATAATCAATCATAAATTCATCAGTAAGGCCATCAATTACATATATTTTTTTATCATTCCTGATGAAAATGTTATAACATCATTCTTGTATGTGGTAAAACATACCACAATAATAATGTGTTATTCCCAATAAATGAGTAAGAATGTGTATTTTTATTATCATAATATCATTTTCAATGAGGTATAATTTTTTTAAATTATATTTTTTTAATGTTTTAAATAATATTTAATTGTTCAAATTATTAAATAAAAAAATTTATTTAATAAAAAGATGATATTTACATTGAAAATTGGGATTTTCCCCTGGTGGAATTCTTTGAAATGAAGTATTTGAGACACCTTCATTTGACTAGAAGATCCTAAATAATAAATCAGTTTATTAGTTATGAAAATTAGGTAGATATTTGAGAGGGAAACTAAGGAGTGGTATGATTTAGTGTGCGAATATGAGATGTCTGTTTATAGGTGTGTTTGAGTGGAATATTTGCATATAATCATTCCATAAAATGTAAGGAATGTAATATTATAAGGAAATTGGCTTCAAAATGGTGAAATAATGGATAAGATTCATTTAATATCTCACCACAAAAAAATAATGATGCATTATAGAGATTTTGTCTTACATTATTTCAATGTTTAACCTTTTTTTTCATTTTACCATTACCGTGCTAACTCACTTTTTTATTCCAACATCATATTTTATGTATAAAAATTAATTTGAAACTATTATCTAAGACCAATATATAGATTCAAAATTTTAATTCCACTTTATTTAGTTTAATTTATTGATTTGATAAATATTTGTTTTAAAACAAATATTATAATATATAAAAAACTTTTATTATTTTAAATAAACCTAAATTGAATTTATTCTTATTTATTAAAATTTTTTAATAATTAAATTAATATTAGTTAATTTTTTACATATGTAAAAATAACTGTTAATATATTTCAAACATTAAATAATAAATATTTTACTTATAAATAAAATCATAAATAAAAAATACATGTTCTTTTATAAAAAAAATATTTCATTAAATTTGAATAATTAAATATCGATTTTATATAATTCGTTAATTATTTCTTATATTTTATATATTTATTTTAATAATAATTCCTTTAATTTTATCAATCAATAAAAGTCATTTATTAGAATAATTAAATTTAATAAAATTATATAATTTCTAAAAATAGTTTCTTTAAAATAAAATCTATTATCACAAATGAAATAATATATTATTATTTTAAAACAAATTATTTATTATTTGTAAATTACATTCCAAATATTAAATTAACATCACAATAGAAAAATTTACATGTTTATTATAAAATCTTAAATACTCTTAATGAATACATTTATATCCAACAACCATATATCCAATGACTACATATATAATGGCCATATAATTAATGACCACATAATGGTCATAATACTATAATGATGGATACTTTGAGCTTATAATTTTTTTTTTAATTTTCAAGTGGTTTTATTAAAATTGTAATTTCTATAATAAAGTTTCATTTCTATTTTGTCTAATGTATTACTATTTATTTTATTTTATATAGTAATATTATATGTCCACAAAATAAAATATTTATCATTTTAGTTTGATGTTGTGTTTAACAAAATCAATCTAACACATTGATTTTTTAAAGGAATGACACACTTTAATTATGGTGTGTTACAACCAAATTATTCCACAGAATATAATCCCTTTCATAATTTCCTGTTTCCAGTTTAAAAAAGTATGAATTTAATATTTCATTTTACTTAATTTTTTTCTTGAATATTTTGGATGAGGAAGAGTTCAATATTTTAGGGGTGTTTATTTAAGTAAGAAATTGAGTCTCCCATGTTGGCCTATGTTTAGGGATATGTATCTACAGAAAGCAATAAACATGTCATGGTATAGGGGAATCACGATGTGGAGAGGGGTTGTTATTGATAAACATTGTTGTGGTTTATCGGTTTTTTGTCGTGGAATATATCATAACACACAAGAGGTATTTAAACTCACATAAAGTAAATAATTTCATGTGATTATAAGAATAATAGATGTTTATAGGTATTTTAAGTGAATCTGGGAATATTTAGAAAGACCCTGGTGAATTGTTTTGATTCTTCCTAGTTTTAATTTGTTTCTACAAAAATTGAAGTTTTAGTGCCTAAAATATATTAGGGTTGTATTATAAATTATGAAAGGGTAATCTGTAATGAGTTTACTCTTACATAATGTAATTCACATATATAAGGGTTGGTGACTTTTATAAAAACATTATGTATGACGTGTTCTATGACCCTTTTTTAGAAATGTTAATGAATTGATAAAATTAAGTATTGAAATGGGTAAATTCTCTTTTTTTGTCAAAATAAAATAAACTTTTACCCATGTTTTATTATTTGACTCATTCCTTCTTCCCTCATCATGTATTTTCACTGATTTGTTTCAATTTAAAGTGTAGATCATTTTGGAATATCACACTTGGTATGTTTAATTCCATTTATTCCCTAGGTGTATTTTTTATTATAATTTAATGGTTTACATTTTAAATCTATAATTATGAATGTTTGGTGATGAATTTATAGTTTTAGTGGATCAAGATCAAAAAAGATAATGTGGAATGGAAAGTATGTTTTATTAAGCTTGAGGGAGAAGTATTTACCATGTTTCAATGTTCTTATGTGTTCATATGGTTTTATTTTCAAACAAGTGAATGAGTTATACCTATTATGTTATTCTTGGGTATCAATGACAGGAACCTATCCACAAGGACCCATTTTGGGGAGTGGTAAGATGAGAGTTCCACACCAAGACTGCATCTAATAGGCTATGGGATGGTTACAAGAACTGAAAAGGTTAATATGCTAATAGGTGTCTATAGCCTAATGTACATATACACAGTGTATACCCCAACATTCAATATAGGAAGGGAGAAGAATAAAACAAAACAAACTTCTATAAATAATTAAGTATGCATACAATATTGAGTAGGGACCACAAATATATGACTAGTATAAATAAAAAGTCCATAGACGATATACATACCCGATAATTGATAAAAGGGACAAAACCCATCATAAACAATAGTAGAGTACCCATAATCCCAAAATCCGTACATAAACAATATTCAGTAAAAATACTCATAGTTTTATTAATCTCTATCAAAACGATATCAACCAAGATCATCATATAAATATACATCATCTATAAGAGACATGTCATGTGTAGTAAAAGACTAACATTCAGGTTTTAGTTTATATATTCCCAAAAGGTTCCCCAAAAATCTACCAAGAAAATAAAATTGATGGGTACACTGAAATAACATAACATGGGATTGAAGAACACTTGTATCCTCAACATTATTACAGGATAAAAACATGGGAAATAAAAGTATGTCCCTCTTTTCATATAAGATCTATAATAGAATATTCACGCAACCTCAAGAGTTCATAGTATATAACTAGTAGAATGAATTTCTCACTAGGTTTATAAACAAGATCATGCACCTTGTGAGATAAAAAATATATGGGTGGGGGAAAACAATCCGAGGAAGCATACAACTTATGAGAGAACACAACTCATGATAGAACACAAAATATGATAGAATGGTACCAACCCCACTAACACTCTGATCATCAATCCCAAAATATAATGATGTTTCTATATAGAAAAGATTAAAAATATTATTATCTTTCCTCATTATTCACCATCAAGACATGAACGAACTACAAAAGAATTAATATGTTGAATCGTAATTATGATAAGGTATTTATTTTCATAAATTAGTTGGACATTGAAGAATTAATTAATATTCCACAAATAAGGAATCTAGGGCATGTGGTGACCAATGGGGAGTATGGACCAGTAGGTGACAAGATGAGTTTGGTTGGGTATTACCAACCCACACTCCTTTCCTACCCACTGGCTGGGTTAGGTTTCACAGTCTTCTGGGTTGGGTGCATGTGGGTGGTCTATATGGTTTAGCCTACTGGACCAACCATAATGGTTGGCCCTGGGGCTCTGCATAGTCTTCTCCACATTAGTGAGATTTATTAATTTTAATGAGTTCACATCTTGTTTCCACTATGGAATTACATCCCTTCATCATAGAATCCCCAGTGGTCCAAAACCCCACAAAAAGTGTTAGTGGTTATGTAATTGTATTCAATGCATATTGTATGTGACAAACAGTCTTAGTGTACACTGTTAGATACTTTTTCTATTAAATATCGAGGTGAACTAGACTGGCTGTGATATTGGAGGACCCTACACGTACACATTTCTATCAAGACTGTGGTATACCCTCAAAACCACCTCTATCAATGTTTTTTTTTCTTCTGCTCTCCATATTTTCATCACTTGGCATGGTAATCTTCACATTATCATATTGATCCCTACCACACCATATGACCATCAACCACACAGATCCCCAATGATACTATGCTAGTTCCCCATGATATATTTGGTTTACAATATTATTATAATAGATGGAAGAAGATATAAAAAATTAGTATCATAATCATATGGTATGAGTGAGGAATAATAAGAAATCTGAATGCCTACACCGATCAATTCCACTAAAATTAACAATGTTATGGTAAGGAGAATATATTAAATGAATAATGAAAATAATTATTATCTATATAATGTATCATGATTAAGGGTTTACATTACCCTATCTAGAAATATTTGTGGGCACGCCGAATCCAATGTATCTGTCCTTACATCCTTCTTTATAACACTCCATTAGAACCCTAAATCACTATGGTTCATTTATATTACCATAGGGTTTGATATGAATATTATAATATTGATTCATAACCTTGGGATTTTCAATAAAATATCCATAATTATTTTAATAAACATAATTATAATTTCCCTTACTAAAATAAAATATCAACCTACCAATGACAGGTAAATACCAGGGTCCCTAATGTGAATAAAAATTATACCACCCCTCAAGTAAAACCCACTTTATAAATATAACTATAACATTGAAATTTCCATAGAAAACTCCATTTAACAGAAAAATTATTCACCTCAACAATTAGAATGATGGGATAATAATAATATATCGTTATTAATGTATTTTTATTGGGGTTTCATGATTCTCACAATACCTTACTAGTCCCCAAATAATTATAAAATATTATTTAAAACATACTAAGTGTGTAATAGATAAATCTAGAGTTGTTACATTTTCCTTACCTTCAAAGATTCACCTTGAGAATACCATCTGAGTAAAAAATAGAGGGTATAAGGCCCCTAAATCTTAGTCCCATTATTCTATGAGAACTTTATAAGATTCCTATGCTTCCATGGAATGAACACCAATAGAATGATTTCCCCCCAGGTGGACATCTCATACTACACTTTGACCACTACCAAATAATTTGAGAATTGGGATCCATCCTTGATGTCCAATTTACCCCATTTAATGATGTAAAATTGATCATGAATGCTCTCCTCTCCAATAAAACGTTACATAAATTTTGAACATTGTCAAACAATGGGATAAATTATAGATAATAAATAACATTTCCCATCCTCTATAAAAACTATAGTCGACTATTTATTCTTTATGTAATTCTTGCATCCTCAACGAAAAATATATATAACATGGAGTGGTGGGACATTTTTAAACACATTATCTACCTCCTAAAACTCTATAGTAATCTTTAATTTGTTTTATAGGAGTTATATCAACTAGAAGTGGCCCTAATATTTTCCTAGATCACATGTACCTTGTCTTCATTATCCACACCAACTCTATACCAATTATCAAATAATCACAAATTTCTATCCAATAAATGGGTGAACTATAGGGATTACTTTATAGGGCCTCAATTGTTTCACATTAAAAATGATCATTGAGGGTATCCATGTAGTCTTTTGATCTCCTCCATGTATAAGTATCTTAATCTATCCACTGAGATTTTATTCCCATAATGCAAGGAAGTATAATCAAATAGTCTATTGGACTATGACCATCCATAAAATATCATGAAATATTACAGATAAAGTAATTACTATCATGATATATATTGACTTCAAATTATAGTTGATATTTCTAACCACAAGTATCCAGACCGATTTTACTCAAAAACCAAAGTTCTAATTTCATCTGCTGATTGGTGAGGCATTGAGAAATAAACTCATCTACATTTTTAATCATTCCATTACGCCAAAAATTATCATAAATAGTCTTGGTATATATTTACCACTCTTGGTTTCAGCATAAGGGGTTCAGTGTGAAACTCCTTTTACACCTCCTCATATAGTGTGATAGATACCCGTATCTATATTTTGAAGAGGGTGATGTGTTCCACATAGTTCGAATACCCATAATGTTTGTCTACTTATATAAAATATTAAAAATGATTTTCCCTAGATAATCATACCACATGCACTGAAGATGTGTCAGTGTAATAAATATCTATTGAAGATAGGGTAAATATCTATTACCCACCATAGGAGACTATAATAACGCTATGTATTAGAAACCTCCTACAACAACTTGGAATGAGATTTTCTATTAGTAGAATCTACTACCGCATTTCCCTTATCTAATGTATAGAGTCTCTCAATGTTATAATCATGTAATATTACAACTAGTGCATCTAAATTTTGTTAATATCTATTTAGGTAAATATTTACCTTATTTTATAATTATATAAATAGACAATGGAACACTCACTAGAATGATATTTCCTCAAATAAGACTACCCTACCAAGGTCTAAATCAAGGATTGTATGATTCTTCTTATGAAATAACTAGTGTCTGGACCCATAAGAAATATTTGTCTTACATAACATCAGTACATAGTTGAGTCCCAATCCAAAAGAATTAGAGAACAAAATTTACAAAACACCCTCCTTTGGAAGCCATAATACATGGACACTATTCATTCTCTACATCAAATTATCGATGGTTCTCAGGGATTTTTAGACAAATAATATTGGTCAACCTTTTGAGTAAGAATAGTTATGGAGCCTATAATGTTGGGAAATGTTTACCATGAATCACCAACAATACCCCTTGAATCCAAGGAATCACCATGCCTTAAACATTCTTATGGGTGGTTCCCAATCAAACGTAACCTCAATATTCACTAGCCAATAGATAATCCATGCATAGAAATGAAATTTACATCAAAATGTACTTATATAATCCAGAATATATACTTTGAGAACTTTCCATATAGTTGGTTATATAAAGGAAAGTCCAGGACAATCCGTATTTTCTCAGCATGTTTGATCCCTGACACCACGTATATGATAATTTAAGAAATGATGATAATCATGAACTTTTTCCAAGAAAGGATAGAAGACAAAATTCATGATATATATAAATATGACTAGGGTGTTTTTTTAATATAGAAGGCCATCACTAGAGGCATGTAATGGTCATAAAAAATCAAAATTTCATCTTAAAAAATGTCATCTTCATGAACCTAAAAGCGGTGATATCCAAACATGTGACTGATCTATAAAATCCACTATGATCTCATAAAATCATCTATACTCAACAGGGGTACTTTTTATTGACAATTAGTTAGTTCAATCAATGAATGTCAATAAATTACCTTATTATTTCACCCACCCTCTTAGTGAATGACATTAGATCTTCTTGTGGGAACACATTAGTAATTGTGAAATTAGTATCTTTGAGGTCATCTATCAACTCCATTAGCTCTCAGGGCTCAAATTTTGACATTTGATAAAATATAGAATATAATAGAGTGGTTATAGAGTTTATATTCATATAGAAATTGAAATATTTATATGGAGTAAAATTAAATAAAACCTACAGAGAAAACAACCATTTACTCCAATACCATCGATTGAAACTGATCTCCCTAGGTGCTTACCTCGCAAATTTCCAAACTCACCAACGAGTGGGTGATCATATTTAACATTCCATGTGATGGACCTTTTCACATTGTCTGAATTTACATCTCACCCATGAAGGAGAATCTTGATCCTTCATCTCGAAATCACCTCACTCTCTAATGATGGTATCGTATCTATGAAATTAATTAAGGTATCCAAACCGTACAAAATATAACATCTTAATGATTCATTATATCCACTATATGATCCCCTGAAAACCACTATATACTACTAATAAGGTAACATAATTAAAAAATTATTAAACATGGAATCACTCACAATTAGAGTCTATATCCAAATGGGATTAGATAGGGACTCCATAACTATATAGGTCTCTTTTTAAAGGATGTGGTGTTGAATGAATGACAGAAAATGGTGTCTAAAATTGATGTTGATAATATAAAAAATACATAGATCATAACTTACAACATTATAACCAAAAAATATTCATTACACTTCATTTCATATAACTAATAACATCCTCAGTTTCCATCCTTAAAATCCTAGATTGTAGAACCTAGAAGAGGTTGTGGTGGAAACAGATCACAATGTCACCTCTTCGTACTCCTCATCTCAATAAACCACTAAACCCTCTTCCAAAACCACCTCCTTGAAGAGCAGATCGAGGACATATAGGAGTTCCAAATGAAACCAAAAAATCTAACACATGGTTCTATTAACCATTTAAATTATTTCCTTTTCTAAATGTGTTTCTAAATTAAATACCAAATGCATGTGTCCACATTAGTATTAATAAATTTATCCCCCAGATGGTTGGATTATCATCATGACCCCTACACTTCCAATACCCCTCTCTAGGACTATAATTGTATATACCTCCTTTTTTATCCAAATTATTGACATGGGATGAATACTTATGATGATTATACTTTAGGGGTGATAACTACCAACTCCTACCAAATAATACGCCTCTATAGATGATATCTCTATCACTATGATTTAATCTATCACTCCTACATAATAAGGGATACATAATAGAAAATTCCGTACTAAATAACTATATGTTGGCCTCATATAAAATTATATACCAAGAAGAGTAATCCATGAACCACATAAATGGAGTACCATGTGATATTAGTGAATATTAACGTGTTCAAGAAAAAATAATTCCCTATTGGAGCTCCAAAGACTCATAGATATAGACTTATTTCAAATTTTCTAGGGTGTAATCATCTTGAAAAAAGAACTCAAACACTATCTATAGGAGCGTCACAATAAAATTACTATAGAAAAGCATACTCTACCCATGTGACGCAATACCATAGGATGGGATTCAAGCACCTCCATCTAGCTAGAGGTAATCCAAAAAAGGAATCATATTAAAAAAATTAACTCTAGATATTCATTAGACATATATGGGTCATGATTTCATTGGAAAAAAGGATGTATCTTCGTAGATAACTAAATAAATGTTTTTTTATTGGGAATATCGTTATCTCTTCCAACTATAGTAATCAACTACCCAACATGAAGTAAATCATCTTTCTATACTATGGGTAGGGGTACAACTTACAATATAACAAGAAGAGGCCCCAACCACATCGCAACCACTAGAAACATCACCTGAACCAAACCCTGAACATTATACGCATCACGAAACTGATTGTCAACAAGGGGATAAATCATAGGAATGAGTGCATCACAACCCTTCATTAGAATCTTGAATGGATGCCTATGTGGTAGCATCCTATGATTAACAAGACGAACCCTGGTCAATAAAGCATATCTGTATACCCAAATCAATTAGTATATTAAAATAAATAAACCATTATTATATAATTTTGTTACCAGTATTGTTCTATGCAACTATTTCCTCAATTTCTAGGTTGACCTGTAGGTTATGAATATCCTGGTGAGTGGATACATCATCTATTGCATAGTCACTGGGTTCCCTAACCAAAATGTAGAATTTGATACACCATAACGAAATTTCCTTAAATTACCATATATCCTGACATATCATCTAAATCAATAATCAATGCATGAAAAAAACCACATTAATACAACTCTGTATTGACCTGACACACTAGGAAACCTATTTAATTGAGGTAAGCTAAGAGTGCCACCCCAAGCATGAATCCAACATGATGGGGGATTGGGAGTATCACCGAGTAGGAAAACCACATTATGGGAGTCATTAAAATAATTAATCAATAATAGACACACCCACACATAGAATTTAATTTCATAAAAGTATAAAATGGAACAAACTACTATAAATAAATAAGAATGCATGTGACAACCATTAGGACCTGTAAAGATAAAACTAGAATAATTGAAATGTACAAAGGGAAAAATATGTGCCCAACAATATTCAAAAGGGAAAATACCAACATAAAAGTCATAAAAAAGATATCTTCAAAATTCAAAGATATTTACTTGATCAATATCCACTAAATCATATCCATGTACAAATAAGTTTTTCAAAAACCATGTTAACCATGATCACACACAAAAATTATTTCACCTTGAAAAGACATGTCGTCTATAGGAAATAATTACCATATAAGGGTGGGTTTATTCATACCCTAAATGAATCCAAAAAACCCATAACGAAAATACATGTTATATATCATCTGAAACCAAATTTGTGGAAACAATAACACATATAACCTAAATATTATATTAATGGATAATCTTGGAACACTAAATAAAGTTTTATATTGAACATCCCAATCATATGAGAATTAATATTATATTTTTAGAGTTAATACTAAAAAACTAGTATCTCTGTCACCACATAGAGTCATAAATAATATGTGGGAAATTATCAGATAACTCACTATAAATAAGGGTGGTACACAAAAATCTGTTGAACTATATAGAAGATGATTTCCCACAAGAAATTAGAGAAAAAATAGATGTGATAGAGGTACTAGACCATGAAAATTATGTTCATCATGAAAAAACCCCATAATTAGTCCTATAGATTCTAATTCCAAAATATAAATAAATCTCCCTATAGAGTGCCTTGTATTGCTGAAAAAATACCACAAATTTCTACGTATAAGAAACATAGGATATGCTATTTACATGCCCGAATTGAACACATAGGGAGAAGTCTAAAATATTCCATGTAGGTGGAGTCTCAACCATTCATTGACAGCCTAGGGTGTTCCACATAGTGTGTATAAGTGAGGCTCATGGGGATCACATGAACACACTTGAATGGGTTATAATTTCCATGGACAATTTGTCAGTTCAGGTGAGGTATATATGATACATGTGTCATTCCTAGTTACTAGACATGTAGGGTAGGCCGTTATCATAGACTAGGTCATATGTATAGGAGCATGAGGCTAGCCAATGTGGTCTGGCCCCATAGACTAACTAGGGTTGCCAACACGATCTACACTAGTATGATTCATTCTTATCTATCCAGTCACATAACAGTGCTAATATAGTATTGCATACTTGTAATTTAGTGTATTTAGTGGTCCACCTTCCCATATGTTTCATCTACTGATAGGTGACCATCCTTTGTACACACAACTCAACACAAGAATCTATTCGCTATCTCGGTGTTCATCATCATCCATGATGGTGGTTTACCCTCAATATATGCACATATGACCATGATGACATAAACCACTCCTTACTCACACCTCTTTCCATGGTGAAATCCAATCCATATCATCCTCTCATCACTTATTCATGTTATTTCTACACTCTTTCATTGAACACCACCATTCCATACTTCCATTTGCCTCCCTGATCCACAAAATTCCCCAATACTAGTCAATGCCATGACAATGGGAAATGAAATAAAAATTCATCCTCTAATCAATGACACTAAAAAAAACAAGGTTTGGATTATAGGAATGTATATGAAAAATACTATAAATAATGGTTATCAATTTAAAGAATGAATAATGATGGTTAAATATTCATAAAAATAAATAAACCATGAAGAATATAGAATTCAACTATGACATCCAAAACAGATCAAAGAACCAATTCTAATAAAAAAATACACTGGATAATTCACAAATAAGGATGTACAATGAGAAATAATGAATATTTACCATGAAAATAGGTTATTAACTGGTGAATGTTTGATGCCAATTGTCTTTTATGATCCCAATGAGTGGTCCACCAATCCCTCTAAAAACCCCTTTGTTGGAACCTTCAAACACAAGGGTTCACTTGACTAATAATATGGTTTCTTATGAATAATATTATATAAATTCGGCATTCACAGTTTAAATTTTTTAACAATATGAATATAATAATTAATATATAAATAATATCACTACTTGAAATCATTTCTCAAACCACCAACGATGGATAAGTCATGGATTTCCATATAAGAATAAAAATTATACCACCCTAAACGAAAATGATTCATTTTGGATGAATCCATGGTATTATATTTTATATTTGAAAATCATTTTAATATAATGATAATGTTTTCAAAGAATTTACATGTGTGATAAAATAATCATATATTGTTTTAAATATATTAATATCAGGCCTTTGTGGGGAATACAACATCATGATGACTATAAAAAAATCATGAAATATTATTTAAAATTTAATAAGGGTTCAAAAATGATAAAAATATTTGTCATAATAAATGTTTCTAGGTACATATTGAGTAATTTAATTATTGCCTTGGTGGGTAAATTTTAATGAAGAAAAATGTATGGGTTTAATCCATTAATAATATTTAGTATCCAAGTAGGGTTGTCCTCTATGTTTGTTGGGCCTAGTGTGGGATGTCTCATCTATGTTGGGGTATGAAAGACTAAGTGTCTTAATATAGAGTTTTGGGTGGTGATTCCCACCTACGATGAATGTTGTTCTTGAAAATGTATGTTCACAATGGGAAGCTGTGAGGAATTTACAAGGGAAAGAAATTAAGACTTTTTTAAATGTTTATATTAAAGAAGGAATAATTAAATAGTAAGTTATCTTTGGGTATGAGGTTTTCTCATAATTACCTGATGATTATTTAGTGATATGGATCACATATTGTGTGGCCATGGTACCTTTCCCTGAGGGGATGGTTTATCTTGAATAGGAGGTTGGTCATTATTGTGACTCCCTCAAATGACATCCTTGATATTGGATATGTTATTTATAGTCATGGGACCATTGCCTGCGAGGAGTTTCAACATGTGTAGGAGGTTTCATATTTTGGTCACTTACAATGACTAATTCCTTAAGGTTGAATATGTGGGGGTTTTTAATGGTACTTCGACCTGATAGAATAGATTTAATTTTATAAGATGTTTTCAATTACAGTTCCTTCCTAATACCAATTCCTTGAGAATGAATATGTGTGGTGTATCTATGAGACCATTCTGTTAAGGTATTGTTCATCATGTCTAAGAGGTTTTATTTTGACATTACTTAATTATACCACATCTTTATTGATCATTAGATATGAGACTTATCTGTGATACCTTTCCTCAAGTGCATGGTTTTTCTAGTGTGAAGGTATATCTATTTCAAATGTCTCCTCCGACCTCCCTATGGATACTAGTGATGTGTTTATGGTATGAGGTGTCTCTTATTTCAATAATAATGACAAATATGTTATAAGTGGGGTTCATTATAGTTTGGTTGCCGAAAGTTCACATAAAATACATTTCTATTTATAATATATTTATTTCCTTCAATATATAAACCTTTACATATCTGATAAACTTAATTTAAGGATGTGTTGGGATGTTCTATTAGGTTTATTATAGAATTCATACATGAGAACCTCGATTAAAGTATAAATTTTATTATTGGAGATCCAACCATGGGAATGATCCCAATGTTAGGCTGCTGAGTAGGTGGAGCAGATATTGAATTTGAGGTAGTTCTAGAAAATAATTTGATATCATTATGCTTTTATACCTTTGATAATGATTTTTAGTTTGTTTATGCTATGTATTGATACTCATTATATGAGAATCCTTTTAATACACATGTCTGACTAGTTTTATTCCATTTGTTTGAGCATGTGATGCTATATATACTTTGGCTTCCACTATGTTATTTTATTTTGTTTTATTTATTTATTATTTATTCTATTATATTGGTTTGAATAATTATCCAAAATTGATGGTATAGCCCCCAAACATCATGACTAGGACCCTTTCTTTTAGTTAGAGTCCTATTTTATTTAATGAGTTGTACATAAGGTCTTTAGGAACCCTAAATTACCCTTAAAGAATTAGACTGAGGATTTATAAAAGGGTGTTTGGACCATATGTTCTTTTATTTATTATTTAGGGCATAGCTGTGTAGAGATAAGATGGTTGATACTATATTGGTATGTTATCCTTGCGTTTGGATGTCATACACATAGTGGAAAATTGAGAAGAAGGGTTATTTGGATTTATTTTTTTATTGATCATTTGTGGTTTCAACTATTCCTTTAAGTGTTATTGTGTAGTTATGGTTTATGAGAGTTTCCTTTTTCTCCCCAAGGGGATCACATGGCAGAGTTCATGCATTATGTATATTGATATTTTTTCACATATTATGTTCTTTTTTTGTTGGGTTAATAAAATATAAATTAAATTAAATTGCAATAATATTGTTTTCAATGCTATACCAATATATATTATTATTGAAATATAAATAATCTATACTACAGATGTTTATAAAACTATTTTATTTGACCATGACATTAGGCCTTAAGTGAGTAGTGGGTTGTTATGATTAGTTGTAGTGTGAAATGACTTATAGTGTTCCATATAGTTTTTTGTGTTCATATGTTCCAATTAACTAATTAATGTTTCTGAAAATATAAGATATTAACGAAATATATAAGTCTCTATTTTGGAATTTCATAAAATCCATCTTAAAAATATCCTACAAGACCACCATATACTAGTTTAAGGATGTTCATGTGGTTGGGAATGATCATTTTATACCTATTTATGTTCTATATAGTGGGTATGATAACGATCTCGATTATATCCCTACATTGAAGAAAATTTACATACTTCCTCTAGGAGTGTTCCTTCTAGTACCATTTGTAGGTAGTGGCTCACATTATATTAGACCTACCATGAAGAATTATTCATAGGATTTCAATGTCCAGCTTCCTCCAAAATTCTTGCGTATGAGAGGTCCTCAGGATACTATGGACTATATTGATGTGACTGGAGATTTATTCATGTTGGTTAAGAAACCCTATGACTAGTGGGTGAAGCAAGAATATTACATGATTCATGGACCCTCAAAGAGATGGCAGAGTGTCATGGTTCATGATAGGTGGCAAGAGGTATTATCTACAATGGAAATCAATAAAAAAATATTTTAGGAGTTTTAAATAGAGTTAATGAGGGTATATTGAGTATAGATGTTCATGGATCTATAGTTGGTGATGAAGGTAGGTAAATAATTTTCCAACTAATTCATCAAGTTGTTGAGTTTTATTCCTAATATGGTAGATAATGTCAATAAAAAGGTATAAAAATTAGATATTGGACTTCAATATTATGTAATGTTATAGGTCTAGATGTTCAACCTACCATCATACTCAAACGTGATTTGAATGCCGCTCACCATTGAGAAGGGTTTTATGGAGGATAGTTTATTATAATTCCTTTTATATTTTAGTGGGTTAGGTAGTAGAACATCCAATTGAGAAATTGATTACTATTCCAGTCATTGGGAGAGGATGTATGATGAGATATTTTAGGTAAACAGAAGAAAAGCATGGTATGGTAGAGATTCATCACTTATTTTTTGGATGGTATTTACCTATGTGTTTATGATATGGGTTGCTACACCATTACAACATATCTTGTTTTATCTATCCAAAGGAGGTCCATGGAAATATTAAATTTTGGAATCTAAAATAGTTCTATATGAGGATTTATCCATTAGGATTTTTTATATCATAGAGGTATAGTTATATTTTGATAAATTGGTTTGGGGACTTGAGATTGATAACAATGCCACATCTGGGAGGTTAAGCCACAAAGCTGGAAGAGTATTTCTAGGGTAGCAGTTTCCATTCACACTTATAGTGTTAGTTCCTAGTCAATCCAATAATCATGGGTATATTTATATGTTCCTGAATATAGAAGAATATACCCCTTAGACCAGTTTCTATTTGATGGATCATTGGGTCATTCTACTAGTAGAGGTATGATTATAGCATGTTTGATGCTTTTTTTTTGATGTTGGTATTTCACAATAATTTTTTCATGGGCCATTGGCCTCTCCCATGTTTTCCCTCTAGGTAGAATCGGTCTTTATAGTACATGTAGGGTTACAATCTACAGGTACGGAAGAAGTGACCTTCAGACACTTATAATTGTTATGGATTTTGGATAGGTAGTCGCGAACTTTGGGTTGATAGGAATTAGTATACCAGAATAATAAATTACCTACGAGAATGATTTGAATTTAATAAATGTTACACATTATTACTTTTAATTAAAAAAATTGAAGTAGATGGGATGATCATAGGATGTTTCAAGGATTACAATGATGTAAATTTTTTATTAGTAATTTATTCTCCCTAGTTCAAGAAGTCTACAATCAATGAGATAAGTCCGTAAAATAATTAATCAATTAAATACCTACAAAATTATATATCCATTAAATAAATCACTTATATGATCACAATAATTAGCACTCGAAGGAATTGGACCATACTTGCACTAAAAATATGTCACTGCTAAAATTAGTGATGATGAAGATAAACATATTTCATTGAATGAATCTCTAAAAAATGAACCAATTTACTAATATAAAAACATAAAATAATATCCAATTGATCCCCATTAAACTCCATAGAATGAACCCACCATTGTTCTATTCTTCCTTTAATTAAAATATCTAAAGTGAAGGAATAAATCGACTAAAAGAAGTAGGATTGAAGAAGTGAAAACAATCAAAAAATGAACACTCCTCCATTATGTATAGAATTTATCGATTCATTGTATAAAAAAATTAAAACCTCAATTAAGTAGGATTAAAGGGATAAATTGATATTAAAAGATGATAACAAAAATATTTTTTTATTAATATGGTAATGGTATTCAAGAAACATACAAATTGATGAAATGTAATTATATTATCAAATTGTAAGCATAACATAGTCATGAAAAAAAAAACAACTTTCTCCCAAATCTTACACAACCACTTCCTTAAATAATAATGTTTAAATCCTTGACTTGGGAACCCAATATTAAAAGTATTAACAATTAATTAGTGTAGGCATATATGGGTGGATGGTTAAAGGATAGTGGACTTTTCCATCCTTGAAAAAAATTGGAACCAACATGCATCAAACAAAAAGGGGTTCTAAAATGAGCTTCTAGATTTCCAAATTTGTGTGGTCCATAGAATAAGAAATTTAATATACATAATTACTCTAATATGATTCAAAATTTCATCCCATTTTTTATTATATCATTTGATTTATATTAAAAGTGGTGGACTATTATTATTGGGCAACAAAGCTGGACTAGAATTACATCTACAACTTGATCCACCTGGACTACCCCTTAAATCTCGAAATTCGCTCCAAGTACCCTATAATTAAATATTACCTACATTTTCCATTATATAAATTTGAATTTATTTCCCCATTGGTCTTGAATAATTGCTACTATTTTCATATTATAGGATATATAGATTTCACATACCCTATAATATTTTGGGTTGAATGTCCAAAACAGTGGTCTTCCAATGTGAGTATCCAAGTGCTCAAAAAGGATGAATTGATCCAAATGGAATGGGAATCCTGCAAATTAAATATAAAGTTAAAATAAGGTCTAATTTTTAATTTACAAAGTGTCTTAAAATTTACTAATTAACAGTTCAATTTAAGCGATAATTGTAATTAAAATGTGAAATAATGTTTAAATTGTAAAATGCACTAAGAATAGTGTTTATTAATATTGAAGAGCCTAAAATATATATATTATAAAAATTAATAGTATCCATTTTTAGTATCTAATAATTTCTTGAATTTAGTTTTTCTAGACTTGAGAAATATGTTTCTCAAAAATGTTAAATTGAAGTCCTTTATTCATAAAACTAGTTAATATTCAATTTTCATTAAAATACATCATTACAAAAAATCGTAAAAACAATTAATATTATTTTACACAAGACATGTTTAAAGTAAAATCATAATCTAGAGAAGATTTATTTATTCAAATTCATTATAACATTTCATCCATTTTCAATTAACCATGATGATGTGTTTTACATGACCACAAACATGGGGGTTTATTTTTATTCAAGGTGGAAATGATGGAATCAGTAGGTTGAATGATAATTTAAAATTAATATGTGAATTAAGGTTTTTATATTTATTTTTATAATTATTCAATGTTAATGAAAATTTATCTCAATCAATTCAACCCCTATATAGAGACTTTTCTTATGACTCTTAGGATCAGAGACCGTAGGGAACCAAGTGAAGCTCAAATACTTGAACATCATCTCGAGTTAACATAATAAAACAAATAAATTTATCACTAATAGAGATAAAAATGGCCAAATATGGTCCATTAAACAATGGATTAATGATGGCCATTTCCAAAAGTCACTCATTAGGTCAAAGCATTTCCCTATACACAAATTCAATTTTTTTATTTAAATTTTAGGATAATTTTTTTAATATATTTTAAAATTATAATTTTCACTAATCATATGATATTTATTGACCCCATTAACTAAATATAATACACCAAAATATAACAAATGGGTGTTGTGATATTTTTAAATATATGCAAATGTAAATGGTGAAAAATCACATTAGAAAACCATTCTTTCCAAAATCAATGCTTATAAACATAAACAT
This sequence comes from Viscum album, assembly GCA_963277665.1. NCBI lineage: Eukaryota > Viridiplantae > Streptophyta > Magnoliopsida > Santalales > Viscaceae > Viscum > Viscum album. The sequence continues at coordinate 1,009,535,056 of OY728119.1, read as the reverse complement.
GAATTAAAATCAAAATCAAGGTATACACAATTATTTCATTTTTAGTTTAATTTTTTCAATGTGTATTATCATGTTTAATTTTAAATTGTTTTCACTCCATTAATGTAATTTTCTTTCATTTCAATTTTTTAAAAATGATTTTTGGTTCTTTTTTATGTGTTAGAAATTATTTTTTATAAAATAAAATTATCCTCATTATTTAAATAAATAACAATTTAGAAGGGTGGTAGAGGTAGAGGAGAGGATTTCAAAAATAAAATTTGAATTTGAGAATCAAGGAATGTATTCACTCGGTGTTTGATGTTTCAGTTTACGTTGCTCCAATTTTATCACTTGATCTCTATGTTACTCGCAGAAGCCTCAATAATAATGGTAATTTTTTTTTACACCTGGAATAAATGTGGTTTTTATATGAATAAATCAAAACCAGTATCCCTTAAATCTTACACACCAATTAGAATTAGAACACAATGGTAGACCATTGTTTTTCAGTTAAATAAAAACAAACAAATAAAAATGGAAAGGATAAAAATGTACCAATTTATGATGAAACTCTAAACTATAAGTTAATATTCAAGTAAAATATGAGTATCCTCATAGAATGAATTTTTTAACATCATTATCTTGACTTAGACTCCCAAAACATACCAAATACCAAATTTGAACGTATTAATGTTGTTATTTATCATTCCCCTCAATTATATTGAGTAAAAATGTATACATGGGTTTGTGTGAAGGCTTATAATTTAAGAACCAATCTATGAGACTGAGTGTGTGGGTCAATCATGAGAATATCCATAAGGTTTCATCCAATTTATTTTAAATTAATTCTTAACACATCAATTGAAATCCCCATTTATTGAGTCTTTGTGATGAATTTATGTGAACATGAAAATATCTATAACCCCCGATGGATAAATACATGATTGTTGTAGGTAAGATCTTTAATTCGAGCATGGGAGGGTTGTAATGAAACAAAATATATTGGGATCTCAAATCAAAAATCAATTTATTTTAAAAAAAATTATGAAATAATTGAATTATAGTTTTTAATGATCCTTTGGTTAACTTTAAACATTTTCTAACCAATGAAACTCATTTTCTAGACCTAATTATTCATATTCTAATATTTTTTCTTATGTATTTTCCATTGATTTTGAGTCCTTTGATGGTTTTGGAATCAATGGTTCATGTTTTTAATTTTCTTTTTCAATATTATTAAATGTCACATCTTAGATTTTTTCATGTGAAGATTATGTTTAATAATATTCTTCAATCAATGTCGTTGAGGGGATAACCTGAGTGGGAATGGGTTCCATAAATATTTCAATTTTTTTAGTTCTAATCATAAGGATAAAACATGATAATTCATTTTCTCCATTTGTTTACAAAATTTTTTAGGTAATATTTGTTTATAAAGATGGGAAAGGGGTTGAGGAAGATGCTCTATTCCAGATGGATAATCATGTTATTGGAATTTCACATTAGTATGTTCATATCAGACCCGTTACAATTAGAAATCATTTTAGGTTGGAATTTTCTATGCATCATAGGATTTAAAAAATTATTGTTGATTGGGTTTTGGTTTGTCCTGCCAATAGAATCTATGATGGTCATTATCCATCACACATGGTGTGGAATATTCAAAGTAGGGAGAGTTTCTCCATGTCTAGATATGTTCAAAATGCCTTCAATAAGAGTGAAATTGGGGGTGATAATAGAGGGGGGGGGGGGTCAGAATATGATGCGAGTGTCTAAGATATCTTACATAGTTCCCCAAAAATAGCGCTGAGATTTAGTCTCGCCAATTTTGTTTCCTAAAAGTAGAAAAATTCATTGTAGTAAAATTTTGGGTCAAATCTATATAGATCTAAGAATTAACATTAAGACACTTAGATTTGTTAGAGATTGTTCCTATGAAGTTTCCAACATTGGGGTTGATTGAAATTGGGGTAAAAGAATAATAATGTGCATAAGATAATGAATTTAATTTAATAAATTAAACACAATAATATTTTTAAATAGAACAACTAGGAATATGGGATGATAATATTTTTTTCTTAGATTATAAGTTATGTAATTGATTTCATTATAAATTTTATCATATTTGTTAAAAATGTTTCAAATAAATGAGATAAGTCCATAAAATTATTCACCAATTTAATCCCTATAAAATTAAAATAATAATCACCAAATCAAAAAGAGGATCAATTTAGTGAGAACACTGAGGAAATAAATCGTACTAGTACTCAAGACAAGTCATTGCTAAAATTTATAAAGATGAATACATGAATAAGTATTTTAATGAAAAAAATAAATTAATAAACTAATTTATGAATATAAGGGAAGAAAATAACATCGAATACAATCCCATGAAACTCCCTATAATTAATCCCCCTAGGTTTATTCTTATATTCATTCAAACATCTCAATGTAAGTAAGAAGTCGAATTATAAAAGCAGGATTGAAGAAGATAAAAAAATAAATAACAAACAATCCACCATTTTGTTAAGAATTTCTATATTCTCTATGTGAATAAATTCACACCTTAATGAAATTTTTTCAATTTGTTTTTTAAAAATAACATAAATTATAAGAATAATTTTTATTAATAAATTTAGAAGATTCCAGAAACATAAAACTAATCAAATGTGATTAGAACATCAGAAGCATAACATTACAATGAACAAATACAATAATTAATCCTTAATATTACACCAGAACATCCTTAAATATAAAGTTTTAAACAATTTTTTCAATCCACCAATGTTAATAGTATTCCCAATTAATTATGGTAGGAAAAAGTCGGTGAAATGCTTTTTGAGAGTTAAATTTTATACCCTTGACAAAAATATGAGCTGGCTTGAATCAACCCAACAGACGTTCCAAAATGAGGTTCTATGTGGATTATTTTTTTGTAAAATAGAAGAAAAAATTTATTCTCCCCAAGTTATCTGGAAGATATAAAAAATTAATCCCTTGTTTCATTATATATAATGATTTATGGTAAAAATTGTAGGATGTGATTCTAGGCCACTGAATCTGTATGATAATTACATTTTTAATTTTATCCACATAGATCACCCAATAAAAATCCTAAATATATCAAAATATAGTCAAATGAAATGTTCCCCCAGTTTTCTTAAACATAGAGTTAAAAATATAGCTTCATCAGAAATGAAACTTGGCCTCTATAGTCATATTATTAGGCTACAATCGAGTTCACCTCACCCAGAATTGTCTGGGTTGAGTGTCCAAAATGGTGGCCTTCCATTTTGAATCTCAGACTGATCTAGAAGGATGAATTTCTAAAAATGTAATGGTAAACTTGATAATGATATATAAAATTAAAATCAAGACCAATGGGTGATTTACAATGTGTCTCAAATTTTTCCAATTAATAATATAATTTAAGTAAGAATTACAATCATAAAGTGAAATAATTTTAAAATTGTTAAATGAAATAAAATGGTGTTGAATAATAACGATGAACATGGAAATTTTATAATATAAAAATGAATATTATAATATTTTATTGGATAATATGAAATGTTTGGTTTGTTGTTTAATTTATAATTCTTTTAGGGATTGTTGATACTAGATATATTTATCAATAAAAGGTTGAATTGTGTTTAGAGGTGCACGTGATGTTCCATAGGGGTTTATAAATATTTAAATTTATCATATTTTCATGGATAATATTGGAAGAGTTTTTTGATATCCTTGAGTTGGATTCCACTGAAAGGTTACCTGATCCCAGTTAACCACACGGCTTCAAGAACATCTTCCCAAATTCTAGAGGCTTCCGAAAAGTTTCAAGATCCTATGGTGTGTTTATAAGGAGACTACACCCTCATCACCAGAGTGTAACACAATAGATATATAATAATATATATGTAGAGAAACTATTAAGTGAATAATAAAATAGATAACATCCAAGCATAGATATAATCAAACATATCTAGAAGTAATATCATATAAAAAATAATGATCATAAATCTCATGTCATGTGTCTAAAAAGCATCCAAAATTTGTATACATACAATAGTACAATACATGTAACAAAATAAAAAAAGGCCAAAAAGTAATGTATCTAGATAACACCACAATCCTCTTCTCATTCATATGCTCCCCGATCTTATGTAGCAATCATAAAACTACAATAGGGTGATTTCCCTTATCTATAACTATAGTCATTTAATCTATCCAGGTACCCAACAACGACCCAAATAGGGTGTGAGATAAAATTCCAATAGGATATCAACCAATGGTCTATTTCCATATAGTAATTGAATATACAATATTAAAAGTTTGTATGTAGTAAAATAATATGTAGAGTATGTACTAAAACTAAATAAACCATTAAGGTTTGAGTTCCCAAGAAAAACCATCCTCTGCTACTTACTTAGGACTTAGCTAAAAATTATCTAAATAAATAGGCATTCATGTGTAAATTTATAATCAAGTATATTAAATTATGTAGTCACCTTTAATAAATAATACATGAAACCTAGCACATATCCTGACATCCCTCGTAAAGATATGTGATCAAAAATGCACAATAAGGCCTTCAGTAAGGTATAACTCTATAACCAAATCTGAGCTTATGCTTTGTCTAGGTAGACAAATCATATAAATCATTTCATTCATTATACAATTAAGAACCTAATACCATCCTTGGAATTACTTATATGGATTCTAGGTATCACTACATACATATGATGAACCAAGAACCTTACTGGCCCATCCATGGGGATCCTCATAAGAACCTAGGTATCACTCTAGGTGTGGTAAACACCATTGATGTTGAGTACATCCTTGGAAGTCCACTATGTGAGCACAAGTCTCACTCCTGTTGTCTATATAATGAACTCCCCTATAATTCCATCAGTTTTAGTCCATGGAAGGATTCCATGTATCACTGAAGTGTATAGATAATCACCACTCTACGTCTATCCTTGGAAATCCAAAAGGAGTCCCAGTGCCACTCTTGCATATAATAAAGATTTCTCCAAGTTAGTCCTTAGTTGTCCATTACAGTGTTAGTTTATCACTCAATAATATATAGTGAAATTTTCCAAGTATTACTCAAGTGTATAAAGAATCATCCCTCTACATCCATTCTTAGAAATCCATAAGGATTCCAAGTGTCACTCAAGCGTATATAAATCATGCCTCTAAATCAGTCCTTAGAAGGCCATTAAGGAGTCAATGAATCAATTCATAATATGTAGATAAATATCAAAATGCATTCATGCATGTATTATTTATGTGAAACCATGTTTCTCCCAAGGAAAAACATAAACATTCAATCAAAGTCAATTAATTATTTCAATGGAAATACTCATGATCATTTCATTTTAACCTCACCTATAAAGGTTCCTCAAGGAATGGGATATGATTATAATGATTAGCCTATTAATTATCTCACATGGAAATTTCATCATAAGAATCAACATATGATAATACAAGAAACTGCATGGACATCACCTTGGGACGTGTTCTTCTATTTCCATACATTAAACAATTCGAATTACAACTCAATTCATCATTTTACATCCCATAGTAAGGGGTAAACAATGAACATAATAGTCAAAAACTCTTATTCCATCTATGGTGGTCTAAATATCTAAATTAAACACCTTAGGGGTGGTTTCAATTCATGTTCCATGACCCTGAATCAATTACTAATGGGTCTCATTAAATACATAGATCATACCTATCAATTTTAATCGAGAATTTAAATTCATTTCAAGGGAGACACAAGGAATATTGGGATAGTGTCACAATGTAATATATATATATATATATATATATATATAAACACCTAAAATTTAAAGTAAAATAAAAATATCACCTAATATTGGTCCATAGTAGAGTGATCGTTCAATATCAACTCCTAATTTGGATCAGATTGGGATAAAATTGAATAATAAATGAATGAAAAAAATACTGAAAATTATCTTGCACCTTAATATCGTGGTGGATACTAAGAAGAACAAAGAGTGGAATAATTTTGTTTGATATCATATCAAGATAGATCTGGGGATTCTAATGGATCTTGATATCTAGATCGGGTATATAAGATCTCCCAAATCATAGTTTTGGTAATAAGGTGGGATCCAAAAAATTCAACACTGTCCAACATGAGAGGAATGGGAAAGAGGTATAAGTTAAAAGATTATTTAATGTAAATTTTTTAATTTCATCCAATATATTGGGCCAAATGGTTTGGACACATGGTTGGACAAACGTGGACCAACTGTGTGCCCACTACTTTAAAGAGGGGAAGCTCAAATCCTTAGTGTGCATAGTTTGATTAATAATTAAAAAACCATGTAAAAAACCTATATATAAATGTCAATAGCTTTTTCCATTATCATGCACCTCCATTTGAACATTTTCCTCAAACTGTGTGGCCTATAGGACCCCACTTCCCAATGTCACACGGTTAGGAGTAACTGTGGTACCTACCGTGCATGGTTTCTACTAACTATGCAATCTCTCTTTTTTCAAAAAGTGAGGTTCTGATCCTCAAACTAGACCTGTACACCCTTGATACAGTAGATACCTCCAAAAATATTCAAATTAGGCCCCAATTAATCATATAAACTAAAAATTAACAGAAACAATATTCCATACCTCAAGAAGAGATGAGTTATTACAAAATTACACCTTCAAGAAATTCATCCATAAATTCCCATTCCAAGGGTGGTGAAGAATTATCTATGAATAACTATGGTTATTGTGATTGTACTTATCCTCACACTCTCGGGTATCATCTTGTATATGGTATTGCAGCCAATGTACCCGTACTAGAGAAACTAACGAGCATTGGAGAACCTTCATGCTACAATCCACAATATGAATATGGCGCTCCTCCAAGTGTGCATATACATATAATTCATCCTCATTGGGATGAAAAGCATGAGAACGATATGAATGATAATAGAAAATATGAGATATGTGAATGAAATTGTTCATGGATTTCTACCACTAACATAACTACAACAGATAGGCCACTAGCCCAACTTTATCTGATATATCAAATGACCCAACATATCATGATGAATGTTTACATTGTATCTTGATCCTAGTATGTACCAACCTCAGTGAAACAAATAAAAGACCCAATCACTGACCTCAAACTCTAAATTGTTTTTATGATGATCAGTGTGGTATTTCTTTTAAGACTTTGCAATAACCATCTATTTCTGAATTAATTGATCCTTCTCTATAGTTGCGTAAAACAATATTTTTTTTATTTCACACTTAAAAATGATTTATTACATAAACATAACTTGATTTAACATATATGATCGAGAGGTCTAGTGTCTTTGGGGCTTAAGACCATTACATAACAACTTAAAACAGTAAATACAACATCATTATTGAAAATTTACTTTACATGACCACTAAATTCTCTCGTACTTAGCATTGCTTGAGATAACCTGAGAGCATGCATAAGAAAAGGGTGAGATATAAAGCCCAGTAAGGGACTAAAAATGGAATAACATTAGGAATATAACACATGTTATATAATAGACATATCAATGGAGCACACAAGAAACATGAACATAAATGCATGATAAATCCTGAAAATCATAACATGGAAATGTGGCAACAACACTTAACATGGAATTAACATGATCCAATGCTCATTGAAAATGGAGAATGAGTAAAACCTCATTGCACATGAAGTACAAGTAAACCCTCATTGCATTAGAATTATCACAAGTCAAAACTCATTTCACGTGAAGTATCATGATACTATACTTTAAACAATGCATTGGAGCACTATTAGGAACACCCTTCTTAAACATTTCATTTCATGCATAAGTGTGCCACATGAATTATAAAACATGGAACAAATCACCATTATTTATTTAATGATAAAAGGACTTGGAATAAATTCATGAATCTTTATAATCAATAAGTAAATGTTCATAAAGGTGAATACACTTGACCGAGAAACGGGCATGGTATTCACTACCCAATGACATTGGCTTGGAAAAGCGATGCAATTTCGGCAGTGTAATGACATGACGTAATAATTCATAAAAATGGCTAATGAGAGATAAATGGGTGGTTTATCACATGAAAATTAAATGGACAGTAATGGGGTCATATAGATACATGTCCCAAAATAATTTATGGAATTTAGATTCATAATACAAAATAATTGGTTGAATGTAATTGAGGAGAGATAAATTCCCTAACGAATTTTGGCACGGTAACAAGTGTACATGGGAGGAATTAATTAGAGAGAAAGGGATATCCCATTATCCAAAAATAAATATGGCAGTACGGGGGAGTTGTGAAATCATACCCCAACATTTGTAATTGAAAACAAAAGGGAATAACAACTTAATGAAAATTTGACAAAAACGAGAAAGGAAGAAATCCAGAACATGGAAGTGTGATCCCAAAGTATTGGGAGATGATTCAGAGAGGATTATTAGGATCCTGGGGTGGCTTGGAAGGTTTATAGATAGAGTAGGGAATAGGTTGGATGAACTCCAACTACTTTTAGTGAAGAGGAAGTGGGAGCTTGGGTGGGTTTATATGGGAAGTGAGAGGGAATTCTTTATTATTTAGGTTTGGGTCACCACACATTAAACTAATCAACACCACAAACAAGCCCATGGATTTTTCCAATTTTGTTCAAAGGGGAGAAGAAAATAATATTTTATAAGTAAAATGGCCTAACGTTTTAAAATAATCGGGTTTTTTATGTGGAGGTGAGTCACACTCTCAAGGAATACAATTTAAAAAGACAAAATATTTTATAAGCCTTGAAGGGTCTACTGATGCTTTGTAAAATAAATAAAATAAACCAAAAATTACATTATTACAACGGTAAAACATATATTTTCTGAACATATCATTTATATTAATTTATTAAATCACTACTGGGTCATTACGATGTCATAAAACACATTATATATTTAAACGGTATTTAATTTTTAACAAAAAATTCGACTATCTCAAAAAATTAAAAAAATTCACTATTGGATAATTTCGACTTCCTGATTCCAAATATAATATTAATTTTTTTGAAATAATTTTATAAATATGTGAATTTTTAAATTTAAAATAAAAACCGTCATTTATTGAAAATTCATGAGTTTTGACCAAAACTGCTTTCAAACATTAATAAAAATTACAATTGCATTCATAAAATTATAGGATCATTTACATTTAATAAAAATTTATTTAATAATAATAATATTGTTTTTTAAAATACTATTTAATTTAAAAATTCATTAATTCATCAAAATAGATTTCATGGTTAAATATTAACTAAAAAATACTATTAGCGCATTAAAAACTATTTACAAAGTATAAATAGTAAAATGAATGTATATTCATATTATATAAAAAATAATTCACATAATCATAGTGCTAAAGTCTTCTTACATAACCATTTAAAACATGCAAATAATTCCTAAGAGTAAGGTGTGTGATGGTGACAGACTATTGTGGTGGCTCGGATAACATTGCTCGGGTGGTAATCTCTGTCAACTTCCACTTCCCTCGTGGGTGATTCCGTCCGAGATTAACAAGTTGAAGCTCGGATTGGGATTGGTCAAGTGTGAATACCAATGATGCGACACCTTTCTGAGCTCAAAAAATAGGCATCATATGGGGAAAGTCTGCTGGATGAGGTCATCGCTTCCTTTGTCTGAGTAAATTGGATTTGTAATGCCCTATATTTATACTAACCATGTGATCATTGTTCAATGACTATATTAGAAACGATCACAATTCTTATTGGTATTTTAAAATACAAAAACATAAAACCAATGAAGTTCACATTTTATATAAACATTTTACATAATGATACATTTAATTAGATTAAGAGGAAATTCCATTAATGAATGTTTGGGTCGTTATAATCTCCCCCCCTTAAGAAATTTCACCCTCAAAATTTTATTTTCCCAAAGTAAAATAGATTTGGGTAACTTTTCATCATTACTTCATCTGATTCCCATTTCGCTTCTTCAAACTTGTGGTTTATCCACAACCCATTAATGAGGGAAATTGTTTAATTTCATTGAATATTTTCTCTACGATCTAAGATCTTCACTTGTTGATATTTATTAGAAATATCATCCTCTAGATGTACTGTCTCTGAAAAGAGTACATGTGAAGGGTCTGGTATTTACTTCCTTAATAGAGATACATGAATAAAATAATTTACGTTATCCAGGGTGGCTAGAAGTTCTAGTCGATAGGCCAAAAACACGACACGATCATGAATCCCGAAGGGGCCAATGTACCTTGGACTTAACTTCCATATCTTTCCAAACCTAACGACCTTATTCCAAGGAGATATGCGTAGAAATACTATGTCTAAAACATTAAAATCGAGGTCTCATTGAAAGTTATCTAAAAATCTCTTCTGTGGGCTCTAGGATGCCTTAATATGCTATTGATTGGTTTTGACCTTTTCTAACATTTCTTTAACCATTTCACGTCCTAGCATCTTACGCTCACCGACTTCATCCCAACATACTGGTGTTCTACAGTTCTTCTCATGTAGGGCTTCATAAGGTGCCATTCAGATGCTTGAGTGGAAATCGTTATTGTAGGTGAATTCAACCAATAGAAGATATTGGTCCCACCCTCCTCCGAAGTCCATAGAACATGATCTTAACATATCCTCGAGTGTCTTAATAGTTCACTTAGATTTTCCATCCAATTGAGGATGATAGGCTGTACTGATGTTTAGTTCTGTATCCAGAGCATGTTTAAGACACTTCCAAAACATAGAGGTGAATCTTGGATCTTGATCGGATACAATAGATAGTGGTACTCCATGCAGCCATACCACTTCCCTTATATATATATCTGTGCAATTTGATCCAATGAAAAATACTCCTAAATTGTAATGAAGTGTGCAGACTTTGTAGGAAGATACACAACAACCTAGATTTAATTTTTTCCTTGGGATGTATTTAGAAGTCTGTTGACAATTTCCATAGTGATTTTCTCTCATTTCCATGCTGGTATGAGAAATGGTTGCATCATCCCCTTAGATTTCTGCCTCTCTTCCTTCACTTGCTCACACACCGGGCACATTGATGTATACTCAGCGATATCCTTCTTTATATTATCCCAACAACAAGTCTCTCGTATATCTTGATACAACTTTTTGTTTCCTGGGTGAATAGATAAATATGAACTATGTACGTCATCCAAAAGTTCTTTTTTCAGTTATGGACTTGATGGAACACATAGTCTTTTACCAAATCTCACAGTTCTGTATTCGTTAACATTGAACTCTGAGGATTTACCTTTTCTCGTAGCTTCCAATTTCTTATAAATTCCCACATTATCCTTTTGATCATCCTTTAACCTTTCTAAAAGATATTATTGACCAATCATTTGTGAATGGATTGATGATGTTCCATTCTTTATGATTCCCATATCCATATTCATCAAATCTAATAAGATTGGATCCTTCTCAATTCTCATCAGTTATTGAATCGCTGGGTCCTTTCTAAATATAGCATCCTCCACCTTGTTCACTTTCTCCGGGTGGTAATGGATTGAGCAGTCATAATCTTTGATCAGATCTAACCATCTTCATTGGCCCATGTTCAACTATTTCTGTGTGAATATATACTTGAGGATTTTGTGGTTTGAATATATTTCACACTTCTCCCCAAAGAGATAATGCCACCAAATTTTTAAATCAAAGATCACCACAACCAACTTGAGATCATGTGTTGAATAATTATGCTCAAGAATATTCAATTTCCATGAAGAATTGGCAATTACCTTTTCATTCTTCTTCAACACACATCCCATGCCCTTCATTGAAGCATCAATGAATACCACAAAATGTTTTCCATTTGTGGGTAAAGTGAGCATGAGTGCATTGATAAGACTTCTTTTTAACTCCTTGAATCTATCTTTACATTAATCACTCCAAAGAAATTTTACTCCCTTATTAGTTAGCTTGGGAATAGGGTTGGGTAATCATTATAAATTTCTCACAAATCTTGGATAATATCTAGCTAACCCCCAGAAGCTATGGATATCTACTATCGTTGTTGACCTCATTCATCCCACAATTACATCTGTTTTGGAGGGATCTATAGATATCCCATTTCTTGTGATGATATGACCCAAGAATGAGACCTCCTTCAACCAGAACTCATACTTGTTGTAATTTGAATAGAGATTCTCCTTCTGCAAGGTCTCTAGTATAGTTACTAGATGCTCCTCATGATCCTCCTTGGTTTTGAAGTATAAAATAATATCATCTATAAGGACTACACCAAAATTGTCGAGGTAATCTATAAAGAATATATTCTCCAATTCCATAAGGATTTCTAGAGCATTAATGAGTCCAAAAGGCATTACTATCAATTTATAGTGCATGAATCTTGTAAAAAAGGCAGTATTAGGGGATATCTTCCTTCTTCACCCTTAAATGATAATATCCCGACTGCTAATCCACCTTGGAGAAGTATTCTTCTCCATGAAGATGATCGAAAAAGTTATCAATCCATGGGAGAGGATAATTGTTCTTTATCATAATTTTGTTAAGCTCGTGATAATTGATGAAAAGGTGCATTGACCCATCCTTCTTCATGGTTAAGAGGACTGGTGCACCCCATGGTGAAGCACTTGGGTGTATAAACCATTTATCCAGATTCTCCTGTAGTTGTTTCTTCAACTCCTCAAGCTCCACAATAGCCATTCTATACGGATTCTTTTATATTGGAAACACCCCAAGTATATGATCAAATGAGAATTCAATATCTCTTCAAGGAGAAATACCAGGATATTCTTTGGGAAACACTTCATCAAATTCCCTCACAATAGGAATTTCTTCAAGGATGGTTACCTCCTTAGATTCAATCATCTAATCTAGATACACATGATCATAGGGCAGTAATATACACACTTGATATTATGGATCCAAAATAGATTCATCTTCCTCATTGCACTTATATAGAATCATGGGTTGATTCTACACATGGAGAGTGATTTCATTCTCATGACAATTTATGTTGGCTCTATATAAAAAAGCCAATCCATGCCATGAATTCCATCAAATTCCACCAGAGGGAGTATGAAAAGGTTCATTGAGAAGTTCAAACCACAGATTAAGATAGGGGGGCAGTTATATTCATGGTATGAAATGATTTACCCATTTTCCATACACATCGATATCTTTACATCCAAGATTTGTGGTGGGGTTGGGATTGTTCTACTAAATTTTCAGGATATAAAATAATGTGTAGGACCAATATCCAAAAGTACATTCGCAATTCTTGAATGAATAACTAGCGTACCTGTCACCACATTGTTGTTGGGGTTCACTTCGGTAGTAGTGATTACAAAATTTCACCCTTGCTGCCTTGGAGGTTTTTGGTTGCCCCCAAAAATCCATGGATTAGGGAACTAATTTGAAAAGTTCCATGTTTCTTTGTAGTTGAAGCAATAAACAATTCGTTGAGGGTCGAGCGGAGCGTTCCTCTCTTCTATCGCAGCTGCAAGTTTTTCTTGTTTGCAGTTAATGGCTAGGTTCTCTTCTCTTATATACCTAAAGCATTTCCTCATCCCCTTTAAGAAATTTCCAGGGTGCTTCTTTCCATACTATTGGAAAGTGGGGTTCTAGATCATCTTTGCATTGTTGGATTTATCCATCAGACCACCAGCATTGAAGTCTGCCTTACACTTCTTATAGCCATGATACCCCTGAGATTCTCTGACCTCCATTTTGACCTTAAGGGCACATCATACAATTTCCTCATAGCTTTCGAAGTCACTTATCGTCAGCGCTTTCCACATTCAATGTTTTAGCCCACCAATGAAGTGGTCAACATTGCATTCGGGGATAACGACAAAGCCAGAGGCATATCGTGCAATCCTTGTGAATGTTTCCTCAAACACTCTGAAAGATTCATCGTCTTTATTTCAAGAGGGATATAAATTCCCTCTCCATCTTAAGTCAGAGGGTGCGTGCAAAATATTTATCAAAAAACATCTTCCAGAAATCCTTCAATTCCAAAGCCTCGATCTCCTCCTCAGGTTTTATATTTTTGATCAACGCTCACCATTATTCAGCATCACTATCCATATGATAAACATCCAAGATAACCTTCTCTAGTTTAGAACATTAAAGGATGGAGAAGATATTTTAAATAGAGTTGATCCATTTTTCGGCGATTAAGGGATCATATGATTCATTAAAAGTTGGAGGCCATTGTCTCAAAAATCTCTTGATAGCGACTTGTTCATTCTTAGGAGGGGTTGAACGTTCCACTTGACCCATGATTCTATTCAATCCCTGAGTTAACTAAGAGAGAATCCTGAAAATGTTTTAGATTACTACTCCCATTGGATTGGACATCTCATTAGCACATTCATCACATTGATCTTCACATTAGTTGTTATCCTGAGTCCACCAATTACCGAACATTGGCTGGAATAAATGGAAATTTAGGGGTAACACATAAAAGATAATCCCAGGAAAAAAAGATGACTTATAAATAGCTTTTAATTCCTTAACATATGAATCTATAGGCTTCAATCAATGTTATTCATGATATACTTTCTAACATATATTCTTAGGGATTTTTTTATTCCCATAGTAATGGTTTATACTGAGCTTGTTAATTTACCTATGCATATCCCCTAGGAGTATCATAAATAAGAGTGCAGCAAGTCCTATTGTTGTGTACCAGGAAACCCTAGGTCATGCCCAAAAATCATTGTTGGGGTATCAACCCATATGTACATCGGTTCCAGAGCCGCCTCTACCTGCTTGTATCCAAATAGGGATCAATTTTCTTGATAAACCACTTACTCAATACCAACCAAAACATAGTGATGTTTTTTTATACATAGTCTTGTCTATAATGATTCACTCAGGTTTTCATATCCTAATCCCAAAAATAACAAAACCTCTATCTGATACCAACTATAACAAAAATGTTCGTTATTACACACTAAAACATGATTTATTACATAAACATCACTTGTTATAAAATAGAAGACCGAGATGTCTACTGTCTTTGGGGATTATTAGCATTACATAACAACTTAATACATTAGATACAAAATCTTTATTGAAAACTTCCTTTAACTTACCACTATATTCCCTCGTACTTAGCATTTCATGGGACAACCAAAGGACATGCATAAGAAAAGGGGGAGCTATAATGCCCAGTAAGAGAATAAACATGGAATAACATGAGGAAAAAAATATATGTTAGAAAATAGGTATATAAATGGAGAAAAAGAGAAACATTAACATAAATACATGATAATGCATGATAATCATAACATGGAAATGTGGCAACAACAGTTAATATGGAATTTGCATGATCCAATGCTCATTGCACCTGGAGCATGAGTAAACCCTCATTGCACATGAATCCCAAGTAAACCATCATTACACATTAATTATCATGAGTCTGAACTCATTTCACTTGACATATTAGGGTACTATACTTTACCCAACGCATTAGAGCGCTATTAGGGTGCACCCTTCTTAAACATTTAATTTCATGCATTAGTGTGACACATGGATCATACAACATGGAAACAATCATCATTATTTATTCTACGATAAAGGGATATGGAATTAATAAATGAATATTAATAATTAATAAGTAAATTTTCATAATGTTGAATGCACTTGATAGAGAAATAGGCATGGTATTCACTATACAATGACATTGGCATGGAAAATCGGTGCAATTTCGGCACCGTAATGGCATGATGTAAGAATTCATAAAAATTATTAATAAGAGAAAAAATGGTGTATCATCATATTTACTTGAAATGGACGGTGGGTCATATAGATACATTTCTCAACATATTTAATGGAATTTAGATTCATAATATAGAAGAATTTCTTGAATGAAATTAAGGAGAGAGAAATTCCTTACTGAATTTCGGCATGGTAACTGGTGTACATGGGGGGAATTAATGAGAGAGAAAGGTTTATACCATCATTTAAGCATAAAAAGGTCAGTATTGGGGAGGTTTGGAATCATAACCCATAATTTTTAATTGAAAACAAAAGGGCATAACAACTTAAATAAAATTGGACAAAAATGACAAGGGAAGAAATCCCTTATATGGAAGTGTGATCCCAAAGGATTGGGAGAGGCTTGAAAGAGGATTCTTGGGAGCTTGGGGAACCTTGGGAGGATTTTAGAGAGAAGAGGGAAGAGGTTGGATGAACTCCAGAGGATTTTAGTGAAGATTAATTGGGAGCTTGGGTGTGTTTATATTGGAAATCAGAAGGAATTCTTTATTATTTAGGTTTGGGCATGCACACATTAAACTAATCAATACCACAAAAGAACCCATGGTTTTTGCCGATAGGTTTTTCCGAAGGGAAGTTGAAAAAAATATTTTATTAGTCAATGGACTAAATTCTTAAAATTATTGGGTTTCTTATGTGGAGGTGAGTCACACTCTCAAGGAAAACAATTTAAAAAGACAAAATGTTTTATAAGCCTTGAAGGGTCCACTAAAGCTTTTTAAAATAAATAAAAAAACCCTAAATTACATTATTATAATGTTAAAACATATATTGGCCGAATATATCATTTATAGTTTTTTATTACATCACTATTTTTTCATTCTGATGTCATAAAATACATTATATATTTAAACGATATTTAAATTTTACTCCAAAATTCGACTATCTCAAAAAATAATGAAATATTCACCACAGGATAATTTTGATGACCTGATTAAAAAAAAATTAATTTTATCTATATTATTTTATAAATATGTGAATTTTTTACTTTTAAAATAAAAACCACCTTTTATCAAAAATTCATAGGTTTTGACAAAAACAGCTTTCAAACCTTAATAAAAATTAAAATTCCATTCATAAAATTATATGATCATTTATATTTAATAAAAATTAATTTAATAATAATAATACTTTATTAAAATATTATTTAATTCAAATATCCATTAATTAATTAAAATAGATTTCTTGGTAAAATATTAACTAAAAATACTATTTGCGCTTTATAACTATTTACAAAGTTACAATAATAAAATGAATGTATATTAATATTATCTAAAAAATAATACACATAATCACAGTGTAAAGGTCTTATTACATAACCCCTTATAACACTTGCATAAGACTGAAGAGTAAGTTGTGCGATGGTTACTAACTCTTGTGGTGGCTCGAATAATATTACTTGGGAGGTAATATCTATCAACTTACACTTCCCTTGTAGGTGATTCCATTCGAGATTAACATGTAGAATATTTTCTTGGGATTGGTCAAGAACAAAACCCAATGACGCCACCTCCTTTCTAAGCTCTGAAAATTGGGCATCATACGTGGAAAGTCTACTAGGTGAGGACATCTCTTCCTTAGTCTGAGTAAATTAAATGTGTTAAATCCAAATATTTATACTAACCATGTGATCAATGTTCAACAACTATATTAGCAATGGTCACAATTCAAAACAGTATTTCAATTTCCAAAGAAATAAAACCAATGAATTTCACATTTTATATAAAAATTTTACATAATGAAACATTTAATTTGATCAGGACTAATTTCCATAAATTAATGTTTGGGTTTTTTCATTGCCTATACGAGATGAGGTACAGGAATAGCTTCATCTCACACCTCTAACCAGAATAGTTTTGATAGGTATGGATGACCATAAAAAACATCATATGGTTACATATGTATAGTATCATAAAATATATTAATTAAGAAAATTTAATCAAGGGTTAGTTCCTCTCTCATTGGCCCCCAAAATATAGGACGCATTCCCACAACATGTCCTCAAGAACCATTTTCATGTACTTTAACTAGATATCAGTCTGAGGGTGGTATGTAGGGATCACAAGCACCTGTGAACCTGGTTCTGTCTATAACCCTATCTATAAATGAGATGTAAACTATGAATTCCTATATGAAATGATAGTACGAGGGGCCCCATGAAGTCATACTATCTAACTGATATTAAAACTCCCAAGACCATCTACTGAAATGGTCTCTTCGATAAGTAAGAAAAGAGAAAACATTGTGAGCCTTTCAACAGTAACCCAAAAAAAATCATTTCCTCATGGTGAAATTGGTAACCTAGTCATGAAACCCATCGTAATGTAAATCCACTTCCACTCAGAAATGGATTGCTACTGTAATAGTTCAGATAGTCATTGGTGTTTTTCCTCCACCTGTAGATAGGTGGAACATTTCATTAAAAAACTAGATAAATCTATTTTCATACCCAACCACAAGTGTTGGTGATGGAAATCTAGATACATATTTGTGATTCTAGGATGCACTACCAAAGATGAATCATGAATGTTTCCATTTTCTCCTCATACATGTCTGAAAAAAAAACCCATATGATACCACGAATATAGAGAATATCATCCATGCCTATGGTCCAAACAAGAAGAGGGTCCCTAGTTGCCCCATTCTCTCTTAGGACTAGGTCCTCAAAATCTAATAGCTACATTATCATCACTTTATCCATAAGGTTAGAGGTCACAACTAAGGATAAAATAAAAGTACTCACCTGACTATCCTTCACCTCCAAGTGAATATGAGAGAACGAACCCATAAAATGACACTTGCTACTATTGTGATGAACATCCAGTATTTAAGTCCTTCTTATCAGTGCAACAACCACTGTATTTCCATTACAAGACATATAGGAAATCACCAAGTGAAAATACTGTAGGTACTTAACCGACCTTTAATATATTAGATTCAGATCATGATATTTAAATATATACATGACACTTTTTGTCCATTTACATCGTAAAATTATCTCCCTAGAAATTGTTTCTCTAAGAATGTAAATCATGAACAAATTCATCTAGCTCAAGATAATGTGTCAGGTGGTTCCTCTCATGTGAACTCAACTACTATATCCCATATGCTATGACTATACCCCTTTCATAAGAGCAGTGTCAATCCCCATACATGATCCATCAAAGTACACATTATTACTCTTACCTTGCTCTGGAAAAATTGGTATCGGGGATTAAGTCAATCTCAATTTTAGCTCATCAAAGGATGAATCACATTCATAAAACAATACAAACATCCCACCCTTAATAGAAAAGAGAATGATAAGAACTTCTATGTGTTAGAAGTCCTGTATAAAATGAATATAATATCCAACCATCCTTAAGAAACATTGTATATCAATGACGTTATTGGAATGATCTCATGAAATTATAACTCGTATCTTATCTGTGTTAACTGATACTAATGTCTATGATATAATTTTTAGTGGAAGTGAATCTGATCACTAAAAAAGTGTCACTTCATGAGTGTAGAATATAAATGATTCTCTCTTAGTGTACCCAATATGATATCAATATTTATGGCATGGTTATGCCATGTGTGAGAATAAACCAAGACATAATACATGAATACCAAGTCAAAAAATCATGATAAGAAATAAAACCATAGTTAATTAGTTCTATAAAGACTGTGGGTGTGTTCATGAGACTAAATGACATAACCTAATACTCATGTAGAACATACCTATTTTCAAAGGCTATATGAGGTATGTCTAATGCTATTATACACACCTGATGATTACAATATCTCAAATAAATTATGGATAAAACTCATTCTCCATGGAGATAGTCCAAGAGATCACATATCCATGGTAGAGGGTATCAATTCCTAATAGTTATTTGGTTGAATTTATTGTAATCTAGGAATAGCCTAATGTTACCATCTAACATTTTCTCAAAAAAGATATGATAAATCCACAAATAATAACTAAGTTGGATAAACCCCTTTTCCTTTAAATCTATTAGCTTCCTCTGTAGCTCTTATATCTCATTAGTATTCATATCATAAGAAGGAATGTGTAATAGTACATATCATATCACTATATTGATAGAGAAATCTACCTCTCTCATTAGAGTAAATAAAAAAAGTCATCTAGGAAAATATCCTTGAAATGATCAATCACTGGAGGGAAATATTCCTGACATCTTCTCTGATCATCTAGATATAAACTCGCAATATAGGCTACCAGGCCACACATCCCTTAATGAAGAGTTCTATCTTGGTTCTTGGGTACATCCCAATCATCCTTGTGAATAAACTATCCACCCTATGTTGATGTGAAGTCCACCCTTTGGAAATAGAAATCAACAAAGTAATAAAAGTGAAACAACCATTCCATTATCATAATGACATCAAAACCTACTGTCTCATTAGAAAATAGATCTATATGAAGTGACACATTCCAATATCAAGGGGGAACAAACTAAAATAATATACTACCTCTGTTAGAATCCCCAACAGAGTATCCAACATCAAAATTCCATTATAACATTCATCATTAAGCCTAATGATCTCTACAATGAGAACATATATAAATCTCTGAGAAGTACCATTATATAAAAGAAAAAAATGATAAAGTATAGGATACATGGATAGTACCTCTTATTGTATAAGGTAAAAAATTCGTATCCTTATGTGTCAGTTACATTGCATGTATCTCGCTTGATCCATGATGTTTTGATACAACCTGGATACCCTGAGCAAATACACACTACTTTCACTGCAAATATGGTGTATAAATTCCATGACCACCACCTCCACCTTTTCCTAATCAATCAATTGTACTCTAACTCCCTACCTGATGAGAAGACCATGACCCCAATCCAACACTTTGAGTTGGTGAAGATCCTCTCTCACTAGACACTAGTGGAAAAGTTCCACAGATGTGCTATATATGGACCATCTTTCAAAAGGATCAGCACTCGACTTGGTATCTCGTACACTATGGTATAATATTTCCCATTCCACTAAATTGGTGAAACCTCACATGGATCCCTAAGTATGTGATCAAGCTAATAGTAATTTCAAGTGAAAGCTACAGACGATGCTTCCTATTACCGATCAATGTTGTGGCAAATCTAGGTGTTGAACCACCCTTACTCACACCCAAAACCACTCCCAGGTTTTTCTATCTAATAATTTATTTATTAAATTTTTTAGAAATTGTGGTTAGGGAAAAAAATTCACATACGAACAGATTTCATACCTGAGATCATCTTCAAATATCTTGACATTAAATAACCCATCACCCATCATAATTGGTACAAAGTACTGAAGCTATGTAAAATGGGCCGAGTAATCCATAACTAATAACACACCCTACAATAATTGAATTAAATATCTGGCTTTATCATACCTCAACATATCAGGAAAGAAGTAGTCATATAAGGCTATTTAAAAATCTCTCTAATCCATCTCCTGATGATGATCTTCTCAAGCAATGACATCCCACCATCTGTTGGTGAAATCACACAACATATACATAACAAGATTTTCCCTCCTCTGGGGAGAAATATATAGATTCTTGAATACATATAGAATGAAATATTTATGTAAATATGTAAAATATAATCCTACATCCTTTAAAAAACTAGGTGGATGCTACTTCTGGAACTCACACATCAACTCTTCCATAGTTGGGGCAAGTCACAGTGCAACATGAGTTTTCAACATAAAATTCCTAATTACTTCCTGGACCTTTTCTTTATTACCCGTGTTTAGTAAAATTACTAGTGCATCAGCTGGAACTATTGGAGGATCTACTAGTATATGATACCCCACCACCTCTTGGGAGTGATAGCTGCCACCCTTCTAGCATGAAACTAAAGGACTTTGAAATGATGTACCTTTAGAAATGTTTAGTTCAAACCATAGATCAATATTTTACATCTATGAAAATAATATATATTTAAATAAGATAGGTAAAAACACTAACATATAAGAAAAAACCCCTCTGTGTGCTCCTTAAATGAATTTTGGGTGATGTATTATTCAAAATAAAATAGGAGACACTACATACTACCCACAACAATGGTCGAGTCTTGGTCAATCACTCCATTCAACAATTGAAATTTCTATTTCATTATCATAATAATTTCCAATAAATCACAATTTAATGAAACTAGTTTTACCAAAGGGTTGACCAAATTCTAATCCATAAGGTGTAATACTTCTCATGAAAAAATATATTTAATCCACCTAATCGATACTAGAAAATGTTCTAGTATATGGGTTTCTTGGTACATGACTCAATGTTCCATGATTGGATGCATATGGTGTCTGCAATAACCTAATTAGGAAAAAACTACTTAGGTTATGGTAGGAAAACTAAGTAGAAATAATTTTTTCTAATTCCCTACCCAATCATTTATCAAACAGTAGGTATATAGACCATGGAACATATCATAACATTATTAACAAAGAAATGATGTCTTTATAGAATGGTATAATGCACAAAAAGTTAATTATAATAGGTGTCTAAAATGATACATGATATGGAATACCATACAATAATAAGGATTCAACAAAATAAAACCCCAATCATATCAATAATAACATCATAATTCATGTTCAAAACCCAATGGTGGAATCAAAATAGCATTAATAGCCAAAACCAAGAAAAAAAATTAATGTTCTAGGTAGTTTGGTTTTTTCCTGTATGTGGATTAACTACACCCCAGAAAATCTCATTACAAAATTATTATTCATTCATATACCTTTATATTTTCTTAAAATAGAATGAAAACCCATAAAATACCTATGATACCAATTTGTAATGTCCTAGAATCAGATTCCACTAAAAGGATCGGTGAATCCTGTTGGCCACAGGGCCTCAAGAGCATCTCCAAAAATGCCATATGCTACTAACTAAAAGAAAAAGGCCAAGGATGTTTCTATTGGGAAACTATTCCCCCATCACTATAATGTAGCACATAAAATACAAAATAACAGATAAGTCGGAGAGGTAGTAAATCAATTAGAAAATATAGAACATCCAAGTATAGCTACGAAAAACAAAAAATATAAGGAATTTTAAAAAAATGATAAGAAAACATGTAATTTAATGTGTCCACAATGAATAAGAAATATTTGTCCATAAAATAGTATAATACATGAATCAAAATTTCAAAAGGAAAAATAGTGATATCTCTAGATAGCACAAAAAGCCTCATCTCAGTCTTGTGATCCCCTTCTCCTCAGAAGCAATCAGAAACCTATTACACGGTGATTTTTCTTGTACATAACTGCAGTCATATAATATGTCTGGGTACCCAATAGAAGCATGAACTAGGTGTGAGATGAAATAATACTAGGATATCACCTAAAGGTCTAATTCCATACAATTAGTGAATATTTAATAATAACAGTGTGCATGAAGTAAAATAATATGTAAAGGAATTGTTGAAATTAAAAAACCCATTAAGGTCTGGGTTCCCATGGACAACCGTCCTCTACTACCTACTTCGGTCTTAGTCATAAAGTCTCAAAATATATAGTAATTCCTGTATGAATTTATAAAAAATAACATTTTATCTAATCGGTCTCATTTAATATGTTTTTCTTGAGACATGGAACATATCCCAATGTCACCCACAATGATATGTGATCATAAAACCCTAAACACGCTTAAATTATGGTATAATTATTTGACTGAATCCAAACTTTTTATTTGGATTGGAAGATGCATCACATAAATCATTTCATTAATTATAAAATTAAGAAACTGATCCCATCTTTTGAATTCATTACTTAACGTATTGGTATCGCTCTAGTCATATCATGAACCATGCACCTTAAAAACCCATCCATGGTGATCCTAATAAGAACCTAGGTATTTCTCTAGGTGTGGTATAAAAACATTATTGTTGAGTCCATCCTTGACATTCCATTATGGGATCCCATGTCTCACTCCTAGAATGTATACAACAAACTTCCATATGAGTCAATCATTGGAAGTCCATATAATTAGTCCATGTATCACTCAGGTATATAGAGAATCAACAATTTGAGTCCTTCCTTCAAAATCCAAAAGGAGTCCAAGTATCACTCAGGTGTATAACAATCAAGCCTCTAAGTCCATCATTGATAGTCCACTAAGGATTCCAAGTATGAATTCCACGTAAGTAGAGAGAAAAACAAAATGATTCCATCCATGTAGTTCTTATGAGAACCCATGTGTCATCCAATGAATATGATAAACATTAAATCAAAGTTAACTAATTAATTTAATGGTCATAGCCATGACCATTTCATTTAAACCTCACCTCCGAAGGTGCCTCAAGGAATGGTATATTCTTATAAGACTTATCCTCTTAATTATCTCGTTTGGGAATTTCATCATAGGAAGAAACCAATGATTATTCAATAATATACATGTCCATATCCGAGGGACATGGTGTTACATTCCATTAATTTTAAAAATTCAAATTATAAATAAATTCAACATTTAACATCTCATATAAAATGGGTAAATGAAAAACTTAAATTAACCAATTCATATGCTACCCATGGGGGATAAATTAATAAAAAAATGTTTCTAAGGGGTGGTTCCAATCCAATATTCATAACCATAATCAATTATCAAATATTATAATTAATTACCGCAGTCATACCTATCCATTTTAATCAAGGATTAAAATATTATTCAATGGAGATGCTCAAAAATTTGGGTTCATGGAACAATGACATATGTACTAACATTTATAATTGAGGAGAAAAGCAGAAGACCACCTACTAAAGGTCTGTAATAGAGTGCTTATCTAGTATCATCTCCTAATTTGACTCAGATCAGGAGAAAATTAAAGAACAGATAAAGACATTGAAAATAAGTAAAATTGGATTTCAAGTAAATAGCATAGAAGTTACTAAGAATAACTAAGAAGAAAAAAAAGGAACAGATACCTTACAATGATAGATATGATAATTCTGATGGATCTTTATTTTGAACATATATTGAAAAGATCTCCAAAATGCAAGTTTAGGATTCTAGGAGGTCTTGGAAAATCCTCTACTATCCAACATGAGAGGAATGAGAAATAGTTTTAATTTAAAATATTAAAAAAGGGTAATTTAATAATTTCATCCAAAATTATAGGATTGATGGTTTGGATTCAATTTTTTCCAATCAGTGCACCAATAGTTCACACATTGCTTTATGAAGGGGAACCTCACACAATTAGTACACATGGTTTGACTAATAGTGCACAAACCATGAAAAACACCTATATAAAAAATATAGCATTTTTTCATGGGATTTCACCTCCATTAATATGGTTCCCTCTAACTATGAAGCATTTAGGACACCACTATACATCCTCACGTGGTTAGGAGTAGTTTTGATACCTTTCCATCATGGTTTCTACATACCGTGAAAACTGCCTTGATTTTCCAAAAAATGATGGGATCCATTCTTTGAACCATCCCTAGACACCACTGATACACCCTTTAACCCAAAATAGTATTCACAATAGTTAGTAATTACTAATTTAAACTAATAGTTAATAGAAAATTAATGATTCCATACCTCAATAAGAATAGTTTTCCTCCATGTCCTGACATCATTTTCGAGAAGGTCTGTTTCTCATTCTTTTGGGCTCACTAAAAACTCTATCAAGTGTGTATATCTTTTACCATAATGAAGGGAGTGTATTAAATTATTTATTGGGAGATATATATGGATATTAGTAATGTAGGAACTAAATTAAATGAAATGGGATCCATTACAGTGAAGATTTTTGGAATGGTTCTTGAAGTTGAACAAGTGATAGTTTTCTGTAAGTTTTCTCTACTGGTAGAGTATTTCAATGATTTTTTCTTGGATATTTTTGGACTATCACCTGAAAGGTTGAAATATTATATGATTAAAATCATTTTGTGTTTGAATATCTTATCAATTATTTCTTTACTTTTATAAATAGAAAAGTTAAGTGTCCAATGATTATATCAAGGACCTTGAGGTCAAGGGAATCAGTTTCATGAGTGCCTCTCCTTGGGGTTTCCCTATGTTATTCTCCAAGAAGGCAGTTAGAAGCATTATATTGTGAAAATATCACTAAAATTAGAATCTAGTTATGGTGAAAATAAGTTTCCATTTGTAAAGACTCAGAAAAAACATGGAATGTTTTTAATACATGGAATTTTTACGAGTCCGTGAAATTTTACGACACTTGATTCCGAGGCCATATGTGCCCGAAATCAATTTCTGATGTTTTTGTTTGGGTACATTCAGTAAACGTATGAGTGGGTTTTTATAACTTTTTAACCGGTGCTCAAAATAGAAATCTAAAGGCACTGTTGAACTCACAACGCTGGTATTCGCTTAAGAAGACTTTCACTTTGATGGTAGTGAGTTGAGGATATAAGTTAGTTTTTGGGTTTTCTTAAGAAAATAATAAAATGAAGTGCCCTACACTTTATTTTATTTAAGCTGCTATTTGGTGTGTGGTGGATAAAACCTCCTCATGGAGGTTGGTGGTGGGACCACCACACCATAACCTCCCATGAGAGGTTATGGTGGTGGGGCCCACCCAAACTCAACCTCCCATGAGAGGTTTAATGTGGTGGGGACCACCTGGGATCTTAACCCCTTAAACTCCCCATTAATGTGGAGAAACCCACAAGCTCCAATTAATAAGGGGAGCCTCTTCAACTCCCCTTTATTAAATTTGTGACAACTCTCATCAATTAATTAGGTGGAACCTAATTAATTAATTAATTCTCCATTTGAATTCATTCCAATGAAAAAAATAATAGACAATCTATTATTTCTTTTGGGTTGGCATCTTTCATTTGGTGGAACTTTGGAAGAGGAGAGAGAGTGAGAAAAGCTCCAAAAGAATAACGAAGAACGCTCCACCGATGAAGAACGCCAATCCACTTCGACTTATTCCCCGGAAAACTACCGACGCAGAGCCTCTTCCACGAGCCGATGCAACTCGGGTTTGGAAGTGCTTGGAGGACGCGATGAACAACCATCCTCTTCGTCTTCTTCCAACAACTCCGTCAACGAATGATGAATAGCCAATAAAGGCATGGGGTTTAATTTGAGTAATATACTTTTCTTGTTTGTAATAAATTGTTTTTCATCATTCTCCTCTGATGAACCAATTGCTATCACCTCTAAACGTGGAGGCTGTGGGCCAAACTAACATGGCCCGACTCCCTCCGCTGATCTTTTGGGATGTTTCTTCATCATGGTGATGAGGCGGCCAGGACGAAGGTGGAAAGGACAATGGTTGCGCTACCCATAGCCTCCACAAATCGGGCTGCCCCTGCGGTACACCGATTCTTTCGGACGAACACTGTCGGCTTGCGTTGGCCCGGGCCGCGCGACACCGGTCTACCCCGGCCTGCCCGTGGTCTCCTGTGTGCCCCGCCGGCTAGCCCGTGGCCTGCCCGCGCCCCACCCGGCGCCCTGCATGCCCTGCCCGGTGCCCTGCTGGCCTGACCGCGCCCTACCTGTACCCCACGAGGCCTCCCGGGGCCCTGCCCGGACCCCGTGCGGCCTCCCAGCGCCCTAGCCCGCACCCCGCACTGCCTGCCCGGCGCCCCACCGGACTGCCCTGCACCCCGCGCGCCATGCCCGTGCCTGCCCGTTGGCCTGCGGGCCTACGTTGTGCCCTTTCGGCCTACCCCGTGCCCTGTGCGGCCTGCCCGCACCCTGCCCGCACCCCGACCTGCCTCCTGACGCCCCGCCCAGCGCCCCACCGGCCTACCTGCGCCCCGCGCAGCCTCCCTACGCCATACCGGCCTCTTGGGCTGAGCCTCCTATACAGGGACCTCCGGGCCGAACCTCCCCCATAGTCTGCTGGGCCGGGCCCAACACACCTGGCCGAACCTAGCGGGTAGTCCCGCCCAATGGGACGAGTTAGAACAAGCGATTCTGACTGGGTCGACCCAGACCAGGTCGGCCTAATCTGGGTTGGGCCGAGTCGCTCCGACCAGGTAAGACTGGGCCCATGCCCATTACCAACCCTTTTACTTTCTTTGGCCATTTCATTGGCATTGGACGTCCTTCTGACGCACCGTTAGCAGCGCTGGTATTCTTGGAACGTGACAATCCCTCTAAGAATACCCCACTGGAGTTCAGGGTATATTTGAGTTAGAGTCAGGTTGGGTCATACACGAATCCAACCAGGCCCCTAGCCTAAAAGGATAATAACTCACAAACCGAGCGTCCGATTGACGCGCCATCTATTTCATTGAGACCCCTATGACGAGACAGACCTTTGAGACACTTCTACGTGGGACTTTGTGATAGTTGTTGTATCGACTTGTAGCTCGTGGAGTGGACCCTCCCGGAGACGAGCGAGTGGAGTACATAGACCTAGTAGCTTGCTGAGACCTGACGACCGCTTGACCGATTTGACTCGGAGTGATTCGACTAGCCCAGTGGAGAGCGCCTGGTAGTTGTCCGCAGACCCACGGTAGAGGAGCGCTTGGTAGTTGGAAGTAGACCCACAGTGGGGAGCACCTCTGTGTGAGTGTGGCAGACCCACGACACTCGATAGGAGGAGTACCTCAGAAGTCCAAGGTTAATGGGAAGTGCCTGGTAGTTGGCGGCAGGCTCGTTGTACTTGACAGAGGAGGAGTTCTCCAGCAGCTGTGGTTTTGACAATGTGAATAAAAATCCTGGTTGAGTTGAGTTCGTAACTTTTGAGTTTACCTCATGATTGAGACAGGTTACTTGATAACTTAGGTATATGTGTGGGAATATACCTAAGTGTGGTTATCTGTTGACTTCTTATATTTTGGTTTATCCTTGTTAGATTTTGTGAGACCATGGGGGTCTCAAGGTCCCTACT
The DNA here is from genome assembly GCA_963277665.1 of Viscum album. Lineage (NCBI taxonomy): Eukaryota > Viridiplantae > Streptophyta > Magnoliopsida > Santalales > Viscaceae > Viscum > Viscum album. The sequence continues at coordinate 1,009,506,415 of OY728119.1, read as the reverse complement.
GAGCATCATTATACTCACCCCTACATGTGATATGCCCGCACCTCATTGTGTTGGTTCTAGATGACAGACATCGCTGAATGAGGATCAGAGTAGCTGGACTGGATGGTACCCAGAGGTGGACCTCACGACATGTCATTACATGGAAGAGAATGATGGATGTAGAGTGGTGAGGAGGCCATATATACCTACCCTTCAGGTAGGACATCTCGGAGGATGACCCAGTAGCTACTTTTCTTTTCTTCAGTTGTAGTGGTTTTTAATTGTTCTTGTACTTTCCTATTGGGCTTGTATTTCCGGTGACTTTTACTTTTCAGCACTCCTTTTGTATACAGTTTTACTTAGTGTTTTTCTTCTAGCTTATACTCTGTTGTTTGTGTTTATAATTTATAAAGGCAATGTATTACCAGTTATAGGGATTTACGCCTTTGGTGCTAGTCGCCTACCCCTGGCCTATGGAAGGCTTTCTTGGGGTAGTCACGACATGGGTCTCTAGGATGGTTCATGACAAATTGGTATCAGAGGATTCGGTTCTACCATAGAACTTAAGACTCTGATCATTCTTTTCTATGAAGCAGTAGTGTTCAGAGTACAAAGTGTTGTTTTTAGTTCGGGGTGTCCAGTGTTGGTGCGGTGACTGACGTATCCAAATACTAGGACCCTGAATTTTGATTTCCGACACAGTGCACGAAAACACTGATTGCGTGTGTGTTTTCAAAAGTTTACTTTAAGTCATCTCAACTGGGTCAGCTCACCAGGTAAAATCTTTTGACCGTGTCACATTTGTTTCATTCAGGATGCCTCCCCACAGACGATTAGTGAGAATTCCAAGAGTTTTACGCATAGATAGCCCACCAAGTGATGAGGCCTCGGTGCAGGGCCCTTTCCTAGTGGAGGAACCAATGGTACCACTACCTATTGTTCCACCGATGACACCAGCCCCAGAAGCATATGATGCATGCCCATTGAGTGCGTTTTACGAGTTCCAGCACCAGAGGCCATCTAGGTTCATGGTAGAGATGGACCCACAGGCGGCTGAGAATTGGCTGGAGGCTGTGGTGAGAGTCTTCAGACTGGTATGGACATAAGCAGACATTATGGTGATACATTATGCAAGTCTCCTTCAGGAAGCAACATGCAGATGGTGGAGCCTGATTCTCCAGGGGAATGAATAGATGATGCTACTATGGACAGACTTCGAGATCCTATTTCGGGCGGAGTTTGTCTCAGACACCCTATGAGAGGTGCAGATACAGGAGCTACTGCATCTACATCATGGTAGCATGACAGTAGCTCAGTACTCAGCAAGGTTCATAGACCTCTCGCGCTAATCTAAAGATATGGTGTGGGACCCATTCTTCTGGGCTCGAACATTCGATCAGGGGCTCAGGTGAGAGATCAAGGCTTTGAGGATCTCACTCAGCATCCCGATGCAGGAGGGGTGCTGGAGAGAGCCCTCCTGGTAAAACTTTTCCTTGCTGAGCAGTCCCCAGCAGGAAGACCCACCACTAGTCGACATGTAGTGGAGTCTTCAAAAAGTTTTAGTAGAAAGATAACGCATATGTCCAAGAGGAGTAGACCCACGGGTGGACGACCGCATGAATCAGAATCAGTTGTGTGGGGCACCAGGAGTGGAGGCAGAGCTAGTCATTCCAGGAGCAGAAAATGTTATTCATGCGGTAGTCATGGTCACAAGGCTCGTGAATATCCGAACCATCATTCCCATGATTAGAATATGGTTGAAGGACTGCCCAAACAGAGATAGAGATTCGATCGAGGCGGTCTGTAGGGAGCAGGTGGACATGGAAGAGTAGCTGGCCATGAAGGTGGCTATGGATGACGATTCGAGGTGTCACCACCACCACCACCAGGAGGTCCACCTCGACCACATGGAGCAGGTGGACAAGGGAGAGCTCATCTCCAGGCAGTTGAGGCCTACGATCATGGCACTCCGGAGATGATTCGAAGTACAATATGTGTCTACTTCATCATAGCTTCAGATCTTATTGACACAGGTGACATCCACACTTTCATTGCCACTGCCCTCGTTCGGAGCTCAGAGATTCTGATGGAGTTGTTCACTCGATATTCATGGAAAGAGAATCCTATGGGAGTAGACTCGATGATCACACACTAGTGCCGATAGTGTGATCTTACTCTAGGAGGAAAGATATTCTTCTTGGATATCCTCGTAGAGGCGTCGAGGCCTTACGACATCATCTTGGAAATGGACTGGTATCTACAGTACATGATCAGATCGACTTTATTAGGAATAATGTGCGGTGTGTTCGCACAGATGGGAAAATGTTTACCTTCACCGGCGAGAAGGGAGCTTTTGTAGCACCGGACGGGCTTACTTGGATGAGAGTGCAGCCGATCACTCATCAGTTTCCCTGCCTTACCCTCAAAGAAGTTGATGTAGAGAGTCTGAGCTATCCTATAGTGGTGGACCAGTACATGGATGTTTTCCATGAATATGTCCTAGGACTACCTGCTCATAGAGAGGTCGAATTCTACATTGACCCGTACCCCGGAACGACACCGATATCTACTCCGGCATGTCAGATGAATCCCACTGAGCTTTGTGAGATGTGGGTACAGTAGGATGACTTGTAGGGGAAGTGATTCATCTGGCCTAGTGTTTCTCTCTGGGTATCCCCAATTCTATTCTCCAAGAAGGCATATGGGAGCCTGAGTCTTTGTGTCGACTACCGTTTCCTGAACCAGGTGACCGTGAAGAACACGTACCCACTCCATAAGATTGATGAACTCTTTGATCAGCTGAAGATTGCATGGTTTTTCTCAAAGATAGACCTCAGATCAGGATATCACCAGCTCAAAGTTCTATATGAGGTTGTGCAGAATATGACCTCTAGATGTAGATATGACCATTACGAGTTCTTGGTTATTCCTTTCAACGTAACCAACACTCCAACAGTGTTCATGGGATTCATGAATACGATATTCCATCCATAACTCGATCTATCTTTCAAAGTCTTCATCGATGACATTTTGATATACTTGACTACTGAGGAGGATCATGCCTCCCATTTTCGGGTAGTACTAGACTAACTCTGACAGCCCCAGCTTTATGATAAGCTCTTGAAGTGCCAGTTTTGGATCCGAGAGTTTCCATTTCTGGGTCTTGTCATCTCGGAGGCTGGAGTTTCAGTGGATCCAGTGAAGATTGAGGCGGTACTTTCTTGGGAACCACCCAGGTGTTGGACGGAGGTACGATGTTTCCTGGGTTTGACTGGTTACTACCGGAGGTTCGTACCAGACTTATCTAGAGTTCCAGCACCACTATCATCCTTGACGAAGAAGGGGAAACCTCTCTTGTGGTTGGAGAGATGACAACAGAGCTTTTAGGAGATGAGGCAGAGGCTGAATATTTACCCTATCTTGTGGCTTCTAGAGGAAGGCATAGGGTACGTAGTGTACTGCAACACATCAGGAACCAGACACGGGTGTTTCCTGATGCAGGAGAAAGCAGTGAATGCGTATGGCTCTTGGTAGCTAAGATAAAATGAGAATAACTACACTACCCATGACCTAGAGTTAGTAGCAGTGGTCTTCACCTTGAAGAAATATAGACACTATCTTATGGGTAAACGTTTTATCATATAATCTGATCACAAGAGTCTCTGGTATATCTTTTCTCAGAAGGACCTAAACCTGAGATAAAGACAATGGATTGAGTTCCTCAAGGAATATGACTTTGAGATAGTCTATACTCATAGGAAGGGGAACGTTGTTGTAGATGCACTCAGTAGGAGAACTGGTATATAGTTGCTGGGCGAGGCGACATAGCATTTACAAGCTTTACATATATCCTTTGTGGATAAATATAGAGAATCCTTTCTGTAGTCTCTTACAGTCACTCCCCCACTTCTTCAGCGAATCAGGGAGGTGCATCATGGAGACGCTGACTGCAAGACATGACATGTTCAGATGTCCATAGGGCAGACAACTGAGGGATTTTTTGAAGGTGGGGAGCATGTCATCCTCTTCAGAGGACGTACCTTGGTATCAGTAGCACTTTAGGAGGATTTATTGAGGGAGTTTCACGAATCCCCTTTGACGGTACATCTTGTAGTGGAGAATATGTATCAAGACCTCAGATGACATCCTTGGGGGCCAGTTATGAAAAAGGCGGTAGAGGAGTTTGTCTCTCAATTCCCCACTTGTCAACAAGTGAAGGTGGAGCACCAGGTACCAGTATTCTTGGTTCAGCCATTAGAGGTATTTGAGTGGAACTGGGATGGGATATCCAAGGACTTCGTGACGGGTCTTTCACGTATATCTAGGGGACATGACTCGATTTGGGTGATCGCTGAACGACTCACCAAGTCAGCCCACTTATTACCAATCAGAGAGAAGGGTTCAGTAGAGAAATTGGTATGCCTCTATGTGAAGGTGATTGTGCATTTTCATGGTATACCTTCGACGATTGTCTTCTATTGTGACACGCGCTTTACTTCCCAGCTATGGAAGGGGTTGCAGGAAGCTTTTAGGATGCAGCTTCGTCTGAGCACCGCCTTCCATCCTCAGATGGATTGCTAGACTAAGAGGACCATTTAGACCATTGAGGACATGCTACGTGCTTGTGTCCTCGACTTCAGTCATAGGTGGGAGGATCACTTGCCTTTGGTGGAGTTTGCGTACAACAATAACTATCACTCCACCATCAGGATGACCCCTTTAGAGGCATTGTACGAGCGACCTTGCAGATCACCCTTGTGCTGGACAGACACAGGGGACTCAGCACTGTAAGGACCAGAGATGGTATGGGCTACCACAGAGAAGGTACAAATCATCCAGGAGAGGATGAAGACTGCACAAAGTAGGTAGAAGTCATATGCTGACAGAAGACAGATGCCTTTGGAGCTCGAGGATGGAGACCATGTCTTTATACGGGCCTCATCTCAATGAGGTCTATGGAGATTTGGCCAAGGAGACAAGTTATCTCTGAGATTCATCAGACCTTTTTAGGTCCACAATAGAGTTGGCGAGGTGTCTTACCGCTTAGCTCTTCCACCTTAGTTACATCGCGTTCACGATGTCTTCCACGTATCTCAGCTGAGGAGATACGTGCAGGACACTTCTCATATCATCAACCATGGAGAGTTGGATGTCGATGATGTGGAAACTTTTATAGAGGTCCCAGTGGAGATTAAGGATCGATAGAAGCAGGTCCTAGGTGGAAGATCAATACCTATGGTGCATGTTCGCTGGTAGAATGATAACCTCTAGGAGAGCACATTGAGTGGGAGGCTCAGATGCGTGCTCAGTACCCTCATTTGTTCCCTTAGTTTAAGTTGTAGCATACGGGGATATAAATCCCTGAGGTGAGAGAATGTAAAGACCCGAAAATCCCATGTAATATTTTTTAATACATGGGATTTATAAGAGTTCGCGAAAATTTACGGATCTTGATTCTGAGGCCCGGTGTTCCCAGAATCAATTTCTGATGTTTTGTTTGGGTACGTTCAGTAAACATACGAGTGGGTTTTTATAAATTTTGAACCGGTGCTCGGAATAGAAATCCGAGGGCATCATTAAACTTGCAGTTCCGATATTCTTTTAATAAGACATTCACTTCAATGGTAGTGAGTCTAGGATAGAAGTTAGTTTTTTGGTTTTCATAAAAAAAATAAAGTGCCCTACACTTTATTTTATTTAAGCTGTCGTTTGGTGTGTGGTGGCTAAAACCTCCTCATGGAGGTTGGTGGTGGGACCACCGCACCTTAACCTCCCATGAGAGGTTATGGTGGTGGGGCCCACCCAAACTCAACCTCCCATGAGAGGATTAATGTGGTGGGGACCACTAGGGCTCTTAACCCCTTATACTCCCCATTAATGTGGAGAAACCCACAAGCTCCAATTAATATGGGGGGCCTCTTCAACACACCTTTATTAAATTTGTGACAACTATTATCAATTAATTAGGTGGATCCTATCTAATTAATTAATTATCCATTTGAATTATTTCCAATGACTAAAATAATAGACAAACTATTATTTCTTTTGGGTTGGAATCTTTCATTTGGTGGAACTTTTGAAGAGGAGAGCTAGGGAGAAAACCTCCCAAAAAATAATGAAGAATGCTCCACTGATGAAGAATGATGATCCTCTTAGACTTCTTCCCTAGACACCTACCAATGTGGAGGGTCTTCCATGAGCCAACCTAACACAGGTTTGGAAGTGCTTGGCAGATGCGACGAATGACCATCCTCTTCGTCTTCTTCCTGCAACTCCGTCAACGAACGAAGAACAACCAACAAAAGTAGGGGGTTTAAATTGAGTAATATAATTTTCTTATTTGTAAGAAATTTTTGTTCATCATTCTCCTTTGATGAAACAATTGCTTTCACATCTAAACGGGGAGGGTGAGGGCCAAACTAACATGGCCATACTCCATCCTCCGATTGTTGTGATGTTTCTTCGGCATGGCGATGAGGCGACGACGATGAAGGCGACAACGATAGAGGATACGCTACCTTTGGCCTCTACAAATTGCCCCTCCCCCACAGTGCATCGATGCTTCCAGCCGTACACCATTGGCCCGCACTGGACCGAGTAGGGTCGAACCAGCTGGCCCGACCTTCCCGAGGTCTCCTCCGTGCCCCGCCGGCCTGTCCCCGCCCAGCCCGGTGCCCTGCGGGGCCTGCACGCGCCATGATCGCACCCCATGCGGCCTGCTGGTGCCCTACCAGCACCCCACCTGGGCTCCCGACGCCCTGCCTGAGCCCCGCACGACCTCTCGTGGGCAGTGCATGATGCCCCACCGGCCTGACTGGCTCCCCGGTGGTCTGCTCGGCACCCTGCCAACCTGCCCCATGCCCCGCCCGGCCTACCCGTGCCCCGCGCGGCCTCCCCGCGCCTACTCGGCGCCCTGCCAACCGGCCACGCACGCTGCGCGGCCTGCCTGTGCCCTGCCCGGTGCCTGGTCGGCCTGCCCGCTCCCCACGTTGCCTCCCGGAGCACTACCCGACGCTCTGTCGGCCTTCTTGCGCCTCATGTGGCATCCCAGCGTCCTATTGGCGCCTTACCGACATCCCGGGCCGAGCCGCCTATGCAGAGACCTCTGGGCCGAACCACCCCCACAGTCCACCGGGCTGGGCCGAGCGGACCAGGACGAACCTAGAGTTCTGACCAGGTCAGCCTAGACCGGGTCGACCCAATCTGGGTGGGGCCGAGTCGGTCCGACCGGGTTAGACCGGGCTTAGACCCATTACCAACCCTTTTACTTTCTTTGGCCATATCTTTCGCACCGGACATCCGTTTGATGAACCAACAACGATGCTGGTATTATTAGAACACAATGGTCCCTTTGAAAATATCCCAATGGAGGTCGGGGTATATTTGAGTTACGGTCAGGTTGGATGGTAAACGAATCCAACTGGGCCCTTGGGACTAAAAGGCTAATAACTCACAGATCGGGCGTCCGATTGACGCGCCGTCTGCTGCGTTGAGACCCCTATGACGAGGAGGACCTTTGAGATACTTCTACAGTTTGGAATTTGTGACAGTTGGACTATCGACCTGTAACTTGTGGAGCAGACCCTCCCGGAGACAAGCAAGAGGAGTACAATGACCTAGTAGTTGGCTGAGACCTGACAACTACTTGACCAATTCGACTTGGAGTGATTCGACTAGCCAAGTGGGGAGCGCCTGGTTGTTGATGGCAGACCCATGGTGGAGGAGCGCCTAGTAGTTGGTGGTAGACCCGTGGTACTCGATAGGAGATGCACATCTGCATTCTATTTGGGGGAGGGCCTGATAGTTGGCGGCAGACCCATAGTGGGGAGTGCCTCTGTGTGAGCGCGGCTGACCCACGGTACTCGATAGAAGGAGTACCTCAATAGTCCAAGGTTAGTGGGAAGCACCTGGTAGTTGGCGACAGGCCCACTATAATCGACAAAGGAAGAGTTCTCCAGCAATCTTGGTTTCGACAATGTGAATAAAAATCCTGGTTGAGCTGAGTCAGTATCTTTTTAGTTTAACTCATGATTGAGACAGATTACTTGATAACATAGGTATATGTTTGGGCATTTACCTAAGTGTGGTTATCTGTCGATTTCTTACTTTGTGGTTTATCCCTGTTGGATTTTTTGAGACCTTGAGGGTCTCAGGGTCCCTACTAAGTATCATTATACTGTCCCCTACACGGGATATGCCCGCACCTCGTTACGTTGGTTGCAGACGACAGACAACACTGACTGAGGATCAGAGTAGCCGGACTGGATGGTACTCGGAGGTGAACCTCACGACGAGTCGGTACACGGAGGAGACTGACAAACGTAGAGTGATATGGAGGCCATCTATACCTACCCTTCAGGTAGTACTTCCTATAATATGACCCAGTAGCTTCTTTAAATTTCTTCAGTTGTACTTGATTTTCAGTTGTACATGTTCTTTCCTCTTGGGCTTGTATTTCTGGCCCCTTTTACTTTTCACCACTCCTTTTGTATACTGTTTTACTTAGTGTTTTGCTTTCATCTTATACATTATTTTCTTTGTTTATAATTTATAATGGCAATGCATTCCCAGTTTTAGGGATTTACGCCTTTGGTGCTAGTCGCCTGCCCCTGGCCTATGGAAGGTGGGCTTGGGGTAGTCACGTCATGGGTCCCGAGGATGGTTCGTGACACCATTACCATGGATAGATGACATTTTTTGATCAGTTGATGGGAGCGTGATGACTATATACAATCAACATATAGTCTTTCAATAATTAGTTGAGGGTCAGATAAAATGATATTCTTAAAATGGTATTTAAGAGACAGTATAGGTTGTATGAGTAATATTTAATGTAACTGATATTAGTGAATACATCTTTAGTGTTCAATTATCTCATAATCCTGATCTTTCATACAAACCATTTTTTATTTATCATGGTGTCTATTGATGACATATGGGTTTAAACGAATACCCTACAATTTTATGTTTATCACGTAAAGACTACATTTTGTATGCTTCAAGTATAAAATCTTTATATAATGTTCTAAAATTTTCACTTTTGGATTAGGGAGGAGTGCTTCCTTATAAAATTGATATCATAAGTTGGGATCTTAGTTGATATTGAGAAGGTTAAAAAAACGAGGTATTATGAATTTTTGAGGATGGTTTTCAAGATATTGAGTTTTATTATACTTTATGGTTGATAAAATATATTCATACCAGATTTTTGACTCATTGTAGTGTTTAATATGATATTTAAAACTACTTTAATTTTGATTAATTAAGATTGAGAGAATATTTATATCATCTATTGAATTATCTTAGTGGTCATTATGTGAGTAGTTCCAATATAAGAGAATCATGTGGTTTATTATGGGCCATGTCACCTATGACCCCATAAGCGGAACTACCCTTACCATGATTTAGAGTTAGCTATAATATTTCATGTTTTAATGTGTAGGATAAATTCCATCTTTATAGATGGATTTCAGCTCTACACAGACAACACTATCTTGAGATAAATATTAATATAGTTGGACATAAAATCATAACAGATGATTTGGTTCGAGTATATCTAGAAATTGAAATTGATATGAAATATTCTCTTGAAAAATGAATTATTTTCATTAATGGTATTTGTATAGACTCATATTTAGGGAGTTATGACATCTAATGAGGATAACATGATGGTGACCATGTTTATAATGTTAAATATAGATATTACTGATGAATGAGAGGTAGTGAACTATTCTCCCTTGACCATTACCTCTTCTTTTCTGGATTGAGAAAATGATAGAATACAGTGTAATTATGATATTTCTATGATGTGAGAATGACCCAAGGGATATCATATGGTATTAGGATGGTTTTTGTATGTGTAATGATTTTTTCAAATCCATGGTTGGGTGTTAGTCCCCATTTATAGGGGGAATGGTTGATAAGGGACTCATATACCTCATGATGGGTGGAAGATCCATGGTTTACCAGTATGTTTCATGAAATGATGTATCACTTTTGGTGGAAAAGATAGAATAACTTTACGATATCATAGTATTTGTTTCTCAATGTATTACCTATCAGAGGATAAAGGAAAATAACTAACAATCACATGGGTTATTTAAATCCATACCACTAATTTTATGGAAGTTGGATGAGGTGATCATAGAGATTATCACCGAACTACTTAGGATCTCAAGGGGTTGTGATGTATTTATGGTAGTGAATTATTAGATGGTGAAAGTTTCACATTTATTTCCTATCTAATATTATTAGTTAGTGAAACAGGTAATAATGTTATATGCGTGGAAGATGGTATAGCTACCTGGGGTGTGTAATGAATCAGGTTGGGCTTCCCACAAACCAAAACCTAAATCGTCCCTCTATAAAGCCCAAAGAACATTCCTGATCACAATGGGATGGAAACAAGAACTGGGGGTATGCACATTTATCAATGATATTTATTTCAATGTAATTAAATAAAATATTGAAATGAAAATATATTTTTCATATAAAATTAATAATGACCTATTCAGATGTAAGATATCCATTCATATCACATAATATGTTCCAAAAAAATATAAAAACTTAACATGGAATAAAAAATAAAAAATCCAAAAAATCCGTATAACTAGATCACCAAAAAAATATAGTGGAAGATTATACAATGAGTAAAAAATATAAAATACATATGAAATAATTGATTAATAAAACATATAAAAAATCTAAACTTGAAAATCTCTGGTAAATACTCTACACTATCTACCATCCATCATCATAAACCAACACATCCAACTATGGTCCCAATGAAAATCCAACGAATGAGATCCAATACACATTATCTATTATATTGTGTGTGATCCAAATAATCCATGAATAATTTAACTATAAGTTCTATAGGTTTCCTTTTATAACACATTCCATAAATTCTAGTCAGACCATATTATATAAAATAGATTTTTCAAATGTGTAAGATTATAGAAAAAAGTATTACACTTTATCCCTTTCTTTACAACACTATGGAAATCATTGATGAATAAATAAGGACCATCCTTCCAAAAACCATAATTTTTTTCTCAATCAATGAATTCAAGAATTCCATTAAATTGAAATTCATAGAGTAAAAAAGGGGTCTATAAAATCTATAATAAATAAAACATTTCATCCTCTTTAATGAAAAATATCAAAAATACATATTCAAGACAAACAACTCATTCCTTTTAAAGAAACCAATATTCAAAAACCCTTTATCAACAGATTTGAAAGTAAAAAAAACTATAACCATATATAATATCTAAGAAACGTTTTCCAAGATATCAACAGAGAAAAATAAAATAACTAACAACAAAGACATAGATCCACACAACCAAATAAAATATAGGGGATATAGATGAGGTATACATATATATTGGGACCCCGTCAATCATCTTCAAGTAGATATATGTAAACAGGGAGATCAATAGGATGTAACATTAATGATACTATACCTGGTTCATTGGATAATTATCTCAAGGGTCACGCGATGTGAATCTAAAACATCCCATTCAGTCTTTCCTCATATGGTTATTTCATTGTACTATATAAACCCCCAAGAGGGAATAACATTCACATATCTGCAGCTAGACTATTAACACTATACTTGTGTAACATGTTGAAGGGGCATAAAAGCTCTGAAAAGGGAAGGAAAATACTCCAAAAAAATTAGATAAAGGAATAAGATATATGTTAGACTGATAATTTGAGAAGAATATTGATGAAATTGAATTTTGAAAATGATCAAAGTGGTGAACGTACTGATTTTACTAAATGGTATGTGAATGGTATTTCCCCATGAATTGTGTCTTTGGTGAAAACGTGATGGAGAGGTACACTCCCACACACTGTTCCTACAAACATAGTTTTCAGATGAGGTTAGGCCTATAGTATCCCTAAAATTGAATCGTTCACAGGATCAAGGCAGTGATTTCCGTCATCAAAAACCACATCCCCAAAAATCTCTCCCAGAAAATATCTGTTGACCGAGTCATTAGCGGGATGGATGATTTTCCCATGGGAATTCACAAAAACATTTTCTGTGACCCATAGATACCTCCTCCAAAACACTCTATAAAAGGACCTCGAGGGGGGCTGAGAAAATGATTAGTTGTTTGGGGAGCATGAAAATTATAGGTGGAAGACTTAGAAGAAAAATGATTGATGAATTATGAAACTGTGAACGGTTTCCAATAGGTATATACCCACTGCATACCATGAAAGGAAGTAAACACACTGACAATATTGAATTGTCCGTGAACTGGATTGGTGAACCATGATCTATGTTCCCTTCATAGATGTACTTCCTGTGAAACATAGGATCAATTACTCTTCTTCAATCCTGTTTTTTCACATAGCACTAGCTGCGTGGATGGAACCCAGTGACGCATAACACCGCCCTATGCAGACAGAACCTAAGGCCGTGTACCACAATGGTACATTTACTACATCCAAGTCTATTTATCACCTGAGTATATGAACTGACCCCCAACCATAAAGTAATTTTCAATGAAGAGGTTACCCTACCCCACATGAACAAATGGTATGCAGAGTAGGGTATCTTTAGTCTTTCCACCTTCGGGTACCAATCATTCCCTTCTGTTTCCATCACATCCTTTGAATCCCCTCCACTAACCAGTCTAGTGGAATCATGCTAACGACTCTTCCAAATCCACCAGACATAGTTGATAAATTATTTGGTCTCATTTTCACATCTTCTATGTTTATATATCCATGGTAAATGGACTCGTGTAGGTAATCCCTACAATGGTGAAGACCCCTAGAATGTTCGTAACTCTACATTCCCATGTTTACCCAGGGTTCAAACTTGGGATACTAACGTGAACCTCCCCATTCTAGGGAACAAGGGTAATCATTGAATTTACCATTCCATGAGGTATAGTTAAAAGTCAAATGGATCATGGCCGATTTTACTTTCGACTAAGAGAAATGTTTCTCCCATATCCCTAAACTAATATCAAGGCACTCCTCCTGAGGTATGTCCCTAACATTTCCACAAGAGGTGGTTCTCTTTCTCCTCTCAGGCTAGGTTTGAGACATGTCCGGATAGATTTCCAAATGTGAATATCCTAGATATCAAGAAAAGAGATGAAATTGGAACATTCAAATACCTTCTCTCCCTCAATGAGTCATTTCCCTAACCTCTTCCTCCATCATCATATTTTTCTATCAGTGGATAAATGATGGTGTGTGGTTTCTCAGGTCTACCACTTCCTCTGGTTTCACACACCATGAATGACCCATGTGGGATTAGAGGTTGATGATGACGAAATAATCCATATCATCTACTAATGTACATTGATAACTTGAATTCTTTCTCCAATCATGATTAAAAGAACGCCTATATGAAGTCCCAATATCAAAAGGGGTCATTTTATAAGTATAAACCCCAGTCATGACCCCACAATAAGGACCTCCTCTATGGTATATGCCCAAACATAATCCGAACTATAAAGGATTTGATTCCCAACCAACATTGATACATAGGAATCCTCCTTGAGGTCAAAACCCGATAACAAAGTCCCCCAAATTTTCTTGGGGCCTCATCCTTGGAAGGGTCATATTCACCCATGGGACCACATATCTCCTGAACATCCTGGAATTCCTTAACGTAATCCATGCATTAGATATTTAGTAAGAACCATTCTACAAGATTCCATCACTACATGATGCTAAACTACATGGTTGGGACCGCATCACACGACCTTAAAAGGTGATGTGTCCAGTTAAGTTGAACTGAACTACTTGGGTTCTGATTCCTCTCATGAGGATACATAATAATCCCATCTCGTGGGCTTGATCCCAATATCGAAGAAACTTTTGTACTCCATAGATGATGATAAAATATAGAGATCCTCATCATAGGGATTAAACTAGAATTGTCTTATAAATTATTAATACATGCATATACATTGTTTATTTATCAAGCCAGTGTTAATCCGTGGACACAATCTAGGGAATGAACCAAGTATTCACAAACATATTAACATTTCATAAATCAATAATAGAGTCCCGGAGTAGGAAATAATTCTCCCCAAAGGGGTCTGATGATCCCGACCTCCTATCCTCTCGACCAATGGAGTTCTTAAGTGTCATATGACAATTTAGCATCCCATGAGTGCATACCATTTGAAAATAGGTATTTGAATGATAGATACAAGGGTCATTGGATGTTGTTGGCTCCACGAGTAAACTAGTTAGAGACCATCCAATGACATCCTTCTTGACGTGGATTAATTTCAAATATACTCAACCCCTACAATAACCTATGGTGACCACTAAACCATGGAACCTCCTTCACTACACTAGAGGGATAAAATGCTTAGTCTTTGTAGGGACAAACCTGAAAACCCCCCATCACCAGGGGTGGGATTCAAATCAGGATGAAACAAAAATGGTGAACCCGACATGAAAACCATATAATAATGGACAATAGGTTACAATCCATTGGGCCATTTTGTCTGCCCTAGTATGATGTGAATTAGGTCGAAACAAAAACGGTGAACTCGATGTGAAAAACATTATAATAACAGAAAATTGGTTAATTTCAAACTAGATATTTTGTCTACCCTTGTATGACATGAATTTGGTCAAAAAAATAGTGAATCTGGTGTGAATCCTTAACTAAGGTAGCAGTATTACCCCACCACAAGCCCCTTTCATCCAAAAAAGAAGAGCGCCAAGAACAATTTTCAATAACGCATGTGATCATGAGATAATACTTTGACAATGTTTTTGTTGTCTGTATATTTCATATATGTATATTTTAGGAATTTCATATAGATCTGTTCTATCCAAATGGTATCTTGACAAATTTATCATACTTTCACATCAGCGTCTGCAGAAGTGACTGAATCCCCAACGAACATGACTATGTCTTCTACCCAGCATCATCAACGCCAGTTTTTAAACATGTTGTTCAAAAAGTACCACCAATGTTGTACTCTTCATGTGGTGGAGGATTCAAGGAAGGACCTATAATTGGGGAAATCTCACCACCCACCTCTTTAGCTGTGAATGACACTCCATAAAAGGATGGCCCAGATGGCCATCTCCAACTACTTTGAGATCCTATCCCCAGAGTGAAAAAATGAGTACCCCCCTCATATCAGGGTGGCCAATGAAGTCGTTGCTGATGAATTCATCACAACTACACAAGAACCCTGCTCAAGGTATCCGGCCAGAGTATTCCACCACTAGCGACGCACAAAACAATATCGTTCTCATGAAGAGGATCTCATGTCAATGGAAAATATTGAAGTCCAATGGACACAGGCCCCATGATCTTCCCAATGAGGGAGAAAAATTCCCAATCAGAAGTAGGATATCACCATAGTCCTCTAAGAGAGGATTTTCCACACCAAAGTGGTGGCATAAAATTGGCACACATACAACTCTACCCCGTCCTCTAATTCCCACCACAGAAATAGTGTGGAATACTTTGAGAAGACCTACATTCCCACTCAATCTTTGGAATCCCACCATAGATAATTGTTGGCACATCATCAGTAGGCGAAAATCCCCACCAATGTCACTGGTCTTGCCGTGCAGACAGAGTGAAAAATTATAAGAAGATGCAAATACCAACCAATGCACAAGAAGCCCATCATCCAAATAGGATGGAACCCATCTATAAGCAGTCAAAAATACATGCCAATGAAGGCCAATACTGCCTTCAAAATATGGTGTAAAATTATCAGAAGTAATATAACACTGCCAAAGCATATAAATCCCACCTGTAAAATAAAGTAACGATCCATAGGAAGATGCATATTCATACATAACACAACAAATCCAACCAGCCAGGAATGCTGGAAACAAAATATGTGCAGAGACAAATAATTATGGATGCACACAAATTAGAATGGTCAAATATGGGGGAAACCAGAGAATACAGCTAGCGGCAGACTCATTCCTCTTTCTTTGTACTGGAGAACTACCAATACCCACTGGTAACTAATGGAGGGTCGAAGCAGGAACAAAATCCTTCTCCGACATCGAAATGGGAATTCCTACCCATTCTATCCAAGGAATTATCTCAACACATCTTGACCATGAGGGAGTATTAAATTTTTATCCTAGAACATATCCTCCATAAGTGTCTAGACGTCATTGCATTGGAGGTAAAAGTGGGGATTCAGGCCCACAATCTCATCTCCTCAGGCGGGGTGATTCATCCAATAAATTTGATAGTCACCTCAGTGTAGACCTACATCCCTGCAACAATCTAGAAGGGTTAATTACCATATTATTTTATACATGGAAAAGAAAATTGGGAATAAATACTCATTCCAATTAGGGACATCATTCCAACATGGTGGTCGCTCGGGGGTAGAAAAATATCCTTGCCAGAATTCAAGATATCCATCAGCATATCACAAAGGTATCATGGGAACCAACTATACATGTACCCATACATGAAGGCCATTACCAATAGAATGCGGCCTAAGTTCCCAGAACAGATCACACAAAAATGAAACATGCCAAAGGCAAATAGAAAATAAAGAACATACTCGTGATGCTTTTCTTATAGAAGCTGTCATTATTGACACCCTCAAACATCTTTAAAAAGAGGATCAAGATCCTGTAATTCCATTTCTAAATTATGTAAGTGGATGTATCAATTTGAAGGGTCCTACCCATAATGTTTCTAAAAGAAGCTCTGAAGGCCCTCCCAATAGCACCCATATGGGATTACTTCGTGGGTCATGAATGTTCGATCAAGAGATCATATCTTCTGATGTGTGTCCAGTTATCCATCCCATTTACCATAATATCGATCATTAATAAGGTAATACCCTTTTTTCATCCACCTCTATGGTAATCCTTACGTTATAACCTGCATATATGTTTCTCCCTGTAGTCAGATGTCATGTTGTGATGGTATTCCTCACATTGATGGATGCTGATATGAAGGCCCTCCTCATAGTGACATCGAGCAACGAGAAGGTCCCCCCAAATTGATTTATATCCTAAAGGCCCTCTTAGAATATAAACTATGTATACTCGCTATGTAGCTATATCTATGATGGTATTTATCTCTATGATATCAGTCATTGTGAAAAGCCTCCCCTCAATTACACCAAGAAAGAAGAAGGTCCTCCCTTTCTAGTGGTCTAACCTATAGGTAATCCCTTGGGTATACACCACAGAAGTCCTCTCTATGATCATAAATTATCATATGATAGTAGTCATCTCCATCATGAAACTAACTGTGAAGGTCCTCCCCACAGTCAAAATTCACACTAGCGAGAATGACATCCCCTCATCGGGTCCAATGAGAGCAAGATATCATATGCCGAGGCACATATAAAAATGTCGTGCTTCATTTTTTATACTATCTTAATGAGAATTGATATAATTTTTCAACTAGATGATGTCCCAGGGCCATGATCATCTTCTGATCCACTCTCATACCATTCACATGTCAACGTGACTCCCGCTAACCCCACTGCATGGAATAAAATCATTAAGGAGAATTCAAACATTGCAAATCAAGAAGAAGAGTCCCTAGTGGAACAAAAAAAGATATGTTGGTAAAGAGAAGAAAAAAGGCAGGGATAACATACCAGGGATATATTGGCCCACAAATATTTCTCAGTTCAACAAACCAAGAGAGTTCTCAAAAAATGTATGCATGAAATTTTCTTCAATATGTAGGAAAATTAGTACTAGTTAAAAGAATATTTTTTCCATACGATGGGTATAATGAAAATGTTAATTTCATGGGAGAGATTATCTATAAAATCCACCTAGAATCTATTCTATTTTCATGGAGACCAAAATCAGAAATGAAAAGAGAAAGAAATTGAGGAAACCTACCAAGATGCACTACAGAAGTTGCACTACCTTACCAGAAATGTCCCATTTGGTCTTCATATCCAGGGATGAGAATAACATGGAGATCTTCACTTCACTACACTTCCCATCCTGTAGAACCCATAGGAAGTGACATCCTGCAATTTCATCATCCCTAGAAGGCAGTCAAATGATACCTCTACTCCAGAAAGGTGGAATCCTCATCAAGATACGACCTTGAGTATGTCTTAGAAGCGTTAGGCATGACAAGAGTAATCCATAAAGAAGCTACTGAAGTAGGATACTGGAAACATCTAGCCAAACTACTATATAAGGGAATCCAATATACTATCACTACTTATGTCCTCATAAGAAAAAAATTTATGTGCAGACCCGACACTATATCTGGCTCACATGCACATGGCAATGCCCAATATCATGAAGGGGATAATAGTAGCAGAAACCAATGCAATACAGGACCAGACCTAGACCATAGGGTTAGGGGAATTTCTAACACAAAATACCCTTGTAAGACTATAAAATCTGGGCTGAGGCATGTCAACCAATGAATGGGAGAAACCCTAGCCCATATAGATGGGGGTATTTATACCTCAAATTCCTACCCTATAGAAGTTTTTCATCTTCCATATGGGAAGAACAATGAATAGAGGGGTCACTAGTTCCATCCCATCCTATGAATCACATCCTTCAGAACAAAGGTGTACTTCAAGATCATATTAGTTCTCTCTTCAAACCACTCATTACCAATAAACCCAAAGAATATCACCAAATGGACGAAGAAGATCCAACAAAGGACCATAGAAGCTCTCATACCATTTATCACCAAGAATGACACCCACAATACAGTATGCATCAGTGAGCTACATGGACATCGACCCTATAGAACTCACTGAAAATGGTATAAATAATGAGGAAACAAGAGAAGAGGTTCCCCTTTCGGAGATGGTCCACACTGATACTAGGGGTGTGAACACCCAAAACCAAAGCGTTTTCTTAAATTTGGGTGACCCATCTATGAATCCATCGTTACCACCATCACAAATCACCAATAAAGAAAAAAATAAGATCAAGGTCTATGAATCGACTCCCACTTCATGTGAAAATGATTCCCCCATGCTTGAGGAGATATTCACACTATAGGAGGAAGATACTAAAGAGTTAAGGAGAATAAACTCCGAGATTCTATGAGCTAGCTATCCTACTAGGTGCGTTCCCTAGGTGGAGTGTCAACACACACTTCTATCAGATGTGCCTCTTCCACTATGTATTATTTAAAAAGATGCAGAATGGATGGATATCTCGTTCATGGCAGCGCAGGGACCGTCAGTAGACCTGAACTCAATCCCGATAGGATATCAATATTTCATCCCATTAGGGAATCCATAAAAATATATTCAGAAAAATATATAGAGGATTCTTCTAGCTGGGTATCTTCCTTAAGATCCAGCAGCACCAACACATCCAATTATTCCCTCGGTTGCACCCATCCATGCTCAGGTTTAACAAGACATGCATCATGGGCTTCCTAAATATTATTGAATTATTAATGAATTGAATAAAATAAATGGAAGGGAGGAACTCCCCAATACAACCATAACATAAAACCTACCCCAAAAGGACAAGAAATGTTCCACCACCACCAAATTTTATGAACCATGTATTCCTAGTGTTCAACGGCTAAGGTGACCCAGAAAATACCTAATACACTACTCATCTTATAGTGATCCAATAATTGGAACACCAGAGTAGAAAGAAGTTGTGAATCTCATATGATTTGTATGATGTCTCCATGTTTCATCCTTTTTAGGATATACCGGGTGTCCAACTGACTCAAAAATAGGTTGGGAGGATCTTTGGCACTAGTACCAATTTCAGTTCAGCATGATGTTGCCAAAAACAATAGTCAGTGACCTCATGAAATGAAAAAAGTGATAGAACGAGAGCGTTTCAGAATTCATTAATATATGGAAGGGTCTAACTTACTCCTTGAACCGACCACTCTCCGAAGATGATATGTTGAGCGTCTGCATAGATAAATTTACTGATGATATGAAAACACAACATATTGTATTAAAATATACAAGTTGGTTACAAGACATCTCATCCATCACTGAATGAATTAAAGATTATTTTAAATGGACTAATATTATGACCCAAGAAATCCCATCAGTCCTAGTAAAAAGATTAGGGAGATATGAAGCATCTTTGGTCTTGGTTATGTCCCCCCCCCCGCACTAGCTTCAGCTCCAAGGCCCCCTCAAAACCATACAGGAACCTTTGAACATCAAAAACTTCCCCCTTTTCGAAAAGATGAGTAGAGGGGGTGGGAAGTAATAAATTTAAAGAATGAATAAATAAAGTGTATTTGTTCTGGGATGAACAAGTCCGTTGATACATTGTAGCTTCCATGGATTGGGACATGCTTTGGCTTTCGAATCCAAAGCGGGCTAATGAAGTCAGTCTTGATGACTGGTTAGATTATTATCCCTTCCACTAGATTTTTGTGCTCAAAAATCCAGGAATGATTTTTCATCAATAAACTCCTAGAAAATATAATAGATTATAAATAATTCAATTTGGGACCACTACCAGTGCATGTTGCACAGGTTTCCACCACTAACCCGAATGACGAAGTGGAGTGGAAGAGTAGTATTTATCAAAAAGGAGAAAAATATCGATAGTTGGATGACTTAGAAAACAATAAACTGATCCCAGAGTATCACATAGGAAATTTTGAAGAAACTAACTATTCCTATGATAGCTCCGGATGCAACACATTAGACATCCTCATCTCCACAATCCCCTAAAGGCCGGCCGCCCAAAAAATAATCAAATTAGAAGGGCGAAAAGCAAGTACAAGAAGATGAACTTGAACCAAATCAAATGTTGACATTGGAAATCATAGATGTCATTGTGTAAGATCTGATGATATACGATTCACCCCTCTATATTGCACCAACATAGGCATATGATAAGGTAATGTCATCTAGAGAAGAGGTGTTGATTTGTGGCTCTGTCAATGTCATCCAATTATTGGATCATTTTCCTGATGATTAATATGGTTATCAACCAGAATCCCTCACACCGAATTCGGGGGCCGGTGGAAGAAGATTTATGATATTAGGATAACAAGGGAGACACATCCATGTCTGAAATCAAGTTTATGGATGCACCACCGCTAAAACCACCAGTGTTGTAGAAACCCATGGAAGGACCATCTAGAGAATACAATAGGAACTGAAAAGTCCTACTACCACTATAAGACTACACCATGGTCTTATCCTTCTAGAATATCTATCAGAGGAATAATTGATGACTGATTTTACTTAGAAAGAGAGCAGAGCAACCTGACCCAATCTAAAAAGGACAGAAGTTCCCCCTGCTCCGACTACAAGGGCTTACCCATACACATCAAATGATCAAGTCCCTAATGTTACTATGAAAGAGAATCCCAAATCTAGGGTGCACCTGACTTTATATAATAAATATATCATTCTAAAAAATTTATCTTTGATACCATCTATGCGTTGATTCATGGATGGACAAAATCTATTAGTAGATATCAGGAACGCACTCATTAATGATTTTCTACTTCCACATGAGTTTGAAACCAAGGAAGTTGTTGTTGAAGTCTAGAAGATAGAAACCAATACTGTAGAATACCCCACAGTTGTCTCCTTCATAGATCAAGATGAAGACACCATCCAGTAAGGACACATGAATCCCTTATATATGTCTGGCATGATAAATGGTGTAGATATCCAAAAAGTATTTATTGACATGTGAGATGAAGTTAATCTCCTTCCACTACATACAATTTGTTGGATGGTCAGTAATGAGGATGATCTGACACCATAAACCACAAATCTGTAGGGAGATGTAAAAAAGCAATCCAAATTTTTTAGAAAAACTTAAGCTGAAAACCTAGTTTGGTGACCTCATAGCTCACCTAGAATTTATTCTAGTCTGAAATAATATGGATTTCAGCACCCTAAAAGGGAGGCTCTCGCTATATCAGCGTGCATCAGTTCCCTCCTCTTTCCATCAGTGCCTCAAATACAACATTAATGGATAGAGTGGGAAACATCCTGATGATAAGTCCCCATTCAAACTCTGTGAATCACATTATATTGATGCAGGGTTCTATGAGAAGAAGGGAAAACCACCCTTAAAAGATGGAATTGATTGTGTTGCCTCCCCAAAGAGGTTGGAAATGTTTCCCACTAATCCCCTAAAGTAGCTCGGGGAAGAATACATACTTCCCATCAATCAGAATAAAATAATAGTTCCAAATTGGGATGTGTATTTAGCAGTCCTTATGATTTCATTTATGGCTGTCGAACCTGATAATGTGGAAAAACACCCTGACTCCCAAGATATTGGTGGGGATTCTGATGAGAATGCCCCCAAACCATCATCCAAACTCCCCAAAATATTTTACTTACTAACTAATGTAGAAAGAAGTGTTTCCTCACCCCTTGAAGATGAAGAAACACTTTTAACCCTCACAATATTTTCAACAGAGCATCCATCACCAATGTATGATGTAGAAGATTCAGATTCAACTCCCAAACACCAAAACTGCAATTCTTCCTTCAAATATGGAGAAATCATCTCAATAATTTTTTATCTTTTACACTATGAAGAGGAAGATGATGGGTATGTAGAGGAGGATGAAGAAGACCTAAGGGATTCCCCTCCAGCATTAGAGGAAAGATTCTCTACCACCATTGATGAACTCAAGAAAATCAACTTTGTTATAGAAGAGGACCTGTGACCCAATCTAATTAGTTCGGCCATGTCTTTCAAATATCAATAGGTATAAACCTCTTTCCTGATGAAGAATCAAGTTGTTTTCACCTGGAATTGTAAATATATTCCATGCCTCAATACAGAGGTGGCCACTCACCACCTAGTATTTCCATAAGACCACTGTGGTTAAAAGCAAGCAACCATAAGGATGCACTCGACAATTGCTACAAAAATAGAGGCTGAAGTTGAAAAGATCATCACAGATAACATCATTCAGGAGGTCCAAAACCATATATAAATAGAAAATATTAACCCCGTTAAGAATACAAAAAAGAATATTAGTGCATTCTACGATTTTAGGGATCTTAATCATCATTGAGAAAAAGAAGATTTCCTAATCCCCACTATTGAATTACTAATTGATGTGACTACTGGATATGAGATTCTCTCTTTCATGGATGGTTATTCAAGTTATAATCAAATATAGTTGGCCCAATAAGATGAGAATCCACCAACATTAGGGATCCCCAGGGGGTGTTATGCTATAAGGTAATGCCGTTCGGTTTTAGAAATGTTGGTGGCACATATTGGCACACCATGCATCGCATATTCAAACCCTTCCTAGGGATGTACATTGAATGATCGGTTGATGATCTGGTGGTTAAATCATGATAATTATTTGATCATATTTCATATCATGAAACCATATTCAATAAACTACAACAAAATATTCTGAAAATGAACTTCCTAAGCTGTGCTTTTGGTGTAACCTCATGAAAATTCCTCACCTTTGTCATATGCCATCGTGTCATTGAGGTCGAACCTGAAAAAATAGAGTCCATCCATGTCATGTCACATAATCGCATCCTCACTAATTGGAGAGGAATCCATGGAAACCTAGCCTACATTCGGTTCTTCATAGGCATCCTCATAGGATGATTTTTCCCCTTCACCAGGTTGATGAATGAAGGGGTAGAATACCAATGGGATGATGATTTTCATGATGCATTAAATAATCTAAAGAGATATTTATTAAAACCCCCAGTGATAATTCCCCTATCGAAGGATGAACACACATTCTATAAGTGACCACCTTGGAGTGATCACTAGGAACCTTTCTCATATAGAAGAACTTTTTCGGTAGTGTGAATTTCCACTATTACCTCTACCAATCCATGATCAATGCTGAGACACATTTTTCAAATATTGAGATGAGCTTCCTTAAATTAATGTCTGCAGTATAGAAGTTGAGTAATTACATCCATTTCCATAAAGTCCATTTGGTATCATGTAGCAACCTTATCAAGTATATTCTTTGTTGTCCAATTTAAACTGGATGCCTATCATGATGGGCGGTCATCCTACCATAGTTCGATATATAGTTAATACCATAAAAATCCATCAGATACTAGACATTAGTAGATTTTCTAGAAGATAATCCATAAATAGAGGTGAATCCATTAGATGTTGAGTTACGTGATGAATAATTGTTCTGTCTTAAAGAGAATCCAAAAATGTGGGAAATTCCCTTTGATTGTGCCTCCATAATCCCAACATTGAATAGAATTGAAGTCCCTAGACTCAACAATATGGGGATGGGATTCATACTCCTATCCTAAAAAAGTTAGTTCTTACCTATTTCTTACTACTGTTAGATGGACACCCAAACAATGATATAGAACGCCATTCTCTTATCGTAGGTTTGATGCTAGCACTCTAAGTGCAAGCCGAACACCTAATGATTAAAGGAGATTCCGAACTTGTCATCAAGAAAGTCAATGGTGGCTATTCTATTAAGGAATAGACTACAATCCCTTTGAAGAACCATTTACATGAACTAATGACAGAATTTACATTAAAGAAAACATTTACTTATATCCCATGATCAAAAAAATCACAAGCTAATGAATTGTAAAATGAATCCATGACTATGGATGAAACTTATTAGAATGAAATAGTCTTCAGTATTGCCCACCGATGGATGGTCCTACTATTTATTCATGACAACAAGGAAGAAATTAAAATAATCCTTCCAATCTCTAAGACATATGACCCTACTAATGGTTGTATGAATCCCATTTAATATTACATTAAAATGGGGGATCTCCCACAAGGTAGGGCTGGAAGGGAGCAAATACGAATATTTGCAATCAACTTCATGATATATGATAACAAAAACCTGCCAAATGTATTTTATAATAGATTTCTTGATTGAGTCCTTCTTAGAGGAATTGATGAAGAAGATACCACCACCGTCATAAAATAAGTGCATTACAGAACATGAAGAACACATCAATCAGTGTCCAAGATCTCATTGCAGATTTGGAGGCATGGACACTATTGAACCACCATGATGTAGGATTGTGCCACATTCACCAAAAAGTGTCATTCCTACCAAGTTCATAAAAATATCATCCACCAGCTCTTGGAGTTAATTCACACAACCAAGTTCTCCTGGTCATTTTCCATATGGGGAATAGATATCATCGTACCATACCCTCCTTCCACAGCCATAAAATTCAAATATATTCTCCTACAAATAGACTTCTTTTTCAAATGGGAAAAAGATGTACATATCAAAGAGTTTGGGGAAAGAAGAATTGTTGGATTTGTGAAATCCAAAATCATCAGCAGGTTTTGTCTCCCTTATACTATAATGACATAAAACGTCACTAATTTAATTTATGTTAAATTGGTCAATCTATATCATGAATATAGAATTAAGGCCAACCATTCAACCAAATTCTATGCAGTGGAAAACAAGAAGATATAGTCCTTTAACGAGACCCTATCCAATATACTCCAGAAGATATTAGAAGAAGAAAAGAAATCATGTCTGGATAAGCTCCTCCATGCTCCATGGGATTACCAAAACACATCCCACCCCAACACTAAAACAATATCGTACTCATTAGTATAAGGGATAGTGGTAGTTATACTTATCTAAGTTCAAGTACCATCGCTTTGGGTGGCCATCTATGATCAACTTTTAATAGTTGTGAAGTCCTAGAAATGGTTTGATGAGGTGTAGTGGTTGGATGAGAAAATATTGCACACTCTACACCATTTGGAAGTTTACCAAAACC
This sequence comes from Viscum album, assembly GCA_963277665.1. Lineage (NCBI taxonomy): Eukaryota > Viridiplantae > Streptophyta > Magnoliopsida > Santalales > Viscaceae > Viscum > Viscum album. Next base: position 1,009,480,748 of record OY728119.1, on the reverse strand, counting down.
AAATTGCATGAGACTTCAATAAATAGGTTTGCCTATGATATTTCCTCGAAGGAGAAATAATGATGGTCCTCAGAATATTGATGATACTTGGAAGGAAACCTCTGGAGTTGTACAAAAAATGGGAAGGACCATATGTAATACCCAAGGTCTTCTACAACGGAGCATATACCTTAATTTAAATAGATGGACAAGTCACCACAACTCCTACCAATGCGAGGTTCCAGAAAAAGTACATTATGCAATAATATCAAATTTTTCTTAGCTTCATGATGTTAAACAACATAGTTCCACCGACATCTATGTTACATGACATTATATAGATAAAATGTTTCTAATATCATGAAATTAAACTGCATAATGAACAAATCATAGTTGCAAGAAGTTAAATTGAATATATACATATGCACCCATGATATATGATGATAAAAAACATGAACTCATCTTATCTACAAGACGTTAAAAAACATAGCGACACATGAGTCCACAATGTAAAACATTAAACTACTTGAAATAGACATAGCTACAAGATGTTAAATTGAATAGATACATATGAGTCTACACTGTATGATGTTAAATATCATAGAATCTTCCTCTTAACCACAAGAAATTAAAATTCACGGTGATCACTTTGTCCTGAACAATGAATTGTTTCACATGAATCAGATCGATACACGGGATAAAAAAAATACGCCTTTCTTGAATATGGGTTAGATCGACACATGGAGTGTATCAAAGAACTATGTGTGGGATTGAATCATACCCTTACAGGATACGTAGTGGTTCCCAGATACTACATCCAATTGAAGCCACAAACATCAGACAAAAACAATGCTCCTCCTCCTTGTGAATGGCCCAAGCCAATTGATGTAGGGACTTTTACAGAGCTATGTATCGCTTCATTCTTATTAATAAATGGGATACATAGAGAAAATATTAATTTATGTCTTTTTCCATCCTTCACATGAAATTAAATACCTCTTTTATATACGTTTTCCCATATAATAAAAGGGAACTCATCATCGCTTCTTGTTTCTCACAATGAGGATAACTCACGTGAGCTTAGGAATGGTGGTAAGGATTTACCCATCATGGAAAAATAATAGAAGAATATTATAAGACTATAATCTTGAAATAATGCTATAAAATTCACCCCCTCTACAAGAACATGTCAGACTGGCATGGGGAGTCTAGAATAACTATGTGTGGCTTGATTATTACCCTTATAGGATACTTAGTGATACTGGATTCCCTAATCTTGGTCTAACCACGATTTTTTTGTTTCCACCTCCCTCTACATGGGTTAGACTAGTAATAGAAAGATGTTTTTATGACTATGTTGACTTTTATTCCCAACAAACTAGGATACATATGAAACCTCGCTGCGGTTCATCTTCGATACTTCACTCACCTCATAATTTTCACGTCGGTTCACTCTCATCCTTACTATATGACGTTCAACTACATAAAATACCAGAACTACATGTGTATTGATTCCAATCCATCAATGGGTCACGTAGTGACACCTCTTCCTTTCTAGGTCAAGCCACCATGAAAAAATGCCTCCCTTCTATAGAAGCCAGACTTATGAAGGGAAATTAACGAGTCCTTATAGCATGATGTTAAACAACAAGGAAAAAAGAAGTCCTAATGACACAACATTAAAATATAAGGTATATCAAACACTATGTGCATCTTGATCCTTGATATGATAAGATATGTAGTCACACTCAGGCTGACAATTCTAGATCTGGTCACATAGAATAAAAAAATGAAAAAATTCCCCCAATCTCCTACATGTGAAATGAAAATAGATGCAAGGGATTTCAAATATTGACCCCGACATGTAGAATGTTTCAAAAGATTATGCTTCCATTATATACTAAAAATATCAATGTAGAGGATCTTGTTCCTCAGAACTAGTCATAGTCTAGATATTCTTCATGTACCCATACATCCCCTTTTCATCCGTTAAACTCCATTCCCTGGGGAATCTCAGATCACTATAATCACCCATGGCTATCCAAAATGGATAGGTAGTGTCCTGCAGAAACAATTTTTTGACTTCACAAATAATTACTTGGTGGATCTGCATAAATGGCACACTAAAATGGCTTGTCAACCAAAGGAAAATTCATCCTCAGGAAAGGATTTTTCTACTTTTGTACACCCTTTGGCTCATAATCCTCACATCATCCCTCCTTATTTGACGGCTCTCAAAATCAAGGATTACACTTTCTTCCCCTGATAATGTCTGGGGCGTACAATGAATATCCCATTCTAATTATCCCATGATTATGTAGTTTTCCTTTGATATTTTTCCACACAGCATGATTTTAATCCGTGTTTTTAATGTGCTCACTACATGATGTTAAACTACATGGACAAAAAATGCTTCCTTATTTGATCCGTCCAACACTAGGTGGTTGAGTAAAACCCCTACCACCCCTTGTTTCTCATACTGAGCATAGCTCATGTGAGATTAAGAATTTCAGTACGAGATTCCTCAAAGAGCTAGGGAGAATCAATATATAATGAATTATACTATCAGAACAACTCTAATATGAGTATTAGTATTTTTACCCTATATATTGGGAAACCTAACTTCCTAACCTATGACATTAAACTGCATGGTACCTGAAAAATAACTAAGATGCCCCACCCCTTTGCACATACCAAACCAGTGCAGGGAGCCTGAATTCAAGACATTCAGATCTCCAAGCTCATGTTCAGACCCAACAATGGAACCAATATGCCCCCACTAATTTCACATGGACAAAACATGTGCACGGAGCCTGATATTCGGAAACCTGGATCTTAAAAACTAGGCTTCGATTTAATAAGGGAGTAAAAAATATTCTGCCGCACATACAGGTCAAATCTGTGTAGAGATACTCCCAATTCCACATATAATCATGGATTGAGTGTTTCTGATATGTCTTATCCAATTCTATCTATTCATCAATCTCTATGATTTTAGTGATCGTGGATCTTCATAATCATCATGACCATTGGGAATGGAAGGTTAGTGTCATCTGGACACCTTTTTTTGAAGATACATACAATGAACTAGCGTCTTTGCATATGTTACCTAGTAAAATGGCTCTTCAACCAAAGGAAAATTCTTCACCTGAAGTTGGTTTTCCTATATTCATACACCTAATGGATTCCAAGACCCATGTCATTTATCCTAATCCAAATCCCTCGAATCAATGGTTTACAATTTCTTTCCAACTCACATCCTATACATTCAAGAATATCCTAGCTCGATTATCTTCCAAATATTTGAGGGTTCTTCTATATCAATTTCATAATTGTATTACATTTGAACTTCATGATATGAGGTACTCAATATTCACCCTTAGTCCAAGTCACATTAAAGGGTATTTCCCCTCATGTTCCTACAAACGAAAAGAATCTGTATGGGAAAGTCCAGCATATTCCCTACCTCATTGGTTAATCTATATCCAAACCAAAAATTCCCCATCCATATGTGTGAATCATATTCTCATAGGGATTATCCTTAAAAGAACTACATACAACATTATTCCTTCCGTCACAGGATATGTAGTGACATCTGAATCTCATATTTTGGATCTAGCCATGAACCTGAATTCTCTCTTCCCTACTGGCGCAAGGGTCAGACTTTTGTAAAGAAACAACTCACATTGAAATGATAAAGATTTATACACTATTTTCTAATATTCCCATTATTTTTTAACCTGAAATCCCCCCTTTTCATGATCTTAAGCACTTCCCTTTCATAAACCCATATCTATATCTGAAAAGGTAGGAATCCCCATAATCATCCAAGGACCTCAAAAATGGATGTCTAGTGTCATGAAGACACCTTTTTTTTACTATGCACACAATTACCCAATACCTATACATATGTTTCCTAGAAAAATGTCCGATCAACCAAAGGAAAATATATCCTCATGGGAAGCCTGTCATTCCTCTATATGACCTTATGGAATTTATGTCCTACCTCAGTCCCTCGATTTAGAATCCCCCTAAATCATGGTTTATATATTTCTCCTTTTTAGTGCCTGATGTAAAATAATATTTCTATTCAATCTAATATAAAAAACATGAATCATTTACTCTCTTCTAGTTAGAGTAAAATGATTTGGTAATAACACATCTCAAATGTTCTAGTTGTATGACGTTAAACTGCACCATGCACTAAACCTAATTTAAATAATTCAAATTCTTGTGGGAGTGTATTCTCATCCAAAGCTGAAAAAAATACACCTATTACATTTAGACATCATTCCATTAATAGGACACCCACAGTGGGCGTCAATAGAAAAAAAATCCAAAATTTGATATAAATTTCATGGCCACCAATAATAGACGGCCAGTGTCTTATAGACACCATTGTTTGACTTTTCACGCAATGTCCCAGTGTCTCTACATATGTTTTCCACAAAAAAAGAATTTTAGAAAAGGGAAAATTCATCATAAAGATAGGACATTCCCACTTCAGTATTCCCCATGGCTTACATTCCCCATATCATGTCTCATATCTTGAAAAAAAAGTCTCGGTCAAGAAAAATATCTTATCGTGGTCTAGAAGTAATTAGGAATCCTCTGAATAACGAGTCCTAAATTGGGGACCTTTACCCTCAAGTCATGGTCAAAGATGCTCAACCTAAAATTTATATCATGGTCAAAGATGTCCGACCGAATACATCAGTAATGATAGTATGGTTTATAAGGCTTTAAACATCCAATGAAAAAGACAAAACACTCTCCAAGGTGGAAACCCGCCAAGGGCACCCTAGATAGATGTCGGGTGATAGCTTGCTAAAACTATGTCACATAGTATTTATGGAAAAGTATTAGGAAAAAAATCATCATCAAGAGATGCAAGGCTTTTAAGGTCCAAAATATGCAAAGGGTCACCTATGAAATGGAATGTTACATACTGTTAACCTGCGCCATATTTGGATTAGGAAAAAATAAGGGTGATATCAAAATATGCTCAAAGTTTGTTATATTTTCCATGAATACCTAGTGAGAGTCAAAAAATTCTTGTTGAGCTCCTCCAATGTGGAAAAAATTAGGGAATTATTCGATTATTTACTTTATCCCAAATTATGACTCATTGATATTTGGTTGAGATTGTGGTTTCAATTACAGTAGGTTATGATTTATTGATATTGTAGAAAAGGGAAAAGGTAAACCATTAGAGAGAAACCCCTTTTAATTATATTAAATGTAGATATGGAGGAATTCAAAAAATGGGAGACTCTCCCTTATTTCAAAGAAAAACAATGGAAAAAACAATATAAATGACTATAAGGAAGTCTGCCTAGATCTTTCCAAGAAATCAATGATTGCATGGCATCTACCATCAAAATACTTCTATAAATAAAAAAATATGATCTAATAATGTTGAGTTGAATGAGTTTTATTGAGGTGGACTTTTTACATCACCCAACCCTCCCGCTGGAACAATACTATCAAATCTTTTAATGAAATCGATGAGTGGGAATGAAGAGGATGACCAAGAAATACCTCTTCTAGGACTAGTTAATCCCTCACCAATGGAGATACTAGTTCAGGGCTCTCTCAAGTGTTTTATATTGGAGGAAACTTATCATACATTTTGCAATGGATAAGAAGTCCCCCTATCTGGTTGACATCTCATAAACTAGTACCCACTTCACCACGGGACGAATGAAAGTTGTTAGTGCTTGAACACTACTGACTAAGCAGCTCAAGAATCATTTCACCTGGTGAATATATTGAAAATTGAGAGACCCATAATACTAGATGTAGAATGATAACATCCAACTGATAAGGGAACTCTAAGAAGTTTTGATGCACCAAGAAGGCCTAGGCGCACTCATTAGAAAATCATACTCCAGATTGAAGATACTCTATAGACACCACTCTATATTGGGGTTGATTCAAGACTTGTTAACAATAGTTGGGTAATCCGAAGCTACTAATTCAAATTTTGAATTGTAGTTCCCTTGAGTTCTCTATGTCAATATGGAGCCATTCCGAACAAATATGTCATCTTGGCTCAAGGTAGTGAGGATTTCCCCAATGGAAAGAATATACTTCCAATCATACTCTTGCAACATATTAAGAAAAATTGTGAAGATGATCTAGTCAATCGGTGTTAAGGAAATAACATCACCGTATAAATGTTTTAATGTGGTAATTGGTAAAATAGTGGAAAATCTATAATCTCTAGTGGGAGAAGATCTTTGAATATTTCCTCTTGAGGAATGATTTAGGAACAAAATTTTTATTTGATGTTCCCAACCATGGCTACCCTCATCTTGGTCACTTCCATTGTGATAAGTTGAAGATATATCTCCTTTCTACATCAAGAAGACCATTCCAAAGTTTAGTCCAACGAAATCATTGAGAAAAGACAAAAAAATTGGAAAAAGTAATAAAGAAGCCCGCAAAACCATGTTTCATATTCTAAAACAAGAAATGGTGTGTGGAAGGCATTCCCCATGAACCAACAATTCAGGGATGCACGAAGTGATTCCCCACGGGGCGTTGGCTAGTGAGATGAGCAGTTTGGTGGAAAAAATAAATACATACGACCCTCACTACACAGAAGTCCAATTTCAGTTTTTAAATGTAAATTTCAATTCACAAGATCATAATTATATTTTTGGATATTGATAACCCATGTAAGACACTCACTACATGGATGATTTAACTGACCATTTCTTTAATTGAAGGTCTGTTTTTAGATTTAGAAGTTAGTTCCCAGATGAAGGAGACTGCAAAGAGTATTCAATTTGTGGAAGGTGAAGCAAGGATCGCAGTGGGAGGAGTCTCTAAAGTATCTAGTACACAGAGGCAAATAAATCATAGGGAAAATAAACATATCTTTTTGCTTAGAAATCTGATAAATGAAGAATTATCAGCCAAATTTATACATGCATGGTTCCGAAAATAGTTCATCCTTTATACAGGAAACCATTTTCATTCATGACCACTTTCTAAAATAGAATGTACTCATTTTCGTTCTGACTAGACCCCATTCCAATGGGGGGAATTTGAATGCTCTTAATTTTTTTTGAAAGGGAACAAAAATACTCCGATGAATTGGATGAATGAGTAAAACATAGGTCCAATTTAAAATTTGCGATGAAAATTTAAGAAATATAATTTTGAAAAGAATCAAAGTGTTCTATGTACTGATTTCCAGGAATGGTACGCGAATGGAATTTCCCCACAAACTGTGTTGTTGGGGTAAACATGATGAAGAGGTACACTACCACACACCATCCCCAAAAACTCATTTCATGGATGAGGTGAGGCCGATGGAATCCCATGAACTCTGTCATTCACATGATCAAGATACTGATTTCCTCCACTGCAAATCGTAGCCCCGAAAACCTCTCCCAACAAATCTCTGTTGAAAAAGTTTTCCGTGGGCCAAATTATTTCCCCATGGGCTTCCAAAATAATTGTTGTGTGATCCACATATAAATCTTCCATAACACCCTATCAAATGACCCCGAGGGAGGAAAAAAAGTATCATATTTATGGGGAGCTTGGAGATTAAAAACAATATACTTTAAAGACAAATGATTGATGAATTACAAAACTGAAAATAATTTATAGTAGATACAAACCCATATTGTACCATGAAATTATAAAAAACACTAATTATAATAAACTAGCCACAAACCTTGTAAAGACCCGTAAATTTCAATGGAAATTTTTTCTTAATTTTCTTTGGGATTTTACGAGTACGCAGTTTCTGACGGCACCTGATTCTGGGGCCTGGTGTGCCCGGAATCATGTTCCTAAGTTTTGCTCTGGTACGTTCAGTGAACGAATGAGCGAGTTTTCCTAACTTTTGAACCAGTTCTCGGAATCGAAATCCGAGGACACCGATGAAACTGCAGCGCCGGTAATTTCTTAAGAACACCTTTTCCGGAGTTGCGTTTGCTCAGGTGAGGTTATTAATTAAATGAGTTTACTAAAGAATAAAATAAAATATTTTGCTACAAATTTTATTTTTATTCTAAGTAGTGATATCCTTGGCATGGTGGTTGGAGTGGGACCCACTAATATCCTAACTCTACTAGGTAGGATATTAGTGAGGTGGGGCCTGCACGATCCCCACCCCCTTTATTTCCTTTTAGCCTCCCATGTGAATTTAATTTTGTAACTCACCCGAACCCATTTTTAATGGAAAGTCAACCCTCAAATTAATTTGAATTTTTAACGCTCTTCAATTAAGACAATTATTTGAATGATATCTTTTGAATTTAAAATTAATGGCTTGCGTGTGTTAATAAAATAAGACAATGACTTATTTTATTGGGTTGTTGTTTCATTGTGCGGAAAGGAGAGGACTCTTGCGCTCTTGAGGAATATCTTCATCCTCGTCGAAGAATGCGAAGAACGCCGAGTCTTCGACGAAGAACTCCATCACCATAGGGGAATCGCCGTGCCATCTCCTCTCTTCTCCGCAGCCAGTGAGATACACCTTCTTCGGAGAATGACGACACGCCGCATCTTTCTTCGGGTAAATGCCGACGACGCTTACGGAGCATCGATCCGCGACACCGTCTTCCGCAACGTCGTCTTCCGCGACGTCCGTTTCCCGTGAAAAACCTCATTTGACGACTTCATCGAGGTAGGGGTTTGAGTTCAAATATTATTGATTAATTTATCACTTGTTTGATGAGGATATTTATTATTTTTGGGCCACCTGTTATCATTATAATGGGATGAGGTTGGACCGCACTAACACGACCGACGCTCCTCCCTCTTTGTTGTTGTTCTTGTTGCGACATGAACAAAGGCAGTGCGGTGCAACGACACCGTACGAGAACATGGAGAATCACGGTGAAGAAGCGCGACGCCGATGCACCGCGCCGTTGAGGCCGAATGAACCCGTGGCCGGAGTCGGGCCGCAGTGAAGGGGCCCGTTGCCTTCGCGCCATGCCGGAGAACAACAAAGACACCACAGCCATGGCAGAGGGGCGCGACCCCATTGTATCATGCCGGTTGGACAAGGTCGTGGCCTAAGGCCATGGTGGTGTGGGGAGCGGCGGCCGGAACCGCCGACCGCCGGAGCAAGGAGTGCCGGACCCGCGAGGGGGGTCCTGCAGTGACACACCGGCCGGCCAAACCGGCCAGCCGGTTTTCAAGAAATCCAGGGGTCGTAACCCCTGGCTGGAAGAAGGCGTGCCCCCCATACGGGGGGGGGGGGGGGGGGGGTTCTCAATTAGGGGGGCAGTGACCCCCCCCTTTCCATGACAGATCGGTCGAGCCGAGCTGTCTGGCCACGCGGGCCGCGTCCGTGCCAGGCCAACCGGCCTCCCAGGCTGGACTGGCAGGTAGGGCCGCGCTACGCCCTATTGGGCCGGACCCAGACCCAGGTCGGGTCGACTCGGTTCGGGCCGACCCAGGGGGGGTCTTGGGTCGGGTCGGTCTGGGCCCAAAACCCCCTAATACCAGATAGGTTCGTTTAAATACCCGTAACTTCGGCTACAGACATCCGATCAAAGAAACTTTAGTTGCGATGCGATCCATGGATCGATACGGTCGTTTCGGTATATTAAACTCAATGTTTTAGAGATCTTTGGGTACAACCAGGTTGTTTAGAACATGAAACCAACCGGGCCCTTGGAGCGGAAACACTTATAACATGAACTCTGAACATGTGATTGACGTGCCATTGACTTTTTTGGATTACTCATAGAGAGATGGACCTTTTGGCTTACTCCACTTGAGTTTTGGATGCATTTGGAGTGTGGTCAGGTTGGTTTTGACTTAAATACCTACCGGGCCCATGGAACGAAAAAGCTAATAACTCTCAGACCGGGCGTCCGATTGAGGCGCCGACTATCACGTTGAGTTCCCTATGTCGAGACAGAACTTTGGGATACATCAACTCCGAACTACGTGTCAGTTGATGTATCGACCCCTTGGCTCGTGGATCGGACCCTCCCGGAGATGATCATGGTGTGTGCGGGAACCCTAGAGATGACTGCGACTACGATGACGATGACGACTGCACTGAAATCCTCCGTGGGATCTGCTGCGACGACGACTGCACTGAAATCCTCCATGGGTTCGGTAGCGATGACGACCGTACTAAAATCCTCTGTGGGTTTGACGATGATGATTATTGTTCTTGTATCCTATGTGGGTCCGACAGTACTACTGTTCTTGTATCCTATGTTTGGTCTTGTATCCTATGTGGGTCCGACAACTTAGCTAGTTTTGTATCATACGTGGGTCCCAGCTTAGATGAATCTCTGGCTACATCTGATCATCTCTATCACCTTACAAAGAAGTATACCTATGTGAGATGAGTCTTGACTCTCAATCATTATCTTCGATATGATTGACTTTCTTTCCTATGTGGATTGGGTTGTGCTTTCCAGTGTGGATAGGGTTGCACTATCCTGTGTGGACGTGATCATACTTGGGCTCGGATGTTGGAGGCGTCCTGGAATTGATGACTTAGGTATATGTATGGGCATATACGAAAGTAGTGTTTGATGTTACTTCGTGATTGTATATTTCCTTTGTGGATTATCCTTTGTGGATTCTGGGAGACCTTCTGGGGTCTCGGGGTCCCTACTAAGTAGCATATACTGACCCCTGAACGGGCTATGCCCGCACTACGTTGTGTTGGATGCAGACGACAGACAGTGTTGATCGTGGTTGAGGCTTGTGGAGAAAGTCGGTACCTGGAGGTGGATCACTGGGCGGGACGTACACGGAGCGGACGGATAGACCCGAGGATCTGAGGAGGCTATCTGTACCCACCATTCAGGTGCGACTTGTAGTGGACGGCTCGACATTGCTGCTTTAGTTTTAGTTTATGTACTTACTTTCCAGTTGTACTTTTTTTAGTTTGGGTTTGTATTCTGGCCCACTTACTTATCCCCATTACTTTTGTACCCAGTTTTACTTAGTGTTTACTTCATTTTGATTTCTATGTGGTGTTTGTTTACTTTATAAAGGCAATTCCTTCCCCTTTTTGTCGGGATTTATGCCTTGGTTCTATTCGCCAGCCCCTGGCCTATGGGAGGCGGGCTTGGGGTAGTCACGGAATGGATCCCGAGGACGGGTCGTGACAAATTGGTATCAGGGGAGTTCGGTTCAACCGCAGAACTCAGGACTCTGATCTTTCTTCTATGTGAAGAAATAATGTTAAGGGTATTGAGTGTGGTTATCATTCCAGGGAGAGAGTGTTGGTTTGGAGGCCGACGTATCCGTACACCAGGACCCTGACTTCTGATTTACGACTCAATGCACGAAAAAATTGATTGCATGTGTGTTTCAAAAGTTCTCTTTGTGATTAATTTGTGTCAGCTCACCAGGTATACTTTTTTGACCATGGTGCACCTGTTTCTTTTCAGGATGAACCCACGACAGCAGCCAGCTACGGTTCCGAGCATTGTGCGAGACGACAGCCCATCGAGCGACGAGGCCTCGGTACAGGGCCCTTTTACAGCGGGGGCACCGGCGGTACCTCTACCCACTGAGCCACTGATGACACTAGCCCCAGCCGCTGAGAGTGAACGTTGCCTTAGAGAACTGCACGAGTTTCAGTGTCAGTGACCACGCAGGTTCTGCGGGGAGACGAACCCTCAGGCAGCCGAGGATTGGCTGGAGGCTGTGGTTCGAGTTTTCAGGTTAGTGGGGACACCAGCTGACCTCATGGTGATCCTTGCAGTGAGCCTCCTGCATGCGGCAGCAGGCAGATGCGGGAGCTTGATGCTCCAGGTGCACGATGAGGAATCACTCCTCTGGATGGACTTTGAGAGCCTCTTCCGCTCAGAGTTCGTCTCAGCCACCCTCCATGCGGTGCGCACCCAGGAGCATGACGGAGGTGAAGAGTTTCTTGGGGCTAGCTGGGTACTACCAGAGGTTTGTTCTAGACTTCTCCTGAGTTGCGGCACCACTCTCAGCTTTTATGAAGAAGGGGAATCCCTTTTTGTGGTCAGAAAGATATCAGAAAAGCTTCCAGGATCTGAGAGGGAGGCTGACTAGCGCACCTATCATGAGGCTACTAGAGGAGGGAGTAGGGTACGTAGTCTACTGTGATGCATCAGGGACCGGACTCAGATGTGTCCTGATGCAGGAGCAGGCAGTTATCACCTATAGATCACATCAGTTTAGGTAGCATGAGTAGAAATACGCCACCCATGTCCTGGAGTTAGCAGCAGTGGTCTTCACTCTGAATATGTGTCGAAACTGTCTGATGGGAGAGCGCTTTACAGTCTATTCTGACCACCAGAGTCTCAGGTACATCTTCTCGCAGAAGGACCTGAATATGAGACAATGGTGATGGCTCGAGTTCCTCCAGGACTATGAATATGCGATAGTCTATACTACGGGAAAGGGTAACGTAGTAGCTGATGCTCTCAGGAGGAGGATGGGCATTCAGCTACTTGGGGAGGTGATAGAGCAGCTAGCCCCTTTGCAGATATCCTTCATGGATAGAGATGGAGCAACATTTCTTCAGTCACTCACAATCACTTGTCCACTACTGCAGCGGGTTAGAGAGGCACAGCGTGGGGACGCTGTCTGTGAGACGCGACATGCACAGATATCCTCAAGACAGGCACTTGATGGTTTCTTTATAGGAGGAGAGCACGACATCCATTTTAGAGGACGTACCATGGTACCAGCTGCTTTACAGGAGGAGGTAATGAGAGAGTTTCACACTTCCCCTTTAGCGGTACATTCAGGAGTGGAGAAGATGTACTAGGATCTTAGACGACAAATCTGGTGGCCGGGTATGAATAATGATGTAGCTGAGTTTGTTTTTCGATGCCTCACCTGTCAGTAGGTTAAGGCAGAGCACCAGGTACCAGCAGGCTTGGTGCAGCCCTTGGAGGACCCAAAGTGGAAGTGGGGCAGGATATCTATGGATTTCATGACAGAACTTCCACGTAATTCCATAGGTCACGACTCCATTTGGGTGATTGTTGACTGACTCACCACGTCGGCCCACTTCTTACCCATCAGAGAGCAGGGCATAGTAGAGAGCTTGGGATGTCTCTGAGTTCAAGAGATTGTATGGCTTCAGGGTGTTCCATCATCTATCGTCTCTGATCAGGATGCTCTCTTTACTTCCCGGCTTTGGAAGGGGTTGTAGGAGGCATTCGGGACGCAGGTACGTCTGAGCACCGCCTTTCACCCTCAGACGGATGGTCAGACGGAGAGGACCATTCAAACTCTTGAGGACATGCTTCGTGCATGTGTCCTCGACTTTGGTCGCAGCTGGGAGGACCACCTACCCTTGGTGTTATTCGCGTACAACAACAAATACCACTCCACCATCGGGATGGAACCATACGAGACATTGTACGACCGACCTTGCAGATCAACTCTATGCTGGACAGACCCTAGGGAATCAGCACTTGTGAGACCAGAGATGGTCCAGGCCATGACAGAGAAGGTCCAGGTCATCCAGGAGCAGATGAGGACAGCTCAGAGCTGGCAGAAGTCTTATGCTGACAGAAGGTGGAGACCACTAGAGTTCGAGGATGGAGACCACATTTTCTTAGGGGTCTCACATCGACGTGGATTACAGAGATTTGGATGAGGTGGCAAGTTATCTCCGCGCTTCATCGTACCATTCCAGGTCCTCACCAGGATAAGAGAGGTGGCTTACCACCTGGATCTACCACCTCAGTTGCACTGGGTGCATGACGTCTTCCACGTATCTCAACTGAGAAGATACGTGCATGATCCGACGCATATCATCGACCATGGGGAGTTGGAGATTAATGAACGGGAGACTTTTGTAGAGGTCCTGGTGGAGATCGAGGATCAATAGGAGTGGTTCCTACGTGGACGGTCGATACCTCTAGTGCGCATCAGATGGCAGCACGGGAACCTCCAGGAGATTACATGGGAGCGGGAGGCACAGATGTGTGCTCAGTACCCTCATTTATTCCCCTAGTTTGTGATGTATCTTTACGAGGACGTAATGCCTAGAAGTGAGAGTAATGTAAAGACCCATAAATTTGAAGGGAAATTTTTTTGTAATTTTCTTTTGGATTTTACGAGTATGAAGTTTCTGACAAAACCTGATTCTGAGGCCTGGTGTGCCCAGAATCATGTTCCGAAGTTTAGCTTGGGTACGTTGAGTGAACAAATGAGCAGGTTTTCCTAACTTTTGAACCGGTGCCCGTAATCAAAATCTGAGGACACCAATGAAACTGCAACGCTGGTAATTACTTATGAACACCTTTTCTGGAGTTGTGTTTGCTTGGGTGAGGTTATTAATTAAATGGGTTTACTAAAGAATAAAATAAAATATTGTGCTACAAATTTTATTTCTATTCTATGTAGTGATAACCTAGACATGGTGGTTGGAGTGGGACCCACTAATATTCTAACTCCACTAGGAAGGATATTAGTGAGGTGGGGCCCACAGAAGCCCCACCCCCTTTATTTACTTTTAACCTCCCACGTGCATTTAATTTTGTAACTCACCCGCAACCCCTTTTTAATGGAATGTCAACCATCAAATTAATTTGAATTTTTAATGCTCTTCAATGAAGACAATTAATTGAATGAGATCTTTTGAATTTCAAATTAATGGCTTTCATGTGTTAGTAAAATAATACAATGATTTATTTTATTGGGTTCTTGTTTTGTTGTGCGGAAAGGAGAGGACTCTTGCGCTCTGGAGGAATATCTTCATCCTCGTCGAAGAACACGAAGAACACCGAGTCTTCGACGAAGAACTCCATCACCACAGGGGAATCATAGTGCCATCTACTCTCTTCTCCGTAGCTGAAGAGAGACACCTTCTTCGAAGAATGATGATGTGCCTCATCTTTCTTCGGGCGAACACCGATGACGCTTACGGAGCATCGATCCGCAACACGGTCTTCCACGACGCCGTCTTCTGCAACGTCGTCTTCCGCGACGTCCTTTTCCTGTGATGAACTTCGTTCAACGACTTCATCGAGGTAGGGGTTTGAGATAAAATATTATGGATTTATTTTTCGCTTGTTTGAAGAGGATATTTATTCTTTTTGGGATGCCTATTATCGTTATAATGGTAGGAGGTCGGACCACACGAACATGGACGACCCTCCTCCCTCTTTGTTGTTGTTCTTGTTGCAGTACGAACAAAGGTAGCACAGTGAAACGACACCATGCGGGAACATGGAGAATCATGGCGAAGAAGCGCGGCGCTGACACGCCGCGCCGTTGAGGCCGAACGAACCCGCGGCTGGAGTCAGGCCGCAGCGAAGGGGCGCGGCGCCGTCGTGCCGCACCGGAGAACCACAAAGACACCATGGCCAGAGCGTGGCCACGGAGGAGGGGCGCAGCGTCGTCGCACCGCGCCGGTCAGACAAGTCCGTGGCCTATGTCTACGGTGGTGTGAGGAGTGGCAGCCGGAACCTCCGGCCGCCGGAGCAAGGAGGGCGGGACCCGTGAGGGGGGTCCCGTGGTGACACACAGGCCGGCCAAACCGGCTGGCCGGTTTCTGAGAAATCTGGGGGTCGTAACCCCCGGCTGGAAAAAGGCGGGCCTCCCATGCGGGGGGGGGGGGGTTCTCAATCAGGGGGGAAGTTCCCCCCCTCTCTGCGAAAGCTCGGCCGAGCCGAGCTGTCTGGCCACGCGGGCCACGTCCGCGCCAGGCCAACTGGGCACCCAGGCTGGACCGGCCGGCGGGACCTGGCCGGGCCATGCCCTATTGGGCTGGACTCAGACCCGGGTCGAGTCGACCCGGTTCGGGCCGACCCCGGGGGGGGCTTGGGGTGGGTTGGCCCGGGCCCAAAACCCCCTAATACCAGACATGTTCGTTTAAATGCCCGTAACATGGGCTACAGACCTCCGATCGATGCACCGTCAGTTGCGATGTGATCCTTGGATTGAAGAGGTCTTTTCGGTATATTAAACTCAAGGTTTCAAAGAAATTTGGTTATGGCCGGGTTGGTTCGAACACAAAACTAACCGGGCCCTCAGAGTGGAAACACTTATAACTTGAGCTTTGAACATCTGATTGATGTGCCATCGACTTTGTTGGATTCCTCTTAGTGAGATGGACGTTTTGGATTAATCTTCTCGAGGTTTGGATGCATTTGGAGTGAGGTCGGGTTGGTTTTAACTTAAAAACCAACCATCCCCCTTGAACAAAAAACCAATAACTCTCAAACCGGTCGTCCGATTGACACGCCGTCTGTCACGTTGAGTTCCCTATGTCAAGATGGAACTTTGGGATACATCAACTACGGAATACGTGTCAGTTGATGTATCAACCCCTTGGCTCGTGGAGCGGACCCTCCCGGAGATGAGCATGCTGTGTGCGGGAACCCTAGAGCTGGCTGCGACTACGACGATGATGACGACTGCACTTAAATCATCTGTGGGTTCGGCAGCGATGACGACTACACTAAAATCATCCATGGGTTCGGCAGCGATGAAGACCGTACTTAAATCCTCCGTGGGTTCGACGACGATGACTACTATTCTTGTATCCGATGTGGGTCCGGCAGTACTATTGTTCTTGTATCCTATGTGGGTCCAGCAGTGTTTGACTCTATTATTGTATCCTATGTGGGTCTGGAAGAGTAGCTGGTCCAGTATCCTATGTGGGTCCGACAGCTTAGATGGTTTTTTATCTTATGTGGGTCCCAGCTTAGATGAATCAGTGGCCACATCTGATCATCTCTATCACCATACGAAGAAGTATACCAGTGTGAGGTGAGTCATGACTCTCAATCATTATCTTCTATATGATTGACTTGATTTATTATGTGGATTGGGTTGTGATTTCCTATGTGGATAGGGTTGCACTATCCTGTGTGGACGTGATCGAACTTGGGTTCGGATGTTGGAGCTGTACTGGAATTGATGACTTAGGTATATGTATGGGCATATATCTAAGTAGTGTTGGATGTTACTTTGTGATTGTATCTTTCCTTTGTGGATTATCATTTTTGGATTCTGGGAGACCTTCGGGGGTCTCATGGTCCCTACTGAGTAGCGTATGCTCACCCCTGCACGGGCTATGCCCACACTATGTTCTGTTGGATGCAGACGACAGACAGCACTGAGCGTGGTTGAGGCTTGTGCAGCAAGTCTGTACCTAGAGGTGGATCACTGGGTGGGATGTACATGGAGCGGATGGTTGGAACCAAGGAGCTGAGGAGGCTATCTGTACCCATCCTTCAGGTGGGACTTCCAGTGGACGGCTCGACGTTTCTGATTTACTTTTAGTTGTTGTACTTCGTTTCCAGATGTACTTTACTTTATGTTTGGGTTTGTATTCTGGCCCACTAACTTTTTCTCACTACTTTTGTACCCAGTTTTACTTAGTGTTTACTTCTGCTTTCTTGCTCTATGGTGTAAGGTTTACTTTATAAAGGCAATGCCTTCCCCTTTTTGTTGGGATTTACACCTTGGTGCTAGTCGCCAGCCCCTGGCCTATGGGAGGCAGGCTTGGCGTAGTCACGGAATGGGTCCCGAGGACGGGTCATGACAAACCAAATTAGTGAACCATGAACCATAGGCACTTTGTGGATGAACTTCTCGTGAACTACATTATCAATGCACCTTCTTCAATATGGAATTCAGTGTAGTGATTCACTGCACAGATGGACCCAGTGATGCATAACATCACTCTATATAGACAGAACCTAAGCGTTCATACCACCTTAGTATTTGTAGGGCCCCTACTCCTACATAAAAATACACCATATGAAGGGTACCCCCCCCCCTCGCATGAATAAATGGTATGTAGAGTATGGTAACTTTAGGATCTCCACCTTCCGATACTGATCATGCCCTTCTATTTCTGTCATATCATTCGAATTCCCTCATCTAATTAGTCCATTAGCATCAGGACAAAGCCTACTCTAAAGCCACCTGACCCGTATGATAAAACCATTAGGTGAATCAGTGAATCCTTCTGAGTTTACATACCCATGGTAATCGGAGTGACGTAGGTAATCCCTGTAATAGTGTAGACCCTTAGAATGTTTATAAGTCTACACTCTCATGGAATTCCATGGTCTAACCTTGGTATACTAATGTGAACCACCACATTCTAGGGATCATGGGTAATCACTATTTTTTCAATTCAATGAGGGACATTGACAAGCCAAAGGGATCATGCCTATTTTTCATTTTGTGGAGGACAATGCTTCTCCCATTTCATAAAACTCATTTAAGGACACTTTTCATAAGGTATGTCCCAAAAAATTCCACAAGAGGTGGTGGAATTGCTCCTCTAAGGCTTGGCTTGGGACATATTTAGATAGATTTTCAAATGTGATTATCTTGGTATCAAAATAAGAGAATGAATTGGAACATTGAAACCCATCTATCTCTTATTGAGTTGTCTCCCTAGCCTCTTCCGTCGTCATCCTCCTTTCCCATCAGCAGATAAGGGAAGGTGCGTGATTTTCATGGTCTACCACTTCCTCATGTTTCTCACACTGAGAATTACTCACGTGGGCTTAGATGTTGATGATGATCACAACATCCACACCATCTACCAATGAAATATGAGATTCTAGATTCCAAGCCCAAATTGGATACGTAGTATGCCTTTCTGAAGGCATGTGCTCAAATGGGGTCTGTTTCCAACGTAAATACCCAATAATGTGCTCTATAAATAGTTCCTCCTCTATGGTATATCCAATAAAGTATACCAAACTATGAGGGACTAGATTCCAAAATAACTAGGATATGTAGGATGCCTCTTTGAGGTCCAAATCTGGATAACCAAGTAACCCTAATATTATTTGAGCCACATTCCCAATAGGTTCATATTCACCAAAGAACCACATCTCTCCTAAACATATTAGTCTGGTGCAAGTATTTCCCAGATCATATCATGACCAGCTGCCTTTCACCCTTATATCCTTGCTACATGTTGATAAACTACATGGATGGGTCCCCATCACATGAACTTAAATGATGATGTGTCAAGTCATGTGGCACTGTACTATGTGGGTTTTGATTCCTCTCAAGATGATACAAAAAAATCCCATATCATGGGTTTGATCCTAATATCGAAGCAACAACCATCATCCTGGGATGATTATAAACTCTACAGGATCTCATCTTATAGCATAGACGTTCGTTTTCTCCGTAATTTCTAATCCATGCGTATCTATGGTTGATTTTTCAAGCTAGGGGTATTCCTTGGACACACTCTTGAGAAATAAAAAAGGATTCTTGAACCTCTGAACATTTCTTAAATCTTTAATAGAGTACCAGAGTAGGTAATAATTCCCCTTGAAAGTATGTGATGAGCCCGAAATCTCATCCTCTCGACCAATGGAGTCCTTAAGTGTCATTGGAAAAATCACCATCCAACTAGCGCCTGCCTTTGGAAATCAGGTTCATGAATCATGGATACAAGGGTTGGTGGGTGTTTCTAGCTCAACAAATAAACCCATTGGATACCATACGATGAAATCATACCTTATGTGGATTTATTTCACTCATTGTCAATCCCCTACAATCAACAATGAGTACCACCCAACTGTCACACCTTTATCGCAACATGAGTAGGAAACACCACCCATTCCCCATAGGGAGAGACCCAAAATGTAACGACCCAAAGTTTTTCAATGGAAAATTCCTTTCTTAATTTTTATGTCATAAAATAACATGAAAAAACAAAATAATGAACTAATAACTGTTAAGTGACCTTTAAACATTAGTTTTTCACTCCTATGTTTGGAATTTTGAAAATCTGACATACACGGTTTCGTTTAAGATGATTTTTGGAGTCTAATGAAACAAAAATAATTTTTGGTGAATAGTAACATACCCTTTGGAATAGTAACATACCCTTATGAATAGTAATATGACCCATATTAATCGTAAATCATCCAACATAAGAGTAACATTACCTATGAATAATAAAATAAAAGTTAGAAATCTTAGAATGTGACAATTTGACCTTAGTAAAAGTTTTTTGTATTTTATAAGTCATAAATAAATAATTATAATTAATTTATTAATTTAAAATAATATTTATTTCCCTAAAATTTATTTATAAATTATTGAATCAATGTCTTATAGTTTTTAGATAATTTTATAAGACCCAACGTAATTTTTGAAAGCATTATAAATCAGTTTTAATCTTAAAACTATTTTTTAAGTTAATTATGACTTTAATTAAATATTAAATTAATAATATTTAGAAATTTATTTTTGAAAAATGGACTTCATTTTTTGATTCTAGACATTGATAAATGGTTGGGGAAAAGTTTTGGGATTTTTCTGAGATACATGAATTTTTGATGAATAGTTGAATCCGATAATTCACAATAAATGCTAAATAATGTATTAATTGAGTCATAGATGGTGATATGCTAATGTAAGACCACATGGTTCGGGATTTAATTATAAAATTTCTATTCTTGGTCGTTCAAGACACACTATTTCTTGTCTTAGAGGAAATTAATAAACTAATGAATTTTATATTAAGGAAACCCCTCTCCCCTCCACTATAAAAGCCACCCTTCACTCTCTCTTTTCCTCACACCTCTCAAGCTCCAAGCCTTCTCTAAGCTCTGCCCAAACATCTTCACTAGCCCCTCACCCAATTCCAAAATCTTATGGTCTCATCAGAAGAACAAGACTATATTTCTTAAGGAGGATCTCAAGAGGAAGATTTAAGAGGTAATTACTCTCCCTCTTCTCCTTTAATTTCTTTTCATGTTCAAGTTCATTTCTTGATATCTCCCCACCTATCTTCATCCAAATTGTTTTTTAACTCCATTAGTATATTTATATTGTAATTTTATGATTCTAATGGTATATTATATCACCCAAACCCTTTCCCTCTTACTTTTATTTTATTAAAGAGAGTGTTGTTCATGAGGTGTTAATTTATCACCTTCAAAAACGACATGCTCTCTTCTTCCATTTATACCTTCAGATCTGGACATGAAACCTTTTTTATGGTTGAAACAGAATATGTATTATGTATTATGTTCTATTTTAAGTTCTATAAATAATCTATGGTCATATTACAAAGTGAAAAGTTAAAACAAGTTCGTTGTGATTCAAAAACCGCTCAAGTTAACCCAAATAATCATCATTTAATTCTTATCTAGTGATTCCCCCAAATGGATCTAATATAATTCATTATAAAATAATTCCATATCCTGCAAAATCAATAATGACATGTAATATCATTTATGGATGTTTACCCATGTTCTACCCAAACATCAATTTATGAATACAAGTGAACCACCCAAGAAAAACCATAAAAACGAACATCCCCGAACAATGTTTTTAAACTCTATAAGTCATCCAAAGGAACATTATATGAATTAATGAAACCATAATGAACCCTATTAATGTGCACATGGTTCTGGATTTCTAATTAATGAATATAATGTCATTATACAAGACATTAAAGAAAAGGAAGCATTCGGGTACATGGTAAGGGGAAATCTCGAACCCAATTTTCTTCCTTCAGGTTCTCCCTCTTTCACTCCATTTTTGATATGGTTACGCCTCAAAGATCATTTTTTAATCATTGAATTTACATTTATGGTATATACATGTTTGTCACTGGTTTTTATGTCCAACAAAATGTTTTCCAAAAGAACTCTTCTTTTAAGAAAACCCCTTTTACTTCTCACTCAAAGTGGACGGTTCTTGTAACATGTTTGTTATTCCCTCTTTCTTTTGGGAACCCAATGATTATGAATGTATTATTATGAGATGAAACCCATTCCTTTACATGGGTTATTTATGTAAATTTTTTATATGTGTTCTATGTGGCATGCATGATAATGATAATGTTATGATATGACGGGTGCACCCAGAATTATATAGGGCAATTATGAATCTTTCAAAGTGACGGGTGCACCCGGAATTATACAGCGCTCAAATGCATTGGGTAAAGTGATGAATCTCATGAGTAAATGTGAAATTATTTTTGAACAAGATTCTAGCTTGGTTCACAAGTATGTGTGGTAGTTAACCACTAAGACATGATGTTTCATTTTTATGCACTGCCACATTTCAAGTCTATTATTTATGCTCCTCTCATGTTCATGATCTTTTGCCTATGTTATGATTATGCTCACCCCATGATATATTGTTATTATCTATCCTCTTACTGGGATTTTAGCTCACTCCTTTTGATGTATATCCTCAGGTGGATACATGTACTAAGGAGAGTACAAGTGCCAATAAGATGCTATAGAAGAAGAAATTATATGATTTTTTGCTTGATGTTGTATTTGTTATGTATGGTCCTTATTTGACCAAGAAACTAAACCTTTGTATCCTTAAAGTGTAATAATATTACGTTGTTTATCTTTGAAATGATGTAATAGTAATGTAAGAAAAGGCCAGGATGCTATAGTTGGTATCAGAGGAAAGGTTTAGTTAATTTGGGAATTAGGATTCGTGAACCCTATAAAAAACATCTAGTATGAGACTAAGTAAAAATATACACACATGAATTTTTACCTAGGGATCCCATATGTTATGTTTTTGGTATAATTGTTTAAATGAATAAGTTATTCATGACATGTTTACTTATGTTTTGTTCTAACCTTTTCTATTTTAGAAAATGGTGGGAACCAGGAGAAATCAGGCCAACAACACATGCAAGGGCCAATGCAATGATTGCATGAACAACATACCCAATGATTTGGTAGGTGGAGTTAAAAACGTCATGGAGATGCTTCCCCAATTATCTCAGGTTATGAGCAATAACCATAATAATGGGGAATGTCCTCCTTCACCAAAGAGGGAGCAACTGGCTATTGAATGTTTTATGTGGAAACGACCACCGACGTTTAGTGGATCTTCCGATCCACTAGTTGATAAACAGTGGGTCAACTCCATGGGGAATATCTTTTCTGTGCTTCATTGTTCTGAGATGGAGAAGGTTACTCTAGCCGTTTCTCATCTTGATGGAGAATCCGTTCAATGGTGGGCTTTGATTAAGAACACCAAGCCAAGGGAGGAAATTGAAGAGATGGAATGTGAAGACTTTAAGATAATGTTTCTTAATAAGTATCTCCTATGAACTCTGCGCACGAAGATGGAGAGAGAATTCATAGAGCTCAAGAAAAAATACGGAGAATCTCTCACAACCTATGAAGCGAATTTCACAAGGATTGTAAGGTATTCTATGGGTTTTTTTATCAACAATGATATCAAAATTAAAAGATTCTTTAGTGGATTAAAACCACACCTTCGAAAGGCTCTTGCAATTCGAGACTTTGGGAGTTATGAAGAAGTTTTTCGGTGTGCTCTCAAAGTGGAGATGGTGTTTGTATAATGGTATCATGGATATGGTGATAAGAAAAGAAAGATGGAGTTTCAAGCTGGTGGATCTAATGATTAAGGTGGGAAGAAAAATCAACAACCCACATGCCAAAAATGTGGGAAGTTACACAATGGGAACTGCCTTAAAGGGACGGGGAAATGATTCAAGTGTGGGAAAGAAGTACAACATGCTCAAGAGTGATGAAAAGACACGAAAAGGAAGGAGAATGTAGCCGATGAAAGGCAAGAACCACTCATGGTTCAATGCTACAACTGTAAGGAGCTAGGAAACTATGCAAACCAGTGCAATAAACCTCGTGCTCTCGAGGGTAATCAACATCAGTAGCCACCAAAGACAAAGGAACAAGGGAAGGCTTATGCCATCACTACTACGAAGGTGGAGCATGATAATGAAGTCATACAAGGTACACTTCCTATTCACTCAAGAATGTAATAAGTTTTATTTGATTCTGGTTCTACGCATTACTTTATATCTTTTAAGTTTTCTAGAACTATAGAATCGAATCCCCAAAACCTTGAAGTAGAGATATCTGTAAAAACACCAAGTGGTGCAATAATTGCAACCCAAGTGTTTGAATCTTCTCCTGTTGGCGTATGTGGGAAGATTCTTCTGGAAAATCTTGTAATAATTACCTTGATGGAATTAAATCCTATAATGGGAATGGATTGGCTCTCGTTATATAGAGAACATATCAACTGTCAGGAAAAGGAAATATCTTTTCATATTCTGAACCATCCCATGCTCCTTTACAAATGCAAGGAAGATCATGAATCTCTTTCTAAAAATACTTTAATGGTGTTGGTGTTGATTAACTATGAAAAAGAATACCTTTCCCAAATGGTTGAGTCGAAGGAATGTTACAACCTTGAGGAAATTCCCATCGTGAGGGATTAAAACGATGTATTTACCGAAGAGTTACCAGGAATTCCCTCGGATCGTGAGTTAGAGTTCTCAATTGAACTCATACCCGGATCTACTTCTATCTCGAAGTTTCCCTATAGGATGGATCCTATCGAACTAGAGGAGTTAAATAATCAGCTGCAAGAGCATCTGGACAACGAGTTCATACCCCCTAGTGCATCACCTTGGGATGCACCAGTGCTCTTTGTGAAGAAGAAGGATGGAACCATGCGACTGTGTATCGATTATCGGGAATTCAACAAGATCACCATAAAGAACAAGTATCCTCTCCCAAGGATTGATGACTTTATAATCAGTTAAGAGGTGCTCAATACTTCTCAAAGGTGGATATTCATTCTGGATATCATCTGGTGAAGGTGAAGAAGGAAGATATTCATAATATTGACTTCTGTACAAGGTATGGGCACTATGAGTTTTTTTGATTCCCTTCGGACTTACTAATTCCCCTACAATCTTCATGGATTTGATGAATAGAGTCTTTAGACATTACCTCAACAAATTTTTGGTAGTGTTTATCGATGATATTATCATCTACTCTAAGATAAAGGAGGAACATGAAGAACATCTAAGACTTGTGTTGGCGACATTGATAAAGGAGAAGTTGTACGCCAAGTTCAGAAAGTGTGACTTTTGGATGAATCAAGTCACATTCTGGGGACATGTGATCACAAGTGAGGGAATTTCTGTGGATCTTTCAAAGACAAAGGCCATTGAGGAATGGCCCAGGCCCTCTAGTGTCACAGAAATACGTAGTTTTCATGGATTAGATGGGTACTACCGATGTTTTGTGAGAAACTTCTCATGATTGTGAAGACCACTAACTAAGTAAACAAGGAAAGGGGTAAAGTATGTCTGGACAGAAGAATGTGAGGTAAGATTCATAGAGCTAAAGTGAAGGCTGATCACTACACCTGTACTCACACTACTGAAAAGTGGAGAATGTTTTGTGATTTATATTGATGATTCAAAGAAAGCCTTGGGTTGTGTACTCATGTAAAATGATAATGTGATTGCCTACGCCTTACGACAGTTGAAGATCCATGAGCAGAACTACCCGACGCATGATCTAGAGCTGGAAGCCGTGATTTGTTCCTTGAAAATCTGGCGGCACTACCTTTATGATGAGAAGTGTGACATATACACTGGCCACAAGACCCTAAATTATATATTCCGACAAAAAGAGCTCAACATGCGTCAAAGGAGATGGTTAGAGCTAATAAAATATTATGATTTCTCTATTCACTGTCATCCTGGAAAGGCGAACAAGGTATCTGATGCTCTAAGCAGAAAAGAAACGGCTACTCTATCCATGTTGAAGATTGAGAAAGACCCTATCTTCTTGGATATGCAAAGGATGGATTTGAAAATCATAAGGGCATGGGATACATCCTACCGTGCCCAAATGATTGCGCAACCATCCATCCAGGAGAAGATTAAGGAAGCATAGAGGGATGATGAGGAGATTCAAAATAGGGTGAATGTAGTAAAGGAAGGGAAGCTGTAAGAGATCCATATCTACGATGATGATTTGATTCGGTTTGGAACACGGCTTTGTGTGCGTTCATCACCCAGGATAAAGAAGGAGCTATTGGATAATGCACATAGCTCAAAATTATTTATCCATCCTGGGAGTACCAAGATGCACTGTGATCTCTGAGAACACTTATGGTGGGATAACATGAAGAAGGAGATTTCAGAATATATATCAAGGTGCTTGGTATGTCAGTATGTTAAAGTTGAGCGACAAAAGTCCAAAGGTATGATGCATACATTACCTATACCCATGTGGAAATGGGAAAATGTTACTATGGACTTTGTAACTGGTCTCCCAAAGACATCAAAGGGAAATAATGCAACATGGGTTGTGGTTGATCGACTCACCAAGACTGCCCATTTTATCACTATTTGGAAAGACCTCTCGTTTGAACAACTTGGAAAGATATATGTGAAGGAAGTGGTGAGATTGCATGGTGTTCCACTATCAATTGTCTCTGACCATGATCCAATGTTCACACCTAAATTCTGGAGGAGCCTTCAACATGCTTTGAGTACTGAATTATATTTCAGCATGGCCTATCACACCCAAACCGATGTCCATTCTGAAAGAACAATTCAGACGCTTGAAGATATGCTATGAGCCTGCTCTCTTGAATTCAAAGGTTGCTGGGATCAACATCTCCTATTGGTTGAGTTCTCATACAACAATAGATTCCACTCGAGTATTCATATGGATCCATATGAAGCTCAGTGTGGAAACTGATAAATAACTCCAACCAGTTGGGATGATGTTGGAGAAAGAAAGCTACTTGGGCCCGATCTTGTTCGAGAGATGACAGAGAAGGTTCAAATCATCCAGAAACACAACAAATCTGCTCAAAGTAGAAAAAAGAGCTATGCTGAAAACCGTCGAAGGGACTTGTAGTTCGACGTTGGAGATAAATTCTTCCTTCGAATATCTCCATAGAAGAGAGTCATGCGATTCAGGAAGAAAGGGAAGCTAAGCCCAAGGTATATTGGCCCCTTTGAGATCCTTGACCGCATAGGAGCTGTGGGCTATCAGCTTTAACTTCCACCAAATATGTCTCAAGTTAATGATGTGTTTCATGTATCAATACTGAGGAAGTACATAACAGACCCCTCACATGTACTAAACTCAGAGGTGGTGCAGCTGGAAGATGATCTCTCCTATGAAGAGCAGCCAGTAAATATTCTAGACCGGAGAGATAAGGTTCTATGTATCAAGACAACCCATCTTGTCAAAGTGTTGTGGAGGGACCATAAGTTTGAGGAAGCATCTTGGGAACCGGAAGAGGCAATGAAGGGGAAGTACCCTCACCTATTTGTGTAAAGTGAAATTTCAGGGGAAAAATTTATTAAGGGGGGAAGAATGTAACGACCCAATGTTTTTCAATGGAAAATTACCTTATTAATTTTTATGTCATAAAATAACATGAAAACACAAAATAATGAACTACTAAGTTATAATTGACCTTTAAACATACTTTTGTCACTCCTATGTTTGGAATTTTGAAAATATGATATTCACGGTTGTGTTCAAGATGATTTATGGAGTCTAATGAACCCAAAATAATTTATAGTGAATAGTAACGTACCCTTAATAATAGTAACATACCCTTATGAATAGTAATATGACCCATATGAATAGTAAATCATCCAACATAAGAGTAACATTACCTATGAATAATAAAATAAAATTTAGACATCTTAGAAAGTGAAAATTTGACCTTAGTAAATGTTTTCGGTATTTTATAAGTCATAAATAATTAATTATAATTAATTGATTAATTTAAAAGAATATTTATTTCCCTAAAATTTATTCATAAATTATTTAATCAATGTCTTATAGTTTTTATATAATTTTATAAGACCCTACGTAATTTTTGAAAGCACTATAAATCAGTTTTAATCTTAAAACTGTTTTTTAAGAAAATTATGATTTTAATTTAATATTTAATTAACAATAATTAGGAAATTATTTTTGATAATGGACTTAAGTTTTGGATTCTAGACATCGAAAACTGGTTGGGGTAAATATTTGGGATTTTTTTGAGATACTTGAATTTTTGATAAATAGTTGAATCCGACAATTCAAAATAAATGCTAAATAATGTATTAATTGAGTCATTGATGATGCTATGCTGATGTAAGAACACTTGTTTTGGGATTAAATTATAAAATACTATTATTGGTCCTTCAAGAATCACTATTACTTGTCTTAGAAGAAATTATTAAACTAATGAATTTTATATTAAGGAAACCCCTCTCCCCTCCACTATAAAAGCTACCCTTTACTCCCTCTTTTCCTCACACCTCTCAAGCTCCAAGACTTCTCTAAACTCTGCCCATACATCATCCGTATCCCCTCCCCCACGTCCAAAAGCTTCTGGTCTCATCAAAAGACCAAGACTAGCTTCCTTAAGGAGGATCTCAAGAGGAAGATTTAAGAGGTAATTTCTCTCCCTCTTCTCCTTTAATTTCTTTTCAAGTTCAAGTTCATTTATTGATCTCTCCCCACCTATCTTTGTCAAAATTGTTTTTTAACTCCAGTATTATAAATATACTGTAATTTTATGATTCTAATGGGATATTATATCACCCCACTCCCTTTCCCTCTTCCTTTTATTTTATTAATGAGAGCGTTGTTCATGAGGTGTAAATTTATCACCTTCAAAAATGACATCCTCTCTTCTTCCAATTATACCTTCAGATATGGTCAAGAAACCATTTTTATGGTTGAACCAGAATATTGTATATTTATTATGTTCTATTTTAATTTCTGGAAATAAAATATGGCCATATTACTAGGTGAAAAGTTAAAACAAGTTCGTTGTGATCCAAAAACCGCTCAAATTAACCAAAATAATCATCATTTAATTCTTATCTAATGATTTAACAAAATGGATCTAATATGATTAATTATAAAATAATTCAAGCTCCTTTAATATAACTAATGAAATTTAATATCATTTTTGTATTTTTACCCATGTTCTACCCAAACATCAATTTATGAATACAAGTGAACCACCCAAGAAAAACCATAAAAACAAACATCCCCGATCAATGTTTTTAAACTCTATAAGTCATCCAAAGGAACATAATATGAATTAATGAAACCAGAATAAAAAATATTAATGTAAACATGGTTCTGGATTTTAAATTAATTAATATAATTTCATTATATAGGACATTATATAAAAGTAATCATTCGGGTACACGGTAAGGGGAAAACTCAAACCCAATTTTCTTCCTCCGGGTTCTGCCTCTTTAAATCCATTTTTCATATGGTTACTCCTAAAAGATATTTTGTTAATAATTTCCTTTAATTTTCTAGGATATACATATTTTTCACTGGTTTTTATGTCCAAAAAAATGTTTTCCAAAATAACTCTTCTTTTAAGAACACCCCATTTACTTCTCTCCCAAAGTGGACGGTTATTGTAACATGTTTGTTATTCCCTCTTTCTTTTGGGAACCCAAAGCTTATGAATGTGTTATTATGAGATGAAACCCATTCCTTTCCATGGGTTATTTATTTACATGTTTGATATGTTTTCTATGTGGCATGCATGATAATGATAACGTTATGATGTGACGGGTGCGCCCAGAATTATATAGCGCAATTATGAATGTTTCAAAGTGACGGGTGCGCCCAGAATTATAGAGTGCTCCAATGCATTGGGTAAAGTGATGAATATCATGAGTAAATGTGAAATGATTTGTGAACAAGATTATATCTTGGTTCACAAGTATGTGTGGTAGTTTACCACTAAGACATGATGTTTCATTTTTATGCATTGCCACATTTCAAGTCTATTATTTATGCTCCTCTCATGTTCATGATCTTTTGCCTATGTTATGATTATGCTCACCCATTATATATTGTTCTTATATATCCTCTTACTGGTATCTTATCTTGCTCATTTTTATGTATATCCCCAGGTGTGCACATGTACTAAGGAGAGTACAAGTTCTAATAAGAACCTATAGAAGAAGAAATTAAATGATTGTTTATGCTTGATATTGTATTTGTTATGTATGGTCCAAGTTTTCCCAAGACACTAAACCTTTGGATCCTCTAAGTGTAATACTATTATGTTTTTTATCTTTGAAATGATGTAGTAGTAATGTATGAAAAGGCTAGGATGCTATAAGAAACCCCCCATCACCGAGGGTGGAATGCAAATTGGATAAAAAATGGTGAACCAATCGTGAAACCCCTCATAATATTGGGCAACTGGTTACTATCGGTCAAGAAATTTTTTTTCCACCATTGTATGACATGAATCAGGTCGAAACACATGCATATAAACATACTATATAATTACCTAGGGTACCTATGAAATCCATAAATGGAGGTGAGAAATAACAAACAATACGATCATAAAAAATAAAAAATTTATGAAATAAATAAACATCATCTCACTTATAACACCATCTCAAAATAAACTATTTAAGGCCATGTATAAGTATCAAAAATTTACATCCCCGTCATGGAAAAAATATATAATTAGTATAATATAAACTATGTGTATTAATATTAATGGTAGTTGTAAAAGTAGATAAATTCAATTATAAAGCTCCAAACAAAACTTCCAAAGAATCATGGGATGCCAATATGTTCTACAACTAAAAAACTCTGTTTAAAAAACATCCCTTATAAACTATATAATATGATAAATTCCATTGAAAATTTCCTAAATCAGGATTAAAAACATAAATACTAAAATGGGTTGAGATTGTTTTTAAAAAATGGGAAAAACCTTTTTTTATAATCACCCATTTAAAACTAGAAAAAATAAAATTTACCAATTAAATCATTGTTAAACAACCCTTTAGAAAACATAAATTTCTTTGGAAGAGGAACTCAGTTATTTTTACTAACACATCCATGTGAGTGACTCCAAACCAAATATATGAACCATTTAAAATCAATTTTGAATGCCTAAGGGGTAACACATATTTGTATAATATAGAAAAAATATCATTTAAACCATCCTGTCTTATAATATCAGGTAATATAACGGAATAAAAAAACAATAACTTAGTCCAAGTTGAAACAAGTAAAATCAAATAACCTTCTATTGTCAACAGTTAACTATGAAATAAGAAACACTCAATAATTGCAAAACATGAATAACAACATAATTAGATCCATCCCAAACCCAAATATTAAGCTAAACTATAAATATATTTTAATGGAGAAGCTAAAATCAAGTGGATAACGTGAGGGAATGAGTATAGAAGAAGAAATAATGAATTAACTTCAATGGTCCACTTGAAGTCAATTGATAATGTGGAATTAACTTAGGGAGAAGGATGGGAACGAGATAAGATATCCATGGGATCTCCCTAGGTTCTGATGCCTAAAAAATCATGGTTAAATGGAATAAATACATCAAAAAGTTGAAATGGGAAAACCTAGAAATTCATAAACGTTATACTTGAGTAGATCTCTTACATTGTGTGATCATTAAGGGACAGAGTGTGGGGACCCTTCCCCAACATGCACCATAGTATAGACTGCTTGGCTAGTGGAATGTTTCTCATCACAAAAAAAAACTCAACAACACTGAGTCTTATCTGATGACAATGAGTTTACCTATTGGGAAGAGTTGTAATCTAATTAGTTGTACCTTATGGTGTGGTCTAAAACATTACAGCCTTGAGGCCCTCAAATTAGAAAAACCAATAACCCTATTAAATAGAAACCATGAAATTTTCAATTTTGTAACACCATCATATTTTATGTAATATTATTTAATTAAATTAAATTGTGTCAAACTTTTATATTACATGTAACATAATGTTTATCTTGTGTTACATGCTACATCGAGTTTATCTTTCATTACACGAATAACCAAGTTTAATAAAAACATGACATACTATTAAAATATTTTAAATTAATATGGTAGTTATCATCTAGACATTCATGTGGTGGGTATATATAATATTAAATACATTATGAAAATAGGTAGATTAAAATTTTATATAAAATGAATTGTTTATTGACCAATTAATTAAAAATGAAAATGGAAGCTATTTTAAAATTACGGAAATAATTTTTCGATCAAATTTATTTTTATTCTCTAAATGTGTTTTACCTAAAAATTTTTAAAAAATAATTTTAAGATTATTTAAATGAAATCTATATTTTATATACTCAATCAACATTTTATCACTCATTTTATGTTTTACCTAGTCAAGGGATAATAATAAATCCAATTTTTCATTTAATTTATATTTTTTTTTCTAAAAATAACTTTTATTTCCTTTTGTACACAAATTTTAAAAGTGATTTTTAAAATAAATTGAATTTTTTTTTTAAAAATGAAAATAATTTTTGGAATCAAAATTTAAATTATAACATATGGTGAATTTCTTATAATTTTTTGAAATGATAATATTTTCGATGAATAGTTAAAATACAATTGTTTGTTTGAAATTTTCTTTTATAATAATGCATTTAAATGTATCTAAGTAACATTAAAATGTTTTAAAAGGTGAAATTATTTCCATTATATATTTTTTTAATCCAATTTAGGCCATTGGAATCAATTTCATATTGAATTTCAATTCAAATACGTTTTTATCTTTTCAATATTTTGTTTTTTCAAAACTGCGTTTTCACTACATCTGCAAGATTAAATTTAAATTCAATTTTGATAATTTTTTGAATGTAATTTTTATAAATGGATCAAATATTTTTAATTATAATATTTTATATTCAATAATATTTTATGTTTAATTTTTAGCATAATTAATAGAAAAAACTGAAAAAATTATTTTCCGTGGTTAAAGTCAAAATGGGTTTACTAGGGATTAAGCTGAAAAATATGGGATAACAATTAACCAAAACATTTAAAACACCCATTTTATGTATATATTTTAAAATTATAGCTTATAATTTTATTAATTAACCATTTTTGAGATTTTGATAATGTAAAAAAATTGGTACCCCTTTTTAATTTAAAAAATCAAAAGTGTGCGACTCACCTCACTTATAAAAGGTCACCCCATCAACTCCATTTCAAACATTAAAACCTACTTTGTTTGTAAAATTATTACTCAAGTGTATTAATTAAATCCATACCCAAAATAGTGGATTTTTTGAGATAAAAAAGAAAATATATCCAAGATTTAGGCTAAACCTGAAGAGGTTGTTCAATGAATAGTTAAGGTTCTTAACTACACTTTTTTTATTTTACTTCTTCTTCTAAATTGTTAAAATATTCATAAATTAATATCATAAAATACAACCAGTATCAATAGTATAATTTTATTTTATTAATTTAATTTAATAATAAATATATATATATATATATATATATCTTTACCTCCATAAAATGGGATTCAAAATCCTCATTTGTGTGTACGGAGGACTACTCAGCGCGAACTGATGTAATTCATTTTCCATCACCACCTCACATGATTGGATAAAAATAAATAATTATTGTTATTATATATATATATTAATGATATTATTATTAATAATTTTAATTATATCACATATTATTTCTTATTCTCCATTTCATGGGAATGTGATAACGTCGTTCATCTGTAGAACAGACCACCACGTCATGAAGCAGTGTGATTCGTTTTTCTTATATGCTTTATGTGGAAGGTAATTAGAATAATTTTAAATAAAAATAATTGACATATATATGTAATGAAATTTATTTTTGAAATGTAATATATTATTTACCTTTATTTTTTAAAAATATTTTGAGAAAATGGAAACAACATTCATGCCTATATTTGACTTACCCTCTCCGTGAACTGTGTTTTTTATTTTATATCTATAACATTTATGGATTATTCTGAATTCATATATTCTCAATATATATGATATTTATATCCTGAATAAAATTATTGAGATGGTTTAACCATGATAAATTTAAGAGGAGGTAATATAAAAAATCAAAACAAACATGAAAAATAATGTTGTTTGTATCCGAAATGTGATTTTAACATGGAATTCTTAATAAATGGGTAATAAAAGGACATAAGAAAATAATAAATGGTATTATATTTATAATTATATTTTCTTAATATATTTATATTAAAACCTATTTTTATTATACCTGAGGTTCAACCATGTACGAAGGCAGACAAGTGATAAAGTAATAGAATTTCACCTCTCTTTTATTTTTTGTGAGACATGTTTTATATTCACCATATATCTATTTTAGGTGGTGTATATACAAAAAATTAATTTATTTTTTGGTTATTATCCATAAAAAAATATGTGAAAACATATTCATTTGAGTATCTCTGTTTCATGGGGCTTATGGTATAAATGTTACCAAAGTGCAAAGGGGTATTTTCCATAATTTTTTGTCTTTAAAACATATTTTCTATTATGAACATATCTTATTTTATTAGGTTTATATAAACCCCTTGGAATTTTAATAACATGAATTTATTTATTATAGTGATATTATATATTTAACTAAATATTATTCGTTCAAGGTTCTTAGGATTCAATGTTACCAAAGTGGCAATGGTTTTACACTACAATCTCATCGTTTAATGGGATTGTTCATGATTATGATTTCAATGATGAAATATTATAATATATCTATCATAAAATCATGTATTTACTTCTCCTCTAGTTATTTCATTATAATAATTTTTTTAAAACATTTTCATCTCCTTGTGTACTCAATCGTTCAACGTAATGTTTTTAAGAAAAAATCATCATTATTTATCTTTTCATCTGAAATGAATTTTTCGTCCAAAAACCTTGTTTTAAAAAAATGATATCAGAAATGTTTTTAAAATTAAAAAAATTATTTATTAATTAATTTTATAACTATGTTTTAATTTTTATAATTTTTTTAAAAATGTATTTTCTTGTCATTATCAAAGAAACAACGCCCATTTGGATCTCACCAAAAAAGAGAAGCGAATATTTATTTTAATGTGTAGGATATTTATAGTATTTTATATCATAATTAGTATATACTTTTTTTAATTATTCCATTATATGATTAAATTTTTGTCTTAAATAGAAATATTTAATTTTTTTAGGAAATATTTAGTTTCAGAAAATATTTTATAAATGAAAGGGATATTTTTCTCAAGAAAATTTTAAAGATATTTTTGAATCTTATTTTATAAGATTATAATTTCATTATTAATTATATGTATTTTAAAAATATTATATGTTTATAAAATGTTTTTTGAAATTGGAAGCCCAATTTTCCTCATTAAATCTTCCATGGGATATTTCAAAATCATTTTCTATCTATGATGACGTCATTTGATGTTAGTTATGATTTAATATGATATGATACAAGGATAAAATGATTATTATTTATCTGAATGGTTTTATGTTTAATTATAAATAGATATTAAAT
Source organism: Viscum album (assembly GCA_963277665.1). Lineage (NCBI taxonomy): Eukaryota > Viridiplantae > Streptophyta > Magnoliopsida > Santalales > Viscaceae > Viscum > Viscum album. Next base: position 1,009,445,681 of record OY728119.1, on the reverse strand, counting down.
AATCCCATTTTTATTCAATGGGTTATACCATGATAAAATTCGTGTTAAACATGATTCATTATTTCACAGTTATGGTTTGATGAAATAATTAAATGATTACAAAACCTTTTTCTTTTTTATAATTTAGTTATAATGAAATGTCTAGAAAATCCTTTTATTTTCCTAGATTCTCATATGATAAAATTTTTATTAGTTTTTTTCACAAATAAATATTATTTTCATCATGTTATGGTGGTTAAATTATAACCATGTATGGTGGTTACGTTATAAAAAAATATGGTGGTTACGTTATAACCAAAGAGGGGGGACCAATATCTCCCTCTAATACATTTGGAAAATATTAATATCCCATGAGAAAAATAGGATTGGAATGGGGAGTTAGATGAGTTCAAAAAGGGACTCTATCCACTATTGTAGTCTTAGGAGTGAACCTTGAATTCAATAAAGGTTTGGGGATAAATCCAATTCCACTATGATAGTTTTTGCAATGCACCTTAAACTACTAGGGAAATGATTTTTTATGCTTATGTGTATTCTGAAAATCTATTCATTTTTTCAATATGCTATTCTCATTGATCATATTATTTGATTATATTATGATACATGTCTTATTAACTACCATGATTTATTCCATGATTCATGTTCATGATCTATGATAAGTAGGTTATTGTTTTAAAATGTTATTCTTATGTTCTAATTCCATTATGATGATGATATATTACCATCTCCCTTGTTTACCCTTACTGATCATCTGAGATCACCCTTTATTACTTATCCTTCCCTCAATTTTTGAAGAAATTTATTATGTATGATATGTTTATGGAGGGTTCTATTTATGATGAACAATGTGGGAGATTACATATATCACTTATATACTAGTTGTTTATGTCTCTAAGTATCCAAAGGCAGCATACCTAAATAATTTTAGAATGGATCATTATGATATGTATTGAATATTCATCTATTAATATGTAAAATATATATATATGATATGATTGGGGTATTTTAAAATTTTATATAATCTGAAAATAATCCTTCATAGGAGGCCACATAGTGAAGTCTCACCCTAGCGGCGTGGCCTATAAACCTTCCAAATATTGACTCACTGGAAAAATAATACAATCCATGGAGAAACCCCTACTCCAATATATGGTCTCCCAATGAATAAAAAATTCCCATAGGCATCAATAAGTACTATATGGTGGCCTCCATAGGCCACAATGTGGTCTAGTGAAGCATAATCTAAAAACAATCTAAGACATTTTGAATCACCTAGAAAAAATTATGAACTCCAAGAAACCTAAAAATGACAAGAAATTAAATAATAATAAATAATATAGAAATAAGGTGGTGTTATAATTCCCCCTAGTTCCACTTCATTTCACCATAAAATCATTGGTAAAGGAAGAATCAATAGAAAGGAGAAATATCCACACCAAAACATATGAGGTTAGAGGGTGGTAGATATTTTAGATGACCCCTATGAAAATGAAATACCACTGAAAACGAATTTCCTAGAAATCCACTAAATGAATCGTTAATGAACATCAAGTATCTTGAAGCCCAAATAACTCATAATCATCCAATATGAGTCTATAAAAATCATATAGGAATCATATTTATCCCCACTATTTGGAATTCATCTGAAATAACAAGATGAAGGATAAAAATTTCTTTAAAGAGAGAGTAAAAAACACATTTCTTTTAGTCATCAAAGCAATTGAAAAAATACGACTAATAAAATAAAAAATAAAAATACCCACTAAACAATATAAATGTAGAATATCATTTATCAAAACTAAAAATATCACTATACCAAGTCATCAATCAATCACATGTCATTAAAATAAGATAAACACATGATTTATAAACATTTCTCAGCATGGAATGACATGTGAAATTCCCTCAGTTTGAGGTAATTACTTATATTTTTATGTATTTTTTCATGTTATATAATGTTTTTATTGTGTTGCAAAATCATATAGTTGGTTTTTTGATGTTTTTTGGAAGGATATATAAAGAAAACAGTTTGAGCATGGTTCGGGGAAACCTTGTAGTGTTCTCTAAGTAACCGTGAGGGAGTTTCTGAGGTATTTTTTCTCGAATTACGGTAGGTTAATCAGTTGGATAAACCATGTAGAAACTATGATACTTCGTAAATTTTGGGACAAAGGTGATCAGTATTTCTAGCATACGTTTTTCAAAACCATGTGATATGATTAATTAAAACTGAAAATTATATTTTTTTACTTGAAATATTCTCTTAAAACCTCATTCGTCTTCTTTAATCATTTGAACATTAACCTATACCCATAATAAAAAATTTCTTATGATATCATACCATAATGTTCTTGAACTAAATAGATTATAGGGCGGTGGATCTTAGAGACTAAATGTTAGAGTACCAATCTTCATATGTCTACTTGTTTCTCTCATTTTCCCTGATAAGGAACCATATACAGGTGATTCTATTCCATGATCTATGTATTATGAAAATCTCTTATTTTCTTTGATATATATCTAAGGATTTAAAAGGTGAACCTCAATCTATGTGGTTAAAATTAAATTATTTTCATTAAATTCATAAGCAGTATGTAAATTTTCCAACTTTCGTACTTTATCCTTAAAAGGATAACTGTTTCCCAAATAAATTTATTATTATTTTGTTGTTAAAATGTTTTAAAACACCTTTTTGAAATCCATTTTTAATGATATTTAAATTATCAACTATGTATTATTCACACATTGAGTTCAATTAAATGATTTAATATATATGGTTTTTAAAATAATGGTTTTGGTTGTCAGAAATTGCACGAACCAGGGTAGGGGTGTTTATTTGAATATGAAAAGAGATATGTAGTTCATAAATGGTCACATTACTAAATAAAATGAAACATTAGATTATATAATTGAGTGAAAACTTAGGACCAGTGGTATTAATACCCTTTATGGGTGGGAATATTCAGAGGATACTTTACAGAAGTGGTTTTATTGGTTTCTATTCTATATATTTATGTTTTCTGATTCAATGGGTTTCTTTTAGTGTATTTTATTTCACTAACACATAGATATGTTTATATATTGATCAAAATTATTCATGATATCTCATAGTATTACATTTAAAAAATAAAATGAGATGACATTTTTCTTGTTTTAGTGGAATTTGGGGGATGTCTCAGGGTTTTCCAATATAGTGTCATACTCTACCAATTTATAAGAACCAAGGGGAATATATATATGTTCTTTATCATGATATAAGTAATAATAAGGTTCCATATTTTTGATTTAGAACTTAAGATTCTACAGTCATGGATATATGCTGTTTGATCTTTGGTGATAGTTGAGTAATGTGGTCTGGATAGTGGATAAAAAGTATGTCATTTTATTTTGGAATATAATAATAGTATATTTATTGTTTCATGAAATAAATATTTATTCTTATCACAACTCAAAATGTTATTCTTACCCATATACTCATAAAGGGTATATAGAAATAAAGACACATTTTTATTGGTCGTGTATAAAATAGGAATTGGATGAGTTTGTTATGATATGTCTCACCAGCTGATAGGTAAAGGATGAACAACTGTAACCTAAATTCTTATTACAATCAAAACATATAACCTTTTTAAAATAATAAATAATATATATAGACATTTTTAGTATCCTACCATAAACAATTAGAAGAATAATTCTATTTGGGTGACTATGGAAAAACTCACTTAGTCGACAGATTTTGTACAAATTTTATGGTTAGGTATAGTGTAATAATGGGAAATGATATATATCCCAAAAGTGGTAAATTTTAGGGAGTACCAATATGTATTATCTCTTTCTGAGCCGCTAGATTCTTCTCATTGTTTTAGACAACCTAAAAATAAGCCCATGGAACTCAGTTTACCAAGAGCGTAACATACCATACACAAATAGAGGGAATGTTGGAATATATGATATAAAGATTAGAATATATGCTATTATCATATGTTATTAATTTATTTTGTACATGGGAAGATAATTTCCTTTTTATGAGTTTTCATATAATAACATCTATTAGACCATAATAAAAATGTCTCTATTCAAGGAATTGTATGGATGTCCTAATTGATTCCCACATTATTGGATAAGAATGGGGAAACTTCATTTATTAGAAAAAATATTTTCCAAAAGATTACATTGAAAATAAAAATGATTATGAAATGGATGGAAATGACCGAAATTCATTAGAAATTATATACTAGGAATCAATGTTGACTCCTATATTATGACATCGATGAACTTTTTTCAAGAAAGTATCTTTGAGATGGGGTAAAAAATATTTAGGATTGAAAGAAAATATTATCCTCAATATGTTTGGGAATTTGAGATTTTTAATATATTAGAAACTTTTAAAATTGTTTAACCTTACCACTGAATTTCAATTTTTTCCAAAAATTTTCAATGTATCTTAATAAATGTAAAAAAATACTAAACCTATCATTTTGATACACTGGGACTATGTCACCCTTAAATATATGATAATTTTATTGATCCTTTGGTCTATATTATAGATAGAAAAGGAATGAATTTGTGAGGTAGATGAATCAATTTGTTATAAATATTTTGACATCACTGTCTGATTTAAGATGAATGTTGAGAGATATATAAGTTCATGATGGATCAATGGATTAAACTCTTCTAAAAACTACAAGAATGCCATATTATTGAGGAAAAAAATCCCAATATAAGGGAGAGTATAACACCCCCGTGTGATCTCTTTCCTTATTTTATGGTGTATTTTTAAGTTATGTAATGTTTCAGTTGAGTTTTAAAAGATTATAGGTGGGTTTGGGAAATTTTTATTAGGAATATGATTTTAGAATTTTTTGAGTAAACCCTGAATTGTTCTATTTGTATTTGTGGGAGAGTTAGAGGGGAATTGTATTCAGGTGCTTGATTAGGGCATGGTTTCCCCAAACCATGTGGAAATAGGGTGACTTGTTGATTTTAGGGACAAAGGAAATCTTTATGGTTGGGGAATGTGTTGTTAAATTGTGTGACTTAACCATGTGGTGATATTAATTAAATCAGAAAATAGTTTTTTAATTTGATTGTTTTTGAAAAACCCTCATTTTTCCTCTCTTATCATGGGACCTTAACACTAAAACCATACTAAGGTGATTTTTTATATCTTCCTTATTCACTTTAACATTTTAAATAAATCATAGATTTTAGATATTGTTGATGGAGTGTAAAAGTCTTACTTTCACTATCCTTTGCTGATTATCTCATTTTCTATAATGAGGAACCTTATACTAGGGATTATATGGTGGAATACACATGATAGATAAATCATTGATAAATCATATATAGAATCCATTTATGTAATGAAAATGAGATCTTATATCTATGAGGTCAAGATTTTATTATTTGGGTCGAATGTATCCAAGGATAGAGGATTCTTATATTTTTTCACTAATCCATGAATTTTAAGGCATGTGGTCTTCTAAATAACTTTTTTTTCATATTTATGAAATAATCATGTGAAATACCTAATGTAAGTCCATTTTTCATGATTTTTCATTAAATATTAAATTGTGGATGAGACCCACAATGTGTTCAATTAAAAAGTTTAATGGATTTTGTTTTTAAAATAATGATTTTCACTATGAGAGAAGATTATGAACATAAGGTGTGTGAATTCATATGAATATGGAAAGGTATATTTGTGTTAAACAAGGTTTGAGTGAAAAATATTGTGGCACATTGTATTATTCCACTATGTGATGAATTGGGATTGGTGAAATAGATACTACTCATTAGTAGGGTTGTTTTTCGATTCCTTCAGGGAGTGGTTTCATTGGTTGGTTTTTTAAATGTACATGTATATTGATTCCATATATGTATTTGAGAGTGATTTATTTTACTGATAGACATATATGTTTATATATTGACCCTTATTTGTCATGATTTTTCTTATCAAATATTTTAAATAAAAATTTTCCTTTTCTATTTCTTATTTTAGTGTAATTTGGGGGATTAACTTAGGGGTTTTATAGTAGGTTTTACACTATACCCCTATATATGAACCTTGGTGTGTATGGATAATTTGTTTATCATGATATATAGAAGTGTGAGGTTTCATGTTTTACCAATGGATTTTCATTATGTGGTGGTTCTGGATGTATATAGTTAGATCTTGGGGTGGAAATTAAGTCTTGGAGTATAAAGTAGTTTTAATTTAGTTCCATGAGTGTCTTTTTTTGGAGTTTTTTTATTGGAATTATATAATTATATTTTTTTTCACTTCAAATATTACTATTATGATCCTATGTTTATACTATTCAATTTTATTTTTTCTTTGTATCATGAATCATATTGTGTCTCTTTATTATGGTCTTCTAAAAAGTTGTTTTTAAGGTAAAATAATCCCTTGAAATTTTGAAAACCCATTGGAAAATATTATCAACCTTTGTATCCATGTGGAGGTTAAATAATTAGTGTATGATTTCAGTAATTCCCCTGAAAATGAGTCTTGTTGAGATGTTACCAGATACATACGACCTCAAGTAAGGAATCTAAAACAAAGGGAATCTCAAGGACAAGTTCATGGAACACTAACTCAAAATGATGTTGAGAGAAAATACCTACTCATTATTACACACTGTATAATAAAAATCCAACCAATAATAACCATTTCCAAAAGAAATACTAATGCAACCCCCATGTTATCAATAAAATAAGCATTAACCTACAAAACACACTATGCAAAAAAACAATGAGAATAAAAAATTATTGAGGTTAGAACGTCACCAAATTACCACTGCCCACACAAGGAAAATCCAAAAGGAAACATAAAGAATAAACCAAAATTTGGTCACATAAAAACATCAACCACTCTAATATCCTTGATTAATAATTCCCGAACATATCATCACCCAAATCATAACGAAACCTAAAATCCTCCCCATAACATCTCTTTAAAAAAAACTTATGGTGACATGAGAGACCACCTAGAACATGCATTGAGATATTATGGCCCCCAAATCATAATAGTATGTTGTTTCTAAACAATAACACACATAATATCCAAGTTCTAAATGATTAGATCCTATAATTAATTAGGAAACAATTTCTAGAGAATTTAATTTCATTCCCACCACAAAATGAGGGCTCATATAATTTTGTTATTATATACCTAAATGGTCTTTAGATAATTACCCTAAACTAACATCATATTGAATAATTATGAAATATGAAAATGTAATAACTCATTTTGAACAATGTAATTTACCACTCAATTTATATCCTAGGAAGTACTAAACATATTGGGGACACAATAAAAAACTGAATTCACCTTAAAGTGTCATCCTAAGTCATGGGATGTATATCTTTCATTAAATCCTTTTTGAAAGTATTACGATAGATAAATATAAAACAAATTGATTCATGTTTTCTAATCTGAATCAACCAATCCCAACACACCATGGGATAAAATCCAAAAAATGCCAATTCATAATTAAGAAAATCATGGAAAAATATGTTCCCTTTCTAAAAGAAATCCTTTTTTATAAAAAGTCACCACATTTCTTAAGGAATAAAAAATAAATTTCCAAAAATATTTTCACTTTTATAAAAAAATACACAATCAATTAAAAATATTATGCATCATTTTGAGATCCAAACTTCTCCTATAGAATTTCAATAAATTTAAACCAATATCAAAACTAATAACTAATCATTCAGAAAAGAAACACAATATATCTTTAAAAATCACTTATTTATTTCAAGAAACATATATAATAGTCCAATTTTTATTTCAAAGTGTTTTATATAATAAAATATTTAAAAATACTTCTATATTTTCATTTTAATATTGAACACCATTGAAAACACACATCATAGTGTCAAAACATTATCCAAATAAACTAAAAAATGATTTGAAACTCTAAAAACGTTCTAAATTCAAATATAAACTCATGTATTTATAGAAAATTTCATCAATACCATTTTTTCATTATAACAAGACCTAAGGCATCATTTAAAATATTTTTTTTAATAAATTCATATTTTTGTTAAAAAACAATTTTTCAAAAAAATCATATGAAAGACATAACACAACTAAAAATAAAATATAATCTTAAAATATCAATACAAAACAAAAAATATTTTACTTTACCCCATTTTTAGGAATTAGTATAGTGTAGTAAAATATCAAGGCCTAATAGGATGTTTAACAACACATGATTTGGATGATAGGTTTTATAGACCTTAAGAAAACCAGGTAACAACAATGGGAATGGTTTATGATTCCTAAATCCATCCTCTATTTTGTTGTCAGGCCATTAGATCTAACAATTAACCACTAAATCTTTCTCTATTATCATCCTAAAACTCAATGAAATGCATGGAAAAATAGACAATACAAATAATGAATGAAGCAACATTATCTTAAAAAATAATCTAACAAAAATAATCAAAATAAAAACCAAATAAGAATTTCACATGAATAATCATGTCTCATCAGAAATTGTGGTGATCAAACACCAACTCATGAATAACCTTTTGAGTCAGAATTTCAATTCTATCTCTATAGTACTATACTTACCAAAAAACAATGTGGTTTTTCAAGAACCTAAAAAATTTCGAGTACCTTTCCTATGAAACCATTTTGTAATAAATTAGCACAACCTACCTCGAAATCAGTACACAAATTAGCCCTTTATAAAGCCCAATTCATGTTCTTGATCATTGCAGGATGGCAAAACATTCTAAGCATATTAATATGAATCATTTAGAAAACTTTTACACTCATAAAATCATATATACAAACAAAAATATTTCCTTGATAATTTAGCATGTCCCATCCAAACATTAGAAATCAATGTATATCAATTAAGTAGTTTATGATAAATAAACCAAAAAATTGTGAATTAAGAAAACAAACATCCTTAAAATATATTTGAATAGACCACCAAATAAAATTCAATGGAAGAATATATAATGCATAAAAAAAATAAAATTAACTAGGATAAAATTGATGGATACATTATCCAAAAAATGAAACGAGGGATTAATCTCTCCAATGAATCCTCAACATGACCCACACACACTCACTATAACCAACCACATCAAATAAATATCCTAATGGACATTAAATGAAAGTGATAATCTATTTGGAATGATATATAAGACATATGAGTTTCATAAAAACACCTGCATTAGTGTATATGAAGGGTGTGGGACTATATAAAAAGTCATTTTTCTCTAAAGAGTATATATAGTTCCTTTCATAGTACATTACATAAATTTTATTTTGATTTTCTTTATAAAATTAGGTTTTTAGTTGAGTAAGACTAAATAAATAAAGTATCACACATTATCTATTTATTTCCAAATCAATGGAAACACATAAAGAATAAATGAGGTTCATGTAGTCTAAAATAATAAACTTAAATGAAAATAATAAATCAATTACTTCCCAAAAAACGTCTTTCAGTCCATGAAAAATTGACAAATTCATACAAAAACTAAATATTTCCTCTTATTTTCAAAATAATTCATCAAAAAATTTCAAGTCCCACTTTTAAAAAAATATTTGTTTTTTAAGAAACCATATTCCCTAAAGAATTTATAAATCAGTTAGAATGTAAAAACCCACAAATAAATTCATGGAACATACAAAATAGTCACTAGGTTAACATTTTTCAAGAAAAAAATAACCCAAAACAGAAGCATTATTCCATCTGAATGAGTTAAATATTAGGGATAAAAGAAAGGTGTATATATTTGGATCCCCTAAATCACCTACAACAATATCTATGAATTTTAGAAAACCTGTTAGGCTCTAACATGAATAAGACTAGACTAGGTTCATTATATCACTATCTTTATGGTTCCTCTATGTGAAACCCAAACATCACAATCAGTTTTCCCATGGAAGGATCCTACTAAATTGAATATAAATCACTCAGAGTCTATCAAATTCATTGCTCGGTAGGGATATTACCAAAATTAATCTATATAAACTCACATCCAAACCAAATACATAGTTACTAATATTTCCCATGATATTAATAAATAATGGTGAGAAAAATATAAAACATGATAATCACAAAAATAAATAATGATAGAAAGGGAAATAGACCTCCTATCACATCAATAACCCTCTTAAAAATATCTCCATTCACATCCCATTCATAATCATCAATAATAGAAATCACTTATAAGGACAAAATTCTTACGAAGAATAATTTTCAAAATAGGATCCACCCTGAGTGTAGTTACAATATAAGATAATTTAATTTATAAAATTAATTATGGGGATTTTAAAGATTCTTGGTATTCCATGACATTTAATGACCTTACAAAAACTATTTTAATAAATAATGACTAAATACTATTAAACAAACACATTCCAATGAAAATTAAATAAAACATAAAAACAATTCCCTAAAGACTATAATGAATTTAAAATAATTTAAAATAAGGTTCTCTACCCATCATTTTACATGGTATTCCGTTAAATCATCAAAATTTACTATTTAAAATTAAAATAGTTTCTAGAACAAATTTAAAACAAATAAATTTTAATAAAAGAGACATTTGAGTATTTTTACAAACACTTGGAATGCAGTCAAATCCACGACAATTATAAAAAGCATTAAATTTTTTTCCTTCAACAATACAATCTATCACATATAGGTATAAATTTTAAATAATATCTTTTAAAATATCCAATAATCTCACAAACTTTTATATATATGAATAAAATAAAAACAATTGCCTGAGTCCAATAATAAATAAGTTACAACACATCACTTTTGATGGAGAAGAAAAAACAGAGTGTGAAGACACTATAAAAACCAAAACAAATTAGAAACAAATTATTAGATACATCATGAACCCTAAAATTAACCCACACAACAATTAATGTTCACAAGAAAAAGAAAGATAAAGTGGAAATGATAAGGAAGACACTCTAAACACCAAAATAAAATCAGAAACAAGTGATTATATCCATTATGAACCCTAAAATTAACCCACACAACAATTAGGGTTCACGAGAAAAAGAAAAATAAAGGTGAAATGATGAGGGAGGTAGGGGATAAGAAGAAATAAAATCCAAACTTGATTGACCAATAGAAAAAGAGGAAGAAGGATGATAGAACCAATGGTGGAGGAGGATATGGAGGCTGGATCTTAATAGGATCTCCCAATGTCTATACACGTGAAAGAGAATTATAGAGGAGAAAAACCCAATATAGTTATATTTTTTAATAATGTTCTTGTTAATTTCAAGGAATTAGTCCTTACCAATTTTTGGGAATAAAATTGGATATTTTTTTATTGTGAGGGATATTTTAGGAGTTGTTGTAAAACATTCTTAATTAAGTGTTTTTAATACATTTCTAAATTAACTGAATGATCATTTCTTTTATTTTAATTTTTTTGATTTTTATTTTCATTAACTTTTATAAGGATAATTTTATCTTAGTTTGGATCATTAGACTTTTGGGTGTATCATATAAATTTAGAATGGGTCCTATGACTTGTAAAAAGTTTCTATAAGTCTGGGGATTCAAATTAAATTTTCACATTATGATACTTTTTCATAAATAATGAATCTATTTTTAATGAATTTTTATTATTTTATGTCTTTAACCATGTTTAGAGATATAGTTTTATAGGAATTTGGGATGAATCATAAGTCTTTTATATTTTTATATAATTTTCTCCTCATCATATAACTTATTGGAGGTATGAGAAGCCTTTCCCTCCACTAGATTACATTCTACATATTTATTAGTCATTTCATTATATATTCATTTTATGGTAATATTTTTCACTCAATCAAAATTCTTTAATGATAAATATTTTTACACTATATACATTTTCATTCATAATATGACATTAAAATGAAAATGATAAGGAATGTCATATGAGAATTTTATAAGGTTTTACTATTTCAAAACATTGTTAATTTTTTTAATAATTAGGTATTCTAACCACTATAATTTTTTCCATTGACCCATGTTGATTCATATAAAGAGAATATTAAGAGTTAATTCCCAAGAGACCCTTCATGGAAAATATTAGGAGACTAAAATAATTCTATATTCATAATAAATAACTACATTTGACAAATTGACATGAAGAATTAGTTTCATCTACTTCCATATAGAATTTGATCAAGAGGATTTGTTACACATTCTGGAGGATCATAATGAAGAATCGTAAAGGATGGAATCATTTCCAAATATATTATAAGAATTTTTTAAGGAATAAAAGGAGGAAATAATAAAATAAAGGATATACATCCATGAGAGATAAGATACACAAAATCTATGATGTTTTATGATTATTTCTAGAGGATTCACATAGAGATCCTAATTTAGAGAGGATATAATAAAAATGAGAGTTGATGTATAAACTCTTGTTTAAAAAATGTAATAAATTATGGGAGTGGAAATATTATAGAAATCTATTCTGATTCTTGTCAATTTTTTGGGTCTTTTTATATTTTTCAAGAAATACTATTTTTGAATGAATATGGTTTCTTTTTTTCATTATTGAATGGTTATTTCTTCTAAATTTTTCTATTTTTTGTCCAAGTTATAGACGTACTATGGTGATTCTAACTCTTTAAACAGCTCTATAAAGGTCTTTACATTGAGCATATTGAATACAGCCATGTTTAATTCCTATAAGTTCTTTGAGTATTTGAATTGATTTTATAAGAGTATAAACACCCATATGGTGTTCTTGGTATCTTACATTGGTATATTTATGTGTTTGTTGGTGCCAAAAATGGGGCCCGAAAGGAAGGAATGAAAAAGACAGCCGGCGCGCTGCCTCGCGAAGCACAGCCGCGAAGCCCCGCCGCGAAGCGCCCCAACCATGGCGACCCTTCGAAGCTCCGGAGGTGGTAATCCTCCACAAACCCGTTTGACGTTCGCGAGCCGCCGCGAAGCTCCGGAGGCAGTAATCCTCCGCGAACCCGTTTGACGTTCGTGAGCCGCCGCGAAGCCCCGAAGGCGGCGCGCGAGCCCTGCTTCACGGCGCCCCTTCCCTATAAATACTCGACTCCCCCTGAGTCCCGAGGACGGACGGACCCGACCTTTCGGCTTCTCCTCTCCCGAATCGCGAAGCACGCTTTGCCCCAGGAATCATGAGCTCCGCGAGGTATTTCTACTTCGCGAGACGACTCTGATTTGTTTCGTTTTGAGCCCCTCTTCTGAGAGGGATGCCCATTGCGAAGCTCAAGGGCGTTCGCGAAGGAAGGGGATTCCCAAGGGAACCCGGGCAGCCGCGGAGCACTTGTGCTTCGCGAAACACCCAACCCATACGAGTAATTCCTATGCTAAGGCAGGATCGCTCCACTTCGCGAAGTACACTGCTTGGCAGGACCCTGCTTCGCGAACCACTCCTTTTTCGCGAGGCAGTGCTCCGCGAACACTGTTCCACTTTGCGAAGCACCTCCCACTCCCACCTATTCCCCATGCTAAGGCCAAGGCACCCCACTTCGTGAAGCACACTCCTCTGCTTAGCGATTCCTATTTCCGTGCGACCCTCCAGGTTTGCACGATGTGATTTCAAAGTCCCATGGACAACACCTCCCGTAGCGTTGCTTCACCTAATGCTTCTTCACATAGGCACGCTAACGGCTATTGCTTCTTCGCATAGCCACGCTAACATGGACCCCTCGATGGTTCGTCCCACGACCCCCCTTTACCATGGCCTTACCGACACCTTCCCTTCCCCAAGGACCAGAGGGTACCGGTTATGTAAGCCCTAGGGGTGTGAAGTGAACCCACCTCGTCCGAGCTGCAGGACGTTAAACTGCCAAGCACCATGTCCTCAACACATGACGTTAAACTGTGACCCAACCTCGTCTCCCTCATGAAGGGTCCCCCCAACTCGAAAACTTTTTACACCACTCGTCTCCACGGGAATGGAACTCTTCCGCACATGGAATGAGATCCTCCTTGTCGGAGTGGTGTATGTTCGCAGGGGAAGGGCTGCCTCAGAGCGTAAGCCCCTAACATTTGGTACGGATGATTGCACCTGTGCATCTCTGTACTTCCCCACTACCAAGGTCAGCGGAGGACGTGATAGGGAACAAGGCACACCCCTCTGGGCCTCCATCCTGGAGTAAGTCCCAACACCATGGGCCGCCCAACGCGTAAGCCCCTCTACGCTTCTCACGGACGCACCCTTCGCGACGTGATCGTCAGGTCCATGCAACCTCTTGTTTCTCACACCGAGCATGACTCACGTGGTCTTAGAGTGAGCACCGACCCTGACAAACCCCTTCTGAACTACGAGGTCTTTGATCCATGTCAAGGTATGGTACGTAGGAAGCCTCTACGAGGTTCAAGCCCGCCCGTCTTTCACGTCGGGTTTCACCCCCGTCCAGCACGACGTTAAACTGCAATTCCGGTCCAGTGGTATGCCATTGCGACCCACCCCATTTGAACTACGAGGTCTTTGATCCATGTCAAGGCATGGTACGTAGGAATCCTCCCAGAGGTTCAAGCCCACCAATAGTGGACTAAGGTCTACTTTAACGTCGGTTTACCGACGAAACCCACCTGAACTACGAGGTCTTTGATCCATGTCAAGGCATGGTACGTAGGAAGCCTCCATAAGGTTCAAGCCCACCCGTCGTTTATTCACGTCAGGGTTCACTTTCGTCCCGCATGACGTTAAACTGTATTCTCCGAACTACGGGGTCTTTGATCCGTGTCAAGGCATGGTACGTAGGAAGCCTTTATGAGGTTCAAGCCCACCACCCATTGGACCAAGGTCCACTTTCACGTCGGTTTACCAGCGAAACCCACCTGAACTATGAGGTCTTTGATCCATGTCAAGGCATGGTACGTAGGAAGCCTCCATAAGGTTCAATCCCACCCGTCGTTTATTCACGTCAGGGTTCACTTTCGTCCCGCATGACGTTAAACTGTATTCTCGGAACTGCGGGGTCTTTGATCCGTGTCAAGGCATGGTACGTAGGAAGCCTTTATGAGGTTCAAGCCCACCACCCATTGGACCAAGGTCCACTTTCACGTCGGTTTACTGGCGAAACCCACCTGAACTACGAGGTCTTTGATCCATGTCAAGGCATGGTACGTAGGAAGCCTCCACGAGGTTCAAGCCCACCCATAACCCAATTCACGCCGTGTTCTACCTACGTCCAGCATGACGTTAAACTACACTCTGGTCCAGTGGTAAGCCATTGCGACCCAACCACCTGAACTACGAGGTCTTTGATCCATGTCAAGGCATGGTACGTAGGAAGCCTCCACGAGGTTCAAGCCCACCAATAGTGGACCAAGGTCTACTTTCACGTCGGTTCACCGACAAAGCCCCATTTGAACTACGAGGTCTTTGATCCATGTCAAGGCATGGTACGTAGGAATCCTCCCAGAGGTTCAAGCCCAACTTCCATCGTGGATTCCTCCTCAGAACTCGTCACCTAGTCCGTGTCTCACTTATAGATTTAATACGTAGTTCGTGAAACTCTTCCCAGTGCCATGTTTCCATGGACGCCGGTTAATTACACTGCTTCTGTCGGGACATTCCAAAGGGTCCAGTCAGGGCAGCAACCTTCGGTCAGGGGAGTAGTCACGTTGAGGCATCAGTAGCGTGTCTGGATGCTGGGGTACCTGGCATGTCTGTCTGTTATCCTTGACCACAAGGCTTCTCGAGGGCGTGGAAGCCCGAGGCATCCCACATCGAGCGCGGGGAAGTACATGTCATAGACACGTATCTGAGGTTTTCCTCAGCTTCCCGTGTTCAACAAAGGGTATTCCGCGAGTTTAACGTCTAGCGGAGACGGATGAGAGTGAAATGGGACCATCACAGGGGGGGGTGACAATGAAGTTGGGCTTGAGCCCTGACGAGGCCTCCTACGTATCCCCGCGGCAGGGAATCAAAGTCCGCGTTGTTCGGGATGGTGCCGGTAAACCGACGTGAAGCTGGACCTTGGTCCGATGAATGTCGTCAGCGTACCGACGTGAAGATGGACCTTGGTCCGATGGAAGTTGGGCTTGAACCTCTGGGAGGATTCCTACGTACCATTCCATGACATGGATCAAAGACCTCGTAGTTCAAATGGGGCTTTGTCGGTGAACCGACGTGAAAGTAGACCTTGGTCCACTATTGCTGGGGTTGAACCTCGTGAAGGCTTCCTACATACCATGCCTTGACATGGATCAAAGACCTCGTAGTTCAGGTGGTTGGGTCGCAATGGCTTACCACTGGACCATAGTGTAATTTAACGTCATGCTGGACGTAGGTAGAACACGACGTGAATTGGGTGATGGGTGGGCTTGAACCTCGTGGAGGCTTCCTACGTACCATGCCTTGACATGGATCAAAGACCTCGTAGTTCAGGTGGGTTTTGCCGGTAAACCGACGTGAAAGTGGACCTTGGTCCAATGGTTGGTGGGCTTGAACCTCATAAAGGCTTCCTACGTACCATGCCTTGACACAGATCAAAGACCCCGTAGTTCGGAGAATACAGTTTAACGTCATGCGGGACGAAAGTGAACCCTGACGTGAATAAACGACGGGTGGGCTTGAACCTTATGGAGGCTTCCTACGTACCATGCCTTGACATGGATCAAAGACCTCGTAGTTCAGGTGGGTTTCGTCGGTAAACCGACGTGAAAGTAGACCTTAGTCCACTATTTGTGGGCTTGAACCTCTGGGAGGATTCCTACGTACCATGCCTTGACATGGATCAAAGACCTCGTAGTTCAAATGGGGTGGGTCGCAATGGCTTACCACTGGACCGGAATTGCAGTTTAACGTCGTGCTGGACGGGGGTGAAACCCGATGTGAAAGACGGGCGGGATTGAACCTCGTAGAGGCTTCCTACGTACCATGCCTTGACATGGATCAAAGAACTCGTAGTTCAGAAGGGGTTTGTCAGGGTCGGTGCTCACTCTAAGCCCACGTGAGTCATGCTCGGTGTGAGAAACAAGAGGTTGCATGGACCTGACGATCACGTCGCGAAAGGTGCGTCCGTGAGAAGCGAAGAGGGGCTTATGCGTTGGGCAGCCCATGGTGTTGGGACTTACTCCAGGATGGAGGCCCATGGCGCGACAAAGCGCGGGGAAGATGGACCTTGGTCCGACGATGGGAGGTGCCTCGTTCCCTATCACTTCCTCCACTGACCTTGGTAGTGGGGAAGTACAGAGATGCACGGGTGCAATCATCCATACCAAAGGTTAGGGGCTTACGCTCTGAGGCAGCCCTTCCCCTGCGAACATACACCACTCAGACAAGGAGGATCTCATTCCATGTGCGGAAGAGTTCCATTCCCGTGGAGACGAGTGGTTTAAAAAGTGTTCGAGTTGGGGGGACCCTTCGTGAGGGAGACGAGGTTGGGTCACAGTTTAACGTCATGTGTTGAGGACGTGGTGCTTGACAGTTTAACGTCCTGCAGCTCGGATGAGGTGGGTTCACTCCACACCCCTAGGGATTACATAACCGGTACCCTCTGGTCCTTGGGGAAGGGAAGGTGTCAGTAAGGCCATGGTAAAGGGGGGTCGTGGGACGAACCATCGAGGGGTCCACGTTAGCGTGGCTATGTGAAGAAGCAATATCCGTTAGCATGCCTATGCGAAGAAGCATTAGGCGAAGCAACGCTACGGGAGGTGTTGTCCATGGGACTTTGAAATCACATCGTGCAAACCTGGAGGGTTGCACGGAAAGAGGAATCGCTAAGCAGAGGAGTGTGCTTCGCGAAGTGGGGTGCCTTGGCCTTAGCATGGGGCATAGGTGGGAGTGGGAGGTGCTTCGCGAAGTGGAACAGTGTTCGCGGAGCACTGCCTCGCGAAGAAGGAGTGGTTCGCGAAGCAGGGTCCTGCCAAGCAGTGTACTTCGCGAAGTGGAGCGATCCTGCCTTAGCATAGGGATTACTCGTATGGGTTGGGTGTTTCGCGAAGCACAAGTGCTCCGCGGCTGCCCTTGTTCCCTTGGGAATCCCCTTCCTTCGCGAACGCCCTTGAGCTTCGCGAAGGGCATCCCTCCCGGAATAGGGGCTCAAAACGAAACAAATCAGAGTCGTCTCGCGAAGTAGAAATACATCGCGGAGCTCATGATTCCCGGGGAAAAGCGTGCTTCGCGATTCGGGAGAGGAGAAGCCGAAAGGTCGGGTTGTCCATCTTCGGGACTCAGGGGGAGTCGAGTATTTATAGGGAAGGGGCGCCACGAAGCAGGGCTCGCGCGCCACCTCCGGGGCTTCGCGGCGGCTCGCGAACGTCAAACGGGTTCGCGGAGGATTACCGCCTCCGGAGCTTCGCGACAGCTCGCGAACGTCAAACGGGTTCGCGGAGGATTACCGCCTCCGGATCTTCGCGGCGTCTCGCGAACGTCAAACGGGTTCACGGAGGATTACTGCCTCCGGAGCTTCGCGGGGTCGCCATGGTTGGGGCGCTTCGCGGCGGGGCTTCGCGACTGTGCTTCGCGAGGCAGCGCGCCGGTTGTCTTCTTCGTTCCTTCCTTTCAGGCCACATTTTTGGCGCCAACAAATGCCCCCCCTCAGACTTGGAGCCGCGGAGGGCGAAGGGTCGAAGTCTGAGGGAAAATCGCCAAAATTGTCGGTGGTTCGCGATGCAGCATCGCGAGGGGGCCCGCGATGCTCGCCGGGGCCGCGGATCCGGACGCGCCGCGATGCTTCGCGCGGGTGAGGCGCGCCGCGATGCTCCGGGGTCGTCGCCTATAAAATAGGGGGTCCGCCCTCTTTTGTCTTTACGTGCCTTCCTTGTCCTTTTGTGCTCTCGATTTCGCGAAGCTCTGCGTACTCCGCGACAGCCCTCCGCGAATCGAGCTTCGCGGCGAACCGCGGGTCTCCGACTCCGCTTCCGCGCCCAGCAAACCTTTGCTTGTCTGCCTTGGCCGGACTTCGCGGTTTAAACTTGCGACCGACCTTCGCGATCCGGCTTCGCGATCGAGCTTCGCGATTCATCCGGAAGAATCCTTTTCTGAGGGCCAGAGTCAAAATGGCCCATCAAGAAGCTGTCTTGGGGGTCCTCGCAGATGCTGCTCGTCGAGATGAGATGGCCAACCGTCCAGGCTTGGGGGAAATGGTTCGGAGCCACTCGGACCACACTTCCTTGACAGACCTACTGTTGGAAGGTCAGAAGGATTACCCGCAGTGCAAGAAACTTCCGTTGTACAGCTTCGTGCTGAGGGATGACGTCTTCATTCCCGAGGCAAGAAGGGATGAACCAGCTTGCTGGTTCAGGAGCACACCATGCCAGCACCAATGGTTCAGGGCGGCCGATGGTCATGCACAGGAGGATTTCACACCTGTCACCGCTGATTGCCTCTACAATCATGTGAACGACATTGACGGGAGGCCACTGGAACCGGAGACGTCCCCTCCTCTCTACCGCACCGTGTTGAAGGTTGCTCTGCAGGATCCGAAGAAGGGATGGTCTGATGAGTGGGACCTGCGCCAGGGCGGCAACTTTACCGATGACTGGGCCTGGTCCTACTGGGTAGGTGCCTCATGCGAGGAGTTCGAGGCCGAGCTGAGGAGAGTGGGATTGTATGAGGCGGCATGGGCCTCCCAGTTCCACATTTACCAGCCAAAGCAGCTGATGCCGGAACTGCTGAGTAGATGGTCGTCCAGGACCAACACTTTTCACCTGCATCACGGGGAGGTGGGCATCAGCCTGGGTGTCTCTACGTATCCCATGATGATGGGAATCAAGCCATACGTAGTTCTGAAAGCGCAGTTTAACGTCATGCAGGACGAGGAGCAGCCTAACCGTGTTGGTACACATCCTGCCAAAACTTACTAAGCCCGCGTGAGTCGTTCTCGGTGCGGGAAACAAGCAGTAGTGGTGGGAATTTCCCGACACAAAAGGGGCAGGTTAGGGCAAAGGGACACTCGGTGACTACCGGCCCAATGACACTAACACGATCATTTAGCGCACCTAGATGCGCGAAGAGAAAGAGCCGGGTATGACGGAATTCCACTTGAACATGAGGAAGTGGAAATGTGTGAATCATGGTGCTCGAGATTCAGATCACAATGATGGTGGCGTGACGATGGAGGATTACTGCTGACCATGTTCGTAACACAGGATCCTGTCGCGTTAGCCTGAGGTGGGAACAAACAAATGAGGGTCGACCGTTGACCATGTTCGAAACACGGGACCATGTCACAAATGTTGTCAGAGATCCGTGGGGACGTTGGCCCGAAACGATTGAAGGGCCCTTAGGCCCAGCATTCATGGAGAGCCCTTAAGCTTAGTATCCACGTCGTCCGAGGGTCCTTTTGGATGTGGAAGAGGATGAGGATCCAAATAGCGAGCTCATGAAGTTGGTCATGGGATGAGGGGAATGTTCCTGTGAAAATCCCACGCTTCGGGCTCTTTGTCAAAACACATCTGAATACGGCAACGAAACGTATTAGAGAGAGGGAGCAGATTCCTTTCTCTTGGGGTGATCTTAGTTTAGGGTCATAGAATTCGGACCATGAATGGGAAAAGGGATCAGGGGACGCATGACATCAAAACCTAACGTGAATAAGGACATAGTCCTGCTTACCATGCGTTCTCCGAGGAAATGCTCGAGTCGAGGGACCGAACACAAGAGTTAGGCTGGGCCCGCGGGGAAGTACCCGGGCGCTCCTACGTATCTCATAAGGATGAGAATCAAGCCATACGTAGTTCTGGAAGGTGGCACGGTAAGGTACCAGTGCCAGGGGAAAAGGGAAGTGAGGGCATAGCCCTTGCACTAAGAGAAGTGGAATTTGATGTATCTTGTTTGTTCTTTAAGGTGAATGGGGTTTTTTTTGTGAAGCGACAGGCCTAGAACAGTAGGTCGTGATGTCGCCACAAGAATCAAGCCGTGATGGGCATTGAAAAATGGCATGGCACGTGACCAATACCCAACGTGATGTCCTCTACAGCGAGGTCACCATAATGCGGTGCCGTTTTTCGTCGTGCGGCCAGGACGATAATGTCACAGTTTAGGGTCGTATGATAGGACCAAGCATGCATTTTATCGTCATGCAGCGAAGACATAGCAGAGACGATGCTAGGCAGGAAATGTGCGCAGTGTCATAAAACACAATTGACAGAGACATGATCCCACATCAGATTGTACGCCATCCGGAGAGGGAAACCTTAGGCCGAGGGGCCAACACAGAGGTGAAACAGGGAGAGAGACTGGCTTCCTGAATGGGTTTTACCCGGAGACAGGGCATCTGGGTGGTCCTACGTATCCCATGAGGATGGGAATTTGAACGTAGTCCCGAATGGGTCTTAGTTTATGGTCTTAGAGCTCGGACCATGGGAGTCCCAAAGGACGCCAGATTGCAGCTTTTTCCCCCTAGCATACAAAGGTGCACTGAGGGATAGCGCCAAAAGTGTCGAGATTCCACCTGGACATGATGGGGTGGAAAAGGATGTGAATCATGCAACCAACATTCAAGGACTGAAGGGGATGGCATGGCGACAGAGGATTACTGCTGACCATGTTCGCAACATAGCATCCTGTCGCGTTAGCATGAAATGAGGACTAACAAAACGAGCATCGACCGCTGGCCATATTCGCAACGCGGGATTTTATCGATTTGTTGTCCGAAACCCTGGGGGGCGTTGGCTCGTATCGGTAGGAGAGCCCTTGGGCGTAGTATCCAGGCCATTCTTGGGGGTCCCTCCGGGTGTGAAAGATGATGGAAGTCCGAATAGAGGGGAACACGAAGCTTGAAAAGTGGAAGGAACTTGATCAAGTTGAATCTGACACTCTTGGTCCTAGACTAGATTTCTCTTAATACATGGGTGAACCACTACAGGGAGTCAAGGGACTCAACCTTGAATGTGATCGAGAGATGGCAGATTCCCGGGGGAAGGGGGCATGGTGCCCAAAATCTTGTATCATACCTACGCATCCCCCTTCTGGAGAGAGATAAACTAAGTAGCCTAGGTGACTGGGAGATCAGGGGATCACCAGGAGGTGGGGCTGGACCCGAATCGTAAACATCCAGGTGGTCCTACGTATCCCATTAGAATAGGAATCAAGCCACACGTAGTTCTGAAGGGTGCCTTTTAATGTCATTCAGGATAGGGAACAGGAGGACTGAACCTCAGAATGGGGGCGTGCGTGGTGCAGTTGTTGCAAACCCGACGTGAATGAGGACGTAGTCCCACACTGCGCCACGCATCCCTGTGATCAGGGTCCTGAAGGCAGGATTAGAGAGGTAAATTTTCTGAACTCAAGATGGGTCCGAAGACAAGGGGTGTTGAACGTAGTTCTAGATGAGAGTCTTAGTTTATGGTCTTAGAGATCGGACCGTGGGTGGAGACAACTCCCGAGTAAGCACAGATGTCAACCCAATCCCTAAGCCCACGTGAGATAAACTCAGTGTGGGAAACAAGGGGGGTATCCTCATTGCAATACTTGGGGCGTCCATCAAAGGGGAGTCAGCAGAGAGTTTCGAAGGACACCTTTGATGTAGCTTGTTCTCCCAATGCGCGGACGTGCACGGAGGAAAAGTACCGGGGGTTCTGAGATTCTACTCGGACATGGTGAAATGACGAAGGGTGTGAATCGTGTACCCGACATTTGGGCTTAATGGGTTGGCGTGATGACAGAGGAAAACTGTTATCCATGACGGAAACACAGCGTCTGTATCGCGTTAGCCTGAGGTGGGAACAACAAACGAGCATCGACCTCTGACCATATTCACAACGCGGGATTTTATCGATTTGTTGTCTGAAACCCTCGGGGGCGTTGGCCCGTATCGGCAGGAGAGCCCTTGGGCATTGTATCCAGGCCGTTCTTGGGGGTCCCTCCGGGTGTGAAAAGGTGATGAAAGCCCTGATGCGGGGATACGCAAAGCCTGGGAAGCGGGTGCAGACGTGTCCGAGTAAAGCTTGGCATTCCAGGTAATAAACCAGAGTACTCTTAATCACATTGGTGAACCACCGAAGAAAAAGGATCGACGAAACAGCTCAGTAGGGGGGGGGGGAGCATGGCGTAGTCATTACGAGATCGTCGTGAATGAGGACATGATCCCACACCACACCATATGGTCCCCTCATGGAGGAACGATAGGCCAAGGGGCCAAGATGGGATGGGGATTCCCGAGAGATGGGGCTGGACCCGAAGCCTAGACGTTCAGGTGATCCTACGTATCCTATTAGGATGGGAATCAAGCCACACGTAGTTCTTGAAATGCAGTTTAACGTCATACTGGACGAGGAGGGGAGTAATATACCCCTAAACAAGGGAGGTGTATGGCATGGTAAAGAAGCCGTCATGAATGAGGACGTAGTCCTGCGTCACACCATACGATCCTATAAGATAGGTCCTGGGCCGCGGCCCGGAAAGGCCAAGGGGCCTGGGGCTGAGCCTCGGTCCGGAAGGCCTGACTGGTTTGTAGTTTAATGTCTTACATGAGGACGGGGGTCGGGGACCCGAGGAGGCCAAGGGGCCTGAGGCTGGGCCTCGTAAAGGGAGTTGCACGACATGCTACATGATCCCGACGTGAATGAGGACGTAGTCCCACACCACACCGTACACTCCAGGTGAGGAATCCTGGGTCGTGGCCCAGAGAAAAGGGGAAGTTATCAGTCAGAAAGGCCTGACTGGTTTGTAGTTTAACGTCTTACATGAGGACGGGGGGCCAGGGGCCCAAGGAGGCAAAAGGGCCTGAGGCTGAGCCTCGTAAAGGGAGGGCGTACGGCATGGTACATGATCCCGACGTGAATGAGGACGCAGTCCTACATCACACCGTACACCCTTATGAGGAATCCTGGGCCGTGGCCCGGATCGCTAGCACCACCTGGGGGATGTTTGTCACCTTGGGATGGGGCAGAGGGGATCACTGTTCTTGATGCCTGGGGCATCTCGGGGTGGACCCGAAGATCCAGGACACTGTTGACCATGTTCGAAACACAGCGTTCCTATGGTGACCCGCATGGGGGCAACAAATGAGCGTCGACCGCTGACCAAATTCGCAACGCGGGACTTGTATCGACTTGTTGCTTAAGAAAACCCTCGGGGGCGTTGGCCCGTATCGGTAGGAGAGCCCTTGGGCATTGTATCCAGGCCGTTATCGGGGGTCCCTCCGGGTGTGAAAAGTGACGGAATCCCAGTCAAGGAGTGGGTGAAGCTTAGTTGCATCCATCCATGAAAGGGGCAAACACCTCCAGGGGGGAATGTGCAGCCGGGTCGAGGCTTGCTCGACGTGGGTCGGGGAAAAAGTGTGCACCCTGCCATGTCTTGACCCGAGGGGAAGATTTTGGCTTTTGGGCTGGGCCAATGGACGAAATGTCCGGGAATTCCTACGTATCTCATAAGGATGAGAATCAAGCCATACGTAGTTCTTGAAGGCCATGCAGTTTAGCGTCATGCGGTGAGGACGTGGGAGGGTAGAAGAACGGGAGTGGGCGCATGGTGCAACCTTTACAATCTTTGTGCGAGCGGGGTTTCATGAGCGGGGCCAAGAAAGCCTACTCCTTGCTACACAAAGATCCTCCAAGGAGACTATACCCAGGGGGAATAGCGGAAGAGAAAAGCTTGGGGCTGGGCTCAAGACGAGGCGTCCGAGCGTTCCTACGTATCCCATGAAGATGGGAATCAAGCCGTACGTAGTTCTTGACATGCAGTTTAACGTCATGCAGGACGAAGTCGCAGTTTAGGGTCGTGCAGGACCCTCTCGCAGTTTAGGGTCGTGCAGGACCAAGTCGCAGTTTTAGGGTCGTGCAGGACCACCTCGCAGTTTAGGGTCATGCAGGACCAATGTAGTTTAATGTCGTGCAGGACCCTCTCGTAGTTTAGGGTCATGCAAGACCACCTTTTTGTCCCTAGGCAAAGTATCACTTGAGGAATTTGGCATTGGTGGGAGGAGTTACACGCTCTCCATCTGTGGTCACCAAGGAGTATGCTCCATTGGGGTAAACCTTATGGATGATATAACGCCCTTCCCATTTGGGTTCTAACTTGGGTGGTTTCCTACCAGGGATCATTGGCGCTCGAAGGGCCTGTACCAGGTCACCCTGTAGAAAAGAGCGGAGACGAACCTTCTTGTCAAAAGCTCTTGCTATCTTGTCCTGATGCCTTTCCAGATTGTGCAGGGCACGAAGCCGGTTCTCGTCCAGTGCCTCTAACTCAGCTAGACGGATCTCGGCTACCTCATCTGATGTCTGGTGATCATAAACTGCAGTGCGTAGCGACGGAAGCTGGATCTCAATGGGTAGGACGGCCTCAGCTCCATACACCAGGGAATACGGGGTCACCTAGGTAGAGTTGCGAGTCGTCGTCCGGTAAGCCCAGAGGGCGTTGGGGAGCTTGTCCGGCCAACTCTTCTTGTTCTGACCAACCATCTTCTGCAGAATGTTAGAGAGGGTCTTGTTGAACGCCTCGATCTGTCCATCCGCCTGCGCGTGGTAGCGGGAGGTATGGTTTGACCGGATGTCGTACTTAGCGTACAATTTCTTCAATTCAGCTGCTCAGAAGTTGGTTCCATTGTCAGTGAGGACGGCGTGAGGGACTCCAAACCGGTGGATAATGTTGGAGCTCACAAAGTCAACGATGGAACGGGCCTTGACCTCTTTGAGCGGAACTGCTTCTTCCCACTTGGAGAAGAAATCTGTAGCAGTCAGGATGAACCTACACTGGCGGGCTGTTGCCGGCGGATATGGTCCCACTACATCAAGTCCCCATACCGCAAATGGCCAAGAGTACTTGGTGGGGTGTAGGGGTTCTGGCGGATGATGCAAGAAGTTGGCGTGTACTTGGCACGCGTGGCATCTCTTGGCGTATCCAATACAATCATGGATCATGGAGGGCCAGAAGTACCCTAACCTCCGGATTTGTTGGGACAGCTTCGGCCCAGCTTGATGGGCAACACAGGAACCGGCGTGAACCTCTTGCATAACTTGAGGTATCTCTACTCCTTGGATGAAACGGAGGAGGACACCATTGAAACTCCGCTTATAGAGGATCTGCTCAAGACTGGGGCCGCTCTGGAGGGTGAATTGAAGTGCGTGGCGCCGGATTCGCTCGCACTCGGCCCGGTCGTCCGGGAGCTGACCATTTTGGAGATACTCGAAAAAAGGTGTTCTCCAGTCGAGGGTGGTTTCAACCACTGCGTCTTACGAACTCGGGACTCCCGATATGGAGGGTCCGGCGTTGAGATGACTTACCCGCAGGCTATCACGGTCCTCTTGGGTGACGGGAGCAATGACTCTCCGGTGGGCCACATGTATGACCAAATCATCTTGCTTGGGTTCTGCGAGCGACGCGGCTAAGCCAGCCAGGGCGTCCGCTTGGCCGTTCTGCGACCGCGGGACATGGGTAACCTCTGGCCGAGGAGAGAACTGGGCCATTAGGAGGAGGGTGTACTCCAGAAACGGTGCAAGCTCTGGCTTCCTGACGACGTAGTCGCCATTAACCTGTTTGATCACCATCTCGGAATCTCCCTTCACATGTAGATGGGGTACATGGATCTCAAGGGCCAACTCGAGGCCGGTGATGAGAGCTTGGTACTCTGCCTCGTTGTTTGTACAACCTTCTGACAACAGGAACGAGTACGGCAGGACGGCTTGCGCCCGAGTAATGAAAACAATACCCAGACCCACTCTGTTGAGCTTGGGGTCGTTGAGCCTTCTACCGGTGGGGCTCCGGGAGGCGCCGTCGAAATGAATTTTCCAACATGGGGCAGCATGATCTACTGAGAGGATCGTCTCGTCGGGAAAATCCAGGTCCAGGGATTGATCCGCGGAGGTTGGATGGGAAGCTAAAAAGTCTGCCAACGCCTGTACCTTAACGGCCTTCTGAGGCACGGACCTGATATCAAATTGCTGGAGAATCACCACCCACCGTGCTAGTCGGCCAGTCAGCATGGGGCGGTTCAGGATGTACTTCAGCGGATCTACCCGAGAGATCAATTGTACCTCGTGGTGTTGCAGGTAGTGCCGCAACTTCTGCACAGCGAAGACGAGCGCAAGGCAGCTCTTTTCGATAGGGGAGTATCTGACCTCCGTATTGAGAAGCATGCGGCTGAGATAGTAGAGACTGTTCTCAGTGCCCTCGTTATTCTTCTGGGCGAGCAGCGCACCAAGGGATCTCTCCAGGGCGGTCACGTAAAGGACCAGCGGCTTTCCGGAGACGGGTGGCATCAAGACCGGAGGTTGGAGCAGATACTGCTTGATTTCCTCGAAGGCGGCCTGACACTCCTCATCCCATTCGTAGGCAGCGTCTTTCTTCATGAGCCGGGAAAAGGGCTTACACTTGCCGGCCAAATTCGCAATGAATCGGCATATATAGGCTAAGTGGCCTTGGAGGCCTCGGAGCTCTCGAATGTTGCTCGGGGGAGGCATTTGGATGATGGCCTTGATCTTCTCCGGGTCGATCTCGATACCTCGGTATCTGACAAAAAAACCCAGAAACTTCCCGGAGGTGACTCCGAAGGCACACTTCAGCGGGTTCATCTTCAGGTTACGGGAACGGAGGAAACCGAACACTTTCTCAAGGTCTTTGAGATGGTCCTGGAGCTGGCGTGATTTGACTACAAGGTCATCCACGTAGCATTCCACCAATGTCCCGAGGATCGGTTTGAATATGCGATGCATGGCCCTCTGATAAGTGGCACCTGCATTTTTCAAACCGAATGGCATTACCCAGTAGAAAAAGGTACCCTGGGGAGCCCTGAAGGCAGTGGACTCCTCGTCTTCGAGGGCCATCCGGATCTGGTTATACCCGGAATACCCATCCATGAAAGAGAGGGCTTGGAACCCGGCCGTGGCGTCAATCAACAGCTCCGTCACTGGGAGTGGGAAGTCATCCTTTGGGAAGTGGCGATTGAGATCGCGGAAGTCGATGCAGACTCTGATCTGCCCATTCTTCTTCCTGACCGGCACAATGTTGGTGATCCATTTGGGGTACTGGACCTCCTCAATGAAGTTGGATTTGATAAGCTTGTCAACTTCGGCCTCCACCATAGCGCCATGGGAAGGGTGCATCTTCCTGGGAGGCTGCTTGAACCCATGATGTTTTGCTGGGAGGCCCAGACGGTGGACGGCCACTTGGGGATCCAGCCCTGGCATCTCATCGTAACTCCAGGCAAACACATTGCGGTGCTGTTTGAGGAAGTCTACATATTGTTGCCGCTCCTCGAGGGACATGGCCGCACTGATCAATGTGGGTCTTGGATCTGCCTCGCTACCAAGGTTCACCTGTACCAGTTCATCAATCGTGGTAGAGACGCCTTCTTCAAAGGCTGGGGGAGCATCTTCCAAGTCTTCCTCCCCAGCCATGGGGGGACTTCTTGCGACGAAAGATGCTTCTGGGCTCTCAAAACCCGAGGGGAAACTGGTGCCGGCTTGGGCAGCAGCGGTCATCACATCAGGAGACTCACTTGTCATTGAGACCATATCAATGAATGCATTTGATCCGATCCCATCTGGCCTTCGGCCTAAGGGGCCACGCTTGATGATATCAAAGCAGTGGTGACGTGTCATCCTGAGTCGGTTAATTCCAGCCCGGCGAAAGAGACACGTATGGCGCACCGCCGTTGTCATCAGCTTGACATCCCGATACCGTACAGGGGTAGGAGGTTCCGGGATGACCAGAGCCTGGTTGATGTAGGAGTACGAGGTAATTTTCCGCCGTCGCTTGGACACGGGAACATGCCTTCCTTGCGTACCCGAAACAACGAAACATTGTCCCATGTCGGGGGTCGTGGCCTCCAACCGGTGGATCGGGAGGATGTAGGCGTCGTCCATGCTTTCCCAGGGATCACTTGTGATCGGGGTGGGCTCATCCTCGCTTACCAGGATTTGCTTTTCCTTACTTTTGTAATAACCCGCATCCAGATAGCGGGCCTCACAAGAAGCGAAAGGGGACGCGTCTCCTTGGAGCACACCTACTCGACCGTTGAGCGAGTACTTAAGGCACTGGTGATACGACGAGGGGACCTCTGCATGCAGATGGAGCCATGGCCTACCCATCAATGCGTTGTAGGCGGTGTCCTGAGAAACAACCATGAACTCGGTGCTGGAAATTAAGCCACCGAACTGGGTCTTCAGGCGGATCTTGCCGACCGGGGTTTGCTCTGTCCTGTCGTACCCCTGGATCCTGAGGTCAGAGGGAGTCAAATCACCTTCGGACAGACCCAGCTTTCGCAGCGTCCGGGTCGGAATTAGATTGATTCCAGAACCCCTGTCAACGAGGCAGCGACGGACTTCCACACCATTAAAGTGGCCAGTGATATACAGTGGGAGAATGTGCCCCTGTATAGGATGGTCTTCATCTTCACCGGAGAACGAGATAACCGCCTGACATTCGGTGTTTTCAAACGTCTCAGTATGGAAGGCTTCCGCAGCTGCTACCTCCGTCTCGAACTGGAGGGGGCTCCTTAGGGCCTCGGGAAGTGCCTCGCGCATTTCAGATGACAGGCGAAGGTCCTCGAAGATGGAAAGCCTTGCCGGGATGCCGGCCAGATGCTTCAGAACATCGTACTTTCGTGCCAAACGCGAACCTATGCTTACAGGAGGTTGTTCGGCATTTGGATGCACAGCGGGTCCGGCTGGCTGAACTGGCGAGTAACTAGTACTGGGTACATCTTGCTGCCTACCAGTAGAAGCCTGAAGAGTAGTCGCCGAGCTAGGATTGGACAGCAGAGGCTGGCCTGTCGCCGGGCAAGACTGGCTGTGATACGAACGAGGAGGGTCTCCCTGATCCAGCAACACGAACGGCGGTGGAGGTAGAGCTGAGGGTGCTGGATGGGTCTGCGCGTGCTGAGATCTGCGCTGAGCCTGCTGCCTGGTCTCGGTAGCGTGCACGGCTTGGTCACAAGTGCCTGCTGACGTACCTCGATGACCGGCGCGATTGCGATTCTGCCGACGTTGACTTCGGCTGGAAACGTTGGGGAGGTCTGCCTGGGGTTCCCCCTCGTCGGGGGTCATATAGGGCTTTACCAGCTCCACGGTGTTAACCGAAGCGTACCCTTGACTGTCGCTCGAAGAGTCATCCACCGCTGGGCGGATTCTGGGAGGAATGCCCATTTCGGGAGGCATAAAGTCGCCGAGAGTGTGGGATGACGATGACACTGGCGGTGCACGTTGCTTCTTCTTGCGTCACCGCTGCTTGCCCTTTTGGGAAGAGGTCGACTGTGAAGACGATGATGAAGCACCAGCTACTTCTTCTGAAGGTTCCGACTGCTTCAGGCGTGCCCGGATGATACCCTGGGCACGGACGACGGTTTTTCGAGCCATCCAGTTGTCGTATTTCTGGGACCCGCGACTAGGGACCTGCTGCCACTCACCATCGCTGTCGCTGCCGATTTCTGATCCCGCAAAGACGCCTGCCACTTGCGCTGGCGCTGGGCCCAACTTGACTATGTTGTTGTTGACCTGGTCTTGAAGCCAGTCTTTAAACACATAGCATCGCTTGAGGGTGTGCCCCAGGATCCGATGATAAGGGCAGTAGTTGGGGTGATCGGTGAGATGCGCCTCTGCCGGCCTCCTGCACTCAGGCATACGCACAATCCCTTGCTCTAGAGCACTTCGGAAGTAGCCAGGGACCTGATTTTCGTTGAACGAATAGGTATGGTACTTTCTTTCCGGGTAAGGAGCCCTGGGGTCCTGGTTCTGTCGAGGGACCGGAGGGGCCTGCCGAGGAGGCGGCGCCTGGTTGTCTCGCCTAGGTGGCGGTGGCGCATTGCGCGGGGGAACCTGTCGGTTCTGAGGCGGTCGCTGCTGGGCAGGAGCCTGTGCTTGAGGTGGAGGACCTCTGCGGGGTTGCGGGGGTGGTGCCACCGGTAGCAATTCCAGCTGCCTCGGGGCTTCTATTTGAGCCACCGCGGTGGGTTCATCCCTGGTGGCCTTCCTGGCTGGGATCATAGGGGGAAGCAAACGTGCCTGACTGGCCTGTTGCAGGGCCTCCTCGAGGCGCTGGGCCTTATCCGAGAAATCTCTGAATCCTCCAGGATAGTTCTGGGTAATCAAGGAGGGTAACAGCTCTATCTTGACGTTCCCCACACACATCGTCAGTAATTGCTCTTGAGTCAGTGGCATATCGAGGGAATACGTAAGTCCTTTCCACCGGGCGATGAAGTATGCAACCCGCTCATCAGGCCTATGTTTGCACTTGAAGAGGTCCGCAATGCTGGTCTTTCGCGTGGTGGAGCTGAACTGGTATAAGAACTGCCGGCGAAGATCCTCCCAACCGTTCACTGATCCAATAGGGAGCTGGCTGTACCAGACGAATGCCGGACCTTCCAATGTCTGTACAAAACATCGGAGCTTAGCGGATTCTTGCTGAGCCGGGGTCCCCAGCATGGGGCCACACCTGGAAGAGAAATGAGCCAAGTGCTGGGGTGGGTCCCCTGTCCCGTTAAAAGGCGAGAAAGTGGGGTTCCCAAAACCCGGAGGCGCGGGCATATCATCTACCCACGCGGGATAAGGCTTTCCATCCGGTGGGACCGCCACCTGCCGTGTTTCCAACGCCTCGAGGCGGGCTGTGAGTGCCGCAATAAGGTCCTCCGGGTGGGGGTCCCTGTCTTGATGGGGATCCCTAACCACAAGCACATTGTCAGGTTCTTCAACAAGGTAGATGGCTTCGGCCGCTCCCGGGTCAACTAGTTGGACGACCTGCTGGGTGACTGGGGGAACCCGGGTTGGATTCTTCAGATTGCCCCGTCGCTCAGGGGGGTTTGGCGAGACGTATCGCGCCCTCTTGCCGTATGTTCCGGCTTCCGCCATGTCCGCGACAGTAGCATGATCAGGGTTTCCCGGAGGCATCTCACCGGGGGGAAATTGTTCCTGCCCCTGCTGCCCCGGCCTGGGATTACCATAGTCGGGTCGCCGCACTGCGGCGCTTTCAGCCAATAGTTCGTCAACCAGCCTATTCTGCTCAGCAAGCTGCTGGCGCAACGTGGCCTTCTCAGGATCCTTGTCTGTTTTCTGCACAGAGGCGGACGGGTCGGAGTGCTTGACGGTTCCAACGTGCTCCTTACCCTTGCCAGTGCTTCGACCGAGTGCCAACGACTCGGTGGGAACGGGGAGGCCTAGGAGGTTCCTCTGATGATGGGTAACTCTCCCTGATGGGTCGAGAAGCGGCGGTACGCCCTCGGATGGTAAGTCTCCATCAAGGAACTCAAGCTCATCTTCCTTATCCACAACGTCGGCCATGTGGACCGCGATTCCTCTCGAGGGCATGTCCTCGATGTCGCATAGCGAATTGGATTGTCGTCGAATAGGATCGAACAGAAGGGAAGCATAGTGTCCCCAACCACGGACTTGCACATGGGGGGTGGCTTCCCTGACGATCTTGCGGAGTGCCTTGAAACTCTGAACGCATTTTCGTTGGAGGTCACTCTGGTGACCGGGCGACTCGGGGTGCTGGGCCACAGGGAGCGCCGCTGCATCAATCAGGCGGCACTGTTTTCCAATATCCTCAAAGTGCTCTCGACTCCTAGGGTATACTACCCGTTCACAATGGAGGCGGAAGTGCGTCGCCCACAGGGTTCGACAAAAGCATCCCACTTCTTCAGGGGTAAGCGACTCGGGTACGCGGAAATTCAGCGCCGCCATGGGCCAGAACTTCTCTGGGAAGTAGTCCGCTGCAAGAATACTCCAAAATCTCCTGGGTTCGTCCTCGGAGTTCGGCCCTACATTACCCCACTCGTCAACCGGGGGCGGCTGAGGGATCGGTAGCGGTACCGAGGCGGACGTCTGGGATAGCAAACTCGGCGGTGGAGAATACGGAGAGCGAGCAGACTGGCCACCGAATTCTGGGCCTTCCTCTGAAGAGCGAGGTGACCTGACCAAAATGTCATGATAGGACGGGCTAACAGCCACTTCTTCGGGTACGGGAATCTCCGTTACCGGTGTCCGGTCATGTCGTGGCTCTACCACCGTTGACCCCCAAAACAGCTCCTCGTGATCCCGAGTAGAGGTAGATGGCGCTTCGGGTGACGATGGCGGTGACTTCGCGGTCGAAACCTGCGGAATTCCCTGGATTTCTTCCTCCTGGATGTACCTGCGGAGAGAGACGGGAATCCGGTGGACCTCAAATTTTGGGAGAACGAGGCTGACGCGTCTGGTTCCTGCCCCAGTCCCTGATACGGAGGAGCTGGGAGAAGGTTCCATCGCTGAATAGCATTCCGCTTCCGAATCGGAGAAGCGGGCGGGTTTGATCTCCCCCGGGGCCTTCCCAGGATTCTTCTTGTGGCGGCGACGACCCGCTCTTCTTCCCCTGGGTGGCTCTTCGGGACAGGGTTGACCCCTATCAGGCAGCCTTGGGGCGGCGCTGGCACCGTGGCGGAGAGGTCCCCCACTCGAGACAGCCGGGGTGCGAGGGGCACCAGGGCAAATGTCAAATGGTACATGGGGAGGACCTCCATGAACAGTACTCATGTGGGCGGGGCCTCTGTTGGAACTGGCAGGAGCATGGGGAAGGCCTCCATGGTCGATGCGAGTGGAGCGAGGCTGACCTTCACTCCTTGAGTTGCTGGGGCGAGGAGGACCTTCGCCAGTCGCAGAGAGGACGTAGGGGGGACCCCCACGTTGAAGAAGGACCGGATGGATGGTGCCTTCAGAAGGATGGACTCCATACCCTGTACAGCGGGCGCGGGAAATGTTTCCGCGCTGAGCATCACTGCCACGGGGCAGGTCTTCCTGCAGGATTGGGGCAGCACGAGGCATGCCTCCATGACGAACCTCGGAGCGGGGAAGTCCCACGCTCTGTGGAGTAGTGGTACGGGGAGGACCTCCGTACGGGGTGGCATCACCGCGAGTTAGCTCGCGGCGGTCACTACTTGGGCCTGCAACCCGGAGAGTCAACCCAGCCTGCCCGTGGGGCGGTTGGGGTCTCGATCCTGGTTGGGCGAAGGGGTGCCCCTGCTCAATGTACGCGGGGGCTTCATAATGTACGTCGGCGGTGGCTCGGGCCACTGTAGCTGTCGACGTGGACGCGCCTAGGCGAGCGTCCTCAGCCCGGGCCCGGCGCTGACGTCGGGTCAGGCGGGCCGGTGCAGGCGGTGCAGGGACGTAGTCTGCCTGCTCTTCCTGCAGGGTCAGACGGTGGCGCTGACGTGGCCGGACGGGAGCTCTCGCCTGGGGGCCCCAGGTCGGGGCCCTGAGCGGACTGAGCCGGACAGTGCCTGCCTCTTCAGCGTAAGGAAAAGAGTCGTCAAGGCGTTCCGGGGATAGGCTCCCGAAACGGTTGAATGTCTGGGTGGGGAGCAGGGGCTCCCGGCGCGGCCGGTTAGGGCGACGTTGATGGCGAGGCCTGGAGGCCTCCAGGTCCAAGCGGGCCATATCCCTGGTCGGGATGACCCCTTCCTCCTCGTACCTGCGCACGAGGCTGTTGATCACCCTTCGTTGGATGACCTCTGATTGGGAAAGGGGACGTGGACGTCCCGCATCCCGTGACGTGGCAGCCGTCGTGGCGGTGGTGGCGCCATGTGGAGTGGCCGTCGTGGTGTTGCCCCTGCCCCTGCGCGGGCGAGGAGCGGATGGTGACCGCATCTCTGAAATAGCAACCTGGTTCCTGGAAAACGAAGGGATCAACTCATCAGTGCTGAGAGGAAAAGGATTGACAGCCAGTGCCCCAGCGTTCTTCCATCCTCCATGTCTGTGAGAAGGATCCATGCCAACACGCTGCAGAGCGGAGTGCCCCACGTTCTACTACCCCGACTGCCGGTGAGTTTCACGACAGGCCCGCTATTTGCTTCGCGGGACCAGGCAACGGATATCTGGATCCGGTGACACGTCAATCTACTGGTGTCTCGAACGCTACTAATCTCCATGATGAGGGGAAGAAATCCACGTCGGGTTCACCATTTCTGTTTCCGACGCTTTCGCCGGGGCGCGCGCACATCCGTCCGTCAGGGGGGACGCGCGGCTTTGTTGCCCCGCATTCCCGCTTTCCAAAGGCGGGCGACATTCATTCCTTGTTCAGGTACGTCTGCTCCTTGATCGAAACGGGATGATGGGATGTCGGTTCTTCCTTCCGTGGATTCCTCCTCAGAACTCGTCACATAGTCCGGGTCTCCCTTATAGATTTAATACGTAGTTCGTGAAACTCTTCCCAGTGCCATGTTTCCATGGACGCTGGTTAATTACACTGCTTCTGTCGGGACATTCCAAAGGGTCCAGTCAGGGCAGCAACCTTCGGTCAGGGGAGTAGTCACGTTGAGGCATCGGTAGCGTGTCTGGATGCTGGGGTACCTGGCATGTATGTCTGTTATCCTTGACCACAAGGCTTCTCGAGGGCGTGGAAGCCCGAGGCATCCCACATCGAGCGCGGGGAATTACATGTCATAGACACGTATCTGAGGTTTTCCTCAGCTTCCCGTGTTCAACACAGGGTATGCCGCGAGTTTAACGTCTAGGGGAGACGGATGAGAGTGAAATGGGACCATCGCAGGGGGGGTGACAGTGAAGTTGGCCTTGAGCCTTGACGAGGCCTCCTACGTATCCCCGTGGCAGGGAATCAAAGTCCGCGTAGTTCGGGATGGTGCCGGTAAACCGACGTGAAGCTGGACCTTGGTCCGATGAATGTCGTCAGCGTACCGACGTGAAGATGGACCTTGGTCCGATGGAAGTTGGGCTTGAACCTCTGGGAGGATTCCTACGTACCATGCCTTGACATGGATCAAAGACCTCGTAGTTCAAATGGGGCTTTTTCGGTGAACCGACGTGAAAGTAGACCTTGGTCCACTATTGGTGGGCTTGAACCTCGTGGAGGCTTCCTACGTACCATGCGTTGACATGGATCAAAGACCTCGTAGTTCAGGTGGTTGGGTCGCAATGGCTTACCACTAGACCAGAGTGTAGTTTAACGTCATGCTGGACATAGGTAGAACACGACGTGAATTGGGTGATGGGTGGGCTTGAACCTCGTGGAGGCTTCCTACGTACCATTCCTTGACATGGATCAAAGACCTCGTAGTTCAGGTGGGTTTCGCCGGTAAACTGACGTGAAAGTGGACCTTGGTCCAATGGGTGGTGGGCTTGAACCTCAGAAAGGATTCCTATGTACCATGCCTTGACACAGATCAAAGACCCCGTAGTTCGGAGAACACAGTTTAACGTCATGCGGGACGAAAGTGAACCCTGACGTGAATAAACGACGGGTGGGCTTGAACCTTATGGAGGCTTCCTACGTACCATGCCTTGACATGGATCAAAGACCTCGTAGTTCAGGTGGGTTTCGCCGGTAAACCGACGTGAAAGTGGACCTTGGTCCAATGGGTGGTGGTCTTGAACCTCATAAAGGCTTCCTACGTACCATGCCTTGACACTGATCAAAGACCCCGTAGTTCGGAGAATACAGTTTAACGTCATGCGGGACGAAAGTGAACCCTGACGTGAATAAAGGACGGGTGGGCTTGAACCTTATGGAGGCTTCCTACGTACCATGCCTTGACATGGATCAAAGACCTCGTAGTTCAGGTGGGTTTCGTCGGTAAACCGACGTGAAAGTAGACCTTAGTCCACTATTGGTGGGATTGAACCTCTGGGAGGATTCCTACATACCATGCCTTGACATGGATCAAAGACCTCGTAGTTCAAATGGGGTGGGTCGCAATGGCTTACCACTGGACCAGAATTGCAGTTTAACGTCGTGCTGGACGGGGGTGAAACCCGACGTGAAAGACGGGCGGGCTTGAACCTCGTAGAGGCTTCCTACGTACCATGCCTTGACATGGATCAAAGACCTCGTAGTTCAGAAGGGGATTTTCAGGGTCGGTGGTCACTCTAAGCCCACGTGAGTCATGCTCGGTGTGAGAAACAAGAGGTTGCATGGACCTGACGATCACGTCGCGAAGGGTGCGTCCGTGAGAAGCGAAGAGGGGCTTATGCGTTGGGCGGCCCATGGTGTTGGGACTTACTCCAGGATGGAGGCCCAGAGGGGGGTGCCTCGTTCCCTATCACGTCCTCCACTGACCTTGGTAGTGGGGAAGTACAGAGATGCACGGGTGCAATCATCCGTACCAAAGGTTAGGGGCTTACGCTCTGAGGCAGCCCTTCCCCTGCGAACATACACCACTCCGACAAGGAGGATCTCATTCCATGTGCGGAAGAGTTCCATTCCCGTGGAGACGAGTGGTGTAAAAAGTGTTCGAGTTGGGGGGACCCTTCGTGAGGGAGACGAGGTTGGGTCACAGTTTAACGTCATGTGTTGAGGACGTGGTGCTTGGCAGTTTAACGTCCTGCAGCTCGGACGAGGTGGGTTCACTCCACACCCCTAGGGCTTACATAACCGGTACCCTCTGGTCCTTGGGGAAGGGAAGGTGTCGGTAAGTCCATGGTAAATGGGGGTCGTGGGACGAACCATCGAGGGGTCCACGTTAGCGTGGCTATGCGAAGAAGCAATAGCCGTTAGCGTGCCTATGCGAAGAAGCATTAGGCTAAGCAATGCTACGGGAGGTGTTGTCCATGGGACTTTGAAATCACATCGTGCAAACCTGGAGGGTCGCACGGAAAGAGGAATCGCTAAGCAGAGGAGTGTGCTTCGCGAAGTGGGGTGCCTTGGCCTTAGCATGGGGCATAGGTGGGAGTGGGAGGTGCTTCGCAAAGTGGAACAGTGTTCGCGGAGCACTGCCTCGCGAAGAAGGAGTGGTTCGCGAAGCAGGGTCCTGCCAAGCAGTGTACTTCGCGAAGTGGAGCGATCCTGCCTTAGCATAGGGATTACTCGTATGGGTTGGGTGTTTCGCGAAGCACAAGTGCTCCGCGGCTGCCCGGGTTCCCTTGGGAATCCCCTTCCTTCGCGAACGCCCTTGAGCTTCGCGAAGGGCATCCCTCCCGGAAGAGGGGCTCAAAACGAAACAAATCAGAGTCGTCTCGCGAAGTAGAAATACCTCGCGAAGCTCATGATTCCCGGGGCAAAGCGTGCTTCGCGATTCGGGATAGGAGAAGACGAAAGGTCGGGTTGTCCGTCTTCGGGACTCAGGGGGAGTCGAGTATTTATAGGGAAGGGGCGCCGCGAAGCAGGGCTCGCGCGCCACCTTCGGGGCTTCGCGGAGGCTCGCGAACGTCAAACGGGTTCACGGAGGATTACCGCCTCCGGAGCTTCGCGGCGTCTCGCGAACGTCAAACGGGTTCGTGGAGGATTACCTCCTCCGGAGCTTCGCGGGGTCTCCATGGTTGGGGCGCTTCGCGGCGGGGCTTCGCGGCTGTGCTTCGCGAGGCAGCGCGCCGACTGTCTTTTTCATTCCTTCCTTTCGGGCCACATTTTTGGCGCCAACAGTGTTAGCTAGGTGTTTATTGGGAGATAATTGTGAAATTAAATTCGAAAACTATTTTAGACAAGGAAGAAGGAAGATCCCAAGTGGTCAACACCTATACATAGTTGTTGTCTTTGAAATGTGGTTTCAAACATTTTATTATATTTCCAAAATATTAAAAATATAATTTCTTTGATGTTAAATTCATTTGAGTCATTAATTATATTTGTTTAATCACTTGAAAAAATCCCACTTTAGATTTTTGGTTAACAAATAACATAAAACAAAGTGATAGTTTGAAAACTAATATGAAACCTACCAAAGATAAAACCTATTATATTGAAATATTACACTCTTTTAGGGGATATATTTTGAAAGGGTATACATGAAAAATAACTCTATTTTAATGTGAATCATTTTTATGGAGGTTTCTTATTTTTATAAATTTTGTTTTTTTATAAAAATAAATTGAAACTCCATCTTATTACCTTTGGATCCTGAAATTTACCATAACCGACACTCTATAGAAAGAGATTTTGGAAATTGTTTTGTTTTTAATTGTGATCCCTCTACTAACACTCCAGGAATAAAAACATCAGAACTTAACATAATCATGGATGATTATAGAACAATTAAATAATTAGATTTATCCTTTGATTACAATCTAAAAAATCAAATATAATACCCCGATACACCTACTATATCTGAAATAAAATTTGGTTTTGTTCACCAATTTATAGAATTCAATTGACTTATATGCGAAGATCAATATAAAAATATTAAATAATTCAGTTAACCAAGTGTAAAATGGAAACCATATGTAATAGATTGAAATCATATAAAATTATTTGACATTCGTTTTTCTATAGAAGTAATTTATTAAAAATTGTTTTTCATTTTTAATTATTCTTTATTAGAGATTGGAATAAATTAAAGATCATTTTTATTGATTTTTTTCATGAATTTGTAACTATATCCATTTGAATAACTTTTATTGAATTTATTAATTTCAATGTGATAATATAGTAGAAAAAAACTAGTTGTCTACCATTATTTAATTATATATATGGTCAAAGACACACAACATATTAGAACAAGTGGCCTTCATAATGAAAAATATATTTAAATAATTCCAACTCCAACTTTTAAAAACAACATCATTGAATGTCTGCTAAGTGAAAATACCACCATGTTTCAATCAATAATATTATTAAACACTTCACATCCAAAACCAAAAAACAAAACCACTTTTCAATTATAATTTTTTATAGACATTGTTATTTTAATGAAAATTTTTGTGATCAATCAAATCAAATAAAAGATCCATCTAAAAATTTAATTGATTATTTCATTAAAAGACTAATTCAATCAAAACAAAAATATTTGTTCAAACCATGTACAATTTAAACAAAATATGGAATAATCATTCCAATGAAATATTTATAAATATTGAATTAAAAAATAGATTATTAAATTAAATTTAAGTAATCCTAAATCTAGAAAATTTAATGATAAAGATAATTCTCATTCTAGAAAGAAGTTTTAGGCTACTCAAAACACTCAAATACTAAAAATTAACTTTGAAATCATTATGAATAAATTATAAAAAAAATATGAGGAAATAAAAAAAATAATTGGAAAAAAATACAATGATGAATACCTTGTTGAATGTAATGGTTAAACTGGATAATGAGGTAGTTAGATGAAGAAAAAATCAGTTTAAGTTCACCTTCACATCAAAAAGTTAATCCTAGGGACATAAGAAAGTAAAATTTCAATGATTTATAAATTAGGATTGGAACCATGATGAAGAAAACCCTAACCTAAGAATCCAAACCCGAGTTTGAAACCAAATCCAGTAAAGAGTCTTTGAGCCAATTTTCCCATATTTTATAACCTACTACAAAACTAATGAGGATCCTGTTAAAATTTTATAATATTTTTTTTTAAAAAAAAATCAATGTCATGAGAAGAATCATTGATTTAATGGAGCATAAAATATTGTATAATGATCCTAGAATAACATATCGCATAGAACATTTCTAAATATGGACAAAAAACACCCAGAATACCACTTCCCAATTATAAGAGTAACCCACCATCGATGATAAGTTTGGAAAACTAGTTGGACAATGAAGTTATAAAAACTTTTATGAATGTATGGGAGAATATATTATTAATTAATGCAATGATTTTTTTAATGAATATAATTTTTTATGGAAATTTTGTAACATAAAAGAAAATTAAAAGGGGTGGGAAAAGTTTATTCTATGGAGTAATTTTTATGAAATTATTCAACATTATTTTTCAGTTAAATATAAATATGTTGTAACTATTATTATTACTTATAATATTATGTAATGGTAATTAAATGATTTCTTGTTAGATCATTGAGATTGCATAAATGTAATAACAAAACCTAGTTATTCATCTTTATAGGTTTAAGAGCTCAAATCTGCTAGAACATTCATCCAACATTCCATATAATGTGACACCAAAACTGACAGAGTTATATAGGATATTTTAGTTTAGGTAAAATAAATGATTTTACATGATTTTATTTTATTTTTATACATGTAAGAAGATAGTTTAAGTATATATTCACCTATCATTCTTGATAGAACATTTTGGAAAACTTGTAAATCTATTTTAAATGATCACCAATGAACTACATCGTATAAATTTTGAGGAGAGAAAATTAATTTTAATATTTTTTAGTTCCTCAAACACACAATAAAAATTTATTAATCCTCCTATGTTAACATTATTGACTGGTTTTATATTTTTTTCATCTAATATTCCATGTAATGAATCACCAATTATTTTTTCTAACAGTATACATTTGGTTGATAAGGAAAATGATTTGCATGGGAGTTAAAATGAATCTTATTTGTAAAAACATGAATGTTTAAATAAATATTTTGAAAACCTCTAGGCTGGAAAATGTTGTACCTAAATTCTATAAATTTTATTATTATATGGAAAATTTTATTTTTATTATCAATTTGATGAAGAAAATGTTTTTATTATCTTATAAAGACCAAATCTATTGAACACGTAAAAACTATTGTCTTTAAAGTTACTATGTTTTCAAATTTTATATATATTCCCAATGAAACATATAATACATTGAAAGACACTGAATATACTCGTTTTTATTTCTAATAATTTTTTATTTTTTACCTAAAAACACTAGTGTAAGTTTATAAATTGATTAAATTGAAAAAAATAAATTAGTTCATTTAAATTCTTTCAAATATGAAAATTTTATATAAAATAACACATATGAAAAACCTATATGATAACCTAATATCACCAAATCTAATATAAAACACACTCATTTTTTTATTGAATCATGAGATGATATGGATTTGTGTGTGTCACATATACCTTATTTGGTCAATTAAAATTTCTAACTAATATTAGAATTAAAACAACAACCTAAAAATGTCAAATATTAATTATTACGTGAAAATGAGTAATTACCTATCATCATTTCTAAAGAACATTAAAAAAGATCAAACGAAATAACTTTTATGAGTCCTCAAAAGACAAAATTATGCCTCAGAATAGACTCTATGTAATATACCGAGTATATGATAAGGTAATTATCTTTTTAATTTATCTAAATCTCTTTTTTTTGACCAAATGTGAATGAATAATGAGATCATGGGAGTTTCATGGGTGTCCCAGGATTGTTCAGAGCCAAATGGCTGGGTTTTTGCAAGGGGAAATTGGGATGCATGATTAATAGAAACCATGTGATCCAAGTCACATAGATTTAGGAAACCTTGTGATGTGGTCTAGAAAAAGTTAAAAGGATTCCACATAATTTCAAGAAACCATAAATCTTGGGGAGCACTATCGTACAGAGGCTCTAACCGTGGTTGTGGTTGTCGCAGAGGTACACAAGAACTAGTTGTACTTCGTTGGAATAGGGGGATTTCTCTAGATAGTGATGTTGTTTCACACAGATGTAGTTTTGTCCATATATATCTTGTAAAACCTTAACATTAAGAGAAGGCGCCAGACCATATATAGTGAGAGGTATTATCATAGTAGCCTCTACTCTAGAATCTTATCATTTTTGATAGGTGCATCATGTAAGTTCACATATATATATATATGTTGTGAAGAGACATGGGTTCATTGTCCTTTTTTATGAGGGCATGACAGTAGATACTCTGTTAGGGGTCAAAATGGGGGGGGGGGGGGGTACACAAGTGTAGGGAGTAACAACTTGATATTTG
Source organism: Viscum album (assembly GCA_963277665.1). NCBI lineage: Eukaryota > Viridiplantae > Streptophyta > Magnoliopsida > Santalales > Viscaceae > Viscum > Viscum album. The sequence continues at coordinate 1,009,403,243 of OY728119.1, read as the reverse complement.
TGGGTTTCAATTTATATGGTAACTCTTTTCCCTCAAGATGACATGGATTGAATTGATGCCTAGGATGGATTGGCTAGTTTCTTATAGATCACATGTCTAATTCGATCACAAGGGGGAGACATTTGTACCATCAAATGGTGGAGTTTTTATTCACAATGTTGAATGGGATGTCCTGGAAGGTAGAGATAGACCCAATCATAATGGATGAGGTGGGATGATAGCCCAAATTTGTAGTTTATATCTGGATAATCAAAAAATATATCAGACCAAATTTAATCTAGTGTTTGATAATTCATGGTATGTTTTCGTGGTTGAATTCTCAGGTTATACTCCTTAAATAAAGGTGGAGTTCTATATCAAGATAGTTCCATGATCTACACTAGTATATGTTCCTCCAAATATTATGTATACTATAGAGTTGTAGGTGATCAAAAAGAATCTAGAGGGTTTGTTAATGAAGTGATTTATATTACCCAAGAATTATTTGCCGTGTTCTCTGGTCATTTTTGTGAAAATGGTGTACAAAACCATTAGGGTATTTGCTGATTATCAGAAAATAATCCAATTAAATATTGATAACCCACATACCTTACAACAGATATATGATTTATTTGACTAACTCTGAGGAACATGGGTATTCTCGATGATTCATATAAGATCAGGTTATTACCAGTACATGTTATACCTACAAACAATCCTCATATATATTTTCATAGCGGGTATGGTCTATATGAGTATCTGTTTATGTCATTCGTTACCATGAATGCATTAAAAGTTTTTATGGTAATGATGAATTGAGTATAGATTATTTATCTAGATTAATTTGTGGTGGTATTCATTCATGATATCTTGGTGTATTTTCACATTCAACATGACCATTCAAAACATCCTGAGATCATTTCGGATACACTAAGTGAGAATCAGATATATTCTAATATCACAATGTGACACTTCTATAAGGATAAGATTCACATCCTATGCCATATAATCTTAGATACATGAGTATGAATGAAACCAATGAAGGTGAGAGCTGTAGTTTCATAGGAGAAAATCAAGGAAGTATTTTACATATAGAGTTTCTCATGGATTACTAGATATATCAATAATTTCATATCGGACTTATCACACATTGTAGATCCTCTAATAGTTTTTACTGAGAACGGTGAAATGTTTGTATGGTTAGATACCTGCAAGAAACCCTTCAAAGAGTTATAATGAAGATCATCTTCAGTGTCTGTCCTGATTCTACTAGAGTCTGGAAGAAGAAATACAATGTATTATGATGTGTTAGGTATCAGGCTTGGATTAGATCTGATGATGGGGGAATGAGTCATGGTGTATGTGCCTTTTTCATTTAAGGCAATAATGGAGGAACTACACAACACATTGTCTCAAGTTAGCTACTATTTTACATGTGTTGTGCTGTTAGAGGAGTTATTAATTATGATATTGTTTTATGTCGTACATAGAATCGAAAGGGATCATTTATATATTTACACAACATGAATATAATTTTAGGAAACGATGGTGGGTGGAATACCTTCATTCATTTTAATATATGGTTTTCCATATTCTTGGTGAAGGAAATTAAGTTATCGAAGAATAGAGAAGGAGGAATTATTTATATTAAATTTAAGATGTCATTAGTGAGTCACAACATATGGCCTTATTTCCAATGACTCACTTGGAGGTGCAAGTTTTCAACACCCCAAGCTTCTACGATATTCTTCTCTTTGAATAATATAATAGCGTGTGTTGTACAAAACTTCGAGTTCTAACACACCACAACTAATCAAACTAGCCATTATGAATAGTAATACCCACATTTTGAGTTTTTATAAATATTATATTTCAAAATGGACTTCATTTTTGGATTCGGAATATCAATATTATCTTAGGGTGAATTTTTGGTATTTTTTTGAAAACGTTCAATTTTTTGATGAATAGTGAAAAACACTGAGTTATAGTTTAAAACCGAATTTTTATTTAAATAATTATTTATTTTATTAAAAAATATTTTAGGTCAAATTATATACATAGTAACTATATAAGTTCAATGTAATTCATTGGAGTCAGTTTATAATAATTTTAGATATACAAAAACTTTATTGAACTTTTTACCGTATTTTACCCACCACCTAGGAGCATTTGCAAATTTACATAAAAATTAATTTTACCACTTATTTAAGTCAAATTTCAGAAATCCAAGAGACACGGTTGATATCAGTAAGTAAAATGACGTTCAATAAGATGAAAATAATTTTTTGTGAATAGTAACTTTTTACTTTTATTTACCACGGTTAAAAGTAAATAGGGCAATTAAGGCTAAAAATGATATTATTATTACCCTAACACATGTACTAATTCTATTGTATAAGTTTAATTAGACCAAAAACAACCTTAGTAACAAAATATGATCCTTTAGGTCCAAATGGATTAGATAAGGTCATTTATTATTATTTAATTCAAAAAAAGCTTAAAGTGTTAAATTCAATGTTTAATATTTAAACTATTTTTAAAATAGGGTTACATATAAGATAAATTCGATAATAAATATTAATTAGAAAGTAAAAATATTTCCTACCTAATGGTATATTATTTATATTTTTTAGACTTTAAATAATTTAATCTATTTAGGACACGATGATGATGTAGTAATTACCTAATTAATGAAATATTAAAATAAATGCTATTATAAATATCCAAATAAATAAAATTTGAGAATTTTTATGAATTCCGATTATTCTATAGGTTAATATGAAATTTTAGGGTTGGATAGATGATTTTTTGAGGTAATAATGCTGTTATGATTTTAGCAAAAACCAAAAACCAAATAGTATCAAAATATTCATAAAAGTGTTTTTAAAACAAATATTATATTATTAATTCATATTATATTCCTAAAAATCTATGGTTCATAAAAATGACATATATAATGATATGTGTATCATTAATTAACCACCTGGGGTTCTCTTGGAAGTATATAGAATGTTTATTAACCATATAATATAATAACACAAAGAGACATGGTATATGTCAAACTATTTATCAAAGAGTTAAATCTAAATGATAAGGTTAATATAGTGATATAAACCTGTCTAAAGACTACTGGTTGAGGGTATTTCGACCCATCTCCACCTTATCCTCTAAATAATTTAATCTGGAGCCATTAGAAACCGAAAATGATTTTATTATAAAATAATATTTCTACCTTTTCCTAAGGTTCCCCTCACCCCTCTTATAAAAGTGCACTCCCCATTATCTCTAATTAACACATTCCAAACCATTTGGCTCAGCCAAAACCTGGCCACATACCCTCTCAACTATCCTCACCTCATCCTAGAGGATTTAATTTTGTCAAAAAGACAACCTAAGGAGCCCTTTTGATCAAATCTAAAGGAAGAACCTGAAGAAGATGTTAATATTTCATCTCCTCTTTTAAGATCCTTTCTTATTCCACTTCCTCTTTCTTTGCTGCTTATAATATAAAATAATAACTAAAATATATTCTATATAATGTGATGTTATTATAAATATGTTACAACCATATTCATTATTCTATTCATCCTTTTAAAAATAGGTCACCATACGTGTGTACGTACGATATATCGTCTCCAAGTCCTGGTGTAGTTGTTACTCAATACATTATTATTTGGATGGGTATAATAACGATGTATAAATGATGTAAATAATAAATATAACATTATAATGATTCTGTATATATGATATACCATCCAATTATCTATTATTTTAATATCAAAAGAACGATATTGTCGCTCGTGCATATGTACGGATTACCGTCTCAACGAACGTGATAAGATTCATTCCTCATCGTATCCATTCCAGAATAATTTTAATTTTATGATTAAAAATAATGTTTAAAGACATAAAATTATTATTAATATGAATAAGATACATCATATCCATGACAAACATTACATACGTAACAAATCCTATAAATGAAAACGAATCTGTTAACACCCGAAACTATGATAATACTAAAATATTATTAACAAAGAAATATTAAAAGATCATATAGTATATCATATTAATGTATATGATTCTTGTATAATTTAATAACAATTATTTGAACATGATAATGGAGGTTAGCCTACCCTCGACCAAGGAAAAGTACAAGGTAAGGGTTAATTTCACAATCTCTTTATTATCCGAGGTTGTTTTTATGTAAGTATCTACTAGGACCTCTGTTTCATCCACATCCATGTTTCTTAAAAATGTATTTAAAAACATTTTTACTACTTAATAGAAAATGGGTTAAATTAATTTATACCCTTATTTTACCATATATGTTTTTGAAAGGAATCTTTCTGTCATTTTCCAAACACGGTACTTTTTGATCTTTTTGACAAATTTAAGGTAAGAATGTTTTTTAACTTATACCGTGGGTGCAGATATTTTCATCCATTATAACATTGTCTAAGATTCCATTACATTCTTGTATGAATATTTTCAAAATAATTTTTTTCTAAAATTATTTCAAAATATAAGGACATATTTCCCTAAATAAGGTTTTGATTACATCTATGTCAACATCCTTTGATGGATTTTAAACTTATTTGAAGTTGATTTATTATGATAAAAAACTCTTGTATTGTATTGAAGGTTTTGTGATATGTTTGACCGTGGATGTTTTTTTTACACCATTCATGGTTTATGGATAAATTATTGACATTTTTATGCTAGTTTTAATACGAATTTTTTTGTTATGTTTGATCATTTTCACATGATGAATGCATTGGACTTAATATGTGAGGGGTGGATCCCACTATATCTCCTCGATGCATCAGTAGGTCTCATGAGAGAAACTAGTGTCTTTGACCAAGACATTTAAAAAATCTTATTTTTAGTCTTGGCACAAGTCCCTAACTATGTGGTTATGAAAGTCTGGTATTATGCATTCCATCATTATGAAAGTGGCTATTGATATTGCATGTGATTATTAGACTAGTAGAATATCAATGTGAGTAAGTAACTGAAATTATTTTGATTTATATTTTCCATATTATGATGGTGTTTATTTTTAAAAGGATTTTTTTGGTTTTATACATTCTCTTAAATGTTTAAGATTATTTATGAAAGATTTTGCAATATTGTTATCCTTTCTGAGAATCTAAGCTCACCCCTTTCTATGTAATATTTTTCCCAAGATGCGGAGAAGTGTATTATGACTGACCTATAAGGATAGTCTATGGGATCTCAGTGTTGTCTATGGAAACAATGTTGTTTTAGTTTTCCATTTTATGATGTAATGTAAACCTTATGAATGTATCAAGTAATTCCAAGGCTACTAAATTAATCAGTCTTTTGAGACTTGATCTTTTGTGATCATTCCAATGTTATGTAATAATGCACTGAATCTGGGTAACGAGGGACAGGGAATTACAGTTGGTATCAGAGGAAGTTTAGTACAAACATTGGAATCTAGATTTAGGTAAACTCTTATTAGAGTAGATTACCCTAAGATAGACTTTGATGATTAGTATAGAAGAACTTGCTATAATTTTGGTATTGTAGAGACCATGTGAGTTTTCCAAGAAATAAAAACATGTCAGGATACGAGTAGGTAGAGGCGGCTCGGGCATAGATGTACCTAGGGCTAAAACCAGAAAACACCGCTTTGAGCTGGACTCAAACAAGAACTAGTGCATGATGAAGGGCCTTGATACACTATTGGTTATGACACTCTTGGGGGATATGATTAGGATAATTATCATTTTCTTTAAAAACCATTATGAAGGGTTTATGGGGTTATACTTCCTCAATGAAAACATTTTTTATGATTATGGATTATATCCATAAACTGTCCAATTTGTGTTAAGTGTTTTACAGGTTTGGAATTATGTATTTCAATTCATAAACTAATGTAGTTTACATCATTGTTTAGAAATGGGGCCTAGTAGACGGAATGGAAACCATATCAAAACATGCACTACTTGTAGGGATCTCCCTCCTGCTCAAGATAATTATAGTGGATCTGGTGATACAATTGATTCTGATCATCTTATCACTATATTGGGACAACTCACTCATGTTATGAATAAAAACCACACCCATATGGAGCACCCTGATCCGTAGCATGGATGATCAATGTTGGATCACTTAATGAGGCAACAAACACCAACATTCAATGGGGGTACAAATCCACTAGTAGCTGAGCAATGGATAAATTCCTTAGAGAAAACATTCCACGCCTTGGGGAGTAGCGAAAAGGAAAAATTTGTCATGGAAATTTACCTCATTGGAGATGCTGATCAATGGTGGTCATTGATTCAAAACACAAAGGAAGATGATGAAGTATCAAATGTGGAAAAGAGTGAGTTTAAAGAAAATTTCTTAGAAAAATACTTTCCTCATGACCATCGAGCGGATATGGAAAGACAATTTATGAGTTTTAGGAAAAAGCAGGATGAGAATGTCGCAAATTATGAAGATAACTTTACAAGGTTAGATAGTCATGGTGAAGATTATATATGTAACCCAAGAAGTAAGATTGATCGTTTCTTTGATGGGTTAAATCCATTTCTCTATTAAGCATTAGTCTCATAATCATTCTCTTCATACGAAGATATTGTCTCATGTGACACCAAGACAGAAAAATAATTCTCTAGGTCTTCTGACTTTAAAGCAAAGCATAGGAAAAAGAGATCTGTTGAACACTCTAGAAATGAAAATATGTGGATGAAGTGAAAAGTTGAAAATCCATCCTGTAGTAAATGTGGGAAGAAACACCCTGGTACTTTCCTGAAGGGATTGAGAGTCTATTACAAGTGTGGTGAAAAAGGCCACCAAGCTCGTGATTGCAAGGGGAAGAAAGAGGTTGTCTATGTTGAATGATAAAATTGTAGAGAAAGGGGGCATTATGGGAATGAATGTCCTAAGAGTTAGGGTAACTTAACTCAGAAAAGGAAAAATGATCAAGGCCAAGATTATGCTATCACTACTGCTGAGGTTGAAGCTCTGAAATACATGGTGGTAGGTAATTTAATGGTTTCCTCATGTTTAGCCAATGCTTTATTTGATTGTGTATCATCAGATTTTTTTATATCTTCCCAGTTTGCTAAGAAAAATAGATATTTCCAATTTCATTTAAGAAGGGAGTTGTCATTCAAAACTCATAAGGGAAGTATTATTGCAACAATGTGTTGTGAATCAGTCCCCATTAGGGAATATAGATTATCATTATCTTCTGATCTCATCGTCATACCCATGATTTAATTTGATATGATCCTCGGTATGGATTGGCTTTCATACCATGATGAAAATATTTATTGTAAGAATAAGAATGTTTCTATTTTTTTGACAATGATAAAGAAGACCTTATTTTAGAGATGAATTTTTGCCACCTAATTCTTATCTAGATCCACCCCCAGTAGCTCAACTAAATTCAATTATTGGGGAGGAAGATAATGAAATAACTATGGGTGAGGAAATGAATGTTCAAATAGAAGATGTACCTATTGTGTAAGAATATGTTAATGTGTTTCCAAAAGATTTACCTGCATATCCTACAGAATGATAAATTGAGTTTTCCATTGATTTAATCCTTGGGTCAAGGCCCAAATCGAAGACCCCTTATTGAATGGCCACTGTGGAATTAGTGGAACAAAAGAAAAAACTAGCGGAATTGAGTAATACAGGATTTATTCTTCCTAGTGTTTCTCCATGGGGAGCCCCTATCCTTTTTTAAGAAGAAAGATGGATCTATGTGGTTGTGCATTGACTATAGGGAGATCAATGCTATAACAATAAAGAACATGTATCCCCTACCTTTCATTGATGAATTATTTGACCAAATTCATATAGCTCAATACTTTTCAAAGAAAGACCTTAGATCTAGATATCATCAGTTGTGTGTGAATAAGGAAGACATTCCGAAAATAGCATTTCAAACAACGTACATGCATTATGAGTTTACAGTAATGCCTTTTGGGTTGACTAATGCACCCTCTATTTTCATGGATCTAATGAACAAAGTTTTCATGGAATATCTTGATGAATTTTTAGTGGTATTTATTGATGATATCTTGGTATACTCCAAAATCTATGAAGATCATGAAAATCAGTTGTGCATTATCCTGAAGACTCTTAGAAGACATGAATTATATGGGAAGTTCGACAAGTGTGAATTCTGGATTCAAGTGATTTATTTTATTGGCCATATCATCTCTAACGATTGAATCTCCATTGATCCTTCTAAGACAAGAGCAATCCAAGAATGGACAACACTGACAAGTATAACTGAGGCACACAGTTTTATTGGTTTAGCAGGTTACTATCAGTGTTTTGTCGAGAATTTTCCCGATTGGATAACCAATTAACCAAGATCGCACGTAAAGGGGGGAAATTTGTTTGGACAAACGAATGTGAAGAATTTTTTGATGAATTGTAGATATGATTATTCAATGCTCTTATATTGAATCTACCATCAGGAAATGATGGGTTTGTTATTTATAGTGATGCTTCAAAGAAAGGACTTGGTTGTGTCCTTATAGAGAATGATAGGGTTATTGCCTATGCATCACGACAACTAAAAATTATTGTGAAAAACAATGCTACTCATTATCTTGAGTTAGCAGCTTTAATCATTACTTTTAAGATTTAGAGACACAATCTTTATGGTGAAATTGTGAGGTTTATACCGATAATAAGAGTTTGATGTATATTTTCTCATATAAAGAACTCAACATGAGGTAATGGAGAAGGATTGAACTACTCAAGGATTATGATTGCACAATACACAACCACCTAGTGAAGATAGAGAAGATGATAGATGCTTTGAGTAGAAAGGATCATGGAGTTTTGAACAAGATGAGAGTTCAAAGAGATCCTATTTGCATGGATCTAGTAGGGATAGATTTGGGAATAACCATGGAAGGTGAAACATCAATACTTTTTCAAATGGTTGACAAACCATCTTTACTATAAATGATAAAGAGTTCTCAGACTAGTGATGAGGAGTTTCAAAAGAATATTAAATCTATGAATGATGAGAGATTGAGTGACATTGTGTATGAAGATGGAATTTTAAAATTCAGGAAGAGAATTTTTGTTCCTAATATACCTAATCTAAAAAGGGAATTTTGGATGATGCTCATAGTTCCAATTTCTCTATACACCGTGGTAGCACAAAGATGTATAGATATTTGAAGGAACATTTTTGGTGGGACAACATGAAGAGGGAGCTTGCTGATTTTGTGTCAAGATGTATGGTTTGTTAATAAGTGAAAGATGGCAGGAAAAAACCTATAAGAGTCATGAAATCTATTCCCATACCTGAGTGGAAATGGGATAATATTACAATGGACTTTTTTATGGGACTACCAAAGACTCCTAGAAGGAACGATGCAATATGGGTCCTTATTGATCACCTTACAAAGTTAGAACATTTTCTTGCTATAAGAGATGATTTACCACTTGAACATTTAACAACATTTTATTTTAATGGTGTTGAAAGACTTCATGGAGTACCACTGTGGATTTTTTCTGATTGAGATCCCCGTTTTACATTAAGAATCTGTAAAAGTCTTCCGAAAGTCCTGGATACTGAAATTCATTTGAGCACTGCCTACCACCCCCAAACTGATGGAAAATCAGAACGGACTATTCAAACCTTATAAGACATGTTGACATTATACTCACTTGACTTTCAAGGTATGTGGGATCAATATTTACCTTTGGTAGAATTTTCTTATAACAATAGCTTCCATTCTAGTATTCAGATGGCCCCATATGAAGCATTATACAGAAAGAGATGTCACACACCAACCAATTAGGATGATGTTGGAGAAAGAAAAATAGTAGGCTCATAACTTTTGGAGGAAATGATGGAAAATGTGAAGGTAATATAAACCCACATCAAAGGAGCTCAAAGTTGGAAGAGGAACCACACTGATAACCGAAGGAAGGATTTGGAATTTTAGGAAGGAGATAATGTTTTCTTGAAGGTATCTCCATGGAAGGGTGTTTTATGTTTTAGTAAGAAGGGATGATTGAGTCCCTGGTACATCGGACCATTAGAAATTCTAGAACAAATTAGGGATGTAGCTTACCGTTTGTCAATGCCGCCAAGTCTCTCCAAAGTTCATGATGTGTTCCACGTATCACTGTTGAGAAAATACATGCCTAAACCAACACATGTACTTACCTATGAGGAATTAGAACTGGAACCTGATCTGTCTTATTGCAAAGAGCCTGTCGAGTTTTATGATATAAGAGAACTAGTGTTGAGAAACTAGATGACTTGTCTAGTAAAAGTTTTATGGAGAAACTATAATATGGAAGAGGCAATGTGGAAACCTGAGGAACATATGACGAAGAACCACCCGAGTCTATTTATGCAGTAATATTCTAGAAATTTAGAGGATGAAATAATTTGATGGACGGGAGAATGTAACACCCCATTCTTCCACGGTATACTTCTCTTTTAATAAAACAATATCATGTGTTGTACGCAACTTCGATTTCTAACACCCCACAACCAATCAAACTAGCCATTATGAATAGTAATACCCACTTTTTGAGATTTCGTAAACATTATCTTCCAAAATGGTCTTCATATTTGGATTTGGAATATCAAAATTAGCTGAGGGTGATTTTTTGGTGTTTTTCTGAAAACATTCAATTTTTGATGAATAGTGAAAAACACTGAGTTATAGTTTAAAACTAATTTTTTTTAAATAATTATTTATTTTATCTAAATTTATTTTATGTGAAAATAGATACATAGTACCTATATAAGTTTAATATAATTCATTGGAGTTATTTTATTATAATTTTAGATATATAAAAATTTTATTGAACTTTTTACCGTCTTTTACCCACCTCCTAAGAGCATTTGAAAATTTACATAAAACATAATTTTACCACTTCTGTTAGTTGAATTTCAAAAATCGGAGAGACGCGGTTGATATTAGTAATTAATGTGGTTCAATAAGATGAAATAATTTTTGGTGAATAGTAACTGTTTTACTTGTATTTGCCACGGTTAAAAGTAAATAGGGTAATTTAGGGTAAATTTGATATTATTATTACCCAAAAAAATGTCCTAATTCAATTGGATAAGTGTAATTCGACTGAAACAACCTTATGAATAAAATATGTTGTTTTAGGTCCACTTGGATTAGATTAGGACATTTATTATTATTTTATTCAAAGAAGAGTTAAAAGTGTTAAATTCAATGTTTAATAACTAAACCATTTTTAATATAGGGCTACACATAAGATATATTAGACTATAAATATTAATTAGAAATTTAAAATGTGTACCTACATAGTGGTATTTTATTTAAATTTTTTAGAAATTAAATAATTTAATTTATTTATGACACAATGATGATGTAGTAATTACCTAATTAATTATATATTAAAATAATTTTTATTATAAATATCTAAATAAATGTAATTTTAGGATTTTTATGAATTCCAATAATTTTCTAGGTTAATATGACATGTTAGGGTCGGTTATATTAATTTTTTTGATGTAATAATGCTGTTATAAATTTAGAAAAAACAAAATACCAAATTGAGTCAAAATTGACATAAAGGAGTTTTTAAAACAAATATTACATTATTAATTAATATTCTATTACTAAAAATATAAGGTTCTTCCAAAATATGTATATAATGATAGTTTTATCATTAATGAACCACTTGGGGTTCTCTTGTAAGTATATAATAATTTTATTACCAAATATAATATAAAAATACAAAGAGACATGGTAAATGTCAAACTATTTAACTAAGAGTTAAATCTAGAATATAAGTTTAATATAGTGACACAAACCTATCTAAAACCTATTGGATGAGTGGTTTTAGAACCATACTCACCTTTTCATTTAAATAATTTATTTTGGAGCCATTATAAACCGAAAATTATTTTATTGTAAAATAATATTTCTAGCTTTTCCTAAGGTGCCCCTCTCCCCTCCTATAAAAGGGAACTCCCCCTTCAATCTAATTCACACTTTCAAAGCCATTTGGCTCTACCATACCCTGCCCAAATACCTTCTCAACTATCCTCCCTTAATCCTTGAGGCTTTCATTTAGCCAGAAATCCATCCTAAGGATCCGTTTTGATCAAATCAAAATGAAGAACCCGAAGAAGAGGTAAATATTTCATCACCTCTTTCAAGTTCCTTTCTTCATCCACTTCCTCTTTATTTGTTGTTTCCATTATAAAATAATAACTCTAGTATATTCTATATACTGTGATGTTATTATAAATATTGTACAACCATATTAATTATTTTATCCATCCTTTGAATGACATTTCACCATACGTGTGTACATACGGCTTACCGTCTGCACATCGTTGTGTAGTTGTTATTCAATACATTATTATTTGGATGGGTATAATAATGAGGTATAAATGATGTAAATAAGAAATATTACATGATAATTATTCTGCATATATGATATACCATCCAATTATCTATTATTTTAATATTAAAAGAATGATATTGTCGCTCGTGGTAACTATAGATTACCGTCTCTACGAACGTGATGAGATTAATTCCCCATCATATCCATTCAAGAATAATTTTCATTTGATGATTAAAAATAATGTTTAAAGACTTAATATCATTATTAATATGAATAATTTAAATCATATACATAACAAACATTACTTACGTAACAAAGCATATAAAGGAAAACTAATCAGTTAACACTCGAAACGACGATAATACTAAAATATTAGTAACAATGAAATATTAAAAGATTATATATGATATCATATTAATGTATATGATTCTTTTATAATTTAATAACAAGTATTTCACCATTATACATTAGATTAACCTACCCTCAACCAAGAAAAAGTACAAGGTTAGGGTTAATTTCACAATCTCTTTATTATCCGAGTTTATTTTTATGTAAGTATCTAATGGGACCTCTTTATCATCCACATACATGTTTCTTAAAAATTTATTTCAAAACATTTTTACTATTTACTATAAAATGGATTAAAGTCATTTATACCCTTATTTGACCTTATATGTTTTTTTAAAGGAATCATTCCGTCATTTTCCAGACAATGTACTTTTTGACATTTTTAACAAATTTAAGGTAAGAATGTTTTTTAACTTATACGGTGGGTGCGACTATTTTCCGCCATTATAAAATAATTGATGTTTCCCTTAAAATATTATAAGAATATTTTTCAAATAACTGTTTTCTTAAATGATTTCAAAATAGAAATAGATATTTCTCTAAAAAAGGTTTTGATTTCATCTATGTAAACATCTTTGATGGATTTTAACCTTATTTGAAGTTGATTTATTATGATACAAAACATCCATATTGAAATAAAGGTTTTGTTATTTGTTTGACTGTGGATGTGATTTTTTACACCATTAATGGTTTATGGATAATGTATTGAAATTTAATATGCTAGTTTTAATATAAATGTTTATGTTATGTTTAAACCTTTTCATATGAGGAATGCATTGGACTTAGTATGTGATGGGTGGAGCCCACTATAGCTCCTCAATGCATCGGTATGTCTCATAAGACAAAATAGTATCTTGTCACAAGGCCTTGACAAAATCTTATTTGTAGTACTGGCACAAGGCCTTGACTATGTGGTTATTAAAATCTGACATTATGCATTTCATCATTATGAAAGTGGCTATTGATATTGCATTAGATTATTCTTCTAGTAGAATATCCATGTGAGTAAGTAAATAGAAGTATTTTGATTTATATTTTCCATATTATGATGAAGATTAGGTTTAAAAGACTTTTGTTTTGGTTTTATACATTTTCTTTAAATTTTTATGCTTATTTATAAAAGTTTCCGCTATATTGTTATCCTAACTGAGCATCCGAACTTACCCCTTTATATGTTTTATTTTTTTTCGGATGTGAAGAAGTATATTATGACTGGCCTGCAGGGATAGTCTATGGGATCTAAGTGTTATCTATGGAAACAATGTTGTTGTAGTTTTCCATTTTATGGTGCAGTGTAAAACTTTTGAATGTATCTAGTACTTCCAATGCCACTAAACTAATCGGTCCTTCGAGACTTGATCTTTTGTGATAATGCCAATGTTATGTAATAATGTACCGACTTGGGATAACTAGGGTTGGGGTGTTACAAAGATTTTCATGGGAAGAGGCCGCCTAGTTTTAGATAACTGTGCTACCAGGTGCACCCACTCGTACATCGGCTCTATATTTTTTAGTAGAATCATGAATTGATATTTTGGAAATGTTTCTTAAATTGTGTGAATGAATTGTGTGAGGCACCCTTAAGGAAGATAAGGGAACATATTTGGCACACAATTTGGCCAACTGTGTGGCCAAACCATGCAACCCATGGATTTGAGTGGAAATTTAAATTTCTCCATTTGAAAATTATAATAACCTAAATTCATTTACATGCTTTCATTAAATTGGAAAGACATGGGATTGGGACCCCCTTTGAATCTAAAATCATAATCTGGACCACCATCTCACTATTTGAACATAGAATCAAACACCATTTGTCACATTAGATTCATGCTAGTAAGTTCTATGTTCCTCTTATGTCATTATTCATTTGTCTTCATATTGATGAAGCTATTTTTTTCAAGCCAATTTTACTTATTTCTAGGGATTTCATCAATTATAAAATTTTCTCTCGATCTAGACTGAAGCAGAGCTCTATACAAGATGATTGTTCCACCATTGACTAATGGTAGGTTGTATATAACATTCCATAAATGTTTGGTGTTTTATAATCATTGTTGTCATTGTTCCGCACACCGAACATTCAATAATTTCCACTAGAATTAATTGAATTCTTAAATTGAATGAGTTATAAACTGTTAGTGTTTCCTACTTGTTCCATTATGTGTTTCGAGAGTGTTTCCTTGAGCCTGGGACACCCATGGGGTGTGATAGTTTGTATTCTCTATGATGGACCACCTCATTGGCTTCATGTGGGACTTCTAATTTTATTGGGAACCTTAATGAGAATTTAATAAAAATTTTAAGGTTGTTATCACCTTGTTTTACGAGCTCATTTATAAATTAAAGGAATGAATTGAATTGAATTTATTGGAGAAGGTTTTCCTCATTTTCGCGTGATTAAATTTTATTAAAATGGATAAATGGTTTATATGGGAAATATGAATATGGTTCGGATAAACTTATGGGTTGGGAATTGGTTGATGAATTGTTAATGGTAGTGGATGCCTTGGATGAGTTCCATAGATCCAGATTTCATGAATTTAATATAAGTTAAAACTCCATGGATCCTACTTACAGGAGTGGATTCTTGGACTTGTATAATCCATTGACAATAATTCATTTGGATTCCAAGGGCCTCAACTCACTTGGTTTCGACTTTATATGACTCATGTAGGACATTCTCTATGGACATGATCCTTGGACTCCACCCAAGTCTTTAACTATTTTCATTCATGATGCTCAATGAAATAAATGAGGATTCCTTAGTATTATAAACCTAGGATCTTACCCATCATGGTATAATAATTTATTACATGGAATATGCCAATGTGGATGTTATACATTTGATTACATTGCATTTTAGTTTGGTATTTATTTATATTCTTATAGATAGTTCAGGTAGGGGTATCAGATTTATGTTGTTATACTAGACATATCACACGTATTTATTTATGTGTTACAATAGTCCTTAACTACAGTTTCTTAACTTCTATTAATAGGGATCTATGTTGGGATAGATATGATCATTAATTCTATGACAATTTATTTACATTATTGTTATACCTATGATACAGTAATCTATTTATATTACAAAGACTAGACACTTTATAGACACTGTTGGTGGTTTCTTATTGATAGTTATCTCACACACTGTTCATGAAACTATTGGGAACCTAAATAGAATTCATGGATGATGGTAGTGATCAGGGAAATAAACCACCATAAAATGCTTTATAATTCTGTTTTTAATATTAGGGGAGCATAGGACTAATCGCCGCTCATGATCTAATTAAGAGATGGTTCGATATAGTATTTTCTGTATCTTGATACATGTACCTAATTGATTCACCTCTTCCTATTTTTTACTTAGAATTTTATATTTTGATAGGTCATGATCATCATATTGTATATGAATTCATTTAGCTTATTATTATAGTATTTTATATGTTAATATTTTTTTCTTTTATTCAACTATATTATGGGATTTTTCTACATGATTGTAATAATTATACCATTATGTGACACTCTATAATGAGGTATTAGTATCCTAAAATACTCCCCTAGACCATTTCTTATAGTCGATAGCCTTTGGCATATGTGTCGTTGTGATTGAAGCCATGTGACCCACCGAAAATTAAAACCATTTAGTAGCACTCGGTTTGGGATGATACACTAAATAAGATTTAATAGGAACCAGTCCTTTTACTTGAATGAATAGAATTTTATTAGAGGGGAATGAAAAACCTATGAGAAAATTTTAAAGAACATCAATCCCAACACTATTAGATGTTTTTAAGAAATATTCCACCACATTTTTTGATATTGGAATTATATTTCCAATTTATAATATCCAACAGGTAATCCATATCAAGATCATCCAAAAAAAGGGCACATTTACAGTATCAAATATTGAATTTAGTGTGCTAATTCTTGTTAGGAATATAAATATATAGATGAAGTTCATTGATTATGTGAGACTAAAATAAATGACTAATAATTGATCATATGATCATCATTTTTTGACTAAGATATTGGATGGTTTGCTATAAGTTCCAACTGCTATTTTTTAATGGATTTTTTTGGATACATTGACATTTAAATTGAACTTAAATCTCAAGATAAAACTACCTTCCATGTCCTTTTAGAAATTTTACATGTTGAATAACTCCCTTTTATTTGACTAATTCTCTGAGAACCATGTAAATATGAATGATGATATTTTTTTATATATTAAAAATATGAATGAATATTTTTGTGGATGAGATTATTGTTTATGGATCCACTATTCATAGTTTTCTTAAAATTTGGTCGCTATCCTTAAAAATAACATTCATAAAAAATGTGTTCATAATGAAGAAAACTACTATTTTTTGTCCAATAATGGATAATTTTTGGGACAGGTTGTCAATAAAAATGGGTTTCATGTTGAGAAATCCATTTTTGAGGTAATTTCCTCAATAACCATCAAAAAATAAGAGTTGTGTGATCATTACTTTTATGTACTGTATTTTATAGAATATTCATAAAAGTCATTAGAAAAATATACTTTACATTTTCAATCATCACTTGAAGGACTTGAAATAAAAATTAACAACCCCACATAGAATCTAATCACTAAAGCGGAAATTTAACTTCAAAAAAATGAATTATGCCTTTAAATTTTATCATGGGGTGGTTTTTGTTGTAAATATAGAAAACATATTTCATGCGATTTCAATTACATTTTGAAATTCTTATCAAGACCAATAAGAATACACCACAATTGAGAAGTAAATTTTTCTTATTGCCTTTTTCATGGATAATCCTAGATGTTATTTATTGGAATCTAAAGTCATTACTTTACTGATCATTTAGTAATCAGGTTTTTGATGAAAAAATATGATTAAAAAATTATATGGTAAGTTGTATCATATTATTATAATAAAAATATTTTGAGAAAAAATATAATAGAGGAATCTGAAACATTATTGGGAAATAATTTATGCTAATTACCCACTGATTTGGATGGAAATATTTTTTTGTCTACCCAACAAGAAACCATTCATGAGGAATAATTACATGATCTTAAGAGTGAGATTCCCTGGTTTACTACCATAATTAATTTTTTGAAACTATTAAAAATTATGCAATAAGTTTTTATGAAAAATCTACATATTATTTCAGATATTTAAAGAACAAAATTTGGGGTAATATATACTTATAGAATATTAGTGATAATCAAATTATTCAGAGATGCATTGAAAACTGGAAATTTTATATAATGAAGAATTATTTTCACAATTTAAGATATGTCTGACACTTGGGATCTATATCAACAGCTATAAAAATACATAATCTTTTTTATATTTTCTATTAATTTTTATAAATGATTTGGAATTATATAAAACATGTAAACCATTCAAATTTTGTTGTAATATATATAGAATATTTGAAATTATTATTGGATAAAAATATATATGTAGATGATAAACTATAGTGGGTGAATTGTATGTTTAGAAACATTCATTTTTAGTATATAGTTAAAAATAATTAAAACTAATTAAATAAAAAAAACTCTTAAGTATTATAACAATAATCAAACATGGACTTAGGATCTGATACATATCATAATCATGAAGATATTTATATTTATTCTATAGGTAGTATTAATAAATTAATTGTATTCACAATAAGGATGTTAAGTATCATAATCACAGTGGTTAGGATAATCCGAGTAAAACAGGAATAATAATTCAATCATAAAGTGTATAGTATAACAATAAGTAATTAGAATGATCATAATCCTAGAAACCATAATTACAACGTAATTCATTATTATAATATTTAGAGTAATTATGATAAAAAAATACCGAATAAAAAAATGAATATATAAAAAAATTCACTTTTTATTACAACAATAGTAGAAATTAAGTATATGTAAATGAATAAATTTATTTTAACCTAATGATAATGGTATCTAATAACCTAGTATTAAGGTACCTTGAATTATAATTTCAAGAAATTATGTCTTTCCCACACCATAGTAAGCCCTCAATACGATTGTCGACTTTGGTCGGTCTATATATCCCTGACAACCCTCAATCAATAAGGTGAACGGCACCTCAGTTTCCTAGCCTCAGGATCCCTCAATCCAAAATTGATCTGGACTGTTCTATATTTCTATCCCTGAAATCCATTGATTTTATTCTCAAATAATTGGTTTCACACAATAAAAAGACTTGAGAGTTACAAGTATACATAACAAGCAGTTCACAACTTATAAACATTGGAGTTATCACACATAGAAAATTTTGCAGAGCTCTTGCACTCTGTCTCAAATTCTAGTATTGAGATCTTTCAAATGGCCTGGTATTTATAGGTGTCTATCCCAATGGTCATCTTGATATCCAACTATCATATTTTCTATTATATTCAGAATGGTACTTAGAAAACTATCACTCTATAATTTATATGAGAACTAAAAGCATGATATAATTTTAATTTAAAGGATATAATTTCATTACAATTAATTTTTTATAGACAAAACAAATTAAATTTAAGCATGTCTTATTATTTTTTTTATGAAGGTCAATACAATTTATATCATTATGAAAATATTGTTAGTAAAAATGAAAAGAAATAGTGTATACTAGAAATTATTTCTCGTGTGTATGTTATAAAGCGTATCTAGTGTTATTATGCTACCCATGAAATGAGTTATTATTTTAATTCTTATGAGTATAATTTTTATTGAATGCACAATGGAAATTATAATGATAAAATATGAAATTATTTTTAAAAAATAATTTCCTCAAAGTAAAAAACATTCTTAAGATACATTGGTAATAAAAGAGTTAGTAATAAAGTATTTAAGAAAGAGTTTACAATTTCCAAAACTAAAGGAATAAAAGAGTCAAAAAGTGTCATTTGACTCAGCAATTTACCTCTTTTTAGAATACACATTCCAGAAGACATAAAACTAAAATAATTACCTTGAAAAACATAAGTCCAAAAAATTTAAATATCATTAACACTCTGATGTAAAAATTTATACATATCTCCCCACTCGAGTTTTAAAATTTTTCAAAAGAAGATATTGAATATGAATTACTCCACCATAGGATCAAAAATTATATAAGGATCATATTCTATTTTTTTATTTAAACTAATATTTCTTACTAAATATTTATCTCCTTTTATAAAACCTCATCCACCTATCAAAAACATTCCCCACATTTATCATTTAAAAAAGGTATGGGGGAATCATTAAATACCATAAAATGGGTTAGATAAACAAAATATACAACATAATAAATAATTTCATAATCTAGAATTAATGAAATAACTTTCATTCAAAATAATTGGAAAACATTCAATAAAATTATATATAGATGACAAAGAGTCCATTTTTATTTATTAAAAAGACAACAATAGTTAAAAAAATTATTTCTCTTCCTTCTCTATGAGGCCTAAGACAATTTTCTTCATCTTATTGGTCTCTATTCTATAATTTATATGTTTTTCAAGGAACTCATTCTAAGATAGAATTTTTTTATCCTATTATGAAAATAACAAATATTAGGTAAAATCATTCCTTCTAGATTGATAATATTTTCTTCAAGAGTACAAATCTTTTATTCTTGATCCTATATTTTCTGATCCCGTGACCTAGTTTATTCTTCCTAATGTTGAATTTTAACCTCTTTATTCCTTATTGTATTTTCCTTCACATAAATATTGAATGTTTTTCATAATATGTTCTAGTGACGTCATCTTTGTAAATCCTAATTATGATTCTCATCAAACCTGGTATCTTTTTATTTATATGATGTTTCGATGAATTTATCATCTTGTATTCTCTAAGCTTCTTGATCTGATGACACTAATCTTAGATATGGTAATTTGAATGATGTTCCTTCAGAATATCTCACTGGTAATCTATCTGAATGAGATTTTCATTTCTGACCTTCATCCTTTTTCTTTATCATCTTCCTCATTTTCCTCTTCATCCTTTTCTTCTTTTTATTTGTCCTCTCTTTATTATTCTTCATTTTTATCTTCCTCTACACCAAAATACTGATCTCTCTCTCTCATTTCACTCTATTATTTTTCATTGAAACTTTTTACATGAGAATCATTTTTGGGAGTCAATTTTTCACCAACAATTGGTTTTATTTTTCGCTTTCCTAGGACATAGGGAGTAGTTGTTTCTTCTTGAATGGATTCTCAGATAATAATTCCATCACCCAAACATTCAATGGATTTCAACAGCTTATCAACATCAATGATATCATTATTTAACATTTTCAACTTAATTCTTGTTTCTTCTTCTTTAATATCATCGCCAGTACATATTTTTTCATAAAGGGAATCTACAAGATCATAATAAAATTAAGCATCCTCTTTTTTTAGTCTAAATTTATTTTTTCCCACTTAACAATGATATCTTCAATTTCTTTTATTTTTTTTCTTTGGAATTAAATAAAAATAATAATTTGCATCATTTTTTTAGGGACAAGCGAAGCTGATTCTTTTAAAATATTCTCAATTCCTCAAATATATTATTTTTACGTCTGAGCTTCAATATCTTTTACACAATTCATTGATTTTGAATCAAAATTAAGTCTCAAACTTTTATTCTTATCATCACTGATAAGTGATATTTTCACAATCATTGACACTCATTTAATCACAACATTGAGAAACTGTAAACTTTTGGGAATAAACTTAGTAAGGATTCTAGGAAACATAATCAGAAGAGATATGAAAGTGCCAAATTTTTGGTTCATGATTGTAAGAAGATGTAACAAATCAGATTCATCTTTATGAAATTAACTATATAATATAGAATAAAAAATATGAGACTTTCAAATATTCCCTACCAACATTTTGAGTTACTAATAAGCCTTTTATCTAGAGAGAAACAAGACCATTGTCCATTGAATAACTGGTAACCATTCTATTATGCTCATGAATCTGAAAAGGCATTCCTCGTGTATTTTCCTATTAAAGGTACCTATTTCTTCTAGAATCTTGTGGAAAAAACATAAGGAATATCTATCATTGGGTATTCCCAAAAGATGATAATAATTATTTATAGATAATATATAATTATTCATATATATAGAAAGTGATAAATTTATATCATCACTAACCACAATATTGTTATAAAACTCTTCGACATCCTCAACATGAATGTGTTCTTGATCAAACATAAGAGTTTTTAAAGGAACTGATTCCCATCCTTGAAACATGATAATTATTTTCGTAGAAGAATCTTACTACTCATTAAAATCATGGTTGAATAACCTTTTCATGAAGATAGTTATCGTTGAGAAATATTTAGGAGACAATATCATGGTGGATGATGCCATTGATTCTCAAATGTGTACAAAAACATTCATTGAGTAGGAAAATGTCCTAACATGACTACCTGAATTTTGAAAGATATTTGGGTAAATGATGATAAAAATCATTGTGGAAAAGGGCAGTGTGTCCATTTATATAGGCGAATTAAAGTAACCATTGAGATCCTATAGCTCAGATAAAATCAAGGTGATTTGAGGGTAAAAATATGAAATATTGTGGTGTTTTTAAAAATTTAGAGTATTAAAGATCATTTTGATAAAGAATTAAATGAAAATGAAAACCAAAAATTGGAATACTAAAAATTTAAATTTAATTGAAAATTTTTATTATAATAAAATTTTCCTTTCAGAGTTTCAAGATATGTTTATTGGTTTCAATAGATAGTTATTCTCAAAAAGAATTTTTTTGTATAAAAAATATATTGAGTATGAAAAATATATTCAGTACAATGAATATATTGAGTACAAAATAATATATTGAGTATGAAAAATATATTTAGTATGAAAACTAATTTTGGTATGATGAATATATTGAGAATGAAAAATATATTGAGAATGAAAAATAGATTTAGTATGAAACATTTGAGTATGAGAAATTTGATATTGTAAAATTTTAATATAGAATTTTTTTGAACTAAACACATGTACTTCACATGGGAAAAGGAGAAACTTAATGTAAGGAGATTATTTATAAAGGAATTAGATATGGATGATTACTTCATAGTTATCATTCCTTGATTCAGTTTAATGTATTTGAATCAATTAGAAGGTAATGGTTTCGTAAAATTATCAACAAGTTGTTATTGTGTTCTGATAAATTGTAAAATGATATCTTCTTTAAGTGTGTGGTCCCTATAAAAGTTATTCCTAATATCATTGTTTTTTTTCATCTAAGTGATGTGAATTGACGTTACATAAATCTAAGAAACTAGTGTTATCACATTGTATTTGAGTTTTTGTAAAAAAAAATCTGTAATCAGTGAGTGTGAGTTGCATCCACAACTCATGAGCACAATAACTTCTTGCTACCATATATTTTACTTTAGCAGTGGAGATTGATACCATGTTTTTTTTACCAGGACAAGAAACTAATTAATAACCTATGAATTGAAAAGTTTTGGATGTACATTTCCTATCAATTATACCACTATAAATGTCCACATCTGAAAATATTTTCAATTGTGAGTCATTTACAAAAGAATAAAAAGTCCCTAATCCACAGTTTTGTTTAAATTCAATTATTTTTACAGATTTTAAATGGGATAATTTTGGATTTTTTTTGTACATTACATATATTCAAACTGAAAACATTACATCTATATTATATGTTTTTATGTATTATAAACTTCTAATCATACCTCTAATATTTTTTAGAATAACTTGTTTCCCAGCTTCATCAAAATCATGTGAATTTCAGGTACCAATTAGAGTACAAATACTTTTTGTATTTTCATATCCATAAATTTTAAGAATATATTCAATATACTTATCTTGAGATTTATAATGACATTCTTGTCTTTGAGAAATTTGAAAACCAAGAAATAATGATAACTCGCACATCATGCTCTTTTAAAACTCATATTTCATAAGATTCGAAAAGGAATCTATTAGAGATTGTTGAGTTGATCCAAATTTAATGTCAGCAACAAGAAATTATAACAAACAAACAAAAATTTCTTTATTCTTTACGAAAATAATTGAATTAAAAGTTTACTTAACATAAATTTTTTCAAACAAAAATCCTATTAATCTATTATACCATTATCTAGGGGCTTTTTAAAGTCCATATATATCTTTGGTATGTTTTTAAACATATCCAAGACGTTTTTCCTCTTAAAATCAATAAGTTTTTCCAAAACAAACTTCTTCAATATATAATTGTTAAAGAATGCACAATTCACATCAATTTAAAAATGTTTGAAATTAAATAATGTTGTAATGGCTAATATAATATGCATAGATTCAAGTATAGCTACTAGAGAATATGTTTCTTCATATTTTATTTCCTATTATAGATAATAGACTTTATTACATTTTATTTATTTATTTTAATCAATGATTCCATTTACATCACATTTATTTCTAACGACACATTTTAGTCCAATTATAGAAGTTTCATTAGGTCATTCAGAAAAGGTCTAGATTTGTTCCTACTGAATTCATTTATCTCATCTTGAATTGATTTAATCCAATATTCATCATTTAAATCCTAATCCATATTTTTTATGATTTTATTGAGAAATAAATTCTAGATTTTCTATATCATTAATTAAATAACTTATATTCCTTACATGTTGACTTACATATACAATGATATTATTATTAAGATGATTCCTAAGAAACAACTGTGTTGGGTTTTGTAGAACCTGGTCATCAACATAATGTAAAAAGTCATCAAGATTGAATACAAAAAAAAACGTTTTTGAGTATTCTCCTTATTATAATAATCTCCTATCATAGGTTTATAATCTGTTTTGGAAAACATAGCAGAAGATTTAGTTTGGATTTGTTTAAAAACAAAATAATTTTTTCATCCAATTTAACATGTACTACTTCTTCAAAAGTACAATAGTTTTATTATAAAAACTATATTCCTTATAAGTAGTGTAATATCATATGAATATAACTTTTTTGTATTGGGGTATGAATAAATGTAAATTATCGTTTTTATTCAAAATGAATACTTTACATTCAAAAAATTTGAAGAATAAAACTTTTGGTTTTTGTCATATCCATAACTCATAATTTGTTTCATTAAAAAATAGTCTAATTAAAACATGATTTATAATATAGCAAGAAGTACTCCTAGTTTCATCCCAATTATTTTTTTGAAATAGTGTATTCACTCAACATGGTTCTTGTTATTTTTCAAATAATACGATTTCTTCTTTCAACAACATTATTTTTCTAAGACATTCTAGGGGTGAAATGTTATTTTTAATTCCTTTATTTCTACAAAGAGTTTCAAAATCCTAATTTAAAAATATTACACGATGATCTCTATAAATATTTATCAATGAAATAATTTGTTTCTATTTTTTCATTGGATACAAAAGTTTGAAAATAACAATAGGCTTCTGATTTCTTTGATAGAAAATAACTCAATGTATATATATTGTATTCATTAACTAGAAAAAATATATAATAATAGACTCCAATACTTACAGTTTCTATTGGGTCAAATAAGTCCATGGGTATCAACTTTAAATCATTAGTAGTTGAGACATCACTAATAGACTTATAGATTGACTTATGTTGATTTCCATATTGACAAGGGTCGCAATCATTGAATGAATGAAATCTATGTTATAGTAGATCCTTAAAAATTATTCTATTAGTCAATTTACATATGTTTATAAGGTTAAAGTGTCATGAACTTATATTATATAACCACCAATTATCTTTCATTACACTAAGACAAGGTAGTTCTTATCTCTTAAGGTATTCTTTGTTAATTGTATAAACATTCTCATACCGATGGGAAGAGGGAATGAATTCATCCATGGAATTGTGTACTACACATTTATCATTCCTAAAATTCTCAAGGAAACCTTCCACACATAATTGAGTTATTTTTATAAGGTTTTTTTTTAAGACCTTTAAAAAATAAAACATTTGAAATCAATGATTTTTTGAAACGAAAAATGTAAACTAATCCAACATCATTCCCTTGAGCATTACCTCAAAAATTAAATCTTCCACCTTTCATTTAAATAATATTTTGGAAGAAGTATTTGTTTCCAATCATGTTCCAGGAAGATCCACTATCAATGTATCATATATTCTTGTTCATGGTACTTCTTTTATTTTCATGAAAATAATACAGTTAGATTTTCAAAACCCAAACATTCCTGTGTCTGGAAAAGTTAGTAATTTTTTTTTTCAAAAATCACATTTGTTTTTAAAAATGGGATTTGTGGAAATCCAATGATTGAAATTTATTTAAAGAATTTTTTCATTTGAATTCCCTCTGCTTTGAAAAATTTTACCAAAGGGGGAACTTTTTGGAACAAAATAGTTGTTTCTAAAAATAGGTTTTTAATGAGAATATCTAATTTTATAACTCTTCCTAAGAGGAATAATTTGTCATTACATTTTATTCAATCCTTAATTTCTAGAATTAAATTTAGGTAAAAGAATCATTAAATAAATAATTTATGATTTTTTTACAACTAAATTCTCAACCTCACATCCATTAGTTTTGCTAATGAGAGTTGATTCAAAAATAATTTTCTCCAAAATTTCTTTTAAAATCCTCAGAAATATTATCCTTTTAATAATTAGATTTTTCCTATTTTTTATAAATAATATAAAAATCAACATATTTATTATTTATATCTTTTCAGATATCTGATATCTCTTTTTTTAAAACATTTATTATTGAATATTCATTTTCATGTTTTCTACTTACTGTGACATTTTATTATTCAATATGTTTGAAAAATATGGAAACCTCTTCATAAAAAGATAAATTGTATTCCTACACTTTGAAATATTCCCCATATAAATATTTATAATTTTACATACCAAGATAACCGTAACATAGAGACATGTTAGTTAAAGATTTAGATGTATGTTCATTTTCCCCGAGACATTGATTTCCAAATGGTATTCTGGCCTAACGAATAATATTTTTCTTATTTTATATTTCATCATCTGAAGAATTTTGAGAAGAAATTCCTCCATTGGCCCTCCATGAGTTGTTATACTTCAATAATTTATTCCTTTCGATTTATAATTCTTTATCTGATTCCTCTCTAAATGTATTCCATTTCATTCTTTCCTTTTGAGCTTTGGAAAATCTGGTCTAATGTGTCTAGCTTTCTTGCATTCATAATAGGTAACTTAATAATAATTCTTATCCTTTTTTCTTTTTTATATCGTTGATGAAAATATTTACTTCCTACAATCTTTTTCATCACTCAATAAATATTTCTTAACTCATTTTTTGAATGTTCTAATTCACTTGAGTCTTATTGAACATCTAATTTCCTTTTCATGGGTGACATAACTATCTTTTTAAGAGTCTCATAATTCGTTGTATTTTAAGTAGACATAATGGAACATCCACCATTAATCTTTTTGGATTTCTAAATATATATTTTCCATCAATTATATTATAATAAAAGAGTTCATAAATGATCATCAGTAGTAACATTAGTAATCTTTCACGATTTATCAAGTACTATCAGCTTTGATTCTCATTTAGTTGTGTTGATGGATATATTATTTTCAGTAAAGATTTCATATTCTAATCCATTTTCACCGATTTCCCATAAACTATTCACAATTTCCTGATCATGTTTTTGTAACATAACTATAGGTTCACTATAAGGGTATTTGAATGCTGGATAATCTTCTCATAGCATGGAAATTATAGTTCAAAAAACATTAGAAGTTCTAAAATGTGTAATATCTTGCATCTTCCAAATAATGCTGGATTCTTCATAAGATGAAATTGGGATTTATATATTTATAGTAATAGAAACATGTATTGTATTTCATTCCTTATACTTTAATTGATATTCTTATTTCTCTTGATTTTTAAACAATCTAACTTCCTTATCAAAAATTATTTTGTCTCCCATCAGAATAACAAAATAGTCACCTCTAGTGTTGATCAGAAAGGTCTTCATTCTATAACTACAATATTCAAAATCATTTCCATTAAAAATTGATATTATTTTTGGAATTAGATATTTTATTGAACCAATATAGAGTCCATACATCTTTATAAAATAAAAAAAAATCTTTTTCTAAAATACATATTAGTGTATAAAAATTTATAAATAATGTGCTTATAAAATAAATAATTTGAACTTTCTAAAGTAAGGTAAGTCAAAATATGAGCAAGGTAATCCTTCTATGATGCCAACATTGGGATGGAAATTTTTTGTATATGATAAAATATTATGGGGGGGTATTGTAGGTCTAAAACATTCATTTATAATCATTATTTTAAAATAATTTAAACTAATTGAATTCATAAAACTTCTTAAGTATTTGAAACAATAATTGGACTAGGCCTTTGGATCTGATGAATATCATAAAAGAGTTGACTTTGGAATTTATTCCATAGGTCATATTTAGAAATTAGTTGTATTCAAATAAAGGATAGTAAGTATTTTAATCAAAGTTGTTATGATGATCAGAGTGGAACAAAAACAAGGCATCTATTATAAAGTACATAGAATCATACTGAGTAATTATAATGATCATAATAATAGAAATCATAGTTACACTATAATACACAAGTATAATAATCATATTTATTATGATAAATAAAATAAATAATAGAAAAATGAATATATAAAAAATTTAACTTTCTATTACAATAATAGCAGAAATTAAATACAATTAAATGAATACAATTAATTTAATCCCTAGATAAGTGTTTCCAATATCATTAGATAAATTTCACTTTATGTATAAATTCAATAATTTTTGTCTTTCCCACACTAGGGTAATACCTTCATTAAATTATCTACTTTGGTATGTCTACCTATCCTCGACAGTCCTCGATAATGAAGTTAATAAGCCCCACTATTTCCAATCCTCAAAAGCCTACTATGCACAAATGATCGTAACAGCTCAGTCTTGCTATCCTTGATATCCATTGATTTTATTCACAAATAGTCGGTGTATCACACTAAAAAACAAACTCTTGAGAGTTAAAATTATGAGTAACAAGAATTTCATGACCTGTGGGCTTTAAATTTTTCACATGTAACAAATTTTTTCAGATCTATCTCAAAGTGTTTCACATTCTTATATTGATGTAACATCCCAGGTAAATAAAGAATATGAAATTTTCATGTCAATTAATATTTATGAAAAAATATATTAATTCCACATTAATGGGGATTATAGGTTTGATATCATAATCAACACACAATAATATATTTCTCTGAAATCGTACATTGCACAAAACATTGAGTTATACCGAAATATAATATAATAATATTATTATTTTAAATGGTAGTTAATGAATAGATATTATATTGGAAGTAATGAATATAACTACCTAAAATAGGATTATACATGTTTTTCAGATATCTTTACATTTATACAAAAGAATTTAGAGGATTAAAATAATAATGAATTCGACTTTAAGCATGAAATATTCTAATAATCTCTAAAAGTTCATTTTACCTCCTTTTGATTGAGATATCATTTAAAATCTAATTTTTGTTACTTTTATAGGTTATAATTGAGAAAATAATATTCTTCCTCATATTAGGGACATTAGAATTTACATGGGTAAATTTTTGGTATTTTTATGATAAAGTTCATTTTTTTAATGAATAGTGAAAAATACTGCATTTTAAGTCAAAACTATCTTTTCATCTGATTTATTTATATGGTTAAATTATTTTTTAATTAGTTTTATAGTTTAATTTTATTATGTTCTTACCTTTCTATCCAATGTTGGTAATTAGATGTAATTTAACTATTTAACTACATATAATCACATGTCAATCTTTTGGTAGTTTTTACTTCTCAAAAACATGGTTTTTGGTTTTGAGAGTTGGAATTAATTTTAAAATAATTTTGGCATATTATGTGTTTTGAATTTGGAATAATGGATTCTATATTTGGAATCAGATGTTAAAATTTTTTAAATAGGAAACTTTTATTTTTAGACATTACGAATAGTAACTTCTGAAAATATTTTATTTACCATGGTTAAAGGGAAAATCTGGTAAATATTTGTAAAAAATAACATTATAATAATATTTAATTACCCTAACACATGCCCTAACCCAATTGGATGATAAATTTTCGACCATGTTAATCTTTGGGTGGAATTGGGGACCCCATAGAACCACTAATAAGTGAAAATGACATTTTATAAAAATTAATTAAATTTTAAGGAAAATATAACATAAACATATATTGTTTATTAAAAAAATTTGATATGGGGTTATTTAAGATATCCTTTCGACTGTATATATTCATTATAAATCTTAAACGATTTCTTAAGTCATGATATTTTATTTTTAATTTTTATACGTCATATAAATAAATTTATTTATGACACATAGATGATGTAGTGATTACCTTATTAATGAATGATTTATCGAAATGAAATTATAAATACTAAAATAAATTTATTTTAAACTATATATGTCAGAAATGAATTTTATGGAGGATTATTACTTGTTATCTTTGCTTTAATGATTTTTTTTGAAATAATCATGTTTTAGAATTTCATGATATGAATAGTGTCAAAATTAACATAATTCATATTTTAAAATATAAAATAGTTTACTAATTATTAATAAATAAATTTATTGATGACACAAAGATGTTGTAGTGATTACCTTATTAATGAATGATTTAAAGGAATGAGATTATAAATACTAAAATAAATTTATTTTAAACTTTATATTCCATAAATGAATTTTATAAATGATTATTACATGTTATCTTTGCTTTAATGATGTTGTTTCGAAATAATTGTGTTGTTTTGTATTTTTTAAAATGTCATGATATGAATAGTTTCAAAATTGAAATAATTCATATTTTAAATTATAAAATAGTATATTAAATATTATAAAATTTTAAAAAATATAATATTGAGCAAATAGTTATCATAAGTCAAAATTTTATTATTGACTCTTTAATTGGATATCTTTCACATTTAGGTAACTACGTTTATTCTCAAAGTGTTAAATGCTTGATAAAACAGTAAGAGTAAAAAAGAGTTAAATAAAAAAGACAAGGATTAAAAACATCAAAAACATGTCCAATTTATATTGGATTATTTTATTTCTAATTATATTCATATTATATTAGAATGTAATGAGTTTTTGACGTTTTAAAACCAAAAATAATTTTATAAAAAAAATACTTTCAAACATTTCTAAAGAGCCACTCCTCCCTCTTATAAAAGGGAATCACATCTAACACATTGGCCACACCTATCAAGACTCTTGGATCAACCAATATCTGCTCCGATAATCTCTCAACATACCTATCTTCAGCCTAGAAGAATCACTTAACGAAGAATTCAAATCAAGAAAGCCTTTTGGTTCAAACCAAAGGGAGGTACCGAATTTAAATGTAATGTCTTCTCTCAAGTTCATTTCTTTTATTTTCCTACTCCACTCCCTATGACATTTTTATTCTTTGTTTACATAACAAAACTAGTATCCTCAATATACTCGGGTTTTTATGAGAATAATTCTATCTACACTTACACACACCACCATCTGAACGATTTAGAATATACTATTTCTCGGGATGATGAACTACTACCTCACAAAACGATGATAATTCGATTTCCCTTACTACCTCTTTTGGCAGAAATTATGATGGGACTGTAATTATATTTGATATATATGATATTTACATTATCTATATGCATCTATTATTCTGATTTCGAACATTATTTATTCTTTTAATGTTGTATAATTACGATAATTTTTTTTGAGGCAGTGGAGTCTACCAACCCCTCAAAGTGATATGACACGTTCTAGCTATACATGGAATGTATAAAGGATGGAATTAATGAAATTATGTACCATATATAACATAGATTTTGTAATGGGATTGTAATATACCTATGAATCATTATGTTTTCATTCCATTAAATACGAAGAAGAAACAAAAGTAGCATTCATCCGTACGTACGGCTTGCCGTCTCCGTAAACAGTTTATTTCATTCCTTATCTCAAAATGTTATGTAATATTATAAATACATATAAATACTGGATTTATATGATATTTAAATCATTAATATCATTTTTTAGATAATGTAATTTTGACCACATTGACAATTTGTAATTATAACATGTTTGTTTTTGACTCAAGTACTAAATATCTACTAAATGACAGATATTAACATAAATAATTATGAAAATTATATAACATGGTAATTGGTGATATAAATGGAATAATAAAATTTAAAAAGGTTCTAAATCATGTATAAATTAACATTATTATTATATAGGAAGAAGAATGAACCTGTGTGACGTTTTAGACTCAAAGTAAGGGACATCATCTAAATCTCCTTTCATTGAGGCATATTTTGATTTATACATACTTTGTTTTTTTACGGTGTATAAACCCCTTTGTATTTTAATTTCATTCAAATGGAATATTTTTCTACATAGAGTTTGACTAAATGACAATGGTAATGTTTCTTTTAAATGAACACGGTGACAGTGAACTTTCCGCCGCCGTCAGAATTATTTGATATTTGACTTTCTCTACAAGTCGTAGTGTTTTTAAACAGAAAATAAATACTATATATCTTTTTTAAATATTTTAGTATTGAAAATTGTTTTCATACCAATTTAATTATGTCAATATCTTAAACTGATATCTTATGATTACAGTGTGGAAATGTTATATTTCCTCTATGATTATTCATGTGTTATGATTATGTTATGGTTCATGGGAATTGATTACATATATGGGTGGTTCCATAAAAACCTAGTTATGAAGAGCCAAAGATATCTATCTAATGCATTGGGTAACATGAAAATGTTAAAGTTAATATTTCTCTTGGGAGAATTAGGGAAAATACCGTGATGGGTATTCCAAAATTTACTCCCTAAGTAGCTGTGAAAGATACAATGTAATTATTATATGGATGCCAGAAGTTACCTTTATGATTTCTGATTTATATGTGATATTCATAAATCTTATTATTTTGTTAGATACATTAAAGATCCTATGAATTTTGATTGAAAAGTATGATTTAATTTATTTGTATTTATTGATGGACTAATGTTTTTTTCCATGTTATATAACCCTTACTGATATTTTTATGCTCATACTATGTTTTTGAAATGTCTTCTATTGGGTATCAGGATGGGTAAGATAAAGGAAGAACTCAAGAAGATTTATATCATGAAAATAATTCTTGTTTTATTTTAAGAGTTTTTAATTTATGTAAAAATTGGATATTTAGTATAAGCCTCTAATTTGTAATATTTAAGATGAAATATAACAGTTATGGAATAATTTTCTAAAACTGTAAACCTGAAAAGATCCTCAATGTTAATTATTGAAATAATTCAACATTATGTAATATTTATGGTCGGGTCCTTATAGTTTGTATTAGAGTTCGATTTAGATAACATTAAGAGTTATAATTTTTTTAATAAAAAAACAAACAAATATATTTTTACTTTAGGGTAAGATTGAAGTGATATAGAATTTGAAGATTACCATGTGGTTTCACCTAATATATTTCTGTGTTCAGAATGGTTTTTCATAAAGAAAAAAATGCAGCAGTCTTGGGAAGGCATACAAATGAGAATAACCATCAAAATCGGCATCTTGAGATGGTTGGAATCGGAATTGAATAGTTTGTTGTAGTGATGGATCAATTGACTTGAGTTATAAATGGTTGTTATGTTTATAGATGATATGTTGGTATATTATAAATGTAAAGAGAAGCATGAATGTCATTTAAGGGTTGCCTTTTAGTCCTCAAAATAAAATAAACTATATGGAATGTTTAGTAAATGTGATTTTCTTGTTACAAAAAATTTCATTCATTGGTCACATTGTTTCAAAAAATGTAATAACTGATGATCAAACTAAAAAAAGTTATTGAAGAATGGCCAAGACTGAAAAATATAAATGAGATTCATAGTTTTCTTAGTTTTGAAGGCTATTACAGAAGGATTGTTGAGAAGTTTTCATGGTTAACTATCCCACTGACTAAGTTAACCCGAATAGGTGTTATGGTTATTTGGAAAAATTAATGTGATGAGTGTTTTTAGGAATTGAAAAGAATATTGGTGAATGCTCCAATATTGGAATTACATTCTAGAAATAGAGAGATTGTTTTCTATAGGGCTGCTTTGTTTAAAGGATAGATTTGTGACCTAATGGAGATTGATCAGGTAATTTCTTATGATTCACATCAGTTGAAAAATATTTGGTTAAATTACCCTACTCCTGACTTGTAATTTTCATCTGTTGTTTTTTCATTAAAAAAATGGAGGCATCATTTGTATGGAGTAAAATGTGAAATTTAAACTTATTACCAAAGATTGAAGTATATATTCTCTCAAAATAAATTAAACACGATATAGAGGAGTTGGTTAGAGTTAACCAATGATTATAATTGAACATTCCATTACCATACAGGAATAGAAAATTAAGTGCCTGACACTTTGAGACAAAATAGTAATGCCACATTAAACATGTTAAGTTTGGAATAATATCCTTTGTTTAAAAATTTGATGAACTTTGGAAAAGAATTTTTTGGTGCAAAAAATTCCTCAGCTTTTTTCATGCTTTAGTGAAATCGTCTCTATGATACAGAATTGAGAAAGCTCATAAGGAAGATAGTGCATTGTAGAAAAAGATAGAGTTCATTCAGAAGGGTAATTTTCCTAAATTTAACATTGATAATGATTGTATTTTGAGATTTGGGAAAAGATTATATGTGTATTGTGATTCAAAGTTGATGAAATATTTGTTACGTGAAGCTTATAGTTCTTCATTTTTAGTTCATCCTAGTTGTACTAAGATGTACAGAGATCTTTGAGAGTATTACTGGTGGGATGTAATGGATAGAGATATTACTGAGTTTTCTGTGAAGTGTCTGACATGTTAATCAGCTAAAGCAGAGCGACAGTTATCAAAGGGAATTATTTATCCTTTACCAGTGCTGCAGTGGAAATGGTAAAATATATCTATGGACATCGTTGTGGTATTATCAAAGACATATCATGGTAATAAAGCAATATGGTTTATCATTGATCGATTGGAAAAATATGACCATTTCCATCTTATTCAAGATACTCTAGCTATAGATCAACTTTCTCAGTCATAGATCGATGTGATATTTAGGTTACGTGGGGTTCCCCTCTCTATAGTATTTGATCATGATATGTGGTTCACTTATAAATTTTTGAAAGGCCTTCATTGGTCGTTGGGTACTGAATTAAATTTTAGTATAACTTTTCACACTCAATCAGATGGACAATAGGAACCAACAATTCAGACATTGAAATATTTGCAGCTTTCTTATTGAAAGGATAATAAGGGATATTGGGACCCACATCATTATTTGGGTGAGTTTTCTTAAAATAACATTTTTCGTTTGAGAATAATTATGGCTCAATTTATGGGATTATATAGAAAACGTTGTCAAACTACAGCTTTTGGGATGAAGAAAGTGAAATGAAGTTTATGGGACCAGAATTGGTAGACGAGATTGTAGAAAAAGTTCAGTTAATTTAGATGAAAATGAGAACAACACAGAACATGCGGAAATGTTATGCAGATAACTATTGGAAGGATATTTCTTTTAAGGCCGGTGATCATGTATTTCTCAATTTTTCTCCATGGAAAAGTATGATGTGTTTTGGTAAGAAGGGGAAGCTGAGGCTGAGGTTCATTGGACCCTATGAAAGCCTAGAGAATGTTGGATCAGTTTCCTATAGAGTGGGTTTACTTCAATGT
This sequence comes from Viscum album, assembly GCA_963277665.1. Taxonomy (NCBI): domain Eukaryota; kingdom Viridiplantae; phylum Streptophyta; class Magnoliopsida; order Santalales; family Viscaceae; genus Viscum; species Viscum album. The sequence goes on along the minus strand of OY728119.1, from coordinate 1,009,367,769 downwards.
TTATCCCAGGTTCACAATGTTTTTCATGTTTCAGTGTTGAAAAGTATATTCCAAATCCATCTCAATTTTTGAGTCCAGATGTAGTTTAGTTGGAAGACAGTATTTCAAATGAGGAACAACCAGTACAAATTCTTGACCGAAGTGGGAAAGTGTTGAGGAATAAGGTAATTCATTAGGTAAAGGATTTTAGACAAAACCATATGGTTGATGTGGAAAAGTGAGAATCTTAAATGATTTGAGGGATAAATATCCCAACTTATTTTTTAAATGAATAAAATTGAGGGGACACAATTTCCAAAAGGGGAGAAGGATGTAACATTCTTGATAAATAAATAATATGACATTTTCATGTCTATTAATATTTATGAATAAGATATTAATTTTACATTAAAGGTGATTCTATGTCCGATAGAGAACTCAACACGGAACAACAGATTTCTCCGAAATCTTACGTTTCACACAACGTTGAGTTATACCAAAAAAATAATATAATATTATTATTATTTTAAATGGTATTTAATGCATAGAACTTTTACTGGAGGTAATGAATAGAAATAACTAAAATATGATTATAAATGTTTCTAAATGTCTTTATATTTATCCAATAAATTTTAGTGGCCTAAAATAAGAATGAATTCGATTTTAAGAATGAAATACTCTAATATTCTCTAAAAGGTCGTTTTACCGCATTTTGATGGAGAACCCCTGTTAAATCAAGTTTGTGTGACTTTTATATATTCCATTTTATAAAAAAATATTCTTAATTAGATGAGGGACATCAAAATTTATCTTTGGTAAATATTTGGCCTTTTTTTGATAAAGTACATTTTTAATGAATAGTGAAAAATTCTGTATTTAAAGTTAACACTATCTTTTCTTCTGATTAATTTATATAGTTACATTATTTTTTTAATTGGTTTTTATGTTTAATTTGATTATGTTTTTTCCATCTAATATATTGTTTTTCATTGGAAGTAATTTCACTTTTTAATTAGTCATAAACACATGTCAATCTTTTGGTAGTTTTTACTTATTAAAAACATGTTTTTTGGTTATGACAATGGGAATTAATATTAAATAAATTTATGAATATTCATTGTTCTGAATTTAGAAAAATGGATTCATTATTTGGAATAATGTGGTCCAAATTGTGTAAATATGTAACTTTTATTTTTGGACATTATGAATAGTAACTTGAGTAAATATTTTATTTATCATGGTTAAAGGGTAAACCTGGTAAATAAGGGTAAACAATAATATTATAATAATATTAAATTACCCTAACACATTTCTTAACAATATTTATTATAAATTTTAGACCGTGGGAATCCTTGGGTAGATTTTGGGACCCCATTGAAAAACTTTTTTGTGAAAATGAAATTTTATATAAATTAATTTAAAGTAAATGAAAATGAAACATAAACATATATCTTTTAGTAATTTTTTTTATATAGGGTTACATAAGTTATATTTTAAAATATAAATAGTCATTATAAATATAAAAATATTTATTACATCATGTTATTTTATTTATAACTTTTAGACATAAAATGAATAAATTTATTTATGAGAAAATGATGATGTAGTGAATACATTATTAATGAATGACATAAATAAATGAGATTATAAATTTAAAATTAAATTTACTTTTAAACTTTATATGCCATCCATTAATTTTATGGATGATTATGAATCGTTATATTTTAATTATTGAAGGTTTTTTGAATAAATGAAGTTGTTTTTGGTTTTTTAAAAAGACATTCTATGAATAGTGTCAAAATTGACATAATTCATATTTTAAAATATAAAATATTTTAATAAATATTATAAAATTTAAAAAATATATGATTTTGAAAAATAGTTATAATATGTCTAAATTTTTCTTATTCACTCTTTAATTGGATATTTTTCATGTTGTGGTAACTATTTGTATTCTCAAGGTGTTAAATGCTTGAAAAAAATGTAAGGGTCAAAAGGGTTAAATTAAAATGATATGGATTAAAAAATATCAGAAACCAATCCAATTATTTTTGGATGATTTTATTTAGAATAATATTAATATTATCATATAATATTATTATTTTTTGTCATTTTTAAATTGAATTTCATTTAAAATAAAATAACACATTCAAACATTCCTAAAGAGCCTCTCCTACCTCTTATAATAGGGAGTCACCTCTAACCCATTCCTCACACCTCTTAAGACTCTTGGATTGACCAAAATCAGCTCAAATAAGCTCCCAAAATAAATATATTCCACCTTGAAAACTTTAATTATACATAATACAATTCATTAAATCCATTTGGTTCAAACCAATGGGAGTTACCCGATTTAATGGTGATGTCTTCTCACAAGTTTTTTTATTTTATTTTCTTTCTCCACTCCCTATGATATAGTTATTCATTATTCAAAAAACAACACAATTATCCTAAATATACTAAGTTGTATTTATGATTAGTATTATAAATAAACTTACACACTCATCCTTCTATTAGATTTAGAACATACAGTTTCTCTGGAGGGCGAACTAAGACCTCTCAGAACGATGATTATTCGATTTCACATACCACCTCTTATGATGGACATTATGAAGGAACTGTAATTATATATGACATATATTGTATTTATTTTATCTCTAATATTATTTAATTCTCATTTATAACATACCTTTGTTATTTTCATGTTGTATAGATATGTTAATTTCATTTGAGGAAGTGCGGACTACCGCCCACTCAAAGTGATATGACTCGTAATTCCATACATGGAAGGTGTATAAAATTAATTAACTTATGTAACATATATAATATAGATATTATACTAGAATTATAATATACCTATTTATCATTATGTTTTCATTCATTTAAATATGATGATGATATGATAGTAGCATTCCTTCATACATACAGCTTACCATCTCCATGAACAGCGCATTTATTTCCTTATCTCCAAATGACATGTAATATTGAACATAAATATAAATACATGATTTATATGATAGTTAAATCATGAATATCATTCTAGAGATAATTTACTTTTGATCACATGGATAATTTGTAATTATATGAAGTTTGTTTTTGATTGAAGTACCCAATATTGACTAAAGGATCGATATTAACATAAATAATTATGAAATATTTATAATGAGGTAATAAGTGATATAAAAGGAATAATAAATTTAAAAAGGCTCTAAAGAACATAGAATTTAACATAAGTTTATTATTTAGGAAGAACAAGGAACATACCTAGCAAGCTAGTCTCAAGGTAAGGGACTTTGTCTCAATCTCCTTTCATTGAGGCAAATTTTGACTTATAAACACCTTTATTTTAAAAGGTGTATAAAACCCTTGGAAATTCAATTTTATTCAAATGGAATATTTTTCAATTTATCATTTTACTAAATGACAAAAGGAATGTTTATTTTTTGTGCACATAGTGAAAATGACATTTCCAAACCCACGAGCATTATTTGATATTTGGATTCCTATTCAAGCCGTAGAGTTTTTACAAGGAAAATTAAATACAATATACCATTTTTTACGTATTTTGGTAATGAAAATTGTTTTCATACTGGATTTATTTTTTCAATATATTGAACTGGTATCTAGTGATTATAATGTGGGAATGTTATATTTCCTTTATGCTTGTTCATGTGTTATAATTATGTTATGGTCCCTGTGCATTATTTTCATATATGGGTGGTTTGGGGATAAACCTAGGGTTTGTGAGCCTGAGATGGCTCTCTAATGCATTGTGTAATTTAGTGGAGGTAAACATTAATGTTTATCCTAAGAGGTTTAGTGAACATACTTTAATGGGTATTCTAAATGTAATTCCACATGTAGCTGTGAAAGCTATCATGTAGTTATAATATGGATTCTATAAGTTACCTTTATATTTTATAAATTCTATGGGTTATTCATAAATCTTATTATTTTTTGAGTTATTCCAAAGATATTATCCTTTATTATTAATAAGTATGATTTCATTTATTTTTATGTATTGATGGACTGATGATTTCTTTCCTTGTTTTATAACCCTTATTGATATTTTTATGTTCATCCCATGTTTTTGAAAAGTTTTTCATAGGTTATAATGATGGATAAGAGAAAGGATAAACTCAAGAAGATTTATATAATGAAAATAATTCTTGTTTTCTTTTAAGAGTTTTTATTTTATGAAATAAATAGACATTGAGTTGTAGTTTCTACTTTGTAATATTTGAGATGAAATGTAATTGTTATGGCCAAATTATCTAAAACATTAAACCTGAAAATATCTTCAATGTTAATTCTTGACTGAATTCATTATTATGTAATGTTTATGGAAGTTCCTTACAATTTATCTCTTTCAAATAACCTTGTATTTATAGCTCTTTTCCCACCATTCATCTAGATATCCAACAATCTAATTTTCTCCTGATTTCACAAAGGGAGTTGGACACCTAGGACTCCAACAATCATATGATAACTGAAAGCCTGAAATTGTTTTTATGAACATATAATATGTGGCAACATTTTAATTTAAAATAATTCATTTCATTATGATTATGTTTTTATGGATATGAAAAATTAAATTTAAATGAGTTCGATGATTTTCATTATGGGGTTTAGTATGATTTATATCATTATGAAAATATTATTAGTATAAAAGATTGGACAAAATATATGAAATAAATCATATCTATTTTGTATGATATAAATTGTATCCAATGTTTTCTTGATAAAAATGTAATGAGTTATTATTGTAATTCTTATAAGTATGATTATAGAATGCCCTCACAAAAACTCAATTATAAAATTTCAATTTTAATTTCATAAAACAAAGTCATCAATGTAAAAAAACCTTATGATGATACTTTGGACTTAAAATATTTAGTAATAAATTATTTAATAAAGAGTTTGTGATTTACAAAACAGAAGGAATAGAAGACTCGAAAAGAGACTTTTGGCTTAATAATTATACAACACAATCTCTGGTTTTGAGATGTTTTTGATGTAATGGGAATGGATTTTATGGGACTATTTTTCAAATACAATGCATGATTATATATATTTCAAATTGTAAATTATGTTCCAAAGTGGTTAAAATCTATTCCTACAATAAATGATAATGTAAAGGATATTTTTATGTTTGTAATTAGAAATCAATTTTCTAGATTCTTTTTACATATGTTTATAATCATTGACCAGGGTACCCACCTCTAAAATATAATTATAGAGAATATTTTAATGAAATAAAAAGTTCATGAAATAGTTTTCTCACCCATCCACCCATAAAAAAAGGGAATGGATGATTTATAAAATAGATAAATAAAACATGTATTAAAAGAAATTATGTATCAAAATAGGAATTATTTGAGATTACAATTAGATAATGAACTCTATACATAAATGAATGCCCTTGAAAATATAATAAGGATTTAATTTTTTTTATTTTGTGTGGAAAATATTTTTTATTTATTGTAGAGTTATAACACAATTAATATTATGTAGTAAAGATATGTATCATGAACCAAAATTCTGCTAAAAAATAAATAAAATTATACTTGTAAGAGATTATATTAATTAAAAATAGTTCTTATAAAAGTTTCATTATATATAAGGTGAAAAAAATGTTTTATTAATGGAATGATACACAGAAATAATTCATAGTGTGAGATGAATTTATGCTATTTGACTCTAGAATTATTATATTATTAGGTAAATTTAATTTCAAATAGTAAGGAGATTTTATTGTTGCTCACACAGTTTCCATTGGGTTCTTTACATATTATAATTCCATACAATGAAAATATATTCAATGTAAATGGATACCTATTGAAATGGTTTAGAGGGAAATTTCAGGATCATTATGGAGAAGTGTTCCATATTGAATTTAATGACTTCAATTTAACACCATGTTATTTCTTTACTTAATAATTTTTTATTATTTTGACCATTATTTAATATTTATATTTCTCATATATAAATTTTATTAAAATGGGGAAATTTTACAAAATATGTATGTATTTGTATTAGGTGGAAATCCTATGTTGGATTAAATTTCATCAGGTTTCCTTTTTTATTTTCCCCTATTTTGATTGAATATATGACTATTTTTTCTTTTTCATTTTGTGTTTTATTTTTTTTGAATAATTTTTGAAAACATGAGAGCTGGTAATTCTATACCATTATCATTTTTGAAACCTATATCAAGATTTAATCTAATTTCACAAAAAATACTAAACATAAATGAATACTTTAAAGAATTTGTTTCATGTTTAAAACATAGAGAAGCTCATGAAATGACATCTAAAATTATAAATCACATGCCATACATCAATATACCAATTTTAAAATCAACTACAAGAGATGATTCTTATCCATTTCTTAAATATTAATAATTATAAACTTAATAATTAGGAGAAACAAACCATGATTATTTAAATTGAATTTCCTTTCTTACTATCACAACCTAAGAGAATTTAGTTATATATATACTGATAATTAAGGAATTTAATTTATTTAAAATATCATTTTCAGTAGAATCCTTTTTTATACTATATACTCTATCAATTTATCCCCAAAATTCCATAGTATCTAAGAATTATTAGTTTATTTATACACATTTCATGCCTATTTTCCCTTGATTTTGAAGTGAAAAAGAAAGATAGAGTTAATGTTAAGTGCATGAGAGCTATCTTGTGGTGTGTTGCATCAATTTTAGGATACATTAGGATGAAATGAGCGTCTCAATGGACGTTTTGGATATATTTTTTAGTTATATTGTATAAGTATTTTATATAAAAATTATGGATCCAACTTTAAGAAAAAAATCATATATGATTGAGTTTCTCTAAAAGAAAAGGAAATTACTTTTGATGAGATATATAGAAGAAAAAACATTAAAGATAATCTTTAACAATCCAATCTAAATATTTTATTTTGAATAGATCCTTTATTACCTAAAACAACTCAAATATGTTTTGAATTTTACATTTGAAAACAATAAAACATTTTTTCTATAAAATGAGGGTTGTCGGAAGAAAATTCATGTTTTTTCTATGATACTGATATGTATGACCTAATTAATAATATTTTCTAGGTTTTAGAGATGATTTATTACTAATACAAGTAAATAGAAAATATAAATTAGTGTAAAATTGAATATTCATTGATTTATTAAAAAAATACAAAAAACATCTTATTTTCCAAAGAATTTTTTCAAATATAAAAACTATCTACCATTATTACTCTAAAAATACCTCTTATGTATTTATAGTTAATATAAGTCCTTTAATTATTTGGTTAGAGATTTATAAAATTCTATACCATATTGGGAAAGTTAATGTGTTTAGATAATAAATGTTTTACTAAAACATTTATATTTTTATGGTGAGAGAAAATTAATGAAGGATAATTGTTTTGTGTGCATGAGTGGATAAAATATGTTTTAATGGATTTAGTAAAACTTACGGGGAATTTATTATTATGTTTATTAATGAGTAATTATAAATTTTTTACCATGGTGTTGAATTGACGGACCTCATGAGTATGCATTGTGAATTTAATTTAGTACCGTTTTGATGTTTATGGTCTAATGAGACTAAGACTTATGTGTTTGGGGGGGGGGGAATTGATAAATCCATAAGTTTATTTATGTTTCATATAAATGTCAATGATTAAATATGCACCAATTTGTGTTTTTGAATTAAATTGTATAATTTTTTTAGAGGTATTTTTATAATTATACTGAAAAAACATAATTAATTGTTTTAAGTCTTTTAATAAATATCAAAATTAATGAATTTTTCTTCCAATATATGATTTATCTGGAAATATTTTATTCAAGAACTTATTAGGGAATAATTTTTTTATATCTACATTATAATACTTTTGGGTGTATCATTTGACTTTATAACAGGCCCTAATAATTTTTCAAATCTTCCACAACTGATTAGATTTTATGACATTATCCTATCATATAACTATTTCAGAAGACTTTCATCTATGTCATATGTCTTTGGAATATCCATATATAGTTTTCCTTCTCTATAAATTGAGTTCTATTTGACTTTATCCTATATTATAATAATTTTCGATTATTATATGGATTTAATTACATTATATTACATATGGGAGTTATCCTATATCATTATTATAAGAATTTTTTCCTATCGCAAGTCTTTTCACTCTGTATTCTTTTTTAGACATTTCCATGAATTATATATCATTCATCCTTGGTTATTATCTACATACTATGAATTTATCAAATTTATATGACTTGAAAAGTCATAAAATATGTAATGTCATATAGAAATTTATTATTGTCCTATTATTTAATCCCTTTTTGATTTTTTTGTAATTAGGTATTTCCATTGCTAAAAATTTCTTGACCAAGACAAATGGATTTATTTGAAGAAGAGACCAAATTCAGTGATTGTATGAGATTAAAAGGAATATTTAAAGTTAAATAATTATTTTTATGTGAATAAAAAATAATTGACACCAACACATCTATATAATTAATATTCTTTCTACTACTGACACTAGGAGTTCGACCAAGTAGAGCTACAGTATGCTCTAGGGGATGCCTGAGGAAGTGACTTGAGGGATAAAACAAATTTCAAATATTTTTCAACCATTTCATGGGAATAAATTGAAGTAAACAATTGAATAAAGGGTTAATACAAATGGGAGTCCTGGGAAGTCCAATTGAGTCAACTTTGTGTTCTTGTCATGGGGATTCACATAGAACTACTAAAGCAGAGAAAAAAGAACAAAGATGTGAGTTTATTATTACACTCTTGGATTAAATCCAAAGAAACTACAGTGTGATCTCCTATGAAAATCCATTATAATTTTATTCATTCAAATATATATTTTTATGAATTTATAGATATTATATAAGAGAATGAAGATGGATTTTTTTATTTCTCAAATTACTTTTTAAATAAACACTTCAAATAAATGTTTTATTAATCGATGTAATGTGGTTATTCTCACAATTATTTCTTATTTGGTAAGTTATAGTCTTTATGAATTGTGAATCCCTCTATGTTCAACTTCATTGAGTTCACTATGTTTTTGAATCACTTCCATAATTGGAGAAACACTCGTGCATATTACTTAGTACAATATATAGGTATATTTCACGTATCTCTCAAAGTTATATCGGTTACAATTAATAAATAAAAATAAATAATCTTTTTATAAAGGGGTAAATAGAGAGCCTAAATGATTAACATTGATACAAAAATATTTTTTTTAAATATTATTTTAAAAAAACATTTATTTTATTTTAAAAATATTTTACATCTCATATGATTTAATGAGAAATTTATTACTTTGTTTTAGTTTTTTTCAAACAATTCAAAAAATATTCAATTTAAATTTTCTCTAAAAAACTATAAACAAGTGAGAGTTTGAATATTTATTTACAATATTCCAATGATATATCCCATGAAAATAATATATCACCTTCTAAGTGTGGTTATATTTTTTAGTAGGGGTATGTGATAAATATACCACTTTGTAAGTCTTGATAAATGATATAAGAAATTATAGAAATTTAACAAGTTTAACCAATGAATATTGAAATTATAGAATAGATGTATTGTGAAATAGTGTATCTCCCATACCCTAAAACCCACCACGACACAACTTTTTGTACTTTTGTTTGGTTCTTCTCACTATAAAACATCCCTGATGGAACACTGATCCTCTATCATGGATCACTTTGATCATGTAGAGCTGACCTCTTAAGTACTATTTAATGAAACAATGTTTAATAAATGGAAATTACCTTATTATAATTGTGTCTTGAAATCACAAGACAATGAACAACTAAGTAATATGTGACATTTAAGAATAATATTTTCACTTCTTTGATATTAATTTTGAAAATCTCGCTTACACGGTTGTGATAAAGAAAGATATTTGGTGTTTGATAGGATCAACATAATTTTTGGTGATTAATAACTTACCTTTATGAATTTTAATGTACCCTTATGAATAGTAAGTCATCCTAATGAATATTAACCCCACCCATGAATATTTAAATAAAATTTAGGGATTTTATATGTGACCATATGATCATAGTATAAGTGTTGGTTTTTATTAAGTCACAAATATTTAATTACAATTTTATTATTAATTAAATAATTTAAATTAAAATATATTTTCAAAAAAATATAACAATAATTTTTTATTTTATTTTCTTTTTTTCATAAGATAAATTTACAAGTGTTAGAAAATTAGTTTTAATTTTAAAATTTTATTTTTTCAAGTAAATTATGATTTTAAATCAAAATAAAATTTGTCATTTATAGAAATATATTTTTAAAAAATGGAGTTCATTTTTTGATTATACACGTTGACAAATGGGTATGGTGAATTTTATGGATTTTTCTAAAATAATTGAATATTTGGAGAATAGTTAAATTTTATAATTTACGAAAAATGCTAAATAAATGAATTTATGCATCATTCTTGAATCATGGATGATGTAACTATCCATTGGTTCGAACTCACATTAATGTATTACTATTTTTGGTCACAAGATTCATCCATATTCATAGTCTTGAGAAACAATATTAAACTAATTATTAAAATAATGGGAAACCTCTCATCTCCACTATAAAAATCACCCTCACCCTTTCCTCTTCACTCCTCTCAAGCCTTGGGCCTAGTCCAAATTATGTTGAAATATTCCCCTAAGCTCCTATCCCACGTTCATCAGCCCTTAGACGTTTAAAAATACCAAATCCATTGTCCTAATGATGTTCTCAAAGAAGATATATTCAAGAGGTAAATTCCTTTGTTCATTTCATTTATTTTCATTCAAGTTCATTTCTTTAATTTCTTTCCTCACATACTTTAAACCTAATTTTATGATTTCCCCAGTACTATAAAAATACAATAATGGTTTTATGATAATGGAATAATTCATCATCATCTCTCTTTCCCCTATTTTTATATTAGAAATTAAAACACAATCTGAGATGTGTTAATTTATCACATTCTAGGTTGACGAGTTTTCAATTTATAACATCATCTTCAATTCGAGTCATGAAAAAATTTCAATGGTTGAATTGGACTACAACTTTTTATTATGTATAATTTAATTTTTTCACTTCTATTTTACATATGATATTAATTTATAAATCAAAATGATTTTGTTGTGATAAAAAACTCCCAATTAACCAAAAAGGATATCATTAATGTTTTATATAATCATTCATATTCACTCTAATTAACCAAATTAATATTATAACCATGTAATATTATGGATTTTCATTAATTACATACAACATAAATTCTAGAAAACCATTATCATCTTACATGTTTACCCGTAAATGTATATATGTAAATCAATCATGAGAACCAAGGAAACAAACACTTCCAAATAATGAAATTGAACCTCTTAACCCATCAAAATGGTCACTAATGAAATTAATAAGGATATAATAAATCAAAAAATGGAATCATCAATATTTTTAATACTAATTAATTATTTTATTTTTTTTATTAATGACATTAAGATAAAAATAAGGACACCATTAAATTTAGGGTATGGGATTCTACCCGAATCCCCAATATTTCTTCAGGTTGCTAGAAAATTATTTGTACACAAAAGAAGTTATTGTTTTGTTTTTATATACACATTCTAAATGCTATGAATATTATTAAAAATAATCTATCAAGACCCATTCATAATTAAATTTCTGGGATATACATTTTTTTAAAATGATTCCCACATCAATACTTTCTAATAAGCAAAATCGTTTATAAAAACGTTCCAAATTCTCACCCAATCTGAAGTGAACTATATCATATGTTTTAAGACACCAATTATTTTTATAATACCTTATTTTTAATTATGAAAAAAATTTTGGTTCAATTTTGGTTTTATATTTAATAATATTCCCTTTTTTATTTTAAATACTCATTAGTATTTTCCTTAAAACCACACTAAAATGTTTTAATGAAAACATTTATTAAATACATTTCTAATATGTGTTAAATTATTGTTGAAATCACTTACCATTATATATTCTTATTCTAACTTATGAATTTCATGTATGTTTTAATTCATTTCTTTTAGGCAAACATGTTTGATACACCCATTCATTATGCTTTATAACATGATTATGATATCCATTTCGTTCCATGGGTACCCATATGATTTTGTATCAATGATTATGTATGATTCTTAATGTGGAAAACAGATTCATGAACATATGAATATGGGTACACCATGATAGAGAACAATTGCATTGGGTAAAATTGAGTCTCGTGAGATGTTATGTGCAATGGTCTTAGCGGTTGGCCTGGACTTGTTCTACCATGTGAAACAGTCCTGTTGGTTAACCTTGACCTATTATCCATTATATGCAACATGCCTTAAGTCAAGGTAATGTCATGTTTTATGTTTCTTCCACATTATTATGAATCCATGATTATATTATCTTATTTTTATATGTGATGATTCTATATGTTCAATGCTTTTTCTATCATTATGTCAGGATTTATAACCCATGTGCTAATGCTTTAATATCATGATTATTCTTATATTGATATTTTAGGTCATCCCTTTGTTATTTTTATTCCTATGTTATCATATTAAGATGTATGAGAACAATGGAAGTTAGGAGCTTCTTCTACAGATTAAATATAGAAATTTTTTATTTAGTCCCATGTTTGTTAGTTTTATGTACCTAGTCTTCCCTGACACTATGCTTTAAGATATATGGATTTTAAAATGATGGTTTATTATGATTAAAAAAATGTAATGATATGTGTAAAAGTATAGGTCTTATATAGTTTGTATCAAAGGATGGATTATTCATTTTTGGATATTAGGAATAGAGAACTTTAATAAGAACAATAGGGATGAGACTATGTATAAGAAAACATCCTGAAATTTTGGTAAGTATAGACTTTGTGGTTTCTCAAAAAATACATCCATGTATGGTTTCAAATAAGTAGTAGTTTCTCAAGCATAGAGGTATCTAGGGGTAAAACCCAAAAACACTACTTTGAGCTTGACTCAAATGGGAACTGGTGCACAAAAATAGGCTGTGATGCACTAGTTATTTGACACTATCGGGGGACATGCTTTAGTAAATTAATAAGCTTAGAACAAACCATTATTATGGGAATATAAAAAAGATAAACCCACAAGAATATAAATTATGAAAAAGATTAAGGATAACCAGATTTAAACCTAGGGAATCACAAATTAGGATATTATTTTCCTTCAAGAGTTTATCCTTTTATGTTTAATGTTTTTTATACTCATCACCTAAGTATTTAATCCCACTAATTGTACGCTCTTTTTCTCAGTTAATATAGGGAAATTGAAGAACACGTTCTAACAAATAATGTGATGGGGAATATGAAGACTACCCTAATGATATGCCAAATATAATGGGAAAAGGAGCTCATAACACCATGATTGTACATACTTAGATGGCTCAAGTTATGAATAATAACTTGAATCATGTGGAACTCCATACTACTATAAAGAAAGAGAATGTTTTTGTTGAATACTTTATGAAAAAAGTCCCCCCGTGTTTATTGTTTCTTACTACCCCCTCCTCACGGAACATTATATTAACTCAATTGAAAAGATATTCTCGGCCCTCCAGTGCTCTGCAGAAGTGAAAGCTATAATGGAGGTCTATTGTTTTGATAGAAAATATTATTAGTTGTGTATAGAATTTAATAATAAAAATTCTGAGGAAGAAATTGATTCCATAGACTAGGAGGAATTCTTGAAAATGATTCTCAATAAATATTTTCTTTTTAACCACTGTCTCAATATAGAAATAGGGTTCCATATACATAAGAGGAAGGAAGATGATTCCATCGGGGAGTATGAATCAAACCTCACAAGGCTTACATGATATGCCTATGAATTTGACATGAACACTAAAATCATGGTATATCTCTTCATTAGTGGACTAAATCCATGTCTTTGTAATTATTTTGCGATTCTTCACATTGATAGTTATGAGGAGATTGTACGTTGTTCCCTCAATGATGAAATATTGATCAAAGACTCTCAATGGTCTAATGGGCCCAGTGAAAAAATCTGAAGTGAAGTCTAATATGGGTTTTTTCGGAAAATAAATCCCATGATGGAAAAAAGATCTAACATCCCACGTGTCAAAATTATGGGAAGAATCATCCTGGGAACTGTCTAAATGGAACAAGGAGTTCCTTCAAATTCGAAAGTATAAGACATATCGAAAATAATTTCTAGAGGGATATAAAGAATCCTAAAAATTTTGAAGTAGAAAGGAAGGTTCAGATTAATGCTCATCCTATAGTGTAGTGTTATAACTATAAAGATCTTGGGAATTATGTGATCAATTTTTCTAGGCCAATGGATTCTAGAGAAAATAAAAAACAACCTTAAAGGAAATAAGGAGGGGATTATGCTATCACTACTACTGAGGTGGAGTCAGAAAATGATTTTGTGACAGGTATTCTAGTTATTAATTCAGGAATAGAAAATGTACTAATTGATTTTGGTTCTACGCATTCTATTATATCTATAATGTTTATTAGAACTATTCAAACACCTCTTAAAAATATGGAGGTTGAGTTATCTTTGAGAATATGGAATGGGAAAACCATTGAAACCAAAGTATATAAATCCCCCCTAGATAGATTTTTTGGACTAGACCTCTAAGAAAATATTACCATGACTTAGTATAGTCTGATATTAATTTGGGCATGGATTGAATATCTTTACAAAATGCCAGCATTACCTGTCAGGAAAGAAAGAACACTCTTCACATCCCAAATCACCCCCTAATTCTATAGAAGTGTAAAAGGGAATATGAATATCCATTAGAATTAGTGTCTTAAATGTGTATTTTAATTCCCTATGAGAAATAATTTCTAGATCAAATGATTGAGTCAAAGGAGAGAACCATGCTCGACGACATGCCCATTATAAGGGGATATACAAATGTATTTCCCAAATAATTGACTAGTCTTCCTCCTGATTGAGAGGTCATGTTTTAAATTGAACATATTCTAGGATCTCTACCTATATCAATAGCACCTTATAGAATGACCACCATTGTGCTTGAAGAGATAAATTAGTAGTAAATAGAGAAATAGTAGAAGGGTTTTATACACCCGAGTGCTTCACCAGGGGTGCACCAATCATCTTTGTAAAAAATAAGTATCGATCAATGAACCTATGAAATGATTATCATGAGATCAATAAAATAATAATAAAGATCATATATCCCATTCCTCAGATTGATGACTTATTATATCAACTTCATTTGGCTATTTATTTCCCTACAGTGGACCATCAGTCATGATCTGACCATATAAGGGTGAGGATGGAAGATATTCCCTAGAATACCTTTGAAAAGAGGTATAGAAACTATAAGTTCCTAGTGATGCCTTTTGGTATCACTAATGCTTCTGAAATATTCATGGATATAATTAATAGAGTCTTTAGAGATCACAACGACAAATTTGTGGTAGTCATTATCAATGATATTCAGATATACTCCATGATAAAGGAGGAACATGAGGTGCATTTTAATACTGCACTGAAGGCTTTGTGAAGGGAAAAGCTATATGAAACATACATTAAATGTGAGTTATGGATGGATGAGGTATCATTAATGGGGCATGTTATCACCAGACAAGGGATATCTATTGACACATATAAGAAAATGCAATTGAAGAGTGGCCCATGCAAACATATGTAACAATGATAAATTGCTTTCTAGGTCTAGCATGGTATTATTCATTTTTTTGAATAAATTTTCATAATTATCATACCCAATGACCAAGATGAAATAGAAGGGAGTATGGTTTTTCTATACTAATGAATTTTAAGACGAAATTTAGTATTTTAAAATGAGGATTATCTATGTGCCATTACTCACACACCCATTAAGTGGAGAACACTTTGTGGTGTACAGTGATGCTTCAAAAAATGGATTAGGCTGTGTGCTGATGAAAAATGATATACTGATAGCCTACACCTCAAGGAAGATGGAAGTCCATGACCAAAACTCTCATATTCATGATCTAAAGATGGTAGTTGTGACCGTTGTATTGAAAATCTGACAACATTATCTCTATGTAGAGAAGTGTGAGATATACAATGATAAAACTGGTTAATCCACTACCATCCCAGTATTGAAAATATGTTGTCAGATTCTCTAAGTAGAAAGGATCCTGTATCTTTATCAATGATGAGAATTTAAAAGGATCAAATCTTATTAGATTTGCAGAGGATGGACATGTGAATCAATAATCAAGGAACATCATCAATTCTTTCTCAAATGAATTACCAAACATCCCTCATGGGAATTTAACGAATGATAATTTAAATGATGTGGAATTTCCGAAACGTGTAGAGTCTATCAAAAATGGGAAATCTTCTGAGATTAATATTGATGGGGAAGTAGTTTTAATATTTGGGTCATGATTATGTGTACCATCAAAACAATAGATAATGAAGTAGCTTCTGAATGACACACATAGATCAATATTCTCTATTCACCCGAGGAGCACAAAGATGTATCTAGATCTCTGAGAGAACTTTCGGTGGAACAATATGAAGAAGTAGGTTGCTGAATATAAATCAAAGTACCTAGTATGTTAAAAAGTGAAGGATAAAAGAAAAAATTCTATCAAGATGATGCAACCACTCTCTATACCGACATGGAAGTGGGAAAACATGACCATGGACTTTGTCAATGAACTTCCTAGGACATCTAAAGGAAACAATGCTATATAGGTCATTGTGGATCATCTTAATAATACAAATCACTTTATATCAATTATATAAGACTTATAATTGTATCAAATTACAAATATTTATATCAACGAGGCGGTAAGGCTTCATGGAGTACCACTATCAGTTGTATCAGATAAGGATTTGAGATTCACCTCGAAGATCTGGAAAAGTCTCCAACATGATCTATGCGCTGAACTAAACTTCAGTAAAACATATCATCCTAAAAATTATGTCCAATTTGAGAGAACTATTTATACATTGGATGATATGCTGAGAGCATGTTCTATGGACTTCATAGGAGGATGGGACCAATATCTTTCACTGGTCAAATTCTCCTACAACAATTGTTTCCAATCTAATATCTAAATGGAACCATATGATGCCCTTAACTGTAAAAGATGCAGAACACCAGCGTTTTAGGATTACGTCTATCATAATAAGCTGCCCAGACCTAAAATGGTAGAAGAAATGGTGGATAAGGTGAAAACTATTCATCATCATATCAAGGTATCAGAATACGGATAGAAGAGTTATGCGAACAATCATTGACGAGTCCTTGAGGTCAAAGTTGGAGGCATGGTATTCCTACACATCTCTCCATGGAATAAGGTCATGTGATTTTGGATGAAATGAAAGATATTTCCTATGTACATCGACCCCTTCTAGATTCTTGATTTTTATGGAGCATTGGCTTGTCGACTATAACTTCCACCTACCATGTCCAAAGTACTTGATGTCTTCCATGTATCCCTCTTAAAGAACTACATACCGGACCATTTAGATGTACTATCATCAGAGGTGGTATAGCTAGAGAATGATCATTCTTATAAGGAACATCTAGTGAAGATCTTCTATCATTGATATAATGTTATTGGTAACAAGACTACTCACCTGGTCAAAGGACTATGTCGTAACTATATGTATGAAGAGGAAACTCGGGAACTATAGGATGCAATGAAGGAAAAGTACCCACACCTTTTTATGAAATAGAATATAAAATGAAATTTCAAGTGAGAAATTTCATAAGGGGGGAAGAATGTAATGACATAAAGTTTAATCAATGAAAATCCCATTCTTATAATTATATCACAAAATAAAAAAATGACCTACTAAGTACTATGTGACCACAAGACATGATATTTTTACTTTTGTGATTTCAGTTTCAAAAATCTGGAATACACGGTTGTAATCAGTATATTATTTGGAGTCTGATATGAACAACATAATTTTTGGTTAATAGTAACTTACCCATATGTATAGTAATATAGCCTTATGAATATTAAATCTTTCTATTGATTAGTAACCCCTCCCATGAATGTATAAAAGAATATTTTGCATTTTATAAGTGAGAATATGATCATCATATAAGTTTTGGGTTTTTAAGTCATAAATATTTAATAATAATATTATGATTAATTATATAATTTAAATGAAAAACGATATTCAAAACAATGTAATTAAAATTTATTATGTTATTTTCGTATGGTTATAAGATAATTTAATGCGACCTTAATTAACTTTTCAATGTGTTTGAAAAGCATATTTAATTTTAAAATTTTACTTTTCTAAGAAAATTATGATTTTAATTAATAAATAAATTTATCATATGTTGATTTTTTTTTGAAAAATGGATTTTAGTTTTAGATTGTACACATCATGAAATTCCTAGGGTGGTTTTTTTCATTTTTCTAAAATAATTGATTTTTTTGTGAATCGAGAAACAAGATAATTTAAAAAAATGAAAAATAAATGTATTGCAGAATCATGGTTGAGTCTTGGATGATGTAAATGGCTATTGCATCAAACTTGAATGCACTTATTACTATTTCTGGCCATGAGAATCAAGATTATTCATAGTCTTGAGAAAAAAATACTATACCAATGATTAAAATAATGGGAAACCCCTCCTCTCCTCTACTATAGAAACCACCATCACCCCTCTCTTATTCACTCTTATAAATCCTTGTTCCTAGTCCAAATTATAATAAAATCACTCCCTAATCTCATCTCCCACGTTCAGTTGTGATTGCTCTCTCAAAATAGCCTAATCCTTTCCCCAAAAGATGTTTTCAAGAATGATATATTTAGTAGGTAAATTAATCTTTTAATTCTTTTTTTTCTTTCAAGTTTCTTCTTTCTTTTAATTCCTCACCCCTTTCATCCAAATGTTATGATGACTTGAGTAACATAAAATTACTATAATATTGTTATGATAATGGAATAATTCATCATCTTTTCTACATCCCATCCTTTTACACATGATATGAAAACACATTCTGAGATGTGATAGTTTATTACATTCATGGGATATGGGTTTTCAATTTATATTACTGTCTTGAATTCTGGTCATCAAACCATTTTGATGGTTGAGATAGATTATAATTTATTTATTATTTCTAATTTAAGGTGTTGGAAACTCTTATACCTGTGATATTAATTTATAAATCAAAATGAGTTTGTTGTGATCAAAAATCCACAAATTAACCGAAACAGTTATCATTAATGTTTTATATAATGATTCATGTTCACTCCATCTAAACAAATGAATTTTAGAACAATGTATTCTTCTGAATGTTCCCTAATATCATAAAATTTCAATTCTGTACAGCCATTATCATCTTCCATGTTTACCTTACATGTATATATATATAAAAATCATGAAAACCAAGGAAAAAATGCTCCAAAACAGTGAAATTGAACATCTTAACCCATAAAAAAGATCCGAAAGGAACTTAATAAGGATATAATAAATCAACAATGTAAATAAGTTGTTCCTTAAATACTAATTAATGAATTTAATTGGGGTATCCAAGATAATTAGATTAATATAACGACACCATCAGATTTATGGAAAGGGATTCTAACCAAACATCCATTATTCCTTCGGGTTGTTCTATCTTTATTTCAAACTAGATGAAGTGCAATGGCCCCAGTTTTTGGGGTCCATTACTTTGTGAAAATCTCGTTTTTGGTTGTTTGGTCTGGGAATCACTATGGTGGAGGCCTACCAGTAGCTCGGTCTACTGGTGGCCGTAGCCTACCGGTAGCTCTGTCTACTAGTAGCTTGGTCTACCGGTAGCTGCAGCTACCGGTAGCTCTGTCTACTGGTAGCTCGGCCTACCGGTCGCTGCAGCCTACTGGTAGCTCGGCCTATCGGTAGCTGCAGCCTACCGGTAGCTCGGCCTACCAGTAACTGCAGCCTACTGGTAGCTCAGCCTACTGGTAGCTGTCACCCACCGGTAGCTCTCAGCTACCGGTGGCTCTGGCCTACCCCGCGGGTTATTTCCAGTAGCGCTCCCTTTTGCACAGATAGGGTTTTAAACCCTATTCTGACTCGTTTAAGAATGTTTTAAAGACCCATAATGCGCATAAGAGTTTTAATTAAATACTTAATCAATTCATGAGTCTGTTTAAACCACCCGACCCCCTTTAATGACGAGTGGAGCCGCGTGTTCATCCCACAACCCCCGCGCCTTACGCGGTTTTGCATTTTCACCTCAACCGTCCCTGGATCTTATAATGTAAGTGTTAGCTGTGGTTTCTTCTTTCCTTGATAGTGGCTTTTCACAAACAGCTTCTGGTGCATCAGGCACGCTGCATCGTTATCCGTAAAGTTCCGTGCCCCCGGCCTAAACGTCGATCATCTGTCAACAAGTAGGGAATTTCTCCTTTGCCTCTCTATTTTGTGTATCATGCAGGGTGGGCGTGCTTTCGATTCTGTAGAATTGGATAAACCAGACCAAATTAAAGATAATGAACCAATTCTTTAAAGAATGGAGGGGGGGGGGCTGTGATCGCTGATGTTGTCTTATATTTTGATGCTGTTTCTTTTATGACCATCTTGTTGAGTTGTGATGGCTTATGCCTTCTGAAAATCGAGGTCGTTGGTGGTCGTTGTTTGTGCACTAATGAACCCCTGCTGATGTTTTAAATACCTTGTTGTGGTTGTAAACTCATGCTGTGAAAACATAAATTGGTTAATCATGCATACCCGAATGAATAAATTGAAAGTACCAGGATTAATCCCTTCTGTGCTAACCCCGGTAGAAATTGAAATTGAAATCATGGAACAGGTAAAATATTTTAAATCTGAAAATACAGGCTTGTCCTTGCTTAGTGTTGGAGGCAGTGTTTTGGTGGTTTTCTCTTACAAGTCGATTTATGGAGATGTGGGAGGGGATGGGATCCCCTGTTCTTTTATGATTTCAGTGGTTATGAAACTGGGGATGGGATCCCTTGTTGATGTGGCTTCCGTGTTTATGAGTTTTAAGACCCTATGGTTACTTGTCTATATCACAAACTCGGGTGGGATCCTCTGTTGGTGAAGAAAATGTTTAAATTGATGATTGACTGGACTCTTTTCCTTGGTTATGCTTATGGTGGTAGTTTCCCAGTAGTGCATGAACTTATCTGAACATTAACACTAAATGTGAAATAAGAATGGGACAAATGGGTTTGTTGGCGAGAGTTGTGACTCAGACTTGAGTGTTGTTGTGATCTGTAGGCTGTCTGAAGAAAAACCTAGCTTTGGGTGAGTGCTTGTTACCTATATATATATACTTGTAGCTTTTTGTTTCTTATTCTCACCCCACCCAAGTTGAGAACTTAGTGTCGAACACCCCCATTTTACGGGGGAGAGTGTTTGTCCCAACACTATTCTTAGATGATGGTTATTTTATCATGTTCTGCTCCCTTTCCCGGATAGCCCATGTATCTTCAGGCAGGCTGTGATGGCCTGGGGTCCATTATTAGCCCAAGAACATTTGCGCGTGGTGGTGTGGTGGTTGGCCATGTGTGTGCGGCAGGTGGTTTCCCAAGTGTCTTAGGAATGAGGCCCAGGTGTCTTCGGGTGGGGCAGTGGATCCTTTAGCCTAGGTGTCTTCGGACGTGGTGGTGGTTGTTCTGGCCTAGGTGTTTGTAGGCATGGCTACACGTGAAAGTTGTGGCCTAGGTGTGTGCGGGCGGGATTCAGCAGTGGGACTGCGTGCGGTTGAGGCCCAGGTGTGCGCGGGCTGGATTTCGGTAGTGGGACTGCGTGTGGTTGTGGCCCAGGTGTGTGCGGGCGGGTGTGGTAGTGGGACTGTGATGAGAATGGCAGGATTGGTCCGATGCATAGGATGTCTCAATAACCAGTGGGAAAGTGGCGCGAGGTACCCAAACATTGATGTGCTCTTATTATATATATTACTTTACTTGCGTTATTTGGGGAGTGTACCTTGGTGAGGCTTGGGTGGATAGTTTACCTTGTTGGTGTTCGGTTTACTCTTTTTCTCACGGGACTTTAGTACTTTCCCCCACTTGTGCACGAGAGTCTTTGGTTTTCCCTATCGAGTGTACTTGTATGCTCACCCTACGTATATAAAATTGCTTTCAGGTTTCCAGGAGGACTTCGAGGATCGTGCGGGACCATACTAGCTCGGATCCTTGGTGCAGTTGTAGTTGTCGTTTTTCTTTCTTTGGTACTTAACCTTGTAGACACCTTTTTCACTTTATGTCTTTTACTTTTGAAACATGCATGTAGGAATGGTTTACTGTTGGATTTACTTTTCATTTTAACTTGGTGTTGTTGGGTTTTCTTCTTCTTATCTCTTGATCCTGTAAAATAAAAAGGGTAATTCCTTCCATTTGTGTGAAATTTCCATACCCTTGGTGCTAGTCGCCACTCCAGGACCTATTGAAGGTGGGTTTCAGGGGTCATTATCTCTCCTTCAACTTAAAGAAGGAAGGGCCTGACAATCTGCTGACCCTTCCCTCCTTTTGTTGAAGGCGTGTCGTGACAAAATGGTATTAGAGGTGATTTTTGAGA
Organism: Viscum album; assembly: GCA_963277665.1. Taxonomy (NCBI): domain Eukaryota; kingdom Viridiplantae; phylum Streptophyta; class Magnoliopsida; order Santalales; family Viscaceae; genus Viscum; species Viscum album. Next base: position 1,009,345,198 of record OY728119.1, on the reverse strand, counting down.
GATAGGATGGAGTCTAGAGTTAGGCACAATGAGGATTGAATAGGATGGTAAGGAAACAGTGTTGGGTGACCTTGGTGCGTGAATTAGACCAGGGAAGACCGCCTGGGACACGGGATTTTAGGGTCCCCCGTGATATGATGCAAGGAGTCTGGACCTACCGAACGACCAAGTGAGGCCACACTGATTGCAGGGTAGAGACCCAAAGAAAAGTACATGCATCATAAGGACTTGTATTCTTGTGTTTCTGGTATGTCTTGGGAATTAAGAATAAATTAAAATTTTAAGAAGTTTTAAGAACGATATTCTGAACTACTTGGGATTAGGCATTCCTTATTTACCTTGCAGCAATGGCACATGGAAGGCGACCGCATGTGGTGCCGGCGATCGAGGCCCCACAGACTGCATTGGTCGATTGGCAGAGAGCTGATCGAGAGGAAGGGGACAACTAGTGGCAGAAGACTCTTCAGGCCTTCCAGCGACAGACCCTCGAGAAGTATGAGGGAAGCACCTCTGATATGAAGATGGAAGGCTGGCTAGAGGATCTAGTTATAACCTTCAGCCTGATTTGGGCCCCAACAGAGTACTAGGTTCCTCTGGCCATTATCCTGATGCGGGGAGCGGCACGTCAGTGGTGGATGCTTTACCTGGGGGAGAGGAGAGAGTCTCAGGTGGCTTGGGCAGATTTCGAGAGGGAGTTCCGGGCGGAATTCCTCTCCTCGACGATGAAGGCAGAAAAGAGGTAGGAACTACTCTCCCTCTAGCAGGGGAGAATGTCCGTGATGGAGCTAGGGATCAAGTTCAAGGACCACCTACATTTTTCTCCGGACCTCTTTCCTGACGAGGAGTCTCAGGCAAGACGTTAGGAGGAGGCGCTCCAACCCTCCCTCCATTATGTTGTCACCCCCTTTACCCATCCGACCTACTTGGAGGTCCAGAAGAAGGCTGAAGTCGTGGAGAGGATGCACTCTCTAGGAGGTGTGTCCCGAGAGGGGATCCATCTGGGACCATCGAAGGGGAAGGCTGTCAGCACCAGGCCTCCAGTGTCAGGACCCTCCAAGTTTCGAACAGCAGGGAGTAGACCACAACAGTTTCAGTTTCGATCCCACGGTCCTCACCCTTTTCCTCTCGGGCCCGGGACCACGGTGCTTCATATGTGGGAGCCCTGGGAATCTCTGGATTTAGTGCCCCGACCAGGTGCAGTACAACAGTGGTAGTCATCCTCAGCACCTGCCCCAGCAGCAGCTTCCTGCCAGACCTTTCCAGCAGCAGCAACATGGACAGCGAGCTCCCGCTCCTCCGAGGAAAGATGTAGGAGGAGGAGGCCGAACTCAGGGCGCTCCATAGGGACCTTGACCAGGGCGTGGTTGGCGAGTTGGCCGACAGCCGAGGGGCAGGGGAGCTGGGCGTGGACAGTTACACGCCATAGAGGCAGCAGTTCCAGCAGGGCCAGAGGTTGTTCGAGGTACGATCAGTCTGTTTAACACTCTTTCTTATGCCTTGTTCGATACCGGAGCTTCGAACTCCTTTTCTACACCCAGCCTAGCCCGTGCCTTGGGTCTAGATGCCGAGAGACTTTCAGTGCCCCTGGTGTTGAGCACACCAGTCAGATGTCAGACCGAATTGTTGTTCGTTTGTCGGGGATGTAGACTGATGATAGGTCCACATCAGTTGGTTAGGGATCTTCTTCTTCTACAGAATCAGCCGTACAATGTCATCCTAGGCATCGACTGGCTATTTTTTGTGTGTGCCGTCATTGACTGTTTTCGAAGAAGGGTGGTGTTCTCGGATGTGGACGGCTGGCGTGTTACCTTCACCGGTGAGCGGGGCAGTTAGAAGGGCAACATGTGAGAGGAACCCCTCCTCTCCTTAACAACCGAGGTGTCAGTAGAGTCAGTAGATGCTGAGATGGTGGAAGTTCCAAAGATTGTCCGTGAGTTTATGGACATCTTTCCTGAGGAGGTGACGACTCTACCCCCTCGGCGTGATATCGAGTTCGGGATAGACCTACTTCCCGGTGCTCATCCGATCTCGATGGCTCCTTACCGGATGGCACCTTCAGTGTTACGAGAGATGTAGATCCAGATTGACGATCTGATGAAGAGAGGTTATGTTCGACCGAGTGCGTCACCGTGGGGTGCTCTGGTATTGTTTGAAAAGAAGGAAGATGGTGGTTTCAGGTTGTGCATAGACTACAGGAGGCTGAATCAGGTGACAATCAAGAATCACTACCCTCTTCCAAGGATAGACGATCTTTTCAACCAGCTGAAAGGGGCAGGATGGTTCTTGAAGATCAACCTGCGGTCTGGGTACCACCAGTTGAGGGTGAAAGAGAGAGACATCCCAAAGACAACATTCAGGTGCAGGTATGGACACTTCAAGTTCATTGTCATTCCCTTCGGTGTTACGAACGCCCCTGCTGTGTTCATGGGGCTTATGAACTCCATCTTCTGGGAGTACATGGATCAGTTCGTGGTTGTGTTCATCGACGATATCCTGATCTATTCGAGGTCAGAAGAGGACCATGCAGAGCATCTGAGGATGGTTTTGGGGGTCCTCCGACAACACCATCTCTATGGGAAGTTTCCGAAATGCAAGTTCTGGACACGAGAAGTGCACTTCCTCGGGCACGTGGTGTCCGAGCAGGGAGTAGCGATGGACCCATCAAAAGTTGAGGCGGTTGTTTCTTGGGCAACACCCAAGAATGTGGCAGAGGTCTGTAGTTTCCTCGGGCTGGCAGGTTACTACTGGAGATTCGTACCCAACTTCTCCCAAGTAGTAGCCCCTTTGACGGCTCTGACCAAGAAGCACCAGGCTTTCATATGGAGTGAGCAGTGCTAGTAAGCCTTCACCTATCTGAGGGATAATTTGGTCAGTGCCCCAGTGCTGAGATTTCTACAAGAATGGGCGGCTTATGAGGTGTTCTGTGATGATTCAGGACAGGGCCGGGGATGCATGTTGATGCAGCGACAAGGGGTGATCTCTTATGGGTCCATGCAGCTGCGTTCCCATGAGTGTAATTATGCCACCCATTACCAGGAGCTTGCATCAGTCGTTTTTGCACTAAATTTATGGCGGCACTACCTCATCGGGGAACGCTTTGTCGTCTTCACGGATCCCAAAAGCTTGAGGTATATCTTCTCCCAGCGGGACTTAAACTTGCGACAACGGAGATGGGTGGAGTTCCTCTAGGATTACGACTTTGAGATCTCTTATACCGAGGGCAAGGGCAATGTAGTGGCCGATGCCTTGAGTAAGAAGACGCAGAAGGATGCGGTCCGAGAGTCGGTGGATGCCTGGAAGGCAATAGAGGAGTTGGCTGCCTTACACCTAGATGCGAAGATGGATAGCGGCAGAGGCTACCTATATTAGATGACAGTGCAGTCATCCCTGTTTCAGAAAGTGGTGGAGTCTCAGTGGGGAGACCTAGAGTGCGAAGTGATGTGTAACCAAGTTGACCAGGGCAATGCTCCGGAAGGATGGATAGAGGATGGTCAGAACTGGATGTTTTTTTTCCAGAAAAGGTTGTTTGTCCCGGAGGCGATGCATGGCAAGGTTCTCAGTGAGTTCCACAACTCACCCCTGGCAGTACACCCAGGAGTTTCTAAGATGTACTCGGGTTTGAAGAGGTATTTTTGGTTACCCATAGTTAAGAGAGGAGTGGCAGAGTTTGTGGCCAAGTGCTTAGTGTGTCAGCAAGTGAAGGCTGAACACCGAGTTCCAGGCAGCCTACTGAAGCCTCTAAATGCCCCCGAGTGGAAGTGGGATGACATCTTGATGGATTTCTTCACGGGACTACCCAAGTTCCAAGGAGTTTATGACACCATCTGGGTGGTAGTGGATAGTTTGACGAAAGTTCCTCACTTTCTGGTGATCAGGGAGTCGAATGTTGTGGACGCTTTGGCACGAAAGTACGTGGATGAGGTGGTGCGGTTTCATGGAGTTCTGAGATCCATAGTCTCGGATAGGGATGCACGGTTTACCTTGCGTGTCTGGAGAGGATTGCAGCATGAGTTTGGAACCTAGTTACACCTTAGCACTGCTTTCCTTCCCCAGACAGATGGAGAAACAGAGTGCACCATCCAGACCTTGGAGGATATGCTGCGGGCATGTGTACTGGACTCAGGAGGAACATGGGTGTAATACTTTCCTCTGGTTGAGTTTTCCTACAATAATAGCTACCACTCTACCATTGGCATGGCCCCGTTTGAAGCATTGTACGGGAGGCCATGCTGTTCGCCTGTGTGTTGGACCGAAGTAGGAGAGGTAGGAATCCTTGGCCCGTAGGTGGTGCAGAGCACGACAGAGAAGGTCCAACTCATACGGGAAAGGATGAAGGCATCCTAGGACCGACATAAGTCGTATGGTGATACTAGGAGGAGGCCCTTGGAGTTTGAAGTTGGAGACCATGTGTTCCTGAATGTCTCCCCTCAGCGTGGGCAGCCGAGGTTCGGCAAGGGGAGTAAGCTATCTCCCAGGTTCATTGGACCCTTCGAAGTGTTGCGGTGGGTCGGTGAAGTAGCTTATCAGCTAGAATTACCACCACCGCTACTAAGGATACATGATGTCTTCCATGTGTCCCAGCTCCGTCGGTATCTGTACGACGATTCACACATCCTTGATTGGGGTGAGCTGGACATCGAGGACGACGTGAACTTTGTGGAGAGACCAGTGGTGATCGAGGATCGCTGGGAGAAGGTGCTTCACGGGCGAACCATCCCCTTGGTTCGTGTGTTGTGGAGACATGGTGGGCTTGAGGAGAGTATGTGGGAGACGGAAGCACAGATGCGTACCCAGTACCCAGAGTTGTTTTGAGTTTTGTTCCTTGTTGTACCTATTGTGGTAGAACGTTTTGTCTTTTGGCTATGAAATGTACTGGTTTTATTTCCTCTGTTTGTGTGTGAAAATCCCAGGAGGAGAGGACCCAACCCCTAATCAAGGCGCATTAAGGTGGATGCGATTAAACCCGTGTGGGCGAGTCAGTGCCACCCAAAGCAGATAATATCTTGACATGGGGAAGGAGACTCCCCAACCCTCATGCCCAGGCAGTTTGGCATGATATGTTGCTTGGTTCTTGGCAGGGAAATGTTTTAGTTAGAATGGTTTCGCACCTAAGATGTATCTTTCGAGGTGGTTGTTCGGACCCTCTCTTCCCATCTGGTTTGTTTTGATTCTCGAGGACGAGAATCGTTTAAGAGGTATTTGATGTAATGGTCCCGGTTTTTGGGGTCCATTACTTTGTGAAAATATCGTTTTGGGTTTTCTAGTCTGGGAATCACAGTGGTGTAGGCCTACCGGTAGCTCGGTCTACCGGTGGACACAGCCTACCGGTAGCTCTATCTACCAGTATCTCGGCCTACCGGTAGCTGCAGCCTACCGGTAGCTCGGCCTATCGGTGGCTGCAGCCTACCGGTAGCTCGGCTACCGGTCACTGTCACCCACCAGTAGCGCTCAGCTACTGGTTGCTCTAGCCTACCCCGCGGGTTATTTCTAGTAGCACTCCCTTTTGCGCAAATAGGGTTTTAAACCCTATTCTGACTCGTTTAAGCATGTTTTAAAGACCCATAATGTGCATAAGAGTTTTAATTAAATACTTTATCAATTCATGAGTCGGTTTAAACCTCCTGACCCCTTTAATGACAAGTGGAGCCCCGTGGTCAACCCACGACCCCCGCGCCTTACGCAGTTTCGCGTTTTCACCACAACCGTCCTCGGCTCTTATAAACTAAGGGTTAGCCGTTGTTTCTCCTTTCCTCGATAGTGGCTTTTCACAAACAGCTTCTGGTGCATCAGGCACGCCGCATTGTTATTTGTAATGTTCTGAGCCCCCGGCCTAAACGTCGATCATCTATCAACAAGTAGGGAATTTCTCCTTTGCCTCTCTATTTTGTGTATCATGCAGGGTGTGCGTGCTTTCGATTCTGTAGAATATGATAAACCAGACCTAATTAAAGATAATGAACCAGTTATTTAAAGAAAGGAGGGGGGGCTGTGATCGTTGATGCTATCTTATATTTTGATGTTGTTTGTTTTATGACGATACTGTTGAGTTGTGCTTGCTTATGCCTTCTAAAAATCGAGGCCATTATTGGTCATCGTTTGTGCACTAATGAACCCCTGCTGATGTTTTTAATGGCTTGTTGTGGTTGTAATCTCCAGCTGTGAAAACGTAAATTGGTTAATCACGCATTCCCGGCTGAATAAATTGAAATCACCAAGATCAATCCCTTCTGTGCTAACCCCGGTCGAAATGGAAATTGAAATCATGGAACGTGTAAAATCTTTTAAATCTGAAAATATAGGCTTGGCCTTGCTTAGTGTTGGTGGTAGTGTTTTGATGGTTTTCTCTTACGAGTCTATTGCTGGAGATGTGGGAGGGGATGGGATCCCCTATTCTTTTATGCTTTCGGTGGTTATGAAACTGGGGATGGGATCCCCTGTTGATGTGGCTTCGGTGTTTATGAGTTTTAAGACCCGATGGTTACTTGTATATATCACAAACTTGGGTGGGATACTCTATTGGTGAAGAAAGTGTTTAAATTGATGATTGACTGGACTCTTTTACTTGGTTATGCTTATGGTGGTAGTTTCCCATTAGTGCATGAACTTATCTGAACATTAACACTAAACGTGAAATAAGAATGGGACAAATGGGTTTGTTGGCGAGAGTCGTGACTCAGACTTGAGTGTTGTTGTGATCTGTAGGCTGTCTGAAGAAAAACCTAGCTTTGGGTGAGTGCTTGTTACCTATATATATATATATATATATATATATAATTGTAGCTTTGTGTTTCTAATTTTCTCCCCACCCAAGTTGATCACTTAGTTCCGAACACCCCCATTTCATGGGGGAGGGTGTTTTTTCCAACACTATTCTTAGTGGCTGGTTATTAGCTCCTTTTCTGCTCCCTTTCCCAGATATCCCAAGTCTCTTCGAGCAGGCTGTGATGGCCTGAGGTCCATTATTAGCCCAAGAACCTTCGGGTGGGGTGGTGTGGTGGTTGGCCAGGTGTGTGCGGCAGGTGGTTTCCCAAGTGTCTTCGGGATGAGGCGCAGGTGTCTTCGGGTGTGGCAGCAGATCCTTTAGCCCAGTTGTCATCGGGCATGGTGGTGGTTGTTCTGGCCTAGGTGTTTGCAGGTGTGGTTACACGAGACAGTTGTGGCCCAGGTTTGTGCGGGCGGGATTCAGCAGTGGGACTGCGTGCGGTTGAGGCCCAGGTGTGTGCAGGCAGGATTTCAGGAGTGGGACTGCGTGTGGTTGTGGCCCAGGTTTGTGCGGGCGGGTGTGGCAGTGGGACTGCGGTGAGAATGGCGGGATTGGTCCGATGCGTAGGATGTCGCAATAACCAGTCGGAAAGTGGCGCGGGGTACCCAAACATCGATGTGATCCTATTATATATATTACTTGACTTGCGTTATTTGGAGAGTGTACCTTGGTGAGGCTTGGGTGGATAGTTTACCTTGTTAGGTGTTTGGTTTACTCTTTTTCTCACAGGACATTAGTATGTTCCCACACTTGTGCACAAGAGTCTTTGGTTTTCCCTACTGAGTGTACTTGTATGCTCACCCTACGTATACAAAATTTCTTTCAGGTTTCTAGGAGGACTTCAGGGATCGTGCGGGACCATACTAGCTCGGATTCTTGGAGCAGTTGCAGTTGTCGTTTTTCTTTCTTTGGTACTTACCCTTGTAGACACCTTTTGCACTTTGTGGCTTTTACTTTTGAAACATGCATGTGGGAATGGTTTACTGTTGGATTTATTTTTCTTTTTAACTTGGTGTTGTTGGGTTTTCTTCTTCTTATCTCTCGATCCTATAAAATAAAAAGGGTAATGCCTTCCATTTGTGTGAAATTTCCATACCCTTGGTGCTAGTCGCCACTCCGGGACCTATTAAAGGAGGGTTTCAGGGGTCATTATCTCTCCTTCAACTTTAAGAAGGAAGGGCCTGACAATCTACTGACCCTTCCCTCCTTTTGGTGAAGGCTGGTCGTGACATGAAGTTATCTTATCTTTTTTATGTATATCATTTAAATGAACTATATATTCTCTAAAATCATATATTAAGGCCAATTCATCATTCTATTTCAAGGATATATATGTTTTTTTATGATTCCATCCTCAATAGTTCCCGATAAGCAAACTCAATAAAGGGAACGTCCCAAATTCATACAGAATTTCAAGTGCACTCGATCATCTGTTCAAGGCACCATTTTTTATAAAATAATGATTTTCTTATGAAAAACATCTTGGTTTACTTTTGGTTTTATATAAAATATTATTTTCCTTTCTATTTTAAATTTAATTTAGTATTCTCTCTAAATCCTCACTAATTTTTTTTAATTCTAAATTATCTTAAATATGTTTCTTAAATGTTTTCAATTCTATTTCACAAAAATTACCAAGATATATTCATATATTACTTTATGAACTTCTAGGTATGTTTTAATTCATTCACTTCTTAGACACGTGTATGATACACCCATTTATTTTGGTTTATAATCCGATTATGATACCCATTTATTTATATGGGTTCCAATTTTTTTATGTATGATTTTTAAGGTGGAAAACATATTCATGAACATTTTATGACGGGTGTTCCTAGATATCGGTCCAATGCATTGGGTAATGTGGTGTCTCATGAGACATTATGTGTAATGGTCTTCATGGTTAGTCATGGTGTGTGCTACCAAGTGCAACGGTCTAGTTGGTTAACATTGACCTGTGCTCTTTTATGTGAAATGAGCCTTGAATCGCGGTAATGTCATGTTTTATGTTGATGCTACATTATTATGACTCCATGATTTTATGATCCCATGTTTTTATGTTATGATTCCCTATGTTCAATGTTTTTTATATCATTATGTCTTTCTTTCTAACCAAAGTTCTAATGCTTTATTATTATGCTTATTCCTATACTGGGCTTTATGATCATCCCTTTGTTTATGTAATGTATAGGTTATCTTATGAGGATGTATGATAATAATTTATGTTTGGAGATCCTTATTAATATTAAATAAATATATTTTTTATTTACTCCCTTGTTTTCTAGTTTTATGTACCTAGTCTACCAAGACACTAGACATTACGATCTCCAGATTATAAAATGATGCTTTATTATGCTTAAAATCATGTAATTATTTGTGTAAAAGTACAAGGTTTATTTATACTAGGACAATAATATGGGACATAGAATGATATATCATAGAGTATGTAAAACTTTAAGAACAAAAAACCCCAAGTGGTAACCACCATGGTGTGGCCACTCTGATCAAAAAAAACAAAGCACTCTACCCTGGAGGATCCCACTATGTAGCCTCACCCTAGGGCATGGCCAATACCCATTCCAAAAATTAACTACTTAGAAATATATGACCCTATATAACATTCCCTTTACTCAAATCCATTGTCACCCAATAACTAAAAAAATTACAGTGGCACAATGACCCTCCATGACATGGCATCCATAGTCCACAATGTGATTTTATATTAATTAGGTGAAAAACAACCTATAATTCTCAAAAGGTCAAAAAATACAAGGGAACACATAGAATACAGAAAATAAAAATAAATAAATAACATTAAATACCACACTGACATGGAGGTGGTTAGTTATAGGGTACCTATGGGAATTATACCAGATCAATACACAGATTCCATATTTAGATTATGTCAGGTGTTATTGATGTTTGTAAGGACTCATTTTAACAAATGTAAAAAATAACAACAATATATAGATATAAAATCTAAAAGGTTGATATGTTAACTTGAGGAAATTCTCAAGTTGTGCATGCTTCATTTTAGAAATGATTAAGATGATCAAATTTCCCAGAAAGAGTTTACATATAAAGAAAAATTTTCATAATTGATGTTGAAATAATCCTTAAAGGATATTTATAATAGGTTGTTTAACTCTCTATTGTTCTAATTCAAGGTAGTATAGGTAGTAGTGATTAGGCTGAGCTTAATGCATGAGACCACCCTATGGATTTATTTAATCTATAAACATTTTGTTACTTTATTGATAAGTTAGTACTCTTATGCTTATTACAAGAATTGAAACATGTACATCACTAGAAGTGATTATGTATTCTTATGATTATCATTTCAATTAAGATGATGACACTTAAAGATCCATGAAAATCGTACATTAGTTTGGTTAGTCCATTCCATATTATAGAGTGTATTAGAGAAGAATCTTAATTGATGGATATTCCACCAGGAAATTGAGTTATGAATGACTTGTTCCACATGAGGAATATGTATAATAATTAGATAGATCATACAAACATTAAAAATATTGACTATGTTAATCTAAATATGGATGCATCACATAAGGATGAATCAATTAGTATAGTGAACTATATCAAGAATTTTTTATGTGGTAATATGGTTCCTATTATTTGATTATTATTGTAGTATATGTGTATCTACTAAGATACATGTGAGACATATTCATATATTCTATAATATTGGATTTAAAAAATTAATGAAGAACCCTAGAGATTCTTTTTGGGAGTGAGAAGCCATTATAGGTGGATTTTTGTAATGTTTATTGAATTAAGAATTATTGGGTTTTAAAAAAATTAGTTAATATTTTGTATTTTTAAGAGTTTGTTATATTGAGGATGTAAATGTAAGATGATAATCATGTGTTGGGAATTTTTTTATCTTGGGGAAGAGTCTCTAAAGTGGGTATTGACCATGTCATAGTATAAGTGAATCATATTGTTACATTAGATAAAATTTTGTGTGGGGTATCTCTTTTTGTGTTTCATTTCTATTAATAGATACAAAATAAAAAACCCATGAAAAATAAAGGTTTACTTATGATTTTAGGGATAATATAAGGTTTTAGGTATTAGAAATATATGTGGGTATTCATTTAAATAATATTAAAATAATTTTTTATGTTTTGGAGTTGAATTATATTTCTAAAAAAATGGATATGTGATTGAGATAATGATATATAATGGAGGTTTTTTAGATAGATAACGTTTAAGTTTATTGGAAATTCTATTACATATTGTTACCACATACACAAGGGTTGTTTACTTTACAAAAAATATTATTCCTTGTTTTATTTCCAGTTTTTTCAATGATAATTAGTCATTTAAATTATGTGTTTAAAATGGTGAAATATAATTTTCATCAAGAATTTTAAAAAATGCATTCCATTGTTTAATCTTCTATCTCTCTCTATCTCATCCTCTATTCACTATTTAGGGGATTTAATCTGTTCTTGTTTATCGAAAGTGTGGATCATTTTAGAATCTTCCTCTTGGTACGTCTCACGCCATTTATTCCCAAGGTGTATTCTTCTTCCTTTGTTCATTGGTTCCTTTGGAAATTTTTAATTATAAATATTTTAGGATTTTTTAATGTTTTTTGGATAATGAATAAATTATATAATTTGGATTAGAAAGTGAAATACATTATTCTTGATGTGATAATTCCATAACATGTTGCAACATTCATAAGTGGTAGCATGTTCATATTTTAAATACTGAATATATAAATTGACCCCATGATGGATAATTATTAGTGAAACCATATGAGTGTGAGCAGTTTATGCCATATTTATAGGATGGGGGAAGGGTACTCCACTAAGTATTTTGGGCCTAGTGTGGAACGTCTAAGATAAATAGTGTCTTAATGGACTTGATGCCCCTGTTTCTTAGCTAGGTTTTTGAATTCCTCCCTTGTAAATGGTCTTTAGTGAAAATAAAACTCTTGTATGGGAATCTTGGAGGAAATTAGAATGTAATAAAATTAATATTTTATTCCCAAGTTTGAACTATTTAAGGGATAATTAGAGGGTAAGTGACTTGTGTGTGTCAAGGTAGTTATTGAATCTATTTTTATTATTGTGTGAGATGTTTTATGTGTTCTTTTTATAAGGGAAACTTCATTTAGGGGATGGGTCCGCTTATGTGGGAGGTTTTCCATTATAGTAACTTCTACATACCACTTCCTTTAGATTGGATATATGCGGTGTATCTATGAGGCCTTCCTCAATGGGATGATTTATCTTGTGAGATAGGTTTGATATTGTGGCTATTTATTTAACAATATTGATCAAATTTGATATGTGTGGTGTAACGATGGGATATTTCTCTGAAGGGATAGTAAAAATTGTTTGTGAGGTCATATATTGAGGTTCCTTTGAAATATTTATTAAGAATGGATATGTGAGTTGTAGATTGAGAAACTTTTCTTAAAGGAAAGAAAAACCTAAAATAGAGGTTGATTATTGAGATGCTTGACTCATAATTCTTTTGTGATGATTAGTGTATATGGGATTCAGTTATGAGACCTTTCCTCAAGTGTATTATACAACTTTCATGATAGGTTGGATGTTGTGATACCCTCCATATATCACTCTATGAGAAATACTAAATTTTCTACTGTATAAGGTGACTCTTTTCTCTAGCACAATGTATAATAATGTATGGTTGGGGTTCTTGGTTGAATAAATATTGAATAATGAATTAAATGTTTTTTTTTCTTATTAATTTTCTATCTCTATCATTGAATACACAGTCATATGTCTGATAAATTTATTTTAGTCACATGTTGATGTTATTGTAGTGGGTTCATTAATAAAATTCTACCTGAGAACTTCTATGAAAATAAAAAATTTTCTTTCTATGCTCTGTCAAATGAAAATGATTTTATTTTTGGTTTTTGGGATGATGGAGATGGTTGGGAATGTCAATAGATACGAGGATAAAAACTTAGAATAAAATTATTCTATATTATTGTTATTATTTTCTTTTATTTTGATTATGATCAATATTTATCCTCCTAATTGGGGATTATTTTTACATGTATATATTTCTATTTTACCCAAATTTAATATATAATATAATTTTACTCTCCCTTTGGCTCCATAAATGTTTATTTTTTGTATTTTATTTATTTATTTATTTATTATTTAACAATTTTCTTGATTGATGGTTATATGATATCTAAGGAAAAGTCACCCCACTGCTTGATGTGTTCCCTAGTTTCTATTTTATATCCTCTTATGTACAGGATGGAATGTGGTCCAATGGTATATTTAAATGGTCTAGTTAAACCTTGTTAGGGTGTTATAGAGAGTCATTTATCATATACAATTATTGATTTCTATCACCATTCCTCCGTAAATTCATCCCTATTATCCAATCCCCCCCGACACTATCTCTTGAGGGATAAAAATAGTACACTAATTCAAAATAATGATTGAACTTATATTAATGATCCATAATTTAAACCTATACACATATATTCCTCCAACAATAATAATTTATAATTAGTTATGTTTTATAGTTTACTGGTTAATTAATTTTACTAATATATGACAAGGCACCTTTTTAAAAAATTATATGGGATCAATATGAAGTTATGTCATATGTTAATGTAAATGGAATTTTATTATATAATTATTTTATGATCTATTTTTTGGTAAATGGATAATTTTGTGTTTTTCCAAATTCATGTGTACTATTTAATGTTTTATGTTTTGTTACTGTGATATTATTATGATATTAACCGGTTATTCCTATTTGATAAAATAGATATTATGAGTTGAGAAAGAATGTTGATTACCTTGAATAACTGACTTTTCATGAAATTGAATAATAATGATAAAAATAATAGGATATATAATATGATATAGATAATTATTATAATTTATTTTATATATCTTGAAAAGTAATATGACTTTACTCATCAATCAAATTATTTTTCAGAACGTAAAAAGTAAGTTGTGTTATTTCCCAAAATGTGGTTATTACTATTCAACAAGTTTTTATTCCCATTATTGATTCCAGATTTAACAACTTGGTTATAATAGTCATGTTTAAATTATAATAGATTTAATAGTATACTGTGGTTAGTTAATATATAGAGTTTTTTGAAAAGAAATATATTGATAAAATGAAATTTATTCAAAAAAATTCATAAAATTTGGGGTGTAACATTCTACCCATGTTAAAACGAATTTCACCATGAAAATATGTCACCTCAATTCAATAAAAGAGGAATCTTATACCTCATCAAACCCTCAAGTTCCCACATTGCTTCTTTAAATTATTGGTTTTATAAAAAAAATTGACCATATGAGTGTTATTGATTCCTAGAACTTTCTCTCTATGGTAAATAATCTCCACATGTTCATCCTCATAAGAAAAATTATACTCTAGTGTTATGACTAATGAGATCAATATATGTGAAGGGTTAGGTATTTACTTTGGATTGATAATAAGAAAACCTTGTGAACTTTAGAGAGGTTTAGTCGATGCTCCAGGTAACATGATCTAGTCCCAATATGATCAATAATTTCAAAGTGACCAATATATCTACGGATTATTTTTCCATTCATTCTAAATATCATAATTTTCTTCCTTGGAGAAACTAGTTGAGTCACCATCTCACCAACTTCGAATTCAATACCACATTGGTGATTATCATCATATCTTTTCTATCGACTTTGGGCCACTATTATGTATTATTGAATGGAAGTAACCTTATGTTCAATTTTCCCAAGATCTAGTCCCAATATATTTATTTTCTTATCATTATCTAAGCATGTTGTAGTTATAAAATTCTTTGAAATTATGGAATTACAAGGTACCATATGAATGGTCAAGTGAATGATTTTATAATATGAAAATGAAACTAGAGTAAGGTTCTTAACCCCACAACCTTTGAAATCCAAAAAAAATATATATCATCTTATTCTATATGGTTTGAATTTTTATCTTTAACTGACCATATATTTTTGGATGATATATAGTATTAAAACATAACTCAATGTTAAGATACTACAGAATAATTCCCAAGAACATTGAGGTAGACCTCAGATCCAAATCAGATCAAATGAAATTTGGTACTATATGAAACCATAAAACTTAAATAATTTATATCTTTTAAAGTCCATGTAAATAAGAACATTCCCAAATACCGATGAAGTGTGATTATGTTTTTATGGTCACTGACTATAACCCATATAATGTTATGCTCTTTATACATCATGGTGTAACGCCCCGACCCTAGTTACCTAGAGTCGGTGCATTATTACATAACATTGGCATGATCACAAGAAAGATCAAATCTCGAAATACCGATTGGTTTAGTATCCTTGGAAACTCTAGATATATTCATAACGTTTTACATTACATCATAAAGTGAAAAACTACAACAACAACATATTGCCTCCATAGTCCACACTATTAACCCCTCATAATATCCCTTCAGTTCATTCATAATTTACTTCTTCACTTCCTGGGAAAAAATAAAACATAGAAAAGGGGTGAGCTCAAATGCCCAGTAAGGATAACTATATAGCAGAAACATTCATAAATACGAATAAACATTTAAGGCAATGTATAACTAAAACAAAATCCTTTTAAACATGATCTTTAAACCTAGTATGGCATAAATAAAATGAAATAATGCCATTTAATTATTCACATGGATATTCTTCTAATCAAACAATCACATGCAAAATCAATAACCACTTTCATAATGATGGAATGCATAATGCCAGACTATCATAACCACATAGCCAAGGCCTCGTTCCAAGAATACAAATAAGACTTTGTCAAGGCCTTGTGCCAAGACACTAGTTTGTCTCATGAGACCTACCGATGCATTGAGGAGCGATAACGGGCTCCACCCGTCACATATTAAGTCAAATGCATTCCCATATGAAAAGGTTTAAACATAACATAAACATTCGTATTAAAACTAGCATACGAAATGTCAATACTTTCACCATAAAATATGAATGGTATAAAAATAGAACATCCACATTCAAACATATCACAAAACCTTCAATACAATATAGAAGTTTTGTATCATAATAAATCAACATCAAATAAGCGTAAAATCCATCAAAGGATGTTGACATAGATGAAATCAAAACTCTTTTTAGAGAAACATCTCTTCTTATTTTGAAATAATTTAAGAGCCATATAAAATAAAACATTTTCTTTTGAAAATATTCTTATAAGCTTGTAAGGGAAGCTTTGAATATTTTATAACGGCAGAAAATAGCCACACCCGCCATATAAGTTAAAAAAAACATTCTTACCTTAATCCTGTCGAAAAGGTTAAAAAGGACCTTGTTTTGAAAATGACGGAAAGATTCCTTTATAAACCACTTATAAAACTAAAAAGGGTATAAATGACTAACCCATATTATTTTAAATAGTAGAAATGTTTTCAAATAAATTTTTAAGAAACATGGATGTGGATGATAAAGAGATCCCAGTAGATTATTACGTATAAACAACCTCGGATAATGAAGAGATTGTGAAATAACCCTTACCCTGTACTTTTCCTTGGTTGGGGTAGGTTAACCTCCTGTATAATAGTGAAATAATTTTTATGAAATTATACAAGAATAATATATATTAATATGATATCATAAATGATCTTTTAACTTTGCTTTGTTAATAATATCTTAGTATTATCCTTGTTTCAGGTGTTAACTTACTCGTTTTCTTTTATATGTTTTGTTACCTTAGCCATGTTTGTAATGGATAGGTTGTATATTATTAATATCCAGAATGATATCAAGTCCTTAAACATCATTTTTAAATCATAAAATGATAATTATACATGAATGGATACGATGGAGAATGAATCTCATCCCATTCGTGGAGACGGTAGTCCGTACGTACGCACGAGCGACAATATCATTCCTTTGATATTAAAATAATATATAAATGGATGGTATATCATATATACAGAATAATTAACATGTTATATTTATTATTTACATGAGTTACACATCATTATTATACCCATCCAAATAATAATATATTGAATAACAATTACACCACGACGTGGAGACGGTAAGCCGTACGTACGCACGTATGGTGACATGTTATTCAAAGGGTGGATAGAACACTGAATATGGTTGTAACATATTTATAATAACATCACAGTATATATATGATACTGGAGTTATTATTTTAGAATGATAACAACAAAGGAAAAAGAAGTGGAAGATGAAAGGAACTTGGAAAAGGGTGGTGAAATCATTACCTCTTCTTCAGTTTCTTCCTTTTGATTTGATCAAAAGGGCTCCATAGGTTGGCTTTCTGATCAAACTAAGGCTTCTAGGTTGTAGTGAGGGAAGTTGGGAGAGTATTTGTTCAGAGTTTGGCCGAACCAAAAGGATTTGAAGGTGTGAGGAAAAGAGAAGGAGGAGTGCCCTTTTATAATAGGGGTGAGGGGCACCTTTGGAAAAGCTAGAAATATTAGTTTATAATAAATTCATATTCGGTTTCTAAGGGCTCAAAAGTTGATTATTTAAATGTTAAGGTGGGGATGGGTCGAAAAAAACTCAACCAATAGAATTTAGACAGGTTTGGGTGCTTATATTAACCTTATCTTTAATTATTAACTCTAAGTTAATTAGTTTCACTTTTACAATGTCTCTTTGTATTTTTATATAATATGGTTAATAAACTTAATATATACATCAAAGAGACACCCAAGTGGTCCATTAATGATGAAACTATCATGATATAAGTCTATTGGCCGAACCATAGATTTTTAGGAATTTAATATCAATTAATAATATAATATTTGTTTTAAGAACTCTTTTATGTCAATTTTGACACTATTCAATAGTTGATTTTTGTGAAACTCATAACAGATTGATTACTTCTAAAAAAGTAAATTAAATCAATACTAATATATTATATTATCCTATAAAATTAGTTTAATTCATTAAAAGTTTCATATTATATTTATTTGTCTATTTATAATATCAATTATTTTAATTTTTCACTATTATAGTAATTACTTCATCATCATTGTGTCATAAATAAATTAAATGTTTTAATGTCTAAAAATTATAAATAAAATATAATTATGTAGGAAATATTTCTATATTTCTAATTAATATTTATAATCTAAAATCCAACATATATAACCCTATGTAAAAATTGTTTTCCTAAAAGATATATGCTTGTGTCATTTTTGTATTCAGTTTAACTTAATTAAAATAAAGTGTCCCTATCACCTAAAAGTGGCACCATGGGGTCCCAAAATCAACCCACATATGCCTATGGTCGAACCTGTATCAAAAAATAAGGTTAGGACACTTTTTAGGGTAATTTAGTATTATTATAATATTATTTTTTAACACTCATTTACCGGATTTACACTTTATTTACCGCAGTAATTATTCAAAATGTCTAAAAATAAAAGTTACCTATTTTCAAAATTTGAACATTATGATTCCAAATATGGAATCCATTTTTCTAAATTCAAAACAAAGAAGTGGCAGAAATTAATTTAAAATTAATTCCCGCTGTCAAAACAAAAAGTGTGTTTTTAAGAGATAATAACTATCAAAAGATTGACACTTGTTTATGTTCGGTTTAATTGTAAAATTATGTCCAATGACCAAAATTATATTAAATGGTAAAAATATATTCTAAATATACTTTAAAACCACTAAAATTCATAATTTATCACTATTAATTATTTTTATTAAAAAAGTTGTTTTTAATTAAAATTTATTAATTTTCACTATTCATCAAAATATTAATGTTATCCGAAAAGTACCAAAATTTCACCTTAGGCAAAATTTGATATTCCGAATTCAAAAATGAAGTCCATTTTGAAATATAAAATATATATAATTTCAAAAAGTAGGTATTAATATTCATAACGGTTAGTTTGATTGGTTATGGTATGTTAGAACTCGGTGTTGCGTACAACACACGCTATCACATTATTCAAAGAGAAACGTACCGTAGAAGCTTGGGGTGTTACAATGGTGTGTCAATTGACAAAATCCATTGTGATGTTTCCCTATTAATATCTTTTAAGGTTAATGGTTGTAACATACCCTTAGACTTTAGTATATTGGACTCAACTTTTTCACACAAAAATCATTGATATAAAAACATTTTGATATCTATCTTAACTCCATCTCACGCAAAAACACTCTTTTAAACCCTTATACGTCTTCATACTTTTATGATGATTAGATAATGAAGAAATACAATCCCAATCCAATAGATCATTAATAAAAATGAGTATTTCAGGGAAGAAAATATAGTTTCTAAAATTTATTACTCCATCACAATCATCATTAAACTCAAGAACATTTATCACATTCTTCTATATCTATTTGTCTTTTTTATGCACCAAATTAATCATCACATAGATATATGGTTGAAACATCCATGGGGAAAGATAAAAATTCCCCATTTCTTTATGATTTTTATATCCATCCTTTGAAAATGCAAAATTATTGGATCTTTTGGGCTCTAAATCCTGGATAAGCTATCATGATCGTTTTGACTCAAAGCGTCACCCACATTGTTTTCCATCCGAAGAAGGTAATGTATTGAGTAGTAAAAATTGTTAATTAGTTCCAACAATATTATTTGGAACATATTAAAATATTTCTATGTGAATATATACTTTAAAGATTAATAATTAGTATATATATCACACTTTTATCAACAAATAAAATGAAACCATATCAGGAATGAAAACATTACCACAGATAACTCTAAATCAAGAGTTAGGTAATTTTATCCATTAAACTATGAATACCCTGATGAAAAATATATAACCATTAAATTATTCATGGGAAATCCTATTATTCTGTTATATAAAACATCACTATAGATTACAAACCCTTCTCCACTGCGAGGTGATTTAAACACAATAGTGGTAACTAATATTCTCTCAAGTACCATGAATTTTTATTCATACTCATTAGTCTAGAGGGACCTAGATCACTTGTGAGTTGAAATGGTTAGTTGATTAGTTATTCATGATAAATCCTCTATAAAATAGTGATAATATATATCCAAACTATGAAATATTTAGATATCAGTCATTTTGGTTGGTATGGGCCAACATCAAATAGCCTCAATATTTGATGGATCTACTGATATTCCATCACTTTTTATTCTTTGAAGAAATAATGAAACAAATTATTTATAAAATTAACGCTTCGTATATATTTATACAATTTATCCTTCTTCGGGTTCTTTAATTAAATTATGAAGTGATCCTCATGCTCTTACATTATTTATGAATTTATTAGAACATAGTCAATAAATACTTCCACAAACTAATGAAGGAAATCCCTAGGGAATATTAAATAAATCCATGAAGATAGTGGGTATATTAGTATGACCAAATTTAATCACTATATAGTCTTAGTGTTCATACCTTGTGTGGAACACTCTCTTGGGTATATCCACCTTCTTAACCCTTAATTTACGATATCTATAACGAAGGCCAATCTTGGAAAAGTATTATATTTTATGCATTTTATTGAACATATAATCCTTATTGGTAAAAGAATCATGTTATTGATTGTGATCACGTTCAGTTCATATTAATCAATGAAGAGTCACATTGATCTATCTTTATTCTTAAAAATAAAATAAGTGAATCCCTAGGAAACACACATATATAAATGGAACCTTTGTCCTGGATCCCTTTGCATTTATTCTTTAATTCTTTCATGTTATTAATGTACATTCTATAAGGGTCATCAAAATTAGTGTGACACTATGTATGAGTTCTGTATAAAACACCACATCATGATTTGGTGAAAGACTTGGAAAATCTTATAGAAATATATCAACAGACTGCATGAGAATAAAAATGTCATAATTAATGAGTATCAGTCTTACCATTTAAGTTAAACACCCATTTATAATATAAATAAATACCCTCCAAATGTATTTTATGTCTATTATTTGTTTATATTTATCATGACATTGATAAATGATAATATGTTGGTTTGGAATGAAAAACGTGACATCCCTTCCATGGAAATTTATGTGGTATTCATATGGAGAAAGATAATCGAGGCCTATGTTAAAAAAATTTTTAACTATAGGGATAATAATAAGATTATAATGAAGCACATTCCAAAAAACTTCATCTAAATTAGAATCATAAACTTGTGATGTGATCCTTGTACAATTGGGGGGTTTCACTTAAAATTAAACATCTAATAGTGAGGGTGAAAATTTTATTCCCCTAAAAACTCATAAGATGTTAATTTTTTTTTGATCCAAAATCAAAAAAGGCATTAGATGTTTAAGAGTGGATAGTTTTTGTACTTCTCACCAGATCATTATATACTGATTAATAGAAATATTTATGATATGATATTTCCATTTGAAAATCAACTTAAGAGGTTACTAATCCCGATCATTATATTTAACCATCATATTTGAGCACCAATTAACACAATTATCATACTTATTATATTGTAAGTAGTGAATAATTGGTGGTTAATTAATTGGAATCATTATTTCATCCATTGTGTTAAGTTTCCTTTTCACTGCCTTCCAACATTCACTTGATCTTTGACCAATATTTCCACATTTAGAACACATAATAGTTACACTCAAGAAATTTCCATGATTTTTATTTCATCATTTATTTGATGTTTGGGGGCAGAAATTTCATTTCTTAATGGGATTTATGCGTGTTCTCATGACACTATATCTTCTGTTTCTTATCAAAACCCTGGGAATGGTGGGAATCCCCAATTTCAATTTACTACTTTATTTCACATCAAAATATTTATTATAGATAAGAAATTATATTATTGATAATTATTTAATAGAATTGTATTTATTCCATTAAAGAAAAAATTTATATTTTTCCGGACTGATGAATAAACAAGAAGAATAACTTGCATGTTTTGTAAAAGTAGCTTCATAAGTGACAATAGATTCATCAATCTTTTTATTCAGTTCAAAAATTAATTATTTATCATTATGAATAGAATAAGAGTGAACTGAATTATGAAAAATATTTTCTTAAACACATCCCATCCCATAGACCCAATTTCTACTTCTTGACTTGTATTCTTAAAAATATTCCCCAATTGATCTGCTTCACCTTCCATGAAATAAATGTCCAAAATAAAATTTTCAAATATTGAATATTGGAGAATAGAAAATATCTTTTTAGTGGTATTGGTACATTTCTATGTGAGTGGTGGTTTAATGGAACCATTAAAATATAGATTAAACTTTTGTATAAAAGACTCAATAAAATGTTATTACATTATTTTATCATTTAGAATCTTAATGTGATTCATTTTTTGAGAATGTAATCTGGTATTAGAAATGATATTTATCCCTCCAGCACCCATAACAACCCATTTATTAAGATTAAAATAATTTCATTTTATTTTACATTCAGAATTAACATGATTCTTCATGGTTCTATCCATTCTCTAAAACCAATATTCATAGTTTGAGCTCAAATATTCATAGTGGAAACTATATAATCATGTAAAATATTTTATAGTATTCCTAGATCATGAAACCATATTTTCAATATATGAACACTTAGTTTTAAACTTGTTCATCCATGGTCATCATCTATTCAAATCCTTCATAATAGTTTACAGGGAAATTTTTAATTTACCTTAGAATACCCTATAGAGTTTCAAACTAGATGTGTATTAGGACTCATTGTTGTGAACCATGTGATGTTTGCATCTCACTTAATATTACTTTATTAGGTATCTTACCCCTAGGAAAATCTATTCCAAAACCACATCTACCATTAGTACCCTGACATTGATAGAATTTCTTGTAAAATGAAACTCATTTCTTTACCATATTAGAGGATGTTCTCATATACTTGTGATTATCTTAGGGGTTCTCACTAATTATTTCTAATCAAAGTTTCTAATGTTTGGATAAACATTTCCTCTAGTACCAACTATATTGAACCATGATTTTAATACATTTATATTAAATATTTTTAGATGAATATTCAATAAAATTTACAAATACATAATTATGGACATTAAAGGATTAGTGTATTTGGATAATAGATACACGGAATTCTTAATTAATAAAATAGCATCAACATATCCCATAATGATCTTCCTAGATAGTGTACATTATATACATACCATAACTAAAAAATTCACTATAACTTGGTTAAAGAATACAAAATAGTGGTTATCCTGGAAAATATTGTTAAAACATGAACATAAGGCTATTATAACATGACAATAAGGATATAATAACAATATAGTAATATTTTTAAACCATACTCTACATTTCATAGATTATAAAACTCTGTCATGGGATAAATCTCAACAATTTATTAGATATGAATCATAATGTAATTAAATAACCTGATCTATGATAACATATCATTGGAATATGACATAGTTTTTTTAGCATACACATAAACTTATAACATTGTGAAAATACATAAATAGGAATATGTTAACTCATTAAGTTAATGACTTGAAATAAGGTCCTCACATAACCTTATGGACATGAAGTCTAGGTCATGACATATACATGTGAAGATGAAATCTGTTTCAAACATAAAATATTTTCTCATGATTGTTCAATTATTACCCAAATAATTAGAGGGATATATATCTAACAATAATCCTTGGATACATCATGAACACCATATTATGTTTTACTTACAACATTTTCCTTTTTTATCACTGAACAATCGTTTGTGGTTATAACAAAATTACCATACGTAATGGAAACCATACATATGTTTTCCATATGGTCATAGATTATAAACTGAATCTAAAACCATAAAAATGAATGGGTTTCATAAAAATTCCATTATATAATAACTTAGAGAGAATATATGGTTCTGATAAATATTTCATCATAGCATAAGCCGTGGAAAAGAAACATGTTTTATAAACATTTCATCATTTCATCATTGAAAATACCATGGAAAAGGAATGGATTTTGGCATTATATTTTCATAATAATAATAATAAAAATATATCTTTAATGAGGATAGTGTCATTGGATCATATCCCCAATATTTATTAAGAAACATATAATTATTTTGTCTAATATGGATAATGATTTTTAAAGATCACTTGGAACATTTCTAGAAGAGAATTACTTATCCATGATGAAAATATAATTTTAAAACATGAATTTCATAAAATTATTTTGAAATAATTTTCCTTGAAAATATACTTGGAAACATATAATGTAATCCATGAAACACTAAGTTTCTATGATAGAGGGAAAAAATATTCATTCCATACAAGCTAAAACAATGTTCCCTCTCACATTTTTCGCAATATTCAGTAGTACTACTTTCAAAAAATAAAATTAAGATTATATTAAATAGTTTTTCTAAAATATATAACATGGGTATAAATGAATTTAAACAATATATATATAATATTAAAATCAATATTTCAAGTATTCTTAGAAAACATGGATGTGGAAGAAAAATAATTCAAGATTGAAGAGAGAATGAAATATTGTTTTTCATTAAATAATATTCTGGACTCTTGAGTACACAATGATATGAAAATAAAAGGAAAGAATGTATTTTAATAATATAATTAGAGTGTAATAAATTACATGAATTAATTTATAAATAGATCATAATATTTCATCATCATAAGAATAACCATAAAGAATCTCAATAAACCCTGAGATTGTATAACAGAACCCTTACACATTAGTAACTTTTGAGTCATAATCCCCATTAAAGAATAACATAAATCAAAATATTAAATATAATTAAAATAAAAATATTCATTATAGGACATTTAAATGGTGATTTATATAATGTAAAAAAATAAATGGGTTGTTATTGTTGAGTATGTATCCAAGAAATAAAAGAGATACTAGAAATCCATTACCATAAGTCTTGAATTTCATTACACATATTCCAAAATATTATACAGAAAATAAATCTATATTTTAAATCATATTTATAACTATTATCATATATATAATACCATTTATTATTTACTTTTAACATTTTATCACATGTTTGTTAATAATTCATTGAAAAAAATCATGTTTCTGGTAATGACTGCTTTATTTTTCCTACATTACATGGTTTGGTAACATCAATACTCTTACATTGATTATAGTTAAATAATTTAAATAAATTTAACCATGATATATAATTAATATATAATTTTTATAAATTTATTTATTTTATGCCAAAAAATTTATAGATAGAAAATGAATTACATCATTCATAGAGAGGTTTGGTCGTGCAAACACATGATTGTTGTTTCCAATTTCCCAATAGATGAAATTATATAAAATTAAAGTTTTATTCAATTGTAATGAATTATTTTTATGTTAAATATATCATATATATTAATAGAATAAATCCTTATTACCATCCGTGTGAAAATAAAATGAAAATCATTTCACACAGCTTCTTGGAGGAAGTAGTCCACATGTACATAGAAGAGACGTTATTAGTTTCTAAATTATTAGATTTTAATAAGGTAGATGTAATGTAATAATTATAAAGGTTTAATAATTTCATAATTATCATATATTAATACTAAATCCATCATTATTTCCAGTAGTTATAGGTGGTTATGGAAAACTAATTACATCGGTTCCGGCGGCAGTACTTCATCAACCACACGATTGATGGTTTTGTTTTCAGTTTGATCGAAGAGAAGATGTATATAGATTATTAGATAAATATATATAGATTTAAGTATATGGGATTTTTTTTCATCATTTTTCATTAATAATTTTTTGTTGTCAATAAATAAGAAAAACAAAAACTCAAGTTTAATAATTTTACCTCTTCATTGGAGATCCACTTTCAGATTATTACTAAAGCATTTCTAGTAAGAATTCATATTAAAAATAATTCATATTTTATGTGGATATGGAATTAATTAAGTTATGTGTTTAGGTATTTTTGTATCTAAACGGATTTTTAATTGCGGATATGAAATTAGAGTGGGTGACCTTTTATAAGTAGGGGAGAGGACACACCTGAAATTTTTGAATAGAAAAGGTTATACCAATGATTTACACATGCCAACATCATCCAAAAATAGCCCAATATTTATCCATATAAGTGAAAATTTATAAATACATCCATAAAATATGAATTGTACAAGTTTATCTCATTTTAACATTAAGATGTTTAGTTTAACCCCTGGTAAACCTATTTTAATCTTAATAGTGGTAATTAAATTTTAATATTTTGACTATAAATTTTGAACTTAAATTAAGTTTAGATTTATATATAATATAAATTATTATGACTCCAAATAATAAATAGAAGTTAAAATTAAATTCATATATGTGGTATAATTTAACACAATATTAAACCCATAGATGTGATGAAATAGTGATGTTCAATATAGAAACAATGAAAAGTATAAAAAGTTTTAATATAAAAATTAAATATATAATTTATTATATTGAAATAAAGTAGATTAATTATAATATAGTTGATATAACTTTACTTTTGAAACCATTTTTGATAAAAAAAAAATGATCCTTATAAATTCTATAATCTAAAACATAGTTTTCAATAAAAACTAGTATTTTCATTGATTATCAAAAATTAATCCTTTTGGAAAAGTCCCATAAATTAACTCTAAGATAATATTTTCATGACGATTACAAAAAATGAAGATTATTTTTTCAAATAAATTTTCATAAATTGGAAAAAAACTTGTTTTATTATTAGTTCATGAAAACCATTTAAAATCATATTTTAAGAAAAACGTAATTTTTAGGCATATAATGTGTACAAAAAACTAGGTTCGTTTTTGTAAACATGTTTTATTATTATAAAAAATTTATATTTAATTTTAAAAATATTGTTATTCCAATTCATACTACCAATTTTAATGGTTGGGTTATAATTATAATTTTCAAATAATAATATTTTTAATAGTATATAATGGATTTTTAAAACTCTATGTCATTTTGTATAACAATATATCAAGGAAATTAAATTCATTTTATTTTTCTTCTAAAAATATATTTGTGTTACAATTTGGGTCTCTATTGTAGTATATTTTTATTAGGGAGGTTGAGTTTGATTTGAATATTGAAAATATAAAGGCATGGAAAGGTTTTATTTGACATTTATAATATTTAGTGAGCTAGCTATATGAGTTTTTCTCCCTTTATGATTTAAACCCTAAATTTTATTCCATTATTATAATAAATATTTGAATTTATAAGGTAATAAAGTGTTATGTTGGGGAGAATTATCAGACCCATACCTTCAATTTAGGAATTATAATATTTAATTATTTTCCATTAAATTTTTGGTTTGTTTTCCAATCGAATTCCCATGAGAATATAGAATAATGATGTTTTTATATAGGTTTTCCTCTATTTCAGGGTTAGTGTACATGGTTTTGAGGAACTAGTGTGGTTAAATGTATTGTAGTTTCAGTTTTTTTTAATTTTTTTAAAAATAGTTATTATAAATTGGCATATAATGGTTGTGTCTAAACCAATGGAAATACAAAGGAAACTACTCTTGAGCATTGTGCATAAGGGCATTGGTGCGTGACATGTACACAGTTAGTGGAAAATATTTTATATGAATTAATGAGTTCATTATTTTTTAAAATAAATTTTTTTGATGGTTGTTTCACGGTTTTATAAATCTTGTTATCAAATAGAAAAACAATTCAGTTGAGTATAATGAGGGGTGTATAGTTGGTGCGTGGGTTTATAAACCGTACGACCAACCCAATTATTTAATTTTGGGGAATAAACCATTTTCCTTGCCTGACATAATCCATAATGAACATTTCTCTCTTTATAATCATTCCAATAACTTGTAGATCACCTTGTTAATTTTTATCTTCTATATATTTTTTTTGAGGCTCATTCTTCAAATATTTATAAATTATTTATTGAATTAGTCCCTAAATCTGGTATATCTCCCTTTCCCCACTTAGTTTCACCTTTACTCTTTCTATGGGTTAGTGTTGTACAAAAACATGGAAAGTATTTTAATCTAAAAAACATGAATTTGGATTTTAGGGTGTGTGTATTGTTCTTTGGGCCCTACACTCTCCTTATTTGATATTTTTTTCATATGATCACTCCAATTGAGGTTGGAGATTTTTCATTTCCATTTTGTAGAATACTATGAGATGATTTATGTTTTATAAATCACTTTTCGTGTAATTTATCATGTGGCTGAATGTATAAATTTATTTTTAAATATCTATAGATTAAATGATTTATTTTGAAGGTTTATGGCTTTATATGAAATTTCGATGTTTTAAAAAGATATATATGCTATGTTTTTATTGAAGTACCAAAGAGGAATTTTTAAAAGGATATTCTATTTTAAATGAATGTTAGTTTATAATATTTTATGTGAGGTTTTTCTTGAAATTAAATTTTTATTTCTCTTTTCATTTTCTAATTTCCGGTTTCTATAAATTTACTAAAGGGTTATTTTTTTGATTAAGTGTCTTAAATAGAGTATAATTATTTCTATTAGGTTTTACTCATGAATTTATAAATATTTCTATGTGAGTATATTTATATTTATATATATATGAACCTAACATATATAGACATATATATATATATATATGTGTGTGTCTGTGTATCAATATATAAAAATATAATTTCATAGGATTCCTTCATTTATGTTTGAGTTCTCTATTTATATTATGGGTTCAAAATGATTTTCAAAAGATTATTTGATGATTCATTTCAAAAATATTGTTAGAGGTCCACTTATAACATTCCTTAATGTGCTTGAAAATTGATTTGTGTTTTTATTGATAATTAATATAATCATTTTATTTTTTTTATTTGTTTGAAATTCCAAGGCTCAGTTGGAACATTGAAATTAATTTTCATATAAAATGTGAAATTACCTGTGATCCCTCTCTTATAGTTATATTTAAGTGTGTTTAATTATTTTCTATTCTTATTTCACATGGTTGGGTGGAGGGTGGTGGGTTAAATATGTGTGTGGATTTTGTTGATTCATGATTGATGTTGTTTGTGCAAAGGCTACCTCAACTCCATTTACTATCATCATGGGAATCCAAAGAATCATTGTGAGGAATGATAGAAGGTTATTATCTAGTATTAATTATAAAAACTGGATCCTTTATTGTGTCATAGGCCATTGGAGAGTCCCACTGGTGAGGATAGTTCAGAGAATCCGATTAGTTATAGACACAAGGTTGTACCAATTGGTTGACATATAGTTCATACCTATGTATGTCTTGGGTTTCCTCTAGATATGTTTATAAATTACACATGACTAAATATGAATTTCTATTTCTTAAATATTAAATATAGTCACATATTATATTTTAGGATTTTTTCCATTTCATTATTCTTCTAAAATTGGGAATATTTCAGACTTTATTACTTATTTTTTTGTTTGATTTAGGTATCTTGTAGAAACATTTCTTTTTGTTCTTGTATAGAACATTATTATACTGTTTGAGAGTATTTTAGAATTTAAAATTCTCAAGGTGAAATTTTAATTTTAATTTAATGTTTTAAATGTTTTTTTAAATTATTTTTTCAGTTTTACAACTAGTTTCTAAAAATTTAATTTTTTTTATTTCATAGTCAAAAGATGTACATTTAATAGTGTGATTTTAATCTAGAATGTTTTTTATAGATTTTGGAAAGGATATTCATGGATTTTGCGATGCTTATCTATAGAGCTATTTTTTTCTCTCATGCTAATTTTTCTACCCAACATTGGTAGAACTGATCTATTTTTATGGTTCAGGTTTTGGTTTAGGATCACTCTAGGAGAAATTCAATTATATGGAAGGAAGGTGAACATGAGGTCACATTGGTGATATCATGGTTTGTTTTTTCTTTTTTGTTCAATTTTTTAGTTGTATAATCCATGTTGGCCACTATATTTCTATGTGATATTCCGTTTTTTTGTTATTGTATATTTATTTTTTTAGTTTATTATAGATGTTCCATCTATTCATGTATTTTTTTTATATTTTTTAAATCTTCTAATTTGATAAAGTTCAAGGATCTCGAAGGCATAGAATATTCATTCCATACTTCTTGGGGGAAGATATTTGTATTATTGATTATTAGCGTAATTAATTTCAATGAGTTCTCATTTGATTATATGAATTTAGTTACCAATATGGGGTGATTAGGGACATGTATTAGGTATGTCGTAGGCTAGTTTGAGTACTAGGTTTTGGGGTGACTTGATGATTTTATATGACATGATATACTTAAATAACATGATAAATTTAATATTTTTTCTAAAATTTTTTAATAATAAAACATGGCGTATAAGGAAATATCAAAAAACATATAATTATAGATAAAAAATTATATTATTTAGTTTTCCATATTGATCATTAAATTTATTTATCCATTACTTAAGGAATATCATATCAATAGAATCTATGTGCATAATGTTACACGAAACTATATTTAATTTCAAATGAAAAACAAATACAACTTAATGGAATGGTTTATAGACCATTGAATTCATTCTATTTTTATTTTTCCTGATTAGTGTAATATTCAATATAATTTTTCTATGAAAAAATTATTTGTAAAAAGAAATTACTTTACATTATGAAAATATCTAATGTTTTAGATGGTTATTTGAGTAAAATATCTAAATAGGTCAATACAATATTTATAAATCTAAAATCCTTAAAAATTCATGATTATTGTATATTTGTAGATGAATTAATTTTAATAGGTAATTTAAATTTATTCTCAGATAATGTGAGAATCATTATAATTCATATATGTCACATTTACAGATATATATATATATTTTAAAATATGATATAACTACTCATTATTAAATAAAAAACATGCCTCAAGCATAATTCATATTTATATAGTATCTTACTGTACAGATTCCCACTAATATTTTTTCTAGTTGAATTATTTTATTCCATTTCACATATCCAATTTAATGAATGATGTATATAATGAAATCATATAGGTGGAATATGGATCATTCTAAAGGAACCATTTTAATAGTTTGTTTATAATATAAATGAATGTGTTTCTAATATATGTATTTGGATAGATTCACCGCAAGATATAATCACCAAATGAATATTCAAGATAAAAAATATGATCTTATTTAACCTGTATTTCCATTTATATTCCAATTATGGGAAATATATGGATAACAGAAATTTAATACTCTTATCATTAATGACTAAGATATTCATTAATGCATAGTATTTTTCAACTATGTTGTGGATGTTGATTATATCATGTAAATAAATTTAATAAAATGTTATAATTTTTAATATTATATTTTATATAACTTCACATATATTATTATTTTAAAACGTATAATGGATATATGGAAATTATAAAAATAACACATCATTATTTATCTAGAATTACGAGAGATAATTTTAATATTCATGATTTTTTATGATTGTTGATGTCAAAGGTATGATAGTAAATTTTTTATGTGACCTAATTGTGGATATTATTTAATTTAAGAGTTGAATATTTTTTGGGATCAATTATTTCCAATGAATGATGTATATCATATGATTAAATAATTTTCAATTAGTCAAAATAATTTTGAATGTGAATGTAAAGAAGATTCCATCAATAGATTCAAATATATAATAAATATTTTGTACCAAACTACAAATAAAAAGAAGAAAATGTTACATAATGTAAAGAAAAACTTATTATTCCAATGAATTAAAAATGATACATCTATTTGGGAAATTTTCATCATTATTTATTTTTTAATAAAACAATCTTCTTAGTTTACTGTGAATGTTGTTGAGTTCCTATGATGAAATGGAAGTGGGTTGATTCAATGAAATGACAAGATATGTATATAGATAGTGGTGTATTTAAGTGGATTAACATGAAGAATAGTCTTTTCAATGATTATCCTTGTGTAATGATATCATTGAAAAAACTTATATTTTAAGGAAATGATAATTTGAAACAAAAATTCAGAGTTAGTTTTTATAATATTTCTTGATATGTTTCTTATAAAGGAATTTATTACATTGAAATTTTTATACTATCACATATAATTAGGAAAATGTTTTTTATAATGATTAATATCATTAATTTGATAGAAGAGATTGTTAATAAGATATTCTGTTGGGTATTTTAATAATTTAAAAAAGGAAATTCATTTCTATATTATCAAATATTTGGATTATAATGTTTTAATTCATTATTTATTATAAATGTTTTTTATAACTAATGTTTTCATTCATTGATTTTGTATGTATACAATTACATTTAGAACTAAAAAACTGATACCATATTAAATGATTAAATTCATTAATATATATCATCTAAATCAATTCAAAATTATTTCATTGGTGTTATAGAAATTAATTTCCTTACGTGATTCTAGTTTGGTCGTTCATGATGTAAAATACTCATGTGAGGATAATATCAATTAAATTAACTTTTTTTTCCATAAAATCAATGTATTTTATTAATACGTGTAATTTATTTACATTATATATTTTATATTTTCAATATATATTTTAGAATTTAAATTGATATGCATAAAAATAATATATTTAAATTAATGGTGAATTCATGAGTTAAAGATGAATATTATGACCAATTTTTCAGTAATATATTTAAATTTTATTAAAACACATTCATTATAAATGTCATTTTTTACAATTCAAATTTTCATGTTAATTTTTATGGATAAGATAAATCATTTTTTTGATACAATGGAAACATTAGATTAAATGGGTACATTATGGGAACATTTCCATCTTGTTTATACCCATAATTTTATAATTAAATAGAATGTTTTAATATTTAATTCCCAAAGATATTATTCCATATTATATCATCAACTTATTTTTAGTACCTGATTATGAAAATCCCTTTTCATTACTCATTATTACTTATGACTGTGCTAAATTATATTCATAGTATTCCCATACCTTTTTATTTTTCTTTTATATCATATATTTGGAATGTTTTTCATTTCTACACATGCCTCCCTCAAATTTTAATTCACCATATTTCGTAAAAATTCATTTCTATAAATTGATCCATCCACCACTTTAGTATACCCTATATAGTGTAAATATTGTCCTTATTATTTTTTTCCACCTCCCATTATAAAAAATACATATACTTGAACAAGATAAGATACATTTTATCATATGGATTCAGATCAACAAGATTTATGAACATGTTCATATTGAAATCTAGTTAATAGAATGAAAATTTACCTTTAATTGTTACTTTTACTAATTTTTTTTTCTCCTTGACTAGTTTAAACTTCAAATAAAAACTGTGGTCGTAAGAAGATGCACTATTTTTTGAATATAAGCATGAAAATTTTAAGGGATTATAATGTGGGAATAAATATTGTTAGAAGTAATAATAAATAATATAGATGTTTTTAGGGAATAATTGTAAAATATAATATTATAATTCATGTTCAAGGAATTACATGAAGAGTAGTTGTAATGAAAATAAATAATAGTTTATCGGTTGAGATAAAAGTCAAAATTTATTTATTTTATATAATTCTATTAAAATAAAATATTATGTTAACAATTATTTTTATGAATTCATCATTGATATAAATACTTTCATGGTAAAAATTGAAATACTAGTATATAAATATAATGAGGCTAAATGGGGTGAGGATAAAAGTATGACATGTACATTACCTAGAAGAGAAGAACCAATATTTATTGTTTGGATATACTAATCCTTGATGGATCTCCAATTATGTAGTATAGAGAGTTGATAATATATTGGAATATTTATTCTTTTAAGGAATTATTTAATATTATAATTACCATACATTTGATATAGAAATGGTATTAATAGCGAGAATTAATTTTTTGTTACTAATACTTTTTATCAATTTGTATATTAGTATTTTTTATTTGATTTACCAAAAATAAAATAAATAAATAAAATTGAAATAAAATATTTCCATACCCTTGGTTGAAATTCTATTCTAGTTCACAACTAGGTACAAGTAATATATATACTTATTTCTATACATATATATATATATACATATATACATACATACATATATACATAAATATATAAATTCAAACAAACAAACATACATATATACATACATACATACATACATACATACATACATACATACATAAAAACATACAAAAATACATTCAAATATACATACATACATACAAATTTGTACAGAGACATATATATATTCAAACATTTATATATAATTAATAAATATATATGTTAAATGTTTATGTAATTGATAATTTTATGTGTAATCACAAACTAAATATTTATGGTGATTTTACTCAATCTATATTGTTAAATTTATCTCGAATTAAAAAAGATAATAGCATCGTAAACCATGAGACATAAAAAATATTAGTTTGCATATTTATGTTTTTAAATTTATTTATTTATTATTTTTAATTTTTTTGTCAATTTTCTTAATGAAGTAAAATTTTTAATGAAACAATCATGAAGGGTGACAAGAAAAGTGACCAAATAGATTTAGTCCAAAGCATATTCAATATTAAATGTTATGTAGTGAGCATCAAGGAATGGTTCATTAAATAACTAGAACTATGATTCAACCATCTTGATGTTATCATTCTAGTAGTGAATCCTCTAGAACAACTATTTAATAGTTATAAAGGATATATTTAATTTTTGAGATCGATAAAGATATAAAATAAGTTGAAAAAATGCCTAAAAAATATTATATAATGATGAATAAACAACTCATTAATTCTTTATTAGTTGTTTATTCACAACATCTATCTAAATGTATACAGGTGGTAGATGGTTATTTGATGATGATCAAATATGTACATGATGATTCATATTTTCTTACTCTAACGAGGAATATAGAAGTATATTATTAGGGTCCTGATTTTCTTCACATGTTAATGATGTTAGTGGATATGAACCTAGTGGTGATGTTGATCATGGTAATAATGATTTGATAGGGACACTCATGGTGATATTGATCTTAGTATATATAGTCATGGATTTAGAAATGGAAATGTAAATATCAGGATTGATTATTAATATCATTTTTATGGATGAAAAAAATTTAGTCACCACAACTACATGGTTACGAACTTAAATTTTAAATAATTTAATGTATTATGGTAATTTTTCAGTTCTCATATATTCACATTTATATTTTTTTGGAAAAAATAAATTTATATATATGTAGATGTGACATGAAATCAATATTTTATGAAACATATTAAATGTAATATTTCCATGGTCTTGGATTGTATCGATAACACATCATCGATGGTCTTGGACCGCGATCATAATATTATTACCGTGTTCAAATATTATACTAGAATGTCATTATCCGTGATCGTGAATTATGGCTATCAATTTCTAAAAACAATCCATAACATTGGATATGTGACATCTAATACAATATAAAATTAATAATATATATCTATAGACATTATTTGTTATTTACCATGAATATACCCTAATTAATATGGAAATATTATGAAGGGATATACCAAACACTTACAAAACCTAAGACTACATTATTAAGATTTTCCATTTCCCTTTTTATAAAATATAATTTATTGGGTTTCATTTAATAAATGATTTAAATTATTAGTGTTATCCCCATATATTTACCATCTAATTATACATCATATTCCAATAGGAATTATAGAAACTATTATTTATGGTTATTACAAGATATTACATAATGAAATTTTATCGAATCTGTAATTTAAAAATCTCTCCAAAAATAATTTCTCAAATTGATATATCTACTAATGGGTTTTAGTGTGGTAAAAACTAATCTAAAAACATTTAAAAACCGACTAATTATGTATTCTTTGTGATCCAAAAAAATCCCAATTGAATTTAATGACAGAAAATGTAGAGAATTCCCCATTATTTATGGTTTATCCATAAATGATATTCTACACTTTGTTTTTCAGGGATCCCTTAAAAAAATCCACAGGCTCCTACCTCTTAGGATAATATTGAAATTTTATAAATCAACAAATTATTTTCATAGATTCCCTATTAAAAATTTACATAATATAACCATAATGTTAAAGGGATACAGAGAATTAGATTTTTGACTTGAATATTTAGGGATGGAGTGACACACACCTATTCCTTTTGTTATTATCCTTAACTTATAATCTTCAAGAAATATTTTTAAGGAATTATAATTTTGGGAATTATTTAAACATGTTTTGTTTCATAATTTAAAATATCTTAAAATATTAATACTAGGAAACAAAATTATAAATGGTTTGAAATATTCACAAAAATGTTATGATGTTCTTACCTCTTCAATCCCTTCATAAGCTATCATAAAAAAATCGTTAAAAATTGAACAATGATGATATTTTGTAGTGGGGAAATGACTACTATAATGGGTAATCTAATAACACTTGAATTTATACACACATAATTATTGTGTGGTAAATTTCACCATGTCATGGGTTTTATTTCAATAATTCACATCATGGGAAATACCTATACATATGGTTTCTTAGGGAATATCCTTTACAATCTCCAACATACTGTAATGCCTCATAATTTTTATTATTATTCACATTATGATTTTTTATATATAAGATATCATGAAAAAATATCCAAAATTATTTTTTATATCCTATAAAATAAATTTTTGAGAGGTTATCATAATTATTTAAATGTTTTATACAAATAAATTATAAATAAACTTATCTGTATTTACAAACACACTATTTTTTTTCAAAGATTCCATTATAGAATTGAATAAATTATGAACCCTCTAATACATAATTAAAAATAAGTGGAAACCTTTATAAAATTTTCAAATATACTCATTATATAATTGGATATTTCACGATCTCCATCAAATAAATGAACCACTATACATGTCCTCTAAATATGTCATAAACCTCAGGCTTAGTCAAACCATACCTTCATCAGAGGCATCAAATGATCAGAAGACACAACATGTGTTAGTCACATAAAGTCCCATTGATACATTTGTATTTTTATAGTTATCATAGAAAATATTAGATTACCACATCACAATAATTTTACAATAAGTCATATTTTTTTTCAATTTTTTTAAAATTTTCATAATTTTTAAGATTTTTTAATTATGTTATCATATATTTTTGAAAAAGTTATAGCTTATCTTTTTAAATTTTATGTGAATTATTTTTAGCATTTTTATTCGTGAATGATAATGATTTTATGATGATATATATATAAATATAGGTGAGGATAGATATAAATATTTATGGAACATAAAAATAAAATAAATTATAATTATTAATACTACTGCTACCACAATTATTATGTATTTAATTTTATGATAATTATAAAAAATGTTATATTTATTTATTTATATTGAGATATTTCTAAGGATTATGATGGTCATGCTATTTTAGAATGGTTCGTAGGGTGTATATATGTGAGAATATTTTGTAAAGTGTGTGGGGTAAGCATTTGTGAGGTGTATAAATATTTTATAATATGAATCTAGTCAATTGTTTAATTGATAAAATAAAATTAGATTTTTTATGGGAATGTCTTCAGGGAAGGGGGAGTTAGCCCTACATGAATAGTTGCAGAAAATAGAGAGTTAGGTCAACCATCCATATTTAAAAAATATAATTAAAAAAAGGTAATCTGAGGAACAATCTAAGAACAAATATTTGATGTTTCATAAATACTTTTGTTTTGCTGATGACCGTGTATTATTATTTTAAAAATATTAATTTATTTTTTTAATTTAAGAGTCAAATTTAAAATATGAAAGGGAGGGATTTTTTCTCATTTTAGGCATTGTTAATTTAGTTGGGAAGTCTTTGTCTCATACTTCCCTCTTTCTTTAGCATATAAAATATAAAACTAATTTACAAAATCTCTTCTATATACATTATGATATTTTTCTAGTTGATTAAGATTCTACGATGGATGAATTTCATAGAATTAAGGGATTGTTTTGATGATATTTATTTTTAATTCCTTCATAATAACTTCCTACCTCCTATAGGATGGTCAACAACCTTCAGTTTCTCTTATTATGTCCAATATTGATCTATGAATGGAATAATTATGGTATGGTGTTTGATTTAAAAGATTATATTTTCCTACTCCTGATAAGGAACCTCCTTCATTCAATATAATCTGTGACAGGACCCAATAGAATTGGTGTTATCATTGAGATAGAAAGGCGAAAAATCAGAGATCTTTAATTTTTTGGATTTATTTATTTTGAAACAAAAATCATCTCTAAGTAATGATTTATGAATTTTATGAAAAAAAATCATAGAAGAATATTCCATAAAACTTAATTAATTTATAATGATCAATAATTTCTATGGGTATTTAGTCCTTGGAATGGTTTGGAAATTATCCAATACCACACAATCCAATAGAAAAATCAATTTATGTTGTTACAACATGAAGGAATATCCTTATACTTTCATTACACTATTATGAAAACTATAGGGCATGTTATACAATCAAAAATTAGTAGTTAAATATTTTTTTAACAACTATTAGAAAAATTTTCCAATAGGTTCAATATGTTTTTACAGTAGTTTCATTACATCATTACATTTTATACTCTTTCAAAAAACCTCTTACTCAATTTATTTCACCACAGAAAGCAAGAAATTCATCTTTGTACTTCTATGTAAAACTACATCCATTTTATGTTAGTTTATTTTCATTATTCGGGCATCCATCAAGAAAATTCATTCTAGTTTCTTCTATAAAATACAGTAAAACCACTTTACACTTTGTTCATCTGATTCCACCAGATACAAATGTCTTTCTATAGAATTCTACCCATTCCCTCAAATAAAAAATTATCTTATAAATACAATCTTTTTATTATTAATCTTTGTGAACCAATAGATTCATTGGTTGGAAACTTCGTACTCAAACATTAAATATAAAATTTAATCAGGTATCTCTATCCGAATAAATTTATTTCTCACAAAAAATGTTTCAAACATGCACAATGCACAATAATATTTAGGGTACTTGAACCATATTTAAAAATTTATGAGTAGAAGATACAGGGGGAATTTTAATTTTATTTCCTACCTAATTAAAAAATCAAAAATCAAATATCATGATTGGTATAATTCACATTGATACTCATTAATTCATCTAGATAGTTTTGGAAATATATCATAAACTCTATAATCTAATTCTTCAACAAAATTCCTTCTTCTGAAAAAATAATCACAGATCATATAGTCATGATATTTGGGACAGTTAAAGATCAACCATGCATTATTAAAAATGATATCTTAATGAATAATTAATAAATAACTTTTCAACTGGGAAAACATTAAACTGATGCGTATTTTTTCATAAAAATATCAAAAACATATTTCAACTATTTAGACACTATAGGATTGTCGTTCTTACATGGAGGCACATGCTACTTTTCTTCTTCATTTTTGAGTTGTTTTTCAGAAAAAATGGGAAATCTAAACAAGTACTAGGATCATATTGTCACACGACCTGACATAGTGTTACAAACCATATAATACTAAGTACAATGAGTTTATATTGGGCATGAATGAAGGGAATACAGGGGGTGTTGGCATGTCGGCATGGAAAAGAGGGAAAACCAACTACCCACCACATACTTTCTAGTACAAACCATGTAGTATTGTAAGTAGGTATTGGAATGTATGTCTATGAAATTCAGATGAAAACTAAAAATTTATCCGATATACATTCCATGTATATGGGCTTACACACCATGTATTTTTTTCACTTGAAATGGGAATTAGCCTCATTCTTTTATCATTTGGATAGAAGGGTCACCGAGTGGACGAACAATAAGTGATGGAATTAATTTATTCTCCCGTTTTTTTCACATAGAAGATGATTCGAACACCGTCAGATCTGTTTGAATCCACTCAATGAGTGCTCGATGCCTCTTGAGGAATTCATGGTAATTTTTGCTCTCGAATGAGTTATTTAAGGTTGAGTTAATATTATTGTTTCATAGATCTACACTATTGTAGATTGAATAGGAGGTTGAGGCTAGATGAGGAGAGTCATACTACGACGAGGTAGGTGGTCTTGGTACTCTCCTTGTTTTTTGCGATGTGTTTATGTGTCATTGTGTCGGATACCCCCGTTTAGGGTGTCACCTTAAAAGGAAATTGATCCTTATGATCACATAATGTTGTTATAGTAAGTAAATCAATTAATTAAAGCATGTTTCGATTTTTTTTTTATTGAGGGCCACCTTGTGGGTTTGTTTTTCATAGATAATTATTTCTTAGCCATTTCAACCTAGGATGGCTATGGGAATTCATTCGTTTTTATAAGGTCCCATGTTTTTTAAGGTATGTTTTTGATTACGTATTGGATTGGATCTCTCCATTGTGGATAGATATGTTTTTACAAAGTTCATGTGGGGGATTAGGGGTGACCCGGGAGCTTGGGGCATTAAGAGAAGATCAATTAGGCCATGCCGTGCAAGGCGCACGGTCTGCACACAGTTAGGAATAACTGTGCAAGATCCCCATGAAACCATGCATGATGGTTTCTCATGGATAGTATCTATTTCATAGTTTGCATATGGTTTGGAAAACAATGCGGGTAAACCGTGCGGCCTATAAAAGTTGTGAAAAATTACAAAAATTCCACCCCATGATTTTAAGACCCAATTCAGGTTTCTCCTCCATTCCACCTCCTCCAGCCCTAGTGACGCCCCATGAACCTCAAGAGCTCTCATGGATCAATCTCCCTCATTTATTGGTTTCTTTGAGCTCCTTCAGTTCTGGACCGAAGCTCTAGGTAAGTCTAATCATCTCTTTCCTTCTCTTTTGTGGATTAGGGTTTTTGGTTTCTTCCATCTCCTACTAAATCTCTAAAACCCTCATTTTCATGTGAGATCTAGGTGGCAGCTCCAAGGGGTGATTGAACCCAGATTGAAGGCCACGATTACAGTATCTTTCATCAATGGATTCAAGGTAGGTGGTCAATAAGTTATATCCTTTGAGTTTTAAAGGGATTTGTGCATGTAGGGTTTAGATTCTTACCCTCTTATGGAGAGTTCTTCTAGACATAATCATGATGTGATTTTTAGGGTGTCTAAACAACCTATTGGAACACTCATGATCCCCACAAGATTCTAGGATGATGATGTGACATGTGTTAGGGTCATACATAAGGTGTTCCCCTGTTCCCAAAGTTAGAGTTTAGCTAAGTAAATTTAGGGCCATAGTGCAAGAACGTAGAGCCCATGGTGAATATGATATTAAGCTTGAGGAATGTGAACGGGAGTCCTAGTAAAACACACTAGTTGGGAGGTGACCTATGTGGGTGTTTGGTTGGTTTTAATAGTAAGTTAGATAAGGAGAAATTCCAAGGGGTTGTCTTTATACAATATTGTGCTTATTGAGACAGGCATGGGAAATCGAAAACGGGGAATGCATTAATGGGATGTAATTATAGAATGAATGAATTTGTGGAATGGGTTAATATATGAGAATTAGTTGGTACACCTAAATGATTGAATGTAATAAAGGTGTTTGGTTATGTGCAATGAGAATTGTACTTGAAATGCATAAGTGGGTAAATGCATGTTAAATGATAAATGAGGCAAATGGGTTAAGGAATGGTAAATGATGGATTTGGATAAGGTATAGGGGTTGCTGAATATGCCTAATTGGTTAAGGCCCATGAATGGGAAATTGGATAAATGGATATGAATTGTGGATGATAAATATATTAATGGGTTATGGAATAATATTAATTCCCATGTCGTTGTTATGAATTATGATAACCAGTGGCATTGAATATGCATGGTTGTGATATGGTATGGTTTTGGGGATTTGATAAATAAGAATGTATACATGGCTTGGTAGTGTGGCGTATTGACTTTAGGTTCTATGACCATAGGTAAAGTTGGATTGAGGCTCTAAACTCTACCCCAAAATGCACTAGTTAGGGAAGGGGATGAACCTATTTTCCCATAATTGTTGCATACCACCCAGACTGAGGCTTCTAGGTGAGGATAATATGTTGATCATTCCACCCAGAATGAGGTTTCGGGTGTGGATATTGTATTTATGTGATAATTGTATACCTAGTGAGATAGGGACTTGAATTAATTTACATTTTCATAGTGATTGATTGTCGTAGAACCTTGTGCAGGTGCTGTTAATACCAAACCCATGGAACATGTTATCAACATGGATTATATAATGAATATGGTTTATGAAATGGAATTGGGATAAATTCATTTCATGAAGTAAATGAACATTGTTAACTAATGAAACCCGAACTGTCCCTTGATTACTTACCTATCATTTTGTACATTCATGCACTATCATTTAGACTGGATATTTTACAGACACTATTGGGGGGTGGTCTGCTGATTTTTGTGCTCACACACTACTCAAGAAACCATTGGTTACCCCAGAAGATCTCAATGTTGCGAGTTTGGACAAGGGTAGAGGCCCTACTGTGATATGTTGAATTGGGCTCAGGATGTACGTGGAGAAGGACCCGAACATAGAGTCAGGACCATTGGAATTTTGGCCATTTGTTTTATTTTTGGTTTTATTCACTTGCACTACTAGTGTGGCATGACATTATTGTATTTGATTTTTGGTTTGTAACCTTTCTTGAAAATCATTATGTTATGTGTGCTTAATGGTTATTAATATTGTTTCTGATATTTACATTGTGTTCTGATGTGGCTTACTCTATTAATGAGGGTATAGCCTCCCCATGTGGCTTATTAGACCCTCACCGCTAGTTGGAAACCTCTGGCGTAAGGGGAGGCATATTTGAGTTCGTGTAGCGACCTAGCTCAGGGCACCTGATTATTAGCTTCCAGGTCAGGGACATTACATTTTTCATTATGGTGTTTTTTAAAATGAACATGGTTATTATATGGATTTTTAACTGAGATAATGTTGTAAGGGTTGGATTACGGATTTGGTATTGTCTTTGCCCCATTTCCCATAAAGTGGTTTTTCTTGTTCAAGTAGGTTGGAATGTTTAATTGAATTATAATGATTAAATGGTAAATAGGATTGGGTGACACATGGGTTTATCTTAGAACATCATGAATAGAATCACATGACTATTGTACCTTTCCCCTTGGTTGACACATGAGTTTAGCTTATAATTTCATGGAGGTAATCGAGAGGCTTTTGAGTTATATGACATTAGTGAAACATGGACTCCCTAGTAGGACCATCAAGGGAGAACTAAATTGGAATGAACTTATACTACACCAAGAGTGACACTTGGGTCTCCCTTGTTGGACCCCAGAGGAAAAAATCACATGAACTTATACCAATGTCTAGAGTGACACTCAGGGCACCCATGTAGGACCATTAATAACAAACTCACAGGATGTTGGTATAATTTCACATAAAGTTATAGTAGAATTCAAACTTTGGAATATCAAGAATGAACAA
The DNA here is from genome assembly GCA_963277665.1 of Viscum album. NCBI lineage: Eukaryota > Viridiplantae > Streptophyta > Magnoliopsida > Santalales > Viscaceae > Viscum > Viscum album. The sequence continues at coordinate 1,009,302,004 of OY728119.1, read as the reverse complement.
TTGTTAAAATTAAATAATTGAATTAATTGAATTGTGAAAAGTCTTCCATGATGAAGTGTAATCTTGGATCCAGCCTTCACTTACATGTTTAGAAGGACTTCTAAGTCTTCTTTAGTTTTTACTTTACTATAGTGAATGTCAGGCTTATGCTGAATTCCAATACATAATCGTCTCATGTAGTTGAATTTCTAATGGATATAATGAAAATTATAAACTAATTCCAGTACTTGTAGGATTTTTTATTTTTGAATACCTCATAGATTATTGCATTTCACTATTGTACAATGTTGCTGTATATACTCAATGATAAATAGAAACAAACCTTAGGAAGTTTCCTACTAGGATTTATTTCTCACACCCTGTTTGGGTATTTTTTTGGGCATAAATAGAATATATTTCTATAGGTGTCAGTCGGGGAAAGGGACCTTTTTCAGGTACTTGATTACAACATATGAGTAGAAGAGCATGGGACTGAGGCAAGGCTTGCGATGATGCTGAGTTTCATTCCATGTCACGGAAATTTGGCCTTGTATTGTACTTGTTTGCAGTGTTCCCTATTTAAAATATTTTTAGAACATGTGACATGATATATAATTATAGTAATATATGATTTCGAGTTATCTCTATATTTTAGTCTTTCATTGTTTAATTTAGTTTCATGTTGTTTACTTGTTCTGTTATTGTTATTTTCTCTTCTGTTGTTTTACACTCTGTCAATAAGGGCATAGTTTCCCCACTATCACACCCTAGTCCCACTCTACATGTCAACAACCTATTTCATTTGTGAAAATTTTCTTGAGGCCATGTGGCCAACCCGATTCTGGGCACCTTTTATGTCGCACCCAGATTCGGGGCATTGCAAAGTGGTATCAAAGAGTTTATTATTAATTTTTTTTTACAATATAGAGATGATATAAAGGATTTGTAATTTTGAAAATATCTATGCATGGGAGTATCTACCCTGTGTATAGGGGAAATCCAAATTTCCTTGAATTAAACTGTGCTTTTTTATTTTGAACCATTATAGTTGATTCAATTTCACCGTTGGGAGACATAAATGTTTTGTTCTATTATTGTTGATATTATATTGGGTATATTTTATGGAATCTTGATGAGATAAGGGTATTTCATCTCATGCAGTATATATGAACTGATTAGAAATCAAATTCCATGCATACATTCCATCCCATTTAGGAAGAATTATTGATTGAATACTGTTGTGATAGATGTTGTTATAGAGATTCATGTTGTCGTGATGGTACCTTGATATTTATGCCTATTTTTGTGATATGTATATTGGTACATGATATTGATCAATTATGTATGGATTATAATATTTGATCATTGAGGTTTATGGGCCCTCGTGGATTGGAATTTGGTGGATCATGTTTTGACCATGTGATACTGATTTTGTAGTTATGGTTTATTTGTAGAAAAACACATTGATTCGTGGGCAGTATGGGCCCCCATGTATCTGAAATTGGCATAACACTAGTTGGGGATTCTTTGAAATAGGGGATTTAATGTAAATATAGAGTGTTTATTTTGAAAAATCCAATTTACATGGTGTGTAGTTTAACATAACAAGATGTGTGTTCTTCTTAATCGGGGTAGCTGATGTTCAATGTTTTAATATATAAATGCAGTGTACCGTATGTACATGATGCGTGGTAGCTGAAAATTTCTACAAATTTGTGAGGTGGAAAATGGGATTGTGGGTTTTGCAAGTATACAACCATCTACTTTTGGTATACGCTTTTTTGGATCACTCGGGACGATCCCATGTGAATCATACCATGTGGGAATACATGTCCAGGAGGGAGACTTGTGTTATTGTCGTGTACACTTCTAACACTCAGTGTACCTAGGGTTAATACACACTAGGCTAGAGAGACTACATGGTCATGTAAAGACCTAAGGGTACACACCATGTATAAATTTTACACAACACATAGTTCCCTTTAAAAACATGTTGAGGTTCTTTTCCTGTTTTGTTTTGGCACTCTAAAATAGAAAACCTTGCTAATATGCTCAAATAGAGACATTTACTTGACCATGCTCAGTTATTCCACTATGACAATGTCAAGTTGTATGATAGGAATGCGGTGATGATCATACTTGTGAGGTGGTAGGCCACGGGAAAATAATGGATCATCTAGATGTGACAGTCATTGAACTAGCTGTTATAACTAATGAAGGTGCAGATGTATAGTTCCATGAAGGAGTAATGTGGTTTATGAAATATTTTCAAGGAGCACCGTAGCCTGCCACGTCTATGGATGAGTTGAAAAAAGTGTTATAGAAGCATCATCCACCTACTTTTTCAGGGGATAGTGGACCACATGCTATAGATTCATGGTTGGAGGCCATGCTTTCTATCTTCGAGCACTTGGAGAGGATTTTTGAGATGACAGTCAAGATCCCAACATATATGCTATGTGATTTTTCCAAGAGATGGTGGGACGATATCATATAGGTATGTCATCATCAAGTTATGACATGGGATGGATTTTATAAGGCCATTTATAATTATTATTTTTCTGAGACGCTAATGTATGAGTGAGCTGAGGAGTTCATGCACCTAAGGTAGGGAAAACTATCAATTACAGACTATTTTACACGATTTACAAAGCTTTAGAATTTCACACCTATTTTGATGGGTGATGAAGTATCAAAAGAAATAAGATTTAGTGACGGTATTAGGTTTTACATCCAATCATAGGTGAATGTCTTTAGGTTTTCATCAGTCTTTTCTATCATGAATCTAGCACTGATCATCGAGCAGAATCTGGAAGAAGCTAGTGGTGCGAGCCAGGGCGGTTCGACATAGATTTCTGGTACTATCTCAACCGATAAGAAGAATTTTCGTCTATAGTTCTCTTGCGGTGATATTAGTAGTCAAAAACATTTATCAAGTAATCAGGTGCAGTGCTACCAGTACAGTATGCCAGGGAATACAAGGCCTCATTGCATGAAGGAACCGGTTGAGTACTAGCTTGTGTCAGGATGGGCCATTTATAATGATTCTCTACAACCTTTCCACATGTGTCTAGCAAGAGGGGTTTTAAAATACTAAACATTTAATTAAATGGTCGGAAACATCTCCTCATAAAAGTAGTTGGAGTACATAAGGTGTTCCACTCATGGTGGTGGTCATGGTTGTGGTAGCTAGACCGCATGATCTCAGTGACAATAGGGATGGTTAGCTCAGGGTAGCTAGGCTATGTCACTTGGTCGTAGTACATGCCACACATATACTATGAAACAGAGCCAACATGAGTAGGATCCTAGACCTTATACAATCAGAGTTATTATTAAAGATTCCCCTATTTTATCTTCTACAATTTTTGATATAGGGGCTTCTCATATTTTCATATCAGTGTCCATTATCGAGAGCCTTGGGCTATGAGCTTTTATTTTTGAAAACATTATGATGCTATACACTCCATTAATAATAAGAAAGGCAGGTGTGTATCAGTTTAAGGAGGGTCCCCTTGAGGTTGGTGGGTGACACTTATATTGGGATCTCTTTGTCCTGGAGACTAAAGGCTTTGATGTCATACTGAGAATGGATTTTTTTGCCTCATTTCAAGTCTATGTCAATTTCTTTCTCTCCATAGTGAGTTTTACATCCCCAGAAGGTGGATCATTTCTACATATGGGTGAATTGGAAGTCTAGGCGAGCCGAGATGGACCCAAGCATTATGGGGTGGGGGATGACAACCCATATATTGAGTTTATATCTAGATGTCCAGGGACGATGTCCGGATGATTTTCTTCTATTGGTTGATCATTTCATGGTTGTTTTCCCAGATGACTTCTATGGATTACCTAAGGTCATAGGGGTGGAGTAAACTATCATGTTAGTTATAGAAGGTGCATTGGTATCCATTCCTCATTACAGGATGAGTACGATAGAGTTGCAATATCTCATGAGGTAGTGGATGATCTAAAAGTTCAGTGTTTCATCTGAACTAGTACTTCTCCTTCGGGTTCACCAGTCCTTTTCGCACAATGGAAGATGGTTCCCATTGTCTATGCATGAACTATCAGAAACTAAACCGGTTTATCGTTAAAATATGATATCCCTTTCCATGTATAGATTACCTATTTGAGTATCATCGATGATATTAAATGTTATCAATTATTGGATTAGGTCCAGAATATCACCAGGTACATGTTTGAAAAGAAGACATAATTCATACATCATTTCATAGTAGGTATGGCCTATATGAGTACCTAGTTAATCCTATTTTCCCCGTAAACCCACCATCAGTTTTTATGGAACTATTGTACAGAGTGTTCCATCCCTACTTATATTCTTTTTTGGTGTATTTCGTGGATGATATCTTGTTTTATTCTCACAATCTACATGAAGATTACAAACACATAGAGGTTGTTTTGGATACAATGAGAGAGCATCATTAATAATCGAAGCTCACGAAATTCCCCTTATGGTGGTATCTGATTCACCTCCTGGGTCACGTCATACTAAATATCAGAGTATTAGTGGACCCATAGAATGTGAGTGTTAGTAGTTAACTTGGTGCAGCAGAAGAATTTTTTTTAGGTACATAGTTTATTGGGGATACATGGTTACTAAATATGTTTTATAAAGACTTATTAAGATTGGAAGCGCTACTGATGGGATTCACTGAGAAGAGTGTGATGTTTTTCTGGTCAGATTCATGGGAGACAGCGTTTTAGGAGTTGAAAGGGTGTTTAACAGCAATTCTAATACTAATATTTATAAATTCGGGCATGAGTTACACCGTATACAATGATTCATCTGGTATTGGGCTAGGGTAAATTCAAAGGAATGGGAATTGAGTTGTGGAATATGGGTCTCAGAAGTTGAGGCCACATGAGAAGAATTACCTTATGCACGATCTGGAGTATGCTGGAGTTGTTCATACCTTGCGCTGTTGGAGACGTTTCTTATTGGGAGAAAATTTTTTGATTTACACAGTCCAAAAAATCCTCAAGTATAACTTTACTATGCGGAATATAAATTTGAGACAACGGAGGTGGGTGAAGTACCTTCAGTACTTTTATTTTGAGCTTGCCTATACACCTAGAAAAGGCAATGCATGGGTTGATGCACTGAGAAAGAGGACTCATATATAAGCAGTGCTGGAGGCCAATGGTGAGTGTAAGCTTAAGGAGTTTTACTATAAGATGCATCTTGTGGTATACAATAGGCAAGACTAAAATTTTCTTTGATCTTTGAAAATTACCTCTACCCTACACGATAGAGTGTGGATGATACAACTATCATATTCTGAAGGTCGAGTTCTATAATAGAGTTTAGAAGGTGAGGACAATCCTCCTAGATAAAAAATATGTAAGCATAAGATCTTATGTATCTATGGATTTTTTTTGGGTTCCAGTGGACATATATGATGAGCTTATATTTGTTTTTCATGCCTTTGTATGGGTAGTGCATCTTGGTTTCACCAAGATGTGTCCGAATTTAAGTTGTTAGTATAGGTGGCCATCTATGAAGATAGATATAGCTGGTATTTTCATGTGGTCCCCCACCTTTCAGTAGGTAAAGTAGGAACATCAAAGACTAGAAATAACTTAATAATAGATACCCATTATAGAGTTGAAATGGAATGATGTTGCAATGGATTTTGTGATAGGTTCACTAAGGTCACCTTGAGTGAATAATGCCTTATGGGTTTTTGTTGATAGGCTTAGGAAGGATGTAATTTTTTGCTGATTAAAGAAACCTTTAGTGTTGATGAACCTGGGAGGTTTTATATCTATGAGATTTTACGACTGCACGAGGTCTCATATTTCTATTATTTCAAATAGGGACGCTCGATTTTATTTTTGTTCTTATGAAGGGCTACATAAAGATTTAGGTACACAGGTTCTCTTGATCACATATTACCAACACCAGATAGATGGCTAGTTATAGAGCATGATTATAGTGTTGGAGGATATTATTGAGGCGTATGAACAAGACTTTGGGGGTTCTTGGGAGGGACACATACCCCTAGTTGAGTTCACATATAATAATAGCTTCTAGGATACTATTTAGATGGTTCCATATAGGGATTTGTATAGGATACCATGACGATCACCCCAGTGTTGGATAGAGGAAGGAGAGGTAGCTATATTGGGACCTCGTCTTGTATAGGATACCACTATGGAGGTTTAGTAGATTCAGATGTGGATGGATACTATGCAATCTCATCATGAATCATGCACTGATCGCTGTAGATGACCTTTGGATTTCATGGAAAAGGATTTATTTTTCCTGCATTTTTCACTGAGGTTGGGATATAAGGGGATTATGAGAAAGTGTAATATTTCATTGAGATATGTTAGTCAGTTTGATGTTCTAGAATGAGCCAGGCCAGTTTCCTATAGGTAACAGGTACCAAAGCAGTACAGAGCAATGCATGACATCTTCCATATATCTCAGTTATGCCGCTATCACTCAATACAACATCACATTTTTAGCTAGAATAAAGGTTGATATTTAAAATTATGCATACTTTTAGGAGAATCTAATTAATATAGTTGACAAGATCATGATGGTTCTCAAAGGCTGGTTAGTTCCACTCGTATGGATGCTATGGGAGCACAGTCGAGTACATGACAAGACTTAGGAGAGGGAGGCCAACGTATATGTTCAGTGTCCAAAGTTATTCTCAGATATTTATTTTCCACCCTCTGAAGGGAAATTCAAGGATAAATTTCATTAAGGAGGGAAGTTTTTAAGATCATGGATCTTCCATAGAGGTTCAAGCATCTTTAGTTATTTTTTCCTTTGATTTTTGTGAGTAAACAGGGGAAAAACTAGAAACCTATTGGATTCCTTCTATAAAATGGCCTGAAATAAATTTACACACCATGTAATCCTATGTACCCACCTTTTAGTTTGGCCATATTTGATGGTAATACATTGCGTGTGGGGATGTTGACAATGAAAATAGGATAACCAAACTACAAGTCATTTTCTATCTAGTATACACCGCGTAGTCAAGTCAATAAGTCTATGAAAGTAAGTATTTGAAATTAAGCCTCTAAATGAACAATTAAATCATATACATTCCATGTATATGGGATTACATGCTGTGTATTTTGGGTTTTTTCACTTAAAATAGGTATTATCCTTCTTCATCATTCATTTTGACAAGAGGGTCATCAGGTGGACAAACAACCTACTCCAGGATTAATTTCTTCTATCGTTTCCTCATTCGAAAGACTATTCAAGTACCATCATGTCCGTTGGAATACTCTTAATGAGTGGTCAATTGCACTTAGGCCATTCATGGTTATTTTTTTCTCTCTACTGAGCTATTTAATGTTGAGTGAATATTATTTTTCCGTAGATCTAGACCATTCTAGCTTTAATTGGAGGTCAAGGCTAGATGAGGAGAGTCATACTACGACGCGGTAGGTGGTATTATGTCAATAATTATTTTTCAACATGTTAATATTTTTTATTATGACACACACCCATGTTTATGGTTTCGCCTTGAAAGGAAATAAACCCTTCATTATCACCTAATTTTGTTCCGGTAATTAAATAAATGAATTAAATCATGTTTGTCTTTGTTATTTAATTTAGGGCCACTCCGTGGGTGCGTTTCCCACAAATAATTATTGATTATCCATTTATGCATAGGATGGCTATGGGAATGACATCGTTTCTCTTTTAGGGTTATTTAAAATGAACATTTTTATTATATTTAATTGCAATTATGAATAAGTTGTAAGTGTTTTATTATGGATTTGTGATTTTGTTTTCCCATTTTCCAATGCAATGTATTTTCTTGTCTAAGTAGGTTGGAATGTTTAATTAAATTTTAATGATTAAAAAGTAAATAGCATTGGGTGACACATGGGTTCCTCTTAGAACACTATGAACTGACTCAAATGACTATTGTACCTATCACCTTGGTTGACACATGGTTTCATCTTAAAATGTCATGGATGGACTCGAGTGGCTTTTGAGTTATATGTCATTAGTGACACTTGGGCTCCCAGGTAGGACCACCAAGGATGGACTAAATTGATATTATCTTATACTATATCTAGATTGAAATTAGGGGCTCCCTTGTTGGAACATTGAGGAAAAAACTCACATGAACTTATAACAATGTCTAGAGTGACAATTGGAGAACCCATGTAGAACCATAGAGAATGAACTCAAAGGATGTCGTTAGAATTTCACCTGAAGTGATACTTGACTTATATCTTCATAATATCAGGACCAAACTTAGGAAATAATAAAATAAATGAATGGAATCAATTGTGAAATCTCTTCCATGAAAAAGAACAAGCTTGTTTTGAGGCTTCACTTACTTATTTAGATGGTCTTCTGAGACTTCTATTGTTCTTACATTGCTGCGGGGAATGTTAGGCTTAGGCTGAATATTGATACTTAATTATCTCAAGTAATTGAATTGTTATAGGACATAGTGAACTTCTTAAATGAATTCAAGTACTTTTAGGTTTTTTTTACTTTTGAGTACCTTATAGATTACTGCATTTCACTGTTGTACAATAATGATGCATGTACTCACTAACAGATCGATATGGACCTTTGGTGGTTAGGTACATGGATTTATTTGTCACACCGTATTTGGATAATGTATTTTGGCCCAAAAATACTATATTACTATAGGTCTTGATAGAGGAAAGGGACCATTTTAAGGTACATGATTTCATCTTAGGAGAAGAAGGGCACGAGACCAAGATAAGGTTTGCGATGATGCTGAGTTAGATTTTGTGTTATTATACTTTTGTATTGTATTGTACTTGATTGCAGTGTATCCTATTTTTTCTCCATTCTTAGAAAATGTAACATGTGATATCCTTTTGATATTATATGACTTCTGGTTATCTTTATCTATCATTCTTCTGTTGTTTACTTTAGTTTCAGGTTGTTTAATACTTCTCTTATTTTTATTATTTTATCTTTTATGTTAGAATCTACCAAAGAGGGTATAGTTTCCCTATTAGGACACTTGGCAGTCTCGGCTAGTTGATATCCATTGGTGTTTGGGAAAATGTTCTTGAGGCCTTGTGTCCAAACGGGTACGGGGCACATTTTATGTGTCACCTAGATATGTGATGTTATAGACAATGTCTGATTATTTATATAAAATATTTACAAGAACTTGTAAGATATATTTCATAGAAACATTCCTCTATTTGATTAATTTCATCATCTCTTTTTATTAGTTTCCTTTATATGACATCATCCTTTCAATGATATTTATATCAAAATGTTTATCTAATTATCTTATAGTAAAATATAATTCATAATTTCATATATATTTTTCTCTTGGATATTGATCCAAAGGATCATTTAATGAACATCATCTTAAGACTTTGTACAATTATTTATTCTTCCCGAATTCATTAGATTTTATTTTGTATAATTTGGAATTTAACTGATCAAATTTCTCAAAAACCACTCTTTCTAGACCATGAAAACTTTCCTTTTTCCACTAAACATCACAAAATATTTTTTTAAAAAAATATCATACTTCCAAAAGTTCCAAATATCTTAAACATTTAATAAAAACATCATATAATGAAAAAATATTTTTAAAAATTTATCAAAAAATATAACTAAACTTTAAAAAGTCCTTTAATAATCACAAACCAAAACTATTTGAATTCAAAACAATGGAAGATAATATATAACTAGTGAACTTTCATATAACTTCATATTAAAAATAATATATTTTTAAAAATATTTATCTCCCTTTATTCTTTATCTTGAATCATGAGAAATATCACAACTCATGATGTTAGAAACTCATGAACTGTAAATCATTTCGAGAATTAATTTTTACAAAAATAATTATCAAATAATTTTTTAATAAAACACAAACAAATTCATCACATTTACCATGCCATTTAAAATTCATCCAGAATAGTCTATCTAGTAATGTTTATCAATAAAACATTTTCTATTCGTTGATTATTTGAAAAATTAACAAAATTTGATAATTTATTTTGGATCAATAAAAGTGAATACATTTTAAAATATTCAAAACAAAATTCATGCATCTTAATAGAACCTAAAAAATTCTTTTTCCCAACAATTAACCATTTGGATTTCATTCAACCAAGTAACATAAATCTTATAAAAATTATTACTCATGGAAAATATTAGTTATCTAAAAAATTTATTTCCTCATAAGTGAACTTAATGTAGGATGAAATAATTATTGAACTATAATACCCTATTATCCCTATGTAATTACATAATTTTTTACATACTCTTATTTTTAATGAACATGAGGCATTCATCATAAAAACTACATTTTCTTTTAATAAAATCATTCTTGCATCCAATTCAAAAAACAATTAAAATATTTCATAATTTTTGAAATCAGAGCTTACCCCATTTATTAACATACCTTAAATGAAATCTCTTAATTAAATGGTTAATCGCATACCAGTTGATAAACTTATTATAAAAACAATTTTCTACCCCTTAAAAAACTAGTCATGGACAAGATGGATAGGGGATGGATATCAAAATCTTATTTTTGAAGAGAGGGAGGTTGAACAACCTTTATAAACCTAATATTTTTTTTAATTTTTCCTTCATTAATGGTTTTGTGAAAATATTCGAAACTTTCATCATTGGAGGAAAAATCTCTAATATCAGCTCATTATTCCCCACATAGTTTTAGATGATGTGATATATTATATCAATGTGCATCAAATTAGAATGTTTCATATGATTTTTAGTGAATATTATTTTGATTTGACTACCAAAACTCAATAAAAGGTGAAACTTCACATCGAAAACATTTCATTCAAATGCGTCTTCATCTACATAAGGTATTTTTTAGATTGTGTGGTCCCAAAAAACTCATCATCCGCTATATTGATATTTAATTAATTCTATTTTTTTTGTATAACTACTTACTAATTTTCTCCAAACAAAATTATATACCAGATTTTGATTTTAAAACATCAAAAATTCCTACACAATCAGTATCATTATAACCAAAATAAAATAATCATTCCTATTATGTCATAATTTAACCAGAAATCTGTTATACCATTGATATATCTGAGAATTATTTTGAATCCCTGAGATATGATTCTTCAGGTGAAATTTTATAAGAGGAAGAAATTGTAACAACATATAATATATATATTCATGAAGTTGTTATATATAATAATATTTTATTTATCTTTAATTTTTTTAGAATCTACCACCTCCATCCCCATATTTTGGTAAATTGTTTCCCACTGAATATAGTGTGAAAACTAGTTTTGAGATTTCTATTCCAATAATCATTATTATTTCCATATGATTCTTCACATGATATAAAGAAACATATTTCTTATTTTGAGATATTTTTTGTCAAGAATTTTTTAATCACTCCCCATAAGGAAATCTACAAAAGATTATTCACATCCGTAGAAAACATTCTAAAAGTGTCTCAAGCATTCCCTATAAAAATAATGTTGTTGACATAAAAACATAATAAGGTAAAACTATTTATTTTTTATGTATATGTTAATATCAACTCTTCTTTTACTAATCTTCAACTTTATTAAAAAAGTATCCAATTTAAAATACCAAGATCTTAGCGCTTCATTGAACACATACATTTACCCTTTCAAATTTTATAGGAAATTCCATCATTCTAAATCATGAAGCCACATGTATATTTAATATAAAAATCTTCATCAATATCTTTATTAAAAAAATTAACTTTCCATAAAACTAGGAAATTTTTTATCCTCATTAATCAAAAATAAAAATATGGGTTAAAATAGTATATAATCATTCCTCTGGAGAAATGTTCTCATCAAAGTCAATGCCTTCAATCTAAGAGTAATCTTTAAAAACCAGTCATTCCTTGTTTCTTATAACATATCCTTTATATTTACACTTGTTTTAGAACTTCCACTTTTAACCAATAAATTTTTATTATTTTATTTTGGAATAATTTCCAATGTATAATTTTTTTAAATTTGTTCTATCTCTTCATTAAAAAAATCAATCTACTCATGGTTCTATAGAGCTTCATCAAAAACTTTTTTCTAGACATTTGAATATAAGGACATATGTGATAGTAACATTTATGATATTATGGTTTGAACCTATTTATTTTGATCTACAATGTTGTTATAAACTTACACTTAATAAATTATAATATGACAAGATGAATATAATTTCTTCTCATAAATTGACTTAAATGATTATAATTCGTCATCATGAGATACTTTAATATTTTTACTCCCAATAAGAACTTTTTCATGTTGATAAACAACAACATCCTCATGTTCCCATTATTATATATATGAAACCATTTGAAAATGTTTATTATCGGATAATTATGAAATGTTCACATCTACTGAATCAAACATATATAGGGTTTCATTATCATAACATATGTATCCTATACTATTAAGAGGGTTTCTATGAAACATTAAATCAACACATATATGATCAAACATATCAATATTTTACCCATTGAAATATACAATGTTGGGCCTATAGAACACATTTAAATTCTCTAATCATTGTAAAACATTGAAACACATCTCATATAGAGTGACATTAAAGTTTTACCAATATATAAAAACATATTTTAAACATAAAATGCTACTCTAAAAGATCCTCCAAAAATAATGAGATGTATAATGTTCTATAAACAATGTGCATTCCATCTTCACTAATTTTTTTTTCATAAAACTACATTTTTTGTTGTGGTGTGAACATTTCAAAAAACTCATGATGAACTCCATAATATTATTGATAATCTATTGACAACCCACTTTTATATTATCTATCATTATCATTTTGAATTTCCCTTACATTATATATAATTCTTTATGATCAAAAAACCTAATACAAGGATTGTGCGAAAATGAATCAATAAAATAAATAAAGAACATATCTTTATTTTTTTAATTGTCTACTCATGGTCATAGAAATATAAAAATGTACTAGCTTCATGGTTTGGCTTGAATGTATCTCAGCATTCTTAAGTATCCAGGTTGTAATATTTCATTTCTAAAAAATGGATCCACAATAATCTATTTTTTAAAAAATATTAGGAATTTCATGAATTATATCTCTATTTATATTATTTCTCAATTTTTTAACATATATTACCTATACAGTTATAAAAAAATTTTGTTTTTACAAAATTGTTAGATAGATTGAAATTTGTGAATCAACAACTTCAAATATGATTCCCGTTATTCCATGGAATATCATAAAATATTTTTTTATCATGTTCAATTTAACGAAAGACATCTTTAAAAAAAATATTTTACCTTCATCACAGAGTTGTGAAGAACATAACAAATTGTTTTTTATCCGATCCAAAAACATGTATCATTTGGGTTTTAATTTTCCAAAAGTTATAATAGATCAAATACCATTGATTTTGAATGATTCATCATTTTTAAAATTCACTATTCCTTATTAAACAATTTTATATTCCCCAATAACATCAATCCTCCAATCATATATGAATAACACCCACTAAATAATATCCAGCTTTATTCTCCTTTTTATATCTTTTAAATAAGTAATAATAACTAATTCCATTTCCATACATTTTTCTTTATTCTAACATATATTGGGATATTTTTTTGAATAAAACTTTTTCTGCCACAATCATGATATGAAATAATTTTCTAGGATCTCTAGGATGTCTGCATATTTGAAAAATAGTTTCCAATGGTTGGAATATATTTCGAACCATTAAAATAACATTCTTTGTTTTCCTCATTTGAGTTGGTTGACTATTCGAGAAACAGAACCTCCAAATTCATTTGGATTCTTGGAAATACTGATAATTAATTGAACACATATAATTAAAATTCTAATATCCTCTATAATTCAAATAGAAAAGAAAGAAATCATATCTCCATCTATAAATTTTATATTGTTTGGAGAAGTGTCTATCGTTTTCCTAAAATTTCTTTCCTTACACATTTTCAATTTCTTTGAAGATAAATATTTTACCTTCTATATAATATTTTATTAATTAACTTAGATTTATTCTCATCCTCAACAGATTCACCTATTGTAGAATCTTTTGGGTCAAACATTATAGCATTATTAACATTAGGTTTTTAAAATTTTCATATTTTAGCTATATATATGTTTTTATTTACATCACATTCCTTTTTATAATATTCACATTTATTATTAACCATCAAGGATAAAAATTCATGTTCATTATTAGATAATCACTTTGACTAATTTTCACCAACTTTTATAACTATGTTTTGGAAATTTTTAACTCTCTCCTCATCATTAACCTGGTTTTTTGAGTAAGTTGTAAGTCTTTCTTATTAACCATTACATTTTTTCAAGATTTAAGTTGATGTTATTAGTATATTCAACTAGTTTCTTTAGAATATGAATTTCATTTAGAAACATGAATTTTATCTACAAAAAAGTTTCTTGATTTTTTATTAGAGACCTCATTTTTCATGTTATTATTATCCCTTTAAAATATTATTTTTTTGAAAGATATTATTTAATGTATCTATTCATTCACACTTCTTCTTTTGATATACTAATTTCATGACTAGAGAATTTATCATCATTAAAATTTTCAATATTATGTCTTTAAATTTATTCATTACTAATTTTATTATCATTTTTTTATTATTACCATATTTATCACATTTAGACAAATAGTTTCCCCTTTTATATTTAGATAACTTCATATCCTTTACCTTATAATAATTCATGTATTTTCATCATTTTTCTTAAATTATCTTTTCTAATATAAATATACATCATCACTTTATTAATCTTCATTTAATCGAGTATTATCTTTAGAAATATGTATAATAGCCTCACAACAAAAACATTTCAATAGAAATTTCTCATTGAACTATCCTATGCATATTTTACCTTTTGATAAAACTATGACATTACTTTTTAGTTTTTCTTGTAGACTCATATTTGGTGTAAGATTCAAAAACATATTATTTATGGAAATTTTTAGATTTTCCTTTATTAGAAACAATGATGGAAATTTATTGACCACAATTTTCTCTTTTTTAATAAAATGTTATATTATCATTTGTATGTTATGATAGTTCTATATAAATCATCCAAAAATTTATTTTTAGGATTTATATTTTCCAGTCTATAAATTTTTTATTCAAATATATCAATAAAAATTTGTAATATACTGTAAATATTGGTTGAGACTTTGAAATTTTCACCAAGAAAATTTTCATTTATATATTATTCTTCTTAAATATAAATAAACTACTAAAAAATTAATAAACAACTTTATTAATATCTCCATATTTCAATCTCTAAATATGTAACATTTCATTATTTAATTTATATTTTCATGACGAAATTTATTCTAAATTTTCCTAAATAATTTAACCATTCATACTCCTTTTACTCTATAAAAATAACCTTTACTGACTGAGGAAATATTGTTTTATTTTTCACACATTATTTTTGAAAATCTTATTATCAAAATCTTTTAGGGGAAATCCCTTAGAACTAGGTGGATAAAAATATGTAATAACATTGATAACATCATAAAAAATGGACATAGGATAAGGTTTCATTCTATATTTACAAATATGATATTTATTTCAATCCAAAATAGGAATCCCCTTACTATTCATATAATTTTAAACATCCATGGAAGCTTCTCTTTTCAAAAAACATCAACAAAGATTCAAAGAAATAAACTTCTATCTGATACCACATAAAAAGACCTAATAGGATAAATGTGTTCTTTGATATGGGGAGGGTTTAATTAGAGTGATTATATTTTCATATTTTCTTTATTATGAAACACACACATCCTACTTTTAAAGAGCTATAAATTTGATGAAAAACAATCACAAAATTACATTCTATAAGAATACATGAATTTTGAGGGTTAATTACTCATTAAGCATACCTATTATTTGGAATTTTTTGGATGTAATGCAACACCAAAAAATCCAATATAAAACCATCCATTTTTTTAATTCCAAAATAAATGAATATGTAACACCACAAGATTTTTAAAAATATATATTTTTGAATTAATGTTATCATTTTGATATTTTTAATTTAATGAAACACTAAATATACTATGTTATATGAAATCAATAAGTTTTGTTTTCTTTTCACACAACAACCTATTATGATTATGCTACACAAACCAAATATATAATATTTCAATACACACAAAACTATGTTTGTCTAGTGATACAAAAAATACAAAGTACCAATGACTTCTAGTGTTATAGGAAGGACCTAGTTTCACCATACTACAATGTACTTTTAATATTGTTATTCAAATATTATTTTATTTACCACATTGTTATTAGAATAGATCTTAATAACAAGATTAACTAATGTGTGATTTTTTTTGACACATGTATATAAAAGGATTCATTTTGTTATCAATTTACCAAAAATGAATGTAAGTACTATTTGAAAATAATGTGATTCATTTTATAAGAAAACTATACATATTTATCTCAATAAATTGAAGAACCCACTTTTGATGATTTTTTAATATTAAATATTAAATATAAATGTAATTTATAATAGTAATACAATATATTTTATAGGAATAAGATAAAAAAAAATCAAATTTTATGAATAAAATGATTTATTTTTCAAAAATGTAATCTTACAACCTCTTAATAGTGAAACAATTTTGAATCTATTTGATGAGACTTTTGTAATATTTATTTAAAAGTATAAATATTTTTATAAAATAAAAATATAAATATTTACATTATGATTATTTTTTGTATTTTTTAGAGAAGTTTCATTTTTTGATGAATAGTTAAAACACTGAATTTAAATTGAAAACTGTGTTTTCATATATTTTTTATTGTAAAATTATAATATAATTTGGTTTTAAAGTATAATTAATTCATTTTTAAATAAATTAATATAATTTAAGTCATTTTAACCAATTTCACATTGAAATTGAAAATAAAAACATTTTAAATGTTACAACATTTGCGCCTTAAAAAGCCACATTCATGAAACGTCTCTAGGATATATTTTATATTAATTTATAAAACATATGTGATTATAATTTTGAAAAATGGATTAAATATTTTGAACTATACTAATTTATAATTTATAATAATTTTAATATAAATTATTGACAAATTAATTTATGAATGTTATAAAAATTAATTACATCAATTATGGTTAAAATGAGTTTTCTTAGTGGTTAAAAATTAATTTCTGGGGAAATATAACCCTGAAACACTTCAAAAATTATTTTTATGGAAATATTTGTCCCCATTTACCTATTTTATAGGAACATTACAATTATTTTAGGAACATTATGTTAGTTATACATCTAAATATTGTTTACCTATTTATATTTTCAAGAATTCGAATCCTCCCCGACTATAAAAGAGAACCCACCCCTCACATATTCACACCCATCAATCCCTTTGTATCGTCCAAAACCTAACTAAATATCATCTTAAATTCCCTAAATTAATCCTATAATCCTCCTGTTTGGAATAAATCCAACTGAGGAAGCCCATTGGTGCATACGAAAAGTAGATGTCCCAATGAAGAGGTAACATACATCAACAAGAACTTTCATTTTATTTCTTTATCCACCCAATATATTATTACTATTACATTATTATATAATTTCATATGTATTATAAATATAATTATATTTTTTATG
Organism: Viscum album; assembly: GCA_963277665.1. Taxonomy (NCBI): domain Eukaryota; kingdom Viridiplantae; phylum Streptophyta; class Magnoliopsida; order Santalales; family Viscaceae; genus Viscum; species Viscum album. The sequence continues at coordinate 1,009,284,341 of OY728119.1, read as the reverse complement.
TTTTGGTTACCACCTACACTTACACACATTTACATAAAATGGGATACAAAATCATTTTTCTTGTGTATGGTGTATTATCGCCTCGCGAACCAATGTCATTTATTATTCCATTTTCACCCTTCCCGGTTGGTAATAAAGAAGGAATTTATATTATATATTATATATATAATATTTAGGATACATTTATTCCCATTTAATTAATATAGGTTTCTCTAGTGTAAACCCTTTTATCCAAGAGGATGCGCCCGTAAGGGGCTCTGCATGCCCCCCCCCCCCCCCCCGTCGTCTTCCTATACCCCGGTGCAGCCCGAACCCCATTCGATGTTTCTACCGGCGGGTCCGTGGAATGCGGTCTCTCCCATGGAGGCGGCCTCTCGAACCTCTCGGTGAAATCACTGTTTTTTGGAATTCTTCTCGCCCTAAGTTGGACAGGGATCTAGAAGCACGGTGATGGTCCAAAGTTTTAATTCTCCACAGATATGGTGAGGATGGTGTCCTTGTTCCATGTTGTCTAGTTGCTTTGGGCAGATCTGGTCACCGTGTGCGGGCTTAAAGGTGGCGGTGGGATTGCGGTTCAGGTTTGTGGTGGTTTTTCTTGATTTCCATCTGCGATTTTGGGTTTCTTGGTGGGTGATTTGGTTGTGATGTTGGTTGTGGTTTAGATTTGATTTCGGGTTCTACGGTGGTTTTTCTTTGGTGTTACGGTAGTGGCCTGGTCTTCGCGATTGATTTTTATTTCTTATGGGTTTTTGTGATTCTGTCAAGGGGGAGCGTGAAGGATTTATCGGATTTAGTGAGTTTTGGCAGTATGGATGGTAGAGCTTCAATTTGTGCTGGTTTCATCACAGAACTGATTTTAGTGTTTTTTCGTCAATTGTGATTGTTTTATTTGAAACGGTGACGTTTTTGGCTAAGCACACTGAATTAGATGAATGATTCCAGTAGAAGGGCTATGACGACGAAGTATCTCACTAAGTTTGAGTCGTTCTTCTATGGATTGTTTGTTCTGGTCACTAGCTCCGATGATGGGTGGTGACGACAACAGTTTCCAAGGTGTTGATGCTTTCTATGTTCCACTGATGGTGCTGATGGTATGATGGTGATGATGGAATCAGGGATGCATCTTGAGTGATCCATGTCCCGAGGTGGTACGCCGGACTTTTTTTGAATTTTGAATCAAATGTTATTTTCGTCTATGCGGTTTCTGGATTTTGGTGGTCTGCTAGTCCCATGTATGGTTGCCACTCACCCAAAAAGTGGTTTTCAAAATCAAATAAAAATATAATTTTCAGTCAGTCAATATATAACAAATAGATTCACGCTTTCCATTTTTTGAAATATAGTAACTTAGTTTGGGGATGTGTAGACTACCGCCTCCTTAGAGCATTGCAATTGATTCACACATTACATGGAATGTATTGAGGATGTATTTAGAAATATAATATGATTAATATGACATAATAATGTTACATTAATGATAATATATATATATATATATAATCATTTATTTCATTTATGTTCTTTCTTTTAATGCACCATGAATACAGAAACAACGTTCTAGCGTACGTATGACCTACCATCTCCATGAATTATGTATTTCATTTCGTATTTCAATATTTTATAGATTATTATAAATAAATAAATACATATATATTGAATAAATAATATATTTATATCATTTTTTACATTCATGAAATAATTAAATCATAATCTATGTAAGAAAATATACAATAATAAGCCTAAACATAAATGAAGAACAAAGATGTAATTACACAAAACATAACTTTAATATAATTTTTTTAATAAATCGGTAATATAATGTCATTACAAGTTCATATATATAATTATATATTATAATATTGTTATGTAGTATATTTATAATAAAATTTTATTTTTTATTTAGTTGTTTTGAATGTGTAAGAATAAACTAAAGAATTAAGATAAGGGTTTTCTAGTCTCACATTTATTTCTATGAGAAATATTCCATATTAAACACCATTTTATTTTTTGTGGTTCATATACAATGTATGGATGTATTATATTATTATTATTAAATCATTTTTATATTCATATACATTTGATGATCCCTATTTCATGTGGTTTTACGGTTCAAATGTAACCAAATTTGTAAGGTAATTTTGTCTCAATTTGGATTCTTTGAGAAACATGTTATGTAATGCACATATATTCATTTACAAGGTGTATAAACTGAATATTAAAATGTTGTATAAAAAATATAATTTTTTTAATGATATTTATATATTCTCCTAATTTCATTATCTCATGAGTATTATAATTTTATGTTACTGAAGCGGTAAGAGTTTATTGCAACAATCACATAATTTATCGAGATTGTTTATGATTATGATTCCATTGAAGAAAAATTATGTTCCTTATATTATGAATTATAAACAATTTTCTACATCAATTTATATCCATGATATATTTCTTTAATGGTTAAACAATTTTTTTACTTGTTACATTAGATAATTAGGAAAACATTTTAAACCAATGTGACATTATTTCATCATTTTGATCTGAAATATGTGTTATTAAAAAATATTTTTTTCAAATAAATGTTTTCAATAATTTTCTACAAGAATCCAATAATATTTAAATGAATGATTTAACAGTGAATTACCTTTTTTAATTTTTTTTAAAAGTAATATTTTGTGATTTTTTATCAGTGAAATTTTATTATATTCTAATCATACAAAAATGGATGTTTTCCATGTACAAATATATCCACTCACATGAAATTTTTTTTAACCTTCCTTTACATGTTTAAAAGATTTATTTTTATTGAATTATTTTACCTAATATTCTAGAAATTCAGTTTTTTTAATATCGGTATCAATGAAAAAGGTCTTGAAAATGAATTTTGTTTAAAAAATGTTTTCAAATATTTTCAAATATTCCATTATAAGTTTTAAAATATATTTTCATGAAAATTGTTTTCCAAATATTTTTCAGAATTCATTTTAACTTTTTGAAGTGTTTCTAAATAAAAAGGATTCAAATAGTTTTTCAATCCATATTTATAAATATTTAATGTGTTTTCAAAGAAAAAGGAATCCAAAATGATATCATGATTTATTTATAAGTTTTCAATGTGTTTTTAATGAAAATGGTTCTCAATGTATTTCAATATATATTTATATCATTTCAATGTGTTTTTGATGAAAAAGGTTTTTCAAAATTATTTGAAGATATCTTTATAAATTTTCTAAGTGTTTTTTAAAAAAATACCTTCAAAATGATTCAATCATTATTTTTTAGATTATAAAGTGTCTTTAATGAAAAATTATTTTCACAATGTTTTCAATATTTCATTAATACTTTTTAATGTGTTTTTATGGAATAATATTTTTAAAATATTTTCATGATTACATTATATGTTTTCAATGTTTTTTCAATTAAAAATGGTTTAGAAATGATTTCTAGATCACATTATAAAATTTCAAATTATTTTCAAAGAAAAAGTTTTTAAAACAATTTCAAACTCCCTTTAAAATTTTTCTATGTTATATTCATAGAAAAGGGTTTGAAAAGGTTCTAATGTATCCTTTAGAGGTTTTTAATGTTATTTAAAAAATGATATTAGAATTATTTTTATTTTTATTTTATTTTCTTAAAATAGAAAGTACATTTTCCTTAAGAAATGTTTTAGATGAAATTTCAATTATTACATTATAACAAGAGTATTTTTAATTTTTTTCTAAAATGGGTTTAAAAAAATATTTTCCTTAAAAATCCTCCAAGTGATATTTCAAAATCATTATCATTCTATGATGATATCCTTTTGTATAGTTTATGATTTACTTGGGATATGATTGAAGGACACCATTTCGATTATTTACATGAATGGTTTATGATTAATATGGTATATTGTTTACAAATCTAGTTTCTATTCCACAGGTTATACCATGATAAAATTCTTTTGGAAGTCACTTCCTTTTATGTTTCATTATATAATTATGAAACTAGTCTGTTTTTAACATGTTTTGATTTGATGACATTTTTATAATACCCAATTCATTTAATGGGATATGATTTATTATTATGAATCCCATCTATTTTTTTTGGGTTATGAAATAATGAATATTTAACTATCATGTGACACATGTAGTTTGATTTGATTATGTGATAGGTGGTCCAATATCTCCCTCCAATTCATTGGGTAATGATTTAAATATCTTGAGATATACATGGTTGGAATGGGGTCATAAATCAGTTCATTAGTGGACTTTTTTAGCTAAGATGGTCTTGGGGGTGAACATTTAAAAAAAAGATGATGTTTGGAGTGAATCTTCAATAATATAATAATTTAGGGAGTGATTCATTTATCATCAAAAACCAATATTGATAGAGTTATTTATGGTTATGATATTTGATCTGCATGGTTTCATATTCTAATGTTTTGATCATCTACTCATACGATTATGTTCAGGTTATGCTAACATATCTCACTTATTTACCCTTAATGAGAATATAATCTCATCCATTCCTTATGTTTTCTTTTCATAGGTTATGAATAATGGGTTTTCATAGATTTAATAATGTGGAAGATATTTGTGGGAAACATTAAAGGTCTTTCACTAAGATAGAATATTTTGTTCCATGTTTCTAAAGACAATAAGTTATTACTATCCATGGTAATGTATTTTTGTATTATCCTAAATATTCATCTAAAAGGATGTAATATCCATATATTTTATTCATGGGTCACTAAATACTATACTTACACTTGTGTTTCAGTATTATCAAACCTACAATGCATGTAATCTCTATAGAAAATATGATGAAATAATGATTGTGTAAAAACATTTTGAAAACTTCACCAACAGGATCAATATATTGTCAATGTAGTCATTTTATTTTATCAAATTTTTGTTCTTTTATAATATTTTACTTCAATTTATTTTCTATAATTAGGATTGAACATAATTTTTGGACTTCAGTTTAAGACAATATTTGTTCGTTATTATTTTCCTTTCTTTTTCTAGTCATTCATCTAGAAGATTTTGTCAAATGACATTATATAAAAACACTTTAAATCTCTTTCACTTCATACATCAGTTTAAACATTAGGTAAAAAAAATTCCAATTTTTTTATCATTAAATATAATTAAGACATCATTATTAGATACCAACTTCTTCTTTTTCAACTATGATATTTCTTGGATGTAATATTCATGCTCAAACTATTCATTTCATATTTTTTCTTCAATCTCGGTCCAGATCAATTTCATAATCAATTAAAATTTTACATGAATTAATAGTACAATATAATCCATAATATAATTTCACCCTATCTATAGATTCATGACTAGGAGGATATACTAGATTTCCAATTTGATTCCCCTCTTACTGAGAAACTAAAAATTCAAATCTTGCACTCTATACAAATCACATGGATACTTACCAATGCTTCCAGGGAAATATTTAAACATCAAATAAACTATAGTATATACTTCTTCAAAAAACATATTTTTCCCCAATTATAATAAAATATTTTTATCTTATGATATTTATAAATATAATTATAGATCATTTTATCATCATCATGATTTATTTGATTATGAAAAATACAAAAAGTAAATTTTTAGTAGTAAAATATTATACCATTAAAAATTATTTGAAAACAACTATGTAAAATTTATATCATACATTGATAATGTATATTAATATTCATTTAAAAATTATTAGGAACTTATTAGTAGTTATTCCAAAAATATTCCCCTATATGATGAGTTGAATAAGAACTCTCTATGTGTTTCATTCATGAGACATCCTCCATATAAAGATATTTATACCTAAAAATCCATCTATTATTCTTGAACTAACATCGACTTCATAACATCACATGTCTATCAAGTGGACATTGGATAAATGGTTTATCCAATGAAAATTATCCAAATCATTTTTATAACAATTTTTTATTCCAGACATCATCTGATTGGATTTAATCTGATTTAGTATTCTTTCAATGTTCTTCAATAGAAACTTCTATTTTAGGAATTTAACAACCTTCCTTTATTTTATAAACATAAAAAATACTTTTCCAATTATGTATCATATTAATAATGTTTTTAAAATTTATAAATAATTAATATAAACGACATAGAATTTTTTTTAACCATTATAAATACACCCAGATACCATTTCCACTGTAAATTAACAACTACAAAAAAATATTATTTTCAAAACCTTTGTTAGATAATACTTTTCTATTTAAATTTAATAGATTTTTATAGTGGTGATTTTATATGTAGAAAAAATTCCTTAACCTTCTTATTTCACTTTGATCATATGAAATTAAATAACTCGTGATATTATGATCTTATGTACAATGAAGTGTCACTGGGATTAATTTTCACCAATTTTTTTTTTCATTTTTTAGTAAAAAACCTAAAACTACATCACATTTCATATTCCATGAAATCTACATCTAGATTATCCATTTGATGAAATTATCATCGAAAAAATTATCCATTCACTAATTTTATAGTTATATTTAAAAACTATCATTTTTTTGTTTGATCAACAAAAGATAAATCATTTTTAACATATTTTAAAAAAAATTCAATTATCTTCAAAACATCCCCAAATTTCTTGGTCTAAACATACTAGATCATTGTTCCCACCCCTATATCAGTGTTTAGCCTTCCGTTGATCCCATGGTTTTATATTGGGAATAAAGAATCAAAATTTGTTGATAATATTATAGACATAACTATGATGATGGGTGTGTTTGACACTATTATGTATTATCATAGATGGAAATTCATCTCTATTGATCATAATGGAATTTTTCACTCTTATAATATTTTAATTTTTGAAGACTCTTAAAATATATCTTCTCTAGAGATAGACAAAGTGCATACTAATAATTAATTATTTATACACCTCTTCTCTTGAGTGGTCTTTATTTAAGAATGGAAAATGGAAATTAAAACTTATAGTATATAGATCATCCTTCTATATAACTTGTTAGTGGGGATTCATACTATTCAAAAAACTATGATCACATCTATCAGGGATTCATGGCTATTTATCCATTTCTATTCCATAAGACGATAGTGCAAATGAGTAAAAGATATTTTTTTGTAATTTAATTTGAATAAATATAGTTACATTAGGGTGAATAATAATATAGTTAGTATAATTATTTTCACATCATATATATCATTTACTTTTATTGAAAACATTTTTCTTTGGATTGGTAGATCAATTTTCTTTTGAAAGAGTCTCTTCTATATAACAACAGTGTGTTTATATCAATAATGTCACCTACATGGTCATATGATTTTCTTCTGTAGAAGATAATACCTCATGAGGAATAATGGATAGCATCATGGGGAATCTGGATTGGATAATTCCTCTTCTCTAATCATCATCCTGTTTGTTTATTAGTAGTGTGCATCAGTTATTCCTCATAGAATCTAAATATAATATTTTGAATAGCCACCCACAGTTTTTGAGGCATCCTAGGATAAATTTATCATATTAATGAATTATTATTTGTGTAACACAAAAACATAGTCCCTAATATTTTTTTATAATAGTCATTTACCCTACCATAATCTCAATTTCGGTGATCATTTCTCCTAATTGGGTGTTAACTCAGAGGACCCTACAATAGAAGATGGGTCTTTTGCGGCTGATCATGACACACCATATGTTTTGGATCCTCCCAATAAAGGTATTCAAGTACAAGGCTAAAAAACTCAAGGTCTTATCCTTAATGGATGGTATTTTTGAGGTTTATAGTGATAGTAATATCTCTTTATAGTCACTTTTAATTGATGACATCCCCTTTATATTGGGCTAAGAAGGTTTGGTATTTGGGTTCCTCTAGTAGAATATAATTTAAATGAATGTGTTAGTATGTGTTTTTTTACTCATGATGGTGGTATTTATGATGTTAAAAGCGATATAAGCCTTTCCCTATAGAATTCTCTCATCCCAAATTCCATAGTTATTTGTATTTTATATATGAATTGGCTCTCATACCACATTCATTGGAACCATTTTTTGGTTATTTCTTTGGTTACTAAAGATATTCAAATATCATCATCATCTAGAGTCTATTAGGGAGGATTTACTCCATTAACTCTTGAGGAATGGATACTCGATAAAAATTGATATCACATGTTGATATATAATCTTATTCATTAAAAGAATAACTATATACAGTATCATAGGATTATCTTTATACATTCTCGTGATTTATAGGATAACTTGTAATTTTACAGGGAGAATATCATTATATAAAGGTGATTTGAATGTTAACGAATTTAGAATGAATTATGTTTCTTTTATCACTATTCTTGAGGATAAAAATAAGGTAGAATATAATCACAAGTATACATCAAATATTTATGGAGGGATCCATTTTCATAATAGTTTGATTAAAATCATATATAGAACTTATAAAAAAGATTCTTGGTGAATATGATTAATTGAACTTTTAATTACATCATGATGGAAGGTATAGATTCTAATTATTCTATTTATCTATCGGTCATTTATGGTTAATATGATTTAAATAAAATAGTGAAATTATTTTAAAAACAGCTATCCATTATCCTATGTTCATGGGGATGGTTTACTTGTTTTGAATTGAATATGTTCTTGAACTAGTCTGAGAAGAAATGAGGATATCAGTTACATTAGGAATGTGATTAATGAATTTAATTCATTTTAATTAGACCAAACATTATTATATCATAGGTTTTATAGTAATAATTTTACATTATATTATAATAAATGTAGTAATAGATGGTCTTACAGTTGTCCTGGAAGGTGATTATAACAAATTCCCCTTTTCAAAACATTGTATTCTAGATAATTTTTTCATTCACACTATTCATGGTTCTTCATGTTCACCAATGAGATGAAATATGTGTGGTTTTCATCAAAACATACTAAAAGGTTAAAAGTTGATATAAAAGAATGAGTGACTATGTGTCCCAACAATCGTATCCATCTTGAATATTTAAAATAAAAATCCAAGCAACATGATATTGGTCTACAACAATGTGTTGATGATAATGATATTTTGATCCTATTCAACAATCTAGGAATTTCAAGGTAGATATTTGTAGAGGAAGAATGATTTTTTAGGAAACAACGATATAATTATTTCATACTATAGAATGAATTAATTGAACATTATTTCACCCAGGCATTAATTAATTTAATTTTATAGGGAATAAAAATATGAATTTATATGATAGATCCTTTACCAATGATCGCATAATAACTATCCCATTATAGGTTTACTCATTCTTATCCTTAATAATATGTCTTATCTAGAGATGTGGGGAGGATACCTATGAGGGGATGAGGCTGAATCCTTCCCCAATCATATTTCCTACTCCATTAAAGATAACAAAAAGTACTTCCATTTAGTCTATGATCTTGAATGGTATATGTAGTCATCCTGAGTGGTGGGTGGAATAAAGCCAATCTACATTAGAAAAATCATTTGTACATTTATTGTTTTCCCTTTTAGTTTCCGCTCAAAAGATTTTAACTCCTATTACATGTTTGGGTATAAATGGATTCTATTTTTATGTATACAATAGATAAGTCCACATGTTATGTGAAAGTTAATCTATAAATAATTAATGATTATTTTTATATGGTTTGATTTGGTTTGGTTTAAAGATCATTATTGTGTTTGAGTCTAGAATTATACAATGATTTCCACTAATATCCAAAGAGAAACAAAATGGATCATATCTTCTATTGTGAAAGTGTATGTATCAATAGTTACACCAATTGATTTCTGAAATATATCAAATTAAAATTTACAAAATGTGTTTGTATATTTGAATATGCTAGTTTATAGTATTTCCTTAAACTCTTTAACAAAATCACCAATCTTATCTATGATATTTATGTATGTGATCTGATCAGGATCCTCTACTAAATTATATGACAATCTTATGAATTCTTTTAATATATGTGAAAATAATTATATTTAAAACACAATGAATCTTGATCATAAACTATTTCTAGATCATTATTCTTCCTAAACTATAATGCCTCCTATGATCTAAAAAATAAAGTATCACCTAAATCTAAAAAACATGATATAGGAGACGAAAAACAATAGTACATATTAGTATCATCTTCAAATAATATTATTCTTATTTTATCATTTTCTTCATTTTAATGTCATCAATAATATTTAAATATCTTTATCTAGTACTTGGTTCCAAATTATTCTTTTTTTATCATCCACCTCCAATTCATCTACCATGATAAATTGGATTGGGTTCTACAAAATCTTAGCGTATTCAATATTTATTTGATACAACAAAGGATCTTATAATTTTACACTATAGTATTGGGTTACCTCTATTTTTTCGATCATTCTCCCCATTATTCCATTTAGAAAGAAAAAAATATTTTTAATATATAATATTCTTTTAATAATGATATTTTATTATTCATAATATCATACAATATTCATAGAAAATTTCAATAAAACATATATAATAATAGCTTTTAGTTCATTACCCATGATAATATGAAAAAAAAACATCGAACCTAGAGTGGCATTAATGAATTCATCAAAACAACGACCCTTGGATTTTTCATATTTATTTTATGGATTATAAAATCATGGGATGAGCACATTAATATAATAAATTCTTAAACCAAAATGGCATCATCCATTGAGTGATTTTCTCTTGTTTGTCATCATATAGAAGTGTCTATAATGAGACACACACCATAATGATATTTGTTTCATGAATATTTCATATAACTATCACCACCGAGTGATCATTCTTCTCTATGGGATGGATATTTATCAATTACTATAACCATATCATGTAATATTATTAAATTTAAAATGTTCTTAAGACATGGTATTTTTCTTCATGATGTGAAGATCTTTTTCTCTTGTTGAATATTAATTACATGGAGATATTGTGTTGTTTTATTCATTAAATTATTACATCAATATTATCTATTTTATTTCTAAATCGATATTGTAAAAAACAAAACTCACCATATTTTTCCCAAATTTGAAAACAATATGTAAGACATATATTTTCATTGGGATATCATTGATGATTATAAATTTGTGACATTTTTTCCTCTAAATAATAAAATGTGTGAGTTTGGAAATATTATGTTTCGTGTTATTTTTAGCAATTAGATATAATTTTGAAAAAACTGTCACTAAATATCATAAAAATACCTATTGGAAATATTATTAATATTTATATACAAGTTCAATATTTATAATAATTATTTATATAATCCCAAGAAACATATTCATTATCAAAGATGGTGCACATGAAATTTAAATTTATTACAAAACAACAAAAAAATATATACTACCTATGGTCAAATTTTTTTTATATATTATTCTGAATATTATATTTCATATTCAAATAATTTTTCACTTATATAACTTATTTCGTGATCATTAAAAAAATATATGAATTTTGGGAGTCTCAAAAAATTTTCAATTTTTGGTTTTAGAAAAAAAAATAGATCAGGTAACAAATCCCTTTTTAAAAATTTCAATCATAATTTGAAATTTTTATGTTATCAACAATATTATAAGAACTCATTAAAATCATCCGTTTGATTTTATTAGGAATAATAAATCATAAAAAACAACTCAAATAGAATTTAAATTTATCTTTTTTGGGATGTTCCATAACATCATTTCGAAATCATTGTAATATTTAAATGCATCAATCAAAATATTTTAATAAACCATCAAGTCTTCATTTATTCCATCATTAAAATTATACTTCTTAATTCATCATAAAAAATGTACACATCACTGAATAAAACATCGTAAATTTTAGAAAATATTTGGTTTCATTATCACAATATAGTTCCTTAATAATTTATCCCAAAATATAATTCTCTATAAATAAAATATATCCTCTCAAATCATCAAGAAATCATACATAATAATTTTTAAAAATTCACTTGAAACATGTTGTGTTTTATATAATTAAATCAAGATACATGAATCATATTATTCATTCATCAGAATACATTATAGAAATCATCACACATAAAGGATATAGTTTTGAATTTTTTGTATGGGTATTACAAGATTTAACTTCAAATAAATATTATTTTCTATTAATTCATAATGAAAACAACTAAAATTCTAGTAAATCATAATGGAGAGTAATTAACATTCCTTTTTTCCATCTCTATGAGTAGTATATTCTTCATAATTATTGTTCTCCTCATCATCAATCAACTTCCTCCCACATTGACATTATTTTACATGAACAATATGGATAAAAAATACAAAATCATATTCATTAGTAATTTATATCACTCAATATAAGTATTTATATTTTTTGTTAATAGAAAATTATGTTTAAAAGTCAATTCTATTCATCTACCTTTTATTAACAGTAAATTATAAGGTTTTGATGTAAGGGAAAGTATTTCAATTTTCTTTAACTTCCACTTTTCCCATATTGTTTATCCCATCTTATCTCATATATTTACCAACTTTATTGATAAAAAAACTTTAGTTCACTTGATAGAAGTGTTTGATGATATTTAATATATCAATTAATGATAAATTAACCAACTATATTCCTATGTGGAAAATTACTGATGTATAAAACAATAGTGATTTTTCAAAACATAAAGGCTATCTATGAAGTATAGTATATGTGATACTAAACTGTATTATATATTTTATGGGATGTTCAAGAAGTTTTAAATATGCACACAAAACCTTATATTTGACAAAAAACTTATAAAATTAAAATATAATAATGTATTTCCCATTTTTTATATCAAAATATAATTATTATTAATAATATGATTTGATATAATTAGATACAAGAAGTTAAAAAATATATTTTAACCTCAATTATATTTTTTTATAAAATAGTGTAGATTTATGATAAAAAATATATAATATCATATAGTAGCTTCTCTTACTGGTATCTCATCTTCATGTGATGTAATTCAACATTTAATCATCATTATTGATTTATTACAATGTGATCCCAAGACACCTAATTTGAGATAACAATTTTAAATAGTACAAAATTTAATAATACTTTATGATAAATTTTCCATTATATTCTAATGTTATGAAAAATTTCATCAATTTATCCCTTTTATGCATCACATTTAATTCAATATAGAGAGATGTACAAGTAAACTATCATTGGAATAATGTGTCATTTTAGTTTTAATATTTGTGAGGGAAACATGGATGATAGTTTATTCTTAACCCAATATTGGTTTTCTAGTTTAATTCATTTTGGTGATAAATCATCTTTCTTGATAATCCCTTAATTTTTCATTCATTAGTACTCATGGGTAGCATATACTTATTTAATATGATGTTTTCTTTAGGGAAAGTTGAATTTTCACCTTATATGTTAATAAATATTCATTATTTTTAAATTTTCATTATTTTTCCATTCCACACAAATTACCATTTTCCTATAAGTTACGCTTCTTTGAAAACATCATTATTTGTTTTTTGGGATGTATTCTACCAAACCATTCATTTTAATCTGTTCATGGATTGATTCCCTTTTATCATTGGTTTGATATATCTTCAATTAATTTCCATGGACTATTATCATATATCATTGATGTTTCCTTTTCCAATACATAATAATAATCACATCCCTGGTTTATCATCCTTATTTTTTGGTTCAATTTTTTTGAAATTGGTTTTTAGTTTACACATAAATGAAAAATTTTCTCGATTATTTGATTCTTATTCATATTTTATGATATTTATCCCTTAAAATCTTCTAGAATTTATTTATTTTTTCATTCAAATTCCTTTCATAAAAGGTACCCCTTATATTATAAATCACGTAGAATTTTTCAAGAATTTCAAATATTTGTTTTGGTAAATAATAATTTTTTTTCTTTGTGATTTACATGTACTGAGATTTTATCATACATAATGGAGTACTTATTTGACATCTATATAATAAAATTATATAAAAACAATAAGTGTAACTACTATAGAACTAATAATAACACCAATAAGATCTAATTAATATTGTATAATTTTTTTTATTTTAGTAAATATAAATTTTGTTCTTCTCTATTTTTTGGTAGAAACACTAACACTTTGGTTTCATTTTAGGGAACCACTTTTCATAAGCATGTTAACATTCAGCATAGCTTATTTTCTAGATATATTATAATTTTTATCCATACATATCTATCTATAGTATAAATAATACCATTTACTATAATATAAAACAACATTAGTAAAAATAGACTTAACATGAAACTATGTTACCTTGTTTAATTGACTTGAATTGGGATTATCATTGACTGATCTCAAGAATATTTTTTCATATATAGGATTATATGTTTTAATAATAATCCATTTAGGAAACTTTATTATTGTAATTCATATCTTATTATTTTTAAAATATTCTTCTAGGGTTGATTCCAAATATATTAGTTCGATTTCTAGTCCATGAAACTTCATATTGAGGTTATTTTTCCTATCCTTAACTGATATTTCATTTAAATACTAATGAATATTTTTCTCCAAAATCTTTTCTCTATAAAATTTATTTATTTCTTATAATTAATTACATGCACCTTTACCCTTTATGGTTTTTTTCTAATAGAGAAAATTTAAAACTAAGTACATTATTTAGTGCATCATACCATTATCAAACATAATTCTTAAAACAAATTTATCCCATATATTACTCAATAATTATTATATAACTAGGGAAATGTTTCCTTATAAATTTATAAATATGTTTCACAGATTCAACAAGTTTAGTTGTAACTATATCACCAATGATTCTTCCATTACATTAGATTCCAACTCATGATATCATTTTTCATCTAGTAAACCCTAGGAAAAACTATTATATATATATGAATACCTCAATAGGGATTATTTTAGAATCATATATAATTTTTTAATTAATATAAATTAGTTATTAAATAAAAAGATAGTCTTTATATCTGAAACATTATATATTAGATGGATTGTTATAAAAACTATATATCTAAAAAATCTACATTGATTAATTTCACATTGTGGGGATACTCTTAAATATTTAAGAAATATTTATCAAATAACTAGTCTTTATTTTATTACTATCCTTCATTGGTTTTTCTAATTTATTCAAAAATTTGAATTATAATCATTGGAAATTAATTTTCAATCATATAACATTTTCATTTATATCCATATTTATAATCCATAAATCTCTAAGAGAAATAACAAAGAATAAATAGATATTAAATAATTGGAAACCATGTTTTCTCTGTATCCAATTCTTATGCCCAATAATTTATGTAGTCATTTAATTGTGTATGGGGGGGGGTAAATTTGGGTGACATATTTTACAAAATTATTTTTTAATCAAACAATTAATATTTTAAATTTTGATAAAAAAATTGGATCCCCTATTACATATTAATATATAAATATATCTGTAAAAGTTTTACATTACACATAATAAAAAATTTGGTACAAAAAGTAATGTAAGTGGAAACACATGTCATTTTTATAGGGTCCTACCGTAATTTTTCTAACTAAGCTGTTTTATTTTTAGTAAAATTATAATATATATATATATATATTAAAATTTACATTAATATAGAATATAGAACAACATTGTATGTATCAAACTATGCCCAAGGATAGGTATTATTGACTACTCAAAATGCAATAACATGAAATGGATATTAAAATCTTCCAATTGTGTTTTATACTTTCTCCAATAATGTTTGTAACATTTCCTTAAACATACTAAAAAATATCATCCAAATTGTCGAGGATATTGCTGCATCAGGTTATCGGATTTGTTTTTTCAACAATAGTTTTAGAAATCCTTAATAAAATAACCTAATCAGCATGATAATTGAAATATACAAATACAAAAGAAACCCAATCATACTTAAAATCTATATCTCTGGTATTCTATAACTTTTTAGCTTCCTATGAACATAAAAATGCTATATATAGTTAATAATAAAGTGTATATATAGTTTATGAACAACAATTGCTCATATCTTCCAATCCTTAAACTCTTTTTCTAATTCACTATTATTTCTATGTTCATTACTATCATTGAAGATATAATATAGGCATAGTTAAATACATGGTTTATTAATCATCTCATCCTATTTTTATTCTTATTCTACTTTTAGGCACCTGATAAACTTGCCAAAAATATATTTGGACTCCTTATTAACTTTATACAAAAATGATATTATTCTTGTAGATACAAGATTAAGATCTCTAGTATTTTTCAATTACTCACTCTCTTATTCGTTTACTATTTAGTCCTCAAAATATATATTCTATATTTCTATTGTAGAAAAATTTATATTATTTTAATTTTTATTCCCATGATCTCTTTTAATTATCACGGAAACATTCATTAAAACATAATAAATAACCTCTCTCGTTTTAATCTTTATGTGTACATGGAATCACATACAACAAACCAGAAACAACGTAAATTAATTCATCATAACAAGAATTCTTTGGGTTTGTAAATGGTTGTTTAATGGAATATCATATGAAATAGTGAATATATTTAGATGAATCATGAATGTACCACCATAACATCAAACATGTAATAAATGTGTCTTAGCATTTCTCAAAGGAAAATATCTCCAATGAAATGATTACTTCAATATAATGGAAATAAATATTTTTTTACTTAATTTTCACTAATATTTAATCCTTATTCTTTATGTAATTTATATTTCTCTTTTCCAATTTTGTTTTTAATATTTATTATTTATTCTGTTATAAACTCCTTGATTTTAACTCATTAATCACGATTTAATAAGGATTTTATCATCTTGAGTCAAACGTTGTTTAAATAATTATGATTATTTATTCATTGAAAAATATATTAAATATTATGTAGTTTATTTGTGATTTCATATTATAAAAACACATGATTCCTCAGGTTTTTCAAAGAAAACACAACCTTATATAAGAAATATAATTTCTTATACTTGATAATTATTATTCTGAATTTTCTATATTTTAGACTCCAAATACTCATACTTAAGGCTTTGTAACTCTTATATATTGCATATGGTTTTTATATTTGGACTAATTTCCTATTATAATTTACCAAATATCATATGAATTCCTATTAAACATCTCAAATTTTTATTTATTGGTTTTACCATTATAATATTTCTTCCTAAGCCCAAAAAAACATTCATGTGATAAAAAATGATTTGTTTCATTCTTGAATTTATATGAAAACACAAAAAACCTTATATATGATAATGGTTTTCTATATTATGTATTTTTTATTCTGATAATTATTTTACGTATTCAAGTAATATTTTATACATATCCAAATTCACGAATGAATGTTTAAAAAAATTATGTATCCCATGAATATCAATACATTTTAAATTTCTAATTGAAGGAAAAAGTATTAAATATGAAAAACCATGGGAAAAATTTCAACATGAATATAATTTTTTTGTCATTATAAATGTACCAAATGTAATTCTCACTCACTAAAAATAATTTGAAATTACTCAAATGAATTTGTAAAGTACTAAAATATTTCAAATAAAAATCCTTAAATCTATTTTGAAATTCATTCACCTTTTAAATAATCAAATATGATCTTTAGAATAATCCTACAGTAAATCTTCAATTCAATTTCCAAACATAGACTTCAGAAACCATCATTCACAATGTACTATTCACAAAGTATAATTGGATTCATGATTAGTAATCTACTAATGGATTATCACTATAAATTAGATTTATATTTTATCTTAAAATATTGATTATATAGTAATCATTTCAAGGTTCATAATTCTTTAAGATTTAATATTTAGATATATTTATCAGTTTGATTGAACATTGTTGTGTTATAGATAGTTCTCTTAGTAACCATATCAATTGAAAATCATTCATTATAATATATATCAGCAATTATTACATGTAAATTCTACCACAATGAATTTTTATCTATGATAAATTGAATTAGAATCATTAAAACTATCTTCATTTTCAATCCCTAAAAATGAAATCATATTCAATTTCCTTTTCCCATTTATATGAGAAGAATCATCTATATGATCATTGGGAAATTAAATATCACCAAAATTATTTAAACATTAAAATTAATTTACATTATCATATTTTAAAAATACAATTTCAACATCAATAATACATTTTGTTTCATTTTAATCAGTGCCTATTGATGTGTAAATCCCAGAAACTGTTGATAATATCAACCCGGAGAGCACCCAATGTCTCGAATAGTTCTTGGGATCCTTTAAAATTTAAATAAGGGAATTCATTAAGAATGAGTTCACAAATTCTTTATAAGAATATATCAAAAAAGTGTTTCTACCCCTATCCAAAATCATGAAAACTATTTTACTTATTCCCAAGGATCAATATTTTATCTTATATAACTAGTATCATCCCATTAGTATGTATAGATTAACTTATTAAATCAATTCCCAATTCTATAATGAAATAAACATCCATATTCTCTAAAACATGGTCTCATTATAAAAACATGAATTTTTTAAGGAAAGTAACATAAATTTATTCATCATATTTGTATAAGGGATGAAGTGTTATCATACGAATTTTTTTGGTCTTATTATCATGGCTAAATTGATAATAAAAATTTTTACGATGTACTAGAATGATATTTTACATTGAAGGCCATGAGTTGTTTTGTTTTATCTTAGTGATTATACCACCTATTATTTTAAAGCTACATCACTCAATGGTTCTTTATCACTCTATTGGAAATGATTTTTGGATTCTTTAAGTCATCTCATATCCTCTATAAAGGTGATTCTCTCAATCCTAGCCTCTTTATTTCTTGAAAATTACATGCATAATAGGTGTCTCAATAAATACATTTCTACTTGAGAGTTTGTTTCTTTTAGAGGTAGGTATGGTGAAAAGGTATTTATCATATTTTTTGATAGTCAATATGAAATTATTCCTCAATGTAAGGAATCTTTCTATTCCAATATTCAACAATACACTGGAAATATATGGTATGTTGAGTTGATAAATACTAGTACTTATAGAAGTTGTGTGTTTATTTCTAGTATATTCCTCTCCAAAATTAATTAAGTCATTGATATATGGATTAGTTCTATCTAAAATAAACCATTCTATTATATTTCTTCAATATCAATATTTTGTATGGTTGATTTATATCCAATAATTTTAATGTTAAGTGGATATAATCACAATATAACATAGAAAATAGAAAAATGTGTTTCTATATTTCAATGTAGGGATCACTAGAAATAATAGTATTCTCTATTTCATAAAAATAAATTTTCTTTTATTATTAGTGTCCATATACAAGTCATAATATGTATTAAAAATAACATCAATTGATTCCCCTGGGACTCTAACTTAATAGGTTGATGACATTATGTGTGATTTTCACTTTGAAAAAAATAATTTCATCAAAGTTGTGTCAATATTTGAAGTCATGAAGAGAGCTTGTAAATCATGTGGGATAATATATATTGTGATTCAAAAGATAGTGTATTTCTATGGTCAGGACTTATTTGGGAATAATATATAAGGTTCTTTAATGCATTACATAAATTCATTTCTTGACATACCTAATAAGGTGAAATCATAAAGCTACATTATATAATGTTATTGTGCAATTTTTATAGATGATAGGGAGTGATTACATCTCCTATATTGTTGAAATTGTTTTGGGATGTTCTCATTTAATTCTAGGAAACCCATTCTCATATAATGAGTTTCTATATATCAATGTGAAACCCAAGGCTTATTTATGGTATCCTTGATAAATATGAAAATTTAATTATTTCAAATGTCATGCCTGTAGAGTATCATGATTATTATACCTTTAAACCTTTTAGTTCAGGCCTATTGTACACTTCTAAAAATAAAATATATTTTCAGGTTGAGCATCGATTAGACTCTTGTGATAGATCTTTTCGGATCAAAATATTACTAGTTAAATACAAATTCCTTGTGTGTAATATTCAGTATAGAGAAAACCCATTACGTATCTGATTCAATGAAAAGAATTCATATCTACTTTAAATTTCCATACATCATAAACTGTAAAATAGGGAACTAATATCATATACTTCTAGATGGGTAATGTGTGTGCCTCATCTCATACTTTCAATGGAGATGTATTAATTTATCCAATTTACTCATTTCTATAATGAATTTCCAATTTTCATTATTTCTCAATGTGGATACTTCATCTAATAATGGCCAGGATCATTGAGGGTTTTTTCATTATGGATACATGTCCAATGGTATGTTCATAATAAGGTTGTACACCTAGACCATACAACTAGTAAGACTTGATTAAAAAGTAAACTTTTTTGAATGACTAATGATATGCGTTTATTTTTTAATATGAGTAACCTACCTTCTACATTTTATAACCTCCACCTATATTTTTATAGACCCAATAAAAGTGAATCTGGAGCTCCATATGGTCATAGTGTGTCTTTTAAGGATCCAATAATTTGATTCAAAAATGAATGATATTGTTTCTTATACTAAACATATAATTTATTGGGGAGGTATATATCATGAAACTCTAGGATTAGTTATTATGGATATCAACACATTCAATGGGGAGGGAACTCATTCATCACAAAACGATAGGCCATACTCAAGAAGATTATTATTTTGAGAATAAAATACATCTCCCTTTCAAAAATGTAACCTTATTTATATTTTAATATTAAACCCTTATTAGCAGTCTATCCCATCCAATAAACTGTTGTTTATTTTATATTGTAACGGAAGACATTGATTGATAATGGCAAGGAAGTTCTTCAGACTTTTTATGATTTAAACACGATGATAGATCTAAATATGTCAAAAGGTAATGTAGATGACACATTCAAAATATTTATTCACATAGTTTCCCTCCCCCATGATTATAATAACATTATAACTTGTTGTTCCCTAAAGCTCCCCACTTCCGGTAACACTTTTACTCATACAAGGTGTTTTTTTGTCTATTAATGATAGTATTATTATGAGGGGGGATTATCATTCATTAATATATTTTAAAAATAATAATTTACTTTAATAAAGTTTATTATAACATGAATGGTAAATTTTTTAACTCATGGAATTGTGTTATGCGTGTCTGTTTTTTTGAATTAAAAAATTAATGGTGAATTTCCAGGTGAAATATCATTTTTAGAATGTCTATTAGTGATGTTTTCTTGATAAAAAATTATATTTTTTATAATAAGTTTAAAAATTAAAATTCAATGAATTTAAGGGTTTATGAACTATTTTAGTGTTAAATTCTCAATTTTTATAATATCATATTATTCATAAAACTGTGTAATCAAATCTACGTTTTAAAAATTATTGTTAAACCATATAAATAATAGATTTTATTTATAAATAATTAATGAATTTACACTGTGTCATGTTATAATTTAAAAAAGATATTAAATAAAGGATCTATGCCAAACCAATTATAAATTGAAATATTTATTTCGAAAATTTATGATTGATTAGTTGAAATTTTTTTGGGTTAAATTAATTATGAATAAAATTAAAGAATTATGAGAATGGGTACAACGTAATTGAAATATAAATATTGAATATAAAGAAATGTTTAATTTTTTGAGATAATTAATTATGAATATGTTGATATTCGAAGTGGTTATGACCTTGGGGTGGTTTAGAAGATGTAGAAGAGATTACTAATATCATTTGTTAAAGAAGAATCCATTTTGTTATGGTTTTTTAATGAAACAATATATAAAGAATGATGATAATTTATTTAAAATGTCTTTGTTTAGTATTTTAAATTTAACATATAAGTAATTTTCAATGAAACATATAATAAATTTATAGTAAAAAAGTTGGAGGTGTTTGAATGATGTTTGGAGTTATTGGAATGAATTATAGAGGTTTTTGGAGCAATGAATATTTGTATTTAAAATTTTCAAAATTCATTTATATTTGAGAATAATTTTTCATAGGCATATATGTAGCCTTTATCAACATGTAAAGGTAACTATATGAAATTTATATAGATATTATAAAATTGTCTAAAGTATATGGAACATAAGGGTACAATTTGGATATACAAGAGTCATCTTGGAGTAGAGTGATATGTAATGTTAACTATGATCATTCATAAATGTAGCATTTCATAAAATTTAAAGGTTATTATGTGTTGAGAGGAATTCAACTAGAAAATTATATAAGCTCTTAGTACGTATGTGTAATATATATTGGCTAATCTATAAGTTATGTAAAAGTTAATAAAAGGTATAATAAATATACAGATATGGATATAATAATATGTCCTATTATATCCATGGAAAATAAAATATATAAGGGTTAATACTAATATATTTAAAGGATACATGATGTTTTCTCTGGGCACATAAGGGTTAATCTATTATATTTATTTAAAGATAAAGGTTCAAAAATCTTACATAAATTAAAATGATGATATAAAAGTAGTTGTTTTATTGATTAAATATCATGAAGATGAATCTTAATACATGTAGATAGGTAATATAAGTTATCCCATGAAGGTTATTTCAAGACAGTATCTCCTAATCATTGAGAAAATAAGCAAAGGTAAATTGCATCAAGAAGAATATTATATCAATAAATATGAGAATATGTTTTAGCACTAGTTTAAGGAATTTGTTTACTAAATCGTAATATATACTACAAATCTAGGATTTATTCCAAATTCCATCATGATTGTTCCAAAAAGAGAACATGTAGTTGGATATTTGATAGAGATGTTAGATATAATTCTAAGGTAGTTTGGAGTTTGAATTTAAAAATAAAAATAAAATTATTACTCAATTAAATTTTCTTTTTTCGATAAGATAAAAGGGAACAAGGGGTTTTTCAGGACTAATTAATCTAAAGAATGTGCAATATGATATAGAAAAGTGTTTTTTATAAAAAAAGGTATATATAAAGAGTGGAAATTGAAGTATAATACATAGTTAATTTGTTTATGATCATAATTTTTTTTTGTGTATTGAAGAAATGGATTAAGTCACACTTCTTATGTAATAATGAAGTGAAAAATAAATATTCATTTTTAGGAGAAACAAATCATAGAAAAATGGAACATCCCAACCTCATCAATGTATTTGACCCCATTGAAACAAGAATAATGATTTTATTATATAAAATATTATTAACATCATTGTATTAAAAGATTTTCAAACCCATAATATTATATCCAAAATATTTAATATATGATTTTTTTATTGTCATGGAAGATTATAGAGACTTCCATAGAGTGGCTACTCATTTTGTGTAATAAAAATTATATATAATTGGTTTATAGTTTTTTTTGGATTTAATAAATGTATTGGGATTTGATAATGAAATCCTTAAATCAAACTAGTGATAGTTGTTAATTTCATTATAGATCATAAAAAATAATAATATATTTTTTAGTGATTCAGTCTCTCTCTTAGTAAACCTACTATGCTTGGGGCCATCACATGTTGTATAAGTGAATTCCATCATTCCTTTAGTGATCAATAAGTTATATGTTCACTAAGATAATGTTCATTGCTATCAATTAGTATTTTAGTTTTTCAAACATATAATAATTGATAATGTGTTCCAATATGTTCCAATTTTTATTCTCTAAATTTGTTTTTTAATGTAGAAAATTTTAATTACGTGAACAATAAAGGGATTAAAACATTCAATAAAAATAATTATTATATTTGTTATGATTATAAGATTATATATCTTTTGTCAATCAGCCTTTCTATTTTAGTTTCCATAATATATGTTTTTTTACTCATACTAAAGTTGTTGTGAATATTTTAGTATATAAGAATAATTTATAGAATAAATATTATGGTCAAAATTACATTATGTAATATCTTTTATAAAAATAGTTTATCAAGGATAAAGGGATCATTATAGGAAAATTTATTTCGGATAAATGGGAAAATTCATATGATGGAAATGGTAATGTAATGTAACATATTGTATAAAACTAGAGTTTAAAATATAAAGATATGAAGTCAAATGATGATTAATCCACGGACTAAATCTTTGTTATAGTTAATGAATTTTTTCACACAAAGAAGATTTGGTGATAAGTTGAAATATTATATATTTTAGGTAAGTTAATATGTATTTTTCTAGAAAGGATCGATGTGAATGTTCTTCTTCATAAAGTCATAGATTCCCATAATATTAAATTGGGTAATATTATCAATAGTCTTACTACTATGAAAATTAATATGGGAGGTGTGTTCATGAAAAAGGGAATGGATGATATGGAAATTTACTCAAATAGTTTTAAGTGAGGGAAGAGTAGAATCAAAAGTGATAATGATAAGAATAATTTTTTGAAGGAGAATATATTGAATTAAAATCAGAAAAAAAATCTCAATCATTTATAGGGTGTTTTAAGTGTTAAATAAACGTCTTCAAAAATGATTCCACTTAATAATCATGAAAACGATTTTATGATACATTTTATAGCAAAAAATCTAGGGATGAAAGAAAATGTGGAAGGTGAATATAGGGATGGGATTTAAATTCGTTCTTTGAAGAATAAAGCATGAAATAATCTTCAAATATAAAAGGTAATAATTTCTATAAATTCAACAATTTAATTTTTTTTATCAAATTGTCGTGATAGTGTTACTATAGTGTTTGATGAAGAAGTAGATAATACCAATGAATTTAATGAATGGATCCTAACAAAATTGGTTATTGAAGAAAAAAACACCAATTATATGAGAATGAAATAAAGAATGTGATGAGGAAATTGAAATGGTGTTCAAGATAAATACATAACTCAAAGTGTTCCCCTTAATGATTTATCAATTTTAAAAGGATAACAATGTTTAATAAAGTTTTATCAATTATATATCAAAAAATTTATAACTTATATAATGTAATGGAGTCAAATTTTACAAATATGATTGAAAAATTAATGTTATTTAATTAGAAAATTAAGTAGACTCTGAAATTTTAATTGAATGAGAATATTATAGAAGTGAAGAATTGTATTAAACAAAGTCAATCATATGATACAAAAAGTTTACTTAAAGTGTACGTAAGATACATAAGGGTCGGTATAAAATATAAAGAGATAAATAAGACTTCAAAATGTTTTAAAAAACTAAAAATGGAAACACAAATGATGTTATGTTATGGATTACATATCATGAAGATAAATAGTGATACATGTATTTAGAGTGTATGGGTCACATCATGAATATCATATCATACTATTATCATACATACCTAGAGAAGATAAGGATTAATGAATTAAATTATAGATAATATTTTCACATCATAATGATAGACGATTTAGAGGAACTGATTTTCAATCAATAATTTATAAAGTCATTCCATGATTTAAAATAGAGTCAATCTAGATAGATTTAGAGACTGAAGGTGTTGTTGAGAAAGTAAAGACAAGATCATGTGTGGATTAAGGTAGTTAGAAGTTCAAATTTAATGAAAAATATATTACAGTGTATACTAAATGTGAACTAGGTCCTTATATGATTAACTATAGGAGAGAATAAAAGAGGAGGTAAGAAAGTGAGCGTCTAACCATAAATTAATGAATATAATGATAAGTACACACATTATTTTTGTGTGATCATAACACTTGTGTAGTGTATTAAGAAAAATGAATGATGTTACACTCATTCTAAATTAAATTAGTAAAGGATAAATATAAAATGTTGAGAGATAATAAAAAAAGATGTACAAGTATAATAGAAACCTCGCCAATGAAAAAAATATTTCAGAAAAAAGATTGGGAGACGGGTTGGGAGATAGAATTATTAATATAATTATATTACGATTATTGGATAAAACATTATCATTATAAAAAATTTGATTATTCTAGTAAACGGTATAGTCTACAGTGATTCTAGATCATTCCAAAGTGTAGCTACTCATTTCGAGTAATAAACCATGAAAATTATGAGCTATTGGGTTACATGATTTACTTGGTGTTTCAGAATTCAGTAGTGATATTGTTGACTCTAACAAGTGATGTAGTTTGACTTCAAAAGTAATCCTTGATAGTAAAAACAAATATTGTTAATGGATTCACTCCCTCTCTCAGTGATCCTACACCATGCATAGGTCCATCAAAAAATATGTGTGTTTCTAATAAGGAAATAATTTATTGATGAATTATTATATTTTTTATTCTTAGGGTGGGGTATTGGATGATATTTGTTTATAAAATTTTTATTTGATCATTTAATAATGTGATGAATTAACTTACTTGTTTTATAACATTGTAATATATCAATTGTTGTAATGAAAATTCCATGATTTGGGATAGAATGATGGGAAGCCTTAGGTTATGCTACACCATGATGTGATCAATTATTTTGTGTAGGAAGTATTTGAGTTAATGATATATATACCATTCCACAGATTTGTTATTGAAACTTGATGACTAAAATGGATATGTCCATATATTTTGGAAAGGATATGATATAAGCCAAGTGTTTGTCTATGACATAACATGATAGACATTAAGAGAATATATTGATTCTATTCAAACAAGTTATATATGTTATTGTGTTGGTTTACTAATCAACCAACATATATTATGTTTTTTTTATATTTATGAAATATTTAAATCATTTTTTTGTTTTAGATGTCTTACATAAGAACACGTTTAACTCCATACGACACTTGATGATATGGTGATTAATATTCTTTAATTTTCCAGCACTATTTATGTACATATCTACAGTTGATACTTGTTTTAGGCATCACGGGATAAGAATTGGAAAAGGAAAATTTTAGGTGGGAGGTGATATGTGATGATGTCAATGAGATAATTAAATTATGATTTTGTAATATTAAAGTTGTTTTATTTTCCATAATAAAATATGAGATTTCATAATTTAATATATTAGTGTCAATAAAACTTTGGTTATGGTTATTCATATTTTCGATAAATATTATTATTTTTGATTACATAGAATTATATTTTTTCTGATGTTTGAATTATTCATCTACGTATCATTTCTAATTTTTATTATTATTGATATTGTTCAATTTTAGAGCACACTTATGGACATGTGGAATTTTTCATGATTCAAGCCCATGTTTTAGGAAAGTGTTTAAATTACTCTAAATATAATGTTATATCAAACCTCACTCTCCAAGATAGGTAAGTATATCAAATATCACTTATTTATTAATGGAAATAAACTTTCTCTATCATTCCTATTTGATGGTCCAAATGTCATACTTTTTATATGGAAGGAGAAATCCAGATTTAATTAACAATATGATAACTAATGAATAAATATATTCCTAAGTATCCATTTATTTTATTAACCACAAGGATTGATTAATTTTTGTATCAATTCACGAGGTTTGATTTTTGAAAATAACTATTAACCTTTGGAAATAGAGATTTCTGTTAAAATTTCCCCTTGGTATAATAATGATCTAATGTATATCACTCAATTTAGTATACAAAGTGGGTCATCTAGAACACCCACATTATTTTTTAACTCATTATAAAAACTCTGTTTATTTCTTATAACTATTACCCACTACAATCATCACATTCAATCAAAATGTATAATTCTCTCTGAGGACCATCGATTGATGATGAATCAAAGTCAAGATTTGAGGTGTAAATTTTAAATTAATTATATAAAATATATAACCCACATGAATACATAATAAAATAGTGAATCATTTTATATAATATGATACATTATATATATTATTAAATCCCTCTTAGAATTCTATTAAAACCAAAAATAATAATTAAACCTTTTAATATAAAATTAGAAATGAACTAAAATTCCATATATTTTTTTCAGTTCAAGTATTGTTAAAAATGTTACTTCTCAATATAATATATGTTTTATTACACATTAAAACCTTCTACTTCATTTTGTTTTTATTAAATAAAATATTACCTCAAATACACTATATTGATTTAACATATATAATTAATTATTGTTTTTAAAAAATTTATATTTAAGATTTATTATCCTCATTATAATTCCCCATAGGCCCTAAAACTATCGATTATGTCTGGGATAGGAGTGTTACATGAACTCAAGTGTAGCTCCCTAAATACTAGTGGCTTCTGACATACAATGCGGGTCTTGGGTGTTTCCATTTGGAAAACTATACCATTATATAAGAGTAATTAACATGGGAAATAACAAAAAACCTCCTTATGAATAATTAAAGTACATAGAATAAAATAATACATTATATAAAAAATAAAATACAGAAAATTATAGATATACATGAAAACCAGTCCCCAATGGATTTATGAAATATATAAATAATAAAAATGAAATAAAAAACAAAGAGGCACTTCGAGCATCCCTTAGCCTCATCCCCTCCAAACCTCTAGATCATTATAGAGTTTCTACGACTTGATTTTGATTACGTACATTATTTTTTTTATAGAATAATCATTATAATTATATTTTATTATGGTTTTTAACCAGAAATAGTATTTTTAGATAATATTAAAAGTTAATTAAGTAATATATTTTTGTTAATTAATAAATCATATTTTTAAAAAATATCATTATTAAATATAAAAGATAATAATATTTTTGGAAGAAAATGTAATTATTATTATGGTTAAAAAAATATTTTTTTCAGAACCCATCAATTTTCAATGAATATCAGTTTTTATATTAAAAGTGAAATTTGAAAATTTTAGAAAATTATTTAGATAAAATCAATATTATTTTTAGAATCAAAACTTCAAATTAATCCAATGGGGAATTTTTCTTCATATTCAAAGATAGTCCATTTTTTGGGAAAAAATTAAATATCATATAAATATATAGTATCTTTTATGAACCCATAATAGAAAAATAGTGTTATAATAAACACTATAAAAGAAATATTTCTCCAAATAGAAGTTTTTACTATAGAAAAATATGATTTTATATTTTTTTAACTTATTTTTTAAAGAATTAGTGATTCCTCCAAAACATATAATATATTTTACGATTTTAAGTTCATTTCATTAATAATGTGACTCACCTCCACTTATGCAAGGATAATATTTTAATATCATTGGACCATAGACAAATAAAATATTTATTCCACTCCTCTTTTGAAAAAAAACATGGGTAAACACCTTGGTAAGATCTATGGGTTTTATTACTTAATTATATATATTCTAAAAACTATGTTTGTGAAATATTAAAGATTTCCCCTCTCATTTCTAATATATCGCACTGAAACATCCACTTATCTTCACTCAAAATATATGGAGAATGTCCTTAATCAGTCCTCCCCTCACTAGAATTATTCAAAAGTAACCCATTCTCTCAAGAATCCCCTATTCAATTTTTATATGTAAGAAACTCATGTAAGGGTTCCTTGTATTTTCATTTTTATCCATGTTTCCTTATATTGTTACACAATATTATTTTTAGTTAAAAATGATGGGTTATGTTTTCTCACCTCTCCCATACTACCCTTATTATTTTTTTATGATGAGATACTGTATTCTCTCTCCATAAACCTTCCCATGCACACCTATTACCCTACCATCATTTCATATGTGTTATTCTATTTCTCCTCTTTCATCAAGATTCTTTATTATGTTATGATTTCTATTTAAAAATACCTTAGGTTGGGACATGTGTATATATAACCCTGTTACATTCCATATCATATATATATATATATAATTATATACCTATTTTGATATCATCAACCCTTTTTATTAATTTTTATGCCTCACCCTTATGCTATATTATTTTCATAATGATTTTCTATTCCGAAAATGACATTTAGAGAATACCGTACCCATTAATCTATCAAGGTTATTCAAATTTATATACTTATAAATTTTTATTGAGGACTAAAATGTTTTTATTCCATACACAATGATCATAGAATGAATTATGATGAAGAATAATTCCATGTTTTATGATCTATGTGGAAAACATAACCATGACAATGAAATAAAAGTTATGGGTGCAACCAGAATTATATAGAACACCAATGAATTACATAATTTTTAGTATCATGGAACAAAATTTTGGGATTAGTGTTTACCTTATTCCATTATTGCAATTTTTCCTCTATGATAACATGGTAGTTTATCATTGAACTATGATACAATGTTTTAAGTTGTTTCCACATTTCAATGTAATGATTATCATGTTATATCATGACTTTATGTTCATGTTTCTTTTATGATCCATTGATATGGACACTGTTTTACATGTGTGGTATTATTTGTTTTATTCCTTTTTTATTCCCAAACTAGGCTTTATATCTTAATATTTTCTTAGGTATGTTATCAGGTTATCCCATGCTAAATTATGTATGAAAGAATGTTGTGGTCATGTAATGAATCATTTCAGTGATGTTGTGCTATTTCATGTTTCAAGGTGATATTTAATGTACCTAATATCTTATTAAACTATACATATTGATCATTCGGGTTGTATTAGGGGTATTTTTATGTAATTAAATCATGTATGAATGTAATAAAAAGAGCATAGTTGATATATTTGGTAATAGAGGAATGTTTAGTTATTTTTTGGATTTAGATTTGAAAAATCTGGTGAAATCCTTATGGATAAGGAAATGTATAAGTAAAACATCCATACATCACGGTGGGAATATAGTAAGTAGTTTATCAAGAAAATGTATCCTTGTCTATATATAACCATGTGGATGTGTCTCTGACAGAGATGTATCTAGGGGTAACACCAAAAAACATTGCTTTGAGCTAGACATGAACGGGAATTGGGGCATGACTACGAGCCTGGATGTACTCTTGTTTTGACAATCCCAGGGGATAAACATTGATAAATTCATAAGCGTAGTCCGAACCATTATTAAGGGAACACAAAAAATCCCATAACAATATATGTTAGGATGTATATCATGAATAAATTTGACAAAATTCTTATATTTCATAAGTTAAAGAAATAAATTAAATTTATAGGCCATCCATTTTATATCATTGGACTCCCCTTTACATGTTTAAAAGTTTAAAATAATTATCCTAATTTTCTTAATATTCTATCCAATGTTCAGTTATATGAGTAATCAAGATGAAAACCGATGCAAAGATCAATGTAATGATCACCCTAATGGGTTTCCCAATACAACAAAAGGAGAAATTTAAAAACCTTCCAGGATATTCTATTAGTTAAATCAAATTTAAAACATAAATTTGGATCAAGATGAATGTTTAACCCCCGCCCCCTAAGAGAAAATAAGTTTAAATCGAGAGCTTCATGATACAAAGGCCTCATATATTCAATGGATCATCTGATCCCTCAATCGACAAAAAATGGATCAACTATATTGAGAATATATTATCCATTCATAAATTATCTTAATAAGAGAAGGTTATTTTGGATGCTTATAATATAGATGGTGGAGTGGATCAATGGTAGAAATTGATCAAATACTAAAATCTAGAGGAAGAGATCATGGTAATGGGATATAAGAATTTATAGAAAATGTTTTATGATAAATATTTTCTTCGCACCCTCCTATATAAGGTGGAAAGGGACTTATTTTCCCTCCTTAAAAAAGACAATGAATCTATCGGAGCATACGAAGAAAATATCACAAGGCATGCACAATATGCCTATGAATTTTTCATAACCCCTGAATGCAAGGTTGAACCCTTATTTGTTGGGATGAAACCTAGAAAATGGAAGTCGCTAGTGATTTGTGACTTTAATAGCTATGTAGAAATTTACCAATTATCCCTCAAGGTCAAAATGGAGATCTATGAATATCAGGGTTATGATGGTGATAAGAAGCAGATGGTGGAATAAAATTCAGGTTGCCCGATAGAGAGATCTAATGGTGACATGAAATTTCAACACCCCACTTTCTAAAGGGTTAGAAAATGTACCCTATAAATTTCTTAAAGGGGAAGAGGAAATGATTTAGGTACATGAAGGAAGGGAACCTAGTTAGTGATTGCTGGTAATAAAAACTGGCTACTACAAAAGTGGAAAGGAATTATCCAGTAAAATCACAGCACATTGTTCATTACTACAACTACAATGATCTAGAGAATTTCACAAACCAATGAACTAAGTAAAGTGTTTTTAGAGGCATCAAACAATATCCATGGTAGCTAGAGAGATATTTTTCCCAACAATACCACCAAAGTGAATCCTGAAAACAAAGCGGTGACAAGTATAGTAGTTATTCATACAATAATAGAGGTCATACTTTCTGATTATATTTCAATGATTTATTTTATATATATAAAGTTTAGTAGATCATTAAAAAACACCACCACAAAGCATGGAAGTAGGGATGTCAGTAAAAATAGAAAATTGGGAAATTATAGCATCTCATGTATATAACTCCTCCCCTATCACAATTTGAGTAATGAACATCCAAGAGAACCTTTTAATCCTTCCCTTGGAGGAATATGGGGAAATTCTTAACATGTATTGGGTTACCCTATATAGAACCTTTATAAATTTCAATGAGAGGGAAATCACTCCCTTTATGGAAATTCAATATCTGATTATATACATGTTCATGGAGGAGAAGAAATCATTTCTAGAACCATCATCCCAATAATGGATTATACTTCCATATGAGCATGTGGATATTGTGTAGATGATTAGGTATAAGGAATTTTCCATCCTTGAAGATGTGCATATTATGAGGGAATTCATTGATGTGTTTCTTGAGGAGTTTCCTAGCCTTCCTCCTACAAGAGATGTTAAATTCTATATTGATATTATATTTGGGGATTTTTTGATATCTAAGACTTAATATTGAATGGATTTTATGGAACTATAGGATCAATAAAAAACTACAAGGGAATCTATATTAATGGCTTATATGCCCATGCGCTTCACCATGGGTTGAACAAGTCCTCTACCTTAAGAATAATGACGTGATAATGCGGGTTTTCATTTATTATCATGAGATCAACAAAATCCTGAAAAAAAAACAAGTATAATTTTCCATGAATTGATGACTTATTTGATCAGACACATGTAGAATATTACTTATCCATGGAGGAAGTTTGGTCGGGATATTAACAAGTAAGGGTGAAAAAGGAGGAAATTTCCATGACTATTTTCATTCAAGGTATGAGCACTATAAATTCATAGTAATGCCTTCAGAACTCACTAATTCTCCATAACTATCAATAAAAATGATGAATAGAGTCTATAGATATTTCCAAGAAAACTTTGTGGTAGAATTTATTTATGATATTATAATATACTATAAAATTAAGAAGGAGAATGAAGAGAATTTAGGTACTGTGCTAAAGACCTTGTTAAATGAAAAGATTTATACGATGTAGAGTAAATGTGAGTTATGGTTGAAGGAAGTATCTTTCTTGGGTCATGTCATCACAAGAAATGGGGTATCTATATACCCATCAATGGCTATGGAAATTGAATTATATATGGGGACAAAATCTATGGAATATATCCATATTTTCCATGTGTTTTTTGGGTATTATCATCAATTTTTGAGAAATTTATCATTATTTTCAAACCTTCTAACCAAAATAAATCTGAAGGGATTCATGTTTTAATGGAATGTTAATTGATAAGAGGGATTTAATGAGTTGAATATGAGGCTTATCACTACACTCATGTTCGAACTACCCATAAGTTGAGTGCTTTTCACGATATTCAGAGATGCTTCGAAAAAGGGCATAGGCTGTGTGTTGATGAAAAATGAACAATTCATTGCCTATGCTTTAATAAAGTTGAATGTTCATGAGAAGAACTATCCAACACATGATTTGGAGTTGGATATAGTGATCTTAACTTGGAAAATTTAGCGCCAATACCTCATTTGGGATAATTGTGATATATATATGGATCAAAAAATCTTCAAGTATTTATTCACACAGAAAGAGTTGAATATGCACCAACGAAGATGGTTAGAGAATCTCCATGAAAATAATTTCTCAATTCGCTTCCATCTGGGGAAAGAGAATAAATTAGAAGATTATTCATGAATAAAGGATCTAATAACCCTTTCATTAATGGAAATTGGAAAGGATCAGATCATCTTATACTTGAAGAGGATGGAGTAGGGGGTCATAATGGAAAGAACATCATCAATCCTTTCACAAATGATTTATCAACCATCTCTTCTGGAGTGGTTAAAGGATTCTCAAAGAGATGATGTGGGAATTCCGAAGAAAGTGGAAACTATTAAAAAAGTAAAATCCTTAGATATCAATGTAAATTAATAAGGTGTTGTGTGATTTGGGTCAGGACTATGTGTACTATCAAACTTATGTTAAGGAAGGATCTGTTGGATGATTCACATAGCTCAACATTCTATATGAATTTTTGGAATCCCAAAGATGTATTGAGGTCTCTAGTAATACCATTTTTGGGACCATATGATGATATTGATAATATAATATACAACATGATGTCTTGTAGGTCATCATGTTAAGGCAGAAATGTAAAACTTTAAGGGGATGATGCCTTCATTACCCATACCTTCATTGAAATGGGAAAAATTTACATGGACTTGGTAATCAGGCATCGTAATACATCTAGAGAAAACAATTCTATCTGGTTTGTAGTGGATCATCTTAAAATTACTACTCACTTCATCACAATTTGAGATGATTTCTCATTGGATCAACTTGCAAGGATACACATAAGAGAATTAGTGAGGCTGTATGGTGTACAACTACCATTTGTATCCAATCGAGATCCAAGAGTCCCCTCTATGATTTGGAGGAGTCTCCAAAATGCTACTAATACTATGTAAAACTTCATCAAGGCCTACCACCCTCAACCCGATGGCTAATTTTTGTGGACGATCTAGACAATTTAGGATATGTTGAGAGAATGCTCAATGGACATCAAAGGTGTATGGGATCAACATCTTCCTCTGGTAGAATTATTTTACAATAAAAATTTCTAATCAAGCCTACAAATGTTAAAATATGAAGCCCTTTATGGTAAGAGGTGTAGAACAACTGCATGTTGAGATGATGTTGGGGAACAAAGACTACTAGGTCCTAAAAAGGTAGAGTAAATGTTGGATAAGGTTAATAAAATTCAGCCGCACATCAAGGCTAGATGGAGTCAACAGAAAATCTATGATGACAATCATCTACAAGACCAAGATTGTCATCTCAGAGTTATGGTATTCCTCCTCATATATACGTGGAATGGATAAATTATATTTTATAATAAGTGAAAGCAAAGTCCAAGGTACATCCGACTTTTTGAGATCTTTGATTGCATTGGAGTGGTGTCCTATCGACTAACACTCCCACCTAACTCATCTCATGTATATGATATATTCCATGTATCCATATTGAGAAATTACATACCCTACCCCTCTCATGTAATCAATCTATAGGTGGTTCCAGAATATAATTTCAATCGTATGAGGATAATCCATTGAAGATCATAAATCATAGAGACAATGTCCTATGGAATAAGACAATGTACCTGGTCAAAATGTTTTGGAGAAACGAAATATTTAAATATGAAATATGGAAACCAAATAAGGTTATGAAACAAAGTTACCCTCATCTATTTAAATGTGGGAATTGAAAATTTCAATTGAAAATTTGGTTAAGGGGTGATGATTGTAATGAACTGAACTATTATATGTGAAATTTCCCCTTTGATTTAATTACATGTGTTATTCTGTAAAACTGTTATTGAAAAAAATGCAATCAATTTGTTTTATTAGATATAATTGGATTTAAATGACAATTATGTATCATTACCATTGTTAATATATATGGAACAATGAATACATGACTGTATAAAAATAGGGTTTAACTAATCCTTTCGAGATAAACAATGGATGTGATGGTCTAAACCAGTAGGATCATTCCTAATGAAGCTTATTTATCGGAGATTCCAACATAGAATGAATTTATGGGATTTTCCCCAGATCAAGACCAAGTTTAGATCCAACAACTTATGTTTGAGAAAAATAATTTATGGGAAAAGATCATGCTCATCGAGATCAAGACCTAAACTATCTTCACAGAATAGCCACATGAAATACCCACTATCACACACTATACTCTTAGGGTGTATGCTCGTGTAATAAAGGGACATGTATCAACACCCTATAATTATGAATATGTACTTTATTTTTGTATATAATAATTCAAGATCATTTATTTTATTATTGGTTTGAAGGTGAAAACAGTATTTTCGGTTAATATTCAAATTGAATTAAGAAATCTATTTTGATGAATTAATAAATAATATTTTTAATAAAATATTATTATTAAATTAATTTTTTTAAATATAAATGATCAAATAATTTTTATGAGGCTAAATGAAATTTTTATTGAGGTTTAAAAATTTTTTTTGTCAAAAGCCATCAATTTTCTATAAATATCATCTTTTATGTTAAAAGTAAAAATTGACATATTTAGAAATTTATTTGGATAAAATGAATATTTTTTGGATTCAAGAACTCAAATTTATTCAATGATGGATTTCTCATAATTTTCTGAGACAGTAGAATTTATGGGAAATAATTAACTACCAAATAAATATATAGTGTTTTTTATGACATCATAATGGCCTAATAGTGATGTAATAAACACAATAAAAGGGTTATTCGACCAAATATATGTTACAATTTTAAAATAATGTGATTTTATATTTGTTTTAATTATTATATAAAACCTTAGTTATTACTTCAAAATGAATGATATATTTTATGATTTTAAGATCATTTCCTTAATAATGTGACTCAACTCAAAAAAACCAAGGCTAATATTTTAATAACATCAGACCACGGATTTTTTACATAATTTTTTCCACTCCAATTTTTCAAAAACCATGGGAAACAATCGTGGGAATTTTTATGGATTTGAATATTAAATAATATAGATTTTGTAAACCCATGTTTGTGAAGTATTAAAGAACTACCCTCTCATGTCTTATATAAACCCACCCATGATCCAACTTCTCTTCACTTAAAATACTTTGATAAATTACTTACTATATCCTCCACTCTCCATAATCCTCCCATGGAACCCCAATACCTCAAGAAAACCCTCTTCAAGCTTCTGAACTCACACACTCAAGTAATGGTTCCTTCAATTCTCATTTTTATCCAAGTTTCCTTATATGGTTAAACACTTTTTTTTAAATATGACTGGATTATGTTTTAACACCTCCCCCATACTAACTTTATTATTTTCGAATGATTATAAACCCCTTTATCTCTCATTAATCCCTCCCATGTACACATATTACCATGCTGAAATTTCAGAAGAGTTATTACATTTATCCTCTTTCATCAAGTTCCCTTATTATTCTATGTATTCTATTTTCAAATACCTCATGTTGGAACATGTATTTATATGACCCTATTACTTTAAATTTCATTTATATATGATTTTAGACCTATTTCTATTCTATCTAACATTTTTATGAATTTTTATGCCATATGGTTCTACTGCCAAAATTTCACCGTGATTTTCTATGCCAAAATCATTGTGTAGTAAATACCACTCCCATTCCTATATCATGGGTATTAAACTTTATGAAAATATAACTTTATTTTAAGGACTTACATGTTTTTATTCCAAAATCCTTGAACATGGAATGAATTGTGATGAAGAATGAATCTATGTTTTATGATATATGTGTCACACTTAAGCTTGATACTAAAATGAAATTGATGGGTGTTCCTATAATTATATAGTGACACAATGATTGGCTATTGTTTACTATCATGATATGACATGTGGGTCTAGGGTTTTACTTGATTCCTTTATTGTACATTAAACACTATGATGTTTTGGATGTTTGGACTTAACGTAGGATGCAACGTTTTATGTTTTTTCCACATTTCCATCTTGTGATTATCATGTTATATCATGCCTTTTTTATCATGATTATTTTATGCTCCATTGACATTACTATTATATAACATGTGTTTTGTTCCACATGTTATTCTTTGTTTATTCCCTTACAAGGATTTATAGCTCACCTCTTTCTTATGAATGTCCTTATGTTATCCCATTCAATGGTAAGTATAAAGGAATATTGTGGTTATGTAATGGATTTTTTCAATAATGTTGTTGAATTTCATGTTTCAAGTTGATATTTAATGTATCTAATTCAAAATATACAATCCTTATTGTTATTTCAGGTTATATTAAGTGGAATGTTTTGTAATTGAATCATGTATGAATGTAATAAAAAGAACAGGTCTCTAATACATACCTTGAATGTTGTGAGTATAATGTAGTATGGAACAAAATATAGTGTCACTAATATATCAAATAAATAATTATATTACCATGTGACATTATTATAAAAAAATCATGGAAGAGTAAAAAAAATATCCACCATTTATCAATATATGGTGTGGTGACATCGAAAACTGACTATACTGATTTTGGATAGGTTTTAATATCTTAGAGCATAATACAGTCATTTTGAACCTTGGGGTGTACATGGTCCACAAAAACAAATATCAATCACCCCTACAAGAACTCGAGGCACAACTTCTCATCACCACGAAACTGATAACATGATATCAGTAACCCAAGGGAAGAAACTCATTTCATTTAAACATATAGCAACCTAGGATTAATATAAATGGATATTAAAATATTTTAGATGTATATTGAGGACATTAAAAAAATACATTCTCGTGGAGCATAATACTTTAGTGTGTTTGGAAACATGAAAAAAAACTCTTCTAACTTGGTGAAAGATAATTAATTATTACCACAATTATTTTCCCTTTTGTACTTATATTTAATAAATTTCTTCATAACGTATAGAAACTAAACATAATAAATGGTTCAGAATAGATGCCCGGTAATGTTAAACAAGGTAGATACATAGAAATAACATGAGATAAATGTATGAGAACATGAGAATGACATTTTAAGATCATACCCTGCATATGAATGACCATATACACGAGTTGTGGTATAAATATTGGTAGGTAATAATACATGAATTAAAAGGGAATCAATATTATAATCCATGAGAACATAATATATTAATATGAAAAAGAATTTATTGTAGACACATATTCATATAAATTGATTTCCATAATAATTAAGGCATAAATTAAAAATCTATATTATTAGGGTGGGATCACACTCTACATAATCTTGGTAGTCATGGTTTAGTAAAATTACCATATTAGTAGTAATCGTTTAATCACAAGACCACCTTAGTGAAAGAAATCCTTTATTGAATCGAGTTTATGACCTGTCCCAGCCATGACTGTCACATGAAAAATATATCTCTACGCAATTATTTTTTTGTAGATATAGGTCTCTCCCATATTCTAATTAAATAATACATATGAGTGACATAAGATTATAAACATTGATCATCTAATAACCCATTAAATGAAATGGGTTTCATAATCTCATAATCGTATCATAGACCATGTAGAAGAGGAATGTTTCATTATAATTTTATTAAATAATAATATATGAAAATAAGTTAATTTCATAAAAAAATATCCCATGAATGTGAAATGGGTTTCATAAACAAGAAACCTATGAAAGAGAAATGGTTTTCATTGACATATAACCAATGAAAGAAAAATTTGTTCCATAGACATCATGATATCAAATCATAATCCTTTTATAGAATGAATATTAATATAACCCTTAGATTATATCCCTGGAAAAGGAATGAGTGAAACAAAAAGATGTCACCTTAAATGGAATATAATTTTGAAATATCATTTAAAACCTTTCTTGATGAAAATTTTCTTTTCTTATTTGATAAATACATTTTAAAAAATAAAACATTTTACAAAACACAGTCTTATATAATAAACAAGAAATCATTAAAAGGAGTATTGAGGGAATTTTAAAAACATTTTTCCATGAAAACATACAAAATAATCTTCAACAAATTCTAGATAATGTTTTCCTTGAAATTATACGAAAGATCGTAGAAATATTTTTCAAAATATTTTCCTCAAAAAATTTTAAAGTTAGATTGAAAACAAATTGAAATAGTTTTTCCATGAAAAAATATATAGGATTCTTGAAAATATTATAAATTCATTTTTTCATGAAAACTGATTATAGAAGTTTAAAAAAAATTTCAAAACATTTTCCCTCAAAAAACATAAATAAGAATCTTGAAATTTATTTGAACAAACATTCACTTGAAAAATTATAGATGACTATTTAAACACATTTGAAACCAATTTTCCTTGAAATTTTTTAAAAGAATAATGAAAAAATATAATAAAATTTTTAAATATCAATTTTTTTAACAATTTTCTAAAACATGGTTTTAAAAGTAAAAATATTTCTGATTAAATAGAAAGATAAAGATGGATTTTCTGAAAATCACTTTCTTAATTTTGAAAAGTACCAAATATTAAAAAATGGTAAAATTAATTGATGATATTATTACTAACCATAAGAGAATATAATTATTTATTATTCATTAATGATAGATCACAATGTTTCATAAATGAAAATATAATCATAAATATTCCTCATAAATTATGAGATCGTTTCGAGAAACTCTTACAACATGGTAACATATCATCATACTCCAAAACTAAGAAAATAAAATAAAATAGAAGTAAAATTATCCTGAAAAATTATATTAAATAGATAACATATAGAAGGGTATTTTATACCACTCTTAGAATAATATATGTTCATAACATGTCTTATGTCTCAAAGAAGTAAAATTCAGACAAAATTACATTACCGATTTGGTAATTTTTGAAACATCGACCCAAATAAAGAAATATATAAATATAGATATGTAAATACATATCAATTTAAGAATAATAATCTGATTTTTCATCCAAGGTAAGTATAAACACAAAATATAATAAAATAAGAGGCAAACATGTCTTCTATCTCTTGGAAATTGAAATTATGATGAGAAAAGCATTAACATGTGTATTGAATTTATTTGTAATCGTTCAAGCCTACGGTATAAAAAATAATAATTTTATTATACATCCATATAAAATAAATTTTATTATATTCTATATAGTATATAGCTTTATATTACCCACATATTTATAATTCCATGTTAATTTTATGCTTCAGGTAATATTTTCCTAGGTTTTTATTCATGTCCTGACTTATTATTTTTGATACTCTTACATGGGTCATGATTAAATTATTCCCAAAAAGTAGAATATTAGATAAGTATAATATATATTCTGTATATAAATATTTATAATAAAAATATAAAGCATAGTAATATTAAATGGAATAAACCATTAAGGGAGACGAAAACCCTTATGTACACATGAATGCTGTTTTGGTTTAATTATTGTTTTGAAATAAAGAAAGTAATGTAATATATGTATAAATATTTAAATATTTAATAATTAAATTATATTTATTATTTAATATATACCATATTATTTTTCTAAACCCATCCATAATATCTTCCATGTAAAATGTGAACAAATCAAATTTCTTTGATGAGGCGGTAGTCCACACATCCCCAAACGAAGTTATCATTTTTAAGAAAAATAGAAAGCATGAAAGTAATTTATTTATAATATTTTAATAAGATGAAATTAATAATAACTATAAAATATATCATATAAAATATAGTTTTAATCATAATTATCAACCATAGGATTTGGTATAGGAAAAATGAACAATGTCATTTCGTGAGGCGATAGTTCGTCGCACACAAGAATGGTAAATTCATTACACATTAGATGGAAGTGTGTGCCTGTGTTGGTTGAAAACATATAATAAAAAAATCATTGTTTATTGGGTATACTGAGTTTATTATATAATAATTAAATAATAATACTTTAGGTGTGGAGAATGAAAATAAAATAAAAGAGCTTGAGGACGGATGTTACCCATTTGTTGGGTTTCTCTACTTGGTTTCCACCAAAGGGATTACTTGGTTGGATTTATTCACAAATGGATGATTCTATGATGAAGGGAGGTATTTTAATAGATTATTTTAATATATTTTGGTCAAGACAAAGGGTTGTTGAGGTGTGAATAAGTGGGAGGGGGAATACCTCTTTCTACTACAGAAGGAGTGACATTATTGTAAATTTTTGGAGAAGGAATTACACAAACATTTTTCCCATATCATGTGTCTCCAATATTGTTCCCAAATATATAAAAGGTAGGATATGGTCTAAATATGAAAAATATATATTTTGGACGATTTTCTTGGTTATTTTGTTCCTCAAGTTTATGACTTAGTTCTTTGATGGGTTGATTTTTCTATTAGTTAATGTAATTAATTTAAATCAATTTGACCAATCGTTTCGGCCAAAAACAAAGTTTATAAAATATAAAATTATAAATTATTTTTATTTCAAATATATAATACATTTTTCGAAATTCCAATTTCTTATGTGGAAGAAATTAATTTAAAATTAATCTTACAGATGGGGAAACAATGCACAATTTTTAAGCGAAAACGTCCAATGGTTTAAAATGTATTTATAAACAATTTCATTGTAAAACTGGTTAAAATAACCTAAATAGGATTAAGTTATTTTTAATTGATCTAATTATAATTTAA
This sequence comes from Viscum album, assembly GCA_963277665.1. Taxonomy (NCBI): domain Eukaryota; kingdom Viridiplantae; phylum Streptophyta; class Magnoliopsida; order Santalales; family Viscaceae; genus Viscum; species Viscum album. The sequence goes on along the minus strand of OY728119.1, from coordinate 1,009,241,825 downwards.
TAATAAATTAAAACATAACGTAAATATATAAATAAATTATATGAAATTGTTATTTTGAATTAATGTTATGTGTTTTTTTTATTCACCAAAAAAATGAAACTTCTCTGAAAATACCTAGAATATACCCCAAGTAAATTTTTATATTACTATTTCAAAAATGAAATTTCTTTTGTTAATTAAATTTTATAAAATATTCAAAAATAATATTTAAATTGGTTTCTCCATTTAATGTTTTTAAAATTACCTTTAACAAAAGTACATATTTTTTATTTATATAATTGGATTTGTTCATATATTATTTCAATTAAATCTATTTAATGATTATCTAAAATATTGATTTAATATATAGATTTTATATAAAACACTAATCATAAGTTGTTTGTTCAATTTATTATGATAAAAATAGTGTATTTAAATTGAAAAATAATTTTCTTTGAAATGAAATTTTCTAATTTCAAATAGTTCACTCATTTTCATATAATAATTTATAACCAACGAATTAATTTTACTTTCTGGTATAAATAAAAGTTTTATAATTTATTTAATTTTATACAGGGTTTACATTCCACATTATTGGTGGTAGTTATAAAAATTATTTAATAAAAATATTAATTATATATTATTGTCTAATAAAACATAGCCTTGTTTGTGAGGAAATATTTTTAAGGGACTTAGTAATGTGTGAAATACAAGATAAAAAAGTGATGCTCTGCCTAATGATAATTTAAGTGTTTCATGTGGCTCAATATTAACAAGGTGTCTTATATATCGAACTAGATAATTTTTTCTTTTACATTTAAAAATCTTAATTTCATTTTTAGTGAAATAAAAAATATGAAAAGATTAAATTAATTTAAAAAACAACAATTCAAAAAATCTTTGGGTGATACATTCTACCACCATTAATAAGAATTATTGTAGATACCCAACCTCAAAAATAACTTGTTCTAGTTTTTTAAACTGAAATTTTCATTTGAGGATATTTTCAGTTTAATGTTTTTTATAATTAAGAAAAAATCTAAAAATTAGACCCATACATTACATGGGGACACTTATACTCAGTATTTATGTTTTCAACAAAAGTATATCTCCAAAAATATTGATTTCTTTTCAAGACACATCTTCAATTATTTAATTGTGAAATTTTTATTCCATTACAAAACATGTGAATTTTAAAAAACATTTTCAAATATGGGATGAGAACTAAAAGATCGTAATGTAACCTAAAATAAGGAAAGAAACCATTATTCCTTGTATACTTTAAACCCATGAAAACATAATAAATATTTTTTGCATTTCACCCATAAAACATAAACTCTTTATCAAATGTGATGAAATCATTATATTATTTTAAAAAACTATAGAAAACATAAATCATAGAGGTAACTTATGGTATCTATATCAATTATACATTTATTTTAGCTTTTATGGCTATATATGGATTAACCATCGTGGTAACATTTGGAATTCCCAATGGAGTTTATTCCCGTAATATCTTAGGAGAAACCCCTTTGGTTACCTCTGTCTCATTACCTAATACATTGGAGGGGTATCAAAAGGCTCACCATTAATAGTTTATCTGAACTGCCAATATTGATAAACTATGACCATAAACCATAACATAATAATAACACATAAAATAATCATAAATTAAAAATTGCATTCTCACTTTGAAATAAAATTACATTTTTATAAAGAAGCACAATAATAAATGAAAACACATTATTTGAAAATAAAACTTTAGATTTATAATGAAGGCATCAAAAAATAATATGACTTTTTTTAAAACTCATTCGTTCTATATAAGTTGAAAAACATTTCGTTTGGATTTTGTAGAAAAAATATGACAGAATAACATTTAAAAAAAATTTAAATGAAAGTCAACTGTTATTTAAGAGAAAACATAAAAGTATTCCATGTTCTAAAACCTTATAATGAAATTTAAAATAAACATAAAACGTATTTTTTATCCTCTTATATCCATATAAATAAATATGTAAAATATAATCCAGAATATGCACGTGTTAAAAAATATTTGATAATTAAATATTTAATCATTCAAAGTGTCCCACACCTCTATGAAAATTTAAATCATATTCTACATCAAAGAATAAATTTACCAAAACATTAAATAACACCCATATTGATAAATCATGGATATAAAATTTCACATTATCTATTAATAGAAATTTTAAAACAATAATTTTTCATAGAAACCTGAAATTCCTCAATGAATGGAGATTGAGACGAAAGCCCTTAGATTGGGTCCGATCATCACGTAAAATATTTATCTTACAGAATAATATAATTTATTTATTTATTTAATTTCATGATAACCATTTTAAATTTTATTATTCCTTTTATATCCCTTATTATAATTTTTAACAATTACTTACTTATTTAGTATTATGCTGGACGTTTTGGGAATATTCAATACTTGATTCCAAAACTGATTTTGTATGAAGTCAATAGTCACTATGGGTATTTGTACACCAAATACAAAATAATATTCAAGGAATAATAATAAATTTTATAAGTCAATTATATTTTTTAATCAAACCATTGGTGTATTATTTTTAAAAATGAACAATATTATAATCATGGCGAAAGAGGGACGTATATACACATGAGTGACATTTATATTTTTCACTGATCATTTATGGAAAGAATGTAATTATTATTTTATCATTCTATAGTTACCATAATATCATTAACATAACATTAATCTAATAAATAAATAAATATATATATATATTATCCACTTGATGTGGTGATGAAAAGTGAATCACATTGCTCCGTGGATGTGACAGTTCACACAAACGCATGAAAACCATTATCATTTTAATGTGCTTGAAAAGGTAACAAAATAATTTATATATTTTTATTTCATAATTATAAATACATATTTGATGTCATATATATATATTAATTCCATCATTATAACCATTCTTGTCAGACGATTATGGAACATAAGTTATTTTGGATCACGAGGTTGTAGTCCTCCACACACACTAACGAATAATTCACCTACCATTTCATTAAATTGGAAATGAATTTTGGTGTTATTATTTACATAATAAATACAAAATATATTTAGGAAATTGGATTTATTATTTTATCATAGATGAAGATGATTTAAAGGAAGTGGGAGAATAAACAAAACTAAAACACTTAAAAATGATACCTTTTGTTCAAACATTCACCTTTATTAAAATAGTCACTGCTCTAAGGTATGTGTTTTGAATAAAATAAGGCCTCTTTATTGCAGATAAAGATTATAGGAATGTATTTGGATATATATTTTCCAAACCAATAATTTTATATGTGCGAAGAAATTTAAATAATTAGGTCTCTTTAATGAGAGAAGGGGGTGATACTCTTAAAAATCATCAATGTAATAATTGAATATAAATTAGTTTTCTATTTCAAATTGGTCCGAAGAGGGTTATTTAAAATATAGAATTATTATGGTCATAATAATTTCATATAATGAAAATTATTCATGTTTTAATATTTTTAATCTATATTGTTTTCTTCACTCATATTAATTATTACATTGATACTAAATTCTTTATAGTTTGAGTGTTAATATAATAATAATAATATTTAAACATACCACTAAAAGGTGTAATTTATGAGATTCTATGATTTATCCCAATAATTTTGAATAAATAGGGTTTAATATATTATTTATATCATTTTATAATATATTTTATATTTTAAAATACCTTAAGTGTCACGTTTTACACTATTAATTTCTTGACATTTTAAAAATATAATATAAAACTATATCATCCAAATAACTCAATTTAAACATCCATAATATATTTAAGTCATAAAAAACATTCATGGATTGCATGATGTATATCATATTTTATTTATTTTAAAATTTAAAACATCATTTCATTGATTCATCAATTAATTAAAAATAATTCCATCATCACTATGTCATCGTTTTATTAAATTATTTCATTCTTAAAAATTATTAATAAATTTCCATAATTTATTTAAACTTTTTTTATTTTTAAATTATATTTATATTCTATTATATCTCTATTATAAACCCATACTAAAAAACTTTACTTGATAAAAAAGGGTGTGATAAATTTTCCATCACCTTGAATATAACACTATAAATACATTATGGCTATCTAGGGGGTCCTAAGGGGTCATAAAAAGACCCAATGATTCTATTGGTAAGTAAACACTCATAAAAATAAACCAGTTTTAGTTTAAGGTATTTTTATAATATTTATAATATTATTTTTACCTTTAATTATATGATTTAACCTTAACTATTGTAATAAAAATAATTAATAAAGTTATTATTCATAATGCCACCAAATAAAAGGGAAAAATTAATAAATCGAAAACATGTGACTAGAAATATTTAATAATTTTCTAAAAATTAGAAACATATAATGTGAAAAAATTAATTGAAAACTAATCTTATTGATGGGATGAGAAAATGGGGTTTTAATTTAAAATTTCTCAAAATTTCACCATGTTTTTATATCCAATCTTAATGTGAAAGTGATTACAATGACCTTAATTGAATTAAATGATAAAAAATTTATATAATTACACTGTAAAACCATTCAAAAGTTTTATTTATCAACAAATATATATTTAATTAAAATGAAATTTTCAATTAAAATGGAGTTTTTTATGCACTGTTCATAAAAAAATGAATCATACCCGAAAAATACCAAAAATGAAACCAAATTAAATTTTCATGTCCCAATTCTGAATAAGATGAATATATTTTCATTTATAAATTATAAAAGTGAATAAAAGTATATTTAAATTGGGATCTCCATCAAATGATGATAAAACGACTTTTTTTTGAAAAATAATCATTTTAGGCATAAAATTGAATTTTCTTTATGTCATGTATAAAAATAAACTGAAATTAATGTAATAATTTCCTTTAAATATATTTCATATGTTTTTCATTAATATAATCCATCAAGGGTAATTTATATAATTATTGGTATAAAACACAATTTTTCACATTTAAGTAGTTTTTATGAAAAAAATAATAATTTATTTTCAAAATGGGTTTTAAAACATTTATAAATAAATATTAAAAAATTAATTAATTATATATGGATGTGTAAACTATATTTTAATAATTCAGTTAAAACTTTTCATTCCCACTTTTCGGATGGCTTTGTTTGAATAGGTGACATTTAAATATTTTTCAGTTGTTCGCTTAATCTCATTGTTGCATTTCATGTACGTTTTTAAACATAATGATTCATTTTAAAAAATAAGAAAGATACATTATACCAAATTTAATAAATTGGGTGAAAAAATTTTGAACTCAAGATAAAAAATAGGTGTTCGACCTTACATTATACTTTTTTGAAATCCCACATTAGAAAAAGGATTTATAAAACATTCACATTCATTGAAATAAAGGAAAGTGTGTTTGTCACATGGGATAAAAAAATGTGGTTCCAAATATGAAAACGTGGATATAGAAGAAAAAAAACAATTTTATTCTAGTAGGGATTTATAGAGAACATATTAATGATAATTTTTACAATCAAAAAACCATAAATTATTACTAGATTAAATAATCACTGATTTCGTAGTAATAAAATTAAATAGACAATATTTTTCTCTTAAGATCCATTTCAGAGAGTTGTGGAATTATTTTACTACCTACACTAAGATAAAAGGAAAAATAAATGAAAAATATAGATTCATCCATTAATCAAATTCCACCACAAACACATCTTTTTCCCCAAATTATGAGAATTCAATATGATTTTTCCCGCAAGAAGCACTAAAACAACATATAAAGAATCACATAATCCAAAAACTATTACAAAATATTCGTTATTCCATTATAAATTAACAATAAAAAAAAATATTTGGGCTAATATTAAACTTTTCTCCTATAAGAAAAAACACCAATTTGATACAAATCAACATTAATATCCAAAATTCAATTGTTTTACCCAAACAACTACATAGACCACTAGAAAATAACTATCCCTAATATTACTCAAAATGTAATCTAACTATTTTTAAACCAAAAAAACTTTAAAGGGTTTTGATCACAAATTTTTCCGTGATAAAGTTTTATGTTTATCTTTTAATATTAGTAATCACTCTTAATGTCTCATTATAAAATGAAATTTCTCTATTAATCCTTGTGATATGATAACCATTCCCACAAATAACCAAAATACCCATAATGAAAAAAATAAACATAGATCATTCAAAAATATATATCAACATTTATTCCACAAATAAAATACCATAATATTCAATTTACCTAGACCATATATGGTTAAAAATATAGTGAACTTATTCCGAAACAATATTCATCAATTAATCCCCACAAATATGTTTTTCTATATGATAAAATAATTATTCCAAAACTATCTTATTGTTATCCTATAAAATTATTTAACTAAAAATAAAAATTCATACTAACTTGGGACATCACATAGGCCAGTTGTTGGAGATGCACCCTTATCACCCTTAGGTCGTGAGTTCGATTCCAGTTACCTTTCCAGAGGCGATGGGTTGTCACCCATCCTATGAGTTGTCCTTTCTTGTAAAACTATAAAATTATTTTAACATTCCAAAAATATGATAAAATCCTAAAAATTACCATAACTCATTTTAACATCAATATTTATCTCATCCTATTAATTTTTCATATAAAAATATAATAACCCATAATTACTGCAAAAAATGAATATCTCCAAAAAAATTCATTAATCCCCTTAAATTTTCATAATTTAAATCCTCATAATGGTTTATAATCCTTTAAACTTATGATCAACCATAAAATTATAAACATGTTATGATATCCCTAATTCTTAAAAAAAATATCATAATTTCCAAAGTTGGGTAATGAATCCTCTGATAACAATTGTAGGGACCCAACTATAAACATAACTTATTCTAGTGTTTTTGAACTATATTTTACATTCAAGGATCTATTCTATTAATAGTTTTATAAAATTATGAACAACCTTTTTTAATTATACACATACATTATTTGTGGAAACATATACTATGTATCCCTTTTCTACTAAAGGAAACCTTAAAAAACATGACTTCATTTTCGTGAAACAACCTCATTTCGTTCACCACGATATCTTCTTACCCTTATAAATATTATGACCTGTGATTTTTTTAAATAATTAGATGATAACGAAAGTATCAGTATATAACATAAAATAAGGAAATAAATCATTAATGCATTCATACTATAATCCCATAAAAACATTTTAAAAATGTTATACTTTTCATCAATAAAACATAATCTCTTTATCTTACCTCATGAAATCATTTGATTCTTGTAATAAAACAACGAAAAGATAAATCATAGAGGTAAATTGAGGAAAACATATTGATCATAAATTTATTATATCTTTCATGGATATATAGGGAGTAACCTTCATGGTTAAATTTGGAATACCGACCATAGTATAATCCCCTAATCACTAAGGAGAGACCCCAATGGTTAACTCAGTCTCATTACCCAATGCATTAGAGATCTATCACGGGACCAAACTTTATGGTTTTATCATGGAACCACCCATATTCATAAAAAATGACAATGAACCATAACATAATATTTCTATATAAAACAAGTATAAAAGAAAAATTAAGTTTCCACATTAAAATCACATTTTATTTTTACAAAGCTTCATACTGCTAAATGGAAAAGAACTATTTGAGAATAAAATGGAATAAAAATTATTGAATTATAAAAATATTAAATAAAAATATTATCATTGAAATCCACTCATATCGAATAAGTTAAAAAACATTTCTTTTGTATTTTTTTAAAAAGGGTTGAAAGAGTATCTTTTAAAGACGTATTTATACGAAAGTAAAACGTTTTGTACCAAAAAAATAAAAATATTAATTTTTGAAAAACAATTTAATGAAATTAAAAATAGAAAAAAATTCTTTATAATCCTTTTATATCCATATAAATAGATATGTAAATTAAAATCATGAATATTGAAATAGGGAAAAATATCTGACAATTAAATCATTAACCATACAAAGTGTCACATACCACTTCGAACATCTAAATCATAATCTCAATGAGATAATTAATTATCCCAAACATTAAATAACATGTGTATAGATATAATTCTTATATAAAATAACTTAGTGTCGGTATATACAGTTTATAAAATAATAATGGGGAATTGAATCATGAAATGCCTTAATGAAAGGAGATTGAGATGAAAACCCTTACCTTGAGTCTGAATCATCCTGTATAAAATTTTACATCATGAATAATAAATATAAGATAATTATATACTTTATTGAGAATCATTTTAATGTTTATTATATCTTTTATATAACTTATTATTATGTTATAAAAATTACTTAATTATGTAAGTTCACTCCATACATTTGGACGATATTTGATAATTGATTCCAAAAATGAGTTTGGTATGAAGAAACTAGTAATATGAGTCATTAGTTCATCATCTCTAGAAACATATTCATGAAATAATTATAAATTTTATAAATAAATTATTCTTTAAATAAAACTGTTTATTTATGGTTTTGAAAAATTCACGTTGCTGTAATAATGGAAACGGTAGGTCATACGTACGAATGAGTGACATTTAAATTTTTCATTGATCATTTATGGAAAAAAGGTAATTCTGATTTTATTTTTATATAATGTTTGTAATATCATTATTGTAATAGTAATAATTTATATATACTTATATATATTATGCATGTGATGTGGTGAATAAAAATGAATCACATTAGTTCGTGGATGTGATAGTTCACATGTATACAAGAATGACATTATCATTTTTATGTTTATGGAAAGGTAATAACATAATTGATATATTAATATTTAACAACGATAAATATTTCATTAATATCATATAAAAAAATTAATTCCATCATTACAACTAGTCTTGAGATACGATGAGGGAAAATGAATTATTTTTTTCTTGAGGTGGTAGTTCGTCGTACACACGAACGAATAATTAATTCCCCATTTGAAGAAATACTAGATGGATTTAGGTGATGATATTATCTTAATAACATATAAGTATATTGGGGATACTATTGTTATTATTTCATTATGGATGAAGTATATTCGAATGAAGTGGATGAATCAACAAAACAATGACACATAAAAAATAATACCTTTATTTCAGAGAAAATCCTTTGAATAATGTATAAACACATATAAGGTGAGTCTTATGACTAAATTAATTAATCTATAATGTTTATGGGACTCTAGGAAATTATTGTTTTATCATGTTTGGTAAAAAATGGTTTTTACGTGTGAACAAAGGTTATGATGTAGTTCTCCTTTATAAGGGAGTAGAGGGGTGCACATGGAAATATTCAATGTAATAAATTAATATAAATTAATTTTCAATTTATAATAGATAAGAAGTTATTTATTTAGATGAAATTTTGATTATAGGTCTAAATAAAATCATCGAATGAAAATTATACATGTTGTTAGTATAAATTCATCCTTTCTTTTTGTTATAACACTTGTTAATTCAAACTATGATATCATGCTATTTATAATTTTGGGGTTAATATAATTAATAGAAATTTAAAAACAAATAATAAACGATTTATTGATGAAATTTTATGACTTATCCCAATCATTCATCTTTAATTGATATCTGTATGCACTTTATATCATAAAATAAAATCATTTATATCTTAAAATACCATTACTGTCAATTGTGACACTATCCATTTCATGATTTTTTAAAAATAACATAACAACCATATATCTTAAATGATCTAAATTAAATAATCCAGAAGATCTCAATGATATTCGTAAAAAAATTATACAACCAAAAATGTAAAAAATTAATTTTTATAATATAATTTCTTCAATACATCCATTAATTAAAAAATAACTCCATTATCATTATTTAATCATTTAATTTAAATATTACCTTCCTAAAAATTATAAATAAATTATCATAATGTTGTTAAAAATTTTCAATTTCTAAATTATTTATATATTATAATATATCCATTGTATAACCCCATATTAAAAATACTTCACTGGAAAAAAACAAGGCTGTGAAAAAATTTGGCTTCTCAATGAATATAATATTATAAATGCATTAAGGTCATCTATGTGCACCCATTTTGTACTAAAATCATCAAAAAGATGATATTATTTGGAAGAAACACCTTCAAATAAATTATGATAAATTTTTGTGTAATTTTATAATATTTATAATATTATATTTACCTTTAATTACATGATTTACCGTTAAATGTGGTAATAAAAATATGTACTAAAGGTACTATTCATATTTCCCAAAAAAAAGGGGCCTATTTACTAAATCATTAACCTTTTACTCCATGCAAGGAATAAATGTTTGAAAATAAAAAATAGATCATATGTAGAAATTAATTTTAAATTATTCCCTGTTGACCGAATAAGAAAATGAGATTTTAATTAAAAAATGTCAAAACATTTACCAAGTTTTTATACACAATCTCTATATGAATTCTGTTAAATGGACCTAAATTGGATAAAATGATAAGCACTTATCAAATAATGTATTATTAATATTCAAAAAAAATTAATCATCACTATAAAAAAATTTAATGATAATGTAGATTTCAATTATAAAGTATTATTTTTTAACTATTTGTCAAAAAATAAATATTATCAAAAAAAACTAAAAATTTATCAAAAGTAAATTTTTATTTAACGATTCAAAATAATTAGTCTATTTAGTCTAATATAATTTAAAAAAGGTAAATATAATAGTTATAAAATGGGTTTTCTAACCAAATAGAGTAAACCCGCCTTTTTTCAAAAAAACATTTTTTATGATGAAATTTAATTTATTTTTAAATCATGTTTATAATAAACATAAGAAGAATATAAAAAATTAAATTTAATAAATTTAATATATATTTCATTTATATAATCCTACAAGACTGATTTATTAACATATTGGTATAAAACACCCTTTTCACATTTATGTTGATTTTCAAAAGAAAATATTTCATTTTTTTTAAAAAAAAGTGATATAAAATCATTTAAAATTTATTTTTCACAAAAATAATTATTTATATATAATCTTGAAACCCATATTTCAATTAGTTAGTTAAGAATATTGCTTCCCTCTACTCTAAGGACAAGTTTTTAAAAGTAATATTTAAATAATTTTTATTTGTTTTCTTATGCTCGATTTGGCATATCATGTACACTATAGAACATAATACTACCATTTAAAATCTAGAGATGTAACAATTTATGCATATAAATTCATATGGGTTATCACATGATTAATACACCAAATTTCATTTCTTAGAAACCCACCTCATAAAAATATATATTAAAACATTATTTAAAATGGTAATGTTGAAAACATAACAATTACCCAATGTAACACATAACTTGGTTTACACATAGAGGATGATAGGTGGGAAGTGAAAACATAGAAAAGAAAGTGAAATAAAAATATAATGTGATGATATAGAGAGATATATCATGATTATGATAAAGATAACATTCAAATATCACTAAATCAATGAGGATGTAAGGGCCCATTTGATTAATCAGAAATGAAGGGACTGTGATAGCATTTTTGGTTTCAACATCCTTTTCCCCAATGTTAAATAAAATTCGTGAAAAGATATGCATAAATGAATTTAGGAAAACCATAACATTTTTTGTGCCTTTATCAACTTCCACTTCATCTTTTATTCCTAGCAATGAATGTTAATTTTTCATTCCAGAAGTAGTAACATATCATGATATCCATAATTAGAATGATTGGTAATTCAATCAATCATTTAAAAAAGGACATCACAAGATATCATAGATGCATTAATATTTATATGGTGAGATAATAATCTGTAATAAACTATTCCATAAATGGGTTACCTTATAACACTTCTAAAAGGCAGAATTAAAGAATGTTTGAAATAAGGTTAATAAATTTACCGAAAACAACATTGTATTAGTCCCCCATATATCATAATGTATCTATTGGTTGTCACATTCCGATCATTTGAATACCTTCCTCATATATTCTCTTTAATCATGTAAATAATCTGAATTACTACAAATCCTTTTTGAAAACATACATGTTTCTTTACTTTAATGTTTAATAGATATATTTTAGAAATCAAAAATTTATGAAAACTTCATCAATGATAGCATTAACAACTTATCAACAAGCAGTTCTAAGGTAATTAGTAAAATATAATTTACTTATTCATATTCAACATATATTTCGAGAAAAAAATTATCTTAATATAAATAATACATTAAGGGTTATATTTTACTCAATTATGTGTTTATCTTGAGCATAATATTTCCATTAAATCAGATTTTTAGTCCATTAGAACCAATCGATAATTTTTTGTAAATACACAGTGAAAAAACATAAACTAAGAAATCCTTATTTATTTCACCATTCATATAACATAATTATTAAATCCAAATACATAAAATCATTGATTATTATACTTCATTATTAATCCATAATAAGGCGACCTCATCCATTTACATAATACCTTTTTCCATTAACATTTCATATGTAGTCTCACTATCATTATCAATATCACCATTACTTGTACCACCTTTCTGATTCTTTTCCAGATCTTTCCCCTAAGGATATTTATTTTCATAATGAAAATTAATTCAATACTTACATAATTTATCCATTGATGTTGTCTTAAGGAGGAAAATATTCCAATAAATTTTATTAACTGAACTATTTATAAATCCATTACAATGACTTTATTTGGGTTCTTCTTTTCCACATTCAAAACATATTCATATTCTGTTTAGACATTTAGTTTTGTTATTATTTCAAGATTCTTAACAAACTAGAAAGTTAATCTTTATTACACCACGGTCTTCATTTCCTAAAATCGTAGTGAAGTCAATTATTCTCTTACATGGTGAGACCAAGCATTGGTTGAAATATATGTCATTAATCATGTTCCATGAAAATTGATTAGGAAAAGTCATAATTTACTTCACTATAGTGAACCTCCAATTTGGTTTCTCGTTAGAAAATCTTTCATCTCATTCATCATTATCCCAGTTTCTTATGGTTCCTTTCATTGACTATAACCAAATATAATAGTTTTAGAATCACTTATCTTGGAGAAAAACCACACAATCATAATAAATCACTTCTAGAATGTCAAAATTATCACACCTTCCTATAGAACCTTAAGTTTATCCTAAGTTATTCATAGTCATTTTCTATTTAAATCCTTTATGATGGTTTGTAAAATGTTTGTGAATTTCCAAATAATATCACTGAGGACTATGAAACCAGGTATGGAGAAAGTGCAATGTCATGCATTAGTTCCCAATAGAGTATTGCTCAATACATTGTGTTTGAGTTAACCCTATGTATATTTTCACAAATCAACATCCACTTGTTGTATCCTTACATGGATTTATATCTCAGAAACCATGTACACTATCCTTTACCAAAATTCCAGGACACTTTCCTAAACATTAACTCATCCTAGTACTTATCCTTAAAGACACTGAAAGACATATCCTTATAAATATACCTATGGATATCAATAATGTTTTCTCATCCTATTTTACATAGGATTACTAAACGTTTTCTTTGATAACAACTATGGATACCCAGGAATAATATACATCGATATTACATCATTTTATATGAATATTCATAACATTAAAAAAATGAATTCCTGATTACTATTATAATTTAGTGTCTCGAGGAACACAGAACAAACTCATCTAACTCACTGAGAAAAATCACTATTTTCCATAAAGATATCTCCTTATAGTAAATCAATTTAAAACATTTATTTATAATATGGTGAATAGAAACATAATAAAGGGTAAGCTCAGATTCTTAGTAAGTGTAAATAAAGGGGATACATATGAATAATATGGGTATAAGGGTATGCGAACATGAGAAATGAATTTAAATATCCTAACCTTCATATCAAAGATCATATACATGAGTCATGGCATAAAGTTTGGATGTTTATAAGACCTGAAGCATAAGGTAACCAAAAGAACAATCCATGAGATTTTAATATAGTAAAAAGACATAGTACTTTTGGTAGACATTTAACCATAAAAATTTATTTCCATATTAGTCATGAAATAACTTCCATGGCCATATAAGTAGTATGGGTTCAACCCCCACAAAACTGGTAGTCATGGTTCACCCCTATGACATTCATATTAGTCAAGGTTCTCTCTATAGATCATGGTACCTGAAAATCCCATTACTGAAACGATTTCACTCCTCATTCTGGACACATATATGTTAGTTGATATAAATTTTTACCCAATGTATTGAAGGGAGTTAAAGGTCCCAACCATCTCATAATGAAACCATTCATATGTGTACCACTAGATCATAAAAATCCATCATATCAAAACCCATGGAAAATAGATAGGTTTCGTAATCATTTCATCAAAGAATAAACTATTGAAAGAGTTATTTCTGATATCATCACATCAAAACATAATCCCTTACAAGAAAGAATATGAATGAAATACATTGATCATATCCCCAAAAAATGAATTTCTAACACTAAAATATGTCCTTTTATATAGAAAATAATTTTGAAATATCATTTAAAAACATTTTTGAAGAAAATATCTTTTTTAATTTATATTTTTTAAAAAACATAAAACATTTTGAAAGATATTAACTTTTAAAATAAACATGAGAACTTATAGAGGATTCTATAATAAATTCTTACTAACTTTTCCCTTGAAAACATATAAAATTATCCTGAATACATTTTCAAATCCTTTTTATGATAAAAATTATAAAATATTATTAATAACATTTTGAATAACTATTATTGGAAAACATAAAAAAGTAGCTTTATAAATTTTGAAAACCAATTTCAATACAAAAATTATAAAATAATCTAAATTCATTTCTTTTTTTTGAACAAATAAATTTTTTTATGTTTTTTAGAAAACATGGGATTAAATGAAAATAGGTTTCTAAATGAATAGGGAGATAGAGTCATGTTTTCTGAACATCACTTGCTTAATTATCATTAGTTCCAAGGAGTGGGAAAATGGTAATAATAGTTATGTATATCATAACTAACCAAAAGAGATTAAAATAATTATTGCTCTAGAAATATGTATCACAAGGGTTCATAAATGAATACAAAATCATAAACAATACCAAAAAATGATTAGATTATTCCAATAAACACTTACTGCTTTGCAAATTTGAATTATAATTCACATGTAATAAAATTACATTACATGAATATTAAAATATCATGTAAATAATTATATTCCTATTATAATAAGTAAAATGGATGTGTATACACCTCTTATAAGTATATGGGTTCATAACATGACGTGTCCCAATGTAGGAAAATTGAGACAAACTTACATTACAGATTTGGGACATTTTGAAACATAATCCCCATGAAAAAAATATAGTAATTAAATAAGATAAAATAAATCATCAATATAATATATATCATATTTATACTGATTTTAGATCATATTTTTCAACCATGAGATGTGTGATGGGAAAAACAAACAACATCATTCAGTGAGGTAATAGTTTTTCGTAAACAAGAATGATAATTTTGTTACCCATTAGATAGAAGTCTGAGTTATTATAAGTATAACCCTTACAAAAAGAAAATAATTTAAATAATTATTCTTTTTTATTTATTTAATAATTTAATAATGACATTTTAATAGGTGGATAAGGGAAATAAAATACAAGAGATTTAGGATGTATGTTATCTATTATTTGGGTAACTTTTCTTGGTTTTCATTAAAGGGATTCCCTTGATGTATTTATTACCAAATGAATACTTTGGAATTAATTTATGGATGTTGGTGTCTTATCATAGTAGATTTTAGGTGATAAAAAGGTTTGTATATATATGAAAAAGTGGGATAAGTGTGTGCCTTTTTATTGTCAAGGAGAAGTGAAATGTTTTTAAATTTTTTAAAAGTGAATTCAACCAACCTTTTTGAAATGTAATGTGGATACAATAATGGAAAAAATTTAGTTCAAATAAAGTATAAAAACTAAATAAAAATAAATAATTTATATTTTTAAAATTATCTATGTCATTTTGTGATTTAGGTTTACGACGTAGACCTTTGTAGAGATTTTTCCCTTAATCACTATAAATAACTAAAATCAATTTCTGTAAAATTTTTGGTAAAAAACAATTTCAAAATAATTATAATTTATAAATTATTTTTGTTCAAAAAATTTAATCCATATTTCAAATTAAAATCATATAAGTGGCATAAATTAATTTAAAATTAATCTTACAGAAAAGACAAAAGTGGGTTTTTTCAATAACAAAAATTTGAAAAAATTTGTAATGTTTTTATATCCCATTTCATTATAGAATTGGTTAAAATTATCTAAATTGGATTAATTTTAGTATATTGTATCTCTTTATAATTTAAAACCAAATTAAAATATAATTTAACTATATTAATAAATTACATGAATACAATGTTTTAAATTAAAATACTGTGTTTTTACTATTCATCAAAAAACGATACTTCCCAAAAAAATTGAAAAAAATCCCCAAAAGTAAATTTTCATTTTCAAATTTCATAAATTAATATTATTTTTTAAAATGAAAAATATTAAAATATTAAAAATTATATTTAAAATTGGTTCTGCCTTAAAAGGAGATAAAATTTCCTTTTATCAAAATACATCTTTTTATTCATAAATTTGGATTTAGTCTTATCTTATACACATCGAATCAATTTGGATTAGAATAAAAAATATTAATTGAATATATAAAATTTAGTGAAAAAATTAATCAAAAGTGGTTATATTAATTTATTGAGATAAATTTGAGTTTTATATAGAAGAATCGTTTTATGAGAGATTATTTTATATATTTTCAAATATTTATGTCATTCACTTATAATAAATTATAATCAAAAGATTCATTTCATATATATGTAAAAATTTAATTATTAAAATTTAATTACTATTATTAATGAATTCCATTAAAAATGCTTAGTGGTAGCTAGTATAATATTTTAATATTATTATTAATATTATATTGTAGATTGGAAACATCCGACCTTGCATGTAATGAATGATATTGAATGGACTCATTATTGTGTATAATATAATCCAAATGTGTACCATAGGATAATCTACATGTTCTTTGTGGAAATATATTAACGTGGTGTTGTGTATAATGATATAAAAACAAGTTTTTTTTTTATAAAAAATCTATATTCATTATTTTGTGAAATGAATATTTTTATAAGATTAAATTAATTAAAAAATATTAAAAAAATATCAGGGTGTTTCCAAACACATTTCAAATGATATATAACATATGATAAGATTTTCCCTATCAGGAAACACAAGCTAATCATCAAAAAATAATAATTAGATTATCCCTATAGAGAATGATATACCATATCATTTGGAACACGTTGGTAGATTCTATTTACTGATAGACACATATAGATTTTATGAAACCCCAGGGTAGTTTATTTCTACTATAAAACATGACATCAATAGCCAATGGGAATTCCATAAAACTAGATCAAAACATATCATTATTAACACATAGGAACAACCTGAACCTATTAAAAACCATTCATACATCTTGTGAATTACCTCCCCACACTGGAAGCAGTATATTGAAATTTTCCTTATACATGTTGGTTACACAAACTAACCCATCAAACATATCCAATGTTGGGATCTCAATCAAACAACCTATCTCTATAACAAAAGTTATTCTAGCTCATACCATCAATCTTTAGGATTTATTGTGATGCACAATATTGAAAATTCTTGTCTCCTTAGACTATCCCTCTAATAGTGAAATGTAATATGGAGGCTCCCAACAAGGACACCTTGGTCAAAATTCAATTTCCACTCCCTACATAGGCACCTATGATTAATTCTCATCTCTTGGGATAATACCATCACTTATATGGAATAACTCTCATCAACATCATCATAACCTTATCATATACTCACTTGTCTCATTGGAAATGTAGTATCTTCACACAACTTGAAAATAAATTCACATGTTTGAATGAAATCACTAGTTGTTGAAATAGTGATTAAAAGTTATTTTACTTTTTCCAGAAAGATCATTATCTATTAAATAAATATAAATTTTCTATTAAAACTTTTAAAAAAAATAAAACACAAATAGAGAATAATCATATTTATATGGTTCACTACTCCAAAGGGTAGTTTATCCTTATAATTAATCCAAAACACCCAAGATCACAAAATGCACTAGAAAAAATATCATTAATTGTTAAAATAATTGGAAAATAAATATACTATTATTTTATGGTGGTGTACTCATATCACAATCCATAATAATGATTTAGAGAGTTTTTCACAACATTAAGGAAGAATTTTACTACTTCTGACTTCAGACATGTTGTCACTATGGAACTTTCTCCCCCCCCCCAAACTTCCTCTTTCTGTAGTATACTTTTTTCACCCTTATGAATTTCTTGTAAAACAATGGTAATGAAACTACTGTCCTTATTTTTTCTCCCCCATCTTTCTATAATATAATATATATCAACTAATATAGTTTATTAATTCTTATCACTAATTCTTAGTAGGTATATAAATATAATGTTGACCTTATATATTCAAAAGAGTTTAGTCATTATTATTAAAATAAAGTATGTATTAAAATATGCCTATTTTTATCCACTTTTATAACTCAGCTTCATAGTAGCTAATTTATACTCCATATATAATATTTTGATTAATTTTAAAAATTATAAATGAAAATTCTATATAATATTTGTCCAGAATATTCACCATAATTTATTCCAAAAAATTGAGATAAAAAATATAATAAAAATTTCTATGAAAACGAAATTAACATTCTCATTTATTTTAGTAACCACAAGTGCACTCTAGTATTTATAAAATTATGTGATATTTACAAAGACATAAATGAATCTTATTAATTCATGGATATTGGTATATTTTCCTCCTAATTTTAAAAATCCTTACTAATCAATAAACACTTTGAAACCATGTTCAAACCATTATTAAAAAAATAAACAACTTCAATCATCTAAAAAACCTTCACCTCAAAGATATCCATTTATATAATTTGAATTTTTATATGACATAATGTATTTACAAAAAATAAAAATAATAGACATATCTACATCATTTATTATCCAATGATAATAACTATCTTTATGTAGATCTTGGGATTAAAAAACATCCCTTTGGATTTTTTTGGAAACCATGTAATAGAAATTCCTTCCAAGGAAACTTTAGTTAGTAATGAATTGACCTTAAATAATTATAATCCTTTTTGAGAAAACATGATGTAAGAAAAATGAATATTGAATAATCTTATATAAATAATAAAAAATTAAATGTTTTCTACTTATTTTCACATATTACCTCTTCACTGATCTTGATTCTACATGAGACAGGATTTGATACATTATATAATAGTATAAGCGAATCAACTTTTCTTCCACTTCTAGCACATCAAAAAACATTATTATTGATCCTATAAGTATACATTCTTCTATATATTCTTCCAAAAACAATTAAAGATAAATTCTAAAATATTAATAAAAATATCACAAACACATCACACATTCTTATTTTATATATTATTCCTTTTGAAAAATTCCCCCAACATATATATTATCCCAAAATAAGACAATGAAAAAACATTAAAAATATAACTTATAGTTTTCCTCACATTGTAAATACCAAATCAAATTAAGAATTACCTGATTTATATTGAATTTCTCTCCCTATTTAGCCTCAATATTTAAATTTAATGATGTGATAGGGTCAAACACAATATACCTTCCCCTTTTTAGAAGGAAGATTGAAATCCCATTTTGAATCATATTATTTAAAATGAATCCTTTTAATATGGTTTGGTTAAAAAATATATTATATTTTTGAAAGTGTTATTAAATTACCACTTTTGATCATTTCTATCTATAAGAACATTGATAAAGTATTATTTAATATCAATTTTCAAAGACCTTGAATGTTAATCCTTAATCTTTGATATGTTAATATCACTCTTATAATCATGGAAAAAGATATTTGGCAGCTTCAATTCCACTTAGTGGTATTTGAACTATGTTTTAATCCAAATAAATTTATTAGTGGCTTTATTCATAGGCAGATAATATAAACTAGTATTTCTAAGAGTTATAAAATTAAATTTATTTTTGTCCCAAAAAAATTATAACTAATAATTAACACCACTGCATATATGGATTTTCTATCAACAACATTAATGGTCCAACCTGTTTCTATATAACAAAGAGACTAATCTATCAATTGTTTGGCATAGTTCAACTAAAAATATTTAATATAATTTTTTATCTAGGGTTAATTTTATGATCTAATTTTGTTTTTCTTTTATTGGGACCATTGAAATATATAATATTTTTTACAATATAAACTATGTTTGTACTTGATTATTACATGTATAGTATTCATCAATTGAATAGGAAAATTATCCTTGAACGTATACATTCTGTTATCCACATTATATAGACTGGTATATAGTGAGATAGTTTTATAAACCAGCGTTAAAGCCTTCATTATAACTTTCATAATGTGTTTTGGAGAAACAATTATAATTAGAATGAAATATATGTCCCCTCTATTTAGAAATTTTTAATCTAAGAAAGTACATGATCATATGAGAAAAATATGCTTAAAAATTTATTAATCTCCTTGAAAAACATTTCACAAATGTTTTTGTAATTCCCAGTAAAAAGGATATCTTTAAATAAATAAATAAAAAACTAGATATCTTCTTTTTATCTTTAATGTATAGGTTTATATCCAATCTTCCTTTTCACAATATAAACTTCTTTAAGTAGGTGTGTATTTTAGAATTTCAAGACCCTGGGTAATTTATTAGGCCACATACTTTTATTCAACAAAAAAACACGATTCACATCTTCTATAAAAAGAAAATCATACGGTTGAGAAATATTAAACTTCACGATTAAATCAAAATTGATTAACGAAGATTTGAAATCAATTTTATAAATCATGAATTTTATTTTGGAAATAAGTGGAAATAATTATTATTATGGTTTCATGACTAGAAACTAGTGAAAAGGCGTCATAAAAGTCAAATCCTCAACCTGAGAGTATCCCTTACAAACAAGACTTGATTTTTTTATAATGAAATTAAATTTTCTATTCAACATGATTCACAAACCCTATTTTGTTCCATGCATGTTCTTGAATTTAGTTTTGCGTATCATCCACCATGTACCATTCATCTATATCTTGTTTATTTTATCATTCATCATACCAACCCATTCTTGATCATTGAATGCTACATTAACATCTTTAGTTTACCAAGTGAAATCATTGAGGTATGCAATTTTGTCTTCAATGTTATCCTAGTTTGAATTTAGTATCCTTAATCTCCAAATGTATTTTTACATGAACATTTATTATCATACTAAAATTATATGAGCATGGTTTCCCAACATCACTTGAGTTAGCTGAATCATTATCTTTAACCTAAACTTTTTAAAAATTTCCTTCATTTTTTATAAATTCATAAAACCTTTTAACCAAAAAATATTCATCTCCATCACCTTGGAAACATGTTATTTTATTTGTATATTCATTATTTCCATTTTCCAAACATCTATAGTAATAATGATATTCCGTATCAATTTGTTGTAACATAAATATCCTCTTCAAGTTATAGAATAAAAAAAATATTCTTTCAACACCCCTTTTATCAATAATCCAATTATCGTGACCTCTAAATTTTAAGATGTAGCGGGTACAAAATAAATTTAGGTAATTTCGACTTGGGATATTTATATAATACATATCCAATGGTTACATATCAGAGATTGATCTATATAGTATTTTTTAGAATATGAACCACCACTCATAGAGCTACTCTCAAAAAATAATAAGTTTCATTGTAGTTCCCCAAACCCATCTACCAAGAGCCGATGCATTATATTAATACATTGGAATGATTAAAAGGAATTAATTCCCAAAGGATAGATCAGTTTTGTAGTAAGGGAAAATATAGTACATACATGGACATTACAATACAATTTTTTACATAAAATACATCATAGATAACCCTTTGATAATGATATTATTCTCATAGGTAAACCCTGTATATCAATAATAAAACACTCCATGGAATCCTAGGAAAATAAAACATAAAAAATGGATGAGCTCAGATTCTTAGTAAGGATAAACAATAATGCCTAAGCTATCATAAATAAGCATAAACATTAAAAGGTAAGGTACAAAACTAAAACAAAAGAATTTTAAAACATTATCTTCTGCATATTATCATAAGAACAAATAAAATAATTCTATTTAAACATTATCATGGATATTATACAAGACGAATAATCACATTTAAAATCAATAACTAATATCATAATGAGGGAGTTCATAATGGTGGACATCATAACCACTATGCCAAGGCCTCATGCAAAGATCGTACACAGATATTATAACCGGGCCTTGTGCCAAGAAACTACTCTGTCTCATAAAACCCACGGATGCTTCGACGGGATATATCATGTCCTGACCATCACATAATAAGACAAAATAATTATTCATATGAAATGGGTGAAACATAAAATAAATATTCGTATTAAAACTATCATATGAAATGTTAATAATTTAACCATAAACCATGAATGGTACAAAAATAGCACATCCGTAATCAAAAATATAAAAAACAATTAAATAAAATATGGAATATTGTTTCATAATAAGGCTACCTTAGTTAAGAATAAAATCCAATAAAGGATGTTTTCATAGATGAAAATAATATAATTAAATCATTAAACACTTTGATAAAAATACCTTATTTTCCTTTCATCATCATAATCATCATGCAATTTTTTTCCTTTGAAAACATTAAAATGTCATGCAATTCATAAATAAATACATTTAAAATAGTTTTTTAAGAAGTGTGTCCCTTTCAAATTTTAAACTTTTTAATGAAATTATAATTTTAAAACATACATTTCCTTATAAAGAAACACTTAAAACCATTTTGACAACATAGAAATCAATGAGAAGTATTTAGAAGAATAAATCATTGCAACATTTGAAATGATGTTTTAGTTAATGATTACCTTACATAAAGATTTAATTGATTCCTTTTGAAAAAATATTTAATAATAATGGACATGGATGATAATAATGTCCTAGTAAATACTTATGCATAAACAATCTCATATAATAATGAGATTTCAAAATTAACCCATACGTTATAATTTCTTTAGTCAGTGGTGTGTTATCCTCCAGTATAATGGTTAAAAAATATTTTTAAATTATAATGGTACCATTTCCATATTTATAATATCATGTATGATTCATTTATGACTTTATACTACACATTTATCCATAAATTCTATTTTAAAGCAGAGTTTCAGGTAGTAATTTATTTCTTTGTCATAAGTGTTTTGATTTGATATTTTTGATCATATTACATAGATCATAATTTACATACATCTAGATTGTAAAACATAATTTATATATAATATATATTCCCTAAATAAATATATATAATATATAGATAAATAAAATGAAACACACCGTTCATGGAGACGGTTGGTCGTACGTATGTGTGAATGTTGTATCATTTTTCTTATCACAGTGAATGGAAGAAATTGAATGAAATATATGTATATATATATATATATCATCACATTATAATTATTATGTAATATATTTCATACTTATTAATAACGTTTATTCTTATAATCAATAATGGATGGTGAACAAAGAAGATGAGTCATATCGCATCGTGGAGATAGTAAGTCGTACGTACACACGAGCGACGATATCTTTTATTTAAGGCATAGATGGTATGAAATGGGATAGAATATTAATTTTATAGAAACAATATATTTGAATATTTATTATTTTCATCCATTTTATTCATCATTATATGTATATAAAAAAGTGTACATGAAAAACAATTTACAAAACAGCGTGGAGATGGTAAGTCGCACATACGCATGCATGGTGATATTATTTTTTATAGGATGGGAAAAAGAGGAATTTGGTTTTACCATAGTTATAATAACATATCACCATTTTTATGGTACTATATTTATTATTCTATTATGGAAAAAACATAGAAATGGGAAGAATAATAATAAAAGATCTCATAAAGAGGTGATAAAACAATTACATCTTGTTCGTGTGTTTGTTATTGATTTGAACAAAAGGACTCCATAGGATGGATCTAAGCTCGAATTTATACCTCTAGGATGATGTGAGGGAGGTTGGTTGGAGAAATTTGTAGCGTTCGGAAGAAACAAAAGACTTTAGAGGTGTTACATAAAGAGAAATGGAGGTTTTATTTTATAAGAGTGGCAAGGGGAACATTATGAAAAATCATGAAATATTAAATTATTATTAAATTATTTTCAGTTTATAATAGATACAAATTTATGTATTTCTAATATATGATTATTATTGGTTGAAATCATCTTAACCAATTGGTTTGAGACATTTTTATGTCATAACATTAACCTTATATTTCTTATTTTACGCTTAATTAATTTTTTAACTCTTACCATGTATTCTTGTATTTTAATACTGCATGGTCAATATAGTTATTATAAATTTTTTCACAAAAATAAAGTTGATCATTTATGAAATTTATATCACTATCATGTAAATTTTCAAAAAAATTTATTTTTTTGACTTTTATATCATTTAATAAAAGAGTATTTATTTTGAATTATCAATTTTGTCAATTTTGTTACTATTCAATATTTTCATTTTTAAAAATAAATGAGCAACATGAAAACTTAGAACCATTACATATAATGTGTCACAAACATGTAGGATTAATCTATAAAATTAGTGTATGTCATTAATTAAATCAAATAATATTTTTTTTAATATTGTTAATATAATTTATTTTATTCTTGATTTAATAAATCAATTACGACATCATCATGGAGTCACCATTAAATTTACATTTTTGATATATATAAATAACAAAAAATATATAATTTTGTAGATAAATTTATTATATTTATAATTAATACTTATAGTCAAATTTATCTTATGTATAACCATTTCTTAAAAATGGTTCAGTTTTTAAATTTTGAAGATGATATTTTTAACTCTTCTTTAAAAAATATATAATAAATGTCTTAATATAATATATGTGGATTAAAAGGATAAAACTATAGGCTGAAGGGTTATTTTTGTTTAAATAGACTTATTCAATAGAGTTAGGACATGTGTTAGGGTAATTTTATTTTATTATAATATTATTTTTTACTTCAAATACCATATGTACACTTAACCGTGGTAAATAAAACTCAAAAGTTCATATTCACCAAAAAATATTTTGGTTCCAATTAGAAACAAAATATTCATCTTGATTACAACCATGTATGTCAGATTTTCTAAATTCAATTCAAGGAAGCGGTGAAATTATGTTTAATACTAATCTTCCAATGTGGCTAGAAGGCTGGTCAAAAGATATAAAAAATGTACAATATATTTTATTATATAATTTAATTATAAAAAAGACTTCAATGAATTAAATTAGAAAAATATATGTATTATTTACTTATTTTTACTTAAAAATAAATTTAAAATAAAAAAATTATTTTAAAAAATCCATTTTTACCCATAATGCAGTGTTTTTCACCTTTCATCAAAAATTAAAAGTTATAAGATAAATTCCAAAAATGACCCCTATGATAATTTTGAAATTATGAATTCACAATTGAATTCTATTTTGAAAAAAAATTTATAAATTTTTAAAATGTGGACAATACTATTCATTACCGCTTTTAAATGACTTGTTTGACTGGTCGTGGTGTGCTTGAACTTACTGATGCATACAATACATGCTACTGAATTTTTTAAAAGGAAGCATATAGTGGAAGCTTGGGGTGTTCCATTATCCACTACTACAATAAACGACATCCTTCAAAATTAAACTCAGGAATAAAAACTATGGGTTTGACATTTCGATATATCTTTGTTGAAATCCCACATGAGAAAATAGATTAATGAGACCACTATATTAAAATAAAGAAAGGGAAGTATAAAGGATTTTAAAAATAACACATACTAGGGTCCCATGTTGGAAAACATAGACCTGAATAAAAATATAACCATCAAGTTCTGATGGAGGTTGATAGAGACCATTATATGGAGAATGTTAACAACTTGAATGCTATACATTAGTTATGATCTAAGGGACCATTTGATTCATCACAAAATAACATACGAAGAAAACAACTTCTGATTTATGAAACTATCCCTAAATTTTAAAAGTTTAATATTATAATAACAAAAGGAATAATACTTACTCGATATGTATAGTTCAATCCTTTAACTAATTTCTACCACAAACCCATATTTCTATCCAAAATACAATAAAACTCAAAAATATTCTGTTTACCATACTCTTATAGGGTTCAAAAAAGGAATTTATACTTTATATATCATACCATAATAAAACTATGTTATAAAAAACTAAGAAATCACATAGGCCAATGGTAGATGATGCACCCTTGTCGCCCTTCGGTTGCGGGTTCAAGTTTCATGGCCTTGCCGGACTCCAGGGGGTGTCACCCGACTAGCGGGATGTCCTTTTCATTAAAATAGAACATTCCAAAAAGTAATAATATTATGAAATGTTTTAATATTAAATATTAGTAGCCAATATTCAACTTAATCTATTACAACATTTAGGCTTATCCAAAATACTTTTATCCAAACTAACAGTTTAAAAATTTATAAGGAAGGTTACATAACATACATGTGAATACCTTCATAATGTATTCTCTAAAAAAATGGGAATAAAAAGAATTACTAGAAAACATTATTGAATAAGTTAATTATTCATTATTTCTTATGTAAAACACATAATACATGATTTGCACCTTAAATCCAAAAATGTTGAAAACACCCAATAATGTTGGTATAAATAGAATTTTAAACAAATCATTAATCAGTTCCAATGATATAAATAATATCCAATATACATCATCCAAATCAATTATCTCATTTTTTGAAATCATTATCTCATTATCAAAAACTTATTAAGGGTTATATATCCCCCAAATAAATATTTTTCAAAATGTTTAACTTGAAAGTGACTCACTTTACATGATATGATACAATCTCAAATCCATAATGAAAAAGTACAATAGTAAAATCCTTATTCAATCCATAATTATTATAAAAAATTCATTAATAAAAGGAATTCATAAAAAAATTATTCTTGAATATGAATATTAATCATTCCACTTCATCTGCGGCAGTATCATAACTCGGTTATTATCTAATAGCATCGTCTGGGGTATACTCTAACGATTGAGACATTGATTTTCATAGTTTCCCATATCCTTGTACTAAAAATATTGCATATTTGAAAACTTTTTCTTACCGTTTTAATCATGCTTCTCGTGTCCTAGTGCTCTACATTTATAAAAAACTATCATTCCCTTTAGTAATTTACTAGGGGGATTCTTTCCATGGTTATCACATGCAATAAAATCCTACTTCCCCTCCATCCCTTTATCCAGGAGTTTCCCTTCGACCCTATTCTTCTCTTTATTACCTTCAAATATATAGGTCTCATGGAATTATTTACTTATCTTATTAATACATGATATTATTTCATCATATGATTTGAACTAATAAGAGACCATTTTACTTTGAAATGTTATATTAAGACAATGAAATATATATTACTTATTACTCTTTGAAAGAAGTGCACTGGTAGAGTTGTCATTAATTCTTCTAGGCACTATTTCTAAATGACCACACACACTAAGATAGAACATATCCTAATGTATAATTCAATAATAGAAAAATGATATGAAATAATTGAATACTTACACATATCATAGTCATAATAATTAGTTCTTTTAAGACATATTTACTCACAAATCCTTCATAATTATTTGTCATTAAATTATGAATTATCCGAAGAATATCCATCAAAAGTGTCAAACCAGGTGCGCAGTAAGCCTAGTTGTCATGTACCATGTTTCCCCAAGTCAAACATTGAACTCATTGTCGGAGATGTTATCAGTGGGTATATCTATTCCAAAACCACTTCAACTTTTAGTATCCTGAGAGGGATATATCTAATAGATTGATCCACATAATCTATTTTTTTTACCAAAATTCTAGGACATTCTTATATGATTTATCCTCATAGGTTATCTTAGGGTTTTTTCCCCAAATCTATATTTCCAAAATCTAGTTTCCAAGTATTCTACTAAATTTTCTATGATAACAACTATAATTCCCCAACCCTAGTTACCCATAGACAATGAATTATTTTAATACACTGGAATGATTACAAATAATCAAGTCTCTAAGGACCGATCAGTTTGGCAGTCTTTTAAAAAAGATTACATACAATAACATTTAATAAAAATTTATAACATAAATGTAAAAAATATATAACCCTTTGAGAATTTCATTATTTTATTAACTTAACCCTACAAATTAATCATAAAACACTTCTTGACATCTTGGGAAAATAAAACATAAGAAATTAGTGAGCTCAGAATCTTAGTAACGATAAAAAATACAACGAAAGCTTTAAAAAATATGCATAAACAATAAATCAAAGGTATGAAACTAGAAAAAGCATTTTAAAAAATTATCTTAATCATAATATGGAAGTAATACATCAAATAATTCTATTTAAAAATTCACATGGATATTCTACTAGTCTAATAATCTCATGTAAAATCAATAATTAATTTCATAATGAGGTAATGCATAATATCAGAAATCATAACCACTACGTCAAGGCCTTGTGCCAAGACCATACAAAAATATTCTATTAAGGCCTTCTTCCTATACACTATTTTGTCTAATCAGACCTACCGATGCATTGAGGGGATATAACGGGCCCCTCCCATCACTTACAATGTCTAATGCATTAATCATATCAAGTGGGTGAAACATAACACAATTATTTGTATTAAAAGTAACATAAAAATAGATAAAAAATTAACCATAAACCATGAATGTTATAAAAATAGAATATCCATTGTCAAACATATCATGAAACATCCAATACAATATGTATTATTTTATCTTATTAAGTTAACCTCAACTGAGCATAAAATCCAACAAAGGATGTTGACATATATGAATATAATTTAATGAAATCCTTAAACTCTTTGAGAGAAAAATCATTTTTTTTCTTTGAAAACATTAAAAAACCATGTAGTTAATAAGAGAATAAATTTAAAAAAAATTTTTGAATCAAAGTGTCCCATACCACTTTGAAACATATAAAACAAATTATCATTTTAAAAACATCATGTATATATAAATAAAAACATAAAACAATTCTGAAAACATGGTCATCAATGAGAAATATTACGAAGAATTAACATTTAAAACATTTGGAATTATGTTTTAGTTTAACATTCCCTAACATAAAACCTTAAAATTATTCTTTTTCATTTTTTTAAGAAACATGGACATGGATGAAAAATATTCCTTGTAAATACTTACACATAAATAATCTCTGATAATATAGACATTGCTTGATTAACCCTTACCATATACTTTACCTTAGTCAATGGTGATTTATCCTCATGTATAATGGTTAAAAAATATTTTTAAATTTTTTTAGGACCATATCCATAATAATGATATCATATATTTTTCATTTAAGACTTTATATTACACATTTGTTAATAATTTCCAAGTTGAAGCAACGTTTCTGGTAATGATTGATTTCTTTATCATAAATTTTCTGACTTGCTATTTTTTATCATATTACATAGATAATAAATTTTATAATTTTATAAATAAAAAATGTAATTATATATAATATATAATTTTTATGTAAATATATATTATTTATATACAAATAAAATGGAACACACTGTTCATGGAGATGGAGGGTCGTACGTATTCTTAAACAGTGTTTTCTTTTTCTTATCATATTTAGTGGAAGTAAATGAATGAAATATATGCATATTTATATCATCCCATTAGCATTATTGTTTAATATACATCATATTAATTATTAATATTTATTCTTATAATAATTCTTTGATGGTGAATGTGGAAGATGAGTCTCATCACATCATGGATAGGGTAGGTAGTACGTACGCACTAACGATGATATCATTTAATTAATGGTTAAATGGTATAAAATTTTATGAAATATAAATTTTTATAGAAAAAATATCATATTATATTTGTTATTTATATCCATTATATTCATATTTATACCATTGAAAATTATGTGTACAGGAAAAACAATTTTAAATACGGTGTTGAGACTATAAGTCGTACATATGTACACATGGTAATATTTTTTGTATGATGCGTAAAGGGATGAATATGCTTTCCCCATAATTATAATGAAATATAAGAATGTGGAAGGTATTTGAGTTATTATTTTTTATGGATACAATAGTCAAATAATAAGTAGAAGAAGAACATAAATTTTAAAGAGGTGATAAAACAATTACATCTTATTGGGGTGTTTGCTTTTGATTTGAAAAACATGGCTCGTTAGTATAGTTATCTAAACAAAATTAGGCCTCTATGATGATGTGATGGTTACTGGGATGTTAAATGGCCTGTTTTTGGTAGAATAAAAATTCTTTAGAGTTGTGATTTAATGAGAAAGGGATGCACCCCTATATAAGAGAGGTGATGGGAACTTCAGGAAAAATCATGAAATATTAATTTATTACAAAATAATTTTCTATTTATAATAGCAAAAAATTGTTTTATTACAAGGATAATATATATATATATAGTTCTATAACTCATATCCAATAGGTTTTGGACATGTTTAGGTCATAAAATTAAACTTATCTTTTAGATTTAACCCTTTGTTAAATAGTTTAACTCATACCTTGTCTTCTGGTATTTTATACTATATGGTTAATATAGTTAATATAAATTTAAAAACAAAGATAAAGTGGATACTTTAAGACATTTCAATCACTATAATATTTATTTGAAAGAAATTTATATTTTTATGACATTTATATCAATTTATATAAAAGTATTAATTTTTAAATATAATTTACATCAATTTTGTTACTATTCAGTATTTTCATTTTTAAAAATACCAAAAAGAAATGATAACTTAAAACCAATAATTCAAATTTTCCACAAACACTTCTAAGTTACTTATAATATTAGTGTATTTCATTAATTAATTCAGATTATATTTATTTCAATAATATTAATATTATTTATTTGATTCATCATTTAATAAATCAATTATTACATCTTCGTGGTGTCTCCATTAAGTTCATGTATTTAATGTTTAAAATTTATAAAATAAATATAATTATCTAGAAAAATTTCTCATATTTATTATGAATATTTATACTCTAATTTATCTTATATATAAAACTATATTAAAAATGGTTTAGTTTTTAAAATTTGTATATGACATTTTTAACTCTTCTTCAAATAAAATGTAATAAATGTCCCAATCTATCATATGTGGCGTAAAAGGATCAAATTTTCTACCTAAGGGAAATTATAGTTGAGATATAATTATCCAATACAATTCAGACATCATCAGTGGAATTTTATATTATTATAATATTATTTTTACCTCTAATTACCCAATTTGTCATTAACTGTAGTAAATAAAAATCAAATGCTAATACTCACCAAAAATTATTTTGATCCTACTAGACCCCATTTTTCATCTTTATTACAACCGTGTATGTCATATTTTTGGAATTCAATTCAATGAATATGTGAAATTATGTTTAATGCTAATCTTCTAATGTGGCTAGAAGGTGGGTAAAAAGATGTCAAAAATGTTCAACGAATTTTTATATCTAATTATATTATACAAAATATTTTAGTGACGTAAATAGGACTAATATTTTTATTATATATATAGTCTTTTCATTAAAATAAATTTAAATTAAAATAATTATTTAACTGAAAATGTCGATTTTACCCCCAATGTAGTGTTTTTCACTATTAATAAAAAATTGAATGTTTTTAAAAAAATACCTAAAATAAACCTTAAGATAATTGTGATATTATTAATTCTATAATGATGTCTATTTTGAAAAATATAATTTATAAATTTTCAAAAGGTGGTAATACTATTCATAACTACTTTTAAAATTGCTAGTTTGATTAGTTATGGTGTGCTTCAATTCGGTGTTTCATACCACACACACTATTTAATTATTTAAAAGGAAGCGTACTATGGAAGAATGGGATGTTACAGTAATGATATATATAGATTGTTTTATAAACATCCGTAAATATGAAATTATTTAATTTCATAACAAAATTTTGAATTGTGTATATTAAAAAATATGTTTATGAAGAATTACATGACTTTCAATATAAGATTCGAACTACTCATTTGTGTACACTACACCAGTATATATATATAAAAATATTTCATATAATAAGAACACTACTTCTGATCACTCTTTATTAATAAATATTTAGAGATTCTAAATTATAATTTACAAACATTAATAAATAAATACATGTACTATTGTCAATTAAGGATATATATTAATTATATTTATTTTTTGGTTTCTTTATCATAGGTATATATATTTCCTAATGTATAACCTCAAATGGGTAATATGTATAAATCTCATCATACTTATGTGAAGAGTCTATTATATTTCCCTTATGTCACATGGAAAGAAAAATCACATTCTATCATCATTATAATAACTTCTCAATCACATTATCAATGTGTAAAATTTCTCTTAATCATTTATAAAATATTACTAATAATTATAATTCTTAGTTACATTTATTATTAAATATCTAGATAAACGGAATACTATGAATCTACAACATGAAATAAAATCACTTTGGTTTTCTATACTCTGGTCACAATTCTATCATCATTAAATATTTTTAACAAAAATATTTTTTTTCTAAATAAAAACTCATTTCATTTATCACATATCTTAGAATCAATTAATTGATTTTTATTTAGCATATGAAAATATAATGTTTTCCTCGGCATCATATGTTTCTAAACCAATCATAGCTTCTCCAATTCCAATTATTTTGAGTGAATCATTTTTACAAAAGGCAATTAAACATTGTTTAAAATAATATAATTTATTTAATATATTTATATATTATTTATTGTGTGATGAACATATTCTATACAATATCTATGGATATTATAATTTAGGAGCTTTTATGGAATCCATTACAAGAATATATTTTTCCGGGTCTATCGCATTCTTCCCTAAAGTCTTTTGAGTAATAAATTTTTACTCATATTTGATAGTATCAGGGGGAGGAAATTATTGTAATAATTACATGTATTATTACATTTTACATTGAATTCATCAAGATGTTAGATTCCATTATCAACATTCGATAAAGAGTTTTCATGTGTTTTCCCAATTTCATTTTTACGTGGGATAAATCCGCACCATGTTATGCATCACAAAAGTAAAGAGTTTATATATATAATTATGATTAAAACAAACCATTATTATCATAATGATAAATCATTTTTAGTGCAAAATATAAAAAATGTATAGTTTCCTTCGTAATCAGTTGTTCGAGAAGAATGTGAAACATGCATTACATTTTTACATTGAATGACAATATTAAATTTTTTTATGTTCCAAAATATTTTCTAATTCCCAAAATCAACATTGAAAACTTTTTATTCTTCTTATCATATTCATTTCAACAATTTCATTAGTTTTTTAGTTTAAATTTATGTTGTTGAATTTCCTATATTTCAATTATTACAAAAATATCTCAAAAAACATTGTCTCAATAACATTATACATTTATTATACGTTCTATTTAATTTTATAGTTTTATTCTCTTATTTGGAGTCTAATTTTAGTTAATCTACTTGAGCCTCTATTTTATTTTATCTATCTTTATCTTCTTGAGTAGATGCATTGAAATTGAATCTAAATATATTGAGTTACTTCTAATCACTAACCAATTTATATTTAATAATAATCTATCCTATTTTGATTTAAATTGTAATTAATATTGATATTTAGAATCATATCATGAAAAATAAAAAGTATTATATCACAAATATGCATGTTCAAAATAAATTTTTTTCAGCATGTTAAGAGTCATTTTCATTGATATTTTGATCATATTTCTTAAGAAACCTCATTTTTTTCAAGATGTAAATGTTTATAGAAAAATTATTCAACCATCAATAAATATAAACTCCGAATATGTTTATACTTCTTCACTAAGGTAGTAATTTATTTTATTAGTAGCCCAATTATCATCATCCACCATAGAAATTAGTAGGTTCCCATTATATCTAGAACCATAAGTCTCAGCATCATCTTCACCTTCACTATCATTACTTCTTTCACACATAGATATGATATTATCCTATATATTTATAGTACATTCAACCATTAAATTTATAAGTATCCATTGAATTGTCAGTATTTTACATCAAGAATATTTTAGTTCTTTTATATTATTCAACACTAGATTCATCTTGATTTAATGTTCGAATCATTTATACAAAGTGTCTAACAGCTCCACGCGTAGAAAACATTATTGGAGTGTTTCCCCTCTACATTAAAATTACACTTCTAACCATTATTGAAAAATAGATATAATATCATCACACATTTCATTTACTTAATCTCATATGTTTGAATATCTATGTTTAGCATCTTTATATTTTCTCTTACATATCTACTTTTTGAGGCTTTAAAAGAGATTTATTTATCATCTTTACAGTGTTTCTGGGTATAATCATCCATACAGATATCATAAGATATAAGAATTATATAATTCTCCTTAACAGTAAATATATAATGATATTTATAATTATAGTGTAGGACTTTTGGATCATAATTTCATTGAAAGATGTATAGAATCATATCTAGAACAATTAAACCATCTAACTTCTCACTGACCATCTTACAGTGTTCATAGTTTCATTGGATCTTGTTAAAAAGTCATCTAAACGTTCATTTTTCTTCATCATCATATATTTATAATATAATATAAAAAATTTCAAATTTTCTCAATAAAAATCAGTGTTTCCTTTAAAAATATTTTCATGACTATCCCAAAAATTTATATATATATTTATATGTTTTAATTTTAGAAAGTAATTCTTTGATAAGAAACAAACTATGGAGATTTGTTCAATTCCATCACTCTCCAGATTCCTTATATGATTTTCATTCGTGGAAGTACCTTTAACAAAAGGACTGAAACAATTTGTATCATTATACAAAAAATCCATATATAATGATAAGATATTATATAGTAAATAATACTTTAAAATGTGATAGTTCATACCATGAATCATGGGAATCACCTGTCAGTTAACTATGTTTTATTTTTCTATTACTCTTAGAATAGAATTTAGTGAATAAATCATGAAACACATATAAATAATTTTACTTTTTCCCAAAAAACAATATTGAGGCGGTCAAAGGGAAGTAATCAATGATACCAATTGAATATATTTCCATAAGATATATGAAATAACTATATGTGTCATAGATCAGTTATTGGAAATTAGTCCATATTTTCCCTACAAATAAACTTCATTACATATATAATAAGTGTAAATTATTTATTAATACAGAATCAAATTTTATACAAAAATAAGAAACACTAGAATTTAAAGGCTCCACTACTCAATAATTGTAGATAATCATTAAAATGATCTAAAAAGAAATTATATCACATATTCCATCATAAAAAATCATATTGATTACATAATGAAATGGATAATAATGGACTTATGATACACCATAGTCTGTTTTTGTTGTATGAGAATTCAACTTGGTATTGATGATTTAAAAAGTTATTTTTGGATAACACCAAAAACTATTCCACTACTTAATACATTTGGCATGTTATCAATATTTTTCGTCATTATTACCCATATGTATAGCCACATGAATCATATTTTTATTTATTACCAATTATTTTCATAAGAGTGGGATAATACCTCTTATCCTCCTCTTCTTCTTCCTCCTCCTCATTCTTCTACTTGTATGATGGTCTCTCTCTCTATGATATAACTTATATCCATTTATTTAGTTTATCAGCTTTTATCATGAATTATAAATAAAAACATATTCATAAATATTTCCTAATAAATTCATTAGTATTTAGTTAATATTAATTTCAAAATTTATTTCGGAAATATCACTAGTTTTAGTGTCCTCCAAAAAGATGGCCAGAATCACTATAATTCATCTCTATATTTATTTTGATGATTAATTTGAAATATACAAATATGAAATTATCTCTATTATTTTTTCAAAATTTATTCCACAATATATGGATAATACATTTCTTAAAACATCCCACATAGAACACTCTAATCATATCCTTTATTTCAACCACTACATATACATTGATGCATTTAGAACATGACATAGAACATCCCTTTTCATATCAGAATAAATAAATACTAGTAATAATTAAAATTATTCTTAATTTAGAATTATTTTATTTTAGACCAGGTGAAACTGAATTTTTTGATTTAATCATATTCTTAATAATTTTGAATTCAAAAAACCTAAATTATCACTTTATAGATTTCTAAAATTTTATAAAAGTCATGAATCATACACAACGTCTTATGAATCATTCCTAGAAGTCTCATAAATATATTTTTAAGGTCTACTAGATAATTTTGGATTAACCTTAACTATATATCAATGATATTTACACAAATAAGTATAAGTATTATGAAAATGACTCATATGGTCCTTGTAAATGACTGTTACGAAACATTGGATGAGCATTATGTATAACCTAATCGACCATTAAAAAATCTTCATATATAGATATGATAACCCTTTAACCAAATTTTGATTCCATTTTTATATAGTTGTAATTAAAATTACACATAAATCAGTGAATTTTATATAGTTATATACATAATGTATATTCCATATTTCATTTCTAGAAAATCTAGACTTCTCAAACAACACTTCCATACATAGTTCAAAACATTTGAAAATAAGTGATAAATAATTAAAAATCCCAATATCCTTTACATTATAAATTCAACACTATGTAATGTTAGTTTGAATATGATTGTATGTATATAAAATTACCCAATATTCATATCTACTCAATTTCTTCTCCAAAATCAACAACCATTTTCAAACATCTATTGTGATCAATAACACTAAAGAGATGAAATAGAGCCTATCTTTCACCCAAATTATAGATAGTTCCTTCCTATAAAAACATACCTATCTATAATCGTACTCAGTATATAACCACATGGTTACTCACATATTATTGGGTAAAAAAACAGTACCCCACCCTCTAATCTACTATTTGATAGTTTATGGGTCAAGTCATGGCCCATATATTACCTATACATAGTGAATCCAATCCAAATAAATCACTGAACCCTCTACATATAGAACTAAATAAACAAATGTTAAGTCCATTTGGTTCAGTTCCATCTCATTATTACCCATGTAGGGTCTATATATCTTAGTAGATATATTTTTAATAAATAAATTGATCATCAGTGACGTTAGAGCTCAAGGAACCCCCATAAAGTGTGGAACTGTTTCTCCTTCCATAGGTGTTAAAAACTATTTTATTTAGTTAAACTAAAATCACCATGACATGGTAATACTGTATATCTCATTCTACATTTAAAAAGTAAAAAATAAACGGTTATTTTTAGGGGATACCTATCTTATATTGAGTTATTTCCTTCAGCTAAAGCTCAACTGCCCTTTCCCATACTCTTTGAATCCCCACATTATCTCATAGAACCTATAATTCACCTATTTAGTGTGAGACCAAAAAATAAAATTATTTATAAATGGTAATAATTAAATTTAAAATTTAATTTTAATAGGAACAAATGTTTAAAAACGTATCTGACTACATCTAATTGTCCAAAACATTGGGCCACGTGGTGTAATTCACTCGCAACGCATGCCTTAAACTATACCACATTGAATCCCCAATTTTTCCACTAAAAAATATGGAATATTTTATTATGTAAAACCCTGAATTATTTAACATGGAGATACAACTGGTGAAAATGTTAAACAAAGTAATTTATTTATCATCGAGGGATATCCCCTACCCAAGGTGATCAAAATCCCCAACATTTACAAAATTACAAACCATGATATGGTAGAAATCATCCATAAAACAAAAACTATAAATAAGATAAATTGGTTGAGAGGAAGGAAGAGAAGTATTAGGGGAAGGGTAGTATAAATCTCACATTAAACTAGGAAATAATATCCTTAAAACAAACCCTCTCTATGACTATTCAATGGAGGAAGAAGGGAGGGGGACATCCACAAAAACTGAGGAGTTAAGTCATGTTTGAGGGGATGAAAAGAGGAAGAGGTTGTTAAAAATACAGTGGGGAGGGGGAACCGTCGTTTAATAGATTTTTATGAAATCAAGGTTGTGTTATGAATACCATATGTTTACCCAAATTATGTTCCAATTTCACGACTTGAATTTTCTCGAGTAACAATACCTTGATTTATTTGGATAGGAACATTATAAATAATTTGAAATGTTGGAATCTCATGTCATGAAGGTAATAGAATTATGAATAGTTCTCTACAAATATGTGCCAAAATTTCCCCCATTCCCTCCAGATAATAAAACAAAAACATTTTCCTATAGATTTCAGAATGGATTTCCAAAACTATATGGTAACCGTGGATAGGGAAAAACCGATTATGAAAACCCAAACTCTAACAAAAAATTCCCAATGTTCAAACAATATTAATAAACCTCTATTATTCCTTGATCAATGAATAAAAAATTCTCCTTTAGATTTTATTACTCTTATAATTCCAATCCTTATCATTATTATCAAAAACACCTCTATGATGGGATAAAAAAATAAAATAAAATTTAAATTTCATAACCCCTAATGAAACATGGATTTATAATTTCTCCACTATATAACATTATTCCTAATGAATCGTCAATTATATTTCAAATATCAATCACAACCAACCCTAGTCGCCAATTCCAAATGAAGTCATAATGTTTTACCCTAGAGAACAAAATGATTTTATGCTATGAAATTACATGCATAAGAATATAACATTCCTAAAAATTAAGAAACAAAATCATACACCATTAACACAAATATTGTGATTAGCCACACACATATCTCTCCACCCATGAAGTTTTCTTTAAGCAACTAATTCCCTATATTATGGTTCTCTCCACAATAAATTTATACTCATAATTTCCAATTCCAATGCATAGTACTGACTACCATTATAGATTCATATTGACAATTAATCATTACTGGTACAATGACATTCTAGGTGCATTTTACATCTCACAACCCATAATTTCTTACAGAAAACTATCTCAATCTCATCTTACTAACCTTTGTAGTAATCTATCAGCTACATAGACCAATGTGAAATCATATATCTCAATTATGATCTTTAAATCTGAAGAGGTTTCATGAGATCTCCTCATTCCCACACAAATGTACAAAACCAAATTATAATGTAATTTTATAATTTCTTCCTCAACTAAAAAAATTCATTTTGTTATAGAAACTATAGTGTATAGACAACTATCTAATTTTAATAACACTCATATCACATCATAAATAAAACCTATCCCTATTCCAAAGCATGGAATCTATCTAATATGATAAAAATAGACCTACTCAAATGACCATACCTATATGTCCCATTATCCATCCATTACAAGAAAAAAATATTGGATATATCTACCATTCTCATACATTAGTGAAAAAATAAAAAACCAGTCGCTACCCATTCCCTGGTCAATTGGGATGTAGTCTATAGTATCTACCTAAATTCAGTTTTTAATAAGTGTCACAACCTCAAATAGTCTATGGTGAACTACCCTATATATTTTATTACTATACTCCTCAATAAAAACAACTGAAATTTTATTATATCACATGTTTGTTGCTCATCTCTGTATACACTCACTAATCACATGAAATATTTGTCAAGGACGAAAGCTGAATCGATAGTGCTACCAAAATATAATCCATTTCTTTTAAAAAATGGAGGGAATATTTGAATTATCATAAAAATACAAGGATTCCATTTTCATAGGAATCTCATAGACCCATCAGTTCTTGACCCTTACATGAACTCTCTCTAATTCAAAAATAACCTAGAACACTTCACACCCAACATACACTCCCACTCATGCATCAAGCATTTTCGTGAAAATGTAATCCAATTATCATTATACCCTATTGAAGATGATTTACCCTCTAAATAACCTCCCAACAATTTCTCGTTCACTATAATTATCTATCTCATTCAAATCTAATAACCTCAAGCCACCGCACAACCAGAACACACCACCAAAATCATACTCCCTTGTGTCATACATGATCATAATTAGTCATATAGAACTATAAAATAACAATTTAATAATTCATGTCTATATCATTTTTCTGGAGGCATACCTAATGCCCTATTTCAACCAACTAACCATCTCACCCATGTCAAGGCTTATCACATAGTCACCTAGTACTTACGAATTTCCCCAAAACTCAACCATCCACCTACCATGTATCCATCCTAGATCAAACAATCTATGAACAAGAAATGAAACCTCATTGGGATTTTTACCCACTAATAAATAAATAGAGTCATCCTAATAATCCATACCTCCAAATATCAATATTGACACTAAAATTAATCATAGTGACTTTAACATGGGTATCAAAGGTATCCATTCACACACACTACATATCTTATATAATGTCTTATGTATCCACATTGAATGTGAATAATCTACTCAAACATATCATTTATGAGGGAACTCACAAGCCAATGTTGACCCCTATTTTGGGTTAACCCCATATATCATTACCCATTTCAATAATAGTACAATGTGTCCTACTAGCTATGAATAGAACATATATCTCAAATATAATGAGAAATATCTCAAAAAAATGCTCTCCCACCAAGCTCATAAAGTACATCTCATATAATCAATAACATTGAGAATCATTTCTATTCTTTCTAAAAAACATTTGTTTTTTCATACTCTAAAATAACCAATGTTGTATTCAAAAACATGTATATCTGACATCCCATGTTGAGTCAACCAGCCACTAGGGAACTAATCCTCACTGGGCATCATCAATGAATCGACCTAGGTCAACCCAAACCATCATCTGACCTATCTTACAACAATTTATAAAGTGTATTCCTAATTTTCATAGGCTGGAGAAAAAGAAAATTAGTATCAATATACAACCAAATAGGAATGACTTAAACATTTAAATTTAAAAAACTAAATCATTATATGCTCATAGAAATCTGGAATATCTCAACCATTACTTGGATGACCGTAGAATATAAAATAAATTATTAAAAATATAAAATATTTAAACATATTAAAATCATCATCAAAGAGAATAAGAAACCATAAAAACATCAGATCACTTTTTTTAAACAAGAAATTAATATAGTATATAGAAGGTAACTTATATGAAATCTCAAAATGGGATCATAACAAATGAGGTAGATACAAAACATCCCCAAAAAAAACTGAAATTATCTACATGACCCAATCTATATGATATCATATTTTAAAACATCGAAAACTAACTATAAACAAGGGTAATCATGAAGTGACACTTAATAAAATGGTTTCTTTACATTTACATAGTCCCCACAAATACAGATACACATATACCCAATGAAATAAGAATGGTGTGAGTAAAAAACATAGTAGGATAACACCATGAATCTGTATAGGTGTTTTATCCATGAAAAACAACATCTTTATTGTTATATCATTATTTGAATAATCTTCATTGAGAATACATTTCTTTAGAAAGCAGTTTTCTATTTTTCAGGTCAGACCATCTTTCCATAATTATGAGTAAAAAGGATTAAATCAACTAAAGTGAAGTCACATTTAAATAAATTAATCCAATACTTCCAAACATTACATTGTAACAAGCATAATAATAATCATATATACAATATTGGTGTTTGGGAATAAAAAAATGGCATCCTAATAAAATAAGGGATACGAAACTAGAATTATGGGCATTAACCAATTGAGGTTTTGGATGTGTTATCCTAAAAAATTTCATTATCAAGGTATGTGATATAAAAGGAATGGATATTTTCATGTCTCCACCAACACCTAAATTCCAAAAATGGTATCTCTCACACCACATGATGAATATTATATAATAAGTTCCCCACATTGACTAGGGATTCTAATTGGTTGATCCACCGATATACCTAAAATTACCAATGTGCCATAGATTTATGATCATAGAAATCATTATAAATACCAATTCCATAAAAAAATACACATTATACATAAAGTATAAATAAAATTATAAAATATTATTAAAATAATCTTAGAAACCATAAAACCACATTGAGTCATTCTTTTAAAAACATTTCATGCATAAAAACCAATTCCATTGGAAACCCTATTAAAATAATAAAAGTGGTAACATGTTTAAGAATAAAATAAAACACAAATAAATAATCATAATAAAAAAAAATTAATGTTAATGTTGTTAAAAAAACTAAAGAAAATTTTTATGTAATGTAAATTATTGAAAAAGTACCACCAGGAAGAGACACGTACCTTAAAAGTGAATGTGAATGAATCTCCATCACAAAATACAACACGAATCAGAAGAGTGGGTTCTCAGCCAATTAAATAACCTCAAAAAATATAAATACCCAATCCACAACCATACATCTGGCATCAAACTCCCCAAAAAATACATAAAAAATAATTAAATACATATAACTCAAAATAAAACATATATGTGACTCGATGGGTTTGCAAATTTATCCTTATAATTCCCCTTTCTACCTTTAGAAATCACTCAATAATATTAAGTATAAATATGGGATGTCTAGTGATTCCTAATAAATGAATCATACTCCCACATCTTATAGAAATTAGTACCTCATTTCAAAAGAACATATACCAAAGGAATCAATTGACCATGGAGGACCTTTTTTTGATAATCTAATATATGGATAATATATTAAACAAAGGAAGTGTCAAGATCCAAATACAAATCATTCCACTATATCACATGAGATGTATTTAGATATTAGTTTTTTTATCTAAGACACATAGAATGAATTTTGAATCAATTTCAACCATAGGGGAATTTCCAACCAATATGTTACCTTCAATAGAC
Source organism: Viscum album (assembly GCA_963277665.1). Lineage (NCBI taxonomy): Eukaryota > Viridiplantae > Streptophyta > Magnoliopsida > Santalales > Viscaceae > Viscum > Viscum album. Next base: position 1,009,198,640 of record OY728119.1, on the reverse strand, counting down.
AATCCACTATCTGAAAAAAAATCATCATAACATGGTGGAAATTATCTCTAATTTTCCAAGTGATTATGGACTAATTAAATATATACCGCATGAATGACCTGATCACCAACTTGAATCGCTAATGAAAAATTTAGATGATTAGTATATGAGTTTTGGGAACTCATAACCATCACTAACCATCTTTGGATCAATTTCAATTTATCTATATTCTCTTAGTTAAGGATCAGAGCCAAATAGGACTACCCATGAAGTGTGGCCCAATACAATGAAGACAAATCTATACAATGCTTTAATAGGATATATCCTTATGGATACATGATAATTATTTTAATGGAAACTCAATCAATGATAGAATCCTCCCCCAAAAACCCCCAAATTCAAGAACATAGGCTTTATAAATATCCTCAATAATCTATATGGAACTCTTAGTTTAACTATCTAGGCGAAGATGATAGTCTCTAATTAGATTTTTGTTTCTTACCACAACTTCTAACATACCCATATAAAATTATTAATTAAAATATATATCATTTTTAGAAACAATGGTTTAGGGTACCAAATGATTGCTAATAATTTATTAAATATAAACTTTTCAAGTCTTCTCCACCATTATCATCTCTTTAATGGGTTGAAAGTTGGCCAATTTGGTTAATCACTCTATGAAAACATATATAATAATCATAAAAAATATAGTTTATGGATAAATATCACCAAAATAAATAGATATTTAATAATAATTCCATACCATAATGGGAAGAGGCTAAAAAAACCCAACTATTCTATAATAATCAACTTTAATTCGTTGGTAGGTAAATAATTGGGATAAAACATAGTAATGAAAAATCTCATATTGGGCCACCAATATCGTTTTATCATATTATAAAACATATTGGATTGCCTGAGGTGGGTTTACGAACTCGAATAATTCCCCTCATGAATCACTTTCTACTTTAAGGTAAAAAAACTACTAGAATCATCCTGAAGAAAAGTGTACAAACAGAATATTGAAACTAATCAAACAAGGTTTAGACACAACTTATTATTCATATAACAAATGTTAATACAAACACAAATTCTTTCTAACCAAAAAAAATCATCAAGAGATTGTGGGACCTGAATTCTGGTCAATATAACCACTCTCTATCATCTTGTACTTCCAAACTCATATCAAGAAACACAATCATAATACTCAAATCCAATGAATTCACCAATAGGATATGTGAGGTATCACTATGGGTACATTTGTAGTTTCCCAAGAATAACATGATAAATATTACATTATTAAATATTAATATTCTTTCAAAATCGCAATTATACATTCTAGAGTACTATAAAGTTTTACGGTCTATAGAGACAGAAAACATCACTGTTTTATTTATTAAAATATCTTCAACATCTCTCAAAAAAATATCCATTTTAGTTCCCTTGTATTTTTACAATACATATAAACTTACATCAAAACCTTGGGTATGAAAACATAATATGGGGTGATATTAGATGATAATTTTGGGAAAACATGGGAGAAATCAGTCATAATAGCCTTAGATTATCATAATATTATTTTATCATAATCAAGAGTATGTTCTCAACATAGAATCTATATAAAAATAAAAGAATATATCATAAAACAAATTCATATATAGAAACATAATTAATACAAATGTCAAATTAGTAGTCAATATTCTAGAATCATAACATTACCATGTGGAATTATAAGCATATGAAATCATAATCATGTGAAAATAGATATTCAAAACCTTTTCCATGTGTATTTATGAGAGAATAACATGATGAAATCTTTCTCAAATAACAAAATGTGAATATAAAAATTCAAAATCATGTACATATATAATATTATGATCACATGTATAAGAGATCACACCCATACATCAAAATGTGAGGATATCCATTCAAAATGATGTCACCAAATAATCTTGCCAGCATAGTTAGAAGAAATTACACTCACACATATACATTTGAATATAGAAATTCACATTAATTTTCTCCATTAGTGTCATCATATCATCAAATTTATTTATTAAAATACCAACTGAATTGGAGATATATAAAACACCCAACTATCACCAAATATGAAGTCATTAATAAGTGTTCCACAATGTCATGAAAACATTCATCATTTATCATATAATAAATGTTGGAGTTGGTTCCCTAGAACTGACTTTTGATTACTTTATGATAATTTGTATTCCTTTTTTTATATTATTCAACTCTTTATCACAACATCAATTATCATATTCATGATAATGTATGTGATAATTTCATAAGAGTAGTTATTACACTGAATGGTTAAAGAAGTTTCATACTATAATGATAAACAAAAGTGCCATACTAGAATTCTTAAAAATATATTCTATAGTCTAAAGAAATAATTTGAGGGAAATAAATGATTCAGGGTATCAAGCATATAATGTCATAGGAATTTTAGAAACCGTCCTATGGTTGACACCCTTGGTAGTATCTAGTGTTGTATATTTTGTGAACAAGACACACTAATAGTAAATCTACTTTAATATGTTTCATTGGATATTCTTATCCATGGACATGTGAATTCGTTCTTATAATTTAATAATATTATTAATGATTATTATAAGTCACATACATTGATGTATTTATGAAAACCATGATATCATATGTTCATTGGGAAGTAGGATATGGTGGGTTCATAACGAGAAATATATTATTAATGAATAATGGGAGAAAGGATTTTTCCATTTTGTAAAATAATGAACGTTGATATCGTAGGACCTTTTATAGAAATTAGATATCCATAATAATTCTATGGTCATAGATTTATATAGGAAATTTTGATAACATTAATGTTAATGAAATAGACATCGAACAAATAGGTTGATAGCACCAGTATGCAACCTACTTGACTAGAGATAACATAATAAATGTACTATATTAAATAGTAAGAATCTGCATGAGGTGTTATATAATTTCATCATTTACTAATTCCTATATGGGTTCCTTGACATGTTGTTATATAATAACCTTGTACATTAGTCGTCTTCACATAAAGGTAGTGAGAATGATCCTAGAGGGTCAAAAACTATGTATAGCTAGAATATCAGTTGAATAATATATTATTATTTATAATTTACAAGTTAAATAAATTTTATTCCCTAATGTGTTTTAATAATTAGTAATTTATTAATGATCAAAAGTATTCCATAACCAGTTATTTGAAATAATATTATGTGTGCAGAATATTTATAAATTTTTTAATTTCTATTTAGTCAATATAATTTTATTAATTTATTGGTGAATAATAGTGTGTTATTTATTTATTAAACAAATAGTCACAATTCTAGGCTCGATAAATATTATGGGGGAATAACAGATTGAGTTTATAGGTAATGCTAGAAATAATATATATTGTTATTTTGTTAAATAGCGCTTAATTTAATTCATGAGTATTTCACATGTCATGAAATAATATGATTATTATTATAGAAATGGGGTTCCATTGGTATTAAACATAAAATAAATGGAAATAGTCCAATCATTTATTTCTAAACCTAGTGGTGTATAAACCAATTATATTATCTTCCAAGTGGTTCAATTCATTTTAGGTCATGAAAAATGAAATCCAATGAAGCCTCCTGAATCCATAGATTGATAACATCTCAAATAACACCACTAAGAGCATAGATCAATCTTCATACACCATCCACTCTCGAGTCTTGAGAGGTTATGGTGAATCCTTTGGAATAAATTCTTAGGATGATAAATGCGGAATGGAAAACGTGATAGGATATACCATGCTAGAATTTAGGTATTCCTACAAAGACATTCAATTATTTGAGGAAGATGTTTGAATCACCACTATAAGGAATATAATATTGATTCATACCACACAATAATGGTATGATGTATATATATTTTCATATCGATCAACAAAGAATTAATTTATCAGAAGTTATCTCTTTAACTATTAAAAATAATTATAAATATTATTTTATGATCATGTGATTTGGTTCCAATGTTTGTCTATTGTATATATGAAATTATTTAATTTCATTGATCTTGGTATTGATCATCATGTAAATCTTAGAATAATTATCGAACATGAAAAAAAGCAGAGTTTGGCATGACCCATCCAACACTTCTACCTCACCCATAAACATAAAGTGGTATTAGAGAGGCCTTATAATTATTTATAATTATTTAAACATATTTGTTCGATTTATGTTTTTATCATTGATTTTCAATTCCATATCAATCGTTATTTAATCTGAATTACAAGAACAATATTATTCCACTTTGTTTCAAGTAAATATAATCTATTTTAATAATTTTATGAATGATATAAATTCAAATATATCATCTCATGTGACCCAGGAATTTGAATAGATAATACAAGAATACATTCCAGGAAATATAGAGGTAAACAAGGGGCACAATTTTTTAATACAGAAAGAATTTATTTGAAAATAATTTAATTCATGGGAATTCAATACATGTGGTGAATTTTTTTATACACAACATATTGAATAGAACATTATGGACCATTAACAACTAGAGTCACCCCATGAAACGTCCAATCAACTAGTATTTTAGTCACAGTTAGTCCCTATATATTCTTACATGACCATCATGAATGGTGGCCAGGTTACTCATAGAAAAAACAGCATGTAACCCATGAAGATGCCATTTAAAAAAAATATGGAATTGTTATATGATTAGTCCATATGTATGTGTTGTGGATATAGTGTGAGAATAATACAAGACATATATTTTAAAAGTGCATTCCATGTAATTTTTACAAAATCAAAAAAAATTAAGAATTAATTTATTATATTGTGAAAACCTTATAAACATATACTTTGATGTGGACATTATGTTGACATGACATGACATGTAAATATTTACGCATATATATAAGTTTTAAATTAATTTATGTGTAATTTTTAGGTCTATATATCATGTATAAGTCGTATTATAGTTTTTACTCTCCACCTATTGAAGTAATAAAATCTATGTAATAATAATAAAAATCATGAAGTCCACAAGATAATTAAGTTAAATGTATACATTCTTAAATTATTCAATTATACATGTATTCCACAGGTCACAAGAGTAGATATTATATGTTTATAATACATGTTGGGTAGTTCAGATGGGTACTCACCATGTTTTCCTCATGGTCAATTTTTATAGATGATTAAGTTTAAAATAAATTTATTTGATTTTGTTTAAAATTATGATGGATGAAATTCTAATATAAATTAAAAGGGGAATTAAGATAAGAGAATTTAATAATTAAAGAAGGTGATTAATTGATTAGATTACGAGTTATGTAAAATTGTAATTATTAAAATTGAATTCTAATTTTAGTAAATGTATAATTCATTGTCTGCATGCGGGTGATCATGATACTAGAACAGACCATTGTATGTTATTGGATTTAATTAATTTATTTATAAATTAAACTATTAGAATGTGTTTCATCTCTCGCCTCATTCTATAAGGGCCTAAATGTGAATTGTTTCATTTATGTAAAACCCTTAACCAATATTTTGGTTCCCCTCACCAGGGTGTGAGTAAAATAAAATGTAATTGATAAAGTTACTAGGCTAGTGGGGTGGTTAAAATTTGAAGTTGTGGAGAATCTGATCCAAAAGAGATACATAGGTGGAAAAGTGGAAATCTTAAACAAATACTTTATTTAGTTCAAGGTGTCCCCCACAGGTTTATTATTATTGTATCATGTACTAGATAAAACAACCATTAGTAACTGTTCATTATCAAAACAATTTATTATTTTTTATCTATCAAGTTTCATGGATATTTCATTATAGTGGTTTTTTTCATGATCACATGATTTAATGAATTAATGAGCATGAAAAATAAAACTAAATTAAATAGTATTATGCATCTATATTATCTAAGACATAGTTTTTCACATAAGTAAATCCACTTATTATTAACATGAATCCAATAATGATAATAATAAAAATTACATACATAAACAATAAAATACCTCAATTATATATATTATGTTTGAACAGCCTTCCACTATATAAGTTCAAATAAAACTATAGTTCAATGTGATGGACCATCCAATGTTAGAGTGATTTCAATTATCAATGAATTCTAACTTAAACATTTTTGTTGACTTAACTTAGTTCACATCAAGGGTTGATATCCAAGGAAGGTATTTGTTTAAGTGAGAGTCAATAGTTAGTTAAAATCCAATTTAAAAATTTCTAGGATTGGGGAGTCCATAGAACAGATCAAGGAATAGTAAGATAATAATGTTCGAATTGGAAATTCCTCCCTAAAACCCATCAAATTCCATGAGAATCCATAGTCGAGGTGATGTAAAGGGGAATAAAGATCTTTTACACCATAATGTCTAGGAAATAGGATACTCTGAAGATAATTCTGGGAGAGATTAGGTTTCGATAAAATTGTGGGATACTAAAAAATATAGTATTTATTTATATGTACAAATCTTATTAGATAATGTACCAATACAAATCTCATCGTACTTGTTGAAATAGATATAAAAATGAGTTAAAATAATATTTTTGATCTATACATGATATGAATTACCATCTAATATAAATATATTTATATGAATGGAAAATGAATATACACATTATCCTATTCCATGAATGAAAATTTTATGTTCTGGAAGAAATAATTCCAAACACCTATAGTAATTAGACTTGTGAAGAAGAGTTATCCCTCAAGGATAAAAATTTGAATGATTCAATAGATGTTCAATGATTTATTCTATTATCATTAACCAATGAGATTCAGATGCAACATGAGGGCATGGATTTATACAACATCAAGTCTTACCTTCATAATCTTTATCTAGAGAAGGTGAGACAAGATATATATGATATCTACAATGATCTATTTAAAACTATTCATGGAGGGTTTGTGACAAAGGGGATATATGTAGTCAACATTATTTGATATAGTAAATGATTATACATCTTAGGGTTTAAATTACCAGATTATTTATTCACAGATAGTATACCATCCTCACAACCCAAGTACTTCTCCAGTTTTATAATTAAAAATATCTTGTGGAATAATGAGAATAGTCTTTCATAATATTGTAATATGATTTTGCAGTGCATTAGGACATGGGGCATGAAAAACCCACAAAACTTATGGTGAAAAAGGAAAGGAAGAAGAAGGAAAAGGGGATCAAGACTCATGATAAGTCTACAGATCCTGATCACTATCCTTATAAGGATATAAAGAATAAAAGGCCGAGCCAGGAAGGGGATAATTTATGTTTTTCATCTAGTAAGAAACACAACTAGAAAGTAACTTCACAAAGAAGAAAGGGGATATTGAAGGTGTACTCCTTATCGAGTGTAATCTTTCAACATGTATACATCGGGAATTAGATACAATTTTTGCTGCTCATATCTATATCTGAATTCAAGAACCAAGTATATTCTAAGGTATTTCTAGAGGAGAGGTGGATTTTTAGATACCAGAAGTGTGAGGCTAGATTCTCTAGATATTAGTGACTACCACAATTTATTTCCATGAGAAAAGATATTAGTTTTAAGGGATTATTATTATGTACCAAATTTTTCCAATAACATAATATATATACCATTTCCAAATGTGGAAGGTTTTATTTTCCTATTTGGAAATAATTTTTTATAATGATGACTATGTCATGGTATGACACATTGGAATAACTGTTTTTATGTTTTAAATTATTAAAACTATGTATTGGAAATAAATAATGAATCTTTTTCACATGACTTATATAAGACCCAACAATGGAATCAATGTCTTGGTTATGTAAATGAGAAGATACTGAAAAATATTTTATATTTGATTATTTAAAAAATTCCGATTAAAACACACATGATAGATATCATGATTTTTTATACGAACAATTGACCCAACAACCATTCAATGGAATGTGTTATTAGGACATTAAGATTTTATTATTGGTACACACTAATGTGTGTGTACCATTTCTTGTAGAATATAGAGGTGGGTATTCTAACTTCATAAATTTTACTAATGTCTTGAGTATATATGAATCTGTCTACTTGATGAGGTATAAGTATGATTCCTTTGAGTAATTCAAATAATTATAAAAATAATTATAGAATAAATTTTGAATGAAGATAATGAATATTTTATTAGATAGTGGTGGTTAACAACTTAACCAAGTTTTTACCGACTTTTTGTAGAATATTTGGATTTTATCCCAACTCACTCAACTATACACACCATAGTGGAAAGGTTTAGGGGAAATAAAGAATTGTAATATATTAGACACGGTAATTATGATGATGAGTCATATAGATATTTCATTATTATGTTTGGGATATAAATTACAAACTTTGGTATACAGACTAAAAACCATACCAACTAAAGTTGAAAATGGAATTTCCTTAGAATTATGGAGAGGAAAGAAACATATTTTTCACATACAAATGTATGGTGTACTGATGAATTTTTGAGACCTTCATAGACAAAAAACTAGCATTTGGGGTAAATGGTTTAACTTAATAGGGTATTCTAATGAAAAAAATGGATACTGACTATAAAACCCACTTTCACAAGAATGTGACTGTAACCAAAAAATTCAACAATATTGAGAGGGTTCACAAACTCTAAAAGGATAGTGGTAGAAAACTTTGGTGTGATTTTTTTGATGTTCAAGATATAAAATATTTGGTTCATGGAATTATTCCAAAAATACCCATGGAATAAGTAGTGCCTGAAACAAGTACAACATTTGAGCACTAGAGATGTTAGATAACTAGATAGAAGTGTTTTTATATTATCTGAATATTATGAATCATTATTTCTTGAAAATGATGAACATATCTCCTTAAAATAGGTAGTAGAGAGATAAGAAGCTATAAGATAAAATGAATCTATGAATTTTAAAATGTATTCCATGTATTAGACCATGTTTGGTTCTATTTGATGTGTAACTTCCTATAAATCATGTAGGGTGAAAATAGGTATTCAAGAGAAAACTATACATGAATGGTAAGTTAAATACTTATAAAGTAAGGACAGTGGATTTCAGTTATAAGAAACATCAAGGAATTAACTATGATGAAACCAATTCTCCAGTTTCTATGTTTAAATGAATAATAATTATAATTTATATAATATATTATGTTAACTATGAAATTTTGTAGATTTATTGAAAATAAAATTCCTTAATGAGATACTTTAGAAAGATGTCTATACGACAAAACCAAAAGAGTTTTTATCACCATGTGGTGAAAAAATGATTTGATAGTTTTTGATATCCATTTATGGTTTGAATAAAGAATTGAGGTCATGTAACATTTGATTTGATGAAGATTAAAATAATATTGTTTCCTTAAGAATTTAGGTGAGACATTTTTTATAATATGTTTAGTGGGAATAAATGTACTATCATAGGAGTATATGTTGATGAGATGTTACTTATTAGAAGTGACATACTAGTATTACAGTCTGTTAAGAACTAGTTGAACATGTGTTTCTATATGAATGAATTAGGTGATGAAACCTATATTCTAGGGAAAAAGATCATTCACGATAAGTCAAAGAGGATTCTTAGATAAAATCAATGTATATACATTGACCAGATAATAAATATATTTAGTATGGAATAATATAAGAGGGGATTGGTTCATTGGCCAAATGGTATATATCATTCTATGAAAATATATCCTCATAATTAATAGTAGAAATAGATAATTTGTAAGATCCCATACAATTCAATGATACGATCAATCATGTATGAAATATTATGTACTATACTTGATGTTTCCTATTCATTGAGCATGATAAGTTGTTATCAAGATGACCATGGAGAACAACAATGGTATGTTGTGATGTCTATCTCAATTATTTGAGAAGAACGCCAGAAATATTCATGGTATATGAAGGATTTAAGGAGATAATCATCATGGGTTTCAATGATGACATTTCTTGAACATATCAACTTGATATGAATTCATTTTCCAGATATGTTTTCTATCTTAATGGAAGAGTAGTGAGATGGTTGGGTTCAATTCATCCAAATGATGTTGATTATACAGTTGATTCAAAGTATATAGAGGATTATATTGAATCCAAGGAAAAAATTTGGATATTAATACATTTATAGGAACTTGATGTGGTTCCTATAAGTAAATAACACATCACAGTGAACTATGATAATACTATAGTGATGGCCTTTGCAAAAGAGAAAATGTCACACTAATAAAAAAAGAGAATACTCTGACTATATCACCTATTGAGTATTGTTTAAAATATGGGTGATATTTTTGTTATCATATTGACCATAGAAGAAAACACATTTTTCCAATTGGAAAAAAGAATATCTAAATAAAATCATGTGTATCATGAGAGAGTCAAAAACCTGATGGTGGTTTGCTGTTGGGTCTAGTGGAAGTGAGAATCTGTTGGAGTTGGCTTCTTAGAACCAACTTTTGTATAATTTATGATGTCACGTATTCATTATTTTAATATTAATAAAACCCTTATCACATCATTATTGTTCTTCTATATTAATAGTATATCATAACTTCCAAATAGTAAATATCACAATTAATGGTTATAACAGTTCCCTACTAAGATGAGAACTCTAAAGCCCCACAATAGATTTCATAAATATATGTTATATATCCAGATGAAATACTTTGAGGCACATAAATGATTCCTGATATTAAGGATGGAGACTCATAGTATTTTGAGATTCCTTCTAATGGTAGGAAACCTTGGTAATATCAATTTTATGATATTATAAGAATGAGACCCGCCAGTTAGAAATCTACATTTATATGTGTTATTGGATGTTCCAATCTATGAACTTCTGTGTTGGTCATTATAATTCAATATTATTATTAACTAATGTTATAACTAGTGTACTTTTATGTGTTGAAGAAAATCATGATGTTATAACTTCGAAAAAATGTTGGACATGTTGGGTTCATTATGAGTAAAATTTCATTAATTAATAATGTGAGAAAGTATTTTTCTCTTTTGTTCTTTAAAATAAGTTGATATTTCATGACCTTTTATGGAATTGATATTTCCTAAATAAAACCATAGACATAGTGTTCTATAATAAATTTTTATTACTATAAATCAGAAGAATGAAACATTGAGCAAATATATGATGGTACTGGCATTATACCTTTTTGATTTCATATATTGTGATAATGATATTATAATATAGAGAAATAATTTTTATGAGGTATTATGTAATTGTGATGTTAACTTATTTTTGTATGAGTTCTTTGGCATGTTGATAGACATTAACCTTTGAATTTAGGATGCGTCTCCAAATGACACTATGAAAGAGGCCTAGAGAGTCACACACTATGTGTATCTAGAAACTCAATTAAATAATATCTTATTATTTTTTATATAACATGTTTAATAAATATTATTCTCTCACATTGTTTAATTATTATTCATATTTCTTGATCATATATATTCTGTCACAAGTTATTCCTCAGAATATTATGAAAGAATAATATTTAATAAATATTTATTTTCTATTTAATGAATATAATATTTATTATTTGTTGGAAAATAATGAAGTTATATTTCTTTATTAAATAAATATTCATTATTAATGGCCTAATAAATATTTTGGTTGGATATATAACTGAGTTTATATGTCCCTTGAGAAATGTTATATATTGAAGATTATTTTATTAAATAACATTTTTTAATTCATGCGTTTAGAAAATGTGATGAAATAAAAATCATATTATTATTATATAAATGGGATTTTGTAGTAATTAAATAAATAATATTTTGAAATTGTGAAGTTATTTCTTTCTAACACTAGTTATATATAAAGTGAATTATATTATTTTTCAAGTGAGCTAATTAATAATTTTTATAAAATAAAATATAAAGAATCTGAAAAAAATCCATAGAGAGCCCCGTTATGAAATAACGCTCCAAATAACATAGAGATATCTTTTTGAAAAATAAACTCTAGAGCATATATATATTAAGGATAATTTTTATTGAGTGATTCTTGGGCCTATAAAATGTGTAAAGAGACCGAAATAGGATTTACCATGAAAGAACCTAGAGATTCCAATGATGAGATATATATATTTGTTAAAAAAGTGTGGATCACAGCTTGATATAATCCCATATTTATCGCTATTACATAATTAAGGCTCTATGTATATCTATTTTAATATTCATTAATGAATAAATAATTTAATGATAGGTAATAATTTAATTTATTAAATAAATATTAAATAATATTTGTTGATCCCTCACTTTTGTTTTAGTGTTTACTTGATTTATATATTATTTGATTAAATTTATTGATCAAGATGATCATAATCATGTAAATATCATATTAATCATTGATCATGAATGAAACAGTGTTTGGAATGACCCATCCAACCCTTCTACTACACCCAAAACCTACAACAACACATGTTAAAGAAAGAAAGTTTCATTATCAAAATCAATAACCCTACAACTAAATTATAATAATGGAATCTTTGGATCTAGTCCCCAGTGAATCATTAGTAACATTAATGGATTTTCCTTGGATGGAAATACCTTTAAAAATATCTACAAAACATTTATTGAAAAAAATAATATTTTCTTTTTGATATGACATATTTAATGTTTATAAAACAAAGACTTTTAGGAAAGTTAATTTTTTTGAAAATAAAAATTCAAACTTGTACTAACAGATTAAAAATAAAGATTATTCATGATAGTGGGAAAATCTATTCAACCATTATATATTAAAACACAGATTCCTTTCAAAACTCTTTTAAAAAGCATGTAATTTAGAAATTGACATGTAGTTTCATTCTAATTTTTTTATAAAAAGTAAAATTTTGAAAAACATGGAACATATAAGTAGTTTTAAAATAGTGAAAACATTATTGATAATGTTTTTATGAAAATATGGACATGGGAGGAAAGGATTCACGATCAAAGAATAAATAATGTCATTTTTTAGTAAAAACAATTCTTGATCATTTTGAGAACCAAAGAAAAGAAAATGGTTCTATTTCATGAAAATTTTGTTAATATAAAGAGGATAAGGAAATATATTATAATTTAGATATATGATCCATAAATTTACTTAAATAGAAATTTATTATAGATAATCCTAGATAGAAATCATATTGAAATTTAAATCACTTATCTAATTTATTTTCTTGTTTCATATGTATTTAGAAATAAAGTCTAATTACAATACATTTATTATAAATATATTATTGTATAACATATATTTTATCATTGATTTATAATTTCTATTTAGTCATTTATTAATAATTTCATTATTAAAAAATGAAATCCATGTAAAAATGTGATGTTTCCCATTAATGTTTCAGTTTGATAATTATGGCCCTTGCACGTTGTTTTTAGTTATAGAATATTAACTATGAAATATTTATAATGTTTATTCATTATATATAATATTATATACATTCAAATAAAACTGAGATAGAAAATTAATTACATCACCTCATGGAGACGGTAGTCTATATGTACGCATGAGTGATGCCTCCACATTATGATATATGGATCAAAATAAGGGAAAATTATATTTCACTTTTGTAGAATAATTTTTATATTATAAATATAATATTAATATTTTATAAATCTATATTTATTAATATCAATATAATTATTAATTGAAAAAAGAATCAAATCACTCCATGGTGGTGGTGTTCCACATATAAACATGAGTAACATTGTCATTTTCTATGGATAAGAACATAAGAAGGTAGATAATATATTATAATTAAAAATGGATAATTAAATCATAACCATAATATATATAAATTATGTATGTTATAATAAAACACAGTGAATGATTGTGAATGAAAATTATTCTCATTGCTATATAGAGGGGGTAGTCCATATGTAAGTGAAGGAAATACTTTCATTCCCATTATTTGGAAAAATAGTATAAGAATATGGTTTTTACATAAACAAAATATCATATGAGTATATTTGATATATTTTTGATATTATATTGTAATGGAAATGATATAAATGAAAGAGTTAGATTAAATTATAAAATTAAAACCCTTGGTTAAGATGACTACATCCTCTTTGAATAACATCCAATGGATATCTACTTAAGGTCTATAGGGATAATATTTAATGAATGGAAAAATATCTTTAATAATGATAGAGACGTTTAAAGGAGGTTTTTGTAGGGTTTAGGGAAGCAAATATTACGATGAACATTAAAGAAGATGGGATATATGGTTTCCATTTATAAGTGAGGGGATGGAACCATTCAAATTTATTATAGAGTTAAACTAATATAAATTAGTTTTCATTTTCATGTGGGAAGAAATTGAAATATTTTAATTGTATAATAGTGATATGTTTCTATAATCATCTCTAAAAACATTAATACAAATATTTTGGATGTTTTAACCATTATCACATAGTGTTAACCCCTAGTTATCTCTATTTAACTACTACGAGGGAAAAAAAAAATTTCACATTATTGGTCAATAATGTTACAATAATAACGTGGTCAATAACCATATCATATTCTATTGGGACATGATATGAATTTTATGAATTAGAAAAAATCTAATAAGATATAATTTAATATAAATAAAATTAATGATATTTTAGTAACTATAAAGATAATTTTTCATTTAAAAAATAGAATGACAGAAATTTAATTTGGATATAAACATTTTAATAAGTCTTAATAAATTATATTTATTTAAAAAAATTCGAAATCTCATAGCATAGGAAAAGTTTATCTATTTTTAATTTTTAAAAATATTTTACATGATTCTTCTTCTTCCTGTGAAACCACTCTTTCAACATTTCTAAAAAATTAATGTAATTATTTCAATTTTAAATATTAAAAATAAATTACTTTTATTAAAAAATTATATTATATTGAAATTAAAAATGTAAAAATATTCGTAACACCTTTTATTCATTTTCTAAAATATTATAGATATTAAAATTCAGAAATATACATTATTTAATTTTCCTCTACTAAAAATAATATAAAGATATTTATAAATGAAAAATGGAACTGAAGATTAATATTTTAGAACATATTAACATGGTTGTAAAATTACTATAATATAACGCAATATTGAGGTTTTTAATGATGATTTTTAAACCGTATTAAGTAGTTCTAACCATGTTCTACATATGCTACAATTACTGTGGTGACATCATTTGGACTAGGGTTACTATTCATTTAGAAAGAAATAATGTTGTACTAATTAAAAAATCATTGACTGGTTATTCCAAATATAGAGCCAATTTTAACAAATTCAATTCTTATAAGGGGTATAAATTACTTTTAAAATAAACCTTAATAATGTTGTGAAAAACGATTTTACTAAAAAATCATTTTAATGTATGATTTTTCAAAAAATATAAAGAATAGAATTGATTCCAATGACATAAATTTTATTATGTTTTGTGAAATGAAACTAATAAAATTTTATAATCAATTAATAACTAAATTTGAAAATTTGAAATTCATGAATGAAAAAATGTTGTTCTAGAAGAAATTGTTATTTTTTCTTTCTTCATTAAAAATTAATCATTTCTAAAACATCCAAATATTTCATCCTAGGATTATTATCATATTATGATTTCTAAAATTCTAATATTTCAATATAAATAATTTATAAAATTGAAAGAATTTATTTATAATATTTTCATTTAAAATTTAATAAAAATTATTTTTTATGAATAAGTTTTTCTGAAGCATAAAACTAATTTTGTAAAAATTTTCTTTTTATTTTCAAAGAAATAATCAAAAAAACTTATTCATTAGAATATATATATATATATATGCTTCATATATTAGTTACTCATTTTCATCTTAGTTATTTAATGGATTTTTGGTAATGGTCACATTTAAATAATAATATTTTTCTGTATAATATTATTTTATTAAATAAGGGTATTGTGTAGAATAATATTAATTTTAAATAAAATTATGGGGTGTTAAAGCATAAATTTTCAACAAATTCATTTATCCACCATGAAAATATCTTTTTCCACTTGTTAAATCTTAATGACTAACTGTGTTATCAAAACCAAATGTCGACCAACACAAGGGAAGTCAAAATATTTTAATGGTTCACCTCTTAATGTGAGAAGGATTGTACATAGTTTAACACTTAATCCTATAGGATCAATATAATTTTTTTAATAATCACATGAGTATAAAATAGTATGCAACATCATTGAATAATGTACTTATATATCTACTAAAAATGTTATGGTGGTTCTCACGCTCAATTGCATCTATCACATTACGATGATAAATTTTGGTAACAAATAAAGGGTCTTAAATAAAAATATGATTCATTCAAGTAGTTGTGTGTATTAATTATTTCCACATCCACTCTGCGTACACTACATTGACCAAGTAAATTTTATCATTAAACCATTATCATAAACATGTTTCTTGTTGACTTTTTACTCACAAATCATGAAAAAATGCTACGATCTTATTCATCTTTTTTCCTACCTTATTCTTTTGGTAATCGTAGAATATTAAATGATTTGGAAATATCTAGAAAATCATCCACATTAATCACTCAAACTATTATTCTATTACATACTCCCCTTTGGTGTAAAATCAATAATATAATGGTTCATCATCATCTTCACCAATAAAAATTTATTTCTATAATAGAATTTAGTATCGAATCTTCTCACACCTAATACAAAAATATTATCTCTATGATTATAGTGTAAAAATATATTAATTAACTAATCCCTATATATTGTTGTCTTCTGACTATTTTAGATTAACATATTATACAAAATATCCATCCAAATCCTTTATTTTAATTTTTATTCTCAAATTTGAATTCAAGCATTAATCATCGTTAAATTACAATATCAAATATAGCATTTTTATCATTGTCCCAATTTCTTCTCATCATCCAATTCTAATTGGTTGTTATTATAGGCTGATATAAAATACAAATCACTTAGATGAATCCATGTTTCCATATAATTACAATGAGTTTTCACAAAAAACCAATCATTATAATGTAGCCTCTATATTTACAAGGTAGGTGGATAGTTCATAAAAATTTATTTTAATTTTAAAAAAATTCATGGTATGATATATCCATATGATTTGAATGTCTATAATTTTATAGGTTCATCATGAAAGGATACAAAATACTCAACAATGTAACATATTATTACAACATGGGAGACTTGAAATATATAGAAATTAAAATTTCCAAAAAATGAAAAAATTTATCATGAACCCATCTTTTATAGAATATTATAAATTGATGTTATCTTTCTATATTTGGTATTATGTTACGAAAAAAGAACCTCCAAATCGATAGTGACATCAAAATTAAAATTACTAAATCATTTAACCTATGTTACTCCTTCTACACCCAGATCACATATCTTGTCTAATCATTATGGTGTCAGGATACAATATGGAGTAGAGGACATATATTTTCTAGAGATTTTAAAAAAATCTACTGAGTATCCTTTATGGAGATTTCCAACTTATATGTCTTGAGAAACTTACCATTCAACCCATTATGGTGTGGTACGTCACAATGTATTGGAGTTATTCAAATATCAAGGGCCTCTAAAACATGTCTGATTTAAACTATGTCTTAGTTATATCATCATGAAACATAACATTTTCTCTAATAAACTTCTATAAAATTGACAAGTATTGAGGCATATAACATATCTTTATCTTCCCTCAAAATGCATGTATAGGGAAGCCCTTATAATATACCTGAGATTAAAAAATATATTAGAAAAAATAGTAAATTTTATCAAAACTCATTCACCTCATATGAAATATGAGTTTGAAAAATATTTATATATTAAAATATTTATATAAAAAGGATAAAATCCACTCGAACATCAATAAATTTATTATCAAAAAATAATATCAACACCTCTTAGTTTCAATAATATCTTTTTTTGGAATTTATTTTCTACTAAGAATAATAGTTAACTAAAAATATCTAAATACTTATAAGTGGATCACCATTTAATTATTCTAATCTAGCACGATCAAAAATGATATATGAAATCATAACATTGAATAAATGAAACCATATTTTCCACCACACCATAGTGATCTAGGAAATTAAAACATAAACATCTCAACAATTCATGGTGACATGATAAAACCTATAAAAAATCCATCATATCATAATTAGTACTTTACCATGAAAATTTACATCATATCCGATCTACTATCAAAAATTCATTCATGCAAATCAAAAAAATGATAGAATAGTTTACAAATAATAAAAAACTAAAAATAATTTCTTACAACTTTTATGAAGTCTCTAGAAAATATAATCCCCATTAAGATAAATACATATCAATGGATAACCCTATTAATATTGTCCCCCTCAAAATAACGTCAACGTGATAAATATAAAAACAAATTAATTACCCCCCTCCCCTTTGAAAAAATATTAAAATATAGGAAGTGATAAGGGACATATCGACATCAAAAAGGTCTATTATAAACCAGGTAGAATACCAAAATTTATTCTCATATTTTGGAATTCATTATTTGAAAATTTCTTGGAGAACACATGATTAATCTTCCAATCTATTTTCTAAAACATGAATATCAATTTATTAATCTTCACAAGAACAATGATAATAGGATATTTATTATAAATTTTCTTGAAATTGTAATATTGAACAATATTATTTAATAAATTGAAACCATTTTGTAATCATATCCTGCAAGAAGTAGAAACTTTTCTCTAACATTCAATTATTTTAATAATGTTATCATCAACCATAACTGATTTATAGAATGAGTTGCAAAAACATATTCTACCTCAATGGTTCATAAATTCCCAAAAAAAATATTTTTCGTGTGACAAAAAATACCCTATTTAATTAATAAGGAATCTCCACTTGAAGTGGGTCTTCTATTAATAAACCAACCCAAAAAATTTATAATTGTATAAAATTATATTTAAATATTTCATATGTTTCCATATTTAAATATAATATCGATTATTCATTTAATATATCATATAATCCTATTCAAAGCCACAAAATGGGACTTCAGTGGTCAACTTTTATACCTAGAACAATGTCTAACATCATACAATAAAATTTTCACTGAATCTTTGTGATATAAAAAGATTAAATTAAATTAAATAATTCTCAAGGATCAATATCCTTTTGTTTCTCATCAATAAAATAACTATTATACACATTAAAATTAGTGTATAAATAGTATTTAAATGTCGTATTCCATTACTTTTCATGAGTTTCATAGAATACTTCTCCTAAGAATGATTACAATACTTCTCTTAAGAATGTAAAATGCACCATTTCTTATGCGATATCTGTATTCTAAGAATTGTTTTTCATATCCTCGATCCAATCCTTTAACCTATGAATAAACTTTAAATAATACTTATTGATTTTCTTAATAATGTTTATATTTGTTGAAAACTATTTTTTTATTAAGAATTTGTTTTTAAATCATGAAAATAATATTTTATGGAGTGTAAGAAACCTTTTATATGAATTTTATGATGATATAGAGAGTTTTCATGAAAGAATGTTTAGACAGATGGGAAATAAGATCATTTAAATGTAATTAATATGGTTCTATATTGTTAATTAATGTTATTAAAACATCGTGAAGATGTCATTGTATGAGATGATGTTTATATAAAGAATGAATGAAGTGTTGGAATGGGACCGTAAGGGGAACTTCGTAGTTAGGGTTTCCCCATCGCCGCTTCCTCCCCTTCTCTCTCAGGTTGGATCAAACCTCCTTGGTGGTTGACCGAAAAGCTCGCGGCGGAGTCCTACTTCTGCGGTGGTGTCATACAACCTCGTGGGATAGGCTGCCTTGACATTTCCCTCCAGTGATGGCCTTATTCTCAACTCACTCCACTTATGATGGATAAGGTTTCCAAAGGCATCGCGGTGATGGTTTGCGGCTGAGATGTAGATTCTACATCTGAGGGTTGTTGCCTCATCTCCCATAAGTGTGGTGGGTGGTCCGTTCTAGTCTCGGAGGCATTCGAATGCGGTGACATGTTTTGGGTGTGGGACTGTGGTAGGATCTGGTGAGACATGTTTTCGGATGGTCATTGATGAGGCAATGGTCACTTTATCCTTGATTGCTGAGTTCCTTATTTGTTTTGGATGGATCTGTTGTTCATGTTCTCGTTTTGGTTGAATTGGTGTTCAGGATATTGGTTCGGGATGATTTGTGGTGTTTGGGTCAGCTATTTTGTTCAAGCTGTTCATGTCTCTAGTGGCCTATACCGGTGCTGATTTTGGATTATGGTCGTGGATCGTGATTCCATTGCTAAGGATTTTTTATGCTAAGTCTGAGTTGCTTATCGTAGAGGAGTTGAACTTACTAGCTATGTGAAGGTCCTATGGAGGTGTTTCTGATGAACATTGGGGGAAATCTCGTAGCTCTGATCTGATGATGTTTATTTTTGTGTTGAATGATATGATTTGGTAGAGGTGTTGGTTGAATTCATTGAATTGGTGGCATGATATTTGTGTCCTTCTAGTTCGATGTTGAGGGTCACTACATATATCTTGCATGGTTTTGCTCCAAATGAGGTTTTGAGCAATTGGTTTTCGTCTGGTCTTTGCTCCGGAATCAGATGTTTGAGAGGGTATGGCTTTGCCATCGGTTCCAAGCATGTGCACTTATGCACGGGATAGTTAGCCGGCAGAAAGAAGTAGAAGGAGGCTGATCTTATTGTTTATGTTGTTGGGTGGGGCTCTTCTATATAGGGTTGGTGTTGTTTGGCCTTAAATTTGGATCGAGGGTGTTTTGATTGTCCTGAGTCATGAAGTCATGTATTGTTTTTCACATTTCCCACAAAAGTGTTTGAAGAATAAAAATTTGATTTTTAGTCAGCTAGTATAAGGATTGAAAAGTAAAAATATCTATAGTTTCCAAATATGATGTTTTTTGGATACAGATTATCAATTAGAGAAGATTCTAGAAAACTAGAAGTATGAGTTTTCTAAATCATGATGGACTTCAATGTAGATAATCAATAAATTCATAGGACAAACCATCAGACGATACATTTTCAGAAATTATTATTTTGTAGTTTCTGTGTCTGTATGAAGATTAACGTCATTATAAAATGATATTTCTTGAAAGTCAGAAGTTGAAGAAAATTATAAATGCTATAAGTTATGAAATTTGGTTAGATAATGATAGTGACAATGTATAAAAGTAATTTTTTTAATATAATATAATTATGAAAGTTAGGATGTTAGAAAGATTACAAATAGTCATCATATGATTAATGAATCATAGGGATATTTTCAAGATAAACAATATAACCAGTGATTTGAAAGAAATTATGAAATATCATGTTTTACAAAGTAAAGATCAATCTGATAAAATTTTATCCAATAGTTGTAATGTATTATTTGAAAAAAAAATATGATTATATGGATAATATAATCCAAGAGAGAATTTGAATAAACAATATGATCAGATAGAGAATTCATACACGTAGTTACAAAGTTGATGTTCCAAAAAGATAGAAAGTTTAAGTTGGTACTAAATTACAAATCTGATGTTTCATGTTATATAAAGTTGATGATACAAATATTGATGAATTTTATAAACATTTTTTCATTAAAATAATTAAATTGGAAAAATAAATAATTTTAGATGAATTAATAATATTTGAGAATAATATAGAAGTTTTGAGAAGAGTTGAGAAGATCCGAGTGGCATAAAAAAGAAATTCAATTTAGCATGAAATTATGACTTTTTTAATTTTATATAGTGGTAAAATGAAATTGGTTTCATACGATTGGTATTTTTCAATCCCTTACAAACAATTTTCAAAAATATTATTGAACTTGTGACTATTCACAAAAAATATATATGATTTCGGAAGAATTGTGTTGGATTTCAGTTTCCAATAGAAAATATTTTTGGTGTGGATAAATTTTCATCGCATAAATATTTCATACAAAATGGTTGAACAATGTTTAGTTTTGAGAACCATATAGGGAGAATCATAAAATGTAAATAGAAATGATTTCCATGAAGAAGTTTTTTCATGGTTTTGAGTTTTATCAACAGATAAAACAAAGGCTTTCTAAATGAAATAGTTTTAGAAAGGTGTATTAGATAGATGCTAATAGATGCATTCCCATCTGAATATGGTAAATTAGACAATTTTTTCAGATAGAACATTTCTAGAGTATATTTCAAAAAGATTCATATTTGTGTTCTGGATAATATTTTGTAAGAATAATTTTTTTATTAACCAGAGTAAATGTAATCATTCCTATTGGGAGATAGAAGTTTTTCAATGGTAGTTGACATAAAATTTCTATTCAATTATTTATAATAAATAATTTTTATGGACCCATGTGTGTTTTAATAGTAAGGATGTAGGTTCTCACACTATGTTTGTACCTTAAAGATATTGTTCACTTTTATTAATTTTCTACTTTTTATCCACGTGACATTACCAAAAGGTGACAAGGAAATAACTCTAAATTTTTTTGATGGTAATTTTTCCTAAATATCAATTTTTTAAAAGATAATAACTAATTGAACCCCCATTCATAATTGTTCTATATTCAATTAAAATTTCATATTGTATCTATGAGAATGTTCCCATATAAAATCCTTTTTCTATAAAATCTCAATTCCTTCAATAGTAGAGGGATTCATATATGTTATAGAAACAATTATCATCGATCGGAAAGAAGTATGATACCTTATCTTCTATCTCATGGATTTAATGTAATATATAGAGAAACTATTTGGTTTACACCCACTAAGAAAGATGGTCGCATGACGTTTGATGACAAGTGAAATTTTGATTTAATGGAAATACTTGAAATACGATTAATATGAGTCTATTAGAAATTTTTTAAATGAATGTTTTTGCTATTAAAATAACATTGATTATTTGGGAAAAGATCCAATGTTTTTTTGAAGGAAATACTAAGTTTAAGGAAGAAAAGATACAAATATTTCATAGTGTGTTTGAAGGAATAATAATGGGAGAATAAATAACTATTGATGAGTATTTCACTAGATTGAATGAATTTTTATGCAACATTAGTTATTTCATAGATGTCTTGGAAGATTCCTCAATTTTCAACAATCTCATAAGAAACATTCCAGACAGGTATGATTCACAAATATCTACATTAACTGATAAAAAATATTTATCACTTGATGAATTTCTAAATATTCATATCGCTTATAAAATTATAAATGATGTTAAATTAAAAAATATGATCAAATATAAAATTAATATTGATGCAATGAGAAAAAATAAAATTCAAATTGATGAAGATGTCGATCATTATGATTTTTATGTTAAAAATGGTGGTTACTTGATAGAAAAAATCATGTCTCTTATATCCAAGTTTTATATAATGGGAAAAGGAAAGTATGGAAGAAAGCTTACTCTCAAATTTCATGAGTATGGTAGAATTAAAATTGATTCTATAAATTTCCATAAGAATAATTTTAGTGAATTGGAAGATCAACATGATGAATAGGCTTGATTGAAGAATTTAAAAAACATATAAGAAAGAATATATGTTCATTGGTGGAAAGAAATAGCTCACATGAAACAAATGAAGCATGATGGTTAAGAAAGATGAATATTAATGAGATGATGTTGATTCATTAGAAGATGACCGTTTATATAGAATCAGAAACTTCTATGAAAATGTTAAGAAAAAGGAGGATTCATCAATTAATTAATATGAAGATGGATGTTAAGAATCATGCAGAGAGCTTCAACTTAGTTCATAACATTAGCATGTCTTGAGAAAAATTCAACTCTTAAGAAAGAATTATAATTATGAATATAGAACATAGACAATATATTGAAGGAATAAAATTTGTAATTACTAAAG
The DNA here is from genome assembly GCA_963277665.1 of Viscum album. Lineage (NCBI taxonomy): Eukaryota > Viridiplantae > Streptophyta > Magnoliopsida > Santalales > Viscaceae > Viscum > Viscum album. The sequence continues at coordinate 1,009,174,736 of OY728119.1, read as the reverse complement.
AATTAATCTATATAAATAAAATATTGAACAATAAACTGAGAATTTATAAATAGGGATTGATAGTAGAGGACCTCAGTATGAAGTTGTAATATAATTATGAAAATGTTAAAAAAACTCAATCAAAACACCCTGAATATGAATGTACCTTAATCAATTTGATTTAAAATTTATATAAATCATCATATGTAAAGGTGGAGTCATCTAATGTTTCATAAAAACTCACTTCAACAATGTGGATAAATCTCTAACAAATAATTTTAAATGATAATATGATTTTTATAGAATTTCACATGTTACGAAATGTGTTATGAAAAAATAGGTTGATATGGTATGTAAGAAACCTATCACATCCAAAAAAGTTGAAAATTCCCATTATATGTAAGATAGATCACACCCAGTGAATGTAAGAATAAATATATTTTATGAACCTCAGTAAAATTTCATTAGAGAGAAATCATACTTCTATAGAAAGCCATGATTTGATTTCATTTTATGGTGATATTGAATTTTTGGGAGTAAAGCCTCAAACAATTTAAATAACATATAACCTTCTGTAAATTGGTATAAACATAAGGTATGTGATGGTGTTATCATAATGAGTAACATTCTTAAGCCATAATAATAAATAAAACAAAAATATCCAGATATAAGAAAACAATCAATGAAAAATTAGTTTGGCATCCTGGAGAAATATTGGGGAGGATGTGATCAATATGGTCACTTTTATAAAAAATTAATTACAAAACATTCATGGGAATGTTCTAATTCCATAAAATAGATAGAGAAGGGAATTATGTAAGTTTAATAATGGTATTTTGTTCTTTAGATAGATCATAAAGAAATAAAAAAGGAAAAAACCATAGATTCTTGATTGTGGTTTTTCAGAACAAATGATGGGAGAATTAAAAATATTAATATAAATTTAAAATCTTGCTGCAGGAGATGTTACTTTTGGTAAGAAAGGATCCTTCAAAATCAGAGGTATAAGAACCTCTAAGATAGAACCTCAAAAACTAAAATTTAAAAAGTTCTATTTTTTTGAATTGATCAAGAACAAAATACATAGTACAAGTCAACTTTATAATGATGCAAAAGAAGAGATATTGAATAAATATGCATGAATATAAATTATTGTGGATGATGGAAAACATATTTGAAGAATGGAAAGAACAACATATAAATCTTTTTAAAACTATGGATCTTAGTGAGTGTTTTAACTTGAGTGATGAAAATAAAAAAAAATATTACATCAAATAATTTGGAATTGTGGGAATTAATTATAAAAAATTCTTTCTAATTTAATATATTATTGAACAGTTGAACAAATTTATAGAAGGGATGATGATGTCTACTTAACTTTTCTGAAAGGAAATATGGATAGTTGAATCCAAAATAATGTCGAAATTCAGTCTACCGTCATATTGAGATTATCCACTTTGATCATTGAGGACCTATGTGACATCAATCAATAAATTAATATTTGTAGTCTATCACTTTTTTTTATGATTTCAAGGATATGAACAACATCCTGTTTATGAAACATAAATTACATGTAGTAGAAATGTTTATATATTTCAGAATAGATGTAGAGATATAAAAGATGGTTTATATGAAAATGTTAAGAAATGATATTGGTACATATTTCACATGAAATTATTTTTAATATTATCTTTGGAATCTCGAAATCCAAAATCAATATATTTCTATATACAACCCCTGAAAAATAGAGTTTCATAAATGAAATATAGATCTATAGTGGAAATGCGATGATGCGTCTTGACAGAGTATAAACATTTAATGTTATACAAGAGATACCCTCTTACAACTATTGTACATGTGAAAAATATATGATTATTAAGGACAAAATCACCCAATAATTCAAATGATATGTGGCGTAATGAAAAACCTTCAGTGGAATATTTATGGTTTATAGAAGTACCTATTTACTAAAACTCAAAAATATTTATCTTAGGAATTTTGATATATAAATCAAGGAAATAATTTTAATGGGATATTCACCCATTTAAATATGATACAAATTATAGATAAAAATTCTAAAAATTTTAGTGGAGTACTATGATGTGAATGTTATTGAAAATAAAAATTCCATAACAAAGGATGTTCCAACTCTTGGGGAAGTAAAGATGGATATTTAAAAAATATATATGATAAAAAATAGATATATCATGTCTCATACCAGAATCTTGATGAGAAAAGTGAAGGTAGAAGAGAAAACATGAAATTTACTACCTTATTGAAACATATTCAAAGTAAAAAAATACCTAGAAATTAAAAAGCCCTGATTCAGACTAGAAGAAGTATTAGATTATAAAATTAAACATCGCTAATTTCCTAGATTAAACCAGATTCAATTTCAGTTCATTAAAATGAAATTAATGGGTTATTAAAATGAATTAGCAGTTGGATCAAAATGATAAAAATGATAAGTGGGAAACAGTTTATTGTGCAGCAGATGAAAATTGTTTTTTTTAATTGTGTGTTCAAAAAAGATGAATTAATATAGTGAAGTCTCAAGAAACAAAAAATAATAATTTTTTATAATTCTTATGAACAAGTGGAACATGTGATGTTTGAAGAAACATTTTCCCTAGTTTCAATATTATAAACAATAAGAAAGTTCTTAGAAGTGGATTCACGTTGAAGTTATAATGTTTATTATATGTATATAAAGAGAGATTTCTTAAATATGGTGATTAAAGAAGATGTTTTCATTAGTAAACCATGTTGTTTTAAACTTGGTAAAGATAAATGTGAGGTCTCCTAGTTTATGTAATCTATGTGTGGATTAAAACATGATCCTTGTGCTTATTACAGAACATGTGATTATTATATGAAAATTTTCAATATTTCTAAAGGAAAAGTTGAATGAAACATCTATGTGTATATATATTATTCATTAAACCTTATTTTATTTGTTACATAGAATATATGATTTTATGTAGGGATATAAAAATTATTTATAATGAATTTTATAATTAAATGATGAATAATTTTTACATTTCGATTTTAGGCGAATTAACATTCTTCTTTGGTTTAAGTAGTCAAAAAAAGAAAAATAAATTTTATTATATTAACAGAAGTACACCAGAGGGTTTTTATAAATGTTTGGAATGGATGATTATATGTATGTTTCTAAACATATTATAGTTATCATAATGTTGAGTAAATATGAAAACAAAAAAATTAAAGATAAAAAATATTTTTAAAAGGTTCTAAGATGTTTTATTTACATTACAATATCAATACCATATATTGTTTATTGATTAAATTTATGTATAATATACCAGAGTGATACTAAAAAATCTAATATTTTGGTAGAAAAGAGAATTTTGATATGTGATAAAAGATATAATTTATATGTAATGATTTAAAAAGTATGTTTTGATATGATCTTTCGTTGTTATACTTATACTAATTGGGCTTCAGATTATAATGAAAGATAAGAATCTTTAGGGGAAACATTTTTCTTACGAGAATTGTGTGTGAGTTGGAATAGTCAAAAAAAAGATCTTCAAATTTTAGGATGAGGAATCATAATATATTACTACTACTTTGGATTGTACTCAAATTCTATTGGTGAAATTTCAACAAGAATATTTAACAGTGAATGTTTCTACTAAATTAAAGATAGATAGTGATAATTTTAGCAAAATATACCTTTCTAAAAATTCACACAAACACTCAATATCAATGAACATTGAAACTAAGTTTCACTTCATGATAGATAATGTTGCTGCTATAAATTTTTTACAGGAAAATATTTCAATGATGTATTAAATTACAGATATATTTAAAAACATTATTCCAAAATATGTATTTGTGGAATCGAGGCTCTAATTTTTTGTTTATACTCCACCAAATACTTTTTACCTCCTGTTATGGAAGTCCCACAATGTTAATTAGGCTGTGTTGAAAAAATGGGGAGAGGAGGTACAAAAAATTTAAATTCTTTTATATTTAATTATTTAATTAATCTTATTATGTGGTTGTCATAAAATTTGAGAGTGAAAAAAATTTGAGATAATGAACAACCGTGTTTTAAAAAATATAAACGGTTAAACTAAGGGAGTTTTTATCATAACAGTCCACATATTTTCTTTTCAATATGATATTAAATTGATTCAAATGAATATATTAATAGGGATGTTTGGTTAGGAAAATATCTTATAATAAAGGTTGTGTTTTTAAAAAAGATGAAAATTTTTACTTGTTAAAAAATGAGTTCCAATAAATTTAGTGTTATAAAAATAATGATTGTTAAAAAATTTAAAAGAATATTTTCAAAAAATCCAATGGAATATATTTATGATCCTTTGTGTTATTATTTTTGCAATGTTTTTTTGTTTAAAACTAATATTTTTGACGTGTTTTTGTGTAAAATAGAAAAATAAGAGTATTTGAAAGTTAACAACTTTTATTTATGAAGTTTTTAATGATGAATGATGGTGAAAAGTTTGAAATTTTAGAAATACGGATTAATAAGAAGCTTGAAAAGTCAGTCAACGAAATATATGTGTTACTTAGAGTTCCATAAATATCATAAAGAAGTCATGATATGAATTGATGTTAGTATAAGAAACTATATGTATGAATTTATAGAGTTTTGAATGTTCACTTATTTTGGATAGAAATTATTCGACTGAGAAGTTATTATAAAACATGAAGTATGAATTTTTTTAAGATTGAATAATTGAAAATTTGATGATTTAATAATTTATAGAATGAACTATCATAGGAAACTTTTATTTTTATGTCCTGTTTTTAATTTTTTATATTTTTGAATAAATTTAGGAACATTAAAATTTTATTTATAAAGTCATAATTTGAAAAAAAAAATTAAAGTATTGAAGTTATAAAAGCTTCAGAGGTGTGATTTTTCAAAAATCTAGAAGATAGAAAAGATATTTATGTAAAAAAATTTATAAATTCAGAATTTTTTATTGTTTATAGTTCATAATCAGAAGAATATGGAATTAGTTAGAAATTCACCAAACAAAAATTCAGAAAAATTATTTGGAATAATGTATGACATTTCATGTTTTAAAATGATCAGTTTAGACAACGTTTTATAATAAAAAAAAATTTCCAGTTGAGGAACTATACTATTTGATGAACTCTATGATTAGACAGACAACACAATCAGATGGGGAATTTAAATTAACAATATGATCAGATAGAGAATATTTATATAGAGTTAAATATTTAAGTCAATAAGAACTAAAAAATGATGATGTTAGAAGTTATAAAAATTTTATGTTACACAGATAAATGACTTTCACAAACATCTATTTAATAGATTTTCAAGAGGTATGGAACACTTAATAATTTAAAATTTTTCTATAATATTCAATAATACACCATTAGTGTTAAGAATCAACCCAATGAGATAATAATGAGCATGAATGTTTGATTTATGAGATTTAGTGAGTGGGAAAATGAAATTAGTTTCCAACATTTTTATAACGACCCATACTTTACATATATTGTTAATACATCAAAATTAAATTACACTTATTACATCATATAATAAAACCTTAAAAGACCGTGTAGGTATAGTGTCTTTAGAAACTGGGAAACATAAACAACTGGTTCATAAAGCATCTACATTGTCTCCCACTTATTTCATCATATATAGAGTCTCTTTTGGCATATCCTACTTAATAACCTTCTTCCTGACCTGGGGAAAGAAAAAATACAAAAGGTTGAGCTCAAATTCTCAGTAAGGGTAAACAAAATAAATATCAATCATATCATATTCATAAAAACATATAATTTTGGAAATCTTAACCTGCAAAAGAGATCATAATTTTATAACATGGGGTTAATCATAGTAGTGAAATGTAATCCAAATTATCATAACATAAAACATGAAACTTTGTGGAATACACACATAATCATAGAGAATCATTTCTTATTAGTCAAGACTCATTTCCAATACTATCTTAGCGGACAAAGTCCTTTTATGAACCGAGTTCACTCCTAGTTTCACTCCTCATTTCACTCATGTTTCACTGAACCGGTTTAACCTGCCATTCCATCCATGTCTATCTCATGCGATATAAATCATTACCCAATGCATTGGAGGGAGATATAGGTCCCACCCATCTCATAATGATACCATTCTTATGTGTGCCACAAAATCATAAATCATACATCATAGCATAACCCATGTAATAAAAATGGGAATCTTAATCATCATACCATCCTAAAATAATCCATATAAAAGGACATCATAAAAATAATTCCATCATAACATAATCAAATCAATGTAAAAATAGATATAGAAACAGAACCCTATAGTATCTTAGATGGAAAATAATTATGATAAAATGCTTGAACTCCATTCTTGAGGAAAATATCCTTTCTACTTCAAAAACATTTTCCTTTCTTAACATGTCATATAATTTTGAACTAAAAGAAGTTGATTAAAAACAAAAATGAAAACTTGTAAAGGAAGCTTCATGGAAATAATTTTCTAAAAATCCATTCATGCCGTATAAGTTAAAAAAACATTCTTCCCGTACTTTGGTTGGAAAAGTCAAAAAGTACATCGTATGAAAAACGACAAAAGATTCCATTCATATCTTTTACTAAAAACACAAATAAGGGTAAAATTGGATTTAAACAATTGTAGGAGGATATAAATAATATTACATATTGAGGAAACATGGATGTGGATGATAAATATTCCCCAGTAAATTCTGATGTATAAACAATCTCAGATAAAAATTGAGATTGTGATATTTTCCCTTACCTTAGGTCCGATTTTCTTCGTAAGTGTCTGAACCTCTTGTATAATGATTTATATAATGTCATTGAATTATTCCATAATAATACTCATTGTTATGATATCATATATGGTCATATTCTTAGCTTTTTTATTAGTAATATTTCATTTCTACTTGTTATTCGGGTGTTTATTACTTTTTGTTCTTATGCGTGTTTTGTCGAATAAATTCTTATTCTTGATTTCTAGGTTAAGGATACCTCATTTACAGAATGATATTAGTGTAATATATATCATATTTTTTCATTAAATTCATTTATATAATCATTGTGCAATGAAGATCATGTAGAACGAGTCACATCACATCGTGGAGATGGTATTCCGTATGTACGCACGGGCGATGATATCGTTCCCATGATCGTGGAATTGTATGGGAGTGTATGAATACTATTTCAGAATAAAAATAACTTTAAAATAATCATATATAGTTATTATTTACACCATTATACCCATCCAAGTAAAGTGGTGGTGCAAAATAGATTACACCACGGCGTGGAGACGGTATTCCATACGTACGCACGCGCGGTGATTTCTTTTTCTGTAGGATTGATAGATGGTGAAATAGGGTTGTTTCATACTTATTATAACATATCAGTATATGATTTATACTGAAGTTATTACTTCATAATGAAACAACTAAATAACAAGAAGTGGAAGAAGAAATAAAGTTGAAAGAATCGGTAACGGACATTACCTCTTATTTGAAACACCTCTTTGAGACCTCCTCTTAGGTCACTAAAATTAGTCTTTTTAGAATACCAGGACCTCTAGGATATTTCTAGGAAATTGAATAAGATAATTTTTCAGGTTTTGTCTGATATTGAAGGCACAAAGTGGTGTGAGAAAGAGAGGGAGGAGGTGCCCTTTTATAAGGGAGGAGAGGGGCACCTTAAGAAAAACTGAAAATATTATTTTATTATAAAGTCATATTCGGTTTTTAATAGCTCCAAATTGATTTATTTCGAAGATATGGTGGGTATGGGTCGTAAGACTCTCATCCAATAGAATTTAGACAAGTTTCGGTTTCTATTTTAACCTTATCATTTAGATTTAACTTTAAGTTAGATAATTTAACTTTTACCGTGTCTTCTTGTTTTCTTACACTATGAGGTTAATAAGCATACTATAACAAGCCAAACGAACCCCAAGTTGTTTATTTTATATATATATATAACCTTATCTAAATCAATTGTCTGATCCTTATATTTTTATGAATAAAATAAAAATTTATAATATAATATTTGTTTTAAAAACTATTTTATGTCAATTTTTACACTATTTGGTAATTGATTTTTGTTAAACTCGTAACAGAAATAATAGTTCTAAAAAAGTTAATTAAATCAGTAATAATATGTAATATTAACCTCTAAAATTATTTGAATTCATAAAAAGTCTCAAATTACATTTATTTGGGTATTTATAACATCAATTATGTCAATATTTCATTAATAAGATAATTACTGCATCATCATTGTGTCATACATAAATTAAATTATTTAAAGTCTAAAAATTAAAAATAAAATACCATTATGTAGGAAATATTTTTATATTTCTAATGAATATTTATAGTCAAATTTATCTTATGTATAGCCATTTATTAAAAATGATTTAGTTATTAAGCTTTGATTTTAACTATTTAACCCTTCTTTAAATAAATTAATAATAAATGTCCAAATCTAATACAAGTGGGCCTAAATGGTCATATTTTATTGAAAATGTTGTTTTTGGTCTAATTAAACTTATCCTATAGAATTAGAACATGTGTTAGGGTAATAATAATAACATTTTTACCCTTAATTTCCCTATTTACTTTTAACAGTGGTAAAAAAAAGTAAAATGTTACTATTCATAAAAAATTATTTTGATCTCATTGAACCACATTTTAGTCCTTTATATTAACCATGTCTCTAGGATTTTTCAAATTCCACTCACAGAAGCTGTAAAATTATGTTTTATGTAAATTTTCAAATTCTCCTAGGAGGTGGGTAAAAGACTGTGAAAAGTTCAATAAAATTTTTATAGATCTGAAATTATTATAAAATGACTCTAATGAATTTCATTGAACATATATAGGTATTATGTATCAATTTTTACCTAAATTAAATTTAAATAAAATAAATAATTATTTAAATAAAAATTCAGTTTTTAAATAGTAACCTAGTGTTTTCACTATTCATCAAAAATTGAAAGTTTTCAGAAAAATACCAAAATATCCCCCTGGGCTAATTTCGATATTCCGAATCCAAAAATGAAGTCCATTTTGAAAAATAAAATTTACAAAATTTAAAAAAGTGGGTATTACTATTCATAATGGCGAGTTTTAATAATATTTTAATAACATATCGTTGTTTAGTGAAACTCGGTATTGTGTACGACGTAAGCTATCGAGGAAGGTCGTGATTGCATGTAAATCAGACCAAGCTAGTTTTGTGTGTAGTGAAAGATTCATTTGATGATTTATATAACATAAAAACAAAATATTTCTCATAAAAGTCTCGGGTGTTACATTCCACCCCCCTTAAAATGAATGTCTCCCTCGAAATTCGTCACTTTGTAACAAACAGATAAGGATACCTCTCCCTCATCATATCCTCAAGCTCCCATGTAGCTTCTCCTAATTGGTGGTTCCTCTATAAAACATTCACCAAGCGAGTGGTCTTGTTCTGTAGGACTTTTTTGCTACAATCCATAATCTCTATCGGTTGTTCTTTATAAGAAAGATCATGCTCTAGTGGTACAACTTATGAGCTAAGTACATGTGATGGATCAGGTATGTAATTTCTCAGAAGAGATACATGGAACACATCATGAACTTGGGAGAGATTCGGTGGTTGCGCCAATCAGTAAGCTACCTTCTCAACACGATCTAGAATTTCAAAAGGACCGATATATCTAGGGCTCAACTTTACCTTCTTTCCAAATTTCATGACCCTCTTCCAGGGAGATATTCGTAAGAACACTTTATCACCCACTTCAAACTCTAGGTCTTTTCTTCGGTTGTCGACATAACTTTTTTGTTGACTCTGAGCTACTCTTACGTGTTGTTGAATAGATCTGACCTTTTCTGTCATCTCATCAACAAGATCAGGTCCTAATAGCTTTCTTTCCCCAACTTCATCCCAGCAAGTTGGAGTCCTGAATTTCATTCTATAGAGAGATTCATAAGGAGCCATCTGAATACTGGAGTGAAAGAAATTATTATTATAAAATTCCACCAAAGGTAGGTGTTGATCCCAACCACCTTTAAAATCTATAGAGAAGTCTCTCAACATATCTTCTAGAGTTTGAATTGTCCTCTCAGACTGACCGTCTGTCTTAGAATGTCAAGCAGTACTGAAACTCAACTCTATATCCAGATTATGCTGAAGACTTCGCCAGAACTTCGAGGTAAATCTTGGATCCTGATCAGATATAATGGAAATTGGTACTCCATCCAATCTTACCACTTCCTTTACATATATCCTGGCATGCTGATCTAGAGGGAAATCCTCTCTAATAGCGATGAAGTGTTCCGACTTTGTAAGATGATCAAATATGACCAAGATAGTATTATTGCCATTAAATGTTTTAGTAATTCCAGTGACAAAGTCCATAGTGATGTTTTCCCATTTCCATTCTGGTATGGGTAATGGTTGTAACATCTCCTTAGACTTCTGTCTCTCAGCTTTAACTTACTGAAAAACCAAGCATCGGGAGACATATTCAGCAACATATCTTTTCATGCCATCCCACCAGAAGTACTCTTTTAGGTCCCGATACATCTTCGTGCTTCCAGGATGAATAGGGAATGAAGAACTATAAGCCTCATCCAACAGCTCCTTCTTTAATTCTGGGATGGGAGGAACACAAAACCGATTCCTGAACATTATTATCCCATCACAATAAAGGTTGATTTCAGGAATATTGCTCACCTTCTTTTGTAACTCTACATCTTCTTTCTTCTTCTCTTTAATCTTCACATGTATAGATGGTTGATCATTCAATTGAGAAAGATACGATTTTCCCCTTTCATTATAATTCAAAGATCCATCCTTTGTAAATCCATAAATATTGGATCTTTTGTGATACTCATCATGGATAATATAGCATGGTCTTGTCGACTTAATGCATCTACCACCTTATTTTCTTTCCCAGGGTGGTAACGAATTGAGCAGTCGTAATCCTTAATCAGCCCCAACCATCTTCTTCGGCTCATATTCAGCTCCTTTTGTGTGAAAATATACTTTAAACTTTTATGATCTGTATAAATATCACACCTTTCTCCATAAAGAAAATGCCTCCAAATCTTTAATGCAAAGATTACCGCAGCTAACTCCAAATCATGAGTTGGGTAATTTTTCTCATGGATTTTCAACTGTCGTGAGGAATAAGCTATCACCATATCATTTTGCATAAGAACACACCCCATCCCCTTCTTGGATGCATCACTATAGATCACAAACCTTTCTCCACTACAAGGAAGTGTGAGGACAAGTGCACCGGATAACCTTCTTTTCAACTCCTTGAAATTCTCTTCACATTCCTCCATCCACACGAACATAACTCCTTTTCGAGTCAACTTGGTGAGTGGATTAGATAATCATGAAAAACATTTCACAAAACGTCGGTAAAATCCAGCCAAGCCAAAAAAACTTCAGTTCTCGGTTACTATTGTTGGTCTCGACCATCTTTTTATAACCACTGTTTTTGCTAGATCAACAGATATCCCCTCTTTTGAGATTATGTGACCCAAAAATGCCACCTTTTAAAGACAAAATTCACACTTGGTAAATTTGGAATAAAACTTCTCCTTTCTCAGGGTCTTCAATATAATTATCAAGTGATATTCATGTTGTTCATTTATATTTGAATATACAAGAATATCGTCTATAAGGACTACCACAAACTGATCAAGATAGTCTATAAAGACTCTATTCATCAGATCCATGAAGATAGCAGGGGAATTAGTAAGAGAAAATGTCATCACTATAAATTCATAGTGTCCATACCTTGTACGGAAAACCATCTTTGGTATATCCTCCCTTTTGACCCTTAATTGATGATACCCTGAACGTAGATCAATATTTGAAAATTATTGAGCTCCGCGTAGTTGTTCAAATAAGTCATCAATGCATGGGAGAGGATATTTGTTCTTGATAGTGATCTTGTAAAGTTCTCGATAATCAATGAAGAGTCTCATTGATCCATATTTCTTCTTAACAAATAGAACAGGTGCTCCCCAAGGTGATGCACTAGGGTGTATGAATCCTTTATCAATATTCTCTTGGAGTTGCTTCTTCAGTTCCTGCAACTCAATTAGGTCCATTCTATAAGGTGTCTTTGAAATAGGCAAAGCACCCGGTACGAGTTCTATTGAAAACTCAACATCAAGATTTGGTGGAAGACTCAGAAATTCCTCCGGAAAGTCATCATCAAACTCCCGTACAATGGGAATATTCTTAATGGGGAGTTTCTCACCAACCATTTGAGATAAATAACCTTCATTTAGTGGAATCAAAACCCATAAGATGGAAGATATTTCCACTAGAAGGTTATGTTCATCCTTGCATCGATAGGCAATCATAGATTGATCTGGAATATGAAACGTGACATCCCTTATTTGGAAATTGATATGAGATCCATATAAAGAAAGCCAATCCATTCCAATAATCAAATCAAATTCCACTATAGGAAGGATCACAGGATTTTTAGGAAGCAATTTCCCACAAACTTCAATCGGAGAAGAATTATAAACTTTTGATGCGACTGTTGTGCCATTAAGAGTTTCCACAGCTAACTCAACATCTAATTGTTGAGGTAATATGGTGATACCCTTAGAAAATTCTTCAGAAATAAAAGAGTGGGTGGATCCAGAATCAAATAAAACATTTGCTACTTTATAATGGATGGTAAGTGTTCCTTTCACCACTCCATTATCGTACTCCACATCGCTGATAGAAATTTCATGTGACTTCCCTTTATCTTTGTCCTTAAGAGTTTAGTGACATCGATCATCATCATCAACCCTTGGATTAGGGAATTGATTAGCACAATGCCCCATTTCCTTGCACTTGAAACATTGAAGGGTGGTAGGTTCATTCTGTGTATCCCTTCCTTTGTTTTCATCATTAGACATCTTCATCCCATTATTTCGAAATTAAATTGCCCGATGACCTTATTTTCCACACATATAACATTTGCATGTACCCTTAGGACAATTTCCTCCATGTTTCTTTCCACACTTTGAGCATAAGGGAAAACTCATCTACTTTTCAGTGTGCTATTTAGATTTTCCTTTGAATTCCATTTTCCTCTTCTTATCCAACCCATATGATTGATGGGTTACTCCAATATCCATCTCTACCTTGAGATCACATAGAACAATTTCCTCGTAGCTATTGATGTCCCTTATGGCTAACACCATTCGAAGACTTGGATTTAAGCCACTAAAGAATCGATTGATCATACTCTCAGGTTGGATAATAATACCAGAAGCATACCTTGCAAGTCTTGTAAAATTTTATTCGTAGGTACCAACAGATTCATCATCGTTTTGCTTGAGTTCAAGAAACTATTTATCCATCTTTATTCAGAGAATACGAGGGAAGTACTAATTGAAAAATAAGTTATTGAACTCGTCCCATTCCATGGACTCAATTTCATCCCATTGACTCGTATTTTTGATAATATTCCACCATTGATCAGCTTCACCTTCGAAGCGATAAACTGCTAAGATGACTTTATCATGTTCAGAACATTGAAGAATTGAAAATATCTTTTTAGTGGTACTAATCCATTGTTCAGCCACTAATGGATCAGTAGACCCGCTGAATGAAGGTGGATGCTGCCTCATGAAGGATTCAACGGAATGTTGTTCCTTCCTTTTCTCGTTTGGAAGTCCTACATGATTCATAGCTTGAGAAAGTTGTGTGAGAATGGCTACAAGATTTTTCATTCCATCTCCCATAACGTTTGGTGGCTCAGGGGGACAATCATTGCATTGCCCGTCACATTCCGCATTAACACGGTTCCTTCGGGTTCCAGCCATTGACTAAAACCAAGAAGAATAGTGTGAGAAACACTAATTATAATAGGAAAATCACATAATCAAGAATAAAATTTCACACTTATGGTCTTATCATAGGTTTTTCATGGCCATCTCTAAAACACTAATATTGTGTTCAATGCTTAGACTTATCCTTAGAGTTTTACTAAGGCTTTCACATCCTAGTTTCCAAAGGTTGACTATTCCTTTCCTCTGATACCAACTATAACGACCCATACTTGACATACATTTTTAATACCTCAAAATTGAAGTACACTTATTACAACATATAACAAAACCTTGAAGGACCATATAGGTGGAGTTTCTTTAGAAACTGGGAAACATAAACAACTGGTTCATAATGCATCTACATTGTCTGCCACTTATTTCATCATATATAGAGTCTCTTTTGGAATATCCTACTTCATAAACTTCTTCCTGACCTGGGGAAAGAAAACATACAAAATGGTATTCTCAAATGCTCAGTAAGTGTAAACAAAATAAATATCAATCACATCATATTCATAAGAACATATCATTTTGGAAATATTAACCTGCAAAAGAGATCATAATTTCACAACATGGGGTAAATAATAGTAGTGAAATGTAATCCCAATAATCATAACTTAAAACATGAAACTTTGTGGAATACACACATAATCATATAGAATCATTTCTTATTAGTCAAGACTCATTTCCAAGACTATCTTAGCGAGCAAAGTCCATTTCTGAACCGAGTTCACTCCTCGTTTCAGTCCTGTTTCACTGAACCGGTTTAACCTGACATTACATCCATATCTATCACATGAGATATAAATCATTACCCAATTAATTGGAGGGATATATAGGTCCCACCCATCTCATAATGATACCATTCTTATGTGTTCCACAAAATCAAAAATCATACATCATAGCATAACCCATGTAATAAAAATGGGAATCTTAAACATCATACCATCATAAAATAATCCATATAAAAGGAAATAATAAAAATAATTCCATCATAACATAATCAAATAAATGTAAAAATAGGGATAGAAATAGAACCCTATATTATCTTGGATGGAAAATAATTTTGATAAAATGCTTGTACTCCATTTTTGAGGAAAATATCCTTTCTACTTCAAAAACATTTACCTTTCTTAACATGTCATATAATTTTGAACTAAAATAAGTCGATTAAAAACAAACTTGAAAACATGTAAAGGAAGCTTCATGGAAATAATGTTCTAAAAATCCATTCAGGATAAATAAGTTAAAAAAACATTCTTCCCGTACTTTGGCCGGAAAAGTAAAAAAGTACCTCGTATGAAAAACGACAAAAGATTCCTTTCATATATTTTACTAAAAACTCACCGAAGGGTAAAATTGGATTTAAATAATTGTAGGAGGATATAAATAATATTACATATTGAGGAAACATTTATGTGGATGATAAATATTCCCCAGTAAATTCTGAAGTGTAAACAATCTCGGATAAAAATTGAGATTGCGAGATTTTCCCTTACCTTAGGTCCGATTTGCTTCGTAAGTGTCCGAACCTCCTATATAATGATTTAAATAATGTCATAGACTTATTACAGAATAATAATCATTATTATGATATCATATATGGTCATATTCTTAGCTTCTTATTAGTAATATTTCATTGCTACTTGTTATTCGGGTGTTTATTACTTTTTGTTCTTATGCTTGTTTTGTCGAATAAATTCTTATTATTATTTTTAGGTTAAATATACCTCATTTCCAGAGTTATATTAGTGTAATATATATCATATTAATTCATTCAATTCATTTATATAATCATTGTGCAATGAAGATCATGTAGAACGAGTCACATCACATCGTGGAGATGGTATTCCGTACGTACGCACGAGCGATGATATAGTTCCCATGATCGTGGAATTGTATTAGAGTGTATTTATACTATTTCAGAATCAATATCACTTTACAATAATTATATATAGTTATTATTTACACCATTATACCCATCCAAGTATGGTGGTGGTGCAAAATAGATTACACCACAGCGTGGAGACGGTATTCCTTACGTACGCACGCGCGGTGATTTCATTTTCCGTAGGATCAATAAATTGTAAAATAGGGTTGATTCATACTTATAATAACATATTAGTATATTATTGATACTGATGTTAATACTTCATAATGAAAAAACTAAAGAAGAAGAAGTGGAAGATGAAATAAAGTTGAAAGAATTGGTAATGGACATTACCTCTTCTTTGAAGCGCCTCTTTGACACCTCCTCTTAGGCCACTAAAATTTGTCTTTGAAGAAGACCAAGGCCTCTAGGATGTTTCTAGGGAAGTGTATAAGAGAATTTTTCAGGGTTTGGCCGAGCTTGAAGGATCAATGTGGTGTGAGGAAGAGAGGGAGGAGGTGCCCTTTTATAAGGGAGTAGAGGGGCACCTTAGGAAAAACTGAAATTATTATTTTATTATAAAGTCATATTCGGTTTTTAATAGCTCCAAAATGATTTATTTCGAAGCTAAGTTGGGGATGGGTCGAAATACTCTCATCCAATAGAATTTAGACAAGTTTAGGTTTCTATTTTAACCTTATCATTTAGATTTAACTTTAAGTTAGATAATTTAACTTCTATCGTGTCTTCTTGTTTTATTACACTATAAGGTTAATAAACTTACTATAAAAAGCCAGACGAACCCCAAGTTGTTTATTATATATATATATATAACCTTATCTAAGTCATTTGGATGAACCATAGATTTTTAAGAATAAAATAAAAATGTTTAATATAATATTGTTTAAAAAAACTATTTTATGTCAATTTTTCACTATTTGGTATTTGATTTTTGTGAAAATCATACCAGAAATATTAGTTCTAAAACAGCTAATTAAATTAGTAATAGTATGTAATATTAACCTAGAAAATTATTGTAATTCATAAAAAGTCTCAAATTACATTTATTTGTGTATTTATAACATCACTTATGTCAATATTTCCTTAATAAGATAATTACTGCATCATCATTGTGTCATACATAAATTAAATTATTTTAAGTCTAAAAATTTCAAATAAAATACCATTATGTAGGAAATAAATTTATATTTCTAGTTAATATTTATAGTAGAATTTATCTTATGTATAACCCAATATTAAAAATGATTTAGTTATTAAACATTGATTTTAACTATTTTAACCCTTCATTAAATAAATTAATAATAAATGTCCTAATCTAATCCAAGTGGGCCTAAATGGTCATATATTATTCCTAAGGTTGTTTTTGGTCGAATTAAACTTATCCAATATAATTAGGACATGTATTAGGTTAATAATAATAACATCTTTACCCTTAATTTCCCTATTTACTTTTAAACGTGGTAAAACAAGTAAAAAGTTACTATTCACCAAAAATTATTTTCATCTCATTGATCCACATTTTAGTCCTTGATATTAAATGTTTCTCTCGGATTTTAGAAATTCTACACATATAAGTGGTAAAATTATTTTTTATGTAAATTTTCAAATTCTCCTAGGAGGTGGGTAAAAGACGGTGAAAAGTTCAATAAAATTTTTATACGTCTAAAATTATTATAAAATGACTCCAATGAATTGAATTGAACTTATATAGGTATTATGTATCAATTTTTACCTAAAATAAATTTAAATAAAATAAATTATTATTTAAATAAAAATTCGGTTTTTAAATAGTAACCTAGTGTTTTAACTATTCATCAAAAATTGATAGTTTTCAGAAAAATACCAAAATTTCACTCTATGATAATTTCGATATTCTGAATCAAAAAATGAAGTCCATTTTGAAAAAAAAAATTAAAAAATTTCAAAAAGTGGTTATTACTATTCATAAAGGCTAGTTTTAATAATATTTTAATAGCATATCGTTGTTTAGTGAAACTCGGTATTGTGTACGACGCTAGCTATCGAGGAAGGTCGTGATTGCGTGTAAAGAAAGCCAAGCTAGTGTTGTGTATAGTGAAAGATTCCTTTGATGATTTATATAATATAACAACAAAATATTTCTCATAAATGTCTCAGGTGTGAAAATTTTCTATTTCGAGATAAAAAATAAATAGGGTTTCAGAGTACAATGGTACTTGTGACTGCACACTTAAAAAGTATGAGACACTTAAAGAATTATGTCATAGTTGTTTTTATACCTAATGTCAGTTTTTATATTGAAGAAGTTTTTATAATACTGCCTTCATTAAAATTTATTTAACATAGATCAGCTTTTGTAACCATAAAAATAGAATCAGAGAGGAAATTGATAGGATATCCATGTATAAGTTTTTATGGGGTTTTTATTTTTCTAATTTTATTGAAGAGTTATTTTTAAATTTTACAACTTCCAAAAAGCTGAATCTAATGGAGGCCATCTATCATAGGCCCATCATATGGTGGAATATCATACAGAGTTTCTAGATAGAAATGTTTTGAAGAATATTTCAAAGTTTTATATAATTGTATTGTGTCACATATTTTGTAAGAAAATATTTGAAACTGATAGGAGATATTATAATATTTTTAATTGATAGATTGAAGGTTTCCAATGATATCTGGAAGAAAAATAATATTCACTTTGTGATTATAGTGAATTTACATAGACCCACTGGTGTAGACATGGAAAGGATATAGGTTCTGACACTGTAGACAAAACGTGTATTTATTATGTACTTTTCTTACTTTTCAACTTTTCCATTCATGTGATTTTACAAAATGGTGATATAGAAATAACACTAAAAAGATACAGGTGTTAAGTTTCCTAAATATATAAATTTTTTAAATAGATAAAAACCAATTCAATCCCCCCTTATCATTTTTCATACAATATTTAAGAACATGGGCTTTTCCAAGCATCCCTAATTGTTTTCTCACTAATTCTCCCTTTTCATTCATTTGGTTTCAAATCTCCCACTTTTTACCATAGATATTATTTTAATTAATCATGGGTAAAAAAATAATGTTTCATTCTTCTGTATCTAATATAATTTTTTATTGATAGAATCAACCCATTCTTGATTTATCATTACTTCTTAAAAATTCATATGTTCAACTTCAAGGTATGGCGAGTTATGAGTTCAATACTCATTACTCTCCCAATTTTCACTTGTAGTTCAAAATCGCCAATAATATTTTTAAACTAAGAACGACTTTTTAACATTGGTTAATATTAGTGATATTTATCCCCACCACATTAAATATTTTAATCATCTCTAAAATCCTATACATATTAAATAATTTCATCACTGTTTAAAGTGACTTCATGTTATTTTAGAAAAGAATCATCATAATCGCTTCTATAAATTTATTTATCATGTCTAGCTTCATTATTTTACTTCCCTAACATTTTAACATATGGAAAATCCATTATCATTCCATCTTTCATTGAATAAATGTTAACCTCTTCCATTTTTATGATGTCCACAAAATAACCCCTTAATACTTTGGCTTTAAAACATTATAGGATTATCACATTTCACCTTGATAACATAAGGGATTCCAAGCACAAGAAGATTCATCAAAATTGATAATTTTTTATACTACATATCATAAAGGGTCATATATATATTTTACCAATGTAAACATTGGTTTTTAATAGAAAACATTATACATATAGATTTTATCATTAAATAAAGGTAGTTTTCATGCTCATCTTACATTTTCCAAGTCATCTCACCAAACATCTATTCTTTCATTAAACCTGAAAATTGATTTTTTTAGTGTGTATGGTTTAATTTTTTCATTTCAAATTCCATAATTCACTAAATAATAATACATTTAATAATTTTTAAACTCAATTTTATTTCCTATATTAGTCTTCTTAATAGATAAACCACACTTATTTTCTGCACTTATACAAAAGAAATTAAATAATTTAAATGCCACATAAATATATTTCAAATACATGTCACAAGTAATACAAGTAACGTCATAAACAAAAGTAACATTTTACTTATCTCTATTGGTTATTTTTTTCCTTATGGACCCACTAACATATAAATGAATGAACTGTAAAGGTTTTGTATATTTAATCTAAAACTTACTATGAGTGTAATTAAAAATCCCCCTTCTTAAATATGGGGAACATTCCATCTTTTTCTCTATTAATCAAATAAACATCAAAGAAATTATTTACAAAATAAATATTTTAATATTATATTTGGAAAAATAAAGATAATATTTCAATCCCATAACTGATTCTCTATATTGACACATAGATAACAAAAAATATTAAAATTTACCACATAGAATAAATTTTCATTTTTTGTTATCCTATGGTAATAATTATTCCACCAAATATGTTCATAACCATAAACCCACACTTATGTAAAAAAATTAATTCCCTTGATAAAAAACTAGAAGACACTCAATAAATTGTATGTCAAACAATCAATATAAAGAGAATTTTTTATTTCATCTTTTCATTCCAAATAATTATTATGAAAACTCTTTTAACATTTTGTTGAATTTTATTTCCAAAAGTGGTGAATCCTCCATTTAAGTATTCATTATCTTGTAAATTTTTTTAAACCTCCTTCCAAATTATATGACCATATACTATCCATGATCTATGGTATTTCCCTTTTTAATTATTTAATTACCACTGGAATTACTGAGGTAGGTCACACCTTGGATAAACATTTTAATGTAAATCAAAATAGTTTTGTGTGTCTTTTCCATAGTTACTAACATGTTTTCAACATGATTAATTCTTTGAAGGTCATATACCCCAGAAATATTCTTTACTATACATTCTTGGATTATATTAATGTTTTTGGTTGGACCAATTTTTTTGGTATCCCAAAAGTCTTCACAGTACCAATAGTAACCATTTAATGTTTTTTTCTATTGAAACTTCATCGGATCTAAAACTATGTTCATTAATTCTAGTACTCTACAAATAAAAAAATTCAACTAATTTTTTTGAACATTTTTTAAAATCCTTATATATTTTTCTTCATATTATTATTCTTCTCAACCTTTCCAAATTCATCCGTAGAAACATATTTTCAACCAGAGGAAGTCTTCACTAAATTTAATAATATTTTAGATCAATATTCATTTTCCAGAAACATGATCATTTTGAAATTATTTTTAGTCTATAAGAATTTATGAACTATCACAAAATATAAAAAAACATGAAAAATTATTTTTATTTGATCCTCATGTGATACTTTATTCTTTGAACACTCCCTAGCTTCTTTAATTGAATTTTGAGAAAATAAATCTCGATGTGTTATGTTCTTCTTAGGATTTTATCAATTTTGGTTGTAAAAGTTCCAGATGTTACTTTTTATCCTTATCATTTTATTCTATATTAATATTCAATATCTTCTTTTCACCATGAAAATTCTTCTTTGCCAAAATTTGCTTCAAAAGATAACATTTGTCTTCATTATTACCATATTTTTATTTTCTAAAAGATTGAGTATATTTATTTAGATTAACTCTTTATATCTCATGGTAAGACACTATAGAGATAAATTATCTCAATTCTATATTCATCTTAAAGACTATTTTAGTTTCCTTATCTCTACATTCAGAATCGATACCTTCATAACTGATGAAATTCTCATCACTCACCTTAGTAATTAAATATTTTACACCAACGTACCTTTATAGATAAATATTTTCATATTCATCACAACTTTTAACTTCTTCATGAACAGATTTCAAATTTCAAATCAAATCAATGAGAAATTCATATCCATTATTCTATGAGGTTATTTTGGTTAAAATGATTCATTTTTTTAATAATCTGGCTTTCCATCCATTTTATTCATCAGTAGAGTCATCTTCATTGACAATTAAATAGTATGCCACAAATCTTCAATCAAAACCTTAATTTAAACCCCTACATTATAGATTTTTTTGAATATTCCCTTACACAATATCATATTTTTTATATACATTCCCTCATTTTATGAAACATTATATCTAAATTGGATCTTTAGTCTTAATGACCATCCTTATTATCGTTAAAGGTATCCTTATTAATTTTATATAATATTGAATCATTAAAGAAATCATCTTTTTTTGGTATTCTATTTTTAATGATTGAATTATATTTCCATATTTCATTAAAAATAAATGTACCATAAAAATAATCAAACGATACATTTTTCTTCTTCTTCTACAGTAGATATGAATGATCAATATAGTCATGAAAGATACAAATGATATTCTATATAATCTCATAATTTTACAACTACTCACCATAATCCATAATCATGATAATAAGATCAGTTACCCTTTTGATGAAGCTATAAGATTTCACATCATCATTCTTTCTTAGATATTTATATTAAAGCCTATATAATCGATTCTTTTCTCACTTCACTTCATTTTTCCATTAGTGAATATTGATAAGTGTATCCCAAATAACTTTTTCTACATAAATTTATTGATATATATAAAGTCACATTATCTAAAGAAATAAAAAAAATTAGTGAAAATAATTATTCCGGTTCCTTTTTTCAGTTTCTTCTAGATAAAACATTTTGCATGTGGGGAAAATCCATTAGTTCTAGATTCCAAATCATCAAATCTGATATAAAGAATATAAGAAATCATTATTTCTTTTATAACATGATATATTTTCCCATGAAATGTATGAATCCTATTAATATTCTCTAACATCATATTATCTATAAATTATTAGATAAAATGATGAGGATCACTTCTTATATAGAGTGACATTATTCAATAAAAATCAAAATGATAACATTTCTGTGATACAACTTCAGAATCAACAAACACATTAAATATAGGATCAAAGAGGGGTGGGGTGAGTAAGAGATCAAAAAATTATTTTATGATTATTCTTAAAAACCATCATTAACTGTTTAATGTAATGTTATTCTGTATTTTTATCAAAACCACACACCCATACTATCAAATGGGAAGAAATAAATTACATTTTTCATCTCTCAATGTGAGAAGTATAGTCCTTTGTTGGATGTAGATTCCTTTAGGATCACACTACCAGTGAAAATAATCATCTGAGTATAAATGAGAAGGTAATATCCTTGAAACTCAAGATTATATGTATTCCAATATTACTTTGATGCATCCCACACTCCAGTAATTCTCAATATCAAAAAAGATAAATATTATAATCTACTAAAGTTTCATCAATAAAAATGACATCCTCCAATTAATATATTATGCCTAATTCATACACATACACTCATCTTTTATGGAGTGTTTCAATGATAAATTCTCCTTCAATCATAAACTGGAACAATTTTCTTCTTTACTTTTCATCTATAACACATGAAAAAAACCACTCCAATATTCTGCATCTTAATCACTTCTTCTTCTCAATATAATCACAAAATATTATTTTTTATTGATATCTACAATATCTTGGTCTTCACCCTATCAATTTATTATTTCTTCCTTATCTCCACATTATAGTACAAACAATAATACATTGGTTATTCATTATACTATTTAGTAACAGAGGATTTCACAGAAAATATCTTGTACCTTTTCATTTCACTCTTCAAACAAAAAATTTATATTTTATGTGGTAGAACTAATGTCTCTAAATTATTTTATTCAAACACCCTACATTTTTTCATATTTTTAGATCAAAATTATGATAATTAACCCTTGAATATATTTATTTTAAATTTTAATTTCACATCTATATCAAAACCACCATCTTCCCTAAACAATAATTTCAAACTTATCATGTTGATATTTTTTCAAAGGTATCATCATCAATCAATTTGAATTTTTTATAATTAAACATTTAAATAGAATCCAAATCACATAAGTTGAGACAAGATAAAATGGTTGTTTAAACTGTAAAAGGTCTTTCAATTAAACTAATCATCACAACATGGATTACTTATTTTCAGCATATTATGATAAATAAAATTTGTTATTTTTTATCATCAATACTATTTTCTACATAATATATATTTAAATTGTAGTGTTATTGTATTTTCTAGTGCCATAAAAAATGACTTGGCCACTTATATTTTATAACATCTTTTTACTACATGGAGGTCTCAAAACAGCGAGAAATTCCAAATTCATCAAAATATAGAAATTAGGTTTGATCACTTATTCTATAGAATTTCACAAATTTATTTCATCTAGTTATGAATTGGAAAAAAATTATTGCACAACAACCACCCAATTTCAAGGGACATAAATAATGTCCGTATCAAAAACATTGTGATGTTGTAATCCTTCTACATATGGAGCACTATATTGGGCCACCCATTGTGGTGTTGAGAATCACTATAGTTTTGAGTTCCTAAAGAATAATTGGATACTAGAAAATCAATTGTGAATAATATGTTGTGTAATCCTCCTTCAATGGACTAATTACCGTACTACTCCACAAATTAAAACATGGTGCTTAATTATGAAATAAAGACCCTCAAATATCTAGGGCCTCCAAAAACCACGTCATATTATATTTCCATGTATCCACATCCTTATGACTTAGAAAATATTATTCAACCAACTTCTTCAATGAAGAACTAGTAATACGGGGTAGAACTGATTCCTTCCCCTCTTTCAAAATACAAACAACATGAACTCCAACCATGATATTTAATCACAACAAACTATCTTAAGAATCATTTTAATTATATCCTCCACACATTTCCCTAACATGAAAAGTGAGTTTAAATATTATTTTATGTATTGAAAAAAATATAATATAAGAAATCACATCCACTCCATCCAATTTCACAAAATTTCAAAAAAATCATATCAAAACCACTAAGACTCAATATTAAATAAATATTTAATGTATTATTTTGATGTGTGGATATGTAATTTCATTCTTAATTTATCGTAAACCTCCTCCCCCTTCCCTTGGTATAGGATACCTTAAAATAAATGGTCTAAATTTACTCCACCCAATATCTCTTCTTAGTGATTATTTCCCTCTATGAGAATATACAATTTATGATGATATGACCTAAATAAAAATTTAACCACTCCCAAAAGAGATAATATTGATAAGTATTCGATGAATATATCAAAAATTTCAGTAAAAATTCATGGTTAGGGTTGTTATTTTCATTTGGGTGTAGATAATGAGATCAATATGAGAATATATTTTTATCCATTATAAGCACATAACCCAGCCTTAACTAGGGTTATTATTATGAATTACTAAAACCTTAACAAGAATTATATTAATCATAACTAATTTTGATTTCAACTAGAAAAGTAATTCCTAAGGAGACCTCTAGTACATCTCAAACAACTAAATCCTTACACATTAGTTGAGTTTAATATTTTTTCAGTGATGTTTCCATGAATTATTCTTGAACAAAATACTAATATTATCCAACAATGTCCATGAATCAACTAAGATAAAACACTTTCCTGGGCTATTCATAAGATATAACCGCGTGGTTTTACTTAGGGTCCACTGAGACTCTAATGTCATAAATCACATGATCAAAAACATTACCATATGGAATAATTATAATAATTTAGTGAGATTATCGTATAGGGGATTCAAATTTAAAGTTCCTAAAATTTTATCTAGATAGTCTACCAGATCCTTCATCATCTTGGATTACATCAAGATAAAATTAATAAACATAGCCATGAAGGAGTTAAAAATGTGTTGAATGATATGATTCATCCAAGACATAAATACTAAAAGAAAATTTGTAAGTAAGAACCATATATCCATATATATACAATGTATATATCTAATATTGATTGTAGTTTTTTGAATATCCACTTTTTAGATCCTTACCTGATGATTCCAAAAATTCAAGTCAATTTTTAGAATCCATCAATCTCCACAAAATAGGTAAAAATAATCATATATATATATATGATAAAATGAGTATTTATTCTTAATGATCACCGGATTCCGAAATTGATAATCCTTGTAAACTTACCGACTCCCATCGTCCATCTCTGTAAAAGGATATGGAGACTCACATAATGACATGAATGTTTGAAAAATTATCTTTTTTTCAAGGTCCCAAATTTTTTTGAACTCTCTAAACTTATTTGGAACTATCTCGTATAATGATAATTTAATTCGAATTATCTCAGGGAGTAGGTCAATAGTGAACTCGACCTCTCATAAAAAAATAAAAAAAAATAAATCATTCAGAATGACCTCATAGTACTAGCCTGTAAGTACTATGATATAACTGAATTCTCATTTTTCTTCCCCATTAAATATGAACATAGTAAAATATCAAAAAATCATTACCACATATGGAGTAATGGTTTTTAACTCCATGAACTTGGTTCAGACTCTCCCAAAAGATGTGAGTATTCATACTCAGAGACAAAAAAAAGACTTTATGATGACAATAGTAAATTCAAAATTTAAAACTTGTCATCCAATCCGTACTTATGATGAGATCAATAACATCTAGGTTTAAAATAATAAAGTACCACATGAATTCACTATCAACAATTGGAACATGATACTTAGGGAACGTAAAACGTTTCTCCTTATCCCTTCTTAACAGGATATAAAAGATATTATTAAAGGCTTAGATTCCAATTTCATTCCAAAAATCATCAAGAATCATTAAAGATATAAATTATTGGGAATCAACTAAATTAATAAAATCCAAATATATTGAAAAATAAATAAAGACAACCCAAATAATAGAGGTTAACCTATTTTCAGAGTCCTCAAGTTCTATTTATACTGTACTATGATAACGTAGCTCATTACTAATCTATTTATTATTAGGTGGATGAGAATCCAATTTTTTAAGAGTAATACCATTCATCCTTCGAAGTATATGATCATAGATGTATACCCTTCATAAATTAAAAATAAATTCCACTCCCTTATGGGGGATTTCTTAAAAATCCGAAAGATGACCTGAAAAGATGCACTAGTTTAATTTACTAGGAGTCGTAGGGTATCCAAGTCTAGTTTGGCTTCAATTTCAACAAAAAATATGTCAATGGCTAATTCATTGAAGAAACCACTGGCACTGATTCTAATGTCTACATATCACCCCAGCCACTCCCTGAAAAGGTTCATCCCACTTCATCTTCTAGACATAAGAAGTGTTATGGCTACTCCTACAAATCATGAATCCCCATAGAGACATGTCTTATAGGATAAATCCCCAATATCAATGAAAACATTATCAACCACTTTTTCATAAGGATGAACTAAGAAGAAGAGAAGTTTTAAAATTATCTTGGTCCTAATATAATTATCAAAATGTTTAGTCTTGATAATTTCATTCATGAAGAACATACATTCCAAAATAAAAAGATCGCCAAACCATGTACTATAATCCATTACTAACAGGTCACTTTTATCCTAGGTAAAAAATTCTATCTTCATCACCAAATTTAATTTTTTCATATATAATTACTGATTGAACACCTTATTGAAGGTAGTTTAGGTGAAATCATCATACAAATTCACTTAAACCATGTATTCCCAAATATTATTACACAATATTTCCAATATGTAAGTGAATAATCACACTTCATAGGTTTATGGTGTCTTTAAAAGAATGAAAATAAACTTTATTCATCAAATCCATTACGTATAGTCCATGTTCCTTTATCACCATAGGAATCGGGGGTATTCTTCTTGGTGAATTCCTAGTAATATTTCACTATGCATGCATGGTATCTCCCACCATCCTCACCCACAAATTAGATTTTGTAGATCACCAATTATTTCAAAGAATAGTTAGTTGTAGGGTTTCCTATGGGTCATGCTATAAAGATACCACTATTAATATCAAGGATGC
This sequence comes from Viscum album, assembly GCA_963277665.1. Lineage (NCBI taxonomy): Eukaryota > Viridiplantae > Streptophyta > Magnoliopsida > Santalales > Viscaceae > Viscum > Viscum album. The sequence continues at coordinate 1,009,147,164 of OY728119.1, read as the reverse complement.
CATTTTCGGTGGAATTATCTATAAATATCTAGATATAAATCCCATTTAATACATTGTTTAGTATTATGAAAAATTAATCAAAAAAAATTAATCCATTTAACAATCATCGAATAATCAGAATTATCATTAATCATAATTCAAAATTGATAGGGGAGAAAAAAGTAAAAATATGAACTTTTACATAGTATGCATGGTTTGCATAATCTTGCACCATCTATGTATAGTTCCACCGAAGGGATTATAGAATTGGGAACATGATTTATATTTGTTTTTGCAGTCTATGCACCGTAAACCTATTCCCTAACTATTCACCACCAGTTCCTCTCCTTGATTCATGCCAAAACTCAAGGATTCTAAAAATAACACATTAGGATACCCCAAAGTTCATCACCAAAAGGGAAACACATAAAATACCATAAAGTACACCAAAATATTCTCAATTACATGATTGAATTCTCAAATACCCATGAAAAATAATTGTTGGACATGATAGAGAACTAGCATGGCACTGTTCCACACCTACATATCAAGACATTAGAATCACATCTCTTGTCTACCATTAACGATTCTTTAAATACATTCCTTTCAAATTATTTTGTAATTAATCAACCTAGTTTTTTTAACTCTTCACTTGAACATATCACCATGAGGTTTAAAGATCATTCTTGATCACCAAATAAGTGAAAATAACTATGGTATCAATAACCACCAATTGGAATTATTTAACCCCTATTATCTATAAAATGAATAAATAGATTACTCCTTAAAATCTAGCATGGCCTATGACTAACTTGGATTCCCACATAATCAAATAAAATATATCAATAATATTATAAAATCCCGACCAAAACCACCAGGCCCAAGACATTTTTCCACATAGCCTTATGCATTTCTCTCTAAATATTACAGGATCCCAACTAGAGTTGAGGGTCTAATGTGCTGTGTGGAGAATATACCCATAGAAATCATATCCATCATTGTTTAATAATCGTTAAAGCATAATCCAAAAAAAACAACATAATATAATATAATATAATTAAATGATATAATCAATAATATATAAATTCACACAATAATAATACATGGAACCCAATGTGAAAGGTAAACATGTAAAAACTGTATAACTAAGAAGAATAAACAAATACCATCAACACCAATCTCGAATCCATCCTGATACAACATCCATTCTAAATCTTTAAGAAAATTATTTTTCTTCTGTAGGGACCATTCCCTTCCATGGAACCTTGATAAGGAAATCAACTACCTCACTAGTATTTTAATGTAGGGTTTGAGTATAACCCTAGAAGTAAATCATCTATGTATCCTTAAAATAAGTGCACATATATATACAAGTGTACGAAATTGATTTAATGTAAATGTGAACCCATGAATATAACCATCCATACATAGATTGATCCTTTTCCAACCAAGATTCCATGATCTCTAACCTAACATATTATAGATACGTGCTTGAAAAATTTCACATGTAATCGATCACATGAATTTGGTCATGCTATGTAACTCTTTCTACCTTTGAGGACAACACATGTTCCGCCTTTATGGAAAAATATCATTCCTTACTTTTTGGTAAATTCATCCAATGAATCATGGTTTCTTTCTTTCCCCTAATAGTATACATGTATGGCACTCCAAAACAATAGACATTTATTCACATAAAATTTTTTCCCCATCAGTAGTTCATACTGATACACATGAACACCCATATAAAGGTGACACAGAGTTCACAAGGGAAATTCTAAAATTTGACGCTAACCATACTATGGAAATATATCATTTATGAGTCTTGTAATCTATTCCCCCCACAAGGATAATTATATATTTGATAGGGCCTCCCATCAACCTGAAAACTAGAATAGATATTCCATTGGTTGTTCATAAAGAGAATATAATCGATAACATTACATGTAAAAATATATCCCAAAAATTAATTCCAATGGATATAAAATATTATACTGGTATTTGAACAAATATATTGTTGCACATGATTTTTATAAATAGATATTATATCAATTTAGTGGAATATTAAATATGTTACAAATAAAAAACATGATAACCACAATTATTTTGGGACTTTGGAGGATAGGTAAAAAATATTCCTATGTAGTAAAAATTATTCAATGTTTCCCAAAAATATCATACCATTTATTACACTTCATATACGTACCATATATAAGAACATTTTTCATAATCATGGGAATTGAAACATAATAAAGGGTGAGATCATATTCCCAGTAAGGGTAAAAAAAAGAAAATTAGTAAACATAACATGAATATAATTTTATGAGAGAATGATAATAACATATTAAAACCATAAAATTAATATCAAAGATAAAGTTATAATTTAATGGGATAAATATTCGTAGTTCATCAAACATGAATCAAAACCGATCAAAATATTATGATCCATTAGAGAATAACATTGTCATATGACCTAGTTTTTTGGAATACATATAATAATAGAAAATATTTTGTCAAGGATACACTCTAAGACATTCATAACATGTGAGGCTTGGGATAAAAACCCATCTAACTACTTTATTATTAGGGTAACAAACCTCGTATCTTATTTTTCAGGATTGGTAAAACCACCCATGTACCTTATTTTTCAGGCTTGAGATAACCAGACATCTACCGTCTGAGCTTATAGAACATTTATCATTAACCAATGAATTATAGAGAGATATAGGTTACACACATCAGAGAATGAAAATCTTATATATTTGTCCCACATAATCATAAAATATTCATCATATCCAAAACCATGAAATAAATTGGATTTCAGGAACATTTCAACATATCATAATATGTTGAAAATCAACATGGTTCATTATCATTTAATTTTTTTTCATACCATAACTCACAAAAAACTAAGAGGATTTCATAAGACATTTTTAATTGTATAATCCATGGTAGAGAAATGGGATTCATAAACATCTATTCATGGTAAACCATTTGTATAAAGAATAAGAATGGCAACATCAATCAACATCACCAATAAAGAATATGTAGCCTAAAAACTTATCATCTTTGTTGGAGGAGGATTTTGAAATATCACATAGAAAATTTTGTTAGGGAAATTAAATTTCATTGATTTTTTTAAAACATAAAATATTTTTTTATTCCTTTTCTAGTAAAATAACATTAAAAAATTCTAAATCGCTCTTTTAAAAGTCATTTGAAACATTTATTAAGAAAAATATACTTCTCATGTAGATTTTTTTAAAACATAAAACATTTTGGAAATATTTTTTTTGAGAATAAAATTTGAAAAATATATTTTAATATTTAAATAAAATATTGGTCATGATTATGAGAAGGTCTATTCATTATTTACATGTTAAAACAAATATTCCATTCATATTTACGATAAAACCCAAACATATATTTCTCAGAAAATGACATGAAGACTCCTTTCAAAATAGTTTCTAAAAATTAAAACATGGGTAAAAATTACATTAATAAGTCATTTAAAAGATTATAAAAACCTTTTTTAATGATTTATAAAAACATGTATTTGGAAGGAAATTTTTTTTACAGAAAGGGTCATTTTTCATCCTAACATTCTTTTTTGAAATCTTGATTACATAAAATGATGAAAATTAAGGGATAACATTTATAACCATGAAATCACAATAGGGTATGGATATTCATGTGTTTCTTTATATTTGTATCAAAATGTTTTATCATCATAATAATTTTCCTAAAAAATCTAGATATATGATGTTATTGTAGAAAAAATCCATTAACTATTTGGTAAACTTGAAACATAAACCCCATGAAGGAATATCATTAAATGTAACAAAAAATATAACTTGGATAATTAAATTAATTATATTTCAGGTAAATTACTCTATATAAACTCCTCATAAAATAATAAATGTCTATAAAATGACCAAATGTCTCAAAGAATGATAATTGTGAAAAAAAACCTTACAATATTAGTATATTATACACCATAAAACCAACAAAAGGAAGATCTTGAAGTGTATATATAAATCCCAATAATTTTATGGATAATAATTATACAATACATTCATGGGATTTATACGAACCACATAAAATAAATAGGTGGTTAATATTTCATGTTTATCATAAATGTAAAAAGAGATAAAAAATCTCTTAACACTTTTCGAATATTTGAATCATATGCTCTAATAAAGAATAAGATCAAATGAAATTTTAGATAACAAATAAATATTGGTATTCATGATATAAAATATCAAAATTATATTATATAAAATAGACAAATGAAAAAATTTGTAAATTTTCATATGCCACCCCAAAGTAAAAGTAATATTAGGAAATCTCTTACCTTAAGTCTCGACTACCTTTATTAACATTCAAACAACCTTTTATTTGGGTATCCTCTGTAGGTTTTCACCAAAAATATCACTAGGTTCGATTTATGTAAAAAATAATTATTATAGGATAATATCTGGTATGATGGTAAGTTATATGGGTTATTCTTGGCTGAACCAAGTGGGTTTTAATATGTAAAGTAGAGAGAACATGTGTCCTATTATAAGTTAGGTGAGCGGCACAATTGTAGTTTTTTGAAAGAAATAATTAAACCCATGTCATTCATTGTTACAAGGCTCCAATAATGGACCGTTATTTAGAATGGAAATTATATGGTATAAATATGTCCATCCAATGGGTGTTGGAAAATCATTGTTTTATTTCAAACCCTTAACTTTTTAGTTTAAACTATGGTAATCACATTTTTACATGAACTGCCATAAATAATTGTTACACTTTTTTCTATTAATATTTATAAGAAAATTAAGTTTTACTTATTATATAATATAAATTATATTTCTTATAAATTCTTATACCATTTTTATAATTATAATAACATAATTGGAAAGATTTAATTTACAATCCAACCCACACACACAATTAGAGTGCTAGTTTTTAAATATAAAATTATCAAAAGTTTATAATGTTTTTTTTTGAAATTCAAATTGAAATTTCTTCCAATAAAATAAAATAGATTAATGGATTCATAATTGAACTAATTTTTCTTTAAAATTAATTTACAATACAATTAATATTTATAAATAATTTAAATGGAAATAAAATTATCAATTCAAATTGGGTATTTATCACTTTTCATCAAAAATGAATTTTTTTTGAAAAATACCAAAAACTCAACCAAATATAGTTTTGATATGAATATTTTGAAAATAATTTATTTTCTCAAAAAAAATTCTAAATGTGTAAAAAATTAAATTTCAACCAAACCGTCATATGTAATGAAAAAACTGGTTTTCCAGAAGTGTATACCATTCAAGCATAAGAGGATTTTATATCAACATTATAATTAATAATAATAATTCTATGAATATAAATTAAAATTACATAAAACATATTATGTATATTTTATTTAAAAAATTTCTAATTGGTGAATATTTTATTCAATTAAAATACAGAAACATTATGAATGTTAAAATAGATTTTTGAAAAAACATCTTTTAAATACAGAAAACAAAATTATAATAAAATACAATATAAATTTTATTATAATGGTATTAAGTCTATCAAATAACCTTGAAGATTCCGTATGTTACTTTAAAACATAAATATACATTTAAAATAGTTAATTTATTTTAAATAAAGGAAAATGTTTCCAAAATCAATTTTTTCACATATCTCTGAAAAATAATTTTTTTCTAACAAAATCCAAAAATTTCATCATAAATAAATTATGATGTTATGCTTCCAAAAATTATTTTAAAATTAAAAAATAAATATCATAGAATCTATATATATTAATTTGAAATGTTTTTTATAAAATTTAAAGGAATATTATTTTTCTAGAAAACATAATTTTGATGAAAATAATTACTTAACTAAAACTGACTGGTTATTTACTATGGGTTTATAAAAAAATTATTGAGTGTGAAATTTATATGTATATTTCAAAAATTTGATAAAACAATTCATACTGGCATATTTATCCAATAATTTATAATGGAAATATTTAAAGCTATTATAATTCATTGTCCACTAATGCTCTGTGTAACTTTTCATGGACTCTTTGGAAGAAATAAGATGTTATATATAACACAAGCTAAAATATGGGTTACACATAATGAGGGATATAATATGGGTTTCATGTGACACAAAATATCGAAAATATTATGTTAGTTTGAAAAAATATATTTCAAAAAATCTCAGGTTATTATACTCTACCCCCATAAAATGATTTCCCCCCACAAAACACACCTCAGTTATCAATGTTGTATTATTTGAAAATTTATTCAAATAAACACACGTCATTTAAATTAATAAAACTTCATCCCATAATAGGGAATATTGGAAGCACAAAGGTTACCTATAGTAACTCATAGCTAGGATTTTTAATGGGAGGTCATATGTGGGAAGTGAATATTTGGACCTGGGACACAACTGTAAATAATCATTGATAGTGATAATGGTCCTTGATCAAAATAATCTTAATGGTCAATTTATGGTTTAGGGCATTAAAACAAAAAATATATGATGTTTTAAAAGACCATCAGTTTAACAAAAATGATTTTATTATGATAGAATTAGTTTTCAATATATTTTTTCTTGATATAATGAATTATTTTATTATCTAAAAATATAAGGAAATAAACATACAAGATATGTTTTTAGTCCATATGAAAAATTTCATTATCTACTCAAACAAATTTCAAAATTATCTCTTACTATGAGAAATGAATAATAATTTTTTTATTCTTGAGGCACTAAAATTTAATTTTAATTGACTATAAGTTCAACAATAGAATGATAAGTTATTCCTTCAAGATATAGTTATTGTAAAACCAAAATGGTTAAAAAAGTTATTCATAAATATTCATATTATGAAATAATACATCAATACATAAAAAGTCATCTGAAAATAATAATAAAATATTCCTTAAATGGTTAACCATATAACCCTTAAAAATTTAAAAAATTATAAATAATATTATTATATTTATCCATATAAACATAAACTTATTCTCTTAATATGTCGTAATGTATCTATTGATTGTCCTATATAAAATATATAAATATATTAATTATATATTCTCTTGAAACATGTTAAAAAAATTAATCACCATAAAACCTAATTGAAAAAATACCACATCCCTTCTTCCAAGAATAAAATCATTTATTATTGAACATAATCCACAGATAAAAATTGATTTAATCTTCATCAATGATATAATAAACCACTTTTCCAAAAAATCATTAAACATCTCTAAATATATCAATAGAATCCAATTGACCTTATCCATATAAATCATAAATGTATCTCAACATAATTATGTTAACATTAGAAACATTGTAATGGCCCGGGTTTTGAGGGGATACATTACTTTGTGAAAATCTCATGTTGGATTTTCTGGTCTGGGAATCACGGCGGTGTAGGCCTATCAGAAGCCTTAGCCTACCGGTAGTAGGCCCACCGGTATCTTGTCCCACCGGTGGCCTTGGCCAACTGGTGGCCTTGGCCTACCGGTGGCCTTGGCCAACCGGTGGCCTTGGCCTACCGGTGGCCTTGGCCAACCGGTGGACTTGGCCTACCGGTGGACTTGGCCTACTGGTCGCCTTGGCCTACCAGTGGCCTTGGCCTACCGGTCTCCTTGGCCTACCGGTGGACGTCACCCACCGGTAGCCTTCAGCCACCGGTGGCTCTGGCCTACCCCGCGGGTTCATTCCAGTGGCATTTGCGCAATTAGTGTTTTAAACCCTATTTTGACCCGTTTGAGCGTGTTTTAATGACCCGTAACTCCATAAGAGTCTTAATTAAATACTTAATGAATTTATGAGTCAGTTTAAACCACCCGAACCTCTTTAATAATGAGTGGGGCCGCGTGGCAAACCCACGACCCCGCGCCTTATGCGGTTTGTCATTCTCATCTCAACCGTCTGCGGCTCTTATAAACTAAGGGTTAGCCGTGGTTTCTCCTTTACTCGATCGCGGCTTTTCACGAACAGCTTCTGCTGCATTGAGCGAGACGCATCGTTATGCGTAGAGTTCCGTGCTCGGCCTAAGCATTGATAGATGAAGTGATTTTCATTCAGGAGAGTCGTATCGCTATCCGTGAACTTCCTCCCCCAGCCTCAGCATAGATCATTGATCCAATAGGTAGGGAATTTCTCCTTCATCTCTCTCTTTTGTGTATCATGCGGTGTGTGCGTGCTTTTGATTCTGAATAATTGGATAAACCAGACCTAAATAAAGATAATAAACTATTTCTATAAAGAATGAAGGGGGTTTGTGATCGTTGATGCTGTTTTATATTATGATCATCTTTCTAAATTGTGTCGGCTTGCGCCTTATGAAAATTGAGGTCATTGGTGGTCGTTGTCTGTGCACTAATGAACCCCTCGTGGTGTGTTAAATGGATTGTTCCTAATTGTAAACTCATGTTGTGAAATGTAAATTGGTTAATCACGTATACCCAGCTGAATAAATTGAAAGCACTAGGATCAATTCCTTTTGTGCTAACCCCGTTCAAAACATAGAATTGAAATCATGGAGCGTTTAAAATCTTTTAAATATGAAAATACAGGCATTGCCCTGCTTAGTGTTGGTGGCAGTGGTTTGGTTGTTTTCTGTCACGGTCCGATTGCTGGAGATGTGGGAGGGGATGAGATCCGCTGTTTTTATACTCTCAATGGTTGTGGAATCGGGGATGGGATCCCCTGTTGTTATGGATTCGGTGATTGTGGGTTTTAATACCAGGTGGTTACTTGTTTATATCACAAATTGGGGTGGGATCCTCCGTTGATGAAAACCCTTTTTGGGGAGGGGACACAGGGCAGTGTCTCGGGGTTGTATTTGGTTCCTGTACTTCTAGGTATCTCACTTATTCCCTTGTTCTTGTAACATTACAAGAGAACTGAGTGTGAGTTTTTAAATTGACGATTGACTGGATTCTTTTCCATGGTTATGCTTATGGTGTTAGTTGCCTTGTAGTGCATGAACTTATTTAAACATTATCACTATACATGAAACAAGAATGGGACAAATGGGTTTTTTTGGCGAGAGTCGTGACTCGGACTTGAGTACTGTTGTGATCTGTAGGCTATCTGAAGAAAAACCTAGCTTGGGTGAGTGCTTGTTACCTATATATATACTTGTAGCTTTTTGTTTCTTATTCTCTCCCCACCCAAGTTTAGAACATAGTGCCGAACACCCCCATTATATGGGGGAGGTTGTTTTCCCAACACTATTCTTAGTGGCTGGTTATTAGCTCCTTTTCTTCTCCCTTTCCCGGATAGCCCAAGTATCTTTGGGCAGGCTGTGATGGCCTGAGGTCCATTATTAGCCCAAGAACCTTCGGGCGGGGTAGTGTGATGGTTGTCCAGGTGTTTGCGGTAGGTGGTTTCCCAAGTGTCTTAGGGATGAGGCCCAGGTGTCTTCGGGCGTGGCAGTGGATCTTATAGCCCAGTTTTCTTCAGGCATGGTGGTAGTTGTTCAGGCCTAGGTGTTTGCAGGCGTGGTTACTTGTGATAGTGGTGGACCAGGTGTTTATGGGCAGGATTCAGTAGTGGAACTGCGTGCGATTGTGGCCCAGTTGTGTACAGGCGAGTGTGGCAGTGGGACTGCAGTGAGAATGGCGGGATTGGTTCGATGCGTAGGATGTCTCAATAACCAGTGGGAAAGTGGTGCGGGGTACCAAAACATCAATGTGCTCTTATTATATATATTACTTGACTTGCGTTATTTGGGGAGTGTGCCTTGGTGAGGCTTGGGTGGATAGTTTACCTTGAATGGTTTTTGGTTTACTATTTTTTCTCATAGATCTTTAGTACGTTCCCCCAGTTGTGCATGAGAGTATTTGGTTTTCCCTACTGATTGTACTTGTATGCTCACCCTATATATATAAAACTGCATTCAGGTTTCCAGGAGGACTTCGAGGATCACGCAGGACCATACTAGCTCGGACCTTTGGGGCAGTTGCAGTTGTTGTTTTTCTTTCTTTGGTACTTACCTTTGTAGTCACCTTTTGTACCTTGTGGATTTTACTTTTGAAACATGCATGTGGGAATGGATTAATTTTGGATTTAATTTTCTTTTAGTTTTGGATTTTTTGGGTTCCATCATCTTATCTCCCAATCTTGTAAAACAGAAAAAGGGTAATGCCTTCCATTTAGTGTGAGATCCTATACCCTTGGTGCTAGTCGCCACTCCTAGACCTATTGAAGGCGGGTTTTGGGGGTCATTATCTATCCTTCAACTTAAAGAAGGAAGAGCCTGGTAGTCTGCTGACCCATACCTCCATTTTGTGAAGGCGGGTCGTGACAGAATGGTATCCGAGGTGATGGTGATAGATACGATGGAGTCTAGAGTTAGGCACAGTGAGGATTGAATGGGATTGTAAGGAAATAGTGTTGGGTGACCATGGTGCATGAATTAGGCCAGGAAAGACCAGCTAGGACACGGGATCTTAGGGCCCCCCGTGATCTGATACAAGGACTCTGGACCTACCGAACGACCAAGTGAGGCCACACTGATGGCAGGGTAGCGACCTTAGGAAAGGTAAATGCATCATAATGACTTGTGTTCTCATGTTTCTGGGATGTCTTGGGGATTAATAATAAATTAAAATTTTATGAAGTTTTAAGAACGATATTCTGCACTACTTGGGCTTAGGCATTCCTTGTTTACCTTGCAGCTATGGAACCTAGAAGGTGACTGCGTGTGGTACAGACGATTGAGGCCCCGCAGACTACTTTGGCCGATCGGCAGAGAGCTGATCGAGAGGAAGAGAATGGCTAGTGGCAGAAGACTCTTGGTGCCTTCCAGCGACAGACCCTCGAGAAGTACGAGGGCAGCACCTCTGACATGAAGACGGAAGGCTGGATGGAGGAGCTAGTGATAGCCTTTGGCGTGATTCGGGCCCCGACTGAGTACTGGGTTCCTCTGGCCGTCAGCCATATGCGGGGAGCCGTGCATCAGTGGTGGACACTTTACCTGGGGGAGGGGAGATAGGCTGAGGAGGCTTTGGCGGATTTCGAGAGGGAGTTCCGAGCGGAATTCCTCTCTTCGACGATGAAGGCGGAAAAGAGACAGGAGCTACTCTCCCTCCAGCAGGGGAGTATGTCCGTCAGGGAGCTAGGGATCAAGTTCAAGGACCTCCTATGTTTTGCTCCGGACCTTTTTCCCGATGACGAGTGTCGGGCAAGACGTTTAGAGGAGGCGCTCCGACCCTCCCTCTAGTATGTTGTTATCCCCTTTACCCTTCCAACGTACTTGGAGGTCCAGAAGAAGGCCAAAGTGGTGGAAAGGATGCATGCTCTAGGAGGAGTGTCCCGAGAGGGGATCCAGTTAGGACCATCGAAGGGGAAGGTCGTCAGCACCAGGCCTCCAGCGTCAGTACCCTATAGGTTCTGACCTGTAAGGAGCAGGCCGTAGCAGTTTCAATTTCGATCCCCTGGTCCTCGCCCCTTTTCTTCGGGACCAGGGTCTCGGTGCTTTGTCTGTAGGAGACCTAGACATCTATGGAGTTAGTTCTTGGACCGGGTACAGTACGACGGTGGTGGACAGCCCCACCCCTCGCTCCAGCAGCAGCTTCCAGCCAGACCATTTCAGCAGCACCAGCAAGGACAGTGAGCTCCCGCTCCTCCAAGGGCAGACGTAGGAGGAGGAGGCCGACCTCAGGGAGCTCCTTAGGGACCTTGACCAGGGTGTGGTCGAGGAGGTGGCTAACAGCCGAGGGGAAGAGGAGCCGGGCGTGGACAACTACACGTCGCAGAGGTAGCAGTTCCAGCAGGGATGGAGGTTTTTCGAGGTACGATCAGTTTGTTTAGTACCCTTGCTTATGCCTTGTTCGATACCAGAGCTTCCCACTCCTTTATTGCACACAGTCTAGCCCGTACCTTGGGTCTAGATTCCGAGAGACTTCCAATGCCCCTGGTGTTGAGAACACTAGTCGGAGGCCAGACCGACTTGTTGTTTGTTTGTCAGGGATGCGGACTGATGATAGGGCCACATCAGTTGGTTGGGGATCTTCTTCAACTACAGATACAGCCATACGATTTCATCCTAGGCATCGACTGGCTATTCTCTGCATTTGTCTTCATCGACTATTTCCGAAGAAGGGTCGTGTTCTCGGATTTGGGTGGCCGGCGTGTTACCTTCACCGGCGAGAAGAGCGGTCAGGAGGGCAACTAGAGAGAGGAACCCCTCTTCTCCTTATTAGCCGAGTTGTAAGAAGAGTCAGTAGATGCTGAGATGGTGGAAGTTCCAGAGATCGTCCGTGGGTTTATGGACGTCTTCCCTGAGGAGGTGAAGACTCTACCCCCTCGACGTGATATTGAGTTCGGGATAGACCTTCAGCCTGACGCTCGTCTGATCTCGATGGCTCCATACCGGATGGAACCTACAGAGCTACGAGAGTTGCAGATTCAGATTGACGATCTGATGAAGAGGGGTTATGTTCACCCGAGTGCATCACCGCGGGGTGGTCCAGTCTTGTTCGCGAAGAAGGCAGGTGGTGGTCTCAGTTTGTGCATAGACTACAGGAGGTTGAATTAGGTGACAATCAAGAATCGCTACCCTCTTCCAAGGATAGATGATCTTTTCGACCAGCTGAAAGGGGCAGGATGGTTCTCGAAGATCAACCTGCGGTCTGGGTACCACCTGCTAAGAGTGAAGGAGCGCGACATCCTGAAGACAGCGTTCAGGTGCAGATATGGACACTTCGAGTTCGTAGTCATTCCCTTCGGTGTTACGAACGCCCCAGCTGTGTTCATCGGGCTTATGAACTCCATATTCCGAGAGTACCTAGGTCGGTTCGTAGATGTGTTCATTGACGACATACTGGTCTACTCAAGATCATAGGAGGACCATGGAGAGAACCTGAGGATAGTTCTGGAGGTCCTCCGACATCATCAGCTCTATGGGAATTTGTCAAAATGCATGTTCGGGACACGAGAAGTGCACTTCCTCGAGCACGTAGTGTCCGAGCAGGGGGTAGTGGTGGACCCATCAAAGGTTGAGGCAGTTGTTTCTTGGGCAGGACCCAAGAATGTAGCAGAGGTCCATAGTTTCCTCAGGCTGACAGGTTACTATCGAAGGTTCATACCCAACATCTCCCGAGTTGCATCCCCTTTGACAGCCCTGACCAAGAAAGACCAGGTTTTCATGTGGAGTGAGCAGTGCGAGTCAGCCTTCAGCTATCTGAAGGAGAAGATGGTCAGTGCCCCAGATCTAAGGTTACCAGAAGAAGGGGCGGCTTATGAGGTGTTCTTTGATGCTTCAGGACAGGGCCTGGGATGTGTGTTGATGCAGCGACAAGGGGTGATCTCTTATGGGTCCAGGCAGCTACGCCCTCATGAGAGTAATTTCTCCACCCACGACCTGGAGCTTGCAGTGGTCATTTTTGCGCTAAATCTATGGTGGCACTACCTCATCGGAGAACGCTTTGTGGTCTTCAAGGATCACAAAACCTTGAGGTATATCTTCTCCCAGCGGGACCCAAACCTGTGACAGCGGAGATGGGTGGAGTTCCTCCAGGATTATGATTTCGAGATCTCTTATACTGAGGGCATGGGCAATGTAGTGGTTGATGACTTGAGCAAGAGGACACAGAATGATATGGTCTGAGAGTCGGTAGACACCTGGAAGGCGATGGAGGAGTTGGCTGCCTTACACCTGGATGCGAAGATGGATAGCAGTAGAGGTTTCCTGTTTCAGATGACAGTGCAGTCATCTCTATTTCAGAAAGTGGAGGAGTCTCAGTGGGGAGACCTGGAGTGAGAAGTAATTCATGACAGAGTTGACCAGGGCAATGCTCCGGAAGGATAGACAGAGGATGGTCGGAATCAGATGCTTTTCTAGGGAAGGTTGTTCATTTTGGAGGTGATGCGTGGCAAGGTTCTCAGTGAGTTCCACAACTCACCCCTGGCGGTACACCCAAGAGTATCCAAGATATACCAGGGACTGAAGAGGCAGTTTTGGTGGCCCAGAGTTAAGCGAGCGGTGGAAGATTTTGTGGCCAAGTGCTTAGTATGTCAGCAGGTAAAGGCTGAACACTGAGTTCCAGGTGAACTACTGCAGCCTCTAGATGTCCCCGAGTGGAAGTGGGATAAAATCTCAATGGATTTAGTCACGAGACTACCTAGGTTCCAAGGGGGATACGACGCCATCTGGGGGTATTGGACAGGTTGACGAAATCGGCTCACTTTCTGGTGATCAGGGAGTCGAGTGCAGTAGATGCCTTGGCACGAAGGTATGTGGATGAGGTGGTGCGGTTGCATGGAGTTATGAGGTCTATAGTCTCGAATAAGGATGCATTGTTTACCTCATGAGTCTAGAGAGGATTGCAGAATTCTTTTGTCACCCAGCAATGCCTTAGCACTGTTTTTCATCCCCAGACAGATGGACAAACCGAGCGCACCATCCAGACCTTGGAGGATATGCTGCAAGAATGTGTTCTGGACTCAGGAGGGTCATGGGTGAAATAGTTTCCTCTAGTATAGTTTTCCTACAATAATAGCTACCACTCTACCATTGGTATGGCCCCATTTAAAGCATTGTATGGGAGGCCATGTCGTTCACCTATGTTTTGGACCGAAGTAGGAGAGGCAGGCATCCTTGGCCCAGAGGTGGTGCAGGGAACGACAGAGAATGTTCATCTCATACGGGAAAGGATGAGGGCGGCCCAAGACCGACAGAAGTCATATGCTGATATGAGGAGGAGGCCCTTAGAGTTTGAGGTTGGAAACCACGTGTTTTTGATGGTCTCCCCTCAGTGTGGGCAGTGGGGGTTCGGCAAGGGGAGTAATCTTTCTCCCAAGTTCATCGGACCCCTCTAAGTGTTGTGGCGGGTCGACGAAGTGGCTTATCATCTAGAGTTACCACCACCGCTACTGAGGATACATGATGTCTTCCATGTGTCCCAGCTCCGTCGGTACCTGCACAAAAATTCAAACGTCCTTTATTGGGGTGAGATGGACATCGAGGATGACGTGACTTTTTTGGAGAGACTAGTGATGATCGAGGATCACAAGGAGAAGGTGCTTCGTGGTCGAACCATTCCCTTGGTTCGTGTGTTGTGGAGACATGGTGGGTTTGAGGAGAGTACGTGGAAAAGGGAAGCACAGATTTGTGCCCAGTACCAAGAGTTTTTTTGAGTTTTGTTCCTTGTTATAACTATTGTGGTAGAACGTTTTTCCATGTTGACAATGAAATGCACTGGTTTTCTTCCTCTGAATTCATGTGAAAAACCCTGGATCTGAGGGAAGAGAGAACCCTACCCCTAATCAAGACGCATTAAGGTGGATGCGATTAAACCCGTGCGGGCGAGTAAGTTCCACCCAAAGCGGATAATATCTTGACATGGGGGAGGAGACTCCCCAACCCACATACTTGGGTAGCATGTCTTGGTATGTTGGAAGTGTGTGTGGGTTCACTCATAAGAGGTTTCTTTCTAGGAGGTTGTTCGGACCCTTTCTTTCCTTCTAGTTTGTTTTGATTCTCAGGGACGAGAATCATTTAAGAGGTATCTGATGTAATGGGCCGGCTTTTTTGGGGATCCATTACTTTGTGAAAATCTCATTTTGGGTTTTCTGGTCTGGGAATCACGGCGGTGTAGGCCTATCGGTAGCCTTAGCCTTTCGGTAGCATGCCTTCCGGTAGCTTGGCCTACCAGTGGCCTTGGCCTACCAGTGTCCTTGACCTACCGGTGGCCTTGGCCTACCCATGGCCTTGGCCTAACAGTGGCCTTGGCCTACCCGTGGCCTTGGCCTACCGGTGGCCTTGGCCTACCCGTGGCCTTGGCCTACCGGTGGCCTTGGCCTACCCGTGGCCTTGGCCTACCGGTGGCCTTGGCCTACCTGTTTCCTTGGCCTACCGGTGGCCTTGGCCTACCTGTGGCCTTGGCCTACTGGTTGCCTTGGCCTACCGGTGGCCTTGGCCTACCCGTGCCCTTGGCCTACCAGTGGTCGTCACCCACTGGTCTCCTTCAGCCACTGGTGGCTCTGGCCCACCCCGCGGGTTCTTTCCAGTGGCATTTGCGCAATTAGGGTTTTAAACCCTATTTTAACCTGTTTGAGCATGTTTTAAAGACCTGTAATGCCATAAGAGTCTTAATTAAATACTTAATGAATTGATGAGTCAGTTTAAACAACCCAAACCACTTTAATGATGAGTGGGGCCGTGTGGCCAACCCACGACTCTGCGCCTTACGCGGTATGGAATTCTCATCTCAACTATCTGCGGCTCTTATGAACTAAGGGTTAGCTGTGGTTTCTTCTTTCCCTAATTGCATATTTTCACAAACAGCTTCTGGTGCATCGGGAAAGCCGTATCATTATGCGTAGAGTTCCGCGACTGGCCTAAGCATTGATAGACGAAGCGATTTTCATTCAGGCGAGCCACATCGCTATCCGTGAACTTCCTCCCCTGGCCTCAGCGTAGATCGTTGATCCAACAGGTAGGGAATTTCCCCTTGGTCTCTCTCTTTTGTGTATCATGCGGGGTGGGTGTGCTTTTGATTCTATAGAATTAGATAAACCAGACCTAAATAAAGATAATAAACTGTTTCTATAAAAAATGAAGCGGGGTCTTTGATCATTGATGCTGTTTTATATTATGATCATCTTTCTAAATTGTGTCGGCATGCACCTTCTGAAAATTGAGGTCATTGGTGGTCGTTGTCTGTGCACTAATGAACCCCTCATGGTGTTTTAAATGGCTCGTTCCTAATTTTAAACTCCTGCTGTGAAAAGTAAATTGGTTAATCACGTATACCCGGCTGAATAAATTGAATGCACCATGATCAATCCCTTCTATGCTAACCCTGGTCAAAACTAGGAATTGAAATCATGGAGCCTGTAAAATCTTTTAAATATTAAAATATAGGCATGGCCCTGCTTAGTGTTGGTGGAAGTGGTTTGGCTGTTTTCTTTCACGGGCCGATTGTTGGAGATGTGTGAGGGGATGAGATCCCCTGTTTTTATACTCTTCATGGTTGTGGAATCGGGGATGGGATTCCTTGTTGTTATGGATTTGGTGGTAGTGAGTTTTATGACCTAGTGGTTACTTGTATATATCACGAATTGGGGTGGGATCCTCTGTTGATGAAAATCATTTTTGGGGAGGGGACACGGGGCAGTGTCTTGGGGTTGTCTTTGGTTCCAGTACTTCGGGGGATCTCACTTATTCCCTTGTAGTTGTAACATTACAAGAGAACCGAGTGTGAATGTTTAATTTGACGATTGACTGGATTCTATTCCTTGGTTATGCTTACTATGTTAATTTCCCAGTAGTGCATGAACTTATTTGAACATTATCACGGAACATGAAACAAGAATGGGACAAATGGGTTTTGTTGGCGAGAGTCGTGACTCGTACTTGAGTGTTGTTGTGATGTGTAGGCTATCTGAAGAAAAATATAGCTTGGGTGAGTGCTTGTTACCTATATATATATACTTTTAGCTTTATGTTTCTTATTCGTGCCCCACCCAAGTTGATCACTTAGTGCCGAACACCCACATTTCATGGGGGAGGGTGTATTTCCCAACACTATTCTTAGTGGCTGGTTATTAGCTCCTTTTCTGCTCCCTTTCCCGGATAGCCCAAGTATATTTGGGAAATATGTGATGGCCTGAGGTCCATTATTTCCCCAAGAACCTTCGGGCGGGGTAGTGTGATGGTTGTCCAGGTGTGTGGGGCAGTTGGTTTCTCAAGTGTCTTCAGGATAAGGCCCAGGTTTCTTCAGGCGTGGCAGTGGATCTTCTAGCCCAGGTGTCTTCGTGCGTGGTGGTAGTTGTTCTGACATAGGAGTTTGCAGGCATGTTTACATGTGACAGTTGTGGCCTAGGTGTTTGTGGGCAGGATTCGGCAGTGGGACTGCGTGCGGTTGTGGCCCAGGTGTGTGCGGGTGGGTGTGGCAGTGGGACTACGGTGAGAATGGCAGGATTGGTTAAATGCATAGGATGTCTCAATAACCAGTTGGAAAGTGGTCTGAGGTACCCAAACATTAATGTGCTCTTATTATATATATTACATGACTTTCGTTATTTGGGGAGTGTGCCTTAGTGAGGTGTGGGTGGATAGTTTACCTTGAAAGGTGTTTGGTTTACTCCTTTTTCTCATAGGACTTTAGTACGTTCCCCCACTTGTGCATGAGAGTCTTTGGTTTTCCCTACTGAGTGTACATGTATGCTCACTCAACATATATAAAACTGCTTTCAGGTTTCCAAGAGGACTTTGGGGATCGCATGAGACCATACTAGCTCGGACCTTTGGGGAAGTTGCAGTTGCGGTTTTTATTTCATTGGTACTTACCTTTGTAGTCACCTTTTATACCTTATGGATTTTACTTTTGAAAAATGCATGTGGGAATGGTTTAATTTTGGCTTTCCTTTTCTTTTTGTTTTGGAGTTTTTGGGTTCCATCATCTTATCTCCTGATCTTGTAAAACAGAAAAGGGTAATGCCTTCCATTTAGTGTGTGATCCTATACCCTTGGTGCTAGTAGCCACTCCGGGACCTATTTAAGGCAGGTTTCAGGGGTCATTATCTCTCCTTCAACTTAAAGAAGGAAGGGCATGGCAGTCTGTTGGCCCTTCCCTCCTTTTGGTGAAGGCGGGTCGTGACAAACATATTATGGTTTATCTTTCCCTTAATCAGAATATAATTTTTCCTAATCCATTAGTACCTTTTAAAATACTTATGAATATCATTATTGAAAAACTTATACTAAAAATAGTTATATATTTAATGATTCATATAACATAATCCTTGAATTACAATACATTGATACGCCAATCTTCCAACATATTTAACCAAACATTAACATAGATTCATCATCTTATTCCCTAAAACATATTCCCTTTCCTATATCATTTTTAGTCACTTTACAGTCTATAAAAAACCATTATATTTACAACCATACTTATTTAATTTATGATATTTCCCTTTAGTACATAAATTTATATAATTCTTATATAATTCAAATTTAAAACATTCAATAGTACATGATACAATGGGAGACCATTATACTCTCTTATTAGGTTAACTAAACTTTTAATTTACCCTTTTTAGTTACATTCTTCATCTTCTCCCTTTCCGCACTCCGAAAATGTTCTCATTTCTCAAAAACATTACCTTGAGTGATTCATACCACATTCTATGCATATAATAAATTGGATGTCCTTTTCTCCATGGTATCCACTACCCAGAACCTCAAAAAACTCAATCCATATCTTATTTTAGTCTAATATTTGGTTACGATTCAAATTTTTAAATATTATTCATGGTCAACGATTCAGAATAATAAAAATATCATTTCCTCTATTCATCATCCCATTTAGGATCTCATCGAAAAAATTCACATCACATTCAGTTTTACCACAGTTCTTTCTGGTTCCCTCGATTATATGGAAATAAAAATAATAGTCTGAGAAACACTACTCATAGTATAAAACCACATAATAATGAATGATTTATTATATAGTGTCTAAATCTTGACTCAATTTTTTTCAATATATATAACCTTATTATAAGTATAATTCATTCAAAGAAAATAGGTTTTTAAAAAATTAATTATGCTTCATAAAGAGTGTATAAATCCCTAAATAAAATCCTCTATGAGTTTAAATTTGGTTGTAAAGAAAGGGCCATTATCATGAACTAGGAGATGATCGAGTCAAGATCAATGCATAATTTTGAGAGTTACTACCCCATGTTATCTCTATGTCTTATCTACATACTTTTTTAATATCTATATATGGATCCAATTTCATTGAAAAACTTTTTCTATCCTTTACCAAAATTTTAGTTCATTTTCATATACATTGACTCATCCCTAGAATTGTCATTACCGAGATCGTTAGAAATATACAATGAAATAAAACTACGGATATATATAAATTTTTTTTATGTTATATTATAAATGTAAACTAAACCTTCCCTATGATACCAACTATTGTGACCCATGATTTTCATACATAAATAATATATCTCTGTAGATGAATATTAAATAAATTAAATAAAAACATGCTAAAGAATAGTAATAGATTAGTGTATTTGGATACTATGTGGAAAAAATTATTATCTATTGAATGATATAAAAAATTTCTTTCAATGATATTCCCATTCAGTAATATTCATTGGCATACCCTACATAAAACCTTGATATATAAAAGAGGGAAATGAAACATAATAAAAAGTGATCTCAGATGCTCAGTAAGGGAAAAAAGGGAGATACATAATAATAATTTTAACCTAAGGGTATGAGAACAGGAGAATAAAATTTGAAAACCCTAACCATCATATCAAATATCATAATATTATATAATGGCATAAATATTGTTAGTTCATAATACATAAATCAATGGGGATTCAATGAACATGATACATGGGATCATAAAAATGGTAGAAGGCATAATTTTTTGTCCTAATCATAATCATAGAAAATATTATGTTAATGCGACCCACCATGAAATTCATAACATCTTAGGATTGGGATAACCATCCATGTACATGAACCATGTTTTGGATAACCACTCATGTGGCCTATTTTTTATATATGGGATAACCACAAATGTACCATACTTTTTAGTCCTTGGCTAACCACCTATGTACCATCTAATATGGTAGAAAATATATCTTTTACTAATGAATTGGAGGGAAATATAGGCCCCACCAATAAAATAATGAAAATCATACATAAGTGTTAAAAAAAGATAATAAAACATTGATTATTATAGAAACCATGAAATGAAATAGTTTCACAAGCATTTCATCATATCATTACTTGTTAAAAAGAAACATGTTTCGTAATAATTTCATTATTTGATAATAATATAACCCATGGATGGAAAATGGGGGTTATATAATAATTTTATCATGGTACAACCAATTGAATATAAGAAGGATTCATAAAAATGTTTTCATTATAAACCATTTATTGAAAGAATAATAATTTTACCCTCGGTCCATATCCCTATTAAAGAATATGATGCCTAAAATTGAATCATCATATTTGGAAAAGTATTTGGAAATAACACGTCAAATGTTTCATAATGGAAATGAACATTCAATGAAAAAAATTTCCAAAAAATAAAACATTTTGAAAAATCAATTTCTTAGAAAATAACATTAAAATATTTCTAAAGAATATTTTAAAACCCATTTAAAAAATTTCTTGAGGACAATATACATTTAAATTTAAATGAAACTTCTTTAAAAGATGAATCATTTTGAAAATTAGGTGGAGACATATTTCTAGGTTACTATAGCAATACCATAGAAGGTACTATTCTGTAATTTCACCACTAGAACTATTCATTCATTAGGGATTCTGGGCCATGGTTTTGGCTTTAGGTCTTTTAAGGCCTTCGGTCCACCAAAGACCTTCGGGTTAGTAAGGCTTTGAGACACCATTAAGTCTTCAAGCCACTGGAAGGCCTTCGGGTCACCACAAGGCCTTCGGCCCTCCTAAAGTTGTGCATAATGTCCAGATTGACTCTATAAGGAGAAAACTCCGGATGGGGATTCAGAGTAGGAACATTCACCAAACTAGAAGCTAAGAAGATTTTTCAGAGTGGGTATGGCTTTTCCATCAGGACCATCATGTGAAAGCACGAGAAGCCTAGACGAACAAGTCATGAGAAGATGGAGATATATTATCACGATGAAGAAGTTGGGGAGGAGGAGTTCCTTGTAGTTATAGTTTTTATATTTCTTTAAGACCTACAGGTTATGTGATATATATGTCTATGGGCCTCGAGAGGTTTCCCCCTCATCCCTTGAAATAAGGGTTATCAAAAATCAATAAAAAAAGTCTGTCGGGCCATTCATTCAAACATTTTAAAAGCATTTCCTTTGAAAATAACCTTGAAAACTTATATAGGAATCAAAAAATTAAATAATGGAAATGAAAATAGGGTTTTTCATTCATGTTGTACATGTTAAAATGATGATTTATTCCATATTTACAATAAAATACAATCATGCATTATTTTGAAATATACATGAAGGTTACTTTAATTTTTTCCAGACAATACAAACATGGGAAAAATTATTTAATAAATAATTTGAGAAAATTTAACTCACATTTTTAATAATATTTTTTTTATCGAAAATGGGTTTTTGAATGAAATGAATGTTTTTCTCAAAAACAATAGTTATTAACTACTGACTACATAAAGAGAGGAACATGATAGAAAAATGTTTATTTATATGAAATAATTATAGGTGAATAAAATTAAACGATTTAGTGAGATGTGGAAAACAATATTTTATCATGTGAAACATTGTAATAAATAATCCCATTAATCAATGAGATTGTAATTTAAAGTAGTTACGACTTTGTTAACTTTGAAACACAATCCTTAGGAAGGAATAACATAAATGGAATCCTAAAATGTCATGATGATTAAACAATCTTAATATAACATATCAAATGTGTTGTATATAATACTAATAATATAATATATGAACATAACATAACCATATTTCTCAAAGAAGGTGATGTGACAGCAAAATACATCAACACTTTGCTTACTATTGAACCATAAACCCCACAAAAGAGAGATCCTTATATGGAGTTTTAAATACCATTAATTTTTTGAAAAAATAATCATATAAATTCAAGGAAAATATATCAAACACATAAAATAAGTAGGTGATTAATATGGAATTTTTCGCATACAATTAAAAAAATTAGATAGAAATCCCTTACTGCTTTAGTCATGTTTTAAATTGTAATCCTAAATAAAGAATAACATCCAAAGAAATATTAAATATCATTAAAAGTAATTCCATTCATAATATAACATGTAAATTTGGAATTATTTATATTTTTTTTTTATTTTTCATATTTATCCTAGAAATAAAAGAGAGATAATGAAATCCCTTACCTTAACTCTCGACTTCCATCATACAAATTCAAACATCCTCTTCTTTGGGTATTCCCTTTAGTTTTGTACCAAAAGACTTCCTTGGATTGATTTATATCCAAACTATGTTATGTAAGAATATATTAGGGAATTTGGTAAGTTATTTGGGTTTGGAATGACCAAACAAAAAGGGTTTTATGGAGTGAAGATTATAGTACAAGGGGTGAACTGTTATAAGAGCGGCAAGTGTCCCACATGTAATATATAGAAATAAAGAATAAAAAACATGTTTTATTTGTGTATGAAGTTTCAAATAACGGTTCATTATCGATTATATAGGGTATAAAATCCTTATATGTCAAGATTATGGGTTTTCTATAGGTTTTGAGGTATTTGTTACCCTTTTATTTCTAATTTATCCCCTTGGAATCCCAATATTTTCCATAACTGCGTTAAATAATTATTATTGTATTTATCTGAATTGTAGGACCCCGGGACACCCTGAGAGGGGAGGGGTGAATCAGGGTGACAACTTTTTCTTCTTAAAGTTGTGGATCTTGTTCCCACGTTGGTAGGAACTACTTAAACCTGTATGATGGATATGATCAGCAATTAAACATTCACATGCAGAGACAGATGACACAGCTATTTTTACTTGGTTCACCACTGAGGGCTACGTCCAAGGAGTATACTCCGACAGGTTGCCGGTCGTACCTAAATCCACTATGCTTCACTAGCTGCGGATACAAATGTTTGGGTACAGACACTCTGTCCCAGGCTCACTGCCTTTACAATTGTTCAGGGATAGCTCACTGCATCCCTCGGGTCACTCCCGTTGACTCCCCCTGGCTCACTGCCGTTGGTGAAGTCTCACTCAGTTTATAGACGTGAATGTCTCTTCAATAGATATGCATTGAAGTCTTTGTATCCTGTTCAGCATGAGACTTTGCTTGCATCAGAGTCCTGAGTTGATGCTCTTTTGAAATCAATATTCTACTTCAGTGCAATACCTGAATGCACTAAATCTCTTTCTCTTCCTTCAATTCCCAGTTCTGAAACCTGAGTGTATCGAAATATTTCTCTCTCTGTGCAGATCAGATTTTGGTTGCACAATCGTTCTTCTTCTCTTCGCAAAGCATATTTGAGAGTGCTAAGCACCTGTCAAAAGGCCTGCGGGACCCCCAAATTTTCCGCGCACCCTTCCCGGGGGCTTGCGCGTAAAATTCAAACCTTGCGCGTAAAAATAACTTTTGTCGCGTAAAAGGATTTTCGCGCAACTCTTCTTTTTCGCGCAAAACTTCCCTTTTTCGCGCAATGCCTTCTTTTTCGCGCAACCCTCTGTACCTTAATTTTTCCGCGCGCCGGAGCTCAGGATTTGTCTAAGTGTCAAGCCTCTTGGAATGAGAGGGGTTCACCTCATATTTATAGACGTTTGTGATCCTGCGCGTAAAACCCCCCTTCTTGCGCACAGCTAACTTTACGCGCACCAGTTCGATTTTCCGCGCACATGGTGCGAACATCTCTGATTTTTCGCGCGCCTCTTGCCTTTGTCGATTTTCTGTATTTCTGATTCGATACGCTGATTGCGCGAAAAATTCACCCAGCTTTTCTGCGCACAACATTTTTCGCGCACATTTCTGGTTTTTCGCGCACAGCTCTAGTTTTTCACCCAGCCCATGCCTTTGCCATTTTTCACCGAACTGATTTCGAAACACTATTTGCGCGAAAAACCTTGATCCACTATTTCGCGCATCCCGCTATTTTTCGCGCCTAACGTCAGTATTTCGCGCAAGCCTCTTATATTTCGCGCACGACTTCCTTTTTGTGCGAACCTCCTTTTGCAGACAATCCATGTCTTCATTTTCCGATTTTGAGGCCCAAAAATTTGGCAAACACTGGAAAACGGCGCCACCTTGTATCTGCTCTTTTCGTACCGCCTCCAGATCATCCATTCCTCTGTTGAGGTTCTTGAATAAACCATAGGTCGTTGACCACAACTCTTGAACTCGACATGTCACCATGGAATCTCCTTTGTCAACAAATTTGAATGTCGTTTGTTTGCTTTGTCGACAAGCACGATCACCTCAACAACACTTCTTCTTGGTGATATGTATCCTTCAGCAACTCTTTTGCTTTTATCACAAACTCCACCATAAGTCAACGCATTGGAACATTCCCTCCTTCATCAACCGTCATAGAAGTCTCTAGCATGGTTCTCACGCAATCATGAGTAATTGCATGGTCTTCATCAAAACCCATTGTTCTCATGCAATAATGAGGAATTGCATGGTCTTCATCCAAAAACACTGTCCTGCCATAATCATCCTTGGATGGATTACTCCTCACAATATTCATTGTTGTAAACAATGTATCACCTTTGACACATGTTCTTTGAACTTACAAACAGTACAACAATCATCTGAATCACCACTCCTCTACTTCATCGGAGTATTTCATGATCACCTTCATTTTGATCTGTATTGACAACTATTGACAACAAATACAACCTTATACATAGAGTGGTTCCAACAATCTCCCCCTTTGTATTTTGTTGTCAATACCTTAAACATCTTCTGAAATGAATCCGTCAATGTCAAAATGAGAATCTTCTGCATTTCACTTTCTCTCCCCCTTATTGACAAGAAATACAAAGCGCATGGTAGGGAGGGTATCAATCCTCACTTAAGCAAAGTTTCATCAATCATTTCACTCTAAGTCTACTTGAGCAATGCTCGATGTAGAAAACAAGAGGATTTGATTAAGTCAACAATGATGTCCATTACTCACAGATCATGATACCAACATGAGATGAGAACTCATGTATCTTGTCTTCAAGGGTTTACCACTTTTATTCCAGGCATTAGAAAAAATCACTATGATAGATAAAGACCAACCTGAAACTCCTGCACTCACAACAGCATGTGGATCAAAAATATTCATGTGCAATCGGCAGGAAAAATGACCTTGGGGCACTTCCAATTTTTTGTTATGTCACTGATCAATTCAGTTACTCCCCCTTTGTAGAATGATCTTTGATTTGAGTAACCAAGGGATAGAGATTAAGAAATGGAATACCTTCTCCATTGGCGTGAAATTCATAGAATAACTGCTTTTGAGTCCAGCTGGAGTTGATATTGATCGAAACAGTGATTATGGAAGCTTTTACATTTTTCTCCCCCTCAAGGGAAACACTCCTCATCATCTTCATCAAGAGTGATCCTTCATCATCATAATCTTTGAATATCAATTGAAGAATCCACTAAGGATGGAAACTTCTTCAGCTTCGCTATCAAGAGTTGACAGCATTCACTACTTCTCAGGTTCTCCCCCTGAGAGTATGCTTCACCTTCAATTCCCTGCATTGTTATCACAAATACAATACCCAAATGATTACGGGAATAAGGTGGATCCTTCTTGCTTCATCACGAAGACTTTCTTGGTTGAGGTTCTTTTCTCAACCAAGTTCCTCTGTTCACTCTAGTCTTCATGCCTGCTCCTCTGAACGTATGTTCTGACATCTGTTGGTGTGGCATGGCTCTGTTCACATTCTCTTCTGCTTTGTGTGGAGAATTGTTCTGCTTAGCAGCCATCATGAATGATAGATTCTTACTTCTGTTCAAGACTGCTTCTTGTTCTGGTATTAAGGTTAGGCAATCTTTTGAAATGTGACCAGATTTCTTGCATCTCTCACACAGAACTTCTTTGACACGAGTGCTTCTCTTTGTTTGCAATCTCTCAAGTACCGTGTCTTCATCATGTGAAAGTTTTCCTTTTCCTTTATCACCAGCCCTGTCCTTTTCATCTTCAAGTTTTCTCATTCGTTTCAAATCTTCTGGCCAGATGACCAATATGTCATTTGGAACTTTTGCAGCTGGTTTAGGTCTTCAACATGGGTTCATCTGAGATTCATCCCACTTAGTGTTTCCTTTGGATGAATGACCCTTCAATTTCATGGATCTAAAATCCCGGGTCTTCTCAGCTTGCCTACTTGATATCTTCTTGGGGAGAGGTGTGTTCGCCATATTCTTCTGATTTCTTCCCAAGGTACTTTCTTCGTACTTGGATGGTTTGTGTGGTCTTCTGTTCTTATCAGCTCTGGATATCTGTTGACCTAGGCATGCACCATTCTTGTGACCACTGCCATTGCATGCATCACAGATGTTATCAAGAATTCCAAATCTGTTTGCTGTAAACAGATGCTTCTGGACCTGTGGATGTTGCTTCTTCTTCTCCGGATTCCTCCCCTTTGATATAGGCTTTCCCTGTGATTTTCCATGAAAGGGATTATAAAAACAATCCAGTGCACAGTGCCCAAATCTATTGCAGCACCAACATTGACCGACAAATCTTTTCTTCTTTGTGTCTTCTGTATTAAGTTGTTGGGCCATTTGCTTAGTTGTTTGTGCTCTATTTGAGGAAGAAGCTTCCTCCTTTTTCTTCCCATCCACCCTAGTCATGGTGGTAGGTTTCTTCTTCTCACCTATCCTCATCCATACTTGTTTAGAGCTTATCTTCCCACCTGCACTAATTGTCGGACTGTATTTAGAAACATGAGTGCAAGATGGTCTGGATGGTACCTTCACTTTCTCAGTTGCCTGTGATAGATCGATGAGAGAAGTCATGATCTTCTTATCACATGTTGGAGGTCTTTGGACAATAGAATCCTCCATTGAGCATTGAGTACCGGCAGCAACTGATTCTTGATGTGGATAATCAAGAGTTGTCATAATCTTCTTATCACATGTTGGAGGCATTTCAGCTTTAGACTCCTCCAACGAACATTGAGTGCAAGAATCACTCATTTCATTCTTTTGTGAAGTCTCAATATGTGTGTTCTCAATCTTGGTCAACTGAGCTTCCAATTTTTGACTCACAATATTGAGGATGATCTTCTGATCTTCAATAGTGATCATCTTCTCTTCACAGGTCTTCTTCAACCTTTCAACCTCATCTTCATAAATCTTAACTTTGTTTTGAAACAAAGAGTCAAGTTCCCTGAATTTAATGGAAGTTTCTTCCAAACAAAAATTCTTGACTTCATTGCTCTTCTTCAACTCAGCTTCAAGTGCATGGATCCGTTCTTCTAGAGTATTGCTGACTTCACCTTTTTCTTCAAGAGCTTTCACCCGTTTGGTGAGCTTCATACTTTCCATAATTTTTCCTTCCAGCCCCTTTTCCATATTGTCTGCTTCCCTTTCAAGTCTAGTGATCTCAACCTGCATAGATTGAAATAGGCTACAGATAATAACAACCCTTTCTTCTGGAATATCATGCAGATATCTTTTGAGTTTTTCTTGAAAGCATGAGTTGGGGGTGTCATCCTTCCCTCTGGAAGAATTCTGAGTCACCTGCTCGATACTTTCCATGCCTGATGTTTCTTTATTTTTGGATTGGCATGGAGAACAAGACACTGCATCTTCTTTGGATGTGGGGGACTTCTTCATCATCTTCTTCTCTTTCTTTTTCCTATTTGTCAAAGTCTTGGTGGATATAGTTTTCTGCTCATAAATGATTGCTTCATTAACAAGACTGCTCTTCATTGTTGACTCAAGGAAAGAAACTCAAATCCTCTTCTCAATAGAATTACTGGAGAATATCCAACATACGTTAACCTCCCTCTGATACCACTTGTAGGACCCCGGGACACCCTGAGAGGGGAGGGGTGAATCAGGGTGACAACTTTTTCTTCTTAAAGTTGTGGATCTTGTTCCCACGTTGGTAGGAACTACTTAAACCTGTATGATGGATATGATCAGCAATTAAACATTCACATGCAGAGACAGATGACACAGCTATTTTTACTTGGTTCACCACTGAGGGCTACGTCCAAGGAGTATACTCCGACAGGTTGCCGGTCGTACCTAAATCCACTATGCTTCACTAGCTGCGGATACAAATGTTTGGGTACAGAAACTCTGTCCCAGGCTCACTGCCTTTACAATTGTTCAGGGATAGCTCACTGCATCCCTCGGGTCACTCCCGTTGACTCCCCCTGGCTCACTGCCGTTGGTGAAGTCTCACTCAGTTTATAGACGTGAAGGTCTCTTCAATAGATATGCATTGAAGTCTTTGTCTCCTGTTCAGCATGAGACTTTGCTTGCATCAGAGTCCTGAGTTGATGCTCTTTTGAAATCAATATTCTAATTCAGTGCAATACCTGAATGCACTAAATCTCTTTCTCTTCCTTCAATTCCCAGTTCTGACACCTGAGTGTATCGAAATATTTCTCTCTCTGTGCAGATCAGATTTTGGTTGCACGATCGTTCTTCTTCTCTTCGCAAAGCATATTTGAGAGTGCTAAGCACCTGTCAAAAGGCCTGCGGGACCCCCAAATTTTCCGCGCACCCTTCCCGGGGGCTTGCGCGTAAAATTCAAACCTTGCGCGTAAAAATAACTTTTGTCGCGTAAAAGGATTTTCGCGCAACTCTTCTTTTTCGCGCAAAACTTCCCTTTTTCGCGCAATGCCTTCTTTTTCGCGCAACCCTCTGTACCTTAATTTTTCCGCGCGCCGGAGCTCAGGATTTGTCTAAGTGTCGAGCCTCTTGGAATGAGAGGGGTTCACCTCATATTTATAGACGTTTGTGATCCTGCGCGTAAAACCCCCCTTCTTGCGCACAGCTAACTTTACGCGCACCAGTTCGATTTTCCGCGCACATGGTGCGAACATCTCTGATTTTTCGCGCGCCTCTTGCCTTTGTCGATTTTCTGTATTTCTGATTCGATACGCTGATTGCGCGAAAAATTCACCCAGCTTTTCTGCGCACAACATTTTTCGCGCACATTTCTGGTTTTTCGCGCACAGCTCTAGTTTTTCACGCAGCCCAT
Source organism: Viscum album (assembly GCA_963277665.1). Classification (NCBI taxonomy): domain Eukaryota; kingdom Viridiplantae; phylum Streptophyta; class Magnoliopsida; order Santalales; family Viscaceae; genus Viscum; species Viscum album. The sequence goes on along the minus strand of OY728119.1, from coordinate 1,009,117,480 downwards.
GCCTTTGCCATTTTTCACCGAACTGATTTCGAAACACTATTTGCGCGAAAAACCTTGATCCACTATTTCGCGCATACCGCTGTTTTTCGCGCCTAACGTCAGTATTTCACGCAAGCCTCTTATATTTCGCGCACGACTTCCTTTTTGTGCGAACCTCCTTTTTCAGACAATCCATGTCTTCATTTTCCGATTTTGGGGCCCAAAAATTTGGCAAACACTGGAAAACGGCGCCACCTTGTATCTACTCTTTTCGTACCGCCTCCAGATCATCCATTCCTCTGTTGAGGTTCTTGAATAAACCATAGGTCGTTGACCACAACTCTTGAACTCGACATGTCACCATGGAATCTCCTTTGTCAACAAATTTGAATGTCGTTTGTTTGCTTTGTCGACAAGCACGATCACCTCAACAACACTTCTTCTTGGTGATATGTATCCTTCAGCAACTCTTTTTCTTTTATCACAAACTCCACCATAAGTCAACGCATTGTCACATTCCCTCCTTCATCAACCGTCATAGAAGTCTCTAGCATGGTTCTCACGCAATCATGAGTAATTGCATGGTCTTCATCAAAACCCATTGTTCTCATGCAATAATGAGGAATTGCATGGTCTTCATCCAAAAACACTGTCCTGCCTTAATCATCCTTGGATGGATTACTCCTCACAATATTCATTGTTGTAAACAATGTATCACCTTTGACACATGTTCTTTGAACTTACGAACAGTACAACAATCATCTGAATCACCACTCCTCTACTTCATCGGAGTATTTCATGATCACCTTCATTTTGATCTGTATTGACAACTATTGACAACAAATACAACCTTATACATAGAGTGGTTCCAACAATCTCCCCCTTTGTATTTTGTTGTCAATACCTTAAACATCTTCTGAAATGAATCCGTCAATGTCAAAATGAGAATCTTCTGCATTTCACTTTCTCTCCCCCTTATTGACAAGAAATACAAAGCGCATGGTAGGGAGGGTATCAATCCTCACTTAAGCAAAGTTTCATCAATCATTTCACTCTAAGTCTACTTGAGCAATGCTCGATGTAGAAAACAAGAGGATTTGATTAAGTCAATAATGATGTCCATTACTCACAGATCATGATACCAACATGAGATGAGAACTCATGTATCTTGTCTTCAAGGGTTTACCACTTTTATTCCAGGCATTAGAAAAAATCACTATGATAGATAAAGACCAACCTGAAACTCCTTCACTCACAACAGCATGTGGATCAAAAATATTCATGTGCAATCGGCAGGAAAAATGACCTTGGGGCACTTCCAATTTTTTGTTATGTCACTGATCAATTCAGTTACTCCCCCTTTGTAGAATGATCTTTGATTTGAGTAACCAAGGGATAGAGATTAAGAAATGGAATACCTTCTCCATTGGCGTGAAATTCATAGAATAACTGCTTTTGAGTCCAGCTGGAGTTGATATTGATCGAAACAGTGATTATGGAAGCTTTTACATTTTTCTCCCCCTCAAGGGAAACACTCCTCATCATCTTCATCAAGAGTGATCCTTCATCATCATAATCTTTGAATATCAATTGAAGAATCCACTAAGGATGGAAACTTCTTCAGCTTCGCTATCAAGAGTTGACAGCATTCACTACTTCTCAGGTTCTCCCCCTGAGAGTATGCTTCACCTTCAATTCCCTGCATTGTTAGCACAAATACAATACCCAAATGATTACGGGAATAAGGTGGATCCTTCTTGCTTCATCACGAAGACTTTCTTGGTTGAGGTTCTTTTCTCAACCAAGTTCCTCTGTTCACTCTAGTCATCATGCCTGCTCCTCTGAACGTATGTTCTGACATCTGTTGGTGTGGCATGGCTCTGTTCACATTCTCTTCTTCTTTGTGTGGAGAATTGTTCTGCTTAGCAGCCATCATGAATGATAGATTCTTACTTCTGTTCAAGACTGCTTCTTGTTCTAGTATTAAGGTTAGGCAATCTTTTGAAATGTGACCAGATTTCTTGCATCTCTCACACAGAACTTCTTTGACACGAGTGCTTCTCTTTGTTTGCAATCTCTCAAGCACCGTGTCTTCATCATGTGAAAGTTTTCCTTTTCCTTTATCACCAGCCCTGTCCTTTTCATCTTCAAGTTTTCTCATTCGTTTCAAATCTTCTGGCCAGATGACCAATATGTCATTTGGAACTTTTGCAGCTAGTTTAGGTCTTCCACATGGGTTCATCTGAGATTCATCCCACTTAGTGTTTCCTTTGGATGAATGACCCTTCAATTTCATGGATCTAAAATCCCGGGTCTTCTCAGCTTGCCTACTTGATATCTTCTTGGGGAGAGGTGTGTTCGCCATATTCTTCTGATTTCTTCCCAAGGTACTTTCTTCGTACTTGGATGGTTTGTGTGGTCTTCTGTTCTTATCAGCTCTGGATATCTGTTGACCTAGGCATGCACCATTCTTGTGACCACTGCCATTGCATGCATCACAGATGTTATCAAGAATTCCAAATCTGTTTGCTGTAAACAGATGCTTCTGGACCTGTGGATGTTGCTTCTTCTTCTCCGGATTCCTCCCCTTTGATATAGGCTTTCCCTGTGATTTTCCATGAAAGGGATTATAAAAACAATCCAGTGCACAGTGCCCAAATCTATTACAGCACCAACATTGACCCACAAATCTTTTCTTCTTTGTGTCTTCTGTATTAAGTTGTTGGGCCATTTGCTTAGTTGTTTGTGCTCTATTTGAGGAAGAAGCTTCCTCCTTTTTCTTCCCATCCACCCTAGTCATGGTGGTAGGTTTCTTCTTCTCACCTATCCTCATCCATACTTGTTTAGAGCTTATCTTCCCACCTGCACTAATTGTCGGACTGTATTTAGAAACATGAGTGCAAGATGGTCTGGATGGTACCTTCACTTTCTCAGTTGCCTGTGATAGATCGATGAGAGAAGTCATGATCTTCTTAACACATGTTGGAGGTCTTTGGACAATAGAATCCTCCATTGAGCATTGAGTACCGGCAGCAACTGATTCTTGATGTGGATAATCAAGAGTTGTCATAATCTTCTTATCACATGTTGGAGGCATTTCAGCATTAGACTCCTCCAACAAACATTGAGTGCAAGAATCACTCATTTCATTCTTTTGTGAAGTCTCAATATGTGTGTTCTCAATCTTGGTCAACTGAGCTTCCAATTTTTGACTCACAATATTGAGGATGATCTTCTGATCTTCAATAGTGATCATCTTCTCTTCACAGGTCTTCTTCAACCTTTCAACCTCATCTTCATGCATCTTAACTTTGTTTTGAAACAAAGAGTCAAGTTCCCTGAATTTAATGGAAGTTTCTTCCAAACAAAAATTCTTGACTTCATTGCTCTTCTTCAACTCAGCTTCAAGTGCATGGATCCGTTCTTCTAGAGTATTGCTGACTTCACCTTTTTCTTCAAGAGCTTTCACCCGTTTGGTGAGCTTCATACTTTCCATAATTTTTCCTTCCAGCCCCTTTTCCATATTGTCTGCTTCCCTTTCAAGTCTAGTGATCTCAACCTGCATAGATTGAAATAGGCTACAGATAATAACAACCCTTTCTTCTGGAATATCATGCAGATATGTTTTGAGTTTTTCTTGAAAGCATGAGTTGGGGGTGTCATCCTTCCCTCTGGAATAATTCTGAGTCACCTGCTCGATACTTTCCATGCCTGATGTTTCTTTATTTTTGGATTGGCATGGAGAACAAGACACTGCATCTTCTTTGGATGTGGGGGACTTCTTCATCATCTTCTTCTCTTTCTTTTTCCTATTTGTCAAAGTCTTGGTGGATATAGTTTTCTGCTCATAAATGATTGCTTCATTAACAAGACTGCTCTTCATTGTTGACTCAAGGAAAGAAACTCAAATCCTCTTCTCAATAGAATTACTGGAGAATATCCAACATACGTTAACCTCCCTCTGATACCACTTGTAGGACCCCGGGACACCCTGAGAGGGGAGGGGTGAATCAGGGTGACAACTTTTTCTTCTTAAAGTTGTGGATCTTGTTCCCACGTTGGTAGGAACTACTTAAACCTGTATGATGGATATGATCAGCAATTAAACATTCACATGCAGAGACAGATGACACATCTATTTTTACTTGGTTCACCACTGAGGGCTACGTCCAAGGAGTATACTCCGACAGGTTGCCGGTCGTACCTAAATCCACTATGCTTCACTAGCTGCGGATACAAATGTTTGGGTACAGACACTCTGTCCCAGGCTCACTGCCTTTAAAATTGTTCAGGGATAGCTCACTGCATCCCTCGGGTCACTCCCGTTGACTCCCCCTGGCTCACTGCCGTTGGTGAAGTCTCACTCAGTTTATAGACGTGAAGGTCTCTTCAATAGATATGCATTGAAGTCTTTGTCTCCTGTTCAGCATGAGACTTTGCTTGCATCAGAGTCCTGAGTTGATGCTCTTTTGAAATCAATATTCTACTTCAGTGCAATACCTGAATGCACTAAATCTCTTTCTCTTCCTTCAATTCCCAGTTCTGACACCTGAGTGTATCGAAATATTTCTCTCTCTGTGCAGATCAGATTTTGGTTGCACGATCGTTCTTCTTCTCTTCGCAAAGCATATTTGAGAGTGCTAAGCACCTGTCAAAAGGCCTGCGGGACCCCCAAATTTTCCGCCCACCCTTCCCGGGGGCTTGCGCGTAAAATTCAAACCTTGCGCGTAAAAATAACTTTTGTCGCGTAAAAGGATTTTCGCGCAACTCTTCTTTTTCGCGCAAAACTTCCCTTTTTCGCGCAATGCCTTCTTTTTCGCGCAACCCTCTGTACCTTAATTTTTCCGCGCGCCGGAGCTCAGGATTTGTCTAAGTGTCTAGCCTCTTGGAATGAGAGGGGTTCACCTCATATTTATAGACGTTTGTGATCATGCGCGTAAAACCCCCCTTCTTGCGCACAGCTAACTTTACGCGCACCAGTTCGATTTTCCGCGCACATGGTGCGAACATCTCTGATTTTTCGCGCGCCTCTTGCCTTTGTCGATTTTCTGTATTTCTGATTCGATACGCTGATTGCGCGAAAAATTCACCCAGATTTTCTGCGCACAACATTTTTCGCGCACATTTCTGGTTTTTCACGCACAGCTCTAGTTTTTCACGCAGCCCATGCCTTTGCCATTTTTCACCGAACTGATTTCGAAACACTATTTGCGCGAAAAACCTTGATCCACTATTTCGTGCATCCCGCTGTTTTTCGCGCCTAACGTCAGTATTTCGCGCAAGCCTCTTATATTTCGCGCACGACTTCCTTTTTGTGCGAACCTCCTTTTGCAGACAATCCATGTCTTCATTTTCCGATTTTGAGGCCCAAAAATTTGGCAAACACTGGAAAACGGCGCCACCTTGTATCTGCTCTTTTCGTACCGCCTCCAGATCATCCATTCCTCTGTTGAGGTTCTTGAATAAACCATAGGTCGTTGACCACAACTCTTGAACTCGACATGTCACCATGGAATCTCCTTTGTCAACAAATTTGAATGTCGTTTGTTTGCTTTGTCGACAAGCACGATCACCTCAACAACACTTCTTCTTGGTGATATGTATCCTTCAGCAACTCTTTTGCTTTTATCACAAACTCCACCATAAGTCAACGCATTGGCACATTGCCTCCTTCATCAACCGTCATAGAAGTCTCTAGCATGGTTCTCACGCAATCATGAGTAATTGCATGGTCTTCATCAAAACCCATTGTTCTCATGCAATAATGAGGAATTGCATGGTCTTCATCCAAAAACACTGTCCTGCCTTAATCATCCTTGGATGGATTACTCCTCACAATATTCATTGTTGTAAACAATGTATCACCTTTGACACATGTTCTTTGAACTTACGAACAGTACAACAATCATCTGAATCACCACTCCTCTACTTCATCGGAGTATTTCATGATCACCTTCATTTTGATCTGTATTGACAACTATTGACAACAAATACAACCTTATACATAGAGTGGTTCCAACATGAATTTATGCTAAAAACAATGTTAATATTATTAGATAATATAAATTTTTATGATTCCTAATTTATAATTAATTTTTCCAAATTCTATTCACAAAATGAGAAAAAATAATTTAAAATTAATATCACAGACAGGGTGAGGACACACGGTTTTATAGAGAATACGATCAATGGTTTATAATGTTTTTATATTAAATTCATGATGAAAATTATTAAAATGACTTGAATTGGTTTATGAGACGTTTAATTTAAGTAATTTTTTATTAAAACAAATTTAAAATATAATTTAAATTTATTAATAAATTAAATGAAACAAATGCTTTTTGTTAAAATTCTCTAGTTTTCATTGTTTATCAAAAAAAGAAATTTTGAAAAGATATCATAGAAATATACCCTATGATAATTTTTAAATTATAATTTTAAAAAATTATTTTTATTCCATATAAATTATCTAAATTTGAAAAAATTAAATTTAAAACAAAAACTGCAAACATGATTGACAAGATGGTTTTCGAGAAGTGTGTTGTTTTCAAGCGCAAGATGATTTTATATTAACTATATGTAAAATAAAAATAATTTTTTAAATATAAAAAAAATATTTAATGATATATAATATAGAAATTTCATTTAAAAAAAATCTACATTCTTTAATATTTTAGTTGAATAAAATGATGAAACAATGTTCCCTTTAAAACAATTTGTAGAACGAATGCCTTTTCAAATGAAAACATATACATATACTAAATTCTTATATAATGATGGATAATCTATAATTAATAAGATTAAATAGTAACAAATAAAATATATTTTAATTTTAAATATAATAGGTCCTTCAAATTACTTTAATTATTTAAAATAAAGGATTGTTTTTCAAAAATCGATATTTTCACTATTCACTAAAAATCGGTATTTTCCACAAAAATCCTAAAAAATCACAACATGTAAATTTTTTATGATGGATAAAAATTGAAATTAATTTTATCAAAAAAATTTATAAAATATCAATATAATAATTATATAGTTTTTCTAAAAAAGAAATAATTTTTCTAGAATACACAATTTTGAGGAATATAATTACTTTAATAAAATTTATTGATTATTTTTAAGAGCTTGTATATAAATTTATACTATGTAAGAATTTTTTATATATCTTTTTAGAGATTTTTTAATACTATTCATATAGAACTTTTTAATATCTGAGTTATAATCTACATATTTAAAATAATATCACTTAATGGCTCACTGAATATTTCTGTCATGTGTAGTGAATGCTTTCAAATATACTCAATATTTTGTAGTAAACAACATAAACTAGGTGTTTTATGTTATTTAAGTTCTAATAAGTGTTTTTTTGAAAAAGTATTTTTAAAAGATTATGTTTATTTGAACAAATATTTCAGAATATCTCAGAGAGTTACAATATAGAAAGGAACAAAATATCCATTAAAAATCCAGGGTTTCATGGGACACCCTATGCACATAAAACATGACTAGTATAAAAGGGTATTAATACTAGGAACACACTAATATAATATGATTAATAATAATATAATAATTTATAAAAGGTAATTTAATTGCTATCCATTTTTACGGTGAATCCAAAATCTACGATCGACTTAGGAACAATGCCCATACCATGCTCTCCTAAAGATGATCAATACCAAAATATAACATCCATAAAAATTAGACATATAGTATTGTAATTATATTAAGAATTAATTTTTATATAGGTTATTAACATTAACATATGAAAATGGATATTATATCAATGGTATATATATGATTGATCTAGGAGAGGCAAGAAAATATCATGATGTAACACCTATATATAAATCAAGAATGAATTCTCCATTAGAAAATGGAAGAGATTCCTAGATCTAGAAAACATGTCTTAGATCCATGATCAATTCTAACTAATTAATTATTATCTAAATTATATGGGATGAATCTATCCTGAATATACACCCAATATTGATCTAAATTTTAGGATGACAATAAGAGGGGAAAGGGATTCTCAGAGAACCATGGGAGATATCACCCTAGTACTTTCTCTTTATCTGGGTATTATTATGGTGATTATTAGTTAAATAATTGAATTGGTTTAAATTTATGAAAATTCCGTTAATGACATATGAATCTGGTTTCCACCAGAAAGATGTTAGACCTCCTTAGTAGGCTGGTGGCATCCAAATGGCTAGCTAATGGGATCTATATGAACTAAGTCATATAGATAGAACCAGCTAATGTCCAGTCACCACCCACCTGCAAGAAAATTACATTGTTTTAGCTAGCGTGATTCCAATGAAGCCTCTAAAATCTGTATCATGATCTCCAATAACTCTTACATATAAAACTCTCCTCTAAATGTGAAAAAAATAAAAGATACATCATAATTTAAGGAATCAATACATGGAATGCTGAGTAAGATACAATTATAACCTATAATGACTTCTCATCACTCTGAAGTGTGTCTAGTTTCCAATGTTGAAAATATAATACCAATAGGCCCAATCATATGAATCACATTCCGAAGTCTTCTCTTGAAGCTACGCATGGTTCTATAGGACTCAGAATAGAGTCACCATCCTTCATCCCAAAATTTTATCACTCCTATATATGATCCTCACGGACCACACCGCAAAATATGAATTGAGCTCTAACTAAATTTCCACATAGTCGATCCCCGGTGTAAGATTAGGCTTTTACCTCGAGAGCTATAAGAAATGAAACACAGAAATGATACAATAATAACATGAAGGAAGATGAAAATGGTAGCCCAATATATTAATATGTTTGATAAGATATAATATTTCAATAATTCATGGAACAATCATCCCATTGTTTTGCAACCATTTATTTACAAGTAGAGGAGTCACCAATATGAAAAATCAATCACCCATAGTGAACTCCTAGATTAATTCACTTCTTTCAATAATTGATGATTTACATATATGAGTGATGACTAAAAACTTTTGGATGAGCTTAATATCTCAACGGTCTTTATTACCATGTTCACCCACAAAAATGCCTTCTCACTATCCTCATTCCAACATAATACTGAGGAACACAATTGACAATTATGGACATGAAATGGTTCCATATGAATCAATGTGTAAAAGATGTTTTTATGGGAACGTAGCCATTTATTAGTGATCATCACAGGATCCATGGAAGTACTCAATTAATGACCAAAACATATCCTTCAAAATTCAAATTGTTCCCTTTGATTTTTATTTATTCAACATATGATATGAGGTATATTTTATTAGATGGGTATAAAAATATTTCTATAATACCTACCAATACTACAATGTGATAACAAGGACTTTATCATATGAGATTCTAAATAGGAACTCTATACATGTATTCAATCTCTCATACATATTACATTATATACTAAACTAGTGAAAGGGTCCCTTGAATAAGCAATAAATGAGCCACTTTTAATAGTTGATAAACCACCACCAATAAACCATCAAAACTTTATGAGGTCATGGGAAGACTCATCAAAAATTCCATCATCACATCATCCCATAATTTCATATACACATAAGAACCGTAAGTCGATAAATAAAAACACATACATATTGATTCATGACCTTATACTATTGGTAGTTAAGGAATCAAGAGACAAAATTCATGACATCCCTATTTATATATGGCCACAAAAATTGTAGTCAAATATCATGGTGAATCTTCATTAAACTTAGTAAAATTCTCCATTTGAAAGGTTAATATTCCCACATTAGCTCCTACCTCAAGTAGGATGTCACAACTAGTCTCCTATAAAAATAAGTCATATCCTCACAGTCTAATGAAAATTTTCCAACATAATCATCTCACACCAAAAATCCTTGTATCACTATAATATATAGATCTAACTCTCATATCACATTAATAATGTCAAATAAAGAATAAATGACTAATAAAAAATAAAATTTTAATAATCAATAATCCTATGATGAATCCACTTGCCACTAAACCATCAAAATCATCAAACACCATTTCTATCGTGAAGGTCTCTGTCAAAGATCCTATGTCCCTAGAGTTTTCCATCTTAGATAATTTCTAATGAAATCACCTTAACTAATGAATAGGCCTTATTACTGTTTAACGTATATAAAGACTCCATGAAATTCCTCATCATGAAATTGATATCCCATTAAAAGAAGATATATCATAAGATATTATGGGTTTTATATTTGAAAAACATATCACTGAAGAGATAGTTCCACCAAAACATCAGGGCATAGACCTTAGATGAAATCTCAATGTCATACATTAGGTTTCTCTACAAATGGGGTTATAGCTGATGTGACTCATAGGTGACGATATTATTTTTATTTATTAAAAACAAACCCAAAACGATACCAAAGGAAGCACAGTATATTTTATAAGTAGACTTGGGATATTGGGGAGTCATCACTAAGGTTGTAATTAGTCTGCTCTTTATATATAGGAATACATTCCCACACTAATCACACCACTAAAAATTCACACCCTTTTTTATATTTTTATTCGGCTTTCTAGACAGTATATTCATTAGAGGGATCATTAATAGTACCCTATTAGTGTTCAAAATATCCTCATCATAAAGACACTCCTAGGGTATTTCCAATATTTCATATTCTTGACCATATCTATGTCCATTGAAATCCCTATATTAGATATTACGTACCCAAGGAAATTCTTGTCCTGAATCCCAAAGTAGTAGGTTGAAATTTTGACACAATGAAGATGAACTCAAAGTGTCTTCCATAAAATATTAAGATTCTTAACATTCATATTTATTTTTGAAATATATAAGGACATCTTCTAGGAATACAATAAAAAAAGTCAATATAATAATAAAAACCCCTATTTTTGAGTTATATGAACACCACCAGGGAATTTATCAAAATAATAGTCTAGGAAATATGCTTTTACATTCCATACTTACTCATAAATGATGAATTTGAAATATCCTCTTCTCTGAATAATACCTGATGGTATCCTAAGTGGATATAAATATTAGAGAACAATCAAACACCATTTAACAGATCAAATAAATCATAAATCATGGGTAAAGAGTATATATTCATCAATATAATGTAATTCATCCATCTATAGTCCTCACAGAGTATTAGAAAACCATGTACCAACTTTGAAACCAACAAAAGAGCACTCTAAGGCTCTATTATCTGTTTTATTAATCCATTTACCTTTGAATCTAGTACCTACACCTTAAACTCTCTCAACACAATCAATATAATATGTTAAGAATTAATCAATATCATTTGCAACCCATGCAGGAGATCAGTCTCAAATTAAATTCCTCTATTCATTGGGAGTCTTAAGAAGTCACCTGGATAGATATCCTATTAACAATCTATCATTTGAGGAGATATTAATGGAGAAAATATTTACTCTTATAATTTATTTTAATATACAACCTATGTTTTCATAGATCTAGTCCACTGTGGGTATGGTCTAATATTTCTTAATCTGACATCCCACTCACCAAACAACACAAATCACTCAACTCTAGGTATGCTAAATGATATTCATATCTATTATCAATTGATACGTTCTAAGTAAATGGTCAAAAATTACATTCCAAATATCACATAAATTATTATCAACTCTAAGATCATGATTTACCACAAGTTTATATTGATAGAAATAACTATGGGACACTCAAATCATTGTTGGAGATGGTCTGATGATTTTAAAAAGGGTAAATCAAGAGAGATAATCTCATATAAGAACATGATTGGTAAATATAGTCCTATATAAACATGAATATAAATGAAATAGAGGGGAGATACTATACCAAAAAAATATAGATGATATAGATATAATAAATACCATAACATTAACTATAGAAACCCAATTTCCAGTAGAATCTTGATCCTCTCACATCGCGTATACTCTACATATTTATGGAGTAAGACATTTCCTCTATTGTTCAGGTATCACATGAGTCATTAATACATGTGGTAAACTAGTCTACTACAAAAGACCAATCCCACACCCAACACTATTCTATTCAAATATGGATGTGGTGTCTCAAAAAATGTAATGAATATGTCCAATATTTCTGCATTAGTGACATTTCTATAGTGAATTCAGCCAATAAGTAGTAAAATGTACCTTACATCTATAATTTTTGTTCCTACTCTGACCTCATCCCATGAAGTGATTAGATGATACCATACTATGCACCACCTATAAAATACCCTTAGATTTTCCCCAATCCTTCATATTCCTTTTACCAGAATATTCCCTCACTAGGGAACTATGAAGTATGTTATTCATATCACTGTTGGATAGAAGGAAGTTGGTAAGCCTGACCATATATAATACAATATAACAATTCAAGGACATGTGATGAACCAAAAAATACATTATTAGATAAAATTATCTAACATGATCTTGAGTTCTGGATGAAATCCAATCATGATATTCAAAACCTTATGTTCTTCATTATCAGATAAAAGATCAATATAGAATAATTCAATGAAAAATGACATGTATAAAAAATTTACACAATCTTTTTCAGATTATCCATAAAATCCTATTATATTTTTAGAGTTAGTGTTTGGAAGAATAAATCATAAAATAAATTTTACTTGGAGGCCACATAAGTAATACCATCAAAACTTTTATCATAACCCATGATAGAACACCATCTCCTAGAGGGATCATGAAGCATAAATTCTGCCAACTTCACTTTTCTATCCCTGGATGTACCCACAAATTTAATGATGACCTCAATTATATTTATCATTTCTTATGTATCATGAGGACTATTGGTGCCCTAGTATGCAGTTAGATAATAAAGTTGAATGTACCTAGAATAATCAAAAAATAGTTTACATACCCCTCTGATCTAAGTAGGTTTAATTTATAAGAGAATGGGAAAGAAATATTTCACCACACAAACCACCAGACCACGAATATGAAAATTATGAGGTACATTAGTGACACCCAAATTTACCATATAGGTATAAGTGGTTTTTGTAGTAGATGTAGGTATAGAACCTATAGGGACCAAATAAATAACCCTCAAACACTCATATTTGAGGGGATGATTTTCTACAAAGGCCCCAAAATTAATGTTGATATAAATTTGGATATAATAATATTAAAGTGACTAAGAAAATTTATTAGATTATAGAAAAAAATAACAGATTATTTTAATGGAAACAGTAAATCAATATAGGATGATAGTCGGTTAATTTTTCAATAATAAATGTAATTGTTTTCTTTCGAAATAATATATCAATAGTTTATGAAGTATCTAATCAGCGAGATAACTCTACAACATCTTTCACATATTGAATAAAAAAAATTACAAGTCTAATCAACAAAGAACAAATACGATCACATTCATGATCACTCCAAGGAATTGGATCGTACTAGGACTAATAATGTATATTCATTAATGTCATTGATGATGAGGATGAAATAAAGTATAAGAAAGGATCTTGGAAACCATATAACTAATTTAGGAATTTAATAAAATGAAACAATATCCAGTCCATCCACCCAAAACAATCTATAATCAAACAAAAAAAATTATCCCTCTATTGATTCAAATATCTCAATGGAAGGTGGAAGTCAATTTATAAGGGAGGAATTGAAGAAACAAAAGACAAAGAAAAAATGGACACTCCACCATTGGGTCATGAATTTTAATATTCATGGTGTGAATAAATTCAAACATTGATTCAAAATTATCAATTTGAAAAAAAAAATTACCTAAAAATTTAATAATAAAAATAAGTAGAACATTTATTATGAAACTAATGTGATTGAAAAAACAAACATGATAAAAATGAACATACAAATAACAAATGATACCATAACATTATAATTGAGAGAAGAAAACCTTTACCCAAAACTCCATCACCACCATAACTTAAATAAAAATTTTAGGGTTCTAGGTTAGAGTCCCCATTAATAAATTCAATCCAATTTAATTATGATAGTAAATGGTGGGTGAAATAATAAATAGAAAATGGACATTTTAATGTTGACTAGAAAATTTGGAACAGATTCATCCCCAGTTTTGCATGAAAATGTAAAAATCAATATGAAAAAATATGGGATGTTCATAGAATAAACATATCTTTGAAAAGTTCTTCAATAATTTCATTATAAATTTCATTCCAATTAGATCATCAATTTTTTTTTATGTTCAGACTAGAGAGATGGTTTTATGGACCCATAAATCTGGGCCATAATTTAATCCTTGACTTGTGCTCCCGGGATCTCCTTGAAAACATCATAATTAACTCTATAAATTGATTAATTAATTGATCCTTATAATTTTATCTATATATTGAAATAATTTTTGGTTTATTATAAATTAAATTTGGACACCAATTTAATTTGATGGGACTAAGGACATTTTTACTCTGATTAGAAATATTTTCATCAATGGGAAAAAATGTCCATCTCCCGTTATTATCCATCCATTGATACTTAAATAAAAATTATTACACACAATGTGATAAATTATATCACAAAATATAAAATTGATATAATAAAAATAATTAATTCCAATGTATGATGATTTATTTGGCCCAAATCGAAAAAAAATAAAATTGATTTTCATAATGATATCAAATGAGGATCAAAAAATAAAAGTCACTAAAATTGATGTTTATGGACATTGAAACACATAAATATGATAATATAATAAATAAATATTTTCCTATTTTAGGGGATACTCAAACCCCCTAACATGAGTTTTTCTTCTAAAAAGAGCTTGCAAAATAAATGAAATTGAATTCATTTTTTCAAAAACAACGAATGATAAAATTATAACAAAAAGTAATCAAGGAAAACAATAATAAATCATATAAAAATAATATAACACAAGATAAGTCCACAATCATATCCCATGACCAAGACCATTTCTTTTTTCAATTTCAATATTACCTTTCAACCAAATTCAATTAAGCATGAAGATGTGTTGTGTATCTCAATAGATATAGAGTTGGTTTTCTTATTATTGGGATAAAATGGAAGCTATAGGTTAGAATCATGATAATCTATTAGAGGAGTATCCAAATTTTTTATTTTTCTTTTATTTTATCTTTATAAATTTATCTTTTTTTTATTGAACCATAATAGAGATGAAAAGACCAACTCTAGGTAAGAAAATTATGGTGTCCCAATCCCTATGTTCTAAATTCCACATATTTTATCAATTATATCCTCTAAAATAGAGATATAATTCCTTAATCGGGGAAAGATTATTATTTAGACATGATCTCTATGTCCATGACGTCGCACATTTAAAAAAAACATTTATTTAAAAAAATGTTATCAATTTTTTTAGATACTAAAATTAAACATAATGTTTCCCCAAACCCTATGTTATGATTAAAAGGACCCAAGAACACAAATATGCACCCAATATCCAATGGCGGTACATTGCAGAAAGTTTATTAGGAGGATAAAAATGTAAATGTTTAAAAATAAGATTAGACCACCACACTTTCCAATAAAATCTCATTAACATAAATGTGCACTAAAATCATAATAAAGATATTAAAAATAATAAGAAATTAAATTTTAATGTTTGAAAATTTATATTAAAACATGAAAGGATAATGAATTTAAATTTTCTACAAAATATCATATTTTTTAAAATCTAGGATTTCCACTCCCCCAACATAGAATGCCACTGCCCTAAGTGTTGAAAGAGATGAGAAGATATAGTATAGAATTTAGAAGAAATAATGGGGATGGTTATTTTAAATTAAATCATCAAAAAACATATGGTTTGATTTTGATGACCCATTGTTATGAAATTGATCACAATGGATTCATTTTACAGGTAGACTCTTCACGGATGATTGAAGGTCGGATTTGAACATATAGAGGCATGTGTTTCATTTGAAAATAATGAACCACATAATCATTAAAATATAAAACACATAAAACATAAAATCACATTGTAAATCTAAAGGGAGTTACATTGAAATAAATACAAAAATAAAAAAATTAAATAGTATAATATAAGTATAAAAGTCAAGTTGCCTCATGGAAAGCGCTTTGTTTAATGTCTTTAACTCCACATGGACACCCTTACTCACCCAATACCTACATTCAACATTTTGAGAATTTTAATTTTCACCATATCTACATGAGTTATATTTATATTTTTTTAAAATATTTTTCCAGTAAAAACATATGTCCTCCAATGAGTCATAAAATCAAAGGAATGGTTGTAATTATTGATCAAGTGTCTTTAGAAATCTTTCATAAGACATGAATGACTAGTCCCACATTGTGGGTTTTAAGAGAATAATGAATTATAACTATAAGGTCATAGTTATAGTCAATGAAGTGATACTTGAGATGGGTACAAAGACTATTACATTGAGTTTGGTTTGATTGGAATTTCATAAAGATGATTTTCAATTTTAAACAAAATTAGTTTCTTCTCAAACAAATATAAACAGAATTAGTTCTTTATGAAAATATGATTCATCCCTGAAATTGACCAGATGAATGTCTGTAGTGGGTATGGACATAATTTTTGTGATATAACATAATGGTTTTTTGAATGATGGTCTTAAAAAAATCAACAGTAGATCAATTTTTAGGAAAATAAATACATGATGTAAAATTACTATCTTTTGAATACATAAGATCAACTTCCTCTTAATTTCAAACCCCTTAATCAATTCTTTGATATTATTAATGTATACAAAATCAAAATTTTGGTAATATAATAAATTATTGAGTGGTTTTTTAGAGAAAAATATTATCTATCTGTGAAGAGGAAGGAACACATTGTGTTGGAATGGGTTCTATAATAGTTTCAATGATTTGTAGCTCTAATATCTATAATAAAACATACAAAGTAATTTTATCCATTTCTTCACACAATTATTCATGATAAGGGGCAGGATTATGATTTAATGGATATTGGACATCATGAAATTCCCTATAATTGGTATCTTGAACCACCCTTGAGAGGTCTATATATTTTTTATATAAAGTTTCATTATCTAAATTCACGTACTTCACATTGGGTGTGGGATAATCATTAAAGGGTTGGTCAATAAAATTTCCTAAGTTAGGTTATTCCCAATTTTTATTTCTCATTCGATTCCATCATGTGTTTATGATTGGTATTGTTTAAGATCCTCCATTAGAATAGAATAAAACTATTACATATGATTTATAGGACACAAAAAAATCGAAGGGGGAATGATATGAGAAATAGATGTGTGGATAGAGAATTTGGAGCAATAAAAGGATTCAATTTCCTAAAATAACTTACTTAGGTCCTCATAAATGGCACCAAAATTTTGTGACACCAAAATTTATCATACAGTTAGAAGTTGATATTATAGTAAATATAGGGATCATACCCATAAGGACCAAATACGTAACCTTGACATAGTCATATTTGATGTGAGGATTGACAATGATGAGGGCAAGTTTAGTGTTGATTACAGTTGGGATAGAATAATATTAATGTTTCTATTATAATTGATTGATTTTGGGAAGTAAATACCTAATTATTTTAATGTAAATAGTTATTGTAGATGGGTTTATCCAAGTTTGTTTCTAGGGCTAGGATTGATGTAATTGTTTTAATATGAAATCAAATATCACTAGTTCAAGATGTATCTAATAAATAATATTAATATACATCACGAGTCACTAATATAATCAATTCACAATCCCAATTATAATCACCAACTCACATATATGGTCACTTTCATTATCCGTCCAAGTAAGTGGATCGTATTATCACTAAAAATGTGTATTTATTAAGGTCAACAAAGACAATGAAGAAAATAAGTTGGAGAAAGGAACTCTAAAACCATAGAACAAATTCATGAATTTAATATCATCAAATAAAATTCTATACAACCACAGGTTAATCATTAAATTAAACTAAAAAGTGATATCATTCCATTTATTAAAGGTTCCCAATTGTATATGGAAGTAATCATATAGAGGAATAGATGAAATTTAAAAAAAAGAAAAAAAAGAACTCCACTCTTGAGTGAAGAATTTCAGGATTTTTGTTGTGAATAAATACTCTCCTTGAATCAGTGGTATTAAATTGATATGAAATATGAGAATATTTTAATAATAACAAGAAGAATATCTTTTAGTAAGAATCTAATCCGATTGAAAAAAACATGATAAAAATGAACATATGATTACAAAATGAGAGTGTAACATTATAATTGAATAATAAAACATAAAACCTAAATTCCTTCAGCACGACACCTTAATTTGGAATTTTTTGTTCCTATGTTTGACCCCCCATCAATAAATTCTTTCCTATTTAATTTGGATACTAAATGGTTGATGAGAAATAAAATTAAATTGGATTTTTCAAAGATGACATGAAAATTAAAACCAGATTCATCCCCTTTATTAGAATAAAAATATATCAATGAGGATAATAAAATATGGGATGGTCATAGAATAGAAATATCTTATTTTATTATTCCTATAATATTTGATAAATGGTTTTTACAATTGGATCATTACTTCGGATTTATGCTTGAAATGGAAGGGTGATTTTATGGGTCCCAAAATCTGGACCATAATTTTATTCTCATCTTGGGATCCCTTGATATCCTTGAAAACATAAAAATATATATATAGAAAATGTTAGATGAAATCATCCCCATGATTTTTATTTTTTATAGTAAAAATTTTAACTTCATTAGTCTTGTATTATGGGATTCAATTTTATTTAGTGGGAATGTCGACCATTATGATTTGATAATAAAGTAAAAAATATTCCAATAAAAGACACCAATAATATCCCAAAATATAAAATTAAAATAATCAAAATAATTAATTCATCAAGCATAGGATTAATTGGTTTAAAATATAACCACACTAAAATTTAGTTTCACAATGATGTGAAATGATATTAAATTTATAAAATGTACTAAAAATAAGATTGTGGACAATGAAGCCCATGATTATTAAAATATAAACAGTGAATATTAGCCACTTTCAATGAATAATATTAAATCCTTCTATATATCCTTTGATGGATCTGACGTGTTCTTCCTTGTAGGAGAAATCTAATGTGTCGATGTTGATATTTTCTATTAATTCCAAAGGTACCATAAGAAATCCTATTATAGAATTCTTATTAAAACATCTTTATAAGTTATAAGGAACACATTTTAGGTATTAATTGTTTTGAATAAATATTTTCATTGGTATTCAATGGAGAAATTAGTACTAATAGTATAATAAAATATAGAAAGTGGAAATTCGGGACACTTCAAATGGGATTGTCATTACCATAAGAAAAAACGTAAAAAATCAAAATTTCACTCTATAGGTGTGTTATTTTAAGTGGTTGTGCTCGAGGATAATATGTTTTGATGGATAAATTCATGTGATAAATTACCTATGTTAAGAAAATCTCTTTTAAAGATAAATGAATCAGTTACATATGAGACATATTTCTACAAGGGAAACTCTACATGAAAAAGCAGACATGGGAAGGGAGTGGATGATCTTGAATATTCATTGAGAATGATCCTCACCATAAATTATTTATTTTATGTGATTCAAATTAGTAGGATCTTTTTATTTGGGATGTTTTTACTATATAAAATATTTATAATGTATTTGTGGAAAATAACTTTATTCTTTCCCGACATTGAATCATTGATGGAAAGGGTATCTTCTTCGATAATTATTAAAACGTTATACAAATATTACTTCTTATTACCTATAAGAGTATTTTAATTTATGAAATAATCATTTGGGTATCAATATTTTAATAAATGTTTTATTTTCCAAAAATTTAATTATTATCTATCATAAATAAAACTGATAAAAAATTTGTAACATTGATGAAAATAAAAATTGTTTGCAGACCATTTCAAAATGTAAAGAGGAAAAGATATATGATAAAATTAATAAATACCAGTTTATATTATTTTAAATTGAGAAAATAGTACAACTAAAATAATAAATTAATGAAAAGCAGTGGATCCAATCTGTATTCCATCCTGGTATCACGTCCACCCCTAATACAATTCTCCTAAATGACCTACTATAGATTCATTTCCCTTCCTCAAATCATTGATCACGAATTTTTCATGCTAATAAATATTTCCATGCATGATTAGAGTATAAACCTACTATGAAAACACTAATGAATCATTAAAATAATTTAAAATATATATACAAGTTAATGACATAACGGAAAAGTATATGTGCACCCATTCATACAACCAACCACATTCTGAGCGAATGTGTGCTAACCAAGCTACCTCAATCTCCAAACGTACATACTATACTGTCATTAAATATTAATATCAATTCTAAATAATAAAATTTCTTAGGCCATTCTATGGTAACCTATACACCATTAAGTAAATCATATGTTCAATCATTATGGAAAAAGATCTTTTCATCACATTAAGGGAAAGTCTTCCCTTGGATCTTGGTTACCTGATCGCCTGTAATGATACATACAGTTAAAAAACCATAACAATAGACTCTCTCTAATGTGATATAATATTTCACATTTGTATATTAATAAATCATATATTAATATGCTTTCAAATGTGACATGGTGTTCCCAAGGGTGATTCTAATCTATAGAACTAACTATCTTGCACAATTCCATTAAAAATGAGTCATTTTTTCTATATTCCTCATATAAGGTGATGACTATATTTTTTTGTAACACTTATCAACCTGAACACTAAAAAAATATGCAACCATCTATGGAAAAATAAAATATATCACATAGAATAATAATGAATAATATATCACAAAAATTAATCCAATTGGCTATAAAATATTAGACAAGTAATAAAAAAATAACAAAGAGTACACAATCCATAATCATTATATTGTATCATAGGCCATCCAAAACACTTTAAACCCACCGATAATGTATGTTAATATATATTAGGTGCATATTAACAAGCCATACATTCTAAAAAATTCTATAAAAATCCCCAAAAAGGTGAATATTTCTTACCTTTATTCTGATGAACCCAAATTCTAATATCTTCCATGAATGACACCCTACACACTCATGTATAATGACATTCACTAGAATAAGATACAATACATAATCATATGTCATATAAGTTTTTAATCATTGAATGAGATAATTATATGATATGGTATTCATGTTATCATACTAAATTGGATTTTTTTTAAAAATTTCTGATCTTGGATCAATCATGGTGAAGAAACAAAAAATTGTGATCCAATGTCAATATATAAATCTATAATGAATTCTTTATTAAATCAAGGAGGAGATTTATATTTATAGAGAACATCACTTAGATCCAGGATAAATTCCAATTAATTTGGTTTTATTTAACTTATAATGGATGGATCAAATCTCATATAATGAATGAGCCCAATCTAGATATCAATATTCCATGATGAGAGGAATGAGATGAATAGAACACCATAGGAGAGATATCTAAGGGATTATATCCACATTAGTGACTAATTTCAGATTAGATTACATAAAAATCGAATCTGTAGCACCCAAAGCTTTCATGGTACGCTTCTCTTTCAATAATACAATAGCGTGTGTTATATGCAACTTCGAGTTCTAACACACCACAACCAATCATACTAGCTGTTAAGAATAGTAATACCCAATTTTTGAAATATTATAAATTTTATGTTTCAAAATGAACTTCATTTTTGGATTCGGAATATAGAAATTAGTTTAGGGTGAAATTATGGTACTTTTCTGATAACTTTCATATTTTTTATGAATAGTTAAAATTACTAAATTTTAATTAAAATCATCTTTTTTAATCGAAATAATTAATAGTGATAAATTATGAATTTTAGTGGTTTAAAATTATATTTAGAATATATTTTTACCATTTAATCCAATGTTGTTCATTGGACATAATTTCACATTTAAATGGGACATAAACAAGTGTCAATCTTTTGATAGTTGTTGTTTCCTAAAAACACGCTTTTTGTTTTGACAGTGGAAATTAATTTAAAATTATTAAATGAAACATAGATGTTTTGAATTTGGTAAAATAGACTTCATTATTAAATTCATAATATCAAATTTATCTTAGGGTAAATTTTGGGTATTTTCTGAAAACTTTTAATTTTTTATGAATAGTAAAAAACACTAGGTTATAGTTTAAAAACGAATTTTTATTTAAACAATTATTTATTTTATTTAAATTATTTTATGTCAAAATAGATACATAATACCTATATAAGTTATATTTAATTCATTGGAGTAGTTTTATAATAATTTTAGATATATAAAAATTTTATGGAACTTTTCATCGTCTTTTACCCACCTCCTAGGAGAATTTGAAAAATACCATAAAACTTAATTTTACCTCTTCTGTGAGTTGAATTTCAAAAATCCTAGAGACATGGTTAATATAAAGTAGTAAAACTTGGTTCAATGAGATGAAAATAATGTTTGGTGAATACTATCTTTTTACTTTTATTTACCACGATTAAAAGTAAATAGGGTAATTAAGGGTAAAAATGATATTAATATTACCCTCACACATGTCCTAATTTTATTGGACATGTTTATCTCGACCAAAAACAACCTTAGGAATAAAATATTATCATTTAGGTCCACATGGATTAGATTAGTACATTTATTATTATTTAATTCAAAGAAGAGTTAAAAGAGTTAAAATCAAAGTTTAATAACTAGAATATTTTTAATATAGTGTTTTACATATTATAAATTAGATTAGAAATATTCATTAGAAATATAAAAATAATTCCTACATCATGGTATTTTATTTATAATTTTTTGACATTATAAAAATAAATTTATTTATGACACAATGATGATGCATTAATTACCTTATTCATGACAGAATCAAATAAATGGTATTATAAATATTAAAATAAATATAATTTCAAAGTTTTTATGACATCCACGAACTTTCTAGGCGAATATGATATGTTAGGACTGGTTCAATATTTTTTTAAGTAATAAATTTGTTATTATTTTAACAAAAAAGAAATACCAAATAGTGTCAAAATTGACATAAAATAGTTTTTAAAACAAATATTATATTATTAATTGATATAATGGTCCTAAAAATATAAGGATCGGCCAAAAGACTTATATAATAATATATATGATATTAATGAACCAATTTGGGTTCTATTGGAAGTATATAGTTATTTCATTAACCATATAGTGTAAGAATACAAGAAGACACTCTAAAAGTAAAATTATTTAACTTAGAGTTAAATCTAAATGATAAGGTTAATATGGTAACCTAAACTTGTCTAAAGCCTATTATTTGATTTTTTTTCAAACATCCCCACCTTAGAATTTAAATAATAAACTTTGGAGCCATTATAAACATAATATGAATTTATTATAAAATAATATTTTAAGTTTTTCCTAAGGTTCCCCTCACCCCTCTTATAAAAGGGCACCCTCCCTTATCTCTAATTCACACCTTATAAGCGATTTGGATCGGCCAAAACCTCCCCAAATACACTCTCAACAATCCTCCCTTCAACTTAGAGGCCCTATTTTAATTAGGAAGTTATCCTATGGAGCCCTTTTGATCAAATCAAAATGAAGATCCCGAAGAAGAGGTAATGATTTCACTAACCTCTTTCAAGTTCCTTTCTTCTTCCACTTCCTTTTTCTTTGTTGTTTCCATTATAAAATAATAAATCCTGTATATTCTACATACTTTAATGTTATTATAATTATTTTACAACCAAATTTATTATTCTATCCACCCTTTGAATGACATGTCACCATACGTGTGTACATACGACTTACCGTCTCCATATCGAGGTGTATTTGTTATTTAATACATTATTATTTGGATGGGTATAATAATGATTTTTATTTGATGTAAATAATAAATATAACATGATAAGGATTATTTATAAATTATATACCATCCAATTATATATTATATTAATATCAAAAGAATGATATTTTTTCTCGTGCGTACGTACGGATTACCGTCTCCACGATGTGATGAGATTCATTTCCAAGTTCACCATTCATCGATGATTATAAAAATATATATTACTAATAAATATGTAATATATGAAATAATAATGATACTGGAGATATATATTTATATATATATAATTATTTGTGTACTTACATATATCTTATTCACTAACTTCCGTTTAATACTATATGAAAACGGAAATAGTGTTTATGCGTACGTACGGACTACCATCTCCATAAACGGTGTTTCCCATTTCATATATACATCTATTATAAATTTTTATATTATAAATATATTTGATAAATAAACCATGTTTTATATTCTGTGAGTATTTAAATCATGATCTATGTGATACAATCAATAATAACAAGTTAAAACACGTACAATAAAGAAAGCGATTATTAACCGAAATATTAATATTACATGGAAATTATTATTAAATTGGTAGTATAAAGTCATAAATGAATAATTTATGATATCATAAATATTAATATGGTTCTGTTATAATTTAATAATATTCTATAGTCTTCATACAGGAGGCTAAACAGACCCTCAACTAAAGGAAAGTGCAAGGTAAGGGGTTTTCAACTCACTCCTTATTCCCGTGAGATTCATGCCATATTTCTACTATTACCTTTTGTGTGGTGTTTGTACTACCCATAATTGTATTCCTTTTGTAATAAACTTTAATATATGTGTATTTACATATTCATTGTATGATACTACATTGATTGGGTGTTTGTTTCGTAAGTTACCAAATTGGTAAAGGTTAATTTCACAATCTCTTTATTATCTAAGGTTGTTTTTACGTATGTATCTACTGGGACATATTTATTATCCATGTCCATGTTTTATAAAAGAGTTTTTAAAGGGATTATTTTAAGGTATGTTTTACTAAAATATCATTTCAAATGTTTTAAATATTTATTCTTCTAAATCATTCTCATTAATGTCCATGTCTTCAAAATGGTTTTTATGGATTTATTTATATGGACATGAATGTTTTTAAATTGTTAATTCCATTCAATAGGTTCAAAGTGGTATGGGAAAATTTGATTCAAAAATGTCTTTAAGTTACTTCTTTTCCAAATTGTGTGACTTTTAAATGTTTTCATGAAAAAGTGGTATTTCTCTCAAAGAGTTTTACAAATCATTTTCATAAATGTCAAAATCATTTAAAGGAATTTAAACTTGTTTTGAATTTGATTTATCATGATACAAATATTCCATATTTTGTTGAATTTTTTGTGATATGTTTGACTGTGGATGTGTTATTTTTATACCATTCATGGTTTATGGGTAAAGTATTGACATTTCGTATGATAGTTTTAAAACAAATGTTTATGTTATGTTTAGACCTTTTCCTATGAGGAATGAATTGGACTTAGTAAGTGATGGGCGGAGCCCGATATAGCTCCTTGATGAAACGGTAGGTCTCATGAGACAAAATAGTGTATTTTCACGAGGCCTTGACAAAATTTTATTTGTAGTCTTGGCATGAGGCCTTGGCTATGTGGTTGTGATAGTCTGGAATTATGCATTCCATCATTATGAAAGTTGTTATTGATATTGAATGTGATTATTTGACTCGTTGAATATCCATGCAAATATGTAAATGGAATTATTTCATTTTATTTTTGCCATATTATGCTGAAGTTCAAGTTTAAAAGTATTTTGTTTTAGTTATACATTTCCTTAATTGTTTATGCTTATTTATGAAAGTTTCTGCTATATTGTTTTCCTTACTGAGCATCTGATCTCACCCCTTTAAATGTTTTATTTTTTCCAGGATTCCAAGAAGAGTATTGTAATTGATATGTAGGGTTAAGACATGGGAATAATGAAATTCATAAAGGATTATTTATGTTGTTTTGTTATAAATTGTAATGTAATATTCATGTATGTAATCTATTTTCCAGGACTGCTAAACTGATCGGTCCTTCAGGACTTGATTACTTGTAATCATGCTAATGTATTAAAATAATCCACCGACTCTAGGTAACTCGGGTCTGGTTGTTATAGTTGGTATCAAAGGAAGTTTAGAAATAACCTTGGAAACTAGATTTAGATAAACTCTAATTAGAGCACATAGCCCTAAGATAGACTTTGAGTATTGGTATAGAAGAACTTCCTAGAATTTTGGTACTGTAGAGATTTTGTGAGTTTTCCAAGTAATACATCTCTATCTGGATACGAGCATGTAGAGGCAGATCTGGCACAGATGTACCTAGGGGTAAAACCCGAAAACACCTCTTTGAGATAGACTTGAACGGGAACTGGTGCATGAAAATGGGCCATGCTGCAGTCTTGGTTATGACACTCCTGGGGGATATGCTTAGGATAATTCGCATTTTCTTTCCAAACCATTATGAAGGGCTTATGAGTATATAAATACTCAAAGAAAACATTTTTATGATTATTTATTATATGAATAAATTGTTTAATTTATGTTAAGTGCTTTACAAGTTTGTTATTAGGTATTTATATTCATAAACTAATCTAGTGTATTCCATTTTTTAGAAATGGATCCCAGTAGAATGAATGGGAACTCCAGCAATACACATGATCCAAAGAGTAAGAAGGATCACATCATTCATGATCCTAAGCCAGAATTTAGAAGGGAAATTGTCTCCCACGTATTATCATCATATAAAGAAATAGTATCATGTGTTGACAAGAAAAGTAAAGAATTATCAGAGTCCTATGGGTTTAAAGGGAAGCCAGAGAAGAAAAGGATGGTAGAGAGAAGGACAGATAAAGGGAAGAAGGTAATGAAGAATTTTCCTATATGTTATAACTTTGGAAAGAATCACCTTGGAAAATTCTTGAAGGGAATGGGAGTATGTTATAAGTGTGGAGAAAAAGGACACCAAGTACGTGACTGCAAGTGTAAGAAAAAGGTTTCAAATATACAATGCTTAATCTACAAGGATTTTAGACACTACGCAAACCAATGTCTTAGTCATCAGACTATGCCTCAAATGATGTTATTGGATAATAATCAAGTTTTGATACTACCACAAATAAAGAGGAATGACTAGTGTTCTTATGTTGTTATTTTTGAATTATTTCATTTAAGTGTTGTATCAATGATGTTCTAGAAATAAATAAGGATTGTACTGCAGTATTATTTCATTTAGGATTTTAGATTTTATGGTACTAAGAAAAGAGACTCTACAGCGAGTTAAACTTTTTGGAAATTACATGGTAGAAGGAAAGATAAACCTTAATATGGTCCTAATATTGAGGTACTGATTTTGGAATAAGATATGGTTGATTTGGGTAAATTATATTGGATATTCTTGAATACCTTGAAAATGATTAATGATTTTTCATTGTTGGATTTTACAACGTTTTTGATAGAAGGAGTATATCCAGTATTCTATAAAGAATATGGGAGCATGATATTAATAAATAATTTTATATGGTAATTCAGGATGTTACCATGTTTTTAAATAATACATGGTGAAGGTGTTCACATGTTATTACATGGAAAAAAGTATCTTCATTGTGTTTAACTTCCTTATAAATTTTGGATTGTGAGTTTGGATAGTAGTATTTTGGATATGTCTAAAGGTTGGAATGGATTAAGTTTGAAAGGTTATTTTTGGATTTTTATAAAAGGACAACTCGTAGACCGTGTGACAACCAGTCGCGTCGGACAAAGCTGCGGGAATCGAACCCACAACCATAGTGCGATTGGGATTTATCGCCTACCACTAGACTACGTGAATTCCCTAGATTGTATAATGTAGTTTCTTTTTTTAATGGGTCTGATATGTGAATTATACATTCATTATTTTTGGAACCCTATACTATTAGGATAAATAGAGTATTTTTTAGTTGTATTATGTTTTGTAGTGAAAGATGAATTTTTTGTAGATATTTATTAATGGATAAAAGTCTAATTATAAAGTAAGTATATCTCTTTATGATCTTAGCCAATCTCATAAATAAATTCCCCAACATTAAGAAAAGGAACTTAAAACAAAAATGTTGTCGTACATGGTACCTTAGATCATCACAAATTTATGGATTTGGGATTGTTTTCCTTTTCATAGCCATGCTCTCTACCACTCTCCATCAGATATTGATGGTTAGATTTCTCTTCCATATCCATATTTTCCTACATGGAACTCTAGTATGTGTTATTTTTTGTAACCTTCATACTTACCACTCTTTATTTTAAATAGAGGCCTCAATAATCCATTTTTTGAAGTGGGATTTCAACTATGATATTTTCAAATGTCAACCCCAAGTTTTCAAGACCGAGCATAAATTTTTAGGATGCAATTTAATGAAGGAGGGGATAATGTGACACCCGAAGCTTTCACGGTACACTTCTCTTTGAATAATACAATAGCATGTGTTATACACAACTTTGAGTTCTAACACACCACAACCAATCATACAAGCCATTAAGAATAGTAATACCAAATTTTTGAAATTTTATACATTTTATCTTTCAAAATGAACTTCATTTGTGGATTTGTAATATCAAAATTATCTTAGGGTGAAATTTTGGTACTTTTCGGATAACTTTCATATTTTTGATGAATAGTGAAAATTACTAAATTTTAATTAAAAAAATCTTTTTTTATCAAAATAATTAATAGTGATAAATTATGAATTTGAGTGGTTTTAAATTATATATAGAATATAGTTTTACAATTTAATCCAATGTTATTCATTGGACATAATTTCACCTTTAAACTGGACATAAACAAGTGTCAATCTTTTGATAGTTATTGTTTCTTAAAAACATGATTTTTGTTTTGACAGCGGGAATTAATATTAAATTAATAAATTCAACTTATATGTTTTTAATTTGGTAAAATATACTTTATTATTAAATTCGGAATATCAAAATAATCTTAGGGTAAATTTTTGTTATTTTTCTGAAAAAATTTTTTTGATCAATACTGAAAAACACTAGGTTATAGTTTATAAATGAATTTTTATTTAAATAATTATTTATTTTATTTAACTTATTTTATGTCAAAATAGATACATAAAACCTATTTTTGTTCAATATAATTCATTATAGTATGTTTATTATAATTTTAGATATATAAAAATTTTATTTAACTTTTCACCGTCTATTACCCACCTCCTTGGAGAATATGAAAATTCTCATAAAACATAATTTTACCTCTTCTGTGAGTTGAATTTATAAAATCCGAGAGACACAGTTAATATCAAGAAGTAAAATGTGGTTCAATGAGATTAAAAATAATTTTTTGTGAATAGTAACATTTTACTTTTATTTACCACGGTTAAAAGTAAATATGGTAATTAAGGGTAAAAATGATATTGATATTACCCTCAAAAATGTCCTAATTCTATTGTACAAGTTTATCTCGACCTAAAACAACCTTAGGAATAAAATATTATCATTTCGGACCACTTGGATTGGATTAGGACATTTATTATTATTTAATTCCACGAAGAGTTAAAATAGTTAAAATCAAAGTTTAATAACTAAAACATTTTTAATATTGTGTTTTACATAAGATAAATTATATTTTAAATATTCATTATAATTCTACAAAGATTTCCTACATCATGGTGTTTTAGTTATAATTTTTAGACATTATATAAATAAATTTACTTATGAGACAATGATGATGCAATAATTACCTTATTCATGAAAGAATCAAATAAATGGTATTATAAATATTAAAATAAATATAATTTCAAAGTTTTTATGACATCCACGAACTTTCTAGGTGAATATGATATGTTAGGATTGATTCAATGTATTTTTTTGAAGTAATAATGTTGTTATTATTTTTACAAAAAATAAATACCAAATAGTGTCAAAATTGACATAAAATAGCTTTTAAAAAAAATATTATGTTATTAATTGATATAATGGTCCTCAAAATCTATGGTTCAGCCAAAAGAATTATATAATAATATATATGGCACTAATAAACCAATTGGGGTTCTATTGGCAGTATATAGTATGCTTATTATCCATATAGTATAAGAATACCGGAAGACACGGTAAAAGTAAAATTATTTAACTTAGAGTTAAATCTAAATGATAAGGTTAAAATGGTTACCTAAACATGTCTAAAACCTATTTTTTGAGTGTTTTTGAGACCTATCCCCACATTATATTTTAAATAATCAACTATTGAGCCATTATAATCTGAATAAGAATTTATTATAAAATAATATTTCACGTTTTTCTTAAGGTGCCCCTCACCCCTCTTATAAAAGGGCACTCACCCTTCTCCATAATTCACACCTTCTAAGCCATTTGGCTCAGACAACCCCTGCCCAAATACCCTCTCAACTTTTCTCCCATCAACCTAGAGGCCTTAGTTTGATCATAAATCTAACATAAGGAGCCCTTTTGATCAAATCAAAAGAAAGAACCCGAAGAAGAGGTAATGATTTCACCCCCCTCTTTCATCTTCCGTTCTTCTTCCACTTCCTTTTTCATTGTTTTCTCCATTATAAAATATTAACTTCAGTATATTCAATATACTGTGATGTTGTTATAATTATTTTACAACCAAATTCATTATTCTATCCACCCTTTGAATGACATGTCACCATACGTGCGTACGTACCGCTTACCGTCTCCATGTCGTGGTTTAATTGTTATTCAATACATTATTATTTGGATGGGTATAATAATGATGTTTATTTGATGTAAATAGTAAATATAACATGATGAGGATTCAGTATATATTATATACCAACCAATTAAATATTATATTAAAATCAAAAGAATGATATTTTCGCTCGTGCGTACGTACGGATTACCATCTCCACGACGCGATGAGATTCATTTCCAAGTTCACCATTCATCGACGATTATAAAAATATATATTACTAATAAGTATATAATATATGACATAATAATGCTATTGAATATATATATATATATAAGTATTTATGTACTTACATATATCTTATTCACTTACTTCCGTTCAATACTATATGAAAACAGAAACAACGGTTATGCTTATGTACGGACTACCATCTCCATAAATGGTGTTTTCCATTTCATATATACGTCTATTATAAAATTTTATATTCTAAATATACATGATAAATAAATCATGTTTTATATTCTGGAAGTATTTAAATTATTATCTAAGTTATACAATCAATAATAACAAGTTAAAACACGTACGATAAAGAAAGCGATTATTACCCAAAAAATTAATATAACATGGAAATTATTATTAAATGGGTAGTATAAAGCCATAAATGAATAATGTATGATATCATAAATATTAATATGGTTCTGGTATAATTTAATAACATACTATAGTCTTCATACAGGATGCTAAACATACCCTCTACTAAAGGAAAGTGCAAGGTAAGGGGTTTTCATCTCACTCCTTATTCCCAGGAGAACCATGCCATATTGCCATTATTACCTTTTTTGTGGTGTATATACTTCCCATAATTGTATTACTTTTGTAGTACACTTTAATATATATTTATTTACATATTAATTGTGTGATACTTCTTTGATGGGGTTTATGTTTCATAAGTTACCAAATTGGTAAGGGTTAATTTCACAATCTCTTTATTATCCGAGGTTGTTTTTACGTAAGTATCCACTGGGACATATTTATTATCCATGTCCATGTTTTATGAAAGATTTTTCTAAGGGAGTCTTTTAAGGTACTTTTTACTAAAAAATAATTTCAATTGTTTTAAATACTTATTCTTCAAAATCTTTCCCATTAATGTCCATGTATTCAAAATGGTTTTTATGGTTTTATTTATATGGACATGAATATTTTTAAAATTTTAATTCCTTTCAAAAGTTTCAAAGTGTTATGGGACACATTGATTAAAAAATGTCTTTAAATGAATTATTTTCAAAATTTTGTGACTTTTAAATGTTTTCATGAAAAAGGGGTATTTCTCTCAAAGAGTTTTACTAATCATTTTCATCAACGTCAAAATCCATTAATGGATTTTAAACTTGTTTTGAAGTTGATTTATCGTGGTACAAATCTTCCATATTGTGTTGAATTTTTTTTGATATGTTTGACTGTGGATGTGTTATTTTTATACCATTCATGGTTTATGGGTAATGTATTGACATTTCGTATGCTAGTTTTAATACGAATGTTTATTTTATGTTTAGACCTTTTCATATGAGGAATGCATTCGACTTAGTAAATGATGGGAGGAGCCCGCTATAGCTCCTCGAAGCATCGGTAGGTCTCAGGAGACAGACTAGTGTCTTGGCATGAGGCCTTGAAAAAATATTATTTTTAGTCTTGGCACGAGCCCTTGGCTACATGGTTATGATAGTCTGCCATTATGCATTCCATCATTATAAAAGTCATTATTGATATTTCATGTGATTATTCAAGAAGTAGAATATCTATGTGAATAAGTAAATGGAATTATTTCATTTTATTTTTTCCATATTATTCTGAAGTTCAAGTTTAAAAGGCTTTTGATTTTGTTATACATTGCCTTAAATGTTTATACTTATTTATGAAAGTTTCTGCTATATTGTTATCCTTACTGAGCATCTGAGCTCACCCCTTTCTATGTTTTATATTTCTCAGGATTACAAGAAGTGTATTGTAATT
This sequence comes from Viscum album, assembly GCA_963277665.1. Classification (NCBI taxonomy): domain Eukaryota; kingdom Viridiplantae; phylum Streptophyta; class Magnoliopsida; order Santalales; family Viscaceae; genus Viscum; species Viscum album. Next base: position 1,009,084,932 of record OY728119.1, on the reverse strand, counting down.
GATATGAAGGGTTAAGCCAAGGGAATAATGGCATTAATAAAGGATTATATACATTGTTTTGTTATAAAGTGTAATGTAACATTCATGTATGTAATCTATTTTCCAAGAATACTAAACCGATCGGTCCTTCGGGACATGATTCCTTGTAATCATGCCAATGTATTAAAATAATGCACCGACTCTGGGTAACTGGGGTCGGGGTGTTATAGAATCTTTGTGAACTGAATAAAATTACACTAATGAAAACTAAATGTAGTTGCCATAATCATTCCAATGGACCTCATATATGAGATAGTGTTTCTCACTGGCCGGTCAATGGGATCTTCAGAAATGTAGACACACTTTCAACACCACTATCTTGCTACTAAACACCCATTATTGTTCCAATGGACTTGTTTTATCCAATTTTCATCCCACTAGCCTTCATCATCTGTAGAAAGAACTTCATGAACAATTAATATTAAAATAATCCCCTAAAAGAGAAAAACAATAAAAGATACATCAAAACTTAAACAGAATATACCTTGAAAATCATGTATGTTATAATTTCCCCCCTAAAATGACTTACCATACCCAAAAAGTGTCTTTAGTGATATTGTACAAATAACTCTAGAAACTATGCCTAATATTCATCATCAAATTACCATGCCTAATATTGAATCCTTTCACACATCCATGTGAATGTGACAAGTGACACCATTTTTCCATGAAAAACATTCTTTCTTTGGTTAATAATCCACAACGAGTGCTAAACAAAAATTCGAATCAGGCTCCTACTGTGTGTACTCATAATCGATAAATTGTCTAGGATTAGGAATGTACCTCTTATTATGAGAAACATTAAACAAATCATGAATACTTTGATAACATGGGGGAATAGGAATATGGAAGGAAATAAAACATCCAAATTTCGTAATAAAAAATGGACAATCAAATCTCAGTACTAGTTTCTCTTAATTCTAAAACTCATAGAACACAAATCAATGAGTAACCCATAAGAAAACATTATTTCCCAAACTTAACTCTATGTTTCTCCACCTCCTATGATATTATAATCACTACCTTATTTTAGTAGTGAATACTACTTCAAGAACAAATACGCTCTATCAGTGGTTTTATTACAAATCTTAGCCTGAAAATTGTTACGTCACCATTGTCACTCCATCATAATAAGGAGTGACACACTCGACCATAGTAAATTACAAAATATTCCAATAATATTCATAAATAATTTCCCAAAATGTAAAATTAAATAATAGAAATAATGAATTCAACTAGTCGATGATTAATTTTTTAAAAATTTCACAACACTAAACATGAATTTTATAATTATGTGAAATGTGGTTCAAATAATAAAATGTACTAAAAATGGTATTATGGACATTGAAACACATGAATATTTAAATATAGATAGTGAATATTGGCCAGATTTTGTGTATAATCATAAATCCTTCTATATATCCTATAATGGATCTAATATGTTCTTCCTTGTAGGAGAAATCTAATGTCTCCACATTGATATTTACCTCAAATTCCAAATGAACCATTAGAAATCCTATTATAACATTCATATTAAAATAGATTTATATGTTTTACAAAAATATTTTTAGGGATTCATTGTTTTGAATAAATATGTTCACTAGTCTTAAATAGAGAATTTAGTACTAATAGAAGAATAAAATACATAAAGTGAATGTGCTCGAGGATAAAACTTCATGAAAAAATTAAAATTTTCACTCTATAGTTGTGATTTTAAAGTGAGTGTGCTCGAGGATAACACTTCATGGTGGATAAATTCAAGTGATTCATGACATGTGTTAAATAAAAAATCTATCTTATAGATAATGGAATCAGTTAAAGATGAGACATAGTTCTACAGGGGTAACTCTACAAGAAAAAGCGGACATGGGAAGAGAGTGGATGATATTGAATATTCATTGAGAAATATTATCACATTAATGATTTGTTTTATGTGATTCAAATTAGTAGGATTGTATTCATTGGATTTTTTTTATGTAACATGTTTTAAGAATGTATTTTCAGAAAAAAAAAATTATTATTTCTTATAATAGAATCTTTGTTGGAAAGGGTAACTTCTTCGATGATTATTTAATCTTAATACAAATATTACTTATTCTTATTGTAAGAATATATTAATTTATTAAATAATCATTTCGGTATTAATAATTTTAATTAATTTTTATTGTTTTCAAAAAAATTAATTGTTTGATATCATAAACAAAACTTATAAAAATGTGTAATGTTCATGAAACAAATTGTTTACAGACCATTTCAAAATGTGCAGGGGATAAGACACTTGATAGAATTAATAAATAATGATTTATGTTATTTTAAATAGATAAAATAGTACTAATAAAATAATAAAATAATAAAAAGTACTAGAACCAATCTGTATTCTGTCCTAGAATCAACTCCACCCCTAACTCTATGCTCCTAAATGAACTACTATAGAGCCCTTTCACTTCCTCAAATCATTGATCATAATGTTTTCATGCTCACCAATATTTCCATGCATTATATGATTATTAAGACCATTATGAAAACACTAATGAATCCTAAACATAAGTTAACATATATATACAAGTGTATGACCGGATGGAAAAGTATATATGCACCCATGCATACAACCTACCACATTCTTAGAAAATGTGTGAAAATAAAGCTACCACAATCCCCAAACGTACTTACTATATTGTCATGCCAGATTAATATCACATGTAACAACTAAAATTTCATTGACCATTCAATGTAACCCCATCCTTCATTAATTAAATCATTTGTTCAACCATCATGGAAAAAATTTATGTCCAACTTTAAGGGAATGTATTCCCATGAATCATGGTTACCTGATCTCATGTAAAGATACACACACTTGTAGAAACATAACAATAGAATATCTATCATTTGAAATGATATTTCATCTTTTTATATTATAAAATCATATCGTAATACTCTTTTAAATGTGACATTGTGTTCCCAAGGGTGATTCTATTCTATGGAACTGGCTATCATGTACAATTCCATTAAAAATGTGTCATGTAGTCCATATTATGCCTCTAAGGTGATAAATATGATTGTTTGGGACACTTATCAACATTAATACTAAAAATAATATTCAACCGTCTATGAAAAAATAAATTATCACACATAGCATAAAAAGAACAATATATCACAAAAATTAATTCCATTGGTTATAAAATATTAGACAAGTAATAATCAAAATAAAAAGGAGTACACCATCTATAGACAATTAAAGGTATCATGGGCCATCCTATAAACTTAAAACACCCTGATTATGTAAGGGAATATATATTAGGTTCATATACATAATCCAAACATGCTAAAAAATCCCAAAAAAATTCCCAAAAAGTTGAATATTTCTTACCTTTATTGTGATGAACCCAAATTCTAATATCTTCCATGAATGACACCCTACCAACTCTTGTATAGTTACATTCACTAGAATATGATCCAATCCATAATCATAGGTCATATAAGTTTGTAATTATTGAATGGGTTAATTATATGATATGGTATTCATGTCAACATACCAAAATGGATATTTTTAATTTTTTGATCTTGAATCAATCTATGTGAGGAAACCAAATATTGTTATCCAATGCCAGTCCATCAATAGATAATGAATTATTTATTAAATCTAAGAGGAGATCAATATTTATATGGGACAACTCATAGATCCATGATAAATTCCAATACATGTGGTTCTATTTAACTTATAAAGGATGGATCTACTCTAAAATAATGAATGAGACCAATCCAGATATCAATATTCCCTAATGAGAGGATTCAGATGCATAGAGATCCATTAGAGAGATCCCGAGGATATTCTATCCACATTGGTGTCTAATTTGGGATAAGATTACATAAAATTTAAATGTTTATAAAATGAATAAAATTTGGTTAATGAAAATTGAATCTTGTTTCCATAATCGTTCTCCTCGACCTCATCTGTGGGACAGTGCATTCCCACTGGCTGGCTGGTGGGATCTTTTGAAATGTAGACTCACTGCTAGTACCACCATCATTCTATTGAACACCCATTGTTTTTCCAATGGCCCTGTTTTATCTAATTTTCATCCCACTATCCTCCAAAATATGTAGAAAAAACATCATGAACCCTTAATTTTAAAATAATCCCCTTAAAGAGAATAAAAATAGAATATACATCATAACATAAACACAATATACATTGAAAATCATGGTTGTCACAATTTCCTCCCTCAAATGACTTCTTATCATTAAGAAGTGTCTCTTGTAATATGGTCTGAATAACTCAAGAAACTATGCCTAATCATCAGCCTCATATTCCCAAGTCTTATATTGAATTATTTCACAGATCTATAGGACTCTAACAAGTGACACCTTCTTTCCCTGAAACAAATTTCTAGCTTGGGTCTATAGTCCACACCGAGTGCTCTACAAAAATATGAATTAGGCTCCAACTGTGTGTACTCACTATTGATAAACTATCCAGGATTTGGAATGTACCTCCTAATATAAGAAAATTTGATCAAATAATGAATACCTTGATAAATTTTGGGAATATGAACATGTAAGGACATAAAACATAAAAATTCAGTAAAAAAATTGGACTATCAAATCTCAGTTCCAGTTTCTCTTACTTCTGAAACTCATAGTACACAAATCAATGTGTCACCCACAAGAAAACATTATTTCCCAAAATAAACTCCATGTGTCTCCACCTCATATGATATTATAATCACTAAATTATTTTAGTAGTGACATACTACTTCTAGATCAACTACACTCTATCAGAGGTTTCTATTACGATGCTTATCCCCAAAATAGCTACCTCGCCATTCTCATTCCAACATAATAGGGATCGACATGATGAACCATAATTATCCAAAAAAGGTCCAATATGAATGAAATTTTTAATAATATTGTATTATATAAGCTACGATAATGCTAGGTGATCATCCAAAGATGCACTAATGGCCGTAATACTTGCTTGTAAAATATCCTATAAAATAAGGATTGTCCTCTTTAACCATCTGTTAGTCAATAGATGATATATTGTACTCAGATTCTGATAAGTACGAAATAAATTTATAATACCTACTAAAACTACAATGTGAAGAACATAATTATATAGGATATTAGTTTCCAATGGGCTCCATGAAGGCATCGAATCTCCCATACACATAGCATTCCAACCATATCTATGAAAATGGTTGCTCAAATTAGCCTAAAATGAACTATATTCATTAGCTGGTCAATCACCATTGAAAAAAATCCTGACTCATGTCAACCTATCAGGAATTCAATTATCACCTTATTCTTCTTCTACATTGGTTACAAAAGTGGATATAGTAAACCATTATTACACCGATGATTGACCTTTAACATTTGGTAGGTGTGGCATTGCATGACAAAACTAGCGACATCCATCTTCATATTTATACAGAAATATAATTTCAGATATCATTTGAAATATTAATATTCCAATGATCTACATCCTATTTTGAAGAATGAGTTTCCTTCATTAATTCCTCTATAAAATATGCTAGTAGAACTACAATAACTATAATATAAATCATGTTCTTTCTATCTATGGAATATCACAGAATATAATTGTCACTTATATAATATTCCCACACCACGAAACACATGGGGTATGACTGTTAGATCTCATTCACAAGTTACACCAAAGAAGATGTGATCACTAAGGGAACATGTGTTATTAGTCTATGATCCATTGATGTATCTACTAGTAATATTGCCATCAAATCCAATATAATCCTTTATTCTTATTATGTTTCATCTCTAAAATATTGTGTTTTTGAAGTGTTCCAACTATGTTAATCTACAATGAAATTACCATATCCCTAAAAGAAGGATATCTAAATTTTAAATTTCTTAAGATACTCTACCCAATTCATCTACCTCAGATTTATATCCCACTGAGAGAATGTATATCATTATATATTGTGGTCTATTTATTTGAAAACTCTATACCTGTCGTGATACTGCTTCCAGCAATTCACGAAATAGAAAAAACCATCCAACTCAAATTCAAGACCCATATATTTAGTCTCATGGGGTCTTAAATGATGTTCCCATTGGTGACTATCTCAGCCAATTGAATAAATAAACCCATCCAAAATCCTGAGACGTCCTAATAATGTGTATTAACTATTTGAGGATATTAGATACTCAACCCTTGTTCTATAATCCGTCCTATTTTCCACATCAGAATTTCCTTCCCATACTAATTATATGACTCTCACATCACCCCCATTTTGGTTAGTTATTTCATCAGTAAAACCAAATGTGGGAGGTCTTAGATAAATTGTTAATAGTATACTATATTCCTAAGGAAACTATGGATATTGAACAAATTATAAGGGTATCCCGATGTCATCATATCCTGAAACATATATATGTCCAACTTAATCATTATCTTAGAAAATATATTCCTAAGGAAGAACATATACTAAATACAAAATTTGAACATTAACCTTTTTTCATAAATATGACATGCCTGATGTGTACTCAATACAATATTGAGATACCTAAAATGAATATATTATGTATTTGAATATATTTTGATAAAATCCATGAATAAAATGATGATTGAGTCTTGATAATGATTAAATGTCTTTAACACGATATCCAAGAACACCACTAGAGAATTTTTCAAAAAACATTCATGATATAATAATTATAGAGTCCATAACTACTCATAAATTCTATCTAGTGAATATTCTCCTCTCCGACTTGTAACTAATTTTGTCATGAATTAAGATAAATTTTATAGGACCACTTAATTCAATTTAGCTAATAGAATTTGTCTACAATCATAGAAAAGGGTATATGTTCTTCATGATTCCCATATTTCATTTTCATCATTACACAAAAGGTAATGTACTAATGTTTACCTTCTTATAAAAAACATGGGATAAACCTATGATGTTCTGCATAGTTTGAAAAATCCATTTGCCCTTAAATCCTATATATTTACCTTTAATAGTATTAACATAGTTTGTACCATGTGATAGGAAGAATTAATATCAGATACAACCATAGTATAATCTCAATAATAATCTCAATTCCGCTATCTTTGGGATACCATAGATATCATATGGAAACACATAATAATAAGAAACCACCACTGGAGGAAAGATAGAGTGCGTAAATTATAGATTCTTTTCTGACTGATTACTGTTCTACGAATATTTTAATAGATTAAATCTATCTCCAATCCAGTCCCATATTACCTGATCTAAATTCATGCTAATTGTTCATAATAAATATATCTATTCTAGTTAGATTTAATGATACAGATATCTTGTGGCAGCTGATATTTTCTACATAACTGTTAGTAGAAATGAAAACATCATATATATAAGATCGTGAACCCCAGAAGTGAAAATAGTTATCAACAAATATTATACACCCATAAAATCACTATAGAGGGTATGTTTTCATTCCCAAGGGAGTATCTAGAAAGATCACCTTAGAGGAAAACATGACCGGAAATTCGAGACCAATAATAATTTGAGTAAATATAAAAGAATTGGATGTTACTATATCAAATAAGTAGTTGATAAAATAGAGGTAATCAAGAATGTACCTTTCAAGGTATATGGTATATATGGGCTGGTAGAACCCTCATTTATTGCATAAGCCCATATTTTATCTAGAGTAAAACCATTAGGCTATAACACATGAGTCCCTATGTCACCAATAACTGTGGTTTCTGTGTCCATAATTAAGGAACCACACCTACAAGTTAACTACTGTTTTTCAAATCAGGAAGCCAAGTATTAAAAAATAATTTTTAATTGTTTCCCATCCTTCCATATTAGTGAACCTTTAAATGATATTTCATGAAATATGTACATAATCTTCCATTCCACCTATAATTGTAGCACTTGTTCAAACCTCCTCTGATGATGGGAGAAGAATAATCCCAAGTATACTTCACAAGTTTGGAAGCCTTTAGTATCTCCTCCTCCATAATATTACTTTTACCCGAAGAGACACTCACTATATCACTATGAGGTTCAATCATCAGTGAACTATATGTTGGTTAAAAGTATAGAAACCTATCCTCCTCATGAACCTTGTGAAAATTATTAGACTTTCAATGCAGTTTCACATATTCCATTAGGTAAAATACTCTATCATGATATCAAAGTTCTAGGTGAATGCCACAATTTATCTTCCTATCCTTCTTCACATAATACCCTACCAAACAAATAGAAAAGTGTATCCATTATATGAAATTTGTTTCCTAGGAAAAAAACTAACCTCTCCCCTTTTTTAAACTCTATGAACTTCTGTGCTTGGTCCATAGTTATTGATTAATAGAGGAAATATTTGATGAAATTATCCTTTAAGGCTTCCCATGTAAGACTCTCACATCCTTCACCATCACTGATGATTCCCCACCACCTCCTGGATGACATCTAATGTATTAATACTAACAGATTCACTTTCATATCTAGAATACTCTCTAAATATTTAATGATATCAAGAAAATTCTTAGAATTTAGAGGACCATATGTTCTATGAAATATTTGATAATGATAAATTTGAAAGTCTAAGGCATAATAGGCCATTATCCTCTATTCACCTTCTCTATTAGAAGGTGAAATTCATAAAATTCTTGGTTGGGGAGGGTTTACCTCTTGAGCAACTTGAGAATGTGTATTAGCATTCTAAGGTGTATCCTTCTGTACAACCAATGGTAGATCCAGTGTGTTCACCCAAGAATGAGAAACATAACACTACTGAGGTTATATTTGTTTAATGATCAAAATGAAAATTTAGAATACATATAGTAAATTTCTTATACGAATATATTAAATTGTAACATAAGGATGTTTTTATAAAATATTTCATTTAAATAATTTTAATTCTTCAATATCATTCATTGAACATAATTGTGAGTTTATGAAAACCACAAGACACCCTTAGTATAATATTACCATTTTATCCTAGCTATTAGGTTAGCTGTAAATAATATATCTAATGAAAATGTATGGTGAATTCATAGGACAACAATTATTTATGGAAAATATAAATGGTTATATATTTTTATTTTCTATTAATAATATAAGTTAATTTAAATTAGTAACATAAATTAGTAAAATATATATGTTCAATATTTCTTAAAATATTTTTTATATTCATAAAATAGATATTTTAGTTATTGGTATTGAATAAACCCCATTTTATATATAAGACCCTATATTTTTTAGAAGGGAAATCTTACATCCTTTTAATAGAAAACCATTTTTAAACTAAAATTTTAACATATTGATAATTTCTATTGGATAAAATATTCCTCTTATTTGTTTGTGGGATATTGAAATTTACCTTTTATGAGGACTTCATATTTTTCTGATAACTTTCATGTTTTGATGAATAGTAAAAATAAATTAAATTTTAATTGAAAACAAATTTTTTTCATTGAAATTATTTATGTGTTAAAATTAAATTATATAATGGTTTTATAGTAAAAATTGGATAAATTTTTATCAGTTAATATAATGTAGGACATTGGCAATAATTTTTCATTGAATTCAGTTGTAAAATCATTTCTATCTTTTTTAATGTTTCAACATTTAAAACCCATTCTCTCATTCTGACAACAACATTAATTTTTAATTAATTACTCAGTATTAGATGTTTTGAATTTATAAAAATGGATTTCAAATTTGGAATGAGTAATTCAAAATTATGTAAATAAATTTATTTTATTTTTTTCATTATAAACAGTAACATTAATAATTTTTATTAATTTGGTTAAAAGAGTACACATAAAATTAAGGGTAATAATAATATTATAAAATTATAATAACACTTTTCCTAATATAAGTTACTGATTAGGTTTCTCCCTAACCATAATTGGGTCAATTTTAACCCCCTTGGATGAGATTAGGATATTTAATATATTATAATTAAATAAAATTAAAATATTTCTCAAAAAAAAATTAATAATTAAATTATTTTTAATATGTGGATATAAAGAAGAAAAATTATATTATAAATAATAATTTAAAATCTATTTTTTACTTATAATGTAAATTTACATGGAATTTTTATGAAATAAATAATTATATTAAGGACTTATACTTTGATGATGTAATAATTAATTAATTGATGAGAAATCAATAATTTTTTTTATTAAAATGTTAATAACAATAAAAGGACCCAATGGTTGACCAAATATTATTTGTTTAGTATATGCAGAACCTAATCATCCAAGGGTAGAGTTATTGAAAATTTTAATCCTTATTTAAGATATTGTGACACATATATTATTTTAATTAAAGTGCTGTAAAATTTTTCACATTCAATATTTAATAAGTATAATATTTTTAATGATTCATTTTTTGAAAGCTAAATTCTACTAAAAGTTTTATTCAGAAATATATTAGATTTATCTTCAATATAGTATTTTATTGTTTATTTTTATTCAAAAAATAAGTATATTAAATAAATATACAAAGACAATAAAATAGTTATATAATTAATAGAGATATTAAATATTGGTTAAGAAATATATTAAAATAAACATAATTTGGGTTAATTAATATGTCAAATGAATTTTATTGGTTACCTTGACCTATTCGGAATATATAAAAATCTAAGTAAAATATTTTTATTAATATAATAAAAAAATCAATGAATTGAATAGTGTAAAAATTGAAACTATTGATTGTTTATCAAAATAATGTTTTACTAAATTATTTCAAAAAAATTATTTTTATAAATTATAGAATAATTATTATATGGTATAAGATGTTATAATTTATTTATTTATGATCTAATTGAAATCATAATAAAATGTTGAACCATTTTAAAATCAAAATATTTGTTACTATAACTAAAAATGAAATAAAACAACCAATAGTTAATTAAAATGGTAAGGTTTAAATTGATAGAAACCCATGTCTATAATTTATTTCTAGATGATTTTATAACCCTTTTTCATATTAAATTCTAAATTGTGAGATTTGGGAGGATTTTAAAGGGGTTATAATTTATTATAAATTAATATTTTTATGGATCCCAAAAGTGACCCTCACCTCAAATATAAAAGGAAACATCATGCCTTAGTTCTTCACATAACGTTGAACCTTCATGCTCGACTATAAAATACCAATTTCCATTAGAAACTTCCCTATAAACATTATAGGGGATGTAGTATTCTTCAAATACAATATATAGTTCATTAAGAGAATATTTAGAGGGAGCACTTGGACGAAGAGGTAATCTCATCTACCGATTCTTTTAAAATTATTTCTCCATCCACGTCCACTTGATGAGTTTTTTTCATAACGTAATAAATAAACAATCACTTATATACATAGATGTTACTATAATATTGAAACAATAATATTCCACCTTCTATGCATCTTATAAAAAATTAATGTACCACACGTGCATACGTACAACATACCCTCTCCACGTCGTGGTGTAATATGATTATCACCACCACCTTACACAAGTGGGTATAATGATGGAAATAATAACTATATATGATTATAAAAAAATAATATTAATTATGAACTATTATAAACCATCCAATTCAATACTATTCAACAATTATTGGAGTGATATCATCGCTAATGGGTACGTACATCTTATTGTCTCCACAAAGAGATGTGATTTATTCTACATGATCTTCATTAAATCATGATTATATAAATGTAAATAATGAATAAATGTGATATATATTAAGTTAATATAATTTTTTATTGATATAAATATGATCTAAGAAGTAGAACTATAATTTATGTGACAAAACATGCATAAGAACATAAAGCACAAAATATCTGAATTAAGAGTAACTATGAAATGTTACTAACAAACGAACGATAATATGATCATATATGATATAATAAAAATGAATATATGTGTGGAATAATTCAATAACTTTATTTAAATTATTTTATAGGAGGTTTGGATAGATTAAAAGGTTATCATACCTAAAGAAATAAATAATTTTTTAATCTCATTATTATTCGAGATTGATTATAGGCAAGTATTTACTAGGGTATATTTATCATCATCATCCATATTTCCGAAATATGTTTTATAAAGTATTCATTATATCCTTCTACAATGGTTTAAATTAGATTTTACCAATTTATGAATTTTTATTAAATGGTGTGAAATAAATCTTTTATTATTTTCGTTACAAGGTACTTTTTGACTTTCCGATAGGTGTTTGAGAAGTATTTTTTCTTTTAAAATATAATGTGTAAACAGTTTTATAAATTTTCATAATGAAATATTTCCATTAATCATACATTATATTATTAGATATATACTTTCAAATAAAAAATTTTTCCCTTCAGAAATTGCGTTTCATTTTGATAAAATAACATGTTTTTGAAGAATAAATGATATTTTCCTCAACAATAAATTTCCAATGTTTTATCAAAATTATTTTCCGTATAAGAGGAAATTATTTATAAAGGTTTATGTTTCTTTAACTATTATTAATATTATATTATTCTGTTTTCTATGGAATGGTATTTATGAAATCAATTTATTTTATATGGATTATGATCAAATGATTCTTAAGAAACCCATTTTATTACTTAATATATGTTATGAAAAATGATTTATGTTTTTTTTGGAACATGTAATAATAAGTTCACTATGAGATGGTTGGGACCTATATCTCCCTCTAATACATTGGGTAATGATTTATATCTCAAAGGATGGAAACATATGGAATAGGAAATGATTTCTCTTTAGTAATAAAAGGCTTGAAAGAGGAGCAAACTCAGTTCAGTTTTTGAATTTTTCTTCTATGATGGCCATGGAAATGAGCATTGACTAAAATGAAATTATTTTCTAGGATTATGTATATTATAGAAAATTTTAGTTATTATGTAATGAATTTTGGGATTATTTTTTTACTTTTATGATTTATCCCATGACATGATATGATGATCCTTTATCTATTGGATTTTATTTTCAAATGTTATGTTTTTATGTTTTATGATTTTTATATGATGATTATCTCCTTGTTTACCCTTAATGAGCTTCTGATCTCACCCATTATTATGTTTCTTTTCCTAGTTTGTGAACAAGATTATTAAGTAATACATGGAAAAATGAGTCTAGTTATAAAGGAATAAGCATGACACAATGTAGATGTGTTATGAAGTAGTTTTTTATGTTTCCTAGTTTCTAAAGACACTAAACCTATAAGACCTGGAATGGTTTGTTTTATGTTTTTTAATGAATATTCATCAATTTTTATGAAATATATTTTTATGTAATGTATGGGTTATTATAGATGGTATAATAGAAAAGGTGTAGTTATCATTTGGAAACTAGAATGAGAAAACCTTAGTAATGAACCCTAGGTATATGTCAATGTATAGGATAAAATCCTAATGCTTTAGAAATGATCATTAATAACATATGATAATACCAAATGTTTTCAAAATTTTAATTTCTTTCTTGACTATGCGGTTTTTTAATTATTATTAGTGTTTTTCACACTATGCTCATTGGTTTTAGTAAATGGCTAGAACTCGAAGGAACAATGTATTTCTGAATTCCGAGGGAAATGAAATGATTTTCCTCCTAAGAAACTAAATGTTATGGGAGATGGAATAAAAAATCATTTATCTTTACTAACACAAGTTTCTTATGCTATGAATCATATTGAACTTCTATATGGGCAATTGAGGGAACAACATTTTCTTGCATCTATCACGTGGCAGCCTTCACCTTTCTTCAGCAGTTCTTTTAATACATTAGTTTCTAAACAGTGTATTGGTACCACTAAAAAATAGATTCTATCTTTCAATGTTTAGAACATGATAATGCCATCTTGGTAGTATATAATTTGGAAGGTAAAGCTGATAAATGTGTAATTTTATCAAGAATATGAGGCAAGGAGATGATATCGACTCTACAGAATGGAATTAGTTAATGGTCTTATTTTTCAATAAATACATTTCATATTTTCGGAAAAAAAACTGAGAAGGTGTTCCTTGATCTTAATAAAAGAGACGATGAATCTGTTCGTACAGAAGAAGAATATTTTACAAGGCTTGAAAGGTACTCTTATGGAATTATTATACAACCAATGTGTGTAATTGAACTTTTATTTAGTGGCTTAAAAATATGTCCCTAAAGGGCATTATCCATAAGGGACTATAATAGATATGATGAAAATTTTTGATGTTATTTGAAGGTTGAGATTAAAATTTTATTAACCCAATAGACCTATGTGTTTGATATGATTCGAAAAATGGAATTCGAAGGAAAATATGAAGACCACACTGAAAAAAATATCAGTTTTCCCTTATTCCTAATGTTTGGAATGAAACATGGATGCAATTGACTTAAAGGGACTAGTAATTGTTATATGTGTGGGAGAGATGGTCATCTGGACGTTGAATGTTGAAGAGATGGGAAAATTATGTCTAGTGATAATAATATATAAAATGAAACAAAGAATTCACCTCCAACTCTTCAATGATAAAAATGCAACGAAATTGGGAATTATTCTAATCAATGCCCAAATACAAGGGTTATTGATGACGATTGATGTTAGAAAACATTTAACATCATAGAAAAAGGAAATTCACATGTGATCACTATCAGTGATGCTGAGTATGATAATGAATAGGTGAATTGTACACTCACCACCCAATCTAATGTAGAAAATGATTATTTATTCTGGATCAACCCATTAAATTATATTTAAGTAATTTTTGAAGGGTATCACCATATTACCTCAAAAATTTCATATTGTTAAATATTTGACTACTTATAATCGCACAACAGTTACATCAAAAGCTTATAATTATGATGTAGTTGATGTTTCTGGGAAAATACTTCTATAAAATCATGTGATTTTTACTATAGGTGAATTTTGCGATTCTTGTCATGTATGGGATTTCTCAATATAGAGATCATATTGATGTCCATGGAAGGGAAGTCAAATTTCATATTCTGAATCAATATATGATCATCTATTGATTCAATGTTTAATAAAACCTTTAAGTAGAAATTTCTTCCATCATATGGGCCTTGATTCATATAAATTACGGTTATCTATCTCAAATGTTTGGGGAGAAACTCACTATTAATAATACATCTTTTGAATGGGAGTTTGGTGAAGTTTTTATTGAATAATTTATAGGTCATCCACTAAATATTGAGGGTGAGTTTTTAAGAGAACTAATTCTGGGTTCTATGCCTATTTCAATGAAACATTATAGAATTTACCTATTTCAGTTTCACGGAATGAAGAAAAAAATCCAAATGAATCTTTAAAAGGTATTAATATTACCTATTGGGTAACCATGGTGTGCAGTTGTTCTATTTTTTAAGAAGAAATATAGATTCATGATTCTTTATATCAATTTTCAAGAACTTAACAAGATCTCTATAAATAAAAAATAACCTATCTCCAACATCGATGACTTAATCGATGATCTATGCAAATCTCAATACATTTCAAAGATTTATCTTTTTCCAAGATATCATTAACTAATGGTTAATAAGGAAGATATACCAAATACTGAATTCCGTACAAGATATGGACACTATGAAATTATAGTGATGCCTTTTGGTCATGAAAATTCCCCCACTATCTTCAAGGATAAAATGAATATATTCTTTAGGGACTATCTTGATAAGTTTGAGGTAGTATAAATAAGTTATATTCTTTTTTATTTAATGAGAAAGGGAGAACATGATCATCACTAGAGAATTGTACTAAAGACCCTAATAAAGAATAATGTTTAAGAAAATTTTTCTAATTTTGAATTTTGTCTTAAAAAAGTATCATTTTTTTGTCACATAGTCTCAATAGAGGGTATTTCTATGGATATAGTAAAACATAAGTTATTTAATGTTAACTGAGACCAACAATGGTAACTAAGATCTAATGTTTTTGGGGTTTGGTAGGATATTATTAAAATTTTGTGAATAATTTTTCTGAATTATCTAATCCACTCACCAAGCTGACACAGAAAAGAGTTGCATTCATGTGGGAAGAGGAATGTGAAGAAAATTTCAAAGTGCTAAAAATAAGGCTAGCCAGTGAACATGTGCTCACACATCCTTGTAGTGAAGAGATGATTTTTATCTATAGTGATGCATCCAAGAAGGGGTTGGGATGTTTTATAATGGAAAATGATATGGTCATATCTTATTCCTCACAACAATTGAAAATAAATGGAAACAATTACACAACACATGATTTGGTGTTACATGCAGTAATATTTGCATTAATGATATAGAGGTAATTTCATTATAGTGAAAGGTGTGATATTTATACTGATCATTAAAGATTAAAGTCTTTGTTCAAACAAATTTAATTGATTATTTTCTAAAGAATATGGATGGAGTTTATTAATGTTTACAACTTCTCAATATATCACCACCTTTGAAAAGAAAACAAGGTGCTAGATGCTCTGAGTCTAAATGACCATACTATCCTATGCATGATGAGGATGATAAAAGATACAATATTAATTTATTTGAAAATAAATGATCTTGAAATTTTAATGGAACTGTATAAATATTTCATTTTCAATTAAATGTTCAACCATCTATAAAAGTGATGATTAAGGAGGCACAGAAATAAGATGTAGAGATACAAAATAAGCTAAGAAATGATCCTATATTACGCCATTATTGTGATGGAATAATAAGGTTCAAGAGATTGTTTTGTATTCATCCCATAACAAAATTAATAAAAGAGATTCTGGATGAAGCTCATAATTCCTCATTTTCTATTCATCGTGGAGGTACAATGATGTAGATGGATTAGAATGTGTATTTCCTTTGGGATGGAACGAAATGTTATGTTTGGTAGTATGTCCCTCGGTGCGTGGTTTATCATCAAGTTATGGCTGAGAGAAGAAGTCTAAGGGGATGCTAAAAACTTTACCTATACCAGAATGGAAATATGAAAATGTCACTGTGGATCTTTTCTTCAGGCATCCCAAAAACATTTAAAGTCCATAATGATATATTGGTTATATTTAATCGCCCTACAACATCATCACACTTCATTTCTATTTGGGAGAATTTCACTACTATCCATTTTTTCAAGATATATATAATGGAAGTAGTAAGATTTCATGGATTACCACTTTCAATTATATCTGACCCGGATCCATGCTTTAGCTATATGTTTTGTATAAGCCTATAGTATTATCTGGATACAGTGATATGTTTCTACCCAACTTATAATTCTGAGATAAACTGTCTATCTATGTGGACAATTTAAACTCTAGAAGTCATGTTGAGATTTTTCTCTATAGATATAAAAGGCAGTTGGGTTCAACAACAAACATTGAGGAATTTTTCTTCCCAAAATCGCTTTCACTCTAGTATTATGATGTCTAATTATGAAACACTCTATGGAAATAAGGGTAGAACTTCAACTTGTTGTGATAGAGTTAGGGAAAGAAATCTATAAGGGCCTGATCTTATTGATGAAATGGAAGAGAAGTTTAGTTCTATTCAACAACATATAAGATCATCTCAAGGTCAACAAAAAATTTATGTTGATAACTGATGAAATGAAGAATAGTTTTAAGTTGGGGACAATCTATATCTATGAATATCTATATAGAATATTTTAATGAGATTTAGAAATTAGGGCATGCTGAGCCCTAGGTATATATGTCCTTTTGAATTTCCAGATCTCGTTGGGAAGGTAGCTTACCAATTGGCAGTTCTACTAAATCTCTATAAAGTTCATTATGTGATCCATGCGTCACTCATGAGAATTTACATAAATAATAATTCACACATACTAAACTCAAAATTCATACCTCTATAGAAATATCTTTGTTATACAGAAAAATCGATAGATATTCTTGATCATAATGAAAAATTTCTACAAAACAATACAACTTACATGGTTAATGTTTCTTTGAGGAACCCCCAATTTGGAGAAGCTATGTAGGAACTTGATGAAGAAATGAGTCATCGGTATCCTTATCTACTAATATCCATGTGATCAACTTTGAGGGAGAAATTATGTTTAAGGGAAGGTAAAATGTAACACCTGTATGTTTTTATGAAATATTTTCTTTAAATATTTTTAATTCATCAATAGATCCAATTTCATGAAATCTTGAGTTTAAAAGAATTAAAAGATGAACATAATATAATATGAACATTATAACCCATCCATTAGGTTCTTTGGAATAAATATTACTAACTTATGAATTTGTGAAGTGATCTCATTGGCCACCAATTATTTATGTGAAATATAAAACGATTATATATTTTTATTTTTTATTAATTAATTAAGTGAATTAAAATTAATAAATTAATTTAAGGAAATATATATGTTATATATTTAATAATAAATTTTTATATTCATCCAACAGATAATTCAGTCATAGGATATGAATAAACCATATTTAATGTTAAAACCCAATATTTTGAAAAGGGAAATTTTAATACCTTTTAATGGAGAACCCTTTTTAAAATAAAATTTTAACACATTGATAATTTTTATCTGACAAAATAAATCTCTTCTATGGATGTGGGATATAATAATTTAATTAAGAAGGTTTTTTTTATAACATTCAAGTTTAGATGAACTGTAAAAACACTAAATTTTAATTGAAAACAATTTTCACTTTGAAATAATTTATATAGCTAAATTATATTGTTGAATGTTTTTAAAGTTTAAATATAATATATTTGTATCAGTTCAAATAATTTTGTTCATTTACATTAACTGTATGTTGAATCAAAATGTAAAAACATTTCGATATTTTTCAATTTTTGAACTCTTAAAACATGTTCTCTCATTCCGAAAATGGGATTATTATTAAATTATTTATTGAAACTTATGTGTTTTGAATTTTAAAAAATGGATTCCATATAAGAAATTAGTAGGTCCCAATTATGTACATAGTAATATTTTATTTTTGAGCATTATCTATAGAAACGTTTCTAATTTTTATTCATTTAGTAAAATGGAAAATTTGTTATCCAAGAGAAAGAATAATATTATTAAATTACCATAAACTTGTCAAATCATACTGTATGAGTATTATTACACCTAAATAATCCATGGGTATAACTTTTATTCATTGTAATCATCTTGGATGAGATTAGGACTGGTAAAATATTTTATTTAAAGAAATGTTAAATATGTCTCAACCAAAAGTTAATAATTAAATAATTTTTACTATATGTTATACAAAATATAAATTTGATTATTAATACTCATTTAAAAAATGAATTATTTTTTTGTAATGTTGATGTATTTGTAATTTTAATGAAATAAATAATTACATGAAAGACTTATACATAGATTATGTAAAAATAAATTAATTGATGAGAAATAAAAAAACAATGATTATTAAAATGCTAATACACATCAAAGAACCAAAACACTTGACCAAATCTTGTTGGTCAAGTATCTATCGAAAAAAATCATCCAATAGTCTAGATGGTGACCATTTGAATGCTTATAAAATATATTGTGACACCTATATAATTTTATTTAATAAGATGTTAATGATATCACATTCATAATTTAATGATTATAAATATCTAATGTTCGATTTCCCATAAGATAAATTGTAATAATGGTATTATTATAATGGATATTAGATTTTTCTTAATAACAATATTTTATTTATAATTTTTATTCAACAAATAAGTATAATAAATAATTGCACAAAATTGACGTTGTAATTATTTTATTAATGAAGAAATCAAATAAATGTGAATAAAAATATTTAAATAATATAATTTTTGGACAATTAATATGTACAATGAATTTTATATATTAACATGAAATAATAGTAATATAATAAATAACTGTTTAGAAGTTAACTTGTTAAATTACTCTTTTTTAAAAATAAATAATTGAATAGTTTTAAAATTCACAATCTTGGTTGTTTATCAAAATAATGTTTAATTAAATTATTTAAAAATCATAAAACCTTTTATAAAATATATATTAATTATTATATGGTCTAAAATTTTTTATGGTATTTATTTATGATCAAATCTACATAAAATAATTAAATTTTGATCCCTTTTAATAGAGAAATATTTTTTACCCTAGTTAAAACATAAACAGATCAATTGAAAGTTAATTAAAATTATAAGGTTTAAATTGATAGATAAACATGTGTAAAATATATTGGATGATGATATTAAAACCCTATATCATCTCATTTTCTAAATTGTGACATTGTTAAGGTTTTTATGCGGTTTTATTTTATTATAAATTAATAATGTTAGAGATCCCAAAAATTCCCTCACCTCAATTATAAAAGGGAACATCCCCCTTGACCAATTCAAATCACATTTGTCATTCAATATCCACCATACCCTAACCATTTCCAATAAAAAATTCCATAGAAACATTTTAATGGTTCTGGTCTTTTTTAGAGACCATCTCTAGTGAATTAAGAGAAGATTTAGATGGAGCACGTCGATGACGATTTAATATCCTCTACCGATTCTTTAAAACAACATTCTTCTTCAAATTCAACTTCATGTGTTGTTTATTTACAATGTAATATCTCCATTATTAATAATAAATTGTTATTTTATTTTAATTATAACAAAAAAGTATTCCACCTTCTAACTATCCTTCGAGAAACGAAATCAGCACGCGTGTGTACGTACAACCAACCTTCTCCATGCCGATGTGCAATATTTTTTCCCCCACCACCTTACAAGGATGTGTATAAGGATGGAAATAGTAACTATATATGATTACTATAACATGATATTAATTTTGAAATATTATACACCATACAATTAAATACAATTCAACAATTGTGGGAATGATATCATTGCTCGTGTGTACATACGACTGACCGTCTCCACGATGCGATGTGATTCATTCGACATGATCATCAATAAAAAATTATTATATAAATTTATATAATGAATAAAAATGGTATATATTAGGTTAATATAATTTTCTAATTATATAACTATGACCTAATAAGGATAAACAAAACTTATTCTACAAAACATTCATAAGAACATAATGCAGTTAATATTCGATTAACGAGTAACAATGAAATTTTACTAAAAATGATGAATATGTGATCATATATGATATATTGAAAATTACTATGAGTCAGGAAAAAGTCAATAAAATTATTGAAATTATAATATAGTTGGTTCAGATACAAGAAAAGGATAGCAGATCGGTGGTACTGTAGTGACGGTAGGGCATTGTAGTAGCGGCGGTACTGTGCAGGTACTATAGTAGCAGGTTTCTATTTACAAAATGGAAATTAGACCAAAAAATGGTCCTACAGACTATATAATGGGATACAAGCCCACTGGGCCTTCGGGCTATGTAATGGGTCTCCCTCTACCCAGTTAAAAGAGGTCTTTGATTTGATTTAATAATAAAAAAGAGGCTTTAGTCCCAACCTTAAAAAAAGTAATCTCATAATTATTTGAGATTGTTTATACATATGTATTTATAGTGGTATACTTATCATCCAAATACATGTTTCCTAAATATATATTCCAAAATATTCATTCTATGATTCTGTAATGGTTTAATGTCAATTTTACCCATGGGTTAGTTTTTATTAAATAGTATGAAAGGAATCTTTTTTCATTTTCCATAAGACGTACTTTTTAAATTTCGGATAAGAGTACTAACCTTCTTTTCAGAGTCTTGGATTGCATGGGGTTCTCAAATTGGACAACTCACCTTCTCTTACACTACTTTAGCTTGAAATGGATTTCAACTTCATTTATGGTTAAGTAATTTGGGTTTTTCAAAACATGTCGTGGCCTCTGAAAAGGGGATCCTTTGTCTCCCACTCTTTTCATTATCTCCCAAAATGCGCTCAGTAGGTATATTACTCGAAGCCTCAGCACGGGTAAAGTTCTCCCTTACCATAATAAGCATTCTACAAGGGGTTTCTCTCACATGATTTTTGAAGGAAATACGATTGTATTTATCAATGGTAGTATAAGGTCAGTGTAGGGGTTGAATGAGCTTCTTGGGTAATACTACAAGTGGAATGGGCGGGTGGTGAACAAAGAGAAAAGTATTGTTTTCGTAACCAAGAAGATATCAGAGTGGAGGGAGAGGGATGTGGGGGCTATCTTGAGTATGGATTGAGGCTCTTTCTACATGGAGTACCTCGGGGCTCTGGTTAGCCCTTCCTCTCTTAGGTTCCATCATTTTTATAAACTCATAAGTAAAATTTCGGGATGAATCTACAACTAGAAAAATAAATTCATGTCCTTCGTAGGCTGCATAACATTAGTGAACAGTGTCATGGTTTCAATTACCATGCACATTCTCTCTACCCTACAGGTTCCCAAGAGTGTGATTTCCAATCTAGATAAGATTATGGTGTTTTTTATATCGGATGGGCATATGGAAGGCATACATCATTGGGCATCGGGGAAATGTCTTTCAAGGCCTCTCTCTGAAGGGGGCATTAACCAGAGGAGTGTTTCATCAACCATGCAAGGGATTCATGAAACGCTTGAGTGGGAGACCCTGTAAGGTATGTACCTTTGGGGAAAGACTATGATGGAAATTTATGGTCTGAACATGTCTGATCTGAGAACACGTACATGTAGGATATGGAACCTGATTCAACCTTACATAGAAATTCTACAACATAACTCGTGGTGGTTAGTGGGAAACGGGAGAATCAATTTCTAGCATAAAGATTGGGGGGAAGACATAATTTATTTCTCAGGATTCCCCAACCCGGACATATCTTTTAGAGAGGCTGGTGGTTTCCCCAGGTTCCTCCAGGCCATTCTTGATGCAAATCAACTTTCAGTTTTTAACAACATTGCTACTAGTGATGATCCTGATAAACTCATCTTCATAGGCTTGATGTCGGGTACTTTTTCCATCAAGGATTTAGTACAGGTAACGAGGGACATGTTGAATGAGGATCAGTGGGGGTGAATTTGTCGTACAAGGATCTTCCATCCATATTTAATTTTCTGGTGTGGCATGTGAGGAACAAAGTCTTACCCACTGACGAGAATCGCAATGTATGGGTGTGAGGATGGATTCCAGGTGCTGGTGTTGCAGGTCCTCTAGCAAAGAAACCATGGGACATTTTTTCTATGATAGCGAATGGGCCAGAGGGTTATCGCAGATCATTGGGGGTTTCTTCTGTAGGGCCACATCTGATGGGTGCAGAATGATTTTCTCAGCTCGTGGTTTAGAGGAGCAGGGACACACGTGGCTGAGAGAAATGCCAGGATTGTCATTCTTATTTCAGGTTGATGGACCATATGGTGGGCAAGGAACACTACTCTCCACAAAAATGGTTCGGGATCTCAATAAAGTATAGTCTTCAACATGAAAAATAATCTGTTGGATCTGGTTCGGTTGTTCCCCGATTGTAAATCTGCACTGTCAGTGAACTCAATTATCCCAAACCTCTCACGAGACAATCAAGCTGGCAATTCGGGGAGGGGATGTTGGGTTTGTTGGCGTCCGCCTAGCCAAGGGCTAATGATTAATATAGATGGGTCCCTACTCAGTGGGGAGATGTGTGGGGGCAGGGTTGTTAAAGATTATAGGGTCTCCATAATTACAGCGTTCTCAGCCTTCTATGGCAGAGGTGATGTATTACAAGCGGAGGCTTTGGCCTTGGCTATCGGGCCGAAGATATGCCACCAAAGGCATGTTAGTCTTAAGATGCTGGATATGGACTCTATGATGCTGTATAAATCATTTCTAAGGAGAGGGAAATTTTCCATGTAACATTGCAAACACTATCAAAAAATGATAATTACTCATAGTTAATCATATGGAGGTATCCCACACATGGCGGGAGGGGAACATGGTGGCAGATGTTTTAGCATCTACGGCTTCCACAAATCAAATAATGCATTATTTCTTTTGTTTGGGTACTTTTCCAAAAGAGGGGATGTAATTTGTGGCCAATGATGCTTTGGGTTAACATTACATTATACCACTATGATGTTTTCTTTTGGTTTCCTTTGTACGGTGGATTTTCAAAATCAATAAAAATGATAGTTTTTAGTCAGTATTTTAACCTACATAGCTGGAACAGATTTGTAAATTTTCATAATTCCATATTTCCATGAAACATAATTTACCCAATTTCACATTTATTTTTAAATAAATTCTTTTATTTTAAAATTTCTCATCATTTTGAAAAAAATAAAATGTTTTTGAATATGAAAAGATATTTTCCTCACAAATTAATTTCATGTGTTTTATCAAAATTATTTTCCATCTAAGATAAAATTTATTTATTAAGGTATGATTATATCCATCTTATTACTATGATTTCATTGTGTTTATGATAGAATTTTATTTATGAAATCCATTTTTTTAATATATTTTCATAAAATGATACTTAAGAAACCCATTTTATTCATTGGGTTATGCTATGATGAATTATTTATGTTTCGGTAGCACACATAAGAATGATTTCATTATGAGATGGGAAAGACCTATATCTATATCTAATGAATTGGTAGATATTTATATCTCATGAGATAAAAATTTATGGAATAGGAAATTACCATAGTTCAGTAATACATGGTTAGAAAAAGGAGTGAACTCGGTTCAGTAATGGACATTGTTTGCTATAATGGTCTTGTAAATGAGTTTTGAATAATATGAAATTATTTTATATGATTGTTTATATGCAATAAAATTTAATTTATTATGATATGATTTTTGGTTTCATTTTTAACTATTTTGATTTATCTCTGGACATGATATCTTGATCCTTTATATGCAAGATAATATTTTCAAATATTATGTTCATATGTCTTATGATTATGATATTATTATTATCTCCCTTATTTACCCTTACTGAGCATTTGAAATAACCTTTTATTATTATTCTTTTCACTAGTTTTTATTGAAGAGTGTTAATTATGTTATGTCATAATAGATTCTAGTTTTTAAGGAATAAGAAGGAGACAATGTATTTGTATTATAAACCTATTGTTTATGTTTCCCAGATTCTATACACACTAACCCAATACATGCATGGAGTGTTTGGTCGGTTTGGGGTTGAATATTCTACTATTTTGAAGTAATATCTATCAATGTAAACTATGGGATGTTATATAAATAGTTACAAGAAACACATATAAGGTATTTTTATCATAAGAACAATCCTAGAAGGTTCCCACAAATAAGACATAACCTTCCTAGATATATCAAAGTCTTCAGTCTAGTCCACCAAACCTAAATATTAGTCATATCAGATATATATATATATATATATATAATGTAATTATCATGTTTAGATAACTAATGATAGTAGCTATGTCACTCAATAGTACACAGAAAATAATTAATTTAATTAAATTTCTATAATGAAACACTAAATATGTATATACGTGAAATCTGATCGTATTTTCGTATTCATGTTGGCGGAATGAACCTGAATACCATAAAATGGTAACCACAATACTTTCACTAGTAACTCAAATGTCTATTGCACCTGACCAATCTAGGAATAAGAAAAAAACTATCTATGTCTCACGTACCGTATTACCTGACAACCATAAACCATAATGATATGAATGGAAATTTCAACTGTTTGATACCATTTTTATTCCCTATCATGAAACACTAAGTTCAAGCCAATGTGAATCAAAACAATATTCTCACCTCCCAATATTCAATATATTTCTAACAAGCAGTGAGGGTTAAAAGTTATGTGGGGGGACTATACCCCCTTAAACAATATTTATAACTAGTTGAAAATAATTAAATAATTGGATAAATAAACAAAAAATGAACAAATTATAAATAAATTATATAAAAAATTTCCTATTAAGTCCGATTGTAATTGTAAGAGAACCACCAATGTGGTAGGTCAATATATTAAAATAATACTACTCGAAGAATAAATTAATAAAAGTGAAACAAAAATAATATGGATTAAATATTGTTATTGCATCATTCACCCAAATCTATGCTCCTTAGAAACCTAATAAAATGCCCTTTCCCATTCTAAGATCCTTAATCAATAATTCCATATAGATAACATGATTACCATATATAGTAGTGGTATTAACCCATTAGAAAACCAGAAATACGTTATTAACAGAAGATCAAATGTATATATAAGTGTTTTACTTATTGGAAAGGCAAATACACACCCAAATATACAACCAACCCTGTACCGAGTGAGCATGTTATAACCAAGATTCCTTGATCCCCAAACAAACCTTATACGATTCCATCGGGAACGATTATAACATTGAACTGATATGATGAATTATATACTTGTAGCACCCCAAATTGAGTTTTGTGGCCTTTTGTGCTTTTTTAAGTGTTTAAAGTTCATGGGATGTGTTTGGAAGAGGTTGGGAGAGTTTGGAATGGTTTTCGATGGTTTTATAGTCTTGTAAATGTTAGGTAAGGGGATCTAGAGAGGTTTCGGTGGTCTGTTTTCCGGATTTGAGGTGCGATTGTTCGTGGGTCAATTTCTTAGGAACCATAAAGTTAGGTGGCTTCTCTCACGACTCCACTTGGTTATAACTAGTGGTTCCTTGTTACAATTAATTGTTGTGTTGAAAATTAATTATGGATTGTTATGTTAAATTGGTTGGAAATCCTTTAGGGATGTTTTGGGGATATTTGGAAAAAATGGTTTTATAGTGAAATTCTATTCTGGTGGATTTTAAATTAGAGACCTTAAAATGGGATGCTATGGTTGATTTGTGAATATTATTGATGGAAATGTTTTTCAATAAAAAGGGTTTTTTTATTGAAATGTTGTTTGGCAGGGAAAATGGTTTTCAATAAGTGTATAATTTATTGAAATGGACTGATATGCAATGGAATTGGTTGATTTGATGTGGTTGTAACCTTGGTGGGTTACATGCTTGTCTTTTCTTGTTTGGAATGTTTTGTGGATGTTGTGGGAAGTACCACTATAAAAAGGGTATGGACAGTGGACGGAAGGGCCACCATCAATGGTAAGTGGACGGGAAGTGCCACTAAGTGTGAATGGGTGAACGGGTTGGATGAAAGCTCTACCATTTGGTTGTTTGGTTGTTTTGGTTGTTTGTTGGGCATTTCTTTTCAAGATGTAAGTTGTTGTGAAAATGTGTAAATAATGAGATGGATTTTGGCATGGTTGCATGGGGTTTCCCTTGGTTCCTTGGGTTGGATGTGTTGGCTTGGTAAGGGCATGTTTGGCTTATGAAAATGGTTTCACTTGTGATTTATTTTATATATACTGCTTTATATAAATGTGCTAATGGTTTTATCCTAGTGGCGTGTGTAGGTATGTCATTTGGGGAAATCCTACTGAGTTTTAGTACTCACCCCCTACTTAGGCACGTTGGTGTCTTTATAGATGTCGTGTAGCGTGACATGGGAAAAGGTAAGGCATCAACCTCCTTTAGTGGTGCGTTGTGATGTCTTGGTGGAGAATGGTTCTAGGAGCTGGGTGTGGAGCTGTGGAGGTTTCATGGCTCATGGTTGTTTGGTTGTTTAGTTTTCGCTTGTACTCTGATGTTGTGTAGACATGTCTAGTTGTATTGGTTTTGGTTTGTATTTTGGAACCACTTGGTTGTTTTTGGGAATACATGTTTGGGTGTTTTCTTGACATGCATCATATAGTGTTTGTTAGTGGATGGTTTGGTTGGTTTTATCTTAAGGGAAAATCATTCCCCAACTTGATCTTGAAGCCCTCGGCATTAATTTCCATCCTTCGGCATCTTGGGAACGTCGCTTGTGGCCAAGTAGCCCTCACCGCCTCCTCAAGCCAATGAGGTAGGGGTGGGGTGTTACAAGTGGTATCTGAGGGAGGTTGAAAAATTATCAACTAGATCATGACCATATGATTCGATGGGATCTTGTTTAGCTAGAACCGGATGCTTCGTTGGTGCACATGCCGGTGCGGGTTGTGGATTGGCAAGAGAAAGTCTTTTGTGGTAAAAGCATCAATTTAGTTCATGTTTTGTAGAAACATGGTCAGATTCAAGAGGAGACTTGGGAGCGGGAAAAGGATATGGTGGAGCAGTGGCCCGAGCTCTTTCAGCAAAGGTCGGGTTCACTACATTTAGAGGATGGAAAGTCCAATTTTGGGGAGAATGTAGCACCACTGGTTTGAGGTATGTGGCCTTTTTTATGATTATTTATGTGTTTAAAGTGCATGGGATGAGTTGGGAAGAGGTTGGGAGAGTTTGGATTGGTTTTGGATGGTTTTGAAGGATTGTGAATGTTAGGGAAGGGGATCTAGAGAGGTTTCGGTGGTGCGTTCTCCGGATGTGAGGTTCGATTGTTCATGGATCGATTTCTCAGGAAACCTAAAGGTAGGTGGCTTCTCTCTCGACTCCACTGGGTTAGAACTAGTGGTTCCTTGTTACAATTAATTTTTTTGTCGAAAATTAATTTTTTATTATTATACGAAATTGGTTGGAAATTATTTGTAGATGTTTTGGGGATATTTGGAAAAAGGGGGTTTTATGGTGAAATTCTATTCTTGTGGATTTTAAAATTGAGATTTTATAATGGGATACTATGGTTTATTTGTGAATATGATTTATGGAAATGGTTTTAAATAAAAAGGGTTGATTTATTGAAATGTTTTTTGGCATGGAAAATGGTTTTCAATAAGTGGATAATTTATTGAAATGTATTGATATCCAGTGGAATTGGTTGATTGCATGTGGTTGTGACCTTGGTGGGTTACATGTTTGGATTTGCTTGTTTGGAATGTTGTGTGGATGTGGCGGGAAGTATACTACAAAATGGGGATGGATAGTGGACGTAAGGTTCACCATCAATGGTAATTGGACGGGAAGTTCCACTTAGTGTGAATGGGTTAACGAGTTGGACGGAAGCTCCACCGTTTGGTTGTTTGGTTTTTTTGGTTGTTTCTTCTGAATTTCATTGAAAGATGGAACTTTTTTTACTAACATGTAAATGATGATATGGTTTGTGGCATGGTTTCTTTGGCTTTCCCTTGGTTGGTTGGGTTGGATTTGTTGGCTTAGTAAAGAAATTTTTAGCATATGAAAATGGTTGCACTTGTGGTTTAATTTATATAAACAATTTTATATAAATGTGTTAATGGTTTTATCCTAGTGGCATATGTAGGGATTTCTTTTTGGGAAATCCTACTAACTTTTATTACTAACCCCATGCTTTGGAATGTTGGTTTCTTTGAAGATGTCCTGTACCATGACGTGGGCCAAGGTAAGGCAGCAACACCCTTTAGTGGTGCGTAGTGATGTCTTGGTGGAGCTTCGAGCTTGGAGATGGGTGTGGAGCTGTGGAGGTGTCATGGTTCATGGTGCTTTGTTTGTTTAGTTTCTTCTTGTACTCTAATGTTGTGTGGACATGTCTAGTTGTATTGGTTCGGGGTTTTATTGTGGAATAACTTGGTTGTTTTTGCGCTTACATGTTTGGGTGTTTTCTTAACATGCATCATATAGTGGTTGTTAGTGGATGGTTAGGTTGGTTTTGTCTTAAGGGAAAATCGTTCCCCAACTTGATCTTGAAGCCCTCAACATTAATTGCCATCATTTGTCATCTTGGGAACATCGCTTAAGACTAAGTAGCCCACACCTCCTATTCAAGCCAATGAGGAAGGGGCGGGGTGTTACAATACTGATGACTAACTTTATCCTTCATTAAGGACAACAATAATTTTTTCATATGAACTGTTCTATACATGTTGTTAATGTAATTTCTACCCTTGAATCGTGGTTACTGGCATTTATGTTATGGAACACATGCCAGGAACACTCAAAAAATGGAATATATCAGATATTAAAAAAAATTACACAATGATAGATCACAATATAATATATTAAAACTATTCCTATTGAAATATGGTTTTCATAATGGTTATGCAAAGATAACGTGCTAACCATCCCCTAAAAATCCATCACTAATGGGTAATTTAATCCTCACACCCCTTGAAGGAGTATGTAAATTTTTTAAGGCCACATTTCATCCAAAACACTATAACATAGATTCCACTAGCTATGTAAAAATCATAAATAAGGCATAAAATAGAATGGAAAAATATCCCATAGTAGGAAATTCCACAGGAAATGAAATATTTCACATGTAATAGTTGATATAGTAAGGAAGACAGAAACAATATATAGTAATGTGTCTCACGATCCTCCCTAAACATTTAAACTATGATTATAATTATAATTTCCTCTAAAAATGGAACAAAACCAGATGCCAAAAATAAAAAAAATCAATAAAAAGGACCAAAAGGAAAGTAAATATCTCTTAAGCATGAAAAATACTAACTGCAACATCCTCCAAAGAATAACTCCCAAATAATTCTTGTCGACTGATGTTAACTAGAAAATTTCATATACATCAACACATGGCATGTGGGATTGGAATTTTACAAATTTATCATACCAAAAAACTGTGGTATTCAAATTATCTGAATAAAAAAGGATTCAATATCAATGGAATATATAGTATTAAATAAAGAGGACAATCAAATTTCAGGATCCAGCATCGATTTATCAATTGAGCATGGATTCTCATTTTGATCTCGATAAATATTAATAGATCATTACAACCTGGAATAAATCCATGATCAACTCCAAATGAAGATGGTGAATATAACTAATAATGGATAAATGTAACATTATATGATTCCCATTATCAATCTAGACATTAAAATACCATGTGAAGAGGGGGGAGATGAATATAGAACATTGTGAGAGATCTCAAATGGTATAAATCTAAATTATGGTTGGATTTCAGGAACTGTTTTGTTGAAAAAGTCAAATCCATGTAAAATAAAGGAAAATAAATTATGATTACAAGATTTGGGCACCATTAACTAGCCAATAGGCCTCACATACCAAAAAAATTGAGTAATTAAATCAAATATGCATAAAACATCATCATCAACAGATTAGAAAACAAATTTAATGGAAAAAACTAATAAAAATTTAGAATTAATTTTAATCCTTGAAAAAAGCATGAGTAGGTTGAGATAGTTACCATGAAACTAAATTTGAATGTAGTGATGTCAGAAAATCCCACTTGGATCAGAAGAGTGGGGTCATCACACACTTGGAACAGCATGAAGAAATAAAAGACCCATCCATTACCCTAAATCCACCACAACTTCTATGAAAACTATGAACAATTTAATAAATAGATAAAAAACGAAATGAAACATACCAATGTCTCGGTGGGTGTGAAAACATATTCATACCACCTTCCTACTAAAGGATCACCATATCATCCACATTTATATACAAAAATACCCTATCATATTTCATATTAAAGAAATAATAGTCACATAGATTAGTTATGTAGAATGAAACCAAGAAGATAAACTGAATAATATAAAATAAATGTTGTTTTCTACTCCTTAAATAACTGATGCCCCGTAACAATCACCCATAAGGTTATAATCATAATGAAATCTATTTCATATACAGACCCTCTATGGGTCATTATACATTCCTTTTACAAATAGATTGTATATTCATTATCATGGAGAATCACAATGTATTATTCAGATGACCGATCATCTGAGAAAATTTCTTATGGTTCAGAAGTGTTAAATGACCAAACAATTTATATATATAAAAACATTATATAACTTTTACAAAACAAATTAAGCAAATATACACTATTTATTACTGATATCAATCACATATGATCATAGAAATTTAATTTGAGTCTTACATTCCAAAAATTATGCATAGACAGTAGCCTTTAGCCAATGGGCCAAGAGGCAACTCAATAATTATCAATCTGAAATACTACCTTGAGAATTTACTAAATATCACAGTCATAACATCATAGAATAGGAACAACAATAAAATTTCCCTATTATCCTAGATTTTCTATTAAAATGGTTTATGTGACATAGAATTATTGGTTCTATTATATTTTCTTGTATGGTCATACATTACCCACATCCTCCCCAAATAGTATGATAAAACAAAAAGAATCTAATGTCACATTTTAACATTACACTGACCCTATAATGCATAGTAGTGTCACTACCAATGGTTTAATGTAATTTCATGTGCACATGTTCATATTTTATAGGACAAAAACTATCTATGAGTGTCAATGTTGTTAATGTGGGGGAGAATATACTCTCAAAATAGAGTATGAAATAATTATAATTATGAGAAAAATGCATAGAAATAAATAAAATATGAATAATAAATAAATATTAATGATATAAAAAATAAAATTCCTAACAATTCAATCATACATATCAACTGATCTCCCACTAGCCTGATTATATATTCAAATAATAAAAAGATAAAAAAATATAATCTAGATCTAATATCATCCCAGAGCCCCAACATTTCCCACTCTCAATATCCCATTCAATCTTCTATAGACATATATTGATTCACCGGACCAATTCCCTACCTATCAATATGATCCATGAGGTTTACTTGGATATTAATGTTCAATGGTCACCTACGAAGGGTGTGAGAAAAATGGGACATGAACCGCATACAATGTCCCAAATTTAACCATTAAAGTAGTGTGTGAACATGTAATATATTTGGGGAAATAAAATAAAAATGGATTCATAATAAAATAACCACCATCCATCCTTGGGTTTTAATGAGAATCCCCATATCAACTATATAGGATTGGCCCGTTCCTTGTTTCTTTATGTATACTCAGTTCATATAGAGCTTAGATCCATAATTATTCCACACCAAAAAATATCAATCAACTCCTTTCGAACATGAATTAAAATACCCCCC
Organism: Viscum album; assembly: GCA_963277665.1. NCBI lineage: Eukaryota > Viridiplantae > Streptophyta > Magnoliopsida > Santalales > Viscaceae > Viscum > Viscum album. The sequence continues at coordinate 1,009,052,184 of OY728119.1, read as the reverse complement.
AAGGAAACAAGTAATAGGAAATTTTGGACATTTGTGTTAACTATCCCATCCATGAAACTAACAACAGGCCACCCATAACCAAGAGGAAGACTAGTCATATTGTGAAACTGATATTAGATATTTTTAAACCATGAGAAAAAAACTCAACATAAGGAAACATATAGAAATCATCTGAAACAAAGGGAAGGAAACTCCCTACTTGGAAAAACGTAATAGATCATCCATGAAATAGAGTATAACACTTCTATAATGAAACAAAATTATATTTTTCATCACCTAGGAGAGTAATCTACCTACTAGAAAATATATCAACATGAACTCATTGGTCTGTCTATACCCTATATGGGAATAGATCATCAAGAACAAAGTGTATTAACCCGTTGTTTTTTGAAACATTTCATCCATATCCCATGGGAATATCCAAACATTGTTTGAAATACATATGCAGAATTAGTAAACCATTGTAGAATTAAAATACTAAAATCATCACCAAATGGGCCAGTCACACACCCAAAATCATCAAACATAACCAGGATTGGTCTCTCAAGAAAAAACAATTGTCTTCCACTATAAATTATTTGTGATGACACCACCTATATGTCGGGTCAAAGGTTACACATAAAGCTAAAATACATTTCCCCTTACACATACCCTATCCTAGTTCACTGTAATAAAGATGGACCAACATATATCCCCTAGGCTAACCATAGTCTAAAAAAACTTAATGGTATCCAATATATAATTATCATCTCTCGAGATTTGAGTATAAGTCAAAGGATATAATTTACATCATAATCACTTTAATCATATGATGTCCTCAAAAGAACTGTAAGAAATTTCATACCTATTCCCCACTAAAGAGATGACTTAGATAACATCCCACACCCATTGTTAGAATATTTTAGTACTCTAGAAATCCACCTTTATATAATATTACCCATGGTAAACCCACTAATTTATCCACATATACATCGAGTAGAAACATTTTCCCAACTCTATAATCAAATCCACCATAGGTTATAAGGTATCCCATGTTCTATATATGGCTTGTCCATAGGCAATTAATTATTAGTACAAAACTCACCCCTCTTCCAAAGGAACATATGCCACCAATCATAGTTCATTACATTCATTCTCACCTTTCCGGTACCACTATTGTTTCTACATATCTTATCACCAAAAAAATTAACCAATCAATTTTCAATCGATGTATGAGGTATCAAGAAAGTTCTCAAGGGTCCCCTATTACTTTGGAACTTTTTTTCAATTAATAGTTATTGGAAAACAAAATATTTAATTAAATTCAAAAATACCAAAGGTGGAGAGACATCCTATCGCACAAAATTAATCAAATGAATAAATTTTAGAGAGATTTTTAGGAAACAAATATATCATATTATTTTATTTTTGTTAAACTATGATGGTCCACTCACCCCAAAACCATTTTAGGCAATATATCTTTTCAAATATCTTCTTCAACGCATATATCGATCCATAAAACATAATTAAAGTTTTATAAAAAATAATAGTAAAATTTATTATTTAATTTAATGTTTAATAAACACTTAAAAACCACCAAGATAAAACTTTTTTTTGAAATATAGAGAAACATCATATGATCTAATATAAACATACACCCGAGTCGAAAAAATATATTAGCCCATTTTTACTCACATGAAATGCAGTCTAATTTCATTAAATTTAAAAAAAATCAATAGATAAACTCATAAGGTTATTTAACTCTAACAATACAATAAGATAAAATATTATATATTTTTCATGAATGGTTCTTTAACAATTTAGAGAAACCCCCCTCTTATTAAATGATTTAAACCAGGATTTATGAAAATCATAAAAAAATACAATGATAATTCCATAGTGAATCACCATCAAGAATGTAGGAGAATGATAAATGGATGTATATATACATATTCCACTAAATCAACCATATTATATATTAGAAAAATCCCATCACTATAGGGATTTTAATGAGGAATAAGAGAGGGGGAGAGTCCCATAATGGGGGAGGCTTGGTTGTGTAAGTGGGAATGCAATGAGGGGGAGGGTTTTAGTAATCTACTAGGGGGAAGGTACTTTCAATCATTATAAGCAATTTTTTAATTTTCTATGTTATGATAAGATTTGAAAATCTATACACCAACCAAGTGATATATGCATTCTTGATCCACAGTTCCTTACACAATTAGGTTTCATGGTTTTCCAAATTGTGCACCAACTATATGGATTTCACTAAGAATAAAATATCACCACACATTGATGCCTCACATATTTATATATAATATTCTTCCAAACCATAGGCCTCACCCTCAAGATAAATTACCCCCATAGTTTCACCTAGAGTGTTTTATGGTTTTCCAAAAAATGTACTAACTATGTATTAAAAAAATTCTATTAGAAGACTCTAAGTCAAACCCAAAGCCCACAAATGTCAACTGAGAACCTGGATTCTCTTTCAAGCATATATCAAAAAACAAATTCAGAATAATGATCTTTTTTATCACTCTAAATTCCAATAAAAATAATACTTCTAAAAATAATGCCAAATCTAGGATAAAAATTAAAATATCCCATTGATTTCAATTCCCAGAACACAATTTATTCTAATTTTAAATTTCTAAACATTAAATTAAAACCTTTTATATTAAAAAATAATAATTTTATTATGGGAAAAAATATATCATATAAAAACTTATAACTTTTCAAGTATTTTCACTATTATAACACTTGAATTTTTTAATACTTTAAATATTCTACATTAGATCATTTGGAGAAAAATTAGACGTAGTTATATAAAATAAGATATTTCATTAATAATATATCATATACTACTTTTGTATGCAACTTCAATTTCAATTTATAATAAATTGGAATAATAATTTATTTACTGTGATTTTAAATTCAGTATGATTAAACATACTCCCAATACTATCCTAGAAATTTTATTTTCACGAAAAAATGATTATAATATTCAAAAAACAATTGTGTGGAAAACCTAATTTTTTTTTATAGAGATAATTTTTTAAAAATAAAATATTCAAAAAGAATCTTTTATATGAAATTTTATATGTTTAGATAATTATTCATAAAAAATAAAATCATTTTTATTAAAATAGACCACTGATAAACGGAAGAATCGTCTTCCTTATATTTTAAAAAATAATTTTTATAAAGCACATAATCCAAGATAAAAATAATTTTTCCTTTCTTTTTTAACCATTATATTTTAAGGATAAAATTATAAACCATGTGGAAAACCCATTATCAGATTTATTTATAACATTCACTTTTTTTAAAAAAAAATTCTCCTATCACAAAAGGGAATATATATGAAAATATATATTAACATTTATTATTAAAAGAATATATCAACGACATTGTAATACATTATATTACTATTATTAAAATAAGTTATTCTAGAAATTTCTTTTAAATGTAATGTCTAGGATTCTCGAATTAATTCATCATTAATTTGGAACTAATTTACTTAATTTAAATTTTTTTTAATATATATCTGAAATCAAACAAACATAAAATAAAAGTACTGATTCTTATAAAATTAATATATTTGGATGAATCTTTATAATGTTGTTTACACCAAGTCATTTATTCTAATAAAATATGTCTCCAATTAATATTACTTTTGTAATAGAATCATTTCCCTTAATTCTGAAAACCCCATTTAGATATTAATGAACCAATATAACAACCTAACACTAAAATATTATTCTTATATCTTTTTTTTAAATATTATTATAATGTACTATTATTGCACATCAAGATATAGAACCATTGATATACTTCAAAACTATCCCCAATATATTGAGTAAAATGGGAAAATGTTAATTAAATAAATTTATATTTTAATTTTGAATTAAATCTAAAAAATTTTTTGAAAATTACTCTATAATTTGGTCAATAGTATGACCTATTAATATTTGATATATCGTCCAATATATGTTTTTAAAATTCCAAATTATATTGGATACATGCATGGAGACTCTAGATCCATTAGGTATTTTCAAATGAATAATTCATTTGAAACCGAAAACATCTCAAATAATTCTTTTTGTTGATGGTTCATTTTAAATTTATATATAATCAAGAAAGAATACTTTTTTCTTGATAATTTTTCTAATTTGGAACTGTGAATAAAATACTAATATTATATTCATTAATAATAACATTCCTTTATGTCAAATAAGTAACCATACATATTCAATGAATAACTTCTCCAATTAGATGAACATGAAGGGGTTTATCAAATAAATTAAAATTTTTTCCTTTCATATGATAATTTATTAAAATTTTATACTCATCTTAGAACATTATTCAATTCATATTATCCTTTTTATGATTTATCTCAAAAACAAGAAAGACGATGAATCAATTTTACCTATAATGTAATATTTTATTAGTTTATGATCATATTTTATAGTTTTTAAATAAGATTTTTTTATTAAATGTGACCCCACTAAAATGTTGATACATTATTTTAAGTCATATGTATTTGTGGGAAATTATAAATATTCCATTATGATTTGGATGATCTACATAATTTCTCCAATTATATATAAATATAGGAATAACATAATCTCAATCATATAATATATTTTTCATGCATAGTTGAATGTAAAAATTCATAAAAATCCATCATATTAATTATCCAAACTTAACTCATCTTGTATCCAACAATTTAGGTTTTTATTTCGTAATGTATCCAAAATATCATAGATTGATATGGTAACCTAAAATTTAAGATTAATCGTGTAGTTGATTCCTTACATATGATAATGTAAGTTGTGATAGATAACCTACTAATAGATTTCTAAAATTGAGCCTAATAACATAATACATTGAGATGTAGGACAAAATGTTCCCCTCTATATATATCTACACCCAAATGATACAATAATTATAATTAAATCCTAAAACCTATTACCCATAAGTCATATTTTTGGTATAATATGACTGAATATTTTATCATACATGGAATATGACACCTTATATTCCTCATATACCATTTATAAGAAGAATAATAAAAAATTTAATCTAAATAGTATATCTATTAAGATTATGAGAAAATTATTTTACTAAATAGTATAAAATTATGGAATAAATAAGTAAATGAACAATATAAATATTATTAAATAGGTATCAATTTAATAATATTTTTTTAAATAACAAAATTATAAACATATTATAATTTAAACATGATATTATTACATTCCCCTACATATAAATAGATGAATTTTATATTAATATCTTAATATAAGTATTTATATTTTACTATTTACATTGAATTTATTTAAACTTATTCATATTAAAATATTAAATTTTTTAAAACATAAACATTTTTCATATTTAATCCAACTAAAAATTTTGCATTAATAATTGCCAAATTTACATTATCTTAATATCATATATTTTATATTCATTAAAAAATATTAGTAAATACATAAAATTGATTTTTTATTGGTTCAAATAAATTTATAAAATAAAATATTTAATTTGAAAAATTCATATTTTCTCTTAATGGTGAATTGAAAAAAATTTGTAAGATAATTGATAATTATAATTATTTTATAATATATAGATTATATTAAATAAGAATGGGGAATAAATCCCCCAAACTATAGGTAATAAATCTGTTGTATGATTATTATTATTTTGAGTATTAATTTAAAAATATCTACTAACTTAGGGATTATAGAGAGAGCGAAATAACCTAGAGATTTGTGCTAGATGAGAAATCACTTCTTAGAGGGACTCTATAACCTAGAAAAAATATAAGGATTTTCCAAGGGTTAACCATAATGGTGTTTCTCAATGATAAATGTGATTCTACAACACCTAGGGAGATCAACATTACTAGTTCATGTGGAATTGGAATCACTGGTGGCATCACCATAACAAAAGGATTTCATGACTACCTTCTCTCATTGGAGTTTCCATTAAATGGGGTAGTATAGATCATAAACAATGGAAGATCATTGGTTAGTCAATAAATATTATTTATCTTCATCATCATAATCACCTGGACTGATTTACTTAGTTAGTCATAATCTTGGATTGATCCTTAATATAAAAGTGTATTCTCCCATAAAAAATTACCAAATGAATATCTCTTGGTTTTGATCACCTAAATTGAATTATGTTATTACCAAAATAAACAACAATAATGCCTTTTTACAATAATTTTATAAATGAATTATAAATTAATAAATTATAAACATTTAATTATATAAAAACATGTTTATGTGATGGTTTTTTAGAATTAATTAAAATACTCCTTCATTAAAAAACTAAAACTATTTATCATGCTTATTTAATAAACATATTATGATTTTCAGATATGATAAGAATTTATTAAAAATACATTTAATGTTTCTTTGATATAAAACATTTTATATGATACAAAAACAATTTCATACATTTGAATCATTTATTGATCTTTTTAATCTAAACTATTAATTTTTTTATAGAAATAAAACTCTTCCAAAAACCATGAAAACGTTTTTTAAACCATGTTATTGAAAATGATGATTTACGATACACTGTTTTTAATAAATATTTTATAATACATATTTTTTTCTAAACCCCATATAGTTTATGATAAATTTCATACACTAAATTATTTATTTTTACAAATATATTGGAAATGAGAATCATCATCAACCATGATTATTTTGATATAGTACATCATTGTTCTAGGAAACCATTTTTTTCAAAATTCATAATCTACTAAATCTTAGAAACAAGTATAATTAATGCAACATTGATAACACTATTACATTTTCTTAGGAATCACACATATATAAACATTATTTAAAAAACTAAAAATATATACTTCTATAAGACCCTTAAATAGTTTCATTGAATTTAATGAAATAAAATGCATATCATACCCAACTCTATAAAGTTGTTATATTTATGATATTATTCATGAACTTGTTGATTAACCCTTATAAAAATTCAAAATGATCATTAGAATTTGTATTTTCCTTTTGAAGTATGAATAAACTAACATATAGATAAGATTGTATCAAAATTAATTACCCTATATAAACATGGTGTTTGATTAAAATATAATGACATATAAAACATAGATTTTTAATAGATGAGTGTCATGAATCCATTCCCCTTAGTTTTAAAAACAATTTATACTCTTTAACGAAACTCACAAAAGGAATCATTATATTAATAAATTTATAAATTTGTTACATTTCGTCACTATAATTATATTATACTAACAAAATTATAATCCAAATTAGAAATGATTTGTAATAATCGAAAAACCAAGAAAAAAATTTTAAAAATATAATAATTTCACAATCCTACATGAATTAAATTTATGAATCAGAATATTATGTTAATATAGATAATTATTAATTTTAATGGGTTTAATAATAGACATCATGAATTATATTATATACCCTATATTTATAGGTATATTAAAAATGGATCATTGAATTTTACAGGGTCACTCATTTCTTTTTTTTTAAACATGATGCAGTTAATTCCTCAGTGACATGGTTTTCAATGATTATTACTTTCCTATAATTCTTAATATACACTAAATGAGATGATAAAAAATAAAATATTTCTTAAAAATATAGGGTATATTAAATAATAATTCATGGTAGTTACAAAAGCTACCTTATATAAAGACATGAAATAACAATACATATCAATTTTAACTATTTTCATAATTCTTTACAAAGAACACAAAAATTTAGTATTTTACAGCCCCTATAAAATCACTTTGAACTTCTAAATATTGGTTTTACTATGATAAATATCATTTAGATTTCATAGTGGTAATAAAATTGAAAATTAATTAACATTTCTCATATATAATACATTGATAGATTCAATGATCCGAAATTTCTCAAAATCATTATTTTCTCATAATTTAGGAGTGATATAAAAATATAGGAAACTATTAATGATAATTGTTTAGTTATTAGAAAAACATTTTCAGGTAATATCAGTGATTAATCCTACTAATGATTGTTTAAAGAAGTGATAATTGTTAAATAATAAATAAATAATAAAACCAATTTATCAAACTATATAAACAATCATTAACAAATATTTTAATCAATTTTATTATGAAATATCCTAAAAAATATACAATAATAAGAATAAATAATTAAAATATTAAACACCCATGAATTTAATAAGTTACATAAATTGAAAAAAAAAATATGATGTTCATGAACCATATAGAACAATGCTACATAATTCTATGTGTATACATACTCATCACACAAATGTAATGTATGTGAAAGGGGGATCCATCAATAAATATAATATGGTACTTAACTATGAAAACCCATATATTATACAAGATCTGCACTGACATTTTTTATTCTTATCTAAAAATAAATCAAATCGGATTAATATAATATATATAAAACATATTTAAGTAACATTATAAAAATGAGGAGGCTAATAGAAAGAATGTAACACCCCGACCCCAATTACCCAGAGTCGGGGCATTATTACATAACATTGGCATGATACAAGGAAATCATGTCCTGAAATACCAATCACTTTAGTATCCTGGGAAGTTCAAGATACATTTATAAGTTTTACATTACATCATGAAATAAAAACATAAACAACATTTTTTCCCCTTTATAACACACTTATATTCATAGCCTATCCCTATAGGTCTTCCATAAAATACCTCTTCACATCATAGGAAAAATAAAACATAGAAAGTGGAGAGCTCACATACTCAGTAAGGATAACAATATAGAAAAAAACTTTCATAAATAATTATAAACATTTAAGGCAGTGTATTAGACTATAACAAAACCCTTTTAAACTTAATCATTAGTATAATATGGAAAAGATAAAAATAAAATGATTCCATTTACTAATTAACAAAGATATTCTAATATTCGAATAATCACATGGAATATCAATAGCCACTTTCAAAATGATGAAATGCATAATGCCAGACATCATTACCACGTAGTCAATGCCATGTGCCTAGACTACAAATAAGATTTTGTCAAATCCTTGTGCCAAGACACTAGTTTGTCTCCTGAGACCTACCAATGCATTGATCGGCTATAGCAGGCTCCACCAGTCACTTACTAAGTCCAATTAATTCCTCGTATGAAAAGGTTTAAGCATAACTAAAACATCTATATTAAAACTAGAATACAAAATGTCAATACATTATCCATAAACCATTAATGGTATAAAAATAACTCATCCAAAGTCAAATATATCATAAAAACGTTAATATAATATGGAATATTGGTATCATAATAAATCAACTTAAAAAATATTAAAATTCATCAAATTATGTTGACATAGATGAAAATGATTTGTAAAACTCTTTGAGAGAAATATCCATTTTTCATGAAAACATTTAAAAGTCACACAATTTATAAAAGGATGAAATTTAAATACATTTTTGATTAAAATTTTCCCATACCACTTTGAATCATTAAAATGGAATTAACATTTTTAAAGCAATCATGTCCATATAAATAAATCCTTAAAACTCATTTTTGATAACATGGACATTAATGAGAATGATTTAGAAGAATAAAGATTAAAACCATATAAAATAATGATATAGTTAAAGATTACCTTCCATTAAAACATAAAATTTTCCTTTTGAAAATATTTTTATGAAACACTTATGTGGATGATAAAGAGGACCCAGTAGATACTTGCGTAAAAATATCCTCGGATAATGAAGAGATTGTAGATTTAACCCTTACCTTGCAGTTTCCTTTGGTCGAGGGTACGTTTAACCTCCTGTATATTGACCATTGTATGTTATTAAATTATACTAGAACCATATTCATATTTATTATATCATAAATGATTCATTTAATACTTTATACTATACATTTAATAATGATTTCCATGTTAAATTAATATTTTGGGAATAAATCCCTTTCTTTATCGTATGTGTTTTAACTTGTTATTCATTATCATATCATTTAGATCAAGATTTAAATATATCCAGAAAATAAACAATGATTTATATATCATATATATTTAGAATATAAATATTTATAATAGATATATATATGAAATGGAAGTCAATGCTTATGGAGATTTTAGGCCCTACGTACGCATAAACGATGTTTCTGTTTACATATCATATTGAACAAAAGTAAGTGAATAAGATATATGTAAGTACATAAATACATACATATATATATATACTGTAGTATTATTATTTCATATATTACATACTTATTTATAATATATATTTTTATAATCATCATCGAATGCTGACTGTGGGAAGGAATCTCATCGCGTCGTGGAGACGGTAATCCGTACGTATGCACGAGTGACAATACCATTATATTGATGGTGAAATTATATGTAATTGGATTGTATATCATACATATATAATCATTAAAATGATATATTTATTATTTAAATAAGTTATTCTCATTATTATACACATCCCAATAATGAAGGTTTTGAATAACAAACAACACCACGACGTGGAGACGGTAAGTCGTGCGTACGCACGTATGGTTACTTTGTCATTCATATGATTTATAGAATAATTTATATAGTTTTACCATTTTTATAATAATATCACAGTATATAGAAGATAATTTAGTTATTATTTTAGAATGGAAACAACAAAGAAAGAGGAAGTGGATGAAGAAATGAACTCGAAGGAAGTGATGAAATATTTACCTCTTCTTCAGGTTCTTCTTTTTGATTTGATCAAATGGCTCCTTAGGTTGGCTTTAGGATCAAATTAAGGACTCTAGGGTGATGTGATGGATGTTTTAAGGATATTTTCGTAGGGGTAGGCAGATCCAAATGGCATTGGATGAGTGAAATTTAGATAAAGTGATGTTCACTTTAATAAGAGAGGTGAGGGTCACTTTAAGAAAATCTTGAAATTTTATTTTATAATAAAATCCTTTTCGGTTTATAATGGCTCAAAAATAAATTATTTGGAGGATAAGGTGGGGATAGGTCAAAAAACTATCATTCAATAGGTTTTATATAGGTTTAGTTCATCATATTAACTTTATCTTTTAGATTTAACTCTTAGTTAAATAGTTTGACATTTACCATGTCTCTTCGTATTTTAATAATATATGGTTAATAAACATACTATAACAATACAAGACAACCCTATGTGGTTGATTATTAATATATATAACCTTATATATTTCCTATGACCAAACTTTATAATTTTAAGAATTTTATATCAACTAATAATATAGTATTTTTTTAAAAAATTCAATAATGTTAATTATGACAATATTTAGTATTTGATTTTTTTAAAAGTAATAAAAACTTTATCACTAAGAATAAAATTTATGTAACCAAACATAACATGTAATATTAACCTATAAAATTATTTTAATTCATCATAAGTCTAAATTTTGATTTATTTGGATATTTATAATATCAATTATTCTAATAGTTCATTAATAAGGTAATTACTGCATCATCATTGTTTCATAAAAAATTTAAATTATTTAATGTCTAAAAATTAAAAATTAAATACCATTATGTATAAAATAATTTTATATTTTTAATGAATATTTATATTCGAATTTATATTGTGTGTATCCCTATATTAAAAATGGTTTAGTTATTAATCATTGAATTTTACTCTTTTAACTCTTCTTTAAATAAAATAATAATAAATGTCTTAATATAATCCATGTGGACCAAGGAGGATAATATTTTTTTCCTAAGGTTTATTTTGGTCGAATTATACTTATTCAATAGAATTAGGACATGTTTTAGGGTAATTATAATATCATTTTTACCTTTAGATACCCTATTTACATTTAACCGTGTTAAATAAAAGTCAAAAGATACTATTTACCACAATTTATTTTCAACTTATTAAATTATATTTTATTTACTGATTTCAATCAAGTCTCTCATATTTTGTAAATTCAACACATAGAAGTGGTAAAATTACGTTTTATGCAAATTTGCAAACCTGTGTAGAAGGTGGGTAAAAGAGGTTAAAAAGTTCAATAAAATTTTATACATCAAATTTTATTAAAAATGACTCAAATTAATTACATAGAACTTATATAGGTATTATATATCTATTTTTACATAATGTAAATTTATATAAGATAAATAATTATTTAAATAAAAACTCAGTTTTAAAAAATAACAATGTGTTTTCAATATTCATAAAAAATTGAATGTTTTCAGAAAAATACCAAATATTCCCCCTAAGATAATTTTGAGATTATAAATTGAAAAATAAATTATTTTTTACCAAATTAAAAACATATATTTTCCATTTATTAATTTAAAATTATATACCATTGTCAAAACCAAAAAGCGGGTTTTTAAAAAGTAAAAACAATCAAACGATTTACATGGGTTTATGTCAAATTTAAATGTGAAATTACATATAATGACCTAAATTTTATTAAATGATAAAAATATAATCTAATTATACTTCAAAACCTTTCAAATGAAAAATTTAACACTATAAATTAATTTGATTAAAAAATTTGTTTTCAATTAGGACATAGTATTTTTCACTATTCGTCAAAATATGAATGTTATCAGATAAGTACTGAAAATTCATCCAAACTAAATTTTTATGTCCTGATTCTAAATAAGAATTTAATATCCTTAAATTGAATAAATAAAAGTGTCAAATATTGGTTTTTAAAAAGGGTTCTACATTAAAAGGCTGTAAAATTACATTTTTTTTAAATACTTCTTTTATCTAAAAATATGATTCTGTTCTTATATTATGTCTAAAAAACAAACAATATTTATCTAAAAATTATATAGTGTATATAAGATTCAAAATGAAGTTAATACTATTCTTAACTATTTTTTTAATGGCTAGTTTGGTTAGTTGTGGTGTGCTAGAACTCCGTGTTGCATGTAGCATGAGCTATTGAATTACTTTAATGAGACAACATACTATGAAATTGTGGGGTGTTAAATTCTTCCCTCCTTAAATAAATTGTGACCTCGCAATTTGAAATTGTTCTTCGAAAATAAATAGTTAAAAATAGAAAAATACCTTAGTGAAAAACCTCCATCGGAAATTAGGTTAATAAAATTTAGTCTTAATAAGAGGGAAAGGGAAATGAAAATGTTACCACCAAATTATGATCTCGATTAAGAGAACATTGGTGGAAATTAGAGAAACATAATTGGAGGGAAAACATAAATATATTTAGGGAGTGATTGAGGTCATCAATCTCAAATAAGTGTAAAATTGAGGGCCTCAAAGCCATCAATCTATCATGATTTAAAATATCGTTGGTTCAACAAAAAATAAGGTATTAGGATAACACATTTCGGTTTTAATATCCCTTACCTAATGTTTAAGAAATAATTTACTTATAGAATAAGAGGAAAAAATTTTCTTGTCAATTAGAGTTTCATCCTTCAACTAATTTCTATCACAAACACATCTTTCACTCCAAAAGATAATAGAATTCAAAAATATTCTTTTTATCCTAATCGTATAGGGTTCCAAAAAGAATGAAGTTATAATTAATTTGTTAGACTATTTTAAAAGTACATTATACATACTAGGATATCACTTATGCCAGTGGTAGGTGATCCACCCTTGTCTCCCTTTGGTTGCGGGTTCAAGTCTCGCGGCCTTGCCGGATGCGACGGGTTGTCGCCCAACCTATGGGGTTTTTTATAAAAATAGAAAATATAATCATAAGAAATTCTTTAACCTTAATAATAGTATCCAATGTCAAAATAAATCCATTCTATGCTTAAGAATTATCCAAAATACATCTGTCCAAATTCACAGTTTTAAATATATAAGGAAGGAAAACACAGTGATTATTCTGTTTTCCAGGTAATAACATTTGAATACCTACATCATGTATTATTTTAAAACAAGGTAACACCCTGAATTACCATAAAACCTTATTGATTACATTCATGCTCCCATAATTTTTATAGAATTTTGGATATACTCCTTATATCCAAAAATGTTGTAAACACCAACAATGATAGAATAAAAAAATAGATTACTTCTAAGGTAGTAAATAATATACAATATAATTTATCCAAATCAATCATCTCTTATTAAAAAATAAAAATCTCAGTATCAAGACCATATTGAAGATGATATTTCCTTAATCCCAGTATTTTAAAAATCGATTAACTTGTTATTGAGTCACTTTTCTTAGTACCATACAATCTAAAATCCTTAATTAAATAGAACTATAGAACAATCCTTATATACTCTATAATTCCTATAACATGTACATCATTAATAAAATACTCAAATGAAACAATACTTTAATAACAACATAAGAAATCTAATCATTCCTCTTCATCTTCGGTAGTATCATAACATGATTACTATCTAATAGCATCATTTGGGGTATACTCGGAGGATTTGGATATTGCTTCGCGTAGTGTCCCAACTCCTTAAAGATGAAGCATTGTACATTTGAAACCTTTTTCCTACCCTTGCAATCACGTACATAGTGTCCTTTTTCTCCACACTTATAACAAACTCACATTCCCTTCAATAATTTACCAAGGTTATTATTTCTATGGTTATTATATATATGAAAACCCTTCTTTCCCTTCTTCCCTTTATCCATCATTATATCTACCATCCTTTTCTTCTCTGGCTTCCTGTCAAAGCCATAGGACTTAGATAATTATTTACATATCTTATTAACATAGGATACTATTTCATCATATGATGAGAATAAATGGGAGACTATTTTCCTTTTAAATGTTGGATTAATACCATGAAAGATATAATCCTTCATAATCTTTCGATCACGAGTATTGCTGGATTTCTCATTCCTTTTACTAGGTGAAATTTCTAAAAAATGGGATACACAAGGTTAGTTTATGAATCACAATTCATAATTCCAGACATGTAAAATACCTAACGTAAATTGAAAATATTATGCATATAATCTATAATCATAAAATTTTTACTTTAAGGAAGTATTTACTCCTAAATCCTTATAATGTCTTGTAAAGAAAATGTGAATTATCCTAAGCATATCCTTCAGGAGTGTCGTAACCAAGAGTGAAGCAAGGATGATTGTAGTGCACTGGTTCCCATTTGAGTCTAGCTCAAAGTGGTGTTTCTAGGTTTTACCCCTAGGTACATATGTTATTGAGTCACCTCTACCTGCTCGTATCTAGATATGGATTTATTTTTTTGGAAAACACACAAAATCTCTACAATACAAATATTATAAAGTGTGAGATCATGTCTTTTAGAAACTATCTATATATAATGGTTTCATAAGGTTTGGTAAGAAATGGAAACTGTGCCCTTGGTGCATCAGACCATTTTAAATTCAGGAAGAATTAGGGTTATAGCATACCGATTAGCAACGGTATCGAGTCTCTCTTGAGTTCATGATGTATTCAACATATAATTGTTAATCAAGTACATGCTAGTCCCAATGCATGTAGTCAAGAATGGTGAAAAAAATAACATTATGTTTCTTTGTATGAAGAGTTTATTGAGATTCTTAATATAATAGATAATGTATTGATAAATTAGATGACATGACTTATAAAAGATTATTAGAAAAATTATAAAATGTAAGATAAAACATGAGAACCTGAGGTTGTTACGAAGAAGAACCACCGCCATCTATTTAGAAGGAAATAATAAAGAAAGATATAAAGTAAGAAATTTCCAATGTAGGGAAGAATATAACACCCCCTGATTTATGGTATATATCTTCCAAAATAAACTCCATTAACTCAATAGCTTATGTTTCATGCAACACTGATCTAAAACTAATCATGATGCACTATTCAACATTAACATGACCATTCAAATAGTAATGTGACCATTAGGAATAGTAATTTGACCATTATAATAATAATGTCATCTATGAAAGTATAACTAAAATTAAGGTATCTTATAAATGAATAAAAGTTATATTTATATCATGTAGTACTGAAATAAATGTATTAATAATGGTAAATTGTGTGTTGGTATTTGTTGGAATGTAAATGTTTATTTAAAATTTTATAATTAATATAATAATTTAAAATATTTTTTTTCATAAAATTGATTCATGAATTAATACTTTTTTTGTTGATATTATAAGATAATTTTCTAAGACAATAGTTATTTTTTCAATGTTTCATAAAATGGGTTATAATTTTGAAATCGATATTTTTTTTAAAAAGTTAATATTTAAATTTAAAATTAAATTTCCCATATATAGAAAAAAAATTTTAAAAAATGGTGACCAATTTTTAAATAGACACATTGAAAAAAATCGTTGGGTGAATTTTTTGGGTTTTCCAAGATATTTTATTTTCTAGTGAATAGTGAAATACGTTAGTTTACAATATTTTCTAAAATCAGGAATTATTGAGTCATGGACGGTGGATGGTTCTTGTAATCACCATTATATAACTATAAAATGAAATATTTTCTATACATTGTCACAATAATCTTCACTATTGATTTTATTGATCGAAAATAATAAACAAATGATTAGAATAATAAAACACATTGATTTGCTCCACTATAAATACCACCCCTCACCACACCTTCACATCACACCCTATAAGCCTTGGAACATGCATATATTCTACCCAATTTCTATTTTAAACCTATACTCATGTTTTCTTATAGTCTCACCAAAAGTCCAATCCCAATTTCGGGATAGAGGTTCTCACGGAGAAGAAATCCAAGAAGTAAAGTCCTCTTTAATTTTCTATTAAATTAATTTAATTTTGTTTCTTTTCTTATTATATCCTTTAATTATCTATCCAAACATTAATTATAACTCTAATATATTATATATACTATATTTTTATTTTTTAATGTAATATCCATCATCAAACCCCTTCTCCTCTACATTTTTTTAAACAGAAAACTTCATCTATGACGTTTCGATTTACTGTCATCGTGGGCAATGTGTATTCATTATCACTTAATTTATTCCATGATGGTCATAAAACAAGTATTATGGATAAATAATATCTTATTATACATATTTCATGTAAATTAATGTTCTCCAACCAATATATAAATGTTATATTAAATAAAATGATATATGTTTGTGACAGTCATAAAACCCGTGAAAATAAATTATTTCATTTTTATTAAACATTTATCTAATGAATAATTCTCAAAAAATATAAACAACTAATATATATTATAATTTAATCTTTAGGAAGTTCATGTATAACATATAATTTCAATAATGGGGAACTATTCCAGCTATATAATGAGATCAATAATTATATACATGCAAACTGAACCAGAACACATAAGAAAATTGAAACTCTCTGAATGAATAAATTGAATCTTATATCAACTAAAAAAATACATAAATGGTTTTAATAAAATAAAAATAAATAAAAAATTTGTTGAAAATTTTATAAATTATGTAAATAATTATTCCAATTAAATTATCCATAACACTTTATACAAGTGTTGAACGCTTTCATACATAAGGTATGGGACATCATCTCAATTTCCACTTCATAATGACAAACATGGTATTGTGCACCAAATAATATTATTGTGATGCATCTAATTCCCATTGGATATCATTTTTTATTTGATATTAAATTTCACTTAAACATCCATATTTTTTGAATCATGGATATAATTATTTTCTAACGCATATTCCATTTTTACATACGGTGTTTACATTGAATGTTATTTGATTAACTGGGGAAATATTGGTAAATCTATATCCTCTTAGTAGTACAGATATTTTGGAAACTCATATCATTAACGATATAAATATATATTTTAATTTCTTTTTAGAAATTCAGTTATGAGTGGTACAAAAATTATGTATCCCCTTGATTCATAGACTTGTATCATGAGACAAATACGGTCATTGATAAAACACTTCTTGTTTTTTTTCATGCAGAATCAGACAGGTTTCTACCCACAAGTCTGTCCACTGAGTCCATCCTACCTTCATGAAACCCAGGAAAAGGGACATTAAGTCATTAGGTCCACCTTTAGGCCTATGGGATACATCAAGGTATTCGGTACATCCCAAGGCATTCGGGTAACATGTTTTCACTAGTGCAGAAATCGTTTTTTACGTCACCATTTTTTACGTCGGTTATATATAACTGAAGTAAAAATGTGGCGAGTAAATTCTTAACGTCGGTTATTTTAATAACCGACGTTACAAATCACGCCTGTTGGGTTTTTACATCGGTTATCTTATAACTGACGTAAAAAACCAATGCACGGGGGGTTTTTTACGTCGGTTATTTGGAAACCGACGTAAAAAACCCGATATCGATGCGTTTTTTACGTTGGTTATCAAATAACCGATGTAAAAAACAAAGTGCGGGGATTTTTACTTCGGTTATTTGATAACCGACGTAAAAAACGCGTCCGGGCTTTGGTTTTTGACGTCGGTTATTAGAGAACCGACATAAAAAAGGCGTCAATATCAGGTTTTTTACATCGGTTTCCAAATAACCGACGTAAAAAACCCACCGGTCTTTGGTTATTTACATCGGTTATAAAATAACCGGCGTAAAAAACACGTAGATATCGGGTTTTTTTACGTCAGTTTCCAAATAACTGACGTAAACCCCCCCCCCCCCCCCGCACATTGGTTTTTTACGTCGGTTATTTTATAACCGACGTAAAAAACCAAATCCCGGGGGGGGGTTACGTCGTTTATAAAATAACCGACGTAAAAAATGCGTAGATATCTCATTTTTTACTTCGGTTATAAAATAACCGACGTAAAAAACCAAAGCGCGTGAGCTTTTTTATGTCGGTTTTAAAATAACCGACATTATAAATTTAAAAAATAGTTTATAACGTCAGTTATATAATAACCGACCTTATAAAACTTTTAAAAAAATTAAAGCTCGTGGACTGTCATTTACAATTTTTCTATTGACAGTCCGTCGGCTCGTCTCTCTCGCGCGGTAAACCCTAATCAGATCGTCGATCGACCTGCGTTAAACTCAATTTGGCTTCATTGTTTATCTTCTTCACTCCTCTCAGATCTATCATCTCAACTCACAACATTCAATTAAGCCTTCCACGAATTTATTTCATTCGTCTTTGTTTCGATTCTTGATGTGCTTTTCGTTCATTTTTTAATCTCGTGGAATTTTTTGTTATTGCAAATGGTTATTTGCAAATGGTTATTTGTATTTTGTTATTACAAATGGTTATTTTTATTGCAAATGGTTATTTGTATTGCAAATGGTTATTTGTATTTTGTTATTGCAAATGGTTATTTGAATCTCATGGAATTTTTTGTTGATATAACAGACTATTTTGTTGATATAACAGACTATGTTGAGGGAACATTAAACTAGATGAATAATGAGATAAAAAAGACGTGCATCATTACTTTAAAGGAAAATAAATAATAATTACTTTTTATATCATATTTTGGATCGGGTTTTTTATAAATTAAAACAATAAATGTGATCCCCATTATATGATATTGGAGGAGTACCATGGTTTAACCACACAGTATGGAAAACCTAGAACCAACCCTAAAAAATGAATATGCATCATGCTGTCTGATTTCATGATAAATAAGTATGGTTTGTACAAAATATATTTCCTCCATTATATTTGTAAACAAATGTAAAATGTTTCCTAGGTAGAACCTCATGGTATTCACTAACCATGTTCCAACCATGAATAAGAATATAAAACTATAATATCCTAAAAAGTCAAAAAATAATAATACAAGGATGAATAAAAAAAGTTAATCAAAATAATTTGATTTAATAACCTATAATAAATATAGAGGTGTTAAAATAACACAAACCATACTAAATTCTACCCCTAGAAGAATATGTTGAGGATGTTGTACCCAGATTGAGATTAGGCCACTACTCCATTATCAATGGCTCTCACACCTATGTCTCATTGGAATCAAAAACATGTTACCAATGATATTAAACCATATGAATTACCATATCATTTAGCACATTCACTTGAGAATATAAAACACATTATTATTGTTAATCATATACATATACATATTTAGTCTTGTAATTTCCAGGCTGTTCATTATTGTTGTAGATATTTGTTAATTCTTGGTGTTTAGAATTTATGAACATGTTTCCTGTAATTGGAATTCAGTTTTTGTCCATGGTTGTTTTGTTTTCGTTTTTGGATTTTGAAAACCTAAAATAAACAGAGTTTTTAGTCGAGTTTTATTTTGATTGATAACTGTTAAAGTTGAAGGCCAAGTACAAAATCAAATCCCCACAAGATATGTTACATGGGATTAAAAGGCAGAAATAAAGGATTAAACTGAATCAGTGGGACTATTGTTATTCTGAGCAGACCATTATTGGACACGCTAGGCGGCCCTCTTAGCCTTCCAATGCAATTAACGATCATCAGAAACAAGAATGAGTGAATTGATGATAAAATAATAACATGCTGGTAGACCTCTTTTTGCCAGTCACACCGAAGGGTGATGAAGACCAATATCAAGGTATGCACGCCATTTAAAATAGGTTGTTTATCTAATATATTAAAACATCATAACCGAAATCAATATTTATCTATGTAGGCGTCATGGTTTTCTTTGATTCAATGAAATTTAAAACTGTTATATCTAACTATAATTTGTTTTAAAAATAATATTCAAGCATATTTTTTAAATACCTATAGATTTGTTTTATATTTTAAATTGTTTTACATTCAAATCATGATTTTTTCATATAAAAATGTATTTGTCTTATCTTAAAAATATATGTTTTTTGTTGATATTTGTTATAGGTAATAATGAGTCGAAGTTGGATTACGGCACATCGAATGAGCAATGAATTTGAGGAAGGTGTTGATGCCTTTTTGGAATTTGCAAAACGAAATGTTCCAAGTAGTGACATTTTTTTCTGTACATTCCTGAAATGTTTGAATATGAAGAAGTTGAAAAGTAGAGAGATAAAAGATCATCTGATATGTCATGGTATTAATCCAAGATACATCCCTTGGATTTGGTATGGTGAAACTGGACGGAATGTCACTGATGATGATGATTCGCAAGATGGTAACTCCGATTGAATTGAAGAAATGATTCGCGATATTGTAGAAGAACAAATTGAGATAGAACCGACAATTGTGCGTCTATATGGTGATGCTGAAAAAACATTATATCCCAGTTATACAGATTTTACGGTTTTGTCGGTGGTGTTAAGATTGATTAACCTGAAGGCAAAGCATGGATGGAGTGACATAAGTTTTAAAGAGCTGCTACAATTGATGAAATACATTCTTCCAATAGATAACGATCTTCCAGATTCACATTACAAAGCCAAGAAAATATTATGCCTGATGGGATTGGGATACAAGAAAATACATGCCTGTCTGAATGACTGCATTATATATAGGAAGGAATATGAATTTCTGTCAGAGTGTCCAAAATGTGGGACATCACGGTATAAGGTGAAAGAAAAATCACAGGGTGATGTAGAGATTACAAAGCTCCCTTCAAAGGTATTTTGGTATCTTCCTATAATTAATCGTTTCAAACGTTTATTTGCTAATTCACATGATGCAAAAAGGTTAAGATGGCATGCTGAAGAGCAGGTATGTGATGGAAAAATACGTCATCCAGCTGATTGTCCACAATGGAAGAAAATTGATGCGTAGTATTCTACATTTGGAAATGAAATTAGAAATCTCAGACTAGGGTTGTGCACAGATGGAATGAATCCATACCGAACACTCAGTAGCACACATAGTTCATGGCCTATTTTATTGGTAATTTACAACCTATCTCCTGAAGTGTGTATGAAGTGCAAATATGTCATGTTGAGTACAATGATATCTGGTCCAAAGCAACCCGTTAATGATATTGATGTTTACTTGTCACCGTTGATTGATGATTTGAAACTGTTATGGGCTGCTGGTATTAGGGTGTATGATTCTTATAAAATGGAATATTTTCAACTGCATGCAGTGTTTCTGTTCACTATAAATGACATCCCAGCGTATGGAAATTTTTCTGGATACAGTGTTAAAGGATATAAAGCATGTCCAATTTGTGAACAACAGACGTCCTATTGTCAATTGCATCATGGGAGGAAAACAGTGTACATGGGTCATCGAAAGTTTTTGCCTATGGAACACCCTTATAGAAGACTAAAAAAGGCATTCAATGGCTCACAAGAATTTGATACTTCTCCAAAACCATTATCCCTTGATCTGTATTTTGAGAGGGTGAAAAACCTTGACGTGACATTGGGAAAGACACAGAAATCTGGTAATGATAGACATATTTGGAAGAAAAGGTCAATTTTTTTTGAGATACCATATTGGAGGTATCATGAAGTTAAACATAATATTGATGTCATGCACGTGGAGAAGAATATATGTGATTCTTTGATTGGAAAATAGTTAGATATTAAAGGAAAGACTAAAGATGGGTTGAATGCAAGATTAGACTTACTATCAATGGGAATACGTTTGGAGTTAGCTCCCACTCCTAAAGGAAGATGAACATTTCTTCCCCCGGCTTGTCATACATTATCGAAGAGGGAGAAAATTAGCTTCTGTCAGTGTCTTCATGATACCAAAGTGCCTCAAGGTTATTCTTCTAATGTAAAATATATTTTCTCATTGAAGGACTTGAAGTTGATAGGTATGAAATCACATGATTGTCACGTCATGATGCAACAAATTCTACCAGTTGCATTGCGTGGAATATTGCCCATTCGTGTCAGAAAGACTATAATGAAGTTGTGTTATTTTTTCAATTCAATTTGTAACAATTCGATTGATGTGAATGCTTTGAAAATTTTGGAAAAGGATGCAATTTTTATACTTTGTCAATTGGAAATGTATTTTCCTCTAACTTTTTTTGATATAATGATGCATTTAATGATTCATCTGGTTCGAGAAATAAAGATTTGTGGGCCTGTATATCTTAGTTGGATGTATCCTTTTGAAAGGTATATGAAGATATTAAAGGGGTATGTTAAAAATCTATATCGACCTAAAGCCTCCATTATTGAAAAGTATATTTCTGAGGAGGTAGCAGAGTTTTGTACGAGCTACTTGGCTGCGGCGCAACACATTGGTTTGCCTCCATCTCGCCATGAACAAGTTAATAATGAGGGAAAGGGGATTCACGGCTTGAAAGTCAAATCATTGTCAGCTGAACAGATGAAGAAGTTAGAATCATACATCTTGAATAACATATCTGATGCCCAACCGTATATCACAGTGCATATTAATGAGTTGAAAAAATGTCATCCAAAGAAGAAAGAAATGTAGATGTTGAATGAGCACAACAAAACTTTTTTGTCATGGATTAAAAAGACTTTTCTTGGTAGATCAGATGTATCAGAGAAATTAAAATGGATAGTGGGTGGTCCATGTTTAAATGTGATAACATGGTCTGGTTATGACATTAATGGTTATACATTTCATACAAAAGCTTAGGACAACAGAAGTGCAGTTCAGAATAGTGGTGTATTGGTGTTTACAGAAGCAATGCATTTTTCGAGTGCTAAGGACAAAAACCCAATTTCTGCATCAAATGCATATTATGGAGTGATTGAAGACATATGGGAGGTTGATTACTTTAAAATTAAAGTTCCCATTTTTAACTGTAAATGGTTTAACGGTAACAACAGTGTCAAAAATGATGAATTTTGAATGACACTTGTTAATATGAATAGATTGGAAGACACAGTTGATTCTTTTATAATGGAAACCCATGCAAAACAAATTTTTTATGTAGTAGATCAATCAGATATGCAGTGGGCTGTTGTTTTATAAAGGAAAACACAATATGTTGGTGAGGATGAACTTGATGAATATGCTGATTTATGTGAGATCCCTACTTCCATGGAAATATTAACAGAACATAATGACGATCATGTTGAAGACATAGTTTGTGCCATAAGGAACGATCACGATGAAGGAATTTGGGAAAACAATCCATCTGTACATTCCTAAAATTACAGGTAACATATGTTTATTTCTTGTTTACATTTATTTTTTCCATAAATGTTAGATATTGTAAGTTTTTTATTTATTAAAACATTTTTTAAAATAAAATAAGTATATGTTTTTGTTTGTTTTAAGTTTGTTTAGTTTACTTTATCATGTTTATAACCATTACATGAATTTTAAAATGCTTATTTTTGTTCACTGACAATTACTTTACCATGTTTACAATGTTTACCAGGTTTACCATTTTTACCATTTTTACCATCTTGACCATCTAGACCATCTCTTCCATCTTTACCATTGTTTAAAATGCTTACCATATTACCAATGTTTACTATTATTTAACTTAGTAAACTTTTCTATTTTCTGATTACAGTAGTAGTAAAATATTTGAATTTGTATATTTGTTCACTGATAATTACTTTACCATGTTTACAGTGTTTACCAGGTTTACCATTTTTACCATTTTTACCATCTTGACCATCTTGACCATCTTTTCCATCTTTACCATTTTTTAACATGCTTAACATATTACCAATGTTTACTATTATGTAACTTAGTACACTTTTCTATTTTCTGATTACAGTAGTATTAAAATATTTGAATTTGTATATTTGTGAACTGACGTTTATTTTTTTGATTTGATGGATAATGATAGATCATTAAGATGATCAACCACATGATTCTGGAGAGGAGCATATTGCTGGTTATACCTCTGGGGATGAACATTCACATGCTCCTATTACGACAAAGATTTCAAAGGTTGGTAAACGTGGGTGCACACGTTTACCAAAATTATCACTTGCCTGTACGTAGGATCAGAGGATAGTAGTTGAGTTTGATGATGATGATATTCCTAGAGGTCTGAATGCCAAAGATTTTAAGAGTTTTGTTGCAACTCAGGATAAGACCAAAGTAAACATTCTGTATGATGATTGGAGAGGTGTGGATAAAGTGATTATCTCTCAGTTGTGGGAGACGATTTTTTTAAGATCTTTTGTCATTGTTTGACCATTATTTTAATGTTTCTAGTATATATAATATGTTTAACCTCTTCTTTATCAGATGACATTTGATATTCCTGACACTGGTGGAGTCCGGAAGAAATGATTATCGTTAGCTGCCAGGAGATGGAGGGATTTCAAATCAACCCTCTCATCTGATTTCATTTATGGTCATAGGAATCATTACAATCCATGTAGTATATATCCTTTTATAGATGAAGACACATGGAGAAAATTTTTTGAAAGTAGAAAAAAAGAGTCATTTCTGGTAAGGTCAATGTAAACTTTTATAAACATTCTTATATAAATGATTTTATTAATATTTTGTTAATTATTTCTTATTCTTAAATTACAGCAAACAAGGAAAGATCATCAGGAGATCCAATCTAAAAATGTATACCCTCATAGTTTATCTCGGGGAGGGTATACATTATTGGAAGAAAAAATGATGGCGGAAATATTTCAACAACTAAGAGCTGAGTCTTCAAGCTCTGGAGAGGTGGCCCCTCCATCCCCTCCATCTAGACATGAAAAATGGAAGAGAGATCGGAAGAAAAAAAAAGGTAAATATCTTTCAGAAGAATCGATAATCGTAGCTGAGAGGATTGTAAGATATCTATTTAATTTATTTAAGTTAACTTTTTTCTTCATATAAGTTTCAATCATTACAGAAATGTTCAATTAATTAATACAGGACTCTCTTGAGGAGACGATTTCAGAGTGGACATTTACAGCTACTAGGAGGGAAGATATTTTATTTGCAGCATTGGGAAGGCCCGAACATCCTGGTCGTGTAAGAGGATATCTGGCAGGTGTATCGGTAAGAAAAGTGTTTCCACGTTCTTCAACTTCTAACATTGAGGGGGTTTATAAAAAAAATAGAATCCTTGGAAGCTGAAGTTCAAAATATTAATGCGACGATGGAAGACAAGATTAGAGAGTCGGTGCAGTCTAAGTTTGCAGAAATGCAAAGAGAATTTCAAACTACAGCTCCCACTCCTCCACCTCCCCCTGCAGACCCCATTATTTATCCTCCACCTCCGCCAGTAGCTCCCACTCCCCCACCTCAGCCTGCGGACCCCATTTTTTATCCTACGCCTCCGCCGCAGCTTCCTACATATTGCGAGTTGTATGTTGATGATTCTCAACATCATATAGTAGCATATGGGTTGGTATATTGTATAGGAGATACAGTTCATCATCAACAATTAGAGGTAGAGAATCAGAGGGTCACTATACAGGATATTATAGATAGATCATCTAGGGTACCAATACCTACAGATGAGGTGGCGACAGTTGGACAGAGTATCGGCCATTTTTTAGTTTGGCCATCCAGACTTCTTCGGCTCATTACCATAGAGGTATGAATGCTATATCTTTTATTTTATTTTTTATTATAGTTGTTTTATCATTTGAAAACTACTATATTTCTCAATTTTTTTTCACTTGAATACTACAAAGGTAAAGAAATATTGTATAGACAACAACAAAGACAACAGGCTATGACATCAGATACATATTCCAGTGGTCTTGACAGATTGTCAAGATATTCACATTTGTTGTTGGGTTTTTATCAGTTTCAAATGGAATATCATGTTTGTGGACGTGAAATAAGTGTGGGGATTACAAAATCTGATATCATGGAGCTTGTCAGTAGAGATAAGTTGGGCATCAACGTGGTGAAAATTTTTTCCATGTAAGTCTTAACACCTTTTCCCTGTGTTATATGTATTAAAAATGTATACTTATATATGTTTTGTATTAGGTATCTTTATAAAATTTGTGAGAGGAATGAACTGACAGAAGTATATGGATTCATGGACCCACAATTGATTTCCCCTGAAGCATGTGCATTGACTGAGGAACAAAGAATGGTTTATGTTGATGAAAGATTTGAAAAGAATATAATCAGACAATGTTGGATGATGCCTTTTTGTGAGAGTTATGAAACACATTTCTCTCAAAGAGTTAATTATATTTTAACATAAAAAACCACTAACATTAAATTTCCTTTTATCAGTGATCATTGGATGTTAAGGATTTTTTTCCCAAGGGAGAAAGCTCTTTATTGGATATGCTCGGTTCATGGTGATGTGCGGGAAAGTTTTAAGAATATATTGGAAAATTAAGTTTCAATTTCTCAATATTTTTATATATTATAATGAATTTTAAATTTACCCGATTCGTATTATTTTCTAACAGTGCATGGGTCTACTTTCGAAAAAACAGAAAGAAAAGAAATGCAAAGATCAAATATGTAAATGCGAAGGTAAATTTCCATTTATAATTTGTACTTTTTGATTTATTACATAAAAATAATATATTGAATTTACACTCATTAAAAACAGAATTGTCATGAACAACAAGGCCTCATCGAATGCGGATATTATATGTTAAGATTTATGTATGAAATAATAACAACTGGGACAGTTGTGAATTTTGACCTGGTACGATTTCCTCTTAAACTTTGACATACTATTTCAATTTGATTTATTCATTATACAAGTTAACTATATTCTTTTTCATTCGTATCTTTTTGATGACCCTCAACCCTATACTGCTGAAGACATCAAACACGTACAAGTGGAGTGGTCAAATTATTTTACAGGTTTGATTGAATTTTAGTTGTTTTTAATGTAAAATGTAATTTTGAATATTGTCGTTTTAATTGTGTATTTGGTAGTTGTTTAGGTTTGATTTAGTTTTTTTTTTGAAGTTAACAGTGTAAGTTTTGAATGTTATATAAGTGAATGTTTAATTTTGCTCTACTTCTTGTTTTGGTCTACTTTTGATGGTTCTTCTGGTATGGATTTGGGTCTGTGGGGGTGTGTTCAGTGGGGTTGGGGGTGTCCAGCGGTCTGGGAGGGCTATTCGGTGGGGTGGTGGGATAGTCCTGGGGGGTGGCAGGGATGTCCAGGGGTGTGGGAAGCCAGTCCAGGGGTGTGGGAGTGCTGTCCAGGGGGGGGGGGGTTGTCCAGGGGTGTTTGGGGCTGTCCAGGGGTGTGGTGGGGATGTCAAGTGGGGTGAGGGGGTGAGGAGGTGTTGTTCGGGCGGGTGGGGGTTGTCGAGGGGTGTTTGTGGGTGTCCGGGGGTCGGGGCGCAGTCCAGGAGTGTGGTGGGGGCTCCAATGGGGTGGGGGAGGGTTGTCCAAGGGGTATACATGAGGGTGGGAGCTCCAATGGGGTGGGGGAGGGCTTTCTAGGGGGTATAAATGAGGGTGAGGGATCCAACGGGGTGGGGGAGGGCCGTCCATGGGGTATAAATGAGGGTGGATACTGTCTAGTGGGTAAGTTTTATATGTTATCTTTGTACATGCTTAATTTTGATGTACTTCTGTTTTTGTCGTACGATTTCTTGATTTGTTTTCTGGTTGATTCTGGTGGAGAGAAGATCACTGCATTCTGTTTAAAAAAATTGGGTTAATCACATCGGTTATTTAATAACAGACGTGATAAAATGCTTGGAAAATAGTTTATCACATCGGTTATTTAATAACCGACGTGATAAAAGGTCTGCAGAATGGTTTATCACGTCGGTTATTGAATAACAGACCTGATAAAAGGCCTGGAGAATGGTTTATCATGTCGGTTATTCAATAAACGACGTGATAAAGGGCCTGGAGAACGGTTTATCATGTCGGTTATTCAATAACCGACGTGATAAAGGGCCTGGAGAATGGTTTATCACATCGGTTATTGAATAACCGATGTGCTAAATGGCCTGGACAATGGTTTATCAGGTTAGTTATTCAATAACCGACGTGATAAACCGCCTCCCTCTAGTTTATCACGGCGGTTATATAATAACCGACATGATAAACCCCCCTCCCCCCGGTTTTTCACGTCGGTTTTATATGAACCGACGTGATAAACCGCCCTCACCCCCGTTTATCGCGTCGGTTCTATATGAACCGACGTGATAAACCCCCTCGTCCTTGTTTATCACATCAGTTGTTTAGGAACCGACGTGATAAACCATTGACCAGGCCGTTTATCACGTCGGTTCTTCAATAACCGACGTGATAAACCATCCTCCAGACCCTTTATCACGTCGGTTCTAAAATAACCGACGTGATAAACATTGCGATTTTATGTTTTTGACGTCGATTTTTAAATAACCGACGTCAAAAACCGTATTTAAAACGTCGCACGTATTAACGTCGGCTAGAAACCGACATAAAAAATTAAAAATAACCGACGTAAAAAACGTTTTCTGCACTAGTGTGTATAAAAGTTACTTGACGAACTCTATAAGAAGAATGCTCTGGGTGAAGATTCAGAGCAGGCGCATTTACTAGAGAATAGAAAACATATTTAGAAGAAATAAAGTGTATGGAAATTTCTATTTTTACTCGGAATTCGAATCTCTTTACAGGAATACAAGCTGAATACCCATGCGAAGGTAGAGAGCTAACATCAGCGTGTAAACGCTAGGGAGGGGCAGTTTCATGTAGTCATTGTCTGGGATAGATTTCTCTATGACCTCTAGATCATGTAATGTCATGAATCATATGGGTTTTGTAGGGTTTCCCTTTCAACCCTTAAAATCGGGGTTATCAATAATGAATAAAAATATAATTCCTTCGGGCCATTCTAATAAGAATGTGTTTTTCAGTTATTTACCTTCCTATAATGATTAGGCCTTGTTCACTTTTGTTTTCTTATTATTGCTTCATATAACCATTTCTTAGAATTTGAGATCACCTTTAAATTTATATTCCTTCCCCTAGTTATGATTTTAATATCATTTAATAATTATATAGAAATTAATTTGTTTTTATTTATTACGTTATATGATTAATTACTAATGTAATAAGGGAACCATGATTGAATCTTGTTCTTCAATAATAAAAAACTATTTCGTCCATGTGGATGAGATTCCTTGTAATAATTCTAATTTAAAAATGGAATGAATTGATTCTAAGCTATAAGGTTCTATGTCATCAAAATTCAAAATTTTCCTAAAGTGGGAGAATGTTATAACATAGTTTGGTAAATAGAGGATAATTAAAGAACGTTTTTCAAAATAGTTTTGTTTTCTGTAAATTGTACATAATATATGAAACATTTTTGAAATGAATGACAAGATATTATAGAATTTATTTTGATAATATATAATTTATTTTTTATATATAAGAAAAAAACATCATATCTAATGTCATTCAATAGTTCATAGTTTTTGTTTTCAAATATTTATATCAAGGAATCATTTTTCTATCGATGCCATATAGAGGGAACAAATGTTATTGTTCACTAAACTATGCCATTCTTTCCAAATCATAAACCTAAATCATTATATTTATAGTGAAAAATTATTAAAAATACCTAGAAAAAATATGATGAATAAACCATTACATGCTCATTAATGTTGTTATTGTGCATGAGTATAAAAATAATAATGAAAGATTCAACTATACTATAATTAAAATTTTGGTGAATTTATTTTCTGATAATATTATTTCTAATTTTGTGTGAATAAATTATTTTTGTTAGTAAGTACACTTATGGAA
Source organism: Viscum album (assembly GCA_963277665.1). Classification (NCBI taxonomy): domain Eukaryota; kingdom Viridiplantae; phylum Streptophyta; class Magnoliopsida; order Santalales; family Viscaceae; genus Viscum; species Viscum album. The sequence goes on along the minus strand of OY728119.1, from coordinate 1,009,021,748 downwards.
TAATGTGATAACTGATAGTGGATATAAACTACAATCTGATTAATTTTTTTAGAAGGAGCTACTGGATACTAATAGAGGTTTTGTGATAAAATTGAATTAAGGATGAGTGAAACCATATAATTTTTATCTTCTCTTAATTTCATAATCAAAATATGAAAACTAAATTTTGGGTATAAATATTTTTTAGATGTGGATTGTATACTAATAAATTCACCCAAAAAAGCATGTCAGTTTTTTTTAGGCCAACTCATTGTATGTATTATCTTTTTAAAAATTAGAGATATGGTTTCATTCTAAAATATATTCAAATTTAATACTTATTTGTAGATTCTACATTAACATGAAGAATTACATTGAATTATAATTCAAAAGATACTAGTGAAAAATAATTTAAATGATTGTGGGGGTGAAATCATAGAGAGTCTAAAGGTGTATAATTAAAAAATAGAAGATATATAAAATATAAAATATAAAAACATAGAAAATGAGAATATGTGAACTATTTCATATTGAGAATTTTAAATAGGTTATTCTCTAAAGGGTGAATAAATATTAATTATTAAAGACATGGATTTATTCTTATTTATATAGATATATAGAAACACCAATTATAGATTTTTTTTGTTGACTTTTTTTTTTGCTTTTACAGTAATTACCCATGAGTCGAATCACTATATTCATACATTGAAGAAGTTCTTAGAGGGGTAATTAGAGGTAGTATACCATAAATTGTGTAAATAAATTATCCTAAAATTGTAATTTATCAAAAATAAATTTGTGGAATTGTGGTAAATAAGTGAATTTGTATTGCTTTCTACTTATATATTGCTATTTAAGCTATACGAAGTAAATTATCAATGTCCTTGAACATTAATTTATTTATATTAATGTTTTGATTTTAGGGTTTTATTTGATAGCATTGAATATTTTTTCTAAATTGATAATAAGATAAGTTTCACTAAAAATTATGTTCACCCCAAGACATAGAAATTTATGGTGATTGGGACCCCAATCATTTAAATAATTCATTGAATATAGTAAAATTAATTATTAAATTGTATTCCATAATGTTTTTATCAAATTAATTCATAGAAAATTCATGAGATTCATATGGAAAAGGTTCTTAATATTCATCAATACAACTTATTAACTTACCAAAATTATATATATCATCAAAATAGATAATTTATTTATATAATCACTAAATTTATAAACATTTAATAAACATATATTTCACAAATTATAAGCTTGTTATTCTTGTTATTCCCCAAGATAAATTCTCAAGACCATATATTCGATGAATGTTTACTATTTCTTTATGTGATGTGTTTTTCGAAAATATTTCATTAAACATATATATAATAAAGAATATTAATTTTATTAATAAATTATTTGAAATATAATTTTACATATAAAAAATTGTTTTGAGAATTTATATGATTCATATCTAGGAAGGATTTTTTCAACTCCACAGGCAACCCTTCAGGTACTTATTCATATATCTTTTGAGGTTATCGATAGGTGAAAATAAACTCATACCAAAATATATACATAACTTACACAAAATTATACCCCAATCAATTCAATTTTTATGGATTCAAAAACACATTAGGCATATCAAAAACATCTATAAATAATTAATATTGAATCATTATTAGAAAATTTTTATTTATTGAAATATCAATTTAATTAATAGTATATTAGAAATTATTTTTTTTGAAATTTATTTTCTTATAAAATTTATTATTCTTTCATCTAATTTGAATGAATATATAATTAATACCTATGATTTGGTAGGAATGACACATCACAAGATGGTTTTTTAAAAATATTAGTCACAACCCCCTCCCCATGATGTGTACCCCTCCTGGGCCAGCAATGTGAGAAGGGAGATAATGACCCCCGAGTCTCGCCTCCAGCAGACCCTGAGATGGAGACTACCACCGATGGTATAATAAAAATACAAATGGGATGAATTACTATCTAAGAGAACACATGCAGAAGGGAGAGATCAGATAGACACCAATCAACTCCAACTCAATCTGGAATATTAATGAAACCCATGTACACATATCAAATTTCATGCAAAAGTAATTCAACTGGAAGGTAAAATTACAAGTACCCAAAAGAAAATTAAACAACAGAAACCGCAAGCCTGAACAGCTCCTAAAACTCCAAACTAGTAGAAACCATCTTGATCTCCAACCTACTCTAAGTGACCTGAAAAACATTTTATATATACATAGGGTGAGTATAACAGTATACTCAGTAGGATACTCCCTGAAGCCTCTCGTGCAAAAGTAAAGGAAGCATGCTAAAGCACAGTGAACAAAAAGTGATACTAACTAGTCACCTAAACAGGTATACTATGTTCCCAACCTCACCATGGCTACTCTCACCAAGTAATGTATACAATAATATATCAGATAATAATGAATATCAAGGGTACCCCGCTACTACTTCCCCACTGGTTTTCCGCTTTTCCCCAACAACATACGTCATGTGCATCTCTCTCCAAAGGCTTACCTGCAGACACCTGGGTTAAGCTCCACAATCTGCACCACATGCACCACAATGGCTTGCCCACGAACACCTGGGGGAAGCACCACACCATCCTCACAACCAAAAGTAACCAGGTAGTTTCCGGGAGCAACCACAGCTCGCATGACGTGTATCATATGTCAGGTATTATACCTCAAGTCCTTACATCCCACACAACAAGTAAGGATCCTCAATCCATCATAGCCTATACACGTTACACCTATAGTAGTCCATAGGAAACTATATCCAGAATATAAGTGTCTGAATTACCACAAGCCATTACAGCATTATACACACATAGATGGGGAAAACTAACCAATGTGACTATCAGCACAAGTAACTACCAAGAGAAGAGAGCGGGGCCAAAGGGGGTAGTCATCCATTCATCCTTCCACCGGAATGATGGGGAAAACACCCCCCCCCCCCCAGGGCTCAGAATCCTCGGGGTTTCATTTTCCATTACTGATAGGGTGTAGTAGCGTATGGAACACCAAAATTACATAATACACTATATATCACAACCACACTATGGGCATAACCTAGTCTTAGACACAACTGTAGCAAACATCTCTCAGACTCCGGGCTGCTACTTCTAAGACTAGGTATCATATAAGCACACAACCATTTAAAGAGCATTATTAGATTGATTCTTTCCCTTTTTATCAGTTCCAATTTACGTTAATTAATTATTTAAAGATTAATTAACCATGAAAAATTGCACATTACATTAATACCACATCGAAAAATTCCACTGTCCCTTCAAAAGTTCTCAACCTCATCATTAAGTTTCAACAAAATCCAACCCCATTGGTTAACATCATTTATTCAGAAATTCATTTTAGAATTACATCCCATATTCCCAGGCATTCGAGAAAAACATTATATGCTACTAAACACAAAGGGGCTCAACACGGTGAGTAGATGTACTACCCTTTGAGTCTTTGCTGCCTATAGAAAGAGCGTAGACCCATTCTCCTTTGAGAAGCTAGACACGGAAAGCATGTGGCATGCCCCACGCATCTTCGCCTCCTTCAGAATAAGGGTAAGCAAGACCTCCTGCCTTGAGTAGTGGGGAAAAGTAAATCAGATAAAAAACCAATCAAAGTCAATAAGCATCCAAGAAACACTTCCATCCCATTCCATCATCACATGTATCCTCCCCAACACCAACATGCATAAACTGATGCATCTTGCCACTCTAGGTGTCATCTGATTCCATAAAAACACGGTATCCCTACCTCCACATATCAGAACTCACCTACATGGTCACATCACAGCCCAAGCAGTAGGAATCAACATCACATCAATAGGTCTCTTGGCCCTTCAACAAACAAGAGGGTAACTCAGAACCCATTAAGGAATTATCAACCAAACAATTATTAAATCCATCTTGAATTAATAGATTTAATTATTAGGTTCCAAATTCAAGAAACCTATTCAATAAGCTATCAAAAAATATTTAACATGCTTATTATGCCAATTTGATTAACATCAAATTAGAACAATTACAACAATGACAACAACCAGATTCATTTACATGCCACTTTATCTTTATCCAATTAATTATTAATTAATTAAAACTTTATGATCTTTATTGATTTCCATCAAGAACAAACATCTATCCAAAGAAAGCATAGATATCAGTCTATCTAGCAAATCATGAGGCAAACCGTTATCACGATACAAAGAAACAACATGCGATCAAACCAATTCATTTAATCTGGTTCAAGTATTTAATTAGGTCAATTTCATTGTGATCCAAATGGATAAATCCTGATAACTCTATGATTTAACATAAACAATTATAGAATACACGAATCCCCTACCTCAACAATTCCCCACGTTCTTTATCCACACAACGGGTCACGATCCTCCTCTCGCAACAACTGCATTCACCCGAGGATGCCACGGTACGACCACACCAACCAATCCCCATGAAAACCCCATTAGAAGCATGGAGATTACATGTTAATATGGAAAGGAGAAACCATAGAAGATGATCCCCGAAGGGACGATGATAAAACATACCTTATGTCAATGAATGATCGACACAGCTTGGTTGCATCAAAACAGAGAGGAACTGATCTGAGGAGTAAATTTTGATTATGAAACTCCTTTGAGAAGAATTTAAAGGTTCTAGTGTATCATAGTTGAGAAAAAATGGGAAGAAAAAAAGGGAGTATGATATCTTTTCCCTTTTTAAAGATTTACTGGGGTGACGGTTTGAGATCCGCTAAATTCTCCATTAAAAACGGATCGCAATAATCCACACGGTTTGACCAAGTAAAAACATCTCGGCCTTAGGAATAATTAATATAGGATTTATTTCCTTTGAATTGGCCTTAAAATTCCTTAAAATAAGGATTTAAATGTATTTTACGTCAAAGGAAATGTCATAAGGGGCAAAACTGTAGGAAGGTAGAAACACTATTCACCTACAGTTATTGTACACCTACCGATATGTGAAGCCGATCGGTGAAACCTATCTGTGAAACCGATCTGTGAAACCGATTATTGAAACCAATATGTGAAACCTATCTCTAAAACCGATTTGTGAAACCGATATCTAAAACTGATCTGTGAAACGGATCTGTGAAACCGATCTGTCAAACCGATCTGTCAAACTGATCTGTGAACCCGATCTGTGAACCCGATCTCTGAATCCGATCTCTGAAACCGATCTCTGAAACCGATCTGTGAAACTGATATGTGAAACTGATCTGTGAAACACTGTACACCTACTGATATAACATAACATAAAACATGAAACACTATTCACAGAACTGAAAATTTGGAAAATTGTTGGGGATAAGTCACCTTGAACTCCTAAAACACCTCCAACACCACATTTTCACAATGTAATTGAACGGAGAGGTCCGGTCCATTACATCAGATACCTCTCAAAACAATCTCGTCCTCAAGAATTCATAACCCACCAAAAGTAATGGGGTCCGAACAACCACCCATCAAGATACCTCTCAAATGAGAGCAAGCCATAAAATCACAAAATAACATTTCATAAATAAAACATGTAAGGTCTAACCCTGAAGGGAGCATCATTACATGAAAATATTTAAACATCAATCAACTCTTGGTACTGAGAACGTATCTGTGACTCACGTTCCCAGGTACTCTCTTCCGTGCCACCTTGTCGCCAAAAGACACTAACTAAGGGGATAGAACCCCCACGCAACACCTTATCCTTGTGGTCTTGTATCTCCACAGGTCGATCCTCGAAGGTTGAATCATCATCAATATCGATCTCTCCCAAATCGATGATGTGAGAGTCATCATGAAGATAACAAGGGAGCTGTGATACATGGAAAACATCATGTATCTGACTCATCTATGGGGTAAGTTCTACTCGATACACCACAGCTCCAACATGAGCTAACACCTCGAAAGGTTGAACAAACCGGGGATAAATATTACTTCTATGACCAAACCTTCACTGCCCACGACGGGGAGTCACCTTCAGAAACACATGATCCACAACATTATACTCCAAGGGTCTCCTTATTTGATCGGAATATGATTTCGGACGATCTTGCTCTGTCTTCATCCTCTCACGAAACACCTGAACCATCTTTGTTGTATTCTTCACTAGTTCCAGTCCGAGAATTGCTGACTCTCCGACCCCAATCCAACACAACAGAGAATGACAAGGCCGACCATACAAGGCTTCATACGGCGCCATACTGATGGTGGAGTGAAACTATTATTTTAAGAGAACTCCACTAAGGGTAAGTGCCTTATCTGTGAACATCCAAAATTAAGAACACAAGAGCATAACATGTCTTCAAGATTCTGGATGGTTCTCTCTGTTTGACAATCCATTTGAGGATGAAAAGCAGTGCTAAGGCATAGTTGAGAACCGAAACAGGTTGGAGACCTCTCCAAGACCTGGAGGTAAAATAAGGATCTCGATCAGAAATGATCGTCCTATGGGACTCCATGAAGTTTCACCACCACCTCTAGATACTTCCTCAATAAAACATTCACTGAGCTCGACTCCTTGATCGCTATGAAGTGGGACGATTTTGTTAAATGATCCACTACCACCCAAATAGCATCATGTCCTCCCAGAGCTCAAGGTAAACCTATAACAAATTCCATTGAGATATCCTCCCACTTCCACTAAGGAATCTCTAATGGTTGGAGAAGACCACCATGAACACAGTTTTCTGCCTTCACCTTTTGGCAGACTAAACATCGAGACACAAACTCAGCAACTGCATGCTTCAGCCCAGGCCACCAAAACTGACTCTTTAAGGATCGGTACATCTTTGTCACACCAAGATGTACTGCTAAAGGCGAACTATGGAAATCTCTGAGAACCATCTCACGCATCTCATAGGGAACAAAAAGCCTTCCTTGGTACAAAATTTGGTGTTGTTCATCCTCCAACCAACCATCAGGGGCCTCACCACAAACAACTAGGTCTCTCCAACCCTCCACCTCAAGATCTCCCAACTGGGACTCTTCCACCTTTTGAATCAGGGATGACTTTACTGTCATTTTAAAAAGTCAAGATCTACCCCCAACTTCTCCCATATCACGATGTAATGCTGACAGTTCTTCCATAACTCTCCAAGAATCACCAGATTCATGCACAGCATGACTACGTGACTTTCATCTCAGCGCATCAGCTACAACATTTCCTTTTCCAGGGGTATACAATATTTTAATGTTGTATTCCTATATGAAATCCATCCACTGATTCTTCCTCAAGTTCAAGTCACTTTGGGAGAAAACATACCTCAAACTCTTATGATTGTTGAAAACCACAAAGCCTCACCAATGAGGTAATGCATCCACAACTTCAGAGAAAACACCATGGCTGCCAACTCAAGATCATGAGTGGCATAGTTGAGTTCATGGGGACGCACCTGCTGAGACCCATGAGAAACAACTGACCTCTACAACATGAGAACACAACCTCGCCCCAGATGTGAAGCATCATAGTAAACATCAAACTGGACTCCCTCAGCTGGAAGACAAAGAACAGGAGCACTCACTAACTTCTCATTCAGATACTCAAAGGTAGCCTGACACTGATAAATCCATATGAAATCCTGATCTTTCCTGGTCAAAGTTGTCATAGGAGTTTCAACTTAGGAGAAATTGGATACAAACCTTCTGTAGTAGCCTGAGATACCAAGAAAACTTCACACCTCTAACACTGTTTTGGGGGCTGCCCAAGACACAACTGCTTCAATCTTCGATGGATCCACAGCTACCCCCCATTAGGACACAACATGCCCCATTAAATGGACTTCTCGAGTCCAAAACACTCACTTCGAAAACTTCCCAAACAGTTGATGTTTACGAAGAACTCCCAAGATATCATGCAGATGATCTGCATTATCCTCTTCAGATATGGAGTACATGAGGATGACGTCGATGAAAACCACCACAAACTCATCCAGGAACTCACGGAACACAGTATTCATCAATCCCATGAACACAGCTGGAGTGTTCTTCATGCAGAACGGCATCACAACAAACTCATAATGCCCATGATGACAACGGAAAGCAGTCTTTAGGATATCCTCATCCTTTACACGCATCTGATGATATCCTGACTGCTATTCGATCTTTGAGAACCAGCTTGCACCCTCAGTTGATCGAATAAACCATCAATCTGTGGAAGAGGATATCGATTCTTTATTTTCACCTTGTTTAAGTGACGATAATCGACACATAACCACAAGATGTCGTCAGCCTTCTTTACAAAAAAAACTTGTGCACCCCACGGTAACACACTTGGCCAAACAAACCTGCACTATAACAGACCATCAAGCTATATATGTAGTTCTCGTACTCAGAAGGGGAAATCTTATATGGGGACATAGAGATAAGAGACGCTCCGGGCTGTAGCTCGATTCCAAACTCGATCTCCCATCGAGGGGGTAATGCTACAACCTCTTCTGGAAAGACATCAGGGTACTCCTCCACAACCCTAGGAAACGCCGACTGCTGATCCTCTGAAAAACTCAACATCATCTCAGCCATCATGGATGATAAGGATGGAATGCACCTGTGACCCATCTGAGGATCTCTCTCACCATCAAACACCACTTTCCCTCCATCTGCACCAATGAAGATGACCTTCTTCTTTAAGAAATCCACAATAGCTTGCAAATAATACAACTAATCCATGCTGAGGATGAAATCATATTGTTGTATTTGTAAACATAAGAAATCACCCCAAGAGCTGTGTTGCCCCAACACTAGCTCACAGTCACTACATACTTCAAACAAGTCAGCTCGACCTCCAACTGGCATAGTCAACTCCAAGGGCACTGGAAACCTCTCTACCTCAAGTCCAAAAGCATGGACATTGGTAGGTGATATGAAGGAGCATTGTAGAGACCCGAAGATTAACGTACAAGGACATTACATTACTTTTGCGGAATACATATTACATATCAAAAACACACACATAAGGACCGTAATAGTTTAGTGTCTTTGGAAACTCGTAACGTAATCTTCTAATCATGGTGAAAGATCTTCAACATCTCCCATAAAGATCTTCCCTTTTTTTTCTTACCTAAAACCTTTCTTTATATCCTGGGGAAAATAAAACATAAAAGGGTGAGCTCAAATGCTCAGTAAGGGTAAACAAAAGAAAAATCAATCACATCATATTCATTAGAACATAACATTTTGGAAATCTCAACCTGCAAAAGAGATCATAATATCATAACATGGGATAAATCATAGTAGTGAAATGAAATCCCAATAATCATAACATAAAACATGATACTTTGTGGCATACACAGATAATCATAGAGAATCATATCGTATTAGTCAAGACTCGTTGCCAAGACTATCTTAGTGGACAAAGTCCATTTCTAAACCGAGTCACCCTCGTTTCAGTCCTGTTTCACTGAACCGGTATAACCTACCATTCCAGCCATGTCTATCTCATGGGATATAAAATCTTTACCCAATGAATTGGAGGGAGATATAGGTCCACCCATCTCATAATGATACCATTCTTATGCGTGCCACAAAATCATAAACCATACATCATTGCATAACCCATGTAATAAAAATGGTAATCATAAACATCATGACATCATAAAACAATTCATATACGATAAAGGAATTCATAAAAATAATTCCATCATAACATAATCAAATCAATTTAATAATAGGGATAAAAATATAACACTTTATTATCTTAGATGGAAAATAATTTTCATAAAACACTTGAACTCCATTCTTGAGGAAAATATCCTTTCTGCTTCAAAAACACTTTTCCTTTTTTAATATGTCGTACAATTATAAACTAAAAGAAGTTGATTAAAAATAAACTTGAAAACTTGTAAATGAATCTTTTTTGAAATAATGTTTTAAAAATCCATTCATTCCGTATAAGTTAAAAAAACATTCTTCTCGTACTTTTGTCGGAAAAGTCAAAAAGTACCTCATACAAAAAATGACAAAAGATTCCTTTCATATCTTTTACTAAAAACTCACCGAAGAATAAAATTGGATATTAACTATTGTAGAAGTATATTAATATCACATATTTAGGAAACATGGATGTGGATGATAAAATACACCCCAGTAAATACCAAAGTACAAACAATCTCGGATAAAAATGAGATTGTGATATTTCTCTTACCTTAGGTCTGACTTGCTTTGTAAGTGTCTGAACCTCATGTATAATGATATAAATAATGTTATTGACTTATTCCATAATCATACTTATTTTTATGATATCATATATGGTCATATTCTTAGCTTCTTAGTAGTAATATTTCATTGCTACTTGTTATTCGGGTGTTTATAGCTTTTTATTCTTATGCGTGTTTTGTCGAATAAATTCTTATTTTTCTCTTTAGGTTATAGATACCTCATTTCCAGAATGGTATTAGTGTAATATATATCATATTAATTTATTAAATTAATTTATATAATCATTATGAAATGAAGATTATGTAGAACGAGTCACATCACATCGTGGAGACGGTATTCCGTACGTACGCACGAGTGATGATATCTTTCCTATGATCGTGGAATTGTATTGGAGTGTATGTGTACTATTTCAGAATCAATATAAATTTATAATAGTCATATATAGTCATTATTTACACCATTATACCCATCCAAGTAAGGTGGTGGTGGAAAATAGATTACACCACGGCGTGGAGACGGTATTCCGTACGTACGCACGCGCGGTGATTTAATTTTCCGTAGGATGGATAGATGGTTAAATAATGTTGTTTCATACTTATAATAACATATAAGTATATGAGTGATACTGATATTATTACTTCATAATGAAACAACTAACGAAGAAGATGTTGAAGAAGAAAGAAATTGGAAAGGATCGGTAATGGATATTACCTCTTCTTTGAAGTGCTTCTTTGAGACCTCCTTTTAGGGCACTAAAATTGGTCTTTTAAGAAGACCAGGACCTCTAGGATATCTCTAGAGAAGTGCAGAGGATAAAATGGTATGGTTTGGCCGAGCTTGAATGCTCAAAGTGGTGTGAGGAATATAGGGAGGAGGTTCCCTTTTATAAGGGAGGAGAGGGGCACCTTTGGAATAACTAAAAATATTATTTTATTATAAGGTCAAGTTCGGTTTTAAAAAGCTCCAAATTGATTTATTTAAGGGCTAAGGTGGGGATGGGTCTAAATCCTCTCATACAATAGAATTTAGAAAAGTTTAGGTTCCTATTCTAACCTTATCATTTAGATTTAACATTAATTTAAATAATTTTACTTTTACCGTGTCTTCTTGTGTTCTTATACTATAAGGTTAATAAACTTACTATATCAAGACAAACGAACCCGAAGTTGTTTATTATTAATATATATAACCTTATCGAAGTAATTTGGCCAATACTTATATTTTTAGGAATAAAATAACAATTAATAATATAATATTTGTTTTAAAAACTATTTTATGTCAATTTTGGCACTATTTAGTAATTGATTTTTGTGAAAATCATAACATAATGATAAGTTCGAAAAAGGTTAATTAAATCAATACTAACATGTCATATTAACCTATAAAATTAGTGTAATTCATAAAAAGTCTCAAATTATATTTATTTGGGTATTTATAACATCAATTATGTCAATATTTCATTAATAAGATAATTACTGCATCATCGTTAAATTATTTAGTGTCTAAAAATTACAAATAAAATACCATTATGTAGGAAATCTTTTTAGATTTCTAATGAATATGTATAGTCGAATTTATCTTATGTATAACCCCATATTAAAAATGATTTAGTTATAAAACTTTGATTTTAATTATTTTAACCCTTCTTTAAATAAATTAATAATAAATGTCCTAATCTAGTCCAAGTGGGCCTAAATGGTCATATTGTATTCCTAAGATTGTTTTTGGTCGAATTACACTTGTCTAATAGAATTAGGACATGGTTTAGGGTAATAATAATATGATTTTTACCCTTAATTACCCTATTTACTTTTAACCGTGGTAAAAAAAAGTAAAATGTTACTATTCACCAAAAAATTATTTTCATCTCATTGAACCACATTTTACTTACTGAAATCAACCGTGTCTCTCAGTTTTTTGAAATTCCACTCACAGAGGCGGTAAAATTAAGTTTTATGAAAAATTCATTTTTTTTTAATAACCACTTAGTAGTTTCACTATTCATCAAAAATTGAAAGTTTTTAGAAAAATACCAATATTTCATCCTAGGCTAATTTCGATATTCCGAGTTCAAAAATGAAGTCCATTTTGAAAAATAAAATTTATTAAATTTCAATAATTGGTTATTACTATTCATAACGGCTAGTTTTAATAATATTTTAATAGCATATCATTGTTTAGTGAAACTCGGTATTGCGTACGATGCATGCTATCGAGGAAGGCCACGGTTGCGTGTAAAGAAAGCCAATCTAGTGTTGTGTGTAGTGAAAGATTCCTTTGATGATTTATATAACATAAAAACAATATATATCACATAAAAGTCTCGGATGTTACATTCTACCCCCCTTAAAATGAATTTCACCCTCAAAATTCGTCACTTTGTAACAAACAGATGAGGATACCTCTCCCTCATCATATCCTCAAGCTCCCATGTAGCTCTTTCTAATTGGTGGTTCCTCCGTAAAAATTTCACCAATCGAGTGGTCTTGTTTTGTAGGACTTTTTCGCTATGATCCAGAATCTCTATCGGTTGTTCTTCATAAGAAAGATTTTGCTCCAGCGGTACAACTTCTCATGAGAGATACATGGAACACATCGTGAACTTGAGAGATATTCGGTGGAAGCTCCAATCTGTAAGCTACCTTCCCAACACAATCAAGTATTTCGAAAGGACCGATATATCTAGGGCTCAACTTCCCCTTCTTTCCAAATCTCATGACTCTCTTCCAGGGAGATATCTGTAAGAACACTTTATCGCCCACTTCAAACTCTAGGTCTTTTCTTCAGCTATCGGCATAACTTTTTTGTCGACTTTGAGCTGCTCTTATGTGTTGTTGAATAGATATGATCTTTTCTGCCATTTCATCAAAGAGATCAGGTCCTAATAGATTTCTTTCCCCAAATTCATCCCTACAAGTTGGAGTCCTGCATTTCTTTCCATAGAGAGCTTCATAAGGAGCCATCTGAATACTGGAGTGAAAGATATTATTATAAGAGAATTCTACCAAAGGTAGGTGTTGATCCCAACCACCTTTGAAATCCATAGAGCAAGCTCTCAAAATATCTTCTATAGTTTGAATTGTTCTCTCAGACCGACCATCTCTCTGAGGATGATAAGAAGTGATGAAACTCAAATCTGTATCCAAAGTATGCTGAAGACTTCGCCAGAACATTGAGGTAAACCTCGGATCCCGATCAGATATAATAGAAAGTGTTACTCCATGAAATCTTACCACTTCCTTTACATATATCCTGGAAATCTGATCCAAAGAGAAATCCTCTGTAATAGCAATGAAGTGTGCAGACTTTGTAAGACGATCAACTATGACCCAGATAGCATTATTGCCTTTGGATGTTTTAGGAAGTCCTGTGACAAAGTCTATAGTGATGTTTTCCCATTTCCATTCAGGTATGGGTAATGGTTGTAACATCCCCTTAGACTTCTGTCTCTCAGCTTTAACTTGTTGACAAACCAAGCATCGAGAGTCATATTCAGCAACATCTCTTTTCATGCCATCCCACCAGAAGTACTCTTTCAGGTCCCTATACATCTTCGTGATTCCAGGATGAATAGAGAATGAATAACTATGAGCCTCATCCAGCATCTCCTTCTTTAATTCGGGGATGGGAGGAACAGAAACCCGATTATTGAACATTATTATCCCATCACAATCAAGGTTGAATTCAGGAACATTTATCACCTTCTTTTGTAACTCGACATCTTCTTTCTGTGCCTCTTTAATCTTCACATGTATAGATGGTTGAACATTCATTTGAGAAAGATAATATTTTTTCCCTTCCATTATAATTCCAATATCCATACTTTCTAAATCCATAAATATTGGATCTTTTGTGATCCTCATCATGGATAAACTAGCATGGTCTTGTCAACTTAATGCATCTGCCACCTTGTTTGCTTTCCCAGGGTGGTAATGGATTGAGCAGTCATAATCCTTAATCAGCTCCAACCATCTTCTTTGGTGCATATTCAGCTCCTTTTGTGTGAAAATATACTTTAAAGTTTTATGATTAGTATAAATATCACACCTTTCACCATAAAGGTAATGCCTCAAAATCTTTAATGCAATGATTACCGCAGCTAACTCCAAATCATGAGTTGCGTAATTTTTCTCATGTATTTTCAAATGCTGTGAGGCATAATCTATCACCATATCATTTTTCATAAGAACACACCCCTATCCCTTCTTGGATGCATCATTGTAGATCACAAACCTTTCGTTTTACAAGGCAGTGTGAGCACAGGTGCACTGGATAACCTTCTTTTCAACTCCTTGAAATTCTCTTCACATTCCTCCATCCATACAAACTTAACTCCTTTTTGAGTCAACTTGGTGAGTGGGTTAGATAATCATGAAAAATCTTTCACAAAACGTCGAAAATATCCAGCCAAACCAAGAAAACTTTGGATCTCAGTTACTGTTTTTGGTCTCGACCATCTTTTGATAACCTCTGTTTTTGCTGGATCCACAGATATCCCCTCTTTTGAAATTATGTGACCCAAAAATGCAACTTTTTGAAGCCAAAATTCACACTTGGTAAATTTGGCATAAAGATTCTCCTTTCTCAGGTTCTTCAATATAATTCTAAAGTGATCTTCATGTTCTTCCTTGCTCTTTGAATAGACAAGAATATCGTCTATAAAGACTACCACAAACTGATCAAGATAGTCTCTAAAGACTCTATTCATCAGATCCATGAAGATAGCAGGGGCATTAGTAAGACCAAATGGAATCACTATAAATTCATAGTGTCCATACCTTGAATGGAAATCCGTCTTTGGTATATCCTCCCTTTTGACCCTTAATTGATGATACCTTAAACAAAGATCAATCTTGGAAAAGTATTGAGCTCCACGTAGTTGGTCAAATAGGTCATCAATGCATGGGAGAGGATATTTGTTCTTGATAGTGATCTTGTTAAGTTCTCGATAATCAATGCAGAGTCTCATTGATCCATCTTTCTTCTTAACAAGCAGAACAGGTGCTCCCCGAGGTGACGCACTAGGGCGTATGAACCCCTTATCAAGATTCTCTTGGAGTTGCTTCTTCAATTCCTGCAACTCAATTGGGGCCATTCTATAAGGTGTCTTTGAAATAGGCAAAGCACCTGGTATGAGTTCTATTGAAAACTCAACTTCACGATTTAGTGGAAGACCCGGTAATTCCTCCAAAAACTCCCGTACAATGGGCATATTCTTAATCTTGAGTTTCTAACCAACCATTTGAGATAAATAAACTTCATTTAGTGGAATCAATACAAATAAAATGGATGAAATTTCCACTGGAAGGTTATGTTCATCCTTGCATCGATAGATGATCATAGATTGATCTGGAATATGAAATGTGACTTCCCTTCTTTGGATATTGATATGAGATCCATGTAGAGAAAGCCAATCCATGCCAAGAATCACATCAAATTCCACTACAGGAAGGATCACAAGATTTGCAGGAAGCACGTTCCCACAAACTTCAATTGGAGAATAATTATAAACTTTTGATGCGACTGTTGTGCCATTAGGGGTTGTCACAGCTAACTCAACATCTAACTGTTGAGGTAATAAGGTGATATCCTTAGAAAATTCTTCAGAAATAAAGGAGTTGGTGGATCCAGAATCAAATAAAACATTTTCTACTTTAGAGTGGATGGTAAGTGTACCTTTCACCACATCATTATCGTACTCCAAATCGCTGATAGAAATTTCTTGTGACTTTCCTTTGTCTTTATCCTTAAGAGTTTGTTGACGTCGGCCATCATCATCAACCCTTGGATATGGGCATTGATTGGCATAATGCCCTATCTCCTTGCACTTGAATCACTGAAGTGTAGTAGGTTCATTCTGTGTATCCCTTCCTTTTTTTGCATCATTAGACATCTTCTTCCCATCATCGCGGCATTCAAATGCCTGATGACCTTCCTTTCCACATTTGAAACATTTACTTGTCCCTTTAAGACAACTCCCTCCATATTTCATTCCACACTTTGTGCATAAGGGAAATCTCATCTTCTTTTCAGTGTGCTCTTTAGATTTTCCTTTGAATTCCATTCTCCTCTTCGTATCAAACCCATATGACTGATGGGTTACTACAATCTCCATCTTAAATTTGAGATCACATCGAACGATTTCCTTGTAGCTATTGAAGTCCCTTATGGCTAAGGCCCTTCGAAGACTTGGTTTTAAGCCACTAAAGAATCGATCGATCTTACTCTCAGGTTGGATAATAATACCAGAAGCATACCTTGCAAGTCTTGTAAAATTTGCTTCATAGGTACCAAAAGATTCATCATCCTTTTCCTTCAGTTCAAGAAACTCTTTCTCCATCTTTTTTCGGAGAATACGAGGGAAGTACTTATTGAAAAACAAGTTCTTGAACTCGTCCCATTCCATGGACTCAATTTCCTCCCTTTGCCTCGTATTCTTAATAAGATTCCACCATTGATCAGCATCACCCTCCAAACAATACACTGCTAGGATGACATTATCATGCTTAGAACATTGAATAATTGAAAATATCATTTCAGTAGTACTAATCCATTGTTCAAAAACTAATGGATCAGTAGACCCGCTGAATGAAGGTGGACGCTGTCCCATGAAGGATTCAACAGAATGTTTCTCTTTCCTTTGCTCGTTTGGAAGTCCTGCATGATTTGTAGCTTGAGAAAGTTGTGTAAGCATGGATACAAGATTTTTCATTCCAGCTCCCATAACGTTTGGTTGCTCAGGGTGACAATCATTGCATTTCCCGTCGCATTCCACATTAACATGGTTCCTTCGGGTTCCAGCCATTGAATAAAACCAAGAAGAATAGTGTGAGCAACACTAATTATAATAGGAAAACCACTTAATCAAGAATAAAATTTCATACTTAAGATCTTATCCTAGGTTATTCATGGCCATTTCTAAAACACTAAGATTGTGTTCTATGCTTAGACTTATCCGTAGGGTTCTTACTAAGGATTTCACATCCTAGTTTCCAAAGGTGGACTATACCTTTCCTCTATTACCAACTGTAGAGACCTGAATCTTAACGTACAAGGACATTACATTACATTTACGGAATACTTATTACATATCAAAAACACACACACAAGGACCGTAATAGTTTAGTGTCTTTCGAAACTCAGAACGTAATATTCTAATCATGGTGAAAGATCTTCAACATCTCCCATAAAGATCTTCCCTTTTTTTCGTACCTAAAACCTTTCTTTATATCCTGGGGAAAAAGAAAACATAAAAGGGTGAGCTCAAATGCTCAGTAAGGGTAAAAAAAAGAAAAATCAATCACATCATATTCATAAGAACATAACATTTTGGAAATCTTAACCTGCAAAAGAGATCATAATATCATAACATGGGATAAATCATAGTAGTGAAATGAAATCCCAATTATCATAAATTAAAACATGAAACTTTGTTGCATACACACATAATCATACAGAATCATATCTTATTAGTCAAGACTCATTTCCAAAACTATCTTAGTGGACAAAGTCCATTTCTGAACCGAGTTACCCTCATTTCAGTCCTATTTCACTGAACCGGTATAACCTACCATTCCAGCCATGTCTATCTCATGAGATATAAAATCTTTACCCAATGCATTGGAGGGAGATATAGGTCCCACCCATCTCATAATGATACCATTCTTATGCGTGCCACAAAATCATAACCATACATCATTACATAACCCATGAAATAAAAATGGGAATCTTAAACATCATGACATCATAAAACAATTCATATACGATAAAAGAATTCATAAAAATAATTCCATCACAACATAATCAAATCAATTTAATAATAGGGACAAAAACGGAACCCTTTATTATCTTAGATGGAAAATAATTTTCATAAAACACTTGAACTCCATTCTTGAGGAAAATATCCTTTCTGCTTCAAAAACACTTTTCCTTTCTTAACATGTCGTACAATTATAAACTAAAAGAAGTTGATTAAAAATAAACTTGAAAACTTTTAAAGGAATCTTTTTGGAAATAATTTTTTAAAAATCCATTCATTCCGTATAAGTTAAAAAAACATTCTTTCCGTACTTTTGTCGGAAAAGTCAAAAAGTACCTCGTACGAAAAACGACAAAAGATTCCTTTCATATCTTTTACTAAAAACTCACCGAAGGGTAAAATTAGATATTAACTATTGTAGAAGTATATTAATATCACATTTTGAGGAAATATGGATTTGGATGATAAAATACACCCCAGTAAATACCAAAGTACAAACAATCTCGGATAAAAATGAGATTGTGATATTTCCCTTACCTTAGGTCCAACTTGCTTTGTAAGTGTCTGAACCTCCTGTATAATGATTTAAATAATGTTATTTACTTATTCCAGAATCATACTTATTTTTATGATATAATATATGGTCATATTCTTAGCTTCTTAGTAGTAATATTTCATATCTACTTGTTATTCGGGTGTTTATAACTTTTTATTATTATGCGTGTTTTGTCGAATAAATTCTTATTCTTCTCTTTAGGTTATGGATACCTCATTTCCAGAATGGTATTAGTGTAATATATATCATATTCATTTATTCAATTTATTTATATAATTAATATGAAATGAAGATTATGTATAATGAGTTTATCACATCGTGGAGACGGTATTCCGTACGTACGCACGAGTGATGATATCGTTCCTATGATCGTGGAATTGTATTGGAGTGTATGTATACTATTTCAGAATAAATATAACTTTATAATAGTCATATATAGTCATTATTTACACCATTATACCCATCCAAGTAAGGTGGTGGTGGAAAATAGATTACACCACGGCGTGGAGACGGTATTCCGTGCGTACGCACGTGCGGTGATTTCATTTTCCGTAGGATGGATAGATGGTTAAATAATGTTGTTTCATAATTATAATAACATACCAGTATATGAGTGATACTGATGTTATTACTTCATAATGAAACAACTAAAGAAGAAGAAGTTTAAGAAGAAAGAAATTGGAAAGGATCGGTAATGGATATTACCTCTTCTTTGAAGTGCTTCTTTGAGACCTCCTTTTAGGGCAGTACAATTGGTCTTTTAAGAAGACCAGGACCTCTAGGATGTCTCTAGGGAAGTGGAGAGGAGAAAATTTCAGGGGTTGGCCGAGCTTGAAGGCTAAAAGTGGTGTCAGGAAGAGAGGTAGGAGGTGCCCTTTTATAAGGGAGGAGAGGGGCACCTTTGGAATAACTAAAAATATTATTTTATTATAAGGTCAAGTTCGGTTTTAAATATCTCGAAATTGATTTATTTCAAGGATAAGGTGGGGATGGGTCGAAATCCTCTCATCCAATAGAATTTAGACAAGTTTAGGTTCCTATTTTAACCTTATCATTTAGATTTAACATTAAGTTAAATAATTTTACTTTTACCGTGTCTTCTTGTGTTCTTATACTATAAGGTTAATAAACTTACTATATCAAGCCAAACGAACCCCAAGTTGTTTATTATTAATATATATAACCTTATCTAAGTCATTTGGCCGAACCATAGATTTTTAGGAATAAAATAACAATTAATAATATAATATTTGTTTTAAAAACTATTTTATGTCAATTTTGACACTATTTAGTAATTGATTTTTGTGAAATTCATAACAGAATGATAAGTTCGAAAAATGTTAATTAAATAAATAATAACATGTCATATTAACATATAAAATTATTGTAATTCAGAAAAAGTCTCAAATTATATTTATTTGGGTATTTATAATATCAATTATGTCAATATTTCATTAATAAGATAATTACTGCATCATCGTTAAATTATTTAATGTCTAAAAATTATAAATAAAATACCATTATTTAGGAAATATTTTAGATTTCTAATAAATATTTATAGCCTAATTTATCTTATGTATAACCCCATATTAAAAATGATTTAGTTATTAAACTTTGATTTTAACTATTTTAACCCTTCTTTAAATAAATTAATAATAAATGTCCTAATCTAATCCAAGTGGGCCTAAATGGTCATATTGTATTCCTAAGATTGTTTTTGGTCGAATTACACTTGTCCAGTAGAATTAGGACATGTGTTAGGGTAATAATAATGTCATTTGTACCCTTAATTACCCTATTTACTTTTAACCGTGGTAAAAAAAGTAAAAAGTTACTATTTACCAAAAAATTATTTTCATCTCATTGAACCACATTTTACTTACTGACATCAATCGTGTCTCTCGGATTTTTGAAATTCCTCTCACAAAAGCGGTAAAATTATGTTTTTTGAAAAATTCATTTTTTTAACAGCCACTTAGTAGTTTCACTATTCATCAAAAATTGAAAGTTTTCAGAAAAATACCAAAATTTCACCCTAGGCTAATTTCGATATTCCGAGTTCAAAAATGAAGTCCATTTTGAAAAATAAAATTTATAAAATTTCAAAAAATGGTTATTACTATTCATAACGTCTAGTTTTAATAATATTTTAATAGCATATCATTGTTTAGTGAAACTCGGTATTGCGTACGACGCAAGCTATCGAGAAAGGCCGTGGTTGCGTGTAAAGCAAGCCAAGCTAGTGTTGTGTGTAGTGAAAGATTCCTTTGATGATTTATATAACATAAAAACAAAATATTTCACATAAAAGTCTCGGGTGTTACGAGCATGTCACTCCTAAATCAAACAAGGAATACACCAAGGTAGAAAACAAGAAAAGGGTACCTCTAACAACGTCTGGCTCGTCAGGTGCTAGAAACGCTAGAGCATGAAGCTGAACATAACCTCCTTCATGGCCTCTCTGACCCTATTGACGACCACCACTACGGCCGCGCTCTACTCTCTGAGGATGGGGAGCATCATGGAGGTTTCCTCTGCATGCCCCATCTACCCTCTGCTGATCTAAAGCTGGCGCAACTGGCTGTTGCTACCTCAGCTGGAACTGCCTCAACGGAGGAACCAGGAGCGGAGCGCCCGGTGCCCGATGACCGCCCTAGAAGGTTCGGCACTCCCGCTGCTGATGGCCATGACCAACATAAGAAAAACAAGCGCCTGATCCCTTTCCATAAGCCTGAGAGTTTCTACCTTTGGAGAAATGAGATGTGAAGGGCTGGGACCTACCCCCTGCTGAACGAAAACACTTTTTCCCTGAAAATAGGGAACCCCGGACCACAACTCTTCTTCATGTGTAATCATGCTGATTCCCTTCTCGTGATGATCCCGTCCTGGCCAAGTCCTCTCGACAACCTCTTCCCTCGCCAGCACCACAATATATGTCTTTAACATAAATGGTGTGACCTAACACTGGATGTCTGGATGCAAAGCCTCCTCGAAATGCCTTTCCCTGGTGTCCTCATCTGGTAACAGGTCCAACGTATATCGTAAAAGGATCCTAAAATGGATTCCAAACTCCCAAACATTGTAGCTCCCCTGTTGATGGGTAAGAAGCTCCTGGTGGCTAGACGCCTTCGCAGTTGATGAAAGTAACTCGACTCTGAACTTGTCTCGTAACTCCTCCCATGAGATCACCGACTCCTCACGATCCCCGAGGAACAAAAGCCACCACTACCTCGCTGCTCCATGCAGCATCGTCACAACCAAGGACACCCAGTGCTCCTTCTGAGCTTGAATCAAACTGAAGCCTATCTCGACCTACTCCAACCAGTCTTCCGTGACTACATCTGAAACGGAGCCCTCATACTTCTACATACACTGGAACTGAGACTCTCGGAGTTTCTTTCTCCAAGTGTCGTCATCGTCGACCACCACGCTACAACGACCTGCTGGAATGGCCTGCTGGACAACTTCTTCGCAAACCCGACAAGGATGTCGACCAGGATCCATACCTATAAAATAACAACCGTTAGAGCTCCTAAGATAGGAATACGGAAGAATAAACATTAATTAATTAATTTTTTTCTTCCATTCATTTTATTTTAACCTATCCCAAGGTCTACCCATTAAAACACATGCATAAAGAAAAATGATGCATGATTCTTTCCTAGGTCTCTACCCTGCAATGAGTATCAACTTGTTTAGTAGCCATTGTAAACATAATGGTCTGTCAAACAGATCATAGGGGGCCCTAAACACCTATTTCTCTTCCGGTCTCTAGTGTTTACCCAACTTTCTCAACATGAATGACACCATTTCCCTACCAACCCATGTGACGTCACCTGTGCCGAACTCCAATCTCCATCCTATCCCTCAACTTCCCTTTGATACCACTCTGTCACGACCCCCTCCCTACAAAGTGTACCCCTCCTAGGCCGGCAATGTGAGAAGGGAGATAATGACCCCTATGTCCTGCCTCCATTAGGCACCGGGTTAGCGACTAGCACCAAGGGTATAATAAACACACAAATGGGAGGCATTACCTTCTAAGAGAACACATACGGAAGAGAGAGATAAGATAGACACAAATAAACTCCAACTCAATCTGGAATATAAAAGAAACCCATGTACATATATGAAATTTCATGTAAAAGTACTACACTTGTAAAGGAAAACTACATGTACCCAAAAGAAAATGAAACAGTAGCAACCACAAGCCCGAACAGCTCCTACAACTCCAAACTAGTAGAAACCAGCTTGATCTCCATCCTGCTCCAAGTGACCTGAAAAATATTTTATATATACATAGGGTGAGTATAACAATATACTATATAGGATCGTCCCCGAATCCTCTCGTGCAAAAGTAAAGGAAGCATGCTAAAGCACAGTGAACAATAAGTGAAACTAACTAGTCACCTAAATAGGTATACTATGTTCCCAACCTCACCATGGATACTATAACCAGGTAAAGCATACAAAAATATATCATATAATAAAGAATATCAAGGGTATCCTGCTACTACATCCCCACTGGTTTGCCGCTTTTCCCCAATGACATATTTCTTGTGCATCTCTCTCCAAAGTCTTTCCCACAGACACCTAGGCTAAGCTCCACAATCTGCACCATGTGCACCACAAAGGCTTACCCGCAGACACCTAGACGAAGCACAACCCCATCCTCACAACCAAAAGTAAAAAAGTAATTTATGGGAGCCACCACAGCTCGCATAAATTGTATCATATGTCAGGTATTATACCTCAAGCCATTACATCCCATACACCGAGTAAGGATCCTCAAGCCATCACAGCCTATACATGTTACACCTATAGTATTCCATAGGATTCCATATCTAGAATATATGTGTGTGAATAACCACAATCCATTACATCCCTCTACACACATGTATGGGGAAAAGTAAAAAATGTGCCTATCAGCATAAGTAACTACCAAGTGAAGAGATTGAGGCCAAAGGGGGTATTCAGCCATTCATCCTCCCACCGAAATGTTGGGGAAAACACCCCCCAGGGCTCAAAACCCCCAGGTGTCAGTTTCCCTTACTGACAGAGTGGAGTAGTGTATGGAACAGAAAAATTACAGAATATACTATATCTCACAACCACACTATGGGAATAACCTAGTCTTAGACACAACTACAGCTAACGTCTCTCAAACTCTGGGCTGCTACTTCTAAGACTAGGTATCCTATAAGCACAAAAACATTTAAAGAGTTTTATTAGATTACTTCCTTCCCTTTTTATCAGTTACACTTTATGTTAATTAACTCTTGAAAGATAAATTAACCATGATCAATTCCACATTACATTAACACCACATCCAAAAATTCCACTGTCCCTTCAAAATTTCTCAACCTCATCATTATGTTTCATCAAACTCCAACCCCATGGGTTAACAACATTTATTCAGATATTCATTTAAAATTTCTTCCTATATTCCCAGCCATTCTAGAAAATCATTCTATGCTACTAAACATAAGGGGCTCAACAGAGTGAGTAGATGTACTACCAGTCCATTCTTTGCCGCCTATAGGAAGAGTGTAGACCCATTCTCCTTTGAGAATCTAGTCACAGAAAGCACATGGCAGACCCCGCATGTATTCACATCCTTCGGAAGACGGGTAAGCAATACCAACTACCTTGAGCAGTGGGGAAAAGTAAAGAAGATAAACATTCAATCAAAGTCAACAAGAATCAAACAATCACATCCATCCCAATCCATCATCACTTGTGTCCTCCCTGACACCAACATGCATAAACCGATGCATCTCACCACTCTAGGAGTCATCCGCTGCCACAACCACAAGTCCTCCCTACCTCCACATAACACAAAACCCCTCCAGAGACACATCACAGCACAAGAAGCATGAATCAACATCACATTAATAGGGCTCTTGGCCCTTCAACAAACAAGAGGGTAACTCAGAACCCTTTAAGGAATTATCAACCAATCAATTATTCAATCCATCTTGAATTAATAGATTTAATTCGTAGGTTCAAAATTTGTGAAACCAAATCAGTAAGATATCACAAAAGATTTAACATGCTTACTATGCCAATTTGATTAACATCAAATTAGAACAAATACAACAATGACAACAACCATATTCATTAAATTCCTCTTTATCTTTAGACAATTAATTATCAATTAATTCCATCTTTATGTTCATTATCGATTTCCATCAAGAACAAACAGCTAACCAAAGCAAGCATAGATATCACCCTATCTAGAAAAACATTAGGCAAACCGTTATCACGGTACAAAGCAACAACATGCGATCAAACCAATTATTATAATCTAGTTCAAGTATTTCATTAGGTAAATTTTATTGTGATCCAAAGGGCTAAAACATGATAACTCTACTATTTCACATAAACAATTATAAAATCCACGAATCCCCTACCTCTATAGTTCCTCACATTCTTTATCCACACAATGGGTCACGATCCTCCTCTCGCAGCAACTGCATCCACCCGAGGATTCCACGGTACGACCGCACCCACCAAATCCCTAGAAAACCCCATTAAGAGCATGTAGATTACATGTTAATATTGAAAGGAGAAACAATAGAAGATGATTCCCGAAGGGACGATGATAAAACATACCTTATGTCAATGAATGATCGACACAACTTGGTTGCATCAAAACAGAGCGGAACTGATCTGAGGAGTAATGTGTGATTGTGAAACTCTATCAAGAAGGATTGAGAGGTTCTATCATCTCATAGTTGAGAAAAAAGAGGAAGAAAAAAGGGAGGATGATATACTGTCCCTTTTTGAAGATTTACTGGGGTGACGGTTTGAGATCTGCTAAATTCTCCATTAAAAACGGATCGCAATAACTCACGCGGTTTGACCAAGTAAAAACATCCCGACCTTAGGAATAATTAATATAGGATTTATGGACTTTAAATCGTCCTTAAGTGTCCTTAAGATAAGGCTTTAAATATATTTCACATTAAAGGAAATGTCAAAAGGGGAAAAAATATAGGAAGTTGGAAACACTGTTCACCTACCGTTACTGTAAACCTACCGATCTGTGAAACCGATCTGTGAAACTGATCTGAAAAACCAATCATTGAAATGGATCTATGAAACGGATCTGTGAAACCGATCTATGAAACCAATCTGTGAAACCAATCTTTGAAACTGATCAGTGAAACCGATCTGTGAAACCGATCTGTGAAAATGATCTCTAAAACCGATCTGTAAATCCGATCTGTGAAACCAATCTTTGAAACCGATCTGTGAAACTGATCTATGAAACCAATATATGAAATTGATCTATGAAACCGATCTGTGAAACTGATATGTGAAACCGATCTGTGAAACACTGTACACCTACTGTGAGAACAAAACACAAAACTGGAAACACTGTTCAATAAACTGAAAATTTGGCAATGCGTTGGGGATAAGTCACCTTGAACTCCTGGAACACCTCCAACACCACATTTTCACAAAGTAATTGACTAGAGAGGTCTGGTCCATTAAAATATTCTTATATATGTATGTAGTATCATTTATAGGCACCCCATAACCATCAAATGATAAAATTACCTGTCAAATTTACAGATCCGAAAACATATATGTATTCATGTTCATTTACCATATTTTATAACCTTTGCGTGTTCAATAAATGTATTCATAAATTATTATATTATATTAGTAAATTACTCTTTCAAAATGGTTTGATAAAAAATAACTACCATTAATACCCTTGAAATTGTAAAAGATGTACAATAAGTCGATTCAATGACTCGATATTAGCTATCTAACCCGATAACCAAAAGATTTCATCCAATAGAATCGTTGAATTAGTTTGGAGTATAACAGTTGTGGGAATTATACCTAAAAAATATGTTATAGTACCAGATTAAATAACGAGTGAATTAGATTACACCATAAATTAAGTATGTCACTAGTCGAATCACATAGTTTGTGATACATACTATGTTATAATCTTTTCCTTTTTCATTCTTATACATAAAAATGTGTTAGATAATTATATACAATATAAAATAACTATATAATTATAAATTAAAAACATAAATATTTTTATGCATATACAAATTTCAAAATCATGAATCAAATCCCCTTCTCACTAATAACAAATAATTAATAAAATAACCAAAAATTAGACACAAAATCTAAGAATTTATTCATTATAATACTTTTTTCATCATACATTTTTAATATTATTAGATATCATCACCATTCATAATAATAATGATAGTTTTGAAACAATCATTGGCTAAAAAATCATTCTCTAATAATTTAATGAAACTATAACAATAAAGTATGTAACATCATCATCCAAATCAATTATATCCATAGTTAATTAATGTAATATAGCATTACACCATTAATATACTTATGAATATAAATAAAATATCACAATATCTAGTGAATCCAGGTTATACTGATCAATTCCATTATTCCCCATAGAATTAATCGTAATAGAAAACATGGAATATGTAAATTGTAAGGATCTGATAGTTACACCTATCAGAATATTGATCCACTTTAAATTTAATAAAATAACTAACAATATTATTAGATAGTTTAATATGATTACATCATCTAGATTTTTATTGTTTTAAAATATTAAAAACATTGTGGAGTGGCCAATATTTTATATTTTCAAAAAATTTACTGCATAAATTATAAAAATCATAAAGATGTTGATTTTTAATCATAATATATGAAAACCCACATCAATGGGCCTCAAAAAACAATTTTAGATCTACTAAATTATTTTTGATTAATAACATTCAAAATCAATGTAAATAAATAAATAAATATATCTATTTATTTATTTATTTATAATAAATAATTAAAAAAATATTATAAATTTGAAATTTATGATTAATGTAGAAAACATTAAAGATAATCTATGAAAAATAAATAAAATTATTTACAAATAAAAATATTTATCAAAAATCATATTCTTCAAATCAATAATTTATTTTTTGAAAAAATAAACTCTAAAACATGTCCAAAACAAAAAATAAATTCAAAACTAGAATTGTTTGTTTGGTATCATCACGATTTAGAAATAAAATAGAGTTATTTTGAAAGAACATAACTGTTAATAAATCCGATAAAAAATAATTTAATGAAACATATGTATACATTTTAAAAATTGTAAATAATTTAGTTCTTTATTACTCAAGATGAGAATCACAATTAATCATTTTTATTATAAGTATTTTTATCTAATTTCATAATCAATTTTGAAATGTCATCTAAAAAACATTGTGGAAGAATAAATTTATAGCATTGAATTTTTATAGAAAAAAACTATATAGGTGATGAAAAATATCAATCATTAAAAATAAATAACAAATATTAAAAAACTTACAGAGAAAAAATTAAAAAAACATAAAGTAATGAAAAAACAATATTAAAAAAATAAATTTATTAATATTTGTTAAAAATATTCATTATTCAATTTTACAAAACTATGATTCATTAATAAATAAATATTGAGAATAACCCTCATTGGGAGGGGGAACGATGGAATAATCATCATGAGATAGTAGAGAAAACCATATCCCTCAACTGCATCCTTGTTGTGGCTGGTATTCTTACCAATGATCATCTTACTACTAATGATTGTGAGGGAACTCTACATGATCACGAGTTATCCTCCTAATGGTCTCCTTATAAGATATTTTTTGTTTCTTACACTATGATGTATAAGAGGGGAATTACCCAACATGAAACCCTTTGATAGTTTTAGATGAATAAATCATTAAATACCATATAAATTGATATTTATAATCGTGAACATACCCTAATCACATGACATTATTGGGAAAATGTTAACCAAAACTTCTCATCCCCAAAAATGTCCCAATGGCCTCAGTTCTAACTATAGCATACATTCTCCAAACCATGGATTTCATAGTTAATCTCCTATATGATTGTGGTCCCTACCTTTCAGTACTATAATGAAGGTATAATAATAATAAATAAATAAAAGTAACATCGAAACATGGAAACCCACAATTTGTAAATAAAAAAGGTATATGAAATAGAAAATTTCATTATATCTCACTGATAACCTATTCAATAGTATGATTAGTATGTATATTATTATATACATAAAATTTGTAAACCTAAGGTTCTATTAATCCATAAATATATAAAATATACATTTATAGTAAAAATATATAAATTTTTATTAATAATCATAAGAAATGAACTATGATACTTACCATAGATTGATTATACTGACCAAAACATTGACACCCAACTCTATGAATCATATCCCCTATCACTTGACCAATTCTAGATATATAGGGTTACCTTTTGAAATATTTTTCTATCTCATTGGTACAATTAACATCCCATTATTATGATTTAAAATAACTAGAATAAAGGGTATTTAAATACTAATCTGATATAATTGAGAATATTATTTCTTTATGAATCCTTTGGATGGAGTATAAAACATTATGTATAAATTGAACATAAAAACCACCCATTATCCTTGTATACAAGGTCATATATAATGATCAATGTAATATAATAGAACATATATAATTTTTTTTTTGATAAATTTTAAAAAAACAAAATTTTATACTAAACAATAATAACAATTTAATTGAATTCTAGTGAGTGATCAAATACATGATGAAAAATATCTACTAAAATCTAAAACAATGTTAACAAAGAAGTATATTTTTTATTATTAGTACTTCTTGACCAATTACCTGATCTATGTAAATGAAAAAATAATTGTAAAACAATAGTTATGTAACTAATAATTAACTAAAAACATAAAAAATTTAAATAATAGATATAATAATTTTTTCCTATAAATTTGAAGAATTTAAGAGGAAGAGAAATTATGAATAATGTATGGAATCATAAATCTGTAAGGGTCTTAAATACTTGTATATGAGACAAAACAATCCCCATAATGTGAATTACATAATATAGGACCAATGTCATCCTTGTATAAAACAGTTTGATTCATGATATAAAGAATGATACAAAAAGTGATCTCTATTAATTCATGCATAAAATATAATAAAAATAAATTTTCATAATTATCAAAAGTGAAATATTAAATTGAAATTTCATGAGTTTTTATTTATCAAAATTTATATACTCATATTGATTTTTCCAATATCAAACCTCAATCATCATATTCACCTTTATGATCATTTTTTCCTATATTGCATCTTCATAAATTTCTATAAATAAAAGTTTTTAATAGTTTATATTGATTCAATAAAAATTATTTTAATTCTATCCACAATATACACACGATTAATCCTTAATTATAATTGTTAATTCATATTATCTATATCTCATGTATGGACCTGTCTCCCAGGGATTCTGTCGTGACATCCCCCCAAGCCCGCCTCCCGAAGGCCAGGGTTTGGCGAATTGTGCGTTATGTGTCAACTTGAAGGTTGGAGGAATATTCTAGAGTAATAGTACACTTGCACATGCAACCATTTCCCTAATATGGAATGATAAAAATTCATTCCACTAAACAACCACTGAGTGAATGTAAAAATATTATGTCAAATAGCCCTAAATACAAACCTAACAAAAGACGAACTAAAAATATGAAGGTACAAGGAAACTCTAAAATTCATCCACTGAAAACCCTACCAGATGGGTAAGTGTAGAGTAGCTACTGGAAGACGTAGAAGTACGCCTCGCCATCCTGATCTCACTAGGCACCATTGGGTCCTGTGCCACCTAGTCCTCCGTCAAGGCTGATGTCATCTACACCAGACATAACTCATGTGGGAGAAACCCATTGTGGGGTGAGTAAAAAAATAATTAGTAGGGACCCCAAACCGCAATGAAATTACCATGAAGAAATTTAAAAATAAACCCACAATACATGATCATGAATCAATACATCTAACACTTGATATAAACTAAAGTATGAAAAACAATATTATCATTCATAACACTAATAACCATGGAATAATTAGGTAGTCATCCCAGAGGAGTAGATTGGGTATACTAGGTCACATAGAGCCACTTATAGATGATCCACATAGAGTCACTAGAAGATGATCCAAATAGGGTCTCTTGGAGCTGATCCACATAGGGTCGCATAAAGGTGATCCACACAAGGTCTCTAGGAGTAGATCCATACATCGTCGCTAGGAGAAGAACCACACAGGGTTTCTAGGAGCTGATCCATACACGATTTCTAAGAGATTATCCACATAGGTTCTATAGAGATTTATCCATAGAGGTTCTCTATGAGCTGATGTAAATAGGGTTGTTATCTTCTCGTATTAGCTAGCCGCAAGACTCTGGAACAAAGCGTGATTGATTCTGAGAAAATATACTCCTCAGGCCAATAGTCGCATTTCAATTTCCAAGAAATTATCTATAGAGAATTCCAAAAGAACGCCCTCATCATGAGGGTTCGAACGCCACAAACACCTAATCAATAAAACATATGTTTTGAATGATATTGGTGTTTTTTGGAAAATGGGTCAGTCAGGTCCGGGTTCGGTTTGACCAGACCCAACTCGGATCTGACCAAAAATGGATCTGGACCAGCCTGGATTCTGTAGAGCCCACACCCTTCCCAGCCAACCAAGGGCAGGGCGGATTGTACCTGGTTGGGACTTGATTGGAATCCGCATTCTCCCTCTTACCCCATAGGTCGTCCGTAGGTCCACCTCCTCCATCGCATGGGATGTGGTGTGGTATCATGTCCACGGTGCCTCTGATGCATCCGGTTGGATGCATCCACCAGCTTCTGGTATGGAGGCCAGAGGCTACTACAGTACCACTACGAATCAATTTGGCCATGACGTTCTTAGTGGAACGCCATCGTGGTGCGACATCACCAGCTCATGACTACCGGTGTCGACACCAGCATCTTATTTCACGGACCACCGAGTCCACACCGGTGGTCCATTATTTATTCCACTTGTGCCTATGGCCTCTGAGGGATTCCATATTCCTTGAGACTGACTCAAATCCTCCTTGTCACCATTTTGAAGATATGAACATGAAGAAGACACAATATTTCTCGAGGAAGAGGGCATCAGGCCTCATTAGTGTTAGCATGTGCCCTTTTCATTAGGGGTTTAGAAGAATGATATAGAGGATTGAAGTTTCATCACAATTTAACTGTAATGTAAACCTGAGAAACTGGTATCGTACCGACAGAACTTGCGATCCATAAGTCAACATGTCTGCGGGTTGATCTGTGTTCTTTCTTTAGAATGAATAATGGGCTACTATAATTTAAAAACAATAAACTCTTACTTGAGTTAGATAGTTAATTGGGGGGTAAATGGTGTTTCTATGTTCATCATTATGCGATCCTCCATTTATATCCATTGGTCGATCATTGTTAGTGACAATCCATTTGAAGGTTATGCGGGGTTTTAGTTCTTCATCATCACCCACTAGAGCATCATAGCAGAACTTGGATTATTCCCACAATCCGACATTTTCTTCTTTTCCATTAAAAGACGAACCTCAAATCAGTGTTTCAGTTACATTTTTATTATGAAGTTGTCATGACATTTCATTTAATTAAATAATGAATTCATATTATCTTGGTTGGAAAACTATGAAGATGAAACGGTTAGAATATTCAAAAAAATTTCAATAAAACATGTTTATTTTAGTTTTATCTTTTTCTTTAAAAATTAAAAAAAATAACCTTTGACCTCAACCTATGCCGGTCATGGATAGGACCAATCATGGTCAATCCCACCATTCTGAGTTCAACAATTCCCTCAGATTTTTGATATGAGCACTAATTTAAAATTTAGATATTCCTGCTCCCAAATTTATTTAAATGAACTTAAAAAAAGATAAAAATTATATTATAGGCTTACTGGGCCTCAGAATCAAGTTTCGTCAGAGCCACCGGTCTCAAAATAATTTGAAATAACATAAAAAAATACATGGAATTTTAGGGATGTTACATTAAACCCACCATTATTGATTTACTCCTCTATAAGAAAAATCAAAGCTAAATGAACAAATGGGGGGTATTGAGCACAAATTTGAGTCTCCTGCTCCAATGTTCTCTCTTGGAAATTCTCGTGCTGCCACTAAACGTGCACCAGAGGAATCGGCCATCAATTAAGGACCCACTACAATCGATCCGCTATCTCCATAGGGAAATCTGAATACATCACCCCATCATCAATTTCCATCTCACCCCAGTCAATGACGTGCGATGGATCATTCATGTACCCCCTCAGCTGTGGCACGTGAAAAACATAATGCAGCCGATGCATCTGTGGGGTGAGAGCTAGGTGGTTCACCTCCTCTACAACTCTTCTACGAATCTGGAAGGGTCCAATGAAATTTAGAGATAACCTTCCACCTCATCCAAATCTCCACAATCCCCATCAGGGTGAAACCTGAAAGAACACATGATATCCCTCCATAAACTCTAAGAGTCTCCATCTTCTATCAACATAATATTTATGACTTCTCTGGTCAATCATCATCTACTACTAGATGACATGCTCCTTCTCAGTGGTATCTCATACAAACAGTAAACCAATGAGTGCTAACTCCCCAGAGACTTTCCAACATAGAGGTTATCTGAAAGGCCGCCCATACAAATCTTTTAATGGTGTCATGCCTGTGGGGGACTGGTTTCGGTTGTTGTACAAAAACTCCCCTTGTGGTAGGTGGTCCTCCGAACTATAAAAAATATCAAGGGAATAAGCACGAATCATTTCTTCTATGGTATGTATGGTTTTATCTGTCTGATCATCTAGTTGCTGGTGAAAGGCTATGCTCAAGCGTAGCCGAGTCCCAAATTCCTACTTTAATCCCTTCCATAGTTGGGATGTGATATGAGTGTCATAGTCTAAGAAAATCATTGAAAGAACCATGTTGAGCAGCATTATCTATGGAACATAGAGGCATCCCAGGCACTCCAACAATCCTTGCTCCCTGATGGGTAAGAAATGAGCTGACTTGGTGTGTTGGTTAATGATCATCCAGATTGAATCATGGCCCTTTGATATGCATGGTAATCCCATCATGAGTTCCATTCAGACATCATCACTCATCCACTCCAATACCTCAAGTGGTTTTGCATGGCCTACTGGATCCTAGTGCCCATCCTACACTTTTTGACAAGGGAGGAATCGTGGGACGAGCTCGACCACTACTTTCTTTATCCCTGGCCACCATTACTAACATTAGAGTTCCTAGTAGATCTTTTCCATATAATGATTTACCACCATGGGGGAGGTATAGAACATGCTCCAAATATCATCTTGCAACGTCATTATTACTATTATACGCCCTTTGAATAGGATGATGTGCTCCCCACCTATTGAAAATCCATCAGAAGCCTACCTTGAGGATAACTGAGCACATCAGGCCTTGAAGTCAATATCCACAAGTTGTGCCTCCCTAACTCTCTATAATAGTGAGAGAGTAAAAGTAATAAACTGTTTATAAGATGCTCCATCATCATCCATGAATGATATCTACATTGTGACTAGCTTCTCCATAGCCTCACTCAGTATCTCCAAACCGGATATCCAACTCAGGGCCTCTTCCACCAAGTTCCACTTCCCAAGCGTATAGACTATCTCTAAGTCACATTCCTATAGTAACTCTAGCTATCACCAATGTCTCATGCTCAGGTGTTTATGGGAGAAGATATACTTGAGACTCTTGTGGTCATAGTATTTGGTAAACCGTTCACCCATCAAGTAGTGTCATCACATCTTAAGATAAAAGTCCAGTTTAGCTAACTCCAGTTCATGGGTCACATAGTTCAGCTCATGATGAAATAACTACTGGGAACTGTAGGTTATCACTACTTACTACTACATTAGGATACATCCAAGTTTGGTCTGTGATGCGTCACAGGAAACTACATACCCAATGCCCTCCTCTGGTAGTCTCAAGATGGGGCACCTGTTAGTCTCTGCCTCAACTCTGAGAAACTCCTCCAACACTTCTCCATCCACATTAAGGTATTTTCCTTCTTTGTCAAAGACGATACTGGTGATGTTACTAAAGAAATTCCATGCATGAACCAATGGTAGTATCCAAAAAATCCCATGAAACTATACACCTCATTCATTCTCCTAGGTGGCTCCTAACCCAACACTGCATCCATATTCATTTGATCTACCTAAAATCTTGCATCCAAGATGTAGCATCCCAGAAAGTGCACCTCCCGGAACCAAAATTGCCACTTTGAGAGATTCCAATAAAGATGGTGCTCTCGGAGTGTATCCAGGACTATCTGCAGGTGTGTAGTGTGCTCCTCCTATGATGTCGAGTACACCAAGATTTCATCAATAAAGACCACCACAAAATGATTTGGGTAATGTTGGAAGATCGTATTTTGGAGTCCCATAAAAAAAATTGGGGAATTTTTCAAACCGAAGGGCATTACCAAGAACTCGTACTAGCCATACTAGCATCAGATGTTTTTCATCGATATATTTTCATCCCATACCCAAAGTTTGTGATAGCTTATCTTGAGTTCGATTTTAGAGAACCACCTCATTCCCTTCAGTTGGTCGAAGAGGTTATCAATTCTTGACAGTGGATATTTGTTCTTCACGGTCACTTGGTTCAGGAACTAGAAGTATACTCATAACATCATGCTCCTGTCTTCCTACCTAGAAAACAGCATTGGGGATTCCCATTATAAAACATTGGGCCTCATGAATCCCTTCTCCAACAAGTCCTCTAGCTGCACCCTCAACACCTATTGATCTGTGGGAGCCATGTGATATGACTGTGTGGATATCGATGTCATCTCGGGGTACAAGATGTTGCTGAAGTCTACTTAAATATGAGGAAGTAGTCTTGGAACATCCTTATGAAACACATCCTCACACTTGTCCACTACTATAGGAATGATTGTAATCCTCTTGTCCACAACACCAAGAGTGAGGCTAGCTAACAGACTAGTGATTGGATGCAAACTCCTTTGAGAAAGTCTGTCATGTTCTAGAGAAGTTCCCTTCTCACCAGTGAAGGAAATCCAAGTCCCATCCTCATGGACAAACCCCATTTTCCACCAAAAACATTTGATCCAATCATGGACTATAGATAAGCATTTCATACCCAAGATGACGTCGTAAGGCCTCGACGTCACTACAAGGAGATCCTAGCCAAAGTTCACACCTCCTTGAGTAAGCTAACACTTCCAGCACTAATGTGTAATCACAAAATGTCCCCTTATAGGATTCTCTAATCGTAAGGATTGAGAAAAAGGATCCACCAAAATCTCTAAGCTCTGAACGAGGTCTGTGGAAAGGAAAGTGATAGTTTCATCTGTGTCTATAAGAACTGTAAAAAAGTTGGAGAAGACAAATAGTTCACCTCTAATAATCTCCAAAGTTCCTTGATCATAGGCCTCCACCGCCAGATGTTTGCCTCGCCCCTGTCTGATGGCTTCCTAATCCCATGGAGGACCACCTGGGGGTAGTGGTGGAAATTCAAAAAATTTTCCACAACCTTCCTCCTAGCCTACTCCCCTTACACATCATTTTCCCTGCAAACCACCCTAGTCAAAGATCTTTGGCTTCCTCGGTGGCCCTTTGATCCCTTATTGATCATCTAGGCAGTGTGTCGGGCAGTTGTGATCCATGTGTCTCTACCCACCACATGAGTAGAAACCCATACTCTTATCTTGACCGCTGCCACCTTTGTGGCCTTGCACCACCAATCCTATGTCCTAGGGTCTCCCTCTAGATGGTCTGGCCCTCTTGGGCCATTAGGTCATCTTTTAGCTTCTTTCCATGGATGACTCATCCCCTTGTCACCAAGTGGTATCTCCCACCATCATTTCCTTCTCTGCAAGGAATCTCTCTACCAGTAGAGCTCGTTCTAGCACTGAAGACATAGTGGGGATGTTGAGGGAAATCCTTGGCACCCTAATCTCCCTTCAAAGTCCCTACACAATGGTTTGGGACCTGAAAAAAGGGTCTCATACCATATCTGTAGAGTATTAGGAGAGGTCTATAAACCTCAAAGAGTACTCATCCCATGACAGGCTTCCATACTGTAGATAAATCATGGCTTGTTTGTGCACGGAGTGTAATGTCACAGCGAAGAACTCCTCATAAAAAAGATGCTCAACATTTTCCCAAGAGAGGGTCACCACATCATGAGTCCGAATCGTCAAACTCCACCACCTCCCTACCAAGCCAAGAAGATGGGTCATTGCTATGATCACTATTTGGTCACGTGGCATCCTCACTAAGAGGATTTCCCCATTCACCACCTCCATCCAGTCCTCAATGGCATGAGGGTCTATCTCTCCCCTGAACATAGGTGCTCTCTATCTCTAGAACTCGTGCATGGCTTGGAGCCTACATGCATCCACTAGTAGCAATGCTGGTAGTAACTGCTGATCAATGGGTAGTGGTAACACTAGAGCACCATCCAGTGGGGCCACCTCTAGCACTAATCCCTAATATGATGCCTCATCTCTAGGCAGGATGTCCTCGCGACCTTGTATCGGAATCCTGACAGGCTGTTTGCATAGAGGCATCAAAAAACCGATCCCGGTGTACCGCGATCAAAAGATTATACAAGATAATATGACTCTAAGTCAAGAATAATGTGAGTAAACACTCAATTCCAATATGATTAATTCAACCATTTTTTTATGTATAGATATGAAAATGAGATTTCAAGGTCCTGGTGTATGGATACATCGGCCACCTCACCAACATTGAACTCGCTGAATCTGAAAGTTGAACTAGGAATATTTTTAACTATTTTTCCAAAAACAAAACAGTAGAATCATAGTCTATGAGGCAGAACTGACCATCATTGATACCATTTTTTCATGAGATGTCCCTATATTTCTTGTTCCAAGACAACCCCTAAGCCCTCATCCAGAAGGACATTGGTTGGCAACTAGAATCATAGACATCAACATAAAAGTGGAATTCATTTTCCTGAGTAACTCTATGAACTCAAATTAAATCATATCCCAATGCTATAAAGATAATAAATCATGACACTAAACAAAAAATAAGTAAAATTAAAAACATTATGTCAAATGTTCAATAATATAGGCCCACGAAAAGTCACAATGAAAACATGAAAGTATAAGGAAACTCTGAAATTCATCCACTGAAAATACCACCTGATATATACGTGTAGAGTAGCTTCTAGAATCCCTATATTTACTCCTTGTTTTCCTGGTCTCACTAGGAACCATCGAGTTATGGGCCACCAATTCCTCCTCAAAGGCGGCAGTCATCTATACCAGACAAAACATGTGCGGGAGAATCCCGTGTAGGGGTGAGTAGAAAAATACAGAGTAGAGGTCCCAAACCACAATGGAAAGACCATGAAGATCTCCACAAATTAAGAACAATTAATGATAACGAAGAAATACATATCACACCATGTATAATCTAATTTAGGAATAAAAAAATACTGTCAGTCCTAACATAGAACATCTTGGATTATTGAGGTACTCAACCTAGATGAGTAACGTGGGTCTTCTGGTTCACACCAATCTCATTGTTGTTGATCCATAGAAGGTTGCATAGTGATGATCGACACAGGGTATCAAGGAGATTATCCACATAGGGTCGCTAGGAGATGATCCACATAGGGTCTCTATGAGCTGATCCATGCAGGGCAGTAAGGAGCAGATCCACACATGGTCACAAGAGGCTGATCCAAAAAGGGTTGATATCTTCTCATCTCAGCTAGACACATGATTCTCGCATGAATCATGTTTGATTCTAGGAGAATGTACTCCTCATTTCAATAATCATATTAAAATGTCCATGAAATTCTCTATGAACAAATGAAAAAATAACCACCATGTCACAAGGGTTCTAACATTGCAAAGGAATCATTAATAGGAAATAAATTTTGAATGTGAATTTTGTTTTTCTGAAAAGGGGCCAGTTAGTCCCAGGGTCCACCATCCTAACCGGGGTCCACAAACTCGACTCGGGTCTACCAACCAGACCTGGTTCTATTGCCCTACCTAGATCTGGCTCAGAACGAATCCTTCTGGGTCAGTTTTCCATTGGTCTGGCCGGCTGGGGTGGCATGCACCCTGCCCGACTGACCCTAGGATGGGTGGATCGATTCTGGATAGGACACGTCCATATTCTACATTGTACCTCCTTCCCCATGTGTCATCTTCGGGGCCTCCTCCTCCTCCGCGGTCTATTTATCACGGCCATGGCACATTGGATGATGTGCGGTACTGTGCGGGATGTGGTGCAGTTACGCATCCTTGGTGCCTCCGATGAGGCTGGGTGGCGACGTCCGCCCTCCACTAGCCACTGACATGGAAGCTGGAGGCTCTTTTCACCCTTCCATTTCCTAAGCCGGCCATGATTTTACTTCCAGTGGGTTGTCATGGTGTGTACCCTCCTGCCTGTAGTTGCCACTGCGGGCCACTGACAGTTTCTTCTACAGACCACCGAGTCCACTCCTATGTTCTGTTATTTGCACCAATTGCACCTAAAACCTTTGGGGGATTCCATCCTACCTATTATGGAGTCAAATCCTCCTTGCCTCCATTTAGATGAAGTGGCCACCAAAAATTCATAAAAACTCACAATGAAGAGGGGCTCATTCCATGTTCATATCCGCATGTGCCCCTCGCGTTAGGGGGGTATAATCATGAGATAAAGGATCTATGTTCCCTTACAATTTAGCCCTAATGAAATCCCATGAAAAGGGTACCTTCTTACAAGAACAAGATATCCCTTGATCATCCTAGACATAGGTTGATCATTGTTCACTATTTAAAATAAATAATGTGATACTATAATTCAAAAACAATAAAACCCTACCTAAGTCGAATTGTTATTTGGCGATGAACGGTTTCATTGCATTCTTCATTACACAATCCTCCATTTACAGACTTTAGTAGATTTTCATTTGTGACGTTCCATTCAGGGGGTGGGGTGGAACTCATCGTCGTCACCCACTGGGGATTCAAAGAAGAACCAAGATTATGCCCACAATCATTCATTGCCAACATGGCCATTAAAGGACGAAACATGAATCAGCATTTCAGTTATGTTTCTATTATGAGGTTGTTACGCTATTTAATTTAATGAAAATATTTTTTCAGTTTCTTTTTGTCAGAAAACCATGGTGCTTGAACGATTTAAAATTTTCAAAAAATTAAATAAATCATATTTATTTTATTTTTACCATTTTCTTTAAAAATTATGAAATATAATTTTTTCCCTTCACCAGTGTCGGCCAAGATTATGTCAATTATAGATTAATCATTCCATTCTGAGTTCAACAGTTCACTTAGATATTGGATCCATCTTGGGATTAAATTTTATAAAAACCAACCTGTACGTTTATTTAAATGAACTAAAAAACGTTCAAAATTCAATTTTGCACTCACTGTATCTTAGAATCAAGTATCTTCTGAGCGACTGGTCTTGAAATAATTGCATATAATTTTTAAATAAATTACGTGGAATTTTGGGGACATTACATCTAATTCAGAAGATAATCATTTTTTGATTTCCTTTGAAAAATTTCATTAATTTTCAATTCAATAGAATAAAATTTATTTTTAATAAATTATTTATAACTATAAATCATTTTTATCCAAATATATTTATATATTAGGTATCTTATATAGGAATTATAATTTTATATAATATTTATTTTTCTATATATTCCAATATAAATGATTCATTTAACAGAATACGTTAACATTTCATTGTGTTAACATCTCGTTATCATAGATGAAGATATAACCCTAGACACTATTTTACCACTAAAAGTTATATATTTCATCATTTTTATGTCAGAGTTAAGATTACTAATTTTTTTTTTAATATTCCATAGATTTCAATTTCAATTTAATTATTGTGATGTATACTTAATCAAATTTTTGTTTTCATTGATTTCATTGACTCTATGTATGAGAATGTATGTTATAAAATTACATTATCCATATAGAAATTTTAATATTTTATAAGTCTAGAAGGTGGTGTACTGAGTGAAGATTATTGATTATATATTTTTTCATATCCTTAAACATGAGGAAACATTACTTATTATACCAAATTTATTATTAATTTCCTATTATTATTAGTGAGAAACATTTAATTACCAGTAATCAATTGAAATGTAAAAAATAAATATTTATATTCCTAGATATCATAATTACTAATTTATAGAAACATTTTCTAACATAATCACCATATTATTGGAAAAAATGATAAATTATTATTTAAAAAATAGTAATTTATATATAAAATTTATGAAAATCACATCAGTGGTGGTATAGATGGTTTTATGTCATCATAATTATGTAGAAAATAATATTGAGTCCATTATTATTCTTTATTTGAATGTTGTAATTCATGAATTCCATCAAGATTAAGCTAGTTTATATTATATACTGTTTATCAATTTAACTAAAGAATTATTGGGTTCCTTCTAATTTATATTCATTACCTTTATATAAAATGGGTATATAAATAAATATTCTATACACCACAATTGTTTTTTATTATAAAAAATTTATAAATAAATATTATTTTTATTCAATGATTGTTTGAAAAAATATTTTCTCCTATTTACGAGAAATCATTATATTGACATAGCGAACATGATTTAGAAAAAATTGGTTGAGTTTTTATGAGAAGTATAATCTACATAATACAAAAATTCAATAAAAATAGTACAAATTTATTGGAATAAAATACCTCTTTGTTTTCCCTTAACAATCATTCAACTCTGTTGTGATGATCAGGAAAGTTTACTAAGTAATATTTATATTTTTGAAACAACAATAAAATGTTGATGCGAACCCATTTATAATGTTCAAATATCTAATACATTGAAAAAAATAATGATATATTTTTTTATTGTAAATAATATAATTGTTTCTTAATAAAACATTATGATTATTTATTTTTTAGTATATTCGTTTCCAACCGCTAATAATTTTGAAAATTTTCTAACCATTAATTATTGGCATCTTTCATCACACATTGTGTATCCAACAAAATATAAAGCAAATTTTTAATGAAATTGTAATTAATATGAATTTAATTAAAATTTTGATATACTATGAAATCAGTAAAGCATAGATAAATTCAAAAAATGATCTCTACAAAAATATATTGTTTTATTTCTTATAATTGATATAAAAATAATACCATGTTGTGATGATACAAAAGAAACTATCTAAATATTCAATACCATTTATGGAATTCCACTAATTTTGATTAAATCAATTGAAAAATATTTTATATTTCTATGGAGGGTTATTCAAAAGGAAAAAATAAATGAGTATAGTAAAAAATGATGGTTTCCTTCAATTAAAATGCTTTAAAACTTGGCCATCACTAATAAACATAGAAGTAATTATAGATCATGTGTACTCTATTAATTTTGGATACTCTAAATTAATTAATTTCATATAATATTACTACTATAAGTGTAATTTTATTCATCAAACTACGTCATATATAGAAATTATGATAATAAATATTTATTTTAACTCACCAATCAAGTGGGTAAAACATAAAAAAAATTGGATGGACAAGAATTAATGATGTCAAATATAGATATCCTTCTATTAAAAACATAAGTGGAATTCATTATTATATGGTTAAGGAAATATTGTAACATGAAAATTAAATATCAGATGTACCTAAGAGACAATAACTATTTGTTTAAATACCTGAAAAAACAACTAGATTTTGATGAAAATGATAGATTTAGTTAATCAAATTATTTCCATGAGTCACCACCAAATGTATGGGTTATAATATAATTCACAAAAACAATGTATTGATGACATATCCAGAATGATATTTTGTTGATATACATAAATAAAAAGTTTTAGTCATGCATTGATTAGAAAATACATCATTTTATTTACATAAACTATTATAATTGTTTCATGGTTCATTGACTTGTACCTTTATTTTACACATATTTTATAATTTAAAAAATATTCATAAGAACTAAAATTTTTCAAATAATTATTTGATATTTTTTGAATCATTTTTTATTAAGGCTCAAAATATGAAAACACATTTTATATAATTAGTTTTTATAGGTAATTATTTTTTATTGATGAAGGATTTTATTGAGTAAGGTTCACTATCAAAACAACAATTGGACATGTCAAATTATGATATTAGAAAAAATACATTCCTATTAAATTTTATTTTATTGATATCATATATTGTGTTCAAAAATACTACAAATAATTCAAACATATAATAAAAATTAAATTATTATTTCTGATAATGTAAATAATAATTTTTTAATTAATGAAAATATGGTCTAGTAACTATATGCAATAAATTTTGAAATTATGATATTCCATATGTAGAAAAATTTGAATGTCTATAATGATGACCTTCACCATGTTTTTAAGAATGATTATAATTCAATAAATAACCAGATTATTATTTTGTGGCATTAAAGATATTACAGTTTTTATATATATTGAGATCATATTCCTTATAAGAATAATCAATCATTGTTGACACCCAATAAATTAGCATCATAAAATTTACATACAAAAAACACCCAAAGAAAAGGTATTATTTTCCCATAAAGGAAGGAAGAAACATGGATACATGGGGATAAATTAACTAGATCTCATGAATAACAAACCAATCCAAATTTCTCATGGTCTCATAACCCTTGGAACATCACAAAAAGGTAATATTTAGTTTTTGTTATTCGTTCATTGATCATGTGAAAATACTCTAATGAGTCCTTTAGATCATGAAAATCCTCTTTGATGAGTCTTTTGGATCACATAA
Source organism: Viscum album (assembly GCA_963277665.1). Lineage (NCBI taxonomy): Eukaryota > Viridiplantae > Streptophyta > Magnoliopsida > Santalales > Viscaceae > Viscum > Viscum album. Next base: position 1,008,978,475 of record OY728119.1, on the reverse strand, counting down.
ATCCCCTTAGACTATCCTTTCCTATAATACATCATGTTATTAGAAACATCCCTTACCATAGTGGAGGTATTGATGTGATAAAATGTAGAAATTATGGGATCATAATGGGACATGAGTTATGTTAAATACCATGAAAAGATAATTTTCACTTTTAGTTATATATTAATAGTTCATGTGAATCCCCATCATAAAATACCTCCAAATCATGAAAATCTCCTCTTACAAGTCCTTTTGATTACTTGAATTCCCTATAATAAGTATTTTTTGTCACAAAAATCCTCTTAGATGAGTGTATCTGATCACGTGACATGTAATTAGATAAAAGACTGAAAACTATTGTGGAATTCATGTGATAAAATATGGAAATGGTGGAATCATCATATGAAGAGAGTAACATTGATCATCGAATAAGGGGAATATATTCTTCGTATGATCTATTTACTGATCAAGTGAAGCCCCATTAAAAAATACCAATGGGCCACATAAAGTACTTCAGATGTGTCTTCATAATAAAAAAATGCCCTTAAAACAAGACTTTAATATCATACAAAATAGTAGGGGAAAAGGATGAAAAGCTATATATAATTATTGTGAATTAATCTTGAAATTAACTTATGATTATGGGAAGTTAGTTTTGTTAATATTCATGTGGAGTGATAACATGCTTCATATTACTTGTTTGAGGATAGTGCGAAGGCCCCCTAATATACTGGATGATCCATTGAAGTCTCCCAGACATTTCGAAATGATCTCATGAAGGCTCTATGACATATCAGTTTTATCACATGGAATCCCTTATAAAATAAATAAATTCAATAAAGATGGTATTTATGGAGGGATTATGCAATGGATATTTATCACATAATAAATGTAAAACATCAATGATGACATTTGGATTAGTCATATTAAGATCATGATACATTATCTACTTATGTGAATGCTACCGCTACCAAATTAAACGAAAATTTTAGACATAATTACTACATAATGAATAATACATATGGGGTGGAGATTCTTATAAAATTTACTTGATACATAGATAATAACCCACAAATTCAAGTAAATACACTCTAGAAATGGTGGACCACACAATAACAACTGTCGTCCACTTGATAAGTGCATTGAGTGACTTAAAGGATTTAACAATAGGTTTATTAGATTCAAATTATTAGATCATTGATCATGAAATGTATCTCTATCATGTCAAATATATAACATGAAATTCATATGGTGTGTCTTATTAATCATGTAATTCCTCAGTATCCTAATACTGGAGAAATATTTAGTTATTTACATGATAAATGATAGAAATTTCAATGGAATAATGTAAAGGAAGATACACTTATTTTTATATGACATGCATGAATTTAAAATTATATGTTCATTAATCACATGATGAAATTTTTAATAGACTACCTGATCGTATGACAATTGGACATGTCATTAATATCATTCAATGAATACCATACATGTTAGCCATATCCTAAAATGACCTTTGGGAAAGTAAACTTGGCATATAAGAAGTCTTGTAAAAGTATAATTGATCATGAAAAAACCCTTATACCTATGACCTAGAGCATGAAACAACCCTTAGACATGTCAAGTAGATCTTGTTTAGACCTTTGGACATGTCGGTCAGGTTCATATGAAGCCTCAAGATGAGTCTAATTGATGAAAGAACAGCTCATAGAAATGTCTTTCTATTCAGGAAGACTTCCTTAGACATGTTTGAAAGAAATCCTCATGCATTTCATGCATGTAATTTATAAATTCATATATATTTCTACTAAAAATCCCTAAATATTCTAGGAAACTATCCTCCGGCAAGTCATCCATGCTAGTAAGACACCCTCATACATGTTTTTTCTATCATGCATGCAGACACACACATGCACAGAGGGATATATATATATATATATATATATATACCCTCAATCCAATTAAACCCTCAACCATGAGTATTTTTCTGATCATTCACAATTTTTTTGGGGATTTATTGTAATATATTAGATATACACACTCATGAAACCATATATGATCCAGTCACATAAAATGGCCTCTGCAGTATCCAATAATATTCAATACACCATTTATCATCCATATCTTCATCAAGAAGAGGATAAAGTAGGATATGTGACATGGGAATCCTCAATGGACTAATTACAATGAAATTAAATTTACATTAGATAATATGTTACACATTCTATGGGTCTAACATCTTTCCACATCCATTAATGGATAAATAACCCAAGAGAACTACAAGGACTCGTTTTTCTTTTATAAAAACGTTAAATATGATGAATTCCTAAGGCCTGAGATCTATTTAAAACATTCAATCATGGATAATTCAATGTGTTGGCCTCACATAAATATGAAACATGTCATATCACTTTCTATTTCTAGTTTTCTCACTCTGGTAATCCCTAATGTTAACAAAGAGTCTTGAAAATAATGTTTAATTAACAAAATGTGAATTCTACAAATATAGAAGTGAAATCATTATGTATGTCCAGTATGAATATAGAGGATACCTTAATGTGTAAACCATACTAAAATATTTTGTCCCCCTCAGTGTTTAAGAACTTCTCACATATCTGGGCATCCTCTGTGTATAGGCCACAAACAAATTCAAATTTGTATCTAATATAGAATATATTATCTTTTATTCTCTCTTGTTTCTCACACTGAGCACGAATCATTTCTCATTGGGGATCATCATTGAACACATCTAAAATATGAAACAAATGCCTCCATAATGTTATAATACCCTTGATTTCCTAAATATATATGGAATTATTCCCCAAAATCATTATTTACACATCCTCTCCCATTTCCATTTTGGGGACATACTGAACTAAGAGGACTCTGATTATAACTAAAAAGGATTAATATGATGTATTTATAGTTCCTAATCTCTATATCTAATTCATTAATTTTATCATATAAATATTTTCCACATATTATTAAACTACATGATATTGTATTAAATTTACTACATGGGTTTTGATTCATATCATCATAGGATATGTTATACGAATTCTAGATGCTAAATACCAATTCCAAAACACCAATCGCCTTCATGGACAATAGTTAAATATATAGATCTTGGTAATATTGCTTAAAAAAATAATTAGTCTATCATTGATAATAAATAATGAAAAAAATGGTGAACCTCTAATATATAAAAATGTGTTATTAATATACTATAATCTTGATTGTACACGGATTCAAAAACCAATCATTTTAGTAGCATAATGAGTCTTGTACTAGGATTCGGGAGAGATTCAAAATTATATCATAAATATATAAGGATTTCCCAATGTAGGAAATAATTCCTTCAAATATTTGTGTGATAACCCCAACCTTCCATCCGCTTGATCACTGATATTTCTTAATCATTATTGGTTTTGAAATCCCAATGACAAAATTCCTTTTTAATAGAGGCTCGTCACTCGTTACGAATAAGGGAGAAGTTGGGAGATTATATCAAAAACATTAACATTGAACACAATTTAAATCCATTGAACTATGGTAAACCTTTAATGAATATAATTGTACAGACTATATAGTTTCTATTAGGCCATTTTTATCCTGTGTTTTTGGAAAAAAAATGGTGAAATTGATATGAATATTTCAATAATTAGATATAATTTAGTTTCCTAGGGATGTGCCATTAGGGACATTACACAAAAGAAAATAGAAAAATCAAAAACATAAATATATAAAAAATTTCACCATATATTGATGATTAATCTTGTGATGTAATGGATATATGGTACCAATTAGTGATCTTGTGTATTTTATTCCTTTTTATTATAGATGACATACTGACACAATTTCCCTTAATTGTATGTTATGACATGATGAAGAGAACAATTTGGAACTTTATTTGAGGAAATAGACTACATAGATTGAGGAAAAGTACATCCCATATAACACCTTAATCATCTAGTGGAAAACAAGATTGTTATATATTACTAATGAAATGGAATGATCATGAACCTTAGGGCTACACCCAAGTGTCTCAAAGTAATGTAACCTACAATCCCAACTCACTCGTAGAAGGCTACAGTTAAACTAGTGACACATATCACTATAGATGACCTCTTTAAGGGATATCTCTAGAGCACGAAAACATATTCAGCACCTTGAGAAGGTAGTTCAGGGAGTAAAAATTAACTCTATACTAGTTCAGGTGATTCAACGTAAGAATATTTTTAACTATCATCACCAGAATCATTGAACTAGTTCCCTACAATAACTAGTTGAGAGAACTACATAAAATTTCACTGATCAAGACACTCAAACCCATAAAACATAGAGATTCATAAAGGAATGATATGATAAATACCAAGGAGAGTAGTCCCATATCCATTACTCCAATAGTGAAGCCCACTGACATAATCGGGTGGCAGCTAAAAAGAATCCTTATATCCATACTCACACAGATCTTCCATGTCTGCATATTGAGAATGTAATCATTGGGAGGAACATATCCTTGTTGCAATATAGGAATCCCAGTAGCATATAATAATTGAACCTAGAAGAAAATATTTGGAAAATATATCCACATTAATAAATGAAATCTTATGGTATTTTGTGGGGAATGAGAACGTGTGGGGCTAGGTATATGCATACAACCTCCATAAGTGCATAAACATTTTGGTAGGGATAGAGGATCTTCATCAAAACATTCTGGAAATGATATAAGGAAATATAAAATTATTTATCTCATTAGACCTGATAGTATATTATCATGATGAATATTAAAATATGGGTACTCCAGAGAATGTGTGTATTCCGTCTCCCACCCTGGAGGATTATCAATAAATTTTGATAAAGTATGAGTCAAATGATTTGGATCATATCCTCATTCTAACTAATGTTTTTCATCCTAGTCTTACAATCACTTTAGGAAAGGGGAACATTATTAATAGATAAGGGTAGTGGTATATTCTGAAGGCTAAATATGACTTAAAACATATCCTTGCACCAACTTATGTTTTTCATAATTGCTTGTAAATACCCTCAAGTGGGATCATATCCCATATGATGAAGACACTCAGAAAAAATAGATTATAGAGTCTTGGCTCATATACATACCCCTACCAATGAATTACTAAATTAGAATACATCAAAGGATGTAAAAAAGTAGGCATATATCCCATCTCCCATTACAGAGTTTCATTGGAGAATTCTTATGGTGAATGCATATCTATGTTGTTCCCATAACTCAAATTGAATAAGGTTTGAAATATATATTCCCAAAACCTCTTGAATCAATAAGAACATTCCCTCCAACAATATATAAGTTAACCAACATAATTTAGCATCTTCTGAATAGGGATCCCATATTTCTACAAGAAAATATGGGCATCAGCATATTCTAAAATCCTCCATGTAAAAGGATAATTTTTTGTAATCAATCCTAAAAGGTCGGTCTCCGTATTTTGGAAATCATGAATGATGATTCTTATATTACATTTCAACTCAATGACAATGTCATCAAGGCTATATGGTGTGTATATGTGACACATTTTGGTGTCTCTGACTTTTTATTGGTATCAGATGGAAATAACTACCTCGATAGTTCTCCTTGCAGTATTATGGATAATTATTATAGGGATTCCAACCCCTCTATTTTCCATGGACAATATATCCTTTATGATATCTTTCATAGACAAGGAAATATACCCCTTCTCATGAAACTGTAATATAAATATGCGCTCAAAATAATGATATTAACAACATATAAGTCTCTATAAACCAATTTCAACACCTCACCATAGTCATAAAGAAACCTATATAATATAAATATGTTGATTAACTAGGTGAAAAAATATAACACTTTTAAAGAAGGTGCTGAAATAGATATATCGAGGGAGTTTGTTATAACAAACATCCCAATTATATTGTTTCGTCACCACTTATGGTTAATAAGTCCCATATTAGATAAAGGAGGAGTGTACGCATTACTAAATATGGAATGTGTGGGACACTATACATTGGTCTAAGGGTAGAAACTACACTTAATAAGGATATAAAGTTCACACATAGGACATAAAAGTGATCTGTTGTTCAGTAGTCCATTCCACATTACCTTTAACCTGTGTCATGAGATCTGAATGGCGCAACGAAACATTACATCCCACATGCCACCGTATAATGGATGCTCTTAATTAATTTATTTTTGTAGCCATATGAGACAACTATATGTATGGATTATGTGAGTAAAGAGTTTTTCAATTCATAGCATCCCTAATATAACTAATCTCATTGGATTTGAATACTAAAATGTCATAGCCATAAGAGAGTTCACAGAAATTAGTAATGTGCATTCCATTAGGTTAATTGAATGATTATAATCAAAATTTATATTGAAAACAAATCATTAATAGAGATATATAGCTAGGAAAAAGGATCCGGATTTGGGCATCTCAAAAACTGAGAATACATCACAAATATTTAAGTCTAAGTCACAAACTACTTGACACCTCCCATAAAAGTATTCACTACACCTAACCCATACACACAAAATTGCATTAGAATAGTTATTGTAACTGAATTCTCCATAGAAACCAGTATAATGATAACCCATCCCACATGGTTGTGGGTGTTTTACCACCACATTCTCCCCTATGGTTTCAAACTCCAAAAGGGTATTGATAATATCTATAGAGGTAGAAGATCAACCTCATCCTATAGGGATGACAATATTTTTTTATCTCATTTACCACCCTATGTGTCATCAAATTCTTGAAATAATGATCCTAGTATGCCAACTATGGCCCTAATTCATTTCAATCCCACGTAGATTAGGATATTTCTATCCAAACCTCGGAGGAAAAATCCTTTTTAAGGAGTTCAGATGTGTACCAATATATTACATCCTTTCTATTTCTCTCACCATGGGACACACCCATTTCATTTGTAGACCACTCATAAATAATGATTGTAAACTCTCTCAGGATCCCTTTTTAGATTCCATGATATGAGAAATGTATTGAAAATCTATAAAATCCAATAAGGGTCATAATCTAAGATGGTTCAACAAGGCCAAGGTCCAGGGGTAGGACCCCCATGTACCTATCAAAGGAAACACCACAAATTTTATTGTTCTAGACTATATTGTTAATTTCTTAGTTACTACTATAACTAGTTATGCCTCATTGAATGTTTCCAACATTAATTTAGAAAATGAAAGGAAGAAAGATGAAAACAGAGATGGGAACAACTCAGAAACCATATATGATGTGGAAGGTAATATTTATACCCAAAATTGGGCTTCTTATGTGTATTATAAGAGGGGGAACCAAAATCAAACTCCTATAAACGATGAGTTTTCACATCCTTTGTGTAATTATTCACGGGATAGAGGAAAATTTATTGTTACATCCTACTCACCACCTAGAATGGATGAAGTCCCTTATATAGATGAATGATTAGCACAAATGAGAATGAGATTCAACACATTGGGTATCTCAATGAATAATTAATGAGGGTAAATGTTCCCAAAGGGTGTCAACATCAAGAAGAAATTACAATACCCCAGTCCAACCAGAATGAGAAATACAATTAGCATTTAAGGGTGGAATTTGAGCATCAATATGGCTTTTGATCTAGGAAAAAGTTTACCGAAAACAAAAAAAAAATTAGCGAGATAGTTTATTTTCCCCCATTAAGGGGATAACATCCTCATTATTAGGGTAATCATCCAAACCCGACATAGATTGATAATAAGAATGATATGAAGTTAGGAATAACACTTCAAATATATCCTAACCACCCATACATAGGATATGGTTGAAATAGAGGTACCCATAGAACTCCTCAATAATATCAAGTCTTTAGTTTCTCTGATAGAAGCCCTAGAGGGGAAGCATGCTCCCATTCATCCTGAAAGGAATACATATCATGAATATATGGATAAATCATTCTCCCACAAAATTCTGGTAACCTAATATACACAACCATTGATGGATCATGGCACCTAGAAAAAATTTTCAAACACTTTGTAGGGAAAACATCCTTCAAGGTAACATTGCAACATTTTTGGGTTGGTTGTGTTTGTTGAAAAAGTAGATTGTAATGGTGAATGGTCATGTCCTAGAGGTGTTTTTGACAATTCATGTTGAAAAATATCCATGTGAATGGAATAGAGGATCTATAGGTGGTACAAAAGAACATTGTGAGGGAGCATTGAGGATGCGGCACAAAGTGTTTGACGGAGAGCATTACAACAATGAAACATTTCAGTGGTTCTTTATAAAGAGAAGATGAACCGCATTGAATATTTTGGATGATCAAAAAATAACACCATAAGATGAAGAGATCGGATTTTGACCACACATAAAAATAAAAGGCCACTCTTATTCATTGGAAACAATATTATGATAGAAAATCTGGAGTCATTTTTATTTTCTAAAGCATGGGGTTCTTTACGAAGAAAGGTTTCAAAGAAAAGGATTGATATTTAATAATGAATATCCATGTCTTGAAAAAAATCAATAACCCTAAGTATTGAGAGAATCATGAAGAATGGGTGCTCCATGTAAGCTTAGTGAGATTTTCAAAGGATGTATGTCTACAACGGCTTGAGCTATTCAATGACCGGAGCTCCATGAAGGCTTAATATCTACAATGGCTTAAGCACTTTGAAGCAGTGTGCTCTGGAATGTAGTGAGCTCTATGAAGCAGTATGCACTGTGAGGGAGTGTGCTTTGAAAAGTTGTAAGAACTTCAGGAAGTCTTGTTTGATTATTGTGAAATTGGGATCTTCACAAAGAAGTGATATTTGTGAAAGTAAGTTCAAAAGGTATTGACCATTATTCAGTAGAAAAATGGTATTCATCAGTCGATGAAAATTGAAATTCAATAGAAAATCTAAAATTTGTTGAGGATTCATTAATTAGTGATAAGGAAAGGACCTAAATGTCATTAAACACTGAGTGAATATTATAAAGAAGTAGTAAACACACATTAACTAAAAGTTCTATGAGCTTTTAAATTTTGATTTCTTGTAAACCAAGACGGAAAGTGATTCAAATTCTAACTTTCAAATAGTAATTCTCTTATAGTGGATTTGGTACATCATCACATCACCGTTGTATGTTCCTTATACGTAGCTATGTGATAGTTAACGAAGTAAAATTTCTATGTCATGTGCATGATTTAAGGTTTGATCTTACTCTACAATAGGAAGGAGAGAGAAAGAGAGTTTTGTAAAAAAACAAGATGAAAGGGGAATTTTTTTAATTAGTAATACACTGATTCACCCCTCTCTTAGGGTATCCAGTGCCTAGTAGACCTAACAAATGGTATCATAGGGAAAGGTTTATATGAGTGTTTCTCTCTCAATGGATGTTTATAATCCTAATGGGATTCCAATTTTCAAGGGGAATATTTTTAAGTAATGGGAGAATCAGATGAAACAGTACTTCCTCTATTTGGGAATGGATGTGTTTATAGCAGTGATGCATGGTTTCTTTGCCAACAGTAATAATGAAGATTTTTTAGAAGCTAAAAGAATGGAATTTGATGATGGATCCAAGGGAATCAATGCTTAATGTGGATCCCTATCCAATGATATATATACTATTTTGATGTCATGAAAAACATCACATGCCATGTGGGAAAATCTATTGAACAAATATGAAAGAGATTCAAAGGTCAGAGCAGAAAATCTACAAGTTCTTTGGAAAAAATATGAAGATTTGATAATGAACCTGAATGAGTTTGTTGATGCATCATTTTATAGGGTAAATGTTATAGTGGAAGAAATGAGAGGACATGGATAATTCATTAAAGGCATAATGATTGTGAACTTATCTCAAGGAAAATTCCACCTCAGTTCAATCCAAATGTTTCAGTATTGGAAGATAAATATCTAGGGGAGAAGACACTGGATAAATTCCATAATACCCATGTAGAATATGAAATGAGAATGGATAATAATGATGAAATGAAAAAGGGGAAATCTAAAAGGGGAAATCTAAAATGGTTGGATTCAGAGCCCAGAAAAAGATCACCATTGAAGATTCTTAGGAAGAAGAATATACAGACAAGTTAATGTCATTCCTTTCCTCCAATATTCAAAGAGGAAAATGAAAGATCAAGGGGAAACATCCACTAGCATGTTTTTTATGTGGAGAGGTTGGTGATCATGCAGATAGGTATCCTAAAAATTTCCAAGATGATGATGGGGATGAAGATGAAATCCCCATGAAGAATCCTTCTGCCTATGTGAATGGAAGGACACAATTCAAGGCAAACATCTTTATGAAAAATAATCTTATTTCACAATAATGTAACACTTCAGATGAATATGAGGTTGAAGATTTTGAAAATAATGAGAACTGCGAAGACCATGGAAATAATTCTATAGTGGAAATAGTAGGAAGCACCTAGAAAATGGAAGAGAGTGAAAATTATGAAGAATAAATTCAAGGAAGATTAGATATCAAGGCTGAATTAGAAGTAGAACATGAGGAAATAGATATTCGGAGTAAAAAAAGAATAAACAAAACAATTTGGTTCATGATGAAAAACTTTATGTTCCATATTAATAAGAAGAAATTTCTAATGTGATAAAAGAAATTGAAAATCATAGGTCCTTAACACTAGAGATCTCAGAGATGGCTGTTGAGTTGAAGTTTAAAATTGAAGAATAAAAAAGTGAAATAGATAGGTTGACTAACAATATAAGGTATAAAATCAAATGTTTCAATGAAATAGAAGATGAAGTTGTTGTTCTCTGACAAAATTGAAAGGATCAAGAAAAAATGTCAACTCCTATTGTAACATTAGAAAAGAGATCACTTATAAGGTAGGAAATCTAGAAGTGGAGCCTAAAGGTACAACAAAACAAAATTAGTATAACAATATGAATGATGAAGAAAGTATAGAGTTTTATAGTAAATAGAATGTAACCTTGGTTGAAGTTAGACCATATGTATCTGCTCCGAGATTGAAGATTGATTTTGTTATGAAGAGAAATAGACAATTCACATAACCCACAGAAAATATAGTAGTGATAAAGAGACATATTGGAATACACCTCACATCAGGTGTCATTGTTGTGGAATAATGGGACATTCACAAATGTGTGTTCTATATCCACAACATAACAAATTGTATAAGAGAATCAGTGGAACCCAAATTGAGAATGGAACTCTAGAAAATATTTTTAGGGAAATTGTTTTTGGTGAAGAATATTTGGTCACATGTCTATATATTTTACATCAACCATGTAGAGGGATGTTCCAAAAAAACCAATGTTCTCACAAGCAGTCAATCCGGAAATGAAAAAGTGACATGAAAACAAAAAACTGATTTAAAGCTCTATAGGATGAGGTTGGTCTATCATATTCTGATAAAGACCATGGTCATTAATCTATACAAAGAATGAATTCCAAAACATGAATAAAAAAGAAAATATTTAAGAAGGAAGTGGTTATGTAAATTTCCCTTAATGTATAAGTCCATTTTGGTGAATGGATCCTTGATAGTGGTTGAACATCCCATATGACAAGGAACATGAATATTTTTATAGGTATAATGTATGAAAACGAAGCAGCTGTAAAATTTGGAAATGATGAAGGTTGTAAGATAATTGGCTAGGGAAAGGCCAGACTTGTGTGAAAATAAATTATGTGTGTTGATGTATTTGTATTATAAGGTCTTAGTCACAATCTTCTTATTGGTAGTCAACTATGTGACTCATGGAATTATTTAATATTTAATAAGAAGATATGTATTGTCAAAGGAAGATATGGTGCAGTTTTCCTACAGGGAAAAATGAAAAATGGAAATTTCTACCATGTAAGTGGAGAAGAATATATGTGATCTTTGTCTAGAGAGGAAGAGAACGCGTAGTGGCATAAATGACAGGGTCATCTATGAGAACCATTTATAGATGATCTGGTGAAGTGTGATGCATCTAGAGACCTCATAAAGCTATCAAATGATCATACTCATACGTGAGATGGATTTCAATAAGGGAAAATCACCAAAAAAATGTACAAGTATAAGGAAAATAAGTCAACAAGAGTTCTTGAGTTGGTGCATGATGATGCTTATTGACCTATCCCACCAAGACCCATTGATGGGAAAAGATATTTAATTCTTCTCATTAATTATTATTGTTGAATGACATGTGTATTTGTAATTTCTCATAAGTATGATTTATTAAGATGCTTAAAACAGTATCAGATGGAATCATAAAGGAATCTTTGGTAAAAAATTCAGATGTTTCATAATGATAATGGTACAGAATCCATAAACATTCAGGTGGAATATTATATAGAGAAACATGGTTTGAGGCCTCAGGTTTTATCATTTAGAAATCCCTAACAAAATAGAGTGGTTGAGAAGAGAAATTGGATTATCAACAATATTAAAAAAAACTATTCCTATTTAAAAAGACATACGAGTGATATTTTTTAAGGAAGAAGGGTTGACGTCAGTCGACATTTCAAATAGGGATTTATTGTTTCTAAATGAAGGAAAGGCTTTGTATGAGAAGTGGAACTGAATGAATCCAATTGGGAAGTATTTTTGTATCTTTGGAATTATGTTTTTTATTCTAAACAAAGAAGAAGATAGGATATTTGAATCATGTGGGGATGAAGGAATATTCCTTGGATACTCAATAAAAGGCAAGGAGTATATATGATTTATTAAGATGATATGAGGATTTGTTGAGAGAAATAATGTTATTGTAGTGTAAAATTAAATGAATATTCAACAACAATGTGAACAATTTTCCAATGGAAGAGATAAAGAGACAAGGAACATAGGGTGAGGAGAAGTGGAACACAATGATTAAAAATAAGATATTGATGATGAGCTATAAGAAGTCATGTATGTATCTTCAAAGATACCAAAGAGTCAAGCTGAAATGGAAGGGAAAATTTTCATCAGTGATCCATGAACACCTTTTCAAATATGATTAATGAATTAATTACAACAGACATTTTTCATATCTCAAGTAGAGCCAAAATGATTTGTTTATGACGTCAGAGATTCGAAATGGGATAAAGCTATGAATGAATCGCTTGATCGGTTTGAGAAGAATCAGACATGGGAGATTGTTTCAAGAAAAACAGATAAGATTGTCATCTTGTCAAAATGGGTTTCTTGCAACAAGATTAATATAGCTGGAATAGTGATTTGAAACAAATCATGAATATTTTACAAAAGATACCCCTAGATAGTGGTTATTGATATTGATGAGACATTTACACCTATTTCAAGGCTGGATACAATTAAATTATTCTTGGCCATTTTAGTAAAACAGAAGTTCATGGTTTTTTATAGGGACATGTAATCTACAATTTTGAATGGGTTTCTAGATGAAGAAGATTCTATTGAACATCCACTGGGTATTCTCATTCATGAAGATGATAAAAATGTTTTTTGGTTGAATAATGTGATATATGTGCTGAAACAAGCACCCATAGCATGGTACACGAGGCTTGATAAATATTTGAGGGATCTTGAATTTTATAATAGTGGAGTTTATTACAATCTATTTTTCAAAAATGATAGTAATCAAAGGGTGATGGTGAGGGTTTATATCGATGACATAATATTTGAATGATTAGATGATTATAGTGTAGATAGTTTCTTGAATTCATGAAAGGTGTGTTTGAAATGAGAATGATTGGTGAGATGATGATTTTCATTAGTTTATAGGTGACACAAGAAATCAAACATTAATTTCTAAATACAAATATTACAAGGATGTTCTGAGAAGATTTAGAATGGGAAATTACAAGGAGACGGAGTCTTCAGTTGCTACCTGGATGAAATTATCAAATGATAATGATGGACATATAGTTAATATCATAGAATACATGTATATTATTGGATTTTTATTATACATGATATTGAAAAGACCAGTTATGGTTTTCACCACATGTCATGTTGTGTGATATAAAAGGAATACCTTGGAATTCCATATCCTTGATGTGAAAATAATACTTCATTATATTAAAGGAACATTGGATATCAATTTCTAGTATACTAACAAATCTCATCTAGATCCATTAGGATATACAGATGTAGATTGGTCTATATCAGTTGATGATAGAAAATCAATTTCTGGAGGGGCCTTCTATCTTGGTGGTTTGTGTATTTGTTGGCTAATCCATAATCAATATTGTTTTTCATTGAGTACTAGAAAAGCGGAGTATATTGCATCCACTCAAGAATCCATACTGTTATTATGGATAAATTAGCAGCTTGATGATATGGGAGTTGATGTGATGTCTCCGATCAGAATCTAGTGTGATAATTAGAGTGTTATCAATCCTAGAAAAAATATAGTTTGTCACTCAAGGACAATTCACATTGAGTTCAAATATAATAATATCATGGAAAATGTGAAGCAAGGTCTAGTGAAGTTGGAGTATGTGCCTACAATTCTACATGTTGTGTACATTCTGACACTTTTCTTACCCAAGGAAACTTTTTTAAGGCATCAACTGGCTCTGGGAGTCTAGTCAAATTCCTACACATGAAGAAGTGTTTATGATGGACCACCCCCCTCCCCAAGGTATGATGTGTTTTTCCCTGATGTACTAATACATTTCTTTACTCTATTACAGACCACAAAGGAGTGAAATTTGGGTTCATTGGAAAATCTGGAGATGAAGTGTCTCTAAATGGGTGAGAAAATATGGCTAAATAAGGGAGAAAATTTTCCGACAATGACATGGGGAGAAGCTGACCACTGGAGTAGCGAGATAGGAAATGTGGAATGAGATAGGGAGAGATTTTTAAATCTTAAAATGCTAGAAGAGATCGATCAAAGATTATATAACTTTATAGCTATGGTTTGTAATGAAATCAGAAGAGTTTCGTTGGAATGGTATGAAGAATTGGTGTCTAGAATGTATTGATTCATTGATTAACTTTTCATACTTCTCGTGTTTCTCAAACTAATCATTGCTCATGTCATCTTAGAGTTTGTGGTGTGTGAATCTGTAGTCACTATTTATATTCCAAGAGGAAAATAAATTTAGATGATGGATGTATCATCAGTGTGGTATAAAAGTGATAAGAATTGTTATGAGAAGAGTTATCAACAATCCCAAAGGGGGAGATTATTGGGAAAAATCCCTCAAGGAAACATTGGAACTATTTTTGGTTGGCTGTGTTTATTGACAAAGTAGGTTTTCATTATGAAATAACGAGTTCTACAGATATTTTTAACAATCCATGTAGATGAAGAACCATGGAAATGGAATATAATAACTAGAGGCAGTACGAAAGAATAAATACAAGTTGGAATGGAATGCATTTCATGAATATGGGATTCATGAGAGGGATTTAACAAAGACACAATGAATATTGATAGAGAGGTCTATAATTACAACGATCATCACAAACGAAATTGGTGACGAGAACATCAGAGGCGGTATGAAGCATTTGATGCAGAGAATTTCAAAAATGACAAATTGTAGCGGTGCATTATGAAGGAATGATTATCTATAGAGACAATTTTAACGGATCTAGAAATCACACAATAAGAAGAGGAGATCCATGATTGACCACACCTATGACGAAGAGGCCACCCCACTTCATTTGAAATGATAATAAGATATAAAATTTGATCTCATTTTGATTTCATGAAGCAAGAGGTTCTTCACGAAGAAAGTTTTCACAGAAATTCATGAGGTTTGGGAAAATACTACCCTAGTCTTGAAAAATGTCATTTCCTTTATGTGTTGAGAGCATTTTGGAGAATGATAGTTCTCCATAGTCCTTTTTAGCTTTCAAATGAAGTCTCTCAGCGACGGCTTGAGCTTTATGAAGGCTAGAGTTCTGTGAATGCAAGAGATCTGCAACGTCTTGAGCATTACGAAGCGATGATATATGTGAAGCGGTGAGATTTATAAAGTAGTGTTCTCTATGAATGTTTGTGCTTTGCGAAGATGTTGGAACTTCATGATGGCTTGTCTGAGTTTTGTGAAATTTTTAGCATTGCAAAGTGGTGATCTTTGTGAAGGTAAGTTCAAAAGGTATTGTCCAGCGTTCAGTGGCGAAGGGGTTTTAATTATCAGATGAAAATTTTTCTTCAACATAGAATCTATATATTGTGGAGGATGAATTCATTAGTGATAATTAAAGGACCTACAACCCTTTAAATTTTGTGTGTATATTTTTAAGAATAAGTGAACACACATTATTTGGGAGAGTAGCGAGAATTAAAATTGTGATTGGTTATAAACAAGGAGGAATAGTGGGTCCACTTAGAATATGTAAAAAATATTTCCCTTATTGTCGATTTGGTACATTTGCACAATGATGGAGTATGCTCTGTTGATGTATCCCCATGAGGGTGAACTGAGTAAAATTGATGTGTCATGTACATTATTTAAGGTTTGTTCATACTCTACAATTGGAAGGATAGAAAATGAGTTTTGTCTAAAAAAACATGATCAAAAGGGGTAGTTGTTTTAATCTATCATACCTTTTTTCACTCCCTCTCAAGGTATATATCCTATTGGACCTAACAAACTTCATATCATGTGATATTCCATTGATATCCATTTAGGAAAAAATTAAGGAAACAAAACTAAGATTCATTAGATAAAATCCAGTGGGACGAAACATCATTTGGCACAATTACTTTTTGGTCGGGTATATCATGGATTATAAGACCTTTTACTCAATTTCAATATGAATTTATCTATTTATTTAACAAAAAAAATTATCATTAATCACACTAAATTGGAAAAACTATAGAAAATGGGTGGATTTCCAACTTTACCACCATATTGACTTAGGGACCACTTTGTGTATGGATTATATTTATTGTCAACTATTTTTCAATGTATTCCAATGTTGATCAATGAGATAAGGTGATATCATTGTGGTCAATATATTGAAGTGGTTCCAATGTAAATGGAGCTAGAACAATGTCATCAAGTCTTGATAATTCATAAAATATCTTTTGAAGACTTTGAGATTCAAGGTGGTACCAAGAGAATTGTTGTAGATTCATTTGATGACATTTGATATCATGCTTGAATAATTCTCCTAGAAAATATGGCAATTATTTCCTAATATGTATTTCACAAATATGAAATCCTTTTTGGGGAATATTTGATGAGATTATTATGAACTACTAGAAGAAAAAATATGTTACCAGTCTTATTTTGGATTGATTGGAAAAAAAGATGTTGTTGGATGACTTGAGAGTTACAATAATTTCCATTGAGAATTTAATGATTCTAAAGGTGATTGATAAAAGACTAAAAATAATGGATAATATGGTTTTTAATAAAAGCAGCTGATTTTCAAATAATCCATAGGAAAATGACGTATCATGGGTTTTCATTCTAAAGTAGATATTTTAGGTGGTACTGTTTCATAGTTTATTACAAATTTTTGTGCCTAAAAATCGGGAATTAATTTTATGGAAAATGAAGGCATTTTTGAAAAGAGTTCACAAAGCACAGTTTTCTCACCATGAATGGTAGTTCTCAGACCACATAGATGTACTTTGAGATTCTAAGTAAATTATAGAAAAGGAAGGATTCTGTGTAGCGGAAATATGCCGACCATGAATAGCAGTACACATACTGAATATTAGATATGGTTTGCCAGAGGACCATAGTTCCAGGAAGCCTTGATTTTCATGGGGTAGACATTCATTTTCAGAATAAAGGCTGTAATATATTCCCATATGGAATTGGACACTGCGAAGGAACAAAGGTGGTACACATCCCACATAGGAGAAAGGGGTCACAAGATAACAACCACTCATGAAAGAAGTAGAGTATGGGGTGAAGGTTGTACTGCATCACGTCATTGGGAAGTCAGATTAGTAAAATTTTCAGAGTTAGATCCCTATATAAAAGACCATAATACCTTTATTAAAAATAGATAGTGAATTTGGTATGAAAATTTCATAACCATGGGAATAATTTAGTGATGTTATAAGTAGTTCTTAGGGGAAGAAATTCTGAAAAAGATAAGGAGTCTTGTGGGGTGCTATATCTTATAGTAGAAAAGGACTCACTAAAGATAGTTAGTTCGCAGAGTGAGGGGAGTCAATGTAATGATTGTATGTTGTGGATAAATGAGATTTTCCAAGAATCATCAGTTATTTGTGGAGGCATCAGGCCCTTGAAAATTAGAAATGGTCCATGGAAGAAGAGTAGATATACGGAAGAAGAGACCGTCCATAGAAGCAGTGATGTTTCATTAAGGGAGAAGTTTTATTCAAAGCATTCAAAGTTCATGGGGAACCAATTCTACACGATGTAGAGGAAATTAGTAGAATGGATGGATGTCCATGAAGCAATCATTCCATGTAGTGCATGGCCGTTAGCTGTGATAGTTAGTCTCCATAGTTCGTGATAATAGTTCAAAGGAAATTTTTTTTGGAATATTTCGTAGAAACTGTTCAAGGGGATAGTTTTCTGAAATAATAAAGTTTACATAGGATATAGGAATGTTCGTGAGAGTTACAAGGAATTTCAAAAATGAACTAATAGAGTTTCTGAATGAAATATCTAAAAACTGATAGTACGATGGATAGAACTGATACTAAAGTCAATATTGATGTTGTGTATCAATGAATACGAATCAAATTCTAATTATTCGATGAAACTATGATCTTAATTGATTTAATAATCACAAAAGAATTTTGTGATTCCATCAAGAAGAAGAAGAAGTGATCGCAGTGTTGTTGGTTTTACTCAAAAGAAGAAAGCGGTAATAAGGGACGAAGATTTGGTGACCAAGTTGATATGAGTTCATTATAATTTGTGTTAGGAGGAATTAAATTCAACAATATACTATATTCTTATTATTTTTATTTATTGAAGAACAAGATAGTTCATCTATAATGTTTTCTATTGGAATGATGTTAGTTGAAGTTTCATGCATGTTTTTGTCCATGTAACCAAGTGAAGTTTCATATTTTGGAAGAAAAGACAAGCACTGTCACATATAAGAGGTCTTAATAGGTTTTATACATTCATGGTGTTAGAAAAACATGTGAAAAAGAGGAATAATCTCTTATGAGGTAGTATAAATATATAATGATATTTGGTAAAACATGTACTATTGGATTGTTTTCATAGTTCCACATGAGTATAAGGGTATATCATACACCCTGCAACTACACAAAATGATTTTTTTCTATTAGTTATGTTGTTAGTACTATGTCCAGACCATTCCAAGGACTAGCAAATATCATTGAGTAGTTAACCTTATAAAAGTATTATGTTCTATATTTACTTGTTTCATATGCATTCATGAAATAGGGGAAAGAGAATAAGAGAATCCAGAACATAATAGGTCTAAAAGGTACAAGGATAAAAAAGATAAAAATTGATTAAAATTCCCCAATACTAAGTTATCCCCTTAATGTTAGGTGTATTCCAAAATGATCCACTCAACTAAAGGGTCAAACAAAATCAATCATTACCACACTCTCAAAAAAAATATTGAACTCAGTGATGAGAACCATTGAGATGTTCTGAGAAAACCAAAGATCCCAATGAAAAATCGAGGCGGATTCCATATGTTCACACAAATAGAACAAAACATATAAGATTACTTTTTATTAACATTGGAGAAATCTTAGCCCATGCCCACAATACTCAAGAAATGGTCTTGGAGAGTAGAGGAAACTACTATCACACTCAAACTAGTAATTGTGCCTACTAGAGAACATATATAGGCCCCAAATTTCTTGATTCCTCCAACTAAGTGATAGAAGCAAAAAAAACATCATTTAACAAAGGTCAGTAGAGGTCATGGTGTCCCATGGTTTGTGTAATGGAATAAAACCCCATATTCCATATGAAATTAAAATGTTCTAGGATATTTCTTCTTAGTGATGGATAACAACTCCTCGAGCTACTAGATCTTAGGAAACCAAATAAATTTATCCTCAGTGCATGTAATATCTATTTCCTCTTTTTTAAGAGGATATGTTTCACCATCTAGAAAACATTTTCATTCAATTATACAACCCTAAGTATAGTTGATTATAGACATGTAATACTAGGAAATGATTTATCACATGTGACTTGTGTGGCCACCACCCAATTATAAGAAGAGGGAGATTGGAATGAATTCCCATCTAAGATTTAACAAATGTTTGATAGTTGGATGAATTAGAAGATAGTTCACTATGCTTATGCCACCCATATAACACAACTTTTCAAACTAGTCCGGATTCCAACACCAGGGTAGACACCATTTAATCTATCTATATGATGTTTAAATAATCCTTAGATATAAGAAGAATAGTGTGGTAAAGAGTCTCATTAAATTACCTCACTATATAAAAATCTTTCAAAAACAATTCCCATCAGTATATAGAGATTGATAACCATACCACCAAATAAAATACTCATTTGATGAAGTGGATGTTTTTGAATCTGTTAATGTTATTCAATTAACACACCCTTTCATTTATGAGGAATATTCTCATTAATATGAGTTCTCAATACCTAACTGGGGAGATGGAGGTCAGGTCCCCAGAAGCCAAGGAAACAATGGGTGGTCCAGTCAAGGAAAAACTCAATATTTTGGTCACATCCTTAAAAAATTAATATATGTGGTCGAGAACATTGGGTGAGTTCTTCAAAAATTCCAAAAAAATGGAATTGAGATTCCTCATAGTGTTTCAGCCATCATTCTAACCCAATCATTTTAGATGACGGGCAAGTGGTTTTATAACTATTTGATATTCACCAAAAAAAGGGTAGTCCAAAATGACCTACACCATTTATAACAGATTCTATTTCAAAATCTATCCTAGACAGTGTTTTTTAACCACATGAACATCATCTAATAAGCCACGTGATAAGGATAAACCCTATATTGTGATGTATAGATATATGGAACAAAGATATGATATTCTAAAATACGAAGTATTTTTTCCAATCAAATCCTCAATCCTAAAATCTATATATTTATCAAAAGAGACCATAGGATCATCTATCTTGGACCAAAGAAGCCCCAATGTGTTTTTGATAGATTTTTTTATAAGAATTGTTTACCAAGATTAAAGAACTCCAATTGAATATCATACTACCATCCTGTTCACATGGAAAGATAAAAAAGAAGATATACCGAGACATATCAAACCCTCAATATGTTTTAGGAAAGATCAATGATTTTACATTCAATGAGATATTATTTAAAATGGTTTTGGGATGAAACTAATACTAGTTTAGAATCATTGACATTTGGGATATATTGAGATGATTTTTTTCAAACCAAACTTACTATTCAATGTTATGGAAAAATTTAGTAAAATAAATTTGGAAAGACCATGATCATGGACCATTTTTTGGACCTCATATCCCTTCTTGTGTTCTTGGTAATCTAATAAAACATGACATACAATGTCTGGCTTGAAAAACCATAGCTTCAAAGCTACCTTCCTATGCCATCGACATACCACCAATGTTTGAAATACCCCACTAATAGAAATGTAGACATACTACATGGTTACAAACACCGTTTTGAATCAGGTGAATCAATATATAGTGAGTTATTTTTTTACAAGTGTTAAGGAAAAAAACTAGTGATATTTGATGAGATGTAGGTCTCTACCCTCAATTGATAGGGAACCCCCTAAAAAACCATGTACTGTTCTCCTCAATTATTATCTAAAACTTATAAACCTGATCCAGGAAGAATAAATAGTCCTACTATAATATTATCAATAAAAAAACCACTTTACTATGAATATGAAATAATCTTTACAAAAACTAATGTTTTTTTTTCTCAAATGAGGGTAATACCAATCCTCCATCTGAACCAAAAAAAATCCCTCATAATTCAATGGAATCAAAAAATACCCCCCCCCCAACACTGCAAATAAGAAAAGATGTCTATTTTACTCATGCCCCTAGTAGTTTCATAAAGGATTAAAATCTTCCATAGAATCTACCTATGGTGACTCTCATAGTTCATGAGGATAACATATATTCTCATAGTCTTTCTTGTATCTATAGGGATGGAGATATCTTTAAAATATCCACCATTCATGGGTATGAAATCATGGAAAAATGGATTAAATAGAGTTCGAACTTAGGAAGGAATATCTAGAAATCAACGAAGGTGGCTCCATTACAAATGATGAGCTCTGGCAAGTGAGTATGGGAGCATAAGTGGACTCACGAACATAATTGATCCATTCCACCTTGAATACCAATGAGTAGATGATTTATACATCATTTTAAATGAATAATTGATAATTATTCATATGAAATTATAAAAATATTCATAGGATAATCCCAGATGTGGAAACTCATGATCTATGTTATCCAGATGACCACATGGGTTTTATATCATAATCCAGGATAATGCACCACCATGAAGCATCCAAACTAGAATATAATGTTTAAAACTTGATCAATTACATATTTTTTCAAGAAGTGTTGTACCCAAAATGGCTAGAAAACATTTTCCATGCTAAAAACAGAATGGATCGATCAATATTTCATCGAATTTTGGGATCATTATAGACACTACATGAAGGATTATTTCTATGTACTATTGAAATAACTTTTGATCGTTGAAAATAATAGATACTAAGAAACTTCTTTTATGAATGTCTATTTAGGATATAGCTGAAAAATATTTCCCTTGAATATGATGAATCCACTTTTTCTAGAGCACCTCAAGTTATATTATTTTACCAGTTCATTCGCTTTTATTAAATCATATTTCACCACATAAAAACTTCCCTTGAATCATATCTATAAACACCTATTAGGAATAATCATGAATAAATATTTCTATGTTTTGTTGTTAAATACCAACAATATATTGATCACTTCACAGATCTCCAAAAAATCTCCATCAAATTATAGTAGAACAGTTTGAGTATGTATCCTATAGAGTGTTATTTTGGAGCAATATTAAAAAAATTATATATCATATTGGTATTCTATAGTGGATTTTTGTATCATCATTGCATTCCAAATAAATCCTTATAATTCCAGAACCTTAAATTAATTTATGGTACTCCAAGGATACATTGTATATATTCTGTGTTTTATATTGAAGTTAAATAGAATATGTATACCCTTAACTATGTTAATAAAAAATGGAATTACCCACCAATGGGATGAGGACAACCAAGAATAGTTTGATAAAATTATTCATTACCTACTATATCCATGTATTATGATGCTACCAGTAGAAGGGAAGACACACATCCTATACATAGACACAATGTAATGATCACTCAACGGCCTCCTATCAAGGAAATATTATGCAAGGAATGAAAACCAAATCAATTATATTAGTTGAATTATGATAGATACTGAGACATGATCTTCTAATATCAAGAAAAACTACTTCGTGCTCATATTTGTTGTGCAAAATCGGACGCATTACATGCATCATCATGATATCCACCTCGTCTGTCCTATCAAACCACTCAATTATATTCTCAACCTACCTATATCAATTTTTAATTTGGAATAGTGGGATATTATAATGTAATATATTGACATGTAATTTGTGTCTGAAATGGAAATGAAAGGGAGGACCCAAGATGATTTTCTTGTAGAACAATCTAACATGGAGGACATTCAGGTGGACCCCAAACATCCAGACAATGAATTTTTCCATGCCCATGACTCTTGGAAGAAGTTGGAGGGGTATTTTATTGGGGACTCCAAATGTATGATTGGATAAAAAATGGAAAACCCAATTATCAACCTAGTTGGTCTAGGAATTATATTTGTTTCCCCAGATAAGTGAATATTTATATACTCATTATCACTATCATAGGGCTGTACTTATAATGAGGTGGAATACTGGACCTTCATCTAAGGATTATACATATCCCTAAATCGAAAGATAGCCTATATAAATTTTAAATGTGTTTCAAATATAGTGATCAAACATATTGACATAGATTATTCCTTGATGTGGGAAAAATTGTCCCCTGTCATTAGTTATGTATGGTGACTAATAGTAGAGACCCCTTTTTAATGACGCATCAAATATGTCAATCATATAATGCTGATACTGATATAGTACCTAATAAAACAACAGTCTAGAATTATCCTAATCAGTATAACATAGGATTTTGGGATGCACACCAAAGTGTTGTCACACCAGTCCTAATCTATGAAAATATGGAAATTAATTTGATCAACACATCCCCAATGAAGGTTGAGGATACATACACCCATTGATGGATTGATCCCTTGATATATTACATCTAAAATCAAACCATTAATTTAATTATGACATAAGGGAATATATTTTTTGTTGGTTACTGAAATTCACTATTCTAGATGGGAAAAATAAGTAGAAATGCATATTTAAATGAGGCTTTCATAGATTACTCCTTAGATGAATTGTAGAATGAGAGAATCCAACCATCATTAGTCATGTTTATAAAGTTTCTTAATAAACTCATGATTCTATAAGTAGACTCTACTACTATATTATGATTATTGGTTAATCCTAGAATAAATTGTTATTGGACTATGAATAATTCACCCGGAAGTATCATGCATGTCAAATTCAAGAAAATTTGATCAATTAGACCACCATAATTATAAAACACAACAAAATGTTTCATGGTTCTTTTATGGGGAGTGGACATTGTGGATCCATATTTCTTTGATAGTACTAAGCTGGTTAATTATATCTTTAATACTACCAGTGTCTCTTACAAAAGGGATAATGATATACCCATAAATGAAGTTGGGATAAAGAACAACTTAATGATTTTGAATTCCATATATTATTACCTTACTTAGTTTCCCTCACATGATATTAATTGTATATGGAACAAAATCATATATGTTTAATAGACTATATATAGAATATAACATTGAGTCCAATGATTTATCAGGCTATCATGTAGTGGATAATGGATTGATAGAGGAATTGAACAAGAGTATATTGAATACACTGTAGAAAATTTTTTATAAAGAAAAGATGCCTTCGGTTGAGAAGCTATTACATTATTAATTGGCCTACCATACCATGAAATTCATTTCCACTAATGGATCCCAATATTTAGTAGTTTATATTACTAAGGAAGAGTTATCTATCTATGTCCAGTTTCACTCACTCTAAGGATCTATCTATATGTAACTCTCAAATAAAGAACAGTCATATATGAAATTAGGTGAGTCGGAAAAACATGATGTTAAAATGTTGTGAATGATACATATCTTTCAAGTCATTAAAAATATTATTACATGAGACATCACAAAAAAATGATTTCATCTACTTTTTCTAATAAGGATAAATAAAATGGGATCCACATAACCCATATGATTACAGGGAGGAAACATTCATTGATAGAGACCATGTGTGGAGGGCATTATATTATACATAATTTCAACTACAACGGGGTTTAATAATTAGTCACAATAGATTGGTAACACATTAGTCTCATCACCCATAAATGTTTCATTAAAAATTAATTTTCATAACTTCCACTATAAGAACAAGGCATTGGAGACATGTACTTAAACTATATATCATCACCATGTCATTACCATATGATTTTAAATTTTTTTGGAAGACATCCATTCTGAATTATGAAAATCTCCAAGGAACATGGTCCCAATCATATGACCTTAAACTACACAACATCATATGTCCTTGTCTTATGACCCAAAACTATACATCATGTTCTCAACTCATAGGACCTACCTCTTCTACTAGTATATGTTCCGGATCTATGTAAAAATCATCAATTGTACTTTTCTAAAAAATCAGACTATGCTTTATCAAGTAAAATTAAACAAGGGAAATGTGGGTTCCCTTAATTTTGGAATTGAATCCTAATCCCTCATGTTTCATTTTTCATCAATCTAGGACACCATTTCTTGTTAAAATTAAAATTCATTAGCCAGATTTACATTAGATGTAAAATACCACCACCCCTTTTTAAGATTTAGATCCATAATATGGACTAGATATTAGAATTGGTAGTGGCATGATTCATATAACCATAGGATACATAGTGATGACCAGGTCTCCAATCATGGGCTTAGTCATGATGCACCGACAAAATTCCCCTTCCCCTGGATATGGGTTAGACTTGTGTAGGGGAATTTATTTTCAAAACTACATGTTCCATGATTCTAATTCCTATTATATATGTTGTGACTCATATATTTCTCTTTCCTAATATCAACCATGAATTATCAAGTACAAGATAACCGGATCCATGAATAAGTCTTTAGCACATATGGGGTTGGTGCATGAGTGAAACAGTGGCCCTTCAATGCACATAATCCTGATTTTTGTAGGGAACATCCCATATAAGTGAACATCCCGTGTAAGTGATGTATATGTCATTATTATTATTAGAAAGGATATGTAGTGAATCCATGGTCTCTAATTATGGGTGTAGTCATGAATGAAAAAATACATTCTCTTCCATAAGGGTCAGACATGTGCATAGGATTTTCTTTATAACAAATTCATGTGATGATTCATATACAATGTTATACATAGTGGTGCCTGGATATTCCATTTCTAGCATAGAGATGAGTTTTCATCACTCCTAACCCTGACCATCCATTATAGTTGGATTAATTTAGAGGATTAAATTCACATTGAAATGTGAATATCTCCATATATTACTTGTCATGAACTCCTAAAGAGCACAATTGATAGCCCAGTTGTCTCTTTTTTCTCACAATGGTCATGAGTTAAGTTATCATAGGGAATATATATCGATTCTCATGTCATCATGATCAAGGATTGTTCAAGATAGGGATCCATGTCCATGACGTATGAAGATAAATGACACAACATCATCCTTTTCTCATGATTTTAAACTGTATTTCATGAGCTACACATGCTGATAAGTTCATCTTATTGATGTTTATATACTCAAAAATAACATGTTTTGTCCCATTAACTTGTAGTTATGTTCAATGTGATGATGTGACCTTTAGGGTTGTCAATCAATTCTTTAATATTATACTCTTCATGAACAAACTTCATATATTTGATATCTAAGTTAATAATATCCAATTCAATTTGTTGTAAAACATATCTAGGAACCACATGGATCTTATTCTGACATAATCATAATCTCCCATGTTGTGTACTAGTAACATGGACTGGTTGATCTGAAGGCCCCCTAGGGATTTCATTGTGAATAACACCAGGACTTAGATCTTATGCATCGTGGATGTTTTCATCCTAGATGAGACCCCCCTTACTTCTAGGAGCTATTATCTAGACTTTGTAAGATATGGGATTCCATAATTGCTAATGGTTGTATTATACCCACTAGTGTTTACCTCTCATTGACTTAAATATTATTGGGTTATTACTTAAACCTATCATAAACCAATTACTCAAGTTGATTCATATGACCTCGATATTACAAATCTTTTCATTATATCAATTTTTAAACAATAGTTATAATAATTCATCATTGTACCCTTTTAGTTAATGGTATGTATCCACAATGAAAAACCATCATTTATGTGATTCTAAATCCATTTGGAACCCAATTTTTCACAAACTAACTTCATACACTATTTTAATGTCTAAAATTTGAAATGAATTTGAGTGAATTTTTTCTTAGCATCTGATAGATCGTGATCACATTACCTCCAGGTCCACCCTTATGGAATACTGGTAACATTGAATGACTGATCTGAAGGGACCCCACAGTCATTCACTTGTATATATCCCTAATGACTAAGATATTGTTCCACAGGGATGTATTGGATATATAAGGGTTCCCACTGGGTCTCACTATAAAATCATATAATACACATAGTCAGTTCCTAGTTGATGTTTCGGTCCAAAAGTAAATGCTTCCCTTAAGACCATGAGAAATTTTTCTATGGGTTGACATTAATCTCACTTATAATAAAAAAATAATACTTGATATATTCATTTACTAAAATGATTAATTTAACCCATTTTCCCACAACTATGTGGGATCCAGAATGATTTAGTTATTTTAGCCTCCAAACCTATGTTTTGGAAGAAATGATCTAAACTAAAAACCAACTTTATATAACTACTAGGGTCTTTATTCTTGATATTAAAGGATATATAGTGTCATCCATATATCAAGTATTGGGCCCAATAAAATATAAAATAAAATGTTCTCCCTCCCTGCATATGGGTAAACCATGTGCATGGTATTTTCCATATATAAACTATATGGGTGTTATTTCTATTTCCACAACATATATAGTGACTTCTAGATCACATTTAATAGGCCCATACATAATAAAAAAATGGAAGGTGACCCATCCCTGTATACATGATAGATATATACAGTGAGTTTATCATGAACAACAAGGGACGTGATTATTGTTTCCACATGATATATACGAACATTGGGATATTAAATCCTTGTCCCATACACAATGTAAAATAAATAAAATATATATTTCCCTTACATGAATGTGGGTCAGATCTGTGAAAGGATTTTTATTTTTAAAAAATAATGTTTGGATTGATTCCTATCATCAGATGACACATAGTGCCTCTTGGATCT
Source organism: Viscum album (assembly GCA_963277665.1). NCBI lineage: Eukaryota > Viridiplantae > Streptophyta > Magnoliopsida > Santalales > Viscaceae > Viscum > Viscum album. The sequence goes on along the minus strand of OY728119.1, from coordinate 1,008,949,974 downwards.
TTCATTTTGGGCCATGCAATCAAGTATCCATACTTGGAACTATGCTCCATGATGAGAACCAAAATTTACTAGGGATTCCTGCTCATATAAAAATTTGAATACACCAGCATGTTCTTTACCATTTACTCTCACATGTATCAATAAAATACCCATTTCCAACTTTTTTCTCATGTTGATCCTGACTCATGTGGGTTTAGGGAACCTATAATGCCACTCCAACCACAATAAATCTACTGTGTTCTAGAAAAGGAACAATATAATAGTCACATGAAATTAAATTTCATGACAACACCCATATCCTGTGATGTTAAATTAAAAAAATGAGGTCTTCAGCTTGACCAGATCATCTGCCTGATGATTGTGTAGTCAAGAAACACATTTTATACCTTATCACTAAATATTAGTTCAATACACATTAGCATTTAATATTATTTCTCTATGAACCAAATTCATTCCTTCCACATTAGAGTTAATACAAGAAAATTTATTGAGTCAATACACTTATCTTAATACTCCATATACCTTGAGACCACATAGTCTTGGTTACCGTTGTACAAAATTGGTTATAACGCCTGGCTAATTTTATATTTCCGTACTATGAGACACTGGGGAATGAAAAAATTCCTCAGAACAAGTTACTAAATGATATTTTTCATCCATAGGAAATTCCCCCCTTAAATCATTAATCTATTATTCCAAATTTTTAGGATGTGGTATCTCACAATTATTTATGATTTACATGAACCCATTGGTCTTCATATACTCTTCAATCATATATAATATCATTATAATTTACACAAACCATATTCCAACAATTCGATTGGATTCAACCCCACTCCATGTTACACATATGTGAATCCAACAAATTATCAAATCATGATTATAACATTGTATTATTGTAATATTTCATTTTGGGGTATAAGTATCCCATGTAGGAACAAATTCTATGAGATACCCAATATTCATGGCATTCATATTTGGTAAAATTTACATGATTACAAAACATTACCCCTCATACATCTAGGATATATGATGTTACACTATAGGGCATATGGTATGTCTTGTAAGACCTAAAATAAAATATATAAGGTTATCTTATCCATAAATATATGTTAGGGGCGAATTTTTCATCTACATACTAGGATATGATATGGAAGCAACCATTCCTTAGGTATCAATTTGATCTATGTTGGATACCCTTTTCAGTTGAAAATTGTGTCATGTCACATTAAGGAATGATATATAAAATCAAATATCTATATACATGTTAGATCAATGGACAAAGTTTATATTAGAACTATGTGTTTCTTGATTCCCACTGTCATAGGATACATATTGAGGAAGATGCTCCTTTAAAAAGGGATGATCCCTAATATTCAATAAAATTCCCTGTTTCCTTATGTAGAAGTGCAATCCATGAATGAAATATTACCATATACGAAATACATGTTCCTTGAATACTGAACTTTTTAATACATAATGACTCCTAGTTATATTATCCGTGTCCAACCCACTAGTTTTCCACCATCATAATCTTTCTTTATTCCTGATCCATGTTTAATTTTTCAACCATATTTGAAAATAAGAATGTAATGATAGCCACATTAGTTTAATCTTCTCAGGATAAGAGACCCCTTATGGCTTGTATAACCGACAATAAATAATCATACACTTGTGAAATAGTGTGTGAATTATCTTTTAAAAGAAACATACCCCACTCTCCTGCATATGGTTATGATCTATGATAGAGGATTGTTAAATTTTGTAGAACTATATATGGTACGATTCTTATCCCTATAGGATACATTTTGATTCTCGGATCACCCACAACATAATTCATCCACGAGTATAAATGAAAATAACATACCCCTCCTATTGTAGTGTTTGAAACAATACAGTGACACTTTTCTTCGATGATAACCTACACTAAGATGTGACTTTTCTTTCCCTTTCATATGTGTGAGATGGATCAATGTAGAGGAATCCCACAAATATTTTGTATATCCTAAAAAATCCTCATCATCACATATCATTTTTTTCAATATGAGGATATCCAAAAATACTTTCTACGACTCGATACCTGATTTCAAAGGATATAAAGTGATGCCATTGATTCCTCAATCCTTGAACCATCTACAAAATCTAAAAAATATTTTCTTTCCATTTTTTTGTGTGTTTTACATATACATAGATGTAACTTTGATAGAGATAATTTTCAATTTATTTTTTCCCTTATATAATATAAAGTGAATCCCATGGAAGTCCATCCAAAAATATTTTATTAGACATTATGCTTTGGTCAACCATGCATGACTTAAAATTACTTCAAGATGTTTGAGTTATGAAAAATTATTTTTTTTGTATGAATCAAATATACCTAGGATTTATTTAAAATTAGATTGGTCTATAAAGAATGGTCCCCAATATATAACTTCTAACCTATAAATCTATGTGATGATAAGAATACCTCACATTTGAATACCCCCACCCAATATATGGTGTATCTAGGGATGCAATGCAAAATTTCAAGTCTTTATCACATGATTTTAAACTCCATGGAATACATCCTCAAAACATAATGTTAAACAAACGAAAATTATGTCTCATCATAAGACATTAAATTGTGGTAGGTGAATCCATACAGCATGATGTAAAACTATGTATCTCATCATCCATCATCACCCATTATTAGAGGAACAAAATAACCTTATATTTGTAAAAAAAATGTCTGTGGTGCATCTATAATATTTTAGATTACCACATTTCATAAGTGACAACCCATATTTTAAGGATATCGTATTTCCAAAAACCTTCCACATGCATCAAAATAGAGAAAATATCCCACTATTTTACCATCTACATGTTAGAACTGTACATGTTCCATATGACCATCAGCCATAGGTAATGTTTTCCATGAAAATGTACTTTTAATCCATGTGTGTATTGAAGTTATAATAATGTAACTTGTCCCCATTGTGTTATTCAAAATCATCCTTGACATGAAAATATATTTCCATCTCTCATGATCCATGAAGATTGAGACAAGATTCACCTCACATTAACCCTCTCACTAAAAAGGTTTTTGGATTAATTTTAACCATGTAAACCCTAATGAGAAGATATATAACATTATCATGATACACAGTCCACATACCATGTCCTAAAACTATACTTACCCGTGTCAAATCCATGACACCATACAATTTAACAATTGGAGGTCGAAATCACCAAACCCTAAACTAATAGATAGAGAAACATAATGCTTGATAGGCTAAATGAATGCAAAGGGAACTCTGAGAAAAATTAATGTATCTTATTACTAAACTCTTCAACTCTTGAGGTTAGGAAATGGTTAGATATTAAATATAGAAGGAACAAAGATCAAAGGGTATATATCATGGCCCTAGTAAATGTGGATCAATTCCCCATGGACCCCTCTAGCCCAGAAAAATGTCAGATTAATGATTATTCACATACCCTTATGATGATGAAATGTTAATTAGGCGATGATTCAAAATTTAGGGTGCTCTAACTCTTCTTGAATACAATATTTTCTATAAACTTCCATACTTTCTGTAAACCTTATCTAAAACCTCACAAATTCATTGAGTTGTTATACTTATCATAGAACCCCATAGACAAGAGTCATTAATCTCAGTTCTTCCATACATTGTATTATTAGTAGGGACTAACTGCGCTAAAGGGACCCCAATAGAATTCACTAATGAATACTGATGTTCTAGAGAGATTGTGCCTTTTGGATGCTTTGTTCCTAGAGGAATGTCCCTCCTTAAATCAATGAGTTGTTTCTATTACTATGTGTGATAATAGTTTAAACCATTACTAATGGTCTATATATACCCAATAACAAAAAATTTATTTTAAATTAGATATTCCAAGATCATGATTTTCAAATCCCAATTATTTGACTATTCATGTGAATTCAACACACTAAACATTAAATTATCTTGTACCATACTCATTTTCAAATTAAGAATGAGATACTACATTCTTAAACCTTTAGATTTCCGTTGAAACTTCGTAGGAAGATAACATGATTATGAAGAAGTCTTTTTGATATTTAAAAATATCATGATGAATTTAAATGAAGTAATATTCAAAAAAAAATAAAGAGCAGCTACACGACACACCTATGCCTAGAACCTATGTCGGGGACGTATTTAGCATACCTATCCATCTAGAAACACCAACCCACAATCATTGCATACAACCTAGTGTACAATTCCTATGTTATAGAGCTTTGATGAAAAACTAAGAAGCAATATAATTTTTTTACACCTATAAATAGGATCTATGAGGCACACCTATGTGGAATACCAATGCCGATAGAATATATTCAACCTGTTCCACTCCTTTCATAGAAATAAGACCCTTGGGCTCCATATTTGTGCACTAGAAAAAGTTATAATAACACTTGAAGATCCCATTGTCTAGCTCTTTTGTTCAGGTCCCCCAAATATACTCAGGTAGCTCTCTAAAACATGATAGAAGATAGAATTAGATTATATAATCATGTTTGAAGTCATTTCAGAGATTGAAACACAAAACAACTTATTAAGGACCCTTCATCAATAAAGATGTAGTTGTATATCCTAGGATTAATCATTAAGAACACACAGAATGAACTTCCAAAGATACTAAAGGAGACTTGGGGTGATTTGATTTAAATATCACCAAAGTTTGGTCTTCTTGGTATCCCATTTTGAAGCATGTATAGGCTAAATCCTCATGTGTTAACCATTTTTCAGTTATCTCTAGGACCTTCACGGCACATCTATGTGACATAACTACACTGTATAGATACGTTGAAAAGCTATGTGGCATACCAACATAGTAGAGCCACACTATATAGAAGACACATGACCTATACATATCACCTTGTAAAACCTCTTTAAAGCCAGTCATGGTAGGATATCTCCTTCCATGATTCCGTTATCTGAAAGGAACTAAGTTGAAGCATCTACCAAAACCTCTTGACTTATCAAACCATTGAGAAAGGCACATCAGTATGTCTCCCATTTGGGTTTGTATATATATAGTCAACAGTTCCCAAAATTAATCTTATAAGGGATTCATGAATATTGGGATGTTTGTAGGTTTATATATCAACTGTCACAGGGATCCTTACAATAGAGATATTTTTTGGATGTTCCCATTTTTGGATTCCTCGGATGGGACTCTATCATCCCTTTTTACTGTCTATGATTCGGAGCCTCTAGTTCCCAATAGGGAGAGTGAGGGTCACCCATGATTCCCCACTAGACAAAAGAAACATATTCATCCTCTCCTAGGATCCACTATGGGCATCCATCTTGGATAAATCCCCTAGTATTTCATGTAGAACCTGATGAACATCAAATTAATTTCACGTTATAGGGGTCATTTCTTTGTGCCCTCTCCCACCATAAGCTTTGATTCATTCACCATTGGCCTTCCCTCTTCCATCAGCAAAAGAGAATATGTGTGGTTTTTGAATCATTCACATCCTCATATTTCTCACACAATGCATGACTCTAGTGGGATTAGAGAATTTGGAAGATAAAAACATCCACACAATCCATATCATCTGTTGAACTATGAGAACTCTAATTACCACCATAATTGGGATATGTTGGAACCCTTCACTTAGGGCCCAACCTTATTAGAAATCCTCTTTAGTAATCCAACATCAATTCCCATAAATTTGGAATACTCTTTAGAAGTAATCCCCAAATTAATCCCCCTCATTCCCCATGTGTTTAGAAATCTACTAGGGACCTTTTTACAAGGTAATCATATTTTGGAGTAAGCCCAAACCTATTTCTCTCAAAGGGTCATACACCTCAGAGAACTGTCTGAACTATTTATGATTTGATTACAATCTGAGTGGGATCGATAAGAAGCCTCCCTATAGTTCAAACCCAACATTCCAGATCAACCCTTATTCCTGGGCCATATTTCCAATAGGGTCCTATCCAACATGGAAACTCATATTATTTACAGGTTCTTTGGGCTTGATAGGCACAAATCCCACAACATGATTTGACTATGCACCTCCAACCTAGATTTCCAAACCAAATGACATTAATCTATATAGTTACATCCTTATCACACAACCATAAAAGGTTTGATGTGTCCCATTATGTTGCTCAAAACTACGAGGGTATAGATTCCATTCCCAACGATATGTAGGTAGACCATTTATGGGTATAATCCCAACCTCAAAGCAAAATTTTTTCTCCCTGGATGACAATAAATTATAGAGTTCCCAACTTAGTGGATTTAAAACCAGTATTATCATAACAATGGTTTAAAGAATCTATAAATAATATATGGGAGTATTTAATTGAAGGAAAACCTCGAATACACACTGGTATCTCCATTAATGAATAACCTGTAATACATATAAAATATTATAAATATAAGGACTCAGAACATTACAAAATCATGAGTTAAATCCAGAATTCACATTAAGGATCTTTTCAGGTTTAGATATTTAGAGAATTAAGACATAACTGTTACATATCAACTTGAATATTACATGTAGACACTACTACTCATTATCAATTTTTTCATAAAATAAAAAATCATAAAAATAATCATCTCCAGTTCCATGTTTTAGATATCATGACATTTCCATGATCACATCCTTGTCCTTATTCCTCTTCATGTCCTGTAAAAAACATTTCAAAAACTTGGGATGAGAAAATAACTCAGTAAGGGATACACAATGATTGAAAACTATTAGTTTTTGAAAACAACAAGTATTCCATGAATACGTTATCATAATTTATACTTTTTACCTTTATGAAGTAATAAATAATCTTCTCTGAATAAAAGATCATTGAATACCCTTTTGTAAAGAAAAGATTACCATAAAACCTATAGAGACAATACATAACATATATAGAAAACATAGAACATAAACATAATTAAATTGAATAACCATATGGTCAACTTCCACACATATCAATAAATGGAATAGCCATACAGACAACTTCTATACCCAATTCATTGGAGGTTATAATTTATCCACATATCCTGGTTTTTCATGGCACAACCCGGATTTTGGTTTATCACGTAACCACCCATCAAAAGTCCAAGTACCATTTTAAAATCATAAATCGTAAAATATTGTAAATATAAAAATTTCACTAATAACATTTCCACATTTCAAATACAATATATCATTTCAAGATATTCACATAATCAATGCTTAATCAAACCATATTAAAAACTATTTAAAACATTTAATAAAATTATTTTGAATCAAAGTGTCCCATACCACTTTGAAACATTTAAATAAATTATTATTTCAAAACATTAATGTTCATATAAATAAATCTTTAAAACCCATTTCTTTAAAACATGGACATTAATGATAATGATTTAGAGGAATAAAATTTTAAAAAATTTAAAATGACATTTTAGTTAAAGAGTTTTTAACAAAATGAGAGACTCTTGAATAAAAATAATTAAAAAAATATATTGAATCCGAACATTATAATATCCTGAGAACAAAGAGATTCATGATATAATATTCCAAAGGATAGTATATAAACCATATAAAAGTTAATTGGTTCACAACAACAATTAATTCTTAATGGAATGTAAATTGAGACAAAATCCATTATAAAAACTATATACTTAGATTAAGGATAAATCAATTACATAATAATGTGTGAAAAATATAAATACACTTAATATGAGAGGATACTCAATGTAAATAAATCTGAGAACTTTCCCACATATTATTTTTTGGAAAAAACCAATGACTGGGATGTTTAACTCGATGAATACAAATTGAGATAAAATTACTCTTATCATGTTCATATCGACGACATGACAATTTATAATTGGATTGATTATGTGTATCAAAAGTATATCCACACAAATGGGAGTAGAAATTAAAAGATAAATAAATAAATGGTGTTTCCACACATAATCATAGCATGACATAATTAAGAATTAGAAGATTACCCCATGGAATGGAAATTGGGTTTAAAGGTTCCATTAATGATTTGGAAACTTAGGAAACATACAACCCATGAAAGAAGGATCCTAAAATGAAGATGCATGTACCCATAAAGTGAAGTATATTACACAATGAATACAATATTGAGCAGTAAATACAACACACAAAATGAAATAGTGGCAAATATAACATGGATCTCGCGGGAATAAAAAGTGGGATGAAAATCCCCTACCAAGTTGTAATCAATTGAGTCATATGAATAAAAGTAAATAAACACAAAATGATTCACAAAATAACCTGAATTTAAATATAATCATGATAATATATATCAAATTTAATTATATAATACAAAAAAAATGCAATAAATTAGTGGGGAACAATGGAAATATCATGGAATTAAAAGTCAGATAAGAAATCCTTTACCTCGTGACTGACTTGACTCTTTCATTATTTAATCTCTTCATTAATAAACTAAAGTTAATTTATACATTCCTAAGAACTTTTTTCAAGTTTATAATTCCTTTTAAATCCCTTATTACCATTTATAAACATTATGTAATCATTGATGTTAATAATGGTCATTTTGTCGATATTTGGTACTTAAGTCAAAAATGGACTTCTTATAATTACAAGTTGTTCATGTGGTCAAAATTACATCATATCCATAATGATATTCATGATTCAGATATCAGATATATCATATATATCCAGTATATACATGTATTTATAATAGTACATAACATTTGGAGATAAGAAATGAAATGCATCGTTCATGAAGACGGTAAATCGTATGTACGCATGAATGCTACTTCCATTTCTATTTTTGTATTGTAATGGAATGGAAACATAATGATACATAAGTATATTATGATTATTGTATAATATAATATATAATTTCATTAACTCTACCCTTTAAATGTTTCACATAAGGCATGAATGAGTCAAATCACTTTGAGGGGGTGGTAGTCCGCACTTTCTCAAATGAGATTATCTAATTTACCCACTACAGAAACCATAAAGTTATTATATAAATGAAAAATATAGAAGCATAAAAATAGTATAAATATAATATATATAATATATTAATACATTTAAATCATAATTTCCACCCTGTGAGGTAGTTGGTGATATTTGAACAATCATCATTTCGTGAGGCAGTAGTTCGTCATTCATAGAAACAGTATGTTCATTACCCTTTAGATGGAGGTCTGTGTATTTATTGTTCGAATATTTCACATAAAAACAACCAAGTTTATTTAGGATACTGGTGTTTTTATAAAATAAAGTAATAAAAAGAGTTTATTGGGTCTGAGAAGTAAAATAAAAAAATAAAACTAAAGAATTTAAGAAAAATGGTTACCTTTAATTCGGGTAACTCCCTTTGGTTCAAACCAAAAGGACTTTATGAAGTACATCATGCCTAATGTAAGGATTCTAGGAGGAATATAGTGATTTTCAGAGATTATTTGTTCAGGGGTTGGATGAGACAATGGGATTCAGAGGTGTGAGGAAAGAGTTAGAAGAGTTGTCTTTTTAAGGGAGAGGAGGGACTCTTTAGGAATGTTTGAAATAATTATTTTATTATAAACTTATCTTCAGTTTAAAAAGGTCCAAAACTCATTAAAGTAGATGATATTATGAATCTATTCAAAATAAACTCATCCAATAATAATTTCATAGGTTTTGGATATTTTTATAATTTTTATAATCTAATATATTTAAATTAGTTATTAATGAGGTAAATACTACATAATTTTTGTGTCATAAATAATTATATTTATATGATGTATAAAATTTTTAAAAAAATAACATGATGTATTTAATCTATTTATATTTCCAATGAATATTTATAGTATAAATGATAACTTATAAAATCCTATGTAAAAATTAATTTAGTAAAAGTTGTTTGTTTACGTCATTTTTGTCCTTACTTTAAATCAATTAATCTAAAGTGTCATTATCTCTCCCAAGTGGATCCACAGGGTCTAAAAATTGACCCAAGGATGATCATGGTCTCCCATGACTCATAAAATAATGTTAAAAAAATTAATGTAATTTTGTACCATTATGATATTATTTTTATCGTAAATTACCCTATTTACCTTTAACCGCGGTAAATAAAAGTCAAAAGTAATTATTCTCAAAAAATGTTTTCATCTTATTGAACAAAATTTTAAAGAATAATAACAACCATTTATGTCAGATTTTCAAAATTCAATTCACATAAGCGGTAAAATTTTATTTAAATGAAAAAGTCAGTTTTTAACTACAGCTTATTGGTTTCACTATTCATCAAAAATTGAAGTATTTCAGAAAAAAACCAAAAAAACAGAAAATGGTATATTTGATATTAAGAATTCAAAAATGATATCTATTTTACCAAATTAAAAACATATAAGTTTTATTAATTAATTTATAATTAATTCTCATTGTCAAAACAAAAGGCGAGTTTTTGAGAAATATTAACTATCAAAATATTGACACTTGTTTATGTCCAATTTCAATGTGAAATTAGATTCAATTACCAACATTGGATTAAACCATAAAAATATAATATAGTTACACTTTTAAACCAATTACAATGTTAATCTATCCATATAAGTAAATTAGATTAAAAGACAGTTTTGAATTAAAATACAGTATTTTTCGGTATTCATCAAAAAATGAATTTTATCTGAAAAATACCAAAATTTTACGAAAAGAGAATTTTGAAGTCCCAATTCAAAATAAGAATTTTATTTTGATTAATAAATGATATTAAAGTGTCTAAATCATGATTTTATGAGGGTTCACCATCAAAAGGCGGTAAATCGACCTTTTAGTGAATATTAGAGTATTTATGCTTAAAATCGAATTATTTTCTTATTTTAGGCCCCTAACATTTATTAAATAATTGTAAAACATTTAACAAACATGTATAATCATTTTTTAGTTAGTTCTGTTCATTCCTACCATTACAACATTTAGGCGTTACATACCATTTAAAATAATAATAATAGATTATTTTTCAGTAAGACTCAGCATTGTTTGAAACATAAGACTTTGGTGAACCCCATTGTTGCGTGTCATGTATGCCCTTGAATATAACATCCCCTTTAAAATGAAATTATTATTTAATTCAAAAATATTAATAAATATGAAAATATCATATTCTTTATTTTCCTGGGATGTTACAATAAATTTAACAAATATTAATAATTGATTTCATATTTTGAGGGAAACCTATGTTATACATGGTAAATTTATAAGGATGCATCAATATATCTTAAACCTAAAAGAGAGTCACATAGGGAGAAAAAATTCTCCAGAAACAGGTGTGAAGAGCCTAACCTCCCCTCTTTTCGACAAATGTGAGTTCTTAAGTATCATACGTCCAAACCAAACAAATGTCTAACTTGGAAAGTAGGCCCCTATGGATAAAGAAACATATAATGTTTCCCGTTCCATAAGTAAATATGATGGAAACTGTTTGGAAGTAGTGATTCTAAACAAGGAAACATGTTCCATGGGAAACCAAAAAGGGTGAACCCGATGAGAATCCTTATCTATGTTTACAGTGTTTCCCATATATCAAGCCCCTATAAATTGATAAAGGATAGACAAACAAGAGAATCAATCATGAACACATTTATCTAAATGATTCTTCTTTAATGGAGTTAATTGTTTGTATTTTCCAATTTTTCTCATAACTCCCTTCATTCAAAATTCAATCCTTCATGTTTTCACCAATGAATAGCCCAACTACTACTCAAGATGGATCCTCGTCTATTGGAAGGACATGATTAATAAATCATTGTATTCATTACCACATATAAAATGAATTAGTTATTGAATTCTATCCTAACGGTACTATATCAATCCTAGAAGTTTCCTGAAATGTTCTCCAAGTTACTAACAACCCCCGATCGTCAGGGCAACGATGACCTGTTGTCAAGAAGTAGACAGTTCCAACAATCATCTTCAACTGTTTCAGATCCTTATCCCCGATACACAATTACTAGTCCATCCCATACTACTAGGAGGTAGATCAGAAGGTCCCTAATGGACACAACTCAAAAACATGGGGTCCTCCCTGATGACTCCCACAATAAATCAACTCAAGTAGAATCATGTAGGAATGAACCCCCCTCATGATTGGGGTGTGGCCTTCGGTTGTTCAGTCTAGGTACCTTCAACCTAGGAACACAAGATGAACCACTGAGGAAACCATCCATCGAACAGTGACTAGATTATTTCCTTTTCCCCCTCTAGAATAGTCCATTAACCTAACATAGTGGTAAACAACAAACAGGAACATACACCCATCTTCCGTAATTTCACTAGCTAGAATACTCTTTTAGCAGTACCCAATCAATCGCACTGTTCAAATATGGTGGAGTACTATGAGTAGGAAAATACACCTACTTACAATCTATGACTCAGAGAGTAGAATCATTGGTCTACATTGAAGGAAGCCTTCCAATCAAATATTGTGGAAACCTGTAAGCAGAAACTTACATCATCCTACACTCTCCAATCCGGTCATCGGTCTTGTCTACCATCATTGAAATAATATTTCCAATCATTGTTGGAAAAACATATCCAGTAGAAACATTCACATATCAGTTTCTCTCAAGCCTACCAATAGTCCCATTTGGAAGCACCAGAATAATTCAGTCAAAATGTTTCGATAAAAAAGTTAGGGAAGACTCAATTCTCTTCCCCATCACTTGATTACATTCAGTATCCACTTATATGAAAGGGTGTATAGGACCAGATATATACACCTACTCCAGATACAGAATGGATGTATATTTCCATTCTATTCATTGAGTTCGCCCAACACATTATAACATTGGTGAAATGGAAAAGACAAGTTCCAGCTCATATCTTGGAAGCCTACAAGACTATTCTAATAAAAACATTGGTTGTACCAGAGAGACAGACACATAATTCTGTCTAGAAATCTAGGATGACTCATCAACATGCCATCCTAGAGCAGATACATACGAATTTTCATTGACAGGAGGGTTTTGAGGCGTACTCTCCTATATCATATACACATCCAGATCGGGAGCATACTCCCACTCTAATTGGAGATAATCTACCTATTCTGATTGCCACTCCAAGTCAGACACATACACCTACCTATGATAACAAATTCTCCTAGAAATTTGCACCAATTACATGAGAGAATCTAAGAAAAAGTTTCTCTTTGAACATTTGAAAAATCAAGTGTCAATCCATGATCTGGATCCTCTTAATGATGGAGTTCATGAAGCCCTCAGACATTTATCTGTTGAAACTCAAGATCCAACCTTACCATTGCCCAATTATGGGATTAGTAGAAGTAATTATGAAGTACCTCATCAAATACATCCTCATGAAGTCTTGCATCATGACAATTCGGTCAATTTAGAGAACATATCTTTGGATGAGAGCCGCATAAACCCTATGTTTCCCCAAATGTCCAATAATCAAGAGGATTTATCCCTTTTTTAATCTTCTATGGTGGTCCTCCTCATGATGTCATTTTCTATGAATGTTCTCTTCACAACAGTGTTTTCCATGGTCATGATATTTCTCTAATTGATAGTACTGTGATGAGAAATCCCTATTCTCTTGTGGCACATGTCAACATAAGGACAGTCATGCTTGATGCCTTATTACTTACTGGTGAAATACATTCTCAACCATAATACAGCCCAAGTAGATGATCATTCTCTGAACCACCCTTGGGTAATTTTTATTGTAATGTGGTATAGAAAAAAATAGATGATTTTATTTCCTGTGAGAGAAAAATTGAGAAGAATCCACTCAATATAGACCATGTTGGGAAACCTCTAGAAAAAGATGATGAGAATATGTTGAATGTGAGAAATCAACTGGCCAAGGGTGGAATATCAGTCTTTTTTTGGCCTTTATCAACCTTTTAATATAGCATTCTGGAATTGATGGCTGAAGATTTCATTCATGATATCCACCTCAACATATGGAATAGTCTATGTAATTTAAAATCCATGTTATTACCATTTTTTTAATATCAAAGTCATGTCATGGTAGTAGAAGGGTTAAAATTCCAAATTGACTTCACATCTCTCCATGTTTCCCAAAATCCAATGGTCGAGAAGCACAAAGTATATCTTCATTGTGCATTCCTCAATGCATTAAAAATGTTGTGACAATTGATTGTGGAATCCTCATCTGGTGTTCATATTAGAGGGTGTATTTCACATGCAGCATTTAATTTCGCTACACTCCAAAATAAGAAAAGAAAGAAGAAAGTGGTATCCTATATTTTTATTACCCCAGGACAATGTCAACAATGAAATTATATTCATAACCAAAGAAATGATTAGTGAGAACATGCCTCGATCAGTTTTCAGCAAATTCAGGACTGAAGTGAGAAATCTGTTTAGCTAATTTTGGATCAATCATATGATAAAATTAAGTAGGCATCCCACATGGAGGTTTTCAGTAATTAGTTTGTGAAAATGTTTGAAATAGCCCAATAGTTTTCGGAATCAAGTGATTTATGTGGATCATAGGTAATTCACCCAGCCAATGTTCAGACCAGAATTTATAAAATCAGAAAAGAATTTGTGCTAATATGAGCTATAAAAGTTTAGGAACCACGCTATCCTACAAAATAGGTGGATATTTTATCACAATAATTTAATTCAACATACAATGTTTGAAGTTTAGAAGAATAAGAACATGAACATCCTAAGCCTATAGGGTTGGGGGATTTTTCACATCCACAATTCCCACCTTAGCGATGTCATTTTACCCTTATTAGGGAAGAATCCACAAAGTGAATGAGAAACTAAAATATCCAAGGATTCCATTTATGTTACTGTCCTCCAAATAGTTCCCTAGATATTAGAATAGAGGAGAACAAAGTCTCATGGAGGGAACATAAAGAAACAATATTATATAGATACAGATAGAATTATGTTAATTCATTACATATTCGTGAATCCCATTAATAGCATAATAGATGATCCTCCAGAAAATGAGTACATTTCAAGGGAATCTAAGAATTAATTTTTTATTCATAATGTAGTATAGACTGAAAAAAATGAAGGAGGTGTTTATACCCAAAATTAGAGACTTACCCTAAATCTAGGTATTCCCTTAACTAACCAACTCCTGCCTCTTCTAAAGGAATGTAACATGGGGAATGGTAAAGGTAAGATCATGTCTCACTTTTCCACAAGAAAATGTTAATTTATTTTTCCTAAAGAATGATTTCACCTACATGAGAAGGATTTGAAGAAGTTGAAAAGACCCAAAGCAGAGTTACTCTGAAGCAGCATTCATTCCTTACATGCTTCTCAAGAATATTCTCAGATTCTTCATCCTGTAAGAGATCCTCAACAAATAGGGTTTGTTGAAAATACATATGTGGATATTTAAATTCTTCCATTCGGTACAATTCTAGAACAATATAAAACATATCCTTACAAGCTTGTTCCCATATATCTATCCACGACAAATACCCGCATTTCAACCAATAGTGGTTTTTCAAGTCATTGTGTTAATTCATGATCCAGCTATTGTACCTATTCAGGTCCCACCTAATCGATATATTCCCCAAATGCTTATGAATAAAATTGAGGCATTAACATCTATATTGGAAGATATAGAAGAGTGGAACATACAAGAAAAAACAAAAAATAAAGCATAACTTGAATGTGTAGATCTGATCCCTCCCCTACCAAACTTCATGAATACAACAGTTCTAACCATTAATTGTTTAGAAGAACAGGAGTAGAACATACCAGATTTTGTTTCTCTTTTTGATCTCATGATAAAGACACTTCAACAATAAGAAGAGTAATGATAAGATGTTTCGTGACATCACTATAGGAGACAACCTTTGTTTGGTATACAAGTTTACAGTCTTGATCAATTAAAGGATGGTATGACCTCAGATAGAATCTACATATTCAATTCATCTCACTGCTTCCAAAGACAATAGTTTTTGAGATTACAAACTGTAAACCAATGAAGAATAAATGACTACCAAATTTCATTTCATGATGAAAATTATTATCATATTCCTTAAATAGACCACTCCCTCAATAATAATTTCTTTTAATCTATGTGTAAAATCTACTTGGTGAGTTACACACACCAATAATCCCTCTAATATAAAAAGGGGGTTCAAGACCTTGCTTCAATCACCCAACAAGTGGAGAATTTAGTTGTAGAAACCAAAGATAAGTATCATCTAATCCCATCATCTCTAGGAAGGATAAAATAGAAAGTAGTGGATGATACAGTTAAACTCAAACAAGAACATATACCTACTTCAACATCAAAACCTTCATCATACCATAAGGATCCTCCTTTTGAGCATCAACAGCAAAGAACACCTCATCCAAATGATAAAAAAGATCAAGAATGGAGATAGTTTTAGGAGTTAACGAATGAAGTCTATTCATTTCGTAATGATTGTGTTCTCTGTAAATTCATTTCAGCTTTTGAAAATGATTTAGTTCACTTACCAAGGTTGAAGAAACCAAACAAATAAGTATAAAAAGGTCTCCAAAATTATTCCCCTTTCATCAAATTTTGGGTCATACCAATCATGTGTGAGTTTCTTTCCAATATATCCTTCAAAAAATAGTAGGATCTAGAAAAGTGGAACAAAAATGTTCATCAACCCAAGTATATTTTGTTACTGCTACCATTTTAGAGGATAAAGATGGATTGAAGGAAGTCAAAATACAATATGTGTAGAAGTTTGATGATTAGATGGTCAAGAAAACAATCAACTGAACTAATGTTATTCAACCAATAATATTGAGATAACCAACTATGCCTCCGTCCCCTTTCTATACAACAATGTCATCTTCATCAAAAGATTAGTCCTACAAAGGATAATCCTCATTAAAAGAACATAGTCATAAGGATAATGTGGAGTTAGGAAAATATGAGATCATTTCAAGGCCAAAGTTTTCCATGACTTTGAAAGATTTCATGCCAACTATCTCAAAATCATGGGCACCACCCCACCAAGTGAAAAAACAAGAACTGATATATTAAGAAGAATATTTATTAGATGAGGAATTGATCTCCTAGCCCATTAACGTTATCAACTAAATAGACCCCAATGAAAATGATGATTCTGGTTATGAACCTGAATTCCCTGTACTAGATTGGGGAAATATAGGAAGAAATCAAGGAATATGATATAGGGGAAGACATGGATATTCTAGAAGACACTATTTTAACTATACCCATGCTCAAACCGTTTATGTGGAAGAAAGTTCGGGGAGATCCATTCAGTAGGCTCAACAAAATCAGGGAACTCTTCCACATAATACAGGATCAACCCTGACATGATCACCTTGTAAGATAAATTGAAGGCTATAACACCATACTCTTTAAAGGTAGATATACCTAAATAGTATAATCTACAAAGAAAAGAAGTATTTTTTATTCTTCTTTGAGATATGGTACATCTACATCAGGATCATAAAATTTGAAGGCATCTGCAAAACTGCATTTACATGCAAGAAAACACAGGTCTTTGGACCAAAAGATTGATGTTTGGAAACAATTATCCCAATTACCAACCAGGTTATAAATCCTAGATTCCTTGAATTTTTCAAAATATTTTCATGATGAACATATTTAGGATTTGAAAAGTAATCAACAGTTTGGAACCATGGTTTCCGCTGCTGAGGTTTACTATATAGAGAATTATCCTGCTGAATGTCATGAAATTTTATCTTTCATAGATAAAGATGAGGATGAATTTGTACATGGGAACATCAGGAACCCATATTTATATTGAAAGGGTAATGATATACACATCTGACGAGCCATCATTGATAATGGATTAAGAGTCAAGCTCATTCCCATCTGTACACTTCATCAATTAGGTGTCACTATATCAGACTTATCTCATTATACTCTGATGATGAAAGGTTATAATAAGAATGAACAAGAACCTCTAGGAGAGATTATTCTTAGAACATGGTTTGGGATCTTGTATCTAATTCATATTTCATGGTTGTCCGACTTGAGATAGTTTTTTCAACATTCTGTTTGGAAGGCCTTGGATACATCAACATGCATCTATTCCTTCATCATACCACCAATGTCTCAAGTATTGCTTCAATGGTCCAATAGGAACATTTCATGGTGATAAGGATTTATTTAAAATATTTTAATTTTAGTATATTGAGGCATAATTCTATCACAAAAGAGAACAAGGTCAATGCGAAAAGATATAATACGAATAAATTCTATTAATGGTCTTGAAAATATCCTTGCTAACCCATAAAAACATCTCAAAGTAGATTATGTTTATCCTATCAATCAAATTGATAGGATATACCCAAATCCAATCACTCTTCTAGTGACATACTTAACAAAAGTGGTGGAAATCTTGTCTGACACCAAGGGGATAATTTTAATCTATCATGCAGTGGTGAAAGATTAACCACAGATAACATGATTTCATCAACCAAACTCATCAAATATTTGCTTCATCAGTTAGTCTATTTGAAGTTGTTGCAGTAGTAAAAGAAGACAAGGTTATTGATTCCCAACACATAACATTCTCTTCAATACTATTGGAATACCCTTCATCATTGGTAGGGTCCAAAATGTTTTCCTCTTCTTCAAGATTTCCAAATACGGAATCCTCTACTAGATCTAAAATTCATGCATCATCTCCTACCATTAAAGAAGAAATAGAAGGGTTAACATGTGAGGAATCCAAAATATAAGGTCTCATGGACACCCCTACATCATATGAGGAAGGTGGCTCTACCACAATGGATGATCTCTGAGAAATAAATCTAGGTATAGAAGAAGACTCACGCCCCACTCTAATTAGTTCTACCATTACATATGTAGATAAAGAGATATATATGTTATATCTATAGAAACATAAAGATTTATTTTCTATGAACTATATAGAAATTCCAGGGCCTGATCCTGAAGTATCCTATAATCATTTGGGTTTTCCAGAAGTGCATCAGAGATTTAATTAGGTGGTACGAAGAATGATCCTGAATCAGTCATCTAAAATTGAATTCGATGTTCATATTATAATCCAAGATAACTTTTTTACCGATGTGAAATATCCAAAATGGTCAGATAATATAGTCCTGAAGAAAAATAAGAACATTAAAATTAGAGTTTTTATTGATTTTAGTGATCTCAACTTGAATTTTCCTAAAGATAAATTTCCGGTTCCGATCATTGAAATTTTGATTGACACAACAGAATTATATTAAGACCTATTCTTTTTGGATAGATATTATTGCCAAAAAAAATATCCAATGGCCCTACAATATGTCGAATCATCAGACATCATATCCCCTCATGGTTTATTTTTCTATTGGGTAATTCCCTTTGGCTTAAAGAAGGTTAGTGTAACGTATCAATGTGCCATGAAAAATATCATTAAACCCTTCATGGGTAATTTCATTGAATGTTATGTAGATGATCTAGTGGTTACTCCTAGACAACATTCTGATCACATGATTGATTTGGAGACCATATTCAGTATACTTTGGCATCATAATTTGAAGATAAACCCCTAGAAATGTTCATTTGGGGTTACCTTAGGAAATTTAATTGGCTTCTTTATACTCCATGGCAGCATCAAAGTTGATAATTAGAATACCCAAATAATCCTTGGAATGTCACCTCATCAATATTTGATGGAATTAAGAGGAAATCAAGGACATTGGTCCTCTATTCGAAGCTTTATTTCCAATTTGGCAGGAAACTGTATACCCTTCACCAGACCAATGAAGAAGACAATTACATATCAATGGACAAAATATTGTCAATATCCATTTGATACCCTCATGAAATATATATTGATCCCACCAATACTAATGCCACTTGTTGAAGGAAATCCACTCATTCCCTATATATCAGCTTTTAAAGATATCATCGGGCTCCTTCCTTGCATAAAAGAATGATACTGGGAAAAATAGCATTTAATATCTCAGTCGAACAATGATTGATCCAAAGACAAGATATTCACATATAGAGAAGTGATTCTTTGAATTAATCTGTGCAGTTTTGATGTTGAGACACTACCTTTAGCATCAGTAGGTGCACTTGACATCCCGCAATAACTGACTCAAATATATCCTTAGTCATCCTATACTTACAAGATAGGTGTCCTGATTAGAAGTTATTATCCAATAGATTGATATCTAGTTTGTGCCTCAGAAATCATTAAAAGGAAAAGGGTTAGATGAATTCCTTGTTTAATATCCATCTAAAAAAGATACATATTTGAATGTCGAACATCCTAATGAATAAATCTTCTCTATTGAAGATATTACCCAAACATGGGAAATGTATTATAATAGTGTTTCTAGAATTCCAATGGGAAATAGAATGAAAAACCTTAAACTCAACAAATTTGGGTTAGGAATTATGATTATATCCACCCTAAAGATATTGTTTCTATATTCCTTTCGGTTATAAGAAGGTGGTATAAAAAATGAGGCAGAATATCAAGATCTCATTATAGGCATAGAATTGGCACTCCATGTACAAGTGAACAACCTGATAGGGAAAGGTGATTTAGAATTAATAATAAAATAGATCAATGGGGATTATAATATTAGAAAAGAAGTAATAATCCATCCATGCTATTATTTTCATGGGTTAAGGGATGAATTTCCTATAAGGCCAACATCGTATTACACCCTACTGTCAGAAAATTCCCAAGTTGATGCATTATATAATGCAGTCACAACCCTAGAAGATCCATGTCAGGATGAAAAAATCACTAGAATTGCTCATAATTGAGTAGTTTCTCCTTTTTTTCAAATCATAATAGAGTAAATCAATGAAATAAGTCCCACTTCTGAGCCATATGGTCATACCACGGGATGGATGACACCCATCATGGAATATCTCCAAAATGGGATACTTTTACCAGACATGATTAAAAGAGAAATGATCTGGAGATCAGATGTTAATTTCACTCTTTTATATGGTCTAATACATTAGATGATCCTTTATAGATGTGGCTTCAATGGAATTATTTTCAGATGCATTGATGGGGATGAAACTGTGGCAGTCATGAAAGAAGTGCATATAGGAGGTTGTGGTGCTCACTAGTCTGGGAATATGAATTCTGACTAGATGTGAAGGCTTTGATACTTCTGGCCTTTAATGACACATGATTGCACAGGTTTCATGATGAAGTGTCATCCCTACTGAGTGCATGAAAACTTCATCACCCACCCATGGAGTTTCTACATACAACTAAATACTTCTACCCATTTTCTACGTGGGGAATGAATGTAATATGACCTTAACCTCTAGCTATGGAAAAATATCTCAAGTATATTCTTATTAATACTGATTTATTCTCCAATTGGGTGGAGGAAATTCCACTCAAAGAATATTGGTTCTGAATCATTGTTATCATTATAAAATCTAATATCATTACTAGATTTTGTGTCCCTCATACCATATTGATAGAAAAAACAAAAATTTATATTCTTTTGAAGTAAAGAAGTTATATCAGGAGCATAATATCATATCCAACCAATGATCTCTCTATCATGTAGTTACCAATGGATAGATAGATTCTTTCAATAAGACTCTATCAAATATAATCTAGAAAATGGAGGATAACTATAAGAAATTTTTTCCTGATAACCTTTTTCATGCTTTATAGGCCTATCAGACTACTACCTATAATTCTACTTGGGAAACCCCATTCTCATTGGTGTATGGAACTAAAGTTGTTTTTCATATTTAAATTCAATTTTAATCTCTCCATGTTTCCCTTTGTGATGAGTTATCTTCATATGAGCATTCAATGAAATGATTTGATGAACTGGAATGATTGAATGAAAATATATTTCATTCTTTTCTTCATTTGGAAGTCTATAATAATAGAATAGCACTATATTTTAACAAGAATGTTCACCTCTGCTGATTTATCCAAGGAGAATTTGTATTATTCCTCAGGACTCCAATCATAACAGGAAAGAAGCCTCCAATGTTTGAGCCACTGGGGGAAGGACCTTATTCTGTACCTATGGTCTACTATAACAGTTCTTATTCCATAATATTAATAGATGGGGAACTTATTACAACTACAACCAACACATGATTCATATAGAAGTACTATGTGTAATGAAACATATTAATGTCCTAGATGCAATACATTAAACTATGTAACATCCAAAAGTGTCCATGTTGCACAATGATAAAATTTCGTACATCTTTTTCCTTGTCTCGTTACGTTAAAATGCATGACGTCATTTTTCCTCACTATATGATTTTAAGATGTACAGTAAGCGTATTATTAATTTGATATTAAGAAATCACATAGGAAACCAAAAATTTGCATTCCTTTTGGTTTTTAAAAAATGATTAGCTTCTATGTTCATGCATTGATCACATCATTTCTACACCTTAGTAGCACATGATTTCCATTTTTTCCTACATTTGAATCATATCTATATAGAGACATCATTTCAAGAACAATGTGTGGCTTCATTGTCATTACAATTTGATACATAAAGAAGCATATATCTCTAATCATGGGTCATGCCCTAAAATATCTCTCTTATGCACGTCAATGCAGGATTGATATGGGGGAACAACCTCAAGAAATGTGTGTGGCATGATTATTGCATCAGCCAGATACGTGGAGACACCTATGTCATATTCTATGGTCCATCCACAGTATTCCTTTTCACATTAGAGTCACCCCATCTCTTCGTTGAATGACTCTAAATTGTGCAGCATAATATCTTTGCTTCATGACATTAAGCTGCAAAGTACAGAAAGAACAATGTATTTCATTATTCTCTACCAATAAAGATATGTTGTGAAGACTATGCCTTATCTCCAAGTCCCTACCATAAGATAAAAGAGTTTTTTACCACTCTTCCACATATAACTAACAATCTATGTGGCAGTTTTCATTTTTAGACCACTCTATAGAGAGCCCACCAAGGAATAAAATGTATTCCTATTGTACATGTGAGTCATATCATTGTTCGGGACTCCAAATTCATCACCAATGTTCATTAAGATATTTTTTATATGAATTGAACATCACAATTTTCACATTTTACACTCTTAATGATGAATAATTTCATATCGTCATAATCTTTCTTCTGTTTCTGTTGGAAAAATTTCTGATACATGAGAAATCTTTTTCATGACTATTCATTATGTTCTTCCATAGACCTTTAATAAAATATTCCTATATTATAGACCTATAAATTGATGGATGCCATTGTTTGGATATCCTGCACATGTCCCAGTTGGCCATGAATAATACATCACCCATAACTATTTTGTTAAATAGTGGTAATGTTGTTCTTGGTAAAATAATCTTTTTCTACTTTAAACATTGATGAAAAAATACATGAATCCATATTTTGAAGTGTTTATGTATTTTATATTTGTCCCATGCCCCTTATCTCACATGAAAAACTCCATAATCATAGTTTACATATTCATCAATTCTATGAGACCAAATAATATTGAAATATCCATGGATCATTTGGTAACATATCATGCATTTTTTCTTGATATTATGGTCCTAGTGGTATGACTCAAAACTACAACCACCATAATTCCTACGTTTCGGCTAGACCTTCGTAGGGAACCTACACTAAGAATCCATTCAACTTTTTCTTTGTAAATCACGATTGGAAGTACTCTTTCTATACTCTGGTAAATTTATCCATAAACCATACTATGTGGTTTTGAAAATCTAAATCCCCGCTAACATTCATTGGTTTTTAGAAATATAATAATTGATAACCAAGAGAAACTTTTCTTTACTATGAAATATGTGCCCCTAGGTCGCCATGCATAAGTCGCCAACATAACATGAATATTAGTCAATGATAACATTATTTGGCTATGTGGTATATACCCCAGTTGGCCCTGCACAATATAACCCCCATAAAGGGTTATTCAAATAATGGTAACATAATTCTTGGAAAAGACATCCTCTAATGCCTTTATCCATTTTCCAATTCCATTATTCTGATCCAGAAATTCCGAAATCAATGTTTAAAATTCCTCATTTCCATACATGTACATTTTGTTATGTTTTGAGAAAAAATATCATGAATTGGAGACTCATAAACCTTTTGTAAAATATAAATACCCTAAATTAAATCCCCCATGTGTCCTTGCTACATGACATGAAACTATAGAGCATAATGTCCTTATTTCATGACTTTAGGCTTCACAACATAATATCATAAATCCCCCATTCTGATCAATTTTAATCATTCTTCTTATACATATCAAATTAATGTAGGAATTATCTTCCCCATTCATAGCCTATGTTGGCATAGATGGCCCCTTTGCTCTCAGGTATACATCCTTTGATAATCCATCCATTGTTGACTTGAGACATCCAAATCATAAATCATGTTGTCTATCGGCAATATGATGTCATATTTCATAAGATCTACTTTTCGTGAGTATACAGTATGTGCCCCTAGGTAGCCTTACATATGTCACCTTCATAATAATAATGTCTTCCAAATGATGTTAACGTATGGTTGTGCTACACATTCCTTAGTTGGACCTATATAATATTTCCCCCATAACGAGTTTTTCTACCAGTGGTAACTTTGTTCCTAGAAGAGACCAATTCTATTTCTAAACATGAAATTTTTGATTTGGTGAACATATTAACCATGACTCAAGATTTCCATTGAATGTATCCAAAATAAATATCAGGACCTCCACAATAACCATCAAAGCCTTGTTTGGGTTTTAATATGAAAATTCATGTTCAACACTATTTGACTTAAAACAAATGAATTATTATTCCAAAATGCATGTCATTAGATTTCCAATAAAAAGAGATATTGTACTAACTATGTTGAAAACCATTAAAGGGAACCCATGAAAAAAGTTGAGTCTCATCTCGCTAGACCTACATTTTGGATGGTCAATGAAATATTGAGCAATAAAAGTCAAAATATACATTTTTTGTTGGTTTTTTTAAATAATCCTAGTAAAAATCAAAACATACTCAATAAAACCATTGTCTATGGAAAGAATCATGAGTAACCCCATTCATGTTAATGTCATTATGAATATATGACCTAAAGAGTTGATGTTACGAAAATAAACAATGATATTGCAATTATAGAAAAGAAAGAAAGAATGAAGACATATATGATTAGAGAAAAAATTCCTTTATTCCATATGGTGATATTATATGAACATCCATAGAATGAAGCCTCTATTTATGGTATTGAAAGAAAATATTGGCATTACTCTTTAGTTGTTGAACAAATTCATGAGCTTTATCAGCTGCTTGTTGAAGCTGAGACAATCGGGAAACCTCAGCCTCCTCAGCTTGACGAAGTGTTTCATTGGTAGTTGAAATGGAAGTTGTCGCTTCCAAATGGGTTTCTCCAAATGTATGGTTCAATTTCTCAAGCATGTTTTGAATTAAATCCATTTCTGTTGATGATGTCTCATCTCCTTATTCGTCTTATAAATTTTTTCTCCAATTTCTATCGACCTCTTTTTATGGTTAGCCTCTACCTCAGCAACTACTGCTTTTATACTCCCAATATTAAAAAGTTTTTTGGCCTTTTCAAGATCTTATCGTAGCTTATGTTTTTTCTATAATCGATGAATGGTATCTTTCATTTTAGTATAGATTATGTGATAATTAAATCCACCAAATCCCAATATGCAAAATAATACTAAGAGTTTTCCAAAATGGGAGGGCATCTTATCCAAAGGCTTCTCAAAAAATTATCTTCCAAATGATTTTCCATGTATT
The DNA here is from genome assembly GCA_963277665.1 of Viscum album. Classification (NCBI taxonomy): domain Eukaryota; kingdom Viridiplantae; phylum Streptophyta; class Magnoliopsida; order Santalales; family Viscaceae; genus Viscum; species Viscum album. The sequence goes on along the minus strand of OY728119.1, from coordinate 1,008,924,229 downwards.
TTTACTCACCATTGAAAGAGAAACATGCATCATAATATATGAATCTGAATCACTAACATTGAGAAGAATGTACTCTATAATCAAATCAATTAGAGAAGTTAATGTCTCTACTAATTTTAGAATAGAGGATACTTCACATTTCATTACTGTTTGAGCCGAAAAAGAGGGTTCGCCTTCAGTTCAATCTATTGGAGTTGATGGCTCTAAATGGTGAATCAGAATCACTATTAGATTCAGAAGAATGGTTTAAAGAGTGCATGATTTACACAGTCAATAACATTTACCCAATAATATGTTGACTTCTTGATTAAAACCATCCCTAGTTTTATTAGCTTCAGTAGTACGAGAATGTATTTCTTGGGGAGGGTAATTGTACTAATTTTTCATAGTTTTCATAATCATAGGAGCTTGAGGGTTTCGTGACATTGTATTCTCAGTTGGTATTTTTCTAGCCTCATAAGTAGTATGATATAGTGGAATTCACTATTCATAAAGGGCCTTCGCAACATTCTTTACAGAAAAAGTTGTATAAGTTTGCCTTTGATGTGATGTACCAACTAAAAGAAGACAAATTATATATGAAAAAATAAAGAATGAAAACATAAGTCAAAGAAATTACTCATGGAAGTCCTTAAACTCCTTGATGGAACAATGGATATAATTTTTTGGATTAAGAGCATCCATTATTTTAGTTTATAATGATTTGAATATTATAACATCCTCACCATTTAAGGTATCCATCAAATGATGGTATATGACCAAATAGTCTCCACTCACATTTTGTTCCATCAATTATTAAACTATTGTAATGTCACTAGGTCTTTACAAGTGAGGATCAACACCAGTATCTGTTCAGATTTTCTCGGATCTCCATTCCTTGTGAAGCAATTATAATATCCGGATTGATTATTCGAGGATCCATCAGAACGAGCAACTGATATGAGATATTATGAAGAAAAGAATATTAAAAAAATATTTGATTCTCATAATATATGTGTTTTATATTACCATGACCCTTATCTCTCTCAGTTGAAATAGGAGTAGATGTTGCTTCACCTTTTGACATCTCATCCATCTAAATAACAGATTCCTGAAAATGAGCTTATGATTATCCTGAGGTTTCCTTCCCTATTCTAGAAGGACTGGTTTTTAATCCCTAATGACAAGAAAGATATGCAGATCCTATGAAAATATTAACATGGCCACCAAGGTGTATGAAGAATGTAAAATACTAGAGGACAAATCAGATAATTAATTTTTGGATGTACATGTTAGTCCAATCTCATTTATATTTTTCATTTCATTTCATTATACAATGGAGAGATTGAAATACTCCTCTTGGAAGGAGAAAACTAAGGTAGTGGCTAACTATTTTCTATCTCAATTACTCTAGTCATGATTTTATCTCCTCGTAAAGGTTGTGGATAAAAGGGGATATTATGAAGTATGTCAACAATAGAACATATAGGTCCATACCATGTGTAATCGAGATCCTTTCATTAGGTTCCGTACCTAATTTAATTCTTGAAAATGGAATCCCATCAATATTAATGATAGATAATGAAAAAGAATAATTGAAACTAATGAAAAGGAAAATACATTCTATGTATTAATATAACTATCCAATTCTGCTTCCGGGTGAACAATTACCCGTTCATGGATCCCTTGTTCCATCTTACCGTATACTCATTTTGAGATGGTGACTTTGTAATTGGTTTCATATATAAAGGTCTCCAGCTCTGAAATATTCCCCCTTACATGATATAGGTAACTATCTCGATGAAAATAATAAGGCTATTCAATATCACACACATCTTGTATTCAAAGTCCAGTTTGGCTGAATTTCCATGCATCCATGAGTTCTTGAGTAAAGCTTTCCGAGTATTGAATAGTTGTAGAACACATATAATTAGGTTTTGATGTGGTTGGTCGTGGATAAAACTCAACACCCTCTGATTGTAATGTCTCTTCAGGCCTCTCCTATTCATTAGTAGAATTACCATATGGGACAATAATATATTTCTGATAACAGTGATGTCATGACCCGAACCAATGGGGTTCGAGTCGTGACTCCCCAAGCCCGCCTCTGAAAGGCCAGGGGCTGGAGACTAGCGTTGATTAGGTTATTACACACATGAGAGGCATTAGCATAAGGTACCTATACACATGTACCCACAAACACATCCATGCAATAGTGCAGAGAAATATATAGATATTTAAACTGAAAAGAAATGCATGCGTACATCTAACCCACAACCAGAGTACTGCAAAAATACAAAAGGGACAAATATGGACCACCAAAAGAAAATTACAAAATCGTCTATCCCACTCAGAAGTAGGGAAAACCCTTCCAAATACACACGTCGGTAATCTTTTCGGTACAGCTCTGGTAAGAAACCCAGTCAGTCTCGCTCACAGAGCTCCGCCAGCTCCGGGTCCTCCTGGAACTCCATCGAAAGGCCTGTGGACTGCACATGACACAATCATGTGCAGGCAAAGTGGTCTCGCTTGTCGTTGACTAATGTTATATGTGTCCCCAATTAATTACCCTTTCATAGAACTTTAGTATAGCATAATATCAGGGTCGATCCATAGGGAACTATGGCGTGCGTGAATTCAATTGAGTTAATACTTAATTAGGTGAAGTATGCAGAATTTAGAGTTGATTGGTTTGATTTTGGTTTTGGATTAAAACTATATTATTTTACTTTGAAAAAATGATTAAGAGTTTTAAAGGAAACAACAAGTGAATTTAAAAGTGTTTAAAATGAGAAGAAAATAGGCGTCGGGGATATGGTGATTATTGACTTCTTATGCAGATTGCTTAAATGGTTGGGTTTTTAATGATAATTCAACATTCAGGATTTCCTTTTATTACAAGATTTCCTTGGTCTGGTTCTTCTTGTTTGGAATTAGAGAAGTTGAATCCTTGGTTTGGTAGTCAGCGTTCTTAATTATTTATTAAGTTTAGTCCATTATTTGAATAGGTGAAATCTTTCCAATGGTCATGGATGTTTTCACAATTACTTTTCTTTAGTATCACTGAGAATTCTTCCCTTGGTTCGGCTCAGAATTCTCAGTTATATTTGACAGTGAATTAAGAAGAATAAGAATAATTACAACGAGCAGACACAACTATATAAAACACCACACAAATTATAATCCTTTCATCCACAACCCCAACACGAGGGGTTTAGTTACACATAGAAAGAAGAAGAGAAACGACACACATGATACCTGATAGATTCATCGTGTAAGCATTGAGGTAAGGTGTCGGAAGGTGGAATCGTGGAACTATGGCACCACGGTGGCTCGAGAATGGTAGCAGCAGAGCTTCTTCTCTCCTCCAATGGTTTAGAACTCCAAAATCCGAATGACAAGGCCTCTTTTTATAAAAAATTAAGTATGCGGCGTGTATAGAAAGTACACGCCGTGTACTTCCGTCAATGCGTTTTGGTGCCAATTTTTCCAGGGGTAGGTGGCCTAACACACTGTCTTTGACTTTTGAATATGGCGCCGCCTGGTGGTTGAGTGTACACAGCATGTAGCACTGCCATACATGGCGTTTAGTGTCAAAATTCGGCAACCAACTCTTTCTAGAATATCAGACACGGCATGTAGAAATGGAACATGTTGTGTCTCCTTCAATGGCCACATGGGCGTGTAGAACCTTCTCACCAACAACTGTAAAGACCCGTAAATTTCAAGGAAATTTTTTTCTTAATTTTATTTGGAATTTTACAAGAACGCAGATTCTAACAGCACATGATTCTGAGGCCTGGTGTGCACATAATCATTTTCTGAAGTTTGGCTCGGGTACGTTCTGTGAACGAATGAGCGGGTTTTTCTAACTTTTGAACCGGTGCTCGGAATCGAATTCCGAGGGCACCGATGGAATCGCAGGACCGATATTTTCTTAGTAATGCCTCTTTCGGAGTTGCGTTTTCTCGGGTGTGGTTTTTAATTTTTGGATTTAAAGTTATGAAATAAAATAAAGTTGTGCGACAATTTTATTTTGATTTCACTTAAATCCATTTGAAGCCACATGAAAGCCACTTAAAGCTGCATAAGCGGAGTTGATATATATAGGGTGCTATTCAAAAATATCCTACCCCCTTGGTAGGATATTTGTGAGGTGGGGCCCGCACGAGCACCACCGTTTCTTTTCCGCTAAGTAACGCACCCGCGAAAACCCATCATTATGAAAGTCAACTGACGCATTTTCTTAATTTCTTAACGCACCAATTAATTGGTCAGTTTATTTCGTTGAATTAATTCTACGAATTAATGGGTCGTTACTTATCTCTTTTTCGTTTGTGGGCGTAATTATAAAATAAGACCAACGCATGACATCTTGAGGATTACACGTTGAGAGGCTTTTGACAGAAATTCTTGTGCCTTCACCCTTCTACGCGAAGATCGCGAAGAACGTGAAGAACGCAAAGAACGACGGCCTCTGACGAAGAACGCCGAACCTGTGGAAATCGACGACGCGACACCGTGTGTCGCGATGCCGACGTTTCCTCTCCCACGACGTTCTCATACGACGTTCCTCCCTCCTCGACAAAAATCTTCGATCATCCGTTGAGGTGAGAGTTTGCGGTTCTTTAAATTTCTTTGTGGATTAAAAAAACAATATGGATTTAATTATTATTAATTACATCTATATGTTCTTGAACCTCGGAGTTCGTCGACGGGCACCATATTCCGTGACGACGCGACGCCCTTCCGCAACGATGCGACACCCTTCTGTGACGCGACGATCGCCTCCTTCCGCTGTGATCAATTCCATGAAGAACGCGCGTGCGACAACTTGAAGAGGTGGGGTTTGTTGTGATATAATTTATTTTTTATTCCCGTGATCGTTTCATTTAAAATAAAGAACCCGGTTTTATAAAGAACAATTTTAATTTATTAAAATTGTTATTTGATATATTGAATTTTCTTCCCGGTTGTTATTATCTAACGCGGAGGGTGCGGGCCAAACGAACACGGCCCGACAACCCTCCTTTGTTCTTCGTTGTTGTGCGGATTTGGCTGGCGACAACAAAACGTGACGCAAGGGCAAATTGATGTTTCCGCAGTGAAGAACGGAACCCAGGAGGAGCATCGGCGCTGATGGGAAGGAAAACGGACCACCGGAGCGACTCTGGCGGCCCGCGGAAGCCGCCGGCACGGCGGCGCCCCCAGCGCGCCGCTGGATAAGGCCGCCGCGGATGAAGCCGCGGCCGCGCAGTTCTGACTCACACACATGGGACGCGGAATTTTCCGCGTCCATTGTTTCCAGCACGGCCCCACGAGGGGCTGCGACACCGTCTTCCCGCAGGGGCGGCGCCCCGCGGCAGCCTCGCTCGGTCGCTCGGCCGAGCCGAGCCAGGCCGCGCCGAACCGGGTCCGACCCGAACCCGGGTTGGTTGACCCGGTTCGGGCCGACCCAGCGGGGGGGGGCAGGTCGGCCCGGGCCCAGAACCCCCCGTCTTCAGACCGATTCGGTATTTTGCTCGTAACATGAGCTACGAGCCTCCGATTGCCACGCCGTCAACAGAAACGCGATCCTTGGATCGAGACAGTCGTTTCTTTATATCGCACTCAAGGTTTCAGAATACTTTGGGTTCATCCGGGTTGGTTCGTACATGAAACCAACCAGGCCCTCGGAGTAGAAACGCTCATATTTTGATCTTCGGGCGTCCGATTGACGTGCCGTCGACTTTGTTGTTTTCCTCTAAGTGATATGGATCTTTTGGCATACTCTGCATGAGGTTTGGACGCAGGTGGAGTATGGTCGGGTTGGTTTTTTCTTAGAAACCAACCAGACCCCTAGGACAAAAAGCCAATAACTCTCAGACCGGACGTCCGATTGACGCACCGTCTGCGACGTTGAGTTCCTGTTGACGATACAGAAATTTTGGATTCATCAACTCTGGACTTTGCGTCAGTTGATGTATCATCCTCTCGGCTCGTGGAGCGGACCCTCCCGAACGAGCTTGCTGTGTGTGGGAACCCTAGAGCTGGCTGCTACTGCTGCTGTGACGATGATGACTGTACAGAGATCCTCAGTGGATTCGACTGCGACGATGATGAAAACCGTAAGGGAATCCTCCGTGTTTTCGGCAGTGACTACTACGGTATATCTTAGGATACGTCAACTCTGGAATACATGTCAGTTGATGCATCGACCTCTTTTCTCGTGGAGTGGACCCTCCCGGAATGAGCATGCCTTGGGCGGAAACCCTAGAGACGGTTGAGACTTGATGAATTCTGATCGAATGACTCAGTGTGTTACGGATAGCCTAGTGGGGAGCTCTTTGTTGTAGCGGCAGACCCACAGCGGAGGTGCGCTTGGTTGTAACGGCATAGGGGAGCACTTGGTTGTTGCGGCAGACCCACGACGGAGGTATGCATGGTTGTAGCGGCACAGGGGAGCGCTTGGTTGTAGCGGCAGACCCACGATAGAGGTGCACTTGGTTGTAGCGACACATGGGAGCGCTTGGTTGTAGCGGCAGACCCACAACGGAGGTGAGCTTGGGTGTAGTGGCACAAGGGAGCGCTTGGTTGTAGCGGAAGACCCACGACAGAGGTGCACTTTGTTGTAGAGGCACGGGGGAGCGCTTGGTTGTAGCAGCAGGCCCATAGTACACGATAGGTGGAGTACTACAGCAGTCCAAGGTAAGAGGGAAGTGCTTGGTTGTAGCGGCTTTACCACTGTACTTGATATAGAGGGAGTTTCCCAATAGTTGGGTTCAACTTCATGATCGATCATGTGTGGGTCATTGCGGGGGTTAGTACCTATCGATCCTTTGTGGGTCCGACGACTTAGATGGATCAGTGATCATCCCTATCGTCATTCGAAGAAGTATACCTGTATGAGCTGAAAATTTTGTTACTCTCCTTTGTGGATTGTGTTGAACTATCCTATGTGGATTTACTGTTTACTCTCCTTTGTGGATTGTGTTGAACTATCCTGTGTGGATTTACTGTTTACTCTCCTTTGTGGATTGTGTTGAACTATCCTGTGTGGATTTACTGTTTACTCTCCTTTGTGGATTGTGTTGAGCTATCCCATGTGGAATACTTTTTCACTCCTTCGTGGATTGTTTTTTGCTATCCAGTGTGGGTTTACGTTTTGCTTTCCTATGTGGACTAAGTTGTTCTTGGGCTCGGGTGTTGGAGCCGAATGGGAATTGATGACTTAGGTATATGTATGGGCATATACCTAAGCAGTGTCAGTTGTTACTTCGTGATTGCATCTTTCCTTTTTGGTTTATCCTTTGTGGATTTCGGGAGGCCTTCGGGGGTCTCGGGGTCCCTACTAAGTAGCTTATACTCACCCCTGCACGGGTTTTTCCCGCACATCATTGTGTTGGTTGCAGACGACGGACAGCTCTAATCATGGTGGAAGCTTGCGGAGCAGGACGGTACCTGGAGGAGGACCACTGGGCGGGACGTACTCGGAGCGGACGGCTGGACTGAGGAGCTGTGGAGGCTATCTGTGCTCACCCTTCATGTGGGACTTCTAGAGGATGGCTCGACAATGCGGCTTTTCTTTTCAGTTGTTGTTTTCCCCTATCAGTTGTACTTTACAGTTGGGCTTGTATTTCCGGCCCCTTTTACTTTCAGCATAGCTTGTTACAGTTTTACTTAGTGTTTACTTTTCCGCTTTCTTACTCTGTGGTGCTTGTTTAATTTTCAAAGGAAATGCCTTCCCTTTTTCTGGGATTTATGCCTTGGTGCCAGTCGCCAGCCCCTGGCCTATGGGAGGTGGGCTTGGGGTAGTCACAGCACGGGCCCCGAGGATGGGTCGTGAAAAATTGGTATCAGAGGAGTTCGGTTCTACCACAGACCTGAACTTTCTTCTATGTGAAGCAATAGTTTTATGTGTATTGAGTGTGGTTATCAGTCCAGGGAGCCCAGTGTTGGTGTAGCGGCCGACGTATCCTTACACGAGGACCCTAACTTCTGATTTCCGACTTAATGCACGAAAACATTGATTACTTGTGTGTTCAAGTTTTCTTTGTGATTACTTGTGTCAGATCACCAGGTATACAGTTCTTAACGTGGTGCACCTGTTTCTTTTCAAGATGGCTCCACGACGGCAGCCAGCTAGGGTTCCGAGAGTTGAGCGTGATGACGGCCCACCGTGACACGAGGCCTCGGTGCAAGGCTCCTTGTCAGCAGAGGCACTGGCGGTACCTTTACACGCCGAGCCACCGATGCTCCCTGCCACGACCGCTGACGAAGTACGTCGCCTCAGAGCTCTACCCGAGTTCCAGTGCCAGCGACCACCCCGGTTTCGTGGGGAGATGGACCCCCAGACAGCCGAGGACTGGCTGGAGGCGGTCGTACGAGTTTTCAGGCTAGTGAGGACACCATCAGACCTCATGGTGATCCTCGCGGCAAGCCTACTGCACGCAGCAATGGGCCGATGGTGGAGCTTGATGCTCCAAGTGAAGGACGAGGCATCTCTTCTCTGGACGGACATCGAGAGCCTCTTCTGCTCAGAGTTCGTCCCGGCCACCCTCCGTGCGGTGCGCATTCAGGAGCTTCTTCAGCTGTGGCAGGGCAGCTTGACGGTCGCCCAGTACGCGGCGAGATTTACTGATCTCTCGCTCTACTCCACAGATATGGTATGGGACCCATTCTTCTAGGCCCGTACCTTCGATCAGGGACTGAGGCACGAGATCAGATCTTCGATGATCTCCCCCAACATTCCGACACAGGCAGGGGTGTTGGAGCGAGCCCTCTTAGTGGAGAGTTTCCTTGGTGAGCAGTCTCCAGCAGCATAACCCACCACTAGCCGGCATGCGGCAGAGTCTTCTGCAGTGGGAAGTAGACAGATAATGTAGGGGTCCAAGAGGACTAGACCTACAGGTGGTCGACAGCATGACTCTAGATCATTTGTGTGAGGCACTCGGGGTGGACAACGACTTTCCATGAGAGGCTAGTGTTACTCCTGCGGCGGGATTGGTCACATGGCTCGTGACTGTCCGACCCGCCATACGGATGACCAGCAGATGAATGAAGGACCCCCCAGGCATAGGTAGAGGTTCGATCAGGGCAAGCCGCAATGAACAGGCGGCCATGGCAGAGGAGCTGGCCGTGCAGTTGGAGGTGGAAGACGCTTCGGGGTGTTTCCACCACCACCACCAGGAGGTCCACCCCGACCGCAGGGGATAGGAGGACATGGGAGAGCTCAGCTTCAGACAGCTGAGGCCTACGATCATGGAGCTCCAGGAGCATATGGACTGGAACAGAACTAGTGGATATGTCTTTTGTACTTTTAGTTCCTTGTGCTATGGTGTAGTGTCTTTCTATTATGAGTTTCAATAATAAAAGACGCATACCTTGGTGATGTTTTTATTCCTTTCCTCTTTTTTGTTGTTACTTAGAGGTTCCGGTTTAGACAGTTGACTTGACCCTCACTTGTGAGACGTCTACTGGAGGAGACCCAGTTACCACTCACTGATGACGATAGTGTGACTCAACCCTTGGAGGCGAGAGTGAAAGTTGGAACTCTTGGTAGTGGCGTCGAGGCCTTACGATGTCATCTTTGGTATGGATTAGTAACATCCTTGTCAGGATTGACTCTATTAGGAAAAGGAAGTGGTTCATCCAGGGGATGAGACCAGATTTCTCTTATCGGCAAAGGAGAAATCTTAGCAGCTCTTGTGGGACCGGAGATGGTCCAGGCCATGACAGAGAAGGTCCAGGTCATCCAGGAGTGGATGAGGACAGCTCAGAGCCGACATAAGTCTTTTACTGACAGGAGAAGGAGGCCACTATAGTTCAAGGATGGCGACCATGTCTTCTTGCGGGTCTCTCCTCGACGGGGTTTACAGAAATTTGGCGAGGTGACTTATCGCCTGTCTCTACCACCTCAGTTGTACCGGGTGCACGACGTTTTCCACGTATCTCAGCAGAGGAGATACATGCACGACCCGACACAAATCTTTGACCATGGATAGATGGTCTTTAATGATAGGGTGGCTTTTGCGGAGGTCCCAGTGGAGACCGAGGATCGACAGAAACAGGTCCTACGTGGACGATAGATTCCTCTAGTGCGGTTCAGATGGCAGCTCGGGAACCTCCAGGAGAGCACATGGAAGCAGGAGGCTCAGATGCATGCTCAGTACCGCATTTGTATCCCTAAGTTTGTGGTGAAGATTTAAGGGGACGTAAAGCCCTGTGGTGGGAGTAATTTAATGACCTGTAAATTTCAAGGAAATTTTTTTATTAATTTTCTTTGGAATTTTACAAGAACGTAGCTTCTGACAGCACCTGATTCCGAGGCCCGGTGTGCCTGGAATCATTTTCTGAAGTTTGGCTCGGGTACGTTCAGTGAACGAACGAGCGGGTTTTTCTAACTTTTGAACCGATGCTCGGAATCGAATTCTGAGGGCACCGATGGAATCGCAGCGCCGATATTTGCTTAGAAACGCCTCTTCTGGAGTTGTGTTTTCTCGGGTTTGGTTTTTAATTTTTGGATTTAATGTTATGAAATAATATAAAGTTGTGCGACAATTTTATTTTGATTTCACTTAAAGCCATTTGAAACCACTTGAAAGCCACTTAAAGCTGCATAAGAGGAGTTGATACGGATGGGGTTCTATTCAAAAATATCCTACCCCATTGGTAGGATATTTGTGAGGTGGGGCCCGCACGAGCCCCACCGTTTATTTTCCGCTAAGTAATGCACCCGCGAAAACCCGTCATTATGAAAGTCAACTGACGCGTTTTCTTAATTTCTTAACACACCAATTAATTGGGCAGTTTATTTCATTGAATTAATTCTACGAATTAATGGGTCATTACTTATCTCTTTTTCATTTGTGGGCGTAATAATAAAATAAGACCAACGCACGACATTTTGAGGATTACACGTTGAGAGGCTTTTGACATAAATTCTTGTGCCTTCACCCTTCTTCACGAAGATCGCGAAGAACACGAAGAACACGAAGAACGCGAAGAACGCGAAGAATGCCCGCCTCCGACGAAGAACGCCGAACCCGAGGAAAATGACGACACGACGCCGTGTGTCGCGACTCTGACGTTTCCTCTCTCGTGACGTTCTTCTACGACGTTCCTCCCTCCTCGACAAAAATCTTCGATCATCCGTTGAGGTGAGAGTTTGTGGTTCTTTAAATTTCATTGTGGATTAAAACAACAATATGGATTTAATTATTATTAATTATATCTATATGTTCTTGATCCTCGGAGTTCATCGACGCGCACCGTATTCCGCGACGACGCGACGTCCTTCTGCGACTACGCGACGCCCTTCTGCGACGCGACGATCGCCTCCTTCCGCGGTGATCAATTCCGCGAAGAACGCGTGTGCGACAACTTCACGAGGTAGGGGTTTGTTGTGATATAATTTATTTTTTATTCCCGTGATTGTTTCTTTTAAAATAAAGAACCCAGTTTCATAAAGAACAATTTTAATTTATTAAAATTGTTATTTGATATGTTGAATTTTTTCCCGGTTGTTATTAGCTAACGCGGAGGGTAAGGGCCAAACGAACATGGCCCGATAACCCTCCGCCATTCTTCGTTGTTGTGCGGATTTGGCGGGTGATGACAAAACGTGACGCAAGGGCGACTTGATGTTTCTGCAGGGAAGAACAGAACTCGGGAGGAGCACCGGCGCAGACGGGAAGGAAAACGGACCACCAGAGCGACTCCGGTGGCCCGCGGAAGTCGCCAGCGGCGCCAGCGGTCGGAGGCGGTGGTGCCCCCGGCGCGCCGTCGGACAAGGCCGCCATGGCTGAAGCCGCGGTGGCGGCTGCCAGCGGACCCACGGCCACGCGGGTCCGGCTCACACGCATGGGATGCGGCCTTTGCCACGTCCATTGTTTCCAGCACGGCCCCACGCGGGGCCGCGGCACCGTCTTCTCGCGGGGGCAGCGCCCCGCGGCAGCCTCGCTCGGCCGCTCGGCCGAGCCGAGCCAGGTCGGTGCGGGTCAGCCCGGGCCCAGACCCCCCGTCTTCGGACCGTTTCGGTCTTTTGCCCGTAACATGAGCTACGAGCATCTGATTGACATGCCGTCAATGGCAACGCGATCCTTGGATCGAGACGGTCGTTTTTGTATATTGCACTCAAGGTTTCGGAATACTTTGTGTTCGGCCAAGTTGGTTCGTACACGAAACCAACCGGGCCCTCGGAGCGAAAACACTCATGTCTTGAGCATCAGACGTCCGATTGACGTGCCGTCAACTTTGTTATTTTCCTCTAAGTGAGACGGATATTTTGGCATACGTGGCCCGAGGTTTGGATGCAGGTGGAGTACGGTCAGGTTGGTTTTGCCTTAGAAACCAACCGGGCCCCTGGGACGAAAAATCCAATAACTCTCAGACCGGGCGTCCGATTGATGCGCCGTCTGTGACGTTGAGTTCCTGTTGATGATACGGAACTTTTGGATACATCAACTCTGGACTTTGAGTCAGTTGATGTATCAGCCTCTCGGCTCGTGGAGCGGACCCTCCCGAATGAGCTTGTTGTGTGCGGGAATCCTAGAGCTGGCTGCTACTGCTGTTGTGACGACGATGACTGTACAAGGATCCTCAGCGGATTCGACTGCAACGATGATGAAAACTGTACGAGAATCCTCCGTGTTTTCGGCAGTGACTACTACGGTATATCTTGGGATACGTCAACTCCGGACTACATGTCAGTTGATGTATCGACCTCTTAGCTTGTGGAGTGGACCCTCCCGGAACGATCATGCCATGGGCGGAAACCCTAGAGACAGTTGAGACTTGACGACTGCTGATCGAACGACTCGGTGTGTTACGGAGAGCCTAGTGGGGAGCGCTTGGTTGTAGCGGCAGACCCACGACGGAGGTATGCTTGGTTGTAGCAGCACAGGGGAGTGCTTGGTTGTAGCGGCAGACCCACGATGGAGGTGCTCTTGGTTGTAGCAGCACAGGGGAGCGCTTGGTTGTAGCGGAAGACCCACGACAGAGGTGCGCTTGGTTGTAGCGGCACAGGGGAGCGCTTGGTTGTAGCGGCAAACCCACGACGGAGGTGCTCTTGGGTGTAGCGGCACAGGGGAGCGCTTGGTTGTAGCGGCAGACCCACGACAGAGGTGCGCTTGGTTGTAGCGGCACGGGGGAGAGCTTAGTTGTAGCAGCAGGCCCACAGTACCCGATAGGTGGAGTACTACAGGAGTCCAAGGTAAGAGGGAAGTTCTTGGTTGTAGCGGCTTTACCACTGTACTTGATAGAGAGGGAGTTTCCCAATAGCTGGGTTCAACTCTTTGATCGATCATGTGTGGGTCATTGCGGGGGTTAGTACCTATCGATCCTTTGTGGGTCCGACAACTTATATGGATCAGTGATCATCCCTATCGTCATTCGAAGAAGTATACCGGTATGAGCTGAAACTTTTGTTACTCTCCTTTGTGGATTGTGTTGAACTATCCTGTGTGGATTTACTGTTTACTCTCCTTTGTGGATTGTGTCGAACTATCCTGTCTAGATTTACTGTTTACTCTCCTTTCTGGATTGTGTTGAACTATCCTATGTGGATTTACTGTTTACTCTCCTTTGTGGATTATGTTGAGCTATCCCATGTGGATTACTTTTTCTCTCCTTCGTGGATTGTGTTGTGCTATCCAGTATGGGTTTACGTTTTTCTTTCCTGTGTGGACTGGGTTGTGCTTGGGCTCGGGTGTTGGAGCCGAATGGGAATTGATGACTTAGGTATATGTATGGGCATATAGCTAAGCAGTGCCAGTTGTTACTTCGTGATTGCATCTTTCCTTTGTGGTTTATCCTTTGTGCTTTTTGGGAGACCTTTGGGGGTCTCGGGGTCCCTACTGAGTAGCTTATACTCACCCCTGCATGGGTTTTGCCCGCACATTGTTGTGTTTTTTGCAGACGACGGATAGCGATGATCGTGGTGGAAGCTTGCGGAGCAGGACAGTACCTGGAGGGGGACCACTGGGCGGGACGTACTCGGAGTGGATGGCTGGACTGAGGAGCTGTGGAGGCTATCTGTGCTCACCCTTCAGGTGGGACTTCTAGAGTACGGCTCGATGCTGCGGCTTTTCTTTTCAGTTGTTGTTTTCCCCTTTCAGTTGTACTTTACAGTTGGGCTTTATTTCCGGCCCCTTTTACTTTCAGCACAGCTTGTTATAGTTTTACATAGTGTTTACTTTTCCGCTTGCTTACTCTGTGGTGCTTGTTTTCTTTTCAAAGGCAATGCATTCCCTTTTTCTGGGATTTACGCCTTGGAGCTAGTCGCCAGCCCCTGGCCTATGGGAGGTGGGCTTGGGGTAGTCACGGCACGGGCCCCGAGGATGGGTCGTGACAACAACCGCTTCAAGAATGTAGTACACGGTGTGTAGCTCCGCCATACACGTCGTGTATCTTCTTCCTAGTGACATGGGCGTGTACTCCCTCCTTTGGTCCATGTCCCTGTCTGGATGTACAGGGCGTGTATAAAAGTACACGTCATGTAGTTTCAAAATTTTCAAAGACTTCCATTGATTCGTGTATTTAGCCAGAAATCTCCTGAAAGTAAACAGAATCACCAAAATCAAAGAATATGTTAATGAAACAACATATATTTGCTGAAAACATGTTTTTATCTTCAATTATATATATGGAAATGTATACACAAATTGGATGCATCACAAAGCCTATGCAGGGGTGAGTATAAAAATAATAAGTAGGCCCCGCGAAAACCCCAAAAATATAAGGGAGCAACTGAAAGGTAACAGTCGGCTCATCCCAGCTAGAGGGAACACAAACGAGAGAGAAACTCCATCTCGAGACCATCCTTGGCTAAACAAAACTCGTTAACTTATCTCAGATGTATGTCCATACATACATCATGAACATCCACTCAGGTATATGCCCATACATATAGCATGAACATCCTCTCAGTTATATGCCCATACATATACCATGAACATCCAGATATACTCATTTCACGAACCCAGCCTCATGAGGATCCGAGCTCATAACCAGTGACATGTTATACAAAAAACCAAAAGAACACACTCCACGAGCTTTTCCAACCCAGATGACACTCTTCCAAGAGATACACTTCATCGGGTCCCACACAAATATACCAGATTCTCACCCAAGAGAACATGCTCGTCGGATATCATCACTGACAAAGTCACGTAGAAATAGAAAAAACCCAAAACTCCTCAAATAGGGGATCAATCCTAGGGTCTGCTAGGGGATTCCAAAACCCACACTGGTATTCGAAGATCTCATAGATAGGGGATCACTCCCAGGATCCGTTGGGGGAAACCCCAACCTGATCTAGTATTCGAAGATCTTACAGATAGGGATCGCTCCAAGGATCTGCTGGGGGATACCACAACCCGATCTGGCGATCCACAGAATCACATCACTCAGATAGAGGATCGTTGCCCGTCATGGCGGTCACGAAGATACTGAAACCCCATCTAGTATAACTCGCATAGTAGGGGATCGGACTGACGATGCACCAACTCTACTGAAACCATAGGCTGAGTAGGGGATCATATAACCAATGATGCTGTAACCCTACTATAAACCACATGTTGGGTAGGGGATGATATACCCAATGATTACACAACCCTACTGAGAACGGTCCAATGCATAGGGGATCATATTCTTGTGATGCCACAAACCCTATGAGGGTTAACCAGCTAGATAGGGGATCGCCGCCCATGGATAATCTGTCACAGCGATACAAAGAATCTGATCAAGGTTTGCGAAGCTAGAGGATCCCGCCCCGGGCCCCTGGAGGGATGCCACAACTTTAACAGATTAGAGAACCTATCAATGAGATCATAAACCCATACCATAGTTGTGATGCCACACAAACCCTCATAGGAGCGAACCAAGGGAGTACCCTCAACTACTACTGGTCCAATCATTGCAAACCCGAGCAACCCACAACATCGCCACACTACGCACCTCATAGGCTGATATAGAGTCCACCACCACAATTTACATGGAAAAACACACAGGATAGGCTATTTACTCACCCAAAACGGACAACCGGTGAACATGGTACTATTCAATGTAGCATGCCCATGTGGGGCCCACACCAGGATGCCGATACTTTTCAAGTGGATCACACCATTGCGATCCCCTTAGAAAAAACCATGAGTTTGACTACTCAATTGTTCGAAATAAACACCTAATGAAAAAGGTACTATTCACCGTAGCCATCCCAATTGGGGCCCAAACCACGATCCTGAAACTCGTCATGTGGATTCCACCATTTCCATCCCCACAAAAAAGATACACGTGATTGACTACTCGATCGTCCAAAACAGACACCCGGTAGAAAAGTCAAGTTTCTCTGCAAATACCGGAACACCGCCACATGGAGCCCACACCTTTTTCTTCATCCCAACACCCGAATGATATCTTGAAAATTCCATCATACCATCTAGGTTTCAATGCCGCTGACGTCACATCATTTGGACACTATGTGCAGGATTTATGGCGGATCGAAGTTGAAAATAATAAAATATTATTATTTTCAATGTTTCAAGGCCCCAGGCCAAAAACCCAACTCAAAAAATTATCTAAAGAATCTCAAGAGGTCTGTCGTGACATAATCTTCGTGTCACCGCAAATGGCTTTCAAATCAGACTTTCGGTTTGCGAGTTACAGTGGTTTAAGAACCCCCAGAAAAACGTGGTCGAACGACTGCCAACCTCGCTGGAAACCATCGCGCCGCTGCCGGAATCCACCGTGCCGCCGCCAGATTCCATTTCTCCATCGTCGGAAATCACCGCGCCACTGCTGCTTTGCTAAAATCCCCCATGGTCTCCACCCTCGCAGACGGAAAACTGGGTTTTCCGCCGAAAAACTTCCGGGTGCCACTCGGAGAACCAAGGTGGTCCATATCAGAAATGAAACATGTTTCGGAAAGCTCAGGACCCAAACTATAGAACCCGTTCGAAAATTTAAAGAAATAAACACAAAAACGGGATACGGGATTTTAAAACTCAAACCATCTACCTTTTGGAGGACCGTCAAAGCTTCGCATGCTCTGATGCTACTGGTGCACGACCCAGGAGCATTCGCCGTCAAGATCCAAGACCGATGCCGCTTTGTTTGCTCAATTTGGTGGATCAATGATGAAGAATAGGGGATAGAAGAGGGCTCGCCAATGCACAGAGAGGAGAGGAATAGGGAGTTGATTTCCCATATTTAAATAATTAATTTAATTAATTAAATCAACACCCCCAAATAGACCTCACTTGTGCGGAGGAGATTAGGTCACCTCTATGGTAAACGCGATGTTCAGAACTAAATGGTGTGCTCGGAATTTCTATCTGAGACTCCATTCAGGAGTTATTCGAGCTAATTCTCATAGATAATCTTTTACATTTATTTAAGAAAATTCCCCTGGTGGATTTCTCCATAGCACGCTCGCGTTCGCAATGTTTACACCTCGCCTAGGGTAAACGGAAAACTCCGGATGCAACTGTGCCTTCAGATTTCCAATCAGACCTACCGTTTAAGAGATAACTCGTTCTCACCTCGTGCATAGTATAAAAATATTTAAGATTTTTATAATATTTATTTCATGGACACCGGGCCTCGGAATCGCACGCTGTCTTCACCCCTAGCTCTGGAAATAATCATAGGAATATTCCAAAGTCTGACAATGAAAATACCCAAGTTTCTACATCGGTCCAAACACCACTAACCGAAGCGAACCACAACATTTCCACACTACGCACCTCCTAGGCCGATCCGAAAACCACCATTGCGGTCTACACAGAAAAACAGGCAGGATAAGCTATTTACTCGCCCGAAACGGACAACCGGAGAACAAGGTACTATTCTTAGTAGCATGCCCATGTGGAGCCCATACCATGATCTCGAAACTCATCAAGAGGATCAAAACATTTTGATCTCCCCGGAAAAACCCTCGTGATCGATTACTCGATCATCCAAAATGGACACGCGGTGAAAAATGTATTATTCACAATAGCCATCCTGGATGGGGCCCACACCTCGATCCTGAAACTCATCAAGCGGATAACACCATTTCTATCCTCTCGAAAAAACACATGGGATCGACTACTCAATCATCCAGACCGGACAGCTGGCAGAAAAGTCATGTTTTTCCGCAAATTCCGGAACACGACCTTGTGGGGCCCACACCATGTTCTCGGTCCCAACACCCGGAAACTATCTTGAAAATTCTGTCATTTTATCAGGGTTCCAATTCCACTGATGGCACGTCATTTGGACACTCTGTGCATGTTTTATGGCGCATCGAAGTAGAAAATAATAAAATATTATTATTATTTTCAACATTTCATGGCCTCAGGAAAAAACACCGACTCAAAAATAATATCTACCGAATCTCAATAGGTCCATCTTGACGAATTCTTCGTTCCATTGCAAATGTCTCTCAAATCAGACTTCCGGTTTGCGTGTTACATGGGTTTAAGAAACCCCTGGAAAAACCTGGCCGGACCACCGCCTGCCTTGCCGAAAACCACCACGCCGCCACTGGAAACCCCCGTGTCACCACCGAATTCCACCACACCGCTTCCAGATTCCACCACGCCACCGCTGAAAATCTCCGCGCTATCACCTCTTTTCCGTAATCTTCCATGGACGCCGCCCTCAAAGCCGGAAAACTGTGTTTTCCACCGGAAAACTTCCGGGAGCCACTAGGAGCATCCTATTGCTCCAAATTCAGATCTGAAACTTGTCTTGGAAAGCTCAGGACCAAAAATATAGAACAATTATGAAAATTTGAAGGAAAAAAAACACTATAATGGGATCCTGGATTTTAAAACTCAAACCACTTACCTTTTGGTGGACCGCCGATGTTTCGCATGCTCCGCTGTTGCTGCTACACGACCCAAGAGTGTCTTCCATAAAGGTCCGAGACTGACGCCGCTTTGTTTGCCTGATTTGGTGGATCGAAGATTAATAAAAGAGGATAGGAGGGGGATCTCCAATGCACAGAGAGGATATGAATAGGTGGGCATGATTGATTTCTCATATTTAATATATTAATTTAATTAATTAAATCAACACCCCCGAACAGACCTTCCGCGCGGAGGAGATTACGTCTCCTCTAGGGTAAACACGATGGTATGAACTCAACGGTGTGCTCATAATTTTTATCTGAGACTTTTTTCAAGAGTTATTTGAGCTGATGCTCATAAATGACTTTTCCATTTATTTATGAAAATACCCCTGGTGTCTCTTTCCACAGTAAGCCCGTACCCGTAATGTTTACACCCCGCCTAGTGTAAACGGCATGCTACGGCCGCAACCATGCCCTCATATTTCTGATCTGAGCTACCTTTTAATAGAAAACTTGTTCTTACCTCGCGCATAGTATAAAAATACTTAATATTTTTTTAGAAATTATTTCGGGCACACCGGGCCTTGGAATCGCACTTCGTCTTCCCGCATGGCTCTGGAAATATTCGTCGGAATATTCTAAAGTTCGATAGGTCCAACACCTGAGTCATTACATCGGTCTAATCATCACTAACCAGAGCGACCCAAAACATCGCCACACTGCACACCTCCTAGGCCTATATGGAGTCCACCGTCACGGTCTATGCAGAAAAACACTGAGGATAGCCTATTTACTCACCCGAAATGGAAAACCGGTGAAGAAGGTATTAATCACCCTAGATTGCCCATGTGGGGCCCACAACACGATCTTGAAAGGCATGATGTGGATCACACCATTGCTATCTCCTCAAAAAAAACCACGAGACCGACTACTCGATCGCCCAAAAAGGACACCAATTGAAAAAGGTATTGTTCACCGTATCCAGACTCGCTGGGGCTCACACCATGATCCCGAAACATGTCAAGAGGTTCACACCATTGCGATCCCCTCGAAAAAACACACGGGATCGACTACTCGATCATCCAAAACAGACACCCGGCGGAAAAGCTAGGTTTCTCCGCAAATTCCGAAACCTCGGCCTCATGGGTCCCACACCTTGTTCATGGTCCAAACTCCTAGAAACTATCTTGAAAAGTCCTTCATATTATCAGGGTTTCAATGCCATTGTTGGCACGTCATTTGGACACTCCATGTAGGAGTTATGGCAGATCGAAGTTGAAAATAATAAAATATTATTATTATCTTCAACGTTTCACGGACATGTTCCAAAAACCCTACTCAAAAAATTATATAAAGAATATCAAGAGTTCCATATTGACGCAATCTTCTCGTCTTGATAAACGGCTCTCAAATCAGACTTCTGGTTTCTGAGTTACAGGGGTTTAAAGAACCCTTGGAAAAATCTGGCCGGACCACCAACCGCCTCGCCGGAAACCAGCGTGCTGCTGCCGGATTCCGCCGATCTGCCGGAGGATTCGGCCGTGCCCCCGCCGCGCCGCTGCCACTTTGCCGGAATTAGCCATGGTCGTCGCCCTTGCCTCCCGAAAACCGGGTTTTTGGCTGGAAAACATCTGGGAGCCACCGGGAGCATCCCAGTGCTCCAAATTCCGATCCCAAACATTTTCGGAAAGCTCGAGACCCAAACTAAAGAACCCTTAAGAATATATGAAGAAAAAAAACACAAAAAAAGGATTCAGGATTTTAAAACTCAAACCTCTTACCTTTTTGCGGACTATCGAAGCTTCGCACGCTCCGTTGCTGCTGCTCCACGACCCTGGAGTGTCCACCATCATGATCTGAGACCGACACCGCTACGTTTGCTCGATTTGGTGGATCGATGACAGTGAACTTAGAAGTGTAGGGGTCTCGCCAACGCATGGAGGGGAGAGGAATAGTGGTGTGGGCTTGATTGACTTCCCCTATTTAATTTATTACTTTAATTAATTAAATCAACACCCTCGAACACTCCTCCCAGTACGGAGGAGATTAGGTCACCTCTATGGTAAACGCGATGATCTAAACTCAACAGTGTGCTCATAATTTCTATCAGAGACTCTGTTCAATAGTTATTCAAGCTGATGCTCACAAATAAACTTTTCCATTTATTTAAGAAAATACCCCTAGTATCTTTTTCCTCAACAGGTCCACGCCCACAAAGTTTACACCCCACCTAGGGTAAACAACACGCTCAAGACACAACCGTGCCCTGGAATTTTTGATCTGAGCTACCGTTTAAGAGATAACTCATTCTTTCCTTGTGCATAGTATAAAAATACATAATATTTTTATAAAATTTATTCTGGGCACACCATGCCTCCGAATCACATGTCGTCTTCTCACCTAGCTTTGGAAATATTCGTAGGAATATTCCAAAGACTGACAGGGCCAAAACCCATGTTTCTACAGGTGACTAGATCACCTCGGTGCTAGAGGCATTTTTTTTCAAAGCCTCAATCTTCTCATTTGACCTTATGTAGAGTTGTTTTAAATTTTCTAAGGCTTTTGAAGCCTCCACATCATATCTTGCTTTAGACCATTTACCACAGTTTCTAAGAATAACAGTTCCTTGGATGCTACCGAATATATTCATATTTTTTAATCCCTATGATGGTATGAAGAAGCCCATACATTAGAATATATATCATCTAATCTAATTAATGTAACTGATGGAGGTAACCAAATTGATAATTTGGATGTCTCTAAAGCCATTAGAATCCACAATTGTATAAATTCCATTGGAATTATTTCATGCCAAATATTAGATGGAGGAAAAGTGATTGATTGTTTAAGACATTTTAATATGCGTGAAAAAATATAAGGGACATAATACTCATAGATAATTTCACCATCAATCCTGGTTTATAACACACTATCCCTAAATTCCATCATATTGGACCTCAGTTGAAAATGGACTTCCTTATCATCATAAAACATGTTCCTGTTGGTGGGTTACCAAAAGGAAAGATATCTAATTCTCATGATGCATTCAATTCCCTCATAACTACATTGGGTTTTTGGTTCATAGGTTGATTCCTAGATACTTCTTGCAAAAATTGGAGAAATTGTCCATTGGGGACACTAATTGAATTCCACACTGAATTTGAAGAAAACTATCCTGCAATCTAGACCCACAACAATTGAAATGGTCCTACAAGTCTCAATGGAGCCTTTACATTGTAAAAATGCTATAGGGAATTATAGATTCATGATAATACATGGGTTTCCAACCAAATATATTTCCCCTCAACCAATTCCTCTTTAATAACAATTTTCCCTAGACTTACTCCACCACCAGACCCATGGATGGGAATCATGTAAATGATTAGCCACTTCAAATGGAAGCTAGCTAAGTGTACCTTTGCATTAATATCTCATTTTAAGTTATAACCCTAGTCCTTATATTCACCTCTCTTCAATAAGAGTGATCATGTGCCTGAAATACCCTGATTATCTGTAGCTAGGGAAACAATATGATGTATACAGGTGGGACCTTTCTCTTTCAGTGGTACTAAAAAAGGCATTCATCCACACATGTAATAACATAGTTCTTTTATATTGTAAATTTATTTAATATTTTGAATAATTGATGAGCTAATAGTGGTTATAGGGTCACGAAAATTTTGAAAAGGGAAGGTAAATACTCCCAAAAGTTTTTTAAAGAAGATAGATGCATGTTTGATTAAAAAATTGAGTGGAAAAGTAAAGATATAAAATTTTGTAAAGTAATTCAGCTCGGCATCATACCATCACTGGGAAAGGTTATTTGATAGAATAAAATGGGAACCATCGACATGCGGATGGCCTATGGTGTGCTGGCCTACAAGGCGTTGTCCATAAAACGAAAATATTTGGGGTGAATTTACACCTGGAAACCGAAGCTATCAAGAACCTTTTTTGCTGGCGAAAATCTGACGGAAGTTCTCCTTGCATACCAACCTCGCGAACCATATATTTTGCAGATGACGAGTAGTTGGTGGTGCCCTACCAATCACAGATCCAAAAATCATGGTTTACTGAGTCATCAACAAGATAGATTTCCTCCAAGGCTTCCAGAGAAGGTGTCGTGCATAATGCGGATACGGATTCTCTGAAACTCTATAAAAGAACTAACATGTGAATTGAATGGTGGAGAGGAAGAAGGGGGGAGAGCACTGGGATGGGTGAAAAATGGATGAAGAACATAGAGGGTGCTAGAGAAATTTCCCCCACACTCTAAGTAGTTCGCAGGACTCCATCCTGCATCCAAAATAGGTCATAGATTCCATCTCACAAACCATATACAGTTCATAGAATCCATCCCACAAATTATATTCTGAAGTCCCTCCACTTCCAACCAGCAAAAAAATAAATATATATAATAATAAAAATTTGCGGATGCCCATATGTGGAAGACAGTTCGCGAATGCCCATATGTAGAAAATTGTACGCAGATACCCGTATGAAGAATAAATTATGTGAATTCCCATATGTGGAAGACAATATGCAGACTACCAAATATACAACCCAGTACACATATGGTTTTTTGTGGCCAACTCTTCCACGTACCATCCTACACAGCCAGTTTTCATGATCAACATCCTTAACAGATAGGCAGTTCACGACCATCTCCCATGAAGATAATCCTACGTGACCAACTCCTATGTGAACAAACATGTGTAGAAAACAGTTTGCGCCCATCGGGCCAGTCCCTTTACATCATTCACTGAACCCCAGGAAAGATGAGGGTCGCACCACAATATTTTCAGGCTAGTTTAATGAAATTTTCCATTGAACCCCTATGTTGCCCAAACATCCATCCCCTAAATACCATAACAAGACACATTTCTCATGTCCCTCCCGAAAACCCTATCACATGCCTCCTATGTCAAGTTAACTCAGAACTCTATGGATAATCACATCATGAATATTTCTTAAATTCCCGAACACATCCTTTCCATCAATCAAACACTGTGTCTCTAGTGATTCCAAATCCTCACAAACCTCCATGGCCACCAGAAGTGGAAGGCCCGTATCCTGTGGAATAATTTGATTGACCATGCACATCATGCCTCTGTGGCTTGGAATATGTTTCATAACATACGACCATCAACCAAAGGTAAATTCTTCCTCAAGTGAGTCCTTTCCTACCACTGTACACCACAATGGCTTCCATTCCCTATATCATTTCTCCTGATATGAGAATCCCAAGAGTCAGAGTTTACACTTTCCTTCCCCGTCATGTTCAAGGCATTTCAGAACATCCTGGCCCCATTATCATCCACCTAATCATAGTTCCTTCCCTACATGGTACATACTCAATGACCTTAAACTATGAGTTATTGTCTAGACCATGTGACATTAAATAGTATATTATTAGTCATATCCACATGACATTAAACTGTGATGCCATTATCCAAGCTATATGACATTAAACAATATTATACTAGGCGATTTTAGATCCTCATAAACATCCTAAGGCATCATAATGGATGATCAGTGCCTTGAGGACACCTCTTCATGACTGTGCAAATCATACCCTGGTGGATCTAAATATGATTCCCACAAAAATTCCCTTTCAATAAGAGTCAAATTCGTACTCAATAGAGGCCTCTCATCCTCTGTTTTCCTCAATGGATTTCATGCCTCATATGATTTCTCTTGATCAGGGATCCTCCGTAATCACGGTTTACACGTTTTGTCCCTCTCAAGTTTGAGGCACGTCGGAACATCCAAACATGATTTCCATCTAGTTTATAATGGTTTCTATAGAAAGTGGTCCTCATCACATAACCCTAAACAGAATGATCCTAAATAGTCCAATCTGCATGAAGTTAAACTGTGATACAATCATCCAAGATATATGATGTTAAATTGTAGTATTCCTCAAATGACATTCTAGGGCCCTCCCACTGAGGTAAGTCCCCAATTTTTTGATGTCATGCCACAAGACCTTTAATTTCATTTCACATTGAAAGGTCCATCACTCCGTGCCCTCACCCACAGTCATATCAGCCTCTTCCTCCATGGGATCTCCCTCCCCGACCAACAGGATAGGAAGCATATACATTGTTGAATTTTTGAAAATCCTATTGTTTCTCACACTGATCAATACTCATAAGGGCTTAGAGGTTTGTGACAATTACAACATCCACATGATTCTAAAATTTGATAACACTGATTCCTAATCAAAACAAGATACATATGACACCTTCTAGAAGGACCTATATCAAAGGGTGACCCCCCATATAGGGTATACCAAATCATGTCTCCTTAAATAGGAAGCTTGAATGAAAAAGTCCCGACATCAATTATGACCTATGAGAACATCTATTTCTGATCAAACTACGATACATAGGATGATGGCCAGAAGGCCCAAGCTCAAAAGGGTGCCCTACCATAAAGGGTCCACCCAATCATGTCTCCATAAATGGGTAGCTTCCATGAATAATACCCAACAGTTTTGAACTATAATGGTTCTAATCCTTCTTATGAGCCCAATCCCAACATCATGTCACCTTCCATCCCACCGGGATGATGAAAAACTATTGAATTCCTTATTTTATGACTCAATCCAGCATCATCACTGTAGTATAAATTACATGCATTCCTATGAAGATTATGAAAAGCATGGGTAACCCTTGGAAGAACACTTCAGTAATGATCCAAGGATTCACAAAACATATTAACATGACTTAAATCTATAAGAGGGTTCTAGAACATGCGTCAATCCTCCCCAATAATGGTGCAGTGAGCCTGACCTCCCATCCTCTCAACCAATGGAGTACTTATGTTTCATTGGATGAATCATCAATAAACGAACACTTGCCTTTGGAATGAAGGTCCATGAATCATGGATTACAGAGCCATTTAGCATTCTTTTCTCCACAAATAAACCCATTAGACACCATCTGAAGAAGTTATATCTGTGGAGGACCAATTTCACAAGTACGTTATCCCATGAAATCACTTGTTGGGATCATCTAACTGTGGAACCTCCATCGCATTATAGAAAATGTGAATTTCCCAGTCCCCATGGGGTTAATCCAACCCCCCTTTAAAGTAAAATGATTTCAAAAAAGTCGAAGAAAAATAAATGGTGAAATTGAGTAGAACCCCCATCTTTAAAAGGGTATGGGTGGTGATCCTCATCAGACCATTTCACTATCACCTGAAATGCACCACCTCGGAGGCGGAACATTTTTTCCTTGGTAATGTCACCCCATGTTGTTACTGGTGGAATGAATTCATCCTACATCTTCCAAAGAATAGGAATCCCAGATATTTTTCAGATATCCCATAGATTGATTCCAACCTCAACCTAAATCAAGTGGAATTTATTTTTTTGTGCACACTATTGGCTCAGAAATTCAAGAATAAAGTGATTTTTGTAAACATAAGTTCTTCCTATCTAGAATGTATCATAAATATGATCATCCAATAGATCTTTCCAGTTTTTTTCACAAATTCGGTGTACCCAAATTGACCACATCCATTAATGTTTAACTCCTCCTCTAGAACAATGGTTCCAGTCTTCCTTCCGACCATTATACTGATCTATTTGTGAAGCACGAAAGGTTGAATTAGTACCACGTGGCCTTAGCTCTACAACATGATCTTTAATATCAGGGGGTACAACCCCTATGGTGGAGGAAGCATCCAATTAGGATTATTCCACAATTAATAGGAATACCCTTCACTGTGATATTCATGAAATGATAGTTAGAGTATTAGACAAACCATGTATTTGGAATGTATATATATTAAAATATGAAATGTGGGAATCTTGTAAAAGTAAATGTATATATAGATTCATATAGTGTCTTCATGGATATTCAAGTTGTTATAGAATCATCCTTTCAACAACACAGAGAGGGTACACTCTACAAAACCATAATAGTTTTGTCCATCAATTTTCATCATATCATTTTTATGAACATTATCTTTCTTCATTACACTCATCAAGTGAGCCATTTACTGCAATATAATTTCCAATTTTTCCCAATTATGTTTTTTATTTTCACTCAATAATGTTCAAATTTTAATCTTAATGGAATTTAAGAATTTGGAAAAGTAAAATTTCAAAATAGTTCCCTCAAATAGGGATTTTGTGTACGTCCTTCAATATGGATTCTAGCGCATTTCCTTCGACATAGATCCAAATGCAAGCCCTTCGATGAGATCCTTCCATGTATCTCCATCGATGAAATGGTTTTAGGTTGAGAAATTTCAAGGGACCAACAGAAGAGAACAATGTAGCAATGATGGATCAGTGATCTACATAACCAGAAAAATATAGGAATTTTCATGTGAAGAAACTCACAAAGGAAGAGGGTTATTTTTACAAACAACCATCCCATGCCACAGATCTGCGTGGCATAGCTCTATTACATTCCTGCACAATAATGGAACACTGCAAACCATCAGGATAGTCTACTTCATAGATGTTCATAGATCACAATTTACTCTCTATAATTTGTTCCCTATAATCATGATTCTGGAATCGACCATATTTTCAATCGGATCCCATCCTGAGGGGGGTCTTTATTTTAGACTCCATAGAAGGACAACACTATTATGAATAAGTTCTTTGGATATTGAAAATATCAAGAATAATTTAAAGGATGTAAGAGGCATAAAATGAATGTGGATATACACAGAAAAACTATGCTAGGGACCTACACTAGGGACCTACAAAAAAACAACTGCATCCAGAAACACCAACGCAGAATTCGTTCATACAACCAAGTGTGTAGCCCCAATGTAGAATAACTAAATTGTAGAGATACTCATAAAAACATCATGCTAATATAATTTTTGTACACCTACATGGATGAGGTACATGTCACACCAATGCAGCTAACCTATGCCGAAAAAAATATTTTTTTACCAGCCCCCTCCATTCCTATAAATATGTCATTTGGGATCCACATTTTAGCACAAAAAATAGTTTGAAGAACTCTTGATGCTCTAATTTCATACCTCATTCACATAGGTTCCCAACATTTTATTAAGTATCTCTATAAGACATGAGAGAATTTATAATTTTAAGGGATAAGAATGTTTTATGTCCTTTTAGAGTTTGAAACAAAATTCATCTAATTAAGGACCCTTATTCTATAATGAAGAAGTTTTATATGCATGGTCTATTCTCTAAGGACCTACGTGGGGATCTTCCAAAGACACCAAAGGAGACATGGCGGTTTAGAATTAAATATCACCAAAGTGTGGTCTTCTTGGTATCCCTTTTTGAATCATGCATAAGATTAATTCTCCCATGTTAATCATTTTTTATTCATCGCTGGGACAGGATTATCACTTCTATGCGACATACCTATGTGGTAGAGATATGGTGCAATGTTATGTGGTATACCTATTTCTTAGATCCATGCTACATAGCTACCCCCGAGACCTACATATATTAATTTGTAAACCCTATTCAAAGCCACTCATGGAAGTGTATCTCCTTCAATGGTTACCTCATCTAAAAGGTACTAAGTTGAAGTCTCCACCAAAAACTCCTATGTTATGAATCCTTTGGGAAGGGAACATCAAAATGTCACCCATTGGGGTTTGTTTATCTATAGTTAGAGGTTTCCCACATTCATCCTATAATGGAGTCAGGATCATTGGGAATATTTTGGCTTGTATATATAGAGTCACATGGATCCTTACCCTAGAGATCGTGTCGGGATGTACCTAGTCTTAGATTCTAGGGATGGGACTCTGTCATCCCATTTTCGTCTCTAAGATTCATATCCTCTGGTTCCCAAAATGGAGAGTGAGGGTCACACTTTCTTTTCCATTTAACTGAAGAAAATTATCCCTCCTCTTTTAGGATCCACTAATGGAATCCCTCTTAGAGTAATCCCCTAGTCTTTTGGAACAAACCCAATGACCATAAAATTTGTTTCACATTGAAGGGTTCGTTGCTCTATGCCCTCTTCCACCATTTCCTCAGCTTCTTTCTCTATCAACCATCCCTCTTCCATCAGTTGAAGGGAATGTTTGTGGTTTGTTGAATCTTTCAGATCCTCTTATTTCTCATACCAATCCTGAATCACATGGGCTTAAAGCTTTGTGATGATCACAACATCCACACATTCCACCTCATCCCTTGAATTATTTGAAATTTGATTTCAACTATAATTGGGACACATAGGAAGCCTTCACGTATCTATCAAGCTCCCTGGATATACTTTTCAAGAATCTAACCTCAATTACCCTAATATAGGCATCCTCATGAGGAGTAAGCCCCAAATTAAGCCCCCCTAAATCTCAATTAGTTAATATATATCTCACAAGCCTAGTGGAGAATGCATCCAAACTAGGAGTAAGCCCCAACCGTTTTCTCTCAAAGTGTCACACACCCCAGTGAGACATACCAAATTAAGTGAGATTTTATGCCCTTCTGAGTAGGATATGTAAGAAGCCTCCCAGAAGTTCAAACCCATCATTACAAATAAACCATCTCTTCCAAGTTCATGTTCCTAAAATGATCTAATCTAAATGAGAAACTCAATTTCTTTCTTGGTCCCTTGGGATGCTTGGGCATAAGTCCCACACCAAGAATTGACTAAGGACCTTCTGTTAGATGTCCTTACCACATGAAATTAAATTTTATGATCAGGTGATTATCAAATAACCATAAAAGGTATGATGTGTCCAATTAATTGGAACTAAAATACGAGGGTTCTGATTCCTTTCACAAAGATACATTGGTAGACCAGTTTTCTGTATGATCTCAACATTAAAACAATCTTTTTTCTCCCAGGATTACAATAAATTACAGATTACACCATAGAGTGGCTTAAAACATGTATTATTGTTACAATGGTTAAAAGAATATCTAAATATTATATGTGATAATTTCAATGATGGAGAACATACAATACATATGAGTATCTCATTTAATGAAAATCCACAAATATATATGGATGATTATAAATTTCACACATGCTAATAATTGATTCCAAATTTCATGGGAAACATATGATATACATGGTAAATTAAAAAGGATTGATGAACTTATCTTAACTAGATAAGAGAGTCTTGGAGTAGGAAATAATTCAACCTAAAATGGATTTTATGAGCCTTACCTCCTCACCACTCATCCAATGTGAGTTCTTAAGTATTGTAATCCCTAACCAAAAAAATGATTGCCTTTGGAAAGAAGGTCCCTTTTGATAAATAACTGCTGGATTATTTCGGTTCCATAAATAAATTCTATGGAAACCATTTAGAGGTATTGATTATTAACAAGGACACATGTTCCATGGGAAACAAGGTCCTCATCACATGGCCTGAAACCACACGATATAGGGTCCAAGCATCCTGACTATAAAAAGAACCATCCCCCAAGGTGCTGGCACCCTTCTTGGATAGCCTTTTTCTCCATATCTATCTTAAATGTCCAAATCTATGAATCCTCCATAATAGTTTATAACCCTTGGAAAGGAGTGGGGATATATCTTCTTAAACATTAATATAATACCATATATAATCATGTATAAGGACCATTGGACTATCAACTTGAGAAATTTATTCTATCCATGACAGGACCACAAATTCTCATGAGCATAAACAATAACATCGCAGAACATAGCAGTGGAAAGAATTTTGGGATATCCCAGAGTGTGTCTTCCCCATATCATAATTTATAGGTCAATATTTTTGGGACACGATTTAGGCTACTAATAATCTTATTATCCAAGTGGATTGAAAATCCACAACACTACGTTAATATACATATAGAATCATAGAAGTATGGATGGAGTGTGAATAAAATACTTAAAGGATATTCATCATTTTTAAATTATGAATGAATTTTGGATTTCAGAATGCTTCATAAATACCTATTCGTAAGAATATCAACAAGGATATAGTGTATCGTATTGCAGCATGAATATAAATCCTCTATATATTTGGAATTTTAATTCATCAAAAAGATCAAGGTAAAAGACACTAAACTACAATAATAGAAGATTGGAGATATGTAACCCAAAACAACAACAAAAAATAGTATTATATAGATGAGACTAAACTATATAAATTTTTTAATGAGATATATAACCCTAAACAACAACATAAAAATGTATGTGCTAGATTTCACTATGCTATTGAAATGAATGGTTCAAGATAGGATGCCCAAAACTACATTAACAAAAGGTCCATCCTATATGACCAAAAAATAAAAAAAAATACAAGATCCAATATATACGACCATTAACTAAATAAAAAAATTAAACCGGAATAACCAAAACTAAAAAAAACAAAATGGTTTGAGCTATATGACCCTAATCTACAACCATATTATTTCTGAGCTATATGACCCTAGACTACAACATTAAATGAACAAACATAGAATACCCAAACAAAATACACTAAATGGTCTGAGATAGAAGATGATAAACTATAGAAATAATAAGGTCTTCTTTATATAACTACATACTATAGTAATAGAATATTAGTGCAATACAACCTCGAACTACATCAATAAAAGGTATGAGCTAGATGACCCAAAACAACATCAGCATAGGGTATGATCTATATGATCCTATACTACAAAACATAATCAGTAAGACATATTGTACTATAAACATCCAATTATAAGAGATCAAACACTTTCTAGGTTGAACAACCACAAGGAGAACCTTGGAAAAAAGTCGAGTCTCTACTTAGTAGAGACACACCATATGTGATCTATGAAAAATAGATCACCGATGAAATGGAAAACGAACAAAACATACTAGGATGAAAACATAGAAATGAATTCTTGTTAAAAATAAAATTTCAAGCCTACTAAGTCTATCCTTCAATGGGTTTGAAAGATTTTAGGTCTAAAAAAATATAAAATGAATATAGGGACCATTATCTAGCCGTATAAAAATCCATCTATACACACTAGGTCCACTAACCTAGAAAAAAATTATATGGATCCTCCTATGGGATACATTTAAACAAAATAACCATTTAATGGTAGATAATATTTGAATAATAGACACTAATTTATAAAGATATACACTTATGAAATTAATAATTAATAGGAAATTCGGATGAGAGGTATTCAATGATTCAAGCAATTGAGATCAATTTTGGGTTCACATAGTATCATAAAAATTATGGCTACCTTTGGTATTCTACATGATATAAGTTGAAATAATTTCACCCACATATGGACAGAAATATTGATAACAGCATAAAAATATTAAAATAATTTTTTTATTATTGGAGTATATCGAAAGGAAAGAATCACAAAAACATAGAGTCTCTCTATTGAACCCCAAATGAAATGAGGAAATTAATAATTTTTTTATTATATTTGTAATTAACATTATTTTGAAAATATATACTCATTAAATTTATCAATTTAAAATTTTTATTTTTATTATACGAAATTAAATATTTTTTTATTTTTATTAATAATAGTATTTATAAAGGAAAAAATTATTATTCATTATTATACAATCAATTTATATATATATTTAGTTAATAAAAAATTTAAAATTTAATTTTTATTTATAATGGTTATTAATTTAAATTTTTTAGGATATTATAATTAAAATATTAATTTTATAATCATATATATTAACTTATTTCTAAAACATAAATATTTTTTTCCAACAATAATTTCATATTATACTCCTAAATAGATGTTTTATAATAATATTTTTAAAAATATATTTAGGAATTTTATGTATTTATTATAAATATTAAAAAATGATTTTTATATATTATAATATTTAAAAAATATACTATATTTAACCACATAAAACACATACAGAAAAATATTATATTTTATTATAAAATAAAAATCATAATAAACAAAATATATTTAGAATAAACATTACCAATTTCTAATAAAAATAATTCAATAATAAAAACAAATATAAAATAAACAAAAAATTTAATTCCAAATATTATAAAATAATAAGATATATATCTTGAATTGATGACTTCGAATACTGTATAAGATGATTTGGAACAAATAAGGGAATTAATATGAGAGAAAATGGAGATAAAAGTGAATTATGAGTGATCCAAAGATGATTATTCTTATATATATATTTTTTAGAACAAATGAATTTCCCTGAAAAATAGCCATCATAGATTTCATATGTATGCTTTATATATATATTTTTGTCTTTAAAAGCATATTGTTGGTTATCTTTCATAGTTGCACAAAAATTTGTTTTCTTTTTTAATGATCAATTGAGATGGATTTTAGCGATGAATGAAAAAAAGTTCCCAACCTATAGATAATTTACAAAGGGAAATATTGAAAAAAGGGAATCAATTATGAAATTTTATGTTAAATGTGATAATAATCTAAAATGATTCAATGTGAAATACTTTTTTTAATTTAATCATTCAATGATTATGAGTGAATTTTTTTTATACTGATGAGTAAAGTATCTATAGATAATATATTTTTAATTAATATATTAATTTATATTAAAAGTTTAAATTAATACAATTAAAAATACAATACATTTTTTATTAATTCCAACCAAATTATATAGTCAAAAAATGGATAATTTTCCTCCAATATCCATGAAAATAATATTTAAAAATAAGTATCATTCAACACTAATTTGTTTTTCAAAAAAACAAGGTTTTGGTTACTACGATAGGTTTCAAAATTAATCAGTTTTGATTGATTATTTTTTCATTATATTAAAATATTTTTTAAAATATTTTGTTTTTTATTTATAATTTTGATTTCTAATCCCAACTTTTTTATAATTTGTACCCATTTATTATTAATAAATAGATAAAAAATATCACTACTAAGTATAAAATAATATTTTCTTGTAGTAACTAAAATTGTATTAAAAAAATAAGGATATAATTCGAACATGGAAACATAATGTCATTAATATTCATTATTTACTATAATATTGATAATGATTTGGGTTATCATGAATATTTCCATAAAAATTATATATTTTATCAATTACATCCAAATATATTGAATGTAAGGTCAATCATATTTCCCAAGTAACATTTAGTAAGTGATTCTTATGTTTGAGCTATTATTTTAACACAATATTTCAAAGGACATAGGTTTCTAATCAGATGATATAATGTAAAAATTAAATCATTTATTTTAGTTACATAGAAAAGTCTAATATAGATATAAAAAATTAAGATGACTATACCTCTCAATTTGATGCATCAATCGATAATGTGTAAATCACAGAACATTATCTTTATCTTCCAAATAAAATGTCTACTGTATCGTTGTAGTATAAAATTATTGGTAAATGTCATCTAAAAATGATAATGTTTCCTTAAAAATTAATTCCTAAATATTTTCAAAATATATTGGTCATAAATTGTTTTAATATTTTTTCTAATTATGTTAAAAAAATCAACAATATAAACAATTAATTTTGTAAATAACAATTTAAGTAATCCAAAAGGTATCAATTGATCCTGCAATATATTTTATTTACACCATTTCAATCTACTAACATAGTTTTTTTTAATATAACTAATCTTTAAATGTTACATAAATATCTATCATATATATTTACATTCATTATATTTTAATGTATGGTCTATTTTTATGTATTTTTGGGAAAAAATCCACAAGATACTTCCCATTTCTAGTTGGATATAGATGATGCATCAGATTCATTTTTTACATGCTTGTGATCATTATAATGATACGTCAATATCTCATACACATTATGTATTTAAAAATTACAATGATAAATTTACTATTCTCAAGGAGAATAACATCATTATTATAATGTAGAAACTAATTTCCAAATAATGAGGTAAAATAAATAAACCCTTTTACTACAATTGTTGTTTTCTAACTATATAATATGACGTATTAAATATTTTTCCCTATTCATTCATCCAATAGAGCAACCAAAATTCAAAAATGATATCTGTTAATAATTAAATTTTTTTAACAAGATTAAAAATTTAATCGAAATCTCAAACAATATTACAATTAATAATGAATTAAGAATTGGAAATCTATATGTTGAATTATTTTATTGATGATGATAAATGAAACTCAAATTTATTTTAAGGATTTCCTTGAGACTCAAAATAATGGTTTCAAACTGGAAAATTAATGCAAATGTGAGTGTTTTGATAAGACTAGATTTTCTGTTTAAGAAGGTTGTTAATTTTTCACATTGGGGAAGAATCAATTTTAAACATTTTGATCATTGATTCAACATAATTTTCTAGGACAACATTTTATATCATTTTAAAAAAAATATTTGATATAAATGATATACATCATTGATCATTTCATATATTTTCCTTCCATAAAGTTTCCTTTTGGGAATAATAATTTAATTTATGATGTAATAATCCTACAAACATATTTTAAATGTAGATAGTAAGGAATAAAAATAGCTATATGTTTGTTATAATTAATACATAATGTAATGAATGGGTTTTATACATTCTTATACAATTCTAAACACCACTACTATTAAAGGGTTATTATCATCCATGAAAATAGGATGTTGCAAGCTATTAGGGGCCTCCTAGTGGCTACAAAATAGTTATTAGTTTTGTCACATTAATGATATTAATAATGGGTTATTTTTTGAATT
Organism: Viscum album; assembly: GCA_963277665.1. NCBI lineage: Eukaryota > Viridiplantae > Streptophyta > Magnoliopsida > Santalales > Viscaceae > Viscum > Viscum album. The sequence continues at coordinate 1,008,888,814 of OY728119.1, read as the reverse complement.
TTCTACAGGACCATGTTTGAATCCCTATAGTGCCCACCAAATTAGAGTCTTGATAGGTAATTAATATTTGAAAAAAATTTATGAAATTCACTTCAAATTGAAATTTTATGATTAAAAATAAATAAAAACAACCTTAATTTAGAAATTTATAAAATTTAAAAATGACATATAATTTCATATGCTAAAAAATTACATCATATGATCTTTTAGAAAGCCTTTCACCCATCATATCATGAAACTAAATATCAAATCAATCTAATATAAAAGTTATTATTATGAAAAAATAAAAAAAAACTAATAATAAGAACATACTATAATTTTTAATATTGATGTTATACACTAAATTGTATGTGTTCATATATTTTTAGAATATTATTAGTTTTTAATCATTTTTATGTAAAATTTATTTTTTTATGTAGTGTGAGAAGAATACATTTTGGAATGATTTTTTGTCTTCTCTTACGCATCAGAAATAATTTGAAAATATTTATCATTCAATTTAATTTAAATATTAGATTGATTTAAATTGTTTTGAAAAACACATTCATTTTTTAGTGTTTTGAAACATAAATGGAATTTTTAATCTTATAGGGGAAAAAAGTTTCATACATATGATTTAATGGAAATTTGTGGTTGATTTCTTGGTCCTAACCCCCCATAGCATGTTTTTATGGACCATTGACTCTTTAATAAGGGTATATTAAGTCATATCAAGCACATTTCATATCATATTGTCATGAAATAATAACATACACATTATAATCAATTCCAAGAAAATTTAACAATGATTTCATGTCAATGAAAGAATGTTTGCCACTGGTTTTTGTGTTTTAATTTGGTTTTATACATTTTAAAATTCAAAATTTTACTTTTTTCCATCTTGTGAAAAATATATATTTGTTTCTTGATCAGTTTCTAAAATTTTACAATCCCTCTATAGAAATGTTTCTTATGTTTTCACTAAAATAAAAGGTTGTTTTGATGTATTTATGCCTTTGATGCAAGTTTTAAAATACCATAAATTCTTTATGAAATTATTATTCATTAAATCCATTAAAACAACACATCATATTAAAATTCCATCTACTTGAACACATAAATACTAATTCTATAATTTTTTTCAATGATTTCACTTCAGTACGAGGTCATTTTTTATGGTTCCACTATGAAAAACATATTTTAATTTTTGAAAACAATAATAATAATTTTTCTATCACCTCAAGTAAATGAAATTTCATATTGATGCATCATTAGTTCCTGTATTTCATAAAATAATATACTCATTATTTTTTATGATTTAACCAAAAATTATATGGATGTTTTCCTTATTGTAAACACAAAACACACATTTTTAACCATTTTTAATTCATTAAAAACAAATATTTCGATTACTTTGAGCACTCTACACATTTAAATGATGTTTTATATTCCCATAAAAGTTCAATACAATATTAAGAATAATTTTATACGATTTGATTTATGTCTTTGGTTTTTTGTTATTATTTTGATTTACATTAAAATTATTGACATGTTAAACCTGAAATACAATTTTCATTAATACATGGAAAATAATGAGCCATTGTGACATGATTTATGTAATTATATTTTCAAAATCAATATATGGTTTCTTTCATATTATTTATATATAATGAAATAATATTTTATTGTTTTTTATCCATATAGACATGTTATTAAATAAAATAAATTATTTAATGAAAATATATTCAATCAATCTTGGTATACAACACATTGGAATGTGGTTCTATATACTTATTCCCTTCAATATTAATTCCATGATAGTTGTTATATGATTTAATTTCGATATAAGGTAGTTTAAAATGGTTTTGATTATTTCATAGATGTTTTAGTATTCTAAAAATAAAAAAATGTTTTCAATCATTATAGGAAAATAACAACCCATATTGATTCACTTATAGTATCCATATTTAAGAACATATTATAAAATTTTTCTTCTAGTATGTTTGGCAATCAAAATCCATTTCCTAGGTTTTTTACCCCAAGAATATTCCCTTTAATGACTCTCAATTCCATAGGAACTTATTATTAATTCATTTCAAGGAAACCGAATATTATATTGATACACATTGTTTTTATAAATTTAAAAATTATGAAAAATTATTTTTTATTAATAAGAGGAATTTATTTAGCGGTTCCATCATTACAAGCCTTTTTTGGTTTTCAAAATTCTAAATTATTAATTAAATCATATTAACGAAGGGAAAAATTAGACTTATGTGTATTTAATTATTTTTTAAAAATGTAAATATTGTTTTTTTCATATTCTTTCTGGAAATGTATAGTGCCTATTTATGTTTTTATCCCATTAGAACATGTTTTTGATTTATATCAATTGTTTAATAAATACTTATTCCGCTAGTCTGATCACACCACATGTTAGAGAAAAAAACTATTTACTTAAAAAATTATATAATAATTGAGTCATAGTATTCCTATAATTTCACCTAATTCTATGGTTATTTTCTATTTTTTTTATCTTTATATACATTTTTATTATTTTAAAACACAAAATTAAAATTTTAATCATCCATGGAAAATGATAACTCAGATAGAAATGATATACATTTAAAAATTCAAAAATTGCAATACAATTGGTTTTATATCCATAATGATTAAAACAATGGATTAAAATCCATTTTTTGTGTAAATTTATTAATAAAAAAAGAATATACAATTAAAGAAAATTGTAAAATTATGATGATGAAATAAAGCACCACCAAGGATAAGTGATAAAATAACCAGCCAATTTTTTTCAATGTCTCCTTCCCCTTCCATCGGAGCCACTCCCACATCTCAGATGTCTACCTCTCTACCACTTCTTGGGGGATCACTGAGTATCAGTCTAGTAATCCCTGATTGATGATCCATCTATCTCTTCATAAGTTTTTATGCCTCTAAAGATATCAGTTTTTAATGAGTCTTCTTGGATTAGGAAACTATCATTCATGCCAGAATCACTCCCTTCTTAGCAGGGTACCTAGAAACATTTTATCCATAAAAATGTCCAAAAAAATTAATAAATTGCTCACAAAAACCGTCCATACTATATGATATATTTAAAATTTAATGTAGAGTAAGTAAATATTTTTTTAGTCTAGAGTCTGGAGAGTCACCCCCTCCTGTCATCACCTTCCCCTTTCCCACTAATAAATCCTATTTATCTGCATTAGAAATAATTAAGACAATCATCCCTAGAAAAATAGATTGTGCACCATCCACTATCACAACATCATTATCCCTTTCCCTAAAATGTGGAATTACACCATCCAATGGCCTAGTTTTCAGAAGATTAGAGAATGTGTTAGGAGCATCCATGGAGGTAGAAACCTAATGATTAGCTCTGCTATATGTGATTTGTTGGATTCCCTCATTATTGTAGTATTTTTATTGTATTTGGATTATAAAAAACGCCATGTCAATTGGAAAAAATGTAAATACCCATCAATTTCTTGGTTTTTTTTAAATACATGGAATTTTTACGAGTGCACAGATTCTGACGGCGCTTGATTCTGAGGCCCGGTGTGCCCGAAATCAATTTCTGATGTTTTGTTCGGTACGTTCAGTAAATGTACGAGTGGGATTTTATATCTTTTGAAGTGGTGCTCGAATTTGAAATCTAAGGGCACCATTGAACTCGTAGTGCCGATATTCTCTTATTGAGACCTTTACCGTTGTTGTGTTTTATCGATATTGGGAGTTAATTATTGGAGTTTCTAAATAAAAATTAAATAAAAATATGTGTGACATATTTTTATTTGAAAGGTAGTCAAAACATCCAAAAGGAGGTTGGAGGTGGGACCCACCCCACCCTAACAACCCTTGGGAGGATTTTTTAGTGTGGGGCCCACCCAAACCCTTTAGCTCTTCTAAACCCCCATTTAAATCCCTTGATCACCCTATTAGTAGGCGAAACTCATGGTCTTCCCCTTAACGGTATGAACACAAATTAATTAATGACTTAATTAATTAATTTGAGTGATTTGAATTCATTTGAATTCATTATCTCAACATTAAAATAAGAGATGATAATATTTTATTTTGGGTTGGCATAATTTATTTGGAGCTTATAGAAATCTTGGAAGAAAATGATCCTCTTGATGAATAACGCTCCTCATCTTCGAAGAACGAAGGTACCGTCTTCGATCATTGTCCAAGCCACAAGAGAAGGATCCACCATGAGGAATGTCAACGATGCTTCATCCTCATATTTTTACCGACGTCAAATAATCGACGTCCACCCTCTTTCTGTGACTTCGACGACGTACTTCGAATCGAGGTAGGGCAGAATTGGATTATTTTTCTGTATGAGTTATACTCTCCTTTCCTCATCGTGGGTTGTGCTCTTGATGCCGAATGTTAACAACGGAACGAGGAGGGATCGGTCTTCATGAACACGGTCTGACCCTCCCCCCTTTGTTTTTGTTCTCATTGTGTTGACGGTGGAGACAGATCACCGAAGAGGTCGACGGCGCAAGGGCTGCCATCGCACCATGCAATGAAAAGCCACAGCCAAGCAGGCCGCGGCGGAGCCAGAAGGGTGTGGTTCCTTCGCACCGCACCGGAGAAGGGCCGCGGCCAGGGCGGGCCATAGCGGATGAAGCATGGTGCCATAGCACCATGCTGGAGATGCAAAACCATGGTGCCGGCACGCAACGCCGGTGATGGGGAGCGGCTGGCCCGAGCGGCCAGCCAAGAGGTGCGGGACCCCGTCAGGTCCTGTGTGGGCGGTACCGGTGCCACGGGGCACTGGTTCGGTTCTACACGTACAGCTAAGCTGTTCGGGTGCTAGGGGGTGCGTGCCTCCCCCCTGGCGTGGCCAGGCTAGGCCTCCTTCGGCCGGACCACCCTTGGTCGGGCCGCCCACGGCCGTGCCGTCCCTTGGCTGGCCCGCCCTCGGGTCGGGCTGCCCGTCGGACCGGGTTGTCTCATCAGGATAGGCCTTCCCCTCAGCTCGGGATGCTTCCTCAGATTGGGTTAGACCCACGGTCTGGGTCAGACCCGGTTTTAGACCGGGTCGGGCCGGGTCAGTCCGACTAGGTCGGACCAGACCAGGACTCGCTTTGGCCGTTTACACCTTTTATCCCGCATTTAGGGATACAGGTGTCCGTTTGAAGTACCTCCTGTGGAAATGGAATTCTTGGAGCGAGAAGATATTTTTGGCATACCTCACGTGAGGTTTGGATGTAGTTGGGGTATATTCGGGTTGGTTTGAGCCTATAAAGTAACCGGTCCCCTCGAACAGAAATGCCAATAACAAACAGACCGAGCATCCGATTGACGCGCCGTCTGTCACGTTGGTTTCTTTCTAATGATACAGAACTAGGAGAAACATCAAATAGAGACTTCCTGATAGTTTATGTATCAAAACTTGGATCGAGGAGTGGATCCTCTCGTGATCGAGCGTGTTGTGTGCATGAACCTTAGGGCAAGGTGTGACGATACTGTACCGGAATCCTCCGTGGGTTCGACAACGATGACTATTGTACCAGGGTCCTCCGTGGGTCCGACTGTTCTGACTTCTGTTCATGTATCCTATGTGTGTTCGATAGAATAGATGGTCCTATATCCTGTGTGGGTCCGATAGATTAGTTTTTCCTATATCTTGTGTGGGTCCGATAACTTATATGAATAATAGCTGGTCCGGTATCCTGTGTGGGTCTGATAGCTTAGATGGTCATGTAGCCTGTGTGGGTCTGCCAGCTTAGATGAATCAGTGACTACATATGATCATCTCTATCACTCTACAAAAGATGTATACCTGTGGGATCTGAGTCTTGACTTTCATTCGATATCATCGAGATGATTTACTTTACTTCCATCTTGGAATGGGTTGTGCTTGGGCTCGAGAGTTGGAGTCAGACTATGATTGGTAACTTAGGTATATGTAAGTGAATATAACTAAGTAAGGTCGGTTGATACTTCATGATTGTATCTTTATTCTTTGGTTTATCCTTAGTGGATTCTGGGAGACTTTCGGAGGTCTCAGGGTCCCCTAATGAGTATTTTTATACTCACCCCTGCCTAGGCTACACTCGCACCTTATTGTGTTCTGTGCAGATGACGAACAATAGTGATCGAGGCTGAGGGTGACAGATGGGAGGACATCTAGAGCTGGACTAGATGGGACATACCGCAGGGACGAGTTGTTCGGGTTCTGTACCTACCCTTCTTGTAGGAATCCCAAGTGGACGATCCAGGAGCTGTTTTCCCCCTTTTACTTGTACTTGTACTTGTTGTTCAGTTGGGTTTGTATACTAGCCCACTTACATTAAACACACTTTACTTTTCTATTTTGGTACTTGTTGCCTCTACTTCTTGTGTTCAAACTTTGTGTGTTATATGTTTAAAGGCAATGCCTTCCCTTTTTTATCTGGGAATCACCTTTGGTGCTAGTCGCCAGCCCCTGGACTAAGGAAGGCAGACTTGGGGTAGTCATTGCACGGGTCCCGAGGACGGGTCGTGACACTAAAGATCCATCAAACTAAGGTAAAAAAAATTCAACATTTTATTCCATTTTCTACAATTTACCATGAGCATGTACTGGTTTAACTATATAAGAATATCACCATTAGTATGGGTAGAAGCCTCATCACCAAACTTCCCACCTACTTGATCAATATTTCCTCCATCACCAGACCCACAGATCCAGACATACTTTAATGAATGATCCTCCTCTTGCATGTTATCCTAGGACTCACCAGGGTTATTCCCCCTTCCCAACACAAACAAAGAAGTCTAATTCCATCACATATCTAAGGAAAGTTCCAATAGTTGTATCAACTACATAATTAATAGCCATGTAGGTAGTATGCAACTGTCCTGCTCTAATAATGGAACCCCAAACAACATTAGACAGACCATATGCAAGACGATCAACCTCCACTAAACAATTATTTTAATCCACCTTTAAAAAGATTCTATCATTTTCACTAGTTTCAAGAGAACACCTTCTACTAATATCTTGGTGGTTTTCTTTTTTAGCACATAACCCCGAGACCACCTCTCTACAACACTACTCCTTCATATGCCCAATAATGTTGCTACTTGAATATAATACATGAATTTTTGATATATTTATTTACAAGAAATTATCTTCCCGACGGGTAATGAGAATATGTTTATAAATAAGGATACAACTAAGGTCAACCTAAACAATAATTTTAGAAAAATAGGAAAATATTTCCATCCCCATAAGCATTGTTCCTCTTAATGTGGATAACCACTGTAGATGTAATGACGAAAAGGATGTTCAGGTTCCACATGATCCAATTCAATAATAAAATATTAATCCATACATTAATGTGAGTTTTCATGATAATTAATGGATTAAAATTATTATTTGATTCCTAGATAGAAAAAACACATGTTTTGAAGGGGATTGATAAAATCCCCCAGAACACCTTTTAAAACATTCTAGGTAAAGATAATGTAGAAATCCTTATACTGATTTTTATGTAGTTCTAATTTATGAATCGACATTCTATTAAAAACTTCTCTAAAAAAGCATCCACCCTCAATGGAAAAAATATGATGGGTAGAATCAATTTTTTGATTATCGAGTGCTGACACCTCATGAGCTGGTCATTGATGGAATATTGATTATATTTGACATAAACCCACATTCCATTCAGAATTATTAATTTTGAGGAAGAATTTATCACCAATGTGTTGTGTCATTAGGAACCCTTGTCTCTAAGATCCAAACATTTCATCTTAGTTTATACTACATAGACATCTGTACAAGGAACCGCCTCTAAAGAACCTATTCCATCTATAATTCATGAGCCCAAGTAGAATGGATGAACCATTCCTTCAATGATGACCATATCACCACCATCACCTCTAGATATCCCCCCTATCCCAAATTTCACCTCCTTTTAGTCCTATGACTTCAGCACAATATGTGGTTATTTATCTTGATTTCCCTCAGATGCATAACTTTAAATTTTAACCATTCCTTAATAATATTTTATTCAGTTAGTACTAACACAAAACAAATTATATGGATTTTTTTTCTTATCATATAAGTAATATACTATTCTATTAATTCTTTTATAAAATATTTTATCAATTAAACATATTTTCAAATGGTTCAAAATATTACACGTCATATTTAGTGTTTTATAAAACTAAAAGTGTATTTTTTTGTCATCTTGAGAAATAAAAAACACATTTTTTCATGATGTCATTTCATACATTTCCCAAAAAAATATACATGTTTTCACCTATGGATTCCCAAAAATTGAACGTATGTTACTTGATTTTTACCCATTCAAACATTGATTTCATTACTAAATTTTTTACTTACTTATTATTCAGTTAGTTCATGCACATCAAATATTGTATTGATGATTTTAATACTCATAAACATTAAACATAATTACAGAAAAATTTTCCAATGATTTAATTTTAATATGATACCATTTAATAAGAATTTTCAAATTATAAAAAAATTATAGTTTTTCAGATGACTAAAAGTTATTTTCATTTATTCTTGAAAAAAACACATAATGATGGGTTTTTGGTTCCAATTTGTTTTAATAAACCTATCATTTTTTCATATCATTTCATAATAATAAAAGTTCATTTTCAGAGTTTTTATGAAAACCCAAACTTTTATAAATTAAATTTCATTTTGACTGAATAAATGACATATTAATATATTTATTTATCGAAAATACATACACTACACTGGTAAACTTTTTCTACTATATGTTATATCTGGTAAGATTTAAAATACCAATAAGAATAATAACAATGGATAATAGAGTCATTGTATAATGATCATAACATTTAATATTCATCAATGGTTATGATAAAATCTAATTGATATAGTTTAAATAATCAATGTCTTCTACTAGTTAGATCATACCCTATGTATCTCATTTATTGAAGCTTATGAGGGAGATAGAATGTCTTGGATTTTTCCTTGACCAAAACCAGGATAAGATTTAATAAACAGTGATTGATTAAAACTATTTAGAAGTGAATTTAAAGGTTATAGAGATCATGACCAAAGCCGTTTTTGAATAACCACCCAAAGAAAGTGAACCATCACCATATTGAATCTATATTTTCATAAATTAACATTACAAAAAAAATTTAGAGTACATAAAACATTATAAAAATATATTCACAGAGACTGTACTTGTCTATTTTCATTGAAAACAAGGAAATATAAACAGTAGTACATAAATAAACTACATTATCTCCCATTTGGTTATTCTTGAATATAAACCTTCTTATACACATCATAAATAATACATATTTTCATAACCAAGGGAAGGAAACATAAAAATGGGTGATATGAATTTCTCGACAAGGGTTAAAAAGGGATATATGAAAGTCGAATCATGAGTATAAGGGTATGAGAACATGATCATGAAAATAAAAGATCATACCATACAAATTAGTTATCATAAACATGAATCATGTCATAAGTCATAGAAGTTCATAATACATTAATCATACAAAATTGAAGAACGTTATCCATGAAAGCCTAACACAGGAATATAACATGGAATTATCGAAGAAAGATAAATAAATATAATAACTACCATTATAGTCAAGACATTTCTGCTGAGACCATCTTAGTAGACAAAGTCCTTTACTGAATCTGGTTTACACCCTGTTACATACTATTATTGCTGAACTTAGTTCACAAGTCATACCAACCCTATAATATAAAACCACTTTCTCTTCTCATGAAAACCCTGTAATGCTCAACTAAGATAATTTCTTATTCCATCCCTATTTATTTAATGAGATATAAATAGTAACCTAATAAAATGGAGGGAGATATAGGTCTCAACCATCTCATAAGAAAATCATATATACATGTTACACAAGATCATAAATAATCATATTATAACCCATAAAATGAAATGTGTTTCATAAAAAAGTAATCACATATTAACCTATGAGACAATACTGGTTTCATAATCCTTATATCAATGTGTAACATATAAAAGGAAGTGGTGTTCATAATCATATAGCCTATGAAATTGAAATGGGTGTCATATGAATAATTCCATCAAAACATAAACCATTCATGAAAGAATATTAATGGAACCATTGGATTACTTTCTAGAATGGAATGAGTAATATCAACAAAAGTCATTTTAGATGGAAAATAACTAGGAATTATATTTTGATTTTTTTTGAGAAAACATTAATTTTTCATTGAAAAAAATACTTTAAGAAAAAGACTTTTTGAAACCCGTTTCCATTGAAAAGACATTGAAAACATAGAATGAATGCTTGAAAACGTTTTTATGACCTTTTTCTTTAAAAACTCACAAAATTTGTTTGAAATATTTAAAAAAAATTATTGATAAATTATAAAAGGATCTGGAAAACTTTTTGAAAATAGTTTCTTTTCAAATACCTTGAAAAATAATAAATGGGGCTTGAAATGATTTTCAAAATTTTTTCAATGAATTCTTATATAAGATACATGAATATTTTTGAAAACAATTTTCCTTAAAAACATATAAAAGATGCTTGAAAACCATTTGAAAACCATTTATATAAAAATATATTATATAAATATTTTCTCAAAAATTATCCTTTAAACATGAAAATATATCTTTTAAGGATTGAAGGTGGATAAATTTGTATATGTTATACCAAGTGAGAAGAACATTCCTTTTTGGATGGTAAAAATGATAGAAAAAATCCTCATACAGTTTCATGAACTAACCCAGGTCGACCTTGAACAGGTCACCCGAGCCGGTCCGCGGCATGGCCTGAGAGGCGTTCCTGATCCTCCTGGTCTGGCGACAAGCATCAGGCCATCAAAAGAGAGCAGGAGGGAATGATTTTGCCCAATGAAAATAAATAAAGTAGCGGAATGAAAATAGAACAACACAAAGTAAATAAATAATATGAAAAGAATGTATGTCCAACAACAACTAACTAACCTGACCACGACTAAAACCCCTCACGACCCCGAGAGTCGCTCACCAAAACACAACAAACTCTCTCCCACATTGAGAAATCTCGAGTCAACATGCAATAGAAACAAAAACTAGTAAAACATTATAGGCATGAGTATTAAAACTCAGTAGGTAGGTCTGACTAATTCTATTCCTAATGCACATACCATTAAATAAAGAATTTATCAATTCCAGGTTTGAACTAAATTATATAAAATATTGGTTTCCCCCACACACTTTCATATCTAAAACATGTAATAGTCCATTTCCCTTTTTAATATAAAAACAAGTTTAGTGTTTGAAAGTAAAATGTGCATTTCTTTTTATAAAAAAATTGTGAACAATTTAGAAATCCAAATTTTAGCTGTTGGTCAAATGGAAAACACACACAATACACACTAAGGGAAATGGAAAAAGTGTCACATGGGGCCAACAACCGAACTAGACCTCTCAATCATTCACCATATAAAAATAAACACCAAATGAAACATAGGTCGAATCTAGGATCTCGTGAACAATCAAGAACTTACTATACATGTGACTCATCCTAAAGGCATGCCTACTATCAATGACTTCATAATTCCCTAATGCTCGGTGTTTCCCTACATGACCTAACTGAGGGGCCCAATACCCTACCAGAGTGTCATCCATACTAAGGGCCACTAGGCATTGCATAATCTAAACTAGTGCAGCAATCGTTCTCAGACAATTAACTTACTATTTCAGGTTTCCATGTCAACAAATATAATAAAAAGGAATGGGGTGAGTCAACAAAGTCAATCAAGCAGTACAAACATCACACACAAATAATGCAGTCAATATACAAAAAATATCACATCTGAGTCACCCCAAATAGTGTTTTCCAAAATAATTTATTTTAGTAAAGTGTCAAACGAGCCTTCATAAATTTTAATGAAAATCCTTATTTCTGAAGTGATCCAAATCACATGATCGTGCTTCAAAATAATTCATTTATCAATAAACCAAAAGTACATTTAATATTATGGGAATTATATTTAAAGGCCAAATGGTCATTATTTCACTACAGGGTGTGCTCATCAAGAAAATGTTTCAAGTGTCATATATAAAATAAATGGCACTTTCTACACCAAATAATCATTTAAAAATTTATTATCTCATATTATTTCTCATTTATTAAAATTAATAGAATATCAAGCAATTAATAAATTTGGAATTTAAAGTTGAGTGCAGTGGGGGGCCTACCTCCACTCGCAGTCCAAGCACCATGACGCAACACACCTTGAGTGGGCGCACAAGCTCGTGCAGGCTGACGATCGCAAGACCATGGAAGAAGCTTACCAATGCGCTGCAACCACAAATATAACTAAAATACATAAACACGGGCTCAACAAAATCCAAAAAAATAGTGCAAAAGAACCCTCTTGACCTACTTTCAAAACAAAACTCGCATTGTTTGTGCTATCTAATAACCCACTTTAAAATTTATTAAACAATTCCCAAAAAGCAACCCACAGCTTTACATTAACAAAAACTGATTGAACGGACACATCTTTTATCAAACGCACAACTATGTCCTAATAAAAAAAGAACACACACCACTTGAATGGTAAAATAAATAAATTTCATAATTTATAAAAAAGTAATTAAACAACTCAGGATTGGCTTACATAAAACACATCTTTATCCACATGAGTATGTGATAAGATATAAAATGAAACTAAGTTAATTTAAAAACTAAACATCGCACTAAACTAATTAAACAAACTCAATTATTTTAAAAAAAACTATGTTTGCATCAATTTTAATTGAACACAATACATTCTAAAATAATTATCTAACATTCAAGAAAGAATAGCGCAAACCTCCCCTCAGCTTGGATACATGATCGACCAGTGGGGTTGCGTGACCATTAGAAAGTGCCGAAGAGGACACTGAAAGTGGGAATATTCCAGTTGGAAGGTCTCGTGACCGTCAAACAAGAGGCGTGTTGGCCGAAAGCATGCAAGGGCCAGCTGGACGGTGTGTGGTCGGTCAGAAGGTGCACAACTAAACGTCTCATGGCCTGAAAGAGGTTAGGTGGGTGCACAACTAAATGCGGTCCGACCGGGGGTTGCTGGTGAGGGCCACCGGATAGCGGCGGTTCTAGGAGGCCGATGGGCTGTGTGTGGGTGAGTCGGGCAGCAGTGGCCAGCTTGCGGGTGAGTCGGGTGGGAGATGGGGCACCAGTCCTCGCTGCAGGAAAGGGAGCGGATAGAGGAGGGCTCTGTGGTTTCTGGACGGGGCTATAAAGAATGGGTTGGACAGGGGAGATTACGTCGGTCCTGCTCGCGCTGCAGCAAGGTGAAGCAGGAGGCCGAAAAATGGATAGGGGAGTCGGTGGGTGCGCTGGTCGGGCGCGCTGAGCAGGGAGCAGGCCGGAGGGCTGGTTAAACGGAACAGGGTGTGGGGGAGCCAGGGCACCAGGAAGCGAAGCTGGAGGGGCACAGGGGGCGTGCTGGTGTTGATAGTTGGAGGCTGGTGCAAGCAAGGTGATTTCCGGCGTGCGGGCCGAAGCAGGTAAGTGGGAATGGGAGGCGGGGTGCATGTGGAGCTGCTGGGCGTAGGGTGGCAGAGAGACGAGCAGAGGCAGCAGGTCGCGGAGGGTGCTGCACAGCTGTAGGGCAGGATGTGGTGAGCGCGCTGTGAGGGAGAGAGGCATGCGGTGATAGAGAAGAAGGGAAATGAGGGGGTGGCAGCGAGTGGGGTGAGGGGAAGCTGAGGGTTGTGTTAGTGTTAGGGTAAAAAAACCAATAAATGGAAAATAAATAATCATTCACCCATATTAAAAATAATACACATAAAAAAGTGATAATAATAATAATAATAATACATCAATTGAAAAAATAATAATAATGGTAATAAATCTTATTAATAATAACACTAATTGGAATAACAATAATTATACAGATAAGGATATAAATAATAGAAAATACTCCTTTCATTTTAATAATAATATTTAAAATTATTAGTAACCATGAAAATTATAACTAATGCAATAAATTACAAAGTTTATTCATTTTAAAATCCCTGAAGATAAAAGAATCATGGAGAAGCCCGGGCGGAGCCGCGTGGGGTTTTCAAAACTCACCCCGCCCGTGCGACCAGTGAAGTCAACTCAAAAAAATTCACTTTTTTTTTTTGAAAAAACACAAAAATCATGTTCGTGATTCAACCCGAACCTCGAAAAATAATTTTAAACCGAAATAATAAAATAAAATAAAAAGATAGGTCGAGGTGTGACAATTCTCCCCACCATAATGATTTCCACCCTCAGAATGCCAAAGCGAGATCAAGACCCAAAGATGAAACCCTTTAAGCGTCACTCACCCCCAAAAGTTTAAGTGCCTCCAGTTGATCGATCCAAACAGACAATAAAAACCCATGACACACAACTCATCCATTAAACAAGATCACATTAATCATCACCAAATAAAACACTAACCATCTATTTCAACCAATGAATGAATGAACTTAAATCACCTCTGAGACTTATCCCTATAATATTATTCCAACAAAACCGTCGGGTGTACTCTAATCTCAACGTTTACTCGAGAGGACGAACACATGATTAGGTGGTTCCGCACGAGACCACCTACTACCAAACGATACATGAAGAGAAACTCTGATACTGACATGAGGAGGCCCGAACGGACTCCCCACCATATGTATTGGAATAACTCTAAATTACATCACGTGTAACTTTGCAAAACCCACTGTGGGTCTCCCCACCATAATAACTGACGAGTTTAATCAAACATGACAACTTTCCGCACGAACCAAAAACCCCCCTCCACAAGGGGTAGAAGGGAAGGGCCGAACTGGTAGTGCATCAAAACTACCACCATCGTCAAATCAACAATGTCACACCCTCTGAAGAACATAAACCATGACGCACTAAAGACCAAGATTAAACCAAGGCCCTTTTTCCACCATTGGGGTTCTCCTGACTATGTGCTAGCTTCACTTTGGGGCCTATTACTGGAGAACTGATGATTGAAGCATCTTATGCCTCGCCGCCAGGCTTCAAAAATTACCAAACATAATCCAAAAACCCAAATTTCACCAAACACACTTCCTATAAAAAAAAGGTTTCAAAGAGGTTCAACCACTACCATTCTTACAACTGAAAGAAAAGGAACACCGCAAAATGCTTCAAGAGACGATTACTACACCCAAGAAACACTACAAAGAGAAAAACTCAAACTGGTCCCCAAACATCACCCTACTTTTGCTGACGGGCTGAGGTGACCTTCGATGATCCAAGTCTAGCTTCAGCGCGCTTCTTGGAAATACCAATATAGTATCGATGCAAGTTCCCCATCATCCACAGGTGTGGCAGCGTCTCGGAGAACTCGGAAACATTTTCCTCTTATGACCCTGCCTACCACACTAGTGACATATCACGACATTGCACTATGAAGAAGAAGACTGAAGGTCTGAAGGCCTCTTGATTATTCTATTAGAGCCACTCACATCAGGGTGCTTCTCATTCTTCCTCTCATCGTCATCTGCATTGCTTCCCAAGGTTGGAGGATTCATCACCTCGAGTTCTCCGGCTAACCCAACTTCAGCCAAATGGCATTCCTCACAACATCCAAGAAGGTGGATAGGTTGAGCTCTTGCACTTTCCATCGCATCTCAGGTCGGAGTCCAGACTCAAATTGACGAGCCTTACCGGTATTTTTTTCTACAAACCATTGGTTGTATGGAACTAGGTCCGAGAAACGTCGATAGAATTCTAATACCTATTCAATGCCCTACTGAAGACAACACAACTCCATCCTCTTCCTCATCTTCAACAACATAGAGAAGTGTTGTTGGATGAATGATGAATTGAAAAACTCCCATGTTAGATATTGCCAAGGCATATTCCGAGATAGGGACTTCCACCATTTCCAAGTTGGGCCATCATGCATAAAGGTAGTGAACTTCACCTCTAACGACTCAGGAAAATGAATGAAACTGAACTTCCTCTCAATCTTCTACAACCACTCCTCTGCCAAAAGAGGCTCTTCTTGTCCATAAAATAGAGGAAGGTTCATCTTCTGAAACTCCAGAACATAGTCTATGGGCTGATCAAATGGAGGATTCTCTAGGGGTGCCCCACCAGAAGCTACACCTTAGGCATCCATCAAACCATCGTGGGGGTGAACACTAAGGAACAATGAAAAAAAGAACATAATCAAAACATGGTCATTTCCATTTCAATTTTAACTTTTCTCAATTTCTAAAATAAAACATTACAAAACAATTTTTAGAATGAAAGAAAACTCAAACGATTCACTAGGGGAAAATTAATGATGATGGGTGACTCGGGCATATAGTTGGAGGCCATACGCCAATCACGCCAGCATCACAAGGAGCACTCTAGGGTAATTCCTCCGGCTGCACATGGATTTTCAGACCATGCGAGCTCCCAGAGGTCACTTTCTTGATTCCCATTTCATTTCCCAACATAAAACAATTCAATAGAATTCAAAGACACTGAAAACCTGAACATCTCATGGTAACCTGATGTTCGGAACGAGAAAGGGTTCATGATGTCCTTCATGTCCGTACACCCCGAGTCCCGAAAATTCTACTCCTTCTACCATGAAAACCCCAAATAATAATGGGAACTCTAAAAAACAAGGTCTTCTCAAGATACGTCCTCCTATGATACCATTTTGTCATGAACCAACCCAGGTTGACACTGAACTGGTCACCCGAGCTGTTCTGTGGCATGGTCCGAGAGGTGTTCCCAATCCTCCTGGGCTGGTGACAAGCTCCAGGGCATCAAAAGAGAGAAACAGAGAACAATTTAACCTAATGAAAATAAATAATGTAGTGGAAATAAAATAGAACAACACAATGTTAATAATCAATACAAAAAGATAGAACGACCAATAACAACAAACTGACCTGACCACGACTAAAACTCCTCATGACCCAGAGAGTCACTCAACAGACCACAACCAAATCTCGCCCATGGTGAGCAAGCTCGAGTCAACCTACAACAGAAACAAAAAACATGAATACACTATAGGTGTGACTATTAAAACTCAGTAGGTAGGCCTGGCTAATTCTATTCCCAATGCACATAACATTAAATAATGAATTTATCAATTCCAATTTTGAACTAAATGATATAAAATATTGGTTTACACATAAACTTTCACTTCTAAAACAAGTTGCATTCTATTTACATTTTTAATATAAAAATAAGTTTGTTGTTTGAAAAGAACAGGTGCATTACTTTTAAAAAAAATTCCAAACAGTTTATAAATCCAAATTTTAGTTGTTGGTAAAATGGAAAACAGACACAACACACAACACACACTAAGGGCAATAGAAAAAGTGGCACAAGGGGCCAGAAACTGAACTACACCTCTCAATCATTCTCCACATACAAATAAACACCAAAAGAAACAAGGGTCGAACCTAGGAGCTCGTGAAAAATCCAGAACGAACTATACATGTGACTCATCCTAAATGCATGCCTACTCTCGATGAGATCTTAATTCCCTAACACCCAGTGTTTCCCTACATGGCCTAACTAAGGGGCCCAAGCCCTTAGTAGAGTGTCATCCATACTAAGGTCCACTAGCCAGTGCATAATCTAAACTTGTGCAGCAATCGTTCTCATAAAATTTACTTAATATGCTAGGTTCCCATGTAAACACATATATTAAATAGGATAGGGGTAAGTCATCAAAGTCAAACAAGCAATAAAAATATCACACAAAAATCCTGTAGTCAACGTACACCAAATATCACATCTGAGTCAACCCAAATATACTTTTCCAAAATAATATGTTTTATTAAATTTCAAAACGGGCCTTCACCAATTTTAAGGAAAATTCTCAATTCTCAAGTAAACTAGAATACTTTTTCATGCTTCAAAATAAATCATTTATCAATAAACCAGAACTAAATTTAAATTCCATGAATTATGTTTAAAGGCCGAACATGCATTCTTTCACAACTGGGTGTCCGCTCATCAATAAAATGTTTCATGTTTTTTGTATAAAATAAACGGCTCCTTTTACATCAAATAATCATTTAAAAAATTGTTATCTTATATTATTTCTGATTTATTAAAATTAATTGAATATAAAGCAATTAATAAATTCTAAATTTAATGGTGAGTGCAATGTGGGACCTACCTCGAGTCACAGTCTAAGCATGGTGACGCGACACACCTCGAACGGGTACATAAGCACATACAAGCTGATGATTAAAGGACCATGGAAAAACCTTGCTAATGCGATGCAACTAAAAAGATAACCAAAATACATAAACACAGACTCAACACAATCCAAACAAACAAACAGTGCAAAATAACCCTCTCGACCAACATTCGAAACAAAACTCGCACCATTTTAACTATTTAATAACCCACTTTAAAATTTATTAAACAATTTCCAAAAAGTAACCCACCGCTTTATAGTAACAAAAACTGATTCAAAAAATACATATTTTATCAAACGCACACCTATGTACTACTAAAAAATAATGCACACCACTTGTATGGTCAAATAAATTAATTACATAATTTATAAAAGATAAATTAAACAAATCAGGATTAGATTTCATAAAAACACATCTTAATCCACACGAGTATGCTATAAGATATAAAACACAACTATATTCATTTAAAAACAAATTTTTTTGCTGAAATCATTAAAAAAAATCATTTATTTAAAAAAAACTACGTTCGCACCAATTTTCATTGAACAAAATACAAACAAAAATAATTATCTAACATTCATGAAAGAACACTGCAAACCTCACCTCAGCTCGGAAACATGCTCGACCAGTGGGGTTGCACGACCGTCAGAAAGGGGCGGTGAGGACACCCAAAGTGGGAGCAGTCCAGTTGGAAGGTCGTGTGACCATCAGACAAGAGGCATGTAAGCCGAAAATGTGCATGTTGCACTAGAAGGGCCACCTGGATGGCGCGTGGTGAGTCAGAAGGCGCGCAACTAAATGGAAAATGGTTGGAAAGAGGTCTGGTGGGTGCACAACTCGATGCTATCTGACCTAGGGTTGTGAGTGAGGGCCACTAGACAATGGAGGTTCTAGGAGGCCGATGGGCCTGGTGCGGGTGAGTTGGGCAGTGGCTTGCAGCATGCAGGTGAGTCGGCGAGGAGACGGGGTACCAGTCATCGCTGTTGGAAAGGGAGAGGACAGCGAAGGGTGTTGCGGTTTCTTGTCGGGGATATAAAGTAGGGGCTGGATGGGGGAGGTTGTAGCGGTCTTGCTCGTACTGCAGTAAGAGGAAGCAGGAGGCCAGACAATGGAAAGAAGAGTCGGTGGGTGCGCTGGTCGGGCGCGCTGAGCAGGGAGTAGGCTGGAGGGCTGGTGCAGCGGAACAGGGTGCGGGGGGAGCCGGGGCACTGGGCAGCGAAGATGGAGGGGCGTAGGAGGCGCGCTGGTGTTGGGAGGTGGAGGCTGGTGCAAGAAAGGTGGTCACCGGAATGTGGTCCGAAGCATGCAAGAGGGAATGGGAGGCAGGGTGCATGTGGCGCTACTGGGAGCGGGGTAGCGGAGCGACGAGAGGAGGCAGCAGGTTGCGGAGGGTGCTACGCGAATGCTGGGTAGGAGGAGGCTATCATGCTGGGAGGGATAGGGGAATGCAGTGAGGGAGAAGAAGGGAAAGGATGGGGTGGCAGTGCACGTAGAGAGGGGATGTCGAGGGCTGCATTAAGGTTAGGTAAAAAACAAAACAAATAAATCGAAAATACACAAACATTAACCGATAGTAAAAATAATACACATAAAAATTATAAAAATAAAGTGATAATACTAATAATAATAATAATACCTCAATTAAAATAATAATTATAATTGTAACAAATCTTTATTAATAATAACACTTCATTGGAATAATAATAATCATACTGATAAGGATGTAAATAATATAAAATACTCATTTAATTTTAATAATAATAATTAAAATTATTAGTAACCACGAATATCCTAACTAACGCAATAAATTACAATGTCTATTCCTTTTAAAATCTCTGAAGACATGAGGATCAAGGGGAATCCCGGGCGGAGCTGTGTGGGGTTTTCAAAACATGCCCCTCCCATGCACCCATCGATGTCAACTAAAAAAATGCAAATTTTTTGATGAAACACAAAAATCCTGTTTGGGATTGAACCCAAACCTCATAAAATAATTTTAAAACCAAAATAATAAAATAAAATAAAAAATATTGGTTTGGGTGTGACATTTAGAAAGTGATAATAATATTAATATGAAACATTTGGAAAATTCTAAATGGTTAAAATATACTTTTAATTATAATAGAATAATATTATAATATTCCTGGAAACCCGTTTTATAAAACATTGTTTTAATAGAACAAGGATTTCTGACCGAAGAAAGGGTGAAGTCCAGATTTATTGAAAACACCTTCTTAACAATGGTACATTCAAAAGATAGGATTATATTGTAAAAATATATGAATAAATTACTAATAAACATAGGATAATAAAATTTTAGAATGATATAGAGAGATAAGATAATAATATTTCAACAATGTAATCATAAACATAAGCAATATTGATATGGGATGAGATTGTCGTAGTAAATTCTTAAGACATGGTAACATGAGATCATACAAACAATGTAAGAAAATAAAATTACATGAATATAAAAAATTATTGATAATATGGAAATTATAGATAAAACATGTAAAATGGAAGTATATACTCCTCAAATGTGAATTTAGGTGCATAAAAAAATCGGAATCTCAATAAAGGGAAATTGAGACAAAACTATTTCAAGAATTGGGTACCATATGAAACATAAAACCCATGAATAAAAGATAATAAAATAGATATGTGAATACCCATAAATTTTATTATAAGTTATGTAGAATACAATATTGGGAAATACCTATAGCACTGGAGAAGAATGTGTGGTGAACATAGCTTGTATCTCATGGATATATAAAGTGAGATGAATTCGGTTTACATTATGTCATGATTATCATCCTACTCATTCCACCCACCTATATAATAAAAATTAATTAGTAATGAATATTTTATGGAAAAATATTATTTAATCCAATACAATATATTTTTTTATTACAAACATATATTACATGCTTTTTAACCATCCTATGTTAAGGTTTTATTTCAGATAATATTCACTTTGTTCTTTGCATGTGTCTTTATTTGTTGTATCAGTAGTGACCATACATATATAATTATTCTAGAATCCAAAGCATGATATAAATATAATTTATATCATTTTTTTGAGTATTATAATAATCTATATAATCTATATGTATGAAAGGAAATACATCTTTCAAAGAGACGGTAAGTCATACATATGCGTGATAGTTGTTTATATTTTTATTGTCATATTTGAATGAAATAAATAAAATAAAATACATGTACATATGTATATAATTGCATTATATTATTATTATTATATTATATATATCAAATCCTTTCAATAAACACATCCAAAATTCATTCTATGTAGTGTGTGGAGAAATCAGATCACATTGAAGGGGCAGTAATCCAAACATCCTCAAACGAAATTACCAAATTTACAAGAAATGGAAATTAAAAAGATATGTGTTGTAAAAGGAATAAATATTATTAAACAAATAATAAATATAATATATATTATATATTAAAAAATTTCCCATCAAAATTAAAAACATGGTAGGTGGTAAAGAAAATTTAATAATCATCATTTTATGAGGTTTAAGTTCATCGTAAACATAAACAGTATGTTTGTTATCACTAAGATGGATGTATTTGTAAGTGTGGTACTAAAAAATATCATAAAAACATCCTAGTATATTTATGATATTGGTTTTATTATAAAATAATTTAATAATGACAGTTTATGGGGTGGAGAAGGAAAATAAATGATAAGAGCCTGAAAGAAGTTGTTGCCTCTTAATAAGGTAACTCCATTGGGTTTGTGCCAAAAGCATTCATCAAAATATATAGTGCATAAATATATGGTTAAATGATAACGTTAGTTATTTTTTAATGTGTGTTGGTCTGATTTTTTCCTAACATTAGTGGTTTGAGAGGTGTGAAGAAGATGGAGAGGTGGTGTCCTTTTATATTGAAGGGAAAGGACACACTTTCCATTTTTTGGAATGAAGTTTGGTGTACCCACGTTTTTACCTAAAACAATTAATAATAAATAAAAAAATTCAATAAAGTATGGTTCATGGCCGAATAATTTCTATTAAATGGGTGTTGGAAAAGTTTCTAGGGCTTTTAGGGTCTTAAATATAAGGATAATCCTTAGTTATGCTTAATTATACATTAACCCATGTAATTAGTTTTAATTATTTTTATTAATATTTTTCATAAAAAACTAAATTGAGCCGATAATAAATTATATATTTTTTTGAGTAAAAATATTCAATCTAATTTTAAATATTTAAATCACATTAGTGGTAGAAATTAATTTAAAATTAATCTCAGAGTTGGGTTAACAATGTTTGGTTTTTAATTTGAATCATTTATAGGTTTTATATGTTTTTATATCCAATATTAATGAGAAATTGGATCCAATTAACTAAATTGAATTAATTTATAAAAAATAATCTAATTAAACATTGAAAAAAAATTAAAAAATAATTAACCCAGTTAAATAAATTTGATGAAAACCATTTTTGAACTAAACTTCTTTCCTTTTAACTATTCATTAAACAAAGAAACCATTCAAAAAAATAACAAAATATTACCCTAAACTAATATTTATAGTTATCATACAAATATATATTTATTTTGACATCTTGAATCTATAAATTTCCAAAAATATTATGGAAAATTGTTTCCCCACTTAAAAGTGGCAAAACTACATTTTTTAATCATATATGTTTTTTTTCCTAAAATTGGGTTTGTTCTAATCTTATGTCTATCTATTCTATTTTATGAATTCTTAAAATATTTAATGTAATATATAACATATATATTAAATTAATATAATTAACTAATTTAATTTAATTTAATTTATTAGGCTAATATTACTTTTCTTCATTAAAAATAAGAATACTTCCTTTTTATATTGAATCATTTGTCATTTTCATTTATTATAAATTAGTAAACTATGAATTAATATTATATATTTGTAAAAAATAAATTTTCATAAATTATTTAATACTAATAATAATCTAAAATTTATCCTCTATTTAATATCATATTATATTAAATAATCATATATTATTAATATATTATTGTTTTGTAAACCTTAGTCTTGTGTGTTACATAATACATTAGAGAAATCCATTGTTGCATGTAATGCAAGATAACATTGGTGTTTGATTTATAGAAATATAATGTTTATGTTGCATGTTTTACACTATTAAATTTGGGTCATGTAAAAATAATAAATATTGAGTTCTTTAATATAAAATAATCTATTTTTGTGCTGTGAAAAATGATAAATAGGGCACATGATAACTTAAATTGAAAAAAAATTATTCAAAAAATTTTGGGGTGCAATATTCTACCCCGCCTTAATATGAATTTCTCTAATGAAACTCATATAGGTTATCAATGGTTTAATACATGATAGTTGTATTCATATAAATTGACATCGTAAAGATGAGTACTAAAAAGATTCCTTAAAATGGAATGTTGGAAGCCTGACAGTTACCCAAAGTAACATAAAACATGGTTTCCACATCGGAGAACATAAGTTGTAAGTGAATATTGTTTATAGAGGAAAGATTTATATATTTATAGTTAGCGATTGAGGTCACCATTAACAAACAATTGAATGAAGAAAGAAAAGTTGAGAGACACATATTCACAAATTTGTGAGGATTTATAAGGCTACTAGTTCAATAAAATTTAACGTATTAGGATAATATATTTTTGATAACTATTATATATTAAATTAATTATTTTACTGACCACTAATACAAGGAAATAAACATTCTTGATAAATTTCTATACAAAGAATTTCACTCTATAGATGTGCTTTTAAAAATTTATTATTCATCAATTATATCGTATAATGGATGTCTAGAAGTTAACATTGATACCAGAAGTAATAAAATACCCTTTTTTCAGATCTCAAGGAACATAAAAGAATGAAATGTATAAAAATTTGTCTCTAGATGTTTTTCCAAATTAATATGGTCAATACATTGATCTATAGACTGAAAAACTAACTCTACTAATTTATCTTTAATAATTATTCAAAAAAAATTACACATTTCCCAAGACATCATGTGTGCTAGTATTCGGGGTGAAGCCTTTATCATCCTTCAGTCATGGGTTCATGACCCATGACCTTGAAATACATGATTGGTTGTGACCTAATATAAATTATGTTCTTTTCTAAAACCATACATATATGATTTCCAAAGTAAATAACATGGGAATCCTTTAAATAAGTGTAATGACTAAATAAAAATTCATCTAAGGTTTTTAATACAGACTATGTGCATAAATACTTCATCTAATGTTTAATTAAATATTTTCATGAATGGTTTTCCTTATAACCATTTTAAGAAATAAAAATCCTAAACATTTGAAATACAGTCACCAAATCATCATAACATTGATTCCCTCATATATCAAAAAGCAACTCCTTCTTGTCACATTCCATACATGTGCACACCCTCATTGTAGATTCTCATGGAACATGGTAACAACCTAAATTATTTTAAATAGTAATAGAAAAAATAAATACTTCCTTATTCAATATATTAGGTAATATATTCCATAAATCCATGAATTTGTTAACATCATCCATTATATTATAAACTAATTATCAACATGTTCTTAATTATCATGGTATTCAGTACCTTCCAATATACTTATTCACACCCCACATATTGTTATAAAAACAACATTATCATGACCTAAGGAACATATTAAGTGTTATCTTTCCCATAATCAATTTTTGTCCACGGAAATTACATTATCATTATATTACATTTCTATTCTATCAGACCCATTCAATGTGTTCTTGAAAATCTATAGTTTAAAATAGTAAATTAATAATACATATATATTTCACTTATCATATAACATAATTATTGAATCCAAATACATAAAAAAATTTATTTTTCCACTCATAATTATGCAATTAACATTTCTACCTCATCCAACTATATAATTCCTATTTCCTTTCACATTTCATGTGTAGTCTCATCATCAGAAACAATATAACAATTACTTGTACCACCCTTATGATCATATTTAGAAGCTTTGATATTTGGAAATTGAGTTTCATAATGACTATTTATTCAACACATAAACTCATAAGCTTTGAGGATGTATTTGGTAGGCCAATATTCTAAACCACTTCATTAACCGAACTCGTCATTCTTTTTAACGCAATCACTTGATTTGTGTCCCTATTTTACATAGTCAAAAAATATTATTGTTCTTATAAAACACTCACATAGGTGATTTTATCCACATTGTTGATGAAAAGGAAACAAAATATTATTTCCATCAGGGTCTACATTACATGAACTCTCAGCGAACTCACTGTTTCTATTCCTTGGTGAGACCATGATTTTGTCGATGTACATGTTGTTAACTATGTTCTAGGAAAACTTAATTGTAATGATCATATAATACAAAAATATAATTATCATCCCACTTGAGTCCTACTAATAAATCTTCCATCACATACACTGTCAATATAGATCCATCTGGTTCCCTTTATTGACTTAAAACATAAGCATAGTGTGAGCATTACATGCTATAGTAAAACACCACAAAATTCAGAAAAATAATTACTTATATGGTGTATAAATCATGAAATATTCATTAATATATGACACCATAGGTATATTTTAGGTTATTAATTTTCATATTATGTTTAAATTTATTGTGATGGTTCATGAAGCGTTATGGAATTCCACATGAAAATCCCATGAGAGTGGCAAACCAGGTGTATAGAAAGGCTGATTGTCCTGTACTAGATTATCCCGAGTCATGCTTATAATATCTTATAATATTTTTCACCCCTTGGTATATCTATTCCGGTTCCACATCCACATATAGTATCTAGCCATGGATGAATTGCTAGGAAACAACTCAATCTATCGGATATGAAAATTCCAAGACATTTTCTTATTATTTTCTTTATCGTTATACATAACCTTTTATATGTATTTAGGGTTATCAATAATTTTTTCTCATCCTATATATTTTACTAAAACTTTGATCTGATAACAACTATAGTGACCCTATCTTTTAAAACATTAAAATTACATAACATTTTCAGAATACATAAATCATTATAAAAATAGACACCTAATGACCGTACTATTTTAGTTCCTTTGCAAACGTGGAAACATTAACACTATTACATAAATGTGCTACATTATCTCCCAATGGGTTCTTCAAGACTAAAACCCTTATTAGACACATAAAATATAAAATATGTCATTAAAAACTGGAGAGGAAAACAAAAAAGTGGGTGAGATCAGATAGTCTGTAAGGGTAA
The DNA here is from genome assembly GCA_963277665.1 of Viscum album. NCBI lineage: Eukaryota > Viridiplantae > Streptophyta > Magnoliopsida > Santalales > Viscaceae > Viscum > Viscum album. The sequence goes on along the minus strand of OY728119.1, from coordinate 1,008,862,375 downwards.
TCAATAGAGATATGTATTCATAATCATGAGTATAACTGTCTGAGAACATGATCATGAATATATAATATCATACCCTATATATAAAATATCATAAAAATGAATAATGACATAAATATTATAATTTCATAAAAAATTAATCATATGGAATTGAAGAACATAATCCATAAAAGCATATCCTAGGAATAAAACATGGAATTTCATAAGACACAAAAGAATAATAGTTATTTTATTATAATTAATGATATTAAATGTGAGACCATACTAGTAGAATAATTACGTAACATAACCATGTTCACACCCCATTCCATCCATGTATTACTAAATGGATTTCACCCCTCTTTCCATCGATGTAATACTGAATTGAAATCATTTGTCAATCCAATCCAATAATACTGAACAAAGTTAATTTCTCATTTCATCCTTATATGTCACATGAGATATTAATATTTACCCAGTTAATTGGAGGGATATATTGGTTCCACCCATCTCATAATGGAACTATACATACATATTACATAAGATCATAAATAAACATATCATAAAAAAAAATGGAATGGGTATCCTAGAAATATAAAAATATCATAACAAGTAGAAAAATAGAGGATTTATAATCATTTAATCAAATAATAACCTATAAAAGGAAGAGGTTTTTGTAATAATATATCCTGTTAATGATTAATTGGTGTCATAAAAATCATTCCATAAAATTTTAAACAATTAAAGATAAAATTTGAGAGGATAATTTGGATTATTTCCAATAAAATCATGAGTGACATCAAAAGATGTCATATTAAGAGGAAAATAACATGGAAGGATATCATGATAACATTTAATAAAGAATATATCCTTTCTTCTTATAACATTTTTTAAAACATAAAACCTTTTGAAAACCATTTCCATTGAAAACACTCTGAAAAAATAAAAACAAGATGGAAAAAATTTGGAATACATTTTACTAAAAAACAACTAAAAGTTGCTTAAAACAATTGAAAATGTTTTTCCTTGAAAAAATATAAAATGATATTGAAACTATTTTAAAACCCATTTCATAGAATATACTTTTAAAACTTATAAATGCAGTTATAAATCATTCTGAAATCCATTTTCATTGAAATATTATAAAAAAATGTTGAAAACATATTTTTAAAATGATTCCTTGAAAAATTTTAAAATAAAATTGAAATATTTTTGAAAAAAAAATCACTGAAAATATATTTTAGAAATAGATTAATAAAATATAACATTAATACATAAAAACAAATCTTCAGTTGTTTTACAATGAATAATTCCATACTAGTCATACGAGGTAAAAAGAATATTCCTTTTTCACATTAAATTTTTTTAAAGAATGCCTTATTTGGAAACTGAAAAAAAATACTCAAATGAAACAATTGTAAAAAGAAAAAATGGATTAAAATTTATTTCAATTATCAATGGATAATACTATAATTTTCATGGAAACACTTTTTTTAAAACATGATTACAATGGAAAACTAATTTCTGACCGAAGAGTGGGTAATGATAGGATTTCTTAATAACACTTTATTAAATATATTATATACCAATGAGTGGAAAAAATTGTAGAAATATGTGAATAAAATATTAAAAACCATATGAGATGAAAATTCATTAATTTTCATGAGTTAAGGATCATAATATTTCTTCAAAGGAATCATAAACAGAATCAATCTTCAAAAGAGATGAGATTGTCTCAATAATCTATTATACCTTGGTAAATTGGAATCATACTCTCCGTTTAAGAGGATTAAATTAAATGATGCATAAAATATATTTAATGTCAGTAAATTTCTTATATAAAGTGTAAAATATTTGTATATACACCTCAAAATATGATTTTGGTGCCTAAAAAAACAATAGTCTCAATGTAGGAAAATTAAGACAAAACCATTTCACTGATTTGGTAATGTCTGAAACATAAACCCCTTCACTAAATTATCCGTAAATTTATATAACAATACTCATAAATATATTTATAATAATCATATAATACAATAATTAGGGGTACATACACCACCCAAAAGGAAATAGTGGTGAACATTACACGTACCCCACATAAATAAAAAGTGAGATGAAATCCCCTTATATTCTATTTTCACACTCATTGTAATAGTTCTACCCACCTGTATAATATATATAAATTATTTAAACATATTTTAAAAAAAAATTATTATATCTAATACCATATCTGGTTTTATTATGAAATTATATTACCCTCTTGTTAACCATGTTATGTTAAGGTGTCCCTTTGGCTAATATCTACTTTTTTCATCACACGTGTCTTAATTTGTTATATCATGGGTCATTAGACTTATATCATGATTAAATAAATTAAAAAATGAAAAAAATTAAATTTATATACATTTTATTTGTATTATAATAATGAATAAAAAATATAACTACGAAATGGAAAGCACTGTTCACAAAGATGGTAAGTCATATATACGCTTGAATGTTGTTTCTGTTTTTGTTGTCATATTGAAAGAAGGAAAGAAAATGATATATATGTATATATTTATATAATATAATTAACGTAGAATTATATGGTTATGTATATCATATATGTTTACTAAAATCATTCGAAATACATTTCATGTAGTTTGTTAACAAATTAGATCGCTTTGAGGGGGCTCTACCCCACACTTCCTCGTACAAAATTATCGAATTTACAAAAAATGGAATGTAAATAAGATATTTACTATAAAATGAATCCATAATATTAATTAATAAATAAATATTATATATATAAAAATAGTTTTCATCATAATTTCTACTGTGAGAGGTGATAAGGCAATTGAACAATCATCCGTTTGTGAGGAAGAAGTACGCCATACACATAGAAAATATTTTGGTTATACATTAGATGGAGGTGTGTATAATTGTAGGTCGAACCACAATAATTCCAAAATACTAGTGTAATTATGATACAAGTGTTGTTATAAAATAATGGAATAATGATAGTGGATTTGGTGGAGTTCAAAAATGAATAAATGAGTTTGAGATAATCTTTTACCTCTCAATTAGGTAACTCCTTTTTGGTTGAGCAAAAAAATTACCTTGTATGAAATTATACCCAAAGGGAGGCTTCATGGAGTTAGGAAATTATTTTTAGATGTTTATTTTGTTGAAATTTTCCTAAAATAATTTTTTATAGAGGTGGGAAGAAGTGGGAATGTTGGTTTCCTTTTATAGTGAAAGGAAAGGACACATTTGGCATTTTTGGTAATCATGCTAGATATACCTACATTTTACCAGGAAAAAGAGACAAAAACAAAAACAACACAGTAAAGGAATTTTCATGAACAAATTATGGCCATCAAATGGGGGTTGTACAGATTTATAGGTCATTTTGGTTCTTATGTTTAAGGTTTCCTCCTCATATAAGTTTAATTTTACCTTAACCGATGTAATTAACTATAATTAAATTTGCTAATCATTTTGGCCAAAAAAATAATTTAATATTATTGTATATTATAAATTATTCATATTAAATATATGAAATAAACTTTTCCAAATTCCAATCATATGAATAGAAAATATTTATTTAAAATTAATCCAAGAGTCTGTTCGACAATGTATGTTCTTCAAGTTAAAACATTCAAAATATTGCTATGTTATTATATCCAACATCAATGAAAAATTAGTTCCAATTAACTAAATTGGATAAATTTATAAAAATATAATCTAATTATTATTTTAATCAAAATTAAAATATAATTTCACCTTATAAATAAATTATATGAAAATGCATTTTTGAACTAAAATTCATTATTTTTATCTTTTCATTAAAAAACTTACAAATAAATACCGAAAAAAATATCCTAAAATAATTTTTAGGTTTCTCTTATAAATATAAAGATTATTCTTAAATATTAAATCTATAAAAGTTTTAAAAATTATATTTACAATGTGTTCTCTATTAAAAGGCCTTAAAACTACCTTTATAAAAAAATACTGGTCTCTTGGCAGAAAAACTAGGATTGTTCTTATCTAATGTCTATCAAGTATATTGGATGAATACAAAAAATATGTTACTAAATATATAAAATATATATTACATTTATATCACTCACCAATTTTATTTAATTTAAATTATTTTGGTAAAACAACTTGCTGACCATAAAAATTGTAATATTTCCATTAATATTCAATCAGTTTTCCTATTCATTTATAATTAAGTGGTTACCTATGAATTCATTTTATATTTGTGTAAACCATATATTTTCATAAATTATTTAATAATATTAATAACCAATAATTTTAAATCTAGGTAATATATTATTATATTAAATAATCATATTTTATTAATTAAATATTGTTGGGAAAACCTCAGTCTTTCATGTTATTCTAGAAATCAAGGAAAGTCATTTCATTTAATGCAAGCTAACCTTGGTGTTCTGTGTATGGAAAGCTAATGTTTATGTTGCGTGTTTTTATCATTAAATTGGTTTTTCATGTAATTCTTTCAAAACATAGTTCTTTAATATAAAATAATCTATCATTAGTATTTTGTAAAATGAAAAATAACATAACAGTTTATTCAATTTGAAAAAATAATTCTTAAAATATAAGGATGTTACATTCTACCCCCAAAAAATTAATTTCATCCCCATAACTTTGATAGGTTATCAATGTTTCAATACTTGATGTTTTTATTCATAGAAACCCACATCGTAAAAGATAATATTAAAACTTATCTTAAGAATAGAACGTTGAAACCATAATGGTTTCCCCATGATACGTATATCTAGGATTCCCCATTAGAGAACATAGGTTGGGAGTAAATATTGGTCATGGAAGAAAATAGTATATAGTTTTAGGTTGATTAGGGTCATCAATTATAAATATTAAAATGATACTGAAAAATTTTAGGGCCTCAAAGTAACAAATCTATGATGATTTATAGGGCCATAGGTTAAAAAAGACATTAGGAAATTTTTTTATCATTATATTATCTTTGATTAATTATTTTATTGGACAAGAATATAAGGAAATATATTTACATGAATTATTTTTTTAAAAGATTAGGGCCAAACCCTCAATTTCTTATTAAATAAAAGACCTCTTTTAGACTGGGTAGAGGGTGACCCATTACATTGCATGAAGGCCCAAGGCCAAGTGGCCTGCAAACAGGGCTAGAAAGCCCATTTTTTTCCCAAAGGAACCCTCGGTGAACTGTACTGCTACAGTACCCACGCTGCTACAATCCCTGCAACAATATCACCGCCACTACAGTCCATGAAACAGTACCTCCGCCTCTATAGTGTTGTCATTGCTATAGTCTGCCGCTGCTATAACGACCTGTTACAGTACTGATACTGTGCCCTACTACTGTAACTCATGAATTCTCCCATGCCCGGATTTGATCCTGGGTCTTTTGGATGCCAAGTAGGAGCCTGAACCACTAGGGTGCAGGCTCGTTGGTTACTTGATGTATTTTTATAAGATAATTTTCATTCTAATTTTTTGATTTTATCTATTTCTAGTTCATCCAATACATCCTGTAATGGATGTCCCGAAATTAGTATTGATTCATGAAGAGCTAAAATACACTTTTTTGCAGATCTAAAGGTCCATAAGAGAAAGATATGTATATCTATTTTTATCTAAAAATTATTAAACATAAACAATGATAATACATTAATATTTATACATAAAAAGTACATCTAATTATTCATAATTAATTATTATAAATAATAATAATTAGCCATTATGAATGAAATCATATACGCCAGTGGTAGGCATGAAACCCTTATTATTCTTTGTTCGTGGGCTCACAACTCGTGGCCTTTCTATACTAGATTAGTTGTCACCGAACATACTTGGTGTCCATTTATATAAACATGATAATATAATTTTTAAAATAAATTATATAGACATCAACGAATGTTTTTCCCAAAATAGCCTATTAACATAGGTTTTCAATACAAAATCAATGTATAAGTACTTTTATGTTTAACTTAAACATTTCATGTATTTGTAACCTTATAACCATTCTCGAAAATGAAAAACCAAAAAAATAAAATAAAATGAGTGTCATAATATCATATTAACATTGATTCCCTTGTATACCACAATGTATCAATTGGTTTTCATATTCCATAGTTGTGAATACCCGCTTCATAAATTTTGTTGGAAGATGGTAATAACCTAAATTACCATAAATAATTTTTCAAAAAATGTATGCTTCTTTATTCCATTGATTACTGATTATATTCCTTAAATCCATGAAGTTGGAAACTTCGTACATTATTTAATAAAATACTTGTTAACAAGTCCTAAATTTCTTCCAAGGTAATCAGTACCTTCAAAATTACTTATTCATATCCCATATATCTTTATCCAAAACAATTATCACAATATAAGGAATATATTAAGGGTTATATTTCTCTAAATCATTTTTTCCATGGACATCACCTTTCAATTATATAAAATTTACTTTCCATTAGATCAATTCAATTTGTTATTATAAACCCATAGTGAAAAACATCAACTAAACAATCCTTATATAATCCAAAATTAATATAAAATAATTCTTCAATCCAAATATATAAATACTTTTATTAGACCACTTCAGCCTTATTCTTTTAATAAGGCTACCTCATCCAATTATACAATACCTCTTTACTTTCTCATTTCACTTATAGTCTAATCATGATCAAAAATAAAACTATTACATGTACCACATTGATGATCATATTAAGAAGCATTCCTCTAGGGACATTGAGTTACATAATGACAGTTTATTCCAAACTGAAAAACACATAAACATCGATGATGTTTTAGGGAGGAAAATATTCTCATCCATTTCATCAATCAAAATATTCATTTTTCTCTTTTAGTAACTTGATTTGTGACTACCTTTTCCACAGTCAAAAAATTATCTTGTTCTAATAAAACATTCACTTAAGTGATTCTTTCCACATTCTTGACACTAATGAAACAAAATATTATTTACTCCATTTTCATCATTACCCAAACCATTAGTGGAATCCTTTTATATCATCCATGGTGAGTCTAAGATTTTGTTAAGGTTCACATTGTTAATAATGTTATGTGAATATTGATTATGCATTATCATAACATCCTTCACTCTAGTGATCTTTCCATTTCACCGTTCATTAAAAAATCTTTCACCGCATTCAACATTAATCCAATTATTTCTGGTTCCCACCATTGTATAAAACCAGAAGCACTATGTTAGAATTAATTATCATTTAAGAAAACTATATAATCATGAAAATAATTACTTATAATCTGTCTAAATCACGACTCCTTAATTAATATATGACACCATAGGTAAATCCTATGTTATTTAGAGCCAACAAATATTTAAATAATTCATGTTTTTTTGTTAAGAGTTTGTGAATACCCAACAAATATACCTCAGGATTTTCAAACCATGTGTTTAGTAAGGCCCGTTGTCTTGTAACAGATTCCCCTATGTAAAAACAAAAAATCTTTTCAGTGTTCTTACTCCTAGGTACATATATTCCAGAGCAGCATCCTATTATATCTTCTAGATAGGGTTATATATATAGGAAACCACTCACTCTACCATTTTCCAAAATTCCAGGATATTTTCTTATAATTTTCCTTATCCTAATTATTATCCATAGGAATATCATTGGGGTCCTCACTATGGTTTAACCATCCTTGATTTCAATGCCCAAATAAAACATTAATATTATACAAACTATAGAGCCCCACTCTTTTCAAAACTTAACATTACATAAAATTATGGTTGTACATAAAACATAATAAAAACAGATGCCCATAGACCATACCAGTCAAGTGACATTGGAAACATAAAAACATTAACACTGGTACAAGAATGAGATACATTATCTCCCACTAAGTTATTCTTGACATGATCATTCTTAGATAAATCAAACATAATACCTATGCTCATAAACTGGGGAAGGAAATATGAAAGGGGTTAGATTATATTCTGAGTAAGGGTAATCAAGGGAGATATATAAGCATGATCATTAGTACAAGGGTGTGAAATCAATATAATTAAAGATAGAATATCATACCCTTCATATCAGAGATCATAAAAATAATGCATGTAACAAATAATGGATGGTTATATGACATGAATCATTAGGAAATGATGAACATATTCCATGTAAGAATATCATATGAATAAAACATGGAATTTTTTTAGATAAATAAGAAAACATAATTATTTCAATAGTAGTCAAGGCATTTCTATCAAGATCGTCATATTGGAAAATTTTCATTACTGAAATGGGTTCACACCCCATTCCAGCCCTGTATTACTGAACCATGTTCACCCTCTTTCTAGACATGTAATACTAAATAGAGTTTATTTCTTTTTCTATCCAGTAATACAAAACACAAATAATTTCTCATTCCATCCATGTATATCTCATGAAATATATTTATACACAATGATTTAGTGGGGTCAAAGATCCCACCCTTCTTATAATTAAATCATATATATATATGGAAAAAGATCATAAATAATTATATTATAACCCATGAAATGAAATGGGTATCAAAAAAATGAAATCACATCTTAAACTATGAAAAAAGAAAAATTTTATAATCTTTTCATCACAACATGACTCTATAATGGAAGTGATTTCAATAAGATTATAATTTGAGAAAGAGAAATGTGTGTCAAAATAATCATTCTACCAAAACATAAATCATTCAAGAAAGAGTATGAAAGGATACTTTGAATTATTTCTTATATGGGTATGAGAAACATTAACAGATGTATTGTTAGACAAAAAATGAGTTGGAATGATATTTTAATTAATTTTCTAAATGAAAATATATTTTCATTATTGATAAAATTTCTTAATCCGTAAAACAATTTGAAAATCATTTCCTTTTGAAATAGTATGAAAACATGGAAAGAAGTCTTGATAAAAATCGGACAACATTTTTAATAGATTAATTATAAAATAATTATGAAATCATTTGGAAAGTATTTTTCCTTAAAAATATATAACATGGATGGGGTATTTTGTGCTATTTTTGTTTGTGTGGTATTTTTGTTAGACTTGGGGTTCTCAGTTTTCCCTTTGAAAGTGATTAGATAATAAAATAAAAAATAATTTTCAGTTAGTCAGACAATAAAATTACATTGAAAAAAATAAAAAAATAAAAAACTAGTAATATTTTTAATTGATTATCGTATAATAATAGAATATTCTTCGAAAACGTTCTGGGAAAAAACTATTTTAAATAAAAGAAGATTTTTTACCGAAGAGATGGCAATGTCATGATTTCGTAAAAACACATTATTAAATATCATATATACCAAAGAGTGGATGAATTGGTAACAACATATGAATAAATAGTTAAAATAAAGATGAAAATAAAATTCATGAATTTTCATTAGAGATGTATCATAAAATTTAATCAATGGAAACCGAAATATTAACATTTTTAAAAATAGGTGACATTGTTTGAATAAATAGTTATTACTTGGTAACTTGGGATCATAATATCCATTTAAGAAAAGGAAATTTAATTAATAATAAAATATCTTGAAAATAATTATGGTCTTGATAAAACATGTAATGTTTATTTTTATATAATTGAAATGAAAATTTAGATGAATAACAAAACATGAGTCCTAACAAATGAACATTGAAAAAAATCTATTTCCCAGATTTGGTATATTTTGATACTTAAACAACAAGAATAAAAGATAATAAAATGGATATTTTAATACCCATAAAATTATGTATAACATACATATAACAAAATCATATATATTATATTCCCACACAAAAGGAATGATTATAGAACATAACACGTATCTAACGCAAATAAAATGTTCGATGAAATCTCCTTACATTGTGTCCTAACTCTCAGTGTACTCATTCAAACCACCTGTATAAGAAATATAAATTTATTATATATATATTTTTGGAACCATATTATTATATATATATAATACCATATAGAGTTTTATTATGACCTTCTAATAACTCCTTATAACCAACCTATGTTTATTCTTCACTTCAGATAATATTTGATCTGTTCGTCGCATTGTCTTAATTCTTTATAATGTGGGTTCTTATACTTAATCATGATTTAATAATGTAAAACATAATATAAATATAATATATATTCATTATATTTTTTATAATAATCTATATAATATAGATGTATGAAATAGAATATCCCATTCATTGATACAGTAGGCTGTATGAACCCATGAACGATGTTTCTATTTTGAGTGTTGTGTTTAAAGAATAAATGAAAGTGAAATATATGTATATATGTACATAATATAATTACTGAAATTTTTTAATGTTATATGTGTAATATAATTTCACTAAACCCATCCTTAATACATTCCATATTGTGTTTGAATAAATCACATCACTATGAGGGGGTAGTAGTCCGAACTTCCCCAAATGAAATTATTGTATTTACAGTAAATGGAAAGTAAAAATATATGTATTTTTAAATTAATATAAATGATTAGTTAAATAATAAATATCATATATGTTATATATAAATATATTTCCCATTATAATTTCTATCGTGATAGGCGGTAATGAAAATTGAACAATCATCGTTTTCCAAGGTGTATGATCCCCGTACATTTAAACAATATGATTTTTACCCAATATATGGAGGTGTGTGTGAGTGTTGGATGAAATTAGAGAATTAATAAATCCTAGTATATTTAGTAAACATGTGGTGTTATAAAATAATTTAATTAAGAGAGAGGAGGGGGTGGATAAATAAATTAGAAGAATTGATCTTGAGAGAAGGTGTTACCTCAAAATCAGGTAACTCCTTTTGGTTTGTACGAAAAGGATACATTGGAATAATTTTTTCTAAATGGGAGGAAATAATAAGGTAGGTAGGTATTTTGAGAAGTTTATTGGGTAGATATTATAAAATACGTATTGGATTGAGTGGATTTTAGAAGAGGGACAGGTGGTGACATTTTATACGGAAGGGAAACAATATAGTTTTCATTTTTTAAAACCAGATAGGTGTACCAAGTTTTTTTCAAAATATATTCGTAAATAAACCAAAAAACAAGATAATGGAAGGATAATAACTTAATAATTTCAAAATAATGGGTTTTTGGAATGTTTATAGTTATTTTTGGGTCTTAAATATAAGATTTTGTCATTTGTTTAGGTTAATTTTACCATAACTGATGTCAATAATTTTATTGCTTTTAACTCAATTTTTGTGAATAAACTATGTTGAACACATTAGAAATTATAAATTATGTTAAATAATTGTATTTAATTAATTATTTCAAATTCAAATCCGAAAAGTTGAAGAAATTATTTTAATATATATTTAGTAGTCGGGTCGACAATGCGAGGTTTTTAGTTAAAAAATTCAAAACATTACTATGTTTGTATATCAAATTTCACTGTTAAATTGGTTCCAATTACCAAAGTTGGAATAATTTTTAAAAAATATAATCTAATTAATCGTTGAAACCAATTTAATGTATAATTTTACCTTATAAGTGAATTATACGCAAAATTAGTTTTATACTAGAATTTAGCATTTTTAACTATTAATTAAAAATGAAACCATACATAAAAAAACAAAAAATTATCCAAACATAATTTATATGTTTTCATTCAAAAGATAATGTTTATAGGGACATATTAAATTTATATAATTTGGAATAATTTGATTTAAAATGGGTTCTCTATAAAATGTCTGTAAAACTACCTGTATAATGTAATATAGGTTTTGATGCACACAATTGGGGTTTTTACTATCTAATATCTATAAAATCCATTGGATGAATACCAAAAATATTTGATTAAATATGTAAAATATATATTACCAAAATATTAAAAACAATTTTAATTTATTTTATTTTATTACAGTAAAACAAAATTGTTACAATAAAAATAATAATCTTTCCTTTTATATTCAATCAGTTTTCATATTAATTTATAAATAATTGTTAACATAAAAATTCCGATTATAGTGTTTAATCCATATATTTTCCTAATTTACTAAATAATATTCACCATTGATAAGTTATCATAATGTTTATATATTATTATATTAAATAATCACATTTTTATAAATTATTATTGTTATATAATCCTCAGTTTTAAGTGTTATGAAACCCATCATGGAATGTAGTTATTACGTGTAACACAAGCTAAAATTGGTGTCACCTGTAGATCATTATAATTTTTAGTTGCGTGTTGTTCATGATTAAAATGTTATTTTATATAACGACCGCCGATCATAATTCATTAATTTAAAATTATATATCATCAGTATTGTGTAAACTGGAAACAAATCGTAATGTTTTAGTTCATTTGAAAAAAATTCACAAATTCACGTGTTGTTGAATTAACACCCCACACTCATAGGGAATATACTAGTATTATAATTTGTTGTGTATTTGGCCATTAATATAATGAATTTATATATTTTAATTTTAATAGAATAATGATTATATTAATGATTTTTAATATTAATTTATAAATTATTAAATAAATTTTTTCATTGAATTAGATTTTGATATGATGAAACGTAAATTTTATTTTTGGGAAATATAGAGTTTCAATCATTGAAATTTTTTATTAATTAAAAAATTGATGAAATAAATGTTATTTTATGAAATTATTATTATAAAATAATAATTATTTAAGTATGAATGGTAAAATAATATTGTATTAACAAATGGTATTTTAATAAGGGTCTAAAAACAATTATTTTCCAAAAAATGTATTTTTCAACAAATTGGGGGATTGATTTAAAAGTGTCAATTCTAATTAATAGATAATTTTATTTATAAATCAATTTTTTGAAATTATCATGTCATGAGAATCTAGCGATTAAATTTTCCTAATTTCTGTGACTCGAATTTTTGGGTAAAAATTACATAAAAAATATGGTAATTATTATGAAATCAGAAGACCAAAAAATTCATTAACAAATATTATAGTGTATCCATGAATGGTTTTTGTTTACCCCAAAAAATTATATGTTTTTGTGGTTATTTGATTAATATTATAAGCAATCATAAAATCCACCAAAACCTATATTAGATTTTTTAGTTTAAAAATAAGTTATTTATTAACATTAATCACATCTAAAGCACAAGCGGTATTATTTTATGGATTTATATTTGTGGCCTTATAAAAGAATCAAAACCACCCATCATTAGTAGAAATTAGGGAAGAAACCATGGAATTATTTTTTATTTTTTTATCATATAGAGTCCAGAAGCCTATGTTTAGGGGCCCCATGTCATGGTTTGGGATCATGTACTTGTCCATTTTATTCAAGAACCTTCTTTATATTATTTTTTTCCAATAATAAATATTTTAATATTTTTTATACATGCCTCTTATTTTATTTATTAATTAAAAGTTACAAGATTCCCCTTTAACTCACATTAAACCATTCATAAATCACTGTGTACCAATATTATGATGCTAAATTTATATTGCAGTTTTTTCAGGAAAGATTAAATATATATTAAATAATAATCCCCATTTCTACTAATGTATATTCAATAATATGGACCTATCATTCATTTATTTGGGAAATTAATATATTTAACACAAACTCATTAATCTTCCAGTGGAAAGTGAGAAGGGGATCTTATGATTTATGATGTATGTGGCAAACGTTTTTGTGTACATGATATTAATGTGATGAGTGGGCCGAATATTATATAGCACTCCAATGCATTTGGAACTATTTTTATCTCATTATATACCTTTTTTGGTTTATGGTGTGTTATCCTCAGTACAAAATAATATGATTTATTAGTGGTTAGCCTTGAATTAGGCTTTTGATGTCTTTTTTAGGTTTGTGCCCCATTCCAATGTTTCCTTTTTTTATCATATTATATTACACTTCAATATGGATGTTTATTATTCTAACCCATTTTATGTCTGATTGATATTATTATTTCTTAACATTTAGTCCTTTTATCATGTAATGATTTGATTATTCCATTATTGGGATTTATAGCTCAAATATTTCACATGTATGTCTTCATTTCACCCTATACATTTTCAAAGGATCAAATAAAATCAAAGCACTGTTATGAGATTTCTAATAATTTTGGTTTAGCCATGTTTCTTGTTAATGTGATATACAACTAATTTTCCAAATAAATTGTGCCTCGTGATAATCATTAATCATATTAGGGTTATATTTTTATAGTAAATAATTTATTATGGTTTATTAAAATATGTGTTGTCAAAGTTAGAATATAAGGAAGGACTAGTTATTTTTATGATTAGGATTATAAAACTCCAGTGAAACCATTTGTGATAAGACTAAAAATAAAAATACATCCATAAAAAATTATAGAGTACAGAGTAAGTGGAATCAAAGAAAGTACATCCTCGTGTGGAAACTATATGTAGATGTGGCTCTGAAATAATTGTACCTAGTGGTAATGACGATGAAATTAGAGCACTGAGCATAACATCATCATTAAAAGGATAATGAAAATGTGTTTACAACACAATGTATTGAAAATACCAGGGGATATGCCTTCTAAAATTCACAATATTTATACAAAACATTACGAATAGAATTAAAATTTTCATAATAATTTATTTTTGGTAATTTTTCACAGATAAACTAGATTAAAGACTAGAAATCCTTATGTTAAGGAATACAAGTCATTTACAAGTTATCTCTTTAATTGTAATTGTTTCCATTTTTTATTTAAGAGTTTTGAAATTATCATTCCAAATTATTAATTTATTATATTAAATAGAAGGGAATAATATTAAATGAGTTATAAACCAATGGTTTTTAGAATTTAATGGATACCCAAATGAGATTCCCAACATTATGGGAGAAGGAGTTGGGAAATTCATGACTATACATTCTTAATTTTCTATTGTATCGAAAAGAAACATGGATAATTGAGAAAACCACATAACCATAAAATAAATAATGTTGAAATTGAGACCTTTACGATTCAAATTCCTCTAAATATTAGTGAATATTCCAATACTGTAATTGTGAAAAAATGTATGAACTCTATTGAAAATGTATTATCTATAGTTCAATGCTCTGTAAAAGATAAGGTAGTGATATTTATTTATCTTATGGTGAGAGAAGGTGATCATTTGTGGTTGTTAAGAAAATGTAAAAAAGAATGAGGAGGATATTAAATTAATTTAGTAGAAATTATTCCAAAAAAGGATTTTTGATTAATATTTTACTCACACTCTCTAACTAAAAATGTCTAGAAATTTAATTCTCCTAATGAAAAAGGATGATGAATCCATTAGGGAGAATGAGAAAAACATAAAAAGGCATGAGCTTTATGACTTACAAATTGTCATCTGCAAAAAATAATTAATACCCCTTCATTGGTGAGATAAAGATGATTCTAGGACATTAATTTGGTGAATCAGGACATTAAAATATATTGGCAAATATTATGATGTCCCTCAAAGTCAAAATGTATATCAGAAAATTTAAAAGGTCTCATAGGGATAGTGATAAGTAGAGAGAGATATATTTTAATTATGGTTGAATGATGAAGAAATGTTATGCAGGGGGAACTCAAACATTCTAGTTGTTAAGATTATGGGAAGAAGCATCCTAGAAAATACATGAAGGTGAAAATGAAATAAATTTAGTGTTGGTATAAAGGTAACCTAGCATGATATTTTTAATTTGAGAATCTTATCATTATATGGTAGAAAATATTTTTCTTATCAACCCTTATCTGATTATACAATTTTTTAGCTACAATGAATATGGAACCATTTCGAATAAATTCTCCAAAACAATATTTTTTTATAATAATTGTTATAAATAACATCAATGGGATAGATAAATACTAATCCATCACAACTGTTGAAGTGTATCCTAAAAATGTTTAGAGGAAATTAATAGTAGTTATTCATTTAATGAGAGTGAATGTTCTTTTTTATTTTGGTTATACACATTCATTCATCTCCTGCATGTTTAGATGAACTATTCAAACACCATCTCAATATAGGGAAGTTGATTTATCAATAAAGATGAAAAATGGATCAATTAGAGCTTTCCAAGAAAATTACTCACTCTTCTCAAAATTTATTGTGTTTAATTTTCGAAAAAACATGTGATATGTCTTTGGAGGAATTTGGTGTTATTGTGGTCATGGATTGGATATAATTAAATAGAAAGAATATAAATTTCCTTGATAAATAATTCACCATAAATATCACAAAGACTCCTTAGATTCTATAAAATATCATAGAGTATAATGAATCTTCTTTGATACCTTCATCTAAAGAATGGATATAATTACCTTATGAGCAAGGGTAAATAAATCAAATGGTTGAGTATAATGAAAACTCACTATTTAGGTCATGATTGTTATAAATTAATTCACAAATGTGTTTCTTGAAGAATTTCCTAGTCTTCCTCCTAGATAATATGTTGAGTTTGAAATCAAACCAATACCTGGAAAATTTATAATATCCACGATTCTATGTTGAATATAAACTTTTAAACATGTATAGATTATTAAGTAGCTATAGTAGAATCTGGATTAAGGGTTCATTTCCCCAACTGCTTCACCATTGTGATGCACTAGTCCTTTTAATTAAGAAAAAGGATGCATCAATGCACCTCTACATTGATTATCATCCTCACTATATGATCAAAATAATGAATAAGTATTCTATGCCACATATTGAGTAATTATTTGACTAGATTCGGGGAGAATAATACTTATGAAAGGGTTTTCATTTGTCGGGATGTTATAAAGTAACACTAAAGAAGGATGATATCCTCAAGACTTCTTCTATACAATGTACATTAACTATGAGCTCACGATGAGTCCATTTAGATTAAATAATTCTCCAAGAACCTTTGGGGACCTGATGAATAGAGTATTTAGGTATTACCGTATCAAATATGTGGTAGTCCTTATAAAAAATATTCCTATACACAATTAAATAATGGAGAGATATGAGGATCATTTGAATTCTATATTAATTTATTTAAAAATATACTGTTGCATCTGAATTATAATAAATACAAATTTTGGATGGGGAAATTAATATCCCTGGGGCATGTTATCACCCGTAAAGGAATATATGTGGATCCTTTAAAAACTAAATCAATGGATGATCTAGAACAATAACTGTGGAAAAAATTTGTTGTTTACATGTATTAGGTGGCTGCTATTGTTAATTTGAGAAAACAATTCATGATTTTCATATCCACTAACCATGACACCTCATAAGGGTGACGTGATTTTATGGAATGTTGAATATATAGAGAGATTTGAATGGTTGTAGAATATTTCAATAATTTATCCTTTACACAAATTACACACTAGTGGGGAAGGATTTTTTTCTACATTGATACATCAAAAACATATTTGGTTGTATACTCATAAAAGATGAGAAACATAATAGCATATCCATCCCAACAATTAAAAATTCACTGGAAGAAATACTCAACACAAGATAATAAACTGGATAATGTGAAATTCACATTGAATACATGGAAATTTTTTCGTGATGGGTGGAAGGGTTACATATATTCTTATCATAAAACCTTCAATTATATATTCACACAAAATATAATCTATATAAAATAATAAAGGAGGTTAGAACATATCATGGATTATGATTTTCCAATCTATTACCTTGTTAAAAGGAAAATAAAATTTGTAGTCACTCAGATTTGAATGTTTTCCACAACCCAATCCATGATGATGTTTGCAATGGATTTAATATTCTTATACACACAAAGGACGAAATTGTGTTAATTAAAGCATCATAATTTAACAATGATCAAATGACACCTTGTAAATCAATTAGTGAGAGGAATGATTAATCCGAAGAAGATGATAAAGTGTTATATAAAAATTTAGTAAATATTATAGACTTCAAATTTTATAAATATTCAGTTATTAGGATTAGAACTATAATATGTGTGCCATAAAAATATGAAGAGAAGAGAGAAGTTTTTTATGATTCACAAAGTTCATCCTTATATATTTTTCTAGTTTATATTATTATTTATATATATTTGAAGAATTTTTCCTGGTTGGATAACATAAATATGGTGTGTTGGATCTGAATCTACAGATTATACACAAGAGGGGGGTGAATTGTGTCTTTTGTAATTTTTCAATAACTCTTTTCTTGAACGAGTTCTATCCTTTATTCTTTATATAATTTGATCGCGTAGTGGAAAAATTAAAATCAAGAACATAGAGATGTATAGTGGTTCGAGGAACAAAAATCCCCCAGTCCACTCCACCAATGATCTACTCCATGAGCTTGGTAATTTTCACTATCTGGTCATCTTTTCCACAGAACGATTTACAACTGAGTACATGCAGTTGACACCATTACAATCCAAGGTGAAAAAAAGCCTTATGGTTCAAACACAGACCTACACAGCTTAGAATGAGAAGCTGGTTACTCAAGAATAATAAAAAAAATTCAGAAAGAAATTTCCTGTTGATCTTCACAATTGCAATAGCATGCAATTGACAGCAGATGGATCGACCTCTCTAGAAATATTGACCTTTAAGACAATGCAGTTCTGAGTTGATCCAGTTTTAGTAGATATAGAGATATAGTTCACAACCTCAGAAGTTGTAGATCCACATTAGATATTTGATGTTGAACATGTGAATCTTCTATCGAGTTCCTTCTTCTTGAACAAACAGAGCTTGTACGCTCCTTTTGAATCAGCAGATCAATCTTGAATAGTTTCACTCTATGTTTTCCACCATTTTCAATAATAGATTGATCACATCCTCTTGTACCTGGTGTTTCAGAGAGAACATATATAATAAAACATATCTCGTTCATATTTAGATCCATAAAGGCCGCCTTCTGATTCGTGATATTAAAAAATTTTAATTTTCAGAGAAGTCGTAACTTCCTTTAAGACTCGGCATAAAAAGATATTTTTTTTTTCAATCATAAATCCATTAATAAAGCATCTTTGAATCAGTAAAAGTTTTACTTTAAAAATGACTTTAAATCCGGCTTGAAATCCGCCCAGAAATCAGCTTACTGATCGTTACACATAAATATCATCTGTCAAAATTTCTGACGCCAAATGTAAGGTTGATAACATGGCCTCCAAACATAGGGTTAATAACATAGTCTTCAAATATAAGGTTAACAACCTAAGGTTGATAATGTAAGGTTGAATAGAAACGTAAGGTTTAATATCCATACTTTTTCTTCAACAGTCAAACGTACGATAAAATATCCACACTTTTACTTAATCCATACTTCTCTAAGAATGTACGGTTGTTCAAAAAAGTAAGGTTGATGAACCATACTTTTGAGAAAAAAATGAATCATATAGAATTTGTTTACGGTTCTCCTTCCATACTTTTCTGATAACCAAAACATAGGGTTCCTTCCTAATGTAAGGTTCTCCTTCCACACTTTGCTGAAAACATATGGTTGTTTAAACATACTTTTCTCTTATATAAAAAAAATCCTCTTTTCATCATTATGCTACATTTATCCACATAGGGTATGAACAGTGATTCTAAAATGTGCTAAAGCAGATTCCATGGTATATTTATCTACGTATGGTGTGAAAAGTGATTCTCGAACACGCTAAAGTAGATTATGCACTAAGTAATAAATTCTTTTTATTTCAAGAGTAAAATAAATTAATAAACTCATGAAAAATACTAAATAAAATCATTAGAAAATATCTAAGGGTATTTGTGAGCATCAAAATTTTCATAAAGAGACAGAGTATTATTTTCAATAATCTCCCTCTTTAAATAACATTAATATGTATTTTTTAAAACAATACTCCGCTCAACAATATCCCCTTTTTGATGATCACAAAACCCATAAAATAATTAAAATTATTTAATCAAAATTAACTTTCAAAATTCGCTATAATGATTTAAATAAAAACCTCTCCACCAAAAAGATAATTATAAATCAAAATGTCTCATTTAATTTTCCCCTTCAATAGAAATAATTCTCCCCCTAAATAAAATGTAAGTTTTGATGTTGTGTTTGTCCAAATTCTCCCCCTTTTGTGATATTAAAAAGAATGAAAAAATCATGGATTTTAACACATTTAATATTGCACTGAACTGTTAGTAAATGCTATTATGAACTGTTTATCAATAATTAAATCTGGAGTACTGGCATATTAAAAATAAAGTTAGAAAATTAAATAAAGAAAGAAACAAATAAATAATGAAGGAAAATTTTCATTCAAAAATAGTAGTATATACATGTCAATGATATTCACAAGAATCAAGGATTGGGTAAGATAGGCAATAGGGTCTATCTCCTCTAGATTGCAGACTTGATTTCTGTAAACTGTTCCCAAAGTCTCTTCATCACCCCATCTCCATGCTTGATAAAGAGCTCTATGTTCTCCTGAGTCATATGAATGTTCTCAATTAAATTGACTCTGAAAAACTCATGCATCCTTTCCCCTTTTTCAAGAAATACTGCCAGCTTCTCTAATAACTGATCTAACAGAATTCTGATCGATGGCTCACTAGATGTCAGTTGACCCACTAAGAACATCGGATTATCCAGAAACACTGACAAAGGAGCACTGTTACATTGAAGATATTGAATCTTGTTATTCATGTTACTCAATGGAGCTGTGATATCTTAAAACCTTATGATTAAATCAGGTGAAGTACCTGATCCATTAATATCATTATTTGCAACTAATGCAAATTGGTTCTCCCTAAAAAGCTTCAGATCTGATAAATTTAACTTCATAACCATTTCAGATTTTAATTGTGCAACAACAGTCAGCATATCCTCTTTAAACATTTCAACTTCTTGCCTTGAAACTGTACACTCCTTCAGCTTTTCAAACTTCAAATGTTCTAAGTCTAAGGAATTTATCAGAAATGCATTCTCAGATTCCAACTAAGATAATTTTTTGTACAGTTCTTCAACTTCTTCTATTCTAGAATCAGATGCACCTTGTGCTTGATTCATAGTCTCAGGTTGATGCAGCAGTACCAAAGGCAATGATTCAGCATCAGATTTTTCTTTTTCTCTGTCCTGAAAAGGTTGGTCCACAGATTTTTCTTTAGAGTTTTCAAACTCCCCCACAGAAAAATCCTCTTGAAGTAACTCTGTGTGAGGTTCAGAAGAATTCTCACCAAAAACATCATTATTTATGTCTTCCATTGGGTTTTCAAGAATAATATTTTCAGAAGTTTCCTGAGGTATGTCCACTTCTTCACTAGGCACTGCCTCCATCTCCTATTCTTTTTGAAGTACAACTTCAACATCAGCTACAATCTGTTCCTGATTTTCCCTTTGAGTTTCCTCTTGAGGTCCCAATTTCTCTACTGGATCTGTTCTCTCAGTAACATCTTCCATGGTTTTATTAGCAACAGATTCTCTCACAAATGAATAAGTAAATAATGTTTCTATTATAGTTTCCAATGTAGTGGAAGTGACATCCTCATTTACTGGTCTTTTTCTTCTTGATTTAAGGCCCTCCTGACTTCTGTCTTCCTCAACATCTGCCACTTCAAAGTGAATCCTTCTTGCTACATTGCTGAATCTGGATTCAGCTTGTCCCTCCTTGGACTTAGCAGGTTGAGCCTGAGCACTCTCTGAGTCATCCTCATCTCCTAATAGAAAAACTTTTCCTTTAATTGTGATCCATAAATAACCAACTTTCCTCAATGTTCTATCATTAAACGTATTACTGTAATGACAGTTAACTCTTGCATCCACTAATCTCACCATGTATTTCATAAAAAGTAGCTTAGAAATAAATCTACCAAAGGGGTAGAAATTCATCCTGACCTCGCTTTGACAGCAGTAACTGAGATACCTTATCATGTATCTTGGAAAGATTAACTAATTATGACTTAACAGTGGAAAAATTATATACATATCAGGGTACAAAATCTTCTCCATTTCTGCCATCCGTTGA
This sequence comes from Viscum album, assembly GCA_963277665.1. Lineage (NCBI taxonomy): Eukaryota > Viridiplantae > Streptophyta > Magnoliopsida > Santalales > Viscaceae > Viscum > Viscum album. Next base: position 1,008,840,457 of record OY728119.1, on the reverse strand, counting down.
GTTATTCCATTTTTAATAAATTTGACCAAAATCTTCTGATCAGGCTCCAAATATTTGACATACATTTTTTTATTGTCTTGGTAACAAAAAGGAAAGACATGATTTCTTCGGATTTATGCACAGAAGCTCCTATATTCGTCAATTCGAAATGAAAAACTCCCTCATGAGGGCATTTGAGAATCTGACTAATCTCTACTGAAGAGATTAAGAATTTCCTATCCTCTACCTTAGCCATCATACTGTCCTCTGTGTCTCCCAGACTAAATTGTATAGATTTGTAGAAGTATCTAAGTTCTTCTTCATACAGAAATTCCATATTTTCACTGTTGAACATCTGTTCAAAATTCTAAAATGACAATGCTTGCTTCAACAATAGATTTTTCTGAAAAAACCAGTCGAGATCGATTACCTTGCCCTGTCCCTCGGTGCGTTGTCTCCTGGAATTGCTCGGCTTGCCCTCATTGGATCTTTTAGTCCGTACCATTTCTGCAAGAGTCTCTGACGGTTTAAAGGTTAGGGTTTCGGAAGTTCAAAGGTTAGGGTTTCAGAAGAGGAAATGCGATTTTCAGATTTCGAAAGGGTTTCGATAGAAGTTAATGGGTTTAGAAGTCAAAAAGGCTCGGATAGCCTTGATTCCCGTGTAATCACTAATCATTAAATATAAAAAGAAATAAGTTTTTTAGATGGAGAAAGAATGAATATCTTATACAATATTCAATCAAAAAAATAAAATTTACATAAATAAATAAAATTAAAAAAATTATTTAAAATTAAATAAACCCAGCTCTCCATTAATAAAATCAAAAATTGTAGTGGGAAGTGGTTTAGTAAAAATATCTGCTAAATAAATTTCAGTATTTATAAATTCTAAAAATATCTATTTTTTAATAACACGAGCTCTTAAAAAGTGATTCCTTATATCAATGTACTTAGTTCTAGAATGACTAATAAGATTTTTTGAAATATTAATTACACTCGTATTATCACATAAAATAGGTGTATTATTAAAATTCAATCTAAAGTAAATCAGAGTGTTTTTCATCCACAAAACTTGTGCACAAAAACTACCTGCAGAAAGATATTCTGCCTCAGCTGTTGACAGGGAAACTGAATGTTGTTTCATAATAGACCATGATACTAAAGATTTACCTAAAAAGTGACATGTACCTAATATACTTTTTCTATATAATATACAACATCCAAAGTCATCATCTGAATATGAAATCAAATTAAAATCAGAAGTTTTATGATACAGAGGAGATTGAAAAATAGTTCCTTTTAAATATCTAAAAATTCTCTTAACAGTAGTTAGACGAGATTCATTAGGATTTGATTGAAATCAAGCACAAAGACATACTGAATACATTATATCTGGCCTTCTAGCAGTAATATATAACAAACTACCAATCATACCTCTATATAACTTGTTGTCAACTGACTTTCCAGTTTCATCCCAATCACATTTTATATTAGTACACATAGGAGTTGTAAATGACTTGTGTTCTCACGTCCAAATTTCTTAAGTAAATCATTAATGTATTTTCTTTGATTTAAAACATTTCCAAAATCTTTTTGAAATATTTGAAGACCCAAAAAGAAATTTAATTCTCCCATCATACTCATTTCAAATTCTTCTTACATTAATTTTGAAAATTCATGACAAAGAGTTTTATTTTTGATCCAAATATTACATCATCAACATAAATTTGAACCAATAAAACATTATTTTTCACAGTTATCTTAATGAGTGTTGGGTCTTACATTAAAATAGTAAAATCATTTTTCAGAAGAAAAGAACTTAATTTTTCATACCAATCTCTAGGTGCTTGTTTAAGGCCTTAAAGAGATTTAGTAAATTTAAAAACAGAATCAGGTTTTTGAGAGTTTTCAAAAACAGAAGGTTGGTCAACATAAACTTCCTCCATTAAATAACCATTTAAAAAGGGATATTTAACATCCATCTGAAATAATTTAAAATTCATATAATATGCTTAGGATAAAAGGATTCTAATGGCTTCTAACCTTACAACAGGTGCAAAATTCTCATCATAATCTATTCCCTCTTCTTGATTATATCCTTTAGGTACTAATCTTTCTTTATTTCTAGTTATTGTGCCTTGGTCATCCTGTTTATTTCTAAAGACCCATTTGGTTCATATTATAGGATAATTCTTAGGTCTTTCCACTAAATACCAAACATCATTTCTTTTAAATTGGTTTAATTCATCTTGCATTGCAATTACCCAAAATTAATCATCTAAAGCTTCTTCTAAAGTCTTGGGTTCTTGTTGAGATAGGAAGGTAGATAATTCCACTAGGTTTCCTAAGTTTCTTCTAGTTTGTACACCAGTTTCTAGGTCACCTATTACAGTTTCTAAAGGGTGATTCTTTTGGAATCTAGACTATCTAGGTAATATATTTAAAGGTTCTTTAGTATCATATTCCTCTGAACTGGACTGAATTTCTTTTATATCATTTTCAAAATCATTCTTTAAATTCTCAAGTCTCATGTCATCATTAGAGTAAAGTTCATCCATTTGTTCTGTCCTTTTCTCAAAAGGACCGGATTCATCAAATTTCACATGAACTGATTCTTCAAAAATCCTTGAATTCTTATTATAAACTCTATATGATTTGGAGGTAGCAGAATATCCTAATAAAATACCTTCATCAAATTTTGGATCAAACATACCAAGATTATCCTTGGTGTTTAAGATATAAACCTTCCATCGAAAAACATTAAAGTAATTTACATTAGGTTTTCTGTTATTCTATAGTTCATAGGTTGTATTTTTCAAAATAGGTCTAATTAAAACTCTATTAATTATATAACAAGCTGTATTCACAGCTTCTGCCCAAAAATATATTGGTATTATATATTCATTTACCATAGTTATAGCCATTTCTTGAATCGTTCTATTTCATTTTTCTAAAATACCATTTTGTTGTGGTGTTCTTGGTGCAGAGAAGGTGTGTTTAATACCCATATTAGAGAAAAAGGAATTAAATTCTAGATTCATAAATTCTCCACCATGATCACTTCTCAATGAGATTATATTGAAACCTTTTTCATTTTGAACGGATTTTCAAAAACTTTCAAATAAAGTAAAAGCCTCATTTTTAAATTTCAAGACGAAAATCCATGTAAATATTGAATAGTCATCAACTAAAACATATACATATAATTTACCAGCTAAAATTTCTACTCTTGAAGGTCCAAACAAATCCATATGAATATGTTCTAGAGGTTTAGATGTAGCAACCTTGTTAACATATTTGAAGGATGATTTGTGTTGCTTTCCAAGTTGACATGCACCCCAAAATCTGTCACTTTCAAATTTGAGACAAGGTAAATCAGAAACTAAATGTTTCTTAGATAACTTATGTAAAACATATACATTGCAATGACCAAGTCATCTTTTCCAGATCCAGGATTCACATACTTTAACAGTCAAGCAGTTTACTTGTTGTTTACACAAGGAATTTAAATCCAAAGTATAGACATTTTCAGTTCTTGGTGCTTTAAATTTAAACAGTTTATCATTAGAAATAGTACAACAATTGTTAGTAAAATCAAAAGTATATCCATCATCACAATGTTGAGAGATACTTATCAGATTGTGTTTTAGTCCTTATACATAAAGTACTTTATTGATTGAGACTGTTTTTGGTTCTCTAAAAATTCCAATGCTAATGATTTTTTCCTTTCGCATTGTCACCAAATGTGACAAGTCCTCCTTCCTTTTGAGTGAGTGAAGAAAAATTCAATGAGTTTCCAATCATATGTCTTGAGAAACCATTGTCCATGTACCATATATCTTTTCTTCTATTGTGACCTGCTACTTTCAAAGACATTCAAACAAGTTTCTTTGGTACTCATATTTTGTTGGGTCCAGGAGTTTTAGCTAGCAATGATCTGGGTATCCAGATTTGCTTTGTTATTTTAAAATTAGCTGAATCATATAAGTCTTTTGAAACATAGGCTTTCTCAATACCACAAATTTGAGGTTTTCTTAAGAAACAGTTTTTAGCCACATGTCTCTTTGCCCCACAAAAATTACAATTAACCATTTTAGAGCTAAGAACAAAATGATTTTTATATAGCTTTGGTTTTTATCCTTTACTACCAATTCCAAATTTCTCCTTTTTAATTACTGTTTTTCCAAGAATTTCATTTAATGAATTCTATCCTTTTGTAAAAACCAATGCAGCCTGTTTGTAAGATTCTACATCATCCTGCAGTATTTTTATTCTTGATTCAAAATTAATATAGTTAGTATTAATCAAATTGTATTTATCAGTTAATTCTTTATGTTTTTTCAGCATTGTATCTCAATCATCTGAAACGGCTTTATGTTTATTTTTTAGTGACTTATGTTTCTTAAATAGTGAGTCATATCTTTCTTCAAGCATATTGTAGTAGGCTGTATGTTTTTCATTTGTGTAGCTTGATTAATAATGTGATTCAGAGGAGTAATATTAGTGTACCTCATCAGTTTCTTCCATGATACACATGTTAGCCATTAGATTGACTTCATCTTTCTCCAAGCTTGATTCAGAAGAGGTACTAGAGTCTTCAGATACACTCCAAGTGGCTTTTATTTCTTTCCTGTCTTTCTGCTCAAATTAATTTCTTTTGAAGAATTTCTTCTTCTTTGTATCCTTCAATTGTGGACAATTTGGTCTGATATGTCCCATCATTTTTCATTCTTAACATCTTACTTCCTTATTATCCCCCTTAAAGGATTTTCTTAATCCTCTTTTCTTGCTGTAGAATTGTCTAAATTTTCTGACTTGTTGAGTCAGTTCTTCATCTGAGTTGGATGAGTCAGAGCTTTCTGATTTAGCTTTGACTTCTTTTCTCTTCATCTTTCTATTCTTTTGTTGCGAAGTTACCTTCAAGGTAGTATCTTCTCTTTCGATAAGCACTTTATGTCTATTAGCCTCATCTTGCATTTCAGCTCCATACATCATCTGTGTACCAATCACCTCTCTCATAGTGAGATCATTGACAGGTGTTGATTGTCTGATTGCAGTAGAAATACCATTCCATCGAGTAGGAAGTACTCTCAGTACTTTTAATGCTTGATCATCCTTCATGATAAATTCTCCTAGAGCAGTTATGTTATTGAAAATTTCTTTTAATCTCCCATTCATTTGAGTAATGCTCTCACCTTAAACCATTCTGAAAGTATCAAATTTCAGTTTTTCAGTTGAATATCTCATTTGTCTCACATTGTCTGTTCCTTCATATGCCACAACTATTGTTTTCCATATCTCATATGCTGTCGGGCACTGAGATACTCTGTTAAATTCATCTTGTACTAGACAACAGATAATTTCATTCATAGCCTTCGAGTCCATATCATACTCTGCTTCTATAGCAGCACTCCATGTCTTAGGATTTTCAGGAATTTCATAAGGAGTGATAATCTTTTAATAGACTCTATATCTGAGGTTTTTCAGATATATTATCATGCACGATTTCCAGAAACCATAGTTGTCTCCATTAAAATATGGTGCTCTGACCATAGACATCCCTTCTCTTGTATCAGTCGCGGTGCTCTATTTTATAATCATTAAAAGCTTCTAGCTTTCTAAGGCTCTATCAGAAGCTACTCATTTGATACCAATTGTTGGATTTGAATCTATAGATTATACACAAGAGGGAGGTGAATTGTGTATTTTTCAATTTTTCAATAACTCTTTTCTTGAACGAGTTTTGTCCTTTATTCTTTATCAGATTTGATCATTCAGCGAAAAATGTAAAATCAAGAACACAGAAATGTATAGTGGTTCGGGGAACAGAAAGCCCCTAGTCTACTCCACCAATGCTCTACTCCACGAGCATGGTGATTTTAACTATATGGTCCTCTTTCCACATACCGATTCACAACTGAGTAAAGGCAATTGAAATCTTTACAATCCAAGGCCAAACAAAGCCTTCTGGTTCAAACACGAAACTACACAGCTTAGAACGAGAAGCTGGTTACTCAAGAATAATAAAAATATTTCAGAAAGAAATTTCCAGTTTATCTTCACAATTACAACATAATGTAATTGATTGTAGAGGGATCAACGTCTCTAGAAATATTGATCTTTAAGACAAAGAAGTTCTGAGTTGATCCAGTTCTAGTAGATATAGAGATATAGTTCACAACCTTAGCATTAGTAGATCCACAGTATATATTCGATGTAGAATAGGTGAATCTTTTATCAAGTTCCATCTTCTAGAAAAAACAGATCGTTTAAACTCCTTTTGAATCAGCAGATGAATCGCGAATAGTTGCAATCTCTATTTTCCACCTTTTTCAATAATATATCGATCACATCCTCTTGTGCCTGGTGTTTCAGAGAGAACATATATAATAAAACATATCTCTTGCATATTTAGATCCATAAAAGTCGTATTCTGATTCGCGATATTCAAAAATTTGAATTTACAGAGAATTCGTAACTTCCCTTAAGACTCGGCATAAAAAGATCCTTTTAATTCAATCTTAAATCCATTAAGAAAACGGCTTTGAATCAGTCAAAGTCATACTTTAAAAATGACTTTAAATCTGGCTTGAAATCCACCCAGAAACCATCTTACTGATCATTACACATAAATATCGTCTGTCAAAATTTCCAACGCCAAATGTAAGGTTGATGACGTGGCCTCCAAAAGTTGGGTTAATAACATAGTCTTCAAAAGTAAGGTTAACAATGTAAGGTTGATAACGTAAGGTTGAATACAAAAATAAGGTTGAATATCCATACTTTTTCTTCAACACTCAAACGTACGGTAAAATATACACAGTTTTACTTGATCCATACTTTTCTAAGAACGTATGGTTGTTCACAAAAGTAAGGTTAATGAACCATACTTTTTAGAAACAAATGAATCATAGAGAATTTACGTAAGGTTCTCCTTCCATACATTGCTGATAACCAAAACGTAAGGTTCCTTCCTAACGTAAGGTTCTCCTTCTATACTTTTCTAAATACGTATGGTTGTTTAACCCTACTTTTCTCTTATATAAAAAAAATCCTCTTTTCATCCTTACGCTATGTTTATCCACGTAGGGTATAAACAATTATTCTAGAGTGCGCTGAAGCAGATTTTGTGCTATATTTATCTATCTAAGGTGTGAACAGTGAATCCAGAATGCGCTAAAGCAGATTCTACGCAATGTAATAAATTCTCATTATTTCAAGAGTAAAATTAATTAATAAACTCCTGCAAAATACTAAATAAAATCATTAGAAAATAACCAAGGGTATTTTTGAGCATCAAAATTATCATAAAGAGATAGAGTATTATTTTCAATAATCTCCCCCTTTAAATAACATTAATACGTATTATTTAAAACAATACTCCACTAAACAGGATGATTGTGTAATTTATATCTCAATGCATTGTACACCAACATGTTATGGATAAATGATGTAATTATATGGGTATGATGAAAAAATTTCACATACCAGTATGGAAATGGGAAACGATGACCCTCGAATTCATTATTGGACTCCCTTGGACCTTTAATGGTTATAATTCCATCTTGGTTGTAGTCAACCACGATACAATGTGGGAGCATTTCAATTCAATCAAGGAATATTTCTATCATTTCTAATTGAATAAGATACACATAAGGGTTATGGCAAGACTATATAGAGTTCAAATTTCCATTTCATCTAATCGATATATAATATTTACATTGAGGGTCTTGACAAGCCTTCCAATAGAAAAGGAAATAGAGTTGGGTTTTAGTTTGAATTATCACCCATAATAGTATTTTCATTCTAAGAGAACCATCTAAACAATAAAGGATATAATAATATTTTGTTCAATGGATTTATATGGACATTGTGATCAATATATTTCCCAAAAAGTGTTATCATATGAAAATGGACTCCATTATTGAATTAAAATGAAAAATTTTGAGTCTTTCTAAAGGAAGCTATGTCAGATACTAACATGCTAGGATAATGTTAGAGAGTGGAAGTTGTGGAGACATAATCATTACTGAGAGATGGGTGATAAGATTCAAACCATTCAATGTTATATGAAATCTTCTCAAATTTGATAAAACCTAATAAATGAAATCAATGAAGATACTCATAGTTAAAAGGTAAAGATATGGAATTCTTTCATATATCCCCTTGTAAGATAGTCATGATGTCTAGGAAGACTTGAGTATTTAGTCCTAGATATATCATCCCATTTGAGATCATTTATTTCATTGGAGTGGTGTCCTATCGACTATGACTCCCACCTAAATAATCCCATATAAACAAATTGTTCCATGTATCCCTATTTTGGAAGCACATACAAGACCTCTCACTTGTATTTAATCTAGAGGATGTGAACATGGATAACAACTTTTCATACATGTATTAGTTGGTGATGATATTCAGTCATAGATAAAATCTTCTATGAAATAATACAACTCACTTGGTCATATTTTTATTGTGAAACCACATGTTTGGGGATGAAACATGGGGAATGGAAGAGGTGATGAAACTAAATTAGCCTCATCTATTCTAGTGTAACAAATAAATTATTTAGTGTAAAATTTATGATGGACGGTAGAATTTAATTACCCACACTTTTAGAAATGAAATTAAGTTTTTATTGAAAAAAGTAAATTTTAATAAAGGTATTGATAGAAATCACATAAACATCATTGGTTATTTCGGGATGTTGTAATATATATAATTTAAAATTTAAAATAATATTAATAATCATAACTATTCATAAAATATCAATTTTATTGTAACCATTATGATATGTATATATCAAGTTCTATGATAAAATCAAATTTGCTAAGAAGAAATAATCGATTGGATCCATGAATAGGATCATACCCTATAAAGTAAATTTAGCAAAGATTTTATAGGAGATGACACCTCTAGGATATACTTTTGACCAAGCATAAGATAATATTTAATGACTAATTAACAAGTGAATATGTAAATCGGAGATGTTCAATCTTATCTAGATCATGACCCAAACCATGTTCTCCAAACCATCCCATGAATGTGTTATAGTCACAAACCATACCATTATGGTATACACTGTGGTAATAAGGGGTTATGTATTTATTCCCTAATAGATTGAATTTGTAAATTTTTATTTTTAATAAAAAATGAATATATTTTTAATTTTTCATTATTACTTTACACATTATAAAATAATGATTTTGATAAAATTAGATTTTCAATATGATGAAACTAAAAATATATTTTTTTGGGAAGCATACTATTTCAATCAAGTGACTCCTTTTTTGAATTAATGAATTTTTAATATACTTTTTTCTAATAAAATATTATCTACAAATAATATTTAAAGAAAAATATATTATAAAATAACATTATTATGTGAAATATAGTTTTCAAAAGGGTCTAAAAATCATATTTTCATAAAAACTGAATTTTTTAATAAATTTGGCCTCTGATTTAATAGTATAAATTATTATATATAGAGAATTTTTTTTTATATAATAAATAATATTTTTTGAATTATCACATCCAAATTATCCTACGCTGATTTGTCATGATTTTCAGAGATAGTCAATTTTTTGTGAAAATAATAAATATTGTATAAATATATGATATATATATCATAAATCATAAAAACCAAAAGATTATGTTACAAATTATATAGATTATTCATGAAAAAATATTATCCCATTTAAAATTTTATTGTTTACATAATTTAAATAATTTTATAACACCATAATGAATCCTCCAAACCCAATATTATTTTTAATGTTTTGAAATAAATTATTTATAAACAATACACCCAATCATATCACCTAATGTATTATTTTTAAGATTTATATTTTTAGCCTCATAATTTATTAATATATACTACTCTTTAGTAGAAACTATTAACAATAACTATGTGATTGTTTTTGGTTATCATTTTTTCATTTAGATTCCAAAACCTTTGTTAATAAATTATGAAATATTTCCCATTTTGTTTTATATAAAAACCCACCTAACCATCTATTCCTATTCACTAAAAACCCTTTGATCACAATTTTACTCTACCTCCTCTCTATATCCATCCCAAGGTGTTCCCAACCTCTTAATAATATTCTCCCATAATTTTTAGAAGTATCTAGTAAAGGTAATGGATCCCCTCCTTATCATCTTTTTTAGAGAACCTTCATTATATTATGTCTTTTGACATCCATTTGTCTATTTTTACATCTTTTTTTATACATCTCTCTTAATGTACATATGAAATTCATGTGATGGGAGTCCTCTTTCATTATTATTAAACCATATATGATTCTTTATGTACTACTGTAATGCATCTGAAATTATCTTTCAATTTTCCCTGAAAAACATTTCTATAGTGAATTCCCACCGCCATTTCTATTCAGGGCTATTCAGCTTGATAATAATAGACATCATTTATTGGGTACTTCCATGTATGTAACCAATAATCTATAATCATGGTACAAAAAGAGAAGAAAAACACTCTTATATTGTATGTCATATGTGTAACACTTAGGAATGTGCATGATATGAATATAAATGGTGTGACGTTAATTATATAGCCCTATAATTAATTTGATAAAGTTTTTACCTCATGAGACACCATGTATGGTTCTTGTGAGGTTGTGATAATACCATAATGTTATGATGTCTTTCTATTTATCCTCGACCTATTCTTATGATGTATTGTATTATATTTTTTCCACATAATTATATTTCATTATGTTATCATTTTATATCATGTTGTGATGACTGTGTTTATGATTCTCACCCATTTTATGTTACCCTGATATGCATATTCCCAAAAATTAATTAATTTGATCAATTTATTCTTTGATTTTCTTTTTCTTTTATTTTTTTCTCTCCCATTTTTTATTTATGTCCAAAGGTTATCCCTTGCAGTTTTAGAAGATTAAAGGAACTAAGGGGCATGTTTTGAAATTTTTAAAGAATATGGTTGTACCCATGTTTCATTTCAATGCAATTTTTACATAATCTCCCAGATAAAGTAGTTCATAAAATAATTTTAGAATGTATTATTTGTTTATTTATATAATAAATATTGAATTAACGTGTTTTATAATATGGGTTGTAATATTTTTTCACCCATGAATAGTGTTTTTAAAGAATCTTTATTCTATAAGTTATAAAAATTCATTCAGTCTGAGTACACTACACATATGATTAATATTGTTTATGATATTACACATTTCAAATAATATAATAAAATATATCCAATAATTTATTGTTAAACCAAGGAAATTTTATATGGTTTTTGTAATTTTGTGAATGTTTTAGTGTTTTGAAACATAAAATGAATTTTCATTCTTTCAAGGACTAGTTGGGCCAAATTGAACACATTATTAATGATATAAAGTTCATTATTAATTTCTTATTTAGTTATTTAGAGCTGACCAATCATCAGCTAGATGTTCCATTTTTTCATATAGAACACAAACAAGTAAATGGATTTTTTTCATTGGATTTTACATCAACATGAGTGTTTTTTTATTTCTTACTACCATACACATTATTTAGTATTTCAAAACACTAAATATTCATTTTTAGTTATCTTGGGAAAACAATAAACTGGATTGATGCACTATTAGTTCCAAAATTTCAAATATTAATCTAAATATATTTGTTAGATTATTTCATGATAATAAGATATAATTTTATTTATTTTGACCCCTTATTATGAATTTTTTAAATACATTCCATTATTTAGGAACTATTTGATTAGGTATTAAAATATCACAATATATTGGATCGACATGCATGTTAGGTCTCAATATGCGGAGGGGTGAAAGGTTATGATTTGATAGTGGGAGGGATTTATTGTTTAAATTAATTATGAAATATAAAATAAATTTTATTGGGGAAATAGAAACGATTAAAATAATGTTTTTTAAATTTTTTTACATTCTAAATTATCCCACATCTACTATTCACTCCAGTCAAATATCGAGAAAATGAAATTCACTATACTAAAATATATGAATTTTTTTAGTGATTCAAAACTCTTTATAACATCATTTTTTAACTCTCTAGGCATTACAAAATAAAAAAAATTAGTCGACCATGAGTCAGAACCCAATTATCATCCTTTTGGGATGGTAGAGAGAAGAAAACCAATCATTATCTTGACAAAGACACCAATAAATCTTCTTCCTTTCACCAGTAAGGAAAAAATCACACATATATTTTTTAATGTGTTGAATAACTTGACTATACTACCTTTTATGAGTATAATATCCCAATAAAATTATACGTATATACATAGATAGTAAGAATCATGATAAAAAAATTAGTCAAATAAGAAGAGATCAGAGTATTGAGGAATTAATGTTATCATCAATGGAAATGTTTCCAAAGGATGAAGTATAGCTAAGAGAGTTATAGTGATGATAAAATACATTTATAACATAATACATCCTGAATATATCTTTAACCTCACCACCATTTCATTTGTAATTGTCAAACTCCTTAAAAAGAGTTCATATTTACATATAAAAACTTCTAATATGTAGAAATTATGTATAAACATTTCATAATTTCATTCCCCATGTAATAAAAATTTTCACATTCAATAGTAATGATAATCATAAATAAATTTATATGGAAGAGATATGTATTATGGGTTGTTAATAATAAATTAATACCATAGTAAACTATTTCCCTTCGAATGAATAATAATTTCATTGGAATACTCTATGAATTTAATAGAGAATATCTATTCAAATTCAAAAAAATTCAAATTTTGAAACTTCTATTCTAATAGTAATGGACTTCGTGCATACATCCCCAATGATAATCACATTAATATTTATATTATACTTCAATCCAGGAATCCAATTAATCAAATAATTTATTCGAAATTGAGAAATAATGAAATCAATAAAATTATATAGTAATTTAAAAATAAAGTAAATAAATAAAAGATATTATTTAAAATATTATAAAAAGATTTATTGATTTAAAAATAGTCATTTTTTGGATGGTATAAAGTTCTTCAATTATATAATCACATACGATAGGTCTTAAATTATAGTTTCGATTCACATTCATTAAGTCATAAAATGTGGTAGTTAAATACATTTGGAAGGACAAACTTTATTGTATGTGAAAATTAATATTTGATAAGTCAAAAAAGAAGAATAAAATTTCCATCATGATTGATTCATCAATATGATCGGTTGAAACTCAACCTTAATTTTACCACATTAAAAAAAATCCCTTTAAAACATAGATTAATTTTTTTTAATTTTTTATTGGGAAAATGTGGTCAATATATTTTTTGGGATATCTACTTCAACCTAAATAGTCAAATACATTACCACTAATCATTTTGAAATACATTTTATTCCCATAATTTATTCCTTATGGACAATCACTTTGTTCATGTAGTTGATTGATGGCTTGCGGTTGATCAATTTGATCATGAGGATGATATATGACTTATAAGAAATTTGATAAAAAAATTACTATATTTATGTGTTTGATTAATTGTAGAAGTTACCGATTCATTACATACCTTATATTAGATCAGTATAAAAGGATAATCTTTCTTGACAATAATAGTCGATCCCATACGATGGCTAATTATTCAAATTAGTAAAATAAAAAATTATATGAGACACTATCCCATATTGTGAAATAATATACATTGAAATCTATTCAAAAAATATACAACTACCATTAATATCCAAATATTATAAAATAAATAGTGATAACAATAATAATATTTCTTTAATATATTATTGAAGAATATTCCACTTTTCCCCACTACTATTATATGGAATTTTAGATTTATTAAAATCATGATATATTAAAATTATATAAATAATTGGTGTTTTAACAACCCATAAGTAAGTACAAAAATTGATTTGGAGCCAAACTACATTATCCCCCTTTTCGATAATTTTAAATTAAATAAAATAATCCACCCATCAAATTGATCAAAATGATCATGTTACCCTTTTTTAATGTAATTGTTGTCTATGTGTAAGCACACTCCCCAAAAGATAAAAAATAAAAAATTTTAAATAAAATAACCCTTATAAGGTTAGAATTAAAAATTTGACCCCCCAATAATGTAATTTACTAAATTATTTGAAATCCATCATGCCGAGATCAAATTTCAAATTATCAAATCTACCAAAATCTAAAGGCTTATTAAAAATAATAGAAAATTAATTATCAATAGAAATAGATTCCAAGAATATATTCTCTTTATGAACATGAAATATAATAAATTTAAAGTTAAAATCAATGCATTTAGTCATATAATATTTTGAATAATTATTTAGAGTAGAATTATTTATTTAGATAAATGTCACTTTTCCAATAGAAAATTTTATTTCCAATAATAAATTTATATTCTCCCATTAAAATAACATCAATTTACTATGTCATTTAAATTTAAATTTCAATGAAAATTTATTCTTATGAAGATAAAAATATAATTTCATTATCATATATTTGGAATATTATAATATATTTTAAAAAAAATTTAATAAATAAATCTTGATCATCCTTCCCATTTTCAAAAGCCTTATTCCAAATAATACTATATAAGTTTCCTTACTAAGAAAAATGTGGTTTATTCAAAACATAATGATTTTTTGAATGATTGAAAACATGATTAGTTTAGATTAATTCTCAAGACCTTGGGGTATCATAACAAAATATATAAATATAACCATTTTTTAAAGTATATTTACATTAAATTGTAAAAGTATAATTCCAATAAATGAGATACATTTAGAAATATAATTCATGTAGATTCTAAAACAGAATCCAAAGTAAATAAATATTTAAAAAATATTTATTTTTCATTATTATACCCTAATGAAATTAATCTATCCTTGGTTATATTTTTTTATTTATCCATCTTAGTTCTGATAATCCATTTGGATCGCAAAATATTATGATCCTTACAGGGTTCAACTAAGGCTCAAGCATCATTTCCAAAAGAATAATTTAACTCTTAAATAATTTATACAATAAAATTAATATTATATAATTATGTAAGAATATTTTTTTTGCACAAAATTAGAAATAAAATTTGGTAATCACAATAATTTCTTCTTGAATATTGGGCATTAACATCAATAGTTATATGACACATTAAATTTTCAACGAGTCGATATTTATCAAAATTTTAATGGGTTTTCTTGAGAGGTACCTCCCATTTCATTATGTATCTAAATATTAATATATAGATTCTCCAAAGTTAAAATCTCAAAAATCATCCTCAAAATAATATAAAAGTATTTTTCATTATCTGAAATTTATTTAACATAATTTACATAGACAGATTCTTCAAAAAAATATTTTCTTATTATAATTTTTTTATGCCTATTTTGAATTACAATATCCTAGAAATATAACATTTTATATTTGAAATCAAAATTTTATAATTAATATTTTTTATTATAAAGGAAAAGCGTGGAAATTTACACTCTAAAATGATCAATTTTAAGATTCCTTCATATATATACTTCGCATGCTATTTTCACTAAGAATGGTCTGAATAGAATTTAACTGAAATAATGATAATATTTCTTAACAACTTCTTACAATGATTATTTTGGTTAATTATAAACATTTATCATTATCCGTACTACCTTTATATGGTATAAATTTTTTTATAACATAATTCTATTGTGGTGTCTTTGATGATGAATTATTATGATTATATACATTATCATTACCAAATTTATTAAATTAGATATCTATTTTTATTTTTAATCAATGTATAATAAAAAATAAATTTATTCATACTTTTAGGTTTTTTGTGGAAGAATTTAAATGTATGTAAATATATCATATTCATCTATAATAATATGTGAATACATTTTTTATTATAGAATTTTAGTTTTATGCCCCCTAAAATATCTAAATTAAAAATCTGGATAGGTCTGTAAGTTTTTAACTCAAAAATTTAATTAAATAAACCCTTATACAAATTTCCTTTTAAGGATTAATCATACACATAAGTGTTGGTAAAAAATAACATAGGAAGTCACACAACCTTTTTATTTTTTGAAATCTGGTGTAATAAAATGAAAATTGAATGACCCAATATTATATTCCATAAAATATTTTGATATTGTATGACCATTAATAATTTGATATTTTCGTCAAATAAATAATAAAAATTGAATAAAAAATGGTATATCTTATATTTAAAAAACATATCAAATTTTAATTTATAGAATCTATTTAATTATCATTTTCAAAATTCGCATCCATTTTATCGTAAAAACGAATTGATATACTAATGAAATTATGTTTTAAACAATAAAAAAATAAATACATTGACATAATAACATAATTTGAAATTATAAATTCTCTAAAACCATTCATTTTTTCCTTTCAATTATCTACCTATGTTACACTTCCACTCTTACACTTATTTAAAACACATAAAATGAGAGATATCATCATTCATATAATGAAATAACCCTTTTTCTATATATGAAATACGATTTTCAAACACCCATGACATACATCCAATTTTAGTGAATCCATTATATATAGTTGTCTGTAATATGTTTCTATAATATATTAGTCTCTTTTATAGTTTTCTGATGTAGGAATTCCCCCAAATACCTATGGTTTTAATTTCTTTTTATACTACTTTATGTTGTTCTTTTTATTTGTGAAACTCCTTAAATCAGTTTCTTAGTCTTTTTTTTTCTATAGTCATAAAAGTAATTTTGAAATCATCTTCAGAAATATGATTAACTTCTATTCTATCTATGTAATTTATTTTAACATGATTTTTTATAATACTTCTAGAGAAACCTTTTTTCATTGTATATCAACCATTTTCTATATGAGAAAATCCATATATTTACCTTTATTATATAATAGTGTTTGATGATTATGTAGTTACTTTTTATTTAAAATAAATTCCATTATTTCTTCAAAATCAGATGTTGAGAAACATTTTTAAATTCTAAGTCATATTGTAATAATTTTCTAATAATATTTTATAATGAATACTCCGTTAAATTTATTCATCCATTAATTTCTACATTCATATCATGCCTTTTATTAGGTAAATATTTTAAAACGCTTTAAAATTAAATAATTTTATATAATGTTTCTCCTAAGTAACTCATGCCAATTATGACCCTAGGAAATATGTGAAACATTTGATAAAAAATTTCACCATATCCCATTTTAAATTATTGATACTCATTCCATTACTTTCTTAATAGAGTTTTTATAACATTATCCAAAACAATATGAGAAAATTAATTTAGTTTATATATGTAATTTTTATGTCAATACATGGAATGAAACATTTATAGCAAATAGAAAATACAAAAGGCTTATTACATTTTTTTAAAGGTTGGGGCCGAAGCCTCATTTATTATTAAAGGAAAGCAAAGACCTCTTTTTAACTAGGTAGAGGGAGACCCATTACATAGCCCGAAGGCCCAGTGGGAATTTAGCCCATTACACGGCCCGTAGACCTATTTTTTTGGCCCGAAGCCCATTCTGTGAATAGTACTGCTACAGTACTGCACTGCTACAGTACTGCCCAGTACTGGCCACCACTACAGTACTCTGCCGCCGCTATAGTGCTCGCCGTTGCTACAGTACACCGCTGCTACAGTCGCTACAGTGCTGCTACAGTCCTGCGCCTAATGGGTTTTGAACCCCCATTTTTCATGAAGATTTAAGGGGTGCTTACCACTTAGCCAAACCCTAACTACACAAAAGGCTTATTACATTATAACTCAGATAATATACAATTTTACACTTATTATTAATGTATCAAGGATGACATAAAATAATTATAAATTCATGTTATTGATTTCCAGTAATCAATAAATAAATTCTAAAGATAAAATTCCATGAAAGACTCACAATATCCATAATATGTCCTATAAAAGGACATTGTACATTGAAGAGTCTATCCATCATTTGAGCTTATTCCCATCATCTTAAACTAATTATTTCCCCTTTCTAGTTAAGTATGTTTTTTAGAAAATAAAAATATAAATAATGCAAACATAATGGTTAATATTTGATACCATTTATTATGTCATAATATGAAGATGAAAAAATGGTCGGGGAGGGGGTGAATTGGAAAGATTAATTAATTATCAAAGTTAATATTTTTTAGTGGAAATAAAAATACGAATAAAATGGTGATATTTATTTAATTTTAATCTAAATGATCCTTTGTATACTATGTAATCCCCACCAGCAATGAAAAATATAGAACCCAATATAATAGAATTTATGACTTAGGAGGGGGATTCAAACCCCTTTAATATTACCTTTAAAATCCCAAGGCACAACTAAAGACTAGGTTTTTCTCTCATGGAGGCACAACACATACAACATTATTTTGATGTCCTATAAGAAACCTAACATGACATTATATATAAAAATAAATAAGAAAATTCCCTGATTTTTAACAATGAGGCACAACCACACATTCTTTTTTTCTTGTGGTGGAATAACCCAACGATCCTACAAATTATCTATAACAATACTGACTATAATCAGAGATATGAAAATATTATTAAAAATTGATAACTAAATTACAACTTCAATAAGAAGTTTCTTAGGGTTAGAGGCAGTTCTGTTCTCTCAGATAGAAATGCATAAAATGATGATGTCGATCCATGAGTGTTATAATGATGATTGTTACAATAAATCATACATTATAGAATGAAAATATCATCAATTGTCTTGACCAATTCAAATAGAATGATTAAACTCTTAATATAGATTTATCATATACATATCAACAATTACAGGATCAATATATCATGTATAATGTTTTATTATGTCATTCCTCAAGTGGTCACATTTTTCTTCTTTAATAATAATGACCATCTTCAATAAATTTGTAAGGGACAAATGATATGTTTGAGTAGGTAATATCAAATGAATAATGTTTTAAAATATTCCCACAGTAACAAAAAATTGATATTTATAATATTCCTAAAATTTATAATGGATAACTCTTAATATTCCATAAACTTCAAACGTGAAACTCATATTTTTCCATGGAAGAATTGTGAGTATACGTATTGTGTGATGATTATTTAAACATGAATGAAATAATTCAAAAAAATCCATAGAGTAATTGTAAGTAGAAAGAAAATATGAAATAATTAAATCACAAAAACTCATTTGAAAAAATAATCATAATACCAATATATAGTAATATATTACATATGGAAAATAGAAAATCATTAATATATGTGTAGATGTTTTCATGTATAGCTTGAATTTCTTGTGGCAATTCAAAACCTGAGTTAATTCTTAACATAAAGTAGGTTATGTCATTGATTTGGCCATAACTTATAGTTTGTCAATACTTCTTGTTGGGAATAATATTCTGTAGGTCATAAATTATGGTATGTTAGATGTTGTGGAAGTTTATAATGAATGTGATGCTGATCAGACACATTACCTAAACATCAATAACCTTTGATTGATTGATATAATTGGATGAAGCTTAATGTGTGGTCAATTGGTTTAGTTATATGGTGTATTAAATACTTATCATAAAATTTTGGGATTTTAAAATTAGTACTAATTCTTGAACCATTGTTCAAACAGTGTATTTTTTAGAGTCCAATCACATATATCATGATTGGTCAATCAGTCTTACAGTTAATCCTCCATGTCAATTCCTAAAACTCAATAATTTCGTTCATTCTATTGATTCATGAATAGTGGTCGATCAATTTTTCATATTGTTTTTGAGTAATATTATATATTTGATCCATGAATAGTAGTTTCTGTACAAGGTTGATTTGTTGTAGATGTGACCAATGAATTTTATACCTCATGGATGATTATTACAAATGCATAAAGGTCTCTTGAAATCATTGATCAATCTAATATATAAAAATATTCTAAAATTCATAATTTTATAACAACATTAGAGATAAAAAAATCCATGATGGGTATATATTTCTCTAAAATCCCAATGTAAAATAAAAAGGAATCCCAAATATCAAAATAGTAAATCTAATAACTTGTGTTTTTATGATATATTTCTCATTAAATAAAAGTCATTAATAATTTTATTTTCACGAATCATCGATTTTAAGAAAACCATGAAAAACTATGAATATAATATTATATTAAAATGATACATTTTTTTGAATTCATCATATTAATATTATCATATGTATAATTTGTTTTTATTTTTTCTGAAAAGAATGAATTTTTAGTGAATATTGAAAAATTTTAATTTTTATAAAAATGTTATTTATTTTAATAGAAAAATCTACCTCATTATAATAATTTAATAATAAATTATATAACCATACTTCAGATATAAATAATCTAATTAATTACATTTGAATCTTCATCTTTTCTAATTTGGGAATAATTTTAATTTTGGACATTAGAATGTATTTTTCTATAAAATTGTATTTCACTGGGTTTTATATTTCTATATTAAATTATTTTATTCGACATACATGAATTTAATTTAATAAAATTAATTACATATTTTTAATATGTAGGACTAAATTTGGTAAATATGCCCCTTTAATTTTTATCATAATTAAGTGTAACAATAGGGAAATTTATCCCCTTAGTAAAGTGTAATTTAGGTAATTAGGGATAAAAAATAATTTGATATGGCTATAAAATTTCACTATAACATGCCTTTAACATATTTGATGAATGGATATTGACTACTCTTATACGAGTATCAATAGTATTACCACTTGGTTCATTTTTTTCACTGATATCGACCTTTATATTACCTTTAGAAAAGAATAAAAACAAAATGTCACATTCATGACCTTAATATATCTAATATTTTTTACATAAGGGTAAATATAAGTTATTTTTGGTTTTAAATGTTCAATTTAGTGTTTATCTGTTTTAATTTATTTAAATTTTAGTTTTTAAATTGATATCTGAAATTCATATGTAAGGCTGACACAATGTTTAATTAATTAATAAAAAATAAATAAATGATTTTGTAAATATTAAAAGTAATAAAATTAGAAATAATTATTATGTTTCTAGAACTATATATAATATTATATCACATTAGGAGTGTGTGAAAAGATTATATTACAATTACCTTTTTTCGTGATTTATTTAAATTCAAATTTAATGAATTGGGTGAAAATGACATAACTAATATTTTATGAATATAATAATTTATGAAAATATTAGAAATCCTAAAAATCTTGACTGGGGTCAATGGGGTAATATATAGTCTAAAATTTCCTCTCCTGGGCATTTATGAAAAAAATTTCACCTTATACGTAAAATATAGCCCTTTTATATTTAAAAATTAATTATCATTGTTATGATTAAAAATGGATAACCAAGTGGTTAATAAAGTGGATAAGGTTTAAAATGATATTGAAGAGTATAAAAATTTGATTATAAGATGATATTATGATCAAAACCATATAATATTAGATTATATGATATTTTTATCCAATAAATATGAGTTGAAAGCATATTATATTATAAGATTTCATGAATTTCAAAGATCACCCATTTACTAACTTATAAAAGGTCACTCATTCATTATTTTTCCCCACTTTTTATATTTATGGATAATTAATCAAGATAATGACTGTTTGAATGAAAATATTATATTATTTGACATTTTTATTGTGTATATTTCTCTTCTATGTTCAAATTTTTCATAATTATTGTAAAAACATTGTTTGTTTACATAAATGATTTATAAAGAAATATTAATTTTATCCATGATTTTAACATTTTTAAAGGAATATTTATATTTTTTCCCAAAAGGGTTGTTTTTTAATTTGATTATAAAATGTCAAAATTAATATTTTTTAGATGTATACGGTGTTTATGTATTTTCTATCCTCTAAAACGATTTTATGTTATTTTAGTTTCATCTATAAGATTTCGATGGTTTTAAAAAGAAAAATCACTCAAGTAAACTTATGACAATTTTTTCTTCCATTCATATTTACCATCCAAATGACACGATTTTATTAGAAAACCTACATTTATGATAACTTCTTATTAATTTTATGGTCTTTATCATTCTCATAAGAGATTTACTTTTTTACGATCATTTAAATTGGATATTAAATTTCTCTGAAATAACTATATTATTTTTGTCTTATATTTACATAATAAAATGATTATAGATGGAGTGGCCAAGAGAGGGCGATGAGCACAGATGCTGTGATTTGTGAAGCATTGCATATGTGGTTGTCAGGACCACTCATGTCAGATCTATTGCTTGTGATGTCTACCTGGAAGCCATTGATTCCTTTCATCGAAAGTCATTTCTCCACATAGGTCACACGACCATTGATTTTTTGGACGAGTAGGTTCATTTCCTATCATCTGATCTATGATTTTTTCTTGTTGGAAAATTCATTAAGCTTCGTCCCTCTCAAAATTTTTTATAGAAAGCATTCAAATCCATTGGTTTTACTGATTTTGAAATTCAATTTCTCAACTCGCGGAATATTGCGATTCGTATCTCCTCTAAAAATAATAATTATCAGCTATGTTCTAGGGGTTCTTGGATTTTTGGGGGTTGTGCGATGAAGGTCCATCAATGGTCCCCTACATTTGATTTGAGCACTAAATCCCCAATTATACCTATCTAGTTAGGATTCCTAGGACTGTCGTTTCACTTCTTCAAACAACTTGGCCTCTTTCCTATTACTAAATTTATAGGTCATCCCATTAAGTTGGATTCTACTACTCATAATCTCACAAGGACATCAGTTGCATGTGCTTGTCTTGAGGTTAAACTTATGAAGAAATTAACTTCATTTATTGGGATCCAGAATGGTGATATGGGTTTTCTTCAAGAAGTGGATTATGAAAACTTTCCCATCTACTGCTCTAATTGCCTACATCTTGGACATGCCCTTTCATATTGTGGCCCAGGGAAGGACCTTTTGAAAAATCGTTATGTTGGAAAACCTCCACCGAGATAAAGGAAATCAGTTTGGGTTGAGAAGGAGAGAAGGACTCCTATTGATCATGATGGAACCTCAATTTCTAAGGCCCCATTTATGTCTTCATTGGTCCTAGATTCTTTCCCAGTGTAGCCTCAGTGCACTTATTTCGATGTTTTTTCATTGATTGTGGATGCGCTCAACAATTATGAACATATTAATGATAATTTATGAGCTGTTACACCTTCTCATGAGTCTTCCCAAGAGACTCACTATGTTTCAATTGATTCTAATTCTGATGATAATGAGCATGCGCTTCATATTTTGGATGCATACATGCTTTCGAGTGCCAAAAAGGTAAGAAACCTCTTACTGATCCCCATGGTTTCATCACTCCACATACCAAGAAGACTCTAAAATGCATTGATTACTCTAAGTTAGAGAGAACCATTGTAACTAGATCTTCAGATATTCAAATGAAGTAAATTAGCATTCCTCCATAACCAGTGCTCAATGAAAATCCACCTGCATCAGTATTCTCTAAAGAGGGGGACTCCTCATCAGGTGAAGAGGAAATTTACCATTGGATTTAGGAACAAGAGGATAAAATTAAGAATATAAATTGAACTCGTGTAATTAAGGAATGATACAAGGATGACTTTTACTCTTGGATTGAGGAATAAAAAGGCTATCTTTTGGATGATATCATAACAAGGAAATATCTATTAATGAATACATCAGTATTAGGGAGCGAATTTTTGATAGAGTGGAATTTGAGCTTGATAAAGACAGTGATTTTAATTACCATCAATGTTTTTGGGAATAGATAGCACATATAGTTTTATCGAATACTTCTTACTACTTCTATGGTTCTACGCCTCTAGGAGGGTGTACTAACCTGCCTTCTGTGTTCCTCTTGCACACTCTCACCATGTTGACATAAAACATGTTTGGAAAATTCAGACCTTGTCACGTGTGTATGTGGGTTGTATATTTTTATGTTTCATGCCTTTGAGGATGATGATTATGTCACTCAGAATGTAAAGGAGTTTTTTTGACCCAGATGACATGTATTCACTAGATTTATTGAGTCCTCTACAATGGAGAAGCATAAGTTAGGTTTTTATTTCCGAGTCAGAGGCTATTAGATTGTGTGATGTGAGCGTGCTTGTTCCTCTAAAAACTCTATCCTTATATTGTGGTGGTAACATTTCATCTCTTCATGTGGATTGTATAAATGCTGAACTGGGTTGAAGCATTCGACAAAGACTATGTGCTTCATAATCAGAAAATGAGGTTGTTTTCTACATAAATGATTTCATCGCTGCCCCTTGGGTGTTTGACTTATGTGAGACATTCTAATTACCTGATCTACCGGTTGCTTTCAGTGAGGACTCAAGCATGGGTGACTGCTGCTCATATATATGAATGCTAACTGTTATTGCTTTGAAAGGATTTTGAGGAGATTCTGACAATTGTTTTATTCTTTTCGCATTTTTATCTTGCTGGTACAAGATAATTGTACCTCATGTAATCACCTGACTGTTATCATTTTCTTAATAAATTTTGTAAAGCATGGGTTCTACTCATGCTCTGAGCCTTTTTCTGTTTATATATACATAATTCTTAAACCTTATATCATTTTTCATGTGGTGATTTACAATTAATGTCATTTCATTGACTATGGAAATATTAATATTTCATATATTTTAATAAATATGGATGTTTTTTATAAGGTGTATTTTTATGAATTAAATTCATCATTCAATATATGAAGAATGCATTAGAAATGCAGTGATGGTTGGGGCCTATCTATAGATATCCCCCAATGGTATAAATAGGTTTAATGAGAAAAATATATTGTGAAAAATTATTATATGGGTTTTCCTATATATCTACCCATCGATTAATATATCTTTGAACAAGTGTGTGATGGTAATGATATCCTAATATATGAAATTATGAAATAATAATTTATTCATTTATTTTATTTAAAATTCTTTTATTATTTCCCATTAAATTTCAATATTGAAATTATCTATGGATTCATTTAACACTATAGTTACTGTTAAATTTGATGTGTTTTCAGTTATTTACTACACCATATTGAATGTCCCTTCTTTAGTCATGAAATATTATCACAAACATATCTCAAAATAAGCATATTAGATCAACCGTTTTTCCCATTAAATTAGATATTAAGAAGGATATTAAAAATAATATCATGATTTTATGAGGTTTTCATATTATATGTGTTTCATATTTCCAATTACATATTGGAATCACATATTTACTTGGTTTTTCAGGACTACTAAACTGATTAGTACATTCAGTTTAGATCACTGGTATCTTATGATAATGTGACAAAATATACACTGACTCTAGGTTACAATATTTATGATATATATTGTAAACAATAATAAAAATATTAATAATAGTTTTTATTTTATAATAGTGTAAGAGAAATCGAATTTTATTCACTGATTATAGAGGGAATAAAATATTTAACAGAATCTATGAGAATTTTTAATTTAATAGAAACTTTGTAATGTAATTATCAAAATGAAAAAAATTTATATGTAGCCACTGAATAATGTAATCATCCCATAAACATAAAAAAGTTCCAATATAGTTTTCATTTTTTTCACATCAATATGAGTTTCTTTATAGTGGTTTTGACCATTACTTTCACATTTTAGTGTTTTAAAATAGGAAAATAAATTTTCATTAAACTAGGGTAATTAGAAATCAAAATTGGTATGATTTACATGATTGAATTTTAAAAGTAAATATTATGTTGTTTTCATATTTTTTAATAGATATTGGATTTTAACTAAAGGGATATGTTTTTAAAGAAAGCACTTTCATTAAGAACATATTATTTAGTTAGGCCGAGTGCACCATTCATCAAATTAGTGTTCCGTTTTCTAATACCCATAAAAATAATTTCAAATTTTTTTTAAATATTATTAAATGATAATATAACTTCTATTTCATTATTTCATAAAATTAAAAAGATATTTTCTATTTTAAATCACTAAAAGGTTTATTTCTGTCATTTAGGGAAAACAATGATTGTGATTGGTGTGATGGTAGTTCATATTTCTTAAAAATAAATCTATTGATTTTTTATCTAATTTCATTGAAATTAGAGGTTGTTTACTTGGTTTTGACCACAAGAGGTGCTACTACAAAACTGGGTTTTCCCCACACTAGGGCTTTAACAATGCCAAATAAAAGCATGATTAAAGACACGCTTTGACAGCCCTAATATTTTTTGTTAAAGGGGTTATTTAACAGCTATTTTTTAGCGCTGTTAATGGGGGTCCTTTATCAGTTCTTTTTTACAAGTGTATATAAAGTCCCACCCTTTATTAGTGCTATAAAAAAATTGATAAATGGGGTCTTTTACCAATGCTTGTATACATGAGATGGGATGGGGGGTTATGAGTGCATTTTTTGAAGAAGTGATAAAGAACCACCTTTTAAGTGCTTCTTTAGTAGTGTTGGTAAGGGTATACTTAAAAAAATTATATTTCATTAAATATAATATATTAATATATAAAATATCTATATTTATATAAGTATAATATTTATTTTTTAAAATTAGTATTATATAAGGCAAATAGGAATATATATTTAATATATAAGATATCTAGTGAAAATGGAATATAAAATAATTTTAAAAAATATAATTAATAAGTACCATATTATTACTGATTAACAGCTATTTAATATCAATTTAATGATAAATAAATAAATTAAATATCTAAAATAAGTTAAAAACGTATCTCAATCTTCAAATGAACATAACTTTTGATCCAGGAGTCCAGTTGAGATCTACCACATATAAAATTGAAGCCCATGATGATGTCTACACTCAAAGTATCACAGTTAATCCTTTGTCATGTTTTTCAAGGATAAAGGCAAAACATTCCTCAAAAACTATGTTTTTAGTCCGGGTACACCATTTTTTTTAACATTTTATGGATTTTCACTCTCATTTTAGGGGGGGTATAATAGCCTTTTTTGGTGGATACTAAATATATTCCAAGGTCTTAGATTCACATTGATATTATGGTTTTAATATTTTATAGTTTTTTTCAAAGTAATTTTATTTATAATTAAATATATGCATATATTCTCCTATTTATGGATAATATATCTATCATATAAATACATATATCAACATTTTTATGTAAAAATATATATTCTAAAATATGTAAATAAATAAATATTCTAAATATGTTTTAAAAATATCATCTAATAATTTTTTATGTCATACAAATATTTTTATAATTTTTATATTCACATATATGTGTGTGCTATTAAACATATATATATTTATAATATATTCTAGTATATGTAATTGAATATAATATATATTATATATAAATAATTTTAGTCGTATATATATCAAACTCAAACATATATTTTACAAACATATTTAACAATAATTATATAAAAATCAATAGAAAATATATATGTAAATATATATGTTCATAAATATATATAAATAGAAATTTTGTTAAATATAAAATAGAAAAAAAACATAGTGGTGAATGTGTTCTATCTTCTGAATGAGAGGTATTTGATTCGAATCCAGGATAGAGCACATGAGTCTAGTAATTCACAAATCACCAATAAAGGGGTGGTGAGGTGAAATGAAGACGTAAAGGTGGGGTAGTGATGTTAAAGGTGTTGTGGAAGTGTGGATAAATGGGTAAGGATAATTTAGGTCCTAAATACTATAATTTTCCCCCTTCAATAGTACTTCGTTTATCTGCACTAAAAAGGGGTGTTAAAGAGCCCCTTTATGAGCGCTGAAAATGTGTTATCAAAGGGGGCCTTTAATAGTGTTTTTTGAGCACTAATAAAATATTTGGGATTTCAACCATGATCTGGTAGTGATCACTTTTTGAGCATTGATAAATGCATATTATATCACTATTAAAGTCCACTCTTGTAGTACTGATTAATGTTTTAATGAATTTATATTTTTAAGAACATATTTTTTAGTTACATCGATTAGAGCACACTTCAGATGGATGCGTCTTCTACATGTACACATCAAAAAATTTCATAGATTAGTTTCAAATAGGTTAATATCATATTGAGGTCATTTTCTTTTATTTGGACTGCTACACATACATTTTTGTGATTTAATATACAAAAATTTGTTTATAGTCATACATAAATATTATAACTTAATTAGATTATCCATTAAATAATACATTTAAAAATTATTAAGGTGGAATTTTAGTATGATTTTATGTAAGTCAGAGGTAATTTTTTTGTGACCATATATCACTCATTTATAATGACGAAAAATGCTTTATGAACTCTTTATTTTGTCATTTCACACACAATGAATGTTTTCTTTTTATTAAATATCATCGTATACATTGAAATTAATTTAAATACAACTATTATATGATTTACAAGTAATATAAGGTCCTTTGCAATGGTTTTTACCATTACACAAATATTTTTCTATTTTAAAATACTAAAAATGAATTTTGAGACTTCCTAGGAAAACATAGACTCTCATTGATTTGTCATCAATTCAATATTTTGATTTTTTTTTTTAATTAATTCAAAGAAATCCGTTTTCATTTTATTCTCTTTTACCCCATGGAAATTATTTTTTTAAAAAAATTAACTCATATAGAACATCCTTTATAGCCATTCTGAGTAATGTTCTTGAAATATTAATGTTTTATATACTATTACATGTCAAAAAAATATTTACATTATTATTATATCTTGATATAAAATAAATCAAAGATTTTTTGCTACATTTAATTACAATTACACACATATTTTTGTGTTTCAAATTACTGAAATTACATTTTTTCTAATATTATGAAAATAACAACACAAAATTATGTGTCATATATTACTTCATTTAAAAAATAAATTTATGGATTTTTTCCTAGGATTCAAAATATATAAAAGGACATGTATTTGGGTATGACCCCATAGAGCATGTTTTTAATGACTTCATGTTCATTAAAAACAACATATTAAGTCAATCCAAGATTAGAAAATGTAATATTTAAGCTATATAAACTCATTAAATTTAAAAAATAATTGTATGGAAGTTTTCCTATGATTTTATGTCAATATGTTATAGTTTTATTTGGTTTTGACCTTCACATAATCATTTTAGTGTTTTAAAACAAAAAAAAAATATTTTGATCATTCATTCAAAAGGATAATTGATGTTGAAACTCCATAAATTCATATATTTCAGATGCCAATATATGGTTTTTTTCAATGGTTTAATGTTAATGAAAGGTAATTTTATCTATTTTTAAACATTGATTTATGTTTTAATGTGTGTCAATTCTTTAAGAACTACATATTTTTCCAATCAAATCATACCATAGGATATATTGTCCTTATTTCGAATAATACATGTTAAAACAATTTAAATATAGTGTTCTTATTATATTTCATTAATTTAAGGATGTTTTAAACATTTGACTCAGTTATAAAAAAATATTTTAGTGTTTAAAGAACTAAAATGAATTTCCTTTTATATTAAAAAACCCATAACATGGATTGATTTTCAATCAAATCATAAATCTGATAATAAATTTGTGGTTACTATATGATGATTTAATGTTACTCAGGAGTCCTTTGAATTTTTTTTCACTTGAAGCATGTTATTCGGTACTTTCAATTCTGTAAGAACTACTGATTTAGTTAGAATTAGGAAACCAGATGATGGATTAACATTTTTTCTACTCATACAAATAAAAATTATTCAAAAGGTAGTTTTCATAGTATTTAACAATAATATAAGTTCATTAACATTGGTTTTGAATACCATAAGTTTGTTTAGTGGATTAAACACTAAAAGTGTTTTATATCATATCGAGAATATAAAAACATTAATTAGTAGTCCATTGATTCCTATATTTAAAAAATCAATATTTGGATATTAACAAATGTATAAAAGATAATCAGAGGTAATTTTCATTATTTTAACCTCATGAGACATGTTTCTAATGACAATTAATTCTAAAAGAGCATCTAATTAGGTCATTATGGGAACACGTCACATCAGATTGACATTTTATTTTTCCATATAGGTCAAAAATAAAACAATGACAACATTCATATGATTTCACATCAACCTGTGATTGTTTCCTTTGTTTTTACCCTTAGATGCACATTTTATATTTTTAAAATGATAAGATGGAGTTTTCAATCATTTGGATTAGAATAAATAGTGGATAAAATATTTTTATATTCCTAAATTTTAAAAGATGATAAATAATTGTTATCATATGATTTCTTATTAATCAGAAGTCATTTTCTTGGTTTTAACACTATTCACTCAATTTTAAAGTCTGTAAATTTTTAAAAATTTCCGATTTATTTAGTCTAAGAAAATCTCTAGTCACGTTTATGTTTACTCTATTTTTATTCACAAAAAATAATTCAATGAATTTTTTTCTTTAAATTTTCTCCAATATGATGTTGATTTATATGTAAGTAAATAAAACATGCACAATTTAGTCTTATGAATCAGAAAAAGTTATTTATTTGTTATCCTAGGAAAACAAAAACTATAATTAAAACACCATCGGCTTTAAAATTCAAAAAATAATCATATAGATTTTTTTCCTAAGACTTCACCAAAATTATAAGTTTTTATCTTAGTTTTGACCCCTTAAATAATGTTTTTAAACACATAAAATTCATTAAGAACTAATTTTTATTTTAGTTCAGGGACACCACACATCATTACAATATAAGATATACTTTTTTATTTCATAGAATATTTGAAGTTAGTATTCCTATTATTTCATGTTAATCCGAAGGCCTTACAGATTTTTTTACTATTAGATGAATTATTTATTGTTTTAAAACATTAGAAAGATGATATTATTAATTATATACTAGAAAAAACTCATATTCATGAAATTTCATTGTCAAAATTTAAAAGAACAGTTTATGAATATGTTCCAATTTATTCATAGTAATCGAAGAACATTTTCTTGGATTCGACCCCCTGATCCATGTTTTTCAAAAACATCAAATATTGTAAAACTAGTTAGTCAATAAATTAGAGAACACCACACATAGGAATGATGTTATGTCTACTCGTACTCATGAAAAATATTTAAAATAAAAGGTTCTAATGATTTATCAACAATAAAATGTCATTTTTCTTGTGTTTTTTCATAATATATTTGTTTTATTTTTTAAAACACTAAAATATTTTTCAATCCCTAATTGTAAGTGATTATTTATATTTACATGATTTCAATGAATAAATCTAAAAAATCAATATATGAATATTTTCCTATGATTTAATTGAAAATGGATGTCATTTTAGTGGTTTTGATGCCCAATTATTATATTTTAATGGTTTTTAAATCATTAAAAACTTCTTATTCTATCATTTCAAGCACATGAAGAACTATATTGTCATGACTTCTACATATATATGTCAAAACTATGACAACACTAGTTTTAATATGATTTCATGTAAATTTTTGGGTATTTAATATGTGTTTAACCATAACAAATACATTTTAGTGTTTTAAAATGACCACAAACTAACATGGAATAATAGTATAAATATAATTGAAATATTTATGACATGTATAAGTATAACCATTATACATAAATTTTAGACCATTTAAGTACAAAAATTATTTTTTCATCATCCTAATAAAATGATAACTCATATTGATGCGTGGTTAGTTAATATATTTAAAAAAGTATACTATAATTGTTTTCCTATTAATTCACAATAATTATAAAGATTTTGATGGCTTTTGACCACATAAAACACTTTTTTTGTGACAGAAAAATAATTATGAACATAATATAGGTTTCATTGCACAAATACAGGTGAATCCATATTTATGTAAATATATATATATTTGTTTTATTACACTAATTAATGAATATAATTACTGTTAAAAATGTATGAATATGAATGTATACATACAGGTTAATTATATTCTATATTTTGACTAGGTAAAATTTTACACATATTATAAAAAAATTATATTTTTTATTTTTTATTTTCTGTTTTATCCAAAAAATAATTTTATACAATAAGATGAATACATTATAAAATGTATGAATACTATTATATTAGAAATATGAATCATGAATTGTCGTGGGAGGAATGAGAGTATTCAATTGAATACTATATATACTATAATATATGTGTATAATTGTATATAATTTCTAAAAATATTTTTGTATTATATCTATATTGGTGTAGGAAATATTTAAATGAATCCCAAACACAAAAAAAATCATCACTCTAGTTGAATAAATCTCTTATCTTAGAAAACAACTTCATATATAGAAAATGAAATCGGGTGAAACCTGATATTATTTATAATCCTCCACATACTGATTAGATAAAAGGAGAAAAATATAAAAAATTGATTTATAAGACAATATTACTTTGAAAATGAATATGTAAATTTTTTTAACATAAAATGAATAAAAAATATAATCGATTGTTATTGTAATGAAAGTTACAGATCCATCTAAAATGGATACCGTAAAGCCTCTGTTATGTAAAAAATTAGAAGATAGAGGTTATTCAATCACTGCTGACCCAAAATCCCTTCACTTTTGTCTCAAAATGTGTATATTTTATATCCTTTGGCATATTACATTTCTTAAGGGAGATAAATTTTTCCATATTTTTCATCTTAAGTCCCATATCTCTCAATTTTTGAGAAACACCAATTAGAAATTAGTTCAAATATGAAGAGGATATTATCACATTATTTTAGATACCCAATATGATCTAAACATCTCTGGTAAGACTAGTAATATGAAACTAGATCCTGGTTTTTTGCGCTTATCTGAATGGGATGGATCCTTTATTCCCTTAAAAAATATTTTTGACACAAATATGGGTTATGCTAAATTGTTTATTTTTTTATATTGGAACCTATAAATCTTGAGTGATCTTAATTCATGTATCTGTATCCCCATGAAAATTTATTTGTATACTATATATAGAGAGATGGACCAACAAGGAAGAATCCTGGATGAACCCAATTTCGGCTAAATGTTATAGGATGTCATAGGCTTTACTCTTAAATATAAAAAATCAGATGTTAAAGTTAAATATGAGTAAAACTCTCAATTTGGTGATGATTTTTGAGTAATTGATTATTCCATTTCTGCTTATAGGGTGATTCAAAAATAGATGAACAAACCCATTTGGAATTATTGAATGTAAATCATAGGAACTAAAATAAGGAAAAGGTTCCATATTTGAAAAGGGTTAACCCTCTAAATGAAATGATATGAGTAGAATGGTGAAAAAACAAATCATCATTTCTTCTTCAAAATACAAACCCAGAAATATTTAGGCTGATCTGGTTAAAGAGAAAAGGGTGATGGATAAGAGGATTTCATAGTTAATGAAAGATTTCCGGATATCATGAAGGTTATCAATTTAAATCAATATGAATATAATATTTAAGATATAACTCCTAATAATCAAAATTATCCTATTTAATCTCCTTTGATTTGTTTTGCTGGCATGTATAGTGGGGTTCTCATTAAACCAGAACACCATGATTTGAATAATGATGTAGATACATTTTTTACTTTAGAGGATGATTCAATTATATTGGATAGGGTATCCCCGGGAGAAAAACGAAGAATGACATACATAAAAAATGAAAACCTCTTCTCCTCAATGTCTTTATGATGATAATTGCTTCACCAGTGGTCTTGAGCACTAGTTAAATGTATCAAATGATCATGATAGAAGGTGTGTTCGATCCACCAACTAGAGTATTAGAATGGGTTTCCTCTGGAGGATAACCTACCTGATAACCTTGACAATGTAAAGGATACATCATAATAGCCTAACCGAGATTTAATTGAAAATACAATAATTCTTAATTATGATAATGATTTTGATGATGATCATAATAATTCTCTAGGTACAAATGTAGATGGATGTAGTAACAGTGATACATATACAAATTCTGTACAAAAAAATTAGTTATGGTTATAATTATTTAAGCGAAAATATTACAAGGCCAACCAGAAAATTTAATGGAATACGAGTTATAGAGGAAAAAACAAGGTGTTCCAACCCCAAACATAGTATTAAATGAATATTATTTTCTGCAACCGTCAAGGTGCAGAAAATCCACACACTCTCAACATAGATGATTTTATGTCCCAAATACTCTCACATGTTTTTATCATTAATATATGCTTAAAATAGAAACTAAAATTTAAATAATCATTGGAAGAATATAGATAATATAGCCAATAGAATATATGTGACTTGAATTATCATTGGGGATTTTAATTTTATCCTTTATCAAAGTTTGAAAATGGGCCATTATCATTCTTCTATTTCTTCACAAGATTGTTTTTATTATATTAAACACAATATCCTGATTGATATTAATTTAGTCTGGGCTAAATATACTTGGAATAAAAGGCATTAAAATATAATATTGTAAAGTAATATTTATAAATCATTCTCTAATGAACATACTCTTAATAAATGTGATATTGTGTCCAGCACCACCCTTTCAAAGATAAATTCCAATCACTTCCTGATCATTTATATACATTCTATTGGATGTTCCATGTCTCCTTTCCCTTTTATATTTAATAATGTCTCGCGGACTCTCCCTGAGTATGATGACACTATTGGGGATGTATGGAGTCATGTAAATTGTGTAAATAATTCCTTTTCTTATATCCTAAAGTTTAAAATTTGAAAAAAATCATCAAGGGCTGGTGAAAAATAACCTCTAAATAAATTGAAAATGATATTCCATCTATGGGATCCAACATTTAGGGTTTTATGATGATTCTAAAAAATCTAACATCACATAGGATTTACAATAATAAAGAGATCTAACTACTAAGCTAAATTACCTTCCATCTACTAATGATAAACATCAAATAGATACTTTCAAAAAAAATATAAAATAAGGAGATTGAATAAAAAATATAAAATTACATTCAAAGAGACAAAAATTCTCATAGGCATCAAAAAATTATTATGGATGGAGGAAATATTATTGATAATAGGGATGTACTTTCTGAACATGTCATTTCCTATTTTAGTAATTTTTCAATGGAGCTATTATATATGAGTATTTTATTCCTGATATCATTCTTTCCATTCTGAGGACTGATTATATCATCATTCTTACACATGTCCCTCTTTATAATGAAATTTGATATGTAGTTTCTTAGTTTGAATCCTAATAGTGCTCCAAGACCTAATGGTTTTACTTAATCCTTTGTTTCTTCACTATTGGGAAATTATAAATTTGGATGTGTGTAAATTAGTTAAATTATTATTTGTTAATGGAATTATTCCCCATGGGATTAATTACCAGTTCCTATCACTAATACATAATAATGATAATTCTATAGATATTAATATTTTCAGAAGTATTGTACTTATCAAAAAATTATACATGAACATTCCCAATCATATTGGTAATTTAGTTTCCATAATAGAAATTAATGTAATCTATTGTAATTAGATCTATATTTTGAGTTATAAAAATATTCCAGACATAATGTTTTTGGAATATAAATGTTTTAATCTTATAAATAAATCAAATAGTGGTGGTATAATTTTTATTAAGCTTGATATCATCAAGGACTTTGATACTATTGATTGGCCCTTTATTTACAATGTCTTTTTGACCATTATATTCAATGGTATTTTTTATTAAAATTATAAAAATGGTTTTAGATATTCTGAAATCATCATTCTCATAAACGGATCCCATAAGCGATATTTTAAATACCCAAAAGATGTTAGATATGGTGAACCCCTAGCCATTATCCTTTTTTTATTTATGAATATTACTTATGTGGGATAATTACAGACTTGGTAGGTCAATGCAATTATAGTCCCTTTATTTCATTTATAATTATCCCTTAACATCTACTTTATATAGATTATATTATTATTGTTTGAAGGGGGTAATAATATCTATAATCTCAAGGAATATCTCTCCCATTATGAAATTTTTTATGTTAAGCCATAAACATGAATAAATAATTTATTTTATTCTTGAAAATGATTCATGTTTTTAGAAAAATTCAAGTCATGAATAACTTGTACATATATGAAATACCATTTAATTTCAACTACCATGGTGACCCTATTTTTTGGGGAAAGCCAAAAAGTTGTTACTATTCCAAAAAATATGATCAAATAAAGAATCAACACACATCATAGTGATGAAAATCTATTTTAATGGACAAGTGAATTTTCCTTGTTGAATCAACTAGTGTAACTAAAATCGTTTATTTTATAAAGTATTTTAAATGGACTATTATACATCTTCCAAACCTCAAAAATTGCAACAAATTTCTTTATAGAGTAGTAGTATTATTGAAGGATAAATAAATATTAGACCTTAGAATAACTATTGTAAAAAACATTCTAATGATGGCCTTGAAATCAAGAATAATGAACTATTTAATAATGTTATTTAGTTAAAAAATAATTGAAATGTTTTAAACAATAACCACATTAATCTTAACATTCTCAAAGATAGGTTTACTGAAATATTTTTGCATAACATATTAAATGAAATGGAATCCTCCATCTAACCATATATCAAATTTTAATTTTCCAAAATTATGGATCATTCAAGATGGAATGTTATGAGAGTTTCATTTTATTGGATAATTCAACTAATTTCCCCTTAATTATATTATTGATCTCCTATATTTATCTATTAATACTCACATTTTTTAAACTATTTTTTTAAATTTCATAGACTAGATTTTAATAATATTATTAACTACATTGTCAAATTTTTTTATTTTGATAATTATTATTTTCTTTTTTCCCATTGAACCTTATTCTATTGGAACACGTAATTAAAAATGCTTTTATAGTAATAATTTCAATGATAATAAGGATGATTTCACCTTGTTGGAATGTTTTAACCATCATCAGATCTATCGTTCCCATTTTACTATAGTTAGGAGGATTTCTCACAATCAAAATCATAATATACTTGTCTACAATATTTCTCTATTGAATTATGTTCTAAGTGTCATTTATATAACCAATAACAAGAAAGAACCTGTACATATTTTCTTTTCATATTCTACTGCTTATTCATTATAGAAATTTGTATTTGATATTTTTGACATCAATTAGTTGGAGGATGTATCCATGTATATATAGATACAAAGTTATACTCAAGTTAACTACACCCCTAAAATTAGAAACATTCTCAAGGATACTATGGATAAACTAGTGCATGGAATCTGGTATGAAAGAAATTCAATTATTTTATATTAAATCTTTTTTCATACTTCATATAATGAAGTTGGATATTCCCAATACCACCTCAATGGCCTTATCACTACAATGTGATTCATGAAACATTACCATATGTAATTTTAAAGTTATATTCATTTTTGGTGTTGCTAGAAAATATAGCCATCATAAATTAACCATTAAAGATTTTTAAAAGGATCAACTCTTAGTAAAGATCAATGATAACTTATATGGGGTATGAAAAAGGAATCTAGTGACCTTAATGTTTTGGATAAGTCCAAAGAGACCATAATAGAATGATCCTCGGTTGTTTTTATAGTGCATGTGGTATTAGAACTTCTTCAGAAGACAAAAAGTTTAGTTTCATCTCTATGGTGTTATTTTCTTAACAAAATGGATGGACCATCATATGGATTCAGTTAAACTACCACTATTGTGAAAGCAGTGTGCAATTTCATCAATCATCATGTATTTCCATTGATAACTATATCAATAGACCACATGGAATTGATATGAGAAATCAAATATATCATCAAAAATTCTTTCTGAGTGGAAAACTCGGTGGTGGATAGACATTCCAACAAATTATTCAACAATGAAATAACTAGGTTTGGAAAAAATCCTCTAGATTTAAATTTCTTTTATTGGAATGTTTGTAATAAATTTAACTCATTTATACTCTTATAACACATTATTTATCATAATAAACATTCCATAATCTTTCTAACTAAGTCATAACCCTTAAAAAACTGAAAATAAAATGGGGAACTACAATAATATATTTATAGTACTGTCTATAATTTTAAATACGTATTATAATGGATCCTTTCATTATATATACACCCAAAAATTGGTTTCCTATAGTGACACCTCACAAAATTCTAAATTTATATCATTTGAAATAAAATATTATAAATTATGCACATCTTCATGTCAAGCTAAATATAAAAGATAAGTAGATTATTATAACACCCATATTTAAAATTTATGGAAAACATATAATGAAAAACGAACTCAATACCTATCAAATTTTTTAATTTTATCAAATATATGTGATTTTTTAGTTATATACCGACATTCAATGTTATTACCGTTGGTGTCATAAAAAATTAAATTTGTTTTATTTTTATTAAAAATATTTTATCAACATTTCATTCATATATAAATAATGAATCTAATACATGTAATTAGCCTCACATGATTATATAAAAAGCCTACAGAAATAAAAATTAAAATAAAATATTATCGGACAAATGGAATGATTCCCAAAATATTATATTTATTCATGGAATCAATATAGATTCTAGAAGAGAAAATATAGACCCATCAATAGTTAAAATAGATTTTAGTAAAACTAAAATAACATACAATAAACAAACTGGGGTTACTAATGTACCTAAAACAATATCAACCACATTTATTTCAAGAGCAAAAACATAATGTTAACCATTTAATTAACAACAATAATAATTACGATCAAGACTATGGTTGGAGTATTTCACGAATAATAATGATAAATAAGATATTAGTATACCCTTCAATCATTTCTCAATTACTTAGAATAATGTTTTCTATAATTAGGTTTTGAATTTCATGGGTATGGTATAAA
The DNA here is from genome assembly GCA_963277665.1 of Viscum album. NCBI lineage: Eukaryota > Viridiplantae > Streptophyta > Magnoliopsida > Santalales > Viscaceae > Viscum > Viscum album. The sequence continues at coordinate 1,008,801,648 of OY728119.1, read as the reverse complement.
GAACAGTGATAATGAATTTTTAACATATATGATAGATTCATGAAAAGTGAAAATCCTTTTATTTTTTCAATGAAGTTGAATTTTTAATTAAATGTAATCATTAATTTTAAACATGAAATTTATCTTTCCTATGAACTTTCATAATGTAGTTATAGAGTGTATATATAATTACCATCAATAATAGTGTTAAATTTACTAAAATGTATAATGTGATAACTCATGATAAAACAGTGGAAAAATGTTATAGGAAAAAAATACAATATTGAATATGTGGCACTAAAATATAACATATTTCAATCATGGTTCACCTAGAAATAACCCCATGAAAACCCACATAATAATGAAAAATATTTTTAGGATGTATAACTCATGGCATCATATTTTTAATATATGAATCTGTATGGTTTACATAGGTCATCATTGGTAACTAGTAATATAAATCATTCATATATATTTTGAGATATAAAAATAAGTAATATATAATATAAGAACCATTACCAATCACAATGAAAAAAAACAGAAGGTACATATAAATAAATAATTGAACATAAGTATACTTATATAACATAAATATATCCTTGTTTAGTGGATACATATATGGATACAAATAAAAGGATTTCTAAATAATACATTGTTGTAATGCATAAGTTCCCCATATGCGGTATAAGAAAAGGAGATAATTTATAAGGACATAAAATCAGAGTTAATTGCTAAGGTCAAAATTATAAAATTTTATCAATGAGGAAGGAAGATGAAAAAAAATACAGAGAAATATTTGTGTACGGTGTAAGATGAAAATAACATAATGTTTTATTTGTAAGGTTTGTAAAAACATTACCTTCTTGGTGTCATGGCCTCCTTCCATGAGTTAATAGGGAAGAAATCAATGGCATCACTATTCTAAAATGAAGTGTTCAAATTTTTCATATCCTCACAAACATATTTTATAAAATCAGATAACATTTAAATAATGGTTGACATGATACACCAATGGAAAATGCACATTTTAATATCCCACGAAAATTAGTAATTTGGCTTCACAAAAATAAATTATATTATTCAAATAGAACAAATTAAAATGAATAAAATTATAATATAAATATAATGACATATCATTATTTTAACTATTAATTATATAAATTTATTTTTTTTACAAATTTCATAAATATAGGATTTTCTTTATTCCTATAATTCAGGTAATATATATATATATATATATATAATTTATTAATAATAATTAGTAACTAAATATATTAAATAAGTAAAATAAAAAAACATATAAAATAATAAATTCTAATTAATATATGAATTTGGTAATTTAAAAATGAACACTTCAAACATGTTTTTAAAAATATGAAAATTAAATTATATTAAAAATTGAATCAATAATTTCCATCAAATTCAATGATTTGAATATTGTGATTTTTTGGATAATAAAGAAAATCATCAGTCAAAATATACCAAGATATTACTATAATTAATAAGGTAAAACATATATCATAAAAATTCAAGAGGTGATTTACATTACTCCTATATTTCATCAAATAAGATACAATAGAATGCATAAAAAAGATACAAAAACTAAGGTCACAGTGATGGTCGACAATTGTCGAATGAAGAGGAGTTATATGAGGGTGTTGAGGTGATTATTAATCAATAGCCTAATGAATTTTGTCACAATTATTACAAATAGATCATGTGTGTATTTGATGAGGTAACTTGAGGTTTTATTTTTGGGGCACGATGGTTTGATTCGAGGGTATGGGGTGGGGGAGGAATCAAATTATGGGGGTCAGTTTTGGGGGATGGGAAACAATAGGGGGGTGTGGATAAATATACCATTTTAGGCTCATAGTGCATATGGGATATGTTTAATAGATATCCCAAATAAGGTTTATGGGTGTTTGTGTGTGGGAGATAGAATTCACATGGATGGGGTTTCTTATTGCGGGGCATGGGAGGAATTTGTGGCCCTAGAAGAATAACAACCTTGGGGTGGGGGGGGGGGGGCTGGGATGAATCATAGTGGGGTGGGGGGATCTTTGTGGATGAAAAATCATAGGGAACACTATTTTTAGGTCTTTATATATAGAATTTTCAACCACAAAAGGAAAGATTAACTTTTCCCCCTAATGCAAAGACTAATTTTTTTGATAGTTCCTATATTCCTAGTATCAAAGGATAAATTTAGAAATAGTTTATCGATATAAATACTTTAATTATAAAAAATTTAATCTTTCATAAACATATTATAATTATTTTTTATTACACTACATCAATATTGTGATTTAGATCGCATGATTAGTCATTGAAATCATGTTTCAAATAGAATGTAATATTAAACCTTATAAGAGTTAGTTTATTCCTCATATCAAGAAAATAATTTATACCTACAAAACAACACATTGACATAAATATTAATGTATGAAATATGTTTCATGAATTTATGTTTTAGTATTTTTCCTTATAGAATATCAAATCATTGGTATATAAAATATTTTTTGTATAATACTTATTTATTTGTAAATATATTTCACAATAACATAATATTATTCACTATTATTATATTTATTAAATTAATCATGTAAAAACTACAATATAATGTACATTTAATAGATTTTAATTCCATAAAATAACATTTTATGGCGTAATATTCATATGAAATAAATTTTTTAGTACGTCGAACTTTGTTTGTAAAATTCATAACTTACACCTTAATGAATTTTTTCTAAAAAATTATATTTCACAATTATATTAACTATTTTCACAACCTCCAAAATATCAAAATAATGACATACTGATTTATTATTTATTTAAATAAAATTTTACAAAAATAAAATATAATTGTGTTTATAATTTTAATAATCAAAATTAATATTGTACATTATTAAGTTTTATAATGGGAATAACCTAAAATATATATAACATTCCAATTTTTCATTCCAAATACATTACACATTTGAAAAAATATATTTTTTTATTTCTATATTGTCATTAATTTTATATTATTTAAATAATTATATATAATTACAATTAATATGTGGAAATTTTATTCATCCATAAGTGGGTAAATTTTAAACTACAATATCTAAAACATTTTCCTAACTCTTCACATGCAATTGATGTTACAGGGAAGGGTAACAAATTTTTATTCATTTGTAACAATTGGAAATTATTTTAGATTTAAAAATCTATATGTTTATTTAAATAAATTTGGATAATAAATGAAATATTAGATAAATTTAATATTCACCAAATTCGGTAGTTATAAAATAATTAGAGAAATTCGCCTCAAATAATTACTTGATTTTTTTTCAAAAATAAATAGAATTAATTTTATTATGAGAGATTAACTTATTATCTTGGTTGAGCTATAGATTTGGCCTTTTCCAATGTATTTTATAAAATTAATTGTAATTAATATCAAAAATTGATTTGAGTACTTTTTTAGTATATTTGGTAATATGAATTTGGATACTTGATGATTTATAAAAAATTAGTTGAGGTAAAATATTATGTTTTTAAATCCATATATGAAGTTGTATGGGTTTTGAAATTGATATAGAATTGAATTTTTTTGGACCTACTAAATACTATAATTGTTAGGTTAATTGAAATTAAATATATATCCCCAAAAAAATCTAATAATTCTAATCCCATTATGAAATACATTGTTTGAAATATATATTCTTATGGGAATATCGTATTACTAATTATCCTCAATCAAATAATATATAACTCACTCCTACAAAATATAACATAAAATAAGCATAAAACATATAATATATAACTAACTCTCATAATTTAGAAATAAATAAAAATAAATAAAATATTGATTATTAAAAAAAATCCCAAATATATTGAACAATAATTTGTATATTTATAAATAAAATAATATAAGAAACAATATTTTTTTGAACATTTTGAATCCATAATTCGAATAACACATCCGAATTGTAAAATTTAAATATTATAATTAAATAAAATGGTTAATTTCAAATAAAAATATTATATCTACAATTATTAAGATAGATTATTCAGAAAATAAATTTATAACCCAAATTTAAGGAAGAAATCCCAAAAACTTACCACCAATGATATTTAATTATGTTTTACAGGGAGGGAGGTAGGGTTTTGTTTGGTAAAGGGGTTTATGATGAAGAGTGGGTGGTCACCATGGGATTTAATACTAATTGTTGAGGTTGAAATAAATATATTAATAATAAATGAAATCATGGATTGTCATATAGTGAATGAGTGGTAAAGTTAGTAAGAGGAAGAGGGAGGGTAATTGGCCAGTGATTGAGAGAGGATAGTTAATCATCAATTCAACTAGCCATGGGAGATTCTCTCTGGGGATTAGGCTGATAAAGGTATCAGGTTTCAATAGCACAGTAGTGAGAGGGTGTGAGATAGAGAATAGGAATATTAAAAATAATTACTAATATTTGTGTAAAAAATTATTAAAAATATAATTTTATGGATTGAAATAAAATTAACTAACATATAATGTCTAATTTAGAGAAAAATATATTAAAAAAATGTGTTTCCCCAAATATTGATAATACATACTATTAGAAATATTAATATGATTAGAAATAATAACCATGAAAAAATAAGCTACAATTAATATTTTTCCTTTAATTACATGAAACTATTATATGATGATATTCTTGATTAACTTTCACAAGCAATAAAAAATGTTGGCAATGGACTATGATATAAATTAATTTCAAATGAGTTCATTTTTCCATTATAATTCAATTCTAGTTCCACTATTGATTAAAATTCATGCTCTATAGTTAAATATATAATATCTTTTTGTTTCTTGATCAAAAAAATAAATATTACTACTATTGAGTTTAAAATTTTCAATATATTCATTTATTATATCCCACACTAATAATCTAACTCATATTACTATATCCATACAAAACTACTAGATAATCATTGTAAAATAAAAAACTTTATTTTTTTCTGTATCTAAAGATTTTACCCATATATTTACAATGATTATCAATGTAATTTTTAGTATATATATTCAACATATATGCAAATAGAGAATTAATTAGACTAGTTCAACGCAGAATATATTATTATTAAACTTACAATAATATAATATTAAATTCATTCTATGACTATGGTTGTATTTTTTAATTAGTTGACTCTATAATAAAATTAACTGTATTCATATTTAAATAAAAATAATTAAATTTATTTTAAACCATCTAAAAACAAAGATATATAATTGAATAGTATATATCGTGATGTTTTCTAATATTAATTACTTATATTGAATCTAGTAGTCCAAGACATGTCAATTTAAAAGTATGAGGAAGAAATTTAAGTACCTTGTTAATACCAATATTTTTGGTTCTATAAATTAACTTATCATCAATATAAATAACATAATAAATTTATTATATTTAATAAAATATGATGAAATAAAAATATAATGATTTATTATGTACACTAAAATTGGAAAAAATAATAATCAGAATATTATCAAGATATTATTTATAGTCATGTATTTAATATAAATAAACTTAATTAAATAACATAATTTCTTTTTCATTTTCATAGAAAGGAAAACCTTCATGTTGATTAATGAAAATATATTAATATTAATCTACATTTAATAATTTCATTTCAATAGCATATTAATGAACATAGAAATTATTGAACGGGGAAAATGATAAGAAGATTATACTTGAAGTAATTTGATATAAATGAGAGAAAATATCAAAAGAACCAACACATTTTATTATAAATTAACTTTATAAATAAATATTATTCAAAACTAATGAATTTTACCATCAATATCATAATTCCTTTTAAAATTATGTTTATGTTTAATTGATTTTCAGAATTTATAAAATTATATGAACCTTAGTGATATTTGACTTAATAGAATCCATATAATCATTAATATCTATTTTATAATTGCTAAATATATTGAAGGGATTACTTCATTATATGAATCAAGGTCACATTGTAAGGATAATACCATATAATATATATTTATATGTTAATGATTATTATAACCTTAAATAATAAAAATCTAGGATTCAGTTTATATGATATCTAAATATTTTTTTTATTATTCTAGGTATTTTACACATTATTATTTGAATTCAAGAATAATATTAACTTTTCACTAATTATTTATATATTATGAAATTATAGGGACTTATATATGAGAAATAAAATTATAAACAATTTCTTTTTTAAAATTATTTACAAAAACACAACATATGTAGTATCAATATACACATTATCTTTTAAATCATTATTGTGATAATTTTGATTCCAAAATATGAAATTTGATTTTGAATTTAACATAAAGTAATAAATCTTCGAAAAATATGTTAAATGGTAATTTGGATATATTAATTATGTATTTCACTATTTATTTGAATTCACAATCCTTTCATCAAGCTAAATCACTCAATGACATGATGTTCCTTGATGAATTTTATGATTTTTTCATTAAAATACTTAACTTAAAAATAAATTCCCAACCTCGGCATAATCAAAATTATTTAGATATTGTATTAATTTATTATTGACATATATATTTTATTTTTCAATTCAAATAAATACTTCATATTTTTTTATTAAAATATGTGGCTAAAAATATCGACAACAAAGAAGGAAAAATAAATTCAAACTCCTGAAACCCATACGAGAAAAAAATATATTTAATCTAGAAATATTATTATAAAATATTGGTATAATATCATTATTTATTTCAATATCTGAATTATGTTTTATCTTTCTTGGATCTCATTAACATATAACATATATTTAATTCATTAGTGAAAATAATTAAATTAAATTTCATCATAAAGTTTAACGAATTATATTTTATTGGAGAAAAACTATCATTCCAAAAATATTATGTCTCAATAAAATTTATTGAGGATCTAATCATGTTATTGAAATATGTTAGATATATGTCATAAATTGAATACCCTTTTTAAAAATAACATGTATTCTTTCAATATGAAAAATTTATTTGATAATGATGTGGAATGAAATTCATTTTTACACATATTTTAAATAGATGGTTGATTCATTAAAAATAATGGTATATAAAATAAATTTATTAGTGTTAATTTTCCCCTGATGTAAAATTTATTTCCCATGTAAACTGAGTTTTCCAATAGGGGGATCATTGATTAAGTGATCCATATTTCGTTTTACCAATAATTTTTAACTAAAAACAAATAAACTATTTAAGCTTCAATATTCCACTCTTATGGTATCTTAGACATACATTGATAAGTAGAATGTAAATGGATCAGTATACAATGATTTGTAATGTTTATCCATGAAATCTTATTCATTTCCCAGTTTGGGTTTTGTTCTAATGCCGGGTTTTCCATTATTATTCACATGAGTAGATTTTTCAATACATCTCTTAAAACTGATTAGGGGTCATATCCCAAAATACTTGGTAAATAATATATTAAAATTTATAGTTTTTAAGTGACTGTTGTACCACCTCCTGATGGGTTCATTATATTTTAATTCAATGAGTTAAAACTATCTCCTAATATTATTTTTTCTACCACCTAATGGGATCGTTATAAATCCACCAATAGTTCACTAAGGCTATTCCTGAACTCCTATTTGAACAAGTCTTTAATCTCACAATCTCCTTGTTTAATGTGTGTCATAATTATTATGATTTGACACCCCATATCCCATACTTTTTTGGAGGATCACACCAGCTTGATCAATTCAATATTGAAGATACATTGTTGGTTATCTTCTATCATAATTAATTCCTAAGAACTCCTTAATATAATTAATTAGCTATCATTATTCTTATTTAGCGCATATGTGTTTCAACAATAGGTTGGTTTATTCATATTCAATTTAAATATGATATTGTTCTATAGTCCAGTAGTGTTAGGGTATTTCATAATTCTCTTAGAATATTAAAGACCTTTATTCACCAGCTCTTTATTAATAAATATTAATATATTCTGGATTATAATTTCAATTTTTAATGGTTTAAACACATTTTTTTGAAAACATGTGATATCATTTTTTAAAATTATATATATTTTTTCTATCATGACACTGAATAGATGGAATGCTTTTATTATTATTTAATTTTGGATAATCCCCCTTTTTACAGGTTTAAGGGGAACCCTTACATGACCCATAAACCTATGGTATAATGCCTATACCCGACACAATATTGGACCTTAAAGGCCCATGACCAGACACATATGAAAAAACTCTCCCTATCATCTGCATCTTGAAGGTGCTTAGCTCCCCACCTCACATGGTGGATTGTCTAGCATTTCCCTGTGCATAATTACACAATTCCTTGTCCCAATGGATGTTACCACACACTCTAATTCTTCCAATCTGGTTAGCACTGCTCTACTGGATACTATTTTTTATATGAATCCTTATATAGGCATCCTCTTGTGTGGTATAACCATGTTGGTTCTTAGAATTTTATGTGGCCTAAATGACATCTGGCATAAAGGCCATTTGTTAGCCCGAAGTCCATGTTCCCTGTTGGCCTTTGGTGGACCGATGGCTCGGAGACCCGTAGGCCCAAATCGGTGGCCCGAAGGCCCAAATTAGAAAAATATTTATGGCTGCTACAGTATTGACCAGTTCCTGCTACATTTACTATTACACTACTTCTATAGTAACCCAAAAATTCACCCCCACTAGGATTTGATCCTGGATCTCTTATACGCCATGTAGGAGCCTCTACCACTTAGGTACAAGCTTATGGGTTCTATCATAATATTCTCCTCATTATATTGATCCCAATGATTATGTAGTTTTTATACATCCATCTGATATCTTATAATATACAATTTTTATTCAACTAATCTTTTATTGTCTACACTCTCCATTAAAATATAAACGATATAGTGAGCCATCTTATTACCTCAAATGAAATATTAATAATATTTTTGATCTCCATATAATCCTACATATGATGATCAGTCGTTAATTTATGGAATATTTGAATTTTATATAAATTTAGAAATAGCTATGTCAATGAATATATTTATGCAGTATGGTGTGGAAAATCTATTTACAAGATGGAATAATCTTCTTAGATTACATATAACCTTAAAAATCCTGTAGAAGTAGACCATGATAATTTGTAACATTTAATTTCTCAAAGGCCTCCTAAAAACACCCCCATTATGATTTGGTTATTCTTATATCCCAATTTCTCAACACATGTTGTATACTACAATCTCAACACTGCCAGTACTTTTCATATCTCCATAAATATTAGCACACAAAATCATCACATAAATGTGTTATTATATATGAATATCAATGTCAAATCTATTAGTGAAATAACTCTAAACATACTTATCCATTAAATATAGCATAATCTTACTCATACAATCCATAATTTTTCAACACAAATTTATAGTTTCATATCATCAAATCAACCATCTTTATTAACATAAAATTCCATCCAAAAACTCGATCTTCAATCACCCTATTTGAATATATTGGATGTTAAATTTTTCCTCCATTTTAATATGTGTTCCTTTCATCCCCCAACTACAAATAAACTGAAATGAATATAAGGGATGAAACTAACTTATTAATTCCTTATTCTCCTTGAGAAAATGGTGTATTGAGATGAAATTATTATACCTATTTATTTTTGAATTATAACCCAATTCACTACTGATATGTTAATGGATTCATATTCTCCATAATAATGATCTATTATTTTATTAATTATAAATCTACATGGGCAAAACCAATGCATAATAAAAAAGATATTTCACCATGACATCGATTTTATCCATCAATAATATTGACATGACACTAGTAAAAACATATAAATATTAGCATTTTAAAAACAAATTATCATGTATTATATATCCTATAATCAAATTGGTAAATTCATTATAAATGATTAATTGGAATACATATTACTCTCACTTTCTTTGGCCAAACACATCATCCCACATATCCCCATTCAAAATATATTTGTCACAATTAAAGAAGGAATCTATTTTGTGATTATAATACTATAAAACATGAAATATTGGTGGGTTGTCTATATATATAGATTAAATGTTGATATAAATTTTGACTACTTACCGTCATGTTAGTATCCCCAATGAGGGATAAATTTAAATCTTGTTATCCTCATGTGATATCCTCATGTAGCTACCCTTATATTTGGTTCTTTCTATTCCTTACATATTTGCACACAAGAAATGGAATGGATAAGGAGGGGGTTTTCCTTATATTCCTATAAGAGGATACAATATTGAGTGGTTTATCCTGACCATGGTATTCAATTCCTTTCAAATCTATCATTGGGTGAAAATTTAATTTTTTTGTTAATAAATATTCCTCATTCATTATTATTTGAATGATTAATTTACTATCTAGGATGTATTTTAATGAAATTCATAACATTATGACAAAATACTTTTTATCTCCCCCACAAATTATATTTAATTCATGATTTCCTTTTTTTCATCACATTTTTATGAATCAGTCAGCTTTCCACAATGATTTGTAATATATTGTCCACAGTTAAATCACCATCTCTAATTATTCCCCACTTCATCAATCTATGGTATCTTCTTAAATTGAATCTCAGTTTCAAATATCTATAGTTTAGATTGTTATTATTTTCATATATTTACTTATTTAATTTCATGTATGGATCAAACTATCTGTATTGTTATTATGAGGTATGATCATTTATAAAATACAAATATACATTTTATACATGAATACTCTGCTGTATAAAAAGTAACTATTAAGGCTTGGACTTCCAAAATTAATTATTTTATATAATCTAAAAACCGTTTATTGTCTTGAAATATATCAACCTTTGCTTTTTCATCTTCATAGGATTTTATTCTTTCCTAACACATTTTCAACTCTCAATATTGTAGGATTTAATAACACTTTAATTAACCTAAAAATATCAAATTAGGTTTCAGAATCTGTAAATGTGAATTAATTATATTTTTTATCACGTGATTATTTTGAAATATTTTTTATATTTATTAGGGGGATAGTTATCATAAAATCATTTGATGATTGACCATAAATATATAATTCTTTCATATAGAATTTTGGAATTTTTTGAAATGTATTTCCATCTTTAATACACATAAATTATTCCTCATGAAGTTTCTCTTCCTTGGATGCCAGTTTTAGATTATGGTATTCATGAATATCTCATTTTTCTTTGTTTTTAACCATAAAAATTTTCATCTCCTATAAGATATCACCTTCCTTTATATACTCAATAAATTATTCTATTTTTTTAAAAAAAATTAACTCTTCGATGGATATTTTTAACATTACCAAGGTCAGAAACTCATTCAGATATGAGGATATTCTACGTATATTCATGTCCTCACATATTGTCTTCAATAAATTAAATATCATTCTGATTTTTTTCCTTATAGATAGATGTTTTCTGAATATAATAGTTTAGATTATCATATGACACACTTCTTGTTCATGAGTCATAACTATCTCCCTGTATTATTTTATTCATTTATAATTTATTGTGGAGATCCAATTCCCACATATATATTTCAACATTTCCATATCTTTATTCATAAAAAACCATATATTTTTCATCCATTTCTGAATCATCAAATTCTTTCATTTTTTAATATTCAATCTCAAAATGTCCATCATCTTTAAAATCTATTATTTTGAGATGAATATTAAAAAAAATTATTTTAATTTTCTTCTTATATTGTTCTAGGAGACAATAAACATAGCCTCATTATTTCCATCAACACTTTTATCATCATAATATCCATCTTTATCAAAACTTATGAATGGTTTAACTCGGTTTTCCTTCATCTTTATTTTTTTCATATATTTGAATTGAATGTCCAAATTTTGTTCTTTTGAAATTCTAGTTATTTACTCACATCATAATTAAAAATTATAATATGAGACACAACAAGTGACATGTTAATAATTTCTTAAAAGGTAGATATTTTTTGGGCAAATATATTAGAAATATTCCCCATTATCTATTTGACATTAAAAAGAATAAAAAATCACCTCAAATGACATTCCATTTGAATAACAAGTGTTAATTGTGTGATCAAGTAACTCATTACATTCTACCTTGGTTTCATCAAATGTTTCACTCCAGAGATATAGAATAGATTCCATAATATTCATATTCCATTAATTTCATAAAATATAAAGTCTCTTCATCTATTAATATAATTGTGATGCTCTATTCTTGTATCCCATTTAGTCCTTTTATAAGATATTTTTCTCAATAACACTTGTATTTCCCATGTCATTTGAGATAACTATAAGGGGATATGTGAATCAGTGATCCCTATTTATTTTTTTCAATAAGTAATCATAATCGGACTTATATAGGTATTTAATATTTCGATCCAATCATATAATTTTCTATTAAACACAACTGGTATGATTATTGTAGATGTAATAAGACACAATTATTTTAAACGTTTTACATTGAAATTCATATCATTTTAATGATTGGGTTGGGTTCCATAACCTGGTTTATTTTGTATAAATAACTTTTTTATAATGGAAAATGTATATATCGAAATTATTGATGAATAATGTACTAAAATAACTATCATATAATCTCTTTAAATATATAGTCTTTAGGATAACATATTATCTCACTCATAGTAGGTTTATTATATCCGGATCCATCGAGTAGAATTTATATCATAAAAAGATTCTTTCCACCTCCCTTTGGGATCTTTATAATTCTTCCTGATATTTATTCAATGATCCTCCTAAATTACACCTTAATACTATCTTTGAATAAATTATCTCATGGAGTAGTGTGTATCTCCATTTTCATGATTTAAGTCATTATAACATCTATATTCTTTAACTATGTCTTTAACATTATTATTAAATTAATGAAACCACAATACATGTCAGTTTCCCACATTCCTAATGCATATATTTACCTAAATATAGTTGGATATATATCCTCCTCTTTCTTTATTATACACAATTTTTAGAGTTTCTTCACCTTTAATATGTAGTTCATATTATTCACCTTTAAAATTTATTCCATATTTGGAATTAGTTAATCCAAATTTCCTAAATAGATTTATTTTTTTCAGATATTAAGAATATTAACTTCGGTATTTTTTTTATTAATTTGGTAATAGGATAAATCAGATAATTAAGGGTAGGAATAATATTATAAAATTACCCTAAAAATTATCTTAATATCATTAGATTAGTGAGTTTAGATTTAAGTAATCCTAGGGTGAAAATGGTATCCATTGGAATCTTGTTGGATGATATTAGGACTTGTAATTAATTTTATTTAATGAAAAATTAAATATGTCTTACTCAAAATTTAATTACTAAATTATTTTTAATATAAAGTTATATATAATATGAATTCAATTATAAATAATCATTTGAATGTTATTTATTTCGTTATAATGGTAATTTACATATACATTCTAAGAAAAAAATAATTACATTAAATAATTATACTCTGATGATGTAAATATTAAATAATTGATGAGAAATAAATAATTTTTTTATTAAAATTATAATTATCATAAAAGGACAAAAAACCTGACCATATATTATTGTTCAATTATATATCAATGATAACCATCAAAGTGTCAGGATTGTGGCCACATAGAGCATTATAGAAGAGATTACGTAACTTATATTATTTTATTTAAACTGATGTTAATGTTTTCACATTCATAAATTAATAAGTATAACATTTGTAATGATGGATTATCCAAAATATAAATTCAAATAAATCTATACATACGAAATATAGAATATTTATATTCATCTTATTATTTTATTTTCTATTTTTATTCACAAATGTGTATAATAAATAATTCCAAAAAGTGATGTTGTAATTATTTTCTTAATGAAGATATCAACTAAACGTAATTATCAATATTAAAATAAAATATAATTTGGGATAATAAATAGGTAAAATAAATTTTATATATTATATTATCCTATTATGAATACAATAATATATTTTGTACAAAGTTATTATGTTATCTTGAAATTTATAAAAAGATTATGAATTGAATAGTATCAAAATTTACACTATTGATTATTTATCAAAATAATGTTTAATTAAATTATTAAGAAATCAAAAAAAATTAAAAAAATATATACATTAATTTTGATATGGTCAAAAATGTAATATTATATTTATTTATGACTGAAATGAATAACAAATAACAAAATATTGAATCCTTTTAATGTTGTCAAATTTGTTAGCCTAGATAGAAAATAAAGAAAACAATAATTCGTTTATTAAAATGATAATGTTTAAATTGATATAATAACTTCTATAAAATTTAATAGTTGAAGAGAATACAACCCTATCTCTTCTAATTTTACAAAATGGAACATTTTAGAGGTTTTTGAATGGTGTAAGATTTTATTATATATTAATATGTTTGGAGGTCCCAAAAGTGCACCTCACCTCTATTATAAATGAGAACCTCCACCCTCACCCCTTAACTTATCATTTATCCTTAATTATTGACCATACCCTAGTAATTTCCATTCTCAACATCCATATTTATATTATATAGGTTCTTTTCTTCTTCAAATACCAACTCTAGTTCTTTAAGGGTAGATTTAGAGGGAGCATATCGAAGAAGACATAATATTCTCTATCGATTCATTCGATGATAATTCTTCTTCAACGTTCTATTCTTGAGTTTTTTTAGTATAAAGTAAAAATTAAAATATAATATATATACTGAGATGTTTTTATAATTTTGAAACAACCATTTTTTACGTCTCTCCATCCTATGAAAAATGAAAACATGACGTGTATGTACATACGACTTCAGGTCTCTATGCTGTGGTGTATTCTATTTTTCAACACCACCATACTAGGATGGGTATAATGACATACATAATAAATATATATAATTATTATAAAATATATCAATTATAAAATATTATACACCATCCAATTCAATACCATTAAAAATTATTGGAATGATATCACTGCTCTTGCATACATACGACCTACCATCCCCATGATGTGATGCGATTCATTATCCATGATATTTTTAAAAAAATGATTATATAAATGTAAATTATGATTAAATATGGTATATATTTTGATAATATCATCCTAAATTATATAAATATGATCAAACAATGATAAAAATCATATTTGAAAAAACCTGTATAAAAACACAAAGATGTTAATATCTGAATAATGAGAAACAATGAAATGTTACTAAAAAATAGATGGTAATATGATCAGAAATAATATAATAAAAATGGCAGTGATTATGGAAGAAGTCAATAAAATTATTTAAATTATTATACAGGAGGTTCAGATATATAAAAAGGATTTCAAACCTAATTTAAGGTATAATTTTTTAAACTCATTATTATCTGGGATTATTTATACAGAATTATTTTCTAGGATATATTTATAATTAATATCCCCCATTCCTAAATATGTATCAATAAATATTAATTAAATCCTTTCAGAATAGTTCAAATTATATTTCACCCATTACTGAATTGTTATTAAATAGTATGAAATCATTCTTTTGTCGTTTTCAGTATGATGTACTTTTTTACATTCAGAAAAATGTAGAAGAAATTTTTTTTCTTTTAACTTATAATGAATGAATGAATTTTTACAGTTCCATACATCATTATTTACATGAATCATAATTTTCAAAATTTCAGTTTTATTTTCAAAAAAATTATATCTTTAAAAATTTAGCGGAATGTATTGTAAAGAAAATGTTTTTGATGATTAAAGCATATTTTTATCAAGAATTAATTTCATGTGTTTTGGAAAAATTATTTTCAAAATATTATGACATTAATTATATGACATTATGTTTCTATCCATATTAATACTATTTTTGGATAGTTTTTCTTATTTAATTATGTTTATGAAATCTAATTTTTTTTATATGGATTATGATGGAATGAGGTTTAAGAATTATTTTTCATTCATTGGGTTATGCTGTGAGTATTGTTTTATGTTATTTTAGAAAACGTAAGAATGTTTTAATTATGAGATGGGTGAGAAATATATAACCATACAATGTATTGGTTAAGGAATTATATCTCTTGAAATTGAAATGGATAGAATGAGAAATGATCTTAGTTTAGTAGTATAGGTATAAAATAAGGAGTGAACTTTGGTATTTAATAGACATTTTCCGCTGTGATGTTCTTATAAATGATCATTAGTTAATATTAAATGATTTTATATTCTTATGTTTATTACAAAAAATTTCATGTCTTTTTTTATGTCTTATGGGATTATGTTCTTTGATTCCTATGAACTATTATGATTTATCCCATGTCATAATGTCACAATGGTTAATTTTTAGGACAAGATCTTCAAAGGTCATGTTCATTTATCGAATGATTATGATATGATTGAAATCTCCCTTCATACCCCTATTTAGAATTTGATATCACCATTTCATATGTTTCATTTTCCCAGGTCATGAAAAATGTTATAATATAGGGTATATCAATATGGGCTCTAGTTATGAAAAAATAAGTTGTGGATAATAAAGATGTCTTATGAACTAGTTTATTATGTTTACTAGTTTCTAAAGACACTATAACTATACAATCCATTTCTAGATTCATTATATTTTGTACTGAATATTATTCAATTTATAAGTAACGTATATTTTTTTAAATTATTTGTCGTTATAGTTGGAATCAATGCAATGGTATAGTTATCCTTGGGAAACTAGGATGAGAAAACCATAATAAATAACCTTAAGGACATACCACAGTATAGGTTATAATACTAGTTTATTATAAATGGTCATGAAAAATCCTGGAGAAAACCAAATGTTCCCTAAATTGAAATTTTATTCAAGATTGGGTGTTTTTACCATTATGATTAGCGCTGATCATAGTATGGTTATTGGTTTTATTCAATCATTGGAACCTGATGGAACCATGTTAATTTTTATTTCCAACAAAAACGAAACAATTTTCCTCATGACACACCAAATTTTCTGGGAGAAGGAATGAAAAATATTTTCCCTTGAATCACAAATTTATCACAAGCTATGAATCAAACAAGACTCCCAAACGAGAAGAGGAGTGAACAAAATTCTATTGAAAATTTCATAAGGTAGCATCCACATTACATCAGCATGTCTTCTGATCCATTATTGGATGACCAAGGTATTAGTACAAATGAAAATATATTTTTCTTCCCCCAATGTTCATAACATAAAAAATTATTCTTAGTAGTCAATTGTTTGTAAGGTAAAGATGATCAAGGGTGGAATAATATCATGAATATAAATAAAGGAGGCGATATTCACTCTATAGAATAGGATGAGTTCATGATCATATTTTTTAATATGTACATTCTTTGTATACTTCAAAAAATATAGATAATGGGTTCCATGAGCATATGAAAAAATATGATGAATCTATTCATACCTCTAATGGAAATTTTACTAGACATGCAAGGTACTCATCTGTAATTATTATCCAACATGGGAGTAAAACTGATTGATTCTATAGCGGATTAAAACCATGTCATTTATGGAATTAACCATAAGGGGATTTAATAGATATTAGGAAATCACTCTCTTTGCTCTCATGGTTGAGATGGAGATTGGAGTAACCCACCAGTCACAAGGGATTGATAATAAGTGAAGTAAATAATTCAAGGGAAAATATAACGACCACACTAAAAAGATGACGACTTTTCCCTTATTCACAAACTGTCGAAAGAAACATAGAGGGAATTGTATTAAAGGGACTAGTAAATTTTTTATGTGCAGTAGAGAAGGAATTAGGAATTTGAATACCAATATGATGAGAAATATATCTCTAATGATGTGAATAAGTAAAATGTTACACATGATTAGCCTCGACAACCTTAAGGATACAAATGAATGAAAATGGGAAATTAAACCAATAAGTGCCATAATGCAATGGTTATTAATGATGATCGATATCAGAAAAATCTTAAGGCCTATGACAAAGGCAAGTCACATGAGATTACTATCAGAGATGTGATGTATGATAATGAAGTGGTGAAAGGTACACATACCACCCACTCTAGAGTATAAAATGTTTTATTTGATTATATATCCACCCACTCTTTTATTTTTGAGGAAGATTATAAAGCTATAATTGTATTACATCAATAATTAGATGTGGATTTAGCTATGTCAACTACTAAGGGAACAACAGTTACATAACAAATTTATCAATCTTCTCTTGTTCAATTTTGTGGGAAATTACTTCCAAAAATATCATGATTATTAATATAGTGAAATTTTATGTGATTCATGGCATATTTTCACTTTATATATATGAATATCACATCAATTTCAATGTAACAGAAGTCACATTTTATATTCTGGATCAATCTATGATCACTTATCGATACAGTGGTGAATATAACCTTTCAGTAGAAATTTATTCCGTATTATGGGTCTTGATCTCTATAAATGATTGAAATATATCTCAATTGTCTATATAAAAACTCGTAATTAAGAATAAACATTTTGTATGGGAGTGTCATGATGCCTTTTAAAAATAATTTTTTGGCCTTCCATCAAATCGTTAGATTGAGTTTTCAATAGTACTCATACCTGGTGTTATTCCTATTTCAAATACACTATATAGAATGTCCCCAATTGATTTGTAAGAACTAAAGAATAAACTCAAAGGGAATATTTAAAAGGGATTATTATTGTAAAATCCCAAGTAATTAATGAATAATAGATATTTTTATCTAAGTCTATTAATGATTAAGATAGTGTTTTAGAGGCATAAAATGAAAATAAATACAATCTTATGCATGGAATACACTAATATTCTTAAAAGATTGTTTTACTGCCTTTTGATGGAAAACCCTTTTTAAATCAAACTTTTGAAAATTTTATAATATATATTTGTCAAAATAAACATATTCATTATTATTGGGACATCAAATTTTACATTGGATAAATTTTTGGTATTTTTCTGACAATGTTCATTTTTTAATGAATAGTGAAAAATACTGCATTTTACATCAAAACTGCTTTTTGATCTAATTTATTTATATGATTAGATTATCTTTTGAATTGGTTTTAAAGTGATATTATAATATATTTTTACCATTTAATCCAATAGTGGTCATTTGAATCAATTTCACTTTAAAATTGGACTTAAACTGGTGTCAATCTTTTGATACTTATTGTTTCATAAAAACTTGCTATTTGTCATGACAGCGGGAATTAATTATTAAATTAATTAATGTGACTTATATGTTTTGAATTTTGTAAAATAGACTTCATTTTTTAATTCGGAATATCAAATATAGCTTAGGGTGAATTTTTGGTATTTTTCTAAAAAACTTCAATTTTTGATGAATAGTGAAACCACTAAGTGGTACTTATAAAAACTGATTTTTCATTTAAATGATATTTTACCACCTCTGTGATTTGATTTTCAAAAATCCGACATACATGGTTGTCATTAAGAAGTAAAATGTGGTTCAATGAGATTAAAATAATTTTTTGGTAAATAGTAACTTTTATGTTTTTAATCATGATTAGTGGTAATTAGTGTAGTTTAAGGTAAAAATAATGTTTTAATAGTATGAGATGAGCTTGAAACATGTCCTACACTCATTGGATGTATCATGGCCGACCAAGAAAATCCATTGGTCAACTTGGGGACCACATGGAGCCACATGGTTTGGGAAATGACATAAATAACTTTTTATTAAAAGTTAAAGTAAAAATGACACAAACATAATATGTTTTACTAAGACAATTTTTACATGGGGTTATAGAAGTCATAATTTTTATTATAAATAGTCATTGTAATGATAAAAAGATGTCCTACATCATAATATTTTTTTTATAATTTTTTGACACTAAATAAATAAATGTATTTATGACATCATAATGATGTAGCGATTACCTCATTAATAAAGGATTTAAATAAAATGAAAAGATAATGTAAAATATATGACCTACACATGTCCAAAACCTATTGGATGGGTGTATTTCTATCCCTTATCACCTTATCCTCGAATTATATCAATGTGGGACCATTTAAATCCGAAAATCATTTTCAAATAAAGTAATATTTCTTTACTTTCCAAGAGTGCCCCTCCTCTCCTCTTATAAAAGGCCCACAACTCTACCTCCTTACCCACACTCCCAAAGCCTTTGGATTGGACAAAACCTGCCCATTTTGGATATCCACATCCCCCGATTACTCTTTGAAGCCTCACTTTGGGCAAAAGTCTTCCCAAGGAAGCCTTTGAGCTCAAATCTAAGAGAGTTACCCGATTTTAAGGTAATGTCTTCCCTTGAGTCCTTTTTTTTTATTTTGCTTCTCCAACCCCCTAAAATCTTTTTATTTATTTCTTTTGTAACAACTCCAGTATCTTCAATATAATAGGATGTTGTTATAATAAGGATTCAAGCTACACTTACACACACCTACATCTAATGGTTAAATAACATACTGTTTCCGTGGATGGTGAATTTATGCCTCTCGAAACGATGATTCTTAAACATTCCTTTAACACCTTAAAAGGTGTCCATTAAGATGAAACTATATTTATATATGATGTATAATATGTTTATGTTTTCCTTAGGCTTCTTTATTTTTCATTTTGGGCATACCTTTACGGTTTCCATTATGGGTAAATGCGATATCTTCATTTAAGGAAGTGCGGACTACCGCCCCCTCAAAGTGATTCGAATCGTTAAATACCATATGTGGGACGTATAAAGGATGGAACTATGATATTATATATGATATTATACTGGAATTATAATATACATTTATATCATTATGATTCTATTCTATAAAATACGAAATAGAAATGAAAGTAGCGTTCATGCGTACGTACGGCTTACCGTCTCCATGAACGGTACATTTCATTTATTAATTCTAAATGATTATGTAATATTATAAATGCATGTATATACTGGATATATATATATATGACATATACATCATGATTATAATTCTGGATATAAAGGATACATGAACAACTTGTAATTATAAGGGGTTTATTTTGACTCAAGTACCAATGATAGTTAAAACGACCGTTGCTAACTAAAATAATTACATAGTGTTAATGACATGGTAATAAGTGATATAAAAGGAATATTGAACTTGAATAAGGTTCTTAAGAAAGTAGAAATTAACTCAAGTTTATTATTCAGGACATTAAATAACGATCGAGTCATGTCGGACCCGAGGTATGGGACTTCGTCTCAATCTCCTTTCATTGAGGCATATTTTATTTTATACACAACTTTCTTTTATATGGTGTATAAACGCCTTTGTCTTTTACATTTATCCAAAATGAATCTTTTTTTACGAAGCGTTTTACAAAATGAAAAAAGGGAATGTTCTTGTCGTACATATGCGGCGACAACGACTTCTCCGCCGCCGTGACCATTATTTGAGTTTCGGCTTCCTCTACAAGGCATACCTTCTTTTTAAAAGAAAAATAAATACCATGTTTTACTTTATTTTGGTATTCAAAATGGTTTTTATAATGTTTTTATATCAATGTGTTGTATTGATATCTTGTGATTGAAAGGTGGAAATGTTATGTTTCCTTTATTCATGTTTTATGTGATATAATTATGTTGAGGTTCTTGGGAATTATTATGAAGACAGGTGGTTCTGTGATAAACTTAGGGCGGGTGAGCCCGATATAGCTCTCCAATTCATTGGGTAGCGCGAAGGAGTGAAATGTTAAGGTTTCTCCGAAGAGATTTAGGAAATATACTGTGATGGGTATTCCAAATGTAACCAAGAGGGTTACTCCCTACGTAAGAATGTTATGAATGCCTCCAGTTACCTTTATGTCTTATGATTTCTATGATTTATTCATGATTTGATGAGGTATATTAAAGTGCTTATGTTTTATGGGTAAATTATGATTTCATTCTTATATATATGTACCCTTGTTTCCTTTCTATATTTTTATAACCCATACTGAGCTTTTTATGCTCATCCCATGTTTTTTTTGAAATGTTTTTCACAGGTCAAGGGAAAGGTACATGATATGATGATAGTGTCAAAGAAGTGTCAAGAAAGAATCCATGTTTTATTTCAAATATGTTTCTATTGATGGGAAATAAGAATACTATCTTTATGTAACCACTTTGTTTATATGTGGAATGTAATGCATGTTTTATGATATAATTCTATAAAACTCTAAACCCAAAAAGATCCTCAATGTGTAATCTTGTAATAACTCAAGATTAAGTAAGGTTTAAGGCTGGGGCTTTATACTTATTCCCTAGTACATCACCTTATGGTCAACCTATTATATTTTTTATAAGAAATATGAATCAATGAGACTCTTCATTGATTATAGAGAACTTAATATGATCATTATCAATCACAAATATCATCTTCCCCGTATTGGTAACATATTCAACCAACTGTGTGGAGATAATTACATTCCCAAGATTGATATTTTTTTAGGATATAATCAATTAAGTTTCTAGAATTAGGAAATACCAAAGAAAACATTTAGTTCAAGTTATGGACACTATGAATTTATAATGATGCCTTTTGGTCTTACAAATTCCCCCACTATCTTCATGTGTCTAATGAATTGTGTCATTAGAAACTATCCTGAACACTCTGTTGTAGTCATTATAGATGATATTCTTTTCTATTTGAATAGAATGTATGAACATGAATATCACTTGAGAATTTTACTAAATACCATTATAAAATAAATTCATTATGAAAATTTACCATTTGTGAATTTTGGAAAAAGAAAGATTCATTTTTGGGTTATATAATATCAAGAGAGGGGATATAAAATTATCCAATAAAAAATAAGTTATTGAATGTTGGATGAGACCAACCATGGTATCTGACATGAAAATATCACTTGGTTTGGCTGGATATGTCAACATTTTGTGAAATAGTATTCACGACTACCTAATACAGTGACTATGATGAATAAAAAATTAGTTATGTTTGTTTGGATGGAGGATTGTGACGAATATTTCAATGATCTAAAAATAAGGTTAGCCAATGAACTTGTGCTCACACTGACTTGTAGTAGAGAAAGTATTTTGAACTATAATGAGGGATCCAAAAATGAAAATGTATTTGTTCTCATGTAAAATGATATGCTTATATCTTATAGCTTATGATAATTGAAAATACATTATCAAAATTACCCAAATCGTGATTTGGATTTAGTTGTGTTATTATTTTCATTAAATATATGTTGGAATTATATTTATTGTTAAATGTGAGATATTTATATTGATCATAAAAGGTTAAAGTATATTTTCACAAAAAAGGAATTAAATATGTTCCAAAGAAGATGTTTGGAGTTGATTAAAGATTACAAATTCTCAATACATTACCACTCTATGAAAATGAACAGGGGCATATTGTTTTAGTTTAAAGGACCATGCGAGTGTATAATTGATGTGGATCACAAAATATCCAATAAATATGGATTTTCAATAGGAAAAATCATGAAATTGTATTTGAAGGTGTAAAATAAAATCATTCTAAAATGAATTGTTTAAAAAATTTAACAGTGAATATTTGAAAGGTGTATAAAGAAGATGTAGAGCTAAAAATGAAAGTGAAAAATGTTGTCGTATTTAACCTTCTTTATGATGAAATAAATGGGTTCTGAAACATGGTTTTTATTCCTCACATAACAAAACTAAATGAGTTGTTGGATGTGGCTTATAGTTCTTCAGTATCATATCATCTTAGAAGCACAATGATCAATAGGGATATAAAATATTATTTTTGGTGGGGTGGTAGGGAAAGGGATGTTGCTGAATATGTCTCTCGATGATTGGTTTCTCTGCAAGTTAAGGTTTTATAATAACATTCTAATGGGATGTAACAAAAATTACCCATTCCAGAATGAAAACGGGAAAAAACACTTTGGAACTTGTCTTAATACTTCTCAAGTCCATAATTATATATGGGTTATAGTTGATCACTATACAATGTCAGCACACTTCATTTATACAAGTGATGATTTAACTCTTGTTTACATTTCCAGGATATATGTAAAGGAAGTGGTAAAATTGCAGGGAGTATCAATTTCTATTATATCGAATCAGTATCCATGGTTTACCTTGAAATTCTGAAAAATCCTTTTATAGGATCTGGATACAGAGTTATGTTCTAGGAATAGTTATCATACTCAAATATATGGTTGTCCTAAGATGTAAATTCAAACTCTAGTATACATGTTTAGAGCTTTCTCTATAGATTTCAATGGTGGTTGGAACAATAGCTACCATTGGTGAAATTTTATTACAACTATAGCATTCACTCCAGAATTCAGATGTCACCTTATAATTCACTCTATCGAAGGAAGGGAATAAACCCTATTGCTGGAATGAAGAATGGGAAATAAATCTATTAGGACCAGATCTTGTGGATGAGATGCCAGAAAGGGTCAAATTTAATAAACAACTCATAAAAGAAGCTCAGAGTGGACAAAATTTTTTTGCTAACAACCGAAAAAAATAATTTGTGTCTAAAGTGGGTGATAAGGTGTTTCTATGTATATCTCCTTCGATGTATGTAATGAGATTTAGAAACATGTGAATACTAAACCATAAGTATATCAGTCCATATAAAAGTCTACATTTTTTTGGGAAGGCATATTTCTGATTGCCACTTCAAAAAATCTCTCAAAAGTTCGTGATGTGTTCCATATCTCTCTCATAATAAATTATATACCCGATCATTTATATATACTATACTAAGAAGTCTTAATGCTGGAGAATGATCTTTCTTATAATGAATAACCGATAGAGATTTTGGTTCATAGAGAAAATTTTATTTAATCAATACCACTCTCTTGGTTAATGTTTTATGGAGAAATCACCAATTTGATAAATCTATATGGGAACATGATGATGCAAGGCGGTATAGGTACCCTCATCTGTTTGTATCCATGTGATGAAATTTTTATGGAAAAATTCAGTTTAAAGGTGTATAATGTAACACCCATATGTTTTTATGAAATATTTATTTTAAATAATTTCAATTCATAAATTCAATGAATTTCACACAATAGTGTGTTTAATAGAATATAAAAGTTCCCTTAGTATTAAATAACTATTATAACAATGCAGTTTGGATCTCATAATTAAATATAACAAAATTATGAAAAAATATTGTGAATTCATTGGCAACCAATTATTTGTGAAAAATATAAACCATTTATATATTTTATTTTATGTTAATTAATTAAGTGAATTAAATTTGTTAAATAAAATTAATAAAATATATATGTTATATATTAAATAAAATATTTTTGATATTTATACAATAGATATTTTAGTCATAGGATATGAATAAACCCTATTTTATATCTAAAAAGTGATATTTTTCCAATGGAAAATTTTATCGCCGTTTAATGGATAAACCTTTATAAATAATAATTTTAACACATTGATAATTTTTATATGAAAAAATAAACTAAATAGTTGTAATTAGGATATATAAAATTATTTTGAATGAATTTTGGATATTTTTATGTTAACTCGTGTGTTTTGATAAATAGTAAAAATACACTAAATTTTGATTGTAAGAAACTATTGTCATGAAAATAATTAATATGGAAAATTACATTATTTAATGTTTTTAATGTACAAATAGTGTATATTTTTATCATTTAATATAATTTAGGTCATTATTATGAATTTTACATTGAATTCAGATGTAAAAACATTTCAATCTTTTGGAATGTTTTATCATGTAAAACTCATTCTCTCATTTTGAAAATGAGATTAATTATAAATAAATTATTAAATGTTATCAGTTCATATTTTTGAAAAAATTATTCAAAATTATGAATTAGAAGTTTAAAATAAATTAAATTTCATTGTTTTATTTTTAGGCATTATAAATATTAACTATGATAATTTTTTTAATACAATAAAAGGGTAAATTAGGTAATTAAGGGTGTGAATAATATTATAAAATTATCCAAAAACTTGCCTTAATATCATCGAATGAGTAAAGATAGACCTAAATCATCTGTGTGTTTAAATAGTATCCATTGGAATCTACTTATATGAGATTAGGAGATGTAATTTATTTTATTAAAAGAAATGAATATTATGTACCACTAAAATTATAATAATAAAATATTTTTTAATATAAGTATATACTGAAGAAAAACTCTATTATAAATATTGATTTTAATTATAATAGTTTTTTTAATTTTAATTTAATTCTAATTTTTAGGAAATTAATAAGAATATTATAAGTATATTATTTAATGATGAAAAAATTAATAATTGTTGATAAATTAATTGAACAATTATTATTAAAATGATAATAAACAGAAAATTAACCAAACACTTGACCTATTCTCATTGGTAGAGTACATATCTATAATAATCATCCAAGGTAGGTGTTAGTGATCATTTTGAGAATTGTATAAGAGATTTTTACACTTATATTATATTATTTGAAGTGATGTTAAAGTTGCAACATTCGTAATATAATGAGTATAACAATTTTGATTTTGGATTTTACATAAGATATATTAGAATAAAAGTATTCTTATGAAATATGGTAGATATATATTCATCATATAATTTTATATTTAAATTTTATTCAACAAAATATATATTAAATAGTCACACAATATTGATTTACTAATTATTTCATTAATGGAGATATAAAATATCTGTTTTAAAAAATATTAAAATAAATATATTTTTGGATATCTAATATATCCAATTAATTTATATATTTCCTTGACCTCTTAGTAATATAATAAAATATTTATTTGGAATTTAACTTATTATATTAATATTTTTTAAAAATCAATTAATTTTGTAGTGTCAAAATTAACCCTACCGATTGTTTATCAAAATAAGGTTTTATTAAATTATCTAAAAATTAAATATTATAATATATATATATAATAACTGTTACATAGTAAAATTATTTTATATTATTTATTTATGAACTAATGTACACAAATAAGTAAATATCGAAGCCTTTTAATATTGAAATATTTTTTTTACTCTTGTTAAAAATAAAATAAAACAACAAATAGTTAATTAAAATATGATGATTTAAATTGATATAAAAACATGCATATAATATATTTTATGATGATATTACCTCCCTATATCATATCATCTTCTATAATGGGATGTTTTTGTGGTTTTTGGAATTTTTATTATTATAAATTAATATTTTTGGAACCCCAAAAGTGCACCAAACCTCATTTATAAAAGGGGACACCCTCCCTCACCTATTCACTTAATTTTGATCCTTCATTATTGGCCATACCCTAAACATTTCCCTTCTAAACTTATCTAGGTACATTCAAGAGGTTATGGTCTTATTCAAAGGCTTACTCTAGTTCATACGAAGAGATTTAGATGGAGCACATCAAAAAAAGACTTAATCTCCTCTACCGATTCATTCAAACTTATTTCTTCTCATACAACCAATTAATGATTAGTTTTATTATAATGTAATAACACCAGTACAAATAATATACTTTTATGTAATTATAATAAATAAAAAACTATATTCCACCTGCTATACATGAGAAGAAAAATGAAATCATCATGCAGATGTATGTATGAATTAGCGTCTCCATACCATGGTGTAATTTATTCTCACCACAAACTTACATAGATTGATTTAATGATGGAAATAATAACTAAATATGAATACTATAAAATTATATTAAATCAGAAATATTATTCTCTAACAAATTAAATAACATTCAACAATTATGTGAATGATATCGTCACTTGTTTGTATTTACAACCTACCCAATCCATGATGTGATGCGATATATTATACATGATCATCATTAAAAAAAGATTATATAAATGAATAAAATGAATAATATTGAATATATTATGTTAATATGATATTTTTATAATATAAACATTATCATGAATGAGAAACAAAACTAATTCGACTGAACGTGCATAAGAACATAAAGTAGTTAATATCCTTATAATGTGTAAAAATGAAATGTTACTAAAAAAAATGAAAATATGGTAATATATGATATCATAAAAATGAATAAGACTCTAGAATAATTCAATAAAATTGTTTCAATTATTATACTGGAGGGTCAGATACATAAATTGGATATCTGACCAATGGTAAGGGATAATTTTATAATCTTTTTATTATCTGACATTGTTTATATATAAGTATTTAATACGATTTATTTACCATCCAACTCATGTTTCCAAAATATGTATTCCAAAATATTTTTTCTATCCTCTACAATGGTTTAATTTTAGTCTTATCATTTGTAAATTATTTAATAAATGGTATGAAAGGAATCTTTTATCGTTTTCCATATGAGGTGTATTTTTACTTTCTAACAAAAGTATGAGAAGAATGAATTATTTTCACTTATAAGGAATAAAATGATTTTTATGCTTTCATAACAACTTTTTTCCATGAATCAACGTTTAAAAAATTTATAGTTTATTTTCAAATCAACTATTTTCCTTTAAATTTTTTTTTCATTTTTAGAAAAGAATTTGTTTTTGAATAAGAAAGGATATTTTACTCAAGAATTAATTTCTAGTGTTTTATCAAAATTATTTTCCATATATGATGAAATTTTTTAATTTGGGTTTTTCTTATATCCCTATTATTACTATGATTTGACTGTGTTTATCATGGAATTCAATTTATGAAATTTTCAAAAGTAATTGCATGAGAGTACAATAATTATGTAAGTACTCATGAAAAATAATGCATGAATCAATTTAATGATTCAATTAAGTATAGAAATATATTTTATGATAATACCATATGGGAATAAAACTTTTTCATCATTAATTATGTTATTTTTATTTGAAGAAACAAATATTTTTTAGATAATTATGAATGATATAAGTTATAATTTCATGTGGAAATAAAAATGGAGGCTTGAAGATTTTTCTTAATGATATTGGATGGATAGAATCAAAGAGTGGGACCTATTTATTTATAGAATTTTTGTACTAATTTCTATGGATATCTGATAAGTGTGAATGCTGGAGAGCGCATTATTTACAATAATTAAAGATAACTGCTAGGAGAAATGTATTTATTTAATATCATTAAATTTAACAGGATTGAATGTTGGAAACATTTAATATGAATGAGCTGAAGAAATTGAGAAACCAACCACGTTTTGATGAACTACCATAGATGAGGTTGTGAAATAAATCAAAGGGGATTTGAGTTGATTTTATATGCTTCCAAATTGATTTCAAGTATTTTTGGAATAACTGTTTTAGAGATAATGATCGGATAAAGGAAAAAAATAAGTTATTATATTTCTTTTATATTTTAACCGGTGTATATGACATTTGATATGTGTAATAAAATATATAAAAATAGAAAATGTAATTAAGTGATATGTATGAGAATTTACCCACATAGTATAAAATTCATGTACATGTTAATAATTTGATATTTGCATAGAATATTTAACATGGTCATGAAATACTTGAGAAATGAAAAAAGAATTATTACAACATGTATTAATTTGAGGTTTCCATTTGATAAATTGGAGTTATACCAAAAACAATTAATGGAAAATTTCATACAATGTATGAAATTTTAGATGGTTTAATGCTATTTTAGAATGGAATAAAACATTATGACCATATATAAGATGATTATCTACTAATATAATATTGACACTGAACTAAAAAAAACATAATGATTTTAATATTGTTTTTTTGGATCCAATATCATGATAACCAATTTATTAGGATTCAAACTAATATAATGTATGAACTAGTGTATAGAGGAGTTAGTGATCTAGTGATAATCTACTACATAGTGAAGGTCGTTGTATATGTAAAATGGGAATAAAACATTCTCACCAAGAAATAATGATGACAATTTCATGTGAGATGATAAGATGTGTTCCATTCCATAACAATACTGGGATATAATGAAGATCACATTTCAGTGGTGAACCATTAAGGAAAAAAGTTTACATGTATCAAATAAGAGTTTCATACTATTGTGGTATACTTCATAGTGAGTTTATTAATAATATAATAAATTTTTGATGTGTTTTTCATTTTATTAATTAAGCTCATTTGTATTAGTGAATAAATACATGCACACATTGAGATGTTTTAAAATAGGTTAAAATGATAATAATTTTGTGAAGCAATGACTATGCTCTATATAGATAAAATCATGAAGATTTCATAAATTTATAATCAATGATATTATGTGAGAATATAAGAAATATTTTTGTATAAAGACCCAAAATTTACATATATATATATATATGTTACATTAAAATGGTAGGATATTCATTTCAAAATATAACACAGCCACAATAGGACTATATAGGAATAATTTCTTTAGAAATTGGGGAACAAAAAAACTGTTCCACAAGGAAAATATAGAAGATATTGATGATGTTTAAGTGGTGAAAGTGATGATTTTCATAACTATTTGAATTTTGTCACATGATGAATGATTCTCTATTTGGATACAATATTTTTGGTATTTTAATAGTGTCTTAGTAATGTAGATGGTTAATGAAGTAATAAAAATGTTATTTGGATGATGCAATTTAAAACATGAATTGGTTTTTCTGAAAATAATACATATATTTTCATATTAAACGATTTGATGATATGAGAGTGTTAAAAATGAATTGTGAAAATTAAAAATGTTAGTAAAAATATCACTGTCTTGAGATAACATTTTCCTTAAATAAAATGATTCCTTTAAAAAAGGTCACTCTAGAAAACAGTTTTGATGTTGTGAATTAAAATGGTACTGTAGATATATGACAACTATATAGTGGTATTGTGACAATTTTTTGTAGTGGTAGTATGTGTGTGGTAGTTAGGATGAAGTATCTATTGAAGGTAGTTTTAAAAAAATGTTTCATTTACAACTCAAACAACATATTGAGATATGAGAAAAATTTTATATTATTTGTAATTTACAATAACTTATGACACAACACCAACCTTATAGGGTAAACATACTGATTCACATTTAGTTCATTGATTTTGGGTGTTTTCCTGGACATTATGAATACATGTGACACAAATACCTAACTTCTCCCCCTTATCCACTCCCTCTTCAAGACATGGAATGTGTTATTTCTGATTGAGATAATGATTCATATAAGATAACGTCTTGTGGATATAGATTCAATGATGTGGTTGTGTAGTGTTTTATAATATGGGATGCACATGGAGGGATGATGGAATTCTATTGATCTCATTTATATTTTCCTTACCCAATTAAGATAAAGAGGATGTGATTTTATTTTTTATTTATTCAATGTTATGTGGTCATACCAAATATAAATGTTTTCATAGTATAATGTTGATATATTATGAGGTATGTGGTGTATGATATATTGTTTCAGAATAATATAGAAATTTAATTATTTGGAAATGTGGATATGGTGGGAATGATTATGAACAGATGATAAATGTTTAGGAATTAGTGAAAATGGATCATAAAGGAAATGGTTGTGGGGTACCTCAAATTTCTCTTGATAAATATTAATATTATTGGAAATATAACATGGTGAGTGATCCATCGAAATGATTTGTGGTATGTGTGAATTTTTTTATATGGATGTCTAGAAACTATGCGGAATAGAATATCTTGTCAGACACACCAATAAGCCTATAATATATCTATATTTTGGATGGAATAAAAATTAATAATAAAGTTAATGACAAATCATAAAGTAGTTATTTCATATTATTATTTCTCATCAAATGAGTTTGATTGAGATCACTAAAAATATCCAGTATTTTCCTTCTATTAGAGGTATTGGTGGATCATTGGAATCACCCAATGCAGAATTATATCCTCACTCAACATTATGGTCATAAAAACCCATAGTTAAATATGGAATTTTATGAGTGCTTTTTATTTTAAAATATTAGTAGATTTTATGGTCTGAACTTTATATTTTACGATCAAGATAACAATATGAGAACCCAGAGCCCCAAAAAGTCATCAATCATTTATGCTAATTTTTATAAATTTTTATTAACATTATACATCTTTTTAAGGTAAAACAATATCCTCTTTTAATTTATTCAATGATTAAATAATACATTTAATAATAAATTACCATATTCATAATTGTATAATTATTTTAATGTAGTATGATAACTAGAGAGAAATATTGAATCCAAAATATGCATTTTCATAGAATATGGAAATTCTCATGAACAACATCCATGAAATAGTATATTATATTATTTTATGACACACATATTTCAATATTATGGTAAAAAACTACACTTTGTCTATATTTTTAGTTACATATCAACAAATATCCCATATGTAATAATATCCTCATAATTATAGCACACTTTCACATTTTATCATATTACATGGAAATACTTGAAACCATATTGGAAAATCCTTTTGGATATATTGATGAAATAATTTTAAAAATCGATCATTAATTTTCCACATTTTACATTATTTGAAATATGTTGGGAATTTTAATTTTTAATATCATTTATATAACTTGTAGAACAAAATTTATGTAACTCTATATGTTTAATAAACATGATCCTCATTCAAATGAAAAAATATTATTACCCCTTTTACCATTGTATTATTAAAAACCATAAAAATTTCTACATTTGTAAATATAAGATAAAATCATTCTTTAGAAATGAATGATTTTTAATAAATAAAAATGGAATCTAACAAGATCTATATCAAATAAATGTTCCTCAACACCTCTGAAACTACATCAGATACACATATGTATCTTCATATAATTACTTTCTCTTTGACATCATCTAATCATCAATAAAATAGTATGTCCATCCCATAAAACATACACATAATTTTGGAATATTCAATTATAGGCTTATTATGTCATATAATACATAATAGTGCATTTATCATCCTCGATGAAGGCATCAAATTAAAATCGTACAACAGAAAATAAAATCAAATTTCATATCAAAATAAAACTGAACACTTCCCATTAATTCCCAATAGAGGGATAAAATTTAATTCTTATCATATTAGAGGAAAAATATAATATTATTTTGTCTTAAAATGATCACATGAATGATAAAATAACTAACCACCCCTATTTAAATAATCCTCATAGATTTTTTAAGGCAGATAATAAATTTTTATGGTTATCATTCATAGAATTTCAATAAAATCATGTACATGGATTCCAAAATATGAAACATACACACCTATTATTCCAAACACATTATGAATGGAACTCCTGGTGGTGAATAATTTTAGTGTAATCCATGTTTTAAAAGAAATGTTTACTCTCAGGAGAATATTTTATGTCTCTATGTTAGATCATACACAATGTAACCTTAATATATCATAGTAAAATTTGACATTCCATGGTGAACATTAGTTAGGGGAATTCAACATCATACATAGAGTGTTTAAATATTAGTAGACTTCAAAAAATATATAGAGCCAACTTCAAGTTTAATAATATAATGTATGAATTTTATATGACATGATATGATTTATGTTATTATTCTATTTTATGAATAAATAAAATAACCTTTAGAAACTTTAATCTAAATAAATCACATATGTTAGATAGACATATCTTCTAAAGGTTTTCTTCAATTTTGAAGTATTGTCAAACTCATTAAATCCCTATGTATTTCTCATAATATATTTAGGTGATCATATATAACCCTCGAATTAAACATTTATATCGACATAATATATTAATTATGT
Source organism: Viscum album (assembly GCA_963277665.1). NCBI lineage: Eukaryota > Viridiplantae > Streptophyta > Magnoliopsida > Santalales > Viscaceae > Viscum > Viscum album. The sequence goes on along the minus strand of OY728119.1, from coordinate 1,008,767,898 downwards.
CAAATTTTTTAATGGAAAGGAATAATAATAATATTCCAATGGTTAACTTCTTAAATATATTATTCAAATACATTTTCATCATAAAATAATTCATTATTACAATAATTTTATTTGTACATGGAAATAGTTATAAATTAATAGTCACCATTGAGTTTGGATACATTCCATTAATTTTTTTTCCTTGAACTCATTTTGGTACTAAAAAATTAATATATTGACATTATTAATTTTCAATAAATACTACACATTTGGTATATAACATTTACTATTATAATAAAAATAAAGATAAATCATTAATTTTTTATTTACAACAGTACTGTAAACTCAATTAAGATATAAAGTGATATTAAATTTAATTTTATCAGGGATAATATTGTATTAGATAAATTTTAATTTCTTGAAGTCCAAAATATATTCCAATCAACTTATTACAGTTTATGTCATCCTTAAAATATATTTTTATGACGAGAAATATTTCTTTAATTAATAAAAACACATAATTCATATAGTGAGGATATTTTTCAAATAAAATAATATATTAATATCATATATATCAATATATTAGATTGGATTTGTTTTTTATAATGAAGACTATATCCTGTAAAATATGTCCCTGTTTTGTGGTGGGAACTCTTTACCCTTTATTTCGACAAATATCTTGCATAACATATTTTATCATAAATACAAATTGTTTTGTACACATCATTTTTTCGAACCATGATGCATAATATAATGAATAAAAAACCAAATGTCTCAAAACATTCATATAAGACTATTGATATCAACTCCATGATAATATAAAACATATCTTATCATATAAAAGAAATAAGAGAGAAATAAAAAACCATCCTTAATATCAATAAAAGCATGATATATTCCTTTAAATTTAAATCAGGATTCAGAAACCATTTTCATTATCATTGTAATTAAATCGATAAGATCGATAATTTATTTTCCATATTTTGCACTATTTTATACATAAATCATTTTAAAATTATATTTTGGTTATCATACACTCTTCAAAATCTACAAAATTTATTTATAAAACATTGGTAGTTGACATATAATCCATATGTGGATTCACAACCCCATTAGGGAATTATATCTATTAAATAATATAAACTTGATTAAAATAAATAATAACTCTACCTTTAGGTTTTAGTGATCTTGATGTTATATTTTGAGAATCATTATTATACTTTCTAAATAATTTTCTTCATCAAATTTTATCATTTAGAAACTTGTAATATTGATATAACACCATTAATTGAACATCACATGGCCTAGTTTACTAAATGATAATACGTTGTGAAAATGGGGTAAATTTTTAAATACCTAATTCACTTTTTAGAAAAACATCCATGAAACTTGATTTCATAGCCTAAACGTTCCATAAAGAAATCTCCATCCTCACCATGTCATTTATACCAAATCATATTAATTTAATATATAAACGATGACACTTCCATGGTCATAATGCTAGCAATTTATTTGAAACAATAAGTAAAACCTCATATTCTTATTCTAATTATCTACTTCCACTTATAAGAAACATAAAAATTCAGTTAGTGAGGAATGAATTTCATTATCAAATGTTTTTTATATTCTTTAACATAATTCATACGATTTTTACTAGTCTATAAATTTTCAAACATTTATCTTATCCTTTTAATAGAATTAATCTAAAATTCACGTTTCAGAATGATGATTCTATTATCTTAAATTGAATATTTTTCAGCTCAGTATAATGAATTATATTCATTTAATAAATTCATTTATGAAATTATGTTTTGATAAACTGAAGACCCCTTTAATAACCATCATATCCATTAATATTCCAAGATATATATTTCATCTATAATTATAATGGTTAATTAAATATATAATTCAGGATTTTATATCATATATAATGATGGAAATCATATCATATATGACTCTTATAAGTTTGAGTAGACAAATAAATATCTAATATATCATTTGTATAAGATTGACACCATTCCATTATACTCTAAATATTTAATGGTTCAAAACTATGATGAACCAAAAAAAATTGGCACTGTGTGGTTTGGATCATATCATTACTTAATTACATGCCACAAGGTAACCTAGGGACACCTTGCTTCATCATGGACATTTATAGATTCTGATCATGGTTTGGAAAGTGTTTTTGTTGAAACACTACTACAAAACGGGGCAAGGGAAGTGCTACACATTTACCAGCGCTTTTTAAAAGTTATGATAAAGGGGGACTTTATTTTCACTAAAAAATCACTGATAAAATATAAAATTCAAAAAAAATTAAACACATTTATTAATATAGAAAGCTATAAATCTATTTATATTGATATAAATATAATATTTATTTTTTAAATATGTTTTAGAAATGATGATTTGAAATCAAATATGAATGTATATGATATTTAGTAAAAAAGGATTATATAATAATTTAAAAAATATGTTTAACTAATAATTATGTAAATTTTATCCATCAATAGTCATTTAATAACACATTGAGTATAAAAAAATTAAAAAATAAATAAAAGATAAAAAATATGTTGAAAACAAAACTCAAACTTCAAAAAGCCATAACTTTTTATCCGGGACTCTGTTTGAGCTCTACAGCATATCAAATCGAAGTCTGCGACATGATCTATAGCCCCATAAAAGGGTGGAACCCGTCAAATGTTTTTTTTCGAGGCCAAAAAAGGCCCAAAAGGCGTCCAAAACTGAGTTTTTAGTTGGGGTACCCCAATTGTTTACCATTCAAACAGCTATAACATCTGATACCAATGTATGATAAATTTGTACCATATATCATATCAAATATCGTTTCATTTTCTTTTATTTACTGATTTGGAGCTGAAACAGACTCCTGGATTAGAAGTTATGAGCATTTTAACATTCAAACGCCTCTAACTTCAGATACAGATGTCCATTTTTCTTGTACCACATATTATTTCGAAGATCGTTTCATGTTTGTCGATTTGACTGGTTTTGGAGTTTGAACAGACTTCTGGATTAGATGTTATAGCTGTTTTAACATTCTCGATGACTTTTCGTATCAACATTTCAACATATTAATTCATAACTATATACAGATATATATATATATCTCTGTGTGTGTGTGTTGAATATATGTATGTATTTATTTTTTTATTAATAAACACACATAAAAACACATATTCTATAAATTTATTTTAAATTAATCTTTTAAATATATATATTAATAAAAAAAATAAATATACGGATAATAAATTATAACTATATCTAAATATATATATTAATATATTAATATATATATATATTAATATAACTAAATAAATTTATATTAATATGGATCTTTATTAATATACTAATACATATATATATATATTTATATATATATATATATATAACTTGATATATCATTAAAGGGAGAACAAAACAAAATGGCTAAGTGGTAAAGTTGCAGCGCGCAAGAGGGGAGGTCATGTGTTCGAATTCCAGTGGAAGTAGGGTCGCGCGGGCGCAGCGAAGCGAGATGCAGCATGCGGGTTGAGGGGGGTACAGGCGCAGTGAAGCGGGGTGCACCATGCGAACCGCCCACGAATTATATTTTTTATAATTTTTTTTTATTTTTTTGACACTGATAAAAGTCGTCTTTATCAGCACTTTTGAGCGCTGATAAAAGGGACCCACTTTATTAGCGTTGCGCTTTACAACACTCATAAAAGCACTGATAAAGGGGGTTTTTTTAGCACTGATAAAAGTGACTTTTGTAGTATTGAATAGAATCAAACACATAATATTTTTAAAGAGGACTGAATATAAATATGATATCTAATGTAATTTCTTTTATATATGATTTCTTATAATGATTACAATTCTGATCCTATTCCTTATAAAAAATAATTTTCTTTAAACCATATTTATTTCTAGCCTTCTTCAAAAAACATAGCCTATGTTATTAATAGAAATTAAAATGTAACTTTATTTATTTAATCCAATATAATTACATGAATATGTAATTTGAAATTTTTCATGTAACGGTTTACAATAAAAAAATTAAAAAAGTTCCCAGGTGTAATCTAGGAGAAACACATTGTTGTCTACCACTTTTCTAGACAACGCTTATTCCTTCTAGCTAGTGATAAATATTACCCAATGCCCCCAATATTCATAAAGATTTTTTAATGAAGACTGATTTATATTTCATTATAATTATAAAAATAAATATATATAAAAGTACAATACTTTTATCAATGGATGTTAATAACATAATACCAATCCAATGTAAAGATAAAATAAAATAGGATAATTTATATACCTAAAATGTATCCCTATGTATGAATTTATGAAAAATTAGATTCACATTATACCATTAAATTAAATTATAGGAAAAAATAAATAACATGTCACCTTATATGCATGACTAATTAATTAGGTAAATTAATTTATTAATAATTCACATTTTTTAAAATGATATAAATAATTTATATAAAAGTCATACATAAATTTTAATTATTTTAGAATTTTGGTTTTCATAAAAATTAATGTTTCACTTTTATCTAATATTTACATTTCATATTATTATTTACAATGACATAATATATACTTATACATATTCAATTTATAAGATATCTTATAAAAATATTATTTTTTTGGAAAAAAAAAATAAATATTTAGAAAAAAATTCATAATTTAAATATATAAAATTTAAAATCATTGATAATTGTTGTAGAAGAAAATGATTCCTTAAATGTTTACTGAAATTGGATTGTTCCACAACCATTGTGAAATCCATTTTCATCTTTTGAATATTCTATAAACTCCATGAATGTTTTTTGGTTATTATTTTAGTGATCCATTTTTAATCTTCATCTAAATTTCAAATAAATCATGGATTGATTTCATCTTCTAAAAGTAATAAGAAAAATTAAATTCATATAATCCATCAAACACACCACACAAGCTATAAATAATCCTTATCACTATTCCATTTCTATGGTATGAATATGATATAATTTTTGGAAAACTGCTTTTATTTTGATATATATTCTCCCTCTATGGGGGCAGAGGATATGAATGAGGTTCAAGGAAATGATTAAGAAAAATGGTTTGAGTTGTGAAAATATACCTAAGGGGATAATTCTAAATATATTCCTAGTGGGTGTCCACTAGTGTTCTAGTGGATAGTATAGGGGATACTATCCCTACCTCTAAGGGTTTTCTAGGCTAGTTTTGGAACCATGAAAAAATGTATTATTGATGCTCATTGGAGTTCAAATGATGATATTTGTTGTTTTATAAACTATTGTTAAATTCATTTAATTGAATTTGAAATATAATTTAATTAAATATTCACTTATTTTTTACAAGGAGTAGTAGCCACAAGTTCCTCCTCTGTTCCTATAGTATTCCTTCTACATCATGCATGATCTATCATTTAATTCAATCTACTGTAATTCCCTCATAACTTGGGAGATGATACAAGTAACTGTAACCCTCCTATTTCACAATTTCCTTATAAACTTATTTATATTTTATTTTTCATCAGTTATACTGAATTTTCTTTTAATAGTAATATATTTAGTAATTAATATGATACTGAATCATATGGAAGTACTCAGTAAGTTGGAACCTTCAATGTACTTTTATCCATATCTTCAATTTATTTAGATTGTGTAATTTATAAATTAAGATCAATATGAAGTAAATTTTAATCCAATCAAAAAAATTATATTTAAATTTTTTCATCCACTTTGTATACAGTGAATACGAGTCAATAGTCTTAGGATTGGTCCCAAGATTGTTTTATGTTGCCACCACGGTTGTCGATGACCAATAACCTAGTGAAATGTGTTTGTAATTTTAAATAAAATGAAATTAAGATTTCCCATTCTTATTTTGGGAACATATATACCCATCGAGGTGTCCTGAAACCACCCATTTTGAGTCAAATATAAATCATAAGATTGGATAGTACTGACTTAGACTAGGATTGAGTGGGTTAGTTTTTTTGTGATCATAATTCATAAGTGATGAATTAAATACTAGTATTGATATATTTTAATATAAGTAATAAACCATTAACAGAGAAATTATTAATATTTAATGTGTTTCTAAATTAAAGGAACTAATTGATAATGAAATGTCAATTTTCAGTTATTATATTCATGTGATATCTCATTAACCATGGATATTAGTGTTTTTGATGAAATAACCACACTATTATATGGTCCTGAATTATGGTTGGCGTAACATCACCCACCCTCGTTATCATAATGGTGGTATTTCATCATCCCTGATCTCAATTATTGGGCCCTTTTCCACCATTGAAGTTTGTTGGATGTATATATTCATCCTAAAATATTTTTAGTAGTTATTTTTCACTATATTGTGTTATTTTGTGGTGTATCATCCACTTAGATTATGCCGGTATGTGATAAACCCTTCACCTATATGGTGGTTGGTGGTGATGGATCATTAACTATGTGACCTAACATTTTAAAATATCTTAATTTGAGTGACTCATTATTCATTGAGTGTATATTTAGGTGTTATATCATCCAAAAGAATAATGTAGTGTGTCACGACCCGTCCTCGGGGCCCGTGCCGTGACTACCCCAAGCCCGCCTTCCATAGGCCAGGGGATGGCGACTAGCACCAAAGGCATAAAATCCCGATAACTGGGAAGGCATTGCCTTTATAAAAGAAAACAAGCACCACAGAGTACAAGCGGAAGAAGTAAACACTAAGTAAAAATTGAGTACAACAGTAAGTGCAGAAAGTAAAAAGGGGCCGGAAATACAAGCCCAACTGTAAAGTACAAATCGAAAGGGAAAACAACAACTGAAAAGTAAAGATGCTACGCCGAGATGTCCACTGGAAATCCCACCTGAAGGGTGGGTACATATAGCTCCTCTGCTCCTCAGGTCCCGCCGTCCGCTCCGAGTATGTCTCGCCCAGTGGTCCACCTTCGGGTACCGCCTCTTCGTCACGTCCACCTCTGGGTATCGTCTCGTCGTGAGGTCCTCCTCTGGGTACCATCTCTTCATATAGTCCACCTCCAAGTACCGTCCAGTCCTGGAACACTCAGCCTCTGTCAGCACTGCCCGTCATCTGCAACCAACACAACGAGGTGCGGGCATAACCCGTGCAGGGGTGAGTATAACGATACTCAGTAGGGACCCCGGGACCCTCAAGTTCTCACTAAACCAACAAGGATAACCACAAAGAAGATCTCAACAGATAACATCTACTTAGGTATATGCCCATACATATACCTAAGTTATCAAGTAACCCATCTCAATCATGAGGAAACACAAGGATTGTGAAATCAACGGATAACCACTACCCGGGTATATGCCCATACATATACCAAAGTTAGCAAGTGACCCATCTCAATCATGAGGTAAACACAAGGTCAAAAGTCTCAGCTCAAACCAGGATTTTCATTATCGAAACCGTAACTGCTGAAGAGCTCTGTCCCTGGAGTGTACAGTGGTCCTGTCATGACTCTGAGGTACTGCTCACAAACCTAAGACTGCTGAAGAACTCCACCCATCTAGTACTGCGGGCCAGCTACTACAACCAAGTGCTCCCATGTTCCGCTACAACCAAGCGCACCTCTGTCGTGGGTCTGCCGCTACAACCAAGCGCTCCCATGTGCCGCTACAACCAAGCGCACCTCTGTCGTGGGTCTGCCGCTACAACCAAGCGCTCCCATGTGCCGCTACAACCAAGCGCACCTCTGTCGTGGGTCTGCCGCTACAACCAAGCGCTCCCATGTGCCGCTACAACCAAGCGCACCTCTATAACACACCGAGTCCTTCGATCAGCAGTCGTCGGGTCTCAGCCAGCTACACGGTCTCCGTACTCCGCACGCTCGTCATTGGGAGGGTCTGCACCACGAGCTACAGGTCGATACTCCAAGTATCTCAAAGTCCCACGAAGAAGTATCTTAAAGGACCGCCACGTCATAGGGGTCTCAACGCAACAGACGGTGCGTCAATCAGACGCCCGGTCTGTGAGTTATTAGCCTTTTTGTCCCAGTGTCCCGGTTGGTTTCGTGAGCGAACCAAACCCGGCCGTATCTCAACTGTACCCCGAACTCTCATAGGGTAAACTCATAGGTACCGTTTCTCAACGCGATCACCAACGCCGCTGACGGTTCGTCAAACAGACGTTCTGTCAGAAAGATATCAGCTTTTCCGTTCCAGGGGCCCAGTTGGATTTCGGTGCGATCCATCCTGGCCACTATTCATCTGCATCCAAAACTCGGGCGGAGGATGCCAAAAGTTTCGTATCGTCAACAGGAACTCAACGCAACTGATGGTGCGTCAATCGGACGCCCGGTCTGAGAGTTATTGGCTTTTTCGTTCCAGGGGCCCGGTTGGATTTCGGTGAGATCCAACCCGACCGCACTCCGTCGGCATCCAAACCTCGAGCGGAGTAAGCCGAAAGATCCATCTCACTTAGAGGAATTCAACGAAACAGACGGTGTATCAATCGGATGGCTGGTCTGTTATTTATTGGCCTTTCCGTCTCACACCCACCCTGGGAAACATCCCAGGAGGTCACCCATCCTGATCACTACTCTAGGCCAAGCACGCTTAACTACGGAGTTTTAACCACGTAGGCTCCCGAAAAGGAAGGTGCACCTTGAGTATAGTATACCGAAACGACCGTCTCGATCCAAGGATCGTGTTGCCGCTGACGACGAGTCGTTTGGAGGCCCGTAGCCCAAGATACAGGCATTTGACCAAACCGCTCGGTAACGGGGGTTTCAGGCCCGTGCCGTCCCTGCCCGAGACCCCCCGGATGGCCCGAACCGGGTCGACCCGCCCCGGACGGGGTCGACCAGGCCCGGCACAGCCCGGCCCGGCCCGGCCCGGCGCGGCGCGGCGCGGCCCGGCCTGGCGCGGCCCGGCCTGGCGTGGCCCGGCGGGGCGAACCGGCCAGGCGCGCCGGTTCGGCGCAAGGCAGCGCGCTGGGCGCGCTGCCAGCTTGGCCGAAGGCCGAGCTTGCTGGAAACGGGGGGTCGCCTACCCCCCCTTTGTGAAACCGGCCTCCCCTCATAATGGGGGGCCAAATAACTGCCCGGGGAAATTAAATTCCCTCGGTTTCCACCAACCCGGCCGGCCCGACCTGGCCGACCGGCTTCTTGTCAACAGGACCGGCAAGGGCCGGTCCTCTTCCATCTTCCGGCACCGGCGGCCCGGCTAGCCGCCGGTCATCACGATCCGCCGCGGCCCGGAACCGGCCGCGACCTTCGTCATCCGGCGTGGTGCGACGGCACCGCGCCCCTCCGCCGCGGCCCTGCTCTGGCCGCGGCGTCTTCGGTTTCCTTCAACGCGGCGCGGCGGCGTCGCGTTCATGATAATTCTTTCCATGGCGCGGCGCGACGGCGCCGGGCAATAATTTCCGTGTGATTCCCGTGTGGTGCGACGGCACCACGCTATCTCGTTTCATCCGCAAGAAACATTCAAGAACAAAGGAGGGGGGTTCGACCGTGTTTGTGCGGTCCGGTCCCCCTCTCGTTAGACGATAACACTTAAACATTCATCCTCAAGTTTGTCATGCTAGAACCAAGAATGGAAAATAATTAAATAAAGCAACAACAAACCCCTACCTCGCTTTTCGTTATGTGTTGACGAAGTCGCGGAAAGGTGGCGGCGATTCGTCGACATCGGAAAAAAGAAGCCGTTGACGACTTCGGCGTTCTTCGTGAAAGGCGCTCCCTTCTTTATTCCGGAAGGAGTGGGAAGGAGGCATCCAAGAAGGGATCGACGTTGGAAACTTCGCGTTCTTCTTTGGAAAAGGCATTCTTCGTCGAGAAGATGTTGTTCCATGTTTGGAGATGTCCTTCGTGTTCTTCGTCGAGGGTGGAATTCTCTTCAATCCTTCCATGACTCTATCACAAAGATTTAGCCAACCCCAAACAATAAAACAACACACCTTATTATAGTGTTAGCTTAATGAATTCAAAATAATTCAAATTCATAAGGTTTCATCCTTCATTAATGGGTGGAGAGGCTCCAAAATTAATGAAGGTGGAAGTGAAGAGTCACATTTAATTGGGGGGGGGGGGTTCAAGGGAGTTAAGGAGTTTAAGGAGTTAGGAATTTGAGGGGTTTTGGCACATTAAGTGCAAGGGAGTTTAAGGGGGGTAGAAGAGAGTTAAGGGGAAGGTGAAGGGTTGGGGCTCGTGTGGGCCCCACCTCACCTTAATCCTCACTTGGTTTGTTAGGAACTTGTGATTCCACCCCAACTTCCACACTTAGGATATAACCACTTAAGAAGATAAATAAAATTTGTAACACAAATTTTATTTTTCTTTACACTTAAACCACAACCTTATTAAACAACTGCTCCCAAGCAAACGCAACTCCAGGAAAGGTATTCCTAAGCAAAAACCTGCACTACGGTTCCATCGGTGCCCTCGGAATTTGATCCGGGCACCGGTTCAAAAGTTAGAAATTCCCGCTCGTTTGTTCACTGAACGTACCTGAGCCAAACTTCGGAAATTGATTCTGGGCACACCGGGCCTCAGAATAAGGCACTGTCAGAAACTGTTTTCTTGTAAAAATTCCAACGAAAATTAAGAAAAAAATTTCCTTGAAATTTCCAGGTCTTTACATTACTCCCACCTCAGGGCTTTACGTCCCCGTAAAGCTTCATCACAAACTAGGGTCACAAAAGCGGTACAGAGCACGCATCTGAGCCTTCCGCTCCCATGTGCTCACCTGGAGGTTCCCGTACTGTCAAAGGAATAGCACCCAAGTAATCGATCATCCTCATAGGATCGGCTCCTTTCTATCCTTGATCCCCACTGGAACCTCTGTTCATGTCTCTCTATCATCGACGTCCAACTCCCTGAGGTCGATGATGTGTGAAGGATCAAGCACGTATCTCCTCAATTGAGTTACGTGAAAGTCATCATGCACCTGGTGCAACTGAGGTGGATGGGTCAAGCGATAAACCACCTCGCCTACCCTGCTGGGGACCTAGAAAGGTCTATTGAACCTCGGAGATCTCTTGCCGCCTCGGCTACATCTCCGTAAACCTTGTCGAGGTGAGACCTGTATAAGAACGTGGTCTCCATCCTCGAACTCTAAAGGTCTCCCTTTTTAGGTTAGAACTGAAACTCAAAACTCCTGATACCACGAGGGTAATGTTGGCCGACCCAAGAATGATCGGATACACCCTCCCATGCACGAGTTTATCTTGTTCTGCCCAGGGTTTCCTTTTCGCCGACCAAGGAAAACTCATCCCAACGTTTGCCTAATACCGTCAATTTGAGTATGAACAGTGATTGCCAAATACATACTCAAACTAACGTCGTAAGGCCTCGACGCTGCCACCAAGATGTCCTAATCGAGACTCTCGCCTCAAGGGTCAGATCACACCGTCGGCGTAAGTGTGACTATCGAGTCTCCTCCCAATGGTATCTCCAGACGTGAGGGTCAAGTCAACGGCTTAACCGGAATCTCTAGGTCTAGGACTAGATTCTTGGAAGGAAGGGATGATTCGTTTCGATGCCTGTGGCTACGACAGCTAGTAGAAGATAAATTCCACACTTTGAATCATCCTTAGAGCCCCTTTTTGGTCGCACTCCATGACCGCAAGCAGCTACCCTCTTTCCCTGCTCTCCAACTCCCTGAGTCTAGCGGGGACTACAAAGGCGGGTGATGGTAACATGTTGAAATGTACACCACCACGAGATGCTCTCCAAGCTCTGCCTCCATGTCTACTGCTCTGCAGATTCATCTGTCCTTAACATTTCCTCTTCTTGAAACATTTTACATGCCCAAGTCTCTGAGACTGGTGTCAGTTTCCTGCTTTCCAAACTTCTAACATTCTCTGGCTGTATTCGATCAGCAAAGAATTCTCAACCACAAAGGTTCCTTCTAGCACTCTAGCCTAAGTAGAAATGCATAGAGAAAAGGTGCTGGATCGGAAGCCCTTAAACATACCATGCTCAGAGGTCCGACCTCTATTGCACTGATCAAAACGCTTCCATCCAGTACCTGATATGTTCGGTACGCCTCGATGAATTCTCAGCTATCAACACGTCGTCCCGCCGAAACTGTAAAAGTTCTAGAAAATTCTCGGCCACCTCCTTAAGCCAGTCCTCAGCCGCCTATGAGTCAGGTTCACCTCAGAACATGAGGGTATCTGAAGTTAGAACACATGTAAGGCAGTAAACTTACATGTGCCACCTATCGGTACCGCCGGTTGTAACTGCTGACCAACAGGTAGTGATGTATAGCTGACACACTACCCAAAGGCACTATCTCAGGCATCGGTTCACGTACCGAAGCCTCATCACTATGCGGACCATCCTCATGGTCATTCACTGGAAAACACTAGTGGCCATGTCCACCATCCACTCTACTGATGTCTCAGCTAGGCGGAAAACTCTAGCAATCGCCTCCAGCCACTGCTCTGCTGTCTGGAAATCTGCCTCACCTCGTAACTTCTGAGGCCTCTACTGCTGGAACTCGTGCAACGCGCTCCGCCAGCGTGCACAGTTTGCTAGTATAGCCGTTGGCATCTGCTGCCCAACAGGTGGTGATGTACTGGTACACCACCCGAGGTTGCCAACATAGTAAAAAGGGCCCTGCACCAGAGCCTCGTCGCTCGGTGAGCCGTCATCGAGTACTCTCTCGGAACTCCAACTGACTGTCTGCGTGGAGACATCCTGAACAGATGCGACATGGTCAACGTCTTATACCTGGTGAGCTGACCTGGTTTGAGCTGACTTTAAAACTTTGGAAACACACACGCAATCAGTGTTTTTGTGTACAAAGTCGGAAATCAGTAGTCAGGGTCCTGGTGTACGGATACGTCGGCCGCCGCACCAACACTGGACTCCATGAACTGAAGACCACACTTGGTACCCTTAAGACTATTGCTTCACATAGAAAAAGATCAGAGTCCTGAGTTCTGCGGTAGAACTGAACTCCTCTGATACCAATTTGTCACGACCCGTCCTCAGGGCCCGTGCCGTGACTACCCCAAGCCCGCCTTCCATAGGCCAGGGGCTGGCGACTAGCACCAAAGGCGTAAAATCCTGATAACTGGGAAGGCATTGCCTTTATAAAAGAAAACAAGCACCACAGAGTACAAGCCGAAGAAGTAAACACTAAGTAAAAATTGAGTACAATAGTAAGTGCAGAAAGTAAAAATGGGCCGGAAATACAAGCCCAACTGTAAAGTACAAATCGAAAGGGAAAACAGCAACTGAAAAGTAAAGCTGCTACGCCGAGCTGTCCACTGGAAATCCCACCTGAAGGGTGGGTACATATAGCTCCTCTGCTCCTCAGGTCCCGCCGTCCGCTCCGAGTATGTCTCGCCCAGTGGTCCACCTCCGGGTACCGCCTCGTCGTCACGTCCACCTCTGGGTATCGTCTCGTCGTGAGGTCCTCCTCCGGGTACCATCTCTTCGTATAGTCCACCTCCAGGTACCGTCCAGTCCTCGAACACTCATCCTTTGTCAGCACTGCCCGTCATCTGCAACCAACACAACGAGGTGCGGGCATAGCCCGTGCAGGGGTGAGTATAACGATACTCAGTAGGGACCCCGAGACCCTCAAGGTCTCACTAAACCAACAAGGATAACCACAAAGAAGATCTCAACAGATAACCTCTACTTAGGTATATGCCCATACATATACCTAAGTTATCAAGTAACCCATCTCAATCATGAAGAAACACAAGGATTGTGAAATCAACGGATAACCACTACCCGGGTATATGCCCATACATATACCAAAGTTAGCAAGTGACCCATCTCAATCATGAGGTAAACACAAGGTCAAAAGTCTCAGCTCAAACCAGGATTTTCATTATCGAAACCGTAACTGCTGAAGAGCTCTGTCCCTGGAGTGTACAATGGTCTTGTCACGACTCCGAGGTACTGCTCACAAACCTAAGACTGCTGAAGAACTCCACCCATCGAGTACTGCGGGCCAGCTGCTACAACCAAGCGCTCCCATGTGCTGCTACAACCAAGCGCACCTCTGTCGTGGGTCTGCCGCTACAACCAAGCGCTCCCATGTGCCGCTACAACCAAGCGCACCTCTGTCGTGGGTCTGCCGCTACAACCAAGCGCTCCCATGTGCCGCTACAACCAAGCCCACCTCTGTCGTGGGTCTGCCGCTACAACCAAGCGCTCCCATGTGCCGCTACAACCAAGCGCACCTCTGTAACACACCGAGTCGTTCGATCAGCAGTTGTCGGGTCTCAGCCAGCTACACGGTCTCCGTACTCCACACGCTCGTCACTGGGAGGGTCTGCTCCACGAGCTACAGGTCGATACTCCAAGTATCTCAAAGTCCCACGAAGAAGTATCTCAAAGGACCACCACGTCATAGGGGTCTCAACGCAACAGACGGTGCCTCAATCAGACGCCCGGTCTGTGAGTTATTAGCCTTTTCGTCCCAGTGGCCCGGTTGGTTTCGTGAGCGAACCAAACCCGGCCGTATCTCAAGTGTACCCCGAACTCTCATAGGGTAAACTCATAGGTACCGTTTCTCAACGCGATCACCAACGCCGCTGACGGTTCGTCAAACAGACGTTCTGTCAGAAAGATATCAGCGTTTTCGTTCTAGGGGCCCGGTTGGATTTCGGTGCGATCCAACCTGGCCACTATCCATCTGCATCCAAAACTCGGGCGGAGGATGCCAAAAGTTTCGTATCTTCAACAGGAACTCAACGCAACTGACGGCGCGTCAATCGGACGCCCGGTCTGAGAGTTATTGGCTTTTTCGTTCCAGGGGCCCGGTTGGATTTCGGTGAGATCCAACCCGACCGCACTCCGTCGGCATCCAAACCTCGAGCGGAGTAAGACGAAAGATCCATCTCACTTAGAGGAATTCAACGAAACAGACGGTGCGTCAATCAGACGACTGGTCTGTTATTTATTGGCCTTTTCGTCTCACGCTCACCCTGGGAAACTTCCCAGGAGGTCACCCATCCTGATCACTACTCTAGGCCAAGCACACTTAACTACGGAGTTTTAACCACGTAGGCTCCCGAAAAGGAAGGCGCACCTTGAGTATAGTATACCGAAACGACCGTCTCGATCCAAGGATCGTGTTGCCGCTGACGACGAGTCGTTTGGAGGCCCGTAGCCCAAGATACGGGCATTTGACCAAACCGCTCGGTAACGGGGGTTTCGGGCCCGGGCCGTCCCGGCCCGAGACCCCCCGGATGGCCCGAACCGGGTCGACCCGCCTCGGACGGGGTCGACCCGGCCCGGCACAGCCCGGCCCGGCCCGGAGTGGCCCGGCGGGGCGAACCGGCCAAGCGCGCCGGTTCGGCGCAAGGCAGCGCGCTGCGCGCACTGCCAGCTTGGCCGAAGGCCGAGCTTGCTGGAAACGGGGGGTCGCCTGCCCCCCCCCCCCCCCCTTTGTGAAACCGGCCTCCCCTCATAATGGGGGGCCAAATAACTGCCCGAGGAAATTAAATTCCCTCGGTTTCCACCAACCCGGCCGGCCCGACCTGGCCGGCCGGCTTCTTGTCAACAGGACCGGCAAGGGCCGGTCCTCTTCCGTCTTCCGGCACCGGCGGCCCGGCTGGCCGCCGGTCATCACGATCCGCCGGGCCCGAAACCGGCCGCGGCCTATGTCATCCGGCGCGGTGCGACGGCACCGCGCCCCTCCGCCGCGGCCCCGCTCTAGCCGCGGCGTCTTCGGTTTCCTTCGACGCGGCGCGACGGCGTCGCGTTCATGATAATTCTTTCCATGGCGCGGCGCGACGGCGCCGCGCAATAATTTCCGTGTGATTCCCGCGTGGTGCGGCGGCCCCACGCTATCTCATTTCATCCGCAAGAAACATTCAAGAACAAAAGAGGGGGGTTCGGCCGTGTTTGTGCGGTCCGGTCCCCCTCTCATTAGACGATAACACTTAAACGTTCATCCTCAAGTTTGTCATGCTAGAACCAAGAACATAAAATAATTAAATAAAGCAACAACAAACCCCTACCTCGCTTTTCGTTATGTGTTGACGAAGTCGCGGAAAGGTGGCGGCGATTCGTCGACATCGGAAAAAAGAAGCCGTTGACGACGTCGGCGTTCTTCGTGAAAGGCGCTCCCTTCTTTATTCCGGAAGGAGTGGGAAGGAGGCATCCAAGAAGGGATCGACGTTGGAAACTTCATGTTCTTCTTTGGAAAAGGCATTCTTCGTCGAGAAGACGTTGTTCCATGTTTGGAGATGTCCTTCGTGTTCTTCGTCGAGGGTGGAATTCTCTTCAATCCTTCCATGACTCTATCACAAAGATTTAGCCAACCCCAAAAAATAAAACAACACACCTTATTATAGTGTTAGCTTAATGAATTCAAAATAATTCAAATTCATTAAGTTACATCATTCATTAATGGGTGGAGATGCTCCAAAATTAATGAAGGTTGAAGTGAAGAGTCACATTTAATTGGGGGGGGGGGGGTTCAAGGGAGTTAAGGAGTTTAAGGAGTTAGGAATTTGAGGGGTTTTGGCACATTAAGTGCAAGGGAGTTTAAGGGGGGTAGAAGAGAGTTAAGGGGAAGGTGAAGGGTTGGGTCTCATGTGGGCCCCACCTCACCTTAATCCTCACTTGGTTAGTTAGGAACTTGTGATTCCACCCCAACTTCCACACTTAGGATATAACCACTTAAGAAGATAAATAAAATTTGTAACACAAATTTTATTTTTCTTTACACTTAAACCACAACCTTATTAAACAACTGCTCCCAAGCAAACGCAACTCCAGGAAAGGTATTCCTAAGCAAAAACCTGCACTACGGTTCCATCGGTGCCCTCAGAATTTGATTCCGAGCACCGGTTCAAAAGTTAGAAATTCCCGCTCGTTCATTCACTGAACGTACCTGAGCCAAACTTCGGAAATTGATTCTGGGCACACCGGGCCTCGGAATAAGGCGCTGTCAGAAACTGTGTTCTTGTAAAAATTCCAACGAAAATTAATAAAAAAATTTCCTTGAAATTTACGGGTCTTTACATTACTCCCACCTCAGGGCTTTACGTCCCCGTAAAGCTTCATCAAAAACTAGGGTCACAAAAGCGGTACAGAGCACGCATCTGAGCCTTCCGCTCCCATGTGCTCACCTGGAGGTTCCCGTACTGTCAAAGGAAGTGCACCCAATGAATCGATCATCCTCGTAGGATCGGCTCCTGTCTATCCTTGATCCCCACTGGAACCTCCGTTCATGTCTCTCTATCATCGACGTCCAACTACCTGAGGTCGATGATGTGTGAAGGATCAAGCACGTATCTCCTCAATTGAGTTACGTGAAAGTCATCGTGCACCTGGTGCAACTGAGGTGGATGGGTCAAGCGATAAACCACCTCGCCTACCCTGCTGGGGACCTAGAATGGTCTATTGAACCTCGGAGATCTCTTGCCGCCTCGGCTACATCTCCGTAAACCTCGTCGAGGTGAGACCTGTATAAGAACGTGGTCGCCATCCTTGAACTCTAAAGGTCTCCCTTTTTAGGTTAGAACTGAAACTCAAAACTCCTGATACCACGAGGGTAATGTTGGCCGACCCAAGAATGATCGGATACACCCTCCCATGCACGAGTTTATCTTGTGCTGCCCAGGGTTTCCTTTTCGCCGACCAAGGAAAACTCATCCCAACGTTTTCCTAATACCGTCAATTTGAGTATGAACAGTGATTGCCAAATACATACTCAAACTAACGTCGTAAGGCCTCGACGCTGCCACCAAGAGGTCCTAACCGAGACTCTCGCCTCAAGGGTCAGATCACACCGTCGGCGTAAGTGTGACTATCGAGTCTCCTCCCAATGGTATCTCCAGACGTGAGGGTCAAGTCAACGGCTTAACTGGAATCTCTAGGTCTAGGACTAGATTATTGGAAGGAAGGGATGATTCGTTTCGATGCCTGTGGCTACGGCAGCTAGTAGAAGATAAATTCCGCACTTTGAATCATCCTTAGAGCCCCTTTTTCGTCGCACTCCATGACCGCAAGCAGCTACCCTCTTTCCCTACTCTCCAACTCCCTGAGTCTAGCGGGGACTACAAAGGCGGGTGATGGTAACATGTTGAAATGTACACCACCACGAGCTGCTCTCCAAGCTCTGCCTCCATGTCTGCTGCTCTGCAGATTCATCTGTCCTTAATATTTCCTCTTCTTGAAACATTTTACATGCCCAAGTCTCTGAGACTGGTGTCAGTTTCCTGCTTTCCAAACTTCTAACATTCTCTGGCTGTATTCGATCAGCAAATAATTCTCAACCACAAAGGTTCCTTCTAGCACTCTACCCTAAGTAGAAATGCATAGAGAAAAGGTGCTGGATCGGAAGCCCTTAAACATACCATGCTCAGAGGTCCGACCTCTATTGCACTGATCAAAACGCTTCCATCCAGTACCTGATATGTTCGGTATGCCTCGATGAATTCTCAGCTATCAACACATCATCCCGCCGAAACTGTAAAAGTTCTAGAAAATTCTCGGCCACCTCCTTAAGCCAGTCCTTAGCCGCCTATGAGTCAGGTTCACCTCGGAACATGAGGGTATCTGAAGTTAGAACACATGTAAGGCAGTAAACTTACATGTGCCACCTACCGGTACCGCCGGTTGTAACTGATGACCAACAGGTAGTGATGTATAGCTGACACACTACCCAAAGGCACTATCTCAGGCATCGGTTCACGTACCGAAGCCTCATCACTATGCAGACCATCCTCATGGTCATTCACTGGAAAACACTAGTGGCCAAGTCCACCATCCACTCTACTGATGTCTCAGCTAGGCGGAAAACTCTAGCAATCGCCTCCAGCCACTGCTCTGCTGTCTGGAAATCTGCCTCGCCTCGTAACTTCTGAGGCCTCTACTGCTGGAACTCGTGCAACGCGCTCCGCCAGCGTGCACAGTTTGCTAGTATAGCCGTTGGCATCTACTGCCCAACATGTGGTGATGTACTGGTACACCACCCGAGGGTGCCAACATAGTAAAAAGGGCCCTGCACCAGAGCCTCGTCGCTCGGTGAGCCGTCATCGAGTACTCTCTCGGAACTCCAACTGACTGTCTGCGTGGAGACATCCTGAACAGATGCGACACGGTCAACGTCTTATACCTGGTTGAGATGACTTTAAAACTTTGGAAACACACACACAATCAGTGTTTTTGTGTACAAAGTCGGAAATCAGTAGTCAGGGTCCTGGTGTACGGATACGTCGGCCGCCGCACCAACACTGGACTCCCTGAACTGAAGACCACACTTGGTACCCTTAACACTATTTCTTCACATAGAAAAAGATCAGAGTCCTGAGTTCTGCGGTAGAACTGAACTCCTCTGATACCAATTTGTCACGACCCGTCCTCAGGGCCCGTGCCGTGACTACACCAAGCCCGCCTTCCATAGGCCAGGGGCTGGCGACTAGCACCAAAGGCGTAAAATCCCGATAACTGGGAAGGCATTGCCTTTATAAAAGAAAACAAGCACCACAGAGTACAAGCCGAAGAAGTAAACACTAAGTAAAAATTGAGTACAACAGTAAGTGCAGAAAGTAAAAAGGGGCCGAAAATACAAGCCCAACTGTAAAGTACAAATCGAAAGGGAAAACAGCAACTGAAAAGTAAAGCTGCTACGCCGAGCTGTCCACTGGAAATCCCACCTGAAGGGTGGGTACATATAGCTCCTCTGCTCCTCAGGTCCCGCCGTCCGCTCCGAGTATGTCTCGCCCAGTGGTCCACCTCCGGGTACCGCCTCGTCGTCACGGCCACCTCTGGGTATCGTCTCGTCGTGAGGTCCTCCTCCGGGTACCATCTCTTCGTATAGTCCACCTCCAGGTACCGTCCAGTCCTCGAACACTCATCCTTTGTCAGCACTGCCCGTCATCTGCAACCAACACAACGAGGTGCGGGCATAGCCCGTGCAGGGGTGAGTATAACGATACTCAGTAGGGACCCCGAGACCCTCAAGGTCTCACTAAACCAACAAGGATAACCACAAAGAAGATCTCAACAGATAACCTCTACTTAGGTATATGCCCATACATATACCTAAGTTATCAAGTAACCCATCTCAATCATGAGGAAACACAAGGATTGTGAAATCAACGGATAACCACTACCCGGGTATATGCCCATACATATACCAAAGTTAGCAAGTGACCCATCTCAATCATGAGGTAAACACAAGGTCAAAAGTCTCAGCTCAAACCAGGATTTTCATTATCGAAACCGTAACTGCTGAAGAGCTCTGTCCCTGGAGTGTACAGTGGTCCTGTCACGACTCCAAGGTACTGCTCACAAACCTAAGACTGCTGAAGAACTCCACCCATCGAGTACTGCGGGCCAGCTGCTACAACCAAGCGCTCCCATGTGCCGCTACAACCAAGCGCACCTCTGTCGTGGGTCTGCCGCTACAACCAAGCGCTCCCATGTGCCGCTACAACCAAGCGCACCTCTGTCGTGGGTCTGCCGCTACAACCAAGCGCTCCCATGTGCCGCTACAACCAAGCGCACCTCTGTAACACACCGAGTCGTTCGATCAACAGTCGTCGGGTCTCAGCCTGCTACACGGTCTCCGTACTCCGCACGCTCGTCACTGGGAGGGTCTGCTCCACGAGCTACAGGTCAATACTCCAAGTATCTCAAAGTCCCACGAAGAAGTATCTCAAAGGACCGCCATGTCATAGGGGTCTCAACGCAACAGACGGTGCCTCAATCAGACGCCCGGTCTGTGAGTTATTAGCCTTTTCGTCCCAGTGGCCCGGTTGGTTTCGTGAGCGAACCAAACCCGGCCGTATCTCAACTGTACCCCGAACTCTCATAGGGTAAACTCATAGGTACCGTTTCTCAACGCGATCACCAACGCCGCTGACGGTTCGTCAAACAGACGTTCTGTCAGAAAGATATCAGCTTTTTCGTTCCAGGGGCCCGGTTGGATTTCGGTGCGATCCAACCTGGCCACTATCCATATGCATCCAAAACTCAGGCGGAGGATGCCAAAAGTTTTGTATCGTCAACAGGAACTCAACGCAACTGACGGCGCGTCAATCGGACGCCCGGTCTGAGAGTTATTGGCTTTTTCGTTCCAGGGGCCCGGTTGGATTTCGGTGAGATCCAACCCGACCGCACTCCGTCGGCATCCAAACCTCGAGCAGAGTAAGACGAAAGATCCATCTCACTTAGAGGAATTCAACGAAACAGACGGTGCATCAATCGAACGGCTGGTCTGTTATTTATTGGCCTTTCCGTCTCACGCTCACCCTGGGAAACTTCCCAGGAGGTCACCCATCCTGATCACTACTCTAGGCCAAGCACGCTTAACTACGGAGTTTTAACCACGTAGGCTCCCGAAAAGGAAGGTGCACCTTGAGTATAGTATACCGAAACGACCGTCTCGATCCAAGGATCGTGTTGCCGCTGACGACGAGTCGTTTGGAGGCCCGTAGCCCAAGATACGGGCATTTGACCAAACCGCTCGGTAACGGGGGTTTCGGGCCCGGGCCGTCCCGGCCCGAGACCCCCCGGATGGCCCGAACCGGGTCGACCCGCCCCGGACGGGGTCGACCCGCCCCGGACGGGGTCGACCCGGCCCGGCACAGCCCGGCGCGGCCCGGCGCGGCCTGGCCTGGAGTGGCCCGGCAGGGCGAACCGGCCAGGCGCGCCGGTTCAGCGCAAGGCAGCGCGCTGGGCGGGCTGCCAGCTTGGCCGAAGGCCGAGCTTGCTGGAAACGGGGGGTCGCCTGCCCCCCCCCCCTTTGTGAAACCGGCCTCCCCTCATAATGGGGGGCCAAATAACTGCCCGGGGAAATTAAATTCCCTCGGTTTCCACCAACCCGGCCGGCCCGACCTGGTCGGCCGGCTTCTTGTCAACAGGACCGGCAAGGGCCGGTCCTCTTCCGTCTTCCGGCACCATCGGCCCGGCTGGCCGCCGGTCATCACGATCCGCCGCGGCCCGGAACCGGCCGCGGCCTATGTCATCCGGCGCGGTGCGACGGCACCTCGCCCCTCCGCCGCGGCCCCGCTCTGGCCGCGACGTCTTCGGTTTCCTTCGACGCGGCGCGACGGCGTCGCGTTCATGATAATTCTTTCCATGGCACGGTGCGACGGCGCTGCGCAATAATTTCCGTGTGATTCCCGCGTGGTGCGACGGCCCCACGCTATCTCATTTCATCCGCAAGAAACATTCAAGAACAAAAGAGGGGGGTTCGGCCGTGTTTGTGCGGTCCGGTCCCCCTCTCGTTAGACGATAACACTTAAACGTTCATCCTCAAGTTTGTCATGCTAGAACCAAGAACGGAAAATAATTAAATAAAGCAACAACAAACCCCTACCTCGCTTTTCGTTATGTGTTGACGAAGTCGCGGAAAGGTGGCGGCGATTCGTCGACATCTAAAAAAAGAAGCCGTTGACGACGTCGGCGTTCTTCGTGAAAGGCGCTCCCTTCTTTATTCCGGAAGGAGTGGGAAGGAGGCATCCAAGAAGGGATCGACGTTGGAAACTTCACATTCTTCTTTGGAAAAGGCATTCTTCGTCGAGAAGACGTTGTTCCATGTTTGGAGATGTCCTTCGTGTTCTTCGTCGAGGGTGGAATTCTCTTCAATCC
Source organism: Viscum album (assembly GCA_963277665.1). Classification (NCBI taxonomy): domain Eukaryota; kingdom Viridiplantae; phylum Streptophyta; class Magnoliopsida; order Santalales; family Viscaceae; genus Viscum; species Viscum album. The sequence continues at coordinate 1,008,745,337 of OY728119.1, read as the reverse complement.
TTCAATGACTCTATCACAAAGATTTAGCCAACCCCAAACAATAAAACAACACACCTTATTATAGTGTTAGCTTAATGAATTCAAAATAATTCAAATTCATTAAGTTACATCATTCATTAATGGGTGGAGAGGCTCCAAAATTAATGAAGGTGGAAGTGAAGAGTCACATTTAATTGGGGGGGGGGGTTCAAGGGAGTTACGGAGTTTAAGGAGTTAGGAATTTGAGGGGTTTTGGCACATTAAGTGCAAGGGATTTTAAGGGGGGTAGAAGAGAGTTAAGGGGAAGGTGAAGGGTTGGGGCTCGTGTGGGCCCCACCTCACCTTAATCCTCACTTGGTTAGTTAGGAACTTGTGATTCCACCCCAACTTCCACACTTAGGATATAACCACTTAAGAAGATAAATAAAATTTGTAACACAAATTTTATTTTTCTTTACACTTAAACCACAACCTTATTAAACAACTGCTCCCAAGCAAATGCAACTCCAGGAAAGGTATTCCTAAGCAAAAACCTGCGCTACGGTTCCATCGGTGCCCTCGGAATTTGATTCCGGGCACCGGTTCAAAAGTTAGAAATTCCCGCTCGTTCGTTCACTGAACGTACCTGAGCCAAACTTCAGAAATTGATTCTGGGCACACCGGGCCTCGGAATCAGGCGCTGTCAGAAACTGTGTTCTTGTAAAAATTCCAACGAAAATTAAGAAAAAAATTTCCTTGAAATTTCTGGGTCTTTACATAGTGGTTATACCATACTCAAAAATGTTATGTTTTAGTGGATCCATCGTCAATTTTTTACATGTTGAATATACATTATTAAAAAATATGATAGAAAAGTGTTAGCATGTTCCTCATATTGTATATGTATTTTATACTTAGATCATTTACTATTGATTTGTGATAAAACAATTGGTACATCATCCAATCTCGACACCAGGTGAGCTGATATGGTCAAACATTGCTACATTGATGGAGATTCCATGATGTGATATGTTATTTACTAATATTAAAAATTATAATTACTCATTGGTCATCATATTTTATTTATTTTAATTTCATAGTGTTATTATTAGTTGTGGGATACTTTGTGGTACTTTCAGCCAAATCAAGAATCTTGTAACATGCAAAAGCATCATTATTGCAACCCTAGGTAAGAGAAATAAACCGATGATTTATGGAAAATTAGTTTGTATAATTTGTTGATATAGAACTATTTTAGGACTCCTAGAATAGATTATCCGTAGTCTAAATTATTTCATTATATTTTTTATTTTATCATATATGACTATCCTATAATAAATCCCACCGATTGATGTTTTCCTTTGTGACATTACTCATATTATCTATTTATATCACATCTTTATTGAATATCACTGTTAGTGCCACATTATAATGTCCATTTAAATTTTCATATTGGTAGTACATGTTTTTATTTACTTCCATTGTTGTTTGTGGTTATCTATACATTAAGGTATTAACTATCAATTTTATTCACATTAAAAATAATTTTTATTTACTAGCATCAAGCATATAAAGGTGTTCCCTTGAGGTATGTTTCACCCTAGATCATGCATAGTAATGGATAACCATAATGAGGATGTTACAATGTTTTATCAAATACTTTTTTATTTTTATCATATTATTTGGGATATGGTATACACTATATTAGTTGTTGTTATATCTTGGTATAGATTTCTTCCCTCAAAGTAGGTTTCCCACATAAGTGGAAAACACAAGTTACCAGATACATGATTAATATTTTAAAATCTTGGGTTTTTGGTTTTTATGTTTAATTGGAAATGAATTTATATTTATATATTAGTTCTTGCACTATTGGATCGTGGTTGTAAATGTGATTTCTGTCATTTGTATTTTTTGGCACTCAGGACTCATATGATATTTATATAATGTGTTTATTGATAATTTTGTAATGATATATGGTGTTTTTATTTAAAGTGTACAAAAAAATTATTTAGCTTATTTTAGTTTAGATTATTTATGGAACACTATTAAACTAATATCTGTATGTTGATTTTCTCTTCTAATATACAATGATATGTCATACAAAACCAAGTGAGATTACACCTGACCAATCTGTATATTTGTTAGGTTGTAAAAAAATAGATATTTTTTGAATCCTTATATCATAAGGTGTTTATTTTATATAGAAATTCACAATTCCTTTTAATAATTTATGTAAATTTTTATGTCACTACATATGAATGATTTTTTCTCTGAGTCATGAATTCTTCATTAGATCCATAAATAACTCAAATTGATTTCCAAGAGGGAATGTATGAACATTCGACCCAATCAATGGATCTATAGAAACAAATTGTTCCTTGTAATAATATTATGTAGTTGTTTTATGAAAGTCTACTCTAAATTATTTAGTCTATGGTATATATGGATATGATATTTATAATGTTAATGGTAGTCTTGGCCCATGCCTTCCACGTAAAATATTCCCACCACTTTTTTTGAGTGTCTGGAATAGTGGTTATCGAGTGTACTTTGGATTCCTTATAGACCATATTTTATTTGTACTAGTTACCCTTGTTGTAGAGGGTGAATCTCAATAAATATATTATATATGTTTCTACATAGTGTTGGTGGAACATTATAGTCTAAGAAGAGAGAATGTGGAGTTATCCTAAAATGATATTTAGTCTCTTATATTTGAGTAATAATTCTGTAGGACTATGCTGGTGCAATGTTTTTTGGAGTTCAGGAACCATAACTAGGGATGTATGTATTTAATGGATCATGATGTATAATTTATTGAACTTCTATATTTTATTGTTATGCTAGAGAGTGATGAGATTCTATGGTTTAAGGAATTATGAGGATGGATTGAGGCATTCCATTTTGTTATAGGTGATTATTTTATTGATGAATAATTTTAAAAGGCAATGAACTACTACCACCTCATAAAATTGAATAATTACACAAAGGGAAGGACTTTTGGGTAGTATGAATTCATATATATGACTGGAAATAAGTTTTCTTGTAGAAAGAAACAATGGAAAGATGGATCCTAGTTTGAATATAATAGGCATGTCTTTAATAATATGTTTTTTACCATATTCTTAGATTGGGTTACTTGGTCAAGTTCTTCAGGTATGTTTATCCATGGAATTTCTAGCATCATTGTGATATTCCACAGAGATCATTCTTCTATTATGATGATATGGGGTACTTCAAGTGGTTTTTTGATATTTCACTTTGATATGTAGATGAGAATTGAGAATATAAATACATATATATATATATATTCAATGAGTTCTATCCTTATTAGTGTATGTATGGTAGTCTTAGATTTCATTCTATTGGAGTTTTATAGTTTCAGTGTGATACTCGAGATGGATTTGATCAATCTTCATCAAGTGAATAATTACTACAGACAGTAGTGGGTTTCATTTAAATCCTTTTATAGTGATTATCATAGCACTATCAAATAGTTTAATTTTCTGGATGACCATTATAGACCCAGCTGTATATAGATTAGGATAATAGAAACTTAGTTTTCAAGTTTTTCAATGAGAAATGTTTGGGAGAAGGTGAACCATTTTTTTCTATCATCACTGATATGTTTTATGACTTGTTTAAAAATTATTTTCTAGTATTTCCATCCTTGTGTTAAATTAATATTATGAATTATTGAATTCCTAAAATAAATAAAATATCTATTAAGCTTTGTTGGATATATCCTATAGAAGTAAGATAATAGAAATATCATATATTATATTTGTAGGAGATGTTGTTTAGTCCACAAACAATGTCCCTTTGGGGGGATCATGTTCTATTCTATATGAGGGTATACATGTCATTGTATTCAAATAAGGATTATCAAGGGATTAACCTGTTAAATCCATGAAATGATATCCACTTCATCTTAAAGACGACCCATTTGATTAGTTAATATATTATAGGAGGTTATCTAAAATCTAAATGAGGTTAGGATGTAACATGTTGTGAGAGGGGCCTTTAAATATTCATTTTCTTCCTTTAAGATTAGTTATTCCCTTTATGAGTACCATGTGAAGTTGTTTATATTTATTAACTTGTTAGAAGTTTTCATTTCCTAGATGAATAAAGTTTCCTATGACAACCAATATTTTTAATACACATTAATTAATGATTTTTTACATTATGATATACATAATACCATAGCATAAAATCATGATAACTAAATTATTTTTGGATTTTTGAAACAAATAAAAATAACATTTATCATAGAGAAAACATATTAATTTAAAAAATATAAAAATTTACCTTATATTCAGTGGATCATATAAAACAAAATTAGATAACCTGGGGACATACATAAGAAAGGGATGATATACACTGATGAGTAAGGGAATAGTCAAATAATATTATTTGGTAATGTAGTAATATTAATCCAAGTGGCACATATATGCATCATAGAATGGGTGATAATAATAAACCTAATCATCAAACCATTATATAAGATGGAAATTGAAAACAAACATGGGAATGTGGAAATAATACAAAACATTACATCATAAAAATAACTGATAGATAATCACCAAAAAAAAAAGAAAACATATTGTGATTAAGATAACCTACCATTCTCTATAAATGTAATTTCTTGATATAATGACATTATTCAATATATTTTATGGCTATATAAGTTCATGACCCCATTACATTCATATCTTTTATATTCAAAAGTGTGATACAAAAAAATTATGAATTTATTCATATTAAAACCCAAAATTAGGTTCCATGGGAAAAAAAATTAATTACCCATTATATGAAGGACATTTACAGTAAGGTGAATACCCATGAGTAGAAATGGTGATGGGTGTTCACTAAAAAAATGTACTTCATGGAAAGTAATAACATTATTTCAATTGCATAATAAGTGCATATAGAAATTCATAGAACGGTTCAATGAGGGTTATATGGGTATATAATCACTTTCACATCATAATAAACAAAATTATAATGTTCAAAAACATAAACCAAAATGATCAATTTGAAATCAGAATGAACAATAAAAATAAGATTATTTAATAAAGAGGGGAAGGTGTGGATCTCATTACTTGAAAAAGAATTTCTAAAATCATGGTATTTTTTTCATAAAATATTTACATCGCCCTTATAGACATTAAAAGATAGATAGGGAGTTTAAATTAATTATCATTGGGTTAGAAGTGATGTGGATTGAGAATATGGCTAGGTATTTATAGAAAATAAGGGAATTCTATATTAATTTATAAACATTGGTTTTGGACTCAGTATGATAAAATATTAAAAACCACAAAACAAACAAAGGTTTTTCCAATGGTTTATTCAAAATAGGTGTGTTTTTCCATATTTTATATGTCTAATAACCTAAATCATTAAATTAATACCATTGGTTATGTGAGAGTGATTCATATTAAAAAATTAAAAAATTTAAAACATTGGAAATTTAATATATGATTTATTGGATTCATTAATGAATTTTAAAATTAATTAAAAAACTTTAAAAACGTTATTTTAAATGGGATACATTATTTTTGTTTTTATAACCTTTAACATATTTCTTTTATCACATATAGGCTTTTCTAATGGTATAATACATACCATATTTATTTTTTACATAAAAAATCATTTATCCCCAAAAATTTGAAATTGTTTTTGTTAGATAATATTAAAATAATGATTAATAAATAAAATCTATTTTATAAAAATAATTATCTAAATATGAAAATTTAATCTTTTAAATAAAATATTCTTATTTATTGATAAAATCTAGTTTTCTTGATGATAACAATTTATGACCCTTAGGAAAATTTTATTTTACTTCATAAAATACCATTACAATTTATATTAAAATAATATTGTTTATTAATAATATTTTTTAACATTACATTTATCGAAAACATTATTGAATTCATCACAATGAGTGTCATGTTTGAATAACTATATTCCCTAAAAATGAAATTTTTGTTTCATCATAAAAAATTATAATTCTTATCAAAATCATTATGCAATATTTTAAATTAAAAAATATATATATTCCTTACTTTATAAAAAAAATACAAAATTATAAAAAATCATGTTGATAGTGTCTTGAAACATATCCTCTTATTACCCCATCACATACCCAGGTGGTAAGGTTTGTGATGGGGATACTTTCTTGGGATTTGCATCATACAGGTCGTTACATTTTCCAACCATTTGGAAATTTCTCCCCCACAATTTCGTTTCATACACTAAAAGAGATAATGATACTTCAATTTTATCACTTATTTTGATTAACAAGTTTATAACTCAAACATATGTTTTATCCAGAACAATTTGAACAAGGGAGTATTATTATTTCATTGAATTTATTTTATGTTCTAATATCTTCAATTGATATTCCTCATATAAATGATCACTCTCTAAGGGAACCACCTTTGAATTCAGTACAAGTGAGTGGTGTGGTATGTACATCATCAAAATGGTTACCTATAACACATCATGTAATTTAGATAGGTTATTTCGGATTTCAAGTCAATAAGACACAACATTGAGGGGATCATGGATCAAAATTGGGTTTATGTGTTACTAAATAATCATTCCATAATTCAAAAATGTCATGAATTTCATCCATAACGATATAACAATCATCAACTTATCTCTGACATCAATACCAAGTTCTCATTGATTAATATCAAAATAACTTTTCTATAAATTTTTCATTGATTTTGTATAACGAATAATGGTTTGACCATTCTGCATCATATCTTGGATAAGATATTGTCCCATGACTTCTTCTCTCTAACTTCATCCTAGCATATTAGATTATGAGACCTATTAAAATACATAACCTCGTAAAGAACCATTTGAATAATAAAATGAAAATTTTCATACATCAGAACTCCACTATGGGAAGTTAGTTATTCCAAAATCCTTGGATATCCATCTCAGAAGATGTCAATATATCCTCCATAATTTAAATGGTTATTTCAGGCTGACCATCGAAATGCTGGAGGTAAGAAGTACTGAAACATAGCTCTATATTGAAGGCTTTTGGAAATTTCTTATGTAACCATGAGAAAAAACATTGAATTAGATATAATAGATATTTTCTCTCTATGTTATTATACAACTTTAATTTTTTATATCATAGAGTGTTTGTCAAGAAAAAAATATTCCTTGGTATAAATGATATTTTCTTACTTTGCAAGGTGATCTACTAAAAACTTGATTGATTTATTTCTTCTCGATGTCATAGGGAGTCCAAAAATGAAATCCATTGTAACTATATATCATTTTCATAATTTTATGAAAAATCGTTTCATCATACCCTTGAAATTATGTCATTCATCCCTGACTTTTTGGATTACCAAGATCAAGATACAAATTCTCCAATCTACCTCTTCATGTTATCCCACCATGAGTTTTTATATAGATAACTATATATATTTCTGGTACCTAGATTAATATATAATGATGATCAATGAATGTCATAAAAAATTTCCCTCTTTAGTTTTGGTATTTATCGGGGTTATATTTGAGTTCCAAAACTTTTAACTCCATATTTAGAAAATTTGATTTCTTTTTCCACAGCACCTCATCATCTTTGTTGGCCTCCATGATCATCTCTGTAATATATGGTTTAACAGTCAGTTAATAAGGATCAGATGATGATCATTTTCTTATTCCAATCAACCTCATTTTCATGTCCATGAATATTGGTTCCCTTTCAATCCTCACCATGGATAGGGTTACAAGATTCTTTCTACACAATTCATCTTCAACTTTTTTCTTTTTCCCATGTTGGTAATGTATTAAAGAATCATGATCACTAATCATCTCTAACTACCTTCATTAGATAGTATTGGGCACAATTTCAATGAATATATTCATGAGGATTTAATGATCTGTATATAGGTCACACTTTTCCACATAGAGGCAATGACCCCAAATATACAATGAATAGTTCCTTGGGGCCAATTATTTATCATTACATGGGTTTTTATGCTCATGTATCATTAATTAGTGATGAGAATTTCCATTCACATCATTATCTTTCTTGAGTACACAACAAAATCCTTCAGTGGATGCATCATTGTCGCTCAAAAATCCTTCCCCATTGGTAAGTAATGTGATCATAGGTGTGTTGATTGACCTCCTAATTATCTATTTAGAGATCTGCTAACATTCCTTAGTCCAAAAATGATTGACACCCATTAGATTTTTCTTAGTCAGTGGGATTGAAATTCATGGTAATTTTATCAAAAAGAAAGTATAGTACACCACTAATCCAAGGGATCAATAGATTTTGAGCATATATATTGGCATTTTCAACCCATAAATTTCCTCTATTTTTAAGGATCCAAATATGTCCATCTTCTTGTGAAAAAATACCCCATTAATTTTATACGATCCATCAAAAAATCAATTTTATTATACCTCACATATATCATTTCCATTCATAAGGTCTTATGTACCATATTTTAATTCTTCTCATTCCTACCCTTACTTTTCTAGCAAATAAGAATATCAACCATACATTATAGCACAAAATTTTCAAGGTAATATTTGAAGAATTCATGAATACCATAAAGATGTCTAGTTTTTTACTATATCAAAATGACATCACTATTAATTCATAGAGCTTGTACATTATATTAATGGTAGTCTTGGGGATATCCTAAATAATCAATTCACTTTAAAATATTGTAATTGAAGATACACCTTGAGGTAATATTGGGCCTCACCTGGCTGATTGAAGAAGTCATAAATCCATGGAAGATGATAATTACTATATGTCACGTTCTTTTTGATATAACCATATTAAATGTAAATGTGGATTGACCCATCCTTATTTTTAATGAAGATGACTGGTGCACCACATAGTGTATCACTTGGGATTATAAAATTCATTATCCATATTCGCATGTAGCTTTATCTTCAACACATCATGTTATATAATGGATATTATATATGTGTTATAAGATAATTGTAAGATAATAGGTATGTATTTTATTTTTAATACATCCTCATGACATAGAGAAAGACCAATACATTATTTACGAAACACACCAGTAAATTACCTAACACTGGTCATGTCATCAATGCTTATATTTTACTTACTCTCAATGATTTTTAATAGAAGCACATTAACATATGAAAATAAAATAAATTCTTTATATGATGACACAATTGGAGATTCATCTTATTCCTTACACTTGTGTAGAATCATAGGGTGATTTGTTTTTGTGGGGGGAGATTTCTTTCTCTTGGAATATTATATTGAATACATACAAAGGAAAATCAATCCATTCATAGAATAGAATGAACATCCGCTAAATGGAGTATCAAAATGTTTTATTTGTAAGATCATCCTATTAATATAGAGTGGGGATAATTTATATACTTTGAATGAAATAATTTCCCAATTATCCATTTTCACAGATTACTCAAAATGTATATTTTGATGTGGTCATTAAATAGTTCATATAATCTTGAATGATATAAAATAACTCATAAAACCAGAATAAAACATTAATATTTTAATTCATGAATGAGTAACCATATTACCTATCCCCACATTGTTGATGGAATCCACCTTAGTAGTTAGGATATAATATGTACTCCCTTTCAATCTGGTACATAGAGGATGTTGGAACTGGGTATCTTCAACAAGCCTTGGATTCTTTAATTTATTATTATAATTTCTTTGTTCCTTGTAATTGAAACATTGGGAATTTGGATGTGGGTTGACTAAAAAATTCCATTATTCCGTCATATTTTTGGGTTTCTCCCATAGAAATTAACTAGCTTACTGCTTTTCCATACCTCACATAAAGAAATTCCTTGTCCCCTTTAGTAAAATTCTATGATGCTCCTTCAAAAATCTTTTCATGTGGGGTGTTGGAATTTATTTTCCCCATGCAATTTCTCCATTTCAACACCATACCTAATATCCATTATATCCTTATTATTTTCATACCTAAAGACCCTTGAAATTATTTGATCTCTATTTCATATTTGAAATAATGACAGATAATTTCTTTATAGTTTTCAATTTCACGAATTAGAAAATCATTTCACATAATTGGTTTTTGTCTCCAAAATAAGTGGTCAAATTTTTTTTGTGTAAATTGAGGCACATGGGCCTCTTCATTGAAACCAAAAAGTAGAATGTAGAGGAGGAAAAATGGAGCAATGAAAACAATAATAAACACAATAGAGAAATATTATCATATTCTAGAGTGTGTACTCCTGATGTGGTAAGGAAGGCACCCACCTTTTCCGCTGGAGTGTCGGCCCTCCCTTCCAGACTTTTCATGCATCCATTCACCACCTTTATCATCCAAAGGTGCTTCCACAAATGTAGTCATAAAGTGGGGTAGCTCAACCTCACTAATATTGGTATAAATCTACTCAAATGATTTTGAAACATTGAAATTACTTATTATCTTTCAAGAGTAGCTGTGATTTCCTGTGTGGGCTTCATTTCATCCTTCTGTGAGTAGTTTTTAGTCCTCTCTAACTCTTCTATGCTAGATATATGTGCACCCTCTTCTTTTCTTCTAGTATCTGGGGATACTTCACTAGCTAGAGTATTAGTGTGCACACCCGAAACCTAGAGTGGATATGGTTGAAAAGTTTCCCCATACATTCCTTTCACTCTACTATTATCATCCTTCATAGCTTGACCTTTGCTCTTACACTTCTCCGAAGTCACAGAAACTATCACTAAATTTTATTTCCTCGATTTTATTGCATGAATATCATACCTATACCTATCATCCACAACTGCTTATGATGTGTGCTTCCATTATTCATGACTATCTTCTGAGTAAGATTCATTTCTTTTACCATATTTTCCTCTGACTAGTGCATTTTTAAAAGATATACCTTCTTTATTTTGGTTATTTCCTTTAGCAATATCAGCCCAGATGACCATTATTGTTCCATCCACTTGTGGAGTGTAACCATACCTTGGTAAAGGATCTTAAACATCAATATTTGAATTGAATGTTAGATGTCATTATTGAATAATGGTCTCAATTGAAACATTCTCTTTCTTAGATAGTTGTGGGTTCTCTCATGATTCATGTTTCTATTTGAAATATGAGTTAATTTAGAATGTATAGTCATGATGTTCACACACACTACTCCCATCAGGAAAGGAATCACATTTGGGTATTTATTATATTGCCCATCACATTGGTTTCAGACTCAATTCCTTCTATTCTCAGTCATTGACTAAATTATGGGAAATTTAGGGAGGATTATTTTAAAACTAATAAAAATATAAAATAGAAACCATGAAATTTTAAGTGACAACTCCTAAATTTCATTCATTTTGTAACATTTAATTTTTTTTCAATCTAATTTATCCATGGTCAATTTCCCCCAAAAAAAATATTTTTATTATTTCCCCCATAAAATGTTTTACAAGGAGATTTTTAATTTACCAAAGAATATAAAATTGGATTGTAAAACTGTTAAGGGTATGTTTTCCTTTTTTCATACACCATGTGACTATTATGTCAAATCACAATGCACAATTTTTATTGTTATTATCCTTATGAAAAACTGTGCCAAAGACACATTCAATTATTGAATATATTCACGGAGTTTGATGCTTCGAATCTACTTACTCTATACTTTAATATATTTTAGGGATACTTTTACATGATTATACTTGTCACTAAGGCTTTACTAATAATTTATAATCCTAATACATAAAAATAAAGTGATGTGAATTTAATAAAAACTATGAAAACACATATCTTTAATACAAAATGATACAAATAAAACCATTCATAAGATAAAGAAGCATAATGTGTTTTCATTTTTAAGAACATATCAAAATAACAATAAACATGGGACCACCATCATTATTCAAATACTCTGAAATAATCCCTTATCATTATTATATCTTCATAAACTACACGGAATTATTGGGGACCTATATATGATATGGATGAGTTATACTTCCTAGTAAAAGAATAATAAAAACCCTTAAAATGATAAATTACTATATTGGAGTTAATAGGAATATCAGGGTAACATAAGATGGGTGAGAATCACAAACCTTAACAACAAATCATAACATAAATGATATCCTACGAGTGAAAAAAGAATGTGGAAATAATAAAAAACATAAAAACATAAAAATACTTTATGTATAACTACCACAAAATTGAAATACAATGTTCTTCGAATAACCTATCATGCACCATATATGGTATCTCATTAGATGATAACATTACCCAATGTGTTGGAGGTATATATAATTTTGTAATAACATGTAACAAACATATTATGTACAAGAATTATTCTACGAAAAATATCAAACAACATAAGGATTTATTTAATAAGTTTAATCCCATGATTAAGGATTACAAATTAAATAAATGTATGTCCCAGATCAATAATGGAAAGGTACATCTAAAAGAATATATTTGATTGGGAGTGAGGATAGTTGTTCATTGCAAAAATGTTTGTCATGGAAAAGTCATAGATAACTTCAGTAGCATAACATGGGTAAATTAATGTCTTTGGAAGGTTTTTATAAGAGTAAAATTGACATATCATCACTTGGACATCATAATAAAATTAATGGAATGTGGGAAATTATATTCAGACATGATCTATTGGAAGTCAGAATACATTATATGAATATGATTATTCAAAAAAGAGTATGATGATATAATCCTTTACCTTTATACAAAAATCTAAAATATTCGGAGGATAATCTTATGTTTTTTTGGAATATATTGGGAGGTACTTATAGACTGATAGGGAGAATAAATTTAGGGTAAATGTGATTTAGTGAAGAGAAGTATGAGGTTGGGAGGGAATTTAAATAAAAAAGTGGGATTATTTGATATTTTATAAACTTAGTTCTATGACTCAATATGATAAAATAATCATAACCAAAAAATTTTTGTTGTATTTAAAAATGTAATCTAAGAAGGAGGACTAATAAAAAATATATTTTTTATGTCTGTGAACTAAACCCAACAAAATTAAAGCATTGGGGATGTTTATGTTATTTGTGTACATAAATAAATAATTTTAAAGCCATAAAATTAAAAATATGTTTTACAGGATTCAATGGTGGATTATAAAATTAAAAAAATAACATTAAAAACACATTATCCTCAATGAAAATAAAACTTTTTGGACTTGGGTACTCTTTATAGTATTTATAAATACACCTTTTGTGTTTTATGATTTCATAATACATACCATATATTAATATTATATTTAAATGTTATGAAAAAATTCAAATTTCAAGAAACATTATATTAAAACCAACATTCTCTAATTTTTTCAATATGATTTTAGAATATATTTTTTTATCAAAAACATCTCAACATGAAAAATAAAACTTTTAAATAAATAATCACCCTTTATTAAAAAATATTTATTTTTATGAAAATAATAGTTTATTATCCATATAAAATTTGCATTTTACATAAAAAATTATAGTATCACTTCTATATAAATATATAATATTTACTAAGTTTATATTATAAAAATTATTTGTTTTTGGAAAATTATTGAAATAATTGTAAAAGATTCTTTTTTATAACTATATATGTCCCAAAAAAATTTATGTTTCATCATATAAAAATATAATTTTATTAAAACTCATTATTAAATAATTTATAAAATAATAATAAAAAAGTATAAATATAACAATTATTTTATTCATAAAACAAAATTATTCACATTCATACATTAGGTTCTAGATAGATTACCCCTAATTACACCATTGTCTTCCCTATCTATAATATATGTTGTGTTGGAGCTTTCTTAGTGAAGTTTAGTAAAATGGTTTGGGATGTAATCTCAATAAAATTGAAATTATCCTATAAATTGACTCTTTAATGCTTTAGTTGTTGAATTTTAGGTCGTTCTTGGTTAAGGGAAAATCCAAATGATTTCATGACCCAACACAATCCAGGGATGAAGCTGCAACTACCACAAGCCTACCTCCCTATGAAAAGGGGTGGAGACAAACACTGAAGGTATAACTAACATGGGGAGGCCTTCGCCTATGTTCTTGTATGCACACACACTACCATCTCGATAAAAATTTGTAGTGGGGGGGAATAAAATATGTAGCATTACTATAAATTAAACCAAACATTGATGAACCAATATATAGTACAAAAAATTGGTAGTGTAAAATAAAGTGTAAAAGGGTCAAAATACATGCCAAAACTTTAATTTTTCCTAGCTTAATAGAAAACTAGAAAGGTAATCAGCTGAGAGATCACATATACATAATCCCAATCTATGACCGATGTACATGGTACAGGCACCCAATATCACAATGCTCTTATATAGTCACAATCAACATATCTATCATTTTTATATGGCATGAAACATTTAGGAAAATCCCATACAGAGGTGAGTATAAACATACCCTATATATCACCTTGAAATTTTTGGTGGGGGATTTAAGAGAGAGAATAGAAGATAGATATTACAGATGCATAAGGTAAATTGAAATATTATATTTTAATATAGTATATATTTATATATAACTCATCCAATTTCCAGGCAATAAACATGGAAAGTAGATGAACTACCTATAGATCCTTCTTCACCTATAGAAAGAGGGTAGACTCGTCCAAACATTAGAATATAGACACATAATGAACATGGAATACCCTTCATGTCTTAACCTCTCTAGGATAGAGAGTACAAAATCCCATTTAGTGGGTACATTATAAAGATGTAAATATAATCAGTTAGAGGAATCCCAAATAGGGGACTAAGTGGATAAACATATCACAACTCATCCTATAAAGAATAGTATCCAACAGTTCCTAAAGTCCGTTAATGATTCAAAACATCAAAAATGTCATCCCCGAACACACATGTCTAATTGAATCATTCACCACATCTTGATACTATCTTCTTTGGGTGGCATTGCTTCTAACATATGGTTTTAGGTCACATCACAAAAAAAACATCTCTGTTGGGAAAGTGTCAATATTCCTCATGAGTCCAATGATACCTCAACTGTGTCTTATCTCTATGCCACAATGTCATGGGCCCAGCAACTATAGGTGAGGATCCCAATACCTATTATGAGAGGAGGGTCCTAAAATAATTCTCAAAGTGGAATTCCAATGCTAAGCCTCACTAGAGGGTAATGTCTGGGAATGTCATTAGGGACCTCCACTAACCAGCCCTGCGGGAGTGTAACGCCCGAAATAATTCATTGAGGAACTCCACATTCAAGACCTACTTGAGGGTAATGCGTAGAATAATCCATTTGGTAACACCACTACCCAACCCTTCTAGATGGTAAAACATGTAAATTATCCTCAGGGAACTCCACTACCTAACCCT
Source organism: Viscum album (assembly GCA_963277665.1). NCBI lineage: Eukaryota > Viridiplantae > Streptophyta > Magnoliopsida > Santalales > Viscaceae > Viscum > Viscum album. The sequence continues at coordinate 1,008,730,004 of OY728119.1, read as the reverse complement.
TCTTAAGGGTAATGCCCAAATTGATCTGGTAATCCTGCATGATTTCTGCCATCAATGGGTGTCTCCTCATTACGTTCAAAGCTTTGAAAATTTCATTTCATATCTCAAAAACAGCTACTAAATGAATCTTTGAATTATCCATAGAAACACTTTCAGAATAGGTTACTCGTGCGCCAAAATCGGAGTTCAAATGAAAGATATATGGTAGGTAGAAGTTCCAAAAAGGAACCTAGGTAGAAAACCATATGTGATGGGTCCCACACAATGTGTGGACCCACTCTATCACTTCTTTTTGTGATTTAGTCATCACAAAACCTGAAACCCATGTTGTGTGACACACTATGTAAGTGTAATACACGACATTCCATTGAAAACCATGGCCAGGTGCATATCCAATGGCCGTGTCTTGGTACCAGACATGGTGTACGTGTACCTAGTTACTTGGAAACTGTGTACCTAGGTACATGGCATGTCAGGACACATTGTATGATAACTGTGTGGTCTGGATATATCTTTGTACTTGGGCCATGGTGTGATCTCGATCATGTAATGCCTCACAAATCTCATTCATGGGAGGTTGTGGTAAATGGTGTGTCGAGAGAAGTACACATCGTGAAATCCTTATGGGATTCCAAAACTCTATCCACCATTTTCAAAGGGATACCTGCGATGTGTTTATCCATGGAAACTATGTATAGTCATTTATTCAGTAGAAATATCATATATAATCCCATGATTGGAATATATATGTTGAACATTTGATATCACCTTGAATCTGTCAGAAACATCATGATATGGCCAGGGATTTTGGTATAGACCATTGCTCACTGTGAATGAGATTCGGTCTTCGATGTGGGTTTAATAGAATATTCTAAAAACACAAAGAGCATATACTATTTATGATCTATCATCAACCTCTTGAATAAAACATCCCAGTATCGCAAAAAATCCAGACCTAAGCTTCGCTCTCTAAAACATTGTTGTTTCATCAATTCTTCTCGAATCTAGGGGTCCAATCGAGCTCAATACCTCCTGAAAAATTTAGTTTGGGGCCACAAGAATCAAAGTAGTGAAGAATGTGAATAATATAGGGATAAATTCATCAGAAAAATGTTTAAAAATAAGTAGACAAAAGTTCATGGAATTTTCTCAAGAATAGGGAGATGATGTTTGAAAACAAATGAAATAAATCAATATATCAATTCTCAGGAACATTCAAGATCCAAAACAGGGCACAGATCAATGAATCCAGAGTGATCTACAAAACCATTTATTTATATGAAATGTAAAACATATATAATGATTCCTATCCCCTTTTTTGGATTTTTCATCAGTGAAGAATGTTACTTCCAATTATTTGAAGGAATGTACTACATTTTTTTCATTTGATCTGATCAGATTCTACAGTTTGTCATCATTCGTCAAAGGGAGGAGGAATAAGATCATACTGAAGAATAACATAAATTATGAGACAATGTTGATAGGGTCTTCTAGGGATTTATATTTATAATCACATTATTTTAGTTTAAATGAATTATATAATTAATTAAATAATTAAATAAATCCACTTAATGTACCTCTAATGAGTGAGGGGATTGAACATCCTGCGTCAACTAGTTTTATGTTGTTCTTAGGGAAAGCGCCACATTCTGTACTTAACTTTGGACTTGGATTTCTAATCTGGTCATCCATTTAAGAGTAATCTCATTTTTTTATTTAACATGCATGTCCAATATGTAATATATTTAACAGTTTTTTTAAAAAAAAATTCTAGAACACTAGGTCATAGAACGACATGACATCTCAGTGCCAAGATTAGAAAATATATTTATAAATATTTCAAATTATAACTTCGATGAAACAAATCTCTAAATCAGACCCTCCATTAGTATTTTCATACTTTGAAAGAATAAATAGGAAATAAACATAGGGTATTGGGTCTGCACTTGGCCCTCTCACTCCCAGGATCACTCAAGCATGTTTATGTGCTTCCACAACATGAAAAAAATGAAATGGTCAATCCACAATGGGCCCTCTCATGTTTGTCCTAGATCTACACTAGGTTCATCAAAAAGACAGATCCATACCCGATATCCATCTCTCCCCAATTGATTAAATGTGTTGGGTCGTGCATATATCTCCTCAACTTCAACACATGTATGATGATGGGCACCCGATCCAACTCTCGGGTAGGAAAAGGTGGTAGAAATCCTCTCTTGGCCTTTGTAAGATCTCTAATTTCCCAATGAACTTCCATGATAGATTTCCTCTTTGGATATATGAACCTCTGTAATCTTTATAATTGGGTGACTCGTAATAAAAATTGGTATCCCTGCTTGAACTCAAAGGGACTATGATGGTTGTTTGTGTATGATTATTGTCTTCTCATGGTCGTCCTCATCCACTATTGTATTACCATAACTTTTTCCATTGCCGCCTACACCATATTGGGACCCACATGATGTGTCACACCAATATCATTCCAGCACAAGGGTGACTTAGTGATTCTTCTTCATAGGTCCTCAAAGTCAACCATTTAAGAAAATAGAGTAGGAAAATTCTATCAAGGTAAGGTGATACTCTCATATTAGGTCAAAGTCAACCATTTAATCCCTATGTATATCCTATATCCGCTAGATAGTGTGCTTGGTCTGCCCATTATTATGGGTGTGAATGGTTTTAATCATCCTTAATTGGGTCCCAAATGTCTCCTACATGCCTCTCCACAATCCAACCATAAAAAATTTATCATTATTGGAGATAATCTTCAATGGTATCTTATGAAGGTGTAGAATCTCCCATACATCCAGTCTTTCTAATCACTCACTCAAACACTATTATTTGATAGAAAGTATTTACATCAAATGTTTTAGTCTTTCAACTATCACATAGATGGTATTATATCCCTTCATCATACGTGGGATCCCTGTGAATAATTCCATTAACATTCATATCTAATACCACTCCATGATCTCGATATGCTGTAACAAAACTACTCGGGACTTGGTGCTCAACCTTCACCTGCTTACAATGGAGGCACCATGACATGAACTCAGTTATGCTTCATGTCATGCCAGACCACCAATATTGCCACCAAAAGTTTATATACGTCTTTGTTACACCATGATCATTAGCTAGGGGAGATGTGTGGAACTCCCATATCACCTCCTCCTTCAACATGATTGTAACCATTGTTCTCCATTAGAACAATATGGCATCATTACCCCCTTCATAAAATACATATAGTATGTCAACGTTGGATATATGATAATGTAAGACCTAAAATTTTATTTCTCCTAGCTGGGGCCCTCTCACATTCTTTATAAGATAAGGAGTCAACACCATCGACTAAAGAGAATTTGTACACTAATTATCCACTAGGGTTAGTTATAGGGAGGTTAACTACTCTAAAGCTTCATAGACTAAGAAATCCAAGAACATCCTACAATGGGAATCTACCACAATATTTTCCATGACTGGATTATAGAATATCATGAAGTTATAGTCTTTTTAGAACTCCAACTAGTATCATTTTTTTATGGTTTAGGTCTCTCTTGGTGAATACGTACCTGAGACACTAGTGGTATGAGTAAACCAAAAAGTGCTTACCCAAAAGAAAGTGCATCCAAATCCTCAGAGAAAATATTATCACTAACATATCTAGGTCATGAGTCAAATAATTCTAATCATGGGGTATCTACTTCCATGACCAATATCAATTAACTTCCTCCTGATGCATTAAAAAACAACTGATTCCCTCTCATGAGGCATAAAAATAAACTACAAACACCACACCTTCCTTTGGTATTCTCTACACCAGAAAACTTATCACCTTATACCTGAACTCCTCAAAAGGACCTATAGAACTACACAGTCAAGGTATATTATTTCCCCTTTCATATCATGGTAGTAAAAGAGGATATGATTATGGATAATTCATCAACAGACCTAATATAGTACCCCACAAATCCAAGAAAGCTCTGCACCTCTTACCCATTCATGGGTGGATCCCAAGAAAGCACTACTTCAATCTTCATTGGACCCTTAGATAAATCATGCTATGAAATAATGTGACCCATAATTTAAACCTTATGAATATATAAAAGGATATTGTATAGAATTTCATAAAGGTAATATTATTGAATAAAATAAAGAACTATCATCAGGTGCTCTTCATCCTATTCCTCTATTATACAGTGGATGAGTATTCATTTGATGAGGACGACAACAAAATAGTCCATGTATGGTTTGAAATCCTGGTTCATCGAACACAATGGGGTTGTTTTTTCCTCCAATGGGATTCCCTAAAAACTGGTTGTTTCCATAGCGACATCAGAATACCATCTTCGGTAGATTAGCCTTGCGAACCCACAATAAGTGGTAGCCAAAACTCATATCGATCATTGAAAAACATCTCACACCTCATAAATATTCATAGAGTTCATCAATCCCTTTAAATGGGTACTAATTAGTTATTTTGGCCTGGTTATGGTAACAATAATCCATGCAAATCCTTAGACTCCCATCCACCTTTTTCGCAAAAAACACTAGATCTTTCCTAGGGCCAGACTGAGTCTATTGAATCCTTTTTTCTAAGAGGTAATCCAACTACCACCATAGATCCCAGATCTCGGTATGTGCCACCCGATCTGTTTCCAAATATATCAAGGATGTATCTTGAATCATGTTGACGAAAAACTCTATCTCCTACCATAGGAGTATTCTTGAAATATCTTTGGGAAGACGTCCTTATAATCCTCCACAACCAAAAGAACTCTTATGCCTGAAGATACTGTGGCTCCAAGGATACACTCATTAACTGGTTAGTGATAGGATACAACCTCCTCCTCTTTAAACCCACCTTTTCTGATATGTGATCTCTCTCCCCAGAAAAGGATAATCTCTTCTCATCTATGCGTAGATATCTGACTAGTCTTCGGTGATAGACGATCTGAGCTCAAATCATGGAAATTAAATCATTGGAAAAGATTATATCATATGTTTTCACCATGATGACCAAAAGGTCCTAAATTGTACTCCCTATATCAATCAATCACTTTCACTAACAACAAATGAAAGATAAATAAGAATCATTCCCTATTGGAATGTTAAGACAAAGCTATTGTAATGGAGCCAATACTAGGAGCTCCAACTCCCACACCAGGATTATGGAGATAATAGAAATAATGGATTGTATTTATAATAACATTGAATAAAGTGTATAAACACACAGATAATTCCTCTAATTATCTCATTCTCTATAAGGAATTAGTCTCCAAAGCCTACAGATGCCCACAACCACACCCACCAGATCCCTATGTATGATGTGTGTCACCTGGTGTTGTCGGTGGAAGGATATCATAGCTTCTTCTAATACCCATAGACCCTCCTAGTTTACTTCCAGTTCTAACTCCCTAGGGACCACCACTTCATCTCTTGGGTGATCCCTGTTCACTATGCGACCACTACTGCGAAGATCAATCAACCATCATCCTGGGATTATTAGCCCATGTTTTTAGGGTATCCCATACCATGTGAGTTGTCCCATCATGGGAAAAAAATGAACCTCTCTAGGACGCCTTTTCACTCAACTCTACTTCATCCCCATACACCCATGTTCTAAATCCTACTTGAAATTTGATCTCCTACTCTAAGATCCCATAGACTATCACATTCTTTCTAATGAAAATGAATCAACCCTATATTTCCCACTTCCATATCCGACTACATGAAATCACTAAGATATTAATATCTCTATCACCAGTGACCTCTCAAGAACCCCATCATAGGTGGGAATGCACAAGGGAATAATGATATCCAAGATCTATTTGTAGATCCCATGCTGAAACATCTATGTATGGAAGTAGATATCCCATATCATGTTCAGGGAGTAGTACATATGGTCTTTGAATCCCGCTGCATACTCATCCATATTTATCCATCCCTTTTGAAGATATAAAAGCTCCAAGATCCAGATTAAGCATAATAAGGAGGGATATTACAACTCGTGAAATACTCATAGGAAGTCATCTCATAAGAGTGTAAACTCATCATGAATCTATGTAACAAGCCACTACTAACTCTCAGTTGATTCATGGAAAAGGTTGGTTTCCAGTGCCACCAACTGATCTGTCAATATATGAACAATACTAAGGCTAAAACCCACTAACTCTATCCAATCCTCTACTGCATGTGGATCAGCCTCACCACATAACCTTGAAAATAATTGATACTGAAACATGTTGTGTGCGCTATGTATGTGCATGTCCAAATCCTTCTTCTCTTATAATATTTAATAATCTATATGTAGAGGTGTTTCTACCTACCCACCTATGGAAAGGTGTTCACTGGTTGGAACCTATTCTGATGCCTCTTCACTAATAGGTTCTTCATTACAAACTAGAGTAGGAATCCTAGACTATTTTCATCACTGAGGCATCCTGAATGTTTTCAATGAGAACCATGAGTATATGAGAATATATATATTTATATATATATTACATAAAAAGATGGTATTTGGCTCAAAAAGTAATAATTCTCAATCATATATGATTCATGTTCCATTAAGCCTGACAACAAAAGTCTCACCATGTCGAGTAGAAAATTAGGAAGTCAAGGTCCTAGTGAATGACTATGTCGGTGGCTGCACCATCACTATATTACATGGCCTAAGTTTCACAATGAAGACACCATAACACTATTTACCTAACCCCAGCCAATCCCACTATGGGGGATACATCCAAACAACATCCCAAAAAATGAACATTCTCCGATACCAATCTATCATTACTAGACCAAAGATGGGGATCAATCCGCAACTACCCCAAGTCTGCCTCTTTAGGATTGGGAGTGTCAACATGTACCAAAGGAATAAAAAACATAGAGAAGACTTTTCTTATTTTCCATCACTCACACATATATCTATCTCAGTGAAAATTTTCAACAATAAATAATTAAAGATGCAACACATCTATATGGTAAGCCAATAATGCATGAACCTCCTGATAGTATACACGTTTTCTAGTGTAAACTTAAAATTGAAAGGGAAAGAAACAAATGTCCAAATAAATTTTTTTCCCAACATGACAGAAAACATCAAACGTAAAATGAAGATAGATCCCAAATCAGAAATCTAAATCTATGAACACCATACTCGACTAAAGTACCTAGTATATCTAATCATTTTTTAGTCACAATAAATCAATCTTTTTCCCAGATAATTCATGGCATGTTCGAGAAGTTCCCATGCAGGGGTGAGTATAAACATACCCATTATAAATCCCTTAAATAAGACGGTGGAGTATTAAGAGATACAACATCATAGAGAAATAAAATACTCATGTTATAGTGAAATAATAGAACTCATCCCAATAAAGAGTAATGGTACGACCATCCAAACACAAGGGAATCAACATGGTGAGTAGATGAACTACCCATCGATACTTTTCCACATATAGATGGAGTTTATACTCATTTAACTCTAAGAAGATAGATATGGAAAGCACGTGACATACCCCATGTGTCTTCATCCCTCCTAGAATGAGTGTAACCAAAACTAATGAGTGGGTAAAATAGAAATAATTGTATATTTTATGTCAATAGATTCCAAAATAAGAAAGTAAGGGCATCTCCTTCTCACAACATTGTCTAAAGAGAAGAGTATCCAATAGTTCCAAAAGTCCATCAATGATTCCCATGATCACATGTTTCTTCCCTAATCATAGAATTATAATGGATTCACTCCCCAAACCATTATACATTCATCTTTTGGTGGTACTTTTTCATAGGAATGTTTTTAGGTAACATCATAATAACACATCTCGATGGGGAAATGATCACTCTTCCTCATGTGACCAAATCAACGTCAACCCTGTCACTTTCCCATGTCATATAGTTGAGTGGTCACAAACTCCAGTTAAAGACCCCATGTCTCAGTACGATATGAGTGTCCTTCTATGATAGTCATTTAGGAACTCCACAGCTGAGCCCCACTAGGGGTAATTTTGGGGAATGTCATCAAGGAACTCCACTTCCAACCCTTCAAGAGGGTAATGTCTAGAAGAATCCATTTGGGAACTCCACTACCCAACCATGATTGATGGTAAAATCATGAGAACCTATAAAGGAAATCCACTACCCATCCCTACTAGAGTTAATTCCTAGAAATGGGTCCTCAGGGAACTATAATTCCTTGTCCTATTGAGGGTAGCACCCTTAATGCTTTGGTGATGCCACATAGTTGATTGGGTCATCAGGTGTCTCCATAGAGTGTTCAAATCTTGGAGTAATTAAAATAATATCTAAAAAACGAACGTTAGTGGAATATTCATGTTCTAAGTAGAAAAACACCCGGGATAGGTTACTCACAAGTCAAAATATGAGTTCAAATGATAGATATACAGAAGTTCAATGTCTTGAAAAAGGAACCTAGGGGGTACATTATGTGAGAGGATCCACAAAGGACATGTAGACCCAGTCCATAGCCTAGATGTGACCCATAGTAAGGAAACAACCTCAACATCATGTAGTTAGAGACACTATGTAGGTGGACTACATGACATACCCTGGTTAACAAAGACCAAGGGACATTTCTTATGCATGTGTCTGCGTACCAGACATCATGTCCATGTAAAGAGGTACACATTATGTCAGGACCCATGGAATGACACCCTTCAGGGTTGGCTGTGTTTGAGTACTCATCAAACGGTGTGAGACTAGCTTTGTAATCTGGCACATGTCTCAGTCACACAATGGGGGTTGTACATGATTTTGAGAGATAAGTACATGTTGTTCCATTCGTATAGGTTTCCAAAACCCATGATACCATCTTAGAAGGATACAATCCATGTGTTATCCTTGAACACAAAGTGTTTTCTATAAAAATATCACATTCAATCCCACACATTGAATCTATTAATTCTTCCTTTGACTCCTCCTTTAATTATTCCCATATTCTGGGATCTGGGTGTGGATTTAAAATCTCATATTTTTCTTTCCATGAATCGTCACTTATCATCGGCAAGGGTTTTCCGCATGTTCTAAACACACATAAAGCCTCAATTTTAGAATATTCAATATCAAATCATTGATTCGACTGTCCTGGTACGAAAATGATTCTAGATCAATAAATATCTCATGAAACCATATTCATCTCATTAGATATCCATGAATCAAAGGGTCTGATCGAGCTTGATACCACCCAAAAATTTTGATCGAGATCTATGGGTATCCAACTTGGGAATAACATAAAAAATAAATGGATAATGGAACCAAAACAAATATTTGAGCATCTTTGGCCATGTTTTCTTTGATAATGAACAATAATCAGGAAATTAGGTTATAAAAGAGATGAAGTAAATAAATATCAAAATACCAACATACCTGAATGTGATAAAACAGAGCATTGATTAAAAAATCATGTGTGATATACTAAAACTTTTAATTATAATGGAAAAAAACACATTTAAATAGTCTAAACTCTATTTTGTATCAGTCACTGATTAAGAATGCATCCATCAATGATTTGAAGAAAGATGTTCCATTCATTGCATCTGATCTGATTTGATTTGAGAGTCTATCATCATTCATCGATGGGATGAGGAAATAACTATTTTTAGAGATTTCCACAAATTATATGCCACCCCTGATATAGTTTCCTTGGTAGATATATTTTTAATAACATTATTCTAGGTTAAATGAATTATTTAAATATTTAAGAAATTAAATAAATCCACTTAATGTATCTCCAATGAGTGAGGGTTCTGAACCTCCACTATTGAATCATTTTATATCATGCTTAGGGAAAACACTGTGTTCTAGAGTCAATGGACTCCTCAGATTTCTGACCCGATCAACCATTTAAGAGATGTCCCATTTTATTTTAGGTGTCATGTTAATGAAATATAAAATATATTTAATATTTTTATAAAATTATTTCCATCAATATTTGGCCTTGAAATAATATACCATCTCAACACCTAGAACTAGAAATATATATTGAAATATTTCAATGACTTACATAGAAAAAACCATGTCTTTACAAGTGATTCCATATCTCTTACAATCTTTAATAAGTTGGATTCATAGGGTACAAATATATTGGTTGAGACCATCAATTTATACATCTATGAATTATGGATTTTATTAAAACCCATAATATATACTAATAATAAGGGTCATTGTACAATGACTATATTATCCATAGTTATGATGCTTAATAGAATTTCAAATATAATTGGATATAATATTTAATTGTCCAAAAAACCAAATAAGTGAATGAGTTATATATAATTTCAATAATTAATAAGGAATTTTCTTATTTGAAAATGTCATTTAATTTATAATTTATTAGTCTATTACACATACATATATATTTGGATTCATTGATGATCATATTTTTTTGATGAAATTATGTTGTATTCCAAGTTATGAAAGGATTGTTTTTTTCCATTTAGAGACTATATTGTATACAATAAGGGATAAATGTCTTTATTTCAACAACTAAACGTGATTGTTTTGGATTAGAGAGTCAAAATTAATAAGGAAAATGATGTTATAGGATTAAATACCCGTGTAATATATTTAGTTAAAGGATATACATTCTAGCGTAGATCACCATTTGTTTTTGAGACACTTATTTTCATAGGATTGAAGGGTCTCTATAGGGGATTAAATAAAGGAATTAGACCTTATTAAAGTGATAATTAGGTCTTTGTAAGATCCAAACATTTTTTAGAGATGTCCTGAGCTTGTTATAAGGTAGAGAATTTATTTATTTCAGAAGTTTATGTATGAGATGTACATTGGTGTGTGTCTGGATTAAAATTGATAAATTTTGAAGGAAGATGACATATCATTGTTGGCCCATAGTTTTCCCCAACTGTGTACGCTACCCCGGTAAACCATATGATCCCAACTAGTGGGGATCGGCCTGAATGGCATATGGTTTGTCTAAACATGTACACTATTAAGAGAAACAGTGCCCCGTGGAAGAGGTGCACGATTAATGCGTGTAGTCTGGAAAGCCATACACCGCTTCCCATGATAACATTCAAGAGTTTTTAATCACACCAAAAAATAGATATAAATTATAGAAACCCACATTTAAACCCCCAATCAGATTGATCCTAATTTTTCTCCCTCGTTTTAGAGGCTCTCGAATAAATTCTTAGCCCTCTGGACCGTCATTCAAGGTGAATAATGGGTGTATTGAATATATGTGCCTCCCATGGTATTTATTTTCCTTCCCATTTAGATATCTCGCTCTCTCCCACTCTTCTCTTAGATAAAAGAAGGATGTTTAACATGTATTGGTTCTAGATCTAGATCTATGTTTGTTAAATATTGTTTCCTTTGATCTTGGATATAGGGTTCAAATCTAGATTATGTTCTTCATTGTAGGTTTGGCATATCCATTTCAAATTGGTGATTCCCATTTGGTGATTGCCCATCAAAAAAACTGATGTAGGTGGTCTATTATTCAAATAAGAATGTCTTAATTTCAATCACATGTGTGTAATTATATAATTTCTACTGGGTTACAAGAATTTGAGTTTCTTGATTTGAATTAATTAATATCACCAATTATTTAATTATGCAATTGTTAAATTGGGACTATTGAGATTGTTGAACAATATTAATTAATTAATGTGAATATTTCAGATTATGAAATTTATTGATTATGAATAAATAATCAATAAATAAATTCTGATGATACAGAGATATTTAAATGGAATAATTAATTATTGAATTTAATATATTCATAATTAAATTGTTGAATTGGATTTAATTAATTTTGTGATAAATTAATGGTGTTATTTTTATATATGTGGTATTTTGATATATGTGATATTGTAATATTGTGATATATGTGAATTGAAACAATGAATGGTAACAATGAGATTTATATGTGAAATTAGAGAACGAATCGTACAAATGTAATTCAAATATGAATTAAGAAAATGAATGGTACAAATGGAATTAAAATTTGAAATTAGAAAATGAATGGTACTAATAGAATTTTTATGTGAATTTTTACAATGAATGGTAATAATGGTGTTCATATGTGATTTGAGATAAGGATTGTAATAATGATATTCAGGTGTAAATTGAGATAAGGAATGGTAATAATGTCATTCATAATAGAATTGATATGATGAATGATAACACTCTCATTTAGATATATGATGTACCTTTGATATAGTTTAGACTCTACCTTGGGATTAATATGTTAATGAGATATCAGGTGTCCTCAGGAACTTGATGGGATATATGTTGTTAAATAAAGGGTAACTGAATAAATGTAAACTATTTACTTTACTATTGGTATTTATCATTTATATAACTATATTCACAATTTATAATGGATATTGTTTTAGACAACATTAGTGATGGCCTACTGAGTTGTACTCACACCCTAATTGGTCCGCCTGATAGGTACCCAAATTTGTTTCATGATGGAAGGAGAGGATAAGGGAAATATACTTTTTTAGATGACTGGGTTAGGATGAATCATGGATGAGGGACACATAAATTGTCTATAACCTATTGGGAGTTATTAGTGACTTTATTGATTTCTTATTTCATTATATTGATACTTCACACATATTGGAATGAAATATCTACAACTAGTTCCTGATATTGTTTTTCCTCTTTTGGCCATCATGTGATCCTAGTTTGGTTGGTTATTGGTTAGGTGTTTGGATATTCATATTTATTCCTATTATTGTGCTACTTTAATAATATGGGAATAGTCTCCCCATGATCGATATTGACCCTCACTGCTAGTCAGTAGCCTTTGGAAAATAGGGATTCATTCTTGAGGTCACATAATAGTCCATGTTGGGGAAATAGTATGTTGCACACAAATCAAGACATTATAATGTGGTTCCAAAGGTGGTTTCTTGTCTTTTTATTTGCATTAATACTTTGATAAGGTACATATAAGAATATGATGAATCATGCCTTGGTTAATTGATTTTTCATGGGAGTAGTTAACCCATGTATTAGGGTATAATCTATGTACTTAGGGTGGGATTTTTGATATGGATGTATGTTGTTACAGATGTTTCTATTTAACCATGAGTGACTCACTTATTATTAGATATTCTTTTTTTGAGATTTTATATGATTTAACATGTATCCCGGAATTGAATGAGAGTTGAGTATTCCTGAATAATTCTATACACATATGATTATTTTCTTACATGGATCATTTTAGCAACACATGGGAAAATAGGTTCTGGGTAAGTTGTTGAAGTTGAATTTTTTCCATTGCTTGTAAAATTGAAATTAAAAATGTAACCAATTGATAAATTGGGAGTAATATAATTATGAAACCTATAAATAAATGTGTCATTAATGATAAAAATGAATTTGTGAATTTTTTTTACCTTGTTTATCGATAGCTATATGTAGGATAGTTAAGGGTAGTGATTTCACATCAATTTTTACCATTTGCAGAGGTCTGGGAAAAAGGTTTGTTGTGTAGTATTATGATTTCCTCTTATATAAATGTATTAAAGGTGTTGTATGTGTCATAATTTGTGTGTTTGTAATTGTAGAGATATTCCTCCATGACAACACTTGTGGAGTGAACTGATGTAAGATATGGCTAGAGATGATCTTCTAGTAGTTTAACCTTTGGAACTATTAGTGATGGGTGAAGGTGTCAGAGAGAAGCTATGAGGGAACTTTGATAACTTTATGTAGTTTTGTAGAGATACATAGAGTGGGTGGAAAATATTTTCTCTAACTATACATGGGAGTTTAATTTATTCCACCCCTTGAATTTCATGGGATATGGTGGAACTGAGGTTGCATAGTTATGGATAGAGTCCATTGAAACAATACATGACCATTTAAAGAATGATTTGGAGAATATGGAAATGATTTCCTCTTACATATGTTGAGGATCAGTGAAGCACTAGTGGGATGTTTAGGTGTAGACTGGAAAGGTAGGCAGAATGACTTGGAAGGACATTCTGGAGAAGTTTCTAGAGATCTTCTAACCAAATATGGCGAGGAAAGAGAGAATAGATGTATTCATGATTATAACTCATGGGAGTATGTATGTGAGAGACTATTGTAGAATCATTAAAGATTTGAAGTTTCTTACTCCAATGTTGGATTGGGATGAGTTAACTACGATAAGGAATTTCCATGATGAAATTTAATGTGAGATTAAGTCCCATGTTAACATTTTATTGTTAATGACATTTGATGAGGTGGTGGATCAAGCTCCCATGGGAGAGGGAATCATAAAAGAGGCAAACATTTTCATAATTATGGTTATTGATGAATGATTAAGAGGAATGAATTTTGAGTTCCAGATGAATCGCTATCTGAGTTTATGCTAAGGGATATCAGGAAGAGTGGACATGAGGAATGACTAGTTACATTGGATATTACCATGATTAACATTCACCAGTGTAGTATGTCAAGAAATTATCATATGGATTTTCCCCAACAACTAGTAGAATTTTGATCTTGTGGTTGGATGGGACATATACAAATGTTTAGAATGAACCCACAACATACATGCAATGATGGGAGAGCTAGATAGATCTAGAGTGTGGGGAAGGGATCTTCTACACCTTATCTCCCAAGTAACATGAATTCTAAAGGATATATCCTTATGGGAATTAGATGTGGGGCCTATAGGAATGTGGTTCCATATCAGATGTATAACGACCCATACATTACATACATTTTTAATACTTCAAAAATTGAAGCACATTTTTTACAACATATGATAAAACCACAAAGGACCGTATAGGTATAGTGTCTTTAGAAACTGGGAAACATAAACAACTGGTTCATAAATCTTCTACAGTGTCTCCCATTTATTTCATCATATCTAGGGTCCCTTTTAGCATATTCTACTTAATATCCATCTTCCTGACCTGGGGAAAAGAAAACATAAAAGGGTGAGCTCAAATGCTCAGCAAGGGCAAATAAAGGAAATAAAAATCATATCATATCTTTTTTAAAATCAAAACCTGCAAAAGAGATCATAATATCTTAACATGGAATAAATCATAGAAGTGAAAATGAGATCCCCATAAAACTTGAAACATTGTGGCAAGCACACATAATCATGGAAAATCATTTCTTGTTAGTCATGACTCATTGCCAAGACTATCTTAGTGGACAAAGTCCCTTTCTGAACCGAGTTCACTCCTTGTTTCAGTCCTGTATCACTGAACCGAAATAACCTTCCGTTCCAGCCATGTCTATCTCATGAGATATAAAATCTTTACCCAATGCATTGGAGGGAGATATAGGTCCCACCCATCTTATAATGAATCCTTTCTTATGTGTGCCACATAATCATAAAACATACATCATCGCATAACACATGTAACAAAAATGGGATTCTTGAAACATCATGACATCATAAAACAATTCATATAAGATAAAGGAATTCATAAAAATATTTCCATCACAACATAATCAAATCCATGTAATAATAGGGATAAAAACAGAACCCTTTTATTATCTTAGATGGAAAATAATTTTGATAAAATACTTGAACTCCATTCTTGAGGAAAATATCCTTTCTACTTCAAAAACATTTTTCCTTTCATAACATGTCATACGACTTTAAAATAAAAGAAGTTGATTAAAAATAAAATTGATAACTTGTAAAGGAAGCTTCTTGGAAATAATGTTTTAAAAATCCATCCATGCCGTATAAGTTAAAAAAAACATTCTTCGTACTTTTGTCGGAAAAGTCAAAAAGTACCTCGTACGACAAAAGATTCCTTTCATACATATTTCTAAAAACTCACCGAAGGGTAAAAATGGATTTAAACAATTGTAGGTGGATGGAAATAATATTACATATTGATGAAACATGGATGTGGATGATAAAATACACCCCAGTGAATACTTACGAATAAACAATCTCGGATAAAAATGAGATTGTGATATTTCCCTTACCTTAGGTCCGATTTGCTTTGTTCGTGTACGAAGCTCCTGTATAATGGTTTAAATAATGTTATTGACTTATTCCATAATAATACATATTGATATGATATCATATATGGTCATATTATTAGCTTCTTGTTAGTAATATTTCATTGTTACTTGTTACTCGGGTCTTTATAACTTTTTGTTCTTATGCGTGTTTTGTAGAATAAATTCTTATTCTTATCTTTAGGTTATAGATAATTAATTTAAAGAATGTTATTAGTGTAGTATATACCATATTCATTCATTCAATTCATTTATATAATCATTATGAAATGAAGATCATGTAGAACGAGTCGCATCACATCGTGGAGACGGTATTCCGTACGTACGCACGAGTGATGATATCGTTCCTATGATCGTGGAATTGTATTGGAGTATATATATATATATTATTTCAGTATCAATATTACTTCATAATAATCATATATAGTTACTCATTACACCATTATACCCATCCTTGTAAGGTGATGGTGGAAAATAGATTACACCACGACGTGGAGACGGTATTCCGTACGTACGCACGCGCGGTGATTTCATTTTTCCATAGGATGGATAGAAGGTGAATTAGGGTTGTTTCATATTTATAATAACATATCAGTATGTAAGTAATACTGATGTTATTACTTTATCATGAAACAACTAAATAAGAAGAAGTTGAAGAAGAAAGAAATTGAAAAGATCGGTAATGGATATTACCTCTTCTTTGGAACGCCTCTTTGAATCCTCCACTTAAGGAACTAAGATTGGTCTTTGGAGAATACCAGGACCTCTAGGATTATTCTAGGGAAGTGGAGAGGAGAAAATGGCAGGGGTTGGCCGAGCTTGAGTGCTCAATTTGGTGTGAGGAGGAGGGGGAGGAGGTGCCCTTTTATAAGGGAGGAGAGGGGCACCTTAGGAATATCTCAAAATATTATTTTATATTAAAGTCAAAATCGGTTTATAATGGTTACAAAGGGTCTTATTTCGAAGATAAAGTGGGGATGGGTCGAAATCCTATCAACCAATAGGATTTAAACAAGTTTAAGGTATTATTTTAACCTTATCAATTAGATTTAACTCTAAGTTAATTAATTTAACTTTTACCGTGTCTTTTTGTTTTCTTTCACTATATGGTTAATACACTTACTATAACATGCCAAACGAACCCCAAATTGTTTATTATTAATATATATATCATTATATAAGTCATTTGGCCGAACCTTAGATTTTTATGAATAAAATAACAATTAATAATATAATATTTTATTTAAAAACTATTTTGTGTCAATTTTGACACTATTTGATATATGATTTTTTTGAAAGTCATAACAGAATTATATGTTCGAAACAAGTTGATTAAATCAACACTAATATATCATAGTAACCTATAAAATTAGTGGAATTCATAAAAAGTCTCAAATTACATTTATTTTGGTGTTTATAACATCAATTATGTCAATATTTCATTAATAAGATAATTACTGCATCATCATTGTGTCATAAATAAATTAAATTATTTAATGTCCAAAAATTACAAATAAAATACCCTTATGTAGGAAATCTTTTTAGATTTCTAATGAATATTTATAGTCGAATTTATCTTATGTATAACCCCATATTAAAAATGATTTACTTATTAAACTTTGATTTTAACTATTTTAACCCTTCTTTAAATAAATTAATAATAAATGTCCTAATCTAATCCAAGTGGGCCTAAATGGTCATATTTTATTCCTAAGTTTGTTTTTGGTCGAATTAAACTTGTCCAATAGAATTAGGACATGTGTTAGGGTAATATTGATATCATATTTACCCTTAGTTACCCTATTTACTATTAACCGCGGTAAAAATAGTAAAAAGTTACTATTCACCAAAAAATTATTTTCATCTCATTGAACCACATTTTAGTCCTTGATATTAACCGTGTCTCTCGGATTTTTGAAATTCCATTCACAGAAGCGGTAAAATTAAGTTTTATGCAAAATTCAGTTTTTAACCTACCACTTAGTGGTTTCACTATTCATCAAAAATTGAAAGTTTTCAGAAAAATACCAAAATTTCACCCTAGGCTAATTTCGATATTCTGAGTCCAAAAATGAAGTCCATTTTGAAAAATAAAATTTATAAAATTTCAAAAAGTGGTTATTACTATTCATAATGGCTAGTTTTAATAGCATATTGTTGTTTAGTGAAACTCGGTATTGCGTACGACGTAAGCTATCGAGGAAGGTCGCGATTGCGTGTAAAGAAAGCCAAGCAAGTGTTGTGTAGAAAAAGATTCCTTTGATGATTTATATAACATAAAAGTCTCGGGGTGTTACATTCTACCCCCCTTAAAAAGAATTTCGCCCTCGAAATTCATCACTTTGTAACAAACAGATGAGGATAATTCTCCCTCATCATATCCTCAAGCTCCAATGTAGATTCTTCAAGTTGGTGGTTCCTCCATAAAACCTTCACCAAGCGAGTGGTCTTGTTTCGTAGGACTTTTTCGCTACGATCCGGAATCTCTATCGGTTGTTCTTCATAAGAAAGATCTTGCTCCAGCGGTACAACTTCTGAGCTCAGTACATGTGAAGGATCTGGTATGTACTTTCTCAGGAGAGATACATGGAACGCATCGTGAACTTGAGAGAGATTTGGTGGAAGCGCCAATCGGTAAGCTACCTTCCCAACACGATCCAGTATTTCGAAAGGACCGATATATCTAGGGCTCAACTTCCCCTTCTTTCCAAATCTCATAACCCTTTTCCAGGGAGATATTCATAAGAACACTTTATCACCCACTTCAAACTCTAGGTCTTTTCTTCGGTTGTCGGCATAACTTTTCTGTCGACTCTGAGCTGCTCTTATGTGTTGTTGAATAGATCTGACCTTTTCTGCCATTTCATCAATGAGATCAGGTCCTAATAGCTTTCTTTCCCCAACTTCATCCCAGCAAGTTGGAGTCCTGCATTTCTTTCCATAGAGAGCTTCATAAGGAGCCATCTGAATACTGGAGTGAAAGCTATTATTATAAGAAAATTCTACCAAAGGTAGGTGTTGATCCCAACCTCCTTTGAAATCCATAGAGCAAGCTCTCAACATATCTTCTAGGGTTTGAATTGTTCTCTCAGACTGACCGTCTGTCTGGGGATGATAAGCAGTGCTGAAACTCAACTCTGTATCCAGAGTATGCTGAAGACTTCGCCAGAACTTCGAGGTAAATCTCGGATCCCGATCAGATATAATAGAAATTGGTACTCCATGAAATCTTACCACTTCCTTTACATATATCCTAGCAAGCTGATCTAGAGAGAAATCCTCTCTAATAGGAATGAAGTGTGCAGACTTTGTAAGACGATCAACTATGACCCAGATAGCATTATTGCTTTTGGATGTTTTAGGAAGTCCTGTGACAAAGTCCATAGTGATGTTTTCCCATTTCCATTCGGGTATGGGTAATGGTTGTAACATCCCCTTAGACTTCTGTCTCTCAGCTTTAACTTGTTGACAAACCAAGCATCGAGAGACATATTCAACAACATCTCTTTTCATGCCATCCCACCAGAAGTACTCTTTCAGGTCCCTATACATCTTCGTGCTTCCAGGATGAATAGAGAATGAAGAACTATGAGCCTCATCCAGCAGCTCCTTCTTTAATTCGGGGATGGGAGGAACACAAACCCGATTCCTGAACTTTATTATCCCATCACAATCAAGGTTGAATTCAGGAACATTTCTCACCTTCTTTTGTAACTCGACATCTTCCTTCTGTGCCTCTTTAATCTTCACATGTATAGATGGTTGAATATTCATTTGAGAAAGATAAGATTTTTCCCCTTCCATTATAATTCCAAGATCCATCCTTTGTAAATCCATAAATATTGGATCTTTTGTGATCCTCATCATGGATAAACAAGCATGGTCTTGTCGACTTAATGCATCTGCCACCTTGTTTGCTTTCCCAGGGTGGTAATGGATTGAGCAGTCATAATCCTTAATCAGCTCCAACCATCTTCTTTGGCGCATATTCAGCTCCTTTTGTGTGAAAATATACTTTAGACTTTTATGATCAGTATAAATATCACACCTTTCACCATAAAGGTAATGCCTCCAAATCATTAATGCAAAGATTACCGCAGCCAACTCCAAATCATGTGTTGGGTAATTTTGCTCATGGATTTTCAACTGTCGTGAGGCATAAGCTATCACCATATCATTTTGCATAAGAACACACCCTAATCCCTTCTTGGATGCATCACTGTAGATCACAAACCTTTCTCCACTACAAGGCAGTGTGAGCACAGGTGCACTGGATAACCTTCTTTTCAACTCCTTGAAATTCTCTTCACATTCCTCTATCCAGACAAACTTAACTCCTTTCCGAGTCAACTTGGTGAGTGGATTAGATAATCGTGAAAAATCTTTTACAAAACGTCGATAATATCCAGCCAAACCAAGAAAACTTCGGATCTCAGTTACTGTTGTTGGTCTTGACCATCTTTCGATAACCTCTGTTTTTGCTGGATCCACAGATATCCCCTCTTTTGAGATTATATGACCCAAAAATGCAACTTTTTGAAGCCAAAATTCACACTTGGTAAATTTGGCATAAAGCTTCTCCTTTCTCAGGGTCTTCAATATAATTCTCAAGTGATCTTCATGCTCTTCCTTGCTCTTTGAATAGACAAGAATATCGTCTATAAAGACTACCACAAATTGATCAAGATAGTCTCTAAAGACTCTATTCATTAGATCCATGAAGATAACAGGGGCATTAGTAAGACCAAATGGCATCACTATAAATTCATAGTGTCCATACCTTGTACGGAAAGCCGTCTTTGGTATATCCTCCCTTTTGAACCTTAATTGATGATACCCTGAACGAAGATCAATCTTGGAAAAGTATTGAGCTCCGCGTAGTTGGTCAAATAAGTCATCAATGCGTGGGAGAGGATATTTGTTCTTGATAGTGATCTTGTTAAGTTCTCGATAATCAATGCAAAGTCTCATTGATCCATATTTCTTCTTAACAAATAGAACAGGTGCTCCCCAAGGTGACGCACTAGGGCGTATGAATCCCTTATCAAGATTCTCTTGGAGTTGCTTCTTCAATTCCTGCAACTCAATTGGGGCCATTCTATAAGGTGTCTTTGAAATAGGCAAAGCACCCGGTACGAGTTCTATTGAAAACTCAACTTCACGATTTGGTGGAAGACCCGACAATTCCTCCGGAAAGACATCATCAAACTCCCGTACAATGGGCATATTCTTAATCGTGAGTTTCTCACCAACCATTTGAGATAAATAACCTTCATTTAGTGGAATCAATACCCATAAGATGGAAGAAATTTCCACTGGAAGGTTATGTTCATCCTTGCATTGATTGACGATCGTAGATTGATCTGGAATATGAAATGTGACTTCCCTTCTTTGGCAATCGATATGAGCTCCATGTAGAGAAATCCAATCCATGCCAAGAATCACATCAAATTCCACTAAAGGAAGGATCACAAGATTTGCAGGAAGCACTTTCCCACAAACTTCGATCGGAGAAGAATTATAGACTTTTGATGCGATTGATGTGCCATTAGGTGTTGTCACAACTAACTCAACATCTAATTGTTGAGGTAATACGGTTATACCCTTAGAAAAGTCTTCAGAAATAAAAGAGTGGGTGGATCCAGAATCAAATAAAACATTTGCTACTTTAGAGTGGATGGTAAGTGTACCTTTCACCACATCGTTATCGTACTCCACATCGCTGATAGAAATTGCATGTGACTTTCCTTTGTCTTTAGCCTTAAGATTTTGTTGACGTCGACCATCATCATCAACCATTGGATTTGGGCATTGATTGGCATAATGCCCCATCTCCTTGCACTTGAAACATTGAACTGTAGTAGGTTCATTCTGTGTATCCCTTCCTTTGTTTGCGTCATTAGACATCTTCTTCCCATTATCACGGCATTCAAATGCCCGATGACCTTCTTTTCCACATTTAAAACATTTACTTGTCCCTTTAAGACAACTCTCTCCATGTTTCTTTCCACACTTTGAGCATAAAGAAAAGCTCATCTTCTTTTCCGTGTGCTCTTTAGATTTTTCTTTGAATTCCATCTTCCTCTTCTTATCAAACCCATGTGACTGATGGGTTACTCCAATCTCCATCTCGACTTTGAGAGCACATCGAACGATTTCCTCGTAGCTATTGAAGTCCCTTATGGCTAACGCCCTTCGAAGACTTGGTTTTAAGCCGCTAAAGAATCGATCGATCTTACTCTCAGGTTGGATAATAATACCAGAAGCGTACCTTGCAAGTCTTGTAAAATTTTCTTCATAGGTACCAACAGATTCATCATCCCTTTGCTTCAGTTTAAGAAACTCTTTCTCCATCTTTGTTCGGAGAATACGAGGGAAGTACTTATTGAAAAATAAGTTCTTGAACTCGTCCCATTCCATAGACTCAATTTCATCCCTTTGCCTCGTATTCTTAACAAGATTCCACCATTGATCAGCATCTCCTTCCAAACGATACACTGCTAGGATGACTTTATCATGCTCAGAACATTGAAGAACTGAAAATATCTTTTCAGTAGTACTAATCCATTGTTCAGCAACTAATGGATCAGTAGACCCGCTGAAAGAAGGTGGACTCTGCCTCATGAAGGATTCAACAGAATGTTGCTCCCTCCTTTGCTCGTTTGGAAATCCTGCATTATTCATAGCTTGAGAAAGTTCTGTGAGCATGGCTACAAGATTTTGCATTCCAGCTCCCATATCGTTTGTTTTCTCAGGGGGACAATCATTGCATTGCCCATCGCATTCCGCATTAACACGGTTCCTTCGGGTTCCAGCCATTGACTAAAACCAAGAAGAATAGTGTGAGCAACACTAATTATAATAGGAAACTACATAGTTCAAGAATAAAATTTTCATGCTTAAGGTCTTATCCTAGGTTATTCAAGGCCATTTCTAAAACACTAAGATTGCGTTCTATGCTTAGACTTATCCTTAGGGTTCTTACTAAGGCTTTCACATCCTAGTTTCCAATGGTTGACTATACCTTTCCTCTGATACCAACTATAACGACCCATACTTTACATACATTTTTAATACTTCAAAAATTTAAGCACATTTTTTACAACATATGATAAAACCACAAAGGACCGTATAGGTATAGTGTCTTTAGAAACTGGGAAACATAAACAACTAGTTCATAAATCTTCTACAGTGTCTCCCATTTATTTCATCATATCTAGGGTCCCTTTTAGCATATTCTACTTAATATTTATCTTCCTGACCTGGGGAAAACAAAACATAAAAGGGTGAGCTCAAATGCTCAGCAAGGGCAAATAAAGGAAATAAAAATCATATCATATCTTTTTTAAAATCAAAACCTGCAAAAGAGATCATAATATCTTAACATGGAATAAATCATAGAAGTGAAAATGAGATCCCCATAAAACTTGAAACTTTGTGGCAAGAACACATAATCATGGAAAATCATTTCTTGTTAGTCATGACTCATTGCCAAGACTATCTTAGTGGACAAAGTCCCTTTCTGAACCGAGTTCACTCCTCGTTTCAGTCTTGTATCACTGAACCGAAATAACCTTCCGTTCCAGCCATGTCTATCTCATGAGATATAAAATCTTTACCCAATGCATTGGAGGGAGATATAGGTCCCACCCATCTTATAATGAATCCTTTCTTATGTGTGCCACATAATCATAAAACATACATCATCGCATAACACATGTAACAAAAATGGGATTCTTGAAACATCATGACATCATAAAACAATTCATATAAGATAAAGGAATTCATAAAAATATTTCCATCACAACATAATCAAATCCATGTAATAATAGGGATAAAAACAGAACCCTTTTATTATCTTAGATGGAAAATAATTTTGATAAAATACTTGAACTCCATTCTTGAGGAAAATATCCTTTCTACTTCAAAAACATTTTTCCTTTCATAACATGTCATACGACTTTAAAATAAAAGAAGTTGATTAAAAATAAAATTGATAACTTGTAAAGGAAGCTTCTTGGAAATAATGTTTTAAAAATCCATCCATGCCGTATAAGTTAAAAAAAACATTCTTCGTACTTTTTTCGGAAAAGTCAAAAAGTACCTCGTACGACAAAAGATTCCTTTCATACATATTTCTAAAAACTCACCGAAGGGTAAAAATGGATTTAAAAAATTGTAGGTGGATGGAAATAATATTACATATTGATGAAACATGGATGTGGATGATAAAATACACCCCAGTGAATACTTACGAATAAACAATCTCGGATAAAAATGAGATTGTGATATTTCCCTTACCTTAGGTCCGATTTGCATTGTTCGTGTCCGAAGCTCCTGTATAATGGTTTAAATAATGTTATTTACTTATTCCATAATAATACATATTGATATGATATCATATATGGTCATATTATTAGCTTCTTGTTAGTAATATTTCATTGTTACTTGTTACTCGGGTCTTTATAACTTTTTGTTCTTATGCGTGTTTTGTCGAATAAATTCTTATTCTTATCTTTAGGTTATAGATAATTCATTTACAGAATGGTATTAGTGTAGTATATACCATATTCATTCATTCAATTCATTTATATAATCATTATGAAATGAAGATCATGTAGAACGAGTCGCATCACATCGTGGAGACGGTATTCCATACGTACGCACGAGTGATGATATCGTTCCTATGATCGTGGAATTGTATTGGAGTATATATATATATATTATTTCAGTATCAATATTACTTCATAATAATCATATATATTTACTCATTACACCATTATACCCATCCTTGTAAGGTGATGGTGGAAAATAGATTACACCACGGCGTGGAGACGGTATTCCGTACGTACGCACGCGCGGTGATTTCATTTTTCCATAGGATGGATAGAAGGTGAATTAGGGTTGTTTCATATTTATAATAACATATCAGTATGTAAGTAATACGGATGTTATTACTTTATCATGAAACAACTAAAGAAGAAGAAGTTGAAGAAGAAATAAATTGAAAAGATCGGTAATGGATATTACCTCTTCTTTGGAACGCCTCTTTGAATCCTCCACTTAAGGAACTAAGATTGGTCTTTGTAGAAGACCAGGACCTATAGGATTATTCTAGGGAAGTGGAGAGGAGAAAATGTCAGGGGTTGGCCGAGCTTGAGTGCTCAATTTGGTGTGAGGAGGAGGGGGAGGAGGTGCCCTTTTATAAGGGAGGAGAGGGGCACCTTAGGAATATCTCAAAATATTATTTTATATTAAAGTCAAAATCGTTTTATAATGGTTCCAAAGGGTCTTATTTCGAAGATAAAGTGGGGATGGGTCGAAATCCTATCAACCAAAAGGATTTAAACAAGTTTAAGGTATTATTTTAACCTTATCAATTAGATTTAACTCTAAGTTAATTAATTTAACTTTTACCGTGTCTTTTTGTTTTCTTTCACTATATGGTTAATACACTTACTATAACATGCCAAACGAACCCCAAATTGTTTATTATTAATATATATATCCTTATCTAAGTCATTTGGCCGAACCTTAGATTTTTAGGAATAAAATAACAATTAATAATATAATATTTTATTTAAAAACTATTTTGTGTCAATTTTGACACTATTTGATATATGATTTTTTTGAAAGTCATAACAGAATTATATGTTCGAACCAAGTTGATTAATCAACACTAATATATCATAGTAACCTAGAAAATTAGTGGAATTCATAAAAAGTCTCAAATTACATTTATTTTGGTGTTTATAACATCAATTATGTCAATATTTCATTAATAAGATAATTACTGCATCATCATTGTGTCATAAATAAATTAAATTATTTAATGTCTAAAAATTACAAATAAAATACCCTTATGTAGGAAATATTTTTAGCTTTCTAATGAATATTTATAGTCGAATTTATCTTATGTATAACCCCATATTAAAAATGATTTACTTATTAAACGTTGATTTTAACTATTTTAACCCTTCTTTAAATAAATTAATAATAAATGTCCTAATCTAATCCAAGTGGGCCTAAATGGTCATATTTTATTCCTAAGTTTGTTTTTGGTCGAATTAAACTTGTCCAATAGAATTAGGACATGTGTTAGGGTAATATTGATATCATATTTACCCTTAGATACCCTATTTACTATTAACCGCGGTAAAAATAGTAAAAAGTTACTATTCACCAAAAAATTATTTTCATCTCATTGAACCACATTTTAGTCCTTGATATTAACCGTGTCTCTCGGATTTTTGAAATTCCATTCACAGAAGCGGTAAAATTAAGTTTTATGCAAAATTCAGTTTTTAACCTACCACTTAGTGGTTTCACTATTCATCAAAAATTGAAAGATTTCAGAAAAATACCAAAATTTCACCCTAGGCTAATTTCGATATTCTGAGTCCAAAAATGAAGTCCATTTTGAAAAATAAAATTTATAAAATTTCAAAAATTGGTTATTACTATTCATAACGGCTAGTTTTAATAGCATATTGTTGTTTAGTGAAACTCGGTATTGCGTACGATGCAAGCTATCGAGGAAGGTTGCGATTGCGTGTAAGGAAAGCCAAGCAAGTGTTGTGTAGAAAAAGATTCCTTTGATGATTTATATAACATAAAAGTCTCGGGTGTTACAAGATGTGTGGTGCTTCTTTAGGAGCTCAAACTACATCACACAGATAAAGGGAAGGACAGTTCCATGTAGTTTAGCCAACCCTAGTGGATAGTGAGGCTAAGAAATCAAGAGTGAGAGGTGCTATTATTGTAGATTCATTATTTTTATTGCCTTATTTTATACTGGTGACTCCCATTAATTTAATTATTCAAAAATTGTGAATGGTTTGAGTTTGGATGTGGTGTTCCTGATATATGTGTTGACGATAGACACACCTCTAGGAATATATCGAGATACATCTGTTTGTACAAGGGGTGTTCTATATAGGTTGGGGAGATTCATTTCAATTGGGACCTTTACATTATTTACTTTAAAGGATTTAAACTAATTGTGTCTATGTATTACCTAGTAGCATACTCATACCACATATATTGTTACAAAATGATATTGGTGTTTACATCACCTATGGGTGTAATGTATTGTCACTGTGGAGAGTTGTATATCAAGGCGGTCCATGGAGGGCTAGTTCACCCGTAACTAGGGGAGCATACTATTCAGGTTGCTAGTTTTTCTCTGGTTGATGGGGGTGTAAATAGGGATATATTTCCACTTATAGTGGATATATTTCACAATGTTTTTACTAAAAGCATCTCCAGACTTCCAACTGAGAGAGATGTAGAATTTACGGCCGAGATCATGTCGGGGGATGAGTTAATTTCTATTCCACCATACAGAAATACTCCAATAGAGATTCCAGAGCTCAAGACTCAACTAGAACAGTTGATGGATAAGGTTATTATCTATCTCCTTCAAGTTTTCCACTCATTTATTAATATAGGGATGACATGACCCTAAAATTATGTATTGAATATATGATATTGAACCAAATAATAGTGAAGAACTAATATCCTCTTCTTCTTATTAAAGATACATTTGACCAGTTGAGTGGAGCATGTGACTTCTAAAAGATTGACATGAGATTAGGGTATCATATATTGAGATTTCAATCATATGATATATCAAGGAATTATTTTTGAATCACATATGGCCATTATGAGTTCCTCGTGATTCCATTAGGGATGATGAACACACTTTCATTTTTTGTGGTCTTGATGAAAAAAAATCATTCATTCATACCAAGATCAGTTCGTGGAAGTGTTCATTGATATAATATCAGTGAACTACCTAAAGAATGATGCTTATTCTCAATATCTGTATATCTTCCTAGGTACAATGATAAAACATTGTAACTACCCAAAACTATCTATTTTTCGGTTTTTGATTGATCATGTACACTTATAGGGTCATATAATCTCAGAGGAAGGTGTGTTAGTGGACAAAAAAAGGTGTATAAAGTTATATCATTCAGGTATACCAATAGTTTTTTTGATATATTTACCTTTCTAGAGTTACCTTGATATTAGCAGAGTTTCATCAAGGTCTTTTCCTGATTAGAAACACCACTTTTCATCTTGATCATGAAGTGAATAAATCATTAATGGTTGCAGGCATGTGAAAATTCTTTCTAGGAGTTTAAGAAGCACCTGAAATAGGCACTAGTCTTGATACTATCATTCCATGTGAGGAATATATGGTGTTTTGAGGCACATCTAGTACTAGACTAAGAAACCTTTTGATTTAGTGAGACAGAGTAGTGGTGCATGCTTCTCGGTTGTTGAGGCTACTTTAACGGGACAACCCTATGCATGGAATAACGTTAGTCCAATGTTTTATTATTTGATTTCTTGGTGACATTATCATTTGGGTGAAATGTGTACTATTTATATAGAACATAAGTTCATGAAGAATATATTTTCAAAACAAGATATAAATCACCAGAAATGGAGATGGGTTATGTATATGTACTCATTCAATGTTGATCTTGCATATACTTCTGTTAAGGGGAATAATTTTTCTAATTAATTGAGTAGAAAAATGATTAATAGGGAATTTATGGAGTCTAGTGTTATTTAGATGATGATTAATTTACTATATGAGATATAGGATATGGTTCTAGACATCCATGAGGAGATGATACTCGTATCATTTTAAGTGGAGTCTACACTTTTGAGCATGATTTAGAGACAGACGGTATAAGGATTCAGAATGTTTTTCTATTATGGAAAGCCCTGTGGGTGTGGAGTCACATTCCAATTGGGCCACACATGAGGATGAGGTCATCTATATTAGAAATCTAGTTTTGGTGCCTATGAGTATGTAGGAGGAGATGGTGTGGGAATTTTATGATTTGAAGTAGGTTGTGCATCAAGGTGTGACCAAAATGTACCATGACCTATGTTGTCTGTTTTGGTGGACATGCATGAAAAGGTAGATAACAAGGATAGTGAAACAATTATATACATTTCAACTTGTGATGTCCATGAATTAATGACCTAGTGGTTTACTACAAATAATTCCCATTCCAAAATTGAAGTGGGACTCTGTTTCCATGGACATTGTGGTGGGCCTCCAGAAGAATCCTGAAAAAAAAAATGCTATTTGGGTTTCCTTTGGACTACTAGTCAAAGGTATTGATCTTACCACTAGTACAATTCACTTTCTAAGTGGATCAGTTGAGATAATTTTATATTCATGAGATAGTTCATCAACATGGGGTTCCATAAACTATATTTTTAGACCATGTCTCGCACGTTACACAATAGTTCTTGAAGTTCCTAGAGAAGGAACAAGGTATACATGTTTTGTTGAGTATGGATTTCCGATATATGATATATGGGATGTAAAAATCTACGATATAGGTTCTAGAGGATGTTATTCAGGCATGTGTGCTATAATTTTTTGGGTCTTGGGAGAAGCACATATAACTGTTTGTATTATCCGGTAACAATCATTATCAGGAAACAATATAGATTGTACCGTACGATGAAAATTTATGGTAGACCAGGTAGATCACATCTATGCTGGATGGAGGTAGACTTGTTAGAACTATTGGAATTGTTCCTCATGAAGGAGAAAATGTATCATCTTAAAATAATTTGTAAATATAATTTTATAGCTCATAGTTGATATATGTCTTATGTTTATACACATCTATGACCCCATGGGTTTTCCTAGGGTGATATTGTATTCCTTCAGTTGTCAACTATATTCAGTCACCATATGATTCCAAGATATGGAAAGTTGGTTCCCATGTTCATTGGACCATTTATAGATATAGAGATAATATTTATAGTGAATTTCCAAAATTAACTTCCACAAAGGAACAAAGCTATGCATGATTTGTTTTATGGTCTCAAAATTTTGGTGGTATTAACATGAACCTTTTCATATAAACATTGTGGATGATATAGTGATTGAGGATGATTCATCATTTGAGCAGAATTAGATACATGTGCCTTATCATTGTTAGAATTTACTAAGGGGAAATACCTTGTCATTAGTTCATGTATTTTTGAAACATATGCTATTGAAGGAAGAAACATAGGAATGAGAATTTGACATGCAAGCTAAATTGCCCGCTATTTTTGACTCAGAATCGTAGAGATGATGAGAAGTACAAATCAAGGATGATCTGTCATAACACGGGAAGACTATAAGTTCCAGACCATTTCTAGATATTTCCAGGCAATTTTTTAGGTTATCAATTGTTCATGATTCATTAAGTAGTTTTTGGTTTAGACTTGGGGTGTGTTTTGATGAAAGTTGATAAATTTGGAAGGAAGAGGGAAAGTGTGTGGTTGGTTCATGATTTTCCCAAACCATGGGACCAACACCCACAAAATGTCTAATCCCCAATAGAGAAGATTCACACATATAGTTCATGGATTATAAAACCATTTACCCTATTAAGAGAAAATATTTACCACTCTAGATGATTCAAAATGTTACAGTGAAGGGTTTAGAAAAATAAATTCTCCCTTACACGAACCCATGTCTGAGTTGTGAATTTCTCTGAAAATTATATTTAAATTCCCCAAACCCACCATTTTAACCCTTAATAGGACCTAGATTGATTATAATCATTCAATGTAATTTTGAAGCATCACATATGAGTTCCTAGACCTTCTGACCACCGTTATTAGAGAACCAAATAGAATAATGAAGATCTTCACCTACCTGTGTATGCATTTTCTTCTCATTTATATATCTCTCCCTCCGACTCTTATTCCCAGATAAAAGAACGATGTTCATCCACCGTTGTTTTTATATCTAGATATAGGATTATTAAAACTTGTTTCTTTTGATCTTGGATCTGTGGTTCAGATCTGGACTATGTTCTTCATTGTGGGGTTGACCTATCTGTATCAAATTAGAGATTTCTATATGTTGATTTCTCATCAATGAATTGTGGTATATGGTCCATTATTAAAATTCTATTCGCTTAATTTCCATAAAATGTGTTTAATTTTAAAATTTATATTGGATTATTATAAATTCAGTTTCTTGATTTGAATTAATAAATTTAATCAAACTAATTAATTAATGAGCAGGAAATTTTGGGGATATTCAGATTATTAAGCATAATTAATTAGTTGTTGAATTAATTAATGATAGTGGTTGGTATTATGAAATTGATTGATTTGTAATAATTAATTTTTTATTTAATTATAGTGTTATTGAGATATATAAATGATATAATTAATTTATGAAATAATAATTTTCATATTGATAATGTTGAGTTAGGTTAAATTAATTGTTGAATTAACTAATGGTGTTACTCTAATATATGTGATACTCTAATAATGGGATATATGTGTTATTGAGATATTTTGATATATATGAATTAAGAAAATGAATGGTAAAAATGGAATTTATATACGAAATGATTCAATGAGAAGTAGCAGTGGAATTCATATGTGAAATGAGATAATGAATGGTAACATTGGTTTTCACATGTGAAATGAGACAATGAATTTTAAGAATGGAATTCATCTATAAATTGAGACAATGAGTGGTAACAATTGCATTGATTTTTAATTGAGATAATGAATGATAACAAAAGAATTGAGATAAAATTTTTGAAAATGAATAGTGATAATAGAATTTAGAGATGAATTGACATGATGAATGGTAATAATACCATTATGATATATGATATACCTTGGTGATTGTTCAGACATTGGCATTGGATGAAGTAGGTATTGAGAGATCAAGTATCCTCAGGGACCCAGTGTTTATGTGGTTAAATAAAGAATAATTGAATAAATATGAACTATTTAGTTTTTTTCTGGAATTTATTCTTTGTGTAACTGTATACACTATATTTACTGAATATTGTTTTAGATGTCATTGTTGGTGGCCTACTGAGTTGTACTTACATGCTACTCAATCAACCTAATCGTTTAAGAATATATTTCATTGTTATAGTATAGGATAATGGAATGTGCCATATTAGACAACTTATTCAGGATGGGTCATGATGAGGGAAAAATAGACTTGGGTTCAGGACCCACTTGGGAGTTTTTAGTATCGTTGATTTTGGGTTTCTATATGGATACTTGACATGTATTGGCCTTAAATATCTACAATTTTGTTTTGGATATTGTATTTTCTATTTTGGTCATTATGTGATTCTAGTTTGGGGGGATATAGGTTATATCATTGTTTATTCTAATTTATTTACTATATTGTGATACATTGATAAAGATGAAAAGTATCCACATGATTGATATTGACCCTAACTAATTTTCGGATATATCTAGTGTATGGGGATGCACCCTTGAGGTAACATTATAGATTGGATAAGGGAACCAGTGCATGGAACCTAGGTCAGGATATTGCATTCTATAACTAAAAATCTTATGAAGGTCGATTGGTCAGATTCCAATGAGATATACTTTTGAGAACTGAAAGAGAGGTTTATTTTTTATGATAATATAGACCGTACATATTCTAGGGTAGGATTAAAAAATTTATTACGATTTGTAATGAGACAATCTCGGTTCCCTTCTAATGTATGATGGGAATTTAGTCACATATTTTTCTACGATTATTACTCTAAATGATATAGTCAAAAATAGAATGCCATAATGTATTAGGAATCAAAATATATATCCAATTAAAGATTCGTGGATAAAAACATATATCCCTTAAAAGAATGGATTTGGAATCACTACATGTATTTCATTATAATTTCATGATATAAATCATTAAATAATGCTTTAGATGTAGATATCAAATTGACCCACTATGGTATTCCACATTTTTATTACAGAACATTACATAACATTTTACAAATAGAGTATATTTGAAATTATAGTGTCTAAGAAATAAGGTGCATAATACATGAAGACATGAAATATTATTCTAATACACTTTAATGGATTTATCAGTGGTTCTTCCAAAGTACAATTATTGCATCACATAACCTCATGAATTTATCAATGGAATGGGTGAAAATAAGGCTTAATAATGGAATGTGAGGGAAACAGTTTACATGTGATCATTAAAATTATCAATATGGACATGAAGAATATTGTAAAGGCAAGAAAAAATGAAAAAATTTGACACATCAAAGTAAAAAAAAACATGAATCATATCATGGTAATGTGGATACATCATTTAATTGATTCATTCATAAGCATATCACCATATTTTTTAACTGAGGTGTCATAAAAATTACTAATTTTATCACCAAGTTATCGTAAAGCATATCACCAATATAGATTAAATTATTTTCCAAAAGCATTAGAGATCTATTACGGTGAACCTCTATGATTTATTCTTTAATATATGGCACATATATTATAATAAACAACTCATAAATAACATGTGGACAATAAATGAAATGGGTTTTATATCAAAATCATGGTGGTTTAGAAAGTTCTTAAAAACAAGATCCTTTTGTCATTTTAAACCCATGTAAAAGGAATGCATGCTTCAAATATTTTTATACTAGAATTAAATATATCATTTTTAAAACTTTGTGAATATCCATTAATAATAATGTTGTTGACAATTCAAAAAAAAAAAATATAACCATTTCTTTTGAAAGTACAAAATTATTGAGAAGTAAAATCGGCAACATAACTTGAATGAAATGTGGTTAAAGAAAACATTATGAATGGAGGGGAAAATGGTATCCTACACATGAAATACTCTTAAAAGAATAATTTGAAATAATTAAATGGACATATGAGCATATTTTG
This sequence comes from Viscum album, assembly GCA_963277665.1. Classification (NCBI taxonomy): domain Eukaryota; kingdom Viridiplantae; phylum Streptophyta; class Magnoliopsida; order Santalales; family Viscaceae; genus Viscum; species Viscum album. Next base: position 1,008,696,305 of record OY728119.1, on the reverse strand, counting down.
GAACCTTGAAAAACATACCCCATAAAAAGTGAACTTGAATGGAAAAGAGATGTTGAGACTTCCATTACCATGATGAGTCACTCCTAAAACATGAATATTATATCCCTGAGGTTTGATGAAACCTTTGATGGAATACTTGTACAGTAATAATATTATATATTTTTTGATAACAAAATTTTAATGTAATGAAATGATGAAATCAGTGGGTATTTATAGCAAAAGAGAGAGAGTTTTTTATTAATTTCCATGGACAATCCAGTAGTGATATTTGAAAAATCATGGGCTTTTCCATGGTATAGTTAACATGGGAAACATAATATCATGTATTAATTTAGATGAGTCAAAAAAATTATTTTAATTATTACATAAATTTGATGTCATTAGTCATACTGACAAACACAAACTTTATGTTTTCTACTCATGAAAAACAAAAGTGTATTATAAAATTCACATTATTTCAACCAAACCAATTATAGAAATTCAAATTTTAAAAATAAAATATATATTTTAATAATAATTATATATATATATGATAAATTTCACTTTTTACATTAAAAATACTTGTTTATTAAAAATAATACTAGATATAAAATGTATAATAATATATATACTAAAATATTCTAGCTTTAAAAAATTAAATAATGTTATAATTTTAACTCAATAAGGATTATTTTAATAATTATATTTCATTAAAATAATAATTATTCAAAATATGCTAATTTATTATAATAATTTTATCTGTTTTGAAAAGTAAAATTTCCTTCAAAATATATGTATATGAAATTTGTCATAGTATTAAGAAAATCTAAACTAAAAATGGAAATTGATATAACAAAAATTTATTTATAAAAAAGGATTATAAAATATGTAAATATTTCCTTGAAACATAACCCCTTATAACACCCACATAAGACCTAAGGGTTAGGTGTGAAATAGTGATTGACTCATGGGGGGTGGCTAACATCGCTCGATGGGTAATATCCCCTAACTTGAACATCTATCATATATGATATCATTCAATATTAACATACAAAAATTCATTTTTGGTTTGGTCACGACCGAATAAAAATGTTTCAACCTACCTCCCATGTTCAGAAATATAGGCTTCGTACTATATAAATCTAGTAGATGAGGATATAGACTCTCTTTTATACATAAATTAACATTAATCTTTTCTTTCTATAATACTAATTATGGAATTAAAATTTCTATTTAGATTATTTTTTCCAATGTTCGTATTGACCAATATTCATATAAAAGTGGAAACCTAGTGGTCTCAATTAATTTTTAAAGGTATGTGGTTTTTTTAGTAAACAATGACATAATACACATTTTCAGAAAAAAAAAATTTATCATTCAAAAAGTTCAAGTAGTTATATTTTTCCCCTCTTAAGAAATTTCATCCCCAAAGTTTCAACATTGTCACTTATTTGATAAAAGGTGAGCGTACTTCTGCCTCATTGTTTCCTCTATTTCCCTTGCAACTTCTTCATATTGTTAGTTCGTCCACAAAACATAAATTGGGTTGGTAGTATTTTTTCATAGAACATTGTCTCTATGGTCGAAGATCTCCACTGACTTCTCCTCATAAGAGAGGCCATGTTCACATTGTACATACACTATATTTAGAACATGTGAATTGTCATGCATGTACATTCTCAAGGAAGATATATGGAAAAGATCATGAACACGAGCCAGATTTGGAAGAAGTTCATTCTGATAGGCCACAACACATATGCTATCAATAATTTTATACGAGACTACTTACCAAATGCTGAGCTTCCCTTTCACCCCAAACTACACAACTCTCTTCAAATGAGAAATTCAAATGAAATAATTTTCAGCAATATCAAACTCCATGTCTCTGCGTCAATTTTTGGCGTTTCACTTGTATTGACTTTGTACATCTTTTATGTGTTTTTCGATGACATAATTTTTTTCTATAATCTCCTACAAAAGATAAGGACCAAGAAGATTTCTCTCACTAGATTCATCCCAACAAGTAGGTGTTCTAAATAACTTCGTAATATCTTCCCATAGATATCTTCACAGGAATACATATGAATACTAGAATAGATGGTGTTGTTTTATGAAAACTCAACGGATGGGAGATATTTATCCCATCCATGTAAAAATTCCATCGATAATTTTCTCATAATTTCCTCAAGTTTCATAATAGTACTTTTTTATTGGTAATCATATTGAGGTTAATAGGCCATATAAAAATTCAATTTGATACTCAGGTCATGTTGATGACATCTCTATAACATTGAAGATAACATTGAACCACAAAAAGATATGATAGAAATTGGAACTCCATGAAACCTCAAAACATCTTTTGAAAATGTTTTTGAAGGTTTATCAAGATATTATTCTTCCAAAATAGATATGAAATGTAAATTCTTGAGGATACACTACACTATAACCTAAATAACATCATTTTTTCGATGTTTTCATGAGAAAAGTGTAATATTCCATAGTGATATTGTCCCATATCTATGCTATTATGGTTAGTTGGTGTAAAACCCCTATAAAATGATGTCACTCTATTATACCTTGATGAGACACTAGGAACCTTGTAGTTTAGCCTGAAATCTACATGTTAATTTTATCCCAAAAATAATGATCTCAAAGAACAATATACATTTTAGTGCTTCATAGATGAATAGAGAATGCAGATCTATGAGTTATATACATCATATCCTTCTTTATTTTCAGAATAGATTGAACACATAGTTCTGGAAAAAATTTCAGTACGCCATCTTAATCAGTATTAATGTCAAGAAACATACAATTATTCAAAACCTCTATCTTCATCATTAACAAAAGATAATCTCTTTGCGTTTTCTTAAAATTCTATAGTAATGATGGTAGATAAATCATTTGGGTTGGGGTAGATGATGTCCCTTAACATATTATTCCCATGTTCAATTTTATCAAGACACTGATCAAAGGATCTTCTTGAATCCTCATCATCACCAGAACAACAAGGTCCTTTATAATTAATGCATCAACAATTCTCTTTTCTCTTAAAGGATGATAATTAATTGAACAATCATAGTCTTTCAGATGTTCAAACCATCTCCTATGTCCCATATACAGTTTCTTTTTCATAAAAATATACTTCAAGAATTTATGGACTAGGTATATATCACATTTCTCCACATAAATATAGCACATATATATATATTTTGAGCTAAAAAACTACAACTAGACCCACTTAATGTGTAGGATAGTTCTTCTCATGAGGCTTTATCTAGAGAGATGCATAAGCAGACACCATTTAATTTTTCATGAGGAAGCACCCAATCCCTTTCAGAGATACATCACTAAAAATAACAAATCCTTCTCTGATTGAAGGTATAGTTATCATGGTTACAATTATTAATATCTTTTTTTATCTTGGAAACTATCATCTAACTCCATTTCCATGATGTAGATGACCAATTTTGAAGTTAACATTGGTATTGGATTAGACTGTCCTGAAATGTTTTTCAAAACCCTCCAATAATATCCTGATAAATCAAAGAAACTATGAATTGTAGGATGAGTCCACCCCTCAAAAAGTATTGTCTTTTCAAGGTCAAAAGATATTTATTCATTGGTAATAATGAGAGCTTAGAGGGAATCATATTATAACCAAAATTTACATTTTCTGAACATTCAAAATATCCACTCATTCCATAGAGTTTCCAATATAAACCTTATATTATCCTCAAAATCCTCACAAATTTTTGAATATATCATAATATCATCAATAAAAACTTCAAAAATGTTATCAATGTTGTACTAAAATACTATATTCATTTAATCGATAAATATAGATGGTTCACTAGTCTAACCAATTGGCATAACAGCAATCACATGATTATGATATCTTAATTATAAGGAAACCATTGGAATAAATTTTTTCACCACCCTAAATTGGTGATAACTAGATCAGAGATCAATATTGGAATTAATTGAGCACCATGAAGCAGGAAAAATAAAACAAAAATTCTTGGAAGATGGTACTTTTTCTTTACTTTGATCCTTTTAAGTTCTCTATAATCAATGAAAAACATAATTGATCCATTATTATTCTTCAAAAATTGAATCGGATCTCCCCAAGGGGACATATTAGGTCTGATAAAATCCTAATCCAAATGGTCATGGAGTCATTTATTTAATTCCTCTATCATTAAATTTTTCATTTTATACGGTGTATTTAAAATAATATTGGAACCTGGAATGAGATAAATGGATAACACCACATCTCTTTCTTTGTGAGGTCTTGGTAAATCCTCAATAAAAACATTAATTTAATTCATAATGATGGGAACATTAACTATTTGTATAATTTCATTTCCTTCTTCATCTACATTGATTATTTCAATTAATAATTATTTAGGTGTTTCTTTTAGACCAATATCATGTCAAGATATCTCTCATTTAAAAACAACTATAGGTTTCGTATTCAACACTATTGATATTTCATTTCTTTTGAATTTGATCATAGAATTATACTTTGGGAGGTAGTCTATCCCTAGTATAATGTCTAATTTCAGCTAGGGAATGAGTAATAGATTTGCGATGAGATTATTCTCACCAATGTAAATAATAGTGTTTCTAAACACTGTTATTTCTTGGATAATACCCCTCGAATCCATATTTAATATTTCTACTTTTAACAAAATAAATGATTTATTCTATATTACATGAAATAAAGGAGGAAATAAAGGAATCTGTTTAACCAGAATAGAAAATTACATGATATATTTTAGAGAACAACAAGAGTACCTACAACAAACTCCTTTGGAGATTCATGTTTATTTGTCCTGATAGAAAAACATGAGCCTAATATGATGGACTATATTGAGGTGGATGGTGATTCACCTCCACTACCCTCAAATGTGGAATGTTACTAGAAAGTATCCAATGTTTCCCACACATGAAGCATTGGACTTATGGTCGGGCCTACCACATCTTCCCTTTGTCGTTAGTGTGGATAAGTTGAGGTATCAAATCACTATAATAGTTCTAAGAAGTATGGAATTCTCTTACACACTTGTATCATTTCCTACTCCCAAGAATGAAGTTCCAAGAATTCTTCATCACATATTTTTTGCATGTGTAATGTTTCAATTTCTATACTCCTCATCCCTAATCAAATCTCCTCCCCATGTTTTTCTCCAAAGATCACTTATTTTCATTTGATCTATGGGACCACAATGATTCCCCAAACTCTAATGAAACAATCATATAACTCCTCATGATCTTCCACACAGTTTTCATAGTCTCAGTTGGAAATATTTATCATCGATGACAATTTATTCCACCAATGAATCTATCAAAATTCCTATTAGTATCCATGAAAACTCTAGAGGTGTAATGAGAATGTATTGTGATGTTCATCTCATAAAATCTCACATATTCATTATCCTTCCCCATCAGCTCTAGGAATTTATTATCAATTATCATTCTCATTAAATAAGTAATTTTTTTTGAAAAATGATCCCTTAAACTCTCCCCACTCTATAGCTTCATTCTACCATATTGATTTCGTGTTTTTCACTAGTGTCCACATATAATCAGAACCTCATTTTAATCGGTACATTATGAGGGTAATTTTCTCTTATTATGACCAATAGAGTATAAAAAAATATAATTTATCTTGATCCTATCCACTATTCAGAAATCAATGGTTCAGTAGATCCACTGAATGATGGTGTATGTTAATGCCTAAAGGACTCAATGTAATATTATCCCCCTCAAGGGGAATCTGGTATCTCATCGTGATTCATGTTAATTATCATAACACATTTCATTTGAATTAATGTTTACATTCTGGATTCCATCAGAGGGTCATCGACACATGGTCTGTTGCTCTTACTATTTACAGAATTTCCTTTTTTGCCCTCCATTAAAAAAAAGAAAACATTAGTCAAAAAAATATTTCATTTAATAATCATATAATTACAATGGAACATTAATCCTATATAATATTATGATTAAACATGTTATTCATTTTAAACAGTTAAACTTTCTATAAATACCTCATAATGGTTATAAAAATGTTTGTGATTAACCAAACTCATCCCCCAAGATTGTCAATCCAAGAGTGTAGCAAGGCCAGTTTTCATGCATCGGTTCTTGTTCAAGTATAGATCGAAGCGGTGTTTTTTAGTTTTACCTTGTGATACATATTTTACATATCCACATCCACATGTTCATATTCGGATAGGGATATATTTTCTCAAAAACCACTTACTGAATATTTCACCAAAATACTAGGATTTCATCCAATATTTAAACTTATTTCAATGGTACATAAAAATGTTTTAAAATCTTAATTTCTATAAATAGATAAACTATACTCTGATACCAACTATGGAAACCCACTATTTTATTACAAAACATTACATAGAATTCTACAAAACATATTATCTTCTAATGTTTAGTCTATTGGAAATAAGGTATGTAATACATAATGAAATTAAAACATTATTCCAATACAATTGAAATAATTCATCATAGGTTCATCCAAAGTATTAATATCACATCTTATATCTTGGGGACATACATGAAAGGAAATGGTTTTTATAAGGCCCTATAAGGGAATTCAATGGAAAAAATTTACAAATTATCATGAGAATTATTGATATGAAATTGAAGAATATCACAAAGGAATGATAAAAGGTGAAATAGATATATCATAGTAAAATGATAATGAATCATAAATTGGAAAATTGGATACACACTTTAATTATGAAAATTATTTGACTATCACAAAGGTTTTTGACAGAGGTGACATAAAAATTAGCAATATTATTCACCAATGTATCAGAAAAAATGTCAACTGTAGAGATAAAATTATTTTACCAATGAATTGGAATGAAACTAGGGTGCACCCTTAACATTTTTTAATTAATGTGATCCAAACATATAATAATAAAAATGTCAGAAATATACCCTGTATAGTAAATTAAACATGATTCATATCAAATTCATGGTGTTTTAGATAGTGCTTGATAACAAGAACCTTTTGTCATTTTAAACAAATAGAAATTGAAAGACAGTGCCATTTATGTTTAAAAAATTCAATAGATAATTTTTACATCTATGTAATTAACCATGTAGAAGTACGATCGTTTGGTATTCAAAAATGAAAATAAATGAATTACTTGTGAAAAGATACAATGTCTGAGAAGTAAAATTGGAAACATAACAGATATAATATGTGGTTTTAGAAAACATTAAAATGGTAGGAGACCAGGGGATCCCACTAAAAAATATTTTTAATATGGTAAAGGGATATAATGAAATATTCACAACAACATAGTTTGGAAACATGAATGGCATACCACATAAAAAGGGATCCTTAAATGAAAAGAGAAGTCTATATTTACCTTACCTTGAAGAGTTACTCCTATAATTCAAATATTGGGATCTTAAAGGCTTCATAAATACTTGGGTGTACTTCTTCGCAGTTACTAATAAAAACAACTCATGGATAATGAATTTTAATAAAAATAAACGAAGAAATTGGTGGGTATATATAACAAAAGAGATTGATTTTTTTTATTAATTCCCTTAGATACCTTTGTAGTTGTATTTGAAAACCCATGGGATTTCCCATGGTATTTTATCATTGTATTGGAAAATTGGTAAACATAATATCATCTTTCATTCCTCATTATTATAATATGTTTTTACATTAATTATTTAATGATTATGATTTCATTATACATATCAAAAATATCAAATAATAATTTTACTATTCATGGAGAATTTATGTATTTTAAAAAATACTTATAAATTCACCGTAACCTAATATCAACATTTTTATATCAAAAATGATATTTATTTTATCATAATAATTCTTTTAATTATATAAATTTTAAATTTAACCAAAAAAATACATATTTATTGAAAATAATACTGGGTAGAAAATGCATAGTAGAGTCCATAGTAAAAGTTCAAACACTTGAAAAAAATATATTTTATCATTTATCTTTTAAAAGGTGTATTTTAAGTATACTAATTCATTAAAATAATATTTATTCAAAATAGATAAATTTCTAATAATGATTATATATTGTTGAAAAATTACCATTTCTATCCAAAAAATCAATTTATCAAATTACACTTATTTTAAAAAAACTAAACTCAAAATGAAAATTGACAGAACACTGATTTTAATTATACAAAGTGATTTTAAAATAATTATCTAATTACTAGAATCATAACCCCTTATAACACCTAATAATGACCTTAGGGTGAGGTGTGAAATAATGATTGGCTCATGGGGTGGATTGACTAATATCACATGAGTGGTAATATCAACTATCATGAACTTTTCTCATATTCAATTAAAGATTAAAATATTGATGCACGAAATGGAATTGGTCAATAATGAATTCCAATGATTCTTCCATGCTTCCATGTACTGAACAATGACCTTTATATGACATGACTCTACTAGATGAAGCAATTGACCCTTATTACTATATAAATCCACCATTATCATTTCTATTTATGAAAAAAATACAACATTTAAATTATTTTTAAGAGTATTGTTTCCAATGACCATATTTTCAAATAGTCATGTTATAATCAAAAACCAGTGGTCTAGCTTCATTATTAAAGAGGTTGAGTTTTTTTAGTACAAAATAAAATAACACAAATTTTTTGAAATAATTATCATTCAAAAATATTAGGTCATTACACACCCAATATTATGATGAAACATACATTCGACATCCATATGAAAAGAAAATATTCATCGAATATTGTTCAACCCACAAAATGAAAATGGGCTGCACAACATTGGAAATGTTATCCTAGTAGATTGACATAATAATTATTTTAGTTGATACACAAAACTCAATCACCAAGAGTAAATATAGATACTTTTAAGGGTAATACCTGAAATAAATCTATATAGATCATATATATTTTATAAATATAATGAAAAAAAATCAACGAATTAATTTTTATAATGAAATTTTAACCATGATAAAAAAAATAAATGTTTTAATATTATTCAAAATCTATTTTTTATGATTTTATATAAAGTCATTTAAATCAGGGTTTTTAATTAAAACAATAAGAAATAGATTATCCTTAAAAGTAATGATTATTAAATAAGAATAAATGTGATTATTAAGACACCAAATTTGTGAGAATGGAACGAAACACGATTTAATCATTTTTTAATATTTCAATTAAACCTACATACATAAAAATAATTATAAATATTTATTTTAAAATGAGATAAAATAAATGTTATATATTATAGAAGATAGTAGATAGTTTTATTGTAAAATAAGAAGAGAAAATAATTATGCAATGAAAGAATATAGACATGGGAGAGGAAAATAAAATATAGATGTTAATTATTATTATTAATAAGGTCGTATTTTTATTGGGTAGGTAATCAAATAAAGACGAGTTATTTGTAAGGATTATTAAATTCAAAATGATGGATAGAGAATATAGAAAAATAAATTTATAATTGGATGATTATAATTATCAAATTGATTCAATGTAAAGGAATAAAGTTTGTGATGATGCATTATAATGATTGATTCAGAAAAACCTTCATGAATTTGGTAATGAATGGATAAAAATATTAGAAAGATAGGACATGAAATTTTAACGTAAATCTAATAATTTTTTTTAAAATAATAGAATAGAAAGGGGTCTTATGTACACCATAAAAATAACATTGGGGAATATTATGAAACATGTATCATGGAAGGCATGTTTAGAAAAAGAACCCTTGCCATGGATTCCATATTAACCAGAAACACATCAACCTCGTGAATAAAATGTTTTTCATCATTTTGAATATATATCGGAATGTTATTTATATTTATTTTAGATGGTACATAGAATTTATAATTTATTACAACTTATTTTTAAATTAATATTTTATAAAATAATAGTTTGAGAGTTAATTTCCAAATTTATTCTATTGATAATTTGATATTATTTTTTATCCCGATGAAAATTTTTCATCTATTCAAAATAGTTATAATGTCCATAGAGATTAAATATTTAACACCTTAGCATCCTTGGACCACAGTCTAGTGACCAAAATGGGTGTTTGACGTATCCAAAGTAATTATTTCTCATACTATAGTGTATGATATAGTGTGGATCATTGGTGTTACTAGGGTTAGAATATATTCTCATATTAGATTAATCAAATATGTAAATAAAAAATACCCAGATAAACAAAATATTCTTGTAAAGAAAAAAACCAGTCTCAAGATATAGAAATTGAAATATAAAATCTGATAGTAATTCATCATAATTGGTAACCCACTAGGAAGACCACATAAACTAATGATATTAAAGAATACAATAATGGAGGATTTAATTGTGATTGATAATTTACTATTTACCATTCTATTGTTTGGTGATCTAGTATAATTTTTATAGAGGAACTCGGGTCGAATACTTAGTGATTGTATTATTTTTATATTTGATTGTTTTTTTCTTGCATTTTGAATGGGCGGTAGGGGGATGGGTTCTTTCTACAGAATAATTACATTTAATTAATGATAAATTTTCAGTAAATATTTTTTATGCATTTAATTAATTTCACTATCTAGTATTTATGTATATAACATTCATGATATTGTAAAAACATTTCATTAATTTAACATCCACTTAACAGGATTATTTGGATCAGAAATCATAATTTCACATTAAATACATGCCTCAAAATGGTTGTTAATGATTAGAAATTATCATTTATTGAAGGAATAATATTTAATCAACAAATTAATATTTGTGTATCCAATATTTCATGTAAATCACATTTTAAACAAGATATGTTAATAATCTATGACATATCCATTATAACGTACACTATGTTAACTTAAAGAACATCAATATAAAGAAGTCACCCAATCAACTAACATCCCCAAATTATGAATCTCCCTAATGGATTACATAATAATCCATTAAGATGGTTAGTAATGACATTTGGATCATTAAAAATATTTGGTAAATTAAAAAATGAGATGAGAAAACAATTGTTCACCAAATAGGCAAAAATTAAGGGTCGTGAATGGAAACATTTGATTGAATAAGAATACAAAATAATACATAGGTTTTTAGAATGATGTAAACTATTTTAAGACCTTTTATAAAAAATATAGATATTGGATGAAAATAAGAGATTATTATAATGATACACACATTAAATTTCAATGGAAATTATATTCACAGTCACTTAGTTACAATTGAATACAGTAAATGTACATGAATAGAAATAATGGAACAATGGTCTATCTAGTATGGGAATGAGTTTTATAGTTAATTCTATATATTTTAAGGCCTATTATATTATAAAAATATCATCTTGTTTTCTATTGTGAAAACCTCTTTCATGAAGAATATGGGGATGAATTTATAGACAATGGTGGCAGACACTTCGTCTTTAAATACATCCCTTTAATTTTCAAAAATAATTATACCATTATAAAATCTATATATTTAGTTGTAATCTAATTTAAGAATTTTTATATGTATATAGAATTTAAAACCACCACATTTCTTGGATTTTTTAATTTTAGAACCAATGATAGGATTTCGTTCTAAATCAATTTGTTTATTCCAATTTTATCAAAAACATTTCAATTTCCACAACGAGAATTGATTTTAAAAATGTAATATTACCTCAAATTTAAAAAAATATTCTAAAAATATCTATCCATATATATTTAATTACTCTTTACAAATTTATATCTCAATTTTAAATCAATATTTGGAGAAAAGTTTAGAATTGTGGGATATTTTCAAATCCCAGATAGATAAGTGGGATGTACATTAATTCATAGAATGGGAAAATTATTGGTTGATTTGGGACATAAATTATTTTTCCATGATGTATTTGGATATAATAAAATAATTTATAGAGTTTCATAAAAATAAATATTCTATAATGGGGATAAATAATTTATCATGTGGGATAGTTTAGTTTTCCCGAAAGATTTTGTTGACATTCTTGTATGGTAAATATGGTTATTTATATAGATGAATTATCTAAAACATTAATTTATTTTTATAAAATAATAATAACATTATTTTAATTTGTATATTAAAATATTTGATCAAAAAAGAATAATTTTATGTAATTGAATGAATTTGAACAATTTTCTGTATATATGTTTTGATAAAAATATAAACATTTAATGTAAATTTATCATTTTGTAGTTAAAATTAATGTATGGGACTGAAATAAAATCATGAATTAATTTTTAATATAATTTTCCCAAAAAAATTACAGTGCATGTCCTCAGGAACACAAAACACAAACCGATATCAAAATCATTTTTTCTCAGTATGAAATATTAAACTAAAATTACTCAATTTGGAGGGTCTTGAGCCATTCACTCTTCCATAATGAATTCCAACAAAAAAATAATAAATAATATTTAAAAAACAATTTATTTTTTACTCTAAAAATTAGAAATGGAATATTTAATCCCCAAAATCTAAAAACTATCCCAATGATGTCATGTTTCTGATGAGGTTCATGCCTTCACCAATGAAAAGTTATGTTTATAGAGTTTGTAAGAGATCTAATATTACATTAAATATTATATATTTTAGAAACCTCAATAGATCATCTTATAAAGTTATCACGACTACGAAAATGTAGGAATATAATGTCTGAATCATAGAAAATGAGGGGGAGACACCAAAAAAATAAAAACAATTGTTTTTGAAATGTTACGTAGATGGAAGCAAACACATATTACATGGTTATGAATGGGATAAGAGAAAATATTGACATAGATGGAGAATTTTTCAAGAGGTAGAAATATGAAAAATTTATGAAACACAAAAAGTCTCCCAATGACACAAGAAAATATGATGATAGTGTTAATTTCCTATGTTTTTATTTTATATTTCTTTTCAGATGTTACACTGGTGAAACATATCACAATCATATACCAACCCATGATTGATCTCATCCATAAATTAGTTTTACTATTTATAAGAATATAAAAGGATGAGATGAGTGATTTTTCTATTTTCTAAATAAACAACCCATTTGTTTCCTATTCTTCTTTTAATTATTTATAATCGTTTTAATTTTTTAATTTTTTTGAACTCCATTAAATAAATTTTGTAAAAAATGACATAAACATATATAAATTCCAAAAAATATCACTGAGTGAAAACCTTTCACGCATAATTTTATTGATTTTTTCTCACATGCTTATGACGACACATCGAAAATGGGGAAGGATACCCAAAATAAAATCCATTCCCACACAATTAATTTTTTCAGAAACCCATTCATTGATTATACCTGTATATTTTGGGTAGGAAAATGTTTTGGTCATGAAATGTGGTTATTAGAAAGGGTTTTCATAGTTTTTATGGGGCTCTCAAAAGGGTTATCATTTTAAGGTTCATGGGAGGGAATTTGGATATTTCGACTCTCATGTGGATTATGAAATTCATCTATCATATTAATGAACAACAATGTTAGAATTTCAGTTCAATGTTTAGAAATCCAAGGAATCAAATTCAAGGATGGAAAAGACAAAAAAAATATTTTCAATGAATTAATTATAAATGAATCTAATTTTGTTCCTTATGGTAGTGGATGAATACTTTTCCACAAAAAATTTGAGCATTAAAAATTTACTACTGTGAAACAATTTTATATCAAATATTATGTAGATAAGACAAAATGTTTGAGATGAAAGAATATTTTGACTCCCCAAAATGGTATGAAAAAATTCAAAATTTAATGGGGATTAATTTCAACTCTTTTTTGGGTTTTAATATGCACCTACAAAAATGAGAATGTGGGAATAAATTGAATATTTATAATGTGGTAAAAAAAGGAGAGAGAAGGTGATAATTAGAGATGAAGAGTAACAAAGATAGATAGAAAGATAGATTGGGGGAAGAGGAATAAGAATATGGTATCTTAAATGGAAAGAGTTCACCATGGTCTGAGATTGGTGGGCCTTGATCTCCATCTAATGGTGGGTCAACTCCAATGGTTAGTGATTGATGTTAAAATACTGAGGATCCAAAGTGTGTTTCCTATCATGGTGATCATTTAACTATTTCTATTCACTATGAAATTCATATTAGAAGATGGGTTATATACTTACATTTCACCAAATGGGTGTACATTAGTAACAATAAAAGGAATTTTTTGGAAGAAATGAGTTTATTTTAGTGAATCTAAAATAAAGAATCAGAGAGAATTACCATATAAATTCCATTAACTATCATTACCAGGATATTAATAGCATGGAGTACCTTATAATTTTCTTTTTAGTGACTGTATTTCTTAGTAAAATCATGGTGAAGATCCTCCTATTCATTCAACTACAAAAATATATCTCCACCATAATTTTAAAAATAATAATTACATGTTTTCACATGCTAAAATGAATTATATTTTTCATAAATTGGCATGTGACATGATTTGAATAAAACTTTCTTAAATGGTGACATACCAATTGGTGTTTTATTGGATGTTTGATAATCCCACATCTCTTCAATAATTCATATAGCATCTCGGCTCTTTCTTACATTAATATTGTATCATTTTAAATATAAATAACATAATAGTATTACACATAGAGGATCCAAGGGTTTAGTGTCTTAGGAAAACTAGGACCGTACATAACAATTACAACATAAAAAATAAAAATTTATTTAATTTATTCTTTTCTAGTTTCTTATTGGAAATTGTCCTCTCCTTAGTAAATGTGGCCACCTAAAGATATACATAGAGAGGGGTGATCTAAAATCCCATTAAGAGGTTAGATAAGAACAATACAGCATCGGGTGAGCATAATCATGACATAGGAAAAAGATCATGAACATGAGAGGAGCGTAAATAAAATACTTAAAATGTGGGAATACATAAAAAAATGAAACATCATGTCTTAGTGGGAATCTAACACGCATACATGTGAACCATGCTAGCATCTTTTTCACACATCATTTCACATTTACTCATGAGATTAATAACATTACCCAATGCATTGGAGTGCTGTATAATTCCAGGCGCACCCGTCACTTTGAAACATTCATATTGAGCTATATAATTCTGTGTGCACCCATCACCTCATAATATCATCATTATCATGCATGAAACATAGAAAATTTATCAATAATGAACTTAAATAACCCATGGTAAGGAATGGGTTTCATGTCATAAGAATACATTCATAAACATTGGGTTCTCAAAAGAAAGAGGGAACAACATACTTGAAATTAGAACCATCCACTTTGAGTGAGAAGTAAAAGGTGTGTTCTTAAAAGAAGTGTTATTTTGGAAAACATTTTGTTTTATATAAACAATAATGGAAAACAGTTATATCCAATAATTGGAAATACAATGATGAGCAAATGATTTTATAGGAGTAATCATATCCAAAATGGAGTGAAAGAGGAAGAACCCGAAGGATGAAAGTTGGGTTCAAAAATTTCCCCTTACGTTTTATCTGAATGCTTCCTTCTATTTAATGTCCTGTATAATGAAATTATATTGATTAATTAGAAATACAGAACCTTGGTTAGATTAATATGGTTTATTATGGTTTCATTAAGAGATTTTATGTGCCTTTGGATGAGTTATAGAGTTTAAAAACATTTTTTTGGAATGTTTGTTTTTATGGTTTTCTTGAGTGGTTCACTTGTATTCTTAAATTGAAGAATGGGTAGAACATTGGTAAACATCCAGAACTGATATTAAATGTTATTAATGATATTATAGAAGTTTTAATGATCGTATAGTGAATTATATTATATCCATGTGGATGAATCATTAGGTAAGAATTAAATGATGATTATTTGGGTTATTTTGAACGGTTTTTCGATCATAATGAACTTGTTTTAAATTATCAAATTGTAATATGACCACAAGTTATTTCTAGAACATTAAATAGAAAATAATACACATAAAAAATTATATTTCAACCATTAAAATGGTTTCAGGATGATTTTAGAAGGTAGAAATAGAAGAAGACAACATGTCGTTCTGGAAGGTGATAAATTAACACCTCACGAACAACGTTCTCATTAATAAAATAAAATCAAGAGGGAAAGGGGATTGTATGATATAATATACCATTAGCATCATAAAATTCCAGTATATTTATAATACAGGAGTCACAATACCATTTAGATGAAGATAGGTGGGGAGAGATCAAGAAATGAACATGAACTTGAAAGAAAATTAAAGGAGAAGAGGGAGAGAAATTACCTCTTAAATCTTCCTCTTGAGATCCTCTTTAAGGAGGATAGGATTGGTATTTTGAAGAGAACAGAAGATCTTGAATGTGGGAGAGGGGATAGTGAAGTTTTTTTCTGATCTTAGTGAAGTCTTGGATCTTGAGAGGTGTGAGGAAATGAGGGTGTGAAGGGTGGTTTTTATAGTGGAGGGGGGATGAGTTTCATAAATATAATATTCATTAGTTTATTAATTTACACTAAGAAAAGGAATAGTGATTCTTGAGTGTCCAAGAATAGTATTTTTTCATGTGATCCTGAACCAAGTGGGCTTACATTATCATAACATCACACATGACTCTATAATTATCTTATTTGGTTTTTTTGAAAATTACGGTATTTCACTGTTCATAAAAAATTCATGTATCTCAGAAAAATCTGAAAAATTCACCCCAAAATATTTTTCGATGTGTAGAATCCAAAATTTAATTCCATTTTTTAAAAATCATTTTCTAAATATTATCAATTTAATATTTAATTAAAATCATTATTTACTTAAAAACATTTTTAAATAATAAAACTGATTTTATAGTGCTTTCAAAAATTATGTAGGGTCTTATAAAATTATCTAAAAACTATTAGACATTTATTTGAAAAATAATGAATACATTTTTGGAAAATAAATTTTCTTTTAAATTAATTAATTAATTATAATTATTTGTTTAGGACTTACAAAATAACAAAATGTTTACTAAGGTCAAATTGTCACTTTCTAAGATGGCTTAATTGTATTTAATTATTCATGAGTAAGGTTACTCTTATGTTGTATGATTTAATATTCAAAAGGGTGATAATACTATTCATAAGGGTATGTTAATATTCATAAGGGTAGGTTACTATTCACCAAAAATTATTTTTGTTTTATTAGACTCCAAGAATCATTTTGAACAAAAACGTGTATGTCAGATTTTCCAAATTCCCAATACATAAGTGAAAAACATATGTTTAAAGGTCACCTTGAACTTAGTAGTTAGTTATGTTGTGTTTTCATGTGATTTTATGACATAAATATAAGAAGGGAATTTCCATTGAAAAACTTTGGGTCAGTACATTCTCCCCCCCCCCTTAAGAAATTTCACCCCCAAAATTTCACTTTACACAAATAGGTGAGGGTACTTTTCCTTCATTGCCTCTTCTGTTTCCCAGTTTCTTCCTCAAATTTATGGTTCCTCTACAACACCTTGAAAAGATGGGCTGTCTTGTTGCGTAGAACCTTATCTCTCCGATCCAAAGTCATTACTGGATGCTCCTCATATGAGAGATCATCTTCCAGATGAACCACCTCTTAGTTTAGTACATGTGAGGGGTCTGGTATGTACTTCCTCATTAGTGATATATGAAAAACATCATGAACCTTAGCCATATTCGGTGGAATTGAAAGACGATATGCCATAGCTCATATGCGGTCAAGGATCTCAAAGGGGGCAATATACCTTCAGGTTAGCTTCCCTTTCTTCCTGAATCACATAACTCTATTCCATGGAGATATTCGATGGAAGTCTTTATCTCCAACGTCGAACTCCAAGTCCCTTCAACGGTTGTCAGCATACGTCTTTTGCTGACTTTGAGCAACTTTGATGTGTTTCCAGATGACTTGAACCTTCTCTGTCATCTCTTGAACCATATCGGGTCCAAGTAGCTTTATTTCTCCAACATCATCCCAATAGGTTGGAGTTCTACATCGCTTCACATAATGAGATTCATATGGAGCCATATGAATACTCTAGTGGAATCTATTGTTGTATGAAAACTCAACCAATGGGAGATGTTGATCCCAACCACCTTTGAATTCAATAGATCGGGCTCTTAGCATATCATCAAGCATTTGAATAGTTATTTCAGACTGACCATTAGTTTGGTGGTGATAAGTCATGATGAAATTTAATTCTGTACTCAAAGCATGTTGAAGGCTCCTCTAGAATTTAGATGTGAACCTTGGATCACAGTCAGAGACAATCGAGAGTGGAACTCCATGCAGTCTCACCAATTCCTTCACATATATCTTTCCAAGTTGTTCAAGAGATAGATATTCCCGAATAGCGATAAAATGGGAAGTCTTGGTGGGTCGGTCAACCACAACCCATATCACATTATTTCCCTTCAACATCATTGGGAGACCCATGACAATGTCCATAGTAACATTTTCCCATTTCCACATGGGTGTAGACAATGGTTGCATCATAACTTTGGACATTTTTCACTCAGCTTTAACTTGCTGACATACCAAGCACCTTGATATATATTCCGCAATCTCCTTCTTCATGTTATCCTACCAGAAGTGTTCTCAGAGATCACAATACATTTTTCTACTCCTAGGATGGATGAGGAATGTTGAGCTATGTGCATTCTCCAATAGCTCCTTCTTTATACCAAGTGATGAAGGCAAACAAAGCCGCGTTCTAAACTGAATCACACCATCATCGTCATTATGGAACTCTTGCAGATTCCCTTCTTTTACTGCATTCACCATCTTTGGTATCACCACATCATACCTTTGTGCTTCTTTAATCTACTCCTGGATGGATGGTTGCACAATCATTTGGGGAAGTTAGGATGTATCCCCTACCCTTATGATTTCCAAATCCATTATTTTCATATCCTCGAAGATAGGGTCATTCTCAATCCGTAACATTGATAGAGTAGCAAGTTTGTTTCTTCTTAGATCATCAGGTACCTTGTTCTCCTTTCCAGGATGATAGTGAATAGAGAAATTGTAATCCTTGATCAGCTCTAACAATCTCGTTTGAATCATGTTGAGCTCCTTTTGTGTGAATATATACATTAGGATCTTGGGGTCGGTGTATATGTCACACCTCTCACCATAAATGTAGTGATGACATATTTTCAAGGAAAACATCATGGTTTCCAACTCTATATCATGCGTATGGTAGATCTGCTCATGGATCTTCAACTATTGTGAGGCGTATTCTATGAAATTTTCATTTTTCATGATTACACAACCCAAGCCTTTATTTTAAGCATCACTCTATATCACAAAACATTCTCCACTTTTCGGTAGTGTGAGTACAGGTGTAGTGATCATCCTTCTCTTTAACTCCTTGAAGCATCCCTCACATTCTTCCATCCATCAATACTTTACCCCTTGCCTTGTTAACTTAGTTAGCGGGCATTACAGTCGTGAGACGTTTCTCACAAAACGTCGGTAGTACCCTCTTAATCCTAGAAAACTATCGATTTCTGTGACACTAGAGGGCTTGGTCCATTCCTCAATCACCTTTGTTTTTGAAGGATCCATATAAATTCCCTCACTTGTGATCACATTTTCGAAGAATGTGACTTGTTTCATCAAAACATCACACTTGCGGAACTTGGCGTACAACTTCGCCTTTCTAAATATCACAAACACAAGTCTTAGATGTTCTTCATGGTCCTCCTTTCTCTTGGATTAGATGAGAATATCATCGATAAACACTACCAAAAATTTGTCGAGGTAATCTCTACAGACCCTATTCATCAAATCCATGAAGATTACAGGGGAATTAGTAAGTCTGAAGGGTATCACAAAAAACTCATAGTGTTCATACCTTGTTTATAAGGAAGTCTTCCGAATATCTTCCTTCTTCAACTTTACCTGATGATATCCAAAACAAAGATCCACCTTTGGGAAGTATAGAGCACCTCTTAACTAATCAAACAATTCATCAATTCTTGGGAGAGGAAACTTGTTCATTACGATGATCTTGTTGAGTTCCCGATAATCGATACACAGTCGCATTGTTCCATCCTTCTTCTTCACAAAGAGCACTGGTGCACCCCAAGGGGATGCACTAGGGTGTATGAACCCTTTGTCTAGATGCTCTTGCAGCTGCTTCATTAACTCCTCCAGTTCTAAAGGAACTATCCTATAGGGACACTTCGAGATAGGTGTAGCTCCTGGTATGAGTTCAATTGAGAACTCTACCTCATGATCCGGGGGAATTCTTGGTAACTTTTTGGGAAATACATCATCGTATTCCCTCATGATGTTAATTTCCTCAAGGTTGGAACTTTCATTCAACTCAACCATTTGGGCGAGGTATGCTTCTTCATATGGAATCAACACCCTCACCATTGAAGGATTTTTCAAAGGATATTCATGATCTTCCATGCATTTGTAGAGGAGAATGGGATGGTTCAGAATATGAAAATATATTTCCTTTTTCCAATAGTTGATATGTGCTCCATATAACGAGAGCCAATCCATTCCCATTATAGCATAGAATTCCACCATGGGAAGTATTACGAGATTTTCCGGAAGATTCTTTCCACATATGCCAAAAGGAGAATATTCAAAAACATTTGTTGCAATGATTGCACCACTTAATGTTTTTATAGATATCACTACTTCAAGGTTTCAGAGCATTGATTCTATAGTTCTAGAAAACTGGCAAGATATAAAAGAATCCATAGAACAAGAATCAAATTAGACTTTTTCTATTATTGAGTGTATAAAAACTGTACCTTGTACGACTTCATTATCATGCTCCACCTCTATAGTAGTGATAGCATAAGCCTTCCCTTGTTCCCTTGGATTTGGTGGCTGCTAATGCTGATTACCCTCGAGAACTCGAGGTTTATTGCATTGGTTTTCATAGTGCCCTAGCTCCCTATAGTTGTAGCATTGAACCATGAGTGGTTCTCTCCTTTCAGCAGCTACATTCTCCTTATTTTTCATGTCATTTCGACACTCTGGAGATTGATGTACTTCTTTCCCACACTTAAAGCACTTCCCCGTCCCCTTGAGTCAGTTCCCATGGTGCAACTTTCCGCATTTTTGGCATGTGGTTCACTGAGTTTTCTTCACACCTTCATAATTAGATCCACCGGCTTGAAACTCCATCTTTCATTTCCCATCCCCATAGCCATGGGACCATTTTCCAAACTTCATCTCCACTTTGGGGGCACATCAAATGACTTCTTCATAACTCCCAAAGTCTCGAATTGCTAAAACCTTTCGAAGGTGTGGATTTAATCCACTAAAGGATCAATCAATTTCTCTATCATTGTTGATTACAAACCCTGAAGCATACCTTGCAAGCCTTGTGAAATTCACTTCATAGGTTGTGACGGATTCTCCATCTTTTTTCTTAAGCTCTATGAATTCTCTCTCTATCTTTGTGTGGAGACTTTGTGGGAAATACATATTAAGAAACATTATCTTAAAGTCTTCCCATTCCATCTCTTCAATTTCCTCCCTTGGATTTGTGTTCTTAATCAAATCCCACCATTGATCGGCTTCTCCATCTAGACAATAAACGGCTAGGGTCACCTTCTCCGTCTTAGAATAGTGAGGA
This sequence comes from Viscum album, assembly GCA_963277665.1. Lineage (NCBI taxonomy): Eukaryota > Viridiplantae > Streptophyta > Magnoliopsida > Santalales > Viscaceae > Viscum > Viscum album. Next base: position 1,008,674,742 of record OY728119.1, on the reverse strand, counting down.
ACAAAAAAGATCGTCTCCATGGAGTTGACCCACTGTTCCTCAACTAGTGGATCAGCAGGTCTAAAAAATTTCGATGGTTATTTCCACATAATACATTCAATATCCAATTTCTCCCTCTTTAGTTAAGGATTATGTTCCCCATTATTATTGTTATGATTCATAACCTGAGATAATTGGGTAATCATCTCCATGATGTTTTGAACTCCACCTCCCAAATCATTGGTGATGTCGTTCAGGAAATCATTGAATTGTCCCTCGTTGAGTTGTTGGCCTGATTTCTCCTAGTTCCAACAATTTTATAAAATAGAAAAGGTTAGAATAGAACATAAGTAAACAAGTCATGAATGACATATTCATTTAAACAATTTATACCAAAAACATAACATATGGGTTCCCTATGTAAATATTCTTGTGTGAATATTGGTACTTAGTCTCATGCTATAGGTTTTCTCTAGGGTTCACTAATCCTAATTCCCAAATTAACTAAACCTTTCATCTGATACCAACTATGACAACTGGGTCCCGGTGACAGCACAGACACCCCACCTTAACATGGTCGTCGGGTCCAGGCCAACCAGGTACCACTAGTTTCCCCACAAAAACGTGGGACCCACCCTAGCTAGGGTCCGCCCACACGATCAAATGATTCATCTGACTAATGATTGTCCCCACAAGCCCACACATGTCATTTCCAGTGTGCTTTGTCCTCACTCTCACACACCCTGGGAAACTTCCCAGAAGGTCACCTATCCTGATCACTACTCTAGGCAAAACACGCTTAACTGTGTAGTTCTAATCTAACAGGCTCTGAAAAAGGTAGGTGCACCTTGTTGACATGAGTCATATCATTTAGTCATTTACACCATTATTATTTGGGGATTTTACAATCACCCCCCTTAGAGCACAATGTCCTCGTTGTTGGCCCTACAACTCAACCCAGGTAGTGCACTGCACTTAAGGCTGGGTACCACCTCTAATACCCACTATAGCATCCCAGACATTTCTTACATTACTATTTCATCATTTTCAAGATAAAAAACATAATAGTATTACACATAGAGGATCCAATGATTTAGTGTCTTGGGAAAACTAGGACCGTACGTAACAATTACAACATCAAGAATAAACATTTGTTTAATTTATTCTTCTCTAGCTTCTTATTGGAAATTGTTCTCTCCTTAGTATATGTAGCCACATGAGGGTATACATTAAGTGGGGTGAGATAAAATACCAGTAATAGGATAGATAAGAATATTATAGCATTAGGTGAGCATACTCATGTCATAGGAAAAACATCATGACCATGAGAGGAGAATTAATAAAAGACTTGAAATGTGGAAATGCATAAAAAATGAAACATCATGTCTTAGTGGTTAATTACCACACATAATTGTTAACCAATCTATAATCTTTTTCACTCATAATTTTACATTTACTAATGAGATTCATCACTTTACCCAATTCATTGGAGCGCTGTATAATTATGGGCGCACCCGTCACTTTGAAACATTAATATTGCACTGTATAATTCCGGGCGCACCCATCACCTCATAATATCACCATTATCATGAATTCCACATAGATCATATATCAATAATGAACATAAATAACCCATGGGAAGGAATGGGTTTTATATCATAAGAATACATTCATAAACATTGGGTTCCCAAAAGAAAGTTGGAACCACAGACTTGATACAAGAACCATCCACTTTGAGTGAGAAGTAAAAGGCGTGTTCTTAAAATAAGAGTTCTTTTATAAATCATTTTGTTTGACATAAACAATAGTGGAAAACATATATAACCCAGAAAAGTAAATACAATGATGAAAAAATGATTTTATAGTAGTAACCATATCAAAAATGGCGTGAAAGAGGAGGAACCTGAAGGATGAAAATTGGGTTCGAAAATTTCCCCTTACCTTGAATCTGAATGCTTCCTTCACTTTAATGTCCTGTATAATGACATTATATTCATTAATTAGAAATAAATAAACTTGTTTACAATAATAAGGTTGATTATGGTATCATTAAGTGATTTGATGTGCCGTTGGATGTGTTATAGAGTTTAAAAACATTATTCCAGAATGTTTGTTTTTATGGTTTTCTTGAGTGGTTCACTTGTATTCTTAAATTGAAGATGGGGTAGAACATGGGTAAAAATCCAGAACTGAAATTACATGTTATTAATTATATTACAAAAGTTTGAATTATCATATAATGAATTATATTAGATTCATGTGGATGAATCATTAGATAAAAATTAAATTACGACTGTTTGGGTTAATTTGAACTATTTTTTGATCATAATGAATTTGTTTTAATTTATCGCTTAGTAATATGACCACAAGTTATTTCCAGAAAATTAAATAGGAAATAATACATATAAAAAATTCGGTTTCAACCATAAAAATGGTTTCATTACCAGATATGAAGGTAGAAATGGAAGAAGAAAGAATGTAGTTCTTGAAAGTGAAAATTAACACCTCACGAACAACGTTCTCTTTAATAAAATAAATGTAAGGGGGAAAGGGGTGGATGATATAATATCCCATTAGAATCATAAAATTACAGTAGATTTATAATAATGGTGTTACAATAACATTTATATGAAGATATGTGGGGAGATATCAAGAAATGAAATTGAACATGAAAGGAAATTAAAGGAGAAGAGGGAGAGAAATTACCTCTTAAATCTTCCTCTTGAGATCCTCCTTAAGGAAGCTAGGCTTGGTATTTTGAGGAGACCAAGAGCTCTAGAACGTTGGATAGTGGCTAGGGAAGATCTTTGTGAAGAGTTTAGAGATGTCTTGGAGCTTGATAGGTGTGAGGAAATGAGGGTGTGAAGTGTGGTTTTTTATAGTGGAGGGGAGAGGGGTTTCCTTACTACAAAATTCAATAGTATATTAATATACCCTAAGACAAGGAATAGTGGGTCTTGAGTGACCAAGAATAGTAATTTTGTTATGTGATCCTGAAACAAGTGGGCTTACATCAGCAGAACATCACACATGACTCTATAATTAGCATATTTAGTTTATTTTTGTAAATTACGGTATTTCACTATTCATCAAAAATTCATGTATGTCAGAAAAATCCCAAAAATTTACCCCAACCAATTTTCTATGTGTAGAATCCATATATTAAGTCCATTTTTTTAAAAAATTCTAAATATTATGAATTTAATATTTAATTAAAATCATAATTTACTTAAAAAATAGTTTTTAAGATTAAAACTGATTTTATAGTGCTTTCAAAAATTACGTAGGGTTTTATAAAATTATCTAAAAACTATAAAACATTGATTTAAAAAATAATGAATACATTTTATGAAAATAAATTTTCTTTTAAATTAATTAATTAATTATAATAATTTATTTATGACTTACAAAATACCAAAATGTTTACTAAGGTCTAATTGTCACTTTCTAAGATGTCTAAATTTTAAATAATTATTCACGGGTAAGGTTACCCTTATGTTGGATGATTTACTATTCATAAGGGTCATAATACTTTTCATAAGGGTTTTTTACTATTCATTAGGGTAGATTACTATTCACCAAAAATTATTTTTGTTTTATTAGAATCCAAAAAACATCTTGAACAAAACCATGTATGTTAGACTTTCAAAATTCCCATTACATAATTGAAAAACAAAATTTTAAAGGTAACTTAGCACTTAGTAGTTCGTTATGTTGTGTTTTCATGTGATTTTATGACATAAATATAAGAAGGGTATTTCCATTGAAAAATTTGGTTCATTACAATTCATTCAGGAAAAAGTTATTATAGGATTACAAATTCTCTCAGGCAATCTTGTCACTTCTCTATTAGAATGTTTAGGCATTCCATTTGTTTGAGTGTGATATGAAATTGAGGTGTTTTATAAAACCCCATTATTTTTCAAAATATATTCCATGGATTGATTATATAAATGGGATCCTATGTCACTTACAATGTCACATGATGTTCCAAATTGGTGGAATATTTGGATTTGAGGGACTCACAAATATTACATGAATCCTCCATTCTTATTGTTTTAGAATCCACCCACCAAGATACAAAGTTAAAAAAAATTAATGTAGGTGAATCTATTCGAAGGGGGAAATGGTCACATAAAATTTATTCCAAAAAGGAAAATATATCAAATATGATTAAAGGATGTTAGGGCATTTCATTAATTAATGATACAGTTCAAAAATATTCCCATGTGGACATGATGGAAAAACATATTTGATTCAAAAAAGGGTAAATTCGAGAATAATCTAGATTTATGGAAAATTTGGTAGGTCCATTTTATTATAATGTGTCCACCAATAAGAACTAAGTGGTATATTTATAAGATATAGAAATGATTATATTCATTAAAACATCTCATAATCACCAAGTCAACCCTAGTTTTCCATTCATTATTATCATCAAAATGATGAATATTGAATCACTATTTAATTATAGTTTTTTAATCTATTGAATATTTTATAGATAAAAAATCAATAAATATGTAATTTAAAATTTAATGATACAATTGATACTTCATAGTATGATATGAGATGAGTTTTGTGGAAAATTTAGTGTCAATAATTCCATAATGTGAATAATTATAAATTTTACTCTAGTTATCAACCACAAGGATTTCATTTCCATGTCTATCTTTGATCTCAAGGTCAAACACATGAAGCATTAGGATCTATCTTATTAGCCTTTTTTGGAATCAAAATTCTTAAATTTAAACTTTATTTTTGTATGTTCTTTAATGTTGATGATTTTTGAACCTAATATATATGGTTAATATTTATCCAAGAAAAAACCACATATAGATTTTTATTTCTAGCGACTATAAATTGATATTTGGTTTCATATTGTGTTTTTAATGAATAATAAATGAAATGAAAAATTATTTTTATTATTTAACCAAATACAACCCCACTGGACCTATCAGATGCATCAAACATCAATTTGAACGGTAAGGACTAATCTAGACTACTAAAAACAAGGATTTTATCAGTGCTAGAAAAACGCATTAATAATACTAAAAAAAGTGATGTTAATCTAGGTGAAGATAAAGGGGGTCCCTTTTATCAGGGCTCAGAAATGTGCTGACAAATACACCTTTTATAATCGATTTTTAAAAGTGCTGATAAAACTCAAAAAAAATTATATTCATGGGGGGGGGGGTGCTTTTAACAGCATTTGACCCCCTATCAGTTTTAGGCCTCCCGTGCATTTCCCTAGCCTGTGAATTCTGCATTTCCAGCACGCCCCTCCTTGCTTCCACCTGGATTCGAAACCGTGGCCTCCCCCTTGTGCGCCTACACCTTTACCACTAGTCCATTTCGTTTTTTATCTATTTAATGATACATCTATTTATTTATATATATAATTATATTTATTTGAATATTAATATAGATTCATATTAAAATAAATATATTTAGTTATATTAATTCATATATATTTATTCCTATAGTAATATATATATATATTTATAATTATATATTAATATTTATTCGTATACTAATATAGATTCATATTAATATAAATATTTTTAGTTATATTAATACATATATGATTATTCACATATTACTATATATATTCATTCGAATATTAATATATATTTATATATATATTAGTAGTTACAATATTTTATCGGTATATTTATTTGTATAATAATATATATTTATAAGCTTTGTTTTAAATACATTTATAAAAGTTTTTTATGTGTATTTATAAATAATTAAATAAATACATACATACATACATACATAAAACACACACACACACACAGACACATATATATTTATGAATAAGTACATATATATGTGTATTTGAAAAGCCATAGAATGTTAAAACGACATTAACTTATAATCCAGAAGCCCGTTTCATCTCTACAATAAGTAAAATTGAACAAAATGATACAATCTTCGATATGATATGTAGTACAGGGCTAATGGACATCTGGATCAGAAGTAATAATTGATTGAATTTTAACAAATCGGGGTATGCCGACTAAAAACTCTGTTTTGGAGGCCTTTTGGGACTCTTTTGGATAGAAAGAAGTGACAAAGTCTTCGTCCCATTTATTAGCATTCAGAACTCGTTGCAAGCTTCGATTTGATATGTTGTAGAGCTCAAATAAACACCCCGATCAAAAGTTATAGTCGTTTGAAGTTTGAGTTACATTTTCAACGTATTTTAGATCTTTTATTAATTTTTTTTGATTTTTTTGCATCTAAAAATTGTTATTAAATGATAATTAATCGATGATAATTAGTAAATTATTAATTAATAATATTTATTAAAGATATTTAAAGCCATTTTCAGTAAATTTCTTATATATTAAATGCATTAGTCTATTTATACTTTTCTAAAACATATTTAAAAAATATATATTATATTTATATCAATATAAATATACTTATATAACAATATATTATTTTTCATTATTTTTTTGAAAAATAAAATTTATCAGTGGTAGGAAAAATCAATGATAAATCCTCCCTTTTTCAGTGCTACAAAAAAAAGCACTGATAAAGGGGTCCCCCTAAACAGTGCTTAAAAAGTGTTGTTAAAGGGTGACATTGTGGAAACCCAATTTTGTGGTAGTGGGTTGGATTATCAGTGAAGATGAAAGCAGAAATATGTGTTCTATAAATCCTTCCATGTAATATTCATCCAAATAAAATGTAAAGTCATTATAAATTATTCAATTGAGTGATAGAAAAACTGTACTAAAAATATTTATGAATCGCCAATAGAAAATAAAATAAATAAGGAATTAGAGAATGCATCGAAGTGATATGGTATTAGGAAGTTATTAGATCACCTCTATCGTATCTAATTTCAAATGATCACCCTCTATTGAAATTTGTTTACTATAAAAATCCCATTAGTAACCATGATGTGGAATTATTAAAAATTTAATACAAGGTTACGTTTGAAACACCTTCTTACTACCAAAAAGGGTGAATTCAAGAAAGATTCAAATGAATAAAATTGAATACTATATTCATTCATGAAGACCTCTATTAAATTCCCAATTAATTTAGAAATAAAACACATTACATACAACCATAATTTTTTTATAATAACAAAAAATTAAAAAAAAGGAATTATCATATATTCATATGTTGCAAGGTGGATAGTGAAATTATTAATTTATAGCCCTGGTGGTGGAATTGTTATCTAGAAAAATTCAATGTATCAATAACGACATCAATAATATTACATTATGGATATTACTTAATGTATTTTATCATGTAAATAAACTGGGTATCAATTTTTTGTGCTCAATCCTTCAATATTTAAATATTGATTTAAATAGAACCTTTATTTTTCACTCGAATTGTGACCACCTCTCCTTGTTCATATGTTATAATAGTTATCCAACTCTTATTAGGCACCACTAAATTATAAAAAACCCATTCAATATCATATATTATTTAGATAATACTAGTTTTATTAATATTTGGGATATCTACCATTACAACCTCACGTATGATTGTATGGAGTCTTCTTTTAGGTTGTATGATTGGTTTTTATGGTTCTTATAGATTGATGTGATGCATGTATATGGAAGGTTTTATGTTATGTATGTCTTAAAGGGTCCAATCTATAGACATTCCATTTTATCCTAACACATGAACATGTTTAAACTCTTTAATTTTATTAATGGTAGAAGATACAATGATGTGATAAAGAGATCATGGAAATTTAATGGATACATCAGGTGTACAGGAAGAGGATTTAGATCAGCTTCATCGTTCATTTTTAAGACTGAAAAAATAGTATTAAATGGAGATCTTATAGTTTTTTATTCATTATCCTCATTATTTTCCAAGGTGGACCAATAGAGATCAAATATGTTATATTATTCCAAAGATTTTTTAAGATCCTTTATATGATATATCATATAAATGAAAGGTAAAAATTAGGTACTTAAATTATGAATTGGTTAATCATGGTGAAAATTTAAAAAACTCTTCTATATTTATAACATGAAGAATATGATGGATCATGATTCAATCAACGGTCAGATGTTTTCTTAAAATTATGGATATTTAATTAATAGTGATCCACTAATTGGTATCACATGGTATGAAAATTATCAAAAATAGAATATTGGTTACTAAATTTAATTGATAAGAAGAACATATGAACAAAAAATTTTGGTTTAGTTGTTATGGGGAATGGTTTTCATAGAATCAAGTGACATCAAGAATAATATGTCTTACATCCCATGTCAAGGACATATAAATCACTTTTGATGATAAGATTATTGACTAAAACAAGTGTATCCTTAATTATTACCACTCTAATAGTAGTGATCCAATTAGACAACTAGGTGAAATAAATCATTGGGTGAAAGAGATAGAGAATAATTTTATTTAAGATTTATTTTGGATTTATATTTATAGAGGATCATAGTTTCATGTGAGCATTATCAAATTTATAACTCCCTACTTAGCATTGAACATTCATGGTCCCCATATCCTTTCACATCAAGGGAATGAACAACTGATCGGAAAAATTTTAAATGATACAAAGCTCTATTTTATGGTAAAATAATTCAATACGTAGTATTTCCTATGTTGTTATTTTTAATGGAATCCAATAGTGGAATGATTACTTCAAGATGTGTAAAAATGTCAATCATTTCAAAATTATGATCAAAGGGAATAATATGGTTTTAGATGGATCGAGGAAATGGAATTCGGTTCATCAAGGGGCATAATGAGGAAAGGGAGTGGATTTATGTTATTTTACTTTTTTTTATTCTATTCATTTTCATGTTCAATATTTATTGGTGATTTTGATGAGTCTTCATGGGGAATAGAAATTTTCTTTCGAGTTAAAATTTATATTTCACTTACATTACCCCTTGTGATTGGAAATGGTTGAGTAGGGAGTTAGGAATAAAATATTTTGTATTAATGAATTGGGTGGGATTCATGTTTAATAATTTTTCTTTCAATGATTTTTAAGCCAAAAAAGTGGTGGAGGAATGATATTTCCCAAAAATTTCCAGTGGTTTCATAGAAGTGGAGGCATGCCATTAATTAGGATTCCACATATTTGGGTTCTCAAGAAATTTTATATATTATGTTGGTAATTGGGAATGATCACTAGGATAGTAGAATCCAAGATGGTATAAAGTAGTATCTATCCACTGATATTAAGGAAAAAAGGAATAATGTTGTAGGAAGTTACCCCTAGATTGACCATATTAGAGGTATATTCGATACTGAGGTGGGAATTGGGTGGTTTGGGGATGGTATCCCCATACCTTAAGACTATATAGTAATTCTATATGGGTTCATAGGTAGAAGAGAAGAGATCCTAGTGGTATTGGTTGAGATTTATATTTGAATAACCTTTTTGTTTCTTGTTAGTTTTCGTATGAGAAAAAAATAATCTATAATGGTCTAAATAAATCTTATTCAACATCTTGTAGTTGTTGCTATGTGTCAGTTGAATCAGATTTTGAGAGACAGATTCAGTAGATTTTGAAGGCTCTAGGGAACTAAGACCATGTATAAGAATATGTTGGCGTTTTGGAAGCTACAACTAGCTATTTCACTTGTCTTTTAAGATCACTCATCCAATCAATAATCATACAGGTATTTTTGGATTGATTCTATAGGACAAAATTTACTTTATCATGTTATCGAGTATCAAATGGTTTAGTGTTTTTATCCATGTTTCTGATGAGATCACATGATATTGTAGGTGTTTATTAAAATATAGAACCAACACTTGTGACATCGACAAGAGTTCACTCCATATACAATAACACCTCGTAGAATTATTAGTTCAAGATTGTGTCATCGATTTTCTATTTGGGATAGTTTTCAAAATCTTTTTGAACCACTCCATATTTTCATGGAATTATTCATTGGGGGGATATATGGATATGAGTAATTTCTATTAAGATAGTAATGGTTTGGGATGTTTGGAATAATTTCTCTATGAATTGTTACTTCATATCATTCTTTGTGTATAAGGAAGTAGGAGGGAGGTAATAGATCAATGATCCGGAAGAGTTGGATATGGAGAAAAAAAATTCTCAATGTTTTTTTAGACTATAAAACATTGTCGGATTCATAGTATTGGACACCACTTGTTACACATTTAGGTAAAGATGAGGATCCCTAGTTGATATTCCATGGAAATGAGGTGAAATATGAATAAAATTCTTTTTTAGTTTGAAAGAAGCCTCAATAATTTTATATTCAATACCAAGTTGTTGGAAATTCATATTAGGGGTAACGAGTTATTGAATGGATTATTCCATATTATTGACATATCGAGATCAATTGTATTGGAAATTAATAAGTCATTAGTGATTTTATTATCACAAATTTTTATCCTATTTTTTCCATGAGTTTACTATATTTCTATGTAAAATAGTTCTAATTTATTTTTTAGGAGACTATAAGGATTTTATCTAAATTTATACATAATGAAGATGGTGGAGGTTTCTCTTTGTTTTTTCCTTTAACGATTAAATTTTATTGGAAGTATGGTTTTTTTCTTTGTTTATTATAATTGTTTTTCGATTTCAATTTTTTTATTCCTTTTAAAAAAAATATGAAACAATTAACTACTAATTGATCCATCCATATACTATATTTCCGTTTTTGGATGACTTACTATCACCTATTAATTGTTCAATGGTCTACTGCTCTTTTATGATTTTTATAGTGGAACTCAGGTTGAATTCATGATGATGGTAATATTTTTGTGGTCTATTTTACTGTATGTATATTTAATGGGGTTTTGTTTATATGATTAAATAAATTGATTTATAGATTAAATTTGATTTAATATTTTGATAATTGTTTGTTTGAGTTCAAAATTGGGGAAATATTCTTTATACAAAAATTATATTTTCAAAACATTTTATTAAATTAACATCCTCTTCAAAAGATTATTTCGTTCAGAGTTCTCAGTTTTTCATTAATCAAATCCTCAATGAGGTTTCTAAAAGTTCTCAATAATAATTTATATAAGGATAAATAATTCATGAAACATTCTGTATATTTTTATTCTATAATTCATCGAAAACACTTGTCAAATAGGGCCTATCAATAATCTATGACATAACAAATTTCAAATACAAAATGTTATTTTGATGAATGTCAATCATGTAAAAAATCACAATCACTTATCATCCAAAAATTATGACGCACCCAAATAAATTATTTAGTCATTATTGTCACCAAGTATTGGTGAAATACATGAAATGGATATTTTTTTGGGCAGACCAAATTCATATTTTGAATTAGCGGACAATCCTAAGACCACCATGGAAGGTGCGTGCCAGAATCGTGGCCAGAATGCCAGATTGGAATGTTCACACAAGATATTGCGCACGAAATGCGAAATAAATTGGATTATTCTTCTTTAACCTCACAAAAACACCCAAGTTAGAAGAACTAAAGAAATTTGGTTGGAATGCAAGTAGAAGGACCACACACAAGTTCAACCTCTCCCAATGTGACTTCAAATGCCTCTAGTTCTCATTCCACATTACGCACCACCAAAGATGATTTCATATATAAATAGAAAAAACCCCTTCATTTTGGGCTATCATTATAGAATATGAACTATCACTCCCATGTGAAAAAGATGAATCCTTCCCCGACTATGCACTAGACAGGGTCTCAAGGAATTGAAACATGCATGACAGGTCTCTCAATGGTCCTCCTTCGGATTGGCCCACTAGGGCCTGACCATGGACCACTACCGTCTATTATAAGGGAACTGGGCATAAAACATCTGTCTTGAGGGAATTATTTTCATTTAAATTGTTCCTCTTCTTCCACAAAACCCCTGTTTTATGCAGGAAACACCTAATCATTCTTGCAAGCCCTCAATATTGTGTTCTCTGTTTCTTATATGCTCTATGTGTCATCCTTAGCCTAAGGCACCACGTCCGAGCTCCTCTTCAACGCAATACCCCTATCTTGTTACCAATTATAACGTGTGTCCCTCCAGGACTGTAAGAAGTTATTTTAATGTTCCCTGAGGAGTTCTTCATGTGTTGTTTCCCTTCCTTATTCATATTTACATAATAATGCTAATATCTATTTCTTCTTCGTGTAGATACGCTAACATGGAACCTTCAATGGATCAATCCACATACCTATCTGCACATGTAAATGATGGTGCATTCCCTTTACTTATAGTGCACTAGTCATGTATCTCCAAGTGGTGAGGATTGAATCCTCATCATTTGATCTATATGATGATAAACTACCTTTCACCTCCATCCATGATAGAAGATGTTTAATTGTGATAACCACTTAAGTGACAGGCCAGAAGAGAACTGTGAAGGGGGTGGGCATCATATCCCTCTCACTCCCCTCTCTTTCTACGCTTTATTTCCATGCACACCCCCTACATTCTATGCATAAGCCCCAACCCCTCTTGACATGGTTCTCCTAGTATGGTGGCCATACCATCTTCATAAATCTATACCCCTACTCGAGATTCCCTCTTGAGGTAAGCCCTCATTTCATCTATAGGCCGCTAACAACTTGTATTCCCCGATACATTCTACACAGACTCACCTTTCAAGACTTGATCATTAGGTCGTGTGTTGCCTCTTGTCTATAACACCGAGCTAGACTCACATGAGACTAGAGTATGAATTAACCATGAAATTATCTTGGGAATCCATATCATGTAATCCCCATGCCCCTCCACACCAAACTATGTAGACATTGATCCTTTCCTTTTTAGGAAAGGTACATAAGAATCCAATTTGAGTTCCATGCCCCTCACCCATTGGTCCCAACCACTTCACGTCGGCTCACCCTCATCCTACAGGACCTGAAACAATATGAACCTTTCATCACGAATGATGTTAAACTATATGATTTCAAACTACATGGGTTTTGATCCTTGTCTCCTAGATAAGGTACATTGGAAGCCTCCATGAGGTCCAACCCCAAACACTAGTAAACTATGGTGTCCCCATTGATGGGACCCAAATACTATGTCAAACCTTAGTGGTGTCATACATGTTCCTAGGTTGTCTCAGTGAATAAACCCCACATTTAATCCATATTCCTCCAACAAATAGTTCACCTCTTATGATGGGATTCTATCCACACGTATGCCTCATCATGTCTACGGTTTTGTACCCTTTTTGTACACTCTGATTCCATACCCCATCCAAAACTAAGTACACAATAATTCCCTTCTAGGGGGATACATAAAAACCCTTTTTATGGATCAATTCCAACACTATAACCATCACCTCAGTCCTCGGTTCAATCCCTAGTAATTACATACTTCGAAAGATCATCCATGTACATCCAGATTCCACCCAAGCTGCCACATCCTAGTTAAATCCTACCATCCAATTAGGAAACTAACCATATATAAGCCCCAATAAATCTCATTTCTCATTGTAGCACCTACGCCACTAACCTTATTTAAACCCTAACATTACTTCAGGTTTTTTACATTATGTACACCATGTTCCAATGAATCACTATCATTAAATATTTGTGTTTTGATCCCTATATTCTAAACATGTTACATTAGAAGACTCTTCAAGGTGAAATCCCATCCAATGGTAAACCTTGGTGTCCCATTTTTTAGGTCCCAATCATCCTTTCATATGCCCTTTGAGGTGTCCAGATCAGCCATCAAAATGTGATATATTCCCTTAATGGTACACACCACTTTGTATCTTTCCTCCTTGGGAGTCATGACCCACCCATTAGGTAAACCTTCCAGGCAATCTATTATAGGTATATGACGATTTGATCCACTCTCATATGAGTTATGATCTTTCTAATCTGTCTCCCTTAGACTTTAACTCATAGAATAACCCATGTCAAACATGGAAGTATGAGGAAGACCGTAGAAACATGCCTCTGAAATATAATTCCCTAAATTAGACAAGGGATTCCTTGGTATGTTTCACCCTCATTACACCATATCATAAGGTAAAATCCTCATGTACTAGTGTTTTAGCATCTAGAGACACCATTGATTCCAAACGTGACTACTCACCTAACCAAAGGATGATGGAATGATGTGACCCCATGGAATTTCCAAGCAAGGGAATTGTAATTAATTGGAACGCACAAATATATGGCACCAAAAAGAGTTTCACGAACAATGTATTAATATTTAAGGGATTCCTAGACTAGATAATTAATTACAAGGTGGAATACATTTCAAGATAGACTAGCATCCCATCATCTCATATCATTCATGGAGAAAACTTCTCTGATGACGTGATGAATATATCTTTCCATTGGAATAGAGTATTATGGGTAAACAAATAGCTGCACATCGTCGATAGACGAATGCATACATCCGGGTGAAATCAACATAAATAAAAATGGTGAACCCAACGTGAAACACTTATCCTCAATATGGAGATTAGTAGAATTCCAGACATCAGTAGATAAGTGTGTCGTTAGATCCTGCAATCCAGCGCTAGGTCCAACTAAGAAGATAATGGGAATAACAAGAAACTAATCATGATTTGTGGAAGTTAATAGTTGGCATCCTGGTCTGTGATGTAGCCAGCATGGATATTTCTATCCATCTATGGATTTATCAACTACACTAGGGAACTGGTCATCAATTTACAACTATTATTACTGATGGATAAATCTTACTACTTTTCCTTACCCAAGTAACAACTAAAGTAAAACGATCACCTCCCACCTATATATGTAGGGGCTGGTGCAAATCCAACATAGTAGTCCTCCATGACATCATATCTTCTGTGAATAATTATACGACCACCTATGTTGGGATTCATTTCCCCATCTCACCCTCATAATTTATTCAAAGTAGGGTGATCAATACTATTTTACAATGATACGAACAAGAGGGGGTTATCCCAATATGGGTTATGGACCATCAAGACCTGGTGACCTTAATACCCAGTCAATGCCACATCCCCTAGGGGCTTTGTAAGAAGTCACTTCCCCCAATCCAACCTTTAACGGTTTCAGGAGCTTATTCATACCACTCTTATGATTCAATCCTTTAAGAAAATGATGTAAGAGATGCCTAAGTCCTCCCAGATATGACATCATTTGGGGATCTGATGAGTAGGGCTCCCACCTGGCCGTGTTTGCATATCCAGTCAGTCCCATAGACTAAGGAGGAGGTGGTCCATACCCCAACTCCAGTAGCTTAGCTGACCTGATGTCAACGTTGGGTATATGGTCATGAAGACGCCCACCAGGGGTCATCATCTTCTAGGGATTAGGTGGCCCAAGCCACCACTGGTGCACACTATTGGACACCAGTAATTGTTACAGAGCATGGGAACTTCTATATACTAGTGAAGAAGAACATCCACGCTTGGTCCGAAGTAAGGCACCGACCACCCCACAAGCAGGATGAGTTGACTCCTCCGGTCACCGGTGTAAGTAGCAACCATATTGGTGTAACAAACCAAACCTTCATTAATGGAAATACCTCTTGATCTAATTAATTGTCTCTTTATATAAACTTTTTATATAAAATTTCAACTTCTTTGGTTTTTTGTTATGAATTGAGACCTTTTATAATATAGCCATTTAATAGTGATCACATGATTAGTATAAATATAGGGCATTAACAAATCCATTTTACCCAGACAATGGAAGTAATGGCCCAATCTAGTAGGCATGACCCATACAAAGCCCATTTGTCAGAGCTCAGAAATGAGGTGGCATCATTGGCCTTCAATCTCTACCATGCTCAATCCAATTGTGAACACCCTAAGCTTGAGTAGAATCGCTTATGGGAGAAGTAGAAGTTGATAGAGATTACCACCCGAGCGATGTTATTCGAGCCACCCCAAGAGTTTTTCACCATTGCACACCTCACCCTTCACTCTTATGTGGGTGTTTTAAGGGTTTATTTAACAGGAACCTAGTACTATTGTTATGTACATTATTGTTTTATATAATAATGAATATACTTTCATTTTATTATTGTTACCATGTAAATAGTTTTTAAAGAACATATAAAATTTTTAGTTAATGTTCAACTAAGAAATATATTTTGATTAATTAATGTATTTTTGAATTAAATAATATTTTAATAAAATATTATTATTATTATTAGATTAATTTTTATTAAATATAAATAATTTTATAATTTTATGAATATAATCGTAATTTTTATTAAGGATTGAAAGCCATTTTTTCAAAACCCAAGAATTTTCTATAAATGTCGGTTTTTATTTTAAAAGTAAAAAATTAACGTATTTATAAAATTATTTAGATATAATGAATATTATTTCTAGAATCAGGACATTGAAATTATCCAATGGTGATTTTTTCATAATATTCTGAGATAGTCAATTTTTTTGGGTAAAATTTAAATACTGTTTAAATATATAATGTGTTTTATGACATCATAATGACCCAATAGTGATTTAATAAAATAATATATACTTTATGTTCGTAAAATATATTTATTACCATTAAAATAATGTGTTTTTGGGTTAGTTTGATTTATTTTACCAATCTTTAGTGGACCCTTCAAGACTTATTAAACATTTTGTTATTTTAAATAGTTTTCCTTTGGAGTGTGACTCACCTCCACATAAGCAACCCATTATTTTAAGAATATAATACTTTGGTCTTATAAAATATATTTTTCCACACCCCTTTGGAAAAATCCATGGGCAGAAACAATGTGCTGTATTTTGGTTTTGATTAGTTTAACGTGAGATGTCCCAAACCTAAATAATAAACAATTCCCTCCCCTTTCCTATATAAACACACCCATGGACCCACTTCCTCCTAACTCAAAGACTTTGGAGTTTGTCCAACCTCTTCCCTACTATCTATAGAATCCTACTAATATTCCCCAAGATCCCAATAATCCTCTCTCAAGCCTCTCTCAAGCCTTTGGAAGCATGCTTCTAAGTAAGTGTTTTTTCTTCCTTTCTCATTTTTTCCAATATTGTTTAAATTGTTATGCCCTTTTAGTTTCAATTATAAATGTTGGGGTATGGTTTCTCACCTCCCCATACCTCCCTATTTATGTTTTAATGCTGGGAGACCCCTTTATCTTTCATTAAATTCCTCCCATTACACTCATTACTATGCTCAAATACCAAAAGAAATTTCTCTCTCCTCATTTACATTCAAGAAATTCTTTTGTATCGTGAATCTGAATTCCACTAAATTTGTTGAGACATTTATCTATATGAATGAATTACTGTCCATGTCATGAATATAAGAATAAAATCCCCTTTCTCTCCCATCAACCATTTTTATGAGTTATTAGGTCACGCTAGTATGCTGCCGAAATTACACCACGTTTTTTCAAGCCAATGTCATTGTGTAGTGAATACCATGGCCATTTCACTATCATGGGTATTCACCTTTATACACAATTACTAGTTGATTAATGAGTTTCATGTTTGTATTCCACATTTGTTCATCATGTAATAAATGATTATGTTTAATTTTTCAATGTTTAATGATCCTTGTGGCACACTTATGCATAAAGTGAAATGTTTAAGAAGGGTGCGCCCTGATAGTGCTCCAATGAATTAGGTAAAGTATAATATCATGATAAGTCATGTGAAATGGGTGTTTAATCGTTCCATTTCAAGTGCAATGAGGGTTTACCCATGATTCAGGTGTAATTAGGGTTTACTCATTCTCCATGTGCAAGGAGACTTGGCTCATGATAATTCCATGTTAAGAGTTGTTGCCACATTTCCATGTTTTGATTATCATTCTTTATCATGACTTTATGTTTATGCTTCTATTGTGCTCTATAGATAATCCTATTCTCTACCATGTATTGTATTTCTCATGTTATTCCAGGATTATTCCCTTACTGGGCTTTGTACCTCACCCTTTTCTTATGCATGTCCTCCAGTTATCCCATGCAATGATAGGTATGAGGAAATTTAGTGGTCTTATAAATGAATTTTTCAATAAAGATGTTTTATTTCATGTTTTATGTTGTTTTGTAATAATCATAAGCCTCAGATACACTAGAAATATCTATCTTCTTTGTTGAATCAAGTGAAGTTTATTTAATAAATTATTTTTAATTGTGTAATAAAAGACCAGAGTTTTTATAGTTGGTATCAGAGGATGGGTATAGTTGTTTTTGGGATTAGGATTAGAAAACCCTAGTAAAGCATTAGACACATGACTATGTATAATAAATGCATCCCTATGTTTTGGTGAGTATTGAGTATGTGGTTTATCAAGCAAATACATCCCTGCCTGGATACATGCAGGTAGAGGCGACTCTGGAACATATGTATCCTATGGGTAAAACCCGAAAATAATGATTTGAGCTAGAATCAAACAGGAACTGGTGCATAAGAAAGGGGCATGCTATATTATTGGTTACAAAAATCCCAGGGGATATACATTAGTAAACTCAAAAGCTTAGTATGAACCATTATTAAGTGACTAAAAAAGTGACCTATGAATATACTTTTGAAAGTAGATCATGGATAACACAGACAGAATCTAATAGATTTATATGTTAAGGACATAAAAGTTATTTATAAGTCATCAGTTTTTTCCTTGTATTACCCTTTATGTGTTACCCCTAACTTTCATTTTATTCTATCCAATGACCTGTAATAGGAGGACTCGGTCTGACAACTGATTTAAAGAACAATGTGATGATTGTACTAATGAGATGCCCAATCCATTGGGAGAGGGAATCAAGAACTTTTCCATGCTTCTCTCTCATCTAACTCAAGATTTGAATAGAAACATGGGTCACGAGGAATGTTCAACCCCCCCCCCCTAAAAAGAACATGTCATTGTCGAGAACTTTATGAGGTAATGGAATCCTACTTTTAATGGATCATCTGATCCCTCAATCACTGAACAATGGATCAACTCCATTGAAATGATCTTATCCATCCTTTAATGTTCTAAATAAGATGAAGTTCTCCTAGATGCTTATCATATGGAGAGAGGAGGTGATAAAAGGTGGATGTTGATCGAAAATATGATGCCTAAGGTGGAGATCAAGGAGTTGGAATGGAAGGATTTCTAGAAGATGATTTTCCATAAATATTTTCTGCGCACCCTCCGGCTTAAGTTTGAAAGGAACTTCCTTAAACTCTAGAAAAATGACGACGAATCTGTTGGAGTGTACAAGGAAAACTTCAAAAGGATTGCATGATATTCTTATGGATTTTTCATTACCCCTAATTCAAGGTTGATAACTTCTTTGGTGGTCTGAAACCTAGCTTTCAGAAAGTGCTGGTGATCCGTGACTTTGACAACTAGGAGGAAATTGTCTGATGTGCCCTCAAGGTCGAAATGGAGATTAGAGAATCTCAAGGGTATCATTGGGATAAGAATAATAAGGTGTACTTAAATGTTGGGAGTCCAATGGATAAATCCAAAGGTGATAAGAAGATACAACACCCCACTTGCTTAAGGTGCAGAAAGAAGCACCCTAGAAATTTCCTGAAGTGGACGAGGAAATGCATTAGGCGTGGAAGAAAAAGGCACCTACCTATTAACTATTAGCAAGAAATACCCGTGGTTGTGAAAGAGGATAGGAACGCTCCATTCTAACTTCAACATGTGGTTCATTTCTACAACGTTAATGAACCGGAGCATCTTGAAAATCAGTTCCCAAAGCCAAGGGTTTTTGAAGGCAACCAACAAACTCCAAGGTAGTAAGGGAGATCTTTTTCCATCACTACTACTGAAGTGAACCCCGACAATGAAGTGGTGAAAAGTACTCTAGTTATTCATTCAAGAATAGTGAACTTACTTTTTGATTTAGTTTCTATGCATTCTTTTATATCTCGAAGGTTCTGTTGAATAGTCCCAGCACCACCAAAAATCATGGAAGTGAAGATGTCAGTGAGTACAACAAATGGGGCAATCATTACATACCATGAATATAACTCCTCCCCTATCATAATCTGTGGATATAGATTCCTAGAAAATATCTTCATACTACTTCTAGTAGAATTTGATGCAATTCATAGCATGGATTAACTTTCCTTATATTCAGCCAGCATAAATTTATATGAGAGGGAAATCACTCTCTATGTGGAGAAATGACCCATGATTCTTTAAAAGTGCAAGGATGAAGATGAATATTCTTTAGATACATCATCTCAAGAATGGATATTAATTCCCTATGAGCATGCGTATCTGGCTCAAATGATTGAGTTCAAGGAAGAAACCATCCTTGAAGACATGCCTATTGTGAGGAAATTCGCAAAAGTGTTTTCGGAGCAATTTTCTGGTCTTCCTTCTAGAAGATATATTTAATTCTCAATTTATCTTATACTAGGGTCATTTCCAATATCCATGAATCCTTATATAATGGCATTTTTGGAGCTTGAGGAGCTAAATAAACATCTACAAGTGAATCTAGATAAAGGGTTTATACACCCAAGTGCTTCACCATGGGGTGAACCAGTACTCTTCGTCAAGAAGAAGGATGGGTCAATGTGCCTTTGCATCGATTATCATGAGCTCAACAAAATCATGATAAAGAACAAGTATCCTCTACCATGAATTGATGACTTCTTCAATTATCTTCATGGAGAAAAATACTTTTCCAAGGTGGATTTGCAGATGGGATATTATCAAGTAAGGGTGAAAAAGGATGATATCCCCAAGACTGCTATTCGTACAAGATATGGGAATTATGAAGTCATAGTAATGACTTTTAGACTCACTAATGCTCCAGAAATCTTCATGGACATGATGAATAGAGTCTTTAGAGATTACCCTAAAAAATTTGTGGTATTATTTATAGATGATATTAAGATATACTCCAAGACCAAGAAGGATCATGGGGAGCATCTAATAACTGTACTAGAGACCTTTTGAAAGGATAAGCTCTTTGAAAAGTCCAACAACTATGAGTTCTGGTTGAAGGAGGTCTCCCTATTGGGCCACATCATCACAAGCAAGGGGATATCTGGGGATCCCTCCAAAATAGATTCAATTGAGGGATGGATAAGGCAAATATCTATAATGGATATCTGTAGCTTCTTGGGGTTAGCTGGGTATTATCGTTGATTTTTGAGAAATTTATCACGATTTCCAACCCTCTTACCAAGATAATTTTAATGGGATTAAAGTTATCTTGGAGTGATGAATGTGAAGAATGCTTTATGGAGTTGAAAAGGAGGCTTACCACTACACATGTGCTCATTTTATGCACAAGTGGAGAACTTTTTGTGGTATTCCATGATGCATCGAAGAAGGGAATGGGATGTGTGTTGATGCAAAAGGTCAAAGTCATTGCCTATGCTTCAAGGCAATTCAATGTTCATGAACAGAACTATCCAACACATGACCTCGAGTTGTCTATAGTGACCTTATCTTTGAAAATTTGGTAGCATTATCTCTTTGGGGAGAAGTATGAAATATATATGAACCACAAAAGCCTAAAATGTATATTCACATAGAAAGAGTTGAACATGCTCCAAAGAAGATGGTTATATCTGATAAAAGACTCTGACTCCTCAATCCATTACCACCCTGGGAAAGAGAACAAGGTGGTGGATGCCCTAAGTAGAAAGGACCCAACGATTCTATCATTGATTCAAATTGAAAAGGATCCAATGTTATTAGATTAGAAAAATATGTACATGTGAAAGATAAAGAAGGGAACATTATCAATCCTTTCACAAATCATATCTCAACCATTACTTTTGGAAAGTATAAAGGATACTCAGAAGGACGATGTGAGAATTCTGGAAAAATATTAGATATCGGAAAAGGGAAATCCTCAGAGTTCAATTCTAACGAAGAAGGAATTGTGATATTTGGGAAAATACTATGTGTTCTATCAAGTCTGGAGCTGAAGAAGTATCTTTTGGTTGTTTTACATAGTTCAAATTTCTCTATTCACCATGGAAACACAAAGATGTATCAACATCTCTAAGAGCATTATTGGTGGGATAAGATGAAAAAGCATAATGCAAAATATACATCAATGTGCCTGGTGTGTCAGCAAGTGAAGGCAGAGTGGCATAAGTCTAAGGGTATGATGAAACCATTTCCCATACTAGAATGGAAATGGGAGAACATCACCATGGATTTTTTCACCGGACATCTGAAGACATCCAAAGCCAACAATGCAATCTGGGTTGTTGTGGATCATCTTACAAAGGCTACACACTTCATTGCTAATGGGGACGATTTATTATTGTATCAACTAGCATAGATATATATCAGGGAAGTGGTAAGGCTGCATGGATTAAATCTATCTATTGTGTCCGATCGAGATCTAAGATCCACCTCTATGTTTTGGAAGATTCTTCACCATGCTCTAAATACTGAACTGAACTTCAGTACATCCTATCATCCTCAAACAGATGGCCAATATGACTGGACTATCCAAACACTTGAGGACATGTTGAGATCATGCTCAATGGGCTTTAATGTAGGATGGAGTCAACATCTTCCTCTGGTTGATTTCTCTTATAATAACAGTTTCCACTCGAGCATCCAAATGGCACCATATGAAGCCATTTATGGGAAATGGTATAGAACACTGGTGTGTTGGGATGAGGTTGGTGAGCGTAAGCTGATTGTACCACAAATGGTCAATGAAAAGGTGGAGAAGGTAAAAACCATTCAACAACATATCAAGGTATCCCAGAGTTGATAGAAGAGTTATACATATAACTATGGACAAGACCATGAGTTTAAAGTTGGATACATGGTATTTTTATGCATATCTTCATGGAAGAAGGTCATGAGGTTTGGAACGAAAGGGATGTTAAGTCCAAGGTACATCGGCCCCTTCGAGATTTTTGATCATGTTAGGGTTGTGGCCAATCGTCTATCACTTCCACCTACATAGGCTGGAGTTCATGACGTCTTTCATGTATCCTTATTATGGAAGTACATATCGGACCCTTCACATGTACTCTCTTCAGAGGTGGTACACTTAGAGGATGCCTTTTCTTATGAGGAGAAACTAGCAAAGATCATAGATCATATAGAAAATTTTCTATGAAATAAGACAATGCCCCTCATCAAGGTGTTGTGGTGAAACCAAAAGTTTGAATAAGTGATGTGGGAATCAGAGGAAATGATGAAGCAGAGTTACCCAAATCGGTTTTAGTGTTGTAAAGGAAATTTCAAGGGCAAAATTTCTTAAGGGGGGAAGATTGTAACGACCCAAACATTCGTTAATGGAAATCCCTCTTTATCTAATTAAATGTCTCTTTATGTAAAATGTTTATATAAAATGTCCAATTATTTGGTATTATATTATGAATTTTGACCGTTTCTATTATAGAAATTGAACTGTGATCACATGATTATTATAAATATAGGGCTTTAACAACTCCAATTTACTGAGGAAAAGGAATCAATGGCCTTATCCAGTAGACGTGCCCCATACGAATCCAATTTGTTAGAGCTTGGAAAGGTGACGACGTCACTGGGATTTTCTCTTGACCAAGCTCAACCTGAGCTTGAACACGTTAAGCTTGAGCAGAACCGCCTATGAGAGAATTGGGAGTTGATAGAGATTACCACCCAAGCCATGTTATCCGAGCCATCCAAGAGTTTGTCACCATCTCAAACCACACCGTTCAGTCTTATGCGGGTGTTTTAAGGGGTTATTTAACAAGAACCTTATATGTACATTTTTTGTATATAATAATGGATATACTTTCATTTTATTATTTTCAGCTTGTAAATAGTTTTAAAAAGTAAAAATATTATTATTAGTTAATGTTCTATTAAGAAATATATTTTGAGAATTAATTTATTTTTGAATTAAATAATATTTTAATAAAATATTATTATTATTATCATTAAAATAAATTTTATTAAATATAAATGATCATATAATTTTATTTATGCAATTGTAATTTTTAATAAGGTTTGAATGCCATTTCTGTCAATACCCATGAATTTTTTATAAATGATGGTTTTTATTTTAAAAGTGAAAATTAACAAATTTAAAAAATTATTTAGATAAAATGAATATTATTTCAGGAATAAGGATGTCTAAATTATTCAATGGTGATTTTTAATTATTTCCTCAGACAGTCAAATTTTCGGGTAAAAATTAAATACCTTTTAAATATATATTGTGTTTTCTGACACCATAAAGACCCAATAGTGCTGCAATAAAATACTTTAGGCTTTATGTTCGGCCAATATATGTTTTACCATTAAAATAATTTTATTTTGGGTTTTTTTTGATTTATTTTACAAAGCTTTAGTGGACCCTTAAAGACATATCAAACATTTTGTCTTTTGAAATCATTTTCCTTGGGAGTGTGACTCACCTCCAAATAAGAAAACCCATTTTTTTAATAAGTTCATAATTTGATCTTATAAAATATTGTTTTCGACTCCGCTTTGGCAAAAACGATGGGATGGTTTGTTGTTTTTATTAGTTTAATGTGAGGTCTCCCAAACCTAAATAATAAACAATTCCATATCCATTTATATATAAAACCACCCAAGCTCCCACATCCTATTCACTCAAAGCCTTTGGAGTTCATCTAACCTCTATCCTCCTCTCTCTAGAGTGCTCTTAATGTGCCCCAATCTCCCAATAAGCCTCTCTCAATCCTTTGGAAGCACAGTTCCATGTAAGGGTTTTTTCTTCCTTTCTCATTTTCATCCAATATTCATTAAATTGTTATCCCCAATTAATTTCAATTATATTTGTGGTGTATGGTTTCACACCTCCCCCAAAGCTCCCTCTTTATGTTCGAATGATGGGAGACCCCTTTATCTCTCATTAAATTCCTCTCATGTACACCCGTTACTATGCCGAAATTCCAAAAGGAATTTCTCTCTCCACATTTACATTCAAGAAATTCTTTTGTATCATGAATCTAAATTCCATTACATTTGTTGGGAAATGTATCTATAAGACCCCAGTACTGTTCATGTCATGTAAATATTATGAGACACATGTTTCTCTCTCATCACCCATTTTTAGGAGTTCTTATGTCACGATGATATGCTGCTGAAATTGCACCGAACTTTTCCATGCCAAAGTCATTATTTAGTGAATACCATGCCCATTTCTCTATCAAGGGTATTCACCTTTTTGAACATTTACTTTTTATTTAAAGAGTTTCATTTATGTATTCCAAATTCGTTTATCGTGGAATAGATAATTATTTTGAACGATTAAATGTTTTATGATCCATCTGGCACACTTATTCATGAAGTAAAATGTTTAAGAAAGGTGTGCCATGATAGCGCTCAAATGCATTGGGTAATGTTTAGTAAAATGATACGTCATATGAAATGGGTGTTTACTCATGGTAATTATAGTTCAATGAAGGTTTAATTGTCTTTCATTTTCAATGTGGGTTTACTCATGCTCTATGTGCAACGAGCCTCGGCTCATGCTAATTCTATGTTAAGTGTTGTTGCCACATTTCCATTTTATGATTATCATGTTTTATCATGACTTTATGATTATGCTTCTCTTATGCTCTATTGATATTCGTATTGTCTAACATGTATTGTATTCCTCATGTTATTCCATTATTATTCCCTTACTGGGCTTTATAGCTCACACTTTTCTTTTGTGTGTCCTCATGTAATCCAATGCAATGCAAAGTAAGGGAGAATGTAGTGGTCATGTACAATATGTTTTCAATAAAGATGTTGTATTTAATTTTTTATGTTGTCATGTAATGATCCTAACCCCCAAAGACACTAGACCACTCAATCTTCTATGTTGTATCAAGTGACGATTATGTAATAAATTATATTTAATTGTGTAATAAAATTCCTGGGTTGTCATACATGGGCTGATTCGTGATGAAGAAATGTAGTACAAAGGTCCTCCCTAAACCATCATTATACTTAGTGGAGGTTCTACTGACTCTTGAATCCATCATGGTGGTCCTCCCCATGACACCATCATCAACCCGAGAAGAGATCATCCCCGACTATTTGACACTCAGCATGAAAGTTCCTCCTCATCCACTCGGTCTATTATAAAAAAATTACACTTGAATACCATGTTATCAATGCGAGGATCCACCTTGCCCTATCACTTAATAGCATGGAGGTCCTCCCCACATTCTCAGTAACTCTAGAAGAGGCCCTCGTATCTTCATAGATGGTCTTTACATGGGTATTTACTTTACCTAGTATGTTTAGTATGAAGGCTATCCTCATACCAAAACTACAAGATCCGGTCAACACATAGGTCCTCCCCATGCTACAATCGACCACCATGGAGGTCCTCCACATGCACATTCCATATTTTGAAAAGGCCCTCCCCACTCCAAAAATTTCAATAACAGAAAACCTCCCCATGTTTAATTTGACATTTTCCCAGGTGATCCTCACACCCCAGCTTTTCCAAGGGGAGGTCCTCCCCCTTTTCCATTCATTATATGCCGAGGTTCTCCAAAAACTCCAACTCATAAAAGCGGAGGTCATACCAATGTCAAATATCTACCATTCCATGAAGAATTGTCTCAGTCTAAGAGGGTGGGTTGTCGATGCTAGAGGAAGAACATTAAGATGCCTTAAACTATAATAGAACTTGTCCACTTTTCAGATTTTGAGGCAGAGTGCGAGTTTATGATGAGACCTTCACCCTTATCCTCTCTGTAAGGGGATAGGGTCATAATTAGGAATATATGTCTCATCATTACAAAAATTGAGGTCCACCATATTCACACATCCTATCAAAGGTCCATATATGAGGGGGATGATTTACCCCTTTCTAGTGTCTGGCCATGCAATCGTCATTATCGTCAATATGACCATTATCTACCTCAACAAGATATCAGAAAGAGTTGTTCTAGGGACCAAAAGAGGATGAAAATCAATGTGACCCATTGCCAATGACCACATCCCCTATGCAAAAATTAGTGGTAATTATACCATCTTATAGGGATGTGGTGGTTAAATCAGTGTAATCTCTAATAAGTAGCACAAGATGAAGTGTTTTTTTGGCTCATAAGTCATAAACTTCACCGACTAGACTACCACTGCAATGGTCCATGACACTTTCTTTACCGGCCCCTATACCTTCCCCAATTGATGAAAAGGGAAATCAAGTGTCATATCCCAAGTCTTTTCCGAGAAGTTTGTGGCACATTCTCACAGAGCACCACTTCCTAGAGATGTTCTATCCAATTTCAACTACAAACTTCAACATAATGTAGTCTCTCACACATGATGAGGTTATGTGCCTCCAATGAATCTTATGGATGACGCATTTGTGTCTCAAGTTTTAGCGGTAATCTTACCCAATGTGTCACAAACACTATGATAACATTGTCCAACAATTACTGCTAGGAAAGTTGGCTACAATTCCTATCACACAACACCATGAATCACCCAATAGTCATCTTACCCAATAGAAAATATTCCTTAAGATATTTTGATAACATTGAAAAATTATTAAGGAGGATTCCCCATATGTTCCAATATGTGGTTGGGGGAAACATGTTACCTACATTTCAGTCATATCCTGTGCCAACCTTGTCAACCGGGTTATATTGAGGAAATTACATTAGGCATCGTCACTGTAAAAATGGTCATTCCTAAGATATACCCAGAAGGGGGCACTGGAAGAGGGCTTGGAGAAGTCGAATAGCCCACTGGATCTGTACAACACCCGACATACCATGTAGGTGTCCATACATTCCAAAAATGAATTTTTATTTTCATTCCTTCACCTCTTGAGTAGTTACCTCTTGGTCGAGACCTCAGAGAGGGTAAAGAGAACACTGGTACTAGAACCATCAAACCCCTGACCTATCTGGATTAGTGTATAAGATAGAGGATGATGCTGAAAGAATGGAACTACACCACCAACTTGCTGAACAAAATAAATAATTTTGATGATTTCCTCACCAGGTGCATCATCGAACTACGACCAGATTACAATAATTCTCGATTATGGTAGTAGGAGTAGGGATAGTTATAGTTAACTCCATGTGATTTTCCTCCTAATGATATCGACAACCCTACCCACCTAGACAAGGTAGAGGATGGTTTTTATGGAATGAGGCCACGACATGAATCACTAAATCAACCAATGTTGAATGATGACCTACCTTAGGACATGTCTTAGGTTCCATCAGATTCTCAGTAGGCTCTACATGCCACTCCTCGTTTTCCCCCAACAACCCGACAGGTTATTCCCCATGTTTCTTGGTTAATTAGACCAGTTTATCTAAGAGACACTGGGCCTTCTTACCTTGATAAAGAACATTCCAATGCATTAGTGCTTAGGGACCCTGATAAAGATAGTAACCCCCACTAGGAATATTATTGGGATACTATTTTTTATCATATCGAGGATACAGAAACTCAAAAGGTGGGAATCCTGTCGGATAGAAAACTATATTGGGAAATGGTGGATGATATTCCAGTATGCCAAGGTTTTGAAAATCCTACAATATACCCTTTCAATGGGACTAGATATCCATTGCAGCACCTACCCCACATTATTTCAATGTGTGGACCCATTTTGGGAACTCCATCACAATAGGAAGCTACTAAGATTTGATGTTTTGTACAAACATTGGAGGGGCCCAGATGTGTCTTGTATAGCTAGTTACCCATTTGGTCCAAAGCTAGTTAGGAGGATTTTCATAGGTAGTTTTTCTACAAATTCAGTTCCACCACATGGAAGAATAGTATTTTTGATCTCTTCAAGTGAAAGTGAAGGCCCTATGAGTTAATTGCATACATTCTCGCAAGGTGGAAGGGAATCAAATATTCCATTGATATTCCTCTAACCCAATAAAAGATTCTAACGATGTGTGTGGAGAATGTGAAGACTTAACTGGCCCCTTCTCTCATCACATAGAACTTACCAGGTGGTTTCTAGT
The DNA here is from genome assembly GCA_963277665.1 of Viscum album. Lineage (NCBI taxonomy): Eukaryota > Viridiplantae > Streptophyta > Magnoliopsida > Santalales > Viscaceae > Viscum > Viscum album. The sequence continues at coordinate 1,008,645,949 of OY728119.1, read as the reverse complement.
ATTCTTAGGACAAAGATCAACATTATAAGAAGCCTTGATGCATGCTAAGTAGGCACGTCTATTGCCTCATGTATCTCTTATAAGAAGAGATGCAAGGGCTAAGACCGCTGTTCTTGCCCAAATAGAGGCCACCAGATAGATGTATTTTTTCCTAGTAGATCCAACTCTACAGCCTCTCCAGGTCCCACCACCTTAGGCACATTCTCTGGATCATTAGTGCCCACCTCTGAATCAGTGGGCACCCCCAGGTAACGGAGCACCACCATCTTGGAGAGATAATCAAGATCCACCTCCTCATAAGAATCCATCATCGATTCATCGGGTCCAAGCACCAACATCTCCGTTCACATATTAAAGGATCCAAACATACTTATTTAATGAGGGTTAGGTTCATAGTTATTTCCCATACACCATGAACTAGGAAATCCTGTGGTTTCTAGAATGTATGATTCTTGAAGAGGTAGATCTAACTGATCTCCCCAATTACTACCGTATCAACACTTCCATGGGAACACTCTAAAGTAGTCATATGTGTTTAATGAATGGATCCAAGACCATTTCTATTTCCACATAGTCAGATTGGGTCCAACCCCAACATTGGTGGCATGTGTGTTTAAAAAGCCCAAAAGTGACAATGAGGGTGAATGAGAGTAGGTTTCTAAACAGAATAGTCAAAAGTATTAAAATTGGATAGATCACAAGGTAGTAACCCTTCACAATGGTATTATCCGTGCACATTTAAATTAGCCCAAGCATTCAAAACACACTACACTACCTTCAACAACTACCCCTACATCAACATCTCTTTGTTCTCTGAGGGGAATAAACACCAAAGATGCAAGGAAAAACAAATCCCTCCACATATGCCAAATCCATCCCATAATATTGGTGATTTCATGCCCCCATAGATGGGGACTTCCCCCACAATCCTTCCAACAATGGAGGAATCTTTAAGGGATGACCATGAGTATGATTCTGTCAATACCGTCGAACTAGTAAACCCTTACATGAATCCAAATGATGAAATGTTCTAGGTAGACCCTCCCAATATCCCATGTTGATGCATGTTTCTATGAAGCCATGGATATGTGAATCGTCAGAATGCATTAGCCAGTGCATCAAGATAATTGCATGCACGCCACTGATACTAGGCAACATTCCCAGTGCCTAGCTTAGTATGAGTTTCCTTTTCACCATGTTTCATCAAATTTACCTCTACTGCCATTTGTACTACATGATCTTGTATATCCACCACTACAATGCTATGATCAGACACATTCTGTTGTGGATGGACCTCATCCATCTGACCGTCATCCTGTAGTCACTCTACTGGGTTCAACTAGTGAGTAGCTGGACATTTCTAGAACCACCCAGAATCTTCATGTTTGACCAGCAGTGCCCATCATGCCTCCCAAAACTAAGAGACCACTTATCCGAAGAATTTTTCACATGACACATAAATATGATGTACTCATGAATCATTATAGCACTCCTACCCAACTGCTGATCCTCAAGGGTATCTAAATTTCAAAAGATATACATGAAGCCCTCGCAGAGGCTTTATGAAGACCTATTTAGTTTTAAAAGAAGGTCAGAGATGAAGATTACTTCCATGCTAAGGTAGTTAAATTGGAATAGTGTCAGGGAATCATTTCATTTTTAGGAGAAGATGATGGTTCTCCTATACAGGGGCACATTCTCCAGATGTACATCACTATCATGTTCAATGGTGTGGAGGTCTTCTATTTTCTTGTCGACATGGTCTTTGGGATCAAACTTATCCCAACCCATACACTTCGCTATATGGGTTAGTCTGAAACCGATCTAAGTCCCTCTAAACTGAAAAATCTAGGTTATGACTGGACAGAGCAGTCATTTTTTCAGAAAATATGCCTAAAGAACTTATTTAATTGCCTATTTTCCAGCACTAAGTTCAAGTTTGAATCATATGACAATGCTTACAATGTATTAATTTGTATACCATGGCTCCACATACATACATTAGTCCCTTCTTTATATCACAAATGAATTTTATAACCCCTTAATTCTCATGTACGCAGAATCAAAGGTGATGCGTCTCTCATTCCCTCTTGTGAATCCCGCTTCCTAGAGGCCAACTACTAGAGAAGCAAGGATATGCATGTCTAGGACAATGTGGATGAACACCTTACCACTATGGACAACCCATGGATAGACCTGGATGATGTCTACATCTGACCGATTCACCAATTGAAAGCCACAACCCCAGAATAGGGGAAATTCATTCTTGTCTCTCGGACAAGGGGAAAACGAATTCCCATGTATAGGCAATGCAAGAAGATACCGCATTACTCCTGAAAAAATAAATATTAGGCAATCTCATATCCCCTTTCCCCTACGAGATATGAAAAAAAATCCCATGGCAACGACAATACATTATACTTTTATTCACAATGCTGAGATATTCCTTCTCAAGCCAACATGAAACTATTAATTCTATACTATCCAATGTGGCCCCTTGGGTTGTTGTTTATATGGAATTGGAACGGATGATTTCATCTCCATGGAATTAGTAGGGAAGGAGTCCCCTAACAAGGATCCCACCGCCGCTCAAGTAGGCACCACTGTTCCGTCAGGATCTGCTGATTCAGAAGAGTTCCCCCATGATGATTATCCCCTCACAGTAGATGAAGTAGTGTTTTTTGAAGAGTCCCCTCCATCATTTTATGAGGGTGTTTCTATGAACATCGATTAGTTGGTACAAGTGAACCTCTGTAAAGAGAAAAATATGAGACCGACACATATTAGCATAGTAATGCCTGTAGAAGATAAACAATGATACATGCATTTCTTAAAGAAGAATCAGGATGTATTTTCATGGAGAAATGAAACTATTCTAGGACTAGATCTTTAGGTCATCATCCACTTCCTTGGCCTCCCAATAAACCATCACATGTTTAAATAGTCTCCCAAGAAGATGCTCCCCTCTCATGGTGTCATGATCGAGGAAAGGGTTGATAAGTTTATAAAATAAAACTTCTTTAAGTTGGTCTAGTACCTCAGATAGTTCGCCATAATTTGGTCTGTCAGGAAGATGAACAAATAGATCGATGTCAGCATTGATATCTAAGATCTCAACCACCACTTTTCAAATGATGATTTTCATATTCCAATGATAGAATTATTAATTGACACTGACATAGGGTTCCAATCTCACTCCTTCATGGATGTTTGTTTCAGATATCATAAAATTTAAATGGCCACCATGGATGAAGAGTTGGCTTCCTTCAAAGAACCAAAATTTACCTTCTGCTACCATATAATTCCATTAAGTCTATAGAATTCACATTCCACCTATTATCACTCCATGCACCACATATTCATTCTGATCGTTGGGTCATTGGTGGAATGATACATGGATGATCTAGTTGTTAAATCTCATCAGCATCAAGACCATCTATAGAATATTTTTAAAGTGTTCTGTATCCTCTGTTCCCAGCATCTGATGATGAACCCCTTAATGTGGGGCTTCGGGGTCAGCTCCATAATGTTTCTCAACTTAGATATCAAATAAACAATCATTGAAATTGATTTGAAGAAGATCCAGACTATCACCCAGATGCATCCACCATGAAACCTTCTTGTACACTAATGTTTTCAAAGACACTTAGCCTACACACAATGATTCATCACAAATCTTACTAGAAAGTGTAATACCATTTCACGAATCACTAAAAAAAGGTTTTGATTATCAGTGGTATGTGGAGAGATAGACCGCTATTGAGAAGATTGTGCATTATCTACTACAACCTTCAGTTCCAATGCCACCTATCTATCGAAAGATTTTGGTTCTTTATGTGACCATGCTAGAATAATCTCTTAGTGTCCTCCTCACTTAGAAGAACAGTGAAGGGATATATAACAGTTTATATAATCTCAGTCACATGCTCTACGATACAGAGGCAAGAAATTTCCCTATCAAGAAGAGATACCTTGTGTTGGTATTAGTAGTGCAGAAATTGCGACATTACTTACAATCCCATGAGATATAGATGGTGTCATGAGTGGATCCACTGAAATACATTCTCTACTGACCAATGTTGACATGAAATCTAGATTGGTATATAGTAATCATTTAAAATATTGATATCTGGTTCATCCACCATAAGGTAATTAAGGGGTAGGTGCTAGAAGACATTCTTGCCGCCCATCCAGCACCACAGAGTAGTTTAGAGACCATGATTTCCTAGATGAGGAAATCCTATTAGTGGATTAAGAACCACCATGTTGGAAGATGAACATCAATGAAACTTTAAATAGTATTTCTAGAGTAAGGATCAATGATCCCAGACATAATAGGGGAGTCCTAGGTATCTTTTTCCCCACACCATCATAGTTTTTCCTTCCCTATTCATTCTTGTTGTCAGAAGGTAGTACTTAGAACGAAGTAGATTATCAGGCCCTCATCACTGCCCTAAAGCTAGAACTCATGGTAGATGTTCCTCATTTTTATGTTATGGGGGATTTTGACTTAGTCATCAAATAGATCAACAGTGACTACGTCGTCATGAAGATAGAGCTCATAACATTGCTAGTGAACATTGGCCACTTGATGGTCCAATTCACTTCTTGACCAGATGCTACTCATGTCCCTCGATCATAGAATGGTCGAGTTGACGCTTTGGCCAGCCTTTCCCCATCTCATGAAGATCTTGACTAAAATGATTTGATAATCCATCTGGTGAATTGAAGGGTCATTGATCACATCACCTTTAATGACAATGATGACCAACAGGTCACAAATCTTAGTGTCGATAACTCAACAATGATAACTCTAGAGCTGAATGTGAGTGTGTTCATTGGAGTGTAGTGCAGTTTACCCTCTAGAGAGGGCCCAGTCATGAATAGATCCTCTACAGATGTGGGTTTGAAGGGATAATACTCAATTTTATTCAAAGAGATGATATTTAGAATGTAATATAGTAGGTTTATGCCAATTCTAGTGGCGTTTATCAGGAAGGTTCGATGCTCTTTCATCTGATCTGAAGAATATGATACTTTTTGGCCCACTATGGTCCATTACTAAATCATGTTTTCCAAGAGGTGCCTCATAGGCCAGAATCGTGATATGATTGTGCATCATCAACTATGGACTCTCCATAATATCATGTAATATTGTGACTTTTTGTTCTAGGAACTCGATGTCATGGCATTATATCCACTAGAAATGTCCCACTAATGTAGGTTCATCCTGTCTGCTACGAAATTCTTTTGCTAGTGGGAAGAGGTAGTCCAACTCATGGAGGTTAAGGCCCATTCCATCATAGACATTTTAGGATCCTATATCATCAAAAAATTTTGAGTCATCATGATTTGCTCACAGATGACTGCACCTATTTCTGAGAAGCCAATCTGAAGAAATTATACCTGAAGTACAATACATCCCACTATCATGCACGAGTTAATGGGAAGATCAGGGAAGTAATCAAAACCCACTATAACATATTACAGTTGATGGTTGGCCAGAACAAGAATATTTGTCTAGAGAAACTCCCTAATGACCTTTGGGATTGTAAAACGCCAAGATTTCATATCATGTCATTTTATTTAATGTAATTCAATAGCTTGCGCTACACACAACACCGAGTTCGTGCACACCATGACTTACCAAAACTAGCTGTACAAAAGGAGGATATGAACAACATTGACTAAATTTTAAATTTCATACACTCCATATAATTTTATAATCCATATTATATTTTTCTTAGACATAATATAAGAAGAAATTCATTTTTTCAGATAAAAAATAGTATTTTTCCAAAAATTCAATTTTAACACCTTTTAATGGAAATCCCTTTTTAAAACCAATATTTAACAGTTTTATATATTCAATATAATAAAATTAAATTCTTCTTTTGAATCAGGGCATAAAAATTAATTTTGGATAAATTTTTGGCACTTTTCTGATAACTTTCACATTTTGATGATTACTAAAAAATACTAAATTCTAATTGGAAACAACTTTTTTAATCGAAATTATTTTTAGTGTTAAATTATGAATTTTAATGGTTTGGAAATATAATTAGATTATATTTTTATCTTTTAATACAGTGTAGTTCATTATATGTAATGTCACGTTTAAATTTGATATAAACACATGTTAATCTTTTGATAGTTTTTACGTTCTAAAAACCCCGATTTATGGTGTTGACAATGAGAAATAATTTTAACTTAATTAGTGCTGATTCTATGTTTTTAATTTGTTAAAATATAATTAATTATTGAATTCAGAATATCAAAATTATCTTAGGGTGTATTTTTGATATTTTTATGAAAAAATTTAATTTATGATGAATAGTGAAAAACACTGCGTTATTTTTTAAAACCTACTTTTTTATATAATTATTTTTTTATATTAATTATAAATAAATACATAATAAATTTATATGTTCAATTTAATTCATTGGAGTCAATTTATAATAATTTTTTACATATAAAATTTTATTTAACATTTTACCGTCTATTACCCATCTTCTAGGAGCATTTGAAAATATGCGTAAAACATAATATTACCGCTTTTGTGAGTTGAATTTAAAAAATTTGAGAGATATGGTTAACATCAGTAAGTAAAATGTGGTTCAATAAGATTAAAATAATTTTTGGTGAATAGTAACTTTTGACTTTTAATTACCACAGTTAAAAGTAAATAGGATAATTAAGGGTAAAAATGATATTATAATAACCCTAACACATGTCCTAATTCTATTGGATAAGTTCCATTCGACAAAAAAAACCTTAGGAATAAAATATGATCCTCTTGTCTCCACTTGGATTAGATTGGGACATTTATTATTATTTTATTTAAAGAATAGTTAAAAGAGTTAAATTCAACGTTTAATAACTAATAAATTTTTAATATAGGTTTATACATAAGATACATTTGAATATAAATATTCATTTTAAAGAAAAAAATATTTCAAACATAATGTTATTTTATTTATAATTTCTATAAACTATAAAAACAAATTTATTTATGACACAATGATGATGCGTTAATTACCTTATAAATGAATGATTAAAATAATTGATATTATAAATTTCAAAATAAATGTAATTTGAGACTTTTGGTGAATTACACTACTTTTCTAGGTTAATACGACATGTTAGGGTTTATTAAAAAAATATTTCTAAGTAATCATACTGTAATGATTTTCACAAAAAACCAAATACTAAATAATTTCAAAATTGACATAAATGAGTTTTTAAAACAAATACTATATTATTTGTTGATATAATATTCCTAAAAATATAAGTATTGGCCAAAAGGCTTAAATATTATTATATATGTCATTATTGAACCTCTTGAGATTCTCCTGGAAGTTTAGCATAAGTTTATTAACCATATAGTGTAAAAATACAAGAAGACATGGTAAAATTTTAACTATTTAACTAAGAGTTAAATCAAAAAGATAAGGTTAAAATGGTAACCTAAACATTTCTAAAATATATTGGTTGAGAGGTTTTCGACCCATACACACCTTATCTATGAAATAAATTATTTTTAACAAATCATAAACTGAAAATGATATTATTATAAAATAATATTTCAAGGTTTTCCGAAAGTGACCATCACCTCTCTTATAAAAGGGTACTTCCCCTTCTCTTAATTTCACAACTCCAAAGAAATTTGGCTCAGCCATACCCTACCCAAATATCTTCCCAAAATCTCCCACAAAAACCTAGAGTCTGTTGATCAAAAATCCAACCTATGGAGCCCTTTTGATCAACTCAAAAGGAAACACCCAAAGAAGAGGTAATAATTTCACCCCCTCTTTCAAGTTATTTTCTTCATCCACTTCCTCTTTATTTTTTTGTTTCCATATCAAAATAATAAATAAAGTACCTTATACATACTATGAGGCTATTATAAATATGGTACAACCATATTATTTATTTTATCCATCCTATAAATGACAAAGTCATCATACATGCATACGTACGACTTACCGTCTCCACGTCGTGGTGTTGTTTGTTATTCAAACACTTCATTATTTGGATGGGTATAATAATGAGTATAACTGCTGTAAATAATAAATAATACAAATTAATTATTCTGTATATATAATATACCATCCAAATAAAAATGATTTCACAATCAATTAAATTATATTGTCGCTCATGCCTACGTATGACTTACCGTCTCCACGAACGCGATGCGATTCATTCCGCAACGTAATCATTATAAAATAATTTTATTTTTATAAATATTAATTATTTTTAATAACATTACATAATTCTCTATATGAATCAAATACAGCCTATACCTAACAAACATGACTTATGTAACCAAACATATAAGGAAAACAAATCAGTTAACAACCAAAACAGTGATACTACTGAAATATCAATAACAATGAAATATTAGAAGATCAAATATGAAATAATATTTATGTATATGGTTCTTTTATAATTTTATAGCAATTATTTGACCATTATAAATGATTTTAACCTACCCTATACTATGGAAAAGTACAAGGTAAGGGGTTTCTAGTCTCACTTTTAATTCTGTGTGATTTCCAATGTTCACTATATATCTATTTCATGTAGTGTATTTTGTACTTCAATTTGGTATATATTATTATAATTATATTTATATTCATGGTATTATTTGATTAATTTTGTGGTTATTTACATTTGGTCTTACGACGCAATTGATTACAACGTGGTAGGGGGTTTATATCACATTTATTCACGTGAGATTCATGCTATATTTGCCACTATTACCTTTTTTGTGGTGTATGTACTGCACATGATTGTATTGTTTTCATAATATACTATAATGTTTTGGTATTTAAATCAAAAATGGATTATCCTTATTTCTTGAGTTGCATTTTTTATAAGTTACCAAATCGACAAGAGAATTTCAAATTTCAATTTCCACTAATTCAGTTTTACACAAACTACAATGATTACTTTACTCAAAGATTATGTGTGAAGTCAATATTTAATTGCATATGTAGTAATTTCAACTTCCCTTTGTGTGGATATAATTTTTATACACATAAAACTCCATTGATAAATTCTCAATTCATCAATATAAACTTGATATGAGTAATTATAACTCAATTTCTATTCATTGAGTTAAACATCCAAGTCATTGGTGTTGCTTTTACAAGAATCCATGTGAATTTACTTTGAATTATTTACACTTAACATCCATTCATATAGAGTGTATTTATATTAGTCACTCTTAATGATGTCATTTATTTATCCTTAACCTAAGGATACTGTCTTTATAATGGAATTCATCTCAACTTACATTCCATTGAGACATCTTTATTGTTATGCCCCAATTTACTTTTATTTGGGGTATATAATGTACTTTGACATAGTATATCAAAAATTTATATTTTCTCATGATATTATCAGGTTTTTATTACCTAGATTATTTGTATTCAAGGGTCTCTCATTTGGTTAGGAACTCAAACTAAAATATCATTTTAGATGTTCCAAAAATTTATTCAGCTAAATATTTTTGATTAATGTCTATGTATTAAAAATGGTATAATTGTTTTATTTATATGGACATTAATGTATTAAAATTGAAATTAATTTTAAAATTTTAAATGTTGTATGGGACACTTTGATTCAAAAATATATTTTGAATGACTTCTGGATAAATAGTGAGACATTTAAATGTTTTCATGAAAAAAGGATAGTTATCTCAATGATTTTTTCTAATAATTTTCAACTATGTCAACATAATTTATGGGATATTATTATTGATGGAGGTTGATTTATTATGATACGAATCTTTTATACTGTATTGAAGGTTTTTTGAAATGTTTGACTGTGGATGTGCTATTTTTATACCATTAATGGGTTATGGATAAAGTATTGACATTTCGTATGCTATTTTCAATACGAATGTTTATGTTTTGTTTAAACATTTTCATATGATGAATGCATTGGACATAGTGAGTGATGGGTGGAGCCCGATATAGCTCCTTGATTCATCGGTAGGTCTCATGAGGCAAATTCTTGTCTTGGCACAAGGCCTTGATTATATGGTGATGAAGTCTGGCATTATGCATTTCATCATTATGAAATTGGCTATTGATATAACATGTTATTTTTAGACTAGTATAATATCCATGTGAATAAGTAAATTGAATTATTTTGATTCATATTTGGCTTATTATTATGAAGTGTAAGTTTATAAGGCTTTTGTTTTAGTCTTATAAATTGCCTTAAATGTTTATGATTATTTATGAATGTTTCTGCTATATTGTAAACTTACAGAGAATCTAAACTCACCCCTTTAATTTGTTTTATTTTTTCCAAGATGAAAAGATGTATAATATGAATAACCTAGAGGAATAGGATATGGCATATAAGAGTGTTCAAAGGGGCCACAAGGTTTTTTTATTTTATGATGTAAGGTAAAACTTATGTATGTATGTAGTACTTCTTAGGCAACTAAACTGATCGGCCTTTTTGTGAAATGATTCCTTGTATCATTCCACTATTATATAATAATGCACCAATTCATGGTAACTGGGTTCGGGGTGTTATAGTTGGTATCCGAGGAAGTTCAGTACAAACCTTGGAAGATAGATTTAGAAAAAAATATCTGATTAGAAAACACAACCCTAAGATAGGCATTGATGATTAATATAGAAGAACATCCAAAAAATTTGGTAATGTAAATATTATGTTGGTTTTCCAAGCAATACGTCCATGTCTGGATACGAGCAGGTAGAGTCTACTCTAGTACAAATGTACGTAGGAGTGAAAACTCTGACAAGGAGTTTCGGGCTTGACTTGTGGTATCCTGGTACACGACAATGGTCCTAGATGCAATACTAGTTATGAAACACCCAATGTATATGCTTAGGATAATTCACATTTTCATTAAAAACTGATTTTAATGATTTTAATATGAAATGAGAATAAATAAACCTGGTTAATCACAATGTGTTTTAGATTGAATGAATAGTGTCCTGATATTCTCTAAATGATTTTATGACTCACATTATGCTTTCATGAGTTAGAGAATTGATGGATTCCATGGAAGTCATAGTAACATTTAACATGATGTAAAAGGTGGTCATGGTGGTGGAAATGATCAACGTAATGGAATGTTGGTAGCTGTAAAAGATATCTTGTTCATGTCGTATCAGTTTTCCAAAAATATGATTAACAACATATATATTAACCCACTCCCAGACTCAACAAATAAGATAATGGTGGTGAATGATAAGATCTCCAGTAGTGGAGACCATAGAGAAAAGAAAGCTTAATTTCCATCATGCAATAAATGTAGAAGGAGACACCTAGGGAAGTGTCTCAATGGAACAAATAGATACTATATGTGTGGGAATGAAGGAAATAAAGTAAGGAATTGACGGGAATAAAATAATATTACTATAGAATAAAATAAAAATGATCCCAATAATCCATTTATACTAATTTTCTGTAAATATAGGGGACTTGGGCATTACCCAAGTAAATTACCTATCCTTTAGGATAACCTCTTGGTCAAGGAAAACCTATGTGGAAATTAATGAATGGAAAAATGTTTAAAAGTATTAGTACTCTTTTTTGATGGGATTACTTTGGAAGAATATTCTCTTGTATGTGTGACCCTACAGTTTGTTATGTGAAAATGCTATTTTTGAATGAATTATCTTTTATATTATAGATATAAATAACCATTTGGGTTTATATGATTGTTGAATTTGAGGAAATTACAAGTTATTAAATTTTGAGATGAAAATGAGAGGTATGAGATAACATTTGTAGTGAAATAATGTTATGGTTATTTTGAAATTTTTTTCTCTTTTTGGGAATGTTATAAAATATATTTTTTGAAAAATGATAACATGCAGACCATGTGAAAACCCATCACATCAGAAAAAGTTGTTGCAATCAAACCCACAACCTGAGATCTATTGTAATTTATCTCCTACAATGAGACTACATTAAGTCCCTGGTTAGTGTGACTAATTATTTTTTGTTAAATGATTTTATTCATCAATAATAAGTTGATTTGGGATCTTATGTCTTATCAAATGGATATCCTTATAATAGAAAAATGTTTTGGTGATTAAGTGATAAATGTTATTTTGGAAGACATTGACTATGTTGGGAAAAATATATTACTATGGAAAATAGAATACTATGAGATTTCATTTGAGGAGTTATGGTGGATTTTTATCTATGTTTTTATTGTGGATTTATATAGATTTTGGTTATTTATGGAAATGATTATCCCATCATAGAGAATATGTGACTAGTATAATAACTTAAAGTATGAGACATTAAGAGTAGTTGAAGTTATTTGGAGAAAAAATTTAACATGGAAGACTATGTAATAAAATTATTCAATATTGTGGGTTTCAATATTAGTTTGGATTATATTGATGGATTTTAAGAACAATGGTTTATAGAATGGTATTAATTGAACTTTTGGTATTTTTTTAATTTAAGAAATTTATATTACTATTTTGTTTTCTAATGTATTATCCTTTCTGTGGATCATGTGATTCTCTAGAAGTTGATCCTAGTGCTTCAGGTGTTACTAAGTCATATTGAGTACTCATTGTTTGAAAAAATGATGAGTTAGTGGTAAAATTTTCTTAAAGGATGAAACTATACTTAAAAAGTAAGAATATCTCTTTATGTTCTTAATCAATCTCATAAATAAAATCCTCAGCTTTATGAAATGGAACATAAAACAAAAAACGTTTTCTATTATCTTTTCTTGCTGGGAAACTTATGGTCATTTATCATATCACCAGTTTGTGGTTTTCTGGTTGTTAACATTCTCCTTCTATCACTCTCCATCAGAACTTGGTAGTTAGTTTATATTCTATATCCATGTTTTTCTATATTGAATCCTTGTATGGGTTATCTTGGATGACCTTTGTACTTATCTTTCTTTCTTTTAAAGTGATAGTTATATTGACTCTTTTTCTGATGTGTGACATTCAATGATGTTCTCATTCCTAATTTTAAAATTGCAAGGACGCAATTTCCAAAAGAGGTGAATAATGTAACACCCCAAGATTTCATAGTAAGTTATTTTCTTTAAAGTAATTCAATAGATTACTCTACACAAAATAGTGAGTTTGAGTGCATCCCAAATTACCAAACATGCCATTCAAAAAGTGTTTATGAATAGTATTAACTGAATTTTGATGTTTATACACTCCATATAATTTTATAAACCATATTATGTGTTTCATATACAAAATATAAGAACAAATTCATTTTTTAGACAAACTAAGTATTTTTAAAAAAATGCATTTTTTCCACCTTTTTTTGGAAAGCCCTTTTTAAATCAAATATATCAAAATTTAATATATTAAAATTAATGAAATTTAATTCTTTTTTAGAATCGGGACATAAAAATGTATTTTGGATAAATTTTTGTACTTTTCTGATAACATTAATATTTTAATGAATACTGAAATATACTAAATTTTAATTGAAAACAACTTTTTTAATCGAAATAATTTATAGTGTCAGATTATGCATTTGAATGATTTTTAAGTATAATTAGATTATATTTTTATCATTTAATAAAATTTAGGTCATTATATGTAATTTCATGTTTAAATTTGACATAAACACATGTCAATATTTTGATAGTTTTTACTTTTCAAAAAACTAGTTTTATGGTTTTTACAACGGGAAATTTTTTTAAATTAATTAATGCATCTTATATGCTTTAATTTGGTAAAATATAATTAATTTTTTAATTCATAATATCAAAATTAGCTTAGGGTGTATTTTTGGTATTTTTCTAAAAACATTCAATTTATGATGAATAGTGAAAAACACTGCATTATTGTTCAAAACCGACTTTTTATTTAAATAATTATTTTATTTATTTATTTTAAGTAAAAATAGATATATTATACCTATATATGTTCAATTTAATTCATTTGAGTCATTTTATAATAAGATTGGATATATAAAATTTTATAGAACTTTTTACCGTCTTTTACCCATGTTTTAAAAGCATTTGAAAATATGCATAAAACATAATTTTACCACTTCCGTGAGTTTAATTAAAAAATTATAGGGACAAGGTTAACATCATTAAGTAAAATATGGTTCAATAAGATGAAAATAATAATTTTTAATAGTAACTTTTGGCTTTTATTTACCACAATTAAAAGTAAATAGGGTAATTAAGGGTAAAAATGATATTATAATTACCCTAACACATGTTTTAATTCTATTGAATTATGGTAATTTGTAACGCCCCGACCCCAGCTACCCAGAGTCGGTGCATTACTTCGTAACATTGGCATGATCACAAGAAAGATCAAATCTCGAAAGACCGATTGGTTTAGTAGCCTTGGAAACACTAGATATATTCATAAGTTTTACATTACATCATAAAATGAAAAACTACTACAACAACATAATGTCTCCATAATCCACACTACTATCCCCTCATAATATCCCTGCAGGTCATTCATAATTTACTTCTTCACATCCTGGGGAAAAATAAAACATAGAAAAGGGGTGAGCTCAAATGCCCAGTAAGGATAACAATATAGCGGAAACTTTCATAAATAAGAATAAACATTTAAGGCAATGCATTACTAAAACAAAAGCCTTTTAAAATTGAACTTCAACATGGTATGGAAAAAGTAAAATGAAATAATGCCATTTACTTATTCACATGGATATTCTACTAATCGAATAATCACATGCAAAAATCAATAACCACTTTCATAATGTTGGAATGCATAATGCCAGACTATCATAACCACATAGCCAAGGCCTCGTGCCAAGACTACAAATAAGATTTTGTCAAGGCCTTGTGCCAAGACACTAGTTTGTCTCATGAGACCTACCGATGCATCGAGGAGCTATAGCGGGCTCCACCCGTCACTTATTAAGTCCAATGCATTCCCATATGAAAAGGTTTAAACATAACATAAACATTCGTATTAAAACTAGCATACGAAATGTCAATACTTTCACAATAAACTATGAATGGTATAAAAATAGCACATCCACAGTCAAACATATCACAAAACCTTCAATACAATATAGAAGTTTTGTATCATAATAAATCAACTTCAAATAATCTTAAAATCCATCAAAGGATGTTGACATAGATGAAATCAAAATTCTTTTAAAAGAAATATCTCCTTTTATTTTGAAATCATTTAAGATCCATATAAAATAAAACATTTTCTTTGAAAATATTCTTATAAGCTTGTATGGGAAGCTTCGACGATTTTATAACGGCGGAAAATAACCGCACCCGCCGTATAAGTTAAAAAAAACATTCTTACCTCAATTCTGTCGAAAAGGTTAAAAAGGACCTTGTTTTGAAAACGACGGAAAGATTCCTTTATAAACCTCTTATAAAAAGTCAAACAAGGGTATAAATGACTTTAACCCATATTCTTGTAAATAGTAAAAATGTTTTGAAATACATTTCGAAGAAATATGGATGTGGATGATAAAGAGATCCCAGTAGATTATTACGTATAATACAACCTCGGATAATGAAGAGATTGTGAAATAACCCTTACCTTGTACTTTTCCTTGGTTGTGGTAGGTTAACCTCCTGTATAATGGTGAAATAATTGTTATTAAATTATACAAGAATCATATACATTAATATGATATCATATATGATCTTTTAATATTGATTTGATAATAATATCTTAGTATTATCGTTGTTTCGGGTGTTAACTTACTTGTTTTCTTTCATATGTTTTGTTACGTAAGACATGTTTGTAAAGGATAGGTTGTATATTATTCATATCCAGAATGATATCAAGTCCTTAAACATCATTTTTAAATCATAAAATGATAATTACGCTTTAATGGTTACGATGGAGAATGAATCTCATCGCGTTCGTGGAGACGGTAGTCCGTACGTACGCACGAGCGACAATATCATTCTTTTGATATTAAAATAATATATAAATGGATGGTATATCATATATACAGAATCATTAACATGTTATATTTATTATTTACATGAGTTACACATCATTATTATACCCATCCAAATAATATTATATTGAATAACAATTACACCACGACGTGGAGACGGTAAGCCGTACGTACGCACGTATGGTGACATGTTATTCAAAGGGTGGATAGAATACTGAATATGATTGTACCATATTTATAATAACATCACAGTATATGTGAGATACTGGAGTTATTATTTCAGAATGGTAAGAACAAAGGAAGAAGAAGTGGAAGAAGAAATGAACTTAGAAAAGGGTGGTGAGATCATTACCTCTTCTTCGGGTTCTTCCTTTTGATTTGATCAAAAGGTCTCCTTAGGTTGGCTTTCTGATCAAACTAATGCCTCTAGGTTGTATTGAGGGATGTTGGGAGAGTATTTGGGCAGAGTTTGGCCGAACCAAAAGGCTTTAGAGGTGTGAAGAAATGAGAAGGAGGAGTGCCCTTTTATAAGAGGGGTGAGGGGCACCTTTGGAAAAGCTAGAAATATTAATTTATACTAAATTCATATTCGGTTTCTAAAGGCTCCAAAGTTGACTATTCAAAGGATGAGGTCGGGATAGGTCGAAAACAACTCATCCAATAGAATTTAGACAGGTTTGGGTACTTATATTAACCTTATCTTTAAGTATTAACTCTAAGTTAATTAGTTTCACTTTTACAATGTCTCTTTGTATTTTTATATAATATGGTTAATAAACTTACTATATACATCCAAGCGACCCCCAAGTGGTCCATTAATGAGGAAACTATCATAATATAACTCTCTTGTCCGAACCTTAGATTTTTAGGAATTTAATATCAATTAATAATATAATATTTGTTTTAAGAACTCTTTTATGTCAATTTTGACACTATTCAATAGTTGATTTTTTTGAAACTCCTAACAGATTGATTACTTCGAACAAAGTCAATTAAATCAATCCTAATATATCATATTATCATATAAAATTAGTTTAATTCATTAAAAGTTTCATATTATAATTATTTGGGTATTTATAATATCAATTATTTTAATGTTTCACTATTATAGTAATTACTGCATCATCATTGTGTCATAAATAAAATAAATTATTAAATGTCTAAAAATTATAAATAAAATATAATTATGTAGGAACTCTTTTTAGCTTTCTAATGAATATTTACAATCGAAAATCCAACATGTATAACCCTATGTAAAAATTGTTCTTCTAAAAGATATATGCTTGTGTCATTTTTGTATTCATTTTAACTTAATTAAAATAAAGTGTCATTATCACTTACAAGTGGATCCATGGGGTCCCAAAATTGACACAAAGATGCCCATGGTCGACCATGTATCAACCAATAGGGTTAAGACACGTTTTAGGGTAATTTTGTATTATTATAATATTATTTTTTTAACCCTTATTTACCGGATTTACCCTTTAACCATGGTAAATAAAATATTTACCGCAGTAATTATTCAAAATGTGTAAAAATAAAAGTTACCTATTTACACAATTTGAACATCCTGATTCCAAATATGGAATCCATTTTCCTAAATTCAAAACACAGAAGTGGCAGAAATTAATTTAAAATTAATTCCCGCTGTCAAAACAAAAAGCGTGTTTTTAAGAGATAATAACTATCAAAAGATTGACACTTGTTTATGTTCGGTTTAATTGTAAAATTATGTCCAATGATAAACATTAAATTGAATGGTAAAAATATATTCTAAATATACTTTAAAACCACTCAAATTCATAATTTATCACTATTAATTATTTTGATTAAAAAAGTTGTTTTTAATTAAAATTTAGAAATTTTCACTATTCATCAAAATATGAAAGTTATCCGAAATGTACCAAAATTTCACCCTAGGCTAATTTTGATATTCCGAATCCAAAAATGAAGTCCATTTTGAAATATAGAATATATATGATTTCAAAAATTAGGTATTACTATTCACAACGGCTAGTTTAATTAGTTGTGGTGTGTGTTAGAACTCGAGATTGCGTACAACACACGCTATCGCATTATTCAAAGGGAAACGTACCGTAGAAGCTTGGGGTGTTACATTCTCCCCTCCTTCAAATAATTGCGTCCTCGCAATTTCTAGGGTATTACTGCATAAAAAGACTTGGGTGGTTCTTCATCATAAGTTCCTCAGGTTCCCACGTTGCCTCTTCCATCTTATGATTCCTCCACAAAACTTTACCAGACGCGTCGTCCGGTTTCTCAGCACTTGTTCTCTCGTATCAAGAATCTTGATGGGCTCTTCGCAATAGGAAAGATCGGGTTCCAGTTCTAATTCCTCATAGGTGAGTACATGCGTTGGGTCAGGCATGTATTTCCTCAACAGAGATACGTGGAACACATCGTGAACTTTGGAGAGACTTGGCGGCATTGCCAATCGGTAAGCCACAGCCCCAATTCGTTCTAGAATTTCGAAAGGTCCGATGTACCTGGGACTCAATTTACCTTTCTTACCAAAACGTATGACTCCCTTCCATGGAGATACCTTCAGGAAAACATGATCACCGACTTGAAATTCCAAATCCTTCCTTCGATTATCGGCATAGCTCTTCTGCCTACTTTGAGCTGCTTTAATGTGATTTTGGATTACTTTCACCTTTTCCACCGTTTCCTCCACCAGCTCTGGGCCTACAAGTTTTCTTTCACCAACGTCATCCCAACAGGTTGGTGTACGACATCTCTTTCCGTATAACGCTTCATATGGTGCCATCTGTATACTCGAATGGAATCTATTGTTATAGGAAAATTCTACCAGTGGTAAATATTGATCCCACATACCCTGAAAGTCAAGTGAGCAAGATCTCAACATGTCTTCTAAGGTCTGAATAGTCCGTTATGATTGTCCGTCTGTCTGAGGGTGGTAAGCAGTGCTCAAATGAAGTTCAGTATCTAGGGATTTCTGAAGACTTTTCCAGAATCTTGAAGTAAAACGGGGATCACGATCAGAAACAATCGATAGGGGTACTCCATGAAGTCTCACAACTTCATTAATGTATAGTCTTGCTAGACTTTCCAGGGGTAGATCTTCTCTTATAGCAAGAAAATGTGCTGACTTGGTAAGACGATCAACAATAACCCATATTGCATCGTTCCTTCTAGGAGTCTTTGGAAGCCCCATGACAAATTCCATCGTAATATTGTCCCATTTCCACTCCGGTATGGGAAGAGGTTGCATGACTCCTCCAGGCTGTTGCCTTCCAGCTTTCACTTGTTGACAAACCATACATCTTGACACAAAATCAGCAATCTCCCTCTTCATGTTGTCCCACCAAAAATGTTCCTTCAAATCTCTATACATTTTGGTGCTCCCAGGGTGTATAGAGAAATTGGAACTATGAGCATCATCCAACAATTCCCTTTTCAGATCAGGTAAATCGGGAACACAAAGTCTCTTCCCGAATTTCAAAATTCCATCTTCATACACAAAGTCTCTCAATCTCCCATCATTCACAGCTTTAATCTTCTTTTGGAATTCTTCATCATTGGTCTGAGAACTCTTAATCCTTTCTAGTAAAGATGGTTTGGCAACCATTTGAAAAAGCATTGATGTTTCACCTTCCCTGGTTATTCCCATGTCCATCTTCTCTAGATCCATGAAAATTGGATCCCTTTCAATTCTCATATTGTCCAAAACTCCATGGTCTTTTCTACTCAAAGCATCTGCCACCTTGTTTGCCTTCCCCGGGTGGTAGTGTATCGTACAATCATAATCCTTGAGTAATTCAAGCCATCTCCTTTACCTCATGTTGAGTTCTTTTTGTGAGAAAATATACTTCAAACTCTTGTGATCAGTATAAATCTCACATTTTTCACCATATAGGTAGTGCCTCCATATCTTCAAAGCAAAGATCACTGCTGCTAACTCGAGATCATGAGTAGGATAGTTTTGTTCATGAATTTTCAACTGTCGTGATGCATAGGCAATAACTCTATCATTCTGCATAAGGACACAGCCAAGTCCTTTCTTCGATGCATCACTATAAATAACGAACCCATCATTCCCCGATGGTAGAGTCAATATAGGAGCATTGACTAATCTTCTCTTCAGTTCTTCGAAACATTCTTCACACTCTTTTGTCCAAACAAATTTAACCCCTTTACGTGTGAGCTTCGTTAATGGGTTTGCCAATCGGGCAAAATTCTGGACGAAACGTCGATAATAACCTGCCAAACCAATAAAACTACGTACCTCAGTTATACTCGTAGGTGCTGGCCATTCTTGGATTGCCTTGGTCTTAGAAGGATCAACAGAGATTCCATCTTTAGAGACAATATGGCCAAGAAAAGAAATCTCCTGAAGCCAGAATTCACACTTGCTAAACTTTCCATATAATTCATGCCTCCTCAGAGTCTTCAAGATAATGCGCAAGTGATTTTCATGATCTTTGTAGGTTTTGGAGTATACCAAGATATCATCAATAAATACCACCACAAATTCATCGAGATACTCCTTGAAAACTCTATTCATCAGATCCATGAATACAGAGGGTGCATTAGTCAATCCAAACGGCATTACAGTAAACTCGTAATGCCCGTACCTGGTTCGAAATGCTGTCTTCGGAATGTCTTCCTTCTTCACACACAACTGATGGTATCCAGATCGAAGGTCAATCTTTGAAAAGTATTGAGCTCCATGCAGTTGGTCAAATAAATCATCAATACAAGGTAGGGGATACTTGTTCTTTATCGTTATAGCATTGATCTCCCTGTAGTCGATACATAACCTCATAGATCCATCTTTCTTTTTAACAAAAAGAACAGGGGCTCCCCATGGAGAAACACTAGGGCGAATAAATCCCTTATTACTCAATTCCTCTAGTTGTTTCTTTAGTTCGACTAGCTCTACAGTGGCCATTCTATAAGGGGTCTTCGATATAGGCCTTGATCCAGGAATCAAATCAATAGAAAACTCAACTTCTCATTCTGGAGGATGTCCAGGTAAATCTTCCGGAAATACATCTACAAATTCTTTCACAATAGGTACATCTTCTATTTGAACATTCCTTTCCTCACCGACAGTTATTTCAGTCTCTTCCTCCCCGATAATTGAATTAAGTTGAGCTACAGGGGGTGGATCTAAATAAGAATTAGGTGGTGACGATTCTGCTCTAAAAATAAGGTGTTATTTATCATTATCATCAAGAATCGTAACCTCTTTCTTCTTACAATAAATCTTCGCATCATAGTCCGAAAGCCAGTCCATACCGAGGATTATATCAAACTCAATCATAGGTATGACGATGAAATCAGCAGATAAAGAAAATTTATGTGCTCTAATGGGGACTGATTCACAAAACTTTGTTGCAACGATACTTCCCTTAGGAGTTTTAACTGACAACTCCCTTATTAAATCAAATTGGAAATATCTAATTTTCTTAGCAAACTGGGAAGATATGAAACAATGCGATGATCCAGAATCAAATAATGCATTTTCTAAACATGAGGAAACCATTAAATTACCTGCCACCACGTCTTTCAGAGCTTCTACCTCAGCAGTAGTGATAGCATAAGCCTGGCCTTGATCCCTTGGCCTTTTCTGAGGTAAGTTCTCCTGACGCTTAGGACATGCATTTGCATAATGCCCCATCTCCCTGCAATTGTAGCACTGAACGTTGGTAGCTTCCTTCTTCCCCTTGCAATCATGAGCTTGGTGGCCTTTTTCACCACACTTGTAACAGACTCCCATTCCCTTCAGGCAAGCACCGGGGTGTTTCTTCCCGCACTTACCACAAGATGGATATTCAACCTTTCCCTTCTTCCCCTTATTTCCATTCCCAGATTGATCAGCAGGTCTCTTCTTCTCTTGCTTTTCTTTAAAGTCATAAGACTTAGAGAATTCCTTTTCGGTCTTGATAGCACATGAGACAATGTCTTCGTACGATGAAAAGGATTGTGAGACTAATGCTCGACGGAGAAATGGTTTTAACCCATCAAAGAAACGATCAATCTTACTTCTTGGGTTGCGAATATAATCACCAGCGTACCTCGCTAACCTTGTAAAGTTAGCCTCATACTTTGTGACATTCTCATCCTCCTTTTGTCTCAGACTCAGAAATTGTCTTTCCATATCTGCTCGATGGTCACGAGGAAAGTATTTTTCTAAAAACAGATCTTTGAACTCCCTCCATTCCATGTTTGATAATTCATCATCTTCCTTCATGTTTTGAATCAATGACCACCATTGATCAGCATCTCCAGTGAGGCGGTAAACTGCCATGGTAACTTTTTCCCTTTCACTACTCCCCAAAGCCTGAAATATTTTCTCTAGGGAAAATATCCATTGCTCAGCTACTAAGGGATTTGTACTCCCATTGAACGTTGGTGGTTGTTGTCTCATGAATCGATCTAACATTTATCCTCCACGCTGCGGATCAGGGTGCTCCATACGGGTAAGGTTATTATTCATAACCTGAGTAAGTTGTCCCAGTATGGTGATTAGCTGATCAGCACCAGTTGCATCACCAGCCCCACTATAATTATCTTGAGCAGGAGGGCAATCCCTACATGGAGTGCGTGCATTGATACGGTTTCCATTTCTTCCACTAGGCGCCATTTCTAAACAATGGCATAAACTAGATCAGTTTATGAATCAAAATACAAAATCCCATACTTATAAAACACTTAACATAAATTGAACTATTTATGGATATAATCCATAATCATAAAAATGTTTTCTTTGAGGAAGTATATACTCATAAACCCTTCATAATGATTTGTAAAGAAAATGAGAGTTATCCTAAGCATATCCCCCGGGAGTGTCGTAACCAAGAGTGCAGCAAGGCCCGTTGTCGTGCACCAGTTCCCGTTCGAGTCTAGCTCAAAGCGGTGTTTTCGGGTTTTACCCCTAGGTACATCTGTGCCAGAGCCGCCTCTACCTGCTCGTATCCAGACAGGGATTTATTGCTCGGAAAACTCACAAAATCTCTACAATACCAAAATTCTAGGAAGTTCTTCTATACTAATCCTCAAAGTTCATCTTAGGTCTACGTGCTCTAATCAGAGTTTATCTAAATCTAGCTTCCAAGGTTTGTACTAAACTTCCTCTGATACCAACTGTAACGCCCCGACCCCAGCTACCCAGAGTCGGTGCATTACTTCGTAACATTGGCATGATCACAAGAAAGATCAAATCTCGAAAGACCGATTGGTTTAGTAGCCTTGGAAACACTAGATATATTCATAAGTTTTACATTACATCATAAAATGAAAAACTACTACAACAACATAATGTCTCCATAATCCACACTACTATCCCCTCATAATATCCCTGCAGGTCATTCATAATTTACTTCTTCACATCCTGGGGAAAAATAAAACATAGAAAAGGGGTGAGCTCAAATGCCCAGTAAGGATAACAATATAGCGGAAACTTTCATAAATAAGAATAAACATTTAAGGCAATGCATTACTAAAACAAAAGCCTTTTAAAATTGAACTTCAACATGGTATGGCAAAAGTAAAATGAAATAATGCCATTTACTTATTCACATAGATATTCTACTAATCGAATAATCACATGCAAAAATCAATAACCACTTTCATAATGTTGGAATGCATAATGACAGACTATCATAACCACATAGCCAAGGCCTCGTGCCAAGACTACAAATAAGATTTTGTCAAGGCCTTGTGCCAAGACACTAGTTTGTCTCATGAGACCTACCGATGCATCGAGGAGCTATAGCGGGCTCCACCCGTCACTTATTAAGTCCAATGCATTCCCATATGAAAAGGTTTAAACATAACATAAACATTCGTATTAAAATTAGCATACGAAATGTCAATACTTTCACAATAAACTATGAATGGTATAAAAATAGCACATCCACAGTCAAACATATCACAAAACCTTCAATACAATATAGAAGTTTTGTATCATAATAAATCAACTTCAAATAATCTTAAAATCCATCAAAGGATGTTGACATAGATGAAATCAAAATTCTTTTAAAAGAAATATCTCCTTTTATTTTGAAATCATTTAAGATCCATATAAAATAAAACATTTTCTTTGAAAATATTCTTATAAGCTTGTATGGGAAGCTTCGACGATTTTATAACGGCGGAAAATAACCGCACCCGCCGTATAAGTTAAAAAAAACATTCTTACCTCAATTCTGTCGAAAAGGTTAAAAAGGACCTTGTTTTGAAAACGACGGAAAGATTCCTTTATAAACCTCTTATAAAAAGTCAAACAAGGGTATAAATGACTTTAACCCATATTCTTGTAAATATTAAAAATTTTTTGAAATACATTTCGAAGAAATATGGATGTGGATGATAAAGAGATCCCAGTAGATTATTACGTATAATACAACCTCGGATAATGAAGAGATTGTGAAATAACCCTTACCTTGTACTTTTCCTTGGTTGTGGTAGGTTAACCTCCTGTATAATGGTGAAATAATTGTTATTAAATTATACAAGAATCATATACATTAATATGATATCATATATGATCTTTTAATATGGATTTGATAATAATATCTTAGTATTATCGTTGTTTCGGGTGTTAACTTACTTGTTTTCTTTCATATGTTTTGTTATGTAAGACATGTTTGTAAAGGATAGGTTGTATATTATTCATATCCAGAATGATATCAAGTCCTTAAACATCATTTTTAAATCATAAAATGATAATTACGCTTTAATGGTTACGATGGAGAATGAATCTCATCGCGTTCGTGGAGACGGTAGTCCGTACGTACGCACGAGCGACAATATCATTCTTTTGATATTAAAATAATATATAAATGGATGGTATATCATATATACAGAATCATTAACATGTTATATTTATTATTTACATGAGTTACACATCATTATTATACCCATCCAAATAATATTATATTGAATAACAATTACACCACGACGTGGAGACGGTAAGCCGTACGTACGCACGTATGGTGACATGTTATTCAAAGGGTGGATAGAATACTGAATATGATTGTACCATATTTATAATAACATCACAGTATATGTGAGATACTGGAGTTATTATTTCAGAATGGTAAGAACAAAGGAAGAAGAAGTGGAAGAAGAAATGAACTTAGAAAAGGGTGGTGAGATCATTACCTCTTCTTCGGGTTCTTCCTTTTGATTTGATCAAAAGGTCTCCTTAGGTTGGCTTTCTGATCAAACTAAGGCCTCTAGGTTGTATTGAGGGATGTTGGGAGAGTATTTGGGCAGAGTTTGGCCGAACCAAAAGGCTTTAGAGGTGTGAAGAAATGAGAAGGAGGAGTGCCCTTTTATAAGAGGGGTGAGGGGCACCTTTGGAAAAGCTAGAAATATTAATTTATAATAAATTCATATTCGGTTTCTAAAGGCTCCAAAGTTGACTATTCAAAGGATGAGGTGGGGATAGGTCGAAAACAACTCATCCAATAGAATTTAGACAGGTTTGGGTACTTATATTAACCTTATCTTTAAGTATTAACTCTAAGTTAATTAGTTTCACTTTTACAATGTCTCTTTGTATTTTTATATAATATGGTTAATAAACTTACTATATACATCCAAGAGACCCCCAAGTGGTCCATTAATGAGGAACCTATCATAATATAACTCTCTTGGCCGAACCTTAGATTTTTAGGAATTTAATATCAATTAATAATATAATATTTGTTTTAAGAACTCTTTTATGTCAATTTTGACACTATTCAATAGTTGATTTTTTTGAAACTCCTAACAGATTGATTACTTCGAACAAAGTCAATTAAATCAATCCTAATATATCATATTATCATATAAAATTAGTTTAATTCATTAAAAGTTTCATATTATAATTATTTGGGTATTTATAATATCAATTATTTTAATTTTTCACTATTATAGTAATTACTGCATCATCATTGTGTCATAAATAAAATAAATTATTAAATGTCTAAAAATTATAAATAAAATATCATTATGTAGGAAATCTTTTTAGCTTTCTAATGAATATTTACAATCGAAAATACAACATGTATAACCCTATGTAAGAATTGTTCTTCTAAAAGATATATGCTTGTGTCATTTTTGTATTCATTTTAACTTAATTAAAATAAAGTGTCATTATCACTTACAAGTGGATCCATGGGGTCCCAAAATTGACACAAAGATGCCCATGGTCGACCATGTATCAACCAATAGGGTTAAGACACGTTTTAGGGTAATTTTGTATTATTATAATATTATTTTTTTAACCCTTATTTACCGGATTTACCCTTTAACCATGGTAAATAAAATATTTACCGCAGTAATTATTCAAAATGTGTAAAAATAAAAGTTACCTATTTACACAATTTGAACATCCTGATTCCAAATATGGAATCCATTTTCCTAAATTCAAAACACATAAGTGGCAGAAATTAATTTAAAATTAATTCCCGTTGTCAAAACAAAAAGCGTGTTTTTAAGAGATAATAACTATCAAAAGATTGACACTTGTTTATGTTCGGTTTAATTGTAAAATTATGTCCAATGATAAACATTAAATTGAATGGTAAAAATATATTCTAAATATACTTTAAAACCACTCAAATTCATAATTTATCACTATTAATTATTTTGATTAAAAAAGTTGTTTTTAATTAAAATTTAGAAATTTTCACTATTCATCAAAATATGAAAGTTATCCGAAATGTACCAAAATTTCACCCTAGGCTAATTTTGATATTCCGAATCCAAAAATGAAGTCCATTTTGAAATATAGAATATATATGATTTCAAAAATTAGGTATTACTATTCACAACGGCTAGTTTAATTAGTTGTGGTGTGTGTTAGAACTCGAGGTTGCGTACAACACACGCTATCGCATTATTCAAAGGGAAACGTACCGTAGAAGCTTGGGGTGTTACATAATTCGATCAAAAAAAATTTAAATATAATATACGATTATCTTTGGTTCACTTGGATTATAATATGACATTTATTTTTATTTTATTTAAAAAAGATTTAAAAGAGTTAAATTCAATGTTTAATAACTAAACAATTTTTAACATAGAGTTATACATACGATAAATTCAACTATAAACATTCATTAGAAAACTAAAACGATTTACTAAATAA
Source organism: Viscum album (assembly GCA_963277665.1). Taxonomy (NCBI): domain Eukaryota; kingdom Viridiplantae; phylum Streptophyta; class Magnoliopsida; order Santalales; family Viscaceae; genus Viscum; species Viscum album. The sequence goes on along the minus strand of OY728119.1, from coordinate 1,008,618,909 downwards.
TGGTATTTTATTTATAATTCTTATACCTTAGATAATTAAATTCATTTTTGACACAATTACGATGCATTAATTACCTTATTAATGAATGATTTAAATAATTCATATTATAAATATCCAAATAAATTATATTTGAGACTTTTGTGGAATAAAAAAAATTATATGTTAACATTACATGTTAGGGTTTACTAAATTATTTTTTTTCTAAGTAATCATGCCGTTATTATTTTCAAAAAAACCAAATACTAAATAATGTCAAAATTGACATAAATGAGTTTAATAAAAAAATACTATATTATTTGTTGATATAATATTCATAAAAATCTAAATTTATTCCAATTGACTAAAATAATATTATATATGTAATTATTGAACCACATTAGGTTCTCTTGAAAGTTTATAATAATTTTATTAACCATATAGTGTAAGAATACAAGAAGACACAATAAAAGTTAAATTATTTAACAAAAAGTTAAATCTAAAATATAAGGTTAAAATTGTAATCTAAACTTGTCTAAAACCTATGGTTGAAATTTTTTCGACCCATACCTACCTTATCATCGACATAAATAATTTTTGAGCCATTAGAAACTGAAAATTATTTTATTATAAAACACAATTTCAAGGTTTCCCTAAAGTGACCCTCACCTCTCTTATAAAAGGATACTTCACCATCTCTTAATTTCCAACCTCCAAATCCATTTGGCTCGAACAAACCCTTCACAAATATCATCTCAACATCCTTCACATCAACCTAGAGTCCTTATATTTATCAAAAATCTAACCTATTGATCCCTTTTGATCAATTCAAAATGAAACACCCAAAGAAGAGGTAATAATTTAACCACCCTCTTTCATGTTCATTTCTTCTTCCACTTACTGTTTATTTTTTTCCATTCCAAAATAATAAATCCAGTACCTTCTACATATTTTGAGATTATTATAAATATGCTACAACCATGTTCATTATTCTATTCATCCCATTAATGACAGAGTCACAATACGCCTGTACGTACGGATTACCGTCTCCACGTCATGGTGTAGTTAGTTATTCAAACACTTCATTATTTGTATGGGTATAATAATATGTATAAATGTATTAAAAAATAAATATAACATATTACTGATTATGTATATATGATATACCATACAATTACAATCAATTTCACCATCAATATAATTATATTTTCGCTTGTGCGTACGTACGGCTTACTATCTCCACAAACGAGATGAGATTCATTCCCCATCATAATCATTCTAGAATAATTTTCATTTTATGATTAAAAATAATGTTTAAAACTTAAGATCATTTTTTATATGAATCTAATACATCTGATACATAAAAAACATGACTTACGTAACCAATCATATAAAGGGAAACAAAACAGTTAACAACCAAAACAATGATACTACTAAAATATCATTAACAAAGCAATATTAAAAGACCATATATGATATCATATTTATGTACTTGTTTCTTTTATAATTTAATAACAATGATTTAACCATTATACATGAGTTTATCCTACCCTATACTAAGGAAAAGTACATGGATTGGGGTTTCTTTTCTCACTTTTAATTCCGTGAGATATTCGTTATTTTCCACTTATCAATTGCATGTGGTGTATTGTGTACTTAAATTTGATATATATTATCATTATTCTATTTATATTCGTGGTATTATTTGATTCATTTGGTGGTTATTAACTTTTGGTCTTACGAATTGATTGATCACATCGTGGCAAGGGGTTTTCATCTCACTTTTATTCTCATGAGTTTCATACTGTAATTGCCACTATTACCTATTGTGTGGTGTATGTACTGCCCATGATTGTATTTTTTGGATAATATAAATGAATTTTTGGGTATTTACATCATCATTTTATGAACTTTATTTCATGGTGTGTATGTTTCATAAGTTACCAAATCGGTAAGGGAATTTCAAATTTCAATTTCCACTCATTTAGTTTTACAAAACCTCCATTGATTAATTTAAACCAAGATTATATGTGAAATCACTATTTATTTACTTATGTAGTAATTTACACTCCACTTGGGGTGGATATACTTTTTATTAACATAATCACCCCATTGATAAATTCTCATGTCATCGATATAAACATGAAAATAGTAATTTTAACTCAATTTCTATTCATTGCGTTAAATAGCCATGCCATTTGTGTTGTTTTTACAATAATATGTGTGAATGTCCTTTGATTTATTTACAATGAATATTAAATCATATTTTTTGTATTTATATTTGTCAAAAATAATTTTGTCATTGATGTATCATTAATCAAAGGATACTGTCTTTATAAAGGAATTCATCTAAACTTACAATACATTGAGACTTCGTTATTGTTATGCTCCAATTAACTTTTATTTGGTTTTTATATTGTACATTGACATATTATATCATGAATCCCTTTATACACATGATATTATAATGTTTTTATTAACTCAATTATATTTAATCAAGTGTCTCTCATTTGGTTAGGAACTCTAACTAAAATATCATTTTAATTATTTTAAAATTTTATTCATCTAAATAATTCTCAGTAATGTCCAGATTTAAAAATGGTTTTAAGGTTTTATTTATATGGACATCAATGTTTTAAAATTGAAATTAATTTTAAAAGTATCAATGTGTTATGGGAGACATTTACTCAAAAATCTATTTTAAACAGCTTCTTGATAAATAGTGAGACTTTTAAATGTTTTCCTAAAAAAGTGATATTTCTCTAAAATATTTTTAATAATCATTTTTAAAAATGTCAAAATACATTATGGGATATTATTCTTGATCGAGGTTGATTTATTATTATATAATTCTTTCATACTGTATTGATGGTTTTGTGATATGATGGACTTTGGATGTGTTATTTCTATACCATTCATGGTATATAGTTCATGTACTGACATTACGTATGCTAGTTTTAATAAGAATGATTATGTTATGTTCAATCCTTTTCCTATGAGGAATTCATTTGACTTAAAAAGTGACGGGTGAATCCCACTATTACTCCTCGATGCATCGATATGTCTCATGAGACAAACTAGTGTCTTGGCACAAGGCGTTGACAAAATATTATTTTTAGTCTTGGCACAAGGCCTTGATTATGTGGTTATGATGTCTCGTTTTATGAATTCCATCATTATGCAATTGGATATTGATATTGCATGTGATTATTCAAGTAGTTTAATATCCATGTGAATAAGTTAATGGAAAACTAGAATCTCTCAACAAAAACCAGAATTCCATCGAGGAAAACTAGAATCTCTCAACGAAAACAATATTTGAGCCTTGCACAATCCATAGATGAATCAAAATAAGATAACCAGATAATTAAATAAGAATGTTAATCTCTATTCATTCCTTCAAGGTGACACAATGTTATCCATATGAATACTAATGATACCTGATAAGAAACCACCAATTCTAGATCCCAAATTGGAGGTACCATATAACATTCATACGGTTTAACCCAATGGTACATACTCCCAAATGACCGGGGATGGTGAGCATATTACTCCTCCTACCAATGCCAAATTCAAAAAGAAGTATTTTGTGTGATGTGTTATCTGTCTTGGAAGATGTTAAACTGCTCATATTTAACTTAATAGTTGTTACACTATATATTCTCTATGATCTATGACCCTAAACTAATATATCATTCATCTTGCATGATGTTAAACATTAAATGGTAAGCATACTCTCTATTTTGAGCAATACGAACCTAAACTATGAACCCTTTCATCCAACAAGAGGTTAAACAATATATGGTCCGAGCTCGATGACCCTAAACTATTATCCCTTTCATTATTCATGATGATAAAACATAATTGGTAATCATACTCTCTTGTACAAGATCTTCATCCCTAAAATAAGATCACTTTCATCCTGAAATACATTATACTATAAATGGTCTTACGTATACGATCGTAGATGAAGATCTCCCTCATCCTTAATGTAAGGTGTTATGTTGTGCAGATACCACCATGTTTCATGCATTCCATTCATTTCTGTATTTTTCATCATTCACATATGAATGGACCCCCTAGTGTCCTGGTCTCATGCCACCATGGCTCACCTACCATTTTGGTCCAACATCCCAAAGGATCTCGAAGGAAAATTTTACACAAGTCCCGCATTATAAAGAATATGTAGTGGTTGACGCTCAATTGTGTGATCCCATTATCGACCACATGAGAAAGATACTATATTGAAAACATGGCCCGCATTTATCCTCAATAATTATCACCGTCCCCATGGTCTCCCAAATATCTAGCGCAATGATTCACCTTTTTCTACCCTTTTATCACATGCACACAACATTAAAATGGGAATCTACAGTCTAAGATAATTGACCTGAAACTAATATCATCCACATCCTAGAAACATGATGTTATACAACACAACTTTTAAAGAACTATGTTTGTCTTGATTTTCTTCCTTATGGGATACGTAGGAATGTCCAGAAATTTTTTGAAAGGGTCTAACTCAACAAATATCTCTATACCCACTAGGTTTAATTATCTATGAGGGTGGAATAAATTTTTGTGTGGGATTATTTAGTCCCCAATCATGTCAATTTTACAACAGGCCGCACCATCTACCACTCCCTCTAGAACTTCCATCATTCCACACATCCTAGTCGCATGACATTAAACATCACTACAATTTGAGAAATATGTTTGACTTGATTCCCATATTTATAGGATATATAGGAATGCCTAAAAATATTTTCCCTAAGTCTAATATAAACTTCATATATTCCTTATCCAATCCCCCTTTCCTAGGTTCTCTCCTAGGATCGTGAATAGTGTTGTATGTGGAGTTCATTGGTTATCATTCAGGTCAGGTTATTCTGACATGCCATAAATGTTTCTATCTTGAGAAACCTATGCCCCTTCCGTCCATACCACGTGGAGTTAAAATAAATGGAATTTAAGGAACTACTAAAGTATTAATTCCCATCTTTATGGGATATGTAAGAACACCCAAACATTTGGTCTTTGGGTCCATCCCCAAGTCCCTTGATCTTTTGTGGCCCCTTGTCCTAGGGTTCCTCATTAAGATTTCATGCGGTGTGGTGTGGATTTTTCTTATCCCCAATCATGTCATTTATTCTTTATTATGCCATGTGCAATGGATTTTTAATATCGTTATTCTATATCCATTGAAAAAATATGATGTTAAACTATGTTGCCTCATCCCACCATGACTTTAAACTATTATTCCTTTTCCATATTATGTTAATGTGGATGGACCGGTCGTACCGTTAGACCTTAATATTGGACACTATAGTATTGGACGCATGAGGAAAAATGGCAACACAATGTGGTGTCATCTCTTGAGAGGGAATCACATTTATCATCAGTTATCCACCATGATATTTTTCAAAAACATCCTATGGAATTATTCCTTTGCCGTCTCCAGATTCTCCATCATGGGGTTATTTCTCCTAAAAACACACCCATAATAATGAAAAAATAAAATCCATTAGAAGCCTATTCTTATGATACATGGGCCATACCTGCACAAAAATCCCATTCAGTACAAAATGTGCATTGATTCCAATGCATGTGGGATATGTAGGAATGCCCAGCCATTTTTTTTCTTCCCGCCCAGCCCTAGGTACCTCAAATCCTCCCACCTTTCGGGCCCCAAACACTTTTGGAAGGATGTGGTGTGGTGCATACTTCTTTAGTCCACATTCACATCTGTTTTATAATTGATACAACATCTACTTCACTTCATGGATCTCCCTTCCATCACATTCATCATTACTGCATGAAATTAAATTGCATCAAACATAAGATCTATGTATGGATTTATTACCATCCTCATGGGATATGTAGGAACACCAATATATTTAATCTCCTGGTCCAGTCCTAGGTTCATCAACCCATCTTTTCCATTTTAATCCACTCCCCTCAATGTGGGATCTACTTTTAACTAGACCCCTGCACCATTTTATGCATCATCAACACACTCAGATGCACTATTGTTTTAAGAAATAGAGTGTTGGATTCCACATGGTCATGTTTTATATCATTTTCCATTCTTCACGTGTCCCTTTATTTTGGCTTCTGTCATCTTCCACACTGGAAAGGACCTCAAATGGTATGGATGCTTGGCATTAAGGCTCATCTACAATTTAATGCCTAAATCCAAGATGATTTTGAAATACATTTTTAGACAGGTTCTACAATTGGAATACTATCAATGGACGACCCTTGGCTATTAGTTCCTATTTTAGGCCACATGATACGGATTATGTTCTTCAAATATTTTCAACAACTATCCTCAATTGTTAAGACAAAACCATTATTCCTTACATATTGGCCTTCTGGTTGAAATACCATTCTATTCCATCATGTTCAAACAAAACATCAAGACCCTCAGTGTCATCCCTCTATACACCTTTATGTGCTGGGAGATAAAACTAGTGTCATGGGGTCACCCTTGACTCTGCACCATCACCCATACAATGTGATTCTATTCATTTTAAAGATCTTCTCCTTCCTTATTTCACACATCGAGCTTGCATCATATGGGAATATAGATTTGGGTAAGGTATGCCTGCATGGATGAGTCATTATTCCCCTTGGACCAAACTCTATGACCATAGACTAAAAGCTCCAGTCCCCTAATCCTGGCATCATGACTTTAAACTGGATGCATCCTCTATGAAATTTGTTATGCGATGTGGACTACCTTTTACATATTCACATCAGGTTGTTTTGTGGCATTGTGTCACATATTTTCACTTTGGGAATCTCCCCCTTTTAGTCTATGCTCTTTGAATATAAACTATGATATTTTATTTCCTCATCGTACGATGTTAAGAAACATCTTCTACATCTAGGATCTATAATGATATACTACCCAGTGACATAATTTTTTTGTTCAACAAGACATGGACTATTTGGTACTGGCCATCTAGTATATTTTATTCTATAACTACGGGTGGCTTGATTCTCATTCTTATGGGACACATTGTGACACATAGACTCTTCAATTTTGGTCCAGTCAAAACTTCTCTCATCTATCATGCCTTTTTTCCCTATCCCCATATAGGAATATGTGATGTGGAATGTAATTTTCATTCCTCATTCACATCGAGTTATGTACTACACCACATGGGTTCCCATCATCCTCGGTCCTATGTCCTAAAAATTCAAGGTAATATAGGTCCTTACTAGAGAGGTCTCGTATAGACATAGGTTTGATCACAATTCAGACCAATACACCATCCAATGTTCTTTTATCATGGTGGAATAATTTCAAGAGTTTTGTATACCCTTCAAGTATCCCATTACTCTAAACAGCCACACATCACACATCCCATTATTTAGATCATCATCCTCTTCCATGTCTAAGGGAACCGCATAATGGTTTGTCCCCATGCCATTTTGGATCACCTAAAATCCTGGGATAATGTTCTATAAGGCATCAGACGAAATTCCGTGTTAGGCATTGTGTTTCGGAATACAATTTGTGGTTGGCCCTCATTTGTTTTTCCCCATTATAGGATAATTTGATATGGATGTTTTGTTTGTAATATAGTCAACTGTTATCCTCTAATTTCATGCCACCCTCATTTTGATCCAATTTTTTTGCATTATTATTCACAATCTTTGTTTCTTTTGTTCAGATAGATTTTAACATCCTTGACATTACCCTACATAAGCACTAGGTAATATTGAGTATGGAAAATTTTCTATACAAGGTGCCCTACCCTTCATATATGACTTCTCTCCACATGAATACATTGATAAGTAATTTATCAAAAACATCCCCTGAGTAGTCAATGTTTAGTTGTCCATCTCATAAGAAAAGTAAATGTAGTCCTCCATTGTTTATCACACTGGGAATGACCCATGTGAGCATAGGGATGGATCACCATTCATTTCGTAGTAATGATTAGGATTCACTAATTAAAACAAGAAATCAAACCGTATATCCATGCATGCAGTTCAGGATGAATAAATAAGGGATAAATCATGTTTTTTAAGTATGTCCAAAACACATCACTTATGGATCAAACCCATTAAAAGAATACTATCGTACAACCAAATTATGACATGTGTCCTCCAAGATTGCCTCATCCCCCTGAGATCCTTTTCTTCATTAGTATTCATGGAGTGAAGCTCGTTGACTCTGACCTCCATTCATTCCACCTCATCTTGGAATTCAATCATTTGATGACTTTCTTACACTTCTTGCTCCTTAGCATCCGCCATTTAGGAATTTAACCATTAAAAGAGCACATCTTGGCTAGAAATAAATGCATCTCATTCGTTTTCCTTCTCATCAAGGAATCATACTTCCTGATCAACCACAAGAAGATAATGAAAATTATTTTATTTCTCTCAAAACGGGGTAATATCAAAGCATTGGATACACACATATATCATCTAATACCCATAATCATGAATTATTATATTAACACGGTGGTGATCCACCCATCAGGTATATAGAATGTGTAGTCATGTGTGAAGTGACCCCATTCAACTCATCCATTCTTCTTCTAATTGATTGAGGAAGTGTTTTCTACACTTCAATGCCTTTTGTCACTTCATATGTCTCTCCTCTACCATTTCAATATTAGATTTTTCCACCTTCTCAGGAGATTCAAGCCTGTACTCAAGAAAAACTTATAGGAGTACAGTGGCATGATGATCTTCTTTACTCCATTATTCTTCAATGACAATTCCCATACCAACATAGAGCTCAACCTGGGTGGTCGAATCACCCATAATTATGGATCCTTGCTAACTGGTTGTTATGGTTTGAATAGTTTGAATGATTGGTTATACGAAGGTTGGTCCTATCACGGGTAGATCTCCAACGGATGATCCAGACTTGACTGTCTTCTGAGCCTTCAATCTTACGATCACTGCATTGGGGATTGATATCTCGTTTAGTAGAGTTCTCTAATGAATGATGTGGGAGTACAAATGTAGAAACATACAAGATCCAAGAACAGTGGTATCTAGTTCTAGAGTCATTGTAGAAGATGTCACCACATGAGATCCACCTACTCTTATTAATTAAATGATCGAAGCTAGCTCCTTCTAAACAATGGGAGTAACCAAAGGCTCTAAGGAATTCATTTCAGATCCTCTATTTGTCTTGTAGATGACCACTTCAACCTCAACTGACACTCCACCCACTATAGTTTTTGTCGGTCCTCAGACCTGCTCAATGCTAGATGTATATTCATGAGGATGTTTTTCCACATCTATGGGTTCATTATCATCCCTGTCATTGGAAACATCCTGGATATCATAATCGATGTGTTCCTGAACGGGGAAATTTTTTTTCAATGGATTTGAATTATGAAATGAGATTGTTTGTTGGAGATGAGAGTTGAGACTCACCCTAAGTTATTTGGACAGTTCCATGTTATATCCTGTGATTTCACCACAATCCTGTGGGATTCTTGGGTGGGCCGCTAACCACTAAGGTCCATCACATCCATAATCCTCTTCTTCCATGTCTTCTTAATCTTCATATTCTTCTTCTTACTCTTCTTCCCCTTCTTCTTCTTCATCGCTGTCGTCATCCCCAAACCTCAGTTTTTCTGGGTCATGTTTCTGGGAAATCATTAATTTTAGGAGAACATACAATTTTTAATACCACACCCTTTGGCATGCATAGATATAGATTATTATCAGGTACTAATTCCAGAGATGAATGTCAACATTCACCACCACCTAGATTCACCTTATTCCTGGTAGGTCAAGCCCAATGGGCACCAGTATCCGTCACATCTATTTAGTGAGAAAATATTGTTGCACCATCCTTGTAATGTCCTAGATTTTTCCATTTATTATTTTAGTATTATATGGGAATTTATGAGGGACCAGGTTCTGAGATAGTGTGCAGTTCTGAGGCCCGGTGAGCCTGAAAAAAATGTTTGAATTTAATTTATCATTTAAATAACGCGAACATGTGGTTTTCCTATAAAATAGGAATAACATCCGAACAGGTGCACGGATTAGAAATCTCAGTGCACCATTGCATTCGGAACAACATTTTTACCTTAGGTGAGGTCTTACATCGGCTGGTGAAGGTCGGTGGTGGAATCCAGTTTTTGGGACGTAAGAGTAATAAAATATTTAAATAAAAATATTTTTATTCAGCAGCGAAATCTTTTAAATCTGCTACAATATATATCCCTTATCTTTTTAATTAAAGGATGGCGCAAGGGTCCAGGGTTACAAACCTCATAACACTGATGTCCTTGGCGACTCTGGAGGCTCTGGAGAAAACCTCCCAATGCAGCGACGACGACGCAGCGACCAGATCATCGCCGACTAACGCCGCGGAATCCAGGTACGATGTTTGTTTGATGTTTTCCTCCCCATTCTTGATTTCTACGATGAGATCGGGGCTAGTCTATGAACAAATTAGTCCATGGATCAATCGTTCTTATGGGATGAGATTTTTTCAGGGATTTTGGGAGATTGAATCCATGTTAATCCAATGTTTTTGATTTTTCTACTCCGTTTAATCCTATTAACGGGAGCGGATCAATGTTGTGACGAACGACAGCGGAGGTTCATTCCTCATATTACTTTCTTTGGAATTCTCCCCTTTCTTTTCTTCGCATTCATCGAATTCTTCACGGGACGATGAATGGAGGATCGTTGTGCACCCATTCTGTGACGAAACGAACCCAAACTGTTGATCCAACCCCAGAGCGGTGCCACGGAGGTGTGGCGGTGATTTCGGCGGACGATTCGGAGCGGATCAAGAGTTATGGAGTTTTCGGGTGTTTTTCTTTGGATGGATCGTTTGAGGTTTATGATTTGTTTTAAGGGATGAAAACACCTTTTGCAGTGTTCGTATGATAAATCGAACCAATCCCTAGAGTATCAGGACGAACAGATGAGAGATCGCAGATCCAGAAGATCGGCCGAAGCGCGAGAAAGAAGATGGTGTTCTGGAAATTTCCCGACTACATGCCGTGTATTATGGGATACACGACGTGTGTTATTAGGTGGCCCACATGGTTTGTACTCTGAGAGTACATAGACACGGGTTGGGTAAACGGCCAAGGACACATTGTGTATACCCCTCCCTGGCCAGACCCGGCCAGATACATGGGATACCCCGTGTACTGGTACACGGTCAAGCGACACAGACACAGATAGAGGCCATGTACGAGCACATTGCCAGTGTACACGGAGTGAGCCCCAGGTGCCCAGACATGGCGTGTGATTCTTCGACATGCCGTGTAGATTCTTTTTATCCAACAAGCCAAATGACACGGGCCGGTTAGATGGGCAATACCTGGGGTCAAGGAACATGGAGTGTACTTTTTCTACACGCCGTGTATTTTGGTTTTACACATATTGAATGAATGGCATGGGCCATTTACACGGGCAGTACCCGGGGTCAGGGAACACGGCGTGTAACCATACTACATTCCATGTAACCTGTCTTGAATGACTTGAGCCACTTGTCTTCTGTGACTTGACTATTTTTCTTAGGGTTTGTACCCTTGGTCTTTTCCCTGAAGGTTCTGGCATCATTTCACTTACACAGGAGTATGATCCCTTCAACAGAACATCATGAATAGAGTTGTTGGAATCCCCTCTATGAGACTTAGAGATGGATCCTATATTTATTCCTGGAACCCTAGGTAGAGTTCTTGGTATCGACGTGACCAACTTTACCCAGGTGTCAATCCTCTGCTTAGTGGATTAGCTCAGACTGAGTTGTTGGAATCACCCCATGACATGGTTGTGATCCTCATCTAAGCATCTTGTTCAAAATTTACTTATGGAGTGTCTTTTGAGTACTTCATATCTCTCTCTATTCAGACCTAGGTGTGTGTTCTCTCGATTGTATGCTTAGTGGAATCTCCGAGATGGATCCGAGTGGTGGTATTCACGATAGAAGGTCGTGCATGAGTAAATCTGGATATTCTTGTTATATGTTCGGTAGACAGATACTGTGTAGAGATGAATATAACTTTGTTTTGTGGTATTTCCCTTGTTGTATTTCCTTTTTGTTTTTGGGTGTCCTGCTAGGTGTTGTTATACTCACCCCTACACGGGCTTTTCCCACACATGTCGTGTCTTGTGCAGACGGGTGATCCTTTGACAGGATTCTAGGCAGACCAGGGACAGACTGTACTCAGTGAGATCAGACAGGCTGAGTTGTGTTCCTACGGCTACAGACTGCAGTGCCAGCACCTTTCTTTATAGGTTAGACTTTGTTACAGACTTTCTTTTTGTGGGCATGTACTTTTGGCCAAGGGTTTAATTTTCTTGTACTTTACTTTCTTGTCATACTCTGTGGTTTGGTTTTAGAGTATTCATGCATATTTTCCTTTTAGTAGTTTTTTCTTTTGATCTTGGTGGGCTTGGAGATGTGTGTGCACGAATACAGGTTTATAGGTAATGCCTCCCATGTTAGTAGCATGCCTACTCGGTGCTCATCACTAGCCCCTGACCTATTGGAGGCGGGCTTGGGGAGCTGCCACTCGGGCCCCACTGGGACGGGTCGTGAAAGAGTGGTATCAGAGGTGGTTGGTTCTACCTTAGGACTGAGAGTCTGTGAGTTGGTTTGGGAAAACAGTGTTAAGTGTTTCGAGTTAGGATTTCAGGCCAAGGACCCCAGTATTGGTGCTAGCGGCCGACGTATCCATACAACAAGACTCTGATAACTTGCTTTTTGACTCGGAACATGAGAACACTAGATGCAGGGGAAAACAATGGTACACACATTATATAGGAATGAGTTGTGGTTCCATGTACTTATTGAGTCAGCTATCTAGATATACTTACTGATTGAGATACATTTTGTTTCTTTACAGGATACCACCATGATGCACACCCGATAGGATCTAGTAGCTCAATCACGAGGATGGCCCCCTCAGTGATGAAGAATTGATACAGGGATCGGATCCCCCAGTTTTACCACCAGGTGGTGTGCTAGTTATCCCACCACCTGTGGAGAAGTGTTTAGTGCCTGCTGTACCAGTGGAGGAGGAGCGCAGGCTGAGCGCACTCCACGATTTTGAGATAGAGAGACCCCTCTGGTTCTGAGGCAAGCCTGACCCTCAGGTAGCGGAGGACTGGCTTGAGGCAGTGGCAAGAGTCTTCTGTTTGGTTTGGACACCAGCAGAGCAGATGGTGTTCCTGGCAGCGAGCCTTTTGCAGGGCTCGACAGGACGATGTCAGAGTTTGGTTATCTAAACCCACGACGAGGAAACACATGCATAGTTGGAGGTTGTGCGTCTCTTCAGAGAGGATTTTTCACCAGTTACCCTATGAGAAGTATGCATATAGGAGCTTCTTCAGCTTCAGTAGGGAACCATGATGGTCACTGACTATTCGTCCAGATTTACCGACATCTCGCGGTACTCGATGGACATGGTCATAGATCAGTACTTCAGAGCTCGGAATTTTGAGTGGGGCTTACAAAGAGATATCTGAGCTAGCAACATCACTATGAGAATTCCTACTTTTTCTAGAGTGCTTGAGCTGGATTTGTTGTTCGAGAAATTCTTGGAAGAGCAGAGATAGCCGGCAGTTGTCAGTAGTGGGAGAGCTGTAGCAGAGACCTCGGAAGTAGGGAGCCGATGTCAGGGACCCAGGCGTGGGAGACGATTTCAGAGGAGATCCCAGGATAGGGGATCTGCCGTATGGGGTTTGCAGGATGCATCCAGCCAGCCTTGAGAGAGGCGATGCTACTCATGTGATGGCAGGGGACATCTCGCTCGAGATTGTCCGACCCGCCGTACTACTGACACGAGAGCAGTTGATGGACCACTGAATCATAGGCATTGTGTGGAGTAGACAGATCCGCGGGGTGGAGGACATGGTAGGGGAGCTGGGAGAGTAGATGGAGGTGGTTGGTGTTTTGAACTTTTACCACCACCACCCCCAGGAGGTCCATCCCAAGCTCAGGGAGCTGGTGGACAGAGGCGGGGACAGCTGCAGGCAGTAGAGGCTTATGACCCAGGTACTCCAGGAATGATTGGAGGTACTACCTGTGTCTTTTCTACTTTGGCTGTCGTACTGATAGACACTAGTGCTTGTCATTCCCTTCTGGCTGCTTATCTTGTTCGAGACCTTGAGATTCCAGTTGATCTATTGACTCGATACTTACACTTAGAAACACTGACTGGAGAATATTAAGAGATCACACACCTCTGTCGACAGTGTGACCTGACCCTTGGAGGCGAATGTTTTGGTTAGAACTTCTTGGTGGTTACGTCAAGGCCTTACGATGTCGTTCTTGGTATGGATTGGATATCAACAGTTCATGCCCAGATTGACTATTTTAGGTGAAGAGTGCAGTGTGTCCACAGTGATGGAATGAGGTTCTCTTTTGTCGATGAAAGAGAGACTCGGGCAGCCCCGGATGGACTCGTGCATAAGAGGGAACAACTGATTTCACATCAGTTGGCTAGCCTAGCCCTTGGCATAGTAGATGTTACATGTTTCCAGTTTCCAACAGTAGTGGGTGATTATGAGGACGTCTTTCCAGAGGATGTCCCCATGCTACCTCCCCTACGAGAGATAGATTTCTTCATTGAGATACAACCCGGGACAACACTGATATCAGCATGAGAATATCAGATGGCTCATGCAGAGCTTTGTGAGATGAGGGTGCAGCTGGATGATGTGATGAAGAAGGGATTTGTGAGACCCTGCATTTCACCCTGGTCAGTCCCAGTGTTGTTTGCCAAGAAGGCTGACGGGATCTTGAGGCTATGTGTGGATTACCGGTGCTTGAATCAGGTGACCGTAAAGAACCAGTATCCACTACCAAGGATCAATGACCTCTTTGACCAGTTGAGAGGGGCACGATGGTTTTCAAAGGTTGATCTATGATCAGGCTATCACCAGTGGTGATTACGGGAGGAGGATATACTGAAGACAGCTTTCAGATGTCGCTATAGTCACTATGAGTACTTGGTGATGCCCTTCGGCGTGTCGAATGCCCCGGTAGTGTTCATGGGACTCATGAACCGGGTCTTGCAGCCATATCTAGACCAGTTTGTAGTGGTCTCCATTGATGATATCCTGGTGTACTCTACGTCCAAGGAGGAGCACGCGAGACACCTAAGGATGGGAAACTCTTGAAGTGTCAGTTCTGGTTACAGGAGGTCCACTTTATGGGACACGTTATCTCAGCGGATGGGGTAGTAGTGGACCCAGCCATGGTGGTGGCAGTGCTTGCATGGGAGCCACCCCGGAGCGTGACGGAGGTGCGGAGTTTCCTTGGGTTGGAAGGATACTATCGAAGATTCATCCTTTATTTCACCAGGATTGCAGCACCCATGATAGCTTTGACCCGAAAGGGATAGCCATTCGTGTGGACCGAGAGATGCTAGCAGGCTTTCTAGCAGTTGAGACAGAGTTTGACGAGCGCCCAGATCTTGAGATTACAGGAGGAGGGTATTGAGTAAATAGTTTTCTGCGACACATCAGTAACCAGGCTTGGTTGTGTCATGATGTAGAGGCAAGCGGTGATTGCCTATGGCTCACATCAGTTGAGGCCACTCGGGAAGAACTACGCAACCCATGATCTTGAGTTGGCAGCGGTAGTCTTCGTATTGAAGATGTGTTGGCACTACCTGATGGTCGAGTGGTTTACAAACTACTATGATCACAAGAGTCTCAGATATATCATTTTTCATAAGGATCTGAATTTGAGATAGAGGAGATGGCTTTATTTCCTCCAGGATTACGACTTTTAGATTGTTTATATTCCTAGTAAGGGGAAGGTGGTGGCAGATGCTCTCATTAGGAAATCCAGTTCGCAATTGCTGGATGAGGAGACAAGGTAGTTGGCCTCGTAACAATTATCCTTCTTGGATAGATATGAGGTAGAATACCTTCAGTCGATGGTTCTTACCCCTCCACTCTTACAGCGTGTCAGGGAAGCACAATGGGAGGATGCTAGCTATGGAACTCTATGTGCTTAGATATCCACAGGTGATGCTGCTGATGGATATTCATAAGGTGGGGAGCATGTTGTTCTTTTTAGAGGGCGCACGGTAGTACCAGTGACATTGTGGGGGGAGGTTCTGAGGGAGTTCCATACATCCCCTTTTTCGGTGCATCCAGGCTTGTAAAAGATGTATGAGGACCTCCGACGTCAGTTCTGGTGGCCAGGAATGAAGAAGGGTGTATCAGAGTTTGTCTTTCGGTGCCTTACATGTCAGTAAGTAAAGGCTGAGCACCAGGTGCCACCAGGTTTGACCTAGCCCCGTGAGGTGCCAGAGTGGATGTGGGACGAGATATCCATGAACTTCATGACGGGTTTACCACGTACGTCCAGGGCACACGATGCCATCTGGGTATTAGTTGATCAGCTCACCAAGTCGGACCATTTCCTAGCCTTATAAGAGCAGAGTTCAGTAGAGAGATTGGGATTCCTCTACATGTAGGAGATAGTTCGACTTCCTGGAGTTCCATCCATGATCATCTCAGATCGTGATGCTCATTTGACATCCCTGTTGTGGAAGGGATTACAGGATGATTTTGGGACTCATTTACACTTGAGCACAACGTTTCATCCCCAGACTGATGGTCAGACAGATTGTACCATCCTGGTCTTGGAAGATATGCTTTGAGCTTGCATACTTGACTTCGGTCGTAGCTGGGAGGATCACCTACCACTGGTGGAAATTTTTTATAACAACAATTATCATTATACTATTGGTATGGCACCATTCGAGGCTCTGTACAGGCGACCTTGAAGATCACCACATTGCTGGACTGACCCGAGAGAGTCAGCACTCATGGGCCCAGAGATGGTAAGTG
Organism: Viscum album; assembly: GCA_963277665.1. Lineage (NCBI taxonomy): Eukaryota > Viridiplantae > Streptophyta > Magnoliopsida > Santalales > Viscaceae > Viscum > Viscum album. The sequence continues at coordinate 1,008,602,109 of OY728119.1, read as the reverse complement.
CTACTATAGAGAAGGTGAAAGTCATCCAGGAGTAGATGAAGACTTCATAGAGTCAACAGAAATCATATGACGATAGGAGGCAAATACCCTTGGAGTTCGATGAGGGAGACCATGTGTTCCTTCGGGTCTCACCTCGATGGGGATTGCAGATATTTGGCCGAGTCAGGAAGCTATCTCTGAGGTTCGTTGGACCTTTTCAGATTTTGATTAGAGAAGGTGAGGTGGCATATCGCTTGGCTCTACCTCCTCATATGGACCGGGTACACAACTTCTTCCATGTGTTGCAGCTACGGAGGTACATGCACGATCCATCACACGTTATCGACTTGGGCGAGCTAGACATCGATGATGGGGCGACTTTTGCAGAGTATCTAGTAGAGATCAAGGATAAACAAGAGAAGATCCTTTGTGGATGAGATATTCCCTTGGTGCATGTCCGGTGTTAGCACAAGAATCTCTAGGAGAGCAGGTGGGAGCGGGAGGCTCAGATTCGCGTGCAGTACCCACATCTATTTGAGTAGCCTTTGTTTTGGATTTTCGGGGAGGTAAAAGCCCTAAGGTGGGTGTGATTTAATGTCCCAGATTTTGCCATGTATTATTTTAGTATTATATGGGAATTTATTCGAGACCATGTTCTGACACGACATGCAGTTCTAAGTCCTGGTGATCCTGGAACAAATTTTTGAATATAATTTAACATTTAAATAACGCGCCTGTGCGGTTTTCTTGAAATAGTGGAATAGAATCTGAATGGGTGGTCGGATCAGATATCTGATGGCACCATTGAGTTCTGAACAATATTTTTACATTAGGCGGGTCCTAACATCGGCTGGCACAGGTCGGTGGTGGAATCCAGTTTTTGGGACGTAAGAGTAATAAAATATTTAATGAAACATATTTTTATTCTACAATGAAATAATTTAAATATGCTATAACAGATATCCGTTACCTTTTTAATTAATTTTTGTCACAAGGGTCTAGGGTTACAAACCTCATATCCCTGAAACCCTTGGCAACTCTGGAGGCTCTGGAGAAAACCTCCCAACACGGCGACGATGACGCAACGATCGGATCATCGTCGACGAACGCCGCAGAATCCAGGTAGGATGTTTGTTTGATGTTTTCCTCCCCTTTCTTGATTTCTACGATGACAACGGGCTAATATACAAACATATTAGTTTGCGTATCGATCGTTCTTGTGGGATGGGATTTTGTGGGGATTTTGGGATATTAAATTCAAGTTAATCCATTGTTGTTTATTTTTCTGATCTGTTTAATCCTTTTAATGGGAGCGGATCAACACTGTGGCGAACAACAGAGGAGGTTCATTCCTCATATTTGTTTCTTTGGATTTCTCCCCTTTCTTTTCTTCGCATTCTTCGCATTCCTCGCGGGGCGATGAATGACGGATCATTGCGCACCCGTTATGCGACGCAACGATCCCAAACTGTGGATCCAACCCCAAAGCGGTGCCATGGAGGTGCGACAGTGATTTCAGCGGTGATTCGGAGTAGATCGATAGTTATGGGGTTTTCAGGAGGTTTTATTCGGATGGATCGTTCGAGGTTTATGATCCGTTTTAAGGGCCGAAAATACCCATTACGATGTTTGTATGATGAATCAAACCAATCCCGGGAGTATCGGGATGAACAGATGGGAGATCGTGGATCCGGAAGATCGGCCAAAGCGCGAGGAAGACGACGGTGTTCTGGAAATTTCCCGACTACACGCAGTGTAGTATGGGATACACGGCGTGTGTTCGTTAGCGGCCCACATGGCGTGTACTCTGGGAGTACATGAACACGGGTTGGGTACACGACGAAGGATACGGCGTGTATACCCCTCCTCGGCCAGACCTTTCCAGATACATAGGATACCCCGTGTATTGGTACACAGGCAAGTGACACGGACATGGACAGAGGCTATGTACGGGCACATGGCCAGCGTACACAGAGCAAGCCCCAGGTGCTTGGACATGGCGTGTGATTCTTCTACACTCACTGTAATTTCTTTTTATCCAACAAGCCGAATGACATGGGTCGGTTACACGGGCAGTACCCAGGGTCAAGGAACACAACATGTACTTTTTCTACATGCCGTGTAGTTTGGTTTTACACAGTTTGAACGAATGACATGGGCCGTTTACATGACCAGTACCTGGGGACAAGGAAAACAGCTTCTAACCATACTACACGCCATTTAACCTATCATGAATGACTTGAGCCACTTGTATTCTGTGAAGTGGACTATTTTTATTAGGGTTCGTACCCTTGGTCTTTTCCCTGAAGGTTCTGGTATCATTTACCTTACAGAGGAGTATGATCCCTTCAGCAGAACTTCCTGAATAGAGTTGTTGGAATCCCATTTGTGAGACTTGGAGATAGATCATCTATTCATTCCTGGAACCCTAGGTAGAGTTCTTGGTATCGACGTGACCAACTTTACCCAGGCGTCGATCCTCTACATAGCGGATTAGCTAAGATAGAGTTGTCGGAATCAACCCATGACTTGGTTGTGATCCTCATCTGATCATCATGTTATCATGGTACTTGTGGAGTGTGTTCTCCTAGAATGAGTAATTCGTATCTCTCTCTCCCTTAAGACCTAGGAGTGTGTTCTCCCGGTTGTATTCTTAGTGGAATCTTCGAGCTGGATCCGAGTGGGGGTATTCGCGATAGACAGTCGTGCATGAGTATATCTGGATATTCTTGTTATATGTTCGGTAGACATATACTGTGTAGAGCTGACTATACCTTTCTTTTTTCGTATTTCCCTTTTTTTATTTCCTTTGTGGTTTTGTGGTGTCCTACTAGGTATTGTTATAATCACCCCTATATGAGCTTTGCCCACACGTGTCGTGTCTTGTGCAGACGAGCGAGCCTTTGACAGGATTCTAGGCGGACCAGGGCCGGATGGTACTTAGTGAGATCAGAAAGGGCAAGGTGTGTTCCTACGGCTACAAACTGTAGTCCCAACACCTTTCTTTATAAGTTGGACTTTGTCAACGACTTTCTTTTGGTGGGCTTATACTTTAGGCCCAGGGTTTTACTTACTTGTACTTTACTTTCCTGTCGTACTCTATGGTTGTGTTTTTGTGTATGAATGCATATTTTTTTTAGTAGTTTTTTCTTTTTAGCTTGGTGGGATTGGAGATGTGTGTGCATGCGTACAGTTTTATAGGCAATGCCTCCCATGTTAGTAGCATGCCTACTCGGTGCTAGTCACCAGCCCCTGGCCTATTGGAGGCGGGCTTAGGGAGTTGCGGCTGGGGCCCCACTGGGACGGGTCGTGACAAACCTCCTGGAAGAATATAGAGATAAAAAAATGGAATCCGTAGTCTGATTTTGAATAGGTCTTAATTGATTCCCACGGAGATCAATTGATGGACCGTGAGGCCTCCAATGGGACCACCTCTCTTCAGAAGGCATAGGTGCATCCCCACATTGCGATGCTCCTACTACTGAAGTTTCTAGCTTCTCCATTACATTTTCCTAACATATAACTATTCGTAATTCCTTTGAAGTACCTCACCTACTTCCTCTTTGTCCGAAAACCTCACTAGACTCTTTGATTTATCAAATGTTTCATTTCATAATTGCCAGTGGATATGATTTTATACGATGGGTGGAATACTTCATTGATAGGACGACATTAACATCAGTATGTGAAATGGTGATGACTTCATCCAAGCCAGTAGTCATGAATGTGAGCCACATTACGAAATGTTTACAGTGATTCCACCCATCATGAACACTTTTATACACTTTATTTGGCATTTTCTATATACACCTAAATTTCCTAGAAATCCTCATCGACACATAGGGTTGTAAAAAGATTTTTCCACTAATATGACATAACATCACATCAAATCTAATTATTTGTAGGTATTCCATCTTCTCTAATGGGCCTCACCCATCATATATTATCTATCCAACTACTGTCTTAAATATGTGTATGTTGATGTTTAGATAGTTGTTGATCTTATGTTTTATCCCCTCATCATTGAGCATAAATGGCCTAATTATATAAATATTTTGTAGGGATGGTTGTAGACCATCACTAGGAGAAAAAAATGAACTTTGGAAGTCATACCTACCAAAATGAGATGCATCCCACCCATGAAGAATTCATAATTTTTTTCATATTATATTAGTTATACATCCTCTAGAGATGTGCCCTGGAATGCTATACAACCTGGCTAACATGGGCACTCTTAGATTTAACTTCTTCTTGGCTTCCATGATTCCAACCATCACTAGCCTCTCTGGAAGAACCCCCATCCTCAGGTCCCTCATAGGCATCATCCACCAATATTGAAATCAATCATGAAACCCAGTATATCATACATTCAGTTCCAAGAATTTATTTATGTTGAATCCTTCTAATCAGCACTTACTTTCTTCCAAGACCATCTTATATGATCCTTCCTTCCCCATCTACGATGTGTTCGGGAACTACTTCCCTCATCCTGGCATTTTCACTACCCCATTCTGCATCCGAAATAGACAAAAACCTCATGAATAGGATATATCCTTCAGGATGTACTTGATTTGTGGCTTATCTAGGATATCTCTAATAAAATCCATTTCAAAATGGGGGTTCACATCATGTCCCCCTAAACATTATTTTTTTCGGAGGAACTCCTCGTATTTGTACACATATAGTAGAATTCCCCCAATATAATGGATTTACAAAAGACTAATACTGACCTCCCCATGGTGGAGATGAAATTTATTTGTGTTAGGGACCACCAACTAAACATATCTAATACAAGGTCTTACTAATGGTAGAAATATAACTGTGATGTCCACATAGTTCAATCTTCCCAATAGACTACAGCTCCGCTCTGAACTCCTCACATGTTTGGAATAACCAGTATGCCCCTACCCATTAATTCATAAAGATTACCCCAGAAATGAACTCTTATTACTTCAAAACATAGTTCTCATCAGTAATGTTTCTTCTTAATGTTCTCTCATAGTGAGTTAGAGATTCTACAAGATCTGAATTTCTCCCCACAATAGTCGTTGTCTTCATATTCAGGATGTAATCATCCATGTCATGTGTTTTCCTAGTTGGGTGAACATTGTTTGTGTTGTTGTAAAGTGGATGTCTATCCTCACGTGTTACCCATGATTGTGGAATGTTAGTCCAAAAGCTTTGCATCAGCACGTCTTCTAGAATATTGATGTTACATATTTATAGATTATCACAAAGAATGTAATACTTTTGAGTTTGCATCAATATACAAAAAAATAAACTATTTTTCAAAAATGAATCATATCTTCTGAAGCATATAATGGTTCTTGATCATCTAGGTCCTCTTTCCAGTAGTAGTAGCATCCCAATCGGATTAATAGAACCCAATGTATTTATGTATTTCAAGAATATACAGTTAGATATCATATAAAAAATTATTTCTTATACATGACATAGAAAATTACTTATATAATACATTCTCCTAGTCACATTCCTATATATATTAACCTAGTTAAATTCGAAACATAAGGAGTTGTCTTAAACACATATTATGTAAGATATTATTAGTGAGTCATAAAGTATAAGATCATATGTATGATAAAAATAAGAAAATGGGAGAGGGAAATTTATTAAAAAAGTTTTTCATAAAATGATATAATCATATTGGATGATGGAATATAATTGATCATTATTCAATGACATATAACCACAACAATATCAACATGAAAGAATTAATATACTTTGGAAAAAGAATTTTTAGAACATAATATAGTTATATTTTGCGATGAATAATAAAAAAGATTATTATAAAAGAATAAGAATGAATTATCATAAATAATATCATCATCAAAAACCATATAATTAATCACATAATTAGGTATCAAAACCTTAATCCTTAATAGATTGAGAAACACAAACCATATCCCATAACATTTTCGAGAGGGATTCATTACATATGTCCAAGAGGACTCCTACAATATATAATGATCCAACCAATTCATTAGAGGAATATATCATAACCAAAAATCATGTAATGATAAACCATACATATATAGAGAACATGTAATCAACCATTTATCAAATTTTGGTTAACTAATGGAAATTATATTGGATAAAAATAATTTCAAACAGTTTTACAAAAAGAAAATATTGTAGGAACGATTGAAACACAATATTTAATCATAAAAAATAAAATCTGAATTTAGAGAGTTATACATAAATTATAACTCCACATAATAATGAGTTTCAATAGTTAGGGTAATGTTGAGGAAAAAATTAGAAATGTAAATTTCATAAAGTCCATTTCACATTAACATAATAATGGAGTTATAACATATGTTAAAATAAAATTTTGAAGGTATAAGAGGGAATTATTTTTATAAAATATTTTTATTAAAAAAGTTCCAATAAAAGATTCTAAAAAATAAATAAAAGTAAAATATAAAAATAATGAGTTTAATATTAAAAATATACATATATGGAATGAAATATAGTTTTAATTATTTTTGATAGTTTCAAAGAAACAACCATCAATAAAAGTAATTAAAAATATTTTATTTTAAAATGAATAAAAATAAAATTGAATGTTATATAATTTAATAAATTTTTGTCTTTGATTATTAAAAAATAAAAAATTATGGAATGAATTATTGGGGACATAGAATATGAAAATAAAATATATAGTATTCAAACAATTCCTTGGAATTCCATTTTTTTATTTGGTTGGTAAACCATCAAATAAAAAATATTTGAATTAAAATTGGAAATATAAACATAGATATAGAAGAAATAAAATAAGAACTTGGTACTAAGAATAATATAATGAACATATGACAACATTGTAAAAGGTGAGTGAGTATGAAAAATTGTGAAGAATATTTATTAAAGTAAAACATTATGACTTTGGTTATATATGACAAAAGGTGAGGGAATGACATGACATTAAATAAAATTTCAAACAAATTAGTAAAAATTAATTTTGGCTGAAAAAAAATTCTAGTAGGCGCACTATAAAAAATAAAATTGATTCATAATATGGAACATAACTCAATGAATGGATATTTAAAAAAATAATCATGACCATGGATTCCTATGTTTTCAAATTTCGTAAAACCTAATATAAAATAAATATAGGTTTATTATTCATTTATATCAGAAAAAGAATTATATTTATTTTTCAATGTACATGTAATGAATGATTTCATATTTATAAATTATTAATTAATTTTTTTGAATTAATATTATTGTGTTTATTTTCTTATACGTTCTATGATAACATTAATGTAACAGTTCTAATACATTATCGCTAATCAAGTGTTCCTCTCCTATATAATATTTATTCATATTATATAGTTATGTTTTGTATAGTTTTGAATTCAAATAGTAAATTTATGGATGTTATGGAGGATGTTACAAAAAAGGGGTTAAACTATCAACTTTTTGGAATATTAAACTAATATATTAATTGAATTTATAGTGGAATAAACATTTACATGATACCATTAATGATATATAATATTATTTTAAATTTATATTCATTTTAAATTTATTTTCATTTGAAAATATTTCCAATATTTATGGTTTTCTAATAATTAATTATATATAATTTATAGTGTGGTTACTTTAGGATTTAGTAATGACCAAAAGAATTACATATTACAATGAAAAAATGAATAAGGATATTTTACTATATATCATTAATATACCATTAAGGGTTAATACATAATTTTAATGAAATTGTTTTATAATGAATCAATCTGAAAAATATGTGGTTGAAAATGTTAAGAAAAAATGATTATAACATGATAAGACAAACGTTTAATACTTGAATCTTATCTTCTAGAATCTCCTATAAATTATGCAATTTAGAATCCTAATTATTTCTATATTATAAAGAATTATAGATTGAATTATATAGAGATTATTTTTTCTAGAATTAATGATAAAACCGAAGAAAAGGTGACCATTAGGGTGCGTATAGTATTGTTATTTTTACTCATACTTTTCCTACATAGATATTAAATCTAAATTTAAAAATATTCAATATATAACAATATAATCCAGACCAGAATTATATATATTATCATCCATGGAATATTAGACACATAACCTACAGCTTCATAAGTAAAATAAATAATCTCCCACTAATTTCTTTAAAATATTAACCCTTAATACATATAGGACACTCAAATTATAAAAGAAAAACATTTTATTACATATCTTTAGTGATAGGAAACACTGAGCTTAAATATCCCAATAACAATATTTCATTGAAATTAATCTGTCCAATATCTCATGAAATATAAAACCATGAGTCTAAATAAAATGTAATATATTATATCATTTTAACATAGACAACAAATTTATGGGAATGAATAGTAATAAGAAATTTGAAAATTATGTATATCAATTTATTCTAAATAAAATATGAATCATTTTAAAGTAAAATAAATGTTTTTTTGTCAAATAGTTTTTTCCTAAAAGTGGGTTTAATTGGGCTTTACAAACGTAATTTAGAAATATATTTTCAAACTATTTAATTTTTATTGAAAAAAAAATGAAATGAAAATTTGAAAATAAAATATATTTTTTATAATTGGATGTAATTTTTGAATTTTTCTTGAAAATGTTAATTTTTTGATGAATAGTGAAAAATATTAAATTTTTATAGAAAACTGTGTTTTCGTTTAACTAATTTGTGACATAAAATCATATTTTTATTCACTTTCAAAGTAATATTATTGAAATTATATATATATATATATATTAATCTAATATAACCCATTTTAATAATAATCATATTGAATTTTGATATAAACACTTTGTAAACATTTGAACATTTTCACATTAAAAACACACATTCACATCACAACAGCGATATTAAATATGAACAAATTTTTTTCCTAATAAATGATTTGAATTTAGAAAATTTTAATTTATATTACATATCAAAATATTATATAATTTATAATAGGTTAAATTAAATTTTGACACAATGAAATAGTGAAAATAATTAATATTAATTATCTTAGTTAAGGTAAAATTGATGTATTAGGGGGGTTAAACTTAAACGATAAAGATATAAATGACTTGAAAACATGAATTAAATATAATGGATAGAAATATTTAAATATTATATATTTATTTATTGATAATGGAACATTATCGGATCCATTTGATGTCAAAAAATGTGATTGGAATTCATTCTTATCAAAAATTACAAGTATACCAGTCACCTCACTTTTAAAAGGCATCATACTCTTCCACTTCTTAAATCCTTAAAAACTACTTAGTTATGAAAATTATTAAAAATATAATTAAAAAAATTCACTTAACTCATCATTTAAGTATTTTTCTAAATAAATCCTACCTTGTAATGATTGGGTGAAAACCTAATCAGGATACCTAATAAAGAGGCAGTGCTTTTCAACGAGTGTTTTCAATTTATTTGTTCTTCCACCTCTGTAAAATTATAATAAACCATGATTTTATAATAAAATTATTTTCTTCCATATACCTATATGTTATTATTATATGTTCATGAACTAAAAAATATCCACCCCATCAAATGGTTTAGGAAATAATCATCCGGGTGTACAACAACCTACACCCTTACGAACCGATGTCATTTGTCTTTATGTTACCACCTCTCAAGGATGGGTATTATGAAAGATATTAATTATATATATGATATATATTACTCTATTATAATTATTTATACATTATATAATATGTACCTTTTTATTTCCCATTCTGTTGGAGAAAAGATAGTGTCACACATGTGTATGGTTGACTACCACCTCACAAAGTGATGTGATTCTTTTTTCATTGAAACAGACATGGAATGTTTTAAGGATAGTGTTAGTGATTATATATGATATAAATGAATTAATTATGATATTAATTATATATTTATCTTTATGAAAATATAATATATACAATTTTCCTTAATAACTTTTAACTTAATAAAAGTTGATAATTTCGTTCGTGTACATGTTTGATACCGCCATTACAAAACCATGTTACTCTATTATCATTATCACACTACCTGAGAAGGAATGATGGATTTCCTTGAAAGAGGAACCGCTAATAATTCTCAACTGACGGGTGAAAGGGGTTTGTTTCCTCGAAGCCCTGATGGGTATAGACTTCCTCAAGACGCAAACCTTAAAGACATCAAGGATCTAAAGATTGGAGGATGGAGGCTTTCGTGTAGAAGCATATCCAGATGCAGTACATCAAAGAGCACAAATATGTAAATTTTTTATTGTGCCTCACATCGAGTATGTCAAAGGTAACAAACCCTAGCCTTATATTGAATTGAAACCGTGAATTTCTGCTTGCTGTGGCTTTTCATACTGGAAATTATTTCCACCTGGTAAGGGTTATTTTCACATCTTATTTACTTTGAAAGAGGACCATAATAGGTCCTGGAAAACTGGTAATTTGAATATCAAACAGGTGATCCTCTGCTTTTCTGAATGGGATGGTTTTTTCAGCCCCATTTTGCAGAGGAACAACATAGCACAAGTTTGGGTTAGATTGCATAACCTAAATTGGTTTTACTGGCATCCACAAATTCTAAATGATCTAGAATCTTGTATTGGATACCTTATGAAAGTGGACCAATGAACCTTAAATGGATACCATGGACTCTATGATAGATTTCTTATAGAGGTCAATATTTAGAAAAAACATCCCCCCTCAATCACTTTCAATGATACTGGTTATAAAACTGAAGTTAAGGTTGTGTATAAGTGGCTTCCACCCTACTTTGAGTTCGGTGAACTGGTTGGTCATACTATCCATAACTGTAGGTTTGAAAAAAAACCTCCACCTCCTCAGAACCACAATGAATGGACAGAGGTTAGGAGATATAGTAGGAGAAATGAAAATGTACTTGAAAAACCTGAGTCTTCCAAAAGAAAAGAGGAGAAATGGGTTGTAGAAAACAACCCATTTGAACAACTGATTCCCAAAAAAGAAAATCATGGGATAATATGGTTGATGAATAAGAGTATGAAAACCTTGAACATATCCTTCTAAATGACCTTGAGGATTATGTATTTAGAATTGTATCACATCCCCAAGAAGCCCCTAGAAAATATGAAACCCCTTCAGAGGATGTTGTCTTTATTTTAGGCACACCTTGAAGGAAACAGGCTTAGACCCTACTGAATAGACCTCTTTTAATAAGAATTTAATGCATTATACTTTGGAAATGGTTCAATATCCTGCTTATGACACTTATATTCCCCCTTTTCCTGACACAATGGACACTAAATGTATTATTCTTGAAACAGGTAAATCCTCACCAGTTAAACAGGACTGCAAGTCTGACATGTTGATGTAGGGATATAAAATGTCTTTATTGTACTCTCCTATCAAGACCCAGGACAATGAAAACAAGCATGAGAAAACTAGGATGGATAGATCCCCTCCTCTTGATGGACAATCCTCTCTACATGAGGTTGAGAACACAACAAATGCATCTTCTACTGCTCCATGCAAACAGTTTGAGCTAGATGCTAACAAGAAAGGTGAGAGTAGGACTGAAAATGTTTCAGTTTATAATAATACCTCCTTGGATCCCCCCTTCTTAATACAGGTAGAACATGGTAATAAGCACAAGGAAAACACTACGGGGGTATCAAATAGATCAAAGACCTCGACCTCTAAAAATAAAGGGGAAAATCCCACAGAAAAGAGGTATAATTGAATGATCTTTTCTGGAACTACCAAGGGATATCGAACCCTAACACTATTAATGTACTGAAAAGATTTATTTTTACTCACACACAAAAACGGTATGCTATTTCGGAGCCAAAAATTAATTTTTCTTCTAGATTTCAGAACGCTTGTCCCCTGGTTACTCCTTAGTAGCGGCTTGCATTAATCACCTCTCAATTGAATCCTTATGGGTTTTTTCTCACTCTTCCCTTCAAAATGTCAGTGTTTTTAGAACTTAAAAACAAGATTTTACTTTTGATTACATTTTTGAACAAACACACGTCCTTAATACATTTGTTAATGCTTATAATAAATATCATGATATAAGATCTCTTTGGATTGATATTACCTAGCTTAGTATCTTGATTCAAAAACCCTGGTTTATTATTGGGGAATTCAATGCCATTATAGATTCTAGTAAAAAAATGGTCATGCCGCATGCTTCCATATCTTCTAGAGAATTCAAAGGGTGCATTGAACATAATAACCTTATAGAGGTTAACCTAATCGGTTCTATTTTTACATGGTACATACATCAATATAATAATAATGTGGCTAGAAAACTGGACATTGCATTCACTAACGATTTTCACTTGATAAATGGGACAACATTTCCAGTATCACCCTTAACATGATTTCTTCCTATCACCACTCCATTCTGGTTAGTTTCACCTACAACTGCATAAAACTTAAGTATCCTTTTATATAAATCATTTCCTGGTCTTATGACATAGACTGTGTGAGCATTATTAAATGCTCTTGGACTAACTTGAACACAAATAATGATTATTATTTTATATTAGGAAACTAAAAATGCTAAAAGAATCCTAAATAACTGGTGTAAATCAAAATTAGATGAAATAGATAATAATATTTCCACTTTAGAAAAAGATCATAATCAGCTTCAAAACCATAACGCCTCATATAATATTGCTCAAAACTCCCAACATGAAATTACTATTTCTTCCAAATTGATTAATATCCTTAACTTTAAAGATAAACTGAAGAAGAAAATCATCAATATAAAATAGATGAATGATGGGGATAGAAACACAAAAATCTACCATGCTCTTCAAAAAGATAAAAATGCTTGTAAAACTGTATCCTATATTAGGGATGGGGTGAAAATTTTTGACACTAATGAAAGCATTGCCAACCATGCGGTCACTCACTTTCATAATATCATAAATGGCCCTAATATTGATAAAGATCGTTGACCTGAAGTTATACCTATTATGGTTACATATTAGGATAATATTTTACTTAATAATATTTCACTAGGTCATGAGATTAAGGACGATGAATTTAGTCTTAACACAAATGGTGCTCTAAGTCCGGATGGCTTTAATAATGGGTTATACCAGAAACATTGGGATATAATTTAGGATGATGTCTGCCAAATGGTTAAAGATTTCTTCTCTAGAGGCATTCTCACTCATGGAATGAACTCTCAATTCCTTTTCATTATTCCAAAGTCAAAAAATACTGATGAAATCAATCATTTCAGACCCATATCCCTAATAAATTCACTGTTTAAAATTATCAACAAATTGATTGTCAACCGTATTTCTTCTATCAGCAATAGAATTATTTCCTGGAATCAATTTGGTTTCATTAAAGGCAGATCTATACAATATTGTATCTGTTTAGCCTCTAATTCCACTAACCTATTGAACAGGAAAACCTGAGGTGGGAATGTGGCCGTTAAACTTGATATTACAAAGGCTTTCAATACCATTGATTGGAACATTATTTTTAAATTGCTTAGAAATTTTGGATTCAATGAGACTTTTATCAATAGAATTAGAACACTCCTTAATTCAGCTCGTATCTCTATTCTTCTAAATGGTACACCAAGAGGTTACTTCAATTGTTCTAAAGGGGTCAGACAATGAGACCCCCTTTTATCTCTCCTATTCACTATTGCTAAGGACTACCTTAGTAGTCTCATATCCCAAGCTATTGAAAATGGTGATATTAAGCCTATCCCCACTTCTAGAAATGCGAATGACCCCTCCCATTTGCTATATGATGATGATATAATCCTTTTTTTGGAGGGGGAAAAAAGAAACTGAAGTAACCTTAATGTCGTCATCTCTCACTATGAAGAGTGTTTGGACAACATATCAACTGGATGAAATCATTTATTTATTTTTGATAAAACTATCCCCCTAGTAAGAAAAATAGCATTACGAATATACTTCTTATTAAGAAGGGATCTCTCCACTTTAATTATCTTGGTGTTCCCATTTTTTGGGGTAGACCCAAATCTGTTCATTTATCTACCATCATTGATCAAATTCATCAGCATCTCTCCTCTTGGAAATGAAAAAATCTCTCAATGATAGGGATAATTTGATTCGTTAAATCCACAATTGTTTCTAAATGGGTCTACTTCATGATGATCTATAAATGGCCGACTAGTCTCTTAAAACACATCAATGTTACCATTAAAAACATTATCTGGATGGGAGGCACTCTAGAAATGAAATTAGTTACTATACCATTGTCCACATGTTGTAAGCCTATTGAAAAATAAGGTATTGGAATAAAAACCCTCACTAACTTTAACCATGCCCTTCAGGCTAAGATCACGTGGAATCTCATTTGTAACAAATCACCTTCCACGTACATCCTTCGGGATAATTTTCTTGAAAAACTCCAAAGAAATAAGCATAATTATTTCACATCTTCCATATGACCATCCATTAAATGTACCATAAACTTCATTATGGCTAATGCAAGATAGATGGCCAACATAGACTAGAATTTTACTTTTTGTCTTGATAACTGGACTAGAATTCCCTTGATCTCCTTGATTTCTTCCCATCAACTCCCTGTGCATACAAGTGACACCATCAAAAACATCATGAATCTGAAAAATACTCATTTTTCTAAAGAGATTAAAAGTATTTTTAAAAATTACAATTTCTCTATTAATGATTATTTTTTGATCTAGGAACCTTAAAGTAATGGGATGCTTACTTAGAAGAGTTTATACAAGTATTTGTACATCAATGATATGAAAAAATTTAGCTGGCTTAATAAATTCATTAATTAGTGGATTAAACCCTAATGATTTACTGTAGTTTGGCGTATTGCTCATGGTAGGATTCCAACTGACTCTTGTTTACAAAAATTTGGAATAAACCTTTACTCTAAATTCTGTATGTGTAACCAATATCGTTAATATATTTACCATATTTTCCTTTCTTGTGATATGGCTAATTATCTTTGGAATTATATCTTTGACATCTTTCAATTAAATTGGTTGTTTTGTAGTTCTCTAATCTCTTAGGTTCAAAGATGATTGGAAACATTTGAATCCCAACAAATCAAGAACCTCTTTCTGGCAGTGATTGCAGAGCTATTGCATGTGATATATTATGGAAGGAATGAATATACTTTTCGCAATAGTTCATTCAATCATAATGCAGGTAAAATGACAATTCTTATCACTACCCGGGAGGGAGCATCGGTACAGAAGGATTAAGGTGACAACTCAGTCAGAGATTTGGTAATTCTGCAACGTCTTGGGATTGTAGGTAAGTATCCTCACCATAAATTCATGATTGAATTTTTTGGGCAGCCCCACCCCCCTATAGGATTGATCACAATCAACATGGAGGGTGCCTCTAAAGGAAACTCAGGCCCAGCGGGTTGTGGGTCCATCTTCAAAAATCATCTGGATCAAGTTCTCAGTGGCTTCTACGGATCATGTGGTATTAATACCTCCCTGGAATCCGAGATGCTCAACATCATTCATGCGATCTCATTTTCCAAGCTACACAAATGGAACAACATATGGATTGAAAGCGAATCCTCTATTAAATTTCCATGCAATCTAGACGGGTACCATCTACCTGGCTTGGAAGTTCACTTCCTACTGGATTGACTGTCTGCACTGACTCTCCTCCGAAAGCTTCATCGCTACACATGCTTACCGGGAAGCAAACAGAATTTTCGATTCCCTTTCCAACATGGTATTTGATAAGAAAACTACCTAGAGTGATGATCTTCCCCGTTATATTCTTCCGCTATATGTTCCGGATGTAAATAGAATGCCTTCATTTCGGATCGTGTGACCCCTTTCTTTTATGAAACAAATTTTGTGTTTTGGTCTTTGACCAGAACATTACGTTTTGAAACAAAAAAATCATCACACCACTTGAAATATATATATATGTAAGTATATTTATATAAAATATATGATATTATGATCATTCTAAAATGGTAATATATTTTGATCATTCATTTGTATGCCTTATTATTTCCAGGATCGTAACAAACATCATTTGTCAAACCATATTTTACAATTGATTTTAAAACTATTATTGATGTAAAATATGATAAATATTTCATTATTATTATTTTTATGATATAAAAATATATTATGCACAAGAACATGATCATTCATGACAAAACATGCATGTGAAAATAAGGAAATTAACACTAAAAACAATTAAAATAATGAATGATTATTAATGGAAGGATGATAAAATGTTATAAAAGGATTGTATAATATATTTTAAATATTAATATGATTATGTTATAAGTTAATAAAATTTTTAAAACTAATATAGTTTAGATTAAATAATTTCTAACCGAAACGATTTGTGAGGTAATGTATTTGGTCTCAATTTCATTTCATTGAGGCATATTATAATGTTACACATATAATATCTTGTATATGGTGTATATACTACCAATTGACATTTTATAAAATCATTTATTAATAATTTATATTATTTTAAGATTATATTTGAATTATTTCATCCAATTGGATTTTCCATGAAAATTACCAACAACTATAGAATTTTATAATCCAATATCTTTTCATTGGGTGACATTTCTGCATATTGTCATTTATATTTTAAGATTATGGGTATGATAAATTCTTATTATCATAGTTTTTATTTATAGATTATTTTGGTTTATTTAATGTTGATACATAGAATATACTCAATTAATAATTAAAATATCAATACTGGGATAATTTTGAGGGTTTATTTCCCAGTACCATCCCAAATAAATTAGTTTATTATTTATTTTTTTGACAGAAATTATTTAATATTTATCTAATGATCCCATTTAGTTTTTTTCCTATATTTATTCTATATATTTCCATGAACATTTACCATTTTATAATCTTTGTTCCATAAAATAAATGAGATGGTTTTTGGAAAACCCATCTTTTTTTATATATTCTGTCTGAATTATTTTTCATTCCAAATTAATGTTTTATAAAAATGCTTTTGAAAATGCTTTTAATTTTTTTTTTAATTATTTATTTAAATCATTTTTATGCATATTTTTATTTTTTATTTTTTCCCAATGAATCATTATTTCATTTTCAAAATAATGCCCAATTGGATTTTATAGAATAATTAAATGGAGTTAGTGTTTTTCACATGTTCCACAAGAAAACATTTTCTAGCTGTTGTGACCATTTAAATTATTTTATACTAAATTTTTATATTTCAAAGGTAATTTTCATAGAAATTTATTTTAATTATATTTGTGAAATTTTATTTTTATGAAGTGATTTTCTAAATTAAATGTATATTTTGTCAAAGAATATATTAAATATCATGTTATGGTATTTGTATTATTCAACTATGAAAACCCATTATTTTATATATATTGCCTTTGGGAAAGGTTTTATTGAAACCATATTTATTCTTACTCTTGTTGATTTATTATTATTTCAATCAAGGATATTATTTACATTCACTTGATTGATTCATTATTATTATGAATAACATTCCATTTAAATGTTTACATTTCAATAATCATTATACCTTACAATTACACTAAATAGCCATATTATTGATCATTCATTTGTTTATTTTTAAAATACTATACTATTTATACAAATATTTTTATTTTATTAAATCCATTTGTTTTTATAGGGAAGTATTGATAATTTGTATTCCTTACTTATTATGGATATTTTATGATATAGAACATTTATATAAATAATATCAATTAATTTATTTATGGGGAATTTATTGGACTTGAACGAACCAAATAAAACCTTGTTATAGAAAGCCACTAAATGCATCATTTATTTCATAATATGAATCCGTTAGATGACCTTAGTTAAATGGGTTTCTACCCGTTAATATAAAACTTCCTTTAAGATAGATCTTGATGTACATCTATCATGTTTCTGGGAAATATAACGTCCAATAATTAATTATATCCTTCATTCAAAATTCATTTATTGTTATCGATGATATTTTCACAATGATATTATCTATGGATGCCTTTTATTATTAGTTTTTTTATTAAATTTAATGTGAATTTATTTATTTACCTCTCCATTTTTTTATTCATTATCTATATATGATAGTCACATCATTGATTAAATGGATTGTTTTCCTATTTATTTACCTTTCTATATTGATTATTATCGATGATATTTTCACATTAATATTATCTTTGTATCCACTTACATCTCATTTTATTGATTACATGGCATGTTTTTTTGTTATTTACCATTTCTTATTGATAATGCCTATTAATTAATAATTTCCTCTTTTGTACTTAATCATTATAGAAAAATTGAGCTCAGACATGTCTGTTTCCATTATATAAAATTCAATGGGGAGCGACCCAAAAATAGATTTCACAGATCTAGTATCCACTACCATTACATTGGCATGATTCTAGGGAATTCATTCTGGAATGACTGATCAATGTAGTAGTATTGGTAAAACATATATATACTTGAGTCCTAGTTCCCAAATGAATAAACTAATTAAAATATATTTTTTTCATTATTTTTAGGGTTATAACTTTATTCCCATGTAGGATATCATTTCTTATCATTATTATTATACTTCATCAAAACATGGGGAAAGAATAAAAAATAATGGTGCTCTCAAATGCTTTGTGTGGTTAATGTACAATAGAAGAAATAATGAATTAATTATAATAATAAATTTGGCATAGTAATAAGATAATACATAATCCATGAAATCCTCAAAATGAGAAATAAGTGTTTAAATAATTTGGAAAATTATATAAATGGAAACACGTCCATTTAATTATCCTGGTATGGAAAAATAAATATAGAATGTATGAAACTAGAAACACATGAAATATAATCAGTAAATCGAGAATGAAATTCGTCCATAGTTTTTATCATAGTGAAATTATCATGGATAGTTAGTACTAAATCATGATGATGGTAATGCATAATCATTGGTATTCATTTTTTGAGGAACTTGTAGACCAACACTATCAGGAAAATTCACAAGATTATTTAAAGCTATATGTAGAAACCATTTAAATTTACACAAAATATTTTTATCATGAGATCATGATGATGCATAATTGAGATATATATGCTCTAACACCCACTTATTATTTCATATACATAACATTACTCATATAAAATAATTTATTTAATTAATAGATAATATTCCTTATCAAATATTCATATTAAATAAACAATAATGATTATTAATATTTCCACAGATAATGAAATAACTGTCCATATGAACATCCTATGTAAAAATCATATATGTTTTAGGAAATAAATATATCCATGAAAAATGATATGGATAATTAGTGGAAATTCAATGCCAAATGATCATAGGATACTAAATATTTCATATGGACAAACTATGTAATAAATATAGTCAATGTCAATACAATCCGTTACAATTCATCCCAAATCCTTCCAGGGGAAGAATATGAAAATTATTATTCAATGAAATAATAATAGGTTAATCCATACATACTGTGTGAGGTAAAAAGAATCTTCCATTTTTATGGTAAAAAGGTGAGAATAATGCCTTATTTATAAAGAGATCAGATGATTCCATCAAAAACATTTGTAAAATAAAAAAGGCGAAAAATTTTCATTAATAAATAATTTTATAAAGGTTAAAAAATTTATGGAAATTTTTTAATAAAATAGGATTTTAGAGGAAAACATATTCTCTGACTAAAGAGTGAAATGTAGTCAGGTTGTTATAAAAAAACATTCTAACAAATATTGAGTACCAAATAGTGGGAAAATGGTAATATGACATGGAATAGTTTTTTAATAAAAATAAGAGTATAAAATAAAATGGATTATAATGAAATGATCCTATAATTTGATTTGATGGAAATTCAAGTGTAACAAACCTTAAAAAATGAATATGTGAAGTAAACACTTGAAAAGACCCTAATAATGACATGTGAATCAATTATTTAATAGATTAAATATTTAAAATTTCAATCCAAATAATAAAATTGAGATAAAAAGTATGTACCAAAAATTTATTAAACACAATATTATAATATTAAGAAAAAAGATGATATAATATAGTCTAATAAAAAGGAACCAGATATTGAAATTCATTACGACATGGTAACAATTTACAAAAATCCCCATAGAAGAAATAACTAAAATAGAAACTCAAATTATCAAGATAATAATCCAATTAATGATATAATATATCAAAATGGGAATCATATAAACTGCAAAAAATAAGTAAGTGGGTGAATATGATATTTATCTCACAAATGTAAAAAAGTAAGATGAAAATACATTAAATGCATTTCCTTTTGGGTGAACATACATTATATTCTTGTATAATGGTTCTAAACTTGATAATAACTTAATACATAAACATATTTATATTTATGATTTCATGTATGATCTTCTTATAATATTTTATTGCTCGTTTGACAGTAATTTATCATTATTTTCACTATTTAGTATGTTAGTTGCCTAGTTTCTCCAGTTTGTTTTGACTCAGTACTTGTTAAAAATATCATGAATTAATCATATCCAATTTATAAATAGTTTATTTAAATTTAATATATATTCAGTATATTTTTATTTATAACAATGTATACTATTTGGATATAAGAAATGGAATTCACCATTTGTGGAAACGGTAGGTGAAACATATGCATGAACAATACTTTCATATCATTTTCATATTAAAAAATGAAAAGGAAATAATATATATGTATATTATAATTCAATTATAATATTTATGTAATAAATTTCTTATAGGTTCATTAAAACCATCCATTATACATTCCATTTATATCGTGAATGAATCACATTACATTGAGGAGGCGGTAGTGTACACATCCACAAATGATGTTAACATAATTACAAAAAAAGGAAAACATAATGGTATGTATTATATAATAAATAAATAAGAATTATGGCATTATAAATATCATATATATCATATTAAAACTAAGTAATATCATAATTCCAAACAATTAAATGTTGTAAAGAAAAAACAAACGACATTATTTTGTGAGGTGGTAGTTCACTATACACATAAACGGTAAGTTCATTACCCATTATAAGAAAGTGTGTGTAATTTCGTTCATAAAATATATAATAATTAAATATAAGTATATTTATGATAATGTTGGTATTATATAATAATGGAATAATTTTATTTGAGTTGGTTGAGAATGAAATTAACGCAAAAGAAATTAATGAAGATAGTTACATCATCTTTGGGGAACTCATTTTGGTTTTCAAAAAATGGCGTCCATAAATGGATTTAATCAAAAATATATGATTATAAAATAGGGGAGTGATTTTTTTATATATTTAATCAGATACTGGTCAATAATAACTTTCTTGAGAGGTGTGATAAATTTTGAGGGATGACTGGCTTTTTATAGTACAGGAGAGACAATTTTGTATATTTTTTAAATTTGACTTCCACTCATGGTTTTTCAATTTCATGTGTCTCTTCTAAAAATCCAAATTCATGGAAAAGGTGGATAGGTTTGAAATATTTCCACAAAATGGGTTTTTACAAGTTTCTAGGTCATTTGGCATTCATGTTTAAGGATTAGTCCCAATTTAATATATTCTTTCTCCCAAGCACTATATTTTTAATTGTCTTCAAAAATAGTTTTTGGTTTATAAACTATGTTAAACATATTTGAAATGATAAAATATTTTGATTTCATATATGGAACACAATTTGTAAATTCTAATATCGAAATCGGATGAAACAAATTTTAATTTAGTCTTATAGAAGGGATGATAAACTGGGTTTTTAAAGTAACATGTTCAAATGTTTTCTATGTATTTATGTTCAAAATAAATGTTAAATTGATTAAAATGACATAAAATGAAATAAATTATAAGAAAAATTATAACTAAACTAAAAAAATAAAAAAATATATTTTAACTATATAAATTTATTAGATGAAAATTGATTTTGAATTTAAATTCAGTAATTTTCTCTACTAATCACACAGTGAAATCTCACAGAAACATTCCAAACAATCACCCTAAACTAATTTTTTATGTTTCAAATTCAAATATAAATTTCATTTGTCATATTAAATTTATAAAATTTCCAATATTTTGTCTAAAATTGGCTCTCTGTTAAAAGGTGGTAAATGTGTATTTAAAGATTCATTGATTTTTATGCGAACTATATTTTTTACTATTTTTTTATACCTATCAGATATATTCGAATAAATGTAAAAATTATTTTATTAAGTATGTGAAATATATTTTTAATTAACATCATTAATTTAATGTAATTTAATTTAATTTTTTTGGATATAACTGCTTTGTATGTATAAAAACATTTCATTTATATTCCACTAGTTCATATATTTATTTTTAATTAAATTTTAACCAATATAATAATTTTATATTATTATAAATTAGATATTTTCCCAAGTTAGTAACTAATATATTTAACCAAAAATTTAACATCTAGGTTATATCTTATTATAAATAATAATAATTTTTTTAATATATTGCTGGTCCATAACACTCGGTCATGCATGTAATAGAAGATATCTAAGAAAGTCATTGTTGTGTATAATTATATATGACTTAGAATTTCATGAATTAAATAATATATAATTTATTTATTTAAAATATAATGTTTATTTTAATGTATGAGGATATTATTTCCCCTTACATTCTTGGTGTTGTGTTTTATACATGCTGTCAAATAGAATGTTCTTATTTTTGAATTTAGGGGAATTATATTATTCCCACCATAATTAAATTGAATCTCTTAAATTTAAACTCGAAGATGGTAATTATTGTTTTAATATTTCCAATTTTCAAATATCAAATTTTGAATATGGTTTTTAAAAACACTATATAAACGATAGAATGCGAAGTATAAAGGTCACATGGAATGACATATAAATATGTCTCTATGTAGTAGAATATTAGTCAAAGGTATAGATATATGCATAAAATAAATGACTAAATTTTTATAGAGTGATTATGGTCTTCAATCAAAATCATGTAAATGATCAATGGAAATTTGAGGGCATTAAATCATTTAATCTAGGATAAATTGGAAGTTAATGAGATAAAAAAATATTAATGGTTCAGGATATCATTTTTTTAAACATTTTTTCAATGTTGAGTAATTCTTTTACTACCCATGAATATAATGAAATGTAATTACACAACTTATTTCCATAAACATAACTTCTACCCTTTGTTTTTTCTTTTGTTAATTTCTTTGACAACCATTATATCACGAAATGGATGTCTGAAAATTAACTTTGATTCCTACCACACTAAAATAAAATGTTAACAGATAATATGTCCCATAAAAGAGTGAAAAGTCAAACTATTGTTCTCCTACTATTATATGATGAAAAAAATGGTAAATACATTAATATTTAATAGTAAAAAGTGAACCTACTATTTCATGATTAATATTTATTCATTGAATTGATAAACTATAATGAATAAAATATTAACAACGAAATTGCACAGGTCTATTGTTGGAATTAAACCCTTTTCTCCCTTAGGTCATGAGTTCAAAACCAAAGAGATTTCTATATTAGATGCGTTGTAAACTAACATAGTGGTTTTAATTTTGAAAACCCATATTAATAAATATGATGTAAATCCTTGATATTTACTTACTAAATAACATTTTAAATATGGTTTTCAATAAAACCTCACAACAAAAATACTTCATCAATTTATTTCCATATTGGTTCTTGGTCTCAGTTTTTACTTTATAATATGGAATTGAAATTGATAAATCCTCATATCCCCATAATTAAGGAAAATAATAATATATATATTTTTTGTATGATATTTATTTCCTTCAATTAGAAACTTTATTTTCCCTAAAAAATTATATTCTTTATCTCTTTCTTTACAACACATTAAATATTTATATGTTTCGTTGAATCAAAATCCTTAGTTACTCCTTCCACGTTTCATTCATGATGTAATGGGACATTCATTTCTCTATAGTCTCCACCACATGATCTCTTAGTAAAATATGTCCATGTCTTCTTTGGTGTGTTTGGATTATTGGTTATGGGATATGATTATAATCATATTTTGAGAAAA
The DNA here is from genome assembly GCA_963277665.1 of Viscum album. Classification (NCBI taxonomy): domain Eukaryota; kingdom Viridiplantae; phylum Streptophyta; class Magnoliopsida; order Santalales; family Viscaceae; genus Viscum; species Viscum album. The sequence continues at coordinate 1,008,578,063 of OY728119.1, read as the reverse complement.
TTAATTAATCATAAAAGAGATATATTTCAATCCTATTGAAATATAATTTTATAACTCATTATCTCTACCTTGTTCTTCATGTTAAATGTTAACATGACATCTTTATGTTCCATCCACTGACAAAAACCAACAAACATAGTCTGAGTAATAATAGTTATAGTGAAAAAACATATGATTATTTATAGGAGATCTAAATCATTACACATTTTTTATAATCCAAAACTCCATAGGATTAATCTTGGTTATTCATTTTCATCACATATTCATATCCTTCATAATATTTTGTAATGAATATGTGAATTATCCACTAAATATCCCCCATTAGTGTTAAAGATGTTATGTTGAATGTTCCATTGTTATGTACTAGGTTACACTCTAGTGATGCATGATGCACCTTGTTGATGTTGATACCCCTAGGTATATCAATACCAAATCCATGTCCACATGTAGAATACAAATAGGGATATACAAATAGTAAATACCACATAATCAATATCTTATAAAAAAATTATGATATTATTCTATAATTATCCACACACTCTACCTTAGATATATGTTCCCTATTTTATGTTTTTTCTAAATCTAGTTTCCAAGGTTGGTACTAAATATATTTTGATTCCAAATATATGGAACTATAAAGACCTGTAAAATTCAAGGAAAATTTTTTCTTAATTTTTTTTGGAATTTTACAAGAGTGTGGTTTCTGACGGCACCTGATTCCGAGGCCCGGTGTGCCCGGAATCAATTTCCGAAGTTTGGATCGGGTACATTCAGTGAACGAACGAGCGGGTTTTTCTAATTTTTGAACCGGTGGCCGTAATCAAATTCTGAGGGCACCGATGAACTCGCAGTGCCGTTTTTTGCTTAAGGAGACCTTTTTCGAGGTTGCGTTTTATGCGGGATGAAAGTTTGTTTTGGGGTAAATTAAAAGAAGTTAAATAAAATTGTGGAACACAATTTATTTTTAACTTGTTGGTTATTTCCTCCCAAAGGGAGTTATATGTGGGACCCACATCCACATAACCTACCTTGAGAGGATTAAGTGTGGTGGGTCCCACATGAGCCCTAACTCTTCAACTTCCCTTAAACCCCCCAATAAATCCAATCTAATTAATTTGATAACTTGTGTTATTAATTAAGATAAGTTACTTAAATTCACACCTTTGAAATTCAAAGAGGTTGGGTTGTGTAAATAAAATAAGGCTTAGACTTATTTTATTTTGGTTAGTATCATTTGCCACCTTGAGAGGATTGGGAAGCTTTCTTCATCTTCTTCAACCTTGACGAAGAACGCGAAGAACACTTAGGCTCCGACGAAGAACGCCGTCACCATAAGAAGAGAAAGACGTGTCGTCTCTTCTCTTCATCGCAGCCGGTGTGTTTCCGAAGATCGACAACTCCGCTTCTTTCGATCTTCTTCCCGTGTCAACGAAATGAGACGCCGCTTCCTCATCGGGCATTCTCCGTCAGCTTACGAAGCTTCTCCAGCGACGTTACCTCTTCGGACGCACCTCGACGTCAACGAAATCGCCGTCAAAGAACATCGAATCCTCGCTTCGTGACATCGACGTTCTTTTCCCGCGACGCCCGACCTCCGCGACGCTCGTCTTCCGCGGGTCATTGACGAACACCGATCTTGAACCCGAGGTAGGGTATTATCGTTATTTTATTTAATTATTTCCGTTATTGATTCTAGAATGTCGAACTTTGAGGATAAACGACTAAATGTTATCGTTTAACGAGAGGGCGGTCGGACAGCACAAACACGGCCGAACCCCCCCTCCTATGTTCATGTTTGTTTCCTTGCGGATGGAACGGGATGGCGTGGTGCCATCGCACCACGCGGGAATCGCATAGCAAGTATTGCGCGGCGCTGTCGCGCCGCACCGTGGAAGGAAATTCAAGAACGCGACGCCGTCGCGCCACGTCAAAGGAAATCGAAGGCGCCGCGGTCGGAGCGAGGCCACGGCGGAGGGGCGCGGTGCCGTCGCACTATGCCAGACGACAAGGATCGTGGCCGGTTCCGGGCCGTAGTGGAGCTTGGTGACCGGCGGCCAGCCGGGCCACCGGTGTCGGAGCCGGAAAGGGACCGGCCACTGCCGGTCCCGTTGAGGAGGAGCCGACCGGAAATAGGGAAGTCTGGGGGAATTAAATTCCCCCGGACAGTTGAACGCCCCCCATTATTGAGGGGGGCCATAGTTACAAAGGGGGGGAGGCGCCCCCCCCCCCCGTTTTTTTTCAATCAGCTCGGCTGAAGCCGAGCAGGTAGCGCGCCCAGCGCGCTGCGCTGAGCCGGACCGGCAACTGGCCGGTCTGCCATGCCGGGCCGAGCCGAGCCGGGCCGGGCCGCGCCGGGCCGGTCCGACCCTGTTTGGGGTGGGTTGACCCGGTTCAGGCCAGCCGGGGGGGTCTCGGGCCGGGTCGGCCCGGGCCCAAAACCCCCGATACAGATCTATTTAGGTTCAAATGCCCATAACTCGGGCTATGAACCTCTAAACGACGCACCGTCAGCGTCGATGCAATCCTTGGATCGAGACGGTAGTTTCGGCATATCTCACTCAAGGTTTTGGAATACTTTGAGTTCGGCCGGGTTGGTTCGTACAGGAAACCAACCAGGACCTCAGAGCCGAAACGCCCATATCTTGAGCTACGGACGTCCGATTGACGTGCCATCCGCTTTGTTGGGTTCCTCTTTGTAAGAAAGATCTTTTGGCTTACTCCGGCCGAGGTTTGGACGCAGGTGGAGTACGGTCAGCTTGGTTTTGCCCTAAAAACCAACCGGGCCCCTGGAACGGAAATGCCAATAACTCTCAGACCGGGCGTCCGATCGATGCGTCGTATGTTGCGTTGAGTTCCTGTTGACGATACGGAACTTTTGGATACATAAACTCTGGACTTTGTGACAGTTGATGTACCAGCCTCTTGGCTCGTGGAGCGGACCCTCCCGAACGAGCTTGCTGTGTGCGGGAATCCTAGAGCTGGCTGCGACTGCTACTGTGACTGCGACGACGACTGTGCAGAGATCCTCAGTGGATTCGACGACGATAACTACAGCACTCAGCGATCCTGTGTTGATCCGTGCTACCAATACTTTGTGGGTCAGCGCTCAGCGGTCCTGTGTGAACCTGCGCCTACAGATCCTGTGTGGGTCTTTGCGGGGGTTAGTACCTATCGATCCTTTGTGGGTCCGACGACTTAGATGGATCCGTGATCATCTCTATCGTCTACGAAGATGTATACCTGTGTGAGCCGAATCGTGTTTACCATCCTATGTGGATTTTGTTGTGCTATCCTGTGTGGATTACCTTTTGTTTTCCTGTGTGGAATACGTATACTGTCCTGTGTGGACTGAGTTGTACTTGGGCTCAGAGGATGAAGCGTATTGGAATTGATGACTTAGGTATATGTATGGGAATATACCTAAGTAGTGTCGGTTGTTACTTCGTGATTGTATCTTTATTTTGTGGTTTATCCCTTGTGGATTTTGGGAGACCTTCGGGGGTCTCGGGGTCCCTACTGAGTAGCTTATACTCACCCCTACATGGGTATTCCCACACTACGTTGTGTTGGTTGCAGACGATGGACATCGTTGATCGTGGTTGAGGCTCGTAGAGGAGGACGGTACCTGGAGGTGGACCACTGGGCGGGACATGCTCGGAGCGGACTGCGGGACCCGAGGAGCAGTGGAGTATCTGTACCCACCCTTCAGGTGGGATTTCCAGTGGACATCTCAGCGTAGCGGCTTTTACTTTACAGTTGTTGTTTTCCCTTTCGAGTTGTACTTTACTTTCATTTTGGGTTTGTATACTGGCCCATTTACTTTTCCTCACTTTCAGTTGTACTCTGGTTTTACTTAGTGTTTACTTTTCTGCTTGCTTACTCCGTGGTGCTTGTTTATTTACAATGGAAATGCCTTCCCTTTTTACTGGGATTTATGCCTTGGTGCTAGTCGCCAGACCCTGGCCTATGGAAGGCGGGCTTGGGGTAGTCACGGCACGGGCCCCGAGGACAGGTCGTGACAGGAACTGACCCCAAAATTCTTAGATCTAGTGTCTACTACCATTACATTGGAATTATTACAGGTAATCAAATCTCAATGGACTGATAAATTTAGTATTCTTGGAAAATAGATACCTCCAAAAGTATTGTTTTACAATTAAATGCACTAATAACTGTATAATTTGTTTCCATTATTTTAAGGATAATAACTTTGTTTTCAAATATAATATCCTTTCATATCATTTTCATTAATGTTCATGGAATCTTAGGGAAGTAAAAAATAATGGTGATATGAAATGATCGAAAAGGGTAAAGTACAACAAAATTAATAATAAATAAATGAAAATAATCAATATGATAGGGTATCAACTGATGAAATATGCTATAAAATTATTAACATGATAAGGATGTGCGTAAATAATATATAAATGTAAATATTTGGAAACAAATTCCATTAAAATTACTAGATAATGAAAAATAAATATAGAGAGGTTTGAAATTGAAAAAAACATCCCATGAAATCAATAAAACGAGATTCAAATGCATCTATAGAATTTTTTATAGTGAAAATATCATGAATAATAAATACTGAATCAAATTAAGGAAATTCTTAATTATTGGGCATATTGTCTATGGAAAATGAGAACCCATAACGTCCGTACATTTTATACGTAGGATTAAAACAGTAGTTAGTTACCTGTTTAATTTTCTCAACTTATTTGTCTCATAAGAACCTATCAATGAATTAAGGGTCTATAAAAATTATGCCCCCAACCAATTCTTATCTAATGTATTCCTAATATATAATAATATTATTAATTAATAGAAAATATTCTTTATCAAATATTCATATTTAAAAAAGTATATATATTTATAAATATTTCCCCAAATAATAAAACAACAATGAAAGTTTGAACCATATGTAAACATGATATTTGTTTTAGGAAATAAACATACCCTTGATAAATGATATAGGTAATTTGAGGAAATTCAATGTCTAGTGATAATTCAAAACTGAATATTTTTAGGTGACTAATAATGAAAATAAGGAAGACAATATCAATAATAGAATTGTCCAAATTAATTATAAACAATCCATTAGATGAATTACGATGGTATTAATAAAAAATATCCATGTTGAGTAAAAATAATGGTTTTCTCTAATTGATGAATGTAAATATTATAAAAATATTTTTTAAGATCATTTTGAAGATAATATACTTTTTCTTTTGAATAAAATTTTGAAAATAATTTTATTTCAAAATAAATATTGTTTCTTTGAAAATATCATTTTAAAAATACAAATGATGTTTCATAGAAATGATAGAATATTAATTTTTACATGATGTATGAGGTAATAATAATATTCATTTTTCATGTAAAATGGTTAAAAAATGCCTTATTAGGAAACCAACAAGAAGATCCCATTGAATTTTTTTTGAGAAAAAATGAGGTAAAAATTTAATTAATAAATTATTTCGAAAAGGTTATAACATTTTAGAAAACATTTTTTAAAATAATTATTTTTTAAGAAAATCAGTTATTTGAATAAATAGGGAAATGAAGTTAGGGTTCCTTAAATGGACTTTATAATTCATTTTGAGTACCATATTGTAGAAAACTTGAACTATTACATGGAATATGTCATTAATAACTAGAGGAGAATGAAACTAAAGGATTTTTTATACAATAATCAAATAATTTCCCCTAATGGAAATTATAGTGTATAAATTCAAAAAAGGGGATTGTGATGTAAACCCATGAAAATACATTAACATGGATGTGAGAATCAATCGACGAATAGATTATTTCTGTCAAATTTAAATCCACACAACAAAGTGTAAATACAAAATTAGATAATAAAGAGCGATTACACACATAATATTATAATATTAAAAACAATGAGGAAGTAATATAACCCAATTAAAATCAATCCTTTTATGAATTTTTTTTACCATGACGTAACATTTAACTCAAATCAACTTAAAAATAACAAAAAATTGTAACTCAGAATAACATGATGACTAAATACAACATGATAAAATATATCAAATTTGTAACTAAATTCATCACACAAATAAATATGTGTCAAATATGACATTTATCTCACATATGTATAAAAGTGAGATTACATTACAGTACCTTGCATTTCCTTTTGGGTGAAATGTCTATACATTTCTATATAATGGTTTAGAAACGTTTTAATAACTAATTCCAAAACCATATAAATTCTTATTATATTATATATTATCTTACTATAACATTTTATTACTTTTTTGTTAGAAATAGATCAAAATTTTTACTATTTTGACTATTAATTGGCTACTTTCACAAGTATGTTTTTCTTGTTAATTGTTATTACTATAATTGTTTCACAATCTACAAAATGTAAATATATATATATAAATATCATTTATATTCATTAAATGTGTATTTATAACAATCCATAATATTTTGAGATATGAAATGGAATTTACCGTCTATGGAGATGGTAGGCCATACGTACACATGAACACTACATTTATTATGTTTTCGTATTAAATGAATGAAATGAAAATTATATTTTTGTATAACCAAATTAAAGTACTATATTTATGTCTTATATGGAATATAGGTTCATTAAATCCATCCTTTATTCGTTCCATGTATATCATGCACGAATCAAATCGTTTTGAGGAGGCAAGAGTCTACCCTTCCATAAACATTGTTATCGTATCCACACAAAATGGAGAGGATAAGGGTACATGTTATATAAAAATTAATTGAGAATAAAGATTTTATAATAATCATTTCAATAAAATATAAATATATTTCCCTTCATAATTCCCAACAATAATTGTTGGTAAAGGAAAGAACAAAGCACATCGTTTTGTGATGTGGTAGTTCTTTAAACACAGAAATTTTAAGTTTGTAACCCATTAGATGGATGTGTGCATAAAGTTTGGTAATAATTATATAATTAAAAAAGAATAAAATATTTATGATATTTTGGTTGTTATATAAGAATATAATAAAAATATTTTATGTGGTGGAGAATAAAAATAATGAAAAAGAGCTTGAGGACAGATGCTACATCTTATTTGGGTAACTCCTCTTGGTTTGCACCAAAGAGCTTCTAGGGATAGACTCCTAACAAAATAGAGGCTTCTAGTATGATGGTAGAGATGATGTAAGGCTATTTGGGAAGATATTTTTCAATCTATGGTGGATTGGGAGGTTCAAATAAGTGGGAGTGATGAGTGCATTTCAATAATTAAGGATGCAAGGTATTTTTGTTATTTTTTAAATGTGCACTCCAACATGTTTTTTATAATGAAAAATGGATTTACTAATTAACCAAAATTGATAAATGATAGGTTATAATATAAATTTTTTTCATTAAATATATTTTTTTGGCAAGTTTCTCGTTTATTTTTCCATTATATGTAAGGTTTAGTCCCTTGTTAATATAATATTTATCTCAATCACTATAATTAAATTCTATCAATTTCACTAATTTATTAGTCAAAAAAACTTACATTATAATACAATATAAATTAATATTATTGAAATTATGGATCCCATTTTTCATAATTAAAAATAAATAAGATTACCAAATTAATTTAAATTTAATATCCTAGATGGGACCATAAAGTTGATTTTTTAGGAAAGATGCTCAAAAGTTGAAATGTTTTTATATTCAATTTCAATGGTAAATTGATTGCAATGAAATAAATTACTAATATTTATAAAATTCAACTAGTTAAATTTTTTTACCAATCAAAAATATAATTTAACAATATAAATAAATTATATCTAAATGATGTCTGGAATTAAAATTCAGTATTTTTTATTATACATTAAAAAAATGAAAATTCATAGAAAAATAACAAAAATTAACCCTAACATAAATTTGATGATTATATTTCAAAAAATGAAACTTATTTTTATATATAAAATTTATAAATGTTCCAAAAAATGGATTTAAAATAGGTTCTCTACTAAATGGTGATAAAATTATCTTTAAAAAATTATTCTATTTTATTGAAAATATTTAGTTTGATCTTATCTTACGACTTTCGAATCTATTGTATGAATATAAAAAAAATTATTTAATAATATATATATATATATAATTAATATAACTCATTAATTTTAATTAAATTAATATATTTGTATAAAACAGCTTTCTGGGAATAAAAATAGTTTTCTCTAAAAGCATTACCTTTATATTCAATTGGTTTTTATATTCATTTAAAATTAATATGTAAGTAATGAATTAATTATATATTTATGTTGAGAATATATTTTCATAAGTTAGTTTACACTATTCATAACTTCTAATTTCACAGATATCTTGTATCTAATTTTAAATAATTATATTTTTAATAATATCTTATTTCTCAGTAAAACTAGGTCTTGCATGTAACACAAGAAATTAGAGAAAGTGTTCATTGAATATAAAGAAATATAAATCATCACTGAATTCATTTAAATATATATATTTAATTAATTTGAAATATAAGTTATATGTTAATTTCTTGGGATAATATATTCCCTTAGGATCTTGGAGTTTCATCTCTTACATGAAACTGAATATAATGTTCTTATTTTAGAATTTCAATGAATTACACCAGAATGTGTATTATGAAATATATTCAAGAATATTACTGATGGAATAATAAAATATTTGAACCAAAATTATGTCCTGATTTTTCTATTCAAATTTCATTTTTGAATCATGTATGTATATTGTTTATGAAGAAAACTAAATTATTCAGTCCTTCAAGATGTAATTCATTTTATCTTATAACAATTAATAATGAAGACACTGAAAATCCATTACTAGGTTTGGGGTCACTTTAGTTGGTATCAATGTATTTTTTAGAAATATGTTAACATAGATTTAGGAAGACATATATTAGGGACCATAAACCTATTAGTGATTTGGGGATAAATGTAGATGAACATCTTAATGATTTGTTATGATATAGTTTATGAAGTTATTCCTGTATGTACATCCATGTTAGTATAATAAAAGTGGAAATGGTTTAGGAATAAAAGTACATAGGGGTAATTAAATTTAAAATGTATCAAAGATATTTACTTGACCATCACCTAGTGCACAAAAACCGCCCTTAATGTGCACCTGGATTAACACTAATGGGGCGTACGATTAGGATAATTCAAAAAAATAATTACAACCTATTATAAAATATTTTAATAGATGAAAATGATTAATATATTAGTTTAAACCTAAGAGGTCTTAATATAAAAATAATGCTTCTCAGATTCCTGAGAAAATGTCTAATGTGTGGAAAATAAGGGAACAAACCAAATAATTAATGAGGAAACATAAAGAAGTTGATGGTAGGAAATAGATTTCATCATAGGGGACTATTTAATGATTTTTCTCTTAAATGTAGAGATTCTAGGAATTATTCACGTCAATTACCTCTTCTATAAGTTAAATCCTAGACCAAGGAGTTACCTATGTGGATGTAAATTGGATGATGTTTTTATGTAATAGGATTCAACAATTTATTATAGATGTAGTATATTTAAAAATGGTTTTTTGGTGATAAGAATTATGAAACATCTTAGAATTTGGAGATGTTTTAAAAGTAAATGTGTCTTCACTGAAATATCATTTTTTAATACCATCATGGGTTTATGAGTATAAGATTGATCATAAGATCAAAATATTTAAAAATTCCTTTCAGTTATATATATCGGGAATCTATGAAGATTAAGGACATTTTTGATATATTTATTGAAAGTATATATTTCAGATGATAACATATAAGAGTAATATTTCCTTTACATTTTTCAGAAATAATTTTAGAGGTTTGGATATCCTTTACAGTCAATATTATCATTGATGACATTGTAATAATAGTCAAATATTATTATTATAATTTTTTTAAAAAATGAAAAATAATTTTGTAGGGAAAACTATATTATATGATTATTTAATGATTAATTTTAATTCAAGCATTTCTTTAATATCTATTTTAGATATTTTAGTATAATTATAATAATATCGTATTGGAAAAAAATAACCTCTATCCTAGGAGGAAACCTGATGAGTCCTACAAGGCTAGAGGATACGAACCCATAACTTCAGAAGGAAATGGGTTTAGCATCTTCCACTGGCTACACTATTTCTTAGTTAATATGTATTATTTAGTTAAATTATTAGAAAAATAAATTTTAATGATGAATGAGTGGTGTTACTCTGTGTTTTATATATTAATTTATTATTTTAGATAACATTATATAATTATATTATATTTAAAAAATTATTAATGATCTAAAAATTGACTTATCATTCATTTATGGATCATACAATCCATTAAAAATGTAATTTTAGTACTTCAGGCATAGAGAAAAGCATGTTTGGATATTCATTTTTTTAGTGTAATTGATGAATTAAAAATTAAATGAAGCACAAACTATTGATGAAATTTCAATTAGGAAATAGAAATATATCAAGAAAATACATTTCCAAACATTCATAAATAGTAAAATAGTTATTCAACATATAGAAAGTTGATCTTAAAATAAAATTTTACCCTATTACCATCATATTGGAGGATATCATTGATCTTTTCTACACCTATCTAATTTACGGTTTGAGGTCCAAAACATTACATTGATCACTAAATTATTTATGGTCACTATACTATATAACTCTATAAATATTTATCCATTCCATCCATGTATATACAATAAATTACAACTAATTCTATCAGAATTGGAATCCATGATCTGGGTTATTCAAAATGACCTTTTTATTTCACTTTTTCTCTTTTTAAGAGGATATTTAATTAACACTTTTTTATTCGGGTTTTTCAATAATGGTATACGTAAAATCATTGATTAATGTGATCATGCATAAATTTTTGGGTTGAAATTTATTTAAGGTGGGGAAATTTAAAAATAAATAAATTAATAATTAATAATATAATTTTTGATAAATTATGGGACATGTGACACATATGTAAAATGATAATAAAATTTATTTCCCTACATTTTATCTCTTAGATAGATTATAAGACACAATAATACCAGACCAATTTACTATAATATAGTATAACATTATAAACTAGAGGTGAAATTTTAAATTATTAATATCAGTAATTAATATATGAAAATTTTAGTTATCTATTAATTAAAAATAAAATAATAATCAATGGGATATAAAAGGAAATATTTTCATAAAATACGTAATTTTCTAAATGATAGTCTAATCTTGCAATAAACACATAAGTTAATGATAATTTTCGCCACATATATAAATTATAATTGATAAAATAAAAATCATTTCTGAAATAAAAATATCAAAATTATCTTAAAGGGAAAATTTTGGATTAAAAAAAAATTCAATTTTTTGATAAATACTGAAAAATAATTAATTTAAATAAAACAATTCAATTTTGTTAAAAATATTTATAAAGATAATTTATAATTTTAATTATTTTTAAATTAATTTTCTTATTATATATTAATTTATCATATTTAGATCATAATAATCTTGTTCATATTGAATTTTGATATAAAAAATTGGTACACTTTTGAACATTTTCTCATTAAAACCCTTCATTCTTGTTGAGCCTATTGGATTAATTTTAAATTATAAGTTTCCACTTATATGAATTTAATTTTTAAAAATGGATTCTATATTTTAAATAATAATAATTTATAATTTATAATATGTTATAATAAGTTTATGATCAATGTGAATTCTTAAAATATTACAGATTAAATATTGTAGTAACAGTAAAAATGGATTTACTGGGGTTTAAACTCAAATGATAAGGGTTAAAATTAACTAATAACATGTATATAATATATTTTCTATCTATATTTTGACCTTATAACATCAATTATGTATAATGTTTCACAATGAAATACTTTTACATGAAAATTTTGGGTGGAATTTATTCTTTTTTAAATTTACAAATGTCACTCACCTCACTTATAAAAGGACGCTAGTAATCCTCTCATATTCATTCCATAAAAACTATTAGCTTTTAAAAAGAACATCCCAATTCACCTAAAATAATATAAAAACTAATATTATAAGCAATAGTATTAAATTAAAACTAACCTAGAAAGGCTTTAGTGCTAACCTAAGGAGGATACCTGAAGAAAAAGAAACATTTTTCAACAAGTGTTTTTATTTCATTAATTCCAACACCACCATAAAATATTATTAAACCATTATGATATTATAAACTAATTATAGTAAACATATTATGTTATTTTTATAATTATTTCATAAAGCAAAAATATATCCACGTACATCAAAGGAGTTAGAGAATCATTATTTGTGTGTTTGGTGGACTACCACCCTGCAAAATAATGTCATTTCGTTCTCGAATAACACATCTCACGTTTGGTTATGATGATTGATTTAAATTAAATATATAATAATTATAATATGATTTTACCTATTGATTAATTATATAGAATATATTTTTAATTTACATTCTTGTAGGGGATACAATAACATCGCTCAGGTGTACGACATACTACTTCCATGCGAAGATATATGATTCATTTTGCACTGACGCTTACATGGAGGATGTTAATGATAAAAATAATACTTAAATGTGATATAAATGAAATAATTATTATATTAATGAAATATTTATCATTAATTCTAGATAATATTTAGAAATTTAATTCATACCTTTTCACTCATAGAATAATGATAATGCCCTTCATATATGAGTGAACTACTTCCATCATGAAGCAATAAATCTCTATTTTCATCACCACTCCACATATATGAAAAATATAATTATATTTAATGAAAAAATAAAATATCTGTATCATTAAGAAAATGTAAAATATTACTTAATAACTTTTCGTAATGATTGTATTAAAATGGAAACGTTACATATAAGTACGTCCAAAAAACCATCTTCATAATCGTAACATACACCATTTCTCAAACCCATTTTTCATGATTAGTATTAAAGGTATATTTGAAGTAAAGATATGATAATTAATTAATTATTGATATTATGTAGATGACATAAATATATAACATGTTTAATAATTTAATCCTTCATGAGTAAACACACATGAAATAAATAGTTTATTAGTACCCAAAATAATTAAAATAAATAATGATTACTAGTGTAAGTGTTATAGATTGATATAAAAGGATCGTATATGGTGTTATAAATACTAAAATATATTATTTATATGTTAATGAAATGTTTAAATGAAATATACATGATGTTAAATCCTATTTAATGAAAAGAAATCATGATGTATGGTATTTGGTATCAATTTAATTTCATTAAGGTATATTGTAATGTTAAGAACCTTATTTATTTCATATGGTGTACATACTACTCAATGACATGTTATATAATTATTTATTAATAATACATTGAATATTAATTTTTAAATTAAATTATTTTGTACAATGGGATTTGAAATTTAAATTTACAAAATAAAAATAATTTCATAACTCAATTTTTAATTGGGTTATAATACTTCTTTTTTGTGATTGATTTTTCAAGATTATGCGTATAATGTCATTTTAAATTATTATTTTTTATTTTCATTATTTTTTTATTTTTATAGTTTATAAATATATATTATTCATTTATTAATTCTATATTCAATGTTTTTATCATTTTGTGAGTTCATTTTATATTATTATTCTAATGAAGATTGATTATTATTGAATATCAGTTGAGGGAAATTATTTGATACTTTTATAATAAAATAATTTAATATTATTATATAATTTTATTCTGGAATATTTCAAGTAATATTACCACTTCCAATCATTAGTACTGAAAATAACTGAGAAATTGTTTTTATGAAACCCCAACATTATTTCACCCTTCCATTAGAAATATATTTTATTCGACAAACATATTCTGTAAAAATGTTTTAAAAATGTTTGTATACATTAATAAATGAGTAATTAAATAAATTTATAACTTTTTTTATTTTTTAGATAAATAAAAGTTTTAGTTATGTATTTTTAATTACAATTCTTTTTTGAGTTTTACAAACAAAGTGAACGGAATCGTTGTTTTTAATTTTCAGGTCATGAATAGAATTTATAGCCAGAATGAGAATTTAAATTTTATAAAATGTTGCATACAATATTAAAAATATATTTTTAAATAAAATTATCTTCTAAATGTTTTATAATAATTAAAATTTTAAAATAAATTTAAATAATGAAAATATTATTATCCTAAAGAATATTTTTAAATAGTTTTTAATGGAATTTCAATTCTTCATTGTCAAAACCCATTTATTTTACATATTATCTACCAAGGATATGTTTTATTTATACCACCATAATTATTACTCTATATGGATTATGATTATTTTGATCATGGATAATATTGAAACTCACTTCCATGATTCAATTTTGTAGCCAATAACGTTCCTTTGAAATGTTGACCTTCTTGTTATCATTAGAAATTAAATTTATCTTAAATATCCATATTATTTATCATCATTATATTTATGTTTTTAACCATATATCAATTTAACATATGTAGTTATACATTTAAATTCATTTATTTATGAGGAAAAATATATTATAAATATATATTATTTACTCAATACAGATATTTGATGATTTAACACATTTTTTAATAATTTAATTCATTATTAAATATTTGGGGAATGATTTATACATGATTTATATAGTTGGATCATATTTATAGATATCCCCTTGATTCATCATTAATATCATGCGATGAATAAATTGGATCGACTTAGTTAAAGCGGTTTATACCCATATGTATTAAACTATCTTGGGAAAAGATCATGAAGATCGAGGTATAATGTGTGAGGGAGGCATGATTTTAATTAATTAATGATTTTTCCTCATTTATAATTTAGTTATTATTATCCATGATATTTTAACAATGATTTTATCACTCAAGGAATTTCATTCATTGTTTATTGATAAAATGGATTGTGTTTTTAGTTATTTATCATTCCATAATTATTATTCCTTATCTACTTATTATAGTTAGGATATTGATCAAATAAAATGCTATTATTGATATTTATAATTCTATATTTATTATTATCCAATAGGTTTTTACCTTGATATTTTATATAAAGGAACTTTCTTCCTAGATTATCAATTACATGGCATGTATGTTTAGTTTTTTTCCTTACCATACTGATTATACTTATATATTCATGATTTATTCTATTATAATTATCCATTAAAGAAAAATTGTGGTCACCCTTATTTTATTATATTGCATAGGAATCCATAAAGTGTACTATGAAATATTTTCAAGAATATTCTAGAGGGTATAATGATATTCTTGAAAAAATTGATATTTGTGTTTTCAAATGCATTGAATGAATCAACTATGTATCTAGTTTACCAAGACTAATAAAATATTCAATCCATAAAGATGTGATTACTTATATATTATTTAAATTTAATAAATAAGACATTGTATCTAGTATACTGGTCTTGGATTTTCAATATTTCACATATCTTATGTAATACATTTGATAATAACATGGGAAAATTAAACATATGGATGAGTGATCTTGGATAATCAGTAGAGTTAAATAAGCAAGATACCCATTATTACTTGAGTATAACATGAGTATAAGGATATGATAACATCAAATTTATCATTTAAAAAATCTACCCAGAATATCGTAGATCAAAATAATGAATCATGGAATAAATATTGTCTATTTAAAAGGCATTATTCATAAAATATTCAATGAAGAAAACCCAATACTAAAAATAGTAAACATATTTCATATTTTTTGGCATAAACATGATAATATAAAATCATTTCATTAGTATTCATGGTTCAATTTAATGACTATAATTCTACATTGGGTTTACTTGACAATCCATTATATTAGTCAACATTTACACCTAAAAATATTCTAATTAAGAGAGTGCCTTACTAAATTGAGTTCACTGCCCATTACATTCTTACTTATCTCATGATATTTCCATTATTACCCAATGCAATGGAATCAAATTTATTTCATCAACCTTCCATTACAATATTAAAATAGAAAATATGTGTTCTAAAAGATAAAAAAATAATTCATCATCTTATAATATAGGAATAGGAAATGAGTTTCATAATAATTTAATAATATCATTGTAATATTAACCATGGAAAATAAATAAGTTTCATTACATAATTAACAATTGGAAATGAAATAGATTTCATATAATCATCCTTAAATAATCATCAGGATAATCAATCCATAGAATAAAGTGTATAGTATTATTGTATTTTGTTCCTATAAAATCATAACTAAAATAAAAATATGTTATAATAGAATATAAATTCCATTATATGATCCGTGTAACATTTATTGATGAAAATATTTTTTTTTAATTTGAAATTACCAATTTAAAAACTATCAATTTCCGAAATATTAATGAAAAAACTATCCTTGAATATAAAATTGGATATGTTTAGAAGAATATTCAAATAAATGACCAATCATGATGGTCATAAATTCTATTATTTCCATATATTTTAAACTAATGATTCCTTGCACATTTTAAGTGTAATGTAAAATGAACCTCATTCATAAAATATGGGAAATATTTATTTGAAATATTTTTTATAAAAGCTAAATATGGGTAAAAGTGAATTTAAGAAGACATATATGAATAATAATTCATTAATTATGATTTTATTTTTTAAATCATGTATATTGATGAAAAGGGATTTTAAATAGAAGAGTGAAATGAAATTGATTTTAATTAAAGAAATTCTTCTACACTCATGAGTTTATAATTAGATTAAAAGGGAAAAAATGTATTCTCCTGAAATTACATTAGGTTATGAAACCTCATTATAATATTAGGTGATATATCAGGAAATACATTCATATGAAACATAATTACAAAAAATATCACAACACAGTGAGATTATAACATAAGAAAATTACTATTTTGGTAACATTTGACCCATAAGATCCATGAAAGAATAAATCCATATGATGAATTTATTATTATTAATTTATATAGAATAATGATTTAAGGGGTCAATGTTTTTGTATGTACACCTTATATGATAAATAAATAATAAAAAATATATTTAAATTAAGGTAATTTGAAACCATAAACACATAACTCGAGTTTGAAAGGATTCAAAATACAATTAAACACCAATATAATAAATTTCAATTTATCATTAATATAATCCATATTCATATATATACATAAAATATCATATATGATCCACTTATAACATTTCAGTACACATTTATTAATATTTATTTATTAAAATCATTGATTTCTGGTGTTAAATATTTCATTTTTCAAGAGAATTTGAGTTTTGTTATTTTAGTACATCTACTTGGATAATAGTTGTATCATATCCATAATATTTATCATGATATAAATATATTATATATTTTTATATTCTACTAGAAAATATATAGATAGGAAAATTAAACACACCATTCATAGAGATGTTAAGTTATATATACCTATTAACACTATTTCCCTTTTAAATGGGTGTAATTAAAAATAGGTAAATAATATTTCATCTTTATTAAATAATTATTATATCATATATATATATATATATTAAATATTCTTTCATTTGGATCAATATAATTTAGAAATTAAAAGACATTAACATCTTGGGGGGGGGGGGGGTGGGGTTGTCTACACATACGCGTGTGTGACATAATCGATTTCCAAAGGATTTGATGGTAAAAAGGCAGATAAAAAATTCTTATTATAAAATAATTTTTAGATCATAAATATTAGGTATACAAATTATTCCCCTCAAAATAAACATGCATGAAGGATGGTGAATGAAAATGAATTGTATCACTATGTAGAGGCGGTAGTACACACGTATGAAAGAATGAGACATTAAATACACTAATGATGGAATATTGTATGAATATAGTAAGTTACATAATTATAACATATGTTCAGTATATTTAGGACCCTATATTTTTTATTATTTTATAACATCCATATATATTAATGAATTAGTATAAGAAACTAATTGAATGAACTCAGTTAAGTTGATTACCTCATTTTTTGATGTCCAACTTTACATCCATTATTATGGTCCATTGGAATATATATTTAAAATGAAAAAGCATCCAATTTATCATTAAGTATGTATATAAGATATATGGTTTGGTTTGGGTCAATGTTGAAGGAATTATGTAGTGTAATGTAATAAAAGAAGGGGTACCTTTTATATGTGACGAAAAGGGAACTTTTGGAAAATCAAAAGTGTTTAAAGTGTAATAAATTCATTCTCAATCCAAATGATTCAATGTAGAAAATAGTTGGAATGAAAATTTTAGAGGTTATAAATATCATCATCCAATGAAATATATTTTGGATTAGGTTTTATTGTACGGAAAATCAATTTGATTAACCCCTTAATTAACCATTTTTTAATTTAACTAATACAACTTATAAATAAATCTTAATGTGTTAAAATTATTATGAAAAGTTAAAAATTTCCTTATAAATGGAAAATGAGTGATTGTTTAACAATATATTATCCATTGTATCCTCTATAATAATATTAAGGATTATTAAATATGTTAATAACTTTTATTATAAAATATCATTATTGTCATTTTGACACTGGTAAATTAATTTGATATTAAGAAAACAAGAAAAGGATATAATATGAATAAAATAATTTTAAAAATACATATTTGCCATATTTAACTAAAAATTTCATGGAACATAATAACATATACACATTTTGTTATTATTAATATTATAAATGTAATTTATTTTATTATTTTATTATTTTAATTGATATTATAACGACATTGCATAATAATTTATTCTAATTTAATCTTCACTATAAAATAAAAATAAAAAAAAATAAAAAAAATAAATATGATAAGTTCAATATGAAAATTTATATTTGTCCAATATGTTCATTTAGTTATATATGTGTCATGAAAACCATTTTAATATGTTATTTTGACAATTCTGGCCTTACATAAGCTTTGCACAATAATATGGATAGGTCAATTATTATATATATATATAATTCAAATATGTCTATAAAACATATAAATAATAATAATTATTTATCAACATTTTCTAGAAAGGTCTTATTATTTCTTAAATAAAAATTATAGAACACCAAATATTACTTTACATGTGTTGTGCATAAAATACATGGACACTTGAAATGTTTTTTATATTTATCATCAAATGAATTATAATTTATATGTTTTGTTCCTTTTTTTTGTATAATATATTTATTAAGTTATCATTAAAGATTAAATATATAATATCCAAAGAATTATATTTTGTTAATGTCATTTTGATATGATAAATTATATTGTATTTCATAACCACCATATGAATTTTACTTTTATGAAAAAAATAAATTCTCAATAAAGATAACTAAAATTAATCATTTGATTAATTTTAGTTCCAAAATATTAAAATAAAAAACATTTTATAAAATTTAATTTCATTAATATTTTTAAATTTAATTTAAAATTAATTTGTTAAATTCAATGAAACTCAGTTTTTTAAATCAATTTTTAGACAAAAAATTAACTTACACCAATGTCATGTATAATACCAATTAATTTGTAATTTATACGAATTTTTAAAAATATAATGGTCCTATATTAACTAAAGGAAAATTTTAACGTATAATGATGCATTTAAATTTAAGGAAATGATATTTTTAAAAGAACATAAAAAACAATATTCTCACTAATCACTGAGAAATCATTCATTTTATAAAAATCCTAAAATTTCACACTAAGTTATTTTTTATATGTCGATTTAAAAAGTTTAATTATATTTTAAAAATAATATTTCTAAATTATTATTAAATTAATTATATTATTATCTTAAAAAAACTTATTTTGAAGAATAAAATGGAATTAACCAAAATTATTTTCTTATTACATATGAATTTTTCAATAAATTTTTATTGACTATAACATAAATATATTTCATTATTTTATAATAATATTCAAATCTCATAATTTAGAAGCTATGTTGTAACTATAGTATTTAAATAATAATATCTCATGGTTGATCTATCTTGTATGTTGTATATGATACTGAACACATTGTTCTTTTTAAATTCATAAGCTATAACATTTCTAATGTTTAATAAATATATTCATAACAATTACTTATTGACAATTTATGTATTAATATGTCATGACCCATCCCCCAAGGCCCGTGCTGTGACTACCCCATGACCGCCTTCCATAGGCCATGGGCTATCGACTAGCACCGAAAGATGTATTCCCTAAAACTGGGAAGGCATTGTCTTTATATCCTGTATTCACACAAAACCAAGCAGATAGAAAGATATGAACAAAAATTACACTATAAAACAAAATAGTGTTGAATGTAAAAGGGGACGGAATACATGCCCAATAGTAAAAGTATAAGTAAAACTGGAAATTACCCGACAGATGATATGTGAAAAATAGCTCCTAGATCGTCCACCACAAATCCTACCTGAAGGGTAGGTACAGCTCATGAACGACCATCTCTATGGTTCGCCTCATCTAGCATCGACCTCTAAGCTACCTCCAGTCTTGGTACTCTCGTCCTCCATTAGCGATGTCCGTTGTCGGAATCAAAAACAACAGGGTGCAGGCATAGCCTGTGCAGGGGTGAGTATAACGATACTCAGTAGGTACCTAGGGACCCTCAAGGTCTCACAAAATCCACCAAGGATAAAACATGCAACTCGAAATCAACTAAAAACCCTACATAGGTATATTCCCTTACATATTCCTGTGTTATCAAGTAAACCCATCTCAATCATGTGGAAAACCCAGAGTCCAAATCCAAATCCTCAAGCTCAACTGTTCCATAAGGAAAAAAATCCATGAAGGTAAGAACCACACAGGTACGCCACACATAACAATACCACCATGGTTTTACGATGATGGAATGTACCACACAGGTACAGACTCAGCTAACACCATGTATAATGTAAGTACATTAGTAGAGATGATTAAATGTAAATTGAATAATATTACTCTGTTATGAGGCTCTACTGTAGATCCACACAGGATCACTCGGTGCTGACCCACACAAGATAGCTTAGTGCTGACCCACACAAGATTGCTCGGTGCTGACCCACACAGGACTGCTAGGTGCTGACCCACACAGGATCGCTCTTGATTCTTCACGTTATAGCCAGCCACTAGGTTCCCAAACTACGCTTTCTTGTCTCCGGGAGGGTCCGCTCCACATGCCACTGGTCGATACCCCAACTTCAAAAAAGTCCCACGAAGAAGCATCTCAAATGATCACCACATCATAGGGGTCACAACACAAGAGACGGTTCATATATCGGACAACCGGCCTGTATGTTATTAGCCATTTAGTCCCAAGGGCCCAGTTGGATTCTTGCTCAATTCAACCCAACCATATCCCAACATTATCCAAATCTCATGTGGGGTTTACCATTGGGATTACCTTGCACCAAGGTTTCTGGCACCGTTTATGGTTCGTCAAACCAATGTCTGGTCCCAATGTGATAGCCAAATGAGCGTAAATGAGTCTTAGTGGGTCCAGGTCTGGTCCGACCTGGTCGGACAGATCCGATTTTGGTTGACCCGGCCAGACCCACGGGGTCCGTCCCGGCCTGCGGTAGGGCTCAGCCCGCTAGGCGGCCCAGCCCTATGGGTCCCGCACGACCCGCGCTGGGAGGCCCTGCCTGGCGGCCTGGCTTGGGCAGTGTGGGGCGGCGCGGAGTCCGCGTGTTCTGCGAAGCCCACCTATGCCACAAAGGCTGCAGGTGCCGCGGGGTGGTGGAGGTCGTGGTTCTGGCGGGACACCGCGAGGCCGTTGGGGCTGCGGGGTGCTGCGTGCGGTGAGGCCGTGGGGCGCAGATGGCTGTGGGGTGGCGCGACGGGGCGACAGATGGTGGGGTCGTGGGCGGCAGGGCATCGAACTGTGCGGCGGGGCCGCGAGTAGCAAGGTGGGGCCGCGGGAAGCGTGGCATAGCCGGTTGCTGGCATTTTCGTCACGATGACTGTGGTGTGGGCTGCCGTTCTCATTTTCCACCACTGCCAAATGTTGGCACCGGTCGCTGTCACCATCACGAAGAACACACCAATAATGTGGAACAATGGAGTGGTCGGGCCTTTTTTGTTTCGCCCGCACCCTCTGCATTAGAGCAGTATCATACGACTCAAGGAAAAATGATTCCTTGTGGGAGGGAATTAACACTGATAAATTTTAAACACACCCCTACCTTGATTGCTCATTAGCGTGAAAGAGGAAGAAAGAACAGACATCGGTTGAAGAGGTCCTATGTTGGTTGCCTCTACACGGTGCTTCCGATCTGGCCTAGGGTCCGTTTCTTTGTTCTTCGATCTCCGGTGGTTGTTCTCTATTGGGAGGTAATGTTCTTCATTAGAGAACTTTAATTCTCCCAAAATCTCTCTCATTCTCCATTGCCAAAAACCTTCCCCCAATCCACCTAAAAATTAATTAGCCAACATTATAGAATATGTTAGCATAATTTCAAATTGGAATAATTAATTAAATGAGTAGGTGTATTAATTGAAGGTGTGTGGCATAATTATTCAAGGGGGAGTTCAAGATAACTGTCGTCATTTAAGTGGGAGGTTCAAAGGGGTTTTAATCTCTAGTGGTACCCACCACCATAACCTATCATGGGAGGTTTTAGGTTCAATGGTCCCGACCTCCATAACCTCAAGGGGAGGTTTAATTTTGGTGGTCCCCACATCTCAAAAAACACTAGGATTTTAAAATAAAAATAAAATAAAATGTTATACAATTTTTTTTATTCTTTCACAAATATGTGAAATGATAACTTCCACCCTCAACCTATTGCGATCGAGTAAAAGGTCTCCTTAAGCGAATACCTACACTAGAGTTCAACGGTGCCCTCAAATTTCAATTCTGAGCACCGGTGTAAAAGATAGTAAATCGTGCTTGAACGTTTACTGAACGTACTAGAATTAGAGTTTAGAAATTCATTCTGGGCACTCCAGGCCTCGAAATCATGTACCCTCCATTATCTTGGACTCTTAAAATTCCCATATATTAAAAAACATTACATGAAAATTCTAGGTCTTTACATTCTCCCCACCTCTGGGATTTGTGTCCCTATAAGCCACAACTCAAACTAAAGGGAACAAGTGGGGGTACTGAGCATGAATCTAAGCCTCCTGCCCCCATGTGCTCTCCTAGAGGTTCTCATGCTATCAATGAATCCACACCAGAGGTATCGACCGCCCAGGAAGGTCCCACTCCTTTTGATCCTCAATATCATCTGGAACCTCTGTAAAATTATCCCCATCATCAACGTCCAGCACTTCGTGGTCGATGATGTGGGAAGCATCATGCACGTATCTCCTCATCTGGGATACGTTGAAGACGTTGTGCACCTGATGCAACTTAGGTGGAAGGGATAAGTGGTTATCCACCTCTCCAACTCTATTGAGGACCTATATCGATTCAATGAACCTCAAAGATAACTTTCCACCTTGGCCAAATCTCCGCAAACCTCATTCAGGTGAGACCCCTAGAAAGACGTGGTCACCATCCTTAAACTCTATAGGTATCCGTCTCCTATCGGGATAAGACTTCTGCATACTCTGTGCTGTCTTCAACCACTCTTGGATGATCTGCACTTTCTCTATGGTAGCCCGTACCATCTATGGTCCCAATTGTGGTGACTCCCTTGGGTGAGTCCTATACAATGGTGATCTACAGGGTCACCTATATAAGGAATCAAAAGGTGCAATCCCATTGGTGGAGTGATAGTTGTCGTCGTATCAAAACTCCACCAAAGGCATGTGATCCTCCCAGGTGTGACCGAAGTCAAGGACGCAAACATGAATCATGTCCCCGAGGGGCTGAATGGTCCACTCAGTCTAGCCAATTGTTTGAGGATGGAAGACAATTCCCAAACAAAGATGCATCTCGAAAGCCTCCTGTAACCCCTTCCATAACTGGGAAGTAAAATGAGTATCACAATCCCGGACAATCGCCGAGGGTAATCCATGTTACAACACAATCTCTTACACATATAGGTGTCCCAATCTCTCTACTTATCCCTACTCTCTGATCGGTAGGAAGGGGGCTGACTTGGTGAGTCAATAGATGATCACCCAAATAGAGTCATGTCCTATGGATGTACGTGGATTTCATTTGATGAATTCAATGGATATTCCATCCCACTTCAACTATGGGACCTCTCTAGGTTGAACCAAGTTTGATGGTACCTGATGCTCCACCTTCACTTGCTGAAAAGTTACGCACCTAGAGACAAAATCTACAACTGCATTCTTCATTCCCGGTCACCCGTTTTATCATCCGAGATCCTAGTACATCTTCGTCACTCCTGGATATACCGCTATAGAGGATGTGTGGAACTCCATCAACACATCCACCTGAAGTGACACAGGTACCACAGTACGTCCTCTGAAGAGGATGACATGCTCCCCACCTTTAGAAAATCAATCAGGTGCATGCCCTATGGATATTTGAGATCATCGAGCCTCACAGTCAGTGTCCCCATGCTGCGCCTCCCTGAATCGCTGAAGAAGTGGGGAGTTACTGTAAGAGACTGAAGGAATGATTCTCCATCAGGCACCATAATGAATATATACAAAGAGGCCAACTGATTCGACCCCTCACCTAGCAGCTGTATACTAGATCTCCAACTGAGTGCATCTGCTACGACATTCCCCTTCCCATGAGTATAGACTATCTCGAAGTCATTGTCTGGGAGGAACTAAAGCCAACGTCGCTGACTCAGGTTCAGGTCATTCTGAGAGAAGATATACCTGAGACTCTTGTGATCAGAGTACAATGTAAAACCCTCTCCCATCAAGTAATGTTTCCACATCTTAAAGGCAAACACCACTACTGCTAACTCCAAGTCATGGGTATCATTTTCCTATTCATGTGGACTGAGTTGTCGAGAACCATATGTGATCATTGCTCACTCCTACATTAGGACACATCTATGTCTGGTACGTGACGCGTCATAGTAGACTACGTACTCAACACCCTCCTCCGGTAGCCTCATGATGGGAAAAATTTCAGCCTTTGCCTCAGCTCCTGAAAACTCTACTGATATCTCTCCGACCACACGAAGGGTTTCCCTTTCTTCGTCAATGCTGATAGTGGTGCAACAACTCTAGAGAAATCTGATACAAACCTCTGGTAGTATCCAGCCAAACCCAGGAAACATCGTACCTCCGTCACACTCTTGGGTGGCTCCCAAGCAAGCACCACCTCAATCTTCTCTGGATCTACTATGACCCCATCCATCGATATGAGATGTCCCATAAAGTGTATGTAACAGCCCGAGATTTTATGAAAAATATTCTTTTTATTTCACTAATGTCTTGTGTTGTACGCTACACCAAAAGGAGCTTGCACAACACGCATCCTTGACTTGCCTTGCATACACGCAATCGCGACCTTCCTCGATAGCGTGTGTAGTACGCAATAACGAGTTTCAATAAACAACGATATGCTATTAAAATATTATTAAAACTAGCCGTTATGAATAGTAATAACCACTTTTTAAAATTCTGTAAATCTTATATTTCAAAATGTACTTCATTTTTGGATTCGGAGTATCGAATTTAGCCTAAGGTGAAATTTTGGTACTTTTCGGATAACTTTCATATTCTGATGAATAGTGAAAATTATTAATTATAATTAAAAAACAACTTTTTTAATCGAAATAATTAATAGTGATAAATTATTAATTTGAGTGGTTTTAAAGTATATTTAGAATATATTTTTACAATTTAATTCAATGTTGGTCATTGGTTGTAATTTTACATTTAAACCAGACATAATCAAGTGTCAATCTTTTGATAGAAATTGTTTCTTAAAAACACGCTATTTGTCTTAACAGCGGGATTTAATTATAAAATTAATTAATTCAACTTTTATGTTATGAATTTGGTAAAATAGACTTCATTTTTGAATTCGGAATATGAAATATAGCTTAGGATGAAATTTTGGCATTTTTCTGAAATCCTTCATTTTTTGATGAATAGTGAAACTACTAAGTGGTAGTTAAAAAAACTGAATTTTTCATAAAACTTAATTTTACCGCTTCTGTGAATGGAATTTCAAAAATCCGACAGACACGGTTGATATCAGTAAGTAAAATGTGGTTCAATGAGATAAAAATAATTTTTTGGTGAATAGTAACTTTTTACTATTTTTACCGCGGTTAATAGTAAATAGGGTAACTAAGGGTAAATATGATATCAATATTACCCTAACACATGTCCTAATTCTATTGGACAAGTGTAATTCGACCAAAAACAAACTTAGGAATAAAATATGACCATTCAGGCCCACTTGGATTAGATTAGGACATTTATTATTAATTTATTTAAAGAAGGGTTAAAATAGTTAAAATCAAAGTTTAATAAGTAAATCATTTTTAATATGGGGTTATACATAAGATAAATTCGACTATAAATATTAATTAGAAAGATAAAAATATTTCCTACATAATGGTATTTTATTTGTAATTTTTAGACATCAAATAATTTAATTAATTTATGACACAAAGATGATGCAGTAATTATCTTATTTATGAAATATTGACATAATTGATGTTATAAACACCAAAATAAATGTAATTTGAGAATTTTTATGAATTCCACTAATTTTATAGGTTACTATGATATATTAATGTTGATTTAATCAACTTGGTTCGAACATGTAATTCTGTTATGACTTTCACAAAAATCATATATCAAATAGTGTCAAAATTGACACAAAATAGTTTTTAAATAAAATATTATATTATTAATTGTTATTTTATTCCTAAAAATCTAAGGTTCGGCCAAATGACTTAGATAAGGATATATATATTAATAATAAACAATTTGGGGTTCGTTTGGAATGTTATAGTAAGTGTATTAACCATATAGTGAAAGAAAACAAAAATACACGGTAAAAGTTAAATTATTTAACTTAGAGTTAAATCTAATTGATAAGGTTTAAAATAAGATCCAAACATGTCTAAATTTGATTGGTTGATGAGATTAAAACCCTATCTCATCTAAGCTTCGAATATGAGTCATTTTTGGAGGTTTTTAAGTGGGGTTAGATTTATTATAAATTAACTTTTTTTTAAGAATTCCTAAGGTGCCCCTCTCCTCCCCTATAAAAGGACACCTCCTCCCCCTCCTCCTCACACCAATTTGAGCTCTCAAGCTCGGCCAACCCCTGCCAAAATCTCTTCTCCACTTCCCTAGAAACATCCTAGAGGTTCTGGTATTCCTCAAAGACCAATTTTAGGGCCCTAAGAGGAGGTCTCAAAGAGGCGCTTCAAAGAAGAGGTAATTACCGTTACCAATTCTTTCATCTTTATTTCTTCTTCCACTTCTTCTTCTTAGGTTGTTTCATTATGAAGTAATAAAATCAGTATCACTCATATACTGATATGTTATTATAAGTATGAAACAACCCTATTTCACCATCTATCCATCCTACGGAAAAAGAAATCACCGCGCGTGTGTACGTACGGAATACCGTCTCCACGCCGTGGTGTAATCTATTTTCCACCACCACCTTACATGGATGGGTATAATGGTGTAAAGAATAACTATACATAGTTATTACAACATCATATTGATTCTGATATATTGTATAATCCACTCCAATTCAGTTCAATATTTATGGAAATGATATCATCGCTCGTGCGTACGTACGGACTACCGTCTCCACGACGCGATGCGATTCATTCTCCATGTTAACCATTTAAGAATGATTATAAAGTATATATAAGAAATAATAATGAAATATATGACATTATAAAGCTACTGGATTTATGTATATATATATATGTATGTCATCTACTTACTTCCATTTCAAGACAATAAGGAAAGTAAAACAGCGTTCATGCGTACGTACGGACTACCGTCTCCATGAACGGTGTTTTTCATTTTATTTATCTATCTATTATATATATATATACTGAATATATATGATATATAAATCGTATTTTATATTCTGGAAGTAAGTAAATCATGATATAAGTAATAATTATGTCAAGAACAACAAGTCAAAACACCTAAGATAAATGAAACGATTTTACCCAAAACGCTTCTTTAACATGGAATTTACAAAAGAACGGGTAATATAATGTAATAAGTGAACCATATATGATATAATAACAATGAATATGATTCTGGAATAAGTCAATAACATGATTTAAATCATTATACAGGAGGTTCGGACATTTACAAAGCACGTCAGACCTAAGGTAAGGGAAATATCACAATCTCATTTTTATCCGTGATTGTTTATTCGTAAGTATTTACTGGGGTGTATTTTATCATCCACATCCATGTTTCATAAATATGTAATATTATTTCCATCCACCTACAATTGTTTAAACCCATTTTTACCCTTCGGTGAGTTTTTAGTAAAAGAAATGAAAGGAATCTTTTGTCGTTTTTCGTACGAGGTACTTTTTGACTTTTCCGACAAAAGTACGAAGAATGTTTTTTTTAACTTATACGGCATGAATGGATTTTTAAAACATTATTCCCAAGAATCTTCCTTTACAAGTTTTCAAGTTTATTTTTAATAAACTTCTTTTATTTTATAATTGTATGACATGTTAAAAAAAGAAAAGTGTTTTTGAAGAAGAAAGGATATTTTCCTCAAGAATGGAGTTCAAGTGTTTTATCAAAATTATTTTGCATCTAAGATAATAAAGGGTTCTGTTTTTATCCCTATTATTACATTGATTTTGATCATGTTGTGATGGAATTATTTTTATGAATTCCTTTATCTTATATGAATTTATTTATGATGTCATGATGTTTCAAGAATCTCATTTTCGTTACATGTGTTATGCGATGATGTATGTTTTATGATTATGTGGCACACATAAGAAAGGATTCATTATAAGATGGGTGGGACCTATATCTCCCTCCAATGCATTGGGTAAATATTTTATATCTCATGAGATAGACATGGCTGGAATGGTAGGTTATACCGGTTCAGTGAAACAGGACTGAAACGAGGGTTACTCGATTCAGAAAGGGACTTTGTCCACTAAGATAGTCTTGGAAATGAGTCATGACTAACAATAAATGATTTTCCATGATTATGTGTGCATGCCACAAAGTTTCAAGTTTCATGTTATGATTATGGTGATCTCATTTTCACTTCTATGATTTGTTCCATGTTAAGATATTATGATCTCTTTTGCAGGTTATGATTTTCAAAAAGATATGATATGATTTTTATTTCTTTTGTATACCCTTACTGAGCATTTGAGCTCACCCTTTTATGTTTTCTTTTCCCCAGGATATAAAGAAAGGTTTTAGGTAGAAAAAAAGGAAGATCTTTATGGGAGATATTGAAGATATTTCACCACGATTAGAAGATTATGTTCCAAGTTTCCAAAGACACTAAACTATTACGATCCTTGTGTGTGTGTTTTTGTTATGTACTAAGTATTCCGCAAAAGTAATGTAATGTCAATGTACGTCAAGCTTCGGGTCTCTACAGTTGGTATCAGAGGAAAGGTTTAGTCAACCTTTGGAAACTAGGATGCGAAAACGTTAGTGAGATCCCTAGAGATATTTCTAAGGTATGTCTAGGGATGTCCCTAAGGTTAAGTATACGTATAGGTTATAGTACTAGAACTACGCTAACGATCATAGAATTAAACCTAAGCTGTTAGATGTTCAAGGTACTCCCCCATTATTATGTTGTTTTCCCTAGCATGATTTTTGCCTCTCACGCTATTCTTTTTGGGTTATAGACAATGGCTGGAACCCGAAGGAACCGTGTTGATCAATGCAATGGACAATGCAATGATTGCCCTCCTGAACAAACAAATGTTATGGGAGATGGAGTGCAAAATCTTATTGCTATACTTACACAAGCTATGAATCATTTTGGACATCCAAATGAGCAGAGAAGGGAACAATATTCTATTGAGTCCTTCATGAGGCAACGTCCACCTTCTTTCAGTGGGACTTCCGATCCACTTGTTGCTGAACAATGGATCAGCACCACTGAAAATATTTTTTCAGTTCTTCAATGTTCTGAACATGATAAAGTCATTTTAGCAGTATATCGGTTGGAAGGTGAAGCTGATCAATGGTGGAATCTTATCAAGAATACGAGGCCAAGAGATGAAATTGAGTACATGGAATGGGACGAGTTCAAGAACTTATTTTTCAATAAGTACTTCCCCCGTATTCTCCGAACAAAGATGGAGAAAGAGTTTCTTGAACTGAAGCAAAGGGATGATGAATCTGTTGGTAACTATGAAGCAAATTTTACAAGACTTGCAAGGTACGCTTCGGGTATTATCATCCAACCTGAAAGTAAAGTTGATCGATTTTTCAGTGGCTTAAAACCAAGTCTTCGAAGGGCATTAGCTATAAGAGACTTCAGTAGCTATGAAGAAATTTTGCGTTGTGCTATCAAGGTAGAAATGGAAGTTGGTGTTACATATCCATCTCATGGTTTTGACAAGAAACGAAAGATGGAGTTCAAGGAGAAATCTCAGAATAATGGTGAAAAGAAGATGAATGTTTCCTTATGCACAAAGTGTGGAAAGAAGCATGGTGGAGATTGTCTTAAAGGGACTAGAAAATGTTTTAAGTGTGGAAAAGAAGGTCATCGAGCAGCTGAGTGTCGAAGTAATGGAAAAACGGATTCTAATGAAGTGAATGAAGCAAACACTGCAGAGAACGCACAACCAACACTTCAATGATTCAAGTGCAAGGAAATGGGGCATTATGCTAATAAATGCCCTAATCCAAGGGTTAGTGATGATCGACATGAGCAACCGCTTAAGGCAAAGGACAAAGGGAAGTCACATGCGATCACTATTGGCAATGTTGAATATGACAACGATGTGGTGGAATGATTAAGTGTTTATGTAATGGGATTCCAAAATAATATTGTATCATGGAATATTGGAATATTTATGTATTGGTCTAATGTGGTATTCAAAGTGATTGAGATATTATGCGCATAATGAAGGGAAAACGAGAAAATGAAATGTTTAACAGTATTCATGAGCTCATGATTGATATAAGGACTAAGTGATATCATGGTTTGAGTATATAGAATTTTGAGGATTTTGGTATGTGGAGAGTGTTAACTTTTAACTGCATTCATGTTTTCACTAAGGTATTCAAGCGAATACATGATTAAGGACTTTGAATGTTTGGAATGTGACCAACAAAACATATCTTATGATATATGGGGATCGACGATGGTGTTAAATCTCTGGTAATCGTTTTCACTTTGTTATGAGAGTGGACTGCAGTATTATGGATATCCCTAAAGATTGGAATGAATTATGTTGGACATAAGTTAGTATTGTTTAAGGATAGAAGTTTTGTGATATTATTGATGGGATGTTATAGTAATGTAGTTCTAGAAAAAGGAAAACCTGCAGGACGGGCGACAGCCCATCGCTTCGGACAAGGCTGTGGGAATCAAACCCACAACCGAAGTGCGACTGGCCTTTATCGCCTACCACTGGCCTACAGGAAGTCCCTGTTTAGTAGAAACTAGTTTTATTATATTAAGCAGTATGATATATGAATTATAAGTCCATTTTAGGAACCATATATGATTAATCTCACTATAGATCGACTTATGCATATAATTTTTACTAACCTTTTGTTTGAGACAGATGGAATGACTCGTCATTCTATCACATGATCTGCTAACACTTCACGAATAACAAATTCAACTTCATTTATTTAAGAGATGAAGTGGAAATTGTTCAAGGCACGAACAATAGTGAGATTGTACCAAAATAAAGTAAGTATTTATTCTAATTCAAATTTTCAACTTTAGGGAAATGATCTTGAAAACCAAAAATGTTGTCCTAGTGATCTTATACCTGATGAATCAGATGGTACCTTATATCATCACAAATCTATGGATTTGTGATTACTGGCTTTTCCATAGCCATGTTCTCTACCACTCTCCATCAGAACATGATGGTTAGATTTCTCTTCCATATCCATATTTTTACCTATGTGGAAACCCAGCGATTAGTTTATTTGGGTAATCGTTACATTTCATACTTTAGTTTTTAAAGCCAAGTTTTTGTATTCCTTTTTACGATGTGGGATTCTATTAAAGAATCTTTCGACTAGTAAACCATTTATAACCCCGACGAATTTCGAGGGCGAAATTCATTTTAAGGGGGGTAGAATGTAACAGCCCGAGATTTTATGAAAAATATTCCTTTTATTTCACTAATGTCTTGTGTTGTACGCTACACCAAAAGGAGCTTGCACAACACGCATCCTTGACTTGCCTTGCATACACGCAATCACGACCTTCCTCGATAGCGTGTGTAGTACGCAATAACGAGTTTCACTAAACAACGATATGCTATTAAAATATTATTAAAACTAGCCGTTATGAATAGTAATAACCACTTTTTAAAATTCTGTAAATCTTATATTTCAAAATGAACTTCATTTTTGGATTCGGAGTATCGAATTTAGCCTAAGGTGAAATTTTGGTACTTTTCGGATAACTTTCATATTCTGATGAATAGTGAAAATTATTAATTATAATTAAAAAACAACTTTTTTAATCGAAATAATTAATAGTGATAAATTATTAATTTGAGTGGTTTTAAAGTATATTTAGAATATATTTTTACAATTTAATTCAATGTTGGTCATTGGTTGTAATTTCACATTTAAACCAGACATAATCAAGTGTCAATCTTTTGATAGAAATTGTTTCTTAAAAACACGCTATTTGTCTTAACAGTGGGATTTAATTATAAAATTAATTAATTCAACTTCTATGTTATGAATTTGGTAAAATAGACTTCATTTTTGAATTCGGAATATGAAATATAGCTTAGGATGAAATTTTGGCATTTTTCTGAAATCCTTCATTTTTTGATGAATAGTGAAACTACTAAGTGGTAGTTAAAAAAAACTGATTTTTTCATAAAACTTAATTTTACCGCTTTTGTGAATGGAATTTCAAAAATACGACAGACACGGTTGATATCAGTAAGTAAAATGTGGTTCAATGAGATAAAAATAATTTTTTGGTGAATAGTAACTTTTTACTATTTTTACCGCGGTTAATAGTAAATAGGGTAACTAAGGGTAAATATGATATCAATATTACCCTAACACATGTCCTAATTCTATTGGACAAGTGTAATTCGACCAAAAACAAACTTATGAATAAAATATGACCATTCAGGCCCACTTGGATTAGATTAGGACATTTATTATTAATTTATTTAAAGAAGGGTTAAAATAGTTAAAATCAAAGTTTAATAAGTAAATCATTTTTAATATGGGGTTATACATAAGATAAATTCAACTATAAATATGCATTAGAAAGCTAAAACGATTTCCTACATAATGGTATTTTATTTGTAATTTTTAGACATCAAATAATTTAATTAATTGATGACACAAAGATGATGCAGTAATTATCTTATTTATGAAATATTGACATAATTGATGTTATAAACACCAAAATAAATGTAATTTTAGACTTTTTATGAATTCCACTAATTTTCTAGGTTACTATGATATATTAATGTTGATTTAATCAACTTGGTTCGAACATGTAATTCTGTTATGACTTTCACAAAAATCATATATCAAATAGTGTCAAAATTGACACAAAATAGCTTTTAAATCAAATATTATATTATTAATTGTTATTTTATTCCTCAAAAATCTAATGTTCGGCCAAATGACTTAGATAAGGATATATATATTAATAATAAACAATTTGGGGTTCTTTTGGCATGTTATAGTAACTGTATTAACCATATAGTGAAAGAAAACAAAAAGACACGGTAAAAGTTAAATTATTTAACTTAGAGTTAAATCTAATTGATAAGGTTTAAAATAAGATCCAAACATGTCTAAATTTGATTGGTTGATGCGATTAAAACCCTATCTCATCTAAGCTTCGAATATGAGTCATTTTTGGAGGTTTTTAAGTGGGGTTAGATTTATTATAAATTAAATTTTTTTAAGAATTCCTAAGGTGCCCCTCTCCTCCCCTATAAAAGGACACATCCTCCCCCTCCTCCTCACACCAATTTGAGCTCTCAAGCTCGGCCAAACCCTGCCAAAATATCTTCTCCACTTCCCTAGAAACATCCTAGAGGTTCTGGTCTTCCTCAAAGACCAATTTTAGGGCCCTAAGAGGAGGTCTCAAAGAGGCGCTTCAAAGAAGAGGTAATTACCGTTACCAATTCATTCATCTTTATTTCTTCTTCCACTTCGTCTTCTTAGGTTGTTTCATTATGAAGTAATAAAATCAGTATCACTAATATACTGATATGTTATTATAAGTATGAAACAACCCTATTTCACCATCTATCCATCCTACGGAAAAAGAAATCACCGCGCGTGTGTACGTACGGAATACCGTCTCCACGCCGTGGTGTAATCTATTTTCCACCACCACCTTACATGGATGGGTATAATGGTGTAAAGAATAACTATACATAGTTATTACAACATCATATTGATTCTGATATATTGTATAATCCACTCCAATTCAGTTCAATATTTATGGAAATGATATCATCGCTCGTGCGTACGTACGGACTACCGTCTCCACGACGCGATGAGATTCATTTTCCATGTTAACCATTTAAGAATGATTATAAAGTATATATAAGAAATAATAATGAAATATATGACATTATAAAGCTACTGGATTTATGTATATATATATATGTATGTCATCTACTTACTTCCATTTCAAGACAATAAGGAAAGTAAAACAGCGTTCATGCTTACGTACGGACTACCGTCTCCATGAACGGTGTTTTTCATTTTATTTACCTATCTAATATATATATATATATACTGAATATATATGATATATAAATCGTATTTTATATTCTGGAAGTAAGTAAATCATGATATAAGTAATAATGATGTCAAGAACAACAAGTCAAAACACCTAAGATAAATGAAACGATTTTACCCAAAACGCTTCTTTAACATGGAATTTACAAAAGAACGGGTAATATAATGTCATAAGTGAACCATATATGATATAATAACAATGAATATGATTCTGGAATAAGTCAATAACATGATTTAAATCATTATACAGGAGGTTCGGACACTTACAAAGCACGTCAGACCTAAGGTAAGGGCAATATCACAATCTCATTTTTATCCGAGATTGTTTATTCGTAAGTATTTACTGGGGTGTATTTTATCATCCACATCCATGTTTCATAAATATGTAATATTATTTCCATCCACCTACAATTGTTTAAACCCATTTTTACCCTTCGGTTAGTTTTTAGTAAAAGAAATGAAAGGAATCTTTTGTCGTTTTTCGTACGAGGTACTTTTTGACTTTTCCGACAAAAGTACGAAGAATGTTTTTTTTAACTTATACGGCATGAATGGATTTTTAAAACATTATTCCCAAGAATATTCCTTTACAAGTTTTCAAGTTTATTTTTAATCAACTTCTTTTAGTTTATAATTGTATGACATGTTAAAAAAAGAAAAGTGTTTTTGAAGAAGAAAGGATATTTTCCTCAAGAATGGAGTTCAAGTGTTTTATCAAAATTATTTTGCATCTAAGATAATAAAGGGTTCTGTTTTTATCCCTATTATTACATTGATTTTGATCATGTTGTGATGGAATTATTTTTATGAATTCCTTTATCTTATATGAATTTATTTATGATGTCATGATGTTTCAAGAATCTCATTTTGGTTACATGTGTTATGCGATGATGTATGTTTTATGATTATGTGGCACACATAAGAAAGGATTCATTATAAGATGGGTGGGACCTATATCTCCCTCCAATGCATTGGGTAAAGATTTTATATCTCATGAGATAGACATGGCTGGAATGGTAGGTTATACCGGTTCAGTGAAACAGGACTGAAACGAGGGTTACTCGATTCAGAAAGGGACTTTGTCCACTAAGATAGTCTTGGCAATGAGTCATGACTAACAAGAAATGATTTTCCATGATTATGTGTGCATGCCACAAAGTTTCATGTTTCATGTTATGATTATGGTGATCTCATTTTCACTTCTATGATTTGTTCCATGTTAAGATATTATGATCTCTTTTGCAGGTTATGATTTTCAAAAAGATATGATATGATTTTTATTTCTTTTGTATACCCTTACTGAGCATTTGAGCTCACCCTTTTATGTTTTCTTTTCCCCAGGATATAAAGAAAGGTTTTAGGTAAAAAAAAGGAAGATCTTTATGGGAGATATTGAAGATATTTCACCACGATTAGAAGATTATGTTCCAAGTTTCCAAAGACACTAAACTATTACGATCCTTGTGTGTGTGTTTTTGTTATGTACTATGTATTCCGCAAAAGTAATGTAATGTCAATGTACGTCAAGCTTCGGGTCTCTACAGTGTACCCCTCAGATCTAGAACTGGCACTTCAAGAGATTACCATAAAGCTGGTTCTCTCGTAGTGTGTCCAATAATACAACCAAATGAAAATACAAATCCTCCTTAGTAGTCGAGTAGATCATAATGTTGTTGATGAAGACTACCACAAAGCAATCAAGGTGTGGCTGAAAGAACCTATTCATGAGTCCCAAGAACACTTCTGGAGTGTTGGTCATGCCGAATGGAGTAACCAAGAACTCATAATGGTCGTACCAACATCTGAATGTTGACTTATGCACATCCTCATCTCATACTCTGAGCTGGTGATAGCCTGATCTGAGGTCTTTCTTCGAGAACCACCATCTCCCTTTAGCTGATTGTAGAGGTCGTCAATTCTTGGAAGTGAATATTTTTTCATAACGATCACCTGGTTCAGGTACCAATAGTCAACATAAAGCCTCAAGCTCCCATCCGCCTTCTTGGAGAACAAAATCGAGGCTGCCTAAGGAGATACACTAGGTCGAATGAATCTCTTCCCATGCAAGTTCTCTAGCTGTACCCGCAGCTCATGAAGCTCCACAGGAGCCATACGATATGCTGGTGTAGATATTGGTGTCATCCTCAGATACAGGTCAATGTACAATTCCACCTCTCTGCGAGGAGGTAGACCCAGACATCAAGAGGGATGACATCTGTGTACTAGTCCACCAATACAGGATAACTCGGACACTTCACATAAACTGCACTAAGGGTAAGGATAGCCAACTAATGTGTAATCGGATGGACACTTCTGTGGGTAAGTCCATCATGTGTTGCAATGTCTCCTTTATCACTGATGAAGGTAATCCTGGACTCATCCGTGCAGACACACCGCACTTTCCGCCTAATATAGTCAACCTGAGAAAAGACTATAGATAACCAGTCCATACCCATGTTGACGTCATAAGGCCTCGAAATCACTACTAGGAGTTCCCAGCTGATGCTCTTGCCTCCTAGAGTAAGGTCACACAGTCGACACCACTTCGTAATCGTCAAATCTGCACCCGTAAGAGTCTCTAGCCGTAATGATCGCGCCAACCGCTCCGTTGAAATCTCTGAGCCCTGAATGAGGGAAATGAAAAAAAAAATAATGACTGGCACATGTGTCTATAAGTACTAAAGCTATTGTGGAATAGACATAGATCATATACTGTATAATCTCCAGAGTGCCGTTATCGTATGCCTCAGCTAGCTGGAGATGAGCTCACCCTTGTCCTCCTGCTCCCTGTGGTCGGGGTGGACCACCTGGTGGCGGTGGAGGCAACATCGTGAATCATCTCCCACCACCAGCTACACGACCAGCTCCTCTGCCACATATTTTTCCCCCTTCAGACCTCCTCAGTCGAACCTCTGTCTCTATCAGAGTGATCCCTCGGTCGTATGTTGATCATTCATACGGTTGGTTGGAGAGTCACATGTCGTGTGACCCTACCAGCCGCATGTGTAACACTACCCAATCCTGGAATGACTGGCTCTGCCTCGGGTGCCCAACACAACCGACCATAAATTATGCAGTCATCCACTTATAGGTCTGGTCCCCTTATAACTCTGCGACATTTTTCTACTACTAGCTGTATAAGACTCTACTACGTGATTACTGGTAGTGGGTCTCCCTACTAGTGACTGCTCAGAAAGGATACTATCACCTA
Source organism: Viscum album (assembly GCA_963277665.1). NCBI lineage: Eukaryota > Viridiplantae > Streptophyta > Magnoliopsida > Santalales > Viscaceae > Viscum > Viscum album. Next base: position 1,008,539,995 of record OY728119.1, on the reverse strand, counting down.
GAAGGGCTCTCTCTAACACCCTCGCCAACGTTGGGATGCTGAGTGAGATCATCGAAGTTGTAATCTCCAGCCTGAGTCACTACTCAAAGGATCAGACACAGAAGAATGGGTCTCGTATCATATCTATGGTGTAGAATGAGAGGTCAGTGAAACTTTCTGAGTACTGAGCCACCATCAGGCTTCCCTGCTGCAGATTAATTAGCCCCCGAATGCACATTGCGCGAAGAGTCGTTGGGACAAACTCTGCCCGAAACAGGCTCTCGATGTCTGCGTAGAGAAGTGTCACCTCGTCGTGAGCATGGAGCGTCAAGCTCTACCATCTCCCTAATACTTCCTATAGAAAACTAGAAGCAAGGAACACAATGATATCAGCTGATGTCCCTACCAGTCGGAAGAATCTCACTACAGCCTCCAGCCAATCCTCAGGTGCCTGTGCATCAATCTCTCCCCAGAAACAGGGTGGCCCCTGGCATTGGAAATTGTACAACACACTAAAGTGGCGTGTACCCTCTACTGCTGGGGCTGGTGGCATCAGTGGCCCAACGGGTAATGGTACCACTGTTTCCTCCGCAGGTGCCTCTACTCGAAGAGGGCCCCGCACCAAGGCCTCGTCTCATGGTGGGATATCAGTGCATAATATATCTAGAACCCTAGCTTGATGTCTACATGGAGGAATCCTGAAAAGAAACATGTGTTCCACAGTCAATAAGTTATACCTAGTGAGATGACTCAAAGAGATCACATAGAAAACTCTTTAAAACACACACACAATCACTATTTTTGTCCACTAAGTCAGAAATCAGAAGTCAGGGTCCTTGTGTATGGATACGTCGGCCACCGAACCAACACTAGATTCCCTAAATTGATGACCACACTCAATACACATAGCATTATTGTCATTAAAAGAATGATAAGATTCCTATATTGTATGGTATAACCGACTCCATTGACACCAATTTGTCCGGACCTGTCCCCCGGGGCCCCTGTCATGACTACCACAAGCCCACCTTCCATATTCTAGCGGCCGGAGACTAGCACAGAAAGTCATATTCCATAAAATTGGGAAGGCATTTCCTTTATAACCGGTAATCAAACCCAACCAAGCACACATCAAGATACGAAAAACATGTAAAATATATAAAAAAAGAGTTCCGAAAGTTAAAGGGGAAGAATTAAAGCCCAAAAGTAAATGTACAAGTAAAACTAGAAAGTACAAGATGGATGATAGGTGAAAAGCAGCTCCTGGATCGTCCACAAAGAATCCTACCTGACGGGTTGGTACAGCTCATGAACGACCATCTGTGCAGTTTACCTGGTCTAACTTCAACCTCCGAGTGACCTCCAGTATAGGTACTCTTTTACTCCATCAGTGTTGTCCATTTTCTACACCAAACACAATAGGGTTCAGGCATAGCCCATGCAGGGGTGAGTATAACGATACCCAGTAGGGACCCTGAGACCCTCAAGGTCTCACAAAATCCACCAAGGATAAAACATAAAACACGGAATCAACTGAAAAACCTACCTAGGTATATTCCGATAAATATACCTATGTTATCAAGTAAACTCATCTCAATCATGAGGAAAACATATAGTCCAACTCCAAAGTCCCAAACACAACTGTTCTAGAAGGAAGAAAAACCACCAAGGGAAGTACCACACAGGTACACCACATAGAAGAATACCACCAGGGAATTACCACAAAGGAAAGTACCACATTGGTATAGACTTAGCTCACACCAGTTATAACTAAAGTATAATAGTAGAGATGATTAGATGTATAGTAAATCACCTTGCTCTATTATGAGGCTCTGTTGCTGACCCACACAGGATCGCTCGGTGCTGACCCACACAAGATCGCTCGGTGCTGACCCACACACGATTTCTCAGTGATGTCCTGCATATGATTCCAATGTGGTGAATAACAGAAGATCGATCTCTCGGTACCCACACATGATCACTAGTTTCTGACCCACACAGTTTCACTCTTCATTCTTCACATCATAGCTAGCTACTGGGTTCCCACACTACGCTCGCTTATCTCCAAGAGGGTCCTCTCCACAATCCACTGGTCGATACTCCAACTTCCATGAATTCCCACAAAGAATTATCTAAAAGGACCACCAAAAAGTCCCATAGATAAGTATCTCAAAGTACTGCAACGCCATATGGGTCTCAATGCAATAGACGGTGCATCAATCAGACGCCCTATCTGTAGGTTATTGGCCTATTAATATCAAGGGCCCAGTTGGATTCATGCACGATCTAACCAGACGGTATCCCAACTTTATCCAAATATCAAGTGCAGAATACGAAAGGGACTGTCTCACTCAAAGGTTTATGGCACCACTGACGGTTCGTCAGACGGACGTCCGGTGCCAATGCTATGGCCAAAAGAGCGTAAATGGGTCGTAGTGGGTCTGGGTCCCGTCCGAACCGCTGGGTATGGCCCTACCAGCGGTGCAGCTTGGCCCACTAGGTTTGGCACAGCCTGTGCTGGGTGGCACGACCTGGGTGGCATGGGGTGGTGCAGAGGTCATGTGGGCCGCAAAGGCTGTGGGACGCCACAAGGGTCGCGGGGTGGCGGAGACCGTGGGGACCACAGGATAGAGCGAGGCCTTAGGTTCTGCACACGGCAAGGCCATGGGGAGGCAAATGCTGTTGGGCGGTGCGGCAGATCCATAGACGGCGGAGCCGTGCGACGGGGCCTCGGGCGGTGGAGCTACGGCGCAGTTCGGTGAGGTCATGGACGGCGTGGCAGGGCCACACACAGTGCAGTGGAGCCGTGGGGTGGCAACATGCACTATTTGGTTTATAACATCTTTTAAAGTCCAAATATCAACTTGTAGTTCTCCTTTGATTAATTTATTCATCATCTCTTACTCCTTGGTGTCAATATTCATCCTAAATTTTTCATTCATGATGTTGTAAAATTATATTTTTATATAACATATGAACCATAAAATATGTAAAATGCTTCCCTTATATATCTATATATTTAACGAATCCATAATTATTAACATATATTATCTAATATGAAAAATTCAAATTTTAATTTCTAAATCCTTAATAATAATGCCCAATATTCAACATAAATAACTATATAAATAGTTAGACTTAATGCCCTTCAAATATTCACCCTAACAAAATAAAAAACACAAAATTTTGTAAAATTATATTCAAATTTATAAATTCAAATTAACATTAATCCCCCAAAATAATTTAATGTTTCTCTTTATGTCACAATCCTAATATGTGAATAAATTTATCATATGTTAATGAAAAATCATGGAATTAACCTGAATAACCATTAAACCTTATTGAAAGCATTGATGTTTCCGAAAAGTATCCCTTTACTTATTCCTTAAATAAAACCATATATTATTTAATATATTCCATAAATCTAAAAATGTTGTAAATTGCATCAAAGATATCATATACCGCTTTATCAAAAAGATCACCAATCGATCCAAACGTTATTAATACTATCCGATTTACATTTTAAAATATAAAATCTCTTTTTCTCAATTAGACATTTTGATCTCAACATTGAGCACATAACAAGGGTTATCATTCTCTTAATATGGTTTTCTCTAACAATATCTTCCTACCATAAGATTAATTTTTTTTGATATCATAACTATTCAATATATGATTTCATATCCTTAAAGAAAATGTACTACAAAAAATTCATTATATGATTACTGATTCATATAACCAGATTAAAATTGATAGAAATACATTTATAATATAATTCTCAAAGTTTGATACATCTCCATAAAAATCATTCCACATTAAATATTAGTATATCATAGAAATTACTATGTTGAGGATTTAGATCCTAGATTATGGAATTGTGTTAGAGAATTATCATTTTCCCCACACATAAAACATTAATCTATAAATGGTAATGTAAGAAATATTTTATATCCCTCTATAAAAATCATCAATTTTCCTTGAAAATTACTTTTCCTTTGCCATTTGTTTCCTCCCATAATATTTTTTATAGTTTATCTAAGATATTTTTTAGAGTGATTTTACCATTAATTTGGCATATATGAAACTGAAAAATTTTCCCTATATAATAGTTATAAAAGTCAATTTTTCTATTATTAGGTATGCCATGAAACTCAACCATGTTATGATTGTATGTCATATAATGAGATAGATAATTAAGAATTATCACATGGTTTTATATTCTAGCTCCTGTTTCACAAGGTTTCTCATGAGGATAAATATTCTATAGTACATCAAATTAAACCTTAACATAATTCTTCATATTTGAATACAATATGTAAAACCAAAATGTATAGTTTTAGAAACAATAATCGTATAGAAAACAACATAATTATGAAAAGTACTATATAGGATGTCTAAAAAATGATGCCTTCATTTTACTATGTGACACATTTGGTTTATCCTAGGAAAACCATGATCATTATCTATTAAAATCTTCCATGATGGTCTATAATGAAATATGAATTAGACAAATTTTATATCAAGGGTGTGTCTAAATGTGTTTATGCTTAGGGAATAAGCAACATGAATGAAAATAACGAATTCCATATACTCACCCAACTCTTTTCAGGTTACTAACCAAAGATGAATCTATCCAAAATCAAAATCATCTATTAATATTTGAACTAATATGTATTACTTGGAATACCACAAAATATAATTCTTACCAAAATTACCAGAATATTAACTACTATATATACTTATCCCCAAAGATTTCCCAAATATTTTATCATACATGTATCCAAATATTATTTAAATGCTACTCTAATACCAAAAATAGAGTCCCATAATTTTCATACATATATTTTTCATCTTAATAAGTGATTATATAATACATAACATTTATATAAATTATATAATCAAACTGGATTAATATACTTGGATGAATTGATATATAAAATCTAGTTAACGTGATAACTAAATCATCTCCCGCTATGTTTTTTCATAACTAGAACACTTATTAAACATACCATACATAATGACCCTCTTCATAATAGGGAGAAAGGAAACCTAATAAATGGTGAGATTAGATTCTCTATAAGGGTAAACAAGAGAGATATCAATGATCAATCAATCATAACATCTTCATAAGGGTATGAAAAGATAAACTTATCCATTAAAAACCACACCATGTATATCACCAATCTTAATATTGAATCACATAAACAATGTGATAAAATTAGAATTCGTGATTCATAATGTAATAAAAGAGAATATATAAAGAGATTATTTTAATAAGAAAATTCATATGTTTATATAAAACAAAAAATCAGAGGAAATAATTTCCTTATTATATAAGGCTCACTACGAAGATTATCATAGTGTACTCGGGTAACTCACCAAATGATCGTATTAGTAAAAGACAACTCCTAATACAATAATAGTAATAGGATTCACAAACTAAACTATTTTCACTCCCCATTCATTAATAATAACATCACAATATGATATCATAGAAGAAAAAGTCCTTTAAAAGTTCACTAGAACATTTCTTGAGGAATCTTTCATTTTTTACAACGAAATCAATTTAATATAACATTAAAATCCTCCAAAAAGTATTGGAAAAATTTTATTTGAAAAAAACCATGAATATTTATAATGTAGGTATAAAATAATTTATACTTTCTAATGGTTGATAATTATTTTCATGGTTTTAACAATCAAATAAATATTCCTTTCACATTTTTCATATAAATTATAAAGTACCTCGTTCGAAAGATGAAAATAATAATTCATTTAAACAATATTTAAAAACCAAAAAATTAGTAAAATTCATTATAAAAAATAATATATTAAAATTTTATTATTTTTTGGATTTTTTGGAAAAATTGAAATTAAAGAATAAGGATTTTTGATAGACGAGATAAATAATGTCACGTTTTCATAAAATAATTATTTTAGTCACATGACTTCTTAAATAGAAGAAAATGGATGAAGAACATTTATTCTATAGAAATTAGAATAAGCTAATAAAATTTAAGTTATTTTTGAGATGTATTTCATTAAATATGACTGTTGGGCAGTTAATCATAAACAATATTAGTACATAGTGATATTGAAACATAAAAACCTTCTAATAGTGGTAACATTTGAATCATAATCCCCGTGAGAAATTAAATTAAAACAAAACATTAATTACCATGAAGATATGAATAATCATTAAATAAATTGTAAAAATTGTATGTATGTAGTCCTTTTAAATGATGATAGGTTCATAACAAAACATATGTCCCAAGGAAGACAATTTGAGATGATAAACCCTTACCTGAATATCAAATTTCATCAAAATAAATTTATCCAACTATATTATGAATTAGATTTTTTATAAATCTATAAAATGTTAATTTAAATAAATTTAATATAAAATGTGGTGAACTAATATAATCTAAATAATATTTTATGAAAATATATCTTATTAAAATTACTATTTTATGGTGGTAATTATTTTTTTAATGAGAATTTAATTTTTGTAGTAGCAATCATTATAAAAAGATAATGGTTCTATAATACCCATAACATTAAACATGATGTAAATATTATATATATTAATTATACATATTAATATATTTATATTCATCTGAAAAATATATAAAAGGAAAAATGATTTAAACCGTTATTGGTGATGGTAAATGACATATACACATGAACATTGTTATCAGCCATTAAAAGGATGAATAAAAAACTTAAATGATTATTAAACATTATAAAATCCTAAATATATCAAATATATTTAGTAAATTACTCCCTATTACCATCCATATTAATTGTAAATTAAAAATGAATCATATAGCTTCCTGGAGGTGGTAGTCCAAACATGCTCATGGACACCGCATTGCTTTAAAACAGATTGGAATGCAAAATGGTGAATATGATACTATATTTCCAGGAGAATAATTATTTGATAACAATATATTGTTAATATTAAAAGGATAATTATAATAATAATATAAATGATATGGTAATGGGAGATGAAATTAATTGCTACATGAAGGTGGTAGCACACATGTACACAGAAACAATACTTTCACTTCTTATTTGATAGAATAGTAGGTGGAAAATGGTGGATCCATAATCATAAAAAATATTTATGTATATTTAGTATGATGAATTTATTATTAATTTTTGAATAGCAAAAATGTATTTGGTGTATAACTAGAAATATATTGAAATAGGTTAGGTAAGATTATTACCTATTTTCTTGGTTGGCCTCCTACAGATTATTTTATAATGGCCCTCGGAACGATCATTTATAAAGAATAAAACATTGAAATTATTGATAGGGTATTTTATAAATTAAATGGTAAGGTTTTTGTTGATATATAAGGCTTGATTTTGTTAAATAAATTAGATAATTGGTTCTATATTATAAGTGACGGGAAGGCAACTCTAGAAAATTCACAAAATATTAAAATGTAATAAATTAATTCCTTTAAATCATTAATCCAAATGGGAAATATGTTGTGGAAAAATAATTTTTTTGATATAACATCTTAAAAGTAAATTTATTTTGGGTTTACGTTCATTTTAAACATAATCTATTTGATTTAACCCTCTATTAACCACATTTAAACATAATGGTGGTAACAACTATTTCAATATTATTGGGTTGTAATTTTCTAAATAATGAAAAAAATAACATAAATGGAAAAGAGAAGACATTTTGGACAAGATATTATGTATTTCTTCCTATTTTAATATTTATATGGGCTTTAAATAATTTATTAATATATTAGTCTCATATAATATCATTAATGTCACATTTTACACTATTCATTTAACTTGATATTGAAGACACAATAAAAAATATGGAATTATAATAAAATCTATTAAAAACAATAATATGCTATATTTTTCAAGAAAATATAATGGATGAAAATAATTGATCCAAATTTTATTTTTTATAAAATTTTTAATATCATTTATCATTTTTGTTAATTATTTGAAGAAGTACTATATTTGCATTGTGAAAGCATTTAAGGGATTTATATTATCAATACATTTTAAAAATAAATTAATATGGAAATATAAATTAAATAAGTTTAATTGAAACATTTATATTCATTGAATATATATATATATAACCACATTTATGTCATGGGAATCTTTTTTAATATGTTAATTTTATTTTTCCCCTTACACATTCAATGAAAAATCATTTGGATATTACATATGAATTAAAAGTTCCAACCACATATACATCCACCAAAATACTAAACAATAATTCATATATATTAATGATTTATATAATGGACTTATAATTTCTCTTGTATTTTTTCATCACAGAAAATTTTACAATTTGATTGTTGCACAAGAACTACCTTGAAATTGAAAATGATTTTTATATTAATCATGAACTAAATTATATCTTATATGTTTTTAGATCATTTTTCTATGATATTGATTTTAGATTATCAAACATAAGTCGAAAATAAAATTTAATTATTCTTTATATACTATTTATGTCACGGTGGCATCCTAAAAGTTATCATATTTCATCAAAAAATATTTTATTTAATATTTTACAATAAATTTAAATTCATCAGAATAAATAAATAAATTAATCCAGGGATTATTTTTATTATATGAATCTTAAAAAATTCAATTTAATAATGTTTCCATACAGTAATTTATAAAAATTACTATTAATATTTATGCTTAAAATGAAACAAAAACAATTTTAAAAAGTGCATATTTAAACACAAAAATAAATATATACCAAAACTAGTGCAGTATCGATTTATATTTATTTAATTATATTTTTTCAAACTAAATGTGTCCTATTTAAATTTATCATCAATTTTAAATAAGAATTGACTATTTAATATAAAATTAAATGATATTTCTAAAAAATGTAAAAAGTGATGATTACACAATTCACTGAAAACCCATTCATTTTGTATGTTCCAAAAATTTATAAATAGGGTAATATTAATATTTAAATTTCTGAAATTAATTTAATTTAGTCAAATTTTGTTTTTAATGTTTTCATGAAATTAATTACAAATTTTTCTCCTGAAAATAATTAATATTTTTTTGAGGAAAACATATTTTTTCATAATAAAATAACATTACTTAAAATTGAGTTCTTATTACATAATGATTAATCAATAAATTTATATTGATTATAAAATTTGTATATATTTTATATTATGGTCAATATAATTAATACCAACTATTTTAAAAGCTATATAATAACTATCATATTTAAAAATAATATTTCATGGTTTTATTAATATAATTTTCTAATATTTTAGACACTATCAAACAACATGTTCTTTTAAAATTTTTAGGAATTATAAGTGGCCACGTTGATAGTCATGCATGAGTGTAATTTTCATAAATACACATTCATTAATGCATGTGGAAGAATAATTATATTGAATTTTAATTGAAAGTGGAAAAATAATTTTTTATACGAAATGAATCATCTAATAAGAAGAATTTGGTATTATGGATAGAGAAAACTTTTGTCTTCCCAGGTTAATTTTACCCTTTTACCTCTTTTTAATTTATTGTGGTCAATTATTTATTAATCATGAAAAATTTTGTGGATAAAAACAAATTAATATGTTTACCAAATTTAGAAATGAGTATTCCGAATACAATGTATATTTTATTGGGCTAAATTCCTAAAAGAGATCGCAATTAGTTTTAATATAAGAAGTCTACAACTTATTTTTAGAATTATGAATTTTACATAGAAAAAGGAAAATATTCCATTTCATTAAGAATTAAAAATAATTAATTGACCTTTAATATATATATAATATAGTTTATCAACAAATTTCATTAGTATAATTATTTTTTGTTGATTATTACTCTTAAATAAAAAATAGATTATAGAAAAAAATTCATTGAAAAATAAATCCATCAATCTTTATATGATTCCATTATCATTCTGGTCCTATTAAATACCATTACATCAACTTAAATTAAATTAACTATATATATATATAATTTTATTTAATTTGAGACAAAAAAATATGACAATTCTATCTTTTAAATAATAACATTGAATAAATTAAAATGATTAGTTAAAATGAAATATATTAGTCTGGCCATGAATTGTTATATTAATATTCCTTATAGTTTCATAAATAATTATAAAATGTACTTTTTTATTTTAATAATAAATCCTTCATATTTATGAATACATTTTATTTATGTGTTTATTTCAAATTTAATTAATTTTATTAAAATTATTATCTATTAAAAACATCATTACAATACACGGAATTTTCAGAAACGAGTTTATTTCTGGTTATTAAAATTTTTAAAAAAATATTGTAATTTAATACATCATCTTTAATGAATATATATATTCATATCTAAATAAACATAATTTATATTAGTTATATGGTTATAGTCTTCAACCAATAGTATGTTGACTTGTATCATTCCAAACATCTATATAACCTTTTCCATAGAGAAATAATGTGTTTATTTCCCCCATGAATTAAAATATATTCCTTCATTTCTAACCCCTCTTATTACATTTATCATTATTATAAATTTAATATCAACTTATATATAATTATTTTGATTTCATGATGTTTTCTTCTAATTGTAGCCTTAGTTCTACAAAAAACAATTCTTAATGGTGAATATGATCCAAGGGATTTCCAAGATGTAAAAATATTATTCATTTATATGAATTGTCTAATTTTTTTTAAATTATCATATAGTGGATGTAATTATATTTTTTATGTAATAACCCATGGCATGTAATAGTTAGTTTCGTATACCATTGATGTAATGTACTGCTATGATTGAATACATTTCTTTAATTTTGATACATATATTGTATAATTATTTTACCACTAAAGCATCTATTCAGATAAAACATGAAATTTAGGGAAGGAAATTTTTTATTGAAATATAATATGTTACATCAAAATAAAACAATATTCATGATCTAGAGTTTTGAGAAATAATTCATGTGTTCAGATTTTTCACCACTATTTGTTGTGCAAGAGGTTCATTGTGTATATGAAACAAAACTACTTCATGTACATATTCTATATGATTGAAATGAACCATCAGACGAGGAAGTGGATTGGTTATCTATAGTCTTTCGATTTTGTGATATTATACACCTCTAGGAAGTTTAGTTTCATAGTGGGTGTGGATAGTAGCAAATATATTTGTTTATTGGAAATTTTTCCATCATAAGTGCATATTTAATATTTAATGAAAATTAAGTTACAAAATTTCACTCTCTTAATTTTTTGAATCTCATATATATTTAAATTAGTAGAGAAGAAATTTATGGACAAATATAAATTTCTATTTTGAGTTGAGTTAAAATATTTTCATGATAGAAATTTATTTATATATTTTATGAAATATATAATATCCTAAAATTCTATTTCAATTCTAATAAAATATTTTTAAATTATAATAAAAATAAAATAAATGATTCTATGTTTTTAATTAGTTATATAATTTTAATGAATTAATGCGACCCAATAATTTTATATTACTTATTGAATTTTGAGGTATGTTTTAATGTACTAAATTACAATTTCCCTATTCTCTTACTAAATTTAATGTCAAATTAAATGTCTAGTGTTGAATATGAAATTAATGATATTTTTAAATAAATAATATTTTTTGAAATCCATTGTAATTCATAAAGATATAATATTTAGTAAAATGAATTTTATATGGTTTTTAACATTCACCATGGAACATTTATGGCTAATTTTTTCATTTAATAGTGACAATTTAAACCCCTAAGCGGTAGGAAGTTGTTTTATTATAGTAGTTTTCAAAAGGGATAATAGGGGATTCAAACTAATAAACATGGGTGAAAGAGTATAAAAAATATTAAAATTTTATTATATGATATAATATAAAATTATAATCATCTTATATTTTAATATTATAAATTTAGTTACATTTTGACATTAAAATTAATTTATATTAATATAACTTGTAGAGGATTTCCAAGAATGCTTCTCCCCTCAATTATAAAAAGACACCTCTCTATTCTCTTCTTTATAGAACATTAAGACTTTTATCATGGTCATCACCTAAAAAATTTCATATAAAATAACATAGATACATTTTATAGTACTTAGTATATCCAATAGATCAACCCTAGTACCCATAATAGTAGATTCAAAGGAGTTTGTCTAAAGTAGACGTAAACAGCTTTATCAGAAAAATTATTTTTTATTTCTATATTAACCCACTCTAAATATATGGTATTTAACATAAAATGGAAACATATGCATCCTAAATATATAGAAATATTATATTCATAATGAAACTATCATTATCCACCCTTTTAAAAATTTACTTTCTTTTGAATGTATAGATTGTGCATACATACATCTTACAATATCCACATAGCGATACAATTCATTTTTCATTACAATATTTTAAGTTTGAGAATTATGATGGATTAAAAGATTATATATTATATAAATAACAAAATTATAAATATTTAATTATTATATCATATCTACCTTTTCACTTTCCAAACCATTTGCATACGATAATGACCATTGTGTGTTAGTGTTGAAAATCATCATCATGAAATAATGAAATTCATTTTTCATTTCAATTTTTTATAGATGATAATGAGGACGAATATTTTGAACATATTTTATTTTCCTGATAATATTTATTCTTCAATTTTTAGAAATTAATTACTTTTGTTTCATTTCATTTTTCATAAAATTAAAATAATGTCCAATAATACGTATAACCAACAATATCCCTGAATTGTATATATCATATTTTTAATTGTAACATTTATAGATTACTCTAAAAACCGAAACAAAAAATATATATAATATTTATATCAATATCAACATTATATATATGTTTTAACCACTATCTATTCTCAAATATATAAAATAAAAACCCAATACATATATTAAAAACGAAATATTTACTACATGAAAGATTGATTGGATAATTAATTGTGAATAAATGGTTGATAACAGAATATAAGTAAGTCATATATTGTATGAAATATAATATTATGTTTCTGGAATATCATTATTAATAATATAAATTTATAATAATAGATATTTTGGTGAATATAAATGAATTTGAACTTAAGGGAAGAGATTATTTCACAATATCTACATTATTTGCTATAGTATATGTATATATCATCACTATGAAATATCCAAATTCAATGTCCAAGTTTTATAAATATGATTTAAATTTTTATTTATTATAATCCTATGATTTCTAAATCATTTTCTCTTTTTTTATACTTTCACAAAATGTTTTAAAATGAATTCTATTGTATCTTTTTGAACGAAGTACTTTTAGAATTGTCGTACAAAATTGTGAATATAATAATTTTTTTACATATAATTAATTAATGGGATTTTAAAAAATACTGAATAATATTCTCAGTGAGTCATTATATACAATATTATATGGTTCTTTTCATGTAAAACGATACCCTTCATAATTGAGTAGTTTTTAGATAAGTAATTTCAATGTGAAGATAATATTTTACACAATAAAATATAAAATGGTATTTTAAGGTATTTTACTCAATGTAAACATCATTGATTAATTCTTATACTTTATTGGGGTTATTTTAAAACCATAATTGAAAATTCCAGTAAGAATAAATGATTTAGATCATTTAATAAGTAGAGAAATTGAGTCAACAATGAGAGTCGATGGGGAAGACATAAAATGGCCACATCTGGTATAAGAAATATAATATATCATAATATGAAAAATCATCTCCAAGACCATACTGATAAGTATTTTCCCATTTTTGAATATGAGTAAACATGGTTGATGATTTTAAGAATATCTTCATTGACCCTTCATGACACCTTAGAGGGGGATCTGGTAGAGACAATCCACTACATGGTTGAATAGTCTTTCCTTGGCCTTCTCTTCAAGGGCAGATTAGAAGCCCTTGTTGTCAATTTATTTATTCTCACCATGAGTAATGAAATACTTGAATATGGATTTACTAATCCATGGAGTCTGAATGGGAGTGTTTCCAATCACCTTTTCATCATCAGTGATATTTTTCCTCTTATTTGTAATTTTTGAGGAGGTATACAATTTATGAATCTCCTTATGGAAATTATTTTATTGTGATCCCAATCCGAAATCAAAATACTATAACTCTCATTATGTCACATCGGTGCCTCTTATTTATATGAACCCACACCCAATGAACATAGGTTGTAGGATAGTGTCTTCAATTAACACAAACTGGACTATTGATTAATTTTGATCGGCATGATATTACTCAATCATATCAACACCCCATTCACTAATAGCAGTATACCTTTCCTTCATTGAGTGAATTTCACATGTAGGATGACCAACTGCATCATCAATATGATCACAAAATATAGTTATAGTGAAAGGAGGAACAACTTCTATAAGATTATTCGACCTATTGAGATCAACTTACTAGAGACTAAAGATATCGTTGACTCATAGATCACGAGGAATATGTAGTGTTTGATTCAAACTCACTTGGGTTGCTTCACATGAGTTTAAAATACTATCATCATAGATGATCAGATCAAAAAATGGATCTTTTTTGGATGTTTTATGATTATTTGTTGTTTTAGAAAATTATTTGTAATCTATATCATAGTTATTACAATATAGGAATTTTTTTTTATTAATTGTCATTTATGTTTAGTTATTTATTCATTTATATAATGCATTGAACTAAATTTGTGATAGATGTGCCAATGAATCACAGAGCCCATCGATACATCGTCATGTATCATGATAGAAACATGCTTACTTATATGGTCAAGGCCCTAATCACATATAAAATTAGTCTTATCATTAGTCTTTTACAATTTAGATGTCTTGGATTGTGGCCTTGAAGGTATAGACTTCATGGAAGGAGGACTCGATGATATGTTTCATATTTACAACATTATGGATTCCATCCTTATTAAATAAATTTTCTAATTCAATGTGATTATTTTATTAGCATTTATATACATGAAATCATTATTAGTTAATGTGATAATTTATATGGAATTATTTGATTGTCATATATTTTCGCCATATTATTCCTGAATTATTTTTCTTCCATCATATGCATACCCTTATGGATCTTATTCACTGACCCATTTATTATATTTATTTTCCTTATGAATCTAATAAATTGTTTATTTATATGTATCTATATTAGAGAGGGAATAAAGTTGGTCCCAATTAAAATACAATTTTTTTAGTTTATGTCTCCATGATTAAATGGATATTCATATATGTATCAGGTTTTCCAGGAAAACAAAATTATTAAGTTTTTTGGATATGATTTATTATATATATTTCCAATTTAATAAAGTAACCACCAGATTTGGGATAGTAGTGTCAGGTTATTTATAATTGTTATCAGATTATGTTTAGTAGAAAATTTTTGAACTAGATAGTCGAAAATATGGATTTTAGAACATATCCCTATGATTTAAATTGAGTATTTTATCAAAGGAACGATGAATAAAATTTTGGAATTATTCATGCAGAATTATTCAATTAATACTAATTTTTCAATGTGTTTTATAATTTCACATGATGACTCATAATGTTATAATATCATATAGGGTAGACATTGTTTAGAAATGGAGTTTAGCAGATGGAATTGAAATTATATCATGACACATATTCCATGTAGGAATTTATCTTCTTGGAAAGATTGTGATTCTTAATCTATAAAAATAGATAAATTTAAAGAAATTAAAACTATATTTTGAAAAATGTCCCAGGATTGAGTAATAACCTTACCTATATGGAACATCATCCTGATCTGTAATGTGGTGTAATAGTATTAGACTACTTTATGAGTTTGTAAACACTAATAATAAAAGGGACTCAAAATAAATTTTTAGCTAAGAAGTAGATAAGTTACATATAGAAAATATTTCTATCTATAGAAATTAATGAACATGTGAAGGTTATCAATGTAGGTTATCAATTATTAGGGGATTAGGATCAATGGTTGAACTTAATTCAAAACAATAAGGTTGAGGAGCATATAACAGGTAAAAAAGGGAAATATTTTAAGTAAAACATCTTGTAGAAATATTTTCCTCGATATTAGTGATCAGATATGGAGAATAAATTCTTGATTATGAAAAAAGGAAGTGGAAGGTGAATCAAATTATGAACCTATGTTTATAAGCTTAAAAAGGAATCTATGAAAACCACTATGTAATCCAAATATTATTAAATTCTATATCTTTGATTGGATAAATCCAATCCTTCAAATAACACATTAATCCAAAAATTTCAAAAAAAATGAGGGCATTTTATCATGTGCTATTAAGACAAAGAAAAACATTCCCTATAGCTAATGGATTTAACGGAATGAAATCTAAAAAAAGGATGGAAGATAAAAAAGGTGAATAAATGAAATAAGTATATTCCAAAATTTCTTAATTTGGAAATGAAATACCCTGGTTCTTTTTTAGAACGAATTAGAGTTTGATCCATGTGTGGAGAGAAAGCATATCTATCACATGAGTGGAATGTTAAGAAAGCTACACCTAATGTTAAATGTTTGAGATATAAGGAGACAGAGAACTAACCAAATGAATTATCTATTTATTAAGGGAATATCCCATATCAAAAGAAAAATTTTCAAGGTGAAATGTACGATATTATTATAGCTGATGTGGAAATATTAAATCAATTTTGAATTTTGATTCTAGAATAAAATTGTAAAAATATATTATCAATGATATTATTGTGCCAAAAATTCTATACCCAAGTGGTAGAGGCTCCTACATTGAAAAAAGAAGATTGAAGGTCAAATCTGGGTAGGGGAGGAACTCTCGAGTTACTATAGCAGCATTGTAGTTGGGTATTGTAGTTGTACGAGAGTAGTGGTGGAACTATTGTAGTGGTGACACTATAGCAGTTGAATGTACTATAGTATGAACTGTAGCAGTGGTGGTACTGTAGCATCACAAAACCTGTAGTATTACTATTCACTGAAGGGACATTTTGGCAAAACAAAGGCATTCAAGACTTGTATTTAGACAACATATCCTTGGGCATTCATGATATGTAGTGGGCCTCCATCTATACAGTCAAAAAATTGACTTTTCATTAATAATAAAAATTATTATTCTGCCCAAACCTTTTTAAAAAATAATATTTTGTCAATAAGAATCATGAAAAATATAAGAATTATTAAACATTAATTTTTATTAATGGATATTATAGAATATGATTAATGTTACCGAAATCCAAGAAAAATGATTATTTATAAGGTGATATTTTTGTAAAATCTAGGAATATTGGAATGATAACCCTTAATGTGTTCTGATGTTGATTCAATAATGCTTTGTTGGGATAGAGAAAATATTTTCATTGATATGGTTAATAGTTGGGTTTTATGACACTGAAAATAGTTATTTAAAACTATATATTTTATAATGGATTTTATTTAATTTTTTGATTTGTGGGGTACATGGAATGAGGATAAACTTAATGGTGACTCGGATGATTAGTATATGTGATCAAGGTACTCACATGTTTTTAATTAGGAGTTATGAACTTCATTATGTTTTATAAGGATATTTTTTTGATAATTTTTTTGATATGTTCGATAATATTTTGGAAGAGGCTTATGGTTAACTTCTTATAGAATAGATTAAGTTGAACATTGGATAAAATTGTTTTAGGTTAAATTACGATTTATCATAATAGATAATATGTGATATCCATTTCGATTGTAGTAAATATTTAATGGACGATAGAATGAATTGAGGATCCTATGGTTTTTTAAAATATCTTTAGGAATAATAAATAAAATAATAATAATAATTCATCTTTAATATCCTCTTCCTAGAATAATATTTGTAGTGGAAATTGGTCAAAGAACATCAAATGGATGAGATTTCCTTTATATAAAGAAATGAAATATACAATGTATATTTCCCTAGGAGCATTATTTGGATAAAAAATAATCTGTAAACAATAGGAAATGGATCTTAAAATAAATATTTTATATGTTTAAATTTCATAGTTATTAATAAATAGTACTTGAACCAATAATATATTTATCACTTTGAGATGAATAAATGTTTCATGAACATTTTCTCTATAACTATCTATTAATATTTGGGTGTATTTTTTCTCTTCCATTTCCATATGGGAAAGTCAAATTGATGTTATCCACAATAAAAAATTAGTTTTTTGGGGACTATCATACTCCTCTTTACCGTTTAAGATGATGTGTTGTTAAACCATTTTACATTATGGGTTTCCCACAAAGGAATTTTCAAATTAGAAACTATTGATTACATGTTAAAATTTTGAGGGGGAAATTTATTTAAATGGCATGGAATATAAAAACCTATGATTTTATATTATATTTATATATAATTAATTGTATTTATTTGATAACATTCATTACATGGAAAATCGAGTTTAAAATAATCACGATCTTATATTAAAATATTATTTATTGTATCAATTCTCGTAGAGACATTGGGTTGGAGGGTATGAATAGGGAAAAATAAATTGTTAAATTTATATGGTTTAAAAATTTAAATAATAAAATTATTACAAATAATTTGACTAGAAATAAAGGAATCAATTTGATGTTAAAAGATATATTGGTCTGAAATCTTGTTTTTATACGACAAATGTTTTTTTTAATAAATTATATTAATAACTCTTGGTGTATTTCATTAAGGAATTTTTTTAAATATATATTCGATAATATATTTTAATATTCATATAACATTATATAATAAATAGATAAGAATAAATTATTGTTTTATGCCTTAAAATTATTTTTTCTTAAAAGAGGTTCTCATCATGTTTTGGGAACTAATTTTAATATTATTTTATTCCACTAATATTAATTGAATTTGATAAAATGGATTCTATTGGTAGGAAGATTATTTTTATATTAGGAAATTTCTTCCCATTTATTTTTAAGCATGTTGAATAGTAACTAAGGTAGAATTTATCCCATCAGTAAAAGATAAATCAAGGCAGTCTAGGTTAAAACTACGTGATAATTCGTAGTTTTTCATAATAAAAAATATTGGATTAGTAAAATTATTCCCTCATATTATCAGGCTCAATATGATTTTTTCATTTTGGAAACCTTTCCATGAAAATTATCGATTTAATATTTAAAGGAATGAATGTTACAAAATTTAACTCTCTTAATTTGATTTATCTCTTATATGTCTACATAAGGACAAAACAGTGTTATGAATAAACATAAATTTATATTTTTATCATAATGAAATTATTTTCAATAAAGTAATTTATTTATAGTATTTATAAACATTATATTTAACTAAAATTCTTGTGTAATGTTAATAAAATATTTATTTAATGAACATAAATAATAAAATAAATGATTACAAAAATATTAAAACTTATATAATTTGAATGATTTAATATGTATCAAAGATTTTATAGATTTATCTGACTCATTTTGATTGTTTTAATTTTTAATATTTGAATAAACCTTTTTATTAATGTATTTAAATTAAAAATAATTTAATATTGTTAAAAATGTCATTGATGACGTTTTGAAAAAAAATAAAAAATTACTAAATGATTTAAAATGCATGATAATATTATATATTGAAAAATGAAAGGGGCATGGTATAATTTTATTTTCTATTTATGGATTATTTTTCATTTTATAGTAACATTATTATCCCTTAATGGGTAGGAAACATTAATATCTTGATAGTTGTGAAAAGGGTTAACGAGGGTCAAAACTAAAAGATAAGGGTGAAAAAATGACAAAAAAATCTCTAAATCTTATAATATTATAGTATATAGTATCATAATTATATTATATTGGAATAATTTCATCTTGGATCTATTTGGGAAACAAAATTAATTTATATTAATTTAATATTTTAAGAAATGGAAATAACCTTCTTCCCTCAATTAAAAAAAGGACACTTATAATTTCTCTTCCTTACACAACATTGATTCTTATTGATCAACTAAACCATATAATAATCCTTCCTTGACATCCCTATACACATTATGGAGGTTTTGGAATCCCAAATACACCATCCTTAGGATCCTTATGTGGATATCAAATAGTGTTCTTCTAGAGAAGAGGCAAGTACCTAAACCAATCACTATCTTTTGGAATATATATTTCAACTCCTCTAAGTATATGATATTTATCATAAAATTTTAACATCCAAAAAATTAAAGAACTTAAATTCTATCATTATTATGAAACCACTATTATCCACTATTTTCCTACCAAATTGGATGTGAAAGTACTTCTTATTCCTAGGTATGACTTACTATGTCCACATAGTGTTACAATTGATTCTTCCTTTACATATATCATGGAAGGGAATTTTTATGTGTTTATTATGAATATATGAAATTTAAAAAAAAATTATACATAGGTAATTTTAATATGATGTATACAATCATAACTTCCAAACCATTGTTAAACGATAATTTCAATAAAGAATACGTGTAGACTACCAGCTCCACGAAGCTATGTGAGTCTCTTTTCATATATATTTTAATTTGATGGTAAAGTGGATAGATTGTATGAATAAATATTAATAACAAGATATAATAATTATGCTTTAATGGTGAATAATTATATGTGTTTCTTTCATTATATCCACTAAAAACTAGAAACAACATTAATCCATAGAAATGGAATACCATCTCCCGGAACGATGTGGTTCAATTTTATATCAATAAAATTAATTGATTAATAATAATAAAAATATAATGAATATAAATTATATTTATGGCACATAAAAATTTATTTATATCGTTAAACATTGGTCAAATTACAATAATCTTGACTATCGAACCAATACACACTTCAAAAATGAAACATTTATTACATACAATATTGATTTAATAATGAATTGTAATTACATGGGTGATAAATGATTTAAAGTATACCTTATAAGGGATGATATTTATGATTATAGTTTTTGTATATTTTTATTATAAATCATTATTTATTATACAAGGTGTTCTGACACCAAAAATGGAATCTCATTCTTAAATGAGGGTTTATTTCACAATCTCATAATTATTTGTGATTGTATATGCTTATGTCCTTTATAGGGAATATTTATACTCCAAGCCCATGTTTTTGAAAATGGTTGTCAAATTTCTTTTACTAATATCATATTATTATTCAAATGTTCTTTCTAACCTTTTTTGACATGTTACAAATGGTAGAAACGTTATCTTTATATTGTTTTTTAAAGGTAGTATTTTTTTTGTTTGATAAAAGTATTTAATAAATTCTTTAACTTATAAAAGAGGAAACTCATTTTTCACGATCATTAATAATATTTTCAAAGAATATTACATTACATGTTTATTAGGTTATTTTTAAAGAAAATATTTTCCATCATATTTTCTATCTCTTTATATAAGTGATATTAAAGAGAAAATAATATTTTTATATAGAAATCATCCAATGATATTTTTAAAGTATTTTCATCTATGTAAACTGCATTTTGAATATTAATCATTACATAGGATAATAGTTTTTGAAACCATCCACCATATTATTAATGATTTTAAATGAATATCATTACTAGATAATTTTTTTGATACTTTGTATTCTATTTCATACAATATATAATATTTCCAATTTTAGGGCATAATGATTATGACAGGTTTTTTATTCCAATAAGAAATTAATATTAATTATTATGTGATGGTAAGGTACTATAAATAAAAATCCCCTTAATTCATTAGTATGTATAATGAGAAAAATAAGATTAGGTATTTGGAAAATCCCTTACCCATTTATGTATGATTTCTTATCAAGAATTTCATGGTATTGATGTACTATAACAAGGACATGATGGTATAGATTTCATGCCATGAGGCATTAATGGTATGTTTCAGATGTACAGAATTTTTCATTACATCATTATAAAATCATGTATGGATTTCTATGTGAGTATTTGATTATTTTTTATATTACTTGATATTTTTTGAGTTCATGTGATTATTTGTATGAAATTACATGATTATCGTTTATTTATTTCCATAATATTTTTTATTATTATGCTTCTTTTGAATGATTTCCTTTACTGATCATCTTAGATGACACTTTGGTTTTGAATGTTTTACCTATGATTTTGGAAAATGTTTTACAACTAACTTAAAGGGATATTATAGAGTGAATAAATATGATCCTATATTTAATAAAATGTTATATTTATTGTTTTCAAATGTCGTGTTAAACTCAAAAATGTATATGTTTTTCCAATAATACAAAACTATTTGGTCATTTGGGATGAGATTTCTTATTTCTAGTGCCGATGTAAAAACTTAACCACCGTTTCTATGTTACTAGGGTATGGGTAATTACACTGTAGAATTTTTTGTTTATTGACATCATGATATGATTGTAAAAGCATTATTGTGGTAATAATGAAGTATGGGTTATCTTGGTCTCAATGAAAAAGGTCACATATTTCTAAGTAATATTGAAAACATAGTTGTTTAATGAATGGAATTTGTAATGTCTGTGTTATAGTCTAGAATCACTAGGTACATAAAAAAATCATTACTAATCATCAAAATAATACTACATAATTCATATAGAAAATACTATAGAAGGACACAGAATATAGGTATATTTTAAAACTAACTATTATCCCAAATTAAATGAGTAGTCATAGTATACCATTATAGTGTTAGAGGAAATGATATGAAAATCATTCCTTTACACCAATATTTTTTTTGGAGAAGCATCATGAACATGAAAATTTCAACTATAAAAATATTGATTGGGAATTTTTTAGATGAAACGGTTCAAGGTATTGTATTACAGTCCACAATAATCATGTTTATACCTGATAGTGGAAAAAAAGTTCTTATTTTCATAATAATTATTAAGAGAGAGACAAAAGAGAATATATATTCCATACAGAAGTTACATGTGGCTAAACATAGTATGTTATATTGTACATCAACTACTGATTTCATTCAATAGATTACGAGGTTTGTGAATTTATGTTTATGAGAGTGACACCTTAATTATTTCATTATAATGTTGAGAGACAGAGAATATTGGTTCATAGGTTTATCATTCTGTTTTCGGTTATGTATATGGTCGATATCAAGGTGTATTAGTAAACACATTCTTAGATATACCGTGTATCAAATTATTTGTTTCATGTAATAAATTATTTCAAATATATTCATAAAATTTTCCATCTGATTATAATTGGAAATGTTGATATGGAGTAAATAATTCATTTGAGGAATTTTTTTTACTATAGAATCGAGGATACTATTGATGGGAATTCAGTACCTCAGGATCACATGTAATATAATTATGGGTAAATCTATGATAGGACATTGGAAGTTTAGGAAAATATAAGGCAATAGTGGTCAGAGATGTTCAAAAATGATTCATGTTAGTGAATATTAGGTACAAGATACCATACATTATTTAGGTTGTAACACCCGCTTTATTATAAGGTGCGAATTAATTTTAGTATTGTTCAAACCTCATGTATTTTAACCAGTATTTAATTTTGGAGGGTCCAATGGTGGATCATGATCATGCTTCAAAAATTAAGACATGACGGGGAATTCTTTAAATGAGGATATTCCCTACTACATTTGAAATAGTTGGACATTAGAGTTCCATTAGATTGGAAAATGATAACCCATATATTATCAAGGGTCCACTCGGAAAGCACCAATACATATATAGGTCACCAATTATTCAATAAGGCTCATTAGAGTTTCAATGGTGTATTGTGTGATATTTTAAAATGTTAATAAATTAGTTTAATTTATATAAAAAACTAATTAATGGAGGAAATTTTTCATTTCATCTCAAGAGATGTTTGAAGACACCCCTCCCATATTCCCATCACATTTATTCTAATTGAAGTAAAATATCTCACATGTGTGGTCTAGTTTAAGGAATCCCAAATTTCTATTAAAAAATATTACATAGAATTTTACAAAAATATGATATTTTAATGTTTAGTGTATTCAAATTAAGATAAATAATACAAGAAAAAATGGAAAATTAATTATAATCCACTTAAAAAGCTTCATTATAGGTTCATCCTAAGTACATATACTACTTCGCATAACCCAAGGACATAAAAATGAATGGGTGAGCATAAGGGATAGTAAGGGAAACCAAGGGAAACAATTTAAAAGTGATTATAATAATTATCAATAAGAATTTGAAGAAGATCATAATAGAATGTTCAAAGGAGAAGATTCATATCATAGTGAAAAGAAAATAAATCATTACATTGAATGATGGATAAAAAATTTAATTGATTCATTCATAAGTATATCACCATCATTTTTTCACGAGGAGTCATATAAATTACCATTCTTACTCACCAAGGTATCCTAAAAATGGTATCACTAAAGAATAAATTCTTTATCATTAGAAACCCTTCTTTTCCTTACACTATACATACATCATTTTAATGATAAAAAAATAAATCATTAGATGCCAATGATCTATAGGATTAGTTTCTTTGAATATCTAGGACCATACAAAATAGTCAAAATAAAATAGAAACTTTTATTTCATTCATTCATCTTTAGATTCTTATTGTCCCTTTAAGTCTACATAGTATGAGTAGTAACTTTGTTTCGTGGTTTTCAGTTTTCAGCCTCAAAACACCCAACATCTCCGTATCCAATGATAGATGGACCAGCTTTCCAAAGGAAAGCGTTCACCGGATGGTCTGACCAGTGACTCTTAAGAACTCACATTGGTTGAGAGGATGTGAAGTCAGGCTCATTACACCCTTTTTGGGGGGAAATTATTGCATGTTTTGGGACTCTCTTATAGATTTAATACGTATTCATATGTTCTCGGATCTTTGGTTTATACCCAAACATAGTATCCACGGATTTAACATTGCTGGGCAATGGTCAACTGGACGCAGGGGTTCGGAATCATTAGTGCCCGAGGTTTACCATCCCTCATTGTATTAATGGACCCGAAGAGTCGGAACTCACTTGAGGCGGCACTAGGAGTGGCGCAGTGAATCGATGTGAAGATAATCAGATAGACCAGTTGTTGGGATTGAACCTAATAGAGGCTTCCTACGTACCCTTCCAAGGAGGTGGGGATCAAAGTCCATGTAGTTCGCATTAGTGTCGGAGAACTGACGTGAAGATGGACCGGGGGTCCGATGGGTGATGGGATTGAACCTCATGGAGGCTTCCTACGTACCCTGCCTAGGATGCAAGGATCAAAGTCCACGTAGTTTGCATTGGTTGGGAGTTACGCTCTGAGGTTTCCCAGACTGATGGATTGGGGCTTACACTCTGAGGAGGCCCAGAGTGATGGATTGGGGCTTAAACTCTGAGGAGGCCAATGAAAGAATGTCAGGGTCGATGCTTACTCTAAGCCCACGTGAGTCATGCTCAGTGTGAGAAACAAGAGGCAGTAGGGACCAGAGGCTCACGTTGCGAAAGGTGCGTCCGTGAGAAATGGAGTGGGGCTTATTCATGGAGCGGCCCATAATGTCGGGGCTTACTCTTGGGTGGATGCCTAGGGTGATGGATTGGGGCTCACACTCTGAGGAGGCCCAAGAGGTCAGGGCTTACTCCTAGACAGACGCCCCGGGTGATGGATTGGGGCTTACACTCTGAGGAGGCCCATGGTGTCTTCCTCATGTCTTTCCATGAGGGCATCCCAACCCATTGGTGGGTTGAAGAATATAATGGGGTCCAATGCCGATGCACAAGTGCACAAGCAGGATAATGCCAAAGGCATTAGAATCAGTCCAAACAAAGGGATATGAAAAGTGTGATTCACATTCCTGACATTCGGAATGCAGTGAGGGTGGCATGGTGATGAAGGATAACTATTGATCAAGTTCGAAACGCAGCATCCATATCACGTTAGCTTGAAATGGGGACAAAAAAAAGAGGGTAGATGGCTGACCATGTTCTAAACACAGAACTTATCTCGAACTGTTGTCCAAAGTATTTCGGGGGCATTGGCCCAGGATGGTAGGTGAGACGATGCAGCATGGGACCAGGCCGTTAGGGGGTCCCTTCAGACATGGAAGAGTATGAAGATCCGAATGAAGGACAAACAAATCATGGGGTTGAGTGATGGAATTTTTGAATAGATTCCAGCGCTCTTGAGATTATGCCACTGTAAACATGGCATGAGTCATCTTATTCTTGGGGAATAAGGTATCTCTTGTCTAGAGGAAGATGCATCCCATGTTTAGCACATAGGTAATGCTACAGTTTATAGTCATTTAGAGAGGACTATTTCCATAGAGTTTCACGTCATATGGATAGAACGACGGCCATACCGTTTATCGGCATGTGGTCAGGACGACTAAGTAGGAGATACCTAGCAATGGATGGTGTGGGACTTACGCAAGGGCAGCCCTTTCTGGATGAACCTAGAAAAAGGAGCTAGGTAATTGGGTAATAGGAGAGTCATGAGGAGTAGCTCAACTCATGGAATGTATAAGACGGATATTGGGGTTGTAGAAGGGTGCAATGGAAAATCCCGACATCCCGGCCCGAAAAGTTCACGGTGCGACTGTCCATTTTTCATGGGGGTTAGTGACGGTAGCGAAGGGACTGGGCTAGAGGGCCGAGACTGCAGCACGGCACTGAACCCGAGTAGGGGAGTGGGGGCACAACCCTCGCTGTATGAACCAATGAGTGCATGGGTTTTTCCGCATGGGGATGGCCACGAAGGAGCTAGCCGCGAGGTGCCGGTTGCGAGGGACTGGCCACGGAGGAGTTGCCGCAAAGGATTGGCCGTGAGGGAGCGGCATGTGGTTCGCAATTTAGTTGTCCGCGAAGGGTGTCCATGGAGGAGCTGGCCATGGAGGAGATGAACGTCCGTGAAGGATTTTGTCCGCGAAGGATGGCCGTGAAGGATGCTATCTGCGAAGGATAGCCGTCCGCGAATGGTGTCGTCCACAAAGGATGGCCATCCACGAAGGGTTTCCTTCTCCATTTCCCGAAATACACTGTTCCACAGAGGATATGGTCATCCGCGAAGGATATGACCACTAAGGGCTGGCCGTAGAGAAGTTTTCTTCATGTGGTTCGCGGACTGGTTTCTCTTATACACGGAAGAGTTCATCCGCGGACGATATGTCATCTGAAGATGGTCGCGGACCACTTGGGGCGATTTCTACCGCATCTCCCCAAGGGTTTTCACCCATTATTCCTCTCTTCTTTTTGTTGCCCATCGGTGAACATTTATAGAGCAATGAAGGTGGTGGTATCGATGGGCTGTGTCACTTTCTTTGGAAGGCCATGAAGTAATCCCCACCCGCAGATGACTCAGTCAACTGGTAATTTTTGAAATCGAGATCTGAAAAATTGCTCCGTGGATGTGCACCACCCTGCTTCTATTCCGCGAACAATAGTGGTCCATGGTCACATAGGTGCTCCGCCTCCCTTTCGCGAACTAGGGCACTGGTGGAATTAGCCGGTTGGCACGGTTTGCCACTAGGGATCGGTCGGGCTTCACTGGCAGGCTTCTTGGTTCACGCCCGTGTATGCGCTATGCCCCCATTCCGCGAACAACAATGTATATGGGAGGGCGGTTCACCGAACGGGACGCGTACTATTACTGGGAGCCGGTACGCTGACCGGTTCGTTCCTTTTCCATGTTTTGGGGTAATCAGATTTCTCCCTTGTGGAATTTTTGGGACCCTACAAACTTGAAGATATACATCATAATGTGGTCATTTAAAAGCCTAGTAAGAGGTTAGATAAAAACATGAAAGATTATAACATAGGTGGTCATAATCACTGTAATCATAACATAGGAATATGGTTATAATAATTAGAGGAAGAATGAGATAAAAATATGGAATATGGAAATGCCTAAAAATGTCACATCATGTCTTACTAGTTAACTACAACACAAACATGTGATCAGTGCTAGAATCGTGTTACCACCTAGTTATATTTTCCGATGAGATACATCACATTACCTATTGAACTAGAGCACTTTATAACTTCAGGAACACCGTTCACATCATAACATATTCATTTCACTATATAATTCTGGGCGTAGCCATCACATCTAAATATTTAAATTATCATGCACACCATATAGAATGTATATAAATATTTTGCATATATAAAACCAAGGAGAAAATTGGGTTTAATTTCATAAGGAATAAATGCATAACTCGGTTTTTCAAATGAAATAGGTAATGAAATAATTGATATAAGAATAATCATCCTTGAGTGAAGAAGAAACAATATCGAGAAGTAAAATGTTTGTTTTTGGAAAGAAGATTTATTTGGAAATCATCGTGGTTTTCATATACACAAGTAGAAAATATATATATCATATAAAAGGTAATATAATGTTGAATTAATAGTATTTATGGAATTTCTATACTAAACATGAGGAGAAATATGGAAAACCCAATGAAAGAGAGTTGGGTTCAAGAATTCATCAAACCATATGTCGGGATGCTTTCATCACTTTAACTTCATGTATAATCACACTAGATTCATTAATTAACAATTAAATAACATTTTATATAAGATTTTTTTAAATATATTGAAATAATATTAATTTATTGTTCTTTAGATAACATAAAATGTATAATTTAATCCTTTGAGAGCGTTCCTTTTCATGGTTTTGATGCTTGGTTTGCTTGTATAAAAGAATGGAAGTTCATGTAAAATGTGGATAAATATCAATAGTTGTTATTATTTGTTATTAATGATATTTCCTATATTGGATTGATATTTAAAAAAAAATATATATTTCATGAGGATGAATAATTAGATAAAAAATAATGAGGATCATTTTAGGTAATTTTAGGTAATTTTTAGATCACAAATAACTTGTTTTATCTTATAATTATATATATAAGTCAGTTCCAAAACATAAAATGGGTTATAAAATAAAATTTAACATATATTATTCACCCATTAAATAGTTTTATTAATATATTTGAAGGAATTTATGGAAAATTAAAGTGCATCATCCATGATGTCAGAAAATTGACACATCAGAGGTGGTGATTTAATCTTTAAAATAAGAGAGAGATAGAGAAGAGTTAAATGATGGATGTTCCATTAACATGTTATAATTATATTAATTTTATTGTAATGGGGTCATCATTCCATTTTCATTAGGTATGGTGGTGAGGATAGAATGAGAATAATAATAACATGAAAATAAATTATAAGCAATAAAATGTGGAAGTTACCACTTGAATTCCTCCACCTTGAGAACCTCCTTATGGAAATGGTTTTGGACTTCTGATGAGACCAAGAGATCATGGACGTGGAGTAGGGTTTAGGGAAATGTACTGGGTATAATTTTGGAAAGGTTCAAAGCTTAAGTGTTTTGAGGATAAGAGGGGTGACGGTCGTATTTATAGTGGGGAGAGGTGTGTTTCGTCTTTATTTTAATCATTAGTTTATCATGTTGGCTCAAGACAATGAATAGATTCAGAATTATCTCCAAGAATGTTAAAATAGTGAATGGTAGTTATATATTATGTTTCCTATATCAGTGAGGATTGACTGAATATTGTATTTAACTTATAATGTATATATATAAATTACTATATTTTACTATTCACTAAAAATTCATGTATTTCAGAAAAATACAAAAAGATAAACCAATACATTTTTTTATGTTTAAAATTAAAAAATAAACTCTTTCTTAAAAAATTAATTCTCTAAATTGGAGTTAATTTATTTTTAATTGATATCATCATTTACATGGAAAATAAACAATTTAAATGTGTAACTGATTTTCTAATGGTTTAAAAAATTACATAAAGTCACATTAAATAATCTTAAAATAATAAGAAATAATGATACTAATTTATTAATATAATTTATGAAAATAATTTTTCTTAAATTATTTATTTAGTCATAAAATACTTATTATATATAAATAACATACTAATATACCAACACTTAATTAATTTTTTTATTTATTTATTTACATATAAAATGATATAATTATATTTTATTTTCATTTATAAGATGGATAAATTTTATTTATAGATTCATGGGTGATGATACTATTCAATTATCTGATTTACTATTCATAATGGTCACATTACTATTCCTATGGCGAAGTTACTATTTCACCAGTATAGGTTCTTTAAAATATAGAAATACATTTTATTTCATTCATTCAACATTAATAATGTTTGTAATTTTTTATTAATGTTTTTTTCTGTGATTATAAAATATGAAATTACTATATGAATGGATAAATTCAATTGATAAAATTTAGGGTCATTACATTTTTTATCCTCTTGAAATTCTGCTCTGAATTTTTTTTATATAAAAAGGTGACAGTGCTTCTCCTTCATCACCTCATATGGTTCCCATGATTATTATTTATACTTATGGTTCCTCCACAACACAATGACGATATGGGTTAACTTGTTGTATTTAACCATATGTATCCGGTCTAGAATCATTAATGGATACTCCACAAAAGTGAGATCATCTTCCAACTACACCACCAATGAGTTTAGTACATATGATGGATCGAGTGTGTACATCCTCAAGGGTGATACAAGGGATACATCATGAACATGAGCCATATTCGGTGTAAGTGCAAGCCAATAGGCTACAACCTGCATGCAATCAAGGATCTCAAAGGGGCTCATGTTTCTTAGTATTAATATCCCTTTATTTCCAAACCACACGACTCTCTTCCATGGTCATATGTGAAGGAATAATTTTACTCCCAAATCGAACTCCACGTCTATTCAATGGTTTCCAGCATACCACTTTTTCAGACTCTCGGCACCATTGATATTTATCTTGATGGATTTAACATTCCAATTCATATATTGGAGTAGATCATGTCTATGTATATTTCAGTCAAAAAATTCATTCCAGAAGGGTGGATTTATATATCTATTTCCATATATAGATTCATATAGAGCCATCTAAATACTCAAGTGGAAGTAATTATTGCATGAAAACTAAACCAATGGGAGATGTCGATCCCACTGACCATTTAATTATAACTTGATATATCTTAGAATATATTTGATCATCTTAATAGTACCTTTAGAATGGAAATTTTTTTTTGGTTATAGGCCATGCTGAAATATAATTATTACTCAAATCATGTATAAGGTTCCTGCAAAATTTAGATGTGATGCTAGGATCATGGTTAGAGACAATAGAGAGTGGATCCCCATGTAGTCACACCATTTCCTTCAAATATATATTTATATGTTATTCAAGAAATATAAATTATGGAATATGGATAATGTGGGTATTACTAGTGCGGTGGTTTACCACAACTCATATAATATTGTTTCTTATGGATGTATTTCAGAGAACAATGGAGAAGTCAAAAGTGACATTTTTCCTTTTCCAAATGGGAATATTCAATGTCTCCCTCACCCGTTTGGACTTCTTTCAGTATGATTTAACTTAATGAAATATCATGCACCTTTTGATATATTTTATAATATTTTTCTTCATATTGTGCTACTATAATTGTTCCTCTAAATTACAAAACATCTTGGTAATCACATGATGGATAGAGAAAGATGAGGTATTTTAATTTTCCCATAGATCATTCTTTATCCCTTTTGATGATAGAAAACATAGACTCATTCCAAACCAAATTAGACCATAGTCAGTGATATGGAAGTCATTCAATTTTTGTTCCTTTACCACATTATCCTTTATTTTAACTTCTTGATCATTCATCAGGTAGTTCTGCTAATTGATCCTCAACTTTATAGAGGAATAATCTATCACATTATCAATTTTAATGAGTACACAACCCAATAACTTTGTGGAAGAATCAATGTATATCATAAAACATTTTATAATTTTTGATATTGTGTGTATAGGTGCGATGATATGAAGTCGCTTTACATCCATGAAGGTTTCTTCAAATTCTTCCATAAATATATATATTTCCTCTTTCATTGTAAACTTAGTATACATGTTAGACAATCATGAGTAATTTCCCCCAACATTTCAGTAGGGCCCTGATAATCGATGAAAATTGTGGATATCTATGACACTAGAGGGTTTATTCCATTAATTAATCACATTTTTAACGGTATATAGAAATTACACCACATGTGATCACATGTCCCAAGAATGTTACTTGTTATATCCAAAAGTTACAATTAATAAACCTTATGTAAAACTTATCCCTCTTTAATGTTGATAAAAAAACCTTATTCGTTCTTCAAGTTCTTCTGTTATCTTGGATAAGAGAAGAATATTGTTGATAAAAAATGCCAAAAAATTTGTCAATGTGATGTCTAATAACTATATTATTAAAATATATGAAGTTTTATGGGGCATTAGTAAGTCTGAAGGGAATCACAATGAACTCACAGTGACCATACCTTATATAGAAGTCACTTCTTTGAATATCATACTTCGATACAATTAGTTGATAATATCTTGAATGAAGATCCACATATTTGATGTACTGAGCTCCATGTAGTTGATCATAAAAGTCATAAATACCTGGATGAGGATAATTTTTCTTTATAGTTATCTGGTCTAGTTCCCAATAATGGATATATAGTTGTGTTGATCCATCCTTCTTCATGACATAAAGAACCGGTACACCCCCTGGTGGTTCACTAGGTCATATGAACCCTTTTTCCAAATGATCTTTCAGTGGATTATATAAATCATCCGGTTTGATATGAGACAACTTATAGGGAAACATTGAGATTGATGTACCTTAGGGTTTTAGTTCTGTTAATAACTCTACCACAAGATCTAGGAGAATTCCTCTTAACTCTTCAAGAAATGCATCTGTATATTCCATCATAATGGGAATTTTCCCTAGGTTGATACATTACATTGACTCAACCATTTCAGAAAGGTATACCCCTTCATATAGAAAAAAAATTACACATTTGAAGGATTTCAAAAAAGAGATTCATGATCTTCCTTGACATTGAAGAGTATCAGGGTATGGTTTGGAATATGAAATGTAATTTTTATCAAAAAAATTAATTAGTTTCAAATATAACAAGAATTAATTCATTCCCATTATAGATTCAGATTATACAAAGGTAATTATCAGGAAATTATCTGGAATAATATTCCCACATATTCCAATTAGAGAAGAGTCCAGACATGGGTTGAAATGATTCCACCATGTTGTGTTTTTATAGATATATTTACTTCATATTTTTTTCTCTTTGATTCAATTGTTCTATAAATATTGAATGATATAACAAAATGCATAAAAACAAAATCACATAAAACATTCTATATTAATTAATGAATAGTAAGTATACCTTTTATGAATTCATTTTCATGAACCATAACCATAGTAGTGTTGGAATAAGACATATGTTTCTCCTTTTGATTTTTTGGATCCTGATGCTAATTATCATCGTGAACTCAATGTTTAGTGAACTGAATTTCATAGTTACCAAACTCCCTAAAACTATTTATTTCAAAAATGGGTGGTTCCCTCCCTTCCCGCAGCACATTTTCAAACTTCCTCGTGTATGTTCAGCATTAATGAGGTTGGTGTCCTTATCTCCCATTCTTGAAGCATTTCCCCATCCTTTTGAGTTATATCCCATGATTCATCTTCCAACTTTTTTTGACAAGTGGGTAGCTATATTTTCCTACCACCTTTCTCTTTATATCCTATAGATTGAAACTAAATATTTCATTTCTTATCACCACAGTCATGGGACAAATCTCCAATCATGATCTCCACTTTGAGATCATGATGAACAACTTCTTCATAACTCCCAAAGTATTAAATTTCATATTGCTTAGAAAGGTGTGATGTTAAACCACTATATAATCTATAAATTTTCATTTTTTTATAACAAAACTTGAATCATACCATGTATGCCTTGTGAAATTTTATTCCAATTTTGTGATAGATTCAACATTCTTTCTCATAATCTCAATAAATTGTCTTCCCATCTTTTATTGAAGATTTCAAGGGAAATAGTGGTTATGAAATATTATCATAATGTCTTCTCGCTCAATCTCTTAAATTTTATCCATTAATTAGGTGTTATTAATCAAATACCACAATTTATTAGCCTCTCCATCTAGATGCGAAATAATGAGATTCATATTTTCCATCTCAAAAAATTGAATAATAGAAATCATCACATCAATTGTGTAGTCCCAATATTATATAACTAGTGGATTAGAATATACACTAAACATTGGTGGTTGTTTCCACATAAAACACTTGATATCATGTTGATCCCTCTTACATGAAGGAAAATATTCTACATTATTGAGGTAAACTTTTATAACTTGTGAAATTTGGGTATGAATTTCCATGAAATTTTGAACTCCCCCTCCAATGATATTAGGGATGCAATTTGGGAAATCACTGAATTGTCCCTCGATTGAGTTATTAGTCTAGTTTTTCATGATTCCCACAATTTCTTAAAATAGAAAAGGTTGGAAAAAAACATAAGTCCACGTTTCATGGATAAATAATTTCTTCCTTTGTGCAATTAAGTAAAAAGGCATATCCTATGGTATCCATAAATTGATCATTTTCTAAAACAAATATTTTTGGGTGATTACATATACATATTCTCATATGGAGGGTCTCCACTATGGTTATCTGATACTAAATACCAAATTAACTAAACCATGATTAGATACCAACTATAGGTACCTTTATTTTATTAAATTAATATTACACCACTTAAATGATAAAAAAGATAAAAGAATTACAATGCAATGATCAAATTGTTTATTGTATTTATAAAACTATGAACCTAAATACCATTTACAAAATAAAACATAAACATTTATTTAATTCTTTATCCTATTTCTTATTATTGGACCTTGAATTATCTTTAGTAGAATTAGTCACCTGTGGATATATATAAAAAGAAGAAAGCCAAAAGCCCAATAAGCGGATAGTTAGGAACAAGAAACATTATTACAAGGGCTATCACAATCATTTTAACCATAACATATGAATATTATCATAATCAACTGAGTAATCATTAGATAATGGAATGAAATGATACAATGTATAAAAATGAAACATCGTGTCTTAGTTATTAACCACCACACATAGTTGTTAACAATGATAGCATCATACTAAGTCATATTTTACTATTATCATGAGATTAATCACTTTTAGAAATTCATTGGAGCTCTATACAATTCCTATAATACCTATTAAATCATGATATATATTTTAGATAGTACAATTTCAGGTTCACCTATCACATCACATCATTTACATTATCATTCACGTTACATAGAACGTATATCAGTCTTGGACATTGTATAATCCACTTAATGGAATTTTTTTCATTTTATAAATCATAAATTCATAATATTAGTTAACAAATGAATTAGTAAATAACATACTCAATATAAGAATAATTTAGCTTGTGTGAAGAATAAACAATATCAAGAAGTAAAAGGTTTTTTTAATAAAGAATTCATTAGAAAAACATTGTGTTTAACAATAACTGTAGTATACAACATGTATATACAAGAAATGTTATGTTAATGATTCATAAGCAATATTTATGGAATTTCCGTATAAAAAATGTTGTGGATGTGGGAAAACCCAAAAAAAGAGAGTTGGGTTGGAGAATTCCCCTTACCTTATTTCCAAATGATTTATTCACATTAATGTCATATATAATCTTATTAGATTCATTAATTAACCATTGTAGAACCTTTTATACATTACTTTTATTTTTTATCGTTTTATTATTTTAATTTATGACCTTTTAGATGATTTATAGTGTTTAATTTCATCGTTTGGGAGCATTCATTTTCATGGTTTTCATGATTGGTTTGCTTGTATACAAGAATAGAAGTTGGTGTAATATGTGGATAAATTCCAAAAATTTCTATTATATATAATTAAGGATTTTAAATAAGTCTTGTTAATATTATAGTTTATTTGGTTATATGGAATAAGGAATAATCTTTAGATGATAGTTAATTATTTTCATTTAAGGTAAATGTTTTCGGTTTTTCGGACACAAAAAAATTCTTTGGTCTTATCATTATGTATATTAGTTACTAACAAAGCATAAAAAGGGTTTTTTCATAAAATTTAAATAATTTCATCAACCATTTAATGATTTTTTAACATCCATGAAGTCACATTTGAAAAATGAAAGCACATTATACACGATGTTGGTAATTCAACACATCACAGTCGATGATTTCATTTTTAAAATAAGAGAGACACAAGTACAGATAATATTTTAATTACAAATTTTAAATTAACATGATATAATTCCTTTATATTTATGTTATTGATTCATTATTTCATTCGAATGACTATAGAATAAGCTTTCAGAATAACATGAAATGTAATTAAACAAAAAGAAAGTGTAATTTTCCTCTTGAATTCCTCAACCTTGAGAACCTCTTTAGTGTAGTGGTTTTGGTCTTTCAATCAGAACATGAGATCATAAATGTGGGGTAGGGGCTAGGTAAGTGTATTGTTAAGTATTTATGAATGAAAACAATCATGATAAATTTGAGGTGAATATGGGGTGAAGGGTAATATTTAATGTGGAGAGGAGTGGTGTTTTCTCATTAATTTAATCATTAGATAATTATTTTGGAACAGAACTATGAATAGTATGACCATTATCACCAAAAATATTATGATAATAAAGAAAATTCTTATATTGTGGTTCTTAAATCACTTATGCCACAATAAAATGTGTATTTACATTATAATGTATATATACTGTAAATTATTGTATTTTACTATTCAAAAAATAATCATGTATTTCAAACAAATTTCCAAATATTTACCGTACAATTTTTTTTGACATGTAAAATTAAAAAATTAACTCCATACTATGAAAATAATTTTTTAATTATAATTTTTTAATTTTTTAATTTAAATCATCATTTTCATGGAAAATGCTTATTTTAAAATTATAACCAATTTTGTAATAATTTGAAAAACTATTTAAGGTCTCATAAAATTAACTCAAAATTATTAGATAAAAAAAATTAATTTATGAATACAATTTCCAAAAATAATATTTATTTTAAATTTTACAATTAATCAGAAAATTGTAATTAAATATTAATAAATATAAAAAATACAAATACATAATTAATAATTATTAAAATATTCATTTACTTATTATATGAAGTATTTATAACATATTTCCCCAAATAATATGTATATTTTTTATTTATAGTTTCATAGGTGAGGTTTATATATAATTGTACAGTTTACAATTCATACGTGTCACATTATATTTCAAAAGGTCTAGTTACTATTTTATTGGTATAGAGTACTTATCTACAATAAATACATGTGATTTCATTAATTCATTATTTATAATGTTTGTATTGTGTTCTTAATGTGATTTTCTATCATTATACAATATGAGATTACTATAATGAGGGTGAAATTCCCTTGAAAATGTTACTTTCAATACATTACCCAAAATATTGATACACTGTTAGCGTGAACCCTTCGTATGTATTAATTAATGTGATCCACTTAGATCATAATTAATCATTTCATAAATAATTCATGGAGAAAAAAAAACAGGTTTCATTTCAAAATCATGGTCATTTAAAAACATCATAAAAACAAGTCCCTTTTCATTTTTAACCCATTGGAAAGGAATGTGTGTGTTTCATTTATATTAATCCCATAATATAATACATAATTTTAAATCTATGTTAATACAGAAATTGAATAATAAGGTTTTTATATTCACCAAATATAATATAATAATTTCATGAGAAAAACAAACTTTGAGAGGAAGATTATACAGTATAACTGGTATGAAACATGGTTTTATAAAACATTAAAAAGAGAGGGAGAAAGGTTTTCCCATTAGAAAAATCTCATAATATAGTAAAGGTATAAAATAAAATGGATAGAATAATATCATATGGAAATTTGAAATACATACTACATAAAAAAGAAACCAAAAAGGAAGCGGGAAGATTATATTTACCTTACCTTGAAGAGTAAATCCTAAAACATAGTGATCATGACCATGGGGGATAGAACTTTTTACAGGTGATAATGAGAATCATCGTTAAGAATATGAATTACATCATAAAGGCATGAGAAATGTAGAAAGATACATCATATTAAAAATATAATTAATAATAAAACAGAAATATAACATAAAATATTTAACTAAATCATTCATATGTATATAACCAATGTCTATCACTGAGGTGTCTTAAATATTACAAAGGTCCTTCAGTACTGTATCATAAAACATGTCATCTCTAAAGATTAAATTCATTATCCAATGAATTGAAGCGCTGTCATACATCAATCCTTATATGAATTAATCAATATGAGCCACATAGATAATAATAAATCATTTTATAAATTACCCTTGAAAAAAATAATCATATAAAAATATATGTATTTTATAAATTTTATAAAAACATGATTTTTTATTTCTTTTAATCCCATAGAAAAGGAAAGAGGGTTTTATATATTTTAATAACAGAATATAATTGGTATGTTTGACATCTATGTGACTACCCCAGGAGAAGAAATAGGATTGGCTATTCACAAAATAAAATTAAATAATTTCTTGAGAAAAAGAGAGAAATTATGTGAATAAAATTATATCACATAATGGGTAAGAAACATGGCTTCAGAAAACAATAAAAATATACTGTACAAGGGTTTCCAATTCAAAGAAGACTCTAAACAGAGTAAAGGGAGTGAAATTATCAATATGAATCTGAATAATATCATAACAAAATGATAAAATGATAAAGAGACATTTAATAATAAAAATAATAAGAATAATAACATTAAAAATTTTCTACATCATTTAATTGATTCATTTATAGGGAATTCAATAAGGTTTTTTACTGAGGTGTCATACTAATTACCAAGGCTATTCACCAAGGTATCATAAACAAGTCATATCTGGGGATTGAATTCATTACCCAATGAATTGGAGTGGTATCAAGGCATTCCCATAATATTTATTAATTAATGTGATCTAGATATATCAAAATAATACATTTTATAAATATTTATGGAAGAAAAATTTGGTTTTATATCAAAATCATGCTGCTTTAGAATGTTCTTAAAAATGAAATTATTTTGTAATTTTAAATCGATGTAAAAGAAAATTGGGGTTCATGTTTTTTAATACCATAATAGAATAGATCATTTAGAAATCTATATGAATACCCAATGAAAATAATATTTTGTTGATATTCCCAAAATAAAATAAAATAATTTCTTGTGAAAACAAAGAGTAGTTTTGAGAAGAATGTTATGCAGCATAACATCTAAGAAAAATGATTTTAGAAAACATAAAGTTATATGGTAAAATGTTATCACAATAATAAATTAATCATAAAATATCTAAAGGATATAATAAAATGTAAATAATAACATAGTATTGGAATTTTAAATACATATCACATAAAAATTAAACATCAAAGGGAAAAAGATGTTGTGATTTCCCAAACCAAGAAGAGTAACACCTGAAACTGGAAGATCAAGACCTTGGGGTCTTGAATACACCTAGAGAGGATTTCTTGAGAGCTAATAATGTATGTTATTCTTGTAGGAAGAATTTTTAATGAATGTAAGTGAAGAAATGTGTGGCTATTAATAGAAAAAGTGAGGGATTTTTTTATTAATATCCATGGTAACCTTACAACACCATGGGCTTCCCTGAGTATTTTACCTTGGTTATGGCCACATGGGACACCAATTACATTATTTTAATCCTCAAGTGTTGTTCAGAATCTTATAATACACGTTACATCATTATGACATAGTTATTATGTCATTAAGCATATAAGAAAACCAAAACTGTATTTTTACTATTCCGGAAAAATTAATGTATTTTATGATATTATCATAAATTCACCCTAACCTAATTTAAAAATTATTATTTAGAAAATGTTTCTAATTTTATCTTAAAAACTCCCTATGTGTGATCATTTATGTTTTAAATATAAAAAACCATAATTATTACAAATAAGAGTTGATAGACAACACCAAGTAAAATGCACAGAAAAATTTGTCACATTTGAAAAAAAATAAAATTATTTAAATTTAAACTATAATAATTGTGTTGTAATCATAATATTAATTTTAAATAATATTAATTAATAATACCTTATTTTATTATAATAATTATATTTAATCTAAAATTTATAATTTCTGTCCAAAAAATCAGTTTTTTATATTTGGCATATTTTTTAAGAAAAACTAAACTCAAAACTTGATGGAAGAGATAACAATTTTATGTATAAAAATGGATCATAAATTAAGTAACTAATGACTTGAAACATACACCCATAGAATAATAACATAATACCTTAGTGTTTGGTGAGTGATAATGATAGACTCTTGGGGTGTCTCACATAAACCACCCGAGTGGTAATCTCAATTAACATGATCTTATCCTGAAAGAAATTTTGTTCAAGCTTAACATGTTGATACTTAGCTTGAGTTTGGTCACGATAGAATCTATGTGATGAAACTTCATCCCATTCTCTAAATTATGGGCTTCATACAAAATGAGTCTTCTAGATGAGGCCATCAACTCCCCTTTCTACATTAATTAACCAATATCATTTTTTTATAATACTAATTAAAATGCCTAAATTATTATTAAGAGTATTGCTTCAAATGGTCTTATTGTCCAATGGTCCAAATTGTATAATGGTCATATAACAACCAAAACATAATCATCATATTTAAATTACACTAAAAGAGTTATTAAATGATTATATTTTTTTAATACAAAATAATATAATACACATTTTCAAGAATCAAATTTTAGTCAACAAGTTTGGGTTGTTACATTCATCACCCCTTTTGAATATTTGTCACCGAAATTTCAACATGCAGACTCAAAAGATAGATGGTGTGGGTATATCTACATCGTTTTTTCCTATAGTTCCCACATGGATTCTTCATATTTCTTCTTCCTCGATAACACATTAACAAGGATGGTAGTCTTGGTGTGAAGTACCTTATCTCTACGGTCTAAGATATCAACCTTCTTCTCCATTTATGATAGGTCAACTTCATGTGGTACCACCTCAAAAAAAATTTACATGTGAAGGGTCAAGTATGTATTTCCTCAATACATATACACTGAAAAAATCATAAACTTGAGTTATATTTTGAGGAAATGAATTCCAATAGGCCACTTCTCCTTTATGATCAAGGATTTCATAGGGGATAATGATCCTAGGGTATATCTTCCCTTTCTTCTAAAACTGCATGACTCTCATCCAATGTGTAATTTGAACGAAGGCATTGTCTCTAAGATAAAACTCCCAATCCCTTTGAACATAGTTTTCATATCTCATCTACTGAATATGAGAAGACTTTATGTGTTGTTGGAGAGAATGAACCTTTTATGTCATATCTTTCACTAAATCAGGCCCAAGAAGATTTCTCTGACAAGTTTAGTCCCAACATGTTGGAGTTTTACATAACTTCTTATACAGAGGTTCATGGGGATCCATTTGAATACATGAATGAATGATTTTGTTGTATGAGAACTCAACTAATGGGTTTTTTTGATCCCATCCTCTTTTAAATTCTATTGAGAATGTTATCAGTATGTCCTCCCCAAGTCTATGAATAGTATTTTTAGATTTTCCATCTGTTTTAGGGAGATATGAAATAATAAAATTCAATTTAGTATTCATAGTATATTGAATAATTCTCCTGAATATTGATGTGACCATTGGATCATGATCAGAAATGATAGAATGTGGAACTCCATGAAACCTTACTATTTAATCTATAAATATCATAGTGATTTTTTCAGGAGAAATCATACCTAATATAAATAAAATTGGTTGTCATGGTGAGAAGTTCCACTATAACCCATATCTAATTATTTTAATTGGATATTTTCTAGAGACCATTAACAAATTATAGAGTGATATTGTCCCACTTCTATAATGGAATGGGTAGTAGTAGTAATACACCTTTAAGATTTTATCACTATCCCTAAAAATGTTGACACACCATGAACCTTATAGTATAACAACTAATCTCATTTTATTGTTATCCCATAAATAATGATCATGAGGGTCCCTATACATTTTAGTTCTCGTAGTATGTATAGAGAATGTAGATCTACAAGCTACATCCATCACCTCCTTATTTATTTTTGTAATTGATAGAGCACATAGACATGTACAAAATTACAGTACAACATCATAGACAATATTAAACTTAGGATAATTAAAATTCATCACAGAATCGATATTATTCACTAAAAATGTATCTTCTTAGGAGATTTCATGATCTTCTGTAGTAGTTATGGTTAAGAAATCTTCTGGGACAAGGTTCATGATATACCATCCCTTAAAATTCCCATGTCCACCTTTACTAGGTCATTGATGAATGTATCTCCTATAATCCCCTTCATTTCTAGCACATGATGTTCTTTCCTACTTAATTCATCAATTAAATTATTTTCTCTTCCATGGTTATAATTAATTGAACAATCATAGTTTATAAGAAGTTCCAACCATATCCACCATCTCATGTTATATTCCTTATGTGCTAAAATATAATTAAGTCATTAGTGTTGTATGTATATAACATATTTATCCCCAGAAATATGGTGCCTTCATAACATTGGAGAAATAACAACAACAACAATAACACGATCCATATAAGATGTAGGATAATTATTCTCCAAAGTTTAAAACTGCTGAGATGCATAAGAAATCACTTTGTCATTAGGAATGATGATTCACGCAGGCCATATTATATAATAATCACTAAAAATAAAAAATAATTCCTTGATATATTTTAGAGTTAACACATGTGTAATAACTAATTTCTTCTTCAGATCTTGAAATCATTATTCACCCTACTTTATACAGATAAACATGAACCATTTCTGAGTTAACTTGGTTAGTGTATTAGAAAGGCATGAAGTGTTTTTTAAAAACCTCTTATAATATTTTCTTAGTCCATGGAAAATAATAATCTCAATTACTGTTGTAGGATGAGGCCACTCCTCCAAAAAATTTGTCTTTTCAGGGTAAATTGAGATTCCTTCATTGGTTATATTGTTCCTCAAGAATGCAACATGTTATAACAAAAATTCATAATTTTTTGAACTTTCCAAATATTATTTCCTTCTTGATTTTCTTCATTATAACCCTTCGATGATCCTCGTGATCCTAAAAAATGTGGGAATATATGAAAATATCATCAAATAAAAACTACAAAAAGTTTGCAAGGTATCCATTATTAAAACGATTCACCAAATCCATAAATATTGTTCGACCATTAGTCAATACAATATTTATAAAAAACATGTAATTACCATATCTTGATTGTATGACATTTATTAGTATATATTCTTTCTTCACCATTAATTGATAGAAAACATATTGAAGATCAATCTTGGAGAAGAATTGAGGCCCATGAAGCTGGTCAAATAAATAATCAATTCTTAGAAGAGGGTGAATGTTCTCGACCATGATCCAATAATTTATCAATAATCAGTTCATAACCTCATTGGTTCACCATTTTTCTTTATAATGAGAACATTTTACCAACAAGGAAACACACATAAGGAGATTAACCCCTTCTACAAATGATCATGGAGTTTAATCTATAATTCCTCTATAGCCAAATTTTCAATTCTATATTGGGTATTTGAAATCATCGTTGAACCAGGCAAGAGTACAATGTAAAACTCTACCTCTATCTCTAGGGGAGCTCCAGGAAACTCCTTAGGAAATACATAAACATATTTATAAACAATGGGGAAATTATCTATTCATATACATTCATTTCATTCTTCATATTCACTTATCACATCCATAAAGGATTATATAGTAGGTGATTTTAGAAAAACCTTAGGTTGAGATATATCTCCTTTGAAACAATAGTAGTTTCTCGGTTCAAGAATACTGATATTTTCATACTTCTGTAGTTGATCTTGTCTTTATACATTGAGATACTGTATATCCCTAGTATAATGATTAATTCCATAATAGTAATGAAAATTATATTGGTGATAATATTATGATCACAAAAGTGAATACTCATGTTACAATAAGTTATTGATACTTGGATAGTCTCTATAAGAGTCTTGACTAATAACTCTACTTCTAGTAGTTCAAGTTTTGATTTTATATTCATTGTATACTATACGAATATAAAGGAATTCATAGAACAAAATCCATCAAAGTACTTAGTAGATTTTAGAGAAAAAGGATTGTACATACTATGAAATAATTTGGAGCTTCAACTTTGGAAGTTGTGATAGAAAATCCATACATATCTCCCCTGGACTATGATGAGGAAGATTGTGATTCCCCTCCATTTACTTCTTATTTTTACCATTATTTTAAAAGATCCCATGTTGTCCACACATGAAGCATTGGTCTTCAGGTAGGGTATGAACCATGTTCACTCTGTCGTAAGTTTTGAGAAGTTGTGGATTAACATCAAATTAAATGTTCTAAAAATTATATCCATCTCTTCCAGTATTTTAGAATTTCCTACTCCTAAGTTGGAAACCCCCTAATTAATTATTCACACACATATTTCATGTGGAATGTTTTACTTTATTTCATACCCATCCATGACCAAATATACTCCCTAATATTGTATCTGACTATATATTCTTTTCTTTGATCTATCTGAAAAATACAACCCTCTGATCTCTAGTATAACTTTCATATCACTCATCACGATATCCTCATAGTTTTCATTCTCTTAGTTGGGAATATTATTCCACATATGAGGTCTTAGTCCACCGAAGAATATATCATCCTTACCATTAA
Organism: Viscum album; assembly: GCA_963277665.1. Taxonomy (NCBI): domain Eukaryota; kingdom Viridiplantae; phylum Streptophyta; class Magnoliopsida; order Santalales; family Viscaceae; genus Viscum; species Viscum album. Next base: position 1,008,495,250 of record OY728119.1, on the reverse strand, counting down.
AATCAATGATAAAGGAAGAGGGGTGGCATTAAATCCTTAATAATATCATCTCATTGATTAAAATGATTCATTTTACTTTACTTTAGCTCTATGCATTCTTTCTCAATTTTTGGTTGCATTGATAGGGGAATTTGATTTATGAAAAAGGTTCTCCAAAACTCTTCATACTCTATAGTTTCATTCTCTCCTACTAGTTTAATTTTTTTATATAGTTTCCAAAAATAATCATCTTCCCACACTAGGTGGTACACATCTAGTGTGACATTATTTTGTTTCGAATAATGGAATACAAAAAAGATATTTTCTATAGAGCCTATGCACTATTCAATAATAAATGGGTCCATAGATCCACTGAAATAAGGTGCTCATTGATGCATAAATAACTCAATAGAATTTTCTTCCCTTAAAGGTGAATAATTTCTCTCGACGTTATTTAAGTTATTTCTCATAAAAAGAGTCATTAGTTTCAATATTATAATGAGATTTTACATTATTTCTTCCATTAAAAGGTATTCTGTTCTGGGTCCATTGCACTCACCATTTAGGTGATTTCTCTAATTCCCCTCCATTTTATAAAATATGGAAGCCTTAGTTAGAAACTTGTTTCCTTTAATAATATCATAATTGTCAATTAATTTCATGACTTAAAACATCATTCTTTATCAACAATTACATTTTCTATAAATCATTCAAAACGGTTTATAAATTCGTTATAATTAACCAAATAAATTAATATATAAAATATTTTCAATTAAATTTAAATTTCATTTAATTTATTTAAACCCAAAAAGTGTTTCTCTATGATTAATTTCTACATTTTTATGATATTGGTGTTATTTTAAGCTGAATAGTAAAAATGGCCCATTTCGTATTTTTAACTATTTTAACATATTTCTATAGTTTGACCACAAAATTTTCTACACTAACCAAATTTCAAAATTTTTTAGTTTCCAAATTCTAAACATCTGGGGCTTAATTTTATCTCTTTGGACAAAAAGCTGAATCGACCACGTGGAAGCTGAAAAGAATCTCACAAGATGTCTCAAGAAAACAGTTTTTAGTTCTGCCTTGCTTTGGTGTGGGGTCTATAACTCATTCACGGTGGGTCCCATTGCTATGCAATTATGTGGAGGAGGAAAAAAGAGTTTGGAAGAATCTTCAATTAATAAAAGGCCACCTGAAGTGGCCGTTTAAGGGTCCACTAAAGCTTCATAATCTGGGGGTTGATGTTTTGGAGAGTCTGACTAGACAAAATATATGCTCCAAGAATAACGGTCATAACTCTCAGGATACTTGTCCAAATCCATTGAGATTTTGAGGGGAAACGCTCAAGATAATTATGAAAAACATTAGAAATGGGTAAAATGCATGAAAATTTCATTTAATGGGGTTATAATGCGTCAAAATTTGGGGAATGAATTCTGGCTGTAAAAGGAGGAAAGCTCCTCCCTCTCAAAGCATCTGATTCTCCATCCAATTCCTTCCGGGACATCAAGAAGGATAAATTTTCAGCATTCTCTTTAATTTCGTTTCTTTTTCATAGTTTTTTAATGCCTTCTTCTTCCCCATTCATCTCGATTAACCTTACTAAGTTTGGGTAAACATTTGGAGTTATTGGGGAAGGGTTGGTTTTCTTTGTTGAAATTCGTGAGTTCTTAAACGTAATTGAATGAAATTTCATTCATATTCAAAGTTGTTTTCAATTTCATATAGAGGATTTTATTATAATGTGTGATCATTATTGAATTTTAATTCTGTTATTGATTTTTTCCTTCGTGAAATCATTATTATCTCCCTCCACTAATTTCATGCTTATATATGATGGAATAAACCAGGGATTAGTGGTGAAGTACTCGACGATCGTCAGTACGTGTAAAAGGTGTATTAAAAGTTCTTGATTGTCTGGGATAAACAAGACCTGATCTGGTATTTTCCATGTCAATTAACAGGATTCAATACAACTATTTTTCACATGGTAGGAGAGTTGACCTAACTGGTATCTTGGTAAGGTTTTCTCTCACAATAATAATTTCACTAAGGAAGTGAGATGAAACAATTGGGAAACTCATATTAATCAACTAAGAAGAAGGGGTTTGAATTTAATTGAATAAGGATTGAATTACAATTAGGAAACTGAACCCGACCTAATCACCATTTTAATATCATAGTTTTTCAATCATTTGAATTTCAAATTTCCTTTCAACAGCACAACATTTTTACCCTCATTTAAAAGTTACAAACTGTTTTGTGTGCACTCCTCTTCGAGAGATATCCTACGTCAACCCAATTACTACATTTTAAATTAGGAAATAATTATATTTCCATGCCCTATGACATGCGTGCGTCAAATATGGCGTGATTGACGGGGAGGCTATGCCTCAAACCCCATTAAAATTTTTTTTTCATTCTTTTGAATGACCCATAATTCAAAAAACTAATTAATTTAATTTTATCCTAAAATTGAATGAAAAATAACACAATTGAGAAAGAAAAATTTTCAAATAGAGTTTGAAGAAATTCAGCTTACATATTCATGTGACACATCCGGTGATCACTCTGATCCTCCAATGGCTGGAAATCCCAACCAAACATTGCGTGATCTTTGTACACAACAATTCTCTAACCAATGTAATCAACTAGTTGTTACATCCTTATAAAATGATTTTGAATTGTGCATTAACATGATTAAAATTATTTCTAAATTCCATGGTCTTGCAGGTGAAGATCCCAACAGGCATATCCAGGAATTTACAAATGTGTGCTTTAGATGCAGAGCATTAGGTGTTACAGATGAACAATTAATGTGGAGGGCATTCCCCTTCTCACTCAAGGAAGTAGTAATGGAATGGTTGTATAGACTACAACCAGGAGATGTACACGACTAATAAGATCTTCAAAGATGCTTTATGAAAAGGTTTTTCCCTGCATCTAGGAGCACATCTATCCGAAAAGATATTAATGTCATTCTCTAATCAACTGGTGAATCACTTTACGAGTACTGGGAGAGATTCAAGAAGCTCTGTGGTAGCTGTCCACATAAGACTGTGGAATAACACCATTTCATTGTTTTCTTCTATCAAGGATTGCTTGACAATGATCGAAACTTGATAAATGCATCATCTGGATGTGCCTTGATTGAAAAGTCACCAACAGATGCCAGAGGTTTGATTGAAAAGACTGCACAAAATTCAAACCAGTGTGGCACTCGAGGAACGATCACCATATGAATCCATGAGGTAAGAAAATTTGATTTATTAGATTTAATTAGAAACTAAATGGGTGAACTCACCAGGTTAGAGTGACAAATAGCTATGAACCATGTGAAGGAACAAACAAGTACTGAATCGAGTATGTGGTCTATGATCTTCTAATTCTCATCACACTGATCAATGTCCAGAAGTGGAGGGGACAGATAGTTGTGATACAGCCTATCAACAAAGGCAATACCAACTGAAAACCCAACCAGGGTTTGGGTTTCAACAGAACCAAGCCAGAACACCTTTTCAGCAGCAATATCAGAACCCAATAGCATTCCAACAGCCTTATAATCAGCCCTTCAAACAATAAAAAACATTCAACCACCACCTTTCCAGTGAAATAATTATTAGCTACCATCCACAAGTTCACTGAAAACTGAAGATCAAAAGGTAAAGACAAGATTTTTTGGAATAGAAGATAAAATGGACAAGCTAGCTGATCAATTTGAAAGCATTGTGGATTCTCTCACTAAGAAAAAAAGATTCATTCCCGCACAAAAAATTCCCAATCCGAAGGAGAATGTTAGTGAAATCACCACCCTAAGAGGGAAAGAGCTCACACCACAAGAACAATGTGAGGAGGACGATTCCAGGGATCCTTCTGAAGCTCATCCTATCCCACCAACAGATGAATTCAATAAAATCAATGGATAAATAACAAGGTTTAGGAAGGAACGGACAAAAACACCTTTTCTAAAGAAACAAATGGAGAAAAAGGATATCCCAACACCATTCCCATCTGCATTGCTTGAGTCAAAAAATGAAGAATAAGAACAAATTCAATAAGAAATTTAGGAAACATTCTAGAAAGTTGAGATTAACATCCCTCTACTGGGTGTAATCTGGAAAACCCCTAAATATAAAATATTTCTAAAGGAGATGTGTACTAAAAGAAGGAGGATAGATGGAAATGAAAGAATCTACTTAGGAAGAAGCATCTCAGCATTGATCACACCACTGATACAGCAAAAATGTCAAGATCGAGGGACTTTCACTATTCTTTGACCTATCAGTTCGTTAAATTTTACAGATTGACTGTGATATCTCAGAGAATCAATAAATGTTATGCCTCACTCAATAATTAAATCATTGAAAAATGGAAAATTTAATACTACTAGAGTGATAATGACTAAGTTTGGGTGCATGATATCACTCTCTGAAGGCAGAAGGGGTTAATCTGATCCAAGGGGATGCCCTCGACCTTCATCATTTCAGGCCTCCCTTGGCCTTTTGTTCTCGTGTTGGAATTTGTAGGCTGATGGCTGTTGATTTGGGGTACTGGACTCTTTATTTTTAATAAAAAAAATAAACTTTGGTTAAGACTACTAGAGTGGTGGTCCAACAAGCAAATAGATCCACAGTTTTTCCGTCAGGTGTTCTGAAAGATGATCTGGTAATGGTAAAAGATCTATTATTCCCAGCTGACAATAGAAGAATATATGAGTTCATCACAGTCACCCATCATCTTGGGGATACCATTCTTAATAACTATAAATACCCTCATCAATGTTCATGAGGGAACACTCTCAATGGAGCTCATAGATAGTCGAGTGCATTTCAATATACTCAAATCCATGAATAATTTGTCAGATGTTCATTCACTAAAAGAAATGTAGCACAAAGAAGGAAAATAACCAAATAAAAAATTTAGAAGAGGAAACCTTAGAATTATTGGATAGTTTGATAGAAGAGTATGGAGAATCCAAATCAGGAGAAGATGTTGAGATCAATAAGTATAAACTCGCGGAGGCCGAACTTGAAAAGATTATCATAGATCTCCTATAAGAACTTTCTACAAAGGAAGAAGAACTAGCTAAGAAGAATTCCATATGCCTTGCAATAGAAGATGAGATGATGGTCAAGGGAACCCCCATTAAAACTATAGAGTGTAAAGGATATTCTCAAACAAATGTGAAGAGTGGATCCCAAGAAAAAGAAGAAAACCCCAAAACCATGTTTGTATGGGTAAAGAAAATTGAGGGTTAATCTTCTACCTCAAGAGAAGAGGGGAATTTTCAAAGGACACCACAAACCCTTAAAAAGAGTTATGTTCAAATTTCAACAAAGAAGAAACTAATATGCAGAAATATTGAATACCATTCCAGAAGAACAAGATTTCAGGAGTTTTTCTGGTGTTGTGGTATCTATGGACACAAATCAGACTCTTATTGGTACAACATGTCTTCACCAGGAAATAGAAACGAACCAGTGGAGCAGATCACACTCCTTCACCCTGAATAAAAATGAATACCAACCAGGTTTAGTCATTCATTTACACATGATTAAATGCAATTACTCTATATTTTTGAAACATAATAAAATTTCAGTATTGCTGAAACTGTATCATTTATATGTGGGGGAGGGAACCTTTGTGGTTTAAGATTTTCATTTTTTGTTTGTTTTCAATAAAAATTGTGTGTTTTCATATTTTGGTGTGTTTATTTATAAACTGTTGTGTGTTTTTTTATACTTTTGGACTGAAATGATTATCATTTACATTTTTCAAACCCATGTTAATGAGTGAACCAATCTATTCCATGCAACAGAGCTTAAAAGAATGCTGAAATGAATTTGGTTCAAGTTCAAATATTTTGAAATTTCATGAAAATTACAATGATTTTTGAATCTCATGCCATATTTCACTATCTATATCATTGAAATCACTTTTCTGTGAGGCTTATAAACCATTTTTTTCATATTCCTTTCAATCTCCTCATTTCTTGAGAGAACCAGACCATGATTGCATTAACCAGAATTTGATTTATTCATTTTGAAACATGAGGGTTTGGGCCACATGTGTTTTAAATGATTGAGGAATTTATTTGGTTTTAGGCCCCCTTTTCAAAATAATCCTTTTCATTATGGCTAAACTTTACAATTATCCTTCATAAGCCCTAGGATTCCATGAATTACCTTATAGGTTTAAGCCACATTACAAGTCAATTTTCCCTATCCCACCAGCTCTTGAAGTGAAATTGAGTGATCTAGTTAAACTTACATGTGGGGGAATATGTATTGTGGTGTACTACCTCATTTAGTGATACTTTTGGTGGAATTAAAAATGTTGAAGAACATATGTTTCTTCTGAATATTTTATTTTGTTAAATGTTTTCCGTTTTCTGGAGCTTTCATGATAAGGGAAGATATGCCTTTCTGGAGATTCCGATGTAAAAAAGAATGTTATGCCTATCTGGAGCTTTCAAAAAAATCATGTTTGAAAAGATTGAAATTTTTTCTTTAGAAATCCTGAAACTGTTGAATGATAATGGAGACCATTTTATACAAATGGGAAGAGAAGGAGACCATATATGAGTAAAAATGAGAATCTTACAATTTTACTTCAAAAAGAGGCCAACCCTCCTTTTTCAGCCTCAAAATTTTTAACATCTAAATCATACCAACTGGAAGCCACAGAACAACCCTGAAAAATCCTCATGAGAAACACATTTCTTTAACTCACATCGGGTGGAGAAGTAGGAATTTATCCAGACTATGGTGAATCTTGTGTGAGTTTGGATGAGGAAATCCTTGTTGAGCATTTACATTTGTGAGATGAGAGAAAATTCATGTGAGGTAGGTGCATTGTGTGGATGGGATAAGAAATGTAGTGGAAATATTTTAAATAATCTAAAATGGAGAACATGAAATAATTGTTTTTTATGAGGCATGATATCTTTTTATTTCTTGGTATTTATTTGGTATATCTCATTGGTATGGGTTTTGGATATGATTTGACTTGATTTTGATGTTTATTTGTTCAGGAATCCAAGTGCTAAGTGTGGGGGAATTGATAGAGAAAATATTTTCAATTAAATTTACAATTAATTTCATTGTTTTAAATCCATAATAGTGTTTCTATATGATGAATTTCTACATTTTTATGATATTGGTGTTATTTTTAGCTGAATAGTAAAAATGGCCCATTTCATATTTTTAACTATTTTAACTTATTTCTATAGATCAAACATAACATATTCTACACTAATCAAACATGAAAATTATTTCTTTTCCAGATTATTTACATTTAGGTCTTTATTTCATATCTTTGGACGAAAAGCCGAATCAACCATATGGAAGTTAAAAAGAAGCTCAGATGTTGGCTCAAGAATCATGTTTTTAATTATGCCTAGTTTTGGTGTGGGGTCCATAACGCATTTATGGTGGGCCCCATGGTTGTGAAATTCAGTGGGGGAACGCACAAGTAGTATTAGATAATATTTGATGAAGGAAGGGCCACGTGAATTTGACATTTAAGGTGCCATTAAAGCTTCTTAATCTGGGGGTTTGCGTTTTGGAGAGTCTGACTGGACAGAATAAGTGGTCAGAGTACAATGGTCATAACACTTGGAATACTTGTCCAAATCCACTAATATTTTGAGGGGAAACTCCCAAGATAATTCTGAACAACATTCAAGAATTTTTAAACACGTGAAGATGTTATTTAATGGGGATACAACACGTCAACATTCGAGGGATGAATTCTGGCTATAAAAGGAGGAGAGCTCCTCCCTCTCAAAGCATCAGATTCTCCATCGCATTCCTTTTGTGACACCAAGAAGGAGAACTTTTCATCTTTCTCTTTTATTTATTTCCTTTTTCATAGTTTTGTAATGCCTTCTTTATCCCCATTCATCTCAATTACCCTTACTATGGTGGGATATACATTTGGAGTGATTGGCGAAGGGTTTTTTTCCGTGTTGTAATGCTTGAGTTCATGAACATAATTTAATAAAATTTCATTTTTCTTAAAAGTTGTTTTCAATTTTATATAGAGTATTTTATTATCAAGTGCGATCATTCTTTAATTTTAATTCTGTTATTGATTTTTTCCTTTGTAAAATAATAATTATCTCCCTCCACTAATTTCTAGTTTATATACAATAGATTAAACCAAGGATTAGTGGTGAAGTACTTGATGATCGTCGGTACATGTAAAAGGTGTAGTGAATGTTCTTGGTTGTTTAGTATATACACGACCCGATTGGGTATTTCCCATGTCAATTAAAGATATTCAATACAACTATTTTTCACAAGGAAAGAGAGTTGACGAAATCGAGATCTTGGTAAGGTTTTCTCTCACAATCATAATTTCACCAAGGAAGTAAGAGGAAACGATTATAGAAACACACTATAATCAAATAAGAAGAAGAGGTTTGAATTAAATTGAATAGGGATAGCATTAAAATTGGGAAACCAACCCTGACCTAATCACTATTTTAATATCATATTTTTTCAATCATTAGAATTTCAAATTTCCATTCAATAGCACAACATTTTTTCCCTCGTTTAATAGTGACAAACTATTTTGTGTGCCCTCCTTTTCAGGAGACACTCTAGGTCAACCAAATTAATACATTTTAACTTAGTAAATAATTGTTTTTCCATGCCCTACGACTGGTGTGCATCAGACATCCCTTGGGATTGTCAAACATGAAGTACAACAAGGCCTGTGGGCATTCACCGATTCCCATTTCATTCTATCAAAAAAACATATGTTTTTTACCCCTAAATATATTTTTTCTAGATCAACATCCACATGTTTTTATCTAGACAGAGATTTATTTTCTAAGAAAACACATACTTAATATATCAATAAAATACCAGGTTGTTTCCTATATTTTAATTTTTCCATAATGTTCTTCCAGATGTTTTCAAATCTTAATTTTCATAAATAATTAAACCATTATTTGATACAAACTATGTAATATCACCTTTTAATTATAAAACATCACATTAAAATTTAATAATATAGGGTCTTTTAAATTTTAGTGTTGTGGAAATAGGGTACATAATACATAAAAATATGAAACAATTATTATAATAAACTTACATGGATTATTTATAGATTCATCCAATGTAAAAATAATTAATTTAATAACCTTGGGAAACACATAAAAATAATGTACGAGAATATGACCTAGAAAGGGAAGAAAGAAAAAAAAAATACAAGTGTTCATGATAATTATCAGTAATGAATTTGAAGATTATCATAAAGGGATGAGAAATAGATAAATAGAAACCATAATAAAAAGAACATTAATCATGAAAATTAAATAGGGATATAAATTTTAATTGAATTATTCATTACCATATCCCTATGGTTTTTCCCTAAGGTTTCGTAAAAATTAATATGGTTCTTCAAGAAGGTGTCATAAAACATGCAATCTATTGAGATTAAATTCGTTACTCAATCCATTCAAATGCTATCAGGGTAAAACAATCATATGTATTAACTAATTTGAACCACATATACCATAATTGAGCATTTCATAAATGAACCACAAAGAAAAAAATGATATTCCTATGAAAATCAGGGTGTTTTAGATTGTTCATAAAATCAAGATTTTATTTTATTTTTAAACCCATGGAAAAGGAATTTGGGGTTCATGTTTGTATATTCTATAATATAATAGATAAATATGACATATATGTGAATACCGTTAGAGAAGAAAAATGTTTTTATATTCAAAAAAATAAAATAATCAAATTGTTTGAGAAAGAAAGAGAAATTTTTGGAGTAAACTTCTACAACATAACGAGTAAGATACATGGTTATATAAAATAATTAAAACGTATTGGAAAAGGGTATAACATTCATAGAATAATGTTATTATAGGAAAGGGAATGAAATTATAGTTAAATTTGAAATAATAACCTAACATAATGAGAAAATAAGAAAGACAAATAATATAAAAAAATAATATAAATCATAGCTTGAAAATTTGGATACACCAATTAATTGAGTGATTCAAATCCATGTCAGCAGGGTTTGTCAATGGGGTCTCATAAACATTACCAAGGTTATTCATGAATATATTATAAAACAAGAAATCTCTAGAGATTTAATTCCTTACCCAATGTATTTGAGAACTATCAGGGAACACTCTTAATATGTATTAATTAATTTGATCTTATATAGATCAAAATAAAACATTTCATAAATAACATGTTGCGAAAGAATAGGATTCATAACAAAGTAATGTTGTTTATGAAAATTCCCTAAAAATATCATTTAATCATTTTAAACACACGGAAAAGAAAATAGGTATTCATGTTTGTTAATTAAATAATAGAATAAATCATTTTTACAAATCATGGAATACCCCTAGATAATAAACAATTTTATGTATTCAAAATAAAAAATAAAATAATTTCTTGATAAAGAAGAGAGAAATTTTTAGAAGAACACCCTACAACATAATGGGTAAGAATCATGGTTTTAGAAAACATTAAAAATATAGGGGACAAGGGTATCTCATTTATAAATGAATCTTCATATAAGAAAGGTATATAATAGAATGGAATGAATACCATAGTATGAAAATTTGAAATATATATCACATAAAAAATGAAACATCAAATGAAAAAAGAAGGTCATTTTTCCTATTAAATGAAGATTAACTCCTAATAAATGAAGATTAGGAACTTTTAGGCTTGAGGAAACCATGGGAGTTAAAAATATCTAATATTCATGGAGGATAATTTTAGACTAAAATTAATGAAAGAACTAGGTAGTTATTTATAGCAAAAGGATGGAGTTTTTTATTAATTTTCTTGAACAACTCAGTAGTCATAATTGAAATACCATGGTCTTATACATGGTATTTACCCATGGTTTTAGACATATGAGAAAAATATTATATTATTTTAATTCAAATGATATAACCTATATTATATATTACCTATTACATCATTATGACGTAGTGATGATGTCCTTAAAAATACTAAAAATTTAAATATGAATTTTTTCTATTGATAAAAAACTACATTATTTTATAAAATTCTCATAAATTTACTCTATCTTAATTACAATATGATGATTTAAAAAATTAAATTTATTTAATGATATTAATTCTATAAGTCTTATATATTTAACATGTAAATATAAAAACCCTTATTTATTAAAAAAATAATAGATAGAAAATACATCTAAAAAATTATAACACATGATGAAATAAAATTATTTTATCCTTTAAATTTATATAAGAGTGTTTTAATAATACTATTTCACTAAAATAATCATTATTAATAATAATTTCCTAGTAGTTATATCTTTTCTAAAATGTAATATTTCCTAACAAAAAACTAATTTATCATATCTGCCAATTTTTAATGAAAAACTAAACTCAAAATATGATTGATAGAACACAAATATTTTTATACAAATGAATTTTAAAAAAATTATATAATTCCTTGAAAAATATACCCTTACAACACCATCATATGAACATAATGATGAGGTGAGCTATATTGATTGACTCATGGGGTGGATCGACTGACATCACTTGAGTGGTAATCTCCACTAACATGAACTTCTCATGAAGGAGATTTCATTCAATATTAACATGGCAATGCTCGGTGAGTGCTTAGTCAATATTGAATCCCACTTATTATAAATCCTTCCCATAATCTAAATATTAGTCTTCCTAGGACATGATTCTACAGGATGAGGTCATCAACACTTCTTTATGCATTAATAAACCATTATATTTTTTATTTATAATACAAATTATAATGTAACAATTATTATTTAATGTATTTTCACCAATAGTAATATTGACCAATGGAAATAATTGGATAGGATTCATGAAATTGCCGAATACCAATGGTCATGTTTCAATTATACACATTTAATTATTAATGGGATATTGTTTTTTATTCTAAATAATTTTACACACATTTTGATGGAAAATTGTCAAGACCCCCTCCCACCAAAGATGCCCCTCCTGAGCTGGCAATTGTGAAAGGGAGATAATGACCCCCGAGTCCCGCCTCCAGTAGGCCCCGGGTTGGCGACTAGCACCAAGGGTATGAGTTTTCACAAATATTGGAGGAATTACCCTTTTTATTATTTTGGATCGGGAAATAGGACAAGTCAACCACCAAAAAGGGAAAAGGACAAGTGTATATAAATAAACCCAAACCAAGCCCACATGCATGTTTAAACAATTTTTATAACAAGGTACAAGTACAAGGAAGCTCAAAAGTACAATGCCAAAGAAAACAAGAGAACAACAACTGCAACAACTCCAACTGCCCGACTAGTAGGGTCCCTCACGGCCCTGGTAGTCCTCCTGGAAACCAGAAAGTAAACGTAGGGTGAGCATACAAGTATACTCAGTAGGGAAACCTAAATCTCTCGTGCACAAGTGGGGAGACACCCTAATGTCCCGTGAGAAAACAGAAGAACCAGAAACTAACAAGGAAAAAACTATCCACCCAGTCTCACTGGTCACACTCACCAAGTAACACAAACAAGTTTAGTATATATATAGAACAAAAGTATTGGGTACCCCGCACCATTTCCCACTTAATTAGATGCTGCTCTTCCTAACGGCAAAGGTCCTGCCGCTACCACACTCTTCCCGCCCACAGACACCTGGGCCAAACCACGCATCCCGCCCGCACACACCTGGGCCTCACAACCACGCATCTCGCCCGCACACACCTGGGCCACAACCACTAACCCACCCGCAGACAGCTGGGCCTCATCCCGAAGGTTCTTGGGAACGGTAAGCCTGCCCGAAGAGTCTTGGGCTAAAGGTCGCCTCAAGCCATCACAACCTCCGAGACCTACCCGAAGATTCATGGGTGTAAGGTCACCTCAAGCCATCACAGCCTTCGAGACCTACCCGAAAAGTCTTGGGTGTAAGGTCACCTCAAGCCATCATAGCCTATGGAAGAAGGAGCAGGAAGGAGCTAGTAACTAAGGGGGAACACCCTCTCCCATAAAATTGGAGTGTTCGGCACTAGGTTCTTGACATGGGTGTGGTGCGACAAAACACAAAGATACAATTCTATATATACATATACCAAACACACAGCACAACCTATGGCTTCTTAAAAAGAGAAACTGAGCATGTGCCTCGGCACTGCTACCACGAATCATGCATCAACAACCAAAAAATCATCCCCCAACCCCATTTAGGTTTTCATGTTTCATGCAATGGTTTAACAAATTATTACTACTGGGCAACTATCATCTAGAAAAAACCTTTCACAATCATATCCCTGTCATCCACAACCAAGGTTAGGTAAAACGCAAGCAACCACATGCCATTTCATTTAAAAAAGATTATCACAACCATACAACATTCCATCATTCATTTATTTCAAAGTTCCACACATAAAACCCTTTCCACACACAAAACATTTCCGCATTTGAAAACACCTTTTACATCAAAACACTTTTCATAATCAAAACACTTTTCATAAATAAAGGCATTTTCCACAACCAACCACTTCCCATTTCAACCCCATCGTTTACAAAACATTTCACACCTCCACCGTCAACCATTCCAATAAGATCACCACCCAAACGTCGCAGCCCCGCTGCCCAGCATCACATCACAACACCATTCCAGAAAAAAAACATTTCCCACAAAACAACGAAACCACCAACATGTTCATTATTCCAATTTTGTTCAACCGGGGTGATCACACAAGGTTTTCATTCTCATTTAATCAGCCAGTCTTTACGTGCTTATCCATTTTCCATGTTTTAACAAAACCAACCACAAACAATTCAGATATCAATTTCGCACGCAAAGGCCACCAACGGCCTTGATTTTCAGTAGGCAAAGGCCTTTCAATCCAAAATCACAATCAGAAGATAAAGAAACTGGAAGGCAATAGAAACAACACAAAACCCCAAACCCTTCTTTATCCCATTATTATCTTTATTTAAAGTTCAACTGCATCCCATGGGACAAAGGAAAAATATCCCACCCCGCATGTTGCACCAAATAGAGAGATGAAGGTAAACCCCTACCTCAAAAGGTCCCGATCACGTCGCTTCCGACGACGTCCTTCGGTGTCCTCTGCCTTGGCCAAACCCGAAAAACGCCTCCTAGGATGGAAGCTAGAGAAGGAAGGCCGGAAGGATAGGTGACAAGTACGGGCATAGAAGCTTCATCTCATCGCTACGATCCTGTGGCCGCTGACGGATCTTAATTCGGAGCTCGGACAAAGAAGTTAGAGGAGGAATACTTCTCGATTGTCCAAGAGCGTCGTCGTGCGACAAAGAAGCGATCGATATGGAAGATAAACCATGACCTCGTTCTTATATAGGAAACGAATAGGTAAATCCGTATTCAGCGTGCATTAATGAATACACAATGTGACCATCCATACGTTACATGTTTTGATTGGTTAACACACAACACGTCACGCGGTTTCCACGCGTTTTAATAAAAAACGTTAATTTTATTAATATGTGTGTTTCGTTGACCCGAGACATAACTCATAAAAAGGTATCCATCACTAGTCTTAAAATGACCGTCTTAATTACAGGATTACACTACCGCTGACGGTTCGTCATTCTGACACCATATGAAGAAGTTACGGTCGAATTAAGATTATAAAACCCAAAAAATAATAATAAAATTTTATAATATTATTATTTATTTATTTTCCTTGAATTTTATACGCTCAAAAAAATTGGGTCCCCTTTTGATTTCACGCCCAAATATCTCCACCACCAATCAATCACCTTTATTTTTATTCTATTATGATAATAATATTATTATGAATATTATTCATTTAAGGGGAAGAAAAAAAACCCCCCTTACACCTCCTTTAACCTCATCATACACCCCCTTTATTCTCCCCATTTATTTACTTTAATTTATTATCTCATTTAATCCATATGATTTATTATTATAATATAAATGGGGAGGTCCATGTATAGCGCCTCACCCACATGCTCCTCATTAACATAATAAATATATAATACAAATATTTTTAGTTTTATAATAAAGGAAAACCTCATGTTCAATTAATTCATGAGCGTTTCGGGTACCCAATCTGAAAACCCGAAAAAGACATCCAATATTGGACTCATAATTTCCGTCTCGTAGTCAGGGTCACACTGCCACTAACGGTTCGTGAAACCGAGGTCACATGAGGAAGATACCGTCAAAATTCAGTTTTCCCATCCAAAATTAATAATTACATTATTATATTATATTATTTAATTTAATTCTTAAATTCTCACATTCTCTCTCCAATCTCCTTGAGACTCACGCACAAAGTCATTTGTTTAGGTGGATTACACTTGGAACCTCTCTCCTATATTTATTTTTCAATAAATTTTATTTCCTTTAATCATGTTTCTCTCTCCAATCTTCTTACCTTCTTCCACAAAAAGTTGCGCATATCTCTTCCTCATTCCATGCCCAAAACTCCCCACCTTGTATTCCTTCTCTCTCTTTTTTTTCATTTAATCTATTCTTTTATTTTATATCATTATTAATATATTTTTCATCTTCTCTCTTCAATCTCATTCCTCCCCAACAAAGTGGCGCCTCCCTTGATTTTACACCATTAGTTCCATTCTTTTTATCATAATTATTTTCAATAATAATGATTGAATCTTCCTAAAAAAACATGCAAGATCACCTCTCATCAAAACCCACATGACACACACCTATTTTAAATCTTTATCATCATTATTATTATTTTATTTTTTTTAAACAGAATTATCATAAATAATAACATCTCTTATTTATCATTATATCTCAAATCTCATTGCAATTAATTCAAAACATAATTCTCATTAAATCATTATTACCAGATCTATCAACAAAAACCAACATTATTATTATAATTATTTAGTATAACACTTATAACAAAACCCCACATAAAATTTATTAACACGTCACCATTTATTATTAATAATATTTATTATTTTTGATGTTCGCCGCATTGACCACATCAAAAAAACGTTTTTACAAAGTAATCGACCGGAGAGGTCCGGGCCATTACATTAGATACCTCTCAAAACATTCTCGTCCTCGAGAATTAAAAACTGACCCAGAAGAAGGAAGGGATCTGAAGAACCACTCCACAAGATACCTCACAGGGCTCTCGTCATGACAAGGAACCAACCAACAACTCTATGAGTTAGGAATTCCCTCTCCTATGTCAAGATACTATCTGCTTTAGGCTGCACTGACTCGCATGCACGGTTTTAATCGCATCCTCATTAATGCGTCTTGATTAAGGATCAGGTTTTTCCTTTCCCATATATTAGGTTTTTTTTCCAACTTACACTGCACCCAACAACGTAAAACCCACACACTGCCCGGACACATGGCTTGAGGAATTCCTTCTCCCATGTTGAGATATTATCCGCTTTAGGCGGCACTGACTCTCCAGCACGGGTTAAATCGCATCCAAATTATTGCGTCTCGGTTAGGGATTAGGTCTTCCCCTCCCCACATGATAGGGCTCTTCACGTACATTTAAAGAAAAGTGGGAAACAACATAGCATTATAGGCTCATGAAAAACAAAGTCCAGGCCCAAAGCATGGGCGAGAATGAGTTTCAACAATTGAGTGTGATGCTCCTGGATTTAAACAAAACATAAACGAGAGCATTTAAGTAAAACATGAAACATCTCTCTCGATCTTTCGCCTTGCTGGGGCTGCCACTTCTATTGCGTGAAATTGTCCGCGTCCCACTCCTCTACATTTCTGTTAACGTCCAAGTTCCATAGATGTACGGTAAACAAGGATCGCCTAAGCCCAAGTAGTAAGGAAAAACTCAAAGTTTTAATTTTCATTTTATTTCAATTTCTTTCCCAGAACACCCAAATCAAGTAAAAAACAAACATGATGATGCATGTACATTCCCTAGGGTCTCTACCCTGCAATCAATGTAGTCTCACTTGGTCGTTCGGTAGGCTCAGAGTCCTTACATCGGATCACGGGGGGCCCTAAAATCCCGTGTCCTAGCCGGTCTTCCCTGGCCTATGTCACGCACCAAGATTAACGAACACTATTTCCCTACCATCCCATGCAATCCTCACTGTGCCTAACTCCAGACTCCATCTTATCTATCAACCATCAGCCTCTGATACCATTCTGTCACGACCCCCTCCCACCAAAGATGCCCCTCCTGAGCTGGCAATGGTGAAAGGGAGATAATGACCCCCGAGTCCCGCCTCCAGTAGGCCCCGGGTTGGCGACTAGCACCAAGGGTATGAGTTTTCACAAATATGGGAGGCATTACCCTTTTTATTATTTTGGATCGGGAAATAAGACAAGTCAACCACCAAAAAGGGAAAAGAACAAGTGTATATAAATAAACCCAAACCAAGCCCACATGCATGTTTAAACAATTTTTATAACAAGGTACAAGTACAAGGAAGCTCAAAAGTACAATGCCAAAGAAAACAAGAGAACAACAACTGCAACAACTCCAACTGCCCGACTAGTAGGGTCCCGCACGGCCATGGTAGTCCTCCTGGAAACCTGAAAGTAAACGTAGGGTGAGCATACAAGTATACTCAGTAGGGAAACCTAAAGCTCTCGTGCATAAGTGGGGAGACACCCTAAGGTCCAGTGAGAAAACAGAAGAACCAGAATCTAACAAGGAAAAAACTATCCACCCAGTCTCACTGGTCACAATCACCAAGTAACACAAACAAGTTTAGTATATATATAGAACAAAAGTATTGGGTACCCCGAACCATTTCCCACTTAATTAGATGCTGCTCTTCCTAACGGCAAACGTCCTGACGCTACCACACTCTTCCCGCCCGCACACACCTGGGCCAAACCACGCATCCCGCCCGCACACACCTGTGCCTCACAACCACGCATCTCGCCCGCACACACCTGGGCCGCAACCACTAACCCTCCCGCAGACACCTGGGCCTCATCCCGAAGGTTCTTGGGAACGGTATGCCTGCCCGAAGAGTCTTGGGCTAAAGGTCACCTCAAGCCATCACAGCCTCCGAGACCTACCCGAAGAGTCTTGGGTGTAAGGTCACCTCAAGCCATCATAGCCTCCGAGACCTACCCGAAGAGTCTTGGGTGTAAGGTCACCTCAAGCCATCATAGCCTATGGAAGAAGGAGCAGGAAGGAGCTAGTAACTAAGGGGGAACACCCTCTCCCATAAAATGGGAGTTTTCGGCACTAGGTGCTTAACATGGGTGTGGTGCGACAAAACACAAAGATACAATTATATATATACATATACCAAACACACAGCCCAACCTATGGCTTCTTAAAAAGAGAAACTGAGCATGTGCCTCGGCACTGCTACCACGAAGCATGCATCAACAACCAAACAATCATCCCCCAACCCAATTTAGGTTTTCATGTTTCATGCAATGGTTTAACAAATTATTACTACTGGGCAACTATCATCCAGACAAAACCTTTCACAAACATATCCCTGCCATCCACAACCAAGGTTAGGTAAAACGCAAGAAACCACATGCCATTTCATTTACAAAATATTATCACAACCATACAACATTCCATCATTCATTTATTTCAAAGTTCCACACATAAAACCCTTTCCACACACAAAACATTTCCGCATTTGAAAACACCTTTTACTTCAAAACACTTTTCATAATCAAAACACTTTTCATAAATAAAGGCATTTTCCACAACCAACCACTTCCCATTTCAACCCCATCGTTTACAAAACATTTCACTCCTCCACCGTCAACCATTCCAATAAGATCACCACCCAAACGTCGTAGCCCCACTGCCCAGAATCACATCACAACACCATTCCAGAAAAAAAAACATTTCCCACAAAACAACCAAACCACCAACATGTTCATTATTCCAATTTTGTTCAATCGGGGTGATCACACAAGGTTTTCATTCTCATTTAATCAGCCAGTCTTTACGTGCTTATCCATTTTCCATGTTTTAACAAAACCAACCACAAACAATTCAGATATCAATTTCGCACGCAAAGGCCACCAACGGCCTTGATTTTTAGTAGGCAAAGGCCTTTCAATCCAAAATCACAATCAGAAGATAAAGAAACTGGATGGCAATAGAAACAGCACAAAACCCCAAACCCTTCTTTATCCGGTTATTATATTTATTTAAAGTTCAATTGCATCCCATGGAACAAAGGAAAAATATCCCACCTCGCATGTTGCACCAAATAGAGAGACGAAGGTAAACCCCTACCTCAAAAGGTCCCGACCACGTCGCTTCCGACGACGTCCTTCGGTGTCCTCCGCCTTCGCCAAACCCGACAAACGCCTCCTAGGATGGAAGCTGGAGAAGTAAGGCCGGAAGGAAGGGTGACAAGTCCGGGGTTAGAAGCTTCGTATCGTCGCTACGATCCGTTGGCCGCTGACGGATCGTAATTCGGAGCTCGGACAAAGAAGTTAGAGGAGGAATACTTATCGATTGTCCAAGAGCGTCGTCGTGCGGCAAAGAAGCGATCGATATGGAAGATAAAACATGACCTCGTTCTTATATAGGCAACGAATAGGTAAATCCTTATTCAGCGTGCATTAATGAATACACGATGTGACCGTACACACGTTACATGTTTTTATTGGTTAACACACAACACGTCACGCGGTTTCCACGCGTTTTAATAAAAAACGTTAATTTTATTAATATGTGTGTTTCGTTGACCCAAGACATAACTCATAAAAAGGTATCCATCAATGGTCTGAAAATGACCGTCTTAATTACAGGATTACACTACCACTGACGGTTCGTCATTCCGACACCATATGAAGAAGTTAAGTTCGAATTAAGATTATAAAACCCAAAAAAATAATAATAAAATTTTGTAATATTATTATTTATTTATTTTCCTTGAATTTTATACGATCAAAAAAATTGGGTCCCCTTTTGCTTTCACGCCCAAATATCTCCACCACCAATCAATCACCTTTATTTTTATTCTATTATGATAATAATATTATTATGAATATTATTCATTTAAGGGGAAGAAAAAAACCCCTTACGCCTCCTTTAACCTCATCATACACCCCCTTTATTCTCCCCATTTATTTACTTTAATTTATTATCTCATTTAATCCATATGATTTATTATTATAATATACATGGGGAGGTCCATGTATAGCGCCTCACCCACATGCTCCTCATTAACATAATAAATATATAATACAAATATTTTTATTATTATAATAAAGGAAAACCTCATGTTCAATTAATTCATGAGCGTTTCGGGTACCCAATCTGAAAACCCAAAAAAGACATCCAATATTGGACTCATAATTTCCGTCTCGTAGTTAGGGTCACACTACCGATGACGGTTCGTGAAACTGAGGTCGCATGAGGAAGATACCGTCAAAATTCAGTTTTCCCATCCAAAATTAATAATTACATTATTATATTATATTATTTAATTTAATTCTTAAATTCTCACATTCTCTCTCCAATCTCCTTGAGATTCACGCACAAAGTCATTTTTTTAGGTGGATTACACTTGGCGCCTCTCTCCTATATTTATTTTTCAATAAATTTTATTTCCTTTAATCATGTTTCTCTCTCCAATCTTCTTACCTTCTTCCACAAAAAGTGGCGCCTCTCTCTTCCTCATTCCATGCCCAAAATGCCCCACCATGTATTCCTTCTCTCTCTTTTTTTCATTTAATCTTATCTTTTATTTTATATCATTATTAATATATTTTTCATCTTCTCTCTTCAATCTCATTCCTCCCCAACAAAGTGTCGCCTCCCTTGATTTTACACCATTAGTTCCATTCTTTTTATCATAATTATTTTCAATAATAATGATTGAATCTTCCTAAAAAACATGCAAGATCACCTCCCATCAAAACCCACATGACACACACCTATTTTAAATCTTTATCATTATTATTATTATATTATTTTTTTTAAACACAATTATCATAAATAATAACATCTCTTATTTATCCTTATATCTCAAATCTCATTGCAATTAATTCAAAACATAATTCTCATTAAATCATTATTACCAGATCTATCAAAAAAAACCAACATTATTATTATAATTATTTAGTAAAACACTTATAACAAAACCCCAAATAAAATTTATTAACACGTCACCATTTATTATTAATAATAATTATTATTTTTGATGTTCGCCGCATTGACCACATCAAAAAAACGTTTTTACAAAGTAATCGACCGGAGAGGTCCGGGCCATTACAAAAATGTTTTATAAAAAAGGTTCATTTCGTAACATTATTTTTTTTTCATCACATCTATTGTTATTACACATGTATCTCTATCATTACTCTATTATCACTTCCTCAAATATATCATTTCATTAATATCAATAAATAATTTTGGAGTTTATTGTGTTTTTTTAATAGTTTGAGATATCGAATAAATGATAAATGAATTAGTGGTATTTATTGAGAAGGACATTGGTAGGATTATGTAGTTAGATCATATATTTCCCATTGGTTTTTATAAGGATATAATGTGTCATATTAAATGAGGGAAGAAAAAATTTCAAGGTCATTCCCATGATTTTTTTTCACTTTATATAGTGTGGATATGATTTGATTGACCCTTGTGTATTGAAATGAGTTTTACACAACATTAACACAACTTCCAATGACCAATCACCTTGTGTAATGTGTATTTAATTATATCTCAAGGCCTAAGAAGGATTTATTCACTTATATAAAGACCTTTGTAACATATATATATATCCTAATTGAAACTTGAATATAAATTACTTAAGCATAAGATAGGATATTGATTATTAATCCGTGATATATATCATGAGAATATTAGAGGTGGTGTGATAATAACCATTAAAATATGAATAAATATTGATGATTGAGATCTTTGAGTAAAAGTGATAAATCATTAACCATTAAATGATAACATAGTGATTTTTTGTTTACATGAATTATTAAATTTATAATTAATTAATTAAATTATATTGTTTTTTTCTTGTGATAACCCAATCACCAATGATTCGTGATTTATAATTAGTAAATCACATGATTATTTGTTATGGATTTATGATTGTTGAAACTTTTCTATCCTATATATTTTATTGGTTGTATTTCATCAACCCGGATTTTTATTTGAGGTCCATAATCTATAATATATGTCTATTGGTGGTATTTCGTGCACCCATTGTTTTATTAGTGTTTATTCATCAACTATAGTGTGCAATTTTATTTTTAATAATCCACCTATTAGAAGTTATTATGTGATAAAATATTCAATTTTATTTGTTAATTTTTTTAAAATTCTTCATTCATGGTGAGATATCTCACTCACCACAATTTTTATTATGGTGATACATCATTAGTCAAGATTATGTTTTGGTGGCGCATCATCCATCAGGACACTGTAGTTGTGATACATTACTCATAAGTGATATTTATGTATGATACCTCATTCACTAACTAGAAAAATGGTAATACCACATTAATTTATTTGATATAATGGTGATTCATCATTCAGTATAACTAATTTGGTAAGGTGTGATAGATCATTCACCCTTGAGTTTTTTAGTACATGGGGGATTCGACACATTCTAGAAATGTCTGAATCATTTATAGTCTTCCATGATATATATTATTATGATTTATTGATTTGATAATTTATTTATTTATTTTGTTAAATAGAATTTCATATTAATAATTCACTTTAAGTGGAATAAGATTCAATTTTAAATAATTGGCTGTGGAAAATTTATTTATTCTCACATTGTTCTTTGGAACCCTGGTACTAGAAAATATAGTAAATTTTTAGGAACACGTATTGAAAATGACCTACGATTAATTTTTATGTTTAGGGGATGGTGTATAAATATGGGATATAACTATGACTAAAGGAACATTTTAGTTATAATTTCATTTGTGTATATTTTTTACTAAATTTTTTATTATCAGATTAAAACAAATATGACAATTTGATGTGCTCCATTATGGCATTATAGTTATCATTTTTATAAAACATCCATTAAATACCTATGTAATGATGGGATATAACTATATTATATATGTGTACTAGTTACTACTATTTATTTTTTAATTTCCATATGGTTTATGGTTATATTTTAATATGGGTATACACTGTCTACCAGTATCATATTGACCCTCTCTAATAATCACCATCCTCAAGCCCATATAGTGTTTTTTATAAGGATATGGTTCAGTTCAGATGTGTTTGGTTTAAAATATATATAAATTAGTAGACCACTATATAAGATATCTGATACTATAGTGATTGTTTTGTACAATGGATTGTGTGAAATTCATTAATGAATGAATTAATTACTCAAAAATGTCACCAGGTTTGAATTAAAAAAACATTAAATATATAACAAAAATTCAATGATATGAAATTGACATTGAACCTTTTGTGTTATTATTGTTTCTAGGATATTATAATTTAGAACTCCCCTCAAAATTTCCACATGTGTTATACTAATCTCCAAACATCGATCTTGATATTCTTTATGGCAATCGAAACTAATCTAGTGGTTCACGACAACCACCAGTGAACATAAAAATGTTTCTCATTCTATCTATAATCCATAGTGAGAGGTTTTGAGTACAAAATATCTATAGGATTTAAGGGAGTTCAAGTGACACTTTCCTTAGTGTCTAACACACCCTCTCTCAAGTGGATATATGGTTGAATATATACATTGGGTAAAAATAATTATATTTTCATAATGTCATGTTTTATTTATCTTTTTTGTGTTATTACCCATGTAAAATATTATTAAATACAATAATATTACCACTTCAAATTATTGTGAATATTTATATACCATATCTTAAATAAATAAATAAATATTTAATAAAAATATATTATCTAAAATATATCCATTCATAAGGTCATTTAACTAGACCCAAAAATCAAACATAAGGATTTATCAATCATGAATATGAAAATATAATTTTAAAAATAAATTTCATTTCTAATATACTTGTCAAGACATATTTATTATACAATCATGGGATTTTATTTTTTTTTATAAATAATACTAATTTGATAAGAAAATTAATTATTAAACACAATAAATTATAGATATATTTTTATTCTAATATCTACTCAACTAAAATAATTATTTATTAACTTTATTCAACGGTATCAAGAATAAATAAATAGTTTTTATTTCCTTTTGAATAATAAAACTAAGGTTAAATTTTCAAATAATATATTATAAACATTAATAACTTATTATATTTTTTTCTATAATCATCATTACATGAATAACTATTATTCTATAATTCGAGATAAGTTTTATTAAAAATATTAAATTTAATTGAATTTACGGTGATACTTGATACAATTTGTGTGTTACCCTCTAGGAAACACTGAAATGTTCATTATGTGATGTATTATTAAATCAAATATCAAAAAATACTGAAATATAAATGATTTTATAAATAAATATGTTTAATTAATGACAGTAATAACTATCCTATTAAATATACAATAAAATATAATACTTTTACCTACCAATAACTTATAATGAATGATTCATGCAATTCTCATCACCCCACATAAAATTTTATTATTTCCTTTTCTTTTAAAATTGAACATGTATACCAACTTTAATGTTATTAGATTTCTACCAGACACAGTAATCATTGTTAAATGGGAATAAATTATTATTCTATTGAATCATAATGAGAAAATAAATTCATGAATTATTCAATTTATTCCATTTAACTAATGATGTAAATAAATTATTATACATCTCTCAAAGAATACATCATCGATGTTTTTATTCAGAAAATAATGAACATGATTTTTGATATTCAAGAAAAATAATCTCAAGACTATGTACCATTACACACATATGTAGATAGAAGTATCAAACAGTACATAAAACATGTGCAACCCCTATTGGGGGTTTTGATATAATGACCTCCCTTTATAGAGATCACATATTGAGAACGTCACAGAATTGTGCCTCAATGTATTATATGCCTCCAACACATGATATTCAAACATCATCTTTTTTGTGTAGCTATAATATTCCTAGACCACAATACATATCATTATTAATATAATAATGGATTTTATAGGTTCTCATGATAGTACTGAACTATTAAAACCTATTATTATAGAAAATATTTATGATGAAATTATCATATTTAATTAAAATAAGTATAATAATCATTACATGATAAGAATAATATGGGTACATGTATATGATCTAGTAATGAAAAGAATACAATTTTTTTATTATAGGTTACCTACTCCACCCAATTTTAGTAAATCAAATTAATAATATATCTTAACTCGTTATAACTAACACAATAAATTTTAATTCTGTTGAGTTATATATTTAGTTAATGGGCTTGCTGGCTATTTTTTCAGGGCAACTATAATCACTTTGACTTCACTATCTAGATTCAAACCTATCATGTTATTGAAATCCTATATTATATACCATTTTTCCTATCAATAACATGAATTATTGTCTAATAACTATGATCATATATGATAATAAAATTTATTTATACTAATTAAAATTTCATGGAAAATTTTTTATAACACAAAAAAATCGTTACTTGTACTACTTATTATATTGCATCAAAAGAAACAACAAACTCATTTTAGGTAGACATATCCACGAATAACATTAACAGGTTTTTTATACTAAATTTCTTATAATAAATTAAAAATTAATCCAATAATATATAATGGAATGAAATTTATGTATTTTCATTATAATTAGTCTTTTTTTCATCTATAATTTCTATGTATGTTTCCTTTAAACAATATCGGGTATTGTTGTACTGATTTCACCACTAAATTATATAGTTCTATTGGCACAATTTGTTAGTTTCCCATTATCAATTAATCATATAAAATTTAAAATCCTTTACACATAATATCATATGTGTGATACCATTTCATAAGAATAAACATTTCTTTTAATGATCTTAATCACCACCATCATTTTAACACATCATATTAGGTATATTTCAAAAAATTTACATTGAATTAATTCTCTCATAATGTTTTTTATCTGATTAATTTTAATATGATGTAATAATAAATATTATCACTTTATCTTAATCACCCCATATAAAAACATTATTATGTATTTATCCATTGAACTTGGGTCACTAATTTATGTTATTTGTGGGGAATTAATATTTTTTTAGTCATACTTAATTATAAGAGTAGTAAATATTTTCTATATTTTGTGAAAATATTTTGACTAGGAATAACATGAAGCTCACAATAACACCGTGAAAAAAAGGGAAAATAAAAATACAATGATAAAATTATTAATATGATTTATAGATTGATTCTTGAAGTACATACAAGTTAAAAATAAAATTCACTATGTACACATGTGTTCAAAATGGATTTCAACAAATAGATTTTTAAAAAAATTCCACACATGCAATTCTACATATTATTTAAAACATTTATTAACCAATATTTTATTAACTGGTACTCACTCTACCAACCATATATTACAATAATTTTAATTACAATTTAGTTACAATGGTATTTTTATAAGATATATATTCTATATAAATATATACTTTTTCTTAATATTGTTACCCATTTTCCAGGTATTAAAACCCACCTTTTAATTTATCTTTTTTAAATTTATTACTTAGAGTATTATTAGAATTTATTATTTTTAACTAAAAATATATCCCCATCCCATTAATTTTAGATTATAGGACCAAATCTCATTTTTTTTATCCCTTCATAAAAAACATGTTTCCTTGGAAGACAACCTCCCACTAATTATTATGAATTACTTATTCCCAAGAAAACTCATGCTCATCATGGACCTTTATGTCAGGTAATTCAATCTTTCAACCACTATGATAAATAAATATCTGATAAATAATTATAATAAAATAGTATTTTATTTAATAAAAATTGATTAATGTAAGAATAGTAATATCCATCAAAACATAGAATATTTTTTGAATGTTATCATTAGTTTTTCCTGAAGAATGTTTTTATTAGGAAAACCTTATAAATGGTTTATATCAAATCTCATTTTTTTGACATATTATGATTCATGTATATATTATATTATAATATATACAATAGTAACTATAGTCGGAATATATCAAAGTTATAATACATCTATTTTATATGTATGTCTTGAAAGGGGTAAACGATTTCATCAAATACATAGTAGACTCATTACAGATATTAAATTAAAAAAGTCAATACTATGGTGTGTTTAATGAAATATGAGTTTTTAAATAAATAAAATGTAAATTATAAAACTATGAATGAATGGTATAAGATATTATTTAATTAAAATACATAAGATAACTCTTTATGTTTCACCAATAATATTCTCTAATCACAATGTATTCCATAAATATCATTAATCAAATTTCATGACATAAATGAATATACTTATGAATAATTCTTAAACCAACTCTCACACATCCTTATAATCAAATTATATAATATTTTTTAATTTATAATCAATTATTCAGAAAGGATAATATATCCTAAAACACAATTATTTTGTGAAATACCTAATTTTTTTATCTCACAAAATCATAAACCGTCATCTGTGTATATTAATTATAAATAATTTTACATTTACCTCACAAAGATTTATTTATATATAACTAAGAATTATTAGATTGTTAGAATTTATATTCATCATTGAATAAAAATTTAAGACGTTTTTGATTCATATATAATGAAAATATTAAATAACTTTGACATATAATGACAACATTCATTTCAAACATGAAATAGTGTGCTATTTTTTTAAGAATATGACATTGACCTAAATGTTTTTGTAACAAACAATACCAGAATATATTTTTTAGAATAAACCCACATTTATGTCTTGATTTAAGGAAATAATGTTTGATATATGAGTCGATTATAATATTCTTAATGAAGATTTATCTTATAGATTTCATTCCTTTTGACCATTAAAGGATCCTATATATGGGAATGATATTAGAGTTACAAATAGTATTTAATTATAAATATGTATAACAGAAAATATATGAAATGATAATTTTACAAGATGTTGATTATTCTTTCTTATTTTTAATCCATTTCAATCCCTTGTCTAGTGATTATTTTTTATACATGTTTTATTGATAATCACATGTCTCTTTCTATTCGTCTGAATTATTTTATTTTATAAGTAATATTTTAATGAATCTATTTTCATTCATATTTCAAAAGTATGTTCTTACCATTGCTTCACATATTCCCCATTGGGACTGGAAAACCATGTTCCCACCAATAACTATTAAATTTGAACTATATATTCAAAATATCTGGGTGCCTATGTAGTATATATTTAATTTTATTATTCTTAATGAATATGTTGAATATTTTTTGTAAGGCTAATAATATGATATTTTAAGATAACTAATTATCTATATAGAACCAAAACATTCTTAATTATTTAATGCACATCATCATCTAGAGATAATTATCATTATTTAGGTATCCATATTTAATCATAGACATGTATAATATAGTGATAATTTCATCAATAATCTAGATTTATTTTTCTTTTCCATGATTCCATAGATGAATAACCCGTATTTTTTCATCAGCATTTTGATACGTCGTATTCAAAACCCTATTCGTAGTTGATAACATAATGAACTATACATATTATGTAACCATTATGTATCTCACATTGGATTCCTTTTCACATTCTCTTTCCCACTATGGCAGAAGACTATGAATATAAAATTCTATTACATGTTAATTCCCTTTATTGTTTAGTATGATGAACTAGGGTTCATACCATTCTATAATGTATTTTATGGAGGGGAAATTATATTTTCCATGATTTATTGACAAGTTATTGTCAAAATAAATTCCACAATTTGTAATAAATATATGTGTGTTTTAATAAATAATCTATTTTACCAAATATATTGAAATTTTCAAAGACCTGGTCTTATTAGAACTATGTATTATATCTTAATATTCTAATATTAATTACAAAACATAATGATCCACAATATAATAATTTTGGTCTAGTACATTCAGAAACATATGAACAATAAAAACTTGTTCTTTGGAGTTTTACATCCTCTTCTACATAGCTCCACATAACTAGATCTATTTTGAATCGAATGATGTAAAATACATATCATCATATACTAGGAAAAATAATCTTTATAATGGGTGAGGAAAAATTCTTAACAAGGGTAAATAAGTGTGATATAAATATATCATGACCATAAATGTATGAGAAAATAGACGTAATATTTGAAAACCATTCCCTGTATATCATAGACTGTAAATGGGATACATGACATAAATAATTTATGTTAATAATAAATGAATAAAATGAATCAAGGAATATAATCTATGAGATCATATCATATTCTTAATAAATGGAGTTTTATCATACATATAAGAATATAAAATTATTTACATATTAATCAAAACTCATTTAAAAAACAATCATAGTTGATTGGGTTGTCTACCCAAACAATCGTAGTAGAAAAGGATTAATACCATTACCATCATAGTGGATTATGATAACACAAAAACCCATTTTTGTATCCAATGTTATCTCCCACAACTATTATAGAGTAAAAATTACGATATGAAACTAGGTTCTCTGATAGTCAGGTCTTATTTATCTCATGAGATCTAAATATTCACCCAATGAATTGGGAGTAGATATAGGTCCAACAAAAAAATGTAACTAAAATAATACATATGTATTCCATAATATCATAAAACAATAATATTTTTATAACCAATGAAAAAAATTGGCATCATAACACATTTTTAATTTTAAGGCCCATACAAAGAAATTAGTTTCATAAACATGTCATCAAATCATAACTGATAGGCAAGAAATAGGTTTCCAAAAAATCATTGTAACTGCATACATAAAAAATCCAATGAATGAATTAATATGGAATCATTTTCTCATATCCATATTAATGTTTTAGAAACATTGAATGATCTCATCATAGATAAAAAATTATTTTAAAATATCACTTGGATTATTTCGTAAGTAAAATATAATTTTTCAAATTTAAAAATAACATTTTTTGGAAGAAAAAATGAAAAAACATTTTGAGGACATATTATATTTAATAAAAACTTTTCAACATATACAGGAATCTTTAAAAATTTTTTTGTTATGTACTACATATAATTTACTTCATTTCATACTAATTAATGTAAGAATTCTAACACATTTTTGTTAAAATAAATAGACGCCTTGTTTAGTAAATGGAATGAATATTAATTTAGAATTTTTTTTTAAAAATAATTAATATTAAAATTTAATTTAAATAATCTAATATGAACATTAAATCAGTATTTGAAACATTTTTAGATAACATATATATGGACGAAAATTGTTTTCAACCGAAGATGGAAATAAGATTGATTTTATTTTAAAAAACATTATTCAAAAAACTTGTCCATTATGAGATTAAAATTAAGGGAAAAGATATTATAATGAAATAATATAATCATAATGAATTTTTTTAGGTTTAGGAGAAATATATCATAATATATCATCATTGAATTCATAGTCATAAAAAATCTTTATAAACAATGAGATTGAAACATCAATCCCTTTCCACATTGGTAACTTTTAAATGATTAGTACCATGAATAAAATATTATCATTTAAAAAGAATAATGAAATTCATGACATTACATCTAAAATATTCTATATATACACCTTATAATTTAAGATCGGTATATCAAATAATATAGTTCCAATGAAAAACAATTAGTGGCAAAAATCCCTTACCGCTTTAGAAATCTTATGAATCATAATCCATGATAAAGAATTTAAAAAAATATAATTTTAATATCATAATAATAGGTAAATTCATGATACAATAGGTCAATGTTCATGTATATAAACCACAAAAAAACTGAGGGAGAATTTTTCAGATGTATCCTATAAATAAATGTGAGATCTGAAATCCCTTAAAGAATTTTAATTTTAGAATGTAAGAGAAAATAATGAATAAAATAAAACCATAAATATCAACAAAATATGCATATTAATAACATAAAATGTAAAATTTTATTTTTATTCACCTCCAAAAATAAATTATGTGTATAACATAAACATATGTCTCAATTAAGAAAAATTTGAGACAAAATCATTTGCCTTTTGTCTGGAAGTACTCCATAGAAGTACCAAAAAATTTTATAAGAAATATAAGTTTTTTATAAATCTATTAAAATGGAATAATTATATATATCATACCATATATGATTTTATCATAAAATTTTATTACCTTTTTATTAAAAATTCATTGATGAAATCATGTTTCCTGTAATACATGATTTGTTTTTCTTGTAGGGTTTGATTTCATATTTTTAGTCCATTAAATTTTATTAAGGTTCTATATAATAAATATTGTTAAAAATTATATTAATGTAATATATATATATATATGGTATATATATATTTATTTTAATCCATATATGATATATATTGAAAATTATATACATTGTTCATGGAATTAGTATGCCTTACGTATGCATTAACATTGATTCTATTTTCTCAACGAATATTGAAAAAGAAAGCTAAATAACAATATCCTTTATATCTTAATTATTATGTAATATATACATATCACCTATATTAATTATACATATCCTTATTATACTCCATGAAATGAATTTGGTAATAAGGTATCACATAGCTTCGTAAGGCGGTAGTGTTCCGTAAAGGGAAGTGAAGTTGACGTATCTCCTTTAGAATGAATATTTTGATGGTATATGTTATATATAAATTATATAGGTAATAAAATTTAAAAATTATCTTTTATATTATTTTAAAATAACTTTATTAGTATAATTTTATAGTGGAAATGGAAAAAACACTTCAACTCAGTTCTGGAGGCGATAGTTTGTCATGCAATAGAGCGACATTATGGTTTTCCAATGAGTCACAAGGTAAGAAGGTAAAAATGGTATTATAATTAAATAAGTATAATATTATCATAAATATGTTACATAAAAATTATATCTATAATTATTTAAATCAATGAGAGTTGGTGATGGAAATTAATAACACCGGTCTGCGATGTGGTAGTTTGGTGTACACACGATTGATGCTTTCAATTCCCATTTGATGGAAGAGTAAATCAATATAGGTTATTAAAATAAAATTTTAAAATCTAAGTATATTGGAGATATTTTTATTATAATATAAAAATATTTTAATAATATTTTAATTATTTTGTTGAAAAAAATAAAATAAAATTTCATGAATTTTACATCTTCTTCAGACAGCCCTTTTAGGTTTATACCTAATTCTTTATATGAAGTGATTACAAATAAAAATAAAGAAACAATGATTTGGTTAAATAACTAATTAAAATATTTACGTATTTATTGGATAAAATACAGAATTATGGATTTGTAAATTGGATAGGAGAGTGGGTGACCTATTATAAGTGGTGGAGAGGTCACACATGAAATTATTGAAAATATTAAAGTGTAACAATATTTATCACATGAAAAATGGATAAAATTGGGTAACAATTGAAAATAATATTTTCTTTCTATGATATATTTCTATAAAATGTGTTTTGGAATATTTTCTAGTCTATTTTACACACAAACAATTTTACATCAAGACTTTAGTAATCTTTTTTTATCCTCATCTGAGATAATTAATTTTTATTGTTTTTATGATCAATTTTGATAAAAACTAATTTTGAATTATAACATAGGTTAAATTAGGATTATTAAAAATGTGGAATTCAATTTTTTATATTCAATACATATATATAGAATTATATAATTTAATATTAAAACAACAAATGCGAAGAAAAAGATTTTTTCGAAAGATAAAATTCTCAAAAGAATAGGAGGTTTTAATATAAATATTAAATAGAAAATTATTTTTAATTACATATATTGGATTGGTAGATATTTAATTAAATAATAATAATTAAGTTACAATATTAAATTTTGATTTAACATTTAAATTTGTTAAATGAAATAATAATTGTTAATAAAAAATAGTATTTTCACAAATCACTAAAACAATTAACATGATATAAAATTATGAAAATTTAAATCCATGATGATATTAAAATAATTACTTTAGAAAGGATGGTAATTTTTTAAAATATGTTTTATAAAATATGAAATATTGATTTTAAAATAATTAAACATAATTTGAAGAAATTGGTTCTCTTAGAAAAATATTATTTAAGGCAGAAAATTAAATATATTATAATCTAATGTCATTAAAATTCATATGAATAATGTTAAAAATTTGATTCAATATAGAAAATATCTATTTCAGTAAAATAATTTTATAAAAATTTATTTATTTAATTTAATGTGATAAAACATCTTTGAACGTATAAAAATAGTAATTCAGAAAGAGATTTCACTTTTTAAATGGGTTTTATTTTAATTCCCAATTAATTGGCCTCCAAATAATTCATATTATATACTCGAGTAAAATATATATTTTCATAATTAAATTATTCCTATTAATTCACACCATTAAAATGTATAGGCAATAAATAACATATTAAATAAGTATATTTAAATAGAACATCGTGTTTCATTAAAACTCATTGTTTTGTGTAACAGATGCTATAAAATAATATAAATTTATTAGAGAAAATATTTCATTAATTTTAGGGGGTTCCATTTTAACTATAGAAAAAACATTCAAAATAATTTTTACGTAATCTCCATAATCAATTGTTTGGTATTTGAAAATTATATTATAGAAAACTGATATTGTAATATGGCCAATAAAACAACATATTGGAAATATGGAAAATATGGGACCATGTTCATCACATAATTAATTTCTAAAAATGGAGAAAATTGGTGGACATAGATAATATATACTTGGAAGTGAAAAGAAGTTCACAAATAAAAATAGAGTGTGATATAGAATATGATTAGGAGAAACATCACAATCACAAAGCCATAAATCTATGATAGGTTAAAAGACTATTCATTCATTTGAAGTAAGGTTAATATATAAAATTTTAATTCTATATCATTTTTTTCCAAAAAATGAATATTATTAATTAGAATACATAATTACAATATTTCTTTCCATTTCATTAGCACAATATCATCCATTAAAATTGTTTCATTAAAATTACACATTATCTATTACTATACGAGGTGGCTTTTTCATAAAAGAAGACCTAATAGATATATAGATCCATAAATGAATGATACTTCCATTATATTATCTCCACTTTTTTTCAAAATCTAAATGGTTAGAGAATGTTATCCAATATTTAAAAATCTTTATACAATGAAATAATAAATTAATTACAATAACCATTTATAAACATGAACATAAACCATTCAATAAATGGTAAACCTTATGACCCATCCAAAATAAAAAATTTATAAATAATGACAATAAATTTCCCAAATGAAATTTATTTTAATCCACAAAATATCATTATGTAACTCCAATGGCCACATTCCAAATATAATATTGCCTTCATCATATATTATCCAGATGCATTGTAACAACAAAAATTACAATTAAAAAAATGAATACTTCCTCGTTAATTAAATAAAAACACACACTATTGACTATATTCTTTAAATAAAAATATAATATTATCTATATCAATGATAATAGAAAACCCCTTTTCAACAAAGAATTAATGAGTTATAAGGTCAACAATACTATGAAATTTACATTATATGTATCAATCATCTCATTATCCACACAAAACGCCAATTTATAAATTTAAAGAAATTATTACGGGTTTTATTACATTAATCATGTATTTTACATAATGTTCATTCATTACATAAAATCATTTTCCTAGGTCAACATACCCGCAAAACATGTTATTGAAAATAATAAATGGATAACATATAACTAATTATCATCTATATATTTCATGATTTATATAAAATTATTCATGATGCTCCATATACAAACATTTCAATTAGTATACTTCATTATTAAACTATTAATATTCATCTCATTCCTTAATACCTCCATTGTATAATAATAAATATGAATCTGGTCTTTCAACAATCTCATTTTAATCAAGATTCATTCAATTTTCATAAATAATAATGTTAGAACAAACCATTTCTTTCACATGTTATTCATAGGCTCCTTATCATTTATAGTATAACCATGAATTTTACAACCTTTTCTCTTCTCTTGAAGATCTCTACATATAAGAAATATATTTTTATAATGACTATAATTTTAATAATTAAAAATTTTATTTTATAATAAAACCATAAGAAGACCAATATTCTTTATCCATTACATTAACTGAACATTTCATTTTTCCTCTGTAACTAATTTCTATTTTCACTTATTCTATACACATAAAATATCTTCTTATTCAACTTCTACTTTCATTCACGACACACATGAAATTGAATATTATTTCTTCTATGGTCTCAACTAGTAATTCTATTATTAGGAAAGTATTCAACAAATTTTCTATCAAATTAAACACTATCCTAGTTCCATATGGTTCATTCCATTTATTCAAATAAAAAACATGAGTGTAAAAATCATTATTCATAGTGGGAATCCATATATGTATAAAAAAATATATAATATTTCTAAATCATGGAACATTCTATTCAATATAAAACATTGTATGATTGACCTCTTCAACTCATGATCATCATATATTCAAACCAAATATGATGATTCAAAAAGAAAAAATGAATTAATAAAATAATTAATATAATAAATGACAAAACATGATTGTAGTAAGGTCTATTTTCTTGTATCTGTTATTTCATTGTCAAAACCATACAAGGCATTTTAGTAGTTATTACCCCCAAGAACATCTTCTCTAAAAACCCATACACTTGTAGTATCTAGATAGGAATTTATTTTCAATGTAATCTATATATTTTCATCCATAACAAAACATTAGGATGATATCATATACTCATACTATTCTTATGGTTTCTTACCTAATTTCTTCTCATCCATGTTTCTAAATATAAATTAAAACATTTCTATTATACAAACTATAAAGTCCCAAACATCTCATAAATTCATAATACATATTAATATATAAATATTATCTATAAAACCTAATCTTCCTTTCCAGAATCCTTTAATTCAATTACATTTTGAAAATTGAAAACATTGGAAATTTTTCAACAATAGTACTACATCACATCTCACATAGTTAATCATAATTACCACCCCTTACAAACACATAACACATAATACCTATCATTATAACCTCAGAAAAAACATTAGACATGGTGAACTCTGATACAAAGTAATGGAAAAAAATTATATATCAATATAACATGATTATAAGGGTATAAGAATAGGAAAATAACATTTTAAAACCCAACCATACATTTTGAACAACATAAAAATGATTCGTGAAACAAATCACGGGGGTTCATGAAAATTGAATAATAAATTAATCAAGAAACATAATCTATGAGAGAAAACAATGGAATATGAAATGGATTTATAGAATACACATGCACAAAATATCAATTCCTTATTAGTCATGATTCATATCCTAGAATATCATAGGGGATTGGGTTCACTCTAGAATCCAAAAACATAGTCAGGGGTAACTTCCCATAATATTGTAGTTAATTTGGATAAGTCCCATACAATCATAGTAGTCATGGTTCACTTATATGACATTCATAGTGGAACTAGTCCCTTACTAAATTGTGTTCACTTCCTATTCCTTTCCTATTTATCTCATGAGACCTTTATCATTAGACAATGATTTTTATGGAAATATGGGTCCCATATGCCACATGTTGAAAATTACACATATGTTTTCAAAAAGATCATAATACATTCATAATATAAGAATCCATGAAAATAAATTTTCTTCATAACAAATTTATCCTTTTAGAATGTATGAATTTAAATGGGGTTTATAAACATTTCATCAAGAAAAATCCATAAAAGGGAATCAATTTCATAATAAAATCGTCATCATAAACATAAAACCTATAGAGAATGAATTTGGATTTTATATTTATTTTATATCCCTATTAAATAATATATAACATCAAAATATTTCATCTTATATGAAAAAATATTTTGAAATATCATATGGAAATTAACCTAAAAAAATAACTTTTTGACTTTTAAAAAAATATTTTTAAACCTAATGTATAATAAAAAAATTTGAAATACATTTATTTGAATTTTTTTTGAAACATATTATTTGTCATTCAAAAAATTATGTTTTCAAAATATTGGGAAATCATGTTAAAGAAACATAGGTTACAATGAATATTACATTCATATTTTCAGTAAAATGAAAATTTTAATTTTTTATAAAACAACATGAATATCCCATTTGAATTATTATGTAAAATGTAAGTAAATTTCTTAGAAATGATTTTATAATATCACATAAGAACATTAAAATTTATGTGAAAACATTTTTTTAAAACATGGATTTGGAATAAAAATGATTTTTTTACAAAGATATAAATAAAGTTGATTTTATTTAACAAATCATTTTTGAATCCCAAGTACATAAAGAGAGAAAAATGAATGAAATATAATTATTTTAAAAAAATTAATATATTTTAGTTAAATTACAAAATTTCAGGAAAGATAAATCATAATATTTTTTTAACTCATTATTATAAATAACCCTGAGGAACAATTAAGTAGTAACATAAA
This sequence comes from Viscum album, assembly GCA_963277665.1. NCBI lineage: Eukaryota > Viridiplantae > Streptophyta > Magnoliopsida > Santalales > Viscaceae > Viscum > Viscum album. Next base: position 1,008,457,633 of record OY728119.1, on the reverse strand, counting down.
ACTATTATAACATTAGAAACTACTGAATCATAATCCCCCTAATAAAATAACATTAAAAAAAATTAAATAAAAGGAAAAAAATTAAATTAATTGTATTACATATAAAATGGATTTTATATACACTTTATAAATGAATATAAATTCATAATATAAAATATTTCTAAAAGAAAAAAAATTTAGACAAAAAACATTTATCACATTAGTAAAATTATGAATCGTGATCCCTAAAAAATAGAAAACTAAAATGAAAAATTAAATATGATGAAATTAATTATATCTATGATATAACTAATAAAAATGGTATTATTAAAACTACAAAAATTAATAATGTGGTGAATGTTTCATAAGTATCACACAAATAAATGTGATACTAAAATTTTGTTATAGCATATTAACTTTTTAATAGTAAGACTGAACAAATAACAGAATTAAATGCAACATTAAATCTAATTAAAATAATGATACATGTGAATTAACATGTCTAGGGGATAATATATTCACCACATAAAATAAATTTGGTGCATAATAATGTATGTCTCAATGATGTAAAATTTCATAAGAATTTAGTTCTTTATGTTTGGACAGCCTTCATAAACATTCAAAACTGATGTATAGTAAATATAGGTTTATTTTCCATATATTATATATCCATATATATATATCACCATCTATTATTTAATTATAACCATTTATTACCTTTCTATTATCAATTTCTTATTAAAATCATGTTTCACGTAATAATTACTTCATTTTTAGTGTATGTTTAGATTTTTTATTTTATGTCCTTTGATATTTATTATGTTTTCATCAAATAAGTAATTTTATAAATTATATAAATATAATATATATTTAGTATATTTTTATTTTTTGATCCATAAAATTTAGAGATAAAAAATAAAATACACCATTAATGTTGGCGGTAGGCCATACATAATTATGAATGTTGATTCTCTTTTCTCAACAGATATAATGAAAGAATAGTAATTAATAAATCACTTTCAAATATTCATTATTATGTAATAAATATGACATATAATTGTTAATTTTATGCATACCACCTATAATTTTAATCTTTAGTGATGAACGAATCATATCGCTTCACGAGGGAGTAGTCCACTGTACACATGAGCAACGTTATTATCTCCCCCAAAAAAATAGAAAGTAAGATGGTATATGTGATATATATATTCCATTGGTATATTGTATTTAAAAATATCATATATATTAATAAAATATATCCATATTACTATACTTGTAAAATGGGAATCATAAAAAACAAATCACATTGGTTCTTGAGGAAGTAGTCCTCTGTACACCCGATGGACAAAGTTGTTTTTGAATGGGATATATTGTCAGATGTTATATATGATATTATATGTAAATATATAAAAAATGTAATTAATATCATATATAATTATTAATTCCATCACTATATTGATCTGAGAGAGGTGGTTCTGGAAAACGAGTAATATTGGTTCGTGAGGATTTTGTTAACCAAACAGACGATCAACAGTTTTTTTTCTTTTTTGATATTACAGGAAATAGATATAAGTTATTAAATTAAAATAATGGAATAATAGTACATGTTTGATAGTGGAGTTAATATTTCATCAGAATTTATGAATAATTTAATGAGTTGGAGGAATAAATACATCAAAAATGCAACTTTAAAAAGTTCACTAATTATTTGGATAACCTCTTTAGGTTTATATCTACAAACTTATTAAGGGGGATTCATGAAAAAAATAAGGCCTTTATAATTTTGGGAGGTAATTATAGAAATAATTTTGTTGATATTGGATGGGAAAAATGGGTTTGGATGTTTGAATACGATAGGATATGGGGTGGTGTTTTATATGCATGGGCGATGACATATATAGAATATTTGAAAAGAATAAAGTGAAACTACATTTTTCAGATTCCAAAAGGTTTCAAAAAAGATTATTATTGAACATTAGTGGTCATAAGTTATATATATTTCTATAAAATGTGGTTTTTATTATTTTATAATAAATTTTACCACTAATCATTTCACATTAACTCTCGTGGTAAACCCATTTTAACCATATCTACATTGATATATTTTTACTATTGTACTATTCATTTTGAAAAAAATTGTTGAACCGATTATATATTAATAATTATGATGATTTAAAATATTTCACCCATTTTGGAAAATTTCAATCACATAATTATAAAATTTTAATTCAAAATTAATCATATAGAGTTGATGAAAAATCATTTTCCAATGAGAAATGTTCATTCCAATAAGATTGTTTAGTATCAAAATTTAATATGAAAATGACTGTAATGAAATATATTGGACTAATAGATATATAATTGAAATAATTTTACTTTTAAATCCATAATAAAATAAATTTTATAATTTATATGTTTCAAATGAAAAATGGTTTTTGATAAAAACTCGTATTTTTTACTATTCACGGAAAAAATCACCTCTTTATAATATTTTTAAAAATTGAATCCATGATAATTTTGACATTATTATTTCAAAAATTATGATAGTAGTTTTAAATAAATTCTCTTAAATTGGAATAATAAATTTTATAATAATTGTAAAAAAAAGAAACAAAACTCATTTTTTCAGAAAATTTCAATTTCAATAGTCAAATTAGATTTATTCATTTTTCATTCCAAAAAACACATAATTAAGATGAATGGTAATAAATTTATAGAATATATAATATAAATATTTAATTAAAATCATTCATAAAATGTAATTAATTAATTTATTAATATTAAACACATTTTTTACATAGAAGTCGTTTTTAGAAGGATATTTTCTTTTATTTTAAAATGGTTTTTTAATTTATAAATATTTGATGAAAAAAGTAGATCATATAAATTTTTAGATCATATATTTTCGTAATTTATGGAATATTATTATTACCTTTCATTTAATGGATATAAAATAACATGCATTTTATTAAAAAGAATATATCGTTTCATTAAAACATGATGTTTCATATAATGCATAAAATCAATGAATATTTAACTTGTATGAAAAATTATATCACAAAATATTCTATTCATACAAAATATTAAAATAATTAGTATCATAATAATTTAAAAATTCAAATAATCTATAAATATTATATTTAGAATATCCAGTCACTTATATATTATATGTAAAAGAATCAATGTTTTCTTTCAATTAAGTATGAGAGAGACCTGATAAAACTTTCCATGAGGAATTTAGGTAATATTTACTTTCTAACTACATTAATTCATAGCACTATAAGATATTATGTTAATCCCATAATCAATAAATCATATAATCTAATTTAATAGACACTTTTACCTAGGATACACCATGTATTTTTGGAGAAACTACTCTTGATAATTTCATAATTATATCATTTGAATAATTTTTTTTTAAAACTATGAGATAAAATAAATTATCTTAATGAAATCCAAGATAATATTTTGATATTCGGTTTCACTATAACTCATGTGATTGATAGTTTTATATAACACCTAGATATTTTTATGTGCATAATTTTTCTCCATTTTAGTTTATTTAAAAAACTAATAATGTGGAATGATTTAAATTTAAGTGATATATTATAATCTATAAATATGAATTTATTTTTATATATTTGTTATTTTTATTTATATAGATAATAATAAATTATTTTTTCCATCCTAATTACACTTCATGAAAACCCTCCATTTTGGAAATTAAAATTTATACTTATTATAAAAAGATCACCATACATAAAACCCCCAAAGAAGAAACATCATGGTGGTCTAAAGTAATGTAAACCCAATGCATCATTGACAACCAAATTCATCCCCTCCTTTTTTTCATCAGCATGTTTAATTTGAAATTAAATTCTACAACTTCTAAGAATCTTATTTTGTAAAATTATTTTCATATTGGAAATTAGAAAAATTTATATTATCTAATAAGGGAAAGTTAATGTTTTACTATAATGAATAGTGAAAATAGTAAAAATTAATTAACATGGATACGGTGAAAACCTATTTACAGGGGGTTAAACTTAAATGATAAGGGATTAAATAACCTATAAACTTATCTAAAATATATTTTAAAGGAATATTTTGTCAATATCAGGTCAATTTATTAGTAATAGACCATTATGGATCCATGTGTCATGATGAAAATGTGGTTATTAGTAAATAATTTGAAAAATTCAAAAGTGTGCCACTAACATCACTTGTAAAACAACACTTAATCTCCCCAAAATTTTATATCATCAATTTAAAAAGCCTGTTAATGATATTAATAATATTTTTAATTTTTATTAATATATTCATATTCATTATAAATATTTTAAGTTATTTTTAAATCCAAAATAAAATAGTTTAAATTAAACACATATCTTATAAGGTTTTATTTAAATTGTTAATTTCTAAGTTTTTTAAATTAAATTGAAAAATTATTTATAATTTTTGAAATTGGTATATCAAAATTTAAATAGGTTGATTTGTTTTGATTTTTTTTGTATAATATAAATTTATCAGTGGAACGTGAAAAATACCGAATTTTGTTCAAAAGTTATTTATATTCAAAAATTTAAGAACCAAAATATTTAGAATATTAATTAAATTAAATAAAATAAAATATATTTATATTTATTTCACTTAATTAATTTTGAATAAAAACTTTAATGGTTATTAGTGCAATAGAGTGTTTCAGGTTTAAAAATGGATTTTATTTTTCTAAAAACTGAATTTAAATGAATATTGTTACTCCATTTTAATTAAATAAAACCATAAATAATGGAAAATATATTAAATGATCTTTATATATTATATTTCATTAAATATTAATTTATTTTTATATAATTATTATTATTGGTCAAATATTTAAAATAAAATCAAATTTTTCTTCAAAGAATAATCTCTTGGAAAAGTGGATTTTTCGTCACATCTGCGTGTTTTATTTTAAAATTATTTTTTGACAATTATTTAAATTATATTTTTTAAAATAGATATAAAATTATTAATCATAATAATTGATATTTTATAATTATTTCAAATTAATTTTTACCCAAATTTAATACTAAATACAGTAAAAAATACTTACCCCTGTTAAAGTAAAAATGGATTTACTGGGGATTAAACAAAATATTTAATTTTAAAAATGACCAAAACACATATTTAAAATATATTTTTGGAATCTATTTTGACCATAAACATTATATTATTTAAATGGTACCATTATTTAATCCTTGTTACTTTATAATGTTGGTGTAATTCATTCTATTAAAACATTTGAAGTCTACCACTTCGCTAACATAACAAATACCACCCACTCTAAACTATTAAAACCTTCAAAACTCATTTTTTTTATCCATTAAATGCATAGATAAATTTTATATGTAACTCATAACTTCCTAAAAGCCTTATTCAACTAAAAATTTTAACAAATAATGGATTTGGTGAAAACCAAAAGAAATTACCCGAAGAAGATGTAACGATCTTCATTAAGTATCCTTTATTATATTTATTCCTCCATCGCTTTCAATTATTCTTAAAACATGATTATATAATAACATAATTATATTCCATATACATATATGTTATTATGTTAAATTAATAACCTAAATACTTCTCATATTCCATCAAATAATATATGAAATCCGTATTCATATGTAAGGAAAACTACCGCCTCACGAAGCAATGACATTAATTTTTTCTATTACCACATCCCATGGTTTGGTATGATAATGAACGTAAAGTAAATATATATATTTATATATAATTTATAAAATAATTATAAATATTTATTGGTTATTTCATATTTAATTTCTTAATTTTCATTCTGAACAAAATATGATAACAACGCTCAGGTGTATGAAAAACTATTGCCTCACGATGTGATGTGATTATTTTATAACTAATTATTTATATGGAGTGAAATAAGGGTAAATATAATCAATATATGATATATACTTGAAAAATATTATTATATTAATTACATATTTTATTTATAAAACCTAAAATAGAAATTTCATTATTATATTTACATTCAATGAAAAATGTGATAACGTCGTTCTAGTAAATTTGTACTGTCACCTTCACGAAGTGATGTGACTCTATTTTCATCACCCAATCAAATATATGATATATGTTTGTATATTTAAATAAATATAATGTTATATATTATATTATTAAAATTATTGAAAGATAAATTTTAATATGCATCTTTCAAGAATGATCATCGAAAAATGGAAGTGTTACTCAAGCTTACTTATGACATACTATCCCCCTGATCATAAAAAACATAATTGATCAAAAAATAAATTCATGATTTTTAATAAAAGTATAATTTATGAATAAATATGATAATTATTTCATTATAATTACTCTATAGGTTTTTACGTTTTAAACACTTTTACCATAGTCCTTCTACCAATGTCATTTATGATAGAGAAGTTGAATATTGTCTAAACATCAGACATAATATTAATTTATTAGGTAAATATATATAACATACTCACAATTTTAGTTAGAGTATTAATAAACATTAAAATATTCCAGATTAATTTAATAGTTAACATTTGTGTATTATTCAGGATGATAGATACACCCATGACAAGTCTAACTCAATTTAATGGATTTCCACTCTCCCATTTATTTCATGGAGGCATATAAAAATTCACCACTAGCTTATATTTTTGGGAGAATAAATTACCCTATTACATGGTATATCACGAATATCATTTTTTCATGATGTTTCATATATCATTATATGTAAATTTTATTTGGGATTATAATTTATAATATAATTAACACGGTAACGGATTTTTCTCTCAATTTTTATTTATTTGAGAAACATGACTATGTTATACACTTATATTATTTTATGATGTGTATACACACAACCTTTTTCATTTATATAATCAATTTAATTATAATAATTATATTATAAATTACATTTTATGTTATTAAATCATGGGAAATACAATTGAATGTTACCAAAGTGGTGATGATTTTATGTTACAATATCATCCATATAAAAAAATAGAATATGTTTTTGATGAAAAAATAATAGGAAATATATCTCAATAAAATCAATAATTATATAATTATATATTTATATATGAAATTTTATTTTATTTGTACCATTTTTCCACTATTTAGTTCATAAAATAAATTAGAAACTATTTTTAGTAAAACTATTTCCTTCTCTCATTGATCAGAAATCTGTTTCCTTCCCACAACATGTTTTATAATTACAATTCCAAAATATTTTCTTGTACTGAAATTTTACTTAAAAGATACATTTTTAACCATTTCTAAATATTAATAACAATCATTTTATTGAAATATAAATGTAATTTTCCCAACAATTCAATTTTGAATTTTTCAAATATAGGAAATGAATAATATTTTAACATGTATGATGTGAAGGAAACATCCCATTTTCATGAACATTATTTTCTTTAGTTATTCAATTTTATGTTTTCATGTTTATTTTCACAAAAATATAATTTTTAAAGGATTTATATTTAATCAAGTGGTTTTCAAATTTTATGGGATATTTTCCTTAATTGTTTTTAAATGATCAGTCACTACCATGTTCCATCAGAGATGATATCAGATGGTGTAACATATGACATACTATGGATATGATCTAGGGATAACATTATTATTATTAATATTAATGGTTTATTTTTAGGATGTAATTATGTTTATGAAATCCTTATCCTCTTCCATATGTTATACTATGAGAAAATTATCAGGAAAACTGCTTTTTCTCAATTGATTATGATATGATGAATTGTTTATAAACCCTATATCATTTAAACTAGTCGTGATATGAAGAAATGTCTATAAAACCCATTTCTATTAATGATTTATGATAATGTGAATGTTGTTTGATCTTTTCTCACACATATATAAGATTTTTCTTACCTAAATTGTGGGACATATATCTCCCTCTAATACTTTGGTTAAGATTCCTTGTCTTGACATGACAAAAAGGGGTAATTAAAAAGTGTTCTCTCTTATATATTTTTATATGCTCCGGTTAATTATGAAAAGGGATTAAAATGGTTTATAAATGTGATTATCTATGATAAAAATAATTGTTTTTGATTTATTATTACATTTTTAGGGATTAAATAGAAATCATTGTGTATGTTTTTCATGGGAAAGTGTTTGATTTCATAAACTGAAATAAAATTGATGATAAAATGAAAACGTATATGAGTCTTCATCATTTCACATTATTAATATCTCTCTTTATTTTAATATCCATTATTGAGGATTTTGTGGATGTCCCTTGTTTTTTAAATGTTTTTTACCGGATTTAAGGATGGATAAGGGAAACGAATAAGTCAAGATGAAATTTGATAAGTGTTTCCATTAAACCAAATCCCGTCATTTTTAAAATAATTATTTAGTAAAAAAATCTAAATAATTAGAAATATACACATCCTATTATATTGTTCTATTATGTTCGAGTTATGAAAATTTTATCAAATAGTATAAACCAAAAATTATCCTAAAATGTAAACTAATTAATTTGAAAAAAACATAATATTATGTAATTTTTATGTTTAATTCAATATAGTTGGTATTAGATGTCAGTTTTAATAAATTTAGAGGTTAGAAAAATGTTAATTACATTGCCTTGAAATATTTTACCAAATAGTTAAATTAAATTGATATATAATTTATAAATTATCTTTTATCTTCATCTAAGTTACTTTTATTTATATTAGTTTTCTAAAGAAGAAACATAGAAGATATTGTGGGAAGGTACTAAAGTGAAAATTTTCTTTTTAAATAAGCATCTTAAAATTGATAGAATTTGAAAAACAACTGTTGTACTGATGGATAAGTTGATAGAATCTATAAATGATGGATGTTCCCAAGCTATAGGGGAACATTATATAGCATTATGGAACATCTAAATTGTAAATAATTTCATTAGGTAACAACCCTCATCATTTAGAGGATCATCTAACAACTAAGTAGCTAAAATATGAGTCCACATAATGGAGAATATATTTTATTTGAAAGGGTGTTTGGGGCTACAAATGGTAGTTAATTTCATTTATCATTTTGAAGGATATGTTGATATAAAGTGGCCACTAGTTAAGAATACCAGAAGAAAATATGATATTTATTCCATGGAATGGGAATCATTTTTTGATAATTTCCTTGATAAATATTTCCCAATGTTTCTTCGAAACTAGATTAAATGAAATCCTTATAACTGAGGAATAATGATATGGTTTACATAGAATTATATCAAGAAAACATCACATGATTTTCTATGTATGTTGAAAATTTTATTCAAGACACAGATAGTAAAATTAATTGATTTTAATCAGAGATAAAACCTTGATTACAAAGGTAATTTTCTATATATGAATTTAAAAGTTACAAGAATTTGGTTCATTATACTAAAAAAGATGTCTACGAGTTTACTTACATGTATATTCCTTTAAATGGAAATAGTTTTAAAAGTTTATTATTGAATTTAATAGAAAAATAAATAGCTAATAATTTTATAGGAAATCTCAAAAAATGTACCAAATTTAGAAAATAACATTAGAATCATTATTTGAGAGGATATATGTAGTATTCTTAGATTTTTAAGTATGGCCATAGGTCTCCTGACTATAAAAAAATATTCTTATACTGCCAAATAATAGGGTAACTGATATCCATTAAATGATGTGGGGTTTCAGTTGTAATGTGTTGGGTTATTATAAAAACATGGGTCCAAAGTGAGCTTCAGTGGATAGAAATCATCATGATAACAAATAGAATAGTGTATTGAATTAAGTTGAAAATACAATGATACATGATGTTGGTTCATAAAATGAAGTGATAAATCCCCCATATATATCATAATTTTTAATCTAATGACATGGGTTTACGATACAATTAGATGAAAGTGAAGGAAGAAAAAAATTAAACAAAACGTGTTACAAACTAGATATTGTCATTATGATTTTTTATTTCTGTCATTTATGTTTTGTAATGAACCTATTTTATTGATTTTTATTATAAATATAGTTTTTCAAGAGTTAATAGAAATTATTATTATTGTGTTTATTGATGGAATTTGGTATATTAAAAAATGAAGAGGAAAATAAAATACACCTAAGGATTGTTTTTAGAAACCTCAATAAAAATAAAATATCTGGGAAATTTATAACTTATAAAATTTTGATTCAATAAATTTTATTCCATGGGAATATTTATTTAAATATAGCAGGAGTGTTGACCTTTCCAAAATAATAGTTGACGAGTAACAGAAAATACCAACAGATATTAAAGTGATTTTTTTGTTTTCTCAGAATAAAAAGATACAACCTATGGTTTTTTGAAAAAAATTCATGGTTTTCTATCCCATTTATTATATTAACATGAAATGGAGTTAAATTAATCTTGAAAAAAATGTAATGGTAGTTTTTTGGAACAAAAATTATGATTCGTAAATCCTACTGTTTTTGTACTGTCTTCTTGAAATTGTGAATCTTTTATCTATATTGATGCTTCATTTAATAGACTTGATTTTTTCTGATTTAGAATGATTAGGTAAATACTTAGATTGGATGTTAGTTGAAACCTGTTGTACTAAATTACCATACACATGAAGTGAAATTTTCTTTTGTGATTTTTGATTAAAATATTAGGAGGCATTATTTGTTAAGAGTAAAGTGGGAAAGATATACTTAAAACAAAATTTATGAGTATATATATATAGATAGAGTTAATTGAAAATTATATTAAGATGATAAATTGAAATGATCAAGGATTGTGACTGCATGAATCATTACCATCTTGAAAAAGTAAACAAATTGGTCGATGCATTGACTCAAAAAAATAATGATACATTACCCATTTTTTGATTGAAATATGATCGTTTAGTTATTTAGTTGATGAATTTTTCCCTAGAATTTGTAGATGTAGAATAAACTCAATTTGTCAGGATTCAATATAGTCAACTTTTTCAGAATTAATAATAAATGATTAGAAAAACATTCAACTTTTTTATAAAATTATAAAGTCCACTATGAATGGGACGTTACCTAATTTTAATATTGTTGGAGATATTTATTATTTTTAATTGTAAAATTATTTTGTTCCTTGAGATTCCTATTTGAGGAATGATTTTTTGAGTAAATCTCATGGTTCTTAGTTTTTCTTTCATATATGGAGCATAATAATGTTCAAAGACCATGAGGAGTATTACTAGTGGGATGGAATGAATGGAGATATTTCATACATCACCATTAATTGATTAAAATTTTATTTGATTAAATATGATCTAATTTTTTTCAATGGAATTCATCAATGTTTTCTAGTGCCAGACTAGACGTGGGAAAATATAATCATGGATCTCTTTTTGGGTTTTCCAAGGATATTAAGAGGAAATAATGTGATTTGGGTTACTTTTATTCCATTAAAAATATATACTATTTTATTTCCCATTTGAGATGATATATTTTTGGATAATATTTTAATGAATATATATAAAGGATTTAGTTAGGTGACACGGTGTTCCTCTCTCCATTCTATTAGAACATAAATCGAGGTTCACATCTATGATTTTGAAAATACTTCTGAAGTATTTTTGTAATGAATTGAATTTTATAATATATTTTCATACTCATTAATATGGAAATTATGAGATTAAAATTTAGAACATGAATGATATTATTTGTTCTTATTTAAATGACTATAATTTATTTTGGGATCAATAATTTTCTGTCTTCATGTGTTCTTTTAAAAATAGTTTTTATTGTACGATAAATATGGAACCATTTGAATAATAATTTGGTAATAGGTGACATGGATGATAATTTTTAGAAGATATAGAAGAAAATAATTTGAGGGGACTAGAAATTTTAGAGAAACTGTAAATAATGTGGATTTGATTCAGAAATATAATAGGACGTCTTATAGTGGGTATAAAAGCTATGCGGATAACTATACGAATGATATTTCTTTTGATGTTGGTGATCATGTTTTTCTAAAATATTCCCCATGTTAAAGTGTTATATGTTTTCTTAATAAGGATACGATAATTACGTGGTTCATTAAACTCTATAAATTCCTAGTAAATTTTGGATCAGTTTCCAGCTGAGTAATCTTACATTTGAGTTTATCCTAGCTACACAACGCAATTCATATTTTCATGTTAGAAAAATATGTTCCAGATTCATCTCATGTTATAAAAATTTAATTTTTTAAGTTGAAATTTATTTTTTATATTTGGGGACAATCATATAAGATTAATTATTTTAGTGAACTAGTGTCACATAATAAGATGATTAACTAGGTAAAGGTTTTATAGAAAACCATATGGATGAAGATGCAACATTAGAATCTACAAATTCTACAAGAGAGAGTTTAAAAAAAATTAATAAGTTAATAAAAATTTATGTGTAAAATATTAAAATGGGTGTATAATATAAATATTTAATAAATATCATTCATGTATCTTACTATTTTTATATTCATTGAAACAACTTTAAGATTTTTTTAAATAAAAAAGGAAATAGTTTAAATCAATCAATTTTATTTTAAAGTTTTACTTAAATGTTTTATTTTTAATCTTTATAAATTTTATTTTAGTAAATTAATATAATTTTTTAAATTATAATATAAAAATTTATTAGGGGTAAAATATTAGGATTTAAAAAAAATCATTACTTATCTGCGAAAAGTGAAAAATTAGTTTTTTAAGTTATGTCTTCCAATAATTTAAGTTAATATATTTTTATAATATTATTTTAAGTCAAATAATCATTATTTATGTATATTTAATCTACTTATTTACTTTTTAATCAAGTTTAAATTGATTTTTAGCATATGAATTTATTAGGTTTAAAAATGGGGTTTTTCTAAAATTTGTTTTAAAATGCATAATTTTCCCCTATTAATTAATGAAAATAATTCATAATAGAATAAATTTTAAATGAAAAATATATATTACATATCATTAAATATTAATTTATATTAATACAATGTTTTCTATTATTCAAAATGTTATTATAAAATTATCTTTTTCTAAAAAAATATTATACATGAAAATTTACATTTTCATCGCATAAGAAGGTTTTGTCTTAAATAAAAATTTCCCACTTATGTGAATTGATATTGAAAAATGGATTAAATAATTTGATTCAGAATAATTTATATAGTTTAATAAATTTCATATAATTTTTTACCATAACGAATAGTGGAATATTAATAATTAATTACCATAGGTGAGGTAAAAAAGGATTTATAATGGGTTTAAACTAAAAATATATGTTTTAAAATGACATAAAAATATGTATCAAATATATTTTATTTAAATATTTAAATATTTTACATTATATTATAAATTATATTATATTATCGGATCATTTTTAAATGGAAAAAACATGTTGGTATTCATTGTTTTAAAAAATAAAAATTGTGCCACACAACTCACATATAAAATGCCATACCCTATCCTCACCTACAAAAACCTTTAAAACAAATTGTTTTGGAAAAAATCTACACAAATAAATTATATAATTCCCTACTATAATATTATAATCCATATATTGGGAATAAATCCATCCAAGGATGACCATTGTTGAAAATGAAAATAAGTTAGATAAAGAAGAGGTGATGTTCATCAACTAGCGTTTTAATTTTATTTTCACCTCCACTTCCTCAAATTAATATAAAAGAATTAATATATTGTAGAATAACTATATTATTTTTATTTAGATGTTATTATGTTAATGTTATAACTTAAATATATCTAATATTTAAAAAAATGGGGTATGAAATAAAATTTTGGGTGTAAAGTGTACTACCTCTTAACGAACAGATATCAATAATTTATAAATTACCACATATCATTATTGTGTATGTTGATTCATATAAATTATAATTATGATATCTATAAGATAATAATAAATTTTGATTTAATAAATCATATTTATTTTTTCCATTCCATAGTGGATACAATAACATCGGTTGTCTCTATGATGGACTACCCCCTCACAAAGCGATGTTATTCATTTTTCATTAATGCTTTATATGGAAGTTTATAAATGTAAATATAATGAATATATGTTATATAAATGGTTTAATTATTATATTAATAACATATTTATCATTCTTGAAAGGATAAGACATCATTTTATTTCTTACCAATCCTCTCACAGAAATAATTGATAACGTTATCTTTGTACGAATTGAAAAATCCTTCATGAACAGTTGAGCCTCTCTTTTCACCAATACAATAGATAGATGTTATATATAATTATATTTAAAGAAAAAAATGAAATATATATTATACTATAATCCCTATATATTTTTAAAATATTTCTTACATCCCATGAAAAATGATCAATGAAAAATAGAAATGTCACTAAAGCGTACAGATGGCCTACCAGCTCCACGATCATAACATAAATAATTTCCCAAAAAAATTATTGATTGGAATTAAAAGTTTTATGTATGTGTAAATATGATAATAATTTTATTGTTTTTATTATTAATATTTTTAAATAATTAAATCTTTGACCATTTTCATCCTGCAAAATAAATTATTAACACAGAAGCTGAATATGATCAAAAAATCTGATGTAAACATAATTGATTAAGTAATTTTATATAAAACAGTAATAAGTGAAATAGTAATAACAATAAAATTTTAAAAATTACTCAATAATATAAATAATTTATAGGAATTTTTTATTTAAGAAGATATAGACACATGTGACATGTCAGAATCATGGAAATGGATTTATAGTCTCTCTTTTTATATTGATGATAGATAAAAATTCACCAATTTTTTTCTGGTTTATATATTGACCCTTTGACATGTTATATCATGAATCTACTTATTTTTAAATATACTTAGATTTTAATTTGATATTATTTTTTATCGGGGCATTAAATTCAAATGATTATTAATGTGGTAAAATATTTTTATCTCAATTTTCCTTATTTAGAACATATGGTTATATTATGAACCTATCTTCTTTTACGAGGTGTATATATTGCTCCAGTGAAATATAATATCATAAATTTATTTATACTAATTATATTTTATGTTACATTTTATGTTATTCCTTCATGGGAATTACTTTTAATGTTACCAATGTGGTAATGATTTTATGTTACAATCTATTATTTTATTGGGATTATTGAAGATTAAAATTTTGATGATAGAATAATATGATCCATATATCTAGAAACATGTAAGTTTTATACTCCACTTCTTATGTATTTCAGAAACATGTAATATTACCATTTTACAAAAAAAAATATTATAATAATTGATAAAATATTTTTTAGAAAAAAAACAGCATTTATCTCTTCATTTGAAAGTCAATTTTCATCAAAAACCATGTTTTCTATATAAAATTAAATAAAATATTTTATTAATATTATAATATTTTTAAAGAATAAATATTATCACATGATTGAATATTTAAAAAATTATTCTAAATAGAATATTAATGTCATTTTCCAATCAATTCTTCTTTGGATTTTAATTAAATTGTTAATGGAATATTTTTTTAACATTTATAAGGTGAACTATACCTCCTCTATTCACGATCAATATTTTATATATAGTTTTTTTATTTTAAATTAATATTTGAAATAAATATATTATCATAATGTTTTATTTTTTGAACTATTTTTTTCAATCCAAAAATCATTTTTTCTTCATGAAATGTTTCAAGGGAACATTGCAATTACTTTTCTATAAAAGTGATAATTGTTAATGTCACATAAAAAATACTATGGATTTTATCAAAGTAAAAAAATTCTTATTCTCTATTTGAATGATTTATATATACGATGTCATAATGATTATAGAACATGTTTCTCTTCTATAGGGCATTCTAGTATACAATTTTAATGAAACTCAGTTATTTTTTCCATGGGTTATGAAATGATTAAATTATTATGAAATCTATCCCATTAATATAATTTCTGATATGGTTAAATTTTTCTAAATCCCATTTTATTTATTTTATTATTGTATGAATAAATTTTTATGATTTTAGGATCACATGTTAGGGTTGTTATTCTATGATGGGTGGGATGTATATCTGCCTCCAATGCATTGGGTAAGGTTTCTTTTCTAAAGAGGGAAAAGGATGTAGTTATCAAAGGTTTTATCCTACTGATTTAACCTGGCTCCAATTATTTCTATAACATGTTTCTAAGAGGTTAGGAATGTGATTTATCTTTTAACCAATTTTTTTAACTCACGTTATGTTTATGAAGGATATATTATAGAAAAAATTGTCTGTTTTTTTCATGTGAAAACATTTTTTTTTCATACGCTAAATTACATTTAATGATATAAGTATGAAATATATGATTTTTAATGTTTTTATTGGAGTATCATTTTAAATTTTTTATCCCTTATTGAGTTTTTTGTCATCTAAATATTTTAATATGTTTTAAAAAGTATTTACGAATAGAAAATGGAATGGAATAAGTTATGTTAAAAGTAATTATGGGTTTTCATAAAAAAATGAAGTATTGTTTTTAAATAATTATATGTTAAAATATGAATATTAATCATAAGCGATCAAATTTATATATATATATATAATTATATTATGTTTTAGTTTTGTACTAATTATCAAAAAATATAAATCTCAAAATATTATGAAATATAATGGAATTTATATATTACTTAAATACCAAGGTTATGTAATGTTTAAGGAATGGTACTTATATTCAAATCATTTTGGATTATCCATGTCCTATAAAAATATCTTCCCTACTTTATTTACCACCTGATAGATTCCCTCGTATGATATTAAGTTAATCCTAAGAAACTTCCTGGTTCTTACAAAATTTGGTTTTCTGAAGACATGATATCAGGTTTAATAGAGCATTATTATTTTATTTCATGTTCCAAATCATTCATATATTACACAATAATGATGATATAATGACATCGTTATCTAATATATATATATATATATATATATGTTATTATTTGGATTCTATAACCTAAATCTATCTCCCAATGCATTAAATGTGAAATTAAATCATAATTCTTGTCTACAAAAGACTATTACATCATAAAAATAAGTTATTTATTATTCATCATCACCTCAAATGGATTCTTATACATATGGATTTAAAGTAAATTTATATGACATATTAAAAATAAGGGTACTCCAATAATTATTAAATCTCATATAGATTCTTAATTTCCATTCCATGTGGGATATAATAACATCACTCAAGTCCACAAAATAATACCACATCATGAAGTGATTTGATTAATTTTTAACTAATTATGTTCATGGAAGGTAAAAAGGATAATGTTAATGAATATATATAAAATATATATGAAATAATTATGATGTTAATGAAATATTTTTATATATATATCCAAAAATATTATATATTATTTATTTTTTAAACTTCTTATTCACCGATGATGATAATGTCGTTCATGCGTATATATGGACTAACTACTCTATAATTTGATGTGATAATCTATCATCACAAAATCATGTGGTTGATATATATATATATAAATGAAATAATGTTGTTTTTTTAAATTATCGTCATTTTGGAATGATAAAATATTACTTTTCTTTTACCATTAATAATCATATAAAAATTGAAATGTAACTCAAGCATGTGTATGGCCTACTCTCCCCATGAAAGTATTTTATTTCATTTATGATAACCATTTTTCATTATTTAAATTTAAAGTATCATTGATTTATAAAAATGAGGGTTATTAAATAATTAGTATTCATGAAATTTTGAAACAATGTCCAATTTGACCAAGGTCAACATAGTAATGTCATTTTGAAACAATGAGTAGAACGTCCTCAAAGACCCCGTATAGACTTAATTAATTAATCATGTCATTAAAAATTAATATTAATATTTTAGTTATAATAATTAATCCTATAAAATGTTCTTAAAAATAAAATAATTTATTTAAGCACATTAAAGAAGATTTAAATGAGATTCATGGAATGAATAGACTCGAGGTAAGGGTTTCACATCTCACTTTTATCATTGTGATCCATATTTCATATTCAAAAAGTATTCTTATTGTATTGGGTATATACTATAAATGAAATTATTTTAGGATTATTTTTTTGTAAAACATATTTTGATTTTTGAATCAGTATTATTTTATAAATTTTATGAATTTTTGATATAGTAATTAATTTCATTTAAATCTAATTTAATATAATTACTGATATTGTAATAAAATATATAGTAAAATTTATTACAATATTATTTTTGGGCTTCAAATGGTTTCGTTTAGTAAACTATTTTAAAAATGACTAATTTTTTTCAATTTTAATTAATTAAAAATGCATCATGTTGATTAATTTAAATGAAATTTATGGATTATATATTTATAAATATGAATTTAAACCCATGTAATGATTATTACTAAGAATATAGTCTATATAATATCATATTTTTCTTGAAAAATATACATCTTGAAAACCATAATCAATCATCGTATCTGTAGGATTAATTTTTAATCAAATACATACCATTAAATGAATTGAATTTTTTAATATTTACTCTATTTTTCATATAATCATAATTTCTATAATGTAATATATTCAACCAAATTTTATTCCCTAATAAATTATGAAAACTGTAAAAATTAGTTAATACTGTTGAGGAGAAATCAGACATACTATGGGTTTAACTAAAATAATAATTATTAAATTGACGTAAAAAATTCTAGAATAAATTTTATAGAACTATTTCTACATTTTCTCGTAGGAGACCTAATAAAGGTTTATTGTTTTAGCGTTTTGTGTTTGAAAAATAAGGGTATCACATTTTATTTAAAAAAATTACTATAATTCCACTCAACTCAAATATTAATGGTAACCCCAATAATATCCTATTAAAAACATGGAATTTATATTTATTATAAAATACCTACTCAAATATCTTCTATTGATACCTTCCCACACCCTAGAGTCCATGTATTGATTAGATATTCATCATATAAATTCACTTAGTGATTAACTAAGGGGGTTGTTAGAAGAAGATGTATTGTGCTTAACCAGCCATATTTATTTCTTTTACTCTTCCAAAACAATCAAATATTCCTAAATTATTATGATATAATAACACAATAATATACACTATATTTTTATGTTATTATTTTAATTTAAGAACTTAAATTTTTCTAATCTTTCATCGAAATAATCATTCATATATAAGGGGACTACTGCAATGCTATATGATGTGAATTATTTTTCAAAATCACCTCAAATGGATTTTCATATAGTAGGATTTCATGTGTATAATTTTTTTTAAATATAATAACAATTCTTTAATTATTATATCACATATACCTTATTAAATTCTATTCTGTAGTGGATAGGATAATGTATCTAATGTGTATAATGGACTACCGCCTCATGAAGTGAAATGACTCATTTTTCACTAACGCTTCAATGTAAGGAGTAAAGGATATATTTATTGAATATTTAGGATATTTATAATACAATTATGATATTTATGAACTATATATCATTATTAATAGATAATATCATACTTATTTTGTACCTTCTAATTCCTTAAAAAATAATAAAGTTGTTCATTTGTACATGTGGACTATCACCTCCACAAAGATATGTGAATCTTTTTTAACTACAACATTTAATAGTTGATTTATATATATTTACATTATATTAAATAATATTTTATTTATTATATAATGGAAATTGTAGAAGGATAAACTATTACATAGCTTTTTTTTCATATTTATCGTTGAAAAAATGATAATGTTTCTTATATTTATATATGACCAAATGTCTCCATGAACATATCATAGCTCATTTATTATTCCAATTATTCTTGGATAATTTTAAATGTATAATTTTTATGTAAAGTTGATAATTACATCTTGATAATTATTTAGGATATATTGAAATAGAGATCACATTGATCATGGTCAACACACCAAATCGGTTTTGAGATAATGAATCAAATGTAATTACAACACCCGACATAGTCATGACTGATTAAGTATTAAATTATTTAAATAAAGATACACATAATAAATTATATAATTATATGATATTATACCTATAAAACATTATTTTGATATCTATTAATTGATATAATAATAATATATATGATTTAAAGGACATAAATATAAATTTTGGACTCGAGGTATGTGTTTGGAGTCTCACATTTATATCATTGAGGCATATGTCAAATTGCCCATTTATTTTTAATTTTTGTTGAATATAATAACCATTAATTTATTTTATTATTATATTTGACAATTATTTTTTGAATTTATTAATCTATATGTGATTCCCTATTTCAAGAGGTTTTGATCCCAAGATTACCAAAGTAGTATGGGAATTCATATCAATTTTTTTTCATTGAGGAATATTTTAATGTAATGCACCACATTTTTTTATGATGTGTAAAATTCAAAATTCAAAAATAAAATAATTAATAATTGATACATCATGGTATTTTATGTTTATTTTTTAACTATTTTCTCTTAGTGGGTTTGAATTTAATGTTAACAAGTCGTAAATAATTTCCAAACTCATATTCTTTTCATTGGGTTATATTAGTTCAACATTGGATTTAATATTATAAGATTACATGTTTATGGAATATTAATTATATTAATTTTTATTTAAAATATTTTTATGTGGATTGACATTTGATAAACCAAATGTTTTCATTGATTAATTCTCACATCAATGTTATGATCACTGTATGGGTTGCTCATCTCAAATTGTTTTCTACAGAACATATGTTATGTTATACACCTATATAATTTAATGAGGTGTACCCAATTACCATTTAACATGTTATATATATAAACATCATTTTTTATTTATATTTAATGTATCATTTGATGTTATTCATTTATGTGTATTATGATGGAAGAGTACAAAATTTGTGAAGGTTTATGCTACAATCTGTTTTTCTAATAATATTATTAATTATTAAATTTAAATTGAGGGAAAATATTTTATCATTTTCTAATAAAAAATTAATTGTGTAATCCTCTACTAATTCATGATATTTTCATGTAATAATACCATATACCACGCTTTAGTACTTAAAATGTTTTAATTAAATTCTTTGAAGAAAACATGGCTGCATTTATATCTTCGGTCGAAAATAATTTTTATTCAAAGTCAATGATTTATAAAAATGTTTTAAAAAGTAATTTAAAATTATTATTTTTTATTTATTTTTAAACCTTAATTTAATTTTTACAAAATTATTTAAATGTAATCTTCATGTTGTTTTTTGAATGAGGTAGTTTTTTAACTTTTATTAAAAATGATAAAGGAATCATTGTTTTAATATACTCCATATGAACACTATTTTCCACCAACATAACCACTAAATTCTCTATATAAATAATTTTTTGATTTAAAGGTTATTTACAAATAAAATTATTTTTAATGTTTGATAATGTTTTATATTTCAAATTTTTATTTTCAAAATAGAAAATATATTTCCATAAAAAAAATGTTCTTAGTGATATTTCAAAATAAATTTTCCATAAAAGAGAACATCCATTCTTATTACTCAAAGTGAGTAAGTTATTTTCCTCAATAATGTTTTTATTTGTCATTTAATTGTATTTTTATCCATAAAAATCAACAATCCATTAAGTAACCTATTCAGAATATGGTGTTTTTTAAACAATGCAATCCTTATTATTTATATTGATTGATTATAATTGTTTCAAGATATTTTCATTGAAAATGTTTTTCTTCATGCGTTATTCATAATACAAAGATATTTTCTTGGAACCCATTTATTTTCAAAGGATTAATTATTTTATTATTGGATTAATGTGTTGAGTCAATAAGGTTTTCCTTATGACTTTTCCATTCCTTCTTGTTTTGAAAATCACAAACACCTTATCTTAAGTAAAATCGCTTTTGTAAGGAAAATTGCTTTCTTAAGGAAAATCTCTTTCTTAAGTAAAATTCCTATCTTTAAGAAAATCGCTTTTATAAGAAAAATTATCCTTATTATATTTTCATCCATATTGTTATTAAGTATAAGATTCGGATTCATTTTCTCAGAATCATTGAAACTTTGATATAAAGCATTCTGTTTTAGGATCCGATTTCTGGATAAGAACTATAAGGAAGGTTTCATTCCGAATTCCGGATATGAACTCTGACTAAGTTTTATTCCAGATTCAGGATACGAATTCTGAAGAAGAATTCTCATTACGAATTCTGATGAAGAATTCTCATTACGAATTCTGATGACGAAGTCTCATTACGAATTCTGATGACGAAGTCTCATTACGAATTCTGATGAAGAACTCTCATTACGATTTCTCATTACGAATTCGCATTCCGAATTCCCATTCCGAATTCTCATTCCGAATTCACCTATTAAACAGAATTTGAGTATCTTTGTTTTATACACTCTGAATTAATTCAGACTCCGAAAAATATCTTTGATTAGACTCCGAACTTTTATATTGCTTACATTTTCTAATCTGTCTAATCTTTATTATTGTTTCGTACACTCCGAACCTTCACTCCGAAGTTTCAATTCAGAACCTTCTAGTTAGAATTAAAACGATGTCGTACATTCTGTTACACTTGTTTTGTTATAAAATTATGTCGTCCATTTTGTTATAAACTAATCGTTGTCTAAGTGACACGTGTACAGGTCCCTCCGATCTTTAAGGAAAATATGACCGTTGGAGAAGGAGCCGACCTTACCTATAAATAGGAGCTCATTTGAAAGAGCTCGGTGCTGATTGCTGAAAGGCTGACTAATCTGCTTGAAGTGATTTCTAGAGAGAGAGGCACTTATTAATTCTCAAAGCTTCGTGCGACTCTGAATGTTGGTGATTACATTTGAGGGCTTCCAGGGATAGGAAGACAGAGGTGCCGACTACCTTAAAGTTCGAGGGATTCCTTGCTGAGGAAGACAGAGGTTGCCAACTACCTTGAAGTTGAGGGCTTGCGGGGATAGCAAGATAGAGACTCCGATCCTTGTATCGAGGGATTACCCTGGTGTGGGTAAGACAGACTTGCTTGAAAGTATAAATCAAGGGACCTTTATCCAAGGTTGTTGGATACCCTTCTCTTCGGGTTAAAAGACTTATTCTTGTTACTTGTAGTTTTACTACTAGTTTACATTCCGCTGCATCATGTATCATAAGGAAAGTATAACTTTCTTATACTTCCTTATTTGTACTCTGATTATTTTAGATTCTATACGCTTTAAGGTAGAATCTCATATTGTAATTGTTTGTTAAGTTTCAACTTCCGGAATCATACTTCCGGAACCTACTTTCGGAATCTGTGTTAGAGGTGTTGTGAATTTTCTTAGTTTAATCCTTGTTAAACTTAGCCCTTTTCTTTTCTTAAGGAAACTACAGTTATTCATAACTAACTTTAAAGGTTCCAAAGGAATTTTTAAAGTATACAATTCACCCCCCCCCCCTCTTGTATATTGAGCATCTCATACTATATTTCGATCCTACATAATGGATTTCATTGAGTTTTATTATGATTTATATATTTTTCGATTTTATGATAATGATATGATTCATGAAAATTGTTTTCGATGAATGGTGGTTATTTTATAAACCTAGGAAATGTGATTAAATTATTTTAAAATGGTAGTATATATCAGGATAAACTAATGATGGGAGATTCTATGATAACCCAAGGATAGATGGGGTCATGATTGCCCTCAAATTCATTTCACACTCCAGATATTGAAGTGGAACATACTGGTTATTCCATTTGTAAGATTGATATAAAGATAATTTTCCAAGACTCCAAATGTTTAAAATATGGTGTTTATGCTTCATAAATGTTTTGTAATATTGATAAATATATTACATGGCTAATGAATTTTTATTTTTATGTTTTTTATTTCCTTGCAAAAAATTTTAATTCATGAGGATCCAATTTTTGATGGGAATGAGTATTCATATATTATACACATGAATATTGATTATGTTATCATACCCATATTCTCATCACTCTCAATAATGTCATTTTGTTTTTATTTAATATTCATATCCTTACTAATAAATTGATCTTACTGTTCTTTTGTATAACTTTACCCATTTTAACAAGAATTAATTTAAATGAATTATTTATATAATTGTTTATTATGGATGATGATGATGAATTAATTTGAAACAAAAAATATGGGTTTATTGAGTGGGAAACTCACCCGAATACATGAAAATATTTTATATACGAATTATCCCTAACAATCTAAATCTATAAACCTAAATGGTCAAGGAGTATGAAATTAGTCTAATATATCCTTACGATTTAGTATCTTTGAGATTCGAAAATTGGGGAATATTCATTGGCATGGAATATATAAGTATAATTCTTATGACTTTAACCTTCGATTTTAGAGTACGAGATCCAAGATATTAAATTTTGTCTGTCTTGATGTTTTGGTTGATGTATTTTGCTAAATTAATGAATAAATATTCTCTATTTTATGACATCAGTATCTTTTTAATTTTATTGTAGTCTTATATAAGTGTAATAGTTCTTGATAAATCATTTATAAAATTTTATAACAATTATTATTTAAATATTGATATACATTTTGATTAATATATATGATATTTAAATATAATAATTAACCATACATGATAAAATAAATATAATACAATTAATTTTAGTTTTTATTAGGACTGTAATTATTTACTATTTTTCATGTCGGTTACCATGTGAATGCACACACAACATAAAAATACACAAATTTAAAATATTAACTATGTTATTGTTCATTTTATCATTCAAATATTGTTAATATTGCAACACCCCGAGCTTCCACAATCTGCTTCTCATTCAATAATGCAATAGCTTGCATTGTACACAATTTCGAGTTCTAAAACACCGCGACTAATCAAAGTAGCCGTTATGAATAGTAATAACCAATTTTTAAAATTATAGAAATTTTATATTTCAAAATGGACTTCATTTTTGGATTCGGAATATCGAAATTATCCTATGTTGAATTTTTTGGTATTTTTCTGAGAACTAATTTTTTATGAATAGTGAAAAATACTTAAAACAACTTTTTAATCAAAATAATTTATTGTGATAAATTATACTATTTAGTGTTTTTAAGGTGTAATTAGAATATATTTTTACCATTTTATCCAATGGTGTTCATTAGAATTAATTTAACATTGAAATTGGACATAAACAATTGCCAATCTTTTGATATAAATTGTTTCTTAAAAACACGCTATTTGTCGTAACAGCGGGAATTAATTATAAAATTAATTAATGCAACTTATATGTTTGGAATTTTGTAAAATAGACATCATTTTTGAATTCAGAATATCAATTATATCTTAGGGTGAAATTTTGGCCTTGTTCTGAAAAACTTCAATTTTTGATGAATAGTGAAACCACTAAGTGGTATTTAAATAACTGATTTTTCGTTTAAATTAAATATTACCACTTTAGTGATTTGATTTTCAAAAATCTTACATACATGGTTGTCATTAAGAAGTAAAATGTGGTTTAATGAGATTAAAATAATTTTTTGGTGAATAGTAAATTTTAAGTTCTTAATCGTGATTAGAGGTAATTAGTGTAGTTTAAGGTACAAATAATGTTTTAATAATATGAGATGAGCATGACACTTGTCATACTCCTATTGGATGAGTAATTACCGACCAAGAAAACCCATGGGTCAACTTGGGGACCCCATGGAGGCACTTCAGTTGGAAAATGACATTAATATATATTTATTTAATGTTAAAATTAAATTGACACAAACATGAGTTATTTTACTAAAACAGTTTTTAAGTGGGGTTACACAAGTCCAACTTTTGACTATAAATATTCCTTAGAAATCTAAAAATATTTCCTACATCATAGTAGTTTTTTTATAATTTTTAGACATTAAATAAATTAAATTATTTATGACATAATTACGATGCAGCGATGACCTCATTATTTAACGATTTTAATGAAATGAAACGATCAAGTAAAATCCAAGGCTTACACTTGTCCAAAGACTATAGGATGGGTATATTTATAACCCTTATCACCTTATACACGAATTATATAAGTGTGGGACCTTTATAATCCGAAAAGAATTGTGTAATAATGTAACATTTTAATCTTTCCAAAAGAGCCCCTCCTCTCCACTTATAAAAGGCCCCCACCTCTCCCACCTTATTCACACAATCATGCCATTTGGCTCGGCCAAACTCTGCCCAAATACTCTCCCAACTTCCCCCTATTACTCCTAGAATCCTCACATTGGGCAGAACTCTTCTCAAGGAAGCCTTTGGCTCAAATCAAAAAGATTTACCCGATTTTCAGGTAATGTCTTCTCTAATGTTGTTTTGTTTTATTTTTCTTCTCCAACCCCCTAAACTATTTTTATTAATTTATTTTGTAACAAAAACAGTATAATCAATATACTAGGATGTTGTTATAAGAAGGATTCGAGCTACACTTACACACACCTACATCTAATGTTTAAAGAACATACGGTTTCTGTGGACGGCGAATTTCTGCCTCACGAAACGATGATTGTTCAAGACTCATATAACACCTTCAAAGGTGGCCATTAAGATGTAACTATATTTATATATGATATATAATGTGTTTATGTTTTACATATGCTTCTGTACTTCTCATTTATGGCATACTTTATGATTTCCATTATGGGTAAAACGCGATAATTTCATTTTAGGAAGTGCGGACTACCGCCCCCTCAAAGTGATTTGAATCGTTAATGCCATATGTGGGATGTATAAAGGATGGATTAAATGGTATTATACACTATATTATACTTTAATTATATTATAAATTTATATCATTATGATTCCGTTCCATTAAATACGAAATAGAAATGAATGTAGCGTTCATGCGTACGTACGGCTTACCGTCTCCATGAACGGTGCATTTCATTTCTTACCTCTAAATGTTACGTGACATTATGAATGAATGTATATACTGGATATATATCATATATATGATATCTACATCATGAATATAAATCTGGATATAATGGATATTTCACCACATGAACAACTTGAAATTATAGGAAGTTTATTTTTGACTCAAGTACCAAAGATCGACAAAATGACCGTTATTAACTTAAATAATTACATAATGTTCATATTATTGTAATAAGTGATATAAAAAGGATAATGAAATTGAAAATGGTTCTTAATAAGTTATATATTAAATATAGTTTATTATTCAGGAGGTTAAAGAACGGTTGAGTCAAGTCAGACACGAGGTAAGGGAATTTCTTAACCCAACTTCCATTCTTTGGGTTAATCTCCTACTTTCAAATTATGTCATGATATTTTTATGTCTTATTTTGTATTCTTTATGTGTACCTATAGTGAATACACATAATATATCTATTTTATTTTAAAAATGATCTTTTTAAGGACTCCGTCTCAATCCCCTTTTATTGAGGCATATTTGGTTTTATACACAACTTTCTTTTATACGGTGTATAAACCCCTTTGACTTTTACGTTTATTCAAAAGGAATAATTTTTATACGAAGCGTTTTACTAAACGATAAAAAGGGAATGTTTTTCTTTCTGTACTTATGCGGCGACAACGACTTCTCCATCGCCGTGACCATTATTTGAGTTTCGGCTTCCTCTACAAGCCATAATTTTTTTAATCAAAAATAAATACAATGTTTTAACTTTCTTTTATTTTGGTATTGAAAATGGTTTTGAAAGCATTTTTATTATATCAATGTGTTGTATTGATATCTTGTGATTGAAATGTGGAAATGTTATGTTTCCTTTATATATGTTTTATGTGATACAATTATGTTATGGTTTATGATATGTTTAAACCTATTCATATGAGGAATGCATTGGACTTAATAAGTGACGGGTGGAGCCCGCTACAGCTCCCCGATGCATCGACAGGTCTCATGAGACAAACTAGTGTCTTGGCACGAGGCCTTGACAAAATCTTATTTTTGGTCTTGGCACGAGGCCTTGGCTACGTGGTTATGAAAGTCTGGCATTATGCATTCCATCATTATGAAAGTGGTTATTGATATTGCATGTGATTATTCGACCAGTAGAATATCCATGTGAAGAAGTGAATGGCATTATCTCATTTTACTTTTTCCATATTATGTTAAAGTTCAAATTTAAAAAGCTTTTGTTTTAGTTATACATTGCCTTAAATGTTAATATTTATTTATGAAAGCTTCCGCTATATTGTTAACCTTACTGAGCATTCGAGCTCACCCCTTTCAATGTTTTAATATTTTCCAGGATGTGAAGAAGTATTTTATGAATGACCTGTAGGGATAGTCAGAAAAGGATATGAGTGTGGACTATGAAGACTTTTATTACATTTTCACTTTACGATGTAATGTAGGACTTATGAATGTATCTAGTGTTTCCAAGGCTACTAAACTAATCGGTCTTTCGAGACTTGATCTTTTGTGATCATGCCAATGTTACGAAGTAATGCACTGACTCTGGGTAGCTGGGGTCGGGGTGTTATAGTTGGTATCAGAGGCAGTTTAGTACTAACCTTGGAAGCTAGATTTAGATAAACTCTGATTAGATCACATAGCCCAAAGATAGACTTTGAGGATTAGTATAGATAAACTTCCTAGAATTTTGTTATTGTAGAGATTTTGTGAGTTTTCTGAGCAATACATCCCTGTCTGGATACGAGCAATTAGAGGAAGCTCTGGCACAGATGTACCTAGGGGTAAAACCCGAAAACACCGCTTTGAGCTAGACTCGAACAGGAACTGGTGCACGACTACGGGCCTTGCTGCACTCTTGGTTACGACACTCCCGGGGGATATGCTTTGGATAATTCTCATTTTCTTTATAAACCACTATGAAGGGTTATGAGTATATACATCCTCAAAGAAAACATTTTTATGGATTATATCCATAAATAGTTCAATTTATGTTAAGTATCTTACAAGTATGGAATTATGTATTTTGATTTATAAACTAATATAGTTTATGCCATTTTTTAGAAATGGCGCCTAGTGGAAGGAATGGAAACCGTATCAATGCACGCACTCGGTGTAGGGATTGCCCTCCTGCTCAAGATAATTATGGTGGATCTAGTGATACAACTGGTGCTGGCCAGCTTCTCACCGTACTGGGACAACTCACGCAGGTTATGAATAATAACCTTACTCATATGGAGCACCCTGATCCGCAACGTGGAGGATCAATGTTAGACCGCTTCATTAGGAAACAACCACCAACCTTCAATGGGAGTACAAATCCTATAGTAGCTGAGCAATGGATAAATTCCTTAGAGAAAATATTCCATGCCTTGGGGGGTAGTGAAAGGGAGAAAGTTGTCATGGCAGTTTACCATCTCACTGGAGATGCCGATCAATGGTGGTCACTAATTCAAAACACAAAGGAAGATGATGAATTAACAAACATGGAATGGAAGGAGTTCAAAGACCTGTTCTTAGAAAAATACTTTTTCGAGACCATCGAGCGGATATGGAAAGGCAATTTCTGAGTCTGAGGCAGAAGGAGGATGAGAATGTCGCAAAGTATGAGGATAACTTTACAAGGTTAGCGAGGTATGCTGCATATTACATATGTAACCCAAGAAGTAAGACTGATCATTTCTTTGATGGGTTAAAACCATTTCTCCGTCGAGCATTCGTCTCACAAACCTTCTCGTCATACGAAGATATTGTCTCATGTGCTATCAAGACAGAAAAGGAATTCTCTAAGTCTTATGACAACAAAGTAATGCAAGAGAAGAAGAGAACGGTGGAACAGGAGACAAATAAAGGGAAAATGGGAAAGAAGGATTTTCCATTATGTGATAATTGTGGGAATAATCACCCTGGTACTTGCCTAAAAGGAATGAGAGTTTGTTATAAATGTGGCGAAAAAGGTCACCAGGCGCGTGATTGCAAGGGAAAGAAAGTGGCTATAAATGTTGAATGCTACAATTGTAGGGAAATGGGGCATTATGCAAATGAATGTCCTAAGCGTCAGAGAAACTTACTTCAGAAAAGGCCAAGGGATCAAAGACAATCTTATTCTGTTACTACAGTTGAAGCAGAATAACTAATGTATTAGTGCTTTTGGACTCATGGATTATATTCTGGTTATTAGAATAATGTGATATATATATAAGGATTGTACTGCAGTACTTGTTGATTTCAGTAAGGTTTTAATATGATGAAGGTAATTATATTTTTAGTATGTGACAATAAGAGAAACTTTACTTTGTTTGGGGAATCTGATAAGTTGATTTTGGAATTAAGAGACCTTTTAGAGAAAGTCTGGACAGAGGTATTTTGGATAACTATAACGGTTGGAGTGGATTAAGTTGATCGTTGGATAGTATTGTTTAAGGTTAAAAAATTTATGAAGATTATTTTTGGAATATTATGATACTATAGTTTTAGGAAATGGAAAACCTGCAGGGTGGGGCATAACCCGTCACGCCGGACAAAGATGCAGGAATCGAACCCACATTCATAGTGCGACAGGCCTTTATTTCCTACCACTAGCCTAAAGGAAGTCCCTGGTTATTACAAAATAGTTTTACTAATCTAAATAGTATGTGTTAACATTTGGAACCTTATACAATTAGGATAAATAGAATATTTTTGAGTTTCGTTACCATTTGGAGTAAAAGATGGGTTTGTGGTAAAAATTTATTAACGAATGAAAGTATACATAACAAGTATGTATATTCCCTTACGTTCTTAGTAAATCTCCTAAATAAATTCCTCAACATTATAGAAGGTAACTTAAAACAAAAATGTTGTCAGTTAACTTTTCCAACTAGGGATTCGATGACCGTTTAACCAATCACAAGTTTGTGATTTTCTTGTGGTTAAACTTTCTCCTAATCTTGTTTTCTATAACTCTCCATCAGAACTTGATGGTTTGTTTCTCCTCCATATCCATATTTTCATAGAATCCTAGAATGGGCTATATCGGGTGACCTTTGTACTTATCTTGCTTTATTTTAATGTTATATATTTATTAACCTTATTTCCGATGTGGGTTTTCCTCAAAGGTATTTTCTCTTTTCAACCTTTTATTTTCAAAGAAAAATATCAAATTGCGAGGACTCAATTTATTGAAGGAGGGGAGAATGTAACACCCCGAGCTTCCACAATACGCTTCTCATTCAATAATGCAATAGCTTGCATTGTACACAACTTTGAGTTCTAAAACACCGCGAATAATCAAAGTAGTCGTTATGAATAGTAATAACCACTTTTTAAAATTATAGAAATTTTATATTTCAAAATGGACTTCATTTTTGGATTCGGAATATCGAAATTAGCCTATGTTGAATTTTTGGTATTTTTCTGAGAACTTTTAATTTTTTATGAATAGTGAAAAATACTTAATACAACTTTTTAATAAAAATAATTTATTGGGATAAATTATACTATTTAGTGGTTTTAAGGTATAATTAGAATAGATTTTTACCATTTTATCTAATGGTGTTCATTAGAATTAATTTAACATTTAAATTGGACATAAACAATTGCCAATCTTTTGATATAAATTGTTTCTTAAAAACACGCTATTTGTCATAACAGCGGAAATTAATTATAAAATTAATTAATGAAACTTATATGTTTGGAATTTTGTAAAATAGACATCATTTTTGAATTCGGAATATCAATTATATCTTAGGGTGAAATTTTGGCCTTGTTCTGAAAAACTTCAATTTTTGATGAATAGTGAAACCACTAAGTGGTAGTTAAATAACTGATTTTTCATTTAAATGAAATATTACCACTTCTGTGATTTTATTTTCAAAAATCCGACATACATGGTTGTCATTAAGAAGTAAAATGTGGTTCAATGAGATTAAAATAATTTTTTGGTGAATAGTAACTTTTAAGTTCTTAATCGCGATTAGAGGTAATTAGTGTAGTTTAAGGTACAAATAATGTTTTAATAATATGAGATGAGCATGACACTTGTCCTACTCCTATTAGATGAGTCAAGGCCGACCAATACAACCCATGGGTCAACTTGGGGACCACATGGAGCCACTTTAGTTGGAAAATGACATTAATATTTATTTATTTAATGTTAAAATTAAATTGACACAAACATGAGTTATTTTACTAAAACAGTTTTTAAATGGGGTAACACAAGTCCAAATTTTGACTATAAATATTCATTAGAAAGCTAAAAATATTTCCTACATCATAGTTTTTTTTTATAATTTTTAGACATTAAATAAATTAAAATATATATGAAATCATTATGATGCATCGATGACCTCCTTATTTAATGATTTTAATAAAATGAAAAGATAATGTAAACTCCATGGAATAAACATGTCCAAAGACTATTGGATGGGTATCTTTAGAACCCTTATCACCTTATCCACTAATTATATAAGTGTGGGACCTTTAGAATCCGAAAAGCATTGTGTAATAATGTAACATTTCAATCTTTCCAAAAGAGCCCCTCCTCTCCACTTATAAAAGGCCCCCAACTCTCCCACCTTATTCACACCTTCAAGCCATTTTTCTCGGCCAAACTCTGCCCAAATACTCTACCAACTTCCCCCTCTTACTCCTAGAAGCCTCACTTTGGGCAGAACACTTCTCAAGGAAGCCTTTGGCTCAAATCAAAAAGAGTTACCCGATTTTGATGTAATGTTTTCTCTAATGTTGTTTTGTTTTATTTTTCTTCTCCAACCACCTAAACTCTTTTTATTAATTTATTTTGTAACAAAACCAGTATCCTCAATATACTAGGATGCTGTTATAAGAAGGATTCGAGCTACACTTACACACACTACATCTAATGGTTAAAGAACATACGGTTTCTGTGGATGGCGAATTTCTGCCTCACGAAACGATGATTGTTCAACACTCATATAACACCTTAAAAGGTGGCCATTAAGATGTCAATATATTTATATATGATATATAATGTGTTTATGTTTTACTTATGCTCCTGTATTTCTCATTTATGGAATACTTTATGATTTCCATTATGGGTAAAACGCGATAATTTCATTTTCGGAAGTGCGGACTACCGCCCCCTCAAAGTGATTTGAATCGTTAATGCCATATGTGGGATGTATAAAGGATGGATTAAATGGTATTATGCACTATATTATACTGTAATTATATTATAAATTTATATCATTATGATTCCATTCTATTAAATACGAAATATAAATGAAAGTAGCGTTCATGCGTACGTACGACTTACCGTCTCCATGAACGGTGCATTTCATTTCTTACCTCTAAATGTTACGTGACATTATGAATGAATGTATATACTGGATATATATCATATATATGATATCTACATCATGAATATAATTCTGGATATAATGAATATTTCACCGCATGAACAACTTGAAATTATAGGAAGTTTATTTTTGACTCAAGTACCAAAGATCGACAAAACGACCGTTATTAACTTAAATAATTACATAATGTTCATATCATTGTAATAAGTGATATAAAAAGGATAATGAAATTGAAAATGGTTCTTAATAAGTTATATATTAACTCTATTTTATTATTCAGGAGGTTAAAGAACGGTTGAGTCAAGTCAGACACGAGGTAAGGGAATTTCTTAACCCAACTTCCATTCTTTGGGTTAATCTCCTACATTCAAATTATGTCATGTTTTTTTATGTCTTATTTTGTATTCTTTATGTGTACCTATAGTGAATACACATAATATATCTATTTTATTTTAAAAATGATCTTTTTAAGGACTCCGTCTCAATCCCCTTTCATTGAGGCATATTTTGTTTTTTACACAACTTTCTTTTATACGGTGTATAAACCCCTTTGACTTTTACGTTTATTCAAAAAGAATATTTTTTATATGAAGCGTTTTACTAAACGAAAAAAGGAAATGTTTTTCTTTCTGTACATATGCGGCGACAACGACTTCTCCGCCGCCGTGACCATTATTTGAGTTTCGGCTTCCTCTAAAAGCCATCATTTTTTTTAATGAAAAATAAATACAAAGTTTTAACTTTCTTTTATTTTGGTATTGAAAATGGTTTTGAAAGCATTTTTATTATATCAATGTGTTGTATTGATATCTTGTGATTGAAATGTGGAAATGTTATGTTTCTTTTATGAATGTTTTATGTGATACGATTATGTTATGGTTTATGATATGTTTAAACCTATTCATATGAGGAATGCATTGGATTTAATAAGTGACGGGTGGAGCCCGCTACAGCTCCTCGATGCATCGGCAGGTCTCATGAGACAAACTAGTGTCTTGGAACGAGGCCTTGAAAAAATCTAATTTTTGGTCTTGGCACGAGGCCTTGGCTACGTGGTTATGATAGTCTGGCATTATGCATTCCATCATTATGAAAGTGGTTATTGATATTTCATGTGATTATTCGACCAGTAGAATATCCATGTGAATAAGTGAATGGAATTATCTCATTTTACTTTTGCCATATTATGTTGAAGTTCAAGTTTAAAAGGCTTTTGTTTTAGTTATACATTGCCTTAAATGTTAATGTTTATTTATGAATGCTTCTGCTATATTTTTAAGCTTACTGATCATCCGAGCTCACCCCTTTCAATGTATTAATATTTTCCAGGATGTGACGAAGTATTTTATGAATGACCTGCAGGGATAGTCAGAGGAGGATATGAGTGTGGACTATGAAGACTTTGTTATTAGTTTTTCACTTTATGATGTAATGTAAGACTTATGAATGTATCTAGTGTTTCCAAGGATACTAAACTAATCGGTCTTTCGAGACTTGATCTTTTGTGATCATGACAATGTTACGAAGTAACGCACCGACTCTGGGTAGCTGGGGTCGGGGCGTTACAAATATATTATATTTATATTAGGTGAAACTACCAATAGAAGCTCAAGAATAATACAAGAAATTAATAATAGACTAATTGGAAAGGGGAATCAACCTAGTCACTACATCCCAAACCCAATCATACCCTTACCACCCCTATAAACCGTGGGGAAAAAACTTGTTTTGTTTGACCAATATAATCATAATTAAAAAATTTATTAACATATATGAAAAAATAAACACTTATCATAAATAAATTAATAATGAATCCAAATAAATAAATAAATATTTGATCATGAGTTTTTATCTAATAGTTTACCAACTGACTGAATTATTGATCAACTCTGACTTAGAAGGAATTCCATCAGTCAATTAGTGAATAAAATTATTGTACCCTGTTAAAATCATATTCAATGCTCATGTTCTGTTTCATGCTAGGTATTTACATGAAATAGATTAATGCATTCCCCATAATAACATATGTATACATACATGTAGGTGAGAGGGGATCATGTGTTGTAATTACATTTATTAACACTAAAAAAGAACAAAAATATATTATACATGTTTTGGAGAAATTTTCAACCCATAAAAAAGTTATTGAAATAATTAATAAATAATAATAATAATAAATAAATAAATGAAATAATTTAATTTAATAAAAAATGAAACTAAACATACATCGGATGGTCTCAACTCAATATTATTCTACATAAAATATGATTTTATAATAAAAAACTAGTTAAAATTAAACATTAAATTTTTTTTAATTAATTAAATTTTATATGTATCATTTTAAATTAAATAATTCTAAATCCAACATTATGAATATTTTCTAAAAAAATTAGAAAATTTTACCAATTTTATAATTTAGGTTAGAGTTTTTGGACATCCATATGGGAAATTTTCAAATACATTATTCTTAAATTTCCAGATTCATTAGCATGTTATTAATGTTGTTGTATAATATTCAACCCATGTTTCTTGCATAATTAATTTAATCCCAAATATATAGAAAAAAAATTAAGTAATATTACATTATAATTTTCAGTTAATATTGATAGAATATATATAATAGTTACCCATTGGTATTATTTTCATCACTAAGAGAGTATAATTAAGAACACTTATAGACATATTAACATTTTCTCTACAAATCTACAAATTTCATTTTTGATATTTAGGATTCTATCACAGAATTTTCCATTACTCAAAATAATTTTATAATAATCACAATAAAATATATTATTCATTCATGATTTTTGAGTAGTAGAATTAATGGATGAATTATATATATGCCTTGAGAGATCCCATATTGTGTGAAAATCTACCTCTCTCAAAATTATATACATAGGGTTACATACCTAGTTCCAAAATAAATATAGATTCATTGTTTTCATTATCATATATTTATTTTAATAAATATACAATTTAAATAGATAATAATATAATTATAATTTTCATGAGACATGTTAATTTAAATAACATTTCTTTAATATAAAAACTAAACTTTATTCAAAATATATTAAATAAAATATTAAAATTAATTAGGTCGATTTTCTCAAACATATAATTTTCTAATTGAAATTATAAAAACAAAATTATTAAAATATATTTAATCAATTAAATATTATATATAGTGGAGATGTGTATAAATATTTATTTTGAAAACATGGGAACAGATTTTTTATGTACATGTTATCTATTAGAAGGAGCATATTTATTCAAATAAATATTACATCATAAATATCTTATGAAACTACAGTAGTTGATAATAATGAATCAAATGTGCTCTATCAATGTGATGTATCTAGACAAAAAGATATCATTATGAATATAATAAATGATTCTCTAGGTCCTAATTATTGTAAGGAATCACTTTGACGTGCTAATCTGAAGAATATTCTAAGGAAACAATCATGATAAATTTTATGTTGAAAAATAATAATTCCTCATAAGCATAATATATGTATAAGTAAATTACCTTTTAAAGGAAATTAATACATAAATTAGTTATATAGAATTAATCACATCATTCTTCTAGTAAATTTCCCTCTGTTTATATCACATTTTAAGTGATTTGGGGTGGATATATCATATATTCTACATATTAATTAATTAATTTAATGAAAAAATTTCATTAAAGGCCTGAGTGTCAACATACATATTTGGAAATGAAGAAGTAATTCATTTCCCTCAAACAAGGATTGTGATTTTATCATAATTATCATTTAACATCTTATAGAATAATTCCCTTTGAAATTGTAATATTAAAAAATACAAGGTAAAATCACAAATAAAAAATCAATAAATTATAAATTTATTAATTAGACAATGTTGTAGAATAAAAAAAGAAGAATAAATAGGGGTATAGGTGGGAGATTGATCATATCCAA
Organism: Viscum album; assembly: GCA_963277665.1. Taxonomy (NCBI): domain Eukaryota; kingdom Viridiplantae; phylum Streptophyta; class Magnoliopsida; order Santalales; family Viscaceae; genus Viscum; species Viscum album. The sequence goes on along the minus strand of OY728119.1, from coordinate 1,008,420,448 downwards.
AGGTATTGATCTACCATCCAAAATCCATGCGAAATAGGAGGAGGGTATGAGATAACGAGGGTTTAAACAAAAATTTTCCACATTTTTCTTTACAAATTCATTATCAATATCCCTAAATACCCACAATACATGTCAATTTATAGAATTTTAAATATTTCAAAAAATACATGATCCAATTAAATATACGACCTAAAATTATTGTTCTAATGATTAATTTAATATTATATGACATATTTCGACAGTTTTTCCATGCATTATTTGAATTCATTATTCTATAGTTGATTAAATCGAACAATCCAAGAGGATGTTGAACATAAAATGGGAATTTTAAAAAATAAATGAGAAACACACATATATATATTTATCCATCAAATACTATATTTCTCAGAGACTAAAAGTACATAAAGGAATAAATATTGGTTAAATTATAAATTAAGGACTCATCATCTACTATTTAAACTAGTATCCACAATCCTGAGAAGTTGGTTGGTAATGAACATGGTAGGTTTAATGCATCATATCACACAAATATACATTCTGGAAGGTAAAATTTTCATTTCAAATTTTTATTGGCTAGAAATAAAAATAAATGTTATAAAAACTCAGTTTATTGGAATTTTCTGACTCTATATAACCAAATGATATTGTAATAGAATTCTAATAGTTACCTGACATGAGTTATCCATATCGTAGATAACCACATCATGGGAATATTACGTTTTAAATTAATAAATTTTTCAAAAAAAATAAAATGATATAAAAACCATATAAACATACAACTTATCTCAATATATAAATTATAAATGTAGTATATGAAAATATAATACCATAGTGGTAATAGTAGATATTGGTTAGTTTTTCAAATAAATTTACATCCCAACAAAGAAAAAAATGAGTCAAAAAACAATATGAACCACCTCTTCATGAACCATGGTCTTCACTCTGTCATCATGCCAAAAAAATAAGAAGAATATTTATATGGTATACCACTAATGGATGTTTCTCCATTGTAATTTCCATGTATTAAACATAAAAAGGTATACAAAAAAATGAATGTTCATATATATTTTAATAAAATAAAAAAACTTGGATTCCACCTAGAGTGTAGTTTATTTATTTTTCCAGGAATGATATTATTACTAGATTGAATGAAAAGTATTGAAAATATTATTATTTATTTTAAAATTATAAAATAGAAAAATACATTACATTTTATTTAAAAAATCATTAACTCCAATGTGGAAAAACCAATATAAACAATGTAAGATTTATAATTAGGTAGAGAAAAAACATAAATCAATGGATTTATAAATAATATAATAAAAAATATCGTGAATTTATTGTGAATAACATTGGATGTTAACATCGAGCATGATGGGATAACAAAGGACCTCACTAATTGAAAAACCTATTTTCCAAGTGTGGAAAACGACAAACACAATCTCATACTTTTCCTCATGGCCTAAAATATAAAAAACCATACAGATAAATAATCATGAATTTTTATGTGATCACAAGTGGAATAAAAGTCCTTATGGTACCCATCCTCGACCACCGATCTAATAATATCTCGAATGTAATCAATCAATTCCACTCCCCAATATGAAAAATTAAGTAACTCTATAAAATATATCTAAAAGAGGTAAAATAAGTGAGTGTATTGATAAAAAATGATTAATGAATGAAATAAAACACAACCTCTAATTTGAAAATAGAAATCAAATTCATTATATTCCATAATTGATATTTTAATTAAAGGATCTTTTCAATTATATTTAATCTAAATAGAATTTTTTTTCATTTTAATAAAAACATATTAATCCTAATAATTGTTCACACAATATAACCTTAATAAAACCTTTATCGGGGAATATTAAATAAATATTATTTAATTTTAATTATTTGTTATTCAAGATCTACACATATAGTATTTAATTTAATTTGAAAAACAATATAAAAGATAGCATTTAGATAATTTCATTTTAATGAAACATCAAAAGGCACACATACCCAACTCCAATAAAATCGATCCAATATCTTAATAAATTGCTTGATTATGTAATATTGTATCATTAAAAACACATATAAATCCTGAACATCATCTTTTTATCATACCCTAACTAGATAAGTGGAAGCTATGTTGAACAATAAAAATAAGAGGAAGAATAATATTTATAATAATGTTTGATGAAGAGATAGTAATAATATATATTGAAATATGAAATTATTATAATAAAAGATTTATTAAGTTGATAGAGTTCCTTTATAAACATTGTGGTGAATTGAGGAGTCACCATGGGTGATAAAATTCTCCCATACATGAAACTATCTACCTAAAAATTACTCAATATTCTTGATTGAAAACATTGATGGACTAATTCTCTTTCATTATATAATCACTAATATAGATCAAAATTATGTCTCTACTATGAATATATAACACTAAATTAGAGGAATCCATTAACCATATAACCTGATTTTTATAATATTATGGAAATGAATAATTTATTTGACAATTTATAAATCAGGTTAAAATTTAAGATCTTACATGAATCATTATGAAATTATTTCTTGAATTATATAGAAGATATAAAAAATAGATACCAACATGGATGGTATATTCATTCCATATTCTACTTTATTAATATTTTATCCTTTCACAATATTCATTATATAAAATTGTAGAATTGTAAATTTATTATTCATCCTATTTATCACAGCTCGGAAGAAACATTATGAGACACTTTATTACCCTTTAAATATTCTATAGGATGACGTCATTGATAAATATTTGGGTTTGGATTAATTATTTCATTTTCAAAAAATTATTAATCGATTTATCTTTTTTTATTATCTGTCAAAAAATGGTTAATCACTAAAATGATAGTTTACTCACCCATTCCCTACAATGACTAGACTAGCATATTTTATTATATATATTAGAATCGATACATCTAGAAAGATGATTAATAAATATATTTATAATAAAAAATAATAACAGATAAATGGATTTCACTAAAACCTATACTATATAATAAATAAGATTGATTATTATTTTCAAGATTACAAATCAGCCACTATTGCTGGCTATTGTTTTTTGTTCAGTAATCCATATTGATCTTAATCTGAGAGACAATGAATTCATGAAGTCCCTCACAAATTGAGAGGTAATGTGTGGGACTCAATCCTTAATAATGGATAATGGAACTCTATAAATATACAAAATTTCATGGATATATATGTTTTGAGACTCTTATAATTTATTTTTTTCCCTTATTGGAATAGATTTAGTTGATTTGGATTTTTGATCAGTAATAAACCAAATGGAATTATCCTCATAATGTCCAAGGAATTCTAATGAAAATGTAAAATGATATCTCATATAATTTCTGTATAGGACTAGGAAGTAGAAGTAAAATATTATTAGGATTTTAATGTTAAAAAAGAATAATTTGATTGGAAGTTCACTGAGATGAGAATTTCTATATTTTGTAAACGATACCTAACCTTAAATATTGGTTATTATGGTTGTGGAACGTTTTACATGCATCAGGGTGGGTAGAATATGTAAATGGATTACTATAAATCATCATATCATTATTAAAATATGTTGTAACCAATGAATTATTTTTCATGATTAAGGATCTATTAGGGGGTCGTGACCAATACCCATGGTGTCCAAACCATTTGAGATTAGACTTATTTTCTGAAATTAAATATCTAATAAATTATCTATATGAATTGTTTTATCCAATGATAATTTGAATTATAATATAATTGATAATATATGATAATATTATTATACTATATCTACATATATTTTAGAAGAACGAGAAATCAAATTCGATGCTAATTAATATTCCATCATATCTGGATTAAATATTTTCTAACTCCGAACATCAATGACGTGGTTCCATTTTATGGGGTATAAAAAAGATCAGAATGAAATTTCTTGATAATATTCATTGAGAGTCACTATAAGAGAATTAAATTCATAGAGGAAAAAATATATATTGCACTGTTATGATTATAATACAATATAATATTGTTTTGAAATGGTTAATGCTTCCATGTCTTCAATTCATGTACCCCCAACAATAGTATTATGTCTTGAATGAGGTGCTTATTTTTATGAAGTCATAATCAGTGCATTCTATAAACCCAAAATGGTTATGATTCATAAGACAAAACCCCAACCAAATTAATGAATCATATTAGTGAATTATATAAAATTTATTATCCTAAAATACATTTTTAATTCAAACATAATTTATCATTACCTTTTACTCATCCATGGAGATATTGAACTTTTTAATCCATTGAAATTTATATCTCATATATGTAAACAAAATCATGGGAGATTCTATCTTAAAAAACATTAGAATAATGACCTATAATAAATATGTGTTCCCAAAAATTATATTATTTCATAAATATAAATTCTTTTTTCACATGACATCATAATATAATTCTTCTTGGTGTCGATAAAAATGCATTTCATAGACATAAAATGACATTGGAATCCCACATCATGAGTCTAACACTAGAATATCGAAAATTTAGTACTAAAGATAAAATAAATAAATATATATATATATATATATATATGATAACATCAAAATGGTATTTTTGATCCAATACTATCTCCAAATAAAAAAATATATAATCCAAAAACATTAAAAAAAATTGAACGTATCTATGTCTAATATGGATAACTAATTACATGTAAACTATATAAACATTCAAATGACTAATGGACATACCTTGAAATTCATAATTCTCTTATCTATATTCGAATTATTTTTTAGTTATATCAACTTTCGTAACCCTTTTTTCATAATATCCTAATATAAGATCAATTTCTTAAAACCATCATGCACCCCTAATTTTATCAAATTATTCAAAATATGAGGAAAGGATCCTTTCTTATTGATATTTACATGGTTGATTTTAAGATAATTATTTTAAATTTCGAGACATACACCATAATTCTTTATAATGATTACTAAATCAACACATGGCCACACACTAGGGAATATGTATCCCATTATCTTGATATTTTTAAAATAAGTATTCAATTTAATCTACATTACTATAGATATTTAATAATATTGAAAATAAATTGGAGTCATTCCTAGCGAATGATAAAATATTAATTTGGCATCTGTCCACCAGATAGTTATAGATAAATCATTTTGAAATTCCTTTGAATGACTATAAACCACCAAATGGAATCCACCCACAAGGATTTTCATCAAATACATATATAAACTACCTTGATATATAACGTGATATTGATCAAATGACTATAATGATATGATATAATAAACTTTACCTCCCATCCCACCCAATATAGTATTTTTTTCCTTAACGTGAGAGAAAAAAACATCTTATGATTATAATATATGAGTGCTTTAGAGCTGGACATCTAGTATATAGAAATAGTAAGACCACTAATATCCAAATCAATTACAAAAATATATAACATGATCTCAATAGTAGTAATTACCCTCAGGCACATTGGTAATCTAAAAACATGAATACAATTATTTCTATATGATGGTTTGATATCCATTTTATAAATTATGAGTTATGATTATATGAATAGTGAATTAATTATATTAAAATAGATAAATTAATATGATTCACCTATATCTAATTATTCATAGACTCTTGAAGAATGAATTAATGAAACACCATTAAATGGCATTGTCCCATCATCTAATTCCATAGGTGTGTTCCCAACCCTATATTAATTCGTATATTTTGTTCAGTTATTAAGATTTTTACCAAAATAGTATTTTATATTAATATTTCAATACTCCAATCATCAATTATAATAATACTATTTCTCCTGAAGATCAATTATACAATAAATAATGAAGTAGGGTATTATTGCAGTATTATTCACAGAATGGGCCTTGGGCCAAAACATTGGGCCTACAGGCCATGTAATGGGATAAATGCTCACTGGACCTTCGGGCTATGTAACGGGTCTTCCTCTACCTAGTTAAAAAATGTATTTTCTTTTCTTTAATAACATATTTTTTTAATAACAATGGTTTAGAAGGAGTGTGTTTAGTGAGTTATTTATCACTCTCACTTCTACCCCAATGTGATTCCCTATGTATACTCTTCTAGATAGTTGAGAAAATTTTACTTCCCATTTTACAAATAGAATCACATAAAAATATAATATTTTCTTAATATTTTACTTATTTAAAAATGTATTATTGTCCACCATCTCATAGGTCAACATAAATAGTATACAATTCATTGATATTATATGGGTCGTAGAGTGTAGCTCAAATCCATGACATTTAAGAAAATAAATTTTTAGAGACTGAGGGTGAATTGATCAAACTAAAAAAATTTAGTGAATAATTCTGTCATAGTATTATTATAACATCCCGAGTTTTATGAAATTAATACTATGTTCAATATCGTACATCATAAGATACATCAAGCATTAAAAAAACAAAATATTATCATTTAAATGTTTCAATTATAACCTAGTCATTATAATAGATAGAATTTATAACATTTAAATAATTATGAAAATATGGTTTACGCATGTTTATAAAATGATTCATTAGTTAAAAAATTATTATAAAAATAAATAAAACCCAATTGATTATAAAGATTGTGTTTTTATGAAAACATAATTAAATGAGAATAATTGTTTTTCTAAAATCATATCACAATTTTAGGATCATATTGATTAAATATAAACTCTATGTGATTTATAAAAGTAATATTATATGTTTTATAGACAAGATATAAGAACAAAATCAAATTTCATCATAAAAGAAGTATTTTTCAAAAATGGAATTTTTACATCCTTTTGATAGAGAACCATTTTTAAATATAATTTTTGGTAATTCTATAAGTTCTATTTGAGAAAATAAAAGTATCAATTGGAATGAGGATATAAAAATTTTCTTCTATTGAAATTTTGTTATTTTTTAACAACATTCAAATTATATTGAATAGTGAAAATTACTGAATTTTAATTCAAAATTACATTTTCATCTAATCTTATTATAAAATTATACTCTTATTTTAATTATTTTTAAAGTTTATTTGTATTATGATTTCATCATATAATCCAATATTTTTAATTTGTTATAATTTCACATTAAAATTTGATATAAATAAAAGTCAATCTTATGATGAGTTTTACTTTAAAAACCCCAATTTTTTCATTTTGACTATGATAATTAATTATCAATTAGTTAAATATATATATATATATGTTTATTGCAAAAAAAATAGACTCCATGTATAGAATTAGAAGGGTCAAATTTAATAAATAGTTCCCTTTTAATTTTGAACATTTTGAATAGTATCTTTAGTAATTATATTTATTAACCATCGTTAAATGGTAAATCATGTAAATAAGGGAAACAATGATATTATAATAATGTAAAAATACCCGAACACATGTAATAATATTATTTTATGACATATGGTCTACCGAGAAAACCCTCGGGGTACAAATTTGTTATTTTAATCCACTTGGGTGTGATTATGACACTTATAAATTTTAATTTAATATAAAGGATAGTATGTTATAAACATGAATCATATTACTAAAAAAATATTAATATTTGTATATATATATTATATATTAAACGAAAAATATTCCACATAAATCTAAAAAAATACTACTTTAATTTATTTTATTTATTACTTTTAGAAATTGTATAAATAAATTTATTAAGACTCAAGGGTGATGTTGTGATTAATTCATTAAAAACAATTCAAATAAATGATATCATAAATGTTTAAATAAATTTTATTTAAAATATTTTATACCATTCAGGAATTTTTTGGATGACTATGTTTTTTTAGTATGCATTTCATGTATTTATTTCAAAGGAATCACGTTTATATGAAGATTAGAAAAATGTCAAGTGTGAATAGTGTCAAAATTGTCATAGGTCATATCCTATAATATAAAATTGTTCATTAAATGTTATAAAATTCATAAAAATATAAGACTAGAAAAATGGTTAAGTGAAGTTCTAATATTTCATAAATGAATATTTTTTGGTTGTCTTACATGTTATGGTATTTACATTAAAGCAAAAATTGTGAATATCAAGTTATCATTGTATGATTAAAAAAGATAAAATAAGGGTTAAGCAAAAAAGATAAGATTAACAAATATTTAAAACCTGTATAATTTTAATTTGATAATGGGGATAGAACCCAACTTAATATTATCTATGAAATAAATTATTTTTGAACCATTTGAAACTTATTATAAATTTATAATAAATTAATATATCAAGACATTCCTAAAGTTACCCTCATTTCTCAAATAAAATAAAACTTCTCCATCTCTTTTATACAAACTTCCAATGACTTTTGGTTCTAAAAATTTATATCCAAACCCATTCCTATAACCCCTCCCTATGTTTATGAATCCTTAGTTTAGGTATAATATCCTTCTTTTTTATGATAATGTGTTCTTGAAAGATTTTCAACCAAAGAAGTGGTACCATTTTATTTAAGTGAATCTATTTTATTTCTTATAACACTTCCATAAAATATCCTCCAACGAGGATGAGATTATAAATCATTTATACTTAATATAATTATATTTTATTATGTTTATATAATAAACTAAATCCATATCCACTTCCATTAACAGGGAAAGGAATTAATCGTTTGTGTGTACGTGTGAACTATCACAACCACAAACCAATAAATTTTTTTCCCATAATCATCTCACATAACTGGTTATAATACTATAATTGAGGTTCATATATGATACTAATGTAATTTTAATCATTATAAAATAATAATATATCATTTATATTCTTACATCCATGTCCATAAAAATAATAATTTCTTTCGTGGGTATGTGTGAATTGTCCCCTCCACAAAGCAGTGTGGCTGATTTTTATTCATTACATAAAATTTTAAGATATATATTATTATATGTATATAATATTTATTATTTTAATAATATATGTAAGAACCCGGGCTTTGGTTTTAGGTACGGATCTCTTTTACGGGCTTTTTAAGGAAAAAATGGAGACTCTAGAAATTTTTAGAGTACACGCCATGTACCTTATGAGTACATGCCGTGTACTCCTCTGCCACTCAAATCCGTGTGATTGGCCAAGTTCGGGCCACACACACGGTGTGTAGGGCTGAGGTGGAGGTCGGTTATTTTGGGGAACAGAAAAATTGAAGTGCACGCCGTGTACTCTATAAGTACACGCCGTGCACTTTCTTTTTATTTCATTAATCAAACTGGGGTCGTGCCTAATGCTCGTAAACACCTTCTTCTCCGCCTAATTCTGTCAAGAGCATCCAAAGAGGCTGAATCTTCTCCAATCCACCGCTCTGTCACCGGTTGTCCAAATCGAACTCTGTCGATTGCAGAAGAATCGTAGCAGTGAGTTCTTGGTTCTTCTTTAGCCTCATATCCTGATTCTTCCTCTCATGTGAGTTATCTTAGGTTGAGCGTTTTAGACATTTTTGCAGATCTAAACCATTATAGGACTATTCACGGGCTAAGGTTCGAGTATATCGATCTCCAAGGATTGAGGTAGGTGGTTTGTTCCCAACGTTGAAGTTCCTTGAGTTTTGGTTGCAAAAGTGCCAGATACCCATGCATCGGGTATCCCGGGTTAGGGTTTTGATCCTTTTTATTTATATGCCTTAGATTGCATGTATGCTTGAGGTTATTAGATGATTAATAATTTATTGTTAGCATGTTTGAGAATAACCCCATGGGTGTTTTCCCTTGTTTTGGCTGTTGTTTTCCGTTTGGCATGGTTTGCCTACGAGGCAACCCCTATTACATTGCTAGTATGCATGTTGACTTGACTGCATGTATTGCCTACTATTTATATGCTTGTGGATGCATTTTGTAGATTTTATCCAAGTATTTGTTTTACTTACTTAGGGCTACTAACATTCCATTACGCATGACTGGATTGCTTAGGTTCGTGAGAACCTGGTGTGGGAGATCAAAGAGGGAATAGATGACTAAGTGTTTCCCTAGAGGTTCTGTTGGTTTTAGTTTCGTACGTAGGACCTACGGGGATTGGAATTTTTGCTTCCCAAGAGTGTCCTTAGTTTACCCACGCATCAAGACCACATGGGGAATTAGACGTAAGTGCTTCCTTAGAGAGTATGTAGCTTTTATTGCAATACCATAGGGGAATTTTTTTAAGATCTTCTCAGAGTGTTTGTGCCTTGTTTGATTACTGGACTATAGGGGTCTTCTAGTTTAAGCCACCCAGAGAGTTAGTGTGATTTTTGATGGTTGGTTGTGACGAGTCCACCAAGCCAAAGAACAAGCTTGGGTTTCGTACTTCTTGTGTTAGGTAGTCTTTTTAGATACCTACTGTGTTACTTGCTTATCTTGGAATAAGAAACTTTGCTGGTTTTTCTCTTATTGTATAATTAAATGAATGTGAATGGTATTTGGTAGAATTGTTTACTGCATTGTTTACCATTACTTTTTCTATATCAATCACTGACAGTAGGGTACAAATCTTGTGGTGGTTGCCTACTGGGATTAGTCTCACAGCCTGTTTGGGTCATACTTTTTGGCCAAAACAGATTATATGGTTACGGGTTTAGGTAGGGATTGTGACCCTTCCACCTCAGGTACTTGATTGCTAGTCGGAGCTGGAGAGCATGGGACCGGGTCTTGGCCCGCGATGCTGCTGGAGTTGCTGTTTACTTTTAGTACTTTAGTTTCTGTTGTTTTTTAGCTTCATGTTTTGCTTACTGCTTTCCATAGACACATGTACCATCCTGCCTCATTGTTATATCAGACCTTGCTTCTACTTTAAGTTCATTTGTTGCATGGTATTTACTGCTTCTGCTATTTCTTATGTTTATTCTCCCACTGTATACTTTACCAAATGAGGGCATAGTTTCCCAACTGACCCACCAATGCCCTCACTACTAGTCAGCAGCCTCTGGCATTTGGGGAAACCCTCTTGAGGTCATGTGGCGAACTGGGTACGAGGCACCAGTGGAAGGGCTCTAGATTCAGGTCGTTACAAAGTGGTATCATAGGAGTTTTCCTTCTTTCTATTGCCTTACTATTTTGCGACCATAGCCAGGGATAGGAATAATTGGGTAGTTGGTACTTAAGTGTGCCCGGGAGTAATTAACCCATGTACAGGGAAAAGCTATATTACCTTGTAATTGAAATTTTCAGTTTTTGAAAGTGTTACAGTTTATTATATTTAACCATTGGGTGATGAAAATGTTTTTTGTTGTTACAGTTTATATGATTAGGATTATATTTGGTTGCAACCCGATGAGATGAGGGTGTTCCATCACATGCATCATATTGTTACTGGGTAGGAAATCACTAGTCATGCATTTTACCATGCAATATAGGGTGCTTTAGAATATCATGATGTTGTGATAGGTGTCGTGATAGATTATGCATGCTGTTGTGGTAGTTTCTATGATATAAATACTTGTTGCACTGATATAGTACTACTTCTTTTACTGCATGTTTAACATGGGCGCCAAGCTCTGGTCTTGGTGGTGTTATGGGCCCTCGAGGATCGGAATTTTGTGGATCATTGTTTTTTATGCTGGTTACTTGTTTTATGCTGTTTTGATGATGCCAATATTTGATTCTCAGGGAGTATTGGCCCCCACGGATTGGAATTTGGCACATAGATGGTTGTTTTTCAATGTTTCTGGCATTCAGAGCAGTTTCAGAGCCACTGCTTGAAAAAACCCAGAATACACAGTGTGTACTTCCTTCATACACACCATGTATTTTTTAAACGGTGTTACTATCTGTGCAATCAAAAAAACATGGGGTGTCGGAAAATCTTTGGGGACACGCTGTGTACCTTATGTGTACGTCGTGTGGTAGTCAATTGTGTACCCAGCCATGTCGCCAACAACATGGGTCATGGAAGCTCGTATAGTGCACATTATGTAGGGGATAAGCCGTGTAGCCGGCCGTGTAACCTGCTACATGGGTCGCGGAGCCGGTCTAATACACTTCATGTGTCAAAATAACACACCGTGTAGTTTTCATCTAGGTACCGGCCCGTGTCACGAACAACATGGGTCAGTGTTACCTCCTCTGATACACGTCGTGTTTGTTCGGAACACGCCGTGTAAGGGGTTATCCATGTGGCTGGTTGTGTAACCTGTTATACAGACCGCTGAAGCCTAGCTTGTACATGCCGTGTCCTTAGTGAACACTCCTTGTAGTCTAGTTTTTGGAAGACTGTGTGGGTTAGTCGTGCAGAGAGACTTGGGAAGGGGAGTGGAGTCCAAGTACACACCGTGTTTTTAGACAACACGCCATGTAGTTTGGAACGTTACACGACCAATGGTGGTAGAATTGCATGCCCATGTAAATGGCATTAAATACATGCCGTGTAGTTCAGTTTTTCAAGTGAATGTGGTTCTCTCTCCTTTTCTCGTTTTGTACTCTTGCATTATCTATTCTTGTCGATCCTAAATATGGAGTGTGATTTTGACCTTTCAGGTTTATGGCACCATGACATCCTCACGTTTCACTTGAGGAACCAGGCAGTTACCGTATGCCTGATACGGCAGACCAGGGACTACCAGTAGTTCCGCCGATTGTTCCGAATATGGAAACTACAGTGATTCCGGACACTGGTGCAGACACTCAGTTCAGAGAGGGTTCCATGAGTTTTATGCAGACCTTCCAGGGAGCTCATCATCATGACCCGTCTATGCCAGAGCTAACGTGAGTCTTCCAGCAGTAGCATCCTCCCACTTTCACAGGGGATGGAGGACCTCAGGTTGCAGAGTCATGGCTAGAAACCATGCTTTCCATCTTCGAGCATCTGGAGACACCCCCAGACAGACGGGTGAAGCTGGTGACTTATATGCTACGAGATTCTGCCAAGAGATAGTGGGATGTAGTCTCACAGGCAGCGTGCCAGTGGGCTATGGCTTCGGACTAATTCCAGCGTACGTTCTACGACTACTTCTATCCAGTGACACTGAGGGCTGACAGGGCCAGGAAGTTCATGAACCTGTTGTAGGGTACTCTTTAGGTCATGGAGTATTCCTCCCGCTTCACTAAGTTACAGCATTTCGCTCCCATTCTGGGAAATGACGAGATTTTTTGGTGAGGAAGTTTGAGGAAGGCCTCAAACCAGAGATTAGATCATAGGTGAACATTTTCCAGTTGAATTCTATTACTCTGATAGTCAACGAGGCACTGATCACCGAATCAAATCTGAGGGAGACTAGAGCTGTTGACCAGGGCGGTTCATCATCCAAGGCTGAGTCATTTCATACTGATAGTAGGAAGTGCCACTGAGAGTCTACTCGAGGTCACTCGAGGAAGCGGGGTATATCTTCTAGAAGATGAGATCTTCCTTCTAGCAACAAGGTCGTGTGATATCAGTGCGGAAAGAGTGGACATAAGAAGCCTCAATGCCCGAGGGATCCAGTAGAGTTCTGAGCTTGCGGCAAGATGGGTCATCTACAACGTTATTTCAGGGTTCTCCTTCCAGCAACTAGTGAAGGACGATCTGTTTCTACCCCTCATTCAGGAGAAGGATTACCAGTCCCACAGCAGACCGGGGGCTGGAGTTCTTCAGGTCGTCCAGGCTAGGGTAAAGGTCGTGGACACGGTGGTCAGGCTTAAGGGGGATCAGCTCAGGGATATCAGGCTGCTACATAGGGCCGCATTACTGGCCAGACGATTGCAGTAGAGAAAATTCATCGGGAGCAGGATCTTGGACCTTCCATAGTTCGAGGTATGATCCTAGTAGCCTCAGTTTTGTCTTCTACACTATTTGATATCGGAGCTTCTCATAGCTTTATTTATATGCACACTGTGGAGAGCCTTAGACTCACTGTCCTTACTTCTGAGTATACTTTCGCACTAGACACTCCTTTGGGACATAGAACTATTAATGTGCATCAGTGCAGGAAGTGCCCCCTTGAGGTGGGTGGGTGTCACTTTGTGTGGGATCGTTATGTCCTGGAGATGACAGGTTATGATTTCATTCTCAGGATGGACTGGATAGTTCCATTTCATGCCTTTGTCGACTGTTATCGTCGTAGGGTGAGTTTCGTGTCACCAGAGGGCATGATTTTTCTTCACAAGGGCGAATGAGATGTCCAGGAAAGCAGAGCTGGACCAAAGCATCATGGGTTGGGTAGAGTTACAACCCAGATTTCCAGTTTATATCTGGATGATCAGGGAACCTCTCAGATGGATTTTCCTCCAGTGGTTGATCGCTTTCCAGATGTCTTTCTAGAAGACTTCTCAGGTTTGCCTCCGGAGCGTGAGGTAGACTTCTCGATTGATCATGTGACAGGAGCCACACCAGTATCCATACCTCCTTATAAGATGGCTACGCCTGAGTTTCAAGAGCCCAAGAAGTAGTTTCAGGAGTTGCAGGCTAAGGGTTTCATCTGACCCAGTACTTCCCCTTGGGTTTCACCTATGTTGTTTGCAAAGAAGACGGATGGTACCTTACGGATTTGCGTGGATTATCGGAAGTTGACCCAGTTGAAGGTCAAGAACCGATATCCCTTTCCATGGATTGATGATCTCTTCGATCAGCTTCGAGGAGCTCGGGTGTTCTCGAAGAATGACTTGTGATCTGGCTATCATCACCTGCGTGTTAGGCCTTCAGATATACCCCTGACAGCCTTCAGGAGTAGGTGTGGCCTCAACGAGTATACGGTTATGCCGTTCGGCCTTACGAACATGCCAGCAGTTTTCATGGCACTGATGAACCGAGTGTTCCATCCTTACTTAGATTCCTTCTTCGTGGTCTTCGTGGAAGATATCTTGGTGTACTCTCACACTCGACACGACCATGAAACCCATCTTGATATCATTTTGAGTACACTGAGGGAGCATCAGCTTTATGAAAAACTCTCAAAGTGCCACTTTTGGATAGATGAGATTCACTTCCTGGGTCATGTTATCTCAGAGAAAAGAGTATCAGTAGTCCCAGAGAAGGTGAGAGTAGTAGTCACCTGGGAGCAGCCAAAGAACTTCTTCGTGGTAGATAGTTTCTTTGGGCTGGCTGGTTACTACGGGTGGTTTATACAGGACTTCTCATGCCTAGAAGCACCATTTACGGTCTTGAATAAGAAGGGGGTGAAGTTTTTTTGGTCAGAAGTCTATGACTCAGCCTTCCAGGAGCTAAAGGGGAGATTGACTTCAGCACCGATTCTAGTTCTGCCAGAGCCGGGTAAGAGTTGTACAGTTTTCTATGATGCATCTGGCATCGGTCTTGGAGCAGTGCTTATGCAGGAAGATCAGGTTATAGTGTACGGATCTATGTTGTTGAGGCCACATGAGAAGAACTATCTAACACACGATTTGGATTTGGCTGGTGTTGTTCATGATTTGCGTTTTTGGAGGCACTATCTCATGGGAGAGCATTTCATGGTATATACTGACCACAAGAGCCTCAGGTATATCTTCATGCAGCGTGACTTGAATCTGAGATAGTGGAGGTGGGTTGAGTACCTATAGTCTTTCAACTTTGAGCTTGCTTATACGTCTGGGAAGGGCAATGCTGTAGCGGACGCACTGAGTAGGAGGACTCAGTTGTAGGCAATTTAGGAATCCAGTAGAGAGTGGCAGCTCATGGATCTATTCTATGAGATGCATCTGGAGGTACACGACAGACAGGGTCAGATGGTTATTTATTCCGTAGCTGTTACCTCTACCCTTTTTGATAGAGTTGGAATGAGGCATTTATCAGACCCTGAAGGCCTAGTCCTACGTGAGGGTGTTTCGGATGGAGACCCTACTCTGGGGTGGATAGTGCGTGATGACGAGGTGCTACGTTTTCATGGTCGCGTATGGGTTTCAGAAGACATACGTGAGGGGCTGATGCGGGAGTCTCATGCCTCAACTTGGGAAATTCATCCCGGTGTCACCAAAATGTACCGAGACTTGCTCCGCCATTATTGGTGGCTAGCTATGAAAAAGGATGTGGTTGGTTTTATTATGCGGTGTTCCACCTGTCAGCAGGTGAAGGTAGAGCATTAGCGACCAGCAGGGCTTTTGCAGCAGTTGCCCATTCTTGAGTGGAAATGTAATGATGTCACGATGGAATTCGTGATAGGATTACCGATATCGCCTCGAGGAAATGATGTGGTTTGGGTTGTAGTGGACAGGCTCAAGAAGGTTTCACACTTCTTGCCGATCAAGGAGACCTTCAGTGTTGATGAGCTGGGACGGTTGTACATCCGAAAGACTGTACGCCTACATGGAGTTCCACACACCATTGTTTCAGATAGGGATGCGTGTTTTACATCGCACTTCTGGCAGGGGCTATAGAGGGTGTTGGGTACACAGGTACTTTTGAGTATAGCATACCATCCCCAGACTGATGGCTAGTCCGAACATACAATCCAGGTGCTTGAGGATATGCTCCGAGCTTGTATTCTAGACATTGGCGGTTCTTGGGAGAAGCATATTTCTCTGGTGGAGTTCGCCTACAACAACAGTTTTCAGGAAACTATTCAGATGACACCTTACGAGGCTTTGTATGGTAGGCCATGCTGATCACCTTTATGCTGGATAGAGGCTGCAGAGGCGGTTTTACTAGGGCCTCGTCTTGTTCAGGAGACTTCAGAGCAGATAGAGCTGATTCGGAAGAGGATGGCTACAACGCAGTCTCGACAGAAGTCTTATGTTGATCAGCGGAGACGACCTCTGGAGTTTGAGGTCAGGATCGGGTTTTCCTGCGTGTCGCACCGTTGTTGGGACACAAGAGGATTTGGAGTCGGGGTATGCTCTCACTGAGATACGTTATGCCGTTTGAGGTTCTGGAGAGAGTCGGGATGGTTTCTTACAGGTTGCAGTTACCTCATAGATATCAATCTATGAATGTCGTCTTTCATGTTTCTCAGCTTCGACGGTATTTCTCATACCCGTCTCATGTTTCGCAAACCGAGGAGGTTGAGTTAGTGCAGGATGCATCTTTCGAGAATCATCCTATCAGGATTACTGATCGTAGTACAAAAGTGCTCCATGGCCGGTCTGTTCCTTTGGTACGGGTGCTATGGCAGCACGACCATATACAGGACGAGACTTGGGAGTGGTAGGCTGATATGCGATCACAGTGGCCAGAGTTTTTTGAGGTTTCGTCTTCTATGCCATTCTTGGGAAATTCGGGGATGAATTTCTTTAAGGGGGGGTGTTTTTAAGAATACATGCTTCGGTTTCAGGTACAGATCTCTTTTACAGGCTTTCGAAGGAAAAAATGGTGAATTTGGAAATTTTTAGAGTACACGCCATGTACTTTATGAGTACATGCCGTGTACTCCTCTGCCACTTGAAGCCGTGTGATTGGTCGTGTCTAGGCCACACACATGGTGTGTAAGGATGCGATGGAGGCCAGTTATTTTGGGGTATGGAAAAATTGAAGTACACGCCGTGTACTCAAGAAGTACACGCTATGTACTTTCTTTTTATTTTATTAATCGGACCAGGGTCATGACTAATGCTCGTAAACAACTTCATCTCTGCCTAATTCTATCCAGAGCATCCGAAGAGGCTGATTCTTCTCCGAGCCACCGATCCTTCACTAGTTGTCTGAATCGAAGTCCGTCGATTGCAGAAGAATCGTAGTGGTGAGTTCTTGGTTCTTATTTAGCCTTGTTTCCTGATTCTTCCTCTCATGTGAGTTATCTGAGGTTGAGTGTTTTAGATGTTTTTGCAGATCTACTCTGTTCTAGGCTGATTCACAGGTCGAGGATCAAGTATATCAAACTCAATGGATCGAGGTAGGTGGTTTGTTTCCCTACATTGAAGTTCCTTGAGTTTTGGTTGCAAAAGTGTCGGATACCCATGTATCGGGTATCCCGGGTTAGGGTTTTGATCCTGTTTATTTATCTGACTTAGATTTCTTGTATACTTGAGGTTATTAGATGTTTAATAATTTCTTGTTAGCATGTTTTAGTATCACCCCATGGGTGTTTTCCCTTGTTTTGGCTGTTGTTTGCCATTTGGCATGGTTTGCCTATGAGGAAACCCCTATTGCACTGCTAGTATGCCTGTTGACTTGACTGCATGTATTGACTGCTGTTTAAATTCTTCTGGATGAATTTTGTATCTTTTAGCCAAGTAGTAGTTTAATTTTCTTCGGGCTGATAATATTCGATTACGCATGACTGGACTGCTCAGGGCCGTGAAAACCTGGTTCAGGAGATCAAATAGGGAATATATGAGTAAGTGATTCCCTAGAGGGTCTGTTGGTTTTAGTTTCGTATGCAGGACCTATGGGGATCAGACTTTGTGCTTCCGAAGAGTGTCCTTAGTTTACCTACACATCGAGACCATAGGGGGAATTAGACGTAAGTGATTCCTCAGAGAGTCTATAGCTTTTATTTCAAGACCATATGGGAATTGACGTAAGAGCTTCCCAGAGTGTATGTGCCTTGATTGATTACTGGACTATAGGGGTCTGCTAGTTTAAACCACCCAGAGATTCAGTGTTATTTTTTATGGTGGGTTGTGACAAGTCCACCAAGCCAAAGAACAAGCTTGGGTTTCATACTGCATATGTTAGGTAGTCTTTTTAGATACCTGCTGTGTTACTTTCTTGTCTTGGAATAAGAAACATTATTGGTTATTCCCTGGTTGTGTAATTAAATGAATGTGAATGGTATTTGGTATAATTTTTTACTGTATTGTTTACCTTTACTTTTTCCATATCACTCACTGACAGTAGGGAACAAATCTTGTGGTGGTTGCCTAATGGGATTAGTCTCACACCCTATTTGGGTCCTACTTTTCGGCCCAAACAGATTATATGGTTTCAGGTTTAGGTAGGGATTGTGGCCCTTCCACCTCAGGTACTTGATTACTAGTCGGGGCTGGAGAGCATTGGACCGGGTCTTGGCCTGCGATGCTGCTCGAGTTGATGTTTACTGTTAGTACTTTGGTTTCAGTTGTTTTTCAGCATCTTGTTTTTCTTACTGCTTTCCATAGACACATGTACCATCATGCATCATTGTTATATCAGACCTTGTTTCTACTTTAAGTTCAGTTATTACATGCTATTTACTGCTTATGCTATTGCGTATGTTTATTCTTCCGCTGCATAATTTTACCAAATGAGGGCATAGTTTCCCCACTGACTCACCAAGGCCCTCGCTACTAGTCCGCAGCCTATGGAGTTTGGGGAAACGCACTTGAGTTCATGTGGCGAACCGGGTACGGGGCACCAGTGGAAGGGCTCCGGATTCAGGTCTTTATAATATCTATGTAATTTTTGTTGATAAAAATGCCAATTTAATTATTTTAATAATGATCCATGAGAGTTGGAAATGTTACTCGTGCGTTTGTATTTCGTAAATTCTCAATGATTATAACGTTGTTCATTTTTCATTACCATAATTAATGGATTGATTAAAAAGTATTCTCAATGTAAAAAGTGGTGACTATTTCCGGGATAATATTATTAATATTATATACATATTACCACATGGAAAAATAACATCATTCCATGTTCATTTTTGGCTCAAGTACCGAATAACGACTAAACGACCGACATGAACTCAAAGAATTAAATAATTTATATAACATGGTAATAAGTGGTGTAAAGGGTATTAAAAACCTAAAAGAGGTTCTGATCAAAGTGTAAATTAATCTATGTTTATTATCCTTGATGATAAATAACAAACGAGACAAGATAGACTCAATATAATTGAAATCTTAACAAAATCTCCATTCATTGACTTAAATATCCATGTCATTGGTTTTTTTCAAGAATATGTGTGAATGATCTCTGATTTTTCTATAGTAAATAGACACTTATATTAGGGATATTTTTTCAAACATAATTATTTCATGGATTTATCTTTTATCTAATTATATGATCTTTGTAAGGCATTTCTTCTTAATCCCCTTTCATTAAGGCTAAACATGATGTTACACAACTTTATTATCATATTCGGTGTATAGACAACCCATTTGAGATGTTATATCATGAATCAGTATATTCTCATGATATATAATGTTTAGTTTAATTTTATTCTTTAATTATTTTTTATTACGTGTATCTCTATTGGGAAGGGACTCTTTAAATAAAACAACACATTTAATGTTTTATTTGTCTAAATCCTTATAATTCATGTCCATGTTTTCAAAATGGGTTATATGAAAATCATTATATGGAAATGAATTATTTAAAATTTCAATTTCTTTTTAATAATTCTATGTGATATAATTCACATTTATTCAAAAGATTCATTATTAAATATATTAAATTCCTTTTTAAATGGATTGAATATTTTTATACCATAAAATTATTTCATGTTATTGAAAATGAAATTTAATGAGTGAAATGTTGGTAATTTCAAATATTTTATGTGTTATTATTATGTAAAAGTACTTGTTTTTTATGGGTTGTTACATGATAATCAAATGACAGATGGTTACATGATAAACCATTGACAGATGTTTATGTGAAAAACCGATGATAAGTCGTTCTGTGATAAACCAAGGATGTGTGGGTACGTTATAACCTCCAATGAATTGGCTATGGAAGTCAGCCGTATGGCTATTCCATTTACTAATATGTTTGTAATTTGACCATATATATATTCTTTTAAGTATTATTATGTACAAAGTAAAATCTATACATTATATACTACATTATATGGGTTTTGTTGTAATATTTTGGTTAAGAAAAGTGTATGAAATGAACATATATGTTTTGAAGGGTATATTACTACATCATAAAGGTGAAAATTAATACATTGTGATAAACTATTCATGGTTTACATGTTTTGAAAAATAGTTTTACTATTTTATGTATCCCTTACCGAGCATTTCAAGCTCATCCCATGTTTTGAAAAGTTCTTAATATGTTTTAAAGAATCATTGTGTCTATGATGGGATGAAGGAAAATATGTGATTTACCATGAAAAGAAGCCATGTTTATTTTTAAATGTTCTTTATACAATAAATATATACTGTTGTAAGTGTCCAGGTTGTATTTTTATGGTTTTTTATGTATGAGTTAGCGAATAATTATCTAAAACTCCAATCATTAGAGGGTTCTCAATGAGATTGATTAACATATCTCTTTATTAAGTTGGGTTTACGGATGAGGCCTTACAATTATTCCCTTACTCCAGGGACCCAAACTCACTGGCCTGTCCATAATCAAGGATTTTATATTAAACTATTGGATACATATATACTTTAACATCCCTAAAGTGTGTCATTCATTAAGATAATCTATAACAACTAATTCCGATACATTATGGATTTTTTTCATATATATATACAAAAAAACAATTTAGAATTGTTTTTTCATTTATGAGAACATAAAATATAGAAAATTTTCTCTACATATGTTTTGTTTCATGGGAAATTTAATATATTAGTTGAATGCGAATTTTTTTGGGTTAATCATTGAAAATGATTCACTCATCATATTTTATATATCTAATAATATATTTATATTTTATTAATAGTTTAGATAATTAAGGTAAAAAGAGTTTGGTCCATGATAGGGTTTCCTTATATAAAATTATCAATATTTTTCCCTCTATGTTTGGTTGGAGTCATTCTATGTTGAATCATTTATAATTATTCTAAATAAGACAACTAATCAATTTATATAATTCAATCCGCCTTAAAATATATAAGTCAAAAATAATATTCAATAACTCATAGAAAAATAATAACTTCAATGAAAGATATCCTATATGAAAAAAATAAAAATATAAAAAAATCAAGAAATTAATCATAGATTAATGTTTGATTGATCATCTTGGATGAATGTATATCAATGGCCTTCTTCCACATTAAGGGTGCACAAAATGAAATTCATGTCAAGGAAATTGTTTTAGATACCATGAATAGATACCATGTATCTAGTAATTCCCTCCCATTTCCCTAAAATGTATGGAGTCATATAGTTAACATGATGGAATATTTAGAAAACCCATAATAAAAGAAAACAAAATAAAACTATCATAAATTAAAAAAATATTATTTCCAAAAGAAAAAACATAAACACCCATTGTATCTTAACATTTCTCTTGAGAAAGTAATTTCTATACATTCCTATATACTATTCTGTTAAGGTATAATGGTCATATTTACTATATACCCTTACTCTTTAAAAATTGATGGATTTGATATTGTTTTTTGATTCTCAGGTCTGGGTTACCCCTCCACATAACATGAAAATACTGACTGCACTCTTATAATGTATGAAATTAGATTGATTTTTTAATATTATTTATATAATAATTAAGAAACACTAGGTTTTTTTCTAATAAATTCTTTTATAATCAATTTAAAACATTATAATATAATGAAATAATTTGGAATTGGAGATTATGGTTTTTTTATATCAATCAACATATAATAAACAAAATAAGACTGAAATAATTTTTTAAATTCAATTTATAACATCAAGTGTAATAAACCATTGGATAATACTATAAATATACTTGTAAAATAATTTCCAAGAATAGACTATATATTTTAATCCATAATTTGTAACACCTATACCTATAATTTTATTTATTTTATAAAAGGATACTTGTACGGGTTTTATAGAAATGAAAAATGATTAACTATCTATGAACAATGTTTCTATGATTTGTGTTTCACATTATCAGAAAAACTTCCCAATTAAATACATGATGATTTTTAGGTATTTTCATATTTTGTAGCTTATTTTCATGATCCAATTATATATATTTTCAGTATCATTGGGGTATTGATATTAATTTTATATTTTCATAATAACAAATAATGCACTATTCTTGGAAGGGTAATGAGGAAATGATGAATGTTGTATTAAATATCACTTGAATGGGATCCCAAAAACTTGAAATACTCTATCTAATATTTACATAATGGTTTAAAATGTAAATAAAAAATGATTTTAATGAATAAAAATAAAATTTAATTATGTTATTTTAATGATCATTTATGAGTTAATAAATAAATATTGGGAAATTAATCATGTTTCATCCAAACATGGAACAAGTACTTTAGATTTAAATTGAATTAATATAATAAAAATATCATCCAAAGATATTTATCGGTATCTCATTTTTACCTCTATTTTCAATGTAACTATCAACCATTTTTTTAATTTTTTGACCCCTTTAATTGGAGTAGAATCATATATTTATATGAAATAGGGGTGGAGTTATTTTTCTCACATAAGGTTATTTAATTTTTTTTTTGACATAATGACATTGTAATATATAAAAAATCATTATATTAAATTATAATTCATTTCTATTCATGGAATCATAGGTCAATTGTACCCTTAAAACCTATGTAATTATTAAAATACAGAACATGGTTTTTTTATCCTTACTAGTTTCAAACATTAAATTATTTTAGATTCCTAAAAACATTTTCTATATAAAATAATGAATATATATTGGATATAGTTATGATATAATTTTTTATATTTATCAATTAAAAATAGCTATTCTCTTTCAGAATAACAATTTATGAGATATACTACCTTTACATCGAGCCTAGGAATCCATAAAAAAATTCACGGGTCATTAGCATGCCACATTTGGGACTCCTATGTTTGGATTAAATACATAGTAAAATTGAATTAAATTTATCCCGTTAATCATGATATCTTAAAAATATGAAAATTTTAAATGAGTTTTTTTAATGTTAAATTATTAGTTTAATTTTTTTCTCCATTAATGAAAATATCAAAAATAATTAAATTTTTTCTTTTGATGTATTATTAAATAATTATTCAAAAATGATATTTAAGTGAAATATAAAACAATTATGAAATAATATTCTATAAAAAAATTAAATAAAAGATTTAGGTTTTAAGACATATAATATTTCCCTTCACTATGAATCCTACCCTCATATTTATTTCCAATAAAGGGGAGAAATAATATTTTTGGTATAAAAATCCATAGTAGAATAAAATTTGATTGACCTTCAAGGATTATTTTCAATATTCAATCCGTCTTTTCTAATTAATAAAATACAAATTCCTTCCATTTTTCTTTTCTGACTTTCAAATTTTCATAATTTCATTAACCCGCTCAAGAAACATTCCTCATCGTACTTCATAATAAATTTATATTAATAATCTCATGAGTGTGGAATGTATTCAAAGTTGTACTTAATTAAGACTATTATAGGTTACATCATATGATTTATCAAACTCTCCACACAAGGGATAAAGATGAATTTTCCAATCCTGATAATTTTTATGGTGTACACTTAAGATTCAGGTTATATGGTTCATTATTATATTACTAAGGTGTCCAAGAGGAGAGTTGTCTCTAAAATTATAATTAGCATTATATTATTAAAAAATAATGAATATCCCTCAATTGGAGACACTTCCAAATTGATATTCCAAACTAAATTTCTCCAATTAATAAAATCCCATAATTCATAGAAAATTAGTCCAATATGAGATTATTCATATTTTTCATAAGGAATAAAATGATTTTATAATAAAATAAATTATGTGTTTTCATTATCTGTAAGGATTAATATTCCCCCACATTGCCATATAAAAAACATTCCAATTGGTAGAACATTATGTAACCTAATTCCCCAAATAATTATATTTCACAAATTATATTTCCATTATAAAATTGAAATTTTATTCCATCATTTTAGTATGATCTTCGTATCAGTATTTTAATTTGAGAAAAAAGAATTTCCTTTTGAAGTTTTAATTATTGGGAATAACTATTTGAAATGTATAATATGAAATGATACATTGGGGTTGTACAATATATCAGTAAGATAAGTGTTACACCCATTTGTCTAATAATAATAAAGGGATAGTTGATAATACTGTATAGAAATGTCACCCAACTGGGAGGACATAGCCCAATGTACAGTTACTCACACACATATACTAAAGAATAAGTAGTTTTTTGGATGAGAAAAAACTATATTGATCAATAATGTAATAATATTCACATACATATATAAAATATATATATAAATATTGGAATTTGATGGAAAACTAAATTAACAACTACTAGAAGATTCATCTAATTTAACAATAATAGAGGCACAAAATATGCTCATAGGGGGTAAATTGATTCTGAGTATGGCCTCAGTTACATAGCTCATTCAGGTATTTTGAATATATAATAAGTTCATAACAAAATATGAAACAAGATATCATATATCATATCCATTCATAAAATGGAGGATCACAAAACCCTTATATTTGGTAGGGGTACATACCCTATTGAATGATCTAACACCCTATCTAACCTCATCAGACTGGGGGCATACCAGTATCACAGATAGGGAATCATATGACTTGTAATTGTTCAGTTATATTGAAAATATGTGATCCATAGAAAATATATCCCATGAAAAAATCTAGTGGGTTAGGTTGTGGCGATTGTTGAACCATCAAAGGGATACTAAGTAGATAATGTTCCATGACATAAAAGTCTTGTGGAGGTTTGTTTAAATTCACTAAGAACATTAAAAATCAAAACATGATCATTATTCCAATAATGTCATTAATAATAATGAATTTTTCATGATATTTATCAATGAATTTAGATATAAGGGAATGATCACATTGAATGAAAAATTAAATTCTTTATGGACTTATTTAAGGCTCTAATCAAATCTAGGTGAGAGTACATTGTGTGTTTCTTATGGAATATGGTATGTAGAAGAAAAGTAAAGTTCTTCCCATATATTGAAACCTAACATGAAATGTAAATGGGAAACTACAATGTATATGGAACATGGTACAGAGTTTGAAGTAAAATTAAAGGTGCTTGATTTTTTCCTCTCCTTCCCGGGATATCTACCACCCATGGTACATGGGTTATTCACTAAAACACAAATCATGTGGATTCACATCATCACCATGGTGTATATTCCATGTACATAACATGATATCTGGATAGAGGTTACATGATGTGTGAATTAGTCACATTTTTTGTGATAATTAATTTCTCTAAATACCCTACTCATTTCATGAATGATACCCATAATAGGTTTTCTTATGAACTATAGAAAATTTAGTTACTAGTTATTAGAAATCATCACGTAGGTGAATAACATCCATGTTCTATGCCCCCTTCATGGATCTCGTAGTGATATCAATCAAATTTATCTTTTATATACATTGAATAAAATAACTCACTATAAAGGGATGGACTCCAACAATCCTTCACCAAAAAATCGCTACCCCAATACATCTCAAGTTTTCTTACACCCTACATCATGAATATTCCATCACACAATCCATTTACCAATAAAATCATATATCCTCCATCATGAAGTGAAAATATAATTATATATTATAACCATTGTGAAATATACCATATTATGGATAATTTATAAACATACAAGCTTCCCCGTGAAACACATAAACAAGCCAATATAAACATACTTTTTAATACTTAAAAAAACCCATAAAAATTTCTCATCATGACCCCATGAAAATACAGCACCATGTAGGATATATAAAAAATTCCAAATAAATATTGACAAAAATTGCCACATCATTCCATAACCTATAATTATAAACAAATGATAATGATCCATATAACCATTGATTGATCACTAAATTAGTCCAGCCTATGGGAATGGATGAATCACCAGTAAAAATGAATATTGGGGATGAATACATGTTGACCGATCGATGAAATCCATAAAACAATAATGTGGGAATCCATTGATTTTTATTCTAGGATAAGCAATATTTTTTAAGTTTTTTCGAAGATACATGGATGAAATTATTTCAATGATGGTCAAACAACTCATGGTTCAAAATTTTGTGATGAAGTTTATAATTTAATAGATATACAATTATCAGAACATGAATTCAATGGTGGATGGATATCAATAAGTGTTCATATAAACATCATGATTAGTAATGAAATTTAAAAATAAAAAAATACTACATTTATTTGTTATCTATTTCTTCTAAAAAATAACTCTATGTTCATATTGATGGTATTCCTTATTTGTACATCTCATTATTCCATGATCCTTTTTTATCCCTTGATGCAGATCCTCCCCACATAGAGTATACATCACTCTCAATTCATTTGGTAATGGGGAACCCTATAGAATTAATATATTGATATATATATATATATATATATTATTCTATGTGAAATATTAAATTATTCTAACGGATTTATATATTAATTTTTTAACATATCTTCCAACCAATGCACATCATTCCTGAACATAATTGGAATGAAGTTCATATCGATCCAATGTTGAAAACCACATATGAGTTTCAATGGAGGAACTAATTTCAACATCAATGAATTTATTTATGAGATACTATATAATTTCTATAATGTTGGTATTGTGTAGGTTAATATAGTTAATATTTTCTATATATCATCTTTGGGGATATATAACACCGAGATCTCACCACCCACTCCAAGACAACCTAAGAAACATTATTTTACATAAATAATGGTTTAAATAAAAATAAATATAGTAGTTATATTACCTCCACCAATAAGAATTTATATCCTAAAAAGTAGTAACTACCCAACCACATAAGGAAACTGAGTTCACATCTAGTTCTCTCTCTCTCCAATAATATCTTGTAAAGATTCCGATGGTTATGATAATATATATATAAGGGGAATTATTTATATATTAAAGATCATCCCTATTAGACCCTCGACTGAAACCAACAACCCTTATGAAAAAAATATTCTCTATAACCATGGATCATTCCCACACATTACCAACATAATAAATGTATAGAAACACTAATCATGATCAAGTCATTGTCTATCAATTTCTTATAGCCAAACCATTACTACATGGGGGACCATCTCACATTAAAACATAGGTGGATTATTTCGATGGAATTAGAGAATCATGTCCATCCTATAAAAATAACTATCAAAAACTGGTAGAATGATATGATTCACAATAAAATGAAAAATATATTCCTACCCAACCGACAATAGTTATTATCAATTATAATAAACTAAACTGGGATATCCAACTATCAGATTCTAGAGCTATCCCACCATATACATGACGAGAATTCTCAATACCACTGGGCTGACATTTAGCATCAGGGGTATTATAAATAACCATTGGGGATGGCTTCACCCCCAAAAAAAAAAAATCATAAAAATGGTATAAACAGAAAATTTAATGATAAATTCCAAGAGTGATGACATATATATAAACAATTGATCATAGTTACAAAAAAAATCAAAATCAAAATCAAAATAATGACTGAAGAATCCAATAAAATCCTCTAGCTAGATGGGTCCACGAAACTGAAGGTTCGGTCAAAAACGCCATGCGACTCCATTGTCTTATCCATCACCCAAAACATTCATACTTCCTATAGAAGATAAAAATAGATCCAACATGAAAACGAAGACCAATAGGGACCTTTAAAAGACATGAAGACCATATACCCATAAACATGTGAATATAAGGATTGATAAGAAGCCAGTCTCATAACACCATGGGTTGAATTAATTTATTTAAATGAAGAAACAATGTTTTCTAGTTTGAAAAAAATTGGTAAAATAGTTTTCCATTATCCATTACATAACATGAGAAACCCCAAATAATGACCATTCTATTCCCCAATGAACTACATTTTAAAAACATGCCATAATAAGTTTTTTTAAAAATATTAACCACCTCAATTATAAAGTTCCAACCTTAAACATTACATAATCTTGAGTTAATTCATGGATTCAATGTTTAATATCTTTTCAGGATTAGAGTTTTAGATAATTAGGCTATAACTATTTCATTACATCTCAATTATTACAAAGTAGACACTCTTAATATAACCAATATTTTTCAATACAATAACACTAATTTAAAAAACAATCTCGGAAAAAAGATTATTAAATTCTTCCTTTCTCTTACACATCCACATACCTTGGGAAAAAAACTACAAAAACATGGAATGAGCATCAAATGCTCATTAAGGGATATAAAATAAGGGAAGTAAACAATAGTCTATAAATACATACAAATCAAGAAATCATACTTTTCAATAATAAAACATAGTATCCTTAACATAACTCATGAAATAATATGATTTATGAATAATACATAAAAATCATAAATCATAATGGTAACTTGCGTCATCCCTAACAAACATACATTGTAGATTTGATAGCTATATAGATAGTTACATTTTGAATACCCATCATTGTATATTCCCTAAATCTATTAGGATTCACATTAACATTTACCTCTTTCATGTTTCCCAATGAATTGAAGAGTTATATTGGCCTCACACACCCTTAGATTATCAAAGAACAACCTGTATACATAAAAAATTCCCAATAATAATAAAACAATCGTTTCACATATAACAAGAATAAATAATATATAACATTTCCACATTACAAGCACAATATATCATTTCAAGATATTGATATAATCAATGCTTTATCAAAACCACTTTCAATACCAAAAAACATGAAAAGGGTATATGGTATTTAGTTTCCTTTAAAAAACAATACAATTTGTCAAGGAATCCCAATATCAAATAATGGAAGAGGTGGAGGAATAGTCATTGTCACCACATATGTTAAAAAGAAACATTCCATTTTTCATTTATTAAAATTCTTCATAAGGAAATGATTTATTTTGAAATCCATTGAACTAAATTAAATAAAAAGGACATAATTATACACCATTTAAAATAATATTCTATACAAACCAAAATATTCTTTAATGAAAATAGATTGAGACGAAGTCTCTTACCTAGAGTCCAACATGCCTTGTTCATTCTTTATCTCACTAAATAATAAAATAAATTATTTTATAATTGATCAAGAACTTTTTTCAATTTTATTATTCCTTTTATATAACTTATTACCTTGTGATAACAATCATATAATTATTCATTTATATATCATTCATTTTGTCGATATTAGGTACATGAATAACAAACGAACATGTTTTTTGGTAAATTGTACATGTTGTCCAAAGTCCATCATCTACATTATAGTATTAATAATATAAAAATAATATATATCCCATATATATATATATATATATATATTTATCATATTCCAAAACATTTGGAGATAAGAAATGAAATGCACCATTTGTAGAGATGGTAGACTGTACGTACACATGAACCCCACTTTCATTTCTTAATGATATTAAAGGAATGAAAACTAAATTATAAATAGGTATATTGTAATTATAGTATAATATATATGTTTTATATGTTACAGAAGTTCATTAATTACATCCTTTATATGTTCTATGTTTGGAATGAATGAGTCATATGACTTTTATGTAGTCATAGTCCGCACATTCTGAAATGAAATTATCATATTTAAACACTATAGAGATGATGAAGGTATGATTTGAATAGAAAAATAATAATAGAGACAATATATATATAATATATATGATATAAAAACATAGTTTCATCATAGTGGTCACCATAAGAGGTGGTAGGGGAAAATTTAACAACCATCATTTCATGAGGTAATTGTTCGTCATACACATAAATAGTATGTGTGTATCCATTTGATGGAGGTGTGTGTGTGTATATTTATAATAAAAAACATCCTACTATATTTATAACACAATATTTACCATGTAATCAAATAATAATAATATAATATGGAGTGGAGAGGGAAAATAAAGGAAAGGAACTTGAGATAAGATATTACCTCAAAATTGGGAAACTTCTTTTGATTAGAGCCAAAAGGATTTCTGGAATTTTATTATAACCAAGATAAGGTTTCTAAGAGGAAGGGAAAGATTTTGGGATCTTTTTATCGATATTTTGATGAGCCAAGGGGCTTTAGATGTGTGGGTTATGTGGGTAGAGGTGGTGACCTTTTAAAGAGGGTGGAGGGGCACTTTAGGACGACCAAAAAATATTATTATATTATAAATTTATTTTCTATTTCAAATGGTACTAATCTCTTGTATTTCAATGTAAAGATTCTATTGATTCGGAATAATCTCAGAAAATTGTTTTTATATAAGTTTTGATCACAAAATTAACATTATCATTTAGCTTTAACCATTAGTTAATAACATTAAATCTTACTATGTCTCCTTACATTTTCCTAGTATATGGTAACTATATTTACGATAAATTCAAAGAAAACAATAATTTGATTATTAATGACATTAGTGACATTTTATAAGTTTTTGGATGAATAATAAATTTTTTGGACAATTATATCATTTAATAATATAGTATTTTTTTTAAAACTCATTTATGTAAATTTTGACACTATAAAGTAATTATTTGATTAATTAAATAATAACTTGATTCCTTCGAACCAAAGGAATTAAATATAATATAATATGTCAATATCTTATAAAATATTATTGGATGAAATCAAAATATTGAAATTATAATTATTTTAATATTTATAATATTTATTTGAATCATTCAATAATGAAGAAATCATTGCATCATCATTGTGTCACAATTAAATTTATTTATTTAATGTCTAAAAATTATAAATAAAACACAATGATGTAGGAAATATTTTTATTGTTTTAATGAATATTTATTGTTGTCAAGATAACTTTTATAGCCACATATAATTATTTGGTAAAAAGATACAGGTTAATGTTATTTTTCTCTTTAATTTATATTAATTATTATAAAATGAAATTTTCACACCCTAGTGGTACCATGGCTTTCTGAAATCGATACAGGGTTTCCCATGGTCAGACATATTTTTTCCATTATGTTTTGTACATGTGTTTGGGTAGTTTTCTATTATTATAATATTATTATTTACCCTTATTACAAGATTTACCCTTCAACCATGGTAAATAAAATAATTACAAAAGTTACTAATTGTAATGTCTTAAAATAAAAAGTACTTATTTACACAATTTGGACCTTATGATTCCTAATATGGAATCTATTTTTTTGAAATTCAAAATATTGAATTTTCATAAATTAATTTAGAATTAGTTCCTGCTGTCAAAACCAAAAAAGTGTGTTTTGAAGAAATAAAAACTACCAAAAGATTAACATGTGTTGATGTCAAATTTCAATGATAAATTACTTCCAATGAACGAAATTGGATTAAATGATAATAACATAATACAATTACACATTAAAACCAATTAAAAGGACAATATAACTATATAAAAAAATTCTCTGAAATGTTAGGTTTGACAAAAAATGTTGTATTTTTTTCTATTAATTTTAACAAGAAAATTATTTGAAAATTACCAAAAACATATCCAATGTAAATATTTATGTCTCTATTCTATATAATATTTTTATTTTTTCAAATATAACATATTAATGTGACAAAATATTTATTTAAAATTTGTTCTCCACCAAAATGAGGTAAACCGACCGTTTGAAAATATTAGAATATTTTAATGCATAAAATTGGATTCTTTCTCATTTTTTCCCCTAATATTCATTGGATAAATGTAAAAAAACATTATAAAAATATATCAAATCATAAAATAGTTAATTATGTTCATTCCCACCAATACAACGGCTAAGAGATAACTACCATATAAAATAATAATAATAATATTGTACTATTTTTTATTATAACTCAACATTGTGTGGAACATATGATATCTGGGAAACCCATGGTTGCATGTCGAGTAAGCTATCATAAAAAGAATCCTTTTTTATATAAAATTAATATCTTATTCTCTAAATTTAACAGATATGAAAAAATATTATTATATCAATACATGGGATCCTATGACATTCCCCCTATTGGAATTGTGTCCTTGAAATTATGTTCACTTATAAAATAAGTGGGATATTTATCCATCATATCATTTTAAGATTCAAATGTTTCTTCTTCAACCACATGGTTTTTATATAAAAGTTATACCAAATGAAGTACCTTATTCTGTAACACTCTCACTTTGTGGTCAATAATACGGACTGGTTGTTTCTTATAAGAAATATTCTCTTTCCAATTGAACTAACTCTAGAGAAATACATGAGATGGATTTGGCATGTAATTTCTCAACATCGAAACATGAAAAAAATTGGGTACATTGAATAAAATTTGAGGAAAAGCGACTATATAGGAAACTGATCCAACTTTCTATAGAATTTCATAGGGTCTATAGAACCTCAAAATCAGCTTCCCCTTCTTACCAAAATGCATCAGACTTTTCCATTTAGAAATTTTGAGAAACATATTATCTCCTAACTTGAAATTATGATATTTCCTCCGGTTATCTGCATAAATCTTATGCATACTCTGAGCTGTTCTCAAATTATTCTGAATGAACTAAACCTTTTCTTTAATTTCATCTACCAATTCCGGTCACATCAACCTCATTTCACATACTTCATCCAAAAAGACCTTGAGTTTGACACTTCTTTCCATATAATGATTCAAATGGTGAAATCTATAAACATAAATTAAAACTTTTATTATAAGAAGACTCATCCAAATAATGATTTTGGTCCCTACATACCTTGTAATCCATTGAAAAATCATATAGGAAATCTTCCATAGGTTGATTTTTTATTTCTAACTGCCCATCAAATTGCAGATGAAAAGTTTTACTAAAAATTATTTCACCACCCAGTGACTTCTAAAGGCACTTACAAAAGTGATATGTGAACCTTGGATCACAATCAGATACAATAGGTAGGGGAACTCCATTTAACCATATTATCATATTAATATACAATCGAGAAAGTTGATCTAGATTTTGTTTATCTTGAATAGGATGAAAATGAGTATATTTTGTCAATCGATCAATAATAACCTAGATTTCATTGTTACCTCGAGAAATATTAGAAAATCCAAGTACAAACTCCATGGATATATTTTACCATTTCCACTCTAGTAGTGGAAATTGTTGAAGCATCCCATTTGGTAACTACATCATTTCATTAACCTATTAACAAATCAAACCTGTCGAGGTAAAGTCATCAATATCCATTTTCATTCTATCCCACTAGTAATACTTCTTGAAGATCGTATATATTAATACTATTATAATGAACTAAAAACAGATAACTAGGTGCTTCACATAATAAGTCTTTCTTCAATTGTCCATTACAAGACAAACATAATCTCTTTCCAAAACTAAAAACAAATACTTTATCATTTTTAAATTCTAGTAACCTACCCTTATGAACCAATTATACTTTTTCTACAACTCACTGTATTCTTTCTATGGTAGCTTCATTCTGTCTGATATAGATGATTTCATGGCCACCTATAACAATATAGAAGAATTTTCTAAACCAACAACATCCAATAAAAAATTCATCAAATCAAAAACCAAAGGATATCATTCCCAATGTGGCATGGTTAATATAGCATTACCCTTTGGAATCAAACAAGCAGCCACTTTATTTTCCTTTCATGTATGGTGATAAATCGTGAAATCATAATCCTTGATTAATTCCAGACATATTTTTTGTCACGTGTTTAATTCTTTTTGATTTCATATATACTTAAACCTCTTCATGTCAGTATATATTTTACACTTCATTCCATACATATGATGCATCCATATTTTTAAAGTAAAAAACGCAATAAAAAATTACAAATCATGTGTAGGGTTATTTAACTTTTTATTTTTCAACTAACGTAAAGCATAAGCAATTATACAATCAATTTTTAAAATAACACAACCATGTCCTTTCAATGAAGCATCACTATAGATAAAAACAACACCATTCTTGGAAGGTAGTTCCAAAACTAGTGTATTCACAATCTTATTTTCAATTCATTAAAACATTCAACATATTCTTTTTTCTAGATCATCCTATCACCTTATTGAGTTAACATAGTCAGTGGTCTAGATAACCAGGATTTTTTTTTACTAAACATCATCTAATAACCTTATAAACCAAGAAAACTACATATATCGATTAAATTTGTGGGTCATGTCCATTATTCAATAACTTTTGTTTTAGAATGATCAACTATTATTATATCTTTAGAAAACATGTGACCATGGAATGAAATTTTTTGTAACCAAAACACACACATTCTGAATTTCCCATACAATTTATTTTCTTTTAAGGTTTGCAAGAAAAACCAAAAAAGTACATTCATGCCCTTCTTTACATTTAAAATAAACAAAAATATCATCGTTAGACACCACAAAAGGCATATCCATTAACACACATAAAATTGTATTAATAAGATCCCTTAATACAACAAGGGCATTGGTTAACCCAAAATACATAACAACAAATTAATAATGATAATATCTTTTATGATACACAGTCTTTAGAATGTTAGATTCATTTACTTTTATCAGATGATACCCTAACCACATGTCAATCTTCGAAAAATACTGAGCTCCCTGGAGCTGATCAAACAAATCATCGATTTGAGGAGACGAATACCTATTCTTAACATTGATGCTTCTTAAGAATATATAATCTATGAAAAGTCTGATTGAACCATATTTTTTTTAATAAACAAGATTAGTGCACCCCATGGTGATGTGCTAGGTCAAATTGAGCCTTTATCTAATAACTCCTGAAATTTCTTCATTAACACTAAAAGATCAATTTGAGCCATTCAATAACGGGGTTTAGAAATTAGCTTAGCATCAAGAACCTAGTCAATAGTAAATTCAACTTCTCGATCAGGTATTTTACCATGAAATGCATCAGTAAAAACAACATTATGCTCATTTACCACTGGAATGCCATTAATATGAGCAGTTTGTTTGTTTTCAAAAATATTTTCAAGGTAACATTTATTTCCATTTTTTACTAGTTTTTTAGCTTACTGAAATGTTATCAAAAATAATGTTTCATTATTATAGAAAAACTAAAAACATTTCTGAAAAGAAACCAATTTATTATTGTATTAAATCATATAATGATAAACAGAAAGCCAATATATACCAAAAAATAACATCAATCCCTTCTAGAGGCAAAACAATACGGTAATTAGTTATAGTCTTTACACACATAAGAATAATAAGCTTCTTATAATTTCTTTTTATCTCAACATTTCCTCCAATTGTTTTTACCACATGATCTTGATTCATATCCTGAGATGAAATTCCCAATTTATTGGAAAATTTCTCAGAAATTAATGAATGTGTAGACCTAGAATCAAAAAACACATTATCATAATCTAAATAAACAAAAAATGTACCTAATACTACATCATTAGATACCTGAATATCTCTTGAAGTAGTTGAAAATGAATTAACCACCCATTTATTCTTGTAGTCTGGCTACATTCCATCATTTGAGTTCTTCATAAAACACTCATTTACATAATGACCCATTTCATTGCACTAAAAAATATTTAATGACTATAAATCAGATTTTGTCTTACTACTACCTTGATATTTTTCGGTGAAATTACGAGCCTTATGTCACATTTTATCACATCGAAAGCACATACTAGAATAAAAAATTCATTCTCGAGTGTGATTTCTACCATAGTTTTTAGAAACTATAATCATAGGAATCTTACTATCAGAAATATTTGAAGAAATGTTCTATTTCATCATTCACCTTGACCACTTATTCTATTGTTTGTCAAAGAACACCTGATAAATAGAAAACTCCAGTTCCACATTATCCACACATTGAAAAATATTTTCATAAATTTTTAACTCAAAAGAAGATAATTCCCTTTGACACATTGGATTTAATCCTAATTAAAAAACAATTGATTTTAATATCAAGAACCCATATGAAATTTGGAGCACAAATTTACAGTCGAGTGAATTTTTATTTATAAGAATCCACTGAGTCATCCTCATTCCTCAATTCCATGAATTGTTTTCCATCCTAAGTCGAACTGCCTAAGGAAAATAATTCACAAGGAATATACCTTTGAATTCACCCCAATCAGGAGTATCAATCTCATAATTGTCCCTAATATTTTTAAATATTGACCACCACTGATAAGATTAACCTTCAAAATAGTAAACAATGAGACTATCCTTTTGATAATATTAACACCCCATGACATTGAAAATCATTTCTAATTCTTTAATCCACCCTTCAGATAGTATAGGGTTAGATGATCCGATGAATGATGGTCGATCTTGCCTCGTGAAATGGTTCACAATGAACATTTTCCTTTGTGTTTGATATAACTGATCTTCTGCAGGGATACCACCACCAATTTGACCCTAAGTCAAATGTGAAATCACTGCAAAAAACGATTCAGTTCTAATTCCATCCATTTCTAGTTGATGATTGGTATTTTATTTTCCTATTGATGTCATCCCATCATAGTTGCCTTATTTCATCGACAGAAAACCATTCATAACAAATACATATCATAGATGAAGTAACAAGGTAATCTTCAAATGCTATATCATTTCAATATAACTGTAAAGTAAAAATAATTTATGAATATTAATTTAACAATAACCTAACTCCTAAAGTTCTATAAACCATCCTCTAATGCAAACTATAATTCCACGCCCTTATACATTACATAATCTAGATTTATGTTAAGAATTTGACATTGGAGAACTTTTCAGGTTTAATGTTTTAATGAATTAGGCCATAATTATTACATTACATCTCAAATATTACAAAGTAGATACTTCTCCTCAAACAAAATTTTTAACAACAATAAAACATAGTATCTAAAACAACAATTCATTTCTTGATCAAAATATTCTTTAATTATTCCTTTCTCTTAACCTTTCTTATACCCTGTGAAAAATATTTAAAAAACATGGGATGAGAATAAAAATCATACTAAGGGATATAATATAAGTTAAGAAAACATTAGTCCATGGATACATTCAAATCAAGAAATCATAATTTTCAATCATAAAACATATTATCTTTAATATACCTCATGAAATAATAAGATTTATGAATTACACATAGAAATCATAAATCATAACAGAAACATAGGGAATCTATAACATAATTAAATTGTAGCTTTCACAGATACATAGGGAGTTACGTTTGGAATACCCATCACAATACATTTCCTAATTATATTAGGATAAAAATTAATGTTTACCACCTTCACATTAACCACTAAATTGGAGAGACATATCAGGCTCACCCACCATAATTTTATCATTGAAACACCTGTATATGTAAACAATTATTATGACCCATAACATAATCATAACACATAAAACAAGCATAAAAGGAAGATAACATTTCCCCATTGCAATCACAATATATAATTTCACGCTATTGACATAATAAATTATTTATAAAATCACTTTTAAATACCAACATACAAGAAAAAGGTGTATGATATTTATTTTCCTTTTAAAAACATTAAAATTTGTTATGTAATCCAAATAT
This sequence comes from Viscum album, assembly GCA_963277665.1. Taxonomy (NCBI): domain Eukaryota; kingdom Viridiplantae; phylum Streptophyta; class Magnoliopsida; order Santalales; family Viscaceae; genus Viscum; species Viscum album. The sequence goes on along the minus strand of OY728119.1, from coordinate 1,008,382,229 downwards.
CAAATAATGGTCGAGGCGGTGGAAAGGTCTTTGTCACTACGTATATTAAAAAGAAACATTCCATTTCTAGTTTAGTAAAATTATTAATAATGGAGTGATTCCATTTTAAAATAGATAAATTAAATTAAAACAAAATGGATGTAATTATAAATCATATAAAAGAATATAGTGTATAAACTAAAATATTCTTCAATGCAAGGATATTGGGAATAAGTCACTTACCTTTAGTCTAACATATCTTGTTTGTTATTTATCTCCCAAAATAATAAAATTAAGTTAATATATACTTTCTTAACAACCTTATTCATGGTTATTATTCCTTTTATATAATTTATTAACTTTTAATAACAATTATATAATTATTCAAGTTCATATCATCCATTTTTTTGATATTCCACCCTAGGGTCGAAAATAAACTTATGTTTATGTAAATCTTCCTTCTGGTCAAAATTCCATCGTCTCTATAATAGTATTCATGATTTAAAAAAATATATATCTAGTATATATGTGTTTATATATAATATTCCATAGCATCTGGAGATATGAAATTAAATGCGTCGTTCATGAAGATGGTCGTCCATACGTATGCATGGCACTATTTTCATCTAGTTTTCATATTAATGGAATGAATACTAAATTATACAGAGGTATATTATAATTCTAGTATAATATCTATGTTATATATGTCACTTAATTTAATTAATTCCATCCTATATATGTTTCATGTATGGCATGAATGAGACCTATCACATTGAGGGGGTGGTAGTCCGCACTTCCTCAAACGAAATAGTCATCTTTTCAATTTATGGAAAGAATAATGGTTTGATTTAAATAAATAAAAAGTATAATACAGACAATATAAAAATAATATATAACATATATAATTATTGTTTCATCATAATGTGTACTATGAGAGGTGGTTGGGGTAAATTTAATAATCACCATTTCGTGAGGTAGTAGTTTACTGTACACAAAAATAATATGTTTGTATCCATTAGATGTAGGTGTGTGTAAATGTAGTTCAAATACATATGAGAAAAATATCCTATTATATTAAATATTATTGTGTTTATATGTAATTAAATAATTATTAGATCTTAGGGTGTAAAGAAGGAATATAATGGAATGGAACACGAGAGAAGACATTACCGCTAAATCGAGTAACTTTTTTTTATTTGTGCCAAAAGGATTTCGTGAATTTTCTTTTCACAAGGTTGGAATTATAGGGTGAATTTATGGACGTTGGGAGCATATTTTGCATATAATTTTGGCGAGACAAGGTCCTTGAGAGGCGTTTTTTATGTGGTCAGTAGTGGGGGCCTTTATAAGAGAGAGGTGGGGCACTTTAGGAAGGTCTGGGAGTATTATTTTATAATCAATTTGTTTTCGGTCTCAAATGGTCCAAAAATAGTTTATTTCATATGTAATATTCTTCTAGGATGAAATCCTCTCAAACAATATTTTTTATACATGTTTATTTTACAAAATTAACCTTATCTTTTAGCATTATCCCTTAGTTAAAAACATTAACTATTTCTTTGTCTTCATTCATTTTCATAATATATGTTAAAAATAGTTACTATAAAATGACCACAAGACCATAAGTGGATAATTAATGATCATTTTAGAATTTTATATGTCATCTAGCCGAATCATATATTTTTAGAACTATTATATCATTTAATAAAATAATATATTTTTATAAACTCATTTTTTTCAATTTTGACACTATAAAGTAATTGATTTCCATTAAAATAATAACAGCTTGATTCATTTGAACCAAATTCGTTAACTCAAATATAATATATCAATATCATCCCTAAAAATCATGGATGGAATCAAAATAAGCATATTTACATTATTTAAATATTTATATTATTTATTTGAATCATTAATTAATGAAGCAATCATCACATTATCATTGTGTCATAATTAAACTTATTTATTTAATATATAAAAATTATAAATAAAATACCATGATGTAGGAAATAATTTTAGATTTATAATTACTATTTATGGTTGAAGTTATCACTTATATAACCCCATAAATTTTTTTTATTTAAAATGATACATGTTTCTGTTATTTTTCTCTTTACGTAAAATTAATTCGTATAAAATGTCATTTTTACACCCACGTTCCACCATGGGGTCCCAAAATCGATCCATGGATGCCCCTGGACGGATATATTTCATTCAATAATATTAGGACATCATTCAGGGTAGTTTTATATTATTATAATATTAATTTTTACCCTTATTTACCAGATTTACCCTTTAACAATGGTAAATAAAATAATTACAGAAGTCACTATTCATAATGTCAAAAAATAAAAGGTAATTATTTAGAAATATGGACCTTCTAGTTCCAAATATGGAATCCATTTTTCTATATATGAAAAATATTATTTTTTGAAATTAATTTAAATAATTCCCATTGTCAAAACCAAAAAACATGTTTTTAATAAATAACAGCTTAAAAAATATTTACATGTGTTTATGTCAGATTTCAATATGAAAATACTTCAAATGAAAAAAATTGGATTAAATGATAAAAACATAATCCAATTAAACATTAAAACAAATAAAAAGGACAATCCCACTATATAAATATATTTTTTGAAAAGGCAGTTTTGACATAAAATGCGGTATTTTTTCACTATCCATTAAAAAATGAACATTATCAGAAAATTACGAAACAAATTATCCAATGTAATTTTGATATTCCTCTTCTGTATAGAAATTTTATTTTGTCAAATAAAACATATAAAAGTGAAAAAAAATTTATTTAAATATTGTTTTCCAGCAAAAGGTGGTAAATCGACCTTTTGCAAATATTAGAGTATTTTTTTATGAAAATTGGATTCGTTCTCATTTTAAGCGTCTAAAATTCATTGAAAAAATGTAATTTTTATTAAAACCCTATAAATTACTAAAATATTAAACTCTATTTGTTCCTTCCAATACAGCGACTAGGAATTATCTACCACTTAAAATAATAATAATATTTTTTTATTAATTGTTGGTATAACTGAACATTGTGTGCAATGTAAGATTTCAATGAAACTCATTGTTACTTGTCGAGTACGCTATCTGAAAAAGTATCCTTTTTAACGTAAAATTAATATATTATTCACTAATATTATTGGATATGAAAAATTATTATTATATAAATACCCCAGATTCTACATCAATGGTCTATATTTATAATACAATTGTAAAAAACTATTTTGAAACATCTATTTCTAAGGAACAAAATTCATTTTTCATTAAACATAACACTTTAGAAATTAACATTATTCATTTAAAAAATTTCAAAGGTCTGATAATATGAATTTCCCTTTGTTAACCACATTCCCCTTTTACTTAAAAATATGTCACGCATCCCCAATGTATGGTAACCAAAGGAAAATAGGATATATAATTAAAAATAAAGAAGATATTTATGTGGACATATAAATAGTAGAAAAAAACCAGGATAAACCAAAAATGATCAACACATGAGGAAATCCATTGAATAAATAATTTTTTCACATGCTAATATATTGTTATACCTATGGTTCATTTAAAATACCGTGAATTTTAATAATCAACCTATACATGGCTCAAAACATTTCAAAATTATACCTACCAATAATGCGACTTTTAAAACAATTTCACCCTTTTAAAATTAAAATAATTTACACTCTAGAAAAAATTATACTATAAGACAAGGGAATCCATATAGACATTAATTTAGTTTATTGTATCCTATACCATCAGGCTGGGTACCCAAAAAATATACCAAAGTGGTCAGAATTTAGAAAATATAGAGCATTAGCACAAGAATCCAAAAGGGGCACAAAACCCATGTCTGACTATCAAAAATGTGATATAGAATGCTATGTCCAATTATCTGGTGAATTATTATATAAATTTAAATTTTATTTAATTAATTATATTAAATTATTTACTTAATAATGAAATTGGAATGTGTTTTTTGTTTCATAAATTTTGATTTCATGTCTTAAAGGAAAAAAATTAGAAAAGGAAAAAAATTAGCTATTACAAATCTTGGAACCTCATAACATGACATGTACTATCATTTCACCACTTACTGTAAGTTGTGAAGCCATGTAGTGAATAATTTCAAATATATGGAAGATTCAGAACATGAATCATCATTACATGATTTGAGCCAAACATACGTGATGTGAATCACCAGTCTATGACATATAGTATTCCTAATGTATGTCCTTCTCAAAATTATGTAACCGAAGGATGATTCATGACATGAAATCCAGTTACATGTCGTAAAAGGTGTCAAAGTTCCCAATCTCATATGATATTCATTCGTGATATGGTTAGATTTAAAATTCATAGAGAAAACCATGGATCATAAATACATGCTGTGAATATTATTTAAACATCATGTAATATCCAATATATTTATATAGTACTTCTTCACAGGATTGGAAGGCTAAAAAGAAGTTGTTTCATTCATTTTTTATCTTATTAAATTATAATCCCCCTACCATAATGTCCTGTTTCTTCTATTCTATTCATTATTTTACATTAATAAAAGATACTTGTGTCAATTTTTCAAGATTTATTCATCACTTTCACATATTTAACACTATTATTTTCATGTTCATTGTTTTGAGCAAGGATCATGAACAAACCATTTTAATTCTCATTCCCATCCATAGTATATGTAATTAGTTGATTAAATTGTTTTTTATTTGAGAGTCAAATTTCATTTTCTTTATTGAATGATCATTAGTTAGTTAATCTAATATTTTCTCTGTTTTTCAATCATTTAATCTCAATATCATTTTTATTATTAAGAATGATTTCAATTCTTTGTCTATCTATAAACAATTCTAACTTGAGTTGATAAACCACCTATGGTAGGGGTAATGAGTAAGGGAATATGAATTTAATTAATCTATAAGTTTCATCATGGTAATTATAAGAATAATAATAATTTTTAAAAACAAAGTTCAATGTTATTTGTTTGAGGGACCCCAACCATGGGAAATTAAAACAAATGACCCAGACCTAATTAGAGTACATTGGGTTATGACCAATAGCTTATGACATATTCTTCATTTTTATCTATGTATAATGCACATAGGTTTTGGATGCTTTCATACCATGGAATAATTATGTACTAGTAAGAACTATCTTATGTGAACATAGTCATCTTGCGACCTATGCTTGCTTCATAACCTAGATCATAGGACCATACCAAGTTAGGATGGATATTATATTTTACCTAAACCCATAAAATTAAACCCAATATCCTTTTATCTCTGATTCAAAAACCAAATTATCTTAGAAATAGTTTTCCTAGACTTAGTTAAAACTCATGAGGACACCTACCCCTATGGTTTCTAAGCCATAAGTTCCCTATTCCATCTTGATTCCTAGTGAGATTATCCTTGTACTACTAATATATTAAGACTTTATAAATTTTGTAGTTTGGGAAAAGAATAATCCACTCTGATCAAAGACCATGTGAAATCAATAATGTGTGTGGGTACATCATATTTTGGCTAGGTTTTTAGAGAATATTTTTATATGATTTTATTAGTAACCAATGAACACGTACCTGATATTCCCTATCATTTTCACATTTCCCACATATTCTTTCCCTTTTCTTTCAAATTCCACACCAATATGGCTTCTTGCATCATTGTACATGCATTAGGGCCATCAGAATCAGTAATTGAGCTTTGAAACAGAATAAAAATTATCCTTCGAACCTGAAATTGAATTGTATATCTCTACATGCTTCCATTCACATATGGAAGACTGGTATAATCCAATAGGTCAATGATATACCAACCCACCAAACATTATAAACCTGAAACCATTAGTTATTGGAGATCATTCAACACATCAATAATTAAACTTCATGGATGGTGTATTTACATCAATCCATGGAGCTCTGCTAATTATTGTGCACCATTCTATTCAAGAACTCAATATTTGAAATAAAACAAGTAATCATTCAAATGATCTATAATATAGGAATGTTTAGTGGGATTATATGTGAAGATCCATGTGAACAATTTTTGAACATCCTTGATGTATGAGAAAACGTTTAGAACAAGAGAGTGTCTTCTGATGTGATAATACAGAGAGTCTTTAAATTATCTATGTGATACAGATATCAAGATTGGATCATAAGGGAAACTCTTATGTGATTTAGGACATGGAATAATCCAGCCATGAAATTATTAGAAAAATATTTCCCACCAATCCAAAAATAGATTTTCTAGAACAATATAAAAATAATCACTCAGATTGATGGAGAATCCACATGGGATTCGTTGGAATGATTCAAAGAACCGATGAGAAAATTCCCACACCATGGAATAGACTTGTGGGAATTTCTATAAAAATTCTTCATAGACCTTCAACTAGATGCACAAATAGGTTTCATCGCTTATACTAATGGAGGGATGATTTTTAAGGAACATTGAGTTGGATGAGCTATCTTGGATGATTTTTGTCAAAATTATCGTATATGGAAGAGTGATCATGGAAAAATATGGCATGATATCTACCATGTAGAAGATAATACTCGACTAGAGGCACAAGTATATGCCTTGTCCAAGATTCTTGAATCCTTTTAGCAACCTACAACATTACATCCCCCTCCTACTCCTGTTATGGGAGTTCAGTAATGAGAAATCGGTACTGGACCACATATCTATCAGGACTGCACAAAAAATGATGATGAATAACAAAGAAAGTTTGTGATTTTGTTAATAAAAATCTGTAAAATCAATAGTTCCAATATATTTCCCAATATATTTAGTAGAGGACCGCACCACAACACCAAATGAATAATTTGAGTTATTAAAAACAAATAAGTGGTCAGGCACCATTCAGGAATCATGGATGACCAAGAAATCCACCAATGAATCGTATGCCCAAACCACCACAATTAGAAGTGGAAAAAATAAAATCCTTCAAGATAACGACAACTATTCATAAAGATCTAACCAGACCTCAACAACAAATTCTATCTCTACAAAATAATCCACAAAATATACTCTCAGACTTCGTTCAAAAGTTAGATCAGAGGATGACCACTAATGAAACTGAAATGTAGAAATAAAGGGAGGCTCTTTTTAAATGTAGACATCAAATTGGTTAGATATCAAATAAATTTTCAGATATATTACTCGGTACTCTACTAGGTAATAAGAAGACATACCTGTGTGAAGATAAAATGGACGAAATTTTGATGATTGGAAAATTACTAGGTTTTCGGAAACCATGTGGAGGAGCAGAACGGAAATACGAGGAAATAAAAAAACATAAAAAATAAATACAGTAATATGTTTACATAACAACCAATAAATACCTTAAGAGACACCCCTAAAAAACATACCTAAGCAAACCAAGGAAGATGTTTTTGTTTCTCCACATCCCTATAAACTACCCATTCCTTTTATAGAAATAGAAAAGTAAGGGATAATTGATATAATATAGAAGAATGTTAGGGAAATGTTCATGAAATTTCACATCAACAATCAAATTTTAGAGGAAATCTCTTAAATTTCAATCCAATGAATCATTTATCAAAGAGATAATTTCATAAAAAAATGAAAATGGAAGACCTAGTTGTCATATTAGTGATTGAATACTTTTTTAATTTTGATTAAATGACACTTACATAAAAAATGAGAGACCCTGGTAGCTTATCAATTCCATTCATAAGAGAAGAATGTAAATACCGAAGATCCTTTTGTGATTTTGTATTTAACACAAAATGATGAGTGTATTTAGAAGGTTGAGGCTAAAAGAACTCAAGCATAATAGAGTAAAACTCAAATTAGATAACCACTTAGTAAAATATCTTTAAGGACATCATGGTGATGTACTATTCATAGTTGGAAAGTTCATATTTCCCATATACTTCCTCAAATTTGACAAGGTTGAAGAAGGAGATGTTCCAATCATATTAAGTAGACCATTTATAGAAGCTAGAAATATAATGATAGATGTGAATCAAGGAACAATGATATTCTGAGTTAGGGAAGAATATGATGGTTCAGATCTAGAAAAGGGAGCAAAACAAATGGATGATTAATTTCGCATCCACGTAATCTCTCTCACTGACTAAAGGGAAGCATAATTCAATATTAAAGAATATAGTTATTAAAAACGCCATGATGAAGATGAGGAAAGTGAATTTGAAGAAGTAAACTACAAATAATGTCATAAAAGGGATATCATCCCACCCTTCATACCCTTTTTCATTCATCCATTATTACTAGAACTAAGACCCCCTTATTAAACTGAACTATTCCTTTTTAGATATTGTTGATTCACTATAATTAATCAATAACTCCATATAGTCACACTCACAAGAGAAATAATTCGATGATGTGTTGAAAAGAAATAATAAATCAATTTAATGTGGATGATTAATATAAAAATAATCAATCCTACTTTATTGACCCACAAAATATTACCTGAAGATGGTGAAACACCCCAAAAACCAACCTCAACAACGACTCATGTCATAGATGGAGGAGGTTATTAAAAAATAATTTATGGTACATGTATATGTTGTAATAATATTTTCAATCTATGATAGTGACTAGGTGATCCACCAAAAAGTTTTTCTTAAGAATGCTTTTCTGACAATTGGAAAGAATAATGAAAATGTATTGATATAAAATCACACCATCATTGTATAGAGAGTATGTGTGGAATAACTAAATGTAAATGTGGAAACTCATAAAGAACATTTTCCATTTCCCATTAATGATCAAATACTACAATAAATATCATGAAATGGATTCTATTATTTGATGGATGGATATTTAGGATAAAATCATATTTCATTCAACCCATATGATTACTCTAAAGCAACATGCACATGTCCATTTGGGTCTTTAGCCAATTTTTTCATGTCCTTTTGTGTGTGGAATGCACTGAAGACCTTTCAAATATGCATGAAAAATATATTATATGATGTAGTGGAAGAATTCATAGATATTTCCATTGATGACTTTGTACTTTATAGAAGATCCTTCAAGGACTTTCATAAGCTATCTTGATCATGGCCTACAACACTTCGAAGACAATTGTCTTGTTTTACTTGGGAAAAACTATAATTTTTTTGTCCAATGTGGCATAGTCTGTGATCAAAATATTTCTAAAAATGGAATATAATTTTATGCCACCATAAAAATATGTTGGACAATTTACCATAATCTTCAATTGTAAAAGGTATAAGGAGAATTCTGGGACATGCAGGATTCTATCCGCAATTTGGGAAGGACTTCGCAAAAGTTTCCCTCATCTTTAGAACACATGTTAATAACATAATCTCTACTTTAATTCACTAATAATGTTTTATTAGAATTCAATACTTTAATGAAAATCCATGTAGCTCCTCCGGTAATCATTTCACATTACTGAGATAAGGAATTCAAATTGATGTGTGATACTAATGACTTCATTGTTGGAGTTATTTTAAGGAAACATGTTGGTCACATATTATGTCTTAGCTACTATTACAGTCATAGGCTAAATGAATCTCAATTCAACTACAAAACTATAGAAAGATAGCTCTTCTTGGTTGTGTATTCTCTCAAATAGTTCCATTCTAATTTGTTTTTTCTCTTGGGGATTGTGAAAACTGATCATAATGCCCTGAGATAGTAGATTTATAAAAAATATTCCAAGAGAGTACTACTAATGGGTATCCTTCTTTATCATAGATCTTTAAATAATCATCAAGAACGCAAAAGGAATAGAATATCTGATCATTGATCATCTTTCGTGACATCCACTACCGATCATAAATTATGTTGACTAAATCAACATTAAATTGATTTTTATTGATGAAATACTTTTCTATATAATCGGGAAACTATTGTTTTCAGATATTGAAAATTATCTTGACATGTGATTTTCATACCATTACATCTTCTACTAGTAACGAAAAAAATATCAAGTGTCACATTATTAATAGGATGAACCACTAATGTTTGTACACTGTGTTGATGGATTCTTGAGATGCTTCATTACATATGATGGAACCCTGATATGTTAGACATGTTTCATACATCACCAACTAGAGGACATCACCGAACCGAACACATGGTATTGGGAATCCTTAAAAATTGTAATTTTCTATCTTATGCTACACATAGATACAAGTGATTTTTGTTAAAGTTGTGATAGGTTCCATAAATCTATCACCATATTAAAAATAATTAAAATTTACCAAAAACAGATCATGGATGTATAATTATTCGATATATATTTAATAGACATCATGAGGACATTTCCCAATTAAATGGAAAGTTATATATTCATGATGGAATTGACTATTTCTCCAAATGGGTAGAAGTTAAAGTTACATCACATGATACATAAAAAGTGTTCACTAACTTCCTGAAAAAGTATGTGTCCTCATGTTTTTTATTTCCATGAAAACTCATTAGTAACATAGGAGAACATTTTTACTATAAATATATTAATGAAATTCTAAAAAATATGGAATTCTGAATAACACAAGAACTCCCAACCACCCACAAAAAAATGTGCAAGTTGAATTTTCAAAAAGGGATATTAAAAACTCATAGAGAAGACCATGAATATATTTTGAAGTGATTGGAGTGTGAAATTGGATGATTCACTATTGGTGTACTACAATGTGTAAAAAAAATTGGTACCACACATTTCATATTCATTTATGGAAAACCATTTCATCTTCTAGCTTTATTGGAGCATCGCTTATACTGGGAAAATATGAAGTTCATTTTGGAATCAAAAAAACATAGAGAAGATATAGTGCTATAATTAGATGAATTTTAAGAAAACAAAAAAGAATCTTCTGAAAATACCAAGATCTAAAATGAAAAAATGTAATGGAATGATTAGCGCATTCAATAATGTATTTTGAACTTAGTAAATAAGGTCCTATAATTCCACTCAAGATTTACAATATTCCATGGGAATGTGAAATCTAAATGGTCAGGACCCTATGAATTCATTCAATCATTCCATTAATGGATCATTGAAATTAAAATGTAATGTGGGACACCATTTAAGGTGAATGATTAAGAATTAAAACATTAAAAATAACGTTTTGTGAAGGAATTTTCATCAACCTCAAATTCATCTAAGCCTCAAATCACCATGCCCTCGACGTTAAAGGAATTGTTGATTGGGAGGAAACCCAAGATTGGTCTCCATAATGTTGATTAGTCTAGAATAGACTTTATGAAATCTTATGACATTCTTGGTGAAAAATATGCTATGTTTGAGTTAAAACTGAGAAAAAATACCAATTACATGTCATGTAACCCAATTTCTCGATGTGTAGTTTTATAGAAACAATTTAATAAAACTATAAATTACCTAATGTGAAAATTCATAACACCTCATGTAATCCATCAAACTCGTTTTTATTATCAATAGTATATGATTGAGGGGTTCACAGACCGAACACGTATCCCCCATCCCACAACCACTCCCCCCACCCTCTTAGATAGACAACCCACAACATCCCCACATCTCATCCCATAAAACCCCCTTCATCTACGCACCTCTTCTACCATTTCCCCCCATCATTAATGACAATGAAACAGAACCCGGACCCTTCCCTCTCCCTTCATGGCCACACCCCCACCCCTCTCTTCCCCCTCAACATAAACCAAAACCCCTACCCCATACTTTGAACCACCCCAACAATCATTATACTTCCTCATTGGAATATATAATAACGGTGTACCATGCACCAACAGAATCAGCAACAAAACATTATGTTCCACCTCTGGTGATGCGTTCAAAAGGCGATGCACCTCCCACACCCACCCCACCATCATTAGAATCTCCATGACCTTTGAACAAAGCTCTTGATGATCCCACTTCTCAAGAAGCCTCCTAGTCCATATCCAATGAATTTTATATGGAAGAAAACTCACACATTCACCCCATACTATGTTACTCCAACCCCAAGAATCAGGTTTCCCTCATCCAATTGTAGGAAAACCCAATGAGGGCCAAAAAATCCATCAACATAGATATCCTAGATCTTCTGCTTACGAGCTAAGAGATCCTCTACCTTTTTGAGTGCCTGTACAGTCACTCCATTATTAAATTACATGATTAGATTTATCGGTAGTAGTTTTTAGAGTTTATCTCTACCTTTGATGTCACACTAAGTGGCCTCTACATCCTACTCTGAAGAAAACCTCACGAGGATTCATTTTTTAGAATTTTTGATAAGAATCAACATTTACACAATAGACTTTGAGGGTTTTGAGAAATTCCATACGCTAAAATATGAGCCTTAGAGTAATCATTCAAGGAAGCATTGGAAGATGATTGCACAAGATTCTCAAATTGATCAGGAACCATAGATTACCAAATTCAGCTACATCAAATTCCGATTATTCTACATCATGCATTGATCCAGGAAACGTTTATAGCTCACCCAATTTGAGTCTCTTGGAAGTGTGACTCAGATGGTTTTCATCATTTTAGTTTCTGTCATGGGTGGCCCAACTGTCAACATGGATGCTCGGTTCACATCTAACAATATAGATCATATTCAACATATGTGAGTAACATTGATAGGAGGAAGCTTCACCACTATCCATGCCCACCATCCTAGAGTATTTGACACTTCACTTTCCTTCACATCCCATGGATCAATGGAGTCAATCAATTTTTTGATGATTCCCAAGATGTAGCTCCTTGTTAGGTATGAGGAAACATACTGATGGGCACTAGGAGTCCGTTCTGCAGCAAGCAAGGCCCCAAAAGTTCATATTGCAGATCATACACCTGATCCATCCTCCACTTCATCTACATACCCTACAAACTGTATCCCTACCCATATTACCACCACATACACAACTTCTCCACAAACTCAATCCTTCACAGTTGATTTTTAGGTGATGCAGCGTTGCATTCTAGAATATATCATATGAATCTTAGAGGATCTGCATATCCCTTGTTCATAAATTTTCTATTTCACCACCCCTCCACCACCCTTATCTCCAACAACATTTCAGCCACCACCAAATCTTGCAATCCCCTCCCCTTATACCAATCCCTCACCACAGACATACCAAACTAGCCTACCATCTAACCTCTCTGGACCTATGGCCTAGTTTATGTGTCTTACAGAGCCGGACTAGCGGGGGATGGGGACAACCACCACCCCATCCCCCAAGGTGCCATTTAGTGACCCATATTCTAGACACATGGCCCCATTGAGGATCAATACCTCCCCACCACCCACCCCAAAGAATCATTCTATCTCCACGAAAACACCCTCAATAGCTCATTCACGTGGCCATTCTAGAATCACTTCCAATATCGCGGTATGATAGATATAGACACACTTTGATTGGGAGTGGCTGGTCGATGATATATTTGAATTTGATTGTTTATCCTAATTAACCACCATACCCATCTCTATTTTGGTTATACGTATCAATGTTTGATGATTTTATTTTTGTTCTATATTTCCCTTAATTTTTTACTTTTATAATTTATCTATATATTTGGGAAACTGACTTTATGCCATTTTTACGTGTATTATTTTTCACAATATTACACTTTAATTTTAGTTATTTCTTGATCCTCAACTTCATTTATGGTTTTTGATGCACATGTGTCACCACATATCCTTGTTCAATGAGTGACTCAGTACATAGCTGAGATTGAGCATGAACTACAGGAGATCTCACTAGAGATTCATTATTAGAAGCTACCACCATGATCATAGATTATCCTCAACAATTCATCCATACTAAATATTCTCATGATGTAATAAATCCATCCAAATGACCTTGAGAGCTTGAGGACCCCACCACAAGTATGTTGAGATGAAATAAAATATAATGAGATGGTGATAAAAACAACAAGATACTTTATTTCATATGTCTGTGTAAGAACCCAGATCTTTTTTTCAGGTATATTTTTATTTCTCTTGGAGATTTAGAGAAAATGGGAGTTTGTATAAATTTTGAAAGTACACGTCATTTATTTTATGAGTACACGTTATATACTCGATTACCGAGGGCAACCGTGTGCTGGCCGTGTAGTGGCATTGCACACGGCTATGCATGATGACTTGGAGGCTGCCTAATGGGAAGTATAGAAACAGCAATTACCCGCCATGTACTCCAAAAGTACACGACGTGTATTTTTTTTAATTAAATGCACTGGGGTTGTGTCTGATGGATATGAATCACATCTTTTAGGTCATGTTCGACCGAGAGAGCCCATATGGACGCGAATCTTAGATGAGCCCCCAAGCCTATGTCCGTCCACCAATGTGAACATCATTGATTGTGTTCGAATCAAAACGGTGAGTTCTCTCTTCTACTGGATCCTCGTTTCATGAATTATCTTATTTTCCAAGTTATCATGGGTCGAACCTTTTATATATTTTCTTATATCTATGTCGTTTCAAGGAGATTCAAGCTCCAAGGTTCATGTATAGTGATCTTCTAACCCCGAGGTAGGTGGTTTGTGCCTTTCTATAGGAAGTCAATGAGTTATATGTGCAATTTATCCCAATACCCATGAAAGGGGTATTGTGTGTTTACCGTTTTAGCCCTATTTTATCTCTTCTATGTGGTTATGCATGATTAGATGATTATTGATTGTGAATAGGGTGAATTTTTGTGCTTTGGATATATTTCCCATGCATGTTTTTATCGTTTTGACCCTTGGGTCTTTTTTTCCTATTGGGTTGTTGTTTACTTTCCCATGCCTAGTATAATAGGATGGTTTGACTACTATTCTAGTATTTTATTGTGTTGTAAAATGCTAGACAAGTAGTTCATGAAGTTTACCTTGGCCACTGCACACTGCTACACTTGCTTGACATAAACAGGGCTGTTAGAACCTGGTGTATAGAACATCAGGAGAATGGACGTTGAGGGATTTTCTAGAGTTTCTTTATAATTTACGATATGAGACCATAGGGGGAATTGATATTGAGTGCTTCCCCAGAGTGTTTGTAGTTCCTCAACACGGGCCACAGGCAGAATGAGATGTTAAGTGCTTCCCCAGAGCACCTTTAGTACCATTACGAGACTACAGGGGGAATTGACAGTGAGTGCTTCGTCAGAGATTCTATGCTTAAGCTGAACCAGAGGGGTTAGACTGAGTGAACTTCCCATGGGGTTTCCTATACATGATAGGTAGGACCATAGGGGATAGGCTGTGAGAACTTCCCAGAGGGTTACCTTGTGTTTAGCTACTTGTTTGTGTCTATAGGTAGGACCAAAGGGGATAGGCTATTGGTACTTCCTAGAGGGTTACCTGTTGTGTTATCTACTTTTTTAGTTGTTGCATGATTTGTGGCTAATTGAATGTTTTAAACTGTGGATTTTTTACTACTTAGTACTTTCTTGTTTACTTCTTAGTGTGATTTTACTAGCCATATACTCACTGACTATTAGGCACTGATCTTCGAGTGGTTTCCTACTGAGATTTAGTCTCACACCCTGTTTGGGTCAAGCTTTTGGGCCCAAATAGATTATATTATTTTACTTATAGAAAAGGGCAAGCTCCCTTCTACTTCAGGTACTTGGCATTCTGTGGAGCTAGAGAGCATGAGACCAAGTTAAGGCTTGTGATGTTGAGGATTTTATCCGCATTCTTTTTCACTTTGGTTTAGAACTGTTGTATTCCGGCATTGTGACTTGTTTTGATATTTTCATAGACATATGTATCATATATCGTTTTATATATGTGTTCTTCAGTTTATACTTTCAGTATTCTTTTGTTATTGTTGTATGCCATTATTACTGCTTCTGCTCTGCTATATATTTGTTTACATCCACTGTGTACTCTTCCAATGAGGGCATAGTTTCCCCACTATCACACCCAATGCCCTCGCTACTAGTCGGCAGCCTCTGGCTTTTAGGGGAAATGTGCTTGAGGCCATGTGACAAACTTGGTACGCGGCTCCTCTGGGTGGCTTCCGGAACCGAGGCGTTACAATGTGGTATCAGAGGATTTCTTTTCTCATGACTTACTATTTGGAGCCTTAGCGAGGGATAGGATAGAATATGAACTTGGTAACAAGTTGTTCCTAGGAGTAGCTAACCCATGAACAAGGAAAATCCATTCTACCATGTTTAAATTGCATTTTTTTTTGTTTTTTCAATTTTTAGAGTTAATCTGATTTCACCTTGATTGATTCACATGATTTGGTTGTTATTGTTTATGCTACTAAGGTTATCATTCTGTTGCAAACTGATGATATAAGGGTACGCCATCTCATGCATCATGTAGTCACTTACTAGAAATCACATGTCATGCATTTTTTCTTTACCATCTATGATGAATTAGAGATTTCATGTTGTTGTGATAGATGGTGTGTACAAATATGCATGATGTTGTGATAGTTGCCTTGATCAAAATACATGTTGTTTGATAGGGTGTAGTTTTGTGTAGATATTTACTTGAATGAACACCGTACTTTAGTTCTTGAGGTGTTATGGGCCCTCATGGACTGAAATTTGGTGGATCATTGCTTTGTTTTCCATGCTATAACTTGTATAAGATGCCAAACATTGATTCATGGGGCGTATGGGCCCTCACAGATCGTAATTTGGAACTTTCAATGCTCGATTCAGTGTTTTATGGGGTCCAGAGTAGTTTCTTGATGATTACTGTCTGAAAAAACCCAGAATACATGTTGTGTAATGTTATGTACATGCCTTGTGTTCTTATGTTCGGGAAAATTATTTCATTAAGTATAGGCCATGTACTTTTTGTACACGCCATGTAGTCTCTTACCGTGTCATCGGCTGTGTGGGTAGAGACATGATATGGGAAAAAAATATAGAGTGTTCACGCCGTGTATCGTCCATACACGTCGTGTTGGGTCAACCCTGTGCCCGCCCATGTCACTAACAACACAAGTTGGTCGAGTCGTGTCTAATACATGTCGTGTGCCATCTAAACATGTCATGTAGTCTGACTTAGGTACCTAGTCGTGTCACCAACAACACATGTCAATGATATTCTTTCTCATAAACTTTATGTCCATCTAGAACATGTCATTTAGTGTGAGTTGTGTACCAGGGCATGTCACTAACAACACGAGACAAGTGAAGCTTCTCTAGTCTACGCCGTGTCTATCTTGAACACGCTATGTAGTCTTGATATAGGAGAGTCGTGTGGCTTAACCATGTAAAAGAACTCGGTTAGGGAAAAAGGATTCAATCACATATCGTGTGTTAATACAACACATCGTGTGTCTAGGGTGTTGCACGACCAGTTTAGGCCGGAGTACACGTCCATGTGAATGACTTAAGGGAACCCTCCATGTAGGAAATGTACACACTGTGTAGTCATGTTTTGTAAAACATGAGTTCTTTCTTCCTCTTGTACCCTTCTTACACTCCTTGTTTCCAGTCATTGATATCCTGATCAAAGGTGTGTTCTTGACCTTGAAGAGTCATGCCACCGAGATGTCCTCCAGTTTTATTTCAGTTGCTAGGTGGTGATCAGACATCAGACATGGCCAATCAGGGACCACCATTATATCCTCCAGTTGTGCCAGCCTTGGCACGAGCCATTATACCTAACATAGGTGTTGATACACAGTTCAGGGAGGGATTTCTGAGGATGATGCAAACCTTTTAGGGAGTGTCGCCTCATTCCCCATCGATTGCAGATTTGACGCAAGTCTTCCAGCAGCAACACCCTTCCACTATCTCTGGGGAAGGAGGACCTTAGGCTGTAGATTCATGGCTAGAAGCCATGATGATGATCTTTGAGCATCTGGAGACGCTTCCAGAGAGGATGGTCAAGCTCTCACCTACATGCTCTGAGACTCCTCCATGAGGTGGTGGGATGTGGTCTCACAGGCGGGATGCTAGGAGGTTATGTCATGTGATGAGTTTCAGCACAACTTCTTAGACAAATTCTATCCGAAGACCCTGAGAGTCGATCGATCCCGAGAGTTTATGATTCTAGAGCAGGGTACTATTTCTTTTATGGATCATTCCTCCCACTTTACCGAGCTACAGTGCTTAATGCCCATTATGGGAGTTGATTATTTGTTCATGGTAAGGAAGGTCGAGGATGGTCTGAGGCACCACATCTGATCATAGGTGAACATCTTCTGGTTGACTTCTATCACTTCTAAAGTCAACCAGGCGCTGATCACAGAGCACAATCTGAGGGATTCCAGAGTTGTGAGACAGGGCAGCTCCAAATCTGGAGTTAGTATCCCTCTAACTAAGAGTAGGAAGAGCCGCAGGGAGTCATCACATAGTGATTCAAGAAGGCGATAGACACTGTCAGGTAGCCAGGTGGTATGCTACCAGTGTGGAAGGGCTAAGAATACGTGGTCACAGTGGCAGACATACCCAGTGGAGTGCTGGTATTATAGCAATATGGGTCATCTTCGGTGCTTCTGTTAGATCTTCTCACCAGTAGTTGGTGACATGAGTTCTTCTATTACTCCACGTTTAGGTGCAACACCACCAGTTTCTCACCATTCTGGGAACTAGACTTCTTCCAGCCGTTTAGGCCGAGGTGTAGGTTGTGTCCACAGTAGCCAGTCTCCTGGTTTTTAGAGACTTTCGGGCGGATCAGCTCGGAGTGGTTAGGCAGGGTCACAGGGCTACAGTATAGGCCAAACATTTACAGTGGAGCAGACCCAACAGGATTTGGATCCCAGACCTTCTACCATTCAATGTACGATCTTAGTAGCCTTAGTTTTATCTTATACACTTTTTGATACAAGGTACTTCACAGTTAGACTTTCCTCCAGTTGTGGATCATTTCACAGATGACCTTCTAGAGGACTTTTCAGGTTTTACACTGGCGAGTGAGGTAGAATTCTCATTTAGCTTGTTCTAGGAGAAGCACCGTTGTCCATTCCTCCTTATAGGATGGCTACACCTGAGTTGTAGGAGCTCAAGAAGCAGTTGTAGGAGTTGCAGGAAAACGTTTTTATCTGACCCAGTACTTATCTTTGCGGTTCACCTATCCTATTTGTGATGAATGCAGATAGTACCCTCGGGCTTTTTGTGGACTATCGGAAGATGAACAAGTTGACAGTTAAGAACCGATATCCCTAATCGAGGATCGATGATCTCTTTGATCAGTTTCGAGTATCCTGAGTGTTCTCGAAGATTGACCTAAGATCTGGTTATCAACAGTTGCATGTTAGACCTTCATATTTACGTATTTCGGCCTTTCAGAGAATGTATGGTCTATAAGAGTACATGGTTATTTTGTTCAGTCTGACGAACACACCTGCACTTTTCATGGGACTGATGAACTGAGTGTTCCATCCATACGTGGATTCCTTCATGGTGGTCTTTGTGGATGATATCTTGGTGTACTATCAAACTCAACATGACCATGATACCCATCATGAGATCGTTTTGTGTACACTGAGGAAGCATAAGTTATATGCTAAGCTCTCAATGTGCCACTTTTGGATGGATCAGATTCACTTCATGGGTCATTCTATCTAAGAGGTAGGATTATATGTAGACCCAGAGAAAGTGAGATATGTAGTTTCCTAGGAGTAGCCGAAGAACGTCTATTTGGTGCAGAGTTTTATAGGCCAGTCTGGATACTATATATGTTTTATACAAGACTTTTCACACTTCTCCGCACTGCTGACGAGTCAGACTAAAAAGGGGTGATGTTCTTATGGCCAGATTCATGTGATCCAGCCTTTCAAGAGCTGAAATGGAGGTTGGTTTCAGCATCGATACTAGTCTTGCCAGGGCAGGGCAAGAGCTATACTATTTACTCCGATGCATCAGGTGTCGGGTTGGTAGATGTACTTATGCAGGGTGATGGAGTCATTGCGTATGGGTCTCAGCAGTTAATGCCACATGAGGGGAATTACCCGATGCACGATCTGGAGTTGGCAGCTGCTATTCATGCCTTACATTGTTGGATACATTATCTTATGGGGGAGAATTTTTTGGTTTTCACCGTCCTCAAAATTCTCATGTACATCTTCACTTAGCATGATCTGAATATGAGACAGTACTGGTGGGTTGAGTACCTACTATCATTTAACTTTGACTATGCCTATATTCCTGGGAAAGGCAACACAGTGGCTGATGTGTTGAGCAGGAGGACTCAAATTCAGCCAGTTCAAGAGGCCAGTAGTGAGTTGCAGCTTATGGATATGTTCTCTGAGATGCATTTAGAGGTGCACGACTATCATGGGATGACTTTTCTTTCTTCTATAGCTTTTACCTCAACTCATCTGAATTGATTTTTAATGAGGAAGCTATCATATTCTGAAGGCCTAGTCCTAAGGGAGAGTGTGTCAGGAGAGTACACTATTCCTAGACCGATCATAGGCAACGATGAGATCGTGCGTTTCCACGGGCACGTATGGGTGCCGACAGACATATATGAGGAGCTGAAGTAGGATTATCATTCCTCAGTTTGGTTAGTTCCTCCTGGCATCACCATGATGTATCGTGATCTACACCGTCAGTATTGGTGACCAGGTATGAAGATGGACATTGCTAGTTTCATCATGAGGTGTTCCACTTGTAAACAGGTGAAGGAGGAGCATCAGCGACCAGTAATGCTTTTACATAAGTAACCCATTCTTGAGTGGACGTGGAATGACATAACGATGGACTTCGTGACCGGTTTGTTGAGGTCGCCTCAAGGGAATGACGAAGTTTGGGTTATCATTGACAGACTCACAAAGATTTCTCACTTCTTGTCGATCAAGGATAACTTCTATGTTGATGATATAGGACGGTTGTACATCTGTGAGATTGTATGTCTAAATGGAGTTCCACAGTCCATTGTTTCAAACAGAGATGCACGTTTTACTTCTCGGGTCTGTCTTGGGCTTCAAATGGCTTTGGGTACATAGGTACATTTGAGAACAGCATACCATACCCAGATGGATGGCCAGTCCAAGAGTATGATTCAGGTGCTTCAGGACATGCTCCGAGCATGCATTATAGATTTTAGAGGTTCTTGGGAGAAGCACATACCACATGTGTAGTTTTGCTACAATAATAGTTTTCATGAAACTATTCATATTGAACCTTATGAGGTTTTGTACGGTAGGCCATGCCAATCACCCTTATATTGGCTGGAGGTAGGAGAGGCATCTTTTATGTGACCTCATATTGTTCAGGAGACCAGAGAGCATATAGAGATGATTCAGAAGAGGATGGCTACTACACAATCTCGACAGATGTCTTATGTTGATCAACGGAGATGACCCCTAATTTTTGAGGTTGGGGATCAGGTTTTCTTTTGTGTCAAACTGAGGGTGGGACACAAGAGGATTTAGACATAGGTTAAGCTTTCACTAAGGTATGTCAGGCCGTTTGAGGTGTTGGAGATAGTTGAGCTGGTTGCCTAACGGTTTCAGTTACCTCAGAGGTATCGATCTATGCATGACGTCTTCCACGTTTCTCAGCATTGACATTACTTCTCAGACCCATATCATGTATTTAAACCCAATGTGATTGAGCTCAAAGTGGATGTGTCATTTGAAGAGCATCCTATCCATATTGTGGATCGTAGTACAAATGTTCTTCATGGGTAGTCTGTTCCTCTAGTGCGAGTGTTATGGAAGCATGGGTGGGTGCAGGACGAGACTTGGGAGAGGGAGGCTGATGTACGAGCACAGTGGCTGGAACTGTTCAAGGTTTCTTCTTCTTCTCCATGCTAGGAAAATTCGGGGACTAATTTCTTTATGGGGGGAAGTTTGTATGAACCTGGATCTCTCTTTATGTATGTTTTTCTTTTTCCTGGAGTTTATAAGAAAAGAGGAGTTTCTGGATATTTTTGAAGTACATGCCGTGTACTTTATGAGTACACGCAGTGTACTTAGTTACAGTGGGTAAACATGTTTTGTCCTTGTAGTGGCCTTGCACACAACCACGCGTGATGACTTGGAGGCCACCTAATGCAGTGTACAGAAAAATCAAGTGCACACTGTGTACTCCAAAAGTACATGTCATGTATTTTTTTTGACATTAAATGCACCGAGGTCGCGTCTGACGAATAGAGCACACATTCTTCAGGTCAATTTTGACCGAGATAACCCTTACGACCATGAATCTCCATGATCCCCCGATCCTCCACTGGTCCTCTGATTCAAACACTGTTGATTGTGTTGGAATCACATCGGTGAGTTCTCGCTTCTTCTGGAATCTCGTTTCATGATTTCTCTTCTTTTTCAAGATATCATGGATTAAACTTTTTATATATTTTTATAGATCAACGACATTCCAAGGAGATTCATGCTTTGAGGATCAGGTATAGCGATCTCTTAATCCTGAGGTAGGTGGTTTGAGCCTTTCTAAAGGATGTCTTTGAGTTATATGTGCAATTTTTCCCAATACCCGTGAATAGGATATTGTGTGTTTACCGTTCTAGACATATTGTTTCTCTGCTTTGCTGGAATGCCTGAGTAGATGGTTATTGATTGTGAAAATGGTGAATTGTTGTTCTTTGGATGTATTTCCTATGCATGTTTTTTCATTTTTGACCTTTGGTTCATGGTTGCCTGTTAGGCTGTTGTTTACTTTCCCATGCGTAGAATTATTGGATGGTGTGACTGTTGTTCTAGTATGTTGTTGTGCCGTATAATGCTAGCCAAGTAGTTCATGAGGTTTACCTTGGCAGTTGTGTGCTGATACCCTTTCTTGACTTACATAGAAACATGAGAACCTGGTTTATAGATCATAGGGAGAATGGACGTTGATGGCTTCTCTAGAGTGTCTTTGTAATTTGCGATGCGAGACCATAGGGGAAATTGATGTTGAGTGCTTACCTAGAGTTTATGTAGTTTCTTGACGTGGGCCATAGGGGGAATGATATGTTGAGTGCTTCCCCCAAGCGCCTTTGTTACCATTACTAGAGTATAGGGGGAATTGATGGTGAGTGTTTCCTCAGAGATTCTATGCTAAAGCTGAACAGGAGGGGTTAGACTGAGTGTACCGCCCAGAGGGTTGCTTGTACTTATTAGGTAGGACAAGGGGGGATAGGCTATGAGTACATCCCAAAGTTTTACCTTGTATTTAGATGTTGGCTTGTGTTTCTAGGTAGGACCAGAGGGGATAGGCTTTGGGTTCTTCCTAGAGGGTTACCTGTTGTGTTATTTTCTTTGATTAGTTGTTACATGTTGTGTGGTGATTTGAATGCTTTAAACTGTGGATTGTTTACTGCTTAGTACATTCTTCTTTACTACTATCTATACATTTACCTACCATATACTCACTGACTGTTAGGCACATATTTTTGAGTGGTTTCCTACTATGATTTAGTCTCACACCCTATTTTGTTCATGTTTTTGGGCCCAAATAGATTATATTGTTGCAGGTATAGATAAGGACAAGTGCCCTTCTACTTCAACTACTTGACTTGTTGTGGAGCTGGAGAGAATGGGACCATGGTATGGCTTGCAATGCTAAGGAGTTGACCTACATTCTTTTTCGCTTCGGTTTAGCACTATTGTATTCCATCATTGTGACTTGTTTGGATATTTTCATAGACATATGTATCATTCATCATTTTATATATGTGTTCTTTAGTTTATACTTTTATAATTCTATTGTTACTAATGTATGCCATTATTACTTCTTCCACTCTTGTATGTATTTTTTTTACTTCTGCTGTGTACTCTGAAAATGAGGTCATAGTTTCCCCACTATCACACACAAGGCCCTCGCTACTAGTCAGCAGCCTCTGGCGTTCAGGAAAATGCGCTTGAGGCAATGTGACTAACCGGGTACGGGGCGCCTCCGGGTGGCTTCTGGAACCGGGACGTTATAGACTGGATGATAACACAACTTGTTAGGGATTTTTGTGGGGCAACCCATATTTCACTTGTTTACTCATTTGAGAGTTTATGATGATTATACTTCAAGAATACTTCAACCTTTTTCATGAGTAACCTTATTATTTATTGTTTAAACATGGATGCTTGTAAATAAAATATGTTTTCATTGATCATCATATGATACACCAGCCTATAGTTCTTCATACATATGATTCAATCATGTGGAATATTTCTTTATCTTATAGAGTATTTGTATTTCTAACATGTTTTGTAGGTATCCAATTTTCAAAAAAAATGCATTCCGACTCCCCCCATAGCATGCCACTTATTTAAGGTATCTCTCAATTTACTCGGTATTTATAAATTCAATTTCCATTTCATTTTTTTGAGCTTTATCTAACATAACATTGTACCATTACATCGATTTTTATTGTGGACACTATCACCTTCTATGATTGGTGGAGTTTTTCATGAGATTCACTTTCGATACCCTTGAATTTTTTCCTATCCACATCTATCAAGGATAAATTTTTCATTTGAAAGGATACATTAAACATGAAACCCATTATAACCATTTAAATAATAGGGATATTTATGATGGAAATTATCGGGAACCCATGATTTTTTCCTATTTATATTTTAACAATGATTTCTGAATTTAGTATTTTAACATAAAATTCAAAAAAAATAAATTTTTACTAATTGACCTATTACATGGTATTATATCGTTACTAATTTATCGTTCTTTTTTATCCCCATTCTTGAGAGGATTCTGAGCTCAAAATTTCAAATTCTTTTCTGAGTTTATTTCTTATGTGACACATGGGATATAGAAACCTGTCACAACATGAATTGAGATCTTATTGATTATATGAATGAAAAAAAATAAATTTTATTATGATTGTGGAAATATTTATTAAGTTATTTTCTCCTATTACCTTCCATACATATTTACCCAATTTAAATGATAGTTACGATGAATGACCTTATAGGATGTAAATATTCCAAGAGGATTTTCCTTTCATACCAATATCAAAGAATAATTCATTGATTTAATTAGAAAAAATGTTGGGGAATTTTTCATCCATCGTGCGATGATTCTACAACATTGATTTATTTTTTTTCTCATCTGAACATTTTGGATTCAGGTGTACTTTTCAGTACTTTACATCTATCATGTTCTATTAAAAAATCAACTAAAAGGAACAATAATATGGGTTGTTTATTATGTAGGTTAAAAATCAATATTACAATACTGATGAATCCCAAGAAGGATCATATGTTTTTTTGGGTAGATGTGATATCTTTAATAGACATCAATTTTGAAAAATACATATTAAAATAAAATAAAGGAACATGATTCTCTTCATTCACATATTTTATTTATACATGGATCCATCTTGATCTGTTGGGAACATGGGCTTGATTTTCATTAGAGGGGTAATTTCATTAAACATACCATGACATTCAGGCTTTATACTCCGGATCATATCCTACTTTAAGCATGCTTTCACTATTTACTCTCCTGTCCATAACCTCAGAATCATTAGAAAATAATTGTCAAAGACCTCATTGTTGATTTTGTATTCTTCTTTTGGAAATCGAGATGTATGAACCAATGTAAGAATATGGTTAAGAGCATGTACTATGGGTATGATCATAACACAAGTTTTATTTAATCAAAACTAGTGTTATAAAATTTATTGTGATGTAAATTGAAAATTGTTATAGAATTATAAGAATTATTAAGAAATTGTGATTAATATTTTATGAATTTGAATAAATAACTAAGCTATGAGACATGAATAATTATTCCTATAGAGATGAATCTTTATACTGAATTTGATAAATTACACAATTTTCTATATACCTGTATATAATGAATGTTTACTATTTTGAAAAATACTTACCTTATAATATCCCTATTGAGATGTTTTTTCTTAAGGATAATACATTGTTCATGTGTCGGTAATTTTGATAAGATGAAATAATATATAGATTTTTCATTCATTTTATTATGGGTTTTTAATGATTTACATGATAATGAAATAGTTATGTGTTGTTTATTTCAATAATTAGGCTTTAAAGGTTCAATGGAAAAAATATTAAAAGGATAAAAAATTGCTGTCAAACATCGTGATTCCTCATTACATGATGCATAATACCATTTCACCCCACATTGCAAGACCTGATGAATTTTCGTGATGAATTTCATTGTCATTTTATGTTTCATGATGTGAATCATCATTACACACATGAACCATACATATAAAATATGATTAACAAATCCATGACATATAGAACTCAAATTATTTCTCCCCCTCAAAACAATATAGCTGAAGGATGTATCACGATGTGACTTTTAGTTACTCATCTCGAATGGATCATTGTTCCAAATCTCATATGAGATTCGTGTGAGATACGTATAGAATCCAAATTCTCAGAGAATACATTAAATCATCATTATAATACTTCATTATCAATTATAAGTCTGATAATATGCCCTCTATTTATATATAAGTCCTGCATAGGATTGGGCGGCTGGACATAATTCATTTCTCACATTTTTTTCCTAGTTCCATTCTAATCGCCTAGAAAAACTATATTTTATTTAATTATGTTTTTACATTAATAAAAGCCACGAGAATCATTTTTGCAAGAATTTTTTAACCATTTTTCACATATTTGCACTATTCTTTGTACATTTCTTATTTTGAGTATTGTTAATTAAAAAACCTTTAGTGCACTAATTATAATTATTATTAAAATTTTGAAGTATATTGAATTGTGTTTGATTTGGGATCTAAATTGATCATTACATATACAATTCATATTAGTTATTTTATCTATATCATTTCATGTTTTTCAATCATTTAATCTCAATCAATTTTGGCATGTTAAGAATGATTTCAATTCATTATCTATCAGCAACCACTTATACTATGGATGGCTAAACCAAATAAGGTAATGGTAAGGAAATATTGTTTATTAATTTAATGAATCCCATTTTCTCATCTTTTTAATCAAAATAAATGTTAATAGGTTAAATAAAAAATATCTATGTTATTCATTAAAGCAACCCTAAACATGTGAAATTATGATGAATGACCTCACCTGATTAGAGTATATTAGACTTTGACTAGTAGCCTATGAAACATTATTCTTTATAATCTAAGCCTAAATATCTTAGGTTATAGATACATCTGAACCAAGGAATAGATGTATCCTAGGTAAAACTAGTTTTTTACCAAAGTAAACCAGAGACCTCCTCTTGATTTATAGCCGTGATTTTAGGATCATACTAGTTTAAGATGAAGTTCATATTTTTCCGAAACCCAGATATTGACACCATGATCAATTCCTTATCTCAAAGTCTAAATCAAAATTATCTTAGAACAATTTTCCAAAACATAGTTAAAAAATGCGAGGACTACTACCCTGAAGGGTTATAAGCCTTATGTTCTCATAACCAGATCTATTCACAATGGGATTTCATTCATGCTGTCACTATAATGCAACTTAGTAGCATGTTTAGTATAGGAAATAAATAATATAATATTACCACATCTTGAACAAATTTAATGACTTGTACGGGTGTGTCATTGTTGCCCTTAGGTTCAAGATTTTCAGTCCTTCACATGAATAAATACTTTTCAAATAGGTGCTTAGGTATCTGTTAGGACCACCCATGGTAGTGGATCATTAGTAAAATATCCAAAACAAACATTCCATTAGTCAAATTAAAAACAATTTTAATAAACTAGATTCACATTTATTGAATACCTTTATCAAATTAAATACATTTCTAAAATCGTTTTATAAATCCATTTAGAACCATTATAACCCTATAGACTATTTTGTTAAGTTGATTGAGTGAAAACAAGACACTTCGTTTTGGAAAACCCACGTTAAAATCTAAATATTAAACGGATCCACTAATACCCCAACACATCTTTGAATGCCAATCCCAAACACCAAATATCATGAACACCATTTAAAACATTTATAAAAATTGATATAGATCACCCAAGCATTCAAAGCATTACAAAACCACCCACCACACATGGGTTTCACTGTAAAAAAACTAAAACAAGGGACAATTCCATTCAATTTCACCAAACAACATTCAAATAATCCAACAGGTCTTTTCACTTATATCACAATCATTTGTAAATAAAATTTTTTAAAAACATTAACTTCAAATACAATTACAAAATAAACAGTGATTATCAACAGTTAAAACCATTAATCAGAGGGAACTCATTTTATAAAATTATAAATCCAAACCACCCATTTGAAAACAAGGAAACCATGTTATTAAAAATTATGCCTACATTGAAAACCCCATTTGTCTCATGCACAAATAATAAGTGAATTTCCTTAAAAAACCCTTATGGTAATTTTGTCAAACAAAAAAAATCTAGAATACACAATTTCTAAAACATGTTGTATGTTATGAAGAAATTTATTCATTTTTTGAAAATGAAAATCCCCAATAAAAATGGAAACCATTTACCAATAAAAAATATCTACAATTGATATAATACATTAATTTAAAAAGTCACATAACATGTGATTGAGTAACTCTTAAATAATAGGTAATTAATTAAAATCACCTACCTCTAATCATTGATTCATGTTCCATTAGATGAAATCCAACAAAACTACACTATTAATATGGATCAAAACCCTAATAAAGTAATCCCCCAATTCCACAAGACTATAGAAATGAAAATTCTCTAATCATGGAAAATATTTTTAGAGGATAAATAGAATATGGAAGAAAACCAATGGAGAGGGGGAGTGGAGCCATATTATTTCAAACTATAGTGAATAATCATAATAAAACCATTTTGAATTCCTATTTGAATATATTTAGAGAGGGAAAACCAACCAGGTAAGGAATACATGTGGTGGAAAATTGAGTTGTTGTCCAAGGAAAGAAACACCACATAAAAAAATTCCAAAGATACAAAAATAGCCCCATTAAGGTGGGTATCGTTGTTATCCAACACAGTTAAATATACCAGGCACAACTCATGAATATCCCCACTATCAAGAGCTCCATAGAATGCACTTTTAGTGTTCACAGTTATACAATCTATGAAACTTAACCATTTGACCAGAAAAATGTCCCTAAAAATTATTCTTTTGAGCCCAAAATGCCTCAAAACAAGGGAGAACCCCACCTAATAAACACCCAAACATGGAAGTAACACTAGAAGTATCAATCTCCACACCTTTTTAATTTATATTCCCAAAATGTGATGAGTTAATATGAAAGTAAAATATTAATCCACATTACACCTTCTGAAAAGGGAGGATTGTCATATGAAAACCCGTTAGATAGGTCCCTATGAGGAGACTCTTAATAATCAAAAATTCATTATAACCAAACCACCAAATCAACATGGATTCCATGAGCCTACGAGAAAAACACAACCATGTTTTATGGAATAAGACCCAAATGTTAATAGATATCAGGCACAAGTTTACAAACTATTTATATTTCTCCTAAATGGTTTATCAAAAGGGAACACCCACAAAAAACTAGAATTATATAAAACAACCCAAAAGGATAAAAATAATATTCCAAACAAATTTCCCTCCATTAATGGAGAACCAAAAAAATGGAAAAACACCCATATATTTGTGCTATAAAAAAGCTTATCACAGACCCCCACAAGGTATAACCTTTATTCGTTCCACATCAAGAGATTACCTGGTCCATTGACTTGGTTCACCATACTAAAACAGTGATATATGACCTCAAAATCTAACACCATATCATGGTGAACCCCCACCAAAACTAGAACCATTTAGTGTTAAATGTCCCAAAGAAAACATCCATCCCAATTAACCACGTACTAATCTGAAGGTCACTTATACCCATATTGGAAATAAATGATCCTTAAAAAATAATAAATATAAAAAACACTAAAATCATGAAAAGAGTTCAATTTAATAATAAATAATGTACCTATGCTAAAAACTAATGCATCAACCAAGCCGAAACATAATCACACAAAATAAAATAATTTATTATCTAAAACATCCCAAAATATTTCAAACAATAATCTAATCTAATTTAAATTAACATCCACTTGGAAATAACATTTTATAGCCATAACCCCTTTTGAAAATAAGAACACCAAAAGAGTAACATTTAAATGAAAAACATTAAAACAAATAAGGTTCAATTTTTCCATTTTCAAACATTTTCAATTAAAATTCAATAGAAAAAACCATTCTTTCCCCAAAAAAATTCTAAATCAATTTTTTCATACCAATTTCACAGTGAATTAAATCACAAATCACCCACTTTATTTATAAAAATATAAATTGACATATTTTTTAAATGTTTGATGTCCCCCTTAAAACAATAATTTCAAAACCATGCTTATTGAATCTATTTTGAATACACCATTCAATATTTTTCTCAATACCAAAAGGAAAATATTTAAATCTAAAACAACATTCCCTAAAAACACCAAAATGGATTTAAAATACCCTTTTTAAAATTTCATTTAATTACCAAATCATGGCCGAAACATCACCCTCATTTTAAAAACACTTTTCATCATTTCTAAAAGATCTAATGACTTTAAATCATCACATATATCACCAAAGAAAAACCATATAATGTTGAAACTGACACCTTGAATTTCATTTCACAACCCAAATTAGGCTAAAACCAATTTAAAATTATATATCATATTTTGAATAAAAATTAAATTTTAACAGAACATGTCATTTAATGTATCACTTGAAATTATATGTCAAAACCATATTTTAGAAAAATTATCACTTTGAAGGAATTTATTAACAAAAAATTCTAACACACATGGGAGAAAATTTAAGACTTGGTTATTTAAAAGATATTAAGAACTCAAAGAATTAAATCCATAATGGAGGAGGTAAATACCCTAGGATCAAAATAATCAAAAGAGAAACCCTAGGAGAAAAAATCTCTTAGTAGTGAATATTTTTTTTAGAACATAATGAATAAACATAATACTTGATTCCTACCATCCTTGCTCCCCATATAATATAAGTATTCCCATAAATAAGAGAACTGATAAAAACACCATTTCAATAATTTCTTTGCTATAGAAATTTCAACATTTGGAAAATATCATATTAATGAATAAACATTTCCCCAAACTCCATTCCAAAAAACAATATCCAATATTTATGATCCACCATAAAAAAATTAATTTAAATCATGAGGTATCAGTTTTAGATTTAAAAATAATTATATAAAATTTCATGAAAATGAACGATCACACTACATTCCAAAACAATATCAAAACTCTTCTTAGAAATAACCAATCTCAAAGTAAGAAATTTAATAAAAAGTTTCTCACAATATCCACATTTATAATTGAATTGGTTCACAAAATTCAAATCCCTAGAAACATAATTCGTTTAAAATAATATTTTCTCATATCTAAGATTAAAAATAAAAAAAAGATTTTCAAACCACCCAAAAATGGTTTAAAAAAACAAAAACCATTCTATTTCGAAAACCAATTTTCAACTTTTCTTGTCAATGTTCCCAAGGGTACAAAATCATGAAAAAAATCACACATCTCATACAAAATAGCATTCACAACACCACTTTCCCAAAAATATACCGATTAAATCTACCATATAATACACTAATCCAATGGAATACTCCACTGGAGTCAATCTTGGAAGAAAGAGAGGCAAACCAACAATTTCAATAGAGGAATGACACACTTTATGGTCTATTTCACAAGCTAGTAAATTGTGTTCCAGCTGTGTACTAGAAACTATCATATCAAAGAAAACCTTCTCACATAGGCAAAAAACTATTAACTATACCTTGGGTGTTAATCATGTGACACTGGTCTGTTAAAAATTTTCACCTTTGAACCTCAAACACACCCCTGAGATCACTAGAACAGTCAATGTGGATTATATAATGATCAAAATATATCAATAATAAATAAAACTATTCATATCAAAACTCATGATCAACACACACCCCTGATACTCCATTGGAAGCTAAAGATTTAGTGTGAAAAAGAGATCTCCCGGCCTATAGCCGCCCACTTCACCTGAACCCTAATGATAATACTAGTCTATAGAAAACCCATACCCATCTAAAATAATAACAAGGGAGTCTTAAGAACCAAAGATACCTTGAAATAACCCTAGGTATCTGATACAATTTGTTTACAACCCAACATAAGACATCGATCCATCAAATTCTTGATCCTTCCTTCCACATACCTATAGAGAGTCCTTGATCCCCATATTCTGACAACTAGCATTATGAATATCATATATAACCATTGGGGATGGTTCCAACCCCATATAATAAAAAAACATCCAAACAATTTAAAATAGTAACATGAAAAGATAAATTCCAAGAGACATCACATATAAATGTAAAACAAATAAATGTTGCAAAACAATATAAGAGAAAACTAAATAAATACCAATGAATCATATAAAAAGATCCATCCAACTGGATCCATGACACCAATGGTCAGAAAACCGACTCCATGTGTCTCTATGGTCACCACCATCACTCGAACAATAACTGATTCCCATGGAAGACGAAAAGTGATCTAACATGAAATCCAAAGTAGGGATGAAAATGCATAAAAAATAAAGACAACATACCCCCAAATGTGACTATATAGGGTGTCATATAAAAATATTATGATTCTATAATGGGTCTAATTCATTCATTTTTATAAGGAAACAAATGTTACTAGTTTATTGATAATTACTACGATGGGATTCAATTATCTATTAAATAATATCCGAATCACCTAATATGGAAGAGGGAGTTGTTTAAAGAACAAAATTTTCATAACATGACAAAATAATGTATTATTTTTTTAATACACACTACTTATAAGATATTCTTTTATACTACCATTTCAAAATTTCGAACCTATTTCAACAAAAATACAATTCCAAGTAAATATAACCATTTTAGATTAAACATTACAGTTTAGAAATTAAATTCACACTTGTTTAAAATGTTTAAAAAGTTTGATAATAAGAAATTCCCTTTGAAAACCACTTTTCCATTTTCCTTAAAACCTTAAATAAAGAAACACACACTCCCAAATATTGTTATCCAGAGGAAATAATAATACATAATAATAAAAAGCTGAATAAATGGATGAAAATAATTTAGAATAAAATATGGATAAACTAAAAAAGGATAAACACAAGAAAGAATACATCTAGGAAATAAATAATACACATAAAAACACAAGGTTATATCTATGTTTCGTATAAAATTCCATATGTTCAAAAAATATATCCATTCGTAGTCTAATGTTTTTAAAAAATAATACCAACCAAAAATGCCACTTTCAAAACCATTTCACACATTTTCCATTAAAATATGTTACACACCCAAAAAGTAAAATTTAATATAATGGAATCCACTTATCTATTCGTTTAATCTATTTTACCCAAAATAATAATTTTTGGTACCCATACCTTACATCCAAGGGGAAGGAATTCTGAAAACCCATATAATTGGTTCATGAATCCAAAAAGGTCTTTGTATATAATTTCTGACCATAAAAAACATGATATAAAACACTATGTACATACCCATGTGTTAAATAGAATCAGTCCTTCCATAGAATAACTGTTGTGAAAAAGGGTTCTAGTGCGTAAGTCGGGGCTTCCCACAAGAACGAATAATCATCCCAACATTCCAAAAAATTATAATACTCACATTAAAACCCATTTTCTCAAACATCATTACCATTTCCCAAATAACCCTAATAAGATAAAATAATTTTTAGATATATTAAGAAATCAATTAAAATTTATTAGATCTCTTTAATCCATTTTTTCATACACATGGAGTTAAAATAAGATAAATTCTTTTTTTGGAATGAAATTTTTAGTAGCTAAATTCCCAACCATGTCTTTAATACCCAAACAAGCCTAGGAGTGCTAAATACAACCTCTATGATTCATGAAAAAACATTTAAAACAATTCGAAAATGTGATGTAAATCATCCATGAATTCAAAAAATTACAAAACAACATGCCACACATGGGTTTCACTCTTGAAAAACCCAAACAATGACCGAGGTTATTTATTTCCATAAAAAAATTAACGACACCAACCATGATTTTCAATTCCATAAAATTCATTTTGAAATAAACTTTTAAAATTATAAATGAATTTAAAAAATTCTCAATATTGTATTATTATAAAAAAACTAATACCATCAATCCATGGGATCCCCCATTTTTCAAATTATAAAGATAAACCAGCACATTAAAAATATAGAAACCCTTTTAAAATAATTAAATACTACTTTTATAAAGACCAATTGACCCACTAACCTAAAAATAATTGAATTTCATGATTAAAAACATCCTTATAATTTTATGAAACAAAAATAATGGATGAAATTCCATTTACAAAACAAGTTCTATTTTATAAAAAAAAAATCACTACCTTTTTCCACACAAAAAAACCCAATTATGAATGGAAAAATAGTAAGGTATCCAAAATATATATCTTATAAATATCAATAAATTAAATTAAAAATTACCTAAAGTATAATGAAATCAAGGAAATTATAAAGAAAAGGTAATGAATCATAAACATCGATAACATGTGCTGGAATGTAGTTTCCTTCGATAAAATCATTTGAGAAGACACTTTTACTATGGAAAAAATTCATAGAATGAAAAAACATCAATTTCACACAACACTATAAATTAAAAGTGTCTTATAATGGACATTATGGTTATAGGAGATTTGGGAAATGGATATAATCTAATGTATAAGGAGAGGGGATCCATCGAATTTCAAACATAGTGAAGAATCACAATGAAACCCCTTCAAAATATAGTTGGATGAGCTTTAGAGATGTAAAAAAACCAGGGAAGTTGTCTAGGTTAGGGAAGATATAGTGGGGCATCCATGTTCTAAAACACAACATAAAAAGAAGTTAATGTGAAAAAACACCACTTTGGGTGTTTCATGGTTATCTTTCTTAATATCTACATCATGCACAATCCATGAAAATCTCCATAGTCAAGAGCAGCATAGGCTATACATATAGGATTTATGGTTAAACTAACCATGTTCCTTGACCATGGAGCTATTAAAAGTACAAAAAATTCATCCATTGAGCCATAAAATCCTCACAATCTAGGGGATAATCCAATTTTACAAAACCCACACATTAAAGTGACATTAGGGGTTTCACATCATTGTAATATGCATTGAAGTGTCACACATTTTCCACGTTGTAGAAACACCTGCTTATAAGGACCATGACATATTTTGTAAGCACTATGAGGGTTGTCATATTGATTATTTAAAATGATCCAGGATGATTTTATTTCTATATGAATGATTAAATAGTCTTGATATACTAATGGCAGTACAGTTAATCTAGAAAGATAAATCATTCCTGGCATGAAAAAAACAATTCCAATTTGAGGGATATACCATTGCATTTACTTAAATTGGTGTCTTCCACTACGGGAAAAAAATTATTGCGATGGGGTATTTGATATGGGTCTTATTCTGCTCGCAACAACTCCGATTCAAAGGTTTTTTGTTAGGCGAATATATTCCCGTCACAAATGGTCAGTTATTTGCGACAGAAATACAGGGCCCGTCGAAATTGCAATGGCGCGGTTTACGCGCCAAAACGCGGGAAGGATATTTGCGACGGGTAGAAGGCTACCCGTCGCAAGTACCCGGCAGTGGTAAATCGTATTTTTTATGGGGCAATATCCCCGTTGCAAACAAATATTCACCCAGTATTATTTGCGACGGGCCCCATCACCAATACCGGCCACTTTAAAGCCTATTTGCGATGGTCACCTACAAACCGTCGCAAAATACCCCGCGGTCGTAAATATGTTTTTGCGACGTAACTATATACCCATCGCAATAGATAATCCAACAGGAGGTATTCGCGACGGGTCCCGCCGCAAATACCGGCGGTGGTAAATAGGAATTTGCGATGGGGATATCCACCTGTCGCAAATACCGGTGGCGGTAAATAGTAATTTGCAATGGGGATATCCGCCCGTTGCTAATGGTGTGGCATTTGCGACGAGCCCGTCACACCAACCCTATTAACTGCCGCCCGTAATTAATGTGGGAAATGGAATTTGCGATGGGGCCCGTCTCGAATACCTGCGGCGGTAAATAGATATTTGCGACGGGGAGAGCCGCCCGTCACTAATGGTGGCTATTTGCGACGGGGCCATCATAAAATTCCTTTTACCTGCTGCCTGTATTTAATGCGGGTGAAGGAATTTGCGACGGTATCCCATCGCAATACCTCGTAGTTGCGATGGTCGCCGATCGCAAATACGACAGTCACAAATAATCTAACCTATATATACACCCCATCCATTTTTTTCCATAACAATCAGATCTCTATTCTTCTCTCTATATAATTTTCAGTTCTGAGTAGAATTTTTTTTATTTTAATTTTTTATTTCGAGAAGAGGAAGGAAGGAGTTAGAAGGTGAAGATTACTAAAGGTATTTATATTTTTTTTTAATTGTGAAATTATTTTTAATTTTTAATTGTTAATTTTATTTTTAATTGTTAATTTTAATTTTTTTAATAGAATGTTTAGCTATATAGTATAATTAGTTTATGTTCTTGTACAAAATAATCCTTGTCTAGGTACGAACTAGTAGAGGCGGCTCTGGCACAGATGTACCTAAGAGTGAAAACTCTGACAAGTTGTTTCGAGCTTTACACGAGGTAACCTGGTACACGACAACGGGCCTTGCTACACTCTTAGTTCGACACTCCCGGGGGATGTTTTGGTAATAATTTGAAATAAATATATAATTATCAAATAATTAATAAATAATTAGATTTAATTTGAATAATTATCAAATAATTAGGAAATAATTATATTTAATTGATTAGAAATAATTAGGAAATAGTTAAAATAATTAGGAAACAATTAATAATAAATAATTAGATTTAATTAAAATAATTGTCAAATAATTAGGAAATAATTAGATTTAATTGATTAGAAATAATTAGGAATCAATTAAAATAATTAGGAAACAATTAGATTTAATTAGGAAACAATTATATTTAATTAGGAAACAATTAGATTTAATTAGGAAACACTTAGATTTAATTAGGAAACAATTAGATTTAATTAGGAAACAATTAGAATTAATTAGGAAACCATTAGATTTAATTAGGAAACAATTAGATTTAATTAGGAAACAATTAGATTTAATTAGGAAACAATTAGTATAATTAGGAAACAATTAGTATAATTAGGAAAAAATTAGTATAATTAGGAAACAATTAGTATAATTAAGAAAAAAATTAGTATAATTAGGAAACAATTATTATAATTAGGAAACAATTAGTATATTTAGGAAGAGTTAG
Organism: Viscum album; assembly: GCA_963277665.1. Taxonomy (NCBI): domain Eukaryota; kingdom Viridiplantae; phylum Streptophyta; class Magnoliopsida; order Santalales; family Viscaceae; genus Viscum; species Viscum album. The sequence continues at coordinate 1,008,345,021 of OY728119.1, read as the reverse complement.
TATACTTATGAAACAATTAGTATAATTAGGAAACGTGATTGACCGCTCATCTATCTTAATTTTCTTTTCATTTGTGTGTTGAGGCTTGACAGGAAACTTCTGCCTCCACATGTAATATCTAATTTTACAGTCAAAATTATCATCCTCCTCGCCAATATAGAGGTGAGGAGGTTCATAATTTTGACAGTAAAAGCACATATTAGATGTGGAGGCAGAAGTTTCCTGTCAACCTCAACACACAAATAAAAAAGAAAATTGTGGTAGATGAGCAGTCAATTATGTTTGTTTTTCTATTCATTGATTGATTAACCACCCGACGTATATGCATATCTTCACATTTCTAATTAGTAACATAATTAGTTACATAATTAGTAACATAATTAGTAATATAATTAGTAACATAAATAGTAACATAATATAAAATATTATATTACTCTAATATTAATAGTAAAATAATACTTATAATATAATTATTTTATTATTATATGTTTAATATTTATAAAAAAATATTAATATTATTAAAATTATAAAAAATTTATAAAATATTACAATTATCAATATTTTCAACAAGTTTTTCTTTATTCTTAACAATTCAAATCTTAAAGGGTCTCCAATTTTCAGGTCATGCCTAATAAAAAGTTTGCGTCAATCGTGTCCAATGTAAACTCTATAATTGTTCTTGCATGGTTGATCACCTCGAAAGTAGCTTTGCAATAGGACAACCCAAGTCTTGACTTTCTCATTACTTATGTCATCCTATTGCAACACTACTTACGAGATGATCAACCATTTAAGGATAATTATAGAGTTTAAATTGGTCAAGGTTGACCCAAAATTTTTATTGGGCATGACCTGAAAATTGACAACCCTTTCAGATTTGAACATGTTATGAATAAAGAAAAATCAATTAGAAATATTTAGATTTGTAATAATTAGTAATAATTACTAATAAAATTAATCAAAAATCAAATAAATTAAAGTACATGGTTATAAATTTGCACAATTTCCAATGGATTGACGGCCACCTTTTGTTCAACGTATCATATCTTTGCTACTTTCTCCCACTGAAATCAGTATGAAAAATGTGCTCTAACGTATGTCAGAGCAACTTTTTCATACTGATTTCAGTCGAGATAAAGTTAAAAAGAGATGAGCCATCAGACAAATCAGAATAATTAGTAATATAATCTTCATAATGATGATTACAAAATTTAATTTCATTATTCATGCATATTTCAAATTTCAAAGTATTTCTAAGTATTGCTAAATTAATAATCATTAGTGGGGATGATTACAAACTAACTATGTCGCCTATAATTATTTGTAATTTCTAATAAATAACTATAATTATGTATCTTATTTTTTTATTATATTGTTTCTTATATCAAATTATTTAACAATAGTAATGATTCAAAATTTTTTAGAAGATATATATATGAATATGGAACAAGGAAATCGACATCAATCATTATTAGATGATCGTGCTTGGATAAATCAGCGTAGAAATCCAAACGGTTCTAGTTTAAATCCTGTATATGTTGATGGTGTTGAAGCTTTCTTATCATTTGCATCATCAAACAAAGAATTTGTTTCAGAAGGGACAATTAAGTGTCTTTGTAAAAAATGTGCTCTGAGAACGTTTGAGACATTTGACATCGTTGGGAAACATCTCTTGCGTTATGGTTTTCAATCAGATTATATATTTGGTATCAACACGGTGAATGTAGTTCCAGAGAAGATACTAATAATTTGATTTTGGATCCATCATGGTTTCAGAATTTAGTAAATGATGTTGTAGGGTCATCAGTTCAACAAATAGAAATTGAGGATGATGTTGATTTACCTCCCTAGTTGGCACCATCTGAATTTGCTGAGTTGTTCAGGTCTGCTGAGGATGTATTATATCCTGGTTGCAAGATAAGCAAATTAGAAGAAGTTGCCAAATTTATGGCTATTAAATCAGATAATGGAATTTCAAATAACTATTTTGATCAGATATTTTCTTTGGTTAAAGCACTGTTACCTGAATAAAATGTGATGCCTGCTAGTTATTATGAGAGAAAAATACTCGTTCGTAATCTAGGCCTTAGTTAACAGAAGATCCATGCATGTTTAAACGATTGCATCTTATATTCTGGTGAAAAATGAGTCGTTGGATAGTTGTCCCACATGTGGAAAATTTATGTATAAAGAAGCTCAATCAGGGAAGTCTGGATTGATTCCTGTAAAATAGTAGAGATATTTCCCACTTACACCCAGGTTGGAGAGTTTATTTATGTCTCAGAACACAGCGACAATGATGTCATGGCACAAAACCAATATATCAAATGGTAAAATATTGATTCATCCATCTGATGGAGATTCATGGAAACATTTTGATCAAGTGCATCCATATTTTGCTTTAGAATCCTGAAACGTGCAATTGGGTCTTTCTACTGACGGTTTTTGTCCATTTGGATCTTTTGGTAGTTAGTATTCCTGTTGGCCTGTCTTTATAACTCCGTACAATTTACCCCCATGGATGTTGATGAAAGAGCCTTATGTCTTTTTGACATTATTAATCCCAGGACATCCGAAAAAGAATATTGATGTTTATTTGAAACCACATATTGATGAGTTAAATTTATTGTGGAGTCATGGTGTTGGTACAAATGATGCTGCTGCGAAACATAATTTTTTAATGAAAGATACTTTGAGGTGGACAATTAGTGACTTACCGGCATATGGTATGTTATCTGGTTAGAGTACACATGGTCCAAAATCATGTCCTTAATGTATGGGAGACAACAAAGCATTTAATGCTCGTGAATGAAAAAAAACCTAGCAATTTTGATGGTCATCGCAGATTTCTTCCAATCGATCATCCTTTTTGGAGGAATAAATCTCATTTCAGAAAAGGCATAATTCAAAGAGATGAACCTCCAAAAATGATCTCAGGTACAGAGTTACAATAAGTTGTATTTTCATTACCTTTCATCACTTTTGGACCGAAAATAAACCAACAGAAAATTCATGGTTTTGGGAAAGAACACAATTGGACAAAACAGAGCATTTTTTGGAATCTCCCATAATAGTCTGATTTTTTGGTCCTAAACATGTTGGATTTCTTGCATATTGAGAAAAAATGTTTTGATAATTTATTTCATACAGTTTTGGATACACCGGGTAAAACCAAAGATAATGTAAAGGCACGATTAGATCTTGCCCAAATTTACAGGCGACCAGAACATGAATTGTTTGAAAATGTCAGATCACAGATAATAATAAAGCCAAAAGCAGCGTATACACTGAACAAAGAGAGTCACTTATTATTTTGTCAGTGGATTGCAGATTTGAGACTTTCAGATGGCTATGCTTCCAACTTGGGCAGATGTGTTAAAATGGTCATATTACCAGATTAAAAAGTCATGACTGTCATGTTATAATGGAAAGACTTATGCCTATTAGTTAAAGACGTGTTTTGAATTCTATGATTTGGGATTCGATAACAGATATATCATATTTTTTCAGAGACATTTTTGTGGCGACAACAGTCTACGATACACGAAGAAAACTGGAAGAAGTTGTTGTTGTAATTATATGCAAATTGGAAAAAATCCTTCCGCCGAATTTCTTTGACTCGATGAAACATTTGATATTACATTTTACACATGAAGCAAAATATGGATGTCTGGTTCAGTTTCTATGGATGTACCCATTTGAGAGATGCATATAGAAATTGATGAAAAAATTTCGTAACAATGCATCAGTTGAAGGCTCAATTGCTGAAGCTTATTTGTAAGAAGAAATTGTTTTATTCTGCTCTCATTATTTTGAATCTGAATATCCCTCAAAATTTAACCACATGTGTCGGAACGAGGGGATTGTTGATAATGATATGAACAATCATTTATCAGTTTTCAATCAGCCCGAACTTGGCTTTGGTGGAGTTCATGATATATGGATTTTAGATGATGATCATCATAGACCACATACATATGTTCTACTCAACTGTGAGGAAATTTCACCAATTGTACAGTGAGTTCTCTTATCCCATATTCTATAGATTCTGTTATAGTAAATTAATCATATTGTATTTTTAGGCTATATGATGATCATATCAAGAAACAATTTCCACAAATTACAGCAGCTGGCTTAGAAGAATATCGGCAAAAAAAAATTGCCTACTGGTTTCAAAAACTGGTAACATACATTCTTTTTTGGTTTTGCATATAAAATCAATTTATTACTTGTAATAGTGATAAATGTTTTACAAATTTTCAGTCATATGTACATGCTAATAAGATTGATAGTCTATTGCGTATTTTTTGTATCCCACCATCCAAAATGGTTAAATCTTATAATGCATATGTGGTGAATGGTTATCACTTTCATACACGTGCATATGGGGAATCAATGAAAACAATGAATAGTGGTGTTTGTTTGAAGGGATCACATCATAGAGATATTGAAGTTGACTTTTACGACATGCTTGAATAAATTATTGAACTGTGTTATTTGGGACAGAATTATGTAACAATGTTTAAATTTCGATGGCTGGATACTGAGAGAGGCTTGCGTATTCATCCTACTCATGGAATTGTTGATATTAAACATAAAAGTCTTCTTGTAGTAAATGAACCATTTTTATTGGCTCATCAGGAACATCAAATTTATTATGAAAAATACTGTGCTACTGCAAAAGAGTTGGATGATTGGGGGAGTATAATAAAAGTTAAATCTTGAGAAAATCAGTTTACACAAACTGAATGTGGTTCCACTGAAGTGGAAGGAAATTAAATTTTTCAGGACACTCCTCAAAACACATCTTTTTCACAAAGAGACATGAATATTGAGGATGACACCCCACAGTTAAGGGTCGATGATGACGATGTTGTCAATGATGTTACAACTGAATTTGAAATGACAAGAGATGATGACAGTGAAACTAATATGGAAATTGATGATGTTGATGAGGAAGATGAAGACATTGACATTGAAAACTATGAAGATGATGATGAAGATGAACATTGACACAATAAAATTCTCGTTTGAATCATAAAAAATATATATCTATACATAATAGTTATTTTCAACTGTTTTCTAATAATAATCATTTCATGTTTTAGATGGACTCGGAAAGGTTTCTTCAGTTGTTGGAGGCTGATCTACCTATGGATGATGAGGTTCTTGAGTCATCTGACCCTCAGGCAGTTGGCACTACGGTGAGCACTCAGAGGGGGCGTGGTCTTACCAGACTGATGATTCTAGATCCTATCCCGGAGCAACGTCCACCTCTTGGATTCGATGCGCACACGCGGTGGTATGGTAACCTGTGTATTTTAGTTTTCTTTCATTATAATTTATTAATATTCTAATTATTTGATTATTTGTTCTTTTTCCACAGTTTTACGCATATAGATATTGGACAAGGGAACACTATCTTATGCAATTATGTTTCTCAGCCCTGGCTCACATGGGTCAGATTCCCACTGATGTGCAGGCCGCCATGTTCGATCATTGGCTGGTACGTAATTAAATTTTAATTATTTTGAAATTAAAATCATTAATAACATTATATTAGGGTTTGTGGTATCCCATCGATGAGAGCATGTGTGCCACTATCCATGCGGCATGGGTGGTGTCTATGCGTGACCGTTTCCTTCAGTTTTTGTATAATTTTATAAAGACGGCTGTGAAAAAAGCCGATGTGACAGAATTTGATGAGTCCTGTAGAGCCCACCGACCAGAGTACATTTCATCTCACGTTTGGGATGGATTATGTACACACTGTTTGGGTGGGGGGATTCAGAGGAGATCTGCATTGGGTTGACATAATCGGGGGAGACAAGAGGTGACGCATCGAGCTGGTAGTCGTACATTCAGTACACATAGAGAGCGTCTGGTAAGTACTTTTTTTAATATTTTATACAACATTAAATATAAACAGTTTATTTTATATTCATATAGGAAGCCGAGCAGCCCGGTATTTTGGCGTACGGTGTTTATCGTAGGATGTACACTGAACCAGCTACTGGAGATATTAGAGATGACCGCCAGCGTCAGATTGTGGTCAGTATTATTTTCTTTTCAGTTTGCAAATTAAATGCATATAATCTTTTCATTATTTTAATTTCTAATTAAAACTTAAGGAGTAATATGAGGCCGCGACCTCTCAGACATAGGCTGAGAGTCCAGACGAGATGGGTGATCAGACTAGTGCCCACCATTTTGATGAGACGCCATGGATGCAGGCGACCTAATATGGCTTCAAAAAGGGCCGAGTGGTTGGTATCAGATCTTATTTGACTCCTGTAACATATTATGGTACTGCTGCGATGTCGGCATCCAGCTCGAGAGGAGCTCGTGGAGAGACATCATCGTCTACCTCACAGTATCAGGAGCAACTGCGTGCTCAGAGTCAGCTTATAGAGGATTTGCGTCACGGGCAGGAGGAGATGCGTTAGCAGCACGATGATGAGATGCATCGATGGATGGAGCAGATGCGTCAGTAGCAGGATGAGGAGAGACGTCGATATGAGGAGCAACATCAGGAGTATATAGAGTATATGCATCGTCTGACTCATAGTTTAGGGATGGAGTTTCCTCCACCACCTCCTCTAGGTCCTCTAGGTCCTCCAGATTATCCACCCCTCAGTGATTTTTTTAGATGTAATAAACATTTGAGTTCGTAGTTTATTATCATATTAACTATTTAAAATTCCTCTTTCATATTGGTACGGATAGTACGTGATTTAATTTGTTTTTATTTTTTTAATATATTATTACTTATTAGTATTATTTTTAATGTCTGCTTATTTTAGTAATATTAAATTTAATATTTTATATTTATTGTTAATATTGAGAAGTTTATAATTTTATAATTTTATTAATATTAATAATATTAATATTATTTTTTCGTAAATATGTCTGTTTATTTTAATAATATTTCTATTATATTAATTTTTTATATTAATAATATTAGTACTAATATTATTATTTTTTGATATTAATATTTCATAATTATATTATATATATTTTTTATTATTAATATTATAATAATATAATTTATTTATATTATTAATATTAATATTATTATTATATAGATAGTATAATAATAATAATATTAAATTAATTTTTTTTATTATTAATATTAGTATTGTTATATTATATTATATTATTTATATTCATATTATTATTATTTTATGTTAATATTTCATAATTATATTTTATAAATTTTTTTATTTATATTATAATAATATAATTTTTTTATATTAATAATAATAATATTATTTTTATATAATATTATACAATTTGTAATAATTATTTAATTATTTTTTATTTTTTTATATATTTGTGACGGGAACATTTACGACGGGAATTCCTGTCGTAAATGGTTTTTTACTGTACCATTTGCGACGAGATGAATACCCGTTGGGAAAACCATTCAGTGATGGTTCGTCGCAAATACCTTCGTTGCAAGTATTTTTTAAAATTTTGCTTTTGCGACGGGATTCTGACCCGTCGCAACTAATATATCTGCGACGGCCCATCGCAAATACCTTTTTTATATATAAACAAAAACTCATTTGCGACAGGGGGAAAATAACGTCGCAAATAAACTTTTTGCGATGGGACCGCCGCAAAACACCTATTTGCGAGGCTGTTTTCAGCAACGCGAGATTTGCAACGGGACTCCGTCGCAAAAGACCTTTTGTGACGGGATCCCGTCGCAAATATTCTATTTTCCTGTAGTGTTCATGTCCCAGGTCTAATATAAGTTTATATGAGTATTATTTAATGGATAAATCATCCATAAAACCATCATCGAGGTCTGTTTCCTAAGAGGAAATGTTCACACCCTGGAGAACCTTATTGTTAATATCAATCTAATCCACACACCTATTCTGTCACAAAAAAAATATCATAAGAAAAACTGACTCTACAACAACTCTATCATGACCTAATTTATAAAATCCCACTTCTATAGGGTTAATATAAATTTACCACACCATGTTTATAACAACTTGAGAATTTGTGGTATTTCGATCTTTTTATTAATTTAATTTGTATAATAGGTTATGATACAAGAAACCTTTAACCTAAATGAACTGTAATATAGTATACCACTATATCGGTGACATTGAATTTGTGGTATTAATAAGTATAACCACATTTATAAAATTAATTATAAATATTTTAGATAAATAATATTTGTAGACAAATTTGTACACTTTTTAAATAAAGTCTCTCTATGCTCAAATAATACATTTTTCCCCAAAAATTATTGTGATCAAAAATAAAAATTACATTTTTCAAATAATAGAAATTTTCATTGAAAAAATAATGTTATATTTGTAAATATTCATATAAAAAGTATTATAGAGTACAATTTTGAAATATTTATTAATATATTGATTTTTCAATGAATAATTAGAATACATATTTTTATTGAAACAAACATTTCCATTTTATCTGTTTAAAAATTACAATTATTAAATAATATCAATTTTAAAAGTATCATTTGTTGAATTATATTATTTATAATCCAAATTAGTTTGTTTGAAAAAAATATATTTAATTTGGATATAAATAAATTTTATACTTAGTAAAACATTTATTTGGAAAATTGATTTTCCTCACATTTGAGTGTTTAATTTTTTAAAAAGTTCTACCAATAATATTAATTAAAATATCATAAATAGATTTAATATTTATAATTATATTATATAATATTATGTAATATGTTAAGAGTAATGTTTAGTCAAAATGGATATTAAAAACAGTAAAAACATTCATCATGATTAGAGTTAGAACTTGATTACTAAGGGTGTAAACCAAGATATATTAATAAAATAGTCTATTAAATATTTAAAAATCTAGTTGTATAGGCATATTTTTACTTTCTAGATTATCTATATTAAATATCTATCTAATTGGGAGTATTTGGAATTTTAATTCCTCTGTTATATTATATTATTTTATAAAATTCCATGTGTCTCCTCTCCCCTTCTTATAAAAGGACTCTCCATCATTCTATTTGATAATGATCATGGATCCTATATAATTACCAAAACATACAAAAATATTTTATCAATTTCTTTATGCATGATTTATAGATATTTATGGTCTTAAATGAAAATTACATTGGACCTTAACAAAGGATCTAAGGATGGACACCTAAAGGATAGGTAATCATCATTCCCGACCTCCATCAATGTATTCCCTCTTATATCACCTATAAATCTATTATTTTGATAATAAAATAATAAAATTAGTATGATAGATATACTAAAATATTATTATTATGATATATACACTAATATTCATCATCTTTTCCGTCAAATGAAAAATGAAACCATCACCCCGGCGTACATGTGGACTTCCACCTCTATAGAGTGATACAATTCATTTTACATCACATTTTTTATGTATTATTATTGTTACTGGTTGAATTTATATATATTATATATACAATATAGTTATAATTATTTTATTATAATATCATATATACCCTCTTATCTTCCAATTTTTTGGGAAATGATAATGTCACTCCTATATAGGTGTGGACCACCACCACTACGAAGTGATGTTATTCGTTTTTTTATTACACTACACATGGATGTTAATATGGATATATATAATGATTATACATGATATTTATGATATAATAATTATTATGTAAGGTTATTTAATATTTTTCTTTCTTTCATTCCATCTGTTGGAATGTGAAAAAAAACATTCATCCGTACGTACAACTAATCATATCCAAGAATTAGGTATTTCATTTTAATATTTCAATCCTTTAGGTATGACTTTAGATATATAAATAATGAAAATATATGAATTGTATACTATGATTAAAATTCATGATATGAAATAAAAATAGTGATCCCAGTACAAGGATTGTATCTACCGAGCTGAGATTCTCATGAAAATTGAAATAGTTGACATCTAGACACAAGGATATTAATAAAGAATTATTAATAAATGGTCGTTTAAATGTATTAAGGGTTTTAAATGTGATAATATAATTATATTTGTCATATATTTTTCATAACATTAAATTTATTATATATTTTATTAGAGATATTTTGAATTAAGGGAAATTAGAGGCATGCGATTTATATTATATGATCTTTCTTTTATGATATGGTATTTTATTTAGATTGTGATGATGAAATTTCATTATATAACTCTCAATAATTTCATTATATTTTTATACAATGGGTTTTTATTGAAAATACATATTTTACATTCATATTCTTCTATTTGAGAACTCATGTTACCGAAATTATTTCTATGAAAAATAGAATTTATTTCTCTCTTCAATCAAAAATATTTTTTCCTCTATATATAGGTTTTTAAAAAAATATTACATTTATGTTTTTTATATTTTTAATATGAATTTTTAATTTAAAATTTACCAATAAATATAATTTTATAAGAAAATTTATATTAATCTTCTTATCATTTTCCGAATGAGTGTTCTTTTAATTGTTACCAAAAATGAAAAAGGAATCATTATTATAATGAAAAAATCATGAACAAAATTTCCTACCATACTGACCTATCAATGATTTAATTCATCTTTGACATGTTTCTAGGTATAATTTCAAATAAAATTTTATCCATAATATTATTTAAATATGAATATTTAAATGAAATTATTCCAATGTGAAGAATATATTTTCATTATGAAATATTCCTCGTGATCCTTTAAAGGTGTTTTTCTTCTATATAAATATTTTTTATGTTAATTGTGATTTAATGGAGATATGATCCAATTATAACATCAAAATTTGTTTTTTGAATTGATTATAGTAATGATTACCAAATGACATTTTTATGAAACCCATCTTTATTCAACAGGTTAATCATGACATTGAACCCCTTTATTTTCCTTGGGTTATGATATGATGAAATGAAGAAATGTTTATGAAACCCTATATTTCTTTGTTAAGAAACAATGAATGTTTTATGATATCTTAGAATTGATATATATGATTTCCAATATGTTATTGTTTGGACTAGAATTATATAACCCTTCAATTAATGTACTAATGATTGATAGCACATTTGATAAATATGACTAGATTGGTGAGTGAACATAGTTTAGTAAGGGATTATGCCCGCTATGATAGTATTGGGAGTTATCCTTAACTAATATTATGTTATTATGATTGAACTCAATCCTCTGTGATATTATTTTCCATGAGCCTTTACTACTATAAAAATAATTTTATATTCTTATGTTTGTACAAAAATCTAATGACATGAGAAAATATTTTTCTCTCATAGATCATGTTCTTTGATTAAATTATGATTCATGGCTTACTAACTTCCAATAATTATTATATGAATCAATATTTTGACGATTGATATGTGGGTTAGGGATTTAAAATGGTATAGTCATGTTCTCATACACTTATGATCATGTTTTTCATATGAAATAATTAATACCTCACTCATTTACCCTTATTGAGCATCTATGTTAACCCATTATTATATTTCATTTCCTAAAATTATTATGAAAATTAGTGTGTATTATATGTATATGAATGGTTCTAGTTATAAAAAACTTATTGGGATATAATATAGTTCACTTATGAATAATTCGTTTATGTATTGAAGATATAAAAGATGCTAGAACTGTATTATTTTGTTATAGGTAAAAATGTTATGTATTGAATATTCATCTAAATGGATATAATATTTATGTATGAAAAAAATGTGTCAGTATATTGCTTTTCATAGAAATGTTTATGTATGTTTTCAAAATATGATGGGGTAAATTTAGTGGGAACCCTTAACATAATTCCATGTATAATTGAAAATTGTATATTATGGTAAAGAAATGAATGTTGTTTTTTTTTGAGGAAAACAGTATTGTTTGGATATTCAAATTGGATTTGGTTTTATAATAGATTCATGAAAGGGTATTAACCCTAAATAGTTTATATTTTTATATCTCGACCATTATTTTGGTGTATGGTGAGGTATCACTTACCACAAACCTCACTGGACAGTTATGGGGGATATCCATAGGATTACTAAAATAATATTTATAAATCATTATTAGGAATTTTAGTAGACATTGAACATATAAGAACTAGAATAATCTTAAGGATTCATATAATGAAAACAAGGTTTCAGGATTTAGAAATAAAGTAAATGTTATTTCATGATTGATCAATATGTTCAAAGATAAATAATGATCAGGAAAACCATTATGGTTTTATTAGGGATGAAATATAGAATGTTAATTTTGAGTTGGATACTTCTATGATCAAAAATTAATATACCGAATTTTATCACAATTATATGAATTATTATATATTAGAAAAAATATTATGGAATTCCAATTCATAACCTCAATGATTAGATGTTGAATTAGTAGTAAAAACACTTAGTGGTAAGGTTATCACATCGCAACCCTATTATTATTCTATAATTGATGTTTATTGGATGATATTACTTTAAATCATATTACTATCTCTCTAGTTGAATTTTATGTTATCATATGAATATATATTATTTCATTACATCAATAATGAATCAATTTTCATGGAAGTATTGTCACGTTTGATATTCTATAACCACCAATAACTATCTTTTAATGTGATGATAACTATAAATATGTAATGGAAATAAAATATATTATACTGGCCTTGATTCCATTTCAAAGGGTCTGTTTATATCCAATGATTAGGGAGAAACTCAATATTGAATAATATAAATCTTATGTGGGATTTAATTGATTTCTTTTCAGATGATTTGTATTATCTTCCAACAGATCAAGATAATGATATTTCAATTGTACTAACACTTGGTGAGCCAACTATTTCAAGCACTCCATAATGAATATCCCCAAATGAGTTTGTATAATTGAAGAAAAACTATTGTAGGATCCTAAAAACTGATTCATTTGATTAAGTGTTCCACTCTGCGGTGAACCTATTTTATGGAATTAGAATGTTGGATAAATGTATATCTCCGTTGATTATTAAGAACATAAAAATATCAGTATCAAAACAAGTATCCTCTATCCCATATGGATGAATTATTTGATAAATTGTGTGCAGATCATTAGTTATTCATGATTTCCCCCCAAACTAGATATCATCAGTCGAGACTGATAAAGGATCGTAATCTTATGAATGAATTTGGTATAGGGTATGTATACTTTGAATTTATATTGATTCCAATTGCACATACTAATGCCCCTACAATAATTATTTACTTAATAATTAGAGTTATTATAGATTACATTGATTAGTTTTTGGTAGTATTTATTAAATATATATTCTTATGTATTAAATGAGTAAGGAAGATAAGAAATATCAGTCGATGTTTGTACTGAAGACCTTAAAGAAGGGAAAGTAAGTGAAAATTTGACAAAGTGTAAAATTTGGTTAAAAAGATTCATTTTTTGGATTAAATAATATCATTTTAATGAATATCCATTGATCCATTGACGAAATTTTTTTAATGTTGTCCTAGACTAACCATGATGAATGTTATTCATAAATTTCATTGTTTTTCTAAATATGGTCATTGTTTTGGAAAATGTATCAGCATTGTGTAATATACTCATCATCCTGACGTGGTAGTGAGAAAATATCCATTAATAAATGAATGCGATGAATATTTAAAGGAACTAAAGAGAAGGATAATTAGTGAACCTATTCTTACACTACCCTTTGGTTAGTATTTTTTATATTAATTCATTTAAGAAGGGATTGGGTTTCATTATCATGCATAATGATATGGTGATAGTATGTGCCACAAGAAACTTTATGGTTGAGGAATATAATTTACAAAATCATTATTTGGAGTTATTTGTTTGAATTGTTGAACTAAAAATATGAATATATTAATTTTTGTGTGGAAATGGTTGAAATATAGATTCATCATAAATGAGTAACATGTATATTCACTATGAAATAACTGAATATCCACCATAAAAGATAGTTGATGTTGATTAAAAATTATGAATTCTCAATACATTACCACAGCCATAAAGATAATAAGGTGGCTGAGGCTTTGAGTGAAAATGATCAATCTTATAAATGATAAAGACCTAAGAAGATCCAATATTTATGGATTTACAAATAAAGGATTTGGAAATCACGATTGAAGTGGGGGGGGGATTTATCATTCTCAAATTATAGTTCAATCATCTATGTAGATGAAGATTAAAGAGGTCCGAAAGGAAGATATAGAACATAAATTATGGAGAGAAATGTTTCAATGTTCAACCTTAATTATAATTGAATGATAATAATTAAGAAATTTTTATGTGTCTTTTAAAAATTAGATTTCAAGGTTCAATTGGATGATGTTAATAGTTCGTCACTATATTTTGATCCTGAATGAAAAAAGATATAAAGAGATGTAGAATAGTATACTTTGGGTGAAACATAAAGATACATATTCCCTAGTATATATCTTATTGCCTGATATTTTATCATGTTAAGGACAAGCGACAAAATTCTAAGGATATATTAGTTTCATTAGCCATAACAAAATAGAAATGGGAAGTCATCACTTTAGAATTGGTGTTGGACTTCATAAAGTGTCTATAGTCCATGAATATTTTTTTGTGGTCGATAGACACATAAAGATAACATATTTTATTCATATTTGATAATATCTATCCCTTTATTATATTTTTAGAATATACATTCAGTAAGGTGTATGATTTCATGGATTTCCACATTCTATAATCTCACTTCGGGATCTAGGTATTACCATGATGTTCTAGAAAAATCATTTGCAGGCTTTGGATATAGAGTTATGGTTCCATAATTCTTACCATCATCATTTATTTTTCCAATTAGAGAGAACCGTTTTAAAAATATATGATATGTTGATATCATGGTATATGGGTTTTATAGATTTTTGGGATTAACAACTTACACTATTCAATTTTTCCTACAATACTATCATTCAATTAGACATCCAAATAGATCCTTATGAATCCCTAAATAGAAAGAAGTATAGTAATTCAACGTTATGGGATAATGTTGTATAATATAATCTATTAGGGTCTATGTTAACTTAGTATGTAGTAGTCAATATTAAATCTATATATTATTAAGTCATAGTAGCTCAGAGTTGATAGAAATGTAATGTTGAAAATCATTATTGAAATCTAGAATTCCATTATAGAGATTAGTTATTCCTATGATTTTATTAGTGGACGAGGTATATGAGTTACGTAATGAAGGTAAAGATATTATCCTGGAATTTTTTCCCATTTGAGATTCCTGAATGAGTACAGATGGTGTTTTATAGCTTGGCTCTTCCACCAAACCTCACAGAAGAAAAAATTGTATTCTATGCATCTCTATTGAGGATATACATACCATATCCATCAAATTCATTAAACTTATGGGTCATATCGCTTGATAATGTTCTATATAATAAAAACAAACCACTTAAAATCATTGATCCTAGAGATAATGTGATAGAGATCATGGCTAATCACTTAATTAAATTTTAGTAGAAGAATCGTAAATTTGAAAATTCTACATGGAAACAATATTTTTTTATGAAACATAGATATCCACATTATTTAGTAGCATAGTAAAATTTTTTTTGTAGAATTAATATTTTTGGTGGGTTAATATAAAACCAAGAGATTTTATGATATTTATGACTTTAAATATGTTTAATTTCTTCTGTAGTTTATGATACACATAAAATTATGTTTAAATAAACTGTATCACAGTATATAATTATACCCCAGCCTTTATATTGGTGTTATGAATTTTAATAACCATGTTTTGGAAATATTTTATAAAATCTTTAGTTAAATATAATATTTTTATAAATTTGTACTAAATTTTTGAAAAGTCATTATCTGATATCAAAAATATAGTTACCTAAAAAATAATTTCTTTTAATTTTTTTGAAAATTAATTAAAATAATTTATTCTAATTTTGTAAAAATTATTAAACAAAAATAAATATATTTTTTAAATTATCATGCCAAAATTATATTAGGGAGAAATTTTTAAGAATTTCATAAAAGAATGATTTTTGGATGAAAAGTGAAAAATAATAATTTTTATTGAAAAATACATCATTCTTAAATGTATTAACAATTATTATTGTTAATTATTTTTTGAAAAGTATAATTTTCTAAATTATAGAATGAATAATTAAATTTAGGTCATTGGTGCCAATTTTATATGAATTTTTGATATTAACATTCTATATATGAGAAATTTTTTAATTTCATTCATTGTATTTACTAGTTTAATTTTAAATAAATCATATCAAATATATGATTTTAATTTGATTAAATGGATTCCATATTTTAATGATAAAAATTAATATTATATTTTTGTTCAACTTAATTGTTTCCCATAATGAATAATAAAATCAGTAAAAATTATTATTGTGGTTAAGGTTAAAATGTGTTTATGAGTGGGTTAAACAAAAATATATGGATATTATTTTTTATTTATCATTTATAAATCTTATTTTATTGAAATATTTTTAACTAATTCAATCCCAACTTCAAATATCTTTCCATTTATAAGCATTTTCCTAGAGAATGACTTTATTAAATTTATTCTTTTAATAAATTCCAAGTGTGTCCTCACCTAACATAAATGGGATAGCCATTATTTACCTTATACACATAGGAATTGATCTAGATAGATCAACTAAAACCTACCCATGTATATTACGAACTCCCATATCCATGCATATAAGGTTTTGGTATTATTAGAAAACCTTTTAATGGGTCCTTAAGAAATAATTTCATTGAGGATAATAGGATAGGTAATCATCTTACCCAATATCTTTCAATTTCATCAATCGTATACCTACTGTAAATATATGTTATTTAACATGAACAAATACCCTCAATATAACTAAATTTTATTATGTTTATGGAACCACTAATATAGACACTCTATTTCATAAAACATTAACTGAATGTGTGCCTCATTTGTACGTATTGGATGCCTCATCAATATAGTCCTGAAATTAATTATCCCTAAACTTATTTAATTTATTGATATAGTGATGTGTTAAATAATTATAAATGATAATTATTTTAAAATTATTCTTGTTTAATTATAATATCTTATCTAAATTATTATCTTTTGATCTATTAGAAAATGATAACATCACTTGTTTGTTCATGTAGACTACCACCTCCACATTATGATGTGTTTCTTTACAAAAATTTAAATGAAATAAAATAAGGATAGATATAATGAATATATAAGATATATGTAATATAAAAAATTTCCTAAACTATTAATAAATATTTATATTTCTTTTGTTCTATCATTTTAATAATGAAATTAGTGTTAATGCTTACATATGACATACCATCACTACAAATAGTAAAATTTATTTTCATATCTCTATCCATTATAAAGAAATATTAATATATACAAATAAATAATTTATATTTAATTTATAAAATTATTATAATTATTTAGATGAAAGGACTATGATATATTTTCAAGGACCATAACTACCGAAATGAAATAATCCTGAAAAATGAAATAGCTGACACATCAAACCCATAATTTAAATATTGATTTATTAATAAATGGATGTTGAAATGTTTTTAAGGGGTAATATATTATATTGATAAATATATAAAATATATTGATAAATAATTTTATTAAATGTAAAATTATTCATCATGAGGATTGATCACGTTTGAATAATATAGAACTTTTGGTAAGGTATTTTTGTTAAAATATCATACTTTTAATGAAATTAATTTTTTATTATGCTTCTGATGATGAAATTTCATGATCTAAATCAAAATAGTTTCATGATGTTTATTAAAATCTAGTTGTTCTTTCAAAAATCTTGTTTTTATTCATTTTACTCTCTTTATAATATTAAGGAAAAAAACGAAATTTAGATGTAAAACATAAATTATTTATCCCATTTGTCGAAAATCATTTTTCATACATAACCATATATTTTAAAAATATTTTTATGATATTATATATTTATTCATATTAATTTATTATTTTTTTACATGTGAATGATATTTAAAATAATGGTTTCAAATAATTATTCTTATTAATTTTTTAAACAATGTATATTTGAATTTTTACCAAAAATGTGAAAGAAATAATTTTTTTAATATACATGGAATAAAAATAATTTCTATCCTTCCCTATGTGTAAATTATTTTAATATTTCGACACAATATTCGAAGGATATTTTCAACTAAAATTGTTTACCTAATACATTGGAACTTTTTACATTTTAAATAATTTATTTCAATGTGAAAATATATATTTCTCATTAAATATTCAATGTGGTCCATTAAAATAATTTGTAATCTAGGAAAACAAATTTTGATGTTTTATATGATTTATAAGAGATATGATCCATTTATACCACCCAATTTCAATCTTTTTATGGATTATGAGGAAGATAATTTAATGGTGATTCTTTTAAAAGATGTTTTCCTACAATATATTTTGTCTAAAAACCTATTTATTTTGTATGGGATATGCTATGAAGAAATAATTAAATTTTTTTGAAACCAATTTCCCAATATTGGGTTATGATATTATAAATGATTTATGATTGTATGTGATTTGTATTTATTATTTTCATTATGATATTGGTGAGCCCTGAATTACATAACCATTAAATGATTTCACTTAAAATAGATATCTCATGTGATAAACTTGACTAGATTGGTGAGTTAACTTAATTAAACAAAGAACTATTGGCACTATGATAGTTTTTTGAGTGGACCTGGACAAATATTGTTGTTTTGGGAGGGAACCTAATCCACTATGATCGTCTTGGTAGGGACCCTAGACTATTATAGGAATGATTTTTTATGATTATAATTATTCCATAAAATCATATCTCATTCTAATGTTCTACTAATATAGCTCATGTTCTGGGATTACTTTAGTATTCATGTATTTTTAAATTCCTATAATTATTCCTTTAATCATGGTTTTTATTGATGATATATAGGGTATGGTTTGGAAATTTTCTTAAAATATTCTTACACTTATTCTGGTATTATGATTATGTGATCATTGATATATAGCATGCTTACCATTATAGTGAATCTAAAACAAAAATTAGTTACTCTTTATTTTACCCATGTTATCAATAAATGTATTATATATTAAATATATATGCAGTTTTCTATATATGATGAACTTAGTAGGATTTGATATAGTTCTCACAAGATCTTGTTTTTTATGCATCCATGTTTCCAATGATACTAGACCAATACAATTTTGGTTTATATCATAATGTTTTGTATGATAAATCATTTAATAAGATAAAAATTTTAGGTTTGAAAAATATGGATAACTATAATTCCCACTCTAATATTATTGGGGCTATGTACTAGCATTGAGTCGTATATAAAACACAAGGGTTCTATATTCTACTATAAACGTACATATACACAAACTGAAATTTCTAAATGAAATCAAGAAATATTGAATACCATATAAATTAAATTGTAAATAAAATCAAAGCCTCTAAAATCCCACAAAAAATAAGTTATTACATTAAAAAAAGTAAACAAATGGGCCAAAACTTGAATGTAGGTTTATCCTAAAAACTATATACAAAATAGTTATAACATGAAACAAACTGTCATGAAAATAATGCTCCTAACACACCCTCCAATAATTGGAAAGAGGTATCCACAATAGGTATGCCATTATCTTTTTAAAACTATATATTTCCCACATTATACATAACTTGTAATCTTATATCAAATATGTGGGTGAGTATATACATACCTATTAAGACACCATGAAGTTACCAAGATGAATATAATCACAATAGAGTTAAATAAAAATCATAATCAAGAGGGGAGTACTGTATAACCTCTTTATGTTAATAGGAGGGGTATTGAAACATATATTATGGTCCTACATTCCAACATAATATGATGATTATAAACATATTAAATGATTAAAAAATCATATGAAACATCAAACCACTTTACTAACCTATACTGATAATTGATGTTATTGTACCCCCAGTAGTGTCTTTGTGGGGGGGGAGAGGACACCTTTGGAGGATCCACACCTTGAGAGAGCTTATTATATAGGTGGATATAGACCCCATGATATATGTTCTTGAACCATATATTTGTTTTGTCTACATACTCTATCTAGTTCATAGTTGTATAATCCCATACCCATCCATGGGGGTGGATGATACTTCCAAATAGTTATTATAGGATATTGTTCCCTAAAACAACTATCATGTTGGTGTGTGTTTCCACTAAAAAGAGTGTCTAAAATCAGATACTGATCTCCATGATGATGATATGAGTGATCGTTATCAATTTTTGTGATTATAATATTTTTCTTCAAGAGTTAGTGAACAATCATTTTCTTTATATAAATATGTATGGACTGCTCAAACACTCGAATCAAGATTATATGAAATTCATAATGGGTAAAAAACATATAGCCCATAAATAATCACCCACCCATGAAATGGTTTCCTACATGTAATGTTAAAGGGAAACTATATAGAATGTGGAGCATGTATCATATAATGAATTTCTTTGAGAGGGATTCAACATATACGTCTCTTATATACGGCGTGTACATATGAGGAACATAGTATGTTTCCCTACACACAAGTCATGTGAGATCCTACATTTATCTTGGCATGTACTCCCGATACAAATCACATTGTCTTGGTTGTGATAGAATTTTTATGACTCAATCCAATGGTTGTGTGATACATAATATCGTTGGAAATCCAATATACCATATGAATGTTTAACATAATGTTTTTATGCTAAACTATATTTCATGTGGTCTTTAATTATTTAAAAATAACAAAAAGATTTCATGTCTCCAAATCTATCACTACTTGAATTGATGAAACCTCAAACTCTAACTAAAACCTCTAAAATCATTGATGACTAGTATATCTTAGATTTAGTGGACCTAAATTTTCTATTAGTCATGGGATAATCACATAAATGATGCATATTGAGTTTACCATATTCCTAACTTCATGGAAACTCCATCACTCATACATTGATTATGTTTTTGTTATCGTAATTGATCCTTTATAATGATGTAACCAAATATTCTAAATTAGTGTAAATGATTCAAAGAACAATTGATTAATCACATAATGAATTGTGTTTGTGAGAATAGTGGAATCAATGGTCAAATGAATACAGATAATGAAAAAATGTAGACTAGATGGAAAAATCCATAAAACACAAATCTGTTATTCCAATTTTGGGTGTGTTATTACTATCCACCATATGATAATTTGATTTTAGATATATGGGGATGAAATCCAGTTATTATAGGTCTAAAAGTTCACAATTCCATATTCCATGTTAAAAATTATAATTTTATGACCATATGAGTATCTAATACTTGATTAAATGGGGAAGGGAATTTATCCATTTTTATATAAAAATCAGTTGGTTTAGTTAAATTCAAATAAAAAAAGAATATATGAATTGATTTTTTATTCATTTCTATTTAAAAAAATTATATATCGATGTCGATAGAAAAAACCATTTGAATATATTATCATTCCATGAACATCCTTCATCCATTGATGAACTCTCTCCCCATAGAGACTATCCCTTACAATTAATCCTCAATGTTTGATAAAAACCCTAGAAAATATTTATAACATTATTTTTCTTCATATTAGGGTAGTGCATAAATTTAATAAATAAACCAAATTTATTTATTTAATTACATTTAATATACTCTCTTTATGAAATTCATCAGCATAGCATTTGATGAGATCTTTTTTATGTCGTTCCTTAGATAAAACCATCATTTTAAATTTAATTATGGGCCATTTACCCATCCTAGACACTATTCATGGGATAAACCGTTATTTTATAAATTATAGTCACATGTGAGTTAATATATTTAATATTTTTATATACCATCATTTGGGCTCTATGATACATGAAACTCCATGCATGATTGATGAATTGATATATGAAATATTATTATAAATTTTCAAATGGACTAGTCTCAAATACTATAGTTGTTACAAAATCTTTATTATTGAAAACAACAAGAAACAATATATAATAATATTGAAAAAATTAATGAAATACAAAAATTAAAGGAATAATTATAATATTATATATTCATAATATTAAAAAAAAATTAAAAAAATATAATATTATATGAACTAAAAATATGACATGTGATTCCCAACCAATTTTGAAAAAAATGTTATGATGCTACTACGATGCATGAAATTAGATAGATAACACTGAAATGAATTTATATATCCAAATATTAACCATAAGGAATATTATAATGGATATTTATATAATTCATTATTATAGTTTTCATCATTGATAAAATATTGACAATTATGGATGATATGATTTTTTTATCAATAATAAAATAATACACAATGGGATACAAAAATAAATATAAAATTTTAATTTATGATATCATGTGTCATCAACCCCAAGCGAATCCTATGGTGATAATACATTATTAAAACTATAGATAGAATAAAATATTTAGACACTATATTTTTAAACCCTATTTTTAGAATCATAGTAAATATATACCAGCACACCTCTAGGTGTTCAGTCAGAAAAAAATATGATTCTCTTGAAACAGTTGATTTTTAAGGGAATTATCTTGTACTCACTAACCACGTTTCACTTAGAAAACACATAAGGATTCAAATATAATATATAGTTTATTATCTAAATATTTTTATGATACCATGACATTAATTTTAATATTAAGGGTTGCGTTCATATGTTTACAATATATTATGAAGAACCTTATACACGCTATGTTGGAATAAAGGAAAAATGATATGAATAATGGTCGAAGAATCATTACATTAATGTGTACCTAAAAACAGGAACAATTTATTGTAAGGATGAAATAACAACCTAAAAAAATAATAGAAAAATTACATGGATAAAAAAACAAGAATAATGATGATCATTCATTATTTAAAATGACAATTATTTCAATTTACATCATGATCCCCCTTATTTGATCAAAACAATCTTGGAACTCTACAGATTTAAATTAATGGATATAATTACAAAATGGAAATACCAAGAACTCAAATTTCCAAATTTTTAGAAAAAAACCCATAATATTATGCTGAAATATTCTAATTGTTTTAATATAATGAGAGATACATGCAGATAGTTAATAGGGATTTTAGTGTTCCCCTTTAATTATGACATTTTAAATTTTTTGTTTCTCCATTGACCATTGATACATATAAATATCAAACAATATTATTCTGAAACATTTTTATATTATTATTAATGATCTCCTATGAAATATATAGTCCTTTCGAAATATTTCACAATGTTATGGATAAAATGAAAAACTATGTTTTCATTGAATAATAATATGTTTAATTTTCAATATTATCGATTCCAATGTATTTATTTCTATATATATGATTGAATATCAACAATTTACTAATAATTTCATTTTTTTCATCTAATTATATATATCCCCATGAATATTGATAACATATAGGCTAGTAGTTTAGTGGATAGAGGATTATAATTTAAATTTGACTGAACCATAAATAGATCCACGCCGCTTCAATGGTTTTAAATATATGATCCTCATATGTTTTTAAACCAAACCATGTCCAGTAAAATTATATTAATCCTATTAAACAAATAATCTTATGAAGGAAGTAAATTTTAAATTTATATTAGTGTAGTTAATGTTATTCCATGATTACAGAACTATATCCTTTCAATGAAAATAGAAAACAAATTACATTTTATAGCTGTATCAAAATAATTATTAAATAATTTGAGTTGAATGAAAGATGGTAAAATGATGGGATACAATAAATAATAAATTTTATAAATTGTAATTGTTATGGAGAAAATATAAGATTGTTCTTTGAAATTCTAACACAGAAAAAATGTCTGGAAGCCCATTCCCAATCATCATGAGCATATGAAATATATAGAGGGTACTAAAATGAAAAATCTTGGAGTGATTTATCCCCAATAAACCAAAAAAAAATGAATTCATACTAGGGACTCGATAGGAGGTTTTCAAAAGTTGTATTTCATCACAATGTGAATAAGTTGTTATAAAATTATTTAATATCTAAACATTGTATAATAGATGAAATCAAAATTGAACAACTAATATAGATATACAAATATAATTTAAAGGTATTAATTGAATCCTATCATATATGATAGGTCAAAATAAGGGTAGACCAATGACACTAATATATTTAATTTCCATAGTATTCAATATTTCTAAAAATTGATACTAAGAGTCTCTTCATCATGGTTACCACATAGTCATCATGTCATCAAAATTTTTTGTAGATATCTAATTTAGATGGTTAATAGAATTACCACCTTCTTCAATTCCATAAACAAAAATTAAAATGACTATATAAAAATGAATGTTTTTATAGATTTTATGACACATTACACATTATTATTTAATTATGATACTATGTATTTTCATTGACATTGAAGGATAAAAATTTTAATTTTAAAAAAATAATGAAAATATACATTTTCACTTTTTTTAAAATGAAATGGAAAATAAATTACATTCTCTTTCCAAACTAATTAAAATTAATTTTGGAAAACAAGATTAAACTATGTAATAATGAATTTAGGAGGAACAAACTATATATATAATGGTATATCTATAAAAATAATATAAAAAACATAGTGAGTTTAATATGTATAACCAATGAAGCTAAAAATGAGGCCAATGAGACAATTTCAATACTTATTATTGGAACCATCTAAAGACATATAGTTACTAATAACTAACACATAAAATGACTAACCATCATGGCTTCTCAATGAAACAAACCCTTAGTGATAGTGAAATAATGGAAAGGATCTTGAATTGGAGTGTAATTATAGCTTATATCACACATATCCTCGATTTACCTCTTAACAAACATGCTAACATATAAGAAAACAAATCAATGACAAAATCTAACAAAATTACTCAACTAATATACCACAATGGCCATAAATAAGAGAGTCTGTAAATAAGTAATAGTTATCATTAAAAAATCAACATTTTCCAAAAAAATATATAATTTAATTAAAAATTTCTAGATTCCAAATATGAGAAACAATCAATTTTCAAAACAATAATATTAATACTTTTCAAACAAAAAAATCTATTGAATAATTCATTCAAACACAAGTTATGATTGAAATAAATATATTTGATTATAGACATTATAATCCTTTTAAACCACATAATTATATGAAAAATTATAATGAAACATTTTATGAGATTTATTTTTTAATAATGGACAATAAAATATAACATATAATATAACAAATAAATATATAAAATACACAATCACTAGGGTGGTGTCTTTAGAAAAATTAATGTATAAAAACCTTCTTAAATCCTTTGAAATCGATCTGAATTATTTAAAAAATAAATGATTTTAAATAAAGGGATCTATCATGTACACTAAAAATATATAAATGCAATATTATAACAGATTTATTCTCTATAAAAGGAAAAAATGGATGACTTGGGAATTAATATGATTTAAAAAGGGAATAATGGGAGAATATGAGTAATAGAGAAGGAATGAAGTTAACAAAACATATTACATTTTGATATTTCATCAATATGGGTTGGAGGACACTGAGAAAGAAAGGGGGAGAATATCATCATGGCTATAGGGAATCTATAAATTTATATATTTGAGTGGGTAATAATCCGTAATTAAATATTAATTAATGATAATATGAAAATATTATAAATATTAAAAGTATAGGTATAATGTAGGGTTTTTAATGATGGTTAGATGAAGCATACAAAAAAAAAGCATGATATGTTGGTCTTTGGATCCTCCATTACATGGGTTGGATTCATGGTCTGCAATAACGAGGTACCAAATTAGTTTCATTCACTTACCTTTATATTTTTTGAAATTAAATCTCCAAAAATTTAAAAACTTTGATAAATACCTGAAATAAAGATAAATAATTGATTTCATTAGGGGTAGATTTTATACCTCTAAATATATGTGATTCCGAATACAAAGTCCATTACATATAGAAATACATTGAATACCATCAATTTGGAAAAATAATCATGGAATTATAGTGAATGAGGCTAAGTTAGACCATGTAGTCAACCCAATGTATCCTAATCCAATATTGCATGTCAAAAAACCAATTTGATATAATCATAATTTCAACATCATATTTCGGGTAACATAAATCCATATACAATTATACATTAGGTCTAGTAATAGTCAAATCATAACCATTAAAAAATTTTTTTAAGAAAACATATACTAAAGTGGACCCACATGTAATTACCACTAACATATTACTAATCTCAAGCTTATCATTACATCCAAAAAAAATATACCATCACAAATATGAAACATTATATAATTTTTATTCTCTATAATTCTACCATAATATTTCGAGTAGCTTCTATGATGAATTTATAAGGGACATAAAAGTTGATCCAACCATATACATTGATATAGATGGGAATACACATGACATAGATGAATTTTTTGGGGTATATCAGTGATACCCCATGCCAATGGGATAACCAACTTACTAATGTAATAATTTATCTTTTTGATTTAGATCCTAATTATAGAATGAGATTAATGTGTCATATCATGGAATTTTATATAATATTTCTATTAATGATTAGAAATTTAGGAATGATACATCCACATTATTCCCTCAAAAATCAATATAGGTGGTGTTACCATAGTTTTTATTAGAATAGTTATTTCATATCTCTACGTTTTTTTAGTTGTCATTCATATATTTTATTATAATTTCATACCATTGACATTTATCTCTAATTAACATCTTCAATGAAAATTCCCTTCTCAGAAGGATATTCATTAGTGTTTACCTAAAGGGATAAATCATCTTTGAAACTCATAAGTTATTCATATATATATAAATATATAATAAATAAATTATTTTTTAATATTTTTTGGATATAAATATATATCCTCGAGTTAATGAAACGAAAATTTCACACTATATAATTCCTAATAACAGCAATATTTTCTTCCCATATTTACACTAATATTGGTCCCCTTATATTTTTTTCTAGAAAAATATAGTGAAATGTGGGAATAAAGGGAGTGGTCGGTGATGATTATCTATGTACAGAAGGACACAGAACACTATTTAGTAGAATATGTGTTTGAGTCATAGATTTATCCACATGATCAACATATGAATCTTACCTACTAGAAATATCTTAATACAAGTCGTAATGTGTACGCAATTGTAATGTAATAATTTCTAAATGGAAGTAATTAAATAAGAAAAATAATTAAAATTATATTAATTTTGTTCCTTGAAAATGGAAAAAACATTAATGATCATTAATGAAATAAGGCATGAATATATCAATAAATTTACCGTTGTATCAAAATATTTCTAATGAACTTTTTTTTATGTTCATTTTATTAAAAAAATAACTATTTCACAATGTTTTTGTTATTAATAAGGCTATATATATTAACAATTTATTAATTCAAAATGATTGGAATGTTTCCATGAATATATCTTGGTCATTCATAATGATACATTGAACAGTTTTATAAATTCTAATTGATTGGGAAGATGATAAACTAAACTAAATTCTTTTTTTTAGATAAAATATTTAATTAATAACTCACCATCTCAATTGAAATATTATTTACATTAACATTTACATTTCTTAGTTGATTTTGGATCTCTAATATTTAATAGGATGTATTTAAAGTGATCATTGAAGGCATTAATGAATAAAATCAATAGTAATGACTATACACCATGTCCTCATCCAATGAATGTAATCACACTACATTCCATAATCCTATTGGGAAGAGGTTGAGGGAAAAGGATCATTTTATCTATCCAATGATTGATAATGTCATTATAATGAATAAATATATATTTAATAATCCCCTTATTCCCCATATTTTTAAATTTATTCCCTATTTTCTTTGAAAAAGAAAAAATATATCCACCGATTGATTAATGGGTCTAGACTTATCATTTAAGTTTATTTATTTTGTTTTTACATTTCATAAAAAGAAAAATACCTACACTTTTTAATTTTATGATATTTGTTCATATGATAGAATTAGAGAGTGATGATAATGAGGGTCAAGATCCCACCATAAAAGATATGATAATTTTTGAATTTTTATAGTAGATCATTAAAAAAGATGCGAATAATAATTAAACAGGACCTAAATATTTTTTGGTGAATCGAATACCTCTTAAAAACAACAAGAATATAAATTTTCGTGGAACACCATGGCTATTATAGGGGACTATACACACTCTCCCCCTATTACATTTTTTTCTCTTCAAAACATGGGGGGTGTGGAATATTTATATTATATTAGTGTTCTCAATTCATAAATAAACATATTTTGAAAAAAGGGATATTTTTATATATTAGATCAATTAAAAAAAACCCCACCATCCATTGGATTAGGCTTGACTATAGTAATTTTCTAATGATTGGAAATATAAACACAATCACTAATTGGGATATCAAATTATGATTTATTTACATCATTTATCTCTCTTTTTATTTAATTTTTAAATAATTTTATTTCTTTTTCCCATTATAGGTCTACCAAACAATATGTAGTATAAGAGATTAGCTCATTTTTACTCCTAGGAATGAACCACCATGTTATATATTATCCATTTGTTATATTTATTAAAACATGACATCACATCATTCATCCTACTAATATATTTATTAATAGTTATTCAAAGAGGTTATAAATATTTATGCTTGAGATACCTCAAACCTGGTGTGAGTAAATTTCGGACTTAATTACACATTTTGATTTTTTTGTTACTGTGTAGCTAGTATTGATCATTACTTGATAGTAGAAACTAATTGTTTATACGTTAGAAAATTATCATCGGTGGCATGGGATCTATTACGAATAACTTGTAAATGAATTTAATTTAAAACATTTAGGTAAATAGAAACTGAATATGGATTCACTATTTTATTGAATTCATCTAGGTAAAAATTTATTTTATAAAATAAAAATATTGGAATTCATTTTATAAAATAATTTTATATTTTAAAAGAACTATATTACTTTTATATGATGTGGTCTAAACTACAGTTTATAAAGAATGTTATGAAATAATGTGATCATGCAAATAAAAAACCATTAATAAGATTTAAATATTATTCTAATTATTGACCTCCCTACCCTATATCCACATCTGGGTCATATCAGTTATTCATAAGTGTTTACATCTATAAGGAATGATTTAGTACCCAATTATCCTTACACAGTGAATATGATTTATGGGAAATAATATGATAAAAAAATATGAATATATGATTACATATTTATAGAAATGTATTGGATGTTCAGTACCTAACATTAATTAAAAATGTGTAAGATACGTATAAGATTTTTTCATATGTTAAATGGAATAGAGGATGAAGATATAAATAGATTTTTAATTTTGAAGATGATCCAAATTTTTATTAATATAGTTAATAGTCATTAAAAAGTAAATTTATCTAATGTGTGAGTTTGGGATAATGTGTTATTATTTTTCAACATTATTGGGGATGTTATTTTTAAGAAAAAATAATTTCCTACGAGTGAATATTTTTCTGTGTGTGATTCGACAACATTTTTAAATATATATTTTTGTCGATGTTTTATTATATCCCCAAGGAACTCTTTACATAATGGAACATAAAAATTTTTGGTATTTGGGAATAATTTTGATCATTTATCCAAAATTACATTAATGAATTATTTTAAAGAATACATGCATTTATATGTTACTTATTACAAACATCAAGCACAAAATAATGAATTTTGAGTATTATTTATGAGCTTAAATGATGAAATCCTACAATAGGTTTAATTTGTAGATATCCTATTGAAATGATATGTATGTGAGGAACACCACATCATTTGTCCTATAAAACCATATTCAATGGTCCAGAGTATGTCAAATCATAGGTCTTGGAAAAATAACATAATATTTCATTTTCTGATATAAACTTATATTATATAAGTGATTCGAAGAGGACACAATTCCCATGACAGTAAACTTTTATCAAGACTATTGATTCTTACTCTACCCAAACCATCTTTATAAACTATTCTATATAACATCTAACACAAAAAAAATGAATAAAGATTCAATTTACACATTTCCAATGACACAACAATGCCTAAATAACCACCATTAGTTTAGATCATCATGAAATAGAATTAATATTATGAAACCGATTTTTGATGATTCTAGTAGATGTGGTTTTGAACACTATGTAGAGAATGAACATATTCATAAACCTCAATACTATAGGACCAATGGTCCGATATAATATGTGGATGAAATTCATATAACATTCACCAAAGAATGTAGTATTAATCCAAAACATATTATTATATCCAAATACTTATATACTCTTGTAAAGAAAACACATGATGTACTACCTGAACAGCATTGGAACTCCACTACTATATCCTTAATCTTCAAATAATCTTATATAAAAAATAAGTAATGATTCAATCAAGGAAGTTGATAATGTTTTCACACAACAAGAGACATGTTCACCATGGGGGTAATATCTCAGATTACACAACAATAATTTCTAATAAAAATAGGTAACTACTCAATGAACTACAAATGTAGTGCCCATTTATATAATGAGGACGAGGAAGA
The DNA here is from genome assembly GCA_963277665.1 of Viscum album. Classification (NCBI taxonomy): domain Eukaryota; kingdom Viridiplantae; phylum Streptophyta; class Magnoliopsida; order Santalales; family Viscaceae; genus Viscum; species Viscum album. Next base: position 1,008,314,327 of record OY728119.1, on the reverse strand, counting down.
TTGTGGGTTATGATATTCCATTTTTTCAGAAATATAGAATAAATGGAAACATTCTCCTTATAAATTATATAATCTACAATTGAAGAAGGTTATTATACTTATTATATTAGAATATAAATTGGGTTCTCTCAATTGGAACTGTTTTTCCTAATCTATTTTACTATAATTTTGTAATTTTTATTATTACATCACTGTTTCTTTAACTATGAATACAATTTACATATTAAGATAATCTATAATGACTATCTTCAGTAGAAGAACTATCCATATGGATATAGAGTTATTAATATATAAATACAACTCATTAATTCTTATTTTATATTTTATTTAGTGAAATATGTAAATCTTGAGTGAAATTATAGCATCCCACCTCTTTATCACATAAACTTTCATTACATTTTACAAAACTGAGGATCTTTAAGGTTTAGTGTCTTGGAAACCAGGAACATTAAACATGAAAACATAAAACATTCTTCTAAAACACATGAAAGGCTTCTCCTCATGTTCATCCTAGGTTCATTATTGCATCACATAACCTAGGAGCATACATCAAATGAAAGGGTGAGAAAAAATCCTAGTAAGGAAAACAATAGAAACATTTTACATTTGAACTTGAGATACTTCAATAAGGTCATGAAAAAGAACTTTAAGGCATGAAAATGAAATAAGGAGGCATATCATAATAAAAATAACATTTTTCATAACTTGAAAATGTGGCTACATCATTTAACATATACAATCATGAACATATCACCAAGGTCCATCCCCAAGGTGTCATTTGAAAATTACCAAGGTTATTCACCAGGGTATTGTGAAAATTATAATCTCTAGTGGTTACATCATTACCCAATGCATTGGAGCGCTATCAGGGCGCAACCTTAAATTTGACTTTATTATAATGTGAGCCACATATATCATCATCAAAAATTTCATAATTAACACATATAGCACAAAATAAATGGGTTTCATTTCATAATCACAACGTTTTAAAAACTACTTTAATGACATGATCTTTACGTCACTTTAAAACCCACAGAAAAGGAAGGTGGCTCTCATGTATGTAAATCCCAGAATTTAAATTAGAACATTTTGGTATATATGTGAATACCAATTTAGAAGAAAGATCTTTGAGTATTCACTCAATAATATAAACGAACTTTAGAAAAAGAGAGAGACATTTTGAGACGGAAATTCTGCAGCATAACAGCTATGTTACGAGGTTTTAGAAGACATTAAAAAGAGAGGGAAAATGGGTCAAACATTCATAAATGACCCATAAAACATTAGATGGATAGAATAAGAAGGATACATGATCGTGGTAATGAAATTTAAAGGACATGCCATTTGAAATGAAAAACATGGAAGGAAGACAAAAATTAGATTTCTCTTATGAAAGTTCGGCAGCCTAACGACGTTACTTAAACTTCAACAAAATGATTTGAAAAGATCAAATAGGGTCTCTAATAATGTGAGCATAAGAGTTCAGTATGATAGATATAGAGATAATTCCCCAACATAATTAAAAATGAACATGAAATACTTGACATGAAAGTAGAACATTGAAACGAATGAGAAGGGTGAAAGAATCCCCTAAAAAATTCGGCAGCCTAACGGCGCCACTTAAAACTTCAAAATAATGATTTGAAGAGATCAAATGGGGTATCTCATCATATGAACATAAGAGTACATTATGATAGATATAGATATCATACCCCAACATAACAAAAAGGAACTTGAAATAATTGACATGAAAGTAGAACATCAAAACGAGAAGGGTGAAGAACCACTTAAAAATTCGGCAGCCTAACGGCGCCACTTAAAACTTCAAAATACTGAATTGAAGAGATAAAATGGGGTCTCTCATCATATGATCATAAAATATCAGTATGATAAATTTAGAGATCATACCCCAACATAATAAAAAAGAACTTGAAAGACTTGACATGAAAGTAGAACTTTGAAAAAGAGAAGGGTGAAAGAATCACTTAAAAATTCGGCAGCCTAACGGCGCCACTTAAAACTTCAAAATACTGATTAGAAGAGATCAAATGGGGTCTCTCATCATATGATCATAAAAGATCAGAATGAAAAGTTTATAGATCATACCCCAACATAATAAAAAGGAACTTGAAATACTTGACATGAAAGTAGAACTTTGAAAAAGAGAAGGGTGAAAGAATCCCTTAAAAATTCGGCAGCCTAACGGCGCCACTTAAAACTTCATAAAACGAAATAATGAGAGTAAGAGGGGATCTCTCATTATATGAACATAAAAAGGCCAGTAATAGGAGTATAAAAGAACATCCTCCAACATAAGAACATGGAGCATAAAAGGAATTACATAAAAGAGATCATTTGAAAAGAAAGAGAGGGGTCGGATCCCTTACCTTAAAACATAACTCTTAAAACTCAAAGGTTGGGACCTTGAGGGCTTGGGGGCACCATGGGAGGACTCCTTGGGAGGTAATGAGACCATAACTTCGTTGGGGAGAGTGGGGAGTCGAATGGATGAGGGGATGGCTTGGTATTTATAGGGAAAGTGAGGGGACAAGGCATTAATGGCAAAGGGACACCTCATTAGTGGTTTTGGCAAAACCATGCGCTTGCCCATGGTATTTTCCCATGGTATTGGCCACTTGGGACACCTAATACCTTATCTCACTATTCATAATTCGAAAATATTGATTAAAAACTTAATACATCATTTAATGATGTCATTAAACACCCGTAACTTAAAAACTGTATTTTCACTATTCATCGAAAATTCAACTTTCTCAGAATAATCCCAAAATTTCACCTTAACCAAATATCAACGCTCTGATTATAAATATGAACTCCATTTTATAAAAATAATTTTCTAAATATTTTTAATTTAATTTTTAAATAAAAACACTATTCACCGAAAATTCATTTTTTTCAGAAAAAACCCCGAAAATTACCATAGCATAATATCGGTGCTCTGAGTTAAAAAATGAAATCCGTTTTATAAAAATAATTATCTAAATATTTTTAATTAAATTTTTAGTTAAAAAACACTATTCACCTGAAAAAACTAATACTTGAATAATCATTTATGAAACCATTATTTAACCATTTTATTGAATCACATTACTTAATCAAGGTGCCTAGATTATATTAATACTTTATTTAAGTGAGATTACTAATCCATTTGGACACATTACTAATCCTAATCATAAAATCACTATTCATAATTTACTATTCATCAAAAATTAAGTTGATCTTATTAGACTCTAAATTTCGTACTGAACATAATTGTAGAAAACCATTTTTCGAAAATCATTACACATTTTTAATTATTTAAGGTTTACACAACCATTTTTTTAAAATATCATTTTTCTAAAATTCATCTAAAATAAGCATACTATATTTATCTGGTCATTTGAAAATTCATAAACTTCATCATAAGAAGAAATCCCAATTTTTATTTAAAACAAAGGATTACAGAAGGCAGTTATGGTCTCCTTACATAGCCCCTTATCACACCAGCATAGGACCTAAGTGTAAGGTGTGCTAAGGTGAGAGAATCTGAGGGAGGCTCGGCCAACATCGCACGAGTAGTAATTTCTATCAATTTGAACTTCTTGTAAAGGCGATCCCGTTCTAGATTTATACGATGAAGTTCAGCTTGGGTTTGGTCCAGAGTAAAGCCCAGTGGTGATACCTCCTTCCCAAGTTCTGTTAGATGGGCTTCGATTGGTCCAAGACTACTGGGTGAGGCCATCGAATCTTATTTCTATATTAATTAACCAAGATTACTTGTATTTAGAGACAATAATCAAAACGTTTAGTTTCAAGTGGTCATATTGACCAATGGTCATATAACAGTCAAAAACCAACAGTATCATTTTAATTATACTCATGTTATCAAATGAAACATTTTTGTTGAGTATAAAAATAAAATAAAATACCACATAAAATTAGGAATCATGACTTATTCAAAATTTCAGGTTGTTACAATCTTCCCCCCTTAAGAAATTGCGTCCTCGTAATTTTTTTAAAAATTAGGTTTTGAAATTTCATTGAAAGTCCCACATCGGAAAAGGAGTCAGTAAAACTATTACTTTAAAAGAAAGAAAGGGAAGTACGAAGGTCACCCGAGTTAGCCCACACTAGGATTCCATGTAGGAAAACATGGACATGAAGGAGAAAACAAAGTGTCATGTTCTGAGGGAGAGTGACAGAGAACATGATTAGGAGAAAGTTAACCATAAGAAAATCCCAAACGTATGATGTGTGTAAACGATCTTTTATTACCTAGTAGGAAACGTAAGCCAACAACGTTTTTGTTTTACGTTCCTTTTCATTATTTTGAGGAATTCATTTACAACATTGAACAAAAACATAAGGAAATATATCTACCTTCATGTAGAGTTTCACCCTTTAATAAGTTTCTACCAACACTAATCTTTTCTCCAAAACGATGAGCATTCAAAACTACTTGGTCTCATCAAAACAGAAGAATCATCTTCTAGAGAATCACATAATCCACAAAAGATTAACTATCTATTTCTTCTATCTTTAAACATTATCCCCAAAATAGAAAGGGTAAGGTTAAACAACTCTTCAAAAAGAAAGAATCCCATAGGAATGGAAACTAATTTTAAATCTTCAATGTTCCATGGTAATACCCAAAGTTCATCATAGACCATCCCATAAATAACGGTCCTTATAATTCCTCAAAATAAACCAAACTAATATTGAAACCCAAATACAAAAAGGATTTGATAACATAGTTTTCCAAAATAAACTTCATTGTTCATCTCCAAACAACATCAACCACTCCTAACATCTTATAACAAAATTATCTAAACTATACATATTTTACCCAAGATAGGTTAATCATTCCCATAAGTAACCTAAATTACTATAAGTCCACCATAAATTCATCGATTCTTCAAAATATAAGTCAACCTTACTCCTCAATGAAAATACCGTAGTAATCTATTTACCTCGATCATATAGGGTCCATAAAATAGTGAACATATTCCAAAATAATAATCATCGTTTAATCCCCTAATCACCTCTTTCATATTAATACGACAATCGTCGCATTTCCTATCACATTGGTTTTTGGGACATGTTCTTCCATTTCCCGCCATTAACTAATAAAAGAAACTATAATTAGGGGCTTATTTACTTAGATATTAATCATGAAAAATAAACTTTAAGCATAAAAGGATAAACATGTAGAATAAAAGTATATCCTAACTTGTGATCCCCTAGGTTCCAATCTAGGTTATCCATGATCATATATTCTTATGTGAATCTTTATTTTATTTTATCTTTGTTCCTTTAACAATGGTTCATACTAAGCTTATGAATTTACCAAAGCATATCCCTCAGGAGTGTCGTAACAAAGAGTGCAGCAAGGCCCGTTGTCGTGTACCAGTTCCCGTTTGAGTCTAGCTCAAAGCGGTGTTTTTGGGTTTTACCCCTATGTACATCTGTGCCAGAGCCACCTCTACCTGCTCTTATCCAGACAGGGATGTATTTGCTTGGCAACCCATTACTCAATACTCACCAAAATACTAGGAAGATTTCCTATATATAAACTTTTCTATAGGCTTCTTCCTAAAGTTTTCATATCCGAATTTCCACAAATAACTAAACCATCCTTTGATACCAACTATAGTATCCCACCTCTTTATCACATAAACTTTCAATACATTTTACAAAACCGAGGATCTTTAAGGTTTAGTGTCTTGGAAACCAGGAACTTTAAACATGAAAACATAAAACATTCTTCTAAAACACTTGAAAGGCTTCTCCTCATGTTCATCCTAGGTTCATTACTGCATCACATAACCTGGGAGCATACATCAAAAGAAAGGGTGAGAAAAAATCCCAGTAAGGAAAACAAGAGAAACATTTTACATGTGAACTTGAGATATTCAATAAGGTCATCAAAAAGAACATTAAGGCATGAAAATGAAATAAGGAGGCATATCATAATAAAAATAACATTTTTCATAACATGAAAATGTGGCTACATCATTTTACATAGACAATCGTGAACATATCACCAAGGTCCATCCCCAAGGTGTCATTTGAAAATTACCAAGGTTATTCACCAAGGTATCATGAAAATTGTAATCTCTAGTGGTTACATCATTACCCAATGCATTGGAGCGCTATCAGGGTGCACCCCTAAATTTTCCTTTATTATCATGTGATCCACATATATCATCATCAAACATTTCATAATTAACCCATATAGCACAAAATAAATGGGTTTCATTTCATAATCACAACGTTTAAAAAACTACTTTAAAGACATGATCTTTACGTCACTTTAAAACCCACAGAAAAAGAAGGTGGGTCTCATGTATGTAAATCCCAGAATTTAAAATAGAACATTTTGGTATATATGTGAATACCATTTTAGAAGAAAGAGCTTTGAGTATTCACTCAATAATATAAACGAACTTTAGAAAAAGAGAGAGACATTTTGAGACGGAAATTCTGCAGCATAACAGCTATGTTACGAGGTTTTAGAAGACATTAAAAAGAGAGGGAAAATGGGTCAAACATTCATAAATGACCCATAAAACAGTAGATGGACAGAATAAGAAGGATACATGATCATGGTAATGAAATTTCAATGAAATACCATTTGAAATGAAAAACATGGAAGGAAGACAAAAATTAGATTTCTCTTATGAAAGTTCGGCAGCCTAACGGCGTTACTTAAACTTCAACAAAATGATTTGAAAAGATCAAATAGGGTCTCTCAACATGTGAACATAAGAGTTCAGTATGATAGATATAGAGATAATTCCCCAACATAATTAAAAAGGAACTTGAAATCCTTGACATGAAAGTAGAACTTTGGAAAGAATGAGAAGGGTGAAAGAATCCCCTAAAAAATTCGGCAGCCTAACGGCGCCACTTAAAACTTCAAAATACTGATTTGAAGAGATCAAATGGGGTATCTCATCATATGAACATAAGTGTCCAGTATGATAGATATAGAGATCATACCCCAACATGACAAAAAGGAACTTGAATGAATTGACATGAAAGTAGAACTTCAAAACGAGAAGGGTGAAGAACCACTTAAAAATTCGGCAGCTTAACGGCGCCACTTAAATCATCAAAATACTGAATTGAAGAGATAAAATGGGGTCTCTCATCATATTATCATAAAAGATCAATGTGATAAATTTAGAGATCATACCCCAACATAATAAAAAGGAACTTGAAAGACTTGACATGAAAGTAGAACTTTGAAAAAGAGAAGGGTGAAAGAATCCCTTAAAAATTCGGCAGCCTAACGGCGCCACTTAAAACTTCAAAATACTGATTTGAAGAGATCAAATGTGGTCTCTCATCATATGATCATAAAAGATCAGTATGATAAATTTAGAGATCATAACCCAACATAATAAAAAGGAACTTGAAAGACTTGACATGAAAGTAGAACTTTGAAAAAGAGAAGGGTGAAAGAATCACTTAAAAATTCGGCAGCCTAACGGCGCCACTTAAAACTTCATAATATGAAATAATGAGAGTAAGCGGGGATCTCTCATTATATTAACATAAAAAGGGAAGTAAGAGGAGTATAAAAGAACATCCTCCAACATAAGAACATGGAGAATAAAAGGAATGACATAAAAGAGATCACTTGAAAAGAAAGAGAGGGGTCGGATCCCTTACCTTAAAACATAACTCTTAAAACTCAATGGTTGGGACCTTGAGGGCTTGGGGGAACCATGGGAGGACTCCTTGGGAGGTAATGAGACCAGAACTTCGTTGGGGGAGAGTGGGGAGTCGAATGGATGAGAGGATGGCTTGGTATTTATAGGGAAAGTGAGGGGACAAGGCATTAATGGCAAAGGGACACCTCATTAGTGGTTTTGGCAAAACCATGGGCTTTCCCATGGTATCTGCCCATGGTATTAGCCACTTGGGACACCTCATACCTTATCTCACTATTAATAATTCGAACATATTGATTAAAAACTTAATACATCATTTAATGATGTCATTAAACACCCGTAACATAAAAACTGTATTTTCACTATTCATCGAAAATTCAACTTTCTCAGAATAATCCCAAAATTTCACCTTAACCAAATATCAACGCTCTAATTATAAATATGAACTCCATTTTATAAAAATAATTTTCTAAATATTTTTAATTTAATTTTTTAATAAAAACACTATTCACTAAAAATTCATTTTTTTTCAGAAAAAACCCCGAAAATTACCATAGCATAATATCGGTGCTCTGAGGTAAAAAATGAAATCTGTTTTATAAAAATAATTTTCTAAATATTTTTAATTAAATTTTTAATTAAAAAACACTATTCACCCAAAAAAACTAATCCTTGAATAATAATTTATGAAACCGTTATTTAACCATTTTATTGAATCACATTACTTAATCAAGGGGCCTAGATTATATTAATACTTTCTTTAAGTGAAATTACTAATCCATTTGGACACATTACTAATCCTAATCATAAAATCACTATTCATACTTTACTATTCATCAAAAATTAAGTTGATCTTATTAGACTCTAAATTTCGTACTGAACATAATTGTAGAAGACCATTTTTCAAAAATCATTACACATTTTTAATTATTTAAGGTTTACACAACCATTTTTTTTAAAATATCGTTTTTCTAAAAATCATCAAAAATATGCATACTATATTTATCTGGTCATTTTAAAATTCATAAACTTCATCATAAGAAGAAATCCCAATTTTTATTTAAAACAAAGGATTAAACAAGGCAGTTACGGTATCCTTACATAACCCCTTATCACACCAGCATAGGACCTAAGTGTAAGGTGTGCTAAGGTGAGAGAATCTGAGGGAGGCTCGACCAACATCGCACGAGTAGTAATTTCTATCAGTTTGAACTTCTCGCAAAGGCGATCCCGTTCTAGCTTTATACGTTGAAGTTCAGCTTGGGTTTGGTCCAGAGTAAAGCCCAGTGGTGTTACCTCCTTCCCAAGTTCTCTTAGATGGGCTTCGATTGGTCCAAGACTACTGGGTGAGGCCATCGAATCTTCTTTCTATATTAATTAACCAAGATTACTTGTATTTAGAGATAATAATCAAAAAGTTTAGTTTCCAGTGGTCATATTGACCAATGGTCATATAACAGTCAAAAACCAACAGTATCATTTTAATTATACTCATGTTATCAAATGAAACATTTTTGTTGAGTATAAAAATAAAATAAAATAACACATAAAATTAGGAAACAAGATTTATTCAAAATTTCGGGTTGTTACAGAAATAGGTGGTAATTTACAATTTATAATTCTAAAAATTGGTATTTCATTTCTCTCAAATAACGCAATTTTTCCACTTCAATGGTTATGAAACATATGCCAGAAATAATAGGAAATGGATAGAATTATTGAATATTTATATCATTGTGTAGTGGTATTAATTACACCCATTTGTATTGATGGGCATATAAGTCAGGGAATAAACTACTTGATCCATAGATGAATCATACTAAGTGATTTAAGAAGATACAAGACCATATAAATATATAGTTATAATGTTTAGGTTCATTAAAAGATAAAAATCATTAGGGGTGAATCAGAAGAATAAAATTGATTGTAGTTAATATGAATAGATTACAAATGGATGATCATTAAGAAAAAATATATTAATTCAACCAAAAAAATCTCTTATGTTTATACCCATTCTTTCTAAATTTTAATTATTTCCATTTTCTTCCAAAAAAAATATTTTATATCTTTTTTTTTCAAAATGATATCCAATATTAATAAGTGAAGTAGAGTGACTAGTAGATGTAATTCCTTAGTGGAAAACACTTTCATACACTATGATACATTTAAGAGTCCATAAATGTTATTTTGTTGGCATTGTGATAGGCTTGAATCATTGTGTCTTTACCCAAGACTCTAATATCATTATGTGACCAAAAATAGGGAAACCCTCATTTCTTCTAAAAAATCCCCTTTCTCATTTATATATTAAATTTAAAAACTAGCCTCGTGATGATGATGATAATGATTATGATAATCTAAATAGATATAAGAAATGAGTTTCATAAAATTACTTGGCCACCATGTTTTTCATATAATTAAATAAACAACACAACTATGTGGGATATAGTTATACAAATGGAAGATAATGTACTAAATATTACAAATATTATATCATTTCAAATTTATAAAAATAACAATCCATTTTGATATCAATTTATGATATAATTTTTTTCATTAATATATTTTTAATTTAATTACCATTCTAAATATAATAATTATTTTAATAAATGATGTGTTATAAATAAATGTTCGGATGGTTTTAAAAAATTATTTTTTTCCATTTATATTTTCAAGACCATATAAATTATCAATCATTTACAACCATATATAAAATTGAATTTCATGATAATTATATATTGCTATAAAATTATGAACCAAATAATTTAATGCCCCATTTTTTTAAATTTCAGATATCTTTTAACATTTTTACCCAAAAATTGAATCGTATAATTCATTTCAAATTACATGGGTGTTATAATTCTCTAAATTAAATGTAATATTCCACCCCATAAAATTCAGGTAATATTCCATTGAAATATAGTTTTCATTATGAAAATCCATTTGAAAGAGAATATATATAATTAAATGACCGACAATATATCATATAAAGTTATAAAGGTAAACAATAACCTTGATCCAATGAAAAACATTATCCATAGAGTAATACCATTCCTTGTACTCAGATCCTAGAGAAATTATCAGCACAAATATTATATTGCTACTTTCTTCACTCAAATGAATTCATGATATTTATATGAGTAAACAATATAATGGGTAAGATAATTATCTTATAATAATCAATAAAATAATGAATTCAAATAATGTAAAATTTCTAATTTCCAAAATATCTAATGAGAATCCCTATAAAAAGAATACATGAATAGGAAAAGGATACAATCCACTACAAAAAAAATATAAATAGTAACATATGGAATAACCAAAAAAAGATATTAAAAATAAAACATGATATTAAATTATAACTAAAATAATTCATTTAAAACCCATCATGATACAAAATATACATTTCAACATCATTTCAAAAGATTACTAAATTAAATTTTACCCCAAACATTTCTTATATCCATCTACATTTTCAATATTTTATAATCTAGATATTTTGATCACTGGTATAATGTGATATGAATTATCATATTATAATAAAGGATAAATAAAACTATAATATAATAATAATAATATATATATATAAAGATAATATATTACTTCTATTACAACTAAATTAATTATAAATAACATATTACCAATACTCTAAAAATTCTACAATCCTTTGAAAATGAGGTACTGTTGACATTGAACACATATTACTTGACTTAAAATTATATTTTCATCTTAAAAAATTTATACATAGTTAAATAGTTCCAATATGGTAAATTAATTTATTATATTAGATTTATTATCTTCTGTATAATTAAAAAACACTCACTTCATAATTTATATGTTTTTTATAGTAAATATTTTAGTTCCCAGCTAACATTTGAAAATTATCATTTCAAATTTCCATATCTTAAACATAGAAGAGTTTTAATGTCTGAATTTTGAGAAAAACTAGTTTCTAGAGAATTTTAAAAATACGTGATCACAATTCACGGTCTCTAAACCAAGCAATAGACAACTTCATAGATGATTAATCCTTTTCTGAAATGCATGGACACTACGAATTTTCATGTTCTTATAATGAATTTTCCATTATATCAAATTTTAAGACATAAATCTTTAAAATTCATAAAAAATAGAATTATTATTTCATTGGAGAATTATTTTGATAGAAATTCATGATTTATGACCACTTTTTATTTTTTGACAATATAATCCCCCCAAAAAATTAAAACTTCAATATATTTCTATATATAAAGAGATTCAATCTTCCAAACCCAAAATGAATAGAATTTTTCAGATACAATACTCAAATATTTCCTTTTCATTAAATTTCAAAACCAAAAACACTCAATGCCAAATTCAATATCATTTTATAATGGTAATCAATAAGAAATTGAATTTCATATATTGAATAAACACAGATGATGTTGTATTTAATTATAAAAATTCAACCCAAATGACCATGAAAGAAATCATTAAACATAAAAAAATAAATTTTCATCTTCAACACCTTAAACACATATAAAGAATTTTGTCCTCTAGAATAACCATCCATACTATTTCAATCATTCCTTATTCATATAAATTGTTACCCATTCATTTCTTCCCTTGTAATCAACATTAAACTCAATCTTATAAACATCACCAATATTAATATTATCCTCAATAAATGGTAAAAAGATGAATAAATTTATTTAAATGAAAATAATAAATAATAAACCAGATTAATTTAACCCTTTAATAGTATCTAGACACCAAAAATTGATTTTTTAAATATGTATCACAATAAAATTCAAACATTTAAAAATTTTATCATACAAATGACAACATCAATGAAGAAAAAAATACATACTGCCAAAAAAAACATAACAAAACAAAATAAGATAAATATAAAAAAACCAAATAGATTTAAACTATATTTCAATTTTTATTCCAATCACATATATTCTAAATTAAAATTTATTTTTTAACATCATCCAATATTAATCTTTATATTTTTTAACAACAACTTTTGAATATGTATTTCAGATTATATTTAAAAAAATCGTTAAAAACATAGTTAAAAATGAAATCATATAATGAATAGAAATATATATTATTATGAACCAAATAATCCACAACTATCGACATTTTCAGTTATTCAAAAAATAATTTTTTTAAAAAATTAAATTTTCTATATAAAAACTACTCATTTTCAACCAAAGAAAGTAATTCAAAATTAAAAATAATAAATACATTATTTGAACCAAATATTCCTATATAAATATATAAATATTACCATTTATATATACATATGCATAGACACACATAAACACAAATGTAAATATAAATATACCTACATATATCATGTCACCATTCAAGTAAAAATACAAAACTACGCTATTTCAAAATATAAAAAATATTAATAACTACCATGAAAATAAATTTATTTTTTTATCATTTCACTATATATCCAAATACCATCTGCATATTTTTAAAATTTTAATTGTGTTTAGAATTGTTTTTCATAAATAATATGTGAATAAACTATATTTCTAAAGCTATGGAGGACATAGTATTTTTGAAAGTTATTGTATAGTTTGGAAAGAATTTTTTCAGATAGTCATATAATCAATTATTTTTTGTTTAATTTTTTTAGTAGATGATTAATTTTTAAATAAAAATATAATATATATCAACAATATGGAATTATATCTTATCAAAATTTCAGATGAATAATTCCCAATAAATTTTAACGAAAAATATGATATTAAATCAATTAATATATTCCCCACTCCCTAAATATAAAAAATATCTAAAATTCCCATCATAAAATACTATATTTTATCATTTTACTATTTATAGTGATTCATATTATCAATTAAGATATACGATTTTTTTTCAATTAATATAAATTAAATATAATGCATCTTTTAAAATATAATACATTCAAATAGAATTAAAACAAATGATTTAAAAAAGCCTTATAAAACAAATAGAATCATTTTTTATAAAAACATAAATATCCAATTCGTATCAAATTTATAATTAAACCATTTTACTTGAAAAATACCATCATAAATGAAGTAACTATATTAAATGAATGGTAAAAGAAGGTAAAATCAAGGAAATAATTTAAATTAAGTATAAGTTCTTTTGAAAAAAACATGAAAATAGTTTATCATGGAAAATGAAAATATTAATATCATTTATAGTGATTTTTCATGGCCAAATATACTTAATAGTACATAAATTATGTTATTTTTAGTGAATTTAAAAATTATAAACTCATTTTTAAAAATCATAAGAGTTAAAAAGAGTTTGAAAAGGGTAATATGAAATCATAATAAAATCCATTAAACTATACATTGATTATTTGTAAAAATTTAATTATTTAAATTAATATTCATTTTATAAAAATACATTAAACATGTGAAAAAACTGCATATGATGTTGTTATTGAATAATTATGGAAGTAAAAATTTCACCTTGATATAGATATACTTTTACATTGAGGTTTTACATGATTTAATTATAATAATTTAATAAAATACACATCAATGTTATATAAAGAAAGGTTACAACATTAATTATCTAAAAACTTGGTAGAGTTACATTGATTTTATATTTACACAGTATTATACATAACATGGAATTATAATTTTTTTTGAAAAATTAAATCTAAATTAGGGTTAAAAGGAATATGAAACTTTGCTACGATTTGAAGGGATTTAAATGAAATGGAGAGAGTTTCTCAATTTGACAACACAACTGAAATCAATACTCTATCCTAGTTAATGAAATATTCATTTTATTTAATGAATATAGAGCTTAATGGAGTAAGTATATAAAGGAGCCAAAATGAAACATGAATTTTCTATATATGTGTTTAATTTCACAATGACTTGTGAGATTTTATAAAAAATGTAATCATTGAAATAGGAATAAAATTTGATAACATTCTAAAATATTTCCATTTTTATAGAGTTCCTGTATATTAGAAATGTTTACAAGGAAAAAATTAATATTTGGTTTATAATAATTTAATATTATTATTTATGTTTCATACATACAATAGTATTATATTATACATTAATATAGTCTCAAATATCCTAGATGAATTTTTCCCTTAAGATTGATTCACATGAATTCATGGGTAAGTTGTATATTAATAGATAGTAACGTAAGGAATGAATGATGGTTATTTATTTTGACTAATTTTTTTTTATTATTAATGATTTATTTTTTATTATTAACATATATTGATTAATTATTATATTATCAGTTATTAAATATTGGATAAATTTATTGAAAAAAAGAAAGAAAATTTTATATTGGATGGTTTTGTATAATAGAATGTCTTCAATACATATTTTTTATTTGATATCAGAACTGAATGTATTTTAGTTTATGTTGGTTCATTTATCCATGTATAATTTATAAAGATAAGATAATTTTGATTCAAATTGATTAAAAAATTCGATTAGAAGAGAAATATAAAATTTAAGAAGTCCAATCATTTAATGTAAATGAGATAGTATTCATAAAAACACCCGGATTTGAAATCAATTTTCCTTATCTCATTTCCTTATATTATTAATAGTTAATTATTGAGTTTTTCTTACTTTCAAAATTAATTTTAATTCTAAAATTCATTATTCCAATATTATTTGTTACTATAGAAAAGTTATTGTGATGGTTTAATGATCCCAATAATTTTGAAATGAAATTATATAATATTTTATTTTTAATATTTTTTGAAAATGGGCTATGAGATTTAAATTTGATAATTTCTTATCTGGACAAGGGAGTTGACGACTCCAATGGGTATGTAATTTTTTTTATTAAATTTCATTTTTACACACCATGATTAAATAAAAAATTATAGAAACTCATATTAATGATATTAATTAGAACAAGGAAGAAATTCCTAGTCAATTTGGATAAAATAAATAAAAATCATTTAGGCAAATTTATAAAATTCAATGTCATTACAATTGCCTATAGTCCCATTTTATATTATACAATCAAAATGAAAACCCCAAAAATTTATAATAATTATCAATACGTTAAGGTTAAATACATAATTTATGAAATAATTTAATACCAATAACCTGTACCTATGAAATATAATCATTATATCTAGAGATGATGCATAAGAGAATGAAATAATTTTCTTTCCAATAATGTACAAACCCCTGATCATTATATCAGAAACATGATAGATATTAATGGACACTAAATGGTTCTAAAAAACTGTATCACCTTAAAAAACATAGTAACCCAAGGCTCATAAATAAATATATTTGATTGAAATGCCTTGTAATTAGAAGCACTATTTTAAACACCCCAATAACAATTCCTACTAGTGAATTATTTTCCTTAACCATCTCTTTTACTGTTTCTAATGAATCAAAATAATATACCGTAAATAATGCATAGTCTTATACTAACATCAAGTTTATTGAACATGATTTCATGATCCTTATTTTGTAAATTGAGTGATAATAATGAACTATTGGGGAACATTTTCCCTCAAACACCACTAAAAAAATTGGATAACATTTGACTTATAGAAGGAAACCACCACAATTCAGGAATAAAAAATAAACCCCAAAAATACAAAAATATGTTTAAATTTGGATTAAACATTTCGAAATTATAGAAAAAATAAATAATGTCATCGGTGGTTGGAATCCTCCTTGGTATACTACCAAATACACCTCTAACACCAGGTGGGAACTTGTTCCCTAAAATAAAAGAGAAGATCAAATTCTGGAATCTAACAATTTGAAAACATAATTGTATTTTCATCGATATTCCATATTGAAGGTAAATAGATAGAAATATAATGCAGTATATCTACAAAGAGTTCTATAAAAATTCATAATTCAATAAAAAAATCATACCTCATTGGAAAAAAATTAAACAATGTAAATGATATATAAATTTTGATAAAAAAATATATATCTAAATTTTTATTGTAATATATATATGTGTGTTATATATTATCTACATTCTATGTGGAATTAAATCTACCAATATTTAAGGAGTTATATATATATATATTTAGAAGTATAATTAATGAGAATCATTTTTCACTGGTCTCACTATTGACCAAACCCATTATCATAGTCATGGACAAATATAAAACCCCTCACATAAACAATGAACTTAAATTCAAAAAATAATGACCTACAATTTTTTCCCACCTTATTATATAAATTTCCAATATCTCAACCTATATATATGGTTCTTTACATCAATTCTGTCATCATTATAGTCTACTGTTTAATATTATAATAATATTCATAACATTTAAAATATTGAATTTTTTAATAAACTCAATATTTTTTTCATTGTGTTTTTTAATATATATATATATATACTGTTTTAAAAAAATAGGTTCGATTTTTTTTGAATTATTGTAAAATACTATTTATATTAAATTTAATTTTTTAAAATAAAAATCTTCAATGAATTTTTAATTTTCTTGAAGAAAATAGTCTTTTGAGTTACTATTGTGGTAATATTAATAATTTTTCATAATAATTAAATATTTGTTGTTATTTAAAATGGTGAATAATTTTTTTAAAATTTATACTACAAAATATTCTAAATTTTGAGTGAAATTTATTATAATAATTATTTATTAGTTTACATGATTTATTTATATTTGTAAAATATTGTTAACAAGGGTTAAAGAAAGTGTCACATTTATTGTAAATTACATTATTTGTTACTAATTTTTCTATAAAAATAAAAATAAATATTTATTGCTACTAATTCGATCTATATTATTTTAATAATCCTTTGTTTTAATATATATTATTTATGTATATCTCATAATTTTATCTAATTTATTTTAATTAATAAAAATTTATTATTTTTCATGAAGCCATTATAATATATTAATGTTAATAATTACTTAGTAAAAAATATTTATAATATTACTTTTAAATTTTTTCAATAACATTATTTTTATTATATTAACTATAGTAATGTTATATATTTATATATGTGGAATAAAAATAATTTTTTTATTGAATAAAATTAACATTTAATTTATTTAGAGTTAATACATATAAGGTGATTAAATTAAACTAAATATTATTTATTATATGAAAATTCATTTTTAATAGGTTTGTAATAGAGACTTGTGTAATATATAATATGATATTTTTCAAATTTAAAATTTTTAAAAAATCTTGATATCATTACCCAACCCCATTTACACCACCCTCAAGTTATCAATAAGACTAAGACTATCCCTATAAACTAAGTCTAGTAGACCACAAGTTCTAAATATCCCCAATTCTATATGCATAAAACATGGGAAAATTTACCTTATCAAAATTAGTTACTCATTAAGAACCATCCACCAACGTAAAATCATTATTAGATAAATTTTACCCAAAACCCATGTGTTACATTTATTCAACTATACATTTCCAGAAAAAGGATCATGCAAAAAAAACCTCCTTGAACTCTAACGAATCAACCAAATCCCACATGAGAAACTAGAACAATAGATACAGGTCACCATGATACTATCTTTTGAAATTAAATCAGGCACAACTATGAGGGGTTGTGAACTTAAGAGTACATAGTATGATGGTATTACGTAAACATTAGTACACATCTGAATTACATATTCAATTATAGTTTTTTGAAATGATATAAAATAGAAAAAAGTACAATTAAAAAATATCGAAGAATTTAAATTCATGAAATTTTCACACAATCCCCCATTCACTACATTATCCAAAATTCCATTCAAATACCTCAATCGCATTGAACATAAAATAATGTGTGTGAAGAAAAAAATATTTCACAAAAAATACTAAAATCATACTAAATCAATAATAATATTTTACTATTTTAATAATAAATGGCATAAAAATTTCAAAATAACAGATAAATTATTATTAAACTAATGGAATCATTAAAACATCACAATCCTTTCTAAACAATAATAGATTAGTAAAGGAAAAAAATTATAACCATCCAGGATTATTAGTTTAGATGTATCATCAACTCAACACTGGAAAGAAATCCATGGTATAATAATATTTCCTTCATTAAAATATATCTTGAATGGGAAAACAAAACCATACCACTAGATATCCATTATATATTCTAACCAGTGCATTACCGATGACAAAATATGTTCACTGTTGGGATTCTACAACAACAAAAGAACCAAATATTCATTCCAAAACTTTTACCACATTAATATTAACCCCCACATGACCATGTAACCCTCTAATTGACTAACAACACTACATTTAGAGAACCCAAAACATTCACATTTGAGGAAATTTCCACCTTTTCATTTAAGATAATCACCTCTATTATGTGTTTTCATAATACATGCTTACAATTCATTACTATATCATCAAAAAACCAATTTCATTACATAAAAAAACTATAAACAACATAATTAATAAAACAAATATTTCATCATAGTTTAACCAACACTATCATAACCAAATAAATATCACAATTACATAATCAAATCAATATAAATAAATTAAAATAACATTTAATAACAAACCCATTATCCAATGGATATGTTCTCTGTCAATTCTAATAGACAATTACTTCTTATAAAAAAATTATTTCCATTGAAACCCGATTTCCATTATAGCAACCATAAAATTACGTATTAAAATATGTAACCCAAAAAATAAACAATGAAAATAGTTTAGTACTAGAATTTACCACATCAATTCCTAAATTAGTCAACCAATAGACTAACCAAAAAATATTCCATAATTTTATTTGATTTTTTACAACATCTAACAACAAAATTAAAAACGCATTTTGGATAGTAATATATAGAAACATACACATGGAAACATTCTCTTTAACAAATAACCTTAATCCTATATCTGGAAGTTATACCTATAAAATTTTAATAAAAAAACAATCTAATGGATCCTAGTACGTCTAAAAATAACCTAACATCCCCATCAGGTAACACAAGGTTGTGGGAGATTTCAAAAATATTTGGGAGGGGATTCATTTATAATTACATAAATCAATCAACATAATAATGTATCTTCCTATAAACCATATAGATTTTTTTTGTTATGATTGATAAAAAACTATTAAATGTTGAAACTGATGATGTAATAAATCCCACAAATAATTTAACTTTAGTAATTTTTATTTAAATGAGACCAATTCAATGTAATAAATACAAAAATTATTCTTATCTGAAAATTTTCAATCTATTACATAAAGATAACCAATTTACTAAAAATGTAAGGATTTATATAATTAAAAAGTATCCAACCATGAGTCATCCATGTCCTAGGCCTTTAAATCATTACAAATTTCTTATAAAAATCTTATATATCTAAGATATGACCACTTAAAATCACCCATATGACCATGAAATAATTATATAATATGGTTATTATGACTATTTTCACCTTCAATGTTTAAAATGTGGATTTTGATATATTATAACTTCAATCATATTTTCCAAAATGGTAAGCATTACATCTTGGTTTTCAATCATCCCATAATATTTCAAAGATAATTTCAAGATCAATTGAAGTTGTACAAACAATTTAAATAGACACTTGGCTATGGACATAGTCACTATAATGACCAATCTCGACACACTATGTCTTCTTTTATGCAACACCATTAAAAACTACCTTCATAATGTAGAGATGTATACATTATTTAAAAATTAACCTTAAATTCATTAATATTTATATTTAATCCTCAAATATCACAAAGTATATATCTTTTAAAATAATAAAATATAATGTTCATACCTATCATTTTTTATTGTGCATCCAAATAAGAAGAAGAATAGTTTGTGTAAAAAAATCATTAACAAAATGGATATGGTTGAGGCCACTAAAATATTACTCACACAAACTAAAAACATTCTACAATCCCAGTGGGTAACTATAATGAAAGGAAAAACCCTTTAAATATACCAAATACATAAGATAATGACCAAACTATAATAAAAACAAAATATTAAAAATATACCCCATAATTGAAATAAATAATGGGAAACCTCTAAAATAGTATTTTGTATATTATATAGCAAAACAAATCATCATAACACCAACCAAACAACCCATAATCATACTCTTTACCTACCTCTACTCCTCCCACCTGAAAAAAAATCGTGAAAATATATAAATTTACCAAAAAAATCATGATCCCTTGAAAAAAATACACATATTTCATAAACAATACCCAAACTTCCATGATGATATTTGAGAATTGTTTACTTGAATTGGTAAACATTAATGACATCAAAACTTTAGTTAGAATATATATTTTGTTACAAATTGTCTCTAAATAACATAATAATTTAAAAATTATTACTAAAACATTGTAACACACTTTCAAAATTATAAATTAAAATTAAAAACAAAATTAAAATGAAAACAACATAATCACTTTGATCTTACTCATGAAAGGAAATAAGTAATCAATATAAGAAACATATTGATCCAATAGACTATAACTTAATAAAATATAATAAAATATAACAATTATAGACCTAAGTAATATTATATTACTCATATCTAATAACAATACAAAATAAACTAATAAAATAATTAGACATATGACACCACAAAATATTTAACCCTCATGCTTAAAAAACTGATTTAATTCTAAAATATGGCCTTAATATATGCTTATAAGGACTATGAGAATCCAAACTCATAGTGATTGCCTCATCCACACTGAAATTATCATAAAACAGTCAAATGTCTCATTATTTTAAAGAATCATATTTCTTCCAAATGTACTATTACTATCTCATCCATAGTATATGTACTTAAAATACTTTATACCATAATCATCCTTAAGAAAATTTTATAATTTACTTATTAAATGACTAAAAAAATCCTCCCATGAAATTCCATCTTGTTTATTATTCCTTAAACTCCACCTTTCATGAGATTACTCACACTACAATTTCACTATAGTATATTTTTTATTCTTAGTAATATAAATATTTTTAGATGACGATATTCATGATAAATATTATAATTTTTTTAGAGTTTTCTATTGTAACAACATTTTTATATGATTTTAAAAGACGTATAGAATATATATACATCCATTTTTAGCTAATTTATCTTCTGTTATAATATTAGTGAAAGGATTGTAAAATAATCAGCATTAGAGGGGAAGGTAAGTTGGTTTTTACTATACATGGATGTCTTATTCATGGCAGGTTCATATTTAGAGAAAATTGTGTGGCAAAACAATGTAGCATTTCCTCGATGAACCAATCAGGGGTCCTGGTTGGTGTCCAATATAGTAAATAGTGCTTCCTAAAAAATTTGACATGACTATGTATTTAAAATCATGAAATATATATTATACCCTACCATAAATTAAATCCCCATAATAAATGTTTTTATATATTTCAGTTGAGTTTAGCTTTTTAGAATGCTATGAAAAACCTTCCTATCCCCCAAAATGTATTTCTTCTATCCTATAACATTTTCAAGATAAATCATTATGAAATATTGTATCTTTACCCACTCTATTTATTATCATACATTCTTTAATTTTATTTTTTCTCCTCTCATGCAGTTATCTTGTCAAACCCATTTTTTAGGGTTTGGTTCAACTATTGGATTTTCTATATCATGGGATTTTGGATGTCACTTTTAAACATTTAATAGTATTTATCATTGAATGTGTTGTGATTTATTTGGTTTTTAAAATGTATTTTTATGGGTTTGAATTCTGTTATAATGCCTTAGGTTCTTAGGACTTTTAAATCATTATTTATTTAAAACCTATTGAAGTAGGATATTATTTAATGTTAAAAAATTAATTCATGGTAGTTAATCATTTAAATAAATGTTATTTTCAAAAGCCTTATTGGTTACGTATTGTTTAGATTAATTTCAAAATTTATCTTTATTTTTTATAAAAAACACAGTGAATTCATCGTGAAAATTAAATTTTTAAATGTTTTAATATAATTCCTAAAAAAAATGGAATATTTTATAAAGTTGTTAACATAATAATTTTATGTAACCCACAATTAAAAATGTGTCGGTTTAAATGGATTATATTTCATTTGATAATTATTGTAATCTTCCTCTTATTTGTTCATTCTTACATATTAGATTGATTCCTAAAATATAAAATGATGATCTTTATTAATTTTGTGTTTCATATTAAGTGTTATAGATATATTCATTTTTCTGTTGAGTATTTTCTAATTTTGGAGAATGTTTTTGAATTTATTTAATAATATTTGGTAATATAATATAATTTCCTATATCATAAAATTTTGAATTAATTTTCATGACATTTTTGGAAAAACCAAAAAGGAATGTAATGTTTTAGATAATAATGTAGTGTCAATGTCCCCAAATAAATTTTATAAAAATATTTTCAAGGAATATTAAGGTTTATTTCTATATATTGGACTAATAAATAGAAGGGTTGTGTTATGTGTTGATATGAATGGGATATATTTTTAAAAGGGGTAATTTTTAAAGGTATATATTAATTTTTTTAGTGTTTATCATTTTATATAAATCATATTATGATTATAACTCACCATTTTTTAGTTGATCATGGAAACCAATAATATATATGTATGGAAGACAACAAATAGTGCCTTTTATGAAATCCATACACTATATATATAAATATATTATTAATAACCTGATAAATATTTTTATTAAATGGATAATTTGATACTTTTTTGAAATTAAATTTTTTAGTAGGAATTGATGAGTTTCACCCTTACCGCATCTGCATTGTCTATTATACATTGGTTGATAACCCATATAGTATGAATATCCTATATTACATTAACATTGTTTATCAGGATCCACTAACATAATGTTTGGTTCATTTGGTTTTTTCTTTCATAGTTATATATTCTAAATATTTGTAATTATTTTACTTTCATATCATAGTGGATAAAATTAATATTTCTTTTAATTAACTTATTCTCATTTATTTGAGTGGTTTCTATTGTAGGTTGATTTTTGTTCTATTATATTTTTTCTTTTTAATTTTTTTTGGTTTATTAGTGTGATAATAACTAATGTCAAAATATAATGGGTTTAGTGATAATTATTTATATAATGAACATTAAACTTATTTAAAATTTTCACTTGGAGTTACAGACAATTTTTAATATAACTAAAATGGGTTATATTTTATTTTTTCCAAGGATTGAAGTGTTTTAATTAAATTATATTGGTTGATCTAGAAAAAGGATATTGGTAGATCTCAAAAGATCTTTGGTTCTTATAAAATATCAAAAATAATAATATAATAATTATATGTATTTTAAACTATAGTTAGTTGTATAAATTATGAATGTAATTTCATATAATAATTTTTTGGTGGCATTCAAGTAGTATTTTTTGGCACACCATCTTACACCTATAAATGTTTTTTCAATAGAGTGGTTTTCTCTTGTATAGGTTAATTTTCTATAGGATCTCCATATTGTGTGATCTTTATCATGGTATTTTTAATAGAGCTGGTGTCACTTATGATGATGGTGGATGATTTCAAGTCATATGGAAATTGTTGGTCATGTATTTTGGTATTCATTTTTTATTTTTTCATTTATGTACTATCCATTTTGGATTTTTAATATCTTTGTATTTTTATTTAGAATGTTAATCTCTATTAAGTTGTTTGTTTTTTTGTAGGTTTCCTATGTTTTATTACACATTTTTTGTTGTCCTATTATTTTTTAAGATCTTATTTGAGTTTCATTTCTACCTAATATATGGAAGACCAATACTAGGTTGGTGATTTAATTCCCAGTATTGTTATTATTATTTATTGGAAAAATAATTCCCACATATGATTACTTAGTGACCACGAACATGCTTGCAGCTCATGGGGATCAAAAACACCCATTTAATCATCCCACTGATCAGTTAGGGTGTTGGGGAAGGATAACCTGTGTTAGTAAATTTTAAAATGTTATCTAAGTGCTATTTTTATTTGGTGTTTAAATGTTGATATGTGATTGAAAATGAAATACACCAGAGGTAGGTGTTGGGAGATTATTTCAATCTAATAATAATTATTATCCTATTTTAATAATTGGATTCTAGGATATGGATTTTAAATTTTAAGAACTTTACATATTAATTATTGTCTATTTTTTTGAATTGATGATGATTTGAAATATTTTTGTATTTAATTATTTATCTCTAGTTTTTTTAATTATCTAAAGAAAAATGGGAGAGAAAATGAAAATTCATCGTCAACATGGATAGTATGGGAAAAAATTGGAAATCCGTTCTCATGGTTTGAAGAAGATCTTAGTGACTTTCAACCAATTGTCACATGGATCACAAAATGTTGTGACCAAATCATTCATAACTAATAATCCATATTTATTTATTTTTCTAGACATATTTATCATGTTATTTGATTTTTGTAATGAGCATATTATAGCTGGGAATAATTACAAATTTTTTTTAAAATTATTTATAGTTTCATGGTTGGAATTCGTTAATGATTTTATTGGTAAAACATGATTTAATTATTGAAAGGTATGATTTGAAGATAATAAATGAGATTAATATAATTGTTTTTAATAAAGTATATATTTTATAATTTCAAATGAGGTTTCAATAAATGGTTTATAAAAATTTTATGTGTTTTTTATGTAATGATTTTAACTAGATAATGAAATGTAATATTATAAATTGCATGGGGTTGTATGTTTTAACATACCAATTATTTTATTAAAAATTTGTTTATTTAAAGAATAGTTTAATGTTTATATAATGGTTTTTAATGTTTTCAGATGATATATATTTTATTTATGAACAATGTTTTTCCACTTTTAGTGGTGGTTATTAATTACAATATTGGGTTTTTACATTTGGGGTTGTGTTGAAATTGGCTTAGAAATTATGTGGTGTATAATATTTACAAATTGATTTCAATTAAGTTTTTACGAAAAAGAAAATATATTTTAAGGAGGAGCCTTTATGTTTTTAAATGAAAAAGTGGGACTGGAGTAAACTATTTTTAAAAGTATTTCAAATGATAATTGAAATGATCATTGGATTTGTAAAGGGGTATTTCTTAAAATTGGGCATATGTTTTGTTCATCATAGTGGGTATTCTTCTATTGTGATTTCAAATGTGCCTCCAAGAAAGGATCAAATATATAATGGGAAGTTTGTTCTTTGGAATGTTCCCTAGTATCTATCTCTCATGAATCTAGGTGTATTGCATTATTTTGATAACCCAAATCTACTTTAATGTTTTATGATGGAAGAATTGAATTCTTATCATTCCCGTCAGCTGAGGTATATACAAATTTTTTTTGAATGATACAATCATAGCCTTAATCAATGGTACTAATTTTAATAATAATATATAGAGTTTTCATAGAAAATTTTATTTCTTATTCAACACTCACATTAATCTTTTGATTTATATTGTTTGTCTATTAGATCCGTATTTCCTATAAAATTGTTGAATATATTATACATTTGATAGGAATAAAATGTTTCAATGTAAAATGGTAAGTCTATAATTTTTATTTTACGATGGAGATATTGTAGTTAAACTATTTCACTTCATGTTCACCATTTTTGTTCTGAAGGAATCATAGACGAAGGTTTTGGTGCCTGGTATAATTGATTATCAGGGGATTGAATATTGTGAAATCCCTCATATCAGGGTTTTCATTCTGATTTCTCACCTAATAGGTTGGTTTTAAATGGGGTTTACTCAAGGAACCAGAAATGCCCAATGAATCTCATATTTGCGGGGAATCAAAGGCAGGCTTTCCACATACAAGCACTTATTGGGAATCTTCACCAATGATGCTTAAAGATCTCACATGGGTCAAAAGGATGGTAGGTGGGTCTCATCACACCCTTTTGGAGGGGATTTTTTCCTACCATAGGACTCTTATACAGATTTACATCATATTTTTGAATACATGGTAGAATCCTATATATGAAAAGAATCACCCTTGAATTAATAAATAATTATTAGCATGGTGGGTTTGTAATCTTCTATATGTCTATGAGGTTCCCCATCAATGGAGGGATATTTTTGTATCTAAGGTTCTCCATCAATGGTAACTATGAATCATAGATCATTATATCATTAATTATTGGGCTCTGTAAATTTATTTTCAATAAGGGAACATTAGTTTTCTAGATATCATGATTTGACCCATAAGATTGGTTTATTATGTATCATCTTTAATGGAATTGAATACCACATAGTATGTGTCCACATAATATTACACATTATACATTTTAAATTGATGTGATTAGAAACCAACCATGCAATTTACCATCATGTTGTAAGGATGACTAAGTGGAAGGTGCCAAGTCAAAGCGTAGTGGTAGACATATGCCATAGCAGATTGAGTGATACAGATGGGGATGGTCTCTCATGAGGGAACATGAAAATATCAATAATTTTTCTCAATAAGGATAGTGATAAAAGTGGCTCAGATGGGACATGACCCTCTATGATGGATATGACCATACTGAGGATATAAGGCCCCAGCCTTAAACCTTACTTAATCTTGAGTTATTACAAGATTACACATTGAGGATCTTTTCAGGTTTAGAGTTTTAGAGAATTAGATCATGAAACTTGCATTACATTCCACATTTAAACAAAGTGGTTACATAAAAGTCAGCATTCATTCTTCCCATCAACGGGAACATATTTAAAATATAACACGGATTCTTTCTTGACACATCCTTGACACTATCATCACATCATGTACCTTTCCCTTGACCTGTGAAAAATATTTCAAAAACTTGGGATGAGCATAAAAAGCTCAGTAAGAGTTATAAAAATATGGAAAGGAAACATGAGTTCATATATACATAAGAATGAAATCATACTTTACCCATAAAACAAAGGCACTTTAACATACCTCATCAAACCATGAATAAATCATAGAAATCATAAGACATAAAGGTAACTTGAGGCATTCATAACATTCTTATGTAGGGAGTAACCCTCTTGGTTACGTTTGGAATACCCATCACAGTATATTCCCTAAATCTCTTCGGAGAAACCTTAACGTTTCACTCCTTCGCGTTACCCAATGCATTGGAGAGCTATATCGGGCTCACCCGCCCTTAGTTTATCACGGAACCACCCGTTCTTCATAACAATGCCCAAGAACCATAACATAATCGTATCACATAAACATGAATAAAGGAAACATAACATTTCCACATTTCAATCACAATATAACATATTAGGATATTGAAATAATGAATCCATTCAAAAAGAAACCATTTCCAAAACCATTTAAAACATTTAATAAAGAGATTTTTTAATCAAAGTGTCCCATACCACCTTGAAGCTTTTAACATTTTAAACCATTAATATCCATATAAATAAATCCTTAAAACCATTTTGAAAACATGGATATTAATAAGAACAAATAATTAAAACATTTAAAACGATATTTTGGTTAAAGGGGTTTTACCAAAATTAGAGACACTTGAATACAATAATCAAGGAATAACATTTAGTCAGAACTTTATAATATCATGAGAATAAAAGGATTCATGATATAATACTCCAAAGGACAGTATATACACCATATAAGAGTGAATTGGTGCATAACAACAATGAACCCTCAATAGAAATGTCAAATGTGATGAAATACCTTATAAAGAAGGTATCCTTAAATTAAGGACAAATAAATCTCAAAAAATATGTGTGACAAATATATAGACACCCAATATAAGTGGATATTAAGTGTAAAACAATAAAAGGTCATTCACACATATTCAATGGATGACATATTTAATGACTACAAGTTGAACCCAAAGAAATCGAAATTGGGTTGAGAAGTTCCCTTGACAGCCTAACGGCGTCACATCAAAATGAGTTGATGAGAGATAAAAAGAGTATCTCATCACTTGGACACAAAATTTACATCATTAAGGATATATGAGAACATATCCCAACATAACAATATGTAAATTAAAAGACCCAATAAAAGAAGTCTTTTAAAAAGAGGAAGGGTGAAAGGTTCCCTTACCGAATTGGGTATCTTTCAAAACATACACCCCATGGAAGAAGGGAAATAAATCATTGATGTAAATACTCATAAACGAAAGTATATTACACAAAGAGTAGAATAATGGGCAGTACATACACCACTCAAATGAAATTGTGGCAAATGTAGCATAAATCTCACGGGGATAAAAGTGAGATGAAAAATCCCTTACGAAAACTCGGCAGCCTAACGGCGCCACATAACTTCCAAAAGGATTGATGAGAGAGAATAGGGTCTCTCATCACATGAACATAAAAATTACAGTAGGAGTAATATAAAATAACATCCCAATCATAATAAAGATGAGCTTAAAAGAAATTACATAAAAGAATGTACTTAAAAAGAAAGAGAGTTGTAGGATCCCTTACCTCGGGTCCGACTTGACTCGATCATTCTTTAATCTCCTGAATAATAAACTTGAGTTAATTTCTAATTCCTTAAGAACCCTTTTCAAGTTCATTATTACTTTTATACCACTTATTACCTTGTCATAAACATTATGTAATCATTTAAGTTAATAATATTTGTTTTGCCGATATTTGGTTCTTAAGTCGAAAGTGGTCTTCTTACAATTACATGTTGTTCGTGTGGCCAAATGTTTATTATATCCAGAATTGTATTCATTATGTAGATATCATATATTTCATATATATCCAGTACATGCATGCATTTATAACATTACATAATCATTTAGAGGTAAGAAATGAAATGCACCGTTCATGGAGACGGTAAGCCGTACGTACGCATGAACGCTACTTTCATTTCTATTTCGTATTTTATAGAATGGAATAATAATGATATAAAGGTATATTATAATTCCAGTATAATATCATATATAATATCATATTTCCATCCTTTATACATCCCACATATGGTATTTAACGAATCAAATCACTTTGAGGGGGCGGTAGTCCGCACTTCCTTAAATGAAGATATCGCGTATACCCATAATGGAAGCCACAAAGGTAAGACAAAAATGAAAAATACAGAAGCATAAATAAAACATAAACATATTATATATCATATATAAAAATAGTGACATCATAATGGCCACCTTTGAAGGTGTTAAATGAGTATTGAACAATCATCGTTTCGGGAGGCAGAATTTCACCGTCCACGGAAACCGTATGTTCTTTAACCATTTGATGTAGTTGTGTGAGAGTGTAGCTAAAATAAATCTTGTAACAACATCCTAGTATATTGAAGATACTGGTGTTGTTACAAAAGAAGTAAATAAAAAGAGATTATAGGTTTGGAGAAGCAAAATAAAACAAATGAACAAGAGAGAATGAGTTACCTTTAAAAGTGTAATCTCCTTTTGATTTGAGCCTAAAGGCTTCCTTTGAAAGGATTCTGCCCAAAGCGGATCCTCTAGGATGAGGAGAGGGATGTTGAGAGAGTAAATGGGCAGGGGTTGGCCGAGCCAAAGGCTTGAGGGGTGTGGGAAAAGAGGTAGAGGTGGGGGCCTTTTATAAGAGGAGAGGAGGGGCACTTTTGGAAAGCAATGAAATATTACATTATTTGAAAATGCTTTTCGGTTCTAAAGGGTCCCACATTGATAGAATTCGTGGATAAGGTGATAAGGCATCGAAATCCACTCATCCAATTGGTTTTGTCCATGTGTATATTGTAGATTTTTCATTATCTTTCCATTTTAATTAAATTGTCAAATAATGATGTCATCGCTGCATCATTATTATGTCATAAATAATTTAATTTCTTTAATGTCTAAAAATTAAAAAAAAAATACTATGATATAGGAAATCTTTTTAGCTTTCCAATGACTATTTATAATAAAAATTTGGACTTGTATAACCCCACTTAAAAAATTGTTTTAGTAAAACATACTATGTTAGTGTCATTTTCACTTTAACATTAAATAAAAAGTATTTTATGTTATTTCCCAACAAAAGTGGATCCATGGGGTCCCCAAGTTAGGCCATGGCTTGTCTTGGTCGGCCATGACATAACCAATAGGGTTGGGACATGTGTCTAGGTCATTTTATATTATTAAAGCATTATTTATACCTTAAACTACCCTAATTACCACTAATCGCGATTAAGAACTTAATGAGTTACTATTCACCAAAAAAATTATTATAATCTCATTGAACCACATTTTACTTCTTAATGACAACCATGTATGTCGGATTTTCAAAATTCAATACACATTAGTGGTAAAATTTCATTTAACTGAAAAATCAGTTTGCTTGATTACCACTTAGTGGTTTCACTATTCATCAAAAATTGAAGTTTTTCAGAAAATTACCAAAAATTCACCCTAAGCTATATTTGATATTCTGAATTCAAAAATGAAGTCCGTTTTACAAAATTCAAAACATATTAGTCACATTAATTAATTTAATAATTAATTCCCGCTGTCAGAGCAAATAGCGTGTTTTTATAAAACAATAAGTATCAAAAGATTGACACTAGTTTAAGTCTAATTTCAAAGTGAAATTAATTCCAATGACCACCATTGGATTAAATGGTAAAAATATTTTCTAATTTAACTTTAAAAACAATTCAAAATATTATCTAATCATATAAATAAATTAGATTAAAAAGAGGTTTTGAATTAAAACACAACATTTTACACTATTCATTAAAAAATGAACTTTATCAGAAAAATACCAAAAATTTACACAAAGTAAAATTTGATGTCCCGATTCTTAATAAGAGTTTTATTAGGTCCAAAAGAATGTATAAGAGTGATCAAAACTATATTTAATGACAGTTCGCCATCAAAAGGCGATAAGTGAACCTTTAGTGAAAACTAGGGCATATATGCCTAAAATCGAATTCTTTCCGTATTTTAAGCCTCTATCCTTTATTGGATAATTGTAAAAACATTTAAAAACATATATAATCATATTTCAGTTATTTCTATCCACTCCCGCCATTACAACGGCTACATGTTAACTACCATTTAAAATAATATTATTTTATTATTAGAGTGCAACGTAAGATTCCCAAGAAACTCGTTGTTGCGTGTTGGGTACGCCATCGAGCATAGCGTCCCCTTTAAAGTCATTTAAAGATTTTATTCACAAATATGGATAAATATGAAATGTCATATTCTTTATTTACCTGGGATGTTACATCCTTCCCCCCTTTTGGGAATTGCGTCCTCGCAATTTTAAAATTGCGCTTGGAAACATCCTTGAAAGTCCCACATCGGAACAAAAGTCGGTAAAACAAACACTTTAAAATAAAGAAAGATAAGTACAAAGGTCACTCGAGTTAACCCATACTAGGATTCCAAGTATGAAAATATGGACATGGAGGAGAAAACATAGGGTCACGTTCTTATGGAGAGTGATAGAAAACATGTTTAGGAGAAAGTTAACAATGAGAAAATCACAAACTTGTGATGGGTTAAACGGTATTCGGTTCCCCAGTAGGAAAAGTTAATATACAACATTTTTGTTTTAAGTTACTTTTTATTGAGGAATTTATTCATAAGGAAACATAATCACTTATCATATTGACTTTCAACTTTTATTATATTCCTTTCACAAACTCATATTTTCTCCAAAAGACGAGTATTTAGGAAGACTTGTTCACATTAAGAGTACTATAATCAACTTCTAGAGAATCACCTAATCCACAAAAGAGAACTATGTACATCCTATGTCTTTAGGCTTAAACCAGAGCCAAAACCAAAAAGTTTAGTACAAGATCAGATAATCCAGAAAAGGATAACCCCTTATAAAAAGAAAATCTATTCTTAATCTCCAAAATTTGTCCAACAAAACCCAAAGTTCAACGAGGACCATCCGATAAACAATTTGTCCATAAAATTCTTCAAAGTAAACCTAATATAATATTGAAACCCAAATATTTGAAGGATTTAGTCACACAGTCTTCCATGTTAAATCGTAACATTTATCTCCAAACAACATTAGTTGCTCCTAAAGTCTAGTATTGAAAAGTAATTAACCTAATCACATATCCTCCATGATAGGTTAATCATTTTTATAAATAACCCAAAATCAACTTACTCTTAATTCATAAAATCATATAACCAAAAATAATCAGTCAAACTAACCAGGGACTTCACGTAGTCCAGTGGTAGGCGATAAATACCAGTCGCACTTTGGTTGTGGGTTCGATTCCCGCAGCTTTGTCCGACGCGACGGGATGTCACACGGTCTGCGTGTTGTCCTTTTTCCAAAACTATATAATTCTCAAAACATTCCCCAAAATGAGATAAAATCTTCAAAAATATTCATAACATATTTTAACCTCAAGTTTATCTCATTCCTTTCCTTTTCCATCATATCATAGAGTAACCCATAATTACCTAAAAAGTAAGGATCATATAAACCCTAATGGTTACCTTAATAATTATTACCTGAATTTCCACATCGAGTTGGCCATCTCGTAAATGATGCATTAGAGAACTCACGAAGGTTTAAGTGATTGATCATGGATCCTTGATAGTTGGTTTAGAACAACTATGAGATTCCTCATTGAATCCCCTATCTCATCTAGTATCATAATCAGAGAACCACCACAGTTTCCTTCAAACCCATTGTCACTTTGGTGCCTGCTAGATCCATCCATTCACTAAAAACATAAATGTCAGTGTGAGTATATCAACAAAAACATCATGTACTAATGAGGAAGGTAGACTCTAAGATATACTTACTCATTCACATTATCTAAAATTAGGACTCTTTCTGAAATTCTAACCATTATGGTAATGTCACTTATGCTTAAAGAATACCCTAACCTCTAAAGTTATCTAAACCGACCTCTGATACCAACTATAAGGCCCCAGCCTTAAACCTTACTTAATCTTGAGTTATTACAAGATTACACATTGAGGATCTTTTCAGGTTTAGAGTTTTAGAGAATTAGATCATGAAACTTGCATTACATTCCACATTTAAACAAAGTGGTTACATAAAAGTCAGCATTCATTCTTCCCATCAACGGGAACATATTTAAAATATAACACGGATTCTTTCTTGACACATCCTTGACACTATCATCACATCATGTACCTTTCCCTTGACCTGTGAAAAATATTTCAAAAACTTGGGATGAGCATAAAAAGCTCAGTAAGAGTTATAAAAATATGGAAAGGAAACATGAGTTCATATATACATAAGAATGAAATCATACTTTACCCATAAAACAAAGGCACTTTAACATACCTCATCAAACCATGAATAAATCATAGAAATCATAAGACATAAAGGTAACTTGAGGCATTCATAACATTCTTATGTAGGGAGTAACCCTCTTGGTTACGTTTGGAATACCCATCACAGTATATTCCCTAAATCTCTTCGGAGAAACCTTAACGTTTCACTCCTTCGCGTTACCCAATGCATTGGAGAGCTATATCGGGCTCACCCGCCCTTAGTTTATCACGGAACCACCCGTTCTTCATAACAATGCCCAAGAACCATAACATAATCGTATCACATAAACATGAATAAAGGAAACATAACATTTCCACATTTCAATCACAATATAACATATTAGGATATTGAAATAATGAATCCATTCAAAAAGAAACCATTTCCAAAACCATTTAAAACATTTAATAAAGAGATTTTTGAATCAAAGTGTCCCATACCACCTTGAAGCTTTTAACATTTTAAACCATTAATATCCATATAAATAAATCCTTAAAACCATTTTGTAAACATGGATATTAATAAGAACAAATAATTAAAACATTTAAAACGATATTTTGGTTAAAGGGGTTTTACCAAAATTAGAGACACTTGAATACAATAATCAAGGAATAACATTTAGTCAGAACTTTATAATATCATGAGAATAAAAGGATTCATGATATAATACTCCAAAGGACAGTATATACACCATATAAGAGTGAATTGGTGCATAACAACAATGAACCCTCAATAGAAATGTCAAATGTGATGAAATACCTTATAAAGAAGGTATCCTTAAATTAAGGACAAATAAATCTCAAAAAATATGTGTGACAAATATATAGACACCCAATATAAGTGGATATTAAGTGTAAAACAATAAAAGGTCATTCACACATATTCAATGGATGACATATTTAATGACTACAAGTTGAACCCAAAGAAATCGAAATTGGGTTAAGAAGTTCCCTTGACAGCCTAACGGCGTCACATCAAAATGAGTTGATGAGAGATAAAAAGAGTATCTCATCACTTGGACACAAAATTTACATCATTAAGGATATATGAGAACATATCCCAACATAACAATATGTAAATTAAAAGACCCAATAAAAGAAGTCTTTTAAAAAGAGGAAGGGTGAAAGGTTCCCTTACCGAATTGGGTATCTTTCAAAACATACACCCCATGGAAGAAGGGCAATAAATCATTGATGTAAATACTCATAAACGAAAGTATATTACACAAAGAGTAGAATAATGGGCAGTACATACACCACTCAAAGGAAATTGTGGCAAATGTAGCATAAATCTCACGGGGATAAAAGTGAGATGAAAAATCCCTTACGAAAACTCGGCAGCCTAACGGCGCCACATAACTTCCAAAAGGATTGATGAGAGAGAATAGGGTCTCTCATCACATGAACATAAAAATTACAGTAGGAGTAATATAAAATAACATCCCAATCATAATAAAGATGAGCTTAAAAGAAATTACATAAAAGAATGTACTTAAAAAGAAAGAGAGTTGTAGGATCCCTTACCTCGGGTCCGACTTGACTCGATCATTCTTTAATCTCCTGAATAATAAACTTGAGTTAATTTCTAATTCCTTAAGAACCCTTTTAAAGTTCATTATTACTTTTATACCACTTATTACCTTGTCATAAACATTATGTAATCATTTAAGTTAATAATATTTGTTTTGCCGATATTTGGTTCTTAAGTCGAAAGTGGTCTTCTTACAATTACATGTTGTTCGTGTGGCCAAATGTTTATTATATCCAGAATTGTATTCATTATGTAGATATCATATATTTCATATATATCCAGTACATGCATGCATTTATAACATTACATAATCATTTAGAGGTAAGAAATGAAATGCACCGTTCATGGAGACGGTAAGCCGTACGTACGCATGAACGCTACTTTCATTTCTATTTCGTATTTTATAGAATGGAATAATAATTATATAAAGGTATATTATAATTCCAGTATAATATCATATATAATATCATATTTCCATCCTTTATACATCCCACATATGGTATTTAACGAATCAAATCACTTTGAGGGGGCGGTAGTCCGCACTTCCTTAAATGAAGATATCGCGTATACCCATAATGGAAGCCACAAAGGTAAGACAAAAATGAAAAATACAGAAGCATAAATAAAACATAAACATATTATATATCATATATAAAAATAGTGACATCATAATGGCCACCTTTGAAGGTGTTAAATGAGTATTGAACAATCATCGTTTCGGGAGGCAGAATTTCACCGTCCACGGAAACCGTATGTTCTTTAACCATTTGATGTAGTTGTGTGAGAGTGTAGCTAAAATAAATCTTGTAACAACATCCTAGTATATTGAAGATACTGGTGTTGTTACAAAAGAAGTAAATAAAAAGAGATTATAGGTTTGGAGAAGCAAAATAAAACAAATGAACAAGAGAGAATGAGTTACCTTTAAAAGTGTAATCTCCTTTTGATTTGAGCCTAAAGGCTTCCTTTGAAAGGATTCTGCCCAAAGGGGATCCTCTAGGATGAGGAGAGGGATGTTGAGAGAGTAAATGGGCAGGGGTTGGCCGAGCCAAAGGCTTGAGGGGTGTGGGAAAAGAGGTAGAGGTGGGGGCCTTTTATAAGAGGAGAGGAGGGGCACTTTTGGAAAGCAATGAAATATTACATTATTTGAAAATGCTTTTCGGTTCTAAAGGGTCCCACATTGATAGAATTCGTGGATAAGGTGATAAGGCATCGAAATCCACTCATCCAATTGGTTTTGTCCATGTGTATATTGTAGATTTTTCATTATCTTTCCATTTTAATTAAATTGTCAAATAATGATGTCATCGCTGCATCATTATTATGTCATAAATAATTTAATTTCTTTAATGTATAAAAATTAAAAAAAAAATACTATGATATAGGAAATCTTTTTAGCTTTCCACTGACTATTTATAATCAAAATTTGGACTTGTATAACCCCACTTAAAAAATTGTTTTAGTAAAACATACTATGTTAGTGTCATTTTCACTTTAACATTAAATAAAAAGTATTTTATGTTATTTCCCAACAAAAGTGGATCCATGGGGTCCCCAAGTTAGGCCATGGCTTGTCTTGGTCGGCCATGACATAACCAATAGGGTTGGGACATGTTTCTAGGTCATTTTATATTATTAAAGCATTATTTATACCTTAAACTACCCTAATTACCACTAATCGCGATTAAGAACTTAATGAGTTACTATTCACCAAAAAAATTATTATAATCTCATTGAACCACATTTTACTTCTTAATGACAACCATGTATGTCGGATTTTCAAAATTCAATACACATTAGTGGTAAAATTTCATTTAACTGAAAAATCAGTTTGCTTGATTACCACTTAGTGGTTTCACTATTCATCAAAAATTGAAGTTTTTCAGAAAATTACCAAAAATTCACCCTAAGCTATATTTGATATTCTGAATTCAAAAATGAAGTCCGTTTTACAAAATTCAAAACATATTAGTCACATTAATTAATTTAATAATTAATTCCCGCTGTCAGAGCAAATAGCGTGTTTTTATAAAACAATAAGTATCAAAAGATTGACACTAGTTTAAGTCTAATTTCAAAGTGAAATTAATTCCAATGACCACCATTGGATTAAATGGTAAAAATATTTTCTAATTTAACTTTAAAAACAATTCAAAATATTATCTAATCATATAAATAAATTAGATTAAAAAGAGGTTTTGAATTAAAACACAACATTTTACACTATTCATTAAAAAATGAACTTTATCAGAAAAATACCAAAAATTTACACAAAGTAAAATTTGATGTCCCGATTCTTAATAAGAGTTTTATTAGGTCCAAAAGAATGTATAAGAGTGATCAAAACTATATTTAATGACAGTTCGCCATCAAAAGGCGATAAGTGAACCTTTAGTGAAAACTAGGGCATATATGCCTAAAATCGAATTCTTTCCGTATTTTAAGCCTCTATCCTTTATTGGATAATTGTAAAAACATTTAAAAACATATATAATCATATTTCAGTTATTTCTATCCACTCCCGCCATTACAACGGCTACATGTTAACTACCATTTAAAATAATATTATTTTATTATTAGAGTGCAACGTAAGATTCCCAAGAAACTCGTTGTTGCGTGTTGGGTACGCCATCGAGCATAGCGTCCCCTTTAAAGTCATTTAAAGATTTTATTCACAAATATGGATAAATATGAAATGTCATATTCTTTATTTACCTGGGATGTTACAGAGGATATGTCCAAGAGAACATTAGTGTGTCTTTGAGATATTGGGTTTGGACCTCATGGATACTTCCTATGTATCCCAATTATTTGGGATTCAAATACCACATAGTATTTATGGTTGGGGATTATGATAGGTATAAATCGAAAAGGAAAGTATTTTTGGGTATTATAAAATGTATGTGTCTGATTTTAAGAGGTATAGTTGGGACTTATAACATATTGGAGGACCAATTCTATCATAGGATTGTATAGATTTCATGATCGCCACTAACCTCTAATGCCACCTGAGTAATTATTAGTGTGAGGAATAAGTGGAAGGAATATATTTGAATATCACAAAATCCACTTTTACCAATGGTGGATAAATTCTAATCCTAAATGGAGAGGTAAAGAAAGAGTTATCAGGCTTATCTTTCCTCATACTTTCATATCTAGAGCTTAGACAGAGAGAGGGGGTTTGGTGTATATCTCCTCCCATTATTGTAAAATGTGCTGGTGAAGAGGTGTAAGAGTGATTACTCCTACAAGAATGTCTAGGGTATTTACCTATGGAGAGAGGCCCTATATCTGGTTCATGGGGAAGAGAGAAGTATTCTACACCAGATCTCATCGATGGTAAATGCTAATGATTTCCCCCAATTCCATGAATGTTTAGGTTCGTGTGGGAACCATTGATGTCATGAGAGCCACCATTTTTGGGACCCTCATAAACATGGAAAAATAAATATGATAATAATCCATGGATTCCCCTTATTGAGGTGGTTACATATGTAAATATACATAATATGGGTATGTAGTCTCAGTTTGTCATGATGATGTTCCCAAGGATTGGATTGTATATATAGGGTGGATTTGGAAGAGGCCACAGCCTGATGGTGTTAGAATTGTTCACAATGTTGATCAGGTGGGACTGAATGGATCAATAGAGGGAAAAATTGGATATGGAGAAGAGAACACCCTTGGGTTCCCTAATCGACATAGTGGGTTATTATGATTGATGGGGTTATCTCCATGTAGCATATTTCCCCATGCGATAGTGGACATCAGTGTAGAACTTTTTTAGATGGGACTGGGTTTTCCCCATATATAATGTTACTATAAGGGATGAGTTTTTGTCCCCATAGAATCTTCCTACATAGAATCTAGTTCCTCCCATTTAGTGTATTATAATGTGGGGTAAGGATCGGTTTTTGTATCTTTATATAACATAGGGTTTTGGTTGACAATGTATCAATAATCATGTTCCCCATATGATTTTTTCCATGAATTTGTTTTTATGGTTGGTATGGTGAATTCATTTTCTTACATAATTCAATGTGGAAGGTTTAACTAATTAGAATCACATGATCAAACATTTTTTCCATGATTCTACTCAAATTAGGGCCCAAATTAATTCTCCAATGTTCTCTTTTTTTGTTTCACTTCAGTTTTTTTTTACATAGAAACTGATTGACAGAGTACCGAGATGGTTGGACATCCATGGTTGGATGTAGGGATATTTTTGTGGGACCCCTACGAGGATGGCTAGTCCAAAAAGTAATTTTATTTCTATGGGATAAAAATATTTATCCCACCCCATGGATGATTTTTCATTTGAGGGGATTAGTCATTTGAGGGTATAGAAATAAAAATATATCCCTGCAAATGATTTGGATTCATTTTCATCAGCTGATCATATCATGTCATCTTCCAGATGAAATCATTGGCAGGACACCACATAGATTGGAATAATTCCTTAAATAATTGTGATCGACATATGAATATTTCTACTCGGACCATAGTCCTCCTTCATGGCATGGCCTCCCATGATCAATTTTGTAAAACTAATATTTTTTATTTATTTCTATATCTTTACAAATTCATTAAATTATCATATGTTATGCATAATTTTCTAAACAAAAAAAATCTCCCATCAGAATGGGCTCTTATTGGGATGAAGAGGATGCAATTCCAATGAGGAATCAAACATTTATAGAATGAATGAACATATAATGCTCAATTTCTTTCTAAGATAAGGGACTCACTGAGCATAGTTTTAATATTTATATAGTTCATGGAAAACCTTATATACATGGTATATTTTCTATTATCATAACACTTTTTTCTATGTCCATTGTTGTGAAACTTAGCAGGTGTAACTCGACTTTTTCATAGGCCACCCATTAATGGTATTAGACCCCACATGTGTTTCTATATTTTCATTCTTTATTTATAAATTATTTCATAATCCATGAAACAAACATGTCTAGAGAGACGGTACTCAACTTTTACCTAGGGTGGATTTTTTGGTTTTCATCCCTGTGAGTATTATGTCAATTTTTTGGTCATTTCGTATTATTAAAAGTCATACAAATGGAACAAGTGCTTTAGGAAAGATTCCTTGACCATGCGTTTTTGAATGATGACACAAACAATGATGAATATATGATAATGTACTATCATTTTCATATATATAATGGGGAAATATTTCTCAAATTTTTTATTTATATATGTGAAGAAAGATGCAAGATATGTACAAGAGGTGTGACCAAGTAGTATTTTTGGAAAGAAAGCTTCCAATCATGATGTTTTTTATGATTATGATGATGGAAGAGGCTTCTACTAGGGATGGATTCTCCTCTAGTTGATTGTAAAATTGGGGAAAATGATGAAAACCCAACTAGGGAGTAATATGCAGAGTCCAATAAAGGTTTCCTCATGAAACCGACCTTCGATTTCCAATGGATAGAGAACAAATATACATTTTTCTGGAACATGATGGGTATTTTCTTAGGGTAATTACATTTTAATGTCATAGAGGCATATATATAAGCACATTTATTAAATGGGAATCCTCTGTATATAATTTTCTCTAATCTGATGGAGGGTTCAACCATAATACAGTTTAATATTGGTGTTAAGGATTTTCGAGGGCTATGATTTCTAGTCAAAGAGTTTGGACATAAATAATTTTAACTATCCTATTCAATAGTAATATTGTTTAAGAACATTCCTCTCTTTTCAGCTATGGTGGGGGGAGTTATAAGCTTTAATATGGAGCTATGTAATCCAAGGTGTGATACGGGACAAAAATGATGTTAGGGATTATAGAGATATAATATGTCTCTCATATGAATGAAATATCATCTGATCGTCATTGAAAATGGGGTGATTGATGTGAATCCCACTAGGGTGCATTATACTAAGTCCCCCAATGCTTCTCTTAGGACACTAACTATCCATTTCTTATGGAAAGAGGGCGCTTATGGAGATTTATAGATTCCCTAGAAAAGGGAATGGTTTTATAAAGAAAGGGCCCATATATGAAAGAATTATTCTGTATAAAAAATTACTAATAATGTGTATGAATATTTCCCCTTTGTATGAAAACACATAAAAAAGAAAGGTGGATTTTTTGGGTTGATCTTAAGACATAAGACTTGATTATCTCTATGTATCTCATAATAGAGAGAGTCAATCCATATATTATTTTATGATAGATTTAATCACACCATCAATATGATTTGTGTTGTGAGGATGAATTTTTTTCTTCAAATATAGACTCATGAATGGATATAGAATCAGTTTTGGACACACCAATGTTTTTATTGCTTGTAGATTATATATTGGGGAATTTTAATTTATGGCTGGACTGAGATATTGGATCTGAATGTCACTACCTACCACACCGAGGAATGAATTTTGTTCTATGTTGTTCTTGTATGGAAAATCCCTTATGATGGTCCATCACAAACATAGTAAAGGTGGTCATTTTTGATGGCTAGGCCCATCGTTAGATATTTCAACATCACTATGTATCATGAGGTAACAAGGTTCCGGATAAACATAGTACTATAATTTTTACAACATGTAATAGGGACGTTATCCATACATTTTAATGTCATAAGGTAAGGACATGGGTGTATCATCATGAAAAAATAAGGGAAACC
This sequence comes from Viscum album, assembly GCA_963277665.1. NCBI lineage: Eukaryota > Viridiplantae > Streptophyta > Magnoliopsida > Santalales > Viscaceae > Viscum > Viscum album. Next base: position 1,008,272,278 of record OY728119.1, on the reverse strand, counting down.
CACATAAATTCCATTTGGGTATTCATGGAATCACCACATGGGTGATATATCATGCTTGTGAAACAAGGATTCCTAATATAGGTTCCTGAGGAATATTATTATTGATACATACTGTAGGGATACATTTTTATGTAATTTTTTATGATGTTTTTGTGTAGTTTATGGCCATGTTACTAGGACAAAATAATGTCTTGCATTTTAGGTCATTCCACTAGGACTATGGTGTCGTGGAAATGATGATTAACAAAAGTATTACCATACCACGATATTTTGGCATGCCTTATAAGTAAAGAGTAGGTGTGAAAAACCAAAATTCTAGGGGTTCTCATATTAGGATAACTAATATGGGACAACACTATATATAGGGATTACAGAGATTAGAAAGGCCTCCTCTGATAATAAATTCACTTCTAGTTGACCTGACATTTAGGGTGATTGATCAAAATCCAAATATGGTGTATTATATAGTGAAAAAGGGGTCCCCATTACACTAACCTTATTGATTACCAAGGGCCAAAGAAATATTTTTATGATATAAAATTACCAAGGACATAGAGTCTGACATATATAAGGAATGTTTCTGAGTAATTTAGAAGAATTCAGACTAATATTGGAAATAGAGCGTGGATCTCCAAACATAGATCTGACTCATATGTTGGAAGGTAAATTTATATTTTCTTGATAGAAACATGTATGAGGGAACCAAAATTAATATCTAATTCATAGATCATTGTTTGTATGCAGGAGAGGGGGATTCTTTTCAATGTTCCTTACCCTATGGATGGATATAGGAACTTAGGTCTAGGCTTCACTATGTATCCCCTTGGAATGAGAATAGATCCATATATTTTTCTTATATAATCATGTAGTTTAGCATCATGCAACAATGACATCTTCCATGATGTCTAATTATTTCAGTGAGGATATAGGTTTCCTGACATGAAAAATAAATGGTGATGTTTGACTCAAGCATATTGACGTGGATTTCACTATGTATTCTGTGATGGACGGAATCAAGAAATGGGATTTTATTTAATGAAAAACTATTTATGATAGTCTAAACTATACATACATAGGGGTATGTATTCCACTGATTGTTGCAGCTGGACCCATGATGGGAGATCTCGGTGAAACTATATTTCTTGTAAAGGAATGATTCAAGGTAGACATAGTTCTGAATGCAATTCCCTTAACAAATATAGCGTATGCATAGAGATAAGGAAGTTAATATATAATAGACTTTTGTATTAAAGGAGACATGTTGGAGTTCCCTATATCAATTCTATTTGAATTCCAAAAAAAATTTCCACATTTTTGGTTGGGGATAGGATATATGGTATTTATTTCACTACATATCCTATAAATACAAGAATCAAGTTTCTTGTAGATCATAAATATTACATGGTAAAAGGAAGATTCAAAGAATTGTGTGTCCTATCAGGTTAGGTCTTCGACATGTACCATGAATTTTTTAGGCTTCCTATGTTACTCATGGGGTACTGATTCAATTAATCATCGCATTTGTTTGGAAATTATGTGGTGAAATATGTATTGGTTTGGATAGTAAGGAATGAACCGATGCAAAAAAAGAGATAAGAGTCCTTTCCTGTATAAACATTTAAGACATATTACATAGAAGGAACTATCACAGTACACTAGGGAAAAGTACTCGTAATTAACTAATGGTGGGGATGGACCATTGTTAAGGGACTAAATATTCACTATGTATCCCCCTGATGGTGGAAATCAAGACATACATGGTTCTTAATGGGATATAATCATAGGTATTACCCATTAATGGGGAGTGAGGAATTTTTCTTCGTGTTGTGGTTGGTCACAAGTCATAAGGGCCAATCAAAACTACATATACTATCATAATGATAATCATTCCACAGATAGTTCTAGTGTGTGGCATTAGAGATGAAAGATTCCAGGTTAGATATCTTCTCTGGTGAGGACATTGACGCCTTGTATTTTCAACACATGTTTTCACTAGTATGCTTCATAGGGTATGAATATACATTAATTTTACATGATAAGGAAAATTTAACACATAGTTTAACATCATGGGTTTTGGATAATTATAATGGGATACGTTCCTTATGTTTGTCAAACTAGAACACATGGAGGTTCCTATTTTGTTATGGTTTTGTCTAGGTTAAGGATTGCAGATCTGGGCATCACTATATAACTCATTAAAATGATAATAAAACAATATTTATTTTTATATGTAGAGATTACCTATGTGGATTTGGATATCACATAGAGACGGCGGATTGTCATTCTCTTTTCTCATAGATCTCGTTCATGTGCGGTGAGTTATAGGTGAGATGAATTGTTCCATGTATTTTAACATCATAAAATGAAGACATAGTTGTTACATATATTATTTGTTTATGATGTGGACAATGTAACTCCTATTTATTCATCACATGGTCAGGATGATAATAATTTAGGTTAAAATCATGAAATCTGGTTGATGTTCATGTGATTACACAAAATATTTTTCAGTAACATTAAATTGTTAAAGGATATAATGAGAATTCCATCAATTAAAATAGAATAATAGGATCAATTAGAGTATACCTTTTCTATGTATTAAGGTTCATTCCACATTGGATCCATCTTTGGAGGTTTCTTCCCACATTTCATCGGAGCCCTCAGGAAAACACCATATCTCCTTTGAGGAATGACCAGAGGTGAAATTTTTAGTTAAAGGAACAAACTATCTGATTTTTTTGTGCTTAAAAATGTGGTATTTTAAACAATACATTCGAATAAACTCTCTCTAATTCATGTAGCTATTTATACGATTAATCATCACTGGATATTTGATCACATATGGCTACATGGAGTGATCAAAATTGATCATCGATGGGAAGAACTGCCTTTATGCCATATACCAATGAGTGTGGTATTTCTTATATAGTGGTACAATTGGATGTATATTAATGCCACAAGGAATACAAAAGTTTATCCAACCATGGATTTTTATCCTTATCTATCATAGATAAAGGTATTCATGATTGGGTCTAGATTATAACCACTATCACTCCATTAGTCGCTAAATAATAATGGGATAAATTATTTTCATTGATTTTATACTTTGGATATAGATTCTACAACATAGTAGAACCGATGTTGGTGACATTGTCCATCAATTTTGTATGATCGAAACCAAATCTGGTAATGATGTTGGCTTTCATAATGAAAATGATATTTCTTATTCCAACATCATTTACCAATAAAACTTTTTCCCACATGGATATTAAGTCAACTATAGTGTGGATGTATTAAAATTTCATTTCGGTTGATGGACGATATGGCCCCACAATATCCATTCCCCACATAGAAAACACTATGGTGTGTCTGTTTGTATGCATGATCTCTGAGGGTTGATGAATAAATTTTACATGAACATTACAGGAATAACATGTTTTGGTGAATTTTATGCAATCCTTCATCTTATCGGGAGAGTAGTACCAAGCCTTTGGATTTGATGAGAAATTTTGATTTTTGGTTTTTTAGCATCATGGACTCCAGTTTCATTAGTCTTAATGATGGGGGACATTACTTCCCCACCAATTCATATGAGAAGGACCCCTTCTAGTCATCACATATAGAGGATATTTTGATGATTTTTGTCATCTTACAAAAAAAGCTAATTTTTCATTTTGGGATTTTTATATACAACTCTAGTCGATTGGATTGTTCCATTTTAGAGGTAGTATCTCATGAGCCCTATCCCACAGTACTATCACCATATGGATCAAGGACGAGGCTGGCCGTATTGATCTCTATCCATTCAGATCGAAAAAGGTGAAAGAATATAACGATGTGCAATAATGATGAGTATTTCATATTGATATTGATCAAATAGGGTTGTGGATATATCTTCCAATTCATCTTATTTGTAATTTTATGACCATCATACATGAGTTAGTTTTGTATACAAAGGGAACTCCACCATTAATCCTCATACATAGTTTATCTAGGTGATTATTTTTCTATTTTTATGGAATAATCAAATTTAAAAATTAATTATTGGTTCTAAATCAACCTTTATTTTATAGTGATTTACTTATACATGAAGTGACAACACAATCCGTGAAATGAGAGCATAATATTCTACCTCATTGTTCTTGAACGATTATTACTGTAGGAAGAAGTAAGGCATGACTTCCATAGCTGTGTAGATGATCATGAATCCCATCCCAACCTTACTGGGTCTGTATTATTCCATCCATTTTACTATTGGACATCTGGATGCAGAATCAAAATAAATTTACCATAATGGGGATACCACTTGAATAGGGAAAATCTCCACGTCTGGTATCTTAGTTTAAAGTGGCATCATTTATGTTGGGGGATGTTCTGTGAGAATTTTTTCCAATTCTTTTCCATTGATCATTTCACAAGGCATGAACTCGATTTCAAACTAATACAGTATGACCTCCCATTTTGATATAAATATGATAATCAAGGGAATGGTGACTATGTATTTGAGCGAGATCTAATGGGAAACCAGAAAGATATTGTGATTTTATAGTAATGGAATTACCTTTTGAACTATCAATATTATCTCTATACAAATTTTCTCTATTTTTTTATAATGAGTCTCAACATTGAGCATGGTTTAAAAGACATAATAAAAACTATTTTCACTATTGTAAAAAAAATTTAGTTAGGAAGCCACCTAGTGAATTTTATAGTGCTTTCAAATATATAATTAGTGGTCTTCCTTCAATATCAGGCATCAAAACTTGTCAAAGTAATTTATACTTATTAATAAAATCAAATGCTTCCATAAAATCATCAATCCTATGATATGTAACCCCTTTTTTCATCACCATAGTCCTGGGAAAACAATTTCTTGAAAACCTAGCTATAATGTGCTGAATATATGCCTAATTTCCAAGAAGTCCTCTTAGTTTTCTAAGGTTATGGGGTGGTTTGATGTTTAGGATTTCATTTTTATTATCGGGGTCAACTTTGATACCATCACGACGCATGAAGAGGATGAGAAACTTTCTTGAGGTAATGCTGAAATCATATTTTCAATGGATCCTTTTTAGGAAGTGCTCTTGTAGCTTATTGGAGAGGATTCAAGTTCATCCATGTGGTCTAAGAACTTTCAAGACATAACCACATAATCATTAACATAAAAATCATAAAGCATCTTTAGTAAGTGTTTAAATATTTGATATATGGTATCTTGTTATGTTGTGGAAACATTCATCAAACTAATAGGAATTACCCAATAAAAAAGCAATCCCTATGGGGCCCTAATGGTAGTGGAATCTTAATCATCTCAGTCTTTTCAGATTTAATTTTACCCCATACAACCTTCCATGAAGGAGAGTTCCTACTATCCTATAGTTTCATTGATTAGTTTCTTCATGATCAAAATGGGGAAATAATCCTTCAAATAGTTCGGGTTATGATCTCAGAAATCAATGAAAAATCTAATTTTACTATTCATTTTTAGGATAAGGACTTTATTTGGATAGAAATTGTGGATTTTTGACCTCCTATGGGGCCTTTTTCATGGAGAGTTTGTCAACTTCAGTCTCAATTTTGGTGGCATGAATCAGATGCTTACTTCTAACTGCATCCTTATAACCCTGATGGTCTAGTAGAATACCCAAGTGTTTACTCGACACCTTGCGATAAAGGTCTGTAATTTCTATGTGGTTCTAGGTGAAAAAATCCTGAAAATTATTTAGAAAATATATATATATATATATATATATATATATATCACTTTATATTTATTAGGAATGACTACATAGAACATTGTGGGTAGTTCGCCCTTTTATGTAGGCACATTTTCCCCTTTAAGTACATCAATGGTAGTAGATATGCCTTCCCCAAATGATGGATGGGAATCCATGAGGTAATCATGCCCCTATTCTTTCTGATCTCATCCATCTTTCACGTATTCATCTTGTTCAAGAGAGGGGCTAGTGGTGAAGTGAATTCTTTAGAGTTGTGAGGGGTTGATTCATTGGAATCTAGAAGATGAAGTGAAATCCTCTAACCTAACCGGCAATGAATAGTGTTTTTGATGATCTATAGGAGATGTGTGGGACAAGGAATATTCCTCTTTATATTATCTTGGTGACATGAAGACCTATTCTAACTCAGATGATAAGGAAGATGTTTCTTAAATATTATAATATAGAATGATTCAATCCTCATATGATATTTCCCTATCATCATGGGAGTACATAACTTTTCAATAGTGGTTAGGTTCAATTTCCAGGAATGATATCATGATTGTCATTGAATATGAACATAAATTTGGGACAACTTTCTTGACTAGGATGATTGGAAACAGGTACTCTTCGTCATGTTTACTGGAGGTGTTGGTTGAGATCATTCCTAGTCTGTTATAGAAAATGAAACAGGAAATATCGTAAACCTTGGTATATTTTCTTTCCCTAAGAGAGGATCCTACATCAATATAGTGAAACTCCTATGTTTCAAATTGGGGGGTATTGATAAGAAACTCACCAATTTTTCCATTAATATTGTATTTTATTCACTTGAGTTAGGGAAAATGGATTTCCATTTATTGATAAAACCATGGCCTTCTGAAAAAAACTGTGAAGGTCACATCCTACTCAACAACATGAAATTATAAATGTATATGAGTTCTCCAAACCGATACCTAATATTGATTAGTCCAATGGTCTTTTGATTTTCTTTGTATCCTCATATTTTTAGGGAGAAAGGTGATAACATATCCTCATTGTAACCCATCCAATGTATTGTCTACGTTGGAATGAGGATAACTCCATATCCATTTTCAACAAAAGATTGTCAGATATCGATGTCAGTTTCCCTAAAAGACACATACAAGGGACTGATGTGTCTCTGTATAATGATATTTTTTATTGATACATAATAAAGATACCCATGATGAATTATACATGATCAGTCTTTATCTGATAGACTTTAAGAGTGGAAACCTCAAATTAAAACTCATGGGGGATTAAAAAGGTCACTTTTCATGCTTCACGAATGAATTTTGATAGACTCAGGGAATCCATAATTGACAACATGAGACACAAATCATAGCTTCTTTAAGATTTAATATTTATGATCTAAATGAGGGTGCTTCTCATTTTTTAGATGCTATTTCACAAAAACATTAATATTTTTATGTGCCATATGTATATGGATCCACACTTCAATAAAGAGATAATGGTGCTCTTATCCTCACTCGGTTAGGCTAAGAAGATATTCTCACACACAATTGGATTTTAGACACTTGTACATAGTCCTAAATTACGGGGTCAAGGTGACTTTTTTTATGTGTACGGTAGTTAAATTTGTTAAGTTGGACTCTCAACAAGGAACTTACATATGTTTATGTAGCATTGATGGTCCATGTAGGGGTGTAGGTAGACTTATTATTTCTCCCATGACTATATATTCCCATACTCCCTCAGCTTTGGAAGCCTCTTCCTCTGGCTCCCCAATAGAGTGAATAGAAATTAGGTTTATAGTAGTACTCTAGATCCATGAAGTAATTTATTAAATGAATAACATTAATGGAGAAAACATTAATTTAGTGGGAAAAAATTTCTTCTTCTGATTGTTACATTTTGGTGATCACATATTATGATATTATTTAGTGGGTGGTTACTATATATCAATTAGACGGGTTAGTGATCTTATATCAATTTAATGGGATAGTGCGCATATATCTATTTTATTGGATAGTGGTTGTTGTTTAACATTTTAGGTCATAAAGTATGAGAAATTTAAATCAAATTTTCGCATTGGAACAAGTTCATCTTCCACAATTTACACTCTTACTACCCATTTTAGACAATTTTTTGAAAGACTAGTTTCTAAAGAATTATGATAAAAATAGGGTTCGATGTTTTGTAGTGGAACTGGTAAGAGGAATAACTATCTCTTAAACTATTCTGATAATATTCCATGAACTTGATTGATTTTATTCATATTATTCCATCTATTGGACATCTTAACTCTTTTACTAGAGACACATTTCTAGTCAACACCATCAATAAGTGAAGTAGAAATATCATATGATAATTATGGTGGGAGTTTCTCCATTATAACATTCCTAGATTACACCATTTTCTAAATTATTTTTTTATGTTGATTAATTCTATATTTTTGTTTCCCAGTATCTAGTGGAAGGGGTAATAATCTTTCCATTCAATATGAGCTATCTGGTCAGGCCTCCTGGGCTCTCGAAGGTGAAGTAAATCCTTTTCCGTTTTTCTAAAATCTAGCTTGAAATGTTCATTTCCCAAATCAAGTAAAAATATTTCATAATATCCTCAAACAGAATTTCATGGGTCCTCTTCACTCGTCCTAATAAAATAGGGGTTTCTATTCACGCCTAGGGGGTTCTGCATGTTATATTGTGGGATTTAGAACTATATCGAGTCCAAAGGTTGGATTAATTATGACCGACGCATCATCATTTTATCCATTATTTTCTATGATACTGGTGGAGTCACTCGGGACATGAGATAAGTTTGTTTTATGATGAACTCAATTCATTGGTTATTTTTTTTAAAATCTATGAACCCGCTGTTATAGATCACTAGGACAAGCAGTGTTGGATGTATTCATAGAGGATATGTATAAAACGATTACTCAAGTCTTCATAGGGAACTGATACGTTTAGGGAATTGGCCAGTCATTTCCATATAGAAATGATATATGAGACCCTGCCATTTTCTATCCATTTTCATTTTGAGAGGTCACAAAATTTTCAATTTCTCATCATTGAGATTATCTAATAGAGGATCTTTTGAATGAGGCATTCTCTGCTTGGGATTTCCCTAAGCTAGCCGATTGGTTTACCATATGAATGATGATACATTAAATATTTGTATGATGCATCTATGTTTCACTACATATTTTCATTCAAGGGTTCCCATAATGGGATAATATTAAGATGCATAGTGTGCCAGATTATTTTTGGGGTCTCCAAAGCCATTGAATATCAGAAATATAGGTGTCCCAAAAAATATTAGTGGTAGGACATCAGTCACCCCCTCATGGCCTAGTTCTCACTTTGGCTAAACAAGTGTGAATATTTAAACATGTTTTCATGAAACATAAAAATGATTATAATTTAAATATGGTTTTATATTCTATGGCCGAACCTAGGTTATCTCTCAAAGAACTGTTATGCGTTTAGATTGTGGATTTGTAATTAAAATAACTAAAAAGTGGTGGTGGTTTTTGAAAAAATATATAAGAAAATAATTAATTCTAAATAGTTTAGTATTTCAAAAAAAGTGTATTAGGAAAATATATGAGATAAACTGGTTTTTTATGAGTTGAGTATAGAAACTGCTAATACATTTTTCTAAGGGATCCATTTAGCTTTGGAGTAAGGCTTTAGTGGAAATTAATTGAAACCCCTTCTAATTTCTATGCTTTTATATCCATACATGAAGAACCAAACACTAAAATAACAATCATATAGCAATGGTGCATCTCATATTCATCATATAACAACTAATAAAGGAAATTTAAATATCCAAATTTTGGTTAAGAAAATGTATTCATGTGTTTCCCAATCGGACCAACACATGTATTTCCCTAAAAATGTCACACCAATCAGTTAGTAATTAATTTAATATCAATCACATGCCTCAAAATAACATTAAAATATGAAATAATTTAAAGAATATATAATTATTTGTTTTTAATCACAATATAATACACAAAATATCTATTATATGCTCTATAACTCCCATAAAATTTTTGAAACTCTCTCACATTGAATGCCCACCATTTAGCCCACCAACGAGATGAGGTGAAGCTCGTATGGTGCTTTAACATCATCTAACATATCCCTATGAGGATAAATAGAACCAGAAAATCCATAACAATTAGGTTAATCTTTTTGGTCTTAAAAATATAGTCCCCCTTAATCCTAGTAAAAATATCAAATGGGGTGGCCAAGGATCCAATTTTTATTTAATGAGGCAGGTGGTTTTGGCCACCCAAATTTCATAAAATCACATGGCCCATGGGTTTTAGCCTCCTAACAGTATCTTAATCTTTTAAAATAACCAAAATATTTTTCCACACATCCTGACCATCTATATAATAAACAATTGATTAATTTGGACACATATAACTATAGATTTAACCAAAAAAATAACTCTTCTTTTGACTTCGAGAAGATTCCTTTTATTGGAAAAATTGGTTCAGATGGCCCTCTTAATGGATCAATTGACGTTTAGTGTATTTAGAAGATTTTAATGAAAATTAATTTTGTATCATCCAAAAAAATTCATCCCAACTAGATACACATATTTATTATATTGTTCGTTTGAGACCACATAGGTTATAGGGAACCTGCAAACTTTGGGGCACTTTTCTTGAACATCATTATGGATCCTCCATATCGAATCCACCTATAATGGAATCAAAAAAAGAAGTGAAATTATATTTTTTAAAAGTTATAAACACAAAATAATTAAATCCGTCATGAATATATATTTTTCAAAATATTGGAATGTTATAATAACAAATCAGTTTAACAGAATGATGTTAGGGTGAAAAAAACAGTGAATCGGTGTATGATCACACCACCCCATCTAATCATTGATAATTACAATAAAATTATCATTTCCAAAAATTATGAATTTATTTATTCCCATTGTTATGAAGATTTAGCATTGAAGATTTAATCCATGCATCAATGTGAGCAATGATAAATTGACAGTAAGGAATTTTTTTGCGGTAAGGTAAAATACTTTCTCATAAATTTTGTAGGGGAAACTTTCCCGAAGATTAATGCTACCAATTTGAGAATATATTTCAATAATCCAGAACGATTTCTAATATCTAGGTGTGTGAATGAGAACCTTTTCTGGTTCTTTTTTCCACATAATATCTAGTAAATATTTGTTATTTTAAAAGCTTATGTTTAAATTATTCTATCCACAAAACATTACCTATATAAATTTCAATCAAATTTCAATACACACTAATTTTAGCATTCTCAAAAGTCAAAAAATAAGTTCCCGACCTTTATATCCCCTCTATTGTGAATTTCATCACTCCCAAAATTTAATATTATTTTTTGTATTTTTTTCAAATTATTATCTTAGAGAGCATATCACACTTATCACCCATTACAAATTTTATCTCCTCAAGAAACTAATTGTAAAAGTTTTAATAAGATCAAAGGTTATGGAATAGTGGTTTCAAACCATCCCACAAAACAGAACTTTTTTGAATAAAATTGTTATTATTAATGTTTAAGGGTATACAACAGTCAGATGATAGGTACATAAACATAGGTGAATTTTGTACAGTAATTAAAAAATTCCATAGGTAATGAACATATTGAAAAATAATTTTTGAAAGAAGAAAAATGTTAAACTAAATTATATTTACCATACATTGAAAAATAAATATTAACACTTCATGGTTGGGTAAAATGCTTTAGGGAGATGATAAGTGACAAATTTTTCCATTAAAATAATCACACAAGGTGTACAACTATTCTCATAGTATTCAAAATTATTCTACCAATTATATCATCTATAAATAATCAGTTGACTATAAAAAGCTACAAATATATTTTAAATTCATGCTGAAAAAAATTCTAATAGTGATTTATTTGTAAATTGTTAAAAAATATGAAATAGAGAAATTCAGTATAAATTTTCTATAATCTCCATGATTAACTTGAAAAAAATTAATATTCTGGAACCGTTGTGAGATAGTAAAATAGGCATTAGTGAGTAAAAATATTATTAATTTAGAATAAAAACAAAAAAAGATGGTTGATTATGAAAATTCCAAACTAACCTTGGAATATACCCATACCCACACCTAGAGTATGAATTTTCCTCAATGAAACAATAAACAATGTTAGAAGGACAGATAAATCCCATGTGGGGTCATTGGTATGATGTTTCTTGACCTCATAATTTCTATATTGGGGACTCTAGAATGGATTTATGAAGGTTATTCAACCATTGCACATTAATTTTGAGGGTTTTTTTTATTTCAGCATTTTGAACCCAAACTACACAAAGTGGATAACGACTATTAAGATTGTGTTATCCATACCAAGAGAAATGAAGCTTACATGGATTCAACATCAACCTTTTCATTGAAAAGGACGACCCTCTGTCTAATTTGGAATTGGCGATGAAGGATGAGATGATCATGGTAACTCTTGGTTTTCCAATTATAGATCTGGGAGTTATCATATTAATCTTTACACATTTCATATAGATCATTAATCTATAACATCTTCTAAAAACCTGTAATTGAAAGATAATAATTTCAAAGGTTAATCACGTAGTATAAGCAATGTTGTATCTCAATAAGTAGGTGATAAATCATTCCAATAAATAAAGTATTATGGTGTCATTCCGATGATTGTTTTGAAGAGAGTATGATAAGACCATAAGGAATCATCGAGTTTAAGATGCCAATCTTTTTGTTTGTATTAAACCATTTTTTCAATGATTTATTTTACCTATCTATTAGACACCTCATCTTGGCTAATGTTTTCTGGGTGATATGTAGCAGACACTCAATGGCCAACCACATATCGTCGCAAAAAATGATTTCATTCATTGTATGTAGAAATTAAAACCTTGGGAACTGATAATAAACCTAGAAAATACAATTATATATAATATTTAGGTTCTAAAAACATAAAAAACTATTTTAGAATCATCATTCCACATTGACCATGCCACTACCAATTTTGATATGTAATCAACTGCCAAAAAAATGTACATGTTTCCCTAGGAATTGGGAAATTTCACAATAAATTCAATGCCCCCACCATAAAAAATTTCATGGAAGATAATGTTTTTTTATTTCAACTCGTTTAGAGACATTTTGTATTCATTGATAGCAAATAAAAGATTTAAAATTTTCATTGGCATCTGAAAATAATTTTTTCCATAAGATTCCAGAGTCGAGGACCTTGTGAGTAGTCTCTTGGGTTGTAATGTAGAACAAATAATAAATAGGGTTTTAGAACAAAATTAAAGATTACAACATGATATCAGGAATGAAACTCTTTAATACATTGTCATTTCAGGGGAAGAAATGTACATTTCATCCCAAATGTGCCTATGAGACTCACTTTTTAGATTGTCATCTTGGTAAATTTGGAAATCAGTATGAATACAACATTATACCAAATAATTTAAAATCTTGGAATACCAATGAATAACATCTTTCACTTGGTATAATCAATCATCAAGAAACATGTCATTTATGGTAATACAAGGGGATAATTCAATGTCCAAAATGGGACGATCCTACTAATATGCTCTACCACCACATTCTATTGTACTTTTTAGCCAATATTTCTAGATTAAATGCCTAAATATGAGCTTCTTTTGGATTATATTTTGTTTGGATCTTGTTTTCATAAGGATAAATTGAAGAAATTCATGGTTTTATAACACAGTTACCTTGGACCCTTGGAGGTATAGCCTAATTTCTTCCTTGTAAAAAAATAGAAAATAATTATTTTTCAAATGTGGTGTAGTTTTCTTGGGCATGGTCCGGTGTGTAGAAGGCATGTTCTATGACATGTGCTTCTCAATCAACCGGTTGTGATATGAATTCTCCGACTACACAGTTAGATGCATCACACATTAGCTAAAATTTTAATTCCCATTGAGGTGGTTGGATTACCAGTGGTGATTTGAGATTCCATTTCAATTTATAAAAATATTCAAAGAATTATTTATCAAAAACATTTTAATTTTTTTATTGAGTAATAAACAGAGTGGTAGTGCAGTCTTACTAAAGTTATGAATGAAACGATGATAAAATCAACCATGACCTAAGGAATAATGCTCATCTAAAACATTTTTGGGGAAGTGTAGGGATTAAATAACATCCACGTCTGATTTATCTACTAGGATAACATCCATATAAATTACATGCCCATTTATTATAAACTTTTACACCATGAAATGGAATTGATCATAATTTAATATAATATTCATTTAAATATAGTGAAATAAGACCCATCCAAAACAAATAAAACACTTATCAAAATATGATACATAAATAGTGAAATTATCAGGAAAAACATCCAGGAAATCCTCCACATAATCTGAAACAATTCTGACCTTTCCTCCCAAGAAGTAACTAAATAATTTCACATACCTATTTGAATCATAATATGTACAAAGTTTCCAAAGGGGAAACTAAATTTTGTCTTTTAGAGATCCATAGTGGAAATATTGATTTAAAATTATCCAGAATACCCATCCAAGAAATAGTAGTTTGACATACATTCTAGCCTCTCTAGTATCGTTTTTATGATTGTAAATGGGAAATAGTCATTCCCGGTGTGTTAGTTTTTCAGTGACAGTCTATAAAAACATGAAAACTATTATACAAAGGGGTTGGAACCAATTTTTCATTTTAATTTTTTATTACTATTCAACCCGTTTTCCATAGAAATACCTACACTAGACTAGCCCACTGGATGTTGGAAATTGGTTAAATGATTCCACAAGTCAATAATATCATTACCTCCTTAAAATAATTTAGTAGGTTAGGGTTTACACGGCCTTTTAGCAGCTTCACTGGATTAGAATCCTAATTTAATGATATATGTTGCATTAAAATTGATGGGATAATACCAAGAATATCAGAATGTTTCTGTACCATTTCTTTCTTATATTCCCTAAAAATTTAATGGTGTCTCATGTCATGATATAGAGGGAGTGTACTCAAACCAATGACATCAAACTTGTTTCCATTATCAGAAATGAATATTTTATGTTTTCCAGTGGTGGTCTAAGATTGAATTTAGGGGGATTTTTGTTTAATGGGAGTTAATGTAGTAGTGAGTGTTCAATTATCTCATTTAAATAATCAATTGTAACATAATCTATTTTGGAATGATATGTTAAAAGAATATGAGTACCATTGATGGTCATTGAATACTCTATTAATAAGATATCATAAACTAACTAACTTGCATGACATTTATCAAGACAACTACAACATTAAATTCCTAGTTTATTGAATTTCTATTAAGGATGAAAATATAGAATGGGGTTCATTGGAAAAATGATATTTTCTCAAGGGATGATAGTATGTTAATATAAGTAACAGAAATTGAGGAATGTACTTCCTAGGGGTGCCACATGGAATCAAAGATATTTATGTGGAAAATTTCAACAAACAACTCTATAGATAATGTTCAATTGTTAAAATTAATTATGGTATTGTAATATTTTAATAAATTGTTCTAAAATATAATTGGGTAATTTTTATTCATAAAATAATTATACATTTTATTAATATAAATTTTTTTAGAAAAATCTAAAAAAATTACCCTATCAAGAACATCCTATAATACACAAATAAAGAGTGACATACTCTGGTATTCTATTTCGAAAAAACACCACTGGGCTTTAATTACCTAACCTTCTATGTGGAGAAAATAGAGTGAGTATTCACATTTATAGGGTCACCCAAGTAAATCCTAGAATTTGAAAAGAAATACTCCTAATGGTGCATGAAATCTATAATGATCCAAGATCATTTCATTATATGGGATGTGATGGATATATTAATGTTGGGGAATCCCCCCCCCC
This sequence comes from Viscum album, assembly GCA_963277665.1. Taxonomy (NCBI): domain Eukaryota; kingdom Viridiplantae; phylum Streptophyta; class Magnoliopsida; order Santalales; family Viscaceae; genus Viscum; species Viscum album. The sequence goes on along the minus strand of OY728119.1, from coordinate 1,008,256,664 downwards.
CAAAGATCACCATTACATATCATTAAATTTTCCTTCATTGTGTACACATCCCCTTCAGAAACCTTATATATCATGCAATTTGCTTCATAAAATCTATCATGTGGATGTTAAAGAGAAAATTTTTAAATGTTTCTTAGATTTCATTATCATGTTAAATATAATTTTATTTCATTGTTTTTATGGACCATTATGAAATTTTAGGAGGAATAGTTGGTCTAGGAAACTCAATAATATACACACTCTTACCATTGTGGGTATTTTTATAAGGATAAGGTCCTTCCTCTCTTGTAAAATTCATAGGGAATGGGATGGTGGTTTCCTCTGGTGGGGATTACTATAATGGAGTGGTCATTTCGATTTTATGTTTTTTCCACTAATAAGGGTGATGTAATTGACATTTTACTTATCCTTATGATTTAATATTGGTTGAGATGTTAGTTTACCAAATCTATTAATTTGGATTTTCCCCCCACCGAGTTGGGATGTTTGGATAATTGGAGTTGTATGTATTGTATGGTAGCTTGGGAGTTTTTTTGGAATTAGATTTTATTTAAACAACTTCATTCATCATGACCTCCAGGCTATGATCATTTTTTGGATGGGTTTATTGGAAAGTCATTTATTGTGTTTTAGGATTTTTGGGTGGTGGGGTTGGATGACAACTATACACCAGTTGGTTCAATGGTTGGTTAGGTTTTTTCCAATACCAACCTTTAATATAGGATTGGTTTTCCTTCCCACAAATATTGGAAAGAAATTATAGTTCTTTCTTAATTAGTAAGTTATATGGGAGTCCTCAAAATATTACCACAAAACTCTCTCAACTTTCTCTTAGTTGATGGAATTTACCAAAATAGTGGTTTTCAGAAGAAGAAAAAAATCATCACGGATTGGAGGAGGAGGTTGGTATTTACCTTGGAAAAGAGAAATTTATTAGACTAGTTTACTTACCTTTTCAAACATCGTGTCCATCATCTTATGGAATTCATTACATTTTACGTCATGGAATCCTAAAATGGTACAATGGTCCTTGAACTGAATTGTTTTGTTTTCTACTCAATGTTCTCACTGAATATCCTTCTAAAAATTATGGTTTTATCAACAATTTCACCACCTACGGAAACCTCCTTTATGTTTTGATCAATTGGAATTAAACCATGACAAAAATATTGTACAAAATGTTGTTAAATCATTTTGTGGTGTCTACAGCTAAAACATATCATTTTAAATATTTCCCAATATTCAAGAAGTGTTTCCATTTTTATTTCATTATAACATTGATTTCTTTCGTTATAGTTGCAGTGTTAGATTCAATGATGTATTATTCATTAAAAAGGAATTTCATGTCTGGCCAGCCTTTAATTGGTTAGTTGACATTGCATAGCCAATATTTTGTTTTATCATTTAATAATAAATGGAACTACTAAATATTTAAATTTTATAAATCCTCCTTTACAAATATTAATCATAAACACAAAATTTAAAGATCTATTAAGTGGAGATGTGGATCTTCTCCAACAAGATTATGGAATTTTTTGTAATAAGTGAATTAATCTAGGTTATAGTTCAAAATAATTAGATTTACCTTGTATTTGAAGGTATTGGGATGAATCTATTCATTAGGATAGGTCATTTAATTTAATTTATTATATTGAATCCATATTATGAAATTTTATTTCTAGATCCATGCTTGTTATAGAAGAAGAAAAAGGATCGAGAAGAGTTTCAATTTTTGTGTGTCCTCCTTCAAGGGATCATTTGGTTCTTCATAGAGTTGATGATTCATGATCCTATTAGTTTAATTTTTTAAAGGAAGTAGTTCCTTTAATGAATATTTCCCAATTCACAAGGTAAAAAAAACTGGTAGAAAAATATATTCAAAATAAACAGTGATTTCTTCTAAAAACACTTTCTAAAAATAAAAAGAACTACCCATAAACGATGTCAAATTTGATCGAATTTATAGGGTCCTAAAATTATGCAAAAGAGAATGAGAATACCCTCAATTCAAAAGAGGATTCTACCCAATTTCCCTCAATGAATTGGGAAAAAATTTGGAGAACACCAAATAAATCAGCAAAGGATCGACCGATCCGCGTACCGGTGCAACAATGATGTTATGTAGCTGGTTCAGCAACACACCACCTCTGTGGAAAGCTGTTGTTCGCGGAATAGAGGTGGGAACCCTCTGTGGGTGCGAAGCGGGATGGGCGCAAGGTTGCTCCACCGTCATGAACCGACCCGGCCGAGAACTGCGTCTACCGGCCTGGACCACGGACGTTGTCGTTCACGGAATAGAGGCGGAGCCTTGCGCGGCCGCGAAGCACTCCCCAAACTAGTTTGGTTCACGGGGAAGGTGCATTCAATGCCCCCGTGAAGTGGATTGACCATATCGTCCATAAACCGAGTTTTCGGTCATGGGCCTCCGCAAAAGGTGTTGCATGACCCCAGATACATCTCCTTCCCCACTCTATAAAAGGAGATCGAGGGGGAGAAGAGATATATCGATTAGAGACGGGTGGAAGGATTTCGGAGGAATGAGATTAGGATTTCACGAATAGAAAAGTTCCAATTTGTGAACCATAGTAGGTATGAAGATGGAAATGAATTAATAAGGAACCAAAAACGCATAAAAAATTGGTGAACTACAAACTTCAAATAAAAATAAAAAGAAGACCGTGAACCATTGCCCCTCCACGGATGTACTCCCTGCAGAAAAAGGAGTTTATGCCCCTTTTTCAATCCGGTGTACCGTGTAACACCCTCCTATGTGGGAAAATCCCAGACTGATGAACAGCCAACTGGAATCACCCTTAGCCGCAGCTGCTCGCGTGGACTCCCCCGTGTACCAACCTGGTACGCGGGCTGAACCCATAGCTGTGTACTGCCCTGGTACACGGGGTTCCTATCAGTCTGCGTACCACCCTAGTACACGGATGACCTCTCCAGCCACGTAGCACCCCCCTACACAAAGGGTGCCACTCCTCGTACACTTGTACGGCCCACAAAATCCTTCGGTGTTCCCATCCCCCAAGTTAGATAAAATATTTCTAATCCAGCCTGATCCTTCGCAAACCCCTCATTGGCCTATTCATAGGCCCCAAGCCAAGGCCTCCACTGAAGCCACCAGACCCGTATGATGCAACCTTTAGGTGAATCAGTGTGCCACCTTGATTTCACATACCCACGGTAAGCGAGGGAGAAGGGGTTGCTTCAGCACGTGAGCAGATTCCCAAAGCGTTCCTGGGTTCACATTCCCACGGAAATGTATGGTCCAAGCCCAAGTCCCATTTCTGCCTCTCAACTCGCCAGCTTGGGGGACCCCTCTTCCATTTCCCTTCAACTCCGGTGGTGATCACTTCTCCCCTCTTCTGAGAGTGAACGGGCAGCCTCTTTGGTGTAAGCCCCTAGCCTTTCTCATAGGATGTAGCACCCATGCACCTCCATACTTCCCCGATGCCAAGAACCAAGAGGGGAGATGGACACGGGGTTAACCTTTCCCTCTCCCTCTGGGATTTGTCACCGTCGGGACTCCTTCATGGAGTAAGTCCCAATATCTATTTCCCTGGGTTGCCCCATGCGTAAGCCCCAATCCACTTCCCATGGACGAACCTTTCATGACGTGATAGTCGAGTCTCTGCTGCCTCTTGTTTCTCACACCGAGCATGTATCGCGTGGGATTAGAGTAAGCACTGACCCTGACAACACCTCTCCCGAACTACAAGGACATTGATCCATGTCATGGCATGGTACATAGGAGGCCTACGCAAGTTTCAATCCCACTATCCATCGAACCCATGGTCCATCTTCACGTCGCTTCTCCGACACCACATCCTGAACTACGAGGAGTTTGATCCATGTCAAGGCACGGTACATAGGAAGCCTCGATAAGTTTCAAGGCCACTACCCATCGGACCCTTGTCCATCATCACCTTGGTTCTCTGACACCATCTCCCAAACTAAGAGGACTTTAATCCATGTCAAGGCATGGTACATAGGAATCCTCCATGAGGATCAAGCCCACTACCCATCGGACCCCCAATCAATCTTCATGTCGGTTCTCCAACATCACATCCCAAACTACGAGGACATTGATCCATGTCAAGGCATGGTACGTAGTAACCCTCCACAAGGTTCAAGCCCACTACCACCCGGATCCCCGGTCTATCTTCATGTTGGTCCTCTGACACCACCTCCTGAACAATGAGGACTTTGATCCATGTCAAGGCATGGTACGTAGGAAGCCTCCATGAGGTTCAATCCCACTACCCATTGGATCCCCAGCCCATCTTCACGTCGGTTTTCCGACACCACCTCCCGAACTATGAGGAATTTGATCCATGTCAAGGCTTGGTAGGTAGGAAGCCTCCACAAGGTTCAAGCGCACTACCCATCAGAGCCACGTCCATCTTCATGTCGGTTCTCCGACACCACCTCCTGTGAAATACAAGGACATTAATCCATGTCAAGGCATGGTACGTAGGACGCCTCCATGAGGTTCAATCCCACCACCCAGTCATTCAAACCCCTTTACGTTGTTTTGCCAACTCATCAGGCCACCTCAGAGTGTAAGCCCCGATCCTTCGTCTTGCATGACGTTAAACTGCATTACTGAACTACGAGGACTCTGATTCATCTCACGAGGATACGTAGGAAGCCCATATCACGAGTTCGATCCAAACACTCAAGTCGTTATTTCTCCCCCCTAGATGGCAATAAACTCTAGAGTTCCCAGTTATAGGGCTTCAAAACAGTGCCGTCTCAATGAGTCCAAACTCCTCGAAGTCATTAATCCAATGAGGGATGGTAATCCTCGGGACTAAATGATTCTGAATCCCTACGTTCAGCTAACCATTGTCAACCAAGCTTAATCTATGGATACTATGCTTGGGTATAAACCAATGATTTTTTAACATATTTATACGTCTTAAATTTATAAGAGAGTCCTGGAACAGGAAATAATTCCCCCATAAAATGGTGTGATGAGCCCGACATTCCATCCTCTCGACCAATGTGAGTTATTAAGCGTCGCTGGCCAAATCACCCAGCGAACGCCTGCCATTGGAATGTATTTCCATGTATCATTGGATATAGAACCATTGGTTGTTTCAAAACGAAGACCGATATACCTGATTCAAGCGACTGAGCGGAGTTCAGCCCTCCGTGAGATCGACAGTCAGGTACATCGGTCAAATCCACTCGATTTGTCGTGAAACAAAAAAATGGTGAACCCGACGTGAATCTTTAACCAAGAATGAGGGATTTAACCTCATCTCACTCTGTTCTCCCTTATACACACAAGGAGGGCTATGCATGGTCATTAATTTCGCATGGGATCATGAGATTCTACATTGACGGGTTTGTTTATTGTATTTGTCAAAATATTTTACAGGTACCACTAAGAACTCCCTTCGATCCAATGGCATCACAGATTAACTCACAGGTGCGTGCTTCAAGCTACGCAATTACCGTACTTCCTCACCAAAGAAGGACCTCTTCACTGACTCAGCATCTCTAATGCTGGGTTTTGGATTTGTTGATCTGAGAGTACCACTTGAACTGTACTCTCCCGATGGTGGAGGTGGACATGCATGCCCTCCAATCCGTCATGACCCGCCGGTCACCTGCCCAACAGCAGCTATGAAAGAAGAACCATACGGCTCCTGTTGCTGTCTCAAACCATTTTGAGAGTCTACCCATGGAACGATACAACACGTACCTCACTTATCTTAGAGAAGACGGAAGAGGTCGACACCGAGGACTTCATCCCCACTGAATGGGGGTTCTGCTCTAAGGCCCCTGCCGGAAGACGTCATCACTGTTACACCGCGACTCAATATTCTCATGCCGAGGAGGATGTCTCCATGAGGATCGAGGACCATGGTCCCTGAGCTCCGACCCCTCAGACTGCCTGACGAGGGTAGCAAACGTGCAACCAGGGACCGGTCATCACCCTTGTCCCTGAGGAGTAGCTCGGCTGCCCAGTCATAGAGATGTATCACGAGTAGGCACATACACCAGTCTGGTCCTCTAAAGTCCACCATCCAGACATGGCAGCATCATACGAGCAGGCGCGCATCCTCGCCGAGCTCCATCAAGCCCGTCACTCACACAGGATGGCACCTACCTGGCAAACACCTTTTTCTACCCAGGGTCGTGAAGACCACCAACAAGATGTGGTGGCGACCCAGCAACTGCAGGACTAGTTCCTAGCAGATTCTCCTAATGACTACCAACTTGATGTGGTGGCGATCAACAAAGCCCTCCATCTAGATGTGGCAGAAATTAATAGGCGGGCACGTCTCTCTACAAACAAAGGCCACCGACTCGATACAGTGGGGAACTAACATATGCATGTCCAGCTCCTTGCTGATGCAAGTAAAGTCCACCATTCTGATGTGGCAACAAACGGAGATATAAACCGGCATATCTCATCACAGGGGAAGAATCGTTCACTTGCCTTAACACAAGAGAATTTTTAGTACCCACTGACTATCGGAGGACGTGAGCAGGATATTCCTACTCTGATACCAGAATGGTCCTTCATACTCATTCCATCCAAAGATGCCTCACTGCATATCCTAGAAATGATGGAGGAGTAGGTATCGATCCCAGATCATATCTTCGAGAATTTCCAGATGTAATTGCATCAGTGGCTACAGAAAGGAATCAGGCCTGTGAGCCCATCTCCCCAATTGAGGCGACTCATCTAAGAGACGAGATAGCTGCCTTGGATCAGATCAAAATCCATGCTTCTGCCCAGGAGGGTCGTCGGCCATATTCTGCAATACAAGGGAAACCATATCGAGCAGCTTCACTCGTTCCGACTGGGGGACACTCGTCCATCACGGTGGATGCTCCAGAGCAAGAATATATCCCTGATAAAAGTCAGGATGTTCGTTGGCATATCCCGGTAATATCACAAGACCCAATTAGAAAGGTACCTAGAGGTGAAGGTTGTTATCAACAGCAGATGTCCCCGATGCCCGCAAGAAAGCACCACAAACGCACCGAAGGCAGTCGGAAAATAAAGAGCGGGATCATGACTCTGCTCTCATGGATGCTGGGGTTTCCAATACCTCTAAGAACATATAGAAGGCTCAGAACCCTACCCACCCATTACCATATTATGGGAGTGGAAGTAGAAGTTGCGATGGTCCTCCTCGGTATATCGCTACCAGCTGATCTGATGGTCCTCCCCAGAGCACCCATGGGGGCCTCCCCCACGGGCATATAATGATCGATCACAAGAGCTTCTCTTTTGATGCGAGTAATAGTAACCCTCCGCATGACCAGAAGATCGAGCAGCAAGAAGGACCTCCACTTGTTGCGGTCCACCCTAAACGTCATCCCCAGGCTATACACTTCAAACACTCTCTGTGCAGTGGGACCACGGATTATGATTGTAGTCCTCACTATCGTAATCGCAACTGTGAAGGCCCTCCCCATAGTGACATCTCATAACGACAAGAAGGCCCTCCCCTTGTCATGGCCTACCCGAAAGGTCCTCCCCAGGGGTTACGTTGCAACGACACTCTGCGCATCCCGGCATCAAATCATGGTGGCAGTCCTCACCACCCTGATAATGGAGGTCCTCCCTATAGAGATGTCATGTAATGGGAAGGCCCTCCCCTTGTTACAGTACATTATGAAGCCCCCCCCCCCATGGTGTACCCGGTAGACATTCTCCCTGCAGTAGTTTTGATGGTATTCCTTGCCATTACAGCAGTTGTTATGGTAGTCCTCTCCACCATGGCCACCATTGCGAAGGTCCTCCCCGCCATGGCCCCAAGTAATAAAAAGTTCATCCCCTTGTCGTAGTGTGTCTTTAAGTCCCTCCCCAAGATACACATCAAAAATCAAACCGTTATTGTCATCCTCACCATGATGAAGGTTATTGCAAAGGCCCTCCCCGTAACAACGCTACGCAGCCAGAAGGTCCTACCCTTGCAGCGACATGCCTTGGAGGTCTTTCCCAGGGTATGCACTACAAAAGTCCTCTGTGCTGTGAGGCGTACAACTGTAATGGTATCCCTCTCCATTACAACATCGATAGCGGAGGCCCTCCCCACCTAGATGTTGATCAACGAGAAGGCACTCCCCTCGTTGCGGTGCATTCTGAAGGCCCTCCCCAGTGTGTACCCTGCAGGTTCTCTCCCTGTGACAGCTGTGATGGTAGCCCTCGCAACCACAGCCACCATTGAGAAGGTCCTCCCCAAAGTAACATATCATATCAATATGAAGGTCCTCCCCCTGCCGAATCAAGCATATAAACACCCTCATATTCCCAGGAACTCAGAAGGATGGGATCAAGCATGTCAGATTCATAGATAGTCGCCAACGACACCATTCTTCAATCAGGAGATGGTCTAGGGCCATGTTCATCTTCTGAACCACCTCAGAATCACCCACATGATGATTCAATACCAACCGGCCCCACTGCCTCCGACCACAGTATCTGTGAGAGCCTCTGTTGGGCCGACCATGTAGAGGAATCACAAGCGTGGGAGTATGCCAACATGTTTCACCTAAGGAAAATACTAGCCAGAGATGATATACCAGTTATGTTTTGGCCCACAACCACCAATAAATTCGACATACCCAGAAAGTTGTCAGAGGAATGTGTGCACGACATCTACTCCAATATATGGACAACCCTCCGCCGGTTGAAATCAATCTTCCTTCCCTACGATTGGTATGTAGACCATGTCAAGACAATAGGGGACCTCCTGCATCCCATCGACCTAGAAGCTCTTCCTCTGGTGCGACAACCGCGACCTGAGAGGATTAAAGGGAACATTGAGTTAGCCTACATCCATGCACTACACCAGTTGCGCTGCCACATTAGCAATGCTATGACGAGAGTCTATATCGGATAATGGAGAGAATATGGAGCTCTGCATTTCACTCTTCTCCCCGCCCAGAAGAACCCGTTCAGCGTAATATCTTGCAATGCCATCACGTCAAGATAGCAGCCGAGTGGTTTCCCTATTCGGGAATGGCAACACACCCAGCAGAGACATGCCTTGAGTATGTCCTAGAAGCATCAGGCCTGACAAGAACAAGCCATTAAAGAACTCCTAAATCAGGCCATCGAAAGAATACAACATGACTCTCGTCTAATAGAGGACAATTAGAAGTCATTGCTTGCCTCCCCAGAGGGAATTGATTCATAGGTGAACTCGACATCAGATCCAGTTCACCCCTGGATGGGGGAACACAAGATAAGGCAGGTAGTGATAGCAGCAGCCACTGCCACAATCTACGTTCAACCCCATCTTGTAGGGATGGGGGAATTTTTAACAACAAATTCCCCCATAAGACCAATAAAAATGGGAAGAGACTCAGTGTCCACGGAACAGAGCCAGCCCTAGCCCTCAGGGCTGGGGGCATTTTTACCACCTCAACAACCTCCCCCACGAGAATCAGAATTTTAACGTCTAGGGAGGACAGTCATAAGAGGAGGTTCCTACCCTATCCCATCTTTTGAATCACCATCCCCTTCAAGAGGGAGGCATACCGTAAGGTCACATCAAATAACTCTTCATGTCACCCTTCGTCAAGAAGTCCGAAAGCAATCCCGAAACATGAAGCGGAAGACCAATAAAAGGCATGGGAGATCCTCTTCCTATTTGGAAGATGAAATCTCCTCCACCCTGTGATATGTATCCATCAACGCCATAGAGGCTAACCCCATGGGTGAAACAAGAGATGATGCAAATCCAGTTAGATCGGGAGACGATGATTCTAGTCAGGCTGCGACTCACAACGAACCACCCGGTGTGCACACCTGAAACCAGAGGGCCGCCCTAAATATGGCCACCCTTCCAGCTAACCATCCTCTGCTTACCCTCCATGCTTCCAACGGCGATAAAAACAAAGGACCGATTACCCTTAACCCATCTCTTTCTCTTGATAAAAATGTGCCACTTACGCTCGAAGAGAGATTCGCTCGACCGGAAGAGGAAATGAAAGAACTGAGGTGGATTAATGCTGAGCTACTCTAGATGAATCATTTTACTGAAATCGCTTCCCAAGAAGTGCCACACCATGCACTCCCAGTAAGTGCACCTCAAAGACCCAGGTTTTCCCCGCCTAATAAGCCTCCCGGTCCGTCCAACTACCTAAACACGGATTCGTGTGAATACCAAGACTTCCCTCCACTCAGGAAGCAACCAGAGCGAGTACGTCTGAACCCTATGAAGGTGTCCCATACGGCATATGCACCCTTGGTGCCGGCTAAGCTGGATCCCCAAGAAATTCCATGGGCTAAACCTGCCCAAGACCGGTCCCAACAGGATGTAAACTAGGGGCTCTCTAGCACCATCGAGGCACGGATAGCTCGATTGGAAGCAATGGAAGGACGACATGCTCTGATACAGCCAGAGCGAAAGCCCTATCCAGATTGGGTGAGCAACACGCCTCCTCCACCCAATTTTGGGAGCCATGTATTCCCAAATATCAATGGATCAGGCGATCTGGAAAAACATTTGATGCACTACACGTCTTATTGCGACCCTATGATAGGAACCCCAGAACAACAAGAAGCAGTGAAACTGAGATGCTTCGTGTAGACCATGCAAGGATATGCCTTCGTCTGGTATACGAATCTACCAACTATTTCTATAAAGAACAGGGAAGAACATGGGTAGTAGTTCATATTCCACTTCATCTCAACGCTGCCTAAAACAACAGTTAGTGACCTCATGAATTTCAAATAGAGGGAGAATGAGAGGGTCTCGGATTTCATTGCCAGATGGAAGGGTCTGACCTACTCTCTGAACAGGACAATGCCCCAAGATGAGATGCTGGCCATATGAATCTGAGCCTGCTCCACTGCCTAGGCCTAAACCAAATCGTCAATGGCACCCTGTATATCAGCGGCCACCTCCACCCAAGAGGGATGATCAGAGAGGATTGAAGTGGAACCACTTCGAGGAATGAAGACAAAAATTATACTCGTTCTGAGAGGACCAAGTCCGCGGATACTTCATTACCGCCATGAATTGAAACTTGCTCAGCCTCCCAGAGCCAAGGAAGCCTAAATAAGTAGGCCTTAATATCGGGTCAGATTATTGTCCCTACCATCGAATGTTAGGGAACAATATCCAGGAATGTTTCATCTTCAAATACCTCCTGCAAAGGATGGTAGACTCTGGGCAGGTCGAGCTGGGACCACCCCCAGCACATGTGACATATATATCTACAACCGACTCTAAAAAAAGGGAGGGGTGGCAGGAAGTCACTAGAAAAAAGGGGAAGAAATTTGATAACTGGATAACTCTGAAGACTGCCAACTGAGCCCAGGGCATACTCTGAGCCCAACTACAGTAGCCGGTGTTGCCGCTAATAGCCCTTAATATCGCAAAACCGACAATATTGGACTCACAACCCTCCACGATCTAGTCACCCGGGAGTAATCGATAAGGGAGGAGACAAGCACAAGAGGAGAAGTAAGAAACAAGGCCGAAGTTAGCCCTAAAAATGTAAGAGTTTATGCCCCCAAACTTGGCGCCATGGGCACCGACCAACCAAACAGCACCCTCAGGGACAACCTACTAGGTTGACCTGTCACATGATGAGGATCTAATCTTTGTTTCCATCAACGTCATCCACATAATAGAGTAATTCGCTGATGAAGTGTATGGATATGAACCCGAGTTCCCAATGAAAGTGGTCGGGAGGAGGAATCGCAGAAGCAGGGGATACCAAGGGAGACGTAGTCTCTACTGAAACCAACCCTATGGTTTTACCCAGGCCTAAACCATTAATATCGCGGAAAACTATGGGAGTTCCATTAAATGGACTCAACATGAGAAAGAATATTCATCCACCTCACTAAGAGGCCAGTATGGCCCCGTCATTCTAGGGTACCCATCAGAGGAGGAACAAGTGTCTAGCCGCCTAGTGTGCACAAACAGACCTACCGGGCCAAGTCCCCAGAACATGGGGACATCATCATCATTTGACCCTACAGTTGGTCCCTCCTTGTCATGTATTCCAACTCTGAAGCTGCCTACTAAAACTCTCCCGCCATTAGAGAAGAATCTACCGTTGGAGCAGAAATATGACATCCTTAAGAAGCTGGCATCAATACCAGCCAAACTCTCAGTCCTGGATGCCCTGAGTTTGTCAAAATATCTCAGGGAGGCGCTTATAGAATCCTTGCTCAGCCCCCAAGAGTTTCAAGCCGAGGTAGCTGCCACCGAGATTTACCAGACGGAGACTGGCCCAGCTGATTGCAATGTAGTGATTTCCTTCACTGATCAGGATGAAGATGTCATCATGCAAAGACATATCAAACCACTATATGTTTCTGGCACACTAAATGATGTTGAGATCCACAAATTCTTTATTGACAATGGCTTGGGAGTTAACCTCCTTCCCCTACTGACACTCAGTATGTTTTTCTACAGTGAGGATGACCCAATACCCTCTGCCACAACTCTGTTATGTTACGATAAGATTGAAAAAAATCCTATGGGAAAAATCAAGCTAAAAACCAATTTTGGAAACCTTGTGGCATACTCGGAATTCCTGGTGGTCTGGTATAACACAACATCCAATGCCCTACATTAAAGGTCGTGGCTCCATAAGCACATGGCCATTCCTTTATCCTACCACCAGTGAATCAAGTCTTTCATCAATGGAAAAAGTGGGATGTTGCACGCTGACAAGGCCCCTTCCGATCTCTCTGAGTCACACTACATTGACGCTGGGTTTGATGAGAAAAAGAAAATGAATCCTTCGCACAATGGTAACGATTGGATCCCCACTCCAAATGGTCTGGAAATGGTTCCGGATGACCCCCTCTAATAGCTTGGTAGAGTCTACGTACTTCCCATCAACCATTTTGAGAGCAGGATTTCATGTCCGGACACACACTAAATTGTCCTGATGACTTCAGCCATAATGGCCGAGCATAGCAGTGTGGAAATGACCGCTAAACATCAATTTGGGGATGAATACTTGACCAGGGATGCTCACGATTCCTCACCTCCTGACCCCCAAGAGCCCGGGCCAGAAACACTCCCCCCATCAGGTCAAGAAGGTGAGAATGTTGGGGAAGAAGAGGAGGAAGATCTCAGGGATGTACCTCCTGCATTTGAGGAAGGTATCTCCACCACTGTGGACGAGCTCAAGGAAATAAACCTGGGTACCGAGGAAGACCTAAGGCCCACTCTCAGTATTACATCCATGTCTCCCGAGGAGTAGGAGGTATATACCTCTTTTCTAAGGCAGCATTGGGATGTTTTTTCCTAAAATTAAATAGAAATGCTAGGACTCGATTCTGAAGTGGCGACGCACCACTTAACTCTGCCAGAAGACCATCGGGGCTATAAACAGGCCGCCAGAAGGATGCACCCCTCACATGCTGCCAAAATAGAGGCTGAAGTCGACAAGATTATAAAAGAGGGCTTCATTTGGTAGGTCCAATACCCCCATCTGGTTGGCCAATATTGTCCCCATCAAGAAAAAGAACGGACAAATTTGTGTCTGCATTGATTTCAGTGATCTCAATCAGCATTGTCTGAAAGTTGATTTCCTGGTACTGATTACCTAGTTATTAATCGATGCTACAGCAGGGTATGCCGATCTCTCCTTCATTGATGGTTATTCTTGGTATAATCAAATTCGGATGGCCCGAGAAGACGAAGAATCCACTGCCTTCAGGTCCCCTTAAGAAATATTATGTTATTGGGTCATGCCCTTTGGTCTTAAGAACGCTGGTGCCACATATCAATGCGCCATGCATCATATCTTTAAACCATTCTAGGGGAGATTCGTAGAATGCTACATGGATGACTTGGTGGACAAATCAAGACAACACTCAGATCACCTGTCAGACCTTGAAACCTTCTTCAACAAACATCGAAATCATAGCCTGAAGTTGAATACCATGAAATGCGCCATCGGGGTTACCTTAGGGAAATTCCTTGGCTTCGTCGTACACCATAGTGGCATCGAAGTCGACCCTGAAAATAAAAATGATATCCTTGGCCTGCCACATCCCCACAATCTCACTGAGATGAGAGGATTCCAAGGGTACCTAGCCTACATCACGCAGTTTCTAGCTAACCTAGCGGGAAAATGTTTTCTCTTCACCAGGTTAATGAAAACGGGGGTTACGCACCAATGGATGGATGATTGCCAAGAGGCATTTGATAGCCTAACTAAGTACCTCTTAATACCACCGGTTCTCATGCCCCCTATTAATGGAAGAACACTTATCCTATATATGACAGCCCTAGAGTAGTCATTGGGAGACATCATCGTGCAGAAAAATGACGCCGGCAGTGAAAAAATTCTCTATTTCTTCAGTCGAACCATGATCGACGCTGAAACTCGATACTCAAACATCGAGAATAGTTGTTTGGCCTTGGTCTTCACAGTTCAAAAATTGAGACATTATTTTCTGCATCATGAAGCCCATTTAGTCACATGGTGTAACCAGCTCAACTTAATCCTCAGCCGCCCAATGCTGACCGGGAACCTATCCCGATGTGCAGTCATCCTGAAACAGTTTGACATCCGGTTTGTGCCCCAGAAAGCCATCAAAGTCCAGGCGTTATAAGATTTTGTAGGAGATCACCCCTCAACATGGACCACTGCACTGGACGTCGAGTTACCTAATGAAGACATATTCTCTGTTCAAGAGGAGCTCCCAACATGAGAAATGTACTTCTACGGCGCATCCCGAAGCCTGATAGGGAAAAGGATGGAGGATCCCAAATTTAACAAGGTCGGATTGGGAATAATATGAATGTCCCAGGAAAAGGTAGTCATTCCATATTCCTTCCTCCTGTTAGAAGGATATATGAACAATGAGGTGGAGTATCAAGCCCCCATTATAGGCCTGGAGCTGGGACTCCAGGCGCAAGTATAGAACCTTAAGGTAAAAGGTGATTCGAAACTGGTCATCAAGTAAGTCAATAGTGACTATGCTATTAAAAAGGATGAGATGATTCCCCTATTTGACCCTGTCCGAGTGTTAATGGTGCAATTATCAACAGAACCAACGTTGACCTATATTCCTCAGTCTGAGAATGCCCAAGACGATGCATTAGCTAACGCGGCTATAGCCCTAGCTAACCCAGACCGGGATGAAACAATTATCAGTATTCCTCATCTTCGAATGGTCGTGCCGTTTTTCAAACTAATATGGAAGAAATCAATGAAGTCAGTCCTGTCCCTGAGCCATATGCTCTTACCACCAGATGGATGACCCCTATTGCAAACTACATTCAAAGGAGAGAACTTCCATTAGACGGGGCTGAACGAGATCAATACGGAGAAGGGAAATTACCTTTTTTCTATATGGCAGCATGGGTCAGCAAGAGGTCCTCTATAGATGAGGCCTTGATGGATTCCTCCTCAGATGCATGGATGGAGAAGAAACTTCTGCTGTCATGGCCGAAGTGCATGTCGGGGTATGTGGGGAACACCAATCAAGATTTAATCTTTCCCATCAGGTTCGAAGGCTTCGGTACTATTGGCCCACCGTGGCACGAGATTGAGAGCACTTCACTAAAAAATGCCACTGATTCCAAATTCATTCCAACTTCATACACCAACCCCTGGAGTTACTTCATCTGGCTAAGTACTCCAGGCCATTTCCATCTGGGGAATGGACGTCATGGGACCATTTCCTCCTGCCACGGCCAAAAAATTAAAGTATATCCTCATAGCAACTGACTTCTTTTCCAAATGGGCAGAAGCTGTACCCCTCAAGGAAGTTGGGGCAAAAAATTTGTCAGCTTTTTGAAAACCTATATCATCACCAGATTTGGCGTCCCTCATGCCATATTGACGAATAACGACACCAACATCTGGTCTGCCGAATTGGGGAAACTGTACCAAGAATATGGTATCAAGGCTTACCACTCATCCCGCTACCATGTAGTGTCCAACAGACAGATGGAGGATTTCAACAAGACCTTGTCCAACATTATCCATAAAATGGTGGATAAAGTCATGAAATCATGGCCGGATAAACTCCCCCATGCATTTTGGGCTTATTTAACCACAATCTGCACCGCTACTCGGGCTACTTCGTACTCAATAGTATATTGAAAAGAAGAGGTCCTGCCCATTGAGCTCCAATTTCCCACACTCCATGTTTCCATTTGTGATTAGTTATCCAATGATGAGAAATCTGAAAAACGACTAGGGGAATTGGAATAGATAGATGAGAAGCGGTTGCACACTTTTCACCATCTGGAGGTATATCAGAACCGGATCACACAAGACTTTAATAAAAAGGTTCGTCTTCGGTATTTCTTAGAAGGAGAATTTGTGTTGGTCCTTCAGACCGCAATGAAACCTGGAAAGAAGCCTCCAAAGATGGATCCCAAATGGGAGGGACCATATGTTATACACAAGGTCTACTCCAACGGAGCATATGCGCTAATCTCTAGGGATGGGTAATTCATTACCGCTCCTACAAATGTGCGATTTTTGAAGAAGTATTTCGCATAATCAAAAGAAGCCATCATCTGATCCACAAGACATTAAACTTCCAATCACCCATAATCCGAGACGCAAGATGTTAAACTACCAAAAACCCATTGTCCTTGCCACAAGACGTTAAACTGCCAAGAACCCATCGTCGGAGCCCCAAGGCGTTAAACTGCCAAGCACCCATCATCCGAGCTGCAAGACGTTAAACTGCCAAGCACCCATCATCTGAGCCGCAAAACATTAAACTGCCAGGCACCGATCATCTGAGCTACAGGATGTTAAACTTCCAAGCCCCAATGGTCCAAACTCTATGACCCTACACAAAGAGTATTTCTTCCCCACCACATCACGTTAAACTGCATGGATTTTAGAGAACTACATACAATTTAATTCTTTCCCTCGCAGGATACATAATGACACCAAGGATCCCCATCCTGGCCTAGCCACCCCCAAACGAAATAAAAAAAGAGAAAATTCCCTCTTCTCCCATCTCTAGGCCAAACCTGCACGGGGTGTATTATCTTCTAAAAAACTATGTACGGCTTGATTCCTGCCCTCGCAGGATATGTAGTGATGCTAGAATTCCACATCCTGGACCATCCACCCCCGAATAAAGTTAAAAATGCCCTTTCCCCCCATGTATAGACCAATCCTGCATGGGGTGTATCCCTCGTCCTTACTGCATGACATTAAACTACACAGATAAGAAGGATTCAAAATGCCATTTTCCACAGTGTACGGACAAGACCTGCACTGGGTAAATTATCTTCTACAAAAATTCATACGGCTTGATTCATGTCTTCACAGGATACATAGTGACGCCAGAATTCCACATCCTGGCCCAGCCACCCAAATTCAAGCTAAAAACCCCACTTTCCCCCCGTACGGACCAGACCCGCATGGGGTGTTTTTCCTAAAAAGAACTATGTGAGACCTAATTCCTGCCCTCACAGGATACGTAGTGACACCGAGATCTTACCTCATATCTCAGCTACCAATAAAAAAAGGGGTATGTATACCCCTCGTCCTTACCGCATGACATTAAACTACATGGAATACCCTTTTCATGCCATTTCACCATCATCCTCACCATGTGATGTTAAACTGCACGGACTTCATCCTCACCGCATGACGTTAAACTGCATGGACTTCATCACGACCCACCCAAGATATATGGAGAAATGAGATGGGAATACTCCTTTCACATTTAGATGCATCCTCTCCATACATCAGACTCCATGCCTCGGATAATTTTGGATCTTCATAACCATTCATGGCCATCAGAAGTGGGAAGTTATCGACCCGTGGACACCTTTAAACGACTATGCATACCATGCCCTCGATGGATCTTCATATTGATAGCCCATGTCCCATCTACTAAAGTCAGTATTTCTTCAGGTGGTAATCTTCCTATCTCAATACGCTTATCGGCCTCAGGGCCCCCATATCATATCTCCCGACCCAAAAATTTATGGAGCAGTGGTTTACAAGTTAATTCACCTCTCACATCCAAACATTTACAGGGTATCCCTACCTGGTCAGCCAATGTATCCGCCCATGGTTATCATGTCAATCTTCATATAAAAACATCAAGTCAGGGCTAGGCTACCTTGACTCAATGGGAAATTGTGGCGAAGATGTTTCTTGAAGGCTTGGACACCATTAACCCCATATGCCGAACACTGTACTATGAGAAATCCCAGATCCTCATAATCATCCATGACCATAGGAAGTGGAAATTCATTGACCCATGGACAACTTTTTATGAGTATGCATACCATGCCCTCAGTGGCTCTGCATATTTATAGCCCCTGGCCGGTCTACCAAAGGAAATATTTCCTCGGGCGGTACTCTTCCTAGCTCGTACGCTTATCGGCCTCAGAGCCCCCATACCATACCTCCTGATCCAGGAAACCCCATAGTTATAGTTAACACCCTCATTCCCTCATACTGGTTCAAAGTATACCAGATCCTCCCAACTCAGTTTCCTTCCGGGTAATTGTAGCAATAGTCACCCAATGGTCCGAACTCTATGACTGTTAAACTAAGAGTACATTGTCCTTACCACAAGATATTAAACTGCATGGAGTAAATGCATACCCCATATGCAAGATAACTCGGCATGGTTAACTCTTCGAGTTTTAACAGCAACCAGGGACGAACATCCCCGACTTGTCCAGATATTTCCTTACCAAATGATAGACTTCGTGTCTCGGAAAATCACGGATCCTCATAATCATTCATGACCATCAAAAGTGTAAATTCATCGACCTATGGACACCTTTGTATGACTTTTCATACCATTCCCTCAGTGGATCTGTAAATTGATATCCCCTGGCCCGTCTACCAAAGGAAATATTTCCTCAGGAGATGCCCTTTCTAGCCTCGTACGTTTATCGGCCTCAGAGCCCCCATATCATCTCTCCAGATCTAAGAAGCCCTGGAACCACGGTTTACACCACAAACCCCTCTCCACATCTTGGACATGTTGATATGTTCAAGCCCAGTTACATTATGATCAAGAGTGGCCTTTTCAACTACGTCCTCACCGCATGACGATTAAAACTGTATGGAGGTTGTCATTACTGCTTGGCATGGAGCTGCAAGGACCAAGCATTAAGAATCTAGGGAAATGCCTCCAATTGTGATCATTTTTCCATAGGTTTAAAAATGCCCATTGTCCTTGTTGCATGACATTAAACTGCACAGCATCTACAAAAATACTCCCCATCCTCACTGCATGACGTTAAACTGCACGGAATTTAAAATGCTCCCCGTCCTCGCCGCATGACATTAAACTACACGATCGAACCTATCATGGGTTCAGTCATGAATGGAGGCCTTCCTCTATCCCTCAGTGCAAGGGCTAAACCTGTGAAAACCACCATATCACACCAGTATGAGAAGGAATGACTTCACCCATTCCCAGGAAATTTATCCCAGATGTTTCTCTCGTATCCTGACACCCTCTCCTCATAAACCATAATATGTACTCAGAAGGAGCTGAACCCCTATAAGCCACCCCTGGTGGTCCCGAATCATAATTTCCCAGAAGTTGCCCGGCTATCGAGAGAATATAATCATTAACATATGGACACCTTTTCATGACTATGCAAATAATTCTCTCAGTGGCTCTTCATATTGATATACCCTGCCCCGTCTACCAAAGGAAAGATTTCCATAGGAAATGCTTCTCTCCATACGCCTCTTGGCCCCTTAGCCCCCATATCCATCCTGGGATTCAGAAACCCTCTGAGATACAGTTTACCAACCCCTTTCACAACCCTGCATGAATACGCTGGAACATCTCTGACAAGATTACTGAGAACCAGAAGAAGCTATTCCATTTTAATCAATGTCCAAGCTGCATGACTTTAAACTGTGCCAACTCCAAGCATCCTTTATGCTAACTAAATGCTTAGGAAAGGGACCCTACATCCACATTTCTGATTAATAAAGATGTTCCTAAACCCTTTCTGATGTTACACACCATTTCCAAGCCACCCCTGGTGGTTTTCATGTTCTCCAAGCCACTCATGGTGGTTTTCATAAGCCAGACTTCCATGAAGTCCTCAGGCCATCAGAAATGGAAAACCATTGACTTAAGGACACCTTCGCATGACTTTGCATCCCATTCCCTCATTGTCTCTACATATTGATTGCCCCTAGCCCATCTAACAAAGTCAATTCTTCCTTAGGTGATGCTTTTCCTACCTCTGCACGACGATACAGCTCCCATTCCTTGAGACAAGCCATGCATGTCGTTCAAATATAAACTTGTTCCACACACCCCATGTGTGCCTGAAGGGTATTGGGACATATTTTAATCAACTAAACCTTATCAAGGGCCTCACCCCACCATATCTGGTCAAAGCTGTTTGACCTAAAACATCAGTAATGATAGTCTTCTCAGTGGGACTTTAAACTGCTCGGAAAAAAATAGGTGCAAAGCCCGTTATGTCGAAAACCCGAAAAAGGAGACCTAAGAAAATGTCGAGCTATACCCACTGGGTCCACACAAAATAGGCCCAGGAATAATTAGGGTATTAACAAAAAATACAAAAAGTTTGTAGGTTGTTTCTACCAAACCCTACTAATAGTCAAACTATTCTCGCTAGATCCTATGGTCCTGGAAAAAATTAGAGCTCGTTTCTACTTTATCATTTTCATGAACTATGATTAATTCTGATTCAGTGAGTTGTTATTTATACCACAATCGTGCCAATAACAATCAAATTTTACAGCAAGGAGAGATCGATAGCTGATTGTATTCCATTTGAAAAAAAGAGTGAGGACGTCCACAAGCCAGAATCTCTCCTTTTCCACAACAAAAAAGGTAAAAAAATATACAAAAATAGCTGTAATGATCACAAAAGAGAATGTCTCACTCTCTCCATTAGATCGGAAACTGTGCGGCAAAGGTTATTGAAATTCTTCTCCAACATGGCCTACTCCCTGGCCTCAAATTCGGCCACCGAACGAATATGCATCACCGTCATTTGGAGATCATTGATCCCTTTCCTAGTAGCATCGAGGTCACCAGTAAAAGATGGCAACTGATCCTTCAACATCACTGCTCGAGCTTCACATTCATGAAGCTCGGTAGATAGGGCGGTCTCCTGATCTTGAGAGCTCACCTCTAGTGCTATCAGCTGATGGATCTTCATCATAGATTCATCAAAAGATCGGGTCCCGCAATGAGAAGCAGCGAGCTCAGTGAGTTTGTGTTCACTAGTGGAAGCCTCTCCATGGTCAATGACAACAATATAGGTGAGAAAATGAAGTTGTAGATAGTTTAACCCTCATGACCCCAAGCCTAGAAAGATTTTCCAAATGGAATCAGTTTTAGTCGCTATTTTAGTCAGAGGAGTTTCGGAAACAATATCACAGATCAGGGGCCAGGCCCACCATTGCACTACTCGGTGGTCTGCCATGACCTGAGGGTCTTTGTTATCATCTCTAGATATCATAGGAATGAAGTCTGGTATCACGGCCAGCGCAGACATGTGCGCATCAAAAGATGGCTCCGAGACAGGAGGGTCAAAAGTCTCTAGACCTGGTTCAAACTTGGGAGTTGAACTGGTAATCCCAGTATTGGCCGGTGGAGCTTCGAGAATTACATCATGGGGACCCGAGGTCACTGGGTCATCCTCATTTACAAACAAAAGGATCGGATCTTTCTGATCTTCGTTCATAGAGGGGTTGGCAGAGGAAGATTCTCTGATCCGCCTCGACCTGCTGGCCATCAGTCGGTCCTCCCTCAAAGCCGACGGGGAAGGTGCGGTTAGTACAGCATCCGAAGTAACCCTCGATTTGGGAAATCTCCAGATATCCTTCCCCAAGACCCCATCTGGATCATGAATTATCCACATTCTCACATATTTCGAGGATAGGCTGGCAACAGCTCTTGTTCTAGAAAAGGTAATGCTTGCACCAGATCCCTCCCACATCAACATCAACCACCATTGACGGAGAGTGACCAGATTCAGTCCTCGGGTCCGAGGATGGGGAAGGGAATCCTGGAGTTTCATGCATCGGAACTACTGAGAACAACGATGTGGGCGTACAACTCGCATAGAGAAACCCCATCAATCTGTGCCGATAGAAACTCATCCCGCAGGGAAATCATGTAAAAATTCTCTTCTAAGCTCCCCCTGCAGTCTTCAACTATGACGCCGGAAGGAGTGGGGTAGGGAGTAAAAGAGAACTGGGAAAAGTCACTCAGAATCATGAAAACATCATCAAAACTGATGTACTTCAGACGAACATCAGCTATATCAAGCAAGGTAGGTCGAAGAGTAGGAAGCGGGATGACTGTGTTATGACGATACTCATAACAACGACAATGATCCACTACCCAGCCATATAAAAATTGAAATGGTCCACTTAGACAATAGGGTGACCCGCCCTCCTGCATGTGGCATAGTAATTGGTAAATGCGAGCCAAGTAAGGCACGACCAGATTCACCGGGAGGCCGCCTGCCAGCTCATTACCATCATCAGGGTGCAAGCTATGACACCTGGGTTGATATCTCCGGATGGGAATATCCACCTACTCAAGAACATGGCGAAAAGACCTACCAGCCTGAGCATAGGCGGTGCATCGGGGCACACCTCATAACCTCATGAAAGGTAGTCACCCGCCTCCAGAACTGCATAGTAAGAACCTAGGATAATTAATGATTGTTGAGAAGGATGAGTCTTGGGGCGCTTGATCTTCGGTATAGGACCAGTGGTCTTCAAAAATAACCATATCCAGGTACTATAGGGGATAAGAGAGCGAGAACGCAAGGGCTGACCCAGTGACCGCTCCACTATAACTAGCAGGTCCCTCACCAACAATGGCACTCATTCAACATCGTCCTATGCATCAAGGGTGGGAAAAAACAAGTCATACATCTTACCAATGATCGGAAGCCCTCTTAGATTGTAGATGCCCCATAAACTAATACCAAATTCGCCATGGGAATGGTGCAAAGTGTTAGTGCTGGAACACCAGTGACCGAGAAAGTCAGGCATGATCGAAGATGGTGGGTAAACAGTATACTAGGAATCCCACACTATGGATGATAGATTTACCACTTCTAGTGACTCAGGAAACTCCCAACAATGATAATGGGCCCAGAAGGCCCATTCCCAGTCATTTGATAAAATCCCACCCGACCGAAGATCCCACCTAGGAATCCATCCTGCGTTAGGATCCACTCAAGAAAGGTTGATCAAACAGGGGTAACTCTTGAGGACAACCTCTAGGGAGAAGCCCTAAGTGTACCGATCATTTTGGTTCCAATCATAGCCTCTCAAAATGAAAGTGTCTTTCAGGTCAGAATTAGAGATCATCTCTCCTGATTGGGTTAGGTTAGCTTGAGCGCACTTCGGTAACACTTCCAAGCAAGGGAACAGAACGCTTGAGAAGCCAGGGGGATAGGAACGTCGTCTTGGATGCCGAAACGATAAATCAGAAGACAATTTGAAAGCAGATAGCTCAGTAGTCCGAGGGAGAGTAAGTCCTTAAAAACACCATCATCAGGAATGGTTTGTTGGCTAGGGTCCTCTTTGATGTTCTCAGCTCTATGAATCATAGCTAGACGTCTCCCTGGACCAATTGGAAGAGGTTCGACTACAGGTCTAGGTGCAGGTCGAGGAGGACCCATATTTTCTCAATGCACTACAAGGAAACCAGGAAAATGGTTAGTCTGGAATAATAAAATCTGGACAAAATTACCAAGTATATGGAAAAGGACTCCATCAAGGAGCCTTCATGACAAGGTTTGCGAGCATGCCTCATAAAGTTGGTTCGCAACGGCTGAATCCCGTGAACCAACCTTACGTGGATGAAGTCTGTGGCACTCTGGACAGAAAAACATAAACCAGGCTACTCCACAGAATCTCAATCCCGGATTTAAATGATTATGTTCGGAGGACATAAGAAATTTTCAATGGCTGGAATGTTTTTAGTTTACGGATCATCAAAACCGCGTAGTGAGTTCCTACACAGCCTGTTGTAAATTACTTTTTAATTGATTAAAAGTGTTAGTTTGTGGGTGGGAGATTGGTCCACATGTGAAGGCTGGCATGAACGAGAAATGGTTCGCAGAAATGGAAGCTGGTTCTTGGATGAGGAATTCCGCGAAGGAGCAAGCACGTGGAGATGGGAAGAGAGATTTTTTTCTCAATGAATCTCGTAGAAGTCAAGTGAGGGGCCCCCGAATTTATAGGCGTGGTCCCCTACATGGTCCACTCCTCTACCGTGAACTATCCACATTTCAGGACCTCTCTACATCAGAATAGTCTCCTCTTTGTTCCGATTGGACCCCATTCTGATGGGGGGGCATTTGTAGGGTCCTGAAAAATCCTCAAAGGAGAATGAGAATACCCTCAATTAAATAGAGGATTCTAGCCAATTTCCCTCAAGGAATTGGGAAAAAATGTGCAGAACACCCACAAAATCGCTAAAGGATCGACCGGTCCGCATACCAGTCCAACAGTGATGGTACACAGCAGGTTCAGCAATCCGCCTCCTCTGTGGACCATTGTCGTTCGCGGAACAGAGGTGGGAACCCTCTTTGGGCGCGAAGCAGGATGGGTGCATGGCCGATCCACTATCACAAACCGACCCGGCTGTGAACTGCGTCAACCGGCCCGGACCACGTACGCCGTCATTCACGGAACATAGATAGAAACCTTTGCGGCCGCGAAGCAGTCCCTGAACTAGTTTGGTTCACGGGGAAGGTGCATTCTGTTCCCCCCACGAAGCAGATTGACCAAGTCATCCATAAACCAGGTTTTTAGTCATGGGCCTCCACAAAAGGTGCTACATGACCCCAGATACATCTTTTTCCCCACTATATAAAAGAATATCTAGTGGGAGAAGAGATGGATCCATTAGAGATGGGTGGAAGGATTTCTGAGGAAGGAGCTTAGGATTTCGCAAACATCAAAGTTCTAATTCATGAACCAGAATAGGTATGAAGCTGGTAACAAATTAATAAGGAACCAAAAATGCATAACGAATTGGTGAACCAAGAACATAAAATAAAAATAATAGGAAGGCCACGAACCATTGCCCCACTATGGATGCACTCCCCGCAGACCAGGGAGTTTATGCCCCTTTTTCGATCCGGTGTACCGCGTAGCACCCTCCGACGCGGGCGAAGCCCCGACCGACGAACCCCCGACTGGCGTCACCCTTGGCCAACCGCTGCTCGCATGGACTCCCCCACGTAAGAACCTAGTACGCAGGCTGAACCTGAAGCCGCATACCGCCCTGGTACGCGGGGTTCCTATCAGTCAGCGTAGCACCCTGGTACGCGGACGACCTCTTCAGCAGCGTAGCAACCCCCTATGTGAAGGGAACCATTCCTCATAATCCCGTGTGGCCCAACAAATCCTTTGGTTTTCCCTTCCCCTGAGTCAGATAAAATCATTCCAATATGGCAAAATTCTTCACAAACCCCTCATTGGCCCATTCATCGGCCCCAAGCCAAGGCCTCCACCGAAGCCACCAGACCCATATGATGCAACCTTCAGGTGAATCAGGGTGCCGACTTGAGTTCACATACCCACAGTAAGCAAGGGAAATGGGTTTCTCTGGCCCTTGAGTGGATTCCCGAAGCGTTCTTAGGTTCATATTCCCACAGTAATGCAGGTTCAGAGCTAGGATTCCCCTTTCTACCTCTCCACTCGCCAGATTGGAGGACCCCTCTTCCATTTCCCTTCAACTCCGACGGTGAGAACTTTTCCCCTCTTCTGGGAGTGAAAGGCCAGCCTCCTTGGTGTAATCTCCTTGCCTTTCTCACAGGAGGTAGCGCCCGTGCACCTCTATACATCCACAGTGCCTAGAACTATGAGGGTAGATGGACACAGGTGTATCCTTTCCCTCTCCATCTGGGATTTGTCACCATCAGGCCTCCATCCTGGAGTAAGTACCAATATCCATTTCCTTGGGCTTCCCCATGTGTAAGCCCCACTCCGCTTCCCATGGATGCACCTTTCACGAGGTGATAGTCAGGTATCTATTGCCTCTTGTTTCTCACACCAACCATGAATCATGCCGGGTTAGTGTAAGCACTGACCCTGACACCACCGATCTAGATCTACGAGGACTTTGATCCATGTCAAGTCAAGGTACATAGGAAGCCCTCATGAGGTTCAATCCTACTAACCATCTGACCCCCGGTCCATCTTTACGTCGGTTCTCCGATACCACCTCTCGAACTACATGGACTTTGATCCATGTCAAGGCATGGTACATATGAAGCCTCCACGAGGTTCAAGCCCACTACCCATAGGACCCCCGGCCCATCTTCATGTCGCTTCTTTGACACCATCTCCCGAATGACGAGTAATTTAATCCATGTCAATGCATGGTACGTAGGAAGCCTCCACGAGGTTCAAGCCCACTACCCATCAGAACAACGGTCCATCTTCACGTCGGTTCTACGACACCACCTCCCGAACTACAATAAATTTGATCCATGTCAAGGTATGGTACGTAGGAAGCCTCCACAAGGTTGAATCCCACTCTCCATCGGACCCCCAGTCCATCTTCACGTCAGTTATCCGACACCACCTCCCAAACTACGAGTAATTTGATCCATGTCAAGGCATGGTACGTAGGAAGCCTCCATGAGGTTCAATCCCACTACCCATCAGACCCCCAGTCCATCTTCACATTGGTTCTCTGATAACACCTCCCGAACTATGAGGACATTGATCTATGTCAAGGCATGGTACGTAGGAAGTCTCCACGAGCTTCATGCCCACTACCCATCGGACCCCCGGTCCATCTTCAAGTCGGTTCTCTGACACCCCCTCATGCGAACTACGAGGACTTTTATCCATGTCAAGGCATGGTACGTAGGAAGCCTCCATGAGGTTCAATCCCACCACCCGGTCATTCTGACCCCTTTAAGTCAGTTCACTAACTCATCGGGCCACCTCAGAGTGTAATCCCTTATCCTTCATCTCGCATGACGTTAAACTGCATTACTGAACTACATGGACTCTGATTCCTCTCACGAGGATACATAGGAAGCCCATATCATGGGTTCAATCTGAACGATCAAGTCAGAATTTGTCCCCCCTAGATGACAATAAACTCAACAGCACTGAGTTATATGGTTTCAATCCAGTGTCTTCTCAATGAGTCCAAACTCCTTGGAGTCATTAATCCAATGAGGGATGGTAAACCTCAGGCCTAAATGATTCTGAATCACTGCGTTCAGCTGACCATTGTAAACAAGGAATAATTCATGGATTCTATGCTTGGGTATAAACCAAAGATCCAGGAACATATGAATACATCTTAAATCTATAAGGTAGTCCCGGAACAGGCATTAATTCCCCCCCTAAAAGGGTGCGATGAGCCCGACTTCCCATACTCTCGACCAATGTGAATTCTTAAACATTACTAGCCAAATCACCCAGTGAACGCCTTAATTTGGAAATCAGGTCCATGTATCATTGGATATGGAACCGTGAGTTGTTTCGAAACAAAGACCGATATACTAGATTCAAGTGACTGAGTGAAGTTCAGCCCTCCGTGAGATCGACAGTTGGTCGCGTCGGTCAACTCCACCCGATTCGTCACGAAACAGCATTGTTGAAACTTTTAAAATTCATTATGATTTAAAAGATTTTTTAATAGTATAAGGAATACCATAGGTTGTATATCAATGAGTTTTTGTGAGTTTAGACTGTTAATTTTTGATAAAAAGGCTTAAAATTTTAGCACGAATATTGAAAAAAACTTTTAAAAAATAAATAAATTTAAAGACATTAATAGTTGAACCCAACTCTGTTTTGGAAAATATGATATAAAAGGATTTTTTGTGAGTTCAATAAAAACAATTAATGTTAGTTTCTATTTGGGATTCATATATGTTTGGAGTAAGAACTTGGTGGAAGTTAACCATAATCTTGTTTAATTTCTATTCTTTTATATCAATGATTGATGAACAAAACCATGACATAAAATTCTTGTAAACAGGGTACAAATATTATGTAGGGTATAATAAATTCCAAATAAAATTGAAATCTAAATAATATTGGTATGAAAATGAATTCTTAGGTTTCACATTCAGACAAATGTAAGTTACAACATCAAAACATCACACCGATCAAATATAAATTCAGAGCATATTAATCACATGAATAAAAAATATTGAAATATAAAATAATGTACATTAAACATAATATTGTGTTTTAAACCCAAAATAATCCATTATATTCACTCAAATATGTGATTTAACTCCCTTGAAATGTGTGCAACTCCCTCAAAATAAAACACTGTTTTTCCATCCATCATGTAGATAAGGAAGATCGTGTGGAATTATAAATTCATATAATCTATACATATGATCATAGATAGATCTAAACCCACTAATGTGGATATGGAACTATTTTAGGAATCCAAAATTGTACAGCCTCTTCTCCTAGTATAACTTGAATATGGGGAGCCTAATGATCTAATTGATTGGAAATGTGGAAGTATGGTTTTTGCACCTATATTTCATAAAACCACATGGCCCCAGGTATTTTGAAACTATAAATTCCTATATATATTTTTCAAAAACTAAAATATTTCTCCCTATTTAAAATCTTAATAATAAATTTGGAATAATTTTATGGCCCACAACTCTAGAAATAATTGAAATACATAACATCACTTTTGACTTCGATTAAAGTCATTTTACTTGAAATATTAGTACATACAAGCACCTTAATGGAATAATTGGGATTTTTTGTCTTCAGAAGAGGTGTAGAAAACTTAATTTTGCATCATCCCACAAAATATCAGACCAATTTGTTCCATGTAATAGTTTTAGTGTGATTCTGAGTCTATATGGGTTCCTAGGATCCAGGGTTGTTTGGGCCCTATTTTTGTAACATGATTTTGGATCCTCCAAGACACCTCCGCATACAATGAAAACATATAAAAAGAAAAATAACCATTTAGTAGTGATAAAAACAAAATAATTCAATAAAACATGAAGTTAAATTTTTTATAATAATTGTAATTTAAAATACAAAATCAGTTTAACATAGTAATTAAACGGTGAAATAAAATTGTGAGTTGTTTCGCGATCATCTATTCCTCAACAGTTTCCAATTGGTTTGTAAAAAATTAAATGGCGTCGATAATAAATAAATGATTTTATAGATATTGAGTATCCTTAGTTAGGCCCATAATATCTTGGTCATGATGAGGTGAATTTTCTAGTATATGTGGATAACATTTGGATGGTTATATCTTTTGAGGGTTTTCTAGAATATGCTCTAGTTGATTCCATTTTGAATGGAATTATTTATATCTACCCTCAATCAAGTCTAAAAAAACTGATGGTATAGATTCCATATTGGGTGGATTTCTCATTTCTCCCTCAGTTTTTAGGGTGAACCCATGAGGTACACCAGTTGATTGATTGAGTTGAGGCTCTTCTGTTGGATCATAATCAGAATAAATGATGGCTTGGAGAAATATTTCTTTGAGTCTTTATACCAATTTCAGCTCTTCCCCCTATTGAGTAAATATTTATTTATGTTGGAGGGATTTAACCTTTTTGAGACTTGAGTCACCTTATCTTTTCTTTTACCCTTTTATTTATTATAAGTTTTCCAACAAGTTAGTGGGGATTGGTCAAGGGATCCCCCAGGTAAGGGTGAAACAATAGTTCCAAGAATTCACACCTCCTTCAGTCACAATGTAGACCAAATTTTTGATGGAACAACCCTACCCATTCACCTCAGCATTGGAGTTATTTTTTTTGCAATATATAGGATTTATTCTATTGAAACTCACCAAAGTGTAATGCATTTTGTTTCTTATTGACTTTTGAGTGATTGGAGGATTTTTTGTTCCCTTTCCTAGACTATTTACATCCTTTCAAAAATCATATTTGGGATCCTTGGAGAAGATTGACTCTAATAGAACCACCACAGAACATTGTTCTTCACGTCCTTTCTAAGGGAGATGGAACATTAAGGAAGATGAATTTGGGGGACAAAATTCATTAGGGTTCCTCGAAAATGAGAAAATATAGATTTATATTGAAGAGAGGGTGATGTAAAAAGGACCCCAACCATATGGAATGGGTTTTCACCAATTCTCCCTTTTCCATGACTTATGCTAAATTCATCTTATTTAGAGTGTCATTATGTTTTGAAACATCCCCCATCTATACAGACTTTTGTTATTCCCATAATGTGGGACTAGCTACTTCAACCGCTTATCCCTTGATCATACACATCATTGTTGTCTCGTAATAAGGGAGCGATGTGTAATTTATATTATACTATATATGGGGAAATAAATAGTTCATGTTTATTAAAATCACTTAAATAATAATCCTTCTTAATTTTCGTGGTTTCCTAAATCATGAGTCTTTTGGTCAGCTTCTCTCATCAGGATTGAATCTTTTCAAACATATTTAGGTCCGATTCTTTATGTGTGTCCCATCTTCACCTTATGGGTGTATTATTTGGTCGCTTCCATTGAGTGATAACATTTCCAGATTGTAACTTCAGTGAGTTTTTTTGACTAGGAGATGAGGTGAAGTTCAGAGGTCCCTATTCCCCAATTATGGAATATGAACTCAAAATAGTGGTTAGATGATTAGATGATAGAAATTGTACTATGCGTTGTAGAATCATAGTTGAAGTAACTTCTGTTGCTTCTCTGACATTATATTGTATGTAGATGGATGGGCTTCAAGTATACTTGATGTCGGATCTATCCCATTACATTGACATGTTTTTTCATACCCATCATAAGGTTGTAAAATTGATTTTAGTTGGAAAATATTAATCCATATATTCATATAGATTCCATGTATTAATTATTCTTACAATACCTCGGCACATAAAACTGAGAAGTGCATGATATACTATTAAAAATTGGTATATCTTCATTGTAAAACTATCTCCTCATGATAAGCATATCGTTTTTTCCTCATCTATAGATTCCTCCACCTAATCAGCATGAAACGGTTGCTTTGTGAATGGTTCATCACTAGGAGTACGGCTAGTAGATCTCTCATTGGTGTGGAAATGTTCTATCCGATGATCATATTATTAATATTGCCTCGAAGCATCTTCTAGTTGATAAAGGATTTCAATTATTATTTACATGTTATCTAGAACCACCATCCCATATTTCCATGTTAAATTGAATATATGGGATTTATCATATGTGACATGGAAGGGGAGAACCATACCGTCAACATGAAATATAAATATGGGGAGGAAATTCACAGTGGATAACATAATGGGAGGATATAAATCTTAACTAAATGACATAGTGTTGTTAATGTTTTGGAAGCACATAGCCTAGGGAGGAGCTTCAGGGTGGAAAATAATAATGGGAGGGCCTTTTTTTATTTCATCTTCTATACATATGTAGTGAAACTATGATAATCATATTAAAATATTATATATTGGAAGATTATTTTTCACCCATGACGGAATCCTTCATGCTAGATCTCTTGGGAGGTCTTCCAGATCTACTGATAACAGTGTTACATGGAGGACATCCACAACTTCTTCTTCTTATTCTTCTTCAATTTTCTAATGGATTAGATGGATCTTGAACCATGACTGATATATTTTTGATGCCCTCATTAACATAATCCTCTAGATAAGCATGTTTATGAGTGTACTCTTAATTATATTATCACCATTGTAATAATTATTTTACTCACTCTATTGTGGGATATTGAGATAACCTTATATATGTGATGACTTCCATACACTGGTGACGATTCAAATGGATGTCTTGCTGATACCAAGATATGATATAAAGATTCGTGAGTTTTAATAGGGATATACACCTTCCCAGGATTGTTAATTGGACTGGACCAATAACCCAACATAGAATATGTACTAGTGGCTGATCCTATGGTCCATTTTTTTATGGAATATAAACAAATTCACTCCATGATAGAAAAAGATATGTATGTATTCTCCTAGGTGAACCTTTCATTATTCGGATGATTCACCCCAGTTGACGAGGGAGATCTAGGACCCTGAATCAATATTTTTATCATCGATGATATTATTATTTTTTAGATCTATTAGATATGGTAAATTATTTGTATATGATGATCCATCACATCTATAACATGCTAAGAAATACCATTGGTGGGAACATTGATGTATACCCATTATGTTACTGGTGTTGGAATATGAGTATGACCTTAATTTCTAGCTACAATACCTTGACATAGTCCTTTTATTCCTCTATTATATTCATGATGTGATTTTCCTGAATGTGTTGGAATTTTCATCTTCTCATGTGTTTCCAAAATACTTTCATGAAATACATGATGTTCATGATTAGGTATTTTTATCTCCTCATGAATTTCAACCATATTTTTATGAAAATAATAATGTGAATCAGCAAGTATTTTTATCTATTCAAGACTTTCCTCTATAAATTCATGACATGCTTGATGTATATGAGAATGGATTTTTAAATGCTCATGGGTTTGAACTATTTTCAAATGGTGATTTTGATGATAATGTTCAAGGATTTTCGTTTTCTCAAGAGTTTTCTCCATATTTTAATGATGGTATTCATGTTAAAGATCATGGATTTGCATCTTCCAATGAGTTTCCTCCACATTTTCATGATGGGATTTTTTTTCATGATTAAGGATTTGGATCATCTTATAATTATCCACCAAATTTTCTTGATGAGAATCCTCGGGTGGAACAAGAACTATAGTCTATTCTATGTTGTTCTTCTATATCCCTTTATATGATACATTGGGGGAAAAAGATAGAGGGGCTTCTTCCGAAGCTCATAGGGTGTTTTCCTTTTCATGGATACAATACTGGATCACATGACATTTCTGCCAACAACCATTGGAAGGTTACCTTATGAGGGATCGCTCTATCATGACAATAATATTTGAAGTGACCAATTCATTAACATCTTTATGGTAAGGGGGTTTCTTCTTATCATATTATATTGATAAGATAAAAAATTGATTTGATATTGCAATGTATTCTACCAACTTATGGACTTTCGATCATTATTGAGAAGATAGATAGTAGGAATTCATGTATTGGGGGAAGGTTGGGACACCCCGAGGGTAGGGATAGAACCATACTGGGGGTAATTTTTGACCAATGTATGTAAAACACAACATTGATGATGCTAGGTGGGCGATGACATCCTCAGCTTGGGTGAGGATCCGAATAGTGAAAGGCCAAATATATACATTTCTGAGAACATGTAAGTTTCTATTTGGACTAGAGAGAGATTTGGTGAAATAATTACTGTAATATAAATGAGAAACAGAATAAATAAAACTCCATCAATGAATCATATTTATAAACTAAATCATGTGCAACTGATTTTTTTCCTTAGACTAATTTGTTTTAAATGCTGAAGGGGCCTAACAAGAAGGTGAAATTGTCATATTGGTTAAGGATTCACATCAATTTCACCATTGTTTAGATAAAATAATGGTGATTCCTAATCATTTGATAGTAAGTAAATGGTCCGATGAGAACTATACAGTTTACCCTTTTAATATTGTTAAGGAGACAACATAGTTAAAATATTTCATGTCTGGTTCATCATTTTTTATAGAATCATGGTGGAATGGTTTTTCCCCTAATATAATATATTTTTGGGGTTTGGATATTATAATATTTTTCATATCAAGACCTCCAATATGATTTCTCACCAAATTGGTATCTTTCTCATCGGGTTTATTTGTGGGATCATAAACACCCATCGACAATCATATTTTGGGTGACTCATTAACCTACATTCCAAATTCTTTCCCTTGTTTGGTAACTTTTAAAATTATAGATATGAAATAACATTGGTCATGAGGATGGGAGATTGGTCCCAATTCCTTGGTAGATTCATAATTATGACATGAATCACACTTGATTTATAAATGAATTATTATCATGGTTGGTTTTGAATAATATGTATGTTTCTAAGGATTTCCATGGTGTGATTTTTGTGATTTCAAGGTTCTATATCAAAGGTAATTTTGTACTAGTGATCCTTACATTGTTTATAATTACGATTCTACTTTTGAGTGATGTAGTGATGGTTTTTATTTTCATCAATGTGATGAGAGTTGTTTAGCTTTTGGTAGAAAACTGATAATATGGGATTAAAATATATCCCATTAAAGTAATAAGAACCCATGTTGTCTGGATTCACTTAATGATACAAATCATACATTTTATGAAAATATGATAATGACCGAACCAAGAAGTTTAGAATTATGTAGCAAGGATGCCTAGGAAGAAGGATCCTAGTTAAAACATGACTTGTGACATATGTAGAGGAGTCCTAAGAGACCTAGAAGGTAGACGGTGTCTCTAGTTGGGGGATAATATAATTCGGTATATGGACCTATAATTATGGTGATGAATTGGGCTTGGAAGGGACATTGCCCTCCATGTTGGATACAATGCTAATGTGGATATGGTCTATGGAACATTAGGGTCTATTTGTGATATCATGTTCAAAAGATAGGGAGGATTCCTATATATCCCAGTTACAATAGAATAAAAGCCCTTGTAGTTGTGAATGTTAAGGATTATACCAAGTAGGAGGACCAAAGGGATGTATGGCTGGGTATGATAATATGTAGGAGTCCCATTTAAAGAGGTATATATGGGGATTGTAGCATGTAGGAGGCCCAAATGATTCTTGGGATTATTCGGATGTCATAATTTCCACTAACAAATATGCCCACATCATTCACTCTCCGTGTGAAAAAAAGATGAAGTAGAAGATCTGAATATCACATAATCAAATTTTCTCACTGGTGGGAAGATGATGACCCCAAAGGGTTGATGGAATAAAGAGATATAATATTGAACTCATCTCTTACATATCCTAGTCCCAATGTTATAGAGAGGTAGAGGGATTTAATGCATATCTCCCCCAATTTTTGAACCCCGGTTCGGTGAAGTGGAGTAAGAGTGTTTCCCCCCAATAGAAATAATAGGGGCATACTATATACGGGATTTTTTTAAACTGGTTCATAGGGATGAGAGGTGTATCCAACACCATCCGTCATTGAAGGGAAAAAGATTACGAATCCCCTAAATCCCAACAATGGGGAGTTTCACGTTATTAATTATGAGGCTATGATAACCATCATGGTTGGGACACATGATACAATGGGAATATATAATTGATGACATCTCGAGGATAACCCTGGTTGAAAAGGTCACACATGTGAAACCTCATAAAATGGGTATGTAATTAGAATAGAACATACTAATGTGCCCACTGATTTGATCAGAAATATCAATTGTCTTTGGAAGTGGCCTTTGCCTGAATCCATTATAACAGTTCATAGAGGGTCCCACGTGGGACCAAATGGAAAAAAGAGTTATGTAATGAGTGATTAATAATAGAATACCCTAGTATTCCCCATTACATAGAGTAGGTTCTTATACGGGATAGGGTTCCCTATATATAGAAAATTACCAAGTGGGTGAGAGGGACATATGTATATCACATCACTTTATGGGCCAGGTTCACTCTGTAAAGTGTGTCACTAAATTTTATGGGGATTTATCTACATAGAATCTTCCTACATAGATTTGAGTTCATCCCACAAAAAATATTTCTATTCGGGGAAGGTATCCTTCCATGTAGATTTATTCTAAAATATTGGATGACCCATAAAGGATTTATCTACCCGCACTCTATGGGATTGAGTCCACATAGGGTTTTTGGATTTCAGATGATAAGATGAATTTATTTTCTTCCATAATTCTATGTGGTTGGTTTACCTTCTTAGAATCTAAGGATCATACTTTTTCCATTTTAGGTCTCTCATCTGTTCTCTCCTCTATTTTCCATTCCTCTTCTCATTTTATTAATTCCTTTGGGGTTCTTTTATAGAGGAATAGAGACACCAAGCACTGGTATGGCCAGTCCTATGTGATGGGATGCAGAGTATCCAATTAGAGAGGACAAATGAGGACACCTAGGCCAGAACATGCTTTCATATACAAGGTTCAGGATCACTACCCACCCCATGAACTTTTTATCATTTTTTGGCAGCTGTTATTCACGGGGTGACCAAATTCACCTTCTGAACCCACAAAGGATTTGGCGTCATTCAAAGGCATTATTGGTATTGTCTCATTCCAATAACCATTTAGGTTGGGGGATGCGACATAGAGTCTGGGAAACCCATGTAGAGAGGTGGTCCACATAGACGTTTTTCTACATGGACCATAGTAGTACTTCATTGCTAGGCATTAATTGATCATTTTAATTAAATGGTTTTTTTTATTTCTAACTTTTTCATAATTCATGGTTTTATTATTCTATATGCATGAGAAATTTTCATGAACCAACACTCCTGAGGTTTAATTTTTGAATGATTTAAATTTGTGTTTCTTTTTTAGAATATTATAACTTATTCCTTATAGAATTTCTAATTTCATAATATTTTTTGCTGGATTTTTGTCTCCTTGGTTGAGTGTGGATTAGCACCACATAATGATTTTCCTTAGGATCAGTTAGCATTCTTTAACCCAAAATTTTATTGTGATCCTTAAATTTATGGGTGTCATATCATATGATTGACTTCTTAATTATATCAATAATATTTTGGTGTCTATATATAATTTCTATTATATCATGAGATGATTATATATGGTTTGTAGTTTGGGGGAGGTGTTTCATTAATTGTTTTTCAATTTTATGAATGAATCATTAGGTTTAAATATTATTTTTAATAT
Organism: Viscum album; assembly: GCA_963277665.1. NCBI lineage: Eukaryota > Viridiplantae > Streptophyta > Magnoliopsida > Santalales > Viscaceae > Viscum > Viscum album. The sequence continues at coordinate 1,008,219,962 of OY728119.1, read as the reverse complement.
TTTTTAATAGAGTCTATATTCATTGTTATTAAATCATTGGTCAATTTCTTGGGGAAAATGTTGTATAATTAAGAGAACATTCAAGCCCAAATTTTTTTGGTATATTTTTTTCTATAATTATTCTAATTATTTTAGTATTGGTAGTTGATAGGGTTCGAGATAAATTATTTAATTTTATAAGATTTTTTAAATTTATATCCATGGATTATAGTTGGATAAACTATATGGCCAATATTTTCATTAATTTATAAGAGCTTAAATGTCCCCTCATTGTTAGAACATAGATCATCATATTGTCTGGCTCTATAGAGAAAATATGTGTGTATATCGAAAATATGGGTCTCTTGTTCATGGATAGATAATAGTTTGTGTAAAATATAAGGATAAACAAAGATACATCACATAGTTATTCTAATTCTCATGGAATATTTGTAACAATATTTCTTAATTTATGTGACCAATCCACGTGTATAGAATCTTGAAATTCATCATCCACACCAAAATTAATTAAATACACTTATGTTTTCTTCTTGATTCATATTGATAACCCTAACCAAGTAGAGACTTAAGAAACTCTTACCTATAATACTATATTTATTTAATAGTTCCTACTTAATTTAAAAGATTATTCCTTGTGGTTATATTTTATTTATTCATATATCTTTCTTCAGGTTCCTATTTTCTTTTGGTTTCATCATCCTCTCTGCTCATAAGGATATGGAGTTCAAAACCTTGGTTTTGGTTTAACTGTTTCAAATTTTTTTCTATGGATTTTGAATCTCTCCTGGAGACATATTATAGCATTATTCATTGAAGGTGATAGGATTATTGTATTTTTTGTTTGGTTTTTCTGTAAATATACATTCAATTTTCATTCCATAAAGGATTCTCCACTATACAAACTTTTTTTTATTTAAATACAATTTAATATTAATAATTTTTATAAAAAAAACCAAAATTTCTTATATAGATGGCGATTAAGATCTATCATAAATGATATTTTTATTGTCCCTTTGGTTTTATATAGTTTGAAAATATATATAAATAATTATATCTAATGTAATAAATCCTTAATGTATTCCCTATGAAAGTTAATCTTTTAAAAGGATTAATAAGATACCTATGTAATTCAGTATTTTTATAAAATTTATAAAATAACAATCTGACTTTTATCTCTAATAAAATGGAGTATTTTTAAATAGATTTTATACTTATTATTTGTATTCATAAAATATTAGAAGATATTTTAATTGTTGTTTCGGTATAGTATTATGCGTTTAAATTATATTACTGTGGAATTAAGTTTAATTTTTTATTAGAGGGAAAAAATTCAATGTATTGAATCAATAATGGTTTTTAAAATAAATTTAATATTTATTGAACATTAGTTTTATTCTTAAAGTGATATTTGGAATCAAATAAATAAATTTCAGGTTTTACATACTAATGTATATATCAAAGGCATGATTAGATTAATATGTAATATATTTTTATTATAGTAATTTATTATTATTGTGTTTGAGAATGATAGTTATTTATGAAGTGTTATGTTTTCATGAGAATGAGATTATTTTGATAAAAGGTGGTATTTAGAAATGAGAATGTAATTTGTTTATGTGTGATTTTCATTTCATATAATTGATCTTATAATTAGAACTCACATCTATTTTTTTGGCCTTGGGAAACATGTGTTCTTAGGTTGGGAAGACTTTGACAATTACTTGTTATGATTTGATTATAATCTCCCTTAACTGATACAATAACATAATAATGAAAAATTACTATGATTTGTATAGGGTGACACATTATAGGGTGTCCCTTTTTTATAGTCATTGGATATTCTCTCCCTAAAGACATACACATCATTTATTATGATTGGTTTTATCACTGAGACAATATGAAAATTTTAGGTTTCTTTGACTTTAGTTCTATAGGTATAGTCCTATGATGTTGTGTACATTCATTTCCTTACATTTAATGTTTTATTTTACTACTTTTTAAATTGTTTGACCTTCCATTAATAATGGATGTCATTTCCATATATAACCAGGCATTAATCCCCTATTAAATAAGTGGATAATATTTTTGATTACTTTCGAATCCATTTTATGTATTCTTTTTGAGGTATTTATTATAGTTTTTATAGAATAATTGAAATTAAGTTATAATTATTTTTCGAGGTAAATTGGTTCATAAATTAATTTTCAATTTTTTTAAAAAATTCATTTAATTTTGAATGAATTTTTATAAGTTCACTAAACATGTTATTAAGTTAAATTTCATTGGAATTTATCTATTTTCGTTTAATAACAATGATTGGTTGATAAAAGGGAAAATATAGATCTTAATTTTTATTTAGTTTATATAAAATGTAAAAATGTTATTTTCATAAATGGAATCTCAAAAAATCATTAATGAGCTGAATTATGAAATGAATATCATAAATTTATTTTATTAGTGGAATCCTACTAGGTTTTTTCTCCCACCCTAATTACACCAAAAACTGATTATATAATGGTGTGGTTTTTATAGGTCTAGGTTTGGGTACTATGGGAGATCAATCATTTGGCGTCTTTTATTTTGGGTTCTCATGGAACACGTATTTCTAATGACATTATTCAATGACCTCATGCCAATTGGGGAATGACTACCTCATATTTTGGTATTAATTATTATTTATTTCATTTAAATATTTTGTATTTTTAATTCCTCAAATACTATGTAATTCTATTGGTTAACTATATATCATTAATATTTTATGGATCTGAGTTTGATGTTTATTTCTAGTTTTCTTTACCTATTATTTTAGAAATTATTATTTAAATTACACAAATACAAAACATATGGTAACATAAGTTATATTTTTTTAGAATTTTTCTACATTTGGATCATTATTTTTTGAGTGAAACCATTCCCATTTGAGACTCTATGAACCATTGAAACTATTTTCCAGCACTTCATGATCACGGATACCCTTTCAATCCTTACCATAATCCTTTTTCAGTGTCGAGTCAAGACAAGATGGGTTAGTTCATACCAATAATACTTCTAAATAAGGCCCACTACCATGTAAAATGTGAATTGATTTATATTCTTTAATATTTCAAATGAATCATCAATCTATTATATCCATTATATATCTCTAATACTTTATTCTAGGCAAAAAAAATTCAGTTCTCCTCACTCCAAAAACATTTAAAATACTTTATCCTAGGATTCCACTTTCTTCATCAAGACTGAATCCTTCAATGATGTTGTAGTAAAAAATGATGAAATACATATAGTACTACATAATGATTTTCATAAACATGTTAAATTACTTCAAACATTATAAAAAAGAACAAAAAATAAGATAAAAAACCACATCCCCTTCTCTAACATAACATTACTCTTCAAAACTATCCTATTTGTATAATTCATTCACGCACTTCATAAATATACAATTTTCCTACATAAAAAATTCAATAAGACATATACCACCAATAATATATCAATGAAAACCATAGTTATATACATCTTTACTACTAACCACGTGTCAAATCATAAAAATTTCATCATAAATTTAAATATAATAAGGTATAAGCTACATTAAATTCGTTGAAACCAATTTTATCATATCTTCATATGTAGATTTACCATAAATTTTAATAAATTAACAAATTTTTACAACAAATATTTAATTCAAAAAACCCATTTTGTAATCAAAAAATATATTCACAACAAATTAATCCAAGCATAAATATTTATTATTAATTCAATACAAATCATAAAATAAATCCAAGAAATGATTACTAAATAACACATCCACTTCAAAATAATAGATGCAGAATTATTATAAGAGGTAGTTCATAAGAAATTTATTTGAGTGAAATAATATTATTATTCTAAAATATCCTACATCATAATTTATTTGATGAAAATTGACATTCATTTACCTAATCAATTATTTTCATAATTCAAGAATTAATTTAAATTATTAACCAATATAATATGATTCATGTATACACGTAATAAAAAACATAATTAAGGAAAATTAGTATTAATCAATATTATTTCAACAAAAATGTATTTGAAAACAAAATATTATAATTTGACTTTTTTTATAGTTTGTTATAAAGTAATATTAAAAAATAACGATAGATAATGATATCAAAAGCTACATGATAAATAATGTAGAAAAATATTTAATAAGAAATGATCATTCATAATGATTTTATATCATGTTACATAATGATCCCTCTATATGATTTAATATTATGGATGATTTTAATAATAAATAAATTTGTATTTCTATATTGTTTTTCATAGACATACATTCTTGAAAAATTGAAGGAATGTCGTGTTTTCTATCAACATGCATTATGTGATAGAAAAATTGAAACTATACAAAATAACTAGCATGAACTTTTATAAACATACTTAAATTTATAATATTCATTATAATAAATTTGTATGAACATTCATAAATCCTGGGATTCTCACAAAACATGAAATTACTATTCATTGAAATGAATTTAGAATCATTAAAAAATATGATAAAATAATAAATTTGTATAGTTTTAACATATTTTATCATACCAACATGTAATTAATCCCAAAGGTAAAACAATATGTGAATTCATAAGTATAAAATTTAAACCATATTCAAAAATTAATAAATTAATTATCCATTAATCATTATACATGAAAAAAAAGTATTTCCCTATAAATATTATCTTTAACACTCACCTTACATTACATTAATTAATTAGAAGTAAGTTAAAGTATAAGGTTATTTTTTATAAAATATTTATTTGATAATATAGCTTCCACACATTACCACCAACAAATTATGGAATAATTATTTTTACTTGTAAAATAAGATAATAATTTAATAAATATTTCTAAAATGAAACAATTATACATTTAATAAATTGGAAATTTATTATATGGTTTTACTAAATATAATTTAACAAAACCATATAAATATATCTTTATGAAATTTTATATTTGGGAAAAATACCATTTTTCACTTTAATATGAACCTAAAGATTAATGTGATGTTATGAAATAAAAAATGGGTTTAACCAATATAGTCATGAAAAGAATTATTCATTTGAAATTACATGATTTTTTCTAGGCTGAGGAATTTTTAAATTCTATATTTTCACAATAAATGGAAAAAAAAATTTCTGATCATTTAATTTTTAGTAGTAGTATAGAAAATGTGTTTTTATTCAATTCGAAGATTATGATTCATTATGGTAAATTTTATTATAATAACAGTGATTTATATGTTATAAAAAATTGTATAGATTTGAATCCATGTAGATATAACATGATTCAGAGTGGTAAATAATAATTAGAATGATAAATGATTGGAGTACAATTGATATAATATTTATGAGACTCTAAAATCAAAGCCCTATCACCAAGATTCAACATTGAGAAAGTTCATTAGTATGTTTCCTTATATAATAATTCTTATTGTTATATAATAATATTTTTTTATAAATCAATTATTTTAATTTTTATACTAAGGATCATGTATGATAAATTATTGGTAAAAGGAAAAAATCATTATTTTTACCTTGAAGTTAATTGTATACATTTTTTAATTGCTATTATTATGTTACTTATAGAAACTGACTGATTTTAATTTTTATGAAATTATTGATTATTGATATTTAAATAATTCAAGATTTAAATTCTATCATACATGTGAATTACAGTAAACTATAACACATGTTTACAAAATTATTTTTCAATCATATACAAAATATCATTATAAATACTCTGGAATATGTTATTTATTCATAGATTTTAAATTTGTTAGTAATTATTGCGTCATGAAATATTATATAGGGGTTTTTATAACACATTAATTTTTATAATTTTATAGTTTCTTGAAGATTATTTTAGAACATTTTTTTGAAATATTATTTTTTAAGCTTGTTGTCCTATCATGATATTGTATAATATTTTAAAAACCTAAATTCCCTAAAAATATTTTCATGGGAAACAAAAAATATTATAATCCATTCATAAACTAATCTTTGGAAAAATTAAATATTATAATAATGGAAAATGATAGATTCTGCGTGTGTAGGCTTTCCACGAGATTCATTAGAGGCATTTTCCATGTTTCAAAAAAAGATTATAATAATATTTTTTATATTGAAAATTTTCATACATTATTTTAAATTATAGGATTTTATTAAAACCCATCAAAGGTAAATTTTTCTATTAAAATATTAAAGAAACCAATAAATAATAGAGGTGGGAATCCATAATTTGAATTTTTTGTTGTCTGAAACATAATGAGAGGATATAAATTACATTTTCTTTAATGATAAAATTAATCAAGTATAAGAGAGAAAACAAATTATAGGTATTATTTTAATATAAATTAAAATTCATTAAAAATAATAAAACCATATTATATCCTATTTTATTTGTATTATCTTAACTTGTGAAACTAAAAAAAACTAATTAAAATATATCTAATTTTTCTAGTTTCTCAATCGAGTATAGAAAAAATAATTAAAACAACCTTATGGAAATCATGAATAAACGCGAGAGGTGTAAAAAATTATCACAACATATCTTGATCCAATATATATATATATATATGTAATTCTTGGATGGTATATAGAAACTATTTTTGGGTATAATATGAGTTGAATAAATTTTAATGGAAAAAATGAATAGGGGAATATTGGTCCCTATATGAGGCATGGTGAGGTTAAATTTAAATATAATTTCTATATGTTTTAATTTATAAGTTAATATATTTTAACGTGAGTTTTTTTGTATGATATTTATATATATAAAAAATGTTCAGTGTTTGAGAGTGTTTAAATCATAAAGTTAAATAATTTAAATTGCTGGTTTAATATAATAAATCCAATATATTTTCAAAATACTATGTCTGTTACCAAATATTAAAAAATAATTTTTATTTTTATAATTGATGTATAATCTATTGAATATTAATAGTTAATTGACATATTATTTGTTGGAATTTATATTTATTATAAAAACATGATTGAGTTTTCCTAATGTTGTGATGGTGATAGAAAATTAGATGTGTCAGAAGGTTAATTAAATATCATTAACAAAGTTAATGTTATTGAATTTCAATTTACATGAGATAAGAAATGTTCCCAATTTTGTTGTATAGGAATAAGAGAGAACCATGAATTTTGTAAAATATAATATCTGATATATCCAGCTATGAAATATATCATTCTAAATGGATAAAAAGAATTACAGGATTTTGATATTTCAATTCATTTCCTACAACATATATGTGCATTTATTAAATTAGGTTGTCCTTTCCATGAAATTGATAGAATCTAATTAATTATTTATGGAGGTAGGTGTAACAATAGAAATAAAATATGGAATTATATTTATTATTATATAAAGATATGAATGTTTAGTATTGGAATATCAAAGGCTATGATTGATGCTTTCATTTAATGAAAATCATGTATTCTATTATGATTTATTTTTCAGAAGAACAACATTGATGATTTAAAATAGTTGATTTTTGATTTTTGGTCTGTTAATTACAATGTTTAATCAATTTCATTTTTACATAGTCATATCACAAAAAAATTATAGGTTAAGGAGAACATTTGAGTTATGGAGTAAAGATATGTGATATATTTTTATTGATTTGTATAAGTAAGTATGTCCATTCCATTTATTATGATATGTATATAACTATTTTTAATGATAAATTGACCATTTAAATTTCGTTGATTACATGAAATATTATAAATAATAAAAAGTTTTGATAAAAACCACCTCTTTATTTTATAAATAAGATATCATTATACTTTAAAATTCAATCGTTAAACATATTTAAATATGGTAAAATCAGTCTGAGTGGAACTGTAAGGTACACTATCCCAATTTTCGATGAAAAAATGATGATATATGATTCTTTTGACTAGTTTGATCCAAATATGTATAGGTGATCTTAACTCAATATTCTTGAAATGTACCTTATGTAAATTTAATTTCATTTATTAAATGACTAAAGGGTGGTAGCGTCCTGGACCCTCTCTCTTGTTACATTTTAGGAATTATAGTGGTGTTGGTTTATGCAGGAGGTTCTGAGGGTGTTATTGGGTGAAAAGGGGGATTCGAATAAAATATACAACTGAAGGGAGTTTGGTAGTGTTTTACAAGGGGATATGCTATAATGAGGGACATTTTAGTATAGAAGAGACAAATGTGACCATGGATTGAAGAGGAGGACTTTTATGGATACTACCAATTTTGGAATATTTTCAGCACGGAGAGAGGTCGAGGTATAAATATGAGTTAATATTCTAATTCTCTTTATTGAAGGGGTGTTTGGTAAATCATGGAGTATGTAGGTTCATTTTTTGGGGATATATCTATTTCATGGTAGCTATACCAAGGATCCGGGTTGTCTTGTAGCCCTCATCATGGGTGTAAGGTTATTGAGTATAGACACAAATATTTATTTATTATCATATTAAAATTATATAAAATATTTTGTACAGAGATAGCCACAATTCTCATATTCTAGTTTGACTACCCATTGTATATCAAGGTTCATACCCTATGTATTGTAGTCTTATATTTTGTAGACTACCAATGAAATATAAAATCACCTCAAATATATCTTCTATCCCTCTTTACTATTTTTTCATTGGTGAATAAATTGAATCAATTGAATCACTTTCTACCCACTTTTAATATATTTCAACATTATCCTTGGGGTATCGATCCATGGTGGGTTTTTCTATATTTTCTTCCTTACTTCTACCTAATTTATCCTAGTTCATAATCTGGTAAGTGGTATTATCTAGTAAACCTATTTATTTTTGTGTTTATCTTCTATATGAGTTATGTGATTCTTCTGTTCAAGGTGGTATTGGGTGTTATCCTTCATTGAGGTGCTTTGTTGTGGGATTCATCTTGATTCATCATTTTATAGTGAATTATACTGTCTTGTTAAAATTATGGGATCATTTGTCCCTTATATGAATGTAAATATGATATGTATATTATTTTTTTATACTAGGTTAATATGTTATTAATCATCTTAGTAATGATAATGAAATAGTTAATTGAAAATTCATGGGGAAGGGTAATGAATTAAATGTTTTGTCAATATTGATACTATAGTTATTAGGATTGTATAATGATGTAGAACTAGTAAAAATAATCAGTATTGAGAGGAATTTTGTGTGATGAAATTCTTATATATTATGGAATCATTATTTCATTATTATTTTTATCTCCCTGAAATGGAAATGGATTATCACTTACATTCTGGAAAATAATATGTTTCCCCTGGAAAATGCCATTTGGGTTTGAAAATTTTTTTTACTTAAAGTGAAATATTATGTGGATCCCCTTTTTAATCAATATAAATTATATGTCTTCCATGTGGAATGTATTTCTAAATTTGGGTGGTTATATTTTGAAGTTATGTGTTATTGTTCATTGAGGGTTGTAGTGATATGTTTTTGTAGTGTGGATGTTGTGATGAGAAATGGTTATGAAGTGAAATGGATGAATTGTGGGGGTTAGTTGGAAGGATAAAGATCTACTGCTAAGTTTTATTATAATGTCTTCATTTCTCATGTGGTAATGTAATCAAATTGAAAATAATGGAGTAAAATGTAATGGGTTGGAATAGTTAAATGAGTGAATGATTTATAATGTGATGTGCGGATTTAATGGATAGTTCTTATATATAAAGTAATTATATTGTTAAACCATAATGTTTGGTAATTGAAAATTATATTGAATGGATTAACATGAAAGGATGGGTGGAATGTGGCTTTCTTCTTGATCCTTTCATGTGTAGTTATGCAAATTTAATGGTCACAAAAAATTTAGTGATGTCTGTGAGGCCATGGGGATGTTGTTGTGAGTTAGTATAGATCAATTGTTATAAACCATTGGTTGGAATTGTTTTCCTATGTTAATATTTATATATATTTTATTTCTGAGTATATTCTATAGACACCCCACATAGTCTAGCACCATGTGTCAAGAAAATTTTTTTTTGACACTATTCTTCCCTACATCCCAGTAGTGAGGGTGGATGTTTTAAAGTGTACATCACTTTTTATACATATAAATGATGTCATATTTTCAGGATACATAATACATTAAAAAATAAATCACCTAAAGACTATTTTTCATTAGTGCCTTTGGAATGTTGGAACAAATTGTTTTTACCACATTCAATAATATTCAATTTTTCCCAAAACGTTCTTCCCCATCAGTAATCATAAATAAAAACCATTCTTCAAATACATAGTGAAGGAAACATATGTAAGTGGTAAGATAAATTTCTCATTATGGGTAAATGAAGGAAATACAATAGAAAAATATGAACACAATGGTATAAGAACATGATAATAGAATTCGATCATAAAATTCTCCATATCATAGATCCTAAACATGAATCATGGTATAATGGTTGGAAATTCATAACATGGGAATCATATGTGTATGAAGATCATTGTACATGAATCAAAAACTGAGGAATAATAAATGTAAATTGATTAATACACAAAATCATTGAAAATATTATCTTAAGGATACTTACCAATACCATTATAACATGTTAGTCTTCATCTACAACCTCTGAACATGTTTATTTTTAGTATTTGGCTTTAAGCTGTGTAAATTGTTATTTTTGGAATTGGGATACAAACTATTAAACCTATTAACATTCAAGGTTAGTATACCGCATGAGTTTCCTATTATATTGAGGATTGGTTTACATCCTGTTTGCCCTCTTAAATTCAGGTTTGGGCTACAACCATTATGCCCACTTATTTTTATGTAAGGGCTATAATCCATGTACCCATTAATCACTTATACAACTTATCATTACCCAATGACTTGGAGGGATATATAGGAACCTATCATATCACAATAAAATCAATCATACATGTCCCATATGATAATAAAAACATTCAACATATCATTACCCATAAAAAGATATGTGTTTTCTAAACATCAAATCATAACCAATGAAATGAAAACGTTATCATTAACATTTTACTATGTCATAACATATGTATAATAGATTGTTTTCCCATAAATTTAATTAAATAATAACCCATGAAATGTAGTGGGTTTGAAAATAATATCACCCCTGTAAGAGAAATGGTTGTCATAAGAATCATAACATCAAACTATAAAGAATTCAAGAAATAATATGAATTGTAGTATTAGATCATTTCCCCGACGGTCCTGAGTAACCTAAATGGACTTCCTTTTAGATGTAAAAAAATTTAAATTTTTTTTCAAAAACATTTCTTAAGGAAAATATAATTTCTTATTTGGAAAAGTCTCTATGAAACATTAAACTATTTGGAAACTGTTTTCATATAAATTACATTGAAAACATTTTACGTTGAAAAAATATAAAATAATATTCAAAAAAAATTAAACCCTTATTATTTGAAAAAAAAATAAGAATTTAAGGAAAACATTTTCCTAAATAATAAAATTTTAATCTTTAAAAAGAACATTTGGAGGAATCATGTCGTGTAAATACACCTATATTGAGCATTCCATCTTCACTGTAACAAGTTTTGAAAAGTTCCTCAATCGAAAAATGATAGGAAGTTTCCAATTTAAAAATAATTTTTATTAAAATGTTACACGTGGGTAGTATTTTATTTTAAATATCATATCATAATATTAGAATATTTTTAAAATCATTTTATAAAACATGATTTTGAAGGAGCGCATATTTTCATCCAAAGAGATAGAGTTAGTCATTCTCACTTAAAAACTCTATCTTTAATAGGTTATGTATAAAAAATTGAAAAAATTTAAACATTACATGATTATAACATGAATAAATCATTTTTAAGAAACCTAATGTGATTTCATGGATTATGGATCATAATATTGCATCAATGAAACCAAAATCATAAACAATCTCTACACATGATGAGATTATTTTATTAAAATATTATAACATAGTAACTCTGAATCATATTACCTATGAAAGAAAATGAATTTACATGGATCTCAAAAATAAAATGAAAAGAAAAAATTTCATGATATAACATTTCAACAGATGTATATACACCATATGGAAAAATATAGTCGCACAACATGGCATGTGACTCAAAGAAGGAAAATTAAAATTAAATTATATTAGTTATTTGGTATCTTCTAAAACATTAACCCAACAAGAAATTGATAAAAATAGATATTTAAATAGGTATGAAATTATTTATATGAGCCATAGAAAACATTCATGGGAATTATATATAACACAAAAATGAAATGAGTGGTTTGTAAAGAATGTATCACATGAAAAAAAAAGATACGAAATTACCTTACAATGTGTCATGACTTTCATCACAAACATATAATCCTATTGTATGATAAGTATAATATTATTATAATTTTATCATATAACCATATACATATACTATCATATAATATATTTTATGTCATTATATAACCCATTAATTAACAATTTAATGTTAATGTAACGTTTCATTTAATAACTACTTTGTTTATCACACATGTTTTGACATTTAATTCTTGATTATATTACATTAATCATGATTTAAATGATTATATAATGTAAAAAAATACTTATATCTCATATATATTTATTATATAAGAATTTATAATAAACTATAACATATATTCATATGATATGGAATATAGCTTTCATAGAGACAGTAAGTTATATGTACACATGAATGATGTTTCCATTTCAACTGAGAATTGAAATAAAGAAAGTAAATGGAATATATGTATATTATATAATCAAAAAGAATAAACATTTCATATAGAAAATATAATTTTACTAAACCCAATTTTAAAAAATTCCATGTGAAATGTGAACTAATCACATCGCTTTGTGGAGGAAATAGTCTACACATCCACAAATGAACATATCGAAATTATAAAGAATGAAACAATTAATTTAAGTCTAAAATAATAAATAATTAATTATAAATACATCATATATATCATATATATCTGATAAAAACAAGGTTCCCATCATAAGTACGAACCATAATATGTGGTAATGTAAAACAAACAACATTATTTAGTGAGGTGGTAGTTCACTGTAGTCATGAACGGTAAGTTCAGTACCCATTAGATGGAAGTGTGTGAATGTTCTGGACAATAAACTAAAATAAAAACATATTTGTCAATTCAGTATACCATGTATATTAATTTTTCATGGATTCATAATAATTATAGTCGTGAAGGAAGAAAAAAAGAAAGAATCTTGAGGAAGGATGCTACCTCATCTTTGGGTAACTTTTTTTCTTGGCCGAAAAGGGATTCCTTGGTTGGAATTAAGCCCACATATAAGATTAAATGAGTAAGGCATGGTTTATATCAATTTAATTGGAAGATCATGGCTTAACATAAGTGGTATGAGAGGTATAAAGATGTTGGAGACAAGGTATCCCTTTATAAGGGAGGGAAAGGAAACCGTTTTTATTTTTGAAAACATGATTGGTTTGCACAAATTTTTACATAATAAATTCCTAAAAAAAGAAAAAAAACAAATAATTAAGGGTTTATTCCAGAAATATGGATGACTAATGTGAGTTGGAGAAGTGGATAATACATTTTGGTACATTAGTTTAAGGTCTAGTCCCTTATAAAGAATAATTTTACTTTAATCTCTCTAATTAGTTTTAATCACATTCAATAATATTATTCATCAACAATTAAGTTTATATTATTATACTAAAACAATTATCCAAATTAAAATTGTGTGTGTCCATTTTTATATATTTAATTTACATAGTCAGAAAATAATATTTAATGCTAATCTCACAGACATGGCGTGATAGCTAGTTTTTAATGTTAGAATGTTCAAAATGAAATTAAGTGTATTGATATAAATTTAACATAAAAATCATTCCAATAAACTAAATTGGATTAAAAAGTATATATTTTATCTTTTAAGACATTATAAAAAACTTAAAATATAATTTAACTGTATAAATAAATTAGTCTAAAATGTAGTTTTGAAATAATATTCCATATTTTTCACTATTAAACAAAAAAATGATATTTCTCATAAAATCCCAAAATATCACCCTAAAATAATTTTGACATTCTAAATTCAAAAACTATTTGTATTTTGAAAAATTATATTTTTATATGTGTCTAAATTTAATTTTAGTATTGATCACAAAACGACTTCAAAAGTAGTTCTTTTGAGAAAATTTATTTCCAATAAATGGAAGCCTTTACCAAAACATATTTGTTTAATTATCTTTATATTTTATTTTAGAGAACAATTATAAATAATATTTTAAAATTGGTTACTAATATTCATATTTTATTGTTTTATAGATATTTTGTAACTCTTTATTTTAATTATTTATAATAAAACAATAATGTTTCTTAGAAACTTTGTGTTGCATGTAACACAATACAAGTCATTTATGTGTATAAATAATGATTGGTTGGTGTTTAATATAGATAAAACATATATTGGAGTATTTTAAAATGAAATATTATCATGATGTGTCTTTAAAATCAATAATAACATCATGCTCGCATATAACAGAAGATATATTGACTATTTTATGAAAAGAAAAATATCTAAAATATTAAATTAATTCGAAAAAAATATTTTCCAAATACTTGGGATGTTACATTTTATAAAATTAAAATAAATTTCTCTCTATAAATTCTTCTATTTTATCAATGGTTTAATGCATTTATGTTCTAACAATAAAAACCCACATTGGAAAAAATGAACACTAAAACTTCCTTTTAATAAAAGCAATGTTGGAACCATGTGATTACCCATAGTAACTCATTGCTGGGATTCCAAATTAGAGAACATATATAAAAAATGAAAATAGGGACTTGGATGAAAATCATAAATATTCCTTGGTAGTGGTTGAGTTCATCATTCAAAGTCATATTAATGATATAATAAATGCTGAGGGCCTCAAATCCATAAATCATTGATGATTTAAAAGAACATTCATTAATAAATGGTAATTGGATAATATTTTATTTATTGAACATGTCCCTAAATTTGAATAATTTTCATAAATAAATATAATTTAATAGATTCTGTAAAACATCACCCTTTTTTCCCTTGAACCACTTTACCTCTTTCTTTAAAAAATAAGGTAGATTTTTTATTCCTAAATCACTCAAAAATCATGATATTCATGATATTACACCCCATCTATCATAAGTTATCATCGACACAATTTTAATAGACCAGGTTATCTAATATACATAAATCCTCATTTTCTGATTTAGAACCATAATCTCATAAACTTCATCTGAATTGTAATGTAATCTATATATAAATTGTTAAATTTATAAAGCTTATAAAATATTTAATTCCAACACATTGGGAATATATTCATGAAATCATCATAACATTAATACCATGTATATTGTATGTATCTCTTAGTTTTCACAATACAATCATGGGAATATCCTCATCTTATTTTTGTTGAAACAGTGAAATAACATAAATTTCCCTAAATAATTTAGGAAAACATGTAAGATTTATTATTGCAAAGATCACTGTATATATTCCCTAAATCCTAGATGTTGTAAAATTTATCCATTATAATATAGATTGTGTTATTAAAAAATTTATTTTATTAGATATAAGGTAATCAATATCATCCAATTTACTTATTCATATCTAACATATATTTATTCAAACATCATTATCTCAACATCAAGAATAAATAAAGTTTTATATTCCCTTAATCAAAATATCATCATTCCCTAAAATCACTTTTCTACCTCACAATAACTAATCACAATATCCTTTAAAATACTTAATAAAAACTTATACTGGAAATAATTATATATTTTATGATTCATATAACATAATCCTTGAATTCAAAAACGTTTATACATCATTAATCCATCATTATTCTTAAAAAATAACTTAATATTCATCCACTTATACCTTTATAATGCTTTCATTGAATATTATATATGCATCATGTCTTAAGGAACATAAACATTAATCTAATCATGTTTCATTCATTTAATTTATACAATATATGAAGTACATTCAATACCTTTCCCATGCGTTTTGTAGTCTCAATATCTTTAAAGTTAAATCCAAGACTCATAGACCTTAATGGTTATCATTATGATATTTGCAATTAAGAAATCAATATTCATCATTCCCATACATTCCAAATTGGAAAGATTAAAAGTTAAACTAGCTCCCTCCAGTTCCGGCTATAGAAAAAAACCAAAAAGCAAAGTGTGAGAAACACTTATCATCGCATAAAACCACATAATTATGGATAATAAAAATATAAGGTATTAATAATAACACCGTTATCATTAATAAATGAAACCATAGTTTTATCCTAGTTTATTTAGAGGCTACTTATTTTTATGTCCTTCATGATGGTTTGTGAAGAATTTTTTGAATTTCCAATGTATATATCCCCTGAGAGTGCCAGAACAGGTGTCCAGCAAGGATTATTGTTGTGTACAAGGTTACATCATGTTATTCTTCTAGAACCTTGTCAATGTTGTTATTCATAGGTACATCAATGGCCGAGTTACATCCAGTTATAGTATCCATATATTGATGTATTTATAGGAAACCAATCCCTCTATCCATATCCAAAATTCTAATACATTTTCCTAAATGTTAACTCGTCCTTATACTTATCTTTACAAACATCCCTAGATGCATCCATAGTAATATGCATAGGAATATCACTAATGTTTTCTTATCATAGTTTATAAATATTGACTAAACCTTAACTTTGATACCAAATATCATGGCCCATGATTTTTATATATATAAATTACATAATATTTGCAGAGTACATAATATACTAAAAAAGAAACATAAGAACATTTTATTTTAGTGACATTGGAATCTTGGAAGAAAAATCGTCTGACTTAATGAAAAATCATTATTTTTTTCCACATATATCTTTCTGAAGTGCCCAGATCAGTGTGAATCACTGAGAGGGGGAGGGGGTGAATCAGTGATCCCTTAAAACTTTTTACTAATTGATTCCTTATCAATTAAACCTCTATGGCTGGTTAAAGCCTCGATCCACTCTTCTTGTATCTCACACCTTTCCACGAATGATGCAGTAAATGTAAAGGCACTGGAAACAAGGATTTACAAGGTTCGGAACCAAAGGCCTACGTCCTTGCCATGTTGGTTATACACCCCAACATGGTTTCTCCATTATAATCGGTTAGTATTACAATGGTCGATACAGCATCCCACTGTATCTCTCCTGAGTCCCACATGAGGGTCTTTATACTGTGTCCCACAGTGTTACCAGAGTCCCACTGGCCTGCTCCAGAATCCCACTGAAGACTTCTTCCGCCCTGAGTCTCACAGGGGGCTTCTCCTGGCTCCTCGAGTCACACGAGTAGCTCTTCTTCTCTTTAAGTTCTTCAAGTATCCTCAGCAGTCTGGGATAAAGACTGCTGGCCTTGCTCTGTACCTCTGATCACTTGTGATGATCAGGTCTTCTCGTCTAGCTCAGGCCTTATCACCTTCTTCTTAGGATGACCTGGCTTCTCTCTTCAAGAATCTTCAACAGCCTCTGATAAGGTCTGCTGGTCTTGCTCAAAGCTTCTGATCACTTCTGTTGATCAGGATCTTCTCAATCAATGAAAACTCAGACAACTGATATCTCTCACTTCAGTATGGCTTCAGTCTGACTTCACATCAACTTCATGCACTGAGTTCATGGCATCTCTGCTTCCTCATGCACTGACTGCATGGCCTTCTCAAATCTCTTCAAGAACTCCTGGTCTTGGACAACTCAAAATGCACACAAGCAGATTTGACTTGTTTACGTGTGCACGTGCATGCATGCAAGCATGCACTTCCCCTTTCCTCTTCTTGGTGCAGTAGACCCACAAAGGGTGTAACACTTTAAGCACACACCAACTTCTCAAACTTCACACACTTTATTCAATTTGTCTACACACTTAGATTGTGTGTTCTACAATAGTGTGAGAGTCGTCTTCTCTTTCTTCTTAGTGTGTACACTTTAGTTTGCACACACACTAAGGTTCGGCCTTGTTGTCTTTTTGCACACACTTGTTTCACTTTGCACACACTTGAGACTTGGCCTTCACTTGTTTAGCACACTCACTTCCTTGTTCTTTTAATCTTCTTCAAAGTGTGCACTTCACTTATTCACACACTTGGTTCTTCATTTTTCACACACAAGGGCTACGGCCTTCTTCTTCAAATGCACACACAAAGTGTGTTCTTCAATTTGGCACACACAAGGGCGTGGTCTCGGCCTTCTTTTTCTCACCGTCCAAGTGAGTTCTCAACTTGTTATTTCTTTTGTGCACACACACACACCAATGTGTGAACTCCACTATTCTTCAAGAGCCGCGCAAGCACAATGGGTTCAAGGGTCGTGCAAGGGTGATGTCGCGCAAGCTCCTCAAAGGTGCAAGGCACCTCGGCCGCGCAAGCCTCAACAAACCACGAGAGCGCGCAAGTGATGCGGCTGCCTCGGGTCTTCCTGCCGCGCAAAGGGAAGGCGCGCAGGGGACTCCCTTTCTTCTTTCGTGCAAGGAGTGCACAAAAGGAACCTTACGGAGCAAGGGGTGCTCCGGGCTTCACTGCCGCGCAGGGTGCTGCGCGGGGCTTCGACTTCGCGAGGCACAAAGTGCTTCTCACGGGACTTCTCTCTTCAGAGGATCAGCAAGCATAATGACAGCCTCGGCCTCTCTTTTTATAGGCAGAGAAACGCCTCAAAACATCCGCGTGGGATAAATCTCAAATCCCCGAAGTATTCGGATCTTTATGATTTTGCAAATCTTGATTTTCTCCTCAGTTCACCGCGGGTTCTCCTTCTATATTTTTCTCCTCTACGTGCATGCGACTTAGAACGCATGCACGGCCTTCGGTTTAGGCATTCGAGCAACGTGGCACGCCCTCGGAAACTTTGTTTCCCTCGTCCAAATATCGAAATCTCCATCACCTTGCATGCATGCTTATTTTATTGCATGGTTAGGTTCAGTTGGGCCATACGAACTCCATGAATACTTCAGCTCGAACTATGGTGGCTGGGAACTCAAAAACATTGCTCGGAGGCGCCTCTGGTTCATGGTGAGGTCGCGGGTGGCACGGGGTGTCCTCGGCTCAAGCTCGAGGAAGGAGATGCCTCAGAGCCGTCGGATCAGGCGATCAAATAACCTTGGACGGCCTGGATCAGATCGCGAATGGCACGATTAGATGAGTGGCTCGGATCTGGCGCGCGATCAATCGTGCGGCCAGGATGCGCTCCCGGGAATTTTTCCGCGTCCCACATCGAAACGGGGCGCGGTTTTGCCGCGGCTTATCAACCTAGCGCTGCCTCTCAACGCTCAGTTGTACTTCCCCCTCCACGGTGCCTCCCCGCACCGTGTTCTCCCTGCGGGCGTGCTCTGCGCCCACTCTGCTCCCTACGGGCGCACCACTGGCGCCCACTATGCTCCTTTGGGCGCGCGCTCTGGCACCCATGCTGCGCAGGACCTGATCCCCTGCGTGGCCCGACTTACACACGGCCGTGGCCTCTCGGGCTGGCCCCATGGGATCCCCTTGGGCGTGGTGACCTAGTCCCACATGTTCCTTGGGTTGAACCCTTAAGGCTGGCCCTTGGTGGCTAATTTTTTGCTTGAATATACACTAAGTGTACAAAGTACTTAACTGTAAAATGCCAAATGCCACTTCTTCCTTCTTCATTTTTCTTCTTCATTAGAATTCCTCCATCCTCCTCACATATACTCAATACATAGAATGTGGAATTCCCGAAGGGTATTCTTCATCAACTGAGCTCCTGAATCACAGAATCTTAAATGTTCTTCATTGATCCAATCAGATATCAATTGGATCTTCTTCTAATTCACATGCACTAAGTGTTAGTGCATGGAATTCATTAATCCACTTCATCCACTTAGAAGTTGTGGATGGATCATCTTCAACTCCTCATGCATTGTCAATACAATGCATGGTCTTCTAACATTGTTGTAACATTGTATCCACGTGATACAAGTTCTCTAAACTTAAAGACCAGTTCAACAATCGTCAGATATTCATAGAGAATGTTTCAACCACAACATCCTATGTCACTTAGTGAATCTCCTAAGTGACATGCATCTTAGTACCATGGCCACTCTCCATTCATCACCAACACCATCACATCCTTTGTCATTCACATCTTGACATTCCTTAACATCCATTCATCTTATGACAACATCATGCCTTATTGACAACAAATGCAACATAGAGCACTTCAATCTCCCCCTTTGTATTTGTTGGAAATACACTAGAGCACATATGAATGGGTCAATATGTGTGCCAATATTTTCTCCCCCTTATTGGCAATCAAATGCAAAGATGTGGTGTGGCACTCTTCCAAAATATCACTTCCTCCCTTTGAAAAGTATTTTCTTGAAAAACACTGAGAGAGGGATGATGTCACATGTTCTCTTTAGCAAAGAACCTTTAGTAAATCAACTCTAAGTCTACTTGGGCTAACCCGGTGTAGAAAACAAGAGTGATGTAACCAAGGTACTCAATGCTGTCCAACATTCACAATACATGTGAGATCATGCTTCAAGGGGCTTTAAATTTTTCAGATATAACAATGAATTTGCTAAATCCTGCACAACTTCACAAAACTCATTAGAAAGTTCAGGTGCACAGATAAAGCTCCCCCTTTCATCCATTTGACTTCAATCAATACTCCCCCTTAATTGTCATGATGAATACAATTAAGAAACAAGGGATGAAAGTATGATTGGAATACCTTCAGCTTTCCTCAAGATGATATTAAATCTTAGAATACCATCTTCTCCAGATTGGCTCCCCCTCAAGGGGTGCACTCCATTCTTTCCAAACCATTCTCCAGTTGAGAATGATCATCATCTTCAATTCCCTGCAGTGTTAGCACATGTAAATACAAGTGATTAGGGAATAAGATGGAACCTCCTTGGTTCATCAATGTGAACAACAAGGTTGAGAAGATTCTCTCAACCGAGATGTCCCATTTTCACCATTCTTCACACTTGCACATTTGATCTTCAATGATGTTTGTGCTGGTGTGGATCTCAATACATCTTCATGTGAAATCTTCTTCTTCCCTTTTGCCTTAGCAATTGCCAGAGCTTCATCTTCAGCTCTTTGTAGATCTTTGGAAAGTTGCAACTGATTTGGCCATATGAATAACAAGTCATTTGGAAGTGTGGCCTCAGTTCTGGAAGTTTCACATGGTTCCTTTGATGCTGTCAAGCTACCTCTCTTAGGAAACTTGTTTTCAATCAATCCCTTCTGCTTCTTTTGGATTGATTGTCTGTTTGAGTTCAGTTGGCTTCTATTGATTTCCATGGCTTGTTTGCAAAGATCCATGGTATGACCTTTCTTTCCACAGTAGAAGCATGTCTTCTTGGTGGCTCTTCTTGATGCATCACCCTTCTTGGATTTGAATTCCAAGGACTTATTTTCCTTTTTCAAAACCTTCTTGGGAGCATCTTCAACTTTATTCTTGCTTCCCAAGGATTCCATTTTAGCCAAGTTCAGTGATCTACTCTTCTTTTTAGCTCTGGATACAGTTGGAGATTGACATGTATTATTTTGACCACTTTTGCAATCATCCCAGATGTTGTCAAGTAGTCCAAATCTATTTGCAGTAAACAGATGTCTTTGGACCTGTGGATGCTGCTTCTTTTCCTCTGGCTTGCTCCCCCTTGGCATGGGCTTCCTTTGTGCTTTGACATTCAGTGGATTGTACCAACAATCCTTTGCACAGTGCCCATACTTATTACAACACCAACACTGACCCACAAATCTTGACCTCTTCAGTCCTTCTAATTGTTGGGTACTTTTCTTGACTTGCTGTGTTGTTTTAGGAGAGCTCTCTTTCTTCATTGTCTTCATCCATACTTGTTTGGAATTATTCTTCCATCCTGCACTTTTTGTGGAAACACAATTAGAAGCATCAGTACAAGATGGTATGGATGGTACCTTCTTTCTAGAAGATGTTTCCCTTTTATTAGAGGATGTCTTTCTTTTAGAATCATCCTTCTCAAAGCATACTTGAGTAGCAACATTTCTTCTTTCAGCCGACTGGGAGGATTCATCTTTGGGTGATTGCAGATTTTTCAATATCACCTCTAGTTCTAAGTATTTCATGTTGAGGGAGTTCTTCTCATCCTCAACCAATCTTAGCCTTCCTTCCCAATTTTCTTTCAGCTCTTTCATCTGGTCGTCATGCACCCTTTTTATTTCCAGTAATGAATTGTCCAGCTCCTTCATCAATTTGACTTTTTCTTTGAGTTGAGCATCTCTGACATTCATTGACACTTTGTGCCTCTTTTCCAGTGCATGGAAAACATCTTTGACCATTATTTTAAAGAAATATTTCTCAGAAAGGATCCTTTGCAATTCTTTAGTAGTGTCTTCATATCTTTCATTGCAAAGAGAAACTGTTTCATCTTTAGCCTTCACCAGCTTTCTGAGAGTGTTGGTTAGGCCAACCCTTTTAGCCAATTGATCTTCCATTGCATTGGCTTCTTCTTATAGCTGTGATTTTTCTTCTTGAAGATCAAGGATGCCTGTAGCTATACACATTGCCACTTCCTTGGGGACTGTCTTCTGAAGATATTCAATTGCACTTTGAAGATCTTTCATTGTTCCAACCTCATCACAGCTAGGAGAGACTTTCTTCATTTTCTTGGCCTGTTTCTTCTTTCTACTTTTCTATGTCTTGGCAGATATCTCCATTTGAGGTTGTTCTTTCATTTCCTCAAATCTGCACTTCATATAGACTCTCTTGGATCTTTTAGAGGTAACCTCCCTCTGATACCAATTGAAGTTCCTAGATCAGTGTGAATCACTGAGAGGGGGAGGGGGTGAATCAGTGATCCATTAAAACTTTTTACTAATTGATTCCTTATCAATTAAACCTCTATGGATGGTTAAAGCCTCGATCCACTCTTCTTGTATCTCACACCTTTCCACGAATGATGCAGTAAATGTAAAGGCACTGGACACAAGGATTTACAAGGTTCGGCACCAAAGGCCTACGTCCTTGCCATGTTGGTTATACACCCCAACATGGTTTCTCCATTATAATCGGTTAGTATTACAATGGTCGATACAGCATCCCACTGTATCTCTCCTGAGTCCCACAGGAGGGTCTTTATACTACGTCCCACAGTGTTACCAGAGTCCCACTGGCCTGCTCCAGAATCCCACTGAAGACTTCTTCCGCCCTGAGTCTCACAGGGGGCTTCTCCTGGCTCCTCGAGTCACACGAGTAGCTCTTCTTCTCTTTAAGTTCTTCAAGTATCCTCAGCAGTCTGGGATAAAGACTGCTGGCCTTGCTCTGTACCTCTAATCACTTGTGATGATCAGGTCTTCTCGTCTAGCTCAGGCTTTATCACCTTCTTCTTAGGATGACCTGGCTTCTCTCTTCAAGAATCTTCAACAGCCTCTGATAAGGTCTGCTGGTCTTGCTCAAAGCATCTGATCACTTCTGTTGATCATGATCTTCTCAATCACTAAAAACTCAGACAACTGATATCTCTCACTTCAGTCTGGCTTCAGTCTGACTTCACATCAACTTCATGCACTGAGTGCATGGCATCTCTGCTTCCTCATGCACTGACTGCATGGCCTTCTCAAATCTCTTCAAGAACTCCTGGTCTTGGACAACTCAAAATGCACACAAGCAGATTTGACTTGTTTACGTGTGCACGTGCATGCATGCAAGCATGCACATCCCCTTTCCTCTTCTTGGTGCAGTAGACCCACAAAGGGTGTAACACTTTAAGCACACACCAACTTCTCAAACTTCACACACATTATTCAATTTGTCTACACACTTAGATTGTGTGTTCTACAATAGTGTGAGAGTCCTATTCTCTTTCTTCTTAGTGTGTACACTTTAGTTTGCACACACACTAAGGTTCGGCCTTGTTGTCTTTTTGCACACACTTGTTTCACTTTGCACACACTTGAGACTTGGCCTTCACTTGTTTAGCACACTCACTTCCTTGTTCTTTTAATCTTCCTCAAAGTGTGCACTTCACTTATGCACACACTTGGTTCTTCATTTTTCACACACAAGGGATACGGCCTTCTTCTTCAAATTCACACACAAAGTGTGTTCTTCAATTTGGCACACACAAGGGCGTGGTCTCGGCCTTCTTTTGCTCACCGTCCAAGTGAGTTCTCAACTTGTTATTTCTTTTTGTGCACACACACACACCAATGTGTGAACTCCACTGTTCTTCAAGAGCCGCGCAAGCACAATGGGTTCAAGGGCCGTGCAAGGGTGCTGTCGCGCAAGCTCCTCAAAGGTGAAAGGCACCTCGGCCGCGCAAGCCTCAACAAACCACGAGAGCGCACAAGTGATGCGGCTGCCTCGGGTCTTCCTGTCGCGCAAAGGGAAGGCGCGCAGGGGACTCCCTTTCTTCTTTCGTGCAAGGAGTGCACAAAAGGAACCTTACGGAGCAAGGGGTGCTCCGGGCTTTACTGCTGCGCAGGGTGCTACGCGGGGCTTCGACTTCGCGAGGCACAAAGTGCTTCTCACGGGACTTCTCTCTTCAGAGGATCAGCAAGCATAATGAGAGCCTCGGCCTCTCTTTTTATAGGCAGAGAAATGCCTCAAAACATCCGCGTGGGATAAATCTCAAATCCCCGAAGTATTCGGATCTTCAAGATTTTTCAAATCTTGATTTTCTCCTCGGTTCACCGCGGGTTCTCCTTCTATATTTTTCTCCTCTATGTGCATGCGACTTAGAACGCATGCACGGCCTTCGGTTTAGGCGTTCGATCAACATGGCACGCCCTCGGCAACTTTGTTTGCCTCAGCCGAATCTCGAAATCTCCATCACCTTGCATGCATGCTTATTTTATTGCATGGTTAGGTTCAGTTGGGCCAGACGAACTCCATGAAAACTTCAGCTCGAACTATGGTGGCTGGGAACTCAAAAACATTGCTCGGAGGCGCCTCTGGTTCATGGCGAGGTCGCGGGTGGCACGGGGTGTCCTCGGCTCAAGCTCGAGGAAGGAGATGCCTCAGAGCCGTCGGATCAGGCGATCAAATAACCTTGGACGACATGGATCAGATCGCGAATGGCGCGATTAGATGAGCGGCCCGGATCTGGCGCGCGATCAATCGTGCGGCCAGGATGCGCTCCCGGGAATTTTTCCGCGTCCCACATCGAAACGGGGCGCGGTTTTGCCACGGATTATCAACCTAGCGCTGCCTCTCAACGCTCAGTTGTACTTCCCCCTCCACGGTGCCGCCCTACACCGTGTTCTCCCTGCGGGCGCGCTCTGCGCCCACTCTGCTCCCTGCGGGCGCGCCACTGGCGCCCACTATGCTCCTTCGGGCGCGCGCTCTGGCGCCCATGCTGCGCAAGACCTGATCCCCTGCGTGGCCCGGCTTACACACGGCCGCGGCCTCTCGGCCTGGCCCCATGGGATCCCCTTGGGCGTGGTGACCTAGTCCCACATGTGCCTTGGGTTGAACCCTTAAGGCTGGCCCTCGGTGGCTAATTTTTTGCTTGAATATACACTAAGTGTACAAAGTACTTAAGTGTAAAATGCCAAATGCCACTTCTTCCTTCTTCATTTTTCTTCTTCATTAGAATTCCTCCATCCTCCTCACATATACTCAATACATAGAATGTGGAATTCCCGAAGGGTCTTCTTCATCAACCGAGCTCATGAATCACAGAATCTTCAATGTTCTTCATTGATCCAATCAGAGATCAATTGGATCTTCTTCTAATTCACATGCACTAAGTGTTAGTGCATGGACTTCATTAATCCACTTCATCCACTTAGATGTTGTGGATGGATCATCTTCAACTCCTCATTCATTGTCAATACAATGCATGGTCTTCTAACATTGTTGTAACATTGTATCCACGTGATACATGTTCTCTAAACTTAAAGACCAGTTCAACAATCATCAGATATTCATAGAGAATGTTTCAACCACAACATCCTATGCCACTTAGTGAATCTCTTAAGTGACATGCATCTTAGTACCATGGCCACTCTCCATTCATCACCAACACCATCACATCCTTTTTCATTCACATCTTGACATTCCTTAACATCCATTCATCTTATGACAACATCATACCTTATTGACAACAAATGCAACATAGTGCACTTCACTTTCCTATTGTAATCCTACTTAAAACCCAGTCTTCATAAGATTGGGAAAGTAAAAATTGGAAAGGGATTATCTTAAATGCTCAGTAGGGGTAAATAAAAGATATTCATAATCATAGAATGAACATAATGATATGAGAACATGAGTATAAAATTAAACGATCTAACCATGTGTATCCAAGATCATAAAATTGAATCATAGAATAATGGATGGTAGTTCATATGATATGATTCATATGTTATTAAAGATAACAAGCCATGAAAGCATAATTGAGGATTATGACATTGAATTTGTGGAATAAACAAGATTATTGAAACCTATACTTCTAGGATACCCACCATGACATTTATAATATATTAGGATTTCAATATTAGTCATGTACATTCATATTTTAATTCTTGTGATTCAATCGATGTGCATTATATTTTTCTATCATAGGAAACATCCCATGTACCCTTTTAATTTCAATCTCGGGATACCACTTGTGTTCACTCTTACATTGAGGTTTGGTCTACAACCCATGTTCCTTCTTATATCCAGGCATGGTAAATAAACCTTTTACCATCTTACTTTGTTTAATGGGATAAAACCCATGTAAAATTTTATATCTTATATTGATTATCATTACCCAATGAATTGGGGTTAGATATAGGTCCCACCCATCTCGTAATAAATCATTCATACTTATACCACAATATAATGAATCCTTAATCATATAATAATCTATAAAAATATATGTGATTTATAAAAATTCAATCATAACCCATGAAATAAAATTGGCACCATTAACATTTCATCACATCATGTCTTATGGAAAATAGATAGGATTCTTAATCATTTTCTTAAAGCATAACCCTTGTAAATAAGTGTGTTTCAATGTTATATAAAACATGAGAGATATACACTTGTTGTAAGTATTATTCCATCAAAACATAAACCACTCGTGAAATAATATGAATGGTACCTTTGGATCATTTCACATAAGCAAATGAGTAATATAAATAGATGTCATGATAGATGGAAAATAATTTTCAAATATCTTTTGAAAACATTTCTTGTGTAACATATTCTTTATTTATTGAAAAAATATCTTAAAAACATAAAACAATTTTGAATCCATTTTCTTCTAAATTACATTTAAAACATAGAAATAATTATTGAAATCATTTTGAAAACATATTATTATTAAAACATACCAGATAATATTGAATGTTTTTTTAATACTTTTCCATTGAAACCCACATAAATTTTTTTCATAATGAGGTGAAAATAGTCTCCATAAAACAATAAAATTGTAATCATGTAAATTAACTTTCTATGAAATGATGGTAAATAAATATGTGCATATAGAACCTTCCATTTTCATCATTAAAATTTTATAAAGGTGCCTTGACAAAGAAACCAAAATATTCATTTTTTACAAACCTTTGAATTAAAAGGTAAAACATGGTTAAAATTTTATTTTAAATATCAAAGTATATAAGTATAATAATTTTGGAAAAATATTATAATGTCTGGTTTGGATGAACCCATTTTTTCAACCGAAGAGGGAGGTAAAGACATAATTTCATAAAAACACTTTCTATATAATCTTATGTACCAAAGACTAGAAAAATGGTACCATTAATTAGGTATTACATGAATAAATAGATTCTTAGAATACACATCATATTTATTAATATATTTATCATAATATTTCATATATTTAATTATAATTATAATCAATCTCAACTAATGATTAGATTATTTCATTAAACACTTTCAACATGGTAACTTTGAATCATAGTCTCAATGTAAGAATATGAAATGAAATGGATATTAAAAATATCATGAATATAATAATATTCATTATATAAAATTTCAATTGTAGTGTATTCACCTAGTAGAAAAATATAGATTCATAACATGGCACAAGTCTCGAAGAATGAAAATTGATATAAAATTACTTTACGATTTGGTAACTTTTGAAACATTAAACCCATGAGTGGAAGATCATCAAATTTATTTGTAAATACTAATAAATTTATGTATAGTAGTCATTTAATACATTCATGGGTAGAAAATATTCCACTTAAAATAAATGAGTGGTTCATAATGCTTGTATCTCATGAAAAAATGAGGTGAAATTCCCTTTACCTTTGTATTGACTTTCGTCGTACACGTACATACCACCAATATAATAACTATATATATTTTATAAAATTATCAAATAACTATTTACATATATATACTACCATATATGGTTTTTTGGACGTTATAGTACATGTTTATTAATAATTCCTTATTAAAATATCATTTCAGGTAATAACTGCATTGTATATCATATGTGTTTTGATTTATCATTCATGATCCTCTTACTTTAATCATGATTTCATAATTTTAATAATGAAAAAAATTTATTATATATCATATATGTTAATTATATAAAAATTTATTATAAACTATAAAATATTGATATATGAAATTGAATACACTATTTATGGCGACGGTAGGTTGTACGTACGCATGAACATTGTTTCCTTTTTCAGGGCGTATTAAAAGAATGAAAGTAAATGAAATATATGTGTATATTTATATATTTTTATTTTGAATGTAATGTATAATTATTATATCATATATATAATAAAATAGTACTAAACCCATCCTTAACTCATTCCATGTAAACTATGAATGAATCACATCATATTAAGGAGGCGATAGTCCACACTTCCACTAATGCAATTACTACATTTATATAGAATGGAATGCATGCAGGTTGGATTTAAATTATATATAATGAAGTATAAATACATC
This sequence comes from Viscum album, assembly GCA_963277665.1. Taxonomy (NCBI): domain Eukaryota; kingdom Viridiplantae; phylum Streptophyta; class Magnoliopsida; order Santalales; family Viscaceae; genus Viscum; species Viscum album. The sequence goes on along the minus strand of OY728119.1, from coordinate 1,008,191,001 downwards.
ATATACATCATATATATCATATAAAAAATATTTTCCTACATAATTTATAAACATAATAGGTGGAATTCATGGAACGAACAACATCATTTCTTGAGGCGGTAGTTCTCCATATATAAGAACAATAAGTTTGGTACCCATTAGATAATAGGGTGTATAAGTGCAGGTAGAACCCTTATCATAAAAAAAATCTCATTGTATTTATTATATTTATTATGTTATTTTTTCATTGGATAATAATAATTTAGGTGGTGGGAGTAAGAAAATAAAAAAAAAGATCATGTGAAATGATGTTACCTCTTTTTTGGGTAACACTTTTTTCAATAAACAAAAGAAGATCATTGGATGGATTTTTTCCCAAAGGGAGACATAAAGGAGGAATGAAGGGATATAAAATAGTTAATTGTGAATCTCTTTTTATAAATTAAGGGTCTTGAGAGTTGTGAAGAAGGGGTATAGGTGTAGGCATTTTATAGGGGAGGGAAATGACATACTAGGAAAATTTTAAAACATTTTAGAAATACCCATGTTTTTACCTAACAAAAGACGTGATAAACAAAAAAAATAAATAATATAAGTTTTATGGCCACAATATTTCCATAAAATGGGTTTTGGAAATGTTTATATTTTATTTTGGAAATTTTGTTGAATGTTTATTTCATTGTTAAGATTAATTTTGCATTAATTATTGTAATAAATATTAATCACATTCTGAAATATTTATGGTCAAAAAATTATCTTGATATTATTGTACAATAAATATTATATTTATTATAAGCATTCTTGTATGTTTTTTAAAATTAAAATCAGAGAATCAGAAAAAATAATTTTAATGCTTATATCGTAGACATGGTGAAAAAGATGGTTTTTAATGTTAGAATGCTAAAAAGACCATTATGAATATTCAGATAAATTACACATAAAGATGATTCCAATGACTTAAGTTAGATTAATATATGTATAATTAATTTATTATTACCTTAGAAAAATCTTAAAATATATTCTAACTATATAAATAAATTAGTTGAAAATTTAGTTTTTAATTAAAATTCAATATTTTGCACTATTCACCCAAAAATGATGTTTCTCAAAAAAAATAAAAAAAACTTCACCCTAATATAATTTTCACATTACAAATTCAAAAATAACTTTTACCTCATTGAATTCTATTTCGAAATGGGAGTAAATTAAATATTATAATTTTTATCATAGGGTCTTAAAAAGCCGTTTGTTTGAGAAAATTGTATCTCCAAACATTTAAGGACTTTAACAAAAATAATATGATTTATCATCATCTAATTTTATTTATATAATACCATTATATATAATATTTAAAAATTAATTAATTAATTATTATTATTATTATGTTTATTGGAAATGTTATTGCTTTCTATTTTCATTAATTATAATAAAAAATGTAATTTTGATGAAACACAGTGTTGCATGTAATGAAAAACAAGTTAGAGTTGTTTATAATGCACAAAAAATTGGTGTTACATGTAGTAAAACATATATATTGGGTTATCGTATAATAGAATATTATCATGGTTTAGATTACAAAGTGAATAACCTTGTGCTCACATAAAACACAAGCTATATTCAGTGTTCTGTGAAATGAGAAATATCAAAAATTTATATTAACTCAAAAAACAATATTTCACAAAATCCAAGGGTGTTACATGGTTGAAAACATTCTCCCTTTTCCAGTAAAAATTTACATTCATAGGTTTTAGTGTATTTAATTCGAATGTGAAATGTGGTGATTTTTTTTGAAGTATCTTATTTTGGGGCTTGTGCGTGGTAGGAGGAGGGAATGTGGCTGATGTCCTATATGTTCATAATACTGTATTACTCTAGTTATTGTTGTGATGGGATAATCCATGTATCATCAACCAGTATATGATGTTATGTGCCATGTTTCTTCAAGTGATATGTGATTTAATATAATGTGGAAGCCTATGTGCCTTTAAGTGAGATGTGATGTAATGCCAAAGGTGAATTCATGATATATGTGATGTGATGGGTTGTGTTATACGGGAGAGATGAGAGAACTAAGACATACAATGTTGGGGTGTGATTTTAGTAAACATGTGGAATATGGAATGGGGAACACTTTTTAATAATGATCTTCTTGTTATGTTTTTTCATTTGGATTCACTATTTTTGGAGGGTTCCTTGGTGAGGATGGTTTTGGATAGATGACCTACTAAGGTGTTATTGGTTCTATTTCTTTCTCCCAAGTGAATATGTATGATAATATTTAGTGGATTATTAAAGTCTTTGGATGTCTTACCTCCAATATATCGAAATAATTAATTTTTTTATATGATAAAGCCCCTTTTATGGGAATAAGGGGGAAACCCAAACAAAATTCATAGACACCATAAAAATCACACCCGAAGAAGAAAAAATGAAAACCAAATTGACAACATGGAGCTACCTCTCCCCAGCATTGGATAATGTTGAAGCTCTCCAATGTTAAAAGGTTTTTTGGAAAGCATGTGTCATGTGTCAAAGCATAGTGACGATCTGATGGCTGACACCATACCCTCTCAAAAAACCAAATCCTAAAAGCATTGCAATGATGAACCACCTGCTCTGAATCCTCATATGGAGCCTATTCCATGTGTTCAAATCTGGTGGCACAAACATCCCACCTTAGGAAACAAACCAAAAAACCATACAACATCTAACATTATCAATTTTAATTCTTTCAAAAACATTAACTCTTTGAAATTCAAATGGACAACACAACATTATCTATAGAACCAAAAAAAGTAACCCTATCAAAACGAAACTCAAAAAAATAATATACAAAACCTTCTCCAGAATACAATAAAAAAAATAGTCCCCCCCCCCCCTATAGGCCACTCCAGACCTAACGCTGAACCACTCTGGAAGCACGTCAGAGTCTAAGATGAACCGATAACCCAAATCCTAATGCCAACTTCGAGATGAGACCCTGAAGCAGGAAGCCTTGTCAAGCCCTAAGGAAACCACTCCACTGCCATGCGGGGATCCCAAATCCCGAAGCCATCACTATGCTTCCACTAAGACAATATCTTGAAACTGGAAGCCATCACTGAGATCCAAAATGCATGAACCCACAGTCGATTCCCACCAATCTGAGACCCCATGTGGGAAACCACCATCGTCCTGACACGAATCCAAGACCCTGAACCAGCAACAGGCCATTCTGACACTGATACGAGATCCAGAGTATGTGATAAAAAGATATCATATATATAGAAGCCATCACTAAGAGAAAACATTGATCCCAGAAGCCTTTACAAGTCACTGGGGCACCATGATGATTCCAATCTAGTATCCACATGCTAAAAGTCATCACAATGTGGCGGCTATGCTGAGATCATGTTGTCCGAAAACATCGATGAGATCCAGAATCGCTTGAACCCACAGATGATGCTTTCTAAGCGGAGATCCTGATGCCAGAAACCAACAAGGAACCTATGCCCATCTAGAATCCTGAAGTATCAGTGGGCCATGCAGACACCGAGCCAAGATCCGTATTTCTGACATCGAGCAATACGAAGTCACGATGGAGGAGGGGAGGAGAATACTACTAAGAATAAACCCTAGTCATGCGGGTGGGGGAGGAAAACTCCACTCAGAGTCTGCCATGTGGATCCTCTAGTCTATGGGTGTCATACTAATGATTGTAATTGTATTATCACTCTTTGTATATATAAAATTTTTATTGGATTTCTAGGCGGGATACATTGACCCTTAATTACATTTCTAGCTTATAACATTAGACAATTGCGTTATATATATGTAAGATCACTTTTTGATATTTATTTTGGTGATTTTTCTATTTGTTAAATTTATACATGAATTGTGTGGTGGATTTAGTTTCCTTTATTTTATGTTTTTTTTAGAATTATTTATTATATCTGTTGGACCTATTTTAATTTGTTAATTCATCCCATATGTGTGATATCTATACATGTGGTGCTAGTCACTACCTTGGAGAATACTAAAGGAAAGACTCATGGGTTATTATCTCTATTCCCTAGTTGTTGTCAAAGTAGGGCTCCCTTTGGATTAAAGCATTCATAATAGAGCTGTATCAGTGGTTTGATTGATACGTTAGATCATGTATGGTGTTAAAAATTTCTTTTATTGAATTTATTGGTTGGGAAATTGCCTCAGCTAATCACAATGTATGACATGGAATATGGGTCACATGTTTGGAAATATGATTTTAGGGCCCCTCATTATCCAATGAAAGAACTCTGATTTTAGGGAATTACCTAGTGTGGAGGTACAACAAACATGGAGGAGAAATAGGGGTCATACATGATTCATTATATATTTATTCAATAATTTAAATTGGGTGGTTATGGAAGGATAGAATTATTGAAATGAATATTAAAAAAATTACATACTTATTGTATTATGGTATACTTACTACTATTTAATTGATGAATAAATTAAATCAAACACATGTGGTTTAGATGGTGGAGGTTCAATAAGAGTATTCAGTTGATCCTTTAAGGATCGAATTAACCATGATTAATGAGGCATGGTAGATGACCTTCCATGCCTTCACATGATATTATTTTGGAAATTAAGAGAAACATGTTTCTGATATTTTAATATAGAATTTGTTATAGATGCTTGATATCACCTTCAATTTAATCTGGGACCCAATATACTACCTGGAAGCACAAATAGTTATCCAAATCTGAGGATATATTCATTATTCATAGACATTTTATTGGGTGAGCAGAAGGGGGTAGAGGTTTTGTGGTTATAATTTAACAAATAGTACCACGTGGATTTCTTATCATCAATAATGAAGGTATACATGTAAAATAACTACTCTATCATAAAACGGGGGAATGTATGTGCTGGATATTGGGAAAATATCAATGTCAATTATTTTCTCCCTGTGATATTTCTCTGAATGAGGTTTCTTAATCATGTTGTATTTAGTAGCCACTTCATCCTTTTATCTCGTATCTATTTACACCATTTTCATTGAAAATGTATTTGGTGTTATATAAGATGGTATATATGATTTGAGATATAAACTAATGAGATGGTTTCAGATTATAGGGGAACCTTCATGTTTACGTGAGAAGATGTGTTATAAGTATAAGCTCTCAGGTGCTAGGGACATCACTAATTTGAGTAGTGTGGTGTTAACCAGAGAATATTTCCTTGTAGAAATCTTGGGATAGTTGTTTTTTTTCATATCCTAGGGGATTATGAATAGTAGTCTTCACATTTTGGGGGCCATGGTCACCATCAATATCTATTCCCTTTGGTCCATAGATCTATGTATGATTGAGTTTATTTGGTTATGCATCACCCTCAAAAGAAGCCACCAGTGATTCCATTTTGGCATTAAGGGTAGAAGTAATAATCTCACCAAAGGAAAGATATAACATATAGATATCAGTATTAGGATGATCTCTATATTTAGGGACTTTAAACTATTCATAAACAAGTAGGTTAATTTAGAAAATTTGCATGGGATCTTTGTTGGGAAACATTGTGTCTTACAGGAAGCATCACCAAAGGGGTTATAGATCATTAAGGTATGATAAAATTATCATCTACCCTTGTGTGAGCATTATTTGATTTAGGATATTCACACTATATTATCTATCCCACTCTATTCAATTTCATGGAATGATATAGAGGGCAGCCATAGGCCAGTTTAGATTGTTTGTAGGGTTTCATGGGTTAAAACATGCGATGAGGATATAAAAGTCTTATGGGGGTATTTTAATTATTTATATAGATCCATAAGGTTTCATCCATGGAATCAAAGGGTTATATTATGTGTATTTTATTATTGGTTACTTATATTGGATAATTGGTTTCAGAGACATTGATGGTAAGCATGATGTTTTCTTTGGTGTGAAAAGTTGTCTAGAAGGTAGTATACATGCATATCCCGTTCATTTATTGATTTCTAAGTTTACCAGGTAATAACTTTATTCTATATGTGCTGAGTTTTCCAGGGTTTTTTGAGTGTTTTGGACGTATTTATTTAGGTGTTTTTCTTTACCACCCCTAAAAATGATATAGACATTAGGTTGATTTTAAACCTTGAGTTTCTAAGATTTTAATGGATCCTTATCATATGACACCCTCATAATTGATGTTGTTGAGGATTCAAATTGATGATCTGATAAAAAATAGATACATTTAGGAATGTATATTTTTGTAGGGGTGATGAAGTCTTATTATATTACAATGATAATGGTATAATGAGGTTGTGTATAGATTAGACTTTTTTGAATAATGTGTTGATCCTTTATATGTACCATCTTCTAAGGATTTATTATCTTTTAGATGAGTATAGTGGAGCTAGATGGTTTCCAATGATTGAAATGTGGTATGGGTATCATCAGTTGAGGGTGAACTATTCTGAACTCCCCAAAAAATATTTTATATGTAGGTTATGTACATAATGTGTTCATGGTCATGTGGTTCAGCATCATGTAGCTGCTAGTTGTGTTTATGGGTATTCTGAACTCCATGTTCCAAGAGTTCTTAGAAAATTGTTTTCATGCTTATCAAAAAAATATTGATCTTCCTGATGTAATATTTGAATATTTCTAAAAAACTCAGATCCCTTTTATGTGTCCATAAATGAGGATATAACTTTGAAACTTTTTCACTGTCTGGGATTTTTACATGATTGGTGCATTTACTCTGGCATGTGGTGTCCCAAAAAGGTGTGTTCATGGACACATTGAATGTTTATGTAGTTTTTTGTTTGTTTTGAAACAAGATTTATAGTAACCCATATTTTCCTAAACATTTTTTCATGGTTTATTACATTGAAGAACACATAGTAAAATCTAGAATATCTTGAGTGATAGTGTATTTGGAAGATTTGGTACATAGAAAATTAACATGACACCCATATACAGTAATGTTATTAAAAACTACAAATTGTAGTATTATATTCCATTGGTCCTCCAATAATACATGGGTTATCTTGAGTACATATAGAGGAAAATCATGATCTATAAAGACTAATAATTGAATAAAAACATATAGCATATGGTAAACAATTACATGTTATCCAAGAGGCATATAAAGGTGATATAAGAGGGTTGAAAATCATAATCTTTACCTATGAGAATAATGTAACATGATAGAATAAAGGAAACACGGGAATGTGGAAACCACATAAAACATGACATCCTAAGAATAAGTCATGCATAGACACTATAAAATCATAACAAAATGTTCTTAGGATAAAGTCACATTCTCCGTATATTGAATCCCATGAGATAAAAACATTAACCAATGCATTAGAGGGATATATAATTCTGGTCATACCCATCACATTCATAACATGTACATGAATACATATTCCACATAGATCATAATTCTTAAGTGTGTTTTCTATCATGTTGAATCACAAAATTAAGAACTGTAATAGAAAAGTCTTATGTGACTAATTAATGTATTATAGATATATATTTTTGGATTCCTTTGAGAGGAATTGGTTATAGGCTTTCACTATATAATGGTTTGGCATGGAAACTCATATGATAAATTTGGTTGTATAACGGGGATGCATGAAGATTCATGGAGATGGAAAATTTGATTAAACGGGGTATTTCAATACAAGGAAATAATTAAGACATTTAGAACTATTTTTTATAACATATCCCTAAATGAAAAATTGGAAATTAAAAGAAATAATATATTGAAGATTTAGGAATTAAGAGTGGAAGGGGAGAATCCCCAACATCATCACAGTACTAGATTAGGTAATGGTTTCAATGAAAGGGGTTATATGATATATCATTATATTAAAATAAAATGGACAGTAACGGGGAAGTTATGTGTTCGTGAAATCAAAATAAATAGTAATTCAGATTTTTAAATGTGATGATGGATGTTGAATGAAAAATAAGAGAGATATATCCCTACTCTTAGGAGGTCCCTTCTAAATGATATATAGGATACACATAATATCTTTGAAGAACTGATTGAGGGATCTATAATGTGAGGGAGGGGTAAATTTATGAAATAATGGTTTTTTGTGATGATGAATGGGGGTTTTTGTATGAATATATAGAAAAATTTTGAGGAATTATTTATTTATTTATAATCATATGTTTTAGATTATGTATAATAAATTTATCTAAGCCACAAAACATTCAATGGGGCTTTCCCATGGTTTCAGAAAAAAAGAGGTGGATTAAATTAATTTATAGGTCTATGATCCTAAATCATCAGAATAATACCCTTATTTATATAGAAGTGATTCAATTTAATAATGAATTGATTTATTAATCATAAAATATAATATATATTTTAATAAATTAATAATGGTTTTAAAAAATTTCTAATATGAAATAAAAAAATATTTTAAATGGAAAAACATAGGTCATGGTTACTCTTTAAATTATTTATTTCATCCCTTTTAGGATTTTATGATGTCAAAATATACATTTTATATCTATAATTGGTTTAATTTTGACCAAAAAAGTTGACTATATCCCAAAATTATGACAAAATAATTATTGTAAAATTTAAATGTGATGAATTTAAAAATAATATATACCTAAAAAATAATTCTATATTTATTTTAGTTTAAAATTTTAAATAAAAATCATGAATTTTTAAAAAAACTATTTTTTACGATAATTTTTTTATGATCCGTATAAAAAGTATACAGAAATTTTTTTATAACATTGAATCACTTATATTTAAATGATAAATTATGTAAATATAATATCTCTAAAAAATAAAATTTATTTAAAAAACTTGAATTTTTTTAAAATAATTTGTTGATTATAACTATATATTATAAAAAAATACATTTTTTGTGTTCTCACATAAAAATCAAAGTTTTATAAAATAAATTATTTCTTTATTTATAAAGTAATAATAAAATAAATAAATATAATCATTAGTTTAATAAAATTAAAATTACATAAAATTCATACAGTTAGGGATTAGATATGTATCTTTATATTACACTAGTTTATTCCATAAGTGTATAGTGTGTCATGGTGAGATTATCATGGGGCGGTTTAGTGAGAATTGTTTTTTTGTGATCGATATGAGCTCATAAATCTCCAATAAATTGTTTCTATCATGATTTAGTTGTTAAATAATGGTTTGGTCATGGTCAATGTAAATTTTCATTGATTTTATCTCCCTCAGTATCTATGATGAATGGCCTTCTATAATTACCTAACTATAAACACTACAAATTTAGTATCATTAGAATATAATTCACTTTCTTTAATTCCTTAAGATTATTTAAATGTATTTTATGTTATTTATGACACAATTTTGAATATAATACCGAAAATTATTAGGTTGATACTTCATATTAGTAGCCATTTTTTTCCAATATTATAATATTTATAAATAAACCATGACTTGTTTTCTTGTAAAATCTTCATGACATTAAACTTGACTTCTCCCTTTCAATTTACTGTCATTAATACATATTTTTTTAAATGATTTCAAATGAGAACAAAAATAAAATCAATGGAAATAAAAATAACAATTCTTTTTGTCTAGAGAAATAAATAAATAACTGTTATATGTTTACCTTTATCGTAATGTTATTTGAGAGAATCAAATAAATAATTTTCATAATTATCAACAGACACTTTTTTTCTCAATGGAAACCATTACAACCAATAATAGTCATTAATAAACCATTTACGCAAAATGGGGTATCATAATTTATATCAATCATTCAAATTTAAAAATGGATATGGTCAATTTCCATAATTCTCTAGAGAACAAAATTCATTGAAGAGAAATCACAGACCCATTGGTTTTTGGTTAATAGTGTAACAAATGATACATGTTTAATAATATATCATCCATCCATCATTAGTAATGTAACTACATTTTGATTATTTATAATTCAACCACCATTTATTTTTAAAAATTCACATGAACCATAAAATAACCATAAAGAACAAATTCATGAATTTTAATAATCAAATCATTGAAAATAATACCTTTCACCACATATGGAAATCCATTTTGGTGATCAAAATTTCCTTTTATATTGAATAACTTCTTCAAAATAAAAATAGCTTTAAAATGTGAAATGGGTTTTTTATATTAATAAGACAGTAAAAATAATAAATTAATACAATAATAAAATATTGGTTAAAGTGGTAGATAAATTCATTATTATAGTATACATTAAATAGAAAATTTATATTGTCTTTTGTATAAAAAGCCAAACATTCCAAAAAATATTATATTTTTAAAATTATTGAGTTAATGAAAAAAATATAAAACATTATTTTAAATATATGTATAATAAAAAATAACTTTTAAATGATTATAATGGAAAAATAGTTCTGTAAGGAAAACATTATATTATTTTTTAAAAGAAAATACCCATTCATTGTGTTGAACAGGTCCAAATATTGTTTATCTACCTAAATAAAAAATTCTATTACTTATTTATTTTCCCAGTAACTTTTTTCATGTTTATTATTTATTTTTATTTTATCTCCTATAATAATATACAAAATTATTTAATCATTTAAATTCACATCAAATGTTTTAACTGTATTAAAATTATATATAATAATTGACATCCGTAGTTTAAATATGAAAAAATGCTTCATTATTTAATCATATTAAAAAGATAATAATGAATTATGTACCATATTTATACATAAATTATACTTTAAAAACAAATCATTAAATTAGGTAGTGAAAAAATTGAACTATATTTCCATCATTGAAATAGTAGGTCGTATGTAATCATGAGTACTGTTTCAATTTTCCAATGAAGAAAATAGAATTATGGTATGTGATACCTTATCTTTATATAATGGTAATAATATCATAAATAAAAATTTATTTTAATATATATATATATACTTATATATATCATCCATGTGATTTGGGGATGAAAAATAATCACATCCCTTTGTGGAATTGGTATCCCATTCATACGCATTAACGAATATATCATTTTTCAGTGAGTAGAATCTTATGAAATCAAATAATATATTTCTTTTAAGAAGGACAAATGTGTCACTAGTATAATTATTATTTATTATTTTTAATTGATATTCATGAACAATATCCTTATTGACTTCAATGGAATGTGTTAGTTACAAATGAATCACATCGATTTATGAGAAAGTAGTCCATCATAAGCATGTGTGATGATATCGTATTTCCCATAAAATGGAATTTAATAAGATATATGTTGTATCGTAATTGTAAAAGTATAATTATGTAAAAATTATCAAATATAAGAATTTAATATTTTATAAAAAATAGTATTGTTAGGTGATGATCAAAAATTATTTATATATGACCACGGGGTGGTAGGCTGTCGTACACAAGAATAATGGTTTGGTTCCCATTTTATTGAACATATATTGATTAATCATATATAATTAACATAATAAAATTCAATCACATTATAGATAATTTTGTTGTTATATCATAGATAATTTAAAAAAAAATTAGAATATAGAAGTAGAAATTAAATAATGTTATTGGTTTAGAAATAAACCTCTTCTTTAGAAAACATACTTAGGATAGAACCATATGATTTTTGTCGAAGGATTTACAAGAATAATTGTGTATCTAGGTCATGGGGATGGAATTAAGAAAGGTATTTTCTAATTTATTTTATGAAACAAATTCTTTGATGGTGAGAAGAGGATAGGAGAGTGGGGGACAATTATTTGTATGAGAGAAGACACAGTTGGAATTTTGGAAGAGAAAGGGTGATACTGACAATTTTAAGAAGCCAAATAGATCCAAAATAATCAATAACAGAGACTTATATGGTATAAGATCTCAATATACTCATAATGTGGAATTTAAAAATGTTATTAGGTTATTGTAACCCTTATCCTTTTAATTTAACCCCCATGTAAAAGAGTTTTACGTATTTCACTATAAATTATGATAAAAATTTACATTGACCAAATAATATAATAAAAATAACTCTAATTAAAAATATGATATTAATTTTAATACATTATATTCACATAATTCAGTTAATTTAGTTTTAAATTAAACACACATATTTCATAAATGAAAGTTTTATAGGAAGGATGTTTTTTAATAAATATAATATTTTTATCAACTATCTTACTAGAAATAATAATTATATGAATTTAAATTTATATATATATATATAATCTATGTATATCATATAAATAATTCCCTATAAATTACTATTTAAACTAACTAATAAATTTTAACATTCTGCACTATAAAACTGTTTTTTGGAAAATGTTTTCTCAATCCCAAAAATATACTTATTCTAAAATTCAGTACAATGATGATTAAAATGTAATGAATAGTATTTTATAGAAATATAGAATAATTGTGATAAAAAATATTCAAAAAATAATGGGCCTTTCAAATTACATAATTTATTGAAAATAAATGTCATATTTACAAAATTTGGTATCATTCACAATAAACTGAAAAATCAAAATTTTTAAAAAAAATCCAAATATTTCACCCAAATCTAAGTTTGATAAGTGGATTTCAAAAAATAAAATAATTTTTAAAAATTAAAATATTATAATTTCATAATTAATTTTTTAAATATTATAAATTTTTAAGATGTTTAAATTATAAGTGTTTACTTTTTGATTTACAAAATTATTAATATTTTATAGTGAATATAACTATCAAATTATTAGATATTAAAAATCATCAAAAACTTATTCTATGGTTTAATGTGTTTTTCTGTTCTCACCCTTTTAGAAATATCAACCTATCGTGTTTATTTATTTAATAAGCTATTGGAGATATATTTCCCTCATTTCATTTTTTGATTCCAAGGTTATTTCTTCCACTATTTCTTTTTTCAATGAAAACTTATATTGAAGAATAAACTTATTCATCACCAAATTATCTTTATTGTCAATAATCTAAAACAGGATAATCCTCATAATAAATATTATCTTCTAATTGAAATACATTATGGAAAAAATAGTATATAAATCCCACACATATTTCATTTACATCCAAAAAATGAAACACATTGTGTACATTGGATAAACTCGGTGGAAAATCCATGCAGTGGGAAATTGATCCAACTATCTCCAAGAATTCATATGGCCCAATGAATAATGGACATATGTTTCCCTTTCAACCAAAAAACCTATTTCTCTTTCACGGTGATAATTTTTAAAAAATATGATCACCCACATTAAAATAATTGTCATTCCTTTTGTTATACATATAACGTTTCTACCTTCTTTGAGCCATCATCATATTCTTATAAATCATCCACACCTTCTCATATATTTCCCCTATTAAATCTATCCCCTTAAAATTAATTTCTATTACTTTATCACCAAAATATAGTGTCAGACACTTCATTCCATATAACTCCTAAAAATGTTCCAGTAGTATATTTTAATAAAAAATGATGTCATAATAATGCATGACCAAAGGATTATATTTTTCCAAACATCCCATGTAATCCATTGAATAAAAAATAATCATATCCTCCATGGTATGAATCAATTTCTTGGACTTTCATTCATATTTTGGATTAAAAGGTATACAAAAATTCAATTATGTACTAAATGATATTCTGAAATCCTTTCCCAAAAATTTATGGGATTCTTAGTTCACATTATAAATCAAATTAATAGAGAAAATCCACTTAACCTGAATATAAACTTTAGATATTGTCAATAAATCCAATAAAAAAACATTTCATCCAAATGGGAAATAATTATATTTTTTTTAATCGAGTAACAATAAATAAAATTGATTTATTACCCCCGGTGTCCTTAGACACCACGCCACTAAATCCATAGATATATTTCCCTATTTCTTCATTGTCACTAGAAAAGGTTGAATCATTAAATTCAGTAATTATAATTCTACATTGACATATTGATAAGTCATAAATTTCATTCTTAAGTATTAACTATATATTTTCATTCAATAACACCTAAAATACTCATAGTTTTATTTTTACAGTTTAGTTACTCTTGGATGAATAAAAAATGAGGAATAATGAGATGTACCCAACAATTCTATCATTTATTGGGAATCTCATAACTCAAATAATATCATTCTAAAAATCAAAACACAATCTTTTCTGACATTAATTATAGAATACATACAACTCCAAAAAATTATTCCTTTACCTACTGAAAAAAAGATATTTCATCTGAGTGCTCTTAATTATATCTCATAGTAATGATTGTACAAACAAATGATAGAAAAATTTAGCGGTTCCTACATGCATGATTTATATTTCACAATTCATTAAATCATTATTCAATGTTTCCTGTCCCAAATTTAACATGGATAATGTTGCATTGTTTTTTTATTGATGGAAAAAAATACTTTTTTCCGTTCTAGGATTATAATGAATCATGTTATAAAAACACCTTATTAATTCTATCCATATTTTTGTCTCATGGTGACTTTTTCGGACAGAATATATACTTCCAATTATTTTATCAGTATATATTTCACATATTACCCCATATTAATTATTCCTGTGATATTTTATGGAAAAATCAAATTGGATAATACAAGATCATGTTTTGGATAATTATACTCCAAGGGTTTTAGTTTTACTAAATTATAATAAACTACCTCATTATTTTTCACCAGGACATAACCAAGACCCATCAAATACGTATCAATGAAGATGAAACATTCCAAATTTATAAAAGAAAGGGAAATAATTTTAGGATTCAAAAAATACTTACTAAAAAGAATAATCACATCAATTTATCCATATTAATATAACTCTATATTGAGTTCACATATCCCCTTTGATATAAAAAGATGTAATTTTTTCAAAAAACTATCGACGGTAACCCACTAATCATGGAGAACTTCAAATACATATGATAAATATAGGACAAGGACATTCTTAAAAAAATATCAGGATCCATATTTTTTCCATATTTAGAAAAAACACTACCATGGAAATAAATTATTTTTAACCAAAATCCACACATAAATAATTTGAAATATAAATTATTTTATATTGAGATGTTTAAAAAATCCATAGATTTCATTCATAGTTTTCATAAATTTTATAATATACCAAAATATCATCAATAAAAAAACCAAAAATATATTTATGAAATCTTGAACCACTATTCCTAAGGATCATAAATACTTGAGGTGCATTAGACAATAGATAAGAAATAAATACAAACACATAATTCCCATATATAGTCTAAAATGTAGTCTTTGGAATATATGACACCTTTACCTTTCATAGATGATACCCCACCTAAGATCAATCTTCTAAAACTCATTCACTCCCCGGGGATAATAAAATAAAGTATCGATATGAGGTAAATGTGACATTTTTTTAATATTGATTTTATTCAAGGTTCTATAATCATAGAAATGTCACATTAAATCAAATTTTAAAAAAAATAATATACAAGAACCATACAGATATTTTCTAGGTTGAATGAAACCATTGTCTAAAAACTCTAGCTATTGATTTTTCAATTCTAAATGTTATATAGGATCCATTTGAATTTTTGTTTCAATAGTCTTAAAATCAGACACTATGTCAACAATAATTTCAACATCATGATTAGAAATAAAACTAAGAATCACATTAAAAAAATAAATACATGATTTTTTTCACTACTATAACATTTAATCTATAAATATTATTTATTTTATAAAATATCATCTTGGTAAATTTCATTTCTAGATCTAATAATCATCATAGATTATTTATATGTTATCAAAGGTAATAAATCATTGAATATAACCTTTATATATATTCAATATATCATTAAATAATAAAATCAAGTCAAATCAACACCCAAAATTATATCAAACTATAATTATTTGAGTACATAAATAATTTATGAAATATTTTTTCCACTAATACTCATATGAAAATTTATAAAAATAATGGTGACATAAATATTTCCAATCATTTTTTAGAAAAATATCAATCCAAATTTCAAATGGTGTTATTTCCATTTTTATTGAAACATTCTATTAAATGAAGAAGTAAAAATAATAAATGTTTTGTAATAAAATGAATGAATAAATAATATATGCAGAATAACCACATTTCTTGGTCCAACATCTACTTTAGTAGTAGTAGTAACATATTTATTCAGGGCATTTTGATTCAAATCATGAGGATTTTCACCATAGGTAATGAAATTTATAAAAAAAAGTATCCCAATTACTCAAATAATAGACACTAAATCATCTCACCATTATAAGGATATCATTCACCACATTCTTAAATTGTTTAGTATATTTTTCCTTCTAATTATGGGTCATATGACAAAATATCCTATTTCGAAAACAACTAATTGATTTTGAAAAATATTCTACTAGATGATTTCTACCATAACTGTCAGAAGATATGAACTTTATTTTATTATATATATATATTAATTATGGATTATTTCTCTTCATCAAATATATTAATAGATTTTAAATTCCATCATCATGAGGCACGTGAGTTTATTGAAAGCCTTAATAATGTTTTTGTCACAATGAACTACTTTCTCATAGCTTATAAATACTTTTGAGCACAATGATCTTTAAAATAATTGTTTTTAAAAAATAATAAAATTTATTAATTTTACTCTCAATAGTCAATAATGTAAAATATTCTTCATATGTGGCTATATAATATTTATTTTTTTTACCTCATTTCATTGAATTGTTTCTATATTCAATGTAAAACAAATTAGGTCACTATTTATCAAAACAATATTTCTTTGATTTTCCCCAATCCAAGGTATCAAGATCATATTTACCTCTTATATTCCTATATAGAGACCAATATTTAACAAAATCACCTTTAAAATTATAAATTTAAAAAAAATATTTTTAACGTTTTGAAAATATCATGAATAAAAAACGTATTACATAATAATTAATCAACCATTTGACTACAACTAGAAATAATGTTCCCCTAAATAATGTAGTATTCTTACTCATATAGTGGTCCTTTATCATTATCCTCTTTAATAGAATATTAGGATACACCCTAGATTGGATACCACCCCCATTTATATCTAATTTTAACTAATCAACCACAAAAACAAAATTATTCCATCCAATTCCAACCCTCTTGCGATGATTATTTGGAAGGATATTTTCCTCTCAGTTAATTACCACTACAACATACTTGTATGCTCTATGAAAGTTCATTTGGAAATGACTTAGTATTGGAAAATAATTATAATCTAACAATGTAATATATATTTAACTTAAAAATATGGTAAAATATTTCTAGGTCATTCAATTTATATAATCTTGAGATCAAAAATTACCCAATCCTTTTGCTGATTCCATCTATAAGTAACCAAACTTAAAAATAAAACATTCTACTGTTATTACACTAGATTTCACTTTATTTTGTTCCCAAATATATTGTATGTTTTCATTTTTATAAAATTAATCCACACCATTTACATAAAAACAATAACTTTAAAATTAGGAACATTCAATTAGTATCCATTTTAACATAATATAAAACTTTTCAAATATAGTACAAATCCTTTTCATGAAAAATATTCACCTTAATCAACATGACATATTCCTTTCCTTTAACCATTACTAAAACCTATGAAAAATATTTACAAATGTGGAATGATAAAAAAAATTAGTGTGGTACATAATTAGATGAATTATTCTAGTCACATGAATATCATTAAAGAATGTAAAATGTTTACATTTTTTTCAATGTTCTTTGAGAAAATGAAATAATTAATTATCACATGACATCACAAAAACGTTTTTATCATAGAAAACCATTAATCCTTCAAGAAATCATAGATAAATAATTTAAGTAACAGGAGATATCATCATTCACATAACACATTAAAATTTAATAATAAATATATTAAACATCAATAATTATATAGAGAAAAATGTAATATCCAATGCCTCTTGATTGTCTTGAGTTGAGGGGAAAATCTACATGGACTTAAGAGACATCACCAAGGTTCCAAAAGGTGGAAATAAATTTAGAGGGCTAAATGGATGATTGGGGATGATTTTCGCATAGAAATAAAAACTACCAACCACATGTTTAATTACTTAATAACCACCAAATGATTCCTGGAACAATCTATTACAACTCAAACGTTACCATGGTACAACAAAAACCAACCAAAACCAAACCAAGAAATCCAATCATAGTACTAAAAGGAAGTCTAAAACAATAAAACTCACGACACAATGACATGAATCTATATACTCATGACAATAACCATGCTCCAATTACACAATATCCTAAGAATTATTTTGTACTAATATAAAAATGATATTCTTTTCCTTTACCTATGTCCCAAAATTCATCATATGAAAAATCACTCTTGTAACAAGGTAGTGGGTGAGTAGTAATAAAATGTAGGATTTCCCCAAATGGATTTCCTCAACACTCAACTAGGATTGAAAAGGTTATAACATTACTATAAAACAATACACATTGAACCATTAAAATAGTCCAATTGTTTCCTATAAACTAAACTCATTTCTACTGACATAGTTTACCCATGTGAAACAAAATTTCTTGGAAGTAAATAAAAAAAGTCATCAACCATTTTCCCATTTCATATTGGAATAATCCCCTTAATTACATGTCACCAATATCATACAATTCATCAAACATAAAACTCAATCACCCAAGCTTGGTGTTACCATTCATTGTGGAACTTCATGTCTAACCTCGTACCCTTTTTATTGTGGTACCTCATGAAAACTAAATATCCCCATTCTAACTCATACATAATAATTTTAGATAATAAATCATACCAAATAAAATATAACAAAAACAAATCATCATAATAATTACCAAGCCATATCAACCCATTAATACAGATGAATTTTCAATATAACAACATTTTTATTAAAATCCATTTTTAGAACATTTTCCATAAATCAATCAAGGAACTGACATTAAAATGATCGTTTTAAAATCCAATAACATGAAATAATGCACAACACTATCATATTTCCCTCAACAAGAACATAAATATACACCAAAGGTGTTTTAAAAAAGATTCTCACATTAAATTCACAACAAATACCATCAAATAATAAATATGAAATTATTCATCATTGTTCTAGAAAGTGGATTTGAGATTGAATCAACCAATCATTAGGGTTTGGGAAAAAATGGAAAGCGACACAATTTCTCCCAAAATACAAGTGAAAATATACAAATCCACCTTAGAATATTTACCCTAATATCATGAAAAACAAATCTCAATATCATTCACAACAACAACCTTTGATCTATAAGAAAATCAACTATATCTAAGAACCCGAAAGAGAGATATAAGTTGATCCAAGAAAACCCAGGACACTACCATGAAACAAGACATACAAAGGGAGATCTTCCACTAAATCACCAAAACCCCTTAAAATCACTTCTAAAATTAGATTTAATGGCCCCTAACCTTGGTGAAGAGGAAATACCATGTTACAAATACGCAATAGAAAGAATGTTGTGTTTAGTGAAAATTTGAAACAATGTTCATTTCTAAAAATACACTTTTTAAGCCATGCATGTTTTATTTTAATAGATAGTAAAACCCGGAAAAAATTGTGTCCCAACTATTTCCTCATGGGGGACCACACCCGGTTGGCCATCCTGGTTAGTTGAACTATCATTCTATCCATGAAAAATATCATTACCTCATTGTTTATCATTTCCTAGAGATTATGCACAGTTTTTACGGACCCTTTTTTAATCATGAACTCTTAGAAAACACCAAATACCACCCCAATACACTTCCAAACACTTTAAAACATTAACCATCCACTTTATGTGGAAAAAAGGAATATAAAAGCTAAATAACCCAATACATGGGAGATATACTCTCTACATATTTGGTTTTTCCATCATCAGAACATAGAAACCCATCGTATTCCTAAAAGAGCATTTTCATTTTTTTCCTCTCATACCCAAGTCTCCTATTGAATATGAAAAAGTTTCCACAAAACCCAAATTGGAATGATTCTTTTTTACATGTAATAATTTATCTTTCCAATCGAAAATCTACATTATCATGTGCACTAATGGATCATTCATATACATCTCAATGTGATTGCATTGAGTCATATGGTCATGTTCAAGCTGATATTTATTCAACTGAGTTATATGAGACCCATTGTTCATTGTAATAAACCATGGTTGAATGACCTGCGTATATTACACATCTCTAACATATTAAAAAATCTCAAAAGGCCTAATATAAATTAGATATATCAATCCCTGATTTCCAAAATGATGAAGTCCAATCCTTGGAGATATTATATAGAACAAATGATTTCCAACATCAAGGGAAAAAATCCATCAACAATGATCTGCATAATATTTATGATGAATGTGATCTATCTTCATCTACTTCCTAATCAAAAACTTCATCTCTATATTCTCTTTGATAAGGCTTGGCCCAACAGTCAAAGTCATACATGTTTCCAACCAACAATGAGGAGATTAACACAGATGCCAATAAAATTATTCTGATAGAGCCATATGTATTGAAGGTTCATAATTGTAATTATTTGGGAATTACACTATTGGTATGTAATTTTCCAATGATCCACCAAAATGCCTCAAAAATACCATAACATATATTCCAATGTATGTATTGTTCTCTAATATTTCCCATCCATCTAAGGATGATACGCCATACTCATCATCAACTAAGTCCTAAGGTCTTGTTATAAAGATTCCATGAAAATTTATATGAACCTTGGATATCTATCAGATACAATCGAAACTGGTACACCATTCCTCCTTACAACCTCACAGATAGTGATTATGGATAGATCCTCCATCCTATGATATTCATGAATAGGGATGAAATGATCTGACATTATATGTCAATCCACTATCACAGATATGTAATAATTCTTCCAAACCATTATATGGAGACCTATAACAAAACCCCTAGCCATCTACTACAATATCCACATAGGGATAGGTAAATACTGTAACATACCTGCTGGTGGATGATGCCCTGCCATAACTTGCTTACATGTCCATCATCTAGACACGAACTCATATAAATCCTTTTTAATACCTTGATACCAAAATTGCTCTTATAACACCTTATAAATTTTATAAATCCCAACAGAAAAGCCCACATGGAATGATGATAATCACTAAGAAGTTATTCCAAACAAGAAATCGGTACTACCATCTAATTCTAAAACCAAATCACCAAACTCTCATGTAGTTTCTATCCATCAATGTCCTTTGCACCCTCATGTTTCAACCTCATAGAAAAGAAATTTGAATCAAATGCCTATGTCTATTTGACAAATAAAACCAAATTTGGATCCAACAAAACTTGAATGAAATTTTCTACTTCCCCAATGTTTTCACATTACAATCACATTTTGGTTATCATCGACACCAACATACAATAATTTGAAGCACCTTTTTTTCTATGTGAACATATGACATCCTACATAACGCATCTACCACCAAATAACCTTTACCCATAGTTTACAATAAATCAAAGCCGAACATCTAGGGATACACCATCCATATTCATTAACTCAAATTCAATTCATTATGTGAAAAAACATGCTTCAGGCTATAATGGTTGGTAAACATTGTGAATTTCTCAATGAAGATCAAATGAAACCATACATTTAAATCATGGACCACATATAGTATCTCCAAATCATGAATTGGATAGTTATTCTCATGAACCCTAATCTTTAATATCAATATGCATCATCATCACACCCTATATGAGAACACAACCAAGACATGATCCCAACGCATTGAAATACACCATGTACCCTTTCATTTGTTCTAAATAAATGAAGATTTGTGAAGATTCAAGGTGACCCTTAAGAAATACAAAAGACTTTTGACATATTTCTTTTTTATGAAATTGAACATTCATTCATGTGAAAGACAACATCAGTGACGCTAATCATGAGAAGTCACAAAAAAATGTATTGGTAATAACAATCTACACCTGGGAAGCTTCATATCTTAAAAAAAATCATTGGTTATTTCTAAGATATAATTACCCCAATCCTTTCTAAAACTATTAAAATACATATCTTAGAAATAACACGGCCAAGGAAACATAACCCGTGTATCGAAAAATAACAATTTTATAATTTGGAATAAAATAGATGTTCTCCCATGATTCCCAACATGGTTTCCAACTGTTTCTCATTCTCATACCATTTCATTGAATACACCGATATATCAGCTGTGAAGACCACTATGAATGAATGTAGATATCTATGAAAATTCCAAATCACCAATTCCAAGAAGAGAACTGGTGAATTTGTAAGACTAATGGGAATAACTACCTTCTAAAAATAGCCATTCTACATCGGAAATATTTTTTATGAAATATCCTTCTTCCACACCCACAATTGATTACATATTGATTGGAATTTGATTTTCGATAGCCCCTGATCTCCCGATAATTATTCGAACAGATAACCCATGTGTGGGAGTGGATATTGATTCGTTACCGTAAAATGATTAAGCCTATGATAATGAAAACAAATATTATGATTTACATCTTCATTTTTAATGAAAAGACCATTTATTCCCATAGAGATGTGCATACCCTGATGATCCCTTTATTTTCCAAATCCCCCAACTACACATTCAGTTCCCTTAATTCTTCAGGTTCCATTTGATATGATGGAAGTGGTATAGGGACGATACCGAGGAGAAGATCAGTTGTAAAATACACTACCTTTACAAGTAGAAACCCCTAAATTTTTTTGGGAAAGACATCTAGAAACTGATTAATAACTAGAAGAAAACAAATTCTCCAAATATATTTCACTGATTACAAAGGTAGAGGTTCCATCTAAAATGAGATCATCTAAAAAACTCATGCCAACATGATTGTTACACCCACCTTTTCATATTTCCCCTCTCTAAAGAGATTCTGAACACCATCTTTGGTCGTGAAACTCTCCATTCGCACATAATAGTTGGTATATGCCTTAAGCCGCATCATCTAATCTATACACAAGTTAGTATCATACATATAAATTTCAGTCACTGAGAATTAGAACATCAACTCAAACTCATCGACATCTATATGATATGATATATATTGAATGGATTGATACTCTCTTAAACCCAGAGAGATTTAATGTTTCAAAAAAAGTGTCATTCCATGCATAATTCCAAAAAAAATAAACATCACAAAAAGTAATGAAAGAATGATACACACATGTATCAAACAATTATTTAACAATAGTAGAATTAAAATGAATCATTCCTTTAATAGTGGATAGTATTGATTGATCGTTCAACACTACCTACTCAGCACTAAGGAAATTCTTGTATTCCACACATTGCTCTTTA
The DNA here is from genome assembly GCA_963277665.1 of Viscum album. Classification (NCBI taxonomy): domain Eukaryota; kingdom Viridiplantae; phylum Streptophyta; class Magnoliopsida; order Santalales; family Viscaceae; genus Viscum; species Viscum album. Next base: position 1,008,167,684 of record OY728119.1, on the reverse strand, counting down.
TTACCCAGCTACATCTACCATTACTAAGGAGTCATGGTGTTTCTAGAATCCCCACGGCTAATCCTATTCTATTGAGGAAGGGTTATTATACTTCCCACATCCCCAGGAAGTATAAGTGGCCTAAGACCACTATGTAGTGTCACAAACAATAGACCTTAGAGTATTCTTTCATTAAATGTGATGATGACCCATATATTAGAAATTATGAAACACTCTAGGTTTTGTCATAAATTATCACTTCATGTGGCTTGGATAAAAAACTTAAGACATCATAGAATACTCATAGGCTTTAGAGGAGGATTACAAAATCATACTACTTATTCGGATCCATACTCGAACCATTGAAATAAGTGAACCGCTTCCACTATCCCCCCATGTTATAGTTTCTAAAATTTCATATGGGTGTCAACATACATCCTCCAAACATATGCCATAATATATATATTTTATCCCCTTCATGAATATAGGATAATACACTATCTCCAAAATGATATATTATTTTAAGATGTTGAAATTCATTTTTAACTAAATATTGAATGTGTGAGGGTAGAACTGTTTGTTAAAGAATTCCTGGAAATCATCTCAGATCATTGCATTTTCTGTTATAGCCTGGATATCTAACTCCAACAATTAACATGCAATATCTTCCAACATATACATTGATAAATTTAGTTTTCTCTCTAGCGGTGTGCCTAGGAAAGAAAATATTTGATTCACCCCCATTAGTGACACATCACCTTTTTCTGGTTCCAAATAACCTCAAATGAGGGGTGGATTCTACTTTTGAAATAGAACCAAATGGTCCACTTGCCTCAGATAATTTTATTCCCACTATCTATAGCATAGAAAATATTTATTGTGCTATGAGATGGATTCGAGTTCACCTAGGGATTAGGTGCAATCACTTTTTCATCGTCATCCATGGATTGGTCCCTACAACACCTAACTGATTCCATTTCTATCAACACAACAACCACCATAAGTTTCACTCTATATCAATTGAAAACTTGTAATTTAAATTTATATCACATTGTAACTATCATAAACATTCATTCAAAAAATAAACTTTTCTGATGTTCAACAATTTTCAAAAAGAATCCACCATGTTTAGAAAATAAACCCATTGTCAAAATATGACAACCATTCACTTTTCAAAAGTGTACTCCTGATAACAGTTCCATATTTCTCACAAATCATTAAATTCATAAAAAAGCGTAAATCATTACTACAAATGATATGAAATCCAAGGGGGAAGTCATTTATACCATGCATTCCATGAACTTCTCTTTGGATAAACACATGAAAATGATGTTTCCATGCCTAAAAGAGTTTCAAAAACACTTATGTACCGAACTCCCTGGTAAAATTTTCTTCATAATAAAAACAATAGAAATGATTTTTTATGATACCAATTTCATGTTACAATAATCCTTTAAATTTATATATTCCCAACCCATTGACTAAACCAAAACATAATTACAACTACAAAACTAAGATCTTATTCTAACATACCAAAGAAAATAATTCCACTTGTAACATCTCACCACTCCACAATGGATTGAGTAGAGGATGACATGATACATGGCCTTAAGAGATATAACCAAGGTTCCAAAGGGTTTAAATAAATGATGAGAAATTCATGAAATATTTATTGATTATTTTCGAATATAAATAATAACAACCAACTACATGTTACACTACCAAATTACAACTACCGGGTGAATGAATCAATGTATTACAACTCCATCATTACTGTTGAAAAAAAACAACCAACCCAAACCAAACCAAGAAATCTAATTATTTTACTAAGTTAATTACTAAAATAATAAAACTCAAAACACAATGAAATGACTCTGTGCCCTCATTCCAAGATCCATGAGCTAACTCCAAAACCTATGAAGCACCATGATGAAGAACTATAGAAGGGATGTGCCTTTCTTTTACATATGTATTAGAATACTAAATCTAAAAAATAACCCATGTACAAAAGAAGGGGACGTGTAATAATACAGAGTAGGCTTTCCCCAAATGAATTCTCTACTCTCACCACTAGAAAAAACCAATTTAGTATATTAAAAAAATATGAATCCATTAAAATTGTCCAACAATTTCTCAGAAACCAAACACATTTTAGACAACATAGTTTACTCATGTGAAACATAATTCAAAAGAAATATACCAAATTGTTCATTAACCAATTTTCCCATTTAATGTTGTCCTAGTGTAGTTAATTCCACATGACCCAAAACACAACTCATCACACACATGACGCAATAACTGAAGCATGGTGTTACCATTGATGTTGGAAAATCATGTCCAACCTTGTCCCATTTTTATTTTGGTACTTAATTACCACATTCCAATTCATTTATATTGGTACTTCACGACCACTTGATATCCCCATTTTAACTCGTAAATAATCATTTAAGATAAATAATTATTCCAATTATAATATACAAGAATTTTATCAACCAAAAATTGACAAACAAAATAATCCCTTTAAGGGAAACAACATTTAAATAAAACAACATTTATATTTCAAACAGGTTTAATTTTTTTAAATAAATCAACCAAACAAAAAATTTCAAAACTATAATTTTAAATTAAGAAAGACATAAATCACATAACTATCATATTCCACCCAAAAACTATAAATAAACACCAAATGGGATTTAAAAAATCTTTTCACATTAATTTAAAAACCATTCCCAAGGGAAACAAATTAATTTCAAATTTACCCTTTTAGTTATAGTAATAGGAGTTGAAAGTGAGGGGACCAAACATGAGGGTTTGGGTGAATATGACCAACAACACAAACACCACCCAAATCTGGGTGAAAACCTCACAAATCTACCATAGAATATTTACCTTAAAATCAGATAAATTTTAATCTAACCATGATTGGAAAAAAATTCATATATATAGGAACAAAAAAACTTGATCAATGAAATAAGAATACAGAGAGAAGTATATCTATGAAAAAAAAAGATACTACCAAGAAAGGAGACTTACCAATGGAGATATAACTTCAAAGAACCATGAAACACTTTCAATAGTATCAATAATAAAGGGAAATGTTCCCTAACCTAAGAGAAGAGGAAATGCCAAATTAGTTAAAAATTAGAGAGATAATGGGCTTTTTTAGGGAGAATCCCAACCAATCCCCATATTTTAAAATCCAATTTTTAATATACACAAGGTTTATCCACATGGATAGAAAAAACATTCAAAACTTTTTCTCATGAAACTTCATCAAGGGAGAACACCCATGGTTTTCATGAATATTTAGACAAATTGTGCACCAACTATTCCAACTCTGACATTCTCATTAGGCATGTTCTCATAGAGATTTTTCATGGTCTTCTCTAACCATGCTTAAACATTGTGCCCTTAGAAATTCCCCAAAACCATCCCAAAGCCTTCCAAACTCTCCAAAACATTACAAAAAACAACATATTCATAAATATTCATAAATAGGGTAACAATACTCAATATGTACGTGCTATAATCCAGTGAATTGGTGGTATATCACAGACCTACACATCCATTATTACTAATTTACCCACAAATCCTTGGTAAATAATATAACGAATATCCTTGTCCAACAACACAACCACCCATAATAGTTTTATTATAGATCCAACAATCATTTTAAAAAATTTACATGAACAATAACAAAATTGTAAAATTTATTTATTTTATTTTCATTATAAAACCCATGGAAACATTAATATTCAATTAAAAGTATTAGTGTTAAACGATACCCATCGCTTTGTTAGTCGGTATTCCACTATACACATGAGCAATGTTATCGTATCCCACACTGAATATAATGTGAGAAAATTTATGTGATATAATAGTTATAGAAGTATAATTATTTTTTAAATATCATATATAAACATTAAATTCATTATCATAAATATTCATGAGAGGAGATGATGGAAATTGAATTACATCAGTTGATGAGGCGCTAGTCCTCTGTAAACATCAACAAGGGTTTTATTTCTCATTTGATCGACGAGGAGAAATATTTAGGGTATTCCATTAATATAACCAAATATAAGTATATATTATATTGATTTATTATCTCATAATTGTTTAATTATATGAAATGTATATGAAAGAAGAAACTAAATAAAAATGTTTGGTTAAACATGATACCTATTTTTAGGAAAGCATAGGTTATCACAAAAAACATTCATTTTTTGGATCTTTTATAAAACAATGGGATATAGGTTATGGGGATTATATTAGTGACTATATTTGGATAGGGAAATTTTGCACCATAAGGCTTTTATGGTGTGAATATCAGAGGATAGTGGATTCTTTTTATATTTGAGAGAGTGGACACACATCAAATTTTTGAAATGAAAATGTGATCTCCATTATTTAAACATGCCATATGGATCAAAATTGGAAAATTATAGAGCCTTATATGATGTATAGTAGAAAATGTTCAAAAAAAATTAATTTAGATAAGTAATTCATCATTTTATAACTTACCATTTTACTTTAATCCCTCGTAAACTTGTTTTCACCTTTACACTTGTAAGCGGTTTTTTCCATTTTAACTACTCATTGTGAACAAAAATCAAGTTGAACATATTATTTAATATAAATTATTATTATCTAAATCATGTAAACCCTTTTTCCAAAATAAATTCACATAATTTTTAGAATATAAATTTTAATTAATCACACAGATACAATAAAGGAGTTATTTATTATGAAGTGTGTTTTGTATGAAAAGGTTGATTTTTTACAAACTCTATCACTATCTGTATTCTATATAAGGATTAAAAATAAAATATATAGGTAAATAATATATAAATATAATATAAATAATTCATAATTATGGATTATTTTAATTAATTATAATAGAGAACAGTTATGCACATCTAAATTATTTTTTGATAAATGTGTTTTAAAAATTAAAATAAATAACATACACTAAAAGATAGTATAAATATTATTAAAATAGAATTAATTGAATTAAATAATATTTAATGTAACGCCCCGACCCCAGCTACCCAGAGTCGGTGCATTACTTCGTAACATTGGCATGATCACAAGAAAGATCAAATCTCGAAAGACCGATTGGTTTAGTAGCCTTGGAAACACTAGATATATTCATATGATTTACATTATATCATAAAATGAAGAACTACTACAACAACATAATGTTTCCACAGTCCACACTATAATCCCCTCATAATATCCTTGCAGGTCATTCATAACTTACATCTTCACATCCTGGGAAAAATAAAACATAGAAAAGGGGTGAGCTCAAATGCCCAGTAAGGATAACAATATAGCGGAACATTCAAAAATAAGCATAAACATTTAAGGCAATGAATTACTAAAACAAAAGCCTTTTAAACTTGAACTTCAACATAGTATGGCAAAAGTAAAATTAAATAATGCCATTTACTTGTTCACATGGATATTCTACTAATCGAATAATCACATGCAAAATCAATAACCACATTCATAATGTTGGAATGCATAATGCTAAACTTTAATTACTTTTCAAGGCCTCGTCCCAAGACCTTGGGGCTAACTGTAACCGGAACCCAACCTGGAGTGCCTCTAATAACCGGACACCAACCCGGAGTGCCTCTAATAACCGGACACCAACTCGGAGTGCCTCTAATAACCGGACACCAACCCGGAGGGCTTACTTTTACCAGTCCCTAACCTGGAGGGCTTACTTTTACCAGTCCCCAACCTGGAGGGCTTAATTTTACCAGTCCCCAACCTGGAGGGCTTACTTTAACCAGTCCCCAACCTGGAACATACTTGTCCAACACATTCCTATGAAGTAAAGATTGAAATATAACATAAACATTCTTATTGGAACTAGCATACGAAATGTCAATACTTTCACCATAAACTATGAATGGTATAAAAAGAGAAATCCACAGTCAAACATATCACAAAACCTTCAAAACAATATAGATGTTTTTTATCATAATAAATCAACTTCAAATAATCTTAAAACCCAACAAAGGATGTTGACATAGATGAAATCAAAATTCTTTTTAAAGAAATATCTCCTTTTATTTTGAAATCATTTAAGATCCATATAAAATCAAACATTTTCTTTGAAAATAATCTTATAAGCTTTTAAGGGAAGCTTTGAAGATTTTATAACGGCGTAAAATAACCGCACCCGCCGTATAAGTTAAAAAAAACATTCTTACCTCAATTCTGTCGAAAAGGTTAAAAAGGACCTTGTTTTGAAAACGACGGAAAGATTCCTTTATAAACCTCTTATAAAAAGTCAAACAAGGGTATAAATGACTTTAACCCATATTCTTGTAAATAGTAAAAATGTTTTGAAATACATTTTTAAGAAACATGGATGTTGATGATAAAGATATCCCAGTAGATTATTACGTATAAACAACCTCGGATAATGAAGAGATTGTGAAATAACCCTTACCTTGTACTTTTCCTTGGTTGGGGTAGGTTAACCTCCTGTATAATGGTGAAATAATTGTTATTAAATTATAAAAGAATCATATACATTAATATGATATCATATATGATCTTTTATTATTGATTTGATAATATCTTAGTATTATCGTCGTTTCGTGTGTTAACTTACTCATTTTCTTTTATATGTTTTGTTACATAAGTCATGTTTGTTGTATCTTATTCATATCCAGAATGATATCAAGTCCTTAAAAATCATTTTTAAATCATTAAATGATAATTATACTTGAATGGATACGATGGAGAATGAATCTCATCGCGTTCGTGGAGACGGTAGTCCGTACGTACGCACGAACGCTACTTCCATTTAATTTTTATTTTAAAAGAATCGAATCCAAATGATACATAGGTATATTACTATTCCAGTATAATATAATATTTTATATATGTTACTTAAGTTCATTAACACCATCCTTTATACGTTCCATGTGTGGTATGAATGAGTCATATCATTTTAAGGGGGCGGTAGTCCGCACTTCCTCAAATGAAATTATCGTATGTATATACAACATGAAACGAATAATGGTATGAAATAAAATGGAATTACAGAAGCTTATATATAAAATATATATCATTAATATCATATTTAATTACGGTTCCATCATAATGGCCACCATGAGAGGCGGTAAGATGTATTTGAACAATCATCGTTTCGTGAGGCGTTAGTTTGCCATCCACAGAAACATTATGTTCATCATCCATTAGATGGAGTTGTGTGTATGTGTAGTTTGAATCCTTCTTATAACAACATCCTAGTATATTGAGGATATTGGTGTTGTTACAAAAGAAAGTAAATAAAAAGAGTTTGGGGGTTGGAGAAGCAAAATAAATGAAAATAATTTAAGAGAAATCGTTACCTTTAATTTAGGTAACTCACTTTGGTTGGAACCAAAGGACTTCTTGAAATGCTTTCTGCCTAAGGGTAAGCTTCAAGGAGGAGGAGAGGGATGTGGGGAGCTTAGTTGGGCAGAGTTTGGACGAGCCAAGTGGCTTGAGAGGTGTGAGGAATGAGTAGAAGTGGTCTCCTTTTATAAGGGAGAGGAGGGGCTCTTTAGGAAAGTGTGAAAGTATTACTTTATAATATATTTGTATTCGGTTTATAATGGTCCAAAAATCATTGAGGTCGAAGATAAGATGACTCATATTCTAAATAACATCAACCAATAATAATTGGACAGGTTTTAGATAATATTTTAATCATTATAATCTTATTTATTTAAATGATTTATTAATGAGGTAAACATTGCATCATTATTGTGTCATTAATAATTTAAATTATTTGATGTCTAAAAATTATAAATAAAATATCATTATGTAGGAAATATTTGTATCTTTCTAATGAATATTTATAATCGAAAATCCAACATGTATAACCCTATGTAAAAATTGTTCTTCTGAAAGATGTAAGCTTATGCCATTTTTATTTTTATTTTAACTTTATTAATATAATGTGTCATTATCACTTACAAGTGGATCCATGGGGTCCCAAAATTGACACAAAGATGCCCATGGTCGACCATGTATCAACCAATAGGGTTAAGACACGTTTTAGGGTAATTTAGTATTATTATAATATTATTTTTTTAACCCTTATTTACCGGATTTACCCTTTAACCATGGTAAATAAAATATTTACCGCAGTAATTATTCAAAATGTGTAAAAATAAAAGTTACCTATTTACATAATTTGGACATCCTGATTCCAAATATGGAATCCATTTTCCTAAATTCAAAACACAGAAGTGGCAGAAATTAATTTAAAATTAATTCCCGCTGTCAAAACAAAAAGCGTGTTTTTAAGAGGTAATAACTATCAAAAGATTGACATTTGTTTATGTTCGGTTTAATTGTAAAATTATGTCCAATGAACAACATTATATTAAATGGTAAAAATATATTCTAAATATACTTTAAAACCACTCAAATTCACAATTTATCACTATTAATTATTTTGATCAAAAAAGTTGTTTTTAATTAAAATTTAGTAATTTTCACTATTCATCAAAATATGAAAGTTATCCGAAATGTACCAAAATTTCACCCTAGGCTAATTTTGATATTCAGAATCCAAAAATGAAGTCCATTTTCAAATATAAAATATATATAATTTCAAAAAGTAGGTATTAGTATTCACAACGGCTAGTTTAATTAGTTGTGGTGTGTGTTAGAACTCGAGGTTGCGTACAACACACGCTATCGCATTATTCGAAGGGAAGCGTACCGTAGAAGCTTGAGATGTTTCATTTTAAATTTTTGATGTCCCCATTTAGTCAAAAAGTTTAAAACATAGTATTTAAAAAGGGTTCACTATTAAAGTTGATAAAAGTGCAATACTGAAAATGAATTTGTTCTTGCATTATATCTAAGAAACTCATAATATGGATTCTAAAATTATAAGGATTATATAAACATTAAAATTTATCTAATACTATTCATAACCTCTTTTGAACGGCTTGTTTGGTAAGTCATGGTGTGCTTGAACATTGTGTTGCCTGTAATGAAAGTTATTGAATTATTTTGAAGAACTAACACACTATGAAATCTTGGGGTGTTACATTCTCCCCTCCTTCAATAAATTGCGTCCTCGCAATTTGAAATTGTTCTTCGAAAATAAAAGGTTGAAAATATATAATAAATTTGTGGGAAACCCCACATCGGAAATTGGGTTACTAAAATTTAGTCTTAATATGAGGAAAAGAGAAATGAAAGGGTCACCACCAAATTATGATCTCGATTAGGAGAACATTGGTGGCAATTTGAGACATATAATTGGAGGAAAAACGTAAATATTTATAGGTAGTAATTGAGGTCATCAATTACAAACAAGTATAAAATTGAGGTCCTTAAATTCATCAATCTATAATGATTTGAAATACCATCGGTTCAACAAAACATAGGGTATTAGGATAACACATTTTTGACGTTTCAAAATATCTTAGTTGAAATCCCACATCGAAAAATGAATTAATGATGCCTCTATTTAAAATAAAGAGTCGAAAGTATGAAGATTACCGAAAATAAAACATACTAGGGTTCCATGTAGTAAAATATGGATATGGAAGAAAAATCTAACCATCAATTACCTGATGGAGAGTGGTAGAGAACATGGCTATGAAAAGGCCAACAATCCCAAAGCCATAAATTAGTGATGATTTAAGGTACCATCTAGGAAAACATTTTTGTTCTAATTTGCTTTTCTTAATATTGAGGAATTTTTTATGAGATTGGATAAGATCATATAGAGATATACTTACTTTATAATTAGAGTTTTATCCATTAATAAATTTCTACCACATACTCATCTTTCACTCTAAAAGATAATAGAGTGTAAAAAAAATTCTATTTACACTATTTGTATAGGGTTCCAAAATAAACGAATTATAATTCATCTAAAAAAATATTTTAATAAAAACTACATTATTTAATCCAGGACATCTCGTGGGCCAGTGGTAGGTGATACACCCTTGTCGCCCTTCAGTTGCGGGTTCAAGTCTCGCAGCCTTGCCGGAAGCGACGGGTTGCCGCCCGACCTCCGGGTTGTCCTTTTATGGAAATCCAAAATAATCCAAACTAGAACTATCCAAAATACTTCTATCCAAACTCACAGTCCAACATTTATAAGGAAGTTAAACATAATATAGATCCTTTTTACCCCGTAATAGCATATGAATACCTTCATCATGTATTACCATATTCATTATTGATTACATTCATGTTCCCTTATTCCATATAGAATGCTGGATATACTTCATTAATCCAAAAATGTTTTAAAACCCAACAATGATGGAATATAAAAATCATTAATCAGCTTCAAGGTAGTCAATAATATCCAATATAATTTATCCAAATCAATCATGTATTATTCTAAAATAACTTCCTCATTATCAGAACTATATTCTCTCAACCATATATTTTCCAAAAATTTATCCTGCTATTGAGTCACTTTTCTTTGTTCCACACAATCTCAAGTCCTTAATGAAATAGTACTGCAGTACAATCCTTATATACTCCATGATTATTGTAACAAGTACATTGTTGATACAACACTCAATTGACATAATCAACATAAGAACTCTAATCATTCCTCTTCATCTGTGGTAGTATCATAACTTGATTATTATCCAATAACATCATTTGCGGCATAGTCTGATGACTGGGACATAGGTTCGCGTAGTGTCCAAACTCCTTGCAAATGAAGCATTATACATTTGAAACCATTTTCTTACCCTTGCAGTCACGTACTTTGTACCCTTTTCCTCCACACTTATAACAAACTCCCATTCCTTTCAGGCAAGTTCCAGGGAGTTCTTTCCACAGTTACCACATATGGGAAAATTCTTCTTTTCCCTCTTCCCTTTATCCATCTTTCTCTCTTCCATCCTTTTCTTCTCTTGCTTCCCTTCAAAGCCATAGGACTCAGTAAACTCTTTACATATCTTATCAACACATGATATTATTTCTTCATATGATGATAATACATGGGAGACTATTTCTATTATAAATTCTAGCTTAAGACCATGAGAGATATGATCCTTCCTTCTCTTTGAATCATGTGCATTTCTGGAGTTATCATTCCTTCTACTGGGCGCCATTTCTAAACAATGGAATAAACTAGATTAGTTTATGAGTCAAAATACATAATCCCATACTTATAAAACACTTAACATAAATTGAACTATTTATGGATATAATCCATAATCATAAAAATGTTTTCTTTGAGGAAGTATATACTCATAAACCCTTCATAATGGTTTGTAAAGAAAATGATAATTATCCTAAGCATATCCCCCGGGAGTGTCGTAACCAAGAGTGCAGCAAGGCCCGTTGTCGTGCACCAGTTCCCGTTCGAGTCTAGCTCAAAGCGGTGTTTTCGGGTTTTACCCCTAGGTACATCTGTGCCAGAGCCGCCTCTACCTGCTCGTATCCAGACAGGGATGTATTGCTCGGAAAACTCACAAAATCTCTACAATACCAAAATTCTAGGAAGTTCTTCTACACTAATCCTCAAAGCTCATCTTAGGTCTACGTGCTCTAATCAGAGTTTATCTAAATATAGCTTCCAAGGTTTGTACTAAACTTCCTCTGATACCAACTGTAACGCCCCGACCCCAGCTACCCAGAGTCGGTGCATTACTTCGTAACATTGGCATGATCACAAGAAAGATCAAATCTCGAAAGACCGATTGGTTTAGTAGCCTTGGAAACACTAGATATATTCATATGATTTACATTATATCATAAAATGAAGAACTACTACAACAACATAATGTTTCCACAGTCCACACTATAATCCCCTCATAATATCCTTGCAGGTCATTCATAACTTACCTCTTCACATCCTGGGAAAAATAAAACATAGAAAAGGGGTGAGCTCAAATGCCCAGTAAGGATAACAATATAGCGGAACATTCAAAAATAAGCATAAACATTTAAGGCAATGAATTACTAAAACAAAAGCCTTTTAAACTTGAACTTCAACATAGTATGGCAAAAGTAAAATTAAATAATTCCATTTACTTGTTCACATGGATATTCTACTAATCGAATAATCACATGCAAAATCAATAACCACATTCATAATGTTGGAATGCATAATGCTAAACTTTAATTACTTTTCAAGGCCTCGTCCCAAGACCTTGGGGCTAACTGTAACCGGAACCCAACCTGGAGTGCCTCTAATAACCGGACACCAACCCGGAGTGCCTCTAATAACCGGACACCAACTCGGAGTGCCTCTAATAACCGGACACCAACCCGGAGGGCTTACTTTTACCAGTCCCTAACCTGGAGGGCTTACTTTTACCAGTCCCCAACCTGGAGGGCTTAATTTTACCAGTCCCCAACCTGGAGGGCTTACTTTAACCAGTCCCCAACCTGGAACATACTTGTCCAACACATTCCTATGAAGTAAAGATTGAAATATAACATAAACATTCTTATTGGAACTAGCATACGAAATGTCAATACTTTCACCATAAACTATGAATGGTATAAAAAGAGAAATCCACAGTCAAACATATCACAAAACCTTCAAAACAATATAGATGTTTTTTATCATAATAAATCAACTTCAAATAATCTTAAAACCCAACAAAGGATGTTGACATAGATGAAATCAAAATTCTTTTTAAAGAAATATCTCCTTTTATTTTGAAATCATTTAAGATCCATATAAAATCAAACATTTTCTTTGAAAATAATCTTATAAGCTTTTAAGGGAAGCTTTGAAGATTTTATAACGGCGTAAAATAACCGCACCCGCCGTATAAGTTAAAAAAAACATTCTTACCTCAATTCTGTCGAAAAGGTTAAAAAGGACCTTGTTTTGAAAACGACGGAAAGATTCCTTTATAAACCTCTTATAAAAAGTCAAACAAGGGTATAAATGACTTTAACCCATATTCTTGTAAATAGTAAAAATGTTTTGAAATACATTTTTAAGAAACATGGATGTTGATGATAAAGATATCCCAGTAGATTATTACGTATAAACAACCTCGGATAATGAAGAGATTGTGAAATAACCCTTACCTTGTACTTTTCCTTGGTTGGGGTAGGTTAACCTCCTGTATAATGGTGAAATAATTGTTATTAAATTATAAAAGAATCATATACATTAATATGATATCATATATGATCTTTTATTATTGATTTGATAATATCTTAGTATTATCGTCGTTTCGTGTGTTAACTTACTCATTTTCTTTTATATGTTTTGTTACATAAGTCATGTTTGTTGTATCTTATTCATATCCAGAATGATATCAAGTCCTTAAAAATCATTTTTAAATCATTAAATGATAATTATACTTGAATGGATACGATGGAGAATGAATCTCATCGCGTTCGTGGAGACGGTAGTCCGTACGTACGCACGAACGCTACTTCCATTTAATTTTTATTTTAAAAGAATCGAATCCAAATGATACATAGGTATATTACTATTCCAGTATAATATAATATTTTATATATGTTACTTAAGTTCATTAACACCATCCTTTATACGTTCCATGTGTGGTATGAACGAGTCATATCATTTTAAGGGGGCGGTAGTCCGCACTTCCTCAAATGAAATTATCGTATGTATATACAACATGAAATGAATAATGGTATGAAATAAAATGGAATTACAGAAGCTTATATATAAAATATATATCATTAATATCATATTTAATTACGGTTCCATCATAATGGCCACCATGAGAGGCGGTAAGATGTATTTGAACAATCATCGTTTCGTGAGGCGTTAGTTTGCCATCCACAGAAACATTATGTTCATCATCCATTAGATGGATTTGTGTGTATGTGTAGTTTGAATCCTTCTTATAACAACATCCTAGTATATTGAGGATATTGGTGTTGTTACAAAAGAAAGGAAATAAAAAGATTTTGGGGGTTGGAGAAGCAAAATAAATGAAAATAATTTAAGAGAAATCGTTACCTTTAATTTAGGTAACTCACTTTGGTTGGAACCAAAGGACTTCTTGAAATGCTTTCTGCCTAAGGGTAAGCTTCAAGGAGGAGGAGAGGGATGTGGGGAGCTTAGTTGGGCAGAGTTTGGACGAGCCAAGTGGCTTGAGAGGTGTGAGGAATGAGTAGAAGTGGTCTCCTTTTATAAGGGAGAGGAGAGGCTCTTTAGGAAAGTGTGAAAGTATTACTTTATAATATATTTGTATTCGGTTTATAATGGTCCAAAAATCATTGAGGTCGAAGATAAGATGACTCATATTCTAAATAACATCAACCAATAAGAATTGGACAGGTTTTAGATAATATTTTAATCATTATAATCTTATTTATTTAAATGATTTATTAATGAGGTAAACATTGCATCATTATTGTGTCATTAATAATTTAAATTATTTGATGTCTAAAAATTATAAATAAAATATCATTATGTAGGAAATATTTGTATCTTTCTAATGAATATTTATAATCGAAAATCCAACATGTATAACCCTATGTAAAAATTGTTCTTCTGAAAGATGTAAGCTTATGCCATTTTTATTTTTATTTTAACTTTATTAATATAATGTGTCATTATCACTTACAAGTGGATCCATGGGGTCCCAAAATTGACACAAAGATGCCCATGGTCGACCATGTATCAACCAATAGGGTTAAGACACGTTTTAGGGTAATTTAGTATTATTATAATATTATTTTTTTAACCCTTATTTACCGGATTTACCCTTTAACCATGGTAAATAAAATATTTACCGCAGTAATTATTCAAAATGTGTAAAAATAAAAGTTACCTATTTACATAATTTGGACATCCTGATTCCAAATATGGAATCCATTTTCCTAAATTCAAAACACAGAAGTGGCAGAAATTAATTTAAAATTAATTCCCGCTGTCAAAACAAAAAGCGTGTTTTTAAGAGGTAATAACTATCAAAAGATTGACATTTGTTTATGTTCGGTTTAATTGTAAAATTATGTCCAATGAACAACATTATATTAAATGGTAAAAATATATTCTAAATATACTTTAAAACCACTCAAATTCACAATTTATCACTATTAATTATTTTGATCAAAAAAGTTGTTTTTAATTAAAATTTAGTAATTTTCACTATTCATCAAAATATGAAAGTTATCCGAAATGTACCAAAATTTCACCCTAGGCTAATTTTGATATTCAGAATCCAAAAATGAAGTCCATTTTCAAATATAAAATATATATAATTTCAAAAAGTAGGTATTAGTATTCACAACGGCTAGTTTAATTAGTTGTGGTGTGTGTTAGAACTCGAGGTTGCGTACAACACACGCTATCGCATTATTCGAAGGGAAGCGTACCGTAGAAGCTTGAGATGTTTCATTTTAAATTTTTGATGTCCCCATATAGTCAAAAAGTTTAAAACATAGTATTTAAATATGGTTCACTATTAAAGTTGATAAAAGTGCAATACTGAAAATGAATTTGTTCTTGCATTATATCTAAGAAACTCATAATATGGATTCTAAAATTATAAGGATTATATAAACATTAAAATTTATCTAATACTATTCATAACCTCTTTTGAACGGCTTGTTTGGTAAGTCATGGTGTGCTTGAACTTTGTGTTGCCTGTAATGAAAGTTATTGAATTATTTTGAAGAACTAACACACTTTGAAATCTTGGGGTGTTACATTTAAATAATATATATTTTACAATAAATAATTTTAAAAATAAATTTTTAATTTCAAATTTCTTAATTTATTGAAAATAAAATATTATTTTACAGAAAAAAATATTTTTCACTATTCAATGAAAAAACAATATTTTTTAAAAAGGACAATATTTTCACCCTCATTTAATTATAATATGATTATTTAAAATTGTAAATTAAATTTAAAAAATTAAATTTCAATACATTTGTAATTAATATTTTAAATAAATCCTTATATGTAATGAGTTTAATTAAACGGTTTATTTTTTAATTTAAAAAGTACTGAATATTTTAATTTATAATATAACAATCTAATTATAAAATTTTAATAAAAATTTATTTTTCTTTGTAAAATTAATACCTAGTTTGTTATATCTTAATTGAGAATGAACTGAATGATTGAGGCAGTCACTTCTTCAATTTGTGTCAGTTGTACATTATCATAACACATAATATGCTAATCTGATTTTTCACTATACGATGGATATATTACTGGTGATTACGATGCTTAATGGTATTGTAATTACAATACAATATTACTATCCCAAATAACCAAAATAATTTATGTTTTTTCAATAACTAAATAATATTATAAGTCACTTATTCATTCAAATGGAATATAAGTTCTAGGATGTTACGTTCCTCCCCACTTTAAAAATTTCTCCCATGATTTTTTATTTCATACACAAAAAAAGATGAGGGAACTTCTATTTCATTTCCTCTTTGGATTACCATGTCACTTACTTGAAATTTTTATTTAACCATAAAACATTGACTTTGCGAGATATCTGTTTTTGTATAACTTTATCTCTGCAAACTAGGATATTTAGTGGCTATGCGTCATATGAATGACTATTCTCCAATAGTGACACATCTAGATTTAGTATATATGAGTGGTATGGTATATATATACACTATAGGTGTACATATAATTCCTCATGTAATTTAGATAGGTTCGGTGGGATTGTTCATATATTGGCCACCACTTTAATGAGATTATGGATATAAAAGATTTCATTATATCTAGAACTAGGTTTTACCTTCTTCCCATAATTCAAGAATTTCATAAATGATAATATATAATGGAACACATAATCTCCAAACTCAAAATCTAGATCATGTAGATGATTATATATATATATGTTTGTTGATTTTTTAAATATTTCATATAATTCTGAATAGTTTAAACATTCAATGCCATCACT
Source organism: Viscum album (assembly GCA_963277665.1). Classification (NCBI taxonomy): domain Eukaryota; kingdom Viridiplantae; phylum Streptophyta; class Magnoliopsida; order Santalales; family Viscaceae; genus Viscum; species Viscum album. The sequence continues at coordinate 1,008,150,822 of OY728119.1, read as the reverse complement.
TGGATAAGACGAGATCCCATTAAATTCAACTCTACAACTTCAACCCAACATGTTGGAGTCCCACACCTCTTCGCAAATATATTTTCATAATTATCCACATAAATTGTATAATGGAAACTGATTTTATATAAGAACTTAATTTGGGAATTTTGTTGATCCCAACATCGTTATAAATACAATGAACACTATCTCATCATTTCCTCTGAGGTATGAATAGTTCTCTAAGAGTCATCATTTGTATGAGGGTGATAAAAAATGATTAAGATCATCCCAATATCTAACACTTACTGAATTATTCTCTATTTTCTTGAAATAAAAATCCAATCATTATCACTTATAATGGAGAGAGGAACTCTATGTATTCATTCCACATCTTTAATGTATATCATATCTTATTGGTTGAGAGAGAAATTTGCCTTGAGTGAAATTAAGTGTTGTGATTTATTATGGAATATTATGACCACCTATATATTTTTATTGATATTATGTGTCATGTTGAGTTTTATTAATAAATACACGGTTACATTATCTAATATCCATACTATTATGGTAAATGGCTGCATCATACCCTTAAACATCTTCCATTATTCCTTAACTTATTGGAATACCAAGACTTAATTTACAAACTATGAAATCTCCAACTTTATTTTATCCCATAAAATGTTTTTCATGAAATATATATACATATTATTTATTCAAGGATGAATATGGACAGTTGAGCTATTCAAATCATCAATAAATTCTTTATTTGGGTATTTTTTTGATAGGGCACATATCTATGTTCCAAACCATATAGCTCCATCTTTAGAAAATTTGTACTCAAAAAAAAATTTCTACCTTTTTTGTTGCACCTCATCATATATATAATCCTCAATGATCCTCTCAATAATAGACATATGAGATATTAATTGAGAAATAGGGATTAATAAAATTTTATTTTTCCTATATTAATTCTTTATTTATCATTGATGATTGGATCCCTATCAATTATCTTCATGGATAGTGTGGTTGGATCCTTTATACTTGGAGAAGCTTCATCTTTATTCCCCTTCTTGAGATTGTAATTTATTAAACAATAGAAATCCTTTAAAATCTCTAACCACCTTCATTTGGACATGTTTTTTATATTTTTATGTCAACATATAATTTATTAATCTATGATCTATATATATGACACAAAATCGTTAATGTGAAGACCATTTTAGCCAATTCTACATCTAGATTTCAGTAGTTCTTCTCATAGATCATTTATTATAGGGATGAATAACAATATCATTTCATCTTTCATGTGTACACAACCCTATCCATTTTTGGAAGAATCGCAATAGATCAAAGATCCTTCACCACTAGTGGCTAATGTGATCCTATGAGTAGTAATTAATATTTTATTTAATTATTTAACACTCTCTTAACATTAATTACTCTTGAAAAAGTTAATATTTTTCAGTTATCTTGGTTATTGGACTTTAAAATTATGGGATGTTACTAAAAAATCGATGATAGTAACCAAAACATCCTAAGAAAAAAATAAATTCCATCATGGATGTTGGTCATGCCCATTCTATATTTTTCTTTGTTTTGAAGGTTACATTAATATCCATTTTATAGTGATATAATTCCCCAAGATAGTTATTTTCTCAATCCAGAAGTCACATTTACTATTCTTCACAAATAACTTTTATTTTCACAAATTATTTCGTATGGAATTCAATGAATCCATATTTTACACTTTACTTTTAAGTAGATAAGTATACCATTTGTTAATAATATTAAAATTTTGACTTGGTATCCCTTAAATACTTTATTCATCAAGGTAAAAAATATTTCTAGAGTAATAAAAATTCCAAATGGAATCACAATGAACTTGTAGTTACAATAGCTTGTATGAAATGTATTCTTGGTGATATCATCCTCATATTCCATTACATGATAATATTATTAATGAGAATCCAACTTATTGATGTAAAATGCTCCACATTACTAATCAAACAAGTCATTAATCCATGGTAGAGGGTAATTTTTACTTTTCATGGTCTTGTTCATATCAATATAATTAATTCCGAGGAACATTAAAAATTCATTATTAGTAACAAAGAGGATTGGTATATCCATGGGGATGCACATGGAGATATCAATACATTATCTAAATTTTATTTTATTCACCTATTTGACTCCTCATGTTTAAAAGTGTCCATTCTATATGGAGTCTTGGATATTTTTAAAGCTCTTATTATAATGTAGATTGAGATCTCAACCTCACAACATGGAAGAGGATCCTGAAATTATTTGGGAAGAACAATTATATATTCCCTCATAGTGGGAATGTCTTTAAGGAAGATCATTTATTTAGTAATAATCTTTTTATAATGATAATCTTTATCATAGGGAAATAAAATCATTTACATAGATGATTATACCAAACGAGATTCATCCTTATCCTTATTCCTGAATAGAATTAGACGATGGTTTTAATATGAAGGGTGATTTAATTTTCTAGGAAATTTATATTCACTCTATATATGTAGATATAATCCATTCAAAAAATATCACTGAATTCTGGTAAAGGTAGTTTCACAAGGTTTCCTTGTAAATTCATCCCACATATATAGATTTTGAAGGAGTTATATACTCGGGATTCGATAATTCCCTATATTATGTACTCAAAAATAACAAAACTATAATTTTTGTGAGGTGGTGTTTAAATAGATCAAATAAACTCTTGTGATATGAATGAATTCATTGAACTATTAGAAATAAGTCTTCCCTTTATTATTTGATTATGGTTCTAATTATGTTTTTCATTTAAAATTGTCTTAGGGTTAAATTTTGTTAAAATATTAATAATATCAATGGAAGGTGTGAACATTGAACGAATAACTCATAAATTTTATATAATCATTAAACTATGAATTTATAGGTTTTTATCTAAGTTATCCATGACCTATTACCGAACATTAAATCTTAAAGGAATTTATATTCCCTAAAAAATGGTTTAAAAGGAGACAATTTATTTAAAAATCATATAAATTAGGATTGTTAAACTAGTTGTATAGTAAGGTCAATTTTAATACAATAGGTGACGATCGAGTCCTGATCAATTTTCAATTTTAGGGGCTATTACCACTACGTACAACTATGCAATAGAATCATCCACATGTAGTATTCTAAAAGGAATGTATCTTCTTAAAAACTAATGACTCATTATTGTTCCATAATTTTGGTATGTTTTATAATGTTTAGAATTATATATAGGGAATTTTACTAGATTTTTTAATCCTAATTTCCAAATATCTAGACATTCCTTTCATACCAACCATAAAAACACATATTTTATAATCATTATTTCATGATTTATTACATAGAAGAGAACTTAGTACAATTCATAAGATCACGAGGCTTATTTTCTTTGGAACATTATGTACATCACACATTAAATTAATACATGTATGAAACAATATTATGAAAACACCCAAAAACAAGACAATGTATTCCATTTATCCACTAATACTTGGGATAACTAGGGGATGAACATAAGATATGGGTGAGATATAAGAAATAGTAAGAGAATATAAAACCAAAGAATATGGAAAATTATTACATGTGATCCAAGTGGCATATAAAGGAAACATATGTGTGGTGGGAATCATAATATTAAACAATGAAGCATGATATAACACAATATCATAAAGGAAATATGAGAACATTGAAACAATAAAAACCTGGCCTAAAAAGAATATATCCAGCCTAAACACAAAGACATCATATCATAGTGTTCTTAGGAAAACCTCCTGTGAACCATACTTGTAATATCATGAGATAATAATATTATGCAACACATTATAGGGAAATATAATAATAGGCCTAACTGCCACATACAGTACTTTTACATGCCTACATATTAAATAAAAATCATACAACATGATGGTGTATTTAATCTCTTTTAATCCCATGATTAAGTAGTATTGGTTAGGTATATACAACTCTATGATAAATCAATTATCTAAACATATAGGTGAATACCTTTGACTAGAATTGGGGATGGGTATTCACTACAAATATATTGGCATGTATAATCATCATGTTATTTCGGAAGCATAATGGTGGTATATAAAGATACATGGAAGGGTTATATGATAGTTATAGGGGTATGATATATAACATGCAAATCAGATGTAGAGTAATGGGTATGTATGAAAACATATCCCAACAAGACAAATTTGAAATCAAAATTCATTATATAAAAATGGATATTTAATGAAGAGGAGAAGATGAGGATCCACAACTTCATCGTTGTAACAACATATATTACAATTATAACAAGAGGGGATAAATTATATATCATAATTAGAACATAAAATTGAAAATAATGGTATATTTATAAATAGATTAAAACATAATGAATTTAGATTCAAAAGGATATATACAAAGAAGGTGATTAAATGAAAGTGAATAGAAAGATCCATTAACATGAGTGGGCACATATAATATCATGAGCAGAGCTTCTTAAGAACATTAGTGTAGCTTGGAAGAACTCTATGAAGGGAATTGAACAATAAAATTATGATACAAGGTTTATGAGTGAAGTGAAATGATAGGTTGGGTAGTTTTATATATCAAATGAGAGGACAATTCTTTATATATTTCTAATGATAGGGTTTTAACTCTATATAATAAATTAATCAAAAAAATAAACTATAAAAAAAAATTCCACACGGTTTCCCCCAAATATGTGTTTATTTAATTAATATATATGTATAATAACTAAAATAATTATATTAGTAAATCATTAAGGTAAAAGTGAGTCATGTTTATAAGGAATTTCTTTTTAAATAATAAAATATATTATAGCTCTTGAAGGATCCATTAAGGGTTTATAAAATTAATAAAATGGCATAAGAATTATTTTAAAGGGAAATAATAAATTTGGGTGTGTTTTATCATTTTAATAATATTTATATCAATTTTTTTACTTTTAATATGTCATTATAGACAATGTATATTTAAATAATATTTAATTTTTACCCAAACAATCAATTGTCTCCAAAATTTATGAAAATATAGCCATTGGGTAACTTCCACTAGATAATTTCAAAAATAAAATATTTCCTTCCAAATAAAAATATATATTTTATAATTTATTCTTTTAAATCAAATACATCATTTCATGAAAAATTATTGTTTTTTACAATAAAAGTTTTTTGATTGTTTTAAAATATAGATTTGATTTTGGAACAAAATTTATCATATATTTTCAAATTAATGTTATTTAATAATAATTTTTAATTTTTTTAATAACTTATTTTATTCATAAATATTTTGTTCTGGATTGAAACTAAATATTTTCAAAAAAATCAATTCATGTTTTAACACATTAAAAAGTATTTTTATCAAACTAATTATTTATTTATTTATAATTAAATAATAAAAAGAATAAATATAATCAATATTTGAATAAAAATACAAATATAAAAATTCATATTATTATGGTATAGATAGATACCAATTTATTTAAATAGTGAATTCCATAAATAAATGGTGTCTGATGTGAAATTTTCATGGGGTAGTTCGATGAACATGGTTAGTATAGTGAACCAACCTTTTCTTAAATTACTATTACATAATTTTAAAGATAAACAACATAATAGTATTACATAAATAGGATCCAATGGTTTAGTGTCTAGGGAAAACTAGGACCATACATACTAATTACAACCTCAAGCATAAACATTTATTCATGTTCTTCTTCTCTGGATTTTTATTGGCACTTGACCTCTCCTTAGTATATGTATCCAACATGGGATATACATAAAAAGTGGTGAGATAAAAGCCCAATAAGATGATAGATAAGAACAATATAGTATGGGGAGATCATATTCATAACATATGCAATGAATCATGAACATGAGTATAAGCATAAAGAAATGATTTAAAAGGTGGCAACACATAAAAATGTAACATCATGTCTTGGTGGTTCACTACCACACATTCTTTTGAACTAAGATAGCATATTGTTCACCCATAATTTCACATTTACTGATGAGACTCATCAATTTACCCAATTCAATTGAGTGATGTATAATTCTAGGTGCACTAGTTATATTGAATCATTAATATTGCGCTATATAATTCCGGATGCACCCGTCACATACTAACATTATCATTTATCATGCATTCAACAATGAGAGTATAAAAAAATTAACATAACTAACCCATGGAATGGAATGGTTTTCATCTCATATAACACATTCATAAACATTGGTTTCCCAAAAGAAAGATGGAATAACACACATGTTACAAGAACTGTCAATTTAGAATGAGAAGTAAAAGGTGTGTTCTTAAAAGGAGAGTTCATTTGGAAAACATTTGGTTTGAAATAAATACCAATGAAAAACATGAATTCCCATAAAAGTAAATCCAATGATGTAAAAAATATTTTTATGGAGAAACCACATCAAAATGGAGTGAAAAGGGAGAACCCGAAGGATGAAAGTCGAGTTCGAGAATTTACCCTTACCTTATATCTGAACGCTTCCATCTCTTTTATGTTTTGTATAACGACATTATATTCATTAATTAGAAATTAAATAACCTTGTGTTAGTGAATATAGTTCATTATGGTATCATTAAGTTAATTTATGTGCCTCTAGATAAGTTATAGAGTTTAAAATCATTGTTCGGGAATGTTCCTTTTATGGTTTTCTTGAGCGGTTCACTTGTATTCATAAATTGATGTTCGGGTAGAACATGGGTAAACTGCCAGAATAGATATTAAATTTTATTAATGATATTACAATAGTTGTAATGATATTATAATAAATTATTTTATATACCATGTGGATGAGGCGTTAGATAGGAATTTAATGATGATCGTTTGGGTTAATTTGGGCGGTTTTTCGACCAGAACAAACTTGTTTTGTTTACTCATTAAGTAATATGTACATAAGTTATTTACAAAACATTAAGTAGGAAATAATAAATATAAAATATTCTAGTTCAACCATAAAAATGGTTTCATGACCAGATATAAAGGTAGAAATGGAAAAAGAAAACATGTCGTTCTTGAAGGTGATAGATTAATACCTCACGAACAACTTTTTCTTTTATAAAATAAAAAGAAGAGGAAAAAGGGGGTTGGATGATATAATATCCCATTATTATCATAACATTATAGTATATTTATATTACTAGAGTTTAAAAACCATTTGTTCCAAGATAGTTCGGTATAGAATAAGAAAAGAACTTGAAATTGAAGGGAAATTAAAGGAAAAGAAGGACAAAAATTACCTATTGAATCCTCCTTTTGAGATCCTATTTATGGGGATTATGCTTGGAATTTGGATGAGACCTGAAGCTCTTAGACGTGGGGGAGGGTATATGAAAGATTCTTGGATAGAGTTTATACAAGGATTGAATCTTGGGAGTTGTGAGTGAATGAGGGTGTGAGAGGTGGTATTTATAGTGGAGGGGAGAGGGGTTTTCTCAATATAAAATTCATTAGATTATTATTTCCCACAAATACAAGGACTAGTGAGTCTTCCATGACCACGGATAGTAATTTTATCATGTGATACCAAAAAAATTGTGCTAACATAAGCAGAACATCATACATGACTCTATAATTATCTTATTTAGCTTATTCTGTAAATTTTGGTATTTCACTATTCATAAAAAATTCATGTATTTTAAAAAAATCCCAAATATTCACCCCAACCATTATTCTATGTGTAGAATCAAAAACTGTAGTCCATTTTTTAAAAATAAATTTCTATATATGATTCATTTAATATTTAATTAAAATCATAATTTACATGAAAAAACCCGTTTTTAAAATTAAAACTAGTTTTATAATGCTTTCAAAATTTACTTAAGGTCTTATAAAATTATATTAAATCTAGAAAACATAGATTTTTTAACTTATGAACACATTTTAAGTAAATAAATTTTCATTGAAATTAAATAATTTATTATATTTAATTATTTATGACATAAAAATACCAATACATTTAATATGTTCAAATTGTCTCTTATAAGATACCGTGATTTTATTTAATTATTCAAGGTTAAGGTTACTATTATTTTGGATGATTTTCTATTCATAAGGGTCGTATTAATATTCATAATGGTAAGTTACTATTAATAAGGTATGTTACTATTCACCAAAAATTATTTTTATTTTATTAGACTCCAAAAATTATCTTGAACACAACAGTGCATGTCAGATTATTGAAATTAAAAACATTGAAGTTGAAAAGTTATGTTTAATGGTCACATAATATTATGAAATTGTGATTCCTAATGTGATTATAATATAATGAATAATTATAATAAGGGAATTCCATTATAAAACATTGTGTCGTTACATTCTTCCCCCTTATGAAATTTCGCCCACGAAATTTCAATTTACACAAACAGGTGAGGGTACTTCTCCTTCATCACCTCCTCTAGTTTCCATATAGATTCTTCAAACATATGGTTCCTCCACAACACATTGAAAAGGTGGGTTGTCTTGTGGTGTAGAACCTTATCTCTATGGTTTATAATCTCTACTGGATTCTCCTCATAATAGATATCATCATCTAGTTGTACCACCTCTATGTTCAGTACGTGTGAGGGATCAGGTATGTACTTCCTCAGGAGTGATATGTGAAAAAAATCATAATCTTGGGCCATATTCAGGGGAAGTGCAAGTCGATAGGCCACATCTCTTATACGGTCAATGATTTCAAAGGGTCCAATATACCTTGGGTTTAGCATCTCTTTCATCCCAAATCCCAAGACTCTCTTCCATGGTGACATTCGAAGGAAGACACTATCTCCAACGTCAAACTCCAAGTATCTTCAACGTTTGTCAACATAGCTCTTTTTCCGACTCTAAGAATATTTGATGTGTTTTTGGATGACATTAACCTTCTCTGCCATCTCTTACACAAGATCGGATCCAAGTATCTTTTGTTCTCCAACATCGTCCCAATAGGATGGAGTTATACAATGCTTTCCATACAAAGCTTCATATGGAGCCATCTGAATACTCGAGTCGAAGCTATTGTTGTATAATAACTCAACCAATGGGAGATAATGATCCCATCCACCTTTGAATTCTAGAGTGAAGGATCTTAACATATATTCAAGTGTCTGAATAGTCCTTTCAGATTTTCCATTGGTTTGTGGGTGATAGGTCATGCTTAAATTTAGTTCATTACTCAAATCATGTTGAAGGCTCCTCCAAAATTTAGATGTGAACCTTGGATCATGGTAAGAGGCAATTGAGAGTGTAACACCATTCAGTCTCACCACATCCTTTACATATATCATTGCAAGTTGTTCAAGCGAGAGATCGTCCCAGATAGTGATAAAATGGGTAGTCTTGGTGAGTCGATCAACCACAACCCATATCACATTATTTCACTTCAACATCTTTGAAAGACCCGTGACAAAGTCCACAATGTCATTTTCCCATATCCACATGGGTATAGGCAATGTTTGTATCATCCCATTGGACTTTTTTCGATTTTATTTAACTTTATAACATACCAAGCACCTAGATATATATTTTACAATCTACTTCTTCATCTTATCCCACCAGAATTGTTCTTGTAGATCACAGTACCTCTTGGTGTTACCAGTATGGATAGAGAATATTGAACTATGTGCATTGTCCAATAGCTTCATCTTTATCCTGGGAGATGAAGGCACGGAATGTCGTGTTCCAAACCAAATCACACCATCATCGTTGATATGGAACTCATGCAGCTTCCCTTCCTTTACTGAAATCACCCTCTTTTTTAAATCCACTCCATCCCTTTGTTCTTCCTTAATATTCTATTCGATGGATGGTTGTGAAATCATTTGGGATAGGTATGATGTATCCACTTCCCTTATTATTTATAAATCCATGCTTTGCATATCCAAGAAGATAGGGCCATTCTCAATCCGTAATATGGATAGAGTAGTAGGTTCTTTCCTGCCAAGAGCATCAGCTACCTTGTTTGTCTTTCCAGGATGGTAGTGAATAGATAAATCGTAATCCATGATTAGATCTAACCATCACCTTTGATGAATGTTGAGCTCATTTTGTGTGAATATATACTTTAGGCTCTTGTGGTGGGTGTATTTGTCACAACTATAACCATAAAGGTAGTGTCGCCTGATTTTCATGGCACAAATCACAGCGCCAACTCTAGATCATGTGTCGGGTAGTTCTTCTCATGTATATTCAACTGTCATGAGTCGTAGGCTATCACATTGTCATTTTTCATAAATACACAACCAAAGCCTTTCTTTGAAGTAACACTGTATTTCACAAAAAATTCTCCACATTTCGGTAGTGTGAGTACAAGTGCAGTGATCTGCCTTCTCTTTAGCTCTTTAAAGCTTCCCTCACATTCTTCCATCAAGACATACTTTACCCATTTCCTTGTTATATTAGTTAGCAGGCTTGACAATCATGGGAAGTTTCTCACAAAATGTCAGTAGTTCCCAGCTAATCCAAGAAAACTACGGATTTCGGTGACACTAGAGGGCCTGGTCCATTCCTCAATCACCTTTGTTTTTGAAGGATCCACATAAATTCCCTCACTTGTGATCACATGTCCCAAGAACATGATATTCTTCATCCAAAACTCACACTTTATGAACATGGCGTACAACTTCTCCTTTCTCATTGTCAACAACACAACTCTTAGATTTTCTTCATGTTCCTCCTTGGTCTTGGAGTAGATGAAAATATAATCAATAAACACTACCACAAATTTTTTGAGGTAATGTCTAAATACTCTATTTATCAAATCAATAATGATTATAGGGGAATTAGTTAGTCCAAAGGGCATCACAAGAAACTCATAGAGCCCATACCTTATAGGGATGGCAGTCTTCTGAATATCTTCCTTCTTCACATTTAGCTGATGATACCCAGAATGAATATTCACCTGTGAGAAGTATTGAGCTCCTCTTTACTGATCGAACAAGTCATCAATCCTTAGACGAGGATTCTTGTTCATTATGGTGATCTTGTTGAGTACACAATAACTGATAAACAGCTGCATTGTTATATCCTTCTTCTTCCTAAAGATCACTGGCACACCCCAAGGTGATGTACTAGGTCGTATGAACCCTTTCTCCAGATGCTCTTGCAACTGCTTCATTAACTCCTCCAGTTCGATAGGATCCATCCTATAGGGACACATGGAGATAGGATGTATTGCCCTGACCCCAGAATCCCAGAGTCGGTGCATTATTTTAATACATTGGCATGATTACAAGGAATCAAGTCCCAAAAGACCGATTAGTTTAGTAGTTTTTGAAAATAGATTACATACATGAACATTATATTACACATTATAAAATAAAACACAACATAAATTATCCTTTGATAATGCCATTAATCTTCTTCCTTAACCCTTCTTATCAATAATAATACACTTCTTGGAATCCTAAGAAAACATAACATAAGAAAGGGGTGAGCTCAGATTATCAGTATGGATAACCATATTGCGGAAACATTCATAAATAAGATCAAACATTTAATTCAATGTATAAAACTAAATCAAAATCCTTTTAAACATAAATATCAACATAAAATATCAGTTATAAATCAAATATTGTCATTTAATTATAGACATGGATATTCTACTTCTAGAATAATCACATGCAATATCCATATCCTATTTCATAATTATGGAATGCATAATTCCAGACTTCATAACCACATTATCAAGGCCATGTACCAAGACTAAAATAAAATTAGGTGAAGGCCTTGTTCCAAGATACTAGTCTGTCTCATGAGACCTACCGATGCATTGAGGAGCTATAGTGGGCTCCACCCATCACATACTAAGTCCACTGCATTCCTCATTTGAAAAGGATTAAACATAACATAAGCATTTGTATTAAAACTAATATACAAAATGTCAATAATTTATCCTTAAACCATGAATGGTATAAAAATAACACATCAACAGTCAAACATATCACAAAACCTTCAAAACAATATCGAATATTTGTATCATAATAAATCAACTTCGATCAAGAATAATATCCCATAAATGATGTTGACATAGTCGAAAATGATCAGTAAAAATATTTTAGAGAAATATCCCTTCTTCATGAAATGATTTAAAAGTCACATAATTTATAAAGGAAGTCATTTAAAATATAGTTTTGAATCAAAGTGTCATATAAACCTTTGAAAGTTTTGAAAGGAAAAAATATTTTAAAATAATCAAGTCCTTATAAATAAATCGTTAATACCATTTTGAATGCATGGAAATTAATGAGAAAGTTTTAGTTGAAAATGTCATTAAAACATTTAAAATGATGTTTTAGTAAAAACGCCCCTTAAAATTAATCCCTTTGAAAACACTTTTATGAAACATGGACCTTGATAATAAATATTTCCTAGAAGATACTTATATAAAAACAACCTCTGATAATAAAAAGATTGTGAAATTTACCCTTACCTTGTACTTTTCCTTAGTCAAGGGTACATTAACCTCCTGTATAACAGTTAAATAATTGTTATAAAATTATTCAAGAGTCATATACATAAATATGATTTCATATATGATCTTCAGATATTTCTTTGTCAATAATATTTTAGTAGTATCAATGTTTCTTGGGTTTACTGATATGTTTCCCTTTAAATTCTTGGTTACATAAGCCATGTTTGTCATGGATAGGATGTATTTGATTCATATCCACAATGATATTAAGTTCTTAAATATTATTTATAATGATGAAATGAAAATTATTCTTGAATGATTATGATGTATAATGAATCTCATCACATTCGTGGAGACGGTAATCCGTACGTATACATGAGCGACAATATCATTATATAGATAGTTAAATAGTATGTAATTGCATGGTATATCATATAGACATAATAATTAACATGTTATAATTATTATTTACATTTTTTATACTCATTATTATACCTATCCAAATAATGGAGTGTTTGAATAACAAACTACACCCTGATATCGAGAAGGTAAGCCGTACGTACACACGTATGATGACTTTTCCTTTTATAGGATAGATAGAATAATGAATATGGATGTAACATATTTATAAAAATATCACAGTATGTAGGAGGTTATGGATTTAATATTTTTGGTATGGAAACAACAAAGAAATAGGAAATGGAAGAAGAAATGAACATGAAAGAGGTTGGTGAAATTATTACCTCTTCTTCGGTTGTTTCCTTTTGAGTTGATAAAAATGGATCCTTACGTTGGATTTATGATCAAATTAAGGACTCTAGGATGATTTTAGGAAAGTTTTGAGGATATTTTTTAAGGTTTTTTCCAATCCAAATGGACATTGAGTTGTGATTTTGAGACAAGGGGAAGTGCCCTTTTAAAAAAGGGATGAGGCTCAGTTTTGGAAATGATTAAAATATTAATTTATTATACCATCATATTCAGTTTATAATGGCTCCAAATGAATTTTTTTCGAGCCTTAGGTGGCTATGGGTTGAAATGATCTCAACCAATAGGTTTTATAAATGTTTAGGTTACCATTTTAACCTTATCTTTTAGATTTAACTCTTATTTAAATAGTTTAACTTGTACGGTGTTTTCTAGTATTCTTACACTATATGGTTAATAAACATACTATAAACAACCAAGAGAACCTCAAGTGGTTAATTAATTACATATATAATATTATTTAATCCCTTTTTCAGAACCATAGATTTTTAGGTATACTATATCAACCAATAATATAGTATTTGTTTTAAAAATTAATTTATGTCAATTTTGAGACTATTTTGTATTTTTTTTGTGAAATTCATAAAAACAATATCACTTCATAAAAAATTTATAAAATCGACCCTAACATGTCATATTAACCAATAAAATTAGTTTAATTGATCAGAAGTCTCAATTTACTGTTATTTGTATATTTATAATATAAAGTATTTTGATATTTCATTTATAAGGTAATTAATGCTTCATCATTGCGTCATAAGTAAATTAAATTATTTATTGTCTAAAAAATTATAAATAAAATACCATTATGTAGGAAATAATTCTATATTTCTAAGAATATTTATTTTTGAATTAAAATTGTGTGTGACCATATATTAAAAATGGTTTGGTAATTAAACTTTGCTTTTTACACTTTTAACTCTTCTTAAAAAAATAATAATAAATATCATAATCTAATACAAGAAGACCAAAGAGGATCATATTTTATTCCTAAGGTTGTTTTCTTTGAATTACACTTATCCAATAGATTTAAGACACGTGTTAGGGTAGTAATTATAATATCATTTTACCCTTAATTACCCTATTTACTTTTAACCGTTGTAAATAAAATTCAAAAGTAACTATGCACAAAAAATTATTTTCATCTTATTGAACCACATTTTAAATAATGATTTCAACTGTGTCTCTTGGTTTCTTTAAATTCAACTCACTAAAGTGGTAAAATTATGTTTTATGCAAATTAGCAAATGCTCCTAGAGGGTGGGTAAAAAACATTTAAAAGTTCAATAAAATTTTATACATATAATTTTATTATAAAATGTCTCTGATTAATTAAATTGAACATATATAGGTATTATATATCTAGTTTTACTAAAAATACATTTAAATAAAATAAACAATTATTTAAATAAAAGGTCAGTTTTAAATAATAACACAGTTTTTTTCACTACTCATCAAAAATTGATGGTTTTCAGAAAAATACAAAAAATTCACCCTAAGATAATTTTGATAATATGAATTAAAAAATGAAGTCTATTTTACCAAATTAAAATAATATAAGTGGAATTTATTAATTTAAAATAAATTCTCATTGTCAAAACAAGAAAGCAGGTTTTAAAAAGTAAAAACTATCAGATGATTAACCTGTGTTTATGTCAAATTTAAATGTGAAGTTACTTATAATGACCTACATTGTATTAAATGATAAAAATATAATATTATTATACTTCCAAACCATTCAAATGTATAATTGAATGGTATAAGTTATTTTGATTAAAAAAGATGTTTTCAATTAAAATTTACTATTTTCACTATTCACTAAAATATGAAAGTTATCATAAAAAACAAAAAAATTAGAAACTAAATTTTTATGTCCCGATTCTAAATAAGAAGTTTTTTTTGTAAAATTTAATATATAAAAGTTTCATATATTGTATTTAAACAGGGCTATCCGTTAAAAGGCGTTAAAATTGCATTTTTTGAAAAATAATTCCTTTATCTGAAAAGATTAATTTGTTCTCATATTATGTCTAAGAAACATATAATATGGATTTTAAAATTTATATGGAATATATAAAATTCAAAATTCAGATAATACTATTCATAATCTCTTTTGAACAGCTAGTTGGGTAAGTCGTGGTGAGCTCGAACTGGGTTTTACGTGTAGAGCATGTTATTGAATTATTTTGAAGAAATAATGTACTATGAAATCTTGGGGTGTAACATTCTCCCCTACATAAATAAATTGAATCATCTCAATTTTAAATTTTTTTTCAAAAATAAAAGGTTAAAAATAGTAAAATACCTTTGTGGGAAACCCACATCCGAAATTGGTGTAATAAAATTTAGTTTTAATAAGAAGGAAAGGGAAATAAAAAAGTCACCACCAAATTATGATCTTGATTAGGAGAACAATGTTGGCAATTAAAGACAAATAATTGGAAGGAAAATGTAAATATTTACGGAGATTGATTTAGGACATCAATCACTAACAAGTGTAAAATTGTGGGCCACATAGAATTCAATCTATAATGATTTAAAATATCGTTGGTTCAAAAAAACATAAGGTAATAGGATAAAACATTTTTGGTTTTAAGATCCCTTCCCTAAAGATTAAGAATTATTTTATTCATATAATAAAAAGGAAAAAATATACTTTACAAGTAGAGTTTCATCCTTCAACTAATTTATAACACAAACTAATATTTCACTCTAAAAGATAATAGAATTCGAAAATATTCTATTTATCCTAATCGTATAGTGTTCCAAAAATAAGGAATTTATAATTACTTTGTCAGACTATAAAATACTACATTATACAAACTAGGACATCGCGTATTCCAGTAGTAGGTTATCCACCCTTGTAGCCCTTCGATTGTAGGTTCAAGTCTCGCGGCCTTGCTGGACGCGACTGGTTGTCCACCGACCTCTGGGTTTTCCTTTTTATAACAATCCAAAAATAATCTCAAGAAATAATTTAACTTTACCAACAGTGTCCAATGTCAAACATAATTTATTAAAACCTTTAGACTAATCCAAAATACTTCTTTCGAAACTCACAGTCGCGAATTTATATGGAAGTTAAACATAAAGAATATCCTTTTTTCCACATAATAACATGTGAATACCTTCATCATGTATTATTTTAAAACACTATAACACCCTAAATTACCAAAAAAACCCTTATTGATTACATTCATTCACCCTTATTCCTTTTAAAATACTTGATATACTCTTTCTATCCAACAATGTTGTAAACTCCAACAATGATGGAGTATACAAATCATTAATCAGATTCAAGGTAGTCAAGAACTTCCAATATAATTTATCGAAATAAATCATATAATATTAAAAAATCACTACCTTAGTTTCAGAACCATATTATGGTTTATCTTTCTCTCAACCATATATTTTCTAAAATATTTATCTTGCTATTGAGTCACTTTTATTGGTTCCACACAATATCATGTCCTTAATGAAATAGTATTTCAGTATAATCCTTATATACTTTATAATTCTAATAACATGTATATCATTAATACAATACTCAAATGACACAATACTTTTGCAACAAAAGAACTCTAATCATTACTCTTTATCTTAGGTAGTATCATAAATTGATTATTATCCAATAGCAGCAATTGGAGTATACTGTGATGATTTGGACATTGATTCTCATTGTGTCCCAACTCCTTGAAGATGTTGCATTTTACATTAGAAACCCTTTTCATAACATTGAAATCACATACTTGGGGTCCTTTTTCTCTACACTTATAGCCAGCTCTCTTTCCATTCAAGCATTTACCAAGGTGATTCTTTCCACAGTTATCACATATTGGAAAATAATTCTTTCCTCTCTTCCCTTTTTCCACCTTTCTTTATTCCATCCTTTTCTTCTCTTCCTTCCCTTCAAATCCAAAAAAACTCAGAGAATTCCTTACATATCTTATTAACATGTGATACTATTTCTTCATATGATGATAATACTTGGGGGACTATTTCTCTTTTAATTGATGTATTAATGACGTGAAAGATATGATCCTTATTAATATTTCGATCAGGTGTATTTTTGGAATTGCCATTCCTTCTACAAGGAACCATTTCTAAACAATGTCTTAGACTAGGTTAGTGTATGAATCACAATGCAGAATTCCTAACATGTAAAATACCTAATGTAAATAGAAAATTTTATTCATATAATCTATAATCACAAAATTTTTCTTTAAAGAAGTGTTTACTTATAAATCCTTTATAATGGCTTGTAATGAAAATCTACATTATCATAAGCATATCCCTTGGGAGTGTCAAAACCAAAAGTGCAGCAAGGCCCATTTTCATGTACCAGGATACCCTGAGGCACTCCTGAAACTCTTTGTCGGAGTTTTCACTCCTAAGTACATCTGTGATAGAACCTCCTCTACCTGCTCATATCCAGACAGGGATGTATTGGTTGGAAAATACACAAAATATCTACATTTCCAAAATTCTAAGAAGATATTCTATACTAATCTAAAAAGTCTATCGTAGGTTAATATTCTCTTATCAGAGTTTATCTAAATCTATTTCCAATATTGTTTCTAAACTTCCTATGATACCCCATGTAGTGCCCCGACCCCAGAAGCCCAGATTCGGTGCATTATTTTAATACATTGGCATGATTATAAGGAATTAAGTCCCGAAAGACTGATCAGTTAAGTAGTCTTGAAAAATAGATTACATACATGAACGTTACATTATACATTAGAAAATAAAACACAACAACAATTATCCTTTTAGAATGCCATTAATCCCCTAGCTTAACCCTTCTTATCAATCATTAAACATTTTTTGGAATCCTAGGAAAATAAAACATAAGAATGGGGTGAGCTTAGATGCTTAGTAAGGATAACAATATATCAAAAACATTCATAAATAAGCAAAAACATTTAAGGCAATGTATAAAACTATAAAAATACTTTTAAACATAAACATAAGTATAATATGAAAATGATAAATCAAATAATTCCATTTTCTTATCCACTTGGATATTCTACTAGTCGAATAATAACCTGAAATATCCATACCCAATTTCATAATGAAGGAATGCATAATGCCAGACTTCATAACCACACAGTCAATGCCTTGTGCCCCGACTAAAATAAGATTTTTTCAAGGCCTTGTGCCAAGACACTAGTTTGTCTCATGAGACAAACTACTACATCGAGGAGCTATAATAGGCTCCACCTTTCACTTACTACGTCTAATGAATTCCTCATATGAAATGGTTTAAACATAACATAATCATTCTTATTAAAACTCGCATACGAAATTTCAATACTTTATCTATAAACCATGAATGGTATAATAATAACACGTCCATAGTTAATCATATCCCAAAACCTTGAGAGAAATATCCCTTTTCATGAAATCATTTCAAAGTCACATAATTTATAAATGAATTCATTAAAAATATTGTTTTGAATCAAAGTGTCTCATACCACTCTGAAACTTGTGAAAGGAATTAACATTTTAAAACATTGATGTCTATATAAATAAATCCTTAAAACCATTTTGAATACATGGACATTAATGAGAATGGTTTTGAAGAATATATCATTAAAATATTTAAAATGATGTTTTAGTAAAAAAATTACATTAAAAATAATCCATTTGAAAACTCTTTATGAAACATGAACATTGATAATAAATATGTCCAAGTAGTTACTTACGTAAAGACAACCATGGATAAAAAAGAGATTGTGAAATAAACCCTTACATTGTACTTTTCCTTGGTCGAGGGAACATTAACCTCCTGTATAATAGTTAAATAACTGTTATTAAATTATAAAAGAATAATTTACATAAATTTGATATCATATATGATCTTCCAATATTGCATTGTTAATAATATTTTAGTAGTATCATCATTTCAAGTGTTAACTGATCTATTTTCCTTTATATGCTTGGTTACATAAGCCATGTTTTTTATGGATAGGATATATTTGATTGATATAAATAATGATATTAAGTTCTTAATCATTATTTTTAATCATAAAATGAAATTTATTCTTGAATTATTGCAATGGGGAAATAATCTCATCACGTTTGCGGAGATGGTAATCCGTACGTTTTCAAGAGCGACAATATAATTATATTAATGGTGAAATTGTATATAATTGGACAGTATATAATATATACATTATCATTAACATGTCATAATTATTATTTATTTCTGTTATACTCGTTATTATAACCATACAAATGATGATGTTTTTGAATAACAAACACACCATGATGTGGAGATGGTAAGTCGTACGTACGCATGAATAGTGACTTTGTCATTTTTAGGATGGATAGAATAATTAATATGGTTATACAATATTTATAATAACATCATAGTTTGTAGGAGGTATTGGATTTAATATTTTGGTATGGAATAAACAAATAAATAGGATGTGGAAAATGAAAAGAACTTGAAAGAGGGTGATGAAATTATTACCTCTTCTTCGGGTGTTTTCTTTTGAGTTGATGAAAATGTATCCATATGTTAGAATTCAGATCAAATTAATGACTCTATGTTGATGT
The DNA here is from genome assembly GCA_963277665.1 of Viscum album. NCBI lineage: Eukaryota > Viridiplantae > Streptophyta > Magnoliopsida > Santalales > Viscaceae > Viscum > Viscum album. The sequence goes on along the minus strand of OY728119.1, from coordinate 1,008,131,053 downwards.
GAGTGATGTTGGGAGGTTATTTGGGTAGGGGTTTTCAAATCCAAATGGCTACGAAGGTGTGAATTATAGAGAAGGGGAAGTGCCCTTTTATAAGTGGGATGAGGGTCACTTTAGGAAATGATTATAATATTAAATTATTATACAATCATATTCAGTTTATAATGGAAACAATTGATTTATTTTGAGAAATAGGAGGTTATTGGTAGAAATCATATCAACCAATAGGTTTTAGAGAAGATTATTTTACCATTTTAACATCATCTTTTAGATTTAACACTTAGTTAAATAGTTTAACTTTTACCGTGTTTTCTTCTATTCTTACACTATGTGGTTAATAAACATACACTAAACATTCAAGAGAACCTCAGGTGGTTAATTAATGACATTTATAATATTATTTATGCCCTTTTCCAAAACCATAGTTTCTCAAGAATATTATATCAACCAATAATATAGTATTTGTTTTAAAAATTAATTTCTGTCAATTTTGACACTATTTGATATTTTGTTTTTTTGAATGTCATACCAACCATATCACTTCGAAATAATTTTATCTAATAAACCCTAAAATTTCATAGTAACCTATAAAATTAGTGTAATTCATCATAAGTCTCAATTTACATTTATTTGGATATTTATAATTCAATTATTTTAATATTTCATTAATAAGGTATTTACAGTATCATCATTGTGTCATAAATAAATTAAACTATTTAATGTATAAAAATTACAAATAAAAGACCATTAAGTAATAAAAAAATTTATCCTTATAATAAATATTTATATTTGAATTTATATTGTGTGTAACCCAATATTAAAAATGGTTTAGTTATTAAACCTTAAATTTAAAACTTTTAACTCTTATTTAAATAAAATAATAATAAATTTCCTAATATTATCCAAGTAGACCAAATAAAATCATATATTATTAATAAGGTTCTTTTCGGTCTAATTACACTTATCTAATAAAATTAATACATGTTTTAGGGAAATTATACTATCATTTTTACCCTTAATTACCTTATTTACATTTAACCATTGAAAATAAAGGACAAAAGTTATTGTTCACCAAATAATATTTTTATCTTATTGAACCACATTTTACCTAATAATTTCAACTCTGTCTCTTGTATTTTAGAAATTCAACTCACTGAAGTGGTAAAATTATGTTTTATGCAAATTTTCAAATGCTCCTAAAGGGTGGGTAAAAAAACATTAAAGAGTTCAATAAACTTTTTTACATATAATTTTATTATAAAATGACTACAATGAATAAAATTGAACATATATTGGTATTATATATCTATTTTGACTAAAAATAAATTTAAATAAAATAAATATTTATTTAAATAAAAAGTCTGTTTTAATTAATGATGTAGTGTTTTCACTATTCATCCAAAATTGAATGTTTTCTGAAAAATACCATAAAATCACCCTAAAATAATTTTGATACTTTGAATTAAAAAAAGAAGAAACTTTTACCAAATTAAAATAATATTAGTTGAATTTATTAATTTTAATTTAATTATTGTTGTCAAAACCAAAAATCTGGTTTTAAAAAGTAAAAACTATAAAAAGATTGACGTGTGTTTATGTCAAATTTTAATGTGAAAATACTTATAATTACCTACATTGTATTAAATGATAAAAATATAATATAATTATACTTCTAAACCATTAAAATGTATAATTGAACACTATTTATTATATTCATTAGAAAAGTTGTTTTCAATTAAAATTTTGTATTTTTCACTATTCACCCAAATATGAGAGTTATCAGAAAAACACCAAAAAAATTTGAAACTAAATTTTTATATCCCGATTCAAAAGAAGATCTTTATTTTGTCAAATTGAATATATAAAACTGTCAAATATTTGATTTAAAAATGGTTCTCCATTGAAAGGAAGTAAAATTTCATTTTCTGTAAAATAAATCCTTTATGTGAAAAATTTATTTGGTTCTTATATTATTTCTAAGAAACACATAATATGAATTTTAAAAATCTATATAGAACATAAAAAATTCAAAATGCAGATAATACTATTTATAAACGGGTTTGAACAGCTAGTTTGGTAAGTCGTGGTGTGCTCGAACTTTATGTTGCATGTAGCACATGTTATTAAATTACTTTTAAGAAATATCGTACTATGAAATCATGGGGTGTTACATTGGATTATCTCTAGGTATGAGTCCTACTGAGAACTCTACATCACGATCCGATGAAATTTCAGGTAACTCTTCAGGAAAAACAACACCGTATTCCCTCATGATGGGCATTATAGCAAGGTTAGCCATTTCCTTTGACCCAACCATTTGGGCGAGATATGCTTCTTCATAGGGAATCAACACCCACACCATTTGAGGATTTTTAGAAGTAGATTAAAGATCTTACTTACATTTTTATAGGATCATGGTATGGTTCATAATATGAAAAGATATTTCCTTTTCTCGATAGTTTATATGTGCTCTATATAATGAGAGCCAATCCATTCCCATTATAGCGTCAACTTCCACCAGGGGAAGTATTACAAGATTCACTGGAAGAATTTCCCAAATACGCCGATAGGAGAAGATTAAAACACTTAGGGTTCATTGATTTCACCACTTGGTGTTTTTATAGATATCTCTACTTCATGGTTTCAGGGATTCAATTCTATAGTTCTAGCAAAATTGCATGATATAAAGGAATGCGTAGAACCAGAATCAAATAAGACTTTTTTCATTCTTGAGTTAATAGGATTTGTACCTTGTATGAATCAATTATCTTACTCCTATTCTATATTAGTGATGGCATAAGCCTTCCCTTCTTCTGTTGGATTTAGTGGCTGCTGACGCTGATTTCCCTAAAGAACTTGAGGTTTAGTGCACTGGCTTGCATAGTTCCCTAGCTCCCTACAATTCTAGCATTGAACCGTGGGTGGATATCTCTTTTATTCGTATACATTCTACTTATTTTTCATGTCTTTTTGACACTTTTGAGCATGGTGTCCTTTCCCACACTTGAATCAGTTCCCCATCCCCTTAAGTCAGTTCTCATGGTGATACTTCTCTAATTTTTGGCATGTGGGTCATTGCGTTTTCTTCCTACCATTGTCATTAAATCCTCCATCATGAAACTCCATCATTTGTTTCGTATCAAAATATCCACAAAACCATTCTACAAACTCCATATCTACTTGGATATGAAACCAAACAACTTCTTCATAGCTCCCAATGCCTCGAATTGCAAGAGACTTTTAGAGGTATGGTTTTAATCCACTAAAGAATCTATCATTTTTTCTATCATTGGTGATAAAAAAACATGAAGCATACCTTGAAAGCCTTGTGAAATTCACTTCATAGATTCTGACAGATTCTAATAATTTGTTTCTTGTGCTCTATTAATTCTCTCTCCATATTTGTGCGAATAGTTTGTGGGAAATAATTATTAAGAAACATGACCTTAAAGTATTCCAATTCCATCTCTTCAATTTCCTCCCTTGTTTTGGTGTTATTTACCAAATCCTGCCATGGATAAACCTCTAAATCTAGAAGATAAATGTCTAGAGTCACCTTCTCTATCTCAGAATAGTGAATCACAGAAAAGATCTTCTCCAACGAGTTGACCCTCCGTTCTGGAACTAGTGGATCATAAGATCCACTAAACATCAATGGTTGTTACTACAAAAAACATTCGATAGCCAGTTGATCCCTCTTTGGTGAAGGAGGACATTCACCATTATTATGTTTATTGTTTATGAATGGTGATAACTGGAAAAGAAGCTCCATGAAGCTTAGAACTCTACCACCCAAATCATTGTGGACATCGTTCAGGCAATCGTTGCATTGTCCCTTGCACGAGTTGTTGGGATCGTTTCCCCTGAATCCCACCATTTTCTAAAATAGAAAATTTTAGAACAAAATATAAGTAAACAAGTCATGAATAACTTATTCATTTAGAAAATTTATTCTAAAAGTATAAAATATGGTATCCCTATATAAATATTCTTATGTGCATATTTGTACATAGTCTCTTACTAGAGGTTTTCTCAAGGGTTCACAAATCCTAATTCCCAAATTAACTAAACATTCCACTCATACCAACTTTAGCAAGTCATCGATTTCATACATTACTATTACATCAATTTAATGATAAAAAACATAATAGTATTACACATATAGGATCCAATGGATTAGTCTCTTGGGAAAATTAGGACCATACAAAGCAATTACAACATCATGCATAAACATTTATACAATTTCTTCTTACCTTGCTTCTTATTGGCACTTGACCTCTCCTTAGTACATGTAGCCACATGATGATATAATTAAAAAGGGGTGAGCTAAAATCCTAGTAAGATGATATATAATAACAATATATCATTGGGTGAGAATAATCATAACATAGGCTACGAATCATGAACAGGATAGGATGCATAAATAAAAGACTTGATATGTGGGAATGCCTAAAAATGAAATCTCATGTCTTAGTGGTTAACTACCACACATACCTGTGAGAAAATATAGCATCTTTTTCACACATAATTTCGCATATAATCATGATATTCTTCACTTAACCTAATGCATTGTTGTTCTGTATAATTCTGGGCGCACCCATCACATTGAAACATTCATATTGCGCTATATAATTCTGGGTACACCTATCATAACATAACATTATCATTTATCATGCATGTAAAAATGAACATATAACAAAAATAAACATAACTAACCCATGAAAAGTAATTGGTTACATCTCATAGGAACAAATTCATAAACATTGGGTTCCCAAAAGAAAGAGGGAATAATAGACATGTTACAAGAACCTTCAATCTTGATTGAGAAGTAAAAGGTGTGTCCTTAAAATAAGAGCCCTTTTAGAAAACATTTGGCTTGAAATACATACAATGGAAAACATTTATATCCCATAAAATAAAGTCAATGATGAGAAAATTATTTTTAAGGAGCATCCATATAAAAAAATATTGAAAAAGGAGAACCCGAAGGATGAAAGTTGGGTTCGAGAATTTCCCCTTACCTTGTATCGGAATGCTTCCTTCTCTTTAATATCCTTTATATTGAAATTATATTCATTAATTAGAAATTAATGAAACTTTTTTACCTGAATATGGTTCATTAAGGTTTCATTATGTTATTTTATGTTTCTTTGGATGAGTTACAGTGTTTAAAAACATTGTTCGGGAAAGTTTTTTTATGGTTTTCTAGGGCAGTTCACTTGTATTCATAAATTGATGTTCGGGTAGAACATGGGTAAACATAAAGAACTAATATTACATGTTATTAATGATATTAATTGACTTTTCATTATCTTATAATGAATTATTTTATATACCATATGGATGAATCATTATATTATAATTTAATGGTGATTGTTATGGTAAATTTGGGTCGTTTTTCGACCACAACGAACTTGTTTTGTTTACTCATTTATTAATATGTAAATAAGCTAGTTCCATAAAATTAAGTAGGAAATAATACATATAACATATTCTGGTTCAACTGTAAAAATGGTTAAATTACCATATTTAATGGTAGAAAATTAAATTGAAAACATGTTGTTTATTAAGGTGATAGATTAACACCTCACGAACAATGTTTTCTTTAATATAATAAAATGAAGAGGTGAAAGGGGGTTGGATGATATAATATCCCATTAGTATCATAAAATTCAATAATATTTGTAATAATGGAGTTACCAAACCATTTTAACAAATATAGGTTGGGAGACAATATGAAAATAACATGAAATTGAAAGGAAATTAAAGGGAAAGAAGGAGAAAAATTACCTCTTGAATCCTCTTATTGAGATCCTCTTTAAGGGAACTAAAATTGGTCTTATGATGAGAACAAAAGATTTATGATGTGGGGGAGGGGCTAGTGAAGATACTTGGGTAGATTTTAGACAAGGTATGAAGCTTGAGAGGTGTGAGGAAATGAGGGTTTGAAGGGTGGTATTTATAGTGGATGGAAGAGGGGTTTTCTCAATATAAAATTCATTAGTTTATTATTTCCCCACAAGACTAGGAATAGTGAGTCTTCCATTACTAATAATAATAATTTTATCATGTGAACCCAAACCAAGTGGGAATACATCAGTATAAAATCATACATGACTCTATAAATAGCTTATTTAGCTTATTTTGTAAGTTAATGTATTTTACTATTCATCAAATATTCATGTATTTCATAAAAATCCCAAATATTTACCCCAACCATTTTTTGACATGTGAAATCCATAAATAAAGTCCATTTTTGAAAAATACATATCTAAATATGATTAATTTAATATTAAATTGAAATCACAATTTACAAGAAAAAAACCGATTTTAAAATTAAAACTGATTTTATAATGCTATCAAAAATTACATATGGTCTTATAAAATTATCTTAAATATAGAAAAAAGAGATTTTTTAATTTATGAACACATTTTATAGAAATAAATTTTCTTTTAAATTAATTAATTATTTATAATTATTTATTTATGATTTAAAAAAACAGTAATACTTTTACTAATTTCAAATTATCACTTATAATATACCTTGATTTTATTTAATTATTCAAGGGTAAGGTTACTACTATTTTGGTAGATTTAATATTCATAAAGGTCATATTATTAATCATAATGGTAGGTTATATTCATAAGGGTATGTTACTATTCACCAATAATTATTTTTGTTTTATTAGACTCAAAAAATCATCTTGAACACAACAATGTATGTCATACTATTGAAATTCAAAACATAGAAGTGGAAAATTTATGATTAATGGTCAAATAATAATAAGTTATTGTGATTCCTAATTTGATTATACAACAAGGAATAATTATAAGAAGATAATTCCATTGATAAAACATTGGGTCATTATAGTTAGGGTCGTGATCTCAATGATATAGAACTAATCACATAAACAAATTCCCTGATGTTTTTTTAATTAAATTTTATCATAGTCGTGGTCAAGAGAAAATCTCAATTATTATGCATCCCTTTAAATCTCAAATAAATGGGCTCATAAGGTTTTATCAAACTTCTCATGGTCATTTCACCTCCTGTCAGTTTCTATAGGGATTTATTATAACCCTAAATATAATATTCATAAAATTCACTATAAAACAACAAAAATTTTATGGTCATAAATATTAATGGTATTTTAAGTCAAATATACTATAATTTTTTAAAAATAATATTTTAGTGCATGAATTTTTTATAAATAAATATGTAGTAAGAGAATTATTCATTAATGTTTAATAAAACATATTCTTTTGACAAGAATGCGGATGAGAAACTTTTATTTTATAGCCTTATAGAATATTACATAAGGTTAATATTCATCTTCACATAGATTTTTCCCCCATTGAATACTTTTTCAAGGAAGGATTATTCATTTATCTAGAGTTACAAGTACTATCAAGCATTTGACTCTTGGAATTATATATTAAATAGTACTCTAATACTTTAGTTTCTAAAGGAGGTGGGGGTGTTTGTGGTATTTTGATATTCATACCATCTAGATTTAGAAATTATATTGACACAATTACATTTATTTTTATCTTATTGGTCTAGTAAGTTACATCCCCACCAGTGTAACTATTCCACTAATGATACTGAGATAATAATATTTAGGTTTGCATGACTGTTTGGCGACATTATCTCAATTAATAAAAGTTTGTGGTCTTAAAAGATCACAAGAGATAGATGTATAATTTTTCTCAAAAAGACATAAATATTTAAAAAGGATGTTTATATAGTTTCTATAGTAATATGATTTTGATATCTCATACACCAAGAGAATCATGAATATCATAGTCAATACTTTAAACAATATGTTCTGGAATGATGTTTTTCAGGAGACAGATAATGCTTCATGTGTGGTGGAGGAGAGGAATACTATATCTAGATATGAGTCTATTTGAGGGTGTAGATTTATTTTATCATATAAAAGTGTAGTCTAATCTAATTTAGTAGGTGGAGGAGTCTTTGTGTGGAGACTCAATGGTGGAGGTGGTGCAAAATTTTGTTGTAAATGGTGATGCTCAAGAGGAATGGTTTGAGGATGGTCAGAACTAGATGTTGTAGCTAGGGGTGTTTTTCACTCTAATGGTGATCAAGAATGGATTTCTTATTGAGTATCATATATTTTCTTTTTTAGTACAATTTTTTGTGTTTAAGATGTATCATTTCTTAAGGGTGTAAATATTGTAACATCCCAAATAAACGAAGAATAATACATATTTCATATTTAATAATATTTTTGAATTAAATATTAATTTTACTTTAAAATGGTTGCTATGTTCGATAGCGTACTCGATACACAACGGGTTTCTTTGAAATCTTGCGTTGCACACTAATAATATAATATTATTATTTTAAATGGTAGTTAACTCCTAGTCGTTGTATTGGTGGTAAAGAATAAAACTAACTACAATAAATGTTTTTTAAATGTATTTACAATTATCCAATAAAAGTTAGAGGCTTAAAATGTGAATGAATCTAAATTTAAGCATAATTTACATTAAAAGGACGATTTTTCACCTTTTAATGGTGAACCCTCTTTAAATATAGTTTTGGTCACTTTAATAAATTCTAATTGACCAAATAAAATCCTTTTTTATTATGGGGACATTAAATTTTACTTTCGGTATTTTTTGGGTATTTTTTTTGATAAAGTTCATTTTTAATGAATAGTGAAAAATATTATATTTTAATTCAAAAGTTCCTTTTAATATAATTTATTTATATTGTTATATTATCTTTTTAATTGGTTTTAAAGTGAAATTAAAATATATTTTTACTATTTTATCCAATTTTGGTCATTTGAATTAATTTCACTTTGAAATTGGACATAAACAAGTGTTGACTTTTGATAGTTATTGTTTCCTAAAAATAGGCTATTTGTTTTAACAACAGGAATTAATTTTAAAAAAAATTAATGAAACTTTTATTTTTTGAATTTGGAAAAATAAAAATCATTTTTGAATTTTAAATATCAAATAAAGCTTAGGTTGGATTTTTGGTATTTTTCTAAAAAACATCAATTTTTGATGAATAGTGAAACCACTTAGTAGTAGTTAAGAAACTGAATTTTTGATATAAATGAAAGTTTACAACTTCTGTGAATTGAATTTAGAAAATACAACATACACGGTTGTTATCAAAAACTAAAATGTGGTTCAATAAGATGAAAATAATTTTTGGTGAATAGTAACTTTTGACTTTTATTTACCGCGGTTAAAGTTAAAAATGTTAATTCAAGGTAAAAAGAATATTATAATAATTCAAAATTGCCTTAAAACTTGTCCAAACATTATTGGATGAGTCATGGCTGACCATGGTAATCTTTGAGTCTATTTTGGGACCCCATGGAGCCACTTACGAAAGATAATGACACTTTAGATTAATTAATTTAATATAAAGGCAAAATTGACATCAACAAAACTCTTTTAGTAATTAATTATTATATGGTTTTATATAAGTCCTAATTTAGACTATATATATTCATTGGAAAGCTAAAATAATTTTCTACATTATAGTATTTGTTTTATAATTTTTAGACATCGAATAAGTAAAATTATTTATGACACAATAATGATGCAGTATTTTCCTCATTAATAAATGATTTAAATAAATAAGATTATAATGATTAAACTAGAATCCAAAACCAGTACAATTACTATGGGATGATTTTATTTAGACCATTAGTCATCTTATATTCATCGTTAATTATTTTTGGGCCATTATAAACCGAATATCATTATATAATAAAATAATAATTTCACAATTTCCTAAAGAGACCCTCCTCTCCCTTATAAAAGGAGACCATTTCTATCCATTTCCTCACACCTATCAAGCCTTTTGGCTCGTCAAAACTCTTCCCAATTAATCTCCCTAAATCCCTCTCCTCCTCCTATAAGCCTTAACTTAGGCATAAGGCACTTCAACAAGTCCTTTGGTTCAAACCAAAAGGAGTTACCCAAATTAAAGCTAATGGCTTCTCTTAAATTGTTTTCTTTTATTTTACTTCTCCAACCCCTATGCTCTTTTTATTCCTTTATTTTGTAACAAAACTAGTATCCTAAATGTACTAGTATATTTTTATGAGAAATATTATAACTACACTTACACACACCTCCATCTAATGGATGAAAAACATAATGTTTCTGTGGATGGAAAACTAAGGCCTCACGAATCGATGATTGTTCAATTACATCTTACCACCTCTCATGGTGGACATTATTAAGGAACTGTATTTATATATGATATATATTATGTTTATTATTTACTTATGCTTCATTAATTCCCAATTATATAAATACTTTATGGTTTCCATAGTGGTTAAATACGATAATCTCATTTGAGGAAGTGCGGACTACCACCCCCTTAAAGTGATTTGACTCGTTAATGCCGTATGTGGGATGTATAAAGGATATAGTTAATGATATTATATATGATATTATAATGGAATTATAATATACCTATGTATCATTTTGTTTTAATTCCATTAAAATAATAAATAGAAATGAAAGTAGCGTTCATGCGTACGTACGACTTATCATCTCCGTGAACGGTGCATTTCATTTCTTACCTCCAAATGTTATGTACTATTATAAATACATGTATATACTGGATATATATGATATATATGATATCTGAATCGTGTATATAATTATGGATATAATGGACTATTGACCACATGGACAACTTGTAAATATAAGGTGTTCATTTTTGACTCAAGTACCAAATATCGACAAAATGAATGTTATTAACTTAAATGATTACAAATTTTTTATAACATGGTTATATAAAAGGAATGATAAACATGAAAAGGTTATTAAGAAAGTATAAATTAACTTTAGTTCATTATTCATGAGATTAAAGAACGATCGAGTCAAGTCAGACACGAGGTAAGGGAACTTCTTAACCTAATTTCTGTTCTTTGGGTTGATCTTCTCTTTCTTGTTTATGTTGTTATTTTTTTATGTGAGAAATGAATTTTTATGTATTTATATTTTTTATGCATTCTTATATTGAATACACATAATAGATTTATTTTATTTACAAAATTATCTTTTTAAGGTACTTTGTCTCAATCTCCTTTCATTGAGGCATATTTTGTTCTAATACATGACTTTATTTTATACGCTGTATAAACACCTTTGACTTTTCATTTTATACAAATGGAATATTTTTATAAGAATTATTTTAATAAATGACAAAAATAATGTTTTTACATAAGCGGCGACAACGTCCTTTCCACCACCGCGAGTATTATTTGATCTTTGGCTTCCTTAATAAGCCGTAATGTTTTTCACAGGAAAAATAAATACCATATACTCTTTTTACATATTTTGGTATTGAAAATGATTTTGAGATTGGATTTATTAATTTAGTATCTTGGAATGATATTTTGTTTATTAAAATGTAGAAATGTTATCATTTTTTTATGCTTATGTTATTTGTTATGATCATGTTATAGTTCATGGGCATTATTTATTTATACGGGTGGTTTCGTGATAAACCTAGGGCGGGTGTGCCCGGGATAGCTCTCCAATGAATTGAGTAATGTGATGGAGGTAAACGTGAATGTTTCTCCTAAGATATTTAGGGAATATACTATGATGGGTATTCCAAAGTAACTCCCTATGTAGTTGTGATAGCTACAATGTAAGTATGATATGGATGCCACAAGTTACCTTTATTATTTATGATTTCTATGTGTCTTTCATAAATCTTATGATTTCATGAGGTAAGTAAAAGAGTTCATGTTTTTTATGTATTTATGAAAAATGTTTTCATTCTTTTTTTTATAACCCTTACTGAGCCTTTTATGCTCATCCCAAGTTTTTAAATGTTTTCACATGACTTAAAGTTGAATAGGTTCAAGGAGGGATCAAGGAAAAGTCATGCTATCGAAAACAAGGAAATACACATAACTCTTTTTATCAAGAGTTTATATTTGATGAAAAAAATGGAAGCTGTGTATAAGTGTCTACCTTGTAATCTTTTGAGATGTAATATTTATGTCTAATTATCTAAAACTCTAAACCAAAAAAGATCCTCAATGTGAATTATTCATTTCAATCAATATTATGTAAATGTTTAAGGTTGGGTCCTTATAGTTGGTATCAGACGTCGGTTTAGAAAACTTTAATAGTTAGGGTATTGTTAAATTAATATCCATAAAGTAATTTATGTTAATATTGAAATCATATAGCATTTACAGATTACCATGTTGCTTCGCCTAAGATATTTCTTTGTTTATAATGGTTTTCCGCAAAGAAAACATGGAACCTATGTTGGGACGATATCAGGAGGAAGAAAACCTTCCAAATAAGAAACCTGAGATTTTCAGAATCAGAACTAAATAGTTTTTTTAGTAATGGTATAGTTGAATCAGGATATAAATGGTGGTGGTATCCATGTATGAGATCAGATAGATCAACCATAGAGGAACATGTTAGTAGTGGAGAATTTCATGAGGCAACATCCCCCATCATTCAGAGGATCATCTGACCCTGTTCTGGATGAAGGGTGGATTAAAGCACTGGAGAATATTTTTGATGACATGGGATGTTCAGAACATAAAAAGTTTAGTCTTGTTGTTTACTATTTTTAAGGTGAAGCTGATCAGTGGTGGTCGATGGTGAAAAATGTTTGGGATAGTGTGGAGATTGATGCTCTCGATTGAGATTAATTCAAAGAAAATGTTTCTTGAGAAATATTTTCCAAAGGTGGTGCGTCTAAGGATGGAAAAACAATTACTATAATTATGTCATGAGGATGACTCAGTGGCTACTTATGAAGAAACATTCACTCAACTGGCAAGGTATGCTCCAAATTTCATACGAGATCTTGACAGTAAAATCAACTGTTTTTACTCAGGATTAAAGGCAAAGTATCGAAGTGCTTTAGCTTCTTGTGAGTTCCAAAGTTATTAAAAACTTGTTCATTATGTGGAGAAGGTGGAAATAGAATTGCTGATGATTAGGTATTCTTTGACAAACAACAAAATAAGAGGTTGAGGTGGCAGGCGAAAGGGAATAACTTTTCAAAAAAGTATGATGGTAAGAAACGTAAGTTTAATTTTTTTTTTGAAAATTATGGTAAAGAGCATGCTAGGGAATGTCTTTTGAATTCTGGTATGTGCTACTGATGTGGTGAAATGGGACATATGGCTTGTAATTGTACTGAAAAGGATCAGGGTAATGGTAAGACAAAATCTGATTTACAGTCAGTTAAATGTTCTAAGTGCAATGGAATGGGCTATAATGAAAATGAGTGTCCAACAAAGAACTCAACCAAATGAAAGAATCCGGACTACAAGAAAAAAGGGATGGGGAAATATTTTTCAACTACTTCAGTAGATGTTGTGCCATCAAATGATGTTGTATCAGGTACACTGTTTGTTTGTTCAGATTATGCCAATGTGTAGTTTGATTCAGGATCTACACACTCTTTTATTTCTAACAATTTTTCTAGTAAATTGGGAATTCCATCTCAAGATATGAATATAGAACTTATGGTAAAAACACCTGGAGGAAATGTAGAGATAAAAATAAAACATAAGAACATTCATGTCCTTGTGTGCAGAAATAATCTACCTTCAAACCTTATTGTTTTACCTCTAGTAGAGTTTGATGTTATTTTGGGCATGGATTGAATTTCTATTTATCATTCTAATATTGACTACAGATCTAAAGAGGTTTATTTTAAGAATGATTTTCAGTTTGTATACAAAAATGAACCCTTCCTGTTGATAACAGAGCAGGAAGTTGAGAAACTAGTAAAATATGTAAATGAATGTTACCTTGCACATATTGTTGAAAAAAATGGAATTGTTCAGATTAATGATGTCCCAGTGGTAAATGAGTACGTTTATGTTTTTCCTAATGAGTAGTCTAGAATTATACCTGATTGGGAAGTTGAATTTACTGTTGACTTAGTTGCAGATGCTAAGCCAATTTCAAAACCCCTTTATTGAATGGCTCAAATTGAACATTTAGAATTAAAGAATCAATTGCAGGAGTTATTAGATAAAGGTTTCATTCTAACAAGCACATCACCATGGGGTTCTCCTATATTGTTTGTTAAAATTAAAGATGGTTCAATTAGGCTTTTCATTGATTATAGAGCATTGAATAACATCTTTGTTAAGAATAAGTATCCTTTGCCTCATATTGATGATTTGTTTGATCAGCTCCAGGGAGCTCAGTATATTTTTAAGAATGATTTGAGTTCGGGGTACCATCAGATGAAATTAAAGGAAGCAGACATTCCGAAGACTTCATTTCATACTAGATATGGCCATTATGAATTTGTAGTTATGACTTCTGGTTTAACCAATGCACCTGCTGTATTCATGGATCTTATGAATATAATTTTCCGTGAGTTCTTGGATAAGTTTTTGGTTGTGTTCATTGATGATATTTTGGTTTATTTGAAAATTAAATAAGAGAATGAAATTAATTTAAGGGTCATCTTGAAAACCTTAAAAGAAAAGAATCTTTATGAAAAATTCAGCAAGTGTGAGTTTTGGTTACAACAAATTTCTTTCATCGATCACATTGTTTCAAAAAATGGCATAACTGTTGATCCTGCTAAAACAAAAGTTTTTGAAGAATGGCCAAGACCCACAAATATAATCGAGATTTATAGTTTTCTTTGTTTGGAAGGTTATTACCAGAGGTTTTTTGAACATTTTGCACGGTTATCTAGTCCAATGACTAAGTTAACTCAAAAAGGTATTAAGTTCATCTGGACAAAATAATGTGATGAATGTTTTCAGGAATTGAAAAGAAGATTGGTGAATGCTCCAGTTTTGGCACTGCATTCAAGAAATGGTGAGTTTGTTATCTACAATGATGCTTCATTGAAAGGACTAGGTTGTGTACTAATAAAAAATGATCAGGTAATTTCTTATTCTTCACGTCAGTTGAAACTACATGAGTCAAATTACCCTACACATGATTTGGAATTAGATTCTGTTGTTTTTGATTTAAGAATTTAGAGGCATCATTTTTATGGAGTGAAGTGTGAAATATATACTGATCACAAAATCTTTAAGTATATATTCACTTAGAAATAATTGAACATGAGACAGAGGAGATGGTTGTAATTAATTAAGGATTATGATTGCATGATCATTTATCATCCGGGAAAAGCAAATGAAGTGGCTGATGCTTTGAGTTGAAAAACTAATGCTTCATTAACCATGTTACGTTCGGACCGAGATCCTTTGGTTTTTGATTTAATGAACTTTGGCATAGAAGTTGTTGGTGCAGAAAATTCTTCAATATTTTATCATGTGTCAGTGAGATCATCTCTATCAGACAGAATAAAGAAAGAATAGAAAGAAGACAGTGAGTTGCAAAAAAAGGTAGAGTTGGTTCAGAAGGGTAAGTTTCCTGATTTTAATCATGATAATGATTATGTATTGAGGTTTGGGAAGAGATTATGTGTACCTTGTGATTTATAGTTGAACATTGAGTTGTTATGTGAAGCTCATAGTTCTTCGTTTTCAGCTCATCCTGGCAGTACTAAGATGTACATAGGTCTCTGTGAGTATTGCTGGTGGGATGGAATAAAAAGAGATATTGCTGATTTTACTATAAATTTTTTGACTTGTCAATAGGTTAAAGCAGAGCGGAAATTACAGAAAGGGATGCTTCAGCATTTACCAGTGCCAGATTGTAAATGGGAAAATATATCAATGGACTTAGTTGTGGGATTACCAAAGACATCTCGGGGTAATAATGCAATATAGGTTATAGTTGATCGATTGACTAAATCTGCTCATTTCCATCCTATTCAAGATACGTTTCCTCTAGATCAACTTTCTCGGTTGTATGTTAAAGAGATATTTAGGTTGCATGGTGTTCCCCTCTCCATTGTATCTGATCGTGATACTAGGTTCACTCCTATCTTTTGGAAAGGCCTTCAAAAGTCATTGGGTACTGAATTAAATTTTAGTACAGATTTTCATCCCCAATAGTATGGGTAGTTAGAACAAAAAATTCAGACCTTGGAGGATATGTTACGTGCTTTCTCGATGGATTATCAGGGATGTTGGGATGAACGACTTTCTTTGGTTGAATTTTTATATAATAACAATTTTCATTCTAGTATACAGAGGGCTCCATTTAAGGCATTATATGGAAAGCATTGTTGGACTCCATCTTTTTGGGATGAAGTAGGTGAAAGGAAGCTGATGGGGCCAAAATTGGTAGAAGAGATGACAGAGAAAGTTCAGTTGATTCAGACGCACATGAGAATAGCTCAGAGCAGGTAGAAAAGTTATGCAGATAATCGGAGGAAGGATCTTTCTTTTGAGGTAGGTGATTATGTCATTCTCAAATTTTCTCCATGAAAAAGTGTGATGCGTTTTGGAAAGAAGGGAAGTTGATTCCGAGGTTCATTGGACCTTATGAAATTTTTGAGAAATATTGATCAATTGCATACAGATTGGATTTACCTCCAAGTTTATCCTAGGTACACAATGTTTGTCATGTTTCAATATTGAGAAAGTATATACCAGATCCATCTCATGTTTTGAGCCCAGAGGTAGTTCAGTTGGAAGAGAATCTCTCTAATAAAGAACAACCAGTCCAGATTCTTAACAGTAGAGAGCAAGTGTTACAGAATAAGGTAATTCCCCATGTAAAGATTTTTTGTAAAAAACATACATTTGAAGAGGCAACGTGTAAATCTTAAAACTCTATGGGGGATAAATACCCCCACTTATTTTGATAAGTGAAAAAAAATTATGAGGACACAATTTCCAAAAGGGGGAAAGGATGTCACATCCCATGTAAATGAAGAATAAGACATATTTTATATTTATTAATATTTTTTTATTAAATATTAATTTTACTTTAAAAGGGTTTCTATGTTCGACAGCGTACCTGATACGCAACAACGGGTTTCTTTGAAATCTTACATTGCACACTAATAATATAATATTATTATTTTAAATGGTTGTTAACTCCTAAATGTTGTATTGGAGAGAAAGAAAAAAACTACAACATGATTATACATGTTTGTTAAATGTATTTACATTTATCCAATAAAAGTTAGAGGCTTAACATGTGAATGAATCTAATTTTAAGCATAATTTACATTAAAAGGCAGATTTACCTCCATTTAATGGAGAACCCTCTTTAAATATAGTTTTGGTCACTTTAATACATTATAATTTTCCAAATAAAATCCTTCTTTAGAATGGGGACATCATATTTTACTTTGGGTAATTTTTTGGTATTTTTCTGAAAAAGGTCATTATTTTAATGAATAGTGAAAAATGTTGTATTTTAATTCAAAAGTGCCTTTTAAGATAATTTATTTATATAGTTATATAATCTTTTTAATTGGGTTTAATTTGAAATTAAAATATATTTTTACCATTTAATCCAATTTTGGTCATTGTAATTAATTTGACTTTGAAATTGGACATAAACAAGTGTCGATATTTTGATAGTTATTGTTTCTCAAACACATGCTATTTGTTTTAACAACGTGAATTAATTTTGAAATTAATTAATGACACTTTTATGTTTTAAATTTTGAAAAATAAACATCATTTTTGAATTTGGAATATCAAATAAATATAATGCTGAATGTTTGGTATTTTTCTGAAAAACATCAATTTTTTATGAATAGTGAAACCACTTAGTAGTAGTTAAAAACTGATTTTTTAATTTTAATGAAATTTTACCACTTCTGTGAATTGAATTTCAAAAATCCAACATACATGATTTTTATCAAGAACTAAAATGTAGTTCAATAAGATGAAAATAATTTTTGGTGAATAGTAACTTCTGACTTTTATTTACCGCAGTTAAAGGTAAATAGGTTATTTCAATGTAAAACAATATTATGATAATTCAATATTACATTAACACTTGTCCAAACTTCATTGGATGAGTCATGGCGGACAATGGGCATCATTGGGTCGATTTTCAGACCCCATGGAGCCACTTATAAAAGATAATGACACTTAGGATTAATTAATTTAATGTAAAGACAAAATTGACATTAACCAAAATCTTTTAGTAATTAATTTTCATATGATGTTATATAAGTCCTATTTTCGACTATAAATATTAATTGGAAAGATAAAATGATTTCCTACATGATAGTATTTGGTTTATAATTTTTATACATTGAATAAAGTAACTTATTTATAACACAATAATGATGCAGTATTTACCTCATTAAAAAATGATTTAAATAAATAAGATTATAATTATTAAAATATTATCCAAAACCTGTCCAATTCTTATTGGATGATTTTATTTCGACCATTATTAATCTTATCTTCATTCTTAATGATTTTTGGACCATTAGACACCGAATATAATTATATAATAAAATAATATTTTCACACTTTCCTAAAGAGACACTCCTCTCCCTTATAAAAGGAGACTATTTCTATCCAATTCCTCACACCTCTCAATCCATTTGGCTCATACAAAATCTACTCCATTAAGCAACCTAAATCCCTCTCCTCCTCTTATAATCCTTACCTTATGCATAAGGCACTTCAAGGAGTCATTTGGTTCAAACCAAAGGGAGTTACCCAAATTAATGTTAACGGGTTCTCTTAAATTTTTTTCTATTATTTTACTTATCCAACCCATAAAATATTTTTATTTCTTTATTTTGTAACAACAAAAGTATACTAAATATAATGGATGTTGTTATTAGAAATATTCTAACTACAATTACACTCACCTCCGTCTAATGGATGAAGAAACATAATGTTTATGTGGATGGAAAACTAACGCCTCACGTAATGATGATTGTTCAATTACATAGTACCACCTCCAATGGTGGCCATTATGATCGAAATGTATTTATATATGATATATATTATTTTTATGATTTCGTTATGCTTTTGTAATTCCCAATTATATCAAGCCTTTATGGTTTCCACAGTGGGTAAATACGATAATCTCATTTGAGGAAGTGCTGACTACCGCCCCCTTAAAGTGATGTGACTCGTTAATTCCTTATGTGGGATGTATAAAGGATACAGTTAATTCTATTATATATGATATTATACTGGAATTATAATATACCTATATATCATTCTGTTTTAATCCCATTAAAATAAGAAATAGAAATGAAAGTTTCATTCATGCGTACGTACGACTTACCATCACCATGAACGGTCATTTTCATTTCTTACCTCCAAATGTTATGTACTATTATAAATACGTTTATATACTGGTTATATATGATATATATGATATATAAATCATGAATATAATTCTGGATATAATGGACTATTGACCACATGGACAACTTGTAAATATAAGGTGTTCATTTTTTACTCAAGTACCAAATATCAACAAAATGAACATTATTAACGTAATTGATTACATAATGTTTATAACATCATTATATAAAATCAATGATAAACTTGAAAAATGTTTTTAAGAAAGTATAAATTATCTTTATTTTATTATTCAGGAGATTAAATAATGATTGAGTCAAGTCAGACACGAGGTAAGAGAATTTTTTAACCTAATTTCAGTTATTTGGGTTGATCTTCTCTTTCTTGTTTATGTCATTCTTTTATTATGTGAGAATTTAATTTTTATGTATTTATACTTTATTTATGTGTGCTTTTATTGAATACACATAATAGATCTATTTTATTTACAAAAATGTCTTTGTAAGGGACTTTGTCTCAATCTCTTTTCATTGAGGCATATTTTATTCTAACACACTACTTTCTTTTATATATTGTATAAGCACCTTTGACTTTTCATTTAATACAAACGGAATATTTCTATACAAATAGTTTTACTAAAAGAAAAAAAATGTTTTTATTACGTAAGCGATGACAACAATCTTTCCGCCGCTGGGAGTATTATTTGTTCTTTGGCTTCCTTAACAAGTTGTAATGTTTTTAACAGGAAAAATAAATACCATTTACTCTTTTTATGTATTTTGGTATTGAAAATGATATTGAGAATGGATTTATTATTTCAATATCTTAGAATGTTATTTTGTTTTTTAAATTTGGAAATTTTATCATTTTTTATGCTTATGTTATGTGTTAGGATCATGTTATGGTTTTTGGGCATTATTTATGTATATGGGTGGTTCCATGATAAACCTTGGGTGGGTGAGCCTGAGATAGATCTCCAATGCATTGGGTACCATGACGGAGGTAAAAATGAATGTTTCTCCTAAGAGATTTAGGGAATATACTGTGATCGGTATTCCAAAGTAACTCCCCATGTAGTTGTGATAGCTACAATGTAAGTATGATATGAATGCCACAAGTTACCCTTATGATTTATGATTTCTGTGCGTCTTTCATAAATATTATGATATAATGAGGTAAGTAAAAGAGTTCATGTTTTTTATGTATTTATGAACAAATGTTTTCATTCTTTTTTTTATAACCCTTTTTGAGCCTTTTATGCTCATCCCAAGTTGTTTTCACAGGATGTAAATATGAACAGGTTCAATGATGGGATCAAGGAAAAGTCATGCTATCGAAAACATGGAACTAGACATGACTCTTTTTTTCAAGAGTTTATATTTTATGAAAAAAATGGAAGCTGTGTAGAAGTGTCTACTTTGTAATCTTTTGACATGTAATAGTTATGTCCTAATTCTCTAAATCCCAAAACATAAAAAGAACCTCAATGTGAATTATTCATTTAATTCAATATTATGTAAATGTTTAAGGTCGGGTCCATATAAATATGGTGGTGGGGGATGAAATGGGTGGATGTATAGTTTACAGATCGATGTTTTGTTATCATGTAGATTAAGGCTTTTTATCAAGGTCGTGGTGGGTTTTTATAGCCTTTTTGTGTTATTGAGTTAAAATTGGATTAAATATAGATAGAAAACATCACATCGTAATTACGTTCTGAAGGAGTCTATGACCCTCAATGGGTGATCATGGATCTATTGATAAAATCATCTCACATCTCATCGTTCATGGAGTCCAGAACCATGGATGTTTTGGAAATGATGTATGTCGATTAGGTTGTGTGGTTTCAGGGAGTTCCTAGGTCCCTTGTCTTATATTAGGAAGAGTGTATTATCTCTCATATCTATATATTTTTTCAACAATCTGTTGTCACTTATTTGTGCCTCTTAACTACTTTCCTCCATCATAATTACATATATATGGAGTAGACCATCCAAATACTAGAGGATATGTTTTCGTAATCTATATAGGCTTCCATAGATATTGGGAAGTGAAAATTACCTTGTTTATGTTTTCTTATAATATCATATATTCACCATGCATTTGTATGTCACCATTTAAGGCTTTGTATAGGTAGTCATGTCATTCTCTATTGTGTTGGTCCAATGTTGGGGAGTTTTCACTTATAAATCTATGTGTGGGGAATATCATGATAGAGAATGTTCAAGATATTCATTTGAAGATGAAGGTAGTTTAGGACTATCATAAGAAATATGTGGATCACAATAGGAGGGCCTTGGGGTCCGATGTTAGGGACCATGTGTTTTTAAATGACTATTCTTGGTGTGGACTGTTTTGGATTGATAGTGGTGTCAGTACTTCCTAGATTCATGGGGCCCTTAAAGGTATTAGGAATCACTGTTGAAGTGGATTATTAGTTAGTTATTCTACCATGATAGGACTAGATTCATGATGTCTTCTTTATTTCTCAAATGGGAATGTATTTTAAAGATGACATCCATGGAATCAATTGGTGAGAGTTTGATATTGGGGACTATCTAATTTTTATAGAGTATCTAGTAGAGATCCAGGATTATCAAGAGAAATAGTTTCATGGGTGAACCTTTCTATTTTCTTGTGTCTTGTGGACTAATTTTAGCTTGGAGAAGATTACTAGGGATCATGAGATATAGATGATTGACCAATGGAAAAAAATTATTTCTTCCTTGTTATTTTCTATGATTATGTGAAGTATAATTCATTCTAGTTTATGTAACGTGTTACTCCTTGGTGATTTGAGATGTGATGGAGCATTAATTATATTAAAAATAAAAAACTAATTCCTAATAAGTAAAATTTATAAAATAAAATATTTTAAATCCATGTGGGTAGGTCTGTGCCATCCAAAGTGGAGAATATATTAATATTGAATACTAAATTCGCCAATTTTTCTATATAAGGACATATAGTTCATTGAATGTGGTATTTGTTGGCTTCAGATGACTAAATTTTGAGATGACGATGTAGATGATTGTTTGAAAAAATCAGCATGTGATGTTTGGTTTTGTATGAAGTTTGGTAAATGATTCTAGTTAGGTTTGGTTTGTTTGGATGGTAACTCTATTTAGTGGTGACATTATCCTTGATAGGTATCTCATGAGGGGGTTTTTAATAACCCTTTTTTCCAATATGTACTCTAAGTTTGGATTAATTCCCAATGATGAGAATATATTGGGTGTTATTTTATGTAATGGACTAGACCAACTAGCTTGTTACATTGCATTAATTTTGGTGGTGGATGTTTCTAGAAAAGGTTTCAAGGGAGATAGTTACATAAAAGGGGGATTTGGATATAAAATTCATGTGAAGGGTGTTCTACATTATAGACCTTCTGTATCCATGATAATGAGATATTTTTTTACATGGATAAAGCCAACTAAGGCAAAAGGTTCACATGGATGTGTTTTAGATATATCACCAATTTCAGTATAGTTGTGTAATTGAAAGTATCTATATCATGGATATGAGTTTCCATCCAATGTGGCTAAAATATATTGGTTTTTTTGATGACATGAAATCAAGGGATTATTTTTTTAGGGTAAGGGGGTTCAATCATGTTTATGGTAGCAAAATTATGGATCTGGTTTACAGTATTAACCCCTTTCTTGTTTTTAGTTTATGCGGTGTAGTGGACTTCATTATATTGTGAACTTCTTAATATTTTATTATATATATGGGGTTTAGATAACCACTATATTGAATGGCTATTTTGACTTTCTTAGTTGTGAATTTAAATAATAAAACACACTTTAATACTATGTTTTATCCTTATTTCATCTCATTTCATTGGTGACCCAAGTTCATTGTTTGATGTTGTTTCACCCTCTTCTAGCAGATTTCATCTTCCACCATGGGGAATAAATATAAGGTAAATTTAAGTATTTCATGTTCCTTTATTCTCCCTATTTCCTCCCAATTATTTATTTGTAAAGAGTTTCTATCAATTAAATATCTATTTTTAGTGTTTGAATGGTAATGGGACGATTGGTTATTTTTTCTTGGTTGATAAGGGTTATCCCATTTATTTTGGTGCATTGAGGCATCCTTACTATTGATTCAACCTTTTTTATGAATCAAACAACTCCATTTGATATAAGAGATACATTTACACTCTTTATAATAGAATAAAGGTGAGGGATCCTTCTTTTTTATTATTTTGGAATGTGGTAGGCATTGAATTAATGAATATAAATATTTTGTAATTCAAATTGAAGGGGAAGTTGAATGAATCACATGTTTTTTTACTTTAGATTTTGGTATTATTGTTATTGGAATTATATAAGCTATATTTTCTGTTATAATTCATAGATATTGGGAGAATTTTTTTTGCCTAAGTTGATATGTTTTATGTAATCCTTATTGATAGATTTTTTTATAAAATTGAAATGGAAATGGAAAATTTTTTATAACATTATAAGGAAATCGTTTCATTTAAAAGTTTATAATTATTGGACAATAACCCTAAAAATTGAGGTGAAATGTAATATGTTTCCCCGTTTTTAAATTATAAATATTATATGTGTTTTGGGTGGAATGTTGATGTGATTTTTGGTGATGATATGTGGTCATCATGTGCAGTTCATCTATTGTGTTCATGAAGAGATATAGTAGTTGAGTGGTGGTTATGATGAAAAATAGTGTTGATTTGAAATGGTGTAACTAATGGGCCTAGTTGGCTAAAAAATATGGGTGGGTGAGTTATGTTTAATTGTGATAGTTTTTCATGTAGTAATAAAATACAATTCAAAATGACACAGTAAAATGAAATGGGATGGAATGGGTAAATTATTGAATGAATTAAAATAGCTAGATTGTTTAAAAGTATTATTCTTATATATGATGTAATGTGATCATTAAAAACATTATAGGTAATAGTAAATTCATTAAAATTGGTCCATAAAAAATGCCAGGATTAATGTGGATTGTGGATTGTGGATTGTGATTATCTAGGTTGGTGCTACACAATTATTTGTGGTAGAAAAAGTAGCAAAAGTCATGAGGCCTTAGGGATAGTGTTGTAATTTTGGATGGATCTCTTGTTGCGAACCATAAGTTGATCTTGTGTGTTGAGGAATATATACATATATATACACACACATAGAAATACCCACACATTGTATTTAATTGTTATTTTGATACACGCCCAACCAATGACATACATCATGGTCCAACAACCAAAAGTTTTGGGGTGTTTTCCCCAATATCCTAGTTGTGAAGATGGAAGGCTGGCAACATGCTCTTCCCTACATTCTCTTCCATTCTATATTGAAAGTATAGTCTATGATATAATGAAGTAAACATTTGTCTATGGTGTTATTTTATGAGATGGTTTATGATGAGAGTCATATGTTGTGGGAGGAGGGAATATAGTTGATGTTATTCACTTGACAATACACTACTATTTTGGTTATAAATGTGATATGATAGACTAAGTGTATTTGGTTGTGATGTGATGTGATGGCCCATGTCTATCCAGTTGATATATGATGTGATGTGAGAGGAAATATTTCTTCCATAGGGATGTTATGTGATGTAATGTGTTATATGAAATAGATGGGAGCTCGAGGACATACGACATTTCGGTGTGACATTGGAAACCCATTGGGAAAGTGGTATGGGGTACCCTTTTATTGATGTTCTTATTACTATGTTATTATATAAGGATATTTTATTTGATGAATGTGAATTGGTTAGGATAGTTTTAGATTGTTGACTTTCTTATGTGTTTTCAGTTCTTCATTTTTTTCATAGGTGCATTAGTGTACATTTTTTCATAAGTACATTATATATTTCACAATGTTATTCTAGTGAGTATAATTTTATTATCACTATATTTAAAAATATTATTTTTATGGTTTCTATAAAAACTACATGTGTTGTATTAGACATTACTACCTCAATCCTTTATACTGTTGTGGTATCACTACCTTTTCATTTTATTTTGGTTATTTATTTGAATATTACTTTATTTATTTTTATTATTCATTAGTAATGGCATGTTTTGGTTTTCCATTATTTATTGTTATTTCGTAGAGTTTATTTAGATTGATTTATCCTATCTTCCAAAAGTATGTTATTGAGGATAATGTTTCCCTTATATTATATTGTATACCCTTAGTGATAGTTTTCAAACAAATGCCTACTAGTGGTGGGACTCAATGGTAATTATTAATCACCCTTCATTTCCATCCTACGAGGGGTTCCTTAGGAGGGAGGTTTCATGACAATAAAAATGTATAATAATGATTATGGTTTATTTTTATTAGATATTTATGAGAATAAATAACTATTTTCTCATCTCTAGTTTTATAATATTGACCCACTTGATATTAATATTAATTTGTTAATTATTATGTAAATAAGGAAAATAGAATCAGTAAATTACTAAATAATTATAAGCGAGATCATAAATCGTGAACAACTAAAAACATACATGAATAAAAAAATACATTGAACTTATAATTTTTTATATTATTTATATTCATAGTTTTATGAGGAACACTTTTTCATAATGAAACTATATAAAAACATATATGTATCCTAACATTGAAATATATATTCTATAATTTATTAAAATTTCGTATACGACTCTATGACAACGAATTTTTATAATCATGAATTAAAAATATAGATTATTTAATTTCACAAATCACTTGTAAAAAACTAATCTATAGAGATCATCATAATAATTCCCAAATATCAACATTATTGGAAAGCACATGCCCTCCTATGTGACCACCAATCATCTGACTAACTATTGAAAGCCTCCACATATTTATCTTGATGTCTATTTGGAGTCAAATATTTTACCATGTAGTTGTTTTGGTTCTTCTCATATCAATGGAAGATGATAAATAATAATTTTTTATGTTTCATTATCGTAGTGAAAATCAATACAAAAAGAATAATATATGTTTTAAATCAGGACACATATCACAAAAAGAAACATTATTCGATCTAAAATAATGAAAAATGTGGTGGCCTATCTATTTTAATTTGTATAATAATTTTCCTCAAATATAGAAAGTCTAACCATAAACTGGATTAATCTTACTTAATTTAATTACCAATAATAACCACATAATGGTTCTTCAATATTCTATAATGATGACAATAAATTCTAAACATTAATAACCAATTCCTAATTCAATAATATAAACTGATCATTTTTATCCTCCAAATATATTATAAGAATGTTTTTATTTGAATGCCATCATCAATTATACTTCCATTGTCATGAAATACTTGTCCTACACCAATAATAATAGTGTTGATATTATTATTCAGTCATTGATCATTCAACCTAATCCAAGAAAACTATATGAAAATTAGTTTCCTCATAATATATTACTATAATTTTAACTAAATGCATGTGATATCAATTACACTAAAATATATGATACAAATTTTAAACCATTCATTTTACTTCATTTTTTAACATTGTATAAAAATGAGGTCGTATATAATGTCAATATTATCTCCAATACACTCTTTATATTTGGGAGTTTTTCATGTGAAAAGTCACTAATGAGATGATTATCCAACTTTCCTAAGAAATATTTTTCTAAAGGGTCACTGTATTGAACATTTCAACACCATAAAATAAATAAATCAATAATAAATAAAGATGAAAATACATGAGTAGTTTATACTACTCATGATTATCCCAGCAATTGTTGTCCATAGCTATAATTGGCTAACATATGTTAACCAATAATTTCAACTAATCTGGCCTACCACTTTCCCAAAAGCACATTCCACATCATAGTGGGCTAGCGACAAGAACCATGATATCATATAGTGTGATTTGGTAAATAGATTACCCTCAATATAAATATTATAGATAATAAATAATAATAATATTACATGAGGTATATATAATAAATACCATGATAATGGTAACAACTCAATAGCAGGGAAACAAAAAAGGGAAAAAATGCCTAAATAACTACTGAATGAATAGAATCATGGAACCCCAAACTTCCCATTGGTATATATCCTTTTATATATACTTCACCACTATCACAACCTGTCATAATTGCAATATGAAATAGGGTTGTTTTTCTATATAATATGACATCCCCATTCCCTATATCTAGAAAAACCAAAGCTACAAAATGAAAAAGTTGAAATTAGGTAATAAGAACACGAACACAGTAGTATACCACCAATAAACTATGCAATTTCTAGTCATATACATCCATTACTAATTGTTTAAATCATATTTATATTATACATTAAAAAAATTATTTCCCATTTATTAAACATCTATTGGTTTTCAATAACATACATGAAATTATTTTCAAAATCATGTCATATTAAAATAAATAGATAAATGTTACGTAGAAAATTTCTTATGTCAATAACATATAACATTTTTATAAAAACAATTAATCATTATCCATATAATGATCATGTGGGAAAAAGTTCATACTAAATATTCATGCATGTGAGGTAATATTGTGGAATACAAATATGAGAATCCATAATGAAAGGGTGTAAACAAAAAAACAACTATGTCAAACAATGTAAAACTAGCCTAATTTAGAGAATATTAATTTTTTGGAACCTCATTCCCTTAGTAATGATATGACCTAGCCTTCATGTCATCAAGGTCACCTCCCATAGTGATTGATAACTATAATAGAGGTCTACCATGTTTAGTTTTACCCTATAGCCCAATGTATCCCAATATGCTAATACAACATCATTATGTTAAAGTGTAACACTTAATTTCTTTCTAAAAAATTTTCCAAGGAAAATAAATTTCAATTTTAATCCCATGTTTTCACAAAAATAGTTCTATAATGAATACATAGTGGTCTCATTCTTGAAAACTGATTTCCCGTTCAAAAACAACATTGAGGAAATTTAATAATCAATTCATGTGTCTCAACTTTTTTCCATTAGAAACTCAAATTTTTTAAAATAGAACCATATCCTTAAATGACAAAAAATTATTTTGATATTGAAAAAAAATCATTATAACATTAGTCATTCCAAGGGTTTGACCATATGATAGATACACTTACCTCACTATGAAAATAATGTCACTATTTAGACTAGTAAAGGGACATAAAGAGATAAAATTCTAAGTAACACAGATATGAGATCAAAAATTTTAATATTCCATGAGTAGGTTATATCCTATGATATAGTTCAATTTATTAACAAACACATGGAGAAGAAGATAATCAAACATATCAAGTGTGTGTTTCCCAATAGAATACGATCAACAAAGACCCACGATTCATTTTTTAGGAATATATTACATCAGGGAGATGGAGGGAGGCACAAACATGAAATCGGTGACTTTAAACCAAGAAAAACATACTTAGAGACCCAAGGTTGGAATTAGGTTAGATTAAGAATAATTTCAATTGGGAATATAATTTTCTCCATTAAAAACAACAAAAACAGCCGCATAACCAGAATGCTACTAAGAATTAATGGATGAATAGTTAGTACATGGAGAATTAATTCACTACCTAGAATTAAATTGGGAATAGGATAGATGAAAAAAAACATTTCATTTGGTGAAGAGAGTATTTCATACTTTCCAATCATTCTACTATTTTGCTGGTTTCACCAAAAAACATAATGGTGTTATACCATTTTGTACCTAATAGTTAGGGTACTCCACCTAATATACAGAGACCTATTTCTTCCAATGACTACCTAAAAACATCTGATAACTAATTAATTAAAAAAAATTAAAAATTAAAAAGTGATTTGTTCCTTGTTACACTTCTCAACGCACGATAATCCTCATCATCATAAATACATTTTCTCCATAGATGGACCCGAATTCATGAAACTGATAGGAGCTCAAGGCATTAATACATCATTAATGCCATATGATCCAATGCATATTGGCTATCCCTACCACACTACCATCCCATAAGAAGTAATGGAACCACTTGTTAATACATCACCAAATTATTTTGATCCATATCTGAATTGGTCTTCAAAATAAGTTAGTATCAGTTTGAATATCAACATCCAGGCCCTCAATCAGTTTCGAGATATCTGGATGATATATCTGTAGTTTGGAAATATAGAAAACATCATGGGAAAATATAAAATGAGATGGTAAGTCTAAATGATAATCAACCTTGCAAGGTCACTCTATAATTCAAAATGGGCCAATATAATGAGGTGATATCTTACCCTTCTTCCACAAATACCTATGTACCATGTTATGTGAAACTTAGAAGAAAATTATATTAAATAATTATGTGTAAAATTTATAATTATTAATAATTTCAAAGGATTTATGGAGACTCTAAATTGTTGTTAACCTCCGTCTGATCAATTGTATGATATCCACCATCTTCTAAAAATTGCGTAATGTACCTTAGTTCCATTATCTATCCTTTTTGAAACATATAAGTTACCAAAAACCCCTCTCATACAACACATAAAATATTTTCATCATAATAAAAATGTGATTTCACTAATGGAATAATTTTCTCATGTGGTCTCTTTATATGAATTATTCATTCCTATGATATGTACGCATGAATTTAGATTTCACAGTTAGCCTATCTAACAGTTTATGGAGGATTAGTTGAATTAACATCAAATGAGAGAAAAAATATTTCTATAATCCACTTAAAACTTGGATGTTAATATATTTTCCATGATAGAATTGATAGTTTATGTAACACCATAAATACTTATAATCACTCACACATAAAAGTCCCCAATATCCTCTATATTCTCCAACTACATAATAGGTATTAAATAAACTATTTTATAGGGTAGATTAATAATAACCCATATAAGATCACTACCACTTGGAGTATAAGGTATTCTAATAAACAATTTCATAGATACATTATCCCACTTTTTGTGCAATAATGGTTATAATATTCAGTAACCAAAGAGAGTAATGATGTTCACCTTTAATCTTTTGACATGTGATGGACTTTTTAAGAAATCCCAAAATTGATTGTTTCATTCTAGGTTTCAAATAATGATCTCTCAATTCATGGTATATCATGGTATTTCCATGGTGAACATAAAACCAAATATGTTTCATCTATCTAGAAAGTCATTCCCTATGAATTTGAGAGAAACCCTTCTTCTTCAGAAGTGGAAACCTGACCAATAGACCATGACCAGTCACTTGAGGTCTCCCCATGATAAATATTATAGCTAAAAGGATAAAAACATACATTCTCACCCTATCCAAGTAGAATATGATAATACTTAGATGATTTTCCCTATATAAAATAATTCATTTCATATCCATAAGGACTCCCTTATTCCAAGGTAATATAAATAATAATACTCCTTAGGAACCACTCTTTCTCTAATTTCTTAATGCCCGAGATTGTAATTCTAGGATCAAATATTGTAAAACCACATTCCCTTTAGTGGGGATTGTAACCTTACAATATAAAATTCATAATATTACCATAAAAAATATCCATCCCAAGTAATGATCCCCATATGTTAAGATATAATTCCAACTATTATTGTGTGAATACATTACAAATTTCTTCCCAGGGAGGTAATAGTTCCATATTCTTATAGAATTCATCACTTCTTACAACTCAATATTATGAATGAGATTCTTCTCAAAATGTTTTAATAACTATTGAAAATAATATGTTCCCAATTTACTCTCTCACATCATAAAAGATATCAATCCAATAATGTAGGTTTCATAGTAAAGATGATAAACAATACTTGAATTCTAAATAATCAAAATTAGGGCTAAAGTTAACCTCA
Source organism: Viscum album (assembly GCA_963277665.1). Lineage (NCBI taxonomy): Eukaryota > Viridiplantae > Streptophyta > Magnoliopsida > Santalales > Viscaceae > Viscum > Viscum album. The sequence goes on along the minus strand of OY728119.1, from coordinate 1,008,100,085 downwards.
GTTTTAAATCCTCAAAATATTAATTATGTTGATCACTATAAAAAACTTTTCACCCACAATTTTAAACATTATCATTGTAATTTAATAATTAGATAAGTCTTAAACAAATCACTTAAAATGACATGCTAATAATAAGAAACTATTGATCTCATATTGATTTATAGGATGATTCCAAAAAATAACTGCATGAATCTTATCAGGGTCCATTTAGACACCCTTATAAGAAATAACAAGGACAAGAAATTACGCATCATGATTTCATAACTAACACATGAATCATTTTATCTATAGATGATTTTCTCTCTAGATTCAAAAGAGAATATTCTAGTACATAGCATGTTATGTCTTCAATATGAAATAAAAAAAATATCATCCATGAAAATAACAATTATGAAATCCAAGAATATATGGATGAATTTCTTCATCCATTCCATAAAACCCAAATGTGAATTAGTAATCCTATGTGGAAAAAAAAAGACATTAAATGACCATACATAATACTAAAATTCATTATAGGAATATCATACTCTAAAACAAATAGTTGATGGTACACTGATCTCTGATCAGTTCTTGAAAACAACTTAGTCCTCTTATGCTCATGAAAAGTATCATCAATTATAGAATGAAGATAACATTTCTTCACGATCACCGTGATGAGCATCCAATAATTAGTTAAAATCCAAATAACCTCATATTCATTATTTACAAGGAGTAATGTTGAATCCCAAGTTAAATAATTATAAAGAATAATTTCCTTATCCTCAATATCATCAAGCTAAAACATTAATTATTTTATTTTAGTGGGTTACATATCATACTTGTGTATGTCAATTGATCACATAAATTGACGTAAGACTGTTGGGAACTCAAGATCCCTCTAAGGTGAAAATAAAGAGAAATATTCTATTAAAATGTCAAGTTACTCTCACACCATTGTAGGAAGAGTGACATCAGGACCTCAATAAACAACCTACTGAAAGTACTCTGACAATTGGATGGATATTATCATACAATTTTTTTTAATTTGAAATTACCTCTAGGTTCATGGATCCTACTCACCATGTAATACATGATTAATTCCGTTGGGAGAAAGAAACAATTGTATATAATGATAGAAATCGATTTGATACTCATATCTAACCATCTTATAAATTCCAATGTAAAGATAAGCGATGTCAATATCAAGATATATAATGTCCAAAAAAGTTTCCTTGACAAAAATCATCACCCAACACTCAAGAACCTTAAATAGTTTCTCTAAATACATTCCATGTGAAGTGAAAAGAGTCATCAAGAAAGGAATATTGTTTAATTACAATCATAACACATTGATAATTTTAGAGGATATAAAGGAATGAGTTAAACCTATATCAAAAATATTCCAAAACAATAAAAAAATGTTTACCTCTCATGGTACCCATTATTTCCTCAATCTCCTCTCATAGATATTCATCAACTTATTGAAACACACCCTCTACCTTTAGTTTGATTAATACTTTAGCACCACCTTGACACATGGTTGAGATCCTGGATTTTTTTCATCAAGTGAAAAACTTTGAACCCTTAGTAAAAGAATATCTATTTATATATCCATGGAATTCTATATTATATAATTATTTAAGATGACTATATTTTTTATATGTGTGAAGCACCTAAGGTAAGAACATAAAATCATGTTTGTGGTGTCTCTTTTTCCATAATTGGTAACAAACCATCTAATTATGCTATGATGTCTATTGTGAAATTATATCCCCACTATAGTGTTTATCATATATAATCCTTTTCTGAAAAGAATTACATATATGGATTCCTAAAAAATGACAAATACTCTGAAAAGTCCCCTTTTCCTTATCAACTTTTCATTAACCTTTACTACCTTGTCCAAAACCTCTGCATTACTAGTTATGAATATAATAATCATCATAGATCAAATATCTACCATTAAACACATTTTAACCTATATTCCTTATTAAAATCATTAGAAACAAGATATATAGTTATGTGAACCAACCCAAAAAAACTACTTTCACACTCCATGAGAAAATGAATTACCTACTCTAATGTAAGGATCGACACTTTCATTTCCTCTATCAATGTATCTAGATATAATTTTTTATTTAGGTACCCCTTAATGTAAATTATGGTGAATGTTTCATGCATCATTTATTACATAGTAGATTCCCAACAAATACTTATCAACCCTTTATGAAAATAAGTGGAATACTGATCCTTGGAGTCTTCAAAAAATTTTAGGAAATAGGATATCATTTTTATCTATTCAATAAATTCATCTATATTTTTTTGACATTTCATATAGAATGATCAATGGATGCTACATAGAGAATTATAAATCATGGTATACCTTTTATTCTATTCGAAATTAGTGACTAAGACCATAGAAATTATTATCCAGATGATATTTTCTATGAAAACATGTTAGAATCGCCAATAAGGAATTATGTGGAATTTTATCCCATATATTATAGATTGTTCTTCATGGAGAATTTGTGATAAATAAAATATAAATACAAAGACTATTTATAATTTTATTTTATTACATTATCATAAATCAAATTTATAGAACCCAAGATATGAGGCTAAAATTATAATCAATGATTCTATATGACCCAATACATCACATGGTAACTGTACATACATCATAAAATGAAGTTGTTCAGTAAAAATCCTACAATAACTCTCAATATATGAATTTCCTATCTAAAATATATCAAAAGAACCTCAAAATAAGAGTGTAAGAAACAAGAATGGTTACAAGATTCAATGGTAACATAGTCATTTGATACCAATCTATAATATACTAACCCATATAATTCAATAATGTCGACCAAATTGACCTTCTATATGTCCAGAAGTCTATACGAGGTCACCCAGATCTGGAGAAAATTACTACAATATCATATAAAGAAACATAAAAGTGATTTCTCCCTTTAAAAGAAAATTATAATGAATAAAAAATTCAAGTATTATTGATGATACAGATGATATCGATAATACATCATTTTTCAGAGAACACAATCCAAAAGTTAAGAAACAACAGTAAAATAAAAAGGTCTAAAATAATTGCAATACCATAAACAAGGAACCTAAAATAAACCATGGGTCCATCTATTTATAAAAATACATCACATATATACCAATCCACCAAAATGACCACATAATAAAAGAGATTAATATTTTATATGTCACTCTTACCTTTACCTTTATCCTACAAAACCAAGGCTATAAATTCCCAAATCCAAAACTATGGTTTGATCTCACGAGCCTAGTAAAATACTATCAAGAATCTATAAAATTTATAATAATGTTCTTCCATTAGTTATTGATGAATTTTATTTTCTAAAATACATTAAAAGAAAAAATAATCCATTTTTAAGACATTATTTGGATATATTTAAAAAACATTACCTTCCTTTCAAAATCCCATCATATTAAAATAAAAAGAGTGATACGACATTTCTCATTTCCAATTGAAAAATAGATAATATAAAAAATATTTCAAGAATCAATAAATTTATCATGATAATGTTGGAAAATCAAAATATAAATGTTGATAAATATAATTTAGTATCAAATAATCTATGGATGTAAATCCATGATGAATGGGTGTATAACTAAACAACTAAGACAAACAGAGGAACATATACTATCATATGTGACTCCAAAATTTTGAGAACCTTAGCCCCTTAGAATTTATACCCATATACTTTACGGAATCATTAGAACCGTCATTATTGAAAGATCACTCCCGAAGTACTCATCCATCTCTAATTTACCTCTTATCCCAATCTAACCCAATATGATGTTGAATTATCAATATGTTCATGAATAAAAAACAATTTTCATATAATATTTTTCAAGGAAAATCTTTATCAAATTCAATCTCATAACATCATGAGAAACACTGATATTGTGGTACCGCATTGATAACATGTTCTAAAATCCATTTTCTTTTAAAAGAAAACATTGAAATAATTTAACCAAAATATCTTATGTTTTAAACTGTATCCATATAAAATCCCACGTTTTAAGAAAATAACCATATTTTTTAAGGATAAAAACAAACGTAAATATTAAACAGAAATATAAATAATGAATAAAATATATAGTGTGAAAACTTTATAAAAAATATTATATAGAAAACTATCAAAATATTAATGACAGTATTGTCTCATTTTAGACCATTTAAGGGAGAGGATGATTCTATATCCAAGAGAACCCTAATCCAAGAGAAATGAAGAATGTTTTACATTCTGATTCTAGATCTAATGATCTCATTTTCATTAGACAAAACGCATGTATAAGAAGATAATAAATATATAAAATGGGTCTAATGAGTAATATTATTTTTAATGTAGAACCAACTCTCTACCAACAAGATGATTTTCCATTTGGGAGAGGGAGAGGTCTAACAACCTCACATTGGAGCCTATAAAACATGTAAAATTTTATTACAGATGCAATGTTTAAATAAAAGAGATTAAGAATTTATTAGGGTGAAAATGAATCCTTTATCATCACTAAACCACCCAACCAATTGTTTCATAGGCTATCCACATGGACTCAACAACATTATTGTGGGTGAAGAAATAATTCATGCACTTATAAAAATTCAACTAGATAGCTATTTGGTGCAAGAAGAAATTGTGGTCCTCTAAGAATTCTAAAAAAAAATAAATTGGTATCCCAACAAGTAGTTAGTAGAACATTAAATCATAAGTTTCTTCTTAAAACCACCACCATCTGGCCAATGGCCTCTTACTAACACCAACTCCAAATAAATTCTTTTCTCATGAATGACCCAAAACACAAAAAATAGATCCATACATGGTTCCACATAACTTTCTGTGATAATTTCATTAATTATAGAGAAATATATTTCTACTTGAAAATTAAAATAAAAAATAACACCTACTTTATATCCATATTCAAACTATATCAAAATGTTATCATAGAGGTACTAAAAATCAATATCCTTCTAATTTTCCCCAATATTCTAATATTTCCCCAACCCCTCATAACATGTGATGTAGTTATGAAGTGAAAAAAACTATTTCAATATTTCTTCTATTAAAATAGATGAGATATAAAAATATTTACACCTATATATAAAAAGTTAATATGGATAAGTTCTTGAATCTAAATCCCAACTCTATCATAGTCAGATAGTGAAATAATAACCTTTATTTATTATATAAACTCATTTATCCCAATTTTAGTGAAAAAAAAATATTTTTTAAAACGGATATGCTAATCTCTCCATCTCATTAATGTTACACTCTTGATTTAATCCCCTAACAAAAATCACATTCTCATTGTATCATATAAAAATTTTATTTAATTGAAAATATGCTTCGATATATTTGATTCAATAAAATTTGGATGATTTATAAAATCTCATATAAGAAATTTATTCAAACTAATATAGATTGTGATGGTTTGTGTTTTGGTGTGGGATGTGTTGTGATATATCAAAATACATGTTATGGGGGTGGTATAAGGATTCTCATGATGACCAAACATAGATACTTGTGTGAAGTTTATTTTTTATATACTTATCACATATAAAACAATTGTGTGAGGAAATATATTAGATAAATGGAGAGACTGTAAGTGAATGTATTTATCATAGATCATATGTAAAATTTATACTATAAACATACATTTTTTTGGAATGTTTGTATGAAAACAATATGTGTGGTGGGTTGGGCTAAAAGAGCTCAATAGGGATTTAATAATGGTAAAGTTGTGAGGGTCCTGTTGTAGTGAATCCTACTTATATTTGGTTTATTATTTATTTTGTATTTGAAATTGAAAAAGTTAGTGATAATTTGGGATATTTGTGTTTATGAAATTTGTTTTATTATATCATATCATGATTATATGATATTTTTGTATATATTTATTTTATATTAATGGAATATATTTTGTAATATTAATTTTATGGATTATACAAATTCTATGAGTAATGTCTCCAAATGTTTATCAAAAACTACCACTACAATTATATGACATCTAATTTACATTTAAGTGTTTATATGGCCATATAGTGGAACAAAATGAAGTATATTTTACAATATCTATACTAGGGAACTGTAAAATTGCAGCAGAGTATATTTTTACTGTTATAATAATTTTTTCACCTATTAAAAATGGATAAGATTGTATCAATGATTGGTTGGACCTTGGGATTATAAGTCCTAAACACCAAAAACCCAAAATTCATTTTTTTCTATTTTATCTAAAATATTTTATAGATTATGTGTGATCCTTGAAAATAAGACAACCCTCATGGTTATAAATTTCAACAAGAAACATTATCTTTATTGGAAAAAATATAATTCAAATATCAAATTTTGAATTTCAATTTTCAATAAACAGATCCACCAGTCCTTTGACATGCTACATTCATACCAAATATATAACATTCTAGAACCCCAATATCAGATCTGGTTATGAATTCATAATAATTACTGTTTCTTCTTTGATACCAAAAAATGGAATCCAATTTTCTAAAAACTAAAATTTTAACAAGAAAATGAAATATTATACCCCTACATACTCATGGACCTTTTATGTTTAGAGTTTGAGAGAATGAGGACCAACTCATTTCAACTAGTTTTAATAAACTACTGGATCAAAAATATGAATATAATCACATTTTATTCCCAATTTTTGTTATTTCTAATTATGTTATCATCATCATACAGATGAAATCCCTTCATGATGTAATTAATTAAACCTAATTTTTTTGTCATGGGGAAAATGAAACATATGAAGTGTGGGATAAAATGCCTAGTATGGGTACACCTAGGAATTCTTAAGTTAATTTCATCAATGATCATAAGATGTGTGTAAGGGTATAATGATATAACCATAGAGTATTAAAAAATCATAGAAGATATCATGCCCATTTATACCTGGATCATCATATATAAAAACATGGAAATGGAAAGGGTCATCGTAATCAATAATCATTGGCCATGTGATATCAATATTGATTATAAGAAACAATATAAAACCATAAAAAGCAATTAAAACTATTTTTGGTTACTTGGATCATCATATTAATAAAAAAATTTCAATCCCCTTTTAATTGGAAAACTATATGTACATCATCCAAAACAATAATTACCCAGTGCATTGGAATGATATATAGGTGTACTCATCATTTAACCTACTATAGTCTTACCATATGCTATATCGGACACCCCATGTTAAGATGCAATAGTATTAAATGGAGAAATATGTGGCACAACATCTTCTGACATAATGACATTACTCGGTGCTATCGTTTCCACAAGATGTTTAAGCTGCCACCAGATTAATCTATTTTATCTGGGAGACCCCTTGTTAAATTGAAATGGCATTACTCGACACAATCTATGTTGAAATATATTAAGATATAACAGTCTTACCAGGTTCTATCAGTGCTACCCCATTTTTCATGTATAATTTCCATGAACAAGAACCTGAATAATGTACATAATGATTTAGCCACATCCTAAAACATATAGAAAAAAATAATTATTCATTCATAACAAGATTAAAAAAATATAAATTAAGTGGGTTTTGTAAAAATATTTTTGAAACATGATTACACATATAAAATAATTGGGTTTCATTAAAACTTGTTTGCAACATGGATAAGTCATGGTGGTGAAACATTTCCACAACAATCTCTATAAAACAATCTTAAACAATCTAGAAAATAATGAGGTTGGTATCATTAAAAAATTACCTAGTGGATGATAAGTAAAAAAATGGGTGAATCATGAGAAATTTTCATGTATCATCCTTTCAATGGTGTGATGGTCTTAAAATGTGTATTACATCACTACAGTTAAATCCATGGTGATGGTAAAAATAATAGGGTTGATTTTTTAATTGATTGTATTTTGATTGGGGTTTGTTTTTAGATCATACATGATATAATTGATTAATGTGGAATGATTTAACAATTTCATATTTTTTGGGGTGATTTCATCATTAAGGGGTAAATTTTGAATATCCTAGAGCTTTACTATGTAGTTTATTAAATTAACATCCACATCACAATATGAGTATTTTATCTGAATTATCAATTACTTTATTTAATAAAAGCCTCAACTAAGGTATTGATCTCAATAAATTATTCTTAAATTAAGGATCAATATTTTATGAATACATGTGTACTTGTTGTTGGATTAATGAATAGAATCCCTATTTCACACAAAACATGTAATTAATCCATGACATTTTTTGTTCAACATAGAAAATATTAATTAAATGATTATTAACTAGGAAAAATATCTAAATCACCTAAAATCCAGAGATTATGACTCTCCCCAATGGATTATTTACTTATCCATTAAGATAATTATTAATCCTATTTCAATGGTTATGGTTATGAGATAAAAAGATATTTAAATGAATGGGGCAATATAGGAGTAATCTTCCAACCACACACATGGACAGTGAAGAAACCTGAACATGGAATTTTGATTGAATGGGAAAGAGAATAAAGGAAATGTTTATAAAAGTTATATAATTTTTTTAATAATATTAATATTACCCAATAGTGTTTGGATGATAAGTATATATTATAAATATGAAACATGCATTAAAATTCAAATGAAATTGATAATAACTTACCTAATTAAAATTTAAAATAAGGTAAAATGCATGAATTTAAAATATGAGGATTGGTATATATTATTGAGACAAAACTAAGGCATATCAATCTAGGCCATTTTAAAGGAACTATTCATTCCAAATATCTTTGATGTGTGATAAAATTCCAACCCCTTATAAGGATATGAGGGGGATGTATTTATATCCAATGGGAGTGGACTGTTTGCATTCCCAAACTATCTCTAATGTTGTCTATCCTATTTGACAATATATAAAGTCAAATATGGAGAGCTGTTTTTTTTAAATTTTTAGATAATTATTTATAATATTAATCCTTCAAATATTGAATACAATAGACATTCTTATCCAATTATATGAATACTTTACTAAAGAATGTTATTTTTTAAATTTCTCTATCATGTTATTTCTTGGACTAAATATAAATGAATTTTAATCCATGAAGATTCCCTCAAATCTAAAAAATTGATTCAAAATTGTTTTTTATATATATATTTGATTTAAAACCCCAAAATCTCATATCATTTGAATGATTTTATTTGGTGGGAATAAATTAATTGTTTTATGTTTTTAATTATTTGATAGAATTGTGGGCTTGATTTCAAAGAATCATTTAGGCCTCCAATTTGTGTATTAGGGACTTAAAATTATTATTCATGATTTATCTGGATATTCAAGAACATTTTATGGAATTGCATCAAATTTAAGCTTCAAGATGGATCCTATAAATTCTATCTTCATTGTTATTCCAGTTTCATTGAATGATTCAATTTCCCTTCTTGTGTGGTCCAAACATCCCATTAAATAGATGATGTGGCTCAGGATATAGGTTAACAAATTTTCATAAATTAAATTAGTATCCCTAATAAAAAATAATTACACAATTATGATAAGTAGGGTGAGAATTATAATTATAATTGTTAACAGAATCGAATCTAGATTAACCAATATTGTGAACAAAAATTACATTTAGAATTAAAATAATGGTATTTCACAATAATTATTAACTTTTACTTGAAAATTGATAATGGGAGTAAAAAATGTTTAAAATAAATTATTAATATATACTCCCATAAATTAAGTATTTTTTATTACCTAATTTATAAAAAATATATAAAAAATCATTTTCACTCACAAAAATTATTCATAGTTGGATTTCTTTTATCAGCTAGGTCCAGTCTATTACACTGGTCCATTAAAAAAATACACTAATAACTATTACGAAAATAATTTTCAAAAAAATATTCAATTCTAATTCTCATATTTTGAAATGGAAAACGTGGTCACTCATCCCTTACACCTCTCAATATGAGAAGAACTTGTTTATGGAGGTTCAATCATTCCACAAAATAGAATAGCAATATTAGAGTTTGAAAGATCTTCTATATTACATTCATTATCATAATGTTGAAAACAATAAAGAGCTCTAATAATGGGGTTTTAGTGGCTATGTTATGGTTGGGATATAATGTCAAAAGTGATTGGAAATGAGTGGGTAAAACACTAACATAGGAAAACCAAGGCACGTTTTCTTTTTAAATGAATAATGGAAGGAAATGAAAACACATATTTAAAAGGGAATTATATCGACACAAACATTCATACATTTCTATTACATAATAATTAATATAAAAAATAGAATTATTTTACCCCATGAAGATCCAATAGATTAGTAACTTGGAAAAAATTGGACCAAACATGACATTTACTACATCAAGCATTATTAGTTCCTTCTTCTCTATATTCTTATTGGCACTCGACCTTCCTTAATAGATGTAGTCACCTAAGGATATACGTCAAAAATGGGTTAGATAAAATCCCAGTAATAGGATATATATGAATGATATAATAATCGGTGAGCACAATTACATCATAGGTAAAAGATCACAAAAATGAGTGGAAACATTAACAAATGTCTGGAAATATGGAAATGCTTAAAAATGAAACGAAATGTCTTAGTGGTTAACTACCACACATTGTAGTGAACAATTATAGCATCATGTTAAAGAATCATTTCACGTTTACTCATGATATTCATCACTTTACCCAATTCATTGGATAACTGTATTGTTCTAGGCACACCCATCACATTCAAACATTCATATTGCGCTTTATAATTCTGGGTGAACCCGGCACATCATTATATTTACATTATCATGAATGCCACTTTGAAAATATGCCAAACATGAACATAAAATAACCCATGGAAAGAAATGGGTTTCCTATAATAAATAATAATTTCATAAACATCTATTCCACAAAATAAAGAAGGAAAATTATTCTTGATATATAACCATTAACCATGAGTGAAGAGTGAAACCATATTCAAGAAGTAAAAAGGGTGTGTTTATTTGAAAGAAGAGTTATTTTGGAAAATACTAGGTTTTTTATTAAATACATTAGAGAAAATGAATATCCCAGATGGTTAAGATAATTATTCATAAATTATTTTTAATGATAACTCATTCCAAACGTGGATTGAATGAGGGAGAACAGGAAAAATTAAAGTTGGGTTCGAGAATTTCCACGTACCTTGTATCTGATTGTTTTCTTCACTTTAATGTTTTGTATAACAACATTAGATTCATTAATTAACTTCTAGATGATCATTTATAATCTAATAAAATTCATTAAGGTTTTATTATGTTCATTTATGGACTTTTGGATGAGCCATAGACTTTAAATTTGTTGTTCGGGAATGTTAATTTTTTTCATTTTCTTGAATGATCCACATGTATTCATGGATGTAAGTTCATTTAAAATGCTGATAAATATCAATAATTTTAATTATATGTTATTAATAATGATACATAACATGAAATTATTTTTTAAATTTTTTTTATATACCATGATAATGATTCATTAGAAAAGAATTTAATGATGATCTTTGGGTTAATTCAGGTGGGTTTTAAAACACAAGGAACTAGTTTTGTTTAATCAATTAGTAAACTATTCATAAGTTAGTTAAAAAACATTAAATAGGTTATAAAACATATAATATAATATTTTTCAACCACAATAATGGTTTCATTACCGTATCTTAATCCTTTAATGGAAAAAAATAAAACATTTTGTTCTTTATGGGGATAAATTAACACCTCACGAACAACATTTTTTTAAATAAAAAGAAGAGGATAATGGGGTAGGATGATATATTATCCCATAAGTATCCTAAAATTAAATTATATTTAAGATAACAGAGTCACCAAACTATTTTTATGAAAATAGTTGGGGAGAGATTAAGAAAAGAACATGAAAATGAATGGAAATTAATGGAAAAGAGTGTGAGAGGAATTACCTCTTGAATCCACTTTAAGGCACCATGGATTGGTATTTTGATGAAACCAATGTATATTTGGATGTGGGGGAGGGATAGTGAATGTTATATAATTTATTTTAGATAAGTTATGAAGCTTGAGAGGCTGGTTTTACAAGGGGAGAGAGGCGGTTTATTTATATATTAGTAAGGGGTGTTTCAAAATTAAATATTAAATAAAATAATATATCAAGTTCTAGACTTGTAATAGTAGTTTCTTACAACTTAAATCATATATTAATATAATATAAATTGTTTTATAATTTATATAATATTTATAATTATAATTCATTATTTTATTAAAATGAAAGTTAAAAGAAAGACAAAATGATATTTTAGGGAATCAATTTTAGACTGTAAGTTTTGGAAAGTTCATTTTTGGTTTGGAAATTGAGTTTATTGTATTTTAAAGAACCATTTATAAATTTAAACAGAAAATGTATGAATATAATTTTCTAGAAATTTTAAATCATCATTACATAAGGAATGATTCTTTTTAATATATACCGGTTAGGTGAAAAACTGTATTTTTACAATCCACCCGAAAATTAAAGTATTTTAGAAAATTTAAAAAAATCACTCTAACCACTTTTTGATGTCTAGAATCAAAAAATGAACTCTATTTTTAAAATATATTTTTCTAAATATGATTAATTTAATTTTTTATTAAAATATTAATTTACTTGGAAAATACAGATTTTAAAATCAATACTAATTTCATAATGCTTTCAAAAACTACATAAGTTCTAATAAAATTATATTAAAACTAGAAAACATTGAATAGTTAATATATGAGCACAATATAATAGATTAATTTTTATATTAAATTAATTAATTAATTATAATTAATTACCTATTTCTTATAAAAAATACCAATTCATTCACTATGGTCTTTTTATCACTTATAAGATGCTTAAATTTTATTTAACCATTCATGGGTGTGGTTACTTTTATTTTGGATGATTTTCTATTCATAAGGGTCATATTCCTATTAATAAGGTTAGGTAAATATTCCTAAGTATAGATTTTTATTCATAAGGGTAGATGACTATTCACAAAATATTATTTTTTTTCTTTTAAACTCCAAAAATCACCCTGAATGCAACCTGTGTATGTCATATTTTCAAAATTCAAGACATAGAAGTGGAAAAATTATGTTTAATGATCACATAGTTTTTAGTATCATGATATATCAGTATTATTAAAAATGTGATTATACTATATGGTATAAATAAAAGAAGTGAATTCTATAGATAAAACTTTGGGTCATTACATTCTTCCCCCCTTATGAAATATTTCCATTGAAATTTCGATTTATTGAAATATGTGAGGGTACTTCTCCTTAATCACCTCTTCTAGTTCCTAAGTTTCGTCTTAAGACTTATGTATCCTAGACAATACTTTAACAAGCTCGGTTGTCTTTTTTTTAGGACGATATCTTGCCTGTCTAGAATCGTTACATGATGGTCCCCATAAGAGAGGTCATCTTCCAGCTGTACCCCCTCTGAGTTTAGTACATGTGATGGATCGGGTATGTACTTCCACTGAAGTGTTACTTCAAACACATCATGAACATGATCCATATTCAGTGGATGTTCAAGCTGATAGTCCAAGGCTCCTATGTGGTCAAGCATCTCAAAGGGGCCATTATTCCTTGGGCCTAGCTTCCCTTTCTTTTTAAACCGCATCACTCTCTTCTATGGTGATATTTGAAGGGAGGATTTATCTCCAACTTCGAACTCCAAGTCCCTTCAACAATTGTCAGCATAACGTTTTTTCCATGTCTGTGTAGCTTTGATGTGTTTTTTGGGTGACATGAACCTTCTCTATCATCTATTTCTCAAGATCATGTCTAAGTATATTTCATTCACCAACTTCATCCCAACAGGTTAGAGTTCTGCATCACTTTCCATACAAATCATTATACCGATCCATCTGAATACTCAAGTGAAAGCTAATTTTTTATGATAACTCAACCAATTGGATATGGTGATCCCATTTACCTTTGAATTTAAAAGAGCAAGATCTTAACATATCTTCAATCATATGAATAGTCCCTTCAGATTGGCCATCTTTTTCACGGTGATTGGTCGTGCTATAATTTAATTCAGTTCTCGATATATGTTGAAGACACCGATAGAATTTTGATGTGAACCATGGATCAGAATCAGAGAAAATTGAAAGTGGAACACCATGCCGTCTCCCCACATCCTTCACATATATCATTTCAGTTTTTTATGCGATAGATCTTCATGAATAGTGATAATATGGGAAGTCTTGGTTATTTAGTCAACCACCACCCATATCACAATATTTCCCTATGATGTATTCGGGAGACCCGTGACAAAGTTCATAGTTACATTATCCCATTTCCACAATGGTATATGCAATAGATTCATCATCCCATTGGACTTTTCCCCTGCTTTAACATGATAACATACTGATCCCCTTGAGATATATTCTGCAGTCTCCTTCTTTATGTTATCCCACCAGAAGTGTTCTCAGAGATCTCGGTACATCTGAGTGATACTAGGATGGATAGAGAATGTTGATCTATGTGATTTGTCCAATAGATCCTTCTTTATCATGGGTGAGGAAGGCACAAAAAGCCACATTCCAAACCAAATCACACCATCATCATTTCTATGGAACTCTATTAGCTTCCCTTTTATTACTAAATTCACTGTCTTTTCTAACTCCAAATCATCCCTTTCCATGTACTTAATCTTTTCTTCAATCGATGGTTGAAGAATAATTTGGGAAAGGTAGGATGTATCCCCTCCTATTATGATTTCTAACTCCATCCATTGAATATCCATGAAGATAGGGTCTTTCTCGAAATATAACATGGATTGTGTATCAGGTTCATTTCAATATAGAGCGTCAACTACCTTGTTCACCTTTCAAGGGTGGAAGTGAATAGAGAAATGTTATACCTTTATTAGGTTTAACCATCTCCTTTGATATATGTTAAGATCCTTTTGTGTGGATATATACTTTAGGAGCGTGTGGTCGGTGTATATGTCACACTTCTCACCATAAATGTTGTGACACCATATTTTCATAGAAAAAATCATGGATTACAACTCTAGGTCATGAACCTTGTATTTATACTCATGGAGCATCAACTGTCATGGGGTGTAGGCTATCACATTATCATTTTTTATGAATACACAACCCAATATATTCATTGAATCATGATTGTATATCACCAAACATTATCCAAATTTAGGTAATTTGAGTACAGGTGTGGTGATGAGCCTTCTCTTTGGATCATTGAAGCTTCCCTTGAATTTTTTTGTCCAAAAATATTTTACCCCTTTCCATGTTAACTGATTTAGAGAGATTGAAAATCATGACAAATTTCTCACAAAACGTTGTTATTACCCATATAATCAATTAAAACTATGGATTTATATTATCCTAGTGGGTCTGGGCCATTCCCCAATTTCTTTTGTGTTTGAACGGTCACCAAACATTCTCTCTATTGTGATGAGATGTCCCAAGAATGTGACATTCTTCATCCATAAGTAAAACTTTTTTATCCTGGATTACAACTTCTTCTTTCCCAATGTCACCAACACAAGTCATAGATGTTCTTCATGTTCATCCTTGATCTTGTAGTATATGATAATATCATTGATAAACACTGCCAAAAATTTGTTGGGGTATTGTCTAAAAACATCATTCATCAAATCTGTGAAGATTTTAGGGGTGGTTGTAAGTCCTAAGTGCCTCACTAGAACTCATAGTGCTAATACCTTATACGGAAGGTAATCTTCTTAATATCTTCCTTATTCACCTTAAGAAGATGATATCCAAAATAATGAACCAACATTGAGAAGTATTTATATCTACATAACTTATTGAACATGTTATCAATCCTTGGAATAGTATACTAGTTATTTATGGTGATATTGTTGAGTTACTGATAACAGATACATAGATGCATTGATCTATCCTTCTTTGTCACAACGGAAATGGGTTCACCCCAAGGTGATAAACATAGGTGTATGATCATTTTGTCCAAATGCACTTTCAACTGCTTCATTAACTATTCATGTTCAATACGATCCATTTAATAGAGACACTATGAGATAGGAGAATCTCCATGTATGAGTTCTATTATGAACTGTCCCTCTCGATATGGGGGAAGAGCGTGTATCTCTTTGGGAAATAAATCACCATATTCCTTCAATATGGGAATTTCCACAAGTTTGGCACTTTCCTTTGACTCAACCATTTGTGTGAGGTTTGCTTATTCATTAGGTATCAAAACCCACACTGTTGAAGGATTTTTCAAAGGGGATTCATGATCTTCCTTGAATTTATAGATGATGAAGGGATGGTTTGTAATATGAATGGATATTTTCTTTTCTAGGTAGTTGATTTGGGATCTATATGGTGAGAGGCAATCCATTCACATTATAACATCCAATTCCACCAAGGGAAGTATTATGAGATTCACTAGAAGAATCTTCCCACATACGTCAATAGGAGAAGAGACCAAATCTTGGGTTTCAGTGACAGAAATACATGGTGTTTTCACATATATCTCTACATCAGGGTTTTGGGGCTTTGATTCTATTGTTCATGAAAACTTGCATGATAAAAATGAATGCGTAGAACCAGAATCAAAAAAGTCTTTTTCCATTCTTGATTGAATAGGAAGTGTACCTTGTACGATTTCATTATATTTCCCCACCTCTGGATTTGTGATGGAATAAACCTTTCCTTGTTCCTTTTTCTATGGTGGTTTCTAACACTAATTACCCAAGAAGACTCAATCTTTAGTTCACTGGCTTGCATAGATCCCTTGCTCCCTATAATTGTATTGTTGAACCATTTGTGGATATCCCTTTTAAACCACTACATTGTTCTTCCTTCACGTGTCTTTTAGACACTCTTGACCATGGTGGAATTCTTTCCGTCACATGAAGCATTAACCCATCCCTTTGACGTGGTTCCCATGATGCAACATCCCACCGTTTTTGCATGTGGGTCATTGACTTTTCTTCCCACTTTTATCATTAGATCCTCAAGCTTGAAACTCCATCATTTTTTTCTTATCACCATAGACATGGGATCATTCTACAAACTCCATCCCCACATTGAGGTCACATCAGTCAACTTCTTCATAACTCCCAAAGTCTTTAATTTCAAGATCCTTTCGAAGGTTTGGTTTTAATCAAATATAGAATCTTTACATTTTTCTATCATTGTTTATAACAAAACTCTAAGCATACTACAAAAGCCTCTTGAAGCTCCCTTTGTAGATTGTGACAGATTCTACATCCATTTTCTTAAGATCTATTAATTTTCTCCCCATATTAATATGAAGATTTCGTGGGAAATACTTATTAAGAAACATAATCGTAATGTATTCACATTCCATATCTTCAATTTATCTCATGGCATGGTGTTCTTAATCAAATTCCACCAATATTCGACATCTATATTTAGATGATAAATGGATTGTGTCACCTTCTCCTTCTCTGAATAGTGAATCATAGAAATGATCTTCTCTATTGAGTTTACCCACTATTCCGAAACTAGTGTTTTAGAAGACCCACTAAACGATGACGGTTGTTGCAACAAAAAACACTCAACAACTAGATGCTCCCTCTTTGGTGAATTATGACATTCCAATTATTTTGGTTATTATTCATAACCTAATAAAGTTGGGTAAGCATTCCCATGAAGTTTTTAAATACACCTCCCAATGTATTGGGGATTTCGGTCGAGTAATTGTTGTATTGTCCATCACATGAGTTGTGGGCCTTGTTTCTCCTGGTTCCCACCTTTTTCTAAAATTGAAAAGGTTAGAACAAAACATAAGTCAAAAATTCTTGAGTAAATAACTTATTAAATTGTACAATTTTAACTAAAATAATAACTTAATGGGTACTAAGGTAAATCATCTTGAGTGAAAATTTGTACATAGTATAATACAATAGGTTCTATCTAGGGTTCACTAATCCTAATTCCCAAATTAACTAATCCTTGATCCTATTACCAACTACACTGACACAAACATTCTTATATTACTATTACATCATAATGATGATAAAAAACATAATTTTATTACAATACGAGGATTGAAAGCTTTAGTGTCTTGGGGAAATTAGGGAAAAATAACATTTATAACATCAAGAATAATTATTTCTTTCTTATCGAGCATATTATTGGATCTTCACCTCTCCTTAGTACATGTAGTCACTTGAGGATATATATAAAAAAGGGGTGATCTAAAATCCCAATAAAAGGGTAGATTTTAACATTATAACAATGTGTGTGAACAATCAAAACATAGGAAAACGATCATGAACATGATTAGAATCATTAATAAAATACTAGAAATGTGGCAATGCATCAAAATGAAACATCATGTTTTAGTGGTTAACTACCACACATAGTTTTGAACAATGCTAGAATCATGTTCATGCATCATTTCCCTTTTGATCCTGAGATTCATCACCTTACCCAATGCATTGGAGTGATGTATAATTCAAGGTGCATCCATCACATTCAAACATTTATATTATGATATATAATTCTAGGTTCCCCCATAACATCATAATATTTACATTATCATGCATTCCACATTGAAAATATGTCAAACAACAACATAAAATAACACATTGAAATAAATGGGTTTCTAATATTTAAGCATACATTCATAATATTTTGGTCTCTAAATAAAATAGGGAAAATCATTCTTGACATAGAACGATTATCCATGAGTTAAGTTTGAAACAAAATTCAATAAGTAAAAAGGGTTTGTTTATTTCAAATAAGAGTTATTTTTGGAAAACACTATGTTTTTCAAAAAATAAATTAGACACCTTGTGTATCCTTGAAATTTTAAGATAATTATTAATAAATTATTTTTATGGAGAATCCATACCGAACATTGAGTGAAAAGGGAGAACCCAAAGAAAGAATGTTGGGTTCGAGAATTTCCCCTTACCCTGTATCTGAACGCTTTCTTTACATCAATGTTTAGTATTACCACAATATATTTATTAATAAAAAATTACATAACCTTTTATACTTTTATAAGATACACAAATGATTTATTAAGTTCCTTTATTGGATTTTGGATGAGTTATAGACTTTAAATTTATTGTTCTAGAATTTTCGTTTTTATAGTTTTCTTGAATGGTTCACTTCTATTCATGAATGGAAGATCATTTAAAACTCAGATAATAATACATAATTTTAATTATATGTTATTGATAATGTTACAAAACTTGATATTATCATATAAATAATTTTTTTATATACCATGATAATGAATCATTAGATAAGAATTTAATGATGATCGTTTGGCTTCATTCGTGTAGTTTTTTCTCGACAATGAACTTGTTCTATTTAATAATTTAGTTATATGTACACTAGTAAGTAACATAAAATTAAATATGTCATAATAAATGTAATATAATCAATTGGAACCATTAAATTCGTTTTAATAATAGATCTAAAGGCGTTAAAAAATGAAAAGATGTTGTTCCTGAAGGTGACAAATTAACACCTCCCGAACAACATTTTATTTTCTAAAATATAATGAAGAGAATAAGGGGATCAGATGATTTATTATCTCCTTAGTGTCATAAAATTCCATTATATTAATGATCTAGATTTACCATACCTTTTGGATTAGGATATGTGGGTAGAGATTAAGAAAAGAACTTAAAATTGAAAGGAAATTAATGGAAAAGAGAGAGAGGAGAAATACCTCTTAAATCTTCCTTAATGCACCATGGATTGTTCTTTTGATGAGACCAAAATCAAATTCATCATGGGGGAGGTCTAGGGAATATTTTTGGACATATTTTAGACAAGGAATGAAGCTTTATGGTGTGTCTTGACAAGAATAGGGAGAGGAATTATATATATATGAGGAGGGGTGTTTTAGAATATAATATTACATTAAATAATATATCCAATGTTAGACTTGTAATATTAGTTTTCTGAAAACATAAATAATTTATTAATATAATATAATTATTACTAGATTTAAATAATATTAATAATTCAAATTCATTAATTTATTAAAAGTAATGTAAAATGAAAGAGAAAACATTATTACAAGGAATCACTTTTTGACTTTATGTTTTGGAAAGTACTTTTTAGGTTTAGAAATTGAGTATATTTTATTTTAAAGAAACATTTATGAAATTAAATAGATCATTTATAAATCTAATGTTCTAGAATTTTTATGTCATCATTACATCATTAATGATGCAATTTAAGATATATCGGTTTTGTGAAAAACTTTATATTTACTATTCCCCTAAAAATTGGAGTATTTCAAAAAATTACAAAAAAAACACCCTAACCACTTTAGATGTATATAATCCAAAAATTAAATCCATTTTCCCAAAATAATTTTTAAAATATGATTTATTTAATCTTTAATTAAAATCATTATTTACATTGAAAATACAGAATTTAATATTAAAACTAACTTCATAATGCTTTCAAATTTTACATAAGTTATTATAAAATTATCTTAAAACCAGAAGACATATAATTGTTAATTTATGAACACATTTTAAGAGTTTAATATTTCTACTAAATTATTTATGTAATTATAATTTATTATTTATGACTTATAAAAATACCAATAATTTCACTATGGCTATATTATCACTTATAAGATTCCAAAATTTTATTTAATTCTATATTGGTGAGGTTACTATTATTTTTGATGATTTAATAATCATAAGGGTAATATTACAATTCATAATGCTTGGTTACTATTCATAAGGGTTGGTTACTATTCATAATGGTATGATACAATTCACCAAAAAAATATGATTGTTCTCTTACACTCAAAAAATCACTATGAAGAAAATGGTGTCTACAATATTTTCTAAATACAAAACATAAAAGTGGTGAAATTATTTTTAATGATCACATAGTATTTAGTATGAATATATGTCATTGTGCCTCCTAATGTGATTATACTATAAGGAATAATTATAAGAGGGGTATTCTATTGATAAAATTTTGGGTTGTTAAAGGCATGAATTTGTGAAGGAATATAAGAGAGAGAGAGAGATAAATTTGGATTTGGATTAAATAGTTAGAAATTTACAAGATAAAAAAATCTCTCAATAAAACAAAAAAAGATAACGCAAGTGTTTTTTTTTTGTTTTTTTATCATTTTTATTAATTTTGGACATGAAAAAAGTATGACACTCATCTCCCAACTGATTTTTGATCTCCTCATAATAGTAATTGTAATTTTTATAATAAGATAAATGGTAAAGAAAGATTGTTTTTGACCCACCCAAAACCCAACACATTATTTTTTTTGTTTTTTGTTTATTATTTAAAAACATTTGAACACTTTTCAATATCATTTGTACAAGATGTCATAAATAAGTGTAAATTTTTGAAACACATAGAATGAAAACCTCTACCCATGTCTTAAATGGATTCATGAATTAAAAAAATATGATGACAGAATGAAAATCAGGATAGAATACCCAAAATTAAATCCTTTCCCCGACACTTAAATTGTAATAAATTTTTTAATAAGGATACTTATAGATATTTAGTGGGACAAGGTTTTTTGGGATAGTGATGTGGCTATATAGAAATGGTTTCTTATAGGCTCAAATGTGATTTCAAAATCAGGATCAATGTATGTGTAAATGGAGGCTATTTGGATATTATAATTTTAATTTGGTTTATGAAATGCATCTATCATATTAATGAACATAAAATTAGAAAATTCATCTCAATGGTCTACAAACTCAAGTCTTATTGTTGGGGGTGAGTTTTTTTTAAAATATGGACATAGGTTCCATTGTCATGAAAGATATTGTTTTTCATTATAGAGGAAGAATGATTTTCCAAATCAAAAAGTGAGCATTCAAATTTTTTTATTTTGACACAAAACTATGTATCCAAATTTATGATGATAATAAAAAATTATTTAAATGAACGGAATTTATTTTGACTCCCCAATGTTTTTTGATAAAATTTCAAAAATGAATGGGGTCAAATTATGAACCTCGTTGTTTTTTTCATTTTTATTAACTTATATAATTTTTTTAAAATAAACAACCACACAAAAGAGAATGAAGAAGGTAAAATTGGTTTGATAAAGAATGTTGGATAATGAAATTTTTAAAAAATTTGTTGGGGAGAGGAAAAGAATAATGAGAGAGATATATAAGGAAAGAGTTAAAATGAAAGAGGTGCCCCAATGTTTGGATATGGGGGTCTCAAAATCCCTCTAGTGGTGGGTTGGTGGATGTAGATGTAGTTCCCAGGTCATGTGTCAAATTTGGTTATTATTTTGAAAATTTACATTACCTATAAAAAATAAATCATTATTAATTTAATTAAACACTAAAATCACATAAAAAATTCTTAAAAGTAAAAGAAAACATGATTTACCTCCCATGATGCATTACATTTATTTTTTCAACAGTTGGATAGTGGTAGTAGACTACCTATAATTTTATCGTGGCCAAAATATTTTCTTAGCTCCATTATATTTATAGAAAAACATCTACATTGGGAGTCCCTATCCTTGATTAGATAATTTCATCCCTTTTTTTCATGCAATTCGAAGGGGGTGGAAAAAGAATGTGGGTATTCCCCATTTGTTCAACAAATTGAGGATTGTTTCAGTCCATAGTAGTTATTTTTTCTATGCTTGGATGTTCATGAATATACAATAATTATGATGGTGCATTTATTTTTGGTTTAGACAATATGAAATAAGAGTATAAAAAACCACTTATTTTTAACTATTTTATTTAATAATTTTTCATTGTGGAGTAATGAGAAAGAATGTGTAAGTTAGATTAAATATATTTTCCAAAATAAAATATATCAATGTTTTTCCAAGAATTATCAATTTCAGCCGCACTAATGTTCATATTTTTATTAAGGGAACAAATCTCACAAACATAACTTTAATATAGATAAGATAGGAACAATAATTCAGGGTTCACATTACTTATTAATGGGTTCAAATAATAATGGATAAGATATGATGGATGTTTTAGAATCTAAATTGTATAAAAAATGAAAATTATAGATCATTTCTCTAATTACAATACATGTTGGAGTATAAGAGATTAAAGTTGAGATGATATTACAAAGAGATTTAAACTACCATTATATTTATAGAGTTTTCTTTTCAAAGGTCTAAATAAAAATATATTTTTCAAACATGGTTAATGAGGATTAAAGATTCACAAACACGACATTTTTTTAAGTAATAAAACATGATGGATCATGGTTCAATACACTCTTAGAGACACTTTCATAATACTAGATAAGGAATACCTAATTATTCTCTGATTGGTGTCACATGTATTGAAAAATATTTAACTTGATTATTTGGTCCCCAAATTAAATGGATAATATATAATCATGGAAATAAATTTTGGTTCTATAGGTCAGGAGGAAGGGTATTCCAAGAATTAGAGGAGATTAGTATAAATTTTTCTAACTATCCATGTCAAGGACATAGAATTCAACTTGAAAGATAATATCATTGACTTGGATAGGGAAATCATCATTTATTCTATCAGGACATTTTTTCTTCAATTTTATAACTGTATGAATACAATTTTTAAGTTAAAGGGACTTAGAACTATGTTTGAGAAGATGGATTTGAGCATGAAAATTATAGAGGCTCTAATGTATATTAATCTATCATAAAAGTTGGAGCACCCAATTTTAATGCCACCGTAAAGGTCCATAGATCATTGTACTTCTTGTGTATGAAATTATATGTGGAAAAAATTTCAATCGTCGTCAGTTTTCTCTTATAGGGGCACATGTATTTAAGAAACTTCACATAATTTTGTATTTGTTATATGACATCTAATAGGGGAATAGTGACTTCAACGCCTCTAAACATGTCATGAATTTTATAAATAGGTTCAAAGGGCATCATTATATTAGATACAACATTAGAAAACATAATTTTGTTTTCTAGAGGGATGGATGGAGGTGAAAGAGTGGATTAATGTTCCTTTTCCATCATGTTGTCCTTTTCTTTTTCCAACTCAACATTTAAAGGGGATTTGGAGGATTTATCATGAGGAAAGGAATCATTATTTTTGGATCTAAGTAAAATTTAAGATAAATTACACATAAGGATAAGAAATGGTAGAGAATGGAGTTTAGAATAATTTGATGGTTGTTGCAGGATGAGGTGGGATGAATGTTGATCAATTTGGGTTTTAATGTTTTTAAGGATATAATGGGTGAATTATGAAAGATCTTTAACAATACTTCCTCCTTTTTCTTGTAAGAAAATATTGTACAACACAGGAATTTACATACATTGTGTTTCGAGAAAGGAATTTTATTCAGATGGAAATTGAGATGGCTCCTTAGGATGGTAGAAACCATTAGGAGAAATAGGATGATATCTCCTTTATGGTTGAGCTACTAAAGGATAAGGTTGTTGGAAGTTACCATAACCTTGACTAGATTTTATATTGGATTGGATTTTGAGTAGGGTACTGAGGTGTGTAAGAGATGGGATTACCATACATCACGATAGGGTTATAGGTTGAATATAAGGGGTTGGAGTTGGGTTGTGTGGGGTTTTTAATAAATGTACACTATTATTGATAGATGGTTTTCCTATTAAAAAATAATTCCTTGAGAACTATTAGACATGAAGAATCAGATGGATCATATTGAACTTGTGGAATAATTTTGTTTGGATGAGCTAGTAAGCTATAGAATCCACAATTTCTGATAGTTCGAGTGAATAGATATTTTGGATAAGATTTATTTCAGGATTTTTAATCCACCGCTAGTTGTATCACAAAACAAGTAAGTTCAATAATCAACATGGTAATCTTGTTTGGATCTATGGATTGATTCAATTGGAATTTTTTAACATTGGAATGTGCTCAGGTATTAAATTTTTGCATGTTTTCATACATATTGGTTTTGGAATCTCATGCAGCTATAAGAGGTTTTTCAATAATATCACCACCACTTTAAGAATAAATTATTTTTTACTATATAACCAATAACACCTCATATAAGTATTGTATCAGGAGTTGTACGGGACTTGGTTGTATGGGCATTTTTCTAATATATATTTTAACATCACCGAGTAAACATGGAGGGATTCATTGCGTGATATATTGGTACCATGTTATTCCTTTTAGAGAGAATTTGTTAAAGAAATTTGAGTAATTTCTCTAAGAGGAGTCACATCATATCATTCCATGTGGTTATGGTACCTGGAGGGAGGTAGTAGATGCATGAATTGAAGAATCAATCTAAGTTGAAAAGGAAAAATTGAAATTTGATTTTTTTTTCAACATAAAACCCAAAAGGATTCATGGTAGAGCACACCACATTTTACCCAATGATGTGAAGATGTGGATCCTCACTAGCGATCATATGGAAATGAGGTAAATGATCTATGAATCCATATTTTAGATCAAAATAAACCTCAATATTTGGATATTTAATAACATGGGGTTGGTTATTAAAATTAGGGGGAAAATGTTATTTAAGGGTTTTTACCCTATGAATATCCATAATTAGAATCCTTTTACAGGAAATTAATACTTCTTGGTGGTTTTTATTATCTCTAATGTTACTCCAATGATGGAGAAGTTTTTGCTGCATTTTTATGTCAATCAAATCCAATGAATTGTTTGTAAGTCTATGGGGATATCATTTTAGTTTTGAAGGATGAGAATGTAGTTTTTTGTTTGTATTTTATTTTCCATTTCTATTTTTTATTTGAATTTGTGCCTTCATTTATATTATTTAATGTCTTTTAGTGGTTTTTTTTATTTTTTATACAAAAATAAATAAATAAAATCTCTACTACTAGTTTCACCATTTCGAGAAATGGTGTCATTTGAAGTAATATTGATTATATATTATAGACTATTAAAATTTATGTTACTCTGTTAATGTGTATGGAGGAACTGAAGTTGAATACTCGATAATGGTAAAATTTTAGAGTCAAGTATTTTTAATTCATTCTCCTTCGATTAGGGGGTTATTTGTAGAGCATAGAAGAATTAATTTATTAATGATGTTTGGTTTTAATGTATGAAAATGATTAAGGTGAATTAATAATTAGGGATTTATGTTTTTTATATACTCAAGATTTAGTATATATTAAAATAATTAACAGCTACACCACATTTTGATTTTTTATAGGAATTCTTAATTAGTTTGACTTTAATCCAAGACACAAATAGTGTATTTATATCATTCAATTATTATTAATGCAAGAGAAAATATTTTCTGAACCCCTATGTACATGATGTTCCAATATTACATATAAGGTAAATTTCAATAAAAAATAATTAATCTATGACATTTTATATTTAACACACACAATAGTATTTTAAATAATATTAATCAAGAATAAATATCATTCACATAAAATCCCCAAATTATGATTCTTTCCAATAGATTCATTACTCATCAATTGATATTTTTATTAACACGGATTTAATCTTTATAATTATGTCTTATAAATATAACAAAATCAATGGTAAAATATAACAGTAGTGAGCAGAACACACACATGAACGGTGTAGATAATTCAACGTGGACTTTCGATTGAAGGGGAATTTAAAATAAGGAAATTTTTTAAAATTTATTTAATTTTGTTATAAAATAAGTACTAAAAAATACATTTTTTGTGAGAATTATATATATTAGAGAAGAAAAAATCATTTAAATTCAAATTAAATAGAAAACAACTTACGCGATTTCAATTGAAATTAAGGGAAAACAATAGTGAAATGAAAAGAGGAGGATAGGTTTGTATTATTGAAAAACAATTATGGAAATTCCTCCGAAACCATTTTCAACTCTCTATACATTCAAAATATCGTCATTATGTGCTAAAATGTCAACCCATTACAGGGAGAAGTGGAGTATGTAATTATAGAAAAAGGGAGTGTACTTTATGCATTAAAGAACTATCCCTCATGTTGGCTTACCAATTTGACTATTATGACAGTCAAATATAGATAAATATTCTTCTTGAAAGTGTTATATTTGGATTTGTAAGGTTGAACCTAAAAATTTGTAATCTATTTTACTTTTTTAGCCAATTTTATGGATATTTTAATAAATAATTTAACTCTACCCATTTTATATTGAGTTTTTACTTGGTCAAAATGTTAATTAATTTTAGGCCAGGAAGATTACCTAAATTACCGAAACTTTATTCAATAAAATTATCTTAAAAATATCTTATTATTTACTCCATAGAATATATTCTCATTGAGATGATTTTTTGGTGGAAAATTCAATAATATTGTGTTGTTTTTAGTTCTAGGACATAATTGTGGGTCTGACATAAAAGAATCAGTTGGACCCCTCATTTGTGTATTTGTGATTTAAATTTGTATACATGATGTATCTAGATATACAATAACTTAGGTAATTTCATAAAATTTGGGCTTTTTTTAGTGTCTAGAAATCCTATCTTCATGGATGGTCTAGTTTCATTGAAAAATTATTTGGGTATTCTTATGTAGTCCATATGTCCTTTCAAATGATCGATTTGTCCCACGCTTTAGTCTAATGATTTGTATTAAATTTAACAAGAAACCGTAAAAAACAATAATTGAAATATTTTGATAATTGGGTTGAGTTTTATAATTAATATAATATACTGACTTGAATTTGGATTAATAAAAACAATTCCCAAAAATTATATTTATTATTAAAACTTGGGTATTTCACAACAATTAGCACATTTTCTTGAAAATCGCAAAAGGAATTGGAAAAAAAAGTTTTTTTATAAATTAATGAAATCAATGTTTTATTGAATTTTATAATGGAAAACACCATTAAAAGGAAATTAAAAAAATTATTTTGGAAAATATCATTTTCATTTAGAAAACACATTAAAAAACAAAAAATATATAATAATTTTCATTGAAAATATATTTTAAAAAACATATATGTAAATGTACCCTTTTAAAAATTCAATGTAAGACATTAGTAAATAATGGTTGGTAACTCTGTAGACGTTGTAAAAGTTAAAAATTCAATTCATTTTCAATCTAAATATGTTAGAATATTCATTATGAAAAAGACAATAAGAAGGTTCCTTTCATAATTTTGGATGATTCCAAACATGAATTATTATGAAAATAAAATAAATATTACATTGAATGAATTTTTTAAAATTAAATTTAATAAATTATATTGATATGGTTAATAAATTGTTGAAATTATTATGAGAAAACAATTTTTTATAAGAAAAAAGATTTCTTACCAAAGAGATTAATGGAGCCAAATTTTCATAAAAACATTTTTGGTTCTAAATAGTGTAAAATGGCACTATTTCCTAAAAATATCTTCAATAAATATAGGATAACAAAATTCATGATTATATTGAGAGATGTGTCATAAAAATTTATCATTGGAAACATAATCATAAAAATACCAATAAATGTTGAGATTGTAGCATAAATTAATTACAAATTTTGTAACATTAAAATGTAATCCCCATATTATAATTAAAAAAACATAAAATATTATGAGAATAAATAAAATCATGATAATATATGATATATTGGAGAGACGTAAATCTTAATGAAGGAAAATTGTGACAATAACCAATTGTCACTTTGGTGATTTTGAAACTATAAACCCCATGAAATATAGATTCTATAATGGAAACACCAATGAATTTAATGATAATAAACCTAATTTAAATTCATGTTAAATACATACAAAACATAATGACAAAAAGTTGTGAATATGGCATGTATCTCAATGCAATAAATGTGAGATGAGAAAAATTGTTACCTTGAGTCTAATTCATCAAACATTTCATTTTCTTATGGAATAATAACATTATGATAATAAATTAATTTCATGATAAATGATTCAAATATTATTATTATCATTTAAATTATGAACACTTTATATATATTTACTTAATCAATTTCATTTAGGTCGGCTTTTTTGACAATATTCTACTTCTATGTTAAAAACTACTAAGGTATATTAAATATGGTCAAAAAAGTCATTTTTTAAACACCTAAATTATAGTAATAATTAAATAATTATCATAAATATAATGAAATTATTCATTTATGACCAATAAATAACTATGGTTTTGAAAAATTAACCAACATTACGATCAAATAGACTGTAGGTCATACATAATCATGAGTAACATTTCCACTTTTCAATGATCATTATTGAAATAATTTATGCAATATTTTATAATTAAATAATGATAATTATATCATAATTTTAGTAATAAATAATTAAATATACTTATATAAATCATTTTTGTAATTTAAAAGTAATCAAATCGCTCTGAGGAGGCAGTAGTCCGCACATCCAAGATCGACATTATGACTTTTTTAGTGTGTGAAATTTTTTAAAAATGACATATTATATTTACAGAAATATTATTATTAAATTTATATAATTATTATTTAACTTATATGATGTATATTTATTATATTTACCCATATTACCTTCCATGTAACATGTTAGAGAAAAAAAAATTACATCACGTCGTGAGGCAGTAATATGTTGTACACATGAAGGATGTTATTGTATCATATACAGAATGAAATATATAAATTTTTTTATGATATTATGAATATATAGGTATTTTTATGTTATAAATATCATATATACCCTATATAAATAGTATTTACATCACTATTTCCAACCATGAGACTTTTTAATTGAAGAACAAATGACTTAATTTCATGAGGTGGTAGTCCAACATACACATGAATGATGACTTCATAACGCATTTGGTGGAATTATATATGGTTTTAGGTCGTAACAATAATATAAACAAATCTTATTATATTGAGTATCTTGATATTATTATATATTCATGATATGAAAATAATATTAGGGGATTACAAAAAATGCATGTCGTTAAATGTTTCCTCTTTTTCGTGACACTCGTTTTAGTATTCCTCCAAAATCCATAAATAGTAGGATTTATGGCTAAATTAATGAATATAGTATGGTATTAGAGAATTTGAGAAGTTATTTTAGATGTTATGGGCCTATAAATCTTTATCTAGAGGTTCAATGATACGAGGAGAGGTGGAGGCCTTTTATAATGTATGTGAGTGTCACTCTTGTAATGTTTTGTATGAGTGAATTCAATACACATTTCTTCGTAGAAAAGTGGAATTAATAATTCACTAAAATATATAATATAAGGAATAATGTATATATATATTTT
Organism: Viscum album; assembly: GCA_963277665.1. Taxonomy (NCBI): domain Eukaryota; kingdom Viridiplantae; phylum Streptophyta; class Magnoliopsida; order Santalales; family Viscaceae; genus Viscum; species Viscum album. The sequence continues at coordinate 1,008,069,900 of OY728119.1, read as the reverse complement.
AAAAATTGGGTTCCTAACATGTTTATAGGCAATTTTTCCACTTATGGTTAAACATTAGTCACTTGGTAAAGTGATTTTTTTAATTAATCGTTGACTTATGTTTTAACTATTTTATATAATAAGATATGTTAAAAATTAGGTTGAAACTATTTTAAATTATAAATTATTATTATTCTATATTTTTAATAAAAAAAATTAAATTCAATTCACAGAATTGTATGAATTTTATTAAATATTAAACCCAAAGACACGGTGAAGATTATTTTTTACAAAAATATTATTTCATATCAACTATATGAAAAATAATAATCATTGTTTTAAAATAAACAAATATTTAATGATATATAGTATAAAAATTTCGTTTATAACATCCATCATTATGTATTATTTAAATTAATTAAAAAGAAGAAAAATTATGCATTTTAAAAGAGTTTTTTTTAAAACAAAACTTTAAACCCCAAAAAATAATATTAAAAATCAATATAAAGTTGATTAAAATAAAATTATGTGGATTAAATTTAACTTCATGATACATATTTTAATCATTATCACATTAAAATCATATTGGGACACTCATATTACTATATCTATTAAAATAAAATACTTTTTAACAAAAATTTGCATTTTTCACGGTTCACTGAAAAATCAGTATTTTTAAAAATATTCCCAAACATTCAACCAAAGTAAAATTTTATAATACTCTTCCATAAATGAATTTTATTTTACCCAATATTTTTTATAATATTTTCAAAAAAAATAATATAACCATGCTACAAAAAGATGAAACATTAATTTTTTATAGATACTTTTAATCAAAAAAATTGATTTATCGCGTCTAGAAAAGACATACAATGAATGTTAAAGAATAGATTTAATATATTATTAATAAATTTCAAAAATATAATCTGAAACTATGATTTTTTTCAAATTTATTTTTATAATACACACATTGTCCAATCAGACTATTTTTCAAAAAATAATGTCCTTTTATTTTTATGGGCGGTTTATTTTAATTTATAATTTGTTGGACACAAAATAATTAATTATATAGACAAGTTTAAACCATATTTTAATAATTTAGTAAATCATGTTCAAACTAAAAACTCTTATGGATATGTTATAATGGAAATATAAATCTTGATTCGTTTATGTTTGGTAGTGTATGATGAATACGCTATCGAACATAAAAATCTTAGAGTTCTGCGCCCCGTAAGCTAAAATAATTATTTCATGTAACGTAATATAATAATAACTTGTCATTTCATTTACACTACCTAATATAATTTTATTTATTTAAAATATCATTTTTATAAGAGGCCCAGATATACACCCTATACATCATGTTCTACACAACTACATCACCTGAGGTATTATCAATAGAATCAAATCAACATCATTACAGGTCACCTCTACCATTATCATTGATTTTCAATAGAAAAATGTATGATTATCATAATTTCCTACACCATATTCTAGAAATTGTTTCTTATATCATTTATGGAGTCGTCAAACTTGTAATGAAACCTCCATTATCACCATCACAAAAATAAGAAAAAAAAAGAAATAATCATATAAAACTATAGAGAAATATAAGAAAAAAATAATTCCTCGCTTTAAATAGAATATGTTTTTGAAACATATTTTTATTATCAAATAATATCCTCTGGATCATAGAATAATATTATAATTAAAAAAAAGACCAAAATACACATATCTAACATTCCTGAAAACCCTACGAAACCAAAAAATAGGGAAAACTACTAGACAATCTAACTGTACCCCAAGAGCTCACACCCCTTTTCTACAATATATATGGTCCAATATTGATTAGGTACATAGTGAACAATGTGTATGGGGTGAATCTCTTAAATTACATTGGGTATAATAGACACCATGATGGAATGAATTAACCACCATGGTAGACACGTGAAAAGATATGTTATGTACACAACGTGAAAATTACTTCATATCAGAAAAAAAACCATAACATAAAATAGAGATGACATATATGATTATAATGAATCTACCAAGAAGGGAGGAGAAAATATAAAATTAAGAGGGATTATCATTACCATGGGGAACTAAGATCAAATTAACTTTAAATTAGAGAAATTATTTCAAAACACATATATGTATAAAAATATGTGTCATGAGAATCTTGGAATATAATTTACCTTTTAAAAGAGGTAAAACTCTAGAAATGGTATGGTAGATCATGAGAGATAAATCGAGGAATATCATAGAAAAATAGAATGATCGTTAATTGGTTATGAACCCCTATCTAATGGAATTTTATACTTACTAGAGATATGGGATTATTATTATTAGTTTTTATATTCATTTTTTGATGTTAATTATTGTATGATATAATTATTGTAGGCTTTTTTGGGTTTTTTTCATGGACAATAGTGGATAGGGGAACATGTATATCCATCGTATTTGGAATAAATATTTTTTTGGCATTTGGGTTTTTCTGGGTGACTAAGGATCTTGATAAGATCGATATTTTGATTGATTAAAGTGTATATGGATACATATATAGTGTTTTATCGTATAAAATTTAATTGAATTATTGTCTTATAGATTGTTTTTTGAAAAATGAGTGGTTTTCATTTGATCATTTTTTTTATCACGGAATGTAATATTTCAAGACTGAGATAAATTAGGTGCAATGTGTAGATGATGTAAAGAAAGTCTTGGTGAGTTGGTTCTAGTAGTTGATACTTCAGTTATATTATTGATCGATGTTCAGTATTACTAAGACATGGTTTGGTACAACACAAGTTTCTTCTGTGAGATGGATACACATGGTAAGGAAGATAAATTCATGTTTGTTTTACATCAACATGCATTTTGTAAAATAAATAATCTTCTACTATTATGGTGGTGTAATATAAATTGTGGTATTTGTTGGATGTTATGTCTTATTAAATTTTGTAGAAGTTATTTATAGTTATTGGATGATGATCTAAGCTGGTTAGATGTAGGTTGGCTCAAGCATAGGTAAATGTTTTTTTTGTTTCAATGTAATAGAAGACTGGAATATGGTGTGTGGTCATGCAAGTTGAATTGTAATGAGTGAGATAGGGCATTTTTTTATAATTGTTGCATCATTTTTTCATTTATATATATGAAATTTATTTCTAATGGATCCATTTTTATTTGTTTAGTCATGTATGCCTAGGTTTGTAACATGTTGTTCACTCATGCATGAATTCTATTGTATAGTTGGGTGATATAAATGTGCATTCCCATTTTGGTTTAGATGAGTTTGATATGGGTATTCCAAAATAACTAATTAAAGGTTTCCATGTAAAATTAAAACTCACCTTAGAATGGTTTGTGAGTGTTGTATTATCAGTCATCGAGAGGTCTCAGTGTGTGAGGGAATACACATGTTGTTTGCAAGTGGTGCTACTTCAAATGTGGATTGATGGAATGGGAAATGTGTGGGACTATGGATAATCTTTCACACATTAGGATGTCCATATTTAGGTATTTATCAATGGATGAACTTATATAACCCTTATTTTAAACATCCAATATGTGGTGAGGGGACTATAGTGGGTATTATGGTTGATCACCTCAGGGTATGACCAATAGTGAGAAATGGATTATCAAGGTTTAGTTATATACCAATCTCTAATAAAATAATTTCGATTACAATATTAATAGAGGTTATATGCATTATTATAATGGAACTTTTTTCTCCCTATTAATGGAAAAAGTTGTGAACATATTATATTTTCATGTTAAAGTCAATTTTTCCATATTAATTGAAAGGTGTGGATAGTGTTTGGATGATAATGAATAAGAAAGAGTGAATGAATGGTGATGATGGGGCTGTTCTTTTTCAATTACCTATTATTATTGAAATGCATTTAATCCTATATTTATGTGATCATCATTGTAGGTTGGTTTTTGTGAAAATATGTGGTGTTGTTATTGGTATCCTAAAGGATGATTGTGATTGGTTTTTTTAGTTATCAATCATTTATAATTGAGTTAGTGACATGAAGTCATTTAATTTATTAATAGTCAATGTGTGGAAATTGCACTTTGGCTGCATTGATTATACAAGGGGATAATAAGGATACACTTATGGGAGGGTAAATATTGTATGCAATTAGTGTATTCCAATCATATTAAAATGTTGATGCATAAATTGAAACCGGATAGGGGATATTCATGATGGACTGAAGAAACATATGTGTAAGTATATATTATTTTATATGGTTCCATTAGAAATATCAGATTTGGAATTTGGATGTGGTTTCAGATAGATTCCATGTGTTGGCAGTAGTCTCTCTATTGATTTTTTTACAATCATAGGGTGATTAAGATTGGGGTTTCATTAGTGTTCATTATTTCAGTAAAATGATGTTTTATGGTTGGATTGGAATCCAATTGTACATTTTTTTTATATTAGGCCAAGAAATTTATATAGTGGTTTGAGAAAAAATTAAAATTACTTGATGGATTAAAGTATCAAAATCAAGTGATTTTATTGTGGATTATTGTTTAATTATGTGTATATTTTGAATAATTCATCATTTGAAGGGTATATTAGTGCTAAAATGTTTAATTTGATGTTGTGAGTTGGAAACTACATCTTGTAGGATTTTTTGGTTGTTTGGCATGTTTTTAAGAATCAAACCATGGTTTATGGGAAATTATAAGGTATTTGGGCCTAGTACATGGTTGAGGAGTCATATCAAGAAAATTTGATAATAATGACTAGAGGGAAAAATGGATTTAGATTGACTAATGGGATAATATGAGATTTAATCTAGTGATTTTAAAAAGACGATAAGCTCTATAAAGGGGATATTTTCTTGACTCATGAATTTAATGGCATTTTTTTATGATGAATTATGTTGTCTGGGTACCTGAGATTGTGGGTTGGATAATTTGGATTTGAATTTTCATTCATGTTGTGTCAATACATCTCAGAGATGTTTAAATGTGTATTTATAGACATATAATGATTTCTACGTGATCATATAAGTTTAGATGTGCGGATAGGGTAACCCTAAAGCATAATTATGTTAAATGAGGATTTTGATAACCAGTTTTGGTGGGGGGATACCAGATTGCCTATCAAAGATGAGAAATATCCATAGACATGGATAGGCCACCTGCGGGATGTGAAATGGGTTCCTTGTAAAGAGTTGGATACATAGTATAACATGACTTAGTAGCTTCTAATTCCATGTGTATGATTAAAAATGAGCGGAATGTCAATCTTTTCAGGGACATTCATTATTGCATTTAAATAGGGAACTTCCATTTGTGGAGTCAATTTTTGATACATCAGAGTAACTCTATCTCTCCTTTGGGACCCCCATGATAGTGTTCTGTTTTTGTTGGGTTATAGAATTTATGAGGTATAATCTCTCATTATACATATATTCTCCCACATCATTTTTTATATGATTTTTGATGGTTCACATAGGTATTTGGATGACAACTTGACATATTGAATGTGGAATTGTATATACAGAGGAAAGTTTTACATTTAGTAGATAATGGATTGTAATTGATAATCGATTTATGATGTTGCTGATTTTGATTGGAAATGACCACTACCAGATGTGTTTTCTAAGAAAGATTACTGGTTTACTATGGATATTTACAGTTAATTATATTTTAGTTATTGAGAATTTTGGTTGTAGAGGTTTCATGGGTGTTACATTGAATATTCAAAGTGATGTTGGTCATTTTTTTGTAGAGGATCTTAGAGAGGTTTTGGTATATAAGGCTAAGGAGAATAAGTTTCAGTCAATAATAATTTTTTTTATTTTAAAATTGACAATAAATTTTTTATAATTATGTATCTTAAATTTTAAAAATGTTAGGGAATTGTGTTATGCTTAAAGCCTTGCGTGTCATAGAACAATATTAGACATGTCATAGAAATGTATGTCATAAGGATAGTGAATTTTTTATTGAGTTCGGTTATCCCAATAATATATATATGTATATTCCAATATACAAATTATTTTCGACTCAAACCTAGGATTATTGGTATGGGAGAATTTGATACAAACCAAAATCACCCTAAATAGAGATATATTTCATCATTGATACTCTTGGATTAGGATACAATTAATAAATAAATATTAGGTGTCATGAAATACCATAAATGTTTCCTCAAACGGGGTGAGGCTTTTGATGGACTTGCACATTTCCTGAGGTGACTATCAAAACCTGGGATGAGTTGTGAATGTCCATGGTTGGATCTCATTGGGATAATATCAGCTTCAAGAGGGGATTATTCCTATGGGTGATAGGTGAGATGGTCAAACATTTCATGTAAGGTTAGGAACACTAATATATAGGTTTATAGTTAGTCCATTCATGAGGTGATCCTGATAAGAATTATAGGTCTTAGTGTAGTATATCCTATAGGGATTTCCTCTCGATGATTCATTTGATATATCATCTACATGAGATGTGAGATAAGACCCATTGTTGGTTATGGAAATTTTTAGATTGATTTGGAATGGGATTTTTCGGGGAAATGATTTTGTCTGTATAATCTTGGTTCTAGGGTATTAGGACCAAGAAATTAAAATATAATGCTGGAAATAAAAAAATGACTCATCTCACAAGTCTAGGGTTAGGTGACGCATATAGGTTGTGGAATCACCATGAGGTGTTGGATATAGATTAAAACTAATTCATAGACACCATTATATATATAAGGAACATATTGGATACCATTATGGGTTATATTGGAATGTTTATGTGTTCAACTTGTTTTTCATATATGTTCACTTCTAGTTCCGATTGATTTTCTTGAAAGGATAAATAACTGATGATATATTCTTTTAGGCACATGAATAGTCTTTGAGTGAAGGGTTAAATGGTGAATACTTGGTATTAAATGAAATAGTTATTTAATGGGGAATTTTAAGTACATGTACTATATTTTGTTATCCATAATTTTTTAATGAACAGCCTTTAGTTAGAGGGATTTGATGTTTGGTAATCATGAGGACCTCATTTGAGTGAAACGTATGTGGTCCTGGATTAATAAGAGTACATGCATTGAATGAGAGAGTAGTTATCAATGTGATGAATCTTTGGATATTTTAGTAAACATCACAATTATTTAGAGGTAGGATGTATGTGTTATATCCTGGGATTTGGTGGGAGTCCATCCCCGAGTGAGAGTGTTGAAGGAGAAGTGTTATATCTAGGGATTGGATATAGAAACCCACCACGAGTTAGTGTTTGGTGGTGTCGATTTGTGATATGAGATGTGGTATGTGACCATATTATGATAGTGGGGTTAGTGGTATGAATTATTTTGTGGGATGTATTATGATATTTCATCCTAAGTGAGGTGGTTTTGTACCATAATTTTATATTGGTTTTTTACTTTTTATAGGACTTACCATGAGTGAGAATTTTATGGTTGAGAATTAGTATGATATTATATCACGACTACTAGTTTATGGGTATGAGGTGATTAATTCTCCATAGTTTTAATGTACAAGGGTCCATACTTATAGGGTATGGTGTCATGGGGGTTTTTTAGCACATTATTACATGAAAAGAATTTTAATTTGATGACGTATTACTTTTTTTTAAATATCATGAATACAGATGTACATGATGGAATATATTTTAGAAACGTAGGGAGCACCTGTTGAGATTTATTTCTCACACCATGAATGGAGAATCTGATGATTTTTAATACATTATATATTGCATATATGTCTATGCATTTGTTGTTTAGTGGATTGGGCCATAGTATGAATATTGGTATTTGATAATGGCATAAAGGTGAAAAAAGTTTTTATTAGATCCTCCTTGAATCAGTTTTCTTTTGTATTTTTAGATTAGATTGACCCAACAGGTAATTAGTTTGGATGAATTACTATATGAACTACATTTTATATTTTTATATCTGAGTTATATTCTATTTATTAACATTCTGATTTTCTATTGACATATAATAATTTGTTATTCACCTATTTTTATGGAACTAATATTATGAGTGTAGTCTCTACATATTAATTATAGAAACTCGCCACTAGCTACCATCCTATGGAATTATGCGTCATATGCATTTTGTATTATTGTGGTATAAACATGATTTCTTTTTTGGGGATCTTATTTGAGGTATTAAAAATTCCATCAAAACAAGTAATAAGATTCAATAATACAAAATAGGCCAGCAATTTTACCATTATATACTAAATAGTGTGGTTAGATATATTCGGTGGGTGTAAGATAGGTGTGATAAATTTTCATATTGGATTTGAAAATGAATCTCAATAAGTAATTTAAAAAAATCCTAATTTAACTTGATTTAAAAAAATTAATAATAACCTATTTCATTATAAGTTTTTTATAATTCTCCGAATTCAGGTATAAACTAGTGTAAATCACATTGGAATAACTATAAAATTTAAAAATATAAAAATATCAATAAAAAAATCATATAATAAAAAACACATTCCTTATATATTATAAAACATATTATTTGAGAATCTATTCAATGGGATTACCAATAACCATGATAATTGAAGCACCTATGGGCCAATGATGCAATCCAGCTGACATAACACCCTTGCTTCTCTCTAGTTATTATTGATTGGAAATCCCCAAGTAATGAATTTATAAATATTTGTTAATACTTTCAAGATTCTAATCTATGATAGTGGGGAATAAATCATTATTACACTCCTTAATACCTTATATACCAATGTCAGTCTACACAAAATCAATATATCATCACATAAACCAAGAATATTTCATCTTCAATAACTCCATAAATCATCATGGTATATACAAATTATAGATAAAAATAATTCAATTTCATTTAATTATAGTCACCATAATTACCTTATCTATAATAAAATATATTATTTTCTAAATTTCATTATTGGAAAGCACAATCCATGCAAAAAATAAATAAATTCAATTCAATGTAAAAATAGTATTTTAATCAATTTGACTATGACCTCGAATGCATGATAATGAATTTTAGAAAACCAATCTTTTAGAGAAATTATATTCCTTTGAATAAAAGTTTAAATTCATAAAAACAATGGAAACTATTGTAATACCGTTAAAAATTATTTATTCATATAATTATATGTTAATTAAATGATAAAAAAATATCAAGTAAAAAAATTAATTCATATAATGAGTGGTATGTAGAAAATAAATATGTTATTCTAACAAAGGATAGCATACTTATTCAAAGTAAAAGAGATCACCATGAGATAGAACCCTTATTAATCTTAAAAAAGTATTACTTTCATTGTTACATTTCATAGACATTAATGTTCTCCATATGGAAAACGTGGGAATGGAATATGCAAGATGATTAAAAGAATTGATGAGCATAAAATTAAAAGTAAAAATAATTGGGGGATGATAGATTTTCCTATAGAATACTTTATAGTTGAGTGACTAGAATAATTTAAGACCATTTTAGTATGAATATATTTTTTGGGATCATATTGAATGTATTGTGGTTAAATGGTTAAAACTAATATGAAATACCTAAATAAAAGAAAATCAGGAATTTCGAAACTGAGATTCTATATAAGTTTCATTTCTATTATGAATCATTTATAAAACCAATCAAAAACTATGTCATAGTTTCATGAATCAACATAGAAATGTAATTGATTTTAATTATTATTTGAAAAAACTAGAATTAAATCATATATATTTATCTTGAATACAGCATTCCCCTATTCATGGTGGAGATAAATGTTTATTAGTAAAGGTGTACTAATGAGACATTCATCACTATCCTTTGGTTTTTATTATTTATATAAACAACAGTAAAAGTATTCAAAAAATTAATAAAAAATATAATATATATAGAAAAAATATGAAAATAGGGGGAAATTGTATATATTTTTCATATATCCCTTAAAATAAATAAGATCAATCTGGACCTTCTGATTCAAATTATTTTTCTTGATTTTTTGTTCTATATTCCTAGTTTTTCCTTTAAATAATTTATTTCATTTTTTCATGAAAATAAAACAATAAAATTAAACAATATAAACCTAATGAATATTAATATTTACCCACATTCAATGTATTAAACAAAAATGTGTCTTATAATTTGATAAAACGTCAATTTTAATTTAATATGAATTTGTGTTAGTGTTATATTATTGGTACATAATAAATATATTATGTTGAATAATGTAAAAAAATATATCATGGGTTTTCAAATAATATAATAATATATTCCTGCCAACACCATCTTTAATCCTCAAATATCTATCATTTAAAAAATTAATAATTCCATTGCCACAACTTTTCATATTAATCCAAAATATTTCATTCCCATAATAATGATTGATTCCCCACTATCAAGTATCATTTTCCCTTTATTAATTCATATAATAAGAGATATTTGTTGATTGATATTCCTCTCATTTTTTTTAAAAAAAAATTAAATAAACACATAGTTTATTTTAAAGAAAATTCAGTCATACATAAATATATTTTGCAAGAGTAGTGATGTAGCTATCATCATCTTATAATGGGGAGAATATTTTCCCTGAATAATTAATTTTCATAACTTATGTTTTTATTAATCATTACCACCTATATTAAAAACCATTTTACCAAAAATATTATATTATATTGAAAATTTTATATTAATAAAAAAATAATCATAAAAATATTCTATTTAATTTTTTTCATAAAATAATTTGTGTCATGTATTTTACCAATGAACTCTGGATGTGGTCTTCACATTGACAAGGCAACTTGAGTTTGACCAAAAAGTACCTCTATGATCATAGAATATGAAAAGTGGATATTTCTGTGCAACATGAATTCATATATAATTAGTGATGGATATCCTTAAAAAATTCATTCCTTTTTTGGTGACGTGGTAGTGTGAACATACAATTGGATATAGGTTACGAATTTCATAAATTATTGAAATAAGGTATCAAAGATGAAAGTAATCATTTTTAAGGGACTTCCAAACATATTTTGGACTCATAAAATATACTCATATAGTACATAGACTATATCCAAGAGCGTATATCACTTCATCAACATCAACATGAATGGTTTCAGATCCAACGAACACCTTCATATCAAAATTTGTGGTCATGTTAATATTCCATCTATTTCTCTATGAAGAATTCGATATTTTTTATAAAAAAATCATTTTACTTTGTACCACTTATTAAAATATCATGTTAGCATAATAATAATGAACTACCCTGTGAAAAGTATTATTCTATTAAAGGATACTCAAAAAAATAAAAAACAGCCTAGGAAAAAATGTATGACTCATGTGATCCACCAACCTCATAAATCATGTTTTTAGGAAATATTAAGAATAATTTTCCTTAAAAGTGGCGCCAAATAACAATTTAGTTCAAGATAGTTTGATTTATACATCTATTGAATCCAATCTAGTCATGTGATATCTGTACCACCTCAACCTTGAAGGAGTCAGTTGTAGGCATGCCTACTATTCCAGTAATATGATCATTCTAGGGTAATGAAATTCATTGTTGGAAGCCATCAAGTGTATGATCTGAACCAATATACACCCCTTAAAATAAATAAAAACATAATATATCCTCATGAATATATTCAATAATTACAAATTAATGGATGTTATAGAATACAAACCATGCAGGCCTATAAATATCTTGAGTACTCCATTATTTAAACACCAATTTGAGCAAGGGGATTATGGATATAGAGTTCTTAGATGAGATTATAATGTAATATTCATAACAAAAAATTCCTATAGATAAGTGATCAAGATGAAGTGAACTAGTAGAAGTGAATTAAGTGAATTTAATTAAGATAATTATATTAAGGGAAACTATTTTGGTGAAATTCCTTTTGCGCCTATGAGAACAAAGAAAACACATGGTTCACTTAATCACTAAATGACATTCCTTATTTACCAAAGGATTTAGGATAAAATATTCATACATATAATTACTTAGTATAAATTATTCATTAAAAAAATATTTAGGTGAAATTCCCCATATGCCTATCGAGTTAGGGTTAATGACCAATGCACCTAAGGAGTTTTGAAAATTTATTCAGACACCAAAGGAGATATTAGATATTCATTGTGCCATTTTTCTAGTAGTAAAATTCATATAAAATTTTCCCCGACACTCCCTAGATCCCCTAAATACCTCTAATATAGGATGAAATACCTCTCTCCTTTCACAATCCTTAAATACACTCTTACTAGGACTAGGTTCCTTACCTAAGAACACACTAGGGTGGAGAACCATCTCTTTTTTCTAATAGGGATAAACAAAAAAATAACCATGGTCATAGAACTAGATAGATATCCTCTAAAAATACACATAGAGTTCATATAATCCTCTTTATTTATAAAATAGAATTCATTCAATATACTCTATTTGGATTCCCCATTGTTCCAACAGTAGAGATACTCCACTCGAAATTCAAAACACGCATTCACTCAACCCATTTTCCTATGTGAATACCACATTTGACTACCCCAGAATATAAAACCCAATCATTTATCACCTCATATAATTAACCTCGTTTTTATATAACAAATATAATAACTAATTTTAATATCCCAATCAATAATATATTCAACACTCCTATGCAATAAAACTAATCTTCTACACCTTATTTATCACAATGAGCAGCTCTCTCATGAGATTTGTTTTATTGATCATTATATTGGAATAAATGATATAAATCTCTAGAATAACCACTATTTCTATTTTCAAAAATGTTATCTATGTGGAATACACCATTACTTTGAAATGGTAAATTTAATGAACTCTCATTCATATATGACACTAAATTATTTCACTCAAACTATGTGGGTTTCTATTCCATGTGATAAGGATATATAGGATTCCAGTATATGGTTCAAACCCAAACCCTACAAAATATATATCTTGTGCTTCGTACTATGAAGAAGCCTGAAATAAATCTAATCCTTTACAACTACAAATAATCATGATTTATGAATAGGGATTCTCTATTGTAATCCTAATACTTTCTTATATTACTGGAACATTACAACATAAGAAAACTCAAGGGAATAACTAGTGGATAATCCCTGCACAATTATCCTATTTTCACACCTTAATGACATTGTTAAATCTCATGGGAGATTTTAATGTATAAACATGGAACAATTTTATTATTATCGCACGTTTTTTAATATAGTAACACCTCAAGGGAACATTGTGTGTAAGCACTAGTCACTCACATTTTTTCACACCTTTCATGGATAAGGTATCCCATATTTTCCTTCTAAAAGGTATATCACCTAACTTCATCATGACATGACTCATTACAAAAAATAGTATTAAACACAATGGTAATGTCATATCATATCTCATGTTTCTTTATTTTCAATTATATGATCATTCAAGGTAAGGTTATGCATATCTCCCTTAAGGGATGAGAATAAGGTTATTTCAATAACTATTCCCTATTTTACAATCTTAGAACCCCCTATCAGAAGAGAATTTTGTATCAACGTGTTGTTAAGAACAAGGTGAACTATCTTTCTTTAATGATGATCTAAGGATACCTTTAGTGAAAATCCGAGTTGGTCCACCATATCTCACATCTTAAGAATGATATTACCTTATGGTTTGATATGGGGAATCCTGTTTTGGACCCTTATTAGGAGTAATACCCAAGTATTGAATGTATATTCTAGTTACTAATAGAAACTATTTCTCATAATGGGCCACTCAAATGAATTTCCACCACAAATCATTGGATGGAAAAACATTCCTAGTACTCTTAAACTTCTGACATATAGCTAAATATACGGGACCTTTTCACAAGAATTTAAAGGTACGTAGTGTCCCCTCAAGAACTAAAAAATAATCTGGGATCAGATTTTGTTCATTGGGAAATATACGAAGCCATCTTATAGGTAGAACTCGTAACCAACAATAGCTTACACCCCCTAGATGGTGATAAACACTTGAGATGACAAATATTCATCATTAAACTAGATAATCTTAAAATAATAAGATAATAATATATATCATTAAAAATTCATTCTAGTTTCCAAATCATTACATGTATTCTATATAATCATTGGAATATGTGTATGGATTACCCAAATCATGTTGTGAAGGATTCACAGACTTACCATAATTTTATAAGAGAGTCCCAGTATAGGAAATAATCCCCTTCAAATGTGTATAAAGATCCTAACCTCCAATACTTCTGACTAGCATGCATTCTGATGAATCCCTAGTAAGAAACCCTAGTGACCATCAAAGTCCAAAATGATTTTCACATCAAACATTCCTACATTAGGGATCCTATGAAATCCCACAACCTTGAACTACTAATCGATGTTGGGTTGTCGATCACCAAATCACCTCAACTGTTCTTCCCTATAAACTTATGTCTATGGACTAGCATATATGGTTTATGTGTACCCATTGAGGAGACTATACCGTCTATTAACAGTAGTAATAATAGTATAGAATAAATGAAACCTAAATAACAAGACATATAACCATAATATATTAGATATATTAAGATCAAATAAATAACTTATTACATAAAATTTTATTAATGGAAGTATGAAATACATTTATTAATGGATCCCCAATGTTTTGATCATGTTCAAAAGATATTAAATTAATAAAATAAAAAAAAATTCAAACAGCCAATTATTCCCAAGACAAGACTAAAACTATTATCCACACTCCATTATAACAAGTCATAGAATCATTATGAAACATTCCCTTTCTTAAAACATATATCCTACAAATACATAGTCCCTTATTCTTTAACCACGTCCCATAGAATCCCATGAATGGGTGAGTACATATAAGGCCCCAGCCTTAAACCTTACTTAATCTTGAGTTATTACAAGATTACACATTGAGGATCTTTTCGGGTTTAGAGTTTTAGAGAATTAGATCATAAAAATTGCATTACATTCCACATATAAACAAAGTGGTTACATAAAGATAGTATTCTTCATTCCCATCAATGGAAACACATTTAAAATAAAACATGGATTATTTCTTGACACATCCTTGACTCTATCATCTTATCATGTACCTTTCCCTTGACCTGTGAAAAACATTTCAAAAACTTGGGATGAGCATAAAAACTCAGTATGGGTTATAAAAAAAGAAACATGGAAAGGAAACATGAGTTCATATATACATAAAAATGAAATCATACTTTACCCATAAAACATAGGCACTTTAACATACCTCATAAAATCATGAATAAATCATAGAAATCATAAGACATAAAGGTAACTTGAGGCATTCATAACATTCTTACGTAGGGAGTAACCCTCTTGGTTACGTTTGGAATACCCATCACAGTATATTCCCTAAAATCTCTTCGGAGAAACCTTAACGTTTCACTCCTTCGCGTTACCCAATGCATTGGAGAGCTATAACGGGCTCACCCGCCCTTAGTTTATCACGGAACCACCCGTCTTCATAATAATGCCCAAGAACCATAACATAATCATATCACATAAAACATGCTTAAAGGAAACATAACATTTCCAAATTTCAATCACAAGACATCAATACAACACAAAAACATTGTGAAAACCATTTTCCATACCAAAATAAAAGAAAAGTAAAACATGGTATTTATTTTTCTTTTAAAAAAGAAGGTATGGCTTGTAGAGGAAGCCGAAACTCAAATAACGGTCACGACGGCGGAGAAGTCATTGTCGCCGCATACGTACGACAAAAACATTCCCTTTTGTCATTTAGTAAACACTTTGTATAAAAAAGATTCCTTTTGAATAAACGTAAAAGTCAAAGGGGTTTATACACCGTATAAAAGAAAGTTGTGTATAAAATAAAATATGCCTCAACGAAAGGAGATTGAGACGAAGTCCCATACCTCGTATCCGACTTGACCCGACCGTTCTTTAATCTCCTAAATAATAAACTTGAGTTAATCTCTACTTGCTTATGAATCTTTTTCATGTTCATTATTCCTTTTATACCATGTTATGAACATCATGTAATCAGTTAAGTTAATAATGTTCATTTTGTCGGTATTTGGTTCTTAAGTCAAAAAATAGACTTCTTACACTTACATGTTGTTAATTTGGTCAAAGGTTAATTATATCCAGAATGGTATTCATGATGTAGATATTATATATGTCATTTATATCCAGTAAATACATTCATTTATAATGTTACATCACATTTAGAGGTAAGAAATGAAATGCACCGTTCATGGAGACGGTAAGCCGTACGTACGCATGAACGCTACTTCCATTTCTATTTCATATTTTCTGGAATGGAATCATAATGATATAAGAGTATATTATAATTCCAGTATAATAACATATATAATATCATTAACTTTATCCTTTACACATCCCACATATGGTATTAATGAATCAAATCACTTTTAGGGGGCGGTAGTCCGCACTTCCTAAAATGAAGATATCGTGTTTACCCATAATGGAAACCATAAAGGTATTCCCAAAATGAAAAAAACAGAAGCTTAAGGAAAACATAAACATATTATATATCATATATAAAAATAGTGACATCATAATGGCCACCTTTGAAGGTGTTAAATGAGTATTGAACAATCATTGTTTCGGGAGGCAGAATTTCGCCATCCACGGAAACCGTATGTTCTTTAACCATTTGATGTAGTTGTGTGAGAGTGTAGCTCAAATAAATCTTATAACAACATCCTAGTATATTTAAGATACTGGTGTCGTAACAAAAGAAGTAAATAAAAAGAGTTTAGGGGGTTGGAGAAGCAAAATAAAACAAATGAACATGAGAGAATGAATTACCTTTAAAAGTATAACTCCTTTTGATTTGAGCCTAAAGGCTTCCTTTGAAAAGATTCTGCCCAAAGGGAATCCTCTAGGATGAGGATAGGGATGTGGAGAGAGTAAATGGGCAGGGGTTGGCCGAGCCAAAGGCTTGAGGAGTGTGTGAAATGAAGTAGAGGTGGGGGCCTTTTATAAGAGGAGAGGAGGGGCACTTTTGGAAAGTAAAGAAATATTACTTTATTTGAAAATGTGTTTCTATTTTAAAAGGTCCCACATTGATATAATACGTGGATAGTGTGATAAGGGTTCGAAATCCACTCATCCAATTGGTTTTGGCCATGTGTAGTGCATAGATGTTAAATTGTCTTTCCATTTTATTTAAATCGTCAAATAATGACGTCATCACTGCATCATTATTATGTCATAAATAATTTAATTTATTTAATGTCTAAAAATCATAAAAAAAATACTATGATGTAGGAAATATTTTTAACTTTCCAATGACTATTTATAATCAAATATATGATCTTTATAACCCCATGTAAAAATTGTTTTTTTGAAACATATTATGTTTGTGTTATTTTTACTTTTACATTAAATAAAACGTTATTTATGTCATTTCCAAACCAAAGTGTCTCCATGGGGTCCCCAAGTTGACCCATGGCTTGTCTTGGTCGGCCATGACACAACCAATAAGGTTTGGACATGTGTCTAGGTCATTTCATTTTATTAAAGCATTATTTATACCTTAAACTACCCTAATTACCACTAATCGCGATTAAGAACTTAATAAGTTACTATTCACCAAAAAATTATTTTAATCTCATTGAACCACATTTTACTTCTTAATGACAACCATGTATGTCAGATTTTCAAAATTCAATACACATTAGTGGTAAACTTTCATTTAACTGAAAAATCAGTTTGCTTGATTACCACTTAGTGGTTTCACTATTCATCAAAAATTGACGTTTTTCAGAAAATTACCAAAAATTTACCCTAAGCTATATTTGATATTCCGAATTCAAAAATGAAGTCTATTTTACAAAATTCAAATCATATAAGTCACATTAATTAATTTAATAATTAATTTCCGCTGCCAGAGCAAATAGCGTGTTTTTACAAAACAATAAGTATCAAAAGATTGACACCAGTTTAAGTCTAATTTCAAAGTGAAATTGATTCCAATGACCACCATTGGATAAAATGGTAAAAATATATTCTAATTTCACTTCAAAACCAATTCAAAACATAATCTAATCATATAAATAAATTAGATTAAAAAGCAGTTTTGATGTAAAATGTAGTATTTTTCACTATTCATTAAAAAATGAACATTGTCAGAAAAATACCAAAAATTCACACAAGGTAAATTTTGATGTCCCAATCATAAAGGATAAGTTTATTTTGACAAAAATAGTTTATAAAATTGTCAAAATATAGATTCAAAAATGGTTTGCCATCAAAAGGCACTAAAGCAATCTTTTAAGAATATTAGTGTATTCCATGCATAAGATTGTATTTATTTTCATTTTAAGCCTCTATAACACTATCTTAATCATTAATAGACATAGAAAAAAATATCTATTATTCATTACTTACTTGGGATGTTACATCCTTCCCCCCTTTAGAAAATTGCGTCCCCGCAATTTATTTACTTATCGAATAAATGGGGGTACTTATCCCTCATTGCATTTTCAGATTCCCATGTTGCCTCTTCAATCATGTGGTTTTTCCACAAAACCTTTACCTGATGAATCACCTTATTCTGTAACACTTGCTCCATGTGGTCAAGAATCTGGACCGGTTGTTCCTCATAATATAGGTTCTCTTCCAGCTGAACTACCTCTGGACTCAAAACATGAGATGGATCTGGCATATACTTTCTCAACATCGAAATGTGAAAAACATTGTGTACCTGAGATAAACTCGGAGGTAAAGCCACTCGGTATGCAACTGATCCAACTCTCTCCAAAATTTCGTATGGTCCAATAAACCTTGGACTTAGCTTTCCTTTCTTGCCAAATCTCATCACACTTTTCCAAGGAGAAACCTTGAGAAAAACATGATCACCTACCTCGAAAGACAGATCCTTCCTCCGGTTATCCGCGTAACTCTTCTGCCTGCTCTGAGCTATTCTCATGTGTTTCTGAATCAGCTGAACTTTTTCTGCCATCTCTTCTACCAACTCTGGTCCCATCAACTTTCTTTCACCCACTTCATCCCAGAAAGCTGGAGTTCGACACCGCTTCCCATATAATGCCTGAAATGGTGCCATCTGTATACTGGAATGGAAACTGTTATTATATGAAAATTCAACCAAAGAAAGATGTTGGTCCCAACTTCCCTGATAATCCATAGAACAAGCTCGTAGAATATCCTCCAATGTCTGAATTGTTCGTTCTGACTGACCATCTGATTGAGGATGAAAAGCTGTACTAAAATTTAATTCAGTACCCAACGTCTTCTGAAGGCCTTTCCAAAAGTTAGAAGTAAACCTGGGATCACGATCCAATACAATGGAGAGAGGAACTCCATGTAACCTGACTATCTCTTTAAGATACAAACAGGAAAGTTGATCAAGAGAGAAAGTATCTCGTATAGCAAGGAAATGAGCAGATTTGGTCAAGCGATCAACAATAACCCAGATTGCATTATTACCTCGAGATGTCTTCGGCAATCCAACAACAAAGTCCATGGATATATTCTCCCATTTCCACTCTGGCACTGGTAAAGGATGAAGCATCCCTTTCGGTAACGACCGCTCTTCTTTAACCTGCTGACAAGTCAAACACTTCACAGTAAAATCAGCAATATCTCTTTTCATTCCATCCCACCAGTAATACTCCCGCAGATCTCTATACATCTTAGTACTACCCGGATGAACTGAAAACGGAGAACTATGAGCTTCACATAACAACTCTCTCTTCAACTGTGAATCACAAGGCACACACAATCTCTTCCCAAATCTCAAAACGCAGTCATTATCAATGTTGAATTCAGGCAACTTACCTTTCTGAACCAGCTCTACCTTTTTCTGCAACTCACTATCTTGCTTCTGTGCTTGCTTGATTCTATCTGATAGAGATGATCTCACTGATACCTGAAACAAAACAGAAGGACTTCCTGCACCAACAACTTCTATGCCAAAGTTCATCAAATCCTTGACCAAAGGATCACGTTCCAAACGCAACATTGTTAATGAAGCATTACTTTTTCGACTCAAAGCATCAGCCACTTTATTTGCTTTTCCCGGATGGTAATGAATTGTACAATAATAATCCTTGATTAATTATAGCCATCTCCTTTGTCTCATGTTTAACTCTTTCTGAGTGAATATATACTTTAAACTTTTGTGATCGGTATATATTTCACACTTTACTCCATACAAATGATGCCTCCAAATTTTTAAAGCAAAAACAACAGCAGCTAATTCTAAATCATGTGTAGGGTAATTTACCTCATGAGTTTTCAACTGTCGTGAAGCATAAGCAATTACCTGATCATTCTGCATTAGGGCGCAACAAAGTCCTTTCAATGAAGCATCACTGTATATAACAAACTCACCATTCCTGGAAGGTAGTTCCAAAACTGGAGCATTCACCAATCTTCTTTTCAATTCCTGAAAACAATCATCACATTCTTTTGTCCAGATAAACTTAACACCCTTCCGAGTTAGCTTAGTCATTGGACTAGATAACCGTGAAAAATTTCTAACAAACCTTCGGTAATAGCCCGCCAAACCAAGGAAGCTACGAATCTCGATTACATTTGTGGGTCATGGCCATTCTTCCACAACTTTTGTTTTTGCAGGATCAACAGTTATTCCATCTTTAGAAACAATGTGACCAAGGAAAGAAATTTGTTGCAACCAAAACTCACACATGCTGAATTTCCCATACAGTTTCTTTTCTTTTAAGGTTTGCAAGATAACCCTTAAATTTTTTTCATGCTCCTCTTTACTTTTAGAAAACACCAAAATATCATCAATGAAAACCACCACAAACTTATCCAAGAACTCATGGAAAATTCTATTCATTAAGTCCATGAATACAGCAGGTGCATTGGTTAGCCCAAAAGGCATTACTACAAATTCATAATGGCCATATCTCGTACGGAACGCGGTCTTCGGAATATCTGCCTCCTTTACCTTCAGCTGATGGTACCCTGATCTCAAGTCAATCTTTGAAAAAAACTGAGCTCCCTGGAGCTAATCAAACAAATCATTGATATGAGGCAAAGGATATTTGTTCTTAACAGTGATATTATTCAAGGCTCTATAATCAATGCAAAGTCTCAAAGAACCATCTTTCTTTTTAACAAATAAAACGGGAGCACCCCATGGTGATGTGCTAGGTCTAATGAAACCTTTCTCTAATAAATCTTGCAATTGCTCCTTCAACTCTAAAAGTTCAATTTGTGCCATTCGATAAGGGGGTTTTGAAATTGGCTTAGCATCAGGAACTAAGTCAACAGTAAACTCAACTTCCCGATCTGGTATTATTCCAGGCAACTCATCAGGAAAAACATCAGGATACTCATTTACCACTGGAACATCATTAATCTGAATAGTTCCTTTATTTTCAACGACATGTGCAAGGTAACATTCATTTCCATCTTTTACAAGTTTCTCGGCCTCTCGATATGTTATCAAAAGTAAGGGTTCATTCTTGTAAACAAACTGAAAGTCTTTCTGAAAAGAAACTTCTTTAGCTCTACAGTCAATCTTAGCATGGTAAATAGAGAGCCAGTCCATACCTAGGATAACATCAAACTCTACTAGAGGTAGAACAATAAGGTTTGCACGTAGGTTCTTTACACAGATAAGGATAGGAAGATTCTTATAAATTCTTTTTTCCTCGACACTTCCCCCAGGTGTTTTTACCAATAGTTCAGGAGTCATTTCTTGAGATGGTATTCCCATTTTACTAGAAAAGGTTTCAGAGATGAAAGAATGTGTAGACCCCGAATCAAACAACACACTAGCATAATCTGAAAAAACAAACAAAGTACCTGATACAACTTCATTTGATGGCCGGACATCTGCTGAAGTAGTTGCAAAGGATTTCACCACCCCTTTCTGCTTGTAGTCTAACTGCTTCCCATCACTCAAGCTCCTTGTCAGACACTCGTTTGCATAGTGACCCATCTCCTTGCACTTATAACATTTCACTAACTGTAAATCAAATTTGTTCTTACCTTCACCTTGATCCTTTTCAGTGCAATCACGAGCCTTATGTCCCATCATACCACATCGTTAGCACTTCCCAAAATTCAGAAGACATTCCCCAGCATGCCTTTTTCCACATTTATCACAAAATGGAAACTTAGTTCTCTTACCATCAGACTTTTTTGAAGAATTCTTACCTTTCTCCTATCACCTCGGTCTCTTCTTCTGCTGGTTGTTATAGAAAACTTGGTCATCAGCAAACTCCATTTCCACCTTCTCAGCACATCGAACAAGCTTTTCATAACATTTAAACTCTCGAGAAGCTAATGCCCTTCGATATTTTGGCTTTAATCCTGAGTAAAAATGATTGATTTTACTATCAAGGTCCCGGATAAAATTTGGAGCATACCTTGCCAATCGAGTGAACCTTTCTTCATAGGCAGCCACTGAGTCTTCCTCTTGCCTCAATTCCAAGAATTGCTTTTCCATCCTAAGTCGAACAGCCTTAGGAAAATACTTCTCAAGAAACATACCTTTGAATTCATCCCAGTCAAGAGCATCAATCTCATCGGCGTCCCTGATATTCTTAACCATAGACCACCACTGATCTGCTTCACCCTCCAAACGGTAAATAGCAAGACTAACCTTTTGATTGTATGAACACCCCATAACATCAAAAATATTCTCCAGTGCTTTAATCCACCCTTCAGCTAGCACAGGGTCAGATGATCCTCTGAATGATGGTGGATGTTGCCTTATGAAATGTTCCACCACTGACATGTTCCTCTGCGGTTGATCTGGCTGATCTCGTGCATGGATACCACCGCCATTTATCGCTTGAGTCAATTGCGCCATCACTGCAACAAACTGTTCAGTTCCAATTCCGACCATTTCTGGATGCTGATTTGGAAGGTTATTTCCTTCTATATGCCTTCCTAGCACTGCTTCCCTGTTTCCTCTGTGGAAAACCATTCTGAACAAACATGTCTTAGATGAAGCAACATGGTAATCTTTAAATGATATATCATTTCAAAAAAAATATTTTTGGATAATCATTTAATAGAATTATAACTCCTAAAGTTATCTAAACTGACCTTTGATACCAACTATAAGGCCCCAGCCTTAAACCTTACTTAATCTTGAGTTATTACACGATTACACATTGAGGATCTTTTCGGGTTTAGAGTTTTAGAGAATTAGATCATAAAACTTGCATTACACTCCACATATAAACAAAGTGGTTACATAAAGATAGTATTCTTCATTCCCATCAATGGAAACACATTTAAAATAAATCATGGATTATTTCTTGACACATCCTTGACTCTATCATCTTATCATGTACCTTTCCCTTGACCTGTGAAAAACATTTCAAAAACTTGGGATGAGCATAAAAACTCAGTATGGGTTATAAAAAAAGAAACATGGAAAGGAAACATGAGTTCATATATACATAAGAATGAAATCATACTTTACCCATAAAACATAGGCACTTTAACATGCCTCATAAAATCATGAATAAATCATAGAAATCATAAGACATAAAGGTAACTTGAGGAATTCATAACATTCTTACGTAGGGAGTAACCCTCTTGGTTACATTTGGAATACCCATCACAGTATATTCCCTAAAATCTCTTCGTAGAAACCTTAACGTTTCACTCCTTCGCGTTACCCAATGCATTGGAGATCTATAACGGGCTCACCTGCCCTCAGTTTATCACGGAACCACCCATATTCATAATAATGCCCAAAAACCATAACATAATCATATCACATAAAACATGCTTAAAGGAAACATAACATTTCCACATTTCAATCACAAGACATCAATACAACACAAAAACATTGTGAAAACCATTTTCCATACCAAAATAAATGAAAAGTAAAACATGGTATTTATTTTTCTTTTAAAAAAGAAGGTATGGCTTGTAGAGGAAGCCGAAACTCAAATAACGGTCACGACGGCGGAGAAGTCGTTGTCGCCGCATACGTACGACAAAAACATTCCCTTTTGTCGTTTAGTAAATGCTTCATATAAAACAGATTCCTTTTGAATAAACATAAAAGTCAAAGGGGTTTATACACCGTATAAAAGAAAGTTGTGTATAAAATAAAATATGCCTCAACGAAAGGAGATTGAGACGAAGTCCCATACCTCGTATCCGACTTGACCCGACCGTTCTTTAATCTCCTGAATAATAAACATGAGTTAATCTCTACTTGCTTATGAATATTTTTCAAGTTCATTATTCATTTTATACCATGTTATGAACATCATGTAATCAGTTAAGTTAATAATGTTCATTTTGTCGGTATTTGGTTCTTAAGTCAAAAAATAGACTTCTTACACTTACATGTTGTTAATTTGGTCAAAGGTTCATTATATCCAGAATGGTATTCATGATTTAGATATTATATATGTCATATATATCCAGTACATACATTCATTTATAATATTACATCACATTTAGAGGTAAGAAATGAAATGCACCGTTCATGGAGACGGTAAGTCGTACGTACTCATGAACGCTACTTCCATTTCTATTTCATATTTTCTGGAATGGAATCATAATGATATAAGAGTATATTATAATTCCAGTATAATAACATATATAATATCATTAACTTTATCCTTTACACATCCCACATATGGTATTAACGAATCAAATCACTTTTAGGGGGCGGTAGTCCGCACTTCCTAAAATGAAGATATCGTGTTTACCCATAATGGAAACCATAAAGGTATGCCCAAAATGAAAAAAACAGAAGCTTAAAGAAAACATAAACATATTTTATATCATATATAAAATTAGTGGCATCATAATGGCCACCTTTGAAGGTGTTAAATGAGTATTGAACAATCATCGTTTCGGGAGGCAGAATTTCACCATCCACGGAAACCGTATGTTCTTTAACCATTTGATGTAGTTGTGTGAGAGTGTAGCTCAAATAAATCTTATAACAACATCCTAGTATATTTAAGATACTGTTGTTGTTACAAAAGAAGTAAATAAAAAGAGTTTAGGGGGTTGGAGAAGCAAAATAAAACAAATGAACATGAGAGAATGAATTACCTTTAAAAGTGTAACTCCTTTTGATTTGATCCTAAAGGCTTCCTTTGAAAGGATTCTGCCCAAAGGGAATCCTCTAGGATGAGGAGAGGGATGTGGAGAGAGTAAATGGGCAGGGGTTGGCCGAGCAAAAGGCTTGAGGAGTGTGTGAAATGAGGTAGAGGTGGGGGCCTTTTATAAGAGGAGAGGAGGGGCACTTTTGGGAAGTAAAGAAATATTACTTTATTTGAAAATGTGTTTCGGTTTTAAAAGGTCCCACATTGATATAATTCGTGGATAAGGTGATAAGGGTTCGAAATCCACTCATCCAATTGGTTTTGGCCATGTGTAGTTCATAGATTTTACATTGTCTTTCCATTTTATTTAAATCGTCAAATAATGACGTCATCGCTGCATCATTATTATGTCATAAATAATTTAATTTATTTAATGTCTAAAAATCATAAAACAAATACTATGATGTAGGAAATCTTTTTAGATTTCCAATGACTATTTATAATCAAATATCTGATCTTTATAACCCAATGTAAAAATTGTTTTTGTGAAACATATTATGTTTGTGTCATTTTTACTTTTACATTAAATAAAAAGTTATTTATGTCATTTCCAAACCAAAGTGTCTCCATGGGGTCCCCAAGTTGACCCATGGCTTGTCTTGGTCGGCCATGACACAACCAATAAGGTTGGGACATGTGTCTAGGACATTTCATTTTATTAAAGCATTATTTATACCTTAAACTACCCTAATTACCACTAATCGCGATTAAGAACTTAATAAGTTACTATTCACCAAAAAATTATTTTAATCTCATTGAACCACATTTTACTTCTTAATGACAACCATGTATGTCGGATTTTCAAAATTCAATACACATTAGTGGTAAACTTTCATTTAACTGTAAAATCAGTTTGCTTGATTACCACTTAGTGGTTTAACTATTCATCAAAAATTGAAGTTTTTCAGAAAATTACCAAAAATTCACCCTAAGCTATATTTGTTATTCCGAATTCAAAAATGAAGTCTATTTTACAAAATTAAAATCATATAAGTCACATTAATTAATTTAATAATTAATTCCCACTGCCAGAGCAAATAGCGTGTTTTTACAAAACAATAAGTATCAAAAGATTGACACCAGTTTAAGTCTAATTTCAAAGTGAAATTGATTCCAATGACCACCATTGGATAAAATGGTAAAAATATATTCTAATTTCACTTCAAAACCAATTCAAAACATAATCTAATAATATAAATTAATTAGATTAAAAAGCAGTTTTGATGTAAAATGCAATATTTTTCACTATTCATTAAAAAATGAACATTGTCAGAAAAATACCAAAATTTCACACAAGGTAAATTTTGATGTCCCAATAATAAAGGATAAGTTTATTTTGACAAACATAGTTTATAAAATTGTCAAAATATAGATTCAAAAATGGTTTTCCATCAAAAGGCACTAAAACAATCTTTTAAGAATATTAGTGTATTCCATGCATAAGATTGTATTTATTTTCATTTTAAGCCTCTATAACACTATCTTAATCATTAATAGACATAGACAAAAATATCTATTATTCATTACTTACATGGGATGTTACAGTACAACTCAGTAGTCCACCTCTAATGGAATTAAAAAAATTACTAGTTTATATACTAGTGTATGAAACAATTCTCATTATAAATAATTTCATCTATAATTATTAAACCATTTAAACCTAAAATTATTTGAAAAATTTAATCTGGGATCCATGGTGAAACTTGGTAATGGGAAATTCCCACTTTAGCTAGTGTAATGGTTTCTTTGACCATGTTCTCGGAAATGTACTAACCCAAAACCAATCCTGAAAGAGGGAAACAAATCCATCCTAGAAGAAACTACAAGAACCCATGGGTAATATACTTATCATGTGATCTAATCCAATCTGAGTAGGTACTATGTTCATATTAGGTGTATCAATCCCGACTCACCCAACATGGGGAGATGGATTCTATGCCAGTTTAATAAGAACATCCATGTCCACCTAGGTTCTAGATGCACCACATATTTAGTGAGAAAAACCAAAAAACTTTTCACGTACATTAAAATAATGAAATTCACATAACATTATTTCCACAAATAATATACAAATATGATGTATAGAAATCAACAAAAACATTCACTCCAAAAGTAATTAAAACTATTTATGTGTTTTTTTTAATTTCAAAATTCATACCTAAAAAATCATTATTCTCTAAAATGAATTCCTATTGTATTAAATCCAATGATTAGTAAAAAATTCATTTTTAAAACCATTTTTAACAAATATTATTTTTAAAACCCACAAAAAAAGTTTAATATATTTTCACTAAAAAAAAATTCAACAAACATAACTAAATCCTTTCTCAAATCCAACGTTTCATTTCATTAAAAAATTCCAATACAAAACATCCTTTCCAAATAAAACCATTTGACCATTATTCAAAAAATCCATCTTGATAAAAGTTCAAACCATTACAATAATTTTGCAAACAGTGATCCATTTCATTTAATACAGGATAAGAAAAAATCATTACTTTATAAACCCAATGGCCATTTAAAAGGTATGATTTATTTGACACATCCATTTTTCATACACCAAGAATATTGGAATTTTATTTCACATAAATGTGACCCAAAAACACAATCCCATGTTGGATATATTAAATTTTAGATTAAAAACATCATATTGGTAAAATATATTAATTACATTAAAATAGGGGTTTATTGACCAAAGAAAACCCCAATATTAGACTTTTAATTATACTAATTATCATCATATATAAAACCATTCAATTTAAAAAAATACATGAACTAAAAAAAATCCAAAATAATGGGTTAATTGGAGGGCCCACCTACCCAATTCATATGCATTCACAATCATCGTGTATCAACCAATAGTTCAGAATTAATACAAAAAAATATAAAATAAAAAAAAATAACATGGAAATATGAAATATTATACAAAAAAAGTTGAACATAACATGATATCATAACAAATATATAATTGAAGATTCTTTAGTGGCAGACTGACCATTGGTTCTCTAATGCCGGTGGCAATCCTCGAATCAGAGAAGGGATAAATTGGGTCAATCCATGAGGATAAGAGAAGAATAAAAGAGTGTAATATTGGGTAAATAGACCCAAAGGGATCTAAAATCTACGATTATAATAATATGGGTGTTTTATTGAAATGAAGGGGTTTAATCACACTTAAAACCCCAATTTATGGTCACTGATACTCTGTTGGACTCCACCAGTTGGACGGTGAGCCCATTACCCCTAAATGGATACTACTAAGTCCACCTTTTATTTATAGATAAAATTAAAGTCTTGGTATCCCTAACCATCCACTAAAACTCACAAGAACCTCCAAGGTTCCCTAAAAAATCTTCACATGTCCAAAATATCTTTTTTATGTGGTTTCATATTTTGGAAATCACATCAAAATAACACTTCAAAAGAGAGAAACCCCAATAATTGGAATTTCAAGATACATTGAAATTTAATAAATCTTGTATGGATATGTGAATTTAAAACACACCTACATTACACTTTTCATCCCTGGGAAGTCTTTTTGGTCACATAATTATGAGCCCTGACTAATGTTGTCCATTATACCCCATGTAAATAGACAGTTTCTATTATTGAATGGTTAAAGTATATATGATGTTCCAATTTTAAATGCATGTCTCTAATGATATCTAACCTGAGAAATAACCCATAAAAACTTACAGTTCATAGAGATGAAACACATGGAACCCAAATATTCTAAACAAAAATGACACCATCATTAAATGGATTACACACTCTATAGTACTTATGTAAAGACCCAGAAATTCCATGGAAATTGTTTTATTAAATTCCAGTGAATTTGACGAGTCCGTAGTTTCTAACAGTGCTTGATTCTGAGGCCTAGAGTTCTCGGAATCAATTTCTGAAGTTTTTTTGGGTACGTTCAGTAAACGTACAAGCGGGATTTTTTATCTTTTGAACCAATGCTTGGAACTGAAATCTGAGAGAACTATTGGTCTCGTATCATTGGTGATTTCTTAGTGAGACATTCACCTTAGTTTTTTTCTAATAAGAATGGGAGTCAGTTTTGGGGGTTTTAAATTAAATTGAATAAAAATAACGTGTCAACTTTATTTTTATTTGGGGTGGTTAAAAACTCCAAGAGAAAGTTAGTAGTGGGGGCCACCATGCCATAACATCCATGAGAGGTTATGGTGGTGGGGCCCACCTGCACATAACCTCCCTTGGGAGGATACTATTTATTGGGGCCCACCCGAGCTTCTTAACACACTTTTTAACTCACAATTAATTAATTGGAACCCCTCACCTCCCCTTGTTTTGAATTTGAACCTATATGTTCCATTAATTAAACAAGTTGTCTCATTTAATTAACCACAATTATTTGTGTTATTGTGCCATAAAAATAATAGAGAACTTCCTCTATTATTTTTGGCTTGGAATTGTTTTGGTGGACCTTTTGGTAGAGGAGGAAGAACTTGGAAGAACATGGAGTAACAAATTCTTCCAACGTAGAACGTCTCTACCGCCAATAAAGAATGACGGACATCTCAAACTCTTCAACCGAGGAAAGAAGTTGAAGCACCAACAACCACGAAGAATGCCGACGACATCATTTTTGACTTGTCTTCTCGGAACTCTTCCTCTTCCGACATTGATGAAATTGTGTCGCCTTCCCACGACTTCGTCAACGATCATCGTCAAGCGAGGTAGGGGAATTTGAGTTGAATTTATTCTTGATCATCATCATTCCATTTATGGTTTGAGAACCGATTGATAACACTAAAACGAGGAGGTATCGGACCACACGAACACGGCTCGACCCTCTCCCTTTTGATTGATTCATTTTTTTATGACGGCGGCGGTGTAACAGCACCGCCGGAATAAAGGATCTCAGTAGAGGAACGGGCTGTGGTGGTACATGCGGCGACCGACAACAAGCCGGCTACCGAAAAATCCGATGGCTCAAGGGCTACCAGGCTACCATAGGGGTGTGGTACTATCACGCCATGTAGAGAATCGGGTCGCGGCCAGGCAGGTTGCGGCGGTGCCGGAGAGGTGTGGGGTCATCGCACTGCGCCGGAAGAAGGATTTGCGGCCACGCAGGACGCGGCGGTTAGAAGGGCTGGGCGCCGCATTGGTGCGCCGCACTAGAGAAGAACCGCTACCATAGGCCGCGACAGACAGAGGTGGGCGTCCGGCTAAGCCGGCCGCCAGTGCGCGCTGCAAGGGGGACCCAAAGGGTCCCGCAGTTACCAGGCCGGCGCCATGCGCTGGCCGTTTCAGAAGATAGGGGGTGTAACCCCCCCCCCCCCCCCATGTGTGGCCTGCCAGCCACGCGGGCCAGCCGGCCGGCCACGTGAGCCCATCGGTCGGCCTTGGTTGGGCCACCCCCTTGGGCCTGGCCAATTCATCGGATCGGATCAGACCCACAAACTGGGTCAGACCCCAGTCCGAATAGGGTCGGTCCAAGTCGGTTCGACTAGGTCAGACAGGACCCAGACCCGTTTGGCCAGTTTACACCATTTCACCCCTATCTTGGGCTACAGGTGTCCGATTTGACAAACCTCTTGCAGATATGGAAGGATTGTAATGAGATGGTCTTTTGGAATACCCCACTTGAGGTTTGGACATAGTTGGAGTATGGTTAGGTTGGTTTAAACCTAAAAACCAACTAGGCCCCTGGAACCAAAATGCCAATAACTCACAGACTGGGTGTCTGATTGATGCATCGTCTGTCGCATTGAAACCCTTATAACATGGAGGTCCTTTGGGTTACTTCTTAGTGGATATTTGTGGCGGTTGAGGTATGACTGATATCTCGAGGTCAGATTATATGGAACTCAAGAACACCGGGTGCAAGGAATCCAGTGGCTGATAGTGAGGAGGAGGTTGGAGACAGATCATACGGAGGTCAGCGCTCAGCGATCCTGTGTGGGTCAGCACGTACCGATATTGTGTGGGTCAGTTCCTTTGTGGGTCAGCACTCAGCGATCCTATGTGGGTCAGTTCATACCAATCCTGTGTGGGTCAGATCCTGTATGGGTTATTGCGGGGGGTAGTACCTATCGATCATGTGTGGGTCAGACTATGTATTATCAGAAGTAGTGCCTCTTGACAGAATAAGATGATCTAGCTTCGCGACTAAACATTTTTACTTCTATACTTCACATAATTCCTAGTTTGAGCTGAGTCAATGACTTTCATATTTTCCTCATGTTTGAGATGGGTTTCTAAATAACTTAGGTACATGTATGGGCATATACCTAAGTAAGGGTTATCCATTGACTCCGCACTTTGTGGTTATCCTTGTTGGATTCTGTGAGACCTTAAGGGTATCGAGGTCCCTACAGAGTATCGTTATACTCACCGTTGTACGGGCTATGCCCGCACCTCATTGTGTTGGTTGTTGATGACGAACAACGCTGATTAGGGCATGGAGTAGCAGAACTGGATGGTACCTAGAGGTGGACCACTCGATGAGATGTAATCGGAGTGGATGGATGGACTTTGGTTGATGAGGAGGCCATCTGTACACACCCTTCAGGTGTGAATTCTGGAAAATAACCCAGTAGCTTCTTTACTTCTTTTCTTCAGTTGTACTGTCTTTTCAGTTGTTTTGTACTTTACTTTTGGGCTTGTATTTCTGGCCCCTTTACTTTCAGTACACTCTTTTGTATTCTGTTTTACTTAGTGTTTTAATTCCAATTGTGTACTCTATTGGGTTTTTTTACTTTTATAAAGGAAATTCCTTCCCAATTTAGGTTTTTACGCCTTTCGTTCTAGTCGCCAACCCCTGGCCTATGGAAGGGGGCTTGGGGTAGTCACGATACGCGCCCCTGGGGACGGGCCGTGACAAATTGGTATCAAAGGAGTTGGTTCTACAGCAGATCTTAGGACTCTGTTATTTCTTTTCTGTGAAGCAATAGTTTTAAGGGTATTGAGTGCGGTTTTCAGTTCTGGGAGTCCAGTGTTAGTGCGGCGGCTGACGTATCCATACACGAGGACCCTGACTACTAATTTCCAACTTAGTGCACGAAAACATTGATTGTGTGAGTGTTTTAAAAAATTATTCTATAAATCAACTCAACCAGGTCAGCTCACCAGGTATAATTTTTTGATCGTGTCGGATCTGTTTCTTTTAGGATGCCTCCCCGTGGACGACCAGTTAGAGCCCCGAGAGTCTTACGCTCTGACAATCCACCAAGGGACGAGGCCTCGGTGACTTCCCGTTGGTCAATCGATGCCACCATCCCCAGCAGCAGACGATGTATGATGCTTGAGCGCATTTCATGAGTTCAAGTGCCAGAGGCAACCCAGGTTCCAGGGAGAGATGGACCCACAGGTGGCTGAGGATTGGCTAGATGTTGTGGTGAGAGTCTTTAGGCTAGTTGAGACACCAGTAGACCTCATGGTGATCCTTGTTGCCAGTATCCTTTATGCAACAGTAGACAGATGCTGGATCTTGATTCTTCAGGTCCACGACGAGGCGACATTACTCTAAACGGACATCTAGAGCCTGTTCTGGGCAGAGTTTGTACCAGCCATCCTTCATGCGGTGCAGATTCATGAGCTAGTTCATCTGCAGCCGGGCTGCATGATAGTAGCATAGTACTCAGTGAGTTTCACCGACCTCTCGTGCTACTCTACAGATATGGTTCAAGACTTGTTCTTCAGGGCCCATACCTTCGAGCAGTGGTTCAAGAGAGAGATCAGTGCCTCGATGATCTCCCTCAATATACTGATTCAGGCGGGGGTGTTAGAGAGAGCCCTCCAAGTGGAGAGTTTCCTTGCTGAGCAGTCACCAGCAGCGAGACCCACTACTAATCAACATGCGACAGAGTCTTATACAGCTAGAAGTAGATAGATGATCCATAGGTCCAAGAGGACAAGACCCACTGGTGGTCGACCACAGGACTCAGGATAGGTTGTGCGGGGAACACATAGCAGAGACACATATACCAGGAGCAGATAGTTCTACTCATGCGGTGGGTAGGGTCACATGGCACGTGACTATCTGACCCTCCTTACAAATGATCAGTAGTCAGTTGAGAGACCTCACAGGCAGAGGAAGAGGTTCGATCAAGGCGGTCTGCAAGGTGCAGTCGGACGTCGCAGAGGGGCTGGTCGAGCAGATGGTAATGGATGACGTTTCGAGGTGTTGCCACCACCACCACAAGGAGGACCACCACAACCGTAGGGAACAGGTGGATAGGGGAGAGCCCAGCTTCAGGCATCTGAGGCATACAACCATGCAGCTCCGGAGATGATTCAAGGTATGATCTTTGTATCCTCCACCTTAGTTGTAGTTCTTATAGACACAGGTTCCAGTCATTCATTCATATCCACTACCCTCGTTCGGAGCTCGGGGATTCCGATGGAGCCGTTGGCTCGATCCTTACGGCTAGAGACTCCTACGGGAGAAAACTCGACGATTATTCACTGGTGTCGGCAGTGTGAGATTACTCTAGGATGTGAGAGATTTGGCTGGGATCTCCTCATACCAGCATCGAGGCCTTACGACATCATCTTATGTATGGACTGGTTATCTACAGTCTAGGCTCATATTGACTGTATTAGGGAAAATGTGTGCTGTGTCCCCATGGATGACATTAGGTTTACCTCACCGATGATAAAGGAACCCTTGCAACACATGTTGGACTTACTCAGAGTAGGGTGCAACCGATCACTCATCAGTTGGCATGCCTTACCCTCCGAGCAATTGATGTGGAGAGTCTAACTTATCCTATAGTGGTGGACCAGTATGTGGATGTTTTCCCTAACAATGTTCCAGGACTACCTCCTCATAGAAAGTTGGACTTCTACATTGACCTGTACCTTGGGACGACACCGATATCTACTCCAGCATATCGGATGGCTCCAGCTGAACTTCTTGAGCTGCAGGTACAGCTAGAGGACTTGCAGGGGAAGGGATTCATCTGGACCAGTTTTTCTCCTTGGACAGCTTTGATTCTATTTTCCAAGAGGGCAGATGGGATCTTGAGGCTTTGTGTTGACTAAAGTCGCCTGAACTAGGTAACCGTGAAGAAAAAGTACTCAATCCTGAGGATTGACGACCTCTTTGATCAGATCAAGGGAGCTCGATGGTTCTCAAAGATATACCTCATATCAGGCTATCACTAGCTTAGATTTTGAGACGAGGACATGCAGAAGATGGCCTTCAGGTGTCAGTATGTCCATTATAAGTTCTTGGTTATGCCCTTCGGCGTAACCAATGCTCCAGCAGTGTTCATGTGTCTCATGAACAGGATCTTATAGCCATACCTTGATCTCTTTTTCATGGTCTTAATCGATTAAATTTTGATCTACTCGACTAATGAGGATGACCATTCCTACCATTTGCAGGTAGTACTAGACACACTCTGAGAGAACCAACTTTATGGTAATCTATTGAAGTTCCAGTTTTGGATTCTAGAGGTTCACTTCTTGGGACACGTCATATAAGAGGCTGGAGTTGCAGTAGATCCAGCAAAGATTGAGGCAGTACTTTATTGGGAGCCACCTAGGAGTGTGATGGAGATACGGAGTTTCCTGGGCTTGGCTGGATACTACTAGAGATTCGTTCCAGACTTCTCCAGAGTTGCAGCACCGCTATCATCCTTGACAAGGAAGGGTAAACCCGTTGTGTGGTTGGAGAGATTCCAGAATATCTTTCAGAAGCTGAGGTAGAGGCTGACTATTGCCCCCATCTTGAGGCTTCCAGAAGAGGGCGTGGGGTACATAGTTTACTGTGATGCATCAGGGACGAAACATGGGTGTGTCCTGATGTAGGAGCGAGCAGTGATCGCATATGGTTCTCATAAGCTGAGATAACATGTGAAGAACTATTCTACCCATGACCTAGAGTTAGCAGAAGTGGTCTTCTCCTTGAATATGTGGCAGCACTATCTGATGGGTGAGTGTTTTACCGTGTACTCTGATAACAAGAGTCTCATGTATATATTCTCTCAGAAGGACCTAAACCTGAGATAGTGGCGATGGATTGAGTTCCTCTAGGACTTTGACTTTGAGATAGTCTATACTCCTAGGAAGGGGAACGTTGTTGAATATTCTCTCAGTAGGAGGTATGATATACAGCTTCTAGGAGAGGTTATAGAGAAACTGATTGGCATAAATATATCCTTTGTGGATAGAGATGGAGAAGCCTTTCTTCACTCTTTCACAGTCACTCCACAACTTCTTTAGAAAGTCAGGGAGGCGCAGCTTGGGGATGCTGACGGTGAGACACGATGTGCTCAGATATCCACAGGACAGGCACCTGATGGATTTTCTAATTGTGGGGAGCACGTCATCCTCTTCAGAGGACGTACCATGGTATGAGTATCACTTCAGGGGGAATTGTTGAGGGATTCCCACACATCCCCTCTAGCGTTACATCCAAGAGTGGTGATGATGTAGCAAGACCTTCAACCACAGCACTGGTGGCCAGGTATGAAGAAGGAAGTTGCGGTGTTTGTCTCATGATGCCTCACTTGTCAGCAAGTGAAGGCGGATCACTAGCTACCAGCAGGCTTGGTTCATCCGTTAGAGGTCCTAGAGTGGAAGTGGGATGGGATATCCATGTAATTCGTGACAGGTCTTCCACGTACATCCAGGAGTCATGATTTGATATGAGTGATCGTTTACCGAATCACCAAGTCATCCCACTTCCTACCGATTAGAGAGCAGGGATTAGTAGAGAGATTGGGACGCCTTTATGTACAGGAGATTGTGCATTTTCATGTATTACCTTCTTCTATTGTCTCTAACCGTGATATATCATTTACATCTTGGCTATGGAAGGGGTTGCAGGAGGATTTAGTGACACAACTGCACTTGAGCACCACCTTCCATCCTTAGAAGGATGGTCAGACTGAGAGGACCATTCAGACCCTTGAGGACATGCTCCATACATGTTTCCTAGACTTCGGTCACAACTGGGAGGATCACTTGCCTTTGGTGGTGTTTTCCTACAACAACAGTTATAACTCCACCATCGGTATGAAACCTTTTGAGGCCTTTTATGGTCAACCTTGCAGATGGCCACTGTGCTAGACAGACCCAAGAGAGTCAACACTAGTGGGACCAGATATGGTACGTGCTATCATGGAAAAGGTGCAGATCATCATGAAGTGGATGAAGACTACATAGAGCAGACAGAAGTTGTATGATGACAGGAGACTGAGATCTCTGGAGTTTGAGTATGGCGACCACGTCTTCCTATGGGTCTTACATCGACGTGGTCTACGGAGATTTGGATGAGGTGGCAAGTTGTCTCTGCAATTCAGTGGACATTTCTAGGTCCTTAGCAGAGTAGATGGGGTGTCTTACAACTTAGCTCTTACACCTCAGTTGCATCGGGAGCACGATGTCTTCCACGTATCTCAGCTGAGGAGATACGTGCATGACTCTTCCCACATCATCGTCCATCGAGAGCTGGACATCGATGATGGGTGACTTTCACAGAGGTTCCAGTGGAGATTGAGGATCGACAAGATCATGTCTTGCGTGGACGGTCGATACCTATGGTGCGCATTCACTGGCAGCACGAGAACCTCCAGGAGAGCACATGGGATCGGGAGGCTCAGATGTGTGCTCAGTACCCCCCATAAGTTTCCTTAGTGTGAGTTGTAGCTTACAGGTGTTGTAAATCCCTAAGGTGGCGAGAATTTAATGACCTGGAAATTCTGTGGAAAATTGTTTCTTAAATTCATAGGAATTTTACCAGTCCACAATTTCTAACGGCACTTGATTCTGAGGCCCGAAGTGCCCGAAATCAATTTCTAAAGTTTGGTTCAGGTAGGTTCAGTAAACGTGCGAGCAGGATTTTATATCTTTTTAATCGGTGCTCCGAACTAAATTCCAAGGGCACCATTAAGCTCATAGAATCGGTGATTGAATAGTGAGACCTTCACAGTAGTTGCGTTCTAACGATAATGGGACTTAGTTTTGATAGTTTTTAATTAAATTGAATAAAAAAAATTGTTAACTTTAATTTTATTTGGGGTGGTTAAAACCTCCAAGAGGAGGTTAGTTGTGGGGGCCACCATGCCATAACCTCCCATGAGAGGGTATGGTGGTGGGTCCCACCCGCACATAACCTCCCATGGGAGGATATTATTTATTGGGGCCCACCTGAGCTTCTTAACCCCTTTTTAACTCCCCATTAATTAATTGGAACTCCTCACCTCCCCTTGTTTTGAATTTGAACCATTACTTTCCATTAATTAAATGAGTTGTCTCATTTAATTAAACACAAGTATTTGTGTTATTGTGCCCTAAAAATAATAGAGAACTTCCTCAATTATTGTTGTCTTGGAATTCATTTGGTGGAACATTTGGGTGAGGAGGAAGAACTTGGAAGAACATGGAGGAACAAATTATTCCAATGAAGAACATCTCTTCCACCAACAAAGAACAACAGACATCTCTCCCTCTTCAACCGGGGCAATAGGTGGAAGCACTGCCACCCAAAAAGAAAACCGACGATGTCTTATTTGACTCATCTTCTCAGAACACATCCTCTTTCGACATTGACAAAACGACACCACCGTCCCACGACTTCGTCAACGATCGTCGTCAAGAGAGGTAGGGGAATTTGAGTTGAATTTATTCCTGATCTTCGTCGTTCAATTTATGGCTTGAGAACCAAATGATAACACCAAAACGAGGAGGTCTCAGATAACACGAACACAGACCGAACCTCCCCCTTTTGATTGATTTGTTTGTTGATGATGATGGCAGCACAACGGTGCCACCGGAATAGAGGATCGCAGCAGAGGAACGGGTCGCGGCCGATGGGCCGCAGCGGTACGTGCAGTGACTTGAAATGAGTCGGCTGCAGAAGAAGCAGGTGGCACAAAGGCCGCCAGGCTGCTAGAGGGGTGCAACACCCTCGTGCCACGCAGAGAACCAAGCCACGGCCAGGTGGGCCCTGGTGGTGCCAGAGGGGCACAGGGCCATTGCACAGCGCCGGAAGAAGGAGCCACGGCCACGCAGGCCGCGGTGGTCGGACGGGCTGCGTGCGGCTCCGTCGCGCTGCGCTGGAGATGAACCGCGTCCATAGGCCACGTTGGAATGAGGTGGGAGGCCAGCTAAGCTGGCCGCTAGAACACGCTGCAGGCGGGACCCGAAGGGTCCCATTGTTACCATGCTGTCACCATGCACCGACCGTTTCGAAAGATAGGGGTGTAAACCCCCCAACCCCCATGCATGGCCAGCTGGCCACAGCCGGGCCGCCCCCTCAGTCCTAGCGGCTTCCTCGGACCGGATAGGAACCGTGGACCGCGTTGAGCCGAGTCGGTCCGACAGGGTCGGACCGGACCCGAACCCGTTTTTCTAGTTTAGACCTTTTTGCCCCTATCTTGGGTTACGGGTGTTCGATTAACGAACCGCTTGCAGTGATGGAAGGCTTGGACTGAGATGATTATTTTGGTATACCCCACTTGAGGTTTGGACACAGTTGGAGTACGATTGGGTAGGTTTGAACCTAAAAACCAACCGGTCTCCTCAAATGGAAATGTTAATAACTCATAGACCGAGCGTCCGATTGACGCACCGTCTGTCGTGTTGGACCCCTTATGACATGGCGGTCCTTTGGGTTACTCAATTTTGGAGTTTAGTGGCAGTTTATGTATGACCGATATTTTGAGGGCAGATTCTACGAACCTTGAGCGCACCGGTGCGAGGAATGCAGTGGCTGATAGTGAGGCGGAGGTTGGAGACAAATCATATGGAGGTCAGTACTCAGCAATCTTGTGTGGGTCAGTGCATACTGATTCTCTGCCGGGTCAGATCCTGTGTGGGTGACCGCTCAACAATCCTATATGGGTCATGGCATACTGATCCTCTGTGGGTCAGATCCTATGTGGGTCATTGTGAGGGTTAGTACCTATCGATCACGTGTGGGTCAGACTCCGTGTGGTAAGAAGCAGTGCCTCTTGACATAATAGGATGATCTAACTTCGCGACTAATCATCTGTACTTATATACTTCACAGAAATCCTGGTTTGAGCTGAGTTAATGAATTTCGTTTTTTCCTCATGTTTGAGATGGGTTACTAAATAAATTAGGTATATGTATGTGCATATACCTAAGTAAGGGTTACTTTTTCGTTATCCTTGTTGGATTCTATGTGACCTTGATGGTATCAGGGTCCCTATTTAGTATCGTTATACTCACCCCTACACGGGCTATGCCCACCCCTCGTTGTATTGGTTTCAGACGATAGACAACGCTTATCGGGGAAGGGAGTAGCAGAACTGGATAGTACCTGGAGGTGGACCACTAGGCGAGATGTACTCGAAGCGTACAGACAGACATGGGGTGCTGTGGAATCCATCTGTACCCAATCTTCAGGTGGGAATTCCGGAGGATGTCCCAGTAGCTGCTTTACATCTTTTCTTCAGTTGTACTAGCTTTTCAGTTTTTTGTACTTTACTGTTGGGCTTGTATTTCTGGAACCTTTACTTTCAGCACACTCTTTTGTATTCTGTTTTACTTAGTGTTTTACTTCCAGTTGAATAATTTGTTGTGTTTGTTTACTATTATATAAGAAATGTCTTCCCAGTTTAGGGTTTTATGCCTTTGGGGCCAGTCGCCATCCCCTAGCCTATGGAAGGCAGGCTTGGGGTAGTCACGATACGGGCCCCAGGGGACAGGTCGTGACAACTTACCACCATAAGAATCATCTCCCATGGAAAATATGGGCCTCCATCAACATGAACTTTACTACTAAAATAAATCCTCATCCATCATTGAAGCCCCTCAGTATGGTTCCTGAAACATACCATAGATCTGATAAAAATATGGTACTAACTCCCAAATTCAATACAATTTTTCATCCACCATCTAGTCACAACAAATACACACAATCTACTCCTTGAAAAAGCCTAACAAACTCTCGAAATTGGTCTCTTACATCCAAACAAAAAACCTATTGCAGTGATAACTCACCAAATAAATATACACATAAGGAATAAATGAAACACTCCTAAAGTTGTTCAATATTAGGAAAACCATGTGTCTACCACATAATTCCATTAAATTATTATAAAAATCCTATATCATCACAGGCATGGCATGACCGTCTGAAAATTTCCACCAAAGGCCTTACACACCCACCGATGACCTTCCATGGGAAAACTATCAACCATATTTTTCCATCCTTGATCGTCATTACGAACAACAACATAAAATCAATGTGATGATTTTAGGATGTATTTATCTCATATTTAGTTTGTTGATTATGATTGAACTAGACCTAGTACCACATCATGAATTATACTCAGAAACCATCGAGGAAAATAGAAGAACCACACAAACATACTCATCAGAATCCCAAAACCCAATTGATTATATAATCATATAAACATGAATTCCCAATATCCTACCAACTTGGGGTCATATTACACATGGTTTATGTGATACTCCACAATGTATAATTTCCCATTTCATAGTTCCACTGGTTAAAATCCTGATAAAATATTCCATGTCCTTTTCTTCATCCAACATAATGGAAAAACAATGCCCAAAGTTTTCATACAAGAGAGATAGTCAATACATTAAATATATTAAACTCCCATATCACAGAACTATATCATAAATACTCACCAAAATTCACCAAAATAGAGGCTCATTCCCTCCCATGTCCTATGGTGGTATTCACACCATATGTAATTTCATAAACTGCTCCTTGAGTAATGACCCCAATAGGGCCATCATTTTACACATGTTTGTTTCTCTACTTGATCCACAACTACCATTTTGATTTACCTGACCTAAATTGATGTTATTTAAAAACCACTTCTCAACACATTGGTCTAGTCGATTTCGCACCTTGCAATTGAGGGTATTTTCCCTTTATAAAATAAATTTGTCTGGTAAACTTACAATTTATCCTCATGTTCTTCAATTCAAGACTCTTAAATAGTTTCTTAATGACACACAATTCCATAGGCACTACAAGTCCATAAATTCAGGATAGGTTCAAACTCCAACACTACTATATCACATAACGTGGCCCATGCTCCCAATTTTTTAATCACATCAAGACACTAATCTTATCAATTATTTTATGGACATTGTGTCACACAAGACAACCATAATAAACTAAGAGTATCATCAATTTTCTAAAAAAAATAGTAACTTCACTTGGGCCATGATCCTTGGAATGTTCCCCTAGAAAATAGAATCATTCAAAAGAATCTAAATGAATCCATCCCCCAGCTCACTAATTATCTAATATAATTTCACAAACAAGATTGGGCCAGACACTCACTAATACCCTCTACCCCCAACCTTCACACCAATGTCTAGAATCCCAAGTTCTTTTATTATTAAAAAACTCCATTGAATTAACTCACTTATTCAATTTTCAAAAACACACCTATCAAGTGCCAAACCAAGACAAATGAATAGCACCTTGATTCCATTTTTAATGTGGGAATTAGGTCTCTTACTATCATAATTCTTTGAAGCCTTGGTGTTTCATTATATGTTGTGACCAACTTATTAAATCTATATCATCACCCATGATTAAAACATAAATTATTCTATGATATCACACATATTAATGCAACCCTCCATTATTCTAGATTTCCCGTTTAACTAACTAGTGACATCTAAGATACCTCAATATTATAGATTTGATACCTTCCACATATGAAAACAAAACACAAAGACAACCCATCTCGGATATGCTGTAAACATCCTATGGTGATAACCTATATATCCACTTCATAAATTATGTACCCTCATAACCAAAAGGTTCAAACATCGACTTGATTTTTCCATTCATAACCATCATGTACACATGTTACAAAGTCATTTGAAACTTAACCATATTTTCATCATCACCATATAACGTTGAACATGCTCCAATTAGATTAGAATTAGAACCATCCAATGAATTTATGTCTTTATATCCAATAATATGAATGGGATATGTATCATTGATTTTATCCTCAGTTATATCAAGGAAAAAACACACTGAAATCC
This sequence comes from Viscum album, assembly GCA_963277665.1. Classification (NCBI taxonomy): domain Eukaryota; kingdom Viridiplantae; phylum Streptophyta; class Magnoliopsida; order Santalales; family Viscaceae; genus Viscum; species Viscum album. The sequence goes on along the minus strand of OY728119.1, from coordinate 1,008,027,828 downwards.
CATCTCATTGACAAAAGTTTAGTTCGTCCTCCTAACTATTAATTCAACCATGTTTTTAAAAAAATCCATAGCTCATGAGATGTTAATTATCCCCATCTCAGGGTCATGTGGCTCATAAAAAATAAAAAACTACCTATATGGTCCTCACACAAAACCAAAATATGGAATGGCACCCACTAATCGGAACCACTTGTCACAATCTCAAAAGATCATAGCTAAAAAAACACAACAATCGTAGAATTCACTATAATAAACATACAACAAGGAACAAATCCAAAATTTGGATCCCATGTTAGCCACTGACAATATTTATAATAGGTCAACGCTACAAACAAAAATTCAGGCTCCCCTAAAGGGTCTACCTTAACACACATAATGAAAACCTCACAAATTATGGGCTCTCCCAAACCCCAAAAACACATATTAATGTATAATAAGTATGATCAAGGGTTTTATCACCATAATCATGGGGTTCAAGTAAAATTATATTTTCAAGGACATAATCATTATAAATGGAAATAGTATCACCATCTCAAATAATTTCACATTTCTTTTTTTAAATTAAAGAGACAATAAAAATTTCTTAACTAAAATGTTTTTAAATACCACAACATTATAAAACACACATTTCAGATACTAACATCTTATAAGGCCAAAATGTTTTAAATTCCGAATTATCTTAGGATTCACATATCAAAAAATTTAATATCTAACAATGATTTGAAATTCATAAAGGTTATCATAAATTGAAATTCATCCATAATATGTAAAGGATAAAATAGTATATGTTACTTTCTGGAGATCTATTTAATAAATAACATCTTTTTACAACCCATTTATATCATCTATAGTATCAAAAAGTCCTAATTTATATTGTACAAGTAACATACCAACGTAAAAATATATTGAGAAACACCAAATAAGAAAATAATAACACATAAAATGGTAAATACCACAATAGTAAGTGTTATTCCCTAGTCAATGATGGTATAAATCAAACAGACATAATTCTAGGATAATATAATCCACATGTATTATAAAATCAATATCTCAATCCCATGAAACTAGCATGATGCTTGTAATGTGGATCCTTGAATTCCTGAAATGATTCAAGAATGCAGTCTCATTATATTTAAATTTCTGGACCTGTGTGTAAATATTAAAAATATCATAAACCATGTGTCTCACACTTTGTGAAAATAATATACAAATGTAAGAAGATAAATCCATGAAAGTCAACTCTTACAACTCAAAACATGGGTATTCCCCATTATATGGGTCAAACCATCCTAACAATGAGCTCGTTAACAAGTCCTAACACATCATATTTTCTTTTATAACATGATGAAATAGTAAGACTAAATAAAATACATTGATAACACATTATAACATCCCTCTACCCTAGAGAACTATGTAGTTATAGATTGAAAGGCATCACATCACCTCATGAATCTCTCCTTCTACACAATATCACATCGAATAGATGTGGTTATCTTTGTGTACATCTGGGGATATGATATCCTCAATACATTATAGAAATATCAGTAAAAAATTAAAAAAATAAATATAAATCCAAATAAGCATAATAGATAAGATAGGTCAAGTATCAATAAATAAATAAACACATCTCTTGTTATAAATTGTGACATATAATACATTTTTCAATTGATCCCTCATAGGTATGTCATATAAAATGGTTAAAACGAATAAATTTAATTCAACTATGAAATAACCCCAATTGGTCCCAATACCATCCTTGTACCATCATCCATAGTTCCTCCTAACATTACAAGAATTCCTCCTGCATCTTTCCCTTATACAATTCTATAACCTGCTAAAAAGTATTTTCATCTAGGTTAAAAGACTTTTATGGTGGACCAATAATGAAGTAACAAAAACTTAGTTGGTCACCAACAATTATTCCCATAATATAACATGTGTATATACCTTGTATATGTTTTAGTACTGTAGAAAAAAAATTACAAGTATTACTATTAAGAAATTATAACATAACGACTAAAAAATGACAAACCTCTATTCAAGGATAATAATAAATAATTGTTTATTAATTATTTTTATTGTTCTAGGGTCTCTTTAATAATGTTTTGGGAATCATGGTAACCCAAAACAACTCTTGTACGCATGTAATACAACATTCCTTGGTTAAGAAACCTTAACAATGGGGTAATATTTACAGACATGGAGCCCAACCCATCAACCCAGGGTATAGATTCACCCTAACTATGTTAAGAAGAAACAATCCCACATAATGGGAAATATTTACCCAAGGTTTAATGAGAGAGAAAAATCCATCATGATAATGGTTTCACCTCATTTTTAAAAATAGCAACAAAAATAGTTTAATTTAATTTAAAAGGGGGTATACATATATACTAATGTATGTAAAAAAGAAACAATAACATGGAATATGTATCAATAAAAAGTTCCATTATGAAAATAAGTCCATCATAAAGGTATTATTTAATTTAATAAAAAAACAAAAAATAAAATACAACAAACTCGCCAAGATAATCCCCATGACTTCAATTATAAAAAACAGTCAAAATTTAATTTCTAAAACCAATTTCAACCCACCATCAGTTCTAAAAAATTATTTTAGGAGGGTCAATCCATTTTTATAAAAGAATAATTATAAAAATACATAAAAATTACACATCAATAATCAACTATTCCATTTTATAAAAAAATTATAATACACCATATTTTTTGAAGGAAATAATTTGACATTAATGACACAAAATGAATCATTTTATGAGTTTGAAAAAATACTAATAAATTTAGTAAAGTGTGATACATTTAAATTACCCCTAGACCAGCCAAAACTCTTCACTCTGTAATCCAAATTACCATTTCAAAGTTTCCATTCAAGATTCAATTCCATTTCACATCGACCATTAATTTTTAAAATCAATTTCATGATCATCAGTTCCAAAACATAAAACCAAGTTAGAAAAATTGGATAATGGATTAACCACTCAATAGATACTATGAAAGACAAGACCAATTACAAAAAAATAGTGGTATATTAACTAATTATACCCTTATTTAAAACATATAATTAAATCTAGGATCATTATAAGAAAAACCTACAATTAAAAATAAAACATCAATAAACATTGAGGAAAGATTAATTTATAAATTGAGGGACTATCATCTATATTATTTTTTAGGAAAACACATTTGAGTATCATCCCCTAGTATAGCCTGAATTAGAAGAAAATGCCATGGTAGACAAAAACCCCAGAAATTTATAATATTATACAAAATGAAAAATAACACTACTTGATGAAACATAAAAGAAAAAAGAGATAAAATAAGAGTATTAGTCTCATATTATTCTCTCTAACACAATTTAAAACACATGAATCAGAAAAGTGATGAAAGTGGTACATAAATGTGGAGAGTGTAGTGAGGTAGGCATATATAAAGGCGATACATGTAACACCCATAGATTTTATGAAATAGATTCTTTTTAATTTCTTTAATGTCATTTTTTTACACGAAACCTGTATTAGATTTCACTATATGAAACACTGTATTAGTATGTAGTATACACAACACTATTATAGCTCTTGTTACACAAAATTTCATGTTCGTTTGATAAAAAATATTCTACGCAACATTAAGTGTATATTTTTTCAATTTATAAATGAACTAAATTTGGATAATGTTATAAAAAACACTAAAAGAGGATTTCACTACACGGAACACTACCTTGGCTTGCGTTACACGCAAGAGTGACCTTCCTTGATAGGTTTTGTTGTACGCAATATTGAGTTTCACTAAACAACGATATATTATTATATTATTATATAAATGGGATATAAACTAGCCATTATGAATATTATTAACCACATTTTTAATTTTCTATAACATTAGAATTCATCTTACACATGATATGAGAACAAATTAATTTTTTTGGATAAAAGAAGTATTTTACAAAACAATACAGTTTTACCACATTTTAATAGCACATGCATTTTAAATATAGTTTTTAACAATTTTTTATGTTTTATTTGACAATATAATATTCTTCTTTGTAATTGCGACATAAAATTTTACTTTGGATAAATTTTTTATATTTCTCTCATAACTTTCATATTTTGATGAATAATGAATATACACTAAATTTTAATTGAAAACTACTTTATTCATCGAAATAATTAAAGTGGTTTAAATATAAAATTTAATGGTTTTAATGAAACAATAGAATATATTTTTATATTTTATGATTATTTAATTAATTTTCATTAATTTAGCATTGAATTCATATGTGGAAACATTTCAATCTATTGAAATGTTCTAAACGAAAACTTGTTTTTTTTACAGTGGGATTTATTTTAAATTAATTATTGAAACATCAATATTTGAAATTTAAAAAAATGGATTACATAAGTGGAAAAATTAGTTCCAAATTGTGTAAATAGAAATCGTTTATTTTTAGAATTAATGAATAGTAACTTCAATAAATATTTTATTTACCATGGTAAAAGGGTAAATCAGCTAAATAAGGGTAAAAATAATATTATAATTACCCTAACATGTATACCAAACCAATTGGATGAGGTAGTTCCAACGACGGTAATCCATGGGTTGATTTTGAGACTCCAAGGATTCAGCTGAATGTGAAAATGACAATTTATATGAATTAATTTAAAGTGATGATAATTATAATCTAAACATATATCTTTTACTAAATCGATATTAATATGGTGTTATATAACATATATCTTGGTATATAAATACTAATTGAAAATTTAATAATATTTCCTATATCATAGTATTTTATTTATAATTTTTAGACATAGGATAAATATATTTATTTATGACACAATGATGATGTAATGATTGTTTCAATAATAATTGATTCAAATAAATGAATTTATAAAAAATAAAACTAATGTAATTTGGTTATTTTGTTTTAGTCCCAGAATTTTTTTGGATAATATTGACAAATTAAATTTGAGTTAATCCCTTATTTTCAATGTTATAATGTTGTTATAAATATATAAAAAAGTAAAGTATGAATAGTTTCCAAAACTGATAAAATTCATAACATAAAACAGAAAATAGTTTATTAAATGATATTAAATTCCTAGAAATAAAAGATTCAGAAAAACTGTTAATATAAGTCCAAATATGTCATAAATAATATTTTTTGGTTCATTTGACATTATATGGTAATTAAATTAACCAATAATGTGTAAATAACACGATATCACGGTAAAATTAAAAAGGGTAAAATAAGGGTAAAACCAAAACGATAAGGATTCAAGAATGATAAAAAAATGTAAAAAATTTAACAGATGATGGGTATTAGATCCTAAATAATCATATATTATAATTAAATAACTTTTGTACCATTTTAAGTCGAAATGGAGTTTATAATAAATTAATATTTTTGAACTTTCCTAAAGTTCCCATATCCTCTCTTATAAAAGGGAAACTCCTCCCTTTCCTCTTCACTCCATTTTAAGAAATAAATCATGGAAATATTCTGACCATTTCTCTTCTGAACTTACTTAACTACATTCTATATGTTCTCTTCTTCTCAAAAGTCCAACTCTAGTGCTCTTGGAGAATGTTTAAATGATTCGCGACGAGGAAGAGGTAATCTCTTCTACCAATTTTTTCAAATTTATTTATTTTTCTACTTCCTCTACTTTAGTTATTTAATTATAATTTAATTACATAAATATAACTCATATATTGATATGTTATTATAAATATGAAACCAATATAGTTTATCTTCTATCCATCCTACGAAAAAAAGAATCACCGCGTGTGCATACGTACGGATTATCGTCTCCACGCTGTGGTCTGATTTGTTTTTCACCACCAGTTTACATGGATTGGTATAATGGTGGAAATAATTACTAAATATTATTATTTTAAAAAGATACTAATTCTGAGATATTATAAACTGACAACTTCAAAACCAATTGTTAATTATGGGAATGATATCATCGATCGTGCGTACGTAAGACTTACCGTCTCCACGATGCGATGAGACTCATTCTCCATGTCAACCATTCAAGAATGATTATAAAGTATATATAATAAATAATCTTGAAATATATGACATAGTAATGATACTATATTTTTGTATTTATATATGTCATTTACTAAAATCCATTCAATTTAATAAGGAAACAAAAACAGTGTTCATGCATACCCATGGCCTACCATCTCCATGTATAGTGTATTCCATTATTTAATTATATATTATATATAAATCTACATACAATATATATATAATATTGAAATAATTTTTTACATTCTACAAGTAAGTAAATCCTGATATAAGTAATTATATTATGAATAATAATTCAAAACATGTATGACAAATAAAACGATTATTACCCAAAATGTTACTTTATTGTGGAATTGACAAATGAAAGGGTAATATAAAGTCATAAGGGAATCATATATGATATCATAAATATTATTATGGTTTTATTACAAGATAATAATATGTTTAAACCCACTATATATAAGTTTTAGATACGTACAGAAGAAATTGGACCTAAGGTAAGGGATAACTTTTCCAATCTTGTTTTTATCCATGATTATTTATTCGTAAGTATTTACTAGGGTAATATTTCTCATCCATGTCCATTTTTTATTAAAATGTTTTCATAAAATGTTTAATATTACTCTTTGTATGTTTAAAAGTCTTACTTAACCATTTTTGACTTTTACTACATGGTAAGGAATGAAACTTTGGTTTTTTTACCATACGAGGTACCTTTTGAAATTTCCAGTAAAAGTACAAGGAGAATGATTTTTTTACTTATACGGCATGAACAGATTTTTATATCTTCATAATGCCTTATTTCCATGATGATTCCTCTACAAGTTAGCAAGTGTATTTTCAACAACAATTTTTTTCTTTTAAAATTGCATTACTTTTTGAGAAAATAAATAGTTTTTTATGAAGAAAGGATATTTTCCACAGGAATTTTGTTTAAGTGGTTCATCAAAATTATTTTCCATATATGATGACACGGGGTTATGTATCTACCATAATTATTACATTTATTTGATTATTTTTTTGTTGTCCATTTATCTTATATGTATTTTGTTTGGATGACATGATGTTCCATTTTATTACATGGGTTATACTATGATGAATGATTTATATTTTTGTGTAACATGTAAGAATGATTTAATTATAATATCGGTGGAACTTATATCTCCCTCGAATGCATTGGGTAAAGAATTATATCTCATGAGATAGACATGGCTATAACGAGAAGTAAATATGGATCAGTAATACCAGGATGGAATGACAAGTAAACCTAGTTTAGCAATGGAATTCGTCCACTATGATAGTCTTGGAAACAATTCCTTGGAAACTATGGAAACATATTATGTGATTAATGGTTTTCCTAAATTCCATGTTTTATTCACATGCTTTTTTATTTTTATTATTTTTCCTTTATGATCCATGCCTTACGTACTTCCAAGATTTATGTCATTGCTCATGATTTGGATGTTTAAATATTATGTTCATGTTTTTTACCTTCAAATGTTTATGGTTTGTTTTATGTTCTCCATGTTAACCCTTACTGAGAATTTGATCTCACCCTATTTATGTTTTCATTTCCCTAGGATATAAATTAATGTTTTAGGTAGGAAAATAAAAGGGGAAAATAATTAGGGGAGATGTTGATGATCTTTCACCACGATTAGAAGATTATGTTCTATGGTTTTGAAGACACTAAACTAATATGGTCTTTGGGTGTTTATTTTGGTCATGTATTTATGTATTCCACAAAAGTAATTTAATGTCCATATACTTCAAGCATGGGTCTCTATATTTGGTATCAGAGCAAAGGTTTAGATAACATTTGGAAACTAGAATGAAAGAATTTTAGTCAGATTACTAGAGATATTTCTATGGTATGTCTTGGGATGTCCCTAAGGTTAAGAATAAATATAGGCCATGGTCCTAGAATTGTCATAACGATCATGAATAACATAGGATTAAACCTAATATGTTAGATATTGAAAGTACTTTCCAATGAATAACATAGGATTAAACCTAAGATGTTCTTTTTGGGTTTTAGACAATGGTTGTATCCCAAAAGAACCAAGCTAATGTTCAATGAATGTGGAAATGCAATGATTTTCATCTTGAAAAACCAAATGTTATGGGATATGGAATGAAAATATTATTTCTATGCCTACACAATCTATGAATCTATTTGGACTCCCAAATGACCAGAGAAGGGAACAACATTCTATTGAGTCCTTCATGAGGCAACGTCCACCTTATTTCAGTGGGTCTTCTAATTCACTTGTTGCTGAACAATGGATTAGAACAATTGAAATGATATTTTCCATCCATCATTGTTTTGAACATGAAAGGGTAATTTTGGTTATCTATCATTTTGAAGGTGAAGCAGACTACTGGTGGACACTAATTAAGAATACAATGTAGAAAGATGAAATTGAATCAATTGAATGGGACGAGTTCAAGATTGTATTTTTCAATAAGTACTTCAGTCATATTCTTCAAACAAAGATGGAAAATGAGATCCCTTAGCTTAAGAAAAATGCTGATGGATCTATTGGTTCATACAAGGAAAATTTTATAAGACTTTCAAGGTATGCTTCTGGCTTTATCATCCAACATGAATATAAAGTTGATAGATTCTTCAGTGGCTTAAAACCTTGTCTTCAAAGGGAATTAGCTATAAGATAATTCATTAGCTATAAGGATATTGTATGATTTTAAATAAAGTCATAACGGGATATTGGTGTTACATATCCAACTCATAATTTTGACATGAAATGAAAGATGGAGTTAAAGGTAAAATCTCAAAACAATGATGAAAAGGAAGATAACTGTTTCTTTATGCTCAATGTTTGGAAAAAAGCATGGTAGATATTGTGATAAAGGGACTAGAAAATTTATCATGTGTGGAAAAGAAGTTCATCGAGTAGTTGAGATTCAAAGTAATAGGAAAAGTTGATAATGATGTGAATGGAGAAAAGATTGCAGAGAATTCACCACCAACACGTCAATACTATAAGTTCTCGGAAATGGGTAATTATGCTATCCAATTCCCTAATCCAAGGGTTAATGATGATCAACATCAAAAACCTATTATGTAAAATATAAAGTCATGTCATATGTGATTACTTTTGGTGATGTTGACTATGGAAATAAAGTAGTGGAATGATTAAGTCATTATGTAATGGGGTTTCAAAATAGTATTGTGGAATATCATTTATAGTATTATGGACTATTAAAATATCTAAGTATTTGTCTATTATGGTTTTCTATAATTATATGGTACATGTAATCATGAAATGTGATTGAAATAATTTTGGAATGAAAATAATATGCGCATAATCAAGGGATAAGGAGAAAATAATATGTTTGATACTATTAATGAGCTCATGATTGATAAAAGGACAAAGTTATATCATGGTTTCAGTATATAGACTTTTTAGTGTATGGAAAGAGTTTATTTTTATAGAATGAATTTTGTCACTAAGGTTATATGATAATTTATATAATTATCATATTTCAAAAGAATGCATGACAAATTCATTCAATTTTTTGGAATGTGACCGACAAGACATATCTTGTGATATATGCGGGATAAATAATGGTATTAACATGCTTATTATATGACCTTTCTAGAAATTATTTTATTTGAACATTGAGACTGGATAGAAGTATCATGGATAAACCTAAAGGTTGGAATGGATTAAGTTGGATATCTGATAGTATTTTATAAGGCTATAGCATTATTATTATTATTTCTGGAATGTTATAATAGTATAGTTTTAGAAAAAAAGACCACATGTATGACGGGAAACAACCTGTCGTGTCGGACAGGGCTCTAGGAATGAAACCTGAAAATAAAGTGAGATAGGCCTTTATCACCTACCACTAGCCTACAATAACTCCCTAGTTAGTAATAAAATTAGTTTTATTTTATTAAGTGGTATGATAGAAGAATTATAATTCCATTTTTATAACATCATACGATTAATATCACCATATATGGATATATGTATATTTAATAACTTGAGCTAATCTTTTTTTGATAGAAACATATGGAATGAGATATCATTCAATCGCACGATCTTCTAACACTTCTAGAATGAAATATATGACTTCATTTCAATAAATACGATATTAAGTGTAAATTGTTCAATGCACAAACATTAGTGGAATTGTACCAAAATCATGTATGTATTTATGAAAAATTGTTCAACTTTAAGGAAAGTATCTTGGAAACCAAAAATGATATCCTATTATATTTTTATCTAATGAATCAGATGATCCCTTAAATCATTGTATATTTATGGCTTTCTAGTAGTTACCTTTCTCCAATCCTTATTCTCCATCACAATCCATCAGAACTTGATGGTTAGATTTTTCCTCTATATCTAGGTTTTCACTTCCCACCTATGTTATCATATGTAAAAACTCTGTTCTGAGTTACTTTGGGTAATATTTATATTTCAAACATTCCTTTTTAAAATTAAGTTTTAGTATTACTTTTTTATGATGTGGGTTTCTATGAACGAAACATTCAATTAGAAAACCATTTATAATCCCGACACATTTTGTGGAAGAAATTCATTTTATGGGTGGTAAAATGTAACACACTAATATTTTTTGATATAGATTATTTTTAATCATATTAATGTATTGTGTTGTACCCTACACCATGATTATCTTACAATATACGCAACACTGCATTTTCTTGTAGTATACACAACATAATTCTTGACTAGTGTTACACCCAATTTCAAGTTCATTTGATAGAATTTATTCTACAAATCATTGAGTATATACTTTGATCACTGTATAAATGAAATAAATTTTTATTATTTTATACAAAAAACCAATGGAATATTTCACTACACGCAACACTGACATGGCTTGTGTTACATGCAATAGTGACCTTCTTTGATAGTTTGTGTTGTAGGCGATATTGAGTTTCACTAAACAATGATATATTATTATATTATTATTTAAATGGGATATAAAATAGATATTAAGAATATTATTAACCAAATTTTTAATTTTATATAACATTGGCATTCATCTTACTCATGATATGAGAACAAAATCATTTTTCAGATAAAAGAGGTATTTTTCAAAACAATACAGTTTGACCGCCTTTTGATGGTGCACCGATTTTAAATCCCGTTTTTGAAAATTTTATAAGTTATATTTGACAATTTAAACTTCTTATAAAGATGCGGGACATAAAAATTTAATTTTCATAAATTGTTTATATTTTTTTGATAAATTTCATATTTTGATGAATAGTAAAAATACGCTACATTTTTATTGAAAACAACTTTTCTCATCAAAATAATATATACGAATAAAATTTATTATTGAATGGTTTTAAATTATTAATAGAATATATTTTTATAATTTAAAAAAATTAATGTCGTTTTCATTATTTTTACATTGAATTCATATCTAAACACATTTAAATTTTTTGCAATGTTTTAAACGAAAACCAATTTTTTCGTCAATGGGATTATTTTTAAATTAATTACTGAATCTTATGTGGTTTGAATTTGAAAAAATGGATTCTATAGTAGAGATCATGAGGTTAAAATTGTAGATACCCTAAGCTTGACGTACATGGACATTACATTACTTTTGCGGAATACTTAATACATAACAAAAATAGACACACAAGGACCGTAATAGTTTAGTGCCTTTGGAAACTCGGAAAAATAATTTTCTAATCTTGGTGAAAGATCTTCAACATCTCCCATAAATATCTTCCCATTTTTTTTCTTACCTGAAACCTTTCTTTATATCCTAGGGAAACGAAAACATATAAAGGGTGATCTCAAAATGCTCAGTAAGGGTAAGCATAGATAAAATAAAACAAATCATATACATTTGAACTTGAAAACATGAACATAATGTTTAAACATCAAAATCTTGAGCAATGACATAAAACATGGCAGTACATAAGGCATAGATCATAAATAAACATTAATCATGATAAAATATAATGGTAATAAAACCTGTAATTGTGGAAAAACATTAATCACATGATATGATTTCCATAGTCGCCAAGGCATTGCTGCCAAGACCATCTTAGTGGACAAAGTCCCTTACTAAACCGAGTTTATTTTCCATTCAAATACTGTATTACTGAACCGGATTTACTTTCTGTTCCAGCCATGTCTATCTCATGAGATATAAATATTTACTCAATGCATTGGATGGAGATATAGGTCCCACCCATCTCATAATTTAATCATTATTACTTGTGCCATAAAATAAACTTAAAACATTCATCATAACCCAAAGAATAAATTGGGTTTCATAAATATCATCCCATCATCACATAATCCATATAAAACAAATGGATATTTCATCATAAGAAAATTTAAACGATATAAATCATAGCGACATTATACTTGAAACATACACATATGAAATAATGTCATCTTAGATGGAAAATGGTTTTGATAAAGCACTGAAAATGAATTCTTGAGGAAAATATCCTTTCTTCTTGAAAATCATTTTCTTTTCACAAAATTCCATTAAATTTTAAAAGAAGAGTATTTTGGTGAAAATAGTCATGAAATCTTGTATAGTAAGCATTATGAAAATAAAGCGTTATGAAGCCGTAAAAATCTGTTCGTGCCGTATAAGTTAAAAAAACATTCTTCTCATACTTTTTCCATAAAAGTAAAAAAGTACCTCGTATGGTAAAAAAAGATTCCATATATACCATGTAGTAAAACTCAAAAATGGGTAAAAATGACTTTAAACATACATGAAAACATTTTTATAAAACTTTTACTTGGATGATAAATATAACCCCAGTAAATACTTACGTATAAACAATCTCAGAAAGAAAACAATTGAGATTGCAACATTATCCCTTACCTTTGGTCCAATATGCTTCATACATATCTGAACCTCAAGTATAATGATTTAAATAGTGTTATTGACTTATTACAGAATCATATTAATTGTTATGATATCATATATGGTTTAATTATGACTTTATATTACACGTTCTTTTGTAAATCCCACGTTAAATCAACATTTTGGGTAAAATCATATTATTTGTCGTACGTGTTTAGACTTGTTGTTATTGATGTTATTATTACATATATCATGATTTAATTACTTAAATAATGTAAATAATGATTTATATATCATATATATTCATTATATATCCATCATATACATGTATTTAAAATAGTACATAACATATGGAGGTAAGAAATGTAATAAACCATTCATGGAGATGGTAAGCTGTACGTATGCATGAACGCTACTTTCATTTCAATTTATTATTTTAAGGGAATAGGTATATTATAATTCCAGTATATTAGAATATATAATATCATTAACTCTATCCTTTATACATCCCACATAAGGCATTAACGAATCACATCACTTTGAGGGGGCAGTAGTCCGCACTTCCTCAAATGACATTATCGTATTCACCCACTATGAAAACCATAAAGTCCTGATATAATTTGTAATTAAATAAGAATAATGAAATAATAAAGATAATATATATCATATATAAATACAGGGCCATCATAATGGCCACTATGAGAGGCGGTTTTTAGAAAATCGAACAATCATCGTTTCGTGAGACGTTAGTTTTCCATCCATAGAAACATTATGTTTTTCATCCATTAGATGGAGGTGTGTGTAAGTGTAGTTTGAATCCATCTCATAACAACATACTAGTATATATAGGATACTGGTGTTGTTACAAAATAAATGATTAAAAAGAGTTTAGGGGTAGGAGAAGTAGAATAAAAGAAAACAACTTAAGAGAAATGGTTACCTTTAATTTGGGTAACTTCCTTTGGTTTAAACCAAAAGGACTTCCTGAAGTGCATTCTTCCTAATGTAAGGCTTCTAGGAGGAGGAGAGGGATGTATGGAGATTAATTGAGCAGAGTTTGGGTGAGCCAAATGGCTTGAGAGGTGTGAGGAATCGGATAGAAATGGTCTCCTTTAATCAGGGGGAGGATGGGCTCTTTTGGAAAGTGAGAAAATATTATTTTATTATAATCTTATCTTCGGTTTCAGAAGGTCCAAAAATCATTAAAGATGAATATAATATGACTCATTATCGAAATAAAATCATCCAATCAGAATTGGACATTTTATGGATAATATTTTAGTCATTATAATCTTATTTATTTAAATCATTTATTAATGAGGTAAATACTGCATCATTATTGTGTCATAAATAATTTACTTTATTTGATTTCTAAAAATTATAAAACAAATCTCAACATGTAGTAAATCTTTTTAGCTTTCAAATTAATTTTTATAGTCCAAAAGATAATTTATATAGACCCTTATAAAAATTAAATACTAAATGATTTTTATTAATGCCAATTTTGTCTGTACATTATCTTAATTAATCTAATGTGTAATTGTCTTTCATAAGTGGCTCCATGGGGTCCCAAAATAGACCCAAGGATGCACATGGTCGGCCATTACTCATAAAATAAGTTTAGGACAAGTTTCAAGGTAATTTTTAATTTTTATAATATTCTATTAACCTTGAATTACCCTATTTACCTTTAACCGTGGTAAATAAAAGTAAAAAGTTATCATTCACCAAAAAAAAAATTTATCTAATTGAACCACATTGTATTCCTTGATATTAACCGTGTCTCTCGGATTTTTTTAAATTCAACTCACAGAAGCGGTAAAATTTTGTTTTATGAAAAATTACAAAAGCTCCTAAGAGGTGGGTAAAAGACGGTGAAAAGTTCAATACAATTTTTTTAAAAATCTAAAATTATTATAAAATGACTCCAATTAATTTAATTGAACTTATATAAGTACTATGTATCTATTTTTACCTAAAATAAATTTAAATCAAATAAATTATTATTTAATTAAAATGTCGGTTTTAACCAAAAAAACTCAGTGTTTTCACTATTCATCAAAAAATGATGTTTTTCAGAAAAATACCAAAAATTCAGCCTAACCTATATTTGATATTCCGAATTCAGAAATTATTTCAATTTTTCCAAATTCAAAACATAGAAGTGACATTAATTAATTTTAAAATTAATTCCCATTATCAAAACAAATAGCGTGTTTTTGTGAAACAATAACAATCAAAAGATTGATACTTGTTTATGTCAAATTTCAAAGTTAAATTAATTCCAATGGCCAACATTGGATTAAATTGTAAAAAATATTTTATAATTACACTTTAAAACCAATTAAAAAGATAATATAATCATATACATTATTGCGATGAAAAAAGTTGTTTTTAATTAAAATATAGCGTGCTTTTACTATTCATCAAAATATGAATGTTATCAGAATAATATGAAAATTTTATCCAAATTAAATATTTATATCCTAATTCCAAGGAAGAATTTTATTTTGTCAAATTTAACTTATAAACATGTCAAATACTATATTTAGAGTGGGTGCGCCATAAAAAGGCTGCAGAAATACATTTTTTGAAAAAAAACTTATTTTACCCGAAAATATTATTTTGTTCTCATACCATGTTCTAGAAAATGTGTAAGATGCTTAATAATGCTATAAAATTCAAAATTTAGTTGATACTATTCATAAAGGCTAGTTCATAATAATATTATAACAATATATCGTTGTTTAGTAAACATGTTACTGCGTACAACACACGCTATCGAGGAAGGTCGTGATTACGTGTAATGCAAGCCAAGTCAGGGTTGCTTATTGTGAATGACTCCACCATTTCTTCATATAACATAATCCAACCATATTTCATTTATACATTTAATATATATATATATACACTAAATGTTTCGTAGAATAACTACTATCCAAATTGTGTGTAACATGATCCAAGAATAGTGTTGTGTATACTGAAAGCTAATACAGTGTTGCATATAGTACAAGATAATCCTGGTGTAGTGTATAATAGAACACATCAAAGAAATTAAAAATAATATATCTCATAAAATCTCAGGTTGTTACATTCAACCCCCCTTAAAATGAATTTCTCCCTTGAAATTCATCGGGGTTATAAATGGTTTACTATTCATAGAAACCCACATCGTAAAAAGGAATACTAAAACTTAATTTTAAAAACTAACGTATGAAACGTAACGATTACCCAAAGTAACTCATCACTTGTGTTCCTACATAAGAGATCATAGGTGAAAATATGGATATGGAAGAGAAATCTAACTGTCATGTTCTGATGGAGAGTGGTAGAGAACTGGGTTGTGAAAAATCCAACAATCACAAAGCCATAAAATTTTTATGATCTAAGGTACCATATGATTCATCTGATATGAGGGAACTAGGACAACATTTTTTGTTTTAAAGATCATTTCCCTAATGTTGAATATTTTTTGAATTAAAAGAAATACTTATTTGATTTTGGTACAGTCTCACTGTTGTTTGTGGCTTGAACAATTTTCACTTCATCTCTTAAATAAATGAAGTTGAATTTGTCTTCCTTGAAGTGCTAGAAGATCATGCGATAGAATGATAGGTCATTCAATCCGTCTCAAACATAAGGTTAGCAAAAGTTGTCAAATATACATAAGTCCATCTATAGTGAGATTAACCATATATGGTTCCTAAAATGGACTTATACTTCATATATCATACCGATTAATATAATAAAACTAATTTCTACTAACTAGGGACTTCCTGTAGGCCAGTGGTATGCGATAAAGGCCTATAGCACTTCAGTTGTAGGTTCGATTACCACAGCTTTGTCTGACACAACGGGTTGTCTCCCATCCAGTAGGTTGTCCTTTTTCTAAAACTACATAATTATAACATTCCATGAATAATATCAAAAACTATTCTAGCCTTAAACAATACTAACTTATGTCCAACATAATCCATTTCAACTATTTAGGCTTATCCAAAAAACTTATGTCCAAGCTTAGAGTATAAAGAAAACAATTACTAAGAATGTCATCTACTGTGCATGTGAATACCATCATTTATCCCCGATATGTCTTGTTGATGACATTCCAATCATGTGAATAACATAATATTGTATTATCTTGAAAAATGAATACCTATTGAACCTTAGTGAAAACATGAATGCTGTCAAAACTTAACACTTTACACATACCAAAATCCCAAAATTTTTATATACTCAAACCATGATATCACTTTGTCCTTATATTAGTCGTGAGCTCATGAATACAATCAGATATATTATTTTCTCTTTATCCCTTCATTATATGCATATCATCTGCTTTCAAAAAATATTTCAATCACTTTTCATGGTTACTGATTCAATATTATTATAGAAAACCACAATGGACCAATATATAGTTATTCCAATATACCATAAAAGAACCTCAACAACATTATTATTGAATACCAATACATAAACACTTAAAACAATCCTCTTCAATTATTGTCATAGAATAAGTCCTTCCTTGATTTAGAAGTAACCTCTTAGGTTAGGGTATTGGGTTGGGTAATGCCCATGTTCTCCATAAATAAGACATTGAACTCCATAACAGCCTGTCACTCTATGACCCTTCTCTCCACACAGATAACATCTTCCCCTCCATTTGATGTATTAATCAAGGTTATTCTTCCCTTCTTTATAAATCTCAATCTTTTTTTCTCTATGCTCCTTAAGATGCGAACATGCATAAAAGTCTTTCTTCCTCTTATTTGATGAATTGGGAATACAACTAATGTTCACCATGTTAATCATATATCGCAATGTCTGATTTGGTATAATCATTATATCTTTCTCTCTAGGCATTACGCAATTTTGCTGCTCATAGTCACCAATTTTTCCATCAGATTCAATGTCAACCCAATTCCTTCTGGTTCCCTCTATTAACTAAAACCAGAATCCATTGTGTAAGAAACAGTTAAAATAACGAGGAACTGCATAATCATAAAAAGTCACTTATAGAATGTATAAGTTATGAAACCTTCTTTAACCTATGATAGCTTAGGTTCACCCTTGGTTGTTCATGATCGTCAACATAATTCTAGGACTATAACCTATAGTTATACTAAACCTTAGGGACATTACAAAACCTTAGGGACATACCTAGACATACCTTAGAAATATCTCTAGGGATCTCACTAATGTTTTTACGTCCTAGTTTCCAAAGGTTAACTAAACCTTTCCTCTGATATCAACTGTAGAGACCCGAAGCTTGACGTACATGGACATTACATTACTTTTACGGAATACGTAATACATAACAAAAACATACACACAAGGACCATAATTGCTTAGTGTCTTTGGAAATATGGAAAAATAATCTTCTAATCTTGGTGAAAGATCTTCAACATCTCCCATAAAGATCTTACCCTTTTGTTTTCTTACCTAAAACCTTTGTTTATATCCTGGGGAAAATAAAACATATAAAGGGTGATCTCAAATGCTCAGTAAGGGTAATCATGGATAAAATAAAACAAATCATATACATTTGAACTTAAAAACATAAGCATAATGTTTAAACATCAAAATCTTGATAAATGACATAAAACATGGTAGTACATAAGGAATAGATCATAAAGAAACATTAATAATGATAAAATAACATGTAAAAAACTTATAATTATGGAAAAACATTAAGCACATGATATGATTTCCATAGTAGCTAAGGCATTGCTGCCAAGACCATCTTAGTGGACAAAGTCCCTTACTGAACTGGGTTTACTTGCCGTTCCAGCCCTGTGTTACTGAACCAGATTTACTTTCCATTACATCCATGACTATCTCATGAGATATAAATCTTTACTCAATGCATTGTAGGTAGATATAGGTCCAACCCATCTCATAATGAAATCATTATTACTTGTGCCACAAAATAAACTTAAAACATTCATCATAACCTAATGAATAAATTGGGTTTCATAAATATCATCCCATAATCACATAATCCATATAAAACAAATGGATATTTCATCATAAGAAATGTGAAACCATATAAATTATAGAGATATTATACTTGAAACATACAGATATGAAATAATGTCACCTTAGATGGAAAATGGTTTTGATAAAGCACTTGAAATGAATTCTTGAGGAAAATATCCTTTCTTCTTGAAAATAATTTTCTTTTCACAAAATTCAATTCAATTTTAAAATAAGAGGATTTTTTTTAAAATAGTCATTAAATCTTGTAGAGTATACTTTATGAAAATAAGATGTTATGAAACCGTAAAAAAAATTTCATGTTGTATATGTTAAAAAACCATTCTTCTCAAACTTTTGTCGGACAAGTCAAAAAGTGCCTCGTATAGTAAACAAAAAAAGATTCCTTACATACCATGTAGTAAAAGTAATAAATGGGTAAAAAGGACTTTAAACATACATGAAAACATTTTTATAAAACTTGGACATGGATGATAAGTATAACCCCAGTAAATACTTACGTATAATCAATCTCAGATAGAAAACAATTGAGATTGCAACATTATCCCTTACCTTTGGTCTGATATGCTTCGTACGTATCTCATCCTCCTGTATAATTATTTAAATAATTTCATTTACTTATTACAGAATCATATTCATTGTTATGATATCATATATGGTTTACTTATGACTTTATATTACCCGTTCTTTTCTAAATCCCATGTTAAAGTAATGTTTTGGGTAAAATCATCTTATTTATCGTACATGTTCGGACTTGTTGTTCTTGATGTTATTATTACTTATATCATGATTTACTTACTTCCAGAATTTAAATCATGATTTATATATCATATATATTCATTATATATCCAGCATATACATTTATTTATAATACTACCTAACATATGGAGGTAAGAAATGAAATGCACTATTCATGGAGACGGTAAGCCGTAAGTACGCATGAACGCTACTTTCATTTCTATTTATTATTTTAATAGAATAGGTATATTATAATTCCAGTATATTATCATATATAATATCATTAACTCCATCCTTTATACATCTCACATAAGGCATTAACGAATCACATCACCTTGAGGGGGCGGTAGTCCGCACTTCCTCAAATGAGATTATCGTATTTACCCACTATGGAAACCATAAAGGCTTGATATAATTGGGAAGAAAATAAGAATAAGTAAATCATAAACATAATATATATCATATATAAATACAGTTCCATCATAATCGTCACCATGAGAGGCGGTAAGAGAAAATCGAACAATCATCGTTTCGTGAGGCGTTAGTTTTCCATCCAGAGAAACATTATGTTCTTCATCCATTAGATGAAGGTGTGTGTAAGTGTAGTTCTAATCCTTATCATAACAACATCATAGTATATTTAGGATACTGGTGTTGTTACAAAAGAAAGGATTAACAAGTTTTTAGTTGTTGGAGAAGTAGAATAAAAGAAAACAACTTAAGAGAAACGGTTACCTTTAATTTGAGTAACTTCCTTTGGTTTGAACCAAAAGGACTTCTTGAAGTGCCTTCTTCCTAATGTAAGGCCTCTAGGGGGAGTATAGGGATATAGGGAGCTTAATTGTGCAGAGTTTGGATGAGACAAATGGCTTGAGAGGTGTGAGGAATAGGATAGAAATGGTCTCCTTTTATAAGGGGGAGGATGGGCTCTTTTGGAAAGTGTGAAAATATTATTTTATTATAAACTTATATTCGGATTCAAAAGGTCCAAAAATCATTAAAGATGAATATAAGATGACTCATGGTCTAAATAAAACCATCCAATCAGAATTGGACATGTTTTGGATAAAAGTTTAATCATTATAATCTTATTTATTTAAATCATTTATTAATGAGGTTAATACTGCATCATTATTGTGTCATAAATAATTTACTTTATTTGATGTCTAAAAATTAAAAAAAAAATCAACATGTAGGAAATATTTTTAGATTTCAAATGAAATTTTACAGTCCAAAAGATAATTTATATAGCCTCTTATAAAAATTAATTACTAAAAGATTTTTGTTAATGCCAATTTTGTCTTTACATTAAATTAATTAGTCTAATGTGTCATTGTCTGTCATAAGTGGCTCCATGGGGTCCCAAAATCGACCCAAGGATTCCCATGGTCGGCCATTACTCATCCAATAATTATAGGACAAGTGTAAAGGCAATTTGGAATTATTATAATATTATTTTAACCTCGAATTACCCTATTTACCTTTAACTGTGTTAAATAAAAGTAAAAAAGTTACTATTCACCAAAAATTATTTTTATCTAATTGAACCAAATTTTACTCCTCGAAATTAACTGTATCTCTCGTATTTTTGAAATTTAACTCACATAATCGGTAAAATTATGTTTTATGAAAAATTGCAAAAGCTCCTAGGAGGTTGGTAAAAGACGGTGATAAGTTCAATACAATTTTTTTATAAATCTAAAATTTTTATAAAATGACTCCAATGAATTTAATTGAACTTATATAAGTACTATATATCTATTTTGACCTAAAATAAATTTAAATCAAATAAATTATTATTTAAATAAAAGGTCGGTTTTAACTAAAAACTCAGTGTTTTCACTATTCATCAAAAATTGAAGTTTTTCAGAAAAATACCAAAAATTCAGCCGAAGCTATATTTGATATTACGAATTCAAAAATGATGTCTATTTTTTACAAATTAAAAACATAAAAGTGGAATTAATTAATTTTTAAATTAATTCCCGTTATCAAAACAAATTGTGTGATTTTAAGAAACAATAACTATCAAAAGATTAATACTTGTTTATGTCCAATTTCAAAGTCAAATTAATTCCAATGACCACCATTGGATTAAATGGTAAAAATATATTATAATTAAACTTTAAAACCAATTAAAAAGATAATCTAACCATATAAATTATTGTGATGGAAAAAGTTGTTTTTAATTAAAATGTAGCGTGTTTTTACTATTCATAAAAATATTAATGTTATTAGAATAATATGAAAAAATTATCCAAATTATATTTTTATATCTTGATTCCAAGGAAGAATTTTATTTAGTCAAATTTAACTTATAAACATGTCAAAAACTAGATTTAAAGTGGGTGCACCATCAAAAGGCTGGACAACTTCATTTTTTGAAAAATACTTATTTTACATGAAAAATTTATTTTGTTCTCATACCATGTTCTTGAAAATGTGTAAGATGCGTAATAATTTTATAAAATTCAAAATTTTGTTGATAATATTCATAACGGCTAGTTCATAATAATAATATAACAATATATCTTTGTTTAGTGAAACCTGGTATTGTGTATAACACATGCAATCGAGGAAGGTCGTGATTGCGTGTAATGCAAGCCAAGTCATGGTTGCATGTTTTGAAAGACTCCTCTGTTGTTTCTTATAACAAAATCCAACCATATTTCATTTATACATTGAATATATGTATATATACACACTCAAAGTTTCGTAGAGTAACTACTATCAAAATTATGTGTAACATGATCTAGGAATAATGTTGCATATACTGCAAGCTAATACGGTGTTGCGTATAGTACAAGCTAATCCTAGTGTAGTTTATAATAGAACACATAAAATAAATTAAAAATAATATATGTCGTAAAATCTCGGTTTGTTACACAAATTGTGTAAATAGGTAACTTTAATTTCTAGATATCATGAATAGTAACTTGAGTAAATATTTTATTTACCATGGTTAAAGTGTAAATCAGGTAAATAAGGGTAAACAATATTATTTTGATTACCCTAACAAATGTCCTAACCCAATTGGATGAGATATTTTCATCCTTGGGAATCCTTGGGACATTTGGGGACCACAGGGATTCACATGGATGTGAAAATGAAAATTTATAAGAATTAATTTAAAGGATAATTTTAACATAAAGATATATCTTTTAATAAATCTATTTTAATATGGTGATATATAACATATCCCTATATCTATAAATAGTAATTATAGATAACAAAATATTTAATATATCATGGTATTTTATTTATAATTTTTATACATAGGATAAATATATTTATTTTTGACACAAGGATGATACGGTGATTGCCTCATAAATAAAGGATTGAAATAAATGAATTTATGAATATTAAAAAAAATTAATTTGGTTATTTTGATGTCATTAAAAACATTTCATGAGGATATTGACATATTATCATTGTGGTAATCCTTTAAGTTTTAATTAATATGGTTTTTATTATTTTTTTAAAAAGTCATGTTTGAATAGTATCCAAAATTGACCTAATTCATAACTTAAAACATAAAATAGTTTATTAAATGATATTAAATTACTAAAAATATAATATTAGTCCAAATGGTTAATATAATTCCAAATATGTCATAAATAACTATCTTCATTTAGTTTGACATGATATGGTAATTACATTAACCCACAATATTTAAATAACATGATATCACGGTAAAATTAAAAAGGCTAAAATAAGGGTAAAACCAAGAAGATAAGGATAAAAAAATATATAAAACATGTAAAAATTTTATTGGGAATTTATTATTCATAAAAAAATAATATTATCTGAGAATTAAATAATTTATTGACCATATTAAGTCAAAATTGAATTTATAATAAATTAATATTTGGGAACTTTCCTAAATTGCCCTTCTCTTCTCTTATAAAAGTGCACCTCATCCCTTTCTACATTAATTCATTTTAATCCTTAAATCTAGTCCAACATAACCCCATTTCTCTTATAAAATTCCCTAAATTTATTATAGAGGTGTTTTTCTTCCCAAAATACCTTCTCTAGTGCCTTTTGTCGTTGTTTAAAGAACGTACGTCGAGGAAAAGGTAATTGCTTCTTCCGATTCATTCAATTTATTTCTCCTTATACTTTTTCTTCTTTAGTTGTTTCATTATAAATTAATATGATAAGTATAAATAAAATACTTATATTTTATTATAAATATGAAACAATCCTATTTTACCTTATATTCATCCTATGAAAAATGAAATCATCGCGCATGCGTACGTACGAATTACCGTCTCCACATCGCGGTGCAATCTTTTTTTCACCACCACCTTAAATGGATGGGTAAAATGGTGTAAATAATAACTATATATTATTATTATAACATTATAATAATTATAAGGTATTATACACCAACCAATTCAATATTGTTCAACAATTATGGAAATGATATAAACGCTCGTGTGTACGTACAACATATTATCTCCACGACGCGATGAGATTTATTATTGATTATAACCATTCAAGAATGATTATAATGAATATATAATAAATAATACTGATGTATATGACATAATAATTTTCCTTTATATATATATATATATGTCATTTACTTCCATTCAATTTAATAAGGAAATAAAAATAACATTCATGCGTACCTACGACCTAGAGTCTCCATGACCGATGTATTCCATTTGTTTTATCTATCTATTGTATATAAATTTATATACTGAATATATATATCATATAAATCATGTTTTTCATTCTATATTTAGTTAAATCATGATATATGAAATGATATAAATAATATAATTTCAAAACATGTACGAGAAATAAAACGATTTTTGACCAAAACATTGCTTCAACATGGAATTTACAAATGAACAGGTAATATAAATTCATAAATGAATCATATATGATATCATAAATATTATTATTTTTCTATTATAAGTTAATAATATTTTCAAACCCACTATAAATTAGATTTAGACACTTATGGAAGAAATTTGACCTAAGGTAAGGGATAACTTATCTAATATCATTTTTATTCCAAGATTGTTTATTTGTAAGTATTTACTGGTGTTATATTTATCATCCATGTCCATGTTTTATAAAAATATTTTCTTAAAATGTTTATTATTCATCTATGTATGATTAAAAGTCATTTTTACCCAACATTGAATTTAACTACATGGTATGGAATAATTTGTTTTGTTTAACATATGAGGTACTTTTTGACTTTCCGGTAAAAGAACGATAAGAATGTTTTTTTATCATATATAGAATTAATAGATTTTTATATCTTCATAACTCCTTATTTCAATGAATACTACTCTAAAGTTTTAAAATTTTATTTTCAACTAAATTCTTTTCTTTTAAAATTTCATGACATTTTGAGAAAAGAAAACATTTTTGAAGAAGAATAGATATTTCCTATAGAATTTTGTTCAAGTGTCTTATAAAATTTATTTTCAATCTATGATGTCAAAGGGTTATGTTTCTATACCTATAATAACTTATATTTTATTATGATTATTATGGAATTATTTTTATGATTTCCATTAATCTTATATGGATTATGATATGATGGCATGATGTTTAAGAATCTTGTTAGGTCCACAAGGCGGAATACCATGAGAGGGGGGTGAATCTGGGTACGAGTAATTTAAAATTAAAGCCTATTCTAATCCTGTTTCGTTGTTAAGACAAACACTCTTCTCTCCCTTTGCGGTTGCACAATATTAGCGGAATGTAAACCATGAATATGGCATGGAAATGTTTACATGGTTCACCCTCACTGGGATACATCCAAGGAGCATGCACCGACAATGTGTCGATGTACCAAATCCACTAAAAGTGAATTGCGGTTTACAAGGTTTGGGATAGATCACTTATATTCCTACGCTCACTGCCATTACAAAGTTTAGGGTCTTCTCACTGCTTTCCCAAGGGTCATTCCCTGTTTTTCTCTATCCCTGGCTCACTGCCGGTGGAGAGGATCACCTTCTTCCTCTTCCTTTGATCACTGCTCTATAAAGGATCCACTCATTGTTTATAGACATGTATGCCTCTTCATTATCACTAATGTATACATCCTCTGTTGTATGTGGATGCTTTGTTGAAGTCCAACTTTCACTCGTAGATGAATTTCACTTTGCACAGAAGGTATCAAGAAATCTTCCAACTTCCACACAGCCCTGATACACTGCTGGAAATCAACCTTACTTGGCGCCCTTCTTTAAGTTGGGGCGCCGGTCTCGGTGTGCAGGTCAACACTGGCACACAGGTCCACCTCAACTACCTGCGTGAAACAAGCCTCTTCTCTTCAAAACTTGCTCGACACAACTCCTTTTATGCCCAAACAAATATTTGTGTGAAACTAACACCTATCGCGTAACATATACTTGCACGACACACCACCACTTGTGCAACCACCACACCTGTGTGATGGGAGCTCTGATTTTATCTAAGTGTTGAACACCATTGAAAATGAGGAGGGGTGGTCCTGTATTTATAGGCATTTGGTCAACCTACGCATCGGCGCGCAAGTCTCCCCTCGGCGCGCAAGTCCCGACGCGCAGGTTTATTCCCCTACAAGACACCTGCGTGACCCTATTTCATTTTCCATATTTTAAAGATCTGATCTTGAAAAACACATGGCGTGCAACATTCCAACCCTCCTAGGCACCGAAACGCAGGTCCTTTCATGATGCACAAGTCACCTGCATGACCACACCAATACCTACGCGACCCTCTTTACTTTTCCATATTTTGACCTTCTGATCTTTAAAAAAATTAGGCGAGCAAGTTTCCTCTCCTTCAAGTACATGGTGTGCAAGTCCCTTTTCCAAAAACCACTTTCCTCCATTTGTCGATTTTCAGGACCAAAAATTTAGCAAACACTAAAAAACGGTGCCACCTTGTATCTATTCTTTTTGTACCGCCTCCAGATCATCCATTCCTTTGTCGACATTCTTGAATAAAACATAGACCGTTGACCACAACCCTTGAAATCGATATGAAACTATGAAATCCCCTTTGTAAACAAATTTGTATGTCATGGTTTGCTTTGTCAACAATCACAGTACAGTTGTCCACTTTGTCAACAAACACCATCACCTCAAAAATACTTCAATGATACCTTGAAAGATTTTTGACCAATAATCTCCCCCTTTGGGTGTGTTGAAAACTCTTCCATAAAAAGATACATCGTTAATTCTTCAACCACCATTCGCCTATTGAGATTATGATAGCGATGAAGGATTTACTCAACAAATTATCTAAACCCACATAAGCAATGCTCAGCATGAGAAACAAGAGTAAATGAAAATTTCATCAATGAATCACTTCAAATATGACACCAACTGCTGACACCAAACTGATACCAATTTTTGGAAATATTCTTACCGCATTCCAACACCACTCATCTGCTTTTATCACGATCCTCAGCTGTTGTGATATCTATTATTTGATTGATCACTTAAACCATCTTCAGATTAAATACACTCCCCCTTTCTCATTGCTCTCTCCCTATCTCGCTACTCCACCTGTCAGCTTCTCCCCATATCATTCATGATTTATCAAATTTCCACGTTGTCTCCCCCTTGAACAATATCTATATTCTCCCCTTTTTCCATGAGCCCAAAGGTGACTCCTTTGCAGTTTGTAACAGAGTAGAGAACACATATCACCAAAGTAGGGAAAAACAAATCATACCTCATGGAGAGGGGGTGTTCCACATCCATAGTCCTTCATGTGTGGGGAGTCGACTGAACTCTCAAAGCCAGTCGATTCCTCTCAAAAGCTTCCTTGGTTAAGGCCTTTGTTAGAATGTCTGCAACCTGTAGCTCTGTAGGAACATACTCCAACTTCACGATTCCATGGTGAAATTTCTCCTTGATGAAATGATAATTTATCTCAATGTACTTTCTCCTTGATTAATGGATGGGATTTTTGCTAAGATTTATAGCACTTGGGTTATCACACTGGATTCCAATCGGAGACTTCACTTCAAATCCCAAATCTTCAAGCTGCTGCTTCATCCACAATAACTGTGTGCATGCTTGAGTGGCCGCAATATACTCAGCCTCCATGGTGATCAATGAAATGCAATATTGCATCTGGCTAATCCAAGAAATACACAATCCTCCAAGATAGAATTAACCTCCTGATGTTGATTTTCTATCATCTACTGATCCATCCCAATCTGTATCTGTGTAAACCAATAACAATGACTGAGATTTGTCATTATACATTAGACCGAAATCCACGGTGCCTTTGATATACTGAAGTATTCTTTTCACTACAAGCATGTAGATTTCCTTGGGATAACTCTAATATCTCGCTGCTTGGAATTTGGCAAAAACAATATCATGCCTTGTTGTGGTTATGTGCAACAGACTTCCAATAATTTGCCTATATTCTGGAATATTAACTGCCTTTCCATTCTCATATTATGATAACTTCATCCTGGTAGCAATCGGAGTCTTCATCTCCTTGGAAGTTTCCATTCCAAACCTTATTAAAACCTCCTTGACATATTTGGATTGAGAAATTAATGTTCCATTCCTTCCTTGTGTCAACTGTAGACCAAGGAAAACAATAGCTCTCCAATCATTGACATTTCATACTCATTTCTCATGAATTTGGAAAACTATCTGCACTGAGCTTCATCTGATCTGACATATATTATGTCATCGACATAAACCAGCACCATCATCCTTTGAATACTATTGTTGTTGAAGTAGATATTGTAATCAACCCCCCACGATGGAAACCAAGCTTCTTAAAATACTGATCAAGCCTTGAGTACCATGATCTTGGTGATTGTTTCAGCCCATATAGCGCCTTCTTCAGCCAGAAAACTTTTGTTTCATCGTCATGAATAAGAAAACCATCTGGCTGCTCAATGTACACCACTTCTTCCAAAACCCCATTCAGAAATGCTGATTTGACATCCATCGGGAATACCTTGAACTCTCATAGTACTGCAATGTCTAAGAATAATATTATCGTCTCCAGCCTTACAACTGGTGCAAATGTCTCATCAACATCAATAACCTCTATTTGGTAGTATCCTTTGCACACCAGTCATGCTTTGTTTTGAATCATTGTTCCATCTTCATTCATTTTATTGCGAAAGACCCATTTAGTACCAATAACGTTATTTTCTACTAGCCTCGAAATAATCTCCCTTGTCTGGTTCTTCTTAATCTGATCAAGCTCTTCATTCATATCCTAAACCTAGTTTTCATCTTCAACTACATCAGAAAAACATTTCGGCTCTACCTGAGATAGGAAAGTTGTCTGATACAGTGACTTCATTCTTCTTGTCTGAACTGGAGTTGTCTGATCACCAATGATATACTTCTTATCAATTTCAGTTCGACTCTTTAGCTTCCTTGAAGACACATACTTTGTTTCCTCTTTCTCATCATTAGTTTCTTCTTCTGAGTCAGCTTCTGCCACTTCTACTCCCCATGTGTTTCTTACCTCCTCATCACATTCATCCAGAAACAGGTCACTAGGTCATTGAGTATTCTGTTCATTTTCAACTATAGTGACATCATTGCTCTCAACAATTTTTCCCAGCCTTTTGTTGAAGCATTTATATGTTTTTCTTTTTCTTGATTAGCCAATGAATATTCCCTCATCTCCTCATGACTCAAACATCCTGTGATTTTCTTTTTTGAGAATGAAACACTTACTTTCAAAGATTAGAAAGTATTTCAATATTGGCTTCTTTCCATACCACATTTCATATGGAGTCTTCCCTTGATTTGGACACAACAAAGACCTGTTCGAAATATTGACCGATGTCAAAACTGCTTCCTTCCAAAATTTCACTAGTAGGTCCTTTTCAATAATCATTCTTTTGGCCATGTAGTTGATGATCTGATTTCTCCTTTCAACAACTCCATTATATTGGGTAGTTCTCACTGATGAAACTTGATGCCTTATCCCGTGTTTCTCGAGATAGTATTCCACTTGACTGTATGTGAATTCTGTACCGTTATCTGTATGAAACTTAAAAATTTTCTGCACAAGCATTCTTTTTGATTCCCTCTTATAATGATTGATACAACTGAACACTTCTATCTTATGGGTAATGAAAAATACCCAAGCCATTATTCTATAATCATCAATGAAAAGTACATAGTACCTTTTCCCATTTATGGCTCGTGGTGTGATAGGTCCACATACATCAACATGCACCAATTCAAGCACTCTGGTTGATTTCTATTCCTTTGGCATATATGTCTTTCTGATGATCTTTCTTTGTTGACAAGCATCACATGTATGAGTACAATCACATGATAGTTTGGGAAGGTCTCTAGAAGCATCACACTTTACCAAATCTTCCATGGATGGTTGGCATAGATGACCAAGTCACTTATGGCATAGCTGGTTTTCTTTCTCTCTGGATAAAAGGCACATATCTTCTTCCCCACTTACAAGGTAATGATTTCCCTTTGTCCTTTTTCCTTGTAGAAAAACTGCTCCATCTTTTCCTTTCACAACACACGTCTTCTTGGTAAATCGGATAGAGTGCCCATAGTCACATAGTTGACTAACAGTGAGTAAGTTATGACTATGACCCTATACTACCAAGACATCAGCACATCTCATTTCGTTTCCCCCAAATTTGGCCTTTCTGAAACCAAAAATTTTCAGCCCTTCATCATTCTCAAACATGACAACTCCTTCTTTGTCATACTTTATGCCTGTAATGAGATCTATGCTCCCTATCATATGGGATGTGCAACCACTGTAAAGGATCCATAATCTTGAACAATGTGAAGCTTTAAGGGAAATTTCCACAACTACTACCTTTTCATTATTTTCCTTTCTTGATCCATGTATTTTACTTCACACTCGGTGTGGTTTGAAGAATTTGATCTTTCTTAGTGTGTGATGGACCATCTTCATCTTGCAACGCTGCAAATCTATTTTGCACATTTAACTCACCTGTTGGTTTATTGATTTTCTGCTTTAAAACATTTTGACTTCACTTTGGAACACTACTATGTATGGTTGAAGTGAAGTACCTAGCCATGTGCCCAAACCCTCCACACCAAAAACAGTGTCCTTCAAAATACGTTTTGGAGAACCATTCTCCCTTTGACTTCCACATTTGTTCTTGTTCCCTTTGATATCTCTTGGCTATGGAACACACACACTGTGAATGTCCCATCTTCCTGTAACAATAACACCTGATATATGGTGCATTCCTTCATGGTACTTCATCACTATGATTTTCCCCTTGGGATCATTAAATATTATGATTCTTCTTTGTGCCTAAATAAACATTCAATCTTGGGACTGGTGCTTGCGGTCTGACATCAATTGTCTTGGATTTTTGTTTCTGATTAATCCCTGAAATGGCCTAAACATCTTAGCTCAATTGCTGCATTTTCCCTATTGAACTACTTGGCTCCTATTTCATCATTTCAGTCTTTATAATAACCTTCTTTCTCAAGAATTTGTTAATAATAAAATTTTTTTCCTAGTCTTTGACTTTTCTTCGCATACCGACAACTTCATCTTTAAGATCTTCGATACGCTTGATGTGGTCTTTCAATTTTCCATTCAAGTCATTGATATCCCTTTTCTGTTCTTAAATCTTGAGCTTATGCTCATCAACCTTTTCTGTGGTCCCTAGCCTCAAAGACATAAGGTTTTCTATTTATTTCACTAGCTTGGACTTCTCTTCTTCTACTATTGCATGTAGAGTTTGGCATCATGTACCACCTTTTTTCCTTTCTTTGTTTTTTCTCTCCAAATATCTATCTCTTCAAAGAGCTGCTTCTAATTTAGCTTCCATGTTAACTCTCCCTTCAATTTATTCTTCTTCTTCGTCAGCGTCGGTTTCTTCTTTTTCTTGAGAACCAACGAAAACAGCCACCATTTCATTTTTTCCATGATCATTACAATTTTCAAACTCCTCAACCTATTCACCCTCAGACTTATTTTAACTGTCTATTTCTTATGAAAGAAGATTCTTCTTCTTGGAGAAATTTCTCTTGAACTGCTTCTTCCCTTTCACATAGGCAGAAGATTTCTTCTTGGAAATTTCAACATCATCTTCATCACATTCTTCTTGGAACTTTTTGAGGCATCTGGCTGCGAGATATCCAACCTTTCCACATCTAAAGCATGTAAGAGGAAGTTTACCTTTGAACTTTCCTTTTCCTCATTGAATATTTGAGGAGAGGAATGACATTACCTCATATGTCTCTTCTTCCTCCTGAGAATCTTTAATTGTGAGCTTCTTCATGGACTTAAATGGAACCTCTTTGGGTTTCCCCTTTTCCACGGCGTTTTTATCATCATTTCTCATTTCATATGCAACAAGGGTGCTATGCATGTTATCCAATGTCAGTTCTTTCAAGACTTTATCTTCTAGAACAGAAAATTTTGGATCAAAGCGAGGTGGATGTTTTCTAAAGATACGCTTTAAAATTTTTATGTCTTCGATAATTTCACCAACACCTCACATGTCTTCTACCACAACATTTACCCTATCAAAGAATGCATCAAAAGACTCATTAGGGTTCATTATCAGATATTCATACTTATTCCACAACACTTGCAGCTTTACCCCTATGACCATTGTATCCCCTTCATATATAGTCAAAAGCATTTCTGACATGGCATGTGACGTTTTTCATGACATCACCTTTGTATAGATGGGATTGGAAAGGGCTCCCCCTAAGGCATTGATTGCTTTTGCATCTGCATCCAACTTTCTATGCTCAGCTTTTGATAATGCAGCACTATTAATATCAGTTGTGATACCATGTATAGCTACTGAAAACACATCCATTCCCAAATATCGGAAATAGTGTTGCATTCGATTCTTCCATATCAGAAAATTACATCTGTCGAAGATCGGAATCCCTTTATGATTAGTGACCTCCATTGAGAGAATCACTAATATCAAACTTCCCTCAGATACCAACTATTAGGTCCACAAGGCGGAATACCCTGACAGGGGAGGTGAATCAGGGAATGACTAATTTAAAATTAAAGCCCGTTTTGATCTTGTTCCGCTGTTAAGCCAAACAATCTTCTCTCCCTTTCCTATTGCACAATATAATCAGAAAGTAAAGCATGTACAGGACATAGAAATTTTTACATGGTTCACCCTCGGTGGGCTACATCCAAGTAGCATACACCGACAATGTGCCGATGTACCAAATCCACTAAAAGCTTATTGATGTTTACAAGGTTTGGGATAGATCAATTCTATTCCTTGGCTCACTACCTTTACAAAGTTTAGGGTCAGATCACTTCTTTCCCAAGGGTCACTCCATGTTTCTCTCTCTCTGGCTCACTGCCAGTGGAGAGGATCACCTTCTTCCTCTTCCTTTTCTCACTACTCTGGAAAGGATACACTCACAGTTTATAGACCTGTAGTTCTCTTCATTATCACTTATGATTACATCCTCTATTGTATGTGGATGCTCTGTTTAATTCCAACATTCACCCGTAGATGAATTTCACTTATCACCAATGGTATCGGGAAATATTCCAACTTCTACGCAGCCCTGAAACATAGCTGGAAATCAACTTTACTTGGCACCCTTCTCTAAGTCGGCGAGCAGGTCAACAATGGTGCACCGGTCCACCTCAACTACCTGCGTGACACAAGACTCTTCTCCTCCAAACTTGCACGACGCAACTCCTTTTATGCTAAAACCAATATTGACGCGCAACTAACACCTATCGCGCAGCTTATACTTGCGCGACACACCACCACTTGTGCGACCACCACACCTGCATGATGGGAGCTCTGATTTTCTCTAAGTGTTGAACTCCATTGTAAATGAGGAGGGGTGGTCCTATATTTATAGGCATTTCAGCAACCTACGTGGCGGCGCGCAAGTCTCCCCTCAGCGTGCAAGTCCTAATGCACAGGTTTCTTCCCCTACAAGAGACCAGTGTGACCCTATTTCCTTTACTATATTTTAAAGATCTGATCTTAAAAAACATATGGTGTGCAACTTTCCAACCCTCCTAGGCACCGGCGCGGAGGTCCTTTCATGACATGCAAGTCACCTGCACAACCACACCAATACCTATGCGACCCTCTTTAATTTGCCATATTTTGACCTTCTAATCTTGAAAAAAATAGGCATGCAAGTTTCCTCTCCTTCAAGTACATGGAGCTCAAGTCCCTTTTCCAAAAACCACTTTCCTTGATTTGTCGATTTTCAGGCCCAAAAATTTGGCGAACACTGGAAAATGACGCCACCTTGTATCTTTTCTTTTTGTACCGCCTCCAGATCATCCATTCCTTTATCGATGATCTTGAATCAAACATGGATCATTAACCACAGCCCTTAAAGTCGACATGCCACTATGAAATCCCATTTGTCAAAAAACTTATATGTCATATTTTTCTTTGTCCACAATCACAGTAGATTTTTTCACTTTTTCAACAAACACAATCACCTCAAAAATGCTTCAATGATACCTTGAGAGATTTTTTCTCAACAAATCCAATTTTATTAAATGGGTTAGCTATGATGAATCATTTATATTTTTGTTGAACATGTAAGAAATATTTCATTATGAGATGGGTGGGATGTATATATCCCTACAATGCTTTGGGTAATGATTTATATCTCACGAGATAGACATGTATTGAAGGAAAAGTAAATCCAGTTCAGTAATATAGGGCTGAAATGACATGTAAACCCTGTTCAGTATTGGACTTCATCCATTATGATGATCATGGAAGAAATGCCTCAGCTACTATGGAAATTATATTAAGTGCTTAATAGTTTTCTACAATTACATGTTTTATTCCCGTGATATTTTTTCATGATGTTTTCCTTTATGATCCATGCCTTACGTACTGCCATGATATATGATATTTTTCAAGATTTTAATTTTTTAACTTTATGTTCATGTTTTTAAGTTCAAATGTTTATGGTTTGTTTTATATTCTCCATGTTTACCCTTACTGATCATTTGAGCTCACACTTTTTATGTTTTATTTTACAAAGGATATAAAGAATGGTTTTAGGTAAGAAAAAAGCGGAAGATCTTTATGGGAGATGTAGAAGATCTTTCACCATGATTAGAAGATTATGTTTTGAGTATCCAAAGACACTATACTAATATGGTCTTTGGGTGTCTATTTTTTCATGTATTTATGTATTCCAAAAAGTAATGTAATATCCATATACATCAAGATTGGGACTCTTCAATAAAAAATACAAAGGGTTTTAAAATCAAGAATAACATATATATATATATATATATCGGTGGTTATAGTGGGGTAATGGGGATTCCCCCACATAAAACCCCACCTAGAGGTCACTATGTGGTTAGTGGGCCTTGTTCATCCACTGGGATACGTACTAGGGAATCCATTTTCTGGTGGTTGGGAACCGGATTGATGGTGCATGTAATTGTGGCCTAGCTATCCCCAGTAATCCTACGGTTGTAACGTGAACCTCTAATGTAATATTTGATCCTTTTACTTAATCTAAAAGGCATGTTTTAGAAGGATATATGATTCATAAATCCCTTTATACCACCAAATCAAAAAAACATAATAACCAATAATTCAAATTTCATGAACCTTCTTAAAAACCTCAGAAGCACGTTTATATATGGGAGTTATACATCTGTAAAATATTCCATTTGAAAGAGTGGGATGAGATATTTTATCAGTCTATGATGACTATTTTTAAGAGACTTAATTCCTAAATAAATTATTACATAATCTTAATAGGGCCTGGTGTCACTAAGGTAACTATATAATAAGAATTTCATCCAGATTTCTACCATATCACTATCATTAAATATTCACATGGAATTAGTATAACATTTAGATTTCTTAATAATGAATAAATTTTTAATTTCAAGAAATTTATCTATTAGTTTACTTATATTTTAATTAATATTTTCTATCATGTTCATTAAGATTCAACTTCATTTACATTTATCCCATAACCCATAATATTGATATATTTATAACTAAATTAATTTTTAACGTTTATTTCTAATGTTTTGGCCCTGATTTAATTTCATTATATGAAAATATCTTATATTACAACATTATATTGAAAATTATGGTCCTCAATTTTTTATCATATTTTTTTAATGTTACGATTTTTTATTAATATATTCAATTAATTTTATTTCTATTTTATAGAATCATTAATTTCATTAATTAATATATGTTGTTATTGAATTTTTATCTTTATGATAATTAATCATAGTTTTCATTTTCGATTAAATTTAAATCAAAAAAATTATTCCTTTAT
Source organism: Viscum album (assembly GCA_963277665.1). Lineage (NCBI taxonomy): Eukaryota > Viridiplantae > Streptophyta > Magnoliopsida > Santalales > Viscaceae > Viscum > Viscum album. Next base: position 1,007,991,927 of record OY728119.1, on the reverse strand, counting down.
ATTTTATTTTAGGCTCAGTTATTCCATTTACTATAACTTTTTAAATGTTTATTATTTATTTTTCCTCAACTATTTCCATCCTAGTATTCTAAATAATATTTTTTGTTTAGTCTCATCTTATTTAATATAAATATCAATGTTTCTCATAACCATAATAATCCTCTATTAAATATTCCATCAGAAATGATATGAATATTTCATATTCATTAATAAGGAAATATAAAATTATAATTTTTTTGGAAAATCCATATCATTAGATTATCAGTAAATTGAGATTGGAAAACATATTTTGACGTGTCAAAATTTAAAACACACAATGTATAGAATCAGAATTATAAATTAAAATATCACATTATAGTGGCCCATGATTTTCATACCTAAATATTACATTTCTTTAGATGAATATTGAATACATTACATAAACAAAAACATAGGAACTGTAATTTTTTTGTGTGTTTGAAGACTAGGTATAGAATAATATAATTTGGTGAATAGTCTTAAAAATATTTCCCAACAGTCTTCCCCAATAGTAATCCTCTTAGGGATATCCTATCTAAAACATTCTTTATAACAAGGGGAATGAATCATTATAAAGGTTGAGATCATTTGATAATAAATTAAATGTATATGAGATATCAATATATGATCGTATAAAAGAATATTATAATACTTAGGGTATGTGATCATGGAAATAACATACCATGTTCATGAACAACCTTTAATATATCATAGACAAGATTCATGAAATAAAAAATTATCATTTATTAACACATGTCCCATAAGGTTAATAATCATTAGAAACAAATCATAAACCACGAGATCACCTCATAAAAGTGTCGAAGAATTAGAAATATTGAAAACCATTTCATATATCAAGGTTTACTACAAATAAATTCAACAGTGTGGAGAATGATTCACAAATTATTTCCTATTTTGGATTAGGACACATTTGTTCTCTATATTAGATTAGGACACACCTACTTCTCATAGTGGATATAGAAAAACGTATTTCTTATAGTGGATTAGGGAACACATATTTTCCATATTGTATTAGTCTTATCAACTTGTTTACCATTGTAATCTAGTGACATATAATGCTTTAACCAATGAATCAGAGGGAGATATATGTCCCATTCATCTTTTGTTAAAACATAATCACATTCCAGGGTTACAATGTAACCCCCATAAAATAATAAAAATAAAACATATGTTTCAAAAAGGATCATAGAAAAATTATTCATATTTGAACCCATGGAATGAGATTGGTTTCTTTTTTTTGAAAAAATATAACCTGTGGAAAATTAACAGTTTTCATAACCATTTGATCATTTCATAAAAACCTAACTTGTGGAAGGAGAATCATTTTTCATAATAATTTTATTCTGGTATAACCTATAGAAGATAAATGGGTTTCGTGAACATGATTTCATCATCAATATATACCATTCAACAATATAATAAGATGATATACTTGGATCATATTTCCATCAAATAATAATTAATCTCATAGGATGTCTTCATAGATGGAGATGAATTTAAAAGATCATAAGAAATATTTCTTGAGGGAAATAACTTTTATTTGAAAATAAATTCTTTTAAAAAAAGTTTTAAATATGATAGAAATACATTTTACTAAAATTATTTTCAAAAAATATAAAATAATATTAATAAATATTATAAAAAAGTACCGGAGGAAAATATATTCTCACTTTTAGAAATAATTTTTTAAATAGAAAAAACTTTAAAAATAGATTTCATTTCTAATGAATTTTTTGATAATATAATTTTTTATAAAATATAATGGAATAATTTTTTTTTTAAATTAAATTTGAAATATTTTAAGTTAATTTTGAAATATTTTATTGGTAATGACAGTAGAAAATTTTGTTCATGCTATGTCTCTTAAAAGATATATTCTTTTCACATTTTTTATTGACGACAAAAGATAATTTGTTTAGAAAGAACCTAAAGGTTCCAATTAAAAAAAATACAAAGTCAAACTGGGTAAAAAAATTTATTTATAAAATTTTTTTTGTAGAAATATCATTTTGAAATAATTTTTGGAAAAACATTGTTTTAGAAGAAAACATATTTTTGACGTGAGAGAGAGATATAGATTTATTTTCATAAAAAATTATAAATTATTTTAAGTAATATCATCAGGATAAATGGTAATATACTTTAAAATTTTATCATTAAATATAGGAAAAATAAAATAAAATGTTTTCATGAGATATAGATCATAAATTTTCGTCATTGCAATCATAATCATGAGAAATCTTGATTAATGATGAGATTATAACATAAAACCCTTACCACATTGGTACTACTAAATCCTAAGACCCATGAAGGAGATATAAAGGGAGGATATTTAAATAGAAATAAAATTAAAGATAATTATTAGAAAATTCTATAATTTATATTTTATAGTCAATATAAAAATCATGGGATGAATATGGAAAGTGTCTCACAATATAATAAAAGTGAGACAAAAATTCATTACCTTATATCGTGGCATCCATTGTAAACATTCAAACCTCCTATATAATAAATGTAAGTTAATTATATATATATATCTTATAACCATATGAATATATATCATATGATAAAATAGATTATTATTACCTTTTTTTTAGTTTATAATCAGTTCTATGTTAAAGCCACGTTTCTATAAATAACCACTTTGTTTTTCTAGTATGTTTGATTCATTATTTTAATTACTATTTTATTTATAAATGTTCTGTAATATCTAGAATAATTATAAAAAATAATTATCTTATTTATACATAAATTATAACTCTAATATAAATCATAAATTATGGTTTGATAAATGAAGTATGTTACCATCATAGAGACGGCAGATCGTATGTGCACACAAGTAAAGATTCTATTTTTCAAAAACAATTATGTAATAGAGCTAAGTAATATATAATCATTAAATAATGATAAAAATATCATAAATTCCATATTATATCATTTAATATAATCATACATATCATTAATGGGGTGTGAAGATGAAAAGAGAGTCACATCGCTTCATGAAAGGGGCAGTCTGCGTGTATACGAACGATGTTATCATCATTCATTTAGTGAAAATGTAAAAACAAAAATGATATATTACCTTTTAAAAAAGATAATTATTTCAATAATATAACAATTATGTAATATAAATAACATATATTCATTAATATTTTCCTTATTATATCTTATGCAATAAATTAGGGAAAACTAATCACTTCACTTTGCTAGACAGTAGTCTGCCATACACATGAGCAACGTTGCCGCATCTCGTATGGAATGGAAAGTAATAAGGTATATATAATATTTTGAATCCAGGGTTATATTTAATTTATAAATATCATATATAAAATTTTTATAATTTATCATACTCAACCATGAGTGATGGTTATGGATAAATTAATGCCATCAGTTCGCGAGACGGTAGTCTACCTTACTCACAAACAATGTCTTTGTAAACATTTTGATGTAAGTAATGATGGTTTTAGGTAAATAAATTTACATAAAAATATTTTATTATATAGAAATAAAATCTGGTAATTATATCATCATGGTTTAATAATAATTGAAAGAGTTTTAGGAAGAAATGAAATAAAAAAATCTTATTCATGAACATAACCTCTTCTTTGGGTATCCTCCTTAGGATTGTTCCAAAAGCCATAATATGTAGGGTTTCTTCGCAAAATTAAGAGTGTATGATGTGATTTTGAATTTTGTTAGGTTATTGGATCTAGAATTGACCAAACCATTAGGTTTTATAGTTGTTAAGAAAATATGAGAGGGGTGGCCTTTTATAAGTGACTTTAGTGGAACACATGTTATTTTTGAAAATAATAAAGTGTATCCTTATTTTCCAAAAGACCAAAGGATATAAAATAGAGTATTATTGAGAATTAAACATTTTTTTACTAAACATATAATCAAAACAGATATTATACATGTTTTAAGGTCATTTTAATTCTTAACATTTTTAGTTTAACCATTGGTAAAGCCATATTTACCTTAACTACAATAATTAGTTTTTTAAGTTTTCACTTTTCATTTTGGTAAGAATTGGTTTTTCCCTTATTATATAATCTAAATAATTAATTTTCCAAATATTTAATTAATTTTTCCAAATTCAATTCACCGAATTAGATGATGTTTATATAAATTTAATCCAACATATTTGATAATAAAGTCGGGTTTCAATGAATTGTTTTTCAAAATATTACATTGTTTTTGTATGAAATTTCCATTTGAAATTGATAAAAAAGTTTAAATTTGATTAATTAATATATATATATATATAATTTGAAAAAAATTAATTCGAATCCAATTTAAAAGTTTATTTAAATTTATAATAAATATAACCAAAATGGTTGTTTTCAATAAAAATTTAGTATTTTTAAATTTTCATCAAGAAATTATGTTTTGAAATAATTATAATAAATTTACCATAATATAATTTTGATATTATGACTTTGAAACCTAATTTTATTTTTTAAAATAACTATGAAAAATTTTTTTACAATAAGCGCACAAAAAAAAAGAAAAAATATTATTTAAAAAATACAGTTTTATGTATAAAATTAGATTTATTCTTATCTCTTTTGTAGAAAATGAGTAAGATGAATGTTAAAAAATATATGGAATATATAATAAATAATTTCCAATAATATATTTCACAAAATTATATTTTTAGATTTATTGATTTAAAATAAACATGTTTGTATAAAAATAGGTTTCAAGAAATAAATTTTTTTTCAATTTAAAAAGTTTATTATTTTCATTTATAATTATTTTGTCACAAAACATCATTATATATACATGTATAATCAATATTTTCATATTTTATTTAATCATATTTTATACCCATTATTCCAATAGCTACGTGATAAATATATTTAATAATATTATTTTAATAGTATCCCACATTTCATTCAAAAGCATCGTTGTGTTTAACATAAGCTAAAATTAGAGTTTCACATCATGCAATAAAAAATAATTTTTTTTGTGTTTTGAAAAATTTAGAAATGGTAAACAATATTTTATTTTTCTAAAAAAATATTAGGGTATAACATTCCACACCCCCTTAAAAATAATTGTTTCCTAGACATTCATTATATTGGTATTAACATATAAGGATGATTATGCCTCATTATCTCATTAAGTTCACATATTGATTCTTTTTGCTAGCAGCTTATCCAAAAGTCATCGACTGTGTGATTAGTTTTGTTTCATGTAATTAACTATATTCAATCCAAAAAAAATCACTTGTTATTCCTCATAATAATTATCATGCTCTAGTGGTATAACCTATATGTTTAGAATATTTGATAGATCAGGTATTTACATTCTTAATATAGATACATGTAACACATATTGGACCTAATAGAAGATATATAGAAGTGTAAAGAGAAAATGTATGATGAAAATATGATCCATAATTTCAATGAGAGTGATATACCTTGGCCTTAGTTCTCCCTTATTTATTCCATAATGAAATTCATATAATAAAAATATCACTAACATCATGTTATATATCGCATCGAAGATTGGTACCATAATTTTTTTTCAATATTAGTCAGTCATGATGTGTTTATGAATTCCACAAACAATATCTTCTTTGTTAACATATTTCTTAAGTCCCAATAGATTTTTTTCTGTAACTTCATTCCACTACATTTGAGTTATCTACTTCATTCCATAAAGGGATTTATAAGGATCCATTTGTATTCTCATGTAAAAGATACATATGTATGAAGACTCAACTAGTTAATGTTTTTGATTCCAAATACCTTTTAAATCCTAATTCAAAATATCATAGTATATAAACTATACATTGAATTTTTTGGAAATACTGACAATATATTTATGGATCATACATAGTAGAGAATCTAAAATCTGTATCAAGTTCATGTTGATGTCTTTTCCAAAACAGTGAGGTAAACATCGAATCCTAATAAGATACAATTGAATAGGGTATCCGATGAAAACATATTGCTTATTTAATATATATTCTACGTGGATGATCCTTAGACAATTATTCTCTCATAGTAATTAATTTTGATGACTTTATAAGCTGAAAAAATAAAACTAATAATTTCCTCAACATTAGAGAAAGGATAAACCCTAAAGGTTACAACAACCTTTATTAATATATCTAAAATAAATAAATAATATTTCCTTAAATTAACGTTTCCCTAAAAAATATACAAAAACATAGGTTTTTATTTAAAAAAATGTATCTAAAAATATAAATAATCATGATAAATTCTTAATATGTTAATCCTAAAAATGTGTGTCAATGAATTTGAACTTATGATCAACTTATATATCATATACCTATGATGGAATACAAATATTTTATGTCAATCATACCTTGAGACATATATTCTTAAAAAATATTATTCTTCTTTTATTCATTAAATAAATTCTTATATTATACAAAACGATTTCTATTTGTAGGTTGGTTTTAAACATATAATAACGGAATACAAAATGTGATTTTATATTTCCATTATCCATATAGAGGTAGAGAATAAATGATAAAAACTAAAGAATGGAAAATAATATTTTCAATGGGATTATTCAAATAAAATTAAACATGAAATTCCCATCTAGGGAGTGGAAGATATGTATTTCATAGTTGTCATGATTATCTTGATCCACTATCATATCATAGGATTTAACTTTTTTACATTGTCTTTAGAGATATGAGTCACCTACTATCCTCATTATCCCTTGGATTGGTGTATTTAATTTACAGATTCCCAACATTTGTTCACTAGAAACACTGGAGTATAGTTTGTGCATAAGTTAGCATCATATTCTCCGATATTTCATTAAATGGTCCATTAATAACATCTTTCTTTTTTCATGATTTATGACAAGATTTTTAATAAATAATGTACCTCCCAGTTCCTTTAAATAAACTAAATTGATGATAATTCCCACATTTATGGCATGTATATGGTTGGAATTTCATTCCACCATTTGAGAATTCAGGAGACTTGGTCATCATTTTTGTATAAAAACCCTAGGAAAGGTGGGGTTTTCAAATTTCAATTTCTTCCTTTTAGTTACATTGAATGAATTATTTGTAAAAACTAAAGTATATTATAGTTATTGAAATTAGATAATTGATTTTATGCCACTATAAAATCGATCATTTCTTCAGTATAAATAATTATTAAACTAGAAGTGTACCAATCATGCCTTGTAAAATTAGCATCATAGGTACCAATAGATTTATCCTAATTTTTTAATTTTTAACAAATTCATTATCTATATTTTTATAGAATAAAAATGAAATAATTATTGAGAAGTATCCCCTTAAACTCTCTTTATTCCATATATTCAAATTATTCTTGCTCCATAATAATCAAAAAAAGATTCTTCCACTGATTTCATTCACCATATAAATGAAAAATAGTAAAAAATAAATTTTTAATGATCCAGCTACGGAATAAGAGAAAATATCTTTTCAGTGGTATTGATCCATTGATCAACAACTAGTTAATTATTGGACCACTATAATATTTTAAGAATTATAACAACCTATTACCAATCTTAATTGTATATATCTAAACTTATTTTTGTTTTTTTTAATTCACTAGGTAGGGTTGATAATGGATATGGATGATACCTATAATAGTGAATTTATATACTTTTTTGGACTCTCACCTTTAGATAGTAATTTCTGTAGGCTTCCTGAGGTTTTCATGATGTGTAACTAGGTTACATGACTTGTAATGTGTGTTGGGTACATATTGTGAGAAGGATTTACATTGTGAAAGTTACAAAACATGATGAGTGTTTACACTTCATGAGTTAAATAGCGATCGGTTTTTTATTTGAAGTAATTTTTGTTTAAAGGTTAAGGAATATTACAATTTCATGATGTGTAATGGGATTAAACATTATGTAATTCCATACATTCTGGTTATATGAAGGTAGAACGGCAGAAAATCCCACTTTTTAACCTCTCAAGATTCATTACCATTGACATAATTCCTATACAATTCTATCTTGGATCACTCTACCATTATGGGTCCTTTTAAATAGTGTTTGATCATCATTTACTTGCGGACTGAGTTATTATTTTTCAATTTTCAATCATTTGTTTCCCTTTATCCTACTTATGGATAAATATATCATCTAGATATTCAAGGATATATGATCAGGGTTGTTAAATATCATTTCTAGGTTGAGTTCATAGGTCATCTACACCTTATTTGTTTAATAGAGGTTTCACTGTAGGAATTTAATTTAAGGAAAGTGGAAGGTGATTCCATTCAAATTGGCCAAATTGACAGACCTTGATGTTATTCATTTATTTTAGTTTTTTATTTTAATTAAATTTTTTATAAATTGTATCAATTAATTTTATTAAAAACTAATTCTAGAGAATTGTGAGGTATGAAATGGTTTTGTATGGAATTGAGGAAACCCCCCTATTCCAATGAATTGTGGTGTTTTTGAAAATGAATGGAACTGGTTCCAATTAAAAATATGAATTTTAATTATTGAAACTGAATTGATGGAATTAGTAAACGTTTTGAGATTTCTTAAAATGTGTTTAGAGAAACCCAATGTTTTTTCATTAGGAAAAATATTGGAATTTCAAATAGGGAAATGTGATTGAATATTATTTAAAAAATTCTTAAAAAAAGTTTCAAATCAGTGATTCTGTAAGATAACACGAAATCCTTAGGTATTTTTGGAGTTATTAGAAGACACTTTTTTATTATACATCATTCTAAAACATAAATGAATCTTTTCACATCCCTATTGGGAATGGTGATGAGTCACCTTTGGCCAGTGTCAGAGGGACATGTGTGTACACATATTGTTCTGTTCAATTAGAGAGGGTGGAGTCCTATATCCTAGAACTATTATATATATTTATATGATAACCATGTTCTTATATTATGTATATTATAAATATAAATTCATTCCAATGTTTTTAAATTGTTTTTCATTCCTTTCTGAATTTATATATACTATTTTATGAAAAAATTATATAAACCGTTTTTTTTTTTGAAATATTCCATTAATTATAAATCGCTTTCTTAATGTATTTTATATAATTAAACTGTATAGAATGATTTTTTAAAATATTATTTAAAATGAAAAACTTCTTTGTTTTAAAAGAGTATGAATTCCATTGGTTAATCTATCATTGAAATATGTTATGGAATTCTTGTTAAAGCCATACTCGCCTATTTATCTCACACCATACATATGCCTTCGAGTGTTTTTCAATATTCTTGTTCTAGATTTGAGGAAGGGTATTGGTTGCCTTGGAGGGGGATTCATCTTTTGAACCTTGGATTTTGTGAGTGGTGTCTTTATGGACTTGAGATATTTTCCTCTATTTTGGTACATTGTTTGTAGTATTTTGGAATTGTTTTTACAACGTTTAATTCAGGTACATTACTCCCAAGGGATTATATTTTGTAATGAATATTTTATTTATTCTTTTACATCCATATTTTTTGTGGAAAATAATTCCCACATTCAGTATGTATGATGCTAGGTGGTAGTCACCAAATAGTGAGGATTAGAAAGCCCCATCGATCTATGTCTGGTCCAGCATGGTTATTAGGTTACCAGGGTAACCAGTCTAGTTTATGATAAAGTGGTATCAAAGGAGGTTGATTTTTTTTCGTGAAATCGGTATGAATTTGTGAAATCATTTCAGCATATAAGAGGTTGTTTCCCTTGAGTGCCTAGCCAATTCTCACCATAATGAACCTTAAGTATTCAAGGGTGGTTAGGGAAATATGTCTTGTGGATTAGTTCTAATTTTTTCCTTATTTTGATCTGAATAGAGTGAAATATAAATAATATTTGTTCAAAGGGTAATGAATATGTTTCCCCCATTTCTCTGTTGAGAAAAATCAGATGATTTCCATCTTTTCAATAGATTTTTTTGTAGCATCATGCCTCTGAGAATACGTGTGAATCAAATACAGGAATAGGATACTATTAAACCATAGTTATAGATTCATGTTTTAGATCTGAATCTGGATGATTTTATCATGCATTCTACCCTTGATTGAGGACATGCACCACCAGTAGTCCTCATTTAGTCTTTGACTGTGTAACCACAATGGGATGTTCTTTGAAATTGTTCTCAAGATTTCCTTCTCTAGAAGCCATAATGTTTCAAATTCTTCATTGATCCACAACATAATGTGGAATGGTTGGTCATGATTGAATATTTATTTGAGTTCTTGGAGACACATGATGAGATCAAGGTGAAGTGTTCAACATTTGTTCTAGAGGGACTGACCAGGAGATAGTGGGACCTGATGGTGATGATGGTGAAATATGAGGGCATAGGGTGGATAGACATCCCAGTTATCATCACTGACATGATCTCTCTAGAGTCAATGATTTTGTCCAAACCTACAAATTTTTTCAAACACATGGAGTTCGATAGAACCGTGATTGGGAATTCAAATCAATTTACTAAACTTGTTCAGTTTACCACTGATACTGTATTTATTGAGAGGATAAAGGATCAATGGTGTGAGTTGGGTCATAGATCATCTATCCATTCTCGTGATTTATTTATGTTGATTCCCACTTATACGTATGTGATGGAGAGGGTATGATGGTTGAGATGGACCTAGATGGTATATCGGGTTTGATTGGAGCTCCTTTTTTCCCACTGGTAGTGAGAGTTCCATCAAGGGAAAATTCAAGTGTGATTATTATTGTGGGAACTCCCGATGGAAGATTCATTCCAAACCCCTTAAAATTCTAGTCTGAAGTCCTTTGATTTTCTATCAGTGTGGAAATCTAGGAAATTATAAGATTTTTTTCACTATGGCACCCAAGAAGTGTGGCTCATGCTGACGTTCAAGGAACTTATAGATATTCTGTGATATCTTTTCTAATACATTTAGTAGAACAAGATCATATTATCCTCTTAAAACTATGAATAAATCATGTGCTTCATCCATAAAATGGTTATATCCATAAAAATCTGGAGTGCAGCTACTTCACGTAGTGGAAGATTCTCCGAAGGAAGTATACATGGGTTCAATGATTTGAGAGGTATCATTTCAATGTCTTCATCATTAGTGACTACTCTATTTGATACTTATTAATCTTGTTCAATTATTTCAACCTATATTATTATTCTTTTAAATAATATTATGTAAGTTTTATGTTCTGCAATAGTTATTACTACCGCCCATGGTATGAAGAGGGAGTGAGGTCTCCATAGTCTTTCATGTATCTTCTATTTATCAAATGTCAATCTGTTATGGTGTTTTCGGGACCTCAACTTGAATCCTCTTGATGTAATTCTCTTGATGGATTGTATTATTTCCAATAAATACTATATTTTTGTTATCTTTGAAGATTTAACCTTACTACACCAAGTGTTGTGTCTCTTTTCATCTAAGGAAAATGGGACCCATGGTGAAGAAAGGACATAGCTTAATATCTAGATTTTCTGAATGTAATATCATTATTTTATTTTATTTTGTAGTGGGAATCATTTGAGAAGTGAACTCCCTCTAGTTTTCATAGAGTTTTCATATGTATTTCCTTTTAACTTTTCTATTTAACCACTTGAATGAGTGTTTTAGTTTTTTATTGAATGAATTTTTGGTACTCAATGAGTTCTGATTCCTTATTACCTCATGGAACTAGGTGAAATAAAATAGATAGCATCCAAGTGTTACTATCTACTTCAGAAAGTCATTATATACCCAAGTTTTTCACCATGGGGGGAACATGTTCTCTTCACTAAGAAAGATGATGGTTCTCTTCAATTATGTGTTGATTACCGAAACCTATATTGAGATAGAGTGATTATGAAGTATATGTTTCCACAGATGTATCATCTATGTGATTAGTGGAAAGGATAAAAGTGGTTTTCAATGATCCTCATTTCATATGGTTATTGTTAGGTGTGGATAAAATAATTTGACATCATGAAATCTATCTTTTGGATAAGGTATAACCATCATGTATACCTTATTGTTCCCTTTTTTCTAACAAATGATCCTTTAGTTTTCATGGATATTATGAAAATATTTTTCCATGATTATCTACATATGTTTTGGGTAATCTTTATGGATGAAATTTTTATTTACTCCATGTACAAGGAGGATCATGGGAATCAAATGAGTGTAGATCAAGGTTTTCTATGAAATCACAAACAAAATACTAAACATTATATATCTGATTTATTGGTTAGGGATGTTAAATATTTGGGACACGTGGTTTCAGAACATGGTAGTTCAGTTAAACATGATATCATGAAAGATGTTAGGACACATGATCAACCATATAATGTCTGATAATTGGAGCTCCTTCAGAATAGCTAGATATTATCTCTACTTCATGAAGGACATCTCGAAGATGGCTTATCTAATGATGACTCTAACTTAGAAGGGGGTGATGTTTTCATGGAATTATAATTGTCAATGATATTTTGTTGTTCAAAAACAGTTTTTGACTACTAAACTTATGATGACTCTTCCTATGGTCAGGTAGGTCTATGTGGTATTTTTGTGAAAGTTAATCATGTCCTTGCCTATAGATATCATCAACTTGGGACTCATGAGAATAATTATTCAACCCATGACCTTGATCATTTAGTTAGGATGCACGTGATTAAGAGTTAGGGACATTACCTTTATAGATAATGGTTAACCACATTTTAGGCCACATAATATTGTGTTATATCTCCTCTCAAAAATATTTCAATCTCCTCCAGATGCATCTGGTAGAATAAATTTAGACTTTCAAATTTATCATCGCCTATTCCCCAGGGAATGGGAATGAACTTGATGCTTCTTTGAGGTGTAAATATCCGAAGGAGGCAGTGAAAATATTTTAATAGTTGAACTTGTTGTCTCTCTTTTCATAGTTTCAAATAGGAGTTCAATAGATAGTGGGTGATGTTTCTTTAGCCATAATTTAATTGACATCCACTCTTCTTGTGATGATTCTTCCTTGACAACATCTTGATAATGAATTTTATAGAACTAGAGTCTCTCAATATGGTGGTGAGACAATTTCCATTTGGTCTTCCTCCAAATAAGTTATTATTTTTTAGCAGATCACATCATTGTGACACTAGTGAAAATAAATTATGTAATGGTGGGTTTAATAATTCCTAGTGGGTAGTGAACCTATGAACTACAAAGAAGTTCTATGATATGTTGTTGTAGTTCTTATGTCTAGGAATCAGATAGGGAATTGATAAGTTTCTTTCTCATTGACACACATTCTTATATTTTAAGGCTGATAACCAGATACCTTCAAGTTTGCTTCAACCGCATCCGGTCACTACCTAGTAGTGGGATGAGATATATATGGACATTTTTTTGGGTTTCCTAGTACCTAGAGGAAGAATAATTTGATATAGGTTGGAAACAATAAGCCAACAAATTATCTTCACTTTATACACACTCATGACAGAACTGATGATGAGGAGTTGGGAAATCTATATTTGGATGATATTGTTTATTCTCATAGAGTTCATCCAATATAGTCTCATACATGGATCCTCTGTTCTCTTATTTCTTTTGGGGAGTCCTTTAGGATTCACTTGTAACTCACATACATTTGGGCATGTCATACCATCTATAGTCAGACGGCCAGACCGAAAGAGATATATAGATTCTTGAGTATATGCTTCAAGAATGCGTTCTTGACTATGGGGGGGGCTTCAGATATTCATTTTGGTCTAGTTTAATTGGAATTTAACAATAGTTACTAATATATTATTAGGATGGATCAATTTGGGGCCTTATATGGATTACCTTCAAAATATCTCCTGTGAGGGTTGGAGGTTGGTGAACATTCTATGGTTATACTGTGTTTACTGTAATATACAACAAAAAAGATATTGTTTATTCATTTGAGGATTTTGAAATCACAAGGATGATATATGTATTATGTTGATCAGCATAGTAGACCTTTGGAGTTTTCAGTTTGTGACTGTGGGTTGTTGAATGTTCCACCCTGGTTGGTTCATTAATGTCTAGGGAGTAAAAGGAAGGTTTCCCCTATCTTTAAGTGGCCTTTCTATGATATTGACTAGGTAGGTAATGTTATATACCCCATAACACTACTATCATATCTAACATCGGTACATAATGTATAAGGAACCAACCTTAAATATTACTTAATCTTGAATTAAATAAATAATTCACATTGAGGATCTTTTCAGGTTTAGAGTTTTAGAGAATTAGGCCATAACTATTACATTACTTCTCAAAAATCACCAAGTAGGCACTTCTACTCTGTTTCTATTTTTTTCATAGAATAATTTTTTTTAAAAGATTCATGTCTAGTCCCATGTTTTAGACAGCATGGATTTTCCTTGATCCCATCCTTGACCCTATTCATCTTTAAGTCCTGTGAAAATCATTTCAAAACATGGGATTAGCATAAAAAACTCAGTCAGAGTTATAAATCAAAGAATGAAAACATTAGTAAATAAATACATAAAAAACATAAACACTTTAACATACCTCATGAAATCATATTATTTATGAATAACACATAGAAATCATAAATCATAAAGGCAACTTATGGCATACATAACATATTTATATTATAGCTATCACAACTACATAGGGATTTACTTTGGAATACCCATCATAGTATATATACCCAAAATCTATTAGGAGAAACATTAACATTTACCTCAGTCACATTACCCAATTCATTGGAGAGCTATCTCAGGCTAACCTACCCTAGGTTGGTCAAAGAACCACCCGTATACATAAACAATGCCCACAAACCATATCATATTCATAACACATAAAATAAACATAAAGTAAGGATAACATTTCTACATTTCCATAACAATATATCACTTAAATATATTGCCATAAAAAATTCATTATCAAAACCATTTTCAATTCAAGAATACGTAAAAAGACTATATGGTATTTTTTCCTTTTAAAAAGATTACGGCTTGTTAAGGAAGCCAAAGATAAAATAATACCCACGGAGGTAGAAAAGGTCATTATCACCGCTTACATTAAAAAGAATCATTTTTTTTAGTAAAATGCCTCATAGAAAAAGATTCTTTTTGAATGGAATGAAAAGTAAAAGGTTTTTATACACCGTATAAAATAAATTCATGTATAAAACAAAATATCACTCAATGAAAGGGGATTGAGATGAAGTCCCTTACTTCATGTCCGACATGACTCATTCGTTCTTTAATCTCCTGAATAATAAAGTAAAGTTAATTTCTACTTTCTTAAGAACCTTTTTAAAGTTTATTATTCCTTTTATATCACTTATTACCATGTTATAAACTTTATGTAATCATTTAAGTTAATATGTTCGTTTTGTAAATATTTGGTACTTGAGTAAAAAATGGAATACTTATAATTACATGTTGTTCACATGGAAAAAATTGCATTATATCAAGAATTATATTAATTATTTAGATATCATATATAAATTATATATCCAGTATATACATGTATTTATAATAGTACATTACATTTGGAGGTAAGAAATGAAATGCACCATTCATGGAGATGGTAAGTCATACGTACGCATGAATGCTACTTTCATTTCTATTTCATATTTTAATGGAATTAAAACATAATTATACATAAATATATTATAATTACAGTATAATATCATATATAGTATCATTAACTCCATCCTCTATACATCCCACATATGGAATTAACGAGTCATAACACTTTGGGGGGTGGTAGTCCGCACTTTCTCAAATCTAATTATCGTGTTTACCCATAATGGAAACCATAAAGGTATGATATAAAAGAAAAATACAAAATCATAAAAAAAACATAAACATAATATATATCATATAAAAATATTTTGTCATCTTAATGGCCACCATGAGAGGTGGTAGGAGATAATCGAACAATCAACATTTTGTGAGTCGTTAGTTTGACATTCAAAAAACAGTATGTTGTTCACCCATTAGATGGAGGTTTGTGTATGTTTAGTTCGAATACATCTCATAAAAACATCCTAGTATATTGAGTATATTGTATTTGTAATAAAATAAATGAATAAAAATATTTTAATGGTTGTAGAAGTAAAATAAAATAAACAAAGATAAGCGAAACTGTTACATTTAATTTGGGTAACTCCCTTTGGTTTGAACCAAAAGGACTTCTTGACTTGCCTTCTACCTAAGGTAAGGCTTCTATGATGAGGAGAGGGATCTTGAAATCTTATTTGGTCATGGTTTGGACGAGGCAAGGTGATTGAGAGGTGTGAGGAATGGGTAAGAATTGAGGGCCATTTATAAGGGGAGGAGGGGCTCTTTAAGAAAGTTTGAAAATATAATTTTATTATAAACTTATCTTCAATTACTAAAGATCCAAAACTTATTAAAGTTAAAGATAAGATGACTCAAGTTCGAAATAAAATCATACAACAAGAATTGGACAAGTTTTTTATATTGTTTTAATATTTAAAATCTTATTTATTTAAATCATTTATTATTGATATAAATACGACATCATTATTGTGTCATAAATAATTTAATATATTTAATGTAGAAAAATTATAAAATAAATAAAATAATGTAGGAAATCCTTTTATATTTTCAATTAATATTTATAGTCGAAGAGATAACTTATATAACCCCATGTAAAAATTGATTTACTAAAAGATATTTGTTTGTGTCATTTTTGCCTTTACTTTATGTTAATTAAAATAAAGTGTCATTATCACTCCCAAGTGGCTCCATGGGGTCCCAAAATCGACCCAAAGATGGTCATGGTCAAAAATGTTGCATCCAATAAGGTTAAGACAATTTTTAAGGTAATTTGTTGTTATTATAATATTCTTTTTAACATGAATTACCCTATTTACCTTTAACTGTGTTAAATAAAAGTCAAACGTTACTATTGCCCAAAAAATATTTTCATCTTATTGAATCAAATTTTATATAATAATAACAACCATTTTTGTCGGATTTTTGAAATTCATTCCACCGAAGCGGTAAAATATCATTTAAATGAAAATATCATTTTTTAACTATTACTTAGTGGTTTCACTATGCATCAAAAATTAAAGTTTTTCATAAAACTACCAAAAATTCAGCCTAAGATATATTTGATATTCCAAATTCAAAAATGATGTCTATTTTACCAAATTTAAAACATAGAAGTTGGATTAATTAATTTATAATTAATTCTCATTATCAAAACAAATAGCATGTTTTTATGAAACAATAATTATCAATAGATTGATACTTGTTTATGTCCAATTTCAAAGTGAAATTAATTCCAATGACCAACATTGGATAAAATGGTAAAAAAATAATATAAATACACATTCAAACTAATTAAAAATTTATTCTAACTAAATAAAAATATTATATTAAATGGAACGTTTGAATTAAAATACAGTATTTCTCACAATTCATAAAAAAAATGAATTTTATCCAAAAAATACCAAAAATTTACCCAAAGTAAATTTTGATATCCTGATTCTAAAAAAATTCATTTGATCAAATAGAACATATTAAAGTGACCAAAACATGATTTAAATAGGGTTTTCCATCAAAAGTTAATAAATCATCCTTTTAAGGAAAATTATGCTTAAATTTAGATTCATTAACATTTTATGCCTTTAAATTTTATTAAGTAAATGTAAAAACATTCAAAAAACATGAATGATCATATTTTAGTTAGTTATATTCATTCCCACCAATAATATAGATAGCTATTAACTAACATTTAAAATAATAGTATTATATTATTAGTGTGCAACGTAAGATTTCAAAGAAACTCGTTGCTGCGTATCATGAACACCATCAAACATAGCAACCCCTTTAAAGTTAATTTAATATTTAATTAAAAATAATGAATAATTATGGAAAATTTATTATTCTTTATTTACCTGGGATGCTACATCGTCCCCCCCATTTTGGGAATTTCGTCCTCAAAATTTTATTTTCTTATCAAATAAGTGGAGGTATTTATCCCTCATAGCATTTTCAGATTCCCATGTCGCCTATTCAACCATATGGTTTTTCCACAAAAACATTACCTGGTGAATTACCTTATTCCGTAACACTTTCTCTCTACGGTCAAGAATCTAAATAGGTTGTTCCTCATAATAGAAATTATCTTCCAACTGAACTACCTTTAGACATAAAACATGAGATGGATCCGGCATACACTTTCTTAAAATTGAAACACGAAAAACATTGTGTACCTAGGATAAATTTGGAGGTAAAGATACTCTGTAAGAAACTGATCCAACATTATCTAGGATTTCATAGGGTCTGATGAACCTCAGACTGAACTTTCCCTTCTTAACAAAACACAACACACTTTTACTTAGAGAAACATTGAGAAAGACATGATCACCTACATCAAAAGAAAGATCCTTCCTCTGATTATCTGCAAATCTTTTCTGCCTATTATGAGGTGTTCTCATGTGATTATGAATCAACTGAACCCTTTCTTCTATCTCTTCTACCTATTCTTTTCCCATCAACTTCCTTTCACCTACTTCATCCCAAAAATCTGGAGTTTGACACCACTTTCTATATAATGCCTCAAATGGGAACATATGTACACTAGAATGAAAACTTTTATTATAAGAAGATTCAACCAAAGAAATATATCGTTCCCAACTTCCCTATTAATCCGCTGAAAAAGCACATAGCATATACTCCAAGGTCTAAATTATCCATTCTGACTACCCATCTGATTGCGGATGAAAAGTTGTACTAATATTTAATTTAGTACTCAACGACTTCTGAAGTCCTTTCCAAATGGTAGAAGTAAACCTGGGATCACGATCAGAACAACAGAGAGGGGAACACCATGTAACCTGACTATCTCTTTAACATACAATCGAGAAAGTTTATCTAGAGGCAATGTATCTAGAATATGAAGAAAACAAGCTTATTTAGCCAACTGAACAACAATAACCCAGATTTCATTATTACCTCGAGATTTATTTGGTAATCCCACAACGATGTCCATGGATATATTTTCCCATTTCCACCCTGGCACCGGTAAAGACTGAAGCATCCCTTTCGGTAACTGTCTCTCTACATTAACCTACTAACATGTCAAACAATTCATAGTAAAATCAGTAATATCTCTTTTCATTCCATCCCACCAGTAATACTCACGAAGATCTCTGTACATCTTAGTACTGCCTAGAGGAACTAAAAATGGAGAACTATGAGCTTCACATAACAACTCATTCTTCAACTGTGAATCACAAGGCACACATAATATCTTCCTGAACCTAAAAACACAATCATTATCAATGTTAAATTCATGAAACTTACCATACTGAAGAAACTCTACCTTTTTCTATAACACGCTATCTTTCTTCTGCACTTTCTTAATTCTGTCGGATAGATATGATTTCACTGACACCTGAAACAAAATAGAAGAATTTCCTGCACCAAAAACTTCTATGAAAATTTTATCAAATAAAAAACCAAAGGATATCATTCCCAAAGTAGCATAGTTAATGATGCATTAATTTTCTGACTCAAATCATCAACCACTTTATTTGCTTTTCCCGGATGGTAAAGGATCGTGTAATAATAATCCTTGATTAATTCCAGCCATCTCCTTTATCTCATGTTTAATTCTTTCTGAGTGAATATATATACTTAAAACTTTTGTGGTTAGTATATATTTTACATTTTACTCCATACAAATGATGCCTCCAAATTTTAAAATAAAAAACAATAGTTGCTAATTCCAAATCATGTGTGGTTTAATTTAACTCATGAGTCTACAACTGACGTGAAGCATATGCAATTACCTGATCATTCTCTATAAGGACACATCCAAGTCCTTTCAACAAAGCATCACTATAAATGAAAAACTCACCATTTCTGGAAGGTAGTGCTAAAACTGGAGCATTCAACGATCTCCTTTTCAATTCCTGAAAAAAATCACCACATTCTCTTGTCCAAATGAACTTAACACCTTGTCGAGTTAACATAGTTATTGGACTAGAAAACTGTGAAAAATTCTCCACAATCCTCTAGTAATAACCTGCCAAACTAAGAAAACTGTGGATCTCAGTTATATTTGTGGTTCTTGTCCATTCTTCAATAGCTTTTATCTTAGAAGGATCAATAGTTATGCCATTTTTTGAATCAATGTTACCAAGGAAATAAATTGTATGTAACCTAAACTCACACTCACTGAATTTTCCCTAGAGTTTGTTTTTTTACGGTTTGTAAGACAACCATTAAATGACTTTAATGCTCCTGTTTACTTTTAGAATAAATCAAAATATCATCATTGAACACAACCACATACTTATCCAAGAATTCACTGAAAATTATATTCATAAGAACCATGAATACAGCAGGTGAATTGGTTAACCCAAAAGGCATAACTACAAATTCATAATGGCCATATCTTATACGAAACACAGTCTTCGGAATGTCTGCTTCCTTTACTTTCAACTGATAGTACCCCAACCTCAAATAAATCATTGAAAAATATTGATCTCCCATGAGCTGATCAAACAAATCATCTATATGAGGCAAAGGATACTTGTTCTTAACAGTTATTTTTTTAAATGCTCTATAATAAATGTAAAGTCTCCTTGAACCATCTTTATTTTTAGCAAACAAGACTAAAGCACCCCATAGTGATGTGCTAGGTCGAATAAATCCTTTATCAAATTACTCCATCAATTTTTTCTTTAACTCTAACAATTCAATTTGATCCATTCGATAATGGGGTTTGGAAATGGACTTAGCATCAGGAACTAAGTCAAAAGTAAATTCAACTTCCCTGTCAGGTATAATACCAAACAATTCATCACGAAAAACATCAAGGTACTTATTTACCACTAGCACATCATTAATCCGAACAGTTCCTATTTTTTAAAAATATGTGCAAGGTAACATTAATTTCCATCTTTTACTAGTTTCTCAGCTTCCTGATATGTTATCAAAATTAAGGGTTCATTCTTGTACACAAACTGAAACTTTTGCCGAAAATAAACCTCTTTTGGTCTTTATTCAATCTTAGAATGATAAAACAATAGCCAATCCATACCCAAAACAACATCCAACTCTACAAGGTTCAACACAATAAGGTTGTCGGGTAGAATCTTTCCACACACAAGGACCTAATGGTTCTTATAATTTCTTTTTGTAACAAAATTTCTTCCTGGTGTTTTTACCAAAAGTTTAGGATTTATATCTTGATATATAATTCCCAATTTACTATATAACTTCTCAAAAATGAAAGAGCGTGTAGATCCTGAATCAGAGAACACATTGGAAATATCTGAACAAACAAATAGTGTACCTGATTGTACTTTATTTGATGGCCCAGCATCTAATGAAGTAGTTGCAAAGCACCTCACCACACTTTTTTGCTTGTAATATAGATACTTTCCCTCAGTTGAGTTCTTCATTAGACACTCATTTGCATAATGACCCATTTCATTGCACTTAAAACATTTTAATGACTGTAAATTAGATTTTTCCTTACCATTAACCTGATCTTTTTCAGTGCAATTACGACCCTTATGTCCCATTTTACCACATTGGTAGCCATTACCAGAATTCAAAATACATTCCCCAACATGCTTTTTACCACAATTTTCACAAACTGAATACTTGTATTTCCTACCATCTGAATTTTTGGAAGAGTTCTTCCCTTTCGTCTGCCACCTCAACCTCTTATACTATTGTTTTTCAAAAAAACACATGGTCATTGGAAATCTCCATTTCCACCTTCTCAGCACAACGAACAAGTTTTTCATAACTTTTGAACTCACGAGAAGATAAATCCCTTCTATACATTGGCTTTAATACTGAGAAAAATTGGTAAATTTTACTATTAAGATCTCATATAAACTTTGGAGCATACCTTTCTAGTCGAGTGAATTTTTCTTCATAAGCAGCCACTGAGTCATCATCCCGCCTAAATTAAAAGAATTGCTTTTCCATCCTGAGATGAAATAGCTTAGGATAATATTTATCAAGAAACATACCTTTGAATTCATCTGAATCTAGAGCATCAATATCCTCACTATCCCTGATATTCTTCACCATTGAACACCACTAATCATCTTCACCTTCAAAACAGTAAACAACAATACTAACCTTTTGGTGTTTTAACACCCCATGACATCAAAAAATTTCTATAGTACATTAATCCACCCATCTGCTAGCACAGGGTTAGATGTTCCTCTAAATGATGGGGGATGTTGCCTCATGAAATGATACACTATTGACATGTTCCTCTGTGGTTGTTCTGGCTGATCTCTTTTATGGATACCGCCACTATTTATAGCCTGGGTCAATTGTGCCACCACTACAACAAACTGTGGAGTTCCGATTCCAACTATCACAGGTTGCTAATTTGGAAGATTGTATTCCTCCCGATGTTGTCCCAACATAGCTGCCTTGTTTCCTCTGCGGAAAACCATTCTGGACAAAGAAATATCTTAGGCGAAGCAACATGGTTATTTTTTAAAGCTATTACATTTCTATATTAACATAAATTAATTTATGGACATTAATTTAACAATACCCTAACTCCTAAAGTTATCTAAACCGACCTCTAATACCAACTGTGAGGACCCAGACATAAACATTATATAATCTGGAATTAAATGAATAATTCGCATTGAAGATATTTTCAGGTTTAGAGTTTTAAGGATTTAGGCCATAATTATTACATTACATCTCAAAAATTACAAGTTATACATTTCTACTCAGATTCCAATTTTTTCATAAAATAAAATCTCTTATAAAAAGATTCATGTCTAGTCCCATGTCTTAGAAAGCATAACATTTCATTGATCCCATCCTTGACACAATTCATCTTTATATCCAGTGAAAAACATTTCAAA
The DNA here is from genome assembly GCA_963277665.1 of Viscum album. NCBI lineage: Eukaryota > Viridiplantae > Streptophyta > Magnoliopsida > Santalales > Viscaceae > Viscum > Viscum album. Next base: position 1,007,969,076 of record OY728119.1, on the reverse strand, counting down.
ACTTGGGATGAGCATTAAAATCTCATTTTGAGTTATAAAACAAAGAATGAAAACATTAGTTCAAAAATACATACAAAATATAATCTCTTTTAAATACCTCATGAAATCATATGATTTCTGAATAACCCAAAGAAATTATAAATCATAAAGGTAACTTGTGGCATACATAAAATACACACATTATAGCTATCACAACTACATAGGGAGTTACTTTGGAATACCCATCGCAGTATATTCCCTAAATCTCATAGGAGAAACATTCACGTTTACCTCCATCACATTTCCCAATGCATTGGAGAGCTATCTCGGGCTCACCCATCCATGGTTTCCCACAGAACCACCCGTATACGTAAACAATGCCCAAGAACCATAACATATTCATAACACATAAAACAAACATAAAGGAAATATAACATTTCCACACTTCCATCACAATATTTCATTTAAATATATTGACCTAACAAATCCATTATTGAAACCATTTTCAATACCAAAATATGTAAAAATAGTATATGGTATTTATTTTCATTTCAAAATAGTTACGGCTTGTTAAGGAAGATAAAGATAAAATAATACTTGTATCAGCAGAAAAAGTCATTGTTACCACTTAAATTAAAAAAATTGGTTTTATTTGTCGTTTATTAAAACGCCTCATAGAAAAAGATTCCTTCTGAATGAAATTAAATTTCAAAGGTTTTTATACACCGTATAAAATAAATTCACATATAAAACAAAATATTCCTCAATGAAAGGAGATTGAGATGAAACCCCTTACCTCATGTCCGACTTGACTCGTTAATTCTTTAAACTCATAAATAATAAATTAAAGTTACTTTATACTTGATTAAGAATAATTTTCAAGTTTATTATTCCTTTTATATAACTTATTATCTATTAAAAACATTATGTAATCATTTAAGTTAATAACTTTTGTTTTTCCGATATTTGGTACTTGAGTCAAAAATGGACTTCTTATAATTACAAGTTGTTTAGAAGGTAAAAATCTCAGTATATCTAGAATGATATTAATGATTTATATATCATATATATCATATATATATCAAGTATATACATGAATTTATAATATTAAATAACATTTGGAGGTAAGAAATGAAATGCACCGTTCATGGAGACAGTAAGTCATACGTATGCAAGAACGCTACTTTCATTTCTATTTCATATTTTAATAGAATTAAAATAAAATGATACATAAATATATTATAATTATAGTATAATATCATATATAATATCATTAACTCCATCTTTTATGCATCCCACATATGGCATTAATGAGTCATATCACTTTGAGGGGTGGTAGTCTGCACTTCCTCAAATGAAATTATCGCGTTTACCCACAATGGAAACCATAAAGGTATGAAATAAAAGAAAAATATATTAGTATAAAGAAAACAGAAAAATAATATATATCATAAATAAATATAGCGTCATCTTAATGTCCACCATTAGGGGTGGTATGAGATAATCGAACAATCATCGTTTCGTGAGGCGTTAGTTTTCCATTCGCTGAAGTAGTATGTTCTTCACCCATTAGATGGAGGTGTGTGTAAGTGTAGTTTGAATCCTTCTCATAAAAACAACCTGGTATATTTAGGATATGGGTGTTTTAATAAAATAAAGGAATAAAAAGATTTTAGGGGTCATATAAGTAAAATAATGTAAAATATGTCATGAAAAACAGTTACCTTTAATTTGGGTAACTCCCTTTGGTTTGAACGAAAAATACTTCTTGAAGTGCCTACTAGCTAAGGTGAGGATTCTAGGAGGAGGATAGGTATCTTGAGAGATTATTTGGGTTGAGTTTGGATGAGCCAAGGGGCTTGAGAGGTGTGTGTAATGGGTTAGAAGTTAAGGCTTTTATAAGGGGGAGGAGGGGCTCTTTAAGAATGTTTGCAAATATTATTTTATTATAAAATTAACTTCAGTTTATAAAGATCCAAAACTCATTAAAGTTGAATATATGATGACTAAAGTTCAAAATAAAATCATCCAACACGAATTGAACAAGTTTTTGATACTGTTTTAATATTTTTAATCTTATTTATTTAAATCATTTATTATTGAGGTAAATACTCCATCATTATTGTGTCATAAATAATTTAATATATCTGATGTTTAAAAATTATTAAATAAATTTGATAATGTAGGAAATAATTTTATCCTTACAATTAATATTTATAGTTGATATGATAACTTATATAAACCTATAAAAAACTGATTTACTAAAAGATATTTGTTTATGTAATTTTTTCCTTTACATTAAGTCCATTAAAATAAACTATCATTATCACTCCCAAGTCACTCCTTGGGGTCCCAAAATCTACTAAAGGATGCCCATGGCTAGAAATGAATCAAACAACAAGGTTAGGACAAGTGTTAAGGTAATGTTTTATTATTATAATATTCTTTCTACCTTGAATTACCCTATTTACCTTTAACTGCAGTAAATAAAAGTAATAAATTACTATTCACCCAAAATTATTTTCATCTTATTGAACCACATTTTACTTACTAATAACAACCATGTATTTTTTATTTTTCAAATTCAATCCACATACGTGATAAATTTTCATTTAAATGAAAATGTCAGTTTTTAACAACTACATAGTGGTTTCAGTATTCACAAAAAATTGGAGTTTTTTGGAAAACTACCAAAGATTAAGCCTAAGCTATTTTTGATTTTCCGAATTCAAAAATGATGTCTATTTTACCGATCTAAAAACATAGAAGTTGGATTAATTAATTTAAAATTAATTCTCGTTATCAAAACAAATAGCGTGTTTTTAAGAAACATTAACTATCAAAAGATTGATACTTTTTTATGTCCAATTTCAAAGTGAAATTAATTCCAATGACCAACATTTGTTAAATGGTAAAAAAAATAATATATTTACACTTTAAAACTAATTAAAAATATTATTTACCCATTTAAATAAATTATATTAAAAGGCACATTTAAATTATAATACAATATTTTTCACTATTCATAAAAAATGAATTTTATCAAAAATATACCAAAAAAATTTCGAAAGTAAATTTTGATGTCCTGATTTGAAAGAAGAATTTATTTTGACAAATATAATATAACAAAGTGACCAAAACTAGATTTAAATAGGGTTATCCATCAAAAGGCAGTAAATCGACCCTTTAGGGTAAATTATGCTTAAAATTAGATTCATTAACCTTTTAAGCCTCTAATTTTTTTTGATAAATGTAAAAACATTAAAAAAACACATATAATCATATTTTAGTTAGTTATATTCATTATTTCCAATACATTGGATAGGAGTTAACTACCTTTTAAAATTAAAATATTATATTACTAGTGTGCAACGTAAGATTTCAAAGAAACTTGTTTTTGGGTATTGGGTACGCCATTGAACATAGAAACCCCTTTAAAGTAAAGTTAATATTTAATTCACAAATATGAATAATTATGGAAATTTTATTATTCTTTATTTACCTGGTATGTTACATAATGTTGTCCATGTATCTCATATCTAAAATCATATATATAACTCATCTCATGTTCGAAGCTGGTGTGAGATTGATGCTGAACATGATTAATCATTGACTGAATAGCCATTCATGATAGTTAATTCTCAGACCAAGGTACTTCATGGGAGCTAGATACCTTTAGGTTGTGTGAAATGGTAGCATGGTTATGACAATCTTGATAGGTGGGATTACGAGGCACTAATGAGAGAGTAGTGGGTCCATATTTTTGGCATGGAATCTCCTTCATAGGATTTCGGGGGATAAAATGTTTTTATTGGCAGGGGGAGATTGTTACATCATGTTACCAATCTGACATGTATATCTTTAACCTTTTCATGGTTCTTCTATTTAATTTAATGGGTAGCGATGACAAGGAATTTAGAGGATACAAATAATGTTTAAGTCGTAGATTTGTTTGACTCTAAATTTTTACTATTCATTTCAGCGTGATGTAAGAGTGATTCAGTTTGTGTAACTAGGTTACACGATGTGTAATGGGTGTTGTGTGCATACTAGGAGAAGGGTCTATACTGTAAAATTAACACAACGTGACATGTTTTTACATAATGTGAGTTAAATATAGATCGGTTTTTAATTCAAGGAGATGATTTTTTTAATGGTTATATAGTTTAACTATTTTTTAATGTGTAATGTGATTACATGTCATTTAATTCCCCATGTGACAATTATATAAAGACATAAAGGATGGAATTCCACCTTTCCTATTTTCTAGATTCATTCATCTCGCCCTAATTCTTATGCCATGATATCATGGTGCTCTCTAACCCTTATGGGTCCTTTCATTTCGCATTTGATTCTCATTAAACTTGTGGTGTGAATTCCTATATAAGCATTCTTCATCATTCCTTCATCATTTTGTCAATATACTCCTTGGGGATTAATAGATCATCCTAATATTATTGGATCTATGCTCTGTATTGTGGGATCTAATATCTAGGTTGGGTTTTGAGGTATTCTATGCCTTATTTCTCATTGGAAATTTCATTGTGCGAATTGAGTTTAGGAAAAGTAGTAGTTGATTCCATTCCGATAGACCAAATTTTAAAACCTTGAATTTGTTTATTTAATTTAGTTTTTTATTTAAATTAAAATTATTGAAATTTTTTTCAATTGGTTTGATTAAAACCCAATTCTAGTGAATTGAGAGGTTTGAAATGGTTGTGGCATGAAATAGGTAAAAATAGCCAATTATGGTGAATTTGGGAGTGTTTTCAAATGGATGGAAATTGATTCAATATAATTACTAAATTTTCATTATTGAAACATAATTTATGGAATAATTTAAAAAAATTAAAACATATTAAAATGTTTTGATAGAATCCCAGGTGTTTTATATTGTGAAAATGCATGTTTTTGATTAAGAGATGTTTTGGTTTTAAATGGAAAATTTTAATTTTAAATGGGGGAATTAAATTTAATTATATTTTATGTAGTATGAAAATAAATTTACCATTATTTATTAATTAATAGAACATGCAATGTCCAGGTAGTTTGTGAGTTAGTTTAACACTTGCTAGGATTATACAAATTCGTAAAAGTTAAATTTATTAAGACACATCCCCAGTGTGAATGGTGATTAGTCTCCTTTGTCGAGTGTCTAAAGGGCATCTGTGTACACATATTTTGCGATCACATAGAATGTTATTATTCTTATAGCCTTTTACATTCATACATATTTGTCTAATGAACATGTATCACTCTTATTTATATTTGAAATAAAAATGTATTCCAATTTCGTTTAACAATTTTTCATTCCATTCAGAATTCATATAAACTTATTATATATATTTATTTATTTAAGACATTTTTTGAAATATTTCATCCCTTTTAATGCCTATTCTTAAAGTATTTTTCATCAATTGAACTGTATATCATTAATTGTTTAAATTTTTATTAAAATTCAAAACTTATTTATTTGAAAATTTAATGAATTCCATTAGATATTATATTTATTGGAATCTACTATGGAATCCATAGTCACACTATAATAGGATTTCTATCTCACACCCTAATTGTGCCATCCGGTGATTATAGAGTTTCTCTTTCTAGGATCATATAAAGGGAAAGGGTATATCGGTGGTTAATCCATTTATTGTACATTGGACAGTGTGAGTCTTGTCCTTAGGGAATTGAGATGTTTTCATCTAATTTGGTACATGGTTTGTAGTACTTTTTGGATTGTATATTCATTATTGACGTCAAGTACATTACTCATAATGTAGTTTCTTTTTTTATGAATACAATATTTCTTATTTTACTAATGCATTATTAGTGATAAAACCATTCCCACTTTGGGATTTTATGATTTGAAGTCCTAATCACTGACCTGTTTGTATCGGGAATTCCCTTAAGTCTATATTAGGGCCTTCTCTGTTGTTGTTTTACTCGGGTACACATGCTGGTTTTTGGAAGGTATTTCTTCCGAAAATACTCAATAGAACATTTTTTAATCCTTTTTTAATTAAGAAGTTGAACATGAATCATATATTGAAAATATTTTTTGAACTTATAAATTATATTTTTCATTCTAACTTGAATAAAATTTAGTTCCTCAAGATGAAAATCATTGCATTGTATTTTTCAATCAACATTGACATTTTTCCTTCATGTTCTAGCCATTTAATAAAAATTGACTATATAGCTTGACAAATAGTAATCATATTCAGGAAACACATAATCATGAAAAATAAAATATAGGATGTCTAAATCATGACACCTTTTATTCAATATATAACACCATTGGATTATCCAAGGTTATTCACTATAAAAAAAATATTTTTAAATTTATCATGAGGGTTCATACATTATTTTAAAATTACCAAAGCATATCCCAAAAGAGTTTCAAACGAGGTGTTCCACAAAGCCTATTGCTCTTCACCAGGTGATGACTAAGTCCAAATTAATTAACCTATTTCGACTTATTACCCCAATGAGCCTCTATTATTGATCCACATCCACGTGTAGTATCTAGAAAAGAATATAATTTCATAATACCAACAAACTCAATACATTATAAAAATTATATGGAATTTTCATATAGATTAAGTCATTATTATATTAATACTTAGAATTATCTATTGACATATTCTAAGATATATCCAAAGGGAATTTCCTAAATTCTTCGTACTAAATTATCCAATGGTTAACTAAACCATTCCTCATATACAAACTATAAAACCACATGATTTGCATATATAAATATTAATTATTTTTAGTGTAATATTCTGTTTATAACAAAAAAAATAGGTCTGAAGAGAAAAATAGACTAGTGTACTTAGAGATTATGTTTATATTCTACTAATTTGGTAAAATTTCATCAACATATCCCATAATGATCTTATAAAAAATTATTTTCCTTTTCCACACTCTACCTAAACCTTACTTTATAACATAGGGAAGGAAGAATAAAAAAGGCTGAGCTAAGAAGCCATGTATCGGTAAGCATAATAAATAACAATCTATGATATAATTAAATACTAATATAATCATAAGGGTATAATATATTTATAGTAAATTATGAATACCATACCCAACCTATCATAGATCATAAACCTGAATGATAGAAAAAAATATCATTTCTAAAAACATGACCCATATATGTTATAAATCACATTAAATAAGTCATGAAACATAATACCGTGTCAGAAATGTTTGGAAGCATAATAAATATTTAAACCATTCCATATTTAAAGCTTAAATACTAATACCATTATCATTATGGATAAAGATTCAACACATGTTTCCCAATAAGGATTATTAAACACTTATTTTCCATAGTGGATTAAGAAACATCTTTTTCTAATAGTGGATCAGTACATACTTGTTCCCATATTTGATCATTAAACAATTGATACCAATAATGATATCCTGAAAATAAACTTTTTACCCAATTTTATCTGATGTGATGTAAATATTAACATAATTCACCGAATATTTATATAGGACCCACCCACATTTGATTATAACGTAACCATAGAAACATATGAAATTAAAGATTGTCTATTATAAGATCATAAAACATTAATAATAATAGTCTCGGTTAAATAAAATTTGTTTCAGTGATATTTTATCAAAAAATAACTTGTGAAAGATAAGAATGTGGCTTAATAATTTCTTCATCTCATCAAAGCATAACCCAAGGAAAGAGAATCGGGTTTCATGTGAATTTTAGCATGGTATTTTCTGTGGTAGAGTAATGGGATTCATAAATATTTTTCATCATAATAATATCCCATTAATAGAAATAATAATATTTTTATCCTTATATCATTTCTTAATTAAATAACAAGTTACCATAGAGAATTTAATCTTAGAGAGAAGAATTATTTTCAGATATCACTTAGAATATTTCTTTAAAAAATATGTTTTCTTTGAAAATAACATTTTAAATCCATAAATTCATGAAATATTATAGAAAAAAATTTATTTAAAAAAATCATGAAATATTATAATAAAGGATAAATAAATCATTAAAATAATTTATTGAGGAAAATACCCATTTTGCTTTTAAAAAATAAAAATTTTTAAAAATTTATTTTCATTTTGAAATAATTTATTTAAAATATATAAATCTAAAAAATAATAAGGAATAAATTTTACATGAAATGAATATTGAAAAAATTTAAGGGATTCTTAAAATCATTTTGAGTTCGTGATTGTGGTAAATATTGTTCATGTTAAGCATGTTTTAAAAAAATATTCCCTTTGCATTTCTGGTAAAATCCAAATGAGAATTTATTAGAAATTGAAATGAAGGTTACATTTATTTTTATTATTAAATTCAAAAATGTGTAACAAATTTATTTTCAAAATATTAGGATAATAGTATTAATATTGAGGTCATTTTTAGAAAACATAGGATGAAAATGAATTTCAAACCAAAAAATAGAGATCAAGATGGATTTTCATATAAAAAATTAACAATTATTTTAAGTACCAAATTTTTTTAAAAGGATAATATCACATTCGAAATTCATATATAACCATAGAATAAAAAAATAAACGGATTTTTTGATCTATATATCATAATATTTATTCTGTGGAAGCATAATCATGGGCAATCCCGATAAATAATGAGATTATAATATAAAACCCATACCACATTGGTATATTTGAATAATAAGAACCGAGAAAGTGAGGTCAAAAAAAGGAAATTTAAATACCCATAATTTTATGTAATGTAATTTTAAAAAGTTCATTTATTGGAATTATATACCCAAAATAAAATAAACATGTACTGAACACTGTATGCATGTCACATAAAATCAGAAGTGAGACTGAAATCTCTTATCTTATGTATCGACCTCCTAAAAACACATTCAATCGTATGTCAAAATAAATATATTATTATTGTAAATAAATAATAATAACATAATTTTATATATAATACCTTACATTAAATACTTAGTACCTTTTATTACCCTTTTATTATTAATTCTATGTTAAAGTCTTGATTCGGGCATTAACCACTTTGTCTTTTGTGTATGTTTTGATTTTTATATTTAGTACTATTACATTGGTTTGGGTTCCATCATATCTATAAAAATATTATTGAAATAATTATAATAATTATACATAAATTATACATTTAATACAATTAATGATTTATGTTTTTGAGAAATGAAGAATGTTTAGAACATAGAGACGATAAGTCGTTGATAAGTATGAGTAACATTTCTATTTATCAATGAAAATTTTGGAAATGAGGTAAGTCTTATATAAAATTTAAATAATTTTAATAATATCATAAATACAATAATATTTTATTAAAAATATTTATACATATCATTCATGTGGTGTGGTTATAAAAAATTTGTCATATTGCTTCATTAAAGAGGTCTTCCACATGTACATGAATGACGTTGTCGTCATTCTGTGGGTGAAATGGTACAAAATAAAATTATATTATACCTATTTATTATCATAAATATTCCATTAATATTATAATTATATCATTTATATAATATATATTCATTTAATTTATCTTTATTATCACCCATGTGAACCATTAGTGAAAATGAATCGCATCACTTCACTAGGTCTATATTTTCCATACACCCAAGAAAAGTTATTGTATCACCTATGGAATGGAATTTAAAAAGTAAAATATAATATAATGACTCTATATGTATAATTATTATGACAGTATCATATATATAATTTATACCCATCATCATACCCAATCGTGAGAGGTTTTAATGGAAAAAAATGACATTGGTTCGTGAGGTGTTAGTCTGCCTACACACGGACTGCGATTTTTTAAAACATATAATGAAAGTTGAGATGTTTCATGGTAATTATATTAGAAAAAAATAATTAGGTATAATTTATATAATTAGGTTTTTATATTATCATGTTATAATAAATATGGAATGTGGTGTAGAAAGAAATAAAATTAAAATGCACATTAAAGAATGCTACCTCTTCTCTTGGTACCCTCCATATGTGTCCTCTAAAATCCTTCCTAGAATTTATTTATTACAAAAATAAGACCTATATAATAGGTATTTTTGTATGTTATTTGGTTTTGTAATTTACAAACCATATGTTTTTGAATGCATGGACAATAGAGGATAGGTGGTGTCCTTTTATAACTGAGGTGACAGGCACACTTTAAATTTTGAAAAGAAAATGGTGTACCCACATTTTTCACATTCCCCAACGATATGAAATTGAGTATTATATATAATTATAAAATAAAGGGTCAAAATATTTCCATATAATATATTTTAGGTAAGTTATAAGATAATTTAAACCTTAAACTTTTAGTTTAACCCCTCAGTAATTAAATTTTTATCTTTGCCATGGTAATTAATTCTTTCTATTTAAACAATTTATTTTATAAAATAATTATTTTGAACTTATAAGATAATAAAAAATATTATTATTCCTAATATATAATCCATTTTTACATATTCAAATTACATAACTGAAAATTTTTGAATTAAAATTAACCCCAAAAACGTGACAAGAATGCCGTATTTCAAAAAGAAGATGTTCAAAACACTAAAAAGTTTTTATATCCAATTTAAATATTAAAAGGATTAAAATGAACAAAATTGGATAAATATAAATATAATTTAATCAATTTTAAATCAAAACCAATTTAACCTTTCATTTAACATTCTAAATTACTTAAACATAAAAGAAATATTTTAATTAAAATTCAATATTTTTCACTATGCATCAAAGAAACAATCTTTTCAGTGAATTATAAAACATTAACCCAAAGAAAAATTCTATAATATGAGTTAAATTTTTTTTAATAATAAATTTTTTAAATGTTTCAAAAATAAATTAAAATAATATTTCAATATGGTGAGGAAATTGTTTTTTTATATGGTTTCTATACGTAAAATATTATTTATTCTTATACCAGAAAGATTAGTCAGCGACAAACTCTCCGACCATTTATTAAAATAATGGAAAAGTACAACACGTAAGCAGTACAGGCCATAAAAAACAACTACATATCATTAGATCCATACTCGTCACCATATCCATAACTGTTTGCTTCATCTGCAATAGTCGACTCCCACTGCGAGCTTTCATACTACTTCAACATCTTAACATACTTCCTTATGAGATTTAACATTTCCAAATATAAAAACTCCTCATAGGGCTGCACACCATTCCCTTTATAGACAGAGGACCTGGTGGGCATTGGCTTCGGCATATTAGAATAGTCTTTCCTTTTCCTTCTTTTTGGTGGAGCGGTCATAGCTTATTTCTTGCCTGGCACAATCTTCTTTCCACCCGGAACAACGTCACTATAAGAGGTCCACACCCTACCTCTAGTATTCTCCTTTTCACTATCAGAGATATCCCCCCAATTTCCAGGGATATGCACCTCCTGGTAACCACCATGCACCCCCTGTTCTTGCTCAGAGTGGCTGTTAGCATCAACCATTAATAAACATTGTGGATGCTCTATAGGCTCATTATCACCATGCCTCCCATGGTTTAATTCCTGAAAACAGTTTCCAGCAGCCTGCTCTTGCAATTTCCCATTCCTACTATCACTTTGATTACACTTATTTCGAAAAATTGGGGGCCTACTGTCATCCAGTTCATCAACAGCTTCAATCGACATCCAGCCAGAAGATGAGGCATCTTGAGAAGTCAGCAACGCAGCCCGATTCGGGACCGCTTCCACTTCATCAATAACCAAACCCCCAAAATACTTCCCAAGTTCAATCATGTCTGCCTGCTTTTCAAGATGAGTCTACAGTCCAGCTGAAACCTTCACCCACCCACCATTTTCATCCAGTGAATCACATGCTTGCATATCCATAACAGAGTTTTCCCTCACTGTATCATTATTCTCATCAAATTCAATTTCTTGGTTCACCATATCAACAATTTCCCCTGTGTTTAGAACTGCAGTGGCTGAATCCTTGATCCCATGCATAGTCGTGACACTAACGGAACCTAAGACCTGCTTTCCCTAAAAATCCTCTCCAACCGGTCCATCTAAAGCTACCTACGAAACCCAATTTTTATCTTATTTTTGAGGGGCTTCCATAATAGGAGAGCCCTCAGCACTAGAGGAGTATCGTGAACATCCCTTGCAGCCTCAAGAGAAACACCAGAACCATTGCAAGTTACATTATCATCCCCACTCAATCCCTACCTCACTCCAAGAGGAGTGATAACCCTCATATCCCTCTTCATCCTTTCAAAAACATCACTGACCTTCGGCTCATGAGGTAACACAAAAGACTATTTCTGTATACTAATATCACTTAAACTCACAAGACAAGACCCCTCTCCATCCCACCATGACCCAAGACAGCCACCGTTCAGGACCGGGGAATCATTCCTTGGTCCTTACGCATTGGTCCCTCAAGGGAGTTCTTCCCATGTGGCTTCAGATGATCCACAACAAAACCATCACAAAGGCCAGATTTATCATACTGCAGGTCCGTCACCTTACTATTGAAAGACCCACTATGGAAGATCAATGCTAAATGTCCAAGTCGATTGTAAGATGTACAAAAATCCATCCACGATTCAAACTTTACCACCTGCATCCACCGAAATTCATGTCCATCAGTAATCCACACAAAATCCACTGGTGCCTTGGATATGTCCACCTCCACACAGATATGGGGGAAAACATGATGGCACAATACTTCAGTTTTTCAATCAGAACACAAATATCAACCAACCATATTCCAGGGTAGGCATAATATTGATGTGTTTTGGAAGGGGAGCGGGAGAGTGGGGAAACTTACCCAAACCGCCATAGTCGGATTATCCCTCTGCATATGGAAATCAAAGTTCTATCTAATAAGAAATAAGGAGAAGCCAGGGCATCGTCGAGGAGATTCTAACCAATCAATTATGATGTCTTCCATTGATACAAATCATATCATAATATGCCTTTGATCAAGAATCCCAATAGCCATACGATCTCACAAACCCCAAGATTCAAAGACAAAGCAGTATAACACATTAATTGAAGGGCGTTGATGATGAAATAGAGCCACCAGAATCATATTGAAGAGGCCAGGGGAACTGTTGAACTCTGGCGGCAATAAAGAAAGTTGAGGTGAACCATGGTACAAATCATAGACTTTTAGGCAAATCAAGATTCAAGGGAATGGAGGAAGAAACTCCAGATTGGAGAAGGGGGGAAGGGAGGGAGGTGCTTCTATGGAGATGAAATAGAGCAAGGAACTCCCCCTCTGATGGAGAGCGGGGAGCCAGGACCTCTATCATCGGGACCTAGGTCATCGCCGTGAATGGGAAGAGAGGTCACTCAGAAATTTTTCTTTATTCTTATATATTTTTTAGAAAACACATATGTTTAATTTTAAAAATTATATTTAAAATATAATATAAAAAATTCATTAATATAATTCACAGAAATATTTTTTATTAATTTTTTGATTAAAAACGCAATTTTAGGCATACATATAGTTTTTTGATAATTTATTTCCTTATATTTTCAACATGGTTTTATATTAATTTCTAATTAATTCTCACCAAATAATAAATTATATTTGAATTTTTAAAAACATGTTTTCAAAATATTTTTTATTCTATTCATTCTTACACTCCATTATCTTTGTGATAACTATCATGTTAAATAATTTTGTTTAAAAAATAAGACATGTTTTATTCTAACTGAGTGTTGTGTGTAATGCAAGATAAACATAGTGTAATCTATCATTAAATGTGGAACATAATTTTTTCTAATGAAAATGATTTAAATTAATTTATTTATTTTAATACATTCAAAAACCCTTTTATTTGTTTCATTTTCCCACACATAAATTAAATTTCACCATAAAAATTCAACACCTTTGTACTGATAAATAAGGATTCTTCTACATCTTTACATACTCAAGCTCCTGCATAGCTTCCTAAATCTGGTGTTTTTTCCACATAACAATGACCAGGATATTGGTAATTTTTATTAAATATTATATATGATCCAAAATAACCACTGGTTGTTCCTAAAATGAAATATATTGCTCCATTGGTATGTCATCTATGTTTAGTGCATTTGATGGATCTAAAATATACTTTTTAATAGAGATAAATGAAACACACCATAGACATTATATAGGTTCCATGGAATCATTAATATATAATATACCCACTAATATGATTTATAATTTCAAAGATATCTATATACCAAGAGTTTATGTTTACCTTCTTTCATCCGTAGAGAAAATTTTAGAATGAAATTATCACCAACATTAACATATAGATCATGTCGATGATGATCAGCATAATGTTTTTCAATTTTTTTCTTTCCTTACATGTTTCTAATGTATAAATAATTAATCTCTATCGAATCTACTTTCTTAGGTTTGACTAGATTTATTTCAACAGCTTGATTCTAGTACATTGTAAGACTACACTTCTATCCATAATGGTATTTATAAGCATCAATCTAAATGAATGAGTCAAAGATATTATTGTATGAAAACACAAATAGAGGGAATTTTTAATATCAAAAATGTTTGAAATACATAGAATAATATTTTAGAATATACTGTTGAGTTTCAATTATTATCTTAGATTGATCATATTTCAGAGTATGTTATGTAGTTTTGAAACTCAACATTGTATCAAAATATTACTAAGAGACTTTTCCAAAACATTAATGAAATGGTTAGATCCAGATAAGATACAATTGAATTTTTTACACCATAAAACATTACCGCTTCCTTATTTTATATTATGGAATGGTGAACTTGATAAAAATTTTCAATGATAGCAATGAAGTGTGATGGCATCATAATGTGGTCAAATAAAACCCATAATGACGTCAACATCTAAAATAAGATAAACTATAAATGTTACCAGTAACTTTAATTATATGTCCAAAATGTGTAAATGCATTCATCCTTAAAAAATATATACACAACCCAAAGTGTTATATTTCCATACATTCCACTTGAAATATCATAAATCACGACAAAACCTCATTATGTTAAACCTCAAATGGGTATTAATTACATTTAACTTATGATCAACCTTATCCTCTAAAACCCAATATGGTATCTATAACTCTTTAGTGAAACATACCTAGAGTCATATATACTTCCAAAATATATTTCACCCTTTATTATTTAACATATTTATTATATTATAAAAGAATATTTTCAGTGGAATAATGGGTTAAAACTTGTGTTGTTAGAAAATTAAATGTGATTTCATTATTCCATAATCTTTGTAGTGGGAGAAAAAAATTCTCAAAAATAAATGATGAACATTAATATTATCATAGGGATTATTCATACAAAAATCAAACTTGAACATCCTAATAGTGGAGGGGTGAAACATATGATCTAATTTTCATGATTCACTTTAGACATTTTTATTTCATGAGATTTACCTTTGTATTTTGTCATCAGAGATTGGTAGGTATTATCTTCCACATTATCCCTTGGATTGGGTAATTGATTAATATAATCCACCCATCCTTACATTTGAAATACAATTTTGTTTTTTTTTCATCAGTTGGAATCCTCTTCCCCCATATTTAATTAACCTATATTTTAATATCATTTTTATATTCATGGGATTTGTGACCTTCATTTCAACATTTAAAGCACCTCCCAATTTCTTTCAATAAATCCCTTAAATTCCTCTTCCCCCATTTCTAGTATGAATTTTTCAATAATTTATTTCCACCAATTAATTTTTCATGATTCTTGATCCTCATTTTTTAATCAAAAGTATAATAATTGTGAGAATAACCCATTTCCATTTCAGTATCAAGTGGATGTCAAATGAAATCACTATATTTTATTAGGTTTCTAAAATAAAAATCATTTCAAAGATATGGTTTAGGCCCCCAATTAATAGATCAATTATTCTTTCTGGCGTGATGAGTAACCCAGATGTAGACCTTGATAAACATGTAAAATTTTCTTTATAGGTAATAAAAGATTCATCATCCCTTTTGTAAAGATCAATGAATTACTTATCCATTATTGTTTGTAGAATATGATGGTATCTAGTAACAAGAAGTGTCCCCATAAAAACTTCACATTCCATATATTCAATTTATTATTTTCACATCATATTATTATTATGAGTATACCAATGATATTATTCACTATAAGATTGATAAAAATTGAATATTACAATTTTGGGCCTTGAACACAAAATAATGATAATTATCTTTTCAATTGTACTGAACCGTTTCTAAATTACTATTTGATCATTGGAACCCCTAAAATAAGGTGGATGTATCCTCATGAAGGGGTCAATGTAATGTTTTTTCACATATTTTTATATTTAAGCGCAACATGATCCATATCTGGGGAATTTTTTTAAAGATATGAATAATATATTTCATTATTTCTCCCATAATGTTTGGTTTATCATGTGGGTAATCATTTCATTGTGTGTTTCAATCAACAATAACATGGTTCCTTTGGGTTCTATCCATATCATAAGACAATAATGTGTAGTGTGAGAAACAAAAAACATAGTAGAGAACCTAATAATCATGAAAAATAAAATATATGATATCTAAATCATGACACCTCATTTTCAATCGTTGAAGCCTTAGTTTTATTCATGGTCATTCATATTCACAATCTATTTAAAACCATGATTGTTTTTCGTTAAGATTTTTTGATGTTATAATGAATATCCTCCTTGAGTGTCAAACTTGGTGTGCAATAATGACCATTTTGATGTACCAGGTGATGATAAATTCCCACTAAATATTCACTATTTGAGGACATTACATCTAGCTGCCTCTATGCCATATCGACATCCACTTTTAGTATCTTGATTGGGATTTCATTTCATAAATACCACTCACTATATCATTTATCAAAAAACCAACCAATTTTCTTATACTTTGACTGATAAATTGACTTATCCATATAAATATCCCAAAATATATCCATAGATATATCCCTGGGGAGTTCACTTATGTTTTATCATCCTAGTTTCTAATGAATAATTTAACCATTCCTCATAACTGACAACAATGAACTAGGATTTTCATATATAGATATTACATCTATATATATGCATATTATTTAAATTTGACATACACAATCTTGAGGAGCATAATTTTTTAGTTTATTTGGATCTAAGTTACACAATATTATAATTTGGTGAAATATCTTCCATATCACTGATAAATATCTTCTCAAATAGTAATCTAATTATGAATACACTACCTAAACAATTCTAAATAACCTGAGGTAGGGAAAATAGAATGGGTGATATCAAATTTTTACTAAGGGTAAACATAAGATATATCAATCTATGAGCATAATAAATAATAAGATATGAATAAGGGTATGTTATCAATAAAATATCATGTGAATTTCATACTCAACCTATAATAAGTCATAAACATCAGCCCTACCATAAAACATTCTCATTTCAATAAACATGCCCTATAAGGGTGATAAATCATCATAAATCAATAATAAACCATATTTTTAAGTCATAAATTTGTAAAACCATCACAGACACATAAAAATTATATGTCAAGGTTAACTACAAAGACCATCAACATAGTTTATTAGGAATCATCACTTTTTCTCTTTTATAGATCTAGGCACAACTATTTCATATAGTGGATTAAGACACACCAATTTCCCATAGTGGATCTGGACATGAATATTTATTGTAGTTCATCAAGACCAAAAACTTGTTTCCAATTATTATATCATGATATATAAATCCATACCCAATGAAATGGGGGTATATATATGTCTCACAGGTCTTTGGATATAACATATCCACTATCATGGGTTATAAGGTAACCAAAATATTCAATTATAATATAACTAATGTCACATAATGAACATCATAAATATATTTCTTAAAAGATCATAAAACATTCATCATATTTGAAATGATTAAATTAAATGTATGTTGTAAACATTTTATTATAACATTACATGTAGAAATAAAAAGGTTGCATAATCATTTCATTATTTCATTAAAGCATAACCTGTGGAAAGAGAAGCAGGTTTCATAATAATTTTATCATGGTATGACCCATGAATGAGAAATTAGTTTCATAAAAATATTCCCAATATAGACATTTAATGTTTAGAAAAATAATTAGAATGGAATTATCATATCATATACTTAATTTAGATTATGTAACCTCAAATTATTTCATCTTTTCTGGATAATAATTTTTAGAGGTCACTTGGATGAATTTTTGAAGAGAATATCATCTCTTTAAAAATGAGTTTAAAAAAAAAATTCATAGAATATTTTGGAAATCATTTTTTTGAGAAATAACCATTAAAACATATAATAGATGATTAATAATTCATTAAAATATTTATTTATGAAAATAATATTTCCACTTTAAAAAACGATTTTTAAAGCATAAAACATTTAGAAAAATATTTTCATTTTGAAATAATTTATTTTAAATAGAATAATTTAACAAATATTAATTAAATAATATTCATTGAAAATAAATTTGAAAACTCTTATGGGAATCTTTACATCATTAAGTGGTCATGAAATTAGAAAAAACTATTCATGTTATGTATGTTTAGAAGATCATTTTCACATTTTTTGCAAAAAAACAAATTGATGTTTATTGGAAATAAAATAAAGGTTATTTTGAAAACATTTTTCAAATGAAAAGAATTAATTTTAGTAATTATATTACAATAGTAAAACATTTTTTATTTTTCATTAAACATGGTTTTCGAATAAAATATGTTTCCAAACGAAGATAGAGAGAGAGAAAGTCATATTTTAAAAAAAATTCTATATTAATTTAAGAAAAACAATGTTTAAAATGATAATATCACTTCTAAATATCCCTATAAACAATATGAAAAAAAAATTAAATTATTTTATTGAGATAAATATTATAGTAGTTCATCATTGGAATCATAATCACAAGAAATCGTGATAAACAATAAGATATTAACGTACAACCCTTAGCACTTTTGTATCATTTAATCATATTCACTATGAAAGAGATATCCTACAAATGATATTTAAAAAAAAGTACTTTTCATTATAAAATTATTAAAATACGTCTATGGGAATTATATACACAACATTAGTGAAATTTGTGGTGAACATAGCTTGTGTGTCATATAAAAATAAAAGTGTGGAAGAAAACCCTTACATTAAGTTTCTACATATTGTGTACACATTAAAAACTCAAGTATAAAAAATATATGTTTATTATAAATATGTTAAATAAACTTAATTATATATATCATACCATATATTTTATATATATGACCATTTATTACTAGTTTATTATTATATCTATGTTAAAATATTATTTTTGTCCATAATAGCTTTGTTTTTCATAAATGTTTTAATCCGTTATTTTATATAATATTATATTTATCGTAGTCCCATAATATCCAAAATAATAGTAAATGAATAATTATAATATTTATAAATCATTTAAAGTTTTAATACAAATCATGAATCATGGTTTTGAGAAATTAGGTATGTTACGCTCATGGAGGCGGTAGGTCATACCTACGAATGAGTAATGTTTCTATACTTCCACAATCATTATTTAAATGATTGAAATAATATATTTTCATTAAAATATTATAATAATTTAATAAATACTATATAATTTCATTAAATAAATTTATACATATCATCCTTGAGGTTTGGTGATGAAAATAGAGTCATGTGGCTTTGTGAAGGTCGTTGGTCACACAAATAGAAATGATGTTATCATCTTTTAGTGAGTGAAAAGGTAACAAAAAAATATATATTATATTTTTATAATGATAAATATTTTATATGTATAATTAAAACTTCGGTTATATCACATATATTCCTTAAATTAATCAAAATTCTATTCGTTGTAAATCATTATTGAAAATGAATCAAATCAATTCGTCGTGTGGTAGTTCTCCGTACACACATGCGATGTTATTGTATCCCCTAAAAATAGATATTAAATATATATTAATAAAATAATTACTCTATAGTTATAATTATGTCATATATATATATATATACTTGAAATCTGTCATTATACTAAACCAATAGAGGTGGTAAAGGAATAACCAACGTCATCAGTTCGTGAGGTGGTCGTCTCCTTACATAGGAATGATGATTTTGTATCCAATTTGATGGAATTAAAAAAAATTGTATGTAATTAACTTAAAATAACTAAATATCCATATATGTATGATATATTTTAATTTATGTCATACTAGATTAATATTAATTGAAATAGGTGGATGAATAAATATATTAAAAATACTCATTGAGGGACATTACCTTTTTTTTGGGGAATCCTTGATAGGACTTCTCCAAATTCATTCCTTGGTTGTAATTATATCAAGAAACAATATTACTGGGTAATAGGAAAGAATATTGTATGTGAATTAGGTAGGTATGTTTTGATCCAAAAAGGTTTTAATGTATGAAGAATAGAGTATTGTGGTTGTCCTTAATAAACTAGATGAGGAGCACACTTGTATTTTTTTAAAATAAAAAGGTATACCCATATTTTTAAAAGAATACATTTTCCAATATGTATTGAAATTGGTTCTTATACATTATAGGGTTTAAATATGTCTCGAAATTTGATTCTGGACATATTTTTATGGCATTTTAACCCTTGTATTTTTAGTTTAACACCTCGTAAATATGTTTTTATCTTATCAACAGTAATCAATTATTTATGTTTCTAAATTTAATTTTAAAAAAATTTATGTAGACCAAATTTGATTATATAAATTATTATGATTCTAAATATAGAATCCATTATTGCAAATTTAATATATATTTTTTGTAAATATTGATTTAAAATTTATCCCCCAGACCAGATGATAAATCATGTTTCCAAAAAGAAAATGTTCAAATGTTTAAAGGATTTTAGATCCAAATTAAATATAAAATTGAGTAAAATTAAATAAATTTTAATTAATATATATATATATAATTCAACTAATAGGAATTTAAAACTAATTTAATATATAATTTACATTTATAAATAAAATAAATAAAATAAATGATATGAATGTTTTTAATTAAAATTCAATATTTTTCAATAATTATTAAAAAAAATAATATTTATAAAAAATTATAAAACATTACCCCTGCTCTATTTTTTATATTCTAATTTCCAAAAATATTTGTATGTTTTCAAAATATTTTATAAATGCTTCAAAAAATTGTGTTTAAAAAATCTGCACAAAATGGAGACAAAAGTCCATTATAGAAAAATACATTTTTTATCACAATATTAGATTTATTCTTATATTATTTTATTAAAATGCATAAGATTAATGTTTAATGTTATATTTAATATATATTATATAAAATTATAATATATAATTCACTGGAAGTTTTTTTTTATTTTATTAATGTAAAACACACTCGTGTGGATAAAAATAGTTTTTTCAGAAAAAAAATTATTTTCAATACGTTTTTACATATATAATTATTTGGACACTAAATAATTTATTATATATAATGTTTAAACAATATTTAATAATTCAGCTAATCCAATTCATACCATCCATTCTAGAGTCTAGGTGATAAATATCGTATAAAATAATATTATTTTAATAATAAGTCATGTTTTGTTTGAACTAAGTGTTACGTGTATCGTAATATAAACACAATGTATTGCATCACTAAATTTAAATTATGTTTCATGTGTAATGAAATATAAGTAAATGATAAATTTTATTTTAATCATATTTTATAAAATCGTGTGGTGTTACAGACAGTGACTAATTATATGTTATTTTCTTATTGTAAGAGAAATTTATCGATGATATCTACATAAATTTCATCTTAGTTGAGATCAATATTTTCCACTAATTTGAATGTATATCCTTATATGAGTAACAATTAAATTTATATAGACGTCATACAGATTTGGAGATAATTAAATATTGATTTCAATTTAATGTATCTATCAAAAACAATTCGAATTCATCTAAATGTTTTCTTTAAAATTCCATGATCCAAGACTACATCACCATGTAAATTAATTGAACTCTCAACCTCAAGAACATTTTTAATGATTCCATAAATGTTAAATTTATTTTATATATTTTTATCATCAAATTAATTATTTAATACATAAATCATTACCTCCTAATGACATTTAAATTATTAAAAATGTTGAAATATTTGAGCGATGTTTATTTTATAGATGTGAATATCACCACCTTCATGTATTTTTGATTTTAATGTGATAGAGATAATTCATTTTATACCTCTTTATCACCATCATGATTTCTCTTATACATTTTTTGAATGAAATCTACATGACATCAATAAATTGAATTTAATGTATATTGAAGATAAAAGATTAAGCTCTCAATGCTGAAGATATGATCTCATACAAAAATTTCAAATATCATAATTACTAAAAAGAGTGGAAGTAACTATTTAATTTTGAATAAATTAATTTGAATACTATTTTATCATAGCATAATTATAAGATAACTATTAGTCTAGAACATCACTTGATTCAACAAACCCAATCCTAAACACCCTAAATGGCATTTTGGCATGGAGAAAATTAAGTTTTATACACATAAATTAAAAATATATATTGTTATGATGTCATAAATACAAATAAGATATATAAATCCATGTAAACCATCAAAAATATACCAAATATTAACATTATAGTGCATTAAAATAGAGTTTTTTCTTATCTCAGCAAAATTGATACGTTTAAATAGAATACATTCTGGATGTGTTTATATAATATTAATATATATAACAACTATTGTATTTATAGAATATTAATTAATAAATAACATATGAATAAAAGTATCACTTACTCCTCCAGTCGCACCACATAATATTTAAAGATAACATAACAAAGAATGAGTGATATACCTTATTATAGTGACTCTAGTGATGAAATCAATATCCCAATTCATCAAAGGTGTTTAAATTTATATTTATACCCATTATTATATCCATTTAATTAATACAATTCATGTTCTTTATCCTTGAAACTATGAAATACCCTAAAAAAATATTGAAAAAATCTCTTCTCATTTATAATCTCAATGTTATTTTGTTTTCCTTTGCTAATAATATTTCATTTTTCTTATATTCACTATTACATTGATAAAAATATACAACCTATTTATAATAGATTTCAGAAAAAAAAAAATTTAAATTATTCATCAATGTTATATTAAATATCATATAAAACAATTCATTCTTATATATATGAAAATATAACCAGAATATCAATTAATGTAAAAATCATGAAAACAATGGTTTATCCCTTATAACCACCATTTAGTTTTTTGGTTGGATATTGGAAACCCAAAATAAGATATTTAAAATTACCATAATCATATTATTTTTACACAATTTTAAACTTTTAACTACATATCTCACTTATACAATGACATTATTTTTCCCAAACTCTATCATGGTTTAGTAAAGATGATACCCTATAATTTTAGTATCTCCATTTATTATAATCCTTTACTATAATTTATGACTAGGATCACACTCCCAAATTTCTATACATTTTCTCCCATTACATGGAAATATATTTTACACATTATATAAATTATATTAAAGTCATATTAAATGATTTAAATCGTTATATTATGTTGTACATAGTCTTACTCGTATTTAAATCTCATGGGAGAACACAATTAAACATATATACATTTTCTGCCATTTTATGGTGTTATAGGATCTTAACAAGTAAAATTCTTTAAATAAACCTGGAGTATAATGGTGGTTTGGAATATTGTATATGGTTTATTTATCTAAATTAATGATGAATCACTTTAGATGTTGGAAGATTTAGTTTTTTTTCATTTTATTATTTAAATTCCATCACTTATACAACATCATTATCTATGGAATAGTTTATTCTCACTCAATAAAGGGTTTTATATGACTATAAAACCATCTTAAAACAATATTAAATAAATAATAAATAATAATTCTATATAAAACAATAATTACAAAAATCACCAATTTTAAACAAATTTGACCATTCTAGTCTCTTGATCACACAAGGATATTGGTGTGTTAACTGAAATGGGTTAAGTTCAATAGTTTTTTGATCTTCAGTAAATTGGTTTTGGAATAATATTGGACTCAATATATTGGGAATCCAAATAGGATTTTTGAACAATGTTGTTAATCGATTGTTCATTTCATTGATTGATAAATATCTATACCCATCTTTCTTCAATTGTTTAAAATTTCATCATCCATTTAATATTTCCTCACAATTATATTTGAGAAAATTTTACATTGATTAACTAGAAAAATAATCATCCATGATATATATTCATGAAGTTCCATCCAATTTGTATTAATTCCCATAAAATAATTAAGTGTTTATAATTTTCCTATATATAATGAAACAAAACTATCAAGGAGATAATTCTTATCCACATGGATCAATTTATATTAAAAAAACCTTAAAAACCATAATAAATTGTTATAATGATATTATATGGTTGTATCAACACATTTCATTATATGATCCATAAATCCATAAAATATTATTTTCCATTTTATTATGTATTTATGAAATGTTATTTGTTGGATAATAATGGATAAAAGGGGTTGAATCTCTTTTACAAAAAAATATAAAAAAATTAGAATAAAAGGATTTCAATATGATTTACAAAAAAATTAGGAATGTATGATCCACATTATAAAGATCTTAAATTTTTTAATTAAGAATGTAAGCACAATAGAAATTAATAGAATATAATCTATGAAATTTATTTTTAGTTGGATTATATGATGCAATTTATAAATTGATATTTAAAACAAATTGAGTTCTATAAAGAGTTTTGTAATAGGTTAGTGTGAACATCTTCGTATCTACCCCTCAAATTTAGATATATCTATATAGTTTATTTAATTTAATGGAGATCAAAAGACGTATCCTACCATACTATTTTAGAGAGATCGTATGAAAGAAATTCAGTTCTTTCCTTTAAAATAAAATAACAAGAAATGATATTCCATTTATTTTTTATGGAAATAGAAAAAAATTCACAGGTTAAAGCTGGGATGAGAAGAGATAGTTTTTTAAAAAAACTATTACAAATAAAGACTTGTATATCTCTTATAAGGATTTAATGAGATAATATAAAGAGATAGAGACAATGTTCAGAGGATTTTGGTATTAGAAAAAGAAGGTTGGATCTTTATAGGGAATCTAGGAGATGGATATAGAATCATTAGAGATATATAATTAGTGTTTTTATGGACTTTTTTATTCCCTTATCTTATTTTTGTGATAAATTGAAAACACCTTGTTAAATATTTTTCAAAAAAATTATGTACATTTTACGTAAGATTTATTCTTATTGACTTAATTAATAAAATGATGTTAAATTTTTAAATTTATTTTTGGGAATTATTCTTCTGTTAATCATGCTGATTTTTAAACATTTTAGAAGTGTATTTTGGTAATGAAAAATTAGGGTCAACCTTGTCTAGAAAATCAACCAAGCCCATTCACTACAATAGGGTACCCGACAGTCAATATCACAGGAGAGCAGTCGTACAGAACAGTGAGGGTGGTGAGCTAGTGAGTTGGTGGGCACATGTATAAGTACTCCATGTGCATGCCCAGGTTATGGTGTATAGTTTTAGAGAGGTTTCTGGTGGTCCTATATAGGTTTGACACATCATGTGTGGCATTCCGTGTGGTGTAAAGTGCATGGATCCCCTATTGGCAGTTCTAATCGATAACTAGATGAATTATGAGATATAGCGGAGCATCACATATGTAGGGAAGCGATGTGGAATATAAGACTCACTAAATTATAATTCATTAATTAAAATATACAAAATCTTCCTCGGTTTCCCAATTTTTTTCATCTGAACCATTCTATCCCTCTAGCTACATCATCTTCAACCATATTCTACTAAGGTTTTCTATTTCTATGATTTTATTTATAAAATTTCATCCAATTAATACCCCGATACATTTGAATGTATTTTTATTATCTTCATTACATTAATTTGATTTTCGAATATTGACTCTTTTATTATATTAATAATCAATGTTTGATATGAGGATTTTTAGTTCATAAAAGGATCCACTTTTAAATGAGTTCTTCAATAATAGTAATGCATTTCATCTACCACTCATCAATGGTAGATCACCATCAATGGTAAACTATTTAGTCTAAATTAGATGTTTCTATCTATCTTAATTAAAAAATATATCTTTTCTCCATCAACAATAAATTCTCTTATCAATTTTACCATGTGAAATGGAATAAATTCTAAAAGTAACAAAAATATCTTTTGTTATGATCTGAATCAATAAAAAATTCAATACAAATGTATCTCAAACCAGATGGTATCAATATATTTCTTTTTCACTGAATTGTAGGTCACCTTATCAACATTTGATAATCCCTCATGATAGAACCATAAGTCAACTGTAGTGATAAGTTCTTTCATTGTGGTTGTAACAACAACCATAATAGTAGAATAATAACTCCACACACATAATAGTAGATAAAATAATGATATATAAAAAAATGGGAGATCAATGAATTATGTGTCTAAAGTTATTGCAGATCAAACCAAATAATATATCTTCAAAAATATGTGCTTGATCTTCAATGGAAACTTTTTAATTATAGAAAAATTGCAACCATGTGGTATATTGTGTATACTATTATATATAAAATACTTTTTATAAATTATTATATTAAATATTATTGTTTTCATCATTTGAAATATATATTTTTATTTAATTATAAATTTAATATATAAAGTAAAAATATAATTACATGTTTTTTAAAATATATTTTAACCATATTCACGTATGTCCTTCTTTTATTTATGAATCATTTTTTATGATTTTATTATTCTTTATTAACTTTTAATTTTATTCAATTTTTTAAATTATTTTATGAATATTGAATATACATTATATTTCATACTAATGATTATTTTTAAAGCTTTATAAATATACTCCATGCTAGAAGAAAATAAATAGTGTTAACTCTTGAATAATGAGCATTGTCTTTCTAAATTGCATCTAACTATAATATTTCAATGTATATTATTTATGTAAATTTTCATAACATTATTATCTGATAAGAATCTTCATGTACTTGTAATTCAATGGTATAAATTTACACATTTCATTGAAAATCATGGGATACTATAAAAAATTATTCAACAGAGATTGACAACATTGATTGGTAAAAATTATAGTGAAAAAATATTATAAATTTTATAGGAATATTTTTGTGAGTTCTACTTTTTCATTGTTGTGATCATAATGGAATTCATTATTTTCATCATCCACTATAGATTTTATCGACTATCATATGATAGTAAAACAGTTAATATCATCTAGTCAACTACTAGTCATGATTCATATTGTATTCATTGATGTATTTATGTTTCCCAAATGTTTTTTAACTCTTGTGGTGGTCTATAATTTTTCCATTTGAGAGATATTATACTAGTTTATTCCTCCCATTTAAAGGGAAGGTAATGTTATCCCTTCCATGAAAAAAGATGGTCGGTTTTGACCCCTTCAAAAGTCAAGGGTTATATGACCAATTGAGGATAATGTATGTTTTCATGTAATAAAGTAATTAGTCTCTAAATAGTGTGATGAACAAGTAAGAACCAGTCTCCCTATGGAGTATAGGATATTAAAGATATGATTATGTTATTGGTGATATAAAATACTATACGAAACATATTGTGGTATATTTTAAATTTAGACTTCAAATTTCTCATTGTTTAATCTCTACATTAATCATATACTTTGCAATAATTTTTGAATAAATTTTCACTCACCCCTCTAGTCAATATTTCCATATATTTGGACATAATAATTGGTATGAGATAATTGTTCCTTTTAAGAAATAAATTTTACCATTTGAAATAAAAAAATTGTAAACATTATCATATACTTGATACCATGGGTAAAATAGTCACTTTTTTAGGGAAATATATTAATTAGAAATGTCAAATCCCATCAAACCACAAAAATTAAATGTAAGTGATTATGTTTACATGATCGATCAGATGGAGTTTTATTTTAAAAATATATGTATTTAATGTGAGGAATTTATTTGAAATATATATAATCTACCTGATGTAGATTATGAAACTCAAAATGGTGACAATGCTATAAAAAATGTTAAAAATTACATAGTTATAAATCAATTAAGTAGATCTTTATATAAAAAACTATATAGACATATTTCATTATGTAAATCATCTTCCGATAATAAGAGGATATAAAAATTCACTGATCAAGGAACTAAATGGTTTAAAATAACCATGTTGGTAATTCACATATTCAGGTTTTAATAATTCACAATGAATGATCAAGTCATCATCAATGAGATATACACCATTTCACCAAAACTATAAAAATAATGGTTTCACAGGGAGAGACGATGATGAATGAATCTCTTATAGAAAAATACTTCATGGCATGCATAAATGGTGTCACTCAAAGAATCTTACAATTGAAGTGAGTATCGTCAAGATATAATATTCAATAGATGAGTTGATAAGATCACATCTTCAATATAATCTGGAAATAAGGGAAGGACAATGTTTATGATCATGATAAAAATAATGGTTTAGAATTAAAATATAATATTAATATTATTGAATATTACATTGATTCGGATTTATTGGGAACTGAGAAAGATGTAATGGATATCATTAACAAATTACTCTACTAGTACATGAAAGGAAATTGGGGCTTCAATAAGCATCCATGAATATATCAAAAAAATGATAAATAAATGAAGTAAATTTTTTAATATTATCAAATATTATTTTTACAAATAAATATACTATAGGTGATAGATAAAAGTGATATATAAAATTAGTTTTTATGAAATATAAACTATAAGGTATATATAATAAATACAATAAAGATCTAAAAAGAGAATTTCAAGTTTGATAGTGCTTTACAGAAGATCCAGACACTAGTATATATGGTCTTGAGAATGAAACGTAATTAGCCAATACTATCATGATGGAAACCAAAAAGAATGAGTTAAATATTGAGTTTTGTTGAACCCTCTGGGAGTTGAGTTGCTTTACTATATTTTGATAATCCCAACTATATTTTATTTATATCTTTATTATGGTTGATATATCTCCAAAATGCTTTATTATATGTTGTTACTTTCAATTATGCTTAATATAAGTCTTTTGGATATATGTATTCTGACTTAACACATTCTGCCAATAGAATGCTTAAACAGTTTATAGCTACTGATATAGAACAATGGCTACCGTTATGACATAGAGCTACCGATATTTAATAGAGCTACCAATACGGAGTTCACCGATACATCAAGTTCACCGGTACTCAAAGTTCACCGCTACATCAAAGTCTACCAATACGGTACAACACGTCTACCGATAGAGTTACAGTTACATGCTCACCAGTACTTAACTATACCGCTACATCGAAGTCGATAGCTACCGATACAGAGCTACCGATATGCTGAAGTCCACCAATACACAAATTCTACCAATACATCAAGGAAGATACCGATAGGGACTTACCGCTACCGATACAAGGTAGAGCCACAGCTACCATTACAAGTCCACCGCTACTGATGCGATCAAGTCTACTGTTGCAGCTACCGATACAAAGTTTACCATTACATCAAAGGCTACTGATACTCAAAGGTCACCGTTATGAAAAGCCTACCGATATAAAACTACCGATATAAGACCAACTACCATTACACATCAAGTCTACCGATATCAAGAGCTACCGTTCCAGAAACAGAACCTGATGCTGCTTTAAGTTCTTTATCATTATTTAATCTAACCAATGGTCTTATCAGGTATATTTTAATACACTGACATTTATTTAATGTGTGCTGTTGGATGTCAGGGAACCGTACCTCGTACCTGCAAAAAGTAAATCATCTTTTTCCAGAGCAAGTGGTTTAAATAAAGGAAGGATGTGCTACTGCAAGTGTGTGCGAGACATATAGACGAATACACAGAGAGATACAGATACCACAAGGTGTGATGGAAGAAAAACCAAGCGTGAATACAAAGAGATGACAGAATTTACACGAAGAACTCATTACTGCATACCAGTGAAGAGATGAGAATGAGAACATAACACAAGAACTTCATCGACTACTTTCTCCTATATATCTACACTTGGAAGTCAAAGAAGCAGATGACACTCTGTTTTCCAGACCAAAATCAGAATAGGATTCAGAACTAATTCTGATCAATCCAAAGATGTCTAGAGCTGCACTGCAATCACTAGAGCCATTTCTAAACTCTAAATCATTGCCTCTGTGATTTATCTTTTAACATATTGAGCAGTGTGTGTTATCTGCTGTATTTTACACACACATTGTCTCCTATACTTTAACTGGTGGATTTGTAAATCCAAACTCAACACTCTTACATCTTTTATTTCCCGCTGGGATAGTGGTAGAGGTCGTGCGTGACCTGGACAGCTGGTTTGATATTGTTTATGTTCCCACGGATAACAGTGGTAGAGGTCTTGGACCTAGACAGTTGTATACTATTGTAATCCCCGATCCAGGGTGTGGATCACTTTTATATAAAGTTTTGAGAGGACTAAGTCTCAGATTTAGACTGAAACTCTTGGTTAAACATGCTGTGCTTATTTATTTTCTATGTTATGTTTATTATTCTACTAACTACTTTAAAACCAAAACTGTTTTAAAGTCACTTTGATAATTAAACTCTCAAGTGTTTATATTATTTGTAAATCAGTAAGTTAGTTTCAAAAGCTAATCAATTCTTCTGATTTGATTAACTAGGAAATAATAAATCCTTTGAGAACCTAACAGAACCATTATTTTGATATAAATTCACTACAGTTTAGTTCTGTGTTTTATTTGGGAGATTTTTTTGACAATGTTTTTAAATCAAAAATTTTAATTGGAACTCAATTCAACCCCCTCTTGAGTGTCCACTCTGACCAACATTTGGTATCAAAGGTTGTTTAAATATTTTCTAAAAGTAATCTGTTTTTCAACTGTGATTTTAGTTGTATTTTAATGTTCTTAAAAAAAATTTATTTCTAAATTTTTATCTCTTTAAAATCTTTGCTTTAAGTAAGCTATCATGGATAATAGACTTGAAGGTGTTTCTACCAATAGACTACCATTTTTCAATGGCACTAACTATGCTCAGTGGAAAATCAAGATGAAAATTTATTTAGAAAGCATGGGTTTTGATATTTGGACTACTATAGAATCAGAATATAAAATTCCTACTACTGTTAGAACTACTTGGAACGAAGCTACTAAGGCTGCCTACAATAATAACTACAAAGCTATGAATGCTTTGTACTGTGCTTTAGGAGATGAGGAATTTAATAGAATATCTACTTGTAAAACTGCATATGAAATTTCGGATACCTTAGTTGTTTCTCATGAAAGAACAACTAATGTTAAGGAAATGAGATTGAACACCTATACTATTAAGTATGATAATTTTAAGATGAAGAATGATGAACCTATTTCTGACATGTATCTCAGGTTCAACGAAATTTTCAACACAATGACTTCTCTATGAAAGGATGTTCCAGCAAAGGAACAAATCATGAGAATTATGAGATGTCTACCTGAAAGACGGAGAGGAACTTCTGTCTCAATTAGAGAATCGTGTGATATTGGTGAACTTCCAGTCAAGGAATTAATTGGAAAACTGATGATGTATGAAGAGGAACTCAAAGTGAACAAAGAAGAAGAAGATGAACCTAGAAGGAAGTCTGTTGCTTTCAAAACTACAACTTCAAAGAACAAGTATAAGGAAAAGATTCATGTTATAAATGAAAGTTCAAGCTGTGAAGATAGTGAAAGTGTTTTTTATAGTGATGTTGAGATGGCTCACATTTCCAGAAGATTTAAAAAGTTTTATAGAAAGAATAAGTTTTTCAGAAAATCGAATTACAAAAATAAGTATGACAGCAAGGGTCATTGGAAAAAGGATTGGAAGAAAACTGATAAAACAGATGAGGTTGTCTACTATGATTGCAAAAGAAAAGGACATGTAAAAGAAGAATGTCCAAAGTTGAAGTACAAAAATAAATATGAATACAAGGAAAATATGTACAAGAAAGCCATGAAGGCTAATTGGAGTGCTTTTGAGGAGAGCTCTACTGAATCTGAAGTTTCTGAAACTGAACACAGAAATAAGGCAAACATGTGTTTTATGACAAACACATCTGAGGTAACATCAGAAACTCCTGCTTTAAATTCATATTATTCTGGAGATGATTCTGACTCAGAAAACATGTCAAAATATGAACTATTTGAATATTGTGATATGTTAGACGAAACATGTAATGACCTGAAAGACAAATACAAAGGTTTAAAGAAACAGTATGCTTTAACTGTTAAACATAAATCTGCTCTTGATATTGAAGTAGAAAAGAATGATCAGTTTCTTAAAGATAATACTGAACTAAAATTGTCAAATGAGCAACTCAAGAAGGATTTAGAAAAATTTACCAATGGTTAAGATACTCTTACTCAACTATTAGGTAAGAAAATATCACCTAGATACACTACTGGTATAGGATACCAACCTGGACAAAGAAAAATTACCAAAACTAGATTCATTCCTAAATTTGGACAGAATGTAGCTAGCTCTGGAACTTCATATGCTTCAAATAGTTATATTCATAGTTATGGATCTAATAAGGTTTAACTTTCAAAATCTATTGATTCTACAAAGATTATGAGACCCATTAGACAAATATGGGTACCTAAAGTGTATTTGGCTAACCTGTCTGGACCCAAGAAAATCTGGGTACCAAAATCATTTCTTGTTTAAATCTGTTTTGTAGGAAACCTGCTTAAAAAGCTCATGTAAAAAGACTTGGTACTTGGATAGTGGATGTTCAAGACATATGTCTGGAGACTTCTCATGATTTAAAAGCTTAGTCAGAGTTTATGAAGGTTTTGTCGCTTTTGGTGATAACTCAAAAGTAAAAATCATCGGCTTAGGCCAGATTGGTAACACTGACTCAGTATTAATTTCTAAGGTTTTATTTGTTGATGGACTTAAATATAATTTGTTAAGCATTTCTCAGTTATGTGATGACGGTTTTTATATTAAATTTGAAAATGATTCTTGCAATGTTTTTAATTCTAAAAATGTTTTAGTGTTTGCTGCTTTGAGAAATGAAAATGTTTATGCTGTTGATTTAAATTGTTTAGCTAAGAAAAATATTACTTGTTTAAATGCTTTTCATAAAGAGTCTTGGATTTGGCAAAGATGATTAGGACACTGCAATGTACATTCACTTAGAAAACTTTCTAAGAAAAACATAGTTAGAGACCTACCCAAACTTGAATTTCCAGAAGACAAATTTTCTAATCCCCGTCAAAAGGTAAAGAAACATAAAGTTTCTTTTAAATCAAAGAAAGAAGTGTCAACTTCTCAACCTCTCAAGTCGGTTCACATGGATTTGTTTGGACCTTCTAGAGTTTCTAGTTTAAACGAGAAGCACTATATCTATGTTCTTGTAGATGACTTTTCTAGATATACTAGGTTATATTTTCTAGCTCACAAAAGCGAAGCTTGTTCTTGCTTTGTAAAATACTCCAAGTCTGTAGAAAAACATAGTGTACTTAAGATTAAAACTTTGAGAAGTGATCATGGCCGTGAGTTTGAAAATCATGAGTTTGAATCTTTCTGCTCACACAATGGATATAGTCACAATTTCTCTGCCCCTAGGACACCTCAACAGAATGGTGTAGTATAAAGGAGGAATAGAACCCTGCAAGAAACTGCTAGAACTATGCTTAATGAGTGTGACCTACCTATTTATTTTTGTGTTGAAGCTGTAAATACAGCTTGTTATGTTATCAATAGAGTCTTGATCAGACCTGTTCTTAAGAGGACCCCTTATGAGTTGTGGAACCCTAGGAAACCTAAGGTTAACTACTTCAAAGTTTTTGGCTACAATGTCTTTATTCTTAATACTAAAGATAATCTTGACAAGTTTGCATCCAAGAGTGATGAAGGCATTTTCCTAGGTTACTCTATTTCTAGTAAAGAATATAGAGTTTTCAATAAGATACCCAAATGTGTGGAAGAATATGTACACATAAAATTTGATGAAACTGATCTACATGAACCTAAGACCTCTCTTGAAAATCTTGAAGATGATCTCTCTGTCTTGAACCTTAATGATAAAGACAGTGGACCTGTAGTTAAAACATCCAGTTCTGGAAATTTCCCAGAACCTGCTTCTGTTGATCCTCAACCTGTAGATGAACCTGAAATCTCAAGTCCTACCTTTTCAAGACCAACTAGGATTCTAAAGAACCATCCTTTAGATGTTGTTGTAGGAAATCATGATAGAGGGACACAGACTAGAGCTTCTCTTAGAAATCAGGTTGAACATCAAGCCTTCTTGTCATAGCTAGAACCTAAAAATATCAATGATGCTATCAAGGATGAATTTTGTGTAATGGATATGCAAGAGGAACTAAATCAATTTGAAAGAAACAAAGTCTGGAAATTAGTAGAAATACCTAAGGACACTATAACCATAGGCACAAAATGGGTGTTTAGAAACAATGTTGATGAATCTGGAAACATCATTAGAAACAAAGCTAGGCTAGTTGCACAAGGTTACAATCAAGAAGAAGGAATTGACTATGAGAAAACATTTTCACCTGTAGCTAGATTAGAGTCTATTAGGATCTTACCTGCCTATGCATCACATCTGAATTTCAAGTTATATGAAATGGATGTGAAAAGTGATTTTCTAAATGGTTTTATTGTTGAAGATGTTTTTGTAGAATAGCCACCTGGTTTTTCAAATCCTCATTTTCAAAATCATGTTTTTAAAATTTATAAAGCTTTATATGGTTTAAAACAAGCTCCAAGAGCTTGGTATAAAAGGATTTCAACCTTTCTTATTTCAAAAGGATTTTCAAAAGGAATTTCTGGTCCCACTCTTTTTATAAAAAGAATTTCAAAAGATGTATTAATAGTACAAATCTATGTTGATGATATTATTTTTGGATCTTCGAAAAACTCTTTATGTACTGATTTTTCAAAGGTTATGCAAAATGAATCTGAAATGAGCTTAATGGGAGAGCTTAAGTATTTTCTTGGATTTCAAAATTTTCAAAATAAATATGGAATTATTTTAAATCAAAATAAATATACTAAGGATTTATTAAAATGGTTTGGTTTGGATAGTATTAAGGAAAGTGATATACCTCTGAGTACCACCTGTAAATTGGATATTGATGAAACTGGGAAACCAGTAGATCAAACTAATTATAGAGGTATGATTGGGAGTTTACTTTATCTCACTGCTAGCTGATGAGATATTATTTTTAGTGTGTGTATGTCTGCTAGATTTCAAGATAATCCTAAAGAGTCACACTTACTGGATGTTAAAAAGATTTTTAAATATCTTAAGTGTACTATGAATTTGGGATTGTTTTATCCAAAAGGACAATCATTTGATTTAATAAGTTATTCAGATGCTGACTTTTCTAGATGCAAGTTAGATAGAAAAAGCACTTCTGGAACATGTCATTTACTTGGAAAGTCCCTAGTATCATGGTGTAGTAAGAAACAGAACCCAGTTGCATTGTCTACTGCTGAAGCAGAGTATATAGTTGCTGGTAGTTGCTGGGCACAGATTCTGTGGATGAAACACACTTTACTCAACTATGGATTTAATTTTAAACATGTTTCAATCAACTACGACAATACTAGTGCTATCAACATCTATAAGAATCCTGTGTCTCACTCTATAACCAAACACATTGATGTTAAACACCACTTTTTAAGAGATCATTATCAAAGAGGTGATATAACACTTGAATTTATAGGCACTGAACTTCAATTAGCTGATATTTTCACTAAGCCTTTAAGTTCAGAAAGATCAAGTTTCATTAGACACGAATTAGGAATGATAACTTATCCTTAAACCGTAAAGAGAAAAACCTCACCATTAGAGAATCCTCACCGTTAGAAAAACCTCACCGTTAGAGAATCCTCACCGTTAGAAAAACCTCATCGTTAGAGAATCCTCACCATTAGAAAACCTCACTGTTAGAGAATCCTCACCGTTAGAAAACCTCACCGTTAGAGAATCCTCACCATTAGAAAAACCTCACCATTAGAGAATCCTCACTGTTAGAAAACCTCACTGTTAAAAGACCTCACCGTTAAGAGACATTACTGGTACATATCATGCTGTTTTAAACTTCTTTAAAGCCGAGGCATCAAGTTTTTTTTATTTTATTTATTTTATTTATAGATCCTAAATGATATTAAACCGAGTCTAGATTTCACTCAATCTCACCGTGAACTCGTCTATTCGAATCCCTCCAACCTAACCCTCTCAAGCCACAAAACCCTAAACCTCGAATCAGTAATGTCCCGCGTCAAGAGACCCTAAGTCACAGATGGGAGTGATGAACCTCAAGCGAAACGACAGAAAGTATCGAATGCTAGTACAAGTGAAAGTGGAAGTATAGCTCGAAGGAATCCAGTAAACCCGCATCTCTCAAGGAGAGAGATTGTTGTTGAAAAAGAGGTATGTGCAGAATGGCTTATAGAGAGAAAGTCCTTGGTTCTAAGAGTGTTAGAAGAACAAGGCTGGATAGAATGCTTCACGAAAAACAACGGACCTTATTATCCAGGACTGGGGAAACAGTTCTACGAATTCATTCGTTTTGAAAAGTCCGAAGAAGAAAGCAGAATGATTTCTGTGGTAAATGGTCAGGAAGTATATTTTACTTTAGTGGAATGGGCTAGGAACTTAAGAGTTCCACATGAAGGAGATTATTCGTTCGACTCAAAATCTGTACCTTCGACCAGTGATGTTTTTCAATATGAAGATGCTCTGTTGGAGCTCACAGGGGATTGGGCTCCTAGAAAGGTGATTTCTGTAGATATGGAAGGATAAGATAAGCTGTTTTTAAAGTTTATTCAGCATGTTATTAGTCCGAGAAGATGAGACTTTGCCACTTTGAGATTCCAAGACATATATCTGTTATACTTGCTGAAACACAGTGTAAGAATCAATCTATGTAGATTGATTATGGTTCAAGTGGAAGAGATGACTAGACTGAAGTCCAAATCAAATGCACTGTTTTTCTCAAAGCTGATTTATGTGATGATAAAATTGAAAGAGGTTGTTAGACCTTAGTATGAGCTGGTAGTGGTTAAAGACAACTTCTGTATTACAAGAACTGTTTGTCAATACATGAAAGTCAGCTGGAATCCTTGGAAGAAATCATGGGTGAATGATGATGGAAAAATTTATGACAACTTCACTCATGTGGATCATCCGTCTAGACCAAAGGATATGAGAGATCCTGGTCTTGGACCAGATGAGCCAGAACCGGTCTATAGTGATGATGAAGCTGAGGAGGAAGAGACATCAGTAGAGGAAGGAGGAGACCTAGACTTACCCTCTAGTCCTGTGCATCAAGTTATTTCTTATGGAGCAGCGAGCCCTCCAAAAGAACTACCAAAAAGAGAAAATGTCTTGAAGGACAATGATACAGAGACTACATAAGAAGTAGAAGAAGCATGCCAGTATGTTGTAAAGGACACCTCTGAGGAGGATGAGACAACCGAATCTGATCACAATGTTAATGGAGAAATGGAGGCTGATGGTAAAACAGATGATGAGGAAAATGTTGAAAAAGAGCTCAGTTTGAGTCCTCTAATAGTCAGTACAGTCAGGACAGTGGCTAATCAAGAAGACATAGCAGCAGCACTTGTTGGTGAGAGAGTCATTAATGACTCAGAACAAATGGCTATTGAATCTGCTGTGGTTGTAGAGGAAATTTCAGAATTACCTCAGGAAGAACAGTTAGAAGAGATACCTCAGGAGAATTTTCCATGTGAGGAGGATAATCTTGGCTCAGTATCTGTGTTATATGACATTGAAGGTTGGACATCAGATCCCGGATATATGACTCTTGGACTTTCTTATGGAGATTCGGATGAGGAAGGCCAACCCCAAAAGGAATCAGTTACCTTACCCACTGTGGCTGAAAATGTGGCAACCAAGGAGGACCTTGAGTCCTTAAATGCTGAATTGAAAGAAGCAATAAGAGAATCAGTGTCAGATATGAAGAAAAGTATTGTTGAAGAGATGAAAAGCATGGAGAAATCCTTTGAGTTATCCATTGGATGCGGTGTGTCCAGTCCTATGAAAGAAATGATGGATGAACTTAAGGTGTGCCACACTCAGATTCAGAGTTGGACAGGAGCTGTATTTTCTCTTAGACAATCAATCGCTTCATTGATTGCCTTGAACAATTCTCAAACCCAAGTGCAAACTGACATTCGGTATATCAAAGAAGTGGTCAAAAAGTTTGTGAAAGTTATTGAGGCCTTTAAGAAGTCAGTCAAAGAACATCAGAAAAGTCAGGATGAACTTGTTCAGAAGGTAGTTAGTAGTCTGACTCAATCTTTCAAGGAGATAGTGGCCTTCTCAATGAAACCACTTCCCTCAACTAGCTCCAGTGTGAACCTTGACCAGATCCGCACTATTGTTCTGGAAGAATTGGCTAAGGCCATTCCCAGTGGGGCATTAGATACTCAGATTCTTGCTACCAGTAGGGAAGTTAGTGGTTTTGTTTGTGATCACCTGCAGGCAGCTACTACTTCTCAAGAGGAAATCAAGAATAAGGTGGATTTTTATTTTGAAAAGGATTATACCAAGCACCAAATGACAAACCATTTCACTCTCTTACTAGAAAATATGAGGTTGCCTCCAGTTACCCAAGCCTTCAGGGAACAAGTTAGTAAGCTCAGGGAGCTTACTCCTGGTTTGGATAAGTTTATAGAGAATAGAGATGATTTTCTGTCTGCAATGGATAGAGGACGAAGCATTATAATGGATTTCAGAAACCTATTGCTTCCCTTCCTGCATGTGGATGCCAGACCAGTGATTGTACCTCCTGCACTTCCTACTTCTGCCTCTGGGAGTACTCCTCAACTGACTCCAGTTCAAGCCATCAGGAGCTTGACACCTATGATTACTCAGAGGAGCACAGATTTCAGATCCGGTACAGTTTTTGTAGCTGAACCACCAGTTATCCCTTCAGCTATTCTGAAGCCTTCTGCTGACCCTGCACCTGAAGCCTCTGCTGATCCTAAGGGAAAGACACCTGTTCTAGAGGATGATTGAGTGTTTGTAGATCTTTTTGATAGGGTTCACTTGTATTTTTGTAATGATTTTATCAGTGTACCTTTTTTATACTAATGAACTTCCTTTTCATTCTCTACTTTACTGAGTTTCTATTCATTTGTCATTTATTCTCTGCTAATCTTTATCTCTTCTCTTCTACTCTTCTTTTTTTTAATCACAAAGGGAGAGAGAGCCAATAAAATCCAATGAGAAAATGAGGATAAAATGATGAGAAAATGAGAGAAAATAAGAAACGTGACCTAAGAGTTAACAGAGGGTGAGAAACACATAATGGGGAAATGAAAAAACTGAGACCTGAGAAAATAATCCTTAAGAGAGAATATTGCAGTACAATTGAAAGGGGGAGGAATATGGAAG
The DNA here is from genome assembly GCA_963277665.1 of Viscum album. NCBI lineage: Eukaryota > Viridiplantae > Streptophyta > Magnoliopsida > Santalales > Viscaceae > Viscum > Viscum album. The sequence goes on along the minus strand of OY728119.1, from coordinate 1,007,929,535 downwards.
TTTTGTTTTGAACAAAACAAAAGAACATTTTCCTCTAATGCTAATTTCTTTTTCACTTTTTCCTCTGATACTATTTCCATTCTCTTGGCATAAGTTGTGATTATCAAAAAGGGGGAGGTTGTTGAACCCTCTGGGAGTTGAGTTGCATTACTATATTTTGATAATCCCAACTATATTTTATTTATATCTTAATTATGGTTGATATATCTCCAATATGCTTTATTATATGTTGTTACTTTCAATTATGCTTAATATAAGTCTTTTGGATATATGTATTCTGACTTAACACATTCTTCCAATAGAATGCTTAAACAGTTTATAGCTACCGATATAGAACAGTAGCTACCGTTATGACTTAGTGCTACCGATATCAAATAGATCTACCGATACGGAGTTCACCAATACATCAAGTTCACCAGTACTCAAAGTTCACCACTACATCAAAGTCTACCGATACGGTACAACACGTCTATCGATAGAGTTACAGTTACAAGCTCACCAGTACTTAAGTCTACCTCTACATCGAAGTCGACAACTACCGATACAGAGCTACCGATATGCTGAAGTCCACCGATACACAAAGTCTACCGATACATCAAGGAAGCTACTGATAGGGACTTACCGCTACCGATACAAGGTAGAGCCACAACTACCGTTACAAGTCCACCGCTACTGATGCGATCAAGTCTACTGTTGCAGCTACCGATACAAAGTTTATCATTACATCAAAGGCTACCGATACTCGAAGGTCACTGTTATGCAAAGCCTACCGATATAATGCTACTGATACAAGACCAACTACCGTTACACATCAAGTCTACCGATATCAAGAGATATCGTTCCAGAAACAGAACCCGATGGTGCTTTAAGTTATTTATCATTATTTAATCTAACCAACAGTCATATCAGGTATATTTTAATACACTGAGATTTATTTAATGTGTGCTGTTGGATGTCAGGGAACTGTACCTTGTACCTGGAAGAAGTAAATCATCTTTTGTCGGAGCACGTGGTTTAAATAAAGGAAGGATGTGCTACTGCAAGTGTGTGCGAGACATATAGATGAATACACATAGAGATACAGATACCGCGAGGTGTGCTAGAAGAACAACCAAGCGTGAATACAAAGAGACAACAGAACATACACAAATAAATCATTACTGCATACCAGTGAAGAGCTGAGAACGAGAACATAACACAAGAACTTCATCGACTACAATCTCCTCTGTCTCTACACCTGGAAGTCAAGGAAGTAGACGACACTCTATTTTCCAGACAAAAATCAGAAAAGGATTCAGAACTAATTCTGATCAATCCAAAGAAGTCCAGAGCTGCACTGCAATCACTAGAGCCATTTCTAAACTCTAAATCATTGCCTCTGTGATTTATCTTTTTACATATTGAGCAGTGTGTGTTATCTGCTGTATTTTACACACACACTGTCTCCTTTACTTTAACTGGAGGATTTGTAAATCCTCACTCAACTCTCTTACATCTTTTATTTCCCACTGGGATAGTGGTAGAGGTCGTGCATGACCTGGAAAACTGGTTTGCCGTTGTTTCTGTTCCCACGGATAATAGTGGTAGAGGTCTTGGACCTAGACAGTTGTATACTGTTGTAATCCCTGATCCAGGGTGTGGATCACTTTTATATAATGTTTTGAGAGGACTAAGTCTCAGCTTGAGACTAAACCTCTTAGTTAAACCTGTTGTGCTTATTTTTTTTATAAGTTATTTTTATTCTGCTGCTAACTACTTTAAAACCTAAACTGTTTTAAAGTCACTTTGATAATTAAACTTGCAAGTGTTTATATTAGTTGTAAATCAGTAAGTTAGTTTCAACATCTAATCAATTATTCTGATTTGATTAACAAGGAAATAATCAATCCTTTGAGAACCTAACAGAACCTTTATTTTGATATAAATTCACTATAGTTTAATTCTGTGTTTTATTTGGGTGATTTTTTGGACAAATTTTTTAAAACAGAAATTTTAATTGGAACTCAATTCACCCCCCCCCCCCCTCTTGAGTGTCCACTCCAACCAACAAGTTTGATTATAGTTTATGTCATGAATCTGATATTGATACTAAAATAAAAGAATAATAAAAAAAGTTGAAAGGATTCAAAGTGATGTTTTTTGATAATGGAAGAACTGTATAGAGATCTACAAAGATAAAATAAGAATATAATAGATTAAAAAATGGATTAAAATTTTTATCTACTAAAGATAAAAAAGGATAATAAAAGGGTGATGTATTTCATGTCAAAAACTGATGATGGATAATACAAGATAAAAAAACTAGTTTTTGGTTATTTATATAAAATTTAAATAGAATATATGATTGTAAATAATGAAAATAAAATGATGAGAAATACTAGATCATGTTCCACTATTAAGATATGTGATAAAATAAATGTTATACTAAAATAGAATTAAAATATTATAAGGGAAATAACAGAATTAAATTAAACCCTATACATTTTCTATTATGGAAAATAAAAATTTTATAAAATGGTTTATTTGAATAAAACTAATAATGAAAAAATTGCCTTCAGATAGAGTAGACATTTTTCAAATATTTATAAAACTTATTTTATTAAATGATGTAAAGGATATGTTTCAACTATTACATGTTGCATATGTAATAATAATTTTAACTATTATAATTAATTATCATTAACATTTATTCAATCACTAGGCCACACAAAGGATTTTCTTTCTATGAATCTATCCTATATATTTCCATATAAAAAATGTCTTATGTCAATACAGGTTCTTAAGAGTTTTTTAGTAATGCATTTGGACCCAAAATAGCTTGGGTACTAAAACAATTATCTATTTTATATTTTTTATACAAAAACTACCGAAACAATCATAATGATAACTGGTACGTGGTTAACAAGTGCTCTAGGAACATGACTTGTGACATCTCTAACATTTTATAATTTAACTGTTATGATGGAGGTACATTCACTTTCAGTCAAAACTCTAAATACACATTCAATGTTTATAGAGAAGTATGTATCCTAAAATCAATTATAATTTAAAAATTATAATATATAATGGTATTAAAACACAATTTAATTCTAATTTCATAAATTTGATATAATGGTATGACTATTATGTTTGAAGATAATAGATTTATTGTTTATAAAGATAATACTATTTTATATTATTCAAATAGAAAAGAAATTATCATTTCTATATATTTTTAAAAAATAACCTAGTAAAATGTAATGTGTTTAAATGATGTACAAACAGACCACATTATTTTGTAAAAAAGGGAGGGACATGTTCATATTCAATAAATATACATGTTATAAAAACATGTATAAGTTATTGAAAAAATAATGTTTAAAAAAATTAAGTATCTGAAGTGTTTTTATTTTCTAAAGGGAAATAATTAAAAATAGACTTTTAGATATGGAAATATGGATAACACTGGTAAATTTCTATAACTACTTAACCTTGATTATTTTGGACCCATTAGAACTGTTAGTTTAGGTAGTAAGAGATATGTGTTTGTAATTGTAGATGATGTCAATATATTCTATTATACTCGTTTCTTATATCATAAATTTGAAACCATAAAAAAATTTATTACATTCTATAAAAACCATCAAAATTAAAAATTTCATTTAATTTCATCAATAAGAAGTGAAAAAGGCGGATAATATTTCAAATTATACATTGAAATGTTTTTTCAAGATGATGGATTTCTAAATAATTTATTTCCCCTAAAACACAACAATAAAATGTGTTGAATAAAGGAAAAAAGTGAACTATTTAATTAATGGTATATATAATTTTTAATGAATTAACCTACCAAAATAATTTTTGGGTGAATCAATTAATAGTTTTTATTATATATTTAATATTTTCTATATTAAATCCTCGGTAATGAAAACCCTTTAAAAACTTTTTAATGAAAAGAAGTCAAACACTGGTTACATTAATGTAGTTGGTTGTATACATTATATTTTTAAACCTAATGATAATATTGGAAAATTCGATTCTTAAAATAGCGAAGGAATTTTTATAAGATATTTAAACAAAAATTCTGATTATATAGTATATAACAGGATTACTATATTAAGAGTGGAGTATTTTCATGTAAAATTCATTGAAAACATTTTTAAGTTGATTATAATTCTTATTGGTTATCCTGAATAAATTATCAAATTCAACTTTTATGAAGATAAATTTGTAAATGATAATCCATCAGTTGAGGTGGAGAATATCACATCTCAATATCATCCCAAAAATTTGAAAACTCATAGAGACTATTCTTTTTAAATTGTTATTGAAAATGATGAATATAGAATAAAAATTAAAATAACTATTTTAAAATTAGGTACTAATATTGGTTTTGTAGATAATTTTATACCAGTTAATATTAAATAATAATTCGAATATTCAAACTAGATAAATTTTATACATAATGAAAATAACCATTTTTATATTAATAATGTTCTGAAACTAGTTGAGTTACCAAAATATAAAATTTCTATTACATCAAAATGTATTTTTAAAATAAAATTGACCAGTTTGGAAACATAGTTATAATTAATGATATAATAGTTTCCCAATGTTATTTGAAAAACTAGGAATTGATTTTGAAGATTATTTTGCACTAGTTTCACATTTAGATGTTATTAATATTCTATTTTTTTATCATTTCATATTTTTAAACTATTTAAAGTGGATTTAAAAATTCTTTTTATAAATAGTGTAATTTCAAAAGAGGTATATGTTAACCAGGAACCTGGAATCAAAAATGATTATTTGGAATACCATGTATTGAAACTATCTAAATCATTATACACTCTAAATTATGATATACTATCTTGGTATAATATAATAACATTATGTTTACAACTATATGATTTTAATAAATTAACGATTGATCCAACCTTATTTATAAGAAAAATTCTATAGATAATGAAAATATAAAAATATATATTGATGATATTGAGTTCTGATATAAAAATGATACAATTATAAATGAGTTTAAAAAATTAATCTCTAATGAATTTAATATGATCCTTGTTGGAGTGTTAAAATTTTCCATGGTCATAAAATATTACATGGAAAAGATGGTATTTTTTTAATATAATAAAATATTATAAGGATCTAGTTAATAAACTAAATAAAGATTCTTCTAAAAATGAAGACATTCAAAACAAACTAATTCTGTACTCTCGGTGGATGAATATATAATTTCTATCAATAATAAATTGTACATAGATATGATAGGGATCCGTGTGTGTTAAACAACATGAATTTATGACATTATGTTTTGTTTGTATGTGTTCTTGAAATTAATATATTAATAAATTAATCCATTTAAAGGTTATTAAAATTATAATTATAAATTTAAAGGGAAATGACTCCATAGTTCCATTTTAGTAAAATCGATACTATTTGAATATGTTATAATTTATTGACTCTTACATTAGATGAAGAAAACTTGATAGAAAGAGAACATCATCTATGTGTCACTTATTAAGTTAAATTCTTAATATCTTGGAGTTCCAAACCCCCTATAGAATTATTGAACTAATAACATAGATGTTATATTTCGCATTCTATAAAATCATGTAAATAAAGGGGATACTGTTTTGTAAAAACATCTAATAGAGAAAAAATTTTCGTACATCATAACCAATGAACTATATTATATAAGGTTTGATAAATTATATTTTGAAGTTTCTTTGATAGAAATTTTATTTTTGAAATCAGGTGAGGCACTTTTTAATTTTATATCTTCGATGCTAGTAATTCAATGAATTTAGGGGTATTTGTCCTATATTTTAAATTATCTTATTATTTTATTTTTAATTTTATTTATAATTTATCTTTTTGATAAATATCTAAATAGGGAGAAATTTAGGAAAAAAATGGTGAGAAATATGTGGATTTTCTAAAATTTATTTTTTATCTTTTCGGTGAAATTTACAAAAGGTGGATATTATTTTCTCTATGTTTTTTCACATTTCATATTGTGTTGATAAATTGTAATAACCTTCATTAATATATTTTTTATAAAATGATATTAATTTTTTTAATATATAATATTATATAATTATGAAATATAATAAGAATCAAATTATTAATTTTTTAATGGAATTAATGTTTAATTAATTATGTTGTTTTTTTACATTTTTTTCTAAGTGATTTTTTTTAATAAAAATTGGGGGGAAGCATGTGAGACACATGGGTTTGTCCCTTCAATCACATTGGGTGTCCTAGAGGTCAACCCCATGGGAGAGTATCCCACATACAAGACACAATAGTGGAAAAAGTGAGTAGACTGGCCCACGTCTTAGGCCAGTAGGAGCATTTGTGAGTGAGGGTGCGTAGTCTGGAACAACATCTCAGTTCGAATGTGTAGGCATGTTGTGTCCCATGTGGCATGTGGTGTAGTATAATAGGTGATAATCCCCTATAAAAATCTTGAACCTTCATTAGGAGGAATTGTTTGATATAGTGGAAAATCACATATGTGGGGAAGTGATGTGGAACAATAGACGCAATGAATGATAGATCGATCATTTAAAATATATAGTAATGATCTCATATGTTAGATCTATTTCACAAGAACTATTCAATCCTTCTAACAACGTAATCCTTTACCTTAAGCTACCAAGGTTTATATTTTTCACATATTCTTTGTACAATTGTTTTCTGATAATCATGCCACGTATTATAAATTCATTTTATCATCCTATATACAAAAAGTCAATTAAATCATCATAAAAAATCATATCCATGAATAAAATAAGTAAAATATAATGATTTTTAGTGCTTATCATGAGCCACTTCCAAATGATAACTTCAACAGTTATAGTACATTTTACCTACAACTAATCATTGATACATCACCTTCAAAAGTTGATGGTTTAATAAAAAAAAATTCATCTAATCCATTTTCGAAAAATGGTATATAATATATCCATAAATTCTAACTTCTCTTTATATTTTCATGATAATAAATTTTATCACACTTCATAAGAAATAGAAGTGCAGCTTCCAATCTTTTATAACTATTGATTGTCTGACACAATAGTGCCTTAGACCATACAGTAGAAATATATTTATTTTTCCGTAAATGGTAGGAATCATCCTCAAAGGTGTCTCATCAACCAGGGTATAACCACAATACAATGTAGCAGTAGGATCCTTCATTGTGGTGATAGTACTGACCGTAATCATAGCACAAAATATCAACACATTGAATGGCAGATCACTGAATGACAGATCATCGAATGGTAGATCACCAAAAAAATAAATCTTAAAAAAGCATTAGATAAATCCAAATGATTGATCTTTAGTAATGGTAGATAACTCTTCAATGGTAGATTTTCAATGCTTAAAACCAAACTATAACAAGATATTCTCTATCTACAATTATTTATAATTTTATTTTTCTAAAAAATTAATTTTCTTTTTTTTATTTACTGTATTTCAAATTAATATTTATAACTACTTCTCTATTGATTATATTTTCTCAAAATATAATTACATTTTTTTAGAAGATATATCGAGTATTTTAACAACTGTCATTTTTTCATTATGGAACTCTATTTCTATGATTTTTTGATTTATTAATAAATTGGAATTTTATTCATATATTTTAATCTATTTTATAAATATTAAATATATTTTCTTGATCAAACTAATGATTTTTTAGAAGCGTTATAGGAATAAAATATATATTGTGGAAACACTAATGATGAGGGTTCTCTTTCAAAATTACATGTAATAGTAATATTTCAATATTTATTATTTTCTTCATGTTCCATAAAGTGATTAGCTCATAATATGACCTAAAATATTTATAGTTAATGATACACATCTAGTAATTTCATTCTAAATCAAGGGATACTATAAAATAATAATCAATATCGATTAACACCAATGAATTTGAAAAATCATAGTGACGGAAGAATAGAGCATTCATTGGAAAATAGAAAAAGCAACATGGTTTCAATGCTGTAATCATAAAGGGATTCATCATATTTATCATCCAATACTAAAATGGTCTGTGATTTTAAACTAAATCATTTTATGAAATTATCTTATTTACGTCTCTTCTTAATTATTTTTTATTTTAATTTTTCTATAACATATTACCCTATGTTGGTTTTTTAGAGTTGGTTTACACATTCCACATTCATTAGTTTTCAAATTATGTTTTTTCTGCCAATCATATTGAATGTTTGGGTTATTCCTCCACGACCAGATAATTACATTTTTATTTTTCAATCTTTCATAAGAGAAAGTGAGAACCCATGCCAGTAGAAACAATAAATATTCAAAGATCAAAAGAGAAATATGAGCCACTAAAATCTAATATAAGTCTATTAGAAATAGTATTTCTATTTAATTATTAAATAATTACAATTAACTTTGATTATAGATCATCCTTGATGAGGTCTTCAAACACATAATAAAACTTACCCCACGTTTCCATGAAATTCTCCATGTTTAACTTCCTTATATTGAATCATCGTAACAAAATACAATTATTCTTATTGATCCACACCATATGTTGCTTATTAGTGTCCCCACATAAGAATCTATAAGTCATCTTATCGCCATCCTCTTTAAAAATATAAATCAGAAAGTGATTAATCCAATATTTCTTCCTCTTATTGAATAATAATTTCCTATAAATCCCCATGACCTACAGCCTCAAATCTGTCATTATTAACCACATTGGATGAAAGGTTCATCACTGTGGACACCTATAATAAGTATCCCCCATTCACCTTGGCCATCAATATTTTGGAATATTGTGTCTTCATTGGTTGTGTTAAGTAGAAATAGGCCATGCACCCTTTAAACATATTTCCTTTAATCTGGGTATGATACCTTTTGTCCAGATTCCATCCTCGGGCCTTCCTCCTCCACGGTATTGGTATCCATTTTCCCTAGAATTCATCTACATAATCTTCTGATATTTGACATGAAAAGTCATATATATATATATATATATATTCATTTTTAAATCCTCCTCTTCATTTAGGATCTCTAGTCTAGATGCATCACAATCTTATTCCATCCCTTCACTCACAAGCCATTCAAATTGGTCATCTAACTTAATATTTTTCACCTCCCTTCGGGGGTTTTATTTTCCAACCCTCCATTACATATTACTTTTGGTTTCTAAATCCTGTCATGAAGTGCACCCACCACTCTAACCTAATGAGACACCTTAGCATGACCAGGTCACCATGGTAAAATATCATGTAACCCATCCTTTCCATAGTTTCATGTCCCTGACTTTACATCCACTTCATATGACAAATACAAGGGATTAATGTCCCTCGGATTCATCTTCATTAAAAATAGAAACCTCATCTACATCTCCTGACTCAACTGAGCCTTGCACCACCCTAGAAAGTTTATATTTCGGACTTCTAATTACATATGAAACATTTATATTAAGATTCATAGGGAATATCTTTTTCAAAGGAAGAGTTCCTTTGGAGTCTCTATTAACCCTCGCCTAGCATATTCCATCAAACTCATTCACCACTCTTGCCATTGAACTCAACGTGTTTACCTCATTCTATAGAAAAATTATGTTCTAGCCCCACCATTGCCCAGTTGATCCACCTCTATTACATGGAACACTGAAAAAATTCCATATTCTAGAAGAGGATGGGGAAGATAAATCCCAAAAAAAATTAGAGGACCTTCAAAGGTATATAAAAATTTCATGACCCAAATTACGATAACCAAAATAGAATAAAACCCAAGATTAATATTAATCCCTGTGATTATATTGAAGATCCCATTCAATTTCAATGATTATGGAGTCCAATGGTCACATATAAAAATTTAATTCAAAATATATTCTTGATGAAACTGGATGACATACAATACTGGTATGGGAATCCAAACAACGGTTGTTTCCTTTAATGTTTCTGATCTATCGAAGAATATCTAGATTCTGGAAAGTTATCGGAAGGCCATGAAGGTATATTCAGAGTTCCATGACTCGGGAGTCAAATATCAGATGAAAATAAAAAGACCACCTAAATAGTGAAAAACAGAATCCATCTGTAACACATGAAGCATTAGCCCAAGTTTAGATCTGATCCTCCTCATTTGAAAATTGAATCTATATGTACTTCAAATCTAAAAGGCCAATAACCACAATGTCTTATAAATTCTATAATGAGAAAAAAAACATGTCGAAGAAATATATGGAGGGTCATTTCTTCCCAAAAATAGGAAACTGAAGTGACATACCTCATTATCGATGCATTCCTAACCTCCAATAAAGAAATCTAAATTGAGAGAAAACTATTCATACAAGATTAGACATTAGGGAAAACTTTGATAGGATGGAAGTAAGGCTGATATGAAGTGTCATTAAAAGAGGAAAATGAAGAGATGTGAGAGGGAAAAGATCCTAAATAAAGAACATCTCCCCCTCCCCTGTCGAACTGGGATGAGGTGGGGAGGCAAGGGCATGACAGTGACCCACGCCATTGTGGGAATAAGTATGTTGAGTTACGAATCTTCCAAAATAAATGGGTTATAATATCATGTGAGAAAATGGTATTTCAGAATCAAATCAGGTTATCACTCCCTAAAAAAGATAGTAACAAATAAAAACTAGTCTCCCCACAGAGTAGTGGATATTTCAGATTATAAAAATATCATGTTGATCCAAACTTTTATAAAAAATAACATGCTATCAATTTCATTTACACTATACATTTAACAAATTTTTATAATTTTGATAAACATATTCAGTTGTATAATTTTAAAAGGACTATTCTACCCCTCTAATAAAACTTTTCATACCTGGGGACCTAACAATTGAATCATTCCAATTACATCATCATTATGAAATGAAATTAATGGCTCATAAAGACTCAATCTAAAGGCTCCATAAAAAATATAGATGTCTATAGTTGATAAGTGGCTTTAATAACCCATGAAGAAAATTTTTAATACTATTTAATATTCTATTAACCAATCTAGAACACATCCATCAGTTAAGCGCCTGATTCAACCATATGTTTTGTTCATCCCCTAAGACTTACTAGGAATTACCTTCAAATTCCCGAAATCAGGTGAACACTCGATGGTAAGCGGTTTCTATCCAATCTACCAAAAATTCAGTAACACTACACCAGAGAGCGAATTCTTCTTACTTCCTCTTGATTCAAGAGGGTTTTCCTCCAATTCATTAAAATGTATTCTAGTGATATTCCAACTTCATCCATGACATCAAAAGATGAAATTACCAATTTATTTACATTTCAAGGTATTAAAATGATTCATATGAATATAATTGGATACGTCAATTAGGTTCATCATTTACTCCATTTAGATATACAGAGGTGAGAATAAAATTTACTCAAAATAAATCATTAGATATATAAGAGGGTGTTTTCTATTTTAAAAACATAATGATATAGAGATATAGAGGTAAAAATATCCCATTTTTTATTATCATATAGTCACAAGATAAAAATTTAATTTAACTATAAGTCACTTAGGAATGATTTATTTAAATAAATTCAAGAGATTATTAAGAGAAATAATAAATATGATCAAAAGTTAAAGGATTTTGTGAAAATATGATGAGACTAACAAGATTATAGTAAACAATATCAAGATATTAAATAATAAATATTCAAAAAAAAGCTACCATGCATGTTATCCTTATATAAACAAGAATAATATCCACCATTTACAATATATTTCACCGAAAGTTGTCCAAAAAGTCACCCTCTATTTTTTATTATTAATAAAAAACTGGGAGGGGTATGAATAGACTATAGAGATTAATAAAAAAATATAATTATAAATACTATCTTTATCTTAATGAATATCATAAATATTAAATAAAATATTAGATAAGAGGGATCTATGAATAAATAATAGAACAGATAGCGAAAAGAAAATCACACAAGACAAATCAATTATAATATAGTTAAGATCACATCATCTGAAATTAAAAAAGATAAATGTGAATGAAAACATTTAAAATGGAAATAAATATTTTGAAAAGTAAATTTGAAAAGGATATAAAATGAAATTTTAAAATTATAGAAAATAAATTTCCAAAACTGAAACATGAAAACAATTTTAAAATAATTATAAATAAATCATTTAATATAAAATAGGGAGAAAATAATATTTAAAAGTATAAGAGATCTTCCATTAGGAATGAAGAGACATAGATGAGGGAAAGATAATAGATATCATGAAGTAAACTCCAAGAGGAAAAAATAAATTAAACAAATCAAAAAACATGTTACCATTTAGATCTTATAATATCTCTAAACTTATCTACAAAGGATTGTGTTATGATATATATTAGTGGGGTAATTTAACAATGATATCAAGGGGTAATAATAGATTAATAATTTTAAGATTATAAGGAATATGTTCTATTGATTGGCCTCTAAATATAGAGAAATGATTTTTAATGTTATATTCCAATAAAAACGCTAAATAATGTACCATTGATTCCAATTTTAGCTACTAAAATAATTTAAAATGTGTGGTAGAAAATCCATTAAAAACAATAAATATGAAATGTAATTTAAAAATAAGAGGGAATAAATATGATAAATAAAAAAAGGAAAATTATTATCTATATTATGATGTTCATATCAACATAAATAAAAAAATTATTAACAATTGATAGTGGAAGAACCAAATATAGGAATTTTATTCATAGATAGATTTTATGCTTCAATACGTAAATTGAAATAGATAACATGCATAAGTTGATATGTTTTTTGGAAATAGAATAGTCTAAGAACATCAATCTTAACCCATTTAATTAAGATATATACCTACATTCCCTTGATATTAAGGGAAATAAAAATTCATATCATACATTTAAATGTGATGGTGATAGAAAGAAACTAATGTCTCCTTTTATTTTTGATTGATATTTGCAGAATCAAATTTCATTATCTTTCTACTAAAGTAGAATATAACCAATTAAAAAATGTGGGATGAGAAGATAAAATTTTCATGGAACCAATATGTTTAAAATAATATTTCATATCTCTCATAGATATATTAAATTGGTTATGAGAGATAGAGAGAGAGAATGGTTAGAGCCTTCCAGAAACGAAAAATAATATTGATACTTTAAATGATCTATGAAATTGTGATACAATCAATAGGGATCAATAATTGAATAATTCCAATAACACTATCATTGTGAGACGATATCTAAGAATACAAAGGGATCTACTTATAGGATAGATAGAAGGTGAGGAAGTCTAAGACCAATACTGTGTATTAATGGCTTGTGTTGAACTATTTTGGACACTATTATTTTCTTTTAAGAAAGATTTGAAATGCACCAATCAGCTAGATACTCAAGCACACTTAATGGTTGGTATAACACTTGTGACTCACTGGTAATAGACAACCCCCACTAGATGGTTGGTGGATTCATTACATATTAAGGGATTCATTCCACTGAACTAATTGGATGGTTCTATATGTTGCCTGATTTTTCATTAGGTGGATCATCCACATCCATAAATGTTCTTATGGAGATCTTCAAAAAATATCTATATTCAAAATAATAGCACATCCATTTCATTGAAAATATCAACATGCTACCTTTTAATAACATTTTATAAGTCTATAATATTCATCAATTTCATCATTAAATAACTGGTATATCCGAAAACAAATAACTATTTATAAAATTATAGACATATTGGAGTGTATTTTTTATCATAAAAACACCATGAAATAGAGAGAGAGGTGAATAATATAATAGTATTTTTTTTATTATTTAAATGTTCTAATCATGAAAATGATAATTAAACGATCCAAAACACAATTTTTAAGTGAATTTTTATTTAATATTCAATAATAAATCTTCCATTAATGGATATTTAACATATATATGAAATATTAATTTTTCATGATAAGATATATTTTAATATCATTCCATTTTAAGGGATCAATTATAATTACATCAGATAAAGAATTATTGAAATGATTGTCCAAAAATAATTTTATAGCAGAAATAGAATATTAGAATATTTAAGAGATAAAAATTTTACCTTATGGGTTTTATTTTTTATTTTTTGTGAAAATATCCAAAAAAATAAATAAGAAAGAAAATATATTTTCTAGAATAAGCCTAGTGAGTTCTCTAAAATAAAGGTGATGTGACTTTAATATGATACGTCTTTTCCACATCCATTTATGAAATTTTAATTCCAATGTAGATAAAATTATATTTAATTCGAAATTTATTCAACATTTATCATTTTTTGTCAAAATTTAAATTCGATTATTTTTTTGTAAAAATGTTTATTTTGTAAGTTATGATTATCAAATTATTATTATAACAATTATTATATCATTTAGGATATAATATTTTTTATATTAGTGAACTATTCAGTTAAATAATATTTCAATGTAATTATTATAGTTTTTATTTTTTTGTGTAACATTTACTAACATCCGTTTTTTTAAATTTAATATTATTTTATAGAAGAAAAAAAATTATTCTTTTGATTTTTTTATTCATTTTTTTTATTTTTAAATTTTACGTTACTCAAATCAAATGGTTTTAGAATTTATAATGAAGGAAGCAGTTACATAAGTGTTGGATGGGTTATAGAATAAGTATAGTTTTGATAGATAGAAAAATTAATGGTATTAGCAAGTTATATTAGGGTCATACCATTTCTTGAGAGACTTTAGTGTGGGTCACTCTATATTTATATGTGTTATGTCAAGGATATACCTCATTTAACCATGTATCTTCAGTGTATCTTCATTGGTACAATGATATATGAGGTTCACGCCATATCTCTGGTAACCTTCTTCATGATTACACCTGGATTCAAATATTATATTATGTTCATCAACATAATAATATGACAGGGTTATATTAGGGACTAAAGTGTGATGATATATAAATTTAAAAAAATTAATATCTCTGCAATAATAAATGTCAATATAGATTTCCTCAAAAATTATTTGGGATGTTTTGAGATATAAATAATGAATTCTCATGGAGCCCATGATATTCAAAATGGAAATTAAACATCACAAACCATGAATAAGAGGATGTAGAGTAACATGGGCCATTTTGATCTCAAAGGATAAAGGCTGGGAGTTGCTAATTATGAGAAGGAGATTGGATTTTTCTCCATATATTGAAATAAAGACTTATTTTAGTGAATCAAAAAAATTGTAGAGAAATATTCATAGAATAAAATATTGTGACAAATTGATCATGAGTAGTTGATTAGGATGCATAAGCATGAACTAGGAGAGACTGAGTATCTTCTCAAGATAAACTATCAGAAATATATGTTTCTCTAATGAGAACATTTCTATCTTGATTTTACATACATTCACATTATAATATTTGTAATAATATCAATAGTGAAAAACACTATTACAAACAAGGTTATTGGAAAATTAGGGATGGGTGATATAATATTGATTTTAATTTCATAATTAAACTTTATTTTGTTGAATTAATTCAATTGGGGAATTAATAATCCAATCATTATTATGTAAAAAAATATTAAACCTTCAAGATTCAACAACAGTTTTCCTTGACTATAATTTTCAAATTGTTAAGATGTTATAATGTCCAAAAACCTCTGATAAGAAATTTTTGAATTATTTTAGTAACACATAATGATCAACTGAATTTTTTTTCATTTTTTGAACAAATATATCTTTTTATACTCACTATTTATTCATAGTCTTTGACAAACAAAAAATCATACCTTATAAGATATATCCCCCTCATTAGTTTTGTATTATTTCATTTATAGATTTGGTTCACTAGATTTATTGTATTTCAATAAAAATGATGGATAAACAATTAATTGTAAGATAATAAGTGCTTACCCTAACTCATTAAATAACTTGTTTCCTTCATTAATTTTTTTATTCATTCTTGATACAATTTTTCACTCACAGGTCATTGGTTTGTTTACTAGTCACAATAATAACTAATACCCATATCTAAACTATGCATTTTTTAAGAATAATAATTTATTTACATATTCATGCAAATAAAATAAAGTTGAATTCTTACTCAACAATGCATAAGGGAATCCCCTTCACCCCACACACACAAAAAATGAAACTATGAGAGGCCTTTTTCTAAATAAAATGAATAAAACACACCCATCTTCATTCCCCTTATGTAGTTGAAGGGGAATCAAAAGGGGTCATATAATCATTACAAATATGATCATATTTGCCCAAAACTCATCCTCATACTTGAAAACATAACTCCACCACTATAGACAACATGGAAATTTCAATTTTAGAGAATTATCCATTTTTTTATGGGATCAAAACACGTATTAACCATACCTTCACTCAATATCAGAGTCAGTTATGTGACATGACTCTGATGCCCATGTTGAATCATGTGTTCGACATGTTCCCTCCTAGTGAGGAGCTCATTGAGGACCACTCTAAAAATGTTCACATCATTCATCTGACTCTATTTTCCAGTGATTGAATATCTACATTCATGATAACCAAATTTCAAAAAAAATATAATAGAATGGAATTGAGAAACAATGTCAAGAGCCTAATTTGAAATGTTGAAATATGTGATATTGGATTTAATGTATTCCAATAAAATCACATTACTAGATTTTATGTTTCTATATATTATAGATGGTTGAACCATTTCATGAAAATACTATAACATATACATCAAAAACAATTCTTATTTAATGTATCAAGTCTACCATATGAACAAACTGTGAACCTTGAACCCACTACCAACCATGGAGATTGTCTTGTAGTTACCCCATTGTTGAAAATTCATAATCCATCACACAAAAAATTCATTCTATACATTAATGTTGATTAAAAAATAAAATCAACCCACCCTAAATAAAAATAATTAATATTTAAAACAAAAATATTAATAATAAAACTTTACTATAATAATAGGTAGAAAGGATTGTGGGTTATTTAAAATATAAAGGTTTAAAAATAAATATGTAATTAATAAAATAGGTTAAACCAATGGTACATCAATGGACATATTTACTAAAATTTACCGATAATATTTTCCCTTTTAGTGCACCAAAGAGATGCACCATAAACCAAAAAATTATATTCAAATGAAATATAGAAACACAATGAAATTGAATTGTAATTACTAGTTAATATATAAAATGAAACAATAAAAAATTAGTATCTGTTAATGATGAAAAGAATTATCTAATTAGGAAACCGATATATTTCAAAAAAAAATATTCTATTCAATTTTTCGATTCATTTTTCAATGATATGTATGGAATTTCATTTTCATATAATACATTTTTTATCTTTCTCTAGTGAAATCAGTTTGGAATTATTCTTTTTCACCAAATCACTCTTAATAAAAAATAGGTTATGATGGTCTCTATAGAGAATCTATCAGTAACATGTCAATGAAAGGTCATTGGGTAATATGAGATAAATAATAAATCATTTGTCTTTCAATGAAAAATTTGTGAAGTTCAACAATATTTTAATTGAATCGTATTATTACATGTTTATATGAAGTTAGTAAATAATCATCCAAAATTTAATTTCTTATTTTTCATGTGTGTATAAATGTATTATGTTTGCTATTAGATGGAAATAGATGAAATAATATATAATGAGTCTACATATTGTTTCATCTACATAATTCATTTTCATAAATATGTTGGTAAACTCCATTACATAATTCAGATGGAATCAAAATGCATAACTCATATAAATAAACAATATGCATTTATTTATAAACTGTAATTGTAATGTGAAAGATTAATGTGAAATGAAACTCTACAAGAATAATGTGGATACTCTATAAGAATTATGATGTTATCATGATATTAAATTCATAAGAAAATATTTTGAGAATATAGAATTATTTAATATTTATGAAAATAAATAGAATATTCGAGAAAATTTGATGATATTGTAGTTGGCGCCAAAATTTGGGATGAACAAGAACAAACAGAAAGCCTTAGGGGCTATTTCACGAAGCCTATTCGTGGAGCCCATGGGACCACACGGCCGGCGCAGAGCTCCACCTTCATGAATCCACCACGGATCCAGGAGGCAGGATGTTCCATGAACCTATTTGATGTTCGCAAACCCACCATGGAGAAAGGAGGCAGGATGCTCCCTGAACACCTTTGACATTCATGAACCCGCCACGGAGCCAGATTTGTCTTTTCCCCGAGCGGGCTCTGCTTCACAGTGACTCTTGCCTATAAAATCTGGGCTCCCCTCAAACCCAAAAGACAGATCCTCCAAACGTTCACCTTCTGAGCTCCCACATCTTAAAGCAATTTCTGCTCTGCAATCCTTGAGCTTTTCAAGGTACTTTTACATCGTAAAGTGCCTTCCCCTTTGCATGAATTTTTCCCCACTTCAAATAGGGATTCCCTTCACAAGGCACATTGCTTCGCAATATTATGCTTCACGGGGCACCTTTGCTTCAGGAGGCATTTCTTTACGAATGCCTTTCCACTTCTTGAAGAACCGTCCATATACACCTATTCCCTATGCCTAGGCCAAGCCACTTCACATCACAAAGAACACCACTTCGCGAATCCCTTACACTTCATGGAGCACCAGAGCTTCACAAGGACTCTACCTATGAATTCTTTTTCTCTACAACATATTTTCTCGTGCTTCTCCTAAGGTTTTCACAAAGCAATTTCATGGTCCCTTCGGCGGTGATTCCCATTTTGTTGCTTCTCCTCATGCTTCATAGCATAGCCACGCTAACAATTATTGCTTCTTCGCATAGCCACACTAATGTGGAACCCTTAATGGATCACTCCATAACACCCATTCAACATGTCATTGCTGATGCCATCCCATCCCCAAGGGGTGGGAGGTATCAGTTATGTAAGTCCTAAGGGGTTCGGAGTGAACCCACCTCATCTGAGTAGTAGGATGTTAAACTTTCAAGCATTGTCGTCCTTATCACAAGACATTAGATTGCGACCTCACCTCATGCATCGTATGTCTGGTTCCCCCACCTCATACATTCTGCATGCCCACTGATCTCCACGAGAGTGAAATCATTCATCACATGGAATGATATCATCTTTATTGGAGCATTTTCTATCTGTGGGGATAGGGAAACCACCGTGGGGTAAGCCCCTATCTTTTCTTACATGAGGTAGTATCCCCTCTCCTTCTCTCTTCCTCGGTTCCAAGAGCTAGAGGGGGGATGGGTTCCAGGGCCCTCCTTTCTTCGATTCCAAATCCCTCTCCTGCTCAACTTTGTCACCACCTGGGCCTCCACCCTGGAGTAAGTCCCAGTCTCCATCTCCCCAGGCTGCAGACCATGTGTAATCCCCTATTTACTCTTTGGGCTACTAACCACGTTTAATCCCCCATACTACTTCCCACAAATTCACCTTCTTCTACGTGATCGTCGGGCCTTTTCAACCAGTTTTTTCTCACACCGAGCATGAATCACGTGGGAATAGATTAATCGTCGACCATGACATCCTATCCAGGCATCCTAGATTGTAAGCCCCAATCAGCCACCTCCCAAACTACATGGACTTTGATCCCTTCCAAGGAAAGTTACGTAGGAAGCCTCCCCGAGGTTCATGCCCAACACCTATCGGTCTCGACCATCTTCATGTCGGTTCACCAAACACCCTCTTCCTGAACTACGTGGACTTTAAACCTGGCCAAGGAAAGGTACATAGGAAACATCCCCGAGGTTCAAGCCTAACACCTATCGGTCCCATCCATCTTCACCTTGGTTCACCAAACATCCTCCTCCCAAACTATGTTGACATTGATCCTTGCCAAGGAAAGGAATGTATGTAGCCTCCCCGAGGTTTAAGCCCAACACCTATAGGTCCCGACCATATTCACATTAGTTAACTAAACATACTCCTCCTAAACTACATGGACTTTGATCATTTCCAAGGAAAGGTACGTAGGAAGCCTCCCCAAGGATCATTCCCTACAACTATCAGTCTTGAACATCTTCATGTTGGTTCACAAAATTTCCTCCTCACGAACTAATGGAAATTGATCCTTTCCAAGGTAAGGTACATAGGAAGCCTACCTAAAGTTAAATCCCAATAACCACTGGTTCTAACCCCCCTTCAGGTCGAACCACTATCTTCCTACATTATGTTAAACTGCATGCCCCCTTTTTGTCCTTCCTGACGTTAAACTGCATCCACCATCTTGAACTATGTGGGATTTCATCCCTGTCTCCTAGACCAGGTATGTAGGAAGCCCCGATAAGTTTAAACCCCATCTAGTTGTAAGACGTCATGACCCCACGCCATGGTAAGCCATTGTGACCCCATCCTGTTGTGGCCTCAACAAGCAGTAAGTTGTTGGGACCCCATCCAACGGTAAGCCGTTGCTATCCCCATCCAGCAGTAAGCAGTTCTGACCCTATCTAGTGGTATTTCATTATGATCCCCATCCAGCGGTAATCTATTTAGACCCTATCCAATAGTAAGACATTAGGATATCCAACCAGCGGTAAGCTGTTGTGACCCCATCTAGCGGTAAGTCGTTGTGATCCCCATCCAGATGTAAGCTGTTGGGACCCCATCCAGTGGTAAGCCATTGTGATCCGCATCTTGCGGTAAGCCATTGAGACCCCATCTAGTAGTAAGACATTGTAGTCCCCTCCATTGGTACACAAATTTGTTGTCTTCTCTGCTGGCATCAGTCCATCTCTCGGACTGTTAATCACGTGTAAGCCCTAGCATGCCATCGGGTCGTTGTCCTTCGCATGCACACCGGTTTTATGCCCCAACCAAGAGGTTTTACTTCCTCTAGGACCCATTCATACAGGTCACCTCTATAGGTGTCCCATCGCTTCAAGAACTACGCATACATTAATTCCCTGCCATAGGGATACGTACGAAGTCTCTTCATGACTAATGCCCGACCTCACCATCATCCTCACGTTAGTTACATCTAATTATTCATCAACTCTAAACCCTCCATCATCCATCCTAATTCTTACCTGGGCTGCCACATCTTGGTGAGATCATTCCAATTCAACTATTCAATGCACCTAGCAGTAATTGGGTACCTAACCACATGTTAGCCCCAATATCAGTGTCTCCTCCAGGGTTGCACCCATCTAATCCAATCTAGTCAGAATTTCGATCAGTCCGATCAGTCTCTACAAGATTTTAAACCTTCATCATACACTGTGTTAAACATAGGAAGCTGAGGAAAACCTCAGATACATACCCATGGCATATAATTCCGCACATTCGACGTGGGATGCCTTGGTAAGTCCATCCCTCAAGAAGCCCAATAATAAGGGAAAGAAACCCATACATTCTTGTGTTCTAGCGTCCAGACATGTCAGTGATGTCCAACAAGACTACTCCCCCAACCAAAGGTTTCTTCCCAGACTGGACCCCTTGGAATGTCCCAATAGAAGAAGTGTAATTAACCATTGTCCATGAAGACATGGCACTTGGAAGAGTTTCACAAACAATGTCTTAGTCTATAACGGAGACCCGGACAAGGTGACGAGTTCCGGGGAGGAATCCACAGAAGGAAGAACCGACATACCATCATTCTATTTCAATCAAGGATCAAACATCCCTGAATATGCGATGGATGCCTCACACCTATGGAAAGTGGAAATGAGGGATAACAACTGCACATCCTCCAAAGATGCATGCACGCACCCCGACAAAAGCTTGAGAAATAGAATCGGTGAACCCGACGTTAAATTGTTCTCCTCAATATAGAGGTTAGTAGAATTCGAGACATCAGTGGATTAGAATGTCAACGGATCCAGTTATCTGGTGCCAGGTCCTACCAAGAAAATAGTTTCCCTAGTGTGAAACTCACCAGATGTTGGGGTAGTAAAAATGATGGACATCCCAGTCTGCGACATTGTCAGTATGTATCCTTCTTACCATCCATGGGAGATGGAATGGCATTGGGGAACTAGATGTTGATTTCTATGTTTCATCACTAATGGCTTAATTTCCCTGCTTTTCAGGAACCAAGCTTCTGCACCAGGATCCCGATCACCACCTACCCACCGACACAGGGGCAAGGATAATGCCAACGTAGCAATCCCGTGTGGCTCAACCACTTCTGTGAAGACTCCCACAATGACAGTTATTATGTGTCTAGGCCCTATCTCCCATTCTGAATTCATACAACGAAGGGTGATAAGAATCATCATACGCTGATACGAGGAGGAGGGGATTATCCTGAATTGGGATATGGACCTCCAGGATTTAGAGGAATCTACGCCTCTTCACCGCCACCGCCCCCAGGGGTCGCGCATGGTGACACTGCCCCCCCCAACATACAATCGTTTCAGGAGACTCTCCCCGTAAATACTCGACAACTCCCTCCCCTAAGAAGATGATGTAGGGGGTGTCTGGGTCTTCCCGGCTGGGATCCCGTTCCAAGGGACCTCAAGAAGGGCCCCCACTTGGCCACGCCAGAGCCACCATCCAATCCCATAGGCTGAAGAGCTGGTAAGATATGTACCTACACCACCAACCCCAGTCCTTCTAACCTGACGCCAGCGTCAGGTGCATGCCGAAGAGAACGCCTGCCAAGGGTCGTCGACGTCAGCAATTGTTGAGGCATGGGACAACACCGACGTGTATCATCAGCCTCTTATTCACACTGAGTAGAGGAACTTATATACCCATACTGGATCAAGCCCCCAACTGCCCCACGGGAATGCTGGGTCGACTCTCTCAGTCGCCGGAGTAGGGAGCACCTACCGCGGACTGACCAGCTGCAGTGACACCTAGTATGGAGGCCCCCATCCCCCTCGTACCACCACCATGGAGAATGTGGGTCCTCCCCTCTTTCGATCTTGGCATGGAGGTCTGCCTCGTGAAACCTTTAATCCAAACAAGGGTCCTCCCCATGGCGTTGACACTCAGTACAGAAGCCTCTCCTGTGGTAAATACATTAGGTATGGGGTTATTCCTCCTACCATAGACCACCGATATGGAGATATTACACATCCGATCAATCTCTGGTATGGGGGTTGGTTCCCCATGTCCTTAAAGTATGTGGAGAAGTTCATCCTCGCCTCAGTAATCATAGGAGTGAAGGTCAACTTTTCTTTGACAGCACCCAGCACAGAGGTCCTACCCGTGTTCATCTTGACCAGTATGAGGACCCTCCTCGAGCTAACACTACCAAGGGAAGCAATCATGGATGTCCTGCCCGTGCTCTTATATGTTCCAGTGGATTTCCTACCCACTTATTCATTTCCCGTGGAGGTCCCCTCTGAACATCAGCCGGTGGACATGGAGGACCTCCCCGTGTTCCCTTTTATATATGTCCAGGTGCCCCTAGCACCCCTTCCCACTCAGGAGGAAGTCCACCCTTCCCCAGAACTACTACGACTGAAGGACCTCCTCATGAATGAAATCAACCTTATCTCGAAGAACCATCCCAGGGCAGGAGGGCATGTCGTCATCACCATAAAAAGAGTTCCAAGAAGTTCCAAACGAAGATCATGCCAGTTTTCTTCTCATATTCAGAGGTGGAATACGATTCAGCGATAGAACCCTCGCCTAGATCCTTTATGTCGAGGGCTAGGGTAGGAATAAGGCACATCAGCATCATACTTCCAGAATGTGAGGTCCATCGAATTCCCACATCCCTCTGCTAATACATCCAAGAGGATGAAAATTTGGAAACCCCGTAGGTTACAACCGTGCAATAACCACCATCATCACCAAAATCACTATCTACCTTGATTAGAGATCACATAGAGCTATTCTTGGGACTAATGCTCAACGAGAAGCAACATAACACATCACTAGAAGTCGTTGTCCCAGCGTCAGAAAGTGCGGTTGTCAGCCCGTCTTACTACAATGTTCTGGCCAAGTCACTACACTCTTTAGAGGATAGCCCAAGATGCGGCAGCTTATCATCTCGCTCATTGTATTTTCCTCCTTCCAGCCTTCCATTTAGGATGCCTTCATCAGTACCACTACTGGTTCCCCAACCACCTCTAGTAATGAGTGGGTCAATGAAGTGGTTGACCCTTAATCTGGAAAAAGGAGTACATGGGATATCCTCATAGTGGACAATTTCCCCGAGATGTTCTGGCCAGTCGAAGCGCCAAATTTTAGGGCACCAGAAGCGCTCACCCAGAAAGAGGTTGGATTCTTTCTCCAGACCCTTTGGATGACTCATTTCCACCATCTTCATCGACGAGTGACATACCCCAAGAGTCAGGCACACTTCGATGATATCAGCCAAAAACTTCATTAGGTCGATTTAGCCACACTCCTCGTGGCTCAGTGCCCTGAGTCACCTGGCCGCCATAAGACCCTCCAAAAACGATGCATTCAAATCATTAAAGTTCCCCTCAAGATAATCAATGAGTTTTCTCCCCATGTTCAAATTTGTGGTTTGGGTCAACATGTGGCCCCCGATTTTAGTTACATCCAGCGCCATCCTGATTTTCCATGTGACATAGAGGATATGCCTCCAAGAAGAGTCACTGTTAATATGGATGACCTGTTAAAGGGAGAGAATGATCGAGATCTCCTTGATGGGGAATTACCCCCTGAGGGAGTGTCGTAGCTGTTGGATCCATTGTGAAGGGTTACTCACTAGTAGAGAAATCTATTGGGTCTTCCCTTGCCCATAGAGGCACTAGTCTTCAGTCAGAATCCCAACAAGGGAAACTAACTCCTCGGATCAGTCAAACCCTCAGACCTATTTGGATTAGTAAAAAAGGTAGAAGACGCCCCCAAAAATGCTTCGTTGCATCAGCAACTCGCCGAAAAGAAGAAGTTGGTTGAAGACCTCCTTGCTGAATGTGCAGCGGAGTGATGGACAGACTATGGTGATCCTCGGCCAGGGCAGTAAGGGTAGGCACAAAATCTCCTTGGAGAACATCCCCCAGGTAACCCTGACCATCCTTCCCATGCAGATAGGGTTGAGGCTGAATCATATTAAAAAATGGCATGGTTACTGTTTCCAAAATCCTCCTGAATGACGTGACAATCCTCAAGACCCATCTCGGATTCCCCCAACTACTCCACAGGTCTTTCCACCAGCCGCTCCACGATCCACTAGGCCTGTTTATTTTTTTAAAGAACCCTCCAGTGCACTGGTGGTCTTAAATCCCTGTTAAGATAGGATTCCCTACCCAGATGATCCAATGGAGACACTCATCACCCACCTCAAAGCATTAGAGACTCGACAGGTGGCAGTCCCACCTGATGGCAAGCCTTATCCGGCATGGGTGGATGATATGCCAGCACCCCCATGTTTCAGGGATCCCACCTTTTCTATCTTCAATAGGCTAGGGGACCCGCCACAGCACCTCGCCCACTTTATCTCAAGGTGTGGCCCCATGTTGGGAACTCCATCGCAATGAGAAGCCACCAAACTCTGGTGTTTCCTACAGACATTAGAAGGGTCAGCGTTCGTTTGGTACAACCAGCTCCTCATTGGGTCAGTGGCTGACTGGGAGGACATCCATAGGAATTTACTCCACCATTTCAGTTCCGCCACTCAAAATATGAGTATCATTGACATCTTCAAGTGAATAAAGAGGCCTGATGAGCACGTTGATGATTTTGTCACCTGGTGGAAAGGACTCACATATTCCCTTGATATGCCACTGAATCAAGAGAAATTGTTGATGGTGTGCGTAGGGAATGTCAAGAAAGAACTTTTCCACTCTATGATAACCCAGAACTACCCTGGGGGATTCTGATAGTTCTCTGATAAGGCCCAACCACTAGAGGAATCCTTAGTGGATGTTAAGAAGGCACGTCTATTGCCTCCTGCAATCCCCATGAGAAGGGACGCCAGGGCCGAACCTACCGTAGAGGATCAAATAGAGGCCCCAAGGAAACTAGAGTTGTTACCAGTAGAGTCGCCTCCATAGCCCCACAGAGGCCCTCCACATCAGGTGTAGCTACCATCCCAACATCGCCCACCTCATAATTGGCAGGTGCCCCCACGCAATGCGCCTCCACCACCAAGGTGAGATAAACAAGCTCTACCTCCTTGACAAGATCCTCTGGATCCGTTTCAGGGTCATACTACAAGGCCCCCTTTCTAGAAAAGAAGAACCATACCAACTCATTCAATGAGACCCAGGTCCCTAGTAACTTTCGTAGTGCCTTGGAGTAGGGGATTGTACGCTTGCCTGAGTCCAGGAGGCCAGAAGAGGTGAACCTCACTGATTTCCATAATTACTACCCCTACCACAGGATCTTGGGGAACACCCTAAAACAGTTTTATGTGTGTAAAGATTGGCTTAAAGACTAGGTGGATAACAACATAGTCCGGTTAGGGCCAACTCTGGCACAGGTGGCATGCGTCTTGGTGAGGCCAGACAATATCAATGACAATGACGGTGAGTGTCATCATTTTTCTAGCTGCGGGTCCCTGAAATATGAAAAATTGATGGCTCATAAAATAGTCACCCATGGCCATGGAGTTATATATGCCCACCTGAATTGTCTAGAGCCTTCAGAATCTCCCACTACTACTTCTGCAATGTTGTCTCAGCCGCCCTCTACCCGGAATAAGAAACACCGGTAGTGCAAGGGAAAACAAAGCCCCCTACCAACGTTGTCATCATCCCATACTCTTAGTGACTTCATACCCCTGAATATGGTGATCCCTCTCAGAATTCTTCCAGTAGTGGATGAATCTTTGAGTGACGTTCATGGGTACACCTTGGTTAATACCATAGAGCTGGTAAATATCTACATTATTCTTAATGATGAGTAGCGCCTGGCCGATCCTCCCAACATCCCCAGCCAGCATCAACGTCGATGGAGCTGCGATAATATGGGCTATCAGAGTGCCTCGGTCAGTACTTCTAGCTAGGCTGTACATGCAACCAAAACCATGCACCTAGCCTAGCATAGAGCTCAGTATACACAGCCTTTTAATCTAGTGACATCAGGCCCGACTTCACCGCTGTTTGTGTTGTTGGATTAGGCAGAGCCACCTCAGCCACACCAGGACCAGCCACACTTTTCTACAGGATAAACTCAGTCATCTGGCTCGCGTCCGGTATCCACACAGCAGGCTTTGACTAGTGAGCAACGGGATATTCATAGCACCAGTGAGCTGCCTACCCAACTAGTAGGTCCCACCATACCTCCTGTCATAGAGCGACCTTTTGTAAGTAGAATTTCATGCCTGGAATAGAAGTATTATGTTCTCAAACATCTTTCCAGCATTCTAGAAAATATCTCTATCCTGGAGTCCCTTCATTTATCATCATATATTCATGAGTCCCTCACCAAGGATTTAAGAATCCCCCTCCAATTTGAGATGGAGGTAGCATCCACAGAGGCCATTCATAATGAGGCGGTCTAGAATGCAAAATTCCAGGCCATTATCTCTTTCTCTAGAGAATATGGAGGCTCTCCCATACATGGGAACATTCACCAACTTTACATCACTAGCCAGTTCAATGTCATGGAGGTTCGCTGCTACCTAGTTGAGACGGGCTTTGGGATCATACTAATCCCGAATCGAACAATGCTAATATTGTCATTGTACGGGGATGATTTGAGTCACTATAACCTAAGAATCCTAGGTTATGACAGGATGGAAGAGACACCGGTCGACAAGATCCACTATATGAACCAGTTTGGTGGCCTACTTTCCAGCACTGAATTTATGGTTGTCTCCTAGGACGCCGCCTATAATGCATTGATGGGATGGCCATAGATCCACCTGCATACGGCAGCTCCCTCATCATATCACAAGTACCTCAAGTACTCCTTAATGTTCAAGTGGGCATGCTTCAAGGTCACACATATCATTTTTACTCTTATGAAGTCGTCTACCTATATGTCTACTACTACAAGAGAAAAGACAAGCAGATTCAGGCTTATGAGGATGAGCATGCCACGACTGCGACCGACCCGTGGACAGATCAAGATGACGCCAAAATATTTCTCATATACTAATTGGAGTCTACGAACCTGGACATGGTACAATTCTTTGTTGTTTCTAGAGATTGGGGGGAAAAATTACCAGCCTACGCAACACCGGAAGATCACCTCGAACTTCTATAAAAATATGGCTCATGTGATCCCAGAGCCTCCAACTCCCATAAGGTATTGGGATGCCTGCCCCATGGAAACGATAATACATCAAACATTCTTGTTTTTCTAGGATGTAATTAACTGGATCAATCCAATGTGCCACTATTGATTTTATATCATCAAGTGTGGCCCCTTGGGTCGAAGACGAGATGGGATCAGATCGAAAGCCTTCATCACTACGGTTGCGGTTGCACAGGAGTTCCCTGATGCAGTGTCAACTACCGCTCAGGCTGGTACTATCCTCCAATTGGGAATTTCAAACTCATAGGAATCTCCTCCCACCGAGGATCCACACTCTATAAGTGAAGAATATGATTTAGAGGATCCACCACCCACCTCTAAAGAGGACGTCTCCAGAACGGTTGATGAGTTGGTACAGGTGAACCTCGGTAGCAGGGCACACCCAAAACCCCCATTAATTAGTGGATCCATGCCTCCTTAAAAGTGAGAAAAGTATTTATACTTCCTTATAAATCATCGTGATATATTCTCATAGAGTTATGATGAGAGGACAGGACTAGATCCTCAGGTAGTCGTCCACCACCTTGGTCTCTCAGTAAATCGATGTGGGTTCAACCAACCTCCTAAGAAGATGCACCCTTCCCACAGTGCCATGGTCGAGGCTAAATTTGACAAGATCGTCAGAGCCAATTTCATTAAGGAGGTCTAGTACCCCAAATGGATGGCCAACACATTACCTGTCAGAAAGAAAAACTGACAGATCAGAGTTAGCATCGACTTTCGGGATCTCAACTGTCACTGTCCAAAAGATGATTTTCCCCTCCTGTGATGGAATTTTTTATCGAAGCTAAAAATAGGTTCCAATCACTCTGATTCATGGATGGGTACTCTGGGTATAACTAGATCGGAATGTCCCCAATGAATGTAGAGTCTAGAATTTTGGGCACTACATGGTACTTTCTGTTGCCGAGTCATGCCCTTTGGTTTAAAGAATGCAAGTTCCTCCTATCAGCGGGCTATGCATCACATATTTATGCAGATCCTTGGAATGTTAGCGGAATGTTACATGGATGACCTGGTGGTCAAATATCACCATCATTAGGACCATCATAAAGTCTTTGAAAAAGTGTCTGGATTCCTTCGTTCTCACCACCTGAAGATGAACCCGTTGAAGTATGCATATGGGGTCACCTCTAAAATGTTTCTTGGCTTTGATTTCAGATATAGGGGCATCAATGTCATCCCATAAAATATTAAGGGAATTAGTTAGATTTCTCTCCCAAGAATAATTTGGGAGTGTCAAGGCTTTGAAGGCCATATAGCCTATATACGCTGATTCATCATGAATTTGGATAGCAAGTGTAAGCTCTTTTCTCAGCTCATGATGAAAGGAACTATCTATGAGTGGGAAGAAGAGTTCCAGACTACTTTCAAGGAAATCAAGTATTATCTACTCCAACCTCCAGTCTTAATTCCACACATCTCTAGAATGTCGTTTGTCCTTTATGTGACCTCCCTGGAGTGATCTCTCAGTTCCCTTCACGCACAGAAGAACAATGAGGGAATAAGGAATAGCCTCTACTTCCTCAGCCATATGATCCTTGATACAAAGAATAGACACTCCCCTATTGAGAAGAGTTTCCTTGTGCTCATATTTGTAGTACATAAGTTATGAGAATTACATGCAGCACTATGAGGTATAGTTGTTGTCCTGAGTAGATACGCTGAAGTGAATCCAGAACTACCCCATGTTTACAGACCATCTAGATAGGTGGGCAGTGATTCCATAGCAGTTTGACATTAGGTTTGTCCCTTAGAAGGATATAAAGGGGAAAGTGTTGGAAGACTTCTATACTGCTCATCCAGCCCCCTACGGACCAGTATTTGGACCTTGATTTTCCTGATGAGGCAATCTTATCTGTAGAACAAGCCATCCCATGTTTCCAAATGCACTTCGATGGTGCTTCCTGGAGCCCCACCAGTAGGAGGATAAATGACCCCAAACTCAATAGAGTAGGCCTAGGTGTCGTCTATATTACCCCAACACAATCCTTTCTACCGTAGTCATCTCTATTGTGAGAAGGCTACACTAAAAATGAGGCAGAGTATCAGGATCTCATTACTGGCCTCATGCTCTCCCTTGAGATAGGTGTTCCCTTTTTTTATGTGAAAGGGGACTCTGAACTGGTCATCAAATAGATCAACGTTGACTATGTTGTCTGCAATCCGGGGATCATGCCATTGTTGGAACACATTCTCCAATTAATGGCCCAATTCTCATCTCGTCCAAAAGTAATTCATGTCCCACGATCTTAGAACGGTTGATATGACGGCCTGGTCAGCCTAGCAATGTCACTTGTGGAGCCCGAATAGGATGATCTGGTTATCCATGTGGCACACTAAAGAGCCATTGCTCCCGTCACTCTGGATGACGATGACAGCCTACAGGTAAGCCACATTACTGTCGGTACCTCCATGTCAAGACTCCCAGGTCCCCTGGATGCAGTTATTGAAGTGAATCCCAACTAGAGAACCTCCTTGGTTGATTATCTCTTGAATAGTAATCTCCCTGCAGATCGGGCTGAGCACGAGTGAATAAAAAGCTTCACACTACAGTTCACCCTTCAGGATGACCCTTGTAAAGATCAGATCCTCCACAAATGTGGGTTTGATGGGGTCCTCCTCCATTGCATTCAAGGATATGATATTTCCCACATAATTCAGGAGGTTCATTCCGGTTCCTGCAAGTCTCATCAGACCGGGCCAAAAACAATATCACCAGATCCAGAGACTGGGGTACTTTTGGCCCTCTATGATTCCTAAATGCACCAAGTTCTCCAAAAGGTACCATGCATGCCGGATTCATGCTAACATCATGCATCGGAAATCGGAGCCTCTCCACTCCACTAAGAACTCTTGGAAATTTTCAGTATGGGGACTTGATGTTGTGGGACCATATCCACCAGTGATAGCTCGCCAGTTCAGACCCATCTTGATTGCTACAGATTGCTTCTCTAATTGGGCAGTGGCAGTTCCACTCAATGAGGTCAAGGCTCGTCCCATCATTGAATTTGTGAGCTGCAACCTCATATACTGATTTGGAGTCCCTCATGTTGTCCTCATCGATAATGGTACAAACTTCAGAGTAGCTAAGCTGAATAAATTGTACGCTAATTAAGACATCTGTTCTAACCATAACTCCCGCTATCATACGCAAGAAAATGGACAGATCAAAGCATTCAACAAAACCCTCTCTAACATTTTGCAGAAAATGGTTTGTCAGAATAAGAAGTGTTGGCTGGAAAAGATCCTCAATGACCTCTAGGGTTATCAGATGAAGACTCATAATTCCTCCCAGGTGACCCCATATTCTTTAGTGTACAGAACGATGGTCGTCCTACCCATCAAGATTCAATTTTTCCCATTGCACATAGATGTCTATGATCAGAAAGCACCAGATAAAGTACCTGAAATCTATCTAGTGGAGTTAGAAGTGCTCAATGATAATAGGATTTGTGCCCTCCACAGCCCAAAAAGGCATTAGAACATGATATCTAGATCTTTCAACAAAAAACCTTGCCTCCATTCCTTCTTGCAAGGTGACATGGTATTGTCCCTAAAGACACCAATGATACATGGTAGGAAACCCCCCAAGTTGGATCCCAAATGAGAAGGACCTTACATTGTTCACTAGGTTTACTCAAATGGATCATACTAACTAGTGTCCATGGATGGTGAGCATATAACTCCTCCTACAAATTCCATGTTCCTCAAGAAATATTTTTCCTCAGCCCTAATTTAAGGACCGTCATGACCCTAAACTGCTTTACGATCCTTCATGACCCTAAAATGTCTGGTCCTACATGACCTTAAATTGTTAAATGTGTCGAATGACCTTAAATTATGTGTCATCCTGCTAGATGTTTATCCACATAATAAGAACTATGTGTGGCCTGATTCCCATCCTCATGGATACTTAGGAATGGTCAGAAGCCTCGTCCTGAGTCTATCCCCCCCCCCTGAGTTTCCCCTTTCACTATTCCCCCTAGGTATAGTTATCTTGGAGGATCCCACATGTTGTCGTGTAAGATTCTTTGGCCCCACTCATGTCAGGGATACAATGACTGCACCATGTTCCCTCCCTCATTCTTTTAATCCTTCGACGTCCTTACTACATGACGTTAAACTGTAAGACCCATTCAGAATTATGTATGGCTTGATTTCCATCCTCATGGGATACATAGGACAACCCAGACATTTCATCCATTTGCCCAGCCCCGAACATCGAGACCTCTCATTAGGATGAAACACATAGTCTGGAACAGGATTTTTCCCTCATTCACGTCAAGTTCATTATGACTGTACCATGTTACAAGATTTGGATGTTGTGTTTAGAACCACATCCACAACAATCCTTTATTGTTTTTACCACCCCCATATGTCCCAAACATGGAGTGTAGTGGTTCATTCTGCCCCTCTGTCCCTCAAAACCGTGATCTACCTCGAGCAAGAGGGTAATACTAGCTGGCGTACCCTTATGTGATAGAGAGATCCTAGTCTTGCTCATGTTTTCCCACATTGAGCATTTCTCATGAGGGATTTGGAGCTAAGATGAGGCAATGCCCACATTAGAAATCATATGGATATAGTTGGTCAAGGCACCCAGCCTAAGGTCCTTCGACCACTTTGACCCCCCTAGCCCGACTTCTCATTTGGGATTGTACGGTTTGGTGTGGGATTATTTCCTCATTAATTTTGGGATATTTCTCCATGCCACTCAATCCCCGAGAGACATCCCTTACTTTATTTATTGTTTGTCCCATGAGCACCATACCAACCACGTTTTGTGAGTCCCATTAGTTGGTTTTCCATCACCTTATATATCCAAAAGGTCCCCTAGATGGCATGGATGCTCAGACCAAGGGCTCTCCTACCACAGTTGGCTAACATCCACGAGGATTTTGAGTGGAAAATATATACAAATACCATATTGTGAATATAGGAAATGTTCATCACTAAATTGTATAC
Organism: Viscum album; assembly: GCA_963277665.1. Lineage (NCBI taxonomy): Eukaryota > Viridiplantae > Streptophyta > Magnoliopsida > Santalales > Viscaceae > Viscum > Viscum album. Next base: position 1,007,896,455 of record OY728119.1, on the reverse strand, counting down.
CCCAAAACTCTTATCACACAAGGGTGGATACTATGTTGCAAACTTGATCAATAGTTTCCCTCTATCGTCATTGCCGCTTTGTGGACTTACAAAGGCACGATGATTTGAACTCTCTATCCCGTATAGAAGACATTAAACTAGGCATCTATAGTCTGAGCTCTATGACCATAAACTATGATCACCAGCATTCTTATTTCAATACGTTAAACTACAAGATGGCTATGACATTCTACCTGTGGCCCAGGCTCAGGTCCCTTAGCCCTCTAAGGCCCCTATCCTGAGTTCTCACATAGGATTGTAATGTGTGGTGTGGGATTATGTCCTAATTCATGTTAGGTTACTCATTATACCATACATGTCCCTCATTGGTGTATCTTTCACTTATTTGCATCGTCCATTTCTCTATAACTATGTGTGTCTTGATTCCCATCCTTATGGGATAAGTAGGACCACCCAAACACCTAGACTTTGGGTCCAGCCTCATCTCTTAGAAACATCCCTATCTTTTTTCCCCTTGTCATGTGTTCTTCCAAGATAGGGGTAAACGATGTGGTATGGGCTTATGTCCCCATTCATGTTAGGTTTATAAAAACTGCGCCGCATACCTCTCTCTATGAAGCAGCCATCGCTCCCTTTACCTACTCTCATCTCTTTGAGTCGTCTTCCCTTATTTCGGGACCCTCAACCCACTTTACTGATTCTCTAATGTGCCTAGGAGTACACTAGTATAGATCCTAGAGTGTCTGGTTCTTCCGGGACATTCTTTCACCCATTTCTCTGGTTTTTTATTCCCCTTCATTTGGGCTTCTATTATCTTTCACATCTGAAGGGACCCCCAAATGGAATGGATGCTAGGCCTAATGGCTATCCTACCATTACGGGCCAACATCCTCAAGGGTTTTAGACAAAAAAAATTGATACAAGTCCCAAATTGTGAATATGGTAAGTGGTTGACTCTCATTTGTTGTTCCCTTTTCCGGTCACACGATATAGATACTCTATTTCAAAAATGGTAAACCAGTGTCCTCCATCGTCACGCCAAAACCTTCAAGCCTTAAATGTCGGTTACATGATTCACATCATTTTCCACCCCATTGTGTCCAGGTGTAATTTCAACCCTCCCGGTACTATAAATCGGTGCAAAGTTTCATGTTAGGAGGGAAAAGCCTCTGTAAGGCATCATTCGGAGCTCCGCACTGACTTCCATTTTCTATGTATTCTAGGTATTGCAAAAACCTCTTCCTCCCTTGTTTCCAACACCGAGTTTGATTCACGTGGGCTTAGGGATCATATTGAGGTCCTCACTTACTTAGAAGGATTATACTTATCCATCATCCTAGTTCTAATACCATAAACTAAGATCACTTTTAAAACTATGTACATATTGATTCCCATTACCATGTGATACATAGGAATGCCCAGACATCTCGTCTTTGGGTCTATCTTGAGTTCCACTAATTTATCTCTTCTGTTCTTCCTTCTAGGCCCCAGCTCTTATAGTACCTCTTGATGGGGTATGTATGGATTTATGCCTTCATTCACGTTGGGTTTACAATTTCTGCATCACTTAATCACTTTCAAGGAGCTAGTCCCTCATACCTCATGTCCTTTGTCTTTCATGATGATAAACTTAAACTTTTAGAACTATGTATGGCATGATTCCCATCCTCATGGGATACATAGGAACTCTCAGACATCTCAACTTTGGGTCCAACTTAACTGATAGATAGTATCGCATTCCCCATATTCTTTATCCTTTTCTAGCCCCCTCAGCTCGAGGTTTCTTTCTTAGAATTTTTCACAGTGTGATATGGGATAATGTCCACATTCACATCGGGTATGCTTTATCATGTTGTGCACATTCCCTCTTGAACCTCACCTCTATTGTTTATGTCTATGTGATATGACTCTAAACTATGCTTCCAAGTCCAACATGACTTTAAAATTCTATGTCAATAGTACACATCGTTAAAATGAATGGTTGGTCCCATCAAATGACCCTAAACTGTGACATTATCATCATGGCCGCATGAAAAAAAATGGAACTGCATCGTGGTGTCCTCCCTCGAGGGGACATCATGTTTGGTGTCGGTCACACCATACCATTTCTCAACATATGCACATGGCTTAATTATTGTGGTGATGCCTAGACATAATATCCTAGGTCCATTGTTTCACAAAAAAACACTCATTCCTCCTAAAGGACAAACAAGATCTATCAAATACTACATCGTTTTGTGTAATGTCCAGACCCGTACAACCATATTATCTCTGGCACTTGTATCTTACCATGCCATCCCTAGAACTATGTGTGTCTTGATTCTCATTATCATGGGATATGTAGGAAAGCCCATGCACTTGGCCTTGGGCCATGCCTAACTTTCATTTTCGGTCCCTCAACCTAAAACCTCCCCATGGAACACATGGTGATCATGAATCTAGGTCCTCATTCACGTCAGGTTTCATAATTACCTCATCATGTGTATCCTACATTCCCTACCATCTCTGGTCTGAGTTCTATGACCATAAACTAAGATCACTCTACGTCCTTGCTGCAAGATTCTAAACTGCACGACATCTTCCAGAACTACGTATGGATTGATTCTTGTCCTTATAGAATATGTAGGATCACCAAAAAATATTGTCCATGGGTCCAGCCCCAAGAATCTAAAATCATGTTCTCTCTCATTCGGCCCCTAGGCCCGACCCCTTTTCGGAACTTGTGGCATTTCGAGTACCTCATGGGTTCTCATTCACATCAAGTTTTTCAATATCCATACCATGTGATCCCATGAATTTTCCCAACCTGGTCCATGTTCTATGACCCTAAAATAAGATCTCCATATGGTAACTACGTGTTGGGTTTAGCTACTTCGCTGCCCTGCACCCATTCCATTAAATCAATCTATCCTTAATGGATCATCCTACGACCATTAATTTGAGAAGCGTGCAACCTCAGGACCCTTTTCCTTGTAGGGGGGACTCGACTTCCTCTATCTGATACGTCTTTTTGTCATACTCAGATGTGTTGTGGCAGTGCTCGAAGTGTGGAATTTTCACAAGAACAATCCCTCGTTCCATGTCCAAGCTTCATGAGACCCTCATTTGGATCCTCATCCTCTTCCATGTTTGATGGGACCCCCTTTACGGCCTGGTCTCATGCCACACTAGCTTATCTACTGTCTTGGGCCAACATCCCTGAGGACCTCAGATGACATTCACGACAGGTCCCATGTTTCGAACATGGTCAGCAGTCAACCCACATTTCTCTGTCCTCATTCTAGGCTAATACGAAACAGATACTGTGTTTCGAACATGGTCAATAGTTATCCCCTATCATCACGCCACCATCATTGTGGTCCAGATCTCAAGCATCATGATTCACACATTTCCTCTTCCTTATGCCCAAGTGGAATTCCAACATACTCGGTTTTACACCTTCGCACATCTCGGTTCTCTATGTAGGTGGGTCAACATCATTGGGACATCATTCACCTAGTGTCCCATCGCCCCTGACATGTGCCTTCTTATGCTAGAGAATTCCCATTACTACTCCTTGTTTCCCACATCGAGCACGACTAACGTGGGATTAATAGTTCTGGTAGGACTTGTACTAGCACATCCATGCCACACATGTAGATACCCAAAGCTTGACGTACATGGACATTACATTACTTTTGAGGAATACTTAATACATGAAAAACACATACGCCCAAAGACCGTATTAGTTTAGTGTCTTTGAAAAACTCGGAACGTAATCTTCTAATCATGGTGAAAGATCTTCAACATCTCCCATAAAGATCATCCCCTTTTGGTTTTCTTACCTAAAACCTTTCTTTATATCCTGGGGAAAAGAAAACATAAAAAGGGTGAGCTCAAATGCTCAATAAGGGTAAACATAAAGAACATAAAACAATCCATAAACATTTGAATGCAAAAACTTGAACATAAAATCTAAACATCAAAATCTTGAGCAAAGACATAAATCATGGAAGTACATAAGGAATACATCAAAAAGGAACATAAATCATGATAAAATAGAATGGGAATAAAACAAGTTATTGTGACAACCATTAAGCACATGATATGATTTCCATAGTAGCCAAGGCATTGCTGACAAGACCATCTTAGTAGACAAAGTCCCTTTCTGAATCGAGTTCACTCCCCGTTCCAGTCCTGTATCACTGAACCGGATTAACTTACCATTCTAGCCATGTTTATCTCATGAGATATAAATCTTTACCCAAGTAATTGGAGGGATATATAGGTCCCACCCATCTCATATTGAAATCATTCTTATGTGTGCCACAAAAAAATCATAAATCATTCATCATAACCCAAAGAATAAAATGGGTTTCATAAACATCATCCCATCATTACATAATCTATATAAAACAACTGGATATCATTTCATCATAATAAAAATAAAACCATGAAAATAATAGAGATATTATACTTGAAACATAAATATGCTAAATAATGTCATCTTAGATGGAAAATAGTTTTGATGAAACACTTGAGATGAATTCTTGAGGAAAATATCCTTTCTTCTTCAAAATCATTTCCTTTTCACAAAATGCCATGCAATTTTAAAAGAAAAGGATTTTATTGGAAATAATCATGAAATATTGTATAGTATGCCTCATTATGAAAAGGCGCTATGGAACTATAAAAATCTGTTTATGGCGTATAAGTTAAAAAAATATTCTTCTCGTACTTTTTTCCAGAAAAGTCAAAAAGTTCCTAATTTGGTAAACAAAAGAATGATTCCTTTCATAACATAATGTAAAAGTAAAATATGGGTAAACATGACCATAAATATACATGGAAGAATATGAAAAACTTTATGAAAAACATTTTTATGGAAATGGAAGAAAAATATAACCCTAGTAAATACTTACGTATAAGCAATCTCGGATAAAAATGAGATTTGAAAAATTATCCCTTACCTTAGGTCCGATATGCTTCGTACATATATAAAACTCTTGTATAATGATGTAAATAATTTCATTGACTTATTACATAATCATATTCATTTTTATGATATCATATATGGTTCACTTATGACTTTATATTACCCGTTCTTTTGTAAATTCTATGTTAAAGCAGCGTTTTGGGTAAAATGTTTTATTTATCGTACATGTTTGGAATTGTTGTTTTTGATACTATTATTACTTATTTCATGATTTAATTACTTCAAGAATGTAAATCATGATTTATATATCATATATTTTCAATATATATATATATATATATAATATATAGATAAATGAAATGAAATACACCGTTCATGGAGACGATAGGTCGTACTTACGCATGAACGTTGTTTTCTTTTCCTTATTAACTTGAATGGAAGTAAGTAGATGACATATATATATATATGTATACATAAATCCAGTAGCTTAATTATGTCATATATTTCATTATTATTCATTATATATACTTTATAATCATTCTTGAATGTTTAATCATAGAAAATGAATCGCATCGCGTTCGTGGAGACGGTAGTTCGTACGTACGCACGAGCGATGATATCATTACCATGATCGTGGAATTGTATTGAAGTGTAGGTATAATTTTTCAGAATCAATATCAATTTACAATAATTATATATAGTTGTTTATTTACACCATTATACCCATCCAAGTAAGGTGGTGGTTGAAAACAGATTACACCACGGCGTGGAGATGGTATTCTGTAGGGACGCACGTGCGGTGATTTTGTTTTCTGTAGGATGGATAGAAGGTGAAATAGGGTTGTTTCATATTTATAATAACATATAAGTATATAATTAATACTGATTTTATTACTTTATAATGAGAAAACTAAAGAAGAATAAGTAGAAGAAGAAAGAAACTTGAGAGAATCGGAAGAAGATATTACCTCTTCTTTGACGCACCTCCTTTAAGCTTCCACTTAAAGAAGTAGAGTTGGTCTTTTGAGAAGACCAGAACCTCCAGAATGTTTATAGGGAATTTTAGAATAGAAATGTTCAGGAGTTGGCCGAGCATCAAGGCTCAAAAGGATTTGAAGAGAAGAGGGAAGGGGTGCCCTTTTTATAAGGGAGGAGAGGGGTACCTTTGGAAAAACTTAAAATATTATTTTATAATAAAGTAATATTCGGTTTTTAATAGATCCAAATTGATTTATTTCGAAGATAAGGTGGGTATGGGTAGAAAGCCTCTCAACCAATAGGTTTTAGGCAAGTTTAGGTTACTATTTTAACCTTATCATTTAGATTTAACTATAAGTTAAATGATTTAACTTTTACCGTGTCTTCTTGTTTTCTTACACTATATGGTTAATAAACATACTATAACATGCCAAAAAACCCCAAGTGGTTAATTATTAATATATATATATATATCATTATATAAGTAATTTGGCCTAACCTTATATTTTTAGGAATAAAATAACAATTAATAATATAATATTTGTTTTAAAAACTATTTTATGTCAATTTTGAAACTATTTGGTAATTGTTTTTTGTGAAAATCATAACAACATTATTATTTCGAACCAAGTTAATTAAATCAATAAAAACATTTCATATTAACCTAGAAAATTAGTGGAATTTTTAAAAAGTCTCAAATTACATTTATTTGGGGATTTATAACATCAATTATGTTAATATTTCATTAATAAGGTAATTACTACATCATCATTGTGTCATAAATAAATTAACTTATTTAATGTCTAAAAATTAAAAATAAACTACCATTAGGTAGGAACTCTTTTTAGATTTATAATTAATATTTATAGCCGATTTTATCTTATTTATAACCCTATATTAAAAATATTTTAGTTATTAAACTTGGATTTTAACTATTTTAACTCTTCTTTAAATTAAATAATAATAAATGTCTGAATCTAATCCAAGTGGACCTAAAGGGAAATACTTTATTCCTAAGGTTTTTTTTTGTAAAGACCCGTAAATTTCAAGGAAATTTTTTTCTTAATTTTCTTTGGAATTTTACAAGAGCGCAGCTTCAGACGGCACCTGATTCCGAGGCCCGGTGTGCCCGGAATCAATTTTCGAAGTTTGGCTCGGGTACGTTCAGTGAACGGACGAGCGGGTTTTTCTATCTTTTGAACCGGTGCCCGGAATCGAATTCTGAGGGCACCGATGAAATCGCAGCGCCGGTATTTTCTTAGAAACGCCTCTTCCGGAGTTGCGTTTGCTCAGACGTGGTTTTTAAATTTTGCGGCTTTAAGTCAGAAATAAAATAATGTTTGTGCGACAACTTTATTTTATTTCACTTAAGCTGCTTGGAAGCCACTTGAAGTCACTTAAAGGTGGCTTGAACTGAGTTGAACTGGATAGGATGCTATCCAGAAATATCCTACCCCTTGGTAGGATATTTGTGAGGCTGGGCCCGCACGAGCCCCGCCGTTTCTTTCGCTAAGTAACGCACCCGCGAAAACCCGTCAAAATAACTGAAAAGTCAACCGACGCGTTTTCTTTAATTCTTAACAGACCATTTAATTGGGCGGTTTATTTCGTGAATTAAATGGGTCGTTTCTTTCGTTGAATTAATTCAACGAATTAAGTGGGTCGTTACTTACGCGTTTTGCGTTTGTTGGCAAAATAATAAAATAGACAAACTTGTCTATTTTGGAGGATTGCTATTCCTCTGAGCCTCCACCCTCTCCGCGAAGAACGCGAAGAACGCGAAGAACGCGAAGAACGCGAAGAACGCGAAGAACGCGAAGAACGCCGGCGACCGGAATTCGACGACGCACACCAAGATCTGCGACGTCGACGAGATCTACCCGCGACGTTCTTCGGCGACGCCTCTTCTTCCGCGGCCGATCCTCGTTCGGCAACTATGGTGAGAATCGGATCTTTTCTTCTCCCTTTTTAATTTCAATATCAACGGATTTAAACTAATTAAATCCGTTTGTTCTTGATCCGGAGTTTGGCGACGCGACGCTGGATACCGCGACGTTTTTTCCCCTTCTTCCGCGACGAGCAATCCCGCGACGATCCCTCGTTTGGCAACGACAGCTGCGAGGTAAGGGTTGTTGGAATTCTTTTTAAAATCCCGTGTTTATTCTTTTGAAATATAGAACCCGATCACGAAACAATTTTAATTTATTTAAAATTGTTGATTGGTTTCTTTCTTGTTTCTCCCGTTGATTATGACTAACGCGGAGGGTGCGGGTCTAACGAACAAGACCCGGCAACCCTCCGCCGATCTTCTCTTTTTGCGCGGATTTGGCGGACGACGACGAACCGTGCGGCAAGGGCAATTTGTTGGCTCCGCAGTGAAGATCGTCCCCCGGGAGGAGCATCGGCGCAGACGGGAAAGAAATCGGGCCACCGGAGCATCTCCGGCGGCCCGCGGAAGGCGGCGGCGGCGCGGGTCGCCGGCGCGGCGGCGCCGGCGACCGGAGGCGGCGGCGCCCGGCGCGCCGCCGTGGAGGAAGCCCGCCGCGGCTGAAGCCGCGGCGGCAACGGCGGCCGGTTCCGCGGCCGCGCGGAACCGGGACGGACGCGGCGGCCCGGCCGCGTCCGCGTGACAGGCGGCCCCCCGCGGGGCCGCGGTTTCCCTCAAGCCGCGGGTTCAACCCGCGGCGGCGGCGGCTCCCTCGGCCGCCCGGCCGAGGCCGAGCCGGCCGGTCCGGTCGGCCGGGCCGCGCCCAGGCCGGACCGGACCCGGCCGAGCCGGTTCGGGCCGGTTCGGGTCGGCCCGGTTCGGCCGACCCGGTTCGGCCGAATCCCAGGGGGGGGTTCGGGCCGGGTCGCCCCGGGCCCAGTACCCCCGTTTCGGGCCCTCTTCGGTCTTTCGCCCATATCTTGGGCCTGGGACCTCCGATTGACGAACCGTCAGCGGCTACGCGATCCTTGGATCGAGACGGTCGTTTCGGTATATTATACTCAAGGTTTCGGAAGACTTTGGGTTCGGCCGGGTTGGTTCGTACACGAAGCCAACCGGGCCCTCGGAGCGGAAACGCTCATAACTTGGGCTACGGGCGTCCGAACGACGTACCGTCAGCTGGGGTAGTTTTCTCTAAGTGAGACGGAACTTTTGGCATACTCCGCCCGAGGATCGGATACAGGCGGAGTACGGTCGGGTTGGTTTTGCCCTAAAAACCAACCGGGCCCCTGGGACGAAAATGCCAATAACTCTCAGACCGGGCGTCCGATTGACGCGCCGTCTGCCGCGTTGAGATCCTGTTGTCGGTACGGAACTTTTGGATACATCAACTTCGGACTACGTGTCAGTTGATGTATCAGCCCCTCGGCTCGTGGAGCGGACCCTCCTAAACGAGCTCGCTACGTGCGGGAACCCTAGCGCTGGCTGTGACCTCGACGACAGAGCAGAGATCCTCCGTGGACTGCGACGACGGCAGAGCAGAGATCCTCCGTGGACTGCGACGACGGCAGAGCAGAGATCCTCCGTGGACTGCGACGACGGCAGAGCAGAGATCCTTCGTGGACTGCGGCGACGACTGTGCAGAGATCCTCAGTGGACTGCGTCGACTACTGCACTCAGCGATCCTACGCGGATCAGTGCCCGATCCTATGTGGGTCCTACTACCGGTTCTGTGTGAGCCACTGCCTACCGGTTCTGTGTGAGCCACTGCCTACAGGTTCTGTGTGAGCCCGATCCTGTGTGGGTCTTCTGCGGGGGTTAGTACCTATCGATCCTTCGTGGGTCCGACGACTTAGACGGATCAGTGATCGTCTTTGACGTCATCTGAAAAAGTATACCTGGTTGAGCTGAATCTTATGTTACTCTCCTTTGTGGATTGTGTTGAACTATCCTTTGTGGATTTACTGTTTACTCTCCTTGTGGATTTGAGTCTTGCTTTCCTTTGTGGATTGAGTTGTTCTTGAGCTCGTGAGCAGAGCTAGATTTGGGGACTTAGGTATATGTATGGGCATATACCTAAGTCGAGTCAGATGTTACTTTGTGATTGCATCTTTCTTTTGTGCTATATCCTTTGTGGATTTCGGGAGACCTTCGGGGGTCTCGGGGTCCTTACTGAGTAGTTGTACTCACCCCTGCACGGGCTATGCCCGCACCTTGTTGTGTTGGTTGCAGACGACGGACAGCGCTGATCACGGTTGGGGCGTGGAGCAGGACGGTACCTGGAGGTGGACCACTGGTCGGGACGTACTCGGAGCGGACGTGGGACCCGAGGAGCCTGGAGGCTATCCGTACCCACCCTTCAGGTGGGATTGCCAGTGGACGACACGAGGCCGCCGTCTTTCCTTCAGTTGCTGTACTTTACTTTTCAGTTGTACTTTACAGTTGGGCTTGTATTTCCGGCCCCCTTTACTTTTCTGCACTTTACTTTCCGCTTGCTGATTCTGTGTGGTTGTTACTTATAAAGGCAATGCCTTCCCTGTTACTGGGATCTTACGCCTTGGTGCTAGTCGCCAGCCCCTGGCCTGTGGAAGGCGGGCTTGGGGTAGTCACGGCACGGGCCCCGAGGACGGGTCGTGACAAATTGGTATCAGAGGTGGTCGGTTCTACCGCAGACTCTGATCGTCCTTTCTTTCTATGTGAAGCAATAGTGTTTAGTGTATTGAGTGTGGTTATCAGTTCAGGGAGCTCAGTGTTGGTGCGGCGGCCGACGTATCCGTACACCAGGACCCTGACTCCTGATTTCCGACTTAATGCATGAAAACATTGATTGCGTGTGTGTTTCAAGTCTTCTTTGTGATTACTTGTGTCAGCTCACCGGGTATACTGATCTGCTTTATGAAAGTCTCAAGTTTTCCTTGTGATTGCTTGTGCCAGCTCACCAGGTATACTGTTCTGACTATGGTGCTCTTGTTCTCCTTTTCAGGATGGCCCTGCGACGACTGCCAGCTAGGGTTCCGAGTGTAGGGCGCGACGGCAGCCCACCGAGCGACGAGGCTTCGGTGCAGGGCCCTTTGCCAGCAGTGGCACCGGCGGTAGCCTTACTCGCCGAGCCACCGATGCTTCCAGTACCAGACGCTGACGATGCACGTCGCCTCAGGGCACTGCATGAGTTTCAGAGCCAGCGACCGCCCAGGTTTCGCAGTGAGGCGGACCCCCAGGCCGCCGAGGACTGGCTAGAGGCGGTGGTACGGATCTTTAGGCTAGTGAGGACACCAGCGGATCTCATGGTGATTCTCGCAGCGAGCCTCCTGCAGGCGGCGGCAGGACGATGGTGGAGCCTGATGCTCCAGGTTCACGATGAGGCATCCTTGCTCTGGGCGGACTTCGAGAGCCTCTTCCGCTCTGAGTTCGTCCCGGCCACCCTCCGAGCGGTACGCATCCAGGAGCTTCTCCAGCTGCGCCAGGGCAGCATGACGGTCGCTCAGTACGCGGCGAGGTTCACGGACCTATCTCGCTACTCGACCGACATGGTACGGGACCCCTTCTTCCGGGCCCGGACCTTCGAGCAGGGCTTGCGACAGGAGATTCGGGCGTCGCTGATCTCCCTCAGCATTCCGACCCAGGCGGGAGTGCTGGAGCGAGCCCTCCTGATCGAGAGCTTCCTGGCAGAGCCTTCTTCAGCGGCGAGACCTAGCGCAGGGCGGCAGGTAGCTGAGTCTTCGGCAGCAGGTAGCCGACGGATGACTCACGGGTCCAGGCAGACCAGACCCCCTCGCAGACGGCCTCAGGACACCGGCTCAGCGGTGCGGGGCACACAGCGGAGTGCCAGCCTTTCGAGAGGCAGGCTGTGCTACTCTTGCGGCGGGCAGGGTCACATGGCTCGTGACTGCCCGACTCGCCGATCAGAGGAGCAGCAGACGGTGGAGGGGCCACCCAGGCAGAGGCAGAGGGTCGACCGTGGCGGTCCGCAGGGAGGAGGCGGACGAGGCAGAGGAGCTGGCCGAGCAGCGGGTGGTGGGCGACGCTTCCAAGCTCTACCCCCACCACCACCAGGAGGGCCACCTCGACCACAGGGAGCTGGCGGGCAGGGACAGGCCCAGCTCCAGGCAGTGGAGGCCTACGACCCCGACATGCCAGAGATGATTCGAGGTACGATCTGTGTCTATTCCACCCTTGCTGCAGTACTTATAGACACAGGAGCGAGTCACTCTTTCATAGCCTCTGCCCTTGTTCGGAGCTCGGAGATTCCGACTGAGCCGTTGGCTCGATCCTTACGGCTAGAGACTCCTACGGGAGCAGACTCGACGATTACGCACTGGTGCCGGCAGTGTGAGCTTACTCTAGGAGGCGAGAGCTTCGGCTGGGATCTCCTTGTAGCGGCGTCGAGGCCTTACGACGTCATCTTGGGCATGGATTGGTTATCCACGGTTCATGCCCAGATCGACTGTTTTAGGCGCAAGGTGCGATGTGTTCGTACCGACGGGAGCAGGTTTACCTTCACCGGAGAGAAGGGAACCTTTGCAGCACAGGATGGACTTCCGCGGAGGAGAGTGCAGCCCATCTCTCATCAGTTGGCTAGCCTCATCCTAGGAGCAGTGGATGTGCGGAGTCCGGCTTTTCCTGCAGTGGTGGACCAGTACGTGGACGTCTTTCCCGACGACGTTCCAGGGCTACCTCCTCGTAGAGAGGTAGACTTTTACATCGACTTGTACCCCGGGACAGCCCCGATATCTACTCCAGCATATCGGATGGCCCCCGCCGAGCTTCGAGAGCTACGGGTACAGTTGGAGGACTTGCAGAGCAAGGGGTTTATCCGACCCAGTGTTTCACCCTGGGCTTCCCCGATTTTGTTCGCCAAGAAGGCGGACGGGAGCTTGCGACTATGTGTCGACTATCGTCGCCTGAACCAGGTGACAGTGAGGAACAAGTATCCGCTGCCACGGATTGATGACCTCTTCGATCAGCTCAAGGGAGCGCGGTGGTTCTCGAAGATAGACCTCCGGTCAGGCTATCATCAGCTCAGAGTTCGAGACGAGGACGTGCAGAAGACGGCCTTCAGGTGTCGGTATGGCCATTATGAGTTCTTGGTTGTGCCGTTCGGCGTAACCAATGCTCCAGCAGTGTTCATGAGCCTCATGAACAGGATCTTCCAGCCATACCTCGACCGATTTGTCGTTGTCTTCATTGACGACATTTTGGTATACTCGACGACTGAGGAGGAGCATGCCTACCACCTGCGAGTTGTGCTAGACACACTCCGAGAGCACCAGCTTTATGGCAAGCTCTCAAAATGCCAGTTCTGGTTACGTGAGGTCCATTTCTTGGGGCACGTCATTTCTGAGGCGGGAGTTGCAGTGGATCCCGCGAAGATCGAGGCAGTTCTAGCTTGGGAGCCACCCAGGAGCGTGACAGAGGTGCGGAGCTTCTTGGGCCTAGCCGGATACTATCGGAGATTCGTGCCAGACTTCTCCAGAGTTGCGGCACCACTCTCAGCGTTGACGAAGAAGGGGAAACCCTTCGTGTGGTCAGACAGATGTCAGCAGAGCTTCCAGGAGCTGAGGCAGAGGTTGACCAGCGCACCTATCTTGAGGTTGCCTGAGGAGGGAGTTGGATACGTAGTTTACTGCGACGCATCAGGGACTGGACTCGGGTGCGTCCTGATGCAGGAGCGGGCCGTGATCGCCTACGGATCACGTCAGTTGAGGCCGCATGAGCAGAACTACGCCACTCATGACCTGGAGTTAGCAGCAGTGGTCTTCGCTCTGAAGACTTGGCGGCACTATCTGATGGGCGAGCGCTTCACAGTCTTTTCTGACCACCAGAGTCTCAGGTATATCTTCTCTCAGAAGGACCTAAACCTGAGACAGCGGAGATGGCTTGAGTACCTCCAGGACTATGACTTTGAGATAGTCTATACTCCTGGGAAGGGGAACGTGGTAGCCGATGCCCTCAGCAGGAGGACGGGCATTCAGCTGCTTGAGGAGGCGACGGAGCAGCTAGCCTCCTTGCAGATATCCTTCGTGGATAGAGACGGAGCAGCCTTTCTTCAGTCTCTCATAGTCTCTCCTCCACTTCTACAGCGGGTCAGAGAGGCTCAGCGTGGGGACGCTGACTGTGAGACCCGGCGTGCACTGATATCCTCAGGTCAGGCGCCTGATGGTTTCTCCCTTGGAGCAGAGCACGACATCCTTTTCAGAGGGCGTACCTTCGTACCAGTTGCTTTACGAGAGGAGGTGCTGAGAGAGTTTCACACTTCTCCCTTGGCGGTGCATCCCGGAGTGGCGAAGATGTACCAGGATCTCAGGCGACAGCACTGGTGGCCGGGCATGAAGAAAGCTGTGGCAGAGTTCGTTTCGCAATGCCTCACCTGCCAGCAGGTGAAGGCAGAGCACCAGGTACCAGCAGGCTTGGTACAGCCCTTGGAGGTCCCGGAGTGGAAGTGGGACGGCATATCTATGGACTTCGTGACTGGACTTCCACGTACTTCCAGAGGTCACGACTCCATTTGGGTGATTGTCGACCGACTCACCAAGTCAGCACACTTCTTACCCATCAGAGAGCAGGGCTCAGTAGAGATCTTGGGACGTCTTTACGTCCAGGAGATCGTACGGCATCACGGTGTGCCATCGTCTATCGTCTCCGATCGAGATGCTCGTTTCACTTCCCGGCTCTGGAAGGGGTTGCAGGAGGCGTTCGGGACGCGGCTCCATATGAGCACAGCCTTCCACCCTCAGACGGATGGTCAGACGGAGAGGACCATACAGACACTCGAGGACATGCTCCGTGCATGTGTTCTCGACTTTGGTCGCAGCTGGGAGGACCACCTACCCTTGGTGGAGTTCGCGTACAACAACAGCTACCACTCCACCATCGGGATGGCACCATACGAGGCGTTGTACGGCAGACCCTGCAGATCACCGTTGTGCTGGACAGACCCTGGGGAGTCAGCACTCATGGGACCAGAGATGGTCCGAGCCACGACAGAGAAGGTCCAGATCATCCAGGAGAGGATGAGGACAGCTCAGAGCCGGCAGAAGTCATATGCTGACAGGAGGCGGAGGCCACTAGAGTTCGAGGATGGCGACCACGTCTTTTTGCGTGTCTCACCTCGACGTGGTTTACGGATATTTGGCCGAGGCGGCAAGTTGTCTCCATGCTTCATCGGGCCTTTCCAGGTCCTCAGCAGGATAGGAGAGGTGGCTTATCGCCTGGCTCTACCACCTCAGTTGCACCGGGTGCACGACGTCTTCCACGTGTCTCAGCTAAGGAGATACGTGCACGACCCGACGCACATCATCGACTTTGGGGAGCTGGACGTGGACGATGGGGCGACTTTTGCGGAGGTCCCAGTGGAGATCGAGGATCGACAGGAGCGGGTCCTACGTGGGCGGTCGATTCCTCTTGTGCGCATCAGATGGCAGCACGTGAACCTCCAAGAGAGCACTTGGGAGCGGGAGGCTCAGATGCGTGCTCAGTACCCCCATTTGTTCTCCTAGTTTTTGATGTATCTTTACGGGGACGTAAAGCCCTGAGGTGGGAGTAATGTAAAGACCCTTAAATTTCAAGGAAATTTTTTTCTTAATTTTCTTTGGAATTTTACAAGAGCGCAGCTTCAGACGGCACCTGATTCCGAGGCCCGGTGTGCCCGGAATCAATTTCCGAAGTTTGGCTCGGGTACGTTCAGTGAACGGACGAGCGGGTTTTTCTATCTTTTGAACCGGTGCCCGGAATCGAATTCTGAGGGCACCGATGAAATCGCAGCGCCGGTATTTTCTTAGAAACGCCTCTTCCGGAGTTGCGTTTGCTCAGACGTGGTTTTTAAATTTTGCGGCTTTAAGTCAGAAATAAAATAATGTTTGTGCGACAACTTTATTTTATTTCACTTAAGCTGCTTGGAAGCCACTTGAAGTCACTTAAAGGCGGCTTGAACTGAGTTGAACTGGATAGGATGCTATCTAGAAATATCCTACCCCTTGGTAGGATATTTGTGAGGCTGGGCCCGCACGAGCCCCGCCGTTTCTTTCGCTAAGTAACGCACCCGCGAAAACCCGTCAAAATAACTGAAAAGTCAACCGACGCGTTTTCTTTAATTCTTAACAGACCATTTAATTGGGCGGTTTATTTCGTGAATTAAATGGGTCGTTTCTTTCGTTGAATTAATTCAACGAATTAAGTGGGTCGTTACTTACGCGTTTTGCGTTTGTTGGCAAAATAATAAAATAGACAAACTTGTCTATTTTGGAGGATTGCTATTCCTCTGAGCCTCCACCCTCTCCGCGAAGAACGCGAAGAACGCGAAGAACGCGAAAACGCGAAGAACGCGAAGAACGCGAAGAACGCGAAGAACGCCGGCGACCGGAATTCGACGACGCACACCAAGATCTGCGACGTCGACGAGATCTACCCGCGACGTTCTTCGGCGACGCCTCTTCTTCCGCGGCCGATCCTCGTTCGGCAACTATGGTGAGAATCGGATCTTTTCTTCTCCCTTTTTAATTTCAATATCAACGGATTTAAACTAATTAAATCCGTTTGTTCTTGATCCGGAGTTTGGCGACGCGACGCTGGATACCGCGACGTTTTTCCCCCTTCTTCCGCGACGAGCAATCCCGCGACGATCCCTCGTTCGGCAACGACAGCTGCGAGGTAAGGGTTGTTGGAATTCTTTTTAAAATCCCGTGTTTATTCTTTTGAAATATAGAACCCGATCACGAAACAATTTTAATTTATTTAAAATTGTTGATTGGTTTCTTTCTTGTTTCTCCCGTTGATTATGACTAACGCGGAGGGTGCGGGTCTAACGAACAAGACCCGGCAACCCTCCGCCGATCTTCTCTTTTTGCGCGGATTTGGCGGACGACGACGAACCGTGCGGCAAGGGCAATTTGTTGGCTCCGCAGTGAAGATCGTCCCCCGGGAGGAGCATCGGCGCAGACGGGAAAGAAATCGGGCCACCGGAGCATCTCCGGCGGCCCGCGGAAGGCGGCGGCGGCGTGGGTCGCCGGCGCGGCGGCGCCGGCGACCGGAGGCGGCGGCGCCCGGCGCGCCGCCGTGGAGGAAGCCCGCCGCGGCTGAAGCCGCGGCGGCAACGGCGGCCGGTTCCGCGGCCGCGCGGAACCGGGACGGACGCGGCGGCCCGGCCGCGTCCGCGTGACAGGCGGCCCCCCGCGGGGCCGCGGTTTCCCTCAAGCCGCGGGTTCAACCCGCGGCGGCGGCGGCTCCCTCGGCCGCTCGGCCGAGGCCGAGCCGGCCGGTCCGGTCGGCCGGGCCGCGCCCAGGCCGGACCGGACCCGGCCGAGCCGGTTCGGGCCGGTTCTGGTCGGCCCGGTTCGGCCGACCCGGTTCGGCCGAATCCCAGGGGGGGGTTCGGGCCGGGTCGCCCCGGGCCCAGTACCCCCGTTTCGGGCCCTCTTCGGTCTTTCGCCCATATCTTGGGCCTGGGACCTCCGATTGACGAACCGTCAGCGGCTACGCGATCCTTGGATCGAGACGGTCGTTTCGGTATATTATATTCAAGGTTTCGGAAGACTTTGGGTTCGGCCGGGTTGGTTCGTACACGAAGCCAACCGGGCCCTCGGAGCGGAAACGCTCATAACTTGGGCTACGGGCGTCCGAACGACGTACCGTCAGCTGGGGTAGTTTTCTCTAAGTGAGACGGAACTTTTGGCATACTCCGCCCGAGGATCGGATACAGGCGGAGTACGGTCGGGTTGGTTTTGCCCTAAAAACCAACCGGGCCCCTGGGACGAAAATGCCAATAACTCTCAGACCGGGCGTCCGATTGACGCGCCGTCTGCCGCGTTGAGATCCTGTTGTCGGTACGGAACTTTTGGATACATCAACTTCGGACTACGTGTCAGTTGATGTATCAGCCCCTCAGCTCGTGGAGCGGACCCTCCTAAACGAGCTCGCTACGTGCGGGAACCCTAGCGCTGGCTGTGACCTCGACGACAGAGCAGAGATCCTCCGTGGACTGCGACGACGGCAGAGCAGAGATCCTCCGTGGACTGCGACGACGGCAGAGCAGATATCCTCCGTGGACTGCGACGACGGCAGAGCAGAGATCCTCCGTGGACTGCGACGACGGCAGAGCAGAGATCCTTCGTGGACTGCGGCGACGACTGTGCAGAGATCCTCAGTGGATTGCGTCGACTACTGCACTCAGCGATCCTACGCGGATCAGTGCCCGATCCTATGTGGGTCCTACTACCGGTTCTGTGTGAGCCACTGCCTACCGGTTCTGTGTGAGCCACTGCCTACAGGTTCTGTGTGAGCCCGATCCTGTGTGGGTCTTCTGCGGGGGTTAGTACCTATCGATCCTTCGTGGGTCCGACGACTTAGACGGATCAGTGATCGTCTTTGACGTCATCTGAAAAAGTATACCTGGTTGAGCTGAATCTTATGTTACTCTCCTTTGTGGATTGTGTTGAACTATCCTTTGTGGATTTACTATTTACTCTCCTTGTGGATTTGAGTCTTGCTTTCCTTTGTGGATTGAGTTGTTCTTGAGCTCGTGAGCAGAGCTAGATTTGGGGACTTAGGTATATGTATGGGCATATACCTAAGTCGAGTCAGATGTTACTTCGTGATTGCATCTTTCTTTTGTGCTATATCCTTTGTGGATTTCGGGAGACCTTCGGGGGTCTCGGGGTCCTTACTGAGTAGTTGTACTCACCCCTGCACGGGCTATGCCCGCACCTTGTTGTGTTGGTTGCAGACGACGGACAGCGCTGATCACGGTTGGGGCGTGGAGCAGGACGGTACCTGGAGGTGGACCACTGGTCGGGACGTACTCGGAGCGGACGTGGGACCCGAGGAGCCTGGAGGCTATCCGTACCCACCCTTCAGGTGGGATTGCCAGTGGACGACACGAGGTCGCCGTCTTTCCTTCAGTTGCTGTACTTTACTTTTCAGTTGTACTTTACAGTTGGGCTTGTATTTCCGGCCCCCTTTACTTTTCTGCACTTTACTTTCCGCTTGCTGATTCTGTGTGGTTGTTACTTATAAAGGCAATGCCTTCCCTGTTACTGGGATCTTACGCCTTGGTGCTAGTCGCCAGCCCCTGGCCTATGGAAGGCGGGCTTGGGGTAGTCACGGCACGGGCCCCGAGGACGGGTCGTGACATTTTTGGTCGAATTACACTTATCCCATTGAATTATGACATGTGTTTGGGTATTAATAATATCATTTTTACCCTTAATTACCCTATTTACTGTTAACTGTGGTAAATAAAAGTAAAGAGTTACTATTCACCAAAAATTATTTTTATCTTATTGAACCACATTTTACTCCTTGATATTAATCGTGTCTCTCGGATTTTCGAAATTCCACTCATAGAAGCGGTAAAATTAAATTTTATGTAAATTTGCAAAAAGCTCCTAGGAGGTAGGTAAAAGACGATGGAAAGTTCAATAAAATTTTTATATATCTAAAATTATTATAAAATGAATCCAATGAATCACTTTGAACTTATATAGGTATTATGTATAAATTTTTACCTAAAATAAATTTAAATAAAATAAATAATTATTTAAATAAAAAAGTCGGTTTTTAAATAGTAACACAGTGTTTTCACTATTCATCAAAAATTGAATGTTTTCAGAAAAATACCAAAAAATTCACCCTAGGAAAATTTCAATATTCAAAATCCAAAAAAGAAGTCCATTTTGAAAGATAAAATTTATAAAATTTCAAAAATTGGGTATTACTATTCATAACGGCTAGTTTGTATAATATTTTAATAACATATCGTTGTTTAGTGAAACTCGGTATTGTGTACAACACACGCTATCATGAAAGGTCGCGATTGCGTGTAATGTAAGCCAAGTCAGGGTTGTATGTAGTAAAATCTCCGTTTGGTGTTGCATATAACAGAATCCAACAATATTTCATTTATACATTGAATATATATATATATATACACTCAATGTTGTGTAGAATAACTACTATCAAACGAACTTGAAATTGTGAGTAACAGGATCCAAGAATAGTGTTTTGTATACTGCAACCTAATACGGTGTTGCGTATAGAGAAAGATTATCTTGGTGTAGCGTAGAACAAAAGACATCAAATAAATTAAAAAGAATAATTCTCATAAAATCTCGGGTTGTTACATTCTACCCCCCCTTAAAATGAATTTCGCCCTCGAAATTTGTCAGGGTTATAAATGGTCTTCTACTTGAAAGTTAATTTAATTGAAACCCACATCGTAAAATGGAATACCAAATCATAACTTTAAAAACAAAAGTATGAAACGTACTGGTTACCCAAATTAACTAATCACTGGGTTTCCACAAAGGAGAACATAGGTGAAAATATGTATATGAAAGAGATATCTAACTGTAAAGTTCGGATGGAGTGTGGTAGAGAACAGGGCTATGAAAAAGCCAACAATCACAAATCCATAAATTTGTGCTGATCTAAGGTACCATCTGATTCATCGTATATGAGGACACTAGGACAACATTTTTGGTTTTAAAGATCATTTCCCTAAAGTTGAAGAATTAGAAAAATAATTACTTTATTTCGGTACAATCTCACCATTGTTCGTGCCTTGTACAATTTCCACTTCATATCTTAAAGAAATGAAGTTGAATTTGTCATTCTTGAAGTGTTAGCAGATCATGTGATAGAATGATGGGTCATTCCATCTGTATCAAACAAAAGGTTAGAAAGAGTTATATATATATATAAGTCCGTCTATGGGGAGATTAATCATATATCGTTCCAAAAATGGACTTATACTTCATCTATCATACCACTTAATAAAACCAGTCTATACTAACCATGTACTTCCTATAGGCCGAAGGCAGACAATAAAGTTCTGTCACACTTCGGTTGTGGGTTCGATTCCCACAACCTCGTCCGACATGATGGGTTGTTGCCCGTTCTGCAGGTTGTCCTTTTTCTAAAACTATACTATCATAACATTTCAGAAATAAAAAGTTATATCCTTAACCAATACTATATGATGTCCATTCCAACCTTTAGGATTATCGAAAATACTTCTGTCCGACTACTAGAAATTTCATCTACCGAACATGTGAATTCTTTCATTTGTCCCCCATATATCATAAGATGTATCTTGTTGGTCACATTCCAAATATGTGAATACCTTAATCATGTATTATTTTGAGACATGAATTACCATAGAACCTTAGTGAAAACATGAGTTCTGTCAAAAGTTAACGCTTTCCACATACCAAAATCCCAAAAATTATATATACTCAAACCATGATATCACTTAGTCCTTATATCAATCATGAGCTCATGAATACTATCAAACAATTTATTTTCTCCTTATCCCTTCATTATGCGCATATCATCTACTTTCCAAAATATTTTAAATACTTTTCATGGTTACCAGTACCATATTCTTATAGAAAACCACAATGGACCAATACACAGATATTTCAATATTCTATAAAAGTACCTCAAAAAAATTATTATTGAATTCCAATACATAATCCCTTCAATCCATCCACTTTAATTATTGGCATGGAATAGGTCCTTCCTTGATTTAGAAGTAAATTCTTAGGTCAGGGCATTGAGTTGGGTAATGCCCATGTTCTCTGCAGATTAGACATTGGAATCCATAACAGTCTATCACTCTATGACCCTTTTCGCCACATAGATAACATCTTCCCCTCCATTTTAGGTATTCCTCAAGGTTCTTCTTCCCTTATTTATAAATCTCAATCTTCCTTTCTCTATGATCCTCACCGTGCGAACATGCATAAAATTACATCTTCCTCTTATTTGATGACTCAGGAATACAACTAAAGTTCACCTTGTTAATCATATATCGAGATGACTGATTCGGAACAATCACAATATCTTTCTCTCCAGGAATTACATAATTTCATTGATCATAGTCACCAATTTGTCCATTTGAATCAATGTTAACTAAATTCCTTCTCGTTCCCTCAATAGACTAAGACCAGAAACCATAGTGTAAGAAACAGTTAAAATAACAAGGAACCACATAATCATAAAAAGTCACTTATGGGTTGTCTAACTTATCAAAAATTCTTTAATCCATGAAACCTTATGTTCACCCTAGGTTATTCATGATCGTCAACATAATTCTAAGACTCTAACCTATACGTATACCTAACCTTAGGGACATCCCTAGACATACCTTAGAAATATCTCTAGGGATTTCACCAATGTTTTCGCATCCAAGTTTCTAAATGTCAACTAAACCTTTGCTCTGATACCAAATGTAAAGACAAAAATCTTGAAGTGCATGGACATTACATTACTTTTTCATAATACTTAATAAATGACAACAACAGATGCCCAAAGACTGTATTATTTTAGTTTCTTTGGAAACTCGGAATGTAATCTTCTAATCATGGTGAAAGATCTTCAACATCTCCCGCAAAGATCTTCCCCTTTTGGTTTTCTTACCTTAAACCTTTCTTTATATCCTGGGGAAAATAAAACATAAAAAGGGTGAGCTCAAATTCTCAGTAAGGGTAAACATAGAGAACATAAAACAATCCATAACCCTTTGAATGAAAAAACATGAACGTAAAATCTAAACATCAAAATCTTGAGAAAAGACATAAATCTTGGAAGTACATAAGGCATATATCATAAAGGAACATAAATCATGATAAAATAGCATGGGAATAAAACATGTTATTGTGGCAACCATTAAGCACATGATATGATTTCCATAGTAGCCAAGTCATTGCTTCCAAGACCATCTTAGTGGACAAAGTCCCTTTCTGAATCGAGTTCACTCCTTGTTCCAGTCCTGTATCACTGAACTGGATTAACTTACCATTCCAGCCATGTTTATCTCCTGAGATATAAATCTTTACCCAAGGCATTGGAGGGAGATATAGTTCCCACCCATCTCATATTGAAATCATTCTTACGTGTGCCACAAAACAATCATAAATCATTCATCATAACCCAAAGTATAAAATGGGTTTCATAAACATCATCCCATCATTACATAATCCATATAAAAAAATGGATATCATTTCGTCATAATAAAAATAAAACCATGTAAATAATAGAGACATTATACTTTAAACATAAACATGCTAAATAATTTCATCTTAGATGGAAAATAGTTTTGATAAAACACTTGAGATGAATTCTTGGGGAAAATATCATTTCTTCTTCAAAATCATTTTATTTTCACAAAATGCCATTCAATTTTAAAAGAAAAGGATTTTATTGGAAATAATCATGAAATATTTTAGAGTATAATTCATGAAGAAAAGCCGTTATGAAACCATAAAATCCTTTTATGCAGTATAAGTTAAAAAAACATTCTTCTCATACTTTTTCCAGAAAAGTCAAAAAGTTCCTCATTTGGTAAACAAAAGAACGATTCCTTTCATAACACAATGTAAAAGTCAAATAGGGGTAAACATGACTTTAAACATACATTGAAGAATATTAAACACTTTATGAAAAACATTTTTATGGACATGGATGAAAAATATAACCCCAGTAAATACTTACGTATAAGCAATCTCGGATAAAAATGAGATTTGCAATATTATCCCTTATCTTAGGTTTGATATGCTTCGTATATATCTAAACCTCCTGTATAATGATTTAAATAATGTCATTGACTCATTACATAATCATATTCATTGTTATCGTACCATATATGGTTCACTTGTGACTTTATATTACCCGTTCTTTTTTAAATTCCATGTTAAAGCAATGTTTTGGGTAAAACGTTTTATTTATCGTACGTGTTTGGACTTATTGTTCTTGATATTATTATGACTTATTTCATGATTTCATTGCTTCCAGAATGTAAATAATGATTTATATATCATATATATTCAGTATATATATATATGATAGATATATAAATTAAATGAAATACATCGTTCATGGAGACGGTAGGCCATACGTACGCATGAACGTTGTTTTCTTTTCTTTGTTGACTTGAATGGAAGTAAGTAGATGACATATATATATATATATGTTTACATAAATCTAGTAGCTTCATTATGTCATATATTTCATTATTATTCATTATATATACTTTATAATCATTCTTGAATGTTTAATCATAGAAAATGAATCGCATCGCGTTCGTGGAGACGGTAGTCCGTACGTACGCACAAGCAATGATATCATTCCCATGATCGTGGAATTGTACTCAAGTGTATGTATAATATTTGAGAATAAATATCACTTTACAATAATCATATATAGTTATTTATTTACACCATTATACTCATCCAAGTAAGGTGGTGGTCGAAAACAGATTACACCACGGCGTGGAGATGGTATTCCGTAGGGACGCACGCGCGGTGATTTCGTTTTCCGTAGGATGGATAGAAGGTGAAATAGGGTTGTTTCATATTTATAATAACATATCATTATATAAGTAATACTTATGTTATTACTTTATAATTATACACTAATGAATAAGAAGTAGAAGAAGAAAGAAACTTGAGAGAATCGGAAGAAGAGATTACCTCTTCTTCGACGCACCTCTTTTAAGCTTCCAGTTAAGGAAGTAGAGTTGGTCTTTTGAGAAGACCAGAACCTCTAGAATGTTTCTAGGGAAGTGGAGAATAGAAATATTTAGGGGTTGGCCGAGCTTCAAGGCTCAAAAGGATGTCAAGAGAAGAGGGAATGGGTGCCCTTTTTTTAAGGGAGGAGAGGGGCACCTTTGAAAAAACATAAAATATTATTTTATAATAAAGTCATATTCGGTTTTTAATAGATCCAAATTGATTTATTTCTAAGATAAGGTTGGGATGGGTAGAAATAATATCAACCAATAGGTTTTAGACAAGTTTAGGCTACTATTTTAACCTTATCATTTAGATTTAACTCTAAGTTAAATAATTTATCTTTTACCGTGTCTTCTTGTATTCTTACACTATATGGTTAATAAACTTACTATAACAAGCTAAAAAAACCCAAGTGGTTAATTATTAATATATATATTCTTATATAATTCATTTGGACGAACCTTATATTTTTAAGAATAAAATAACAATTAATAATATAATATTTGTTTTAAAAACTATTTTATGTCAATTTTGACACTATTTGGTAATTGTTTTTTTTTGAAAATCATAACAACATGATTAGTTTGAACCAATTTAAATTAATCAATACTAACATTTCATATTAACCTATAAAATTAGTGGAATTTGTAAAAAGTCTCAAATTACATTTATTTGGGTATTTATAACATCAATTATGTTAATATTTCATTATTAAGGTAATTGTTGCATCATCATTGTGTCATAAATAAATTAACTTATTTAATGTCTAAAAATTAAAAATAAAATACCATTAGGTAGGAACTCTTTTTATATTTCTATGTAATATTTATAGTCGAATTTATCTTATTTATTACCATATATTGAAAGTATTTTAGTTATTAAACATTGATTTTAAATATTTTAACTCTTCTTTAAATAAAATAATAATAAATGTCCTAATCTAATCCAATTGAACCTAAAGGGAAATAATTTATTCCTAAGGTTGTTTTCGGTCAAATTACACTTATCCAAATGAATTATGACATGTGTTAGGGTAACAATAATATCATTTTTACCGTTAATTACCCTATTTACTTTTAACCGTGGTAAATAAAAGTAGAAAGTTACTATTCACCAAAAAATATTTTTATCTTATTGAACCACATTTTACTCCTTGATATTAACCATGTCTCTCGGATTTTTGAAATTCCACTGATAGAAGCGGTAAAATTATGTTTTATGTAAACTTGCAAAAAGCTCCTAGGAGGTAGGTAAAAGACGGTGGAAAGTTCAATAAAATTTTTATATATCTAAAATTATTATAAAATGACTTCAATGCATCATAATGAACTTATATAGGTATTATGTATAAATGTTTACCTAAAATAAATTTAAATAAAATATATAATTATTTAAATAAAAAATTATGTTTTTAAATAGTAACCTAGCATTTTCACTATTCATCAAAAATTGAAAGTTTTCAGAAAAATACCAAAAATTCACCCTAGGATAATTTCGATATTCCAAATCCAAAAAGAAAGTCCATTTTGAATGATAAAATTTATAAAATTTCAAAAATTGGGTTTTAATATTCATAACGGTTGGTTTGTATAATTTTTGAATAACATATCGTTGTTTAGTGAAACTCGGTATTGCGTACAACACACGCTATCGTGAAAGGTTGTGATTGCGTGTAATGTAAGCCAAGTCAGGGCTGCGTGTAGTGAAAGCTTTGTTTGGTGTTGTATATAACAGAATCCAACAATATTTCATTTATACATTGAATATATATATATATATATACACTCAATGTTGTGTAGAATAACTACTATCAAACGAACTTGAAATTGTGTGTAACACGATCCAATAATAGTGTTGCGTATACTGCAAGCTAATACGGTGTTGCGTATAGCACAAGATATTCTTGGTGTAGCATACAACAAAAGACATCAAAGAAATTAAAAAGAATAATTCTCATAAAATCTCGGGTTGTTACAACACATACCTTTCTTCGTCCTGCATGACGTTAAACTAAACTCTTAGAACTACGTATAGCATCATTTTCATCCTCATGGGATACGCAGGAATGCCCAGACAACCCGTCTTGGGCCCAGCCCAGTTTTCACATTCAGTCCCTTGACCTAGGGATTCTCCCGAGAGTGTGTGGTGTGGCATGGAATCTTATGATCCTCATTCACGTCGGGGTATGTACCACACCACACATTTCCTTCCTAGGTGGAAACTTCCTCAATGCATGTCATTAAACTGTGGTTCTTCCTTGAACAAGTTCAGGATTACCTATGTTAATCATGGGATGCATAAGTTTTCTCTCCAGAGAGGATTCTCCCTACCAGTGTCGGTCTCTGACCACGTCGTGCTTCAATAACTATGAATGGCTTGATTCTCATCCTTATGAGATATGTAGCGACTCCCAGGCATTTCACCTTGGGCCCATCCCTAGGTTCATTAACCCTTTTGGCCCCTTATCCCACATATTGGTCAAGGAAGTATGACATTTATACTAGGAGCACCGTCCTCACTGTATGATGTAAACCTATGTGTCATTATAGGTCCTTACCAGAGGGGTCATGTTCGGATGAAGTTATGAACCTTAACTATACCGATTTACCCATCTAATGTGCCATCACCATGGTGGTGTAATTTCCAGAGTTTTGGACTCCATTCGAACAAACCATCATGCCACACTCCACGCTTTGTGTGCCCTTTATTCAGAACCTCATCCTCTCTCACATCTAAAAGAACCCCCTAATAGTATGGATGCTCAGCCTATGGCTCGCCTACGTTCTAGGTCCTACATTCTTAAAGGCTAATGGATGAAATTTCTAGTCAAGCCTCGTGTTTCAAACATGATCATCGATTGACCCTCATTTGTTATCCACATTTCAGGCTAAATAATTAAGGATACTATGTTTTAAAATTGGTCAATAGTTATTCTTTATTGTCACACCATCCCTATAGTGTTCCGAATTTTGGGTATCATCATTCACACCATACACTCCTATGTCCGGATTAATTCCAATTCCCCTGGCATTACCCCTCTCTTGCACTAGAGCACGCTAAGAAAGAAATGATTAGACTATTATAACATATTTATCCTCAATTTAGGCCTCTACCTTTATTCTTGAATGTTTGGATTGGTTGTTCAAACCCCGGAAGCCCGGATCATGGTTTACAATCTTATATTCAGGAGGAAGGATAAGTTGGTCATCCTTTGTTTCTCTTATTGGCCCCGACCCATGTGAGCATAGGGATTGATTGCTGGATGTTCCATGAATATAAAAAAATGCAATAAACCAAAAATGAATAATAGAACTCATACATGCATCTAGAATAAACAGTCGAAGAATGAAATTGTGTTCAAAAGTTGCATGCATTACAGTACCTGATGATCGACCCCTCCCATGTATGGGTTGTCCCCATCAAAAGAGTGTTGCAGCTCTACCGCCCTATGGCTCGTGCTGTCTAGGATATGTTGCCGCCTATTCAATTCCTGCTCCTCCTCGGTAGTGATGGGGCGCAAAACATCTTCCCAGACCTGCAGCCGTTGAACCTCATTTTCAGCCTCCTAGAGCCTCTTGATGATCACTGTTATTCTCCACTTCCAACCCACACCAGGGCCGCAGTCATGATCTTGAATCTTTTCCACCATGAGATCTCGGATGAGCATGTGAGGACATTTTGCATCTACTCCCCAGCGCATAGTTCGTGCAGTCGCAACTGAAGTCTCTTCATCTAGTCTATCAATTGTTCTTAAGGGGTTTCATCGATAAAGTGCTTGACCATCTTCCATGACTAGAGACATAAAATCTTTATATCCTCTTCATTAAAGGCCATTTCATCCCAGTCTGTGGGGTTGGCTGGCTCGTAAGCAGGGAACGCCCCCAAGAACTCATTAGAATGGTCTACATCAGGTGTCTGATCCGGTATGGTAGGATCCGGGCTGTTCGAACTATCTTGACTGTCTGATCCTGCTTCAATAATCTCAAACACAACCCTATCAATGGTCCCTACAGTGATCTAGAGTGCCACAGCTAGGTCGGTCAGGATATCCGCCTCTACGACTGCCGATATTCTCATGAGAAATGTGTTTCCAGGAATACCGACAAACCTCGCGATAGAATACCACACCATTTTAAGAACTATACATACCAAAAAGGCATGGATTTCAGTTGGCCTGGTCAATGGGTGGAATTTATGAGTTTGGTAAAAGGCACATACATAGATCAAATTCTCGGTCTCATTCCGGGGTTTTTGTAGTGGGGACCACAAGGCATGGCCCTCTATATATTGTTAGATGGTATGAAAACTCTGGAGGAGCCACCTCCAGTATCCTGGCCCCACTGGATTCTATAATCATCGCTGCCATGGTCAGGGATCCCGAAGGCCATGCAACTGCATCCACTGAGGGATGAGAATGGGTTTTTTGAATAAGGCTCTCCTACATAGTTTAAACATAGGTTAGGGGTCCAAAGTAGTCTATGAGAGGATCTTAGGGAAGGGGCTTAGTATTTTACCTCAAGGACCTCTAAAAAATCACTAAAATCTGAGCCATGATTTCTGACTTCACCCTCTTCTAGTCGGCTCCCTCTACCAACCTCCTCCAACTATGAGGATTCGTCTGATTATTCTGGTAGAGGGAACGGTTTCCTTAAATCAGTAGCCGACAACTATGGGGGAGCCTTTCGATACAAAAACCCCTTAACCAGATCTTTCATTGGATGTGGAACACCACGGGAGTGCACGAATTCCTCCAACTCAACCATGTATTTCTATTTCTACCCCTAGGACACCGCAAAGCCAGCCCTAATAGGGCCTATCTCCAAAAAATCTATCACGAGATTGTTTAGGTGTTGCGACATCTTGGACGGGCTAAGGAATTTCTGGTTTACTTCCCAGATGTCTCAGGCATCTGGGAAGGCATCATTCTATGACATGTCTATGTGGAACAGCCGCTTCCCTAGGGCCTGAGTGGATATTCTACAGAATCCTTTCGACGGACTCTCCTCTGGATAACTCTGTTCTTCTTGGACCACTGGTTTCGTTGTCATTGCAAGATCCACTACCACTGCCTCCCCCTCAACTTGTACGGGCCTCATTGCCATGGCAGCCCCGCTAGCGCATGATGTCGTTGACACCTTCTGACCCCAGCCTCAAGGTTGGGGAGTCACACCATCACTGGCCCGAATAGTTGGTTGCTTCAACATCTCCCCTGGGTAGTCTGCCTCCCAGCTTTTTGGATAATCCTTCACCAACATGAAGACAGCGGTTGGCGGAGGCAGCTCATTCTGCATATTCCCATCTTCACGTGTGATAAATGATACATATATTCCTCATCACACATGGATGTTCCTCATCACACACCCCTAAATAGACATGTGGGGTCATTCGCTGCATAAGACAAAATTTCCTGGTGAATCGGTGTGGGGTGTATCGATCACAGTGAGGCTCATGGTCCACTCTTACCACCAGGACTCCACATCGAAAGAACAAGATATATGATCGTGCTCTTCCATTCCTTTTCCATCATCAGTGAAAGCACCTGTTGGCAGTGGGAACTAATGAAAGTTGAACTCCTCTACCTTCTAGACCAGGTTCAGTACCAACAGCATGGTCATCTTGGACGGAAATCTCCCTATAGGGTTCCGGATGGATGGGTAGAAGATCGATCTTGGAGGGAATATGGGGTTCAGATATTCATAGATCACCCTGATGTGTGCCACTATCCAGCCATATAAGAGGTGGAACGGCCCTCATATCCTATATGGCCTCTTCCCCTCACTGATATGAAACAATATCTTGTACAGCTTAGTGAGAATCAGGATTCCAAGGTTCACCCACCCTCTTGTAGTCATTATGGACACCATGATAAATATTCTTGGTCACATGCCAATGATTGTATCCCTCACTGGCAGGATCCAACAGCATATAAGAGTCGCGATGAATGCCACCATCCTGACTACCAGTTGCTACTCCATGATGACACTGAATCCCGAGGGTTTCCACTGGTTTTCCTTCATGAGTCACTGGTATGAGTGCTCCTTTCCTCGTTGATCCCCCTTCAGGCATGTTCGAGGCCTCACAGAAAAATGCTTGTCTTTGCAGAAGTTCAGGAACTGCTTTAACCACCATCTGAAGTGGACATCTCTCACTTCTTCCTTGTCCTCTCTCAGCACCAGCTCCATCAATGACATTTCCAGTGGTATCATTTGCTCCAGATCCTTCCATGCCCCCATAATAGGGAGGAATTCATCATACATCACCCCTAGTATCGGGACCCCTGAGATCTGATACAAATCCCATAAACGGATTCCTACCTCATCATGTTGTATGTGGAATGTATTTTTCATTGATGACCACCTACTCAAAAACATCAGCAACATATGTTTCAGTAGATAAATATGGAATTGGTATGCCCAAGAATACTCATACAGGCCCACTCTCCTCAACTCGGCCCCGAACTCTTCACACGAGGCACCTACCTAGTAGGCCCAAGCCTAGTCATCTGTGAAGTTTCCGCCCTGACATAGATCCCACTCATTGGACCATCCAGTCCCCGGGTTCCTTAGCGCTGCCTTCAAGATCATCTGGTACCGAGGGGGGGATATCTCCTGATGTAATTCCTTCCCATCAACATTATTCAGATGATTGCATAGACAATTAGCAATAACAGGTGTGAAGTCCTCCCAGGCATGGTCGCCAGCCACCGTGAACATTTGGCATTGCCACGACGTGCTTCTAAACCAGTAATCTAGCTCATCCCTACTTACTTAAGGGATGAAGACATCATCCCTCATCCAAAAGCCATATAGAGGAAGCCTCTTACACAGTATATAATGTTTTTGGCATTCTGATAGCAACTTCACCAATGAGTCATGGTTAGAGTGGCTCGATAGCAACTACCCTAGACCCAATATATTCTCCATTTTCTCCCTTCAGGCAGTGTCCGCAAGGACCCCCTAGTAGCCTCTTGTCGAGCCATTCAGGTTTTAAGATTTGGGAACCTTTCGTTCTAGATTTCAAATCCCTTTCATGAAGCTCATTCACAAAGACTGTTCATAGAGCTCGATCCCAGAAACTAAATTGTGGTGCCTTGCAACAACCTTATAATGCAAGACGCACAGTGCACTATCGTGGATTCAAAGACTCATTGTGCACTATGAAGTAGAACACCTATTTCATGGAGTGAAATCACTGAGTACATGAAGCTTCGCGAATCAAGAGCACTAAAGGAAAAAAACACAAAGAAGAGAAAGGAAAAAAGATAGGCCAACTCCTTTATTTATAGGTGAGGACCCCTGGTGCTTCGCAACTTGTCTAACTACGGTGAGCTTCACAGTATGCTGAGCCCCCATTCCACTACTCCACTTTGCGAACCTCATTCACGAGTCACCGTCGTGATTGACCAATGGATTTTGGTTATTGACCCTCTGAATTTGACCCTCACATTCTCCTCAGCTCCCAATCTGAGGGGGGGCATTTGTTGGCGCCAAAATTTGGGACAAACAAGAACAAAAAAAAATCATTAGGGGATATCTCGTGAAGCCTATTCATGGAGCCCCCAGGGCCCCACAGCTTTCGCAGAGCTCCCCCTTAGTGAACCTTCCATGGAGCCAGGAGGAGGGATGATCTGTGAACCCATTTTACATTCACGAACCAGCCGCAGAGCGAGGATGTGGGATGCTCTGTGAAACCCTTTAACATTTTCTAACCCTCTGCGGAGCCAGCTCTATCTTCACACCGAGTAGGATCTACTTCTCAACCCCTCTTACCTGTAAATATTGGGCTCCCGTAAAGCCCAATGGCCGGATCCTCTAACCATTCTCATTTGGAGCTCCCATATCATGAAGTAATTTATACTCTGTGAACCGTGAGCTTTTAAAGGTACTTTTTCATTGCGAAGTTCATTCCCCTTTGCATGAATTCTACCACTCTTCAAAGACGGATGCCTTTTGTGGAGCCCATGGACCTCCGCAATGGAAGGAGATCCCCAAAGGTACTTGGGTATTTGAGGATCACTTGTGCTTCAAAAAGTACCCTTCATGCACATGTAACCCGCATGATAAGGTAGGGTCACTGTGCTTCCCGAGTCACATTTCTTCGCAATATTACTCTTTTTGGGGAACCCTTGATTCACGAGGCATTGCTCCGCAAATTCCTTTTCACTTCACGATGCACCATACATATGCACCTATGTCGTTTACCTAGGCTATGCCACTTCACATTGCAAAGCACACCCCTTCGCGATGCCCCTCCACTTCATAGTGCACCAGAGCTTCACTAGGCTTCTACCTATGAACCCCTTTGCTCTGCAACTCCTTTTCCCGTGCAGCCCTTCTGGTATTCCTGAAGCAATTTCAAAGTCCCTTCGGCGTTGCTTCCCATTGTGTTTCTTTGCCTTAGGCTTCTTCACATAGTCATACTAACGGCTATTGCTTCTTCCCATAGCCATGCTAACGTGGACCCCTCAATGGATCACTCCATAACACCCCTTCACCACAACATTGCTGATTCCATTCCTTCACTAAGGGGTGAGAGGTATCAATTATTTAAGTCCTAAGGGGTACAAAGTGAACCCACCTCATCTGAGCAGTAGGTTGTTAAAATTCCAAGCACCATCGTCCTTTGTACAATATGATAAACTGTGACCTCGCCTCGTGGGTTGTACGTGAAGTTCCCCCAACATGGACATTATTCACTCCCAATAGTCTACACGGGAGTGAAATCATTTCCCACATGGAATGAGATCAACTTTATTGGAACGGTGTCTGTCTACAAGGATAGGGAAACCACCTTGGCGTAAGCCCTTAGCTTTTCTTATAGGAGGTAGTATCCATGTTCCTCCTCTATTCCTCGGTGCCAAGGGCCAGAGACTAGGGAATGGGTGCCTGAGCCCTCCATTCTTCGGTGCCAAATCCCTCTCCCACTCAGCTTTGTCACCACCTAGACATCCACCTAAGAGTAAGTCCCAATCTCTATCTCCTCGGGCTGCAGACCGCGTGTAATCCCCTCTTTCCTCTTTGGGATACTAACCACTTGTAATCTCCCTTTCAACTTCCCATGGACACACCTTCCATAATGTGATCATCAGGCCTTTACTGCCTCTTTTTTCTCATACCAAACATGACTCACGTGTGCATTGAGTAAGCATCAAACATGACATCCTCTCTAGGTAGCCTAGAGTGTAAGCCCCAAACATCCTACCCCTAAAGTACATGGACTTTGATCCTTTCCAAGGAAACATACATAGGAAGCCTCCCCAAGGTTCAAGCCCAACACCTATCTGTCCCGACCATCTTCACATCGGTTCACCAAACATCCACCTCCCGAACTACATGGACATTGATCCTTGCTAAGGAAAGATACATAGGAAGCCTCCCCAAGGTTCAATCCTAACACCGATCGGTCCCGACCTTATTCATGTCGGTTCACCAAATATCCCCCTCCTAAACTATGTGTACAATGATCCTTTCCAAGGGAAGGTACCTAGGAAGCCTCCTTGAGGTTCAATTTGAACCCATATCAGTCCCTACCATCTTTACATCAGATCACCAAACATCCTTCTCCTGAACTATGTGGATTT
The DNA here is from genome assembly GCA_963277665.1 of Viscum album. Taxonomy (NCBI): domain Eukaryota; kingdom Viridiplantae; phylum Streptophyta; class Magnoliopsida; order Santalales; family Viscaceae; genus Viscum; species Viscum album. Next base: position 1,007,862,550 of record OY728119.1, on the reverse strand, counting down.
GATACAGCAAAGGCAGGGTACATAGGAAACCTCCCCGAGGTTCAAGACCAACACATATCAGTCCCAAACATCTTCACGTCGGGTCTCCTTCATCCTGAATGATGTTAAACTGCATGCCCCCTTTTTATCATGTACAATGTTAAAATACATCCACCATCTCTAATTACATGGGCTTTGATCCTTGTCTCCTTCACAGGGTATGTAGGAAGCCCCTATGAGGTTCCACCCCATCCAGTGGTAAGCCGTTGTGACCCCACATAGTAGTAATTTGTTGTGACCCCATCCAGCAGTAAGCCATTGTGACCTCATCCAGTGGTAAGTCATTGGGACCCCATCTAGCAGTAACCCATTGCGATCCCCATCCAACAGTAAGACGTTGTGACCCCATCCAATGGTAAGCCATTTCGATCCCTATCCAGCAGTAAGACATTGGGATGCCATCCAGCAATAATCTGTTGGGATCCCCATCCAGTGGTAAGCCGTTGGGACCCCATCTAGCAGTAAGTCATTATGATCCCCATCCAATGGTAAGCCGTTGGGACCCCATCCAGTGGTATGTCATTGTGATCCCCATCCAAAGGTAAGCCGTTGGGACCCCATCCAGCGGTAAGCCATTGCGTTCCACATCCAGTGGTAAGTCGTTGTGACCCCATCCAATGGTAACCCGTTGTTGTCCCCTCCATTGGGTCCCACATTTCTGGTCTTCCCCTCTGGCGTAAGACCAACTCTCAGGCCGCTAATCACGCATAATCCCCATCATGCCATCAGGTCATTGTCCTTCGCACACACCCCAGTTTTATGCCCTAACCTGGTGGTCCACTTCCTTCAGGTCCCCTTCATACGGGTCGCCTCCATAGGTGTCCCATCACTTCACAAACTACGCGAACTTAGATTCTCTACCATGAGAATATGTAGGAAGTCTCTTCGAGACTCAAGACCAACCTCACTGTCATCCTCATGTCAGTTACATTTAATTATCCATCAACTCTAAACCCTCCATCATCCATTCTGATTCATATCCAGGCCGCCACATCTTGGGGAGATCATGCCAATTCAAATTTTCAGTGTTCCAAGAAGTAACTGGGTAAATAACCATGTGTTAGCCCCAATATCAGTGTCTCCTCCAGGGTTGCAACCATCTAATCCACTCTAGTCAGTGTTCGGACAAGTCCGATCCATCTCTGCTAGACGTTAAACCTGCAGCATACCCAGTGTTAAACATAGGAAGTTTAGGAAAACCTCATATACATTCCCATGGAATATAATTCCTGAATTCGACATCGGATTAATAGAGCTTTCGTGCCCTCGAGAAGCCCTATAATAAGGGGAAGAAACATAGAAGTGCTATTGTTCTAGCGTCCAAACACACCAGTGATGTCCAACGTGACTACTCCCCCAACCGAAGATTGCTTCCTTGATCGGACCCCTCAGAATGCCCCGAAAGAAGTAGTGTAATTAACTAGCATCCATGAAGTCATGGAACTAGGAAGACTTTCACAAACAATGCCTTAGTTTATAAGGGAGACCTGAACTAGGTTACGAGTTCTGAGGAGGAATCCATGGAAAGAGGAACCAACATCCAATAATCCCATTTTGATCAAGGAGTAAATGTCCCTTAATAAGCAACAAATGTTGAATGCCTTTGGAAAGCAGGGATGTGGGGAAAAATTAGCGCGTCCTCCACAGACGGATGTGCGTGCCCTACGAAAGCATCGGAAACAATTATATTCCCAAGGAAATATATATTCAAAGTGAATTCTTATGATAATGCATTCAAAAACTGCATTCATGAATAAGTGTCTTGATACTTTACCAGAATTATGTGGATTTCATTACACTATACAATGTAATCTCACAATAAAATCATATATATTATATGTTAATTTATACCCAATTATATATATGTATTGAATTGGGTTAACCATTACAAAAATCAACTACATATATGAGTAGAGTTAATATAATGTGTGGGAATGATGTGGATATTTTTAATCTTCATAAATAAATGAGTTAACATTATTTTCAAGAAAACTGTATTCATGTATAATTTTTATCCATAAACTTGAAATAGTTTCATTAATTTACTTTCTAACTATACGATTAATTATGTTCAACAGTTGATTTGAAAACTATATGCATATATTGTCTAAATATAGTGTTTTTGAAATGAATAAATCAATAAAAAAGTAGATTAAATTTTTAAAAGATTCATTTTCATGTTTCATCTACCTACGATGTCACTTATTGAAACAAAATGTTTTATATATTATTGGAATAAATTTTACGAAACTTTTTTCAATGAAGAAAATTTTTATATTCTATCATTATTGTTGACTATAATTTGACTCTGAATCTGGTAAAATAATAATTTATGTTAGGGAATGTTAAAGCATATATCATACATGCAATAAATTATAATATTCAAATAATGATTAATTACATTTGAAAAATTACTTATAGGATTGGTGTTCTAGAAAATTTGATGTGAAAATCATCCATTCCAAAAACGTTGAGCTTCAAATAATTCATACCCTAGACATATGAGACATTTAATTTTAAACTATAAAAGGGCCATGGAATATCTATGAAATAATATGATACAATTTACTAAACTAATATTAAAATATATTAATTAAAAAATAAATAAAACTATTTTAGTGGGTGAAATCTAAAATATCAACAGGCATTTGGAAATTACAGTAGGGTAAGAGGTTATGTTTTCAATAGTGGGTACTATTCTTTCTACATTTAACATTATCCATATATGATAAATAGTATATAATATATTTTAGGAAACCTAAGTTTTAAAAAACACACAATAGACAATGAACTAATGATTGTTAAATTTATATAAATATTGAATACAACAAGATGGATGTAGTAAACAATAAACATATATTGATCTCATTTATGGTTTCATTCTATTATGATGGACATGTTTTTTATTCATTTCATGAGAATTTATTTATATTCTTATTCTATTATTTTATTATATCCATTATTATGGTTTTGAAGGTTATTTTATACTTGACTAATATTATTTTTGTAATATATAAAATATATTTGAATTAAATTTGACAAGGATGTGGGGGTGTCGACTCCTTCTAGTGTCGGGGATCCCATCTTCAATTATGTTAACCCCAAAACAAGAAACATTCATCATGAATAAAAAATATATATCACAGCTACCTCAGTATAAAGAAATTCCATATATTGAATACTTATCCTTCTTTTGTTAATTATATGATATTATGTTGTAGATACCACGTATATGGATAATTGATGAAAAAATCAAAATGAGATTCATCTAATTATATTGAAAATGGAATGATACGAACTAATTTCAATCATTAAATGATTACATCATTTAAATGAATAACATATTTAAAATTCATTTTTATGTAAACATTTTCCAAGGGTACTAAAGAGACAATTCATCATTTAATTATTGAATTTTTAATAGATGATGTATATGATTTTGATGAATTCTTTGATAGATTTAGTGAACGTCTTAGGTAGTTCCCATATCACCAACTCACCCATCATCTTTTACATTACTAATTTTATGTAGTTATTCCACATTCAGTTAATAAATTAGTTAAAAATCTACTGAAGTAAATTTAATAGACTATATAGATGATTATCTGAGATATATTTATAATAAAACCTTTCTTTTAATTCAAACCAATAATGTTCTAGGGGAAGAAAATTATATAGGGGAGAGTATAATCCTTTTCAAATATAGATGTGAACTCAAACTATATAAAATTATGGAAAAATATTAATCCATTATCATCCAATATTATATATAATATTTTATTCAACTATACTATCATAATGAGAATAAAATAAATAGAGAAAAATGATCCGAGTGTGGTATGTTCAGTAACATTATAATTTTTATCCCAATAATGATATTCCTACCAAAAAATTGAAAACCATAGTTTTTAGAGGTATGGTCCAAGGATGAAATATAACACTAACCATGTCTCTAATTACAGAAATTCTAGATATATGAACCAAATGAAATTTTTTAGGATGGGAAAAGGAATGATTTGATGGAATTTATCCTTTTTCATTCCATAATAATGAAAATTATAGTTTAAAAAAGGTTTGAGTCATCTAATTTTAAAGGGAAATTTAAGGAATTGTGATGTCGTAATTAAGAAATTATTTTTCAAATTATTATTAAAATGTTTTATATAAAGCTTTGATAAATTGAAGAATTCATAATCTTGTACTGGAAATTACTCTGTTGGATAGAGACATATATTTAAGAGAAAAATGAATTCTTTCAACAAAGGTTTATGTAAATAATAAGAAACAAATTGCTATTGTATATATGGGTGGTTTAGAAACATAATCATAATTTTGAAATCATTAAAGAGATACTCAAACTAAAATTATGTATATAAATAGAATAATGATGGATATATTGAAATCATAAATCCAAAAAACCATTAATAAATTTAAATAAATAATATTTTAATACATAAAAAACCATTGAAAAAATAATTTAAATTAAATTAAATTAAATGTAGTGAAAAAAATATTTGGTTAACATAGGGTTTTGGATACTAATTTGAAATATTTTTCCCATTTATTTCATTCCTTCAAGGTGTATCACACCAGCACCAGGAGCATATCACTCACATCTACATTATTAAATTTGAATAACATGCTGGGAATCACATCCCAATGGAATGAATAGTTTATTATTCATGGTAAACTGTATATATTCATTAAATTTACATGAAATTTAAAAACATAAAATAAATAAATAATTTTCCTTGAAAATTCCATTATTCCTTATAAAGTATCCTTGGATATCAATCACATGATACATCCTTGTAACCACGGAAAAATGTTTCAAAATAAAAGGGTTATCTTATATTCTTAGTAAGGTTAAGTATAAAGATAAAGATATGAACGAATACAGAATAATAAATATGTTTTTATAAATAACTAAATAAACATTCTAATTAATCATTAACATGATAATAATATGGAATAAATAATATAAGATCTAAACATTCCATATAAATAATCACATACTCATGAAACATGAACATTGATAATTTAATTAATCAGATAATCACATGGAATATCTATAACTAAATTCATAATAATGGAATGCATAATGATGTAAATCTAAAACATAATATCAAGTCTTGTCATAAGATATCTTATAGAATCATGGAATGTGAAAAAAAAATTATATAAATGGGTATGGCCTTATCCAAAACAATATCAACTCTTTCTTAGGACACCTGCTGATGCATTTAGGGGATATAACTAGATCAACACATCATATATAGGTTCTAATGCCTTCCTCATACAAAATTAGGGAAACATAATGAAATTTTGTATTTAAAATAACCTTAAAATTGTTACTACCTTCCCCAATCAATAAACCTTATAATAAACCATATAGACAAATTGTAATGGTATCAACATAGTACATCCATATAAAAACTAATCATAGAAAATGTAGAGAGATAATAATGATGTAATCATTTCAATATATACCCATTGTATTAACAGTTAATTTTTATTCATTGATGAATATAAATACCATAAAAAGATAACTAATATGGGTTGGCATGGTAGTTTTTTTAGTGTTTGAGATGTTTTGAATTATTTTAGTATTAATAGATGATTGTGGGGGATGGAGGAATGGGATATAGAGAGCTTGTCACTCTCCGATGATCGGGGTGACCTAAATCACCCATGATGTATGAACCTCCATACTTTATCCCCAAATCTAAAAGACATTCAAAATGGAGTGATTTATACAAATAAGTTAATATATGGAGAATATAATTTAAAAGGAATTTCATTATTCTTTGGTCTCATGAGAGGACCCTTCATCTTCCCAACAAATTGGGATGTGCATCGTATAGTTATGAAAGGAAAAAAACATAAGTATCTACTTTAGAAGTCATAATATCGGAAAGAACTGGGCTCTATAAGCTCTCCTTTATTTCATACATTCTACTATAAAAAATTATGATGCCCTTTAATATCTATGAATTAGTTTTCCACATAGTTTACATCTGGGGATTCAATAATTTTAAACGTGTCTCGCTGGGGAGAGAATTCTTCCACATGCTTTTTCCCTCGATGGACTTAAAGGGTTGAACATGGATCTTCAGTTCTCCTATCCTTCGATAGGGAACACTTAGTCTCCATGAGTGGAATTTAGGTTTTAATCATAATTATTTAAATACACCTTTGAAAAGATTTGGTTCAAAATATATGGCTTAAATTGGCTGTTATGGCACATATAAATCTGGTATGATATAGCCTTGGCGATCGGTATACCAATCCGAAGGGACATGACTACTGAAAAGGTAAGCTACATACATTTTTCTAGGATATTGGTTGATGTTAACTTAATTATTTTGTTTGATTGATTCAGATGATCTCTCTACACCTCAATATGAGATGAATCATATGACTGTATATGAAAAAATTACATTGTTTTGTGAATCCTATTGTATTATTGGTCACTCAGAATCCAACTGTCGATGGAATATTCTAAGTGATAGATGAAAATTAAAGGGTTAGGATATCTCACAAAGGAAAAGGAAATTATATAATGGGTTTGATTATGGTTATTCTTTCCATGTAATAGAGAGGGCCAAAAATATAGATTCTCAGGAACCTCTGTCCATAAATAGGAATCCTATAGGTAATCAGACTGATGAATCCATTCATAGACCATGTTTGATTGGTGATTAAGTCCTAAATAGGATCTATATTAAGAACTATATCCTCTAACACCTCATGCTACCCATAAATATTCTACTCAAACTATTGTTGTTTAGATGATTGATAAACCATATATTTTGTGGGCTAACATGGCTGATGAAAATTATTGTGTTGATGTGGGTGTCTATTTCAAAGATGTACTAATTGGGGTAATATAATGGAATCAGGATGACATTGAGTAAGATGATAGTCAGTTTGAATAATATATTTATGTACATTTTAAGGCTGATGATAGCCTTTGGTAGGAGAAGATAACGTAAAAATTTCATAAATGGAAATCCAAAATGGATGTTTTTAATTCCAAAAAAATCCAAATCCAGTAATCCAATAAAACATAATGATCCTATCCCTTATAAAGGAGTTGAGAAGGAACAATATCCTTTTCAGAAGGATTTAAATGATTTTTTTTGTGTCATATGCTTTTATTAGAACTGATAGTTTACTGATAAGTGGGAACTATCCAAGTGATTTACAAGATTATGTGTAATCTGATACATTAATGAGTCCCTCATGCAACAAACCTTCCTAATGAAATTTGTTCTTAATTAATAAGTAATGTGAATCATCTACTCTATGGAAGTAGGGGAATGATAATAGTGGAGGTGTTGTGATATCAGCTGGAAATACGATGGTACTGAAAGGTACAACTGATGCTCTCTAGGAAACACCCTAACCCTTTACCCACAAAGAGTCTCTTGAAATATCAATAAAAAAAGACTGATCCTACTGAATGAAAAATAAATTTGGACTCATCCAATTTTTATCCCATTCCAATATTGGAGGATCAGAAAAAAACATCAATCTTTGAGGTCAAACTTAATACTAGGGCATACTCAGGTTTGGGAAGACAAAGTTGCCTTCTCTACTCCAGATGTAAAGAAGAAAAATGAAACATTGGATTTGGTTGTAGGTGTAATACATCTTGAAATATCAAAGATTGGTGTGACATTTGTTTTGAAAAGCGTAGGTTCCTCATCAACTGATAAGGATCCTACTCATCCCATTTCAAGAGACATCATTCATAACTATTTTGAGGTGCTTTCCTCAGAAAGTAGTGAATGTTAAGTACATAATTTTTGGGTACCTGATGTAAAAACATTAAATGCTGTCAGTGAAGATGATTTCATAGATGATGGATGTGGCTTGTGGTTGCAGGCAAAATCTTGGAGAAGGGGAACACATCCTCATGGTCGTGGTGGACGTGTTTCTCACCACAACATGTACACCCCATCTTGAACATGATTTATTTATGTCTTCTCATTATTTCATTGGAAGTTTTTAGGTTTAGTATGTTCCTCCTCCAATTTTATTTCTATTATTCTATAAAAGAGGTCCTTTAGCCTCAACATTTTCTCAAAAATAAATATATCTTTAAAAACATTCACGAGGAAAATATCCATTTCATTCTCAAAATCACCTTTTCTTACTAAACTTTATCAAATCATTTCGAAAAAAATTCAATGAAAATAACCATTGAACATAAGTAAAAAATACATAAAACTTTTATTGGCAATTATGGTGGAAAATATCATTCATTTCATACACATTAAATCAATTATTCCTTTTAATTTTTCAGCAAAACATAAATGGGAATTGTTTTGAAAAAGACATGATGAATCCTTTAATTTCGTTTAAACTTTGAAATTTGTAAAAATATCTTTAATAGTTTATTCTTAAAATTTTATAAACTCTTTTGAAAACATATTTAAAAAAATACATTTTGATGAAAATGTATTTTCAACTGAATAGATAAATCAAGTCAAATTTTCATTAAATAATTTCCAAATCGTTTTAAGTACCAAAGAGTTAAGAAAGGTAGTATTTATTGAACATTAAATTAATAAAAAATAAGAGGGATATATATTTATTTCAAGATACATATATCAAATAATTCCCCCAATAAAGACTTAAAAAACAATCCTCATTATTAATTAGATTGTGAAATAAATCCATATAAATGTGGTAACTGATGTATCATATTCCCCACGAAATATATAACCCTTATTGAAAATTTAAATTCCATAAAGATAATTTAATTCATTATATAAAATAAAAAATGAAACTATATACAATTCACAATAAAAGTAAGTGTTGAATGTTGTGTATGGCTCATAGAAGTAAACTTTTGATGAGAAACCCTTAAATTTGGCATGAATAAACACATACCCTCTTTCTTATCTTGTATATTAATCTAATGTTAATTATATACTTGGTTAATAAACTTTTTTATGTTTATTATTCCTTTATATATCTTAGTACCATGTTTTATATGATTACTTATTCAATACATTTTATGTCAGATATTTCAATGATATGTTTCTTCTTTGTTAAAAATTACAATAGTAGGTTAACTATGGCCGATAAGGATAATATTTAAACATCACGAGAATAAAAATATTGGATTAATTAAAATATTTATTCATAAATAATATATTTAATAAGCAATCATGAATTTTGGTTATGAAATATGAATTATTTTATAATCAAGGATACGATATGTTGAACATGTGCATAAGTAACACTTATAATTTTCAATGATTGTTATTGAAGGAAGTAAAATAATATTTTATCATTATAAATGATAATTATATCATACATACCATATATTTTCTTTAAATATACATAAATATATCATTCATTTGGTTTGTGGATTAAAATCGGGCAACATCGCCTCGACATCATGGCAGTCCATATGTACATGAACGAGTGTAACATCTTTAAGTGTGTGAAAAAGTGTCAAGGAAAATTATATATTATCTTTTATGAAATATAAATAAACCATGGATATTGAAATTATTTCACTTACATAACATATAATCAAAAAATATATCCTTATCACCTTCGATGTAAAGTTTTAATTAATGAAGAGTCGCATCGCTTTGTGAGGTAGTAGTCTATCGTACACATAAGAGTCATTATCATATCCCCTATGAAATTAAGAGTAAAAAATATATCTATGATATAATTACAAAATAAGAATAATTATTTTATAAATATCATATATATAATTTATATCCATCATCATATCCAACCATGAGTGATGGTAATGGTGAAAAATGACATCATTTCATGAGGTATTGTACCCAAGAACAATAATTTTGTAACCCATTTTATTGTAATGGGAGTGATTGTATGTAATTACTATAACATAACAAAAAATAACTCTTTTAAATATATATATTTATTTATATAATCTATTTTATATAAAAAATAAAGAGATGGAGGAAGAAATAAATTGAAAACACTCATTGAATAATGTAACCTATTCTTTGGGTATCCCCCGATGATTTTCTCCAAAAGACATCATTGTTGTATTAATTACAAAGAATGGATTCTAAAATGATATGGGTATATTGGGAAGTGAATAATGAAATAAAAAAGGGTTTGATTTTGTGATGAAGAGAGGATATGGGGTGACCTTTTAAATGTGTGGTCAGTGGAAGAATCCTAATTTTTTTATTGAAAGATGTTTAACCAAAATTTTTAAATGATAAAACAGTTTAAAATAGAGTATTATCAATAATTAGAAAATATATTTTCTACATATTTCAAAAAAATATATTATAAAAATTATTTTAGGTTAATTTATCCCTTATCATTGTTGTTCAACCACAAGTAAATCCATTTTAACCCTAACCACGTGAATAGTTTTTTATTTCACTATTAATTTTGAGAATAAATAAATTTCACTTCATTACATAACTTAAAATATACATAATCTCAATATGGAAACCATTTTTATAAATTCCATTCACATATTTGAAAAAATATAATGTAGAATTAATCCCAGAGACACTATGAGAAAGATTGTTTTTAATGTGAAAATGTTCTAAAGCTTACAATGTGTTCATATTAAACATCAATATGAAAATAATTTTATGACATAATCTAGATTAAAGAGATAAAATTTATTTTAAAAAATAATTATTTCAAATATCTAGGGATGTTATATTCCATTCTATTCTTGGGTTTTCATTTAATTAAAAATATCTAATATGATATTCATTTTTTAAAATATACAATTGTTACAAAAAAATAAAACAATAAAATCATGGAAATTAACTATTAATGTTCCTTGAGTTATTTTAAATTCTTTTATTAAATAACCCATTACATCATGCTATTATTAAAATAAAAAATTCCCTGAAATTATTAAAGAATAATTCATCAAAAATAACCATATAAGAGCTTACTAAAAAAATCTTATAGATTACTATAATTCTATTAATGAAAATAAGATACCTCATATTCTTAAGGATTCGGGTATCTTTTTCATCCCATGATCATTATAAAATAGTGTGCACCTCAATCACCCATGGGAACTTAGTGTGTGAATAAATTTAATAACTTGCTAATCATTTGGATTTTTGGTAATTGGAGGCCTACAACATACCACAAAATCCCTTTAATTAGCTAAAAAATCCATCACACACCCTATAGAAAAAGTATATGTCTTCATCATTAGAGTAGAGAGGACATTTCTACATGTTTATTTTATTATATTGGATAGAGAATACAGTATATAGGAGACTATAATTTTATAACAACCTTTCCATGATACATATGGGGATATTACTTCTGTTTCTATAGGGAAACTAATTTTTGTTTTTATAAAACAAAATAATGAGTTTAATGATTTTGGGAAGGATAATTAGAATAAACATGAGAAACTATTCTCAATATAGGGGTTGGAGGAACAAGATAAAATTTTTTATGAGGTGGAAGAGAAATATTTTACTCTGTTTTATAATATAAATAATAAAACCTTTTAAATTATTTAATATAATATGCAGAGTAAAGGGAGAGAGCCTTTAGTAGAGTACAAGGGAACATTTTGGAACATTAAGATGGGTTTTCTATGTAAATAATTTTAAAACTAACACTGGAAATTATGTTTAAGTAAGACTCACTAATATATTTTCATGATATAGGAGGGATTTTCCTTAATTCCAAAACATTCATTAAGAAACAATTGAGTACATATAACAACCTATATAGTAGAGACATCCCTTTTTCTAAAAATCACTCATTTTATATTTTATGAATTTACAACGCTCTTAAAATACTCATCATTTGGTAAAAATTATTTACTACCTATTTTCATGATTTATCACATTGGGAATAATGAATAAAACAAATTTCTAACAATTTTTAAAAGGTTTAAAACATCCATCGAATGATCCATTAATAACATAAAGGGTATTATATCATTATTATGAATTAAAATAATTCAATGGTTCTCGATCACAATCTAATAGTTCAATGATAATAGAGGCTAAACCCAAATGTGAATGAGGTTGTTAGTGAAAAAATTACTATGTTATTTGATACATGAAATACCCTTCTTATCTTAAAAAGAAATTGGGTCTTCCCTTTTATGTTGTTCTTAAGATAATCAGTTTCACTATTTTTTTAATTGAATGTAATCAACAAATTAAAATATAAATAGTGAAAAAGAAGAGATATTTATTATATATATGGTTATCAATTAGACTTCTAGAAAATTATATTTTCTATGATATATTTTCATAAAATGCTTCGATGGATTTCCATGAATGGATTTTATTTCATTCATGATAGATATTTTTAGGTAAAAAATGTTTCCCATATCCCTCAGAGGATTAATAGAAAATAATCATAGAATTCCCATTTCTAAAATTCTATTTCTATTTAATTCTACTTTTATTCTTGTAATTACATGACTAACATTCAATTTTTATTGACGGATAAATTGAAAAATAATATTCATATCATTATTTGAGGCATTAATAGACATTTTTTGAACTATTGGAAGAACAATTGAAACTATTTGGAGAATTATATGCCATATTTGTAATGGTTTTAGGAGAAAAATATTTATTTTAATTGAAGAACATTACAATTCATGATCTTTAAATTTATTTCCCACAATCATAGGGTTTCTTTAAGGGGTATATAAGTTATTAATTATATAATTTAGGTGATTTGAAAATTTCCCTATCTTGAAAATGACATGTTTTTTAAATGTTTTTTTGGGAATTATAGTTTCTACCTGGAGTTTATAAAGTATTTTTATAGTATCAAAATACCCTTATCTGTTTTCTGATTAGAATATTCCCCCTTTTTTAGGAACATTTCCTAGAATCCAAAAATATTTTCATGGAATATTTTATTTGTAATCTATAATCAGTTACTCGGATTAGAATTTTTGAATTGGGATAATGTATGGGTCTATTAATTCTACTCTTAGGGGAAAATTAATAGAATAAAATATATTAGGTTACATACAGTGTAATATTTTAGTTGGTTAATAGATTTTGTATAATGGAATTACACCAAAATATATAACGGATTTTTTATTAGTTTTCCCATAAGAAAATTTATATAATATTTAATTGGGACCCAGAATATTTTATTCATTAACCCTGAAAAAATGGAGTACGTTGTTTCTAAAAAATAGGCAAAATTAAGGATCATTATATGGATCCCATTTTATTGAATGTTTGAATTGGAAATTATGAATTTAAAAGGCATTAAAAAAAAATCTTACCATTTTTTTGGTTTTCTTGAAAAACACAATTTTAACCCAAGTTATGTCAATTCATTATTACTAGATGAAAGGATTTAGTCTGTTTCAATGACTCAAAATACTTGGTTTTTATATTTTGATGGCCTTTTAACTTCATTAATCCCTCTTTCTGGTGTACCCCCAAACCAATGGAATAAATCTATTACTAATTTCTAAATCAGTTTTTGGTATGATCCACTACTCATTAACAGACATGAAAATAGTATCTTGAGGATGAGTTTCACTATGTAATAAATGATTTCCATCATAGAGAGTCGAGAATATTTACTATAGGAAGCAAATCACGAGAAATAATTAACTAAAAAATGATAAAAAATTCAGATTATTTAGGCCAACCCTTTTCAAATATGTTATCAATTTAGTAGATGGATGTGAGATAATATAATAAAAGTGAACTAATGGAATAAAACTAGATATGATAAAAACATTTATATGTTTAAATGTTTTTATTCTTGTGCATCAATTTTTTCTGAACCATTTTGACCATCTCATGGTAATGAGTACATATTAGGGATATAGATTATGTATCAACGTTTGTTGATGTAGTTTAAATCCATAATAAAAAATTCAAAAGTGTTATCAAATTAATTAAGGAAAACATATTTTCTATTTTTTATTTCCCATGGAATTTATTAATGAAATTCAGACCCACATTAAAAACTAAAAATTGAAAACATTAATGATAAAATATGAATATGGAAAAAAATAAAACTGCTTACAATCCATAATAAATTATAAATTTTGGTGTTTCTAATAGAGAACGTGAACAGATTTTGTAAATATCTATATTTTACTCATGGGTGAACTAGTATATGAAATTAGGTGAGGCCATATATCCCTATAGAAATTCACTCAATAGAACCATTGGAGTATCCCATTATTAGATCCTCTATATAAATTCAGGTCATTTGACTATACAACTACAACACAATTCATTTTGGAATATTCTAAAAGTAAAAAATTATTTTAAATATATGAAGGAGATAATATTTTTTGTACATGAGTGAAATTTTTGAGAATAAGAGATAATTAAATTAAAATTATTTGATAATTATTGAAATAACTGAGGTCCATAATGATTGAACCACTAATAATAAAGTCATTAATTATGTATATAAGGTTCTATATTACAATTCCAAATTTAATATTTTCATTTGAAAACCAAAATATAAATACAGAATCACATTCACCATTAAAAATTTATTAGTTATTGGAGTAGTTGAATTATTTATATAATATGAAATTTCATTCTTGGATATTATTTAGATAGATTAGAATTAATTTAAGGGAAATATTCAGGACTAGTCAGTTATATCAATGTTTGGAAACTGACTTCTAACTATGTCTAACCAATGTTATAAAATTTAATTCTTCCTGGGATAAAATCCATGTATTTTAAATTTGAGTAAATTTGATTCCATTAAACATAAATCACACAAATGTCTCATTTTAAGAATATTTAGACCACCTTCTCATTTGATTTATATTTTATATAGATTGGAGGTTTATTTCTACATCCTCTCAATTTTTTACATGGTATAAACTCATCATTATACTTAGATGAGCCTATAGGTTTGATATTTTACTTCTAGGGTAATTTTAATAGAGACACAATGTGTTGGTTTTATATTATATTGGATAGACATCTCATGATCATGGAATTCAATGAAACCAATTTTCAAGGATATTTATAGTTTCAGATATCTCATTATATAGTGATATCTAATTCTATTTTAATTTTTCAAGATTCAAGAATAAATGATTTTAATTTTTTTAATAATTTTAGAATCTAAAAAAGATAAAAATAATGTGTGGTTGAAAATAGTCTAAATTATTTTAATATGACTTCTATTGAATCTATTCCAAATATAATGGGGGTTATGGTTTCATTAATATATTTTATTGAAAATAATTTTGAAATAGTTTTTATACCTCTATTAAAACATTGGAAATTCCATAGTATGAAACTACATATTATTGGTTAATGAAATTAAATATTCAGTTTTTTTTTCAATGTATTTATGAATGATGAAATATGTAGAAAACATTTGTGTCTAAGTAATAATTTTTAATGTCGTTGGATTCTCAAATAATTGAATTATATTCCTGTTTTTGTTCCATAAGTAAAATATCTCATACACTTATTGTTTTGGAATGTATTTATTCTAAAAATATGTTTTCTAAAAATAAATTTGTGGATTAGTAACCAACATGAATCCTTCTAGAATGATCTGAATTATTCTTTAAAATGTATTATTTTTGTAAAATAATTCTTTTAAAACTAAATTATAACCCATTAAACATCATCTTAATTAATAAATAGAAAATTTACTTGATTATAAACTCTTTTAAAGGTTCACCTACCTCAGAATTCCCCATATGGAAAAATTTTGAATAATAAGGCCAGCGGAGGGGTCTTTATCTATGCTAAACTGCATTTCATTTCATACACATCTAAAATCCCACTAAATTTTAAAAATTTACTTTATTTAATAAATACTTTTCATTTTTCAATTATTGAAAATTTTTACTAAATTTGGATTTTTTTTTCCAGTTTAAGGTGGTTAAACATTTTAATTTCACTATAAGATCAATTTGGTAATATTGTTTCTACTAATCTCATGAAACATTTGTTTTTTGAGAAATATTGTGAGTATCAATTTTAATTTTCCTCAAATATTATCATTTTTATTTTATTTTAGATAATAATCAATGAATTCAACTAGACTAGAAACACACTCATAATCATAATGTAGATTTGTTTTTCAAAAAATGTTTTTTAAAACTATTATTTTTCCTAAAAATTTGTAAACATATAAATCTGCTGAGTTTGGTATAACTTTTTTGAGATAATATTGTGTCTGAGGTTAACTAGGGATTAGAAAATTCTAGGTTTGTTTTTTTAATTTTATATAAAGATAAGTAATATAGAATCATTTAAAAAATTTCAATATTTGATCAATTTTAACAAAATACCAAAAAAATAATTAGTACAAACATTTCTTTTTAAGAGAATAATAAATCACTTTTATCTAATAGACTTAATGGAATAAAAAACATTTTAAAATAAAATCTAGGATCACATTATAATTAATTCATTGTAAGGATTAATTTTCTTCCACTAAATGTGTTGAATTGACTACTTGGGGACAAATAATACCTTATGTGTGGAAAATTTTGAAGTGGAAATAATATGATATATATTTTACAAATAATTTTTTAAGATATCAAATTATTTAATTACGAAAATGATTTCTAACTCCTAATTTAGTATATATTTAATATTTTTGTTTTCAAATATTATTTTCATTACTATTTTCCTCAAACTGGTGATTTGTTTGTTAAACATATAAAAAAAATTTGCATTAATTTCATAACCTTTAGGAAAACGTTATTTTAGTTTTGGGTGAAATACTCAATGAGAAATATTCAAATCTGATGTTTTCTATTTTAATTTTTTCTTTTACAATTTTCAAGGTTGAATGTATTTAATTTCCATATTTTTTTAGGTAAAATTTAAATTCTAACATTATTGTTCTATATTCATTAATATTTTAATTTTAATTTAGAACTAATTAATCCCTTTATGTGTTTGATTTATACTTAGAAATGTAGTTATATAATGGTATAATGGGACACTATATAAGGGTGATATCTCAAGGTTGATACATGATGGTAAATTTCTAGTTATGTTAGGGTCAGGATTCTGTTTTTTGGACCTATATAATGACCACGTCCTGTACCAAAGGGTTATGTCAAGGTTATCACATATTTTATAGTGTTTCATTAGGGTAAAATTTTCATTACATTGATATTTGGATTTTATGAAACGCCGTTATAGAACTATATCTAGGTTACCCTATTATTTCCAATTTATGCAAGGTTTATGAGCACAAGGATACATTAGTGTACTATGAGGGATTAAAATGAGGAGATTCCAAAATTCTCAAATCAAAATCCAATAATTTGGGAGCATTATTCATGGTCAATAGAGACGTTCATGAATCATGGTCATCATGTTTTGAAAATAAAATAAATAAAGCTTTTGGAGGCCATAATATTCATTTTGTAACTTCGTCTTGAGATTACATGGATGAGAAGATGAATAATATATGGTTTCATGTGAAGATAAAAGGATGTAGGTTATGTGTTTTCAACTATGAGGAAAATATTTCATGGTTCTTCATATGTTCTAACTATGAATTAATCTATAAAAATAATTTATTTCTGGTAAATATAATCGGTTAGAAAGATTGTGAAATACTAATTAAGAGTAGTGGGTAATGAGATGGAGGAATAAACAAGGATAATTTTAATCAATTCAATAGGGGAAGAGGTTGAAAAATAGATGATGCCCAATCTAGAATTTAACTCACTCCCAATTTGTTACATTATAATCCTACTATTTGAAATTAACTCCAACCAATTAAAGACTATATAAAACATCACCATTGGATAAAATGGTTATTGAGGAAATGTAAATGATAAGTATGTAATTTGATTAATTTTTATCTATTCACAGAATTGGAATATAAATCATTCAATTTATCTTATAGAAAACTACTTCTGAAAATTATAATAAGAAACAACCATTAATATTGACTATAATTTTCTAATTATTAATGATTTCTTAATTAAACACATTCAATGAATACACATTTGAACTAGATTACCAGAAACCTGAGATAAAATGAAAAATTCATCTCGGTGGAACTAACTAATAAAATTTTAATCATTTTGTGTACTTAGTCATTATAAACCACTTAGTATAATTGTGGAGAGGCATATCCCATGAAAATTGGGAATGGCTTCGTTTTCTGATTTGGATCTCCAAATTAAATTAATTTAATAATAATTATGGAACATAATTTAAAATATATTCAATCGATTTTTCTCCAAACCCATTTATTTACTTTTTTTATTCTCTAATTTTATGGGGTTCATCCATGATACCATGTATCACTGACACATATGTTTTTTTGTTTTTTGTCACAAATATTTCTTCACTTTCTTCCTGTTTACATGATTTTAATTACCTTCTGTTCTATTATTTTTTTGATTATTTATTATATTCCATGGACCCTAGTTATACTTTATTTATAAGGCCTGGATATGTCTATGTACTACTGAGAGGGTGGGGGAATGAGCAGTAAAATTTTTTTTTAATAAAAATACATCCTATAAAACTAATCCACTATGACCAGTTAATGAGTCAATTTACTTATTAGTTTCTCTTCCTCACCTGTATGAAATATTTGGAATGACAAAAAACACACATGATAATTTTACACGGTTTATCCATGATGTTAGAGAATATTTATTTCCTTGTTTGATGTTTATTGAGTATATAAAAGTTCACATGATTTTAAATATTTTACATTATAAACACTAAATTTTGGATCATAAATTTCAAGATTAAATTATCATATTATATATGATGTGTTTTTTATAATAAAAAACCATTTAATTATTTGTTATTATTTAATTTTGGATAAAATTAGATCTTCAATGTGTGATTGGATTATTATTGTATAAAATATAATTTCTTCATCTAAAAATTCCTCGAAATCCCAAAGAATTGGAGTGAAATAACAATATATCAGACATTAATTCACTAGTTTAAAATAGAAAACCCATGCATGGCGGAGTGTATACATGAATTGATATTGTTCCTCCCAAATAGAATGCATCTTATTTTAGCAGTGTATTGGCCTCCCACAGAAATTCACCAACCCACATTTTAATCTTTTCATCCTTTTATAATCTTCTAAGACAAATTAAAATATATTTTCTATAAAATATTATAGAAATCCCTATGAACAACCATATCATAATATCATTAGTCAATAAATTTATACTTTTTTCATATATAAATAGTAAAATAATGATTTAAAATATATCTTTAAAACTCCAAAGAATTCCATATTTATATTCCTGCGGAATACTTGAATTACACAATCTTTTACTTTTAAAAAAACTAGCAGTTTTAATTTTTTTGAAAAATAAATGTTAGAATGAGATTTCATCATTACCATGAGCTCTATGATCTCGTGACATAAAAATCACTATTAGTAATAAAATCTATTATGTGATAATAATATCCACACAAAAAATAATAACCCCTTTACAATGTATGATTTATTATGAACAAAACATGAATCATCGCCATATTTTATTTTGACTATATATTCCATTGTTAGAAACCTGGATATTTTACCCAATAGTATCTCCAAAACATTCTATGTATTTATGTATTATAATTAAGATCTATGATCCATGAAATACATGCATTACACATAAAGGCATAAAATTAGATCAGTTCAATGACATACATCAGATGCAAATATATATGACCAGGTTAGGTCAAAGACATAAATTTGACACATATACGTATGATCATATTTCATCAAAAAAATACATACCACAAAAATATTTTTGATTAATACAAAATACATACTATGAATTTATACATTCTTACCTTTAAAATTTTATTATTCCATCTCAAGTATTCATTAATTCTTTACAATCTCTTAGAATCCTCAATTTAAACATATGACCAGTTGTATAATCCTCAGAAATAATTTTAAACCACCTAAACACATTTATCTTATTAGGTTCACAATAAATACAAATTCACCTAAACAAATATGAGCACTCCAATTTCCCACTATGTATTTTCTATCTACCCATGAAACTCTTCCCAAATATCATATCAAAACTCACCTTCTCAATTAAGAGACACCAAATAATACATTTTTTTAAAAGGAAAACCTCAAAATATCACACCAAAGATTAGTGTAGTGTTTATGATTATACCCTAACTCTTGGAGATTAGTAAAAGTTTTTGAATGTGATAAATTGGTATACCCTTTACACTATTCACACACTTATGAAATAAAAATCCCCATTTTTAAAATAAAAAACTTCATGGGAATGATATGGTTATAATATCACAAAAGAAACCACATTATAATAATATACATGAGAAATCTCTCCCTCCCTTTCAAAGCATAACACAAGAACCCTAGTGTGTCCTCCTAAATACCTATAAATTATTTTGGATGGGTTCAATACCCATTTTTTATTTAATGTTTTTAATATATCAATTGGGATAACATTTTTTAAAATATCTGACAACTTTTTATTAAAAGAATGAAATTCATTCTTGATGTCTCCATTGGAAATATTTTTTTAATGGGATAAAATTTTATAAAAATATTCTCATAATTTTGGTGTTTCATATGATTCTTATATAGAATTATAGTGTTTTTATAATCACAATTCATTCTTTGATGATTCTTGAAATTCACCCTTATATCATCTATCATCACTTTCATATTAATCAATTGATTGTTAGAACTATTAATGGCCACATATTTGGATTTGGTAGTATTATTCATCATTGAGTTCTACTTCGTAGAGTAAAAACTCACATAGTAGTATTCCATTAGAATATTTCCATATTAAGTGGACCTTATGCCATCAAAATAATTTTCCCAATCACCATCCATCAATTCAAACATATTTAAAATTCTTCATTCCTTCCAATAATCTTGTATCTTCTAATAACATTGAAATTTCATAGAACACTTGTATAATCCAAAATATGGGAATTCATTAGGTTATATTGGTGTCTAATAAAAAGAATCACAACATAAAAATTCATCCTTGGAAGTAGTGAGATAATTTAAAATATTAATCATTGATTTAAAGTCATGTTGGTTTAGACTCACACATTCTACATAATTTCATAATTTTAGTCCCATATGAATGGTTATAAATACTATGTAATACTTCTCCCAATGGAAATTTATATATAGTTCTCTATAATACAATTCTATGTGTAAGAAAATAATATTTTCTATTTTTATAACATGTAATCTGAGAAAATATATTAGCTACTGAAGCATAAAAATCATAATTTTTTCATCATTGGGTTTTCAATATCGTCACATTCGTTTGGATAATATTTTAAAAAATTGTATCATTAAAATATATATTTAACATAACTATACATATCTATAATTAATAGATAAATAAGTTGTTTTTGACTTTTCCTTTGATGAATTTCAATTTCATTACATAGTTTAGTATCATTTAATTCCATTCCCTTTTTGTTTTTTGTCCATACATAACACTATTCAGTATTCACCCTCTTTTTTAATCATTTTAAAATGTAAATATAAATGGGTTTTTGATATAAACATCATGTTAAATCATAGAAATAAAATAATATACATGACATCCATTTGAGAAATTTGGTATATTTTATTTCAGGTAAAAACATTCTTATTGACTCAAATCATTCAAATAGCGTAAATGAATCTTTAAAATAAATCCCTTCAACATGAGAGTACCATTTAACATATTTTTTAATTTATTATTAAAAACACTTCCTTGATCATTTAGTTTTTTTAAATAACCACATTTTTTCAATTATAATTTTGGAAACAGGTCTTATAACATGGTTTCGAGTATCATTCTTCTCAATTTGATATAGTTCCTCATACAGAGCTTTAATATACTATTTATTATGGTCGGTTTTATCAATTGAATGTGGATCAACATAAGAGACTAATGAAATTTAAATTTTAACTTGTATCCCTGACCAGTTATGAATTGGATATTGTGGATTTATAAAAATAGTTTATACTTATATATGCTTCATAGACTTTTGATATTTATTATTAACACTCAATGAAAACACATATTCATCAAATGTAATATTAGAGTGAACATCTCCAAAATTTGATTCACCTTTATGTAATCTCTCTCTTATCTTCTAAGAAATCAGTTGGACATTTACATTATCTTCCATAAAAGATGATACACCATAGTAATAATTCAAGGATTTCATTTCAATAATTGTTGAAATTATAGTAATATATATCATAGTCATGTTTCTATTCCTTCATTTATAGCGATCACATTAGATAGGTATTCTAGAAATATATCTTCCTTTACACTTTCGTCAACATTTTCTTAATTCAATACATTGATCATTATGAGGGAAACTATTAGAAAAAGATAATGTGTTTCATGATTGGGTTCTTGTTATACCACATCACATGTCAGGTCATACAAGAGTTTGACTATAAAATGAATTGATTTTTGGTGTTCAGTATATTAAAAACAATACCCCTTGAACATAACACTGATCATTCAAATCCTGCCATAATTTTTATCCCCAGTTTAACTGCAGTCTAGTTTGGTCTCATAGAACCCCATTTTATTGGTGTGTTTTGGGGTTTCAGTATTGATTTTTGAATCCATATTTTACATGGTAGGATTAAAATTATCTTCCATTATAATATTTATTATTATCTATTGTCAATTTAGTAATATGAATGGATATCTCTCTTTCAAATTTTATTTTCTTTTTTTTAATATCTAAAACATGTGATATTAGATTCTAAAATAACACTATTTTTATTCTTGGATAATCATTAATGAATTCGATAACAAAAAGGTCACCTATTATGGATTTTTTTTTTGATAGTTTCATAGAAATTAATGTGAAATAATTTAATAGGTCTTGTTTGTTTTTCCTTGACTATTTTTCACCTCCCATTAACCATTTCCCATTTAAAAAGTTATAAAAATATGATCTCTATCTAGACTCAATCATAGAATCTCACTCACAACATTTAAATAATAAATATTAATGAAATTATGGTCAACTATGTGTCTATGTTTAATGTACATATTTTATCATCTTGTCTTGTAATTAGGTAACCTAAATTACATGGTTCTCCAATCTAAATTTAATTCCTAGTGAATATCTCATCACATATAATAATAAATTTATAACCAATTCCCTTTATTAGGCTAATGATATTCATTAATATTACATCATTTTATTCAACACATAGTTTACTAATACACATTATTATTCGTCTAAGAATATCATTAAATAAATCCTCATGTGAGTTTATTCTGGATATATCAATTTTAAAAGAACCAATTCCCCTTATTTATAAAGGGATCTCAATCCCTACAGATAAAAAAATTCAATCATAACCCACAAAATGATTTAGAATATTTTCTTTTCTTATTATATGTGAAGAGAGGACACTATAAAGAATCTATGGTCATCTCCTTTTGTTGTCCTTTAATGTAAGTTCAATAAATTAAGGATTTTTCAAAATCTATTCTCGGTTGAAGCATGGTGCCTCTATAATTTTTTTTTCTCCTGGAATTATATTAAAATGTTCCATGTAAAGATGGAAATTCTAGTAACATCTTCTACACATATCCTTAAACCCTTCTAACCTATTTTTTAGACATAATTTAAGAATTATGAATTTGTTCTAGTCTTTTTTAGGTCTATTTATTTAGTTATATCAGTAGATCCTCCAAAAATAAAACATGTATCTATTCTAATAGAGGGATATGTTGTACCAAAAAATGGGATATTTGTTCACAATCTCTATATCACAAGAAATATCCTCCAAATAAATTTTATCTAGGAAATTTTAGTCCATACTAATGGAAATATAATTACTTTTTTTAAATAATGTATCTTTTGAATAGTTTTTGAAGAAACATTCTTGATATTCTTCATATCTATAAAATTAAATATAGTATTATATATTTTATAGTTTCATTCTACCCATGGTTTTATATAATTTCGATAATCCCCCAAATGACCTTAAATACCCTAGGGGTAAATTAGTGTATGGATAATCTTTTTATGTATCTTATTTCCACACTAGATCATGACCTCTTTATTTTTAGGTTCAATTTTTATGTAAATTTTATGGATATGATTCAAAAAAATTAATGTAGTATGAAATTAGAAATACACACATATTGTTACTTGGTTAACCACTATTGGATAGTCTATGTATCACGCATCCAATAGTGTGTTGGTGCACAAAAATCACTAAGATCAATGATATCTGGTTAAGGAAAGGTCACCACTTACTAGGATCACTATCCTTACAATTTTTGGGATATAATAATTATCTCTCTAAGATCACTTCCCTATAGGATCACTACCCTTACACTTCCCCCATTCACTTTGTACTTTAGAGGGAAAACATGATAGGCACACATGACTAAAATAATATAACCATGTAGGTTTTCATACAAAATATAGTATAGGTTCCATTGAAATCCACATACTCTTTCATAACCAAGATGTGAACTTCACTTTGAGATACTCTTTTCCATGGAAGTCCATGGAATATTCTTAACCATTGATAATATTTTTGAGACGTATAATTCATTAATAATTATAGTGTCCCTTCACAAGTGTACTAATCAATACTATGCTTAATTTATTTTTGTTATATGCATTACTCCTTCATAAAAACCAAATTGTTGTGAACTATTTATATGGTACAATATCCTTTTATGTATTGTTCTCTCTCCTCATTCAAAAACACTAATATATGCACACACTATAAACATAAAAACCCATTTCACAATACACTTTCATGTATTGCATGAACATGTCAGTATTTTCATAAAGTCCAAGGCCTTATCACATGGTTTATGAAAACCATATATTCTTTTAAGATTCTTCAGAAAAAATTATAGTACACTATCTTAATGGGGGAATTCTCTATCATTCTGAAAATGGAATGATTTTTTAGTGTTCTTATCATCAGACAGGGGAATTACATGTATGTGTTATCCTGAGTTGGTCTGTAGAACATGTTTTTTATGACTCATTGAGTGTGAGACTCACAAGTAAAGAGAGAACAATATTCCTCTTATCTTTTCCAAAGTAGTGCCTTTGTAGAAAACTTCTCTTTAAGAAATGGTGGGTTTGTGGTGGATCCATTTCATAAGAAACTATAAATATCAAATTATTGATAGGCCTTCCTATGATGGGGGATAATAGCCTTTTATAGGAGTTGATTAATGCCTTAGTATCTCTAATTAATTCATATAATTCATTCATATTGAATCTCTGATATAGAATTCATGCCACGTTATTTCTAAATATCTAAAGCATTCATATTTCCAAAAATAATTACACTCCAAAAAAATGGAATTCATTATCATGAGAGTTTGTAATGAATTCCTTACATTAATGTGAGGATAATCACATACTCTTCTTTTTTTTTGGAATCCTTGAGCATATCACTCATTTGAGTGGCATAGTATTTCTTCACTTGCATTCAACCATATCAATTTCAAGTTATTCATAAGAATATAAGATTAATACTGTAGGAATGGATATTATTACCCTCATATACTCATAAAAATTCCAATAGATGAACCATGGGATCCCTGGGTATGTTTAATAGAATTACAGTATGAACTTCATTGTACAGGATCCCTGAGGAATGTTGCATTTTTAATAATATTTACATAAATAAAATATGATCGACATGATAGATTAGTTGATAGAGATTTTTCAAATCATGAATCCATGGTCATTTTTTACCTAAATGAAACTGGAATATTTATCCTCACTTATTTTTCCAAAAAAAACTCCTTCTACTCTCAACCAAGTATTATTAATCAAAAGATGTCATTACACCCACATGCCACAACACTGAGGTTAGCTCCCAGAAAACCCTCACAAACTATCAATAGTAATTGGCCAAGAATTATTCATTCCAAAACTATGTTCGCCTATGGGAACAAACTCTATAGGCCTTATTCATGGTAATGTCATCATAATTGGTCCCTTATTCATAGGGTTCTCTTATAGGCACATATCCCACCCAACTCTATAATTTTCATCTAGCCTCCCTGGAAATCTCTCCCATGGTCTTGATTAATAGGTCCCCCTAAATATATTTTATGGATAACCAATAGGGCTTGTGTGGTTGTATGATTTTTTTAAAGAATTACTAACACATTTAGTAATTACTATTATGGAATTACTAATTAACCCTTCAAAATAATGCAAAAATATGATTATTTTTTATATAACTTCTTTGAATATTTCTAATGATATATATAATTTCATTTTCATTGAAATCTTCCCATTGTTCTTTTCAAAATATTGTAGTGGTCAATATGTTCATACATAATACATTAGAGAATTCATTCCATACATAATGTCAAGAAATCCATTATATACTCTTAGTAGTACAAAAATATCCCCCTTGGATTTAGTTGACAATATTAATTTGACATTGTCACAAAATTAATTTCCCTTATTAAAATTATTTTCAATTCGCCCACTTACTTTTAATAAAATACAATGGGATATCTAGTTATATCTCCCACTTATTATCTGAGAGGAATTCAAGAATGATAAAATTTATCATTTGGGACTTCTTTTCCACCTATTTGAATCAAACTAAACTCTTAGTATTAACTACAGAGTGATGGGACAAATAAAAAGAAACCACATGTTAGAAAAAAACATTTAATACTGAAATTTTTACAAGAGAAACACTAAGTGAGTTTACCACCTATCACATGATATGTGATATAAATACTCTAAACATATGAAGATGGAGTTCAGTCTAAGAAACTTGAGTTTTATAGGCAATCAACAAGGCTATCCATGTCAATTATAAATTATAATAAATAAATCACAGATGTTGATTTTTCACTTTTAAAGATAACTTTTTGTCTTTATAAATTCACACCAAACAATTAGTATACAAAAATATACTCGATTCGGCAATACATACAATATTACGAGCCTATAGAATTCAGTGGATAAACATTTACCACTTGAGCTTCATTCTATTAAAATTATTATAGGATTCAACAAATCATATGATGGGTATTAATATAACATGATTTTAAGAACACATTTCCTTGGGTCTCTATCTCATGTTATCACTTGATTTTACCTCTTGATGAATTTGAACATGGATGTTCAACAAATGGGAAAGAAGTATTTCTAACTAGATTAGAATTGAGCCTAATACATCCTATCACCAACAACCATGTTCCTTTCAAGAACAACCATTCATGTTTTTGTTCAATAACAAACTCTACATAGATCATATATCCCACATAATTTTTAAACCCATTAATTATATTTCTAAATAATAAGGTATATGGGGATATTTTTACCTCATATTTCCTCATTTTGACTATTATGGTGTCACTATGGACCACCACTTTGATATTTTCTTTAAAATCGTTATAATTTTTATTTATTGTTCAATCTTCCTAGAAAATATCAAAATTTCTCTCTACATAACCAAACATTCATTACCCACATGCTTAGACTTCTTCCAATGTGTCAATTATATAGGTGTTTTCTTTTTCATAGTTTGGGGTTTAAACAATCTTTTATAGGTTTCTTACTTTGATTTAAGAATAATTACACTATCCATCTTCTAATTTATCATCCACTATTGCATTGAAATTTCGATTTACATCACTTCACTCTATGTGAAATAATTCATGAGTTTTTTATGAATACTTTTCCATAAGTAGGTCTATTTTTTCATTATTGATTTCCTCATTATGTGATCTCTATTCTTTCTTCCATTCCAATTAAGCATCTCTCTAATATGTTTTTGGATTTTATAATTATTTTAGGATTTTCTATATCATGGTTCTATTAAGGGAGTCTTCTCAATTTAATATTTGAAATATTCTTCACATGGAAAACATTTTCCCTTTGAATGCATCCCACAATCTACTTATATCCCCATCTAAAATTTATTTGAAATTTACACAATGTATATCGATAAAGATATAATAATTATCAGTGTAAGAAATATACCTCCTTTTTAATGCATGGTGTATTAGATTATCTGATTTTCCCTTAGATCCATAGATTTTGAAATATCTCCATGCCTAAAAACAGAAAATTAGGATGAATCTATGTATCAAAAAAAATTAACACATTATTTCATGTCTTCTATAAGACCTAATATTGTTGTTTTAACCTCTTGTGGGTTCCCTCTAATATTTATTTTTGAAACCTTCATACCACTCCCTTTTCATGGGTGTGTTCGTTATTTTCTTCTTTTAATTCTTATTTGGAGTTACATCCTATCAATTAAAATATGAATTAATGAATCATGATATTTGTGACATGATAAGATTTTCTTGATTCATAGGGATGGAATACGTATACTTTTCATCATCCAAATGAGTTATAAAAAATGTAAACAACTCTTGATATTAGGCTTACTGTTGATTTATAAATTACCCTTTACTGAACCCAATTAATATTTGAACCATCGAGTCGTCTTACTCCTTTATTCAACTTGAGAGATAATTTTTATTTCGAGAGTCCTTACACTAGAAATCTCCTATATTATGGATTAGTTATGAGTAAAAAAATATTGTTTACTAGTACTTCATTTTATATTTCATTATTATAATAGATACTTTCAGACATACATGTTCTTGTTGTAGCCTTCTATTACACTCAAACAATTATGATAGGTGTGTAGTGTGTTATTTAACAATGGCTATTATACTATATATTTATTTTGAGTTCAGATTCATTACCTTGTCATTGGATTTTTTCCCATCTCTATGGAAATTAGTTTCATTTCTTCATTTTGAGACTCATTTTCTCCCCTGGATTCAGGGAAAGTTCAATATGTCTTCAATTTCAAACGTTTTTCTTGTTAAATTTAATTTCATATACTTGGATTCAAATATAATAAGAAATATATTCATTTTTTAATTTTTTTTCTCTATTTCCTTAGTCATGTGTATGAATTTAGATATTTTATTTCTTTGAATTTATTTTTATTTTGTTGTTCTTACATAACATGGCATATATGTTTCTTCATTTTATGATTAATCCAAACCTTCCTATGGTAAATATTTAATTTCCTTCAACTAAATAACTATATTTACATAGACACTACCACACTAAGTAATTTCACTATACCACTACCTATTCATTAAATTAAGTCTATTTTATATTGAACCATGATAAGATAAAATTGAAAATTCATTTCCTCTAGTCAAATAAATCCTTTCAGACTTCAAAAAATACAATAAAATAAACCAATTCTCTAATACTAATAGTTCATCCCAAAAAGGGTTTTGATAACCTTAGAGTGTTGGTGGTGAATCAGGATATAGATATTATTTTTAATATTCACATTTCCCCACATTATCTTGAACACTTTATTATTAGGGTCACTTCCTATGGGCTTTGTATTGTGATGATACATATAAACTAAAGCATTAATGGAAGAACTAAGACACCAATATTTTTACATTGTTCAAAACTATCTGATAATCCATGTATTGTACACCCTATTGTTTTTTGGTGCACCAAAAACACTAATATCACTACATGATGGTCTAGGGTAGGTAACTCATTCCTAGGATATTATAACTTATAATGTTCAGGATAAATTCACTATCAACCTAGAATAATATCCATCTAGGATCATTACCGTTACACATATCTCCTACACTAACTACATTAGAGAAAAAACATGATAGGAACGCATAAATTAAATAATATAATCATGTAGGATTTTACACAAAATTGATGGTAGGTTCCATTGTGATCCACATATGCTTTCATAGTCTTGACATGAACTTCACTTCGAGAAACTACTTAACCTGAATAGTAACAGAATATTCTCTAACTTTGGAATAATTTTGATGAATTTAACTTTTAATAATAATTGTCGAATCCCCTTCATAATTATAAAACTAATTATTGTATGAAATGTATTCTTCATGAATTCAATTCTCCATTGCTCAAACCAAATGGTTGTGCACTATTTTCATGTTCACACTTTCATTTAATGTTTCATTCCCTTTAATTCTTCACAAACATTTATCTATATACATATTGTATACTTAAAACTCCATTTCTAAAACCACATGCAAGAACTACATCTATTTCTCATTATTTTTGTAATTTATGAATTCTTCTCACATAGATCACATAAAACATGTATTCTCTCTAGATTTATCATGAAATAATGTAGTACATTGTCTTAATGGGTACATGAACCACCATTCATGAAACATGAATTATTTCATTGTGTTCTCCTGTCTATATAGGGGAATTACAAATATTTTTTATCCTGATTTAGTTCATCAAACCTTGTTCTTTTCGAACCCTTGAGTGCATGAATCAAAATTAAAGAGAGATAGGTATTCATTTTTTCTTCTCCAAAGTAGTTGCTTTTTAGAAACCTTCTCTTCATGAAACTATGGTTTTATGGTGGCTCTGTTTCATCAGAAACTATTCTCTAAAATTATCAGAAGGACCTCCTACATGTATGTGGTTATCCTTTTATATTTTATAATCACAAACTCAATATTTAAATGGAATTATGATAATTCAACTGTGTTGCTTCTCATAGATTTATCTTGTGTCACAGTATTTTAAAATACCCAAAAATTTTGAATCTCTAAAAAATACTTACACTATAAAACATACCCTTCATTATTATATGAGATAGAAAATTATTCCTTACATTCAAGTGATAATAATCTAGTAGTCCTCCTCATTTTAATCCTTTATAAGATCATGTATCTGAATGTCCTATTACAGCTTCTCTTTCATTCGACCATGTTATCTTCAAGTTTTTCACATTAATTTATGATATAGATTTCATGCATGGAGATTCCTATAATCATCTACTCATAAAAATATCAACATAAAATCAATGTCATACTCAAGGATGTTTGATGGAATTTCATTATTAACTCTTGTGTACCAGATCCCTGAAGAAGGTCACAGGTTTGAGATAATTAAGATAAATCAAATATGCTCAGCATTGAATATCGAACGACATAGATTGATTGAATAAAATGGTTCTGGTTGTATTTATAAATTAAATGACATGGTAATGTTAACCATGATTTTTAATTATTCATAAATGCTTTATATTATCATATTTATAATTTATTAATCAACTGATGTTGCTACCTCCACAAGCCATGATACTAGGGTGGACTCCGAGAACACCCCCACATAGTATCAATGGGCTTCGGCCTAGTTAGATTCTTCCCAAGACTATTCATTCCTTGAGGCATGCACTCAATTTTACTTTTGTATAGGCTAGCTAGAATAATCATCCCCTTATACATGGGGGTTCTTTTTGGGCACATGTCACACGCACATCCTTATCCACATGCGACCACCCTAACATGCTCTCTCATGGTGTTTGACGGAATGGTCACCCTAAATATGGTTGAGGGATAGCCTTGGGAACTTGTGTGGTTGGCCAATATTTTTTTATTGAACTCTAAAATAACTTAGTAGTTAAAATTTGTGAATCTCAAATACATACTTCACTTTGATTAAACAATATAAATATATGATATATACCTTATTTATATAATATATATGGATTGTATAAACTCAATTTCCAAATAAAACAAAAAATGTGTCTTTCCCAAGAATTTTAGTGATAAAGTTATGTATTCATACCATTATTTACACTATTCAATATTCATTCCACACATATTTTCAACAAATACATTCAATAATATTAGGAGTCGATGAATTTCTCATGTAACCTAAAATGTTCGGATGAATAGTTTTAGGGTTTTTATATTTAATAGTTGTTGGAATTTCTTATTTATTAATGAATATGTTCTAAGTATTGTAAAATTTCTCTGACATTACATTTATATATTTCTAAAATTCAATCTTTTAAAACATCGAGGCTCTCCTTATACTTAAGACACAGTGATTCAACATTGATATATTTTTCCTCCTGAGAGGTGATATTTTTATATGAATCTTGTATAATAATTTATTTCTCATCCAGTTTCAGCTTAATATGATTGAGCTCTACAATGTTCTTATTTTATTTACAATGAAACTAATATTCCACATTAATGAACCTATTAAATTTATTCTTGATATTTTTACATACATTACTGATCTCGTAATATTATTAATGATATATGTCATGTTCTATTTTATAACATAAGCCACATATAAGAATCACATTCATATTTTAATCAACTAATATAGCTACCATTTTATCTATCATCGTGGTCCATGATGTTTGTGTATTTTATAGAACATATCTCTTTTGGATCATCACTTTAGGAAGAGTTTTATTCTTACACAATTCATAGCCTGTGTCTCTTTTTTAATCGTAATGTATTCATATTTTTCTTTTAAAAACCTTTAGAGGTCTTATCCTCCTCGTTATTCATAATCATATATTAACATGTATTTAATCTTCTTAGGTAATTATTCATAATGATTTATTTTTCCTCTATATTTAAAAAAAATCTGGAAGATTTATCTTATATTTTATATTTCCCATTTTTACATTTTTAGATTTAGGAGAACTATTTTATTTCATTTTTCATCACTTGAATAATATATATATGAATCACTTGATGAAACATCATATTTTTCCTTGATTATTAATTTATTCATGTAATTTAATCTCATAACCTATTTACATATCTTACTTAATATTGGTTCACTTCACATCTCATAATTTAACATATTAACATATATATCATTAAATTAAATATCATAAATGTTTTCCCGTTATAGGATCTTTGGGTAAAATCTTATTGGAATGTACTAAAACGTTTTTAGACCATAGTCATATCATTATTATTATACCAAAATCCTCTAATATGACTAACTATTTAATTTACCCTAGATAAATAATCATCAACATTTACATCTTAACTGTCCTAATATCTTCTATGTTTTTCATCATTATTTGAAACATGGATCTTATATTTTGATGTTTCCCTCATACATTTTCTCAAAATTATCTAAAATTTATGTAGCTATATATTCCCCAGTAAATGTTTTCTAGACTTTTTCAGATAAAGATAATTGTATTAAATTTTATTATTTCCTATAACACACCACTATTTTAAATTGTACATTTTCTATTACAAATCGTTGTGTTTTGTATCCTATGAGGCATGCATCACTAAACCAAAATGAACTAGGGAACATTATATAACCATTAAAATATATTTTTCAATTTTTTATATAAATAGAGAGTTATCTAAATTATGAAAAATATATTGAAATAATATAAATGTCATTATTAATACTATAGAAATTATAGGATTAAAATAGTGTGTAAAAATAATTACTAAAATAATTTAATGATTAAAAACACACACAAATATATATATATATATAATTACCAGGAAAGTCAGTCAGAGGCAGGCCCCTGACTATTTATTAAATAAAAGAAAAGTACAACAAGTACATAGAAGCACAATTACATATCATAGACTTAAAAACCATCATATCCCCCATACGAACCTCCTTCCGCAGAGGCCGTCTCCCATTCCGAGCTTTCATATTGCTTTAGTATCTTGGCATACTTCCTTCTAAGGTTCAATTTCTCCAAAGATACCAAGTCATGCGGAGATTGTTTGAAAGAGGATCTAGTGGACAGCGGCTTTGGAAAATCAGAGTAGTCTTTCCTCATCCTTCTTTTTGCTGTGATGTTCACTTCCTGTCCAGATTTCCCCTTCCCGTCCTTGAGAACCTCACAATAGGAAGGCCTGGCCATCACACCGTGACTTTCCTTGTCACTGTCCGAGATGTCTCCCCAATTTCCAGCTACCATGCCATAATTGAAACCATCAGCCACCCCTCGATCCCATTCATTACATCTGTTACTGTCAACTACAGCCAGACATAGAGGCTGCCCTGCCATCACTTGGCTGGTATCCACCGCCTTCACTGCATTTCCTGGAAAACTCCCTTCATCCTTCCCTTCAATCTCTTATAGAGCATCCAAATCCTCTTCGGATTCCAAGACTTTGAACCGGTTGCAGTTGGTAATATTACTCCCTGAGGCATCAGGTAGCGGCTGCATATTCTTCCTCTCACTAATCAGATAATGACTGACATCTGTCATTTTCCCACAACCCTCTTTAGTCGATGGCATCCCCTCCTCATTCAGATCCGTACAACTGAACCCAACATTGGAAACAACGACAGCAAGCCTGCTATCCTCAGGTGCCATCAAAGGCCCCTGCATCCCACTGCTCACCTTGTTGCTACCACCCCCCATCATAGCAGCAGCCCCCACAAGCATGCCACCTTCTGTCGTGCAGCGATCAAGATGAGACCTGCCAGCACTAATGATCCCTGGAGCTTCTTGCCTCTGCTCTACAGCCACCAGTGTGCATGCTACCATTCCAACAGCAGCACCCCTTCTATCCATAGCTCCCTTGGCAGTATTCCCCCGATTCAAGTCCATATTCAGTCTATTCATCACCACAGACACCATAGGATTTGCAGAATCAACTAGCTTTTCCAAAGCAGTTGCAGCATAGGAGCCACATCCAGATGCATTGCCCATCGGATCATCACCAGCAGACTTCCCCCTCCTGTCAACAGATTTCCCAATCCTTTTCTCCAGACCAAGAGACCTCCTGCTACCATGTCGATCTTGACAGCTACCATCTAAATGATCCATCCTCTTGTAGGTATTGCAATAATCGATCCAAGATTCGTAAACCACCGCCTGCTTCCATCTGATTTCCTGGACCACAGAAATCCAGACCCATTCAACCGGAGGTCTTGAGATATCCACCTCCACACAGAGTCGGGGATTTACCGGGTGACTCACTGTGGCTGTTCGAGCATCAGAGCACAAGAATCTACCAACCAAGTTCCCAAGCAAGCGCAAAATCGCTGGGTTTTGGAACGGTAAAGGAAAATGAGGAAAACTTACCCAAATCGGGACGGAGGCGGGATCACGACCCATACAGAGATCAAAACTCCATCGAAGGAGAAGAAATTTACACCTGTTGCATCGCCGTGGAGCATTAGCCCATGCCCGAATGAGGTCTTCCTCCGAGGCGAAGCGTATCATCAAGTGCCGGCTATCCAAAAGACCAACGACCGCACGATCTTGCAGGTCCCATTTCCCAAAAAAACCGATCGAAATCATCAACTGATGGTCTACGAAAATTAAATCTAGCCACCAGGGTCAGCTCTAGATGACTCGTTGCTTCAGAAAACTCTGACATCGAGATTGGCATGTGAGGATTACCAAGATGCATATCCGACACCTTCGGACTCACCGCTATCTCTGGAAACTCTGGGAGATACAGAGGATTGGACAAAGGAACAAAGGGGTTTCACGACCTCATCGGTAGGCCCTCCCTCCCCCCCTTCCCACCTCCGGGAAGGGGGGCGAAATCATCAGCTGGCATCAGCTAGGGTTTCATCACCGATCGGGATGAGCTCTCTTCGCCATCTCTTTCAAACCTCAATATATATATATAATTATTTTCTAAAGAAATTATTTTAGGAAAAGAAATATATTATGGATATTATATTTTTATGATAAATATATTTACATTAATATAATTTTCAATTGATAGTAATTGAGAATGAAAAAACTAAATATTTTGTTTTCAATTTATATATGAATATATTTTTCTTTATATTTTAATGTTTTCATTTAAAATATTAATATCAACATTTTTTAATTAAGTTAGAGAATATATTTTTTAAATCTAGGTTTATAATTTAAAACTCTACTAAGAGGGGTTATCATATAAATTTTTAAAGAATTAATTTTTAAGGTAAAAACTAGTTAAAGTGGTAAAATTAAAAAAAACAGTATAAGTAACAATGAATTTTAATTTATTTAATTATAATTTAATCTCATAATATCACTCTCATTTTCATTTGATGTATATATTACCATCACTATAAGGGTTCTGGAAACTCAATTTTTCTTCATTTAGATATGGTTCATATGCATAAATTTTCTCCCTTATGTAGAATAAATATTGGTTATATATTAACTTATAAACAACATCATAATATTTTATTTTGAATGATTAAACATTTATAAATCCATTACAGCCACTTACTATAAAAATTATACTCTCTTATGTGAATATTTATTCTTCCAATTTCATACAACTAGAAACACCATATATTTTCTTCCTTTTATTTAAGGGTTTTCACCTAGATGCCTTATATCAATTGATTGGGGAAATTAATGATATAGTTATATAACCTTGATTTTATATGGGGTTAGTTTTAGGGATTCATAATTAGAAATAATTTTTTTTGGTAGATTAGTGAAATACTTAAAATCCATATATATTTTATTCCAAAAAATATATTTTTTGATCAGTCATTCAAGTAATTTATGTATAATATAAATATCCTCCTTCTTTCAACGAATTGATTATGATCATTTTTGGAAATAAAAATTACTAAAATTTAATATTTTTATATCTTAGTATCTATATTTATTGATTGCTATGTAATGTGGATTATTCATTGAATTAATATTCATATCATTTATAAGGAGAATGAATTGGACTTAAAGTTATGACTGGTGGGTCCCATTATTTTATAACTCCATGATGTATCGATTGGTTTAATGATAAAAATGGTTTAAATATTTGGTTTATGCATACCCAATGAACGAATGATTTCATTGTTATGTCCATGACTATAAGAATGATGTTCTAACTATGACCTTGATAGGGAGAATAATTCCCTAGGTGAGGATTGGATAGAAAAGATAAATATGTACATGATTATGAATTTTATCATCATGAATGTTTTTATTGTTATTAGTAAGATTATTTATAATTTTATGTCATCTATAGATTTTTTTTCAAAAACATGTGACTTGTAATGTTTCATTTTTTAATTATCATTTGTTTCCTACAATATTATTCATGAAATGTCTATGCCCTGATAGATTCAATTGTAAGTTTTTTATTAGTGAGAGTTTAGGCTCACCATTCTTTTGTTTTCATTTCCCCATGTTATGGATAAATGTATGAAACATTATATGTCTAGAAGAATATAATTTGTGTATAGTATTTTAGTATATTTCAAATACAAAATATAGATTATGTTGTTTCATTTATTTATGAATATATATATATATATATGATGAGTTGCGTATAGGCTTTAATAGATAAATATTTTTCTAACTCTATAATATTCTAAACTGAAAAGGTTATTTGAATGTGAGTGACTCAGAATATTATTGTGATATTATAGTTAATAGTTTTCCAAAATGGTTCACATTGTTAAATTTCATTTCTAGTTTATAAATAATGTGATTATTCACACTGAACTATGGTATCATATTTGTATGGTCTCTTAGTAGGTATCAATAGAGGGTTTATATGACATTATAGATTATTATTTTATCTATTGATGAAAATTTAAGAGTTAAAAATTTCTCCAAGAGATGATAAATTAATATTTATTATAATATCAAAGATATAGAAAAATCATTATGAATTACTAAGGTATTATTGGATTTGTTATGATTTTTTATTATTATGATAATAGAACATTAGAGAAAACAATAGGATTGTGTCTCTTTATATGAATCAAATGTTATGTTTTTTAAAAGAATGATGTTTTTGGTCTCCATATAGATACATCATTGTAGTGATAATTTCATGGTGATTCAGAGGTAAAAAATATTTCCCTAGGTGTAATCACCCATAAATTGGTAGTATGAGTATCAACTAGTTCCTCAATTGGTGCATGATTAGTTGGGTCCAAATATCACACCCATATAGATAATACTAAAAGATATGATTTTAATGGTTCACATGAACCCAAAAAAACATTATGAATGATTCGAATATACTGGTTTGAGAATCTAATAGGATAATAAAAGAGGATATATTAGGATAAAAATATAGATTCATATGTTAAGTTATATATTAGAAGATATGTGATTTTATATATAATAAATATGTAGAAATTTTATGGAATATATTAAAATTATTTTTGGATTTTGAATATTATAGGAATGTTCCGGGTTATTTGGGATGGTTATTTATTATTATTATGAAAAATAATGAACTAAACCTAAGGAAACATAAGTATAAATAGATTTAAATATCATAAAATAAATAAATAGTAATCTAACATATTGGTTTCATAGAGTAGGATATGTTGAGTAATAATTTGTTATATTCCTCTTATAATGAAAATTTTTCAATAGTCATGTTAACTCTTTCAGTTGCAATGATGGTTGCGGCCAAATGGAATAGCGTATAATAAGAGTGCAATAGAAAATTTAGATATTATCCTAGTGATAAAGGTAATGGGTTAGGAGTTTATGTGAGAAATATTATCATCATACCAAACCATTTATCATGAAATCGTGCTTTCAATGTGAATATTGTTGAATTCTCAAACACACCAAAGAAGGGAAGTATAGAGTATCATAAAAATTATAGTAAGATTGATTATTAAGGTAAAAAAAATTCCTCATAAAAAATGAAGGAAAAATAAATGATTTTTTTACCAAAACAATGTATCAATTGGATAACACGATTGTTTGAAAGGTTATGCTTCCTAGTTGAACAAAATATATTAATAATGAAATATAATTTGAAATTTTATATCATGTTATTACTATCTTATAGATTCCATATATTAAATTTATTGGTTAGTGATAATTGAAATTTCATGGGTGTGATAAATTTAAGGGTGGGGGTATAAGGAGCCACAAAAAATATTTTAAATTATATACTTTCTATTGAAATCTACTGTATTTGATAACTTCGTATTCACAAAACACCAAACCAAAACAAACTGTAGAACATTATATTACTATTAAAATGTATAAATATAATTTTCGGATAAAATATAAGTAGTTAAATCATGAAAAAGTATATATAAATAATACACAAACATTATTAATATTAAGGAATTGATTAAATAAAAATAGTAAGCCAATAAAGTAATAATATCAATTGAAACATAAAAAAATTATATTTTAAAAATTATATTTTTATAAGACTTATTTTAAGAAACCAAATAAATTTTTAATAAATTATATTGTTTATATAAAGTATATAATAATATTAATTTAAAAATTAATTAATAAGAAGTTAGAATGTAGTCATATAATATTTTAAAATTTTATTTCAAATGAGAATAGTTTACATTATTATTAGTATTTTTTTTTTAAATTTACATTATTATTTAGAAATAGAATTATATAATACGGATAATAAACATAGGAACAAAACACCCATACATAGTAATTGTGGTTTCTTCAATTTTTACTATTACAATAATTACTTAGTTAAAACTACTTACCAAGAAAAAATATAATTATAAATACCAAAGTATAAATGAATTGAATCATGTTTTTAAACATGTATAAAAATAAATGGTAGAGTCTCACTAAAAATTATATCACCCAACACTTTATTATTTCACACATTTGGAACCATTGGCCCTTGAATAGTTTCATTCTATTTTTTATAAATAATTGTTGTTCACCAAAGTTTTGTTTTCAACCCTAATAAAATGTATTCACTCCACCCCTCTTACAGTTACACATTCTCTTTAATATTTACAAACAGACATTCCCACTATTCCTTTCCTAGATTTCGTTTTTATGCCATAAATTTTATGGTTACCATAAGATAACATAATATCTTAATTTCAAAGTATATTTTCTTAAGAAAGATCAAGGTCCCCAAGTGAGTATTACATAATTGTTATAATATTACAGTTAATTATTATTTTAAAAACATATCAAAATAATAGTAATATAATTTCCTCATAATCATTTTGATACTAATGTTTTGTTATATTAATGTAAAAATAATTATTTATTCTTTTCTATCCCCCAAAAAAACTATATAACTTCAATCGTTTGTTTTTTTGAACTACCGCTTCAATAAAGTGACATATATCATTGTGTCCCACAATATTTCATATCATGTTATATTGATTGAAATGAATAACAAACAATACACAAATAATATAGTTATATTAATGAATAAAAATAATATCATCCTCCTTCATTCCAAATTTTTTATTAAGGAATGAAAATTTTATTCCTGGATTGGGTTGGTTATCACCTCCGGGATTTAAGGTATCACGTTTTTCATTTAGTTTTTTACTTATTCTTTAACTTATAGAAAAAAAAATCAAGACCTGAATAATATCTAAATAATATCATTATGATTTTATAATAGTTACATATTAATGAAAATAACATTCATATCTATACTCATCAATTTATTTATCCATTTTTGGGTAAGTCTAATAACTTACTTGAACAATGATCAAAAATAATACAAAGGATAACCAAGAGAATGTAATTTTTATTATATAAGATATAGATAAGTAAGTAATTATCTATTTTTTCTCTATAATGTCATCATAATATACAATTCATTAATTAATGTGCCATCATTCATTTATTAAAAATCAGAAAAACAAGCTTTTTTCCAATTTTATCTAAAAGAAGCCTAACTAAACATTCTAATGAATGAAATTATATCATTATAAATTATATGAAAACATAAATTAGACGACATTTTATGATATATTAATGATTAAAATTGGTTTAACAATTATAAAAAACACTGCTAATATGAAGTTATCTTAAAACAATTATGATTACTCACACTTGACATTGAATATTGATGATTACTAATTAATATAGAAGTACAAAATAATTGAAAATTATTTTTATAACGGGTTTAGATATGAATATGTCTCTGAAATATATTACTATAATAGTAGTATTTTTACACATGAGATTCAACCACTTTTGTTGTTGTTAGATATTAAGCTAATGGTTTCTTGAATTAATTTAATTCCCTTGAGACAAATATTATATTTTACACCATAAGTTCTTTTTGTACGGTTCACCTACTTACCACATTAATATTTGGTATCAGTAACCCTCATTATTATTTTTATTTTATTTAATTTTTGAAATTATATCCCTCTATGTGGCTTGAATAAAATGTATCAAGATATATTTTTTATTTTTTATAAATAAATATTTTAAACTTGAAAAAAAATTGTAATATTTAAGATAACATTTTTGTGCCTATGTACTATGTAATAATGAGATTTCTATGACCCAAGAGGCCGAATTTTTATATTATAAAAATATTAAATAAATTATATCTCATGTAAACAATTTTTATAAAATAATGGATTAACTCTAAAATGGATTCTCATATGGAAAATATGATATTGTCATTAATTATTGAATGTGGGTTTTCCTTTGGATTAATATAAACATTGTCAGCATTGAGTGTTATGTTAAATTGTTGTATTAGGATGATTAATAAACCAGTTAGTTAATTAATTATTTTTTTATATAGTTTTCATGATATAGACTCATCTTATAAATCCTCATTATGGAAAATTCCTAGAGTTATCAGTATAACCCTTGGGCTTTTTATTGGATCTATTGGTAGAAGTGTTCTTTGTTGAATGACAATAGTTCATGATTTGATGATATGTGTGCCAATGTAGTACACATATCTCAACAATGTTATTGATGTGTGACCATTCATTTTTTATCTAAACATAAGGAATGGAATTATTTTTATTTGGATTAATAATGTTTTCTCATCCCATTTTGAACTTGAATCAATTAACTAAACAAGAATTGATTAGTATATTGATGTTTTATTATAGTTGATATTTTTATCTTCATGGTATTAAAAATTGATAGTTATTTAACCTCTCACATTTTTTCACCGTTATCATGGAAATAGATTTTTGCTAACCCAAAAAAACTGAGGATATCCATTCATGTTTTTTTTCTATTTTGTGAATTTCTCACAATGTTCATCACAAGTTCATCACCAATATATCTTTAGGTCAATAGATCAACAAATACTCAGTATTCTAGTAGTTCCTAACAATTATTTTGAAAATGAATTGATATTATAGTTTTGGGTTTATAATCAATGGAATAATCATAGTGTGTGATGATGGTATATATTTTGGATCATATTGGGAGATTCACGTTAAGAGGTGTTAGGAATTCTAGAGATGTGATGCGTGGAAAAAAATTCATGATCAAAATGGGTGATGTAATTCAACCACAATAAATGATTAGTTTCTGGTAACATCGCAGCTAATATACTAGAAGATTTTGATGGATGGATTAATGGAGTATGTGGCATGTGAAGAAACACATATAAGTCCAATGGTTTCTATAAATTCTATAAATATTTGGTTTTTAGTTTGATAAACATAATCCTTGTAGAAACCTAGTAATGGTGTCAAGGGTTTCTGAGAAAATAAAATATCACAAGTCATGTGGTATCCACTAAACTCTATGTGACCAGTGACTAGACAATCGATGTGT
Organism: Viscum album; assembly: GCA_963277665.1. NCBI lineage: Eukaryota > Viridiplantae > Streptophyta > Magnoliopsida > Santalales > Viscaceae > Viscum > Viscum album. The sequence goes on along the minus strand of OY728119.1, from coordinate 1,007,820,235 downwards.
ATATTTGGGTTACATAGGAATAAACACATCTAGTCCTACATGCACAACCACAGTTCATGGGAATGTCCCATTATTCAAACATGACCCTATTACATTCACACAGTCTAAAACGTGGGCATATACATAGTAAATGGGTGAGACCAACTACATGGGAAGTACCATAGTACCTTGACATTTTCAGGTACATATGCATGGCCAATGTATGTGTGAACATTTTATAATTATGCTAGAATGATCAGTAGTACACAGGAAGACCTATGGTTTCCATGTCAGGTCGTATATATCATAAACATATCAAATGAATTCTAAATTATAGTTTGATTACCTTATTATATTTTGTGTATACTAGTATTAGTATGGAGTGATCTCTTGATCTATTTCTACGAGTGTATAATGGGGAATCATGTCCTAAGTATACGGTGTGATCCCCTATGTGGGATCCGTCTTTGATATAGTTTAGGAATTCTTCTGAGTGGCTTTGGGTGTCTTCCTCTATCATTATATTATTAGTTAGGTTGTTTTTTCATGAATAATCATGAATCATATAAATAATAATCAATCACTTATATATCATGTTATTATTGGATAAGGCCTTGTATAAACCATAGGCCTAGATGAGATCCCATATATGTGAATTGATATCTTCTGAGTTACAACATGTACATCTTCATTGAAAGTCTCAATATTAACAACCTCTCACATGAGTTATATTACTATTATCAAACTCATGATGTGAGACCACTCAGATTAATTTTAACTTGATCCCTCAAAAAAAATCCTTGGCTGGTAGAATGTTTTTTTATTTACTTAGATGCAATGTTTTTTATGAAAATTTATAGGTTAGTATTATTATTGCACATATTTTTATATACATTTTTTATGAGGAGATGACCACAGCCTTGGGGGCATATATTTGGTGATTTTGGGTTGTCCAACTAGTTATAGTTATACTCAACCCCATATGGACACTTCAGACATGTATCATGTCTTATGAAAATGATAGGAATTTCGATGTTTTCATAGGTTTATTATGATTAGGTGGAGAATAGTTTAGTATGATCATGCATTGTTCAAACTAGGTGTTTCCTGTGATATTAGTATACTATTTCCTAGATTTTAGGAGTATTTTAATAGTTTTGGTGGGCCATTATTTTGTGATATATGCTTTCTTATAATTTTTTACTCAAATTCAGTATATATATTTAATCAGTCATTTTTTATCAATTTAATTTTACCTTTTTATAGTACATGGTTATTTGAAGACATATTTTTGTAGGTACCTTATGCTAATGCTTTATGTAACACCCCAACCTTCCACGGTATGCTTCCCTTTGAATATTAAAATAGTGTGTGTTGTACACAACTTCGAGTTCTACCACACCACAACCAATCAAACTATCTGTTATGAATAGTAATACCCACTTTTTGAAATTTTATAAATTTTATCATTCAAAATGGACTTCATTTTTGGATTCGGAATATTGAAATTATCTTATGGTGAATGTTTGGTATTTTTCTGAAAACTTTCATTTTTTTATGAATAGTGAAAACCACTAAGTTATTGTTTAAAATAGAATATTTATTTAAATAATTATTTAACTTATCTAAATTTATTTTAGGTCAAAAAAGTTACATAATACCTATATAAGTTCAATTTAATTCATTGGAGTCAGTTTATAATAATTTTAGATATATATAAAATATTTATTGAACGTTTTACCGTCTTTTACCCACATCCTAGGAGCATTTGAAAATTTACATAAAACATAATTTTACCACTTTTGGGAGTTAAATTTCAAAAACCCTAGAGACATGGCAGATATTAGTAAGTAAAATGTGGTTCAATAAGATGAAAATAATTTTTGGTGAACAGTAACTCTTTACTTTTATTTACCACGGTTGAATGTAAATAGGGGAATTAAGGTTTAAAATGATATTATTATTACCCTAAATTACATCCTAATTCTATTGGATAAGTGTAATTCGACTGAAAACTACCTTAGGAATAAAATATGATCCTTTATGTACACTTGGATTAGATTATGACATTTATTATTATTTAATTCAAAGAAGTGTTAAAAGTGTTAAATTCAATGTTTAATAACTAAACCAATTTTAATATAAGGTTAAACATAAGATAAATTCAACTGTAAATATTAATTAGAAATATAAATATATTTCCTACATAATGTTATTTTATTTATATTTTTTAGACATTAAATAATTAAATTTATTTATGACACAATGATGATGTAGTATTTACCTAATTAATGAAATATTAAAATAATTGATATTATATATATCCAAATAAATTTAATTTGAGACTCTTTATGATTTACATTAAATTTATAGGTTAATATGACATGTTAGGGTTGGTTAGATGAATATATTTCTAAGTAATAATGCTGTTATGAATTTATAAAAAACAAAATACCAAATAGTATCAAAATTGACATAAAAGAGTTTTTAAAACAAATGTTATATTATTAATTGATATTCTATTCTTAAAAATATAAGGTTCATCGAAAAGACATATATAATGATATTTGTATCATTAATAAACTACTTTGGGTTCTCTTGTAAGTATATATTATGTTTATTAACCATATAATATAAAAATACAAAGAGACATGGTAAATGTCAAACTATTTAACTAAGAGTTAAATCTAAAAGATGAGGTTAATATAGTGACCCAAACTTGTATAAAACCTATTGTTTGAGTGGTTTTCGACCCATCCCCACCATATCCTTTAAATAATTCATTTTTTATCCATTTGAAACCGAAAATTATTTTATAATAAAATAATATTTCTAGCTTTTCCTAAGGTGCCCCTCACCCCTCTTATAAAAGGGAACTCTCCCTTCTCTCTCATTCACACCTTCAAAGCCATTTGGAATAACCAAAACCTACTCCAATACCCTTTAAAATATATTCCATTCATCCTAGTGTATTTTATTTAGTTATAAAGCCAACCTAAGGAGCCTTTTTCATCAAATCAAAAGGAAGAACCTGAAGAAGAGGTAAGTATTTCATCACCTCTTTCAAGTTCCTTTCTTCTTCCAATTCATCTTTCTTTGTTTTTACATTATAAAATAATAACTCCAGTATATTCTATATACTGTGATGCTATTATAAATATGGTACAACCATATTCATTATTCTATCAATTCTTTCAATGACATGTCACCATACATGCCTACGTACAGCTTATCGTCTCCAAGTCGGGGTGTAGTTTTTATTCAATACATTATAATTTGATAGTTATAATAATGATGTATAATTGATTAAATAATAAATATAAAATTATAATGATTCTTTATATATTATATACCATCCAATTATATATTATTTTAATATCAAAAGAATGATATTTTCGCTCGTGCGTACGTACGGGTTACCGCCTCCACGAACGCGTTGAGATTCGTTCCCCATCGTATCCATTCAAGAATAATTTTCATTTAATGATTAAAAATAATGTTTAAAGACTTAATATCATTATTAATATTAATAAGATACATTATATCTGTAACAAACATTACTTACGTAATAGAGCATATAAATGAAAATGAATCAGTAAACACTCGAAACGACGATAATACTAAAATATTATTAACAAATAAAAATTAAAAGATCGTATATGATATCATATTAAGGTAAATGATTCTTTTATAATTTAATAAAAAAAATCAACATTATACATGAGGTTAAACTACCCCCGACCAAGGTAAGGGTTAATTTCACAATCTATTTATTATCCGAGGTTTTTTATATAAGTATCTTTTGGGACCTCTTTATCATCCACATCGATGTTTCTTAAAAAAGTATTTCAAAAAAAATACTATTTAATAGACAATGGGTTAAAGTAATTTATACCCTTATTTGACCTTATATGTTTTTCAAAGTAATATTTTCGTCATTTTCCAAACAAGGTAGTTTTTGACCTTTTAGACAAATTTAAGGTAAGAATGCTTCTTTAACTTATACGACGGGTGCGGCTATTTTCCGCCATTATAACATGATCAAAGATTCCATTACAATAATATAAGAATATTTTCAAAATAAATTTTTTCTTAAATTATTTCAAAATAGAAAGAGTTATTTCTCTAAAAAAGGTTTTGATTTCATCTATTTCAGCATCCTTTGATGGATTTTAAGCTTTTTTCTGTTGATTTATAATGATACAGAGCTTCCATATTGTATTGAAGGTTTTGTGATATGTCTGACTATGGATGTGTTATTTTAACACCAGTCATGGTTTATGGATAAGGTATTTACATTTCGTATGTTAGTTTTAATATGAATGTTTATGTTATGTTTAGACCTTTTAATATAAGGAATGAATTAGACTTTGTATGTGATGGGTGGAGCCTGCTATAGCTCTTTGATGCATCGGTAGGTCTCATGAGACAAACTAGTGTCTTTGCACAAGGCCTTTACAAAATCTAATTAGTAGTCTTGGCACAATGCCTTGACTTTGTGGTTAAGAAATTCTGGCATTATGCATTCCATCATTATGAAAGTAGCTATTGATATTGCATGTGATTATTTGACTAGTAGAATATCCATGTAAATAAGTAAATTGAATTATTTTGATTTATATTTTCCATATTATGATGAATTTTATGTTTAAAAGGCTTTTGTTTTGGTTTTATACATTGCCTTAAATGTTTATGATTATTTATGAAAGATTCTGCTATATTGTTATCCTTACTGAGCATCTGATCTCACCCCTTTATATGTTTTATTTTTTCCAATATGCGAAGAAGTATATTATGACTCACCTGCAGGGAAAGTCTATGGGATCTCAGTGTTGTCTATGGAAACAATGCTGTTGTATTTTTCCATTTTATGATGTACTGAAAACCTTATGAATGTATATAGTACTTCCAAGGATACTAAAATAATCGGTCTATTGAGACTTGATCTTTTGTGATCATGCCAACTTTATGTAATAATGCACCAACTCTGGGTAACTAGGGTCAGGGCGTTATAGTTGGTATCAGAGGATGTTTAGTAAAATCCTTGGAATCTAGATTTAGGTAAACTCTGATTAGAGCACATTATCCTAAGATAGACTTTGAGGATTAGTATAGAAGAACTTTCTAGAATTTTGGTATTATGGAGATTTTGTGAGTTTTCTAATAAATACATACCTATCTAGATACGAGTAGGTAGAGGTGGATCTGGCATAGATATACCTAGGGGTAAACCTGAAAACACTACTTTGAGCTGGACTCGAACGGGAACTGGGGCACGACAATTGCCCTTGCTGCACTCGTGGTTACGACACTCCCGGTGGATATGCTTAGGAAAATTATCATTTTGTTTACAAAAAATAATGAAGGGTTTATGAATTTATACATCCTCAAAGAAAACATTTTTTATGATTATGGATTATATCCGTAAACTGTTCAATTTGTGTTAAGTGTTTTACAAGTTTGGAATTATGTATTTCGATTCATAAACAAATCTAGATTATAGCATTGTTTAGAAATGGCGCATTGTGGAAGGAATGGAAACTGTATCAATGAATGCACTCCATGTTGGGATTTACCTCCCTCTCAAGATAAGTATAGTGGATCTGGTGATACAACTGGTTCTGATCATCTTCTCACTATATTGGGACAACTCACTCTGGTTATGAATAATAACCTTACCCGTATGGAGAACCATGATCCACAGCATGGAGGATCAATGTAGATCGATTCATGAGGCAATAACCACCAAAATTAAATGGGGGTACAAATCCACTAGTAGTTGAGAAATGGATAAATTCCTTAGAGAAAATATTTCACACCTTGGGGAGTAGAAAAAGAGAAAAAGTTGTCATGGCATTTTATAGCCTCATTGGATATGCCGATCAATGGTGGTCATTGATTCAAAACACAAAGGAAGATTATGAAGTATGAAATATGGATTTGAGAGAGTTTAAATAAATTTTCATAGAAAAATACTTTCCTCATGACCATTTAGCAGAGGTGGAAAGACAATTTCTGAGTCTGAGGCAAAAAGAGGATGAGAATTTCGCAAAGTATGAAGCTAACTTTACAAGGTTAGCAAGGCATGATACAGATTATATAAGTAACCCAAGAAGTAATATTGACCATTTATTTTATGGGTTAAAAACATTTCTCTATCGAGCATTAGTCTCACAATCCTTCTCATCGTATGAAGATATTGTTTCATGTGCTATCAATACTGAAAAAGAATTCTCTAAGTCTTACAACTTTAAAGAAAGTAAAGAGAAGAAGAGATCTAGTGAACACTCTGGAAATGGAAATAAGGGGAATAAGGGAAAAGTTGAATATCCATCCTGCAGTAAATGTGGGAAGAAACACCCTGGTACTTTCCTGAAGGGAATGGGAGTCTGTTACAAGTGTGGTGAAAAAGGCCACCAAGATCGTGATTGCAAGGGGAAGAAAGAGTATGTCGATGTTGAATTTTACAATTGTAGGGAAAGGGGGCATTATGCGAATGAATATCCTAATTGTCAGGGGAACTTACCTCAGAAGAGGGAAAGGGATCAAGGCCAAGATTATGTTATCACTACTGCTAAGGTTGATGCACCAAAAGACGTGGTGGCAGGCAATTTTATGGTTTTCTAAATTTTATCCAATGCTTTATTTAATTTTGGATCATCGCATTATTTCATATCTTCCCGGTTTGCTAAGAAATTTAGATATTTCAAATTTTATTTAACAAAGGAGTTTTCAGTCAAAAATCCTAAGGTAAGTATTATTGCAACAAATTTTTGTGAATCAGTCCCCATTAGGGCATATAAATGTTCTTTATCTGCTGATCTCATTGTCATACCCATGATTGAATTTGATTTAATCCTTGGTATGTATTGGATTTCAAACCATGATGAAAAAATTTATTGTAAGAAGAAGGTGGTTTCTATTTTTGATGATGATGATAAAGAATGCCTTATCTTTAGAGCAGAATCTTCACCACCTAATTCTTATCTAGATCCACCCCCAGTAGCTCAACTAAATCTAATTATTGGGGAGGAAGATATTGATATAACTGTGGGTGAGGAAAGGAATGTTCAAATAGAGGATGTACCTATTGTGAAAGAATATGATGACGTGTTTTCAGAATATTTACCTGGACATCCTCCATAATGAGAAATTGATTTTTCTATTGATTTAATTCCAATATCTAGGCCCATATCGAAGATCCCTTATAGAATGGCCACTGTGGAATTAGTGTAACTAAAGAAACAACTAGAGGAATTGAGTAATAAGGGATTTATTCACCCTATTTTTTCTCTATGGGGAGCCCCTGTACTTTTTGTTGAGAAGAAATATGGATCTATGAGGTTCTGTATTGACTATAGGGAGATCAATGCTATAACAATAAAGAACAAGTATCCCCTACCACGCATTGATGATTTATTTGGCCAGCTTCAGGGAGCTCAATACTTTTCCAAAATTTTCCTTCAATCTAGATATCATCAGTTGTGTGTGAATAAGGAAGACATTATAAAAACAGCATTTCAAACCAGGTACGGGCATTATTAGTTTACAGTAAAGCCTTTTGGGATGACTAATGCACCCTCCATTTTCGTGGATCTAATGAACATATTTTTCAAGGAATATCTTGATGAATTTTTTAGTGTTTTTTATTGATGTTATCTTGGTATACTCCAAAATCTATGAATATCATGAATATCACTTGCACATTATCTTGAAGACTCTTAGAATACATGAATTATAGGGTACCTTTAGCAAGTGTGAATTCTGGCTTCCGGAGATTTCTTTTCATGGTCATATTGTATCTAAAGAAAGAATCTACTTTGATCCTTCTAAGACAAGAGCAATCCAAGAATGGCCAGCACTAACAATTATAAATGGGGTACGCAGTTTTATTGGTTTAGTAGGTTATTATCGGCATTTCACACAAAATTTTTCCCGATTGGCTAACCCATTAACCAAGCTCACACGTAAAGGTGTGAAATTTGTTTGGATGAAAGAATGTGAAGAATGTTTTGAAGAATTGAAGATAATATTGGTCAATACTCCTATATTTACTCTACCATCGGGGATTGATGGGTTTGTTATTTATAGTGATGCTTCAAATAAAGGACTTGGTTGTGTTCTTATGCATATTGATAGGGTTATTTACTATGCATCGTAACATCTAAAAATTCATGAGCAAAACTATCCTACTCATTATATTTAGTTAGCAGCCGTAATATTTTCTTTAAAGATTTAAAGACGCTATCTCTATGGTGAAAAATGTGAGATTTATACTGATCACAAGAGTTTGAAGTATATTTTCTCACAGAAAGAACTCAACATGAGGTAAAGGATATGTCTTGAAAAACTCAAGGATTATGATTGCACGATACACTACAAACAGGGGAAGGAAAATAAGGTGTAATATTCTTTGAGCAGAAAAGATCATGGAGTTTTGAAAAAGAAGAGAGTTGAAGGGGATCCTATTTGCATAGATCTAGTAAAGATGGATATGGGAATAACCATGGAAGGTAAAACATCAATACTTTTCTAAATAGTTTCCAAACCATATTTACTAGAAATCATAAAGAGTTCTCAGACTGGTTATGAATAGTTTCAAAAGAATAATAAATCTGTGAATGATGGGAGATTAAGTGAGTTTGTGTATGAAGATGGAATTTTGAAATTTGGGAAGAGACTCTATGTTCTCAATATACCTGATCTAAAAAGGGAATTGTTGGATGATTTTCAAAGTTCTAATTTCTCTATACACTCTGGTAGCACTAAGATGTATAGAGATTTGAAGGAACATTTTTTGTGGGACAACATGAAGAGTGAGATTTTTGATTTTGTGTCAAGATGTACGGTTTGTCAACAAGTGAATTATGAAAGGCAACAGCCTGAGGAGTCATGCAACCTCTTCCCATACCTGAGTTGAATGGGATAATATTATGATGGGATTTGTCATGGGACTACCAAAGACTCCTAAAAGGAACAATGCAATATGGGTCATTTTTGATCGTCTACCAAGTCAGCACATTTTCATCCAATAAGGGAATATTTACCACTTGAACATTTAGAAAGACTGTATATTAATGAAGTTTTAAGACTTCATGGAGTACCACTACCGATTGTTTCTGATTTTTATCCCCATTTTACATCAAGATTCTAGAAATTTCTTTAGAAATATTTGGATACTGAACTTCATTTGAGCACTGCCTACCACCCCCAAACTGATGGACAATATGAATGAACTATTCAAACCTTAGAAGACATGTTGATATCATGATCACTTGACTTTCAAGGTATATGGGATCAATATTTACCTCTAGTATAATTTTTCTATAACAATATCTTCTATTCAAGTATTTAGATGGAGCCATATGAAGTGTTATATGGAAAGAGATATCACACACCAACCTTTTGGGATGATGTTGGCGAAAGAAAACTCGTAGGCCCAGAACAAGTGGAGGAAACGATGGAAAAGGTGAAGGTAATCCAAACCCACAAAAAATCAGCTCAATGTAGGCAGAAGATCTATGCCGATAACTGAAGGAAGGATTTGGAATTTTAGGTATGAGATCATGTTTTCTTGAAGGTATTTCCCTGGAAGGCTGTAATATGTTTCGATAAGAAGGGAAAATTAAGTCCCAGGTACATCAGACCTTTCGAAACTCTAGAATGAATTGGGGTTGTAGCTTACCATTTGGAAATTATTCAAAGTCTCTCCAAAGTTCGCGATGTATTCCACGTATCATTGTTGAGAAAATACATGTCTGGCCTAATGCATGTACTCACCTATGAGTAATTAGAACTGGAACCCGATCTGTCTTATTGCGAAGATCCCATCAAGGTTCTTGATACAAGAGAACAAGTGTTGAGAAACCGGAAGACTCGTTTGGTAAAAGTTTTATGGAGAAACCATAAGATGGAAGAGGCAACGTGGGAACCTGAGGAACTTATGATGAAGAACCAACTGAGTATTTTTATGTAGTAATATTCTAGAAATTTTGAGGGTGAAATTATTTGAAGGAGGAGATAATGTAACTCCCCAAGCTTCCACAGTAGGCTCTCTTTGAATAATACAATAGCGTGTGTTGTACGCACCATCGAGTTCTAACACACCACAACCAATCAAACTAGCCACTATGAATAGAAATAACCACTTTTTGAAAATTTAAAAATTTTGTCTTTCAAAATGGACTTCACTTTTTTTATTCGGAATATCGAAATTAGCTTAGAGTGAATTTTTGGTATTTTTCTAAAAAAATTCAATTTTTGATGCATAGTGAAAAACACTGAGTTGTAGTTTAAAACTAAATTTTTATTCAAATAATTGCTTATTTTATTTAAATTTATTTCAGGTCAAAATAGATACATAATACCTATATATGTTAAATATAATTCATTGGAGTCAGTTTATAATAATTTTAGATATATATAAAAATTTTATTGAACTTTTTACCGCCTTTTACCCACCTCCTAGGAACATTTGCAAATTTTCATTAAACATAATTTTACCGCTTCTGTGAGTTAAATTTAAAAAATCTGAGAGACATGGTTGATATCATTAAGTAAAATGTGGTTCAATGAGATTATTTTTTTTATGAATAGTAACTTTTTACTTTTATTTACCACGGTTAAAAGTAAATAGGGTAATTAAGAGTAAAAATGATATTATTATTACCATAACACATGTCCTAATTCTATTTGATAAGTGTAATTCGACCAAAAACAACCTTAGGAATAAAATATGATCATTTAGTTCCACTTGGATTAGATTAGGGAATTTATTATTATTTATTTCAAAGAAGAGTTAAAAGTGTTAAATTCAAAGTTTAATAACTAAACTATTTTTAATATAGGGTTACACATAAGATAAATTCGACTATAAATAATCATTTGAAATCTGAATATATTTCCTACATAATGGTATTTTATTTATATTTTATAGACATTATATAAGTTAATTTATGTATGACACAATGATGATGTAGTAATTATCTAATTAATGAAATATTAAAATAATTGATATTATAAATATCCAAATAAATGTAATTTGAGACTTTTTATGAATTCAACTAATTTTCTAGGTTAATATAACATGTTTGGGTTGGTTATATGATTTTTTTTGAAGTAATAATGATGTTATGAATTTAGAAAAAACAAAATACCAAATTGTGTCAAAATTGATAGAAAAGAGTTTTTAAAAGAAATATTATATTATTAATTGATATTATATTCCTAAAAATATAAGGTTTGTCCAAAAGACATATATAATGATAGTTGTATCGTTATTAAAACACTTGGGGTTCTATTTAAAGTATTTATTTAGTTTATTAACCATATGATATAAAAATACAAAGAGACATGGTAAATGTCAAACTATTTAACTGAGAGTTAAATATAAACAATAAGGTTAATATAGTGCCACAAACTTGTCTAAACCCTATTATTTGAGTGGTGTTAGACCCATACCCACCTTATCCTTTAAATAATTTATTTTAGATCCATTAGAAACCTAAAATGATTTTATTATAAAATAATATTTCGAGCTTTTCCAAAGGTTCCCCTCACCCCTCTTATAAAAGGTTACTCACCCTTCTCTATAATTCACTCCTTAAAAGCCATTTGGATCAGCCAAAACCTTCCCAAATACCCTCTCAACTGTCATATATTCATCTTATAGGCTTTCCATAAGTCATAAATCTATCTTAAGGATCCCTTTTGATCAAATCAAAAGGAAGAACACGAAGTAGAGGTAAATATTTCATCACCTCTTTCAAGTTCCATTCTTCTTCCACTTCCTCTTTCATTGTTGTTTCCATTATAAAATAATAAATACAGTATCTTCTATATACTGTGATGTTATTATAAATATGGTACAACCATATTAATTATTCTATCCATCATTTTAATTACATGTCACCATAGGTGCGTATGTACAGCTTATTGTCTCCACGTCGTGGTGTAGTTGTTATTCAATACATTATTATTTGAATGGGTATAATAATGATGTATAATTGAGGTAAATAATAAATATAACATGATAATTATTCTTTATATATGATATATCATCCAATTATATATTATTTTAATATCAAAATAATGATATTGTCGCTCGTGAGTACGTACGGATTACCGTCTCCACGAACGCGATAAGATTCATTCCCCATCGTATCCATTCAAGAATAATTTTCATTTGATGATTAAAAATAACGTTTAAAGACTTAATATCATTCTGAATATGAATAATATACATCATATCCATAACAAACATTACTTATGTAACAAAACATATAAAGGAAAATGAATTAGTTAACACCCAAAACGATGATAATACTAAAATATTATTAACAAAGCAATATTAAAAGATAACATATGATATAATATTAATGTATATTACTCTTGTATAATTTAATAACAATTATTTCACCATTATACAAGAGGTTAACCTACCCTCGACCAAGTAAAAGTACAAGGAAAGGCTTAATTTCACACTCTTTTTATTATCTGAGGTTGTTTTTATGTAAGTATCTACTGGGACTTCTTTATCATCCACATCCATGTTTCTTAAAAATGTATTTCAAAAAAATAACTATTTAATAGAAAATGGTTTTAAATCATTAATACCCTTATTTGACCTTATATTTTTTTGAAAGGAATCTTTCCGTCATTTTCCAAACAAGGTACTTTTTAACCTTTTCAAAAAATTTAAGGTAAGAACGTTTTTTTTAACTTATACGGCGGGTGCGGCTATTTTTCGCTGTTATAACATCATCGAAGCTTCCCTTATAATATTATAATAATATTTTCAAAATAAATGTTTTCATAAATTATTTCAAAATAGAAAGAGATATTTTTCTAAAAAACTTTTTTATTTCATCTATGTCAACATCCTTAGATGGATTTTAAGCTTATTTGAAGTTGATTTATTATGATACAAAACTTCCATATTGTATCGAAGGTTTTGTGATATGTTTGACTATGGATGTGTTATTTTTACACTATTCATGGTTTATGGATAAAGAATTGAAATTTTGTATGCTATTTTTAATACGAATGTTTATGTTATGTTTAGATGTTTTCATATGAGGAATGCATTGGACTTAGTATATGACGGGTGGAGCCCACTGTAGCTCCTCAATGGATCGGTAGGTCTCAGGATACAAACTAGTGTCTTGTAATAGGTTAATGACAAAAACTTATTTGTATTCTTGTCACAAGGCCTTTACTATGTGGTTATGAAAGTCTGGCATTATGCATTCCATCATTATGAAAGTGGCTATTGATATTGCATGTGATTATTCGACTAGTAGAATATCCATGTGAAAAATGTATATGAATTATTTTGATTTATATTTTCCATATTATGATGAAGTTTATGTTTAAAAGGATTTTTTTTTTGGTTTTATACATTTCCTTAAATATTTATGCATATTTATGAAAGTTTCTGCTATATTGTTATCCTTATTGTGCATCTAAGCTCACCCCTTTCTATGTTTTATTTTTCCCAGGTTGTGAAGAAGTATATTATGAATGACCTGTAGGGATAGTCTATGGGATCTTATTGTTGTCCATGGAAACAATATTTTTGTAGTTTTCCATTTTATGATGAAATGCAAACCTTAGGAATGTATCTAGTACTTCCAAGGCTACTAAATTAATCGGTCTTTTGAGACTTGATCTTTTGTGATCATGATAATGTTATGTAATAATGCACCGACTCTAGGTAACTAGGTTTGGGGTGTTTCACTTTCCATGTGTCTTATATGAATAATTGGCATAGATTTCAATCCCATAGCATGTTATAGGTGGGATTGAGGTGTCAAACACGATATACCACCAATTAAGAATGCCATGGTGGGTTGGGTTATAATAGATTTGCATAAGAGGAAATTATATTTGGCTAGGTTTTTGGAGATTTTCTAGTTTTACAGATTAGTTTTTCAATGATGGAACTAGTGTAAAAATGTTTTTATTTCATCTCCCTTACTATGGAATCTAGTGTTGGTGTGGTGGAAAACATATCCATTTACAATGACTTTTACATCCTACCTATTACCATGATACATGTAGGGACTATTTGTAGGGAAAAATTGGTATATGAATCATCTAGGAAGGGTTTGTAGATTTTATGTTCTTTTTTGGTCATCTGCCAAGTTATACTCTATAATTTTTGTTTTTCTTGTCTATTTTGGGATTCCACCCGAATGACATCATGTTGGGATTCCATAGTAAGATGGTGAGGATGATACACCAAGTGATGAGTCTTTAATATATGATCTATCCAAGTGGTGGTACCTCTAGGTAGTTTTCTAGCATTACCAAAACCTATTGAGTAGAAATATTCACTATTAGTACTAGAATATAAGTCACACATGATGAGTGCACATTATGATTTTTATAGAAATAGACCCTTATGTTTTGGTGTAATCTATTCCCCCTTGTAGTTGAGGACTATCATGAGGTAGTTAGGTGATTTTTCCTCCTGTTTTGGACACCTCCAAAGAATATTGCAGTCTTTGTCGTGTGTCTTCTTCATGTCTCTCTATGGATATAGTTGTGTATTGTGACTCCGATATATAACGAGGTGAAACTTTCATGGAAATATTTTTAGAAACTCATCATATATGAGTTTCATTGAACTATTTTGTGAGAAGTGTGTATCTGGGAGCTTTAACAACTTCTATATGTTATCATGATAGTTTCTAAGTAATATATGTGTTTCACTAACCACTCATGATACACTAAGAATGTTGTTTGAGATTAATTATTCCTCTCAAATAAATTCAAGGTTGTTCTCCCAATATATATCTGTGTTGGTGTGATAACTCATAAAATTCATACTTATAATAGACTGATGAAACTAGTTTTGGTGGTAAAGATACTCTTAGTAGGGAAGTCACTTACAATTAGTTCTAGTAGTGGGAACCTTTGAGTTGATACTTAGATGCCGGTATCCAATGTATTACTCATGAATCTAGGTGAGATAGAAAATTCAAGGGGAAGTTTCAATATTGATGGTTTTTAGTTCAAGGCTTATTACATTATTAAATCCAACTGATTGAGATGTTTTGTTACTCTTATGACAGGTGGGGATATCTCACACAGTATTATCCAACTCACTGTGTGGATGAATAAGAGATATTTGATGGTCCACCTGGGAAGGTTAAGTGGATAGATCATGGTTTTATTCAAAGTGTAATACATCAAATTTGTTTTGGGAGAGTAGCATGGGTTTCAATAAATTTGATGTACTTTCACCACCATCACTAGGTGGTACAAGTTAATCTCACAGAGCTAGTGCTCATAAATGAGGATAGCTACAAGTAGTTGAGTCATATGAACAAGAGGCTCTATTAATGATTAGAGTCATTATATTTGTCTTATACAATTTAGATATGGTACTAAGAGTCACTGTAATGATACACCATTTTCTAGTTCAATCACTTCTTTGAGACCTAAATATCTATGTTCAACCATGGGATCAACTCTTTCACATAGACTCTCAGACTAGAAGAGATTCAGGGATCAAACAGTTCTTTTGAAAATGTCACATGAATCTTGAATAAAATATATTCCATTTAGAATACTTTTGTAACACTAATGATGTCTTGTGACTTCAATCTCGATATAGACATCCTTACCAAATTTTATAAACATATTGACCACTTTTGGTGGGGGATGTGGGTTGTCCATATTGATTGGGAAAGGTTTTAATCTATATGTGATCATGAATCCCTTACATTGAATAAAGGGATCATATGTAGTAGGATATAACTTATTACACACCAATTGTCTTTTATATCCATGGGATCTATAGATGTTTTAGGTTTTTAACATCCTAATATGATGGGTGAGTAAGAGGATGACTTTACTAAGGATTTTTCTAGATTACATCCCCATTAATAGATATAATTACACATATACTTACAACTAGGGACTACCTTGATATATTAACCAGCATATTTGATGGCTCGTGAAGAGTTATGTGATTTGGAGGAGTTATTGGAGGATTTGTTGAAGAAGGTTTCCTTTCATCCCCAATGTGGCATCCTATGAAACCTCTATTTTTTATCCATGAATTTGGATTAATATTTTGGGTTGTGTGTGTATTATTATCTCCTAAACTAGGTTTTCTTGGAGAATATGATTCCATAATTGTGAATCTTCTTCCACTTTTGACAAGTTGGAGGGGGAGAATTGGTTCTCAAAGATTTACATCCAATCAGGCGATCACTAGCTCTAGGTTCGGGTTGGGGAAATATCAATGATTGTATTTGGATGCCATTATAGTCATTATTTGTTCTTGTTGATTCCCTTTAGTGTGATGAAATACATATAAGTATTTATGGGACTCCTAAAATGGATATTTCATACCATATTTGAACTGTTCGGGGTTATCTTCATCCATGATATCCTAGTCTAAATGATAGAATAGATGTTAATAAGGGACATATTAGGATGATCTTATACATAGTCTAATTGAAATATATTTATTCTATGTCCTTTAATATTGTGTTTTTTAATTGAATGCTCCAATTCTTGGGACATGCTATCTCAAAAAGAGGGAGTACCAGTGGACCCAATAAATGTTGAGGGACATCCATCAAGGGAGCCATCAAAGAGTTTGATTGATGTATGTATTTTCCTTAGGTTGGATGGATACTATTAGAGTTTCATACTAGATAAATCCATAATTGTGGGACTCATGACTAATTTGACTCAAAGTGGATAACCTATCTTATGGATGTAGAGGTTCTATATATCTTTTTAGGAAATTCAGAAGAGGTTAATAAGCACCCCCCTTGTTGAGACTACCATAGGTGGGTGTTGAGTACATAGTTTTTGTGATATTTATTGAACTACGTTATAATGTGTTCTAATTTAGAGTAAGGAAGTTATTTCATATTGTACATGTAATCTAATAAATCATTAGTATAACTATGTGAATCATGGTCTTTATATTGAAGTCTAACTATTCACCAAAAAGTTTTATAGAATCTATGTTATGATTGAGTGGTTTTTCATCTATTTTGATCACATGTGTCTCGATTATATCATCCCATGGAAAGATATTAACCTAGGGAAGAGGAGGTGTCTAGAGTTCATCTAGTATTATGACTTGAAGATTGTATATACTCCCAGTAAGGGTAACATGGTGGAAGACTCTCTCAATATGAAATTTTGTTAGAATTTCTTCATTGAGACAACAAATATGTTTCCATTATTCTAGTTTTCTTTAGTAGATATAGAAAGTATATCATATCTCAATTTTATATATTTTACCCCTCTTATTCTATAATGTGCTAGGTAGGATAAAATTGGAGATACCAACTATGAGACCTCACATGTTCAGATATCTACTGAATGTGATCTAGATGGATTTTATAAATATGGTGAGAATACTATCCTTTTATAAGGAAGGAAAAATTATACCCATGTTGCTACAAGATGTGTTTTTGATGGAGTTCCATACATCCTCCATTTTAGTACATCAATTATAAGTAAATATGTATTAGGACCATTGGATTATTTATTATTTCCAAGAATAAAGAAGTGTTTAGAAGAGCTTTTCTCATGATGAATCACTTGTCAGAAGGTGAAGGTTAAGCAGCATGTTCTAATGGGTTAAGCTCAACCCATGGAGGTTATGGAATGGAAGTGTGATGGTATATATAAAACCATGAGTATATATATTCTATGATATTCTAGGGGACATGATTTTATATGGGACATCATAAATTGACTCACCATGTCATCCCACATCCTAGTCAATGAGAGAAGAATTTAATAGAGGGAATGTGATTCCACTATGTGTTGGGGATATCCTAACATCACATATTTCCATTAATGACTATTTTATACCCTGGTAATTGATTCATTTCATGATTATGCATAGGGTTGTTTGATTAATTTATATTAATTTCCATTTGAGCATAACATTTCATCCCCCCACTGACATCCAGACTGAGTAGACCAATCATGTTCTATAGGACATGAGTTTGGATTTTATTTTTGAGTTCCTCCATAGTAAAGAGTATCACCAGCCTTTGGTGAAGTTTATATATATATATATATATATATATATATATATATAGTTTCTACTCTACTATCGATATGGAACCCTTCAAGGCCTTTTATGGGAGAACTTGCATGTCACAACTATTTTGGACTAATCCATGGTATTTATCACTCATTGGCCAAGAGTTGGTTTGAGAATCAATAGAGAAGGTCTATATAATCTTGTAGTGGATACATATTTATATATATTTTAGTAGTCTTATTGAGACTTATGGAAGAGGTCTCTAGAGTACATCATGGGAGTCCATTTGTCGTAATGTTACTAGCTCAATTAGTATAGAAGATATTTGGTTGGTGAACATATTGTCTTAGAGGTTCGATGTCCCTTATCAAATACATAACAAGCTTAGAGAGATTGAATACTGATTGTAAATGCAACTAAAGAAATATTGGTAACACAATGTCTTCCACATGATGCATGTGAGGATTTATGTTCAAAACATATTCCAATTTATCAATTGGGGTGAGTAGGACCTCAAGGATGGAGATACCATTAATGAGGACCCAGTAATGATTTAAGATTTATAGGAGAAGATTATATATGGTTGATTTATTCCCTTGTTTCATATCTACTAGAAGTACAAGAATGTTTAGAAGAGAACATGTGAGTGCGAGAACGAGATGCGGGCTTAGACTCCTCATCTTTCAATGAAGGTTTTTTCATTTTAAAAAATATATATAAGGTGGGGAGAATTTATGAACACTATTTTTTCTTTTTATTATTAGTAATATTTAAATGAATATTTTGGAGGCTCTTCACAGAGTTATTATGGGATTCTATAAACTAGGGATTGTTGATATTGTTATAATAAAAATAATAAATACATTAAATCACAGGCATGATATTTTTATAAAATAATGAAACAAAACAAAAATAGATTCTTATATGGAATGTCTGAGATAACCATTAAATATATAATGTAGGTTTCAAACTAGTGAAATTTCACCTTTGTAGATGTTAGTTTTTATATTAATGAGATTCTCAGGGAGGATTAATATACATATAAATTATTACAATATTTAATTTTCCATAATCGTCCACCTATTCTTAATACCCATTATGGAAAATACATAGGGTGAGCTGAATACCCATTGTTATTTACATATGATCCATTTGGAGAAGCCTTATTGGGTTAAAGACAAAACACCATGGATTGATGATCAGTGTGTCAATGGAGTATGATGATCTCACCAAAACATCCTCATGAAACTATTATTCATATATTATTGACCCAAACATGGTGTACAAAATCTGTTTTATATATATGAGTAATTTTTTTCTATCCTATGTAGAACTCAAATCCATTAACCTAACAAGAATATTTTTTGGTTTGATTGATTATTATGACAGATGCTTTTATCTTTCTAGAATTAGGATGTGGTGTTTAATGATTATTTCTCCATTGTTCATCTTTCTCATGAAAATGAATGGATACCAATCCAAATAATGGTCCAAATTAATTAATTTTGTTTCTATTTTTTATTCCACTGAACATTCTTCAAATGTGTATCTCCATTATTTATTTAGGCCAGTGGTTTGAAAAATACATGATAATCAACTATTGTGCAATAATTCCTTGGAATAAAAAATTGATACTATGAGTATGGGTTCAAAATCAACAACATGATCAGAAATTGAAAGGATAAACTATATTTAATATTTATTGGGTAATTTAGAATCATAGGTTTTGATTTTTTTTGTGATGTGGTGTAGCAGATGGTATTTTATTGAGAAAAAGGTGTGGACAAAATCCATCCACAGACAACAATTGGAAGTTGGTCAACATAGATCCTCATTTCTCTAAATATATTGTATTTTGGTTCAATAGTGGGGGTGGTGTGAGCATAACTATGTATAGAATTGGTAGTTTATGTGATTCCATGATATATATTGAGTTTAGTATGAATAAAACATGTCATGTGGGACCTCGTCTATGATGGATTGGGTTTGTGAGAAAATAAAAATCACACACCATTTTGTACCAACTACCTGCTAATTGACTCAATACTAGGGACTCAATGAGTACCTCTAGGGTACATGGGAACAAACATACAAAAGTACATGGGAACAATCATAGTACATGAGCATGTCATGCTACTAGAAGATGACTATCGTAATAAAACATGAAGAGTTACAGAGGCATGACCCACTGCTCGACATGAATAGAGTAACGAGATATGGATATGTACACAATCATAGCCAACATACATGAGCATATGATAATTTGCATTGGAATGGGTAAGAGTACATGGGAAGTCAAGACATAACTAAGAAAGATCATGCATATCCTATACATTTCTTATAATTTCTCAATGGTATTTTTTGGCCCTCATTCTCAATAGTATAGACCAATATCATTAAGGTATGTTCCCATGGGGAATTTGTATGAGGTTACAGTGTGACATCATGCCTTGATTTTACTATGTGTTACCCTTCATGTGATTAGTCTAGAATATAGTTCGTAAATCCATCTCTAATTCCTATGGTGTGATCATTTATCATCATATTATTCCATATATGTGGTTTCAAGGAATAATCATGACCAACATAGCCAAGAATTGGTCCACTTAATAGTGTATATTTTTTAATAAGTTCATTTACACTCCATAATACATGTGTGATATCCCTTACTTATTAATTGATATCTTCTGAGTTCCATCATATACTTGTTTATGGTGAGTCCTAAGCATCATTATTGTTATTATACTCATGGTGTTAATTAACCTATGAAGTTCCCAGATTAGTGTGAATCACTGAGAGGGGGAGGGTTGAATCAGTTATCCCATTCTAAACCTTTTACTAATTGATTCTTTTCAATTAAACATCTATGGCTGGTTAAAACCTTGATCCAGTCTTCTAGTGTCTCTCAGCCTTACCTCAAATGATTCTATAAATGTAAAGGCACTGAACACAAGGATTTATAAGGTTCGATTCAAAGACATACTTCTTAATGTGTTGGTTATTCTCCCCAACCAAGATTTTACACTATAATTCGGTTAGTAATTAAAATGGTCAACACAGAGTAACATTGTATCTCCCCTAGGTCCCACATGAGGTTTTTTGTACTACATCACACAGTTTTACCAGAGTCCCACTATCTTGCTCCAGAGTCTCACTAAAGTCTTCTTCTCCTCCCTAAATCTCATAGGGTTCTTCTAGCTCTCGAGTCACATGAGAATCTTTCTTATTTAAGTTATTCTTGGATTCACTATAGATTATCTTCAAATCTCTTCACACAGACTTTCTGAATCACACTTGCATATGAATCTCTTCAAGTATCTTCAACATCATTTGGTAAGGTTTTTTGGCCTTGCTCAATATATCTGATCACTTGAGTTGATCATTTCTCAGTGTCAACAATGCTCAGGAAATTCCTTATTCTGATGATGATGACCTGGCCTCACTAAGATGTGTGCTAATGGTTCACACAACTTCTTTAAGAATATAATATGCAATAATGATCTTGCACAATATCTGCACTTTCTCTCTTCTGGGATTCTCAAATATTGAACACTCATATAAAAGAGCTTCTTTAATCCTATCTGGCTTCAATCTCAGTACTCATTGATTTCATGCATGGATTTCATGAGTATCTCAAATTCTTCCTCATTAGTGCAATAGCATAATGCAATAAAACTTCTTCTTGTTCACTTGACAATAATCACACAATTATGTGATTATTCAAATACTGAGGATCATATCACATTGCATCATCTGAATTTTTAAACGTGCATGTGTTCATGTATAATTTCATGCATGGGTCTCTTGATTTTGAACATGCGTTGTCTTCTCTTATTCTATCAAAATCCACACACACTTTGGATTATTTCTTTACATGTGCATATGCATGCATGCATGTAGGCACAATTCTTTTCAACATCATTGTCTGAAAACCCCAATGCGTGTAACACTTTGAACACACACAAAATCTATTCTCTGTTGCCTTCTCTCTTTCTCTTCTTCGCTTTCTCTTCATATTTTGGGTCATAGCACTCACACACTTTCCTTATTTAATTCATTCAATTTTATGTGTTTTTGCAAGGGTCCTTTTCAAGCCCAAATTAGTGCCTCCCACGGTTCACCTGGTTCTTGACACTTGGGTGTCAAAACTCATGAATATTCATGCATGTTCATCATGAATGCATTCTCCTATTTCCTTCATGAGAACATGAAGCCTCAGGTGCCTTCTTCTTCTCCTATGGTTGTGTATGTATATAGTATCCTTTTCTTGTTTTCACGCAAAGTGTGTAGTCTTGACCAAATCTAAATCCTGCAAACACAAAACAAGAATATATATATATATAATGGCCTGAGGGTCTTAATATTCTTCGTGCAAATAAGAGGTCATAATTCTTGTTCTCAGAACAAAGAATGTTTCTTAGCTCTGTCTTTGTGAAGGTGTAACAAGGGTGTTGAGGCAGCTGTTGTTTTAGTTACAGGATTACTTCCACAAAGACACAACAGGAGTTCAAAGAACCTGCCACACACTTGTGGGTAGCTTCGCACAGAGGGTGAAGATCACCTCTTTCGCGAACCAGGGTGGTTCACACTTCTTCTCTTCATGCATGGGACACATGGGACAACATCGCGCAAGATTTTCATGGTTCTCCTTCGCGTAGCAGGGATGCATGGAAACTTTCACGTAGTTCTCTATTTCTCAGAGAAACAATACATTTCTCTTAATATTTTCAACAATAGATCCTTGGTCGAGATCTCTATATTTATAGGCGAGGAATACCATTCAAATCTACATGAGATGCCACCAAATCCAAAGCATTCAATAGCCGAGATATTCTTCTTTGAATATATTCAAATGTGGATGAGATATCCTGCAAATCATAGTTGTTTCCTTTTTTCTTTTTCAACCATGGGATCATTCATTCTCGGTGAGTGCATCACATGCATGAGTTTAAGAATGCATGAAAACCATTTCCTTGTACATAGAAATACCAGTGCACCCTTGGCAACTTTGTTTCCCTCGGTCTCCTTTTAATTTCTTCATCTTGCTGCATGCATGCAACCACTAATTCATGCATGTATTTGCTTCATCCAGACGATTATCATGCACAAAGATATAGCTTCAATGGTGGTCGAGATCTCGATCTCGGTGGATCGGCTTCATCTGCGGTGAGTAGTGGCGTCAGGTGGATCACGGGTGTTTGGAGGTTGAAGAAAACCTCGGTGCCTCTCCATGGCAATTGGATCACCTTGGATTAGTCACAAACAAAGGTGATTAGATCATGAGATGCGAGATGGATCGTGTGGCTATGATTGGTCATGGGATCAGATGGACGACCAGGATTAGTTCTGTGTTTTAAAAAAGCTATCCCACATCGAAACAGGCCGCTGTTTTCTCATGGTTTAATAATCAACTCTCACCACCTTGATGCCAGATTACTCCTCTCCTCCCTCTGGTGTCGCCCCACACCATTTCTCATGTGGGGGTGCTCTTAGTTCCCACTCTACTCCTCTGGGTGCACACCCAACGCCCATGCTGCATGGGTTCATCACCGTACATCACCTGCGAGCTTACACATGGCCCGTACACACTTACCCCATATGGGGCTGGCCTTGAGGGGTCCCTTCAAGCGTAGTTGACCCTCGGGTCCTACAAGTTCTTGAGGTGAGGACCTCAGCTGGCCCTCCATGGTTGGATCATTTTTTGGTAAAGGAATAGTCTAAGTACATAGTATAAAAACAAAGTAAACAAGTATTAATTTCTCTAATATTCTTCATCTTCAAACATCATCCATTCCTTTCTTTTTAGATCATAAATCCCAAAAATCTTCAATACATTCTTTTAATCAAATCATGGATGATGCATGGATCATGTCTTCATTCCACATGCATTAAAACTTAATGCATGGCCTTAATCACTTCATCTATTTGGTGACTATTTATGGATGTCACTTCTTTCCTTATTCAATTGAGTATTTCATGTTCTTTTCAAGTGTAGTAAAATTGTATCACCTTGATAGAAGTCTTGGAACTCAAGACCAGTTCAAAAATCATCAAAGTTCTCCTCTTAGAGAATTGATAGAGTGTAGGATTCAATTATTTGAATCAACAACCATTCTCCAAGGGTTGACCAAATTCTTTCTCAATACTTTTCATTCACATATTCACTTTTCATTAACAACAAATGCAAGTCTTATACACTTCAATCCTTATTGACAACAAGTAAAAATATTATTCACTTCAATCTCCCAGATTTTATTTTGTTGTCAATATCACTTAAGAACACTTTGTATGGGTCAATATGTGTTCCAAACATTTCTCCCCCTTATTGGAAACCAAATGCAAAGGTGTTAGTGGGGCCTCTTCAAAAACATGTTGACCACCCTTTGAATAATATCTTTTGGAATGTTTCTGAGAGAGGGATGATGTCAGATGGTTCACTTAGCAAAGTTCCTTTTTTTAATCAACTCTAAGTCTACTTGGGCTAATCCAGTACAGAAAACCAAAGATATATGACCATGGTTTTTAGTGTCATCCATAAACAACCATATATGTGAAATCATGCTTAGAATGTATCAACTCTTATCTAAGGGGTTAAAAATTAGATTTATCAATGAAATGATAAATCCTGCACATACTTAACCAAACATATTAAATAGTTCAAGTGAAAAGATAAATCTCCCCCTTTCAACACATATTTTCATCAATCAAGCACTCCCCCTTAATTGATCTAAGAAAAACAATGAATATCAAAGGATGAAAGTGTGATTGGAATACATCAGTTTGAGATTCTTGGGTTGATATTAATTTCAATATTTGTCATGACATAATCCTTGATATAATCTCTGTCATATTTTCTCCCCCTCAAGGGGTCCAGTCCCTTTGAATTTCCTTCGTGGATAATGTCATAAAATAATCATGAAGGTATGAATGTTGACAATCATCCATTGTGGATCACTTCAAGTAATTAAAAAATAATGAATAATGAGTTCAATTAGTAGTTCTCAACATTTCTCATTAAACTATCATTTTATAAATGACCTTAATATTAAATTCCATGCAATGTAATCACATGTGTATAACAAAAGTATAAGGGAATAAGATGGAACAGTAGTGAGCTTCTTAATTGAAGCACTGGGGCTGAGAAATTTCTCTCAACCCAAGAACTCCTTTCTATGAAACTCTAAAGTGTTGGGTACTCTTCAGGCTGATGTCCCCTCTCCAATTAGAATTTTTATTTTTCATTTTCAGCATGGATTATTTACTTCCATTCACCTTTAACTTGTGTTGATTGTTTTTCTTCACTTCAGTCAGTAGTGAAGTAGCTTTTGGTGCATGTTGTTCAGTTTTCTCCATCTGTCCTAGTAAAACAGTTAAACATTTGTTTTCATGATGTCCAGCCTTCTTTCACCTACCCCACAATAGTTTTGAGACACTTGGTTTATCATGTGTTGACAACCTCTCATGAAATTCGAATTCTCATTCATGTGGAATGACATGTTTTCCCTTTTCCTTAGCTTCAACTAGTATTTCATCTTATGATCTTTGCAATTCTCTAGAAATTTCAAAATGGTTAGGCCAGATAACTAAACACTCTTTACCATTTTCTAATTTAGAGATTCCACATGGCTTCCTCATTGTCTTCAAATTACCTTTCTTATGAAACTTATTAAGATGATCATCATAAATGTCTTCAGTCAATCCCAATTTCTTCTAGATTGATACTCTGTTTATTTTCAGTTCGCTTACATTCATTTCCATGGATTGTTTGCAGTCATCCATGGTATGACCTTTATTTCCATAGTAGAAACATATTTTCATGGTTTAAATGAAATTCTTGGAATCCAGTTTGATCTTATTCTTGAGAATAGTTTCTTTCACTGTTTTCTTGACTTCGTTGTTTTTCATATTCCCAATGGAAGATTTTTCCACTCCTTTTCATTTCTCCTACATTTGTTGTGGTATATACTTCTTATCAACATATGCCTAAGGCATGGTGGGACTAAAATAGAACTCATCATGAATATGACCACTTCGGTTGCAATAATCACATAAGTCTTCAAGATATTCAAATCTATTCTTAGTAGACAAATTATTTTCCATCTGTGCCTTCTGCTTTTTTTGCAGGTTTTTTAATTTCTTCACTTCTACATTCCCTGAATGTAGTCCTTTCATAATTTTCATATGATGACATATTATTCTATAAATAATTGGCCATATGCCCAAACTTCCAACAACACCAACAATAGCCATCAAATCTCCTTCATTTACTTGTACTATCAGTTTGGCTAGATTTAGTGTATTTTTGTTTTTGGAATAGTATTTCTTTCTTTAGAGAATCCTTCTGGGAGTTTCTATTTTTAATCATTCTGGTATCCACCCTTGAATTTTAGGTGGATGTATTGACATTTTTATCAATCCACATCTTCCCATATTTTGGCTCTGAACCTGTACTTGCAGATGAAACTGCATTAGTAGAAACAAAAGTGACAAGGTTATGGGATACCTTCTTTATAGAGGATATTTCCATTTGATTAGAGGATAATTTGATATTCCTCTAGGAATAATATTCCACAATGCAAAATTTAGTGGCAGCATCTCTTCTTCCAGCTAATTGGGAAGTTCCTGCTGGGAGAGATTGCTGATTCTTCAATTTCACCTCTAACTATAAAAACTTCATGTTGAGAGAGTTCTTCTCATCCCCAACTGATCTCTGATTACTTTCCCAATTATCCTTTAGAATTTTTATTTGTTCATCATTCACATTTCTTAATTTTTGCAAAGAGATGTCAAGATCCTTTAGCTTGTTGGCTTTGTCTTCTAGTTGATCTACTTTGACAACCATAGAATCTTTGTGCAACTTTTCAAATGAATGGAAAGCTTCTACAAATACAGTATCAAATAATTCTTTCTCACAAATACTTCCCTAAAATTCTTCAATAACATGCGCATATATTTCATTTCAAAGAGAAATTGTTTCTTCCTTTGCCTTCACTAGTTTTGTGAGAGTGTTGGACATGCCAGCCCATTTAGCCAATACTTATTCCATGGAATTAGATACTTCTTCCAGCTGTAATTTTTCATCTTGAACAGCATTAATGCTTGCAGAAATGTTTCATGCCACTTCTCTAGGGACTTTATTCATATGATCTATAAGTGTAGTCCGATGATCTCCAATTGATCTATCATCATCATGGCTTGAGCATGCTTCATCAAGAGAATAATAAGTATTATCACATGTTGAACCTTTCAGATCACCTTCAGTGGAAGGTGTCTCCCTTGTAGTAGTAATATTCTTCTTCATCGTCCATGCCTATTTCTTCTATCTGTTCTTCTGAGTCTAGGAATATATGTCCATTTGAGGTTGTTCACTCGTCTCCTAAATTCTGCACTTCATAAATACTCCCTTGGATCTTTTAGAGGTGAACCTACCTCTAATATCAATTGAAGTTCCCAGATCAGTGTGAATCACCAAGAGGGGGAGGGATGAATCAGTGATCCCTTTTAAACGTTTTTACAAATTTATTCTTTTAAATTAAATCTATATGGCTAGTTAAAGCCTAGATCCACTCTTCTTCTATCTCTCAGCCTTACCAAGAATGATTATGTAAATGTAAAGGCACTGAACATAAGGATTTACAAGGTTCGGTTCAATGACCTACTCCTTGATGTGTTGGTTATTCTCCCCTAGACAGATTCTCCACTATAATTTGGTTAGAAATTACAATGGTCAATACAGAGTAACATTGTATCTCTCCAAAGCCCCACATGAGGTTCTTTATACTGCTACACATAGTGTTACCAGAGTCCCACTAGCCCACTCTAGAGTCTCACTAAAGTCTTCTCCTCCTCCTTGAATCTCACAGGGTTCTTCTAGATCTCGATTCACATGAGCAGTTTCATTATTTAAGTTCTTCTTTGATTCACTATAGATGATCTTCTGATATCTTCACACAGCCATGTTGAATCACACTTTCATGTGAATCTTTTCATGGATCTTCAACAACCTTTGGTAAGGTCTGTTGGCCTTGCTCAATATTTCTGATCACTTGAGTTGATCAGTTCTCAGAATCAACAATTATCAGGCATTTATTTCATCTTCTGATGAAGACCTGGCCTCACTGAGATGTGTTCCAATAGTGCACACAACTTCTTCAAGAATATAATATGCAAGAATGATCTTTCCCAATATCTGCACTGTCTCTCTTCTTGGATTCTCAAATACTGAAATCTCAGATAAAAGAGATTCTTTAATCTAGTCTAGCTTCAATCTTAGTACTCATTCACTTCATACATGGATTGCATGGGTATCTCAAATTATTCCTCATTAGTGCAATAGAAGAATGCACTAAAACTTATTCTTGTTTACTTGAAAATAATTACACAATTATGTGATTATCCATAAACTAAAGATCAGCTCACATTGAATCATCTAAATTGATACACATGCATGTGTTCATGCATAATTTCAGGAAAGGGTCTCTTTCTTTTGAAGGTGCATCATCTTCTCTTCTTCTCTCGATATGCACACACACTTTTGATTCATTATTTACATGTGCATGTACATGAATGCATGCATGAACAATTATTTTCTACATTCTTGTGTGGAAACCCGAATGGGTGTAAGACTTTGAACACACACAAAATCTCTTCTCTTTCTCCTTCTCTTTTTCTCTTCATCCATTTATCTTTTTTTTGGGTCTTAGAACTCACACACTTGTCTTATTTAATTCATTCAATTTTATGTGTTTTTTTATGGGTCTTCTTTAAGCCCAAATTAGTGTTTCCCATGGTTTACCTTGTTCTTGGACACTTGGGTGTCACAACTCATGCATATGCATGCATGTGCATCATGCATGAATTCTCCTCTTTCCATCGTGAGAACTTGAAGCCTCGGGAGCCTTATTCTTCTCCTAAAGCATTGTATGTATACACTATCCTTTGATTGTTTTCACGAAAAGGGTGTATTATTCACAAAATCTGAATCCTACAAAAACAAAACATTATATATATATAAATATATTGATATGAGGGTCTTTGTCTTCTTTGTGCAAATAAGAGGGCACAATTCTTTTTCTCAGAACCAAGAATGGTTCTCGGATATGTATTCGCGAAGGTGCAACATGGGTATCGAGGAAACAGTTGTTTTACCCATGAGATTACTTCCACGAAGACATGGAGATGGTTCAAAGAACCTATCACGCACTTGGGGGTTGCTTCCCACAAAGCGTTCATATCTTCTCTTTCGCAAACCAGGGCAGTTCAATCTTCTTCTCTTCATGCAACGGACACACAGGACTACTTCGTGTAAAGGTTTTGCAGTTCTCCTTCGCGTAGCAGGGCTACGTGGAACCTATCGCATTGTGCTCTACTTCCCAATGAAACAAGAGCTTTATCTTAATATTTTTAACAACTGAGCCTTGGTCGAGAGAACTTTATTTATAGGTGAGGAATACCATTCAAATTTTTATGAGATGCCATGATATGTAATGATTTCA
This sequence comes from Viscum album, assembly GCA_963277665.1. Classification (NCBI taxonomy): domain Eukaryota; kingdom Viridiplantae; phylum Streptophyta; class Magnoliopsida; order Santalales; family Viscaceae; genus Viscum; species Viscum album. Next base: position 1,007,790,730 of record OY728119.1, on the reverse strand, counting down.
ATAGCTGAGGTCTTAGACATTTAATATATTCAAACACAGATGAGATATCCCACAAATCTCAATTGTTTCCTTTTTTCTTTTTCAACAATGGGATCCTTTGTTCTCGGTGAGTGCATCACGTGCATGCATTTTTGAACACATGAAAACCATTTCCTTGTACATCGAATAGGTAGTGCACCCTCTGCTACTTTGTTAGTATCAAGGTCCTTCGAATTTATTAATCTTATTACATGCATGAATCTTATAATGAATGAATGTATTCGGTTCATCTATATTATTATCATGCACAAACTTTGAGCCTCAACGGTGGTAAGGAGCTCGATCTCGGTGGATAGGCTTCATCTGTTGTGAGCAGTGGTGTCGGGTGGAGATCGGGTGTTTGGAGGTTGAAGACAACCTAAGTACCTCTCCTTGTGCATTAGATCTCCTTGGATTAATCATAGACAGAGGTGATTAGATCACAAGACGTGGATGGATCGTGCAGCTGTGATCGAGAGCAGGATCATATGGAAGGCTAGGATTTGTTCCACGTTTTTAAAAAGTTGTCCCGCATTGAAACAGGTTGCGGTTTTCACACAGTTTAACAATCAACACTCACCACCTTGACGCCAGATTACTCCTCTCCCCCCTCTAGTGCCGCCCCACACCAGTTCACTAGTGGGTGTGCTCTTATCACCTACTCTGCTACTCTGGGAGCGCACCTAGTGCCCATACTGCATGGGTTCATCACTATGTGGCACCTGCGGGCTTACACACGACCTGCACACACATGCCTCAAGCAGGGCTGGCCTCAAGGGCTTCTTTCGAATGTGGTTGACCCCCGGGTCCTATAAGTTCTTGAGGTGAGGACCTCAGCTAGCCCTCTATGGTTGGCTCATTTTTTGGCAAAAGAATAGTCTAAGTACTTAGTATAAAAACTATGTAAACAAGTATTAATTTCTCCTTAAAATGCCACACCATACTTCTTCATTCAAATCTCATTCTCTACTATTCTTCATCTTCAAACATCATCCATTCCTTTCTTTTTAGATCATAAATCCCAAACATCTTCAATACATTCTTTTAATCCAATCATGCATGATTCATGAATAATGTCTTCATTATTTAAGCATTAAAACATAATGCATGGCCTTCATCACTTCCTCTATCTGGTGACTAGTGATGGATGTCACTTCTTTCCTTATTCAATTGAGTATTCATGTGCTTCTACAAGTGTTGTAACATTGTATCACCTTGATACTGGTCTTGGAACTCAAGACCAGTTCAAAAATCATCAATGTTTTCCTCTTAGAGAGTTGATCAAGTGTATCATTAAATGCTTTGAATCTACAACAATTCTCCAAGGCTTCACTAACTTTTTTATCAATACCTCTTATTCACATATTGACTTCTCATTGACAACAAATGAAACTCTTATGCACTTAAATCAATATTGACAACAAATTAAACACTTATTCACTTCAACCTATATGAAATTTATGTTAGAACATCATGAAACAATCCTTGGACTGCGATATGGTTTTGTTTTTTCCATGATACTTAGAGTGTAAAATGATTATATATATCTTAGTATTATTATGTCTCATATTTCGTTCACATGTATCTGTGATGATGATATAATTAATCTCTATATTCTCTATCTTTTTTGTATTTTTTGTCCTTTTTGGGAATTTTTATACTGACCCTTGCATGGCCTCTTCCTAAAAAAATCGTTTCTTATGAAAAAACATTTATTTTGATGATGTACTAGGTGGAACAAGTGTTAGAAGATAATAGTTTATTTAGGATGATCATAGTTTATACCTGGTGTTTCCTTAAAAAATAGTCCCCTACATCCTAGCACGATTGTTTTTTACAGTTTTGGTGGGTCCATATATCTCCCTTTACACTTTCTAGAACATGTGTCATATTTTGATGAGGGATATATATTTCTACAAGCATTTTGGTATAATTTATACGTTACCTTTTGGAATTGATTTTGTATTTTGATAATTGTGTGTGTGTGTGTGTGTGTGTCTAGGAACCTTATGATATGGAAAACTATTTTTATGATATACTTACTCAGTGAGTTTCATCTTACCCAATCTTATTAAATGTGGGCTTGAGGTGTCACCCTCAGCATACCTCGTGATAAGTGGGAATCAATGGATTAGGTTGTGACATGTATCAATTATCAATTCCATGTGACTTGTTTGATGTTGTAGATAATAATTTTATTTATATTTTATATTCACTTAAGTATTTCCTTTAAGTGTAATAATTTGTTTACATTTCATTATTTTTTAATTTTTTTGTATCCCTCCCGTTTTCTTTTTATTCTTACCTTTCCATCGCTATTAAGTTTTTTTCATATCAAATTTTCATCATTAATATATGACTTAAATTCACCACATGTATCATTTGGTCATTTATATGTTTGTAATAGATCCTTATAAATCATTGGATACTATATTGTTGGAGTATTAAAAATTAAAAATACTTCAATTCATTTTTTTCCCAATCCACACCTTTTATAGGTATTTTATTTATAATTCCATAACTCTATGAAATCTCTATATTTAATTCTAATGATTGATGGTTATTCACCTAGATATTATACAATGATTTATTGGTGAAACCTATAACATAACTCTATATCCAATTTTCTATACATTGATTTTAGGGATTTATACATTGAATGCTATTTCATTTTTTATTAGGGATATATGTAAAATTCATATACATCATATCTTGATATATATGTTTATTTATTACTAGATAATGATGATAAGATATTGTTCAAACTTTCACCTTCTCTCCCTTGATATCTAATGTTCATATATTTATGAAATTTTATTGATATTTAATATGTTATTATCTCGTTAATAAATTTTATATTTTATGAAGAAATGTTTATTATGCATAGAAATGATATTAATATCATTCATAAATTTATTTCATTATACTAAAAGTAGCGATGGGTGGGGCTTGGAATTATAGATCCCCCAATTGTATCAAATGGTTTAATTAGAAAAAAGGTTTAGGTATTTTGTTTCTTCCAACCCAAATAATGCATGATGTTTTGGTTATTTCATTTAAAACCAAAATGATTTTCTAGTTGAATCATTGATGGTAAGATTGATTTCATGCATATTTCCTTTTGGTAATGATATAATTAACCAAAATTATGAATTATATAACTATGAATTCAATTACTATTATCTATCTGATTATTTATATTATTATGTAATTGATGGATTTGATTCAAGATCATATAATTATTATATGGAATTATTTGATTGTTTTTTTTAATCTATATAAAGCATTCCATATTTATTAATTGTTAACTATTTATATATATATATATTCCCATTTTTAGTACATCACATCAACTTTCATATGTTTCCAATTTGTTGGGTTACGAATAAAGGTATTACATGTGTTATGTCTAAATGTGTATCATGTGTGGATAATTTTATGAATGATATGGAAGAAATATTATGAATTTTTTATTTTCATATATCATGTAATAAAAATTCAATTTTATGAGAGGGTATGGTTATGCCATCGGTACCATCCTATGCTTGCACGGGAAGCCTAGCTAGACTGTCATGCAAAGGTGGAGAGCAACTATCAAGATGCAGATGCAGGGGAGGGGTAGTTCCTTGTAGATAGTCTAGTTGAATTCTCTAAGACCTTCGGGTCATGTAATCTCCTAAGCCTATGGTCCATGTAATCTCTGAGCCTACGGGCCTTATAAGGGTTCCCCCTCATCCCTTGAAAGGGGGGTTATCAAAAATCAATAAAAATGAAGGCCTTAAGGCCATTCAGGAATTTTATGAGAAATACATGGTCTTTGTTAGTGATAAGTTATTCCAAGCACTAAAAAACCATAAGCCTATAATTTCCTTTGAATGTAAGTAAATTCATATTTATTTGTGATTTTGTAATTATTGTTACTTAAAATTGTGTTTCATTGGTTCTATTCAATGCTTGTATGAAAAGCATAGTTTTAATCACACCATATTAAGGATACACAGGATGTGGGTGTCCTATTACAATTTATCACATGATTCATATTTTCTCAAAATTTCATAGTGTTTTCGTTTGAATTTAATAGTTATCCAATAGTGAAACCATCAATTAATTCATTTCCTTATTGTAACATCCCTGGTAAATAATGAGTAATATATTTTCATATTTATTAATATTTGTGAATTAAATATTAATTTTACTTTAAATTGGATACTATTTTCGATGGCATACCCGATACACAACAACATGTTTCTTTGAAATCTTACGTTGCACACAACATTGAGTTATACTGAAAAATAATAATATAATATTATTATTTTAAATGGTAGTTAATGTCTAGCCATTGTAATGGCAGGAATGAATAGAACTAACTAAAAAATGATTATACATGTTTGTTAAATGTTTTTACATTTATCCAATAACATTTAGGGGCTTAAAATATGAATGAATCTAATTTTAAGCATAAATACTCTAATATTCAGTAAAAGGACGATTTACGGCCTTTTATGGGGAACCCTCTTTAAATCTAGTTTTAGTCAATTTTATACGTTCTATTTTAAAGAATAAAATTCTTCTTTATATTTGGGACATAAAAATTTACTTTCAGTAGATTTTTGGTATTTTTATGATAAAGTTCATTTTTTGATGAATAGTGAAAAATACTGTATTTTAATCCAAAAGTGCCTTTTAATCTAAATTATTTATATGCATATATAATATTTTTAATTGGTTTTAAAGTTTAATTAGAATATATTTTTACCATTTAATCCAATTTTTGTCATTGTAATTAATTTCACTTCGAAATTGGACATAAATAAGTATCAATCTTTTGATAGTTATTGTTTCTTAAAAACACTCTATTTGTTTTGACAACGGGAATTAATTTTAAATTAATTAATGTGACTTCTATGTTTTCAATTTGTTAAAATAGAAATAATTTTTTAATTTGGAATATCAAATATAGCTTAGGCTGAATTTTCGGTATTTTTCTAAAAAACTTCAAATTTTGATGAATAGTTAAACCACTTAGTAGTAGTTAAAAAATTGACTTTTTCATTTAAATGAAATTTTACCACTTCTGTGAATTGAATTTCAAGAATCCGACAGTCATGGTTGGTATTAGTAAGTAAACTTTTGTTCAATAAGATGAAAATAATTTTTGGAGAATAGTAACTTTTGACTTTTATTTACCGCGGTTAAAGGTAAATAGGGTAATTCAAGGTAAAAATCATATTATAATAATTCAAAATTACCTTAACACTTGTCCAAAACTTATTTTTTGAGTCATTTATGACCATGGGCATATTTGGGTCAATTTTGGGACCCCATCGAGCAACTTGGGATTGATAATGACAATTTAGATTAATTAACTTAAAGTAAAAGAAAAAATGACAAAAAATATATCTTTTAGTAAATTAATTTTTATATGGTGTAATATAAGTAATATTTTTTAATATAGATATTAATTAGAAATATAAAAAGGTTTATTACATCATGGTATTTTTTTATAACTTTTAGAGATCAAATAATTTAAATTATTTATGACACAATAATGATGCAATGTTTACCTCATTAATAAATCATTTAAATAAATAAGATTATAAATATAAAAATAACATCCAAAACTTTTCCAAATCATATTGGATGATTTTCTTTAGAATATTATTCATCTTATATTCTACTTTAATTTGTTTTTGACATTTTTAACCTGAATATAAGTTTATAATAAAATAATGTTTTCACACTTTCCTAAAGAGCCCCTCCTCCCCCTTATAAAAGGAGACCACTTATAACCAATTCCTCACACCTCTCAAGCTTTTTGAATCGCCCAAAATCTACCCAATTAAGATTCCTACATCCCTCTACTCATCCTAGAAGCCATAACTTAGGCATAAGGCACTTTAAAAAGTCCTTTTGGTTCAAACCAAAGGAAGTTACCCAAATTAAAGGTAACAGCTTCTCTTAACTTCTTTTCTTTTATTTTACTTCTCCAACCCCAATACTCTTTTTATTTCTTTATTTTATAACAACACCAGTATCATAAATATACTAGGATGTTTTTATGAGAATTATTTGAACTAAAATTATACACACCTCCATCTAATGGGTGAATAACATAATGTTTCTGTGGATGGTAAACTAACGCCTCACGAAATGATGATTGTTCAATTACCTCATATCGCCTCTCATAGTGGCCATTATGATAGAACCGTATTTATATATAATATATATTATGTTTATATTTTCTTTATGCTTCTGTAATTTTCATTTATAGCATTCCTTTGTGGTTTCCATTATGGGTAAGCGCAATAATTTCATTTGAGGAAGTGCAGACTACCGCCCCCTCAAAGTGATATGACTCGTTAATGCCATATGTGGGATGTATAAAGGATGGATTTGATAATATTATATATGGTATTATAATGGTATTATAATATACCTATGTATCATTATGTTTTAATTCCATTAAAATAAGAAATTGAAATGGAAGTAGCGTTCAAGCGTACGTACGGCTTATTGTCTCCAAAAAAAGTGCATTTCATTTCTTACCTCTAAATGTTATTTACTATTATAAATACATGTATATACTGGATATATATGATATATATGATATCTAAATCACTAATATCATTAAAAATATAATGGATATCTTACCACATGAACAACTTGTAATTATAAGGTGTTCCTTTTTTTACTCAAGTACCAAATATCGACAAAACGATCGTTATTAACTTAAATGACTAGATAATGTTTATAACATGGTAAAAAGTAATATAAAAGGAATAATAAAATTTCAAAATATTCTTAAGAAAGTATAAATTAACATTAGTTTATTATTCAGGAGATTAAAGAATGAACGGCTCAAGTCGGACATAAGGTAAGGGATTTTCTTATCTCACTTTTAATTCTGTGAGATTTCCATCGTTTACCACTTATTCATTGAATGTGGTGAATTTTGTACTTCCATTTGATATATAATATGATTATTCTAATTATATTAATGGTATTATGTGATTAATTTTGTGGATATTAACTTTTGGTCATACGACTCAGTTGATTGCAACATGGTAAAGGGTTGCGTCTCACTTTTTATTCCCATGAGATTCATGATATATTTGTCACTATTTCCTTTTGTTTGGTGTATTTACTTCCCATGATTGTACTATTTGATTAATATAATTTCATTTATGTGTATTTAAATCTTCATTTTATGATCCTTCTTTCATGTGGCGTATGTTTTGTAAGTTACCAAATCGGTAAGGGAACCTTTCACCAACCTCTTTTTAAAAGACTTCTTTTTGTTATGTCTTTTAATTTACATATTATTATGTTGTGATATGTTCTTCTATATATTTAGTGATGTAAAATTTATTTATAAGTGATTAGATACCATTTTTATCTCATTAACTCATTTTCTAAATTTTAAAGTGACGTTGTTAGGCTGTCGAATTTTTACAAGGGGACTTCTTAACCCAATTTCAATTCTTTGGGTTCAACTTGTACTTCTTGAATATGTCATCCTATGAATATGTGTGAATGACCTATGATTGTTTTAAACTTAATATCCACTTATATTGGGTGTATTTATATTTTTCACACATAATTATGTGATTTATTTATCCTTGATTTAAGGATACCATCTTTATAAGGGATTTCATCTCAACTGAGACTTCATTGTTGTTATGCACCAATTAACACTTATACAGTGTATATACTATCCTTTGAAATATTATATCATGAATCCCTTTATTCTCATGATATTATAATGTTATGATTAAATGTTATTCCTCAATTATTTGTATTCAAGCATCTCTCTTTTTGTTAAAAAACTCTTTAACTAAAATATCATTTTAAATGTTTTAAAGATTTATTTTTCTAAATATTTCACATTAATGTCCATGTTTTCAAAATTGGTTTTTAGGATTTAATTATATGGACATTAATGTTTTAAAATGATAATTCATTTAAAATCTTCAAAGTGGTATGGGACACTTTGATTCAAAAATCTCTTTTTAAATTGTTTTGAAAATGATTTGATAAAGCATTGTTTATTTCAATATCTTGATTTGATATATTAGAATGTGTAAATGTTATCTTTCCTTTATACATGTGTTATATGTTATGATTATGTTATGGTTATTGAGAATTGTTTACATATATGGGTGGTTCCATGATAAACCCAGGGTAGGTGAGCCCGAGATATCTCTCCAATGCATTGGGTAACGTGATGGAGGTAAACGTGATATTTATCCAAATAGATTTAGGGAATATACTATGATGGTTATTCTAAGTGTAACTCCCTATATAGTTGTGATATCTACAATGTATGTTTTATATGGACTCTATAAGTAACCTTTATGATTTATGATTAGTGTGTGTTATTCATAAATCTTATGATTTCGTAAGGTATGTTATGATTGAAAAATATAGTTTCATTGATTTGTATTTATTAATGGGATAATGTTTTCTTTCCTTATTTTATAACCTTTACTAGGATTTTTAGGCTCATCCCAAGTTTTTTAAATGTTTTCCACATGACTTAAAGATGAATAGGGTCAAGGACGGGATCAAGGAAAAGTCATGTTGTCTAAAATATATAACTAGACATGTTTCTTTTTAAGAGTTTTTATTTTATGAAAAAAATGGATACTGAGTAGTAGTGTTTACTTGTAATATTCAAGTTGTTATGTAATATTTATGGCCTAAATTCTCTAAAACTCTAAACCTGAAAAGATCCTCAATGTGAATTATTCATTTAATTCAATATTATGTAATGTTATAAGGTCGGGTCCTTATAAATATGATATCAGAAATTTTAGTACTTGATTATTAATCCGGTAAATATAATTCCCATAAATAAAGGGAACACTTATACCCCTCCCTGAATTTAGTTTCTCAAGGAAAGACCTAAGGATATTATAATATGAAGGGGAATTGTTTATCTGATATCACTTACAAAACATATATCATTTATGGTTATAATGGTGGTTGAATCAAATGTGTCTTCATTAATTTTTCAATTTATTCCTTATAATATCCACCCTGTAGATTACTATTAAATGTATCAATTCACTCCTTAGAATCACATCCAAAAGCATATTAAAACATATGAAATAGGAGAAGTACAAAAGAAATTTTTACTTGGTTCAAACCTAATGATTCTGTCTACTCTTTACTATTGTTGAATATTTTTTAGTAAATTGATTTTAATAAAAATATAATTTTTTACTGATTATAGACATATAAAATTGTCCCAAAATTTGTAATCATAAATTATCCACCTGTAAGTGTTTCATTGTATCTAATGTTACTGCTAGTTTGTCAAATATTTTACTTCTCTCTATAATAAATCTGACTATTAATGTATAGTAAGAATATTATTGAATAATATATAATATCTTCTTCTATAATGTCATATAATTTCAAAAATATGTTTTGAAATAATATCTTAAAAACAATTCTCTCACTAGTTCATAAAGAGAAAAACATGCTGGAGTACATATATGCATGAATTTATCTACATCCTCCTTAATCAAAACTGTCTCAAAATATTTATGTATCAACACCACTATGTAAATAAATAATCCTAACTTTATCTATTATTTCATTTTTTATAGAAAAATAAAAAAAAAATTATTCAATAAATTATTTCTTACATTACCATGATGTACATTTTTATGAAATATATTGCCTATTTCTGGATAATTTTAATCCTATGTTACTTAACAATGTACGATTTAAAATATTTAGTTTGACCCCGCACTATTATTCCTTCAAAAAAATTATTTATCAGTATATTTTTCATTTAAAATAATCATCCTTTTAATTCTTGAGAAACATTCAATGTAGGAATGACATTTCAACATTATAGCATATCCCTTAATCCATTGTTACAATAATACTACCTCTACAAAACAACCCCAATGGTTTTACTCTAATATTCTCAACATAAATAATAATACTTTTGTGATTTAAAATTAATGAATAAAATCACATAAATCAACATATGATTTTAATTATTTATAATATTCAATTTCTTAATAATTGATATTTCACATAAAATGATATCATAATTCTTCTAATTATTGATGTCTTATGATTAAGACTTATGATAAGACAAATTATTATTTTCCACAACAAACTTCTGATAGGATCCACTAAAATAGTTTCATTTTCTACATACATGTAACATGGATTCATCTCAATGAATTATAATCAATATAAAGGTTTATGATTATATCGGCTCAAGGAAATAAATTCCAAATAAAGTCATATAATTTATTCAATGAGTTATGATGAATTCATAGGTTCATTCCTTTTACATTTTATATGACAAGTTCAATAATTATAGTATTTATTAAAATGACATAGAATGATGCACAAAATGTTAGGAACAAAATAAAACTCATAAAAATAAATCTCAACCAACCCGAAAAATCTCATATAGGGTTGAAAACAAACATAACTTTTCCAAACAAAAGTAAGGCCCCTCATTGTTATTATATATTTGTTTGACTCATATTTACAAGATTATTAGTTTTTATTAATGAATATATATAAATAAATTGATATTTTCAATAACCTTTTCAAATATTACAAAAATAATGGGATAAATAGATATGTAATTAAAACCATTTATAGATGAAAAAAGATAAATAAAATGGTAAAATCAAATAAAATAAGTAATTATATTGTATATAATCTACAAGAATTATTACTCAATGATGAATTTATAATCCTTAAAAATACAACTATATTCTATGATATTCTATTATGATCATATATAATGCATTCTGTGATAAATTATATCCAACAAAAAATTGAATAATCCATGTCACCCATTAGTATATATGTACATTTTTGTCTAATATGTAGTTCAGATAAATCTATTACCAATTAATGATAATTTATATTCTATAAATTCATTTTGGAAATGTGTAGATATTAATCTAGGGATGAAGAACACAATGTCTGTAACATCCCAAGTAAGTAATGAATAATAGATATTTTTATCTATGTCTATTAATGATTAAGATAGTGTTATAGATGCTTAAAATGAAAATAAATACAATCTTATGCATGGAATACACTAATATTTTTAAAAGATTGTTTTAGTGCCTTTTGATGGCAAACCATTTTTGAATCTATATTTTGACAATTTTATAAACTATTTTTGTCAAAATAAACTTATTCTTTATGATTGGGACATCAAAATTTACTTGGTGTGAATTTTTGGTATTTTTCTGACAATGTTAATTTTTTAATGAATAGTGAAAAATACTGCATTTTACATCAAAACTGCTTTTTAATCTAATTTATTTATATGATTAGATTATGTTTTGAATTGGTTTTGAAGTGAAATTAGAATATATTTTTACCATTTTATCCAATGGTGGTCATTGGAATCAATTTCACTTTGAAATTGGACTTAAACTGGTGTCAATCTTTTGATAATTATTGTTTTGTAAAAACACGCTATTTGCTCTGGCAGCGGGAATTAATTATTGAATTAATTAATGTGACTTATATGATTTGAATCTTGTAAAATAGACTTCATTTTTGAATTCGGAATATCAAATATAGCTTAGGGTGAATTTTTGGTAATTTTCTGAAAAACTTCCATTTTTGATGAATAGTGAAACCACTAAGTGGTAATTATAAAAGCTGATTTTTCGCTTAAATGAAATTTTACCACTTATGTGTTTTGAATTTCAAAAATCCGACATACATTGTTGTCATTAAGAAGTAAAATGTGGTTCAATGGGATAAAAATAATTTTTTGGTGAATAGTAACTTATTATGTTTTTAATCGCGTTTAGTGGTAATTAGTGTAGTTTAAGGTAAAAATAATGATTTAATAAAATTAAATGAACTTGAAACATGTCCCAACCTCATTGGTTGTGTCATGGCCGACCATGAAAAGCCATGGGTCAACTTGGGGACCCCATGGATCCACTTTTGTTGGGAAATGACATAAATTACTTTTTATTTAATGTTAAAGTGAAAATGACACAAACAAAATATGTTTTACGAAAACAATTTTTAAGTGGGGTTATACAAGTCCAAATTTTGATTATAAATAGTAATTGGAAAGATAAAAAGATTTCCTATATAATAGTATTTTTGTTATGATTTTTATACATTAAATAAATTAAATTATTTATGACATAATAATGATGCAGCGATGACATCATTATTTGACAATTTAAATAAAATGGAAAGATAATGTAAAATCTAAAACCTACACATGGCCAAAACCAATTGGATGAGTGGATTTAGAACCCTTATCACCTTATCCACTAATTATATCAATGTGGGACTTTTTTAAACCGAAACACATTTTCAAATAATGTAATATTTCTTTACTTTCCAAAAGTGCCCCTCCTCTCCTCTTATAAAAGGCCCCCACCTCTACCTCATTTCACACACTCTTCAAGCCTTTGGCTCGGCCAAACCCTGCCCATTTGCTCTCTACACATCCCTCTACTCATACTAGAGTATTCCCTTTGGGCAGAATCCTTTTAAAGGAAGCCTTTAGGCTCAACTCAAAAGGAGTTACACTTTTAAAGGTAATTGATTCTCTCATGTTCATTTGTTTTATTTTGCTTCTCCAACCCCCTAAACTCTTTTTATTTACTTATTTTGTAACAAAACCAGTATCTTAAATATACTAGGATGTTGTTATAAGATTTATTTGAGCTACACTCTCACACAACTTCATCAAATGGTTAAAGAACATACGGTTTCCGTGGATGGCGAAATTCTGCCTCCCGAAACGATGATTGTTCAAAACTCATTTAACACCTTCAAAGGTGGCCATTATGATGTCACTATTTTTATATATGATATATAATATGTTTATGTTTTCCTTAAGCTTCTGTTTTTTTTCATTTTTGTCATAACTTTATGGTTTCCATTATGGGTAAACACGATATCTTCATTTTAGGAAGTGCGGACTATCGCCCCCTAAAAGTGATTTGATTCGTTAATACCATATGTGGGATATGTAAAGGATAAAGTTAATGATATTATATATGTTATTATACTGGAATTATAATATACTCTTATATCATTATGATTCCATTCCAGAAAATATGAAATAGAAATGGAAGTAGCGCTCATGCGTACGTACGGCTTACCGTCTCCATGAACGGTGCATTTCATTTCTTACCTCTAAATGTGATGTAATATTATAAATGCATGTATGTACTGGATATATATGACATATATGATATCTACATCATGAATAACATTCTGTATATAATGAACCTTTGACCAAATTAACAACATGTAAGTGTAAGAAGTCTATTTTTGACTTAAGAACCAAATACCGACAAAATGAACATTATTAACTTAACTGATTACATGTTGTTCATAACATGGTATAAAAGGAATAATGAACTTGAAAAAGATTCATAAGCAAGTATAGATTAACTCAAGTTTATTATTCAGGATATTAAAGAACGGTCGGGTCAAGTCGGATACGAGGTATGGGACTTCGTCTCAATCTCCTTTCGTTGAGGCATATTTTATTTTATACACAACTTTCTTTTATACGGTGTATAAACCCCTTTGACTTTTACGTTTATTCAAAAGGAATATTTTTTATACGAAGCATTTACTAAACGACAAAAGGGAATGTTTTTGTCGTACGTATGCGGCGACAACGACTTCTCCGCCGTCGTAACCGTTATTTGAGTTTCGGCTTCCTCTACAAGTCATACCTTCTTTTTAAAAGAAAAATAAATACCATGTTTTACTTTTCTTTTATTTTGGTATTGAAAATGGTTTTCATAATATTTTTTATTTCAATATGTGGTATTGATATCTTGTGATTGAATGGTGGAAATGTTATGTTTCCTTTATGCATGTTTTATGTGATACGTTTATGTTATGGTTCTTGGGCATTATTATGAAGATGGGTGGTTCCGTGATAAACTAAGGGCGGGTGAGCCCGTTATAGCTCTCCAATGCATTGGGTAACGCGAAGGAGTGAAACTTTAAGGTTTCTCTGAAGAGATTTTTAGGGAATATACTGTGATGGGTATTCCAAACGTAACCAAGAGGGTTACTCCCTACGTAAGAATGTTATGAATGCCTCAAGTTACCTTTATGTCTTATGATTTCTATGATTTATTCATGATTTTATGTGGTATGTTAAAATGCCTTTCTTTTATGGGTAAAGTATGATTTCACTCTTATGTATATATGTACCCATGTTTCCTTTCCATGTTTTTTACAACCCATACTGAGTTTTTATGCTCATCCCAAGTTTTTGAAATGTTTTTCACAGGTCAAGGGAAAGGTACATGATAAGATGATAGAGTCAAGGATGTGTCAAGAAATAATCCATGTTTTATTTTAAATGTGTTTCCATTGATGGGAATGAAGAATACTATCTTTATGTAACCACTTTTTTTATATGTGGAATGTAATGAAAGTTTCATGACCTAATTCTCTAAAACTCTAAACCTGAAAAGATCCTCAATGTGTAATCTTGTAATAACTCAAGATTAAGTAAGGTTTAAGGCTGGGGCCTTATAATTGGTATCAAAGGTCGGTTTAGATAACTTTAGGAGTTAGAATTCTATTAAATGATTATCCAAAAATATTTTTTTTGAAACGATATAGCATTTAAAGATTACCATGTTGCTTCATCTAAGACATGTTTGTTCAGAATGGTTTTCCGCAGAGGAAACAAAGCAGCTATGTTGGGACGACATCAGGAGGAAGATAACCTTCCAAATCAGCATCCAGAAATGGTCGGAATTGGAACTGAACAGTTTGTTGCAGTAATGGCACAGTTGACTCAGTCTATAAATGGTGGTGGTATCCATGCACGAGATCAGCCAGATCAACCGCAGAGGAACATGTCAGTGGTGGAACATTTCATGAGGCAACATCCCCCATCATTCAGAGGATCATCTAACCCTATGCAAGCTGAAGGGTGGATTAAAGCACTGGAGAAGATTTTTGATGTCATGGGGTGTTCAGACAATAAAAAGGTTAGTCTTGCTGTTTACCGTTTTGAAGGTGAAGCTGATCAGTGGTGGTCGATGGTGAAAAATATAAGGGATAGTGATGAGATTGATGCTCTTGACTGGGATGAATTCAAAGGTATGTTTCTTGAGAAGTATTTTCCTAAGGTTGTTCGACTTATGATGGAAAATCAATTCTTGGAATTGAGGCAAGAGGAAGACTCAGTGGCTGCCTATGAAGAAAGGTTCACTCGATTGTCAAGGTATGCTCCAAATTTTATCCGAGACCTTGATAGTAAAATCAATCGTTTTTACTCAGGATTAAAGCCAAAATATCGAAGGGCATTCGTGAGTTTAAAAGTTATGAAAAGCTTGTTCGATGTGCTGAGAAGGTGGAAATGGAGTTTGCCGATGACCAAGTTTTCTATAACAACCAGCAGAAGAAGAGACCGAGGTGGCAGGAGAAAGGTAAGAATTATTCAAAAAAGTCTGATGGTAAGAGAACTAAGTTTCCAGTTTGTGATAAATGTGGAAAAAGGCATGCTGGGGAATGTCTTCTGAATTCTGGAAAGTGCTACCGATGTGGTAAGATGGGACATAAGGCTCATGATTTCACTGAAAAGGATCAAGGTGAAGGTAAGAACAAGTTTGATTTACAGTTAGTGAAATGTTATAAGTGCAATGAGATGGGTCACTATGAAAACAAGTGTCCGACAAGGAGCTTGAGTGATGGGAAGCAGTTAGACTACAAGCAGAAAGGGGTGGTGAAATCCTTTGCAACTACTTCAGTAGATGTTGGGCCATAGAATGAAGTGGTGTCAGCTCCAGGGAGCTCAGTATTTTTTGAAGATTAACTTGAGGTCGGGGTACCATCAGTTGAAAGTAAAAGAAGCAGATGTTCCGAAGATTGTGTTCCGTACTAGATATGTCCACTATGAATTTGTAGTAATGCCTTTTGGGCTAACCAATGCACCTGTTGTATTCATGGACTTAATGAATAAAATTTTCCATGAGTTCTTGGATAAGTTTGTGTTTGTGTTTTGAGGTTTGGGAAGAGATTGTGTGTGCCTTGTGATTCACAATTGAAGAGAGAGTTGTTATGTGAAGCTCATAGTTCTTCGTTTTCAGTTCATCCGGGCAGTACTAAGATGTATAGAGATCTGCGGGAGTTTTACTGGTGGGATGGAATGAAAAGAGATATTGCAGATTTTACTGTGAAGTGTTTGACTTGTCAGCAGGTTAAAGCAGAGCGGCAGTTACCTAAAGGGATGCTTCAGCCTTTACCAGTGCCAGAGTGGAAATGGGAGAATATATCCATGGACTTTGTTGTTGGATTACCAAAGACATCTCGAGGTAATAATGCAATCTGGGTTATTGTTGATCGCTTGACCAAATCTGCTCATTTCCTTGCTATACGAGATACTTTCTCTCTTGATCAACTTTCCCGTTTGTATATTAAAGAGATAGTCAGGTTACATGGAGTTCCTCTCTCCATTGTATCAGATCGTGATCCCAGGTTTACTTCTAACTTTTGGAAAGGCCTTCAGAAGTCGTTGGGTACTGAATTAAATTTTAGTACAGCTTTTCATCCTCAATCAGATGGACAGTCAGAACGAACAATTCAGACATTGGAGGATATGCTATGAGCTTGTTCTATGGATTATCAGGGAAGTTGGGACCAACATCTTTCTTAGGTTGAGTTTTCATATAATAACAGTTTTCATTCCAGTATACAGATGGCACCATTTCAGGAATTATATGGGAAGCGGTGTCGAACTCCAGCTTTTTGGGATGAAGTTGGTGAAAGGAAGCTGATGGGACCAGAATTGGTAGAAGAGATGGCAGGAAAAGTTCAGTTGATTCAGAAAACACATGAGAACAGCTCAGAGCAGGCAGAAGAGTTATGCGGATAACCAGAGGAAGGATATATCTTTTGAGGTAGGTGATCATGCTTTTCTCAAGGTTTCTCCTTGGAAACGTGTGATGAGATTTGGTAAGAAAGGAAAGTTGAGTCCATGGTTGGTTGGACCATACGAAATTCTGGAAAGAGTTGGATCAGTTGCACACCGAGTGGCTTTACCTCCGATTTTATCTCAGGTACACAATGTTTTTCACGTTTCAATGTTGAGAAAGTATATGCCAGATCCATCTCATGTTTTGAGTCCAGAGGTAGTTCAGCTGGAAGAGAACCTATCTTATGAGGAACAATCGGTCCAGATTCTTGACCACAGGGGGCAAGTGTTACGGAATAAGGTGATTAAGCAGGTAAAGGTTTTGTGGAAAAACCACATGATTGAAGAGGCAACATGGGAATCTAAAAATGCAATGAGGGATAAGTACCCCCATTTATTCGATAAGTAAATAAATTGCAGGGACGCAATTTTCTAAAGGGGGGAAGGATGTAACATCCCAAGTAAGTAATGAATAATAGATATTTTTACTTATGTCTATTAATGATTAAGATAGTGTTATAGATGCTTAAAATGAAAATAAATACAATCTTATGCATGGAATACACTAATATTTTTAAAAGATTGTTTTAGTGCCTTTTGATGGAAAACCATTTTTAAATCTATATTTTGACAATTTTATAAACTATTTTTGTCAAAATAAACTTATGCTTTATGATTGGGACATCAAAATTTACTTGGTGTGAATTTTTGGTATTTTTCTGACAATGTTCATTTTTTAATGAATAGTGAAAAATACTGCATTTTACATCAAAACTGCTTTTTAATCTAATTTATTTATATGATTAGATTATGTTTTGAATTGGTTTTGAAGTGAAATTAGAATATATTTTTACCATTTTATCCAATGGTGGTCATTGGAATCAATTTCACTTTGAAATTGGACTTAAACTGGTGTCAATCTTTTGATACTTATTGTTTTGTAAAAACACGCTATTTGCTCTGGCAGCGGGAATTAATTATTGAATTAATTAATGTGACTTATATGATTTGAATCTTGTAAAATAGACTTCATTTTTGAATTCAGAATATCAAATATAGCTTAGGGTGAATTTTTGGTAATTTTCTGACAAACATCCATTTTTGATGAATAGTGAAACCACTAAGTGGTAATTATAAAAGCTGATTTTTCGCTTAAATGAAATTTTACCACTTATGTGTTTTGAATTTCAAAAATCCGACATACATGGTTTTCATTAAGAAGTAAAATGTGGTTCAATGGGATAAAAATAATTTTTTGGTGAATAGTAACTTATTATGTTTTTAATCGCGTTTAGTGGTAATTAGTGTAGTTTAAGGTAAAAATAATGCTTTAATAAAATTAAATGAACTTGACACATGTCCCAACCTCATTGGTTGTGTCATGGCCGACCATGACAAGCCATGGGTCAACTTGGGGACCCCATGGATCCACTTTTGTTGGGAAATGACATAAATTACTTTTTATTTAATGTTAAAGTGAAAATGACACAAACAAAATATGTTTTACGAAAACAATTTTTAAGTGGGGTTATACAAGTACAAATTTTGATTATAAATAATCATTGGAAAGATAAAAAGATTTCCTATATCATAGTATTTTTTTTTATGATTTTTAGACATTAAATAAATTAAATTATTTATGACATAATAATGATGCAGCGATGACATCATTATTTGACAATTTAAATAAAATGGAAAGATAATGTAAAATCTAAAACCTACACATGGCCAAAACCAATTGGATGAGTGGATTTCGAACCCTTATCACCTTATCCACGAATTATATCAATGTGGGACCTTTTGAAACCGAAACACATTTTCAAATAATGTAATATTTCTTTACTTTCCAAAAGTGCCCCTCCTCTCCTCTTATAAAAGGCCCCCACCTCTACCTCATTTCACACACTCTTAAAGCCTTTGGCTCGGCCAACCCCTGCCCATTTTCTCTCTCCACATCCCTCTACTCATACTAGAGGATTCCCTTTGGGCAGAATCCTTTCAAAGGAAGCCTTTAGTCTCAACTCAAAAGGAGTTACACTTTTAAAGGTAATTGATTCTCTCATGTTCATTTGTTTTATTTTGCTTCTCCAACCCCCTAAACTCTTTTTATTTACTTCTTTTGTAACAACACCAGTATCTTCAATATACTAGGATGTTGTTATAAGATTTATTTGAGCTACACTCTCACACAGCTTCATCAAATGGTTAAAGAACATACGGTTTCTGTGGATGGCGAAATTCTGCCTCCCGAAACGATGATTGTTCAAAACTCATTTAACACCTTCAAAGGTGGCCATTATGATGTCACTATTTTTATATATGATATATAATATGTTTATGGTTTCTTTAAGCTTCTGTTTTTTTCATTTTTGGCATACCTTTATGGTTTCCATTATGGTTAAACACGATATCTTCATTTTAGGAAGTGCGGACTGCCGCCCCCTAAAAGTGATTTGATTCGTTAATACCATATGTGGGATGTGTAAAGGATAAAGTTAATGATATTATATATGTTATTATACTGGAATTATAATATACTCTTATATCATTATGATTCCATTCCAGAAAATATGAAATAGAAATGGAAGTAGCGTTCATGCGTACGTACGGCTTACCGTCTCCATGAACGGTGCATTTCATTTCTTACCTCTAAATGTGATGTAATATTATAAATGCATGTATGTACTGGATATATATGACATATATGATATCTAAATCATGAATAACATTCTGTATATAATGAACCTTTGACCAAATTAACAACATGTAAGTGTAAGAAGTCTATTTTTGACTTAAGAACCAAATACCGACAAAATGAACATTATTAACTTAATTGATTACATGTTGTTCATAACATGGTATAAAAGGAATAATGAACTTGAAAAAGATTCATAATCAAGTATAGATTAACTCAAGTTTATTATTCAGGATATTGAAGAATGGTTGGGTCAAGTCGGATACGAGGTATGGGACTTCGTCTCAATCTCCTTTCGTTGAGGCATATTTTATTTTATACACAACTTTCTTTTATACGGTGTATAAACCCCTTTGACTTTTACGTTTATTCAAAAGGAATCTTTTTTATACGAAGCGTTTACTAAACGATAAAAGGGAATGTTTTTGTCGTACGTATGCGGCGACAACGACTTCTCCGTCGTCGTAACCGTTATTTGAGTTTCGGCTTCCTCTACAAGCCATACCTTCTTTTTAAAAGAAAAATAAATATCATGTTTTACTTTTCTTTTATTTTGGTATTGAAAATGGTTTTCATAATATTTTTTATATCAATATGTGGTATTGATATCTTGTGATTGAATGGTGGAAATGTTATGTTTCCTTTATGCATGTTTTATGTGATACGTTTATGTTATGGTTCTTGGGCATTATTATGAATATGGGTGGTTCCGTGATAAACTAAGGGTGGGTGAGCCCGTTATAGCTCTCCAATGCATTGGGTAACGCGAAGGAGTGAAATGTTAAGGTTTCTCCGAAGAGATTTTTAGGGAATATACTGTGATGGGTATTCCAAACGTAACCAAGAGGGTTACTCCCTACGTAATAATGTTATGAATGCCTCAAGTTACCTTTATGTCTTATGATTTCTATGATTTATTCATGATTTTATGTGGTATGTTAAAATGCCTTTCTTTTATGGGTAAAGTATGATTTCACTCTTATGTATATATGTACCCATGTTTCCTTTCCATGTTTTTTACAACCCATACTGAGTTTTTATGCTCATCCCAAGTTTTTGAAATGTTTTTCACAGGTCAAGGGAAAGGTACATGATAAGATGATAGAGTCAAGGATGTGTCAAGAAATAATCCATGTTTTATTTTAAATGTGTTTCCATTGATGGGAATGACGAATACTATCTTTATGTAACCACTTTGTTTATATGTGGAATGTAATGAAAGTTTCATGACCTAATTCTCTAAAACTCTAAACCTGAAAAGATCCTCAATGTGTAATCTTGTAATAACTCAAGATTAAGTAAGGTTTAAGGCTGGGGCCTTATAATGTCCATGGGGAAGGAAAATATGAAATTATCAACAATTAAAATCAAATATGACTATGTAGATTATTTTATTTTTCATTTTAAAATATTATAAGTAGTTTGGAATGATTATTAGAATTTCATGACATTCTACTTGGTAGATTTATATATGTGAGACTATTAATTATATCTTATCTAATATCCATTTCTCTTGAAATTTTAGTATTTGTTGACAGAAAAAATAAATTTAAATAATTATATTAGATTTTTTATTTCATTAAATTGAATTAAATTTGTCTACAGATTTGTTGGTTAATTTTCCCACATTATTGTGGTAGGTGGTGACTATGAATTCCCTTATATTTCTATGATTTTCTATGTTGTGTGTGATATTTTATCACCATTAATGTCTTTAGTTGAACAAGAAAAAATATTAATTATATCCATTTGACCCATTTGAGGTAGGTGAAGAATCTTATGGAATTTAGTGGTCCACCATGAATTGTTCCTTGATGCAACAGTAACTAACTTCCAAATGCTATAAATACCATGTTAAGAATCTTGTATATAAAACCAAATTAATAATTTCCTAAATTATACTATAATATAACTGATATTATTAGATAATAAATTTCCTAAATTGATTAAAATAATATCATTTTTGTTTATATTATCTTTATATATACATAGGGATATGGTTTTTTGATTCCATAAATCAATTTGGATTAATTTGATATATTATAGAGGTTTGGGATTCTCACCATAAGAACGATGGTTCCTTGTAGTAGTTCTATGGATATGGGAGGTTAAGATGCGGGTTGTGGGTTTAAAACTCATCCTTATAGTGAATTTTTTTAGTTTCAAATGTTATTACAAACATATATTGAAATTTAATTATATGTGGTTGTGTTATTTATAATTCAATGAAATGGTTATCAAAATTTAATTCCAAACACTTGTGTATTGATATTGAAAAAATATAATCGTGGAGATGCCATCAAGAATATATAGATATAGTTATGATCAACCTTTCTCATTTCCTATTCATTTTTATGACTTAATAATGAAATCTATATAGACATAGTATTCCTCCATGTTTTTTGTTATCATTATTTTGTATAGGGTTCAAGATTTCCATTTATTTGTGATTCTCCAGATAATGGGGAAAAACATACCCATTGTACTATTGATATTACAATGACTTTATCATTACAATTTTGGTATTATCTTTAATAGGTATGGTCACTTTCAGTGATTTTTTCTTCTCAGGTGATTTTTGGATATCTTTTTATAGGTGTTGCTTTTTTATTTTATGGGTACATCACTTCATGGATGAACTTATATATTTAGTATATATTTTGATAATCCATTAATAATGATTATGTTAGTTATAAAAGAAACCTATATGAGGATCTCTATACCTGTTCAGAAGTTTTGGTTCATGAACATGTCATTGGAAGGGGCCCTTCTATAATTAGAAAAGAAAAAGTTTACTGATTAAGGATGGGATGTTAGACCGGGTGTGGAATCAACTATACTTTCTTAGTTTCCTACAGTCATTTATTATTATATTGATAATATTATATGAAAAATATATTACACTCTTCATTATTTATTTATAAATAATATAATATTATGTTCTCTCATTTTTATTTAAATTTTTTAGGTTATTTATTTATTGTTGGAACATATTTACAACATCATTCTATTAATATTATATTATGATGACATTTTTTCCTATTTTATTCATGTTTTTATTTTTGGTCATCTCTACAATGGGACATATTCCCATTATTATCACTTATAAACCCTCGCTACAGTTCAGTGATCATTTTAATTCAATGTGACATGCCCAAGTTCATGTGAAACCTCTAGTTTTTCAAGAGTACAATGTTCCTAGTTTGGGATGAAATAAAGTGTTATCAAATAAATTTTTTACGTTTTTTTGAAATATTTTATATAATTTATAGAGATATGATATTTTTAATACATGGTGTAGAAATTAGGCATGAGTATTGCTAAACCACATAGAGGGTTTTCCTATGTTACCAATGATGAGATTTTTGTTGATGGATTTAAGATGATACAGTTTAAAATTTTATTGGTATATGATTTATGATTTATAGTTTATTTGTTTAATATTGGTCCAAGTTGGTGTGTTGGTGAGTCTTTATAAATCATAATTGTATTGTTGGATTTATATTACATATAAATGTATTCTTGAGAATGATAAATTTGTTACATAATGGGGCTTGTATATTTAATGTATCAATGGAAAATATTATTATGTGTTCTAATATAATAAGTATGTGGAAATATGAATGAATAATATCATGTTTTTTGTTATGTTATTATAATCATATTATAAGATTCAGGAATCTTATATAAATAATTTGACCAGTAATAGTGGGTAGTTTGGGCTAGTGAGTGGAAGAAAGTTATAACGGTATCTTATGTTTTACTAAATATGTATAGTTTTTTGGGGTAACATGTATGTTATAACATATCATATGAAGGATATATTAATTTATGGAAGGAATTTTCTTCCAATTCTTTCATGAGAAACTATAGTAGCATGCCACTAGATTGACCTTAAGGGGGCACTGGTTGGGTTGGGAAAATCATTCACATAAGCTGTTGAGTTCAATACTCATTTTTAATAGTAACAAATATTAGTATTGAATTACAAGTGGGTTTTATTTTTGTTATTCAGTATATTAGACCAAAAAATACATGATCTAGACATTCTATGATATATTTTGTAAGATATTTCCAATTATTGAACCTAATTTTATTTACTTCAGAGTGTGTAACAAAATCTATTGAATTTTTAATTGGTTCATTATATACCATCATTGACTAGCATTATTTTCTCATACATAGGAGGGGGATACATTATCCCAAAATGTTAATAGGATCAATGATGCACCATTTGGATAAATTTATCAAGGGGGTATGAACATTATGCTATTAAAAAAGTATTTTCTAGATCATTTCTTTGACAACTTCTTATTAATGATATTAAGGGATGAAATTTATCTTGAGTATAAAAATATTTCATATGGAAAAATATTAGTGATGTGAAATGATTCTTGTTTATTATTTTTTTTCTTTGATTTATTTAGGGGAAATGATTTTTGGGTTTAATATTTTTTAGGATGGGATTAGTCAATTGATTTAGATTCTGGTGAATGTTTCTTGCCTAACTAACCTCACTATGGTGGTGAAACTAGTCCTATTTTCTATGATGAATTTGAAACGAATTTTTATGTTATGGTTTTTTGTGAATATTCTAGATCATGTAGTGGATTATCTTCCATTATGACCTATTGATCTAATTATTCTCCATGGATATTCAAAAAATATGTGATCTAGGGTTATAGTTTGTCTCCATTCACATGAAGGAGGTTTCCTACTATTAGTTATTGATATTATATATTTGTTATAAAATAATATATTTTTTTTTATTTTGTGTAGAGCCATTCAGGTGGGTTGATGGTCATTCAATTTAATTTTAGTCTATAATTTGAATTGATAAAAAGTGGGCTAAGCAATGTTTAGCTCAGTGATCTAATATAGTGTGAGGAATATTACTTAAAGGTGGTAGTTTGAGTTCATTAATCCATTTATAGAATTGTTTATCTGGAAAATAGAGTTACTAGAGTTATAATGCTCATGGTAGTCAGGTATGTAGTTCTTAGTGTGAAGTATTTAGGATTAGGTATAATTATACAGTTATGTTAGTCCCCACTGATCATGATTTTGGGACATTGATGGTCCATGGTATGATTCTAATGGCCATGAATCTATTTAATTTTATATGTGTTTATCCAAATAATTTATGAATTATTAGTCACTTTTCTTTTTCATGTAGATTATTAAGTATATGTATAGTGTTATAACTATTAAAACACCATTAATTGTCTAGTTTGAATGTGTTTTTGGTGTTAAGGGTTACTATTATGATATATGGGTATAGATTTTTTTTGGATTTAATTGTTTTGGACAAGCCTAGATTAAATGTTATCCAGGGGATGGATCTATTGACTAACACCAGAGAAATCGTCGACTAGTAATATCAATAGTTATCATTCACATTTGTTGAAGGTAATTATTTGAAATTTTCTATATACTTTGATTTTCAGGATTTTAATTCATCCCTTGTCCTCCAAAATTTGAGGATAATTTAATAACTGTTTTCTAGGTTCATTATAAGTGGATGGGATTCATTACAAATGATATTATCAACCATGAATGGTAAATTTACTAGAATTATTATTGATGTATTTTTAAAGATTCCACACAAGTGAGGGTGTGGTTAATAATCATGTTAATTATATGTATAGAGAACATATCTAGTTTTTAATACATGATGGATCCTATATATTAATAAAATTTAAAAATTTAACTATAGGGATATGATATGAAGTGTTTCATTTTCTTATTAACATTCCATTGGGTAACTCCATATTATCTACCAATTAAGATAATGGTTTTTATTGATTATGTCCAAATTACTTATGGTAGTATCAAGTAACAGAGAATAATATGTATCTTATCCCATGTATAAATAAGTTTTTAATCAACTAAGTGGTTCAATGTGTTTCACTATGATCAACATGTTATTATGGTATCATAACCTATTTTAAAGAGAGTATAATATTCCTTATTCTAATTTTAAGAGTGTGTATGGATGATATGAGTATTCCATATTTTTAGAATATGTGATGAACAATCAATATGTGTTTTCATCATGATAATGTTTCTTAATCCAAACAGTATTTCATTCAGTATATTTTTTTATTGATGAATTTTTTTAATAATATTTGACATATGAGGATCATGATCTATATCTTGATATTTTTTTGATCACATAGATAGTGATTCAAATTCATTCCAATATATCAGTGATGAAATTTTTATTCAAAGGTTTTATCTTCCTTGGGAACCTGACGATAGATTTTTTCATATCTATAGACCCTATGAGAGTCATGGTTATGAATTCATGGGAGTGAACACATATCATTTATACGATTCATACATTTGTGGAATTTTTTGCCTAATGTAGGATTTTTTTTCTTACTAATCCTTATTGGAAGTTTGGATGATGGATTTGAGCATGAATAGGATAGGTTGTGAGTATCTTGATCCTTAAGATAGATTATTCTATGAATAGAAGACCAAGATTATATCTATATCAATGATCAACTAACAAGTAATGAGTAATAAAAATACCTTGTACTATAATGTATTGGGGTTAGGTATAGATTATTATTTTTGGATCACTAGTGAATAGATGTATATAGGTCAAAGAATGTGACCCTACATTTGAATAATTTTGTAACAAAATACATTGAATAAGAGGTAGTTGTAATACTCCATGGTTTTTTATTTTTTATTTTTATTTTAATAAATATCTGTTTTCACACACATTATCTATCTAAATTAAACCACAATGTATTTTATTAACATAATATATTACGATGCATGATAAAAATTAATAAATTGTTAGAATACAATATGTTACATTATTATGAAATCTATAAGAGGAATAAAACTAAAGGTAAATAAAAAAATGAACATAAAATCTTTTTCCTCATGGTTTAATATAGAGAAAAAAATGTTTATTTCAAATATTCTATAAGAAAAAACATTATAATTAGAATGAATAAATTGATATTTTTGTAAATTAAATGAATGATTTTAGTAATTTTTTCAATCATATATATAGGAATGAAATATAATTTTTATATATAAGGAAATTTGAAATATGATAATTTAAAAATTATCCAGTTGATATATGGTCATTGGGTAATTCAAGTTGATAAGAATTCCAACTAAAAATAATATGTTCATAAATAATTTATGAATAAAATAATGAGATAATTTTTTTTTAAATTTATTTATTATAAAAATGTATATATTTTAATTACACATTATTATAATGAAAGAATGATTTGATATAATTATAAAATTAAATTAATTATTTTAGTAAAAAATTATTATTATAAAATAAATGTTTATAAGTTGGATTTTTAATTTTAGTATGATGTGGTAAAAATTATTTAATAATTAGATTGATATTTTTCAATGAATTGTTCTTTTATGTACTTTGTATTTTTATTTCAATAAAATAAATTGATCACTTTTAAATAATGAATATTATTTAATGTTTCAATATATAATAAATATATATACATTAACTTATATAGTAAATGGTATGAAATTAGATTAAGAACGCCTAATTTTTCAAATGTCGATTTACAATAAAATAGTTTTTATCGGTATTATGTTTTCAATTAAATGTTATATCTCTAAAACATTGAAATAAATTTCAGTTATATGGGACACATAAATAAAATCATCATATCAAAATCATGTAATAAGGGTCACCATTTATTTATAGGAATACAATAATTTCCATGATATATTATTAAACTATTAAAAAGAGGTAAAGATGGGTAAAAGATGTAAATTAATGTTTCTTAGATTCATTATAATTAACATTACATTTATTCATTATAGAGGATCTTTTATAGGGGAGGTAGATATATATAAATATCTCTCTAAAGTTTCCTCATCTTTCCCTCCCAACACCCATGGGATTATATCTATACCCTTCAGAAAATGTATGTTTCTAATGAAATTTCCCATACATTAACCTATAAAAGGATATATTCTCTTTCACTTAATGACCACTACATTACTTAAATGATCCCTTGAATACCATACCATTTTAAATTTCTAATAAAATTCTATGTTATTTTGTATATTTTTCTGACATGATGGAATTCAAAATCTGTCATTCAGAAGGAACCCATGTCAAGAAGTATTAATTGATTTAATTAGGTATCTTTGATGTTTCCAAACATTTTCAATTATATTTTAATATAAAATTTATCTAAATAGAATTATCCACTTTGACAATTTTATATTAAAATCAATTTGACTGACATAAATTTATACCATTATTATATAACATAGAAATCTTACACATTCAAAGGTATAACATATTCTTGTAGGGTCAGTTCAACAACCTATGTGAATAATTTTAAACAGACATCAAGACTTTAATCATAAATCCATTTTAATTCATTGATACCAGTAATAAACAATATTAATGATTAATTTAATGTAGTTATATTATTTTATAACAATGAAAAAAAATTAATGATCAAAATAAAGTATCTTTTTATTATATATATATTATTTGAAAAATATTCATTATGTAATCCATTCTCTTGAACATAACTATACATTTCATAAAATGAACAAAATAGAAAACAAAAAAAAATCGAAAGAAGTTATTCAACCACCTTGAATAATCTCGGAATAAATAACATCGTATCAATTAATGAGGATAGACATCAATGTTAAAAAACTTATAAAAAACATAATTATTGACATCTGATGATTAAAATAATTAATAAAAATTGATATATATGTACTGAATGATTGTAATTGATGAATATAAAAGGTGATAGATATGAATATCATTTAAAAATCAGTGATTGAGATAGTCATTTTTTGTTTTAGAATATTACAAGCATATTTCTTGTATTATGTGAGTAAAAGAAAATGATTTCTTTCCAAAATAACTATATATTCAGTATTGATATGACTAAATAACGATCTAGAGAAATTATATAATCTTTAATTATAAAACACCAAAATTAATTCATTTACAATAGTAATTTTTTTACATTTTATCATACATGTTTTTTTCCATTGGTGTGTAATTTACCAAAATTGATGCTTGTAAGATAAATCGTCTTTTTTTATTGCTTTCATATATTACTCCATCTACTCCTTTTCCAGATTATTTATTTTTGATTAATTTATTCTCTTATATCTATATATATAATTTCATATATATTTTTTATTTTATCCATAATGTTTCCTTCTATATTTTGAAAGTAATATTATTAATTTTTTTCATGTGTGATTTAATAAGGACTTAAACATTGTTTAAAATACTGAGAAATGATTCAATTCATTAATCATTTTCCATAAGAATGAAATTTCTTTCTATATTTATATATTTATTTAAGAAAAATCATCTCCGTATGTTTTCATCATTTTCTATAGTAATTTATATTCTAATTTGTAATAAATTAATTGTTTAAAAACTAAAAGTTATAAATAATAAAGGATATATATTATATATTGAATCTATAAAGATTTAATTTTAGGTATTATTGATGAAGATTCAATGGGATTAAAATATCAATTAATTATGAAGTTGAATTTTATTCTCATCACAAAAATCCTGGAGTTTTTACATGAATATATCATAAACCACTTTTATAAATATACACATCACATGAAAGGTGACTCAATTGACCGTGGACATGTGACCACGTGAAGAAATTTAGACACACATGATTGGTTTGTGTGACCATGAGAACTGACCACTTGAAGAAATTTATAATTTCACAAATCTTCAAATGACTATACGGAAGTAACCACATAAATAAATTTGAAATCAAATGTTATGTCAAGTTATAGTTATAATGTAATTTCATAACGGTGTGTTGATATGCTTGGTTAGTTATGAGATCATGGACTCACACAAAAGGTTTTGTTCTATAGGTACTCATGATAGGTTGAATGAAAACATGATTAAACTCAAGGAAAAATATATAGAACAATGAGTTCATTTAGAAAGCAGTCAATTAAAATGTGGACTTTCAATGCTTAAATATCTAGATATTTGAAATCATTTTTTTGATGTATTTTTATTAAAAAAGTAATAAGGACAAAAAATTGGAAACAATAATTCTAGAAATATATTGAATAATTGAAAATCCTCATTGGAAAAGTTTCACACATTTTCCATATATGTGTATGGGATTTCCTAAATAACTAAATATATTGTGACTAGGAAATTTTATATGTTTGTTAACCCAATATGAAACTACTCATATAAGATAATATGAAATGTATACGGATGAAATATTATGTATGAATGAATATTTATATTCAATCAGTTATTTATGGTTTTTATAATATTAAGGGGATCTGTTATTGAATATATTTTTTAGAACCAATTCTAATTTTAAATTTTATGTAATATTTATTATGATTTATGAACACATTATTAATCTATTTATATTTTATTTTGGATGAATTTGTAGTTTAAATATGAATGAATAATTTCAAATTATTTTAGTTTTGTTTTGTTGTAGTTAAAACTATTTAAGGGAGTTATTCCTTCAGAAAATTATTAGGATGATAACATATGAGATATTTGGATATTTTAATTCGAAATTATTTATATAGTGTTTTAAATATGTTAATTATTCATAACGGTAAAAGTTATCCATCAATCCATAAAACATGTTTTACGAATTCTATGGATCGGTAGGAAGACAGTGTTCATGAAGGTGAGAACTTTTTGGGAGATGAATAATAGAATAATTACCTTGTGGTTTTTAATAAATGAAACCAAAATTGAAAATGATCTGACGTGAAGAAGAAAAAGTGTGAAGAAATAAAGAATACCAGTAATGATTCATTGAATCATGTGGGTGACGATTCATTTTTTTATTAAAAATATTCATTAATAATATTAACAGTGTTTTGATCTCATTAATATAAAATGACTATATTAAAATACATATTATGGAAAAAACATGGTTTTTGTAAACCAAAAAGGATTTATTTCTAGTGTTTATTTGATCTCTAATTGTTTTCATATCATACTATGGAATAGATAATATTATTGAGTAATGAAACATTTCTTTTCTTATATTCCCATGGTTGTAAATCTGTGTCTGTTTTTAGTGGAGCCTATTTTCTAACACCATTAAAATTGGTTTATTTGTTTTAAAATGGAAAAACATGTAAAGGCATGCTTATTATCCACCCTCATTTGATTAGTCTCAAATGTACTAATTTTTTCATCTAATTTGTTTTAAATTATTATTTCATCATTTAATATTAGTATTTTATAGAAGGATAATTCTTCCATGGAGAAAGTAAAAATGTTAATTACAAGGGGATTCCTATTAGTAGGGGAGGAACTATCATATCTGGATTAACATAATTATATCCCATATTATATCTATTTGGATTAATTTTCTTTAATCTTCTACATATGACTTCAGTTTTATTAATTTTTCTCACATAATAACTGCAAAAAAGAGGAATCTTAACAATGATGGAAATTATAGAATTTTTATTCATTCCACTATTATAAAAATAGATTTGTTAAGAGTTAATATAATTGGAACATCTAATTTAACTAGGGATAAGTTTGGGAACATTATTTAAGGGAATATGAATGTAATGTAATTAATGATACCTATTTGGAGAATTATATTTCAATATTTATAAATGGGAGATAATGAATTTGTTTTGGAGTTCTTTATAGGGGATAATAATATTATATGTACATTATGAATCCTTGATTAAATTTTTTAATACTCAACACTTTTTGAAAATATTTTGAGAGTCATTCCTAATAAATTTAATACCAATGTATTATAACAAGAAGATAAATAGATTGTTATGATATTTCTGGATGATTTTCATTATATTATTGTTATATATGAGATGATAAAAGATAATTATACTAAATGGAATGGAAAACTAATAATTAAATCTCTATCAAAGTGACTAATAATGAAAAGTAAATTTAAGTTTTTCTAGAAATGGGGTTTGTGATTCTAATTTTAAAGGGGAATTGATAAATATATTTAATGATTTCATTATTTTTTCTATATATGCGATAACAAATAGAGAGAAGTATAAGGTAGTCTTAACCCTAAGGTTATTTATTTATATAGCTATTGGACAATGTTCAAAAGGATTCCCAAAATTGAGGAATGATAAATATACTGATACAGATAAATGATGATCAAGAATATCTCAAATAAAGATCATTGAAAAATAAATAGAATATTATAAATGATAAAATACAAATTTCTATAAATAGGGAAATATAATATTTTTCAACAAATTTTTTCAAGAAGATAAGGGTGATGAAGAATTTGAAACTGACATTTCTATTGCTGAAGGTGTTGAGAAGTGTCTTATTTCAAATGTAAAGGATGTGGATTTTTTAAGTGAATAAAGTAGAAAATTAGAATATGTATACTAGGAAACCCAGATAGAGTTTATTCTTAAAATGGAATTCATAAAATTTCTATCGAATATTTCAGATCCCATGAAAGTTAATATGAAATTAAAAATTAAATATTAGAATACAAGAAATATTGAATTTTTATTTGAAGAAAAATCTTGACATTTAATAGTGATTAAAACCCTGAATAATTTTATTTATAAAGATATTACTCTCAAAATAAATCTTTATAAAATCATGAGGAAAATGGAAAATGAATTTTCCCTTATTCAACTAACTCTGGGTGAATTTAAATAAATATTATCTAATTTATTATATTCAACATCTGAGGTTGGTAATATTTACATTGATTGTAAATCCTTGAATGATCAACGAATATATCTTTTAGAGGTTGATAATAAGGTTAATTATGTTGGGAAACTACATATAATGAAAAATATAACAATGAGGACAACGTATATAGCTAAAATAAGTGAATTATAGAATTCATTAATTCCTACAAATAAAAATTTACATAAAAAAAGATAAACCACAAGATCTAGTGATGGATAAAAAGAAGTCAAACAAAATGAATATTATTGAAATAGTCTACGAAAAATATTATTTCAAAAAATATCATGATTGATCTTAAAAAAGTCATTGTAATATGATGTTATAGTTATATTAAACATTTAAATTACAAAGGAACAAATTCATTTTATGGATATTTCTAGTGTTGCGTATGATTTGGACATATATAAAAAATGTTTTGGTTTAATTATTAAAATTATAATATATCCTAGTTGTATTGGTCATATAATTTGAGGGAGGTTCAATCTAATAAAAGGCCATATGCTAAAAAACATAAAAATATTATTTTAATATTGACAATAGATTCTAGCATTCAAAATTTTTATTGACAGGTGTAACATCATTGACACCATCTAAATGTTTTTATTGAGACACTACGAGAACAATAATGTTTTAATGATAGAAATAAAATGCATTAGGTGAAGGGAGAAAATGGTAATGGGGTTTACTTTTTTATTGTAACTATACACAATTCCCAATATGGATATTGACATTGGATATTCAATGTTGGGTGTTCATAAAAATTGACAAGAGCTTTGATATTGTTAAGAAGTGTTAAATGCTACATAGAAATAATTTTGACATCAAAAATGATGAGTATTTATGAATAAAAGTAATTGGATCTACTATCATAAAAAACAAAATTACAAATACTTTTAATGTATTTAAACATAATTTATTTAGTGTTTCACATATTTTCAATAAATTGAATGATTTACCTTTAGAAGAGATGGTTATATTGTTAAAATAAATGAAGATGGGAATACGTGATAAGAGTATATACCATAATGGAAAACCAATTATATAATAGATTTATTGTATATATATCCAAGAGGAACATTATGGTGACCTAAATTCATTTACACATATTATTACCTGAATTTTATAATAAAAATCAAATAAACAAAATCGAATGATTGTGAGGCCTAGTACTCTTAGAGTGTAGGTTTATAATATATCAAAAAAAATGAATCAAAACTTATTAGTTTTACATTAAATATTGATCTCTAAATACTTTGGGCATCATCAAACTACATATGATAACCCAAGTTATACATAAGATAAATCGGTACACTATAAACCATATTGATGAAATAAACATTATAAAGAGGCATAACATGAGAGTAAAAATACATTACATTATATCATAAAATATAATCCTCTTGAATAATGACCTAGGAGAATTGTAAAAAGATAATTGTATCACAAGATCATCTAAGAATAGGAAAGTGGAAGAAACCAAAGACATGACATAAGAAAAGTTCAATGCTAACCATGATGACAATATCACATAGTTGATAGAGTCCCATCTGGGATTAGTATCACTCCCTAGTTCTATATTATTCTCCTCATGATAAAAATACATCATTGAGTTCCTTTGAGTGTTATCTGGGTGTATCCATCATAATATATACATGATTACGTGTTTAATAAAAAGAAATCAACCGTAAAGTATAAACATAAGATTATCCCATGGAATGATTTGGACTACCAAATGTTACATAATATCAAATTCAAAGTATATTTTATTATTATTTCAAAGAGAAAATATAATCAAATGATTAGGATGTTCATATTTGAGTAAATTTGAATAGGTATCAATATTTGCTAATAATATTGAAATAACATCATGACAAAAGATATATAATATGATATAGAAATGATCATTAAAAATGGTTTTTAGGGAGTCTTTTACAGACTTTGGTAAGAAGAATAGGTATGAAATTTTCTCATAAATAAAGTGGTAAAAAATTTATATACCATAAATATTTCATTATTCAATGATATCATGAGTGGTAATTAAGAATTTAAATGTTTTTTACATTAAAGGATTTAGGGATGAAAATTTTATCATTAATTCAGATTGATTTAAAAAATCATTTGATAAATGAAATTAAGGAATATATTACCACATCAATGAAAGAGAGACTAATATAGTTTTATAATTAAAATAAATATATATAGTATGTATAATAATTAAATAAAATAAAAGAGAGTTATTTTTTGATTTAGATAGAGATAGATCCTAACCTAAAGAAAAATGATTATTATGGGAGATCCCTTACATTATGTTCAGGAATCATTTTTTAGTTTCAATTAATATCTGGAATAATAAAATTAAATTCATTAATAAATTAATTTAGAAAATATTCTATATAGACTTTATTTATTCTAATGTTAAAATATTCATTTAGAACCATTTCAATGAGATTTATGTACTAATTTCTTTTTTCTAAGGTTGTGCATTTCATAGTGTCACAATTGGATCACATGTGGATAATTATTAATTTCTATGAAAACTGGTATTGAAACTCCAAAAGTGAAATTATAGGGTATTAATTTACTTCCTGTAATTGAAATAGTTTGAAATACCCTTTTTCATCTTAGGTCATAATCTTTTGCTATAAACATTACCATTATACGGTTAGTTCAATTATGTAATTTCATCGACTATCACGAACTGGACTCAATTTATTTAATTAAATGGATATTGAATGATAAAAGAATTAAATAAGTTATAAAATACCTATTGTAATCATATTTTACCACTATAATATATCTATATCTTCCCATGATGGTGGGGGTGAAAAACCTTGTATGTTGATCATGGTGATAGTAAACCAACCATATTTTATACAACGTTTTTATTTTTGAATTAATTCTGGTTAAGATAACTGGATTAATGGTAGATATTCCATTAAATCAATAACAGTTATGTATAAATATATATTATAATGGATTTATTTTTACTTGATTCTTTTAATTTATTTGAGGATAAGGGTGAAGAAAAATTTAATTAATCAGTTAAGGGAATTGCTTACTTGTTGGGATGTCTCCCCTTGGGATTCCACACAATGCACATTGGATTTTTATTTTAAAAATATAATAATAAATAGGATGTTGGGGAGATGATTGGGAAGGTAATTGTGTAAAAATTTGGAAATCTACAAGTCATAGAAGGTGTGAGTATATGGGGTTGTTAGAGGTGGTGTTTATAAGGGGAGGATAGATGTATTTTTGAATACTATATTCATTTGTTTATTATATTAGCTCATGACTACCAATAATATTGTTTATTGTTACTATATATTGTAAATATTGTATTTTATTTCAAAATATTGGGTTCTTACATCACCCATGACTCAAATATTCTTGTATTTAGCTTCTAATGTTTAATACTATAGTTTACAATGTTTCACTATTCACCCAAAAGTCAACAATTTCTAAAATATAAATAAAATTTGACATAAAACATTTATGACTTATATATCCAATAAAATGAAATTATTTTTATGAAAATAATTTCTAAATGTGAAAATTTTTATTTTTAAATATAATCAAAATTTATTTAAAAATTACCAATATTAAAATTAAGATCTTTTTTCTCATCCATATGAAAATTACTTATATTCTCATAAAATTAAATTATAATTAAAATAAAACATATGATTTATTTATAATACTATTTTATGAAAATAAAAATTATTTTAAATTATTATCTTTTTTAAAAAAATTAAATAAAATATTTGTGTTTTTAAAAAATACAAACACTTATTTTTTTCATTTTTAATAGATGTATTTACTAGTATATGATATAAACCTGCAATATTTTAATTTTATAAGATATTTAAATATTATTTTAAACTTCATATTTGAGGTTAATATTATAACATTTGTGTTTATATTCCTTATGGTTATATAAATATATGAATTCTCATATTACTATTACATTTTTCAAATTTATTTCTGAACATTCTAGATTTCAACGCTAATATGGGATCAATAATTTCAATAAATACCTCATAATTCATTCAATATTCATTCATATCCATTTTTATCAAGGTTATATATTTTTTCATTTTCATTATTTATATTCCATTACCAATATTACTCTTCATTTCTACTATTTTTTCATCAGTTTTCTTATTTTTTGGGCTCGAGTAGATCCATATTTTTCGATTATTATCATTATATTATTTTATACCTTTTGTACCATTATAATAATTTCAATTCCTATTGACATATTTTTTCACTATATAAAATGTTCAAATTAATATACAAATTTTTTTAGTTTCATCTGTCAGTGCACGTGCTTTATACTACATTACTATATATGAAATAATTAGAAGAAGTTAATGTCCATTGATGAAATTCATAGTCATTACAAACATAAAAAATTTAACACATATATGTAGTGTTATTGATGTACCTAACTTAACAAAGAGGTAGAGATTAGTCTTTTTCCTTATTCTATAAGGGTAAATTTTCAAATCCATCACAGAATACCATTGAGATACATACATCTCAACCCACATATATTATTCATCATTCATATATTGGCCTATGTGAATGAAATAAATAAATAAATAAAAGTATTTTATTTCCATTTTTAATGAATTAATTGATATTAAATGTATTATTTTTTTGAAGCATAAATTATAGGCTCTGATTATGTTCACATGTTAGAGGATATTTTAAGGGAAGTAATATTTATATTATTTATGGAATATCCAAATAGATAATGGGGCAGAATAAAAACATGTTAAATTTTAGGAATATCTGGTGAATCATGGTATTTATTATGAGTTTATCATGCCATAAACTAATGAAATAAAATATCAATGCTGAAAGAAAGAGTATAATTCTAATTTATCTGGTTCTAACTATTTTGATATGATATGATACTATTT
Organism: Viscum album; assembly: GCA_963277665.1. Lineage (NCBI taxonomy): Eukaryota > Viridiplantae > Streptophyta > Magnoliopsida > Santalales > Viscaceae > Viscum > Viscum album. Next base: position 1,007,753,441 of record OY728119.1, on the reverse strand, counting down.
TCATTTGGAGACAATCTACTAGATCATCAATACACATTCAAAAAAAATACTTCTAAAAAATGAATTCATATAAGTCCCCAAATGAAATGTATTATAATAAGACCCTTGATTAAAGTACGTAAGATTATTTGTTACATTCCAAATTTTTTATTTTGGTATTTATTCATTAATTTTATATCTAAACAATACTTTTTTACTTTAATGGATGTTTCTAAAGAGATCATGGAGGCATTTGGAGCAATTGAGATGGGATCAGATCTAGAGTTATATTTATTGAATGTTAGAAAGAGGTACAAGGTTATGTAATGATTATTTCAAACCATTCCCCTCATCTATTTCACCCTAGAAGAGGGTATAAAATATTTTCCAACCATGTAATATATGATTCTTGGATGTGTGATATATATAATATACTGCATAGGTGTCATTCATGGCTTGTGCATGTTTTCTCTAACCATACACCTATAACATGTCAGCTATGGGACTTGAGAGTATTCCAAATTCGTAGTTTCAAAATATTCTTTCTAACCATGAATATAATTTTTCTAGGTTTGGATCATTTTCTATGTGAGATACATTATTTCCACATGGTTTGGAAACCATGAGGCTAAACTCTATACCATGTTAAAAAGAGTAATTTTAATACTTTACATCATTCCATTAACATTTTCTACAACCATTCTTAACTGCATTCAAATAGTAGAACTATGTGTGAGAAATATCCTTACTCTCCATCCATAATTTGATAAATATCCACCATCTAAACATTTTTTTTAGTCTTTCTAGAACATTGGATCACCCTCATTATGTTTATAAAACATCATCAATCGTTTCTTAGTTTTTGTCACTATATTTTGCATTATCTTAAGGCGATCTAATATAACCATTTTTCATGGGGTTTTTATTGTTTTCCATTTTTCATTTATATTTTAAAGATTAATATGGTATAGAATGAAGAGTCATATACCAGTATATGTTAAGTGGTCTATTAATTTTTACTTAATGTCATGCCATCTATAATGTTTCGCCATTCTGGTTTATGTTATAAATTCTTCAAATTCCCTCACAAATGATTAATTACATTATTTAATTTATAAATCCATGACCAAGACCATACATTAGACACATTAAGGGTGTTCAAGGTTTTGAACATCTATATAAACCACCCTTTAAGGTGGGTTTGACTAAATTCTAGTGGATACTATTCATTCCTTGATACCAAACCACCCATGGGGTGTGTTGAGAATTACATTTGTAAGTGGAATGCAATAAATGAATTTAATAAATTGTTAAAGTAAATGTATTCACCAAATTCCCCCATTTTTTAACCATAATAGAAATGACTAATGTAATTAATTGACTATTCATATAGAAAGGATTCATATATTAGACCTCTTGATCACTTATATCTGAAATGAACCAAATGGGATAAATAGAATTGAAAATGGAATAGAAACATAACATTAACCACTAATAACATATTTCATTATTGTTGAATACTATTATTTAATATTATTTTATCATTAAGCATGTCCTACATTTATTTAATACTTGGATTCCAGATTAAGAATTCCTTTATTGATCTTACAGGATGCTATCTGATTCATTGATGTACTTCAAGGTGGTACACTATCCTTTGACTCAGTTATTGTATTATCCTTTGAATACCTCATTCTAACACTGATGATTTACCAACTTTATTATATAAATTATAATTCCTTATATTATATACATTGATTTATTATGATGTCATCGAGAATAAACTACCTTAGATCACATACATATGATCTAGTCATGTCTCTATCATGTTTATCCTTGATTAATTATTTAGACATGAAGAGGAAACATCATTCGTTATTAATGGGTTCTTGGACTATATAATGGTCTATGTTTAGAGAATCTACTGTGATCCAATGCTAGTTTTTTTACCATGTTCATATTTACTATACATTTTCACCACATATACATATAACACGTTTATACTTCTTAAATTCTTAAACTGGGTAGTATTAGACATCTGCTACACATTTAATACTCTTTAAATATATATATATATATAATGCACACTATTATAGTATAGATTCCTAGGGTTTTTTTATTAGAAACCATTTGTGGTGGCCTATTGAGTCTTACTCACACCATATTTGGGCCATCATGTGGTACTCCGACAGATTGCATTGATTTATTTTTTGTGAAACATGAAGCTACTATATAGGGATTATTGATTTCTATTATAGGGTTTATTATTGGATATGTGAACCAAGATGGTTCCAAAGATACTCATAGATATTTATTTTTTTCATTTTTTTATATTTTTGTTATAACATGTATTTTTTATTCCTTCTCACAGTTTTGTAACACCATGACATCATTATTTGTATAAGAAATTTCATAGAAAATTGGTCGTTTACTATTATTTTGATGTTTATTTATATTTCCCTATCATTTTATAGTTTTTTATTAATATTTCTTTTAATGAATTATAAATTATTTACCATATTTATGTACTCTAATAAAAGGGGTTATAGTCTCCCCAATTTACCACTATAGAACTACAATTATAGTTAGTAAACTATATCATTTGGGGAGGAAGACATAATGACATACAGAAAATGATATTTTTTATATATGAGTGAATCTGTTCTAGGATTTCATTATGTGGTATTAAATGATTCAATCATTTTCCTTAAATGTTTTTGGTTATTCGACAATAGACTATAAGAGTGTCAGAAAATGGAAATAATCTATATGTGGGAGTTTCTAAACCATATTCAGGTGGAAAACAAGTTTCTTGGGATTTGTCTTCTTTTTTGTATTTAACCAATTACCATTTTACCAAATTTAATATTTAGTGGAACATATGGTTTATGACATTTTTTATTAATATTGAGTGTCTCTATTACCCATGGACTAATTTTGAATGGGAGTATTTCCTCCTCAATTGCAATAGGAATTTATGTATTTATATTTATAGAATATTCTAGGCCATTTATATTTTATTGAATTCATTGACTATTTTTATATCACTTCTTCCATAATTATGTCTATATGAAATTTCTCTGATATTTATAGTTAGAAAAATTTGGAAAACAATTAGTTTCATAAAGTGGTTTCATCAAGATAAACATTTTTTATGCTTAGTTTGATGGTGTTTCATTGACAATACAATTATGATATGTTAATGTCTTTGAATTTTAGTTACATGAGCTATAATATTATTTGGTATTTATTAAATGGATACTAATCTTTTTTAATGTTTTGGACTCTACATAATATTGAATGGTGATATATTTAATAAAAACCACATATAGGGAATTATTAAACCTTAAGACCAAATGAAAAGAGCTGGTTTTAGTAAAATTATGTTTTAATTTTATCTTATAAAGCTTATATATTTATAACATTGTAATGGTAACTCATCATATATAACTTATGTTTAAAAATAATGATATTGTAAAAAATGTAAACACTTATGAGAAGTGTTTACTGTAAAATGGTCATTCTATTTAAAACATAAAATGTGTTTTCCTTATTATCATTCATTTGAAAATACATATAGTGCAAACTCATTATTTTAAACATGGAATAATTCTAATTACCATATAATAGATTTAGGTAGACTTTTTAGTATTTCATGGGTAGTGTGCCATTATGGTTGTCTTTTTATCCAAATTGAACCAATTATATCATATTATTGGGTTCTTATACATGTAATAGAATTATAGGTGTTGACGACCATGCTCCTGAGGTGATAGGGCCAGACCTTCTCGTAGTGCCACTAGGGTAACATCATGTACTAATGTCCACTATACCTAGAAAGGGTGCTGAAACTCATCTTAGAGAGGATTTCTTATGGTTAGTGTAGTTTGTAGAGTGAAATCCATGATCTTAACCTACTATGTCAGATTTATGAAGGAGTTCCAACTATATCACCCACTTAATTTTGTGGGGGATGGTGGCCCCACTACATGGAGTCATGGATTCTTTCCATTCAATAGATATTTTAGAATCAAGATTCTTTTTAAAAAATAATTTTGAAACTCCTAGAATATATCCTTTGGTTTAATAAGAATATATGGTGTGATGTTCTTAAATATGTAGTTTATAATCGAGTCGTGGTCTGGAGGGATCTTTAAACTAGTTTCTAAAACAACTTCTTCCACAAAATTATTATGCCTAATCAATTTATAATGTTTGTATATATAAATAATTTTTTATGTCCATTATGGATTAATTTACTTTTTTTAGTAATACTCAGGGCTTCAATCCTACTCTTAATACTAAATGGATATCTAGTGTGAGACCTTTTGATGATGTGACTAGGTGTGTCATACTATCACAGGTGAACATCTTATGACTGACTACAGTTTCCGAGATAGTGAACCATGCCCTTGGCTCTAGCTGTAATCTAAGAAATTGTAAATTTATAGTGAATGGGGGTTTATCCTCTAGGATTTCTAGACATCACCTGGTGTTTTCTCATGAAGATAGTGGAAATCCATGTGTATACATCGAAAGTTATTTGGTTTTCTATCGGTGTGGATGGAAAGGCCACATAAAGTCTCAATGTGGTAGAGACATAGAATATGTTTGGTCCTTTTGATGAATTTTATATCTAAAAATATTTTTTTGGAACATCCAATGTATTCCTAGAGGATGAGGATCAATAATATATTTTTTTTCTTGAGTATGCTCAGTTGATTTGGGCTACAAATGGAGCTAGAATACCATTATACATATAGGCCAAGGAGGTGGATGAGTTCAAGATTTCAATATTTATTATGTGATGCATTATCAAATCAGACTGGATTAGGGATTCTAGGTAACTACTTAGGGTCATGGGTATGACCACTTATATGTAGTGTATCGTATACGAGATGAAAATAGTATTGGCCCATCTACAATGAGAGTAATGATCTTATTAGTCTCTAGAGTCATTCGAGGTATGTATGAAATAGTATCTTCATTGTTATTCATTTATGTATTTTTAATAGAGTGTATTAGTCTCAATATTGAGTACTTTTATGGAGTAAAGAATAATTATACTCTATTGGGAGTCTGATGAGAAATAATTTTCCAATATATGGCGTGTCCTCTCAAGATTAGCGGTTACTATATATGATGAAACATTTTTATCCTCATGAAGACTTGATTAATCATAATACTCAGGATAGACTAGTTTGTACATTATCACACCCATATATATTTTTATTATATGAGGGTATATTTTATATCTCATATGGGATGATTTTACATTCACAAAATTTAATGGGATTTCTATGAAACATTTTTTGGAAATGATTATCATGGGTTGGGTTGGGTTTAAACATAGATTTCCATTATATTCCATAACAATAGAGGAGAAGAAAAATTATTTCCTCATATGGTTCAAAAATATAGAGATGTGTTTTCAATTTAAGTCTCTAGGAATTGTACTGAGAGAGAGATGTATCATTTAACTTCAAGACTATTTTCGGAGCACTTAAAATATCTATTCCTCCAAAAAATATAGCTCTCATTGAGATTCAAGAAATCTAGAGGGATAAAGAGTACTTGGGATGTAAAGGGATTATATGACACAATAATTATTCTTTAGGTTCACTGGTCCTTTTCAATGAGAATGAGGACATAAACTAGTGTTTTTATAATTATTAGAAATAGTTAAATTATCACATGGTTAAGAATAGATACCCACTTCCATATATAGTTGATATATTTGATCATCTCTATGGAGCTAGAGTCATATCAAGGATTGATTTGATATCAAAATATGAGTTAGAGATTTAGATATACTATATTAAAATTTTTGAATAAAATATTGACTCTTTGAGTATTTGGTAAATTTTTTCATTCTAACAAATGCGCAAAAAGTTTGTATGGCTTGATGAATCTGAAATTCCACCCATTTTAATATTATTTTTTATGATATTTTTCATTGATGAAATCATTATGTACTCTAAAATTTTAAATGATCATTCCAAACATCATGATATTGTCTTTTTTACACGATGATAGTAATGTCTTTATGAAAAGTTCACTAAATGAAATTTCTCTATTGAAAATATATTTTATGTCAGAATTGATGGGATGAAGGACCAAGAGGGGTGTGAATTTTTATCCTTCAAACACATAAATAGATCTAAAATTTCCATCATTATATAAATATTTTATTTCATTCTCTAATTAAGTATTATTTAAAAGAAAATATTAATAAATAAAGGAACACATCAATGTATAGTGGTTTAGGTCACAATGATCTCCTATTCTACTGCCCCAATGCTCTCTCTAGGAGCTTAGTGATTTTCTCTAGTAAGTCCTTTTAACGGTGGATTATACAAATTATTATATGTAGTTTATACCATTATAATAAGGATTTTACAAGGCCTTATAGTTCTTTTAAAACAATCCATAAATCCAAATCTTAGTCCAAGATGTTGATAATCCTTCACCACCATGATTGATATCAATAAGTCGATACTCCATTAAATCAATAGAAATTGACATGACTCTGAAAAAATAAGATCTTCAATGATGTAGTAGAAACTTGAATATTTATTTGATCTTAAATAAAGATAAATAATATAAATAAATCATCAATGTCACAAGATATTCATTTAAACAATGATAAAGAAAAAACTAGGCAAATGTATAAACAATATTTCCTCCAAAGTGTATGTTTGAAAATTTCGCTATCGAAATTTTAGATGAATATTTGACAATAAGATTCATCATTAGTGATAGTTACAATAGTGAGTTTATTAACTAGATCAAAACATATATGTATAAAAATTGTAACTCAGAATTAAATGACAAAGTATTATTTAGAAGAACATATATTTGTTTTTCAATGCATATATGTGTATTTAGATGATGAAAATCTCAGTATTTATCTTCTCAGTAGAAAAGATCCAAGTCATAGAGATCTAGAAATACAACAAAATAAATCACCAATATGGAAACTCATATCATTCAACGATAGTTGTAACATCCCATTGAAATAGAAACGATTTAATCCATTGAGTATGAGAATTTAATCAGTTATAAAGAAAATTCCAATATATATTTATGTCCAATAAGATTGTTACAAAAAATGTCGATAATATAATGAATTTAAAACTCCATCACTGACTAAAAAAATTTGGGTTACTTCAAATAGTGGAAAACATCAAAAGTATGATTGAAAATGTTTGATTTATTACAATAATAGGGATGATAAACCATACATTTTTTCATAAATGTACGGTTTCCTCCATATGTAGGGTTTTTGATCTATAAATTTCCAATAATATAGGGTTTATAAACCATAAGATTTATTCCTAACATAGTGTTCCCAAACCAAAAAATTAAACATATAATTTCTATGATTGAATAATGAATATCATCTTCCTAAAATTCATATTAAATAAACTATATTAGTAATATAAACGTAGGTGTTTTTGATCATCAAAATAAAAAATTAATTAAATAAATTCTAGAATAAACACATGTTTGATAATCTACCCATTTATTATGATCATAATACCCCTAATATAAGAACTTATATTAATAAATTATTAGTATAATTTTTTTACAATTATAAATATTATTAAATTATAATTAAATTTCCACCCTGTTAACAAATATAATTTTGAGAAATATTTCTCCCCTTAATAAAAAATACATCCCTAGAAAAAAAATCATGAATTTCACATATTTTTATCATAAAATTATCCTAAATTGAAAAAATATTTATCGTGAATTATATATAAATATCTCCACTTTTTCTGAAATTGAAAAATAAATTATGAAACAATTTTAAAATTATTTTTAAAAGTCATGAAATAATTTTAAACAAATATTTAAACATACATATATGATATAATTTTAAATTTGAGTTAAATGAGTGGTGGTGAAAAATTTATATGTTATGAATGGTTTGATGGATCATCAAAACGTTCCAAAAATGAAAACATTCCCACTAAAATCAACTAAAACACTTGACAGTTGTTATATTCAACATTGAATATATTCATATCTTTGATAAAACACTGAAGTTGAATATTTATTGACCAAAAATCATTTTAGATAATTAAGATCCAATGTAGTAACAACTTCTATTCTGAATGAGTGAATCAGAATGATCATTTCCACATTAAATCCTTCAATGTATTTTTTTTTGAAATGGAACATTCTATCACATTTTGATATTGTGTTTAATGTGTATACAAAATTATTCTCAAAATAGATTATTTTTTGTAGATAATCAAACATCATTATATATTAATTCAAATCATCATGCAACTTCACTATTTATCATTTTTCTATACCATCCATTTATAGAATCACTTCAGAGGACATCACACCTTTAATAATTTTATATGATTAATCATTAATTTCTTTAAAATCAAAAACATCCTTAAATTTTTCAAATGATTTTTATAACCAATCCTTCACATAGTAAAAGGATTGTTCACCAAATAGATTAGAAGAATAATTACCTCAGACATTTGGATGAAAAAAATGTTTCTATGGACCAAAAATTATTTAATGCTTTATTTCTCTCAGACTAGTTTCTTTTGAAGTCTTTCGAAATGATATTTTGAATATAATGGATAAAACTTTTACGAGGTTTTGAGAATATTATTATAGATTTATAATATTAATATGAGATATTTTTTTTCAATAACTTTAGAGATATTGCTTCATATTTTTGAGATGAAGATATAGATTAATCATTTCAAATTTTAATTTTTCAAATTAAATTTTTCATAAGAAAACTATTTTGAATGAAAATGTGGGATAAATGAATAATACATTTCAATGAACATGAAATTTAAAGAAATCAATAGTTTTAAAATTAAACAAAGTATCTAATTTTTTATAAACCCTTTTTTATAATTAAAAATTTACAATATGTTATAAATATATACTTAATTATTTAAGAGAATCATATAAAAAAATTTATAGAATTTTGAATATTTTATATATTTAGTTATATAATTGAAAATGAAGTGATATAAACTATGTTTTCATAGTTTTACTCAAAGATTAAGGAAAGATTTAATAATTAACTATAAAAGATATATCTACCCCAATATAAAACAGTTAATTCAAGAGGAATAGATTTATGAATATAGTAATAAAATACATCATAGATTATAGGCTCTACAAGTAAGGATATTTTTTATAACTAACTACATCATAGTTGATTACTCCTTTGAAAAAATATTGATTCCCATGTACTTCATATACATCCACTCAATGAGTTAACAATGTAGTTCAGTGGTGTATTCTAGAAAACATCAAATTGTGTTCTTTTTTCCAATATTTTTGTGGGTTGAGTAGTTTTAGTAATAATGTATTTACATAACCAAATCTATTTATTTTGAGTATAGATAATATTATTTATGTTAGGTCATTATTTGTGAAAATTAAACTTTCTTAACATAAAACAAATTTATTTTCTCAAAAGAAAAATTTTGTTTATTAATGTACTACAGTAACATAATAAAAAATTTAACACTTGAAATGATTTTATTATTTGAACAATAAATAAAATAATTCCAATATGATGTTTTTATTTCACCGTTACTACCAATTCCATATTTGTCTTTTTGAATTTTATTTTTAATAAGAATTTTACTTAAATAAATTTAACCCTTGATAAGAAAACTAGAATATTGTTTTAAATATTCAACATCATCTAATAATTTTTTAATTTTAGTTTCATGGTCATAATTAGATATTTTGGATGAAATAAGTTTTAAGTAATTGTTTTTTTGAAAGACGTTATTTATCAAATAAATAGAATAATAAAATTCTCTAAAAATTTTATGATATTTAATTAAGGATTCCTACTTATCTTGAAGAATAAAATAATACATGTTTGGTTGATCAAAATAATATTTTTGAGAATTATAGTTTTTTAAGAATAAATATTGTACATCATCGGTATGAGTCATAAGACATTCCATTTTATTATTATTATCTACCTCATAGTTTTTAGAAGATTCTCCATTTTAAAAAGAATAATTTATCCACGCTTCCTTCTTTAGTTTCCTTCTATTTCTATTATTATTTGATTTTCATTGAGCATTGATTAAAGTATAGTTAGACTCTATGTCACCTTTGTCATTGTATTCATAGCATCTAACTTCTCAAATCCCATTCTTTATTTTTAGGTATAATTTTCATAAAAATTAAATTGAATTTATAATTCTATATTTTATTCCATATAACATGAATAAGATAGTTAGTCCATAGTAGTTTTGATTTTATCATTGTCATATGTGATATTATTTTCTTCATCAACCTATATATTAGCTTTATACATCATCAATGTTCCAATTATTTTTTCTATTGATAATTCTTTATTTATTTTGGATTATTTTACAAAAGTAGTTATTCCATTAAACATAGAATTTTGGACTCTATGTACTTTATGGATTAATCATATTTTATTATTGGATCTTCCAAAGCAACTATATTATTGAAAACCTCTATCAATATCCCATTCAAAAGAGTGATGATCTCATCTTCACTAATTGTTAATGTAGAAAAAAATTAACATTGAAATATTATACTTCAGTTTTATATTATTATTATTTACATAATAAGAAACATAAATAGTCTTCAACATCTCATATTCAGTAGAACACTAAGAAACTCTCTTAAACTCATCAGTCCACAAACCATAGTCTATAGAATTCATTTCTTTTGAATTAATTTAATATTCTCTTTCCTAATTGTTATTCAGTTTTTTTATATCATCATTATAAATTCAATACGCATTGGAAAACATTAAATTAACATGAATTCAATTATTGCTTATGTAAAGACACATGTTAAACTTCGAAAATCCAAAATTGTCACCATTAAAATAAGGTTCATATTTCATCGATACACCATCTCTAAGATTTTCCATTTTATGATTTTACTTAATCTAAATCATTAAAATAGATTTTTAGAGAAAAAAATATTCCTTTCATATTACATAAGAGTCCAAATTATTGATGCACCTAATAGAATCAGACATAAAAATAAATTTATTTACATAAATAAATTTTTCAAATGACCAAAACATTTGATATTATTTATTGGTATCAGATATTAACATCTGAATTTTTAAGGATTTCCAAAAGGTGGAATATATAATTAGATCTATTCCATTGATACAAATTTTTAGTTTAGAGTGGATAGGAAAAATACACAAGATGGTGGAGTGTATTTTGATCCATTAAATTCTTAAAAAAATATGAAACATCTCTCCTGATATAAATCAATTAATTCCTTCTCTATTTAAAGATGAGTAAGAACTGTATATAAGTAATAAAAATAACATGGTAATGTATAGTAATTTGTGGAAAAAAATTCTCCTAGTTCTCTCCACCAACAGTCTCTCTATGATCGAGGTGATTTTTACATGTAATTACATTTACTAGGGTTTTATACAAGAGTTTATAAGAAGATGATAACGTTGATTTATGTATTTTACTAGGCATGTAGTTATTTTACAATGAACTATAAATCTATTAAATAGTATGTGATGTTAATACTTAATCACCAACATGAATGAGATCATGTAGTCGACACACCATAAAATCAATAGAGGTTGATTTGATTAAGTAAAAATAGGTTTTATTTAAAATTGTGGTAGAAGATGAAAGATGTGTTTTATCCTAAAAAATAAAACTACTGAAAAAACTATTCAATGTCCTATAAGTTTACTTTAAATATTTTTAGAGAGAACACTTTTTTTGAATTAATAGGTATTTATCCAAAGTTTAACTCTAATAAATTATTTTTTGAACTTGTAGAAGAATATTTAACACTAATATTCAATTGAAGTGACAACAACAACAATTAGTTGATCAACTAGATCATGATATATATGTCTCCAAAGATGAACTCTGAAGGAAATGAAACATTGTTAATTACAAGAACACTACTATTTGTTTTTAATTCATATCTTTGTATTCATAAGATAAATATATCAGTGTTTATAATATTATTTGACTAACTCGAAATCAAACTGTTTTAGGAATATCAAACAATAAATCCTGAATATTTTAATTCAAATCATTCAATGAGAGTTATAAATTACCATAGAAATAGTAAATACTTAATTTTATGAGTTTTATACTTTTAATCAATTGTGAAATATATTTAAAGAGATATTAACTTTCAATGAGACCACTATAGAAAACTTGGATAATATCATGTAATTGGAACTCTATCACTGACTAATTCCAACATAGGCATCCATCCCATAGCTAAAAATATAAAAAATCTAGTTGAAAAGATAGTATTGATTACAAAAGTTTAGTTTATAAACCATATGTTTGTTTCCAAAATTTTGGGTTTCTTTCATATGTAGGCTTGTTGATCTATAATTTTTCAATAGTGTGGGGTTCATGATCCCTCAATTTTATTCGAAAAAAAGGGTTCCCTAAACATTTTTTTGCTAACAAAAGTAGGTTATGAACCGTGTTTCCAGAATACATTAAAAAACATCCTAAAAACATAATGAAATATCTCCCACAGAATTAATGTCTTACGTATGAATCCCAAATATAAAAAAATCAAAAAATTATCTTCTTCATTAAATTAAATTAAATGAAACTTTATCAATTACATAAATGTTGGTGTTTGTGTGATGAGCCAAACTATTATTAATTGAAATTCATCTTAATCTAATTAAATGTCTTATTACTTAAAATTGATAAATAACATACGCACTTCATTGTTTTTATGTTTTTTTATTTAAAAATACTATTAAAAAATGTTATTGTTGCTAATATAGTCATCGAACAGTGATCCCATGATTAGTATAAATATATGGGTTTAACATATCAAATTTACTCAGAAAAATGAAGTGATAGCCTCATCAAGTAGAATTTCTCCATACGTAGCCCATTTGCTGGATCCCAGAATCTAGGTGGTGTCATTGGGCTTCTCTCTTGACTAGGCCCAAGCTGAGCTTCAACCCGTTAATCTTGAAGGGAACCGCCTACAGGACAAGTGGAAGTTAATAGTGATTACCACCTGAGCGATGTTATCTCATCCACCCCAAGAGTCTCACACCATCACACACTTTACCATTTATTCTTATGTGAGTGTTCAAAGTGGTTTTGAAACATGTACATAGCACTATGATTTTTTTCATTATTTTGTATAATGAATATACATTCATTTTATCATTGTTACTTTGTAAATAATTTTAAAAGCACAAATAGTATTTTTAGATAATATTCAATTAAGAAATATATTTTGATGAATTCATAGAATTTTTAATTAAATAATATTATAATAAAATGTTATTACTAAATTAATTTTTATTAAATATAAATGATCATATATTTTTTAAGAATATAATTGTAATTTTTATTAAATCTTGAAATATGTTTTTGTTAAAACCGATGAATTTTCAATAAATGTCAGTTTTTTATAGAAAAAATTCAAATAGTTAGAAAATTTTTTAGATAAAATGAATATTATTTTTTGAATCATGTAATTGAAATTATACAATTGTAAATTTCTCATAATTTTTGGTCATAGTGGAATTTTTGGGTAAAAATCAAATACCTTTTAAACATATAACATGTTTTAGGACATCATAATGTCAAAATAATGATGTAATAAAATAAAATAAATGAGATGTTAGTCCAATATATGTTTTAGCTTTAAAATAATGTGATTTCATATTTATTTTATTAATTTTATGGTGCCCTAGAGGACCCTCCAAGAATTATGAAACATATTAACTATTTAAATTGATTTTATGGAGAGTGTGGATCACCTCCACATAATCAAGCCTAATATTTTAAGAAGTTATTCCATTGGCCTTATAAAGTATTGTTTTCCTCTACCTTTTATCTGAAATCATGGGAGAAACCCGTGGTATGGTTTGTGGTTTTGATTAGTTTTATGTGTGGTGTCCCAAAACTAAATAATAAAGAATTATCTCTCCTTTTTATATAAAACCACCAAAAGAAACAAATTTAGCTTCACTAAAATCATTTTGATCTTGGCCAACCCCTTACCTCCTCTCTCTAGAATCATCCCAAGGTTCCCTAATCTCCCTAGAAGCCTCTCTCAAGACTCTCTTATGACTTTGAGATCACATTTCCATGTAAGGGATTTCTTCCTTTCTCATTTTTTCTATATTTCATTACATTGTCATTACCTTTTATTTTTATTTACAAATGTTGGGGTATGATTATAAACCTCTCCCATACTACCCTATAAATGATTGAATTATTATATACAATTTTATCTCTCATTAATTCCTCCCATTTACACCCTTTACCGTCCCAAAATTCCGTAAGAAAATTTTCTCTTCCATTTACATTCAAGAAAATATTTTTTATTATGAATATAAATTCCATTAAATTTATTGGGACATGTATGTATTTGACCCCCATAATGTCAATTTCATGTTCATATTATGAGACACCCCTTTCTCTCTCATCAACCATTTTTATGAATTCTTATATCACACTGTTATGCTGCCGAAATTGCACTGCGATTTTCCAAGACAAAGTCATTATGTAGTGAATACCATGGTCATTTTTCTATCAATTTTATGCACCTTTATGCATATTTACTTATTGATTATATATTTTCATGTATGAATTCCACATTTTTTTATCATGGAATAAATTCTGATGTTTAATGAATCAATGTTATATGATCCACATGGCACACTTATACGTGAAATTATATGATTAAGAAGGTTGCACTTTGGGAGGGCTCCAATGAATTGGGTAAAGATTAGTATAATGATATGTAAAGTTCAATGAGGGTTTAATCATGATAATTCAAGTTTAAGGAGGTTTTACTCATTCTCCATGTGCAATGAGCCTTGGCTCGTGCTAATACCATGTTAAATGTTGTTTCCCCATTTCCATGTTATGATAATTATGCTATACCATACCTTTATGTTCATGTTTCTCTTAGGATCCATTGATATAACTATTTCCTAACATTTATTGTATTCTAAATTTTATGCCTTGTTTACTCCATTACAGGGATTTATAGATAACCCTTTTTTAATGCATGTCCTTATGTTATCCCATTCAATTCTAAGTACGAGGGAATGTAGTGGTCATGTAAAGGATGTTTTCTATAAAGATATCGTGTATCGTGTTTTAAGTCATTAGGTAATGTTCCTAAGCCCCAAATACATTAGACCTTTCTACCTTATATGTTGTATCAAGTAAAGATATTATGTAATAAATCATGTTTTAATGTGTAATAAAAAGAAGGGTTGTTAAGGTTTGTATCAAATGATAGGTTTAGTTATTTTTGGGATTAGGATTAGAGAACCATAGTTAAGCCTTATAGATAAGAATAATTATAATAAAAACTTCCCTAAATTATGGGGAGTATTGAGTAAATGGTTTATCCAAAAAATAAATCCTTGTATCGATACGAGCAGGTAGATGCAGCTCAGGAAAAAATGTACCTAGGAGTGAAAACTCTGACAAGGAGTTTCGGGCCTGACCCAAGGTATCCTAGTACATGACAATGGTCCTTGATTCACTTTTGGTTATGACACTCCCAAGGTATATGCTTTGGTAAATTCATAGTCATGGTATTAACCCTTATTAAGGGAATAAAAAATTCCTCTAAGAATACATGTTGGGAGGAAGATCTGGATAACATAGATTGAATATTGGGAATTCATAAGTTAAGGAAATAAGTGTAATTTATAAGTCATATATTTTTTTTCATTGTATTACCCTTTATGTGTTACCCATATATTTCCTTTTATTCTATATAATGGTGATAATAGGAGGACTTGGGCTAACAACTGATGCAATGATCAATGTGATGATTGTTCTAATAAAATGCCAAATCCAATGGGGGAAGGAATTGAGAACATTGTCATAATACTCTCTCATTTAACTCATGTTTTGAATAGAAACATGGGTCAAGGGTAACATTCAACCCCCCCACCCCATTAAAGAACAGGTTGCAATCCAGATCATTATGAGACAAAGGCCTCCTACTTTTAAAAGAATCATCTAATACCACAATCGTCGAACGATGGATCAACTCCATAGAAAATATCATCTCAATTAAAAAATGTTTTGAACTAGAGAAGTTTCTTCTGGATTCTAATCATATGGAAGGTGAAGATGATCAATGGTAGACAATTAAAAAAATTACAAAGCCTGTGGAAGAGATCGAGGCATTGGAATGGAAGGATTTCCGGATTATTTTTTTCGATAAATATTTTCCGTGAACCCTCCAGCTTATAATGGAAAGGGACTTACTTTATCTCAATAAAAAACAAGAATAATCTATTAGAAAATTAAAGGGAAACATGATAAGGCTTGCACGACATGCCACCATATTTTTCATTACCACCGAATGCAACCTTTACCGCTTCTTTGGTGGGATAAAACCTAGACTATGGAAATCCCTAGTGATACTTGACTTTGAGAGCTATGAGGAAATTTTTTAATGTTCCCTAAAAGTAAAAATGGAGATTTTTGAATCTAAGGGGTATAATGGGGATAAGAAACCAGCCTTGAATGCGTTCCTATTGTGACAAAGTTCGTGATTCCCTCCAAATTTCTTTTGCACCATCATCTTAAGTGTGCATATTACATCCCTATAAGTACGTGTATCTCGCCCAGATAATTATGTATATGAAGGAAACTATCCTTGAAGACAAACCTATTGTGAGGGATTTTACTGAACTGTTTCTTGAGGAATTGTATGGTCTTCCTATAATAATAGATGTTGAATCCTCAATTGATCTTATTTATGGGGCGTTTCCAATATCCATGACTTCTTATAGAATGGTTATTATGGAGCTTGAGGAGATGAAGAAACAACTACAAGTGAATCTGGATAATGGGTTTATACGCCCAAGTGCTTCACCATGGGGTGAACTAGTCCTCTTCATCAGGAAGAAGGATCGGTCAATGCGCCATTGCATTGATTATCAAGAGTTCAACAAAATCATGATAAAGAACAAGTAGCATCTACATTGAATTTAAGACTTTTTTGATCATCTAAAAGGAGAAAAATACTTTTCCAAAGTAGATCTGTGGTTAGGATATTATCACGTAAGGTGAAGGAGGATATCCTCAAGATTTCTTTTCATACAAGATACGGGCACTATGAAATCATAGTAATGTCTTTCGGACTCACTAATGATCCAACAATCTTCATGGACATGATGAATAGTGTCTTTAGAGATTACCTTGAATTTTTTTGGTAGTCTTTATAGATTATATAATAATATACTCCAAAACCAAGGAGGAGCATGAGGAGCATTTATGCAATCTACTAGAGACATTGCGAATGGATAATATCAATACAAAGTATAGCAAGTGTGAGTTCTAGATCAACGTGGTATCATTCATGGGTAATATCATAACAAGAAGTGGGAGATCTATGGATACCTCCTAGACAGCTACAATAGAAGGATGGTCGAGGCCAAAATCGGTCACATATATCCATATCTTCCTGGGGTTAGTAGATATTATTGATTATTTGTGAAAAATTTCTCACTATTATCCAACCCCCATAGAAAGCTAACTTGGAAGGGAGTACAGTTTTCTTAGAGTGATGAATGTAAAAAGATCTCAAAGAGTTGAAAAGGAGGCTTATCACTACACCCATTCTCACACTACCCAAAAGTGGAGAACATTTTGTGGTATTTAGAAAAGCTTTGAAGAAGGGAATAGGCTATGTGTTGATGAAAATTGACAAAATAATATCCTATGCTTTTAGGCAATTGAAAGTTGATTAGAAAAACTATCCAACATATGATCTGGAGTGGGATGCAGTGATCTTTGCTTTAAATATTTTGTGGAATTACTACTTTGGGGAGATGTTTGAGATATACACATACCACAAAAGCATGAAGTATATATTCATAGATAAAGAGTTTAACATGAACCAATGAAGATGCATAGAGCTGATCAAAGACTATGACTGCTCAATCCATTACCACCCTGGGAAAGTGAACAAGGTGAAAGATGATCTATATAGAAAAGACCCAGTGATTCTATCATTGATGCGAATTTAAAAGGATCTAATCTTCTTATATTTTTTAAATATAGACATGTGAATAATATAGAAGAGAACACCATCAATCCTTTCATAAATTATTTCTCAACCATATCTTTTGGAAAGGGTGAAGGATTCTAAAAAGGATGATGTAGGTATTCAGACAAAAGTGGAAACTATCAAGAAAGATAAATCCTTAGAGTTTAATGTTAATGAAGAAGGAATTGTGATATGTGGGTAAACACTATGTGTTCCATCAAATCCAGAGTTAAAGAATGAACTTTTTAATGATTAATATTGTTCAGATTTCTCCAATCACCCAGGAAACACAAATGATGTATCGAGATCTCTAAGAGCGTTATCGGTGGGATAACAAGAAGAAGGAGATCTCTGAGTATACATCAAAGTGATTAGTATGCCTGAAAGTGAAGGTCGTGAGGCAGAATTATAAGGCCATGATGTAACCATTACCCATACCATCATGTAAATGGGAGAACATCACATGGAAATTGTTACTGGACTTCTGAAGACATCTAATGGAATCAATGCTCTCCGGATATATGTAGATCATCTTACCAAGGCTGCATACATCATTGAAATATGAAAGGATTTCTCCTTTTATCAACTAGCACAGATATATGTATATCCAAGAAGTGGTAAGGATGCATGGAGTACCACTATCATTTGTATCTGACAGAGATACATGATTCACCTCTATGTTTTTAAAGAGTCTTCAACATGCATTGAATATTGATATGAACTTCAGTATGACATATCATCCTCAAAAAGATGGCCAATCTGAGCGGACTATCCAAATAATATAGGACATGTTGAGATCATGCTCAATGGGTTTTGAAGGAGGATGGGATCAACATCTTCATATAGTGGAGTTCTCTTACAATAATAGTTTCTACTCAAGCAACCAAATGGCTCTTTATGAAGCCTTGTATGGGAAGAGGTGCAGAACACCGACATGTTGGGATGCATTTGGGGAGAGAAAACTCATAGGACCAGAAATGGTTAAGGAAATAATGGAGATGGTTAAGATCATATAGCAGCACATTAAAGCTGCACAGAGTCATAAAAAGAGCTATGATGTTAACCATTGGTGATACCTATAGTTTGATGTCATAGATATAGTATTCCTCTGCATATCACCGTGGAAGAGAGTTATGAGATTTGGTAGAAAGGGAAAGCTTAGTCCAAGGTACATTAGCCTGTTTGAGATCATTGATCGCATTGGAGGAGTAGCTTATCAACTAGCACTACCACCGAACCTATCTCAAGTATATTATGTATTATATGTATCACTCTTGAGAATGTACATACCTGATCCATCGCATGTTCTCAATCTAGAGGTGGTACCATTGGAGAATGGCCTCTCCTATTAAGAAAAGATGGTGATGATCTTAGATCATAGGGAAAATGTTCGACGAAATAAGACAATGCCCCTAGTGAATGTGTTGTGGAGAAACCAAAAGTTTGAAGATGTAATAATGGAATAATAGGAAGTGATGAAGTAGAGTTACCTATATATGTTTTAGTGTGGGAAAAAGAAAATTCCGAGAGTGAAATTTCTTAAGGGGGAAGATTGTAATGGACCAAACCTTTAATAATGTAATTTCTTATTGGTATATTTAAATTTATTATTATGTATAAATGATATATATTTTATTAACATTCTTCAGTTTAAATTTTTGGATTTAAAAATAACATTAAAAAATGTTAACATTGGTAATATAGCCGTTGAATAGTGATCACATGATTAGTATAAATATAGGGCCTTAACAAATATGATTTACTCATACCAAGGAAGAGATGGCCTCATCCTATAGAATTTCTCTATAAGATGCCCATTTTTTCAGAGTTTAGAAGGGAGGTGGCGTCATTGGGAGTCGCTCTTGACCAATCCCAAGCTGAGATTCAACACATTAAGCTTGAACCGAACTGCCTACGGGAGAAGTGGAAATTGATAAAGATTACTACCTAACCGATGTTATATGAGCCACCCCAAGAGTATGTCCCCATCGCACACCTTACCCATCGATATTGTGAAGGTGTTTTAAAGGGTTATATAATAATCCCCTAGCATTATGATTATGTACATTATTTTTTATAAAAAAATATACATTCATTTTATCATTGTTATATTGTAATTAGTTTTAAAAACACAAATAATTTTTTAGATAAAATTCAAATAAAAATCTATTTTCATGATTTAATGGATTTCTGAATTAAATAATATTTTATAAAAACATTTTTAACAAATTAATTTTTATTTAATATAAATGGTCATATAATTTTTACGAATACAATTGTAATTTTTATTTAGGCTTGAAAGCAATTTTTGTCAAACCCATGAATTTTCTAAAAATGTTGGCTTTTTAAGTAAAAATTTACATAATTTGAAAATTATTTAGAAAAAAATGAATATTATTTTTTGAATATGGGCATTGAAATTATCATATGGTGAATTTTTCATAATTTTCTTTGATAGTTTAATTTTTGGGTAAAAATGAAATACCGTTTAAATATATAATGTGTTTTATGACATCATTAATGACCAAATAGTGATATAATAAAATACTATAAATGAGGTGTTTTTCCAATATATATATTATCTTTAATATAATGTGATTTTATATTTTTTTTGATTAATTTTATGTTTCCTTATTGGACCCTCCAAAATTATCAAACATTTTATCTTTTAAAATGGATTTCCTCGAGAGTGTTACTAACCTCAACATAAGAAACCCTAATGCATTAAATAGTTCGACCTTTAGACTTTTAAAATAATTTTTTCCACTCCCCTTTGAAAAATACATGGGAAAACCCTGAGATGGTGTGTGGATTTGATAATTTTAATGTTTTGTGTCCCAAAACAAAATAATAAAGAGTTCTCTCTCCTTTCCTCTGTAAACCCACACATTCTCCCACTTCCTCTTCACACAAAGCCTTTGAAGCTCAACAAAAACCTTACCTACTCTCTCTATAATCCTCCTAGGGAG
Source organism: Viscum album (assembly GCA_963277665.1). Lineage (NCBI taxonomy): Eukaryota > Viridiplantae > Streptophyta > Magnoliopsida > Santalales > Viscaceae > Viscum > Viscum album. Next base: position 1,007,732,424 of record OY728119.1, on the reverse strand, counting down.
CCCTAGGCTCCCAAGAATCCTCTGTCAATCCTCTCCCAAGCCTTTGGGATCACATTTCTATGTAAGGGATTTCTTCTATTCGCATTTTTTTCAAATTTAATTATATTGTTATCCATTTTATTTTCAATTAAAAATTTTGTGTTATGATTTCACACATCCCCCATGCTTCACTCTTTATTATTTAATAATTAGATACCATTTTCTCTCTCATTAATTCCTCCCATGTACACCTGTTACCATGACGAAATCCCACAAGGAATTTCTCTCATCTCATTTACATTTAAGAAACTCTTTTTTGTTATGAATCTAAATTCATTTAATTAGGTAGTGACATGTATATATATGACCCCATTATAGTACATTTCATGTACATGTGATGATACACCCCTTTCTCTCTCCTCAACAATTTTTAGGAATTCCTATGTCACACCGTTATGCTACTGAAATTGTACCGCAATTTTCCAAGCCAAAGTCATTGTGTAGTGAATACCAAAACTATTTCACTATCATGGGTATTCACCATTATTCACATTTACTTATTAATTATATAGTTTCATGTATTAATTCTACATTATTTTATCATTGAATAAATTTTTATGTTTAATGAATCCATGTTATATGATCCACGTGGTACACTTATGCATGAAATGAAATGATTTAAAAGGGTGCACCCTAATAGTGCACCAATGAATTGGGTAATGATTAGTATCATGGTATATCAAGTACAATGAGGGTTTAATCATGATCCATGTTTAATGTTCGTTGGTTCATGCTAATACCATGTTTATTGTTGAGGGTACATTTACATGTTATGATAATCATGAAATACCATGACTTTATGTTCATGTTTCTCTTATGCTTCATTGATATGCCTATTTCTTAACATGTATTGTATTCTTCATGTTATGCCTTGTGTACTCCCTAACTGAGCATTATAGATCACCCTTTTCTTATGCATGTCCTCAAGTTATCCCATAAAATGATTAGAATGAGGGAATGTAGTTGTCATGTAAAGAAATTTTTCAATAAAGATGTAGTGTTTCATGTTTTAAGTCGTTATGTAATGTTCCTGAGACACAAATACACTATACCTGTAAATATTCTATGTTGTATGAAGTGATTATTTTATATAATAAATCATTTTTTAGGGTGAAATAAAAATCAGGGTTGTTAAAGTTTGTGAGAATAAAAATAAAAAAGAAATTAACAAAATTGGTGAATCAACACATTATGAACAATTTTTACTACTTAGAACACATTATATTAAAATTATTTCTATTTTTGGTCCCATAGAAGATGAGATTAACAGTTTCCCCAAATTATCGTAACAAAGTGTATGAAAATTTTAAAAATTATATGACTAGTTGGTCACTACTATCACTTCAATCATAAATTTTCATGTCTTCCTATATCACTTAAAAGCATGATTGAGAAGGGATGGATGATTACATATTCTAAAGATTTTTATAATTCTTTTAAATTGGTGAACGTAATACTGGTCTTTGTGTCGATCCTGATTGTATATGTTCAAGGAAGTGTGCACAAAGTTATTTTTGATAAATCCAGAATTGGGTCAGGATCTAATGGGATATAATAACAATGTTCCATTACATATAGCTCTCTAACATTGAGTGCTCAGAAGAACAATTACACAGTGCATAACCTAAAACTAGTAGTGTGGTTCATTCTATATATTACTAGGTACATTTCTTATTGGGGGAATAGTTTTTTGTATACAAATACAATAAAATCTTAAAGTACATATTCTCTAGGAATTTTTTGATCCTACATTTTATAATATGGGTTTAAAGTTAAAATTGTTGGAATTTGATCCTTCCTATACAATGGGGAAATTAAACGTAGTTTTTGATGCTAGGAACCATAACACATAGAATACATATGTTACGTATTCTATTAAAAATTTGATGTTGATAATTATTCATTATAAAATGTATCATAACATTCAAATTTCATTAGAAGATATTTATCATAGATTTAGTTATTTCCCCATCATTTATGGAATGACTAAAGTTGATAAAACTATCAAATCCAAAATTTATAATCCTAATAGAATTTTTTTCAGTTGAGGACCCACCAAATGGTTGGGTTGTTGATAAGAATGAGATCTGTCATCTTCATGGTAATGATTGTGTTCCTCTAGACATTAATGTTTGTTTAATTCGAGAATATAAAGCATCTAAATGAAAAATAAACTCTAGGGTCACTAATATGTGTTGAGATGTGTTCCTACAAATTTTAAGGCATCAGATAGATAATAAGATAGTATTTTTTGTTACATGGTGTTCCACCTATGAGTGAGCGAAGGAAGAACACCAGATATCTATTGTTATTTTCGAACCATTACCCATTTCAGAGTGGAGATGAGATTTCCTCATTATATATTTCATCCTAAGGTAATCATAATCACTGTGAGGTAGTGATGACATATGGGACATCATGGATATGTTGATGAAGTACACTCAATTCATTCCTATAAATGATAAAATTCCAATGGTTGAATTAAGAAGGTAATATTTCAATGTGATCATATGACTTTATCAGGTTACACACACTATTATATCAAAAAAAAGATGCTTGGTTATCTTCTAAATATTGGTAGGGGTTGTATATGGTTTTAGGTTCATAGGTTATCTTGATTATAGCATACCACCCAAAGAATGGTAGTCTACCTAAGAATACTCTATATTTATTAGTACAATTTCATAGAGTGTGTGACCTAGATTTTGTATGCTCATGGAAGAAACACATGCCTATTTTTGAAATCATTTACAATAATATCTTCAATAATATTATTTATATGGATCCTTAGTATGATATATAATGTAGATTTTTCCATTCACCTTTGTGCTTTTTAGGGGTAGGGGAGGTAGCACTATTAGGCTCCTATATCATTTAGGAGTCATCAAAGTAGGTACAGTAGTTCAGGAAGTACATGGCTATGGATTAGTCTAGAAATAAGTCATATGATTGTCATCGTCAATGACCTCAAGTGTTCATGGTGTGAGAATAATTCTTCTTGTATGTGTGACCAAGACTATTCCATGGTTGGATTTATAGATAAGGGAATCTCATAACTTGTTTTGTTGAAAAAATCATGTTCTTAAAGAGATTAAAGATGAAATCCTTTCAAATATATATTCCCATATAGGTATCAGGACAATCATGACATCTTCCATGATTCAAATCTTCACCATTGTTACTCGTACCCATCTCATGCATTATATTTTATGGAATTTCAATTAGATGTTGATTATTAATTAAGGAGTATCCATATCATATCATTGATCATGGATATAACAATCTCTATGTAGAACAGTTATTCCAGTTTGAATGCTATGGTAGTAAGACCATATACAAAATAATGCCAAAGAGTGAGTGTCTCATACGTGTTCTTATTCAAAGGAATTATCCATGGATATTGAACAACCACCATCAGAATGGAAACTCATGAGAGTGAGTTTTTTTAAAATATGGGAGGTTTTAAGATCCCAATATTTCATTTTGGTACAAATAATTTAATGTTCTATAAAATCCATTTAATCTACATTAATATATGTTTCTAAAGAGTTCGTGGAGGTTTCTAGAGATATCGGGCTAGTTTTGGGGCCTGGAGTTCTGGTTTCTTAATGAATGGAAGAGGCACGCAGTCTGCACAACATTAGTACTAACCATAAATATCAAACATTATTCCTTTGAAAATGGAGGCATATCATGTCTAGACATGTAATGGAGGTCACATAGCTATGAAAAATCTACAATAAACTGTATATGTTCCATACACACTGTGAACATGGTTTATTTAATAGTGTTCCTATACTATGAGGGTTGGGGCCCTTAAGATAGTGTGAAAGACCAATTTATCTAATCGGGTTTCTAACAATGTTCATGAATCATGTGGGTTTTCTCTAATGGATAGGGTTAACTACATGGTTGTTTCATAGTTTTGAAATCTGGTTGGCCAGGCCATGGGCCCCTTTTCAGTGTGATATAATATGATTTTAACCTTACTTAATTTAAACATTTCTCTTCTTTTTATCCACATCGTTTGTATAGCAGCACCACTTGTGGGATCTCTATTTCTAATCCATCTAGTATTTGGGATATATACGCAATCCATGATCTATTATGAACTCTAACAGTCATGTTGGATCACCATATGTATGTCTATAAATATGTTTCCTTAATTTCGTAGTTTCCTATGCTACCATATGTGTTATATTAATGTGACCTAATATACACAATTTCTAGGGTGTTTTTACTATTTTTAATTTTCTACCATCATAAATAAAATCTAAAGTTGATACCAAACAAGGATTCATATACCAGTCTAAGGTATGTGATCTGTTACTTTTCCTAAGAAAATCATGGACTCTAAAATGTTTCCTCATTGTGCTGCATGCAAAACAATTCATGTGTTGCCTCGTAAATGTGTAATTCATTTATTTAATTTTATATACTATGATCTAGACTTTAAATTTGTACTATTGACATTTATTGATGTTTCAACACTCAAAATGAACCACCCATTAAGGTGGGTTCATATAAATTCTAGTGGTTTCCATTCATGCATTCTAACCAAACTATCCCTAGAATTTTGGGATCCTTCCACATATAAGTTGAATACCATAATTGAATTACATATATTGATAACTGATATATATACACTCACCACTTTCCACTATTAGTTTTACTTGTACGGTTAATAACTAATGGAATGAATGGATTAGCCCCATGAAAAGGATATTCAAATGGGATAATTGATCCCCTATAATTTAAATGACTATGATGGGATAAATTAAATTGATAATAGAATTGTTAAATCACATGTAACTAATAACATATTCATTTATTCCTATAAACTATTATTAAAAATGATTTGTTGATAGGTTCGGCCTTCCTAGTGTAAGACATGGATTTCCAAAAGTAATTCCTTATGTCAAATCATAAGACACAACCTGTTTGACTGATGTGACTGTTAAATGGTTCACAAGCATTGGAATTGGTTAAGGTATTATCCATTTAATACATCGTTTTGACACTTGTGATGCTCGTAATTTATTAAATAAATTAGAATGCCTTGGTTTACCTCCTTGGATTTATATTGATTGGCTTGATCATGAATTTACATATATTACCTCCTTAGGATACAATCATGTACCTACCCTAGATAACCTAGATTTATTCATTAAAATAAATGATAATTTGTTATCTGCTGGCATCAAGATCTTAGTCTATTGAATAATGTGTGTTCATTGATATCTATTCTAAGATAAAGATTGTGGATTTTACCTAGTCCATCAACATTATACTGTTTTCCCTAATATACATATAGAAGATTGTTGCAATTTTAGTTGATAAATTATATTATATTAGACATCTAATTTATAGTTAGTACTCCATTATGTATGTATTTTAAACTATTATTCTTTATATTTAGAGGTTGAATCTTCATTAGACACCATTTTTAGTGGCCTATAATGTTTTACTCAAACCATGTTCAATATCTCATTTGGTATCCGGGATGACTATATGGATGATGGTAAGTATAAATATAAACACCCAACAATTGACACTTGATTTTTATTTTAGGATAGAGTGTGGGAGTCAGTGAATAATATAGTTTGATATATGATAATGATGATATATTTTAGAATTTAGTATATTTTTCTACCCCATGTCTTATTTTATACCAACTCCTAGTATTGTAACACCAAGACATCATCATCTTTATATGAAACTAAATTTGAATTAATATTTTTTATTATTGCGAGTATGTTTATTTCTATTTCCATGCTTTAATTACACCATTTAATTATTTCTATCCTTATCTATCCACTATTTACCATTTTTCAATACTATGATAAAATAGTGTATATTCTCCCAACTATGAAACCATCAACCATTATTACTGGTCATAATCCTTTGGAATATGTGGAGGAATTCTTAAGTCTATGTCGACATCCATGTTCGGTTACTTATGAGTGAACTGGATCTTGGAGATCCCAATCGGGTAACCACAACATTATCAAAATCAATGTTGAAAACAATGGGTTGTTGGATCCAAGAGGTTAAAATGGAATTTTATAAGGATACTCTACCAATGGTAGATGATATATATGGATAAAAAATAATAATAGAATAATTTTTGATTCATCTGATGTGAATGATCTAGAAAATAAAAAAATTTACAATGGGAGAAAATAAGAAGAACATTCATGACAACACATACAACCTTATTATCACATGTTAGGAAAAAAATGATTTAGTAAAAGATGAATAGTTAATATTCAAATAATAAATTGAATTATGAATTGAACTATATTGAAAAAAATGAGACATGGGAGGTAGTTCCAAATTCTAAAGATGTAAATGTCATTGGAATAAAGTTGGTTTTTGGGAACAAATTGAATGAAAATGTTGAAGTGGTAAGAAATAAATCCAAACATGTTTTGAAAGGATATTCTCAAGTTGAAGGAGTTTATTTTAAGGAAACCTTTATACTAGGTTCAATGGTTTAATCCATTATAATATTAATTTATATTCCCTTATAAATACAACACAATAAATTATTAATGGATGTTATGTATTCCTTCCTAAATGGTTAGTTGAAATATCAGCCTTATACTGACAGACCATGTAATGACCCAAACTTTTATTAATAAGAATTCATCTAGATCTAATTAAATGTATTACTATGTAAAATGGTTATATAACATATGCACACCTTTGGTATTATGTTCTCAGATTTCAAAATACCATCATGACTTATTATCGTAGCTAATACAGATGTTGAACAGTGATCACATGTTTGGTATAAATATAGGGCTTTAACAAATCCAATTTACTCTAAACAAGGAAGCAATGGCCACATCTAGTAGAATTTCACTGTACGAAGCCCAATTGTCGGAGCATGTAAAGGAGGTTTCATCATTGGGCTTCACTCTTGACAAATTCCATGATGATATTCAACACATTAATCATGAATAGAACCTCCTACGAGAGATGTTGAAGTTGATAGAGATTATCATCTGAGTAATGTTATCCGACCCACCCCAAGAGACTTTCACCATCGCACTCCTTACCATTAGGTCATATGTGGGTGTTATAAGGGGTTATGAAACAATATCGTAGCCCTATGATTATGTGTATTATTTTTTTATAATAAAAAGAATATAAAATCATTTTATTATTGTTACTTGGTAAATAATTTTTAAAGCACAAATAGTATTTTTTTTGTTAATATTAAATTAATAAATCTAATTTGATTAATTAATTAATTTTTGTATTAAATAATATCTTTATAAAAAAATTATTAATAAATTTATTTTTATATATAAATGATCGTATAATTTTTAGTAATACAATTGTTATTTTTATTAAGGTTTGAAAACTGTTTTTGTCAAAACCTATGATTTTTTAATAAAATTTAGTTTTTATTCTAAAACTAAAATTTCACATATTTAGAAATCTAATTAGATAAAATGAATATTATTTTTGGAATCAGAGCATTGAAATTATCCAATGATGAATTTTTCATAATTTTTTGAGAGAGTTGAATTTTTGGGTAAAAATTAAATACCGTTTAATTACATAATGTGTTTTATGACATCATAATGAACAAATAGTGGTGTAATAAAATTCAACAAATTTTATTTTCGGACAATATATGTGTTACCATTAATATAATGTTATTTTATATTTGTTTGATTAATGTTATGGTGCTTCAGTGGACCATCCAAGACTTATAAAACATTTTATCTTTTTAAATTGATTTCCTTGAGAGTGTGATTAACCTCCCTATAATAAATCTTTATATTTTAAGAATTTAGGCCAATTTCATTATAAAATAATTTTTTCCACTCCCCATTGGAAAAAATCATGGGCAAAAACCATGGGTTGGATTGTGGTTTTGATTAGTTTAATGTGTAGTGTCCAAAACCTAAATAATAAAGATTTCCTTCTCTTTTCCTATATAAACCCACCTAAGATTCCACTTCATCTTCACTAAAATCCTTTCGGCCTCAACCAAACCCATCCCTCATCTCTCTAGAATCCTCTAAAGGCACACGAATCTCCCATGAATTCTCTCTAAAGCCTCTCCCAAGCCTTTGGGATCACACTTCCAAGTAAAGGATTTCTTCCTCTCACATTTTTGTCCAAGTTTCACTATGTTGTTATACCATTTTTGGCTAATTACAACTGTTTGGGTATGATTTCACACCTCCCCCATATTTCCCAAATTATGTTTGAATGATGAGATACCACTTTCTCTCTCATTAATTACTCCCATGTGCACCTATTACCATGTTGAAATTCCGTATGGGATTTCTCTCTCCTCATTTACATTCAAGAAATTATTTGGTACTATGAATCTAAGTTTAATTACATATGTTGGTACATGTTTCTATATTAACCCTTACTATACATTTCATGTACCTATTATGAGACACCCCTTTCACTCTCATTAACCATTTTTATGAATTCTTATGTCACGCTATTATGCTGCCGAAATTGCACTGTAATTTTCCAAGCCAAAGTCATCATGTAGTGAATACAATGCCCAGTTATCTGTCAAGAATATTCACCATTATGAACTTTTAAATATTTATTATAGAGTTTCATGTATAAATTAAACCATCATTTATAGTGCAATAAATTATTATGTTTAATTAATCCATGTTGTGTGATCAATGTGGCAGAATTGTGCATGAAATGAAATTATTAAGAAGGGTGTGCCCTGATTGCACTCCAATGCCTTGGGTAATGATTTGTATCTCGATACATCAAGTGAAATTAGGGTTTAATAATTATAATTCAAGTGAAATGAGGGTTTACTTCTTCTAATTAATCTTCAATGAGAGTTTACTCATGCTCCATGTTCAATGAGCCTTGGATAATGCTAATATCATGTTAAATGTTGTTTCCACATATCCATGTTATGTTAATCATGCTATATCATGCCTCTATGTTCATGTTTTTCTTGTGCTCCATTTATATGTCTATTTCCTAACATGTACTATATTCTTCATGTTTTTCCATGTTTACTCCCTTAGTGGGATTTATAGCTCACCCTTTTATTATGCATGTCCTGTACTTATCCAATGCAACACTAAGTACGAGGGAATGTTGTGGTCATGTAAATGAAGCTATCAATAAAGATGTTGTATTTTATGTTATAATTTGTTATGTAATGTTCCTAATTTCCCAAGACACTATACCTTTTGATCCTCTGAGTTGTCTTAAGTACATGTTTATGTAATAAATCATGTTTAGGTGTGTAATAAATAACAGCATTATTATAGACCATGTGGTTTTACCATTTTTAATGATTCAAACTATTTTTAGTATTAAGTAAGGCCGTTATAAGATGAAAAAAGCTCCATGAGCTAGTTTTCTATAGTAGATATCAGTTTGAGGAGGTAAAATTTCAAAAATGGAATAGTGGGAAACAACTTCTAATTGAATTATGAAAAATAAGTATCTCCAATTTTTATTTTATATATAGATAAAATCATTTATGATTGAAATAGTGATGAAATGAGTAACATTTTTCTAAAGATATGGGTGAGTTATTTGAAGTGTTTGTACGGAAGAGAGGAAAAATGATCTTGTAATACTAATATCTCAAAATAAAATTTTCATTTTCATTTCTCAATATAAATATTCTATAGAGCTCTTGAAAATATTTAATATGGAATATTAAAATACACATACTACACTCATTTCATTGTGAATATTTATAAAATAACAAATAATTAAAAAATGATGATTAAAATTTTATATGAAGTTAATTATAATCATTTTATATCTCAAAACCTCATGGCCATATATTGGGTTTGATGTTACATTTCATTCCATATTTAAAAATGATCCAAAAGAGTTCCATCCTTTGGCTAGAAAAACAATTTTATACATATTAAATGAAAAAATTATTTCTAGTTGAAATATTATAATATAGTAAATATTAAAATATTTTTTAAAAAAATTGATGCATTTTAAGGTTGTGTTGGTGGGAGAAGATCCAAATATAGTGGTGTTTTATTCATTTATGAAAGGTGTGTTCGTTGGAACACAATGAATAAAAATTTGGTGACCTAAAGCCATAATTAGAGAGAATATATGGATGAATCACATTCCAAAACTCAGTTAATAAGAATTAAAATGTAGATTTATGACATGATGGTTATAATTAAGGTTCCACTTCATCATGGTTGTGATATGTAGAGATATTTCAATCATTCAAAAAATCATGTCCATTATTACACATCTATTTATCATTAATTTAATAACTATTTTACAAGAATCTTGTGGGGAGAATCAAAATTGTAGCTAGATATTGTTAAAAAAGATCATATCATTAACTTGTTCACCAAGGCATAGACTAAAAAATAATTCCATCATATATGGATGGGATTGGTTATTCAACCTCACCATATTGAACACTAAGGTATATTCCCTATCCCCACTCACTTCATGTATTTGGATATTATTATTGATAGGTAAAAATATGACAAAAAAATCTATCAATTGATATGATATTACCTATCATGGGAGAAAAATAATTTGGGGGAGTTTTTAAAAGGGGTAAGATGTGTTGTGAGTATGTTTTAAGTAATCTAATATTGGTGTTAATTGCACACAAAAATGAATCTTGTAGTTATAAGATTGTATTTTATCTTAATTAAGAGTGGGTGTTTGTAGATCAATGATTTATAGACACTATGTTTCTATTTTTCAATGATTCATGAATCTTATATTGATCAATCTCACATACAAAAATAATTATATTATAGTTATAATTTAATTATGTTTTAAAAATTATGTGACTTATTTTACTAAGGTGTGAATAATAAACCAAAGGTGGATATTGTTGAGACACTGAGGATTTGATTTGATTTTTGGTTGATGAAAAATCTAGAAAACAGGAAATGTGATTGATTTGTCTATTTTATTTCATTGTCAATATAGAAATACTTATGTTATGATAAGAATAAATACTGAAACACATGAATTAACATACCTACCTCATGAAGGGTGAATCAGGTGACCATTATAAGAGACTACAATAATTAATTTTTCCATTCATGGTAAATCAAGATATTATAATATAGTGATCACATTATGAAATTTCTTCATACAAGGTTGGTCTTGTGTCCTAGAGGTATTGTCCACATAAAGAAATGTGGTCATAAATGGTAGGATTAGTGACCATGAGAATATGACCATATAAAAAAGTTTTGACACACACAGTTGACGGAGTGGCTATGAACTCACACATTACGTTGAGTGGTTTAGGTACTCAAAATAATTGAATCAACTACATGATCAATCTCCTGTAAAAACCAATAGTGGAAAGTTATATTTTAAATTTAAATTGATGAAATTTATGGTAAACATGTAATTTCAAAATACTCTAATTTATTCTATAAGGATTTAAATAATATGTGAAACGTGTAGGAATATTTAAAAAGTTGAAAAATAGTTTAGAAACTAGCTAATGAGGTGCAGATCCTCAAATGTAAATTTTCATATGTTTTCTATAACTACAAATAGTATTTACCATATAGATTATTCTTATATGAATAATAATTTGGATATGTGATTAAACCATGTATGTAAATTTTCATGTAGGTTAATGGACCATGCATGTGAATTACACATGATGAATTCATGAATATTTATATGAAATAATGTATTATTGGCATTTATGTAATTAATGGGATATGGTTTCAATGATTTTTTATTTAGAAAAATAATAAGATTGCATTTATATTATGTCATCTCTAAACCATGAATTTTATGATTCATCTATGTAAATTTAATTTGCAGTAACTGGTGGATTAAGGAAGAATGAGGCAGTCATGATTATTTCTATATTTTTTAATGAATTTACTATGAGTTATGGAAGCAATTTTTTATAGATGTTATTGAGATGAAATGATATGTGATTTTAGTGGATTTTAATTTGATATTATTTACTATCTACTATAAATATTTGAATTAGTAATGAATAAAAATTATACATGTTACTAAATTATGTATGATTTATAATTTTTTTGGATCGGTAGGTGCAGAATGACCCGAAAACTGAGTTTTTTCATTATAATATGGAAATAAGAATTTCCTTCTTACATATATGTAATAAAAAAGTATAATATGGTATATTTTATATAAGGTAATGTGTTGGAAAATTATGTATCACATTTAAGACTCTATTAATCATATTAATTTTTTCTGAGAATTTTATCATAACATGCTATCTTTTTGAGGAGAAGATACACTATCAAAAGACATGAGTGAATTTATATAGATAGACTTATCTTACAATTTATAATCCAGAAATAATTTTTTATTATATATTCGGTCTTTTAATATTTCCAAATCATATTAAGGACTCTCTACACTTATTGAGTACTGAAATATTTAATTTTTATTATTCCTATGGTTGTGCTTGTATATTTGTTTTTAGTAGACTCTATTCCCTCTAATTGGAGGATAATTTTTTCTTATATTTAATAAAGAAAAAAACAAATAAATTTTATACCACTTACTCAACCTCCCATATTAGTGGTCTCACATATTATATCTAGTCTAATCATTACTATTTTCTGAACACAATTTCTGATTAACTAATTTAAAATTATCTATGATTATATAATTTAATTTAATGTGTGAAACATTTTTTATAATAATTAATTATACCACACATATTCCTCCACTGGATTAATGATGATATTTTTTAATGTAAATAATTTTTAGAACCCATTTATTTCCCATGATTTATTTAAACTATTATGGAATTGTGAATTTTTTTATGTCATTATGGAAAAATTATGTATTATTTATCATTTTTTATATGATGGTTCTGTTATATACACCATGTTTATTTGGTATTTTTTAACATCCTATAAGATTAGGATGTAATATAAGTGGTTATACCATGTCCACAATGCTATTGTATATGTGTGGTAAGCACTAATAAACTATGTTTTGGGAAGGTAGTTATCCTAGACCATTATGATTTGAATTCGTGGGTGATTAAGAAAGACATACATTAGATATTATAAGAATATGTTTTTTATATATTTTAATTTTATGTATTATAACTATGTTATATTCTATTATCTTCTGATCATTAACTCATGTTTCAACCATTTTATTTGGAAAACCAAAAATTAAATACACTTAAACACATTAATTATTATAAAATTATATGCACAATACTATCCTAGAATATTATGAGGACTAGTGTCTCTATTAAGTTAGTTACACTACACAATTACATAATAAAATAGTATAGAAACATTATTTCAAAAACTCCATAACATTCCCTTAAGTTTCATTGATATTACAAAATTATACAGGATAACATGGGGATATACATTAGAAAGGGTTCAGTTATATATCTCAATAAAGGAATAATAAATTTACAAAATGATTTAGGAAATAAATTTTAGGAATTATTAACATAAAGGTGTAATGAATGTGGTGAGAGTAATAAACATGATAATCGAAGAATTATATGAGATGATAACATAAATGAAACATTGGAATGTGGAAACAATATAAAACACGACAAACAAGAGAATAACTCAATGACAATTGCCAAGACATCATAATATAGTGTTCTTATGATAACCTCCCATTCAATATTCATGGTATATCATGAGATAATAACATTATCCAATTCATTGTATAGCTAAATAATTTTGGGACAATCCATCACATTAATATCTTGTACAGGCATAAGTGTTCCACATGAATTATAAAACATAAGGATGTATTTAGTCACATCTAATTGGATGATTAAAAAGTGTGGTTACATTCATGGAATTCCCCATTAATTCAATGATAGATTCATCATGTTGAATACTATTGAGTGGAAAATTAGGATAAGTATTCAGTATATAATTGTTCGCCATGGAAAATAAGAGGATAATTCTAGTAGCACAATAGGGGTACAAAAAGATTCATGGAAGCATTTAATGATAGATAATAGTTTATAAAATTACTTAAAAATCCTAAGGATAGTAATGGGGATGTGTAAAAACATATTATTTCATGAAAATTTCAAATTGTATGGAATTATATAAATAATATTCCTAAATATATAAAATAAAGAGAGGATCTCGTACCTTGAGAGGGCATGTCTAAAATCATGGTGGGATATTCATAAGAGTTTGGAAACACCTTGTAAGGAATATAGAGTATTAAAGATAGATTAAGTCATTATCAAAGGGATATTAGTGAATTTTAATGGGAGGATGGGTGGTTTTTTATTGTAAATGAGAGGGGAATTATTTATTAATTTATAAACTCGGGTTTTGGGATCTAAATGAAAAAATAATCAAATAACAAAACCTTATTAAGCTTTTTACTAGTGGTTTCCTATAAATATGAGTGGGTTTAAATATTTTATTAGTCTAGGGATTAAAGACATAAAATAATACCATCGGTGATGTGTAAGTGGGGGAATGTTTACAAAGAATTTATGTTAAAACTATAAAAAATAATTTAGGTTTTAGAGGATTCATTAAGGGATTTTAAAATTTATAATATAATATCAAAATCCATTATTTTAAATTGTAAACATAATTTTTGTCTTATATACACTTTATTGTATTTTCTAAACCAGTTTTGGTCATTTATTATTTCACAATACATATAGTATATTTAAAATATATTAACATTTTACACAAAACAATTATGTCCTATCAAAATTATTTAAAATTAAACATTGTCTAATTTCATTTAGAATATTCAAAAAGTAAAATTTATTTTACAAAAATAAATCTTCAAAGAATAGAATTCTTATTTTTTAATCAAAATGATAAATTATTTATAATATTTTGGTTTTTATGATGATAATAATTTGCAGACCCTTATAAAAATATCATTGATTTTATAAAATTATTTTACCATTTATATTTAAATAAATATTATTTATTATGAATTTTTTTTAAATTAAATTTATGTAAAAAAATATTTAATTCAAAAATATGTGTGTATATTAAAACTATATATTTTTTTAAAAAATACAATTTGGTTTTAATCATATCCTAATATATTTGTTTTGACTCATTGTTTTATCATTTATAAATTAATAAAAATTGATAAATGGGAAAAAATATTGTAAAAAAATTTAAGAAAATTCAAACAGTTTGGGTCTGTATAGATAACCCATTATTACACTAAAATATTCTATAAGGTCATAATTTTGATGTAGAAACATTCATAGGGTGGTTCGGTGGACATGGTTTGTGTCATGATCTTGATAGGATTAAACTTCTCATGTAAATGGTTTTTCTCATTCTATAGTTGATGAATATTTACAGGATATTGGTGAATGGGATATGCTAGAGTTTTCATATCCTTTAGAATCTCTAATTAATGGTATTCATATGGTATAATCCAACTATTCCAAGCCATCATATATTTCTTCTACTCCAAATGGGTTTCATCATAACCCTTAAAATATAATATTAATAACTGTAACAATAAAATAGCTATATTATCAATGATTATGATGTTCAATGTACTTTTATTTGTGATAGGATATAAATTATAATGGTAAAAAATAACAACATTAGTGACTTTATTTCCTATCACAACATTTATTAATAAGGAATTTATTAAATCAAAATAGAATATCCATTATAAAAGTATGGGTAATTATATTATTCCCCTATTTAGAAATTAACCCCTTGAAATTTATATTTTTACACTAGAAATGATGATGTTAATTTTATTTCATAACCTCTTCCAGTTCCAAATTTACGTCCTGAAACAAGTGGTTTCACTATAATAGGTTGACAAGGTGAGATTTATGTTTTCATAGAACATTTCTCTTTGATATTATATCTTCACTGGGTTCTTCTTGTATGAATGATCATTATCCAGGAGTTCTACCCCTAGATTCAGTTCAACTAACGAGTCATTTATGTTCTTCCTTAAGTGAGTAACATCAAACATATCATGTACATGAGATACGTTAGGTGGGAGTGCTAGTTGATAGTATAATACTTTGATGCATTGATAGATCTCCAACTGATTAATGTATCTACACAAATTATTTCATTTCTTATCAAACCACATGAAATTCTTCAAAGGGGATATAAAAAGAACACCATATCTCTAAATTCTTACTATAGGATGTGTTGATGATTTTATGCACCGATTTCCAATCTAATTTTTGAAGATTTCAAAGGACATTGAAATGTTTAAACCATCTATAACATCTCCTATAAAAGACGAGGTCCCATAAACTTATTTTCTCTTATTGTATACAATGACTGTTGAAGTCCTCTCAAGAACCTCAATGTAAATCTTGACTCTCTATAAGATATAATTGAGTTGTTTAAAATATTCATTGATTCAAATTCCCTTATGTGTATCTAAATGAGTTGATCAAGAGTAAAATATTCATTAATAGAAATTAAATGATCCTACTTTGTAAAGTGATCATCTACCACCTAGATGGAGTTTTTATTTTCAGATCCTACAAGGAGTCCTTCAATGAAATCTATGGTTACGTTTTCGCATTTCCATAATGAGTTGAAATTTTTTTGAATTATACCCTTAAACTTCTATTATTCATCTTTGATTTTTTGGCATACGATGAATCAACATAGAAAAGATTTCAACCTCCCCATTGATGTTATTCAATTAAAAAAAATTCGAAAAAAATTATACATATTAGTGATTCCTGAATAAATAATTAATGATGAGTTATTGGAATAATAAAAATTCTATTTCATCATTTATAGTTTTAATGTGAAACATATCTCGGTTTAATCCATCATATCTTCATATTTAGAAATGTTTAACTCAAGGGTATTTTCTACCAATTCTATAGAACTTCATCATCTTATTAGGCTTCATAGATCCTTCCATGAATGGATGTTTGAGCAGTTAGATGATAAATTTAGATGAAGATACAATTAATATTCCCACTTTCATCCTTTTCATGCCATAGATGATAAGATCACTTATAACTGTAAACATAATTGGGATTATGATATATTTTCTAATCAAAGAATATTCCACTTTTATCATCATTCTACGATGTTAATTGATTGAACAATCATAATACTTGATCAGTTCTAACTATCTTTTTGGTAAATATTGACCAATTTTGTGTCAATAAATTCTTGAGGATTTATTATAAGCATATATGTCACACTTCTCACCATAGAATAAATATCAATATAAATTCCATGAAAATATCAATAAAAAAAGTATAGATCATGTGTTGGGTAGTTTTTCTCATGTATCATAAATTGGAATGGGAAATAGGATATCACTTATTTATCTTTCATGAGTACACAAATGGCACCATTTTTTTATATATTATTTTAGATCACAAATCATTTACCACTAGTGGGTAATTTGAGTACAGGTTTAGTGATTAGCATTTTTATTATGTATTTAAATATCTATTCAAACTCATCAATTAGTTCATTATTGACTTCATTATGAGTTATATTGGTTATTGACCATGATAATCATGGATATGATTCCCATAAATTAATGATAATAAACAGATAATCTAATGAAAGTACATATTTTATATATAAATCATTGTTATATGACATCATCAAAATGATTCTGTATTTAATATGTAAAGACACGTAAATTTCAAGGAAATTTTTTTGTTAATTTTATTTGGAATTTTACAAGAACGCAGCTTCTGACGGCACCTGATTCCGAGGCCCGGTGTGCCCGGAATCACTTTCCGAAGTTTGGCTCGGGTACGTTTAGTGAACAGACGAGCGGGTTTTTCTAACTTTTGAACCGGTTTCCGGAATCGAATTTCGAGGGCACCGATGGAATCGCAGCGCCGGTATTTTCTTAGAAATTCCTATTCCGAAGTTGCGTTTTCTTGGTTTTGGTTTTTAATTTTTGGGTTTTAAGTTATGAAGTAAAATAAAGTTATACGACAATTTTTTTTTATTTCACTTAAAGCCGCTTAAAGACCACATTAAGCTGCTTAAGCTCAGTTGAAACGGATAGGGTGAAAATCCAAAATATCCTACCCACTTGGTAGGATATTTGTGAGGTGGGGCCCGCACGAGCCCCACCATTTCTTTTCCCCTAAGTAACGCACCCGCAAAAACCCGTTTTTATGAAAGTTAACTGGCGCATTTTTCTTAAATTCTTAACGCACCATTTAATTGGGCGGTTAACTTCGTTAAAATTAATTCTATGAATTAATTTAATCATTTCTTAACCTATTTACAAATCGTTGGCGTAATAATAAAATAAGACCAACGCATGGCTTGTTGAGATTGTTCGTTGAGAGGTTTTGACAGAATTCTGTGCCTTCTTTTCCCTCCACGATGAACGCGAAGAACGTGAAGAACGCGAAGAACGCCGACACCCTCGAAGATTGAAGATGCTTCTTCCAAGATGTTCTTCCCCAAAACAAATCTCCGATCATCAACTGCTTGAGGTAGTAGATTTCAGGTTTCTTTTAAATCTTCTTTGTGGTTTATAACAACACGTGCATTTAATCGATATAATTAAATCTGTTGTTTCTTGGTCCTCAGAGTTTGTCAACGCAATGCCGGATACCGCGACAACGCGACGGTCCCCTCCTTCTGCGACGATCAATTCCGCGAAGAATGTGCGTGCGACGACTTGACGAGGTAGGGGTTTTATTGGGAATGATTTTACACCGTGGTTGTTTCCGTTAAAAACAAAGAACCTGGTTTCATAAGAACAATTTTAATTTATTAAAATTGTTATTTGTTATGTTTTCCATGTATTGATTATTTCTCCTGACTGTTATCATCTAACACGGAGGGTGCGGGCCAAACAAACACGGCCCGACAACCCTCTGCAGTTCTTCCTTGATGCGCGGATTGGCGGGCGACAACAAAACATGCCGCAGGGACGATCTGTTGTTTCCGTAGTGAAGAACGGGACCCGGGAGGAGCTTCGGCGCAGACGGGAAGGAAATCGGACCACCGGAGCAACTCCGGTGGCCTGCGGAAGCCACCGGTGGCGCGGGTCACCGGCGCGGTGGCGCCCGGGTCCGGCGCACCCGGGACGCAGCATTGCCACGTCCGCTGACCGTAGGGCGGCCCCCCACGGGGGCCGCGGTGATGACACGCGAGGGCAGCGCGCCCCCCGCCCCGGGCTCCGCCAGCTCGGCCGAGCCGAGCCGGGCCGAGCCGACCCGACCGGCTGGGTCGCGCCCAGGCCGGGTCAGGTCGGACCCGGACCCGGGTCGGGTCGACCCGGTGCGGGCGGACCCGGGGGGTGGGCCGGCTCGGACCGGGCCCAGACCCCCCCCCCCCCCATTTCCGGACCTTTATGGTATTTTTCTCATAACATGAGCTACGTGCCTCCAAACGACTCGCCGTCAGCGGAAATGTGATCCTTGGATCGAGACGGTCGTTTTGGTATATCTCACTCAAGGTTTCTGAATACTTTGGGTTCGGCCGGGTTGGTTCGTCCATGAAACCAACCGGGCCCTCGGAGCGGAAACACTCATATCTTGAGCTCTGGACGTCCGATTGACGTGACGTCGACTTTGGTGGATTCCTCTTAGTGAGAAGGATCTTTTGGCTCACTCTGCCCGGGTTTTGGACGTAGGTGAAGTATGGTCGGGTTGGTTTTTCCTTAAAAACCAACTGGGCCCCTGGGACAAAAAAGCCAATATCTCTCAGACCGGGCGTCTGATTGACGCGTCGTCTGTTGCATTGAGTTCCTGTTGACGATACGGAACTTTTGGATACATCAACTTCAGACTTCATGTCCGTTGAGGTATCAGCCTCTCGGCTCGTGGAGCGGACCCTCCCGAACGAGCTTGCTGTGTGTGGGAACCCTAGTGCTTGCTGCGACTGTGACGATGAAGAGTGCTGGTCTTGTATCCTATGTGGGTCCCAGTTGTGCTGGTCTTGTATCCTATGTGGGTCCCAGCTAAGATGATTCAGTGCTGGTCTTGTATCCTATGTGGGTCCCAGCATAGATGAATCGATGAAGAGTGCTGGTCTTGTATCCTATGTGGGTCCCAGCTTAGATGATTCAGTGCTGGTCTTGTATCCTATGTGGGTCCCAGTATAGATGAATCGATGAAGAGTGTTGGTCTTGTATCCTATGTGGGTCCCAGCTGTGCTAGTCTTGTATCCTATGTGGGTCCCAGCTGTGCTGGTCTTGTATCCTATGTGGGTCCCAGCTTAGATGATTCAGTGCTGGTCTTGTATCCTATGTGGGTCCCAGCATAGATGAATCAATGAAGAGTGTTGGTCTTGTATCCTATGTGGGTCCCAGCTTAGATTATTCAGTGTTGGTATTGTATCCTATGTGGGTCCCAGCATAGATGAATCGATGAAGAGTGCTGGTCTTGTATCCTATGTGGGTCCCAGCTTAGATGATTCAGTGCTGCTCTTGTATCCTATGTGGGTCCCAGCATAGATGAATCGATGAAGAGTGTTGGTCTTTTATCCTATGTGGGTCCCAGCTGTGCTGGTCTTGTATCCTATGTGGGTCCCAGCTTAGATGATTCAGTGCTGGTCTTGTATCCTATGTGGGTCCCAGCATAGATGAATCAATGAAGACAACTGGTATTGTATCCTAAGTGGGTCCCAGCTTAGATGATTTAGTATCTATATCTGATCATCCCTTTCACCTTTTCGATGATTTATACCTGTGTGAGCTGAGTCCAGTTTACTCTCCTTTGTGTAATGTGTTGTTCTATCCTATGTGGATTACGTTTTGCTTTCCTTTGTGGATTGTGTTGTGCTTTCCTGTGTGGATTTGCGTTTTTCTTTCCTGTGTGGACTGGGTTGTGCTTGGGCTCGGATGTTGGAGCCGAATGGGAATTGATGACTTAGGTATATGTATGGGCATATACCTAAGTAGTGTCAGATGTTACTTCGTGATTGTATCTTATCCCTTTGTGGTTTATCCTATGTGGATTTCGGGAGACCTTCGGGGGTCTCGAGGTCCCTACTGAGTAGCTTATACTAACCCCTGCACGGGCTATGCCCGCACTTCGTTGTGTTGGTTGCAGATGATGGATAGCGCTGATCATGGTCGAGGTTGGCGGAGCAGGATGGTACCTAGAGGTGGACCACTGGGCGGGGTGTACTCGGAGTGGACAGCTAGACCGAGGAGCTGTGGAGGCTATTTGTACCCACCCTTCAGGTGGGACTTCCAGTAGCGGCTCGACGTTGCAGCTTTTTCTTTCAGTATCTGTTTTCCCCTTTCGGTTGTACTTTACAGTTGGGCTTGTATTTCCGGCCCCCTTTACTTTCAGCACAGCTTGTTACAGTTTTTGCTTAGTGTTTACTTCTACTTCCGCTTGTACTCTGTGGTGTTTGTTTACTTTTATAAAGGCAATGTCTTCCCTATTTCCGGGATTTATGCCTTTGGTGCTAGTCGCCAGCCCCTGGCCTATGGAAGGCGGGCTTGGGGTAGTCACGGCACTGGCCCCGAGGATGGGTCATGACATCATATTTCTATAGATGTCTCTTTTCATGTGATAAAATTCCCCATTAAGGTAACTTTACCCATGCAAAACTCTCATTTACTATAAATCATATACAATTTTTTTCAATGCCTTTAGTACATCATTGAAATCCTCCCCATATTCCACCATGATTTTTACATTGATAAGAATATAATCCATAATGACTATCAACAATTTATTATGGTAATTCCAAAAGATGATATTTGTCATGTCCGTGAATATAAATAAAGAATTACTGAGTCCAAGTGGAATCCCATTGAACTCGTAGTTCTCATACCTTATTGAAAATTACGTCATTTGGATATCCTCTATAATCACATTTATTTGATATTAACTTAAAAAAATATTCACCTTGGAAAAGTATTGGGCTCTATGTAGCTAATATAACAAGTCATCCATCAATGGAAGATCATAACTGTTCTATATCATTATCTTTTTGAGCTCATGATAATCAAATTAAAAGTGCACTATCCTGTATTTTTGCATACCAAAAAAGGACTAGTAAATTTTATGGTGATACAATTGCTAATATAAACACTTTATCCATATTACAATATAGTTTCTTCTTCATCTCTGTATGTGTAATCGTTTTTATTATATGTGGATTATGGAATACTGAAAAATATCCAGGAAGAATTTCAATTGATAACTCAACCTCTCTGATTTGAGGAAGACTACGTAATTCTTTAGTAAACATGTTAGTGAATTATATTATAATGGGATGTCATCAAGGATGTTCTTTTTTTCATGACCCAACCCAAGTCGTGGCTTGACATGCAACTACCCCCATCCCGTCTCCATAGGCCTGGGGTGACAACAAGCGTTGAAATCATAACTAAATTAGGGAGGCCTTTGCATATGTACATATATGAATACACACATCGAACATGAATAAATAGTTCAGAGGTAAAGAGTATAAGATGCAACACTATTATTAGATAAACCACACGTGAATAAAACTCCAGACAGTACAAAATCATGGTAGTGTAAACTAAAAAGTAATTGTTAAAAATACATGCCCAAACAAAAATATGTCCCAAACTGAAAAAACTGTAAATGTAAACAACTGAGAGATTCCAACTCATGAAACCCAGGGTAAGACCACCATACACGATCCAAGTACTATGTTTCCCAAAGCTCCCATGGATTCATGGTCAATCTATCTATTAGCTTCATAATACATTGTACATGTGGTAAAGGCCCATGAAGTGGTGAGTATAAACATAACCATTAGGATGATTCAAACAATTAAAGGGGGTCATTAAAAGATAAAATATAAGGGAAACATAGTAGATATTACAAGGTACAGTGAATGAGTATAACTCAACCCAGTAAGAGTGAAAGTAATCTCTTCCAAAAACAACGGGATAAACATGGTTATTAGATAAACTATCCATCATGTTTTTTCACATATATTAGAAGATAATAATCATCTAACTCTGAGAATATAAATTTAGAAAGAAGGTGTGATACCCTACGCATCTTTTTCACTTTGAAAGAGAGTAACTAAATTCCAGGAGTGGATACCGAAGAGGGATATATACTTATATTCTTAGACAACAGAAGCCTAAATGATAGAGTAAGGGAATATCCATCTCATATATCAACCCAAGAATAAGATTAGAAAAGAGTTATAAAAGTCCAATAATGATTCCCAACATATCACTTGTATTCCATGGACTAAAAATTCTAAGGAACTCTTTCACCACAACATGATACTATCTTATTTGGTGGAACTATCTTTTTTTGCAATGTTTTTTTTGAATTTAAAAAATACTTCTTTGTGGGGATAGATTACCTCTTCATTATGAGTCATAAGCTATACCAAACCACATATTTTCACTATTCCGCATAATCATGGAACCAAAATTTCAAGGTAGCGGACCCATTCCTTGGTATGAAAGGAGGTTTCCAATCTGGTGGTTGAGGACCCATTCCCAGTCCACCTCAAGTGTTCCACTCTATGTCATTAAGGACACATGAAATTCCCTATATGAGGGTTCCACTTGGAATGCTGAGGACCCAAGCCCATACTAATGACAGTGTTCCACTATAATAGTCATTGATGACCCATGCCCAGCCCAGATGTATGTTTATACTACGGAAACTATAGATTTCTCATTCCCATCAGGTATGGAGGGTTCAACTCTAAATTTCATTGAGGACCCATTCCTAGCCCATCTAGAGGGTTCAACTCGTAAATTAATCCCTTCGTGATCATGATTGATCATAGACATCATCGGGAATCCCCTCAGATGGTTCTTGGCTCGAAACATTCCTCTACATATATGATATAAAAAACTGAGGAAACCTTCACATTATACGAAGAAAAAAATCATTATAGGATACTTGCATGCCAAAATCCAAGTTCAAATGATGGAGATACTGAAATTAAACGTTTTCTCAGAAGATCTCAAGTGGTACATGTCAGGTGAGGGGACACGTATGGCTTATGTCCCCACTTCACTGCATGGTCATGCCCTTGGTTGTCACATGGATTCCTCTCCATGTAGTATTACACACAATCTATGTGGACATCACAGTGTTTCATGGTTAACTGGGACTAAGTCTATGTGTTGCACATCATGTTTGTATACTAGAGTACACAGTTGTGTACATAAACCCATGTACTTCTACATATGTTATCTACCATGTGGCCTATAGGATAAGTTGTCCAACCAAAGAAGGGTACATAAATTTATGCAAGGAATAAATGATATGAAATCTTAGTTTTTTCAAAAACCCTAGTGTCGCTCATGAGGGGGTACATGTTGTGTGTCTATCCTATAACACGGCGTGTATTCAAGATTTTCCAAAAAATCCCATTTCAATATTTTCTTCTAAAATCAATTCAAATTTCCATAGATATTACTTTGAATTTATTTTCATGGATATAATTGTGATTCATAGAGCAGGACGTGTGTTATTTGGAAATTAGATCTGGTCACCATAGATGGATCATTGCTCATTCTACACACCACAATGGCCTCTAAGTTTTATTTCATGATGATAAACAACAAATAAATCATCATTTCTCCACATTCATTTTATATATATTTCTTTCTCATCAATCTATTGTCATTTCATTGATCTACCAAAAATATAGGGATTCGATCATTCTTGGTAGCTCCCAGAAAGGTCGAGTTGGGACCACAGTGATGTAACATGCAAAGAAATTAAATAAAGTTGGGGTTAAAGGCACAAAATAAATGGTTTAAACATTGTTGGACAAGATTTTTTGTCCAATGATCAAGAATACGCATACTAGGTTTAAAAACATTGATTAACAAAATTAAAATCGAGTACATAGGTTCATGAGAATACAATAACAGGGTGTTGATCAAAGAATGAGGAATGACCTACACAATCAATATAATTAATGATATAAAAATAGAAATTGATAATTCCTACCTAAATTTCAGATAAATAAATATTGAATAACATGTTCATCAACAATTTGAATGAATTTTTCATGTTCATTTCATCCTAATTTGATATGATCTAATATTTTGTGGTCACTCAATATGGTTTACTATAGGAAGGAGGGAGTGATCTCTTGCCAGTGATTAGATATTATTATGCCACAACATCTGAAATTTTACTGGCATAACTCTTAAATAGTTCTCCATTTCTCAATAAAACAAAAAATCCATGCTTTCATTCATAAAATGAAATACCAATGAGTGAGGGGTACGAATATCCCACACCTACTCATTTTATATATTGACTAGGGTGAACACTAAGTTACATACTCAACAGTGGTATCAATTTTATAATCCAATTAACTTTTTAAGATTAATCCAATTTTTTTATTAATTTGTGAACATGAAATATAAAATATATTTAATATTCATATAAAATTAATCCTAGGAACATTGGGTCTTGTAATTGCAATCCTTCTCAGAGTCCAACTCTAGAAATATGTTTAGAAATATTCCAACGAATTGCAAGAAAAAAATTGGGTCTCTACGCATTTTCATAGTTTCAATCATTTGAGATAAGTATGATATCTCATAATCTAATCATACACATTCTTGATATGAGGATACCAAAGGAGACATATATTTTTCCTTTAACGTTTATTGAATTATAGGTCGATTTTGAGATGGGAGGTGATTTAACTTTCTCAACAGTTTATGCTTGCTCAATAAATAGAATATTAATCCATGATTATCATTTCATTGAAATCAACTAAAGGGAGTTCCAAAAGATTTTTTCAGCAAAATTAACTCCATAAATTTGGACATGGGATGAGTTATATGATTAGGATGCAACAATTGACAAATTTTAAATTATCAACAAGTTGACTTCATTGTTTTCCTGTGGTGTTTGAATAGCTCTACTTAACTTTCATTATGTGAAAGAATATATAGAACCAAATTACAATAATATGTTCACTATAATTCATTGAATAACTATTATACCTATCATCACTTCATTATCCATATCCACCAAAACTATTTTGATAGAATAACATAAACTTTACCCTTTATTTTTTGGAGGTTTTTGTTGTGATTTATCATCAATCCCTCTTAGATTAGTCCATTAATTGACATACTTTCCTTGTTCTTCATAGTAGAAAAATTGTATTTCATGATAAGGGTTGACATAATAATTATTCTCTTCAACCAAATTCTTGTATTATTCCCCATGGAAATCACTACATAGGTCCCCTTCCTTACCATACCACAATCATTTCCTTATCCAATTCAATCAATTTTCTAGATTCTTATTCTCACACTTTTGAAAATAGGCATGTTGGATATCTTTCCCCAATGAGATTTCTTCATTATACCACCAGAATTTAAAATCCATCATCAACTTCCTTTCTCATTAACAATGAGAAACTTGAGATTCACCGATCTCCATTTTGACTTTGGCGGCACATCAAACAATTTCATCATATCTCTCGATGATTCAAAACTCTAAATATATTAATATAATAGGATTTATCCCACAAAAATAGAGGAAATATTTAAATTTATATAGATGTCAATTATAGATACATTTTGAGTAATTATTTTTATTTTTTCCATATTCTCTCGGATTGATTTATCATCATTCTCCTTGAGGCTAAGGAATTCTCATTCCATTTTCAATCGAAGTGTGTGAAGAAATTTTTTATCAAAAATCATCATCCATAAATCTCTCCAGTATGTAGCATTACCCCCCACCTAGATCTTGGTATTTTTTATGAAAATTAATTATTAGGCATTTATTCCCTCTATATGATAAAAATGCAGCACAACCATCTATTATTTAAATAATTTAAGGATAGAAAAGATCTTCTTAATATATTTTTTTTCATTTTTCATCTAATAAACATTCACATGATCCACTGAATGACGGATTCCTTTATCACAAAAGGCCTCATGTGAAAATCTCTCATTATTATGGGGTGTGGGTTTTCCCCCTAATTCAAGATTATATTATAAAAAAATTAATTGATAATTTATTTTCAAGAATCCCACAGATACATATCTACTTTTATAGGGGTCACATTTTGGGATCAATTACAATTCTCATAAAATTAATTGTCGTATGGGTTTATCCAATTCATAGCTATTGAATAAAACAATACAAAATTTAGGGATGAAAATTTTAAAACTACTAAATACATAATAGTGTAGCTATAAATATAAAATGGATAACACATGAATTACAAATATTCTATAACATATTATTTTAAAGGATTCAATTTATGTAATTTATAATATTTTTTTATTAAATAAAACCGTATTGTCAATTTTTACCATTATAATGGTAGCTTCTTGATTAAATAAAGAATATCCCCTGGGAGTGTCAAAAAATGTGTGTAGAATTGTATTATAGTATTATACTAGGTGATGATCGAGTATTAATCAATTCACCCTTTTGGGTTATTACCCCAATGTACAATTTTGTTGAAGCCACAACCAATTATAGTATCTAGACATGGATTTATGTTCTTGGAAACCAATTAATCTATAATAAACATTAACTTAGGTATTTTCCCCTAAATTTAGTCTCATCACTAAGGCTTTCAGTATGGGTTTTAAATCCTAATCAAAATAAAAAAAATACATTCATCTAATACCAATTATGCCAACACAAATTTTAATACAAATCAATTCCTAATTTTTTTCATGAATTTACACATAATATAGTCCTGTAATATCATGAGTCCTAGGTTTTTTTTTGGAAAATTAGGTACATAGAAAATTTACTTGAATCCTTAGTACAAAAATATCATTTAAAAATTATAGAACATTCCCTTTGGTTCCTTAGATCTGTTAAAACTGTACAGGATATCCCGGTGTTGTACATAACTATGTAATGATCTATAAATCCTAATAAGAGAATTATGGAATCATTAAAGGATAAAATCAATATATGCCGCAAAATAGGAATATCAAGGTGAGAATATTGTGTGAGAATCACAAACATGATCACAGAAACATGATAAAAGATGGTTACAAGATGGAAACATGGGAATGTGTAAAAAATATAACACATTACAACATAAGGAAAATTTATAGATTACCACTAAATAATAATAACATAGTGTTCTTAGGATAACCTTCTGTGAACCTTATGTGGTTTCTAATGAGATAAAAAAATTATCTAACTTACTGGATGACTATATATTTCTATTACCACTTAACAAAGTCATATCATGTACATGCATAAGTGTGCCACATATAGTATACAAAATAAGTATGTCCCCAATCATTTTTAATACCATGACGAAGTAAAATGGGTAATATAAATTGAATTTACAAATGATTTAATTATATTTTTATCTAGTTGATTTCTATTGAGTGGAAATGGTGATGAGAATTCACTACAAATTTGAGTTTTATGGAAAATCCCCGGAAAAGTTCTGTTGTATAATTGGGGGCATAAATAGCTTGTAAGGGTTTAATGAGATTGAAACTGGTCAATAATAACATGGATTCCATATGTATACTAACATGGATTTTTAAAATATCATTACAATATGGAAAATTTGAAATCAAAAGGCATAATATAAATTAGGTTATTGAATGAATAGGTGAAAGATATGATCCCTTACATTTATGGAGCACTAAAAAAAGACGGATACAAGTTTATTAAGAGAATTGGAACACATTGTGGGGGATTTTGTTAAATAATGGTAGGTTAACTTTAGGGTAAAATGGTTTTTAGTGAAGAATAATGGGTGGTTTGGAGGGTCTTCACAGAGAAAGTGGGTGGGATTATTTATTAATTTCTAAACATTAGTTTTGGACTCTATATAATAATATAATAATAAACATAAACCATACCATTGTTATTTCCTATTATATTCATGAAAAGAGGATTTATTTTCAATATTATATAATTTCAATAACTATAATCCTTAAAATAATACTCTTTTTGATGTGGAAGTGAGTTATATTTATAAAGAATTAATTTTAATACATTAAATGAAGTATAGGTTTTGACGGATTCATTAATGGGTTACAAAATCAAAAACAAATATTACTTAAAACACGTTATATTGATGGGAAAAGATCAATTTTTAGTATAATATTTATTGAATTTGTTCTATAACATTTAGGATTTTATGTCTTCATAATTCATATCATATATTTATACTGTAATTAATTGTTCTCCAAAACATTGGATGCCTCATAAAATTATGAATAAATAACCATTAGATAAGTCCAAAATTATAATTTCAAAAATAATAATTATTTTATAAAAATAATTCTCAAAATATAATAATTTATAATTTTAAAAAAATTCCCCCAATTATTAGAAAATATTGGTTTTTAGGATGGTGTCAACTTTTAGACCCATATGAAAATTACATTTGACTTCATAAAATTCTATTATCTTTTAAATTTAAATTGATATTATTAAATGAGAATGTTTTATTAAATGAAATTATTTTAAAAATTAATCCATTCATCAAAAATATTCTCTTTATTAAAAGGATACTTTTTTACAATTTCAATAACCTTTATGGTTTCCTTTGATTAAATGAGTATAAGTACCATTCAAACCATCAACATTGTTTTTATGGATGAATAATGAACATGTTTTTCATGTATTTACTTATCTGCATTATCATTTTCATATACACCATGAATATCAAATTTTATATAATTTATATAGTGTGATGTTAATTTAGAATGATTTTTATTCTATTGTCCTGAGGGAATGTGTTCACATTCTATATGTTGTTATTCCAATATAGAAAATTATTTTCATTTTTTCAATGTAATGTTTTATAATTAACCATCTTATATTGGATTATATATGTCCATGTGATCCCTTTTATTGGCTTGGGTAAAATTAATAGCATTTCGTACATTGTTATTCTAATACAGATGATTTTTGGAAAGTTGATTATGTGATGTAATAATATTTTCCATATTCCTCCAATTATGTTATGATCATTTCATATCATTTATTGACATAGGAAAAAGTTTTATTATTCGGTATATTGTTATTCAAAAATAAAAGATTATTGGAAAGTTGACTACATAATGTTTGACAATAAAACATCATTTGTTATATATATATTGATCGTGTTAATCCTTTTATTAACATAAGGAAAATTATTGGAATCCTTGATGATTATTAACATATCATTGATGTTGATTATATATTTTATTTATATATTTCTCATTATATAGATATCCAGATTTTATTTATTAAGTGGTTCATCAGGAAATGGTATTAAATTCCTTGATGACTCTATTGGTGAATGCGTTGATTAGCTGATGGAAAGGGGTTGCAATTATTTATTCCCTCAATCAGGTCACACGTGAAAAATCAAGTTTGGTTTTAGTGTATACCCATACCAATCAAATGATTGTATATTGGAACAAGGACTTGATTAAAAAAATTGGGTGTCCAACATTATTCATTCAATATGTATGATATCAATATTATTGTTATCCATGTCATCATTTATTAACATGGATATATACTTATCTTAGTTTCATGTTGATTGTGGATCCATATTATTCACTTATTCTTTCCATAATATTTATGGCATGTATGTCCCATGATTTCCATAGTTGTACATTTTCCCTTACTCAAAATTTAATCTGACCCCTTTTTATGTTAATGTTTCCCAATGTTATGATGAAAATTAGTTCACATGGCATACTTATAATTATAACACATGATGATGAATTTATGGGAGACATTTAATACTCTATAAGGATTAAGTAGTTTCACATATATTGCAAAAAATATGTCTCTTTTATATAAAGAAAATGGGAGATATTAATGATTATAGTTTCTCAATTCTATAAACTTTTATGACTAAAAATATCCATGACATGTAATAGATAATATCATAATTCTTTATTTTGGTCATTAATGATGGTTATATTGATAATTTTATAGATGATATCAGATTGAATATGTAACGTTTTTGTTTATGGAACTAGATCTATAAGTGGGGGATTGAGGTGTCATAGTTGGAATTAAGATAATGAAAAAGATTAATTTGTTTATTTGGGAATATATTATGGATTATTTTAGGTTTAATAATTTAATTTTGATTATGATTTGAATGGTTTAAATAGACCTTTGGGATAGTATGAGATTTAATGTTAATGTAGTAATACACAGTTTAGATGGGGATTCACATAATATAAAATTAGTGAATATCATATAAATTGTTATAAGTATAGAATGAAATATTAATGTTTTTAAAAATCTATGTGTTTGGTATTTCCTAAGAATTACATTCATATATAGATACAAGAAAATGGATGTGGTTTTGGAAAATATTGTAGGGACCATGTTGTTTAAAAGTTGTTTTTGGATGATTAATGAAGTTTTTTACGATTTTTTTTTGTAAAAATAAATAAATCACCTTATATTTTTATTTGTTAGGGATTATACTTACTACTGTATTATGGAATTCAAACTCACAATACTTAAGAAAGTCCATCAGAATGGGAAGTTGTTTGGTGGAAGAAATGGAACAATGGACCCACCTTGTGTCCAGAATACGGTTTTAATCAAAATGAAGAATAGAATCATATTCTATATGGATATAATATAAATATTTTGATTGTTTTCTATTTTTTGATTCAAAAGTTTCTTATATTGTGTGGAGAATTATGATTCAAAACTTGTTAAGGAAAATGGCAGAGTGGATGTCACAAATCGTACAAATAATTGAATTGTAATGAAAGATGTTGATAGGGGAATAAGAAGTTATAATTCATTCCATTGTATGGCATACGCTAATATTCGAATCTTAAAAATATCCATATTCATGAGGAAATATTGATAAATGAATAACTCTTATTGAAGAATTAATTTTTTAATGCAGAATATTTCTCATATTAGTTCATCGATTTGAGATCATGAGATGATGATTCTTTAAAAGCTCATAATGTTGATTGGAATGTGTAGAGATGAAAATTCTTATTTAGAGTAAGACTAATAACCATAAGAAACAAACAATAAATGATGTACATTATGTGATATAAGTTCATTGTAATCATAATTATAAAAGGAACTAATTTGCTGAAGGTAAATCTACTGACATCGGTCTATCAGATGTGGTGTTCTATCGATTATTAGAGTCATATTGACATCGATCATTATATGAAAATTAGAGGAAAAATTTATTCGTGGTTTTTTTCATATGACTAATATAGAGAAAATAAATTGGGGTTTTTGAGCCATTAAATTAGAATATAAGATATGTTCTTTGGGATAGATGTGAAGATGAAACTCAGAGATCAATCAATAATGTAGTCAATCTTTTTAATCATGATGATTCATTGATTTTATTTAAAATTGGTAATTATTTTAACTTGTAAAGTGAATAATGATAAAATATGAAAATTAATGTTTTTTCATTTGTAAAATGAGATAAAATATCTTATGATAATTAGGTCAGGAGATATCATATTGACATTATCAAAGTGAAGTAGAGACCAATACATCAGATATAGGATGACACATATAACATCATAGAATGTATAATCATTAGACCAGGAATAAAAGAAAATAAAAACACCTTAGAGCATTCTAATGTGTTATCAAGTGGAAAATATAATCTGTTGAAAAAATTTATAGAATTTTTATCATATGTTTCATTTGGTGGAATGAAATATAATGAAAAATATGATATCTCCATCATAATCTAGAAATCAGAATAATAATTTAGTTCCAAGTATCAAAATGAAAATAAATATGTTTGTTTTTTAGTTTTTGTGGTGTAATGTAATGAATAACTTATATCCTTCATCCTAAGGTATCATTAAAAGGGAAAATAGGAATCAAAATGAAGTTTTTGAATAATTTCTAAAGTGGGCAGAAATTATGAACATATTTGATAAGTTTTGAGAAGATCTTAGAATATTTGAAGAAGTCATGATGCACCCAAAATTCAAGTATAATTCATGTTTTATGAAATTTGGTTAACTAGTAATGATTTTGAGAATCTTGCTGAAACCATTTCATAGTCTCCTATAAATGGATAAAATACAATTTTTTTCTGACGTACAATTACATTCCAAGTGAGATGGTAGAGTGTCGAAGAATTATATATAGAAATAGATTTTATATTGAACATTCCAAAAGAAGTTTTACAAATATAATAAGAAATGATAATATAAAAGAATATAATTATTTTTTACATATCAGACCATGGAATCTTAGTAAAATTCCTATATAAATAGAGAATTAGATCTGTATTGTTTCATTATTATTTTGATATAATTTTATTTTCATATTGAGGAATCTGACTGGGAATCGGAAATGGAAATTGGACTGAGTGTCATTATTATGTTAATAATAAGTTATTTCTGGCTATTGTAAAATAAATTGATGAATTGTTTTTGAAAATATTATTTGTGAATGGTGATGAAGAGTAATCATAACATGTTTGTTACACCAATTTTATTAAATCCTTTTGTACTACTTGAATAATATGATCTATTGTATTAAAAATATTGTTACATGAGTGTAAGGGAATATCCTACCCATTGTATTCCACACAAAAGGATTGATTACTATTGGATTGTGTGTAATTATATTGATTCAATACCATACCATGTATAAATATACTCTTGTTGAGTAGTAAAAATGGTAAATTATCATGTTACTATTGATGTGTGTGTTTTATCAGAAAGGTGACAAATATTTAACTAGAGGTGAAGGCGATTTCAAAAGAAATGATACTTAAAATAAAAAGATATCACTGATTCACCCAATCCACTTTTCAGTGACACATTTATATTGATGGGAATTCTAAATTAGTATCATAGGGAAGACTCCCTTTGTTTACTCTTTATTGATGTGTTGAAATGTTGTTTTGATGGAGAATGTAAACTGTATGAAAATAAAATGGATTTATGTATTTTATTGTAATAACTATTATATCAAGAAATATTTAATTTTTCTTTATCTTATATGTATTGGGTATTATGTTCTTCATGCTGTAATAGATTGATTTCATACTACTGATGGTAATGTTCCTCTTACATCTGTTGACAAGAAGAATCATGAGAATGATGAAAGGGGAAAGAATATTATACACTCTTCACATTCTAAAAGGGATTTTTTAATATTTGTTGGTGTTTCCACCATGAAAGTTATATGGTAAAAATTTAAAAATATATATGAAGGCAATATTAAAGTTAATAAGGAAACTTTACAAATCTGGATACTACACAATTAATATATCATGACAGGTGAATATGAATATTTTGGGCACTTTTTGACCAAGATAAATGTCATTTTCCACACTATTATATTTATAGTTGAAAATTTAGAAGATTATATATTTTTTTGAAAATAATTTTAAAATTATTGCTCAAAATTTTGATGATAAAGTGCCATCATTGGTAAATAGAGAACCATAAATATTTTCTCTAGATGATTATCATTTCAGACTCATTACTAATTAAATGATGAGGTAGAAACATATGAAAGGGAAAAAAGTTGATAAAAAAATATCTTTCAAGGATTCTAATAAATAAAGACAAATAAAATTCTTGTTCAAGAAGATGTTATTGATTTAAATTTTGAAAATTAGGTATGTAAAAATCTTGATTAAATTTTAATTATTGTTTTCTAAAAATGTGAAAAGTGGTTAAGGTAAATATAAATTAGAAATTAATTTTAAATTTTTTAAATATTGTGATGTTGGGAACTTTGTGTCTATTTTTACCCCATGAAATAATGAAGAGGGTAATGTAGAAGATGATAAAATGTAGAAAAGATCATAGAAGAAATAAGGTGTTAAGGATAAATGTTTTTCAAATAGATAGGATATAAATTTATTCAAATCCAAAATGAGAAATTTAATTTATAATGGTCATTTTGAGAAATAAAATGATGGTGAATCTAAGAAATCTATTGAGAACATTGAGAATAATTTTACTATAACAGTTAACAATGAATAGTTTAGAAACAGTTGTTCCGAAGAAGAAAAATCTCAATTATAATTTCATCTAAGATAAGTATAGAAATAATGTATGAGTAATATTTGGAGGTATAATAATGAAATAAAGAAGAAAAAAGTTATGACTCATAAATAAATAATAAATATTTTTTCTGAAGATAAGTTCAAGTTTTTGGAAGAGAATATTGATATGAAAAAAATATATAATGAGAAAGAAAAGAGTCTTAATTATCATCTAGAATTAATGTTGAGGGAAGAAGAAGAAAAGATTGAACTTCTCTAACAAAAAAATTCAAATGCGAAATATAGGGCTACAAGTTTCTATAAATCAATATCTGATGTTGGTGAAACCTCTGGAATGGATAATCATAAGATGGATAAAAAATTACAGTAAAAGGGTCAGAAAAAGTTGAAATTATATTTTAGATGATGAAAGATGGGAAAGTTATGTATATGGTGAAGGAAAATATAATGCATAAGTCATTAGTTTCAAAAAAATATTAATCTAAAATGATTCTTAAAATTTTGAATCATACAATGATTAAATTACTTCTAGTTCTAAAAAGGGTAAAAATAAAAACCAACCTGAAAAAGAAGATTATGGTTGATTATAGAAAGTTTGGTGGTTAATAGAAATCTGATAAAATTGATAATATGGTTTCAAATAAACATGATCACAACACTAATTAGTAAGGATATTTTAGAGTAAAATATTCTTTCTATGTATACTACTGGTTGTACGGTGGATTCTGGCATATGAAAAACATGTTTTAGTTTAACCAAAAATATTACAACTATTCCTCAAAATATAGGAGGAAAAGATTGAGGGGGAGTAAATTCCCTCCAATTAATATGTCGGAGAAGTATGTTCTGAAGATACAAGATAAGGTTATTTTGAAAATTGAAAATAGGTTCAAATGTATGATTAAAATTTTTATTGATTCAAATAACATGTTAACCATGAAATTTTATTTCTTGTTTTAATTTTTGGCACAACAAAATTTTGGCTAAAAATTATTATAAGCTCTAAGTTATAAAATATAGAGGGAAAAAATATCTTATCCTAGAAACCACTCTCAATGAAACAAAAGTTTAATGAACTTGGATTTTGGATTTTTAGTGGTCTTCTCATATAATATTTTTTTTAATTTTTATAATAATCTAAAACACAAAAATGAATGAATAGTCTCATTTGGAAATAATTAATCACTTATAATCCATGGGGTAGGATCACCCTTCATTGTGAAAGAGAAGTTGAAATATAAAAAGGTATTGTTTGTTAATGAGATGAAACAAAACATATTAAGTGTTTCAAAACAATGTGATAAATGAAATATGTTTTTTAGAAATTGTGGTTTTTCTTAAAAAAACTAAGGAAGATGGAATGGTAGTCATATGAATCTAGCCTATAATGGGAAGCATTTTCAATATTAGTGAAATAAAAAACACTTATTACATGGTAATGGTAGAAGAAAATAATTCATGGATTAAACGATTTTGTCACTTGAGTCATAGAAACATGTAATATTTATAGAAGAGAGGCATTTCCCATGGATTCTAGATATGTCAAAAAGATGAGATTGGTGATACACAATTTTTCAGAAAGGAAAGATTTATAAATTTTCTCATAATAAATTTGACATTTTTTCAAAACAACACCTAGAACTTATTCATTCCAACATCTATGGTAAAATGAGAAAATATTAAAATCATGGACATCACTACTTCATCACATTCATTGATGAATTTACTCTCGCTACTTGTGTAATTTATATGAAACATATAATAGAGGTTTTATAATTTTTTTAAATGTTTTTGGAGGAAACCTATGAATTAATAAGATTATTTAATAAAAAACTTGAAAACTCATAGTGGAGATGAATATATAAATTATGAATTTGAAACTTATCATGAGAATCATGGAATTCATCATGAGTTCAGTAAAATATAAAATCCTCAAAAAAATAGTGTTGTTGAATGAAATAATAGAATCATAGTGTAAATGGGTCAAATATTGTTACATGAATATGGTCTCCCTGATTACATTAGGAGGGAATCCATGAGCACTATTTTTTATGGTCAAAACATAAATTTATATTGAAAATGTTCTGATATGAATCTACATGAAATGTTTCATTGGAAAACTCTATGTTTGAATCTCTAAAGTGTATTCAAGATTCCATGCATCATAAATAACAAATGGGGGAACCATTGAATGTTTGAGAAAATAGGTGAAGATATAATTTTTCTTAGTTATGTTCTTGATGAATAAAAAAATAAATATTTCAACAAATAGTCATGAATATTCATTCTATTTGTTAATTTGAAATTTATTTAAAGGGATTAGGAAGGTAAACAAACTCATTAAAAAAATAAATATGGATAGAAAGAAATAACTTCTGATAAGGATTGTGTTAATGCTGAAAACAATTGTAATCCTTATCAAGATGAATATTAAGACTAAAATATTTCTAGTGAAGAGGGATAATCTTAGAAATATTATTCTAGGATTACGATGTGATCAGAATATCAAAATATTATTGGTGATCAATATCAAAGTGCTGAAACAAGAACAACAATTACATATACTTTTTTTATTTGAAAGTTTAGAAGAATGATGTGAATAAATCTATTGAGAATTTGGAATGGGTTTAATATATAAATAGAGATCATTATCATATAAAAAGATTTAGGGATGGGAACTCATAACAAAAAAAATAAAAAATATGTTATTGGTAAAAAGATGATTTTTTCAGAACAATATGAATGAAGATGATAAAGTGATAAGGAACAAAGAAATATTATTGTGAAAATTTTACTTAAAAATTGATGTAATTTACTAGGATGAAACTTTTTCTCTAGTGTAAAGGATAGAAATAATCAGAATATTTCTTGATATTTCTGCACAACAAGTTTAAAAATATTTAGTTGGATTTGAAATATTCATTTCTTGTATGGTGATTTATTGAGGAAGTTTACATTGAATGATCATGTGTAATTTTAGTTTCGATAGATGAACGATATGTGTTCATATTAAATAAATCCCTATATATGAGAAAACAGTGTCCATGGGAATGGAATTCTAAACTAGATACATTCTTAAGTAAGATGATCTTTTAAAAATGAAGAGTTGAAGGCTATATGTATGTTAAATAAGGTCAGAATCTTTCCCTCCTCATAACTTTTTATGTTGATTACATTATCTTTCATCTTTAAATGATAAAAGGAAATGTGAAATATTTGATGAAGAGATGAAAAAAATTTGAGAATTCTATACATAGTAAAAAAATACTTTCTTGTGTTAAAAACTCACAAAAGTAGAAACACATTTTTCATTCCAAGCAAAAGTATGAAAATTAATATTTTAAGATGTTTGGGTCGAATAATTAAAAACTTATTTCCACACCGATAAAAGTGGAAACCATGTTGACTAAATATAGAGATAGTAATGATGTTGATCGGAAATAATTTTGGAAGCTCGTATGAAGATTGTTGAGTTTTATTTCTACAAGATATGACATAGTTTTTGGTGTCATCTAATGTGAATGATTTAAGACTGCTATGAAGGAATCACATTTTTTTTCTAGAAAAAGAATTCATTGATATATCAATGGCACATAAAATTTCTAAATCAGGTATGATAGATCATAAATTTATGAGTTGTTTTGGGTATTTAGATTCTGTATGGGAAGGAGATTTTGAGGATAGAAGATTTATATCTGAATGAGTTATATATCTAGTAAAAAGTTTGGTTAGTTTCTATATAAAGATATATAATTAAATAACTCTTATCATGGATGAATTTGATTATGTTCCTTCCACTAAATTTTATACCCAACATATATGGATAAAGACTCTAATGAATGATTTACTTGTAGATGTAAATCTATCCTTTCTATTGGTCTGTGATAATCAAAGTAAAATTAACCATAAATGAAACCAAGTACCACACTCTCATTCAAAACATATTGATATAAAATATAATTTCATCAAAAATAATGTTTATATGAAAATATTAAATCTAGAGTATGTTACAACATCAAAACGAGTTGCTAACATTTTCATAAAACCTATACCTAAGGAATGTTTTTATAAAATGATGTTGAACTTGGGTGTATAACCTATTTCTCATTAATTTTGAGGTATGTCTTTCCCCTAACTTGTTTTTTCTTTGGTTTGTGTTTTCAAGGGAGAAAATTATTTAATAAGTCAGTCTATTTTTATTTGCTATGCCTCTTAAGGAATCAGGTAAAAAGGGGGAGTTATGGGTAAGAAGTGATTTCAACATTTTAAATGTGTGAACTATTCTATCTATTTTTTGGTTTGGTTGTAGGAATCATTTCATATATGAAATTTAAAGAAGAAAATACACTATGAATGAAAGGAAAATAAGTTTTTGAAGTAACTTTTTTTGGACATCATGGTATTTTTGTCAATAATTCTGGTTTCCAAGTAGAAATTAGATCATGTAGACATAGAATTTTTGATATGTAATCTTTATTGTGAGGTTACAAAGTTAAGTGATTTTTAAATATTCGATGAAAAAAATAATAAGGGTGATATTTTGGGGTCCTAGTTGGCTAGAAGATGTTTATCAATACTGAGTGGTTTTTTCAAGATAATTTCCTTTTTTTCAAAAAAAAAAAAGAAATCACTTAATCTTTGAATTTGTAAGTGATCAGACTTCCCATCATATTCAAGTGTTTGGACACACAATTCATAAGAAATTCCATCATATTTGGAAGTTTTTTCTAGATTAAAAGGCACATCAGACTCACCTTAGGTCCAGAATCAGGTTCTAGTCATAAGAAACAAGGAAATCGTGGTTTTCATGGATCTTATATTTATTTGATGATAATTTTCTATTTCTTAAATCAATAAAGGGATATTTTTTCTGAATACTTGTGATGTAAGCCTTACTATGGAATGGGGGACAGCTGATATGGCCAATATTATTGAGTTTTGGACTGAAAATAAATATATAGATAGAAGAATGGTATTTTACAAAAAAATCAGTATAATCCATATGATGCTATAATAATTTTTAATGTTTCTAAAGTTAGGATTATGTCATGATACAAAAATATTTCTTGTAGAAGAAACAACTTATTGAAGCTGAATATTTTCTGTATTCTTTCATTGGTGTGAGATCATCACACAGATTTGTTTGAAGGATGATAATGTTGATCAAAATAGGAAGAGATAAATATTTTAGTTTTCAGTGAAGTCAATAATCCATGATAAAAAAAAATTAATGAAATATTTTATATTAAATATTTTCATTGGTATCATAAACACAAAAGTAAATAAGTGGATGAAGTCAATGTTGTTGACAAAGGTCTATCTGATGTGGTGTACCGCCAATTATTAGAGTCATGCTGAGACAGATCATTAGCTGAAAATTGGATGCATAATTGTATTTTTTTAATTTGTTGGGACCAATAAGAAATAAATGAAATTAGGAGTTTTTGATTCCATTGGAGAAGAAAAGAAGATAAGTGTGTTAGAACAGATATAAAGAAGTATTCAGGGAATAACCAATAATGTTGTAAATCTATTTCATCCAGATGATTCATTGATTGTTTTTCAAATGGGATCATTGTTTTACTTATCATGTTGGTGAATAGAAAGTATGAAATATGATTTTTGTTCATTTGGGAACGAGATAAAATATTTTATGAAAATTTGGTAAAAAATCATCAGACTGACATTATCATAGTAAAGTAGAGACTAATCCATCAAATGCTAGATGACATTGATAACATCATTAGATAAATAATCATCAGAATGGTAAAATAATTAAAGATGAACTATCTTGTCATGAGGATCATAGAAACTTTTGAAGAAGTATGAAGAATGGTTTTTATATGTTTCATTTGGTGGAGGGAAACATAATAATGAATGTGTTGTCTAAATCATAATGTAGAAATCAGAATGAGTAGTTTTTTTTTAGAATT
Organism: Viscum album; assembly: GCA_963277665.1. NCBI lineage: Eukaryota > Viridiplantae > Streptophyta > Magnoliopsida > Santalales > Viscaceae > Viscum > Viscum album. Next base: position 1,007,691,575 of record OY728119.1, on the reverse strand, counting down.
ATAATGAGTTTACATATGTTTTTTAGAGAAACTTAATGAATAATCTTTTAAATTCCACGTAATGAGAAATCACAATGGAAAATTTGAAATAAGACTGATGTTCTTAAAGAAATTATAAAGTGAGATGATGCTTTGATAATATTCGAGCTATTTTTAGAAGAGATATGAAGAATTCAAGAATTTATGATACATCCAAAATTCAAGGATAACTTGTCTTTCAAAAAATTTAGTTGATAGGTAATGGTTTTTAGAATCCAACCCAAACCATTTTTGGGTTTCTTTTAAAACAAGGATGTACATTATATATTCTGGAATTTATGTACTACTCAATAGAGAAGGTGGAGTGCTGATGAATTATAGAGAGAAGAACATTATGTATAGAGCATTACTAAGGATGTTTTCCATATTGAAGAAGAATGGAAAAGTGAAAAGATCAAAATTAGAGGTTCTCGATCTGACTAAAGAGTTGGAATGAGATTTCGGAATTCAGAAAAAAGATATTCAGTATTATCTCAAAAATTTATGATTGAACTATATTATCATATTGTGAAATTGGAATACAAATCCGACTATTAAATTAAAAAAGTTTCATTATGAAGTCCAGATGAATTTCTTGCATTATGGTAGGTAATAATGTGAATAAATGTTATGAAGGTCTTATTTTTGAATGTTGATCATGTAGATCCACAACATGTTTGTAATTCATATTGTATAACATCGTTTTTTGCTACTTCACAGACTTCATTATTTCATTGTAAATATTTCTAAATGACTGTTAGGGAATATACTAATCATTTTTTCCACACAAAAGGATTGTTTTCCATGGAATTTGTGGTATTATATTATTTTCATACCATACCAAGGAAAGAGATAGTATTTTCGAGTTGTGATCCTTGTAAATTATTATGTTTTGAATTATGTGAGTTTTCTTTTTTCAACAATGTAACGACCACTTAACATGAGGCGATGTTTGTTTCAAAAGAATGGAAATAAAAATAAAAAATATATAACTAATTCACCCCTTCCCAACTAAGTGATACAGTGATCCTAATGGGAATTCAGAAATATATATATATATATATATATATATATATATATATGGGTAATAACCCAGAATATGGGATGTTGGGTATTATCTAAATTGTGATCACATTCAAGAAATGATAAATTACACACACCATGATAGACACTCCCATGGGATATTCTTTGGTAAATTCAGATTGTATTTATGAAAAATTATAATGGATTTGAATAATTTTAAATTAGGTAAAATAATACTAATATTACAAAGGATAATATATATTAATATGTAGAGATTCATTAGTAAAGGTACATATTAAATGACATGTTCATTCTTGGATAATGTATATCATGAGTTTTGAGAGCAAAGCTTTAAATATATTTTAGGGTTTAGAATATTTTATTAAATTTCATGTTAAATTTGGATCCATATTTTTAGTATTACATAAATAAGATTTATAGAAACCAATATTATAAAACATAGGTTGAACCTAGAGTGAAATATGTTGAGATATGGATGATATATGTTGATATATGGGTGAAATTGTTTCAACTAAATGTACTGTAAGTTAATAAGGATTAAAATAATAATCATCCCATATGATAAATAAAATAAGGGAATGCATATGTTTCTCTTACTATAGATATTTGTTCATGAAAACAATTTGATAAAGGTTCACTTATCCCCCACATAATAGATTTGTATTCCTTATTGGATTAATACAATAGATATCCGTCTATATCCATGAAGTGTTCAAAAAAATAAATTCAATACCCAAATAAATTGATATCATTTTGGTAATAGGTTAATTGTTTCAATAAGGACTCTCTATTCATTGATGCTTGGTCAGATTACCCATGAAATCATCATTGTGGAAAAATGGATGGGGTGGGGACAATGAGTAGAAACTACTTTAGGGGAATATTAATATAATTGTAATAGAAGAAGAACATAATGGGTCACTATCATAATCAATGGTTAATTCACCTCTACCATATTCATGCCTCGATGTAGCCATAAAAGTTAACAAAACCATGCAAATAGTGGATGTGGGATAAAAATCTCATCCATGACCGCTGGTGTAATAAGATATAATAGAGAGGTAGAAAAGGGAGAGTCCTCCATGTGATCATGAGGTTGGGGATGTTCAAGATTCTAGTTCGATACCCTAGAACACATTAGACCATGCAACATGTGAGGGAAATAATTTGAATCATGGAAGCCCCGATTTGGGAATATAAACTCCCAAACATAGTGTACAGAAAAAGAAAATTTATCCCATTCCAACCATAATCAATTAAGTTATCATAGAGTGGATTATCCAAGGACTGTTGAAAATTCAAATAGAAGATATTGGTGGTAATCTATTGATAATGGTGATATAGATGATGGATATTAAGGTAATAGAACAGGCATGTGCGGCAGAGGCAGCTACTAGGGAAAGGTCCTGAATGGGTTTAAAAGTGGATCTCAGTAGGCCTTATGAGGTGGAGGATCGTTCATTGTTTACTTCATCATTCAAACTCAGCATCCATTTGAAGATGACATGTTTTATATAAATTATATATGAGAGAGGGATATATAGGGAATATCCATTTATGATCATTTTAATGCATGAATGTTTCCAAAATAGGGAATCATATTTCATAGCAACCATTTATAATATATTTATACATATATAAAAACCATAATAAGGGTAAATTAAATAGTTTATAACACTCAACCATGAGAGATATTGTTTTTAAGTGTATGGGGAGAAACTCAATATTGTTGTTTTCTTAGATGTTAGTTTCTTAGCCATCCCTAGAGTAGTAATGTTTTTACCCAAATCCATTTTTACCTATTTGATAACGTTATATTTTATTAATGTATTAATTAAATTTCATGAATTAAATTTATTTAATTTTGGAGAATGTAACACCCTGAAATTCCATTTTTTGATTATCTATAAATATTTCAATGTGTTTGATATATTGTTCCACTTGTAACACCAAACAAAAAATGAAACTATTAAATATTTTGATATAAAAATAAATATTATGACTGTAATTTAAACCCATTACATTGAATTATAGTTAATAAATTGGAGAGAACTATTTATAACATATTTATTAACTGAAAATAATGTGTACCTTTATCATTAATTAAATTCAATTCGTTTAAATAAAATGACTAATATTTTCATTAATTGTTTGGAAATTATTTTTTTCTAAAAAATATAGCTTATCAGGGATATTTTTCTAGGAAAAATACGGTTAATGATAAATTTAATTTTATATTTATAATAGTTTTGACACAAATGATTTTGGTAAATGATATGAAATATGAATACTAATTTTTAATAAATAAATATTTCAGTTCCTAATAAAAAATGAGTTTCATTATATTTTGGGGTTTAATAAAAAAAATTATATAATATTATAAAATAAATAATTATTAAAATTAACTTCATTTTTAAATTACTCATATGAAAATTTATTTTTTCATTGATGTTGGTCAGTTTTTAAAAAAAAATCATTTACTCGGAAATTATGGGATTTTGGAAAATTATAATTTTCATGATTTTATTACTATGTATGAATATCCTAGACAAATGAAAAAATATTAGACTAATCAAATACGAAATTATAGAAGAATATTATTCTTTTTAAAATATAATTTTTAAACATAAAACTTATTCCTAACTTTTCTTGACCTATATTAAAATGTTACATTTATATAAAAACATGTATGAGTATTCAATTTAAATAACGTATTTTCAAGGTTTGGATTGATTTTATCTAGACCTATAATTTTAATTCATTTTTTTCAATTAATATTAAATAAAATTATAGAGTTAAAATCAGTATCCATTATAATGTTATCATATATATAAATTTAAAATCATAATAACACTATGTTAAAAAAAATGTCTTATGTGTTTAAGTATTTTTATTCTAAAATTAAAATTTCCAGCATATTGAAATTTAATTTTATAAAACAAATTTCAATATTTATATCATAAGAATAAAATTAGGTAATAATTTCTATGATAATTTATTCTCTTAAATTGAATTTTATGGTGTATAATTATTTTTCACTATAAAATTAAATGGGTTAAATTGATTTTAATCTACTATAAAAGTCATACAACATTTTTAAATTGTTCCAAATTTTAATTGATGATATTTTTTAGAGAAATAAATATATACCATATTCTTTAATCTATTTTGGATCCATCGGACATTAAAATGGATATTGTATTATTGAAAATGTTAAAACTGTTTAAAAAACATCCATTACAATCACTTATAAAAGTTTTCCACTTCCACCCATAAATGATCAACATAACCTATAAATTAATCCATAAAAATCTGCCAAATTAAAATAAATTCAACCCCATACCACTATCATAATCTCATATTTACTCATAGTTATCATATTATAATAAATTTCAAGTTGAATTCCAAAGAATGATCAAGTCTCCAACATAACTATTTAACCCATCTTAAGTTTTTATTCTTAATCTTATTCACTAATATATATTATAAATATGATAATATAAAGACTTAAGTATCATTATTATACTGATATTTTATTAAATCTATTTTTCAACCATTATTTACTCATTTCCATGATCGTAGAAAATCATAGGAATGTCAATCATTTATGTGATTAGACTACTGCTAACATGAAGAATCCATTTTTGTCACTTCTATAATTATATTATATATTAAAATATATTAAAATATAGTTAATCGTGAAAAATAAATAAAACTTATACCATTAATATTCCATTATAATAATATTATTTCAAAAAAATACCAATTAAACCATACGCGCACATCATGATAATGTGCATTCATATTTTGGACGGTTTTACTACCCATATAGAAAGTGATATAAAATATGATCATGGATGACTATAAAAAAACAAAATAATGATATCATGAATTTTTAATAAGAAAATTGTGATAAATTTATTATCCCTTAAATTTAATATAATTTATATAATATATAATTAATAAATTGTATTCAATGACCAAAATTATCCAAATCAATTTTATTTTCATATAACCAAACAAACAAAAATATGGAATGAAATAAGAAAATTACAAATAAAAATAATTTATATATTATGGCATATTAAATGATATATTGACAATAAAATTTTTATCAAATTATGGTTCATGGTATCTGAATTATTAAATATGCACAAAATAGTTAAACTTATTCACATACAATTATAATAATATTATATAAATAATTAATGTACTCATGGAAAAAATATTATAAGGATTATAAAAAAGTAATATTTATGATTTTTTTATGAAAAAGGATATTAATAAGGTTTTTCCTTTTTTATAAGAGGTTTAGTGTAATCACCTAATCAATGAAACATTGTAAGGGGTTTGGTCTCAAATTCATCTCTTGTGATAATGTTTAATATTATGCACCTAATTTCATTTATGGGGTCTATATATAGCCTATTTGAGATATAAAATCTTGATTTAACATTTTGTCATTTTATTTTAAGAAAAATTACATTCCTAATATTTCAATGGGTTTGGAATAATGTGTTACAAAAGCCACGAGATTTTTATTGGTATAATTCTAATTCTAAGAGACGTGTTCCACTTTACACTGCTTGTATCCATTGTATGGTGTATTCACCACCCATAGATATACTTTTATCATATTATTTTTATTTCAATGGATTTAATAAATTATAAATATTCATGTATTCATGTATCTATTGATAAAATTATTTCCCAATTTGAAAGGATCTTCGGTCACTCAAATCCCCATCATTTATTTATATTGTTTTATCATGAACAATGTTATTCTATGATTGGGTTGTCTGAACCTTATATTTAGTGGTACATTATAATATTATTTGATGTATTTTTTTGATAAAATGTTGGTTTTGTTACACTTTTTTTCAATGTAAGTTTTGAACAATGTTTCTTTTAATATATTAAATATAAATTTTCCATTTCACTTTCATATGTTTTGATTTTCTTCACACAATTCTCCTAGAAACCACTTATGTATTTTCAAGGTCATATTAATGGTTATTATTTTTAAATTTAATGTTTTCAAATATTTTTAACATCACCATTTGAAAAATATTTACGTAACTGACCCATAAATTCTTTTTTTTTTCTTCAATGTTAATTGTTTTTCTTCTAAAATATTATCTATGTTTTCACTTATATTTCCAATTTGATTTACAAAAGTATTTAATATAATAATGTTTTTTTATTATGTATTATATAATATATATATATATATATTTGGAATAAACTAATGATAAAAATTATTATTCATGATAAATTATTGGGTAGTACTGTTCATGATTTATTTCTTAATTATTTTTTCTATGTCAAAATCCATCAGGGTTTCCTTTATTACACAAGGGATATGTTTTTTTATACTGTGCACATTCTTCTTATGGATGTCTTATAATCAAAATTTTTTTATTAAAATAGTCATATAATCATCTCTATATACAGCAAGAACACCACATTTAGAAAAAAATATTTGATGATGTTTACCTAGAATTAATGTTGTTATATTAGAATGGGTAAAATTATTAGTGTTCTATATATTGTTAGTTCGATATAGAAGATTATTAGATAGTTGACTGTATAATGATTACCTATCTAACTTATTCATTGTGTTTGGTTATATTCATGTTTTCACAAAATTCATATGGGGTAAAGTATTGGTATTATCTATATTATTATTCCAATATGGATGATTATCTTCAAGTTGATAATATAATGATTTACCATTCACCTTATTCCATGAGATTGGTCATAATCATTTTAACCATTTATATTCATTATTTAATTTATTGGATATATATATTTTTTTTTATTCCAATATTAAAGATTATTTTTTACTTGATAATGAAATGTATAATCATCCAACTCATTTCTATAGATGGGTTATTATTATGTTATCCATTTTATTGAAATGGGGAAATTATTGGAATTTTTTATGATTAGTTACTACAACTGTAGTTTTATTGTATATTTGATTTTTTTCTAAATATATGGATATCTATGTATTGTTGAGTAATAGTTTTCATGTGTAATGGTATGAATGGTTTTGATGAGTATAATGGTCAATTCATTGGACATAATCAAGTGATGGGTGGGCTCGAAATTATAAACCCCTCGGTGCATGGAAAATTCTCCCGATGGAAAATAAATTGGGTTTTTTTGTATTCCCCTTAAAATGATAGGATAGTGTCTTTCTATAAGGATATGACATTAGGTTTTTGAGGTATTCTATCATTTATTCCATCTGTATCAAATCAATATTATTGATATGCATGTTTTAATTTACATTCATGGTTATAGAATGAAATAATTTTCATGGTTATTATATATCTATGTTTTTTAATTATTCCAAAAATAAATTGTATTCCATGTTTGTACCATGATATTCTTTGTTTTATGTTTTCTTTTAATGAGAACATAATCTCACCCCTTATTTTGTTTTTAAATATATGGGTTATGAAGAAAATTAGTACATATGACATGGTTAGAGGGAAAGAACATGTGGGGTAATTTATGTAAGCCTTTCAATCCTCCATATGAATTAATTTGTTTTTTATATAGTGTAAAAAAATATTCTTGATAGAAATTAAAAAGGATTTTTGTTTTAAAATATGACTTAATTCTCTAAATATCTAAACCTAAAAATATCCTTGAGATACAATATATGAAATAATCATTTTTGATTGCATAATTGAATATAGTTATATATAATATATTATATAGGTATCAAAGATATTATATAATGTATGTTTTTTATCTACCTAGTCATGAAGTGTGGGTTTGAGGCATCATAAATGGTATTAACGGAATGGTTTAGATAACACTGTAGGATATGTTTTTTATTTGGATAATTTAAGGGTAGATAATTATGTTTGATTGTTATTTAAATGGTATTGGTAACCCTTTGGTATGGTATATGATTTAAATTTAATGTAATAATACACTATTTATATATTGATTAAGATAATATAACTTTAGTGAAAATGTTATTAATGGGTATAAGTATTAGATTCAATCCTAATGTTTGGAAAAAGTCTTGAGTATTTGGTTTTCCAGGAAATTAAATCCCTTCATGGATATAAGAATGTCAATGTCGTTCTGGAATAATTGTACACATGGTTAATAACTCCGAACATATTTTTTTGATTAATTACTCAACTATGACCTATTTCATGAAAAGGATACCTTATTACACACATATCTAGATACTCATAAGAGGTATTCTTTTTTTAATTCACAACACTATTATGAACCATTATGAGAGTTCTAAATATGATTATTTTAGATAACCTTAAATGAAGTTTACCATTGATAACATAGATTGAAATATAGTTATTAAAATGTAAAGGTACAGAGTAATTGATATTTTATTTCCTTGATAAAGGTTATCGTAGATTTTAAGATCATACATTTCAATTATTTTTAGGATTAGAATATTTTTTGAATTATCATCATATGGGATATTTATTTGGTGGATTATACTAAAATGTAAGAGATATAAGAAATTAATGAAACCTAGGTAGAAACTTTAATTGTATAAGTTGATCTATGTATAATATATATCAATCAATGAGTGATATATATTTACCTAAAAGAACTATAAGACAACAAGAATGATAAAAATTTGTATCCTCTATGATAATGGAAATAATTTAAACATTAGCTAATACTACCATTAGATGTTGGTCATGATAATGAAGGGAATAAGGTTCACAAATCCAACACCCAAAAGGTATGAATTCCGAAGTGGATATTCATAATATCAAAGTACTATAGCCATGCATTTTTCAATTTGTATTAATGAACCATCATAAATTTTTTATTATTAAAAGAAACTTCAAACAAAAATATTATTGTATAATAGGTTGATGTTAAGAAAATTTGAATATTTATATTCTTCTATAATATGTAAAATTATTTGATTCCTATAATGGACTAACTATTTCAATGTAGACTCACTATTCATCGAATCATTGTCAGATTACACCTGAAATCTTCAGTATTTAAAAATGGCTGAGGTAGGAAAAAATGTATAACAACCACGATAGAGTGACCTTAAAATAACAACAACAATATAAGAAAATTATATTTTATCTTTATAATTATCCTTCAATGGAAAACTACCACATACATGCCCCAATGTTTCCAAAGAAGAAAAAATCACCATGGAAATGGGGGCATTAGATTATAAACCCCATCTAACAACACTAGTTAAATAGGAAATGATAGTGAGGAAAAAAGGGAGAGGTCACCCAATGAACCCATGACTAGGATCGGTTTAAGGATTTGTTTCAATTCCCTAGAACAAATGTTCCCATGCAGCATGTGTGGGAAAAAGTTTGTATATTTGAATGTCTTGTTTGGGTATATGATGATACAATCTGAGTGGATGTGGTGTAGAATCCATCCCCCAAGAACCTTCATCCATGAGGTATATATTGTTCTAGCTGCACAAGGATAGATGTAATTGTAATGTGATGAGATTAGTGGTTATTTTTTGAAGTTGGAAACACTAGAGAGGGATATTTTTTAAAGAAAATACATTAGTTTTGTGGTGGTTGATACTCCAAAAAGGGACATAATCGGTAAAATATTAGATCTAAATGAGCACAACTAGGAGGTGTATAATTATTTTTTGACTTCATCATTCACCAACAACCTCCTGCCCATGCAGATAAGGTGAATATGCATGGGAAATGAGAAATGGATTTATGTCGTTTGACTTTTTTTGTGAATTTGTATGCATATTAATTTTCAAAATTTGGAATTTTATTTCATGTCACGACCCATCCTTGGGGCCCAAGTCATGACTACCCCAAGCCCGTCTTCCATAGGCCAGGGGCTGGCGACTAGAACCAAGGCGTAATTCCCGGTAAAAAGGGAAGGCATTGCCTTTGTAAAGTAAACAAACACCGCAGAGCAAGCAAGCAGTAAAATTAATCACTAAGTAAAAACTGGGTACAATAGTAAGTGTGGAAAAGTAAGTGGGCCAGTATACAAACCCAAACTGAAAGTAAATTACAACAGGAAAGGTAAAAACAGCAACTAAAAAGTAAAGTCGCAGCGTCGAGCCGTCCACTGGAAGTCCCACCTGAAGGGTGAGTAAAGATAGCCTCCACAGCTCCTCGGGTCCAGCCGTCCGCTCCGAGTATGTCCCGCCCAGTAGTCCACCTCCGGGTACCGACCTGCTCCACAAGCCTCAACCGCGATCAGCGCTGTCCGTCGTCTGCAACCAACACAATGTAGTGCGGGCATATCCCATTCAGGGGTGAGTATAAGCTACTCAGTAGGGACCCCGAGACCCCCGAAGGTCTCCCAGAATCCACAAAGGATAAACCACTAAGGAAATATACAATCACGAAGTAACATCCGACACTGCTTAGGTATATGCCCATACATATACCTAAGTCATCAATTCCAGTATTCTCCAACTTCCAAGATCAAGTACAACCCAGTCCACACAGGAAAGAAAAACGTATATCCACACAGGATAGCACAACACAATCCACATAGGAAAGAAAAAAAGGATTCAGCTCACAGAGGTATACATCTTCGTATGATGATAGAGATGATCAGATATATCTACTGATTCATCTCATCCGTTGGACCCAGAAAGGATCGATAGGTACTAACCTCCGCAATGACCCACAAAGGATCTGACCCACATAGGATCGATAGGTAACTAACCCCCGCAATGACCCACAAAGGATCTTACCCACACAGGATCGATAGGTAACTAACCCCCGCAAAGACCCACACAGGATCAGACCCACACAGGATCTATAGGTGTTGGCCCACACAGGACCACTGAGCGCTGACCCACACAGGATGGAACCCACACAGGATCGGTATCACTGATCCACAGAGGATCGCTGAGTGTTGTAGTCGTCGTCGTCGAATACACTGAGGATCTCTGTACAGTCGTCATCGTAGTCGCAGCTAGCTCTAGGGTTCCCACACATAGCAAGCTCGTTCGGGAGGGTCTACTCCACGAGCCGAGAGGCTGATACATCAACTAACACATAGTCCAGAGTTTATGTATCCAAAAGTTCCATATCGTCAACAGGAACTCAACGCCACAGACGGCGCATCAATCGGACGCTCGGTCTGAGAGTTATTGGCTTTCTCGTCCCAGGGCACCGGTTGGTTTTTAAGTCAAAACCAACCCGACCGTACTCCACCTGTGTCCAAACCTCAGGCGGAGTAAGCCAAAAGATCCGTCTCACTAAGAGGAATCCATCAAAGTCGATGGCACGTCGATCGAACATCCGGAGCTCAAGTTATGAGCGTTTCCGCTCCGAGGGCCCGGTTGGTTTCGTGTACGAACCAACCCGGCCGAACCCAAAGTATTCTGAAACCTTGAGTGAGATATACTGAAACGACCGCCTCGATCCAAGGATCGCATCTCAATTGACGTTGCATCGATCGGAGGCCCATAGCTCAAGTTATGAGCAAAAGACCAAAAAGGGTCTGAAAACGGGGGGTCTGGGCCCGGATCGACCCAGCCCAACCCCCCTTGGGTCGGCCCGAACAGGGTCGACCCGACCCAGGTCCGGGTCCGACCCGGCTGGGCGCAACCCGGTCCGGTCGGAGTGGCCCGACTCGGCCGGTTACGGCCGAGCGGAGCGGGCGGCGCGTTGCCCCCGCGTGAAGGAGACGCGGCCCCACATGGGGCCGGCCTTGCCAGCAGATGCGGCCGGCTGCTGCATCCCGTCCCCCTCCGGTCCCGCGCAGTCGTGGGACCGTGCCCTGCTGCCGCCGTGGCTCTTTTTAGCGGCACGCCGGGCACCGCCGCCACCTGCCACCGGCGCCGCCTTGCCGGCGAGGCGCGCCGGCTGGCTACTCCGTGGACCACTGGACGAGTTTCGGTGGTCGGAAAAACGTGTCGTCTTCACCAATGGCCCTCCCGGGGCCCGTCCTTCACTGCAAGGACCTGACATTGCCCGTGCGGATTGTTTCTTTGTTGTCCGCCATTCCGCACACCAAGAACGAAAGGGGCAGTGGGTTCGGACTTGTTCGTTGGTCCGCACCCACCGCGTTAGCGGTTTTTAAAAGTCTCACAACAAATATTTAATCATACATCGTGGGTATAAATCACAAAGATTTAAAAGAATCAACCCCTACCTCAACGTTGTCGTCGAACGTGAGTTCGTCGCGGAATTGACCGTTGCGGAAGAAGAGGATCGTCGCGTCGCGGAAGGGGCGTCGTTGTTGACGCGGTACACAGCGTCGCGTCGACGATCTCCGAGGGTTAAAAAACACACAGATTTAACTGCACCATTTAAACCCAAGTTGAGGATAAAAATTCACAAGGAATTAAAAGAACCGCAATCCCCTACCTCAATCGATTGTTGATCGAAGATTGACGCGGGAAAGGAACGTCACGGAAAGAGCGTCACGAAAGGAGGATCTTCACGTCACGCCGTCGATCTCCGAGGATCCGGCTTTCTTCGTCACCCTTCGTCGGAGGCCGGCATTCTTCGCGTTCTTCGCATTCTTCGCGAAGAAGGATGAAGATCTCCAAGACTTAGAGCTTCCTCCAATTCCTCTCAACAAGCAACCCTCAAGTAAACACGTGTTGGTCTTATTTTATTCCCATGCCAATGATTTGAAATTCAAAGTTAAGAAAAGAACCATTAATTCGATGAATTAATGGTAACGACTTAACTGCCCAATAAATGAGGTGTTTCTTAACTCAAAAAAACACACGGTTGACTTTAATTAAAAGAGTTTTTCGCGGGTGCGTTACTTAGTGGAAAAGAAACGGTGGGGCTCGTGGGGGCCCCACCTCACAAATATCCTACCAAGTGGGTAGGATATCGTGGGTCCCACCTTATCCTCTTAATTTGGCTTAAGTGGATTTAAGTGGCTTTAAGTAAAATAAAATAAAGTGTCACATCACCTTTATTTTATTTCTTAAATTAACCCCAAAAATTAAAAACCACACCTGAACAAACACAACTCCGAAAAAGGCGTTTCTAAGCAAATATCAGCGCTGCGATTCCATCGATGCCCTTAGAATTATATTCTGAGTATCGGTTCAAAAGTTAGAAAAACCGGTTCGTTCATTCACTAAACGTACCCGAGCCAAACTTCGGAAAATGATTCTGAGCACACCGGGCCTTGGAATCAGGTTCCGTCAGAAACTGCGTTCATGTAAAATTCCAAAGAAAATTAAGAAAAAAATTTCCATAAATTTTACAGGTCTTTACATTTCATTCCAATATTTCATATTCTGTCAACACTAGTCTGACTAAAAAATGAGAAGTAAATTTGGCCTTAACATGAAACCATGAGAGGTATTTGACATAAATGGTTGGAAAAAATCAATATATATGTATTCTTATAGCATAGTATCTAAGCCTTCCCAATGTTTATAATCTTATTACCATAATCCATTTTAAACTTATAGATTCACATATATTTTTTATAAATAATAATTAAATTTTTAGGGAGACAATTTGTTTATGGGGGATTTGACACACTAAATTTCAAATACATAGAATCCTTTAAATATATCAATGTGTTTGATAACTTTCTTCACGTGAAATAATTATAAAAAATGAAACTGTAATATATTTTATTAAAAATTTATATATTAGGAATGATCATTAATACATAATAATATAAATATATAAAAATAATAGGACTAATGTTTTTATGATATATTTTAAAAAAAAATTGTTAATTTTAAAAATAAATGAAATTCAATTAGTTTACCTATGATTATGAATAATTTAATTTATTTTTTATAAATGAATTTTTCTAAAATTTATTGTTTGAAATTTAAATTAATTTTTCAGGAAAAATATGATTAATGATAATTGTTTTTGATATTTATAATTAGTTGACACCAATTTTGTTAGTTAATGATATGTGTTAATAAAAATAATTGTTAATATTGGAAAATTTCAGTTTACTTTAAATGTATATTTTCATTATATTTTTTGATTTCTTAGAGAATTTGAAATTTGAAATTTTTTAATTTTAATTTAATAAAATTTTCTTCATTTTTTATTTCTTCATATCAAATCTGTCATTGTATTATTTTACAAGAATATTTTAATACTATTGATTTTTAGTAAAAAATTATGGTATTTGTGAAAATTATAATTTCCATTAATTTTCTAAAATTTAAGAATACAAAAACTGATTAAAAAATAATGTAAAAAAATAAGAAATTAATGAATGAAATTATGAATTTTTAAATACACCATGTACCTAGAAAAATATTTCCTAATATCTTTACAACGAAAGTAAAATATTAATTTATTAAATGAATTGTTTTTAATATTATAATGACCCATACATTACATACATTGATACTACATTAAAATTGAAATATATTCATTAAATAATATAATTAATCCATTACAATACTATATAGGTACAACGTCATTTGAAACTGGGTGACCTAAACAAATAGTTTATTAAACATCTACAATGTATTCCGCTTATTTTTTCATACATAGACTCATTTTTTATATATCTTATGTATTTCCTTTCTTCATAACCTAGGGAAAAGATACATATAAAAGGTTGATCTCAAATTTTATGTAAAATTATATAAGGGAAATATCAATCATATCACAAATAATAGGACATAAGAACATGACATTTAAAAGTTCTATCCTACATATGAATGATTGTGATGTAATTTCATAGGATAAAAGTTCATAAGAATTAATTGTGGTAATACTAAATGTAATTAAATAAGACATGAAGTTTTGTGGAATACACATAAGAATAGAAAATTGTCTTTTATTAGTCAAGACTCTTTACCAAGACCATCATAGTAGACAATGTCCATTTCTGAACCGGGTTTACTTTCCATTCCATCCCTGTATAGCTGAACCAGATTTAATTTCCGTTCTAGTCATGTCTATCTCATGAGATATAAATCATTACCAAATTCATTGTAGGGATATATATGTCTCACCCGTCCCATAATGAAATCATTCTTACATGTGACACAGAAACATAAACCATTCATCATAGTGCAACCCAAGTAACAAAAATGGGTTTCTTAAACATTATTCCATCATAAACCATGTAAAATAAATATATTTCATAAAATTAAATCCATTATAGAAAAAATAAAATAAATGTAATAATAGGGATATAAACATAACTCTATTTAAATAATAGAATATTATATGTAAAATTATTATGATAGATTACTTTAAAATATTTGTTGAGGAAAATATCATTTCTTCTTCAAAAAAAATTCCTTTTTAGAATATGAAACTCAATTTTAAAAAAAATGAATTTAATTTATATTAAACATGAAATACTGTAAAGGAATATTCATGTAAATAATGCGTAACTAAATCGTAAGATTCTATTCATTCCTTATAGGTTAAAAAACATTATCCTCGTACTTTTGTTGGAAAAGTAAAAAAAAGTACCTAATATCAAATAACGAAAAAATATTTCATTCATACCATTTACTAAAAATTCACCATTGGATAAAATTGACTTTAATAAAATATAGAAGAATAGAAATATTATTACATGTTTAGGAAACATGGATTTTGATGATAAATATACCCTAGTAAATATATTCGAATAAACAGTCTCGAATAATAATGAGATTGAATAATTATCCCACACCTTAGGTCTGATAACCATTTTATATAAAAAACCTCCAATATAATGATTTTAATGATTTAATATAAATATTCTAGATTCATAGTCATTTTAATGATATTATACATGATTATATTATTACATTTTTGTTAGTAACATTTCCATGTCACTCATACCCCACTTCTTGTAATCATCATCATGTAATTTTTATTGAAAGAGGGGAAAAGTACAAAAGAAAAAATAGAAGGGAAATGGGAAAACAATAAAAAAAGAAGAGGACCCAGTGGAAGACCCCTCCCCCCTTATCCAAGACGGCCTAGGGTGGTCTAAACTTCCATGTCACTCATTGTTTGGATATTAACTGGGTTATGTTCTTATGCACATTTTGTCAGATAAGTTAATGTTCCACTTCATAGGTTATAGATATATAATTTACATTATGATATTAGTATAATATATATTACATTTATTCATTCCATTCATTTATATAATAATGGTTTAATGATAATCATGTATAATGAATCATATCTCATATTATAGAGGGTATCACATACGTACGTACGAGCGATGATATCATTTTCGTAACTGTTGAATGGTATTAAAGTGGATGGTTTATAATATTCAAGAATTATTATAATGTCATAATAGTCATATATAGTTATTAGTTCCATCATTATACCCATCCAAATAATGTGGTGGTAACAATCAAATTACACCACGATGTGGAGACGGTAATCTGTACGTACACACACGTGGTGATTTCATTTTTCATAGGATGTATAAAGGGTAAAATATGGTTGTTTAATAATTATAATAATATAATAGTATATTAATGATACTTATGATATTACATTATATTGAAACAACTAATTATGATGAATTATAAGAAGCGAAAAAATATTGAATGAATCGGTAGTAGAGATTACATCCTCCTCAATATGTTTCCTCTAAATATATTCTTAGAGAACTAGAGATGGTGATTGAAGATGATTAGAACCTATAGAATGTAAATTTGGATGTTTATATGGAAATATTTCATTGTATGGCTGATCTTGAAGGCTCAATGAAATGCTAAGAGGTGAGGTATGTGGTTCCCTTTTATAACTAAGGCAAGGGGCACTTTTGGAAACTTCATAAATAATAATTTATAATAAAATCAAACCGTACACAAAAACCTCCAAAATGTCCCAGTTTCATCTATGATATGAGATAGAGTTGTAATATCATTAAACAATAAATTTTGAGGAAGTATTTATTCCAATTTAGACCTTATCAAATTAATTAACTCATAGTTATTATATTTAATTTATCTCTAAGGTAACAAATAATTCAATATTAAAAGGGTAAAATATTTACTAATTTGATGTAAAATAAACCTTAAATAAATATTTTAGGTCTTTTTATACCATATTTTAATTATTATATATTTTTATAAAATTTTTAATGGTTTTTAAATAATTTAATACAACATTATTTTGATAAACATTCAAAAGTATCAATTTTGACCCTATTCAATTCATTGATTTTAAACAATATTAATATTACAAGATAACTTTGAACCAAATATTTTATAATAATTTTTGGAGTTCAAGGTCATATATAAAATTCATTAGACATATTAATTAGCCCAAATTATATTTAATTTAATATTTTCAATAGAATTTATTTGATATTTCTCTTATAAAAATTTATTACTACAACAGTTTTGTGTAATTAGTTAATATTCTAATTTATTGAATTAAAATTAAAATTAAAAAAATATGATGAATATAAATCTATGATACTTCAAAAGGATAATTTTAGTATATGTTAACATCTTGAAAATATAATATTTAAAATGATATACTTATTTAATTATGAAGGTGTTAACTTTAACATTACTTTAAATAAAATAATATAAGTGTCATAATCCCTTCTATTTGGATCAAAATGGTCCATAACAAGACCCATGGATGATTGTGCTCGATATATACTCAACAAATATGATTTGGTCAAGTGTTTTTAACTTTTAATGCGTAATATTATTTTAATAAAAACATTATTATTGAATTTTCATCAATTTAATAATTTCTGCATCATTAATGTATAAGCTATTTATTTAATTATTTATTTCATAAAAATAACAAATAAATTATCATGAAAAAGGAAAACATTTTATATTTAATATGATTATTTATAATAGAAATGATTTTTAGTATATACTTATATTAAAAATTATGTAGTTATTAAAATTTGAGTGAGACATGTTTCACATTTCGTTAAATAAAATAAATTAAATGTCTTAAGTTTATCCTAGTGGATTCAAATTGATACATTTTTTACCCAAATATTATCTATAACGAAACTAACTCATCTAATGATATTAAGACAAATGTTAGGGTAATTCTATAACATTATTTTTACCCTTATTTTCCATGTTTACCCTTTTACCATATTAGTAAAGATTACTTAAGGTACTATTTGTAATGAAAAAAAATTAAATAATCCTATTTAAATAATTTGGACCAATTTTTCCAAATATATATTTCATTTTTCAAAATTAAAAAAATAATAATAAATTAAAAATAAATCTTGTTGTCAGAAATAGATAACATGTTTTAAAAACTAAAACATTGTTAAAGCATAGAATGTTTTTACATCTGAATTCTATATAAAAATGTAATGATAATGACCTAAATTATATTAAATGATAAAAAATATTCTATTTATATTTTAAAACCATTTAATATTATAATTTAACAATATAAATTGTTTTGATGAAAAAAGATGTTTTCACATAAAATATAATGTATTTTTACTATTCATCAAAACATGAGTGTTATCTGGAAAAATCATAAACTCATCCAATGTAAACTTTTAAATCCCACTTCAAAAGAATATGTTATGATGTCATAATAATTATTAAAAATTCAAAAATCATAATTTAAAAGGGGTTTTCTATTCAAAGCAATAAAATTAACCTTTTAATCAAATATTAATTTTTATACATCAAATTGGGTTTATTTATACCCTTTGACGAAAATATCCCTGGGATAAATATCATAAATATTTTATTAAGTACATAAAATATATATCTCATTAATTTCATTACCATTATAAATTCACTAAAAAATACAAATATCTAATTGGTTTATATTTTTCAAAAATAATTTATAGCCAATGCATTCACAATGCATTTTTACAATTATTTATACATATTCCCGTTAAACTAATAGCTTATTTATAACAGTAAATTTATATTAAGGACATCTTGTGGTTCATTTAAGCTCATGATTTCATGTAATGCATGCTGTTGAATAATTAAAATTAGTTAATGAAGATATTTCAAAAAAACATCTGGGTGTTACATTCTACCCCCTTAAATTGAATTTCACCCTACAAATTTGCCACATGGAAACAAATAGATGACGGTACATATCCCTTATCATATCATTATGTTCCCACATAACATCCTCAAATTGGTGGTTCCACCATTAATCATTAACTATTTGAGTAGTCTTGTTTCGTTGAACATTTTCACTACTATATTGAATATCTATCGATTGTTCTTCACAATAATGATCTTGATACAATGTTAAAACTTATGTGTTTAGTACATGTGAAGGATTAGGTATATACATTATTATGAGATTTACATGGAAGTCATCATCCACATGAGAGATATTCGGTGGATGCGCCAATCGGTAAGATACCTTCACAACGTGATCGTGAATTTCAAAAGGACCCATATACCTAGGGCCTAGCATTCCCTTATTTTAGAATCTCATTATTCTCTTTCGGGGTGATATTCATAGAAACAAAATATCACCAACTTAAAAATCAATGTATTTTATTCATTTGTTAGCATAAATTTTTTGTTGAACCTGAGCTATTCATATGTGTTGTTGAATAGATCTGACCTTCTCTATCATCTCATCAGGTCCGGTCCTAATAGCTTTCATTAGCCAACTTCATCATAGAAAGACGGAGTTCTTCACTTCAATAAATTTAGGGATTTCTAAGGTGCCATGTTTATGCTAGAATGAAAGATATTGTTGAATGAAAATTCCTCTAAAGATTGATGTTGATCCCAACCACCTTTGAAATTCAAAGAGAAAGATCTGAACATGAATTCTATTGTTTGAATTTTTGTCTTAGACAAACCATCTATTAGAGGATGATAAGAAGTGATGAAGCATAACATTGTATCCAGATCCTGAAGAATACTTCTCCAGAACAAAAAGGTAAAACACATATTATGATTACATATTATGGAAAGTGGTACTCCATGAAATCTTACCGGTTCCTCTACATATATCCATCCACTTTGATCAAGAGAGAAATCATATCTAAAAGAAAATAATTTTTTCGACATCATTATATGATAAACTATAACCAAGATATCATTAATTCCTTTTGATGTTTTGAGAAGTCCGATGAAAAAGTCTATAGTGATGTTTTCCCATTTCAATTTCGATATGGGTAACGGTTGTAACATCCCAATAGAATTCTATCTCTTAGCTATAACATTCTGAAAAACCAATCATCAAGAGACATATTTGGCAATATCTCTTTTCATGACATCCCCCCAGAAATACACTTTTAGGTCCCGATACATCTTTGAGCTTCCACAATTAATAGTTAAGGATGAACTATGAGCCTCATCTAATCACTTCTTCTTTAATTTTGATATAGGAGGAATACAATCCCAATTCAAGATGCTTATTATTCTTCCACTATCATGGAATAATTCAAGAACATTTCTCACCTACTTTTGTAGCTCTACATCTTTCTTATACACCTCCTTAAAATTCAATTGTATGGATGGTTGAAAATTCCTTTGAGAAAGATATGATTTCCCTCCTTCTATACCTTTTTCATGATACACCCTTCAAAAATAAATAAATATTCAATATTTTGTTATCCTCATCAAAGATAAGCTATCATGGTCTTGTTGACTCAAAGAATTTTCCACCATGTTCTATTTACTAGGGTGGTAATGTATTGAGAATTTTTAATAATTAATCAACTCCAACCATCTTCATTAGTGCATATTCATCTCTTTTTTTTCTTATAAAAATATACTTTAAAATTTAATGATTAGTATAAATATCACACCTTTCACCATAAAGATAATTCCTCCAAGTCATTAATGCAATGATTACCAAAATTAACTCTAAATCAAGATTTGGGTAATTTTTCTCATGGATTTTCAACTTCTATGTGGCATAAGCTATCACCATAACATTTTTCTTGAGAACACACCACATCCCCTTCATGGAGGAATCACAGTAGATCCCAAACCATTCTCCACCACAAGGATGTGTGAGCATAGGTTTACTAGCAGTCCTTCTTTTTAGTTCTTTGAAATTATCTTCTCATTCCTTTTTCAATACGACCATAACTTCATTCTGATTCAACATGGTAAGTGGATTAGAAAATCCTGATTAATCATCCACAAAATAACGATTATATCCATCCAAAACTAGAAAACCTAGGATCTTAGTTTCCATTTTTGGTCCTATCTAACTTTTAGCAACATCTATTTTTGATCGATCGATAGATATCCCATATCTTGAGATTATGTGACCCAAAAATGAATATTTCTGAATCCAAAATTCACACATGTTAAATTTCTGCATATATCCTCTCCATTCCTAGGGTCATGAGGACAATTCTTAAGTGGTCTTCATGATCTTCCATTCTCTTTTAATAGACAAGAATATAATTTATAATAACTACCACATACAAGTTTATATATTTTCTAAATAATCTATTCATTAGATCTATGAATAAAGTATTGGAATTAGTAAGGCCAATAGGCATCACTATAAATACATAGTGTCCGTACTTTGTATGAAATTCCATCATTGGTATATCCCCCTTCTTTCCCCTTAATTGATGATATCATGAACGAAGATAAATCATAGAAAATTATTAAGCACCACATACTTGGTTGATTAAGTCATCAACGTAGAGAAAAGTATATTTGTTCTAAATAGTGACCTTGTTAAGTTCTCGATAATCAATTGAGTGTCTTATTGATCTTTAATTATTCTTAAAAAAAGAATAGTTGCTCCCCAAGGTTATGTACTAGGGTGTATAAATCCCATAGCAAGATTATCTTGGAGTTTCTTCTTCAATTCTTGAAACTCAATTGGGTTCATTCAATAAGGTGTCTTTGAAATAGGCATAACACCTGGTATGAGTTCTATTGGGAAGAAAACTTCATGATTTGGTGGAAGACCTGTAAACTTTTCTTGAAAGATATCATCAAACTCCAATTAAATTGGTATATTTTTAATTGTGAGTTTCAAACAAAATATTTGAGATAAATAAACTTCATTTATAGGAATCAGGACCCATAAATTCCTAGAAATTTCTATTGGATGGTTATATTCATTCTTACATCGATAGATGATCATATATTGATCTGAAATGGGATATGTGACTTCCCTTCCTTGAAAATTGAGATGATATCTATATAGAGAAAGTGAATCCGTGAAATGAATCACATCAAATTCCATTATAGGTAGGAACACAATATTTGCAGGAATCACTTTCCCACAAACATCAACTAGAGAAGAATTATAAACTTTTTATTCTACTATTATTCCATTAGAAGTTGTTAGGAATAACACAACCTCTAATTTTTTAGTCAATATAAAAATACCATTAGAAAATTCTTCATAAATAAAAGATTCTTTAGATCCATAATCAAATAAAACATTTTCTACTTTAGAGAGGATAGTAAGTGTACCTTTCACCACTTCATTATTATACTCCACATCGCTGACAGTGATTGCATGTGACTTTCATTTTTCTTTAGCATTAAGAGTTTTTTTTATGTTGATCATCATCGATAACCCTTGTATTAGAGAATTTATGGGAATAATTCCCCTATTCCTTTCACTTGTAGCATTTATGTGTAGGAGGTTCTTTCTGTGTAGCCTTTTATCTATTCGCATCATTAAACATATTTTTCCCTTCACATCAGCATTCAACTACCTGATGACCTTATTTTCTACACACAAAAACCTTTACAAGTCCCTTTATGTTTATTTTCACCATATTTCCTTCCACACATTGAGCATAAAGGATAACTCATCATATATTCTATGTGTAATTTTGATTTTTCATTCAAATCCATATTTTATTCTTATCAAATCTATAGGACTAATGGGTTACTCCAAAATCCATATCAACCTTGAGATAACATCGAATGATTTTATCATAGTTATTAAAGTCCCTTATGGATAATTCTATTCAGAGACTTGGGTTTAAGTCACTAAAGAATCGACCAACATTACTCTCAGGTTGGATAATATTTCCAAAATAATACATTGAAATTCTAGTAAAATTTTTTGTAGGTACTAGTAGATTCATCGTCATTTTTCTTAAGTTTAAGGAACTCCTTCTCCATCTTTGTTCAAAGAATATTTGGAAATTACATATTGAAAAATATATTCATGAAATCTTCCCATTTCGTGGACTCAATATTATCTCTTTGCCTCATATTCTTGATAAGATTACACCATTGATCATCTTCACCTTCCAAACTATAGATTGGTAAGATGAATTTATCATTTTTAGAGCATTGTAGAAATGAAAATACATTTTTAGTGGTACAGATCCACTATTAATCAACCAGTGGATTAGAAGACCCATGGAAATAAGGTGGATGACTCTTTATAAAAGACCCAACCTAATTTTTCACCCTCCTTTACTCGTTTGGAATCCCTAAATGATTCATAGCTTGAGTATGTTGTGTGATCATAGATATAATATTTTTTATTCCATAAACCATAACATATGGTTGATCAGCAAGACAATCATTGCATTTCCCACCACATTCAGCATTAACTTGGTTCCTTCGGGATCCATCCATGGACTAAAACCAAGAAGCATCATGTGAGAAACAATAATAATAATTGGAAAACAAAATAATCATGAACAAAATTTTAATTTAGGAAACATTAGTTAATATCCTAGGTTATTCATCATCCTTTCTGAAACACCTGGATTTTATCATATACTTAGATATATACTTAGTGTTATTATTAATGTTTTCAAATCCAAGATTCCAAAGGTTAATAATACCTTTCCTATAATACCATGAAAAACAACACATATATTACATACATTGATATTGTCACACCCGTCATCTTTAAATAAGTTTTTGTTTAATTTTTTTCTCTGTGTCGGGTAGTGCGGGGTTAAGCTCGACTTAAAATTTGAGGTGTTTTTTTTAATGCCTGTAATGGTATTGGGTGCGTCCAGTGCATTGCAGTCAAAGTCGTGGGACCTCACTCTGGTCACCGCGCGACCTCACCCGATTAACCGCACTGCCTGCTCTGTGCACAATTAATTAATTAATTAACAAATTAATTAAGTTAATTGATTAATAAAAGTTTTAAATAAAAAGGTGTTAAAGATGATAATTTTATTAAGCTTATTACTATTATCATCATCTTTATTTTAAAAAAATTATGGGCCACGCGGAGTAGCCGCGTAGTTTCCCGACTCTTTGAAAATAAAGATAATCAAACGATGTTTAAAACAATTGTTTCGATGATGATGAAAATAGTAATTATTATTATTATTTTTATCATTAATATGTTCACTGTGTTTATTAATATAAGGTATATTATTGTTAAGTTAATTTTATTGACTTTCTTTTTATTAAATTTTATTAAGATTATTATGTCTTTTCATATCATGTTAAGTTTATTATAATTATTATTATTATTATAACTATTACCTTTATTATTATTGGTTGTTTTATTTTTATAGTTTCAATTTTATTTTATTTGTTATTTATTCCTTTTTTTATCATTGTTTTGGGTAGGGTTTTCCTCCCCTTTTTCCTTTTGCGCTGCACCCCTCCCCTGTAGTTTTTTTTCCGTCGACACCCCCCCCCCCTCGTCTGGATCACGCAGCACCTCCAGCTCCCATGGATTTCAGCTTTCCCTAGCTCGTGATGTCACTCGCACCACCAGCCATCGTCACCCCTTCGTCCATCCATCCACCACACAGGCGCTCTCTCTCCCCGTCGCGCTGCCGCTTTGCACCCCGGACCACCCCTTCAGCTCCTGTCTGGCGACCTCCCTCCCGGTTGTGCCTCTGTCCGGTGACCACCCTCCCAGCCGACCTCCCCCTCGGCCCATCGCACCCCCTCCCGCTGGTACCCCGTCGCGCTACCACTTTGCTCCCCAGACCACCCCCCCCCCCCCCCCCGCCATGCCTGGTCAGTTGAAACCCTTCTCGGTGATCGTCTAGGTCGGCGCCGCCCCCTCCTGATATCCGGCGATGTCTCATCGGACTCCCCCACCTGCACTGCTCCATATCCAGCTATCCCTCCCTGCTCTCCCCCGTCATGCAGCCGCACCCCCTTCCCCGGTCGACCATTGCACAGCCGTTCCCCCTACCTCGGCCAGCCCTTGGCCACACAACCCCTCTCGGATGGGTCTTTTTCCTTGTGGCGTAACTCTGAAACCTCTCCAACATGCTCAGACAACCTACCTTATCTCTGCCGTAGGTGCGTTCTACTTTGATTAATTGATCTTCCTTTTGGTAGGTTTGCGAGTAGAAAATTCACGTTGTTGGGGTGCAGGTTGCACTGTTTTTGGTCCGATCTTAATAATTTTGTTGATATATTTTTTTAAGGTCCATATTGAGTTTTTTGTGTGCATTGTATGAGCTTTTGGAGTCACACGGTAAATTTTGTCGAGGTTCAACGTCGAGGTAGGTGGTTCCACTCTTAATTATTATCTGATTAAATTAATTTGCAAGTTTAATTAATTTAGTATGTTATTTAATTAATTTTCATTTTGAGAAATTGTTCTTCTTTGAGGTTTGATTTCATCTTAATTATTTGGTAGCATTTTTTATATTTTATGCGTGTGTTTTCCACTGAAAACTCATATCGAGTCGCTAGTATTTCTTTTAAATTTTGTGATTAGCTTATTATGTTGTGAAATTAGTGTGAACTAAATTTTTGACATAGTGTCGTGTGCATCTTATCATAAAAGAAGGTTTTGTGGGGGTTAATGAGCGATGCCAGATTTATTCTTTAAAATTGTATCATGAGCTTTTGTTTTGGGCTTATTAGGTTCTGTAGTTTGTGTAAAAGTGTCTTACATGTGGTGTAAGGTTTTCCATCATATTGTTTGGGTGGTGCAGGTCACGTTTTATATTGTGTTTGAGTGTGTGTAATTTTGGAGTGTGTTTTGGATTTATAAATAGTCACTTTTGTGTGTGTGCAAAATCATGTGACACTCGTTTTCTATTGTTTCATAAACTTTTTAAATGGTTTATTAAATTATGTCAGTTGTGTGAAGCGTGTATTGAAAACTTTTTTAGTGAGTGTATTATTTCAAATGGTTTCTGTGTGTGTAAATGGTTGTCTTGGCGTGTGTAGTATCCTATTGGGTTTAAGGGTATGATTATGACATGTGGCATGAAATTTGAATTACTTGAGCACAAACGGGAAGCCTGGGTACTAGTTGGGCGGACTAGACTAGCATGGTAGTGATACGGGAGTGGCATCGACCCAGTTTCACTTAGTGGGATTGACGCTTACAACACTAACTAAACATTGGATGATGACTGAAGACCACTATGGTAGGAGGTGTTTCCCTACCAGTGGCTCGTGCACGGGAATGTATGGTATGGTTCACCGAGACGTGAGGTTCTAGGGTCCCACTTCTAGCTAGTATCTTTAGGGTCTCTCCCATGTATTGTGCTCTTCCTTTGATTTCTGATCACCGTCGGCACACGGTGTGACGTTTGGGGTTACGAAGAAAAGTGTGTGTGCATGTGTACGTGTGTGCGTGCATATGTGTGTGTGTGTGCGTGTGTGAGTGTGCTTGCATGTGTGATCGTGCGTGCATGTGTGTAAGTTAATTTAAGTTGTTTTCCTTTTTGAGAAGTTTCCTCTTAAAAATCGTTTTCATAAAAAAAAGAATTCTTTAAACACTTATTTATTTTTATTCTGTTAAATTGAAAATGTATTTGTCTTTTAATAATTATACGTGGAACCTTTTCTCGGTGGCATCTTACTGGGCTTTTAGCTCACACCCTATATACACCCTTGGGTGTATGTAGATTCTGTTTCTTTTGCACTCCAGGTTGTGACTTCGTGCTCAGTGTTGGTGGTTCTGGTTGTTGTCAGTATTCGTGTGCATTTTGGTGTTGGTAGCTTGGGGATGAAACTTCTCGTGTCACATGAGGTTGGTTTTGGAGTTTAGTTCTCTACTATTGTTATTGTTCATTTTGGGTTTTTAGTTGAATTGTAGACCAAAACCTGTTTATAGTTTATAAGTGTGTTTGGTAGTCTGTTATCAGTTTCAATTTATTTTTCTTGTTGGTTGTTTTTCTGTCTTTTATTTCGGTTAAAACTGTTCCCACTTGTTAATCTTGATACATGGGCACTTGGCCAGCCCGTGGGGATCGGGAACGCCCTTCGGTCCTTGCCACGGACCGGGTCGGGTGCAGGGTCGGATGGCGACCCGGCCTGGTTCGCGACAAAATGGTATCAGAGGGCAAGGTTTTCTCTCTTGGGTCATTTTCTTTTGGGATAGAGTCACTGTAGAATTGAGTTAAAGTTGTCAGGACTCGACGTCCTAGCTACGAGTAAGGTGCCTGGCCAGCACAACTCGTGGCGGGACTCAAGTCACCAAAGTATGTTGGGGGTTGTTTGAGTTTTTTGTCCTCGCGGTTAATCGTGTCTAAGGGAAATAAAAAGGGAGTAAGGTCAGTGGTCTTAATGAGCTCGCAAGGTCTGGAATGCCTTGTGGAGTCGGGGACACTGTCCTAAAATACTCTCCGTGGCCAATGGCATGATTGGCGTATGGCCGCCAACCATATTCTCCAATCACCCGCTGACACTAGTTTCCTCCTGCATTGTTTCTCGTCTCCTTGTTTTGGATTCGCGGAAATTTGGTTTTTAAGTAAAAATGATTTGGTCTTCGAAAATGTTTTGAAAGGAAGCATTTTAAAAAAAATGATTTGAAAGGTTTGGAAAGTGTGGGTTGGATGTTTTGGTTTTGAAAAAAAAATATGGAAAGATTTGGTTTTATCCTTGGTGTTCTTGTGGGCAACCACATGCATGAGTGTATACGAAAACGGAAATGGTTAACGACACGAGCGGATGAGTGCATGGATGGACATGAGGTGGGTGCCAGTGAGGCATGAGAACATGCATGTGTTTGGCCCATGGGACACCATTGGTGTTTGTGCAACCCACCAGTTTTTCTTATTTTCAAAATGTTTTGTTAAATGAAAAATTAGGTGTTTTAGTAACCGGTGGTTGCGTGACGTGTCCTTGTGTTTTTAAAATGTTTTGTGTTAGGCCTTTTGAACTGAGAATCTCTTCTGAATGATTTGTGTCCTGAGATTTAATTTTTATTTGTAAATTGGTATGCAAGTGTGTGGTTAGTGAATTATTTTGAAGAATACTTCAAGTATCCCTTGCAGGGGTTCCCCCCTGCATGTTTGGTGTTTTCTTGTGGTATGTCTTGACCATTGGAGCTGTTTGATTGGGTCCACGGTCCTACTTCTTGGCTATTGTATGCCCCCAATAAAGATTTAATGTGCGAATGACGTGTGGTCACCGGTAATTCGCCGTTGTCCAACCTCCAGTTGATTAAAGTAAGAACTCTCCATTTTTGGTGGCAGTGATGTTAATCTCTTTTTCCTTTCAGTTAAGTAGGTCCTCTCACAGCAGGATGACATATGCGAGGGGAACTTAAGGGATTTTTGGTCTCTTTGAGTGTCTCGACCTGTTGGTTATGAAGTTTGACATCGTCATGTTTGAAGATTTCCCCAGGAAACGGCGAAAGGAAATCTAGCGGGGAAGCGTGAAGGCGGTTCAGAATTTTCAGTGTTGACCAGTGTCTTGAAGGGATTTGTAGTATTTACATCAGCTACAAGGGTCATGTTTGGTGACGTCTTGCAGCGTGAGGTCCCTTTGGTAGTCAACAGTGGATTGGAAGTGGTAAAGGAGACTCTAGTGGGAAAAAGGTGGAAGCAACCCAAAGTTGTTGGTGCGGTCTATCGTTCTAAATGACCTCTGGTCTTTGGTTTGTTTCATTTAAGGAAAGGTCTGTGTTAGGCTACTAGTTTGGAAGACCCAGTTGCATGAGGCTGCTATGGTCATTTGCAGGAATCACATGTTGTTCAAGACGCGGTTAAAATTCTTTCTCAGCGTAATGTTCCTCTCAACAGCAACGGTCATGTTCAGGTGACGATTGGCGGTGTCGTGTTCTCATTCAGTGTGACAAAGGGTGATATACATGCACCATTTAACTCTGGTGTTGGTGAATGTTCCGTGTATGATCAGTGATATGTCGTAATGTGTTGTGTTTGCTGGTGTTGTCTTGGTTGCAGTGCTGTTGCGTGTGACACCAAAATGAGAAGCTCCGTTCGGGAGTCTTCCATGCCTGACTGCGAGGTAGAAGATGCTTCAAACATCAGGGCTCCAGCCATAGGTCTTGGAGTGAAGCTGGTGCGTGGTTAGGAACCTCAAGATTTTATGAAGCCCTGACTTTATTTTGGTCATCGGGGTTGAAAGTGAATGCCGCTTAAATTGTTTCTATGGTTGTTTCATTTCGAACGAACCATCTGGCAACGTAAGGTTTCAGTGACTATGTGGAGGCATGTCTTCCTCGATGCCTTAAAGTCTTGGGGGTTGCGTCCCACTGGATGCAATCACTTTAGTGGTTCTTATGGGATTTTGTTCGGTAAATATGTCTCAAATTTGAATAATGCTCATCCAGGAATGCGGAAATGCAGGTTTGTCCTAGGTCATGCTTTTGACGCCCCGGTAGTCGGGCCCCTCCCTCCCCGCCCCTTATGTTGGGGTGTTTGGTCACCATTGAGAAATCTTCAAAGTTCTATACCTTTCGTTAGTTCTAATGGTGCGGAGACCCACATTGGGTCTCACACGAATGTCTCTAGAATGAATTAGTGCTGGAATTTTCTTTAATGGTGGGGAATCCGCTCGAACCTACCCGTGTCGGTTTTCTAGTCTCGTTTCGAGCGTCACTCAGTTCCTAAAGGTGGGGAGCCCCTTGGGCCTCCCCGTGTTGGCCTTCTGCTTCTATTTTTAAATATGTCTTGGTGATAAGTGATAAGAGTGTTTCTTGGACGTGGTTTGACCATTCTAACCAAATGATGTGGTTTTCGTTTAATAATTTTTGTGATGTCTCAGCTTGTCAAGTTGGTTTTCACAGGTGCGAGAGTCGCTTTCCTTGATCAGTCAACTGGAGGCATCTAGCTCTTTGGGGTCGGCGACATATATCAAAAAGTCTTTATATGAGTTTCACAAAGTTTTCTTTGAGTCACTCTCTCTGAGCACGATGCCTTAGCCTCTTTCCTCTTATCGATTGTGGGGATCCTCTTTGAACCTTAGTGGGGTAGGAGTCTCTTCTTTGGGGTTCAGCCTTAGTTGTGGTTTTCTGGGGACGGAAAACTTTATGGTGGGGAGAATTGTCACACCCGTCATCTTTAAATAAGTTTTTCTTTAATTTTTTTCTCTGTGGCGGGTAGTGCAGAGTTAAGCCTGACTTAAAATTTGAGGTGTTTTTTTTAAATGCATGTAATGGTCTTGAGTGCATCCAGTGCATTGCGGTCGAAGCCGTGAGACCTCACTCCGGTCATCGCGCGACCTCGCCCGATTAACCACACTGCCTGCTCGGTGCACAATTAATTAATTAATTATCAAATTAATTAAGTTAATT
The DNA here is from genome assembly GCA_963277665.1 of Viscum album. Lineage (NCBI taxonomy): Eukaryota > Viridiplantae > Streptophyta > Magnoliopsida > Santalales > Viscaceae > Viscum > Viscum album. Next base: position 1,007,661,195 of record OY728119.1, on the reverse strand, counting down.
GGTTAATAAAAGTTTTAAATAAAAAGTTGTTAAAGATGATAATTTTATTAAGCTTATTACTATTATCATCGTCTTTCTGTTAAAAAATTATGGGCCACACGGAGTAGCCGCGTAGTTTCCCGACTCTTTGAAAATAAAGATAATCAAACGAAGTTTAAAACAATTTTTTGATGATGATGAAAACAGTAATTATTATTATTATTTTTATCATTAATATGTTCACTATGTTTATTAATATAAGGTATATTATTATTAAGTTAATTTGATTGACTTTCTTTTTATTAAATTTTATTAAGCTTATTATGTCTTTTCATATCATTTTAAGTTTATTCTAATTATTATTATTATTATAACTACTATCTTTATTATTATTGGTTGTTTTATTTTTATAGTTTCAATTTTATTTTATTTGTTATTTATTCCTTCTTTTCTCATTGTTTTGGGTAGGGTTTTCCTCCCCTTTTTCTTTTTGCATCGCACCCCTCCCCTGTAGTCGCACCACCAGCCACCGTCGCCCCTCCGTCCAGCCAGCCACCACATAAGCGCTCTCTCTCCCCGTCACGCTACTACTTTGCTCCCCGGACCACCCCTTCAGCTCCTGTCTAGTGACCTCCCTCTCGGCAGCACCTCTGTCCGGCGACCACCCTCCCGGCCGACCTCCCCCTTGGCCCGTCGCACCCCCTCCCACTGGTACCCCCGTCGCGCTGCCGCTTTGATCCCCAGACCAGCCCCCCCCCCCCCCCATTCCTGGTCAGCTGAAACCCTTCCTGGTGATCATCTCGGTCGGCGCTGCCCCCTCCTGCTATCCGGCGTTGTCTCACCGGACTCCCCCACCAGCACTACTCTATATCCGGCCATCCCTCCCTGCTCGCCACGTCGCGCAGCCGCACCCCCTTCCCCGGTCGACCGTCGCACAGCCGCGCCCCCCTACCGCGGCCAGCCCTTGGCCGCACAACCCTTCTTGTATGGGTCTTTTTCCTTGTGGCGTAACTCCGGAACCTCCCCAACGTGCTCGGACAACCTCCCTTATCTCTTCCATAGGTGCGTTCTGCTTTGATTAATTGATCTTCCTTTTGGTAGGTTTGCGAGTAGTAAATTCACGTTGTTGGGGTGCATGTTGCACTGTTTTTGGTCCGATCTTAATAATTTTGTTGATATCTTTTTTTAAGGTCCATCTTGATTTTGTTGTGTGCGTTGGATGAGCTTTTGGAGTCGCGCGGTAAATTTTTTCGAGGTTCAACGTCGAGGTAGGTGGTTCCACTCTTAATTATTATCTGATTAAATTAATTTGCAAGTTTAATTAATTTAGTATGTTATTTAATTAATTTTCATTTTGAGAAATTGTTCTTCTTTGAGGTTTGATTTCATCTTAATTATTTGGTAGCATTTTTTATATTTTATGTGTGTGTTTTCTGCTGAAAACTCATATCGAGTCGCTAGTGATTTTTTTTAAATTTTTCAGTTAGCTTATTATGTTGTGAAATTAGTGTGAACTAAATTTTTCACATAGTGTAGTGTGCATCTTATCATAAAAGATAGTTTTGTAGGGGTTAATGATCGATGCCATATTTCTTCTTTAAAATTGTATCATGATCTTTTGTTTTTGGCTTATTAGGTTCTGTAGTTTGTGTAAAAGTATCTTACATGTGGTGTAAGGTTTTCCATCATATTTTTTGGGTGGTGAAGGTCACGTTTTATATTGTGTTTAAGTGTGTGCAATTTTGGAGTGTGTTTTGGATTTATAAATAGTCACTTTTGTGTGTGTGCAAAATCATGTGACACTCTTTTTCAATTGTTTCATAAACTTTTTAAATGGTTTATTAAATTATGTCAGTGGTGTGAAGCGTGTTTTGAAAACGTTTTTAGCGAGTGTATTATTTCAAATGGTTTTTGTGTGTGAAATGGTTGTCTTGGCGTGTGTAGTATCCTATTGGGTTTAAGGGTATGATTATGACATGTGGCGTGAACTTTGAATTACTTGAGCACAAACGGGAAGCCTAGGTACTAGGTGGGCAGACTAGACCAGCATGCTAGTGATACGGGAGTGGCATCGGCCCAGTTTCACTTAGCGGGATTAACGCTTACAACACTAACTAAACATTGGATGATGATTGGAGACCACTATGGTAGGAGGTGTTTCCCTACCAGTGTCTTGTGCACGGGAATGTATGGTATGGTTCACCGAGATGTGAGGTTCTATGGTCCCACTTCTAGCTAGTATCTTTAGGGTCTCTCCCATGTATTGTGCTCTTCCTTTGCTTTCTGATCACCGTCGGCACACGGTGTGACGTTTGGGGTTACCAAGAAAAGTGTGTCTACGTCTGTGTGTGCGTCTGTGTGTGTGCGTGTGTGTGTGTGTGTGAGTGTGCGTGCGTGTGTGAGCATGCGTGCATGTGTGTAAGTTAATTTAAGTTGTTTTACTCTTTGAGAAGTTTCCTCTTAAAAATCGTTTTCATAAAAAAATAATTCTTTAAACACTTATTTATTTTTATTCTGTTAAATTACAAATGTATTTGTCTTTTAATAATTATGTGTGGAACCTTGTCTCGGTGGCATCCTACTAGGCTTTTAGCTAACACCCTACATAAACCCTTGGGTGTATGTAGATTTTGTTTCTTTTGCACTCTAGGTTGTGACTTCGTGCTCAGTGTTGGTGGTTCTGGTTGTTGTTGGTCTTCGTGTGTAGGTTGGTGTTAGTAGCTTGGGTATGTAACTTCTCGTGTCGCATGAGGTTGGTTTTGGAGTTTAGTTCTCTACTATTGTTGTTGTTCATTTTGGGTTTTTAGCTGAATTGTAGACCTAAACCTGTTTATAGTTTAGAAGTGTGTTTGGTAGTCTGTTATCAGTTTCAGCTTATTTATCTTGTTGGGTTTTTTTTCTGTCTTTTGTTACGGGTAAAACCGTTCCCACTTGTTAATATTGATACACGGGCACTTGTGCCAGCCCGTGGGGATCGGGAACGCCCTTCAGGCCTTGCCACAGATCGGGTCGGGCACCGGGTCGGATGGCGACCCGGCCTGGTTCACGACAGATATGATAGAAAAATGGAAGTACATTAATTGAAACATATGATAATGATATGGTAGGACTGTATAGGTATAGTGTCTTTAGAAACTGGGAATCATAAATAATTGGTTCATAAAACACCTACACTGTCTCCTGCTTATTTCTTTATAACAAGAGTCGTTTTTGTTATATCTTACATAATAAACATCTTCATGACCTCAAGAAATTAAACTTATGAAAGGGTGAGAAAAAAATCTTAGTATGGGTAGAAATGGAAATATCAATCATATCATAAATCCTAATAAATAATAACCTAACATTTGAAGGTCTTATCCTGTATATGAAAGACCATTATATATCATGTCATCAGATAAAAGTTTGTAAGAATTAATGGTCATATTCCCAAAAGTCTTAACATAATACATGATGTTTTTTTCCATATATATAAACATATAAAATCATTTTATATTAGTCATGGATCATTTCCAAGACCATCATAGCGGACAAATTCCAGTACTAAACCAGGATTACATGTCGTTCTAGCCCTCTATTACTGAACTAGATTTACTTTTCATTCTAATCATTTCAATCTCATGAGATATAAATCTTTAACCAATGCATTGAAGGTATATATAGGTCCCACCCATAACATAATGAAATTACACTTACATGTTTCACAAAAACATAAACCATTCATCATTTCATAACCCAAGAAAATAAATGGGTTTCTCAAACATCATTTTATCATAATCCATATAAAATAAAGGGATTTAATAAAAAAATTCCATCATAAACACAAATAAATTAAATTAATAACATGTATAGAAACATAACCCTATGTAAATAATTTAATCTCATATGGAAAATAATTATTATAAAATATTTGATATTAATTGTGAAGGAAAATATCATTTCTTATTCAAAAAAAAAATTTCTCAAAATACTTGGAAATTTTAATATAAAAGAATTTAATTGAATATTAAGTTAAAATATTGTGAAGTAATATTCATGGAAATATGTGATTATGAAATTGTAAAAATATATTCATTCATTATAAGTGAAAAAAACATTTTCCTAGTACTTTTTTCAGAAAAGTCAAAAAAGTACCACGTATCGAATAATGAAAAAATATTTCATTCATACAGTTTAGTAAAAATTAAAAAATGGGTTAAATTTACCATAAAATTTTTTATAAGAATGGAAATATTATTAAATATTTAAGGAACATGGATGTAGATGATAAACATACCCTAGAAAATACTTACGAAAAATAAATCTTGGATGATAATGTGATTGATGAACTATTCCTTACCTTACGTCTGATATCCTTATATGTATCCAAACCTACTATAAAATTATTTTAATGATTTATTTATATTATTCTAGAATCATAGTAATATTTATGATATCATATATGATTATATTATCATCTGTTTGTTAGTAAAGTTTCATTGTCACTCGTTATTCAAATATTAACCGCTTTGTGTTCTTATGTTAGTTTTTTCAGATGAGTTCATGTTCTAATTCCTTGGTTATTATTATATCAATTATAAAATGATATTTTTATAATATATTTCATAGTTATTTATTACATTCATGTACATAATCGTGTTTTAATTGAGGACTCATTGAATGGATCACATCACATCATGGAGACAATAAGTTGTATGAAGGCATGAGTGATGATATCATTCCAATAATTATTGAATGGTATTGAAATGGATGGTGTATCAATTAAAAAAATTGGTATAATTTTATAATAATCATATATATTTATTATATCTATCATTATATCTATCTATGTATGGTGGTGATCAAAAATGGATTACACCACAACGTGGCGACCGAATGTCATACGTACGCATGTGTGGTGATTTTGTTTTTTATATGATGTAAAGAAGGTGGAATATGTTTGTTTCATAATTATAATGACATATATGTATATTATTGATACTTATTTTATTACTTTATAATGTAACAAATAATTAAGAGGAATTAGAAGAAGAAATTGTTTTGGAAGAATCAGTAGAAGAGATTACCTCTTCCTCAACGTGCTTCCTCTGAATCTCCTAATAGAGCACTAGATTTGGTGTTTAAATATAACCAAAAACTCTAGAAAGAAAATAGTAAATTTAAAAAGTAAAAAATATAGGGAATAGATGAGATTTAATTTTAAATTTAAAGTGATGATGTGAGGTAGGAGGTTCCCTTTTATAATTGAGGTGAGTGGCACTATTGGAAACTCCAAAAATAATAATATATAATAAAATAAAACCCTAACCAAAATCCTCCAAAATATTACAATTTTTGAGATGGTAAGATATTGGGTTGTATTCTCATCAAATAATAAATTTTGAACAAGTATTTCTTTAAATTTAACCCTTATATTTTTTATTAACTCTTATTTTTTAAATTTAATTTTTAACTGGGGTAACAAAAAATCATATATTAAAAGTGTGAAATATTTACATATTAGATGTAAAATAGACCATAAATAAATATATTATATAATTTTATACCATATAATAGTTATTATATATTTTCAATAAATTTTTAATTATTTTTAAATAATTTAATAAAACATCATTTTGATATAAAATCAATAGTATCAATTTTGACATTATTCAATTCACTGATTTTAAAAAATATTGATATAAAAAGATTACTTCGAATAAAATATTTTATTATATTTTGAGGAGTTAAGGGTCTCCATGAAAATTCATTATAAATGTTAATTAGACCAAATTATATTTACATCAATATTTCAAATAATATTTAATTGATATTTCTTTTAATAAAATAATTACTACAACACTTTTGAGTAATTATTTAATATGATTATGTTCTGAATAAAAATTAAAAATAAAATACTATGATAATGATAAATCTACTATATTTTAGGATAATAATTATATTTGAATTTATATTCTGTAAAATCGAATATTTCAAAATATATACTTATTTAATTTTAAAGATGGAAACTTTTACATCACTTTAAATAAAATAATATAAGTGTCATAATCACTTCAATAGGGCTCCAATTAGTCCATAACTCAAAACATGGATGATTATAGTAGATATATACTTGAAAAATAATATTTTGTCATGTTTTTGGTCCTTTTAATTGGTAATATTATTTTAATGATGACAATATTATCAATTTTTCATCAATAAAATAATTTGAGCATCAGTAATGTATAAGCTATTAATGTAATTATTTATTTCCTAAAAATTAAAATTAAATTACCATGATAAATTAAATAATTTTAGATTTCAAATAAGTACTTATAATAGAATTTGTCTCTAGTATTACTTCATATTAAATATTATTTTTTCATTATGATTTGAGTGATACATATTTAACATTTCTTTAAATAAAATAAATTAATTGGCTTAATACTATCTAAGTGCATTCAAATAGATACCATTTCGACACAATTATGATTTAGGTCAAAACACACTCATAAAATGATATTACTAAATTTATTAGGGTAATTGTATAATATTATTCTTACCCTTAATTACCTGGTTTACCCTTTTACCATATTAATAAAAATTATCAATGTTACTATTCATAATGCCCAAAAATAAAATAAATTGTTTTACATAATTTGGACATACTAATTCCAAATATAGATTTAAATTTAGAAAATTTAAAAAACAAAAGTTTCATTAAATAATTTAAAATTATTCCTATTTTCATAAAGAGAGAATATGTATTAAAAACTACAACATTGCAGAAGATTAGAATGATTTTACATCTGAATTCAATGTTAAACTAAAGTTAATCACATAAAATCTATTGAATTATAAAAATAAATTCTATTTATACTTTTAAACCATTAAATGTATAATTTAACCATATAAATTATTTAAATAAATAAAAATTTTACATAAAATTTATTTTATTTTAACTATTCATCTAAACTTGACAGTTATCAGTAAAATATCAGAAATTCATGCAAAGTGAATTTTTCTATCGTGTTTAAAAATAACATTTTTTTCTTTTTATAAAAGTTATTAATGTGTAAAAATATGAATTTTAAATGCTTTATCCATTCAAAGGTGTAAAATTACCTTTTTAAGAAATATTTATTTTTATATATCAAATATGGTTTATTCATACCCTTTGATTAAAATATCCATTAGATGAATATAAAAAATATAATATTAAGCATATAACATATATATATATATATATTATAAATTTCCTAAAAAATTTATATTCACACAAAAATAAAAAAAATCTGATTGATTTTTATATTTCATAAATAATTGATAGCAAATGAAATCAAAATGCATTTTGATAAGTTAGGCATACATATCTAATTAAACTAAAATCTATGATATTATGGTGATTTTTTAATATGGAAATATAATGGTTCATTTAATCTCATAATTTCATGAAATTCAAGCTACTGAATAATTAATGATATTTAAAGAAAATATTTAATAAAAACATATGGGAGTTAAAGGTATTCCCTTTAAATCATGTATTTCCAAAGTGAGGTATGATTTTGGATAACCATGGAAGCCTTATAATTTCTATTCTATTCACTATAAATCAATTCATTTCATTAAAATATAAAATCAATATATATAATCATTTATATAAATTTAAAAACATATTAACATTATTTTTTTTGAAAAACACTTTTAAAATTTTAATTTTGTTTTTCATTTCAAAATTCACATTCCAAGACAATATAAATTAAATTTTATAAAATTATTTAAAAATTTTAAAAAAATTAAAGTTGAAAATAGGATAATTTTTACTTTCATTCTTTAATATTAATTTTTATGGCTAAAAACACATTATCATGGTAAATGTAAAGGAGGTAATTTTTTTAACATTGTGTAAAAATTATGAAATATTTTATAAAAATTATTAATTAATTGAATTTTTGGGATTTAGATTGACCAAAAAATGTATCCCCTAAAATATTTCTCCTTTTGGATCCTTCGGACCATTAAAATAAACTTCATTATTTAAAAATGTAATGTTATTTCAAAAATATCCCTTACTTCCACTTATTAAAACACATCACTCTCACCCATCGAATATACACATAACCTTCTAATTACTGCTTAAAAATCATAAATTTTACTCTCCAAAAAACCATATCCACTGAATATAAGTCTGTAGGCACCTATATATATCATAATCCCTTCAACTTCATGAATACTGCTAAAGAAAGACGAAGTCCCAAAAGTAAGTATTATCTTCTTCTTAGGTGTTTTTTCAATATTAATTTCCCAAATATGTTATTACTATAAAAATATGATATATTTAGTATCACTAGTGTAACAATATGTTTATTTTTTAATGTAACAACCCTTAAATAGTCATTTCTATACACATAAAACAGAGGAACATCTAACATATGTGTGTGGAAAACAACCACCACAAAGAATCATTTTTTTATTTTTCTTTTGTTTTTTAATTATTTCTCCAAAAATATTAAATACTGTTCACAATGATAAATAAATAAAAAAATACCAGTATAATTATTTTAAAATGATATTTTTTCCAATAAAACACATATATTACCATACTCACCAATCCAGATAATGTGTGTTCATATTTTTTATGGTTTAACAGGAAACTTGAGTAACGATTTAAAATCATGTCATGGATGAAAATAATAAACCTAACAATGATATTATTATGGTTTTATTTGAAAAAAATGATAATTTTATTTTTTCCCAATGATATAAAACATATATAATTTTTTATTTACAATTATAATTCAACAATGAAATTTACAAAAATAAGTTGTTATCAATTCGATTTTCATATTAGAAAATCCAAAAAATAAGGAATTAAATATACAATTTTTAATAAATAAAATTTATATATTATAGAATCATATATTATATAACATTAATTATATTGGTATAAAATAATTCATAATGATGTCATAATTATTAAACATGTGAAAAATAGATAATATTTTTAACACTCAATGGTCAAAATGTGTTTTATCTGGTTAATATCCTCATGATAAAAATTCAAAATAAAGATTATAACAGGGTAATATTTATGACTAAGGATCTAAAAAGGGATATAATTTTGGTTTTTTTTTAATGATTTTATAGTGTGATCAACTATGAATGGAAACATAGTGATGGTTTTAATTTATAATTCCACACTTTGATACATAATTGTATTATGAACCTAATTTATTTTATATTGTGTATATAATTCATATTTTTTATTCTATATAATGAATTATATTTTAATCATGGTATTATAATTTCAATTACAATCCCTTTCTTTCATGTTATTTTTATTAATTTTTTCTTAAGACAGGTGATATTTATTGGTCCTGATTATAATTCTTTAAGAAAAGTATCATGTTATTCACCATGTTTTCATTGAATTTGGTAGTCTATGAAAATAGATAAATTGTTAATATAATATTTTTATATCATGGTATTTATGATCCAAGACATATTCTCTAATTTAGGTGGATGTTGGTACTACTTTTCCCCCATATTAATGATTTTTTGTAACTCAAAACTCCTTCTTTTTCTTATAATGATTTATCTTGACTATTGTTTTTTAATGAATTTGTTCACCCACATTAAATTTAATCCCTTTTAAAATCATATTTGGTAAAACAATTTTTTTAATATAATAATTTTTTATTACTCTTTTTACAATGTTATTTGTTTACATGGTAATTTTGAAAATATTAAAAAGGGGGTTTCCCTTTTTACATTCATATATTTTTTCCTCCCCAAAAAATTTGTCCAAGAAAAAAAATATTATATCATTCAAAGGTACTATTATTGGATATTTTATTTAAAATTAATAGTTTTAAATCATTTTTCACTTCACATTTTGAAAAATATTTACAAAAGTGACCATTAACTTTCTCTTTTACATCAATGATAAAAAGGTTTTCTAAAAGCTATTTTACGTTTTAAATTAAATTTACTTTTTCAATTTCATACAGATTTAACCTTATAGGATTTTATTTCAATATTAATAATATATATATATGTATTGGGGTAATTAACTCATGATATTAGACAATACAATTCATGATACTTTCTTAGGTGGAATCATTCAAGAATATTTTTGCAAGTATGGTTTTCATCTATATCAATATCCTTCTAGGATTACCTTAATAAATTAGGGTTATTTTTATTTTGAAACCATAAAAATCATATAATGGATGTTTTGTGATCATTTTAAGGAATTATTAATTGTGGGGTATAATCATTTACTTATATAGTTTGAACATCACATATAACATTATTATGATTGAATGATGTTCCACAAGATTTAATGTTATTTTATTAACATGGGGAAAGTATTTGTATTGTGTTTGCTGTTATTATAATATAGTTGATTAATTAAATTTTATCTAAACAATTTTAAACCATTTATCTTCTTCCTCAATATATTTTATGATAATTTGATCCCTTTTATTGTAATGGGTAAATTTATTGTTGTTTATTATGTTGTTATTATAATAAATAAGATTGATGGAAAGTTTATTATGAAATGTTTAACAATAAACCTTATTCCCCTAGATGGTTTATTATCATGTTTTATCTTTTATTAACATGGGGAAAATATTTTGTTAATATAAAATATCCTTCCAATATGAATTATTTTTGGAATGTTGACTTTGAATTGTTTGTCAATAAATTTTTTTTCTCTAGATGGGTTGTGATCATTTTATTCCAATTATTTAAAAGGGTAAAATTAGTAGCATTGTTCATGATTACTTTTCGTTAACATCAGATGATCATGTTTTTTATTTTTTTATTTCTCAATATAATATTAGCTATGATTTATTGACTACGTAGTTTGTTAAGGAATAGTTTTAATGGTCTTGTTGACTCTTATGGTGAATGTATTTGGAATAATCATGTGATAAGTGGGGAAATAAATTATGTATTTATAGATGTATCTGTAATGTCCCGGACCCTCCTGGCCCATTACTTTTCCAAAGTGAGGTTCCACCAAAACAGTGGCACTGTGAAGGTGACACCGTGACGGTGGCACCGTGACGGTGCCACCGTGAGGGTGACACCGTGTCCCCTCACCGATCCTTTCATTCTTCTTCCAGTACCTGACTTTTCCACTCCCGCAACATAAGTTTTGATGTAAATTAATTCTTTTACTCCTTTTAAAACCATTTAAATCCCATAATTAATTCCTAAAAATCTCGAGGGACCTCCGTGTGTAACTGTCCTGCCGCATGGTCAACCCACGACCCCCGCGCCTTACGCGGTTACGCGTTCTCACCTCAACCGTCTGCGGCTCTTATAAACTAAGGGTTATTCGTGGTTTCTCCTTTCCTCAATCATGGCTTTTTAGAAACATCTTGTGGTGCATCGGTCGCATCATTATCTGTAATGTTTCGCACCTGGCCTAAGTGTCGATCATCTATCAACACTTAGGGAATTTCTCCTTCACCTCTATCTTTTGTGTATCATGCGGGGTGGGCATGCTTTTGTTTCTGTAGAACTGGTTGGACCGAACTTAATGAAGATAATAAACAAAGATCAAAAGAATGAAGGGGAAGGGGTTGTAGTTGTTTTTTCTGCGTTATATTGTGATTATCTTTCTGAGTTGTGCTGGCTTACGCCTTCTGAAAATTCATGGTTGTTGGTGGTATTTCCAAGTGCAGTAATGAAACCATCGTATGTTTTAAATGTCTTGTTTGTAAATGTGAACTCCTGCTGTGAAATTGGTTAATCATGTATACCTGGATGAATAAATTGAAAGCACTAGGATCAATCCCTTCTGTGCTAACCCCGGTCAAATGGAATTTAAATCATGGAACATGTAAAATCTTTTAAATCTGAAGATACAGGCCTGGAATTGCATAGTGTTGGTGGCAGTGTTTTGGTGGTTTTCTCTTACGAGTCGATTACTGGATATGTGGGAGGGGATGGGATCCCCTGTTCTTTTATGCTTTCGGTGGTTATGAAACTGGGGATGGGATCTCCTGTTGATGTGTCTTCGGTGATTATGAGTTTTAAGACCCGATGGTTACTTGTCTATATCACAAACTCGGGTGGGATCCTCTATTGGTGAAGAAAATGTTTAAATTGACGATTAACTGGACTCTTTTCCTTGGTTATGCTTATGGTGTTAGTTTCCTAGTAGTGCATGAACTTATATGAACATTAAAACTGAACTTGAAACAAGAATGGGACAGATGGGCTTTGTTGGCGAGAGTCATGACTTGTGACTTGAACGTAGTGGTGTTGCATTCTGCAGGCTGGTTAGAAAAACCTAAGCTTTGGGTGAGTGCTTGTTACCTATATCTGTACTTGTATCTTTTTGTTTCTTATTCACGCCCCACCCAAGTTGAGCACTTAGTGCCAAACACCCCCATTTCATGGGGGAGGGTGTTTTTCCCAACACTATTCATAGTGGCTGGTTAATAGCTACTTTTCTGCTCCCTCTCCCGGATAGCCCAAGTATATTTGGGTAGGCTGTGATGGCCTGAGGTCTATTATTAGCCTAAGAACCTTCGGGCGGGGTATTGTGGTGGTTGGCCAGGTGTGTGCGGCAGGTGGTTTTCCAAGTGTCTTCGGGATGAGGCCCAGGTGTCTTCGGGCGTGGTGGTGGTTGTTCTGGCCTAGGTGTTTGCAGGCATGGTTACATGTGACAGTTTAGGCCCAGGTGTGTATGGGTGGGATTTCGAAAGTGGGACTGCGTGTGGTTGTGGCCCAGGTGTGTGTGGGTGGGTGTGGCAGTGGCACTACGGTGAGAATGGCGGGATTGGTCCGATGCGTAGGATATCTCAATAACCAGTGGGAAAGTGGCGCGGGGTACCCAAACATCGATGTGCTCTTAATATATATATTACTTGACTTGCATTATTTGGGGAGTGTGCCTTGGTAAGGCCTGGGGTGGATAGTTTACCTTGATAAGTGTTTTTTTACTCCTTTTCTCACGGGACTTTAGCACGTTCCCCCACTTGTGCACGAGAGTCTTTGGTTTTTCCTACTGAGTGTACTTGTATGCTCACCCTACATATATAAAACTGCTTTCAGGTTTCCAGGAGGACTTCGGGGATCGAGCAGGACCATACTAGCTCGGACCTTTGGGGTAGTTGCAGTTGCTTTTTTTCTTCTTTGGTACTTACCTTTGTAGTCTCCCTTTATACTTTGTGGCTTTACTTTTAGAACATGCATGTGGGAATGGTTTATTTCTTTTGGTTTTACTTTTCTTTTACCTTGGTGTTGTTGAGTTTCATCATCTCATCTCTCGATCTTATAAAACAAAAAGGGGTAATACCTTCCATTTGTGAGAAATTTCTATACCCTTGGTGCTAGTCACCACTCCGGGACCTATTGAAGGTGGGTCTCAGGGGTCATTATCTCTCCTTCAACTTAAAGAAGGAAGGGTCTAGAAATCTGCTGACCCTTCCTTCCTTTTGGTGAAGGCGGTCGTGACAGAATGGTATCAGAGCGGGGCTGATGGTTGAGAGATAGGATGGAGTTTGGAGTTAGGCATAGTGAGGATTGCATAGGATGGTAAGGCAACAGTGTTGGGTGACCTTGGCGCGTGAATTAGGGCAGGGAAGACCATCTAGGACATGGGATTTTAGGGGCCCCCGTGATCCGATGCAAGGACTTTGGACCTACATAACGACCAAGTGAGTCCACACTGATTGCAGGGTAGAGACCCTAGGAAAGGTACATGCATCATAAATGACTTGTGTTCTTGTGTTTCTAGGATGTCTTGGGGATTAAGAATAAATTAAATTTTAAGAATTTTTAAGAACAATATTCTGCACTACTTGGGCTTAGGCATTCATTTTTTACCTTGCATCTATGGAACATGGAAGGAGACCACATGTGGTACAGGCGTTCAAGGCCCCGGAGACTACTTTGGTCGATCGGCAGAGAGCTGATCGAGAGGAAGAGGACGACTAGTGGCAGAAGACTCTTCGAGCCTTCCAGCGACATGCCCTCGAGAAGTATGAGGGCAGCACCTCTGATATGAATACGGAAGGCTGGCTAGAGGAGCTTGTTATAGCCTTCATCCTGATTCGGTCCCCGACCGAGTACTGGGTTCCTCTGGCCGTTAGCCAGATGCGGGGAGTGGCACGTCAGTGGTGGATGCTTTACCTGGGGGAGAGGAGAGAGTCTGAGGTAGCTTGGGTGGATTTTGAGAGGGAGTTACGGGCGGAATTCCTCTCATCGACGATGAAGGCAGAAAAGAGGCAGGAACTACTCTCCCTCCAGCAGGGGAGTATGTCCGTGAGGGAGCTAGGGATCAAGTTCAAGGACCTCCTACGTTTTTCTCCGGACCTCTTTACCGACGAGGAGTCTTGGGCAAGACGTTTAGAAGAGGCACTTCGACCCTCCCTCCAGTATGTTGTTGCCCCCTTTACCCTGCCGACGTACTTGGAGGTCCAAAAGAAGGCCGAAGTGGTGGAGAGGATGCATGCTCTAGGAGGAGTGTCGCGATAGGGGATATAGCTGGGACTATCAAAGGGGAAGGCCATCAGCACTAGGCCTCCAGTGTCAGGACCCTCTATGTTCCGACCCACAGGGAGCAGGCCGCAGTAGTTTCAGTTTCGATCCCCCGGCCCTCGCCCTTTTCCTACAGGCCTGGGACCGTGGTGCTTCATCTGTGCGAGCCCTGGGAATCTCCGGAGTCAGTGCCCCGACCGGGTGTAGTACAGTAGTGGCAGTCATCCCCAGCACCTGCCCCAGCAGCAACTTCCAGCCAGACCTTTCCAGCAGCAGCAGCAGGGACAGCGAGCTCCCTCTCCTCAGAGGGCAGATGTAGGAGGAGGAGGCCGACCTCAGGGCGCTCCATAGGGACCTCGACCAGGGCGTGGTCGGGGAGGTGGCCGACAGCCGAGGGGCAGGGGAGCTGGGCGTGGACAGTTTCATGTTGCAGAGGCAGCAGTTCCAGCAGGGCCAGAGGTTGTTTGAGGTACGATCAGTCTGTTTAGCACTCTTGCTTATGCTTTGTTCGATACCGGAGCTTCGCACTCCTTTGTTGCACCCAGTCTAGCCCGTGCCTTGGGTATAGATGCCGAGAGACTTCCAGTGCCCCTGGTTTTGATCACACCAGTTAGAGGTCAGACCGACTTGTTGTTCGTTTGTCGGGGATGTAGACTGGTGTTAGGGCCACATCAGTTGGTTAGGGATCTTCTTCTACTATAGATTCAGCCATACGATGTCATCCTAGGCATCGACTGGCTATTTTATTTGTGCACCGTCATTGACTGTTTTCGAAGAAGGGTGGTGTTCTCAGACTTGGACAGCCGGCGTGTTACCTTCACTGGAAAGCGGAGCAGTCTGAAGGGAAACAGGAGAGAGGAACCTCTCCTCTCCTTGTTGACCGAGCTGACAGTGGAATCAGTAGATGCTGAAATGGTGGAAGTGCCAGAGATCGTCCGTGATTTTATGGACATCTTTCCTGATGAGGTGACGACTCTACCCCCTCGACATGATATCGATTTCGGGATAGACCTGTAGCCTGGCGCTCGTCCAATCTCGATGGCTCCTTACCGGATGGCACCTTCGGAGCTATGGGAGTTGCGGATACAGATTGATGATCTGATGAAGAGGGGTTATGTTCGTCTGAGGGTGTCACCGTGGGGTGCTCCGGTCTTGTTTGCAAAGAAGGCAGATGGTGGTCTTAGGTTGTGCATAGACTACAGGAGGCTGAATCAAGTGACGATCAAGAATCGATACCCTCTTCCAAGTATAGATGATCTTTTCGACCAACTGAAAGGGGCAGGATGGTTCTCGAAGATCGACCTGTGGTCTGGGTACCACCAGCTGAGGGTGAAAGATATAGACATCCCGAAGATAGTGTTCAGGTGTAGGTATGGAAACTTCAAGTTCATAGTCATTCCCTTCAGTGTTACGAACGCCCCAGCTGTGTTCATGGGTCTTATGAACTCCATCTTCCGGGTGTACCTGGATCGGTTCGTGGTAGTGTTCATCAACGACATCCTGGTCTACTCTAGATCAGATGAGGACCATGCAGAGCACCTGAGGATAGTTTTTGAGGTCCTCCGACAGCACCATCTCTATGGGAAGTTGTCAAAATGAAAGTTCTGGACACGAGAAGTGCACTTCCTCAGGCACGTGGTGTCCGAGCAGGGGGTAGCGGTGGACCCATCAAAAGTTGAGGTAGTTGTTTCTTGGGCAGCACCCAAGAATGTGGCAGAGGTCCGTAGTTTCCTTGGGCTGTCAGGTTACTATCGGAGGTTCGTACCCAACTTCTCCTGAGTTGCGGCCCCTTTGACAGCCCTTACCAAGAAAGACCTGGTTTTCATGTGGAGTGAGCAGTGCGAGTCAGCCTTCAGCTATCTGAAAGAGAAGTTTTTTAGTGCCCCAGTGCTGATATTACCAGAAGAAGGAGTGGCCTATGAGGTATTCTGTGATGCTTCGGGACAGGGCCTGGGATGCGTGTCGATGCAGCGACAAGGGGTGATCTCTTATGGGTCTAGGCAGCTATTCCCCCATGAGCGTAATTATGCCACCCACGACCTGGATCTTGCAGCGATCGTTTTTTCACTAAAGTTATGGTGGAACTACCTCATCAGGGAACGCTTTTTGGTCTTCACGGATCACAAAAGCTTGAGGTATATCTTCTCCCAGTGGGACTTAAACTTGTTACAGTGGATATGGGTGGAGTTCCTCCAGGATTACGACTTCGAGATCTCTTATACTGAAGGCAAGGGCAATGTGGTGGTCAATGCCTTGAGCAGGAGGATGCAGAAGGATGCAGTCCGAGAGTTAGCGAACGCCTGGAAGTCAATGGAAGAGTTGGATGCCTTACACCTGGATGCGAAGATGGATAGCGGCAGAGGCTGCCTATATCAGATGATAGTGTAGTAATCTCTGTTTCGACAGGTGGAGGAGTCTCAGTGGGGAGACCCGGAGTGCGAAGTGATGTGTGACCGGGTTGACCAGGGAAATGCTCTGAAAGGATGGACAGAGGATGGTCCGAACCGGATGCTTTTCTAGAAAAGGTTGTTTTTCCCGGAGGCGATGCGCGGCAAGGTTCTCAGTGAGTTCCACAACTCACCCCTGGCGGTACACCCAGGAGTTTCCAAGATGTACCAGGGTTTCAAGAGGCAGTTTTGGTGACCCGGAGTTAAGCGAGTGGTGGCAGAGTTTTTGGCCAAGTGCTTAGTGTGTCAGGAAGTGAAGGCTGAACACCGAGTTCCAGGTGGCCTACTGCGGCCTCTAGATGTCACCGAGTGGAAGTGGGATGACATCTCGATGGATTTCATCACGGGACTACCCAAGGTCCAAGGAGGTTACGACGCCATCTGGGTGGTATTAGAAAGGTTGACGAAATCGGCTCAGTTTCTGGCAATCAGGGAGTCGAGTACTGTGGACGCTTTGGCACGAAAGTACGTGGATGAGGTGGTGTGGTTGCATGGAGTTCCAAGTTCTATAGTCTTGGATAGGGATGCACGGTTTACCTCGTGAGTCTGGAGAGGATTGCAGCATGCGTTTGGCACCCAGTTATGCCTTAGCACTACTTTCCATCCCCAGACAGATGGACAAATAGAGCGCACCATCCAGACCTTGGAGGTTATGCTACGGGCATGTGTTCGAGACTTAGGAGGATCGTGGGTGCGACACATGTCCCTGGTAGAGTTCTCTTACAATAATAGCTATCACTCTACCATTGGAATGGCCCTTTTGAAGCCCTGTATGGGAGTCCATGCCATTCACCTATGTGTTGGGCCAAAGTAGGAGAGGCAGGCATCCTTGGCCCGAAGATGGTGCAGAACACAACAGAGAAGGTTCAGCTCATACGGGAAAGGATGAAGGTGGCCCAGGACTGACAGAAGTCGTATGCTGATACTAGGAGGAGGCCCTTGGAGTTTGAGGTTGGGGACCACGTGTTCTTGAGGGTCTCCCCTCGGCGTGGGCAGCGGAGGTTCAGAAAGGAGAGTAAGCTTTCCCCTAGGTTCATCAGACCCTTCGAAGTATTGCGGCGGGTGGTCGAGGTGGCTTACTAGCTAGCGTTTCCACCACCGCTACTGAGGATACATGGTGTCTTCCATGTGTCCCAGCTCCTTCGGTATCTACACGACGATTCAAACGTCCTCGATTGGGGTGAGCTGGACATCGAGGACAACGTGACCTTTGTGGAGAGACCAGTGATGATCGAGGATCGCAAGGAGAAGGTTCTTCGTGGGTGAACCATTCCCTTGGTTCGTGTGTTGTGGAGACATGGTGGGCTTGAGGAGAGTACATGGGAGAGGGAAGCACAGATGCGTACCCAGTACCCAGAGTTGTTTTAAGTTTTGTTCCATGTTGTACCTATTGTGATAGAACGTTTTGTCTTTTGGCTATGAAATGTACTGGTTTTTATTCCTCTAGATGTGTGTGAAAAGCCCTGGCTATGGGGGAGGAGAGAACCTGACCCCTAATCAAGACACATTAAGGTGGATGCGATTAAACCCGTGCGGGCAAGTCAGTGCCGCCCAAAGCGGATAATATCTTGACATGGGGGGGAGGAGACTCCCCAACCCACATGCCTGGGCAGTTTGGCATGGTATGTTGCTTGGTTCTTGAAAGAGAAGTGTTTTTGGTTAGCATGTGTTCACTTCTAAGAGGTATCTTTTGAGGTGGTTGTTCGGACCCTCTCTTTCCTTCTTGGTTTGTTTTGATTCTTGAGGATGAGAATCGTTTAAGAGGTATCTAATGTAATGGCCCGGACCCTCCTGGCCCATTACTTTTCCAAAGTGAGGTTCCACTAAAACAGTGGCACTGTGAAGGTGGCACCGTGTCGGTGACGCCGTGTCCCCTCGCCGAGCCTTTCGTTCTTCTTCCAGTACCTGACTTTTCCGCTCCCGCAACATAAGTTTCGACGTAAATTAATTCTTTTACTCCTTTTAAAACCATTTAAAGCCCATAATTAATTTCTAAAAAACCCGAGGGACCTCCGTGTGTAACTGCCCTGCCGCGTGGTCAACCCACGACCCCCATGCCTTACGCGGTTACGCGTTCTCACCCCAACCGTCCGCGGCTATTATAAACTAAGGGTTAGCCGTGGTTTCTCCTTTGCTCCATCATGGCTTTTCACAAACAGCTTGTGGTGCATCGGGCGCATCGTTATCCATAATGTTTCGTGCTTGGCCTAAGGGTCGATCATCTATCAACAGGTAGGGAATTTCTCCTTCGCCTCTCTCTTTTGTGTATCATGTGGGGTGGGTGTGCTTTTGTTTCTATAGAACTGGTTGGACTAAACTTAATGAAGATAATAAACGAAGATCTAAATAATGAAGGGGAAGGGGTTGTAATTGTTGTTTCTGCGTTATATTGTGATTATCTTTTTGAGTTGTGTTGGCTTACACCTTCTGAAAATTCATGGATGTTGGTGGTCTTTCCCTGTGCAGTAATGAAACCATCGTATGTTTTAAATGGCTTGTTTGTAAATGTGAACTCCTACTGTGAAATTGGTTAATCATGTATACCCGGCTGAATAAATTGAAAGCACCAGGATCAATCCCTTCTGTGCTAACCCCGGTCAAATGGAATTTAAATCATGGAACATGTAAAATCTTTTAAATCTGAAGATACAGGCTTGGCCTTTCTTAGTGTTGGTGGCAGTGTTTTGGTGGTTTTCTCTTATGAGTCGATTGCTGGAGATGTGGGAGGGGATGGGATCCCCTATTCGTTTTTTCTTTCAGTGGTTATGAAACTGGGGATGGGATCCCCTGTTGATGTGGCTTAGGTGATAATGAGTTTTAAGACCCGATGGTTACTTGTCTATATCACAAACTCGGGTGGGATCCTTTGTTGGTGAAGAAAATGTTTAAATTGATGATTGACTGGACTCTTTTCCTTGGTTATTCTTATGGTGTTAGTTTCCCAGTAGTGCATGAACTTATCTGAACATTAACACTGAACTTGAAACAATAATGGGACAGATGGGCTTTGTTGGCGAGAGTCGTGACTTGTGACTTGAACGCAGTGGTGTTGCGTTCTGTAGGCTGATTAGAAAAACCTGAGCTTTGGGTGAGTGCTTGTTACCTATATCTATACTTGTATCTTTGTGTTTCTTATTCTCTCCCCACCCAAGTTGAGCACTTAGTGCCAAACACACCCATTTCATGGAGGAGGGTTTTTTTCCCAACACTATTCATAGTGGCTGGTTATTAACTCCTTTTTCTGCTCCCTCTCCTGGATAGCCCAAGTATCTTCAGGTAGGATGTGATGGCTTGAGGTCCATTATTATCCCAAGAACCTTCGGGCGGGGTAGTGTGGTGGTTGGCCAGGTGTGTGCGGAAGGTGGTTTCCCAAGTGTCTTCGGGATGAGGCCCAAGTGTCTTCGGGCGTGGTGGTGGTTGTTCTGGCCTAGGTGTTTGCAGGCATGGTTACATGTGACAGTTGAGGCCCAGGTATGTGTGGGCGGGATTTCGGAAGTGGGACTGCGTGTGGTTGTGGCCCAGGTGTGTGCGGGCAGGTGTGGCAGTGGGACTGCGGTGAGAATGGCGGGATTGGTCCGATGCGTGGGATGTCTCAATAACCAGTGGGAAATTGGTGCGGGGTACCCAAACATCGATGTGCTCTTAATATATATATTACTTGACTTACATTATTTGGGGAGTGTGCCTTGTTAAGGCCTGGGGTGGATAGTTTACCTTGATAGGTGTTTGGTTTACTCCTTTTATCACAGTACTTTAGCACGTTCCCCCACTTGTGCACGAGAGTCTTTGGTTTTCCCTACTGAGTGTACTTGTATGCTCACCCTATGTATATAAAACTGCTTTCAGGTTTCCAGGAGGACTTCGGGGATCGAGAAGGACCATACTAGCTCAGACCTTTGGGGCAGTTGCTATTGCTATTTTTCTTCTTTGGTACTTACCTTTGTAGTCGCCCTTTGTACTTTGTGGCTTTACTTTTAGAACATGCATGTGGGAATGGTTTATTTCTTTTGGTTTTACTTTTCTTTTACCTTGGTGTTGTTGAGTTTCATCATCTCACCTCTCGATCTTATAAAACAAAAAGCGGTAATGCCTTCCATTTGTGAGAAATTTCTATACCCTTGGTGCTAGTCGCCACTCCGGGACCTATTGAAGGCGGGTCTTGGGGGTCATTATCTTTACTTCAACTTAAAGAAGGAAGGGCCTGGCAATCTACTGACCCTTCCTTCTTTTTGGTGAAGGTGGGTCGTGACAGTATCAATGTGACTGAACATGCAAAATGTGTTGTGTAATGACCATGATTGTTTTCAATTTTATTTCCCACTGATTTTATAGTTGTTTCATAATAAGTAATATAATATCATATAAGGAAAATTCCCCACATGATGAGACCCAAAAATATTATATTTGTTTTAACATTAATTTTATTTAATATAAATTTTCAAATGAATAGAAATTATTAAAATGTGAATAAATATAAAAAAATATAACAACAATATGAAAATTTTGATTTTCTCGATCCACTAGATTAATTGTTGTGATGAGAAACAATATATAAATTAAGAAGAATGTTAGAAATAAAATATAAATTTTGAAAATGAAAATATATAACCATTGGGATAAATAGAATAAAGTAATAATGATTTAAATACGATGAATTTATAAGATGTGATGAAATCATATTACTGTTACAAATTTAACCATTGGAATACAAATATGGTCGTAGGAATGTTATCATAACTGTTGAAATAGAAATATATACATTTGGAATAGTAAAAAAACTACTAGAATTGTATCCTCAACTATTTAAGTTTAATTTAACATTTATTTTTCATAAAAATGAAAATAAGATATATTTTTCTATGGTGTGTGTCAATAATAGTTTTAAAAATGAAACATTATGTGTTTTTATTTTTATAAAATATAAATGTTCTAATTTCACATTTATATTTAATATAATTATTTATAAGAAATATTATTTTTTTAAAAATGTATTCATATAGCTGTATTAAGTATTATTATAGTGAAAACACAATTTTGTGAGACTATAAGTAATTTTTCATAGGGACAGAATATAAATCATAATATTAAAATTTATATTTTTTGAATAAATGATGTTTTTATATAAAATTTAAATTTATATTATTTAAAAAACTATTTTCTTGTAATTTATATCATTTTTTGGACTATATGTCTATAAATCATTAGGTATTTTTTTCTTCAAAAATAGTTTAATTTTTTGTGAATATTGAAATAAGGTTAATATGGTATTTAACATTATATGCTATGTAAATGAATTTTTAATTTATATATGATGTAAGAACTCATTAGATCATATTCACATGATACTTATAATACATATAGTTACATGAATGAATAATATTTATATTCTTGATCCAAAATAATAAACTAATGATTATAATATTCAAAAATACCACTCTCCTCCCCATATAAATAATATCCATCACCATCCATTCTCCTCAGAATGTATATGCCTTGGTGTTTTCAATATTTATAAACAATTACCTTCCTAATCTTCCCCATAAAATCCTAGTTATTCATTTATCATTTGAATTCTATGTCAAAGGCCCCTTAAGGTGAAGCTCAAGACGAGGTGACTAAAGGAAGAGGTAAGATTCTCAATTAATCTCCTTTGATTTTTTATTCTACCACATAATAAAATCTCTTTCAACAAAAACATAATAACATCAGTATCAAAAATATAATGATATTTAATTATTATGTTGTCATAGCCTCCATGAAACCTCCTTCCATATGTTTTAAAAAATGAATGTGTTTACAATATAGTTGGTGCAACCCCTCCATAAACAACTCATTTAGATGTCCTCCACCACCTTCAAGAATAATAATATAACCATTATAATGGTTAAAAAAGATTGGAATCAGTATATTATATCGCGTTTCATCTTCCCCATTGAATATGTTTCTATGATATTACATAAAATGTATCTTTTTCAAGATGGTTGGTAAAACTGCCAAAATGAACTAACGACATAATGTTAATGTTTAATCATAAATAATTTTACCTATATTGGCACACATTATTGATACATGTTACCATTTCAATTTGTTGATGGTCATGAATACCAATTCATTTAACATTTTATTGTTTTATCACCATTTTTAAATAACTTCAATAATTATCCACTAGTGATCTGACCATGGAAACATGAAACAAGCTCTCTAGATACAATAAAGTTAAAAATTATATCTCATTGAAATGGATAAAAAAGAATATTAATAATAATAAAAAATATATGTGTAAAATTTTCTTTATAAATTTATTAATGAATCTATTATTATTATACTAATGTTAAGTGAAAGTGAAAAACATATTCGAACATATGGTAAGGTGTTTATTTAAAACACCATTTTGGAGTAGGTTTTG
Organism: Viscum album; assembly: GCA_963277665.1. Lineage (NCBI taxonomy): Eukaryota > Viridiplantae > Streptophyta > Magnoliopsida > Santalales > Viscaceae > Viscum > Viscum album. The sequence goes on along the minus strand of OY728119.1, from coordinate 1,007,637,879 downwards.
AAAATTCCCTCTCTATATACTTTTTTATCTCTACCATTATTGTTATAAAATTCTTATAAATTCTATATATAAGTATATTACATATAAAAATAGATCATTCTCCCATCATTTTATGAGTTAATATATTCCAAAAGTTCTTTTATCAATTGAAACCCATTTCTTTCCTTGGGAAATTTTTATATCTATACATTAAGATTGATTTTATTTTATGGACCACATTGGAGCTTACATGTTAGGAAGGGTGAAGCCAGAAAGAACTCCAATGAGTTGGGTAATGAATTTCTCTCATGAAAAAAGAAAGTATTAGATTAGTGAGAAAACATAATCCATTATGGGACTCTGTCCACCATGTGATGTTGTGTCAGTGATTATTCATGACATTTTTTAGGTCATGATATATTCTACGTAAACCTCTCAATGTCAATAAAATATTATTATAAAATCTTAATTATGTTATGATCCTAAAATAATTTCAATTATCCCAAACATTTATAATATCATTTAATGCCATCTAAATCACATTTTGTAATTCTTAATCATGATTATTCCCATACTTGTTTAATTATTTAATTAATTTTTTTAATATATTCCCTAGGTTATCCAATGAAATTTTAGGAATGAAAAGGGATTTGAGATGAAATAATACAGACTTAAATAATGTTTTTTAATTTAGATTCAATATTATATACCAGGAACCATGTCTTAAAATTTTTTTAGGATTTTGATCCTTCAGTTGTATTTAATGGATATTTATGCTAAAAATAATGTTATATTATTTTTAAAATTCTTGGATCTATAGAGTTTTTATTATAGGATGATGTGGATAATTTTCGGTATTAGGAATAGAATATTTTAGTGGTAACCATTATGATAATTCTAATTATATGATATCTGGGAATTTTAGTGAATTATAGAGGGACTGGTTTCCATGCAATTACATTTGTGTTAGTGCACTACAAGTGGTTGTGTCTCTAGAACAGTTGTACCTTGGGGTAATAACACTGAAATGGGTGCATTGGGATTGGACTCAATAATTTCCTAGTATATGATAAAGAGGCAATTTTACACACTTGTTTTGAAACACTTGGGGGATATTCAATGGATAATTCACAAAGTCATTATAAACAGTAATAAAGGACGCGATTAAATAGTTATGTTAGAAAAAGTAATTACTAAATTTCTATAGATATCCTTGATTAAATACCAAAAAAACTCAAATGATAGGATTTAAATTTAATTTATAATATATTTCTTATATGTTCATAGTTTCTATTAAGTATGTTTATTGGATAATGTATTATCACCAAGTTTTTCCTTTATTTTAGCAATTGTCATTAAATTAGAGGATCCTATAGAAGCACCAATATGATTGGAAATGTCATGGTTTCCCTAATGATTTTCTTAACCATATATAAGGGGGATATTGGAAGATCTTTACAATATGGTTCTAGCAGAATCATTCTATAAATAATAATTATAATCTTATGGAACACCCTAATTATCCTAATAAAGAGAATGTCGTTGTCAAATCCTTTATGAGACAAATTGTCTATTATAAATAGTAGATCTTCTGATACCATTATCAGAAAAAATGTATTATCTCCATTAGAAATATATTTTATATCCTCCAATTCTCAAAACAAGTGAAATCCTTATTAGATATTTATCATATAGAGGGGGGGAAGTTTATTAGTTATGGAAACTGATAAAAAAATGATGTTTAAAGAGGATATTGAACCTATTTAATAGTAAGGATTCATTAAAACAATTTTTATTAAATATTTTCCCTAAAATCTCCATCACAAAATTGAGAAACAATTATCATGACTAAAGAATAATTATGATGGTTCAATTTGGGAATGTAATGAAAATATAGAAATTCATGCATGGTACACCTCCATATTTATCATCTCAACTAAAAGAAAAGTGAACCCCATAATTAGTGGGTTAAAATTGGGTCTATGAAATGATTTAGAGATTCTAATCTTTGTTAAAAATGGTGATATTTTTTTTATTCCCAATGGTTCATATAGATAGTAGTTACACTTTCGTGTCTCATGGGGTTAGAGATAAAAATTATAAAATGGAGTTCACTTAGGTAGGATAAATAGATAAATCTCCTAGAAAAAATAAAATCAAACCTTCCACGTTTCAAAAATATGGGATGATTCATCTTGGAATCTATCTCCAGGGAAATGTTAGATACATAAAATATATAAAAAATGTGCATCAGGACAATCATTGATAATGAAAAATGAAGAAACCAAATAATGTGATGAAATAAAATATGGTTCATATCAATTGTCAAATTATGGTATGGTTCTTATACTATAAGAAAAAAAATAATGAAAGAAAATCTCCTAAGATATGGGTTATGAGATATAATTAATAACATGAAACTCAAAGTCCTTGAGATAATGGTGAATGTTCCCTGTCAGAGTAATGTATCACTGAAAGGGGGATGGGTGAATCAGTGATACTCTTTTTATTTTATGTTTCTTTTCAATTGAATTATCCTTAACCTCTTATTAAGGATTTAAATTCCCTACTGAAAACAAATGCAACACACATCCACCAGAACACAATAAATTACAAGGTTCACTATTCAATAATAATAGATACGTCCTTGGTATGGTTTGGAAATGATCAAATAATATACAATCCACTAAGAAAACAATCCTTTGATTAAAAATGTATTACATACCCTTTCACTCATGTATCACTATAAAACGATCCCACAAGTGCATGTGCACCCTCTTAGCACAATAGAGTAATAATTTTTTTTTGAAAGAACTCATGTTACCTGCACTTATTTTCAATTAAACAAATGTATTCAAATTGTAATACAATTCATCAATTCTTTAAACATAAGAATGGTAAGAACTACCTAGACTTTTTTATGAAACCCTGTGTCTGATCTTTTCTAAGTCCAATTCCTTCATGTCCAGTTCTTATAAAACAATACTCCCAGTCCTATTTTCTGATAGAATACGATAGAGTACAACTGGACGCACTTCAATTCTCAAATACAACTATCACAAATAATATAATATGAAAGAATTGGGACCACCCAAAACAATTTCCAATACGAACAAGATTTATCTCTTCTTCTCTCTTGAAACCTGTAACTTCTCAATCTTTTATAGTAAATAGTGAAAGCATTGTTAGAAAGTATAATGTACATGATTCCATTTTACAAGAGATCCAAAATGAGTTTAGGTGGCAATCCAAAAATGTTAGCCACTTACACAAATTCACCCATATTTGTATTTCACCTGAAATCTTGAAGAAATTATGACTTCAACAACACTTCTTGATTCTTCTCAAATATTCTACAAACTTTATCTCTTCTTTTCCAGATTCACATTTCAAATTTATATATGATTACAGTTGATGAGGAATACAGGTGCCTAATCACATGAATCTGATTATTTGTGGCTGATTTCCTCAAAATAATTCTTGATAAAATACCAATAGAATGTTTTTAAAGAAATTTTCATCTCCACATGAGATACAATTACTTTTTTAAATTAAAGGCTCCCCAATGACAATTCATTATTTAATATCCACATTTGTTTCTTTTCTCTATAACCACATGAGAAAACACACCATCACTTTCAAAACATGTTCTTGAATCATGACTTCCTTCATGAATTTAAGTGCATTGAGGATAAAAATTAGCATCATTTGAATTAAATTGGAAATCATTATAACATTCCATACATTTCTAATTCATTAATTTCATATAAACCCAAGAATGATATTTTTTTAATACCAATGGTGTGGATACGATCATCTTGAGTATGATCATTTCTGGTTACGATCATACTGGTTATGATTATGGGTTACAATTTCCGGGTATGATCATTATAGTTACAATCATTCTGGATTCGATCACTGGTTATGACCATTCTGGATACGATCATTCTGGTTGCAATCATTCTAGGTATGATCATTCTAGATATGATCATTCTGGTTATAATCATTCTAGATAGGATCATTTTGGTTACAATCATTTCTGGTTACGATCAAATACAATCTGAAAACAATGATCTTCTTGTATAATAGTATTTTATTACATCACTATTGGGTCATTATGATTTCATAAAACACATTATATATTTAAATGGTATTTAATTTTTACCCAAAAATTTGACTGTCTCAGAAAATTATGAAAAATTCACCATTGGATAATTTCGACATCCTGATTCTAGAAATAACATTTATTTTATCTAAATATTTTTCTAAATATGTTAATTTTTACTTATAAAATAAAAACTGACATTTAACGAAAATTCGCGGGTTTTGACAGAAATGGATTTCAAACCTTAGTAAAAATTTTAATTGCATTCATAAAAATATAAGATCATTTATATTTAATAAAAATTAATTTAATAATATTATTATTATTTTATTAAAATATTATTTAATTAAAAAATACCTTAATTTAATAAAATAGATTTCTTAATTAAATAATAACTAAAAACACCATTTGTACTTTAAAAACTATTTACAATTTATCAAAAATGACTAGAAATTATATTCATTATTATATAAAAATATAATGTACATGAACATAGTACTACTTATTTGTTACCTAACCCCTTAAAACAGCCGTATAAGAACTAAGGGTAAGGTGAGTGATGGTGACAGACTCTTGGGGTGGCTCGGATAACATCGCTCGAGTGGTAATTTCAATCAACTTCCACTTTTCCCGTAGACAGTCAAGTTCGAGCTTGACATGATAAATCTCAGCTTGGTCTTGGTCAAGGGCGAAGCCCAAAGATGCCACCTCTTTTCTGAGCTCTAACAAATGGGCTTCGTATGGGGAAATTCTACTGGATGAGGCCATCGCTTCCTTTGTCTGAGTAAATTGGATTTTTTAAAATCCTATATTTATACTAATCATGTGATCATTGTTCAACGTCTATATTAGAAACGGTCAAAAAATTTAACATAAAACCAAGGATGTTGAAATTTTATATAAACATAAAGATACATTTAATTATATCAAGAGGGATTTCCATTAATGAAACTTTGGGTCGTTCCAATATTCCCCCCTTAAGAAATTTCTCCCTGGAAATTTTTCTTTTACTACACTAAAACAGATGTGGGTAACTCAGATTCATCATTTCCTCTGATTCCCAATTCTCTTCTTTAAACATGTGGTTTCTACACAACACCTTGATGAGGGTAATTGTCTTATTTTGTAGAACTGTTTCTCTACGATCTAAGATCTTCACTGGTTTCTCCTCATAAGAAAGATCATATTCCAATTGTACCACCTCAGAAGAGAGTACATGTGAAGGGTCCGGTATGTACTTCCTTAAGATGGATACATGAAATACATCATGTACTTTGGCCATGGCATGTGGAAGTGATAGTCGATAGGCCACAGCCCTGACACGATCAAGAATATCGAAGGGGCCGATGTACCTTGGACTTAACTTCCCTTTATTTCCAAACCTCATGACCTTCTTCCACAGAGATATGTGTAAAAAACCTTGTCTCCAACTTTAAACTCGAGGTCTCGTCGACTATTATCTACATAACTCTTCTGTCGACTCTGGGCTGCCTTGATATGCTGCTGAATGGTTTTCACCTTCTCCACCCTTTCTTCGACCATTTCTGGTCCAACCAGCTTACGTTCACCGACCTCATCCCAACATGTCGGTGTTCTACACCTTTTCCCATAAAGGGCTTCATATGGTTCCATTTGGATGCTCGAGTGGAAACTGTTATTATAAGAGAACTCAACCAGACGAAGATGTTGATCCCATCCTCCATTAAAGTCCATTGAGAACGCTCTCAACATATCCTCAAGTGTTTGTATAGTCCGCTCGGATTGGCCATTAGTTTGAGGATGATAGGCCATACTGAAGTTCAGTTCATTATTCAGAGCATGTTGAATACTCTTCCAAAACTTAGAGGTGAATCTTGGATCTCAGTCAGACACAATAGATAGTGGTACTCCATGCAACCTTACCACTTCCTTGATATATATCTGTTCCAGTTGATCCAATGAGAAATCCTCCTGAATAGTAATGAAGTCTGTAGTCTTTGTAAGAAGATCCACAACAACCTAGATTGCATTGTTTCCTTTGGATGTCCTCAGAAGTCCGGTGACAAAGTCCATGGTGATGTTCTCCCATTTCCATTCTGGTATGGGCGATGGTTGCATCATCCCCTTAGACTTCTGCCTCTCTGCCTTCACTTGCTGACAAACCAGGCACTTTGATGTATATTCAGCGATCTCCTTCTTCATATTATCCCACCAAATGTTTTCCCAGAGATCTCAATACATCTTTGTGCTCCCTAGGTGAATAGATAAATTCAAACTATGTGTGTCATCCAAAAGTTCCTTCTTCAGCTCCAAACTTGATGGAACATATAGTATTTTCCCAAAACGGACAATTCATTATTCATTAACATTAAACTCTGAGGATTCCCCCTTTTTGATAGCATCCACTTTTTCTTGAATTCCCACATCATCCTTTTGATCATCCTTTAACTTTTCCAAAATAGATGGTTGAGCAATCATTTTTGAAAGGATTGATGATGTTCCCTTCTCCATAATTCCCATGTCCATCTTCATCAAGTCTAAGAATATTGGATCCTTCTCAATTATCATCATTGATAGAATTGCTGGATCCTTTCTACTTAGGGCATCTTCCACCTTGTTCGCTTTCCCAGGGTGGTAATGTATTGAACATTCATAATCCTTGATGAGCTCTATCCATCTTCTCTGGCGCATATTAATCTCTTTCTGTGTGAATATATATTTAAGAATCTTGTGGTTAGTATATATCTCACATTTCTCTATATGAAGATAATGCCGCCAGATTTTCAAGGCAAAGATCACAACTACCAACTCCAGATCATGTGTTGGATAGTTTCGCTCATGGATTTTCAACTACCTTGAGGCATAGGATATCACTTTATCATTCTGCATTAGAACACAACCTAATCCCTTCTTCGAAGCATCACAGAATACCACAAAAAGTTCCCCACTTGTGGGTAAAGTGAGAACAGGCGCAGTGATAAGCCTCCTTTTCAACTCCTTGAAGATTTCTTCACATTCATCACTCCAAGAAAACTTTACTCCCTTCCGAGTTAGCTTGGTAAGAGGGTTGGAAAATCATGAGAAATTCCTCACAAATCGTCGATAATATCCATCTAACCCCAAGAAGCTACGGATATCCGTTACTGATGTTGGCCTCAGCCACCCCTCAATTGCATCTATTTTAGAGGGTTCCATAGATATCCCATTTCTTGTGATGATATAGCCCAAGAATGAGACCTCCTTCAACCAGAACTCACACTTGCTATAATTTTCATAGAGCTTATCCTTGCGCAAAGTCTCTAGTACAGTTCTTAAATGCTCCTCATGATCCTCCTTGGTTTTGGAGTATATTAGAATTCCATCTATAAAGACTACCAAAAATTTGTCAAGGTAATCTCTAAAGACTATATTCATCAAGTCCATGAATATTTCTGGAGCAATAGTGAGTCTGAAAGGCATTACTATGAATTCATAGTGCCCGTATCTTGTGTGAAAAGCAGTCTTGGGGATATCTTCCTTCTTCACCCTTACTTGATAATATCCCGACCGCAAGTCCACCTTGGAGAATTATTGTGTTCCACGCAGCTGATCTAACAAGTCATTAATTCGTGGGAGAAGATACATGTTCTTTATCGTGATTTTGTTAATTTCACGATAATCGATGCAAAGCTACATTGACCCATCCTTCTTCTTGACGAAGAGGACGGGTGCACCCCATGGTGAAGCACTTGGGAGTATAAACCCTTTATCCAGATTCTCATATAGTTGTTTCTTGATCTCTTCAAGCTCTACAACATCCATTCTATATGGATTCTTGGATATTGGTAGCGCCCCAGGTATAAGTTCAATTGAGAACTCAACATCTCTTCTAGGAGGAAGACCAGGCAGTTCCTTGGGAAATACTTCCATGAATTCCCTCACAATAGGCATTTCTTTAAGGATGGTTTCTTCCTTGGACTCAATCATCTGAGCGAGATACACGTGCTCATAGGGTAGTAATATCCATGCTTGAGATGATGGAGCTAAAGGAGATTCATCTTCTTCCTGACACTTGTAAAGAGTCAGGGGTCGATTCTCCATATGGAGTGTGATTTCCCTCTCCCAAAAATTTATGTTGGCTCTATATAAGGAAATCCAATCCATGCCAATAATTGCATCAAATTCCACTAGAGTGAGTATTATGAGGTTTGTCGGGAAATTCAATACACAGATTATAACAGGAGAGGACTTATACTCATGGGATGCAATGATTGCCCCATTTTCCATACTCACCGACATCTTCACTTCCATGATTTGTGGTGGTGCTGGGATTGTTCTACTAAACTTTCGAGATATAAAATAATGCGTAGAAACTGAATTAAAAAGTACGTTCACTATTCTTGAATGAATAACTAGAATAACTGTCACCACTTTGTTGTCGGGGTTCACTTTGGCAGAAGTGATGGAAAAAGCTCTTCCTTGCTGTCTTAGAGGTTGTTGGTTGCCTCCGAAAGCCCTTGGATTAGGGCACTGATTTGCAAAATGACCCGGTCATTTTCATTTGTAGAATTGAACAACGCGTTGAGGTTCGAACGGAGCGTTCCTCTCCTCTGTCGCAGCCGCGGGTCTTTCTTGCCGACAGTTAATAGCTAGGTGCCCTTCCCTTCCACACCTGAAGCATTTCCTCATCCCCTTAGGGAAATTTCCAAGGTTCTTCTTTCCGCACTTTTGGAAAGTGGGGTGCTAGATCTTCTTAGCACCGTTGGATTTATCCATCGGACCACTAGAATTAAAGTCCACCTTATGCTTCTTATCCCCTTGATACCCATGTAATTCCCCGATCTCCATTTTGACCTTGAGGGAACATCGGACAATTTCCTCATAGCTTTCGAAGTCACGGATCGCTAATTCTTTCCGTAGGATAGGCTTCAGCCCACCAAAGAAGTGGTCAACTTTCCATTCAGTGGTGACGACAAAGCTGGAAGCGTATCATGCAAGCCTTGTGAAGTTTTCCTCGTACACTCCAATAGATTCATCATCTATTTTCTTGAGGGAAAGGAAGTCCCTCTCCATCTTAAGAAGGAGGGTGCGTGGAAAATATTTATCAAAAAACATCTTCCGGAAATCCTTCCATTCCAACGCCTCGATCTCCTCCTAAGGCTTCATATTTTTGATCAACATCCAACATTGATCAGCTTCACCCTCTATATGATAAGCATCCAGGAGAACCTTCTCTTATTCATAATATTGAAGGATGGAGAAGATCTTTTCAATGGAGTTGATCCATTTTTCAGTGATTGTGGGATCAGATAATCTACTAAAAGTAGGAGGCATTTGTCTCATGAAGCTCTCGTTAGCGACTTGTTATTTCTTATGGGGGTTGAATGTTCCTCTTGACCCGTGTTTCTATTCAAAACTTGAGTTAGCCGAGAGATAAGCGTGACAAAGTTCGCGATTCCCATTCCCATTGGATTTGGCATCTCATTAGTACAGTCATCACACTGATCTTCACAACGGTTGTTAGCCTGAGTACTCCTATTACCGGCCATTGGCTGGAATAAAAGGAAAGTTAAGGGTAACACATAAAGGGTAATCCAAAGACAAAAGTTAATGACTCATAAAAAACTTTTATTTCCTTAACTCATGATTCTACAGGCTTCAATCTAGGCTTTTCATGATCTACTTTTTGACATATATTCTTAGGGGCATTTTTTTAATTCCCTTAATAAGGATGCATAGTAAGCTTGTGAATTTATCAAAACATATCCCCCAGGAGTGTCGTAACCAAGAGTGCAGCAAGGCCCGTTGTCGTGCACCAGTTCCCGTTGGAGTCTATCTCAAAGTGGTGTTTTCGGGTTTTACCCCTAGGATACATCTGTGCCAGAGCCACCTCTACCTGCTCGTATCCAGACAGGGATGTATTTGTTTGATAAATCACTTACTCAGTACTTACCAAAACTTAGGGATGTTTTTATTATAATTAATCTTGTATCTAAGGCTTTACTAGGGTTTCCTAATCCCAAAAATAACTAAACCTATCCTCTGATACCAACTATGACAACCCTTCTTTTGTTACAAACTTAAACATGATTTATTACATAACACTTAACTTGATACAACAAATAAGATCAAGAGGTTTAGTGTATTTGGGGATTAGGATCATTACATGAAAACTTAAAACAAGAAATACAACATCTTTATTGAAAACTTCCTTTACATGACCACTACATTCCCTCGTACTTAGCATTGCATGGGATAACCTGAGAACATGTATAAGAAAAGGGTGAGCTATAAAGCCCGGTAAGGGAGTACACATGGAATAACATGAGGAGTAAAATATATGTTAGAAAATAGGCATATCAATAGAGCATAAAAGAAACATGAAAATAAAGGCATGATAAATCATGATAATCATAACATGGAAATGTGGCAATAACACTTAACATGGAATTAGCATGAGTCAAGGCTCATTGCACATGGAGCATTAGTAAATCCTCATTTCACATAAAGCACGAGTAAACCCTTGTTGCACTTGAATTAGCATGAATCAACACTCATTACACATGATGTATCATGATACTATACTTTACCCAATGCATTGGAGCTCTATAAGGGCGCACCCTTCTTAAACATTTCATTTCATGCATAAGTGTGCCACATGGATCATAAAACATGGATTCATAAAACATAATCATTTATTCCACGATAAAGGAATGTGTAATTAATACATGAAACTTTGTAATCAATAAGTAAATGTGCATAAAGGTGAATACCCTTGATGGATAAATTGGCATGGTATCCACTACACAATGGCATTGGCTTAGAAAAATGGTGCGATTTCGGAAACGTTACGGCGTGACATAAGAATTCATAAAAATGATTGATGAGAGATAAAGGGGTTCCTCATTATATTTACATGTAATGGATAGTAAAGAGGTCATATGGATACATGTCTTAAAAATTATAATGGAATTTATATTCATGATACAAAATTATTGCTTGAATGTAAAATAGGAGATAGAAGTTCCTTTCGGAATTTTGGCATAGTAACGGGTGTACATGGGAGGAATTTAATGAGATAGAATGGGGTATCCCATAATTAAAACATAAAGAGGCCAGTATGAGTTAGGTGTAAAATCATACCCCAACATTCATAATTTAAATTAAAAGGGCAAAACAACTTAAAGAAAATTGGACAAAAATGAGAAAGGAAGAAAAAACCCTTACTTGGAAGTCTGCTTCCAAAGGCTAGAGAGAGGCTTGTGAGAGGCTTATTGGGAGCTTGGGGAACCTTGTGAGGATTTTAGAGAGAGTAGGTCAGAGTTTGGACGAACTCCAAAGGCTTTGAGTGAGGAGGAAGTGGGATCTTGGGTGGGTTTATATAGGAAAGGTGAGGGAATTCTTTATTATTTAGGTTTGGGTGACCTTACAATAAATTAATCCAAACCACAAACCATCCCATGGTTTTTGACCATGGTTTTTGGAAAAGGGAAGAGGAAAAAAAGATTTTATAAGGCCAAAGTCCGAAATTCTTAAAATAATAAGGTTTCTTATGTGGAGGTGAGTCACACTCCCAAGGAAATTAATTTAAAAAGACAAGGTGTTTAATAAGTCTTGAGGGGTCCATTAATGCTTTGAAAAGTAAGTCAAAAAAACCCAAAATCACATTATTTTAATGTTAAAACATATATTGGCTGAACATAAAGATTATAGTATTTTATTACATCATTATTGGGTCATTATGATGTCATAAAACACATTATATATTTAAATGGTATTTAATTTTTACCCAAAAATTTGACTGCCTCAGAAAATTATGAAAAATTAATTGTTGGATAATTTCGACGTCCTAATTCCAGAAATAAAATTTATTTTATATAAATAATTTTCTAAATATTTTAATTTTCACTTTTAAAATAAAAACTGACATTTATCGAAAATTCACGGGTTTTTACAAAAATGGCTTTCAAACCTTAATAAAAATTATAATTGCATTCATAAAATTATAAGATCCATTATATTTAATAAAAATTAATTTAATAATAATAATAATATTTTATTAAAATGTTATTTAATTCAAAAATCCCTTAATTTAATAAAATATAATTCTTAATTAAATAATAACTAAAAACACTATTTGTACTTTAAAAAATATTTACAATGTATCAATAATGACTAGAAATTATATTCATTGTTATATATAAAAATAATGTACATGAACATAGTACTACTTATTTGTTAGATAACCCCTTAAAACAGCCGCATAAGACCTAAGGGTAAGGTGTGCGATGGTGACAGACTCTTGGGGTGGCTCGGATAACATCGCTCGAATGGTAATTTCAATCAACTTCCACTTTTCCCGTAGACGGTCACGTTTGAGCTTGACATGATGAAGCTCAGCTTGGGCTTGGTCAAGAGAGAATCCCAAAGACGCCACCTCTTTTCCGAGCTCCAACAAATGGGATTCATATGGGTCAATGCTATAAGATGAGGCCATCACTTCCTTTGTCTGAGTAAATTGGATTTGTTAAAGTCCAATATTTATACTAATCATGTGATCACTGTTCAATGTCTATATTAGCAACGGTCAAAATTCTTAACATAAAACCAAATAAGTTGAGATTTTATATAAACATAAAGAGACATTTAATTAGATCAAGAGGGATTTCCATTAATGAAACTTTGGGTCGTTACAATCTGGATACGATTGTTTTGAAAAACAATTGATTCAATCTGGATATGATTGTTTTCTGATAGTTTTAAAAGAAAATTGCACCCCTTTATTCTCTCTACCATCCAGATAAGTTAAATTTGAATATGATTCTTTTCAAAACAGACCCAAAAAATGTTTTTCCAAAACAATGTGAAGTGATGAATTTTCTTCAAAAACAACCATGACAACAAAAGAAAACTATAGAAACCTTCATCACCATCATCATTAGCTTGGTCCCAACAAACTCCCCTTTGGATATTTTTATCAACCGAGTTTTAAAAATCACTAAACATTGTAACCTCATGTAATGGATAACATATCAACAATTTTTATCCTATTTGAGCTAATTCGTTGTAGGAAACAAGAATCATTAATAGAAAATCCATGCTATCAAAAAGAATGACCATGAAAACCTCTTTCATTTACCTGTATTTTCTTCATTCTAATTGAAAAAATTCAATTTATTTTCTTACAGCTACTCCAACAAATAGTGTTAATAGTTCTCACACTAAAAAATGTTGAATTCATATCTTGCCCACAAGTATCTATTTTTTGAAATAGATTTATGAGACAAAAAAATTCTCCCCCTTGAAAAAACAATCCAAATGTAGGATGAGAGAGGTGAATGATATGCATACCTCAATCATGAAGAGAAATAGGTTGGACACACATGATCAACCTCGTTTTTGAAAATGATTCCTTCAATAAAGGTTTTGTGAAAATATCATCAACTTGTTCTAATTTCGTAACATACTCCAACTTTAATTCATTCTTCTCCACATTCTCTTTAATGAAATGATATTTTATATCAATATGTTTTGAAAGAGAATGTTACCCAGGATTCTTGGTGAGATTTATTGTACATTGATTATCACAACCTAATAGAAATGGAAACATCATGTCAACAAGTATGTCTTACAATTTTGTTTTCATCTATATAAGTTAAGTAGTTGCTCGAGTAGAAGCAGAATACTCAGATTTATCCATACTAAGTGTTACTATGTTTTGTTTCTTCAAATTCCAACTAAAAAAATCAATCCCAAAAACAATACACCATCATATGTGAATCTTATGTTATCAACATTTTCTACCCAATATACATCAGAATACACAAATAAATCAATAATATTTAATTTATAATACCTGATTCTGAATTCTATTATGCCTTAGATGTATTTGATAATTCTTTTTCCGGCAATAATATTTGATTATCTTAGAGATATCTGAAATCATTTACATGAGTTTACAACATACACAATGTCAGGTCTTGAGGCAGTCAAACACAAAAAAAAATCCAATCAGCTTTCAATACTTTTTTTATCAACATATTTACCTTTTCCAACATTAATAAGCTTTGTTCTGACTTAAATCGGTGTGGAATGAAGTTCTTATTTTTCCATGCCAAACCTATTGAGAATTTATATTGCATACTTTTCTTGGGAGAGGAAAATGTATTCATTTATTTTCTGGAATTGTAACCCCAAAAGTATTTTATTTCTCCATGCATGGACATTTTCAAATGAATTCTTAATTTATTCATTAAATCATTGATAGCTTCCCTCATCATTCTTAGTAAAGATTATATCATCAACATAAACAATTATAATGAGAGAATACACTTTACTTTCTATGATGTAAATTTTGTGATCCATTCTTCCTTTGTTAAAATTCATATTTCTTAATAATGTATCCAATTTGGAATACCATTCCCTCGTAACTTATTTTAGGCCATAAAATACCTTTTTCAATCTGTTCAGATAACCTTCATATTCTCCAATAACAATGGCACATGTTTTTCAATATGAACCTCTTCGTCAATATCACCATTTAGGAATGAAGATTTAAGATCCATTTGAATGATCTTGTAACCTTGTTGTATGGTAACAGCAATAAATATTCTGATTATTTCAAGTCTTGCAATTGGAGAAAAGGTTCCATAAAAAATACCCTCAATTTGTGAATACCCTACGCAAACCAACCTTTCTTTGTTTCTTATAACATCACCTTTTTCATTCATCTTGTTCTAGAAAACCCATTTTGTGCCAATGATGATTTTTGTTTTCTAGCATGGGTATGAGTTCCCATGTATTATTCATTTCAATATGATCCAATTCATCATTCATGGATTGAACCCATTTAGGATGCTCAAAAGCGTCTTTCACTTCACTCATTTCCACTTTTGAATACAAAGTAGTATGTTTAGTGGAATTTGTTTTTCTTCTTGTTTGAACCTTCTGGTGTTGATCACCAATTATAATCATGTTCTCAAACATGGTTCATTAGCCTTGTATATGATTTTTTATTATCTTATTCATCACATGAAATAGCTGATTCAGATTCTTCCCCTTCATTAGAATTACAATCGTTTTTACCCTTATGAGAATTATCTTCTCTAACATTCTTAACTTTATTGTATTTTTTAACATGTTTCTCTTTCTCAGATACATCAATCACTTTTACATAAACTAAATCAATTATTCATTTCATTTCTTTGTTGAAGAATTTGGACCCTCTCTCTTCTAGATAATAGCTATGAATGATTCCATCCTTACCTTTATGCTCATACTTACCATAGATTCCACCATTCTTCATTATAATACAA
Organism: Viscum album; assembly: GCA_963277665.1. Classification (NCBI taxonomy): domain Eukaryota; kingdom Viridiplantae; phylum Streptophyta; class Magnoliopsida; order Santalales; family Viscaceae; genus Viscum; species Viscum album. The sequence continues at coordinate 1,007,622,522 of OY728119.1, read as the reverse complement.
AGACTCCTGAAAACTATAATGTTCTTCAAAGATATTGTTTTCCCATAAAACAATTCAAAGAAAGTCATACCTAATTAATGCCTATAGAAACAATTGTTATGATTATGAACAAGAGTACTAATGGCTTACCTCCAAAAGTAATGAGAAAGTCCATTCTCATGTAACAACAATCTTCCCATTTCCACATGGCTTATATTCTCTCTATTAACAACCCCATTTTATTAGGGAGACTATGGAGAGATATACTCATTCTTAATTCCATTCTTCTCAAGATAGTTTGAAAACTCTTCACTTTTGTATTTTCCACTATTATCAGTTATCGATTTCTTCATAGAATACTCTCATTCTTTCTCAACTTTTCTTCGGAAACATTTATTAATTTTCAAAGAATCTGATTTGTGTTTCATGTACATAACACAAGTAATGAGAGTAAAATAATAAATTAATGTAATGAAGTAATTATATCCATGTGTTTATTGTTTGCTCATTGGAACATGTGTATTGGAATGGATCAGCACCATGGGTTTTTTTGAACAAATATCAACTTTCTTATGTACAACATCTGTAATTTTTCTTTTCTAGAAGACAGTGTAACACCAATCTATTCTTCTTGAAAAAGCAGGAATGTCTCGAATAGTGTCTCTTTTAGATAACATTATCATGTTTATCTAAAAAATATGTCTAATTATTTTATTCCATAACTGATTCTCTCCCACCATACACATGTAACAAGAGTTTTTTGAATCACCAACATAAAGTAAATTTTATTTCGTGCATTGTCCCCTTGTAACAATCTTTCCTTCTTCTTAATTCTTTAAAAAAATCATCTTTCTTGAAGATAACCATGATTCCCTCATCTCACAATTGTGATACACTTAGCAGGTTGTGTTTCATCCCATCAACATGCAATGTTTTCTTAGATTTCATCATTTATTTTCCAATAATGGATGACCCAAAACCTTTGATTTTCAATGATTCATCATTGCCAAATGTCATTATGCCTTCTTTATAATCTTTCACATCCATCAAAAATTTCATGTCTCTTTTCATGTGAGAAGAACACCCACTATCAAGTTTTTAGGGTCATTTTACTTTAATGGATTTTAATGGATTTTAAACAACAACCACCTTTTCCCCTTTATTTTCATTCCTCACCTTCAGCTTTTGAGAATTGAAAATATTTTGATAAACCTCTAAAAAAAGACATCCTTCTTCATGGTGTCCACATTGTTCACATCTTTCAAAAATAGTATCCAACAGTTGGAACCTATTTTCAATCATCACTTTATTCATTTCATATTTCATCAAGACAACCATCTCACTTTTATTTCTATGAGAATATTGACTCCCCCTCCATCTCTTCCTTTCCTAACCTCTGGGATAATAGAAATGTTTTTTATTGAACCAACACATACTGTATGTGTTCTCCAATCCCCACAATACCAGTAATACCCATAGAAAGAGTATTTTCCAATGAAACCTCCATACATATCATAATTGTGAAATCATTTCTCAACCATATTCTCTTCATTTTCAATTATATTCTTCTTCTTCTTTTCTGTTGTGATGAGATAATAAGTATTTGAAACTTTTTCAGATACAAGTAAAACCTTTTCAGACTCAAGATAGTTTGTATCTTCTAAATATTTCACTTTGACCAAATACATAACCTTCACAACATTCTTATTTTCAGACACAATTCTATTCTTCTTATAACCCTTTGAAGATATGTTTTGTCGAACCTTCTCAAATTTATCATTACAAGATCATTCACCAACTTCAGTGATAGATTTTTGGAAACAAATAAATTTATTTTCAGAATCAGATAATTTTTGTTGGAAAAGTTCAAACTCTTCTTATTTTTCATTCATATTTACTTCCAAATTCAAATTATGATATTTTTCATCTTTAAAAGACTCCATCAAATCATAAATCTCTTTAACTATCTTTTCATTCTCACCATAAAATCATTCTTTTTCACATGAGCATTCATCTTCCAAATTATTGTTCTGTTTTTCAAGTCTTCTGATCTTTCTCATACATTCATTCAACTCTTCATTCAAATTCATTTCAAGGTGAGTTTTTTCTTCTTCAGAATTACAGATTCATATTTATTCATCATTCATTATTGCAATGAATGTGTTTTTATTACCATGCTCAATGGATATTTCATATTCATCATCACCCTCTTCTTTTTCTTCTTCTTATTCTTCTTCTTCTTCTTCTTCTATGGACTAGAGACATCTTCTTTTTGATTTTATGAATATATTTTGTTTTCCTCTATCTTCATTTTCCTTTCATGATCATCTTTTTCTTTCTTTATTCAATTTCACTATCATATTATTTTTTTCTTTGAGGAAATTTAGCCTAAAAGTGACCAAAACCTCCATATTCAAAACATTTCATGGGATGTATCAGTTTTTCATTCCTTGTATGTCATTTCACAATGTTAGAAAACAAGGATATGATTTCATTGAGATTTTTACATACCTAATTTTCTGAGTAAGAATCACCAGCTTCATCTTCAATAACAATCTTATTTGAATTTTTTTCTTCATATACTTGAAATACATTTCTCTATCAACCATTGTTTTCTCTTCATATCATTATCACTTCTCATTTCCTTGGTGATAAGAGTGCTAGGTAAATCAACAAGATATAATTTTTTAGGATCACTTTCTTCCAGTGAAGAAACTTTTGAATCAAATTTTCCAGGAGTGATCCACATGATCATTTCAAAAAATATAGAGTATTTCAGCTTTTCACCAATACATATAAAAGTATTCACAATTTCATTCACCCGGGTAATGAATTCCCCAACAGATTCAAGCTCACCCATTTTCAAATCATCAAACTTCAATCACCATATTTGTAACATTACCTTCTTTACATCTTCATTTCTTTGTTTATGGTTTTCAATTTATTCCATGTATGTTTATCTATGTAAAATCCTTTCACTCTAAAGAATTTACTTTCAGAAATAGATAATAATATAGCATTCTTGTCACTTCAATCATTCTCAAAAAACTTCTTATCAACAGGTGTAAGTGGAGTACTATCATCAATGGGAGGAAACCCAACTATTGCAACTTCAAGAACATCATAACTGATAGACATAAGATATGGAAACATTCTATATTTTTGGATATGATATTTATTTTTTCAAAGACTATAATATATTTACTGTTCACACAATTCTCATTCTCTAACATCAAATAATAGTGAAGGAAACCTCATCTCTGGTACCACTTGAATGTCTTCAGTCGGAGTAATGTATCACATAGAGGGGGAGGGGTGAATCAGTGATAATCCTTTTCTTTTATGTTTCTTTTCAATTGAAACAACCTTCACCTCATGTTAGTGATTTTAAATCATTGTTGAAAAAAACAAACCGCACATCCATGGGAACACAATTATTTACAAGGTTCTTTATTCAATAAGAACTGCTACATCCTTGGAATGGTTTGGAAATGATCCAAAACCATAAAATCCACTAAGACAAGAAACTTGGATTAAAACAAGTAGGATTTACAATTTCACTCGTGTAGCACTACAAAACAATCCTACTAGTGCGTGTGAACCCTCTTAGCACAATAGAGTAATACAATTGGTTTTTAACAACTCATGTTATGTGCACTACTTTTCAATTCAACAAATGTATTCAAATTGTAATACAATTCATAAATTCCTTATACAGAAGAATGAAGGACCCTAGAACACTCTGAGAGGGGGGGATTAATTAGGGTGTCAACTTTTTCTTTACAATGTTGTGGATCTTGTTCCTACATTGGTGGGAACTTGTTAAATCTAAAAAACAAATGAATTTATGGAGTTGATATAACACTTTTACATGGTTCACCTCAAAGTGCTACATCCAAGGATCATATGCTGACACTGTGTCAGTCGTACCAAAATCTACTAATCTTCACTAGTTTATAGATTACATGTTTCGGTCATAGACACTATTTTCCCGACACACTGCCTTTACAAAAGGTCAGGGATAGCTCACTACTTTCCTTGGATAACTTCCATTAACTCCCCTTAGCTCACTGCCTCTGGTGAAGTCACACTTAGTTTATGGATGTGAAGGTCCCTTCAATAGATTTTCATCGATGTCTTTATCTCTATTCAGTATGCGACATTGCATGCTTCGAAATCCTGAATTGATGAACTTGAAATCACTGAACCACTGAACTGGATAATCAAAAGCATGTCAGAAGCATAACATCACACTTGCATGCAATACCCCAACTTGTGTGCAAGCTTAGGGAATTATCACGAAAGATGACTTTCATGCAACACCTACTTTCTGCGCAACCCTTATCTTTCACACAACTACTCTGAAGGGTTCACATGGTATTTTAAAACTAACGGAACACCTTGCGGACAAGATTTATTCTCTTAAAATCTTTAGCGTGCAAAGCATTCACGCGACTGACCTACAAGATTTTTTATGGCAGGTTTTTATGTCTTCCTTAAGGGTAGCCATATATTTATAAGCTCTTGATAACCCTGTGCGCAAGATCACGATGCATTTTTGTTGGTGTGCGTATGTTTTACTCTGATCATGAAAAAAACCTTTTGATGTTGCATTGGGCGCGCAAACCCATTCTCCCAACATCTTCCACGCACTCCATGGAATTGCTATTTTTTGATGTACTAATCTATAAACATGTCTTGTACACAAGATCTGAAAACAACTTCAATCATGTGTACAAAAACCAATCTTTCCCACACACTTAGAATATTTTGTGCACCTCCGTTTCCCATAAACATGTTTCTCCATCTTCTGATTTTCAGCCCCAAAAATTTGGAAAACACTGGAGAACGGTGCCACCTTAAATACTGCTCTTGGGTCAAACTGTATGAACCCTTTCCTTGTCTTATCCCTGCTCTTCCATGAATGGGATGACAATAAAAAACACAAACAATGGTCAACCCAATGTGGATTGACAACAAAACCAAACCGAACTCCTTTTTCATAAAAGAACAACCTTGGTTACAACAATCTCCCACTCTGGGTTTGTTGGAAATCTCCAGATCGAGCCAAAACATCACCAGCAACTATAAAAACATGATATAGAAGAATCAACGCTACCAACACTCAAAGTATATGTGGGAAATGCTCAGTGTAGAAAACAATAGAGAAGACATTAATTGTGTTCTCATGTGTTTAAATGAAATCTCTAATTGTTTCCTCATAACCCTAGTAAATATTCACCCATCCCTATTTTCTCCATCTTCAGCCGCAACTCTCTCTGTCTCCTCTAATCTAGAGACACCACATTCTATCCATTTCTCCCCCAATGAAAATAACCACAAAGACGGATAATAATCCATTTTAGAGATCAGAACATACACTTTGTGGGTCGTATCTCCCCCATAAACATGAAACACTTCCACAATATAGATTAAAATAGTTAAACAACTGGGGAGAGGGGAAATTTGTAACCTCCTTATGCACTGGGAGGTGGATGAACACCATGGTTCATCCTATGTTTCTCAAATGTAGATGTTAACAGTGGCTTGGTCAGGATATCATCCACTTGTTCATCAGTTCCCACATGATCCAGTTTAATCACACCATGTTCAACTTTTTCCAGTATAAAATGATATCTTATTTCAATATGTTTTGTATGAGAATGCTGAAAAATATTATTTGTAATATTAATTACACTATTGTTATCACAGTAAATCACCATTGGTTGTTTCACCTCATAACCAATATTTGTCAGTTTCTACTTAATCAATAGTAGTTGAGTGCATGCCTTTGTAGCAGAGATATACTTGGCTTTAAAAGTACTGAGAGAAGTACTTTATTATTTCTTGATCAACAATCCAACACAGTTCTTCCCAATATAAAATCCCCCATTACTGGTGGACTTTGTGTCAACTACATCTCTAGTCCATTAAGCATCAGAAAATGCTGATAATTCATTATCCCTTCTGGGTGAAAATTATATGCCACAATTGTGAGTACCTTGAATATACCACATTATTCTTTTTCCTGTTTCCATATGTTCTCCCTTTGGATTACTCTGAATACGAGCCACTAAGAATGTTGCAATGAAAATGTTGGGATGTGTTTTTGTCAGGTAAAATAACCTCCCAATGATCCTTCTGTACATTTTGGGGTCTACAAAGAACCCATCCTCAAGCTTTTCAAGTTTTGTTCCAACTACTACTGGAGTTGACATTGGTTTTGAGTCATGCATATTAAATTTCTATAGTAGCTCTCATGTATATTTTTCTTGATAAATGAATGTGTAATCCTTATTTTGAATCACTTGCAGTCCCCAAAAATATGTGATCTCCCCAATCATACACATTTCAAATTCTGATTTCATGTGATTGGTGAATTCATCTACTGATTTATTCCTTCTACCACCAAATATAATGTCATCAACATACACTAGAACCATGGAGTGATCTTTTGGAGAATTCTTCACATACAAATTGTGATCTACTCCTCTTCATTTGAATTCCAGCTTCTTGAGATAAGAATCTAGTCAGAAGTACCATGCTTGTTGTTCCTATTTCAAGCTATAGAGTGCTTTATTTAGTTTTCAAACCATTGTTTCATCACTACCAAGAAGAAAACACACTGGTTATTCAATGTAGACTTCTTCTTTGAGTAAACCATTCATGAATGTTGTCTTGACCTCCATTTGATATACTTTATATCCTCTTTGAAGTTCCATGGCAAGGAAAATCCTGATTGAGTCCAGTCTAGACACTATAGCACAAGTTTTTTCAACATTAACACCTTCAATCGGGGAATATCCTTTACATACCAATCATGCCTTGTTTCCAATAACACTTCCATGTTCATCAAACTTGTTCTTGAAGATCCATTTTGTACTAATAACATTGTGACCTTTGAGTCTCTTAACAAGATCCCATGTCTAATTCTTGTCAATCAGATCTAACTCATCATTTATGGATTTCAACCAAGATTCATCCATTGCAACTTCTTTAAATGATAATGGCTCCACAACTAATAGAAATGCAGATTGTGTGTTATTACTCATCCTCCATATATGTGTGGGTTCACATCACTCCCCAATTATGTTAGATAGATCAATCTCATCTCTTAGATTTATCTTGTGAGGTTCAGTTTCATTCTCTCTAGCTAAGGTTTCATCATTAGATTCTTTTTTTGAGTCAACATAATGATGTGACTCCTGAGTGTTTTGTACACCTTCCTCTATTTCTGTATTTATATTTACTCCACGTTCACTTTATTCCTATCTTTCTATCACATCAGCATATGAAATCCTTGATTAATTTGTGGTGTTCACTTTAATGATCTTAACATCACTTCTTTCCACAATCCATTCTATTCTCATGTCAAAACACTTGTAGGCATTGTTGTTCATTGAGTATCCAAGTAATATTCTTTCATCTGCATTATCACCACACTTCCCTTGATTTCATTCATTGTTTCTCACAAATCATTTACTTCCAAAAACATGAAAGTATTTCCAAGAGGGACTCATTCAATGCCACAATTCATATGGTGTCTCCGTATCACCCATAGAATGCCCTGTTTTCTTTTGAACATACACTGCATCTGGAACAGCCTCTTTCTAGTAATGTCATGGAATACAACTATCAATCAGCATAGTTCATGCCATGTTGTTCACCAATCTATTCCTGTATTCAACAACTCTATTTTGTTGTTGAGTTCTCACTACAGCTACCTCATATTGCATCGCATGTTTCTTTAGGTAGTTTTCAAATTAAATAGACGTATATTCTCCACCATTTTTAGATTGCAAAACTTTTATTGTTCATCCAGTTTCATTCTCGATGATTTGACGATATGTTTTCATGCAGTAAAGTACTTATTGTTTCATATGTATAACCATTAAACATGTAATTATATTGTAATCATCTATGAAAAATGACGAAGTACCTTTCTCTATGAGTTCCAGTAACATTTATCGGTTCACATACGTCTGTATGAATGAGATCAAGAAGATGAGATTCCCTATTATTATTTGGACGATATGAACTATAGACCAGCTTTCCACAAATTCAATCATCACAATATTTTTCATGTTCACACTTCATGTTGGGATTGTCAATGATATTATTCAGTTTTTATATTTTCTCCATGTCTTGTTGGTTGATGTGCCCCAGACTCTGATTCCACAAGATATTTTATTCTTCAATAGTCATGTAACAAATGATTACTTTACTCTCAACCTGATACATATTTCCTTCTATTTTACATCCTTTCATAAGTAAATTTCTTGTCTGCCCCTTTATAGAGCATCCTTTTGATCGAAAGTGACTATAAATCTTAAGTCACATTGTTGACTCACACTTAGAATATTGTGATGCAGACCATCCACCTAAAGAACTTCAGTTTTCTTCAGCTCTCTAATATCTAGCTCAGTACTTCCAAAACCTTTTATCTTCAACGCACCTTTGTTACCAAACCACATTGTTCCATTGACCTTTTTATTGATATTCTTTAATCGGTCTTTATTACCCATCATGTGGCACAAACATCTAATATCAAGAATCCATGTGCTACTATTCTTTTTAGCATTGAGGGATACTTCTGTATGATTGGATTTTTCAATTTTATTATTTTTCTCCCATGAGTTATTGTGCTGAGTGTTGTAAATTTCTAGCCTTGAAACTCTCTCTTCCGTGTATATGGGTTCTTCATACTGAAGATCTTCTTCCAGATGGGAAAACCTATTTGCAAGAGAAACATAGTCTTGTTGATGAACATTGACTTTTCTCTCATATCGATATGAGGTGTCTATTTTTTTCCTCTTCCTACAATAAATAGCTTTATGGAAAAAGTTAGAACAACGATAACAATATCCATAGAAATTTTTTCTTCTAAAAGAATTAAGATATGATTTTGTTCTTCTTTATTGAACTCCCGTCTTTTCTCTAGTAAAATAGCTCCTTGACTCTTTGCAATAAGTCTTGGTATGGCCCAGATATCCAATGAACTTAAACTTCATGAGAGTAAATATCTTCTCACATCTGTTTAACCTCATTCATTCTTCTATAGGATAGTAGTTTGAATGCCTCTGATTCCTGGAGGCTCAAGGATAGACTTTTTTTCTTCTTTTAGATTGTATTGGGGGTTTATTTTTTATCACTCCAGATGATTTTTTCATATCACCCACATTCATCATGCCTTTATTTTGGTCACCTTTATTTGTAGCATTTGACAACTTAGCCTCACAATTCCTTCCACTATTTACCATGTAACCAGGTCATTGATCATTGAAAATATTTTCAACTCCATTAGAACCACATTTTTCTCTCTCTAACAAACCAGCATCTAAAAACCTTCCAAACTTTATTTTCTTCCTTGATTCTTTTGAAAATGTTTCACTCTCATGTTTACTCCTAAGAGTAACAACATCCTCTTCAAGACCCTATGTATTATTGGTCTTTTCTTCTAGTCTGGTGGTGAGTTCATTGATGACATTTTCCTACTCTTCAATTCTCAGCTTCAGATAAACTACATCATCAGTGCATTCAAGAATTTTAGACTATACTTTCACAAATTCTTATAGTCATTCAATTTCAGCTTTGATTTGATCAACATAATTAGATGATTCAAATACAATTGATTTCTAATTATTGAAAATGTTACATTTGATCTTAAGCATACTAATAGAATCATTAAGTTGCAACTCGGGATAGGAATTAGTGGTCAACTGATTGTCTTAACCATTATATTTTGACGGTTCTGATTTTTCAATAGTGGTCATCATGGAAGAATGGTTTCTAGTTTTAAATTCTTATTCTTCTTCTTCATAGAATTAATTATCATTATCTTCCTCTTCACATATAAAACTCTTCTTCAGTACATTCTTTATAGATTTGTAGTCTCCATTTTTGGAAAACATTTTCTAAGGGTTCTCAATTTTTTCATCTTCACTATTTCCATCATTGATATTTCTTAAGCACTGAATGGAAATGTTCCCAACTATTCCACAACTAAAGAAAGAAAGAGGTAACTTCTCTTTGAATTTCCCTTTTACCTTCTAGAACTTCTTGGAAGTGAGAGAAAGAATTTCTTTTTCCTCATCATCATCACCACTACTATCATTTTAAATTTTTAGATTCTCCATGGAATTGAATGTCATTTCCTTACTCACTCGAGTTGTTGTGTCTTCTGGTTTGACTCTCATTTCACATGCCAACTAGCTGCTCAGTAGATCATATAGAGAAAGTATAGAAAAATCTCTTTCCTCAAGGGATGACACCTCTACATTGTTCATTGCTGGAAGTCTTCTTAATATTTTCTTTACAATATCAATGTCGTTGATTTCTTCACATAGACCCCAAAATTCTCCAACCACTTTACTAATTCGATAGAAGAAGGAGTTTGTAGGCTCATCTGGATGCATCTTCAGATCATCAAACCTATTAAGCAGGACTTGTAGTTTCACCTCCTTCACATTTATATCTACTTCATAAATATTATCAATTTTATCCGATATGGATTTTTATGAGGTTCAACTCATCACCTTTAGATTGATATGATCAGAAATGGTTGCAGTGATTGCATTCTACTCTTTAGTATCTACATCAAGAATTTTCCTGTCTGCATCAGACATAGCCAGACCTGTTGGATCAGTGATTTGTATTCCTCGCATAGTAGAAAAATGGAATTCCATTCCAAGAGATATTAGATGATATCTCATTCTGTTCTTCCGTATCTGAAAATTAATTCCATCAAAGAGGGGGACACCACTAACATTGGATGAATTCTTCATAACATTATATAACATATCAAACTCTAGTGAACCTCCCTTTGATACCACTTGAAGGACCCCAGAACACCCTAAGATAAGAGGGGTGAATCATGGTGTCAAAATTTTCCTTTTAATGTTGTGGATCTTGTTCCCACATTAGAAGGAACTTGTTAAATATATCCAAAAAATAAAAGCATGGAGTTGACACATCACTTTTACTTGGTTCACCGCAAAGGGCTACGTCCAAAGAGAATACACTGACAGTGTATCGATCATACCAAAATTCACTAATCTTTACTAGTTAATGGATTACAAGATTTTGTCATAGACACTCTGTGCTAGGCACACTTCCTTTATGAAAGCTTAGGGACAACTCAATATTTTCCTTGGATCACTTCTGTTGACTCCCCCTAGCTCACTGCCTCTAGTGAAGTCACACTCAGTTTATGGACTTGAATGTCCCTTCAATAGATTTTCATTGAAGTCTTTGTCTCTATTCAGCATGAGAGACTACTTGCATTAAAGTCCTTAATTGATGCACTTGAAATCACTGAACCACATAACCGGATAATCATAAGCCTATCAGAATCATAACATCACACTTGCACGAAATACCCCAACTTGGGTACAAGATTTGGGAATTTTCATGAAAGTTGAATTTCATGCAACACCTACTTTCCACCCAACCCTTATCTTTCATGAAACTTTACTAAAGGGTTCACTTGGTATTTTCATAATGAAGGAACACCTTGTGTGCAAGATTTACTCTCTTAAAGTCTTTAAACCACAAATCTTTCATGTGACGGAGTGACTAGATTTTAGATGAAATGTTAGTAATTCTTCATTGGGGGTAGCCACATATTTATAGTCCCCCGATGACCCTTTTTGCATGATCCTGACACGTTTTCGTCAATGTGCATAAGTTTCACGCTGAGCACGCAAAACCCCTTTGGACATCGCATTGGGCCCACAAACCCTTTCACGGAGCATCATCTTTTGTGAACTCCATGGATTTTCTATTTTTTGATGTTTGGATCTTGAAACATGTCTTGCATGCAAGTTCCAAAAACACCTTCAATCTTGCACGCAAAAACCTATCTTTCACACACACTTTAATACTACTCTCAAATCAAATTGTATAAACCATTTCCATGTCATCCCTTGATCTTTCCTTAAATATATGATTATAACAAACACAAACAATGGTAAACCCAAAATACATTGACAAAAAATACAAACCTAACTCCTTTTTTAGAAAAGAACAACATTGGTTCTAATAATGAAAGGTAAGAACTACCTAGAATTTTTTATGTAACCCTGAGTCCTATCTTTTCTGAGTCTGATTCATAAAAAAAAATACTCCCAGTCAGATTTTCTGAGAGAATATGATATAGTAGATTCATCACCACTTCAATTCCTGAATATAATTTTCATGATGAATATAATATGAATGAATCAGCACCACCCAAAACAATTCTCAATCTGAATGAAATTCATCTCTTCTTCTCTCTAGAAACCTGAAGCTTCTATCTCATTGTAGTGAATAATGCAAGATTTTTTAGAAAGTACAATTTATGTGTTTCCCTTTTATAGGTGACCCAAAAGGAGTTTAGGCGGGAATGAGAAAATATTTTCTACTTAAAAAAATTCACCCACATTTAAATTTCCCATGAAATCTCAGAGCACTTATGACTTCCTCAGCACTTCTCGATTATTCTCGAAACATCTAAAGTCTTCATATTTTCTTCCCATATTCTCATTTAAAATGCCAATACGATTAAAATTGATGATCAATACATGGGTCAGATCATCTGAATGTGATTATTTCATGTTGATTTATTCAAAATAATGATTGATACCATACCAATTAAATGTGTTTGAAGAAATGTACTTCTCCACTTAAGATACAATAACTCATCAATATTAAAGGCCCCCCTTCAAAATTTATTATTCAGTCCTCACTTTATTTTCTTTTATATAGACCAACTTGAAAAAATATATAATCTCATTCAAAACATGTGCTTGAATTATAACATCCTTCATAACTTTGAATGCTTTGAGGATCATCTTTAGGATTGTCTAAATTCAATTTGAATGCATTGTAAATTCCAATTCATTCCTTTTTCTTTATTTTCATCTCAACCCAAGAATGATATTTTCTAAATAAAAATGTTCCATATACGATCAACATGAATATGATCATTTTGGGTTACGATCATGCGGGTTATGATCAGTGGTTATGATTTCTGGGTATGATCATTCTAGTTGCGATCATTCTTGATATGATCACTATTTATGATAATTTTGGTAACGATCATTCAGAATACGATCATTCTAAATATGATCGTTCTGGTTACTATCATTCTTGATATGATCATTATAGTTTTGATCATTTCTAGTTATGATCAAATTCAATCTGAAAACAATGATCTACCTAGATGTGATACCATAAATTCTGAATATGATTCTTTTTTGAACTATATCACCTCTTATATTTTACCCATATCCAATAAATTAAAATATGAATATGATTCATTTTCAATTGCCACCATCTCTTTCCATTTATTTTACACAAATACAATTGTTTTGAAAAACAATCGGTGCCTCATCTTCTATCATCACCACATTTTAAATAAGCATCACCCTTCCCATCAGTATCACCATTTTAAATCATTATCTCCCTTATCCATATGCATCACCCTTTCCTATCGGCATCACCATTTTCATTGGAACCTCCTTTTCCATCAGCACCACATTTATCGACATCACTTCTTTTAATTTCAAAACTAATCCAATTTTTTTGAAAAACAATCTATACAATCTGGATGCGATTTTTTTAAATCCAATCAATACAATTTGGATATGATTTTATTTTCTTATTGTCATGAAAAATATTGGTACCATTTCTTTCTCTCTACCATCCAGATACAATAAATATGAATATGATTTTTTATGATTATTTTAAAAAAGTATGAATATGATACTTTTCTTATTGTTTTGAAAAATAATTTTAATAAGATTCTTTTCAAAAAAAACCCAAAATTATTTTTTCCAAAACAATGTGAAGTGATTTATTTTTTTCAAAACCAACCTTGACCCCAAAATAAAACTCTTGAAACCTTTATCACCATCATCATCAGCTTGGTCCCAACAGAAGGAAGGGAATATTCTATCAAAATTGTTAAGGAAGATCTAGACAATGATGTGACATCAGGTACACTAGTTATTCCTTAATGAGTAATAAACATTTTATTTGATTTTGGTTTTGTCCATTCGTTCGTATCATGCATATTTTTTAGAATTATTCATACACTAACTTAATATATGGGGGTTATGCTATCTATGAGAATAGTAAATTGAAAAATTACTTAATCCAATTAATATAAATCCTCCACAATCAATGTTTTTAAAACAATCCCACCATAAAATCTAGTCATCATAAGTCATCAATATGAAATAATTCTGTATGGGATGTCGTGACTCATCTTACAAAGTTATTTCAATTCATTTTGATTAGACAATACTTCTCACCTAATGAAATTATAAAGATATAGAATATAGAATTGTTTTCGCATCATTGAACATCAATACCGATTACATCTAATCAAGAACCTATATTTACCTTCATGTTCACGAAAAGTCTCTAACATTGTCTAATCACTGAGTTGAACTTTTTTACAGCTTATCACCCCTAATATAATGTTCAATATAATCAGAATATCCTGAGACCTAAATACATTTTCAGACCATTCTTGGTGGACATCAATGGAGGATGTGTTCAACATCTTCCTCTAGTTTAGTTCTTATTCAATAAAAGATTTCACTCAAGAATAAAAATGGATCCATACGAATCCCTATATGGTATGAAATTTAGAATTCCTTCATTATAGGATAAATGTATTGAAAAAAAATTATTAGGATGTGAAAAGGATTGCAAAATGGTAGAAAAGGTCAAGACCCTTCAGCAATATTCCTATTGAAATAGTGATATGACGATTGGAATATTAATATGTCTATCGGGAAAAGTAACCTTCCCATTGGAATATTATACTTACAAATAGTAGTGTAATACAATATTTAGATATCACATTAAATAAAATTATGGTATTTTTATAACTAGGTGAATTTAATTTTTTTAATTATAATTTTATAATAAATATAAGGATTTAAAATTTATTATATTCAAAAAATGGATATATAAATTAATATTAAGTTGTATTATAATGAAAAAATAATTTTACGAGACCAAAAGTCATTTTCAAAATTTTCAAAAAGTGATCTTAATATTATAATTGATATTTTTCAAATAAATAATAATTTTATATAGAAGTTAAATTTTATATATTTTAAAAATTATTTTCAATAAATGGATTTCATTTTTTCTAACTAAACATTATAAAATGGTTATGGGGATTTCTTTTATTTTTATAAAATAGTTGAATATTTTGTTGATAATAAAATACAATAAAAACAGTATTTAACATTAGAAGATAAATACACAAATTTATGAAACATTGCTAATGTAATCACTCATTAGATAAAACAAACATAGAGTATTTACTATATATAGTACCAATAATAATTACTATTGATTATTTTAATCCAAAAAAATAAAATAAATATTGTAATATTAAAAAATACCCCTCTCCTCTCTATATAAATATCACACATCACCTACCCTTATCTAAATAAAATCAATATCATATATATTTACAAATTTATGAAATATTACATTCCCAAACATCATCCCCTACCATAGTGCTATTGGTATCATCCAAATACCATTTCAAGAATCCTTAATGGGTAGCATAAGAGGATGAAACTAAAGGAAGAGGTAAGACTCTCAACTAATCACTTTGAATTTAATTCTTCTTATACCACACCATATAATTTTCATAAACCTAAACATAGTATCATAAGAATCATTAATATATTGATATATTATTACTATGGTGGAATGTTCATCTTAATCCTTCAGTTCATAGTTTCAAAAATCAATGGGTTGTCTAATATATGGTTGGTTCTCCACATCAATTAACAACACATTTCACTTTCCTTCACTTAACTCAAGGAAGTTCATAAAAATATCTTGATGGATAAATAAAATTAAAATAATTTTATTATTAATTATTTCATGTTTCAAATTGAATATATATCTATAATATTAATTAGAAAAAACCGAGCCAGTAAAACATTGTAAAACTACATAAATTAACTAACTACCTAATGCTAACATTTTTACTCAATGATGTGTACATGTATAATAAAAAACTTGATTAAATGGGACCATTTAAATTGTTATAAGATCATTAATACCATTTAATTTATTTTATATAGTTTTATTCCCATGTGTAATGAATTTTAATAATTATATAGAAGTTACGCAACCATGGATCCATGAAATAAATGCTCTATTATCAACAGAATTAAATACAATATGTCATTTAAATGTTTTTTAAAAAAAATAATTAAATTGTAATAAATTAAATATAGATTTAAAATGTTTTGAATAATTAATTAATAAATTTAATTTTATTATTCAGGTTGTAAAGTCAAATACCAATACAGATTCTTATATGAGTTAAGGGATCTCCTCAAACCACCCTTTTTCTTTGGGTTATGAAATTTCTCTCTATAAATAACTATCTACCTCTAATAAATGTTATTTAAATATTCTAAATTCTATATATATGTATATTATATATATATATCCAACTTATTCTACTTTTCCATGATGATTTTATATGTTCCATAAGTTATTTTTTCAAATGTAAATCATTTCCTTCCATTGGAAATTTTTATGATTATTCCTTAGGATTGATTATCTATTTTGTAATATATAAGATTGTATATGTAATGTTGGGTGATCATAAATATAACTCCAATGCACTAGTTAATGTATTTTTCTCCTGATATTTCATGCATGGTATTTGGGAGTAAACCTAATCCATTATGTGACTCCATACACCATGTAATGTTGTCTTAACGGTTATCCTTAACATTTGTATATATAATGTTATATGTTACTACCATACACTTTTTTTCATGATTTACAATTCCATGTTCATTATGTTAATCTCTCATGTGATTATTCATGATCCCTCTATTTTATGATATCATTTTATCCATTTGAATCATATGTTATGATTCATTATCATGTTTATTAAAATACTTGGTTTTTTATCACACCCATTTTTTATATATACCACAAGTTATCCTAGGAAGTTTTATAGGATAAAATGGATTAATTCACTCCTAATATAATTTAAAATAATGTCTTTTTTAGATCCATTGTGAGGTATCATGACCATAGTCTTCCTAGGACATCTACATTTTTGAACATGTGGTTGTATTTAATATATTTTTAAACCAGAAATTATATAATGACATGTGTAAAACAGTTGGGTCAATATTTGTTGGGATTAGGTGTATTTTGTTACCAGGAAATAATATTTTTATGGAACAAGGCCATGACAATATTTTTTTATTTTTGATATAATGCATTCAATCATTATAAGATTAGTATTATTGATATCCATTTTTTCATTTATTGTCTGGTATATTGTATGATCTCAGTTTCAATTTGACTAGGGATATATGATATTTCATTATCCCAAACATAATATTTAAGACATGTTTATGACATGACTGTGTCAGTTGTATGTTCTCCCTTAATGAGTGTATAATCTCACCCCTTATTATATTTTCATTTCACCTAATAATGAAGAAAAGTAATACATGTGACATGTTTATAACAATAACACCTAATAATTAATAGGAGATGATTAACACTCTTTATAATTGATTAAGATTCATATTTACTATAAAAAATGATTGATTGATACAAATAACATCGTATTTTAAATTAATATCTTTGATATATAAGAGTTTCAATAATAAATATGGGATTATTTTATTTGAGGATGGTTGTAAGAAGGCTTTTATATATTCTATCAATGTTAATATGAAATTTATGTGTTTATGGTACTAGGTATGATAATGTGAGTTTGGGGCTACCCAAAAATTGAATTTGATAATATTTATTCAGTAATTTTAATTATTATTTAAAATTTTTAAATTAGAAGACTTTGATTATTTTTCACGATGATTTAAAAAATATATAACGACGTTATAACCATGGTTACGGTTAAATTGGGATAATAATGGAGGTTAATGTGAGATATATTTTTATAAATTCCATATAAACATTTATAAATCATTTTTTTTGAAGATATTTCGACCTTATGTTAACTTATCAATCAATTATTATACATTCTATTTCAATTTATCATTAATGTTATATTATTAAAAATTAATTTTTATTTAATTCTATGTGAATCCCTCCAATCACATATATATTTAAATATATTTTACTCTTTTATTCAGAAATATACATCACTCGAGATCATCCTTTAACATAAAAAATTAATTCCAATATTCCCACCCTTCAATATAGGGATTATTTTATTACCCTATGTCCATTATAAGAATGCATAATGTGTATGAAAAATTAGATCTTTAAAAGAAGATGTAATCATCTTACCTGACTATTTCAGGTTCATTTTTTCTTCTTATTTCCCCTAAATTAGTTTTTTGTCATTAAATAATTAATCTATTATCATTAATATACTAATATTTTACTATTATTTTGGTAAAACTATTTTCCACCTCCATTTTATTAAATTAGAAATGAGAGTATCTCTCTTACATATGTGTGGACTACCACCTCCATATAGCGGTATGATTAATTTTTCCTCACCCCCACCAATGGATGGTTATAATGATGTATTTCCTAAAAATATATTACATTGATGATATAATAAATATTCTATAATTATAAAACATTGTCTTTTTTCACTTTATCACATTAAAAATTGATATATTTTTCATCTATACATATGGACAACAATCTCCTTGAGAAATGAATTTCATTTTTAATATCATGATTTTATAGATTGTTATAAAATTATACATAATTAATATATATTATACTAATGATATGAATAATGTACTTAAAACATTATATTAATAGTATACCAAAACATTTTCCTACTCAATTGATCATTATAATACACTCTTGTTTGTGATGGTTTTACCACCTACATTTGTGATGTTATATTTTTATGGAATTAATGATTAAGTAATGTCATATAATAGTGATATTATGTAATGATTTGGTATATTTTAATGTATTAAAGTTCTGAATATTATGGAACCAAGATCAAAATGTTAGGACCATAACTGCCTACAAAAACATTAACAATAAAAATAATAATGATAATGAAAGATTGTTAATTAAAAGGTGATAAAATGTACTAAGTATATTAGGTACTATATTATAAGTATTAATATGGTTTTGGAATATAATTATAATAAATTTAAATTTATAGTACATGATGTTAGAGTTACTACAAAACAAGTTAGACGTGAGGTAAGGGTTTCTCATCACACTTCTGTTTCCATGAATCATATTCCACATTAACGACAGTTCTCATTCATGTGGTGTATATACTACTCATTTGATATGATATATCATGAATATATTTCTGTTTACTTTTTTAAAATTTTCATTTGAATATATTTCTATTATGGGGGTTATGATTAAATATTTTGAAAAGCGGTAAGGGAATTATGATACAACTTCTTTTTTTAATTTCATTGTTTATGATAATATATATAATTATGAAATTTTTTGATATATATCTCATAAATCATATTCATTTTATTCTCTTCTAGTCCATTCTATATATTAAAATATTTTATTTAATTTCATCTTTATAAGTAATAAAAATTGTGAAAAAATAATTTTATGGAAATATGACAATATTTCTCTCTTAAACTGGGAATATTTTTATTCCATGTTAATATATAGGTTAAAAATATTTCATGATTAATTTTATTATTATAAAATTATTTTTTAGAGGATTTTTTTCCTTTTTTTAATTCTATAAAATGTTTTAACATGAATATTTTTATCATTTTTTCAATGCTGGTGCTTTATCCTGAATGTGTGTAGTTATGTTTTGTTTTAATGTTTACCAGATGAATTAATTTTCATGTCATAATTAATAAACTAATCATTTAATACTCCTTTACATGATTTCATTTTAAAAAATATATATTTTTTCCCTAGTATTATTGTCACGACCCGTCCTCGGGACCCGTGTCGTGACTACCCCAAGTCTGCCTCCCATAGGCCAGGGGCTGGTGACTAGCACCAAAGGCATAAATCCCAGAAAAAGGGGAAGGCATTGCCTCATAAAGTAAAAAAACACAACAGAGTAAGCCAGTAGAAGTAAAAACTAAGTAAAACTGGGTAAAATGGAAAGGGCGGAAAGTAAATGGGCCAGAATAAAAACCCAAACTAAAAGTAAAGTACAACTGGAAAGAAAGTATAGCAATTGAAAGTAAAGCAGCAACGTCAAGCCGTCCACTGGAAGACCCACCTGAAGGGTGGGTACAGATAGCCTCCTCAGCTCCTCGGGTCCAGCCGTCCGCTCCGTGTACGTCCCGCCCAGTGGTCCACCTCCAGGTACCGACTTTCTCCACAAGCCTCAACCACGATCAGTGTTGTCCGTCTTCTGCACCCAACACAACGTAGTGCGGGTATAGCCCGTGCAGGGGTGAGTATATGCTACTCATTAGGGACCCCGAGACCCCCCGAAGGTCTCCTAGAATCCAAAAAAGATAATCCACAAAGGAAAGATACAATCACGAAGTAACATCTAACACTACTTAGGTATATGCCCATACATACACCTAAGTCATCAATTCTAGTTCGGCACCAACATCGGAGCCCAAGTTCGATCACGTCCACATAGGAGTACAACCCAATCCACATATGATAACACAACCCACTCCACATAGGAAATCAAGTCAATCATATCGAAGATATTGATTGAAATTCAAGACTTAACTCACACAGGTATACTTCTTCGTAAGGTGATAGATATGATCAGATATAACCACTGATTCATCTAAGCTGGGACCCACGTAGGATACTAAACCAGCTAAGCTGTCGGACCCACATAGGATACAGACCAGCTACTCTGCCAGACCCACTTAGGATAGTAAGAACAGAGTCAAACACTGCTAGACCCACATAGGATACAAGAACAGTAGTCATCGTCGTCGAACCCATGGAGGATTTCATTATGATCTTCATCGCTGTCGAACCAACGGAGGATTTCAGTGCATTCTTCATCGCCGTCGAACCCACAAAGGATTTCAGTACGGTCTTCATAGCTTCCAAACCCAC
Organism: Viscum album; assembly: GCA_963277665.1. Classification (NCBI taxonomy): domain Eukaryota; kingdom Viridiplantae; phylum Streptophyta; class Magnoliopsida; order Santalales; family Viscaceae; genus Viscum; species Viscum album. Next base: position 1,007,601,522 of record OY728119.1, on the reverse strand, counting down.
GAAGGATTTCAGTTCAGTCTTCATCGCTGCTGAACCCACATAGGATTTTAGTGTAGTCGTCGTCACTACCGAACCCACAGAGGATTTCAGTGCAGTCATCATCGTCGTCGCAGTCGCAGCCAGCTCTAGGGTTCCCGCACACAGCATGCTCGATTCCGGGAGGGTCCACTTCACGAGCCAAGGGGTCGATACATCAAATTACACGTAGTCCGGAGTTGATGTATCTCAAAGTTTCATCTCGACAAGAGGAACTAAACGTGACAGACGGCGCATCAATCGGACGCCCGGTCTGAGAGTTATTGGTTTTTTCGTTTCAGGGGCCCGGTTGGTTTTTAAGTCAAAAACAAAACTGATCACACTCCTACTACATCCAAACCTCAAGCAGAGTAATCCAAAAGGTTAGTTTCACTAAGAGGAATCCAATAAAGTCGATGGCACGTCAATCGGACGTCCAGAGCTCAAGTTATAAGCGTTTCCGCTCCGAGGGCCCGGTTGGTTTCATGTTCGAACCAACCCGGCTATACACAAAGTTCTCTAAAACCTTTAGTGTAATATACTGAAATGACCGTCTCGATCCAAGGATCGCATCGCCACTGACAGTGTGTCTATCGTAGGTCTGTAGCCCAAGATATGGGCAAAAGAACGAACATGTCCGGTTTTAGGGGGTTTTGGGCCCGAGACCGACCCGGCCCGAGACCCCCTGGGTTGGACCGAACCGGGTTGACCCGAACCGGGTACGGGTCCAGACCATTAGGGAACGGCCCGTCCTGGTGGGTGCGGCCCGACCCGGCTGGCGCGCCCCGGCCCAGCCTGGGCGGCCGGTTGGCCTGGCACGGGCGCGGCCCGCATGGCCAGCTCGGTGCTGGCCGAGCCGCCGCGGAAGGGGGGGCGCGCTGCCCCCTTATTTTGTAACTGCGGCCCCCACATGGGGGCCGCTTCTTTTTCCAGGAAGGGGTTACGACCCCCAGCCTTTTCCGATCGGCCGGCCGGTGCCGTCGGGGGACTCGCGGTCCTACTCCTTCGACGCGACAGCGACCGGCGGTCCGGACGCCGCTCCCTCCTCCGCCACAGCCTTGGTCTGACCGGCACGGCGCGACGGCGCAACGTCCCTTCGCTGGGGCCCCGCCCCGGGTGTGGCCCCTTCATGTTTCTCCGGCACGGCGCGGCGGCGTCGTGCCCCTTTTCCGCGGCCCGACTCCGGCCATGGATTCTTTCGGGCTCAACTTCACGGTGCTACGGCGTCGCGCTTCTTCGCCGCATTCCTCTATGTTTCCTTGCGGTTCCGTTGAACCGCTCCGCCTTCTTTCGAGCCGCAATGAATAACATCAAAGGGGAAGGAGGGTGGGCCGTGTTCGTGCGGTCTGACCTCCTCCTGTTAAAATGATAAGAGGCGGCCCAAAATAAAAGACGAAGAATGGAAAGAATAATCACGAACAAAAAATTCCAAACCCCTACCTCGATGAAGTAATTCACGGTTGTCAAGCGCCGCAAAATATGGCGTCGCGGGGCGTGGTTTTGTAGACGTCGACGGAGAGTGTCTGAGGAGGCGTCGTCTTCTCTATTATCACAAAGAGAAGATGATGATTGCACATCGTTGGAGAACTCCCACGTCGGTGTCTCTTCCCTTGTCGTGGAGGAGAAAAGGGAACGGAGATATCGGAGTCATTGAGTCTTACTTCATTGAAGAGATTATTTTCTTCATGGAAGGATTGAAGCTCTTCGCAGGAGGATAAAGTTCTTCCCAAGAGAAAAGAGTTCTATCTCCCCAATATTCTCACACCACAACTGACCCTCCAAATTAAAATAAGTCTTATCTTATTTTATTACATCAATCCAAGCATTTCAATTTTAAAAATCAAACACATAACTCACTTAATTAATTAAGTTTGTTGGCGTGATTAAAGAGGAGAGAGGGGGAGGTGAGTGGTCTCACATTAAAGGGGAGTTAAAAATAAAGGGGAAGTTATGGAGTTAAGGAATTTGAAAAGGTGGGGGATCGTGTGGGCCCCACCTCATCTTAAATCCTCTCAAGGGTAGTTAACAACAAGTGGGTCCCACCCCCAACTCCCTTACTTAGGATATAACTACTTAGAGAAAAAGAAATATAATTTTAATATAATTTTATTTTATTCCTCCCTAAAACCACCTTTTTAACAACTCCTCCCAAGAAAACACACCTTCGGAAAAGGTTCTCCTAAGCAATTACTAACACTGTGATTCCATCGGTGCCCTCAGATTTCGATTCCGAGCAACGGTTCAAAAGTTAGGAAATCCCGCTCGTTCGTTCACTAAATGTACCCGAGCTAAACTTCGGAAATTGATTCTGGGCACACCGGGCCTCGGAATCAGGTTCCGTCAGAAACTGTGTTCTTGTAAAATCCCAAATAAAATTAAGAAAAAATTTCCCTTGAATTTTACGGGTCTTTACATTACTCCCACCTCAGGGATTTATTTCCCTGTAAAGATACATCACAAACTAGGGGAACAAATAAGGGTACTGAGCACGCATCTGAGCCTCCCGATCCCAAGTTCTCTCTTGGAAGTTCTTGTGATGTCGTCTGATGCTCACTATAGGTACTGACCATCCACGTAGGACCCGCTTCTATCGATCCTTGATCTCCACCGAGACCTCCACAAAAGTCACCCCATCGTCAATGTCCAACTCCCCATGGTCGATGATATGCGTCGGGTCATGCACGTATATCCTCAGCTGAGATACATGGAAGACGTCGTGCACTCGGTGCAACTGAGGTGGTAGAGCCAGGTGATAAGCCACCTCACCTATCCTGATGAGAACCTAGAATGGTCCGATGAAGCGTGGAGATAACTTGTCGCCCTGGCCAAATCTCTGTAATCCACATCGAGGTGAGACCCGCAAGAAAATGTGGTCTCCATCCTCGAACTCCAGTGGCATCCGCCTCCTATTAGCATAAGACTTCTTCCAGCTCTGAGCTATCCTCATCTGCTCCTGGATGACCTGGACCTTCTTTGTCTTGCCCTGGACCATCTCCGGTCCCACAAGTGCTGACTCTCTAGGGTCTGTCCAGTACAGAGGTGATCTGCAAGGTCAGCCGTAAAATGCCTCATATGGTTCCATCCTGATGGTGGAGTGGTTGTTGTTGTTGTAAGTGAACTCCACTAAGTTTAGGTGGTCCTCCCAGCTGTGACCAAATTCGAGGACACATGCACGGAGCATGTCCTCAAGAGTCTGAATGGTCCTCTCTGTCTGACCATCCGTCTGAGGGTGAAAGGCGGTGCTCAGTCGTAGTTGCATCCCAAACGCCTCCTGCAACCCCTTCCAAAGCCAGGAAGTAAAGAGATCATCATGATCGGAGATGAAAGATGATGGCACACCATGAAGTCGTATGATCTCCTGAACGTAGAGACATCCCAAACTCTTCACTGAGCCCTGCTCTCTTATGGGTTAGAAGTGAGCTGACTTGGTCGACAATCACACAAATGGAGTCATGACCTGTGGAAGTACATGGAAGTCCAGTCATGAAATCCATAGATATTCCATCCCACTTCCACTCCGGGACCTCCAAGGGCTGCACCAAGCCTGCTGGTACCTAGTGCTCTGCCTCCACCTACTGAAAGGTGAGGCATCGAGAAACAAACTCAGCTACAACCTTCTTGATACCCAGCCACCAGTGCTGAAGTCTGAGATCCTGGTACATCTTCTACACTCCTGGATGTACCGCTAAAGGGGAAGTGTGAAACTCCCTCAGCACCTCCTCCTATAAAGCAGCTGGTACCATGGTACGTCCTCTGAAAAGGACGATATGCTCTTCCCCCACGGAGAATCCATCAGGTGCCTATCCTGAGGATATCTGTGCACGCAGCGTCTCACAGTCAACATCCCCACGTTGTGCCTCTCTGACCTGCTGAAGAAGTGGAGGAGTGACTGTGAGTGACTAAAGAAAGGCTGATCCATCTCTATCTAAGAAGGATATCGGCAAAGTGGCTAGCTGATCCGTCACCTCCCTGAGTAGCTGAATGCCCATCCTCCTGCTGAGGGAATCGGCTACTACGTTCCCCTTTACAGGAGTATAGACTATCTCAAAGTCATAGTCCTGGAGGAACTCGATCCATCGTCGCTGTCTCAGATTCAGGTCCTTCTGCGAGAAGATGTACCTGAGACTCTGGTGGTTAGAGTAGACTATAAAGTGCTCACCCATCAGGTAGTGTCACCGCATCTTTAGAGTGAAGACCACTACTGCTAACTCCAGGTCATGGGTAGCGTAGTTCTGCTCATGATGCCTCAAATGACGTGATCCATAGGTGATCACTGCCCGCTCTTCCATCAGGACACATCCAAGTCTAGTCCCTGATGCATCACAGTAGACTACGTACCCCACTCCCTCCTCTGGTAGCCTCAAGATAGGTGCGTTGGTCAATCTCTGTCTCAGCTCCTAGAAGCTCTGCTGACATCTGTCTGACCACACGAAGGGTTTCCCCTTCTTCGTCAAAGATGAGAGTGGTGGCGGAACTCTGGAAAAGTCTGGAAAAAATCTCTGGTAGTACCCAGCTAGACCCAAGAAACTCTACACCTCCGTCATGCTCCTGGGTGGCTCCCAAGCTAGCACTGCCTCGATATTCACAGGATCCACCGCAACTCCCGACTCAGAGATGATGTGTCCCAAGAAGTGGACCTCAAATAACCAGAACTGACACTTCAATAGTTTTCCATAAAGCTGGTGCTCTCGGAGTGTGTCTAGTACAACCCGCAAGTGGTAGGCGTGCTCCTCCTCAGTGGTCGAGTATATCAAAATGTCGTTGATGAAGACCATGACAAATCGATCAAGGTATGGCTACAAGATCATGTTCATGAGACCCATGAACACTTCTGGAGAATTGGTTACGCTGAAAGGCATAACCAAGAACTCGTAGTGGACATACCGACATCTGAAGGCCGTCTTCTGCACGTCCCCGTCTCAAACTCTGAGATGATGATAGCCTGACATGAGGTTTATCTTCAAGAACCACCGTGATCCCTTGAGTTGATCTAAGAGGTCGTCAATCCTTGGTAGCGGATACTTGTTCCTCATGGTCACCTGGTTCAGGCGATGATAGTCGACACACAGTCGCAAGCTCTCGTCCGCCTTCTTGGCGAACAATATCGGGGAATCCCAGGGTGAAACACTGGGTCAGATAAATCCCTTGCCCTCCAAGTCCTCCAGCTGTACCCGTAGCTCTCGAAGCTCAGCGGGAGCCATCCGATATGCTGGAGTGGATATCGGGGCTATCTCGGGGTATAGGTCAATATAAAAGTCTACCTATCTGCGAGGAGGTAGTCCTGGAATGTCGTCAGGAAAAACGTCCGCATACTGATCCACCACTATAGGAAAACTCAAACTCCGCACATCAACTACTCTGGGGATGATGCTAGAAAAATGATGAGTGATGGCCTATCCTCTCCTCTGCGTGAGTCTATCCTGCGCTGCAAAGGCTCCCTTCTCACCAGTGAAAGTGAACCTGCTCCCGTCAGTGCGTACACACCGCACCTCGCGCCTAATACAGTCGATCTAAGCATGGACTGTAGATAACCAATCCATGCCCAAGATGACATCATAAGGCCTCGATGCCGCTACAAGAAGATCATAGCCGAATCTCTCGCCCCCTAGAGTAAGCTCACACTGTCGGCACCAGTGTGTAATCGTCGAGTCTGCTCCTGTAGAAGTCTCTAGCCATAAGGATCGAGCTAATGGCTCAGTTATAATCTCTGAGCTCTAAACAAGGGAAGCAGAAATAAAATAATGACTCGCTCTTGTGTCTATAATAACTACAAAAAGGGTGGAGTAGACACAGATAGTACCTCGAATCATCTCTGGTGCACCGTGGTCGTAGGCCTCCGCTACCTGAAGCTGAGCCTGTCTCTGCCCGCCAGCTCCCTGTGGTCAGGGTGGACCTCCTGGTGGTGGTGGTGGTAAAGCCTCAAAGCATCTCCCATGACCTGCTGCTCGGCCAGATCCCCGGCATCTTCCGCCTACTCTTGGTGGACCGCCACGGTTGAGCCTGATGGTCCGGTCCGCCTGGACCCCTGTGACATCCGTCGACTGCCAGCTGCAGACGACTCTTCTACGTGCCGCCCTGCGGTAGGTCTCGCTACTGGCGTAGGCTCATCTAGAAATCTCTCTATGAGAAGAGCTCGCTCCAGTACTCCTACCTGTATTGGAATGCTGAGGGAGATCATCGATGCCCTGATCTCATGCCTCAGTCCCTTCTCGAAGGTCCGGGCCCAGAAGAATGGGGCTCGTACCATGTCCATTGAATAGCGCGAGAGATCGGTAAATCTTGCCAAGTAATGGGCGACCGTCATGCTGCCCTGCCACAGCTGTAGAATCTCCTGGATGCGCACCGCACGGAGGGTGGCTGGGACGAACTTGGAGAAAAAGAGGCTCTAAAAGTCCTTCCAAAGGAGAGATGCCTCGTCATGCACCTGGAGCATCAAGCTCCACCATCTGCATGTTTCCGCGTACATGAGGCTCGCTGCGAGGATCACCATGAGGTCAGATGGTGTCCCCACTAACCTGAAAACTCGCACAACCGCCTCCAGCCAATCCTCAGCTGCCTGAGGGTCCGTCTCCCTGCGGAACCATGGAGGTCTCTGACGCTGAAACTTGTGCAGTGCACTAAGGCAATGTGAAATCTCAGCGGCTGGGGCTGGTGGAATAGGTGGCTCCGCAGGTAGTGGTACCGCCGGTGCCTCTGCTAAAAAAGGGCCCCGCACCAAGGCATCGTCGCTCGGTGGGCTGTCAGCTCGCACAAAACTCTGAACCCTAGCTAGATTCCATCATGGGGCCATCCTGAAAAGAAACAGGTGCACCACGGTCGAAAAATTATACCTGGTGAGCTGACACAAAGTAATCACAAAGAAAACTTTTGAAAAATGCATGCAATCAATGTTTTCGTGCATTGAGTTGGAAATCAGAAGTCAGGATCCTGGTGTACAGATACGTCAGTCACTGCACCAACACTAGACTCCCTGGACTGATAACCACACTCATTACCCTTAACACTATTGCTTCATATAGAAGAAATATCAGATTCCTGAGTTATACGGTAGAACCGAACTCCTTTGATACCAATTTTTCACGACCCATCTTCGGGACCCATGTCGTGACTACCTCAATCCCGCCTCTCATAGGCCAGGGGCTGGCGACTAGCACCAAAGGCAAAAATCCTAGAAAAAGGGGAAGGCATTGCCTCATAAAGTAAACAAACACAACAAAGTAAGCCAGAAGAAGTAAACACTAAGCAAAACTGGATACAATAGTAAGTGCGGAAAGTAAATGGGCCAGAATACAAACCCAAACTGAAAGTAAAGTACAACTGGAAAGAAAGTACAGCAACTGAAAGTAAAGCAGTAACGTCGAGTTGTCCACTGGAAGACCCACCTGAAGGGTGGGTACAGATAGCCTCCTCAGCTCCTCGGGTCCAGTTGTCCGCTCCGTGTACGTCCCGCCTAGTGGTCCACCTCCAGGTACCGACTTTCTCCACAAGCCTCAACCACGATCAGTGATGTCCGTCGTCTGCATCAAACACAACGTAGTGCGGGCATAGCCCGTGCAGGGGTGAGTATACGCTGCTTATTAGGGACCCCGAGACCCCCGAAGGTCTCCCAGAATCCACAAAGGATAATAAAAAAAGGAAAGATACAATCAAGAAGTAATATCCAACACTACTTATGTATATGCCCATACATATACCTAAGTCATCAATTCCAGTTCGGCTCCAACATCCGAGCCCAAGTTCAATCACGTCCACATAGAAGTACAACTCAATCCACATAGGATAACACAACCCCATCCACATAGGAAAGAAAGTCAATCATATTGAATATATTGATTGAAAGTAAAGACTTAGCTCACACGGGTATACTTCTTTGTAAGGTGATATAGATGATCAGATATAGCCACTGGTTCATCTAAGTTGGGATCCATGTAGGATACTAAACCAGCTAAGCTGTCGGACCCACATAGGCTACAGACCAGCTACTCTGCCAGACCCACGTAGGATAGCAAGAACAGAGTCAAACACTTCCAGACCCATGTAGGATACAAGAACAGTAGTCATCTTCATCGAACCCACAGAGGATTTCAGTACGGTCTTCATCGCTGCCGAACCCACGGAGGATTTCAGTGCAGTCTTCATCGCCGTCGAACCCACGAAGGATTTCAGTACAATCTTCATCGCTGTCGAACCCACGGAGGATTTCAGTGCAGTATTCATCGTTGTCGAACCCACGGAGGATTTCAGTGTAGTCGCCATCACTACCGAACCCACGGAGGATTTCAGTGCAGTCATCATCGTCGTTGCAGTCACAGCCAGCTCTAGGGTTCCTGCACACAGCATGCTCGATTCCGGGAGGGTTCGCTCCACGAGCCAAGGGGTCGATACATCAACTGACACATAGTCTGGAGTTGATGTATCTAAAAGTTCAGTCTCAACAATAGGAACTCAACGTGACAGACGGCGCATCAATCGGACGCCCGGTCTGAGAGTTATTGGCTTTTTCGTTCCAGGGGCCTGGTTCATTTTTAAGTCAAAACCAACCAAACGCACTCCAACTGCGTCCAAACCTCGATCGTAGTAAGCCAAAGGGTTCGTCGCACTAAGAGGAATCCAAAAAAGTCGACGGCACGTCAATCGGACGTCCGAAGCTCAAATTATAAGTGTTTCCACTCCGAGGGCCCGGTTGGTTTCGTGTTTGAATCAACCTGGTCGTACACAAAGTTCTTCGAAACCTTGAGTGTAATATACTGAAACGACCATCTCTATCCAAGTATCGCATCTCCACTGATGGTGCGTCGATCGGAGGTATGTATCCCAAGATATGGGCAAAAGAACGAACCTGCCCGGTTTTAGGGGGTTTTGGGTCCGGACCGACCCGGCCCGAGACACCCTGGGTCAGCCCGAACCGGGTTGACCTGAACCGGGTCCAGGTCCAGCCCATTAGGGCGCGGCCCGGCCCGGTGGGCACGGCCCGCCTGGCCAACTCGGTGCGGTTCGAGCCGTCGCGGAAGGGGGGGCGCGCTGCCCCCCTGTTTTGTAATCGTGGCCCCCACATGGGGACCGCTCCTTTTACCAGCCGGGGGTTACGACCCTCAGCCTTCTCCGATCAGCCGGCCTAGCTGGCTGGCCGGTGTCGCTGTGAGATCCCGCGGTCCCGCCCCTCCGACTCAACGGCGGCGGGCGGTCTGGCTGCCACTCCCTGCTCCACCACGGCCAAAGGCCGCGGCCTTGGTCCGACCGGCGCGGCGCGATGCCACCATGTCTTTCCGCCGCAGCCCCACTCCGGTCGCGGCCCCTTCGTGTTTCTCCGGCGCGGCGCGGTGGCGCCGTGCCTCTTTTCCGCGGCCTGACTCCCGCCGCGGATTCTTTCGGTCTCAACTGCACGGCGCGACGGCGCCGCGCTTCTTCACCGCATTCCTCTATGTTTCCGCACGGTGTCGTTGCACCGTGCCGCCTTCTTTCGAGCTGCAACAAACAACATAAAACGGGAAGGAGGGTCGGTCGTGTTCGTGCAGTCTGACCTCCTCCCGTTAAAATGACAACAGGAGGACCAAAATAAAAGATGAATAATGGCAAGAATAATCACGAACAAAAAATTCCAAACCCCTACCATGATGAAGTAATTCGCGGTTGTCAAGCGCCGCAAAATATGGCACCGCAAGGCATGGTTCCATAGACGTCGAAGGAGAGCATCTGAGGAGGCGTCATCTTCTCTATTATCACAGATAGAAGAAGATGATTGTGCATCGTTGGAGAACTCCCGCATCAGTTTTTCTTCCCTTGTCGTGGAGGAGAAAAGGGAATGGAGATACCAGAGTCGTTGAGTCGTTCTTCGTTAAAGAGATGACATTCTTCACGGAAGGATTGAATCTCTACGTGGGAGGCTGAAGTTCTTCCCAAGAGAAAAGAGTTCTATCTCCCCAATATTCTCACACCACAACTAACCCTCCAAATTAAAATAAGTCTTATCTTATTTTATTACATCAATCCAAGCATTTCAAGTTTAAAAATCAAACACATAACTCACTTAATTAATTAAGTGAATTTGCATGATTAAAGAGGAGAGAGGGGGAGGTGAGTGGTCTCACATTAAAGGGGAGTTAACAAAAATAAAGGGGAAGTTATGGAGTTAAGGAATGTGAAAAGGTGAGGGCTCATGTGAGCCCCACCTCATCTTAAATCCTCTCAAGGGTAGTTAACAACAAGTGGGTCCCACCCCCAACTCCCTTACATAGGATATAACTACTTAGAGAAAAAGAAATAAAATTGTAATATAATTTTATTTTATTCCTCACTAAAACCACATTTTTAACAACTCCTCTTGAGCAAACGCACCTTCGGAAAAGGTGCTCTTAAGCAATTACCGGTGCTGCGATTCCATCGGTGCCCTCGGATTTCGATTTCGAGCACCGGTTCAAAAGTTAGGAAATCCCACTCGTTCGTTCACTAAACGTACCTGAGCTAAACTTAAGAAATTGATTCCAGGAACATTGTGCCTCGAAATCAGGTGCCGTTAGAAACTACGTTCTTGTAAAATCCCAAAGAAAATTAAGAAAAAATTTCCCTTGAATTTTACGGGTCTTTACAATTATAGAAATTTTTAGATTATATGTAATAAATTTTAAAATACAAAGGTTATGTTCCTCAAAAAAATATTCCTATGATTTTTTAAAGATATTTTAATCTAGAAAAAAATCCATTTTTTTCTTATAAATTTCTGGAGATATAATAAATTGGTATAGCCTTTATTCATCATTCTATCTATGGTTTATGATTATTCTAATTAAATATTCCTGGACCCCATTTTCTTTTCCCTAGGTTATGATATGATGAAATGACAACTGGTTTCATGATTATGGCACATATATATGAATAATAATGATTGTGAGGTAGGGGGTCTTTTATATCCCCCCAAAAAATTTGGTATTGCTGAATATTTATGAACTCAAAGGGTACATGGAAGGTTATATCAATCTCAAAACAGGGTGTGTGAGAGGTTATCCCATACCTAAAATCTGGTTAATTGGTGGTTATTGTAAGAACTCGAACCTTCTTTTCAGTTATAAGTTTTTCTTTTCTAGTGTTTTTTAGAAAAAGAGGAAAATTTGGAAATTTAAGGAGTACACACCATGTATTTGGGAGTATATGTCATGTACCCGGTTTCCACGGGTGACCATGTAATGGATGTGTAACGGCCGAGTACACAGCCTTGAGGGTGACCTATAGACTGCCTAATCTGGGTCCTAGTAAAGGATTATAAATTTCATGTACTTTTAAAAGACACACCGTGTACATTTAATTTTAATTGTTATATCAGACAAGGGTCGTGTCTCATTCATAAAAACCCATTCTTCTAACGACGTCTCATCCAGGAGCGACCACGGAGTGCAATTCTTCTAGGTTCCCCCGATCGATCATCCCTTCTCCGACTAAACTGTCATCGATTGAGTTAGAATCACCCCAGTGAGTTCTTCCTTCTTCTAGAGCCACATTCATTGATTTCTATCCTTTTGTGATATATTATTGTTTGAAAATTTTAGACATTTTTGTAGGTCTACTACATTATAGTTTGATTCTAGGGCTGACATTGGAGTATATTGATCCTAAAATGTCGAGCTAGGTGGTATGTGCCTTCCCATAGTTAGTCATTGAATTTTATGTTCAAAAGCACCCAATACCCTAGAATGGGGTATTTTGTTATTATGGATTTTATCCCCATTAATGCTTGATATGCCTTGTGTTCCTAAGTGGAGGTTGTTTGATTGTGAATGCTGTTACTTTCCATGTTATGGATGTGTTTCCCATGTTTGTTTTGATATTGACCATTTGGTCTAGGTTTGTCCGTTAGGCTGGTTGTTTTCATTTCCTAGTGTTGTTATGATGGTGTGATATTATCTGATGTTGTTATCTTCTTGTAATTACTATCTAAGTAGTTCAGAAGGTTTAATTAGGCTGTTGAAAATCATTGTGAATTATTTACTTACACAGGGCTGTGGGAACCTGGTGTAGTAGACCATAGGGGGAATGGATGTTGAGGGATTCTCTAGAATGTCTATTTACTTTTACTTTATGATACCATAGGGGAGATGGAATTTGTGCCCCCTCATAGTGTTTTTTGTTACACATTGTGAGACTGCAGGTGGAATTGAACATTGAGTGATTCCTCAAAGTGTTTATAGGTACTGATACGAGACCACAAGAGGAATTGATGGCGAGTGTTTCCTCAGAGAGTCTGCTGAAGCAGAACCAGAGGGGTTAGACTATGAGAACATCATAGAGGGTTTCTCATGTTTGATTTGATGTACCAGAGGGGTTATAATTTGAGTACATCCTAGATTGATACTTGTTTTAGTTTATCTACTTTCTTGATATATGAAAATTAATGAAAATGAAACTATATGATTGTTTACTATTGAGTAATTATTTTTTTACCGTTTCATTTTGATTATTACCTTCCATATATATTCCCTTACTGTTAGGCCCGGATCTTTGGGTGGTTCCCTACTAGGATTCATCTCACACACTGTTTGGGTCATGCTTTTGGGCCCAAACATATTATAATGTTGCATGTATAGGTAAGGTCATGAGTCCTTCTACATCAGATACTTGACTGATGTGGAGTTGGAGAGCATGGGACCAAGATGAGGCTTGAGATGCTACTGGTGTTTTTTTTTAATTTGGTTTAGTACTATTTTCAAGCATTGTAAATTGTTTGGATTCTTTCCTAGACATATGTATCATGCATAATTTATATATTTGATCCAGTTGTTTATTACTTTATGTCTTCTTCTATTTACTTATTGCATGTTACTACTACTTCCACTAATGTTATATATTTATTTCCACTTCATTATTGTGCCAATGAGGGAATATTTTTTCCACTATCAAACCCAAGGCCCTCACTTCTAGTCGGAAGCCTCTGGCATTTGGGGAAATGTGCTTTAGGCCATGTGACCAACCGGGTATGGGGAACCTCTGGGCAGCACCCGAAACCAGGACATTACAATGTGGTATAAAAGGGATTCTTTTATTCATGACATACTTTTCAGAACCTATAGTTAGGGATAGGAAAGAATAGGTACTTGGTAATAAGTTGTTCCCAGGAGTAGTTAATTCGTGTATAGGGAAATTCCAATTTACCTCATTTATTAAAAAAATTCTAGTTTTTCAATTATTATAGTTGATTTTATTTCACCACTGGGTGATTTGCATGTTTTGTGTTGTTATCATTGATATTATTGAGGTTCTATTTCTATTCAAACCCGATGAGATGAGGGTGTGCCATCTTAAGTATCATATAGGCACTTTCTAGAAATCACATGTCATGCATTATTTCCATGCCATTTAGGGTGCATTAAAGATTGGATGTTTTTGTGATAGATATTGTGATAAATATTCATGTTGTTGTGATATATTCCTGAATAGAATACCTACTATCTGATAGGGTGTTGAATTGTGTAAGGTTTTGTTTGAATGAACACCAATATTTAGTTCTTGAGGTGCTATGGTCCCTCATGGATCAGAATTTGATAGATCATTGCATTGTTATGCTTGTATATGACATGTATAAGGTGCCAAACTTTGATTTGCGTATAGTATGGGACCTCACAGATCGAAATTTGACACTTTAATGTTTTTTAGTGTTTTTTTGGATTATGGAGTAGTTTTAGAGGCTTACTATCTGAAATAACCCAGAATACACGGTGTGTATTTATAATACACATATTGTATCCTTTTGTTTGGTAAGGAACTGTTTTTCATAAGTACATGCCATGTACTGTATGTACAATGAAAGTAGTCTCTAACCTTGTCACTAGCTATGTGGGCAGAGACATGGGGTGGAAAATCCTTGGAGGAACATGTCGTGTACTAGAAGTACATATCGTATTGTATAGACCATTTTTTCAAACATGTAACTAATGACGCAGATGGATGAAACATAGGTTATACATGTTGGGTCAATCTTGAACATGTCGTGTAGTGTAACCCATGTATCTATCCACGTGACTAACAACACAAGTTAGTGAAATCCTTTTGGTTCACATCTTGTCTGGAATGAGCATGCCATGTAGTCTCATTCTATGAGAACCAAGTGGGATAGACATGTAAAAGAACTCTGGCAGTGGAAAGCGATTCAAGTACATGCTGGGTCTTTAGAGAACCCGCCATGTGTTTGGGGTCTTACACAACCAGGGTTGGTAGGAGTACACACCCATGTGAACTCTTAAAAGAACACACCCTATAGAAATCATACAAGTCGTGTATCTCTATTTTGGAAAATTTGAATGCTTCCCTTCTCCTGTTCCCTTATACCACATCAAAGTTTCAGTACTCTATAATCTTTATCTATGGTGTGTGTTTGACCTTTCAGATTGATGCCATCGAGATATCCTCTTGTTGTATGCCAGTTACAGGGCAGTGACCAGACACCGGACATGGATGATCAGGAACTACCCTCATATCCTCTAGTCATTCTCAACTTGGAACCCTCCTTTATGTCGGATACAGGTGTTAATGCACAGTTCCAAGAGGGATTCCTGAGGTTTATGCATACCTTTCAAGGAGTACCACCTCCTGCCCCATCTATGGAAGATTTGATATGGGTTTTTCAACAGCAGCATCCCACCACGTTCTCAGGTGAAGGAGGACCTCAGGCTGCAGAATCATGGTTAGAATCCATGCTTTCGATCTTTGAGCATCTGGAGACGCCTCCAGAGAGGAGGGTGAAACTCTATACTTATATTCTTTGGGATTACTCCAAGAGATGATGGGATGTGATCTCATAGGCGGGACGCCAACAGGTTGTGGCTTGGGATGAGTTCCAGCAAGCCTTCTATGATTACTTCAACCCGGAGACTTTGAAGGCCAATCGAGCACAAGAGTTCTTAAGTATATAATAGGATACTCTTTCTTTCATGGAGTAATCTTCTAACTTCATAGATCTGCGGCATTTCACGCTCATTCTAAAGGGTAATGAGTTATTTTCTGTGAGAAAGTTCAAGGATGGTCTCAATCATGATATCCAATCTCTTGTGAACATTTTCAAGTTGACTTCCATCACCTATATAGTCAACTATGTGTTGATCACAGAGCACAATCTTAGGGATTTGAGGGCTATGAGCTAGGGCGGCTCAGTATCTGGAGTTGGTACCCCTGTAACTGACAAAAGGAAGTGTTGTAATGATTCTATGCATGGAGATCTAAGGAGACATGATACTTATTCTGGTAGCCTAGTGTTGTGATACCAGTGTGAGAAGAGCAAGCATATGAGGCCGCATTACTCGAGAGACCTAGTGGTGTTCCGATCTTACAACATTTTGGGTCATCTTTAGCGGTTCTGTTAGATTTTCTCACCAGTAGTTAGTGATAGAGGTTTTCTTTCGACTCCTAATACTAGAGAAGGACACCAGTCCCACATAAGTCAGTGAACTGGAGTTCTTATGGCCATTCAAGCTGAGGTGGAGGTTGCAACCATGGTAGACAATCTGTAGGATTTTAGTGACAATAGGGTGGATCAGCTTAGGGTGGTCAGGCTGGGTTATAGGGCTAGGGTACATGCTAGACTTTCATAGTGTAGCAGACCTAGCAGGAGCAGGATCCAAAACCATCTACAGTTCATGGTATGATTCTAGTTTCCTCAATTCTAACTTCTGCACTTTTTGATAGAGGGGCTTCCCATAGTTTCATATCTGTTTCTGTTGTAGAGACCATTCGGCTCTATATCATTACATCTTCTAATTTCTTAACACTGGACACTCTTTTGTGGATATGAATGACTAGTGTACAACAGTGCAAGGATTTATGTCTCGATGTTGGTGGTTGTATCTTCTTATGGTACCTTTAAATCATATAGATGACCAGTTATTATGTCATTCTCATAATGGACTGGTTAGTTCCCTTCAAAATTTTGGTTGATTTCTATCTTCATAGGGTGAATTTCACATCACTATAAGGTAGATTCAATCTACACAAGGATGAATGGGATGTCTAGGCGAGAAGAGTAGGACCCGAGCATCTTGGTTTGGGAGGAGTTATAGACAGTATTTCTAGTTAATTTCTATATAAATAGGGGACTTCACAGTTTGACTTTCCTCCCGTGGTCAATCATTTTAGGGATGACTTTCTAGATAACTTCTCATGTTTCCCTCCTGAGTGAGAGGTAGAATTTTATATTGATCTTGTTCTAGGAGCAGCACTGGTGTCCATTCCTCCTTGTAGAATGGCTACACTAGAGTTATAGAAGCTCAATAAGCAGTTAGAGGAGTTACAGGAAAAGTGTTTCATCTAACCTAGTACTACTCCTTGGGTTTCACATGTCCTGTTTGCGAAGAAGGATGATGGTACCCACCAACATTGTGTGGATTATTGTAAGTTGAACCAGTTGACGGTCAAGAATTGATATCCCATTTCATGGATTGATGATCTCTTTGATCAAGTTAGAGTATCCTGGGTTTTCTCGAAGATTTAATTGAGATCTGGTTACCATCAGTTGCGCGTTAGACCTTCTGATATACCTCTTTCATCCTTTAGAAGCAGGTATGGTCTAGAAGAGTATTTGGTAATGTCATTCGGTCTCGCAAACATACATTCAGTATTCATGTCACTGATTAACCATGTATTCCATCCATACATAGATTCTTTCATGGTAGTTTTCATGGACGATATCTTGGTGTACTCTCACCCTTTACAGGACCATGCCACACATCATGAGATCATTTTGATTACACTGATAGAGCATCATATATATGTTAAACTCTCAAAATGTCACTTTTTGATGGACCAAATTCACTTCTTTGTTCTTGTTATCTTAGAGATAAGAGTATCAGTAGACCCAGAGAAAGTGAGAGAAGTAGTTTTCTGGGAGCAGATGAAGAACTCCTTTGAGGTATGGAGTTTCATAGGGCTGGATGGTTACTAAAAATGTTTCATACAATACTTATCAAGCTTAAATGTGCCTCTGAAGTGCCTGAAAAGAAGGCTAAGAAGTACTTGTGTTCATATTATTGTGAATTGGCATTTCCGGGGTTGAAAGGGAGGTTGACTTTAGCACCGATACTAGTATTGTCAGTTCCTTGAATGAACTATATTTTTTACTGTGATGCATCAGGTTTTTGGCTGGTAGAAATGCTTATGCATGGAGAAGGAGTTGTTGCATATGGTTCTTATCAGTTGAGGCCACTTGAATATAATTACCCGACGCACGATCTTGAGTTGTCTTTAGTTGTTCATGCTTTACATTGTTGAAGACATTATCTTCTAGGAGATAATTTTTTGGTTTTCACTAATCACAAAAGTCTCAAATATATCTTTAGACAGTGCGATCTGAATTCAAGGTAGTGAAGGTTGGTTGAGTACCTTCAGTCTTTTGACATTGATCTTGCCTACAAGATTGGGAATGTCAATGCAGTGGTTGATGCAATGAGCAAGAGGACTCAGATATAGACATTTCATGCGGCCAGAAATGAGTGGTATCTTATGGATATATTATCTGAGATTCATTTGGAGTTTCATGATAGACAGCGGTAGACGTTTCTTTCATCTGTTGTTGTTACCTCTACTCTACATGATCAACTGCGAATGAGGCAGCTATCATATTCTGAAGGCTTAGTCCTATGGGTGAGTGTGTTAGTAGAGGATCCTATTTTTGGAACAACCATTGGTGAGTATGAGATCTTTCATTTTCATGCGTGCCTATGGGTGTCAACAGACATAAATGAGGAGCTAATTTGGGACTTTCATTCCTTGGTTTGGGAAGTTCATCCTGGTGTCACCATTATGTATTGAGATCTTCAACATCATTATTGGTGGTCATGTATAAAGAGAGATGTGGCTGGGTTTTTCTTGAGGGGTTCCACATTTCTGTAGGTGAAGGCAGAGCATCAATGACTAGGAGGTCTTTTGCATCATTTACCCATACCTGAGTGGAAGTGGAATGATGTTGTGATGGAATTCTTGATAGGTTTTTTGAGGTCGCCAAGAGGGAATAATGTAGTATGGGTTGTCATTGACAGACTCACGAAGGTCTCTCACTTCATGCCGATCAAGGAGACTTTCAGTTTTGATGAGTTGGGAAAGTTGTACATTACGGAGATTGTGCGCATAGACGGGGGTCCACACTCCATCCTCTCAAAAAGAGACACTCATGTTAATTCTTGGGTTTTTTAGGGACTACTGAGGGTTTTGGGTACACATGTACTTCTGAGTATAGCTTACCATCCCCAGAAATATGGAAATACTGAGAATACGATACAGGTGCTAAAGGACATGCTCCGAGCATGCATCCAAGATTTTAGAGGATCTTGGAAGAAGTACATAACTCTTGTGGAGTTTTCCTAAAGTAATAATTTTCAAGAAACTATTCAGATGGAACCTTATTAGGATTTGTACAGTATGTCATTCTGATCACCCCTATGTTGGATGGGGGTAGGAGTGGCAGTTATGTTTGGACCTCATCTTGTCCAGGAGACCACAAAACAGGAGGATTTGATTCAGAAGTGGATGCTTACTACATAGTCTTGACATAAGTCTTATTCAGATCGATGGATATGACCTCTGGAGTTTTAGTTTAGAGATCAGGTTTTTCTGCATGTCAGACTGAGGGTAGAACATAGAAGTATTATGAGACAAGGAAATATTTCGATGCGGTATGTCAAGCCATTTAAGGTTTTAGAGAGAGTTGGGCCGGTTGCCTATCAGTTTCTGTAACCTCATAGGTATCAGGCTATGCATGAAGTTTTCCACATTTATTAGCTACGGCGTTACTTCTGAAATCCATATCAGGTTTTTCAACCAAATGTGGTTAAGCTGGAGGTGAATACATCATTCAAGGAGCATCCTATCTGGATTGGTTATCATTGTGAGAAGGTCCTCTTTAGTTGGTTTGTTTTTATGGTATGAGTTCTATGGTAGCATGGGTGAGTACAGGATGAGACTTAACATAGGGAGGTCAACGTAAAATCGCAGTGGCTGGGTAAGTACGAGGATTCTTCTTTAACTTTGCCTTGCAAGGAAAATTCGAGGACAATTTTATTTAATGGGGAAGTATGTAAGAACTTGGACCTTCTTTTCCGGTATAGGTTTTTATTTTCTAGTTTTTTTGAGATAAATAAAAGAATTTAGAAATTTAAGTAATACACATCGTGTACTCTTGAGTACAATCTTTGTACCCAGTTGCCACAGGTGACTATGTATTGGTAGTGTAACGGCTGAGTACATGGCCATGTGGGGTGACCTGGAGACCGCATAAAACGGGGCCCAGTAAAGACATATACATGTTGTGTACTTTTAAAAGACACATTGCATTCTTTTATTTTTAATTGTTATATCGGAATGGGATCACGTATCATTCACAGAAACCACTTTTTCTAACGAGGTCTCATCTCGGAGCAACCGAGGAGCATGATTTTTCCTAGAGCCTCAGATTGATCATCCATTCTCAGATTCAATAGACGTCAATTGCATTAGAATCACGGAAGTGAGTTGTTACTTCTTCTAGAGCCTTGTTCCTTGATTTCTCTCCTTTCGTGAGATATCAATGGTTGATCGTTTTAGATGTTTTTGTATATTTACTGTATTATAGGTCAATTCAAGATCCTAAACCGGATTATATCGATCGTACAACATCAAGTTATGTGGGTTTTTCCTTCCCATAGTTAATCTTTGAATATTATGTTAAAAAGTAACAAATACCCTAGAACATGGTATTGTGTGTTTATATATTTTAGGCCTATTAATGCCTTTAATGCCTTGTGTGCCTGAGTAGAGGTTGTTTGATTCTGGATATGGTTATTTTCCATGCTATTGATGTGTTACCCATATTTGTTTTGATATTTAAAATTTGGTATAGATTTTCCGGTTACGCTTCTTGTATTCCATGCTTAGTGTCGTTAGGATAGAGTGATATTATCTAATGTTGTTATATTCTCGTAGCTATTATCCAAGTAGTTCTTATGGTTTACATTGGTTGTTGAACATCATTGTGCGCGATTCACGTACATTGGGTTGTGGAAACCTGGTGTAGTAGACCATAGGGGGAGTGGATGCTGAAGGCTTCTCTAGGGTGTCAGTTTACTATTACGTTAAGAGACCATAGGGGGATGGATATTGTGCTCCCTCAGAGTGTCTATAGTTCCACATTGTGAGACCACGGGGGGAATTGGACATTGAGTGCTTCCTCGGAGTGTCTATAGATACTGATAAGAGACCACATAGTGAATTTATGGTGAGTTCTTCCCCAGAGAGTCTTTGTTAAAGCTGAACCAGAGGGGTTAGAATGTGAGTACTTCCTAGAGGGTTGCTGGAGTTTGATTGGTTGAACAAGAGGGATTAGGATGTGAGTACTTACTAGAGGGTTACTTATTTTTGATTACCTTCTTAATTGATATATGAAAATTAATTCATTTGAAAATGTATGATTTTTTTACTTTTGAGTACTTCTTGGTTTAATGATTCATTTTGATTATTTCCTGCCATATATATTCACAGACAGTTAGGCACAGATCGTTGGGTGGTTTCCTACTGGGATTCGTCTGACACCCTATTTGTGTCATCACTTTGGGCCCAAGTAGATTATATTACTATAGGTATAGATAATTGAAAGCTCCCTTCTACGTCAGATACTTGATTGTTGTGGAGATGGAGAGTATGGGACCAAGCTGAGGATTTTGATACTATTGGGGTTTATTTGTTTTATTTGTACTTTGATTTAGTATTGTATTCCATCATTGTGAATTATTTGGCTAAATTTATAGACATATGTATCATGAATCATTTATATATGTTCTCCTATAGTTTATTACTTTTTGTCTTCTATTGTTTACTTATTTCATGTTAGTAGTGCTTCCACGATTGTTATCTATTTATTTCCACTACATTACTCTATCAATGTGGGCATAGTTTCCCCGCTAACACACCCAAGTCCCTCACTTCTAGTCAGCATCCTCCAGAATTTGGGGAAATGTGTTTGAGGCCATGTAATGACATGGAATTTCCTTGTAAAGTTTTATATATATATATATATGGAAATTTTATGAGTCTGTGAAAATTGACAGTACCAGATTCTAAGGCCCGGTGTGCCTGAAATGAATTTCTGAACTTTTTTGGGTACGTTCAATAAACGTGCAAGTAGGTTTTTTTAACTTTTAAACTGGTGCTCAGAATTGAAATCATAGGACACCGTTGAACTCGCAACGCCAGTATTCGCTTAAGGAGAGCTTTACCTCGACCGTAGTAGGTTGAGGGTGAAAGATAGTTTTTCACTTTTTCATGTGAAAATAAAAATAAAATTATTTAACATTTTATTTTTATTCTTGAAACATCCTTTGACTTATGGAGGTGGGGACCACAAGATTTTATCCTCCAAATTGAATGCTCGGTGGTGGGGACCACCCGAGCCTAAAACCTCCCCCAATTTGAATTTAATGGCAGGGACCACCCGAACCCTCTTAATGGGAGAAACCCCTTGAACATCCTCATTAATGAGTAATTAACCCATGGACTTCCTACCCATTAATTATTCTCCCATTTAATTATGCATTGTCAATTGATAAATGTTGCCAACTTTTTTTATGACAAAAATTTGAAATTGGAAAAACAGTTTTTATTTTGGTTGGCAATTTATTTTGAGAGAATTCATTGGTAAAAGGGTTGGAAATGATTTTGGGAGAACATGGAAGAACAAATCCTCCGACGAAGAATGCTTCTTCAAACAAAGAATGTTGGCATTCTACAAAAAACTTCGACCCCTTCCTCGTGACATCCTCCAATGGTGGACATATTCAACAACAAAGATCCACCTCCATGGAAGAGCATTTATCCAACGAACGAGCTCGGGATCGGAGGCGTGTGGTGGGCATAAAGAACGTCAACATCTTCGACTTCTCTTTCACAACACAACAAAAAACCTTCGAGGTAGGGATTTTATTATGTGTGATTATGGATTCCCATGTTTTTTCCTTCTAAATAAATAACGTGGATCAACTCTCTGACCAGTAGATCTGTGGATGATTTATTTTTCTGTGGGTTTGGGAATAATCATATTAGGGTGGTTTTTTTAATTTCTTCCCCATACCCATTCTTGAAAATTCATTGTAAATAGCAGGAAAAGATTATAGCCGCAAGCTACCGCTCTAACGCGGAGAGTGCGGGCCAAACAAACATGGCCCGACCTCTCCACAAATCATGTGTTCAATTGTTGTGTTCTTCACGATGGAGGAGGATGGTAACCAACCTCGTTGGGGCATGAGAATGGCAGTCGACACCACCTCCAGCTACAACGAAGGTGATGGTGCAACGATGCCAACCCGTGGCCGCTACGCCGCCCGCGGCCTCCGTCGCTCATGGCCTCCGCGCCGCCCTCACGGCCTCGCGCTGCTCCGTGGCCCCCGCATCGCCTAGCGTGGTCCGGGCCAGACCCAGCGGGCCAGGATAGACCCAGCGTGGGCTGGGATGAACCCAGTGGACCGGGTCGACCCAAACCAGTTTGGTTTGGCCCCGGCCAAGTCGGGTCTGGTCGGTCCGACTGGGTTGGACCGGACCTGGACCAGCTACGATTTTTTCGCTCTATTGGCCACAAATTTGGAATGAGGCGTCCTTTTGACAAAATATCAATGGCACTATAAACCTTGGAGTGAGATGGTCCCTACATGAGATTTAGATAAATTTGGTATACGGTCGGGTTGGATCGAGCAAGAATCCAATTGGGCCCTCGAGACTAAAATGCTAATAACTTACAGACTGAGCATCTGATTGACGCACCATCTAATGCGTTGAGACCTCTATGATGTGTCAGTCCATTGATATACTTCTTCGTTGGACTTCATGGTAGTTTGTGTATCGACTAGTTTCTTGAGGAGAAAACTCTCCCAAAGATGAGAAAGCTTAGTGTGGGAACCCAGTTGCTGGCTGTGACGTGAATAATGAATTGCGATCATGTGGGGGTCAGCACCTAGAAATCATATGTGGGTCAGCACCGAGTGATCCAGTGCGGTTCAGAACCTATAGATCCTGTGTGGGTTAGCATAGAGAGAGCAGTGTGGGTCAGCACCGAGCGATCCTATGTGGGTCAGCACCGAGAAATCCTGTGTGGGTCAGCACCAAGCAATCCTGTGTGGTTCAGCACCGAGCGATCCTGTGTGGGTTAGTAGAAGAGCCTCTTAATAGAGTAAGATGATTCATTAGTTACATCTAATCATCTATGCTACTATACCTAAGAATTACCCGGTGTGAGCTGAGTTCATACAAGTGTGGTACTTCCCTTCTTGGTAATACCTTGGTGGTATTATTTTGTGTGACATACCTGTGCGGTACTTACCTTCATGGTATTCCTTCCATTGTGGAACAGTTGATATTTGGACTTTTGGGTTGGAACTTATGTTTCCTCATTATTGATATGGGTATACTTGGAAACTTAGGTGTATGTATGGGCATATACCTAAGTAGGGTTTTCAGTTGACTTCATACTTTGTGGTTTATCCTTTATGGATTTTTTCAGACCTTAAGGGTCTTGGGGTCCCTAATGAGAATCATTATACTCAACCCTAAATGGGATATTCCTGCACCTTGTTGTGTTTGGTTCAGACGAAGGACAACACTGATTGAGGCTGAGGGTACCAGGGAAAGACGGGGCCCGGAGGTGGACCATACGGCGTGATGGTATGCTAAGGAGACAGGCGGACATGGAGTGCTGATGAGGAGATCTGTAACTACCCTTCAGGTTGGAGCCTCAGAGGATGAACTAGTAGCTGGATTTAGTTTTCTTCAGTCATATTTTATTTCAGTTGTACGTGTACCATTACTGTTGGGCTTGTATTCCATCCCCTTTTTACTTTCATCACTCTTTTTTCTATACAGTTGACTTGTGTTCGTATCTTGTTGTGTGCTTGGTTGCGTGTGTTTACAGGTTATAAAGGAAATGAATTCTTGGTTTTAGGTAATACACCTTTTGGTGCTAGTCACCAACCACTGGCCCTTGTAAGGTGGGCTTGGGGTAGTCACGGCACGAGCCCCGGGGGACGGGTCGTGGAAAATTGGTATCAGATGAGTCGGTTCTACCATAGAACAAAGGACTCTGATCTTCTTAATGGAAATAGTGTTAAGTGTAGTGAGTGTGGTTATCAGTTTAGGGAATCCAGTGTTGGTGCGGCAGCCGATGTATCCATACACCAGGACCCTAACTTTTGATTTCTGACTCAGTGCACGAAAAAACAGATTGTGTGTGTGTTTTGAAAAGTTTTCTTGTGTCTTATTGAGTCAGATTTCCAGGTATAAATAAATGATATTGGAACACCTATTCCTTATCAGGATACCGTGGTGTAGACATATCGCTAGGATTCCCTAGAGAGTACACGATGACGACCCACCGAGTGACGAGGCTCCGATGCAACGCCTACTTACTATGTTGGCACCTTCAAGTGGTGTACCAGCAGCACCACCACTCGTTGATTAGTAGTTACCACCAGCCGCACTAGCATACGGTGCATGCCAACTGAGCGTGTTGCCCATGTTCCAGCAAGAGAGGCCTCCAAGTTTTCGAGGTGAGACAGTTTTTCCATGTAGCTGAGGGCTAGTTGGAGGCAGTTGGAAGAGTTTTTCGCCTAGTTAAGACACAATTAGAGTAGATGGTGATCTTAGTTACTAGTCTTTTTCAGTGAGTGACCATGAGAATGGTCTGCATATTGATGAGGCTTCAGTACGTGAACCATTACACGAGATAGTAACTTCTGGAAGTGTGTCAGCTATATCACTACCTGTTGGTCAACAGTTACAATGGGCAGTACCGGTAAAGGAAACATATAGGCTTAGTGCCCTACATGAGTTTCAACATCAGATACCCCTCAGGTTATGAGGTGATCCCGACTCAAAATGGTTAAAGAATGTCTTGAGGAGGTGGTTGAGAGTTATCTAGAGCTTCTACAGCTTCGGCAGGAAGACATTTTGGTAGCTAAGTATTCATTAAGGCATGTCAACCAAATCGGGTACATGATTAATATGATACGGTCAGTTCTTTGGGGCTCGAACTTCTGAGTGAGGTGTGTTTAAGGAAATCTGAGCTAGAACTATTCCTCTATGCATTCTTACTTATTTTTGGGTGCTAGAGGGAACCTTTGTGGTTGAATGTTCTTGGGAAGAGCGGATATAGCCAATGAATGTTAGCAATGGGAAAGAAAGAAACTGGCACCAGTCTTAGAGACTTGGGTGTGTAAGATGTTTCGAGAAGAGGATGTGATAGGGATAGATAAATCTGCACGACAGCAAACATGGAAGGATAGCTAGGAGAGCAGCATGAGGTGGTGTACATTTTGACATGTCACAACCACCCCCTTTTTGTGGACCCCACCAGGCTCAGGGAGCTAGAGGATAGGGGAAGAGAGTAGCTTTATGCGGTTAAGGAGTGTGACCAAAGGGATCTAAGAATGATTTGAGTTATGGTCTATGTCTACTATTAGCTATCGTATCAATAGACATAGGTACCAATCATTCATTCCATCCAAGAATATTTTCCAAGACCTAAAGTTTCTAGTTAAACCGTTGACTTGAACCTTATGTCTGGAGATACCTTTGGGAGGATACTCGATAGTCACACATACGCCAACGGTGTGATCTGACCCATTAGGAGAGAGTTTCGGTTGGAACTTCTTGGTGGCAGCGTCAAGGCCTTACGATGTTAGTTTGGGTATGGACTAGATATCCATAGTTCATTCTCAGATTGATTGTATTAGTTAAAAAGTTTTTGTTTTAACTACAACATTGGAATGGGGTTTTCCTTTTTCAGCGAAAATGGAAAATCAGGCAGCACATGATAAACTCATGCATAGGAGTTTTCATTTTTCAGTTCCAAACAAGAGTGGTAGAGCTTGGAGACATCTTTTCAAAAGATGTTTACTGGAATACCTCACTGAAGGGAGAGGGACGTCTACTTTGTCTTGGGACTACCAGAGATTTATACATGACTTCTCTAGGGTAGTGACACCTTTATCAGTATTGATGAAGAAGGGGAAACCCTTAGTTTGGTCAGAGAGATGCTAGCAGAGTTTTCAGAAGCTGAGGCAGAGGCTGACTAGTGCACCCATCTTGAGGCTTCCGCAGGAGGGCGTAGAGTACCTAGTCTACTACGATGCATCAGGGATCGAGCTCGGATGTGTCCTGATGCAGGAGCGAGTAGTGATCGCATATGGTTCTCGACAGTTATGATAGCATGAGCAGAAATATGATACCCACAACCTGGAGTTAGCATCAGTGGTCTTCGCCTTGAATATGTGGTGCCATTACTTGATGGGCGAGTGTTTTATAGTCCACTCATATCATAAGAGTCTCAGGTATATCTTCTCTCAGAAGGATGTGAACCTAAGACAGCGATGTTGGCTTCAGTTCCTCCTAGACTATGACTTCAAGATAGTCTATACTCTTGCTAAGGGGAACTTTGTAGCAGATGAACTCAGCAGGAGGTCTTTTATATAGATTCTAGGTGAAGCGATGGAGAATCTTTCCGCTTTGCCTATATCCATTGTGGATCGGGATAGAGCAGCTTTTCTTCTATCTCTTACAGTCACTCCCCTACTTCTTCAGCGAGTTAGGGAGGCACAGTGCAGGGACACTGACTGCAAGACTCGGCGTGCTTAGATATCCATAGGGCAGGCACCTGATGGATTTTCTAAAGGTGGGGAGCACGTCATCCTTTTCAGAGGATGTACCATGGTACCAGTATCACATTAGGAGGAAGTATTGAGGGAGTTCCACACATCCCCTCTAGAGGTACATCCAGGAGTGGCGAAGATGTACCAGGATCTCCAATGACAACACTAGTGGTCATGAATGAAGAAAGCAGTTGTAGAGTTTGTCTCTCGGTGCCTCACATGTCAGCAAGTATAGGCAGGGCATCAGGTTCCAGTAGGCTGGGTTCAGCCTTTGGAGGTCCCAAAGTGGAAGTGGGATGGGATATCCATGGACTTTTTGACAGGACTTCCACATACATCCAGGGTTCATGACTCGATTTTGGTAATTGTTGACTGACTCACCAAGTCGGCCCACTTCCTACCGATCAGAGAGCAGTGTTCAGTAGAGAGCTTGTGATGCCTCTATGTGTAGGAAATTGTGTAGTTACATAGAGTACCCTTGACGATTGTCCCTGATTATGATACATGATTTACTTCCTGGCTATGGAAGATGTTTTTAGGAGGCTTTCGGGATGCATCTTCTTTTGAGCACCACCTTCCATCCTTAGACGAATGGTCAGACTGAGCAGACCATTCAGACTCTCAAGGACATGTTGCATGCTTGTGTCCTCGACTTTAGTTGCATCTGGGAGGATCAATTGCCTTTGGTAGAGTTTTCATACAACAATATCTATCACTCCACCATTGGGATGGCACCTTTTGAGGCATTATACGAGTGACCATGTGGATCACCTTTGTGCTGGAATGACCTAGGGGAGTCAGCGCTAGTGGGACCAGAGATGGTACGGGCTACCATAGAGAAGGTGTGGATCATCTAGGAGCAGATTAAGAATACACAGAGAAGGAAGAAGTCTTTTTCAAATAGGATACAGAGACCTCTAGAGTTCTAGGGTGGTGACCACGTCTTTCTACGGGTCTCACCTTGATGAGGTTTGCAGAGATTTGGTCGAGGCAGAAAGTTATCTCTAAGGTTCATTGGAACCTTTCAGGTCCTCAATAGAGTTGGCGAGGTGGTTTACCACCTAGAACTTCCCCCTCAATTGCACCGGGTGCATGATGTCTTCCATGTATCCCAGCTTAGGAGATACGTGCATGACCCTTCTCACATCATCGACCATGGCGATATGGAAATCGACGATGGGGTGATTTTTTTGGAGGTTCCAGTAGAGATTGAGGATCAATAGGAGCGGGTCCTTCGTGGGTGGTTGATACCTCTGGTACGTGTTCACTGGTAGCATGGGAACCTCCAAGAGAGCACATAGGAATGGGAGGCTCATATGAATACTGAGTACCCCCAGTTGTTATGTTAGTTGGAGTTATGGCTTATGGAGACGTAAAGCCCTGAGGTGGGGATAATGTAAAGACTCGAAATTTACATGTAAATTTTTTTTATATATGGTAATTTTACAAGTCTGTGAAAATTTATGGGGCATGATTCTGAGGTACGGTGTGCCTAGAATGAATTTCTAAACTTTTTTTTAGGTACGTTCAGTAAACGTGTGAGTAGGTTTTTGTAACTTTTAAACCAGTGCTCAGAATTGAAATTTGAGGACACCGTTGAACTCGCAGCGCTAGTATTCTCTTAAGGAGACCTTTACCTCAATCGCAGTAGGTCAAGGGTGAAAGATAGTTTTTTCACTTTTTCGTGGGAAAATTAAAAAAAATTATTTAATATTTTATTTTTATTCTTGAAACCTCCTTTGATTTTTGGAGGTGGGGACCACAAGAGTTTATCCTCCAAATTGGATACTCAATGGTGGGGACCACCCGAGCCTAAAACATCCCCAAATTTGAATTTAAAGGTAGGGACCACTTGAACTCTCTTAATGAGAGAAACCCCTATAACATCCTCATTAATGAGGAATTAACCCATGGACTTCCTCCCCATTAATTATTCTCCAATTTCATTATGCATCATCAATTGATTAATGTTGCTAACTTGTTTTGGGCCAACAATTTGAAATTGGACAAACACTTTTTATTTTGGATGGAAATTTCTTTTGATAGCATTCATTGGAAAAATGGTTGGCAAAGCTTTTGGGAGAACTCGAAGGAACACATCCTCCAATGAAGAATGCTTCTTCAAATAAATAATGCTAATTTTCTCCAAAAACTTTGAATCCTTCCTCGTGACATCCTCCAATATTGGATGTCTTCAACAGTAAATAACCACCACCATCGAAGAGCGATTATTCGATGAACAAGCTTGGGATCGGGGGCATGTGGTGGGCGAGACGAACGTCGACATCTTCGAATTCTCTCTCCCAATACAACAACAAACATTTGAGGTAGGGATTTTATTATGTGTGATTATAGATTCCTATTTTTCCCTTCTAAATGAAGAATGTGGATCAACTCTCTAACTAGTTGATTCGTTGATGATTTCATTTTTTTCGGCTTTGGGAATAATAATTGAAGGGTGGTTGTTTGAATTTATTCCCCTTACCCATTCTTAAAAATTCATCGTAAAAATTAGGAAGAGATTATAGTCTCTTTCTATCACTCTAATGCGAAGTGTGTGGGCCAAACAAACATGGCTCGACCTCTCGACATATCTTGTGTTTAATTGTTGTCTTCTTCGTGATGGGGGAGGATAGAAACCAAACTTTGTGGGTCACTATAACGGCGGATGGCACCACCGTCGGTCACGACGGAGGCGACGGTGCAACGGGCTTCCCCTGCGGCCAACGCGCCACCCGCGGTCTCCGCTGCTCGTGGCATCTGCGCCTCCCTCGCAGCCTCACACCACTCCGCGGCCCCCGCAACGCACATCATGGGCTGGGCTGGCCCAGACCCAGCAAACCGGGCGACCTAATCCGGGTCGGGTCAGCCCAATCCGGGTCAGACTTGGTCGGTCCGACCGGGGTGAACCAGACCTAGACCAGCTATGAGTTTTTCGATCTATCATACATAGCTTTGGCACCAGAGGTCCATTTGACAAACCGTCAATGAAGCTGTAAACCTTGGAGCGAGACGGTCCCTTTGGTATACCCCACTTGAGATTTGGATAATGTTGGGATACGGTCGGATTGGATCGAGCACGAATCCAACCGAGCCCTTAGGACTATAAGTCTAATAACTTACAGACCGGGCATCCGATTGACACACTATCTATTGTGTTGATACCCCTATGATGTGGTGGTCCATTCAGATTCTTCTTCATGGGACTTCATGGTAGTTGGAGTATTGACTAGTGGCTTGAGGAGAAGACTCTCTCAAAGATGAGAAATATTAATGCAGGAACCCAGTAGCTAGTAGTGACATGAAGAATTAATAACGATCCTGTGTGGGTCAGCACCTAGAGATCATGTGTGGGTCAGCACCGAGAGATCATTTGTGGGTCAGAAAATAGAGATCTTATGTGGGTCAACACCGAGTGATCCTATGTGGGTCATCACCTAGTGATCCTGTGTTGGTCAGTACTGAGTGATCCTGTGTGGGTCAGCACCAAGAGATCCTGTGTGGGTCGGCACCGAGCGATCTTGTGTGGGTTATCAGTAGAGCCTCTTAATAGAGTAGGATGATTTAGTAGTTACATCTAATCATATCTACTACTGTACCTAAGAAATACCTAGTGTGAGTTGAGTTCGTACCTGTGTGGTACTTCCCTTCATGGTAATAACTTCGTGGTATTCTTCTGTGTGACATACCTATGCAGTACTTACCTTCGGGGTATTCCTTCCTTTGTGGAACAGTTGAGCTTTGAACTTTTGGGTTGGACCTTGTGTTTCCTCATGATTGAGATGGGTATACTTGGTAACTTAGGTATATGTATGGGCATATACCTAAGTAGGGTTATCGGTTGACTTCATACTTTGTGGTTTATCCTTTGTGGATTTTGTGAGACCTTGATGGTCTTGGGGTCCCCACTGAGTATCATTATACTCACTCCTACACGGGTTATTCCCACACCTTGTTTTGTTTGGTGAAGATGATGGATAGCGCTGATCGAGGTTGAGGGTACCAGGGATTGACACGGCCTAGAGGTAGACCATACGGCGTGACGGTACGCAGAGGAGACATGCGGACTTGGAGTACTGAGGAGGCGATTTATACCTACCCTTCAGGTAGGAACCTCGGAGGATGACCTAGTAGCTTCCTTTCATTTTCTTCAGTTGTATTGTATTTCATTTTTACTTGTACCATTACTATTGGGCTTGTATTCTTCCCCCTTTTTACATTCATCACTCTTTTTGCTATACAGTTGACTTGTGTTTGTGTCTTGTTGTGTGCTTGGTTTCATGTGTTTACAGGTAATAAAGGAAATGCCTTCCCGGTTTTAGGGAATACGCTTTACAGTTCTAGTCACCAACCCCTGGCCTATGGAAGTCAGTCTTGGGGTAGTCACGACATGGGCCCCGAGGGATGGATCATGATAGGCCATGTGACCAACTGGTTACGGGGCACCTCTAGGAGGCACTTAGAATCGGGATGTAATAGTTATCCCTTTCCCAGAGAAGAGACATGGGTGTTTACCCATTCCTAGAATATGATGAATGTCTTAGTATATATCACTAATATAATACTTCTATGATGACTATTATTATATAATTTTAAATCCACTTTTTATGAAATGTTATTATGTTTTTGATATAATCTCATTGCTCATGATCTTGGATTATTCAATAATTAATGTCTTATAAATTTCCAAATAGATATTCCAAGGTTATGATCAATGAAAAGGTCAGCATGATTTTCAAATTTTAAGATCCTATTATCATATATTTTTTCTCATATTATTCTTACAAATGATCATGTAATATTATCTCCCATTTTTACTATTACAAAGAATATATTCTCACAATTTTTTGTGTTTCCTTACCCATGTTATGATGAAAGGTTATGGTGTAACTAAGAATTTTTTAAATATGATAAGAAATTTGAGGGAGATGGTGAAGATATATTTATAAAAAAGGTGATTATATAATTACTCTCTATAGAATATAAATAATACAGTCCTCGGGTGTGTATTTTTATGAGTTTTATTGAATGTTCATCTAAAATGATGTAATATTTTAAAATGTTATGATTAGGTCACCTTAATTGGTATTAGATATGGGATTTTATATTTTAGAGATTAATATTATAAATATTTAGTAAGAACGGTTTGGAAATTTCAATTTTTAACAGATCATCATATATTACGGTAAATAATAGAGTGTTGTTTTCCTATCAAATTAAATCATTTCCTTTATAATGGAATATTGATACAAAATCAATGTAGATGCACCTTTGAGTAAGAACAATCAAAGGGGAAGATTTGGTATTGACATAATCATCATTATTTCACAAATAATAGGCCTAAGAAATTATAAATGTCTATAAAATCCTGCAGGATATGAATGGGTTAATTAAAATTTTCATTTTTAACCGCTATAGTGAATTTTAAACTATAATAATCATGGAGGAACTAGGTTAAACCTAACATTTCTTCGATTTAAAAAAGGTGTAATTATTTAGAGATCCTATAAATTGTTTCGCATGATTATATAATTTTTCACTATGATTATTTTATCAATATCTATTCTTTTCTAATTTAGTCAGGGGCTATAAATAGGGGAATCATTTTATTGTTGACTGTGATAAAAAATGGACTAATTTTCCTAAAAATAATTTTAATGTAATGGGGTCGATAATGTAAAATATTATTTATATTGTTTTAAAATATTTTAAATACATGAATCATTATGAGCATCCATACCAAAAAATTGTTACAACATACTTTTGAGTCTTTCTTGTAGAATATGCATCTTCTGTTATTGGGTTTACAAATCCATTAATTACACAATAATGGAATAGTGCCACTAAATTTTTTTTTTCTACATCTCTTAGGGAATGAAAAAAATGATTTATTTTTTTGTTATTTTCAAGGTGAATCATATCAATGTTAGACTCTTATCATGAAAAAGTGGCACCAAGAAGAAATTAAAAATCTAAAGTTGGATGAGTTTAAGTGGTTATTTTTCAATATGTTTTTTTCATTATATTCATCATATGATAATGGAGAAGAAATTGGTTGTGATAAATCAGAGGGTTTATTAATCTATCTGGGCATAAGAGAAATATTTTACAAGACTTTGGATGTGTTAATATAGTATTTTCTTCCAATTAAGAAACAATATTTATTTATTATTTAGTAATTTTAAAGAATATATCTAAAGGAAGTTATCTTTAAAATATATTAGTATATATGAATAAATTTTTCTATTTATTCTTAAGGTATAGATACTGATCTTGGTCACCCAAAATTCCCATTCTATTTATAATAAAATATTGATGAAGTTGAAAGGAAACTCTAATAATAAATTCTCTGGAGGGAAATATATGAATCTATTTTTTTCCGTAAGTATGGAAAGACATTTGGATGAATCATCTTAATGGTGAAAGAAAATACTTTACATGATGAGAGTATGGTCATTGGGAATTAAAATTTCAATGTTACTAGAATAAGATAACTAATGATGTGAATTTAGGGAAATCTATTTATAATTTATGATTCATACTCTAGGGAATCAAATGAAATAAGTTTGAGCATTATGCTACCCATCGTATGTATTAAAGGGTTAATGATGATAATAAATTTCAAAACTCTATTAATACAAGAAAGAAACAGAAATCCCATGTGATATATATTAATGATGTGAGTTATGAGAATGAAATGGTGAATGGTGCACTTACCATCCACTCTAGAATGACTACTGTCATATTTTATTTTTATTATATCCACTCTTTAATATTTGAAGAAAATTATATGGGTGTCACACTACCACCTCCACAATTATGTGTTTAATTATTCCTGAAAAATAATATTGGTATGATGATCTCATATTAAGTGTATGATTCTTCTTAGATTAATGTTTATGGGAATGTACCCCCTATAATTCTTATTATTCTCCCTCTAGTAAAATTTAATAGGGTAATTAGAATTGATTGGATATCTATATACAAATACCATAATTGTTTCCAATGAAGGGATGTCAGATTTCATATTCTAAAAAATTTATTATTTTTTATTAGTGATCAGATTAATTTTAGATTCCAATAGAAATCATTTTTTTCATGGAATTTATTCTAGTTTATATGGGGTGTTTATCATAGATGGTCTAGGTTAAATTTAACATCTATGATGTTCTTATTTTATAAGAGTTTGTTATGTATTCCCGAAGAAGTTTCTAATTCTATTATCATAATGTTGATGATTAGTTTTTAGTAGAACTCATACCTGGTGATACACTTATGTCATAGACTCTATGTAGATTGGATTTTATTGAGTTACATAATTAATGAAGAGACATTATGAAAATCATCATAAATTATATGTTCAAACTAGTGTGTTAGTATGGGGAACACCATATATTTTTTATGAAAAAATATTGATCAATGAACTCTATATAGATTAAAGGGTATATAAGAAGATAATAATCATGAATAAGTTTCCTCTTCCCATTATTGATTATTTTTTTTCAGGAATTATAGGGAGATCAATACATTAAAAATATTGGCCTTTATTACGGATACTATCAATTGAAGTTTGATAGTGAATAAATTCCTATGAATGTTTCCTATTTGAGGTATGGAACATATGAATTTATATTGACTCGATGTTTAATTACTAATTCCCCAACTATCATAATGGATTTACTGAATAGAATATTTATGGATTAGAATAATAAATTTATGGTATTCATTGGTCAATATATTATTATATACTCTAATATCATGGAAGGTAATTAATATCTCTTGATAATTATGTTAGATATCCAGAGGTTGTGGAAACTATATGTTGAATTCAACTTTTTTGGATTCTAGTTATATAACGTGTCATTTTTGGATCACATGACCACAAGTTATGGTGAAGCTATAAATCTTTCTAAGTCAAAATACATAAAAAAAATAAGCCCAATCCAACCACTATTACTATGGTAAATTATTATCATGTATTTGGTACATATAATAATTTAATTTTTAGGAATTTATTCTTAATTTATAATCCATTAAAATGATCCAATAATAACATATATTGATATTACATAATTTTTATGAATACTCAATATATCTACCCAATAAACATACCTAAAAACCATAATGGTTTAATATACATGTAGTAAAGATACTTAAAATTCTTATTTATATACAATATTTATCATCTATAACATTTATCTTCATATAAGGTACCACTATAGACTCATCACAAATAGTAACCTTCTTCATATCCTATGGAAAATTTAAAACAAATAATTAGTGCTCTAAGATGATTAGTAGGGTAAACAGGGAGATATAAATCAATTATCATGTATAATAATATCACGATAATAGTGGCATGGTTAAATGTTATTACTAAAATAAAATAAAAAAGAAAAATTCATATATCATGATCAAGATTCACGAAATAAAACACTAACTTGTCACAAGATTGGGGAATTAATAAATAATCAATCATGATTTGGGAGATTATATCATAATGATATCAACATGTCATAAGTGTTGGGAACTGTAATTATCATACAAAAAATATCATATGCGAGGGTTACTTATTGAGACCATCAAATCAAATTAGATCAAGAGTCAAAATAGGGTTCCCTTATCATATCATATTGGTTATCACCACATGTTTCTCATATCATTGAGGAACATGAATCCCTACCTCCATCCCACAGATCTTGAGATCATTAACTCATTTCCCATAATATTATAAATATAGATAAGGATTTACCCAATGTATTTGAGGGGTATAACAGATCCACATGTCAGATAATTAAAACCATATATATGTCTTATATAAGATCATAATATATTCATCATTTTAATATATCATAAACTAAGGAAAATAAAATGGTTTCATAATGATCTCATCATAACATAACTAGCCCATGGGAAATAACTTGTTTCATAGAATTGTCATGATAATAATTAATCACATAAAATAATGTGGATGATATCATAAGTTCATAACCCTATTAAATCATAAAAATCATTAATGGAGGATAAAATAGGTGAAAAATAACCATAAAATAACATTATAACCTTTCATTTAAAACATGTGAAAAATTTCATTTTTATTATGATAAAATTTATATTGAAATTTTAAAAAATATTAAGAAAAGCGTTTTCATTAATATTATACAAGGAAACTTGTTATAAAATATTCATATAAAATAATTTTCATGGTGGTAGGAAAATATTTTCATGTCATATACATTAAAATAAAACATTTTTTTGACATGTTCATAAAAATTGAAAAACAAGTTCTTTAAAAAACATTAAGAATGATTCCTCTTAAAACTATTTTAAATAAAGTCAAATTTTTAAAAAATTTACTTTTTAAAACATTCCATTAACAGTTTATAACTTTTAGAAAATAATTTAAAAGTGTTCCTTCATTGAAGAAAATTTTCATTACCAAAGTGAATATATGGTCATCATTCCATTAAAAAAATTATCGATCATTATAAATATGAAAGAGAGAAATATATAAATAATACATGAAAATTATATGAATTACCCTAGACGAAGAAACTATATTGGTTTAAAAGGAAAATAACTATAAAATTTCCCTCAATTTAATTTTACTATATAAAATTGACACACGCTTATCATGAGTTGGGAAAAACAATAAAATCCCTCTAAGGGTGTAGTATGAATGGTAACCAGAATGTCGTTCTCCAAGGAGCAGTGTTTTAATCTTGGTGTCACTTAAAAAAATAACAAGTTTGAATGATTTAAGAAAGAAAGAGGTTATCTTAAGAAGGATTGTGAATTTAATATTAGAGAGAAGTGATTGGATTTAGGTTGGGTTTTACCATTTGTGATGTCATTATAGTTTTTAAGAAAATATGAATCCTTGGGTTTCAGAAAAAAATAATTAAGTGAATTGAATAACAATTATTTCTTCATTTCACCTTTGATTTAATTATTTATCGAAGTATAGAAATCTTAACAGACTAATATTAATTACTTAGGAAATACAAAATATGGTATTGATTTCCCCTAAATAATTAAATTAATCTATCTTAATTTCTCAATGTGATTTATCAATCACCAAATCACTCCATAAGATGATTTTCTTTATAGATTAACCAATTAGTATAAAAATGAATAGATCAAGCAAGGGTAGAATAATATTTAAATCAAAGTAATTTAATATTTAATAATAAATCAAAATAAAATCATATTTAATTTAAATTCAAAAATAAATTAAATTGAAAATCATTCATTTAAATGAAAAGAATTCCTTTGAATAAAACTTCAGAAACTCAAACATCACAAAATGGGGTCCCCCTTTCCTTCACCCAATCACAAAGTATTCTACCCCTCCATGCAAGGTAGGGTCATAAATTTCAAATAAAAAATAAACATGGTGGAATTAATTATAAATGATTAACAAGTATGAGGATGTTCTCCTCCTCTTGGATGTTTGCTGCTGGCTGGAATGAGATGTGAAGGCATGAATTGAGAGGTAAGAGCTCCTCTCCTTTTATAGGCAGAATTCACCTTCTGAATGTGATGCATTTTATCCTCATTAAATGAATTATTTTAGAATATCCTCCTTAATAAAAGATATTCATAAATGTCTTTTCTATATCCCCTCAAACTATCAGAGAATTTATCCACTAGATGTAGGGGTTATGGAATTTACATTGAATAGGACGTTTTCTGGGCAAAATTTCCAGGAAGATTCTTTCAAATGTATAATAATAAATATCCACATAAATGGATGAAAACCTCCATGTAATTTAATGTTTGATCACACCTATGAGTCCTATTCCATATCCAGGTG
This sequence comes from Viscum album, assembly GCA_963277665.1. Lineage (NCBI taxonomy): Eukaryota > Viridiplantae > Streptophyta > Magnoliopsida > Santalales > Viscaceae > Viscum > Viscum album. The sequence goes on along the minus strand of OY728119.1, from coordinate 1,007,564,058 downwards.
GAATCCCCAAAATTGTAGGTGTGGAGACCGAGTTGTGCATCATTTACAGTGGTGGAGTCCACATTGTTCGCCCAGACAAAGTTTCCAATTTCAATGATTTTTTCAGGCTAGTAGATGTTCGAATCATCTCTAGGTAATAAAGATAAATTAAGAGGAAATAAAATCATGATTATAACAAAAAATTAATCACAAAATTTGGAATTATATTTTTTTAATAAATGACAAAAATACCCTTGTGGTCGAAATCTGTCCAAAATCGAGAATTATGCACTTTTCTCGGTTTTGATCATTTTCATTATAAAATTCAAATTACCCATTACTTTAATAAAACAATGAAATAAATTAGTTTTATCACTAAAAAATTAAATAATACTCCTTATTTGATCATAAATATGCATGTAAATTTGCTCTATCAAATACCCCCACATTTAAACTATGCTTGTCCTCAAGCATAAAATCTCAACATAGAAATCAGAGGAAACCAATGTTACCAATATTCAAATTTCAATGAAATAAAATCAATCAATTTTAAATGTGAAATAAAACTTTCAAAAATATTCATAAAATATCAATTTAACTTTCAATTTTTCTAAGAAACAAATAATTCACATTTTTTACTCTACCCCTTTGAAAATAGATGAAACTTATCCTTTCAGTCATTCAAGATTCTTGATTCATCATTATTAAACATGCTAAGTCATGATTTACCTCACTTTTGATTATTTTATTTCATCACTCATGATAAAATTCAAATAGAGTTATGCTCATATCATGATAACATGATTCTTATCCATAGGCTTGTAAATGATCTACTTTCTCCACTTTGTAAAGACAAAAGACACATAAAATCATGAGGAATTGCAATAAAGGTTCAAATGACTCTGAGACTTAAGGTTTGTAGGATTTGATTCTTTAAAAATTAAGGCTCAAAAATGAGGCTAATCTCTTAAGTACAATGCATGATATTAAAAGTAAAAGTGTAATGAAATTCTCCCCTTCAAAATAGCAATACCCACTTCCCAAAACTCAAAGAAAAGGTTATGATCAGGTAAGCATAATGGATGATTTGTGCACCCTCTTGAATTTTTTTTTATTTGGTAATTTTTTTCCTTTTTTTAATTATGATAAGATAAAACCTCACAGACATCACCTAACCACATACGATCATAAGATCGTCAATCTGGAAAATGGTGATTTTTGGTTCCCCCAAATCACAACCCATTTTTTGGATCTTTTTTTCATTTTTGTCATCTTTTTATTTTCAATTCAATAGGGGAAAAAATAGAGTATAATAAATTATTTCACAACATTTTACAATTCCCACAATAAAACATCCACACTTCTTTCTTACAATGTGTATCATCCCATCCACCATGATTCTCTTTACCCCCACACTACAACTTTAAAATATCATGCAAATACCAAGAGTAAGGTAGGAATGGATAATAATGGCTTGAAACATGTCTCATCCCTATAAAGGTCATTCATGGTCTCTATGGGTTAAAAGAATGAATGATGTAAAGGTGGTATTTTAAGGATAAGTGGATTTTAAAAGGATTCCTCAATCATTTTAAATGTGTTTTTGTACAGTCATATCGTTGAAAAGTTTCAATACAAGGTCTGGTCAGTTACATGTCCCAAGATCACTCAAGAAATATGATCAAGAATAAATAGGAAGTACTTGGTCTAGAAATCCTCTTGGGAATGAGAAATATAACATTGGAAAATCACTCACGGTATGACTAATAATAATAAATCAATTCACATAAATTTCAGAAATTCAAAGCATGAAATATTGTAGGAAAATTTACATGAATTAAGTAATTCCTTCAAATCATGAGTCATAATTTCAATATCTATGCTTCATATTTAAAAATTCAATTCTGCATTTCAATCATTTAATAATATAAACATTTAAATCTAAAACATGGAATCATTGGGTTCCTAAGAAACTCAAGTCTCCTAGATAAGTTGTGTAAAACATGAATTCAAGTGTGCGTATGTAATTTTATCATTAAAGATCAAATTATAATTTTGATGAAAAAAAATGAAGGGAGTTTAAATGATAATCATAAAATGTGAACTCCCTTTTGACATAATTCTTTTGTTCCTCTTCCTCTTGTTCTTGGTTCTTCCTTGTGGTTTCCTTCCATGATGGTTCTTGAATAATTAAAACCACTCATACCAGTGTAAGAACCATTCCATTATAGCTCAATTGGGTGATGTAAGAGGTAACTGGATATTAAATCCTACGAAAACAATGAAACTCGGTTTGCCTCCCAGAAGTGCATTTGTTTAATGTTGTTGTCTTGACCTTACCTTATAATAAGAAATCAGTAGATGGGTTGGAGAACATTGACCTCCTCCATCGGTTCTTGAGGTAAACGTATGAATAAATTCTTCATCCATTTCCCATTTAGAGTGAATGGGTTTCTTTTTTTCTTCTCAACCTGAATGGAACCAAAGGATATACATTAGTTACAAGAAATGGACCATCCCACCTAGAATGAAGCTTACCTGGAATTCACTTAAATCTGGAATTGTATAGTATAATTTGGTCTCTTGGTTGAAAGGTATTTGGTTGGATCAGTCTATCTTGTTCCACCCTGGTTCTTCCTTTGTAAATCCTCAAATTTCCAAAAGATTATATTCTGATTTCTTCTAGCTCCTATAACAACAGTTTTCTCTCTGAATCATTGATGGTATCACTAGCTTCTCCATAGGAAACTTCAAATAGGGAATGGTCACTTGATGGGCTTCTTTTTGAGTCAAGGACATTGAAGTTGACCTTGTTATCTCCTAGCTCCATGGTCTGAGTTCTTTCATGTACATTGATGAATATTTTTTCCGTTTTTAGGAATAGACTTCCCAAAATTATGGGTGAATTTCTTGGTGCATTGTCCTCCTCCATGGTGAGTACATAAAAGTCTGCTGGAAAAATGAGTTCTCTAACTCTTACTCGCACGTCTTCTATAACTCCAGCTGGATAAATAGTGGATCCATTTGCGAGTTGGATAACCACTCTTATAGGCTTCAGCTCACCTATTTTCAAAGACGAGAAGACAGAATTATACATTACATTTATGGATGAACCAAGGTCACACAAAGCATCATAAATATCTAAGGAACCCATTTTACAGAAAATAAAGAATGTCCCTATATATTCTTGACATTTTTTGGGTAAAGGTGGGGTGGAAACGGCTGAGAATCTCTTTTCAAAACTAATTTTTTTTCATCCTCATCGCACTTCTTTTCCTTGGTACATATTTCCTTCATAAACATTGCATATTTGGGTATTTGGTGGATTGCATCCAGTAAGGTAATGTTGATTTCCACTTTTCAAAAGCTTTCATGGATGTCATTTTGAAGTTTTTCTTATTCGGCCTTTGATGATCGAGTTAGTGCAGAAAGGAATGGTACCTTGTTTACTCCTTTCTTTCTTTTTTTCCTTTGAATTTTTGTTTCTTCCTTCTTCTTGGGATGGATGAGTTTGTATTCATGTTTTTGTTTGGAATCATCAAAATTACTTGGCTCATATGGTGGAATCTCTTTACCACTTCGAGTCGTGATTGCAATAATATTCTCCTTTGGCTTTGGGATAGTTTGGGCTGGGATTTTTCCTTGATTCCTGGTTAAAAGATCCATAATTTTATCAAACTTGTTGTCCAAATTTTTCAAAGTCTTCTTCAACTCTTCAATCTCTATTTCTTGGTGGAATGTCTCGGAACTTTTTAGAAGTTGTTCAAAAAAATTTGTTGTAATGGTGGTGGTTGAAATGATTGTTGTGGTTGGAAGGGCTACTTGTACGGTGTCTAGTTCTGAAATTTCTATTGAAATGGTGACCTATCCTAATTTTGTTGTCCTCCATATCCTTTTTGGGTTTGACCTTCTCACCATTGTTGATTTTGTGGGAATTTCCTTTGCTGGAATGCAACTGCACAACTTTCTGTATCCTATATCTCAGCACATTGATCAGTGTAATGATTTGGTGATGAACATAACCCACATACCTGAGGTGGATATGGATTCTCAATCACCTGATTGATGTCCATTTTCCTCACAAGGCTTGTTAGTTCTTTAATTTGTGTTTTAAGAAGAGGAGATGAGTCATAAGTCCTTACCTCATGCATCCCTCTTGTACCGGTGCTTCTTGTCCCGAATTGTTGTGAATTCTGGGTGATCTTCTCAATCAGGCCTTGGGCTTCTCCGGGTAATTTTTCAATCAATTCTCCTATGAAGGATGCATCTAAAGGTTCTTATAACTGTCTAGGAGTCCTTGGTAGAAAAAGACAAGGAATTAGTGCTCCTCTACTGCTTGTTGTGGGAAACTCGCACTATGCTTCTTGAATCGTTCCCAATACTCGTAAAGAGTCTCACCGGTATCTTGTCGAATGGCATATATCTCCTTATTGATTTCTATACTCCGGGATTCTAGGAAGAACCTTTGCATGAAACTTTGTTGGAGATCATCTTAGTGTCGTATTTCTCCAGGTTGTATGGTATACAACCACTCCTCGGCTGCTCCCTCAAGTGAAAAAGGGAATGCTTTACACTTCACTTTCTCCTCCGCTACTCCTCTTGGTTTGAAGCTTGAACACACAAAGATGAATTCTTGAAAGTGCTGATTGGGATCTTCACCTGCAAGTCCATGAAAGTTAGGTAGCACGGGAATCATTTTTACTCGTAACTCTAAATCATTTGGTTGTTTAGGCATGTTTAACCGATTCTTCTGGTTAGCAAATTAGGGGGCACATAGGTCCCTTAAGGTTTGTCTAGGGTTTTTTTCCATTATTAGTGGTTCTAATTGGACACTTGAGTCATATAAACTTATTTCATCAAATTTTATTTCAATATTGAGATTCCTAAGCCTAGTAAACAATGATCTTTCTATCTCAGGGTCTAAATCAAGTAGTTCCTCGTTAGAGGTCCTGGTCATTCAGATTTACAACTTCCTCCCAGCAGCAGCCCCAGTTTTGACACACGCTTGTTGTGAGGTATGGAAAAAACAATTAAATCTCTCTAAGGGTGTAGTATAAATGGTAACCAGAATGTAATTCTCCAAGGAGCAGTGTTTTAATCTTGGTGTCACTTAAAAAAAGTAACAAGTTTGAATGATTTAAGAAAGAAATAGGTTATCTTATGAAGGATTGTGAATTTAATATAAGAGAGAAGTGATTGGATTTAGGTTGGGTTTTCCCATTTTTGATGTCATCATAGTTTTTAAGAAAATATGAATCCTTGTGTTTTAGAAAAAAATAATTAAGTGAATTGAATAACAATTATTTATTCATTTCACCTTTTATTTAATTATTTATCAAAGTGTAGAAATCTTAATGGAAAAAATATTAATTACTAAGGCAATACCAAATCTGGTATTTATTTCCCTAAATAATTAAATTAATATATCTTAATTTCTCCATGTGATTTAGCAATCACCAAATCACTCCCTTAGTTTATTTTCTTCAAAGATTAACCAATCAGTGTAAAAATGAATATATCATGCAAGGGTAGAATAATATTTAAATCAATTCAATTTAATATTTAAGAATAAAACAAAATAAAATCATATTTAATTTAAATTCAAAAATAAACTAAATTGAAAATAATTCATTTAAAATAAAATAATTCCTTTTAATTAAACATCAGAAACTCAAACATCACAAAATGGGGTCCCCCTTCCCTTCACCCAATCACAAAGTATCCTACCCCTCCATGCAAGGTGGGGTCATCAAATTCAAATAAAAAATAAACATGGAGGAATGAATTATGAATGAAGAACAATTAGGAGGACGTTCTCCTCCTCTTGGATGCTTTCTGCTGGCTGGAATGAGATGTGATGGAATGAATTGAGAGGTAGGAGCTCCTCTCCTTTTATAGGCAGAATTCTCCTTCAGAATGTGACCCGTCTTATCCCCAATAAATGACTTTATTTAGTGTTTTTCATTCATAAAGGATGTTCATAAATGTCTTTTCTGGCTCCCTTAAAAATATCAGTGAATTTATTGACTGGATGTAGGCTTTGTTGAATTTTCATTGAATATGACTTTTTCTGGCTGAAATTTCTAGGAAGCTTCATTCAAATGAATAATGACAAATATCCCAATTAATGGATGAAAAATTCTATGGAATTTAATGGGTGAGCATTCCTATGAGTCCTCTTCCATATCCAAGTGGAATCCCCAAAATTTTAGCAGTGGAGACCGATTTGTACATCTGTTACGATGGTGGAGTCCACGTTGTCCACCGAGAAAAAGTCTCCAACTTCAATGATTTTTTCAGTCTAGTAGATGTTCGAATCATCTCTAATTCCTAAAGAGAAAGGTAGAGGAAATAAAATCAGGATGCTAACAAAAAATTAATCACAAAATTCAGAATTATATTTTTTTAATAAATGACAAAAATACCCTTGTGTTCGAAATTTGTCCAAAATCCAGAATTATGCACTTTTCTCTGTTTTTCTCATTTTCATTATAAAATTCAAATTACCCATTATTTTAATAAAACAATGAAATACATGGGTTTTATCATTGAAAAAATAAAATAATACTCATTATTTGATCATAAATATGCATGTAAATTTTCCCTGTCAAATACCCTCACACTTAAACCATGCTTATCCTCAAGCATAAAATCTCAACATGGAAATCAGAGGACACCAATGTTACAAATATTCAAATTTCAATGCAATAAAATCAAAAAAAATTAAATGTGAAATAAAACTTTCAAAAATCTACATAAAATATCAATTTAACTTCCCATTTTTCAAAGAAACAAATAATTCACATATTTTACTTTACCCCTTTGAAAATTGATGGAACTTATCCTTTCATTCATTCAAGCTCCTTGATTCATCATTATTAAAAATGTCAAAGTCATGATTTACCTCAATTTTGATTATTTCCTTCCATAACTCATGATACAATTCATTTGGAGTTATGCTCATATCATGAGAACATGCTCCTTATCCATAGGCTTGTAAATGAACTACTTTCCCCACTTTGTAAAGACAAAAGACACATAAAATTGTGAGGACTTGAAATAAAGGTTCAAATGACTCTGAGGCTTCTGGTTGGTAGGGTTTGATGCTTTAAAAATTAAGGCTCAAGGATGAGGCTAATCTCTAAAGTATAATGCATGATATTAAAAGTAAAAGTGTAATGAAATTCTCCCCTTCAAAATAGAAACATCCACTTATGAAAACTCAAAGAAAAGGTTATGATCAAGTAAGCATAATGGATGATTTGTGCACCCTCTTGAATATTTTTTTATTTTGTAATTTTTTCCCTTTTTTAGAAAATTATGATAAGATAAAACCTCACATCCATCACCTAACCACATACGATCATAATATCGTCAGTCTGGAAAATGGTGAATTTTTGTTCTCCCAAATCACAACCCATTTTTTTGGATCTTTTTATCATTTTTTCATCTTTTTTTTCAATTCAAGAGGGGAAAATAATAGAGTATAATAAATGATTTCACAACCTTTTACAATTCCCACAATAACACCCCCTCACTTCTTCCTAACAATGTGTATCATCCTATCCACCATGATTCTCTTTACCCCCACACTTAAACTTTAAAATATCATGAAAATACCAAGAGTAAGGTAGGAATGGATAAAAATGGCTTGAAACATGGCTCATCCCAATAAATTTCATTCATGGAATCTACGGGTTAATAGAAGGATTGATGTATAGGTGGTCTTTTTATGATGAGTGGCTTTTCAAAAGATGCATCAATCATTTTAAATTTGTTTTTTCACAGTCATATCTTTGACAAGTTTCAATACAAGTTCCGGTCGGTTACATGTCCCAAGATCACTCAAGAAATATTCTCAAGAATAAATAGGAAGTAAATGGTCTAGAAATATACTCAGGAATGATAAATATAACATTGGACAATCACTCATGGCATGACTAATAATAATAAATCAATTCACATAAATTCCATAAATTCAAATCATGAAAGATGGTAGGGAAATTTACATGAATTAATTAATTTCTTCAAATCGTGAGTCATAATTTCAATATCTATGCTTCATATTTAAAAATTCAATTTTTCATTTCAATCATTGAATCATATAAACATTGAAATCTAAAACATGGCATCACTAGGTTCCTAAGAAACTCATGTCTCCTAGATAAGTCGAGTAAAACATGAATTCAAGTGTGGTCATGTAATTTTATAATTAAAGATCAAAATATGATTTTGATGAAAAAAATGAAGGGAGTTTAAATGATAATAATAAAAAGTGAACTTCCTTTTGACATAATGCTTTTGTTCCTCTTCCTCTTATTCTTGGGTCTTCCTTGTGGTTTCCTTCCATGATGGTTATTGAAAAATTAAAACCACTCATACCAATGTAAGAACCATTCCATTATAGCTCAATCGGGTTATGTAAGAGGTAACTAACAACTAAATCCAATGAAAACAATGAAACTCAGTTTTCCTCCCAGAAGAACCTTTGTTTAATGTCGTTGGCTCAACCTTACCTTATGAGAAGAAATCATTAGATGGGTTGGAGAACATTGACCTCCTCCATCGGTTCTTGAGGTAAACGCCCGAATAAATTCTTCATCCATTTCCCATTTAGATTGAATGGGTTTCTTTTTTTCTTCTCAACCTGAATGGTACCAAAAGGATATACATTAGTTACAAGAAATGGACCATCCCACCTAGAAAGAAGCTTACCTGGAATTCGCTTCAATCTGGAATTGTATAGTATAATTTGGTCTCCTAGTTGAAAGGTATTTGGTTGGATCAGTCTATCTTATTCCACCCTGGTTCTTCCTTTGTAAATCCTCAAATTTCCAAAATATTCTATTCTAATTTCTTCTAGCTCTTATAACAAAATTTTTCTCTCTAAATCATTGATGGGATCACTAGCTTCTCTGTGGGAAATTTCAAAGAGGGAATGGTCACTTGACGGGCTTCTTTTTTAGTCAAGGACATTGAAGTTGACCTTGTTATCTCTTAGCTCCATGGTCAAAGTTCCTTCATGTACATTGATGATTGTTTTTGTCGTTTTTAGGAATGGTATTCCTAAAATTATGGGTGAATGTCTTGGTGTATTGTCCTCCTCCATGGTGCGTACATAAAATTCTCCTGAAAAAATGATTTCTCTAACTCTTACTAGAACATCTTCCACAAATCCACCTAGATAAATAGTGGATCCATTTGTGAGTTGGATAACCACTATTTTGGGCTTCAGCTCACCTATTTTCAAAGACGAGAAGACAGAATTATAAATTAAATTTATGGATACACCAAGGTCACACAAAGCATCAGAAATATCTAAGGAACCCATTGTAAAGGGAATAGAGAATTCCCCTAGATCATGACCTTTTATGGGTAAAGGTGGGGTGGAAACGGCTGAGACACTCTTTTAGAAACTAATTTTTTCATCCTCATCGTGCTTCTTTTTCATGGTTCATATTTTCTTCACAAAATTTGAATATTTGGGTATTTGGCGGATTGCATCTAGTAAGGGAATGTTGATTTCCACTTTTCGAAATGTTTCATGGATCTCCTTTTGAATTTTTTCTTCTTAAGCCTTTGATGATCGAGTTAGTGCAGAAGGGAATGGTACCTTGTTTCCTCCTTTCTCTCTTTGTTTCCTTTGAATTTTTGTTTCTGTCTTCTTCTTGGGGTGGATGAGTTTGTCTTCAGGTTTTGGTTTGGAATCATCCAACTTACTTGGCTCAGGTGGCGGAAGATCCTTACTTCTTCGAGTTGTGAGTGAACTAATATTCTCCTATGGATTTGGGATAGTTTGGGTTGGGAGTTTTCCTTGATTCCTGATTAAAAGATCCATAAGGATATCAAACTTGTTGTCCAAATTTTTAACAGTCTTCTTCAACTCTTAAAACTCTATTTCTTGGTGGAACTTCTCATAACTTGTTGGATGTTGTTCAAACTTACTTCATTGGAATGGTGGTTATTGAAATGATTATTGTGGTTGGAAGGTTTGCTTGTACAGTGTCTGGTTCTGAAATAGTTTTTGAATTGTGGCCTAGCCTGGTTTTGTTGTCCCCCATATCCTTGTAGGGTTTGACCTTCTCTCCATTTTTGATTTTGTGGGAATTGCCTTTGCTGGAATGCAGTTTCACAACTTTATGTATCATGTATCTCAGCACATTGATCAGTGTAATGATTTAGTGATGAACATAACCCACATACCTAAGGTGGAGATGGATTTTCATTCACCTGCTTGATGGCCATTTTCCTCACAAGGCCTGTTAGTTTTTGAATTTTTGTTCTAATAATAGGAGATGAGTTATAAGTTCTTACCTCATGCATCCCTCTTGTATCAATGCTTCTTGTCCCAAATTTTTGTGAATTCTGGGCGATCTTTTCAATCAGGCTTTCGGATTCTCTGGGTAATTTGTCAATAAATTCTCCTCTAAAGGATTCATCCAAAAGGTTCCTATCGCTATCTAGGAGTCCTTGGAAGAAAAAGACAAGGAAGTGGTGCTCCTATACTACTTGGTGTGATAAACTCACACTAAGATTATTGAATTGTTCCCAATACTAATAAAGATTCTCACCGATAGCTTGTCGAATGGCGTAATCTCCTTCCTAATTGTTGTACTATGGGAGGTTAGGAATAACCTTTGCACGAAACTTTGTTGGAGATCATCCCAGTCTTGGATTTCTCCGGGTTGTAAGTTATACAACCACTCCTTCGCTGCTCCCTCAAGTGAAAAAGGGAATGCTTCCCACTTCACTTTCTCCTCTGCTACTCCTCTTGGTTTTAAGCTTGAACACACAAGGATGAATTCTTGAATGTGCTGATTGAGATCCTCACCGGAAAAGCCGTGAAATTTAGGTATCATGGGAATCATTTTTACTCGTAACTGAAAATAATTTGGTATTTCAGGCATGCTTAACCGATTCTGATGGTTAGAAAATTGTGGAGAACAGAGGTCCATCAAGGTTTGTCTAGGGTTTTGTGCCATTATTGGTGGTTCTAATTGGACACTTGGGTCTTCTAAACTTATTTATTCAAAATTGATTTCAATATTGAGATTTGTGATCCTAGTAAACAATGTTCTTTCTATCTGAGGGTTGAAATCATATAGTTCCTTGATAGAGGTCTTGGTCATGCATATTTACACTTGCTCCCCGGCAGTGATGCCATTTTTCACACACTCTTGTCGTGAGGTGTGGAAAAAACAATTCAATCCCCCTAAGGGTGTAGTATGAATGGAAACCAGAATGTCGTTTTCCAAGGAGAAGTGTTTTAATCTTTGTGTCACTTAAAAAAATAACAAGTTTGAATGATTTAAGAAAGAAAGAGGTTATCATAATAAGGATTGTGAATTTAATATGAGAGATAATTGATTGGATTTAGGTTGGGTTTTCCCATTTGTTATGTCATCATAGTTTTTAAGAAAATATGAATCCTTGGGTTTTAGAAAAAAATAATTTAGTTAATTGAATAACAATTATTTCTTCATTTCACCTTTGATTTAACTATTTATCAAAGTGTATAAATCTTAATGGACTAATATTAATTACATAGGAAATACCAAATATGGTATTGATTTCCATAAATAATTAAATTAATCTATCTTAATTTCTCCACATGATTTAGCAATCACCAAATCACTCCCTTAGTTGATTTTTCTTCATAGATTAACCAATCAGTGTAAAAATGAATAGATCAAACAAGGGTAGAATAATATTTAAATCAAAGTAATTTAATATTTAAGAATAAATGAAAATACAATCATATTTAATTTAAATTTAAAAATAAATTAAATTTAAAATTATTCATTTAAAAGAAAATAATTCCTTTGAATAAAATTTCAGAAACTCAAACATCACAAAATGGGGTCCCCCTTCCCTTCACCCAATCACAAAGTATTCTACCCCTCCATGAAAGTTGGGGTCATCGAATTCAAATAAAAAATAAACATGGAGGAATTAATTATTAATGAATAACAAGTAGGAGGACGTTCTTCTCCTCTTGGATGCTTGCTGCTGGCTGGAATGAGATGTGAAAGAATGAATTGAGAGGTAGGAGCTCCTCTCCTTTTATAGGTAGAATTCTCCTTCTTAATGTTACATGTTTCATCCCCCGTAAATGACTTTTTTTTCGCATTTAATTCTTCATAAAAGATGTTCATAAATTTCTTTTCTGTATCCCCTCAAAATATCAGCGAATTTATCCCACAGATGTAGGAGTTATGGAATTTTCCTTGAATAGGACGTTTTCTGGCTGAAATTTCCCGGAGCTTCCTTCAAATGTATATTGATTAATATCCACCTTAATGGATGAAAAACTCCATGGAATTTAATTTGTGAGCGTGACTATGATTCATATTCCATATCCAGGTGTAATCCTAGAATGTTTAGCTGTGGAGACCGAGTTGTGCATCTATTACGGTGGTGGGGTCCACGGTGTCCGCCCGGAAAAAGTTTCCAACTTCAATGATTTTTTCAGGCTAGTAGATGTTCGAATCGGCTCTAGGTCCTGAAGTAAAAGTCAAAGGAAAGAAAATCAATATTCTAAAAAAATAGAATCACAAAATTTGGAATTATATTTTTTAAATAAATGACAAAAATACCCTTGTGGTAGAAATCTATCCAAAATCCAGAATTATGCACTTTTCTCGGTTTTTCTCATTTTCATTATAAAATTAAAATTACCCATTATTTTAATAAAACAATAAAATACATGGGTTTTATCATTGAGAAAATTAAATAATACTCATTATTTGATCATAAATATGCATGTAAATTTTCTCTGTCAACAATCCCAAAATGAAATGAGATTATAACATCAAACCCTTACATCATATAATATCTTCCATCGTATGAAATAAATGAACCTATATATAAATATAGATTTATTATAATATATTATAGTACCATAATAATATATATCATATCATACATGATTTAATAATGACATTTTATCACTCTTTTATAGATAATAATTTATTAAAATTATTGTTCTAGGTGGTTACTACATCATTTTCAAGAATGTTCTGGTTTAGAAGTCTCAATCCTAATAATTTGATCATGATTCCGTGATAAATTTAATTTAAATAATTTAATTGTTATCACATATGTTTATTAGTTATACATTCATAACCATTCATATAATGAAGTGATGAAAAATGAATTACATCACTTTGTGGAGACTGTTATCCATAGAGACACATGAGTAATGTTTAATCTTTTGGGTGGATTTAAAAAAAGAACATTAAACAATAATTTTCATAAAAAAATAAATAATATTATCATATATAAAATATGTATTTAGTGAATCCTTAATAATAACCATAAATTTTAAGTGTTAATAAAAAATAAAATCCATCCCTTATGGAGGTGACATTCTAAATGAGTGCACGAGCATGTTTCCTATTCCCATAGGGTGAAAAGAGGGTCAATGATAGTTGTTACATCAAAATAATGTAAATTAATTATATTTAAGGATAATTAAGTCATTATTTTAGAATGGATACAATATATTATGAGGTTGTTGATTAAGGGATAATATTTACAATACTCTGTTAATGGGTTATTCTCTTTGTTGAGAAACCTCATATTGATTGCACGTTAATACCTAAAAGGATTGAATTATCGAAAGAAAAATGCTCTAGGAATAAATTAGATAATAAATCATGGAAATTTGAAAGTTATTGGATAACATATATGGTTTAATATTTTTTAATAAAGGAGAAGTAGTTGATCCCTTTTATAAGTGAAGGGAGGGGCACCCTTAGAATTAAAAAATTATTTAATTAATATAAATTAATTTTCACGTTCATGTGGAACTAAATTGATATACTTATAATATTGTATTATTATGACTCTAAACCTCCCATAAAATGAAATATAGATATGTTTAGCTATATTTATCTCATAAATATTATTTTTAACCCCCAATAACCATTTTAAAAACTTCAACGATATCAATTATTTTACTCGTTAGGAGTTGAGAAGGATACTATAAAAGTAAAAGAGACCCATAAGTGTAAAAATGATTAAATGATCATCCATATACTATTATCCTTGAAAAATAAAGAAATTAAAAAATATTAAATTTTTAATAAAATATTATTTAATAGAAGATTCCATTGAAGTCATTTTTTGGACAATTCCCATTATTTTACATTAAAGACAACATGATATATATGGAAGTAGAATCCAAACAATTAAAACCTAAAAATATGTAATATTTATCTAAAAAGCCATGATCCCAAAAGTAATCATTTTTTTATTTAATATTTTTAAAATTATTTTTTTATTTCTTTTAGTACATGAACAAATATAGTGTCAGTGCTAAATAAGAATTAAATGTTATTATTTCATAAATAAAAATTAAAAATAAATTAACATGATAAAAATATCATTCATATTTCATTTAACCAAACCTAACAACTTTTAATCCCTATGAACAAGTATTTGACATATAAGAACAAAAGGAGTGTAATTTTGTATCAATTTTTATCATAAAATAATATAATGGTAATTATCAATGCATAATAGAACCAAGTTTCTATATAGTTGAATATTTCATGATCATAGATGAACTAAACTATTCCAATTAAAATAAGTAAATTCATATATAAATTTATAAAGCCATATCACATTAATTTTAACTATAATTTCATAATGTAACATTACTAAGGTGACAAATATTTACTATAGTTAATATTAATTATGACCAAAATTAGTGTCTTCCAATTAAAAAAATATATACATTATAATTTAAAATATGTTATTAATTTTATCAATTTCAATCCAAATAAGTTGGTGGAATTACTTATTACATAAACACACTACTGGAAATATGATCTATACCAACAGTTTTGGGAAAACCATTTGTATAGTTCACTAATTTGGACTTATACCAATGCTTTGGTTAAAACCGTTGGTATAGGTCACTTATATGGACTTGTACCAACGGTTTTGGACAAACTGTTGGTATAGGGGGGCCTATACCAACGGTTTGGCCAAAACCATTGGTAGAGGGTCTCTATAATAGACCTATACCAATGGCCATATACCAATGGTTTGTCCAAAACTGTAAGAACCTAGTTTTTACTGTGAAAGACTTTGGAATATTCTTGATGATAATACAGAGTAGCGCCTTCAGACAGCGTGCGATTTCGAGCCCCGGAGTGGACGGAAATAAATTTTCAGTGCGTTCACACTGGAACCTCCAAATAAATGAAATAACTCCTAAACAGTGATCCGGATCAAAGATCCAAGCTTACGGATGGGTTCGGAATGGGGTTTTTACCCTAGGAATGACATAAAACTTGTCGGCGCGGGACGTTTGGACCCCTCGCTCGCTTTCGGAACGTTAAACGAATAAATTAATTAATTAATTTATTCGTTTAATGGTGAAACTAGATTATCTTCTAAACAGTGGCTCGGATTGGAAAACTAAGGGCACCGTTAAGTTCATAGTGTGCCTTTTACCCTAGGAGGGGTATAAGTTTCGCGGGCATGGGTCGTCTGTGAAAAATGGCCCCAGGGGCATTTTCGTAATTTGGTGGATTTGGGCGTTCAGCTTTATAACTTTTGAACGGGGCCTCGGATTAAAATTCCAAGACTTCCATTGTGCTCAGGAGGTGGTTTTTACCCTAGGGGAGGCTTAACCTCGACCCTGTCAGGAGTTTCAGATGCGGGTCTTTTTGGGGGTTTTAAATTAATTAAATCATTAATTAATTTATTTAAACCATCCCCCTTCCCTTCTCCCTTGAACCCCCTGGTGAAACCCTCTCCCTCTTCCTCCACCTCCACTCCGGCGAGGAAACTCTGGCAAGGTGACGGCGCGGCGGCGGATCGCCCGTGAAGCTTCGGGCAACGCCCCTACAGGTAGGAGGTTTCGTGGCGTTTTCATTTACGAACCGCCCTTTGAATTCAATTTTATGCATTGATTTGATGTTTAATCTTCAAAAAACGCCCGTATATGCGTATTACATTTTCTTTTCTTCCCATCGCTTCTTTCGGATCGAAAATCCGAGTTCGGACATGGTCGCAAACACCCGCCGAAGTTTGCGGGTTTTGGGATTTTGTAGCGGCAGCGTGGTGGTCTGGGGAGCTCCGGGGCGGCGCGGCTTCGGTCCGAGGAGGCGGCGAGCGGCAGCAGGGGGGTGCCCGCGGGCGTCCGTGGGTGTCTGGTGGAGCGGCTGGGCGAGGCCGGGGCGCGGCGTGCCTTTAGCCGAGAGCGAGGGGGGGCGGCGTCCGGAGGAGGCCGGGGCTCAGGCGGAGCACCCGGCGAGGCGGCGGTCGCCAGGGAGCGGTGACCGTGGGGTCGCGGCACGCGACCCTCGTGCGGCGACAAAGACCCACGCCGGCGGGTCTTCACGTGGCTGTCGCGACCGGCCCTCGTGGCCGGTCTGCGCGCGGACCGCGTGTCTGCGACCGGCCGGTCCAGGCCGGTCCAGCCCCAGGGGTCTTGCTCCCTCGGTGTTCGGACACCAGTATTTTCCGCTACGGGTGTCCGTTTTGAGTGCCGTCTACGGTGGTGGAACTGTATCGATGAGGCAGACTTTTTGAGATGGTTTTGGGAATTTTTAATTCCCGAAATGAGGGGCCTCAGTGGCGCGACACGTACGTCGAGGGGTTAGTCGTTTCTTCGGCGGATCTTGTTTTGGACGGCGCGGATGCATCCAACGTCTGTTTTGAGCGCCGTCAGTGGCGTTGGCACCTTGGCATCGAGGCGGAGCTTTCCAGAGTGGTTCCGGGCGTTGAGGCTGGAGTTGAGTCATGGCCCCCACGGCCCGTCTTTTGAGCTACGTGCAGCTTTTAGCGACTTTTTCCTCGGACGTCCGTTCGGGGCGTGCGAGCAGTCGATGTTGGGTGTTTTTCTGAGGGCATCGCGTTGGCACAGTCTGCCCACTGTAATTCACCACGATTGTGTGGGGCCCACGGGGGGTCGTTTGGGCGTCGGCGGTGATTTTCCATCTTTATCACCGGACGACCGTTTTGGACAAGTGAGTAGTCCATCTTGTGTGATTTTTCAAGAGGATCGCAACGGTGCGATCTGTTCACTGAGTTTCGGGACTGGGATGCGGATCCCACGTGGCACCACTAGTGTGCGGTGCGCCGGAATGCATCTTTTTCTTCGGATATCTGTTGCACTCAAGTGAGTAGTGCTTTTGACGTGTTTTCCTGAGGGGATCGCAATGGTGCGATGCGCCCGACTGTTTTTGGGGCCGAGGCTCGGGATCACGGGATGCCGTTCGGGCGTGAGGTGGTGTTGGTGACTTTTCCGTCGGATATCCGTTTGAGGCGAGTAAGTATTCTAACTCGTGTGTTTTTTCGCGAAGATTACAATGGTGTGATCCGTTTGGTTGTGTGGATCCTTACGCGATCTTATTAAATGTGGAAGCATGGAAGGTGCTTCAGTGGTGGTTCGCCCAACCTTGTTTGTAGCGGACCCTTGGCGTGTGGTCGCGCACTCTTGGGAAAGTGATATAAATGATTCACAAGATGTGGTTGGCCGTGCCTGGGCCTTTGAGGTGGAGTTGTTACGTCACGCCTTCACGTTGACGTCGGGTGCCGTGTGCACGATAGCCTTTGGGTTAGAACGAGGTATACTCTGGGAGTATACGGGAGCGCTTGGAGGTACGTGTGGTTTGTACCTGAGAACGTTTTTGTGCTCAGTTGGGGTTGACGTGGGGCCACACGTCGTGTGGGCCCCATGTGAGGGCCGTGTTCTGCTTTGCGTACTTTGACCTCTCGCGACGTAGAGGGTCCCTCTATGTGTTTGTTTGACCAGCAGGGTGGATTTTTCCCCTGGCTCTATGCTCGGTTGTTGACCAGCAGGGTTGAGTGGTCTCCCCCTAGTTTCGTTCTCGATGGGTTGGCCAGTAGCGGTGCTAGTGGCACCCCATGACGGAATAGGCGCTGAACCTCTTTTGGGAGAGTTGTTCTGGAGTTGGGTGGTTGCGTGATACCCACTCCGTGTTCAGTTGGCCAGTGTTGTACCCTCCATTAGAGATGGCCAGAGCAGTTTTGAGTTTTACTTTCCAGCAGGGCTGGGTAGCGGGTTACTCATCGAATTCTTCGGGTTTACCCTCCAGCAGGGCTGGGCAGTGGGTTTCTCACTGGCTTCTAGGGTTTACCCTTCAGCAGAGACTGGGCAGTGGGTCACCCAACGCTCTTAGGGTCTACCCTCCAGTAGAGACTGGGCAGTGGGTCACCCGATGCACTTAGGGTCTACCCTCCAGTAGAGACTGGGCAGTGGGTCACCCGATGACCTCTTAGGGTCTACCCTCCAGCAGGGATGGGCAGTGGGTCACCCGTCGTCTAGTTCCAGGTCTACACTCCAGCAAGGCTGGGTAGTGGGTCACCTGTCGACTTATTCCAGGTCTACCCTCCAGCAAGGCTAGGCAGTGGGTCGCCTAATGATGTATTTAGGTCTACCCTCCAGCGGGGCTGGGCAATGGGTCGCCTGATGATGTATTATGGTTTACCCTCCAGTAGGGCTGGGCAGTTGGTCACCCGATATCATATTATGGTTTACCCTCCAGCGGGGATGGGCAGTGGGTCACCCAGTATCATATTATAAATTACCCTCCAGCAGAGCTGGGCAGTGGGACACCTGTTGGCATTCTAGGCTCAGTCCTTTCTACTAGGCTAGCCTGCGTCTTTCCTCCGTGTTTACCGGAGTGGGACCCTTGGTTATACGGGTCAGTGTTGGGACGGATTTGACTTTGAGGAGACCTCTCGACTACAGGGTAGTGACGAGGTGTGGTTTGACTTTCCCTAGAACTCAAGTACGAGGGGCACTTTCCCCACTGAGACGCATTCTAGTGACTAAATCTAAAATCGTGTGGGCGAGTCAGTGTCGCCCAAAGCGGATAGTGTCGAGGTGTGGTGATTGAGCCCCTTGGCTTACGGTTCGGGGTCAACGTGCGGGATGCTGGGCATCAATGGAATTTAATTCTGGGTTTTGGCTACTCTTTTCTTGGGATGAGCTACGGGACATAGATCCCCATACAAGCTTGTTCGGGCTTCTTGACTGAGCATATATGTAACAGCCCAAGATTTTATGAAAAATATTCTTTTTAATTTCACTAATGTCTTGTGTTGTACACTACACCAAAAGGAGCTTGCACAACACGCATCCTTGACTTGCCTTGCATTACACGCAATCGCGACCTTCCTCGATAGCGTGTGTAGTACGCAATAACGAGTTTCACTAAACAGCAATATGCTATTAAAATATTATTAAAACTAGCCGTTATGAATATTAATAACCACATTTTATATTTTAGAAATTTTATCTCTCAAAATGGACTTCATTTTTGGATTCGGAGTATCGAATTTAGCCTAAGGTGAAATTTTGGTACTTTTCGGATAACTTTCATTTTCTGATGAATAGTGAAAATTACTAAATTTTAATTAAAAACAACTTTTTTAATAGAAATAATTAATAGTGATAAATTATTAATTTGAGTGTTTTTAAAGTATATTTAGAATATATTTTTACAATTCAATACAATGTTGGTCATTGGATGTAATTTCACATTTACACCAGACATAAACAAGTGTTAATCTTTTGATAGTTATTATCTCTTAAAAACATGCTATTTGTTGTGACGGTGGAAATTAATTATAAAATTAATTAATGAAACTTATATGTTTGGAATTTCATAAAATAGAAATCATTTTTTAATTCGGAATATCAATTATAGCTTAGGGTGAAATTTTGGCATTTTTCTGAAAAACTTCAATTTTTGATGAATAGTGAAACTACTAAGTGGTAGTTAAAAAAATTAATTTTTTCATAAATCTTAATTTTACCGCTTCTGTGAATGGAATTTCAAAAATCCGAGAGACACGGTTGATGTCAGTAAGTAAAATGTGGTTCAATGAGATGAAAATAATTTTTGGTGAATAGTAACTTTTTACTTTTATTTACCACGGTTAAAAGTAAATAGGGTAATTAAGGGTAAAAATGATATTAATATTACCCTAACACATGTCCTAATCCTATTGGACAAGTGTATTTCGACCAAAAACAAACTTAGGAATAAAATATGACCATTTATGCCCACTTGAATTAGATTAGGACATTTATTATTATTTAATTCAAAGAAGAGTTAAAAGAGTTAAAATCAAAGTTTATTTACTAAAACATTTTTAATATAGGGTTATACATAATATAATTTCGACTATAAATATTAATTATAAAGATAAAAAGATTGGCTACATAATGGTATTTTATTTTTAATTTTTATACTTTAAATAATTTAATTTATTTATGACACAACGATGATGCAGTAATTACCTTTTTAAGAAAATATTGACATAATTGATGTTATAAATGCCCAAATAAATGTAATTTGTGAATTTTTATGACTTAAAATAATTTTATAGGTTAATATGACATGTTATTGTTGATTTACATAACTTGGTTCGAACTCATAATTATTTTAGATATTTCATAAAAATCATGTACCAAATAGTGTCAAAATTGACATAAATTAGTTTTTAAAACAAATATTATATTATTAATTGTTATTTAATTCCTAAAAATATAATGTTCGGCCAAATGACTTAGATAAGGATATATATATTAATAATAAACAACTTGAGGTTCTTTTGGCTTGATGTAGTAAGTTTATTAACCATATAGTGTAAGAAAACAAAAAGACACGGTAAAAGTTAAATTATTTAACTTAGAGTTAAATCTAATTGATAAGGTTAAAATAATAACCTAAACTTGTCTAAATCCTATTGTTTTAGAGTATTTCTACCCATCCACACTTTAGATTCTAAATAAGACCATTTGGAACCATTATAAACCGAATTTGACCTTAATATAAAATAATATTTTGAGATTTTCCTAAGATGCCCCTCTCCTCCCTTATAAAAGGGCACCTCCTCCCTCTCCTCCTCACACCAATTTGAGCATTCAAGATCATCCAAACCCTTCAAAAATCTCTTCTCCACTTCCCTAGTATCATCCTAGAGGTCCTGGTCTTCTTCAAAGACCGTCCTTAGTTCTTTAAGTGGAGGTTAAGTGAAGGCGCGACAAAAAGAGGTAATATCCATTACCGATCTTTTTCAATTTCTTTCTTCTTCAACTTCTTCTTCTTTAGTTGTTTCATGATAAAGTAATAACATCAGTATTTATTATATACTGATATGTTATTATAAATATGAAACAACTCTAATTAACCTTCTATCCATCCTACGGAAAAAGGAAATCACCGCGCGTGCGTACGTACGGAATACCGTCTCCACGCCGTGGTGTAATCTATTTTCCTCCACCACCTTAATTGGATGGGTATAATGGTGTAATGAGTAACTATATATGATTAATATAAAGTGATATTGATAATGAAATAGTATACATACACTTCAACACAATTCCATGACCATGGGAACGATATCATCGCTCGTGCGTACGTACGGACTACCGTCTCCACGACGCGATGAGATTCATTCTCAATGATTAACCATTCATGAATGATTATAAAGTATATATAGTAAGTACTAATGAAATATATGACGTAATAATGATACTGGATTTATTTATATTTATTTTATCTACTTAATTCCATTCAATTCAATAAGGAAACGAAAACAGCATTCATGCGTACGTACGGACTACCGTCTCCATGAACGGTGTATTTCTTTACATTTACTGATTTATTATATATATGTATATTCTGAATATATATATATAAATCATGTTTTATATTCTGGAATTAAGTAATCACGATCTAATTACAAGTCAAAACACGGACGAAAAATGAAACAATTTTACCCAAAACGCTCTTTAACATGGAATTTACAAAAGAACGGGTAATATAAAGTCATAAGTGGACTCTATATGATATAATAACAATGAATATAATTCTGTAATAAGTCAATGACATTATTTAAATCATTATACAGGAGGTTCGGACACTTATGAAGCAAATCGGACCTAAGGTAAGGGATAAATTTTCAATCTCATTTTTATCCGAGATTGCTTATACGTAAGTATTTACTGGGGTTACGTTTATCATCCATGACCATGTTTTCTAAAAATGTTTTTATAAAATGTTTACCATTATTCCATGAATTTTTAAAGTCATTTTTACCCTTTATTTACTTTTTACCACATTGTATGAATGGACTCTTTGTTTTGGTTACCATATAAGGTACTTTTTTACTTTTCCGACAAAAGTACGAGGAGAATGTTATTTTTAACTTATACGGCGTGAACGGATTTTTACAATTTCATAACACCTCATTTTCAAGAATCTTCCCCTACAAGATTGCATGATTATTTTCAAAAAAACCCTTATCTTTTAAAATTGCATGGAATTTTTTGAAAAGAACATGATTTTAAAGAAGAAAGGATATTTTCCTCAAGAATTCATTTCAAGTGTTTTTCTCAAAAATATTTTCCATATAAGATGACATTATTTGATATGTATGTTTCAAGTAAAATGTCTCTATGATTTAAATGGTTTCAATTTTCTTATAATTAAATGATATCAATTGTTTATGGATTATGATGGCATGATGTTTAAGAATCCCATTTTATTACATGGATTATGAAATGATGTATGATTTATGATTTTGTGGCACACATAAGAATGGTATCATTATGAGATGGGTGGGACCTATATCTCCCTCCAATTCATTGGGTAAAGATTTTATATCTCATGAGATAGACATGGCTGGAATGGTAGGTTATACCGGTTCAGTGAAACAGGACTGAAACGAGGGTGACTCGGTTCAGAAAGGGACTTTGTCCACTAAGATAGTCTTGGCAATGAGTCTTGACTAACAAGAAATGATTCTCTATGATTATGTGTGTATGCCACAAAGTTTCATGTTTTAAGTTATGATTATTGGGATTTCATTTCACTACTATGATTTATCCCATGTTATGAAATTATGCTCTCTTTTTCAGGTAAAGATTTCCAAAAGTTATGTTCTTATGAATATGATGTGATTGATTTTTCTTTTGTTTACCCTTACTGAGCATTTGAGCTCACCCTTTTATGTTTTCTTTTCCCCAGGATATAAAGAAAGGTTTTAGGTAAAAAAAAGGAAGATCTTTATGGGAGATGTTGAAGATCTTTCACCGGGATTAGAAGATTATATTCCGAGATTCCAAAGACACTAAACTATTACGATCCTTGTGTGTGTGTTTTTGTTATGTACTAAGTATTCTGCAAAAATAATGTAATGTCCATGTACGTCAGGCTTCGGGTCTCTACAGTTGGTATCAAAGGAAAGGTCTAGTCAACCTTTGGAAACTAGGATGCGAAAACGTTAGTGAGATCCCTAGAGATATTTCTAAGGTATGTCTAGGGATGTCCCTAAGGTTAAGTATACGTATAGGTTATAGTACTAGAACTACGCTAACGATCATAGAATTAAACCAAAGATGTTAGATATTGAATTTAATCCCCCTTTATTATGGTTTTTTCCTCTCACACTATTCTTTTTGGGTTTTAGAAAATGTCTAGAAACAAGATGATTCACGATAATGGAGGATATGATGGACAATGGAATGATATTCTTCATAATGAAATGGGATTTGGAAGTCCAAAAATAATTATTATGCCGAATCAGCAATCTCATAATATGATCAATAAAGTAAAATTTGGTAAGTTTCCTGACTCGGATAATAAGAGAAAGATGGAGTTTTATGATGATCATAGAGGAAAGAAAGTTCAATTTCCCCTATGTAAATCATGTGGGAAGAGGCATCAAGGAGAATGTTTCAAAGGAACTGGAAGATTCTTTGGGTGTGGAAAAGAAGGACACAAAGCCAGTAAGTGCAAAGGAAAATGTTCAGTTAACACCATGGATGAGGATAATGGTATTGCTACGACATCAACAATGGTTAAATATTTTAAATGTGGAATGTATGGGCATTATGCAAACCAATGTCCTAAGGGAAAGTCTCATGAAGAGAATTAGTATGGTCGTATGGGAAGTATTTATGTAGATGATGATGAAGAGACTACAAATGATATGTGAGATGAAAGAATTGTTGAATCTCGGTCAATGGTTTAAGAATGTAGTGGAATGATTACATGCTTATCATGTGTAATGTTGTATAAGTAATCTCATGGAATAAAGAGACATCTAAGGATTGTTACATTGTTGTCTTTCCTTAAGTTTTGAAAGTGTATGATGAATGGTACCAGTAACCATGAAAGGTTATTCAGATACTTTTGGAAAGTAGATGATATGTGCATAATGAAAGGATAAGAAGATAATGAGATGTTTGATTGTATTCATGAGCTCATGATTGATATAAGTACTAAGTGATATCATGGTTTGAGTATATAGAATTTTGAGGATTTTGGTATGTGGAAAGTGTTAACTTTTAACTGCATTCATGTTTTCACTAAGGTTCAATGGGTATTCAAGAGAATACATTATTAAGGCCTTTGAATGTTTGGAATGTGACCAACAAGACATATCTTATGATATATGGGGATCAAATATGGTATTAAATCTCTTGTAATCGTTTTCACTATATTATGAAAATGGACTGCAGTATTATGGATAAGCCTAAAGACTAGAATGGATTATGTTGGACATAAATTAGTATTGTTTAAGTATAGAAGTTCTTTTTTCGATATTATTGATGGGATGTTATAGTAATGTAGTTTTAGAAAAAGGACAACCTGCAGGACGGGAGACAGACCATCGCGTCGGACAAGGATGTGGGAATCAAACCCACAATCGAAGTGCGACTGGCCTTTATCGCCTACCACTGGCCTACAGGAAGTCCCTGTTTAGTATAAACTAGTTTTATTATATTAAGCAGTATGATATATGATGTATAAGTCCATTTTAGGAACCATATATGATTAATCTCACTATAGAATGACTTATGTATATTTAATAACTTTTTCTAACCTTTTGTTTGAGACAAATGGAATGACCCGTCATTCTATCACATGATCTGCTAACACTTCACGAATAAAAAATTCAACTTCATTTATTTAAGAGATGAAGTGGAAATTGTTCAAGGAACGAACAACAGTGAGATTGTACCAAAATAAAGTAAGTATTTATTCTAATTCAAATTTTCAACTTTAGGGAAATGATCTTGAAAACCAAAAATTTTGTCCTAGTGCTCTTATATCTGATTAATCAGATGGTACCTTAGATCGTCACAAATTTATGGATTTGTGATTGTTGGTTTTTCCATAGTCATGTTATCTACCACTCTCCATCAGAACATGATGGTTAGATTTTTCTTCCATATTCATATTTTCACCTATGTGGAAACCCAGTGATTAGTTTATTTGGGTAACCGTTACATTTCATACTTTCATTTTTAAAGATTGGTTTTGGTATTCCTTTTTACGATGTGGGTTTCTATTAAAGAAACTTTCGAATAGTAAACCATTTATAACCCCGATGAATTTCGAGGGCGAAATTCATTTTAAGGGGGTAGAATGTAACAGCCCATGATTTTATGAAAAATATTCTTTTTAATTTCACTAATGTCTTGTGTTGTACGCTACACCAAAAGGAGCTTGCACAACACGAATCCTTGACTTGCCTTGCATTACACGCAATCGCGACCTTCCTCGATAGCGTGTGTAGTACGCAATAACGAGTTTCACTAAACAGCAATATGTTATTAAAATATTATTAAAACTAGCCGTTATGAATATTAATAACCACGTTTTATATTTTAGAAATTTTATCTCTCAAAATGGACTTCATTTTTGGATTCAGAGTATCGAATTTAGCCTAAGGTGAAATTTTGGTACTTTTCAGATAACTTTCATTTTCTGATGAATAGTGAAAATTACTAAATTTTAATTAACAACTTTTTTAATCGAAATAATTAATAGTGATAAATTATTAATTTGAGTGTTTTTAAAGTATATTTAGAATATATTTTTACAATTCAATACAATGTTGGCCATTGGATGTAATTTCACATTTACACCAGACATAAACAAGTGTTAATCTTTTGATAGTTATTATTTCTTAAAAACACGCTATTTATTGTGACAGCGAAAATTAATTATAAAATTAATTAATGAAACTTATATGTTTGGAATTTTGTAAAATAGAAATCATTTTTGAATTCGGAATATCAATTATAGCTTAGGGTGAAATTTTGGCATTTTTCTGAAAAACTTCAATTTTTGATGAATAGTGAAACTACTAAGTGGTAGTTAAAAAAATTAATTTTTTCATAAATATTAATTTTACCGCTTCTGTGAATGGAATTTCAAAAATCCGAGAGACACGGTTGATGTCAGTAAGTAAAATGTGGTTCAATGAGTTGAAAATAATTTTTAGTGAATAGTAACTTTTTACTTTTATTTACCACGGTTAAAAGTAAATAGGGTAATTAAGGGTAAAAATGATATTAATATTACCCTAACACATGTCCTAATCCTATTGGACAAGTGTATTTCGACCAAAAACAAACTTAGGAATAAAATATTACCATTTAGGCCCACTTGAATTAGATTAGAACATTTATTATTATTTAATTCAAAGAAGAGTTAAAAGAGTTAAAATCAAAGTTTATTTACTAAAACGTTTTTAATATAGGGTTATACATAATATAATTTCGACTATAAATATTCATAAGAAATATAAAAAGATTTCCTACATAATGGTATTTTATTTGTAATTTTTATACTTTAAATAATTTAATTTATTTATGACACAACGATGATGCAGTAATTGCCTTTTTAAGAAAATATTAACATAATTGATGTTATAAATGCCCAAATAAATGTAATTTAAGACTTTTTATTACTTAAACTAATATTATAGGTTAATATTACATGTTATTGTTGATTTAAGCAACTTGGTTCGAACTCATCATTCTGTTAGAAATTTCATAAAAATCATGTACCAAATAGTGTCAAAATTGACATAAATTAGTTTTTAAAACAAATATTATATTATTAATTGTTATTTAATTCCTAAAAATCTAAGGTTCGGCCAAATGACTTAGATAAGGATAGATATATTAATAATAAAAAACTTGGGGTTCTTTTGTCTTGATATAGTAAGTTTATTAACCATAAAGTGTAAGAAAACAAAAAGACACGGTAAAAGTTAAATTATTTAACTTAGAGATAATCTAATTGATAAGGTTAAAATAATAACCTAAACTTGTCTAAATCCTATTGGATGAGAGGATTTAGACCCATACCCACTTTAGCTTCGAAATAAGACCATTTGTAACCATTATAAACCGAATTTGACCTTAATATAAAATAATATTTTGAGATTTTCCTAAGATGCCCCTCTCCTCCCTTATAAAAGGGCACCTCCTCCCTCTCCTCCTCACACCAATTTTAGCATTCAAACTCAGCCAAACCCTACAAAAATCTCTTCTCCACTTCCCTAGTATCATCCTAGAGGTTCTGGTCTTCTTCAAAGACCATCCTTAGTTCTTTAAGTGGAGGTTAAGTGAAGGCGCGACAAAAAGAGGTAATATCCATTACCGATCTTTTTCAATTTCTTTCTTCTTCAACTTCTTCTTCTTTAGTTGTTTAATGATAAAGTAATAACATCAGTATTTTTTATATACTGATATGTTATTATAAATATTAAACAACTCTAATTAACCTTCTATCCATCCTACGGAAAAAGGAAATCATCGCGCGTGCGTACGTACGGAATACTGTCTCCACGCCGTGGTGTAATCTATTTTCCACCACCACCTTAATTGTATGGGTATAATGGTGTAATGAGTAACTATATATGATTAATATAAAGTTATATTGATACTTAAATAGTATATATACACTTCAACACAATTCCACGACCATGGGAACGATATCATCGCTCGTGCGTACGTACGGACTACCGTCTCCACGACGCGATGAGATTCATTCTCAATGATTAACCATTCATGAATGATTATAAAGTATATATAGTAAGTACTAATGAAATATATGACATAATAATGATACTGTATTTATTTATATTTATTTTATCTACTTAATTCCATTCAATTCAATAAGGAAACGAAAACAGCGTTCATGCGTACGTACGGACTACCGTCTCCATGAACGGTGTATTTCTTTCCATTTACTGATTTATTATATATATGTATATTCTGAATATATATATATAAATCATGTTTTATATTCTGGAATTAAGTAATCACGATCTAATTACAAGTCAAAACACAGACGACAAATGAAACAATTTTACCCAAAATGCTCTTTAACATGGAATTTACAAAAGAACGGGTAATATAAAGTCAATAGTGAACTATATATGATATAATAACAATGAATATAATTCTGTAATAAGTCAATGACATTATTTAAATAATTATACAGGAGGTTCGGACACTTACGAAGCAAATCGGACCTAAGGTTAGGGATAAATTTTCAATCTCATTTTTATCCGAGATTGCTTTTACGTAAGTATTTACTGGGGTTACGTTTATCATCCATGACCATGTTTTCTAAAAATGTTTTTATAAAATGTTTACCATTCTTCCATGAATTTTTAAAGTCATTTTTACCCTTTATTGACTTTTTACCACATTGTATGAATGGAATATTTCTTTTGGTTACCATATAAGGTACTTTTTGACTTTTCCGACAAAAGTACGAGGAGAATGTTATTTTTAACTTATACGGTGAGAACGGATTTTTACGATTTCATAACACCTCATTTTCAAGAAGCTTCCTCTACAAGATTGCATGATTATTTTCAACAAAACCCTTATCTTTTAAAATTGCATGGAATTTTGTGAAAAGAACACGATTTTAAAGAAGAAAGGATATTTTCCTCAAGAATTCATTTCAAGTGTTTTTCTCAAAAATATTTTCCATCTAAGATGACATTATTTGATATGTATGTTTCAAGTAAAATGTCTCTATGATTTAAATGGTTTCAATTTTCTTATTATTAAATGATATCAATTGTTTATGGATTATGATGGCATGATGTTTAAGAATCCCATTTTATTACATGGATTATGCAATGATGTATGATTTATGATTTTGTGGCACACATAAGAATGGTATCATTATGAGATGGGTGGGACCTATATCTCCCTCCAATGGATTGGGTAAAGATTTTATATCCCATGATATAGACATGGCTGGAATGGTAGGTTATACCGGTTCAGTGAAACAGGACTGAAACGAGGGTGACTCGGTTCAGAAAGGGACTTTGTCCACTAAGATAGTCTTGGAAATGATTCTTGACTAACAAGAAATGATTCTCTATGATTATGTGTGTATGCCACAAAGTTTCATGTTTTAAGTTATGATTATTGGGATTTCATTTCACTACTATGATTTATCCCATGTTATGAAATTATGCTCTCTTTTGCAGGTTAAGATTTCCAAAAGTTATGTTCTTATGAATATGATGTGATTGATTTTTCTTTTGTTTACCCTTACTAAGCATTTGAGCTCACCCTTTTATGTTTTCTTTTCCCCATGATATAAATAAAGGTTTTAGGTAAAAAAAGGAAGATCTTTATGGAAGATATTGAAGATCTTTCACCAGGATTAGAAGATTATATTCCGAGTTTCCAAAGACACTAAACTATTACGATCCTTGTGTGTGTGTTTTTGTTATGTACTAAGTATTCCGCAAAATTAATGTAATGTCCATGTACGTCAGGCTTCAGGTCTCTTCAATATATATGTATATACCTCATACGAGTACCCACTCCTTGGGTTTTGGATACTCTCCTTCCAGGAAAGGCGAAGACGTGCGGGGTATTCCACGTGATTTCCGTGTCTAGATTCTCGTTGTTGGACGAGTCTACTCTCCTACTATAGGTAGCTAAGACTCGAAGATAAGTTCATCTTCTCACCATTTCCATCTCCTTGTGTCTGGACGAGTCTACCTTCTTTTCTCTTGTTGGGTTGAGCTGGACTCCATGTTGTTACTCTTTACTGCACCCTCGGTTGGACTCCTTTACTTTCCCTGTTCTCTCTACTGCTCACCCTTCGGTACCTCCTTTGTTTCTCCCTCAAGCCTTCGGGGTATACTACTGAATATTTTTATACTCACCCCTTCTTGGGATTTTCCCGCACTTGGTGTGCCCTTGTAGACGACGGACAGGTTGGTCGTGAATTCAGTGGAGCATAGGAGTTCGGGAGCCTGGACCGCGTGCGGTGGTCGTGGCCAGGTTCCAAGTGGGAGACCCATCAGCTTTTTCCTTTTTTTACCTGTTGTCGGGTTATGGCATCTTTTCTGGTTGGGCACGTGTTTTTCCCCGTTTTCCTTTTTAGCATTGTACTTTGCACGGTTAGAGGTCGATGCACATTGTGGTTTATATATAGCAGTTTCCCTTTTCTTTGCTTGTCTTTTCTTTTACTCTACACTGTTGCATTGAGTGTGTTGTGTGTGTGTGGACAGGTACTTAGGCAAAGGCCTCCCTGAGTTGTTGTGCCTTCGGCACTGGTCGCCAACCCCTGGCCTATAGAGGCGGGCTTGGGGTAGTTGCGGCTCGAGCTCGGGTAGGGTCGGGTCATGACAAAGTGGTATGAGAGGTAGTTCATTCCTTGGGACGTTGTGAAGACATCCCTAAAAGAGGAATTTGTTGGGATATAGGGAAACAGTGTTAACATGTCTCGAGAGCGGCTCTCAGGCCAGGGAGTCCAGTGATAGTGCAGTGGCCGACGTATCCATTCACCAGGACCTTGATAACCCGCTTGTCGACTCGGCGTGCTGAGACACTTGTTGCAGGGAAAATTTGGTTTGTGCATCACATAGGATTGAGACTTTGACTATCCTTCTTGAGTCAGCTCCCCATCGTTGCTATTGGTATATACATATATGCTCATTTGACCGCGGCACTCCTTGATAATTTCCAGGATGTCTCCACGAAGGCAGCCAGCCAGGATACCAGCTTTGGTTCGTGACGACGACCCTGTGAGCTACGAGGCCACAGTCCAGGACCCATCATGCGAGCCCCTTTCTCCGGGTGGGCCGGTAGCAGCACCCCCACTTGTTGAGCAGCAGGCAGTTTCAGCAGAGCAGGCTCAGCCTGAGCGCAGGTTGAGCGCGCTCCGTGAGTTCCAGCAGCAGAGACCGCTGAGGTTCAGTGGTGAGCCAGACCCTCAGGTAGCAGAGGTTCGGCTCAAGGCAGTGGTTCTCCTTTTCAGGCTTGTGCAGACACCGACAGATCAGAGAGTGGCTTTGGCAGCCACCCTTTTTCGTGGAGCAGCTTGGCGTTGGTGGAGTATGGTGACTCAGCTTCTTGACGAGACATCACTTTCATGGGGTGACTTTTAGTTGTTTTTTCGTGAGGAGTTTTTCCCCTCCTGCTTGCGCTCCATTTGGATTTAGGAGCTCCTGCAGTTTCAGCAGGGAGGGATGACGGTGGCCGAGTACGCAGCTAGTTTTGCAGACTGTGCATGCTTTTACCCAGACTTGGTCCATGACGACAACATCCGAGCGCGAAAGTTTGAGCAGGGTCTCCACCGGGAGATTCGTGTTGTCATAGTACCCTTGGGAATTTCCACATATTCCAGGGTGCTAGAGCAGGCGCTGGTGACAGAGGGATTCCTGTCACATTCTAGCGTTGGTGGTGGTAGTAGGCACGTCGGAGCTGAGACGTCTGCCGCAGCTAGTGGGTGTCGGCAAGTAGAACCTCGACGTAGGTGGCCTTCTGACAACCGGACTCAGGGGCGTGGTCATACACCACAGTGGCGTCGGAGGGAACTAGTGAATCCTAGAGAGAGTTAGTGATATGCTTGTGATGGGTGAGGTCACCTGGCACGAAACTAGCCGACCCAAGTTGCTGAGAGCTTTGGGCAGGCAGCAGGCGCACCACCACGGCAGAGGCAGCGCCGTGATCGGAGTAGTACCCAGAGAGGTGGTGCGAGCAGAGGAGCAGGAGGAGCTGGTAGTGGGGGATGGCTTTACAAGATCTCCCCATCACCACTAGGCGGTCCATTTTAGGCTCTGGGAGATGACGGTTGGGACCACGGACAGCTGCGAGCTTTAGATGTCTATGATCCTGCAGAGCATGGTATGGTGAGAGGTACCCCTTGCGACTCTTCTACTTTTTTTAGTAGAATTTTTAGGCTCTATGTGTGAAATTCTTTTCTCCATGCTCCTTGTTTGAGGTGTTACCAGGGTGACACTGGGCGTCGGGTGTAACCCTGTGTTGGTAAGGAAAAAGGCATGAGACCTTTTTCCTTTAGTCAATGGTGTTGACTTCTTCACCTTTTGAGCGTGTAAGAGAGCATCGACTGTGGAATCTTGTGTAACCAGATATCCTTGGATGTTTCACCATATGGAAATTCTGAAGGAGGGAATCACCGATCCTTGTTCCAGGTGCGGGCGGTGATTTCAGTCACGGCGTGTGACGTGGAGGTTCGGTCAGGGAGGTGAGCTACCCCTGAGATCCTCCGGGCCATTTGAGACCATGCAAAGGGATGACGAGGTTCCCTACCGCCTTTCCCTAACCCCAAAGTCTTGATTGGGTGCACGACGTCTCCCACGTGACTCACCCAAGAAGGAGTGTGCGTTCTCCTATGCACGACATCGGCAAGGGCCGACCTCGCATGAACAGATCAATCCTTTGGTCTGTGTGCGGTGACGCAGAGCTGTGCGTGGGTTCTTCTGGGTATGGGAAATCCAGGTGTGGTCTTAGTACCCTCTGTTACTCCCTATTTTTGCTTTTCGGGGATGAAAATATTAAAGGAGGGAATGATGTAAGAACCCGGTTTTTTCTGAAAAATACTTTGGAATATTCTTGATGATATTACAGAGCAGCGCCTTCAGACGGCGTGCGATTCTGAGCCCCGGAGTGGCCAGAATTAAATTTTCAGTGCGTTCACACTGGAACCGCAAAATAAATGCGATAACTCCTAAATGATGATCCGGATCAGAGATCCGAGTATACGGATGGGTCTGGAATGGGGTTTTTACCCTAGGAATGACATAAAACTTGTCGGAGCAGGACGTTTGGACCCCTCGCTCGCTTTCGGAACGTTAAATGGATAAAATAATTAATTAATTAATTCTTTAATGGTGAAACTCGATTATCTTCTAAACGGTTGCTCAGATTGGAAAACCAAGGCCACCGTTGAGTTCTTAGCATGTCGTTTACCCTAGGAGGGGTATAAGTTTCGCAGGCGCGGGCCGTCTGTGAAAAATGGCCCTAGGGGTGTTTTCGTAATTTGGCGGATTTGGGCGTTCAGCTTTATTACTCTTGAACGGGGCCTTGGATTAAAATTCTGAGACCGCCTTTGTGCTTGGGAGGTGGTGTTTACCCTAAGGGAGGCTTAACCTCGACCCCGTCGGGAGTTTTGGATGCGGGTCTTTTCGGGGGTTTTAAATTAATTAAATCATTAATTAATTTATTTAAACCCTCCCCCTTCCCTTCTCCCTTAAACCCCCTGGCGAAACCCTCTCCTCTTCCTCATCCTCCACTCCGGCGAGGCAACTCCGGCAAGGCGACGGTGCAGCAGCGGATCGCCCGTGAAGCTTCGGGCAACGCCCCAACAGATAGGAGGTTTCGTTGCGTTTTCATTTCTGAACCGCCCTTTGAATTCAATTTTATGCATATATTTGATGTTTAATCTTTGAAAAACGCCTGTATATGCATAGTACGTTTTATGTTCTTCCCATCGCTTCTTTCGGATCGAAAATCCGAGTTCGTACATGGTCGCAAACACCCGCCGAAGTTTGCGGGTTTTGGGATTTTTGTGGCGGCAGCATGGTGGTCCGGGGAGCTCCCGGGCGGCGCGGTTTCGGTCCGAGGAGGCGGCGAGCGGCAGTAGGGGGGTGTCCGCGGGCGTCCGCGGGTGTCCGGTGGAGCGGCTGGGCGAGGCCGGGGCGCGGCGTTCCTTTAGCCGAGAGCGAGGGGGGCGGCGTCCGGAGGAGGCCGGGGCTCAGGCGGAGCACCCGGCAAGGCGACGGTCGCCAGGGAGCGACGACCGCGGGGTCGCGGCGCGCGACCCCCGTGCGGTGACAAAGACCCGCGCCGCGCGGGTCTTCACGTGGTTGTCGCGACCGGCCCTCGTGGCCGGTTTGCGTGCGGACCGCGTGTCCGCAGCCGGCCCGCGCGGCTAAGCCGCGGGCAGGCCCAGGCCGGTCCAGCCCCAGGGGTCTTGCTCCCTCGGTGTTCGGACACCCGTATTTTCCGCTATGAGTGTCCGTTTTGAGTTCCGTCTGCGGCGGTGGAACTGTATCGACGAGGCGGACTTTTTGAGATGGTTTTGGGAATTTTTAATTCCCGAAACGAGGGGCCTCGGTGGCGCGACACGTACGTCGAGGGGTTAGTCGTTTCTTCGGCGAATCTTGTTTTGGACGGCGTGGATGAATACGACGTCCGTTCTGAGCGTCGTCAGTGGCATTGGGACCTTGGCATCGAGGCGGAGCTTTCCAGGGTGGTTTCAGGCGTTGAAGCCAGAGTTGAGGCGTGGCCCCCACGGCTTGTCTTTTGAGCTACGTGCAGCTTTTAGCGACTTTTTCATCGGACGTCCGTTCGGGGCGTGCGAGCAGTCGAGGTTGGGTGTTTTTCCGAGGGCATCGCGTTGGCGCAGTCTGCCCGCTGTAATTCGGCACGATGGTGCGGGCCCACGGGGGTCTTTTGGGAGTCGACGGTGATTTCCCATCTTTATCACCGGGTGACCATTTTGGACAAGTGAGTAGTCCATATTGTGTGCTTTTTCGAGAGGATCGCAACGGTGCGATCCGTTCGCTATGTTTTGGGACCAGGATGTGAGTCCTACGTGGCACCGCTCGTGTGCGGTGCGCCGGAATCCATCTTTTTCTCCGGATATCCGTTGCACTCAAGTGAGTAGTGCTTTTGACGTGTTTTCCCGAGGGGATCACAATGGTACGATGCGCCCAACTATTTTCGGGGCCGAGGCTCGGGATCACGGGACGTCGTTCGGGCGTGAGGCGGTGTTGGTGACTTTTCCATCCGATATCCGTTTGAGGTGAGTAAGTAGTCTAACTAGCATGTTTTTTCGCGAGTATTACAACGGTGTGATTCGTTTGGTTGTGTGGAGCCTTACGTGATCTTATTAAATGTGGAAGCATGGAAGGTTCTCCAGTGGTGGTTCGCCCTACCTTGTTTGTAGCGGACCCATAGCGTGTGGTCGCGCACTCTTGGGAAAGTGATATAAATGATTCAAAAGATGTGGTTGGTCGTGCCTGGGCCTTTGAGGTGGAGTTGTTACGTCACGCCTTCACATTAACGCTGGGTGTCGTGTGCACGATAGCCTTTGGGTTAGAATGAGGTATACTCTGGGAGTATACGGGAGCGATTGGAGGTACGTGTGGTTTGTACATGAGAACATTTGTGCGCTCAGTTGGGGTTGACGTGGGGCCACACGTCGTGTGGGCCCCATGTGCGTGTCGTGTTCTACTTTGCGTACTTTGACCTCTTGTGACGTAGAGGGTCCCTCTGTGTGCTTGTTTGACCAGTAGGGTAGAGTTTTCCCCTGGCTTTGTGCTCGGTTGTTGACCAGCAAGGTTGAGTGGTCTCCCCCTGGTTTTTTTCTCGATGGGTTGGCTAGTAGCGGTGCTAGTGGAACCCCATGATGGAACAGGCGTTGAACCTATTTTGGGAGATTTTTTCTGGAGTTGGGTGGTTGTGTGATACCCACTCCGTGTTCGGTTGGCCAGTGTTGTACCCTCCAGTAGAGATGGCCAGAGCAGTTCTGAGTTTTACCCTCCAGCGGGGCTGGGCAGTGGGTTACTCAACGACTTCTTCGGGTTTACCCTCCAGCAGGGCTGGGCAGTGGGTTGTTCACTGACTTCTAGGGTTTACTCTCCAGCAGAGACTGGGCAGTGGGTCACCCAACGCCCTTAGGGTCTACCCTCTAGCAGAGACTGGGCAGTGGGTCACCCGATGCACTTAGGGTCTACCCTCTAGCAGAGACTGGGCAGTGGGTCACCCGACGACCTCTTAAGGTCTACCCTCCAGTAGGGCCGGGCAGTGGGTCGCTCGTCGTCTAGTTCCAAGTCTACCCTCCCGCAAGGCTGGGCAGTGGGTCGCCTGATGATGTATTTAGGTCTACCCTCCAGTGGGGCTGGGCAGTGGGTCACCTGATGATGTATTATTTTTTACCCTCCAGCAGGGCTGGGCAGTGGGTCACCCGATATCATATTATGGTTTACCCTCCAGTGGGGCTAGGCAGTGGGTCACCCAGTATCGTATTATGAATTACCCTCCAGCAGGGCTGGGTAGTGGGACACTTGTTGGAATTCCAGGCTTGGTCTTTTCTACTAGGCTAGCTTGCGGCTTTCCTCCGTGTTTACCGGAGCGGGACCCTTGGTTATATGGGTCAGTGTT
This sequence comes from Viscum album, assembly GCA_963277665.1. Classification (NCBI taxonomy): domain Eukaryota; kingdom Viridiplantae; phylum Streptophyta; class Magnoliopsida; order Santalales; family Viscaceae; genus Viscum; species Viscum album. Next base: position 1,007,527,826 of record OY728119.1, on the reverse strand, counting down.
GTGACAGCTTTGACTTTGAGTAGACCTCTCGACTGCAGGGCAGTGACGAGGTGTGGTTTGACTTTTCCTAGAACTCAAGTACGAGGGGAACTTTCCCCACTGAGATGCATTCTAGTGACGTGATCTAAAACCGTGCGGGTGAGTCAGTGCCGCCCAAAGCGGATAGTGTTGAGGTGTGGTGATTGAGCCCCTTGGCTTGCGGTTCAGGGCAGACGTGCGGGATGTTGGGCATCGATGGAGTTTACTTCTGGGTTTTGGATACTCTTTTCTTAGGCTGAACTACGGGACATAGATCCCCTTACGAGATTGTTCCGGCTTCTTGACTGAGCATATATATGTATATGCCTCGTACGAGTACCCACTCCTTGGGTTTTGGATACTCTCCTTCCAGGAAAGGCGAAGACGCACGGGGTATGCCACGTGATTTTCGTGTCTAGCTTCTCGTGGTTGGACGAGTCTACTCTCCTGCTATAGGTAGTGAAGACTCGACGAGAAGTTCATCTTCTCACCGTTTCCATCTCCTTTGTCTGGACGAGTCTACCTTCTTTTCTCTTGTTGGGTTGAACTAGACTCCCTGTTGTTACTCTTTACTGCACCCTCGGTTGGACTCCTTTACTTTTCCTGTTCGCTCTACTGCTCACCCTTCGGTACCTCCTTTGTTTCTCCCTCTAGCCTTCAGGGTATCCTACTGAGTATTTTTATACTCACCCCTGCTTGGGCTTTGCCCGCACTTGGTGTGCCCTTGCAGAAGACGGACAGGTTGGTCGTGACTTCAGTGGAGCATAGGAGTTCGGGAGCCTGGACCACGTGCGGTGGTCGTGGTCGGGTTCCAGGTGGGAGACCTGTCAGCTGTTTCCTTTTTGTTTACCTATTGCCGGGTTGTGGAACCTTTTCTAGTTGGGTGCGTGTTTTGCCCCCTTTTTTAGCACTGTACTTTGCACTGTTAGAGGTCGATGCACATTGTGGTTTATATATAGCATTTTCCCTTTTCTTTGCTTGTCTTTTATTTTACTCTGCACTGTTTCATTGAGTGTGTTGTGTGTATGTGTACAGGTACTTAGGCAAAGGCCTCCCCGAGTTGTTGTGCCTTCGGCGCTAGTCGCCAGCCCCTGGCCTATGGTGACGGGCTTGGGGTAGTTTCGTCTTGACCCCAGGTAGGGTCGGGTCATGACAAAAACCGTTGGTATAGGTCCCAAAATCAAAGAACCTATACCAACGGTTCTCAAAACCGTTGGTATAGGTATATGTATTTTTAATGGAATATTATTAGAGAGGACATTAAATGAATAAAATTTAAAATACTTATGATAATACCTATATATATTTATGAAATTATGTTCACAAAAGTAGGTTAGGTTAGTGGTTAAGTCATTCAATCACAAATGGGAGGTACTCGAATCAAAACCAACCGAATGATTATTTTTTGAATTACATATACCAACAGTTTATGGAACTATTGGTATAGATGTTCATATTACTTATACCAATGGTTTTACCGTTGGTATAGGTCTATACCATCAGTTTTCCCAAAACCATTGGTATAGACCTATCTCCATAGCTTACTTGGCAACGTTTCTACAAACTGTTGGTATAGGGTATTTTTCCAGTTGTGACATTCACCATGTGATGAAAAATGGTTTTCAATAAAAATACATTTTTATGTATAAATATGTGATTTTACAAAAATTAAGAAAATTTTCAATTACAATGATATTAATTAGATTACATTTATTTCAAATGATGTATATAAATTTTTAGAAAAATATGGTACTCTGTAAATACTTGAAATTAAAGGACAATTTTAAACAGAATCATTATTTTTCAATATTCATCGAAAAATCAATCATTAATGAAAAATCCAAAAAAAATCTCCCCAAGATACTTTTCATATTATTTTTTAAAAAAAGTAATTTCTTTTTATAAAATAAAAATTTCTAAAAGTGGTATAAATTGATTGTAATATTTCTTCTAAAAATTAACTACAAATCATTTTTTAAGAAAAAGTATTTATGGTGTATAAAATGACTTCACTAAAAATAGATAGATTATTTTATAATGATAAATAAATAAATTTATATTTATTATTAAAAATATAAATATATTTCATTATATGGTTACTCTGATTTATACTAACTTATTCGACATCTAGGTTATAATGGTTACATAATAAAAAATTATAATATATCACAATTCATTTAATGCAAAATGTTGTGTATAAAGAATGATATCATTGAAATTAAATTTATTTAAATATAATCATAAAGTAAAATATACGAGGGTTACATTATAATTACATTATAAAAAAAATTCCCTTGAAGTTATATCATTCTGATGGAAACATCCAAGGATACATCTACCCCATCATGTCATTTGGTTCCCTTGTATCTTCCCCAAAATAATGGTTTCACCTAAAAACATTGACCAGGTGGGTGGTCTTTCTCTATAACACCTTCTCTAATAGATAAAATATTTTTATTGTTATCTTCTCATAAGATATATCTTTAACTGTTGTTATGACATTAGTGTTCAGATTATGTGAATTACTATGTATGTTCTACCTTATAAAAGATACAAGGAAGACATCATGAACTTGTGTGAGATTTGCGGAGGTTCCAAATGATAATATAACAACCTTCTATGATCAATCATTTCAAATTTAATAATACATATAAGTGTTATTATTTCCCTCTTTCAAATGACCATATGTTTTCCCACCCAGATACTCTCAAGAATATGTTATGACCAACCTCATGCTCATGATTTTACTGACAATTGATTGAATAACATTTATTCCAACTCTTAGTTGTCTTAATATATTATTGAATAGATAAATAATACTATGTTGTTTTTTATGCTATATATTTTCTTAATATATTTGTTTCTATAACTTCATCCTTTCACATTGGAGATACATACATACTTTTATTGATGGATTCATAATGGGATATCATAATTAATTATTTAAATCTATTATTTTTTGAATATTTCACTAGAGGAATGTTATGATTGCACCCATCATTGAAATCAATTGGTAATAATTTCCATATTTCCTATAGGATTTTAATTTTCCTCTCATTTTGACCATCTTATTGTGGATGATATATCTTACTAAAACTCAAATCATTATTAAAGCTTATTGAAAACATTTTTATATATTTGAGGTAAACCATGGATCCCAAAAAGAAATAATAAAACTTGGTAATTCATTTAATATTTCCACTTCTTTAATGTATATCGTTGAAATATAAATAAGGGATAAATCTTATATAATGGAAATAAAATGTTCTGATTTTTAAAGGATACTTAATACAACCCAAATAAAATTATTATATATTAATGTTTTGATAATTTCAATGAAAAATACATGGGATGTTTTTTATTTCCATTTAGTTATGGTTAATGGTTGTAACATCCCCTTATACATCTATCTATCATTATTAACTTGATAATATACCATTAATACTATTACATTCTCAAAAAAATCCATTTTAATGTTTTTTAACCATAAATATTCAATTATATCTCTATACATCTTTTATACCTCTGGGATGAATAGAGAATTATAAACTATGAGATTCTTAAAAAGATAAATATTAACATATTCTATTTAAAGGAAACATAATCAGTTTCAAAACCTTATCATTACATCACAGTCATGGTTGATCCTAATATCATTTATTGCTTTATTATATATTTATACATATTCCTTACTCACCTCTCTAATACCCACAATGAGGGGTGGTAAGATGTTACTCTAGTAAAGATTGGACATTTCCCCTTTCCTTGGGATTTAAAGTTTTAAATATTTTATATCAATATGTATTTAATTCCTTTCAACCATTGTAATGTCCAAACTAGCATTTTCTTTTTCACTCAGAGAATCAACCATATTTTTTCACTTATATAGGTGGTATTGTATTGAGAATTCATGGACTTTATCCACATACAAGCCCTTTCTCTGGAACATATTAAACTATTTCTATATGAATATATTCTTCATAATTTTATGATTGGTATATATTTCACTCATCTCACCATATAATAATTCCCCCATATCATCAATGAAAAAAATACTTCTCCCCGATCCAAATAATGAGTAGGGTACTTTTCTCATGCAATTGGTGCAAAGAATATGATATATCCATATCATTTTTCATCAGGACATATCCCAATCCCTTCATTGATGCATCCTTATAAATCAAAAACCCTTCACCAATGAAGAGTACTATAGTAATGTGTTCACTAACAAAAATTATTTTCAATTCTTTTAGGTTATCCTCACACTCATATGTCTACAAGAACATTAATACCTTCTAATTTAGCTCGGTTTTTTGATTTTATTGTCTATATAAATCACTAAAAATGATATTTTAGTGTCCATATAACCCAAGAAAACTATAGATATATTTTACCATTATTGGTGTGGACTGTTTCTCAATAACCAAAGTCATTCAATAGTCCATCAATATTCCCTCTCTTGAAATTGTATAACCCAATAATGTAATTTTATATAACTAGAATTATTAATTATTTAATTATGCATAAACCTTCACATTCCACATGTTATTCAATGAAAAAAATCAAATGATTCCTATTCTCTTCCTCCATCATTGATTATATAAGAATGACATCAATAAAGACATCCAAAAACTAATTAAGGTAATATCAAAAGACTATGTTTATTAAATCCATTAATATGGGAAGGGAATGAGTAGTTTGAAATGGAATCACTATAAATTCTTAATTCCATAACCCTATATGAAAGACTGTATTGGTAAACACCATATCCCTAGCATCCATGATCGGGTGGTATAATTTATTACATTGACATAAATACATGATTCAAATCAAAAAGGACCAAATAGTTTAGATATTTTGGAAAGTGAGTTTACCTAAATGATACCAAATTACTTTGGTAAAAGAAATTAAAGCATGATAAAAGCATTATTTCAGTATTCTAGAAACACATTTCAACATTTCATCTTTATATCATGGGGAATGTAAAAATTAAGATTGATCTAAAATTCATAGTAAAGGTTATGTATAGTTGAAGTTATCATGAATCAATAATAACAATAAATATGGAAAGGTATTTAATTTTAAACACATGACACATAAATATTTGGATAAAGTGTAATCAAAATAGAAAGAAAAATAACTAAATCACATGTTACTTAATCAATTAACTAAATGTGAAATTCATCCATAGATAATATCATAGAAAAAATATCATGGATTATAATAATAATTACTAAATCTTCAATGACACAAATTCTTAAATATTGGGCTCTATGTTTCCTAAGAACATTGAATAGTTTCCTCCAAGATGATTTTCAAGACAGTTTAAAACATATTTGGTAAAATTATATCTGATTTGGCCAACTGATTCATCTTCATGAGACTACCAATGCATCGAGGTTCATACATTAAATAGTACCCAACCCATGAAATCATATTCCAAATAATTTCTCATACATTGAATAATCAATTTGATTTATATATAATGTTCCCTATAAAATATCTATATTAAGGAAAAGATACAGATTTATAAATACCTTCCCTATTAATCCGTATCTCTCAATGTAAGAACCATATGTAAAAATAGTATATGGTTTCAAAAATAATAACATCCATTACACAATAAAATTTATATTCAAAAGAAATTTAATGTCTACTAAAAAATAATTATAATAACATGGATGTTTTAAGATAAAATTATCAATCAAAATAGAATGTGAGGTTTCATAATAAATTTTACCACATGGTAATTTTATTGTCAAATACCCTTATATAAAATAGTTAAAATATGAACATAAAATATAATTAATTATGAATCCAGATATTACATGCCAAAATTGGGTGTATGTACACCAAAAAAATTAAGATGTATTGTTAACAAATATGTCTTAGTGGAATTTAAATTCAGATAAATCCCTTACCTAAAAATTCCTTTTATAAGAATTCTCTTTAAACAACTTTAACTAAAAAATGACCTTTACCGATAGAAAATTACTGACAGATAATATATATTTTTGTAAAAATTATTAATTCTAATAGATAATAAATTATTTTTATATTAACTATAGATACCAACAATTATTTTTACCAACACATATATTTGATTATAATAGTAGTTCAATACCAAAAAATCTTCTAATAACATTTAAATCTGTCATCAAATATTGGTAATACAATCAATAGATTTATTGTTAAATTAAATCACTGTTATTAGTTATTATTACCAAAAAAATTAGTAACTATTAAAACAGTACATTACTAATAAATAATTCAATAATATCAAATATGTTACCAATAATTTAATATACTGATATATATATATATATATTAAAACAAATATCCATAGTATAGTAATATTTATATTATATATATATACATATATACATACATATATACATACATAATCCTTATAAAATAAATTCTTTTATATAAATTCATTAATTTTTTCATTATATATATTTATATATATGAAAAAAATAAGAAAAAACTTAGTTCCCCACAATTACCCCCCAGACATATCATTCCCAACAACCCCCTCCCCCAACCCTACATCACAGTTCCCCACTAGGGTTCATCGTGGTCGAAATTCCACATGGCTGGCATTCCTCATGGACCTCCTCGCAAGAAATCCTTTACAATTCCCTACAAACATTCAATAGTGAAAACTTTTCAAGAACACTCTCTCCATATTTCCATCCAGTTTCACCATTAGACTTCATCACATGAAACACCTCACTATTCCAAACCACCATTATAGTTTCTAATATCATTTTAGTTCTTCATGTTTACAAATTTATATTGTGTTTGTGTCAGGAATTCATTTAATATTGATATTGTATTTTTTCCCTTGCCATGTTTTTTTCATAGTTTTTGTAATATATACTAGGAATGGTTGAATTGGTTTATTTATTATGATGGTTTGATTTTTCATTGCTGCACTTTAGGAGTTCGTTGTATTTCTTCAAGTAGAGATACCATATTTTTTTTCAAATCCCAGTGGAGCAATGTTGGGGTTAGTTTTATAGTTCATAGTTGAAAGCTATCTTAGATACTTATAATTTCATTAAAATATATTTGGGGGGAAAATTTTATTCAACATGGAACCTGTATATAAAAATACTGATTTAGAAAGGAATATTTTTTTTACATACACATTAAATTTCCATAGTTCACATATTAAATTATTGTTTTGTTTAATATTTGGGCGGCATGTAATACTTTTTAGTAATTTCATGTTGTTTTGTATTAATATTATTGAATTAGAGTTTATCATTTAAATGTTATAATTTTATTTTGTCTACAAATCCATATCAAAATTTAAGAATATTATCTTACTAAAATGGATACTTACAATTTCTACTTTTTAATTACCATTAAGGATTATTCTTTTACTAATAAAATGATGTTTTCCACTCATTCAAATTTATTGACATAAAGAACTATATTTCTTATTGAATATCTATATCAATCCATATTTAGTATTTTATATTTTCATTTAATAGGTAAAATAACATCATTATTCTATATTCATTTAAAATCACAAAAAAATAATTAGGTTATTTTCTCTATTAGTTTATTTCTTACTCAGGAATATACAAACATTTTTATGATGTAGTTTAAATGTGAAATATTTTTGTGATTCCCTGTGTATTATAAAAAATGATTATAATGAAAAAACAAGTTTTTCATGTGTATTTTTATATAATTTAAATATTTTTATCAATTAATATGTATTGAGGAGTGAAAATCAGATCAAGGGATGCTAACTAAAAGTGGTTGGTTACAGTAGGATCCCACCAGATGATTTGGGAATCAACTAATCCTCGGTCGGAGGAAAAACGGTTACAACCTCCATGTCTCTAATTGAAAGGGTAATAGATACATCATCTCATATTTTAGTCTTATTTATTATTATCCTAATACATATGAATGGTATACTCTTCATCTGACTCCCTCAGTGATTTAACCTCCAAATACTCTATCTAGTGTTAGAATCAATTGATATCAAGTTAATTGATCTATCCAATATTATTTAAATTTTAAAAAATGATAGACTAAATAGAAATTGATCAATGATAATTAATCATGTATAGGATTAATGTAGGTGTTAAACAATAATCTTCTATAGATCCCAATTGAATCACTGAGTGGGGGGTGAATCGGTGGTATGTTTGGAAAATATTCTTTTAATATTCATCCTTTATGCCTATTTAAAACAATGATAACCCCGTTATTATTTAACTCAAACTCACTAAATTATAGGGTAATATAAATACAATAGGAAAAAAATAATGTAAAGGGGTCCGGTTAAAATCCTACTCTATGTAATGATTGTTCAATCTTCCTAATCCCATATTCTACGCTACAGGTGGAGGTTGTTACACTAGGGACCATCAAAGTCAAACATATTTATAGTCCCACTAAGCTCTGGCTATTTTGTTCCCTCATAAATATAATATCTTCACACATCCCCGATATAATTTTATGACCTAATATATTAAATGATCACCCATTACTCATAGATGCTCATATTTTATCTTATATATATATATATATATCCCTCTATGTATATACTATATGAACTGGTCTACTAATGTATTGTATCATCGTGATTTTTGAAAGAGGAAGAAAAAATCATATAGTTTTGAAAATCCCTCCAGATCATCATCAATATAGGTATTCCTAATGAAACTAAATACTCATCAATACATGTTTTTTCACTAGTTAAATATCTGATGGATTTAGTATGTTCTTATTTTCTTTTTGATAATTTTTTGTACAAAGTTATCATTGCTCAATCATCAATGTTATATTATCTATATACCCCTCTATGGAAATATTAGATCAACGATTCTACTCATGTATAGTATCATCACAATTTGAGAAAGCCAAAAAACAGATCCTCTAGTTTTGAAACTCTATATTGATCGTCATCAATATATCTCTTCCTTGTGAAACTAAATACTTAGACATAAATAATTTCTTCTCTAGGTAAAGAAGACATGATTTAGTTTATTCTTATTTTTTTATAATATTTTTTTCAATGTTATAATTGCTCAATCACCGATGATGCATATTTATAGATCAACCCAATACATAAACAGAACACCAAATAAGTCAATCATCCTAACTACAAAGGCTAAAAAACATTGAAATATAATATAACACCTTGATATCAAATAAAAAAATCCCATAAAAAAGTAATAATCTAGTAGAAAGAACCAATATTTCTAGGAACATGTAAGGATAAACAACCAAAATCCTGGACAATAGATAGAAAAGATCAAGACATAATAAAAATCAGCAAAAACAAAATTACCAGTAACAACAGAGGAAAACAGTATTGTAATTTTCAAGAGAACCTTCTAGACGGACAAGACTTATGGAACCTAACTCCTTTCACTCAAACTCCCATGGATTACTTCCCATATGATGTTAATAGATGAATCTCCATATTCTGATGGATTACTTTTAGATCCAGTTGAGTCGTGTCCCATCCCTCTATGTGTATGGATATTTTAATGAAATCTAAACAAAAAAACACCACATACAATACAAAAGGTAAATAATAAATAAGAGGATATAATATTTATACATTTTTCAGTCCCAATGTTGCTACATAATTCTTGATGCACTTGTATCAAAATATCCAGAATAATATATTCACTATGAAATATTAATAAATTTAAAAAGATTAGGGATGTTTTCTTACTCATCTCATACAATTTTTTCCAAAAAATTAGATGATTATTGTATTGTACATCATTGTGTATTTATATTGAAATAATAACTTTTGTTGAACAACTCAACACTCTATCTAATGGTTAGTAATCGATTAAACTAGTTACCCATAGTCATCAATGGGACCCTTATGATCTCTTAAAAAAGATATTATTTTTTCATTGAATTTTACAACATCAATAGAATAATATTTTCTATATTAATGATTATTCCTTTGGATACCAGAAAATACACACCTACACTACTTACACATCATCCTTATTCTTCAACTCAATATTAGGATGATCAATAAATGTATCTGTCTTCATACTCCATGTTGTATTAAACCTTAATATTTTTCAAATTCTTTGACACATAGAAATATTTTACAACAAAAGTAATGTCATACTTCCTTCATTATCATATGAAGATATTACACATTGAATTCATTTTTAGTAAAACTATAATGACTAAAAGAAATATATTATATGTACTACAAAAAATAAATGAATTCCTTTACTTTGTTAATTTACACTTTTTTGAGATAACAATATCCTAAACAACATAAAAAATATATTACACATAATAATAGAGTTCTTCCCTTTTCTAATTCTCCAAATATAGGATACTCAAATATAAAAACATAAGTATTGAATATGGTTTTTGAATTTTTCTATTTTTATCATGTTTTAATGAAAAAGCAACCAAATTAATTTTAATAGTTGAATCCCCAAAAACATGTATACTTGATATTGGATACTCATATCTATTCACTAACTAAAATAACTTTTGAAATTACCAAAGTATTCCGAAAAAAATCAACTCAAATATCAAATCATATAAGTATATAAAGACGTAGGTTTTTTTATTTTAATAAAACATCACTTCTCCATTAATTCCCACTCCATTATCAGTAAAATACAGCCATAATACATGTTATTATAATCATTAAATACACTATCCTTCACAATAAATACTAGATTTATAATATTCTAGAATTCCCTTTACTTGATGTGTGTTGAAAATTTGATGGAATTTTAGCTTGTAGTGTTTTTTCTAGGAAGTACTATAACTTTTGATGGAAAATTCATGGATTTGATAATATAATTGATTCAGTTATTGCATCTCTATGTTGCTAGTTTTTTTACAGAAATATATATGTGAAACTATTAGCCTGAGTTTTCATCACGGATAAATGAATTGAAACTTGTAATTCTTGGAAGCCTTCCCAAAAAGGAGAAAAACAGTTGTCCAAGATATTTATTGAGTATTATAATGAAGCTACTTTTCCTATTGGAGTAGCAATGATTTCGTGAAGTTTTGAGGAAATGTGAGTTTTAGTATGTTTTTTTTGTAATTTCAACATGCATCTCCCTTAATTACATGATGGTGTAAGATCGTTACACCTATTGCATGTATTGTAACAGTTTTATTCATTAATAAATTTTATTGGGATATAAATTGGGTAACCAATTCATGTCACAATTTAATAAAAATTATGGGAAAACACGTAGTTTTAGTGTTTTAATATTATTTATTGTTGGTTTCTATTTTTTTAGTTTTTAGTTCCATTGATCATGCACCAAATATATCAAATTCACTATTTGAGTACCAATTTAAGAAATTTAGATCCATTTCTCAAATCCTTTATATGTCAACATGGATTATGAAAAATTCTCTTTTTTCCAATCATATTTTTCAAACATCCTCATATTTCTATTTTGTTTTGAATTTGTGATGATATTTTACACTAATTTTAGGGTATACGTTTTTGAATTTTTAGGATGTTGATATTAGAGATAAAGTTTGTTGTGTACCAATGAGTTGAGGTTTCTTATTGGTACTGAAGCTGAATAATTTTTGTTATGATCTTCAGTATTGTGTGGTAGATATATTGGAGTTGGATGTTTTGGTATAGCATCTACTTTAGGTTTCATGAAGGTCTGAAGCAGAATTGCCAGTCCTGGGCACAGATGGGTCACTTGTCTTAGAGTCTTCTCACTGGTACTAGGGAATGGAAGGGTCCATGTCATGGATGGGTTGCTGTTATTTGGGGGTGGTAATCTAAGTGGGGGATGGATCCAGTGTTTTTGTATTTCATTTTGTTTTATATTTCATTATTAATTTTAATAATTTTTTTATATGTTTGAACATTCTTATAAATCAACTTCAGTTACATAATTAAAACTGATGAATTATATATGATAATTTAAAAAATATAATATGAAATTTTACTATAAATAAAAATTTATAATTTTTATTACAATGTAACTTATAAATAGATATTATATGGTGTAAATATTATAACCAAAATAAATTTTTTTCATAAAAATATAATTTTAATCACATTAACCAACATATAAATTATCTGTTGGTATTATAATAATTGTTACAAAACTATTTCACCTTTCTCAAAAACATTTAGTGATTGATATTTTTTTCAATAGTTTACTGATAGGGGCATATGTTTTGGTAAAACGTTTTACCAGCATAAAATATACTTTTACCAATAGATATGTCCATGTTAAAGAAAATAAAATTTTAAAGTGTTGGTTTTAGGAACATTATTAACTTATACCCGAACCATATTAACATTTATATTATCAAATATTATCCTTTCATAATATCTTAACATCTTTTAATTAATGATTATTCATTATTGGCATTTTTTGGGTGATAATTGCAATGTTATTCGAGTATGATTTGACTAGTTATTTTTTTATTAAATAAATAATGATTTAATGAACTCCATAATGTAAATAATTATGTAAATATCATATATATTAATTATATATTAATGTATTTTAATGCATAAAATTAGATGATCAGAAATGAAATACATCATTCGTGGAGATGGTAGGTTGTGCGTATAGATGATTATTACTTCCATTTTCATTTTGTATTAAAATAATGAAAAGTAAATTACATTTAAATATTACCACAAAAATATAAATTTTATTTCATATAGATCACATATTTTTATTAATCAAATCATTAATACATTATATGTAAATCACGATCGAACCACATCAGTTCGTGGCGGGGTAGTCCGTCGTACCAATGAGTGACGTTATCAGATTCCTAAAAAATGGAAAGCATGATGGTATGTGTGATATAATAGTTCTAGAAGAATAATAAAATAATATGTATAATATGTATAATATTTTTTCTATAAATCCATAATTATTTCAAACCATTAAAGGTGGTAATGGAAAAAATAATGACCTCAGTTCCCGAGGCGCAGTCCGTCATACAAACTAATAATGATTTTAGGACCCATATGACAGAAGTTTGTGAAGTTTTAGGTTTTCCCCCTAAAATAAAAACATCAAATTATATTTAATATAATTATTATGTTATAAAATCATTTTATAGTATTAATTGGGTGTAGTGGAGATGGAAATCCAATAAAAGGATTTTAGAATAACTTTTTGTCTTCATGGGAATCCTCCTTATGTTTTCACCAAAAACATTGAATGGTTTTTTATCATCCCTGTAAAATTATTATAGGATGAGGGGAGGTAATGTTTTGAGTTACTATGAAATATCATGGTTGAGAAAAATGAATAGAGTGGTGTGAAGAAGTGGAGGATTGAGTGCCTTTTTATAGTTGAGGAGGAGTGGAATTCCTAAAAATACTAAAAAGTATAAACTATCAGTAGTTAAATCATACCTAAAGTTTCCCTAGTATTGATAATTTATGGGTAAGAGGGATTATTTTTTTTACCCACACCTCAACCACAAAATATAATACATTTTTTAAACATTTTTTCCTTAACTCTTATGTTTCCTTATTTTATAATTTTTCTTTTTCATTATGGTAACTAGATTTCAATCATAAGTGTTTTATACATTAAGGCTAAAATAATATTATATTTTTAAAATATTTTGGACACAATAATTATAAATATTATATATAATTTATAAAATAAAAACAATAAGTTTTTTGGAAATTACTATTAACACAATTGCATGTAATGTGCAAAACCACCACTTAATCATTAACCACACTAACAATGTTTTTAACTATTTAACAGTAAATATTGACATTATTATAGAAACATTGGTCCATTATTGGAACATATTTTCTATCATTAACATATAAAAAACATTTTACCTAATATATTATTTTCAACAATTTTAATTAAATTAATAAAATATCATTAAAGTGAATTTTTTCATTACTAATATAATTTGAATTATAAAATTATCAAAAAAATGAGGGAATTAAAATATAATTAGTGAATAGATATATAAAATAATATATTCAGAAAAAAAAATAATGTATCACAATAATTCATTTAATTTGATTTTTTTAATATTTTTAGTAACATTTATTTTTTTCATTGTTAACTAAATAATTACATTGTTGGTGTACTATAAGAATTTTCTATATCTAATTCATCTCATAAATTTAAAGATAAATTATTGTGACGTAATGATCTTTTTTATATTTCAAAATAATGTCTATACCTAATCTTATGTATTTTTTCTCAATTTATTAACAAATAATACATATTAAAAGTAAGAAATGCTTCTTTATTTTCCTTTTCATTATGTAATTTATAATATGGGTCACCATCATAGAAAAGTGTCACAAAAATATTAAAATTATATAGTTAATTTATAAGTGTCTAAATTTATATAATGTTTTTTTGGACAACTGTTGGGTCATTTTTACCCCTTATATTCTTTGATTAACAACTAAGTGAACACATTTTCTCCTTAATTGATGTAATTAATTTTTTCTATTTTCACTAATCACATTGTTCAAAAATTATGTTGGACATATTTAAAATTAAAAATTACTATTATTTTAAATAAGGATTCTATTTATTAAAATTCAATTTGAATTATTGGGGAAAACATAATTTAAAATTATTCATTCATATGTGATGAGAAATAATGTTTTTAAAGGGAAATATGTTCAATAGTTTACTAAGTATTTATATCTAAATTAAATATAAAAATGTTTTATATTATGAAAACTGTATTAATATATTTATAATTTATTTAATTTTACTTTAAACTGAATTTAATATATAATTTATCAGTATATTTTATTTAGATGAAATGTCTGTTTTCAATTAAAATTCAGTATTTTCCCCTATTCGTCAAAAAGTCAAACTATTTAGAAAAATACCAAAAAATTAAGCCTAAATTAATTTTTAAATTATTCATTAAAAAATTCAGTATATCATTTCAAATAAATTTTATAAAAGAGACTTGATTTATTTTTAAAAATTGTGAGCCATTAAAAGGTGAAAAATAGCCTTTTGAACAGATATATATTTTTATGCATAAAATTTTATTTGATCTACTCTTTTGCCTAATAAATATGTAGGATGGATTTAAAAACAATTATCATGTATATAATATATAAATTTAATTAATATCATCATATTATAGTAATTACATTATATTTATTATGATAAAATTCCTTTGACGTATAAATATAGTTTTTTTATAAAAACATTTACTTTATATACAATTGGTTTTTATATAAATTTCAAATTAATTAGAAACCAATGAATTCAACCCTATATTTTCATATTTTATTTAATACAATTCAAAACCACCATTTTAAAATCTAGGAGAAAATTTTTATAATAAATAATGATAATAATATTATTCAGTAAAACATAGACTTTTATTAATTTCAAGACATCAAAGAAAGTCATTATTGTGTATAATGTAAGGTAAAATATTTGTTAAATGAATTTGAAGATATATCATAGGTTTAATTTAATTATGATATTAAATATATCAAAAATATTTGATACATTATATGAAATTCTATTGATGGTGTTGTGTTTCATACATTCTCTCAGATATGATGTTCATATTTTAAAAATTTTGGGTGTTACAATCTACCTACCTTATGTAAATCATGTCCCCACAAATTAAACCTGATATCGATAATCATGTGTTTGACATTTTGAAATACCATTTTTAATAAAACCCACTTCATAAAAGAGTTAATAAAATTTCCCCTTAATAAGAGAAAAAGGTATGTACAAAATTCATTTATAATAATCATATTACTAGGTTTCAAGATACATGAACATAGGTGGGAAATGATTTCATGGACATTGAAGTGAAAACTAACAAAAAAATACTTATAGGAAGTTATAGAAAACATTGATCACAATAAATGGGGTGATCTGTAGAACGTTAAAGACCACCAAACTATAAACCATGTTTTTTCTAATAAGTTCATTTATATCATTAGAAATAATTTCCATAGGATAATTTTTTTATCGGGATCATTTTTCTATGGTTGAGGTATTATTTAATTATATATTAATATAATAAATTATATATACTAGATATATTAATTATTCATAAGCACAATTTTATCCATGGGTTGTGATTTTTTCAATTTCTTACTTATCCATTACTCTTTGAAAAAAATCCACAAAATGAATATTTTTATGCCTAAATCACACATATTAACCATTAACTGATGGAAAAATCCACAAAATAGAGGAAATTTTTTCCTTATGTATCCAATTATTTTAAAAAAACATTAAACTTAATACATAATGATAAGACAAATTGTTATATATATTTTCATGTCCCTTTTCCATTGTTTTTCATTCATATATTGGATAACACATGTGGTAGATGTCTAATTTTATAGGAAATAGAACATCACAATATTCTAGGAATGAATGGAAAAAAGCTTCAAAAATGGCCATGTACACATTGTGAAGTCCAATTTCACGTCGTGTACTTGAAGCTCACAACCTCCATCAAGGCAAGAATCCAAGCTGTGAACAACCAGGATGACTGAAGAAATTACCAGTTCATGTCATGAATCTCTCATACACATTGCCTAAACAGTCAAACCAGACGTTGAGAATTTCATGAGGAAAAAATAGGAAAAGCCAGCTGGCAATGGGGTGCACATCGTGAACCACATGTACATGATGTGACCATGGTCAAACATCATTAATCTATGGAAGACCCGCATGCCACACTGAAGATCCTCATAAAGATAACATGGATTTTGGGTTCATGATGTGATGATCAAGTACACATCGTGACCATTTTTTCCAATAGAAGGATAAGCTCAGAATCACATTTAAACATCCTTGGATTATCTCTCACTTCCTTTTATACTCCTTTCAATATTTTCTTCTATTTTCCCTCTCTAGACACTTTAGTTCTTTGTAATTCTTTTACATTTACAATCAAAGAGTCATGGATTCTTTTTCATCAACACCTTTAATTCCCACATTGCTTCATTTCCATTTCAATCCTTTCAAATAATATTTTATTTAATGTATTCTTTAATGTTAATTTATTTTCATTATTTATTCAATTCAATTAGCATGTTAATGATTTCCTTTTCATCATTTATTACTTTAATTACCATCATGAGTAGCTAAACACGTCGGGGTAAAGATCAAGATTCGATGTATCTAGATGCATAATTAAATCTCTAGTTCTATGATTGGAAAACCAAAATGGATTAGTAATTAGGATATAAACCAACGGTCAAACCCCATTGGTTCCATTGTACCATGACCATCAGACAATCAAGAAAATAACCCTATTCTAATTGATGTAATCTATGACTATGACTATTACTTTAGGGAAATTTTTCAATATATGTTGAATGTAATGCATCTAGGACTATAGGTAGCCTCCTAACCATTGAATATCCATATTCTAGGTAGAACTATAAGACTGGACCAATGTTGACTAGTGACTACCACTTGCTTCACAAACAAAGTAATTAGGAACTTATCAAGATTAGAACTAGGATCACCTTTATCTAGATACTCAGACTTGATCTTGACCCCTATTTAATCAACTGATGTAAAACCCAAAAATATTTAGAAAACACACAAACATTAGTCAACTAGTATGGAATCCTTCAAACGATTCAAGACCATATTTCTTCTCCCTACTAAATAGCATCCACCTCATGGGATTGACCCTAGACTCCTTCCATACTACGCCCTAGTAGTTTTTAATGTTTGGGACACTTATAAATTTCTAATTTTACTCATGCCCTGAGGAATTAACGAATCCCTTGGTTGGACTATCAATTTTTTGTGTCGTTTCTGAGGAGAAACATTTTATTTGAGATTATAACTCTAGTCAAGATCTAGGATTACCTTTCCCTCACCCCTTTCCTTTATTTATAGATTCCCTTGCATCATTTTGTATTATTTTCATTCACCATGTGCATGTACCAAGGTCATTTGACTCATTCAAGGACTCTTGATGAACAATATATTTTTTCATTCGTTCCTGAGATCAAAAGGCATCTCTCTTCTCTTCACCGGACAGCAATGGCCAAGAAATCGCACCCTATGGGACCAAACCCACAAAAACCCAACCATAAAATCATTCTAGGAGAGCACCCAATAATGAACCAAGATAAAACAATCATGGACTATGTATTTTCAACAATCCATGGCATGACTCATAGTCTTGCTCATACCCATATACAAGAACACACATTTGAGATAATACCTGGACTCATTCATATAATCCAGAACATGGGGAAATTTAGCGGTCTTCAGAGCGAAGATCGACATTAACATATTGCCAACTTCTTGGAGGTCTACGATTCCATTCACAACCAGGGAGTTTCTTCCGGTGAAATAAGACTCTGCATCTCTCCATTATCCTTAAAAGATAGAGACAAGGGCTTGATAAGGAGTCAAGCTCCCTAATCAATTATGACTTGGGACAAATAGGACCAAAAGATTCTAAAAAACTACTTAACACGCATCTGAACTTGGAAGCTTCTGATGGACATTCAAAATTTCAACCAAAATTATGGATAATCTACTTGGGAAGCATGGGATGACTGTAAAAAACTAATGAGGAAGATTCCACATCATGGAATAGATTTTTGGATAAAACTTCAAGCATTCTATCAAGGACTCTAGCCCGTGACATGAAATGTTATCGATGTAGTTGATGATGGAGGTCACATGATGAAGACTCCCAAAGATGGAAGAGTGGTTTTAGATGAAGTGGCTCACAATTTCAGTCTTTGATAGAGTGATCGTGGACCACCATAGTGTGGAATCCACCAAATTTATGAGACCACAAGGCTAGCAGCTCAAGTGGAATTGGTCACTAAAATGTAAGATGCATTTCAAATAACAACTAATCAACCTCCTCTAACTCCTGTAATGGAATTAAAATCTTGAAAAATGTGTGGTGGCCTGCATCTATATCAAGAATGCAAAGCTGGATGTGGGGAACCAAAAAAGCATTGTAATTACATCAATTACAATCAACCAAAACAACCATTCCATCAGCAATAATACTATCCATAGAGGCTTACTCAGTTGAAACCTGAGAACAATCAGGGTTATTTTCAACTGAGAGTAGGACAGAACCAATTTAGAGCTCAAGGACCACTAAGATACCCTCTGATGAACCCTATACCAATACCACAAGATCAATAGAAACAATTCCCTCAAAGAGTACAAAACTTTCTACCTCCTCAGCCAAGACCTCAGCAAGGACATATGAAAAGTAATCTGGAAAGCCTCTTGGTGTCATTTTTTCAATAGTATGATCAACGAATGATGACCAATGAGATAGATATGAAAAACAAGAGATCTGCGCTAAGGAACATAGAAGTGAAAATGTGTCAAATCTCAAAGACCTTTTCTAATAGATTACCAGGTACACTTCCTCATAAAACTGAGACATATCCACAAGAGGAATCTAAGGCAGTAGTGATGAGGATCGAAAAGAATCTGGACTTCTAACAACCCAATAAGGCATGGTGACAAGAATAAGAGCCAAGAAAAAAACAATTTATTAATGATAAAGTTGATGAAGTCAATCCCACTTTCCATCATGAAGATGTACAAGATGAGAAAGACATATACCTGAGAAATATAAGGAAGATGTGTGTGTTGACCCACCTCCGTACCTACCACATCTTCCCTATCCGGAGAGAGAAAGACAACATAGGCTGGAGTCACAATATAAATTGTTCCTAAATATATTCAAGAAATTATATATCAACATCAATTTTCTGAAGCTATTGCGCAGATGCCCATTTATTCCAAATTCCTAAAAGACCATTTATCAAACAAAATAAAATAGATTACCTAGAAGTCATATCTTGAAATAAAGAATACTCATCTATGGTACTGTAGAAAATTCCACCAAATATGAGAGTTCCTGGAAGATTCTCAATCGCCTATGAGATAGGAATGTGCAAATTCAGTAGAGCACTCTGTGATCTTGGATCAAGAATTAAACTTATCCCAATGAGTATCTTTAATAATCCCAAACTCGAAGAAATAAAAGAGAAAATTGTGGCTTTGAAATTAGCTAATTGATTGGTCAAGTACCCCTGAGGCATTTTGAATTATGTACTAGTAAAATTCAACAAATTCATTTTCCTAGCTGATTTCTTGGTGTTAGACATTGAAGAAGAAGGTGATGTTCCGATTATACTTGGAAGACAATTAATAGATATAGGAAAGGAACTAATTGATGTGAACCAAAGATGTCTCATATTTAGAGTAGGAGAAGAAAAAGTAGTGATCAACTTGATTCGATCTCTACAGTACACGGATTACACTATGGATTGTCACGCCATTTCTCTCACCTGAAATGAAGAAGAATATATGGCCATCGAGGAAGAAAGTGGTGTATCTCTTACAAGAGAATATGAAGGCTATGACTTAAATAAAGTCACATCTATTGAACCACTCAGCAGAGTTGATGTGCCATTATTTATTCCATCCATCATCCAGCCTCCTCAATTAGAACTGAAACCATTTCCTAGTACATTAAAGTACTCATTTCTAGGGGAATCTTCATCCTTGACCATTATAGTTAACTCTAAAATATCCCAAGATCATAAAGAAAAATTGGTTGATGTCCTCAAAATACACAAGAAGTTTATATCTTGGGGAGTGTAATACATTAAAGGGATTAATCCCACTGAATGAACTCACCAAATCTTACTCGAAAAGGATGAAAAACCAAATAAGAAACATCAGAGGTGGATCACACAACCTGTGGATGAATTTTTCAAGAAATATGTGCTAAAACACATGGATTCGGGAATAATTCTTTCTATCTCACAAATTTAATAGGTGATCCCCCTCTAAGTCATTCCCAAGAAAGGAGGATAGACAATAAACATAAAAGATGACAGTGAACATATTTCAACACTAACCATCACAGGAAAAAGAGTTTGTGTGGATTACCAAGGTTTAAACTCAGTCACAATAAAAGACCATTTTTTCATACATTTTATAGACCAAATGATAAAAAGTATAGTGGTGCATTATTTCTACTATTCCCTGGATGGCTATTAAAGATATAATCAAATTGCAGTGGACCCAACTTATTGACCAAAAACCACCTTCACCTGTCCTTTTGGTACTTTTGAGTACAGATGCATGTCCTTCGGTATGTGTAATGCTCTAGAAATTTTAAAATGAAGTATGAAACACATCTTTCATGATATGGATGAAGAGTTTCTCAACATTTTCATAGATGATTTCTCATTTTATGGAATATCATTCGATGTCGGTCTCAGCAATCTAGAACTAGTTCTTCAACACTGTGAAGAAAAATTCTTGGTGCTGAATTGGGATAAATGTTACTTCATGGTGCAAGAAGGAATCATACACGACCACATAATCTCTATATAAGGCATCAAATTATATCTAGAAAAAATCAAAGTTATCAATGATCTACTGGAGCCATCCACTATTAAGTGTATCCTAAGTTTTCTTTGGCTTTCTAGATTCTATAGATGTTTTGTAAAAGATTTTTCTAAAGGTGCATGTCATTTGACACACTTATTGTCAAAATATATTCAGTTCTAATTCAATCATTAATGCCGAAAAAACTTTGATACATTGAAAAATATACTGATGACATCTTCAGTAATAATTGCATGAAACTAGGAAACATATTTTGAACTTATGTGTGATGCTAGAGACATTGTTATAGGATCTGTTCCACGAAATATTAGAAATAACATATGCTACCAAATTTATTTTTGAAGTCACACCTTAAATGAATATTAGATTAATTACATGAAAACAGAGAAGGTGCTCCTAGAAATCGTGTATGCCTTGTGAAAATTATGTTATTACCTTGTTCTATCAAAAGTTATTGTTCATACAGATCATGTTTCTCTTCAGTACTTGATGACCATGAAATATTCAAAACCAAGGTTGATCTGCTAGATTCTATTGCTAAAATAATTCAAACTAATAAAAAAATATACGAAGGGAAAAAGAAATATAGTTGTGGATCACCTCTCTAGATGACCTCGCAACATCATCAATTACAACATGGCTGATATTGAGATAGATTTTCCTAATGAGACCCTATTTAATATATAGATCCAGCCTTGGTTCCCCAATATAGCCAATTTTATTGCAACAGGATTCCTCCATCATGATTTATATTATCAACAATAGAAATGTTTTATTTCTTATTCCAATAACTAATTTTGGGATGAACCTCTACATTTCAAGTGATGTGTTGATGGCCTTTTATGATATTGCATTCCAGAAGAAGATGCGCAGAATTTAATCACAATGTTTCGCACTTCACCAACTAGTGGACATCATGGGCCTAAGAGTAATGTGGCTAATATCCTAAAAAGTGAATTATTATGGCCCTCATTACATCCAGACACCTAGAGATTTTTCTTCCCCTGTGAAAGATGAAAAGGGACATGGAATATTATCAAAACAAATTAAATTCCATAGAATCCCATACTGGAAGATGAATTTTTTTATGCCTGGGGCATAGAATTTATGGGACCATTCCCCACGCCACATGGAAAGAATTATATTCTAGTTGCAGTGGACTACATTTTTAAATGGGTCTAAGTAGAATAAACATCTCATGACACTTACATATTGGTAATAAATTTCCTTTGGAAAAATGTGTTTTCACTTTTTGAATTTTCACTACTTCTCATTAGCGATCGCGGAACACATTTATCCAGTAAACCAGTGAAATAATTCTTCAATGATATGGGATCCACTACAATAATGAAACCCCCTATCACCCGAAAATGAGTGGAAAAGATGAACTGTCAAATATGGAGGTAAATAATATCCTAGAAAAAATAGTCAATATAAGTAGAAATGATTGGAGTCAAAAACTGGACGATGCATTATGGGAATCTAAAACGTCTTATAAAACATTCATCGACACCACCCCATTTCTACTGGTTTATTGAAAACTATGTCATCATTCGGTGGATCTATAGTACCAATCATTTTGGGCCAAGAAAATCTAAATTTAGAGTTATACAAGGCTTCATAGAAGCAATTATTAAAACTAACCACTTTGGAAGAATTAAAGAAATATGCGTACGATAATGCATGAATTTATATGGAAAACCCAAAGAATTTCATGCCTGATGGATGGTAAGATGCACCTTTATCCCATGGGAAATGGTTCTTCTATTCAACTCAAGATTGAAGAATTTACCAGGAAAGCAGAAATCAAGATGGACTAGTACTAATGATGTTAGCCATGTTTTTCCATATTGAGCAATTGAAATTCAACGAGATGGTGAGAATCCATTCAAAGTGAATGGTAAATAGTTGAAGATTATTCCAGAACCATTCCATGAGGGCTATGTCCTCAACCTCATGATCCTCTAAACTCTATGTAAGTGTAGTTGACAAAGATAAGTATTCTCTTTATTGGAGGCAGCCCATAGAAGTTTTGAGTTTTGTTTGAGTCTTTGAATTTTCAGTGTTTCAATGAATTACTTTTTAAAAACATTCATTCAATAAAAAGAATTTTTTCTTTTATTCCTCCATTTTATACCTGCCTATTTTTTAGCTATTCAAATGTTTAAACCTCTAGATTAACATTTATTTTTTAGTTCTAGATTTTTCATCTAACATATTTTGTATGTGCATGAAAACATAAATGTTAAGACTGCTCAGACACCCATGGCATACCACTTCATCTCAGGAAGCTCTCGATTTCCTATTTTTAAATTTGTTTCCTCACATCCATGATAATTGAATTCCCAAAATTTACTGCCACACCACTCACACTGATTATTTCATAGACGATGGGGACACTATCTCCTTTTAAGTGTGTTTATGGGGGGAGGGGGGTTCTTTCTCAAATTTTCACTGAGATACACTTGATTTTTTTTATCACTGTTCTATGAGACATTTTTCAAATTTATAAGCATGATTGAAATTTGAGAAAAAAATTATACCCATGTAAATTATAGATAATTGTAAAAAGAATAATGTTAACAAACATGTTTTCCACCTTATTTGAATTTTAGAATGATTTCTGAGAAGAGAAGTCTAATTAAAATAAAAAATAATTGAAATCATGATTAATTGACTCACTAATTAGGATTTATACACTTTTTAATTTCTAGTTTTTATTTTTATTCTCAGTACCCAAGAGATTTTTAATCCCTAAATCTCATTTTATTATCTGTGCATATTTCTTGAGAGAAACATGGGACCTGGAAACCTACTAGAACATACACTGAGATATTATCAGAACAATGACTAAACATGTGTAATTTTAAAATTATTGGGACTTCCTTCGATATCCATTTTACCTAAGACCCACTTGACATCTATCCTTCATTTATACTATAGTTTCCATGAATGAACTTTTAGAAGGAAACCAATTTTAATAATATTTCCCTCCCTATTCTTCTCTTTGTACAATGCTTGATGATTATTATTTTTACAGCTATGGGGGGGTATTCAGACAATGTGGGATGCTTTCAATTTCTTAGATGTACTGTGTGATAACCTGACAACCAGGTTGTGGTCCATATAATTTTTTTTTGTATCTCAATCGTATTCTGTTCCATTGAAAATGAAATGAAAAAAAAATTGATACGGGTTGTGCTCTAGGAGGGCCAAAAATCACCATTTTCCAGACCGATGATTCCCTTTAAGGGTCATATTTGTCAGGTAATGGGTGTGAGATCTATCCTAGAAAAAACATTCATAAAACTAAAATGATAATGAAATTGGAAGGGAATAGAATGATTTCATGATCTGCTTACTTGCAATACATATGGATATAACCTATGGTGATGGAGTATGGACCAGACTTGACAGATTAAGTAATTTTTTCACACTTATCTTGTTGCATAATCAATGTACATTAGATATTACCCTACTTTTGAGCCTGATTTTTACATTCTACCTACCTACCTACAACCTCAGAGTCATCAGCACTGTGTTGATAAAAGTCCGCAAGAATATTTTTATACTTTCCTTTACACAGTGGAGCTAATATAACCAGTGGAAGCCTATGGTTAGGAACATGGAATCAGGGTATGAGGATACCCTACTTATATTTTTCCAATATTGATGAGAGAAAATCCTGGTGAGGTAAATTGAAATTGGGTATATAGATTAAGGACTATTTAAAAGTTTATGATTAAGAGAATAGAATTTGTTTTGAAAATCTGAACTATGAGGCATGACTAATTTACTATATGGGATTAAAAATGGAACTTGACTTATTTTCTACATATACATAATTTAATTTCATGTACATAACATGCATTTCTTGCTTAGGAAATTGCTTATTCTTTTGAAATATTTGTTGATATATTTTGATTGGGGACAAAAAATGATTCATATATGGGGGAATTTGGTAAGCCCAAATGTTATATATATATTTTAACCACTTTTCCATTGTTTTTCATTCATATAATGGACAATGCACGTAGTAGATGTCTAATTTTTCAAGAAACAGAGCATTACATATTTCCAAGGAAGAAATATAGAAAAAATACAAAAATGGTCAAGTGCACATTGTGATGGCCAATTTCACATCGTGTACTTGAAGATCACAGCCTGCATGAAGCCACTAAGAAATATTATGTTAATGTCTTGAATCCCTCCTACACATTATGACACTAGTCAAATCAAACTCCGAGAAATCCATGAGGATTCAATGCGAAAATCCAGTTTTTCATGGGGTACACGTCGTGAACCACCTATACACGATGTGACCATAGTCAAACTTCATTAATCCGTGGAAGACTTTCATGCCATGATGGGAATCATCATTGAAATAACGTGGATTTATGGTTGATGATGTGACGATCAAGTACACATCAAGAGCATTTTCTCTTATATAATAAGAATCTCTGTAGAACATTTAATCATGATTGGATTTTCTCTGTCTTCATTTTATACTCCTTTCATGATTTTCTTCTCTTTCACTCTCTAAACAATTTAGTTCCTTGTAATGTTTTTACATTTTCAATTTAAGAGTTGTGGATTCCTTTTCTTCAATGCCTTCATTTCCCAAATCACTTCATTTTTGTTTTATTCTATTCATGTAAGGTTTTATTTAAAGTATTCTTGCATGTTCATTTCATTTAATTATTTATTCCATTCCATTAGAATAGTTATAATATCCTTTTCCCCTTTTATTTCATTAATTACAATCACGAGTAACTAAAAGGATTAGGGTAGGGATTAATATTTGGTGTATCTAGACACAAAATTAAATCTATAGTTCTATGATTGGAAAACATAAATTTATTAGTAATTTAGATATGAACCAATGGTCAAAATCTATTTGTGATATTGTACCGTGACCGTTAGATAGTCTAGAAAATGACCTAATCCTAATTGAATTAAACTATGACTATGACCACTAGCTTTGGGAAATTTTTGAAATAGAATCTGAACTTAATGTATCTAGGATAGAAGATAGCCTCCTGACCATGGAATAGTTACATCATAGGTAGAACATAGAATAATAGATCAAGGATGAATAGATCCTACCGTGTGCTTCCCATAATAAGCACTTAATACCTTGACAATATTAGAACTATGATCACCATTAACTAGATACTCAGATATGATCTCGACCCCTCTTTAATCAACTGACGTAAAACCAAAAATTAGTTAGAAAACTCCCAAAAAAAATCAACTAGTAAAGACTCCTTCAAAGGATTCAAGACCCTATTTCCACTCCCTACAGAACAATATCGTCATCGAGGGATAGTCTCGGGACTACTACTATACTATTCACTAGTTGTTAGTAATGTTTGGGACACTTAAAAATTTATAATTTGACTCATGCCCTAAGGAATTAATGATTCCTCTGGGTGGATGATAGAAAAATAATCATTTTTTTAGTTAATACATTATTCTCTAAAACCTCATCAAATGTTCAACTAAAATAATATCATAATTTTCTTAAAATTTCCAAAATATTATGATCCAACACATTAGAACCATGTCTAAGTAAGATAGTTTTATTCAATTCAGTATATCCAAATCAATCTTTTCGTTATCCAAACATCATTATCTTAAAATAAGTAACATATTAAGTATTATATTTTCCCCAATCATGTGTTGTAAATGTAGTTATGCTTTCCACTGAATCACTTATCTTGGTACAATTCAATACATGCTTTCAAATTCATTAAAAAATAGTGTTATGGTATAATCATTATATATTTAATAATTATTATGATGAGAATATCATCAATAAAATATTTTTACGACATATTTCATGGATCCAAATACACAATAATATTAATAATTCATCTCTTTATATATCAATAGAATATGCCTGACATTGATCTACTCTATTCTTCTGAGACATGTTTCCTTAGTGGTTGGGGTATTAATATTCATAGTACCCCATTTCTTTAAAGTTGAAAAATATTATTACTAGTTTTAACATTTTTTACTTTTGATTATTTTTCATGGTGAAACTTTTCTATTCATGTATAATAAACTCATAATCCCTTCAATCATTTCCCAGAGTGATTCTTTCCATATATATCACATGTAGAAAATTCTTTCTTTCCCTTCTTCCCTTTATCAATATTTTTCTATTTCGTCTTCTTCTTTTCTAGCTTCCATTTGAATCATTAAGACTCTGATAATTATTTCTATGTCATGATAAAAAGATGATAATATTTCCTCATATTATGGGACTATTTGGTATACTACTTCACTTTGAAATATTATCATAAAACTACCAATGAAATAATCCTAATTACCCTTTTGATTATGTGTATTGCTGTGGTTCACAGACCTTTTTCTAGGAACCTTTTTTAAATTATAGAATATAGTAGTTTAGAATATATAATTATGGTATATAGTTTATAATATAAAATATAGTGAAATACATTACATAAGATAATCTCATAATCATAAAAATGGTTTATTTGGGGATATCATTACTTACAAATCCATAAGAATGGTTTTTAATGAAAATATTAATTATCCTATGCATATCCCCCATGAGTGTCAAACTAGGTTCATAGTATGGTTTGTTGTAATATATAATGTTATGTTTAATTCAATCCTGACACACCCTTTTTAATGTTGTTATGCCTAGGATGATAATTTCTAGAGCCACATCCACTTGTTGTATCCAAACAGGGATATATTTCTAAGAATACCCACATAATCACTAATTTACTAAAACTGTAGGATCTTCTTCAATACTAATCCTCAATGTCTATCATAGAGTTATTTTATATTATCTACCTTTTCTTAACTATAGTTCTAATGGGTTCTACTAAAATTTCTCGGATACAAACTCTAATGACCCCAACCCCAAAATCCCAAATCAAGTTCCCTTTGTTATTATGTAAAAATTGATACAATATAAAAATCCATAAGAAAAAAATAGTTTATCAGTTTTTGAAAACCAGATTACACACATGATATCCATATTACATTGGTAAAAGAAAATAAATTATAAAATATTAAAATATACCCATCAAGAATACTCATTCCATGAATTCATCTTCATATCATAGGGAATGAGAACAAAATAAGGGTCAGATAAAATTACCAATAAGGGTTAGGTACAACAGAGGATATCACAAATCAATAATAAAAATCAATATGGAATGGTAGATAACTAAACACACATGCCACATAAATATTTAGATAAAGAAATAATTGATATAGAATGGTAAGTAACTGAAATATAATACATTTAATCAATAAAAATGAGAATGAAATCCATCCATAGATAATTTCATAGAAAAAAATATCGTGGGTGATAATAATAATAATAAATAAACATTCAATGAAGGAAATTAATAGATATTGGATTCCATGTTTCCTGTGAAAATTGAGCCTTTACCATGAATATCGTTCACTATATGGATTAAAAAATATTGGCAAAATCCATATCTGATTTTTACAACTGATCCATCTCATGAGACTACTGATGCATAGATGGGCTTACATTGAATGGCCTCTAACTCATTTTATACTAGTGACAATAATACCTCATATATCTAATAATTTATTTAATATATTAAAATTTTTCCTTATCAAATATATTTATTGTGTAAAGGATATATATTTATCAATATGCCCCTAATTAATCAATATCAATCAAATTAAAAACCATATGAAAAATGGTATATGGTTTTGGAAATTAGTGTATCCATTAAAATAATAATGATATCTATGAGAAATAATTTCACTAATATTGTATCCATTTTATATAACCTCACATTATTTTGTGATTTTCAAATTTATCATAAGAAAATTTTAATGTCAAAAAAAAATAATTATACTAAAATGACTATTTTAAAGAAATTTGAAAATCACAAAAGAAGGTTTTGTTATATAATAACTTTTGCAACATTGTAATTTTCAAGTCAAATACCATTGGATATAATAATTAAAATTGGAAAATAAAATATAATTAATTATGATTAATGATATTATATGTTATAAAGGTAAGTATTAATTCAACATATAAGTGAATTTGTGCATTAAAAAAGTATCAATTGAATGCGAAATTGAAAAATATACCTTACCTCACACTTCTTTTTGGTTGAACGCACATTATCCTCTAGTATAATGGTTTTAATAATTTTATTAACTAATAAAAAAGAATATTAACATTTATAATATTATATATGATCCCTTTATAATTTATTAACACCCATTTTGTTAATAATAATTCCTTATTTTTATGGTTTTAGGTTTTAGTTGCCTAGTTTTTTAGTATGTTTTCAGTTATTATTTTTTGATCCTATTATATTGATCATAATTTATTTATCTCATAACTTTAAACCATTATATGAATATAATATATATTTAGAATAAATTTATTTAGAATAATCCATAAAATTAGGTGATTCAAAAAGAAATACAATGTTAATGGACACGGTATGTCGTACGTACACATGAACGTGGTTTCTATTTTCATGTCATTTTGATGAAAATGAAATTAAATAAAATATATATATTATCATTAATGTTTCATATTTATTTCATATATATCACAGTTTTTTAAACCCATCCATAAAAAGATACATGTAAAACATGAATGAATCACATCGCTTCGCGAGGCGGTAGTATAATGTACACACGAGTAACATTATCATATTCTCAAAAAGGGAAATCATGAAGGTATTAATGATATAATAATTAGAGAATAATATTAACAAAATAAAAAACATATCATATAAAAACTATAAATATATTTTTATTATAAAACTTCAATGGTTGTAATGGAAAACTGAATGACATAGGTTCACGAGGCAGTATTCTGCTCTATAGAAGAATGATGATTTTTTCAAACCATTTTATTTATGTATAGGAATTTTAATCTGTACCCTTAATATAACAAAATATAATTATATGATATATAATTAGGTAATTATATATTAATGTTATAATAATAATTTTGGAGGTGATTATGGAAATTAATTTAAAATGCTTTTAGATGAATATTACCTATTTTTCATATTTTCTCTTTATTTTTTCACTAAATCCTTGAAAGACATTATTCTTTTTACAAAATAAGGCTTCTATGATGATGGGATATAATTTGTGGAGGGATTTTATAATATCATGGTCAAGCCAAATTGCTTGATTTGTGTAAAGAAGTTGGGGGAGTGAGTAAATTGCTAAAGTTCAGGGGGATAGAATTCTTGTAAATAATCAAATTTATTCACTACATGGAGGAAAATAATACATCAAGTGCATAAAATATTGAAAAATAATGTATATTAAAGTTTATTATTTGAATACATACCTCAACCATACAATAGATCTCATGTTTTAACCATTTTTCCTTAACTTTTAATTTTCTGTATTTTATCATTTTGGTTTTCCATTAAAGTAACTAGTTTTTTAACCGAAATAGTGCATCGATTAAGAGTAAAATAAAATAAAACATGATATATAATTTGGACCCAATTATTTTAATTATTATATCTATGTTATAAAATAAAAACCCTATGTATTTTAGAAATTAATTTTTATACAATTGCAAGTCACATGAGGAAACCCAGCTTAAATGGTAACCAAGCTAACAATGATTTTTACTATTGACCATCCAGTATAGTGTTTATAATAGAAAAAATGTTCCATTAATGGATAAAATTTAATATTAATTAAAATTTAAAAATACTTTTTATAAATTTGTAATTTTAGATTAAATCATTTTAAAAATATTAATAATTATAAAATAACAATAATGTCAATTTTTACCATATTAATGTAATTTGAATTTAAAAATATCAATTAAATGATGGAATTAAAGTATATTAATTTAACTCTTCTATAAAATTATATATTCATAAAAAAATAATGGATCATAACAACTCATTCAATTTACTTCACTTTTAAAATGTATATTATCATTTGTTTTATTTTATTGTTAACTAAATAACTACTATGTTAGATTTTCATTAGAATTTTAAGTCAGAAAATTATCTATAAAAATTAAAGATAAATTAGTATGATGGTAAAAACTTATTTATATTTCAAAATTACTTTCATAAGCAAAATTTTTTAGTTTTCCCCCCTTTCCCAAAGCATTGTAGATATAAAAAGATATAAAAGTATCTTATTTGTCTATTTATTTAATGAAATAATTTTATGTGTCACTTTAATGGAAACTTTTCCCCAAAAAGGTAAAATTAGATATTGAGGTCATAATGGTAGAAATATGTCTACACACAATGTTTTCGAGATATTTTGGGTAATTTTTACAACATATATTGAATGTTTAACCACTAAGTAAGCTCGCATTCCCCTTAATCATTATAATTAATATATACTATTCTCACTAATAAATGTGGAAAATAATTAGTTTTTACATATTAATATTTATAAATTTCACTGATTCCAAATAAGGAATCAATTTTTTTAGTGTTAAATTCACATAAATTGTAAAACTGAATTTAAAATTAATCATGTCGATACGATGAGAAAGCTAGTTTTTAAATTCAAAATGTTCAAAATATTACTAATTTTTTATATATAAATTTAATATTGAAAGTATTTAGATAAAAAAAATTATTAACATATGTATAATTGGTCTAATTTTAATTTAAAACGAATTTAATATATAATTTAACATTTTAAATTATTTAGATGAAAATTTGGTTTTCAATAAAAATGAATTTTTTTTCATTTTCATTTATAAATGAAAATTCTATTTAAAATAAAAAACAACATAATATAATTAATAAATTATTCCTTAAAAAATTAGATTATTTTTCTTATAAAATTTATAATGGATTTAAAATTTTCATTTAAATCTAGTGTGCCATTAAAAAGTAGAAAAACAACCTCTAGAAAAAATATTGATCTTTAACAATAAAATTGGATTGGTTCTTATATAATGCCTAAAAACTAATTTAATTTATTAATATAATATTAATTTGGTGCAAAAAATTAGTTTTTTATAAAAACATTTCCATTATATTTATTTGGTTTTTATGTTCATTTCTAATTTATTTGTAACCAATGAATTGAAACACATATTTTTATAAGTTATTTAATATTATTCGTATCCCCTAGTTTAATTTATAGGAGATAAATTTTATATTAAATAATAATGTTAAATGTACTAGGAATAACTCGGTCATGCGTGTAATGCATGAAATTGAAGAAAAAAATTATTACATTAAACGCAAGCTAAACTCAGTGTTTTGTGAATTGATAGCTTTATCATAGATTAACTTTATTTAATATTTTAAATATATCATAATTTTTTAATAATATATATTCCTTTCTATGATTGGTGTTGAGTTTCATACATTCTATCAGATATGATGTACATTTTTTCAAATTTTGAGGTGTTACAGTATTGGGTATGTTGTAAAGACATGATATTTTATCGATGAAATTCCTTTCTTATAATTTTCTCTTATAATAGAATCACATAATATTACGTATAGAACACAATGAATACATTATAAATGAATAATGACTGAAATAAAAGGTGTATCAATAAGTTAAGGAACATATAATGATGAAATATTAACTTGACCATTAAAATAGTAATGTTATCATTATGAATTATAAACCATCCATTTGAATAGTAACCTCACTAATTAAATTATCAATAAAATTTATCCATCTTATAAGTGATAATGTGATATGATTATATCATATTATATGTTATTAAATATATTAAAAATTATTAATTAAGTGTTCATAAATTTTTAAGTCAAAAATATTTAATTACAATTTTATGATTAATTTTATAATTTAAAATAATTTTTTTAATAAAATTTCATCCTAAATTATTATTTTTATGTCTTATTGTTATTATATAATTTTATGATACCATAATTAATTTTTCAAAGTATTAGAAAAGCTGTTTTAATTTTAAATTTTGTATATTTCAAGTAAATTATGATTTTAATTAAAAATTAAATTTCTCATATTTAGAAAATAAATTTCATAAAATTGACTTCATTTTTTATATTCTACATTTCAAAAAACTTGCTGTTAATTTTAGGTATTTTTCTGAAATACACGATTTTTTGGTCAATAGTAAAATACAGTAATTTACTATATGAATACATTATATGATAAATAAACTATTTATTGAGCCATGTATAATGTAAGAAAATTTGGTTCAAAACAAAATTATCTAATTATTTTATTTATTCTCCATAATTATCACTATTTATTTTCTTGAGAAAAATAATAAACTAATGGATAAAATATTGAGAAAACTCTCCTCTCCTCCATTATAAATCCCACCCACACCACCTCTTCTTCTGACACCACTCAAGACTTGTTCCTTGTCCAAATTCTAATGGCCACTCTTCCCAATACCATCCTCTGGGTCCTAGATCTCCTGGTATCTTCAGAAACATAAAAATATTCCCTAAAAATGCTCTCAAGGAAAATAAATTCAAAAGTTAAATTCCTTTTTTCGTTTCATTTATTTTTTTCTTTTCAAGTTCCATTACATAATTTTATGTCCTAACCTATACATATTAAAAAGGTATGAAAAATCCATTAACATAAATATAGAGTAATTTTTATTTTATAATTTAATAATGAATCGTAATCTCTCTTTCCCCCTCCTTTTATATATGAAATTAAAACACCATATGATATGTGTTAATTTATCACATTCAAGGATGATGATTTTTCAATTCATATTATCGTCTTCAATTATGATAATGAAAACATTTTTTGGGTTGATCCAGATTATTATATATATAATATATCTTATTTAATGTTCTAATATTATTTTTTACTCATGATATTAATTTATAAAACAAAATGAGTTTATTGTGATCAAAAAACATCTGTTAAGGTAAGGTATTCTACTAGAACGTCCATTATTCTTTCAGGTCATTCTTTGACTATTTGTCTCCAAAAGATATTAATGGTTCATTTCAATTATTTTAAATACTATGTATTTTTTTCAAAATCATGTATCTATATCCCTTCATCCTTCTATTACGAGGATATTCATGGGTTTAAATCATAACCTTCTCAATTCATCTTGATATGCATGCCCGATTTAATAGAATTTCCTGAATTCTTTCACAATTTCAATTATATTATATCATATTTTTTAAGCAACCATTGTATTTAATAATTCTGTATTTTTCTATGAAAACAATATTGGTTCACTTATAATTTTAAATAAAAGATTATGCCCTTTTCCATTATAAAT
Organism: Viscum album; assembly: GCA_963277665.1. Taxonomy (NCBI): domain Eukaryota; kingdom Viridiplantae; phylum Streptophyta; class Magnoliopsida; order Santalales; family Viscaceae; genus Viscum; species Viscum album. The sequence goes on along the minus strand of OY728119.1, from coordinate 1,007,493,161 downwards.
TCCCCTTAGTATTTTTCTTTAAAATCAAACTAAAGAGTTTTAATTCTAAAGTTTCTTAAATACACTTTTTATATTTTATCACTTATTTTTTATATAAATTATCAAAATATATTCCTATTTTACCTTATGAATGTCTATATATTATGTAATTCTTTTATTTCATGGACACTTGTATGATACGCCCATTTATTATGTTTTATGACATGATTAGATTCATCTTTATTTCCATGGGAACCCTTATGTATTTATATGATTGATTTTGAATGATTATTTATGTGGAAAACTTATTCATAAACATGTTATGATGGGTGTACCTAGATAGTGATCTAATGAAATGGGTAAAGATTAGACTCATGATACGTCCGGTGCAATGGTCTTGATGGTTACCTAGACTCATGATTCATGTGCAATGATGTTAGTGGTTAAGCTTGACTCGTGATCCTTGTGAAATAGTATTGGTGGTCATCCTTGACTCATTCTCATTTATGTTCAATGATATTTGACTCTTTATAAAGTCATGTTTTATATTTCTTCCACGTTACTATGATTGCATGTTTATAGATCCTATGTTTGGTATGTTATGATTCCATATGTTCAATCAGGTTCCTTCCTTTTTATATCATTATGTAATTCCTTATAACTGATGCACGAATATTAATTCATTAGATTGTTTCCTTACTGTAACTTCCATCTCATCCCCTTTTTCATGTTATCCCTAGGTTATCTTATACATATTTTTTAGAACAATAGATGTTCGGAAGAAAAGGTGGATATTAAATAAAAAAATTATGGTTTTTAATTATTTAACTAATTCTCCAAGTCACTAGAATTTACTATCATTTTCTTGTAATATGATGTTAAATTCATTTAAAATCATATAATGATATGTGTAAAATGAAAGGGTCTCTATAGTTTTTATCAAATGATGGTATAGTTATTTTTGGAAATTAGGAATAGAGAACTTTAGTAAGAACCTTATGGATAAGACTATGTATAACAAAACATCCCTAAATTTTGGTAATTATAGAGTAATTGGTTTACCGAGAAAATATATCCCATTATAGATACTAATAGTAGATTTAGTTCTGAATCATATGTACGTAGGAGTGAAAACACAAACAAAGTGTTTCGGCCCTGACTTGGGTAACCAAGTACACAACAACGTGCCTTAAGGTGCACTTGGTTTGACACACCTAAGGGATATGCTTTGGTGAATTCATAAGCTCGTTATGAATAATTATTAAGGGAATAAAAAAATCCCCTAAGAAAATATATGATAGTATGTATATCATGGATGAATAAATTGTATCACAGGGAATCACATGTCAGGATACACATTTCCTTTCAATGTTTATCATTTTATAGTCAAAGTTTCCTTTTATGATTATTAGATATGTATCGAAGCTGCCTAATTTTACTTACTTTTCTTAGTTAATGGAGGTAAATATAAGAACACATTCCAACAATAGATGTGATAGGGAATGTGAGTATTTCCCTAATGATATGCCAAATATGATGGGAATAGGTGTTCAAAACTTTAAAAAAGTACTTTCTCATCTATCTGAAGTTATGAATATTAACATGAATCATGTGGAATTCCATACTCCTATATGTAAAGATCAAGTTTCCATTTAATCCTTCATATAGAAAAGGCCTCTCATGGTTGGAGTATCTTTCAATCCTCTCCTTGGGGAATAATGAATTAACTCCATTGAAAATATATTCTCTGACATCCAGTTTTCATATGAAGAGAATTTTGTGCTTGAAGTACATCATTATAATGGAGAAGTTGGCCAATGGTGGACACAAATCAAGAATAAAATGTCCTAGGAAGAAATTGATTCCATGGATTAGGAAGAAATCACGGAAATGTTTTTTAATAAATATTTTCCTTGAACCCTCCATCTCAAAATGGAAAAGGAATGTCACGAACTAAAGCAAAAGGAAGAAGATTCAATCGAGGAATATGAATGAAACATTACAAGGAATGCAAGTTATGTCTCTTACTTTTTCATAAACACTGAAATCAAGGTGGATAAATTCTTTATCAAAAAAAAAGTCAATTCTACGAAAACTATTGGGGATTCATGAATTCGACAGTTATGAGGAGATTTTCCATTTTTCCCTCATGGATGAAATAGAGATCAGAGAATCTTGATTGTCTCATGGGCCTAGTAAAAAAATTGTAAAATTGATTCTAATATGGGTGTGATAACAAATAAATCCCATTATGGATAGAAGACAGAACATGTAACACCTCGAACCCAATTTCTCGTAACTGGTTCATTATTTCATTACATTGGAATGATTATAAGGAAGTCTTATCAAAAAGAAAAAAATAGTTTATTAGTTTTGTAAATCTAGAAACATACATATGTTAAACATTAAAAAATTAAAATAAATATAATATAAAAATTATATTGACAATATTGATAATTCATAGGTTATTTCTGCATGTCATTCATAATGTTCATCTTATTGTCTAGGTAAAATTAAACATAAGAAACTGGGGAGATCGAATTCTCATTAATATTAAACAGTATATGAGAATATATCATAAACATAAACATTATATATGGAGAATAACAAAAACACTTTCCTTCAAAAATAAACTTGTACGCATTATGGCATAAATAAGAGATGAATAAATAATTCCATAATAAATCATAATCATGAGTATTCTACTAGTCAAAGAACCACATGAACATTAAATTACCATTTTTTCAATTATGAAATTAATAATTTCGAACAATATAAACTTACCATCAATTCCTCATACCAAGACCATAAATAACCATTTTTTCAAGGTTGTGTGCCAAGACTGTAGTTTGTATCATGAAACATATTGATGTATCGAGGGGATATAGCCTACCCCTCCCATCACTTACTATGTCCAATTCATTACTCATATGAACTAGAATAAACATAAATAACATATATATTCGTATTGAAACAATCATATTAAATATAAATAATTTCCCCTATTATTAAACATAAACACTAACTATTTAGAGTATTGTGTTGAATGGTATCAAGAAAGCACATCCATAGTACAACTAATAAGAAACCCTTCAACAACATATTTTATATGATATCATAATATATAATCCCCAATAAATTACGTTATTCAACATCGATGTTGACATAGATGAAGATACTTTAAAATTATACCATAGAAATTTTCTTGAAGAAGTAATCTGTAGACATTCCAAAGTGGATGATACCACCTAAAAACATTCAAATAATAATCCCGTAGAAAATCATGTGAATAATGAGACTATTTATATTATATAAAAATTTATAGTAAATACACCTCATTCATGGAATAAATTTTTAACAAGGCGTATATCTCATAAAAGTTAAAACCAGACGAAAAAAATCATTTTTTACTTTGGAAAGAAGAGTTCTTTTGGAAAATAATTTTTATTTGTCATGGAATCAGATTTGTAAACATTATTTCCTATAAATTAAGATGTAATAACATTTAAATTATATTTTAGTAATCAATGTTGTCCCACTTAAGTGAAATCCTGTAAAAAGAGTTTTTAAACAAACTTCATAAATAAAAAATTTTAGTGCGGTTTAAAGAAAATATTAATTATATTTTAAAATAGAAAGGAGTGTTTTCATTATTAAAAAAATAAATGAACCAATAATTTTTTTCATGATAAAATTTTTTATTTTTAAATAATAATAATTCCTTAAAATATACTACATAGTTCACTTGAAAATAGGTAAGAATTCGAGAATTTTCCGTGAAGTAACGTTCTTTACTGGGAAGAATTTTTTGAATGTTCCTTTTGAAAAAAAATAAGTACCCATAAAATGAAGAATTATTCTGATTTGTACACATATATAGAACATTAACATATAATGTATGACTATTTCATAAGAATAACTAAAACTTTAGTAGAGGTATGTTGATAATAGAGTAACTCAAATAAATATGAGGTTCGGGTAGAAAACCCTTACCACTTTTTTTCCAATAAAATATTATGCCCCAAAATTAATAACCATCAAATTATATATTGAATGAAATTGAAATAAATATATTCATTATATTAAAAAAAATATTATACATACACCATACATAATAAATAGTGGTGAATAAATAATATCTCCCAAAATGGAAGTGAGATGATAAAACCCTTACCTTAAGTCGATGGTGTTATTCACATGATCTTAGTGTCCTATATAACCAAATTAAATTAATTAATTAATATTTATAGAACTTATTATTTATGATAATTATTTAGTGTAAACTTATTAATCTCATTTATGGACTTCTTTATGGGTTTAAGAGGTTTAATTTTAATGTTTTTTGATCACTTTCTTCCTTGGTATTCATAACCGGTTTTCTTATATACATGTAAAGACAAACATGTAAGATGAGAATGGTTTTCCATAATATAGTTTTATATTATTTTTTAACATATATTATTTTACAGGGTTGTAAAATTTATTTGGTTATTGGGATTGAATATGAATCATAATATAAAACATTAATGATAATTGTTTGGGTTAATTGGTGGGTTTCGATAACAACGAACTCATTTTAAATTTATAAATTCATATAATGTTTCCTAAAAGATTAAATAAACTTACCTCAGTTATAATAAATATATTATTGTGTATTTATACCATAAAAATGTTATCATGACAATAATTGATGACGTTAATAGAAATTGAAAACTCACCATCCATGAATGTTAAAAATTAACATAACTCGGACGGTGTTTTTATTTCTAGTATAAAATAAGGTAATAATTGATGGTTTTTTATGGTACTAGATTTATCATATAATTTTTATTAATGGAGGTGAGGAATGAAAATTAAAATAAAGGAACTTGAAATAAAAAAGAGATGTTGTGAAATCCCTTACAAAACTTCAACAGCCTAACATCACCATTTAAATTTCATAAAATATTTTGGTGAAATAAAATGGGCCTCTCATCAATCATACATAACATGGAAATCAAGGGTGATATATAATGACATATCCCAACATAACCCAATATAAATTAAAATATAATAACATAAAAATATAGCTTGAAAAAGAGAAGGGTGATACATTCCCTTACCTAGTTGAGTAACTCCTCAAACATAGGGTTTAAGATAATGAAGGCTTGAGGACACCTTGGGTGGAGAAATATATAATAATAATTCCATATATTCTAGGATGATGATTTTATATTGAATTAAAATGAAGGAATGGGTGGTTATTTATAGTAAATTAGATGGAGTTTTTTATTAATTTCTAATGACACCTTATTAGTGGTATTTTCAAAACAATGGGTCTTCCCATGATATTTTCCCATAGATTTGTAAACTTAGGATACCTCATATCATATTTTATTAATCAAGAGTAAACCAAAATTATTAAATGATGAGTACATCATTTTTCTTATCATTTAACATACCAAAAAACTCAAAACTGTATTTTTACTTTTCACAAAAATCTAATTTATTTTATAAAACTATTATAAATTCAGAACAACCTAAAATTTAAATTATGAATTAAAATATGATATATATTTTTTGAAAATAATTTTCTAAATATGGATAATTTGATTTTAAAATAAATTATTATTTATTTGAAAAATTAACAATTTTAATACTACATTTCATTTTATATCACCTGAAAATTTAATCAAGATCTCGTTATCTTATAACCTTAAGACAAAATAATATTATTATTATTTACTATTTATAACTGTCATATTACTATTCATAATACTATTCTAAAGCGTATACTAATATTCACTGAAATTTAATTTTGTCTTGTCAGACTCTAAATATCTTACTGAACGCAACTATGTTTTTCAGTTTTTCTAAATTCAAATCCCTAAGGTGGAAAAATTATGTTTGTTTGTCTAGTTTATAACAAAGTGGTGTTTTATAAAGACACTATGTTTCATGAAATAAATATTATATTTATTTATAAATCCTTGGTGTGTTACATTCTCTCCTCCTTAAAAAAATCATCCTCTATATTCATAGAATGTTACCTCATCAAAAGATTTGGGTAGGTCTTAATCATAAGCTCCACTGAATCCTGTGTAGCCTCTTCGATCTTATGATTTTTCCAACTTATCATTACCAGTCATGTTTACCAATTCCTAAAAACCTATTTCATAGTGTCCAAAATCTGGATAGGATCATTATATTAAGACAAGTTAGGTTCTAATTTTATTCCTTTATAAATGAGGACATTCGTTGGGTCGAGCATGTACTTTCTCAACAATGAGATAGTAACACATTTTTTACTTTATACTGGCTAGTTGGCATTGCCAAATAATAATCCAAGCTCTAACTCTATCCAGAATTTCACAATGGCCAATATACCCAGGGCTTAGTTTCCCTTTCATCCAAAATATTATATCACCCTTCCACAGAGATTCTTTTAGGAAAATATGATCTCCCACTTGAAATTCCTAATCCTTCCTTCAATTATCATCATAAATATTTTGTATGCATTGAGCTACTTGGATATGGACTTGAATAGTCTTTAACATAACTATTGCTTCCATTAAAATTTATGTATCCACAAGCTTCCTCTCACCAATTTCATCCCAGCATGTTGGAGTACGACATCTCTTTCTGTACAATGATTCATATGGTGCCCTTTAAATTCTTAAATGGAAACTATTATTGTAGGAAACCTCCAAAAATGGTAAATATTGATCCCACATTCCTTGAAATTAAATTGATCATGATATTATAATGTCTTCTATGCTTTGTATCATCCTTTTAGATTTCATATCAAGTTGGTGATGATAAGCAGTACTCAAAGTAGGCATAGTATCCAATGCTTTCTGAAGATTTTACCATTATTTCAATATAAATTGATGATCACGATCAAACACTATTAAATGAGGTGCTCCATTAATTCTTTCAACATCATTAATATAGAGTTGTGACAGGTTCTATAATGTAAAATACTCTCTTATAGTGAGGAGATTTTTATATTTCATAAGACTATCCATAATTTTCTATATTTCATCATTATTTCTTGAAGTTTTGGGTAATCCGGTGACAAAATCCATGGTGATGTCATCCCAAAATTTAATATCACATAATTAACTAAAAATCATATAAAACCTAAAATTTATTTATATCTTTATAATTATTCCCACATAAGTATAGATAATTACTTCCTCAAATATCACATTCACATAATAAACATAACGATTACTCAAACTAAAAGAACATCTTCCAAAATAAAAAATCATAAAAAAATTAATAAATTTAAAATTTTCATCATTAATTTATTTCCATATATGTCCTTCCTGGGACCATTGGTTATCCAATATAATAAGATATTAACTTGGGTAATACCTAGGTCCCCTACATTTATGAAAAATGTCTTTAAATGGATTCTGAGGATGAGTTTTATTTTATACCATCGTACACTTAATTTTTCCTCAGCAATCCTTTTCATTATGTCCTTCATTCCCACACATAAAGAATTTCATTATTCTATTGACTCATTTTCTTTGTTTTCTCCTTACACTTTTCATGTATGATGGAAATTGAAATTTTCTTTCTTCGTTGTCTCCACCACTAGATCTCTTAGTACACTCTTCCTTTCTCTTCTTTGGTGCGTTAGTGAGTTGGTTAATGTATCGGTTTTTAATAATATTTTAGGAATACTCATTAAGCATAAACATGATATATTTAATTCCTCCCAACATTAAAAAATATTTCTCATTTCCACCACCTTTTCTAGCTTGTCCATCACATTCGATGTTATTTTGTCTTCTTTGGGATCCATCCAATGACTAAAACAGAAAAGCAGATTATGGGGAAAAACAATCATAATATCATTTCAATAATATCATGAAACCATATTTTCAATTTAATGCACCTTAGGTTTCAGCAAGGTTATTTATTCGCTTATTATATTTAATTCCTTCAAATTGGTTTTTAAAGAAAATTTGAACTATTCAAAGAATATCCCTCGGTAGTGTCAAACCAGCTGTGCACTAAGGCTTGTTTTCATGTACCAGGTTACCCCAGGGAAAGCCCGAAACTCTTTGGCATAGTTGTTACTCCAAGGTACATCTGTGTCCAAACCACATCCACTTGTATTATACATACATCGATATATTTTCTAGAAATATCCATATAATCTTTTTCTTAACAACGATCTAGGACCTTCTTGAATGTTTATATGAAAATTCTATCTTAGGGTTTTGTTCCCTAATCTATGTTTTCTAAATCTAGTTTCCATGTTTCCTCTAAACATCCTCTGATACCCACTGTAATGCCCTGACCCCAGTTACCCAGATCTGGAACTTTAATTCATTGCATTAGAATGATTATAAGGAAGTCATATCCTGAAGGAATGAATAGTTTAGTAGTTTTGGAAAAAAATATACTTACATATATTTAACATTTTAACATGAAAGGAAATACAATATAGAAATTCCATTGACGACATCCCTAAATCCTAGGTTATTTCAGTATTTTATTCATAATATACCACTTCATGTCTTGGGAAAATTAAACATATGAAAGGGAAGAGCTCAAATTCTCAGTAAGGTTAAGAAATACATCATAAGATATCATAAACATAAACATTATGCATAGATAATAACTAAAACACATGCATTTAAAAATAAACTTAAACACATTATGACAGGAATTTGATCTGAATAAATAATTCAATAATAAATCATAATCATGGGTATTTTTCTAATCAAATAACCACATGAATTTTCAATTATTAGTTTCAAAATGAGGTAATGTATTATGATGTACATCCTAACCAAACCATCAAGGCCTCATTCCATGACCATAAATAAATATTTTGTAAAGGTCTTGTGCCAAGATCTTCTTTGTATCATGAGACCTACCGATACATCAAGGGGTTATATAGGGCCACACTAATAACTTAATAAGTCCAATTCATTACTCATATGAATGGGTATAAACATAAATAAAATATAAAATCATATTGAAATTAACACATGAAATTTAAATAATTTCCCCAATCATTAAACATAAACAACTAACTATTTAGAGTAATGTGGTGAATGGAATCATGATAGAACATCTATAGTGAAACTAATAATAAACCCTTAAAAAAAATATTTTATATTATATCATAAGAGGTATTATTAAATTAATTATAAGATTCAACAAGTATGATGACATAGATGAAGATACATTAAAATGATACCATTGAAAATTTATTGAGTAAATAAGGCTTAAACATTTCATAGTGTCTCATACCACCTTGAAGCATTCAAATCATAATCCCTTAGAATACCAAGAGAATGAGGATACTATTTATATGATATAGCAAAGTGAAGTAAATATACAACATTCAAGGAATAATTGGGGAACAATTTTTATATCTCATAAAAGATAAAGGGATACGTGAAAATCGTTTTTTACTTTGTAAAGAAGAGATCTTTTGGAAAATCATTTTTATTTTTCATGAAATAAGATTTGTAAAAAAAATTATCCCATAAATTAATATTTGAGAACATTGAAATTATAAATGAGGCATAATTTTTTTCCAATTTTAGTAATATAATTTTAAAAAATTATTGAAATTTTATAAATAAAACATTTTAGTGCGGTTTTAGAAAAAGATTAAATTGATATTAAAATAGAAAGGCACGATTTATTACATAAAACAATAAATGAACCAAGATGTTTTTTAATGATAAAATTTTTTATTTTTAAATGTGTTAATGTATTAAAAAAAATTACATAGTTCACTTTAAAATAGGTATGAATTCTAGAAGTTCCCTTGAAACAGGAATGTTTATTGGGAAGAATTTTTTGAATGGCCCTTTTAAAACATATAAAAACCCATAAAATAAATAAGTATAATTATCTGTACACTTCTATACACCATTAAAAAATAATTTTTGATGATTAAATAAGGATAAATAAGAATTTAGTTGAGGTATGTGATAATTTAGTAACCAAAATGAAAATAGAGTTTCGAGTAGAAAAATCATACAACATTGTAAACAATCAAATCTTATGATCCAAAATTAATAATTGTAAAATTATATATTGAATAACATGAAAATAAATAGATTCATGATATCATACCAAAATTGGAAGAATACATACAACATACATAAGAAATAGTGGTGAATAGTGAATATCTCACAAAAAAATGGAAGTGAGATGATAAAACCCTTACCTTAAGTCTGATGGTGTTCTTCAGATGATCATAGTTTCTCGGATATCCAAATTTAAAAAGATTAATTAATATTTAAAAAAGATCTTATTTATGTAATATATTTCGTGTAGCCTTATTAAGTACATTTATGGCCTTCTTGATGGGTTTAAGAGGTTAACTTTTATTGTTTGGAGTGTTTTCTTCCTTGGTATTCATGATCAATTTTCTTGTATACATATATAGATAAAAATTAAATATGATAATGATTGTCCAGAATAAAAGTTATATTTTATTTTTTAAAATACAGATTATTACATGGTTATAACATTAATTTGGTTAGTTGGAGTGAAGATGAATAATTATAGATAACTTTAATGTTAATTATTTGGGTTAATTGGCTGTTTTTGATTACAAGGAACTCATTTTAAACTTATAAATTAATATCAAGTGAAAAAGGTATCTAGAACCATTCATAAGTTATAATTAATATTTTAGAGTCTATTTCAACCATAAAAAAGGTTTCATGGCCTTAATTGAAGACAATAATAGAAATTAAAAACATGTCATCCTGGAATGTGATAAATTAACACATCTCAGATGGTGTTTTAATGTCCAGTATAAATGAATAGGAAAGGATAGATGATGATGAAATATTCAATTATCATAAAAAAATTATTACATGTAAGTTACTGGAGTCATCGTGAAATTTTTATGAAACAAAGTTATGAAATAAAATTAATAGAAAGAAACTAAAAATAAAAAAGAGAAGTTGTGAAATCCCTTATAAAAATTTGGCAGCATAACAACATCACATAAAATTCATAAAAACAATTTATGAGATAAAAATGGGTTTCTCATAATTCATAAATATAATGTATTGTAAGGGGTATATGAAATTAAATATCCTAATATAATCCAATTGAAATTAAAAAAAATAATAACATAAAAAGAGTTCTTGAAAAAAGAGGAGGGTGGTAGATTCTCGTACATAGTTGAGTAAATACTAAAACATTATGTTGGGACATTAGGGGAATTAGGACACCTTTGGAGGACCCCTAGGGAGGTCAAAATACTAGATCATATAAAATGACAAATTTATAATTAATGAAACTGATGGAATGGGTGGGTATTTTAAGTAAAAGAGAGGGAGTTTTTTATTAATTTCCAAGGACACCTCATTAGTGGTATTTGAAAAACCATGGTCTTGCCCAAGATATTTGACTATGGTTTTGTCCAATTGTGTGACCTAGTATCATAATTTATTACTCAATATTTTAATAGAATTATTACATTATTATTACATCATTAATGATATCATTAAACATATCAAACACTCAAAACTGTATTTTTACTATTCACAAAAAACTAAAGTATTTTACAAAATTTTCATAAATTCAGAATAACCTAATATTGATGATATGAATTCAAAATTGACATACATTTATTGAAAATAATTTTTCAAATATAAAAAACTTAATTTTTAAACAAAATCATAATTTATTCTAAAATAACAATTTTAAAACTATAATTAATATTATATCACCTTGAAAGAAATAATCAAGATCTCATTATCTTATAACCATAAAAAATAAAATAAAAATATAATTTTCGATTCATAAGGGTCATATTAGTATTCATATTAATATTTATAATGGTATGTTACTATAAAGAAAATTGTAATATTTTCTTATCAGACTCGAAATACCTTACTGAACCCAAATGTGTAGGCATGTTTTTTGAAATTCAAATCACAGAGGTGGAAAAATTATGTTTACTGGATAGGTTATAAGAAAGTGTTGTTTTTTAGAGACTCATTATTTAATTCATTTAAAATTAAATTTATTCAGAAATCCTTGGGTAGTTACAGAACATCCCACGTGTCAAAATTGTGGAAAGAAACATCTTGGGAACTGTCTAAAGGGAACAAGTAATTGCTTCAAATGTGGAAGAAATGGACTTCTGGCTAGGAATTGTCGAAGAGATATAAATAATTACAATAATTTGGAAAAATAATGGAAGGGTAATATCAACACTTAGCCTATGGTGAAGTGTTACAACTTCATATAAAATTGTAAATATATAAACAATTGTCCAATGCCAAGGGTTGTTAGAGGAAATCAACAACAACCTCAAATGAAGCAAGGAAGGGGTTATGCTATCACTACAGCTGAGGTGGATCCGGATAACAATGTGGTGATATGTATGCATGTTATTGACTAAATAATTGATAATATACTAATTTATTCTATTTCTATGCATTATTTCATATCATGCATGTTTTTTAGAAATATTCAAACACCACAAAAAAATATGGAGTATGAGTTATCTGTGAGAACAGAGAATGGGTAAATTATTGCATCCAAGATATATAACTCCTCCCAAGTAATTTTTTTTCACTAAACCTCAAAAAAAACATTTTATACTTTCTCTATTGGAGACTGATGCTATTTTGGCATGGGATTGGCTATTTTATATAAATCCAACACCAACTGTTGTGAAAGGGAGGTCACACTTCACATCCAAGAGCATCCTCAAACCTAATATTATTGAATGGAGAAAGATTATTCTCCTTCAAAATCACTAAATTGCGTGTGAATAATTTTTCTTCTATGAAATCATATCTTGCTCAAATTACTGAGAAATGAGATGATACTTCTTGAATATCTTCCCATCATAAGGGATTACACTAATGTCTTCAATGAATAATTTCATGGCCTTCATATTGATATAGAGTTCGAGTTCTCAATCGAACTTATTCATTTATCCCTACCCATATCAAATACACATTATATAATATCCAAGGTAGATCTAGAATATCGGAATAAGTTGTAATAGGAAAATCTGGATATATGTCTGAGTGCTTCACCATGTGGTGCACCAGTCCTCTTTATTAATAAGGATGAATCAATGTGCCTCTTCATATTATCATGATCTCAAAAAACTAATGATAAAGAACAATTATCCCCACCCACTGATAAATGACTTGTATGGTCAACTACGTGGGGATAGTTATTTCACTAAGGAGGACCTTCTGTCTAGATATTACCAATTAATGGTTAGGAAGGAAGATTTTCCCAATACTACCTTTCAAATGATTTATGGACACTATGAGTTCATATTTATGCCCTTGATACTCATAAATTCTCCTAGAATATTCATATATTTAATGAATATAATCTTTAGAGATTACCTCAAAAAAAATTGGTAGTCTTTATCAATGATATTCTGATATAATCCAAGGCTAAGGAGGATCATGAGGATCATTTGGATACTATTCTGATGACATTTTAAAGGAAGAAAAATTATTCAAAGTAAAATAAATGTGAGTTATGGATGGAGGAATTAACATCCTTGGGTCATGTTATTACTAGAAAAAAAATATGGACCCTTCCAAGAAAACGATAATCTAAGAGTGGCCTATAAAAATATTGGCAATTGAGATTTGTAGCTTTCTAGGTCTATCTTGGTGTTTTCGATGATTTTTGAAGAACTTATCATGATTTTAAAACCTAATGATCAATATTATATAGAAGGGACTGAAGTTTTTATGGATTCAAGAATGTGAGGAAATCTTTATGGATCTTAAAAAGAGTCTTATTACTATTCTAGTGCTTACAAACCTGAAACGTGGAGAACTCTTTATGGTTTGTAGTGATGATTCAATGACTATCTTAGGTTGTGTACAAATGAAAAATGATATTGTTATATCCTCAAACACTTATCAATTGAAAATATATGATAAAAACTATCCCACATATGATATAGAGTTGGAAGCGATGTTATTTTCATTGAAAATATCGAGACATTATCTCTATGGGGAAAAGTGAGGGATATATATTGCTCACAAGTATATCTAATATATATTTAGATAGAAGGAGATTAATATGTGCCATATAATATGGTTAGAGATCATCAAGGACTATGAATATTCAATCCACTACAATCCCAAGAACAAAAATAAGGTCGAGGATACTCTTCATAGAATGGATCTTGAATCTTTATCAATGATGAGAATTGAGAAGGATCCAATCTTCTTAGATTTGTAGAGTATCGACATGGGAATACTTAAGTATGAAAATCATCAATACTCTCTCAAATGATTTCTTGAACATCCCTCATGGAGAAAATAAAGAATGATTAATGAAAAGATGTGGATATTCTAAAAAGGGTTCAATCTATTAGAAATGGGAAATCCTATGAGCTCCAGATTGATGAGAAAGGAGTTGTAATATTTTGGAAATTATTATGTGTATGATCTAATATAGAGATAGATAATGAGTTTATAAATGAATCACATAAATCAACCTTCTCTATTCACTTAGGGAGCACAAAGATGTTTGATGATATCTGGGAGAACTATTGGTGGGACAATATGAAGAAGGAGATCACTGAGTATACATCAATGTGCCTGGTATGTCCGCAAGTAAAAGATGAATGTAAAAATTATAAGGGTATTATGTGATCAATACCTATATGAATATGAAATTGGGATAAAATTAACATGTACTTTTTCACTGGACTTCCAAGGACATCCATAGAAGACAACTCTCTATGGGTCATTGGGGATCACCTTTCAAAGACATCTCACATTATCGCAATTTGAGATGATTTATCATTCAATCAACATGCATGAATATATATCAAAGATGTGGTATGTATGGATGGAGTACCATTATTTATTTTATATGATGGAGATCTGAGATTCACATCAATGTTCAGGAAAATTCTCCAATATCCTTAAAGCACTGAGCTGAACATCAGTATGACAAATCATCCTCAAACTAATGGCCAATCTAAACTAACTATTCAAAAACTGGAAGATATGTTGAAATCGTGTTTTTGGACATCAATTTAATATGGTACTAACTATTACCTCAGGTTGAGTTCTCTTACAAAAATCATTTCCACTATAGCATCCAAATGGATCCATATGAATCCCTTTTATGGGAAAAGGTGAAGAACACCAAATGGATACGATGAAGTCAGTGATCATAATATTATATGACCTGAAATGGTCAAAGAAATGGTGGAGAAGGTAAAAAAATATTTTACAACACATCATGGAATCCCAAAGTAAATATAAGAGCTATGAAGACACTCATTTATGAGACCTTGAGTTCCAACATGGAGACATGAAATTTTTCCAGATATCTCCATGGAATATGTTCATGAGATTTGAGAAGAAAGGAAGGCTAAGTCCCATGTACATCATCCCATTCATGATTCTTGATCTCATTGGAGTTGTGTCCTATCAACTAGCACTTCTACTTACCATGTCTAAAGTACATGATGTATTCCATGTATCCCTCTTAAGAAATTACATACTAGATCCTTCACATATACTTTTTGCAAAGGTGGTGTACTTGGATAATGATCTTTTTTATTATGTGATACCAGTGAAGATCATTGATAGTAGAGAGAAAATTCTATATTACAATAATACTCAACTATTTAATGTACTATGGAGGAAATAAATGTACGAAGAGGAAACATGAGAACTAATGTAAGCGATGAAGGAACATTACCCACACCTATTTCTTGATTTTAATGTAAAATGAAATTTTGATTGGGAAATTTCATAAGGGGGAAAGAATATAATGACATAATTATTTATGAATGTAATTCCTTTTTAATAAATTTTTCTTATAGTATAATAACATATTATTACTTATAGAGCACAATCCAAACTTTATAAATTCTGAATGATTGAAATAAAAGGTATCTCTTGAAGTTATGTAATATATACCAATGAAATAGTAACTTGTACTTTGGAATAGTAATGTGAACATTATGAATAGTAAACCGGAAAATTGAATTTTAAAAACACTAATGAAATTAAAAAAATTATCCATCTTATAAGTCACAATATGATATGATTATATCATTTTATAAATATGTAAAAATATTAAAAAATTTTAATTAAATGTTGGTATTTTTGTAAGTCGTAAATATTTATTTTCAATTTTATAATTAATTTAATAATTTAAAATAAAATATACTTTCATTAAATGTATTAATAAATTAATATTTTTATTCCTTATAGTTATTAGATAATTTAATGATACCTTAATTGATTTTTCAAAGTGTCAGAAAATCAGTTTTAATTTTAATATTTTTATTTTTTAGGAAAATTATTATTTTAATTAAAAAATAAAATTAAGACAGATAAAAAAATTATTTTCATTATATGTATTTAATTTTTTATATTCTACATTTCATAAAATTTTCAGGGTAAATTATGGTTTTATCAGAAATACATGAATTTTTGGTGAATTGTGAAATACGATAATTTATTGTATATATAAGTTATAAGTTAATACACTATTTATTGATTCATGGATGATGTAAGAGATTTTGGTTATAAATAAGTGATATAATTTCTTTATTTTATCTCAATAATTATCAGTATTTCTTCTCTTGAGCAAAATAATAATCTAATGGATTAAATATTGAGGAAACTCTCGTCACCTCCACTATAAAAACCACTGCTCACCACCTCTTCTTCTCAAACCTCTCAAGCCTTGGGCCTTGTCAATATTATTCTCAAATATATTACCAATCCCCTAAACCATGTATTAGATCTTTTGGCCCCATCAATGTAATAAAACATCTTCCTTAAAGAGGCTCTCAAGGGGTATAAATTCAAGAGGTAAATTCCACTTTTCATTTCTATTTTTATCTTTTCAAGTTCCTTTACATTGTTTTTAATCCACACTTCTCCTTATAAAAAAGTTATTAAAACATAATTACTTTAAATATACTAGTGTTTTTTTATTCTAATGGAATAACTAATCATCATATCTCCTTATCCCATTTTGTACTTGAAATGAAAATACCATCTGAGATGTGTTAATTTATCACATTCAAGGATGATGGGTTTTCAATTTCTGTTACTAACATTAATTTGGGTCCTAAAACCAATTTTATGGTTGAAACAGTTTATTATATATGTATTATATCTTATTTAAAGTTATGGAATCATTTTTTTCTCTTGATATTGATTTATAAAACAAAATGAGTTCATCGTGATTGAAAAACTGTCAGTTAACCCAAATTGTTATCATTGATGTTTTATAAAATGATTCATCCTCACTCCAAATAAAAAAATAAACTTTATAACCATTTAATCTTATATATTTTAAATAATTATATATAACATAAATTATGTAAATCAATAATCATATTAAATTGTTATCCTTACATGTATTAATGTAAATGGATCATGAAATCGAAGGAAACAAATGCTTCCAAACAATGAATTTGAACTATTAACCCATAAAAATGACATGAATGATCTTAATATGGTTATAAAAAATAAATTACATGAACAATATTTTTTTTAGTTATTATTTAATTAATATTATTTAATTATCTTGGAAATTAAGGTCACGGTAAGAAAACCTTCACACTTAATGTATACTCAAACATCCAATATTCCTTGGGTCCTTCTTTCTCAATTTTTACCCAAATGATATTATCTGTTTTTTTTAGATTTTCTAAATACATTATATGTATTCCATAATAAAGTTATCAAGATTAAATAATCCTTATCCTTTGGGGATATACATGATTTTAAATGATGCTCTTATCAATTCTTCTTGAAATGCAAACCCGATTTAAGGGAACTTCTTGAATACATTCCCAATTTCAAGTACACAATATCATTTGTTTTAAGAAACCATTGTTATTTTAAAATCTATATTTTTTTATGAAAAATTTATTGGTTACATTTTTTTTAATATATAATAGATTATTTTCTTTTCTATTTTAAATTCACTTTTAATAATTTCCTTACACCACATTGAAAATTTTTAATTCCATCAATTCTTAAATACACTTTTTACATGTTATTAGTTCTATTTGACATCACTTATCATGATATATGACTATTTTAACATATTAATGACCATTTATGATTTAATTCCTTCTTTCATGGACAATTTTATTATAATACCTTTAATTTTGCTTCATGACATGATTATGATACCCATTTATTTCCATAGGAACCCTTATATTTATGTATGATTGATTCTATCAGATTATTTATGTGGAAAACATATTCATGAACATATTATGATCGATGTTCATATATAGTTATCCAATTAATTGGGTGAATTTTAGTCTCATGAGACATCTTGTTGAATGGTCTTGGTGGTTATCCTTGAATCGTGCTCCAAGTGAAACGCTCTTGGAGGTTAGCTTTGGCTCGTACTCCATGTCCAATGTTCATGGTGGTGATCCATGACTCACGTTCCTCTATATGCAATGAGATTGGAATAATTCTAAAGACATGATTTATATTTCTTCCACATTACTATGATTCAATTTTTATATGATCCAATGTTTTATATGTTTTGATTCCATATGTTCAATCATTTTCCATGCCTTTTTATATCATTTTTCCATGCCTTATACCCCATGTGATAAGATTTATTCTTACAATTATTCCCTTACTGGGATTTATAGTTCAAAAAAAATTCATGTTATCCCTAGGTTATCCTATGCATATGATTGAGAATAGTGGATGTCATGACATAAATTTGTATATTATTTAAAATTTGTTTTATGGGGATTAATTATGTACCTAATCCACTAAAACACAACACTTTACTATCCTTGGCTTGTAATATGTGGTTTAACTTCATTTAAAATCATGTAAGGATATGTTTAAGAGGTTAGGTTGTGTATATATTCCATATATTATGACCCTAAATTTATGATATATAGAAGTAAGGTAAATCATTATATTGTTTTGAGCTCAATGTAGTTCATAAAACAAGTGATAAATACATGTTTGATTGTACTTGTTCTTCCTAGTGATCTTTTTCTGTTCTTGATAATTAATGAAGGGATGCGTTGACCAACCCTTATTCATAAAAAATAATTTATGAACCCCATGGTGATACACTAGGGTTTATGAATACTTTTATAAGATTCGACTAGAGTATATTATTCAATTCCTATAACTAAATCAGGGATATTCTATATGGAGTCTTTGAAAAAGGTGAATTTCCATGTATGAGTTCTATTGAAAACTAAAATTTACGATTAAAATGACAACTGGTAAATAATTAATTAAATCCATCATCATAACCCCAAGAAAATGATATATATTCTATGTTGAGTTTATACCAACCATTGGATAAAAATGCCTAAAATGGATTGGAACTAAGACCCATATAATAGAGGTAACTTCCATTATAAGTTTATATTCATCCCCACATTGAAATGTTATCATTATTTGTCTTGGATTATAAAAAGTGACTTCCCATCCTTGGAAAATTATATTATCCTATATAGAGAGAGGTAATCCATTCCCAAAGTGAAATAAATTTCAACTGGAATCAAATAATACATTAGCTATTATAGAATGGAAGATATGTTTACCTTCAAACTAGCATTCTTATAACAGCCTTTGCTAGTCATGAACCAATGATATTTACCATTGTATTTGTTATTGACATGTTATTGATGTAATTCATCATCATAAAATATTTTATTTACGTATTAGTAGGAATAATTACAATCCTCCATTCATTTTAATTATTGGATTTTATGTGGTGTATTAGTTGACATCATTATTTACTCTATTGTATAATAATGGCCTCTTTATCACCTTTTAATAATCATTTTATTTATGAAAAAAACTTAAATATTTAAAAAAACTATTGGTTACATTAAATAAATTACCACGATGTTTCTTACAACAAATCTATATTTTTGGTGACTTTAATTTCATGCCTTAATGTTATTTAGTCGATCTTTCGTGAGACTAATATTTTTTTATTATCAAAACCATGTGAATTATGGGTATCTTATGTTTCTATTACAAAATATAGATCAAATAAAATTATTTACTCATAGTTAATAAATTATCTTATAGAAAATACCTTTCAAATACTTGGTTTTAATATACCAATTAATCAATAAATTTTTCTTTTTATGATGAGGATTAAAGAGGAATAATACACTACAATTCCTATAAAATTTTACTAAAATATATTAATGGTTTCATTATCATTATTCTTATGTTTAAGTAATTACATCTCTTATTTGAATGTACAATAATGAGGATGTACATACTGAAGGATATACTGTTAATCACATCACATTACATGGATTCAATTTCTTCCTCACACCTCATATTCTCAAAAATATTCCACCATTGATATGATTTTCCTTACAAATGATTATGTAATGAGGAAACTTCTTCATGTTAATAAAATGATGAAAAGAATATGGTTTCCTTGTGGTATTAATCTATAACTTAGCCATTAATGGATTTGAAGACCAATAATAATAAGGTTAATTTTTTCCTATAAATCACTCAATATTACATTGTTCCTTCCTTTGATAATTTATATGTTCATAAAATGGATAGAGAACATTGTGTGATATTGAAAACATTAATCTATTTTCTATGTCCCATAAAATTTGGTTTCTCAGAAGGAAAACAATTTCACAATCCATCACATGAATTATTATCATGATTTTTTTAGGTTACAACCATTGACCATATCAAAAAGTCATATTGTAGTTATCAAGTTACATTACCCTGAGTTAGAAATGAAAAAATCATCTAAGTCATTTCTAAGATGTTTTAAATAATGAAACATATTTATCAACCTATGATAGTTAATGTTTATCATATATAAATTTTTTTTCAAAATAGGTTGTCTTAGGTTATATACCCATATTACTATTGATATAATCTTCAAAAGATAATTATACCCTCCTCATATACCAACTCATGATACCCTAGAATAATAAATATATATAACATCACTTAAATGAATAATCAAAACTTCTTCAAAATAAATATTCTATGGAACCATAATGGTTTAGTTTAAAAAGATAATATAAAAATAAATATAATATTTCTGTATAATATACATCATCTCAAAAATATTCATTTTTTTAGTTACCCATATAGACTCATAATTCTTAGAACCCTTCTTCATAACATTGTGAAAATTAAAAGCTAAGAATATGTGACCTTATATTCTAAGTATAGTTAAACATGATTGATATAAATTAATGATACCATGTAAGAGTATCATAAATATAATTGTATAATAAAATGTGATTGTCTATAAAAATCATTCTAAACATTTAATATATCTTAATCATGGGTTATGTAATAAAACATTATTATTTCACAAGATTGGGGAATCGTTATAAAAATAAATCATGATTTATGAAATAAAATAGTAATCATATAAAAATTACATAAAAGTATGAAACCAACATAGAAATAGACACATATTATATATCATGTTTAAATATTGATACCATCATATCATATGAGATCAAACATCCTAACTTGTTTCATTTATCATATAAGATCAAGTACCACCAATTGTTTCCCATATCATAGTTGATCACAAATCCATACCACCTTCCCATTGTGAATCTTGGAAATTAACTCATTTCCCATAATTATCTAATAAAATATAAGAATATACATATTGTGGTGGAGGGAAATAATGAATGCACTAACCATATAATAAAAACCAAAAATATATCTACCAAATGATAATAAACAATTCATTATTTTAATATATAATAACCCATGGAAAAAATTGGATTCATAAATATCTCATCAAACATTAACTAGAATGTGGAAAATAAATAAGATTCATATAATTATCATCACAAAAATTCATCTATTGAAATACAATTGATGGTATAATAAGGCCATAACCCCAATGAGTCATATCAATACTCCAAGGATTTCAACATAGGTAACAATAAATTTAAAATAATATTTTAACCATTCATAAAATAATAAGAAAATTTTATATCATTTTGATATGATATTAAATAACTCTTTCCAGAATATTAATAAAATACTTTTTTTAAATAACCAATGAAAATTTTAAAGGAATATTTAGAAGAATTAGTTTTCATTATGATAATAAAATCTTATGATACCATGTAAATTAAAAGAAAAAATTATTTCACACCTTTGTTAAATGTCAAAAACTAGTTATAGAAAACCGTTGGAATGATTCATTATAAAACAATTTTAAATGATCACAAAGGTAGTGAAAATGAATTTTTTTTAAAATAAAATAATTTTTATGAAAATTTATAAAACTATATTGAAGTTCAAAGACATTAAACCAAACTTTCTTCATCCAGAGAATAAATAAAGTCATATTTTCTATATAAAAATTTTATCAACAATTTTAAGTAAATAATAGAGAAAGTTTTTAATAAACATTGAAATACCCATGAATAAACATAGAAGAATAAAATATATTAATTTTAAATGATATGATATATAAATTATCCCTCAACCAAAATTTTTTCTATACAATCCCATAGAAAAATAAGACTGTATCATAAACCCTTACAGCATATTTCATCATTATTTATACGCAATTTATCCCCTATATAACAAATTTATTTTTAATTTTAATATATTATATAAAAATACACAAATAAAAATATAATTAATTTAATTATTTACTTATAAAATCTTATCAACTATTTATTAAAAAATGATTATTAATATCATTTTTCTAGGTTGTAACTGCTTCGTTATTCTTGTTAGTTTCTCTACTGAAGTCAAGATACTTGTACTTTGATCATTTTTTAATCATTAATAGAATATTAATAATGTATTTATTATCATATTTAATCATTATATACACATTTATATGTACTAATATAAACCAATGATGACCAATTAATTGCATCACATTATGTTGATGGGGGCTGTATAAACTCACAAGTGATATTTCAACTTTTTAATGGATGAAAAAAATAAATGTAAATTATAATTCACCAATAAATATTATTTTAATGTAAAAAATATTATATATATATTTCAGTAATTTCATAATTATGAACTTTATCTCGAAGTAGTTATAAAAAATTAATCATATTGTTGATTCGAACTGGTAGTCCACACATATGTATGAGAAATGTTTTCTTTCCCCATTAGATAGAAAGGAGGTGGAAAATGGTTATTACACCATCATAAATAAATTATATATTAATGATAGTGAATTCATTATCTCAGAATGGATAATATAATGACCCGACCAAAAAAACATTACATAATCATGAATTTATAAACATGAATTGACCTTCTTATATTTCATGTCTCATTAGAATTTATAGTTTTAGGGAGTTTTTGTCATATATATTTCATAATAAGAATAAATATTACAAAGTGGATCCTTCAAAAATGTATCCATTTTTTAAAAAATATAATAATTTAAAAATAAGGCACATTTTCATTTCATGAAAATTATCATGAAATTCAACTTGACTTCTTTATTTCTACTCATCCATAAATGGTATGAAAAATATTTGAAAATGTTGGGTGATCACAAAGAGATCAGTAAGGGATATAAAATAATGAAATTAATTAGTCTAGTGAAAAAAAATAACTTCATAATTTTTTTACCTTTTCTGAAATACTCTTTCAGTATATAAAATAAATCACATCCACAAGGAAAACAATTATTTTTCTCAAAAAAAGATTAAAACACATAGTAAGAAAATTGAAACCTATCTAGGAATATTATATTAGTATATTCCAATCTTGTGTTCCCTTGTGTCATAAATTATTGGATAGAATTTAAATACATAGGATAAACTTCCCTTATTAACTCTTTCCTTCACACTGTTTATGGGAAGGGACATTACCCAACACATAATAATGTTATGTCGACCTCATCTGCAAAATTAGCTATATCAGGCTCAACCACCATATAATATATATCACCCTCCAAAATCATCATCAATAATTATCATTTATAATATAATGAATAATTAATTCATAATATTTCAAATTTTTATATTAAATTCATTGAAAAAATATTTTGAAACCATTAGAAAAACACTTTTCATTTTTTTTAAATGAAGGAGAAATATAAGTATATTATACATAATATTTATACTAAAAAATTATGAAAATAATATGAAAACATGTTAATTTTAATATAAATAGTGAAATATGAAATGGAAGCATTCATGAAATAAATATTCACATTATAATGAAATTTATCTCCTTACATAAATAAAAAATCATTGATTATATTCACAACATTAATAAAAATAAGTCATTCAAAAAAATATAAGACAAATCATTTTTAAAACTTTTTAAAGAATGTAAAGTGTAGTTTAAAATGAACTTTTATAGTTCATTATTTTTAAATGGGAATATTCATAAAATAATTTAAGGAATATATATATGGAGGAAAATAGAATAAAAATTGTAAAGAATTTTAAAAATGGTTTTAATGAAAAATACCTTACCTTAAATTCCATATAGCCTTGTGCATTCTTTAACTCTATAATAATAAAATAATATTTGTTATTCATTAAACTAATAACCATTATTCTATACATTTTTCTATTATCATTTTACCTTTTATGTAATCTATGAAAATGTTTTATTTAACTACCTAATAAGTAATTTTAGCATCAGATGTTTTGAGGAGGTTTGGTTAATAATCCCAAAATAGCTTCGGTAGGTTAACCATGCCAAGGAGGTCATTGCTACATCATATCCAAAATATTAGTTATAAAGACACAAAGTATTATCTATAAAAATTAATTTCTTATAATTATGTCATATTGGATAAAAATATATATATAAAAATACAAACATTATAAACTATGAATGAATAAAATAGGATGTGTTTTAAGAAATTTGGGAACCTATAATGATGAAAATGTAAATTGAAATTTGGAATAGTAAAGTAAACATTATGAATTTTAAACCAACCAATTAGATAATAACCTCAACAATGAAATTATAAATAAAATTTTTCCATCTTCTATGTGACAATATGATATAATTATATCATAATTTAAGTGTATAATTATTCTAAAAAATATTAATTAAGTGTTTCTGAATTTTAATGAAATAAATATTTAATTACGATTTTATGAATAACTTAATACTTTAAAATAAAATTTATTTTCAATAAACATATTCATAAATTTGTATATTTTCGGTTTATTGTGATAAGATAATTTTATGAGACCTTAGTTAAATTTACATAGTGTTATAAAATTATTTATAGTTTTAAAATCATTTTATTTCAAGTAAATTATGATTTTTATTAAAAATAACAATTATCATATATATAAAATTATATAAATAAAATAGAGATCTTTTTTAAATTGTATGATTCTAGAATTTCTTAGGGGGGTTTTTTGTGATTTTTCATAAATACATTATTTTTTAATGAATATTAAATTACGGTAATTTATAGTATATATACATTATATGTTAAATACAATATTTATTTATTCATGGATGATTTATGAAAATATTATTCTAACTAAAATGATATAATTACATTATTTAGTCTCAAGAATTAACGCAATTTCTTTTCATGAGAAAAATAATTAACAGATGACTTAAATAATGAGAAAACACCCTTCTCCGCCACTATAAATACCACCCCTTGACACCTCTTATTTTCGCACCACTCAAGCCTTGTATTTTTTCCAAATTCTTCTAAAAAAACTTCCAAGGCCCTTTCCCAAGTTCATGAGATTTTTTCCTTAATAAAAGATCAAAACAAATCCCCCAAGGAGGTTGTCATGATGAAGGTGTCATGACCCGTCCAAGTAGGGCCCATCACGTGACTCCCCAAACCCGCCTCTGATAGGCTAGGGGCTGGTGACTAGCACCGACTAGGCATATCACTAACATGGGAGGAATTGTCTAAGAAAATTTACAGATGAACACTTCACCAATCCCACAAATGCTGAAATTTAAAAAAACACTTACAAACAAAGTGAATGCATACAACTAAACACATCCAACATTTTATGATGGAAGTAAAGTGAAAAATGTAAAATGAGAAAAAATACAAGCCCACCAAAAACAAGATCCTGCAAACAACAAAGTCCAACCTGTAAGAATAAATAGGTACTAAGACTGCTTCTCATAGTCATAGGAACACCTCATCCTGAAGGGAACTCAGAATAATCGATCGGCTCCTGGTCACCACGAACTCTATCAACATTCCACACTTCTGCACAAGACATGACACATGTGTGCAAAGCTTGTATAGGGGTGAGTATAAAAATACTCAATAGAGGACCCTGAAAACCACAAACCAATACACAAAGGTAATGGTGCAGTTATCTCTACACATTATATGTCTATTGAAATTATATCAAGAGAAACATGGTCTAGATATACTCTAAACCCATACCTATAGAGAAGATAAAAGTTACACGACCACATACCCATTCTAGGGGTTCAGTTCAAAGATTCAACGAAGCCCTCATTCGAGAGAAATTACTTGAAGAGTCGGATATCTATGATGACATTCGTCCAATAAGTACTATTCATTGAGAAAAGCCATGAGATATGGATACACTAATTCTGGGAGAACACACTCATGAGTGGGGAAAGATCATTATACACATATGAGGATCACCAGAAAGAACTTGGAGGCTACCATGACTCATCTATATTGACCTACTAAGTAGAGGATCAGTGTCCTGTAGGATTAGACACATTGAAACCTGACTCTACCTAGGGTCGAGAATTTGATAGAGGATCTTGCTCTGGGCCTCTCGGAGGGATACCTGACTCTATCTCAAAAATTATTTCTGAAGGTATCATACTCCTATGGATGGAAATGATACCTGAACCTCCAAGGAATGATAAAAAAGGGTAACTAACCCAAACAAAACATGTATAAGGAATGGTGGACTAGGGGATCAAGCCATGTTGCAATATTTAAAAGGCATGTAGAAGGGTCACACGTCATGTCTCTCGACTCTTGTTATTGCCCGTGTAAAATAGAACAAGTTATAAGAACATTCCATGTCATATGGGGTAAGTACAAGGCATGTAGGAGGGACTATACTACATGTCCATGTAACTGGGGTCCAATCCCAGTATGCAGTCCATGTGCTCATACATGGATTCAACTCTTGTGTGTCATACCGTGTAACTGGTATATGGGGTGACCTATGTGACTGGCCTTGTCTGGTCATGAGGTGGATTATATACCATGTACTACACCCCATGTATGTGTATCACCTAAGATACACGTCATGCTTCAGGGAAGGGCCCACACACCATGTGATGGGGGTCACATGCCATGTGACACATTTCTGACTCTCAAAACTGTAGCTGCCACTAAGCTAGTCCCACATGGAATATTCTTTGGGATACACGCCGTGTTCTTCAGAAATTTATAGAATCATTTTTCTTTGCCGGCATGCCTCCGGTGATGCTCCTTTTGCTAATTCAGGCATTCGATCACCATGAAACTCAAGGTTTTAGGTCGCCCCAACAACACAATGATGATTCTGTTGGTTTCAGGCCTCTAATTGGACCTGAACAAACGTTCTAATTCTCCTGCATGGAGAACTCTCAAAGAATGAGAACTTCTGAACAATTTTGATTCATCCATCAATATCATCATCACACCACTGCTGGGTCATCATGATGACAAAACTCAGCTTTGGGATTGTTGCACCAAGAAATAAGTGTGAAATGATTCCTCATTTGTATCCCCATGAAGAACGTGAAAAATGTGAAGAATGTGGGGAATATTGAAGAAAAAATAATTCAACAAATGGGTAACAAACCTCTTCCTTTGTTCATCAGGATGTTAATCGTCTCCCATTAGAAGGTTTAAAAGGGGAAAATTGAAAACAACAAAACGTGACACACTAATTCTCAAGAACGACCCTAATAAATCCCTACCACAAGAACAATGATATGTGGGTCAACCAATGGGTGGTTTGATCCATGTTCTCCATTAATTTCAATGAACGGGGAAGAAAACAACCATAAAACATAACCCCTACCTTGAGAAGGGATTGATCACTGATGAAGGGATTGCACTGCTGTCATTGTCAAGATCCTTCAACACTATTGGCACATCAATTCACACTTTTGATTCATCAACATTCATTGTTGAGATTTCTCTCCCATGATCCAAGAATTCTCTAATGTTTCTCTCAATTATCCATCAATGACCATCATTCGATTAACCTATTAAATTTACGGAATGTGTTTCCACATTCTATTAGGCTGAGTCGATTCCATTATGATGCGGCATTAATGAATAATCATTTCTATTTCAGAGTGATTATGCAATGTCATTAAATATGGAAACAGCTACCCCGTGGTTTCACTACTATGAATGTTTCCAAATAAAATAAAATAATCTTTTAAATTTTATTTTATTTTATTTTAAATAAATTTTCTGAAAATTATCTTTTACCCTCGACCTGCACTAGTTGATGTTAGACCCATTATCAGTTAAATTCGTCATTCCAGATGCAACAGTGCCCTTAGATTTTCAATTTGGGAATCCCTTTGGAATATTCTAAAACCGTGCAGACACAACAACTCCCTTAACTTAAAAAAATTATCAAACCACCATTCCGTGCTCATCAGGCCTCATAATGACATTTCATCTGTGCACTTGGTCTCATAATAATTCCATATAATATTTAAAAATAATACATGGAAAATATGAGACATTAAATTCACCCCACCATGGGGATTTGCATTCCTGAAAATCTAGAACAAGGGATACTAAAAAATATGTTTGTACTGGGCATGGATCTGAGCCTCCCACTCCCACGTGCTCTCTTGATAATTCATGTGATGCCAACAGACACGCACTAGGGAATCTCTCACCCATGAAGGATCCTCTCCTTTCGATCCATGATCTCTACTAGGTACTCTACAAAGGTCTCTCCATCATCAATGGCCATTTCTCCCCATTCAATAACATGTGATGGGCCATGCATGTACTTCCTTATCTACAACACAAGGAATACATTATTCACCCGATGCAACTGCGACGGAAGATCTAGGAAGTACACCACCTCTCCAACTCTGTGCAGTATCTGGAAAGGGTTGATGAACCTCAGAGACAATTTTTCTCCATGAAAAATCTCCACAACCCTTGTTGAGGTGAGACCTAAATGAAGACATGGCATCCCTCCTCAATCTCCAGAGGTCTCTATTGTCTGTCAGCATAAGACTTCTTCCAAATCTATACAGTCTTCGTCTAATCCTGAATAAAATGAACCTTCTTAGTGGTAGCTCACACCAACTTTGGACCCAAGAGTGCTGACTCTCTAAGGTTGATCCAATATGGCGATGACCAGTAGGGTCGCTCGTATAAAGCCTTGATCGGTGTCCTACTGATGGTGGAGTGGTAGTTGTTGTTGTACGTGAATTCCACCATTGGTAGGTGGTCCTCCAAACTGTGACCGAAATCCAAGATATAGGCTCTCAACATATCCTTCAAAACCTGTATGGTCCTCTCCGTCTAACCATAATTTTGGTGATGTAACTCCATGATCATGCATAGCTAGGTCCCAAAGGCCTCCTAAAAACCCTTCCATAACCGAGATGTGAAGCGCGTGTCTCAATCTGAGACTATCGCAGAAGGGATGCCCTGAAGTTGAGCTATCTCCTACACATAGAGGCATCCTAATATCTCTACAGAACTCTGATCCTTGATATCTAGGAAGTGGGATGACATGGTGAGTCGGTCAATGATCACCCAGATGGAATCATGCCCCTTGGACATTCATTGTTAATCCATAACAAATTCCATCGATATTTCATCCCACTTCTAATCTAGAACTTCCAGGGGTGAGTTAACCCTGCTAGAACCTTGTGCTCAGCCTTCACCTACTAGCACGTAGGCCTTGAGAAATGAACATTACTATTGCCTTCTTCTTACCTGTCCACCAAAAATGATGTTGGAGTTCCTGGTACGTTTTCATTGATATAGGATGTACCACCATGGGGGTGTATGAAACTCCCTTAGGACGTCCTCTCACAATGAAAATGGTACAATAGTGAGTCCTCTAAAAAGAACAATGTGCTCCCCATCTTGTGAATATCAATCAGAAGCATTCATGTGGATAACTGATCATGTAAATCCTCACAGTCATCTCCCCCAAGATGTACCTTCCTAACTCACTATATGAGTGGAGGGGTGACAACCATCGAATGAATCTAAGGTGCATCATCTCCATCTATGAAGGATAATTGTAGTGAGGAAAACTGCTCTGAATCCTCACTCAGTAGTTGTGAACCTGATCTCTTTTTGGAAGAATCTTCCACAACGTTCCCCTTCCCTATAGTATAGACGATCTTAGAGTCATATTCATGGAGGAACACTAGCATTTTACTCTACCAAAGATTCAGATCCTTCTGAACGAAGATGTACTTGATGCTCTTATGGTCAGAGTAGATGAGAAATCGTTTTCCCATCAAGTAGTGTTTCCATATCTTTAACGCGGAGACTACTGCACCAACTCAAGATAATGGGTCATGTAGTTCTACTTATGTGGCCTCAGTTAGCGTGAGCCATAATAAATCGCCGCCTATCACTTCCATAGGACACAACCAAGCCTAGTCCCAAATGCGTCATAGAAATCTACATACTCAACACCCTATTCTAGAAATCTCAAGATCGGTGTGCTCTTCAAACTCTTCCTCTGCTACTGGAAGGCCTAATAGCACTTCTCTGTCCATAAAAAATGAAACCCATTATGGGTCAAGGATGTCATCATTGGTGTTACCTGGGATAAATCATGGATAAATCTCTAGTAGTATCCTGCCATCCCAAGGAATCTCCACACCTCTATCGCACTCCAAGGAGGATCCCATGCTAACACTGCCTCGACCGTGAATGGGTCCACTCCTACTCCATAATCTAAGATAACATATACCAAAAAGTGGATCTCATTTATCTATAACTGAAACTTCAAGATCTTCCCATAAAGCTGGTGCACTCAGAGTACATCCAGAACCATCCACATGTGTCTCGCATGCTCCCCCTCTAACACTGAGTACACAAGTTTTTCGTTGATGAAGACCACTACGAATCGGTCTATGTATAGCTGGAAGATCCAGTTTATAAGTCCCATTAACATTACAAGGGTGTTCGTCATGCTACAAGTAATCACTAAGTACTCATAGTTACCATAGTGGCATCTGAAAGCCGTCTTCGGTATATCCACATCCCGTACTCATAACTTGTGGAAAATCGATTGATGGTCAACCATTGAGAATCACTGTTTCCCTCTTAAGTAATCGAAGAGGTCGTCGATCATCGGTAGAGGATACATGTTCTTCTGCGTCACCTAGTTCAGGCGCCGGTAATCCAAGCACAACCTCAAACTCCCATCTGCCTTCTTTGCAAACAAAACTGGGATTGCACAAGGTGAAACACTGGTTCGTATGAATCCCTTACCCTAGAAATCTGCCTTCCTCACCCTCATCTCATGAAGATCTTCGAGATCCATCTAATACACTTGTGAGGATATTAGTGCCATCTTAGGGTGTTAGTCAATGAAGATGTTGATCTCCTGGTGGGTAGGTAGTCCCAAAACATCTTTAAGAGAGGTATCCTTATACTCACCCACAACTACTATAAAAAATAATCTCACCACATCTACTGCTCCGAGGGTAACTCTATCCAGCCCATTAGTGATCGGTTTCACCCTCCAATGCATGATCCCATCTTATGCTTCATGGGTCTTCTTTTCACCAACAAAGGAAAACCTCATCCCATCACTGTGGACACACCACACTCTTCACTAATGCATTCAATCTGGGCATTGACCGAAGATAGCCAATCCATACAGAGAATGATGTTTGAATTCCTCTTTTCTACCACCAAGAGGTTCCAACCGAAACGTTCACCTCCAAATAAAATATTACACTATCTCTAATGATGTGGGATCATCAAATCTCATCATGTACGTGTCTCCAAGCATATGGGTCAATTCTATGTCTCTACCAGAATATCATGGTTTCATACAAGGCATGTGGAGAAGAAGGAATGACTAGAACAAATGCCTATAAGTAGGGTAGCTAAGGTGGAAAAGACATAGATCGTACCTCATATCATCCCTGGAGTCCCTAGGTAGTATGCCTCGACCGCATGCAGCTATCCTTGCCCCTGTCCACCAGCTCCCTGAGCCTGGTATAGAACTCTGGGTGTGGTGGTGGGAGTAAATCATGATGTATACCCCCACATGCATCTATCCCTTCTCCTCTTCCATGTCTGCCACCTATCAGGTCAGTCTGATCCACTCTCTACCTCTACCTTGGTGGTTTATCCACCACTTCCCTGTGAGAAACTCGATGGGTTGGATAGTCTCTAGAGTTATGTCCCCTACCATTGCATGAGTAGCATCGCCTATCCCTGGGCTAACTAGATCTATCCTGAGAGCCATAGTCTGTCGATACCCTTTCATGGGTCCTCATGCGATGTCTCCCACATCCTGAACCCAGTGATTGATGTCAACTCCCTATTGCTAAGGTCTCCACACCTGTCTGCCTACTGCTGACTACCACTGGATGTCTATGCTCTACTAAGAATCTCTCGATCACCAAGGTCTGCTCATGCACTCCAGCATAAGTCGAAATTCATAGAGGAACAAAACTAACTCAGATTTATCATCCTAGACCTCGCTCGAAGGTCTGAACTATGAAGTTATGATCCCTGACCATATCCATCGAGTACCTGGAGAGGTTGGTGAACCTTGATGAGTATTCAGCTATTGTCAAAATTCCATTCTGGAGTTAAAGAAGCTCCTAGATACGCACTGCTCTCGGCGTAACTATATAGAACTCTTCCATAAAGAGTCTCACGAAATATGTCCATAAAAGAGTCTCCTCATCGTGAGTTTTTTTTATCAAACCCCAACATCGTCCCTCCAAACCCTGAAGGTGGATCGCTCCAAAAATAACCACTGGGTCCACTGGTGTCCTCACTAGATAGAAAACTCTGATCACCACCTTAAGCTAGTGATCAACTACCTAGGGGTTGGTCTCACCTCTAATCCTCAGTGGTCCTTATCTCTGAAACTCATGGAGTGTGCTTAGCCTGCGACGCTCATCTGTCAGTATTGCACGTACCACGGGTTGCATCGCTGATGGTGGCATAGTAGGTGCACCACCTGGAGGTAATTCTGGGGTAACTGGTCCCTGTATCGAAGCCTTGTCACTGAGGGTTCATTCTTGTGATCGAGCAGCAGAATCCTAGCAGGTATGCATCACGGAGTCATCCTATAATGAAAAAAGATGTACCATGGTCAACGAGTATATTTGGGTAGCTGTCACAAAGGACATGGAAAACACAACTGTTGACCTCACCTATTTTGATAAAATCAATTATGTTTCAATATGCTTTGATAATCCCAAATAATGTTTATCTTTATATTAATTATTCTTTCAACCTATGACATTATATTATTAAGTTGATAAAATATCAAAATGATCATTGGAATTTTTTAATCAATGGTTATCTATGTTTATACTTGTTTAGAAATGTTACTAACTCAATCTGAATATGATTTTCATAGAACAGATATATATTATGTTTTTGAGTCACTGATACAGACCTACCGATACATAGTCTACCGATAAGTAAAGGAAACTGATAGACCAAGATTCCTGTGACACAAGGTCACTGGTACAAAGTCTACTGATATGAAGTCTAACGATACAAATAAACAGCCACTAATACAGATAGACAACTACTGATACAAGTCTGCTGATACAGACAGACATCTACCACTACAAATTCTACCGATACAAATACACAACCACCGATACAGATAGATAACTACCGATACAAGTTTGCTGATACAGACAGACGGCTACCGCTACAAAGTCTACCGATACAAGAATGCCACCAGTACAAAAGATCTACCGATAAAAGGAGCTACTAATGGAAATAGATACCGATACATAGAGCTACTGTTATAAAGAGTAACAACTACTGACACAAGACATACTGACTCAAGTCCACCATTACAAGCTCACTGATAGAGAGAGCAACCGATGGAAACTAGTCACCATTTTTCTAAACCCTAATTATGTTTGTTTAATAATAATGGTCATATTTGGTGCTTTTAATGCAACTGATATTAATTAAATAATGTCTGGTGAATTTCATGGAACCGTATCTCATACCTGCAGAATCAATCATGCTTTTTGTCGGACCACTTGAGATATAAAAGGAAAGACAAAAGCTGTGCAGAAAAGGGGGTGGAAAAGAAGTGAAAAAGCTATTGGGTGTGGTGATATACGAAGATACGCATCTGATATAGAAAGAACATATGCACCAGAGCTTAAAGAAGAGAATAACTTTTGCTGGAAGTTGAGGGACATTGATGTGCTGCAAAGCCTACTGCAACCTCAAGAAAAACTTCAATACAAGGAAGTCAAGGAACAAAACTGCGACACTCTGTTTCTCAAAAAAATTCACAGAAGGACTCAAACAACATCTTCTCAATCCAAAAGGAGTCAAAATCTGCATTTCCATCATACAAATCCTTCTAAACCCATCTCATATCTTTTTAACTCTATTGTGATTTTCTTATTTACTTTTTGAGTACTCTATGTGATTCTGTTCATCTTAGACACACACTGAATCTTGAGCATAACTAGAGGATATCTAGAATCCTCACTCAAACCTTATGAATCATTTTAGTTCCCACTATGAATTGTGGTAGAGGTCAAGTGTGACCTGGATATCCTGTGTGATATTTTTTTTGTTTTCCCACGTAGAACTGTGGTAGAGGTCTTAGTACCTGGACAGTCTTTGTACTGTTGTTAACCCCAATCCAGGGTGTGGATCAAAGTTTTATATTAACTATTTGAGAGGAATAATTCTCATCTTGAGACTAAACCTCTTGGTTAAAACTGATGTGCTTGTTTATTTTGGTTAAAACTATATTGAATATTCTGATGCTAAGTACTTTAAATTAAAATCTATTTTAAAGTTACTCTAATAGTTAAAATAGAAAGTTTTTGTATTTATTGTAACCCAGTAGGTTAGTTTCAAAAGATAATCTAATCTTCATATTAGATTAACTGAGAACTAATCAATCTCTTGAGAACCTAACTGAACCTTTACTGTATTAAAAATTCACTACAGTTTAGCTTGTTATTCAATTTGGGGGATTTTTAATATAATTATTTTAAACAGAAATTTTAATTGGAACTCAATTCACCCCCCTCTTTAGTGTCCACTCTGACCAAAATTTGGTATCAGAGGGTTGTTATTAATAAAAGATTTCCAAACACTATGTTTTTCAACTGTGATTTTAGTTGTATCTTAAAGATCTTAAATTTCTGTTAGTTCTAAATGTTATCTCTTTAAATATATTTGCTAAAATCTAATTATGGATAATATACTAGAAGGTGTTGCTACCAACATTCCACCTTTCTTTAATGGTGTTAATTATTCCCAATGGAAAATCAAAATGAAATTTCATTTAGAAAGTATAGGATTTGACATCTGGTCTGCTATAGAGTCTGAGTATGAAATTCCAAAAACTGCTAGAGCTACTTGGGATAATTATACAAAATCTAATTACAATAATAATTGTAAATCAATGAATTCTCTGTATTGTGCTTTAGGAGATGAGGAATTTAATCGAATTTCTTCTTGTAAAACAACACATGAAATCTGGGACACTTTGGTTGTTTCTCCTGAAGGAACAACAAATGTGAAAGAAATGAGATTAAACACTTATACTATTAAATATGATAATTTTAAAATGAGACCTGATGAACCTATTTCTTACATGTATCTCAGGTTCAATGATATTGTTAACACTATGATCTCACTGGGAAAAGTTTTTCCAGAAAAGGAGAAAATCATGAGATTACTTAGATGTCTGCCAGAAATATGGAGAGGCACATCAGTCTCAATAAGAGAATCGTGTGACATAAGTTCACTACCTATTAAGGATCTAATTGGTAAGTTGATGATGTATGAAAAAGATATAAAGGTAAAAAAAGAGTAATATGATGAACCAAAGAGGAAGTTAGTGGAATTTAAGTCTACTGCCTCAAAGAGCAATGACAAGGAGAAAGTTCACATACCTACTGAAAGCTCAACAAGTGGAGGTTCAGATTCTAATAATGATGAAGAGATGGCTCAAATATCCAGGAGATTCCAGAAATTCTATAGGAAGAATAAATTTTTCAGAAAACCAAATTATAAGGGTAAGTATGACCAACTAGGTGATTAGAAGAAAGATTGGAAGAAAGTTGATAAGGATGATGAGATAGTGTGTTATGAATACAAAAGGAAAGGACACATTAAGGATGACTATACAAAATTGTAGTTCAAGAAGAAATATGATTATAAGGACAAAAAATATAAGAAAGCTATGAAGGCAACATGGAGTGCTTCAGAAGACAGCACAAGTGAGTATGAGGTTTCTGATTCTGAAAAGAATCATGCCAACATGTGTTTCATGACTAATACTTCTGAGGTACATGTTTCCCCTATGCTGAATGATTATTATTCTGGGAATGAAATTGATTCAAATAGTGATGATAATATGTCTAAAGCTGAATTATTTGAATACTGTAATATGTTAGAAGATACTTGCAATAAGCTGAAGGATAAGTAAAAATCATTAAAGAAACAGTATGCCTTGTCCAGTACTATTAAATCTGATCTTAGTATAGAAAAGGAAAATAATTCTCAACTATTAAAGGAGAAAACTCAACTTAAATTGTCTAATGAGAAACTTAGAATATATTTGGAGAAGTTCACTAATGGAAAGAACACTCTTACACAAATTCTAGGCAAACAAGTAGCACCAAAATATATTACTGGTTTAGGCTATCAGCCTGGATAGAGACAGATTACAAAGAATAGATTTATTCCTAAATTTGGACAGTATGCTGCTAGTTCTATTTTTGGAAACTCTTATGTCTCAACCATCTATTCGCATAGTTATAGATCAAACAAAGTTTATCTTTCAAAATATTTTGAATCTATTGATTATATGAAACCCATTAGACAAATTTGGGTACCAAAAGTGTTGCTTTCTAACCTGTCTGGACCCAAAAAAATCTGGGTACCAAAATCATATTTTGTCTAAACCTGTTTTATAGGAAACCTACTTAAGAAGTTCCTATAGGAAGACATGGTACTTGGACAGTGGATATTCAAGACATATGACAGGATACTTTTCATGTTTTAAGAGCTTAGTCAAAGTTGATGGAGGACATGTCACCTTTGGTGATAATTCAAAAGGAAAAATCATTGACTTAGGCCAGATTGGTAACACTAATTCAATTTTAATTTCTAAAGTTTTATTTTTTGATGGATTAAAATACAATATGTTAAGCATTTCTCAGTTTTGTGATAATGGATTTAATGTTAAGTATGAAAATGATTCTTGTAATTTTTTTAATTCTAAAAATGATTTAATGTTTTATGCCTTAAGAAATGAAAATGTATATGCTGTAGATTTAAATTCTTTATCCAAACAAAAGGTTACTTGTTTAAATGCTTTTCATAAAGAGTCTTGGTTATGGAACAGAAGATTGGGACACTACAATGTTCACTCACTTAAGAAACTGACTAAGAAAAATTTAGTTAGAGACCTACCTCAACTAAAATTCCCATCAGACAAAGTTTGTACTCCCTATCAAAAGGGAAAACAACATAAAGTTTCATTCAAATTAAAGAAAGAAGTTTCAACTTCTCAACCTCTCGAGTTGGTTCACATGGATTTATTTGGACCTTCTAGATTTTCTAGTTTAAATGGGAAGCACTATGTCTATGTCTTAGTAGATGAATTTTCTAGATACACTTGGGTATACTTTCTTGCTGACAAAAGTGAAGCTTGTTCTTATTTTATGAAATATTCCAAGTCTGTAGAGAACCTTAGTGGACTTAAGATTAAGACCTTGAGAACTGATCATGGCCATGAGTTTGAAAATCATGATTTTGAAACATATTGCTCACATAATGGCTATAATCATAATTTCTCTACCCCTAGGACACCTCAACAGAATGGTGTAGTAGAAAGAAGGAATAGAACCCTTTAATAAATCACAAGAACTATGCTTAATGAGTATGACTTACCTATTTACTTCTGGGAAGAAGCTTTAAATACATCTTTTTATATTATAAATAGAGTCTTGATTAGACCTGTTCTCAAAAAGAGCCCTTACAAACTGTGGAATAATAGGAAACCTAAAGTGAGTTACTTAAGAGTTTTTGGTTGCAAAGTCTTTATTCTTAATACTAAGGATAATCTTGGAAAATTTTCTTCTAAAAGTGATGAGGGAATATTTCTAGGTTACTTTATAACCAATAATTCTTATAGAGTCTTTAATAAAAGAAACAAATGTGTGGAAGAATCAGTACATGTAAAATTTTATGAAACTGGTCCACATGAACCTAAGTCTTCTCTTGAAAATCTTGAAGAAGATCTATCTATTTGGGACCTTAATGGTAAAAATAGTGAACCTACTGTAAAACTAAGCAATTCTGGAAATTTTCCAGAACCCGTTTCTATTGGAACCAAACCTACAGAAGAACCTGAATTATCTAGTCCTACCTTGACCAGACCAACTAGGATTCTAAAGAATCATCCTTCAAATGTTTTTGTAGGATATTTAGATAGAGGAACCCAAACTAGAGATTCTCTAAGAAATCAGGTTGAACATCAAGCCTTTATTTCACAGTTAGAACCTAAAAATATCAATGATGCAATCAATGATGAATTTTGGGTAATGGATATGCAAGAAGAATTAAATCAATTTGAAAGAAACAAAGTCTAAGAATTAGTTGACAGACCTAAGGACACTTTGACCATAGGCACTAAATGGGTCTTTAGAAATAATTTTGATGAATTGGGAAATATCATTAGAAACAAAGCAAGGATAGTTGCACAAGGGTATAGTCAAGAGGAAGGGATATACTATGAGGAAACCTTTACACCTGTAGCTAGATTAGAATCTATTAGGATTCTACTTGCCTATTTTTCTCATCTGAATTTTAAGTTATATCAAATGGATGTTAAAAGTACGTTTCTAAATGGTTTTATAATTGAAGATATTTTTGTTGAACAACCACCTGGATTTACTAATCCTCATTTTCCAAATTGAGTTTTTAAGCTTTCTAAAGCTTTATATGGTTTAAAACAAGCCCCACGATCTTGGTATGATAGACTTAGTAGTTTTCTTATTTCAAAAGGTTTTTCTAAAGGAATTTCTAATCCAACTATCTTTATTAAAAGAATTTCCAAAGATATTTTGATAGTACAAATCTATGTTGATTATATTATTTTTGGATCTTCTAAAAATGCTTTGTGTATTGATTTTTCAAAGAGTATGAAAAATAAATTTGAAATGAGTTTAATGGGAGAACTTAAATATTTTCTTGGATTTCAAGTTTTTCAAAATAAAAATGGTATTATCTTAAATCAAAGTAAATATACAAAGGATATTTTAAAACGTTTTGGTTTAGATAGTATTAAGGAAAGTGATACACATATGAGTACTATTTGTAAGTTGGATGCTGATGAAACTGGAAAACCAATGGATCAAACCAACTATAGAGGTATGATTGGGAGCCTACTCTACCTTACTACTAGTCGACCTGATTTTATGTTTAGTGTGTGTATGTGTGCAAGATTTCAAGCTAATCCAAAAGAGTCACACTTTCTTGATGTTAAAATAATTTTCGAATATCTTAAACATACTACTAACTTAGGATTATTTTATCCAAAAGGACAATCATTTGATTTAATAAGTTATTCAGATGCTGACTTTGCTGGTTGCAAGTTAGATAGAAAGAGCACGTCTGGAACATGTCATATTCTAGGTAAGTCCTTAGTATCATTGTGTAGTAAAAAGAAGAACTCGGTTTCATTGTCTACTACTGAAGCAGAATATATTGTTGCTGGTAGTTATTGTGCACAAATTCTATGGATAAAACATACATTATTGGACTACGGATATTAGTTTAGACATGTATCTATAAACTGTGATAACACTAGTGTGATCAATATCTCTAAGAATCATGTTTCTCACTCTAGGAATAAGCACATTGATGTAAGGCACCACTTTTTGAGAGATCATTACCAAAAGGGTGATATTACTCTTGAATTTATAAGTACTGAACATCAATTAGCTAACATATTCACCAATCCTTTAAGTTCAGATAGGTTAAGTTACATTAGACATGAGTTAGGAATGATAGACTTTGTAGAGCAGAAACCTCACCATTAGAAACCTCACCG
This sequence comes from Viscum album, assembly GCA_963277665.1. Taxonomy (NCBI): domain Eukaryota; kingdom Viridiplantae; phylum Streptophyta; class Magnoliopsida; order Santalales; family Viscaceae; genus Viscum; species Viscum album. The sequence continues at coordinate 1,007,452,963 of OY728119.1, read as the reverse complement.
TTAGGAAACCTCACCGCTAGAGACCTCACCGATAGGTAAACCTCACTGTCGTGTCTCTCACTGATAATTGTCACCGATATGTCACGCACTGTCTGTTTTTCATTTTCTTTAGCTAAAACTCTTATTGTTTTTAGTATAATTCTTTTTATTACATTTCGATTCCTAAATGATAAAAACTAAAACTTAGTCACATTTCAATCCACTGCAAACTCTACTCTCTTCAATCCTCACTTCTCGAACCCCCGCAGTATGCATAACCTTAAGTTATTTGATTGGAGATGGAAAGAACAAAACTCACAATAGTTAGGGATGATAGTGATGCGTCGAGTGTGAAGAAGCAGAAAACAAGACCTGAAGGTAGCGGTAGTGATAGTAGAACAAGGTCGGGGAAGCGTGCAGTGAACCCGCATTTGCATAATAGATAAATTGTAATCGAGAAGGAGTTGTGTGCTGATTGGATTATGCCAAGAAAATCACTGACCCTAAGAGTATTGGAGGAGCAGGTATGACTTGAATGCTTCGCAAACAAAAATGGCCCCTATTATCCCAAGATGGTAAAAGAGTTCTATGCGTTTGTGCACTTTGAGAAATATTAAGAGGAGAATAGAATGGTTTCAGTTGTGTATGGAAAGGAAATATCTTTTTCCTCTGTTGAATGGGATGAATGTTTGAAAGTCCCACATGAGGGTGTATTTGGGTATACCTCAAAGACAATACCTCCTACCAGTGACATTTTTTACTATGAGGTTGCTTTGGAAGAGCTCACTAGTAGTGGAAAACAAAGAAAGGTAGTGGCTACTGAGATGGATGGAGAAAATCAGTTATTGTTCAAATTCATTCAACATGTGCTAAGTCCAAGAAGAGGGGACTTTGAAAATTTGAGGTACCAAGATATTTATTTGTTACATTTGTTGAGGCATGGTGTCAAGGTAAATATGTGTAGGATTCTGATGATCCATATTAAAGATATGATCAGGCCTAAGTCAAAATCCAATGCTTTATTCTTTGCAAAGTTGATTTCGGTAATGATCAAGGTGAAAGGAGTAGCTGAGTCTCAGGATGAGACAGTAGTTGTGAGAAACAATTTTTTCATCACAATAACAATATGTAAGTACATAAAGATTGGTTGGAACCCATGGAAAAGGTAGTGGGTAATTGATGATGAGAGGGTTTATGATAAGTTTAACCCTGTTTACCATCCTAATAGGCCGAAAGATAAGAGAGATCCAGGTCTAGTACATAATGAAGAGGAACCACAGTATAGTGATGATAGTGATGAGGAGGATACCTCTGTAGCAGATGGAGGGGATCCTAATTTTCCCCCTAGTCCAGCTGGTGAAGTGGTATCACATGAAAAGGAAAATTCTTCCTTGAACCTACCTAGAAAAGCAACAGTTATGGGTTTAAGAAATGAAGAAGCACCTATTGATGAGGAAGACCTCCCAAAATCAGATCACGAGGAGACTACTTCAGATTCCAGTAGTGGTGATAATGATAAGGAAGAAGTCCATGAAAGTGGAGAACATGTTTATGATAAATTAGATGAGAGCACATTGAGTTTGAGTCCATTAATTGGCAGTACTGTTGTGCCTATAGAGGCCGTTCTGGTTGAGATGGAAGAACCTACACCCATTCCTGATGAACCTCTTGTTGGAGAAATGGAAATGGTTGTGGAGATTCTTCTGAGGAAGACCGAGCTGTTGAGGGTGATATTGTTATACATATATAGGAGAATGCAAAAATTGAGGGGGAGAATCCAACCATACTTGGAAATGTTTCAGTAGCTAATGAGATTGAAGACTGGGCAGAAGACCCAGGTTTTATAGTTTTTGGGTTGGACTATCTTGATCCTGAAGATGAGACACCCATCAATAGACCACAAGTTAACTATAATATCCTTTCTGAGCTTTTTCCTGAGGATGTGGTAAGAAAAGCTGATCTAGACCAGTTGAAGTAGGATCTTAAGACCTTGTTTGTGGAAGAGATAAGAAGAATGGAAACCTCATTAATATCATCCATTCAATCTGTTATACATGACTCTATGGCTAGTATTGTGTCAGAAAGAGCACCTATAGTTGTGCCTGACAATCTGGTTACTAAGGCTAATCTTGAGTCTTTAAAGGCTAAGTTTAAGGATACTTGGACTTCATCTATTGTAGACTTAAAGAGATATTTTGTTGAAGAGATGAGCAAAATGGAAAGATCTTTTGAACTCTCACTTGGATTTATTGTGTCAATCACTGTGGCATAGATGGTGAATGAAGTCAAAGTGTGTCTTACTCAGATTGAAACTTAGACAGAGGTTGTTAATGCTTTGAAGAAATCTGTTGATTCTTTCCATACCTTGGTTAGTTCCCAAACCCAAGTTGCTGCTGACATAAATTATATCAAGAGTGTATTAAAGTAGTTTGTGGATGTGTTTGAAGCCTTTAAAAAGAATATCGAAGAGCATGTCAGTACACAGGATTTGGTTGTCAGGAAGTTGATAAGTAGTTTGACCCAATATTTCAAGGAAACTATTGCATTCACTGTCAAACCTCTCGGTTTACCCAGTGCTTCAGTAGACATTGATCAGTTTATAATTGTGCTGAAAGAGGAGCTTGGTCAGGCTAGTACCAGTAGCTCAGCTGATTCTCAGGTACTGTCTACCTCAAGAGATATCAAAAAATTTGTTCAAGAGCATATGAGGGATGCTACTACTGCCCAAAAAGAAATCAAAGATAAGATCGATCTCTACTTTTAGAAATTTTATACCAAGCATCGTCTCAACAACCATTTCAATCTTTTGTTAGAAAACATGAAACTACCTCCAGTCACTCGAGCTTTCAGAGAACAAGTAAGCAAGCTGAGGGAGTTGACTCCTACTCTAGATAAATTTATGGAGGATGACTTCATTTTCACTATGGAAAGAGGAGGAGGGATCATAATGGACTTCAGGAATCTATTGCTGCCATTTTTTCATGTGGACAGTACACCTATCATTGTACCTCCCACTCAGCCTGCCTCTGCTCAGTCTACCTCCATTCCTCAGATGACACCAGCTCAAGCAATCAACCGTCTCACTCCTATGATCACTCAGAGAGCTACCCAATATAGTCTAGGCACTGTATCAGTCGCTCAGCCTCCTCTGATTATCACTGGTGTTCCCAAGACTCCACCTGCTTCTACCCAGCCTGAATCTAGTTCTGATTCCAAGGGAAAATCCAAATCACATGTTGAGGAGGTGGATTGAATAGTGGCTAGGACACTTTTATAGGAATCACTTGTATTCTTTTTTCCTCAATTTTGTATCTCTCTGTATTTTTTCCTCAAGAAATATACATGATTTCATTCTCTTTTCTTGTATTTCTATTGGTTACTATTTTTTTGGCTAATCACAAAGGGGGAGAACTATGATATGAAGCCTAATATATTCTATTGATATGAAGCCTAATATATTCTATTGATATGAAGCCTAATATATTCTCTTGATATTAATCCTAATATATTTTACCTCTGATACATTTAAAATATCACATTTGAAAATTTCATTACTCACACTAAGAAATAAAAACCATTGTTTTTTATACTGATACCTTACTGATTATTTTGGATTATAATATCATAATTTGTGATTATCAAAAAGGGGGAGATTGCTGACCTCACCTGTTTTGATAAACTCAATTATGTTTCAATATACTTTGATAATCCCAAATAATGTTTATATTTATATTAATTATTCTTTCAACCTATGACATCATATTATTAAGTTGATAAAATATCAAAATGATCATTGGAATTTTTTAATCAATGGTTATCTATGTTTATACTTGTTTAGAAATGTTACCAACTCAATCTGAATATGATTTGCATAGAACAGATAAATATTAAGTTTTTGAGTCACTGATACAGACCTACCAGTATATCGTCTACCGATAAGTAAAGGTCACTGATAGACCAAGCTTCCTGTGACACAAGGTCACTGGTACAAAGTCTACCGATATGGAGTCTACCGATACAAATACACAGCCACTGATATAGACAGACAGCTACCGATACAAGTCTGCTGATACAGACAGACGGCTACCGCTACAAAGTCTACCGATATGAAGTCTACCGATACAAATACATAGCCATCGATACAGACAGACAGCTACCGATACAAGTCTGCTGATACAGAGAGACGGATACCGCTACAAAGTCTACCGATACAAGAATGCCACTAGTACAAAAGAGCTACCGATAAAAGGATCTACTGATGGAAAGAGCTACTGATACATAGAGCTGCTGTTATAAAGAGTAACAGCTACCGACATAAGACATACTGACTCAAGTCCACCGTTACAAGCTCACTGATGGAGAGAGCTATCGATGGAAACTAGTCACCATTTCTCTAAACCTTACTTATGTTTTTTATTAATAACAGTCATATTTGGTTCTTTTAATACAACTGATATTAATTAAATAATGTCTGGTGAATGTCAGGGAACTGTACCTCGTACCTGCAGAAGCAATCATGCTTTTTGTCGGACCACTTGAGCTATAAAAGGAAAGACAAAATCCGCGCAGAAAAGGGGGTGGAAAATAAGTGAAAAAGCTATTGGGTGTGGTGATATACGAAGATACACATTTGATACAGAAAGAACATATGCACCAGAGCTTAAAGAAGAGAAGAACGTTTTCTAGAAGTTGAGGGACATTGTTGTACTGCAAAGCCTACTGCAACCTCGAGCAAAACTTCAATACAAGGAAGTCAAGGAACAGAACTACGACACTCTGTTTCTCAAACAAATTCAGAGAATGAATCAAACAACATCTGCTCTATCCAAAAGGAGTCAAAAGTTTCATTTCCATCACACAGAGCCTTTTAAAGCCATATCATATCTTTTTAGCTCTGTTGTGATTTGCTTATTTACTTTTTGAGTACTCTGTGTGATTCTGTTCATCTTAGACACACACTAACTCCTGAGCATAACTAGAGGATATCTAGAATCCTCACTCAAACCTTCTGAATCCTTTTAGTTCCCACTGTAAATTGTGGTAAAGGTCAACTGTGACCTAGATAGCCTGTGTGCTATTGTTTTTGTTTTCCCACGTAGAATTGTGGTAGAGGTCTTGGTACCTGGACAGTCTTTGTACTATTGTTAACCCCAATCCAGGGTGTGGATCAAAGTTTTATATTAACTGTTTGAGAGGAATAAGTCTCAGGTTGAGACTGAACCTCTTGGTTAAAACTGTTGTTCTTGTTTATTTTGGTTAAAACTATATTGAATATTCCGCTGCTAAGTACTTTAAATTCAAATATATTTTAAAGTTACCCTGATAGTTAAACTAGAAAGTGTTTGTATTTATTGTAACCCAGTAGGTTAGTTTCAAAAGATAATCTAATCTTCAAATTAGATTAACTGAGAACTAAACCTTTACTATATTACAAATTCACTACAGTTTATCTTGTTATTCAATTTGGGGGATTTTTAATATAAATCTTTTAAATAGAAATTTTAATTGGAACTTAATTCACCCCCCTCTTGAGTGTCCACTCCGACCAACAACAACCCATTCCTATATTATGTATGCTCCATTCATTAATTTTCACAAAAATAGTTCCTTCATATTTTGATTTGAAAAGTAGGTTATCAGAGTCCTGGTGTATGGATACATCTGCCGCCCACACCAACATTGGAGTCTCTGGCCAGAAAACTGAGCTCAAAACACATAAAACTATTTCCCCAAACCAAATCTCATAGACTCTCAGTACTAAGGTAGAACCAACCTATCTTTGATACCACTCTGTTATGACCCATCCCAGTGGGTCCCATGTCGTGACTCCCCAAGCCCGCCTCTGATAGGCTAGGGGCTGGTGACTAGTACCGAGTAGACATATCGCTAACATGGGAGGCATTGCCTAAGTACCTGTACACACACACACACATCTCCAAGACCACAAATAATGAATTGTAAAAAACACTAAGGAACAAAATTCAAGCATACAACTAAACCCAAACAATATAGTACAATAGAAGTAAATTGTGGAAAGTAAACTGGGCCAGAATACAATCCCACCAAAAACAAGAGACTGCAAACTACAATGTCCAACCTGTAAGCATAAATAGGTATTGGAACTGCTACTCCTAGCTTTAGGAACACCTCATCCTATATAGAACTATGAATACTCTATCCAGTCTTGGACCGCCTTGGTCTCCATCAAAAGGCCGCATGTATGCACAAGATACGACACGTGCGTGAAAAGCCTGTGCATGGGTGAGTATAACTATACTCAGTATAGGACCCCGAAAACCACAAAGAAATACACAAGATAAAGGTACCGATAACTCTACATAGTATATATCTATTAAACATATATCAAGATAAACACAATCCTGATATATTCATTACTCAGACCCATAGTCTAGAGACATGTCACACGACCACATACCCATGCTAGGGGTTCAGTTCGAAGAATCCACGAAGCACACATCCAAGATAACTCACTTGATGATTCGGATAGCTCTGATGACATCTTTGTGGGAGGTACTTTTCATCTAAAAAATACATGAGAGATGGATACACTCATTCCGGGAGAACACGCTATTGAGTGGGTAAAGATCATGATACCCAGATGAAGATCACATCCAGGGCCTTGGAGGATACTTTGAATCATCTAGATTCACCTGCTAAGTAGTGGATCAGTGTCCTGTTTGATTAGTCAGGTTGATTCCTGACTCTACATATGGACGAGAATGGATAGAGGATCATTCTTAGGGCCTCTCAGAGGTATAACTGACTCTATCCAGAAAAGTCATATTGAAGAGATCATACTCTTTTTGGTGGAAAAGACACATAACCTTTAGGGGAACGAGCTAAAAGGGGAGCTAGGCCAAAAAATAATTTTCCAAGGAATGATGGACAAGAGGATAAATCCATGTCTCAGGATATATATAGCGTATAGAAGGGACACACTCCATGTCTCTTGACTTCGGTTACTACCCGTGTAAAATGACCCGAGTTAGAAGAAACTATTGTGTTAGAGGGGTTAAGTACATGGTGTGTAGGACGGACCAAATGTCGTGTCTGAGTAACCGAGGTCCACTCTATGTACATTGTCCATGTTCCCATACATGGATTCAACTCGTATGTGTCATCCCATATAATTGGTACATGGGGTGACCCATGTAACTAGCCGAATCTGGTCATGCAGTGGAGTATATGACATGTACTCCACCACGAATCCATGTATCGCCTGAGATACTCATTGTGATTTGGGTAAGGTCCCATATGCCATGTGACGGGGGTCACACGCTGTGTGAAACCTGTCTAACTCTTGAAACTGTAGCCGCCACGGATCTGGTCCCATATGGCATGTTCTTCTAGATACAGGCTGTGTTCTTTGGAAATTTCCTGAATCATTGTTATTTTCCTACACACTTCTGGCGATGCTCTATTCTTCGATTCGGGCATCCGATCACCATGAAACTAAAGGGTTTGAATTTCCACAACCTCACAAAGCAGATTTTGTTGGTTTTGAGCATCCAATCGGACCCGAAAACACATTTCGACTCACCCGTACAAAGAATGATCGAAGAGAGAGAACATCTGAACCATGTTGATTCGTCTGCCGCTATCATAGTCACACCTCTGCTGGGTCATCATGATGCCAGATCTTTATTTTTGGATCATTGCTCCATGAAATGAGTGCTCAATGATACCTCGTTATTATACCCATGAAGAATGAGAACAGCACAATGAACGTGGGGAAGATGGAAGAAAAAACAAGTCAAAAAAATAGGAACAAACCTTGGTTGTTGTTCGTCACGATGTTAATCTTATTCCTTTAAAAGGTTTAAACAGGTAAAATTAAAAACATCAAAATGTGACAATCAAATTATCATGAATGATCCTGATAAAATCCTGCCACAAGAACGATGATGCGCGGGTCAACCAGTGCATGTGTTGATCTATGTTCGTCGTTAAATTCAAATAATGGGGAATAAAACAACCCTAAAACATAACTCTTACCTCAAGAAGGGATCGATCACTGATTAAGGGATCATACTACCATCATCGTTGAGATACTAACTCTTTTGGGTCAGTGACTCACACTTTTGATTCATCGTTTCTCATTTTTGAGAGTTCTATCCAAAGCTCCATGAATTATTGAAAGGCGCTGTCGTGGGCGCTTTCAAATGATATTGTTTCTTTACTAAGTGCAGCACAGTGGCTGACCTAGGTCGTTCTCTTGAGGAGGAATTAGTTTAACAACCCTTAGAAGGATTGAAGAAACCAAAAAAAAGAAACAAAATGATAAAATATGGGGGTGGTTTGATTGAAAGACTTTTATAACACGAAACAAAACAATCAAGGCAATCAAGGAGTAAAAGACAATCACGAGCACTGTTTCTTTAAAAGCACTACTATGAGAAGTAGTATCCAATCTAATCTACCCCTTCACCATTCTTTAATCATTGTCCCATATGATTATAATTCATTAAAATGTGACCCCCTAACCTTGTCAACCCCCGAACCCTACGGAATTTGACACAACCACATGTATTTGAAGAAATGAGCACTAGGTTGTCTTTGAGACTTCCAATCGCAGTACCCTACTTTGATTGTGGTCCAAATACAACTTATGATCAATGGTAAATTAGGGAAGAACCTCCTCTCTAGAGTTGAGAATTAATTAAGTTTAGGGATGAGAGTTGAACCCTACAATTCTATCCCAAGTTTATTAGATTTTACAATTGAAGTTTGTCTCTCTCGATTCACACAGGACCGACCTCGCGGTCAGATGAAAGTCGAGTGAGCTCCTTACAACTTAAATCTCAATTAATTGATCACAAATTATGAATTACAGTATGTTCATGGATTAAAAATGAATAAATGAAGGGGGTAGGGATTAGATAGACTATGAACGAAACTACTCTTCCATGGTTGGAATTTTCATTGTGGAGACGTTTTGCATAAGCAACGGATTGAAAGGGAAATACCCAATCTTGTCTCCACTCTAAGATTAAATAACCAAGAATAAAAAAAAGAAGATATTAAAAGAATAACAAAGAATATTTATTGAAGAAAAGGACAAGTTACAAGCATGAAAACAATGAAACACAAGTGGAGGTGGGAGAGGAGAGCCTTCTTGGAAGAGATCCTTGCACAAAGCCTCACTTCTTCCAAGGGGTTATAGGAGTTCCTAGGAAACCAACTCTCGGCTACACCTTGACCAAGATCCTAACCAGCCTCCCAAAGAGTGAAAATGTTTTTTAAATAGAGTTGGGGAGGGCTAGGGTTACAAATGGTTTCAAGTGTGAATGTGGAAATTTGGGAAAATATTTTAATCCAAGTTGCACCGCCTATTTGACCTCCAAAAAGCGCGATCCAGATGCTCTTTCAGAAGAATGGTTTGCGCTAAATTTTGTCTTCTAGATGCTCTCCAAATTTGGGCCACATCCAAGCATGGATAAGAAAGGTATGGCCCAAATACAGAAGCACTATCCAGCCCAGAGAGTCCAGTCCAGCTTTGTCTTCATGGCCCATTTACTCCACGTAAACCCACGATCTAGCTCCAATGGCCTGAATGAAAGTTGTAGAAAATTTAGTGATTCATTCGGTCACAAAATATTAAGTTCCAATTCGGGCAATAAAAATATTTATTCATAATATACCACAATGCACTTTAAAAGGGTAAAACTGGAATTTTCATCAAATTTTCAATTGAGTGATCTAATCCCAATATTCCATAATTGATCATATATAACACAATGCGAGGAAATTTTTTCATTTATTATCAATAAAATATTCAATAAAAAAAATTTTATCAACTCCCCCACACTTACCATTTTGCACTCCTGGGCAAAACCTCAAACTATGAAAAGATATGCATGTTTATAAATCCATTGTAGCAATATAAGAAAAGTAAGAATCACATCAAGAGTCAATCTTCAATATTAAATTCATGGTATCATAAGTTGTATCAAAACAAAATCTAGTGAGATTAAGGGCAAAAATCATGTTGAAATATGTTATGGGTCTACCATGCCATTAATTCCCCACGTGTGTGTGTGCCAACCATTTCAAGCTCATATCTCCACCCTTTATTCAGCATATTCAAGTCAAGTAAAACAACTCTTCTTACTTGGTTTAATCCACCGAACCTGTTCTACATTCCTTTGCAATCGTGTTTCAAGACCCACTCACTTAAGCATTCCCTAAAGTCAAACCTTAAGCTCCCGACCTAGATATCTCCATATGTTGTATTCCCCTCTTTATTTGTTTTTTTTTTCGAAAGTTGCACTTGGGAAAAATCACACACTCAACTCCCAACCCTTATTTGATCTCCTCACGGCACTAATTTTAATAGTTATAACGAGATTAAAGGCTGGGGAAGAGTGGTTTTTGACCTACCCAAGACACAACCCTTTTTTTTGTTCTTTTTTTTGTATTTTTTTTTTTTGAGGGTGTCCAACAATCAGATAACAGGTCCACACGCATAGGTCAATTCGGTACAGTAATGAAACTGATTGGAAGAGAAAAGAACGTGTGGATCAACCATTGAATTTTTTTTTACATAACATGTCTATACCTTCAATTTAGTATGAAATATTTCACAAGGAATGGTTGTGTGAACAATTTTGTGAAGAATTCAATGACACAATATAACCATGAACAAACATCACAATGACTGGTGTCAAAATCTAAGAGGTTTTATAATGATACAACCACACATATCGTCGACATCAGTTTTTAGAAAAATCAACCCTTGATGATAAATTCTTTCTCATGCTTACCATGCTACTGATGAAATTTTAAAACAGACTTTTTTCATTTGTTCCCCTTGTAAATGATTTGGCAACTTGATTTTTTTTTATTTTAAATTTTATTAAAAACACACAAAACACACAATTAAAAATCCTAAATAACTACCCTAAATTGTTTTCCCCTCCCCCACACTTAAAATATTTCATTGTCCTTAATGTGAACCTATGAGATGATATATGCACATTAAATGTATAATTAGATAGGACAAAGAATATAAAAGTGAAAGGGTTAGGAACAGCATGATATGCTCAAGTGATGATGGCCTCATGCAGTGTGATGGAATCAACTGCATGTGTGGGGAATCCCTCAATGTATTGCTTCAACCGATGCCCATTGACTGTAAAGCTCCTTCCAGTTTCCTCTTGAGTGATCTCCACTGCACCATAAGGAAAAACATTAGATACAACAGAAGGACCTAACCATCTGGAACGCAACTTACCGGGCATCAGCTTCAGCCGTGAACTGTAGAGAAGGACTTTGTCTCCCACATGAAACTCCCTCTTTTGGATAATCCTGTCATGAAATGCTTTTGATCTTTCTTTATAGGGCCTTGAGTTCTCATATGATTTCAATCGAATCTCTTCAAGCTCTTGAATTTGCAGCTTCCTTTGAATTCCATCTTGGGCCAAATCCATGTTGCATTTCTTTATAGCCCAATATGTCCGATGCTTGACCTCCACAGGAAGATGACATGCTTTCCCAAAAACAATCCGAAATGGGGACATACCAATTGGAGTCTTGTATGTAGTCCTATAAGCCCAAAGCGCATCATCCAAGCACTTGATCCAATCCTTTCTATTTGGCTGCACGGTCTTCTCCAAAATTCATTTCAACTCCCTGTTTGAAACCTTGGCCTGGACATTTGTTTGGGGGTGGTATGGTGTTGATGTCTTATGTTTCACCCCATACTTGCAAAGGAGGGAAGCCAAATTACGATTGCAGAAGTGTGTCCCCTGATCACTGATGGTATCCTTTGGTACTCCAAACCTGCAGAAAATCTGTGCTTTCACAAAGTCCACAACAACATGAGAATCATTAGTCCTAGTGGCCTTAGCCTCCACCCATTTTCTAACATAATCAACAGCAACCAAAATATACAAAAACCCAAAGGAACTAGGAAAAGGACCCATAAAATCGATGCCCCATACATCAAAAATCTCACAAAATAGTATGGGTTTTGGGGGCATCTCATGTCTCCTAGAAATGTTCCCAGTGTGTTGGCAACGAGATCATGACTTACAAAACACATGGGCATCATGGAATAAACTAGGCCAATACAATCCAGAGTCTAAGACTTTCCTAGCTGTCCGTTGGGGTCCAAAGTGTCCACCACAGGCAAGTGTATGACAGAAATGTAGGACAGACTCAAACTCATGATCAGGAACACACCTCCTAATTACTTGGTCACTGCACATGCGTCAGAGGTAAGGATCATCCCAAACATAAAACCTAGACTCACTTTTCAATTTTTGGACTTGATGTTTCTTTAAATTTGTAGGTATTTTGGATGAAACAAGGTAGTTTACTAAATTAGTATACCAAGGATGCATACCTGAGATGGAATAAAGATGCTCATCAGGGAAAGTGTCCCGAAGTGGTACCTAGTCCAAGGTGTCATCCTCTAGTGTGTGAGTAAGACTACTCATGTGGTCTGCCACCATGTTTTCTAACCCCTTCTTGTCCTTTATCTCAATATCAAATTCTTGAATTAGGAGCATCCATTGGATAAGTCTGGGCTTTGCATCTGGATTCTTCAGGAGGTACCTCAAAGCTGCATGGTCAGAAAAGACAACTACTTTAGATACCAATAAATATGAACGGAATTTATCTAAATCAAATATAACGGCAAGAAACTCCTTTTCCATTGTGGTGTAATTGGATTGGGCTGAATCTAGTGTCCTCGATGCATAGGCAATCGCAGGTGAACATCCCTCCACCTTCTGAGATAAGACAGCTCCAACCGCGAAGTTGGATGCATCACATATAAACTCGAAAGAAATATCCCACCATGGGGGTTGTATGATAGGTGGAGTGGTCAGACACTTCTTTAACTCATCAAAGGATGTCCTGCAAGAATCATCAAACACAAAATCAGAATCCTTTTGAAGTAATCGTGACATAGGAAGAGCAATCTTACTAAAGTCTTTGATGAAGCACCGATAAAATCCTACATGCCCTAGGAAAGATCGAACATCACGCACATATGTAGGATATGGAAAGGATGAAATGATGTCTACCTTAGATCTATCAACTTCACTGCCATGCTTTGACACTACATGACCTAGGAAAATGCCAAGATCTACCATGAAATGACACTTTTCAAAGTTCAAGACCAGATTCTTCTATTCAAAACCTTTTCCAAACTACATAGACATTCATCAAATGAGGAACCATACACTGTAAAATCATCCATAAATACCTCCATGCAGGTCTCAATGAAATCTGAAAAAATACTCACCATGCATCTTTGGAAGGTACCTGGGGCATTGCAAAGTCCAAATGGCATCCTTCTGTAGGCAAATGTGCCGAAGGGGCATGTGAAAGTCATCTTCTCCTGGTCCTATGCTGCAATGGGAACCTGAAAATAACCCGAGAAACCATCCAAGAAGCAATAATGTGTCCTACCTGCAAGTCTCTCAAGAATCTGGTCAATGATTGGGAGGGGGAAATGGTCCTTACGAGTGGTTTGATTTAGTTTCCTATAATCAATACACACTCTCCAACTGTTTTGTACTCTCACAGGAACTAACTCATCGTTTTCATTTTTTATAATAGTGAAACCGGTTTTCTTTGGTACAACTTGGACTGGGCTAACCCACTGTGAGTTAGAAATGGGGTAAATGATACCCGCCTCAAGTAATTTTTCAACTTCTTTCTTAACAACCTCTAAAAGTGTTGGATTAAGTCTCCTTTATGGCTGCCTAATCGGTTTATCCCCATCCTCCAGGAGAATCCTATTCATACAAATGGAGGGGCTAATACCTGATATGTCATCCAATGTCCACCCAATTGCCCTAATGTTCTCTTTTAAAAGATTCAAAAGTTTTTCTTCATGTTCAAAAGGGATATCATTAGCAATGATAACAGGTAATCTCTCACCACTCATCAAATATGCATATTTAAGATTTGGGGGCAATGACTTGAGTTCCAATGTAGGGGGGTGATGTATGGATGGAGAAATTGATGCAAAAGATATATCTGCACAATGAACATCAGTATCAGAATACGCATCATCAAAATCAGAGAATATTGCATTAAATCCATCAGCATACTCAATAGACATGTCATAATCAGAGTTCACATGATCCAAATCATAATATTCATCCACATCAAAATCAAATCCAAGAGAGATTTGTCCATCAAAAACAGGTGTGGAAGTGCTCTTAAACATCAAATGAGAACCAATACTCATAATCTTTCTAAGCATATGACAATCAAATTCCATTGGGGTTTTATTTGGTGGCTCAAAATGGGAGATGAAAAAAGAAGAATGGTCCTCTGAGGGATACTTCATGGATTCCATAACATTAAAGACTATAACTTCATCCCCAAACTCCATGGAAAGTGTACCCTCATGTACATTTATGATAGTTTTTGCAGTTTTGAGGAAGGGCCTGCCTAAGATGATGGGAGCACGAGAACTTACTTGATCATCCTCCATTCTGAGCACATAGAAGTCTGCTGGAAAGATCATGTCTCTTACCCGGACAAGCACATCCTCAAGGACTCTCACTGGATATGTTGTAGCTCTATTCGCCAATTGCACCACTACTCTTGTCGGCTTCAATTCACCAACCTGTAAAGAATAGAATATGGAGTGAGGCATCACATTTATTGAAGCTCCTAAATCACATAAAGCATCAGAAAAGTGTAACTCCCCTATGGTGCATGGTATGGTGAATGTCCCAGGATCCTTGCACTTCGTTGGCATTGACATGGTTGGTGTGATGAGTGCAGATACGTTCCTTCCAAGGTTGATCCGCTCATTTCCCTTTAGCCCTCTTCTATTTGTACACAGTTCTTTTAAGAATTTCACATACCTCGGTATTTTCTTGATGGCTTCAAGTAGAGGTATATTGATCTCGACACGCTTGAATGTATCCAAAACCTCTTTTTGCATTGCCTCTTCAGCCATTTTCTTAGTTTGTACAACTCTATTTGGGAATGGAAGGGTTTTAGGAGGAAGATCATCAACCTTTTTCTTACCTTTATCTTTCTCCTTGGGTTTCTCATCATTTGGTATGGGATGGGGCTTCTCCGGAGTTGAGGTGAATCCCGGTGGTATTGTAGGTGCAGATGTATCAACTTTTTTCTTCCCACTTCTCAGTGTGATGGCACTGACATTCCCCTTGGGATTGTGAGTAGGTTGGGAAGGAAGGGCTCCAGAGTTCTTACTTACCAGTTCGTGGAGGGCGGTGGCAATCTGGCGCATTTGTGTCTTCAACTCCCTCAACTCAGAACCTTGACTCTTCTGCTCATTCTGTTGATTAAGAACAATTTGTTTCAAAAGTTCATCAGTATAAGAATCTACCTTTGGTTGAGAACTCCCATGTTGTTGACTTGTTGATGCTTGGGCCTCAAATCTCCTTTGGGGTTGTTGGAAACCTTGTTGGTAAGGTGGAGACTGCTGGAAGTTTTATTGAAAGGGGGGCCTTTGTTGATGTCCAGAGCCAAACCACATATCTGACTGATCTCTCCATCCTTGGTTAAATGTTGGTGCAAAGGAATCATACTTCTTCTGTGGTTGTTGTTGTTGCTGATATGGTCTCCCAGTAAATATGGCAGCACAATCCTCTGACTCTTGTAATTGGGGGCAACAATCAGTTGGGTGGCTTGTCTCGGTGCAAATGCCACATGGCCTTGAAGAAGTGGGTTGGGATGTCTTTTGAGCCAATGCAATCTGTCTCACCATAGTAGTCAATTCTTCCAACTTGGTATCAATCAAATGATTTTCAAGAGAATAAGGACTTACCTGATGTACTCCCCTGACATGTGGTGTACCTCTATCTCCAAATTGTTGGGAGTTTTGGGTCATCTTGTCAATCAATGAACGTGCGGCTGCTGGTGTTTTGTCCACCAATGCTCCTCCAGCTGCGGCATCCACCATGCTCCTCTCCATAGGTGTGAGGCCTTCGTAGAAGTACTGGATAAGTAGTTGTTCACTGATTTGGTGATGTGGGCAGCTTGCACATAACTTCTTGAAGCGCTCCCAATACTCATACATCGACTCCCCTTGTGCCTGCTTGATCCCTGATATCTCCTTTTGAATGGATGCAGTCCTTGATGCTGGAAAGAACCTCTGCAAGAAAAGACGTTTTAAATCGTTCCAACATGTTACGTCTTCAGGTTGTAAATAGTACATCCAATCCTTTGCAGCTCCGTCAAGTGAGAATGGGAATGCTCTTAATTTAATTTCATCTTCAGAGACATTTCTTGGTTTAAGAGTCGAGAAGACTACATTAAATTCCTTTAAATGTTTGTTTGGGTCCTCACCAGATAATCCATGAAACTTTGGAAGAAGGTGAATTAGTCCAGATTTAAGTTCAAAGTCTGATTCAAGAGTTGGGTATGCAATGCAATTTGGTTGATAGTTAATATCTGGTGCAGCCAATTCTCGAATGGTTCTATTAAGTTCATTTCCATTATTCTTAGCCATTGGTTCTTGTTTTAGTTTGGATTTAGATGTGTTTCCAATTTTAGTGTTTCCAAAATGGAGGAGTTCTCCTGTTGGGTAAATGTCGACACTTCCCATGGATCGAGATTGCCTGATTCGAGCCCTAAGGCTGCGTTCAATCTTGGGGTCTAGATCAAAGAGATCCTCAGGTTGGGACCGTGTCATAAATCATATAAAAATAGAGAAATGAAGAAGAAGAATAGACCACAATATCATGAGAATGGAGTTCAATTGATGGTCTTAAAAAAATTAAGAAGAAGAAGAAGAGAAAAATGAACCAACATTGAGAAAGGTGAAAGAATAAAGTGAGAAGAGGAAGAAGAGAATGAAATGGAAAAAAAAATACCTCTAATTGATTGAGAAAACTATTTCCTCCCCGGCAACGGCGCCAAATTTGAAAGGCGCTGTCGTGGGCGCTTTCAAATGATATTGTTTCTTTACTAAGTGCAGCACAGTGGCTGACCTAGGTCGTTCTCTTGAGGAGGAATTAGTTTAACAACCCTTAGAAGGCTTGAAGAAACCAAAAAAAAACAAAATGATAAAAGATAGGGGTGGTTTGATTGAAAGACTTTTAGAACACGAAACAAAACAATCAAGGCAATCAAGGAGTAAAAGACAATCACGAACATTGTTTCTTTAAAAGCACTACTATGAGAAGTCGTAGCCAATCTAATCTACCCCTTCACCATTCTTTAATCATTATCCCATATGATTATAATTCATTAAAATGTGACCCCCTAACCTTGTCAACCCCCGAACCCTACGGAATTTGACACAATCACATGTATTTGAAGAAATGAGCACTAGGTTGTCTTTTAGACTTCCAATCGTAGTACCCTACTTTGATTGTGGTCCAAATCCAACTTATGATCAATGGTCAATTAGGGCAGAACCTCCTCTCTAGAGTTGAGAATTAATTAAGTTTAGGGATGAGAGTTGAACCCTACAATTCTATCCCAAGTTGATTAGATTTTACAATTGAAGTTTGTCTCTCTCGATTCACACAGGACCGACCTCGCGGTCAGATGCAAGTCGAGTGAGTTCCTTACAACTTAAATCTCAATTAATTAATCACAAATTATGAATTACAGTATGTTCATGGATTCAAAATGAATAAATGAAGGGGGTAGGGATTAGATCGACTACGAACGAAACTACTCTTCCATGGTTGGAATTTTCATTGTGGAGACATTTTGCATAAGCAACGGATTGAAAGGGAAATACTCAATCTTGTCTCCACTCTAAGATTCCAGAACCAAGAAGCAAAAAAAAGAAGATAGTAAAAGAATAACAAAGAAGATTTATTGAAGAAAAGGACAAGTTACAAGCATGAAAACAATGAAACACAAGTGGAGGTGGGAGAGGAGAGCCTTCTTAGAAGAGATCCTTGCACAAAGCCTCACTTCTTGCAAGGGGTTAGAGGAGTTCCTAGGAAACCAACTCTCGGCTACACCTTGCCCAAGCTCCGAACCAGCCTCCCAAAGAGTGAAAATGTCCTTTAAATAGAGTTGGGGAGGGGTAGGGTTACAAATGGTTTCAAGTGTGAATGTGGAAATTCGGGAAAATATTTTAATCCAAGTTGCACCGCCTGTTTGACCTCCAAAACGCGCGATCCAGCTGCTCTTCCAGAAGAATGATTTGCGTGAATTTTTGTCTTCTAGATGCTCTCCAAATTTGGGCCACATCCAAGCATGGATAAGAAAGTTATGGCCCAAATACAGAAGCACTATCCAGCCCAGCGAGTCCAGTCCAGCTTTGTCTTCATGGCCCATTTACTCCAAGTAAACCCACGATCTAGCTCCAATGGCCTGAATGAAAGTTGTAGAAAATTTAGTGAGACATTCGGTCACAAAATATTAAGTTCCAATTCGGGCAATAAAAATATTTATTCATAATATACCACAGTGCACTTTAAAAGGGTAAAACTGGAATTTTCATCAAATTTTCAATTGAGTGATCTAATCTCAAATATTCCATAATTGATCATATATAACACAATGTGAGGAAAGTTTGTCATTTATTATCAATAAAATATTCAATAAAAATTCCTTTTATCAATTATCTAGAGTTTCTCTCAATTTTTGACCAACACCCAACATTCAATAAACATATTAAAAGAAGGGAACGTGTTTCAGTATTCCGTTATGCTGATTCGATGTCGTAGAAAATTTTATTGGTCAAACAGTTCAACAACAGTTTAATATGACAAATTTATCTGTTGGTAATTAACATTTATATTTCCATTTATTGTAAGCAATATCAATGATTAATATTTTTTTATAATTTACATTTTAAATAAAATATTATATGTGGATATTACAATATTTATTTCAATAATTCTATATTATATTTATTGATATAATTATATTTATTATATTTATTGTATTTATTGTATGCTTATTATAAAATTAGATTATATGAACAATTGAAAACATGATACGAAGGTGTAAGAAACCTCTTACAAATATGTTTAAAGGTATTCAAACTCCAAGAAACATTACTTGAAACTCCAAACACTCATACATCACTTGACATTACAAGGTTCACAATAGATGTAGTTCTGTGCATGCAGTAATCATCTTCATCTCCACCATGACATGCTCCCCATGTCTGTTCCATGCCGCAACAGCCCCACATCATGAGTCTCCACTGCAACCTCTTCTGCTCATGCTTATTCCATGCCACGACAGCACCACCATGACTTTCTCTCCATGCATGTATTAATGCTCCTATAGTAGAAAATTTTAAGTCCCAACATAAGATATTCTTCACCTGACATGAATAGACTTGTACAGGGTTCAATTCCATTGCCCTTCTTGATAAATCATTCATCTACATGCAAGATGACTTAATCATCATAAATAATTACCAACAAAATAACATGTAACAAAATGAAAACAAGAAATATAAAAATGTAATTTATTTCGTTTGCCAAAATAGTAGTAAGAAATGAGAATAAAAATCCTAGAGTAACCCAATTACTAATTGAAACTAGAAAAAACAAGGGAAAAAATAATAACAAAAAATCATACAGTTGAAGGTACAAAATCTAGAAATATTAAACCGTTCACACCCCCAAATCACCATAAATTGTTCTTCTAATGCTAGAACATTTATTTCTTCACATCGAGGCCTGTAAATTGCCTATGCATGCCCTAAAAGCACCTCCATGGAGAAAAAAATAATAGAATAATGATAAAAAAACAAACTATAGAATATATGATATGTATATAGATGAATGAAATGACATGATGAATGCAAGACATGAAACAAAATGGAGTTAAAATAACCACAGTGAATTAAAATGACCAGACCTTGTTAATAAATTACGCCCATCCTTCATTGCCTAGTAAGGAATCCTCTATTAATACCTCATATGGTATAAAGAACAAGACGATGAAGAACACGTGAAAAACAGATCTTATGGACCAACAGCTCTTCAATTCATGAATTTGATGATGACCACTCTGCAACAACTAATGGGTCCTTGCCTACGCAAATGACATATGCTTTACCATTAATTTTATATGTTATAACATTCTGAAAATCATGCAATGGAGGGAAGATCCTCAAGTAAGGAGACAGAATATCCACCTGCACATACTGCATAGAGTTATTTGTGTCTAAAACCCATGACATCTCACACATGTTAGGTGTATCTACATATTCCATAGTGAACTCCCCAATCATCCCCACATTCCCCCTCTTTCCAGCCCTCAGCACTAGGGTGTTCCGATTGTAAGAGAAAATCTCGTTGGTTAGGTAGATAATGTCACCTGGTTCAAAGGCATCGCACTCCTCAGCTCATAGCTAAAAATGAACAGATGCCGTCTCGTCACCCACCAATGCCAAGCTTGTCTTGAGCTGACCATCTGTTGTGGTTTTTCCTTTGTCCAAAAGTATGAACCATGTGTTGATATTGTTCTGAGCTGCTGGAGTGTTGTCTCTGACATGTGTCATTCCGGATGACAATATACCTTCTTCAACCTTACCAGGGCGTTCAAATCACCCCCGTACAAGTTTAAATGGAGAGGGGAAGGAGAATTGGAAGGAGTGAAGGAGAGGGAATCACCAGTCAGCTCGGTCTGCTATCCGCTTCCTCTTTGAGCATTGCCTATTAATCCCTCAAATTCACAATAAACAATCATTTATTATGTATATCACTATGCAAAATGGATAGAATATTTCACTACAATCAAAATGAGGTAATTCAGTTCCAAAGAGTGCTAACATATTCCTCTAGAAATTGATAAACAAAAAGATTCAATCTAAACACGCTATTCTCGAGCCTTATTATCAAGAACCTGAAATATCAATCGTGAATAAAGGTTCCTTTAACTTTACACTCATTTTTTGAACTCAATCCTTTGTATATGAATTTAGCATATGAGACGGAAATATGAAGATAGCATATTGAGAAGCTGCATTAATTATAGACAACAAAAATATTTATTATTTTGAACAAACAACAAAAGAAATATTTAACAACAAGAAACTAAAATAAGTATAGCTTAGTATGTGTTTTTCAAGAGTTTTGGCGTTGTCTAGCCATATTTAAATTAGAAAAACATGAAGATATTATAGTTGAGGGAAGATGGACCTTGACCCAACATGTGTAGATGAACAACATCAAAACCATTTAAAGAACCTCACAAGAGAATCACTTTTATAGAGTTAAGTAGTTAGAACCGAGAAAGAGAACCCAAGAAAACAGTTCCCCAACTGTCCCCCAGAATGGGAAGACTTCATAACAGGTCCTCAGCCTATTTAATAATGCAATAAGAAATGGATATAACTTACCTTGACCCATATCTTGAGTATCATTTATTTATATTATAACAGTCCTTGAGCAGATAAGGGCTGGGGGGAGGGGGGGGGAGGGGGGAGGGGGGGGATCGAGAGCTCCACGGAAATGGCCCCCTCTATGATGTCTCTAGAAAACCCACTCCCACTGAGATTACATGGATTGATCTTTTTTCTCAATTCAATCCCCTCCTTCCGGAAACGAGATGAAGTGCAATGCCAAAACTGATGCATCACTTTATGCTAATTTTTTTGCTCAAAGGTACACAATGTTGCTAGAATATTTAAAACAGGATCCTAAAATTCATGGTGGACCACCTAATTGCATTCTTCTTTGCAGGCCTTTGGAATAGGTTCTTAGTGAGTTGGGTTTTAGGGGTATTTTTAAGAGAGTTAAGGATGAAAAAAAACACAGAAGTTGTGACTCTATTTGAGGATGTGGTTTGTCTTAATGATGTAATTGAAGATACATGCAAGCAAGTAGAAAACTTAATTTGAGGACTTTTAGTTGGAAACATAATTTATCTTGGTTTTGCAAAGCATGTAAAGATCTTTTCAAAGGATGGGATGTCATTTATGGCTAGCTGTCAATGTCTTGTTGACCGACTATCAGAGATTGATGATTTGGACACTTTTAAACTAAAATGGGAATGAAATGATTGAAGAAGGTTGTAATTTTTGTTGATAATTCTGGATCGGATGTTATTCATGGTATCTTGCCATTTGACAGAGAAATACTACGGCATGGCATGCAGGTTGTCTTGGTAGCTAATGATCTACCATCTATAAATGATGTAACTTGCCCTGCACTTATGGACATCACAATAAAGTTGAAGGGTGAAAATGGGAAGCTTAAGGGGGTTGATGCATCAAAATTTTTGATTTCTAATTCTGTCAATGACCTTCCTGTTATTGATTTAACAAGTGTCTCACAAGAGCTTTCCTACCATTCGATTGATGCAGACCTTGTTATTTTGGAAGGGATGGGCCGTGCAATAGAGACAACCCTTTATGCTCGGACAAAACAACAATCAATGCCTTCAATCCCCATCTTCAATGCAGTGAACTACATATCTTCAACCTAACCCTTCACACTCAGCTTCAAACTCAGACAGGAAAAAAACCAATGAAATATAAAATTCTTCCAAACAGAGAACATTCTTCATTTGAGCATCAATGAACATGCGACGACGAAAACCCCTAAAATCGTTGATGGATTATTATTTGAATTAAAATTCAAATCCCTTACCAGTGATCTATAACCTTCAAACAGATACCGAACACACCCATTCGACCATGGCATGGACATTCTCGATTCTATGTTTCGGGGAATTTCTAAAGAAGCAAAGAGCTTCACATTGATAGAAATCATGGAGGTAACGCTGGTCTTTCTGCTACATATTTACCCTTTGAGGAATCCTTCATCGTGGCCATGGGAACGAGAACACATGTAGGTGCTTTCCGAGAATTTCGACACCAATGTTAGTCTTCCGCCTTCCGCTCCCTAGTTCATTGTTTTAGGTTTTCAGGTATCAAATTGGGGAGGATTTTGGGTCGTAGATCGAAGTGGCGTAAGATTAATCATTTCTATTAAATTAATATATATATATATTTCATATGCATCTAATTTTTATTTAAAAAATAAATTTTGAGTTGGTATTGTTTTTGAACCATTTATCAATAGTTTTATATCAACCATATTTATTTCATGTAACATTATTAAATTTTTAATATGATATTTCAATGTATAAACATGTGTTTTTTTATCTAAAAAATACATGTTAGAAGTGACTAAGAAATAAAAATATATAAAATAATTACTAAAATACTTATTCTAATCGGATAATTTATTGCCACATATTATTCAAATGATAAAAGTTTTTTTAGTAACGATAATTAATATAATAGATTTATTTGTTGTCAAAACAATTACTGGTAATTATATAATAAAACAACAAATTTAATTATGAGTAAAATATTTGTTGGTATTGAAAGATCAATACAAACAGATAGAGTTGATGGTTAAAACATTTTCCAGTACCTGAAAATAATACCAACAAGTCTTGATATCTGTTTGAAATAATCATTTTTACCAACATATATGTTATCTGTCATTGAATTTCTGTTGGTATAAGTCAATTTTTTTGTAGTGATTTCTATTTCCATGTGATTATGTTTTGTCATTAATCATCAAAATAGCTTCCCCATTTGTTGCGATGCAGAGAACATTTCCAAATAAAATAAAATAAACTTTAAAAGTTTATTTTATTTTATTTTATTTTACATAAAATTTCCAAAAATTAATTTTTTCCTTCGACCCGCACTGGCCGATGCGAAGCCCATTATCAGGTAAATTTTTCGTTCCGGATGCAACAGTGCCCTCATATTTTTAATCCGAGTATCCAATTGGAAACTGCCACAACCACGCACACACACCAACTCACGAAAGATAAACAAAATTTAAACCACCATTTCGAGCTCACTGGGCCATGGAATAACATGTCGTCTCCTCACATGGTCTAGTAATAAGTCCATATTATATTGAAAAATAATACAGGGAAATTTGACACATTACAGAAGGAATCAAGTGGTAAAACTCTCTTCTGTTTTCTTTCAATTTCTTTCCATGTTCATTTCTTTTCATATGTTCTCCTAACTTCCCCTTTTCTAAGTAGCTTGAACACTCAATTATATTACATATATATAAAATTTAACTTATTTAGGGAATAATTCTTCATCATATCTCTTAACCACTCTCTTTCACTTTAGGAATAAAAACATCGTCTCTGAGGTGCTGATTTAGCACCTTGGTGGACTATGTGCTTTCATCATTAAATTCTGTCATCATGGCTAGTCATGAAATATTTTTTATTATTGAAATATATAATAATATATGTATTATATCTTATATAATGTTATGGAATCATTTTTTACAAATGATATTATTTTATAAAAAAAATGAGTTGTTGTGATAAAAAATGCTAAAGTAATGTAAACGATTATATTTAATGATTTATCTAACGAATCATCCTCAGTTATATAAAAAAAGGATTTTTCATATCATATAAGTTTATTAATAACATGTAAGTTTAGTTCTATAGAACTATCCTCATTCTATGTGATTTTACATATAATTATATAAGTAAATTGATCATGAAAACCAAGGAAATAAATGCTCCCAAACGAGGAAATTAAATCACATAACCCATCAAAAATTGGCATATATCATCTTAATAAAATTATACCAAATCAAATACATTTTTAAAAGGTTCTAAATTAATTTATTAGTGTATTTAATTTTATTATTTATGATATTAAGATCAAATGAAAAGTCATTTTAAACATAAGGTAAGAGATTCTACCATAACCTCCTATATTCTTTAATGTTACACTTTCACTCTTTTTACCCTAATAAACTTTTATTTTCATTTTAAATAATTATTATAAATTATGTTATATGTTACAAACCCATTTATCAATATCCATTTATCATTATATTTCGATATATACATGTTTTTAAAAGGTTCTCTACTCTATTGTTCGTGATAAACATGCTCAATTTAAGGGATCTTTATGAATTCTTACCCATTTTTCCAGTGCACTGTGTAATCATTTCTGAGAAAACATGTTTTTTTCAATAAAAAATTTTCTTTACTTTTAAAATATTAATGTGTCACTTCTCGTTTTATATAAATTATTATTCTCTTCTCTACTTTAAACTCTCTTTTGTATTTTCAATAAACCTCAATGAAATGTTTTATTTCCAAATTTTTTTAAAACACTCTTTTATATGATTTAACTTAGGATATAAATCCCTAATCATGATCTATAATTTGATTCCCTTATTATTGTCTACTTTTGATTTAAATTCATTTTTTCATGGTCACCATTTTGATATTCCTTTTTAATAAGCTTTTTAACATGATTATGATACCCAATTCTTTCCATTGGTAAAAATTTTGGTTGATTGCTTGTGTATTATTCTTTATGTGGAAAAAATATTTATGAAAATGTTATGATGGGTGAACATAGATAGAAATCCAATGCAATGGGTTATTTTTAGTCTCATGAGACGTTATGTGCAACAGTCTTAGGGGTTACCCTAGACTTGTGATTCTCTAAGTGCATCGAGCCTTAACATGTACTAATGTCATGATTTATGTTGCTGAAAATTACTATGAATTCAGGACTATATTATCCCATTTCATTATTCCCTATGTTTAATCATGTTCTATGCCTTTTTATATCATTAGGTTATGCCTTCTAACCCATATCCTATGATTTATTTTATTGTTTATTCCCTTATTGGGATTTTTAGCTCATCCATTTTTCATGTTATCCCTAGGTAATCCTATGAAGATGTAAGTTCTAAAAAGAAGTTAGGATATCAAAATGGTTGATAAATAAATTAATTGTTTCATTGAGCCACATGTTTTCTATTTTTTTACCTTGTCTTCTAAGACAGTAGAATTTATGATCCTAGGCTTATAATTTGATGTTTAACAATGATCAAAATCATGTTATGATATGTGTAAAAGGATATGGTCCCAATATTAGTCATGAAATTACTAAAATTTTTATATATTAGATATTATTTTTTAAAAATCCATTGAACTAAAACAATAAAATAAAATATGTCTTATAATGGTGGTGGTATTCGTCCCGTATACACGAGCGACATTTCCACGATTCCACTAGGTGGAAAATAAATAAAGTGGATAATATGTATGAAAACATATATTTTAGTACACCTTAATTCATGATTTATGGCATAAAAATATACAAAATAAATTCCAATATTATATATTAGACCTAGTGTCTTTGGGAAACTAGCTACATAACACAAAAACCTGAAACATGAGTACAACAAAATTATTTAAAAAATCCACCACATGAAACAACATTACATCATTCTTCTAATATAGAACACGATATCCTGGGGATATAAATAAGAAATGGGTGATTTTTAATTCCCAGTTAGGTAATAATCAATGCATAGAATATGGTGATGTTGTATATGTGAGAATGGAGGCATAACATAGTGACATAGAATGGTGAGAATCATAACCATGAACATCAAAGCATCATATAATATAATAACATCAATGAAATATAAGAAATATGGAAACAACATAAATATTTTCATTATAAAAATAATTCAAGAAAAACCAAAAGGAATAATAACATAGTGTACTTAGGATAACCTCGTTTTCACTAAATATGATATCTCATTATATAAAAACATTTCCCAATGTATTGGAGTGGAATACCTATCACATTCATATCATTTACATTCCTTTGAGTGTCACATAGATCGTACAACATAATAACATATTCCAAAAACTTTAATCACATGATTATGTAGCATGAGTTACATACATGGATATCCCAAATAAATGATTTTTTTATCTAGGTTAATACCCTTGAGTGGTAATTTGGATGGGTATTAAAAACAAAAATTATTAGAATAGAATATCATAATATACATTCGGTTGCATAGAATGTGTATATAATGATTCATTGGCGGGTTTAATGATAGTTATAAGTGTTCTAAATTTAATTTGAAATCAAAAGGATATATATTTTATGTGGTAAAACATATTCCAACAAGAACATTTTGAAATCAATTGGCATAATAAAAATAATGTTCGTGAATAAAGATGAGAAGAGAATCCAATCCACTTATTAATTGCAAAGGTAAAGGTCATAATGATATGGGATAAATGAGATCACAGTCATAAAATTTCAATTATATAGTAAAGGGATATTTAGCATGGAATGAAAACATGATCAATTGACATTTCAATGGATTAGCACAATCATGGTGCTTGAAGAGAAACAAATAGAGGGATTATATACTGTGAGAGGCTGCTTCTGAAATCTTGGAAGGGGATTATTAAGAACATAATAAAACATTGGGAGGGATTTAGAGAGTGAGAGGGATAGTAAATTCATTCCCAATGGGGAATTTTTTAAAAGGATAGTGAGGATGTCAGGGTATTTATAGAAAAAGTGGAGGGTAACCTTTACAAATTTCTAAACATAGGTTTTGGAGACTATATGATAACAAAATTAGAACCTATAATCTTGGCATGGATTTTCCCATGATTTTCAAACAATTGGATAAATTTTAATGTTTTTTTATCAATTCCAACCCAACTATGAAAATTAATACCATTGATGATTTCTTTGTGAGTAATCTTTAAAAAATGATTTAAAACCATAAAAAATAATATTGGTTTTGGTTGATTAATTATAGTATTATAAAATTAATATAATAACATAAAAAATTATTTTAATGGGAAAATAAAAATTATTTTTTTGTATATTTCTTATATTTTTTATTGCATCACTTTTGGGAAATCATTATGTCCAATGTATGTTCATATATTAATATCATTTAAAAATTTTACCCAAAAATTTTACAATGTTAGAAAATTATGAAAAATTATCCATTGGATATTTTATATATTATTCTCTCAATAATAATATTTATTTTTTCAAATAAATCCTCAAAATGTGGTAATTTACAATGTTAAATTGAAATTCCCATTTATTGAAAAAATACATCTTGTTATGATGATAAGAGTTATCTAACCCTTATAAATATTATATTATACTAAAATAAATTATACTATAATCTGTATTTAAATAATTATTACTTAAGAGGGATATTTTATTAAAATATCATTCATTTAAAAAAATCATCAAAAAATAGGTTTTAATTGAATATATATATATATATATATATATATATATATGGACAATACTATTTTGATTTCATTGTATCAAAATATAATTTTAAAAAAACTCACTAATAACTTATAAAGTTATAATACAATGAAAAAAATACAATTATTATTTCAAATATAATGAAATATAAAAATAATTTTGACTGGGTCCAGAATCATAACCCCTTGTTACAATAGCGTATACCTTAAGGGTAATATGTATGGTAGTGTCACGTTTTGGGGTGGTTCAACGAACATGGATTGGGTTGTGATCTCAGAATGCTTGAATTTAACCAATGATTTTTTATTCAGATGTTAAGTATAAAATTAGGAATATTCACTAGAAAACCCCAGTGATTTAATCTCACAAAAGTGCTATAGTAAATGTGCATCGTAGGGTATGATTCTACTAATTAATGTTATCACTTCTTCTATCAATGTTAATTGGTATTTTTCCAAACCTTCAATGTAGTAATCATAACTTTCATTGTATGATGGATACATTATCAATGGTTAATATTCATTGAATTCTATAAATTCTTGATAGGTTATATCATTACAAAAACCAGAGTTGTGCATGTGTTTTCTATAACTACATTACTTAATATAAAACATTTAAAATTGATGTTTCATTTCCGAATATCTATGTCATCAACATTTTACCCATTTTAGAAATAACACCCATGAAATTTACAATCATTAAATAAAGTGGTATTGAAAAGATGAAATCAACATTTTCCCTGATTTTACAATATTTTAATAAGATAAGTTTTATTTATTTTTATAAAAATATTGATATTTATCTAAATATTGAAAAATTCTATTTTTTACAAATAATATTTCTTTTATGAAATCCTTAGTATATATGAATAAAATAAAAATTTATGAATCATTTTTTTCAAAAAAAAAATACTATAAGTTAAAATATAAACACAAGATATATTAAATTTAAATAAGTGACCAATGTTTAACTTTTTTTATCATAATTTTTTTAATAAAACTATTTTTATACCTTTTACATTTATTAATTTAAAATTATTTTTGGTCTAATTTTAGATATTTAATAATATTAAATGGAAAAAATAATTTTTATTCCAACAATTCAAATTTTCTAATAAGTTTAATTTTTTTAGTAAAAAAATAAACTAGCTACTGTGGTCAAAAAATGATTTTCTTTCATTATAGTAAATAATGTTAAAATGTTAAATTAATTGTAAAGGACTTTTAACATGATATAAATATGTCTAAAAATGTGTATATGAGAATTATATGGAATAATAATTCACAACTATCAATTATTTTACTCTTTTGGTGATAATTTCCTTTCAAAGTTACATGTGTTTAATATAATATTGATGGCATTTACAAAATATGTGTCTCATCTAACTTATAATGGTATACCTTCCCCACCACACATGTAATAAAAAAAGCCTCTTTATTCATATATAATTTCCCCAAATACTTCCATAAAACTCATATTCACCTCCATTAGTTCCTTTTATCATCATGGTACCACCCGTAAAAGGTCGAATCCATTTTCGTAAAGTAGTTGTTACATGGAGTAATGTAAAAATTCTGAATCAATCCTTTTCATTTCAATTAGATAATTTATTTTGTAACCTGTTCCAAATATATTATAACTATGATAACATAATTTCATCAGTACCATATGTTTAATTAAATTTTATTAGGTTAATGGAATAACCATTTTATACATTCCTATATCTATTCAAAAATGTGAACCTCACTCATGTGTATGTGTGAACTACCACCTCCAAGAAGAGACGTATTACATTTTTCATCCCTAGTTATAATGACTAATTATATAGAATAATTTAATGAATCTATATTATATTTATAACATAACTATGATTCTATAATGATAATTTTTTATTTTCATCCCTTTATTTCTATCTATTAAAAAAACAAATCATCACTTATGTGTATATGTGGAGTAACCCCTCTATGAAATGATGCATTACATTTTTCATCATAATAATAAATGTATGGTTTTAAATATGTATGTAATAAATTAATTTGATATATATATATATATATATATATATTCTGTAACTATAACCATGGTGAAAATACTGAAACCGTTAAATCAAAACTTGTGTGGAAAATAGGACAGTTGACATCCATATATTAATTTTAATTAGATTTTGTTAAAAAAATTATTATTATAAAATTATAAAAGGAACTAAATATTGTATAATATATATGAATGTAGTTTTAATATGTATTAAAAATAAATTAAAATTTATTATAATAGAGTTAGAGTGGATATAATGAAATTCAGAACCTGTGGTAAGGGTTTCTACATCTCAATTTCTCTTCATTAAGATATGTTCTGTAATCACAACTTAATATTTTTGGGGTATATGTTTCCATGAATCTATTTTATGATAAAGTTTATAAAAAATATTTGTAACACCCCAAGCTTCTACGGTACGCTTCTCTTTGAATAATGTGATAGCGTGTGTTGTACGCAACACCGAGTTCTAACACACCATAACTAATCAAACTAGCCGTTATGAATAGTAATACCTACCTTTTGAAATTATATATATTTAATATTTGAAAATGGACTTCATTTTTGGATTCGGAATATCGAATTTAGCCTAAGGTGAAATTTTGGTACATTTCGGATAACTTTCATATTTTGATGAATAGTGAAAATTACTAAGTTTTAATTAAAAACAACTTTTTTAATCAAAATAATTAATAGTGATAAATTATGAATTTGAGTGGTTTTAAAGTATATTTAGAATATATTTTTACCATTTAATATAATGTTGGTCATTGGACATAATTTTACAATTAAACCGAACATAAACAAGTGTCAATCTTTTGATAGTTATTATCTCTTAAAAACATGCTTTTTGTTTTGACAGCGGGAATTAATTTTAAATTAATTTATGCCACTTCTGTGTTTTGAATTTAGGAAAATGGACTCCATATTTGGAATCAGGATGTTCAAATTGTGTAAATGGGTAACTTTTATTTTTAGACATTTTGAATAATTACTGCGGTAAATATTTTATTTACCATGGTTAAGGGTAAATCCGGTAAATAAGGGTTAAAAAATAATATTATAATAATACTAAATTACACTAAAACGTGTCTTAAACCTATTGGTTGATACATGGTCGACCATGGGAATCTTTGGGTCTATTTTGGGACCCCATGGATCCACTTGTAAGTGATAATGACACTTTATTTTAATTAAGTTAAAATGAATACAAAAATGACACAAGCATATATCTTTTAGAAAAACAATTGTTACATAGGGTTATATATGTTGGATTTTAGATTATAAATATTCATTAGAAAGATAAAAATATTTCCTACATAATTATATTTTATTTATAATTTTTAAACATTAAATAATTTATTTTATTTATGACACAATGATGATGCAGTAATTACTATAATAGTGAAAAATTAAAATAATTGATATTATAAATACCCAAATAATTATAATATGAAACTTTTAATGAATTAAACTAATTTTCCAGGATAATATGATATATTAGGATTGATTTAATTGACTTTGTTCGAAGTAATCAATCTGTTATGAGTTTCACAAAAATCAACTATTGAATAGTGTCAAAATTGACATAAAAGAGTTCTTAAAACAAATATTATATTATTAATTGATATTAAATTCCTAAAAATATAAGGTTCGGCCAAGAGACTTATATCATGATAGGTTAATCATTAATGTACCACTTGGGGGTCTCTTGGATGTATATAGTAAGTTTATTAACCATATTATATAAAAATACAAAGAGACATTGTAAAAGTGAAACTAATTAACTTAGAGTTAATACTTAAAGATAAGGTTAATATAAGTACCCAAACCTGTCTAAATTCTATTGGTTGAGTGGTTTTAGACCTATCCCCACCTTAACCTTTGAATAATCAACTTTGGAGCCATTAGAAACCGAATATGAATTTATTATAAATTAATATTTCTAGCTTTTCCAAAGGTGCCCCTCACCCCTCTTATAAAAGGGCACTCCTCCTTCTCATTTCTTCACACCTTAAAAGCCTTTTGGTTCGGCCAAACTCTGCCCAAATACTCTCCCAAAATCCCTCACTAAAACCTAGAGGCCTTAGTTTGATCATAAAGCCAACCTAAGGATCCTTTTTGATCAAATCAAAAGGAAGAACCCGAAGAAGAGGTAATGATTTCACCACCCTTTTCCAAGTTCCTTTCTTCTTCCACTTCCTCTTTCTTTGTTCTTACCATTCTAAAATAATAACTCCAGTATCTTACATATACTATGATGTTATTATAAATATGGTACAACCATATTCAGTATTCTATCCACCCTTTGAATAACGTGTCACCATACGTGCGTACGTACGGACTACCGTCTCCACGTCGTGGTGTAATTGTTATTCAATATAATATTATTTGGATGGGTATAATAATGATGTGTAACTCATGTAAATAATAAATATAACATGTTAATGATTCTGTATATATGATATACCATCCATTTATATATTATTCTAATATCGAAAGAATGATATTGTCGCTCGTGCGTACGTACGGACTACCGTCTCCACGAACCCGATGAGATTCATTCTCCATCGTATCCATTCAAGTATAATTATCATTTGATGATTTAAAAATGATGTTTAAGGACTTGATATCATTCTGGATATGAATAATATACAACCTATCCTTTACAAAAATGTCTTACGTAACAAAACATATAAAAGAAAACAAGTAAGTTAACACCCGAAACAACGATAATACTAAGATATTATTGTAAATCGATATTAAAAGATCATATATGATATCATATTAATGTATATGATTATTGTATAATTTAGTAACAATTATTTCACCATTATACAGGAGGTTAACCTACCCCAACCAAGGAAAAGTACAAGGTAAGGGTTTACTTTACAACCTCTTCATTATCCAAGGTTGTTTATACGTAATAATCTACTGGGATCTCTTTATCATCCACATCCATGTTTCTTAAAAATGCATTTCAAAACATTTTTACTATTTACTAGAATATGAGTTAAAGTCATTTATACCCTTTTTGACTTTTATAAGTGGTTTATAAAGGAATCTTTCGGTCGTTTTCAAAACAAGGTCCTTTTTAACCTTTTCGACAGAATTAAGGTAAGAATGTTTTTTTAACTTATACGGCGGGTGCGGCTATTTTCCGCCGTTATAAAATCTTCAAATCTTCCCTTACAAGCTTATAAGAATATTTTCAAAGAAAATGTTTTATTTTATATGGATCTTAAATTATTTCAAAATAAAAGGAGATATTTTTTTAAAAAAGAATTTTGATTTCATCTATGTCAACATCCTTTGATGGATTTTAAGATTATTTGAAGTTCATTTATTATGATACAAAACTTCTATATTGTATTGAAGGTTTTGTGATATGTTTGACTATGGATGTGCTATTTTTATACCATTCATAGTTTATGGTGAAATTATTGACATTTCGTATGCTAGTTTTAATACGAATGTTTATGTTATGTTTAAACCTTTTCATATGGGAATGCATTGGACTTAATAAGTGACGGGTGGAGCCCGCTATAGCTCCTCGATGCATCAGTAGGTCTCATGAGACAAACTAGTGTCTTGGCACAAGGCCTTGACAAAATCTTATTTGTAGTCTTGGCACGAGGCCTTGACTATATGGTTATGATAGTCTGGCATTATGCATTCCAACATTATGAAAGTGGTTATTGATTTTTGCATGTGATTATTCGATTAGTAGAATATCCATGTGAATAAGTAAATGGAATTATTTCATTTTATTTATGCCATACCATGTTGAAAGTTCATGTTTAAAAGGCTTTTGTTTTAGTTATACATTGCCTTAAATGTTTATTATTATTTATGAAAGTTTCCGCTATATTGTTATCCTTACTGGGCATTTGAGCTCACCCCTTTTCTATGTTTTATTTTTCCCAGGAAGTGAAGAAGTAAATTATGAATGACCTGCAGGGATATTATGTGGGGATATGAGTGTGGATTATGGAGACATTATGTTATTGTAGTAGTTTTTCATTTTATGATGTAATGTAAAACTTATGAATATATCTAGTGTTTCCAAGGCTACTAAACCAATCAGTCTTTCGAGATTTGATCTTTCTTGTGATCATGCCAATGTTATGTAATAATGCACCGACTCTGGGTAACTGGCACTACTGGAAAAGGGACCTTTCCCAACAGTTGTGTACCAACGGTTCAATGAACCGTTGGCATATCTTGTTTTTCCCAACGGTTTATAGAAACCGTTGGGAAAAACCCCTCAATGCATAGTTTTCCCAACGGTTTCATACAACCGTTGGGAAAGATAGGTTTTTCCCAACGGTTCCTAAGAACCGTTGGGAAAAGTGGTGAAAAATCTTGTTTTCCCAACGGTTCTATGGAACCGTTGGGAAATGTTGGTCATTCCCAACGGTTTTTAATAACCGTTGGGAAAAAAAAGCCCCAAATACCAAATCGAGCCAGCGGCCTCCCCACATTCCAGAAGCATTCAGTTCATGTCCTCCTGGAGCGATTCCTTGCAGAAGGACCTCCCAATCCCCACATCTTCCATCAGATCAGCACCTACCAGGTTAGACTCCTATATTTTATCAACGATATAGTTCCAGCTCTTATAAATCATATACTTCTATTCTTGATTTCGTTATTCCCAATTATTAGGGTTTTTGTAAAAATTTATGATTGTTTCATGGTGGTCATGTGCACCACTATAGGTACATTGATTCACTAATTTATTTTGGTATTTCCATAAAATTCGAATACAATTTATTAATGAATCAATGTTGAGTGTTAACATGACATTCATGTTCTTTATTTAAAGTGTAAACAAATACTTATATAGAATTTCCTTGTAAAACCTGATGGTTTAACTCTAGTTAAATGGAATCATAATTTTGTATGTTATTAATATTTAGTAATTGGTGAGGTGAATCATATATGTATATGAAAAATGGATCAAGATCATTTAGTATTGGATAGAATTATTCCCTAGTAATGTGAGACCCTTATGTTGTGGGGTGAGTATGGAGTAGTGAGATATATTGCTTGTTACTTACCTTTTTTCAATTCTATGAGGTAATGATGGCATGCACTCATTTTTTGAGATCTGTCAATGTTTTTATGGTTTTGATAGTGATCCATGATGTGTATCCTAGTATGTAAGATCCTCACTACTGGAAACTGGAGTTTTCCCAACACTTACATACCAACGGTTTGGTATAACCGTTGGTATTTGAGAGGTTTTGCCAACGGTTCTTGGAGCCGTTGGGGATCAAGTGGGCAAGTCTGGTCAAGCTCTAACGGCTAGTTTGACTTTGCTTACCGGCTGACCGGTGCTTGCCCACCGGCTGGCCGGTGCCTTGGAAGGTGGAGAGAGCTTCTGCCCAGGAGCCACCGGCTGGCCGGTGGGAAGGCCACCGGCTGGCCGGTGGTGAGACAGTAGGTCTCACTATTCCAAAGAGTTCCACCGGCTGGCCGGTGAGGAGGCCACCGGCTGGCCGGTGGTCTGGACAGAAGACATCCCATTCTGTCTGGGCCCACCGGTTGGCCGGTGGCCAGACACCGGCTGACCGGTGGCACCTGGCAGAGGGCAAGCCCTTCTGCCTTGTCCACCGGCTGGCCGATGGGCTGGATCCGGCTGGCCGGTGGTCCTACACCGGCTGGCCGGTGGACTTGAAAAAAGTCCACTTTTCCTTTTTTTTGCCACTTCTTGCTCCTGAAATCATGCCTATTAACAAGAACACTTGAAACAACATTAGATCACTATGAGAGTGATTGTGATCATTAAAATCCAAGAGAGTGGGGTACAACATTCCCTACTCTTCCTTCAAAAGTGATTGACCATGTGTTTTTAGGCAAGATGCGATGTGATTGTCCATGTGTCTTCAGGTGAGATGTACTATGATTTCCCTAGTGTTTTTCGATGAGGTGTGATGTGATAAGGCTATAATAAGATGTGGCATGTGGTTGGGGTCATGTAGGGTAGGAGGATGGCACAAGGTTGATGTTATTCATGTTCATGATACCCTACTAATATGGTTATGGGATGAGTCATGCTGTTATGTGATATAACACATTAAGTTCTTGTTGGTTTTACATTTTTTCAATAACACATTTGTATGTTTTTTTGACATGTGTAGTTGATACCTTGATTATTTTCTTCCTTTATCGTTTACTTAAATGTATATTCTATTATAGTTAATGCATATTGAATTGTTTATGACAAAATGACTTATATAAATTCTTTTTACAGAATGGACAGAAGTTGGATGTATGAAACCGATCGGATCTCAGATGATTTTCAAAACAATTTGGAGAGCTTTATAGATTTTGCATTTGACAATGCTTCAGATAGTGGTCGCATACACTGCCCATGTTCCAATTGTGTTGGTAGACCTTGGTTGAGCCGTGAAGAAGTCAGCTACCACATAACCAAAAATGGGTTTCAAGCAAACTACTTTCTGTGGTATCACAATGGGGAGAAAACGAAATCTCAAATTGGTGATGATCGAAATGAAAAGACTGGAATGGAGAATTTGTTAGATGATCGGTTTCCGTTTATTCGTCATCATGAAAAAGAAAGGATTTCGACTCAAGAAGACTTCGATATGAGGACAGCTGATGCATCTAGTGAAAATGATGATATTGATAGGGTGAAAAAATTGAATGATGCTGCCACGACTCCAGTATATCGGCAATGCGATAAAATGAAAAAGCTGGAATTTTTAATCCGATTATTTCATGGGAAAACTATGTATGGGATTTCTAATACAGCAATCGATTACATTCTTACCCTCTTGAAGGATTTACTTCCAGATGATGCAGATATTCCCTCAAACCACTATATGGCATGGAAGTTAGTTGAGGAACTTGGATTTTCAAGAAACAAAATTCATGCTTGCCCGAAAGATTGCAGTTTATTCTGGGAGGAAACCGCTGAACGAAATGATTGTATAAAATGTGGCACATCCCGCTGGAAGTCAAAATCTGATGGAACACCATCCCGCGTTCCACAGAAAGTAATGTGGCACTTTCCATTGATTCCCAGACTCCAGAATCTTTTTATGTCTGATGACATATCAATAAAAATGAGATGGCATGATACCGAGAGAAAGAAGACTGATGATGAGTTGGTTCATCCTGCAGATGGATTTGCATGGAAGAGATTTGATGCTCGACATCCTGATTTTGCAGCTGACGTGCGTAATGTGAGGCTGGGTCTTTCATGCGACGGTTTTAATCCGTTTGGGCAGATGCTTACTTCGCACAGCACATGGCCAGTTTTTATACACATTTATAATCTTCCCCCATGGTTGTGTATGAAAAAACCTTTCACTTTCATGAGTATACTCATATCTGGTCCTTCTGATCCTGGCATTGATATTGATGTATACATGCAACCTTTAATAAAAGAGTTGAAGCTTCTTTGGGATGTGGGTGTGCGCACATACGATGCATGTTCGAAAGACATATTTCAGATGCGCGCTGCGCTTATGTGGACAATCAATGATTTTCCGGCTTATGCAATGATGTCTGGATGGAGCACGAAGGGGAAACTGTCATGTCCAGTTTGTATGAAGAATACACGATCCAGAAGACTGAAACATCGTTGTAGTTTCAGTTTTATGGGACATCGACGATTTTTGCCAA
Organism: Viscum album; assembly: GCA_963277665.1. Classification (NCBI taxonomy): domain Eukaryota; kingdom Viridiplantae; phylum Streptophyta; class Magnoliopsida; order Santalales; family Viscaceae; genus Viscum; species Viscum album. The sequence goes on along the minus strand of OY728119.1, from coordinate 1,007,415,273 downwards.
AGGATCATCCATATAGAATGAATCGTCGAAGATTTGATAATACTATAGAGACCGATGATCCACCTCAGCGTATGTCTGGAACTGATGTGCTTAATGAATTGAAAGATTTCAGTTTTTCGTTCGGGAAGGGTCAAATGAAATCTGGAAAGAGAAAGAATGTTTCCACAGAAACCTGTTACAATTGGAGGAAGAGGAGTATCTTTTTTGATTTGCCTTATTGGTCAACCAATTTGCTACGTCATTGCTTAGACGTAATGCATATTGAAAAGAATATATGTGAAATGTTGCTTTCAGTTCTTCTAAATGTCAAGGGGAAGACAAAAGATGATTTACGATCTCGACGTGACTTGGTGGATTGGGGCATCAGACCAGAATTGCATCCTGTGCGTATCAGTGAAAATAAATGGCAACTTCCATGTGCTTCTTATGTGATGACACCTACTGAAAAAAAACAATTTTTGGAAGTATTAGAGACTATTAGAGTTCCTGATGGCTATTCAAGCAACATATCTAAACGGGTCAACAGAAGAGAGTTGAAGCTAAAATCTTTGAAGACTCATGATTATCACGTTCTACTGCATGAGTTGCTTCCAATAGCAATCCGTCATCTTTTGTCCAATAATGTAAGGGTGGGTGTTATTCGGTTGTGCCATTTGTTTAGAGATCTTTGTGCTAAGAAGTTGTCGAAGTCTTTCTTGCAAAAAATGTTGACAGATGCCCCATTAATTTTGTGTGAGTTGGAGAAAATATTTCCCCCATCATTTTTCACATGCATGCTGCATCTGACTGTCCATATTCCAACTGAAATACTTCTCGGAGGACCTGTTTCTTTTCGTTGGATGTATCCAACTGAAAGAAATATGTTCACATTAAAGTCTTATGTTCGAAACAAGAATCATCCCGAAGGTTCTATCGTGAACGGTTACTTAGCTCAAGAATGTATGGATTTCTGTTCAATGTATTTGTCTGATCTTACTACAAGAATGAGCAGACCAATGAGAAATGAAGAAGAACAATATGAGCAAATTGAACCCAGTTTTCCATCACTTCCTCCAACAGGAGGAATTCCTGGATCATATACATTGAAGACATTAAGCAATGAAGAGCGGGAGATGGCACATCGCACAGTTTTGTTCAACTGTGATTTGTTCGATGACTATATCAGGTAACAAAATTGAATATGTATATCTTACATATATATCTGTTAAACTATTCATATTTTTTTATCTACAGGGAACATAAAACAATGATAAATAGGAAGCATCGTTCTTTATCTTTGAGAAGGAGAGAGACTTTGCATAGCAAAGAGTTTTCTGCTTGGTTAAAATTGAAGGTAAAAATATTACTGTTTAAATTAATTATTTCAATATTTACTTAAGTTTAGCTGTCATTTATATTGCAGGTATTGAGTTTGTCTGCTGACTCTGTCTCTGAGGAAATAAGATCTTTGGCTTTTGGTCCTAATACCGTGGTTCGTGACTGTAAATCAATTGTTATCAATGGGTACAGATTTATTGTCACTGAACGAGCCAAAAACATGAGAACACAACATGATGGTATTATGGTTACTGCCACAACAGATTGTTATGCCAGCGCATCAGATAGTAGACCGCGACTTGAAAATGTGGGTTATTATGGAGTCGTTGAGAAAATAATAATATTGGATTATTACTCTCATGGACGAGTCACAATGATGAAATGCCATTGGTTTGATTCGATGACGAGACATGGCACATTTATTGATGATTGTGGATTTCGAGTAATTAATATGACCCGCACTCTTGCAACCGAAGAACCATATGTGTTGGCATCAATGGCTAAACAAGTTTTTTATGTCAAAGATCAACTTCAACCTGAATTTGGTGTCGTAGTTGAAGTAATTCCAAGACATATTTTTGATGATGCTGATGATGGAATTGACACTGTCCCTATTGCCATTGGAACCAATCCATTTATTTCTTTTGATGACTCCAATAGCTCAATTGTCAGAGTTGATTGTGAACCTGAAGTTGTGGTTGGAAATATATAGAATCATTCATCCATGTTCTCAATTCTTTTGGTTTACCTCGAGTTGGGTTGTTAAGGTTGGTAATATTCATATTTATTTAGTATTGATCACAAATATGTTTTAGCTGACTTGACCGTTATGTGAATTTTCAATGTTTATTGGTTGCTGTTTTATTTGAATTGCATTTTCTAATTTGGAATTGAACTGTATTCAAACCAAATCAAACAATATTTCAAACTTGGTGAACATTACAACTTGTATGTTTTATTAAATTCATTCAAGCTCTTCTAAAACAATTGATAGCTAAATTACCAATGAATCCCCTCATTCCCTCATATATTTAGTTTTTTGGTTTACACATTAATTTTCTTTTTCTAATTAATTACATATTTGTTTTCCAATGCAGGAAATGAAGCCAATTGAAGAGAGACGAAGAAAAAAAATGGCGGAGAACAATCGTCGGATGGAGGAGCTGGGCATTCCACCATTACGTCGACAGTTATTTGACGAGGAGCCTAGTACTGGTCCGAGTACTCAGGCCGGTGGTACGAGGAGGGTTCGTACCAGAGGTGGACATAGAGCTGCGCGTGCCCGACTAGACCCTGCCCCTCCCACTGACATTTCAGCCTTCCCACATTCTGATCCCGGTGTGTCGTTAGGGACACACGGGATATTTAGACCTCCCATGTTTTCGCTACCTTCTGCATCTTCTGCCCCATCATTTTCACATCCCATGATGATTCCCACTCCCCAGTCAGCATCAGGTCATACAGTTGTTCCATCTTCTTTTCCTTCTACTTCTGTCTCTCCGAGCTTTTATATTCCATCGTCTTCGACTCCCGTTCCACCAGAGGGTGTTCCATCAGGTTCTGTGGATCCGGCGCCACTCATTGATCAGACTAGCACAGGTATATTTATAAAACCCTATCAAATTTTTATAGTAATATTTATTTTCATTATAACATGTTTTGATAAAATATTTGTTTTTCTTTCATGATAGATACATCTACTGAAAGGAGGCGGGGGCGGGGCCGTACACGCATGCGTTCGGTGTGGAACCGTCGCACACAGGTTATGGTGGAATATAATGAAGACAATCAGATGGTTGAGAAAACAGGGCAGCAATGTCGGAGTTTTATGACGACGCTTGCCAAATACTCCGACATCATTCCCGTCAGCCCGCTGTCGTGGAGACATTTGCCACATGAGGTCAAAGATAGAGCTTGGGCAGAGATATGGGTAAAAAAATCTGTTGTATTTAATGCCATGAATTTTTTTTGTATTTATATAAATTAATATTTTCATTTCAGCTTCGATTTAATTTTCCTGATGGTGAGGGTGCACGAATGGAACGTCTAAAGGATTTAGGCGAGCTTTGGAGAGCCTACAAGCATGAGCTGTATATTGGCTGGCGTGCTAGAGTTGGCACTGAGTTAGAGGCGGTACCAGTCGTGGATGATTGTCCTATAGAGCAGTATCGTCAGATGATTACTCATTGGACGAGTACCCAGTTTAAGGTATGAATTACATTTGAGGTATTTAAATAATAACTTTCAAGTTTTGCATTAATATTATCCTTTGCATTATCGAATTTTATTTAGGAATCATCTGGTAAAAATAAAAAAAACATTGATGCAAAAAAATACCTCCATACACTAGGACGCACGACGATGCCGGATCATGAGAGGCAGCAGGTATGACAATTGTTTATAAGTTTTCTTTACGACTTACATTTTCTTTTTTTTCCTCAATTATTTAATTATTTGCTGAAGTCTTTATATAAATTTTGTTTTCAATGTCATTGTAGAGGAAAGTACAAAATATTGAAGGACGTGTGCCTCGAGCAAAACTGTTTTGCTCGAGTAGACGAAAAAAGGATGGACGTGCTGTCAACGAAGCGACTCAGCAGCAGATTGTAAGTTTTAATCTGTTGATTTTATATTTTAATATCTATTTCGTAACTAAACAATATATTTATATTTGTAACAGGATGCTTTAGAGGCCCTCGATGCCCAAGAAGCAGACAATTTTGGGCCATCTGATCACTTACATCAGGTGTTGGGAGATGATCATTCTGGCAGAGTACGCTGCCGACCTAGGATAGCCCCGACGAGGTATTGGCCTGCCTCAGGTACGAGTTGTAGTGCCACCGAGCTGCAGCAAGTTAGGGCACAGGCAGAACAGGCTGAGAAAAGGGCCACAGAGACGGCAGAACAGTCTGCAAGGGCAAACAGTGCATTTATGAAATTTATTGAAGTTCTACGTCCAACACTTCCAGCAGAGGCCAGCCCAGCGATTGATGAATACATGTCGTCGATACATTCTATATATGGTGCACCAGGTGGCAGTTCCAGTGGTGGTCAGGCCGATGTCGAGCTTGAAGATGATGATGGCGAGCAGTCTGATTCGGAAGAGGATGGAGATGAGGAGGGCGAGGAGGAGGGCGAAGGCGAGGAGGAAGGCGTTGAGGAGGGTGATGACGATGAGGAGGACGATGACGAGGGCGATGATGATGATGATGATGGAGATGGTGATGCTGATGTGGGACATATTGATCCGTTACATTTTTGACTTGACATGTGATGTTTAATCTATTCTAGTTGTTGGTTTTATCTAGACTCGTAGTATAGTATTGGAGTTGAATTATTTTAATCAGTCGCCCGTATTTGTCGTCTGATTTCAGGCCATTCCGACATCGTTCGGCCCGTTTGGACCCCCCTCACGCGCGTTTACGAAGCGCGCGCATCACTTAAAACACGAATATTGAGCCGTACCGCGCAAACCGCACGTCGGATTGAGGTGCCGTCTGCGCGTACACGTCACGAATAATAATTAAAATGTTCCACGGTGGTTTCAGATCAATCCGAGGCCGTCCGCTATGAATTTGACCGTTGGACGCCCGTTCTGGCCGTTTATGACACCATAACTGCGTTGTCGGTCACCGCGGGCACACGACAAGTCCGATTGACGTGCCGTCTGCTCGACCACTTCAGAAATCACTCACCCGTATTTGTCGTCTGATTTCAGGCCATTCCGACATCGTTCGGCCCGTTTAGACCCCCCTCACGCGCGTTTACGAAGCGCGCGCATCACTTAAAACACTAATATTGAGCCGTACCGCGCAAACCGCACGTCCGATTGACGTGCCGTCTGCGCGTACATGTCACGAATAATAATTAGAATGTTTCACGGTGGTTTCAGCTCAATCCGGAGACGCGGTGTGGCCGACACCACTCAAAGTGTCCGTCTTTTGTTTCAAAAGGACGTCATTTTAAGTGAAAAGAATCAACTGGCTTACGGAAAACCGACCAAACGCATTCCGAATCTGTTGATAATTTATCCCAACAATCCATGGGTCATATGTGACGTGTACGAGCCAACCCGGGATGAATACGAGTCGCGGTGTTGCCGGGATAAGTTTAAGTGGCTCTCTTTTGTTTAAAATGAACACCATTTTAAGTACATACGGAAAAACGACCAAACGGATTCGGTTTCCGTTGAAACTTTAGGAGAACGATCCATGGGTCATATGTGACGTGTACGAATCAACCCCGCCACAATCGGAGACGCGGTGTGGCCGACACCACTCAAAAAGTGTCGGTCTTTTGTTTCAAAAAGACGTCATTTTAAGTCCACCGGCCAGCCGGTGTGAGACCACCGGCCCGCCGGTAAGGTCACCGGCCAGCCGGATCCAGCCCATCGGCCAGCCGGTGGACAAGGCAGAAGGCCTTTCCCTCTGCCAGGTGCCACCGGTCAGCCGGTGTCTGGCCACCGGCCAACCGGTGGGCCCAGACAGAATGGAATACCTTCTGTCCAGACCACCGGCCAGCCGGTGCCTGGCCACCGGCCAGCCGGTGGAACCCAGACAGAATAGCATGCTTCTGTCCAGACCACCGGCCAGCCGGTGGCTCAGCACCGGTCAGCCGGTGGAGCCAGAGAAATCCCTTGCTTCTGTCTGGTGCACCGGCCAAACGCATTCCGAATCTTTTGATCATTTATCACAACAATCCATGGGTCATATGTGACCTGTACGAGGCAACCCGGGTTCAATCCGAGTCGCGGTGTGGCCGAGATCAGTCTAAGTGGCTCTCTTTTGTTTAAAATGGACACCATTTTAAGTACATACGGAAAACCGACCAAACGCATTCGGTTTCCATTGAAACTTTAGGAGAACGATCCATGAGTCATATGTGACGTGTACGAATCATCCCCGCCTCAATCCGAGCCGCGGTGTGGCCGACACCGCTCTAACTGTGTCTGTTTTGTTTAAAATGGACAGGATTATAAGTGAAAAGAACAACTGGCATACGCAAAACCGACCAAACGCATTCAGAATCTTTTGATAATTTATCACAACGATCCATGGGTCATATGTGACGTGTACGAGCCAACCCGGGTCAATCCGAGTCGCGGTGTGACCGGGATCAGTCTAAATGGCTCTCTTTTGTTTAAAATGTACACCATTTTAAGTACATACGGAAAACCGACCAAACGCATTCGGTTTCCATTGTAACTTTAGGAGAACGATCCATGGGTCCTATGTGACGTATACGAATCATCCCGCCTCAATCCGACATGCGGTGCGGCTGACACCACTCAAAGTGTCCGTCTTTTGTTTCAAAAGGACGTCATTTTAAGTGAAAAACATCAACTGACATACGGAAGACCGACCAAACGCATTCGGATTCTATCGATACTTTAGCACAACGATCCATGGGTCATATGTGACGTGTACAAGTCAACCCCGTCTTAATCTGAGATGTGGTGTGGCCGACACCGCTCTAACTATGTCTCTTTTGTTTAAAATGGACATGATTATAAATGAAAAGAACAACTGGCATACGCAAAACCGACCAAACGCATTCGAAATCTTTTTATAATTTATCACAATGATCCATGGGTCATATGTGACATGTACGATCCAACCCGGGATGAATCTGAGTCGCGGTGTGGTCGGGATGAGTCTAAGTGTCACTCTTTTGTTTAAAATGGACAACATTTTAGGTACATACGGAAAACCGACCAAACGCATTCGGTTTCCATTTAAACTTTAGGAGAACGATCCATGAGTCATATGTGACGTGTACGAATCAACCCCGCCTCAATTGGAGACGCGGTGTGGTCGGCACCACTCATAGTGTCCGTCTTTTGTTTCAAAAGGACGCCATTTTAAGTGAAAAACATCAACTGGCATACGGAAAACCGACCAAACGCATTAGGATTCTGTCGATACTTTAGCACAACGATCCATGAGTCAAATGTGACGTGTACGAGTTAACCCCGCCTCAATCTGAGGTGCGGTGTGGCCGGTATCACTTCAGGTGTATGTATTTTGTTTAAAATGGACATCATTTGAGGTAAAAATATATGGTATAGAAAAAACCGATCATATTATGAATTGAATTTCAGATTCCACGTATAATTGTCATCTAAATTTTAAATTGAATTCTATATGAATTATGTATGTTTATGAATTGTAATTTAATTATGGATTTGTATAGTTTCAGGATCCATTATATGTTAAATGTGTATGAATTTGTTCGTAATTGAATATGTATGTTTTATTTTATTACTGGTACAATAGTTGGATCGAAAATGAGGTGAAAATGAGGTGAAAATGAGGTGAAAATGAGGCCTGATGACCGGTGGTGATAGACAGGGGACAGGGGCTGTGCAAATTGCAGGGTGCTGCAATTTGCAGCATAGGGTATGCCAACGGTTTTAAACCGTTGGCATATAAGTTTTAGCATGTCTTTTCCCAACGGTTCTAAACCGTTGGGAAAGACTTCACCAATTCCCAACGGTTTAAAACCGTTGGGAAAAAATGTGTGGCATTTGGTTTTCGCAACGGTTTTGGGAGAACCGTTGGGAAAAACTATCCCAACGGTTCACCCAAACCGTTGGGATAGGGTAACTTCTATGGGCCTATTGCAACGGTTGCAAGTAAACCGTTGGGAAAACCTTTCCCAACGGCTTACTTCCCAACGGTTATGAGAACCGTTGGGAAAACCTTTCCCAACGGTTTCAGGGGCTTTCCCAACGGTTCTGAACCGTTGGGAAATAGTTTATTTCCAGTAGTGTGGGGTCGGGGCATTACAGTTGGTATCAAAGGAAGTTTAGTACAAACCTTGGAAGCTAGATTTAGATAAAATCTGATTAGAGCACGTAGACCTAAGATGAACTTTGAGGATTAGTATAGAAGAACTTCCTAGAATTTTGGTATTGTAGAGATTTTGTGAGTTTTCCAAGCAATACATCCCTGTCTGGATACGAGCAGGTAGAGGCGGCTCTGGCACAGATGTACCTAGGGGTAAAACCCGAAAACACCGCTTTGAGCTAGACTCGAACGAGAACTGGTGCACGACAACGGGCCTTGCTGCACTCTTGGTTACGACACTCCCGGGGGATATGCTTAGGATAACTCTCATTTTCTTTACAAATTATTTTGAAGGGATTATGAGTATATACTTCCTCAAAGAAAACATTATTATGATTATGGATTATATCCATAAATAGTTAAATTTATGTTAAGTGTTTTATAAGTATGGGATTATGTATTTTGATTCATAAATTGATCTAGTTTATGCCATTGTTTAGAAATGGCGCCTAGTGGAAGAAATGGAAACCGTATCAATGCACGCACTCCATGTAGGGATTGCCCTCCTGCTCAAGATAATTATAGTGGGGCTGGTGATGCAACTGGTGCTGATCAGCTAATCACCATACTGGGACAACTTACTCAGGTTATGAATAATAACCTTACCCGTATGGAGCACCCTGATCCGCAACGTGGAGGATCAATGTTAGATCGATTCATGAGGCAACAAACACCAACGTTCAATGGGAATACAAATCCCTTAGTAGCTGATCAATGGATATTTTCCCTAGAGAAAATATTTCAGGCTTTGGGGAGAAGTGAAAGGGAAAAAGTTATCATGGCAGTTTACCGCCTCACTGGAGATGCTGATCAATGGTGGTCATTGATTCAGAACATGAAGGAAGATGATGAAGTATCAAATATGGAATGGAGGGAGTTCAAAGATCTGTTTTTAGAAAAATACTTCCCTCGCGACCATCGAGCAGATATGGAAAGGCAATTTCTGAGTCTGAGACAGAAGGAGGATGAGAATGTCACAAAGTATGAGGCTAACTTTACAAGGTTAGCGAGGTATGCTGTAGATTATATTCGCAACCCAAGAAGTAAGATTGATCGTTTCTTTGATGGGTTAAAACCATTTCTCCGTCGAGCGTTAGTCTCACAATCCTTTTCATCGTACGAAGACATTGTCTCATGTGCTATCAAGACCGAAAAGGAATTCTCTAAGTCTTATGACTTTAAAGCAAAGAAAGAGAAGAAGAGACCTGCTGATCAATCTGGGAATGGAAATAAGGGGAAGAAGGGAAAGGTTGAATATCCATCTTGTGGTAAATGCGGGAAGAAACATCCTGGTACTTGCTTGAAGGGAATGGGAGTCTGTTACAAGTGTGGTGAAAAAGGCCACCAAGCTCATGATTGCAAGGGGAAGAAGGAAGCTACCAACGTTCAGTGCTACAATTGCAGGGAGATGGGGCATTATGCAAATGCATGTCCTAAGCGTCAGGAGAACTTACCTCAGAAAAGGCCAAGGGATCAAGGCCAGGCTTATGCTATCACTACTGCTGAGGTAGAAGCTCCGAAAGACGTGGTGGCAGGTAATTTAATGGTTTCCTCAAGTTTAGCAAATGCATTATTTGATTCTGGATCATCGCATTGTTTCATATCTTCCCAGTTTGCTAAGAAAATTAGATATTTCTAATTTGATTTAATAAGGGAGTTGTCAGTTAAAACTCCTAAGGGAAGTATCGTTGCAACAAAGTTTTGTGAATCAGTCCCCATTAGAGCACACAAATTTTCTTTATCTGCTGATTTCATCGTCATACCTATGATTGAGTTTGATATAATCCTCGGTATGGACTGGCTTTCGGACTATGATGCGAAGATTTATTGTAAGAAGAAATAGGTTACGATTCTTGATGATAATGATAAGGAGCACCTTATTTTTAGAGCAGAATCGTCACCACCTAATTCTTATTTAGATCCACCCCCAGTAGCTCAACTTAATTCAATTATTGGGGAGGAAGAGAATGAAATAACTGTCGGTGAGGAAAGGAATGTTCAAATAGAGGATGTACCTGTTGTGAAAGAATTTGTAGATGTATTTCCGGAAGATTTACCTGGACATCCTCCAGAACGAGAAGTTGAGTTTTCTATTGATTTGATTCCTGGATCAAGGCCTATATCGAAGACCCCTTATAGAATGGCCACTGTAGAGTTAGTCGAACTAAAGAAACAACTAGAGGAATTGAGTAATAAGGGATTTATTCGCCCTAGTGTTTCTCCATGGGGAGCCCCTGTTCTTTTTGTTAAAAAGAAAGATGGATCTATGAGGTTATGTATCGACTACAGGGAGATCAATGCTATAACGATAAAGAACACGTATCCCCTACCTCGTATTGATGATTTATTTGACCAACTGCATGGAGTTCAATACTTTTCAAAGATTGACCTTCGATCTGGATACCATCAGTTGTGTGTGAAGAAGGAAGACATTCCGAAGACAACATTTCGAACCAGGTACGGGCATTACGAGTTTACCGTAATGCCGTTTGGATTGACTAATGCACCCTCTGTATTCATGGATCTAATGAATAGAGTTTTCAAGGAGTATCTCGATGAATTTGTGGTGATATTTATTGATGATATCTTGGTATACTCCAAAACCTATGAAGATCATGAAAATCACTTGCGCATTATCTTGAAGACTCTGAGGAGGCATGAATTATATGGGAAGTTTAGCAAGTGTGAATTCTGGCTTCAGGAGATTTCTTTTCTTGGCCATATTGTCTCTAAAGATGGAATCTCTGTTGATCCTTCTAAGACCAAGGCAATCCAAGAATGGCCAGCACCTACGAGTATAACTGAGGTACGTAGTTTTATTGGTTTGGCAGGTTATTATCGACGTTTCGTCCAGAATTTTTCCCGATTGGCTAACCCATTAACGAAGCTCACACGTAAATGGGTTAAATTTGTTTGGACAAAATAGTGTGAAGAATGTTTCGAAGAACTGAAGAGAAGATTAGTCAATGCTCCTATATTGACTCTACCATCGGGGAATGATGGGTTCATTATTTATAGTGATGCATCGAAGAAAGGACTTGGCTGTGTCCTTATGCAGAATGATAGAGTTATTGCCTATGCATCACGACAGTTGAAAATTCATGAACAAAACTATCCTACTCATGATCTCGAGTTAGCAGCAGTGATCTTTGCTTTGAAGATATGGAGGCACTACCTCTATGGTGAAAAATGTGAGATTTATACTGATCACAAGAGTTTGAAGTATATTTTCTCACAAAAAGAACTCAACATGAGGCAAAGGAGATGGCTTGAATTACTCAAGGATTATGATTGTACGATACACTACCACCCAGGGAAGGCAAACAAGGTGGCAGATGCTTTGAGTAGAAAAGACCATGGAGTTTTGAACAATATGAGAATTGAAAGGGATCCAATTTTCATGGATCTAGTGAAGATGGACATGGGAATAACCAGGGAAGGTGAAACATCAATGCTTTTTCAAATGGTTGCCAAACCATCTTTACTAGAAAGGATTAAGAGTTCTCAGACCGATGATGAAGAATTCCAAAAGAAGATTAAAGCTGTGAATGATGGGAGATTGAGAGACTTTGTGTATGAAGATGGAATTTTGAAATTCGGGAAGAGACTTTGTGTTCCCAATATACCTGATCTAAAAAGGGAATTGCTAGATGATGCTCATAGTTCCAATTTCTCTATACACCCTGGGAGCACCAAAATGTATAGAGATTTGAAGGAACATTTTTGGTGGGAAAACATGAAGAGGAAGATTGCTGATTTTGTGTCAAGATGTATGGTTTGTCAACAAGTGAAAGCTGGAAGGCAACAACCTGGAGGAGTCATGCAACCTCTTCCCATACCGGAGTGGAAATGGGACAATATTACGATGGACTTTGTCATGGGGCTACCAAAGACTCCTAGAAGGAACGATGCAATATGGGTTATTGTTGATCGTCTTACCAAGTCAGCACATTTTCTTGCTATAAGAGAAGATCTACCCCTGGAACGTCTAGCAAGACTATACATTAATGAAGTTGTGAGACTTCATGGTGTACCCCTATCGATTGTTTCTGATCGTGATCCCCGTTTTACTTCAAGATTTTGGAAAAGTCTTCAGAAATCCCTGGATACTGAACTTCATTTGAGCACTGCTTACCACCCTCAGACAGACGGACAATCAGAACGGACTATTCAAACCTTAGAAGACATGTTGAGATCTTGCTCACTTGACTTTCAGGGTATGTGGGATCAATATTTACCTCTGGTAGAATTTTCCTATAACAATAGCTTCCATTCAAGTATTCAGATGGCACCATATGAAGCGTTATACGGAAAGAGATGTCGTACACCAACCTGTTGGGATGACGTTGGTGAAAGAAAACTTGTAGGCCCAGAACTGGTGGAGGAAACGGTGGAAAAGGTGAAAGTAATCCAAAATCACATCAAAGCATCTCAAAGTAGGGAGAAGAGCTATGCCGATAATCGAAGGAAGGATTTGGAATTTCAAATCGGTGATCATGTTTTCCTGAAGGTATCTTCGTGGAAGGGAGTCATACGTTTTGGTAAGAAAGGTAAATTGAGTCCCAGGTACATCGGACCTTTCGAAATTCTAGAACGAATTGGGGTTGTAGCTTACCGATTGGCAATGCCGCCAAGTCTCTCCAAAGTTCACGATGTGTTCCACGTATCTCTATTGAGGAAATACATGCCTGATCCGACGCATGTACTCACCTATGAGGAATTAGAACTGGAACCCGATCTGTCTTATTGCGAAGAGCCTGTCAAGATTCTTGATACGAGAGAACAAGTGCTGAGAAACCGGACGACGCGTCTGGTAAAAGTTTTGTGGAGAAACCATAAGATGGAAGAGGCAACGTGGGAACCCGAGGAACTTATGATGAAGAACCACCCGAGTCTTTTTATGCAGTAATACCCTAGAAATTGCGAGGACGCAATTATTTGAAGGAGGGGAGAATGTAACACCCCAAGCTTCTACGGTACGCTTCTCTTTGAATAATGTGATAGCGTGTGTTGTACGCAACACCGAGTTCTAACACACCATAACTAATCAAACTAGCCGTTATGAATAGTAATACCTACTTTTTGAAATTATATATATTTTATATTTGAAAATGGACTTCATTTTTGGATTCGGAATATCGAATTTAGCCTAAGGTGAAATTTTGGTACATTTCGGATAACTTTCATATTTTGATGAATAGTGAAAATTACTAAGTTTTAATTAAAAACAACTTTTTTAATCAAAATAATTAATAGTGATAAATTATGAATTTGAGTGGTTTTAAAGTATATTTAGAATATATTTTTACCATTTAATATAATGTTGGTCATTGGACATAATTTTACAATTAAACCGAACATAAACAAGTGTCAATCTTTTGATAGTTATTATCTCTTAAAAACACGCTTTTTGTTTTGACAGCGGGAATTAATTTTAAATTAATTTCTGCCACTTCTGTGTTTTGAATTTAGGAAAATGGACTCCATATTTGGAATCAGGATGTTCAAATTGTGTAAATGGGTAACTTTTATTTTTAGACATTTTGAATAATTACTGCGGTAAATATTTTATTTACCATGGTTAAGGGTAAATCCGGTAAATAAGGGTTAAAAAATAATATTATAATAATACTAAATTACCCTAAAACGTGTCTTAACCCTATTGGTTGATACATGGTCGACCATGAGAATCTTTGGGTCTATTTTGGGACCCCATGGATCCACTTGTAAGTGATAATGACACTTTATTTTAATTAAGTTAAAATGAATACAAAAATGACACAAGCATATATCTTTTAGAAAAACAATTGTTACATAGGGTTATATATGTTGGATTTTAGATTATAAATATTCATTAGAAATCTAAAAAGATTTCCTACATAATTATATTTTATTTATAATTTTTAGACATTAAATAATTTATTTTATTTATGACACAATGATGATGCAGTAATTACTATAATAGTGAAAAATTAAAATAATAGATATTATAAATACCCAAATAATTATAATATGAAACTTTTAATGAATTAAACTAATTTTCCAGGATAATATGATATATTAGGATTGATTTAATTGACTTTGTTTGAAGTAATCAATCTGTTATGAGTTTCACAAAAATCAACTATTGAATAGTGTCAAAATTGACATAAAAGAGTTCTTAAAACAAATATTATATTATTAATTGATATTAAATTCCTAAAAATCTAAGGTTCGGCCAAGAGACTTATATAATGATAGGTTCATCATTAATGTACCACTTGGGGGTCTCTTGGATGTATATAGTAAGTTTATTAACCATATTATATAAAAATACAAAGAGACATTGTAAAAGTGAAACTAATTAACTTAGAGTTAATACTTAAAGATAAGGTTAATATAAGTACCCAAACCTGTCTAAATTCTATTGGTTGAGTGGTTTTCGACCTATCCCCACCTTAACCTTTGCATAATCAACTTTGGAGCCATTATAAACCGAATATTAATTTATTATAAATTAATATTTCTAGCTTTTCCAAAGGTGCCCCTCACCCCTCTTATAAAAGGGCACTCCTCCTTCTCATTTCTTCACACCTTCAAAGCCTTTTGGTTCGGCCAAACTCTGCCCAAATACTCTCCCAAAATCACTAAATACAACCTAGAGGCCTTAGTTTGATCAGAAAGCCAACCTAAGGATCCTTTTTGATCAAATCAAAAGGAAGAACCCGAAGAAGAGGTAATGATTTCACCACCCTTTTCCAAGTTCCTTTCTTCTTCCACTTCCTCTTTCTTTGTTCTTACCATTCTAAAATAATAACTCCAGTATCTTACATATACTGTGATGTTATTATAAATATGGTACAACCATATTCAGTATTCTATCCACCCTTTGAATAACGTGTCACCATACGTGCGTACGTACGGACTACCGTCTCCACGTCGTGGTGTAATTGTTATTCAATATAATATTATTTGGATGGGTATAATAATGATGTGTAACTCATGTAAATAATAAATATAACATGTTAATGATTCTGTATATATGATATACCATCCATTTATATATTATTCTAATATCGAAAGAATGATATTGTCGCTCGTGCGTACGTACGGACTACCGTCTCCACGAACCCGATGAGATTCATTCTCCATCGTATCCATTCAAGTATAATTATCATTTGATGATTTAAAAATGATGTTTAAGGACTTGATATCATTCTGGATATGAATAATATACAACCTATCCTTTACAAAAATGTCTTACGTAACAAAACATATAAAAGAAAACAAGTAAGTTAACACCCGAAACAACTATAATACTAAGATATTATTATAAATCGATATTAAAAGATCATATATGATATCATATTAATGTATATGATTATTGTATAATTTAGTAACAATTATTTCACTATTATAGAGGAGGTTAACCTACCCCAAACAAGGAAAAGTACAAGGTAAGGGTTTACTTTACAACCTCTTCATTATCCAAGGTTGTTTATACGTAATAATCTACTGGGATCTCTTTATCATCCACATCCATGTTTCTTAAAAATGCATTTCAAAACATTTTTACTATTTACTAGAATATGAGTTAAAGTCATTTATACCCTTTTTGACTTTTATAAGTGGTTTATAAAGGAATCTTTCGGTTGTTTTCAAAACAAGGTCCTTTTTAACCTTTTCGACAGAATTAAGGTAAGAATGTTTTTTTAACTTATACGGCGGGTGCGGCTATTTTCCGCCGTTATAAAATCTTCAAAGCTTCCCTTACAAGCTTATAAGAATATTTTCAAAGAAAATGTTTTATTTTATATGGATCTTAAATTATTTCAAAATAAAAGGAGATATTTTTTTAAAAAAGAATTTTGATTTCATCTATGTCAACATCCTTTGATGGATTTTAAGATTATTTGAAGTTGATTTATTATGATACAAAACTTCTATATTGTATTGAAGGTTTTGTGATATGTTTGACTATGGATGTGCTATTTTTATACCATTCATAGTTTATGGTGAAATTATTGACATTTCGTATGCTAGTTTTAATACGAATGTTTATGTTATGTTTAAACCTT
This sequence comes from Viscum album, assembly GCA_963277665.1. NCBI lineage: Eukaryota > Viridiplantae > Streptophyta > Magnoliopsida > Santalales > Viscaceae > Viscum > Viscum album. The sequence goes on along the minus strand of OY728119.1, from coordinate 1,007,399,051 downwards.
TTCATATGGGAATGCATTGGACTTAATAAGTGACGGGTGGATCCCGCTATAGCTCCTCGATGCATCGGTAGGTCTCATGAGACAAACTAGTGTCTTGTCACAAGGCCTTGACAAAATCTTATTTGTAGTCTTGGCACGAGGCCTTGACTATGTGGTTATGATAGTCTGGCATTATGCATTCCAACATTATGAAAGTGGTTATTGATTTTTGCATGTGATTATTTGATTAGTAGAATATCCATGTGAATAAGTAAATGACATTATTTCATTTTATTTATGCCATACCATGTTGAAAGTTCATGTTTAAAAGGCTTTTGTTTTAGTTATACATTGCCTTAAATGTTTATTCTTATTTATGAAAGTTTCCGCTATATTGTTATCCTTACTGGGCATTTGAGATCACCCCTTTTCTATGTTTTATTTTTCCCAGGAAGTGAAGAAGTAAATTATGAATGACCTGCAGGGATATTATGTGGGGATATGAGTGTGGATTATGGAGACATTATGTTATTGTAGTAGTTTTTCATTTTATGATGTAATGTAAAACTTATGAATATATCTAGTGTTTCCAAGGCTACTAAACCAATCGGTCTTTCGAGATTTGATCTTTCTTGTGATCATGCCAATGTTATGTAATAATGCACCGACTCTGGGTAACTAGGGTCGGGGCGTTACAATATTATCATTTAATCAATCTATGGTTTTATCTTTCTTGTGTTTTTAATTCATGGGTTACCAATGATATAATGTTTTATGTTTCAATCTTTCCTTTTATTTGGATTCTATATGTTTTAATTTCTATCAGGGAAATTTTATTCTTAGAATCATTTAAAAAAAATATTTAATTTTCTTCGAGTTATAATTTGGGTTTACATGAATTCATATCATTTAATCCTCCATTTTGTTCAAAAATCAGTCAAATGTAAAACAAAAAATATAATTTAACATTATTTACCTTGATTTCGTCGAAAATAATTATCATTCATATCTATGTTATTTATATTGTTTTTTTAATTTTTTATCAATATATATATATATAATTTAATGATATTTTCTACTACCTTTTATTTTTCATAAAAATGACTAATAATAATCTATTCATGTTTTTTTGTATTCCCCACTATTCACTTTCTTTACAAATGTAAGAAAAAAATGTTTTTTATTGAATAATTCATTAATATATTTTCACGTAACAATGTAAATTATCTATAATTTAAATTTATTTCCATATTTCCATGGTCATCATTGAAAATAATATTCCCATTTTTTCTTGTATTATTTTATAAAATTACATATAGAAATGGATATTTCTTCTTAGTTTTCAATGAATATTTATAATGTTTTTATGAATTAATTTTCTATATGAATCAATATTATTTATACATCATTTCTCTTTAATAATGATATGATATTATGATACAAACAATGTTATTTTTCTTGATGTATAATGATTAGGATTTCATAACGATTTTTAGTGAAATCGCTTTCTTTATGATGAGTAAATTATACTGTGAGGAAGTGATGAAATTTTTTTGTGTTCTTGTGGAAAACACACAAAGATATATATATATATATATATATATGGTTTTCATTATGTTATGGGTTTAATCAAAATTCTATATCCCTATAATTCATTTTTTAATTGGATATATCTTTTGATATAATTTTAAATTGAATGGATAGTGAATACAATCTACTATTGGACTATATCCACCATGTATATGGGAATTATGAGAGATATCAATCCACCATAGGACTCTATTCTATGTTGTTGTGGTATTGGATGTTAACATTGAAAAAGGAAATAATTTTATGTGATTTGTTTATTCTATATAATTATGTCTTATTCTTAATATATGATATCATATCTTTGGATTGATATTTAATGATTCAACATCTGAATGACATATATATATTACTATGATGTGGGCTTGATCCATGAAAGATGATTAATGGTATATGAATGGTTCATATGTTTTAAAACATATAGTCATGTTATCTTACCCTTATGTTTATATTATTCTCACTTATGATCATTAATTTATGTCATCATTATTTACCCCACCAGATCATCTGAGTTCACCTTTCATAGGTCTCCATATCTCTGGGTTACAAATGAAGGTATTAAGTAGGTGATATATTGATGTGTACTATGTGAGAAGAAATATCTGGAGAAGATGAATATTTCAATTTAATAATATAATTACATATATATTTTCTAATGACACAAATCATTTATGGTTTTGAGGTGTGTATTATAGAGAGATATTTTGTATAATCATCTAAAATGATGATATATGAGTTTTTATTATGCATATGTCTCATCAGTTTTTATCTAAGTAGGGTTTAATTAATTTTTTTGATTTAAGATATATAAATCATAGGGTGAACCCTATTAATAAGTCTAAATATAAGAAAAATACAAAAAATGTTAATGTATATAATGTGTGGTTATCAAGAAAACCCATCTTTTTCTAGATACAAACAAGTGGATGAAGGCAGTGAAAAATATGATCTTAGGTGTAATAAAACTGGAAATGGTTGTTTGAGTATTAACATTATAATCACATGGTTCATAATAAAGATTCATAACTACACTCATAGTTTAAAATTCCTATTATATATGCATTGGTTAATTTATATTATCTTTATGAGATATTATGTTTGATTTGAATATATATTGGATAGAAATGTTAATAGGAAATGACCATTAGACACATAGATTGTAAATATATTTTAATGGGTTGAAATAATTTGTCATAATTTAGGACATCATAGGAATTATTTTCATTGTTATATGATTTCTTCCTCGTATTTCTATTTCTTGATGATCAAAAAACATTTTTGGTGTATGAAAATGATGATAACATGAATCAAATGTTGAAAGATACCCTTATAATAAGTTGATGAACTATAAATTCCTTAATTGTGAATGGTTCTATAAACTCATTTATATTTGATAATTTTTATGGGTATCACATCACTCCCTTAGTGATTATATATTGAACTATCGATGATAAATATGAATAATACGATGAAGGAATATCAAGTATATAGCTCCACTCCGATATAAAACATTTGGATTGTGCTTCTCGAAAATAGTTTCATTCCCCATGTCGCTAAATTTTATTTTATTTGGAGATTGTATTATCTTTCCTTAAATATATCAAATTTTGATTATTTGGGAATTTTATTCATGTTTGATATCATGATGATACATGTGGTCAACTATAAGTGTGATGAAGAATACGAACATATAATGGAAATTAAATCCGTTATGTGGGTCTTAAGACTCATTCATGTGGGGTATCTTTCACAAATTGTTTGGTAGAAACTCATCATTAATTTTATTGATATTTTTTGCAAATATGTTTATGTATTTCATTAAATGATTCATAGTATTCCCATGAATTTTATTCATTGAATTTTAATATAACTCGTACTTAGTGATATACCTATTCCCATGAATATTGTAATAATTTCCCAAGTTGAGTTAAAATAATTAAATAAAAATCTATAGGAGAATAGTGCAAATGTATTTATATTCCCTCATGAATCACCATGGGGTGCAGCTACTATTTTTTTAAGAAGAATTATGGGTCAAATGTGTCTTTTCATTGACGATTGGGAACATTATAAGATCACTATAAAGAAAAATTATCCTCTACCACATATTGATAAATTATATAATCAATAATCCAAAGGAAAATACATTTCAATGATTTAAATTTGATCTTAATGTCATTATTTTAATGTCAAAATATATGATATACCAACGAATAACATATATACAAGGTATGGAAACTATGAATTTATTGTGATTCCATTTGGACTTCTCAATTCCCCTTATATCTTTATGAACCTACTAAATAATTCATTTTAAATTACTTTTATCCATTTTAGTAAGTTTGACTAGATAATATTCTCATTTATTGAAGGTAAAAGGATAAGCATGAACATCATTTTAAAATCTTTGTTTAAGACCAAGATAAATGATAGGATGTATGAATAATTTTTAAAACAAGAATTATAGTTATAGAAAGTATAATTCTTAGATCATGTAATCAGCAAAGAGGGTATCTCATTAGATCCTTCTGTGATAGTGGTTATTAAATAATTTCTAGAAAAACCAGAGTGACTGTGATCCATAATTTTTATAGACATTTTGGATACTATAGTTACTATATATGAAATGTCTCATGCATGTAAATCCCCTAACCAATTTTACTCATAAGAGAGCCAGGTTTCATTGGATATATGATTATTAATAAAGTTTCACAAAACTGAAGAGAAAGTTGGAATGTGAACTTGTAATCACACTAGATTGTAGTAGTGAAGTATTTTAATATAAAATTATGAATCATTTAATTTAATGATGCTTGTTATCATGATGTAATAGTAGTGGAAAATTTTCCCCACTATTTAAATGTCCAAGAGAAAAGTTACAAGAATCCAGAATTACAGATGAAATCAGCAATAGTTTCATTTGAAATATGAAAGAAGTTTCTTTAGTATGAGAGGTGTGATACATATACTAATCATGTAATCTATTTTTTTATATCCATAGATAGAGATATTCAAATATTCACCAAAGGAGAGGGTTTCAGATGATTACGTATCATCACTAATCAATAAATTCTCACATTGGGGATAAAAACTAGGTGGTTGATGATTTAATTCGGATGGACCATACAAGCCCATCCATGATAAATATATAAATGTAACCAATACATATGGATTTTTAGAGGATGGACTTGATATTAGGATGGAATGAGATTGTTGTAAAAAACAAATTCAACCAACAATCTATCTGGATATTAAATAGGTGCAAAATGAGGAAATGGAATTATATAAGAAGGGGAGTTTAGCACGGAACGAGCCCGTAAAGGGCGCTGCGGGTTAGGGTTCCTTCTCATCGCTTCCGTCCTCCCATTTCGCTCGGACAGCGGTGGTTCCTCCTCGGTCTTCCTGGCATGTTCTTGGTGTGGTGGCTGATTCCGCGGTGAAGGGTGGCCCCAATCGGGAGGCTCGATGTTTGATCTCCCGCGGCGAGGGTGTTCCGGTTTTCTCCGGCATCGGGGGGTGCTCCGGCTCTTCTGCATCGTGCAGTCAAGATTTAGTGCAGCGTCACGGCCGCGGTCCTCCAATGCGGCGAGGGGGTTTCTGTTCCTGTGCGTCGGGGTCGTGGTTCAGTTTTCTGTGAAGGTAAGGTCTGGATTTGCTTCGGGGTCTTGTTTTTGCGGCGAAGGGGATCTAGATCTGGTGCATTGGGGGTGGTGTTCTGCCTGTTCTGCATTGGTGGGGGCATTCTCAGGGTGTCTTGGGGTCACGATTCGTGCGCCGTGGGGCTGTGCTCTAGTGGCCGGGGCTGTGACCACCTTTCCACAGCGGTGGGGTCTTGCTCTGGATGCGCTCGGGGCTGCGAACATCTTTTGCAGAGGCCATGGAGTCCATTAATTCTTCCGTGGTGTGGATTATGCTCTGGACCTCTTGCGTAGGGGCTGCAATTCTGATCCTCGGTGAACTAGTTTCCCTTGGTGAACGGGTTGGTTTCCGTCGACTGTGCCGTGATCTGGCGGGGGGTTCTTTGGTTGGTCTATTGCGGTCTCTGCGTGCAGGTTGGAGGGTGGCGATGGGAATTTTGCGAGATGTCTGTTTGGTGATGATGAAGGTTTCCCGGTGGGTTGAGCCATGTGGTTTGCATCAGTTGTTTTGGAAGTGTTTTTTTGTATGCTTGAATGTTTTGGCTTTCGAAGGTGGGAGGTTTGTGATTCCAGACTCGACTTCATGAGTTGACTCCAAAGGAGGGTTTAGAGTTGGTGGTTCATCCTTGCAATGTTTTTTGGATTTGGTTGTTTGAGAGGGTATGGCTCTAGCCATCGGATCGGGCCTGAGCTTTGACTCAGGACACTTGCTTGCTGAATCACATTGCAATGATGGAGAGCTTCTTCATGTTCACATGCTGGGGAGGAGAAGCTCTCTGTTGTCATTATAGTTTTTACTCTTTCTTCATTCGAGTGTGAGTGTCCTATGTACATGATTCCATTGGGTTTCCACCCCCTTCATCTTTTAAAAGTGGGTCTTATCATATAATAAAAAAATTTGAAGGCCTTCGGGCCGTTGGATGGAATTGTATAATAAGGCATGGAATGTTCCCGAGTTCAACCATTACTATGGTGGAATGAAAATATACATGAACCTGGCATGAGTCCCTATTATAATAGAATCTAATTATGTTTTATATGATTAATAACATAAATTACTATTATCTGTCCAACATATAAGCACAAAGATATAGAGACATCTCAATGATAATCTCCATTGACAAGATAAGAATAGTGATATTAAAATGTATGAATCTCAGTACCAAGTGTTTCAAAAAGTTATGAATTAAAATTATATGTATAATAGGATGATGAAGAAATACCCATACCATTATAAGAATGGGAAAACATCACCACACATTGTAGGCAATTACACTAAAAGACATCTAAATACTATAACTCGATTTCAGTTATAGTTGATTACCATAAAAGTTCACACATTTCAATTTTGAGGCAATTTTTATCACTTAAACAAATTTTCAAGTATTATATCCATGAATTGGTTAGATTATGGATTATAAATATCAATCATATCTGAATAAGATCTAATATTTAACTCAAAATTCTATAGAATTTTTCAAACACGGAATATTCAGTTGAACTTTATCACTAAATATTATCCTCATATAGATTGTGAGTATTTGAGGAATGTTTTAACCCTAAATGTTATATTAGGGACTTTACCTATGTATTTAAATATTTTTGGGGGCAAAAACCTTTCCCGAGTCGAATTTTCATTCAATATTAGTTTCTACTCAAAAATTCAACTAGATCCTTATGAATTCTTATGACGAATAAATTGAAAAAACTCTAATATGTTCTGATAAAGTTGGAGAGTGTAAGTTATGTGTACTTATGATAGATGAGAAAATTGGTAGAATGTTAAATCTATTCAACAACACATCATGGAAGCTCAAAGTTGATAGAAGAGTTATTCTCATATTCATTTATGATTTCTAGAGTTCATTGTTGGTGATGAACTATTTATATGAATATCTTCTTGGAAGAATGTTATGATATTTTTAATGAATGGGAAGTTAATCCCTCAATATATTAGTCCATTTGAGATGATTGAACTTATTTAGGGGGTAACATATCCCATGGTATTTAAACTAAAGCTCCCCCAATTTCATGAACATTTCTATGCATATATTTTGAAGAAGTATATAACTAATCCTTAACATGTATTAAAGTATATGGTTTTACTGCTTCTTCCTAATGTTTCTTATAATAAACAAATACTAGTTATTCTGAATCAATGAGATAAACTGTTGTAGAATATGACCACTCACCTGGTCAAATTATTGTGACGAAACCTCATAATTTGGGAATTTATGGGGGAACCCGAGGCTGTAATGAGGTAAAACTATCCCTATCTATAACCATTAGAATAAAAAAAATTAATGATGAAATTCTTATAAATGTTTATAATGTAACACCATGAGATATCAAAATATATTTATCTGTGATAAATTTAATGTGTTTTATAGCTTGTATTGCACGCAGAACTGAAACAAAACAAAACACATTATATGTTATTAAAATGAAATGCCAATATTAATTATTAATGAAATTATAATCGGAATCACCAATAATATAATTAAAATATAAAAAAATAAACTAAAAAAATATATTATATTGGTTAATTACAAAAACATGTATTATAATTGTTTACATATTATTATAAATATATTAACTAAATTTATTGATGAACTTCAAGGTATGAAAAATTAATGAAAAAAAATAAATAATTAAATACCAATAAATAATTTTAATTTAATGATGTATGGTTTGATGAATATTTTTTGGTTAAAAATAATATTTTTATTATATATTAGATTTGATTCCATAAAAATATAAATATCTACATTTTAGAGTTTGATTTTTAAATTGTGAACGTAAATTTATGACATATTAAGGAAGCATTATATTAAGATGAAATTTTAGTATTTCTTCAAATATATTAATGTTTTATGAAATAAGTGTAATGTACTATTTTTAAAAATATGGTGTCTTTTTAGAAATAATCTGGATATAATTGTGAAATTTAAATTTATGATTCTTTTTATCCTAACCAAATATTTATTTTAAAATTATATTTATACATTTAAAAAATATTATGGTTAAATTATAATCTTTCATTTATCGTTTTGTACCTTAGTTATATTTTTTCTAAAATAGTTTTTTTTGCATTATAATTTATTTATTTTAAAATTAATTTTTATCACTTTTAATAAATTTAAAATATTAAACTATGATAATATTTGGAATAAATGGTATTTATTTTTTCATAAAAATAATTTACCTGGGTTAAAAAATTATTTATTATGGAAAAAGTATATGATGTTTAAACATAAAATTATGGTGAAAGACATAAAACATGTTAAAACATGTGTAAAATGTGTGCATTAGTATTTGAGCCACCAAATATTCCTCCCATATCCATTATTTTCCACATATACAACCATTATTCTTTGAATGATTCATGAAATTAAAATAATGTTATGAGTATGTTCAATGTTGCCACTACTCTCTGTTATAAAATAATCCCTTCATCACTCCACATCTACCCAAACCAAAAGCCTCATTTTTTACCAGAATCAACCAAAATATAACCCAAAAACATTTATATATTAATTTTAGTTATTTATTAAGTCAATGTTCTATCCATCAAATACATAATCCATTTTGAAAATGAGTTGTTCCAAGGAGTAAAAAAATTCATATTTATTGCTTACCATTTCAATTCTATTGTTTCCTATCCTCGCTCCTCCAAATATATTCCACCAAGGGAAAAATAATCATATTAGTATCCTAAGTATATAGAAATATTAATATGTTAATTTAACAATCAATTTCTACATTACTTATGACCATTCATGAAATTAAAATGTTTCTCATTCGTACGTGCAAACCGCCGCCTCCGTAATGGAATGTATTCCATTTTCACCAATTATACAAATTACAGGTTTTATTGTTCACATTAATGAATATATATGATATATATAACATTAATATAATTATTTAAATATTTTTTTCTTTCAATTTGTCTATTTACATCCATTGAAAATTGAAAAGATCACTCATGTGTATATACAGATTATTACCTCCATTAAGTAATATATTACATTTTATATCAACACCATACATGGATGTGAAAACTATTTATATGATAAATAAATATGATATTTATGAAATAATTAAGATTCAATAGCATTGGAAATGTTGGAAAGACCCTGACCATTAAATTCATTCTTGCATGGAAATTATAATAGTCAAAACCCAAATACTGATTTTAATGACGAATCCTTAATAAATGGGTAATTATGAACTATAAAGAAAATGATTTGTTGTAATATAAGTAGGAAAATGTATTTATTATGAATTTATTATAAAATATAAATTTATTATATAGGATTTCATTTAATTTATGATGAAATCCATGACATGAGGTAAGGCTTTCTACATCCTAATATCTTTTCATTGAGATATGTCCCCTATTATCACAATCAGGTTTTAATTTTGCCTTGGTTCCGGCTCAGATCAGGTTATCAGTTGTTCTTCTCATGAAACATGTATGATGAGTTTGATTTCTTGTTATATCTTTGATAGAAACTCATGTTTGGAGCCCTATTTAAATTTTTCATGTTCAAAAGCATTGGTGTGTTTTAGGCCAGTGCACAGGCACTGTACAGTTCTAAGAAATGAAGCAGTTAGCCCAGGTACACACGTAACCACATCTGAAATAGACAGAAGCTACCACATAGTTTGAGCATGGTCATTCAAGCCATTGGAGGACAACACTATTATATTATTCAAATAAATAAAATAAAATAAATTGAATGAGATAAAAATTAAAATAAAGAAAAATGAGGGTTTTAACTATAATAATAATAGTATTGTTATTATTGTGGATATTAATAATAAAATTATAAATAAGTTTTTTTATTACCAATATTATTATTAAAATTTTTATTAATATTATTATGAATATTATTACTGACATTATTTTATTATTATTATTATTATTGAGAGTATTGTTATTATTAAACATTTTATTATTAATATTATTATAATTATTATGTTAGTATTTTTTAGGGTTTCTTTTTTTTCTCTCTCCCCCCACTTCTCACTCCCACACATCCCCTCTCCCCCACCTTCCATGCATGTGCACCCCTCACTGCGCTAATCCCTCTCCTCTGGTGAACCCTCATCTAGTGGCCTCTCGTGCATTTCGACACACCATCCCTTCAGGGTTTTCCCCACATGTCGCCTCCTGCTCGCACCCCCCCTAATAAGCACCCACCTCTTTCTGGTGGCCACATCAATCTAGACCTTTTCTAACATGTGTGTCCTCGCCAGTGTCTGCCTCTCTGGCATGACCAACATCTTCAATGCCTTCCTCCTCCAGTGCATGATCCAGCTGGACTCCCTTCATCCCATATGGTATTTACATCCTCATCTTGGTTTGGGGTTCTTCCACAGCTATGGTTCCGATATTTATGGTTGAAATATAAACTTTTGGGTTCTATTTTGGTTTTTTACAATGTATCTATCTCCCCTTGGGTGTGGTTGAGGTGCAATTAGATATTTTCATCATCTTCTGGAAGTTCTTCTTCATTTGATGTAGGATCCCTTTTCACATCACCTATAAATTTTGATTTAATTGATATCTATTTTTTTGAACCCTAAATGGTAGCTAAATTGTGATCTAGGATTTTTAGATTAATTTTCCTATGTTAAATGAGGTGGGTTTCACAAGTATTTTGAATATTTGGTGTGGGTTTTGTTGAATTGTGCACACCATGTGTTTGATAAATGGCCCTACTAGCTTTTTAAAGTGGTTTATAATTATTAGAATAACATTTTGGTTTATATATATATATATATTTGTAATGTAAACAAATTTTGATTGGTATTTATAATGGATTTCTAAAATTGATTTGGCGGGTAAGTGTCTTGTTTTTAGTTTTTCAAGAAAGGATTGATATGTGAAAGTGTTGTGATTCCCGTTTGAAATTTTTGTGAAATAATTTCATTTGGGAAACCGCCTATTGGAATAGGAAACTTTCTCTATGTTTTGTAATTAGGTGAGAATGTCCTCAGTTTGGGGCTCGACTTGTGTGATAATTATTTTATGGTAATGGATTATACAAATAGGTGAGTAGGGTGGTGCTGGTTGTGTGACTATATGAAGGAATGTATGTATGTATTGTGGTTTCGATTGTTTGGAATACCCCTTTGTGAACATAGCATGGGAACCTATCATAGCTACAAGGATTACTGAGAACAATTGTGGAACTAGTCTAGGATATCCACTAGCTAGTGGCCCATAATAGGGATATATTTTGAAATGAGTAATATATATAATATGTTATATTTCCCCTATGAGTTCTTAGGTATACCCATGATTCTCCAATACTATTAATGTCATTTTCATTTCCCTCATTGTTTGGAATCATGATCCTTGTGCATGATTTTTTGTGTTATCAGTGTAAATTGTGAATGTGTAGATTTTTTAAAAAGTATTCAAGAAATATATTTGAATGAACAAGTTGTTCTTTTTTCCTCTTTCTTGAAAAATAATTTTTTCCAAATTGGTTCTTTTTCTCTCTCTCTATGAACATAACACTCTACCATGTGTAGAACTTATTTCAAAATTGTGAGGGGAATTGATTTTTGATTTGTATTCTTTAAAATAAAATGCGTTGAAAACCTATATTTATATATTTTATTTCAAACCTAGAAATAAATGTTTCTTTGTTTAATGCACATGAATTGAGAATAAAATTATTCTCTCTTACATACTGAGTTTTAATACTCATGCCTATAGAGTTTCCCAATTTTTTGTTCCTGTTGTAGGTTTTTCTTTGGTTCAATCACATTGATTGATAGTTGGTTGTGGATTGGAGGGTGACCCTTGGGATCACACAAAGTTGTCTTTGGTGTCATGTTTAGTTTTGTTTCTCTGATTTAGTTTGCTGTTATGTTTTTTCCTTTCATTATAATTGTTAATGTTGAAATGTTTGAAAATCATATTTAGTTTGGTTTTATCTTTTATATATTATGATGCCTTATTTATTTTATTGGGTTAAAACTTTTTAATTATAAATAATTATTCCCTTGGTTCTTTTCTCTATCCAGGGTGGATCGGAAATGCCTCTGGGGCCATCACACAGATCGGCTCAGGTGACTGGTTAAGGGTCAACCCAAGTTGGTTCATGAAAAAATGCCATCAGATTAGGTCCTATCTTTAGTGGAGCTTGTTTTTCAGAGTTATTTTTGTTACTTAGGGATATAAAGGTAGAAGGATTAGGATTCTGAGGGATTGGGATATAGGAATAATAAGGCCTTCATGAACCCTTCCTTATTATCAACCTTGGTTTAACATAGGATTTCATGAATTATTGGTTTTCATTGATTCTATTAGATTATTTATTGTAGTGAAATAAAAAGGGAGTTGGGATGGGACCACTGTGAGCTTTCATGGCCTAGAAATCCATGTTTAACTGAGAAAAAATACACTATAATTCTCTTCATGATGGTGGTGTAACTGGAATATGACTGCCAACCATGTGTCTGAGTCACCCGCTGATAGAGTTTCCCCTTGACAATTATATGGATCCTCATTAATTTTTAAAATTGCTTTAGAAATACTTGTTTTGGTATTGAAAAAATTTGAATTTATAAATTGTAATGGATTTTTTCTAGAAGTTGAAATATGGATCTTTATAATTGATTTTAAGAAAGGTATATAAATTTGGGTGTTTGTGAAATGAAAATTTGGGGTAAAATGGAAATGGTTTAATAGGAAATTTTGAACTATAATAAAATGTTCCCAACCAGATAATAGGTATTAGGAAACGATTTTGAGTGGGATCAGATGTTTAAAAAATAACATCGTGGAGTTCCGAAATGTTTTTGATTGGGTGTTTAGGGATTCATTGATAAGTTTTATAAATTTATAAATTAATTAAATGTATTATATTTTACATGATAATCTTGGAAATGGGTTTTCTATTGAATGGTTATCATTTTTCTGGAATTGTTTTGCAAACTTCATCTTTGGTTTTGGGTATTGTGGTTAGCGGTTTATGAAATCAAGATTTATGGGGTTTGAAAACAAAGTGTGAGTAGAATGTTTTTCCTTGAAATGTGTTATTGAACTTTTATGTTTCCATGGGTGAACTCATGCACATGTATGTATGATAAAGGGGATGTGTGCCTTGTAAGGAATGAAGATATGCATGGGTGGGGTTCAGGGGATAATATTGATGGGTGTGAAATCATTTAAGCTTGTTTTTTTCGATTTTCTTTTAATGAAATGTTTATGGTTTTGATAGTTTATAGTGTTTCGGTGTATCTATTTTAATTTTGTATTGATTTTTATTTTGTGGTGTTTAAAATATAGAATTCTTGTTGTTGTATTATTAATGACTCATTCTTTATTTTCTTGTTCTTAGTGTCTTCAGACACAAAGATTCAATGGATGCCCATGGTGTAGATTCTGGTGGTTCATCAATAGTTAACACTCAAGATGATAAATCCATAAATTACTTTAATGAATTCAATAAGTTAAACCGTTCTCTCTTTTCTGATAAACCAGATTCTATTGAGGCGGAGGAGTAGATGCATAGGATTAAGAGGGACTTCAGTTTCCTTGTATTTATTGATTCACTAAATGTAACGTTTGCAACCATAATGCTTGATGGTCCATCCTATAAATGGTGAAGTTTCTTGTCTCAAAGAAAGACTCAGGATGATCTTACCTAGGAATTGTCTATGGCTGCATTCATCCAATAGTATTTATCTAGGATGACAAAGGTGAGGAGGAAGATTGATATTTTTGGCCTTCATAGAGGTGGTGGATTGTTGTTGGAGTTCTATCGATGTTTCTTGGAACTTGTTCTATATGACCAAGGTATATTGAAAATAATCCTGTGAATGATCAAAATTTTATGTTTGGGCTCTGCTATGAAATGTAGTTGAATGTATCAAAGATAAGCCTAACCACATTCTTCGATGTGATGCGAAAAATCCTTTAGTTCAGAAGCTAAGTAAGGAGGAGGGCTTGAGATAAAGAATATTTCTCTGGTTTTTTGAAGTGGTGCAGAGGATTCTGGTAAGAAGAATAGGAATTTTACTGATACTGATGGTACTAATAAGGTATTTAAGAGGCCTTCAGACCTCTAATAATCCTTTTTTGGGAGAAATTCCATGATTTTTTGTCATTATGGAATGCTTGGTCACAAGAGGCCATCGTGCCCATCTTCTTCCAGAACCTTCCATGCATGTGGATGTTTGGGTCACTTGTAGTGGTTTTTTAGGAGTGTTTCCATGAAGAGACTTAATGAGAGACCCATCTCTTCAAAGGTCACCCTAGCCCATTCTAAGGAGTTGGGAAATTTTTGGGATGAATTTTATGTTTTCTCTATATAATTTTTCCTGGATGTAATAGACATATTTGATGGAATTTGTGGTGTTTCTTTCTCTTTCAATTGTTAGAAAGGATATTGTTGAAAAATTAAAAACATAAATTTTAATGGAATCATGCTTGTGAAATTATGATTTGTGTGTTATGTTTGGGGATTTTAACACCCGACTGTGAGGATGGAGATGCTTCAAACATCAGTGCACTAGCCAAAGGTCCCATAGTGAAGCTGGTGCATAGTCAGGAAACCCAGTGGTGTAAGGGATCATAGTCTAACATCTTTCTTATTCATGGGAAATAAAGATTGTTTAATCAATCTGTATGTTTTCATTCTAATGGTCCCATTAGATTTAATGTGGTGTGGGTACCTCGCTTCAATGTTGTGATCAGCGTGGGTGGAACAGTTTCTCCTCAATTGTAAAGAGGTGTGGTAATCTAGTTGTTTTAAAAATCTAGTGGTTGTGTCTCACCTGATGTGAGTATCCATATCGTGGCCCTTGTACGGATAGCCTTGTGAATCAACCCCAGTTTTGGTTTTATCTCATCTAAGGATGGTGACACCCCCAAGGGAATAAAGAACTGTGTTGTATGTTTTTGTCAGTCCTAGAGTTCTCTTTTGTCGAATCCCTTATGATAAGGGATATATTTGGTTCGGAATGTTTTTGAGTAAACCATATTGGTTTCATTGAAGGCTTCATCTAGTGGGATGAATTATTATTTTCTTTATCGTGGGCATTCTATTCGGGCCTCCTGATTCAATATTTTTGTTATGATCATAGTGTTGGTTTGGTCGTGGGTAGCTTTATTTGGAGATATCTAACTCCATAGTTCTTTATTGGGAAAACATTGGGATTGAATCATAAACAACTATTACATTGTATTAAGGTTATGAGAGTAATTATTAGATGTGGTTTGGTCTAGTTTTTTATTTCAGATAGGTGATGGGGGTCTCACTTAATAATGTATGAGGTGTTTCAGCTTAAAAAGTTTGATTATGTATAGTGAGAGTATCCTTTTCTCTGATTGATCATCTGGAGGTACTTTTGTTGTTGGGTTTGGGAGGCACTTTGTAGGGATTCCATTTTGGGTCCCCAAAGTTTAAATTTCACATCATTTTCTTTGTTCTCATTTTTCTCGTGCCTTCTCATTTTTCATGTATTGTGAATCTCCTTGAACTATAAAATAGTATCAATTTTGGTTTTGGGTTTTAGCCTTTTTATGACTCTCTGGTGGTAGAAAGTATTATGGTGGGGAGAAGTATCACACCCGAGTATTAATTTTGACTTGGTTCTAGCTTAGGTAGGGTTATCAGTAGTTTTTCTCAGGAACTGGGTGTGATGAGTCCAATATTTAGGGATATCATTGGTCGATGCTGGGGTTTGGAGCCGATATAAAATTTTGATGTTTGAAACCTCTGGTGGTTTTTGGGTTGGTGCACGGGCACTACACGGTTAGTAGAAACTGTGTTGTCAGCCCAGGTACATGTGTCGTTGCTTCTAAAACTGACAAGAGCTAACACAAAATTCAAACAAGGTCGCTTGAGCCATACGCGAACCACACAATTGCAGTATTCAAATAAATAAAATGAAATAAAGAAAATGAGATAAAAATTAAAATAATAGAAAACAAATGTTTTAACCAAAGTATTATTGTTGTTGTTGTTGTTGTGGATAATAATAATAATATTATTTTAAATTTGTTATTGTCATTGTTATTATTAAAATTGTTATTAATATTTTTAATAATATTATTACTATCATTATATTTTTATTTATATTAATAATATTACTATTAATATTAAACTTATTTTTATTCGTATTATTATAATTAATAGGTTATTAATTTTTTATGGATTATTTTTTCCCATTATTGATCTCCCCCCATTCTCTTATCCATGCATCCTCTCTCCCCCTCAGGCCATGCATGCCCCCATGTGCACCTCCATCTCCTCTGGGGAACCATCCTTCAATGTCATCCCTTGTGTTTCGTCACACCCTCCCTCTGGAAGTCCTCCCCTATGTGGTGCCTCCTTCTCTTTCAGGCCTATAAAGACCTGAAATTTTCATGTATTTTTTTTAAATATATGAGAATTTTACGAGTCTGTGAAAATTGTAGGTGCATGATTCTGAGACCCAGAGTACCCGAAATGAATTTCTGAAATTTTGTTCAGGTACGTTTAGTAAACGTGCGAGCGGGTTTTTTTCTAACATTTGAACCAGTTCTCAGAATTGAAATCTAAGGACACCGTTGAACTCACAGAATCGGTATTTTCTTAAGGAGACCTTCACCTCGACTGCAGTGGGTCAAGAGTGAAAGATAGACATTGGGTTTTTTTCTTTAAGGAATAAAATAAAATAAAATGGAGTAACATTTTATTTTTATTTTATTTTGAAACCACCCATGTGGATATTTCATAGGTGGGGACCACCTGAAAAAAAACCTCCCATGAGAGGTTATGGTGGTGGGGGCCACCCAAGGTTTTAAACCCCTTGAACTCCCTCATAAGTGTGGGGGAGCCTCTTAAACTTCCCCCACTTAAATTGTGCCACCCCCTTAAATTTATTATGCCAACCTATGTAATTAATTAACCCAATTTGAAATTGTGCAAACAATTAAATTGGAGAAACATATCTTTTTGGCTACTTTGCATTTTGGTGGATTTGGGGAGGGGATAAATATTGGAAGGATTTAACTTCTCCAACGAGGAACACCATCAAAGAATATTCTTTGGAAATCAAGGAAGAGGATGATGAGTGAGCCTAACATCGAAGCATGGTTTCAGAAGCGACGATCTGTGGCACTCTCTTAGCCTTCTTCGACTTCCTTCTCGCGCCAACGTCAACAAACAATCCAAGGTAGGGTTTTATTTGTGTATGATAATTTGTAGGAAGTTGTAGGGTGGTTGTTTGAAGTTATTATATCTTTCTGTTCTTGATAATTCTTCATAATTCAAGAATGGATTATAGCCGCTTACTACTGCTCTAATGCGGAGAGTGCATGCCAAACAATCATGGCCCATCCTCTAGGCAAACCTTGTGGTTAATTATTGATCGTGATGGTGGAACGACTACGAACCATGGTGGGGCACGAGAACGGAGGTCGAAACCTCTGCCGGCCACACCTAAGGTGACGGCGCAACGACGTCGCACCGCGGCACCACCGCCCGTTGCCACCACCCCATCCGTGGCCGTGCCACCGCCCCGCGGCTGAGCCGCCACCATCCGCAGTTGAGCCACCATCTACGGCCTCACCGAGCCACCCCGAGGCCTCCGCCCTCTCGGTCAAGCCACCCCAGGCCGAGCTGAGCTGCTCTGTACCTTGACGCCCCCCCGAATGAGTCGTTACACGACCTCCACCCTCCCGGCCGAGCCGCCCCGCGCCGGGCCAAGCCGCCCTGCGCCGGGACAAGCCGCCCCGCGCCCTCGCGGCATCCCCTGGCCAAGCCGCCCCGCGGTCTGTACCCTGTAGGCCGAGCCACCCCGGGTTGGGCCAATCCACCCTACACCCTCTCCGCACCCCCGCGGCCAAGCCGCCATACCCGGCCGAGCCGACCAGCGGCCTTCGCCGCCCCGCGACACCCATGACCCCAGCGGCCCCTCGTGGCCCTTACGGCCTGCCGAATCACCCAGTGGGCCAGGTCGCACCACGGTCTTGGATTGACCCAGTGGGTTGGGCCAGGTCAACCTGAACTGGGTCAACCCAGGCCAGGTCGGGTCGGGTCGGTCCGACCGGGTCAGATCAGACCCGGACCTGATACGAACCTATACTTTACTTGGTCCATAACTTTGGCACCAGACATCCGTTGGACGAACCATCAGCAATGCTGGGAGTCATGGAGTGAGACAGTCCCTTTGAATATACCCCACAGGAGTTTTGGGTAAAGTTAAGGTATGGTCAGGTTGTATCGAGCACGAATCCAACTGGGCCCCCAGGACTAAATGGCTAATAACTCACAAACCAGGCGTTCGATTGACGCACTGTCTATTGCATTGAGACCCCTGTGACATGATGGAACTTTGAGATTCTTATTCATAGGAATTCATAGCAGTTGGAGTATCGACCAATGAATTGTGGATCAGATCCTCCCAGAGATGAGAAAGATTAGTGCAGGAACCCAATAGATGGCTCTGACGAGAAGAATGAAGGGCGATCCTATGTGGGTCAGCATCTAGCGATCTTGCGTGGGTCAGATCCTAGTGATCCTATGTGGGTTAGCTCCAAAAGATCCTGTGTGGGTCATCTCCTAGCGATCCTGTGTGGATTATCTCCTATAGATCCTATGTGGTTCAGCTTCTAGCGATCCTATGTGGGTCAGCTCCTAGCGATCCTGTGTGGGTCAGCCACTAATGATCCTGTGTGGGGGAGCTCCTAACGATCCTGTGTGGGTCATCTCCTAGTGATATTGTGTGGGTCATATCCTAGCGATCCTATGTGGGTCACCTCCTAGAGATCCTGTGTGGGTTATCTCCTAGAGATCCTGTGTGGGTCAGCTTCTTTATAGAGTAAGATGATTCAGTAGTTACATCTAATCATCTCTACTACTGAACTTATGTTATACTGGGTGTGAGCTGAGTTCGTACCTGTGTGGTACTTTCCTTTGTGGTAATACCTTAGTAGTATTCTTCTATGTGGAATACCTGTGTGGTACTGGCCTTTTTGGTTTTCCTTTGTGGAACAATAGAGCTTTGGGCTTTTGGGTTGGACCCTGTGTTTCCTCATGACTGAGATGGGTATTCTTGATAACTTAGTAATATGTATGGGCATATACCTAAGTAGGGTTGACAGTTGACTTCCTGCTTTGAGTTTTATCCTTTGTGGATTTTGTGATACCTCGAGGGTCTTAGGGTCCCTACTGAGTATCGTTATACTCACCCCTACACAGGCTAGGCACTCACTTCGTTGTGTCTGGTGGAGACGACGGACAACACTGACTGAGGACAAGAGTACTAGGACTGGACTATACCCGGAGGTGGACCATACGATATGTCAGTACATAGAGGAGACAGGCGGATGTGGAGTGCTTAGGTGGTGATATGTACGTACCCTTAAGGTAGGAACCTTGGAGAATGATACAGTAGTTGTGTTTCTCTTTATTCGGTTGTATTGTATCTCAGTTTTACTTGTACCTTTACTGTTGGGATTGTATTCCAGCCCCTTTTACTTTAAACACTCTTTCGGTTATACAGTTTTCTTGTGTTTGTATCTTGCTGTGTGCTTGGTTACATGAGTTTACAGGTTATAAATTCAACGCCTTCCCAGTTATAGGGAATACACCTTTCGATGCTAGTCGTCGGCCCCTGGCCAATGGAAGGCAGGTTTGGGGTAGTCACAGTACGGGCCCCAGGGGACAGGTCATGAAAAATTGGTATCAGAGGAGTCGGTTCTACCGTAGAACATAAGACTATGATCATTATTTTAATGGCAATAGTGTTAAGTATAGTGAGTGTGGTTATCAGTTTAGGGAATCCAGTGTCAGTGTGGTAGTCGACGTATCCTTACACCAGGGCCCTGACTTCTGATTTCTGACTCAGTTCACAAAAAAACTGATTGCATGTGTGTTTTCAAGTGTTTTCTTTATGAAATATTTAAGTCAGCTCATGAGGTATAACATATTGACCTTGGCACACCTGTTTCTTTTCAGGATGCCTCCACACAGACAGCCAGCCAGGGTTCTGAGAGTAGCATACGCTGATAGCCCATCGAGCAATGAGGCCTCGGTGCAGGTCCCTCTTTCTGTAGAGGCACCAGAAGAGGCACCAGCGGTACCATTACCCATTGGGCCACTGATTCCACTGGCCCCAGCAGCAGACGGTGCACTCCGCTTGAGCGCTTTGCACGAGTTCTAGTGCCAGAGGTCTCCCAAGATCAGGGGAGAGACAGAACCACATGCAGCTGAGGATTGGTTGGAGGATCTGGTGAGATTCTTCCGACTGGTAGGGACACCATCCCTTCTCATGGTGATCCTTGACGCCAACCTTCTACAAGAAGTAGTAGGATGATGGTAGATCATTATGCTCCAGGTTCATGATGAGGTGATGATTCTCTGGGCAGACTTCAAGAGCCTATTTTGGGCAGAGTTTGTTCCAGCAACTCTTTGGGTAGTGCACATACAGGAACTTCTTCATCTGCAATAGGGAAGCATGACTGTAGCTCAGTATTCAGTGAGGTTTACTGACCTCTCACATTACTACATGGATATGGTACGGTACCCATTCTTCAGGGCCTAGACCTTCGAGCAGGGGCTCAGGCAGGAGATCAGTGCTTCGATGATTTCACTCAACATCCCGACACAGGAAGGGATGTTAGAGTGAGCCCTATTAGTGGAGAGTTTTCTTTCTGAGAAGTCACCAGCAGCGAGACCCACCACCAGTCGTCACGTTGCGGATTCTTCTACAGCTAGAAGTAGACAGATGTTGCTGAGTTCTTATAGGACCATACTTACTGGTGGACGACCACATGACTCAGGATCAGTTGTGCGGGGCACCCGAGATAGAGCCAGTAAATCCAGGAGTGGGAAATGTTACACATGTGTCGGGTAGGGTCACTTGGATCGTGAATATCTGACCATCCATACAGATGATCCGTAGACAGTCGAAGGACCTCCCAGACAGAGATAGAGATTCGACCAAGGAGGTCCGTAGTGAGCAGGAGGACGTGGCCGGGGAGATGGTCGTGCTGCTAGCGGTGGGCAATGATTCGAGATGTTACAACCACCACTACTAGGAGGTCCACCCTGACCGTAGGGAGCATGTGGACATGGGAGATATCTACTCCGGATAGCTGAGGCCTACGATCTTGGTGCTCTAGAGATGATACGAGGTACGATTTGTGTATACTCCACATTAGCTGCAATACTTATAGACACAGGTTTTAGTCATTATTTTATTTTCACTACCCTCGTTCGAAGATCAGAGATTCTGATGGAGTCGTTGGCTCAATCCTTATGGCTAGAGACTTCTACGAGAGTGAATTCGATGATTATGAACTGGTGCCGACAGTGTGAGCTTACTCTTGGAGGTGAAAGATTCGGCTGGGATATTCTAGTAGCAGCGTCGAGGCCTTACGACGTCATCTTGGGTATGGACTGGTTATCAACAGTCCATGCTCAGATAGACTCTAATAGGTGCAAAGTGCAGTGTGTTCACAATGATGGGACTAGGTTTACTTTCACCAGCCAGAAGGGAGCCTTTGCAGCACTGGATGGACTTACCTGGAGGAGAGTGCAGCCGATCACTCAATAGTTGGCTAGCCTTACCATTGGAGCAGTTGACGTGGAGAGTCCGAGTTATCTTGTAGTGGTGGACCGGTATGAAGATTTCTTCCTTGATGATGTTTCAGGTCTACCTCCTCACAGAGAGGTGGAATTTTACATTGACTTGTACCTTTGGGATGCCACCGATATCCACACCAGCATATTAGATGGCTCCCGCGGAGCTTCGTGAGTTGCGGTTATAGCTAGAGGACTTGCAAGGGAAGTGATTCATTTGGCCTAGTGTTTCACTTGGGGTAGCCTCGATTTTGTTCGCCAAGAAGGAAGATGGGAGCTTGAGGCTTTGTGTTGACTTTCGGTGCCTAAATCAGGTTACCATGAAGAACAAGTACCCACATCCAAGGATTGACGACCTCTTTGATCAGCTAAAGGGAGCACGGTGGTTCTTGAAGATAGAACTCAAATCAGGCTATCACCAACTCAGAGTATGAGCCAAATATGTGCAGAAGATGACCTTCAGATGTCGGTACAACCATTATGAGTTCTTGTTTATGCCATTCAGTGTAACTAACACTCCAGCAGTGTTTATGGGACTCATGAACAAGATCTTTTTGCCATACCTTGATAGCTTTTTAGTAGTCTTCATCGACGACATTTTGATCTACTCAGCTACTAAGTAGGATCATGCCTATCATTTATAGGTAGTACTTGACACACTCTGAGAGTACCAACTTTATAGTAAGCTCTTGAAGTGCCAGTTCTGGATCCAAGAGGTTCACTTTCTAGGACATGTCATATCAGAGGCTAGATTTGTAGTGGATCCAGTGAAGATTGAGGTGATACTTACTTGGGAGCCACCCAAGAGTGTGATGGAGGTACGAAGTTTCCTGGGGTTGTCGGATACTACTGGAGATTTGTACCAGATTTCTCCAGAGTTGCAGCACCACTATCATCATTGACAAAGAAGGATAAACCCTTCATGTGGTCAGATAGATTCAAGCAGAGTTTTTAGGAGCTGAGGAAAAGACTGATGAGTGCCCCAATCTTGAGGCTTCCAGAGGAGGGTGTAGGGTACGTAGTCTACTGCGACGCATCAGGGACTGGGCTAGGATGTGTTCTGATGCAGGAGCGAGTGGTGATCGCGTATGGTTCTCGACAGATGATACAACATGAGCAGAACTACTCTACCCATAACTTGGAGTTAGAAGCAGTGGTCATCACCTTGAAGATGTGGTGACACTACTTGATGGGTGAGTTCTTTACAGTGTACTATCATCACAAGAGTCTTAGGTATATCATCTCTCAGAAGGACCTGAACCTGCGACTATGATGTTGGATTGAGTTCCTCTAGGACTATGAATTTGAGATAGTCTATACTCCTTGGAAGGGAAATGTTGTAGCATATGCACTCATCAGGAGGTCTGGTATACAGCTGTTAGGTGAGGCGATGAAGCAGCTGGACGCCTTGTAGATATCCTTTGTGGATAGAGATGGAGCAGCTTTTCTTCAGTCTCTTACAGTCACTCCCCCACTTCTTCAGTGAGTCAGGGAGGTGCAGTATGGGGACACTGACTACGAGACACGACGTGTTCAGATATCTACAGAACATGCACCTGATGGATTTTCAGAAGGTGGGGAGCACATCATCCTTTTCATAGGATGTACCATGGTACAAGTGTCACTCCAGGAGGAAGTGTTGATGGAATTACACACATCCCCTCTAGCGGTACATCCAGGAGTGGTGAAGATGTACCAGGATCTCCGACGATAGCACTGGTGGCCGGGAATGAAGAAATCAGTAGCAGAGTTTGTCTCTCGATGCCTCACTTCTCTGGAAGTGAAAGCAGAGCATCAGGTACCATCAATCTTGGTTCATACTTTAGATTTCCCAGAGTGGAAGTGGGATGGGATATCCATGGACATCGTGACAGGACTTCCACGTACATCTAGGGGTAATGACTTGATTTGGGTGATCTTTGACCGACTCACCATGTCAGCCCACTTCCTACCGATCAGAGAGTAGGGTTCAGTAGAGAGCATGTGATGCCTCTATGTGCAGAAGATTGTGCAGCTACATAGAGTAGCCTCGAATATTGTCTCCGATCGTGATGCCCATTTTACTTCCCAGTTATGGAAGGGGTTTTAGGAGGCTTTCAGGATGCAGCTTCGTTTGAGCACCACCTTCCATCCTCAAACGGATGGTCAGAATGAGCATACCATTCTGACCCTAGAGGACATGCTACATGCTTGTGTCCTCTATTTTGATCACAGCTAGGAGGATCAGTTGTCATTGGTGGAGTTTTCATACAAAAACAGTTATCACTCCACCATTGGGATGGAAAATTTCGAGGCCCTGTACGGGCGACCTTGCATATCACCTTTGTGCTGGATTGACCCAGGGGAGTCATGTAAGAACATTTTTTTTGGCTGTAAAAGACTTTGGAATATTCTTGACGTTATTCTAGAGCAGCGCCTTTAGACAGCATGCGATTCCGAGCCCCGGTGTGGTCGGAATTAAATTTTCAGTGCGTTCACACTGGGCACGCCAAATAAATGGGATAACTCCTAAACGGTGATCCGGATCAGAAATCTAAGAGTATGGATGGGTTTGAAATGGGGTGTTTACCCAAGGAACGACATAAAGCATGTCAGTGCGGGACGTTGGGACCCCTCGCTCGTTAACGGAACATTAAATGGATAAATAAAAAATAAATTTATTCGTTTAATGGTGAAACACAAGTATCTCTTAAATGGTGGCTCATATTGGAAAACTGAGGGCACCGTTGAGTTTGGAGCATGCCGTTTATCCTAGGAAGGGTGTAACTTTTGCAGGCATGGCCCGTCTGTGAAAAATGACCCCAGGGGCATTTTCGTAATTTAGCAGCTTCAGAGGTTAAATTTTATAACTTTTGAGCAGGGTCTCGGATTAAAATTCCAAGACCGCCGTTGTGCTCGGGAGGTGGTTTTTACCCTAGGGGAGGCTTAACCTTGACCCCAGTTATAACGAACCATACTTTACATACATGGTTATTACTTCAAATTTGAAGCATACTTATTACAACATATAACCAAACCATGAAAGGACCGTATAGGTATAGTGTCGTTAGAAACTGGGAAACATAAACAACTGGTTCATAAATCATCTACGTTGTCTCCCATTTATTTCATCATATCTAGAGTCTCATTTTGGAATATCCTACTTAATATCCTTCTTCCTGACATGGAAAAAAACATAAAAAAGGGTGAGCTCAAATGCTCAGTAAGGGTAAAAAAAAGAAATATAAAACATATCATATTCATAAGAACATAACATTTTAAAAATCATATCCTGCAAAAGAGACCATAACATGGGATAAATCATAGAAGTGAAATGTAATCCCAATAATCATAACTTAAAACATGAAGCTTTGTGGAATACACACATAATCATAGAAAATCATTTCTTAGTAGTCAAGACTCACTGCCAAGACTATCTTAGTGGACAAAGTCTATTTCTGAACTGAGTTCACTCCTCGTTTCAGTCCTGTTTCATTGAACCGGTTTAACCTGCCGTTTCAGCCATGTCTATCTCATGAGATACAAATATTTACCCAATGCATTGGAGGAAGATATAGATCCCACCCATCTCATAATGATACCCTTCTTATGTGTGCCACAAGATCATAAATCATACATCATAGCATAACCCATGTAATAAAAATGGGATTCTTAAACATCATGCCATCATAACATAATCCATATAAGATAAAAGGACATCATAAAAATAATTCCATCATAACATAATCAAATCAATGTAAAAATAGGTATAGAAACAGAACTCTATATTATCTTATATGGAAAATAATTTTGATAAAATGCTTGAACTCCATTCTTGAGGAAAATATTCTTTCTACTTCAAAAACATTTTTCCTTTCTTAACATGTCATATAATTTTAAACTAAAAGAAGTTGATTAAAAATAAACTTGAAAACATGTAAAGGAAGCTTCATGGAAATAATGTTCTAAAAATCCATTCATGCCGTATAAGTTAAAGAAAAACATTATTCTCGTACTTTGGCCGGAAAAGCCAAAAAGTACCTCGTACTAAAAATGACAAAAGATTCCTTTCATATCTTTTACCAAAAAAAAACTCACCAATGGGTAAAATTGGATTTAAACAATTGTAGGTGGATGGAAATAATATTACATATTTAAGAAACATGGATGTGGATGATAAATATTCCCCAGTAAATTCTGAAGTATAAAAAATCTCGGATAAAAATGAGATTGTGAGATTTTCCCATACCTTAGGTCCGATATGCTTCATATGAATCCGAACCTCCTCTTTCTCGAAGTGCCTCCTTTAAACTTTCTCTTAGGGAACTAGAGTTGGTATTTTGAGAAGATTAGTACCTCTAGTAGGTTTCTAAGGAAGTGGGGAAGTGAAATGGGCAGGGGTTGGCTGAGCTTGAAGGCTCAAATTGGTGTGAGGAGGAGAGGGATGAGGTTCCCTTTTATAAGGGAGGAGAGGGGCACCTTTGGAAATATAAGAAATATTAGTTTATATTAAATCCCAACCCCACATAAAAACTTCCAAAATGACTCATATATGAATATTAGATGAGATAGGTTTGTAATCTCATCAACAAATAAAATTTAGACATGTTAGGAATTTATTTTAAACATTATCAACTTTATTTATCCTTATTTATCAATTTAATTTTATTTGTGGTAATAATATTCTAAATTTTAAATTATTATAAATAATTACATATGTGTTTTTAATTTTACATAATTTGAAACTTTATGACATTTTCGACTATATAAATTTTAATTTATAATTTTTAAATATTTTTGTGATTTTTAAACAATTTTATAATATGTTATTTTTATAAAATAACAATAGTGTCAATTTTGACACTATTAATTTATTTGAATTTAAATAAAATATATACAGAATATATGTTAGAAATAAAAGCTTTAATAGATTCATAAAATGTCATATGTATCTATAAAATTATTGGAGCACATTAAATAGTTCATATAATATTTATTTTAATATTTTTAAAACAATTTATTTGATATTTTAATTAATAAAATAATTTCAACATCACTATTGTGTCATAATTAATGATAATTATTTAATCCCTAAAAATTCTAAATAAATTCATATGATGTAGATAATTTTATTAGATTTCTGGAGACTATTTATATCCTAATCTTCATGAAGTTTATCACTAAATTAAAATTATTATACTTATAAGATTTAAGGGAGTGACATATTGTCACTTTCCTTGGTTTTAATAATAATTATATTATTTCATGGTCAAAAGTCCATGAAATAAATATAGTCCCGCCCTTAGGTGGTATGGGTCAACTTTTATTGATCCAATAGGATTTTGGCAGGTGTTAGGGTAATTTTATAATCTTATATTTACCCTTAATTACCCGATTTACCTTTAACTATGGTAAATAAAATTTACCGTAGTTACTACTCATAATGTCCAAAAATAAAAAGTAGCCTATTAACATAATTTGGACCCAATGATTCAAAATATTGAATCCATTTTTCAAAATTCAAAACACATAAGTTGCAGTAATTAATTTAAAATTAATCCCATTGTTAAGAAAATAGGTTTTAGAAGTTAAAACATTGCCAAAGATTGAAATGTTTTTACATATGAATTCAATGTGACATTAATGATAATGACATAAATTATATTAAATGGTAAAAATATATTCTATTTATACTTTAAAACCATTCAATATTATAATTTAACCATATAAATTATCTCATTGAAAAAAGTTGTTTTTAATTAAAAATTAGCGTATTTTTACTATTCATCAAAATATGAATGTTATCAGAAAAGTATCAAAAATTTATCCAAAGTAAATTTTTATATCCTGATTCAAAAGAAGAATTTTATTTTGTCAAATTTAACTTATAAACATTTCAAAAACTAGATTTAATGTGGGTGCTCCATCAAAAGGCGGCAAAACTGCATTTTTTGAAAAATACTTATTTTACCCGAAAAATTTATTTTGTTCTCTTACCATGTTCTAGAAAATGTGTAAGATGGATAATAATGTTATAAAATTTAAAATGTAGTTAATACTATTCATAATGTCTAGTCCATAATAATATATCGTTGTTTAGTGAAACCCAGTATTGCGTACTACACACGCTATCGAGGAAGGTCGCGATTGCATATAATGAAAGCCAAGTCAGTATTGTGTGTTGTGAAAGATTCCTTTGGTGTTGAGTATAACATAAGACATAAAAAAATATTTTTCATAAAATCTCAGGGTGTTACATTCTACCCCACTTAAAATGAATTTCACCCTTGAAATTTGCCACTTCATTACAAACAGATGAGGATACCTCTCCCTCATCATATCCTCAAGTTCCCATGTAGCTTCTTCTAATTGGTGGTTCCTCCATAAAACTTTCACCAAGCGAGTGGTCTTGTTCGATAGGACTTTTTCGCTATGATCCAGAATCTCTATCGGCTGTTCTTCATAAGAAAGATCTTTCTCCAGCGGTATAACTTCTGAGATGAGTACATGTGAAGGATCAGGTATGTACTTTCTCAGGAGAGATACATGGAACACATCGTGAACTTGAGAGAGATTTGGTGGAAGCGCCAATCGGTAAGCTACCTTCCCAACATGATCCAGTATTTCGAAAGGACCGATATATCTAGGGCTCAACTTTCCCTTCTTTCCAAATCTCATTACCCTCTTCCAGGGAGATATTTGTAAGAAAACTTTATCACCCACTTCAAACTCTTGGTCTTTTCTTCGGTTATCGGCATATATTTTTTGTCGACTCTGAGATGATCTTATGTGTTTTTGAATAGATATGACCTTTTCTGCCATCTCATCAACAAGATCAGGTCCTAATAGATTTCTTTCCCCAACTTCATCCCAGAAAGTTGGAGTTCTGCATTTATTTCTATAGAGGGTTTCATAAGGAGCCATCTGAATACTGGAGTGAAAGCTATTATTATAAGAAAATTCCACCAAAGATAGGTGTTTATCCCAACTACCTTTGAAATCCATAGAGAAAGCTCTCAACATGTCTTCTAGAGTTTGAATTGTCCTCTCAGACTGATCGTCTGTCTGAGGATGATAAGCAGTGCTGAAACTCAACTCCGTATCTAGAGTATGCTGAAGACTTCGCCAGAACTTCAAGGTAAACCTCGGATCCCGATCAGATATAATGGAAAGTGGTACTCCATGCAATCTTACCACTTCCTTTACATATAACCTAGTAAGCTGATCAAGAGAAAAATCTTCTCTAATATCAATGAAGTGTGCCGACTTCGTAAGACGATAAACTATAACCCAGATATCATTATTGCCTTTGAATGTTTTAGGAAGTCTGGTGAAAAAGTCCATAGTGATGTTTTCCTATTTCCATTCTGGTATGGGTAATGGCTGTGACATTCCCTTAGACGTTTTTCTCTCAGCTTTAACTTGCTGACAAACCAAGCATCGAGAGACATATTCAGCAACATCTCTTTTCATGCCATCCCACCAGAAGTACTCTTTCAGGTCCCTATACATCCAGGATGAATAGAGAATGAAGAACTATGAGCCTCATCCATTAGCTCCTTCTTTAATTCTGGGATGGGAGGAACACAAACCTGATTCCTGAACCTTATTATCCCATCACAATCAAGGTTGAATTCAGGAACATTTCTCACCTTCTTTTGTAACTCTACATCTTCTTTCTGTGCCTCTTTAATCTTCACGTGTATAGATGGTTGAACATTCATTTGAGAAAGATAAGATTTTCCCCTTCAATTATAATTCCAAGATACATCCTTTGTAAATCCATAAATATTGGATCTTTTGTGATCCTCATCATGGATAAGCTAGCATGGTCTTGTCGACTTAATGCATCTTCCACCTTGTTTTCTTTCCCAGGGTGATAATGAATTGATCAGTACTAATCCTTAATTAGCTCCAACCATCTTCTTTGACGCATATTTATCTCCGTTTGTGTGAAAATATAATTTAAACTTTTATGATCAGTATAAATATCACACCTTTCACCATAAAGATAATGCCTCCAAATCTTTAATGCAAAGATTACCGCAGCTAACTCTAAATCACGAGTTGGGTAATTTTACTCATGGATTTTCAACTGTCGTAAGGCATAAGCTATCACCATATCATTTTGCATGAGAACACACCCCAGTCCCTTCTTGGATGCATCACTATAGATCACAATCCTTTCTTCACTGCAAGGTAGTGTGAGCACAGGTGCACTGGCTAACCTTCTTTTTAGCTCTTTGAAATTCTCTTCACATTCCTCCATCTAAACAAAATTAACTCCTTTCCGAGTCAACTTGGTGAGTGGGTTATATAACCTTGAAAAATCTTTCACAAAACATCGGTAATATCCAGCCAAACCAAGAAAACTTCGGATCTCAGTTACTGTTGTTGGTCTCGACCATATTTCGATAACCTCTATTTTTGCTGGATCCATAGATATCCCTTCTTTTGAGATTATGTGACCCAAAAATGAAACTTTTTAAAGCCAAAATTCACACTTGGTAAATTTGGCATAAATATTCTCCTTTCTTAGGGTATTTAATACAATTATCAAGTGATCTTAATGATCTTCCTTGCTCTTTGAATAGACCAGAATATCATCTATAAAGACTACTACAAACTGATCAGGATAGTCTCTAAAGACTCTATTCATTAGATCCATGAAGATAGTAGGGGCATTAGTAAGACCAAAAGACATCACTATAAATTCATAGTGTCCATACCTTGTACGGAAAGCTGTCTTTGGTATATCCTCCCTTTTGACCCTTAATTGATGATACCATGAACGAATATCAATCTTGGAAAAGTATTGAGCTCCGCGTAGTTGGTCAAATAAGTCATCAATGCGAGGGAGAGGATATTTGTTCTTGATAGCGATCTTGTTAAGTTCTCGATAATCAATGCAGAGTCTCATTGATCCATCTTTCTTATTAACAAATAGAACTGGTGGTCCCCAAGGTGACGCACTAGGGCGTATGAATCCCTTATCAAGATTCTCTTGGAGTTACTTCTTCAATTCCTGCAACTCAATTGGGTCCATTCTATAAGGTGTCTTTGAAATAGGCAAAGCACCCGTTACGAGTTCTATTGAAAACTCAACTTCACGATTTGGTGGAAGTCCCGGTAATTACTCCGGAAAGACATCATCAAACTCTTGTACAATGGGCATATTCTTAATCATGAGTTTCTCACCAAACATTTGCGATAAATAACCTTCATTTTGTGGAATCAAGACCCATAAGATGGAAGAAATTTCCATTGGAAGGTTATGTTCATCCTTGCATCGATAGACGATCATAGATTGATCTGGAATATGGAATGTGACTTCCCTACTTTGGAAATTGATATGAGATCCATATAAAGAAAGACAATCCATGCCAATAATCACATCAAATTCCACTATAGGAAGGATCAAAAGATTTGTAGGAATCACTTTCCCACAAACTTCAATCGGAGAAGAATTGTAAACTTTTGATGCAACCGTTGTGCCATTAGGAGTTGTCACAACCAACTCAATATCTAATTGTTGAGGTAATACGACGATACCCTTAGAATATTCTTCAGAAATAAAAGATTGGGTGGATCCAGAATCAAATAAAACATTTGCTACTTTAGAGTGGATGGTAAGTGTACCTCTCACCACTTCATTGTTGTACTCCACATCGCCGATATTAATTGCATGTGACTTTCCTTTGTCTTTGGACTTAAGAGTTTGTTGACGTCGATCATTATCATCAACCCTTGGATTTGGGCATTGATTGGAATAATGCCCTATCTTCTTGCACTTGAAACATTGAAGTGTAGTAGGTTCATTATGTGTATCCCTTCATTTATTTACATCATTAGACATCTTCTTCCCATTATTTCGACATTCAATTTCTTGATGAACTTATTTTACACACTTATAACATTTGCTTGCCCCCTTAAGATAATTTCCTCCATGTTTCTTTCCACACTTTGATCATAAGGTAAAACTCATCTTCTTTTCAGTGTGGTCTTTATATTTTCCTTTGAATTCCATTTTCCTCTTCTTATCAAACCCATGTGACTGATGGGTTGCTCCAATCTCCATCTCAACCTTGAGAGCACATAGAACAATTTTCTCATAGCTATTGAAGTCCCTTATGGCTAATGCCCTTCGAAGACTTTGTTTTAAGCCACTAAAGAATCGATCGATCTTACTCTCAGGTTGGATAACAATTCCAGAAGCGTACCATGCAAGTCTTGTAAAATTTGCTTCGTAGGTACCAATGAATTCATCATACTTTTGCTTCAGTTCAAGAAACTCTTTCTCCATCTTTGTTCAAAGAATACGAGGGAAATACTTATTGAAAAATAAGTTCTTGAACTCGTCCCATTCCATGGACTCAATTTCATCCCTTTGCCTCATATTCTTAATAATATTCCACCATTGTTCAGTATCACCTTCCAAACGATATACTGCTAAGATGAATTTATCATGTTCAGAACATTTAAGAACTGAAAATATCTTTTCAGTGGTACTGATCCATTGTTCAGCCACTAATGGATCAGAAGACCCGCTGAATGAAGGTGGACGCTGCCTCATGAAGGATTCAACAGAATGTTGCTCCTTCCTTTGCTCGTTTGGAAGTCCTGCATGATTCATAGCTTGAGAAAGTTGTGTGAGCATGGCTACAAGATTTTTCATTCCAGTTCCCATAACATTTGGTTACTCAGGGGGACAATCATTGCATTGCCCATCGCATTCCGCATTAACACGGTTCCTTCAGGTTCCATCCATTGCCTAAAACCTAGAAGAATAGTGTGAGAAACACTAATTATAATAGGAAAACCACATAATCAAGAATAAAATTTCACACTTAAGGTCTTATCATATGTTGTTCATGGCCATTTCTAAAACACTAAGATTGTGTTCTATGCTTAGACATATCCTTAGGTTTCTTACTAAGGATTTCACATCCTAGTGTCCAAAGGTTGACTATACCTTTCCTCTGATACCAACTATAACAACCCATACTTTACATACATGGTTATTACTTCAAAATTGAAGCATAATTATTACAACATATAACAAAACCATGAAAGGACCGTATATGTATAGTGTCTTTAGAAACTAGGAAACATAAACAACTGGTTCATAAATCATCTACGTTTTCTCCTATTTATTTCATCATATCTAGAGTCCCTTTTTGGAATATCCTACTTAATATGATTTTTCCTGACCAGGGGAAAAGAAAACATAAAAAAGGGTGAGCTCAAATGCTCAGTAAGGGTAAAAAAAATAAATATCAAACATATCATATTCATAAGAACATAACATTTTGAAAATCTTATCCTACAAAAGAGATCATAACATGGGATAAATCATAGAAGTGAAATGTAATCCCAATAATCATAACTTAAAACATGAAGCTTTGTGGAATACACACATAATCATAGAAAATCATTTGTTAGTAGTAAAGACTCATTTCCAAGACTATCTTAGCGGACAAAGTCCATTTCTGAACCGAGTTCACTCCTCGTTTCAGTCCTATTTCACTGAACCAGTTTAACCTGCCGTTCCAGCCATGTCTATCTCATGAGATATAAACCTTTACCCAATGCATTGGAGGGAGATATAGGTCCCACCCATCTTATAATGATACCATTATTATGTGTGCCACAAGATCATAAATCATACATTATAGCATAACCCATGTAATAAAAATGGGATTCTTAAACATCATTCCATCATAACATAATCCATATAAGATAAAATGACATCATAAAAATAATTCCATCATAACATAATCAAATCAATGTAAAAATAGGGATAGAAACAGAACCCTATATTATCTTAGATGGAAAATAATTTTGATAAAATGCTTGAACTCCATTCTTGAGGAAAATATCCTTTCTACTTCAAAAACATTTTTCCTTTCTTAACATGTCATACAATTTTAAACTAAAAGAAGTTGATTAAAAATAAACTTGAAAACATGTAAATGAAGCTTCATGGAAATAATGTTCTAAAAATCCGTTAATGCCGTATAAGTTAAAGAAAAAAATTCTTCTCGTACTTTGGCCGGAAAAGTAAAAAAGTATCTCATACAAAAAACAACAAAATATTCCTTTCATATCTTTTACCAAAAAAAACTCACCAATGGGTAAAATTGGATTTAAAAAATTGTAGGTGGATGGAAATATTATTACATATTGAGGAAACATGGATGTGGATGATAAATATTACCCAGTAAATTCTGAGGTATAAAAAATATCAGATAAAAATGATATTGTGATATTTTCCCTTACCTTAGGTCCGATATGCTTCGTATGAATCCGAACCTCCTCTTTCTCGAAGTGCCTCCTTTAAACTTTCTCTTAGGGTACTAGAGTTGGTATTTTGAGAAGACCAGTACCTCTAGTAGGTTTCTAAGTGGGGAAGTGAAATGGGCAGGGGTTAGCCGAGCTTGAAGGTTCAAATTGGTGTGAGGAGGAGAGGGAGGAGGTGCCCTTTTATAAGGGAGGAGAGTGGCACCTTTGGAAATATAAGAAATATTAGTTTATATTAAATCCCAACCCCACTTAAAAACTTCCAAAATGACTCATATATAAATATTAGATGAGATAGGGTTGTAATATCATCAACCAATAAAATTTAGACATGTTAGTAATTTATTTTAAACATTATCAACTTGATTTATCCTTATTTATCAATTTAATTTTATTTGTGGTAATAATATTCTAAATTTTAAATTATTATAAATAATTACATATGTGTTGTGAATTTTCTATAATTTGACACTTTATGACATTTTAGACCATATAAATTTTAATTTATAATTTATAATTTTTTTTGTGATTTTTAAACAATTTTATAATATGTTATTTTTATAAAATAACAATAGTGTCAATTTTGACACTATCCATTTATTTGAATTTAAATAAAATATATACAGAAGATATGTTAGAAATAAAAACTTTAATAGATTTATAAAATTTCATATGTATCTAGAAAATTAGTGGAGCACATTAAATAGTTCATATAATATTTATTTTAATATTTTTAAAACCATTTATTTGATATTTTAATTAATGAAATAATTTCAACATCACTATTGTGTCATAATTAATGATAATTATTTAATCCCTAAAAATTATAAATAAATTCATATGATGTATATAATTTTATTATATTTCTGGAGACTATTTATATCCGAAGTTTCATGAAGTTTATCACTAAATTAAAATTATTATACTTATAAGATTTAAGAGAGTGACATATTGTCACTTTCCTTGGTTTTAATAATAATTATATTATTTCATGGTCAAAAGTCCATGAAATAAATATAGTCCAGCCCTTAGGTGATATTGGTCGACTTTTATTCATCCAATAGGATTTTTCCATGTGTTATAGTAATTTTATAATCTTATATTTACCCTTAATTACCCGATTTACCTTTAACTGTGGTAAATAAAATTTACCGTAGTTACTATTCTTAATGCCCCAAAATAAAAATTAGCCTATTAACATAATTTGGACCCAATTATTCCAAATATGGAATCCATTTTTCAAAATTTAAAACACATAAGTTGCAGTAATTAATTTAAAATTAATCCCGTTGTTAAGAAAAAAGGTTTTAGAAGTTAAAACATTGCCAAAGATTGAAATGTTTTTACCTATGAATTCAATGTGAAATTAATGATAATGACATAAATTATATTAAATAGTAAAAATATATTCTATTTATACTTTAAAACCATTCAATATTATAATTTAACTATATAAATTATCTTAATGAAAAATTTGTTTTTAATTAAAAATTAGCGTATTTTTACTATTCATCAAAATATGAAAGTTATCAGAAAAGTATCAAAAATTTATCCAGAGTAAATTTTTATATCCTTATTCCAAAGAAGAATTTTATTTTGTCAAATTGAACTTATAAACATGTCAAAAACTAGATTTAATGTGGGTGGTCCATCAAAATGCGGCAAAACTGCATTTTTTTGAAAAATACTTATTTTACCCAAAAAATTTATTTTGTTCTCTTACCATGTCCTGGAAAATGTGTAAGATGAATAATAATGTTATAAAATTTAAAATTTAGTTAATAATATTCATAATGGCTAGTCCATAATAATATATTGTTGTTTAGTGAAACCCGGTATTGCGTACTACACACGCTATCGAGGAAGGTCGTGATTACGTGTAATGCATGCCAAGTCAATATTGTGTGTTGTGAAAGATTACTTTGGTGTTTCGTATAACATAATAATAATAAAAAAAAATTCTCATAAAATCTCAGGGCGGCGGTGATGCTCCGGGCTTCAGGAAGGCGGCGGGCGCAGCTTGCGACGCGGACGGGAGGACCGGGGTCACGCGACCCCGAGGGGAACAAAAACCCGCCCTCGGCGGGTCTTCACGCGACAGGATGAACAACCTCATGGATGGTCTGCGGGTAGACTGCGGGTCCACAGCCGGCCGGCGCGGTGGAGCCGCGGGCCGGCACTGTAAGCCGGTCCGGCCGGTGCGGGCCAGCCCAGACTGGGCAGACCGGCCGGTCCCGCCCAAGGGGCATTGCCCCCTCGACTCGGACGCCCCTAATTTTCTCTACGGGTGTTCTTTTTGCATGTCGTCTGTGGAAGTGTACTCCAGACGTCAAGGAAAACTTTTTTAGATGGTCTCAAGAATTTTTAATTCCCATGAAGAGGGGTTTGGTGGCACGACACGTGCGTTAAGTAAGTTTGACATTTTTCCAGGGGTTCATGTTTTGAGCGGCACAGACGCATCCAAAATCCGATTTGAGCGCCATCAGCGGCGTTGAGACCCTGGTGCCGAGGTAGATTTTTCCAAGGGGTTTTTAGGTGATGAAACCGGAGTTGAGGCGTGGCCCCCACGACCTGTCTTTTGAGCTGCGTGCAACACTTTACAACTATTTCATCGGACGTTCATTCAGGGCGTGCGTGCAGTCGATTCTGAGCATTTTTCTGAGGGAATTGCAATGGCGCAATCCAACCGCTTTAATTCTGCATGCTGGTGCGGGCCCCATGAGGGCCATTTTGGGAGTTGGCGGTGATTTCCCCCTTTATCACCGGGTGTCTGTTTTGGACAAGTGAATAGTCAAACTTGTGTACTTTTTTGAGGGGATCGCAATGATGCAATCCATTCATTACGCTTCGGGACCAGGATGTGGTTCCCATGAAGCACCGCTCGTGTGCGGTATGGCGAAATGCATCTTTTTCTCTGGACATTCGTTCCACGCAAGTAAGCAGTCAATTTAATGTGACTTTCCAAGGAGATCGCAACGGTGCGATGTGCCCGACTATTTTTAGGGTCGAAGCTCGGGACCATGAGATTCCGTTCGGGCATAAATCGGTGTTGGACGGATTTTCCGTCGGGTGTTCGTTGGAGGCGAGTAAATAGTCTTTCTCACGTGTTTTTCCGCAAGGATTACAATGGTGTGATCCGTTTGGATGTGCTGAGTCTCTTTCAAGGTCTCATTTAATTTGGAAGCATGAGAGGTGCTCTGATGGCAGTTATTCTTGCTGTGTTCGAAAGCGAACCCTTGGCGTGTGATCGCGTTCACTCCCGTGTGAGCAGAGTTGATGTTTGAAGAGATGTGGTTGGCTTTGCTGGGGCTGTGGAGGAAGCAGGTTGGTGAATTACATTTTCACCCTTCGCGTGGATGTTGGGTGTCGTGTGTATGATAGACTTTGGGCTAGATATGTGGTATACTCTGGGATTATATGGGAATTCTTAGAGGTACATGATGTAGTACGTGTCTGAGAACGTTTGTGCTTGGTTGGGATATGAGCTGGGGCCACATGTCGTGTGGGCCCCATGTGTGTGCCATGTTCTACTTTACGTACCTTTGACCTCTCACAACAAAGAGGTTCCTCCTGTTCATAATGGTTTATACCAGCAGGGTTTAGTGGTTTCCCCTAGTTTTGTTCTGGAGTTGGGTGGTTGCATGATACCCACTCCGAGTTCTTTTGGCCAGTGTTGTACCATCCAGTAGGGATGACCAGAGCAGTTCCAGGTTTACCCTCCAGCAGAGACTGGGCAGTGGGTTGCTCACTGACTTCTAGGGTTTACCCTCCAGTAGAGACTGGGCAGTGGGTCACCCGACACTCTTAGGGTTTACCCTCTAGCAGAGACTGGGCAGTGGGTCACCTGACGACACTCTTAGGGTTTACCCTCCAGTAGAGACTGGGCAGTGGGTCACCCGACGACTCTTGAGGTTCTACCCTCCAGCAGGGCTGGGTAGTGGGTCGCCCGTCCTCTTGTTCTAGTTCTACCCTCCAGCAGGGCTGGGCAGTGGGTCGCCTGTCGACTTATTTCAGGTGTACCCTCCAGTAGGGTAGGGTTGGGAAGTGGGTCGCCTGTCGACTTATTATGAATTACCCTCCAGCAGGGCTGGGCAGTGGGTCACCCGTTGGCATTTCAGACTTAGTCCTTTCTAATAGGCTAGTCTGTGGCTTTACTCCATGACTACCGGAGTGGGACCCTTGTTTGTATGGGTCAGTGATGTGACAACTTTGACTTTAACCAGACCTCTCGACTGTGGGACAGTGACGAGGTGTGGTTTGGCTTAACGCAGAACTCTCAAGTATGAGGGATTCTTTCCCCACAGAGACGGGTCCTTGTAAAGCGATCTAAAACCGTGCAGGTGAGTTAGTGCAGCCCAAAGTGGATAGTGTCGAGGTGCGGTGATTTGATCCCCTTGGCTTGTAATTCAGGGCAGACGTGTGGGATGCTGGGCATCGATGATGGTTACTTCTAAGATTGATGGCGACTTACTTTCTTGGGCTGAGATACAGGATGGAGATCCCCTTACGATCTTGTTCGGGTTTCTAATATGAGCATTAGAATATGTATATACCTTGTTCCAGTACCCACTCCTTGGGTTTTGGTTACTCTACTTCTAGGAGAGGTGAAGACACGTGGGGTATGCCACATGCTTTCCGTTTCTATCTTCTCATGGTTGGAAGAGACTACTCTCCTACCATAGGCAGCAAAGACTTGATGAGAAGTTCATCTTCTCACCACTTCTAGCTCCTTGTGTTTAGATGAGTCTACTTCCTTCCTCTTTTTGGTTTGAGATTTACTCTTTACTGCACTTTTGATTTTACTCCTTTACTTTTCCCTATCCGATCTACTGCTCACCTCTTCAGTACCTCCTTTGTTGCTCCCTCGAGCCTTTGGGGCATCCTAATGAGTATTTTTATACTCACCCCTTCTTGGGATTTGCCCGCACTTGGTGTTCCCTTGCAGACAACGGACAGGTTGGTTGTGACGTCAGAGGATCTTAGGAGTTTGGGAGCTTGGACCGCATGCGGTGGTCGTAGTCGGGTTCCAGGTCTAGGACTCTTCTAGTTGTTTAATTTTGTTTACCTATTGTCGGGTTGTGACACTTTTCTGGTTGGGCGCGTGTTTTCCCCCTTTTCTTTTCAGTTTACCTTCAGCACTTGCTTTGTACTGTTTAGAGGTCGATGCACTCTGTGGTTTATTTATAGCAGTTGATACTTTACTTTTTTACTCCGCACTTCTGCATTGAGTGGGCTGCGTGTGTATGTACAGGTACTTAGGCAAAGGACTCCCTGAGTTGTTTATCCTTCGGTGCTTGTTGCCAGCCCCTGACCTATGGAGGCGGGCTTGGGGTAGATGCGGCTCGAGCCCGGGTAGGGTCGGGTCGTGAAAAAGTGGTATCAAAGGTGGTTCGTTCCTTGGGACATTGTTCGGACGTCCCTGAAAAAGAATTGGTTGGGATCTAGGGAAACAGTGTTGACATGTCTCGAGAGTAGCTCTCAGGCCAGGGAGTCCAGTGATGGTGCGGCGGCCGACGTATCCATTCACCAGGACCCTGATAACCCGCTTGTCGACTCGGCATGCTGAGACACTCGTTGTAGGGAAAATTGGTTTGTGCATCACATAGGATTGAGTCTTTGAATGTCCTTCTTGAGTCAGATCCCCATTGTTGTTACTATTATATACATATATGCTCATCTGACCACAACACTCCTTGATAACATTCAGGATGTCTCCGTGAAGACAGCCAGCTAGGATACCAGCTTTGGTTCGTGATGAAAACCCTGTGAGCTACAAGGCCTCAGTCCAGGACCCATCATGTGAGTCCCTTTCTCCGGGTGGGCCGGTAGTAGCACCCCCACTTGGTGAGAAGCATACATCTTAAGCAGAGCAGACGGGGCTTGAGCACAGGTTGAGCACGCACCGCGAGTTTTAGCAACAAAGACCGCTGAGGTTCAGTGGTGAGCCAGATTATCAGGTAGCAAAGGTTTGGCTGGAGATGGTGGTTCACCTTTTGAGGCTTGTGCGGATGCCGAAAGATCTGATGGTGTCTTTGGCCGCCAGCCTTTTTCACGTAGCAGCTTGGCGTTGGTGGAGTCTGGTGACTCAGTTTCTTGATGATTCGTCACTTTCGTGGGATGACTTTCAGCTGCTGTGCCGTGAGGAGTTTTACCCCTCCTTATTACGCTCCGTTCAGATCCAGGAGCTCCTTCAGTTTCAGCAGGGAGGGATGACGGTGACTAAGTATGCGACTAGTTTCGCATACCGTGCATGTTTTTACCCAGACTTGGCCCACGACGACAACTGCCGAGTGCGGGAGTTCAAGCAGGGTCTCCGCAGATAGATTTGTGTGGTTATAGTACCCTTGTGCAATCCCACTTATGCCAAGGTGCTAGAGCAAGAACTGGAGACAGAGAGCTTCCTATCACATCTTTACGGTTGGTGGTGGCAGTAGGCACGGTAGAGCCGAGATGTCTACCACAACTAGTAGGTGTCAGCGGACAGAACCTCGACGCAGGTGGATTTCTGACAATCGGACTGAGGGGCATGGTCGTACACCACAATGGTGCCGAAGGGCACCAGTACAGCCCAGAGAGAGTTAGTGTTATGCTTGCGATGAGCGAAGTCACTTGGCAAAGGACTACCCGACCAGGCATGCGAAGAGCTTCGGGCATGCATCAGGTTCACCACCATGGCAGAGGTAGCGCCGTGATCAGAGTAGCGCCCAAAGAGGTGGTGCTCGTAGAGGAGCGGGAGGAGCTAGTAGTGGGGGACGACCTTACAAGGTATTCCCATCACCACTAGGCAGTCCACGTCAGGCTCCGGGAGCTGAAAGTTGGGACTGGGGACACCCGCGAGCTTTGGATGTCTATGATCCTACAGAGCATGAGGTGACAAGAGGTACGCTCTACAGCTCTTCTACTTTTTGCAGTAGAATTGTTAGACTCTGTGTGTGGATTGTTTTTTTTATCCCTGCTCCTTGCTTGGGTTGTTACCAGGGTGACGCGGGGCGTCGGTGTGGCCCTGTGTTGGTAGAGTAAAAGGCGTAGAACCTTTCTCTTTAGTCTATGGTGTTGACTCCTTCGCTTCCGAGCGTGTAAGAGGGCCTTGGTTGTGGGACATCGACTGTGGAATCTTGCGTGATCAGATATCTTTGGGTGTTTCACCATATGGATATTCTGAAGGAGGGAATCACCGAGACTTGTTCCAGATGCGGGCGGTGATTCCAGTCGTAGCATGCGACGTAGAGGTTCGATCGAGGATGTGAACTACCCCCGAGGTACTTCGGGCCGATTGAGACCGTGCGAAGGGATGACGAGGTTCTCTACCTCCTTGCCCTAACCCCAAAGTCTGGAGTGGGTGTACGGCGTCTCCCGCATGGCTTACCTGAGGATATGTGTGCGTACTTATATGCACGCTATCGGAAAGGTTAGACCTCGTGTGAAAATATCAAATCCTTTGGTCTTTGTGCGGTGGCGCAGGGCTGTGCAAGAGTTCTTCCGGGTACAGGAGAGCTAGGTGTGGGCTTAGTACCCGGAGTTGTTCCCTGATTTTTCTTTTCGGGGACGAAAATCTTGAAGGATGGAATTATTTAAGAACCTGGTTTTTGGATGTAAAAGGATTTGGAATATTCTTGATGTTATTCCAGAGCAATGCCTCCAGACGGCGTGCGATTTTGAGCCCCGGTGTGGCCGGAATTAAATTTTCAGTGCGTTCACACTGGGCATGCCAAATAAATGGGATAACCCATTAACAGTGATCTGGATCAAAAATCTGAGAGTATGGATGGGTCCTAAATGGGGTGTTTACCCAAGGAACGACATCAAGCATGTCGTCGTGGGATGTTGGGACCCCTCACCCGTTAACGGAACATTAAACGGATAAATAAATAATAAATTTGTTCGTTTAATGGTGAAACGCAAGTATCTCTTAAACGGTGGCTCGAATTGGAAAACTGAGGTCACCATTGAGTTCTGAGCATTTATTTTACCCTAGGAGGGGTGTAACTTTTGCGGGCGCGACCCGTCTGTGAAAAATGGCCCTAGGGGCGTTTTCATAATTTAGCGGTTTTGGACGTTAAATTTTATATATTTTGAGCGGGGTATCAGATTAAAATTCTGAGACCTTCTTTGTGCTTGGGAGGTGGTTTTTACCATAGGGGAGGCTTAACCTCGACCCCACTGGGAGTCTGGGTACGAGCCTACTAGTGGATGTTTAAAAAAAAATTAATTAAAACTTAATTAATTTTTCTATTTAAACCTAAACACCTCCCCTTCCCCCATCCCTTGTTCATCCCTGGTGCAAGACCTCCCAAGGAAGGAGTAATATCTCCACCACCATCAAGCTCTCCTCTCCCACCTCTGAGCATTGCGGCGGCGACGAATCGTGCGGGAAGCGTCGGGCAAAGCCCGTTGAGGTAGGCGGTCGTTGTTTCAGTTTTTAAATCCCGAACCCCTATTTGAATACCAATTTTAGCATCTATCTACTGTTGTTTTGTTGTTATAAGACCATAATTTTGTAGTACATGTTCTAAGCTCTTCGACGCATGTTTCAGTTTTAATATCCGAGTCCTGACGCGCTCGCAGTCGTCCGCCGAAATCAGTGGGTTTTTGAGGTTTTTCCGGCGGGTCTGGGCACTCCGGTAGCCTAGCGCGGCGGCCCGACGAGCAGGCGCGGTGGCGTGGAGGAGGTCCAGGTGGAGGCGTAGGGCGGCGTGGGTGTTCGGAAACCGGGTTCCAAGTGGCGACAGCGCTCCGGGATTTAGGCAGGCAGCGAGCACAACCCGCGGCGCGGACAGGAGGACCGAGGTCGCGCGACCTCATGGGGAACAAAGACCCGCCCTTGGCAGGTCTTCACGCGACAGGATGACCGGCCACGTGGCTAGTATGTGGGTGGACCAAGGGTCCACCCACAGCCCGCACAGCTGAGCCACTTGCCAGCGCTGCAAGCCGGGCCGGCCGGCGTGGGTCGGCCCAGTCCGGGCGGACCGGCCGGTCCAGCCCAAGGGGCATTGCCCCCTCGACTCGGACGCCCGTAATTTCCGCTACGGGCATCCATTTTGCATGACTTATGCGGAAGTGTACTCTAGACGTCAAGTAAAACTTTTTGATATGGTGTTGGGAATTTTTAATTCCCGAGACGAGGGGTTCGGTGGCACGACACGTGCGTTAAGTAAGTTTGATGTTTTTCCGGGGGTTCGCGTTTTGAGCGGCACGGACGCATCCGACGTCCGATTTGAATACCATTAGCGGCGTTGGGACGCTGGTTCAGAGGCGGAGTTTTACAAGGATTTTTCGAGTGATGAAACCGGAGTTGAGGAGTGGGCCCCACGGCCCGTCTTTCGAGCTGCGTGCACCACTTTACAACTATTTCATCGGACATCCGTTCGGGGCGTGCGAGAAGTCGATTCTGAGTGTTTTTCTGAGGGCATTGCAATGGCGCAATCCGCCCGCTTTAATTCTGAACGCTGGTGCGGGCCCCACGAGGTCCGTTTTGGGAGTTGGCAGTGATTTTCCGCTTTATCACCGGGTGTCCGTTTTGGACAAGTGAATAGTTAACCTTGTGTACTTTTTCGAGATGATCGCAACGGTGCGATCCGTTCGTTGCACTTCGGGACAGGAATGTGGGTCCCACGAAGCACCGCTCGTGTGCGGTACAACGAAATGCATCTTTTTCTCTAGACATCAGTTCCACGCAAGTAATCAGTCAATTTGACGTGACTTTCTGAGGAGATCACAATAGTGCGATGTGCCCTACTATTTTCAGGGTCGAGGCTCGGGACCACGAGATGCCGTTTAGGCATAAAGTGATGTTGGAGGGCTTTTCCGTCAGGTGTCCGTTAGAGGCGAGTAAATAGTCTATCTCACGTGTTTTTCCGCGAGGATTACAACAGTGTGATCCATTTAGATGTGCGAAGTATCTTTCGAGGTATCATTTAATGTGGAAGCATGAGAGGTTCTCCGGTGGTGGTTCTTCTTGCCGTGTTTGGAAGCAAACCCTTGGTGTGTGATCGCGTTCACTCCCGTGTGAGTGGAGTTGATGTTTGAAGAGATGTGGTTGGCTGTGCTGGGGTTGTGGAGGAAGCAGGTTGGCGAATTACGTTTTCACCCTTTGCGTGGATGTTGGGTGTCGTGTGTATGATAGCCTTTGGGCTAGAGATGTGGTATACTCTGGGAGTATACGGGAATGCTTGGAGGTACATGATGTAGTACATGCCTGAGAACATTTGTGCTTTGTTGGGAGATGAGCTAGGGCCACACGTCGTGTGGGCTCCATGTGTGTGCCATTTTCTACTTTATGTACCTTTGACCTCTCGCGACATAGAGGGTCCTCCTATTCACGATGGTTTAGACCAGCAGGGTTGAGTGGTTTCCCCTGGTTTTGTTCTGGAGTTGGGTGGTTGCACGATACCCACTCCGAGTTCTGTTGGCCAGTGTTGTACCATCCAGTAGAGATGGCCAGAGCAGTTTCGGGTCTACCCTCCAGTAGAGAATGGGTAGTGGGTTGCTCACTGACTTC
Organism: Viscum album; assembly: GCA_963277665.1. Classification (NCBI taxonomy): domain Eukaryota; kingdom Viridiplantae; phylum Streptophyta; class Magnoliopsida; order Santalales; family Viscaceae; genus Viscum; species Viscum album. The sequence goes on along the minus strand of OY728119.1, from coordinate 1,007,354,472 downwards.
TAGGGTTTACCCTCTAGTAGAGACTGGGCAGTGGGTCACCCGACACTCTTAGGGTTTACCCTCCAGTAGAGACTGGGCAGTGGGTCACCCGATGACACTCTTAGGGTTTACCCTCCAGCAGAGACTGGGCAGTGGGTCACCCAACGACTCTTGAGGGTCTACCCTCCAGCAGGGCTGGGTAGTGGGTCGCCCGTCGTCTTGGTCTAGGTCTACCCTCCAGTAGGGCTAGGTAGTGGGTCGCCTGTCGACTTATTCCAGGTCTACCCTCCAGCAGGGCTGGGCAGTGGGTTGCTTAATGATGTATTAGGGTTTACCCTTCAGCAAGGCTTGGCAGTGGGTCACCCGATATCTTATTATGAATTACCCTCCAGTAGGGCTGGGCAGTGGGTCACCCAATATCTTATTATGAATTACCCTCCAGCAGGGCTTGGCAGTGTGTCACCCATTAGCATTTCAGACTCAGTCCTTTCTACTAGGCTAGTCTGTGGCTTTACTCCATGACTACCGAAGCGGGACCCTTGTTTGTATGGGTTAGTGATGTGACATCTTTGACTTTGAGCAGACCTCTCGACTGTGGGACAGTGACGAGGTGTGGTTTGGCTTAACCCGGAACTCTCAAGTATGAGGGGCACTTTCCCCACCGAGATGCATCCTTGTGACACGACCTAAAACCGTGCGAGTGAGTCAGTGCCGCCCAAAGTGGATAGCGTCAAGGTGCGGTGATTTGAGCCCCTTGGATTGCAGTTCAGGGTAGACGTGTGGGATGCTGGGCATCGATGATGGTTACTTCTAAGACTGATGGCAACTTACTTTCTTGGGCTGAGCTACGGGATAGAGATCCCCTTACAATCTTGTTTGGGTTTCTAGTATGAGCATAAAAATATGTATATGCCTTGTTCCAGTACCCACTCCTTGGGTTTTGGTTACTCTACTTCCAGGAGAGGCGAAGACACGTGGGGTATGCCATGTGCTTTCCGTGTCTAGATTCTCGTGGTTGGACGAGTCTACTCTCCTGCCATAGGTAGCGAAGACTCGACGAGAAGTTCATCTTCTCACCGCTTCTAACTCCTTGTGTTTGGACGAGTCTACTTCCTTCCTCTTGTTGGGTTGAGCTATACTCTTTACTACACTTTTGGTTGTACTCCTTTAATTTTCCCTATTCGATCAACTTCTCACCTATTCAGTACCTCCTTTGTTGCTCCCTCAAGCCTTCGAGGCATCCTACTGATTATTTTTATACTCACCCCTTCTTGGGATTTTATCGCACTTGGTGTGCCCTTGAAGATGAAGAACAGGTTGGTCATGACGTCAGAGGATCTTATGAGTTCGGGACCTTGGACTGCATGCGGTGGTCATAGTGGGGTTCCAAGTCTGGGACTCTTCCAATTGTTTACTTTTGTTTACCTGTTGCTGAGTTGTGGCACTTTTCTAGTTGGGCGCGTGTTTTTCCCCTTTTCTTTTCAGTTTACCTTCAGCACTTGCTTTGTACTATTTAGAGGTGGATGCACTCTGTAGTTTATTTATAGCAGTTGGTACTTTAATTTTCTTTTTTACTCTTCACTTCTGCATTGAGTGGGATGCGTGTGTATGTACAGGTACTTAGGCAAAGGACTCCCCGAGTTTTTTAGCCTTCAGCGCTTGTCTCCAGCCCCTGGCCTATGGAGGCGGGCTTGTGGTAGTTGCGGCTCGAGCCCAGGTAGGGTCGGGTCATGACAATTCAGTACTAGTGGGACTAGAGATGGTACGGGCTACCACAGAGAAGGTGCAGATCATGCAGGAGTGGATGAAGACTGCACAAAGTAGACAGAAGTCTTATGCCAAAAGGAGACAGAGACCTCTGGAGTTCGAGGATGGGGACCACATCTTTCTACGGGTCTCACCTCAATGTGGTTTGCGGAGATTTGGCCGAGGCAGAAAGTTATCTCCGAGGTTAATCGGACCTTTCTAGGTCCTCAATAGTGTTGGTGAGGTGGCTTATTGCTTAGCTCTTTCACCTAAGTTGCACCAGGTGCATGACGTCTTCCATGTATCCTAAGTGAGGAGATACGTGAACGACCCTTCTCACATCATCGACCATAGAGAGCGGGATGTCTACGATGGGGAAACTTTTACAGAGGTTCCAGTAAAGCCTGAGGATCGACAAGAGTGGGTCCTTTGTGGATGGTCGATACCTATGGTGCACGTTCGCCTGAAGCACGAGAACCTCCAGGAGAGCACATGGGAGTGGGAGACTTAGATGCGTGCTCAGTACCCCCACTTGTTTACCTAGTTCAAGTTGTGGATTACAAGGATTTAGAGAACTGAGGTGGGGATAATTTAAAGACCTGAAATTTCCATGTAATTGTTTTTAAATATATGGGAATTTTACGAGTCTGCAAAAATTGACAGCGCGTAATTCCGACGCCCAGAGTGCCCGGAAATAATTTCTGAACTTTTGTTCGGGTACGTTTAGTAAAGGTGTGAGCAGATTTTTTCTAAAATTTGAACCGGTGCTCAGAATTGAAATCCAAGGACACCGTTGAACTTTCAGCGCCAGTATTTGCTTAAGGAGAACTTCACCTCAACCATAGTGGGTCGAGAGTGAAAGATAGATTTTGGGTTTTTCATGAAGGAATAAAAAAAATAAAATGGTGTAACATTTTATTTTAATTTTATTTTGAAACCACCCATGTGGATATTTCATAGGTGGGGACCACCTGAACTAAAACCTCCCATGAGAGGTTATGGTGGTGGGGACCACCTGAGGTTTAAAACTCCTTGAATCCCTCATAAGTGTGGGGGAGCCTCTTAAACTCCCCCCACTTAAATTGTGCCACACCTATAATTTTATTATCCCAACCTATGTAATTAATTAACCCAATTTGAAATTGTGACAACAATTAAATTGGGGAAACATATCTTTTTATCTACTTTTCTTTTTGGTGGATTTTGGGAGAGGAGAAATATTGGGAGGATTTCTCTTCTCCAATGAAGAACGCCATCGAAGAATGTTCTTCGAAAATCAAGGAAGAGGACGACGAGCGAGCCTGACGTCGAAGTGTGGTTTCAGATGCGACAATATTTGGCACTCTCTTGACCTTCTTCGACCTCCTTCTTGTGCCAACGCCAATGAACAATCCAAGGTAGGGGTTTATTTGTGTATGGTTATTTGTAGGAAGTTGTAGGGTGGTTGTTTGAAATTATTCTCTCTTTCCGTTCTTGATAATTCATCGTAATTCAAGAAGGAATTATAGACGCTTGCTACCACTCTAACGCGGAGAGTGCGGGCCCAATAAACATGGCCCGTCATCTCTGAAAACCTTGTGGTTAATTGTTAATCACAATGGTGGAACAATTACGAACCACGGTGGGGCACGAGAACGACGACTGACACCACCACTAGCTGCACCGAAGGCGACAGTGTAATAGCGCCACCCCACAGCCTCCACGCCCCATGTAACCATAGCCCGTGACCTCCGTGTCATTCACAGCTGGGCCGTTGCCTCACGACCGAGCCACCACCACCCCGCGACCAAGCGTCCACCGCCCTGGCCGAGCCACCACCTGCTGCGGCCAAGCCGCCACCCTCCGCGGCCGAGTCGCCTCCTGTAGACTTGCTGAGCTGCCCCACGGCCTCCACCATCCTGGAAAATTTCCCCGGGATGGGATGAGCTACCCCGCACCCTCACATCACCCCCTTTCTGAGCCACCCCGCATCCTTCACCCTCCCAGGTGAGCCGCCCCGGGTCGGGCCGAGCCGTCCCGCGCCCTCACAGCACCCCCTGGCTGAACTGCCCCGCAACCTCCACCCTACTGACCAAGCCGCCCCAGGCCAGGCTGACCCCCCACCCCACGCCCTCATGGCACCCCTGCGGCCGAGCAACTATCCCTGGCCGTGCCGACCCGCGACCTCCACTGCCCCCGGCACCCATGGCCTCCAAGGCCCCTCGTGGCCCTTGCGACCTGCCAAACCACCCACCGTGTCAGGCCACACCATGGGCTGGGCATGACCTAGCATGTTGGGCTGGGTCAACACAAACTGGGTCGACCCAGTCCAGGTCGGGTCGGGTCGGTTCGCCCCGGTCAGACCGGACCCTGACCTGATATGAACATACTTTACTTGGGCCATAAATTTTGTACCAGACGTCCATTTGGAAAACTGTCAGCGGCGCTGGAAATCTTGGATCTATATAGTCCCTTTGAATATACCCACTAGAGTTTTTGGTAAAGTTTAGGTATGGTCAGGTTGGATCGAGCACGAATCCAATCGGGCCCCTGAGACTAAAAGGCTAATAACTCACAGACTGGGCGTCCGATTGATGCACCGTCTATTATGTTGAGACCCCTATGAGGTGGAATTTTTTTTATATACTTCTTCGTGGGACTTCGTAATAGTTGTAGTACTAACTAGTGACTTGTGGAGCGGATCCTCTTGGAGACGATCAGGCTTAGTTTGGGAACATAGTAGTTGGCTGTGATGAGAAGAATGAAGGTAGATCCTATGACGGTCAGCATCTAGCGATCCTGTGTGGGTCAGATCCTCACAATCATGTGTGGATCAGCTCCTAGCGATCCCGTGTGGGTCAACTTCAAGTGATCATGTGTGGGTCATCTCCTAGAGATCCTGTGTGGGTTAGCTCCTAGCGATCCTCTCTAGGTCAGCTCCTAGGGATCCTGTGTGGGTCAGCTCCTAGAGATCCTATGTGGGTTAGCTCCAAGAGATCCTGTGTGGGTCAACTCCTAGCGAACCTGTGTGGGTCAGATCCTAGTGATCCTGTGTGGGTCAACTTATTTATAGAGTAAGATGATTCAGTAGTTACATCTAATCATCTCTAATACTGTACTTAAGTTATACCTAGTGTGAGATGAGTTTGTACCTGTGTGGTACATTCCTTTGTGCTAATACCTTGGTGGTATTCTTCTATGTGACGTACCTGTGTGGTACTTTCCATTGTGGTTTTCCTTCCTTTGTAGAACAGTTGAGATTTGGGCTTTTGGGTTGGACCATGTTCTTCCTCATGATTGAGATGGGTATACTTGATAACTTAGGTATATGTATGGGCATATACCTAATTAGGGTTGAAAGTTGACTTTATGCTTTGAGGATTATGCTTTGTGGATATTTTGAGACCTTGAGGGTCTCGGGGTCCCTACTAAGTATCGTTATACTCACCCCTGCACAGGCTACACCTGCACTTCGTTGTGTTTGGTGCAGACGACAGACATCGCTGACTGAGGAAGAGAGTACCAAGACTGCAAGGTACCCAGAGGTGGACCATATGGTGTGTCGATACACAGAGGATATGGGCAGACATGGAGTGCTGAGGAGGCGATCTGTACCTTTCCTTTAGGTAGGAACCTCAGAGGATGATCTAGTAGCTGTCTTTCTCATTCTTCAGTTGTATTGTATTTCAGTTGTACTTGTACCTTTTCTACTGGGCTTGTATTCTGGCCCCTTTTACACTTAACACACTTTTGGTTATACAGTTTGCTTGTGTTCATATCTTGATGTGTTCTTGGTTACGTGAGTTTATAGGTTATAAAGTCAATGCCTTTCTAGTTTTAGGGAATACGCCTTTCGGTGCTACTCGCCAGCCCCTGGTATATGGAAGGCGGGCTTGGGGTAGTCATGGTATAGGCCCTGGGGGATGGGTCATGACACGACACCTACTATGAACCCACCTACTTCTAGTGGACACCTCCAGATGACCCTTCCCCACCACGTTAATCCCCACTATCACCCACCTCTCCGGCATGCGGGTCCTCACATGCACCTTCCTCCTCCGGCTTGTGACCCCACCAACCTCCCTACTTCCCCTTCGGTATTTTCTTCCTCGTATTGGTTTGGGATTTATCCATGACAAGTGTTTAGATATTAAGGGTTGAAACCTAAATTTTTGGGTTCTATCTTGGTGTTTTATATCAGATCTAACTTTTCTTAGGTGCGACAGAGGTGCGATTAGGTATTCACATCAGTTTTAAGAATTTCTTCATCATTTGAGGTAGGCCCCCTTTTCACATTGCCATTAAATTTATAATTTCATTGATTTATTGTATTTCTCACCCTCCTTAGTAGATAAATAGTGATATATGATTTTTATATTAATTGGTCTGTAGAAAATGAAGTGTTTTGCAAAGGCATTTTGAATATGGGGTGTAGCTATTTTTGAATAGTGCAAACCATGTGTTTGATTAATGGATCTATTGAATTTTGGAAGTGGTTTATAATTTTTAGAAGAATATTTCTGATAAATATATAATTGTGATTTCCAAAAATGTTGATTGGTATTTCATATTGAATTTCTAAAATTTATTTGTCTTGAATGTGGATTGTCTGTAGTTTTCATGAATGGTTTGGTATGTGAAAGGGTCGTGAGGCCTATTTTTCTTTTTTGTGAAATGGTTTAATTTTGAAAACCCCTTCTTTTAATTAGTAACTTGCCTTGTGGTTGGTAAATATGTGGGGATGTCATCATCTTGGTACTCCACTTGTTTGATTATTATCTTAAGGCAAGGGACTACTCCTCGAGGTGAGAACGATGGTGCCTATTGTGTTACTATATGATTGAATGTATGTATGGCCTATGGTGTGAATTGTTTGGAAAATCCGATTGTGAATTTATCATGGGAACCTAAAGAATCTTCAAGGATTATTAATATCGATTGTTGCACTAGTATATGTTAAACACTAGCTAGTGGACCATAGAAAGAGAATATTTTTTTATTATTGTTTCTATCTTATTGGTCCCATCGAACATTCTAGGTTGGGTGATGGTGTGGAATTTGGGTGTTATGATTTTATTAGGTTGGGCGTTCCTTTTAGGTGAGTCACATGTATAGTTTGTTCTTGTTCTCCTATGAGTTCTTAGGTATTCCTGTGTCTTTACAATGCTAGTACAGTCACTTCTATTTCCCTTGTTATGGGGGATCATGATCCTGGTGCATGGTTTTTTATGTTCTTTTGGTAAATTGTGAACGTTCTGTTCTGTAAAAATGTTTTTAAGTATGATGTTTTCTAGAAAAATTGTTCCTCTTTTCCTCTTTATTGAAATATAAATGATTCCAAATGGGTTCTTTTTTTCTTCCTCTCTATGAACCTAAATCCCCCCATGTTTGAACATTATTTCAAAATTATGAGGGAAATGGATTTCTGATTTGTATTCTTTAAAATGAAAAGTTTGGAAATTTTATATTTCTATTTTTTATTTTAAATTTGGAAATCAAGGTTTCATTATTTAATTATTTTGAATTTAGAATAGAATTATTTCGGATTACCTAAGGAGTTTTTTACTCATGCCTATATAGTTTTATAATTTTTAGTTCTTGCAAATGGTGTGGCTTGGGTTTGATCACCTTGGGTGATATTTGGTTATGGATTGGAGAGTAACCCTCAGGGTCACATGGAGGTGTCTTTAGTGTCATGGTCTATTTTTTTTCTTTTGTTTATTTTTTTAGTTTTTTGTTCATTTCATTGCAATTGTTAATGATGTAAAATTTAAAAATCATTTTTAGTTTGGTTTTATATTTTATTTATTCTACTTACTTGATAATGTTTTTTGAAAAAACCTTTCCAATTGTCTCTAATGGTATTCTTGGTGTTATTCACTATCCCTAGATGGGCGGGAATGCCTCTCGGGCCTTACCACAGATAGTATCAGGTGACCGGTTCAGGGTCGACCTGGGTTGGTTCATGACATATATTCACTATATTATATCTATTGTGTGAGTTATATAATGTCTAGGAATGTCTGTTATAAAATTTTTCATGAGAAATATGGGGAAATAATAATCATATAGGGTTAAATATTTTATTATGTTTCAATTAAAAGGTTACCAAAGACCTTATATTTATGTGACAATCCCATTTTTAATTTGATTGGTAATTTTACAATTTCTATTGGTGGAATTTTATTCTAATTCTCTATTAAACCCCCATTTATTTTATTCTCATTTATTTACTTTTGGGTTTTAAATTTTTTCTCTTCAATTCCCCCTCTATTTAGTTTAATAATCAACCAATAAGAAAGATTATAAGAAAATCCAGGCATATTTCTCTTCATTTAGTTAGGGTTAATTCTCCGACACATTTTTATTCATTAAATTGTTCTATTAAAGTATATAACTATACATAAATGATTTATAGATATCCTTTATACTATTTTTGACTTTCCTTATATTGACTAAAATTAATTTTATCAAATGTTTTTTATGAATCACTTTTGAATTTCTATATAAAAGTTGGAGAAGAACATTTTTTCAGTACACAGTCTCAAAAAATAATACCACATTATTTTATTTCTCCATTACAAAAATAAATATAAAAATTTTGATGGTTTTACAAAAAATATAATATTCCCATTATTTTGTGGATTTTTTAATGTTATCCAATTTAATGGATATCTATTCTTATTTTTTGAAGAATATCTCAAATGTTTTATGAATATATTTCTTTCCTATGACAACATTCATTACAAATAATTATGATTGAATATTGATATCCTCTTATGACACCAACCTCTTTTCTTCTATATATTTATTATGATAATGATTCATTATTTAATTTTATTTGAAACTCGTTTCATTCACATTGGCTAATTTATCAATGATGAATTGAAAATGTTTTTATGATATTGTGTCACACATATGTAAGATTTTTAATTATGTGACCGCATGGTTCAGAATTATATTATCCTATAATACATTGTGTAATGAATAATATCTGATGAGATGAATGTTAATAGAGTGTAGACCTAGTCCATAATGGGACTTTGTCCACCATATTTATAGGAATTAAGAGTAATCCCAATACAAAATGGGATTTTATCCTCTTTGTTTATGGGAATGGGGAGTGAACCTAATCCAATATGTGACTCTATGTAATATTTTATGATGGGCATGGAAATTATATTTTACTATGTAATTGATTTACTATTCTTATGTGTATCCCCAAACATATGTCGCATTATTATGATATTCTCTCATGTCTCATGATTGATTATTAGTGATCCCACACTCTTATGACCCATGTATTATATTATGAAAAGACCTTATATCAAGAAACAAGATTTCTATTCTATGACATATTATTATGTCTTCGTATATTATGATAATTTTATCACAAACTTATCCTTATCATGTTCTCAGTTGTTATCATTGAATGATATCTCACAAATTTACACTTAATGAGAAATTGAGCTCTCACATTCTTATGTTACCATTTCAAAATGTTTTATAGAAATGTATTAAGTAAGATAAGTTTAATAAGTATATTATATGAGTCTAACATGTGGTACAAAATAGATATTTCTACTAAATGCATGTACTATATATTTTGTCTCCAAATCCAATAAACCATTAAAATTTTGGGGTGTGTGTTATTGAAATATATAATGAATAATAATCTAAAATGATATTATAACATTGTATCATATACTAGGGTCTCCTCAATAATAGGAGACATTATTTCATACTAGTAAAAAGTAATTGGAAAATTATTGAAAACAGTCCACAAATGATGTTTTTATGTACAATGACTATGGATAATTTTGCAACAAAAAATTATAATATTTTGTAGGATAATTTGAATTAATAAATTTCATGAATATGAAAAAATAATGTGGTGATTTATTATGAAATACTAGTATTCTATTTTGAATGATTTAAACCTCTATATTATGATTACTTCAAGAATCCAGGTTTTTAAAATCTCATGTGTGAATTTTAAACCAATATAAATGATTTTATTAATTTTTAGACTACCCCTTTAAAGAATATTTAGAGTTGATATCATATTCTAATATGTCTATGTATGACTTTACTTAATAGATTAGAACCTCTTTTTTCTATAACAATCATAGTTCAATTTGAAAATGTGGGCAATAAATTTGGTAAAATTTTATTATGTGATTTTATATCACCCAGTCTCATGATACATTATATTTACATTCAATTAGGGAGAGGGTGAAAAAAAGGTGGAAGAACATATTGACATGAATTTTAAGAATTAAGTATCGAAAAAAATATAATGGGGGGAATTATTGGCCCAAAATAATTTTTGTTATATATTTTTTCTAATGGATAAGAAGGATTCACAGTTTTTATATGTATTAAGGTTGACATAATTGAAGTAGTTTTCATTTGAAATCCATGTTGTCAACATTCACATAGATGTTTTCATGAACCCACCCGAGTTGACCTCGAACAGGTCACCTAAGACGATCCATTGTAAGGATAGATGAGCATTCCTGATCCCCACAAGCTAGAAACTACTTTTGGGAATCATTAAAGTCACCAAGGGAACTATTTATCCTTATAAAAACAATATAATTATTGGTAGAAACAAAATAGAGAATCCCAATATATATAATTATACAAACTGAGCATTATTTAAACAAATAGAAAAATAGAACATCTAAACAACAAAACCCAAACCAAACTGGATGACCAAAACATCTACATATAACCTATCGGGTCACTCTTTGATACCAAAACCAACCCCATAGAAATCAGAACCAAACAGAAACCTACATCATAAGAAAAAAACTAGAAAGAACTGTATCCGTGAGTATTAAACCTCAGTAGGCATTCTCAATCAAATCTTTTCCCCTAGATTTCATTTATAATAAATGAAACATCAAATTCATGTTGGATATAGAATATATAAAATTATTCTTTTCCATGTATTTTCAACATTAAATAAAAAAATTGCCCATTTCCATTTTTAGCTTTTGATACAAAATTGTTTTCCAAGAATGCACAATAATCGTTTTGAAGAAAAATGACAGCATTTTCATAAAATAGTGATAATGAGTGTAAAACAAATCCAATTTTTTTTCCATAAATGGTTGAAAAAATTTGATTATTTTTTACATAAAGCCACACTACCAAATAAGTAAGCACAAAAATCATATAAAAATGGAAATGGGAACAAATCACATAAGAGTATCCATCCAACAATTCATCAAAATCATTTTCCAAAGGAAACAATGTTCTAATAAACATGGGAGAATCCTAAGAGATCAGGAATAGTCCATAACATACTATACCACTTGATTTATACTAGAAACCATGACTTAATCAATTAAATTAAATTTCTCCCACTCAAACTCAATTTCACCCTAAATGGCCTGAAAAATGGGAACTACCCCACATAAAAATAACAAAATATATCCCTATATAATGGACCACTAGTTAGAGTAAAATTGTAACGAACCAAAGTTTCATTAATGGAAAATCCCTCTTGATCCAGTTAAATGTTTCTTTATGAAAAATGTTTTTATAAGATGTCAACTTATTTAGTTTTATGTTAAGATTTGTGACCATTACTTTTATAGCCGTTGAACAGTGATCATATGAGTAGTATAAATATAAGGCTTTAACGAACCCATTTCTACTCAGACAAAGGAAGCGATGGCCTCATCCAGTAGAATTGCCCCTTACGAATCCCATTTGTCAGAGCTCGGAAAAGAGGTGGTGTCTTTGGGCTTCGCCCTTGACCAAGCCCAAGTTGAGCTTCATTATGTCAAGCTTGAACGGGACCGTCTACGGGAAAAGTGGAAGTTGATAGAGATTACCACTCGAGCGATGTTATCCGAGCCGCCCCAAGAGTCTGTCACCATCGCACACCTTACCCTTAGGTCTTATGTAGCTATTTTAAGGGGTTATGTAACAAATAAGTAGTACTATGTTCATGTACATTATTTTTGTATATAATAATGAATATAATTTCTAGTCATTTTTGATACTTTGTAAATAGATTTTAAAGTACAAATGGTGTTTTTAGTTAGTATTTAATTAAGAATTATATTTTATTAAATTAAAGTATTTTTGAATTAAATAATATTTTAATAAAATATTATTATTAATATTAAATTAATTTTTATTAAATATAAATTATCTTATAATTTTATGAATGCAATTAAAATTTTTATTAAGGTTTGAAAGCCATTTCTGTCAAAACCCGTGAATTTTTTATAAATGTCGGTTTTTATTTTAAAAGTAAAAATTCACATATTTAGAAAATTATTTAGATAAAATAAATATTATTTTTGGAATCAGGATGTCGAAATTATCCAACGGTGAATTTTTCATAATTTTCTGAGACAGTCAAATTTTTGGGTAAAAATTAAATACCATTTAAATATATAATGTGTTTTATGACATCATAATGACCCAATGGTGATGTAATAAAATACCATAATCCTTATGTTCGGAAAATATATGTTTTATCATTAAAATAATTAGGTTTTGGGTTTGTTTGACTTACTTTTCAAAGTATTAATGGAGCCCTCAAGACTTATTCAACACTTTGCCTTTTTAAATTAATTTCCATGGGAGTGTGACTCACCTCCACATAAGCAAACCTAATTTTTTAATAAGTTCGGACCTTGGCCTTGTAAAATATTATTTTTCTCTTTCCTTTTCCAGAAACCATGGGCAAATACCATGGGATGGTTTGTGGTTTGGATTATTTTAATATAAGGGGTCCCAAACCTAAATAATAAAGAATTCTCTCACCTTTCCTATATAAACCCACCCAAGATTCCACTTCCTCCTCACTCAAAGCCCTTGGATTTCGTCCAACCTCTGCCCTACTCTCTCTATAATCCTCTCAAGGTTCCCTAATCTCCCAAGAAGCCTCTCTCTAGCCTTTGGAAGCACACTTCCAAGTAAGGGTTTTTTCTTCCTTTCTCTTTTTTTGTCAATTTTCTTTAAGTTGTATTGCCCTTTTAATTTCAATTATGAATGTTGGGGTATGGTTTCACACCTCCCCCATACTTCCCTCATATTGTTTAAATGATGGGAGACCCCTTTATCTCTCATTAAATGCCTCCCATGTACACCCGTTACTATGCCGAAATTCCGAAAGGAACTTATCTCTCTTCTTTTACATTCAAGAAATACTTTTGTATCATGAATATAAATTCCTTTTCAATTGTTGGGACATGTATCTATTTGAACTATTTACTGTCCATTACATGTAAATATGATGAGGAACCCCTTTCTCTCCCATCAACCTTTTTTTTGAATTCTTATGTCACGCCGTTACGCTGCCGAAATCGCACCGAGTTTCTAAGCCAATTTCATTGTGTAGTGAATACCATGCCCATTTCTCCATCAAGGGTATTCAAATTTATGCACATTTACTTATTGATTTTAAAGTTTCATGTATGAATTCCACATTCCTTTATCGTGGAATAAATTATTATGTTTTATGAATCCATGTGGCACACTTATGCATGAAATGAAATGTTTAAGAAGGGTACACCCTTATAGCGCTCCAATGCATTGGGTAAAGTATAGTATCATGATATGTCATGTGCAATGAGTGTTGACTCATTTTAATTCAAGTGCAACGAGGGTTTACTCGTGCTTCAAGTGCAATGAGGGTTTACTCATGCTCCATGTGCAATGAGCCTTGGCTCATGCTAATTCAATGTTAAGTGTTGTTGCCACATTTCCATGTTATGATTATCATGCTTTATCATGCCTTTATGTTCATGTTACTCTTATGCTCTATTGATGTTCCTATTGCCTAACATGTATTTTACTCCTCATGTTATTCATTGTGTACTCCCTTACTGGGCTTTATAGCTCACCCTTTTCTTATGCATGTCCTCAGGTTATCCCATGCAATGCTAAGTACGAAGGAATGTAGTGGTCATGTAAAGGAAGTTTTCAATAAAGATGTTGTATTTCAAGTTTGAAGTTTTTATGTAATGATACTAATCCCCAAAGACACTAAACCTCTCGATCTTCTTTGTTGTATCAAGTGAATTTTTATGTAATAAAGAATGTTTAAGTTGTAATAAAAAGTAGAGTTGTCATAGTTGGTATCAAAGGATAGGTTTAGTTATTTTTGGGATTAGGAAACCCTAGTAAAGCCTTAGATACAAGACTATGTATAATAAAAACATCCCTAAGTTTTGGTAAATACTAAGTAAGTGGTTTATCAAACAAATAAATCCCTGTCTGGATATGAGCAGGTAGAGGCGGCTCTGGCACAGATGTATCCTAGGGGTAAAACCCGAAAACACCGCTTTGAGCTAGACTCGAACGGGAAATGGTGCACGACAACGGGCCTTGATTCACTCTTGGTTATGACACTCCCGAGGGATATGTTTTGATAAATTCACAATCTTAGTATGAACCCTTATTAAGGGAAAAATGCTCCTAAGAATATATGTTAGAAGGTAGATCATGAAAAGCCTGGATTGAATCCTATAGACTCATGAGTTAAAGAGATTAAAGTGTATTTATAAGTCATCAACTTTTGTATTTGGATTACCCTTTATGTGTTACCCCTAACTTTCCTTTTATTCCAGCCAATGGCCGGTAATAGGAGGACTCAGGCTAACAACCGTTGTGAAGATTAGTGTGATGATTGTACTAATGAGATGCCCAATCCAATGGGAGCAGGAATCGCAAACTTTGCCATTCTTATCTCTCAGCTAACTCAAGTTTTGAATAGAAACACGAGTCAAGAGGAACGTTCAACCCCCCCTAAGAAAGAACAAGTCGCTATCGAGAGCTTCATGAGACAAATGCCTCCTACTTTTAGTGGATCATCTGATCCCATGATCACTGAGCAATGGATCAACTCCATTGAAAAGATCTTCTCTATCCTTCAATGTTTTGAACAAGAGAAGGTTCTCCTAGTGGCCTATCGTATGGAGGGTGAAGCTGATCAATGGTGGACGTTGATAAAAAATACAAAGCCTGAGGAGGAGATTGAGGCTTTGGAATGGAAGGAATTCTAGAAGATGTTTTTCGATAAATATTTTCCGCGCACCCTATGTCTTAAGATGGAAAGGTACTTCCTTTCCCTCAAGCAGAAGGATGAAGAATCTATGGGAGCGTACGAGGCAAACTTCACAAGGCTTTCACGATATGCTTCTGGCTTTGTTGTTACCCCCGAATGCAAGGTTGACCGCTTCTTTGGTGGGCTGAAGCCTAGCTTGTGGAAAGCATTAGCGATCCGTGACTTCGATAGTTATGAGGAAATTGTCCGATGTGCCCTCAAGGTTGAAATGGAGATCAGAGAATCACAGGGGTATCATGGGGACACGAAGCTTAAGGTTTACTTCAATGCTGGTGGTCCGATGGATAAATCCAATGGCGCTAAGAAGTTCCAGCACCCCACTTTCCAAAAGTGCAGAAAGAAGCACCCTAGAAATTGCCTTAAGGGGACGAGAAAATGCTTCAGGTGTGGAAGGGAAGGGCACCTAGCTATTAACTATTGGCAAGAAGGACCCACAGCTGCGACAGAGGAGAGGAACGCTCCGTTCAAACCTCAACGCGTTGTTCAATGCTACAAATGCAAAGAACCGGGTCATTTTGAAAATCAGTGCCCTAATCCAAGGGTTTTCGGAGGCAACCAACAACCTCCAATACAACAAGGAAGATCTTTTTCCATCACTTCTACCGAAGTGAACCCCGACAAAGAAGTGGTGACAGGTATGCTAGTTATTCATTCAAGAATAGCGAATGTACTTTTTGATTCAGGTTCTACGCATTCTTTTATATCTCAAAAGTTTAGTAGAACAATCCCAGCACCACCACAAATCATGGAAGTAAATATGTTGGTGAGTACGGAAAATGGGGCAATCATTGCATCCCATGAGTATAAGTCCTCCCTTGTTATAATCTGTGGATTGAATTTCTTGGAGAACCTCATCATACTCCCTCTGGTGGAATTTTATGCAATTCTTGGCATGGATTGGCTTTCCTTATATAGAGCCAACATAAATTGTCGGGAGAGGGAAATCACACTCCATATAGAGAATCGACCCCTGATTCTTTACAAGTTTCAGGAGGAAGATGAATCTTATTTAGCTCAATCATCTCAATCATGGATATTACTGCCTTATGAGCACGCATATTTGGCTCAGATGATTGAGTCCAAGGAAGAAACCACCCTTGAAGAAATGCCTATTGTGAGGGAATTCGCGGAAGTGTTTCCCGAGGAACTTCTTGGTCTTCCTCCAAGAAGAGATGTTGAGTTCTCAATTGAACTTATACATGGGGTGCTACCAATATCCAAGAATCCATATAGAATGGCTGTTGTTGAGCTCGAAGAGCTAAAGAAACAACTACAGGAGAATCTGGATAAAGGGTTTATATGCCCAAGTGCATCACCATGGGGTGCACCAGTCCTCTTCGTCAAGAAGAAGGATGGGTCAATGCGGCTTTGCATTGATTATCGTGAACTTAACAAAATCACGATAAAGAACAAGTATCCTCTACCAAGAATAGATGACTTGTTTGATCAGCTGCGTGGAGCACAATACTTCTCCAAGGTGGACTTGCGGTCGAGATATTATCAAGTAAGGGTGAAGAAGGAAGATATCCCCAAGACTGCTTTTCTTACAAGGTACGGGCACTATGAATTCATAGTAATGCCTTTTGGACTCACCAATGCTCCAAAAATATTCATGGACTTGATGAATAGAGTCTTTAGAGATTACCTTGACAAATTTGTGGTAGTCTTTATAGATGATATTCTAATATACTCCAAAACCAAGGAGGACCATGATGAGCATTTAAAAACTGTACTAGAGACTTTGTGCAAGGAGAAGCTCTATGCAAAGTACAACAAGTGTGAGTTCTGGTTGAAGGAAGTCTCATTCTTGGGCCATATCATCACAAGCAATGGGATATCTATGGACCCCTCCAAAATAGATGCAATTGAGGGATGGATGAGGCCAACATCGGTAACTGATATCCATAGATTCTTGGGGTTAGCTGGATATTATCGACGATTTGTGAGAAATTTCTCACGATTATCCAACCCTCTTACCAAGCTAACTCGAAAGGGAGTAAAGTTTTCTTGGAGTGATGAATGCGAAGAAAGCTTCAAAGAGTTGAAAAGGAGGCTTATCACTGCACCCGTGCTCTCTTTACCCACAAGTGGGGAGCTCTTTGTGGTATTCAGTGATGCTTCAAAGAAGGGCTTAGGATGTGTGTTGATGCATAATGATAAAGTGATATCCTATGCCTCAAGGCAGTTGAAAATCCATGAGAGAAATTATCCAACGCATGATCTGGAGTTGGCGGCGGTGATCTTTGCCTTGAAAATCTGGCGGCATTATCTTTATGGAGAGAAATGTGAGATATATACTGACCACAAGAGTCTTAAATATATATTCACACAGAAAGAGCTTAATATGTGCCAGAGAAGATGGATAGAGCTCATCAAGGATTATGACTGTTCAATACATTACCACCCTGGGAAAGAGAACAAGGTGTCGGATGCCCTAAGTAGAAAGGATCCATATATTCTATCAATGATGAGAATTGATAAGGACCCAATCTTCTTAGACTTGATGAAGATGGATGTGGGAATCATAAAGAAGGGAACATCATCAATCCTTTCACAAATGATTGCTCAACCATCTCTTTTGGAAAGGTTAAAGGATGCTCAAAAGGATGATGCGGGAATTCAAGAAAAAGTGGAAGCTATCAAAAAGGGAAAATACTCGGAGTTTAATGTTAATGAAGAAGGAACTGTGCAGTTTGGGAAAAGATTATGTGTTACATCAATTTTGGAGCTGAAAAAGGAACTCTTGGATGATGCACATAGTTCAAATTTCTCTATTCACCCAGGGAGCACAAAGATGTATCGAGATCTCCGAGAAAACTTTTGGTGGGATAATATGAAGAAGGAGATCGCTGAATATACATCAAAGTTCCTGGTGTGTCAACAAGTGAAGGCAGAGAGGCAGAAGTCTAAGGGGATGATGCAACCATTGCCCATACTAGAATGGAAATGGGAGAACATCACCATGGACTTTGTCAGCAGACTTCCAAGGATATCCAAAGGCAACAATGCAATCTGGGTTGTTGTGGATCGTCTTACAAAGACTGCACACTTCATTGCTATTCGAGAGGATTTCTCTTTGGATCAAATAGCACGGATATATATCAGGGATGTGGTACAGTTGCATGGAGTACCACTATCTATTGTTTCTGACCGAGATCCAAGATTCACCTCTAAGTTTTGGAAGAGTCTTCAACATGCTCCGAATACTGAACTGAACTTCAGTACGACCTATCATCCTCAAACTGATGGCCAATCCGAGCGGACTATCCAAAAACTTGAGGATATGTTGAGAGCATGCTCAATGGACTTTAAAGGAGGATGAGATCAACATCTTACTCTGGTTGAGTTCTCTTATAATAATAGTTTCCACTCGAGAATCCAAATGGCACCATATGAAGACTTGTATGGGAAAAGGTGCAGAACACTGGCATGTTGGGATGAGGTCGGTGAACGTAAGCTGCTTGGACCAGAAATGGTCGAAGAAATGGTGGAGAAGGTGAAAACCATTCAGCAGCATATCAAGGCATCCCAAAGTCGACAGAAGAGTTATGCAGATAATCGTCGACGATACCTTGAGTTTAAAGTCGGAGACATGGTGTTTTTACGCATATCTCCGTGGAAGAAGGTCATGAGGTTTGTAAAGAAAGGGAAGTTAAGTCCAAGGTACATCGGCCCCTTTGAGATTCTTGATCGTGTTGGGGCTGTGTCCTATCGACTAGCACTTCCACCTACTATGGCCAAGGTGCATGATGTCTTTCATGTATCCCTCCTAAGGAAGTACATACCAGACCCTTCACATGTACTCTCTTCCGAGGTGGTACAATTGGAAGATGATCTTTCTTATGAGGAGAAACCAGTGAAGATCTTAGATCGTAGAGAAAAAGTTCTACGAAATAAGACAATGCCCCTCGTCAAGGTGTTGTGGAGAAACCACAAGTTTGAATAAGCAACTTGGGAGTCGGAGGATATGATGAAGCTGAGTTACCCACATTTGTTTTAGTGTGGGAAAAGGAAAATTTCGAGGGCGAAATTTCTTAAGGGGGGAATATTGTAACGACCCAAAGTTTCATTAATGAAAAATCCCTCTTGATCCAGTTAATTTTTTCTTTATGAATTTTTTTTTATAAGATTTCAACTTCTTTAGTTTTACGTTAAGATTTGTGACCATTACTTTTATAGCCGTTTAATAGTGATCATATGAGTAGTATAAATATAAGGCTTTAACGAACCCATTTCTACTCAGACAAAGGAAGCGATGGCCTCATCCAGTAGAATTGCCCCTTACGAAGCCCATTTTTTCGGAGCTCGGAAAAGAGGTGGTGTCTTTGGGCTTCGCCCTTGACCAAGCCCAAGCTGAGCTTCATTATGTCAAGCTTGAACGGGACCGTCTATAGGAAAAGTGGAAGTTGATAGAGATTACCACTCGAGCGATGTTATCCGAGCCGCCCCAAGAGTCTGTCACCATCGCACACCTTACCCTTAGGTCTTATGCAGCAATTTTAAGGGGTTATGTAACAAATAAGTAGTACTATGTTCATGTACATTATTTTTTGTATATAATAATGAATATAATTTCTAGTCATTTTTGATACTTTGTAAATAGATTTTAAAGTACAAATGGTGTTTTTAGTTAGTATTTAATTAAGAATTATATTTTATTAAATTAAAGGATTTTTGAATTAAATAATATTTTAATAAAATATTATTATTAATATTAAATTAATTTTTATTAAATATAAATGATCTTATAATTTTATGAATGCAATTAAAATTTTTATTAAGGTTTGAAAGCCATTTCTGTCAAAACCTGTGAATTTTTTATAAATATCGTTTTTTATTTTAAAAGTAAAAATTCATATATTTAGAAAATTATTTAGATAAAATAAATATTATTTTTGGAATCAGGACGTTGAAATTATCCAACGGTGAATTTTTCATAATTTTCTGAGACAGTCAAATTTTTGGGTAAAAATTTAATACCATTTATATATATAATGTGTTTTATGACATCATAATGACCCAATGGTGATGTAATAAAATACTATAATCCTTATGTTAGGCCAATATATGTTTTATCATTAAAATAAGGAGGTTTTGGGTTTGTTTGACTTACTTTTCAAAGCATTAATGGAGCCCTCAAAACTTATTCAACACTTTGCCTTTTTAAATTAATTTCCATGGGAGTGTGACTCACCTCCACATAATAAACCCTAATTTTTTAATAAGTTCGGTCCTTGGACTTGTAAAATATTTTTTTCCTCTTTCCTTTTCCAGAAACCATGGGCAAATACCATGGGATGGTTTGTGGTTTGGATTATTTTAATATAAGGGGTCCCAAACCTAAATAATAAAGAATTCTCTCACCTTTCCTATATAAACCCACCCAAGCTCCCACTTCCTCCTCACTCAAATCCCTTGGAGTTCATCCAACCTCTTCCCTACTCTCTCTATAATCCTCTCAAGGTTCCCCAAGCTCCCAAGAAGCCTCTCTCTAGCCTTTGGAAGCACACTTCCAAGTAAGGGTTTTTTCTTTCTTTCTCTTTTTTTGTCAATTTTCTTTAAGTTGTATTGCCATTTTAATTTCAATTATGAATGTTGGGTTATGGTTTCACACCTCCCCCATACTGCCCTAATATTTTTTGAATGATGGGATACCCCTTTCTCTCTCATTAAATGCCTCCCATGTACACCCGTTACTATGCCGAAATTCCGAAAGGAACTTATCTCTCTTGTTTTACATTCAAGTAATACTTTTGTATCATGAATCTAAATTCCTTTTAAATTGTTGGGAAATGTATCTATTTGACCTCCTTACTGTCCATTACATGTAAATATGATGAGGAACCCCTTTCTCTCTCATCAACCTTTTTTATGAATTCTTATGTCACGCCGTTACGCTGCCGAAGTCGCACCGATTTTCTAAGCCAATTTCATTGTGTAGTGAATACCATGCCCATTTCTCCATCAAGGGTATTCACCTTTATGCACATTTACTTATTGATTGTAAATTTTCATGTATGAATTCCACATTCCTTTATTGTGGAATAAATTATTATGTTTTATGAATCCATGTGGCACACTTATGCATGAAATGAAATGTTTAAGAAGGGTGCGCCCTTATAGCGCTCCAATGCATTGGGTAAAGTATAGTATCATGATACGTCATGTGCAATGAGTGTTGACTCATGCTAATTCAAGTGCAATGAGGGTTTACTCATGCTTCAAGTGCAATGAGGGTTTACTCATGCTCCATGTGCAATGAGCCTTGGCTCATGCTAATTCAATGTTAAGTGTTGTTGCCATATTTCCATGTTATGATTATCATGCTTTATCATGACTTTATGTTCATGTTACTCTTATGCTCTATTGATGTTCCTATTTCCTAACATGTATTTTACTCCTCATTTTATTCATTGTGTACTCCCTTACTGGGCTTTATAGCTCACCCTTTTCTTATGCATGTCCTCAGGTTATCCCATGCAATGCTAAGTATGAAGGAATGTAGTGGTCATGTAAAGGAAGTTTTCAATAAAGATGTTGTATTTCAAGTTTAAAGTTTTTATGTAACCATCATAAGCCCCAAAGACACTAAACCTCTCGATCTTCTTTGTTGTATCAAGTGAATTTTTATGTAATAAAGCATGTTTAAGTTGTAATAAAAAGCAGGGTTGTCATAAAAATCCTAACTATTACAATAACCATTATTAGAAAATTTTCTAGTTATACCATATCTCCATGTCAAGAGTATACAAGGGGTGATCCAACTAATGCCAACCGAGATTCCAATCACAAGAACACATATCATACATAATTAATTCAAATTAAAAGAACCATACTTATTCACTCCAAGGATCTATATCTTTCCATATAAAAAATTGATCTCAAAGTAGTCCACATTGAGGATCTTCTATTCTTCTCAAAGTAAATAAATCACAAGGAGTCAATAGTAAGGATGTCCCACCCATTTACATAATGGTTCATCAAGATTCCACAGTGAGGAAAATCCAGCCATTAAATACAAATAAGAGGAGAATATTATCTAAGGAGTGTTTTCATAATATGAAGTTTCCCCACATTTACAAAAATTACAAATGGTGATAAAGAATCAATTTTAAAGAATAATCAAAACTACCATTAAAATATTTGAAAATAAAACATTTAAAATTTTATAATCATTTATCAAATCTCATAAATTTTCTCACACTACCTGTTCAATCCAAAACCATTATCCTCAAAGTGCCAATTAGGCCACACATTATTATCACATACCATTCAATTTTAAAGAGACAAACCCATTTGTATATCCATTTGAGAAACCCAAAAACACCAATTAGATATAAAAAATATATTTCAAAACAAAATCTATGTTTTAAATGTTAGTAAATACTCACAGAATCCAACCAGGCATTTTACTGATCACTTGGTGAGAAATATTAAACAAAACAATTCCATTTATCACAAAACTTTGTTGAAATCAACACTTTTCACACTAAAAAATTATTCCAAAGATCATGTATCAATATTTACCATATAATTAAGGTTCAAAAAAAATGAAACAATTTTTTATTATATTTAACAGATATTATAAATGGAATCCTACCTCAATTTGATGGAACATCAATAATTCCCTCCATAAATAACATTGCGAATGATCTAATATAAAATATTGTACAAGAGAATCATGAAAGAAGAAAAAAACACAAACATAAATCAATGGGAAACATAAACACTGGGTCCATGATACCATATTATAAGAAGAAGATAAGATAAACTTGAAGGATAAGGAAAGTGGAGGAGAGGGGAGGAGATTACCTTATGAAATCCCTATTGAAACATGAAGAAAACCATAGATCTACCCCATGGGGGAGGATTTTAGGCTTGGAGAACAATGTATGTGACCCATTAGGTCACAAAAACTAGGGGGAGAAGAGGTGTGGTTCTAAGGAGGGAAAATAGTTTGATGAATATCATGGGTTATGCTCTCCAAAACTGAAAACATGTAGTGGTTGACGTTGTTTTGTTGTCCTAAGAAAGGATATAAGTTCATGTCCATGTTTTAGGGTCTAACATGTGATTGAATATTGGTCCATGTTAGTTGAATTTCATGAAAAAATGGTGTTACCGAAGATACTAAGGTTGGGAGAGATGTGTTAGTAGTAGGTGTTGATCAAGAACATGGGATATAATTGGTTTAATTGGAATTCCAATGAGGAACTAGAATGGAGAATGTTTAGATTCTTCAAGGAAAGGATAGGTGGTCCATGGAGGCTGTGGATGTATTTTCTTTAAATGTGGTTGTGATGGAAAGGCTATGTACTATTATTGTGTGGTGTTCTTATGGTTATTGGGAACGGTGTGCTAGGAAACATGTCAGGTATATTGTGGAAGTTGAGATTGAGACTGATGTATCCTTTACAGATAATATGATATGTGTGTTGGATCATAGTGATAATGTGAGGAGGGTTAAATGTGTCGATAGTTCTTTTATTTTGGAAACCTGACCATGTTCAAGAGAAAACTTTTGTGAAAGAAGCGGATATAAGGGCTTAGTGGCTCGATATTTTTGATTGGAAATCATAGAGAGGTTTGGGAGAAAAACTTGAGGATGAGCTATTAGAATTTAGGGATATTGTATGATCCTACACTGTTTTGGAGATATAACAGGATCATTTTCATTCATGTTTTTTCTAATTTTTGACTACCTTTTATTTTGGTTAATTATTGGGGATTTTTTCAGTGAAATTTCAAAATTTTAAAATGATGATGGAAAGTGCATGGTTGTCACATGGTTTTCCTAAACCATGCACACTAGACTCAAAAACCATAAAAAACCCAAACATAGGGGATTTTCATGGCTGGTGAATGTTTTTTCAAACCATGTTCCCAATTAGGAGAAATACCCCCACCCACTCATAGTGGCACACAGTTTGGAAAACTATGCACCAAGATTTCATTAATAAAAAATTAGATTTAAAAATACCAAAACCCTCTATAATGACCCTAAATCAACCCCAATATTCCCATGAAATTTTCTCTCATTTTTGGATGCTCAAAGATGATTTTATAATGCTCTAGACATCCATTATGGAGAATCGAAGGGTGAATTGATGATATGGACCCCAACCAGTTAGAGGATCTAATACTGTGTGGGTTCGTCCTTCACTCTCCTCTCTCCTTCATCATTTATAAGGAAGTTATCCACTTCCATGTAATATAATTATATAGGAATTTTGGATCTTTATATAGAATTATGGGATCTTGATTTTCGATCTTTACTTATGGTTTTAGATCTGGATCTTATTCCATGCTGTTGATTCGCTCAAATTGGGGATTTCTATTAGTGAGCATTTATCATCAATCATGATATAGGTGGTATATATTTCATATCACAATGTCTTGATTTCAATTATGTGTATGTAATCATATAAATTCTATTAGATGATTATTATTTGAGATTCTTAGATATAATTAAATAATTGGGTGAATTAATTTGTCAGGTGAATTTTCAAATTGGGAATATTGGGATTGCGAATTAAAATAATTAATTGTTGAATTAAGTATGGGGTTATTGAGATTATTGAACTTGGTTGATTAATTTTTTAATTAATTTATGAGAATGGATTAGATTTTGAAATATGTTGATTAGGAATAATTAAATTTTGAATTACTTATGGTAATATTGAGATAATAGAAATTGAATTAATGATTATTTAATTAATTATAGTAATTTTGAAATTCTTGAATTAGAATAATTAATTGTTGAATTAATTATTGAATTAATTATTGGAGATTGTTGGAATTATGAAATTTATTGAGATGATTGATTAATTATTGAATTAATTAATTGGGTTGAGATGATTAATTATTTGTTGAATTAATTAATATAATTTAAGTGGTTTAATTAATTTTGGAATTAATAAATTCAATATAGTGATTATAAACTTGGAATACTTAATATTTTAATTAAATATTAAATTATTTTGATTGTGAAATTGGGATAAATAACTATTGAATTAATTATTGAGATATTTATATTATGATATGGTATAATTAATTATTGTGTTAAATATTGTAATATTGTGATTATGTAATTGGGATAATCAATTGTTGAATTAATTATTAGGAATTTTCTTGATTATAGAACTGTTTGAAATGGATTAATTAATTAATGAATTAATTAATTGATTGTTGTGATGATGAAATTGATTGTATTGGATTAATTAATTGGGGAATTAATTTATAGGGATTATTGCATTGATGAAATATAATGAATCAGATTAATTAATTGGTAAACAAATTAATGGGGGTCATTTTTATTATGAAATTGATCAAATTGGAATTATTTATTACTGAGTTAATTAATGGATTGAAATTGGATTAGTTAATTTTTGATTTAGTTAATTGATATTATGTGATTAATTAATAGTTGATTAAATTAATGTTATTGATGTGATTAGTTAAGCGTTGAATTAACAAATAGAATTGTTGTTATTAATTAATTTTTAGATTAATTATTATTATTTATGTGATTAGTAAACTATTTAATTAACAAATTTAATTGTTGTGATTAACTACCTAATTAATTAATTAATTTTATTAATGTGATTAGTAAATTATAAAATTAACTACTGGAATTGATGTGATTAATTAATTTTTTAATTAATTAATTTTATTGATGTGATTAATTAATTATTGAATTAACTATTGAAATTGTTGTGATTAATTACCTTTTGAATTAAGTAATTGTATTGATGTGATTAGTGAATTGATGAATTAAATAATTGAATTGATTTGGTTAATTAACTGTTCAGACAATGAATCAAATGATGCGTATATTCAATTATGGGAATAGATTAATTAATTGTTGATATAATTAATATAATTTTAGTGATTGATAATTATTTAATTAATTAATATTGTTTGTTTTATTTGTTAATTATTAAATTAACTAATGGAATTGATGTTATTAATTAATTACTGAATTAATTAATGTTAGGGATGTTATTAGTTAATTATTGAATTAAATAATAGAATTTATGTGGTTAATTAATTTTTGAATTAATTAATGGAATGATATGAATATATAATTATTATATTTGATTAATTATTTTTTGAATTAATTACGGTGCTGTTATGATATATGCGATTTTGTGAATTTTTTATATTTTCATATTCATGTCTTGTACATGGGATGTTATGTCAAAAGTCAATAGTGATAATTTGATATTCAAGTACGGGACATGGCCTACTACATTAGAAGCCCATTGTGACAAATTTATTAAAGAGTATCGGAATGATTTTTTTGATTGAAAAGCCCACGGGGTCCTTGGCATGGTAACATAGACCCAAAATTTTGGAATTTCACCACATTTTTAATAAGAATTTTTATAAATTAAAATAATAAATAATAATAATGGAAATCATAAGTGACTTGAAATGGTGAATTGTAAGAATGAAATTCATATTTGACTTGAAATGATGACTAGTAACAATGAAATTCATATGTGGATTAAAAAGATGAACTATAATAATGGAATTCATATGTGACATGAAATGATAAACATTAACAATGGAATTCATATGTCAATTAAATTGATGAATAGTAACACTGAAATTCCTATGTGACTTGAAATTATCAATTTTATCAAAGGAATTCAAATGTTAATTGAGTTGATAAATTGTAAAAATTAAATTCTTATCTGACTTGAGAAAGTGAATGGTAAAAATGGCATTTATATGTGAATTGAGATGAAGAATGGTAATAATATAATTTTAATATATGATATACCTTATGAATAGTTCAAACTCTTGCACAGGCTAAAGTAGGTATTAATAGATCTAGTGTATTTGGGAACATTGGTGTTTTGTGGTTAAATAATGTGTAATGGAATCAGTCTAAATTGATTACTTTATTGATTTTACATATTCATTATATTACTGTATATATTTTTAACTAAAATAATATAGATATAGATTTCATTGGTGGTGGCCTGATGATCCATACAAACACCCTACCAAGGCTGAAAAATCGTTACCCAAATAGTCATAATGATCACAGGATAGGATAGGGGCTAAGGCCCTATGTTAGATGGATGATTTGGGATAGGGCATAGATGAATGAACCAGATGTGGTTCCAAACCCACAGAGAAGTTTTAACTTTACTTATGGGTTTTCATTTATAAACATTCCATGTGATTTGGAATTTTATATCTACTCTTTAATTTTGATATTGCATTTCATGTTTTGGTCATTTTGTGATTCTAGTATTATCCTACTTACTATTACATATCATTTGGTTATTGATTATTTATTTATATTGCGGAAATACTCTAATAAAGAGGTAATATCCTTACAATGATTGACATTAGACCCCATCTTCTAGGTATAGACCTCTGGAATATAGGGAGGCACGCATGAGGTCATGTGACCAACCGTCTTGGGGTAAGGGCGTGTGGTACTCATGTAGGGATGTTACATTTATTTACTGCATTAGATTTTTTTTGGAGTTTATCTAGAGTCATTCAGATATTTTTTGAAAAGTTTTTAGATGATTTATGTTTATAAATATGGTGTTACTTCAATAAATTATGGGTTACAAGATATCTACAATATTTATATTAATCTTTTACACAATAAATTTCCCATACAAATAAATATAAAAAACGCATAAGGTTCTTATGAAATTTGGACAATTTATATGATTTTTGTGTAAAATATTATATATAAAATAGGTTACATAATATACTCCTCAAAAAAGGAATATTAAAAAAAGGCCTAAGTAGAATAAATACATAATATATTTAATGGAGCATATGTTTTTATTTAGAGCTCAAGTAGAAATATTCTAGTTATACAAAACATACAAAATGTGTAAACTAATTAAAATTATGCATATAATTCATCATTTGTGGATATATATAATTGAAACAATATTTTGATGAATATTTTATTTATTATATTATTAATTATTTATTAATTTAAAGAAAATATTATGTTCTTTGGATGTTAAAATAAATTCATGAAGTTGGATTTCCAAAGGATGATTTCTAAAGACGGAGATAACATTTAAAGGATGTTGTGTTGTTCTTTAATGACATATGTATCATGATAATTATTAAAATTTTTATTCAATGCATTCAAAGTTAAAAATTGGGTATGTTGAGTTGGTAAAATACCATGGAGATTATTGTATTATCAAAAAACAATATAAGGATTATTGCCAGAAAAACATGTTTTTCTATTTAAGAAGAACTCATTCCTCAAAGATAATGAATCTCTATAGTGTTTATGATGTGATTATTGGTGGATATATTTTCACAATATCATATGATGATACAAAATAATTATATTTCTACATTTTCCATTATATACCTAAATAATGAATATGTAATTTAGGTGGTAAAGATAATCAAATAGAAGAGATTGATTATTTTGATATAACATGGAATTTATTATACAGTGTCTTTAATAGGAATAAAAAAGGGTGGGTAAGATCATTTTAATGTATTTTAAAAAGAAAAAATATAATGGATATTATAAGTGAGAGAGAGAGTTGTTTTATTGTTAAATATATAAAAACCGTATCTAAGTGATAGTGAGACAAAACAAATGTAAATTAAAATGATATAAAAATCATTTGGTTTGAGAATATATATTCAAAGAAGTTGAGGGAGAACATGAGATAACCAAATAGTTTAATTAATTTAATGAAACTTTTTTTCACTGATTTATATTTTTGGTTCAATTATTAAACATGTTTCTCATTTTATAAAAGATTAATGTTAGAAGACATAGGTTGGTGAAGCTACTACTAACAGCCATGCTGGTCGTAATAGAAGAATTAATTTTTTTTGACTAAGATATTGGTTTGTACTAATTTTTGGAGGATATTATGGTATCCAAAGCAATAATTATACTATGAGGTTGTAGATTAAATAAAACTTATTTAGAAGTGACGTTATAATTCAATATTGATCTACATTTGAATGGGAAGGTAGAATCCTATATTTTTTATATATATTACTTGTTGTTTCTATATCATAAAATAAATATATGTTTATGAATTAATTTTAAATTTTTAGTGATGTAATTTTTGGGTAAAGGATATACCGTATCTTGAGCTTCACGATGGAAATAAAAGAGATGTTTTGTGCATGTTAAAAAAACACCTTAAACCGAGGATAGGGTCATCCATTTTAGAGGTGAACCTTGATAACAAACCATATTTTTAAATTTTTTATTTTCAAATTATTATAAATGTATGGTAAATGAATGTAATAAATATACTGATATATTTATTCATTGAATAGGTTAAAAAATAACGAAGGAAAAATGTTCAAATATGTAAAATTCCAAACAACATTAATTCACCAGCCATTGTTTTTGAATTATTCTAGGTGTTCAAAAAAACCCAACTAGTTCACTAAGGGGATATATAAATAAAATCCTCATGTCACGACCCCCTCCCCACAAGGTGTACCCCTCCCGGGATGGCAATGTGAGAAGAGAGATAATGACTTCTTAGTCCCACCTCCAATAGGCCCCGAGTTGGTGAAAAGCACCGAGGGTATAGTAAACACACAAATGGGAGGCATTACCATATAAGAGAGCACATACGAAAGAGAGTGATAAACATTCACCAAAAAACACCAAATCAGAAAACAATATAAAATAAATCCCAAGTACAATTATGTAAGGTCATGAAAAACTACTACAACTGAAAGGGGAAAAACTATAAATACCCAATAGAATGTAAAAAAACAGTAGCAACCACAAGCCTGAACAACTTCTGCAACACCAAGATAGTAGAGAACTGCTTGATCTCTAACCTGATCCAAGTGATCTGGATGAAATTTTATATAAAATTCGAGTGAGTATAACAATATACTAAGTTTGATCCTCCCCTAAGCCTCTCATGAAAATGTAAAGAAAGCATGCTAAAACATAGTGAAAAACAAGTGAAACTAACTCATCACTTAAACAGGTATACTAAGTTCCCAGCCTCACCATGGATACTCTCACCATGTAATGAATACATGAGTATTTTAATTTAATAATGAATATTAGGGGTACCCCAATACTACTTCCCCATTGGTTTGCCGCTTTGCCCCAACGTTGCACGTCCTAAGCATCACTCTCCAAAAAGGATTTCCCGTAGACACCTTGGCAAAGCACCACAACATGAACCTCAGAAAAAAACCCACCACGTCCATGCTAGTAAAGTAACCAGTTAGTTTTTGGGATCCACCACAGCTCATATAATGTGTATCATATGTTGGGTATTATACCTCAATCCATTACATCCCATAAAATGAGTAAGGATCCTCAAGCCATCACAGCCTATACACGTTACACCTATATTAGTCCATATGAAACTGTATCCAGAATATATGTGTGTGAATAACCACAAGCCATTACATCCCTCTACACACATATATGGGGAAAACTAATCGTTGTGAAAACTAGAACAAGTAACTACCAAGAGAAGAGAGTGGAGCCAAAGGGGGTATTCAGCCATCCATCTCCCACCAAAATGTTAGGGAAAACACCCCCCATGGCTCAGAAACCCCGGGGTGTCAGTTTCTCTAATAGACTGGGTGTAGTAGCATAATGAAACACAAAGAGTACATAATATACTATAGCCCAAAACCACACTATGGGATAACCTAGTCTTAGAATCAACTGCAGGTTACGTCTCTTGGACACTCGATTGAAACTTCTAAGACTAGGTATCCTATAAGCACACAACCATTTAAATATCTTTAATACATTACTTAATTCCCTTATTATTAGTTTCACATTATGTTAATTAATTCTTTAAACATTAATTAACCTTTAACAATTCCACATTATATTTCATTAGCATCACACCCAAAGTTCACTGTTCCTTAAAATTACTACCTAAGCATTGTGCCCCAACAAGCTCCAACCCCAAGGGTGAACATCATTTATTCAACTATTTATTTACAGAATTAATTTCCCATATTCCCAGGCATTATAGTAAATCATTATATGCTACTAAACATAAGGGGGTTCAACAAGGTAAGTAGATGATCTACCCATCGAGTATTTTCCACCTATAGTAAGTGCGTAGACCCATCCTCCCTTGAGAATCTAAACATAGAAAGAATGTGGCATACCCTGCACATCTTCGCCACTTTCGGAAGAAGGGAAAGAAAGACCAGTGACATTGAGCAGTGGGTAAAGTAAACCAGATAAACTACCAATAAGAATAAGAAAGAATCCAACATTCACACAAAACCTGTTTCATCATCCACGGTGTCCTCCCTGACACCCACATTCATAAATGGATGCATCTCACCACTCTAGGCATCAACTGCTTCCACAACCAACAGGCCTCCCTTCACCCAAATATCACAACAGCCCTCCAGACTCACATCACAACAAAAGCAGTAGGAAAATAAACATCATACACATTGGGATCTTGGCCCTTAAACAAGAAAGAGGGTAACTCAGATCCCTACAAGGAATAATCTTTTATCAAACCACCAGTTTTTTAATCCATCTTTAGTTAACCAATTTATTATTCATAGGTTCCAGCTATAGTAAACGTAACCAATAAGATATCACAATTTGATTAATCATACTTACTGCATCAAGTTGATTAACTTTAAATTAGAACCACAAAAATCGGATTCATTCACATGCCTCTATGAGTTAATACAAACTATTATCTATTAATTCTTGCTTTATATTCATTACCAATTTCCATCATTATTGAAAAGCTAACCAAAGGAAGCATATATATCACACTATCTAGAAAAATAAGATACAATAACATACAATCAATATCAATTTATTTATCCAGTTCAAATATTTATTATGCCAATTCCATTGTCATATAGTGGGATAAAATATGCTAAATGTGCATTTGTATATAAAAGAAAATAGAAGCAATGAATCCCCTACCATAAATAGTAATTGACATCCTTTATACAAGAACAATCCAGACAACGGGTTATGATCTTCTCCCTTGTGACAACTGTATCCAGCCAAGGATGCAAAGACACCACCACATCGGCCAACACCCCTGAAAATCCCATTAGGAATATGTGGGTATGATTCCATAAAAGGGACAGGAGAAAAAGAAGGAGATGATCCCAAAAGAATGATGATAGATCATACCTTATATCGAAGATTAATAGATATTGCTTGGTTGGATCAAAATAGAGTGGAACCAATCTAAAGAAAAAAGTTTGATTGTGGAACTCCTACGGTACGGAAGGAATGTTTCGAGCATCTCACAGCTGAGAACAACGAGGAAGAACTAGGGAGGAAGATATATCATTCCTTTATAAGATTTAATGGAGCATTGGTTTAAGATACGCTGAATATTCCATTAAAAGAAGATCGCATTGAACAATGCAGTTTAACCAAGTAAAATCATCCCAAGACTTAGGAAAATTAATATAGGAGTTACGACCTTTGAATCAGCCTTAGAGTCCTTAAAACAAGGCTTTAAATGTATTTTACATCAAAGGATACGTTAAAGGGGAAAAATATAGGAAGTTGGAATCTCTTTTCAGGAACTCAAAATTTAGAAAAGGAAAAACATTGTTCATGAACCTCACCGTTGAAACCTCACCATTAAAACCACACCATTCTATAAACCCTATTCATGAACCACACCGTTAAAACCTCACTATGGGAAATTCACTGTTTTGGAAACATTGTTCATGAATGTCACCATTGAAAGCTCACCGTTCTAGAAACACAATTCATGAAACTCACCATCGAAACCTCTCCATTCTGGAAGCACTATTCATGAACTCACAATTTGGAAAAGGAAAGAGTCTACCATTGGAACCTCACTATTCTGTAAACACTGTTCATGAACCTCACCATTAGAACCTAACCATTCTAGAAATACTGTTCATTAAATCAAATTTTGGAAAAGGAAAGATGCTACCATTGTTAGCTCACCATTCTGAAAACACAGTTCATGAACTCAAAATTTGGAAAAGGAAAGAGGCTACCATTGGAACCACACCGTTTTGAAAACATTGTTCATGAACCACACCATTGAAACCTCACCATTAGAACCTCACCGTTTTGGAAACACTATTTATGAACTCAAAATTTGGCAAAGGAAAGAGGCTACCGTTGGAACCTCACCATTCTGGAAACACTATTCATGAACTCAATATTTGGAAAAGGAAAGAGGCTACCATTGGATCCTCACTGTTCTAGAAACACTATTCATGAACTAGAAATTTGGAAATGAAAATAGGTTACCATTGGATCCTCTTCGTTGGAACTGTTCACCTGAGGCTACTGTTGCACTATTCACCTAAGGCTACTGTCGTACTATTCACAAAACTGGAAATATGGAAAAGTGTTGTGGATAAGTCACCTTGACCTCTCGGAACACCTCAGACACTAGATTTTCGAAATGGAATGTACCATAGAGGTCTGATATATTACATCAGATACCTCTCAAAACATTCTCATCCTCAAGAATTCAAAACCTACCTAAAAGGAAACAGAAAAGAATCTCAAACAACCACTCCTCGAGATCCCTCTCAAAAGAGAGAAATACATAAGAAGCAACCAATGAAATCCATATCATAAACACAAAAAGTCTATAACCACAAAGGGTATATCATTACATGAAAAGTGTTAAACATCAAACAACTCTAGGTACTGAGCACGTATCTGTGACTCACATTCTCAGGTACTCTCTTCCATGCCACCATGTCACCACATGACACTTAACAAGTGTAACACCCCAAGGTTTTGAAAATAGATATATAATGAAATTTTATAATCTATCCATTATACACAACTTTGCCTCTTCTGTGTTTGGAATTTCGAATAATGGTCATCTAGAGTTGTGTTCAGTAAGTCATTTGGAGTCTGATAGAAAAAACATGATTTTTGGTGAATAGTAACATACTATTATGAATAGTAATACGACCCTTGGGAATAGTAAATAATGATATTATTTTATTTTCATAAGGTAATATGATAATGAGATCTTAATTAAATTTTCAATGTCACATGAAACTAATTATACCTCTAAGATTGTCATTTTTCGAATTAACTGTGAAATTATTTAAAAATTAGATTAATAATATTTAGAAAATTAGTTTTTAAAAATGGATTTAACTTTTGAATTCTACACGTCAAAAAATGGTAGGGGTGAATTTTTGAAATTTTTCTAAATTTTTTGAATTTTTGATGAATAGTGAAATACGATAAAATACCGTATATACAAATTATCAGTTAAATACACTATTAATGACATTGTAAGTAATGTAAGGCCACTTGTTTTGAACTCACATATACTTATTACTATTAGTGGTCACATGAAACAACACTATTGTTTTTCTTGAGGGATATAATAAAATAATGAATTAAATATTCAAAATTTACTCCTCTCCTCCACTATAAAAACGCCTCACCACTCCCTCTTCTCTTCACTCCTATAATCCTTGAAGCTCTTCAATGTTCTTCCCAATTACCCTTCCCTAGTCTCTCCCCACATCCAAGAAGCTTTTAGTCTTTCCAAAAGACCAAAAACCCTTCCCTTAAGGAGATTCTCAAGGAGGTTATTTCAAGAGGTAAAGCACCCTTCTTTTTCATTTGGTTTCATTTCAATTTATCTTCTTTTTCTATCCTCACCTCACATACTATGTAAAAATGATAATGATAACTCCAGTATCATCTATATACTAGAATTATATCATGTTAATGGAAGAACCATCACTAATATTCTTACTCCCTCCCTTTTATAAATGAAATCAACGTCCATGAGGTTCCAATTTATAGCCTTTGTGGACGACGAAGTTTCGTTCTTAAATTTCTTCTTCATTACTGGTCATGAAACCATATTTATGGTTGAAACAGACTAAAATTTATGTATTATAACCTAATTAGTATTCAGGAACCAGAATATGTACATATAATTATGTTATATGACAAAACTAGTTCATAATAATCCAAATACCGCCAAATAATCCAAGTGGTTGTCATCAAATGATTCACCCTCATTCCATGTAACCAAATGATAGAACTGAACATTATCAATTATTTATGTTCATAATTAATATATAATTCCAACACTAGAGATTTATAAACCATTCCACATGAACTCCATTACTTAAAAACAAGTGAACCGATTATGAAAATAAAGGAAACGAACACCCCAGAACAACGAAATTCAATATAATAAACTTAGAAATAAGGGTATAAATGAACTAATCAGAATTATGATAAACTAAATGCATTTCTAATAGGTCTTTAAATAAATTATTAATAATTATATTTTCATATTCTAGGATCTTAAGTTCAAGAGCGGAACACGTTTGGAGTTAAGGTAAGGGTAATTCCACCCGAAATTCCATTTTCATTCGGGATACTTTCATTGTATAATTTCCTCAATATAATTCTTATGTATTGTTATTTACTCATCATATGTTCTATGTGAGTATCATATATATGTTTACAAACCATAATCCTTCCTTATTTTATGGATAGTTACACGTTTTAAAAGGAACTTTCAATTTTTTTTAAAAAATACAAGCCCGATTCAAGGGAATTTCTCAAATACTTACCTATTTTCAAGGGCACTCTATAATCTGTTTTTGGAAACCATTATCTTTATAAAATCACTCATTTTATTATTAAAATACTATATTTCTTCACTTCTGGTTTTATGAAAATATTTTTTCCAAAAGAACTCGTCTTTTCAAAATAAAAGAGTATTTATCTCAAAATTGCTTAATGATTTTATAAGAGTATTCTAGTTTGTTTCAATACTCGTGTTGATTCTTATGTATTGTTTAGGTTAATAATTTATGATTTCATATACCATATTTTATTGAATGGTTTATGACTAAATTTATTTTGGATTGTCTATCCTAAAACCATTCACCATATTATTCCGAATGGTTAGTGTTTATGTTCAATGATTGGGGAAAGTTAGTTACATTTCATATGATAGTTTCAATATGAATGTATATGTTGTTATGTTTATCCCCGCTCATATGAGGAATTAATTAGACTTATTATGTGACGGGTGGGGCCTACTATATCCCCTCGATGCATCAGTAGGTATCATGAGACAACTAGATGTGGAATTGGCTGAGGCCTTTCCCAATGTGATATATGGATTTTGGATGAGGCCTTAATCATTAGACGTCTTGGACGAGGCCTTGAAAAAATGTTCCAAAATGTCTGGAATATGAACTTCCCTCATTATGAAGCTAGTAATTTAAATTTCATGTGGTTATTCGACTAGTTGAATACACATGATTATGTTTTATTATGGTATTATTTACTCAACTCATATTCCTACCATAATGTGTTCAAGTTTATTATTAAAGGCATGTGTTTTCAATTATTCACCATGTATAATGTTTATATTATCTTCCGCTATATTTCTTACTCATACTGAGTGTTTTATCTCACCCCTTTCTTATGTTTCATTTTCTCAGGACATGAAGAAGTAATTTATGAATGACTTGCAAGCATAATCTAGGTGACGTGATGCTTCTAGTGGAATAAAATAGTGTTTTATTTCCCTTCATGTTGTAATGTTAATGTAACACCCCAAGGTTTTTAAAATAAATATTTAATTTTATAATCTAACCATTAAACACAACTTTGTCTCTTCTATGTTTTGAATTTCAAGAAATGGTCATCTAGAGTTGTGTTCAGTAAGTCATTTGGAGTCTGATAGAACAAATTTGATTTTTGGTGAATAGAAACACAACCTTATGAATAGTAATATGAATAGTAATATGACCCTTTAATAGTAAATAATGATATTATTTTATTTTCTTAAGGAAATATGATAATGGGATCTTAATTAATTTTTCAATGTCACATAAAACTAATTGCACTTCAAGATTGTTATTTTTCGAATTTATTATGACCTTATTTTAAAATTAAATTAATAATAATTAGAAAATTATTTTTGAAAAATGGATTTCACTTTTGAATTATACACATAAAAAAATAGTAGGGGTGAATTTTTGGGATTTTTCTAAAATACATGAATTTTCCATGAATAGTAAAAATACAGTTATGAGTATTTGGTAGTTTAATGACAACATAATGATGTAATAATTAAATATAAAAGTATGATCAACTTGTGTATAGTAACTTATGACATGAGGTGTCCCAAGTGGATAAAACCATGGTCAAGCCCATGGTTTGGAAAAAACCACTAATGAGGTGTCCCTTTGAAATTATTAAAATATTACTTATCTTTTTCTATAAATACCCACTCATCCATTCGTTTTATTTCATTAAAAATCCATCATACTCGAATCTTTGGTGGATTTACCTCTCTAGGATTCCTCCCAAGGTGTCCTTAAGCCCCCAAGGTCCCATCCTTCAAGATCTAGGAGTTATTCTACAATGTATGGGAATCCTTCATTCTCTTCTTTAAGTCGACACTTATTTTATGTTAGCTATTTGAAATTCCTTTCTCATATGTTGGGGTTTGATTTTATTTATTATTATTACTGTAATTTTGATTTAAATATGATGAGATACCCTTTTTTTTTCTCATCATTTAATTTTATGAAATTTTAAGTGACGCCGTTAGGCTGCCAAATTTTCATAAGGGATCTCTTAACTTTTCTTTATTTTCAAGTTCATCTCTTTTATTTTTCTCTCCTCACCTCCTCTATCCAAATTATCATGATAACTACAGTAACATATATATACTGGATTTATGTCATGTGAATTTAAGACCCATCATAAATATTCTTACTCCCTCCCTTTTATTTTTATAAACGAAATCAACGTCCATAAGGTTCCAATTTATAGCCTTCATGGATGACGAAGTTTCATTCTTCAATTTCTTCTTCAATACTGGTCATGAAACCATATTTATGGTTTAAAAAGACTATAATATATTTATTATAACATAATTAATATTCAATAACCAGAATATGTACATATAATTAAGTTATATGACAAAACTAGTTCATAATAATCCAAATACCGCCAAATAATCGAAGTGGTTCTTATCTAATGATTCATCCTCATTCCATATAAACAAATGATAGAAATGACCATTACCCATTATTTATGTTCATAAATAATATATAATTCCAATCCTAGATATTTATAACCATTCCACATGAAATCCATTACTTAAAAATAAGTGAACCGATTATGAAAATAAAGAAAATGAACACCCCGGAACAACAAAATTCAATATAATAACTTAGCAATAAGGGTATAAATGAACTAAACAGAATTATGATAAACTAAATACATGTCTAATATGTTTTTAAATAAGTTATTAATAAGTATAATTTCATATTCTAGGAGCTTAAGTTTGAGATAAGAACACGTTTAGAGTTAAGCTAAGGGTTTTTCACCCGAACTTCCATTTTCATTCGGGTTACTTTCATTGTCTAATTACCTCAATTAAATTATTATGTATTGTTATGTACTCATCATATATTATTTGTGAGTATCATATATATGTTTAAAAACCTTAACCCTTCCTTATTTTGTGGATAGTTACACGTTTTAAAAGGAACTTTCAAAATTGTTTCCAAAATAGAAGCCCTATTCAAGGGAATTTCTCCAATTCATATCTATTTACAAGGGAACACTATAATCTGTTTTTGGAAACCATTATCTTTATAAAAATAATCATTTTATTATGAAAATAATATCTTACTTCACTTCTGGTTTTATACAAAGATTTTTCCAAAAGAACTCTTCTTTTCAAAATAAAAGAGTATTTATCTCA
Organism: Viscum album; assembly: GCA_963277665.1. NCBI lineage: Eukaryota > Viridiplantae > Streptophyta > Magnoliopsida > Santalales > Viscaceae > Viscum > Viscum album. The sequence goes on along the minus strand of OY728119.1, from coordinate 1,007,315,931 downwards.
AGAATTGCTTAATGATTTTATAAGAGTGTTTTTGTCTAATTCAACACTCTTGTTGATTCCATGGTATTATTGGGTTTAATCATTTGTGAAGTCATATACCATATTTTACTTAATGGTTTATGAATAACTCTATTGTGGATGATCTATCCTAAAAACCATTCACCATATTATTCTGAATAGTTACTGTTTTATGTTTAATGATTGGAGAAAGTTAGTTACATTTCATATGATAGTTTCAATATGAATGTATATGTTGTTTATGTTTATCCCTAATCATATGAGGAATGCATTGGACTTATTATGTGATGGGTGGGTCCCACTATATCCCCTCGATGCATCGGTAGGTATCATGAGACAAATAGAAGTGGAATTGGCGGAGGCCTTTCCCAATGTGATATGGATTTTGGCCGAGGCCTTAATCTCTAGATGTCTTTGCCGAGGCCGTGAAAAAATGATTCAGAATTTTCGGCATATGCACTTTCCTCTTCATGAAGCTAGTAATTGAAAGTTCATGTGGTTATTCGACTAGTATAATACCCATGATTTTGTTTTATTATGGAATTATTTACTCACCTATTATTCCTACCATAATGTGTTTCAAGTTTATTATTAAAGGCATGTGTTTTCAATTATTCACCATATCTAATGTTTATATTATCTTCTACTGTATTTCTTACTCTTACTGAGCATTTGAGCTCACCCTTTCTTATGTCTCATTTTTATCAGGATATGAAGAAGTAAATTATGAATGACATTCAAGCTTAATCTAGGAGACATGATGTTGCTAGTGGAATAAATTAGTGTTGTTTTTTACCTTCATGTTGTAGTGATAAACTTATGTATGTAATTTGTTTCCAATAATACTAAACTACTCGGTCCTTCGGGATTCGTATTCTTTATATGTATGCTAACTTAATCAAATAAGGCACAGACTCCGGTCAACTGGGGTCAGGTCCTTACAGTTAAACTTATGTATGTAAATTGTTTCCAATAATACTAAACTAATCAGTCTTTTAGGATTTGTATTCCTTTTATGTATGCCAACGTAATCAAATAAGGCACCGGCTTTGGGAAACCAGGGTCGGGTCCTTACACCAAGGGGATAGAACGCCCGCATAACACCTTCTCTTTGCAGTCTTGGATCTCCACAGGTCGCTCCTCAAAAGGTGAATCATCATCAATATCTATATCCACCAAATAGATGACATTAGAGTCATCATGAAAATAACGATGGAGGTGTGACACATGAAAAAAACGTGTATTCTGATCATCTATAGGGGGATTTCTACTCAATACGCCACTACTCCAACATGAGAAAACACCTCTAAAGGCCCTACAAACAAGGGAGAAATCATTCTCCCATGACCAAACCTTCGATGCCCATGATGAGGAGTCACCTTCAGAAACACGTGATACCCATCATCAAACTGTAAGGGTCTCCTCTTTTGATTGGAATATGATTTATGACTATCCTGCACCGTCTTCATCCTCTCATGAATCACCTGAACCATCTCTATTGTATTCTTCACTAGTTCCGATCTGAGAATTTATGACTCTTTGACCCCAGTCCAGCACAATAGAGAATAGAAAGGATGGCCATACAAGACTTCAAATGGAATCATACTGATGGTGGAGTGAAAACCATTATTGTAAGAAAACTCCTACAAGGGTAAGTGCCACATATGAGAACCTCCAAAATATAGGACACAAGATCATAACATGTCTTCAAGAGTCTGGATGGTATGCTTTGTCTAAACATCCATTTGAGGATGAAAATAAGTCCTAAGGCATATATGAGAACCAAAAGCATGCATGAGACATTTCTATAACCTAGAGGTTAAATTTGGATCTCGATCAGAAAATGATCATACTTGGAACTCCATAAAGTCTAACCACCTCCTCTAGATACTACCTCGACAAAACATCCACTAAGCTAGACTCCTTTATATCTATGAAGTGGGATGATTTTGTTAAATGATTCACTAATAACCAAATAACATCAATTCCTCCAAAAGCTCGAGGTAAACCAATAACAAAGTTTATTGTGATGTCCTCCCACTTCCACTGAGGAACATCTAACGGCTGGATCACACCACCAGGAACACGATGTTTGGCCTTCACCTTCAGGTAGACAAAACATCGAGACACAAATTCCGTAACCACATGCTTCAGCCAAGGCCACCAAAACTAGATCCTCAAGGCTCATTGCATCTTTTTCATGCCATGATGCACCGCTAAAGGAAAAATATGGAACTCTCTGAATATTGTATCACTCATTGTTGAAGGAACAAAAATCCTTCCGTGATACAACACTCGATGTAGTTCATCCTCAAACCAACCATCATGGGATTCAACCTAAAAAACTTGATCTCTCTAGACCTCCACATATTGATCCCCCAATTGGGAATCTTCTTCCTGTTGCACTAGAGTTGACTGCACCATCATCTGTAAAAGACAACCTCTGCCTCCAACATCTCCCATATCGAGATTTAATGCTAACAATTCTTCCAGTACTCTCCAAGAGTCATCAGATTCACGCACTACATCACTAAGTGACATTGGACTCAACACATCAACTATAAAATTACCCTTTCCAGGTGAATAAGAAATTTAGAAGTCATATTCCTATAATAATTTCATCCACCAATGCTGTCATAATATCAAGTCACATTGGGAGAAAACATACCTTAAACTCTTATGATCGGTGAAAACCAAAAAGCACTCGCCAATGAGGTAATGTCTCCACAACATCAGAGAAAACACCATGGATACCAACTCAGGATCGTGGGTGGCATAGTTACCTTAATGCTAAAATAACTAATTTGAAGCATAAGAAACAACTGATCTTTGCTGCATCATAACACAACCAAACCCCAGATGTGAAGCATTGCAGAAAACATCAAACTAAACTCCCTCTACTAGAATACAAAGAACTCGAGCACTTACTAACTTCTTTTTTAGATAGTTGAAAGCTGACTAACAATGATCAGTCCATATGAACACCTAATCCTTCTTGGTAAATTTTTTCATAGGAGTCACAACTCGAGAGAAATTGGCAATGAACCTCCAGTAGTAGCCTGGGAGACCAAGGAAACTTCGCACCTCTGACTATGACTTGGGGGCTTCCCAAGACACAACTATTTCTATATTCTATGGATCCACAGCTACTCCCTACAGGGACACAACATGCCCCATGAAATAGACTTCTTGAGCCTAAAACACACACTTCAACCACTTCCCAAACAGAGGATGTTGACAAAGAACTCCCCAAACGGCGTGTAGATTCTCTGCGTGCTCCTCCTCAGACATGGAGTACACAAGGATGTCGTCTATGAAAACCACTATGAACTTGTCTAGGAACTCATGAAACAAAATGTTAATCAATCCCATCAAACCAAATGGATCATTTTTTATACCGAATGACATTACAATGAACTCATAATTCCCATGATGACAACAGAATGTAGTCTTCATTATATCATCATCATTCACATGCATATGATGACATCCTGATAGCAAGTCGATATTTGAGAACCAAATTGCACCCTTTAGTTTATATAATAAATCATCAATACGTGGGAGATGATAGTGATTCATCACTATCACTTTATTTATGTGATGATAATCGACACACAACTACAAACTATCGTCATCCTTCTTCACAAACAAAACTGGTGCACCCCACGATGACACACTCAGCCGAACAAAACATAATTGTAACAGACCATCAAGAAATAGATGTAGCTATCATAACTCAAAAGGGGCCATCCTATTTAGATACATAGAGATAGGAGACACTCATGTTTGTAGCTCTATCCCAAACTTGATCTCTCGTCGAGTAGGTAATGCTACAACCTCTTCTGGGAAGACATCAGGGTACTCTTCTTCGACCCTAAGAAACACCAACTGCTAAACCTATAAAAACTCAGCTTCAGCTCAACCATCATGGATGATAATGGAAAAACATTCCTATGATCCATCTGAGGGTCTCGCTCTCCAACAAACACCACCGGATATCCATCTGCAATGAAGAACACAACTTGCATCATGAAGAAATCCACAATATCCTGTACCGAATACGTCCAATTCATGCTGAGGATGACAATATATGGTTGTACCTATAAACATAGGAAATCTCCCCAAGAGAGGTTATGCCCCAACAATATCTCACAGTCTCTAGATACTTCAAACAAGTTAGATCGAACTCCAACTAGAATGGTCAACTCCAAGGGCACCGATAACTTCTCTACCTCAATTCCCAAAGCATGGACAAGGGTAGGTGATATGAAGGAGTGTGTTGTTCCTGAATCAAACAAGGAATACACCAAGGTATAAAACAAGCAAATGGTACCTCGAACATTGTCTGGATCGCTTGGCGCTTGCAACGCTAAAGCCTGAAGCTGACCATGACCTCCTCCATGGCCTCTCTGACCTTGATGAAGACCACCACCATAGCTGCGCTCTTCTCTTTGAGGACGGGGAGCATCACAGTGCTATACTCTACCTTCCCCATATAACCACTTCTAATCTAAAGCTGGTGCAACCTTTAGCTTATGCCTCGGCTAGAACTACCTCAACGAAGGAACCTGGAGCGGAACACTTGGTGCATAATGAATGCTCTGAAATGTCGGAAACTCTCGATGATGATAACCTTAGCCTCCAAAAGAAAAACAAGTGCATGATCCCTTGGTATAGGACTGAGAGCTTCCTCCACCAGAGAAATGAGATGTTGAGGTATGGGACATATCCCTGGCTGAATAAAAACTCTTCTGCCCGGAAAATCAGGAACCCTAGACCACAACTCTGCTTCATGAGGAATCTTGATGACTCCCCTCTCGTGATGATCCGGTTTTGGACATTGTTCTCTAGATGAAATCTATCCTTTCCATCACCTCAAGATATGTCTTCAGTAGAAATAGGGTGACCTGGTGATAGATCTCTGGATGAAAATCCTCCTGGAAATTCCTCACCCTGGCCACCTTATCTAGAAATAGGTCGGAAGAATATCATAAAAGTTTTCTAAAATGTATTCCAAACTCTTGCACACTATAGCTCCCATGTCAAAGGGTAATAATCTCTTGGTAGCTGAATGCCTTCACAGTTGGGGAAAGAAAATTTACTCTAAACATGTCTTGGAACTCCTCCCATGTGACCATTGACTCCTCACAATACCTGAGGAACAAGAACCACCACTGCCTCACTGATCCACACAGTGTCATCAAAACCAAGGACACCCAGTGCTCCTTCTAGGCACAGATCGAACTGAATCCTATCTCGACCTCCTACAACCAGTCTTCTGTAATTGCATATGAAATGGAGCCCTCATACTTCTGCAGACTCTGGCACAGAAACTCTTGGAGTTTCCTTCTCCATGTGTTGTCATCGTCAACCTCTACCCTGTGGTGATTTGCTATCACAACCTGCTGGATATCATCTATGCGATCCTGAAGAGGATGTTGACCTGGAGCAATACGTGTAATATAAAAAATAGTTAGTGCTCCTTAACATGGAATATATAAGAATAAACATTAATTAATTAATTTTTTCTTTTATTCATTTTAGGTTAACCTATCCTAAGGTCTATCCATTCAAACATAGGCACATGGAAGAATGATGCAAGATAATTTCCTAAGTCTCTACCCGGAAACTAGTATAACCACTTTTATTATCCATTATAATCATAAAGGTTCATACATTAGATCATAGGGGCCTAAAGGCCTATGTCTTAGCCAATCTCTAGTGTTTACATCACATGCTAAACTTGACTAACATAGTTTCCCAACCAATCCATGAAACTTCACCTGTACCTAACACCAAAATCCATCCTATCTCTCAAAAAGACCTCTGATACCACTCTGTCACAACCCCCTCCCCACGAGGTGTACCCCTCTAGGGCCAAAATTGTGAGAGAAGAGATAATGACCCCCCCGAGTTCCACCTCAAGTAGGCCCCGAGTTGGCGACTAGCACCGAGGGTATAGTAACCACACAAATGGGAGGCATTGCCCTCTAAGAGAACATATGTGAAAGAGATAGATAAGACAAACACCAACCAACCCCAACTTAGACAAAAATATAAAATAAATATCAAGATCACATATGTAATGTCATGAAAAACTACTACAACTGAAAGGGGAAAACTGAAAATAACCCAAAGAATGTAAAAAAATAGCAGCAACCACAATCCCGAATAGCTCCTGCAACCCCAAGCAAGTAGAAACTATCTTGATCTCCAACCTACTCTAAGTGACCTGAAAGAAATTTTATATAAACATAAGGTGAGTATAATATTATACAATGTAGTATCCTTCCTGAATCCTTTTGTGAAAAAGTAAAGAAAGCACGCGAAAACATAGTGAACAACAAGTGAAACTAACTCATCCCTTAAACAAATATAATAAGTTCCCAACCTCACCATGGATACTCTCACCAAGTAATGCATACAAGAGTATATAATTTAATAAAGAATATTAGGGGTACCCCAATACTACTTCCCCACTAGTTTTCCACTTTTCCCCAACGTCGCACTTCATAAGCATCTCTCTCCAAAAAGGATTTCCTACAGACACCTGAGCAAAGCACCACAACATGAACCTCATGAAAAAATTCCACCACATCTGTGTAAGAAAAGTAACAAGGTAGTTTTTGGGATCCACCACAGCTCGTATAATGTGCATCATATGTCGGGTATTATATCTCATGCCATTACAGCCCATATACCGAGTAAGGATCCTCAAGCCATCGCAACCTATACACGTTACACCTGTAGTATTCCATATGAAACTATATCTAGAATATATGGGTGGGAATAACCAAAATCCATTATAGCCCTCTAGACACATATATGGAAAAAACTAACTATTGTGCCAACCGGCCCAAGTAACTACCAAGAGAAGAGAGTAGGGCCAAAAGGGGTAGTCAGCTATCTATCCTCCCACCTGAATGTTGGGGAAAACACCCCCAAGGGCTATGGATCCCTAGGGTGTCATTTTCCCCAACTGACCAGGTGGAGTAGCCTAAAAAACAAAGAAAGTACAAAATATACTATAGCTCGCAACCACACTATGGGATAACCTAGTCTTATACTCAACTGCAGCTAATGTCTCTCGGACTCCCGACATCCACTTCTAAGACCGGGTATCCTATAATCACACAACCATTTAAATATCTTTAATACATTACTTCATTCCATTTTTATCAGTTTCACTTTATGTTAATTAATTATTTAACCATTAATTAACCATTAACAAATCGACATTATATTTCATTATAATCACATGCAAAGTTCCATGTTCCTTCAAATTACAACCTCAGCATTGTGCCCCAGCAAGCTCCAACCCCATGGGATAACATCATTTATACTATTATTTATTTATAGAATTACTTTCCCATATTTCGATGCATTCTAGAGAAAACATTCTATGCTACTAAACACAAGGGGGATCAACAAGGTGAGTAGATGAACTACCCATCGAGTATTTGCTACCTATAGCAAGAGCATAGACCCATCCTCCCATAAGAATCTAAGAAAGGAAATCATGTGGAATACCATACACGTCATCACCCCTTTTGGAAGAAGGGTAAGTAAGACCAGCTACCTTGAGCAGTGGGGAAAGTAATTTAGATAAACAACCAATAAGAATCAGTAAGCATCCAAAATTCACACCCAACCCATTTCATTATCCCTGGTGTCCTCCCCGACAACCACATGTATAAACGGATGCATCTCGCCACTCTAGGAATCAAATGATTCAACAACCAATAGGCCTCCCTTCCCCCAAATATCACAATAGCCCTCTAGGCTCACATCACAACACAAGAAGCAGGAAAATAAACATCATTCCAATTGGGCTGTTATCCCTCAAAAAATAAAGAGGGTAACTCAAGATCCTATAAGGAATTATCTTTTATCAAACCATCGGTACTTAAATCCATCTTGTGTTAATAGATTTATTATTCATAGGTTCCAAATATGGGAAACAACAACATTAAGATATCAAAAATTGATTAATCATACTTACTACATCACTTTGATTAGCATCAAATTTCAACAACAAAAATCAGATTCATTCACATGACTCTTTATCTTTAGACAAAATATTATCAATTAATTCTAGCTTAACGTTCTTTACCAATTTTAATCAAGATTGAAAAGCTAACCTAATAAAGCATATATATCACTATACCAATAAAAAACAAGATATAATTACATACGATCGATATAAATTTATTTATCTGGTTCAAATATTTATTATATCAATTCCATTATGATCCATTGGAATAAAACATGCTAACTCTATAGTTTCACGTAAAAGAAAAGAGAAGAAACAAATACCCTACCTCAAATAGTTTTTGATGTTCTTTATACGAGACCAATCCATGCAACGAGTTACGATCTCCTCCCCTGTGACAACTGTATCCACACAAGGATGCAGAGACACCACCACATCGTCCAACACCCAAGAAAATCCTATTAGGAACATGGGGGTAAATTTCCATAAAAGGGAAAGGAGAAATAGTAGGAGATGAACCCAAAAGAATGACGATAGATCATACCTTATATCGATGATTGATTGATACTTCTTGGTTGAATCAAAACTGAGTGGAAACAATCCAAGGAGGAATGTTTGATTGTGCTACTCCTATGAGATTGAATGAAAGGTTTGAGCATTTCACAGCCAAGAACAAGGAGGAAGAACTAGGGAAGAAGATATATCATCCCTTTAGAAGATTTAACAGAGAAGTGGTTTAAGATAGTCTGGATTTTCCATTAATAGAGGATCACATTGAACCACATGGTTTGAACAAGTAAAAGCATCCCAAGCCTTAGGGAAATTAATATAGGAGTTACAGCCTTTGAATCGGGCTTAAAGTCCTTATAAAAAGGATTTAAATGCAATTTTTGTAAAAGGAAATGTCAAAGGCGCAAACTGTAGGAAGTTGGAAACATTGTTCATGAACTCGAAATTTGGAAATAGAAAAACACTGTTCATGCAATTCACTGTTGAAACCTCACCGTTGGAACCTCACCATTCTGTAAACACTATTTTGGAACCTCAACATTATAGAAACATTGTTCATGAAATTCACCGTTGAAACCACATCGTTGGAACCTCACCATTTTGGAAACACTGTTCATGAACCTCACCGTAGAAACCTCGCTGTTGGAACCTCACCATTATGGAAACACTGTTCATGAACCTCACTTTTGAAACCTCACCATTGAATCCTCACTATTCAGGAAACACTGTTCATAAACTCAAAAATTTGGAAAAGAGGCTATCGTTGGAACCTCACCATTCTAGAAACACTATTTATGGACTCAAAATATGGTGAAAGAAATAAGCTACCGTAGTAACCTCACCGTTCTAGAAACACTGTTCATGAACCCAAATTTTTTCAAAGGAAAAAGGTTACCGTTGGAATCTCACCATTCTGGAAACACTATTCATGAACTCAAAATTTGGAAAAGAAAAGAGGCTACCATTGGAACCTTACCGTTTTAGAAACACTATTCATGAAAATGAAATATGGAAATGGAAAGAAGTTACCATTGAAACCTCTCCGTTGGAACTGTTCACCTATGACTACCGTCGTACTATTCACAGAACTGATAATATGTCAAAGTGTTGGGGATAAGTCACCTTAACCTCCCAGAACAACTCAGATACCATATTTCCGTAGAGGAATGAACCATAGTGGTCTGATCCATTACACCCCAAACATAAAATAAATCTCAAATTTATTCCATCAAACATCTATAATAACATGAGAAAAATAATTCATTAATTTCAATTTATAAATTCTTAGTATAATTTTTAATGAGGTTAAACTTATGAGATATTCTTGTATAGAACCATGGATTATATTTTCATGTGATTATATTTCTCTTTTTAATGAATTAAACATGTATAGAGTAATTCCCCTAATTCATATATGTAATAATTTAGGAATCCAAATGTTCATATATGTATTATCATGTGATGAGTATAGAATTTGTTTTTTGAACAATATATTAAGAATAAGATTACGAATGAGTTTTCAAAATTTGAAACATGTATTTTATATGGTGGGAGACCAATGAAATTATGAAAAAATCCCATATGAAAGATCACATGATGTAATAATACATATTTTATATCAAATAGGAATATAAAATTTCACTATGAAATAAATTCTAGGTTAGAAAACATTGTTCCAAATTGTGAACTAGTAAATAAATAAATATTAATCCATCGAGGACCTAATAAGGGAATCTCCAGCTACATCACCAATATCCTTCCATAAATAAACCCCACATCTTATAAATAATACACCCATAATACCAAATATAAATGGAATATATAAGAATTTTTATAATGGAATTTATCAATAAAAGAATCCTTATTCATACTAATTTATTATAATGGATGAATAAAAAAACTACAATGGGTGATCACACACATAGATTGTCTTATTTAATATACATATAATGTTTTCATAAAAACATTTTAAAAATGAATTACAAATATGAGTTGATATAACTATAAAATGTAGATAATAATTAAAATTATAGTGAAAATAGACAGGTACCTATTTTATATTTCATTTCCAAGAGAAAATACTTACAACCAAAACAATTCATAAATATTCAATAGAGATCAATAAAACATACCCTTGAGTGAGATATGATGAGTGAAATTCTATTTTTTTGGTGGGGATAAATGATATAACACAACTCATATTTACTCTAATATTTCAAATGTATTAATGTAACATATACATAACATCTATTTCTTTCCAAATGTTATTCCCTGTTTCTTTAGAATATGAATATAACTTTAGAAAGACATGGTTCCCTAAATGGAATTTAATATTTATTCCCATGTTTTAATCTTATTATTTCCATGATGCAACATTAATATTATTTTAAATGGATCTTACCATATATAATATCTATTTCACATGTTCTGGATTGAATAAATTCCTTTCTAAAACATTATCTTCAAATGTTTCTTTCATGAATCTCTCATAAAATATGGTATTATATTATTCTATATTAATGTTTGAATAGAAACTATTATTTTATGAAAACTCTTATAGAAGAATATATATATCCCAAAATTCATAGATGTCATGTCAGTATTACCATAGAATGTATTCTTGGGTTTTGATTATCCTTTTTGACATTCCATGTATTTTAGGGTTATAATTTATACTGTGATCACGCTCTATATTAAATCCATATAGATATTCCCGAATATTTTTTATTTGAACCTTAGACTATGATTTTAAATTATTAACAAGGTTGTTCCTTGATATCTAACAAGTAAATTTATATATTACCAAAAAATATGATATAGATGAAAATCTTATTGAATTACTTTTAAATGTCAAAACATTATTATAAAATCAAAAATTACCAATGTCAATGTATTACTTTTCAATATATTAGTTATACAAATGAAAAACTGCATTATAATATTATCCTAAATCTACATTGAGATTGGTAAAGGTTATATATCTCCTTTTGAAAATTGTATTTTGGATGAAACTTATAAGAATACTAAAAAACATGAAACATAATATGAAATATCATAGTTCATGTTTTCAAATAAAAAATGTTATCAGATATCCATATATATCATTGTCTTTCAAATATGTATAGATATTCTTGGGTTATGGGTTCATCCAATATATATTTCTCTATCTATAATATTTATATAAATAATAACCTATTAAAAAACACATATATAATTCTTTATAAATGTTAAACTCAAAGAATTTTCTATTTATCACTTCAAACATATTCTTTTTAGGTGGACTTATTAATATGGTAAAAAAATTAATCCAATTAAATAAGGAAGGATGGGTAATTTCACATAATAAGAAAAAAATCAGCTTAAATTATTCTAATATCTTATAAATTTTATCATAATTTAATTTTGAATATTATTTATTATATTACATGTTTCACAACTAAAAAAACTACGATATATTTTAACACAATGTTTTTTATACAATATTATACTATTTTCTAAAAATTGCATAAATTTTGAAAACGTTATCTTAAAATATTCATGTTATAAAAATAGTAATTTATACATCTATTTGTATTATTTTCCAATATATAAGTTGATTTTTTTCTTATTTAAAGTAAATTAACTTTTGTTATGTTTTTATTTAAAAATTTAAACATAAATATAAATGATTTTCTTTTTTAATTAAAAGAATTATTTCTATAAAAACATCATAAATATATTAATTTATGGCTTGGAACATATTTAATAATACATTAGTAATATTTTTAATTATATAATCCTTATAATTTTAATTATAAATCATTTTTAAAGACTATGATAATTCATAGTAAATAATAATATAAATTATAATTGTAATAAAACATTTAAAGGAAAATAAAATATTAATTAGAAATAAATACATGTAAAGTATTTTAAATTTTAGTTAATAATATATATAATATTGTTATCAAAATATTCAGATTGATCTTATTACCAGAGTATAAAGAATAATTCTAATACCAATGAGGTATTGCACACCTCTATCACTACCATCCCTGAGAATGATTTAGATTATAAATTTGTTCTCTTTATTCACTATCTGGAGGCTACAATGTGAAACATGGGGGAACTTCATTATTGTTTCCCAACAGAAAGGTCAATGCATCCCTAATTTCAATGAATGCTGAATGATTTCTCATATTCATACATGGGTAAGGATTGAGTTATACTAGAACCCCATGCTCCTATCAGGTGTCCAGATGTTCACCACATGGATATAGTTGTCCCCTAGATCCTCTTCTTCTACTGAGATGGTTAGAACATTCAAAATATGATCTATCACCATTGCTATGACATCAAGTATGTACCTCTTGGTTGAAGGCCTGATATAATTACTATAAAAACCTATATTTTCAAGATTTCAATAGTGTGGAATTCTCATAGTAATGATTCTTATGCTTCCCAAGAAGAAACTAGTGTTCCTCAATAATCAGTCATTTGGGATGAATCATATCTTATCAATGATACCCCTACATCATAAGATGAAGAATATTTGAAAGACACTCGTACTGCTTTTGAGGAAGGTGTATCCACCACTATCGATGAGTTGGTTCTGGTGAATCATTGAAATGAGAATGATACAAGGAAAATGATGATTATCTCATTTATTCCCACTGAGGAATAACAACAATACATGGAATTATTTAAAAGGCATCATAATTTTTTTGGGAGCTGTAATGAGATTACAGGGATAGTCCCACACGTCATCTTCCACCATATCAGTCTTCACATAATCCATCATGGGTTCGAGATACCTCAAATCAAGATACAAATGTCCAACAGTTCCATGGTTGAGGCTGAAGATGATAATCTTATCAAATCCACCTCATCAAGGATGTTTAGTACCCTATTTGGGTAGCCCACCTCATCCTATCCAGGAAGAATAATGGTTAGATCAGATTCAGTATCATCTTCTAGGATCTCAACTCCCACTTATCAAATTATGATGTTACCCTTCAAGTGATAGAGTGGTAGATTGATGCCAATGTTGGGATCTACGATCTCTCTTTCATGGATGGGTATTTTGGATATAGTTAGATATATATGTCCCCTAAGGATGGGGTTTCCATTTCCCTCAAAGCATCAGAAGGTAATATATTATGTAAGATAATTACCTTCTTTAATTAAAATAAACGACCTAAATATCAGTGAACCATGAACCAAATCTTCAAAAAAATTCTCTGGACACTAATATAATTCTATGTCAATTATTATTATAGTCAAATACCACTTCATTTTGGACAATATTAGTGATCTATATGTTTTTTTATTACTCTATTCATAGTAGTTAAAGATTAACCCCTTGAAATCTTCATTCAGGGTAACCTATGTAAATTTTATTTTATTTGTAGTTAGATACTATGTTATCGATATCAATCCCAAGAAGATTAAGGAAATAATCTAGTCCCTCATTTGAGTAACCTTCAGGAGATCTGTGTCCTCCAAGGCCACATAACCTTCATATGCTAATTCACCATTAATTTTGATGGAAAGTGTAATCCCTTTTCCAGACTCATGAACAAAATTTATATATACTAGTGGGATGAAGAGTGTCAAGCCACATATGAGTGGATCATGCAATATCAACTAAAGACTCTGGTTCTGATGCCACCCATTTAAGGAAGGTCTTTAGTCCACTATGTGGACACCCTTGAACGATAACTCGACACCCTACTTTCTCAAACAAAAAACAAAGTGATACAAAAAAATTTATATTGTCTCAGCCACTTTCTCATCGACATAAAGATTAGATACTCACCCATCAAGAGGATCTACTGCACACTAGTTTTCATAGTTCATATGTTGTGGTACTATCAGTAACATAATTAGTTATATATGGTGTCATGCATATGTCATATAAAATATATCCTAAACTGCCCTATGTTGATAGGATGGACAGAACACTGGATGGTAATATTTCATTTGTTCAACGTCATATTTTTTATTGATATGTCTATTAACTATCCATCACTGGAATAATTTTAGGATTCTCATATAACCCCCAACAAAACATATATATATTTTGATTTCCCATATGGGAATATCCTCTGTGTGGTCAAAGTCATGCGGTGCTGGAAGATTCATTTCAATGGTGCCTCCCTGAGTCCAAATATTAGAAGGATCAATGATCCAAAGCTCAATAGAGTGGGTCAATGAATCATTTTCATCATTCATACATAGGTTTTTAGTCCTTATTCATTCCTTCTCATAGAATATTTCATGATCAATGAGGCAAACTATTATACTCACATTATGGGTATCATGTTGCCTAAACGTCTATGGGGATTTCGAGTTTGTCATCAAGAAAATCAATGGTGATTACATCATCCGAAAGCCATATCTCATGCCCTTTCTCAAGACTAATCGACAGATGATGGACCAATTACCTTCTCAAACAAAGGTGAAATATGTCCCATATTTGTATAATGTTCAAGATGATTCCCTAGATAGTCTATCCACTTCCATCGTCGAGCCTGACCATGATGATTTGTTCATTCCTATGGTGCATAGAAGGGTTATCAATATTGTCACTTCATGCAAAAATGAAAAGTAGTTGGTGAATAATATTAATATAATAATTTTACCATCATGGACTCTAGATTTGAATGCAGTAGAAAACAAATTTGATTGGACAAATCCCTTTCTCATTTATCTCTAGCATACCACCCTCCCAACAGACATCAATGAACATGGGTGAATCCATTGGCATATAGATCATCTCACCTTCCATACTAGAAGAAACCTCATGTAGACTCTCTAAAAAAGTGGTATTGATGAAATTTACCTCCATTACATCCATAGAGATGAAATCTAACTAGGTTATATATTAATTTCACACAAGGTCCTTTTGTGTTAATTTGAAAGGGTTGAAGCTCTCCCACCAGATTCTATGGGTGTGATACTTCTTCCCTCTGTAGTCCATGAATGATTATAGATCTCCAAGAGGTTCCATATGGGTCAAATATCATATAAATTTTTGGCATCAACCACTAGAGAACCTCCATATTACTAAGTACTCATAGACCATTGTGGTCTCTATAATCAACAACATGGTAATATATTTTCTAACAATGGATCACTAGGGAAGGTTCATTCTAACCATAAAATATTTCTTATCCATGTTTGAAGAAGAGTTCTCTATTAAGGATGTCAATTAATGATCTGTCATGGAATTCATCACCTCCAACCTCATTTATCAGTTTAGATCCTTTCTTTCTATTCATACAGACAACAAAACTAACTTATAACTAGTGGATTTAAAGTGGTTGTATTCCAAGTATAGCATCCGCTCCAACCATAATTATCACTATCAGGTGCATGAAAATTGGTAGATTGAGGCATTATACAAAACCATCTATAAAATTTTGTAGAATATAGTGAGACATGACCTGAAAATTTGTCTGAACACGCTCCCTAACAGTCTCTGGGATTATTGTACAATGACCCAAAATTCCACCTTAGTGACCCCATATTCTCTGGTGTATTAAACAAATTATGTCTTTTCCATCAAGATACATCGTTCATCGCTCCTAATAGATACCTACGATTAGATTAAGTCAGAAAAAATATCCATGGACCATCTAGGTGAACTAGAATCCCTAGATGAATGTAGGATTTGAGACCTCCATTATCTAGAGAGGTATCAGAACAAGATATCCATAATTTCCAGGAAGAAGGTACACCTCAACACTTTCATCCATGTGGATGTGTTTTTGTAACTCTAGACACTAATGG
The DNA here is from genome assembly GCA_963277665.1 of Viscum album. NCBI lineage: Eukaryota > Viridiplantae > Streptophyta > Magnoliopsida > Santalales > Viscaceae > Viscum > Viscum album. Next base: position 1,007,299,637 of record OY728119.1, on the reverse strand, counting down.
TACCTGGTAGGTAATTATTATAGATGAAATTCATGTGGGAATCACCATATATTAATCATAAGGTATATCCTAATGGTTCATACTCTTTTGTCACCATGGATGGATAGAGCATCACTCCCCCATTAAATTTCTATTTCCTTAAACAATAGATTGAATTAATGAAACTTCTTCATAGTTTAATGATGATAAAATATGTACCAATAAACATTCAATTCCAAAAATGATAAACTGCATATCAACCAATGTCCTAGGAACACGATGTTGAACTAGGAACCAATGTCCAAGCATCACGACTTTAAATAGTGTGGGTTCATCTCAGGAATGTACGAAAATACATGGGATCCTTTTAGGTAATAATTCATATTGGGTTATAGTGCCCTCACCACGAAAATTTCTCATGGAATGATTCCTCCACCTCATCCTTACCATATGATGTTAAATTGTGTGTTCTTTATCTGAGCTTCTTGAAGTTAAACTGCATGACACTTATAATCCATTTAGCATTACCTTAAAAATATAAAACCCACATTATAGGCACATGATGTTATATTAGGTTTCCAATTCCAACCATTATGAATCTAAACTATGTACGAGTTCTTCCAAGAATGTGTTGTGTGGTGTTGGACCTCATCGATCATTATTCATGTGATATCACTTTATGGAATCACACAACATATTTTTGCATTAGATTCCTCACCTATATGTATGTTCATTGTGACTATAAAATTTGAGTTAGTCTCATAAAGATTATGTGGCTTTGTGTATACCCCCATCATCCACAATCACGTTAGGTTATTCACTTTGTACCTTCATATCCCATGGGGATGATACATATTCTATCACGCCTTAGTAGTATGATGATTAAATGCAATGCACCATAATTTCATCTCTTTAATGGAAATTCCCAAGCATATTTTACCTCCAATTCCATTTCCATGATGTGTGTTTGGATTGATTCCCATCCATATGGGTTACGTAGGAACACCTAGACATTTAGTCTATGGGCCCAACCATAATCTCAACATTTCAGCACCTTGGGTTGAGTTTCCTTTGGGATTTTGTGGTCTGGCATGACATCCTTTTAGTTTAATAACTGTTGTTCCATACAACTCACATAGGAACACTACTCCCCTTTCATGTCCATGTCACACAAGGATAAACTGTGTGGCAACCAATGTTCTTACCTCATGAAATTAAATTGCACAGACTGGTCTTTTCACATGACCTCAAAACTGTGAAATGATTGCCCATATGATCGATCGCCCACCTAACCACCTTGAAGGAATATGTTTACATTGATTCACATCGTTATAAGATAAGTAGTGTCACCTAGATCATCGATCTTGGGTCCAACCATTTTGATTCCTTTCATTCATATTGGTTCACATTTTTCCTTACTACATTACATTAAAATGAATGGGATTCTAATAACAACATAGGGATTGATTCACATCCTCATGGGATACATAACGATGCCCCGACATTTCATCATAGGTCCCAACCACAGATTCATAGATCTCATAGCCCCTTTGCCCTATCTTAGCCTACATTACATGACATTAAATAGTATACAGTATGTTTTATGGAATCTGTAGTGTGGTTTTGGGCCTCTAATATCTCATTTACATTGGGATTGTAAAAATACCACAATGTTCATATCCATTTGACACATTCCCCCTCACTGTCCATGATATACAACCATAAACTAGGCACTCATGTCTAGGAATCATGGATCTATACTATGTGGAGTCCCCCTCTTGAATATGTAATGCAATTTTGAGCCTCTTTGTCCTCATTCACGTCAGAATAGTCATAATGTTGCGCGATACATACCCACATGGGATACCATCTTCAATGGTGTGACCACTATGGACATAAACTATGATTCGATCACCTCAATGAATGATGATAAAATGTAACCATACCTTGTGAAAATTCAAGATTCCCCTCATAATCATGGGGTTCTTCAGTCGCAAACAATATAGGGATGGCCCTTATCAGTTTCAGTCTTCTAACACAATATAGTCATGAACTATGTGTGTCTTGATTACCATCCTCTTTTGATACATAGTGATTCCCTAAAATTTGTCTTTGGTTCCAACCCCAAGATCCTCTAAATATTTATCCCCTGGTACTAGATAAAACTCCATGAAATATGACCATAAATTGTCTACAAAACCTAGTTTTGATTCACATTAATTGTCACATTCCCATTCAACATGTCGATCTTTTATTGATTTGGACCTCCATCCACTTTTTCATCCAAATGGAACCCCTAATGGTGATAGTTTAATGCCTACATTAGCATACATTATATTTTATTCAAATGCCCTAATGGATCTCTGGTAGAAAATTGTAGATCCTATGTTTTTGAACATGGTCTATAGTCAATTTTTCATTTTATTACCTGATTACTAATTGATGTGGTATTTATTTATGTGTTTCTATCATGTTCAAAATTTTTTCCCTTATTATTAGTCACCCCTATGATCAATACTATGAAAATATCAACTCACTTCCTTTCCATTCCCTTCACTCTTCAGCTTGGAAGAGGAACCCGGATACCATTCCTTATTTCCTACATCAAGCATGGGTCATGTGTGAATAGGATTCTGGTATGGTATGAACTGACATGGTCTTCATGTTCTATGAATTATGACCATAAGCTATTTTTATCCCCTGTAGTTAGAGTAGTAATACTTTAAACTACTTCTAAGACCAGGGTGGTATGCTTCATTACACATTTCATGTCTTTATTAATTTTGTTTTTCACAATCATTCATATCCTAAAGGAACCCCTAATGGTGAGGGATTTGTTCCACCTTTTCCTCACCTACCATTTTGGGCCAACACCATAATAGATCTCTAGTAACAAATAGAATATTCCATTTATTGAACATAGTTAATGGTTCTCCCTACATTTTTTCTCCCCTTCATGATTTGTATGCTAACAGTCCTCATGTTTCAAACATGGTCAACAACATACCATTACTTACCTGTCACCACCTTTTTTGGCCCAAACTCTACGACATTAAACTAAAATCTTTTGGGTGGTGTTTTCCCTCAATCATATCACATATGTCTCATGAATGTGTTTTTCCTACTTCTTATGTGGTCCACATGCCATTTTTTTCTCATTCATGGCAAGTTTTATTTCCCACATGCTTTATAATTATACTAGGAACATACATTACCAATGTCTATGATGTATGAATTTATGTTTTGTGCAACATCCCAGTCACATGATGTTAAACTATGGGAAACATCTTGATCACATGATGTTAAACTATACCATGCTTCGTCCTCATCGTACGATGTTAAAATGATCATTCATCATCTTCAATTGCATGAACTAAAACTACAAGAAATCAAAGGCCCTAAAATGATTACTTACACCTATAAGAAGGGTTTTATCTTCATTCATACCATGTAACCTCCACAAATGTTCTCTAAGTCACATTGGCATAATTCTAAGAGTGTTGGAAGCTTTTTAGAAATTCCATACCTCTACTCCCATGCTTCACATGCCTCTCATTTGGATCCTCATCCACATTCATGTCTAAAGTGACCCCATAATGGACTGGTTATGCCACATCAGCTCAATTATTGTATTGGGGAAACGTTATAGAAGAAATAGGATGATATTTTGATATAGGATCCTTGTTTTGAACATTTTTAATGGTTGAACCAATTTTCATATCACCACTTCAGACTAGTGGTATAGATACTATGTTTAAAACATAGAAAAAAGTTATCCTGCACCATCATACCATCCTCACTATGATCCAAATTTTGGGCATTGTGATTCAAACTCTTCATTGAACCCTGTTCGGATCAACTATAATCCCCTAAATGTTTTCTTATTCACATACTAGAGAATGTTGGGAATGAGAAGTCGGATATTTTGAGATCCATATTCTATAGCCACAACTTCTCTCATCCTGAACACTCTTGGTGGTCCGACAACAATAAAAGACCCCAAATGTTCATCAATGACTCCCATAAAAGGTGAAATATTATGTTTTCATCCTTTGTTTCTCACACTAGGCATGACCCACATGAACATAGTGATTGATCATTAATTCTCTCAAGGATATGATTGACATGTGAAAATATAAGAAATAAAAGCGATGTGTACATACAAATGAAAAAAGGGATTCAAAAACAAGAAAACATGTTTTATGTATCAAGTTACATTAAAAATAATCCTAGAAAATGTACCCCTATGGTTCTTCTCCCAGGATTGACCACTATAGCTCTGCTAAAAATTGATGTGTATCCTCCAGAACCATTTGAATCTGCTTGAGCTTCCTATATTCATCATCTGCATCTCAAAGAAGATCTTACACCATGATATGTGATTGGTTCCCCATGAATTAAGATTAGTCACATAACAATACACTTGGATTATCATCTCCTCGTATACCTCTAGTTGATCCCTCGGTTGGATGAAGAGACTTGATTGATTAACGATGAAGGAGTAATTCTCTTCCAATTAATTTTATAGGCACTGAATTTCTTGGTTGGCCTCCTGGAGCATCCAGGTACTGATGAATTTCTCTTGATTCCAATGTAAATATAGATGTTGACTAATTTCCTACATCTTCAAGGTAAGGTAGTCACGAATCAATATGAGTAGACCTTGAGAATCATTCCCTTCAGCATATAGGTTGCATTACCAATGGTTATGTGAAACCATCTAGATTATCCTTTGTGATTATATAACATTCTCAATGATGAGTTTGATTCATTTACATGCCACATACCTAAGGATAAAATTTTACTCAACTGCATCATAATTGTAGTCATCTATCTCCTATGTAACTATAAGATCATACTATGGAAATGAAGCTAGGAGTTTTTCACCAGGATCCTACTCTATAATTATGTGAGATGGGTTCGGCACCATGTAATGTGATTGTCATTATCACCAGATCTCTCCTCGATACACTTGTTCATGTCTGCCCCATGTACTTCCCTACCGGTGGCTTCACCTACAAGCATGATTGGCTGTTCACTAGAGGCTATTTTTTAGTCATCTAGAATAATAAATTCTCCATGGACCATCACACCTATTAGGAAAAAAATCCACGATCTATTAGAGATCTCCCATAGTAGAGCACCCTATACTCTTAACACTATTATGATAGTAAAATTATTAGTTATCTAGATAAAGAAACAAAAAAATGTAGATCCTTAAGGCATGAAACATGCGAAAGCTAAGAAGAATGTAGTTAAGGGGATTTTAGGTCTTGCAGTACATTCACATGTTCTGTTATTAGACGTGCAGTGCCTCTAGAATTCACTAGGACTTCAATCTCTTCCATGTAACATTACACTTCCTTCTAGGACCTCATAAATCCATCCTTGGCATAACCAATCACTAAGAGTTTCATCCCATACCTATTTAGGTGATCCCACATCCTTCCAGGGTCGAGGAACTGTCTGTTAATATCAATGGATTCCTAATTCGTAGGGTAGAAAACATCCTTAAGGATGGCCACATTGTTCAACTACTTTCTAGTAGTTGGATAGATATCTTGAAAAACCCTCTCGATGGTTCCCATTCCACTAGATTTTTCCTAACTGAGAGTGTTGGGCATGGTGCTTCTGCTCCTCCTTCACTTCTTGTTGGTGTAGACCTCGAAATTGTTGTCTCTACTTTTACAGCTCCACCATCATTAAGCACCCCAACTAGACTATTATTGTGCACTCTTTTAATTCTTTGAATGCATCCTCTAAGAATTTTTTGGCCCAAATTTTCTAATTTATTAGTGTTTCTCAAAGACAGTAATACTCACAACTCTTCAAATACATAGAAACCATCCTGTATGGGATAGTGTATGGTATAATATCATTATGATTTTTTCTATATTCCCATGTGAACATGAGTGAAATCTACCTCATCAATCATGAGTGGACATCATGACATAATATTAGTTACACTGTCATAATCATGCTCTACTGACACCTAAATTTCCTCTCAAACCGATGTGGGTTGTACGGTTCACAGATCATCTCGTAGTCCACTTATGACACCACCACTCCACCATGAAAGGCTAAGAGATAGGAATTTTTTCACTTTAGGTCCCATGAGGACATCAAATATGACTTCTATTAGGAAATGGAATGTGCGAAAGTTGAATTGATCCTCTGATTATCCAATAAAAACATATATTTTAATTAAATTTTAATGGTATTAAATGTTCATTTTTGATCTTATGGGACTGAGTTAGTGCAATTTCATTATGAACATCCATTCTCATCATTTGTGCACTTCATGCCTAATATACACCAATTTAGGCCCAATGAGTCATCTGATTCTAAGGAATGTAATTATCAATTTTTTAATTTTATATTTTGGTAACTTTATCTAACTTAAATTTGAACATTTTTTATTCAGGGATCAATGGATAATTCATGGAAGAAGATGGAGATATTTTGTGATGAAAGGAAGCAATTATAGAGAAGGCAGATTGGACACCAGCCCACGGATGAGACTGTGGGGACCAACATATAGGCCAAATTAATCCCAAATTTCTTGGGATGATAGAAGACATGTATAGTAACAAATAACTCTTCAGGAGATAATTCTAATTCTTCCTCTATGGTGGTCATTAAGGCGGCCCAAGTTAGAGATACAATTTTGGGCCAGATTCTGCGGCCCAGAAAAACAGCCCACTAATTTGATCATATCTCGGAATAAACAACTCCAAATGGGCCCAAATGTTACAGGACGTTAGAAGAAATTCGTAGATAAATTTTATTTTTCTATTTCCCACTCTGATTAGGCCATCTAGAATCTCTTCCAGACGCGTTTGTTCGGTGAAGGAAAGCTGGCTGCCACCTCGGGTCAAGGGTGGAAAAATCAACTCTCCCTTACTTTCCACCCACCTATGGCCTACCAAAATTAATCGAGGAGACTTGGACTGTTGGAGGCTCGACCCAAGGGCTCAAAAATGCCTATTTAAGGCAGTGGTGTTGAAGGATTAAGGGATATTTGGTGCTTGGTTTCATTGTAGTGTTATGCTGCCGCTTTGTGTTTGTAATCACATTTCTTTCTCATGTAAGTTGTTTAATTCACCTTAGTTTCTTAATAAAAGTTCTTCTTATCTTATTATTATGTTCTTCTCCTTATCAATTTGATACCGTTGGTTCAAGGTGTGAACTTGTTAATACCAAACCTTGTGATATTTATCACACAACGGAGGAGTGATCTTTTTTTTTTGTTGTTTTTACTTCTTCAATTTCACCTTTGTAAGTCCACTTCCCGCTTACGTTGAAGACATGTCATCAATGGAGGGCTAACTCTTTTATGAGTTGATCCAAGGAATATCAAGGGGATGGATTGGATGTTATTTATCACTCCATTAATGGCTAATCACTTCTTTTAAATGAGACTTTTATTTGATGATTTTAAAACATCTTCATCCTTATTGAATTTAAGGTCACACATTTCAAGTGCTAATACGAACCTCTACCTTGGAGTGCTCAAAACTTTGATCCTTCAAGTGTATAGGTGATTAGTATTAGGGTGTGTAGGCATTAAACCAGTAAGTGATGATTTCGTTTGATCTTCTTAAATGAATGCATCTCAATTATAAGAAATTGAAATCATTAAAAAAGTAATTCATCCAATCCACCCCGAGTGATAACCTAGGATCAACTCATTCTTTTAAATTGAATTCACTTAAATTTGTTATTTATCCTTTAAACCCATATAAAATCAACCCAAGTTGGCCACTTCATAGCCAAAAACAGTCCATAGAATGTACGTGTCTATAGGTTTCTTCTTAGGTCCCTGAGGATTCGATAACCCAAGATAACTACAAGGACCATTCTACCTTCATCTCTTGGGTAAATTTGAGCGAGAATCATCCTCCCTCCTAAACTTTTTCATCACCACCCTCAAGCCTAACATCAATGGGAAAATGTCCACAAAAATATGGTTCAACGATATAATGTTTCTCTCAGGAGGGGAGTTGGGATTTGGAATTCATAGAATCCCATGTGTGCTTCCACCCAACCATACTAGAAATAGAGTGGTCCATACATGAACAACAACTTCTTCCACTCACTGATATTCCAGATCAATTTGTATAGATTATCCAACACAAAGATTCCAATGTTGGCACACTTTCCTATTTCCAGCATAGTCTCCATGATGAATGTTCTCAATTGTACCCCCATATTTGCATATCTCACTGGTAGAATTGAACTAAAAATGAGTGCATTAATGAATCATTCCAACTTGGATATGGTTTGAGGCACATTATTAATACTATACCCCTATAGATTCCACTGGATACCCTCAAGGATCTTCTAGAAAGGTTTGTCCTTACCTTTCTATGATCCACTTGGATATACTATGGGATATGTTAGTAGTTTCATGGATTCCTCCTCCCCCTAAGCATGATTCTATGCCATGATGTTTAGGATGTATCTAAAATACATCTTGATGTAGACGTCTATTATCCTATGATATTCCTCGGTAGTTCCCTACCTGAGATCTAGTAGCACATTTTACAGACGTGGAAGCTTATCATGACACTCCATTTCATTTTCTATGGGGATAAATTCAACATTCATGGCTTCTTGAATTGGTATTCAATAATTAAAATGGGGATCCCAGAGGATGATGTCTACCTCCCCATGATGAAAATGGAATGTGTCGATCCCCAATAACCTTATTGTTTGTAGATCTAGCATGATCTCCCATGTCTGATTGACATGGAATTGATAAATCCATTCAACTTCACACATTATTACTCGATTCATTTCACTCCGAAAAAAGCACAAGACACACTTTCCCAATAGGCCCAGTCCCATTCCATAATGAATTTTCTACCCTGGCAAAGATCCCAATCATAATTCCATTATTTCTCTAGGTTTTATAATCTCTCCTTCAGTATTTAATGATATTATAGTGTGGAATTCTCATCCTCCAAATCTATCGCATTGATGTATTTGGAATGGTTGTAATGATAGAAAACTATGATAGTCGTGTTATCATCCCTTATTGGGAAAACGTCATCCCTATTCCATTGATACTATCCCGGTGTACCTCGGAACCAATAAGCTGGTTCTTCCATGATCATGATTGGTATTAAGAAGTTACCCCTCGGACAGAAGACATAAATTGGTAACCTCATTCATAATGTATAGTCCTTATGCACTTTTGATATAATAGAAAGAAGTTATTAGTGTATGAAGGACCTCCGAACGTAATCCACAACCATGATGTTTTCACCATTTCATCCCTTTAGGAAGCATCCACAAGCACTTCTTGGGAAGCATCTTGAGTGGAAACTATATATGAGAATTTGTTAGATTTTTTAGTCTGTTCGTGGAGATATTTTTTGAAGGACGTTTTCTGAGTGCCATATCACGAAGCATCAGTGTACTCAGTTTGTTTTATAATGCAATATCAAATTTTAATTCCCGTTCCACTAAGCCGCATTTACTAATAAAGGATCCTGGAAACCTTTTTCATAATGAAACATTCAATGTGAAAAGAGGATTCTTGGAAACAGATATTTTTTTGGTCTTTCATGATGATGTAATACATATGGTTTCCCCCACATGATATTTAGAGGTGTGCTGATGATCGAGCATCACGATGGGCCTCACACCAGAGTGTATCACGATAAAATCATCATAAGCCAACTACATGTTCATCCATGTTATCAGTGATTGACCCTTAGAATATGACCCTCATTTCCAAAATGAATCTAATCTTGAGTAAGGGCATCTATTGTCACTGAAATATGTTCCCCATTCTAAGAGGCGGGGGACTACGACCATTCAGGATGAAATCCAATCTCAAAAGGTCCCAAAATCATCCAAATGGCCTTCCTCATGAAGCATATTCGCAAAGACCCCATCCCCATCATAATTGTGAAAGGATGAGATAGAACTCCCTTGAGCCTAATGCCCTCCATGACTTCACCATGGGATTAGATGGATGATATCGCGAGTATGACAGAGCTATATCTTTCGTAGAGCTCCATTTTTATCATTGCACGACTTTGAGAATTGTGACCACTAGAGCCTATAAATACCCATGTAATTTACACCTCAAATAAATTGATACCACAAACTTCTAAATTCTAATTTTAAATAAGATGAAAATATTTTTTGGTGAATAGTAACTTTTGACTTTTATTTACCATGGTTAAAGGTAAATAGGGTAAAACTATGTAAAAAGAATATTATAATAATAAAAAATTTCCATAAAACTTGTCCTAACCTTATTGGATGATTCATGGATGACCATAGGCATCCTTGGGTCGATTTTGGGACCCCATGAAGCCACCAGATAGTGATAATGACACCTTAGATTAATTAATTTAATGTAAAGAAAAAAATGACATAAACAAATATCTTTTAGTAAATTAATTTTTACACAGGGTTGTATAAGTTATCATTTCGACTATAAATATTACTTGGAAATATAAAAATATTTCCTAAATCATGGAATTTTTTATATAATTTTTAGACATCATGTAAATAAAATTATTTATGACACAATAATGATGCAGTGTTTACCTCATTAATAAATGATTTAAATAAATATAATTATAAAGATTAAAATAATATAAAAAACCTATGCAATTATTATTGGATGATTTTATTCTGAACATGAGTCATCTAATATTCAACAATAATTATTTTTGGACCTTTATAAACTGAATATCAGTATATAATAAAAAATATTTTCACACATTCCTAAAGAGCCCCTCCTCCCCCTTATAAAAATCCCTCACCTCTAACCCATTCCTCACACTTCACAAGCCCCTTGGATCATCCAAAACCTACCCAAATACACTATAAATATCCCTATATTCCATATATAATCCTTACCTTAGGTAGAAGGAACTTCAAGAAGTCCTTTTGGTTAAAACCAAAGGGAGTTACCTGAATTAAAGTTAACAGTTTCTTTTGAATTATTTTATTTTATTTTATTTTATTTTACTTGTACAACCCCCTAAACTCTTTTTATTACTTTATTTAATAAAAAAAAAATTATCCTAAATATACTAGGTTGTTTTTATGAGAATTATTTTAACTACACTTACACACACCTCTATCAAATGGGTAAAGAACATATTGTTTCTGTGGACGGCGAACTACTGCCTCACGAAATGATGATTGTTCAAATATCTCCAACAGCCTATCATGGTGGCCATTATAATGGAAATATATTTATATATGATATATATTATATTTATATTGTTTCTATATTTCTATATTTATTATTTATAGTATACCTTTATGGTTTCATATTGGGTAAATACGATAATCTCATTTGAGGAAGTGCGGACTACCGCCCCCTCAAAGTTATATGACTCGTTCATGACTTTTGTGAAATGTATAAAGGGTAGAGTTAATGAAATTATATATGATATCATTATAGAATTATAATATACTTATGTATCATTATGATTCCATTCCCTTACAATATGAAATAGAAATGGAATTAGCATTCATGCATACATATGACTTACCATCTCAATGAACGGTGCATTTCATTTCTTATATCCAAATGTTATGTTCTATTATAAATACATGTATATAATGGATATATATGATATATATGATATCTAAATAATGAATATCATTATGGATATAATGAAATTTTGACCACATTAACATCCTTTAATTATTAGAAGTCCATTTTTGACTCAAGTACCAAATATCGACAAAATAACCATTATTAACTTAAATGATTACATCCAAATTTCAAATTTTTATTATAAACAAAATGCCACTTTTAAGGTAAAAGTGAGAAACCCCAGGAGAAAAAAAATTTATTAAAGGACAACTTAATCCAATTGGCATGTTAATATTTAAAGAGATTCCAGGAGAGATATGTTACCGGTGTTTCTGGATCATCCTGAATAAGGTCTTCGAAGCGGCGTGCCAATCTGTCCCACACTTGCATGAAATCCTCTTAGTTGATTTTACCCCTATTGAAGCCTCTAACTAAGATTAAATTCTGCTTGGCAATCCAATCCCTTTGATATTAATTGGTGGCCACCTGAATGGACCTTAACATTATCTTGTCACCATCTTCTTTGGAAGCATTAAGCACAAGGGATTCCTCCTCCATAACTTCTCTAGAATGTAGAAGAAGCTCCACTGGATGAGCAGCTACACTGCCTTGATCTTGTAGGAAAATCCTATCGGAATTAGCCCTGGAGACCGCAGCCTATGCACCTACTGTATTACCCTTAAATATGGTATTACCATCCGTCACTTGGGCCTTCAACTTCCTGCCATAATGAGTCTTCATTGGAGAAGGCAGATAAGAGTAGTCCTTTCATCCTTTCTTGCCTCCTTGCCGTCCCTTCCTCCTCCTCGGACTGTAGGTATCACTACCATGAAATTATTGAGCACTAACCCCAGAAAGCTGACTAGATAAGTCATCCCCAAACTCCTCCCACGCAATACCCTGCTCCTTATTGAAGGATTCCTCCCAGTCTGCCTCCTGAGTAGGCCCTTTGTTCTCCAGACTCTCAAAACGGTTACTCAATTTCATAGATGACGCCACTCTTCACGGTCTTGAAATGATCAAAGGTGTGGGATCAACCTGGGGGCCCTCACTTCCAGTGTCATCAATCCTTGTACATACAGCCTCCACATAAGAGGAGATCTTATGACATTCACCTTCCTCCTTTGGCCTTCAGATCACCACTCCCCTGTTAAAAACAGCAGCAACATCCTTAGCTGCACCAGGTTCAGCAAGACCCACCGAACCATGAAAAACAGGTGAGAGAACACCCAAATCATTCCTCAAATGATTGAAGACATTATTAACCAAGGGTTTAATCCTTGGAGGATCATGTTGAAGTCCCTTAACCAAGGCTGAGACCAAGCCTGCATTCACACCATTCAGGACTTCAGGAACAGGAGCAGCAACATCCTGATTCCCACTAGCAGCATTAGGGGAGGAACATGCACCCCCCTCCATCATGACTGGATTCGTATGCATGCCAGGAAGAAACGGTCGTGCCTCCAGCTGAAGGGGAACAAAACTATTTGACTTATCCGAGCTACGAGACGAATGACAACTGGAATGAAGATGACCAAGACGAAATCATGAACTGCAGAAATCAAAAAAATTTTCGAAGACCACTGATTGTTGATAACGAAGTTCTTCACCAACCTCAATCCAAACAATGTCCACAGAAGGTTTTGAAATATCAACTTCCACACAGATGTGGGGAGAAATCGGGTGAGAAAGGGAGCGAGAACGCTCATCGAAGGCAAGGAACCTCCCGACGAGGTTACCCAACATCTTAAGAATGGCGGGATTTTGAAAAGGAAGAGGTAGATAGGGGAAGCTTACCCAAATTGCTTCGAGAGAGGAGTCTTGTTTCCAGTGGAACTCGTAACTCCATCGGAACAGGAAGAAGTGGGATCCATCGCAAGATCGCGTGCCTTTGGACCACGTGGAAGCCAGGTCATCAGTGCATTCGAAGCAAAGAAGAAAGTGACGAGGATCCAGAAGCCCAACCACGGTTCGGCTCTTTAGGGGCCAGGTGCTGTTTACGAACCTGTCGAAGCGGTCGAGGGAAGGCCGACGATGACCAAATCGGGCGATAAGGGATAACCCATTTAGCGATGAAGCCTCCGAGAACTCCTGAAGAGAGATCAGAAGCGAAGGATCACCAAAGTGGAAGGCCAGGACTTTCAGTCTAAAGAGGATTTGGGGAAAATCTAGGAGCGAGGAAGGATTAGTGAAAGGTGAGAATGCTGGATGAGGGAGGGGGGTAAGCGAGGCGGCCATCGCCACCGCCCGAAGGGCGAGCACATGGCTAGGGCTCCATGAGGGGACCCAAAGAGATAGAAACCCTCCCTTCACTAACTCCAACTTAAATGATTACATAATGTTTATAACATGGTAATAATTAATATAAAAGGAATAATAAACTTGAAATTTTATTTTATTCAAGTATAAATCAACATTATTTTATTTTTCAGAAGATTAAAGAATGAACGGGTCATGTTGGACATGAGGTAAGGGACTTCATCTCAATCTCCTTTCATTGAGGAATATTTTGTATTAATACCTGAATTTTTTTATACGTTGTATAAACACCTTTGACTTTTCATTTTTTTCAAAGGGAATATTTTTCTTTGATGTGTTTTACTAAATGAAAAAAAGGAACACTTATTTTAATGTAAGTGGTGACAATGACCTTTCTGCTGCAATGAGTATTATTTTCTCTTTGGATTTCATAATAAGTCATAATGTTTTTAATATGAAAATAAATTCCATATACTTTATTATATATTTTGGTATTGAAAATTGTTTTGATAATGGATTTTTTATGTCAATAAATTTAGGTGATATATTGTGATTGAAATGTGGAAATGTTTTCTTTCCTTTACATTTTTTGTATGTGTTATTATTTTATAATGGTATATAGACATTTGATGGGTGGTTACATGATATACCAAATGATGGGTGGTGCCATGATAAACCAGGATGGGTGGTTACATTATAAACTCCAATGCATTGGGTATGGAAGTCGGCTATATGGCTATTCCATTTAGTGATTTGTGTGGATGTCGACCATATGGTTATTCCATTTAAGTATGTTTATGTCCCAAGTTACCTTTATATGTTATGTGTTCTTTATATGGGTTTTATGGTGATCTTTTGGTTACAAAAGGGTAAGTAATGATATTTTATTCAGTGAATATTATTTACTACTTCATAAAGGGTAAAAGTATTTCTTATGATAAAGTATTCATGGTTTACTTGTTATTTTGAAAAAAACTAACAATTTTCTTTTTTTTGTGTATCCCTTAGATTTTTATGCTCATCCTATGTTTTTGAAATGCTTTTTCACAAGACATAAAGTGGAATATGGTCAAGGATGGTATCAAGGCAAAGTCATGTTGTCTAAATCATGGCACTAGACATGAATCTTTTTTTCCAGAATTTTTTTGTGTAAAAAATATGGGAACTGAGAAGTAGTATCTACTTTGTAATTTTTGAGATGTAATGTAATAGTTATGACCTAATTATCTAAAACCCTAAACCTGAAAAGATCCTCAATGTGAATTATTCATTTAATTCAAGATTATGTAATGATTAAGGCCAGGTCCTTATAGTTTTTATCAGAGTTTGGTTTAGATAACATTAGGAGTTAGGGTATTGTTAAATTAAAATCCATAAATTAGTTTGTGTTAATATTGAAATGATATAGAATTTACAGATTACCATGTAGTTTAGCCTAAGATATTTCTGTGTTCAAAATGGTTTTCCGCAGAGGAAATAGGGAAGCTATGTTTGGATGACATCAGGAAGAAGACAACCTTCCAAATCAGAAACCTAAGATGGTTAGAATCAGAACCGAACCATTTGTTGCAGTGATGGAACAATTGACATAGGATTTCAATGGTGATGGTATCCATGCACGAGATCAACCAGATGTACCACATAGGAACATGTCAGCAGTGGAACATTTCATGAGGAAACATCCCCCACCATTCAAAGGATCATCTGACCCTGTGCTATCTGAAGGGTGGATTAAAGCACTTGAGAAATTTTTTGATGTCATGGGGTGTTCAGAACATCAAAAGTCTAGTCTTATTGTTTACCGTTTTTAAGGTGAAGCTGATTAGTGGTGGTCGATGGAGAAATATATCAGGGATTGTGAGGAGATTAATGATCTTGATTGGGATGAATTCAAATGTATGTTTCTTGAGAAATATTTTCCTAAGGTGGTTTGTCTTAGAATGGAAAATTAATTCTTGGAATTGAGACAGGAGGATGACTCGGGGGCTTCTTACGAAGGAAAGTTCACTTGACTGGAAATGTATGCTCCAAATTTCATCTGAGATCCTGATAGTTAGATAAATTGATTTTACTCAGGACTAAAGCCATGATATCCAAGGGAATTAGCCTCTCATGAGTTCAAAAGTAATGAAAAACTTGTTCGATGTGCGAAGAAGGTGGAAATAGAGTTTTCTGATGATTAGGTGTTTGTTGACAAAAAACAGAATAGGAGGTCTAGTTGGTAGGAAAAGGGAAAGAATTCATCAAAGAATCCTAGAGGTAAGACAAATAAATATCCATCTTGTGAGAAGTGTGGTAAAACGTATCCTGGAGAATGTTTATCAAAGTCTGGAAAGTGATTCCAGTGTGGTATGTCTGGTCATATTGCTCATAACTGTAAGGAAGATGATCAAGTAGGAAATGAAAATCCAGTGGTAAGATATTTTATGTGCAATGAAATGGTTCATTATGGAAATGAGTTCTCAGCGAAGAACTCAACTGAGGTAAAGCAACCAGAATAAAAGTAGAAAGGGGAGGTAAAGTCCTTTGAAACTACTTCAACAGATGTTGGGCCATCCAATTAAGTAGTATCATGTACTATGTTTGTTTGTTCAGATTATGCCAATGTGTTGTTTTATTCAAGTTCTACACATTCATTCATTGTTGAGAAGTTTTCTAGTAAATTGATAATTCCATTTCAAGATATGAATCCTAAACTTATGGTAAAAACACCTGGAGGAAATATTGAGACAAAAAGAAATTATAAGAACCTTCATGTCCTTGTTTGCGGAAAAAATCTACCTGAAAACCTTATTATTTTTCCTCTAGTAGAGTTTGATGTTATTTTTTCCATGTATTGGCTGTCTGTTTATCATGCTAAGGTTGACTTCGGAGCTAAAGATGTTCCTTTTTAGAAACATTTTCAGTTTGTGTACATGAATGAATCTTTACTTTTGATAACATATCAGGAAGTTGAGAAACTAGTACAAGATGGAAATTAATGTTACCTTGCACATATTGTTGAAAAAAATGAACTGTTCAGATTAATGATGTACCAGTGGTAAATGAGTATCATGATGTTTTTCTTGATAATTTTTATGCTATTATACCTGATCGAGGAGTTGAATTTACTATGGACTCAGTTCTTGATTCTAATCCAATTTCAAAACCCCCTTATCGAATGGCTCAAATTGAATTATTAGAGTTAAAGAAGCAGTTGTAGGAGTTATTAGATAAAGTTTTCATTTGACCTAGCACATCACCACGGGGTACTCCTATCTGGTTTGTTAAAAATAAAGATGGTTCAATGAGACTTTGAATTGATTATAGAGAATTGAATAACATCACAGTTAAGAACATGTATCCTTTGCCTCATATCGACGATTTGTTTGATCAGCTCCAGGGAGCTAAGTATTTTTCAAAGATTGACTTGAGGTTGGGGTAACATTAATTGAATGTTAAGGAAGCAGACATTCTAAAGACTGAATTTTGTACTAGATATGGCAATTATGAATTTTTAGTTATGCCTTTTGGGTTAACCAATGCACTTCATATATTCATGGATCTTATGAATAGAATTATCTGTGAGTTCATGGATACATTTTTGGTTGTGTTCATTGATGATATTATGATTTATTCTAAAATAAAATATGAAAATAGAAGTCATTTAGGGGTTGTCTTGAAAACCCTAAAAGAATAGAAACTATTTGGGAAATTCAGCAAGTGTGAGTTTTGGTTAAAAAAATTTCATTCCTTGGTCACATTGTTTCCAAAAATAGAATAACTGTTGTTCCTACTAAAACGAATGTTGTCGAAGAATGGAAAAAACCCACAAATATAACTGAGATCCATAGTTTTCTTGGTTTGGTAGGTTATTTTTGGAGGTTTGTTGAGAATTTTTCATGGTTATCTAGTCCAATGACTAAGTTAACTCGAAATGGTGTGAAGTTCCTTTGGACAAAAGAATGTGATGATTGTTTTCAGGAATTGAAAAGAAGAATGATTAATGCTCCAGTTTTGGCACAATGTTCCTGAAATAGTGAGTTTGTTATCTACAGTGATTCTTCATTGAAAGGACATGGTTGTGTCCTTATGTAGAATGATCTGGTAATTTCTTATTCTTCACATTAGATGAAACCTCATGAGTTAAATTACCCTTCACGTGATTTGGAATTAGTTGCTGTTGTTTTTGATTTAAAAATTTGGAGTCATCATTTGTATGGAGTAATGTGTGAAATATATACTGATCACCAATGTTTGATGTATATATTCACTCAAAAAGAATTGAACATGAGACAGAGGAGATGGTTAGAATTAATCAAGGATTATGATTGCATGATCCTTTACAATCCAGGAAATGAAAATAAAGTGGATGATGCTTTGAGTCAAAAAAGTAAGGCTTCATTAACCATGCTACGTTTGGAAAGAGATCCTTTGGTTTTTGATTTGAGGAACGTTGGCATAGAAGTTTTTGGTGAGGGAAATTCTTTAGTTTTGTTTTAGGTGTCAGTGAGATCATCTCTATCTGATAGAATTAACCAAGTGTAGAAGGAAGATAGTGAGTTGCAGAAAAAGGTAGAGTTGGTTCATAAGGGTAATTTACCTGATTTTGACATTGATAGTGATTGTGTTTTGTGATTTGGAAAGATATTATGTGTACCTTGTGATTCGCAGTTTAAGAATGAGTTGTTATGTGAAGATCATAATTCCTAGTTTTCAGTTCATCCTGGCAGTACTATGATGTACAGAGATCTTCAGGAGTATTACTGTCAGGGTGGAATGAAAAGAGATATTGTTGATTTTACTGTGAAGTGTTTGACTTGTAAGCATGTTAATTCAGAGTGGAATTTATTGAAACCGATGCTTCAATCTTTACCAGTTCCAGAGTGGAAATGGTAAAATATATCCATGGACTTCATTGTGGGATTACCAATGACTTCTTGAGGTAACAATGCAATCTGGGTTATTGTTGATCGATTGACGCATCTACTCATTTCCTTCCTATTTAAGATACTTTATCTCTAGAGAAACTTTATCAGTTGTATGTTAAAGAGATAGTCAGGTTATAAGGTGTTCCACTCTCAATTGTATCCGATCGTGATCCCAGGTTTGCTTCTCACTTTTGGAAAGGCCTTCAGAAGTCCTAGGGTACTGAATTAAATTTTAGTACAACATTTCACCCACAATCAGATGGATAGTCAGAATGAAAAATCCAGACCTTGGAGGATAGGTTATGTGCATGATCGATGGATTACCAGGGAAGTTGGGACCAACACCTTTCTTTGGTTGAATTTTAGTATAATAACAGTTTTCATTCCAGTATACAGATGGCCCCTTTTGAGGTATTATATTGGATGTGATGTCGAACTCTAGCTTTTTGGGATGAAGTAGGTGAAAGAAAACTAATAGGACCCGAATTGGTGGAAGAGATGAAAAAAAGTTTAGTTGATTCTGAAGCACATGAGAACAACTCAGAGTAGACAGAAAGGTTATGCGGATAACTGGAGGAAGGATCGTTCTATTGACGTAGGGGACCATGTTTTTCTCAAAGTTTCTCCATGGAAATGTGTGATGCGTTTTGTTAAGAAGGGAAAGTTGTGTCCGAGGTTCATTGGACCTTATGAAATCCTAAAGAAAGTTGGATCATTTGCATATAGAGAGGATTTACCACCATGTTTGTACCAGACACACAATTGTTTTCATGTTTCAATGTTGAAAAATTATATGCCAAATCCATCTCAAGTTTTGAGCCCAGAGGCAGTCTAGTTGGAAGATAATCTCTCTTATGAGAAACATCAAGTCCAGATTCCTGACTAAAGAGAGAAAGTGTTGCGGAATAAGGTAATTCATTAGGTAAAGGTTTTGTGAAAGAACCATATGGTTGAAAAGGAAATGTGGGAATCTGAAAATGCTATGAGGGATAAATACCCCGATTTATTTGATAAGTGAATAAAATTGCGGGGACACAATTTCCAAAAGGGGGAAGGATGTAACATCCCAGGTAAATAAATAAATATTACATTTTTATATTTATTAATATTTTTAAATTAAATATTAATTTTACTTTAAAAGCGATTCAATGTTCGATGGTGTACCCAATACACCACAACGGGTTTCTTTTAAATCTTACGTTGCACATTATCAATATAATAATATTATTTTAAATAGTAGTTAATGACTAGCTGTTGTATTGGTGGGAATGAACAGAAATAACTACAATATAATTATACATGTTTGTTAAATGTTTTTACATTTATCAAATAAAAGTTAGCAGCTTAAAATGTGAATGAATATAATTTTAAGCATAATTTACTTTAAAAGGTTGATTTAACACCTTTTGATGGAGAACCCTCATAAAATCTAGATTTGGTCACTTTTATATGTTCTATTTGACAAAATAAAATTCTTATTTAGAATTAGGACATCAAAATTTACTTTGAGAAAATTTTTGGTATTTTCTGATAAAATTAATTTTTTTATGAATAGTGAAAAATACTGTATTTTAATTCAAAACCACATTTTAATATAATTTATTTATATAATTATATTATTTTTTAATTGGATTTAAAGTGTAATTAGATTAATTTTTTTATCATTTAATCCAATGGTTGTCATTGGAATTAATTTCACTTTGAAATTGGACATAAACATGTGTCAATCTTTCGATAGATATTGTTTCTTAAAAATACTCTATTTCTTTTAACAACGAGAATTAATTTTTAAATTAATTAATCCAAATTATATGTTTTTAATTTGTTGAAATAGACATCATTTTTGAATTTTTAATATCAAATATATCTTAGGCTAATGTTTTGGTATTTTTCTGAATAACATCAATTTTTTATGAATAGTGAAACCACTATGTAGTAGTTAAAAAGCTGATTTTTTCACTTAAATGAAAATTTCCCACTTCTGTGAATTGAATTTTGAAAATATAAAATACATGGAAGTTATTATTTAGTAAAATTTGGTTCAATAAGATGAAAATATTTTTTGTTGAATATTATCTTTTGACTTTTATTTACCACAGTTGAAGGTAACTAAGGTAATTCAACGTAAAAAGAATATTATAATAATTAAAAATTTCCTTAAAACTTGTTATAACCTTATTGTATGAGTCATGGCCGACCATGGTCATACTTGGGTCAATTTTGGGACCCCATGGAGCCACATGGGAGTGATAATGACACTTTAGATTAATTATTTTAAAGTATAGACCAAAATGAACAAAATAAATATCTTTTAGTAAATTAATTTATACATAGGGATATATAAGTTATAATTTCGACTATATATATAATTTTTAAATCTAAAAATATTTCCTACATCATGGTATTTTTTTTATAATTTTTAGACATCAAGTAAATAATATTATTTATGACACAATAATGATGCAGTGTTTACATATTTATTAAATGATTTAAATAAAAAAGATTATAAAGATTAAAATAAAATCCAAAACCTGTCCAATTCTTATTGGATGATTTTATTTTGACTATGAGTCATCTTAGTTTCTACTTTAATTAGTTTTTTACACTTTGAAACCTAAAATAATTATATAATAAAATAATATTTTCACACTTTCTTAAAGAGCCCCACCTCCCCCTTATAAAAAGCCCCCACCTCTAACCCATTCCTCACACTTCACAAGCCCCTTGTATCATCCAAAACCATACCAAATAAGCTCTAAAGATCCCTATCTTACACCTAGAAGCCTTAACTTAGGCACAAGGCACTTCAAGAAGTCCTTTTGTTTAAAACCGAAGGGAGTTACCCGAATTAAAGGTAACAGTTTCTCTTGAATTCTTTTGTTTTATTTTGTTTTATTTTACATCTCTAACCCCATAAACTCTTTTTATTACATTATTTTATAACAAAAACATTTTAATAAATTTACTATGTTGTTTTTATGAGAATTATTCTAAATACACTTACACACACCCCCGTCTAATGGGTAAAGAACATACTGTTTCTTTGGACGGCGAACTACTGCCTCACGAAACGATGATTATTCAAATATCTCCAACCACCTCTCATGGTGGCCATTATGATAGAACTATATTTATATATGATATATATGATATCTATGTTTTTTATATTCTTCTTTATTTTTCATTTATAGAATACCTTTATGGATTCCATAGTGGGTAAATACGATAATCTCATTTAAGGAAGGACAGACTACCGCCCCCTCAAATTGATATGACTTGTTCATGCCTTATGTGGAACTTATAAAGGGTAGAGTTAATGAAATTATATATGATATTATACTAGAATTATAATATAATTATTTATCATTATGTTTCCATTCCAATAAAATATGGAATAGAAATGGAAGTAGCGTTCATACGTACATATGGCTTACCGTCTCCATGAACGGTGCATTTAATTTCTTATATCCACTTGTTATGTACTATTATAAATATATGCATATACTAGATATATATGATATATATTATATCTAAATCATGAATATCATTATGGATATAATGACCTTTTGGCCACATGAACAACTTTTAATTATAAGAAGTCCTTTTTTGACTCAAGTACCAAATATCGACAAAATGACCCTTATTAACATAAATGATTAAATAATGTTTATAACATGGTAATAATTTATATAAAAGGAATAATAAACTTGAAAAGGTTTCTTAAGAAATTATAAATTATCTTTTGTTTATTATTCATGAGATTAAAGAATGAAGGAGTCAAGTCGGACACGAGGTAAGGGACTTCGTCTTAATCTCAATTCATTGAGGAATATTTTGTTTTAATACATGACATTTGTTTATACGCTGTATAAACACCTTTTAATTATCATTTCATTCAAAGGGAATATTTTTCTATCAATTTTTTTACTAAATGAGAAAAAGGAATGTTTCTTTTAATGTAAGCGGTGACAATGACCTTTCCTCTGGCGTGATTATTATTTGATCTTTGGCTTCTTAAACAATCCATAATGTTTTTAAAAGGAAAATAATTACCATATACTATTTTATGTATTTTTTTATTGAAAATGGTTTTGATAATGGATTTTTTATTTCAATATATTTAAGTGATATATTGTGATTGAAATGTGGAAATGTTTTCTTCTATTTATATTTGTTGTATGTGTTATGAATTTATAATGGTACATGGACATTTGAAGGGTGGTTACATGATAAACCAAATGAAAGGTGGTTCCTTGATAAACCTAGATTGGTGGTTATGTTATAACCTCCAATGCATTAGGTATATAAGTCATCCATATGGCTATTCGATATAGTGATATGTGTGGAAGTCGACCGTATGGTTGTTCCATTTTAGTATGTTTTTGTCCTAAGGTACCTTTATATGTTATGTGTTCTTTATTTGGGTTTTATGGTAATATCTTGGTTTAAAAAGGGTATGAAATGATATTTTATTCAGTTAAGAGTATTTACTACTTCAAAAAGGTTAAAACTATTACTTATGATAATGTATTCATTGTTTACTTGTTGTTTTGAAAAAAATGAACAGTTTTCCTTTTTTGTGTATCCCTTACTGAACTTTTTATGCTCATTCCAAGTTTGTTAAATGTTTTTCATGAGACATAAAGTGGAATAGGGTCAAGGATGGTATCAAGTAAAAGTCATGCTATCTAAATCATGGAACTTGACATGACTCTTTTTTTCAAGAATTTTTATTTTGTGAAAAATATGAGAACTGAGTAGAAGTGTCTACTTTGTAATTTTAGAGATGTAATGTAATAGTTATGACCTATTTATCTAAAACTTTAAACCTGAAATTATCCTTAATGTGAATAATAAATTTAATTCAAGATTATGTAATTTTTAAGGCCGGGTCGTTATAGTTGGTATGAGAGGTTGATTTAGATAACTTTAGAAGTTAGGTTATTGTTAAATTAATATCCATTAATAAATTTATGTTCATGTTGAAATGAATTAGAATTTACATATTACCATGTTGCTTCCCCTAAGATATTTATGTGTTTATAATGGGTTTCTGTAGAGGAAATAGATTTGCTATCTTGGGAAGATATCCAGAGGAAGACAGGCTTCCAAATCAGCAACCTAAGATGGTCAGAATTCAAACCGAACGGTTAGTTGTGGTGATGGAACAATTGACTCAGGCTATAAATGGTGGTGGTATCCATGCACGAGATTAGCCAAATCTATCATATAGGAATATGTCAGTAGTGGAGAATTTCATGAGGAAACATCCCCCATCATTCAGAGGATCATCTGACCCTGTGCTAGCTGAAGGGTGGATTAAATCACTGGAGATTTTTTTTGATGTTGTGGGGTGTTCAGAACATCAGAAGGTTAGTCTTGATGTTTACAGTTTTGAAGTTGAAGTTGATCAGTGGTGGTCGATGGTGAAAAATAACAAGTATATTGAGAAGATTTATGATCTTTATTGGGATGAATTCAAAGGTATGTTTATTGATAAATATTTTCCAATGGTGGTTCGTCTTAGGATAGAAAATCAATTCTTGGAATTGAGGCAGGAGGATGACTCAGCGGATTATTATGTAGGAATGTTCACTTGACTAGTAAGGAATTCTCCAAATTTCATCAGAGATCTTAATAGTAAGATAAATCTATTTTAATCAGGACTTAAGCTGCGATATCGAATAACATTAGCCTCTCGTGAGTTTAAAAGTTATGAAAAACCTTTTCGATGTGTAGAGAAGGTGAAAATGGAGTTTGTCAATGATTAGGTGTTCTTTGACAAAAAAACAAAATAAAAGGTCCAGTTGGCATGAAAAGGGAAAGAATTCATCAAATAATCCTAGAGGTAAGAAAACTAAATATCCATCTTGTTAGAATTGTGGTAAAAAGAATCCTGGAGAATTTTTACCAAAGTTTGGAAAGTGCTTCCGGTGTGGTCTGTCTGGTCATATTGCTCGTAGCTATAAGGAATATGATCAAGAAGGCAATGAAAATCTAGTGGTAAGATGTTTTAAGTGTAATGAAATGGGTCATTATGAAAATGAGTGTCCGAGAAAGAACTCAATTGAGGGAAATCAACCAGACAACAAGAAGAAAGGGGTGATGAAGTCCTTTGCAACTACTTCAGCTAATGTTGGGCCATCAAATGTAGTAGTATTTGGCACACTGTTAATTTTTTCAGATTATGCCATTGTATTTTTTTATTCTGGGTCTACATATTTGTTCATTTCTGGGAAGTTTTCAAGTAAATTAGTAATTCCATCTCAATATATGAATCCTTAACATATGGTAAAAACACCTGGAGGAAATGTGGAGACAAAAATAAATTATAAGAACCTTCTTGTCATTGTGTGCTAAATGAATCTACCTGCAAACCGTATTGTTTTGCCTCTAGTAGAGTTTGATGTTATTCTGGGCATGGATTGAATATCTGTTTATCATGCTAAGATTGACTATAGAGCTAAAGAGGTTTCTTTTCAGAAATATTTTCAGTTTGTGTACAAGAAAAAACCCTTAATTTTGATAACATATCATGAAGCATAGAAACTAGTAAAATATGGAAATGAATGTTATCATGCACATATTGTTGAAAACAAAGGAACTGTTCATATTAATGATGTTCCAGTGGTAAATGAGTATCTTGATGTTTTTCTTGATGAGTTTCCCAATTTTATACCTGATTGGGAAGTTGAATTTACTGTTTACTTAGTTCTTGATGATAAGCCAATTTCAAAACCCCCGTATCGAATGGCTCAAATTGAACCTTTAGAGTTAATGAAGCAATTGTATGAATTATTAGATAATGGTTTCATTCGAGCTGGCACATCACCATGGGGTGCTCCTGTCTTGTTTGTTAAAAAGAAAGATGATTCAATGAGACTTTGCATTGATTATAGAGTATTGAATAACATCACTATTAAGAACAAATATCCTTTGCCTCATATTGTTGATTTTTTTGATTAACTCTAGGGGGGTTATTATTTTTAGAATATTGAATTGAGGTTGGGGTACCATCAGTTGAATATAAAGTAAGCAGACATTTTGAAGACTACATTTCATACTAGATATGTCTATTATCAATTTGTAGTTATGCCTTTTGGGTTAACCAATGAACCTGATGTATTCATGGATCTGATAAGTAGATTTTTTCATGAGTTCTTGGATAAGTTTTTGGTTTTGTTCATTGATGATATTTTGGTTTATTATTAAAACAAATAGGAACAATAAAGTCATTTAAGGGATGCCTTGAAAACCCTAAAAAAAGAATATATTTGGGAAATTTAGCAACTAGGAGTTTTGGTTACAACAATTTTCATTCCTCTGTCACAATTTTTCAAAAAAATTCATAAATGTTGATCCTTCTAAAATAAAAGTTGTTGAAGAATGGGCAAGACCCAAAAATATAACTGAGGTCTAGTTTCCTAGGTTTAGAAGGTTATTATCGGAGGTTTGTTGAGAATTTTTCACGGTTATCTAGTCCAAATACTATGTTAACACGAAAAGGTGTTAAGTTCATTTGGACAAAATAATGTGATTATTGTTTACAGGAAATGAAAAGGAGATTGGTGAATGCACCTGTTTTGGAACTACCTTCCAGAAATGGTGAGTTTTGTATCTACAGTGATGCTTTATTGAAAGGAATTGGTTGTGTCCTAATGCAGAATGATCTGGTAATTGCATATGCTTCACGTCAGTTGAAACCTCATGAGTTAAATTACCCTACACATGATTTGGAATTATCTGTTGTTATTTTTGCTTTAAAAATTCGGAGGCATCATTTGTATGGAGTAATGTATGAAATATATAATGATCACCAATGTTTGATGTATATATTCACTCATAAATAATTGAACATGAGACAAAGGGGATGGTTAGAATTAATCAAGGATTATGATTGCATAACCATTTAACATCCACGAAAAACAAATAAAGTGGCTGATACTCTGAGTCGAAAAGGTAATGCTTCATTAACCATGCTATGTTTGGAAAGAGATAATTTTGTTTTTGATTTGATGAACTTTGGCATAGAAGTTTTTCATATAGGAAATTCTTCTGTATTGTTTTAGGTGTCAGTGAGATCATCTCTATCAGACAAAATTAAGCAAGTGCATAAGGAAGACAGTGAGTTGCAGAAAAAGGTAGAATTGGTCCATAAGAGTAAGTTTCCTGATTTTAACTTTGATAGTGATTGTATTTTGAGATTTGGAAAGAGCTTATGTGAACCTTGTGATTCATAGATAAAGAATGAGTTGTTATGTGAAGCTCATAGTTCCTCATTTTCAGTTCATCCTGGTAGTACTATGATGTACATAGATCTTCAGGAGTATTACTGGTGGGATGGAATGAAAAGAGATATCATTGATTTTACCATGAAGTGTTTGACTTGTCATCAGGTTAAAACAGGGTGATAGTTACTGAAAGGGATGCTTCAGTCTTCACCGGTGATAGAGTGGAAATGGAAAAATATAACCATGGAATTCGTTGCGGGATTACCAAAGACATCTCAATGTAACAATGCAATCTGAGTTATTGTTGATCGATTGACTAAATATGCTCATTTCCTTCCTATTCAAGATACATTATCTCTAGATCAAATTTCTCGATTGTATGTTAAAGAGATAGTCATGTTACATGGTGTTCCCCTCCCCATTGTATCTGATCATGATCCCAGGTTTACTTCTATCTTTTAAAATGGCCTCCAGAATTCATTGTGTACTGAATTAAATTTTAGTATAGATTTTCACCAAAAATCAGATGGGAAGTCAGAAAAAACAATCCAGAATTTGGAGGATATGTTACGTGCTTTCTCGATGGATTACCAGGGAATTTGGGACCAACATCTTTCTTTGGATGAATTTTTGTATAATAACAGTTTTGATTCCAGTATACAGATGGATCCTTTTGAGGCATTATATGGGAAGCGATGTTGAACTCAAGCTATTACGGACGAAGTAGGTGAAAGGAAACAGATGGGACCAGAATTGGTATAAGAGATGGTATAAAATGTTCAGTTGATTTAGATTCACATGAGAATAGCTCACAGTAGGCAGAAAAGATATACGAATAACTGGAATAAGTATCTTTCTTTTGAGGTAGGGGATCATATCTTTCTAAATGTTTCTCCAGGGAAAATTGTGATGCATTTTGATAAGAAGGGAAAGTTGAGTCTGAGTTTCATTGGACCTTATGAAATCCTGGAGAAACTTGGATCAGTTTTGTACAGAGTGGCTTTACCTCTAAGTTTTTCCCCGATACACAATGTTTTTCATGTTTCAAGGTTGAGAAAGTATATACCAGATGCATCTCATCTTTTGAGCCCATAAGTAATTCATTTGGAAGATAATATCTCTTATAAGAAACATCCAGTCCAGATTCATGACCGAAGAGAGAAAGTGTTGCAGAATAATGTAATTCACTAGGAAAATGTTTTGTGGAAAACAATATTGTTGAAGAGGCAACGTGGGAATCTGAAAATTCTATGGGAGATAAATACCCCCATTTAATTGATAAGTGAATAAAATTACGAGGACGCAATTCCCAAAAGGGGGCAGGATGTAACATTCCAGGTAAATAAAGAAATTTGACATTTTCATATTTATTAATATTTGTAAATTAAATATTAATTTTTCTTTAAATGGGATGCTATGTTCGATGGCGTAACCGATACGCAATAGTGTGTTTCTTTGAAATCATACATTGCACACTAAAAATTTAATATTATTATTTTATTGGAAGTTAACGCCTAACCATTATATTAGTGGGAATGAATAGAACAAACTACTATATGATTATACATGTTTGTTAAATGTTTTTACATTTATCAAATAAAATTTAGAGTCTTAAAATGTGAATGAATCAAATTTTAAGCATAATTTACTTTAAAATTCTAATTTACAACCTTTTGATAAGAACCCTCTTAAAATTTAGTTTTGGTCACTTTTATATGTTATATTTGACAAAATAGAATTCTTATTTATAATCGGGACATCAAAATTTAATTTGGGTAATTTTTTGGTATTTTTCTGATAAAATTCATTTTTTGATGAATCGTGAAAAATACTACATTTTAATTCAAAATGGCCTTTTAATATAATTTATTTATATGGTTATATTATCTATTTAATTTGTTTTAAAGTTTAATTAGATCATATTTTTAACATTTAATCCAATTTTGGTCATTGTAATTAATTTCACTTTGAAATTGGACATAAACAAGAGTCAATCTTTTGAGAGATATTATTTTTTAAAAACACGCTCTTTGTTTTGACAACGGGAATTAATTTAAAATTAATCAATCCAACTTCTATGTTTTGAATTTGGTAAAATAGACATCATTTTTTAATTCGGAATACAAAATATAGCTTAGGCTGAATTTTTGGAATTTTTCTAAAAAACATTAATTTTGATGAATAGTGAAACTACTAAGTAGTAGTTAAAAAGCTGATTTTTCCACTTAAATTAAATTTCACCACATCTGTGAATTGAATTTAGAAAATCTGACATTCATGGTTGTTATTAGTATGTTAAATTTGGTTCAATAAGATGAATTTTTTTTTTATGAATAGTAACTTTTGACTTTTATTTACCGCAGTTAAAGGTTAATAGGGTAATTCAAGGTAAAAAAAAATATTATAATAATAAAAAATTATCTTAACACTTGTCATAACCTTGTTGGATGAGTCATGGACGACCATGGGCATCCTTGGGTCGATTTTGGGACCCCATGAAGCCACTTGGAAGTGATAATGACCCTTTAGATTAAATATTTTAAAGTAAAGCGAAAAATGACCTAAACAATTATCTTTTTGTAAATTAATTTTTACATAGGGTTATATAAGTTATCATTTAGACTATAAATATTATTTAGAAATATAAAATTATTTACTACATCATGGTATTTGTTTTATAATTTTTAGTAATCAATTAAATAAAATTATTTATGACACAGTAATGATGCAATGTTTTCCTAATTAAAAAATGATTTAAATAAATAAGATTATAAAGATTAAAATAATATCCGAAACTCATCCAATTATTATTTGATGATTTTATTTCAACCATGAGTCATCTTATCTTTGTCTCCAATTAGTTTTGGACCTCTAGAAACCGAAAATCATTATATAATAAAATAATATTTTCACACTTTCCTAAAGAGCCCCTCCCCCCTTATAAAAGGCCCTCACCTCTAACCCATTCCTCACACTTCACAATCCCCTTGGCCCATCCAAACCCTATAAAAATAATCTCTCAATATCCCTATCTTCCACCTATAATCCTCACCTTAGGAAGAAATCACTTCAAGAAGTCCCTTGGGTTAAAACCAAAGGGAGTTACCCGAATTAAAGGTAACAATTTCTCTTGATTTTTTTGTTTTATTTTGTTTTATTTTACATATCTAACCCCCAAAAATATTTTATTCCTTTATTTTATAACAAAACCAGTATACTCAATATATTAGTCTTTTGTTATGATAGTTATTCTAACTACACTTACACACACCTCTGTCTAATAGGTAAGGAACATACTGTTTCTGTGGATGGCGAACTACTGTCTCACGAAACGATGATTGTTCAAATATCTCCAACCACCTCTCATGGAGGCCATTATGATGGCACTATATTTATATATGATATATATTATATTTTTATTGTTTATATTATTCTTTATTTTTCATTTATTGAATACATTTATGGTTTCCATAGTGGGTAAATACGATAATCTCATTTGAGGAAGTGTGAACTACCGCCACCTCAAAGTGATATGACTCATTCATGCCTTATGTGGAATGTATAAAGGGTAGATTTAATGAAATTATATATTATATTATACTATAATTATAATATAATTATGTATCATAATGTTTCCATTCCATTACAATACGAAATAGAAATGGAAGTAGCGTTCATGTGTACGTACTGCTTACCGTCTCCAGGAACGGTGCACTTCATTTCTTATATCCAAATGTTATGTACTATTATAAATACATGTATATACAAGATATATATTATATATATGATATCTATATCATGAATATAATTATGTATATAATGAAATTTTGACCACATGAACAACTTGTAATTATAAGAAGTCCATTTTTGACTCAAGTACCAAATATCGACAAAATGACCATTATTAACTTAAATGATTACATAATGTTTATAACATGGTAATAATTGATATAAAAGGAATAATAAACCTGAAAAATGTTCTTATGCAAGTAGAAATAAACTTTAGTTTATTATTCAAGAGATTAAAGAATGAATGTGTCAAGTCGGACACAAGGTAAAAGACTTTATCTCAATCTCTTTTCATTGAGACATATTTTGTTTTAATACACGACTTTTTTATACAATGTATAAACACCTTTGAATTTTCAATTCATTAAAAGGGAATAGTTTTCTACAAATCATTTTACTAAATGAAAAAAGTAATTTTTCTTTAATGTAAGTGGTGACGATGACCTTTCTGCCACTACGAGTACTATTTTCTCTTTGGATTCCTTAACAAGCCGCAATGTTTTAAAAGGAAAATAAATACCATATAATATTTTATGTATTTTGGTATTGAGAATGGTTTTGATAATGGATTTTTTATGTCAATATATTTAAGTGATATATTGTGATTGAAATGTGGAAATGTTTTCTTTACTTTATATTTATTTAATGTGTTATGATTTTATAATGGTACTTGGACTTTTGACGGGAGGTTACGTGATAAACCAAATGACGGGTGGTGTCGTGATAAACAAGGATGGGTGTTTATGTTATATCCTCCAATGCATTGGGTATGGAAGTCGGCCGTAAGGATATTCTATTTTGTGATATGTGTGGAAGTAGACTGTATAGCAATTCTATTTAAGTATGTTTATGTAACAAGTTACCTTTATATGGTATGTGTTTTTATATGGGTTTTATGGTAATATTTTGGTTACAAAAGGGTAATCAATTATCTATTATAAGTGAAGAGTATTTATTACTTTATAAAGGTGAAAATTAATACCTATAATAATGTATTCATGGTTAACTTTTTTTTTAGAAAAAAACTAATAGATTTTATTTTTTGTATACCCTTACGAAGCTTTTTATACTCATCCCAAGTTTTTGAAATGTTATTCACAGTACATAAAGTGGAATAAGGTCAAGGATGGTATCAAGAAAAGTTATGCTGTCTAAATCATGAAACTAGACATGACACTTTTTTTCCAGAATTTTTATTTTGAAAAAAATATGGGAACTGAGTAGAATTGTTTACAATGAAATTTTTGAGATGTAATGTAATATTTATGACCAAATTCTCTAAAACTATAAATCTGAAAAGATCCTCAATGTGAATTATTCATTTAATTCAATATTATGTAATGTTTAAGGCCGAGTCCTTATAAATATAGCATCAAACACTACTAATGGATGTAAGATGATATTTTCATAGGGGTTTAGTCCATAAAAATTAACCAAGGAAGAATTATATACTTTGTATCCAATAATTTCCCAATTTTTTATTCTCATATATAACTAAACCTCCATATTTAGAGGTGGTGTTTGAATAATTATTGAAAAAATGTAAGATATGATAGAATGTGTAGAGGAAAATAAAATATTAAATTTAATGTTATTTAATTAATAAATAACATACATATCAACACATAATTGTTGGTATCCACCACATCAGTAATGATAGAAAATGACCTTATTTAATTTCATAGATGTCATTATTATTGATTTCCTCTAACAAACCTTTTCATAAAATAGTGGTTTTCATAATTCGATTGTTACTTGTAGTTTAAACACTATAGTATATGGTGGGTATTGATCTTAACCTTCCATTATTCATCCACATTATTGGGATTCTTCATATACCTTCAGTAGTGAATAGCTAGGTGTCTCATTATTCAACATTTCAAGTATCTCATAGTTACCTTTGGACAGTTCCCATGATGCTTCTTCCCAAAAATTGACATGTGGGATGTAGGTTTTTCATTCCATCTTCGGATTTATCTATAGATCCTCCCATATTGAACTCCATATTCCCCATTTTCTTCTCAATACCACAAGACCCCTGAGAGTATCTGATATCCATTTCAACCTTATGGGCCCAATAGACAATCTTATCATAGTTTTAAATGTCTAAATTTGAAACCACTTTTCATATACCTAGATTTAGTTCGCTAAAGAAGTGATCCAACTTAATTTAGGTGTTCATAAAAAATCAGAGGCATATATTGAAATACTTGTGTAGTTTTCTTCATACACCCTAATAGGATCATGTTTATTTTTCTTTAGTCAGAGGATGTCCAATTCCATATAATGATATAGGGTTAGGGGAAAATATTTATTGAAAAAGAATTATTGAAATCATCCCATTCCATGGAATGAATTTCCACCATGGAACTTTTCTTCTAGATCAGTTTCAACCACTGATCAACATCCCAATCAAAATGATTAACTCATATAAAAAATTTCACTTATTCATAGAACTGGATAAAATAAGGTATCTTCTCGATGGAGTTAATTCATTACTTTGGGAGGTGGGAATCAAAAGATTCATGGAACATAGGTGTTTGTTGATGCATGATAGATTTGACAACAAATTTATATCTATTATCATATGGAGGGTGTTCAAAGTGATTCATGTTATCATTCATAACATGATCCGGTTGAAAAATTACTATCATGAAGTATTGACCATGAGTTCCCAAATGATTTGGCTTTCATTAAGGAAATAATCACATTTCCTATCATATTGATTGCTGACACAGGTTATCCAATTTCTAGAAATTGACTAAAAAAATAGAATAAAATTAATGGGTCTTGAATACGTATCTAAAAATAATATAAAAAGGATCATTGAACAAAGAGGTATATCCTTGTAAATGAAAAATATATCCATACTTATGGTTTTATACATTTGAATCTAGGTTATCCATGGTGATATAATTATCCCTTGGGTTCATAATAAAGTTCTCCAGTCCTAATCTAAAAAAATAACTATACAATGACCTAACACCAACTATAATGGACTTAATCTTTTACACATATTATTAGATAATTTTATTAATAACTAATCATAAATTAAAATCCAAGGATCGTAAATTATCATGTTTTTAGAAGATTAAATACCTAAATAGAATGCATGAACCAAAATAAAAAAATATATTTTATTTAAACACAATAATGTGCTACTAAATTTCATTTTTCTTATACATATGCATACTATAACATATGGAATACATGAATAAAGGGATAATAAAGAAATCAAATTAATGGAAACAAAAATTTTAATAAAGTCGAGCACATGGGTTAAAAGGCATAACATGATGACATAATAAGGAAAGGAACAATAATAAACATATGGAATCATACCTTATTGAACATGAGAGCATGTTATCATAAAATCATAGAAATGAATAAATAACATAAAATATGAAATACACATGAATCAATTCTAACCACCAAGACCATAGAACTAGGAGGAGCACAAGTGAAGTCTAACCACTAGGACCATTGCATATGATTACTATGAGTAATGTCTTACCATCAAGACCATTTCACATGACGTCTTATGGGACTAAACAATACCCAATTAATTGGATCATTATTTTTGTGCAACAATCATAATGTATTCATGAAAATTTGTTCCACATTATGAATAAATCATAAGGTATAAACATAAAGGTTACCCATGGATAGAAATGGGCATCATAAATATTTCATAAGGAATAAGAAAAGGTTGTATCATAAATGTGTGATTGAAAGAATGTATATAGGTCATACAATGAAATTAATAAGTGAAACCTAGGATAAAACATGGTAATTTATGTCAAAATAAAGTTATAATATTTAAAAATAGTGTTTAAGAAACATTAAAAATGAACCACTTTGGGCGGTTTAAGGCAAAATTTTAATTATTTTTTTGAAATGGAAAAGGAATAATTGTTTATATAAAAAAACAAATAATCCAAAAAAATTTCTGTATGAAGTGATTAATTTTATAAAAATAATTATTTCTTAAAATATATTATGGAGTGCACTTGAAAACAGGTTTGGAATTTGGAAGTTTACTTTTTTCTGGTTTGCTTATCGGGAATAATTGAAAAAGGAGCATTAATAGATCTTGTATTTCCCCATCAAATAAAGATAAAATTATTTGGTTACATGATATAATAACATATAAATCGAATTTATAATATATATTTAAAAATAAATAAGAATTAAATTTTTGGTAAATATAGAGAAATAAAAACCTGAAGGAAAAATAATGGTTCAGAATCAATCCCTTACCTTATGTTCGAAAGTGTCACACAGATGAAATTAACTTAATGGATAATAAAATCAAATCTATTAATTAACTAATTCAGAACATTTTTTACATGTATTTTATTTATTATAATTTTATTATGTTCATTTTTCATTTTTTGAAGATTTATAAGTTAAACTTTAATCATTTGGGTGCATTCATTTATGTGGTTTTCATGATTGGTGTACTTATATACATATAATTTTTTTTTAAAATGATAATTATTTTCTAGAAATGAAATTATGTGTTGTTATTGGACTTATTTAATATTAAATACACTTATATATAATTTTTATAATTGATTATAATTCATTAGATAAAACATTACTGATAACCGTTCAGATTATTTTGGTGTTTTTTATTATCGTGATGTATTTTGTTTTATTAATTAATATCTTTTATATATAATGGTATTAATAAATTTATTATTTTATAATAAATATATTATAATCTACTTTAATCATTAAAATGGTTTTATGACCATCCTTGATGGTGGTAATGGAAATAGAAAACTCATAGTCATTGAATGCAATAAATCAACACATCACAGATGATGTTTTCATTTTTAGTAAAAAAGCAGTGGAGGAGTAAAAATATGATGGGTTTTTACATAAAAATAATAAAATTACATTATATAAATTATACTGAAGTTTAAATTTCTCATTGATAAGGTGTGGTTAGGAGAGAATAATGAATGAAATGAAAGTAATAAATTAAGAGAGAGGAAGAGGATTTTGCATCTTGAATTTCTCCTCCTTGGGAACATCCTTAAGGAAATGGGTTTCATATTTTGTTGAGACCAAAGGATCATAGATATGGGGGGGGGGGGAGTCTTGGAAGATTATTGGGAATAATTTGAACAAGAATAAAAAAATTATTAGTGAGGATAATGGGTGTTCAAGGGTGAAATTTATAGTGTAGGGGAAAGTTGTTTTTTAAATATTTTACTCATTTGTTTTTTCTAAAAATGATAAATATTGTGGATTCTTATGACTAATTATAGTATTTAGTGCATTGTTTTTCCAAACATAGGTTATTAAATCATCCATACACCAACCGTGACTCAACAATTCATGTATATATCTTATACTTTAAATTATTATATTTCACTATTCACCAAATATTCAACTACTTTAGAAAAATCCCAAATATGCACCCTAACCATTATTTGATGTTTTGAATCTTGAATTAGAATATATTTTATGGAAACCGTTTTCTAAATATGATATATTTACTTTTTTAATAAAAATCATTATTTATTAAAAAAATTTCAATTTTAAATTTATTACTGATTTTATAAAATATTAAAAAAATAAATAAAATCTAATAAAATTATCCTATGTCCATAAATAAAATAAAATATTAATTTAGGAATCCATTTTATGAAAAAATACTATTTTTAATCATTTTATTAATAATTATATTGTAAATAAAAATTTCTGATTTTTAAATATAAAAACACATAATTTATAATTATCAAACAAAATATCTACATCTAATTTGGTAAAAATATATCACATTTTCTTATATAGGACACCAATATTTTATTTATAGTTTCATATTTGAGGTTAATATTCTGTTTATAAGATTACTATTCTTAAGGGTCTTATCACTATTTCAAAGGTCACATTCTATTCAATTGGTTTTGGTTCGTTAATTTCTAAAAAGTATATTATTTCATTAATTCTTCTTTTATATGGTGTTTATTGTGTTCAAAATCTTTTTTATGTGATTTATACTCTATGAAACAATTAAATAAAGTGAAAATTACATTGATAGAATTTTTGGTCATTCGAACCACTTAATGATCAATAGTATTGCCTCATTAAATGATCTAAAGTTATAAATACATGTTAAAGGGAACATGTTTACCCCATTTGAGAAATATTATATAGTCATAATCTGAATTAATTACCCTAGAGTGTAATATTTTTTTTTGAACCAACATTTTATCCATTATATCAATTCTTCAAATGATCCCTACATTTTCCTCGATTATTGGCTTGTTTTACATTCTATCAAGTAGGTCACATTATCTTAAATGTGTTATAACTTCATTAGTAATATTAAATTATACTAATATATAAAATATAACCTATATATGATGATTTATTAAAATGAGGTTCTATTTATTGGGTAAATACTAAAACAATAATATATATAATTTTTATACTGGTAAAATTGATGTTATTTACCTATGTTATTCTATATATTTTTACTAAGGTGTATTTAAAAAACAACTCTAATAAAAGATATAATACCACTATCCCAGATCACATAGAGTATGTGGGTTATTTATTATATAATAATCATATTACATGTTATTTCATTCCCAATAACAATTTTCAGTTGTCTTTAAGAGACTATATACATTAATATTACATTACGACATGGCATATTATATAATTTGAAAAAAAAATAATTAATCCTTAATGGTATATATAAATAAAATCATATATATTCTTTTTCTTCAATGCCTAGGTAAATGGGAAAAATAATTAATTGGTGTGCTCAGACACTCAATAAGGGGGAGAATATGATGGATGAGGACATATAATTATAACAGTGAATGTAATACAGAATAAATAGGTAAAAAACTATTTTAGGTCAATGAGTAATAACTAAAATAGAATCCATAGATGATAAGGGGAATAAATAATCACATTTATAAACATTAATGATCTTAAAATGATTGAAATGAATATATAAGGCAAGAAATAATAATCATACCATTGAGGAATTATGAAAATAAGCCATACATAACGTTATAGGATTATTCCTTAGCCATATCATAGTTTTCCCTGGACTCCTACCTATTCACTAAAGGGATATATAATTCTAAAACACACTAGGTATAAAAAATTATTATTAATTCCATCTTATGCTAATAGTGCATATTCCGACCATTACAAAATTTTATCATCAAAATACATATCATAATTTCTCCTTGAAGATAGTAATATAATATATCCTATTATAGATTCTTGTATTATATTGGAAGATGGATATATTTTCAAAAAAATGAATTAGGTTGTATAGGTAAATTCCATAGAGTCAAATAAGTAATAAGTTGTGATTCAAAATGCTCTAATACATTCTCTTATCATGTTATGGATTCATAATTTAAAATTTACCTAATTACCATGATTTTCCTTATAATTGAGTTTGAGAAATTAAATATATGTATTTATAATGATTTGAAACAAACATTGTTCTGGATAAATCCACTATTAAAATATATGAGTATGTAATTAAACATATTTAATATGCATTAAGGACATGAAATTCCTTATGCGAGGACTTAAAAACATCATGCATTGATGGAAAAGGATAAACTCTTCCAAAATCAAGTTTAATCAACAAGGTTCTTGATGAAGGATCCATTAGTTATATCATTATTTTCTATTAATTTAAAGAGAGAACCATATAGGACTAATACTTATAGAAAACAATAGATACATAGATTATATAGTGATCTATATAATGGAATTTATGGACATGGTAGTGTTTAAAAATAGTAATGGTGTATGAATGTATTATTAATTGGGTTCTCACAAGAATATGATTTATTAAGTACAATTCTTACTATTATGTCATAAAAATACATGAATAAAAAAAAAGTTTAATTAGGAAACAATAATAAAAATATAGATAGGAATTTAAATAATAAAGAAAAATTTCACTCACATCTCTTCAACTTATTATCATAGATATGATCTATAGAACTATCCAAACACATCATGAATAAATAGGTCACGATGTAAAATAATCCATGTGTTTGATATAAAGTGTAAAAATTGGATTTGGTTATGGAGATTGGAAAATAGGGGTGGGTATTTGTAGCTTGAGTGAGTGTAATTTCATTGATTAAATTATTGAATATTTTATTATTCCATTATATTAAGTTATCTATTGCACATATAGTGTTCCATATGCTCAGATAATTCACCAATTTAATTGGTGGGGCTAAAATTTGGATAATATCACTACCTTGGATGAGTTTATCCATGTTTATATATATGATAAAATACATATCATATTTAACAATCCATTTTTATTTTACTATTAATCCAAAAAAATATCAAAATTTACCACATATACAATTTCAATGTCTTAATTCAAAATATTAAATCTATTTTATGAAAATCATCAACTAATTATATACATTTTTATTTTTTTGTTATGTGTGATTCATTTAATAAATGTTTTTTATTAGTTTACAAACCATTTTATTTCTAAAAAAATTACACATGAATACAAATTAACCCCTATATATATAACACATCATTACACAAATACATTTCATATGGTTATGATGTGAATTGGTGGTACTTTTATGTAGTGATTAGGATAACAAAGAGGTGGTTATTATTTCCATTAAATTTATCTTCTCAAGAAAATGATTTCATCCAAAAACTAAATTGATAATAATCATATTATGATTCATTAAGAGAGAACCCAAGTTACTATACCTCATTCCAAATATCTCATAAATCAACTTCATAAGGTATGTTCCTAATAGTTGGCACTATGGTTTCTCACTTAGACCAAATTATGTCTCACCAATATTCTTAATATACACAAATTTTAATGGACAATTTAGAATATACATATCACCAACGTCATAATTCCAAAAAATCATAATTCTAAATGATTGTGGAATATCCACATTTTATCTTACATATTATAAATTCATTAAAAACAATAACCTAAATAATACATATATTTTTTAATTCATTCAATAGGTTGATTTTTTGGATTGAATTTTTTACCCTGTTATATTATTTTAATATGTATGAGTTTTATTGTAGGATACAATCTAGGAAATAAAAATATTATACATCAAACTATTTTTTCTATTATAAATTTTTTGTTTTATTGGGATTAATAAATATGTATCATATAATGGAAACTGATTCTATTCAATTAAATATTCTTAATTATTGTAATATTTTCTTATTTATTGAAATGATGAAATTATCACTCATTTGAAAAAATTTATGTTTAGTCGATCTATAGAACCATGAAAAATCGAGTTAAAATGAATTTAATGGATAATATACTAACACTTTCGGTGCGAATCCAAAATGGACGAGTGATTGTGTAAAGACCTTTCGGGTTATGCTATCTATAATTATGGGTAATAACCCAATATATATCAATCTCCAAAATTAATGAAACAAAATAACATGTTATTGATACCATTATGTGATGAAGATCACCATCTATTAGTGGGTATTGTAATAATAAATATTGATAAATTAATCAATATCAATGATTTTTTTATAATTCTATAATATAATAATGACAAAATATATTATGATTATTATCATTTTTATGATGATGTGTACCAATGGTAGGAATTAATCAAGAATACATGGAAAATAATGTATGTCCTCTCAATGGAATAATATGTATTTCAAAAAATATTTGTGAGTAATTTTTTTTCATTAATAGTCTTTGTTAAAATAATGTGTAAATTCATTGATTAAAACTAAAACCTGATGAAATCTAGTAATTTTTATGATAAGGATTTCACAAGACATTATTTATTCACCAATATTAATATTATTGACCAAAAAAATAAAATAAATTGATTATTTTTTGGTTTAAAACAATGTATTAAAAATCATTATCTATAAGGGATATTAGTACTTATGAATAATGTATTCTATGTACTCTTTCAGTATAAGTATATACTATATTAAAACATTTTTCTCTAGGATCATTTAATGTTAAATGGAAAAAAGTGTTCCATGGAAACTATAATAATATAGATCATATAAGAAATAAAATTTAACTACGAACATGGTAAAATTATAGTAGGCATCTTCGAAGAAATAATGTCAATTGAAAAAAGGAAAATGTTAAAAGTGTATATGAATAATTAGTCAAGATCATTATAATTAATGATATATAAAGTGGATAATAACATAATTAAATATATGAAATTGACACTAATTGTTCCTCTTGAAGATCAAAATATAACATGTAATGGATTTATGAAATATAAAGATATGTTCTCTAATTTATGGGCTATTGGGGAAAATCAATTTTAGTAGACTCCAAAACTAATGTATTAGTATGCACTTATGAAATCACAACCATTAAAGTGTATAATGAAAATGATGTGAAAAAATATACATTTATTTAAAACTTATAAAGTAATATAATATTTTTTATAATGGATTATTGTATTCCATTTTATCTAATAATATTTATGATATTATTTATCTACCACCTCAACGTGTGGATGATAAATTATTATCGACCACACAGAGTACGATGATCATTGAATCCCATGTATATATCCCATCACTTATTGAGGTTTTTCATAAGATAGTTCCTATGGATCTTGATATTTTTTCAATGCTATACTTTTTTTTGTGATAATGAAATATGATTGGATTTCATTACATAGATCTCATAAAAATTATGAGGATAGTTAAATCATATTTCATATCCCAAATCAAATGTTTATAATATATCAATTCAATGATAGATATAATATTACCTTTTAAACAAATACATTGGTATCTAATCCTTTTATATTGGTAATGATACCCAATAATTAATTATATTTAGATCATATGGTTTGGGAAGAATTTTTTTTAAATATATTAAATTTTATAATAATATAAATATTTATTTCCCAAATAGATTCCTAGTACCCCTCAGATCATAAGGATGACTTTTAAATTAAACTCATACATGGTTCTATAACTATATAAAATAGTATTTACAGAATGGATTGTATTAAATATGGGGAAAATTCATAAAAATATATAACTGAATTTTGAAAATTATTTTGTTTTCCCATGTCAATCATTATTTGGTACACTAGTCCACTTTTTTATGAAAAATAAAAATAACATTAATAATTTTATTGTTTACAATATTCATTAAAATATAAAAATAATTAAAATATATCAAATTCACATTATTGATGACATATTTGATATAGAAATAGAGGATTAAAACTTTTAAATGGTGGATCTTCAATTTGAATATTATCAACTACTGGTTAAAAGGGACGATTCACTAGGTATAATATTCCATGCACAATAATTACACTATAATTTTATAATGATGTATTTCATCACATTTAATGACCCTTAAATATTAATTGATATAATTAATATGGGTTTTCGGTGTTACCTTTATAAATTTTAACTAGTATTTATTTATGAAATTATAATTTATATAAAGTGAATGGATAAATAAAAATGTAATTTGGGGGTTATGAAAATGACCGTATGAAAAATGATTTATATGAAAAAATTATCAAATATAAATCACTGTTATAAAAATATAACCTCTAGAGTTATACAACTACAAGAGAGGGTATAATATATTCTCTAAAGATAGAGGTTACTGTAAAATGACCAAAACTATAATGTGGAAAAATATATATAAATTTTTTTGAAACTGTTAATGTTTTTTGAGAAATTTTACATTATTTCAAATACAAAAATAATTATAAAATATATACGAAAAATGATTATCAATGTATTATAATGTGATGAAATATTAAATGACATTAAGAAGTATTTTTTATTTTATATAAACTCACTCTACCCTTCAGCGGGGAATAGGCTATGAAATATAGTGAAAATTAAGAAAAGTAAAAGTGTTGTGATCTCACACCAAATGAGATGGTGATAAATCTCTTGAAGAATAAATTAAAGAAAAAAAGAAAAATTAACTGAAAGAATATATTGATTTATAAGTGTTATTTTTCCATTAATAATTCAGGAGAATTATATATTTACGGAGTAGTGTGGTAAATTAATTTATCAAATGATCAATTCATACATATTCACACAGAATGAGATGAATGTGTATTGAATTTGATAGTTATAGTTTTATATAGATTATAAATTATTATTATTTCATCATCTTGGGATAAAAAAAATCACGGATACTTATTTTATAAAAAATTTATAATTCAACATTATAATCATTTTATACTGAAAAATTATGAATCAAAACAGATATAAAATTATGTACATAGAAATATCTCACTAAGGGAAAAAATAATAGCATGAACACATATATTCAAAAGAATCTCCACATGTAAGGATAAATGAGGAAATGAAATAGTATATGGAGCTATATTAGAGGCTGTAAAAAATATTAACTTCAATAGATAAGATATATTTATATGATTTTGAATGTGGATTTTCTTCTTATTATAATATATTTTAAGTGAGAGATTCTCGATGATGTAAATATTTTACTATTGTATTATCATCTTAGAAGAAAAATGATGTTTTGAAATATCCTAGATCACTTCTAGTGATATAAGATGAAGAGATATATAACAGTGTATGGAAAATAATGATTGGTCTTCTGGTTTGTTACATTCAATTTCTAATGACCAAGGGGATTTTGTAACCATTAATAATTACTGTATTTTAATTAGACAACATCATTATGGATTTCATTATATACATTACCAAGAATATGAAATATAAGAATATATTTTTGGTTTTCATTGATAAATATTCAATTTCCACAAACATAGTTTCTATTTGATATGGTTTCTAACTCAATTTACTTACCACAATATATAGAAATGATGGGATTAGTATGTATGCATTATAAAATTAAATTTCATATCATCAATATATATTGGTAACATAGATTACCCCATTAAGTCTTCCAAATTAATTAGATAAAAAACTAATATTTATCCCATATTATTTACCTCAAACATAGGGACAATATAAAAGTAGCATTCAAACATTAGAATATATATAAAGATCTTTCAGGATTTATCTAAAAATATGATGTGTTTCACATCTTCCTCGGGTTGAGTAACCAATATATTTAATTTTCCTATGAAGAATTAAAATGGAACAATATATTTCTATATATGATAATATGTGTAAAAATAAATTTGTTAAGGATAATATTGGATAAAGAATTTAATTGGGTCCAGATCATATTCAATAATTAACATATAAATATCAAATTGTCCAATGAAATATTATTGTTTTATAATGTTGGAAAAAGTCCAATATTTTTACCCATCCTATAGACTATAAGTTCATTTATATAATAGGGTATTCCATTCCACACCCCCTTGGAATAGCGTTGTGATATTATAGAATAAGGGAACGTGGATCCCTAGGTTTGTGGACTATTTAGTGATTCATAATTTCTGGGTAACTATTTTATATCAACAAGTGACTCCACTAAACCATTAATAAGTGAATTATTATTTCCAAAAATTCCTTTTGTTTATGTACATTCTAGATCTATAACATTTAATAAACTCATATGTTATACAAGTATAAAATGCTCTTTAATATTTGAAATTACTATTGGAGATCATAGATCTTAAATATAAAGTTCAATAAAATAAGTTCAGTTACCTTTCAAGTTTATCAATAAAATTTATAACATTATAAAATCTATATGAGATCATAAATATGTAATTAGAATAAATTCACCTA
Organism: Viscum album; assembly: GCA_963277665.1. Taxonomy (NCBI): domain Eukaryota; kingdom Viridiplantae; phylum Streptophyta; class Magnoliopsida; order Santalales; family Viscaceae; genus Viscum; species Viscum album. The sequence continues at coordinate 1,007,255,157 of OY728119.1, read as the reverse complement.
ATATATTTCCAATTGAATAATGTAATTTTATGGGGGAATATTTTTTATAGGGATAGAATATGGCACCGAAGTTTTTTTTACCTGACCCAAGCTAAACAATAAAAAACAATACATTATAAAAGTCATTAATTATTAAATACCCATACAGTTGCACAAACCATGTATATAAAGGTTTAATGTCATGGATACTAAATACATAAAAAAATTTATTCCACATGTTTTAAATGTTTCTACACTAACTAATTCCACTACTAAACATTCCATGAGAGATAACTATATTCATGAACGACATAAGGGAAAACCTAACTCAAACAAAAAATAAGGGATAATATAAATAATAATGTAATAGTTAAAACATAATCTCATGGAAAATCAAGAATAATAATAAATATCAGATTCAAATAAATAAAAAATTTAAGTGCTACCCAGATGCTAGTCTTATCAAAATAATATAATTTTTTTTAAGAGATGAGAAAATAAATAATTAATCATATAATAAGTGAAATGGAACATATGGAAGAAAGTTTTTCAATCATAAAAAAATTATTTATTATCTTTATTAACATGGATACCTGCCAAAATCTTCACTCATAATATTGTGAGTAAATATAAATTATATCACAATCACACTTTTTGAACCAATCTACTTATTAACCCATTCACATAAAATTTCTATCTCATGATATATAAGACAATACCCAACTCATTTGAGGAAACTTTACTTACTATCCATCTAATAATCAATACATTTATGTTTCACATGAAAAAATTATTCACATTGTTAAATAACCCACTAATAGATAATGGGATTCAATAAATTTCTAGGTCATAACCTAAAAAACCATTGTAAAATAAATGGGATTCATAAAACGTCCAAATATAATCATGAATTAAATTTGATGAAACGGAAAATTTAATCCCCCAAAATAATCAAATAATAAAATAATAACATAGGGTGAATCATGAATCAAATTCTAATTGTACGTAAAAAATCCCAATGATAAAGAAAACCAATTCATATAATGTTCTTTTTAAAATAATCTTGCAATCATTATTGTATAATTAATTGTTACGTTTCTATTTTCAAAAAGTCACATTTATTTTTATTAATAATGAAAATAAAAATTATCATGTAAATTTCATTGGATCAGAAAAACTATTTTCCCCATAATTAAAAATATAACTCTATTTTAAATGTAATTTTAAAGAAAAAACAATGTTTAACAATGAAATTTTATAACTCATAGAATGGTATTTGAGTTATGAAGACACTTATAGATTTAATAATTCGTGTATCTTAGGAAAAAGAATACTTTTTAAAACCTTATTAAAATGTTTTCCAAAAACATATTCGCAAAATAAATTAAGGTTTCAAAAATGGGAAGTGAAAATACATTGAAAATTTTAATTTTAAAAATATTATTTAATTATCAGAACTTGAAAAATATGAAAATGTTATCAAATTAAAATTTATAGTGTATGATAAAAGTTTTTATTTTGAAATGATAGAAAAACCTATTCATCAATTTCAAGTAACCTACTTAAAATCTCAAATAGTAAAAATATTATAAAAATTTCATTTCTTAAAGGAGATCGAAATTATAAAATTAATATAATAGAGTACATATTTTGATTCCAAAAATGGTGAACATAATTGGTGAGAAAGAAAATATGGGCATGGAAGCAATGATCCATTGGTAATAATTAGAGTTATTCTTACCAATAATACAATTTAAATTTGGAATACATTTCATAATGTTATTTTATATTGAGAAAGTGTAGAAATTACCCTATAAAATATGAATAAATAAAACATACAATAATCAAAGGTTATAGTAGATCAACCTTGAAATATTAGTCATGGAAGAGCAATTACTTCCCAATAAAGAGATTTTACTCATGGAAACCCATTACAGCCTTTTTAGCATTTCAATTGAAATACCATGAGAGTTGAAAATTTTAATTTGTTTAAATATAAGAGAGAAATGATAAAAACTGAAAACTATTAATTTTTAGCCAATTTATAGGAAAACATGGTGTTAAAAATAAATATATCTTAATGGATTTGAATTTGAGATGATGAAACCATTACAACAACATAAGTGAATGAATTGAAATAGCATATATAAGAGATATTGTGAAAAAAAATTATATATCATGAATAAGGGTGTTTTATATTGTATTAATTCATTTTGGTAGTAGTTACACCACATCAAATAGAGAAAAGTAAAAAACATGAAATCATGCCACAACAAAAGCAAACATGAGGCAACAAACCCTTATATTTCATTGTTGATTAGTTGATGACAATAGAACCCCATTTAAAAAAATAGACAATGTAATGACCAATTTGATATATCTAATAAAAAGTATTAAATATTTATAATCCTTATTATAATTAATTACCCTTATAATATTTATTAGTTATAACATATTTTGGCCATCATATGTTAATAACGTTAATTGTTTTGTCCACATTTAATAATATTGATATCATTTACCATCACTTGATTCCAAGTTTACTATTGATATATCATTCAATTTTTTATAATATAAAAATGATATTTATTTAAAATGTTTTAATTTCATCCCATATACATTGGGGTTATTTTATGTGAAACCTACTTGACAATAACTTGTTTTAGTAATTTTAGCAAATGAAATATTTACTCTAATAATAAGTTTAATACACAATATAGTACTTTCATAACCATGTAATAATCATGATATTATCAGTTTTCTTGTAACATTAGTCATCCATAATGAATGGTTCCATCATGGGCACTCTCAAATAATAGTTCCTTTTTTGTTATTTAGGTGTATAAGTGGGGATGACTTGGGTCGTCTCTCAAAAGATAAAGTAATTAAAACAACATATTAAAGGTATTTTGAAAATAAAAAAATTATAATGAACAAATTACTTAAAAGGATTTAATTTTTTACCATTTATAAATCAATAAGAAGTATTAAATAATAATATTGCATTTTCTTTTTTCTTTTTTAAATGCGATTTAGAAAACACAACGAGAATATATTTTTTTTAGAAAAAATATTTTAAAATTCATAATCAATCTAATTCTAAAACATCATATACTTATTAACCATTATAACTAAAATTAAACTCCACATAATTTTGATCCCCTATTTTTTTAGCCCTCAAATCCTATAGGGGTTAACATAACCACAATGATGAAATGAATTAAATCCTAGTCTAGATTCATAACATGCAATCAAAGAAACATATTTTCATTGATGTGATAAGAATAATTTATCGTAAATGGTAAATTTGGTCTTGTCTAAATTCTAGAAATGATGGTCAATTGAGTTTCGGGATTATATTTTAACTCTAAAAATTGATAATGTGTTGTTCTATTTTACTGATTAAGATTGCACACTCAAAATTCACACAATTCCTGACCTCATGTGGTTTGTATTAATTGTTAAATTTCTAAAATAATTTAAATTAACATAAAAAATATGTTAATATATCATATTAAGTGGATTATAATATCTCATTAATAAAAAATAAATAAATGAAGAAGGTAAGTGAAAGATCAATTACTAAAAAACTAAACATCCTTGGGCGGTGTTGTCATTATATAAATGTTTTTCATGTGCAATGGTTTAGATAGAGTATAACCCAAACAAATTTATAACCATAAGACCTAGAACAAAATAAGAAATAAAATAACAGGGAAATATAAAATAACAGAGGAAATGGGAGAATCAAAAGATACATTATTAAAAGAACAACAATGTTACAACAAAGAAGAGGATAACAATAGCATTTTGGAGTATATTCTAGATTGAAATCATACCAACCACAATGGTGAATTGAAATTGATATTTGAAGTAACTTTGTGATAAATTGTTTTAATAATGTTTTTTTTGATAACAAATCTTGTTTATAAGATTATTTTTTTCATCTTGTAAGAGTAAAGTTACTGAGTTAGAAAGAATGAAGTTGACCAAGGAAGAAGTTTCTAAATACAGAAGTCTTTTTATTGCTGAATAGTTTCTAAATATGATGTTTATGAATATGGAGGAGTCAAATGTTAGAATATTTTCAAACATTCTAAATCAATTAGATGATTCTTTGTTAATTAATAAGTTCTCACAATGATGAAAAAATTCCTGATAGAATATTTTAAGGTAATGGTGTAGTTGTTTAATGAAATTGGAATCACTAAAAAAAATCAGGTCTATATATTTCTAAATAAATCAGTACTGAGATTTTTAGAAAATTAGAGCCAGTATACAGAGAAAATATAAAGTAGTTTTTTTAGAAAAACCATAACCAAGTATATGAGAAAATCAGAACAGGTTTTCAAGGAAAATCGGAACCATGTTCGTCAGCATAAATGGAACCAAGATTTTGTGAAAATCTGAACCATATTTCTGAGAAAATCAGATCTAGTTTTCTAAGAAACAAAGGAACCAATATTCTAATAAAATCTGAACCATTTTTCTAAGAAAATCTAAACCATGATGTTATGAAGATCAGAACCATGTTTCAAAGAAAAATGAGATTCAAGATTCTGAGAAAATTGTAACCACATTTGTGAGAAAAATAAAAACCAAGATTCTGAGAAAATTGAAATTGGTTTTCTAAGAAAATCAGAACTATGTTCCAAAGAAAAATTGGAACCGAAATTATGAGAAAATTAGAACCAAAATTCTGCAAAAATTGGAAGACACGTTCTATGAAAATCAAAACCAAGATCCGGCAATATAATTTTCAGAAAGATATGAACTGTTGAAGAAGTAAAACAACAATTTAAATTTTTCATAAATCTCAGTGAAATTTTAGGAGTTTTGAGGAAGTCAATGACTAAACATTACATGAAAGTTGTTTTTTTAGTTTTTGAGTTTTTAGGATATAGGAATGATTCCATATTTCCCAAATTTTATTTACAAGTTTCCTAAAAATACATTCTCAAATTACACATTAATTTAAAATAATATAACATATGCGTAAATGTAGGGGCACTAAAGAATTTGATGTGAAAAGTTCCCACTTTATTGAAGAAGATGTTTATTTTGTTTTTGAGTGTTGAATAATCAGAATCACTATTCTTAGAAAATTGTAACCACTAATATCAAAAAAATTAGAAACACTATTATGAGAAAATAGGAACAACTTTTTAGAGAAAATTAGATCCAAGCTTTTTAAAAAATCAGATCCAAAATTCTAATTATTGAACAGATTCAAAAAATATATATTCTTTTCTTTTCCTCAATTGTTTAACAATAAATCATTATAGACTGATGAGAGTCACTTTAATCTTTTATATATAGATATAGAAGGTATTTAATGCTAGTTGGCACAAATTGTAGTCAATTATTCATAATAGTGAATTTATATAGACCCACATATGTGGTTATGGAAAGGATATATGTTCTCACACTAAGGTCGAACCTTTTAAATCTTGTGTTTTTTATCATTCATTACTAACATTTCAAGTATGATTATTTACTAAATATTGATAAAGATATTAATATTAACATGTTCCAGGGGTTAAGCTTCTAAATGATTGAAACTTATAAAAACTTATCAGCAGATTCATACCCCCTTCTCAATAGTTATTTAATCCAGGGAACATCAAATTTCACCACATCTTATCTTCTCCAAATACTGTAAGGCACGTAAATCCCCCTCCAAAGAGAGAAATAAACATTTATAGATTGTAGGGGTGGCTAGGCTATCATGACTTATCATGTGTGAATGTGAAATTTGGACAAATATTTGAATATGAATTTGAACAACTATTTTACCCAAAAAAAATGAACCAGCTATCCTTATAGAAAAATTATTTTTTAAAATTTTGTTTTCTATAGTCTATTCAATTTTTGTCCCCATCCAATCATGAATGAATGCCTCATGGCCCTTATACCTATGTTTTTTCCAATCTAGTGATTCCAACCCTACTTTGAATTCAAATAAATTTTACTCTAATAAAAATTCCCAATCAAACTTAGATGTCTTAAATATACGTTTTACCCCATTCAATGAAGGAAAATATTACAATTTTTTATTTATAAATACATCATATAAATATATTTATGGCCAAAATAATACTTTGAACATTAAAGGGTGAAACTAGAAATTTATTCTTATTTTAAAATGAAGGATTTAATCACAAATATTAAATAAATGAACATATTTAACACAATTTGAGGAAATTATGTCATTTATTATCAATAAATATTCAATAAATATTCAATAAATATTTTTTTATCAACCCACTCATACTTAATCTTTTACAGTCTTAGAAAAAACATCATTTCATGTAATCTAGTCAATTTTGTCAATATATTAATGTTTAAATTTCCCAATCCATATTTCCAGTATAGGTAAAGTAAAATTCTAATAAATAGTAAATCTCAATAAATTTTAAATTCATTGTATCATAAATTGAATCAAAACCAAATCTATTGAGATTAATAAAACTAATCATAGGGAAAAAATTTATGGGAATACCATGCCATTAATTTTCCATGTGTGTATGTGTCGACCAATTCAAGCACATTTCTCCACCATTTATTTATTATATCTAGGTCAAATAAAACTATTATTCATACCAAGTTTAATTAAAAAAACCTATTTTACATTTCTTTGCAATAAAATTTCAAGACCCACTCACTTATGAATTCCCTAAATTTAAACCCTGAGATCTCGAACAATATATCCCCAGAAGTTTTACATTTCACCACTCCCATCATTTTTAAGATAAGATAATATTTTTGTTTTTTTAAATGTTTATTTATTTATTTTGAGGGATTATAACTATTCGATGTGAGGTGTACATACATAGGTCGCTTTGGTATAGGAATGAAATATATTATAAGAGAAACAAATATATGGATCAACTAATGATATAAGATAAATAAATTCCCTAACTCGGATATACTTTCAATTTAGTGGGAAAAATTCCACAGGACATGGTTTATGTGAATAGTTTTTTTTGAGAAATAATTGAAACAATTTATGTTTAAAAAGTATAAAAAAGAATTATTTCTAAATATAAAAAGTTTTACAATGACATAATCAATAATTTCATCAATTCATCATATTTAGATAAAAATTAACCCTTTATAGTGAAATATTTTTCATTATTATCATTCTACCACCGAATTTTGAAAACATTTATTTTTTATATGTTACTCACGTAAATAACTATGTTATATGATAAATTATTTTCTATGTTTTTTAAATTTTTTGGTTTTTTATTTTATTAAAAAACCTAATAGAAAAAACACACAAATTAGAAATATGGAAATCCTAAATAGAGATCCCAAAATGTTGGCCAGTCCCCAAAACATAAAATATTTCATTTTCTTTAATATTATGTTATGAGAAGAAACATACACATGAAATTTGTAATATTAAATTTGAAAAATAATATGAATGTGAATGGGTTTGTAATAGCCGGATACACTCAAGTGATAATGGGGTAATTCAGTATGATGAAATCAACTCCTTGGGCGGGAATTCCTTTAATGTATTGCATCAATGGTTCCCCATTGAATGTAAATCACCTTTATGTGTCCAATTTTGTGATCTATACAAAACCATCAGTAATATTTTAGATACAACATAAGGAAAAAATAATCTATAACATAACTTATCAACCATCAGCTTCAGTCGTGAGTTTTAGAGTAGAAAATTTACACCTATATAAAACTCCCTTTTTGGATCGTTCTTTTATGATGCACTTTTGATCTTTCAACACATATCCTAGAGTTTTCAATTATGAAAATTAAATTAGCTCATGATCTTGAATTTGATGCTTCCTTTGATCTCTAGATTAGGCTAAATACATGTTTAATTTATTTATAGACCAATATGACTGATTTTTGACATACATATGAAGATGACATGATTTACCAAAAACAATAAGAAATAAGGACATACCAATTGGAGTCATTTATTCTGTGTTATATTCCCACAATGCATAATCCAAGTTCTTTATCCAAACCTTTCAATTTTTTCTACATTAATTTCTCTTAAAAAATTATTTTTTGATTTGAATCCTCATCCTAGAAAATTGTTTGGTGGTGGTACGAAGTAGATGTTTTATGAGTCACCCCATACTTCTGAAGGAGGGAATCCAAATTCCAATTGAAAAAGTGTAAACATTTTTCACTGATAATAGACTTTGGTACTCCAAACCAATTTAAAATTTGATCCTTTACAAAATCCACTACAATATGATAATCATCAATACTATTGGCATTGGACTCCACCAATTATCTGACCTAATTAATAGTGACAAAAATTTACAACAAACCAAATGAATTTGGAAAATGACCAATAACATTAATTCCTAAAAAATAAAAAATCTTTTCTAATAATATGGGTAGTTGCTGATTCTTTTGTATCCTTGAAATATTTCTAGTGTGTTGGCAATGTGGTAATAACTTACAAAACACAAGATCATCATCGAACATGAATGAAGAATATAATCCAGTGTCTATGAATACCCTTGTTGTTTTTTGGTGTGTAAAGTGTCCACCACATGAAAGGGTATAAAAGAATATATAAATCAAAATAAAACTCATGATCAAGAAAACATCTCTTAATGACTTAGTCATTACACATGTTCCGGATGTAGGGATCATGCTTGACATAAATATTATACTCATTCATTAATTATTTTTAAATTATTCTTCTTTATTTTTTTTTTAATTTTAGAAGAAACTAGGTATTTCACAATATCTTCATACTAAAGATGCATAACTGAGATGACTTAGATATTATTATTTAGGAAAGTGTCCTAAATTGGCACCTTACCCAAGGTGTTAGCTTATAGTGTGTGAGTAATACTACTCATTTGTTCATATACTAATTTTTATGACTTATTATCATGAATTATCTCAATATCTATTTATTTAAGAAATAGAATCCATCGTATATTTCTGGGCACTGCATCTAGCTTCTTCAAGACATACCATAAAGCTACATGGTTGAAAAAAAATTACATTAGAGGATAATAAATAAGAATAAAATTTATCTAAATCAAATATAACTGCAATAAAATCCTTTTCTATTATGGTGTAATTTTATTGGATTGAATCCAAATTCCTTGAGGCATAGTCAATCACATGTATCCCCCATTACACACCATGAGTTAATACATCTTGAACCGTGAAGTCAGTCATTCCATACAAAATCTCAAAAAGAATCTTCCACCATGGGGTTTGTATGAATAGTGGAGTGTTCAAATTCTTATTTACATCCTAAAATGATACCCCATATAATTCATCAAAAACTAAGTCAATATCCTTTTGAAGTAATCAATATTATGGTAGGTTGATCATATTCAAATGTTTGATAAAGTGTCGATAAAAGCATGGATTCCCTATGAATGATCTAACATAATGAAATCATGAAGGATATAAAAAGGATGAAATAATATCTACCTTAGATCTATCAACCTCTATTCCATGTTTTAACACATTATTCCCTAATAAAATACCATGATCAACCATGAAATGACATTTTTTATTGTTCACAACTAGATTCTTGTCGATAAAACTATCCAACACATTTCCCAAACTAAAGATACATTCATAAAATAATGATCCATACAATGTAAAATCATTCATAAACACATCCTTAAATGTCTTGAGGAAATATTATAAAATAACCACCTTGAATATATGAAATGTTTCTGGGGTTTGAAATGTCCAAATAGCATTCATTTGTAAGAAAATATATAAAATTGAAAAGTGAATGTTGTCTTATCATGATTCTCTAGATCCATGGGAATCAAATAATATCATTAAAAACATACATGAAACAATAGTTTGTCTTTCTAGATAGGCTATCAAGAAATTGTTCAATTAGTAGGGGGGTCCGTGTTAGTCGATTTATTTAGTTTCATGTAACCAATATGCACCCGCCAACTATTTTTCACCCTAATTAGAACTAACTGGTATAAATCATTTATAACTAGTGTGACAACACAATTATTAGTCCAACCAGAATATAAATCACCCACTGGGATTCTAGAATAGGATATATGATACCTAACTTGATAATTTTTTCAACTTCTTTTATAATTTTTTTTTGAAGAGATAGATTACTTATCCTTTGTGGCTTCCTAACCAGTATAGACCAATCCTGCAAAATAATCCCATGGATTCTTTTGGAAGGGCTAATACTAAATAGGTCAGCCATGATCCATCCAATTTCAATAATGTTATCCCTCAAATAATTAAAATATTTTTATCCATTTTCAAAATGGATTTTTTTAGCAATGATAACAGGTAATCTCTCACCACTCACCAATTTTGACTATTTGTGATTTGGTGGAAATGGGTTAAGTCCCAGTGAAGTGATTGTTGTATGGATAGAGACATTGATGAAACTTAAATATGTGCACAATGAAAATCAATATCATAATATAAAACATAAAATACATGAATAATACATAAAATAAATCATGATATTCAGCAATATTTTTCACGACCCATCCCTTGGGGCCCATGCCTTGACTACCCCAAGCCCGCCTTCTATAGGCCAGGGGCGAGCGACTAGCACTAAAGGCATAATTCCCTAAAAATGGGAGGGCATTGCCTTTATAACCTGTAACACACACCCAAGAAAACACACAACTGGATGAAACACCAAGTAAACTGTATAACAAAATAGTGCTGAATGTAAAAGGGGAAAGAATACAAGACCAAGTGAAAAGTAAAAGTACAATAGTGATACAATACAACTGAAAGTTAAGGGAAGAAAACTACTGGATCATCCTACGGGGTTCCTACCTGAAGGGTAGGTACATATCTCCTTCTAAGAACTCCACATACATTCATCTCCTCTGTGTACCGACTCCTCGTAAGGTCCACCTTCGGATACCGTCTAGTCCTGGTACTCTCAGCCTCAGTCAGCGCTATCCGTCGTCTGCATCCAACACAACAATTTGCGGGCATAACCCGTGCATGGGTGAGTATAACTTTACTCAGTAGGGACCACGAGACCCTCAAGGTCTCACAAAATCCACCAAGGATAAACCATAATGAATGAAATCAACAGATAACCCTACTTATGTATATTCCCATACATATACATAAGTTATCAAGTGATCCATCTGAATCATGAGGAAAACAGAGAAAAACTGACTCAACTAAAACCAAGATTTTATTCTAGGGAAAATATCAAGTAACATCCCCAGTCACATTGTCGAAACCTTAGATACTGGAGAACTCCTCCTCTATCAAGTACAATGGGCCTACCGTGACACCAAGCGCGCTTCTCACTAGCATTTGACTCCTGAGGTACTCCTCGTGTCGAGTACAGTGGATCTGCCATGTCACCAAGCGTGCTCCCCACTGTGGGTCTGCCACGTCACCAAGCGCGCTCCCCCTCGTAGCATGTTGAGGTACTCCTCCTGTCAAGTACCGTGGGTGTGCCGCAACACCAAGGCTCTCTCCACTGTGGGTCTGCTGTGACACCAAGGCGCTCCCCACTAGGCCAGTAGAGTCGCTCCGAGTCAAAACGGTTACCAGTCGTCATGTCTCAGCCAGCTACTAGGTCTCTGTACTATGCTCACTCGTCTCCAAGAGGATCCACTCCACAAGCTGGTGGTCAATACTCCAACTATCACAAATTCCCATGAAGAAGTACCAAAAATGTCCTCCACATCATAGGGGTCTCAACAGAATAGACGACGCATCAATTGGATGCCCGATCTGTGAGTTATTATCCATTTAGTCCCAAGGGCCCAGTTGGATTCGTGCTCAATCCAACCTGACCGTTTCCCGTCTCAATCCAAAACTCTAGTGGAGTATACTCAAAGGGACCATCTCCCTCCAAGATTTCCAGCACCATTGATGGTTTTTCAAGCGGACGTCTGGTTCCAAATATATGGCCAAAAGAATGCAATGGGTCATAGTGGGCTTGGGTCTGGTCCGACCTGGTAGGACTAACCCGGCCCGACCTGGCATGGGTTGACCCAATTCAGGTTGACTCAGCCCGACCTACTGGGTCAGGCCCAGCCCGCTGGGAGGTCCATCAGGCTGCAAGGACCGTGAGGGGTAGCAGAGTCCACAAGGGCCACAAGGTGGCGTGACCGCAGGGGCGCCACGGGGGCGGGGGGCCGGTTCGACTGGGGCGATGCGAGGGGCACGAGGCTGGTTAGGTCGGGGCATCGTAGAGGGTGAGGGCCGGTTCAGCCGGGGCACTGCCGGTGGGAGCGGGCCAGTTTGGATGTGGCACTACGAGGGGTACAGGCGGGTTTGTCCGGGGCACCGCGAGGGGCGCAGGCTGTTTTAGGAGGCCGGTGGGTGGCGTGAGCCAGGGCGGCTCTGCTGGCAGACGATGCGGCTAGGATGGCACATCCGGTGGGAAGTGTGGCTGGGGAGGCGCATCCAGTAGTCGGTAAGGCCTGTGGGCATAGTGCCGATTCATCCAGGAGGCAGGAGCGCCGCAGGTGCGGTGCGAGTCGTAGTGGCCATGGGTGGCGGTGCCATTGCCTTCGTCGCCTTCCTTCATTTTGAAGAACACTGCAAAACAACACAAGGGTTACAGAGAGGACAGACCATGTTAGTTTGGCCCAAACTCTCCACCTTAGAGTGGTATCAAGGGGTTCACAAGAACAAAGCACATCAAACCCTCCTGCAAAGATTCTTCCCATCAAGCAGAAGAAAAGAAGGGGTGCACTTATTAAGTGATAAACAAAATCATTAAACCCCTACAACTACCCTAAAAAATTATTCCCTACCTGCAAGGAAAACATCTGTGGATCAACTTGACAATAATTTGATCCACATTGTTTGTTTTATAAGCAAAGAACCAAGGGAATAAAATCATACTTAAATAAAATCCCTACACGTTCGTTGTTGGTTGATGATGGTGTGAAAAGGAAGACGTTGATTCATTGTAGACGAACATGTCATAAATCAAAGGAAGTTCCGAGGAAGAAGGTCTAAGTCGAGGTCGTTCTTCGTAGTCGAAGGCATTCCTCGTCGGCTTTCTTCATCGATGGAGAATTTTTCTTTGGGATCTTTCTCCAAAGTTCCTCCTCTCCCCAATTCCACCAAATAAAAGAGATAGCCAATAATAAAAGTGTTTCCCCAATTTAAACGCTGGCACAATTCAAATTGGATTTAATTAAATTGGCTTAATTAAGTAGTGCGTTGGCCAAATTAATGGTATGTGCATTGGCACCATTAAGGTGGAGGAGGTCAAGAGTCTCTCCCTCATTTATTGTGGAAGTTTAGAGGTTTCAGACTCTTTTACTCTCCACCACCATAACCTCTCATGGGAGGTTAGGTTTTGGTGGTCCCCACCACCTTATCCTCTCATGGGAGGTTAGGTTTAGGTGGTCCCCACCTCAAATTCTACTTGGAGGTTTTAACAAACAAAATAAAAATAAATATTCATAACTTTATTTTTTTTCATTCATGAAAAACCCAAAAACTATGTTTCACTCTTGACCCACTACTGTCGAGATGAAAGTATCCTTAAGTGAGTATCAGCGCTGTGAGTTCAATGGTTACCTCAAATTTTAATTCCGAGCACTAGTTTAAAAGTTAGGAAAACCTGCCCACACTTTTACTGAACGTACCAGAAAAATAGTTCAGAAATTCATTCCGGCCACTCTGGGCCACAAAATCACGCACCGTCAATTTTCACGGACTCGTAAAATTCCCATATATTTAAATAAAATTACATGGAAATTCCAGGTCTTTACATTCTACCCACCATAGGATTTACATCCCCGTAAGCCACATTACAAACTAAGGGAACAAGTGGGGGTACTGAGCACGCATCTCAGCCTCCCACTCCTATTTGCTCTCCTGGAGGTTCCCGTGCTGCCAGCAAAGGCGCACCAGAGGTATTTATCATCCATGAAGGACCTGATCATGTTGATACTCAATATCTACTGGAACCTCCATAAAAGTCTCCCCATCATCGACGTTTAACTCTCCATGGTCGATTATACGAGAAGGGTTGTGCACATATATCCTCAGCTGGGATACGTGGAAGACATCGTGCAATCGGTGTAACTGAGGTGGAAGAGATAAGTCATATGCCAACTTGACAACTTTGTTGAGGACCTGAAAAGGTCTGATAAACCTCGGAGATAACTTTCTGCCTCGACCAAATCTTCATAGACCTCATCGGGGTGAGTCCCGTAGAAAGACGTGGTCGCCATCCTCAAACTCCAGAGGTCTCCATCTCCTATCGGCATATGACTTATGACTACTATTTGTAGTCTATATCTGCTCCTGGATGATCTGCACCTTCTCTGTTGTATCCTGTACCATCTCTGGTCCCACGAGTGCTGAATCCCCTAGGTTAGTCTAGCTCAAGGGTGATCTGAAAGGTTGCCCATATAACGCCTCAAAAGGTGCCATCCCAATGGTGGACTGATAGCTGTTGTTGTAAAAAAACTTCACCAAAGGAAAGTGATCCTCCCATATATGACCGAAGTCGAGGAAACAATCATGCAACATTTCCTCAAGGGTCTGAATGGTCCACTCAGTTTGACCATCTGTATGAGGATGGATGGAAGTTCTCAAATGAAGCTGTGTCCTGAAAGCCTCCTACAACCCCTTCCATAGATGGGAAGTAAAATGTGTATCATGATCAGAGACAATCGTCAAAGGTACTCCATGTAGCCGCACAATCTCCTGTACATAGAGGCGTTCAATTATATCTACTTAACCCTACTCTCTAATTGGTAGGAAGTGGGCCGACTTGGTGAGTCGATCGACGATCACCCAGATAGAGTCATGACCCCTAGATGTATATGGAAGTCCTGTCACGAAGTCCATGGATATCCAATACCACTTCCACTCTCATACCTCTAAAGGCTGAACCAAGCCGGTTGGTACCTGAAGCTTCGCCTTCACTTGCTGATATGTGAGTCATCGAGAGACACACTCTGTAACTGATTTCTTCATTCCCGACCACAAGTGTTGTCGTCGGAGGTCCTAGTATATCTTCGCCACTCCTGGATGTACCGCTAGAGGGGATGTGTGGAACTCCCTAAAAAATTCTTCTCGAAGTAAAACTGGTACCATGGTACGTTTTATGAAAAGGATGACGTGCTCCCCAACTTCAGAAAATCCCTCAAGTACCTATCCTGTGGATATCTAAGCACGTTGTATCTCACAGTCAGCATCCCCACGCTGCGCCTCCCTGACTCACGGAAAAAGTGGGTTAGTGACTATAAGATACTGAAGAAAAGGTGATCCATATCTATCCACAAAGGATATCTACAAAGCGGCCAGCTGCTCTGTCGCGTCACCTAGAAATTATATACCAGATCTCCTACTGAGTGCATCTCCAACAACGTTCCCCTTCCAAGGAGTATAGACTATCTTGAAGTCATAGTCCTGGAGGAACTAAATCCAACATCGTTGTCTCAGGTTCAGGTCCTTCTGGGAGAAGATATACCTGAGACTCTTGTGATCATAGTACACTGTAAAGTGCTCACCCATCAGATAGTGTCACCACATCTACAAGGAAAAGACCACTGATGCTAACTCCAGGTCATGTGTATCATAGTTCTTCTCATGCTTTATTAGCTGTCGAGAACCATATGCGATCACTGCTCGCTCCTGTATCAGGACACATCCAAGTCCGGTCCCTAATGTGTCGTAGTAAGATACATTCCCTACGCCCTCCTCTGGAAGCCTCAATATGGGGGCACTATTCAACCTCTACCTCAGCTCCTGAAAATTATACTGGCATCTCTCCGACCACAAAAAAAGTTTCCCTTTCTTTGTCAAAGATGATAGTGGTTCTGAAACTCTGGAAAAGTCTAGAACAAACCTCCAATAGTATCCAGCCAAACCCATGAAACTCCATACCTCCGTCACACTACTAGGTGGCTCCCAAGCAAGTACCACCTCAATCTTTGCTGGATCTATTGCAAATCTATCCTCCAATATGACATGTCCTGGAAAGTGAAACACTCAGATCTAGAACTATCACTTTGAGATCTTACCATAGAGCTGGTGCTTTTGGAGTGTATCCAGTACTACCCACAAATGATAGGCATGATCCTCCTCAGTAGTCGTGTAGATCAGAATGTCATCGATGAAGACCAATACAAATCAATCAAGATATGGATGAAAGATCCTATTCATGAGTCCCATGAACACTACTAGAGTGTTGGTCACGCCGAGTGGCATAACCAAGAACTCGTAATGGACATACCGACATCTGAAGGCTGTCTTTTGCACATCCTCATCTCGAACTCTGAGCTGGTGATAGCCTGATCTAAGGTCTATCTTTGAGAACCACCGTGCTCCATTCAGTTGATCAAAGAGGTCTTCAATCCTCAGGAGTGGGTACATGTTCTTCACGGTCACTTGGTTCAGGCACCGGTAGTCGAAACAAATCCTCAAGCTCCCATACGCCTTCTTGGAGAACAGAATCGGGGCTGCCCAAGTTGAAACACTAGGCCGGATGAACCCCTTCCCCTGCAAGTCCTCTAGCTGTACCCGCAGCTCGCGAAGCTCCATGGGAGCCATCTGATACGCTGGTGTAGATATAGGTGTCGTCCCGGGGTACATGTTAATGTAAAAGTCCATCTCTCTACAAGTAGGTAGACCCAGAACATCATTTGGGAAGACATCCATATACTGGTCCACCTCTACAGGATAACTCAGACTCTCCACATCAACAACTCCAAGGGTAAGACTAGATAACTGACGAGTGATCGGTTGTACCCTTCTTTGGATAAGTACATCCTGTACTGAAAAGGTTCCCTTCTCGCTGGGGAAGGTAAACATGGTCCCATATGTGTGGACACATCGCACTTTGCACATAATACAGTCAATCTGAGCATATAATGTAGATAAATAGTCCATAACCAAGATGATTTCGTAAGGCCTCGATGTCACTTCTAGGAGATCCGAGCAGAAGCTCTCTACTCTTAGAGTATGCTCACACTGCCGACACCAATGCGTAATCATTGAATCTGCTCCCATAGGAGTCTCTAACCGTAAGGATCGAGCCAACGGATCTGTCAGAATCTCTAAGATCCGAACTAGGAAAGTGTAAATAAAATAATAAATGTCACCTGTGTCTATAAGTACTACAACTATGGTGGAGTAGACATAGATCATACCTCGAATCATCTCTGGAACACCATGATCGTAAGCCTCAGCAACCTAGAGCTGATCTCTCCCCCATCCATATACTCCCTATGGTCAGGGTGGACCTCCTGGTGGTGGTGGTAGTAAAATATTGAATCGTCGCCCACCGCCAGCTGCACGACCAGCTTTTCTACCACATCTTCTTGCTCCCTGCGGACCACCTTGATCGAATCTATGTCTCTACCTGGGTGGTCCTTCGACCGTCAACTAATAATCCAAATAGCAGGTCGGAAAGTCACGAGCCATGTGACCCTATCCGCCACATGTGAAACACTGCTCGCTTCTGGCATGTCTAGCTCTGCTTCGGGTGCCCCACATAACCCATAATGAGTCATGCGGTCATCCACCTGTAGGTCTGGTCATCTTGGACCTTTGTGACATCTGTCTGCTGCCAACTGTAGAAGACC
Source organism: Viscum album (assembly GCA_963277665.1). Taxonomy (NCBI): domain Eukaryota; kingdom Viridiplantae; phylum Streptophyta; class Magnoliopsida; order Santalales; family Viscaceae; genus Viscum; species Viscum album. The sequence goes on along the minus strand of OY728119.1, from coordinate 1,007,237,626 downwards.
CCTCTATGTGACGACTAGTAGTGGGTCTCCATACTGGTGACTGCTCAACAAGGAATATCTCTACCAAGAGGTCTCTCTCTAACACCCCTTCCTGCGTCGGGATGCTGAGTGAGATCACTGAAGCCCCGATCTCTTTCCTGAGCCCCTGCTCGAAGGTCTGATCCCTAAAGAATGGGTCTTGTACCATATATATGGATTAGTGTGAGAGGTCAGTAAACCTCACTGATTACTGAGCTAAATTCATGCTGCCCTGCTGAAGATGAAGTAGATCCTGAATGGACACTACGTGAAGAGTCACTGGAACAAACTCTTCCCGAAACAGGCTCTCGAAGTCTGCGCAGAGAAGCATCACCTTGTCATGGACCTAGAGCATCATGATCCACCATCTACCCGCTGCTGCCTGTAGAATGCTGGCAGTAAGGATCACCATGAGGTTTGCTAGTGTCCCTAGTAGTTGGAGGACTATCACCACGGTCTCCAACCAATCCTCAACCGCCTTTGGGTCCATCTCTCCCCTGAACCTGGGTGGCCTCTGGCACTGGAAATCATGCAACGCGCTCAAGCAGTGTGCACCATCTGCTGCTGGGGCTGGTGGCATCGGTGGCCCAATGGGGAGTGGTACCATTGGTGCCTCCACTGGTGCCCCTATTGGAAGAGGGACCTACACTGAGGGCTCGTCACTTGGTGATATATCTGTGCATACAACACTCGAAAATCTAGCCTGTTGTCTGCATAGAGGCATCCTGAAAAGAAACAGATGCACTACGTTTAAAAGGTTATACCAGCTGAGCTGACCTGGTGAGATGGCCTAAAGATTTTTTTTGAAAACACACCCACAATCATGGTTTTCGTGCACTAAGTTAGAAATCAGAAGTCAGGGTCCTGGTGTATAGATTCGTTAGCCACCGCACCAACATTGAACTCCCTGGACTGAAAACCACACTCACTATACTTAACACTATTGCTTCACAGAAAAGATCAGAGTCCTATGTTTTACAGTATAACTGACTCCTCTGTAACCAATTTATCACGACCCATCCCCCGGGGCCCGTGCCGTGACTATCCCAAGCCCGCCTTCCATAGGCCATGGGTTGGCGACTAGCACCAAAGGCGTAATTCCCTAAAACTGGGAAGACATTGACTTTATAACAAGTAACACGCATAGAAGCAAGCACACATCTAGATGAAAGACCAAGTAAATTGTATAACAATAGAGTGATGAAAGTAAAAGGGGCCAGAATATAGGCCCAACTGGAAAGTACAAGTACAACAGTGATACAATACAGCTGAAAGATAAGGGAAGACAGCTACTGGATCGTCCTCCGAGAGTCCTACCTAAAGGGTAGGTATAGATCGCCTCCTTATCACTACACATCTGTCCATATCCTCCGTGTACCGACTCTTCATAAGGTCCACCTCCAGATACCGTCCAGTCTTGGTACTCTCAGCCTCAGTCAGCGCAGTTCGTCATCTGCATCCAACACAATAAGGTGTAGGCATAGCCTGTGTAGGGGTGAGTATAACGATACTCAGTAGGAACCCCAAGACCCTCAAGGTCTCACAAAATCTACTAAGGATAAACCACAAAGAATGAAATCAATAGATAAATCTACTTAGGTATATGCCCATACATATACCCAAGTTATCAAGTGATCCATCTCAATCATGATGAAAACATAGAAAAACTAGCTTAGCTCAAACAAGGATTTTATTCTAGCGGTAGTATCAAGTAATATCCCCAGTCACATTGATGAAACCTAGGCTACTGGATAACTCTTCCTCTATCGAGTACAATGGGCCTGCCGAAACACCAAGCATGCTTCCCACTAACCTTAGACTGCTGAGGTACTCCTCCTATTGAGTTCCGTGGATCTGCCGCATCACCAAGCGCTCTCCCCATCGTGAGTCTGCCGCGTCACCAAGTGAGTTCCCCCTCGTAGCCTGCTGAGGTACTACTCCTGTCGAGTACCATGGGTCTACTCCGACACCAAGGCGCTCCTAACTATGGGTCTTCCGCAACCCCAAGGCACTCCCTAGTGGGATTTTAGAGTCACTCTAAGTCAAAACAGTAAGCAGTCATCAAGTCTCAACCAACTACTATGCCTCCGTACTATGCTCGCTCGTCTCTGGGAGGATCTGCTCCACAAGCTACTGGTGAACACTCCAACTGCCACGAAGTCCCACGAAGAAGTACCACAAAGGTCTGCCACGTCTTGGGGGTCTCAACGCAACTGGCAACGCGTCAATTGAACACCTGATATGTGAGTTATTAGCCATTTAGTCTCAGGGGCCCGGTTGGATTTGTGCTTGATCCAACCTGACCTTTTTCTATCTCAAAACAAAACTCCATTAGAATATACTCAATGGGACTGTCTAGATCCAAGATTTCTAGCGCCACTGAAGGTTCGTCAAATAGACATCTAGTGCCAAATATATGGCCAAAAGAAAGTAAAGGGTCGTAGTAGGCCTGGGTCTGGTCCGACCTAGTCAGACTGACCCAACCCGACCTGGCATCAGTCGACCCGGTTTAGGTCGACCCGGCCCGATCTGCTGGGTTAGGCCCGACCCGCTGGGAGGTCCAACAGGCCGCAAGGACCACGAGGGGCCACAGAGTCCACTAGGGCCGCAGGGTGGCTCGACCACGGGGGACCACGGGGGCGCGAGGCCGGTTCGGCCGGGGCGCCGTGAGGGGCGCGGGGTTGGTTTGGCTAGGGTACCACAGGGGGTGAGGGACAGTTTGGCCAGGGCGCCGCAGGGGGCGCAGGCCGGTTCATCCGTGGAACCGTGAGGGGCACAAGAAGGTTCGGCCGGGGCGCCGCGAGGGGCTCAGGACGTTTCGGGAGGCCGACGGACGGTGCGACTGGGGTGGCGTGGCCGATGGGTGGCTCGTCTGGGGTGGCGCGACCGGTGGGCAGCACAGCCGGCAGGGTGATCGACCGGAAGGGGGTGTGACCGGGGTGGCTCGGCCGGCAGGCGGCATGGCCGGGGGGGGGGGGGGGGGGCTGGCGGGCATGGGGCCAATTTGGTCGGGAGGCCAAAGCACTGTGGGGGCACCATGGATCGCGGTGGCCGTGGGTGGTGGCACCATTGCCTTAATCGCCTTCATTGCCTTCCTTCATTTTGAAGAACACTCCAAAACAACACAAGGGTTACAGAGAGGACGATCCATGTTAGTTTGGCCCACACTCTCTACCTTAGAGCGGTAATAAGGGGTTCACCAGAATAAAGCAGATCAAACCCTCCTGCAAAGATTCTTCCCAACCTGCAAAAGAAAAGATGGGGTGTACTTGAGAAGTGATAAAAAAAAGAATTAAACCCATAAAACTTCCCACAACAATTATTCCTAACCCGTATGGAAAACATCTACGTATCAATTTGATAATTAGTTGATCTGTGTTCTTTGTTTTATAAGGAACAAACCAAGGGAATAAAATCATACATAAATAAAATCCCTACCTGTTCATTATTGGTTGATGTTGGTGAGAAAATGCGGATGTCGATTTGTTGTAGATGAACACGTCCTACGTCAAAGGAAGTTCTAAGAAATAAGGTCGAAGTCGAGGTTGGTCATCATAGTTGAAGGCGTTCCTCATCGGTGTTCTTCGTCGGTGGAGCGTTCTTCGTTGGGAGCTTTCTCCCAAGTTTCTCCTCTCCCCAATTCCATCAAATAAAAGTGATAGCGAATAATAAAAGTGATTCCAAAATTTAATCATTGGCACAATTCAAATTGTATTAAATTAAATTGGCTCAATTAAGTGGTGTGTTGGCAAGATTAATGGTATGTGCGTTGGCACCATTAAGGTGGATGAGGTAATGAGGCTCTCCCTCATTTATTGTGGGAGTTTAGTGGTTTAGGCGTCGGGTGGTCCCCACCACCATAAACTCTCATGGGAGGTTAGGTTTGGGTGGTCCCCACCACCATAACCTCTCATTGAAGGTTAGGTTTTGGTGGTCCCCACCTCAACTTCCACTTGGAGGTTTTAACAAAAAAATAAAAATAAAGCTACACAATTTTATTTTATTTTATTCATTCATGAAAAACCCAAAAAATATCTTTCACTCTCATCCTACTACTATAGAGATGCAAGTCTCCTTAAGTGAATACTAGCGCTGCGAGTTCAATGGTGCCCTTAGATTTCAATTCCAATCAACAGCTTAAAAGTTAGGAAAACCAGCTCGCACGTTTACTAAATGTACCTGAAAAAAAGTTTAGAAATTTATTCTGGGCACTCTGGGCCTCAGAATCATGCGCCATCAATTTTCGTGGACTCATAAAATTCCCATATATTAAAAAATATTACAGGGAAATTCCGAGTGTTTACAATAATTTCTTAATTAAGGTGAACATGATAAAAAATAAAATATTAATCCACATCAAAATGAAAACCATGAGAATTTTTTGTCATAAAAACTGGTGTGCATGTTTTCTAATACATCCAACTATATAAAATTCTCATATTTTTTTTAAGAATACGAATGTCAAAATCCTTGGGGGATTTCATGGTGGCTCAAAATGGGAGACCACAAAAGAATAATGGTCATATAAGGGGTACTTCATGGAATCCATATAATTAAATATCAAAACATCATCTCCAAAATCAATGGAAAGTGTACCCTTAGAGAAATTTATGATCTTTGTTCAGTTTTGAGGATGAGAATATATAATATAATGGTTTAATAAGAATTATACCGGTCATACTTCACATTTATCATGTATAAATCTATTATAAATATCACGTCTCGTACCCAGACAACTATATCCTCAAGGACTCCCACATGATATGTTGTAGTTCTATTCTACAACATAACCACCGCTCTCATCAAATTAATCACACAATTTTGTACTGAATAGAATACAGAGCGAGTCAACACATTAATTAATGCTCCCAAATTACTAAAATTATTATAAAATTATAACACCTCTATAGTTCGTGGTATTGTTAATGCCCCCACATCCTTTCATTCTATAGGCATTTCTCGAGTTGGTGTAATTAGTGCTGACACATTGCATTTAAGATTCATCCTCTAATTCCACTTGATTCATCTTCGATTGGTATAATGTTCTTTTAAAAATTTGGCATTCTATGGGATTTTATTAATGGCCTCAATAAGAGGGATGTTTATGTAAAAATGATTAAATATGTCCAAACCCACTTTTTTCATCTCCTCTTAATCTTTTTTTTGGTTTCCAGTAAACTATTTTGAAAGTGAAGTTGTTTGGGAGGAAATCCCATAATATTTTTCATACCATTGTCTTTCTCCTTTGGATTGTCATTATCTGGTCTTAATTGGTGTTTCTCTATAGTTGTGGTGAATATAAATTGAATTATGGGTGTAGATGTCCCATTCATTTTCTTCAACTTCTCAATGTGATGTCTTTGAAATTCCCCTTGGGATTTTGAGTTGGTTGAGAAGGAATATTTCTAGAGATATTACATACCGGTTCATGGAGGGCAGTATAGATAATGATAATTTTTGTCATAAACTCCCTCAACTCTAAACCTTGACTCTTCAGCTCATTATGTTTATTATGAACATTTTATTCTAAATACATCATTATTAGAATCTACCTTTGTGTGAGAATTCTATTATTTTTATCTTCTGGATGGGTTTTATTCAATATTCATTGGGGTTGTTCAAAACCATTTTGATAACATACATGATCCTATAAAATTTTATTAAAAGGGGGGAATTTTGGTTTTCTAGATCCATACCTCATGTATAATTGATCTTTCCCTAAATGATGGTATATCAATGAAAATGAATCATACGTCTATTAGAGATGTGGTATTTTTTGTTCCTAATAAGGTATCCACTAGAATATGTCTCCACAATCCGTTGTCTCTTGCAATTAGAGGAAAAAATTATTTGGGTGGTTTGACTCATTGATAATTCTATAAGCCATCACATGAGTGGTTTGGGCTATCTGATGTACTCTTACAACATGTGGTATACCTAAATCTCTAAATTGGTAGAAGTTTGGGTCTACCTTGTTGACCAATTCAAATAAAGCTATTGGGTTTTTGTCGATTAATTCCTCTCTAGCTAATGCATCCACCTTGCTCATCTCCATAGGTGTAAGGCCTTCATAGAATTAGAGGATGAGCAGTTTCTCACTGATTTTGTGATGTGTTCATCTTGCAAAAAAATTATTGAATTGCACCCTATACTAATATATTGACTCTCATTAGCCTTTCTTGATTATAGGGATATATTTTCGAATGGTAGTTCTATTTGATGTGGGAAAAAATCTCTACAAAAATAATTTTTTCAGATTATTCTAACATTTTACATCTTCATGTTATAAACCATTCATCCTATATTTTTTATTTCCATCTTATGATAATGAGAATAGTATTATTTGAATTTGGTCATTAAAAAAATATTTTTTAGGGTTGTTAAGATAACATTAATTTAATTTAAATTTTATTTTGAATCCTCTCCATAGAGTCCATGATATTTTGAAAGAAATTATATTAATCCATATTTTACATTGAATTCTAATTCAATATTTGGGTATGAAATATAATTTGGTTGATAGTTAATATTTGGTGTATCCAATTATATAATGGTTTAATTATGTTAAATATTATTATTTTCATGCGTTGGTTCTTTATTAAGGTTTGATTCTAATGTGCTTCCAATTTCAATGCTCCTATAATGGAGGAATTATCAAATTGGTTGAATGTTTTTACGTCCTATAGACCGAGACTATATGATTCGAGCTCTAAATATAAATTAAATCTTTGGGTGAATATCCATCATATTCTAAATATTATTTCATGTCATATATAAAAAAATGAAATGATTCAAATAGTTCCATAAAAAAAGAAAATAAATTTATGTTATGGTCTATAAAAAGAATAAGTTAAAATTGAGAATGGAGAAAGAAGGATGAAAAGAGATAAGAATAAAATGGAATGAAAATTTAAGAAATACATTTATGTTGATGAAAAAGTTACTTGGCTCCCTAAAAAAAATCCAATTTTAAAGGAACTTTCTTGGGAACTCTCAATTGATGTTTGGTTTTTGGTTATTTAAGAGCAATAGAGTGGTTGGATAGATTCATCCCCCATAGGATAAAGTAACTAAAACAACATATTAATGGAATTTTCAAAATAAAATAAAATAAAATAAACACATAAATTAAAAGGATGTTTTTTTATCATTTATAAATCAAGAACAATTATTATAGAAAGAGGTTTTATTATATTTTAGAATGATATTTAGAAAATGCTGCGAGAATATGTTTTTTTAGAAAAATATTTTAAAAAGAATAATTGATCTAACTATATATTCCCAATTACTAATTAATCCATTCAATTGTAATTAAACACTACTAAATTATGATCCCAGAATATTTTATCCCTCGAACCCTATGAGGGTTAACTTAACCATAATGATGAAAAGAATTAAAACATAGTCTAGCTTCCGAACATGATATCATAACACACTACTTTAATGATGTTCTGAAGCTAGATTATAGTCATTGGTAAATTTGGGAACGTTTAAATTCTATAAATGATGATGAATTGATTTTATGGATTATATTTTAATTATAATAATTGATCTTATGTTTTTCTGTTTTACATATTAATACTCTGCTCTCATAATTCACACAATTCCTAACATAACATATTTTTAGATAATTTTTCAATTTCATTCATAGTTTTATTTAAATTTAAAACTCATTTAATATAAAATATTATGTGAGTTACATTAGATAATATATTCAAATTAAATAAATGAATATGGTTAGAGTTATATCGATTACGAAAGAACAACTATACAGAGGGTGGTGTATTCCTTACAAGAACTATTTCGGTGTGTAATGGTACAAAAAGGGAAAACCCCAATAATGTATAAACTCTTGATTTCTAAAATAAATAATTAAATAATAGACAATCTAAAATGAAAATAACTGAATAAATGGGAGTGATATAGATATTTTATTGAAAGAACAACAACATTACAACAAAGAGTATAAAAATAAATAATTTTCTAGGTGATCCTATATTGATTGCATCCCACCTCCAATAGTGAATTCAAATGGAAAGGAACCACTTATACTCTGATAAAAATCCTCGAAATAACTTACACCATATTCTAAATTATTAAAAAAAACATTTATTGAATGGATAAAAATTTAGGGTTTAGATACTTTTCAAGCGTGAAATGGAAAATCAGGAAAATATTTTAAGATGAAATTCACCGACTGTTTTACATCCAAAAAACAAGAAATAGATCTAATTAAAGAACATTTATTTTTTTAAATTGGCTCACAAAAACTTCATTTAAAATGTGGGCCGAATATAATGAAATATGAAAATTTTATGGTTCTAATACTTAAGTGGTTTCCAATCTAGAGAGTCTAGTCCATTGTTGAACTCATGATACATTTACTCTAATAAAATGAATGATACATCTCAGATATACTAAATAAAAGTTTTATCCCATTTAATGAGACACACGTTTTCAAAATTTACTATTCCAATAGGTCCTTGACAAATATTTATGGCCAAACTACTAAAGTGAACTTTAATCCGATAAAATGTTGTTTTCATCAAATTTACACATGAATGATGTAATCCAAAATATTCTATATATGAATATATATAACATAATTTGAAGGAATTATGTTCTTTATAATCAATAAAATATTAAATATAATGTGTTTTATCACAAAATTATATTTTAATGTGTTGTTCATATGAGTGTCTAAACCAACAAAGACTTGAAAATACATTAACTCAAATGGCGATTATGGTTAAGGAGGTTTTTCTTTTGAGATAATATCATTATAATACAAGAATAATGGTATTACTTTATTTTTTATGTGATTTATAATTATATTTTTATATTTTTATATAATTTTTTAAAATATAAATTAAAATAAATATCATCATGGAAGTGGTAATCCACACTTATGAATGATTAGAATTATTGTTTCTCAACATGTGAGAGAGGGTGACAGTGGTAATTAAATTGATTTTTAATATTTATAATTATATGTGATATATTTTATTTATTCATAATTACCGTTATTAATACCATCCATGAATGAAGTAAATGATAAAAATAGCATAACATCGTGTTGGGGGCAGTATGTGAAACACACAAACGATGTTCCATTGCTTTTATAAGTTGATGGAAATGAATAACTAAGGGTTTAACCATTAAAATATCATCATATATGACTAATAATGATAAATATATAATAATAATAATATTTCGATAATATATTTTTAATGAAAATGTTTAAGAAGAAAAGTATTAGAATTAGATAATACTTATATTGGAAACTTGATTTTCCCCATGAAAGCCATCATTAAATTGATGGGGATAGGGTAATTATAAGTGAGAAGTGGTTTATTTTTGGGGTAAAGGGATCAAGGATATGTAAAAAAGAATTTTTTAAATAATTAATTCAAAATATATGTGTGTTTTTGAAAGGGTTTAAATGATTCTTTTTTATAAAAGTGGAAAAATTATCTTTTAGAAGCATCGTTTATAATTTAATTATTCCATGTCCCCTTTCAATGGTCAATATTTACAAAAGTACTAAATTATTTATTTTAAGGTGACTGTATGTTGGTAAGGACTCATATATTTCGTTTCAAAAATGTTTTAAACAAGTTATATGGCTTTTACAATCATATATTTTCATTTTACTCTTTTAATTTTAATCTGGGAAACTAGTTGTTAAATAAGTGATTTTATATTTTATTGATCATATAAGATAGCCAATATAACTATACTTATATGTGATTGAACTAAATATAACACATCTTTATTCCAATTAAATTTAATACTATCATTATATTGTCTTTAAAATTAAGAAAATAATTTATAAAAAAATAGTTTTAGTAGAAAAATGACCTTTTGATAGATATGGGTGATAAAATTTATTCTTTATTGAGTAAAAATTTAATGGGATTAAAAATAAATATTTATGTGTTTATAAATAATATTATATTAATTATTTACTATAATTAAATTTAATTATTGTATAAATATTTAGTGATAATAATTAAAAAATAAGTTTAAAATAATGGTTTCATCATTATCATTGTGATGAGAAATCATCCTATCAATGAAAATATTATACTCATTAATGAAATTAGAAATTTTAAATAATTTGATTATTATTATCTAAAATTTAAAAATCACTTAATCAAACTAAATTTTTATGTGTAAGGAAATTAATCTTAACATTAATGCATGTACAGTGTAAAAAGCGTTTTATCAAATGTTTATTTTTTAGTAGAAAGTGTTATTACTATGATGGAATAATAAATTACATTAATAAAAATGAATTTATATTAATTTACATCCTTAAAATATTATCTATTTATAAAAAAAGAAATAAAAAACTTCATTTCATCATCTTATAATTAATTAATGAAAATATTTGATAAACAATTTTCATTAAAACACTGCATATATTTTTAAAATGAGGATTATGTGTTTATAAATTAAAAAACAATATTTTAAAATTATTTATAATAGTTTTATTATATAATTTAATATAAAAATGGTTTCCAACACATATAAGTCATATAAATGTGACAATATTAGATAAAACAACATTTTCCACTAAAAACCTAATATTATAGAAAAAGCTGAAAAATAAAAACTAATCTAATTTTGCAGTGAGGAATAAAAAAAAGAACATTATCAAATTTAAATTCTAAAATTTTTAAACCAATATTTCTGAAATAATATTTACTATATAGATAATGTTATTTTTATTTCAAATAGATTTTTCAATATTAAGGTGCATTAATTATTTACCTTCTAATGATAATAACATTTAAAGGATTACCAATTTAGTGTTTATTATATATTTATTAATAATGTATTGTTAAGATTTTTTTTACATTGGTTTTAGCTTAAGATTCATGTTATAAAAAATTGTATAAATTGTATAAGATCCAAAATATTGGTTCATTAAATTTTCCCCATTAAATAAATATCATCATCAAAATATAATTATTATACACTAACAATGTTAGATAATGGTATTTGTTAAGAATTATAGAGATTTAATTTTCTAGTGGGTGTCACATACACAAAGTTTCTTACAATCAGAATAATCCCAATATTATTTTTCATCCGAACCATTTGAGTTAAATAACTTTCATGATTTCATCTTTAACCTTATTTTAAATTTTCATGTGCTTATATTTATGAACTACAGTGGAAATTTTTAATAAATTTTTTAAATAAATTAAATGATATCACCTATATTATAATGGTTACAAATTACACATTTATCTCTTATATGTTATTTTTACACAACTTACCAATGCTGATAGAAAGATAAATTTGAATGATGAAGAAAACATTGAATTTTACTCCTCCCTATTATGTTCATTAAGATCCATGTTTATACCCTTATATTCCATTCTACAGTGGACTTCTTTTATTGATAAAGTTGTATCATATTCATCATTTATCTTTATTATGTTTTCATATTCAACAGATAACCACCCATCTCTTTTCTTGGATATTATACCCGTCTTGGGGATTCCTGCTCTTTGAAACCCTCCCTCCCAAGGGTTTATGGGGGAATGGACACCTATATATGTCTAATTTAGGTGTAATTTCATGTGTCCAAATAGGGTTTTCTATGAACCAAGTAGTTTATTTCACACAACATATGGGCTCACATGTTTTCGAGAATTAAACATGAACCCTAAAATATTCCTAGTTCAAAAATCACAAGGTGGCCTCTCCCTTTTCACACAACCACCATATCCTATTACACTATCAATGGAGGTAGTGGTTTGTATTCTACATCAACCATTAGAATAGTGCTTTCATATTCCATTGAGTCATCGGAAATACATGTGCTGGTGGTGAATTTATGGATATCAAGGAAGATGATATGGCGATTATCTATTTTTTGATTAACATTTAGATCTCTTCACAGATTGTTTTAGTTATTTTTTCATCCCCCTATCCATTTTAAAAAAAAATGTATGTTTTGGGCTATATGTCCCTGATATGTGAATATGGATTCTATATTGAAATAGTTAATCCATCACATCAATTCTATATAAAGGACCTATAATAATATTTATATTCTTAACAACTTATATTTTTAAAATAAACTATCATATAGGTAGATTTTTAATTTGATAGAAAAAATTTGTATTGATTCATTTAGAGAAAAAAATAGAAAATATAGAGTGAACTATATAAAGATTTCACAATAGTAATTCTAATTTGGATCATTTTGATACCTCAATCCACCTCACCAGAAGACATTAAACATGCACCACATTTTTCCATTGGTTTTGTGATCATTTACACCAATAATTATTTTCTTCCTTATATTTATGATACAAAGATGAGTATTTCCCAAGAATTTCACACTTAGGCCATTATACCATTAATGGTGCTTTTATATTCATGTTTTTTACTCCTATTGTGACAAGAGACCAGTTAATTTTCTTATGAAATTTCATTACATAATGACCCCTATTCCATAAGAAAATCATCTTCTAAACCACTTATAGAAATTGACATGGTGTTTCTTAAAATATTTTTCACATGTAATAAAATGAACACTTTTTTTCATTATCATAATTATTTGATATTTCATGAGACTCTATATTTATCTTCATTAGATTATTTGAGGTGTAAACTATGTTCTCATTTTCTATCAAACTTCATGAAAGAGAGTTTGTAATAATAAAAATGTTTCCCATTTCATCTCTAATTGTGATGTTTTTTCAGTTGGTATAATCTTCACATTGTCACTTGAACTGATGGATCCATCAATTTAATCCATCCATTACTAAAACCCAAAGTGTAGATATGAGTGAAAAAAACTAATAATATAGATAAAAATTTATTATCATAACTGGTGTTAAATATTAACACATATTTTCATTTTACATTTCCATGTGTGGAAAGAGTTCATTTAGTTTTAGTTATATTAATATTAGTCTCCTATATGTTTCTTTAATTTGGATTATTTTACACTTATTAACATAATTTTTTAATTAAATTGCGAAATCAATATTTTATTTTGGTTTGTAAAGTTCATATGATCATCCAATGAATATTTACTCGGGGTTTATAGCTAAGTATTTTTTCTTAGGCCCGCTCATCTTGAATCCAGGTGATGACCATGTAAATTCCCGTATAACCATTTTAGAAGGGGAATTTAGTCCACAAACACATCCACATTCTAGTGTGTAGACATGGATTTATTCCTTGGAAACCAAATTACTTAAGATGTTGCCAATATTTCAAGTTATCATACTATAATTATACTGAAATCTATTATTTTTTATGGTGTTCTCTAAATATAACATGAAAAGGTATCTTGTGTGACTTAAAAATTATCAAAAAATATATATAAATTATCTAATCCCTTATATGAAAGAAAATTATATGACCCAATATAAAAATATATCTATAATACATTTAAATCATAATTTTATTATTACCTTGAAAATTAGTCACATAACACAATGACCTAAAGGTTTGGTATTTTAGAGACTAGATACAAAAAATAATAATTTAACTTGTTCTGAACATTTCTAAATAAAATAAATCCATTCATTGAAACTACATGAGATATATTCATCTTAAAATACTTTAGAAGGTAAAATATAATAAGTTTGAAGTCAAACACTCATTAAGTGAGAACATAAATAACTCCATAATAATTTTATCAAAATAATATTGAAAATAATGAATAAGTTAAAATAAATGATCTAAAATAATATCACTCAATAAGTGTTAACCATAATGATAACACCTAAAAAATATCACTTTTACCAAGGCATGGTAAAATAAACTAGGAATCATATTTCATAAGTCATGTAACATAGGAAAGAAAGTGTAAAAATAATTAATAAAGGATTTCATAAACTTGTGATCCTAGTTACCCACTTACTCATTCAATTGTAAAACTATGGTTAGAGCTAGACACTATCACACTCAACCTTTGTGAACCTCGCTACTTACTTACCCATTCACATAAAATTTCAATCAAATGAGATATATTCCTTTACATAATTAATTGTATGAAGATATAATTCCATATATCTCATAATACAAACTTTTATATACCACAAGAAAAAAACATCAGATCATAAAATAACCCATTTATATAAAATGTGTTTCCTTATATTTACAAATAATCCTATAATGAATGCTTGGAAACAAAATGGGTTAATTAAAAAAACAAAATTACATCATGAATTATTTCCCATGATTCAAAAAACATGACCCCCTAAATTGATCACATAATAAATGAAAAACATAGGTTTAAACATGAAGCATAACTCCAATGTTGGTAGATCATACAAAAATAATGAAAACTAAATCATGAAAATATATTTTATAATATTTTTATAAATAATTGTAAAATCAGTTGTTACAAATCACTTTCAAAAAATACATAGGTGATCAAGGGAAAGAGATGATATTTGAAAAATATATTATAAAATATTCCAAATAAAAGATATATGAAAAAATAAATTTTCTCAATAGTACAAAAAAAAATTGAATCCTTTAATTTTAAATGATAATATTTTATGATGGGAAAATTAAATATATATAGAAATTTTCAAATGAAATTGTGTAGTAGATTATAAATTTTTTTATTTTTAAATAATTGAAAAATGATTTAGTAATTTGAAATAGTCGTATTGGTTACCCACATATTTAAAAGTGTAATAAATTTTCATTTTAAAAAGTGATAAATAATTATAAAAATCATTTAAAATAATCCATATATTCATTTAAAAAAGAATATAACATTATATTTATTGAAAATATGGACATATCCAAGAATATGAATTAGTAATAATGGGATACATTCATACCAATGGAACAATTTTATTTGGGAAAAAATTTATTCAAATAATTTTGTTTCGAATCAAGATAAAAAACATCCAAAAAATGTTTACATAAAACATAACAACATAATTGGATATAATATATCAATAATTAAATATTATTATCAATGAAGTGTGATTATGATATGATGAAGTGATTCGTTACACAAAAACTGCTTATCGCATTTAAGACTTTTTGATAAAAAATAAATGAAATTTAGAACATTAAATAAAATAATTTATATAATAAATAATAATATAATAATAATAAAACATAAAATGTTAAAAAATTTAAATCATTTAAATGTAAACATGGTGTATTGAATAAACGTTACTCAAGGGATTCAAATTTGAGACAAAAAACCCTTACCACTTGAGATGTGAATGGATTGAAAGAAAATGTTAGATATATTGTGAGATAAAAATTTATATCTCATAAAAAATTGTGATTTGTTCTAATGTAACTATTTTTGGGTACACTATATATTACTTTAAATTTTTTTAGGTGTAAATAATGAACACCACCCTCAATGAAAGTGAATATGAGACAAAAAACACTTACATTTATTCCCTTCATAGTTAGTGGAAATCTGACATCCTTTAAAATAGTCATAGCTAAAAAATATATATTTCATAACCATAGTCATAAATATTTCCATTTTATTGTATTTATTATAATTATTTATAATGAGTAAACTAATTAGATATATTGTATTACGAATATCGACTGTTAATAACATTATCATTTTTGTGCATGTTTAATAATTTTGATATCATAACAAAAAATTTTAGAATATTTTTAATATGGATGTAAAATTTAATATTATATGACATATAAATTACATTTATTTAAAATTTTATTATTTTATTTCATATGTGTTTTGGTAACATTATTCAAAAAATGAATTTATGGAAACTTATTTTGGTAATTTTTGTGAACAAAAAGGATTCATTAATTATAAGTTAAAAAATAAATATAATATTATTATAACTATATAATAATAATTATTTAATAAATATATTATAATATAAGTCGTTTTTATGTTTAATTAATACATTATAATAATTTAAAGCATTGTTCACGTAGGTCTTTAAACTGACCCAGACTTGAACAAATTGTAACTCAGATTAGGATTGCGGTTAAGGTGGTGTCTATTTTTTTATAATGTCACTATAAAAAATAATAATGAGATTATTTTTTATGATGTTTAATAATTTTTAATATGTTTTTATAATCTATAATAGCCAAAATGATAAACATAAATGTTTAATCATGGAGGTTGTAATCTGCACGTACGCACGATTAGCGTTCTCATTTCACAATGCATGAGAGGGGTGATGGTTGATATTAGATTGATATTAAAAAATATTAATTATATATGATATACCATAATTATTTTTATTTTCCACTATTACAGAATGATATAAAATAATTTAATGAAAAACAAACGACATCACTTCATATAGGCGATAGTTCACGCAATGCACTAAAGATGCAATTTTTTCTAAGTGGAAATAAATGAATGACTAATGATTGTACTATTAATAAAAATAATTAGTATATTAATTTTACTAAATTCATAATATTATTACTATGAAATGATATTCTCAAAATTTTGATTATGATGAAGAACATCAGAAGGAGGTAATACTTATGTTGGAGACATGATTTTTCCCCTAGAAGCCCTGTTGGAATTGAATGGTTTTGGATAACAATGGGTGACCATGAGATTATTTTGGTAAGATAGGATTATAGGTAGAGTAATGGGGAATAGTTTCAGGGATTAATTCTATATATGTCTATGTTTTTGAAAGGGTGTACATGAACCTCTTTTTTATGAGAGGAAATTGGAGATTTATGTAACTCCCTTAACAATTTAATAATTCCCAAGAACTATTCCAATGTCAATGGAATAAAAATATTATAAATTATTGAGTTTTTAGTGTATTAGGATATATAATGAACCAAAAATGGATTTTCCCACATATTTAACACATTTTATAAAGATTTCAGCATTATATTTATACATTTTATTCATTTATATTTAAACTGGCTAACTAGTTTTTATATAAGTGATTTTATGTTTAATTAATAATATAACATAACCCATATAACCAAATTTGGGTGTGATGTAAAAAAATTTATCCTCAATTTAATTGATTTCTGTCTTCTATAAAATAAACATTTATATTCAAATAGATAATGTATAGGAAATAAGTTTTAATAGAAAAATGACATTTTGACCGATACAGATCTTAAATATTGTTTACTATTGTTTGAAAATTAAGTTAGTGTTAATATATTTATTTCTGTTTATAAAAATAATATTAGATACATTATTTACTTTTTAAAATTTTTCTATAGTATATAAATTCCTTGATTTAAAAAAATACGATTTTAAAATTATTGTTTCATCATTAACTTAATGATTATCATTAACCCTAAAAATTATCATTTTATACCCAAAAATTAAATTTTCTATATTAAATAATGTCAATATTAATAACTAAAATATAGGAATAACCATATCAAATTAAATTTTCATGGGTATGTAAATTTTCATGGGTACGTAAATTAATCTTAACGTTATCGCATATAACATGTAAAAATCCATTTTTATATATTAATGATTATTTTTAAGAAAAATGATTTTTGATTAGGATAGAATAATAAATTTAATTTATTTCAAATAATTTAAAATAATTATTATTTTTATAAGGTTATTTATTTAATAATAAAAGAAAAAACATTATTTCCTCATGTTCTAATTAATGACAACAAATTGATGAAAATATGTTTTCCTTAAAACACATAATAAATTTTCACAAAAATTTGAATGAGTTTATAAATTAAACATAGTATTTTGGAGTTATGTATTTTTTTATTATAATATATATATATATATATACTATTTCATATAATATTATGTCATATAATTGTTTTTGTATTATAAAAATTTATATTTTCATTAAAACCAACCATTTCCAAAAAATTTAAAAACATGTAATAAACACACTTTATTGTGGTTAATTAAAATATGATTTTTAATTTTTTAAATTCAATTTTCAAATTTTTTAATATTTTCATTATAAAATAACTAATATAATAGAATGGAAATGGTATTTATTTTAAATAATATTATCAATATAAACTCCTATTAAATATTTATCGTAAGAATGTAATAACTATTAATGGTTTATCATCTTAGTATTTATTATATATTTATTAATAATGACTTATTAATATTTTTAGGTTTGTTTACATTTTTTGTTACATGTGACACAATTCATAGAACATAGTATGTAGTTCAATGTATCAAAAATATAATGACATTAAATTTTTAGTGTTATATATTAGGTGTTTTATATCTTATGTTATTAAAAAAAAGTGGTAAAATGAATAATTCATTATTAAAATACTATATAACATTATTATATAATATAAAATTAATATAAAAATATTATATAAAATTTTAGAAAATAAAAAATTTCCAGAGGAATAAATCCACAGAAAAATAATAAATAGAATAATATTATAATATTCATCAACATGTATTGTAGATCAATTTTGATTAACAAATAATCTAATATTTTCTATTTTTACCACATTATACATGAATCCTTTTAGATTTTTTTCTCCAAATCCATCATGAATTCTATGATTTTTTTGATCACTAACTACATGAAAAAAACATTGATAGTCTCAATCAATCCCGCTAGATTAATCATTTCATTGACATCACATCCTTTTATCTGAGTATAACACTTACAAACAATCATTTATTTATTCTATGCCACTCTTCCAATTTTATCTATACTATTCTTGAAGACCCTAATTATACCATTTACATAATGATTCTTGGTTAGTCTACAATCTCCAAAATATTATTTTTATCAATCTATCCCATTACATCATTCATAGATAGTATACATGTATCCTAATTTGATTCTACATAAAATTATGATAGATTCTTCTCACATAATAGAGTCGGGTGATCCATTATCCCCATCCACCAAGTATGAAATTGGATTTAATTTTTCTCAAATAATATTGACCAACTAAAATTTTTCTCTTATCTTTCTTGATTGACTCACTTGTTGACCAACTTATTCATCCGTTTCTTTAACTGATTTGGTTTCAAAATCAGCATCAATATAAATATTTTAAGATTCAGACAAATCTACATTCATTAAATAATATTTTTGAAATATTTTTTCATAGAAAGATGTTCTATAATGTTTTTTTGTCTAAATTATCAATAACCATCACATCACTTCTTTCATCAATATTTTTAATCCTTTTAATAAAGCAATTATATGATATAATATTTATTTAGATCCATAATAATATACCTTTACCCAATGTATCAATATGTTTTCTGTGATTTTCTTCATTAATATTAATAAAACCATTTCTTATGAACATCATGAGATGTTTAAAATTTATATTTCTTCCATGATATGTTTCATATGATGTATCAAATACATTTATACAAAGTAATTATTTATTAAGAGTATACATTAAAACTTATGAAATGTCATTTTAATAGTGACAAGAGATGTCACATTTTATTAACATTTTTCTTTTCATATATTTCAAAAACAATCCTTCCATAAATTCCTTATAATTGGATATTTTCCATAAACAAACATTATCCACAATATGATTCTTATAAATATAATTTTCATTCTCATATAATTTTTACTCTATTGAATTAGCTAATCTTATAATAATAATAGTTCAAAAAGTTTCATTTTCTAATCTTTATTGAAATAATTTAATGAAATAAATTAGTTCCATAATTGATCACATAAAAATGTAACATCAAACTAAAATATATCCATAAAAATTATATATAAATTAAATCTAAATATATGTTATAACATAACCAAATGATCCAAAAACATAAATATTGACCAAATTATGAAAACTAAAAAATATTTTCATCATTGGATGATAATAGTTTGTTAATATATTTCTTCCAAAAAAAAGATTCCCCAAAATTTTTGTTGATTCTCCACAATAAAAAAACATCAATAACATTATTTATATTTGATAACTTCTCAATGATTTTCTAAGATATACCGATATGTCATTGGTTCCCTAAAAAATTAACTTTATCAAATGATAGAATTAATGTATTCTATTTTCATTATTCTTAAAATAGATACCTATTAATTCTCTATAATTTAGTAATCGAATTACATGCATTGACATATATAGTGCATCAATTCAGATTGAATATGACCTCTGAAAATGAGTCGCAAAGTTTATTAACTTCCAAAAGACCATGTAAAAGATTTAAAAACTTAAAGTATATCAACATTAAATAATATTCATCAATTAAATAATTTGTTAACTTAATATAATCTTTAATTCAACATAATTTAAAAAATATTTTATTACATCAACTCTATCAAATATTTTCTCCAATTAATTTATATTACCTATCATGTGAGATGAACACCTGATGTCTAGAATCGAGGAGATACTATTCATTTATTCATTAAATGTCATATCATAAAAATTTAACTTTTTAATATTCTTCATTTCATTCAATATAATTCTAAATATTAGTTGAGACATTATTTGATTTCCTTTAATTTTAATCAATATAATCAGTCAAAAAAATTCCTCTTCTTCATAAAGATATGACCCATTTTTCAATATAATTCAATAGGTTTCCCTTTAATCAGTTTTTAGATACATTAGAATATATACTTATTATATTTATGAAATATACTACATTATGGATAAGTTTTTTGAAATTAAAATTGTAATAATATCATCAATTTTTTCCAATGATAAGATTACCTTCAACTCTCCTTTTTTTTGTTTTCCCAAGATTCTCATCATAGTGAAATTTTATTGTCACAAAATATAACATATTATGACTAATAAGACTATAAACCAAAAAAATTTAAGATAAAATATATTTTCACATTAATGTCTCTATAAATCTCATGAATTGTAATTCCTCTTTGATTTTTGGTAATTTCTCCATGGTTAAGAACATTATCCTTTCTTCAATTTTGGGTGCTCAACACCTCTTTTGGATATATTTATTTAGGGTTTTATCATTATTTATTGAATAATACACTATTTTTTATGTGTTTTAATAGAAATGAGGAATTCAATTAAAAAAGGAGGAATAGTTATAAAATCGAAAATTCAACATTGTACTCTATGAAACACATGTTCATGACATGTATTTGACGATCAGACCACCTACTATCCTATTTACATGTTGTGAATCACATTAACCTAACATGAACAATATACACATCATGTATCACATTTACACATCATGAATGCTTCAACTCAAAAACATGACGATGATACATGGAATGAACTCATTACATGACATGAAATGTTGGAATCCTAAATCCTACAAATGATACTCACCTGGAAATCTCGGAGATCCAAGATATTTAGAGATCTTTATGGATCTTATGTACCAAATGTGAAACCCAGTTAAAAATTATGAAATTCTTAGAATAGATATCATTTATAGAAGGTACCCAACACGAGTAATTTATATGCCATGAAACTCTCAGAACTATATATATCTGAGCACCCTCCAAAGCATAAAAAATATGGGACACCTCTAGAACATTTTACCTTATTCTCTGTTTCTTCATTATATTATTTACATCATATTTTTATTTCTTTACTTCCCCATTTTAATATTTTTTATGTAACCATTTACCATTCTAAAAATTTTCATTATCTTTTTTTAGTCCAATATTCAGTTTTAATACCAATTGTCCTTGAAAATCATATGTTTCCGAATTCATTATTGTTCTTTTATTAAATTTATTATTTCATTGATTTTATGTTCATTCAATTTTGGATTTTATTGAATTAAATTGATTTTAATATTGATCATGTTTCTTATTTCTCAACATTTTTTTAATACCATCATGTATAGATAATCATATTATGGTTTGAGGTTGAGTGTGAGAGTTTCATTTCAGGTAATGAATATATGATTCAAAACATGGTAACCATGTGGACAATAATAAGCTTAAAAATAAATTTTAATCTCATTCTTTTTCATGACCTCAAAAATTGGAATTGTAATTGAAGGATACACACATATCTTATGATTCATTTTTTCAAGAATATATTCATAATAAATTTAGTTTATTACCATTCAAAAGAACATAGAGTACTTTAAGCTTATGTAGATCCAATTGGTTTGACCATAACAAATTATTGACCATTAAAACACATTACAGATTAATTCATAGGTCTATCCCATTATATATTTTAGATTATGTTTCTTCATAAACCCTTAAATTGACCATTTGTACTTCATTTAATCTGAATTAAAACCCACTCTATGTAATGTTAAATAAATAAATCCAGATATATATCATGTAGAATCCTTCTATAAGATTCATATTTCTAGGTTTTCATCCTACCAGCTATCTCTACATGTCTGACCACACACATAATCAATGATACACCTTTGTAGTTGAGTGTATTTTGGGACACTATAAAATTTAATCTGATCAATGCCCATACAAAATCAATGATGTCACGAGGGATGGTAAAATTTTGGTTTTGCTGACTATGATAACTGTTCATCGGCACAACAACCATTGATTTGAACCTTGTATTTAGTCACCCCATCCCTTTTCCCCATTTTCTTATATTTTTTTTACAGAGAATAAAAATTGCATACTCTCTTTGCTCTGCTATTGCATGCATTAAGGACATCTCACTCACTTAATGATCCTTAGAGATGAACATTTAACTTTTTTTCTCAAGATAAACCTATATTAAACTACATGCTAATGATCAAAATTAGATGAACACAACTACCTTACAGTAGCCAACCCCGAAATCCTTCAATATGTTCCACTTGAACATTAGTTATAGTAACCGGTTCTGAAGAATCAAACCGTCATGGTCAAAAAAAATTCCATTAGTGGTGATATGGAAAAAATTATGTTCTCTACAATCCTCATTTATAAATTCAAAATTAAACCTAAAAATATCCATATAATCCATAACTTTGGGAAATTTAGTGAACTTTAGAGAGAAGATTCCCATGAAAACATGTCAAATTTATTATAAATCTGTTAAACCTTTTTGAATCAAGTTGTTTCCCCTAATTCCATTTAACATCGAGTATTTACCTTCCCATAGGGCTAATAACCTAATGATTTGATAAATATCAAAGATCCCAAATCTATCAGGATCTTGGAATATTTAGAGAAGAAATTTTAGGAACAATATTTCCCACCAATATGAAAATGGATACTATAGAATGGAATCAATGATTTACCCCATGAAGATGTAAAATCATCTTGGGATTCATACTATTATTAAAAGGATATAACATGTGAGTTCCCACTTCATTGAATATATTGGTGGATGTTGTTTCAAAATTTGAACTGGGGACTCCAACCAACTATATGTACTATTATGAACACCTCCAATGATTGTGGGATCTTTCTCAAGAAATGAAAAGTTAGAAGATTTTTTAGATGGTATTTACAATTATATATATCTATGAAAATGTAATATAGTACCTCCCATGTACTGAATCCATCATGTGGATGGGAATAACCAACGAGGGACATGGTTTATAGACCTCACAATGTATCTTGAAGGCTTTCATCTACCTGCTACACCACCTCTAACCCCTTCCCATATTATGGAGATCTAAGAATTTGAAATATATGGAGGCCCAAACCCATATAAATACTATAGAGATATAATATAAGAACCTTAAATTCATGATTGTAAGTACATAAATTATAATCCACAAAATAGATGGTTTCAGTAACCCCAACAATATCAATAGTAGTATTATCAGTTGAGACCGGTTCAGAAAGTTATAAAAACCCAATCACAGTTACTATCAATTTAGAAGTGACCAATAACCAATGTAGAATTAGGGTCCACATGGGTACCAAACTGAAATTACATCTCCTCAACTGCAACAACATTTTAAAAAAACAACCATTTCCTACAAGGGCACAAAAAAAAATTCATCAAGATTACCCAAGGATGAAATAACATTCCCCAGTACTGTAATAATATCTCACTACAAGAAAACCGCCGTTTAGCGGCAGTTTTTTCGCGGCGGTTTTAAAAACCGCCACTAAACGCGTTTTCAGGCCGTCATTTCGCGGCGGTTTTAAGAACCGCCACGAAAAAACCGCCGATAAACGGCAAAAAAAATTATTATTATTTTTAATTTTTTTTATTTTAATTTTATTCGAGGATTAGCGGCGATTTTTTAAAAAACCGCCGCAAAATAGCGGCGGTTTCGGTAAAACTGCCGCTAAATGAAATGAAAAAAATAAAAAATGTGAGAAACCCCGAAATCACTAAAACAACCATAACTTTTGATCCGGGCGTCCGTTGAAGCGCCACGACCAGTCAAATTGAAGGTCATAAATAGATCTAGAGGCACATATAATCAAAATCGTGAGACAGTATAAGGTGTGGAAGATATTAGAGTTATAAAAAAGTTGAAAAAAGTTCTCCAACTTCGAACGACCATAACTTTCGCTCCGGGTGTCCGTTTGGGCTCTACCACATATCAAATCGAAGCCAGCGAAGAGAGCTACGCACCGGTTCAACAGAAGCAAGCTTCTGTCGAGTTTTTCACCCCCAAAAACCCCTACAAAGGCATTCAAAACCCCATTTCCGTCACCGGTGTCCCGTCGAACTTGTCTTCAAACAGACCTAACTTTCGATCCGCGTGTCAGTTTGGCCTCCTCCACCTGCCATATCATAGCTTGTTCCATTAGCTTCAGTTTGACTAGTCGCGATGCCCATATGCACTCCTAGATCATATGTTATGGCCTTTTTAGTGGGTATTGGGTTTGTTATGTTTTTCAGTGTCTCGTTTCTAGCACCCGTTCTCCGTCATCTTTTTTTAAATGGTCATAACTTCCGATCCGTCTGTCCATTCAGTCTCTTTCACCTTTCAGGTTGAAGAGCGTTTCAGGATCTTTGATTTGACAGGTCGCGGATCTAAAACGGACTCTCAGTTCATAAGTTATCTCCATTAATGTGAGTCCAATGTTTTTGTCTCTTTATGACCGTTTTGACGGGTTTTAACAGTAGCTCCATTTATTACTGTTTATTTGGGTTTCCATGACTTTTTATCTTTATCAATGGATTTTTATGGGTTATTATGATGATTATGTTGAATTATTAAGGAGTTTTCTAGAGTTGTCATGAGTTTTCATGCATTCTCATTTTTTCTAATGCCTCATTCTTCATATGCTTCTCCATATTTTTTCATGCGTTTTCATGATTTTTCATCCCTTATCACATCTTTTCATACTTTTTCATGTGTTTCCTTTATTATTTATTATTTATTATTTATAATATACATTAATTTATTTATTATCTATTATTTGTAACTGGTTATTTATTATTTATTATTTATTATTTATTATTTATTATTTATTATTTATTATTTATTATTTATATTTATTTATTAGTTATTAGTTATTATTTATTATTTATTAGTTATATTTATTTATTATTTATTTTTGTTTATTATTTATATTTATTTATTATTTATTATTTATTATTTATTATTTAGTATTTATATTTATTTATTATTTATTATTTATTATTTATATTTATTTAATATTTATATTTATATTTATTTATTATTTATATTTATTTATTATTTATATTTATTTATCATTTATATTTATTTATTATTTATATTTATTTATTATTTATTATTTATATTTATTTATTATTTGTATTTAGTTATTATTTATTATTTATATTTATTTATTATTTATTATTTATTATTTATTTATTATTTATTATTTATTTATTATTTATTATTCATATTTATTTATTATTTATTATTTATTATTTATATTTATTTATTATTTATTATTTATTATTTATTATTTATATTTATTTATTATTTATTATTTATATTTATTTATTATTTATTAATTATTAATTATTATTTATAATTTATTATTTATATTTATTTATTAGTTATTATTTATTATTTATTATTTATTATTTATTATTTATTATTTATATTTATTTATTATTTATTATTTATTATTTATTATTTATATTTATTTATTATTTATATTTATATTTATTTATTATTTATTATTTATATTTATTTATTATTTATTATTTATTATTTATTATTTATATATATTTATTATTATTTTTTATTTTTTATTTATATTTATTTATTATTTATTATTTATTATTTATATTTATATTTATTTATTATTTATTATTTATTATTGATATTTATTTATTATTTATATTTATATTTTTTTATTATTTAAATTTATTTATTATTTATATTTATTTATTATTTATTATTTATATTTATTTATTATTTATTATTTATATTTATTTATTATTTATTATTTATTATTTATATTTATTTATTATTTATTATTTTCTATTTATTATTTATTATTTATATTTATTTATTATTTATTATTTATTATTTATATTTATTTATTATTTATTATTTTCTATTTATTATTTATTATTTATATTTATTTATTATTTATTATTTATATTTATATTTATATTTATCTATTATTTATTATTTATATTTATTTATTATTTATTTATTATTTATTATTTATATTTATTTATTATTTATTATTTATTATTTATTTTTATTTATTATTTATTTATTATTTATTATTTATGATTTATATTTATTTATATTTATTTATTATTTATATTTATTTATTATTTATATTTATTTATTATTTATATTAATTTATATTTATTTATTATTTATTATTTATATTAATTTATTATTTATTATTTATTATTTATATTTATTTATTATTTATTATTTTCTATTTATTATTTATTATTTATATTTATTTATTATTTATTATTTATTATTTATTATTTATTATTTAGTATTTATATTTATTTATTATTTATTATTTATATTTATTTATTATTTATTATTTATATTTATTTATTATTTATTATTTATATTTATTTATTATTTATTATTTATATTTATTTATTATTTATATTTATTATTCTTTTTTTATTATTTATTATTTATTATTTATTATTATTGAGTTTATATTTATTATTTATGTATTATTTGTTTTTTCAATTAATATATATAAGTATATTAAATTCTGTTTATTAAACACATGGCGAGCTTGCTGGAGTGGTAAAGTCTTTGGAAAATATGCAAGAGGTTAGGGTAGGGGTTCAAATCTCATCAAACGCAGAATTTATTTATATTGCATGGGTATGCATATGCATGTGCATGTGCATGTGCATGGGATGTGCATGCATGGATAAATAAATACGAAATAAAATAAATACGAAATAAAAAAAATAATAAATAAAATAAATACAAAATAAAAAAATAATAAATACGGAATTAAATAAATAAATAAAATAAATAAATAAAATAAGATAAATAAATAAAATAAGATAAATAAATAAAATAAATATATAAAATAAATATGAAATAAAATAAATAAATAAATAAATAAATAAATAAATAAATAAATAAATAAATAAATACGAAAAATAAATAAATAAATACGAAAAATAAATAAATAAATACGAAAAATAAATAAATAAAATAAATAAATAAATAAATAATAAATAAATAAATAAATAAATAAATAAAATAAATACAAAATAAATATATAAATAAATACGAAAAATAAATATATAAATAAATATATAAATAAATATATAAATAAATATATAAATAAATATATAAATAAATATATAAATAAATATATAAATAAATATATAAATAAATATATAAATAAATATATAAATAAATAAATATATAAAATAAAAATTAAAAAAAATTAAAAAAATTAAAGAAAATAACAAAAATAAAAAAAATAAAAAAACCGCCACTAAAAAACCGCCGCGAAATAGTTTCCCGACGCACGATTTAACGGCGGTTTAAACCGCCGCTAAACGAAAGAAAAACCGCCGCTAAATGCCTTTTTTGCCGTAGTGTCTTGAGAACCAAATCGCTGCGTTCAT
Source organism: Viscum album (assembly GCA_963277665.1). NCBI lineage: Eukaryota > Viridiplantae > Streptophyta > Magnoliopsida > Santalales > Viscaceae > Viscum > Viscum album. The sequence continues at coordinate 1,007,209,741 of OY728119.1, read as the reverse complement.
ACAAAAAGAGGATCATTGGATGACTACATAAGAGTATATTTTATAGATAATAACAATACTCACCCATGTGGAATATATCTTTTAACATATATCAGATAGATTATCACGTACATTTCCAGATAATAACGATACTCATCAGAGTTAAGAGTCTATTTTTTTGGTCTATAGAAGTTGAAAATTAATAATTTTATGTAGCCAAGAAGAGGTGAGGAAAAGAAGATAAAAGATCCTGATAAAAATGATTCAATCATCAGTAAAGATTATAAGGATATAAAAAACAAGTCCAGTCAGAAAAAAGATCTAGAATTAGAAACTACTAAAAAAAGTACCAGTTCAAATGTATCCTGAAAAAGAAGAAGTTTCCATAGCACTGCCACCTTAAAAACCCCATCTGCCCCTCCAAGAGTGGATGTGATAAGGAATAAGAGAGGGAAAATATATAATGTTTCTAGAGATACTTATGAAATTAAAAAACAACATACCCTTTAAAAATACCATTTATGAAATGTGTGATTATTCTAATTTTTTGAAGAACATTAATTACTATAAGTGGAAAATGGAGGGCCTATTATTTATTTCTATAATTTTACAATGATCCATAGTTTTTAGTAGAATATTCCACCTAAAATTTTAGACCATGTTTCAATATATATTTCACTACAGGGACATTAAATTTTAAAATATCCTTGAGTTATTTTAGTGGTAGTATCAATATCTTGACCATGTTTCTATTAATGAAGTTTAGACTCAGTGAATTGAAACTAATTGGTTTGTACCTTCAATTGGTTAAAATCTCATTCAATTACCCTTGAGGACTTTTATAGTATTTTTTGGTTGAGGTTGGTAAGTTTATATTCCATATTGATTTACATATCTTAGACCTAGATGATGAAAGAGAAATACCCATCATTTTAGGGAGACCATTCTTCATGATTGGGAAGGTGATGATTTATGTGAACCAAGGAAGGATGATTTTTAGGGTTTGAAAAGAATATGATTCATTCGATTTAGTGATCTGCACCAAGAAAATTTATGAGTATTTTATTAATTCATCTTTTTAAATGAAGATAATGTTTCTTATATAAAAAGAAAGGATGATAGATAGACACTTTCTCCTCATGAATATGATTTTTAGCTCTTGAGTTTAATTGATGTGTTTTCTCGGAGGCAACATAGGATAGGTACAACATGTTAGAATACATTTCATAAATGTTATAAAAGATTAGTAACACTAGAGACACATTATGGGTTTACATTAAAATCCACTAAAATTTCAAATTTCAAATTTTAATAAAATGTATAAATTGGAAAAATCATGTTTTGTACTAATTACATGAAGTGAAAAAGTTGGGGCTAGGAAAAATTAAATACTGAGATTTACACATCATGCATTAAAAACATGACTTAAAATACATGAAGAGAATTTAAAATTCATGAGTTAGGGTCCACGGCTGAATCCCCCCCTTCCATTCATCCACCACACTCGTTCTCTTCCCTCTTCTTATCCAACGACCTCCATAACCATCTATAATTAACCCACAAGTCTCCAACTTCCCCTCCTCCTCTCTACAACCAAAATACCCTCCCCATTAATTGTTTCCTCCTACTACCATGGACTAAACCGAAACTATAAAGAATCTTGGAAAAGGTGATGACTATTCACTTTCACCCATGTGACCTTCCATTACTCCACCACCGCCGACGAAATATCTGACCCCCTCGCCATATACAATATGTTAATTCACTCCATCCGCCTCCAGCCAGTCTGAGGCCTTATCCATCTAGTCCAATGGTAATGCCTCATGTCAGTACATGAACCTATGACTACATTTCTCTACCCATGGGAATCAAGTGCAGTTGGACCATCAATAAGCTAAACCAATGAGGAAAAATAAGACCATATAATTGCATGTACTCAAGGATATCCACGTTTATAAAGATGTTCAAAAACTTTTTGGTTGAATTCACCACACTAGCATCATTGATATGCATGAGGGGATGTACTTGAATCTATTCTTAGAGTTCCTGTCCACATTGGTTTTTGACTTAGCACACATCACCATTTTTCATAGTGGGAGTCATTGGGAGCTCACTCTATAAGACTTTGGTGTCAGACTTGTTATCTATACTAATGAATCCATTGCATCCCCTCTCTACTCAACCTTGAGAATAGGCCCAACAAAGGAAGATGTAGTGAGTACATTACACATGATCACATGGATCCATAGAGCTTTCACGATCCATGTACGGTGAGGAGAACCCGGATGTGGGGTGTTACCTTACACATATTACACTAGGATATATACCATGTGTGGATAGTCACATGAATTCCCATGGAAGTATCTGTCAGATTATGGTAATTATTTTAGAATATTCTATGGGAGGAACTTTCTTATATATGGCCAACAAATTGATATTGTACTACTAGACATAGGTGTGGTGTGATCGAAGTACGTTGATGGGAGTAAACTGCTTCACCTCTACTACACATCATCTCCACGTCTTCGATGCTACTCAGCCTTATTCCTATTTCAGAAAGATGGATTCTTTTTATCTTTTCATTCTACTCAAGATTGGGTTTTTGAGGAATATCGAGGGAAGATACTAGAGGTCCACCAAGTATGTGGAGGATGTTTAAAAGTTTTTTGCTCACCCCATCCTAGACCATTCCCCTATTCATATGGATTCTTATGATACTAACCTACCATCATCCCCTACTTCCACCACTACCCCACCATCACCTGATGTTCCAATATCACCACCTACGAACAGTACACCAACCCTACTACCACTATACATACCCCCCGTTATTGCCTAAAATTTGTCCAATTATCACAAGTATGTAGATAATTAATTATATATTTCCATTCACATTATAATCCCTTCCACTAAGATATCACATTTCACCACCCTTGCCCCACCAGTATCCTTTACATCTACCCAAACATCACCCTCTTCATACCCCACTTCTACCCCAATTCCCAACCAACCTCCCACCCTGCTCGACCTTCCTCTAGGGATCACTATCCCTAGTGAATATCAATAGTTCATTTTAGATAAGGATCAATAAAAAAGGGCCCCTCCCATCCTACAACCTCAAGGGTGAAATTTATTGATCCAACTCCAAGATGTATGGCCCTAATATAGATCATCACCACACAACAACCCATACTGACTAAGTCCACTTCCAACAATGCGACACCTACTATGGGGGCTAATGATCCTTCTTTAGCTTCCATAAAATCGATATATAGAGAGAGGAAGCCTTAGGAACCCACTGTTTGGTAGGGGATTACCCATGCCGATAGAAACAACACTATATACACCTTTTAGTCATGTATATTTTTAGTCCTCACCTATGATATCTTGTTTTTAGGTGTATATATTTATACTCCCTTTATATCCCATGTTCTAAGAGGTATTATTTAGCATATTTATGGATGAGAAGAAATTTAAACACAGTTACTGCTTTCTTATTTTTTATGTTTAACTAATTTCATTTATTTATCCTTGTCTTGCTTTGTTACATAAATTATGGACATTAAAGAGTATGTCACAACATCATATAGCCTTCTTAATGGTATCTATTAGTGTCCAGATAATATACAATAACAGTTTAATGAACTCCATATCCATAGAGTATAAGATATAACTCTTTACTTTCATTGAATTAACTGTTACAACATTATATTTTTGATTGGATCATTCCTTTGGTGGTTATCCCAACTAAGCGCCGCTGTGATCTTGATGATGCCACCACAATTTCCCATAAGAGGTCGAAGACATTTTTGTTTATGGAAGGAACCAATTGACCACTTATCCATCCATCTAGTCGATGGTGTATTTGTTACCACTTTGTTGGATATAACTCATATATTTTTCTATGTTTTAATTCATTTGTTTAGAGAAATTGGATTTTTTCTTTTCTCAAACATTTTTTTCATCGTTCATCCAAAACATCATTGTAGAAAATTAGATCATTTATCTATGCTATTTTCATATACTATTAACTATGTGAATCTACACATTTATCTTCTAACATATTGACTAACACCTCTATACTGATGGTTTATCTAGTGAAGATATTTTTCATCAAGAAATTTTGTATATAGAATAATTTTCCATCACCATCCATCAATTTACCCCATGGAGGACATTACACTATAGGGAGAACTCGATTCCCTAATTTAAAATTCCAAAATTACCATGATTTATCTATATATTATAATACTTATTTCTCTCCCAAGACACTTTCTAGAATAATGTGGATATTATTACATTTTGTGTGTGAGGGAATCATTTTGCAGATGTTTTATTTTCACACATTTTTTAGCATGTTTTCAGTTTTTTAAGAGTCAGTTTTCATTGAAATAACTATTTAACTTGAAATATCATTAAAACCATTTGAATAAAAGATTTATTTCTTCAAAATTTTGAAATCCATTATTAATACTATATATAATTTTATCATTTCTGATGATTTGAGTAATTAAATTATAATTCTAGGCTCTTTGGATTTATTTTTATTTAAATTTAATAGATATTGTGACCTAATTGGATTCTAGTTATTTTATACACTCCCATTCATGAAAGGATTATACATCTACATATGTTTTCATCCTTTCTGAGCATATTTATTATGATATACATAGGTAATGTTAAACTTTTATAACTTTTATTGTTGTATTATTAAAGCTATGACAAAATAAATACACTGCTAAAATTGTTGAGTCAATATTTCTGGATCCATTTCTCTTGAGTAAAAAATGTACATATATCAATATATTTCTAGCAGCACTACTAAAAAATAGGTATTTAACAACACTGGTATTTATCTGTGCTATAAAAAAGAACTGATAAATGGAATCTTTATTAGTGCTAAAGAAAGAAATGATAAATTTAACCATTTATCCTTACTTTTTTTGCATTGATAAAAGGGTCCTCTAATAGATATTTATTTTTGGTAGTAATAATGGGTACCCTTTACCTGTGTTATATTTTTAGTTCTCATAAAGGAATCCCTTATCAGAACTTTTTTAGCACTCACAATGGTCTGAATAAATAAAATGAAATATTGATATACAGAAAAAATAAAAATTGAGTTTATTAAAAAAATATTACAATTATCATTAATTAAATAATTAATGATAAAAATTAATAAATTGAGTATACTATATATAAATTATAAATAATAATAAATAGTATTTATTAAATATATAGATATATGGAATGTGAAAATTAAAGAAATTATAATTAAAATATGTAAACTGAGGAAAAAATTACATATTTTATTAATTAGATGATCATTGATAATGTTAATAAATAGTATATATTAAATATATAGATATATATTAATGTATAAAAATATAAATTTTTTATTGAAAAATATTTTTGCACTTTTAATTAAATTCTCTTATATTTTGTGAGTAATGGTATACAATAAAAACTTATTTTAATTAAAAATACTTACTAATTGCATAGAGTAATGAAAATATAATTGAATTTCATTTTATTTTTCAATTTAACATAGATCAAATGTGTTTTATATTGATTTAACATATTCATAATTAATGCAATTTAATATACAAAGAACACACACAAAACGTATCTATTTTATAGATATTATTAAAGTGTACCTCTTTTTAATTTATTTAATTTCACTCAATTTTTATATTAAATCTCTCAAAATTAAATATTCATCAATAATGTTAAAAACATTATAAACCCAATATTTTTTAAAAAAAATATCTAAATAAAAATATTGATAGCACACACAAGATTTATGAAGTTATATATTTATAATAATAATGAAATGTTTAGTTTTTTTCAATGTATTTATATAATTATAAATAAATATTTTTTTATATATGTATATATGATACTTATTTTAATAATTATAAAATTAATAATAAATTTACATAAATAATTAATATAATTAATAAATTTATATTTATATATATTATATATATATATATATAATTATATAATATATATATTGTTATACATATTATTTTTTAAACATATTTATATAATTCTAAATGAATAATTATATGATTAAATAATTAAATAATTATGATAAATATATTTTATTAAGGAATATATTAACTATATATATATATATTAAGTATAAATATTTACTTAAATTTTTTTGTATTTATAATTGTAATTATAAATCCTTTATTAGTGCATAAGTAATAACACATGATAAAATAAATCATCATAATCACTTTTTTAGTCCTAATAATGATGAGGCTCTATTAGCACTAAAAAGTGACGATGCATTCAATATTAATCAACAATGAAACATTAGTGCAAATAAAGATGGATTTTATCAGTTTTTTAAGCGCTAATGAATACCTACCTTTATCAGCACTAAAAAACACTAATAAACATGTCTTTACTTAGCACTTATTAATTTAGAACTGATAAACAAAATCTTTATTAATGATTTTTTGAAATCACATATAAAGGTATCCTGGTTTATTTGAACAAACCTAACCAGTTGTGAACCCTTCAAGATATCAGAAGCAATCTTTAGAAGCCACCCACTATAAAAAATCCTTTGTAGTTAATCAAATCTCGAATCCCACAAACCCACTTGAATCACACAAACTGACTACCTCCAATTGCTCAAACATCTTCGGGCATCTAGTGTTCACATGTAGTTAGGGTTTTCGATGAAAAAATAAATATCTAGATGTGAGGGTCTAATATTTTCTTCAACCTAGTGAGGTAGTCATATGTTTTCATTTGTAGGATATTATTTTCATTCTTTATATTTTGTTTCATTTTTGATTTATTCTTTGACAATTTCAGCATTTTTTCAAGTCATTGTATAATATTTTTATTTTTTTTATATTATCTATTATTCTTGACAATTGATTTTGAATTCCTATTTTTTTCTTTTTATATTTTTGTTTTTAATAAATATGATTCATTGTCTACATATATACCTTAGCTAGCTCTGAAAGAATAATTTAGTAACTTTTTTCAAATCATATAAAATAACCAATGGTCCATAGATAAACCAATTAAATAAATATTTATTCCAATGTATAAATAGTGGAGGTTTTGGATATAAAAACATTAAACAAATGACAAAATTGACTTTGAAAACCAATTTTCAGTCTGATGATGGCGTGGAGTAGCAACAGAAGCTAATTTTATGCAATTATTGTAATGAAATTTATTAATTTAAATTATATATTAATATTTATGAATAAGGTATTTCCTTAAAAATTTATTTTCTAAGAACAGTGTAGTTTTATCTTAAGATAATATTAGTAAAGATAATACCATATATTTTTTATTTTCAATGCCTTTATATTTTCAAAATTAGTATAGGGTTGTATTTATTTTACTATGTTGTGGTATTCTACATTAAGGGTTACACATATTTTTTTTTCCAATTTATGATTATTTTATATATATATATATATATATATTTGTGTAAATATATACTTTCTATATATTTATATCCATATTTGGAACAAATAATGTAATTTTGATTTTAAAATTATTTATTAAAAATTTATAGATCTGGATTTCCAAATTAGGAAGGAATTATTATTACTTATATTAAAATTTATGCCTAAATGTGCATTTTTTTAATTATATTTATTTTAAATATATATATGTATATGTTTAAATGTGTTTGGGATAGACATTGCAAGGGTTGGTGTGTTTTTATCCCTTTTTTGTGATATATCTTATTGATCTTTATTATTTATTTATGCAAACCTCTTTATGGGCCTCCCTAGAATATCAAGGTTGGGTCAATGTATATTAAATGAACTACCTAGAATACTTCATATGGGTTTATATGATGTAGAATCCTCCCTATAATACTTGGTATGGGTTTGTGTGGTGATATGATATCCCAAGAGTCCTGATATTTTTTCAAAATTTTGATATACCATTAAATTTAATGTAATAATTCTTCAGGTTTCTACATCACTTATTCCAAAAAAATACAATGGATGTTATCAAATTATATAAGTTATAAATTACTTTTATGTATTCTTCCTTTTATGTGTACAATTATTTGTTCCATCCCTAGAAATCTTTGATTACTGTCTATATAAATGAAATAAATATTTATTTATTAATTTTTTTATCAATACAATTTTATATCTTCTCATTGATTCAATGCGAGTTTATTATTTTGGATTAAAATATTTGGGATTCATATTACTCTTTTTTTGGATATATTATATTTTTATTTGTTTAAGTGATTTAATAGAGACTTTATTTGTGTCAAACTATAGTTATTATTGCAATTTTTCTTGAGAATCATCTCCCATATGTTTTATAGACAACTTCTATCCTCATCATATTCAGATCCCGAAAACCCATTATTGTAATTTTTTCTTGAAACTCATCCCATAACAATTTTATGTTAATTTTACTACTGTGAGTGTTATTTAACCCATGTTTAACTACTTAATTATTCCATGAATCATATGTGCATGTCCATAAGAGATGATGAATGTGTCAAACAATAAAATGAAATTATAACTGTCTAAAAGATTAGTTGATGATGACAAGTTTTTCATACATTTTTACCATTGAATAAATTCATTTAATAACACCTGATATAGTGGAGAAATTATATCCTTCAATTCTATATCACATTTTCTTTAGAATACTGAAATTCTTTGATATAATCAAATGTTGAGTTTCCCTTATTAGATTTTTATAAAACATTAACCATTGATAATGAATATATTATGTGTATTTATATATTACTTGTAAAAAAATAAATCATTTATGAATCCAATAAGATGTATATGAATCAAAAATGGATTCATGCTAATCTTTAGAGAAATGTGAATGAATATAGAGTTAAATTGTTCATCATGATTCAAAGGGAGTATGAATACAATCCTTCTCAAATACTTTATCTTTTCTTTACATTGTTTTTATTCAATAAAAATTAGTCCGAACAAGTTAGAAGAACATTTTATTTGTCACAGAATAGATCATAGCGATTAATGTTAGACTAAACATTTGAAAAACGTAAATTTGGAAACTGATTGGGATGATACTTTGGTTTATTGATCATTTGACATTAATATCGGTGTAAATGTTGATGGGGATCACATGGATGAAATGATTGTAGAAATTAAATATGACCTTGGTGATTGTCCAATTATTTTTTAGGAGTTAAATAGTTCTTCCAAGAATTCATTTTATACCAATTTTAAAAAATACACAACATTGTTAGCTATATTGATGTTATATAATTTGAATTATTGTAGCATATGGAGTGACACAACCTTTACAGAACTTTTGGGTATCCTCAATGATAAGCTTCCCGGTGAAAATGTACTACCATGAAGAACATATGATGCTAAAAATGTTATGTTCAATGTGAATGATACATAAAAAAATCAAGCTTGAATAGTTGATTTCATATTGTTTTGAAACGACCATGAATGAATCCCAAAATTCCCTAGTTGTGGTGCATATTGATACAAGAAAACTGAATCATATCCATAGAAATCTATATGAATCATTCCTATAATTCAATGATTTAGAGGGAAATATGTATATCAGGAAACTATGATACAATTGACATGGAATGTAGATAGAATAAATAAATATGGGAACCTATGACATCAAGTGGATTATCCATAGTGAAAAAAACTGATTATGAGTATCCTGAATTTGACAATGAGTTGAGAATTTTTTTTGTATATTATCTATAGATAGAATAAATGTTTTTGGTCTATAGAGTTATAATAATAGTGTGTAACCCATCATGTTGTTAAAGTATATCCTACATACATGGTTATGAATAAAGAATAAATACATTATATTTTCACTTCTTACATCTAACCCAAAGGAAACTAGTAATGATATTGAAGTCTATTTGGCTCTACAAATTGAAGATACAAATTTGATGTGTGATACAAGTGTTAAAATATATCATGCTCATAGAAGCGAAGAATTCACATTGAGGTCAATACTGTATGAAATGATAAATTACTTCCTTTATTATGAATGTTTATCAGTCTACAACATTAAATAATATTGGGGTCTCACATTTATAAAAACCACACATTCATAGTTCAGTTGAATCATTCCTCAACGATTGTGTTTTTAGTGCATAAAATTGTTTCACCTCGATGACATTAATACTGGTCCTAGAAAACAATATTCTCTGGGAATATTGAAGAAGGTACAAAACCATCTCCAGTATTGGGTGATCAACTGTACGAAAAAGTAAATTATTTTGACATTGTTTTCTGTAAATGTTTTTCGAAAAACCATAAAACTTTAATTCAAAAGAAGATATATTTTTTTGAATTATAGTTTTTGAATTGATTATATTTCAGACATTTTCTTCATTTTAGGGATATAGAAAAATTTGTATGTGATATTGTTATTAGAACACCACTAAATATTCCTGAAAAAATAAAATATGGAATCATGGATATGTTGGACATGATTGAAATGGGGTTAAGGGATGAGTTGGAAACGATGAAGGGTAAAAGGTAGGAATTATTACTCTAGTAACTTACACTCTATCCAGATAGGAAAAATTTAATATTTTCTATTTCATTAATAGTGATTGAGTTCCATAGGGTTATTCCAAAATTATCATGTATGTATTGTCAGTGACTAATTTGAAGTTAAAATGACTAAAATAACATGAATAATATGTTTTGATTAAAGATCTAATGTGTGTTTCTTTCTGTTGAATTCTTCCTCAAATTGTACCACATACATTAACCATACACTTCTTCTTTTTTCAAAGACATATATAGTAAAGTTATAGACCTGGTGAGTTTTGCTATCATGAATAATGAGGTTCCAATCACATTATTTGAATTATAGATGTTCTTCCAATCACCATTCGTTGATATAATGGTTCATTAGGTAGTTCACTTGGTTATAAAGGTTCAACTATGTGGTATTTTCCATTATAGATAGATGTGCCTTATTGAATTGTATATGAATATTTTGAAATTGTGTGTCGAGAATCGAAGTCAACAAGAAGGATGCATTATAGGAAGATATATTGATGAAGAAGGTATTTAATTATATACATATTACATGTATGATGTTGACAACATTGGTCTCCAAAAATCTTGTCACAATAAATTCCTTATGGGTGAAGGGACTCCCAGAAGAGATGTTGTTAGTATTTGATTGAGAGAGTGGGAGGAAGCTCACCATTATATTTTACATAATAGAAAATATGTTGGTTTATAAATTGATTAACACAAAGAAATTATTTGATTTTTTAATCCATCATGGGATGAAGGATTGATGTCAAATTCACCTAATAAACAGCTATATGATAGTTTTCATATCAAATTTACAAGTACTTATCTGCAAATGTTTATTAAATCATTGAATGAATTAAATGGAACACTAGAGTACCCAATTTAAATGATATATATTACACTAGTTTTCTAATAAATGGTTTTACATTCTAAAAAAATTTACATGATCACTACAGTACAATGAAAAAAATGGTGTTATTCTTGTGGCTAAAGAAATGAAAATATCTGGTTCCAAGGAAAGAAATCCAAATTATGAAAATATGTCACATTTTTTCATTATCGAATAGATATACAAGTTGTATTATAAATAATTTCAAGTGCTGATTTTCAATTGCACAATGGTTGACAATATCATTGCAATGAAAGTTGATGAAATGGGATTTGTGAAGGTGAATTTCAATGTGACAGGGGAAAACTATGTGACATTCATAATGGAAACACAAGTAGTAGAATTATTTTATATCTTGGATCCAAAAAAAATAATGGGTTTATTATCCCTTAAGAGACTAAAATAAATATTGGGTCGGATGAAAATCTAATTGAGGATGTCCCTTTTTATGGGAGATTAGAAACACTTTATGTATTTCCCAATGTAGATAATATGTTTTATATTAGTGGTTACCACAAAGATTGGATGTGAATTATTGATAGAGGAACCAAATACCTAGAACCATTAAAAAAATGAAATTGAGTTAAAAGATAAACTATTTTTTATATACCATGTTTCCCTCATAATATTATTTGTTCTCTACTGCATTAAAATAATATAAATTAAATTATTGACTACTCATGCAGAAAATATATTCTGAAGATGATGATATTACCCATCCCTCATTAGAACAAACAACACTTAATAAAACCATTTGTAAATATTAAAAGGTAATGTTACGATATACATTCTCTATTTTACTGAAAATTTATAAAATGGAATGTTGATTTAATTTTCATTATTACTTGCAGATATCATTTATTTAAGAAGAATCTTTTATATCCATCTTGAATTTGTAGGAGGAGCATGGATGTTATCTATGCTCAATCATATAGGTAATATAAATGTTTTCATTGTAAAATCATTATCCATAGAATTAATATATTGTTTTATATTTATGTTTAATTTATTTATTTTTTGGATTAATCACATAACCATTTTTTTCTTGAATAGGTGGAATCTATTGTTCATGTTGGGGTGGTCTATCCATATTTATTGCCTTTCTGTACCAAAACTCTCACAAATGTCTTATCCCCCAATACTATTTCACCAATGTAGTTTTTCATTTATAACATTCCTTTAATATCACACATTTCATGACATATATGACTCAAATGACTTATTTATATTTAAAATTGACATTAATTTTAGTGAAATAGAAAACTGAGATACTAAATATTGATAAAACATATTCACATTGGTTTGATACATTATGAAAAATATCCATAAGTCATTTGTGAAGTGTATGAATCAAGCAAACTTCAATTTAATACATAATGAGCCCAATATGAATCAATGTGTTAGTTATCAGTTTAAAATTGAGTTTTATGTTCAGCAAGTCTCACTCATTGAAAACCAATCAAATGGGCTTAAATTTTCCTTATAATTTATGAGAAAAAATCATTAGACATTTTAGACGTATAGGAATCAACTTCACATAAAACTAATACATTATGTGATTGCAATGATTCCAAATTTTGTGATTCCAGTTTAAAATTTCATTTTAGTAAAAAAATAATAGACATACTCATACTAAGTAAATATATTAGATTGTTTTGATACTTATATTAAATTATTCTAATTTAATTAGAGATGTGTTTGAATCATCTTCACATCAATCTGACACATGATGTGACTGGTATGACTCCATTTGCATCTTTTTATATATAATTGTCATCAATTTTTGTAAAATGGGAAATTAATATACTCAAAACCAAGAAAATGTATTCATATTGATTTTATACTTTATTAAAATGGTCTATAAGTCATTTTTAGGTGTAGGGACCATCCACACCTAAATCTGATACATGATATGCCAGGTAAGACTTAAACTCATCTCTTTTAGTCTATTATTGACATTATAGTTCAAAAGGATTCATTGAATGAAAAATAATAAAAAAACTTGGGTTTTTTTTTATAATTTTGGAAAATAATTCATATTTCATTTTTGATGCATTGGAATTATTCTTACATCAAACTGATAGATGATCTGATCAAAATGAGTCAATGTGTGTGTTTATAGTTTAAAATTTCATTTTTCTAAAAAAGAAAACTGACATATTCAAAACAGAGAAAAACATTCAAATTGTTTTGATAAATTAATAAAAATACCCAAAATACATTTGAGACATTTATTAATCATCCACTTCTAAATATGACCAACAGTTTGACTGATATGACTTAAAGTGCATATTTTTATTTAAAATCGACCATAAATTTTCTTAAAATGAACAACTGATCTACTCACAATTGATATGACACATTTATAATGTTTATATACATTATAAAATGATCCATAAATCATTTTTTATGTGTTATAATCAGCCTCACCTCAATCTCATACATGATTTTCCTGTTATGTATTAACGTTTCGATTATCAGTTTAAAATTGACATTTGAGTTCGATAAGTTTTACCTATTAAAAACTGATCAAGCGTGCCCATATTTTTTTGATAGTTTAGGGAAATAATACCTAGTCTACTGGTGACATTTATGAATTAGGCTAACTTTAAACTGATACATGATGTGTTCGGAACAACTAAAAAGTGTCTGTTTCCAGTTTAAAATGACATTTTCTCAAAAAGACAATGGGCATAATATAAAATAATAAAATGACTTAATATTGTTCTAATACAATTGGAAAATGATCCCCAATTCATTTGAGGTGTCTAGGAATCAGACTCACCTAAATCTAATGTACGGTGTGATCAATATGACTATATTTACATCTTTTTGTTAAAAATTATAATCTATATTTGTAAAATGGACAACTGAACTACTCAAAATTGGGAAAATTCATTTAGATTGTTTTGATAAATAATAAAAATGACATATAAGTCATTATTTAGGTATAGTTATCGTCCACACCTAAATCTGTTACACAATGTTCGATGTATGAATCAAAGTCTCTGTTATTAGTTTAAATATCAAATTTTTTACTTCTAAATGTGCCACTCACTAAAAACTGATAAAAAACTCTTGGTATTTCCTTATAATTTAAGAAAATGATTCATATTTCATTTTTTACATGTATGAATTAGTCTTATAGAAAATGGATACATGATGTGATAAGAAAGGGCCAAAGTGCATGTCTCATATTTGAAATGTCATTTTAGTTAAAAAGAGAATTGATGTACTCAAAAATGTGAAAACACATTCCTATTATTTTGATACACTATAAAAACAATCCATAAGTCATTTGAGAAATTTATGAAATAGGTGCACCTCTATCTAAGCCATGGTGTGACTGGTATGAATCAAAGTACATATTTTTATTTAAAATTGACATCAATTTTAGTAAAATTGAGAATAAACCTACTCAAGAACTGTATGCTTTCAGTTTAAAATCAAAATTTTACTTCAAAAAGTTTCACTCACTAAAAACCAATCAAACACACTCTGATATTATTTATAATTTAGTAAAATAATTCATAATTCATTTATGATGAGTAGGAATCAGTTTCACATTAAACTAATACCAAATTTGATCAGAATGATTCAAAAGTTGTGTTTCTAGTTTAAAATGACATTTTAGTAAAAAATAAAACTGACATACTGAAGTCATATAAAACATATTTATATTGTTTTTATACTTTGTAGAAATTATCCATAGGTTATTTGTGATGAGTTTTAATCAGCTTCACTATAATAAGATGGACATTGTGATTGGTATGACTCAGAGTGAGCATTTATATTTAAAATTGATATCAATTTTAGTAAATGTGAATTTTTTAGTAACATTAAAAAATTTGGATAATTTATTCATATATATTATTACTAAAATAATAATTGTTTTCATATATAGGTAAATTATTTTTCTTGAGAAAGGGATGTTTGTTCATCATTATCATGAGTCAGGGTCAGGATTAAACATCAAAATAACATTGATGTTTTGGAATATATGTAATAATTTGTATTTATGTAATTGTATAAATCAATGTTTGAAATGTCTATAATATAGTGTTTTTATTATATTAGTGTTTTAAATTTAATTTAATTTTAACTTTTTATTAGGAATTTTTATTGTTGATATCTGGTGTATTTCAGGTGCTATGATATGCTATTACAACACAGTGCATTGGAGCTGTAGTACGTTGTTACAGAACACGATAGTATGTCACTTTATCAGGGATTTAAAAAGAACTAATAAATGACACATTTATTATCTCTTTTAAAAGTGTTGATAAAGGATGTATTTTTTAATTCTTTTAAAATAACCCATAAAGGTACATATTATTAGATCTTCTATAATTGCTAATAATGGGACCCTTAATTATTAATATTTTTGCACTGATAAATGATTGGGGATTTTAATATTCCCCGGTAGTCAATAATTTTTTAGCACTGATAAAGGAAATTTGTTTCATTGTTAATGTCATATTTTGTAGAATTGTAATATCAATAAATAACCTTGTTATGATGTAATCATTTTAATCATTTTATCCCTTCCTAAACTGCTCATGGTTCTATGAAAGATTCTATTTTGAATATGTGGGGTGGGTGGTTCATCTCATTAATACATGGGATTTTGATAATGAGGACACATATGGTTTCATTTTCACTAGATTTATATGACATGGTTCATTATTACCATCACCATTTTGTATATATACCATGTTTTATTAATATATGTATATATAGATATATATGGGTTGTGAATTAAGGTAAAAAATCACCATTAACAGAACAATAAATCTTATAGTGGGTCACATATGGTTAGGTGATGGATGTGAGATCTGTCATAGAAATAGATTTTAAAAAATAATTAAAATAAAAAAAATGAAGGAATAAGTAACATTTTTTTTATTTCTTATCATATTCAAATACCTTATTTGATATGTTTAGAGCAGGAATATAGTTTTGTCTAGGGGGATTTTCATCATTGAAATGTTTGTGATTATTGTAAATTATTCTATAGGGATTTACCTTCTTTTTGTGTTTTTTGTTATCATATATCGAGATTCCCCCAACCTTATAAACATTTAATCCTTATTTCTTAATCCCTTATGATTGATTTTTTATTTTTTTAATGAGTTGATAAGTTACGACCAATGAAAATATTTTTTCAGGAAAATTTATTCATGGTAAGAGAATAACTCTAGTTATATTTTTACTTGAGTGATGAGTGAAAATTCATTCTGAAGTAAATTAGAAAATGAGAATAATATCCAGGGAATAGTATATATATTGTAATTAAATGAAGAATCAATTTGAATAAATAACATAACTATGAGGCATGACTAATTTTCCCTGAAGGATTGATTTTGGAGGATATTATTATAAAATATTCACTCAGTTTTGTTTTATTAGTTTTAAAGGTACATTTATTTTGTAATTTTTTTTTGAAATGAAATCAATGTTGATAATCATTTTGACTAAGAATAAGAAATTGTTCATGTGTTAGATAAATTGATAATATGAATTAATATACATCTTTTGGATTCATTTATTTAAAATTTGATCTTTCTTTATTCGATAATACATAGAGTTTTTATGAGTTTCCATAGAAATGAGGAATTCTAGACTCAAAGAATTACTATTTTTAAAATGAAAACATTTAACATTACAGTATATAAAACATAAATTCATGACGTTTATTCCATGAGTAATCCACATTCAAACTGATTTTCAAGACATAAATCCCATTTAGATGACATGAACCAAGTAAACATCATGAATCACATTTACACATCATTAAAGCATCTAATCTGAACACAGATGAAGATATATGTGGTGAACACTAAGAATGATGGAAAAACATTGAAACCTAAAACTTTCCAAACATACAAGACATGAAATCCAAGAGTTCTAATATCTTTAGAGATTATTTCATATCTGAATTATATGATTTTATACCCAATTACACATCATTAAATACTCAAACAATAAGTAACATGAAGAAGTTACATGATGTCATTAATTTACCTCTATAATAATTCATATTAAATTTTATTATATGATTGTTCTAAAGAGATCTCTGATTTCACACACATTTTAATTGCAACCTGATTATTTTTTAATTCCTTATGGAATAACTATCCAGGGATTATTTCTTCATGAACTGAAACCATTATGTTGTATATAGGGGAAAAAATTCTAATAATTTTCATTAAAACATTTTAATTTTTTTACTAAAGTCTAATTCCATGTATTTCACTAAGAAAATTGGTGTGAATATTTACAAATCCATCCACACTTTTTCTAGGATTAAATTTTTGATCATAAATTATATTTTTTCTAAATATATTTATTTTTTACATTATACCACCTAAATAGGTGTAAATTTTTTTATTCCATATTAAATTTCTATAGATATATCGATCTTGTTCATATATATTTGAATAAAAAATCTAATGAAAAAATAATTTTGAGCCCCTACATCATTAGTAAACAACATCAAATCTGGTTCTATCATATATCTTTTAGTGGGATCACAAACATGAATTTAGTGAACTACTTATGAGTATAAATTTTCCCCAATAGATCACAATTTCTAACTAATCTAGTTTTTTCAAATTTACTAATATCAAAATTAAATAAAAAATCCCCCAATTTCATTAACAATATTATCTATTATAGTTGTTCCCCCCCAAATCATTCATGAGATAACTAGTTGTTTTGATATTAATTTTTTTTCACTAGTGTTCATGTTGAACAACATAAGAGGGGGTGAATTTGTGTGTTGAGAATTTTTATTTTTATATAAAAAATTTAATTTGTGTATTCTTGTGTATAAATACAACTTGAATCCATTTTATAATCGCATTTAGATAAAAAAAGTAAAGATAATAAAAAACAATTTTTAATAGTTCAATCATAAATGGATATATACAAGGAGATCATAACAATGATGCATTTATATGAAAATGAACAACTAATTTGCTAATATGCAATTAAAATAATTATGTAGAGATCACTGCTCTTTAAATGTACACATACTCTTCCTCTCATCCACTTTATAATTTCCAGAGTTATACAAGATTATAATTCTAAGGTACGTCAAAATCTCAAGACTTCAATAAAAATAATTAACAAAAAAAGAGAAATATAAAAGATTATATAGTTTTAAAATATAGGTATTTAAATAATATAACTTATAGATTTATTTATTCTAGCGTGGTCATTATGGAAACTCAAACTAATCAAACTTCAATTAATAATTTAAGACATTAAATGAACTTAAATGTTGATCCTTTAAATTATGATCATTAATAATCCACCCCTTATTCCCTTTTCTATGTGATGAAAATATTTATAAAATATACTTCCTCTTTATCCATAATGTAGTTTAATTTAATATTGGAAATGAAAAAAAAATCAACTTCCAACATTCTATAATCCACACCTTGAGTCATCTTCTATCAAATCCACATAGATTAATTTTAATAAGTAGTTACTAGAAACTTAATTTTTTACCCTACCATCATATGTGTATCACATAGAAATATCCATCTAGGATATTCATATTTAAATAATTAGGATCCAACATCCCCTTTACAATAGGACATGTCTGTTTCATCTTAATCTAATAAAATCTACCAGATGAGTCATGATATAGTGGAAATCATCACAAAAATATCTTTCTAATTGAGGAAGAATAACATGAGACTACATATTAATAACCCTATAGATTTTTTATAGTGGTAGTATGTGATGTAGACCATTCAATTAGATTTTATGATTGATTATTTCTGGGAACAACTCATTCATAAAATACTTAATCTTATTTAAACCAAGTTATTGACATCACCCAGATATACATTAATGGTATGACAAAACATATCATCTAATTAAATAAAATTCAAATAGAAATTAAAATAATATATGTATTATTTGATGATTGGAGTATATTTCAGTGTGTGAACCTTAAAAACACTAATGTTTTTATGGGAAATGAACTGCAATGTGAAAATATCCATTACCGTGTGACCTCTGAAATCATCATGTGAATGAAACATATAATTTTATACATTAACCTTAGGAAATCCATCCTCATGGTGTGATTCATATATTATAATGTGAAATTTTCATAAACTAGAACAGAATACCTAATATGATTAGTGTAGACATGTAACGAAACAAAATTATACCAATGAAATTTCCATTCTTATTTTTATTTTATAGAGTATGAATCATATATAATGACATAGAGATCACAATATAGTCTTTATAAATGAAGAATAAAATAAATAATAGGAATTTATAGATGTTAAGGAACCTATACCGATGAAATAGTCACTCTCCTGCATGAATAGTAATATGAACATCATGAATAGTAAATTAGCTGGATGATTAGTAACCTAACCCATAAAATTATAAATAAAATTTACGCATCTCATAAGTGAAATTATGATATAATTATATCATAATAAAAGTAAGTGAATATTGTAAAAATTAATATTTAAGTGTTAGTATTTTTATAAGACATAAATATTTAATTACAATTATATAATTAATAAAATCGTAAAAAAGAAAATTCAATTTCATAAAATGTATTAAAAAATCATTATTTTTATGTCTTATGATTTTAGGTTAATTGTATGAGACCTTACATAATTATTTAAAGTATTATAAAATTAGAATTAAATTTAAATATACATTTTTAAGTAAATAATGAATTTTTTATAAAATTATATTTCCCATGTTTGTAAAATTATTTTAATAAAATAGATTACATTCTTGAAATATACTTTTTTGAAAATTGTTAGGGTGAATATTTGTGATGTTTCTATTTTTTTTGAATTTTTACTGTATAGTAAAATATGATAATTTACATTAGAAATACATTATAATCTAAAGGCACTAATCCTTAAGTCTTGTATGATGTAATCACCCTTGGATAAAACTCACACGCACATATTATTTATTCACAAGAATTAATACAATTGTTTTTCTTGAGAAAAATAATAAAATAAGGAAAAAAATATGAAAAATCACCTCTCTCCCCCTCTTATCTTCACTTCTCTAAGACTCGAAGATTATCAATGTTCTGTGTAATTCCTATTTATTATTCTCTCCCCATGTTTAGGAGATTTTCATTTATCCAAAAGACCAATTATTCTTCCCTTAAATTGGTTCTTAAGGTGGTTAATTCAATAGGTATATCCTCTTCCTATTTTAATTAATTTCATTTCAAATTATTTTCATTTATTTTTATCTCCTCACATGTACTATCAAAATGATCTTGAAAACTCAAATATCCTCTATATACATTAATTATGTCATGTTAATGGATGATCCGTCATTAATATCTTATCTCTACCTCTTTCATTTAAAAAATCATCATCCAGGAAGTGCCGATTTACAACCTTTATGGATGAAAAACATTCATTCATAAATTTCTCATTCAAGGCGGGTCATGATACCAATTTTATTGTTGGAAAATACTATAAAATATGTGTTATATCTTATTAGAGGTTTTGGAACAATTATATATACATGATATTAAATAATATTTCAACACTAGTTCACTATGATCGAAAACCATAAAACTTAAGATTAAAGATTACCATTAATATGTTATCTAATGATTCATTCTAATTTATGGAAGAAAACTAATAAAGAACACCAACGAAACATATTATATTTCATTAAATAAATTAAATTATATTTTTGGAGAAGTTTTCCCATTTTACATGAACTTCATTACTTATAATCAAGCGAACCAATCATGAAATCAAAGAAATGAACACTCTGAAATGGAAGAATTCAATATTATAACTTATCAATAAGGTCATAGATGAAATTAAAAAAACAATGGTGAATAAAATATAAGTTTATAATATTTTTAATTCATTAATTAATGGAATAATTTGATTTTCTAGGGCATTAAGCTAAAGTGAATAACACATTCTGACATAAAGTAAGGGTTTTCTACCAAACCACTAATTTTTTCAGGTTAATCATTCTATTTATTTATACAAATTAAATCCTTAAAGATTCATATATACTCAAAATATATTATGTTTTAATGTTATATGTATATGTACTAATAATAATCCTTTTTTGGGGATTTATTTGTTTTAGAAGGACCATTTTCAAGTTCTTCCTAATAAAAAAGATAGATTCAACGAAACTTCACAAATTCTTACATATATTCAAGTAAACTCAATAATCTATTTCAAGCCACCATTATTTTTAGAAAATAACCCATTTTATTATGAAAATGAATATATTAGTTTACTTCTAGTTTTTAAAATTTTATTTTAAAAAAGAACACTTCGTTGCACAATAAAATAGTATTTCTCTCTAGTATTATATGATGATTTTATAAGAGTATTTCTATTTATTTCATCACTCTTAATTATTCTTATGATTAATTAGGAATAATATTTATGATATAATCTATGATATTTTATTTAATTGTTTATGAATTTATTGACGTTGAATGTGATACCTTGATATCATTCATCATATTACACCGAATGGTTACTGTTTATGTTTAATAATTGGGGAATGTTATTTACATTAAATTTGGTAGTTTCAATATGAATTTATATGTTGATTATGTTTATCCACTTTCATATGAGGAATTAATTCTACATATTATGTGACAAATGGGGCCCTCTACAGCCCCATTATGTATGTGTAGGTCTCACGAGACAAACTATCTTGGGTTTTTACACATTATTTATGGTGTATTGGTCAAGGCTTTGATGGTATGATTATGAAGTCTGGCATTATGCATTCCCTCAATATGAAAATAGTAATTGATAGTCTATGCGAGTATTCCACTAGTAGAGTATCCATAGATATGTATTTTATAGAATTAATTATTTAGATTTTATCCTTCCATATTATGTTATGTTTATATTTTAATGGCATGTGTACTTTTATCTATTCACCATACTTTATTACTTATTTTTATGTTGTATTAATTACCCTTACTGAGCATCTGAGCTCACCCCTTTCATATGTTTTATTTTTCCCTAGGATATGGATGCGTATATTATGAATGACCTATAGGTATGATCTTGCATTTTATGTGTGATTCAAATGAAGTTGATATGCTGGATTTTATTTTAAGTTGTAATGAAACAGTTATGTATGAATCTGGTTTTCCACCGCTACTAAACTATTCATTCTTTCAGGATGAAACTTCTTTGTTTATATTCCATTTTAATAAAATAAGGCACCATATCTAGGAAACTAGGGTTTGAGTCATTACAATTGGTATCATAGGATGTTTAGTGGAATCATTAGAAACTATATTTAGAAAACATAGTTTTGAAGAAAAACCATAAGATAGATTTTTAGGATAAGCATTAAAAACATCCTAAAATAATGTTATGGTATAGATTATGTGGATCTTCCTAGAAAATGAATCCTTATCTAGAAACTACAAGTAGTTGTGGTTCTGACATTGGTGTACCTAGGAGTAACAACTCCAACAAGGGGTTCAGGGCCAGGATCAGGGTAACCATTTACATGAAAATGGGCCTTACTGTGCAACTAGTTTGATAGTCCTAGGGGATACGCTTAAAAAAAATTCAATTTTTCATTACAAACCATTATGAATGATTTAATTGTAAATACACCACCAAATTAACCATTCTTATTATTATGAGATTAAATGTGTATATGATTTCAGTTTATGTTACGTATTTTACTACTTTGACATTATATATTATGATTCATAACCTAATTTAGTTTATGAAATTATTTAATAATGCCCCCTAGTGGAAGGAATGGAAACTGCATGGATGCATGTATACCATGTATGGATTTCCCTCCTATGTAAGATAATGATGCTGGATCTGGAGCTGTGAAAATATTGAGAAACTTACAACTATATTGGTACATCAGACTCAGGATATGAACAATATTTGTACTCATATGGAGAATCCTAAACCAAAATGTGGAGATGCAACGTTAGACTGCTTTATGTGACAATAATGTCCATTATTAAATGGTACTAATAACCCATTTTAACTGAGCAGTGGATTTTTTCCTAGAGAATATATTTCTCACTTTGGGATGTGATGAAAGGGATTAGGTTGTCTGGGTAGTTTATCATATATCAAGAGATACATATCAATGGTTTCCACTAATTAAAAACACAAAGGATAAGTAAGAGATTGAAAATATTAAATTGAATTATTTTAAGAAGCTTTTTTGAGAAAAATATTATCCTAGAAAACCATAAGTGGATATGGAATGAAAATTATTGAATCTAATGAAAATGTAGGATGAGAATGATTCCACGTATGAATCTACTTTACAAGGCTAGAATGGCATGTCGTGGACTTCATATATAACTTGAAGAGAAATATTGATTGATAATTTGATGGTTTAAAAAAATTATTCCAAATGGAACTGGTTTCCCAAAAATTTATATCACAAGAAGATATAGTCTCGTATTTAATTAAGAATGAAAAAAAATTCTCTATGTCTCATGAAATTAATGGAATACTGAAGAATAAGAGTGTCTTTGAACACTTTATAAAAGGAAATAAGGAAAAAGGGAAGAGTGGAATACTTGACTTTCCATCCTGTAATAATTTTGGGATGAAACACCACGACACATGCTTGAAGGGTTTTGGAGTTTGTTATAAGTATGGAGTAAAAGACCACTAAGCCTCTTATTGTAAGCGAAATAAAGAATCTACCAATTTTCAATGATACAATTGAAAATACAATAGGCATTATTAAAATAATATTCTAAATAGTTAAGGAAGCATTCCACAACAAATTCCAAGGGAGCAAGGCCAAGCGTATATAGTCACAACTACTGAGGTAGAAGTTACTCATGATGTGGTGGTAGGTACATAAATCATTTACTGAGACATAGAGAATGGTTTATTTTAATCAGGTTCGTCTCATTATTTTATATCATCCCAGTTTTCCATGAAAATTATAAATTTCCCATTTGATTTAATAATGGAGTTTTCTATCAAAACACCTAAGGGAAGAATCATTAAAACAAAGATGTGTTGACTAATCCCCCCTATGGCAGATAAAAATGATTAAGTTGTTGTCCTTATCATCATACCCATGATTTATTTTGATTTACTACTTAGTTTGATTTTTCTTTACAATTATGATGTCAATATCTATTTTAAGAATAAGTAAGTTACAATTTGTGAGAATGATGTTGATTCAATTATCTTTAGAGAAGAAACAATACAATATGATTCTTATCTAGATCCACCACCAGTACCTCTACTGAATTCAATTATTTGAGATAAAGAGAACAAAATATCAATGGGTGTGGAGATAAATGTTCAAATTGATTATGTGACTATTATTCATGAATACATTGATGTGTTTCCATAAGATTTATTAAGAAATTATCAGGAGTGGGAAATTTATTTTTCTATTGATTTAATTCTTCTTCCAATGCTTATATCAAAGAATGCTTATAGAATGGACATAGTAGAATTAATGGAGACTAAGAAACAACTATATGAGTTGAGTAGTAAAGGTTTTATTCAACCGAGTGTATCTCAATGGGAAGCTCAGGTTCTTTTTGTTAAGAAGAAATATAGATTTAGGAGAAAGTTCATTGATTATAGGGAGATCAATTCTATTACGATAAAGAATCAATATCATATTCCACAAATTTATGATTTATTTGATCAACTTCATAGTGCCCAATATGTTTTTGAAGATTGTCCTTCGATTTGGATATAATTGTTTTGCATGTGAGGATTGAAGATATTCCAAATACAAAAACTTGAAACAGGTATTGGCATTACGAGTTTACAGTAATGCCTGTTCGATTGAATAATGCACCTCTGTATTCATAGATCAAAAGAATATTGTTTTCAAGGATTATCTTGATTATTTTTTTGGTATTAATTGACTATATCAAAGTATATTCCAAAATATATGAAGATCAATATAATCACTTTCACATTATTATAAAAACAGTGATAAGAAACTATTTATATGGAATGTTTAGCAAGTGTGAATTTTGTCTTCAAACCATTTATTTTCTTGATCATATTTTCTCTAAGGATAGAATATTAATTGATCTAGGAAATAAAAAGGTAGATTGGGAATGACATACACCAACGAACATAATTGAGGTATGTAGTTTTATTGGTTTATCAGGATATTATCAGTTTTTTCATTTAGATCATCACTTGAATAGATAACCTATTAACAAAGATTATACATAAAGGGGTTAAGTTCATATGGACAAAAGAATGTGTGAAGTTTTTAAAGAATAGAAGAAAAGTTTAGTGAATGATCCAATCACGAATCTATCATTGTGGAATGGTGGATTTGTGATATATTGTGAAGCATAAAATAAATGTCTTTTCTGTGTCCTTATGTAGAATGATAGAGTTATTGCCTACGCATCATGGTAGTTAAAATTCATGAAAAGAACTATCCAATTGTAGATATTGAGTTAGATGCTGTAATATTTTCTCTAAATACATGGAGACACTCTCTATATTGTGACATATTTGAGATATATATGAATCATATGAGTTTTAAATATACCTTATCATAGAATGAACACAACATGGGGAAAAAGGAGATGGATCGAACTACTCAAGGGTTATGATTTTTCAATACACTATCACCCAGGGAAGAAAAATAATCTTGTTGATGCATTAGGCCAGAAGTGTCATTGGGTTCTAAAAAGAATAAGGATTTAAAGGGATCCTATTTACATAGATCTAGTAAAGATGAATATGTTAATTTTCAAGGAAGGTTAAACATCATTACTTTTTCAACTGGTTTCCCAAAAATCATTATTGGAATGAATTAAAAGTTTGTTGTTTAATTATGTTAGACTTAAAAACAATATCAATTCAGTCAATGATGGTAAGGTTCCAGACATCATGCATAAGGATGTAATTAAAACATTTTGGTGGAGGCTATGTGTTCACTGTATACATGAGATAAAAAGAGAGTTACATGTTGATTACCATGACTCAAATTTCTGTATACACCCTAGTATAACTAAGATTTATAGTTATTTGATGGAAATTTTTTGGTGAGATAATATGAAGCTGGAAATTGTTGATTATGTATCAAGATGTTCAGTGTGTAAATATGTGATAACTGAAAGACAACATCCTAGCGGTTTGTTGAAAAATATTTTTATTCGTACATATAAATGATATAAAATGACTATTTATTTTTTCACTAGATCACTAATAACTCCAAGATGGATTGAAACAATATGGGTGATTATTGATTGACTTACCAAATCATTAAATTTATTCACTATAAATGATGATTTTACACTATGGAACCATGCACAGATCTATATTAATGATGTTGAAAGACTTAATGTGGAACCCATCTCAATTGATTCTAATATTGATAAAAAATTTACATCAAAATTTTGGAAAAATCTAAAAAAATAATTGGATACTAAGCTTCCTTGGTGTTCTGGATTTGACCCTCAAACTGATTGGAAATTATAAAGGACGACCGAGACATTAGAAATTATGTTGAGATCATGCTAACATGATTTTCATGTTTTTTGGTGTAATTATTTACCTTTTATAGTGTTTTACTACAAAAATAGTTTGAATTCATGTATTCATATGCCACCATATGAATCATTGTATGGAAAGGGATGTCATACACTAACTTGTTGGGATAGAGGTGGTGAAAGGAATCTTATAGGAAAAGAGATTGTGGATGAAACATGAGTGATGGTAAAGACTATTACAACCCATATCAAATCTTCTCAAAGTAGGAAAAAGTTTTATGCTGATAATCAATGGAAGGATTTGGAATTTTATGTAGGAAATCACATTTTCTAGAATGTATCTCCCTGGAAGGGAGTTATTAGATTTTGAATGAAAGGAAATCTGAGTCCCAGATACATTGGCTCATTTCATATAATAGGGAGAGTTGGAGATGTGACTTATCATTTGGTGATTCCACCCAGCCTTTCTAAAGTACATGAGTTGTTCCATATCTCATTATTGAGAATGTATACCCATACCGAACACATGTACTCAATTTTGATGGTATCAAATTGGATCCAGAAATATCTTACTGTGAAGAGCCTACGCGGGTTCTGGACACTATAGAAATGTGTTTAGGAATTGAATGACTCGGCTAGTAAAGGTAATTTGGGATGATCATAATTTTTAAGAGTAGATGTGAATCCTAAGGATATTATGATGAATAACTACCCAAATATTTTTTATGGTTGCATTTTAGAAATTCTGTTTATGAAATTTTGGTTTGAGTGGAAAATATAACAACCCAAAATAATATCAATGAAATTTCCCTTGTTATAATTATTTTATATTGTATGAATCAAATAAAACAACATAGTGAACACTGTATAATCTTTATAAATGAAGAATAAAAGAAATAAAAGGTATTTTAGACATGAAGGAACTTATACCAATAAAATAGTAATTTTCCCTTAGGAATAGTAATGTGTCCATTATGAATAGTAAATTGGATTAATTAATAGTAACCTTATATATGAATGTATAAATAAAATTTTGGAATCTCATAAGTTATGTATA
This sequence comes from Viscum album, assembly GCA_963277665.1. Classification (NCBI taxonomy): domain Eukaryota; kingdom Viridiplantae; phylum Streptophyta; class Magnoliopsida; order Santalales; family Viscaceae; genus Viscum; species Viscum album. Next base: position 1,007,181,785 of record OY728119.1, on the reverse strand, counting down.
ATATAATTATATCATAATAGAATAAAGTTAATATTTTCAAAATTTAATATTTAAGTGTTGGAATTTTTATAAGTCATAAATATTTATTTACAATTTTATAAATAATAAAAAATTTTAAAATAAAATTCATTTTCATAAAATTGATGGATAAATAATTTTTTTTGTATCTTCTTATTTTAGGATAAATTTATGAGACCTTTTGTTATTTTTTGAAGGTGTTATAAAATCAGTTTTAAATATAAATCTGTATTTTTCATGTAAATAAATATTTCATATAAAAATTATATTTCACATATTTGGAAAATTATTTTCATAAAAAATGGTTATTTTTTTAATTCTACATGTCAAAAAAATTAGTTTGAATTATGGTAATTTTTCTGAAATACTTGATTTTATTATGTATAGTAAAATATGGTAATTTTCAGTATATATACATTATAAGATAAATACATTGTTACTTGAGTCATGGATTTTGTAAGGAACCTTATTTCTAACTGACATGAACTTATTACTTTATTTATTCAGAATAATATAATATGGGTGGTCTTGAGAAAAATAATTAAATAAGGAATAGAATAATGAAACCTCATCCCTCTCCTCCACTGTAAAAACCACCCTCTCACCCTCTTCATTTAACTCATCTAAGACTTCAAGCCTATCTACATTCTACCTAATCCCTTGAAAGGTGGATTATTAAAATCAATAAAAAATGAAGGCCTTCGGGCCATTTGAGGAGGATCTCTTATTCTTTCCAAAATACCAAAACCCCTTCCTCTAAGGAGGTTCTTAAGGAGGTTAATTCAAGAGGTAAATCCTCTTCCTATTTCATTAAATTTAATTACACATTATTTTAATTATTTTTTATATCCTCACCTCCTCTATAAAAATGATTATGATATATCAAATTTCATATATATAATAGAATTATATCATGTTAATGGATGATAAATCATCATTGTCCTTAAAATCACTATTTTATTTTAAAAATAAAATCTTCATCTAGGAGGTACAGATTTACGAACTTCGTGGACGACGATCTTTTGTTCTTAAATATCACCATCAAAGCTTGACATGATACAATTTTTATGGTTGAACCAAATTATAAAATATTGTATATATACTATGTATGGTTTAGTAACAATTTTGTTTATATTATATTAAATAATAGAACAAAAATAGTTCATTGTGGTCAAAAAATTGCTAAAATTAAGATAAATGATTATTATTAATATGTTTTCTAATAAATACTAATTTTTTGGAAAATTTAGTACATTACAATAATTAAAATTATGATTGTTCATTAATAACATTAAATTAAGGTTCTGGATAATTATTACAATCTTACATGAACTTCATTACTTATAATCAAGCGAACCAATCAGGAAATCAAGGAAACAAACACTCTGATACAATAAAATTCAATCTCATAAATTATCAATAAGGAAATAAATGAACATAATAAAACTATATTTTATAAAATATATGTATATAAGGTTATTAATGAATTAATTTATTAATTATTTTGATTATCCAGGGTGTTAAGCTCAAGCGCAGAACACATTCAGACATAAGGTTAGGGTACTCTACACGAACCTCAAGTTTATTTTGGGTTACTATTTATCTTTCTTTACCCAAATTAAATTATTAATTATTCTTATATACACTTCATAAATTGTGTTTTAATAATATATTTATATCTAAAAATCATAGTCATTATTTATTTTATTGAGTTATACATGTTTTAGAAGGATCTTTCTAAAAATTCTTCACAATAAACAAGATCGATTTAAGGGAACATATAAAATTATTAATTATTTTCATGTATACTCCATAATCTATTTTATGCCACTATATTTTTTTTTAAAATAATATATTTTATTACAAAAAAAACTATATTATTTCACTTCAATTTTTATACAATTATTTTTTCAAAAGTACTATTATTTGAAAAGTAGATGTGTTTTTCTCTCTAGTATTACATGGTGATTTTGTTACTTTATTTCCCTATATTTAAACACTAATGTTGATTCCTATGATTAATTTGGATTAATATTTTTTTACATCATATACCATATTATATTTAACTGTTTATAATTAGTTTGAATTTGAATGTGATATCTTGATACAATTGACCATATTATTCCGAGTTTTTAGTAATTCTCTTTACTGATTGGTGAGAGTTATTTATATTTCATATGTTAGATTAAAAATTATAGTATATGTGGATTATTTTTCCCCACTTTAATATGAGGAAGGAATTGGACATATTAAGTGATTTTAGGGCACTACATAACACCTTAATGAATAGGTTGGTCGAATGAGATAAACAAGTTTTTGTTTTTACCCATTATGTATATTGTCTTGGGTGAGGCATTGACAGTATGATTATGTTGTATGACTTTATGCATTACCAAAATATAAAAAAGGTATTTTATAGACCATGTGATTATTTTAATAGTATTGTATCCATGGTTATATATTATTATATAATTTTTTATTCATCTTTTATTCCGGTTATATTATGCTTATATTTATCTTTTAATGTCATTTTTTACTTTTATTTATTCACTATGCCTTGTTACTAATTATTGAACTATATTACTTATGATTACTGGGAATCTGAGCTCACCTCATTCTTATGTTTAATTTTACCCAAGATATGATGATGTATATTATGAATGAATGGCAGGGATAATCTAGGAGACTATGTGTGACTCAAAATATTTGATATGTTTTATTTAATATCAATTTGTTATGAATCTATTTTGTATGTATCAGGTTTTCAAATTCTAGTAAACTATTCAATCCATTGGGATTTTACTAACCTGTTTATATTCCAATGTACGAAAATAAGGCACCGAATATGGAGAATTGGGGTCTGGGACATTACAATTTTGATAAATGTTAATAACATGTGTAAAACATGTTCAATGTTAGGGTGTTATAGGAATTAGGGAATCCATACCATTAAATCAATATATGATGGTTTTTATAAATTAGTTATGAATCAAAAGTGGATTATAGATGAAAAATTGTTTTAGAATTTCTAGAATCAGTAGTGAAGTGAATGATTTTAGAGAACAAAAAGAGGTTAATTTACATATAATTCTAAATTAATAGAGAGACAATATTAATTTTTTAAGATGATTAATATATTAAAAAAGTTATTCATAAATGTTTTTAAGTTACTGGGATTTTCTTAAGTTGATGTGCATGAGTCCTGGTCCAAATTAAATTAATTAAGAAAAATTTCTATGTCTAGGCTCTATGTATACAAAGATACATATATGAAAATTCCAACATAAGAAAATTCCACCGTAGAAGAATCTATATGGTTGAAGTCACCACACATGTAAATATATGTATACATGAATATATATATATGTCAGCACATAGAGTTATCCAAATTCTCCCCATACACACATTTATATAAAAAAAATATGATTCTTATCCAAATTATGAATCTATGTTCATGAATGATGCGGCATAGCCGAATTCCTCATGCAAGGGATTTCTACGGCATAAGAAAACTTTTTGTAGCCAACGATTTCTGCACAACCAACTCCAAATCAACATACCTAAATTAATATCTAAATTATTGTTGTGGTACATGAGCACAACCTACAAAAATCATGATACTTTTTGTAGCACATAATGGAATTCTTCATATTTTTATGCTTATTTTTTGAAATATAAATTCATTCAATCAAATTTATCATATATAGTGGATGAAGTTATTCCAATTTAGATAATTTATATTCTAAAATGGAAATTATTTTTTGATGATGCTAAAATATTTCTATAATCCTCTAAATATCACAAATATTAGGATGAGTGTGTGATTAAATCATAAAAAACATACTTACTGATCTTTGAGCTGTCATAGAAGATGATAAAAGTATAGAGTTGTTATGGAATAATTTTAAAGAGGTTTTTTTTTTGAAAAAACTCAATATTAGATGATAATTTAAATCATTCAATTCTTATTCTATACATTAATATTTATAACATCATGAATAATAATTAATCTATAATCCATGATAACATTGGTTTACATTTATTGTGATGATGAGATATAAAATCCTTAAGCAGAAAAATCTAAAATATATACATACAGGATCATGTTCTTATAAAAAAATGAAGAAATTGGGATTGAGTTATTTTAGTGGGAAGAATATATTATGGAATAAATGATGGAGAATTATAGGTTTCATAAAGGATCTATAATAGTTATTTCTGGCTGAGAGATATGATATGTAAAACTGGAATGGAACACTTGGTCTTTTATATGATACATCTATTCATAGAAAAATTAATATTGATATTGTCAGAATTACTAGTATGAAAAATGTGATAAATAAATGAGGATCATAATACATGTTTGTGATCTAAACTAAATGAGTAGATAAAGAATCATATGTGTGTACTATTTAGTTTAAAAAATCATGGTTCCCCAAATATAATGGAGATACTATATATTTTAAATGTAGAAATAATTTTTTTATACTATTTATTTAAAAAGAAAAGTATTATAAGAGATGACGTGTCTAAAAAATATAGATACAATAAGTTTTTTGGGGTTGTGAGATAATATTGGAAGAATTTTTATAAATTAGAAGCTGAATATGATATGCATGTAACATACACTATTATAAAATATTAAGAAGAAGAAGATGATGAGTATGGCTAAAATCTTGGTATTCTATTATTTATGTATATATTGTTGTGTCAGTTGAGGAAATAAATATATTATTTGTCATAATATTATAAAATCTCCTTGATTATGATATCCAGATAAATATATTTAGTATTAATACAATAATGATATATGAATCGAAGATATAAATAAATAAATAGTTGTATAAAATAAATCTATAAGATTTAAAGACCCGGAATTTCCACATATTTTTTTTAAATAAATTGTAATTTTACAAGTCTGCAAAAATTAACTGCGCGTGATTCCGGTGCCTGGTGTGCCCAGAATCAATTTTTGATGTTTTGTTCGAGCATGTTCTGTGAAATTTTGAGCAGGTTTTTTTAACTTTTGAATCAGTGCTCGGAATTGAAATCCGAGGGCACCGTTGAACTCGCATTGCCAGTATTCACTTAAGAAGACTTTCAACTCGAAGGTAGTGGGTCGAGAATAAAAGATAATTTCTGGGATTTACGTGAATGATTAAAATAAAAATAAATGTGCATGACACTTTATTTTTATTTTACCAACAACCATGTGGGTGTTAGCTGGTAGGACCCACTAGAACTATAACCTCCATGTGGAGGTTGGAAGTGGGGACCACCAGGCTATAACCTATTTGGAGAGGTAATAGTGGTGGGGACCACCATGCCTCAACCTCCCATGTGAGGTTAATGTTGTGGGGACCAACCAAGATCGCATAACCCCCCATTTTGAATTATAGGGGCGGGGACCAACTGACCCCTATTAATGGGAGGAGAGGAAATCCTCTCAACTCCACTCATTAATGAGGGAGAGCCTCTAGACTTCCTCATAATTTAATGTTTCCAATGCACCACCCTTAATACGCCAACCTACGTAATTAATTTTCCCAATTTGAATATTGTGCCAACAATTAAATTGGGGAAATCATATCACTTTGGGCATTTGGGTGGAATATTGGGGAGAGGAGAGCTTGGGAGAAATAGAGTTCTCCAACGAAGAACCTCATCTCACAAAAAAGAATGAATAACACCGACAAATATCTCCTTAGACCTTCATCCTTAGATCCTACCAACATGGGATGTCTTCAACTAACCTTCCCTCCACAACATCGTCAACGAGCCGACGCACGAGCTTGGGATTGGAAGTGTGGGGAAGATGGGACGAACGACGATCTCCTCCTCCTTCTTTCTACAATTTCATTGTCGAACAATGAACAAAGGTAGGGGTTTAATTTCATTTAAAGTTTCAGGTTCTTACATTCTTCAAAATGAAGAATGAGGATGCTTTCTTTTTGCGGGTGGATCATTGTGGTTCATTCTAAAGGACCGATTTCTATCACCCAAAATGCAGAGGGTGCAGGACAAACTAACATGGCCCGACACCCACTGTCGATCTATTTTGTGTTTTCATTTGGCATGGCAATGAAATGATAAGGTGATGAAGGAAGAAAAGACAAAGGCCCGCTACCCGTGGCCTTCGTGACTCACACCGCCCTGCAGCGTCCCGTACCGCCACCGACCGAATTGGCCCCGACCGAGCCACCACCGGCCTGCCCGGCTGCCTCCATGTAGCCCGTCAGCCTGGCGCCATCTGCCTAGTCACCTGTTGACCTACCACCGGTCATCCCGGCCACCTCCCAGCCTACCCGACCCCCTCCCGAGCCGCCACCCAGCTCCCGGCTGAACCAGTGCTCTGGCCGAACCTCCAAGCCACGCCAGCCTCCCGGGCGAACCGGTGCCCAGGCCACGCTGGCCTCCCAAGCCGGCCCGCGACCCACCATGGTGCCTTGCCAGAACCAGTCCCGGCCGTGCCCTCCAGGCCGAGCCACGCCAGGCCGCCCTCATGGCGCTCTAGGCCGAACCGGTCCTGAGCCCGGGCCTGACCATCATCGCGGCCTGCTGGGCTGGGCCCATCGGGCTGGGCCAAACCCAATGGGCTAGGCCAGACCCAATGGGTCAGGCTAGGTCGATGCGAACCGACTCAGCCCAGACTCAGTCAGGTCGGGTCGGTCCGACCGGGTCAAATTGGACCAGGACCTACTACCGAGCTTTACTTTCTCTGGCCATATCTTTGGCACCAGATGCCCGTTTGAAGAACCGTTAGCAGATATGGTAATCTTGGAGCTTGTTGGTCCCTTTGAGTATACCCCACTAGAGTTTGGGGTATAGTTGAGATACAGTCTAGTTCGATCATCCACGAATCTAACCGGGCCCCCAGGACTAAAAGGCTAATAACTCACAGACCGGGTGTCCGATTGACACGACATCTGTTGCATTGAGACCCCCTTTGATGAGGTGGACCTTCAGGATATTTCTTCATGAGACTTCATGGAAATTGATTTATAGACACTTGGCTTGAGGAGTAGACACTACCAGAATCAAGCGTGTTTGTGCAGAAACACTGCGGCTGGCTGCTTTCTGACTGCTCTTCTTGGATCCTATGTGGGTTCGATAGCTCTGTCTACTCTTACTAGATCCTATGTGGGTTTGAAAGCTCAGACTACTGTTCCTGGATCCTATGTGGGTTCGACAGCTCTGACTACTGTTCCTAGATCCTATGTGGCTTCGACAGCTCTGACTACTATTCCTAGATCCTATGTGGGTTCGACATTTCTGACTACTGTTCCTGGATCCTGTGTGGGTTTGACAGCTCTGACTACTGTTCCTGGATTCTTTGTGGGTTCAACAGCTCTGACTACTATTCCTGGATCCTGTGTGGGTTTGATAGCTCTAACTATTATTCCTAGATCCTGTATGGGTTCGATAGTTCTGACTACTGTTCATGGATCCTGTGTGGGTTCGACAGGTCTGACTACTATTCCTGGATCCTGTGTGGGTTCAATAGCTTTGAATACTATTCCTGAATACTCTGTGGGTTCGACAGTTTTGATTTCTGTACCAGGATCCTGCATGGGTTCAATAGAATAGATGATTTAGTGGCTACATCTAATCATCTCTAACTCTCAACAAATGTTGTATACCTGTGTGATCTGAGTGAGAAAATTTTGTGTTTTCCTCATGATTGAGATGAATTACTTGATAACTTAGGTATATGTATGGGTATATACCTAAGTGGGGTTATCTGTTGATTTCATACCTTTGGTTTTATCCTTTTTTGATTTTGTGAGTCCTTGAGGGTCTCGGGGTCCCTACTGAGTATTGTTATACTTACCCCTGAATGGGATTTTCCCACACCTCGTTATGTTGGATTTAGATGACATACATCGCTGACTGAGGCTGAGTATACCAGGACTAGATGGTACCCAGAGGAGGACCACATGGTGTGATGGTACACAGAGGAGACGGACGGACATGGAGTACTGTGGAGGCTATCTGTACCTACCTTTCAGGTAGGATTTCCTGGTGGATGATCCAAGAGTTGTGTTTTTTTTCATTTGTACTTGTACTTTCAAGTTAGGCTTGTATTATGTCCCCTTTTACTTTCAGCACTCTCTTGTTATACAATTTACTTGGTGTTTCATCCAGCTGTGTGATTGCTTGTGTGTGTTATAGGTTATAAATGCAATGCCTTCCCAGTTTTATTGAATTACGCCTTTGGTACTCATTGCCATCCCCTGGCCAATGGAAGGCGGTATTGGGGTAGTCACGGTAAGGGCCCCGGGGAACGGGTCGTGACAAATTGGTATCAGAGGAGTCAGTTCTACAGCAGAAATCAAGACTTTGATCTTTATTTATTTGAAGCAATAGTGTTAAGTGGAGTGAGTGTGGTTTTCAGCTCAGGGAGTCCAGTGTTGGTGCGGTAACCGATATAGCCATAAAACAGGACCCTGACTTCTGATTTCCAACTCAGTGCATGAAAACACTGATTGCGTGTGTGTTTTCAAAACATTTCTTTCAGTCAGATCACCAGGTATAATTTTTTACCACGACACACCTGTTTCTTTTTAGGATGCCTCCACACAGACAACCAGCTAGGGTTCCGAGAGTAGTATGCACAGATAGCCCACCGAGTGATGAGGCCTCGTTGTAGGGCCCTTTTCCAGTGGAGGCACCAGCAGTACCACTCCCCATTGGGCCACCGATGCCAATAGCCCCAGCAGTAGAGAGTGCACGCCACCTGAGCACATTGCACGAGTTCCAGCGCTAGAGGCCACCCAGGTTCTGGGGTGAGACGGACCCGCAGGCGGCTGAGGATTTTATGGAGGCTGTGGTGAGAGTCTTCAGACTGGTAGGGACACCAGCTGACCTTATGGTGATCCTTCCCATGTGTCTCCTTCAGGCAGTAGTAGAAATATTGTGCAGCCTGATGCTCCAGGTGCATGAAGAGGCGATACTTCTTTGGGAAGACTTCGAGAGACTGTTTCGGGTAGAGATTGTTCCTGCCACCCTATGTGCAGTGAGGATACATGAGCTACTTCATCTGCAACAGGGCAGCATGACTGTGGCAAAATACTCAGTAAGGTTCACCGACCTCTCACGCTACTCCACATATATGATGCACGACCCATTCTTTAGGGACCTAACCTTCGAGTAGGGGCTCATGTGAGAGATCAGGGCTTTGATGATCTCACTCAGCATCCCAACTCAGGAAGGGGTGCTAGAGAGATCCCTCCTAGTAGAGATTTTCCTTGCTGAGCAGTCACCAGCAGTGAGAAACACCACCAGTCGACATGTAGCAGAGTCTTTTACAGTAGGTAGTAGATAGATGTCACAAAGGTCCAAGAGGACCAGACCCATGGGTGGATGACCTCATGACTCAGGTTCAGTAGTGTGGGGCACAGGAGACAGAGCTAGACATGCTAGGAGTGGACAATCTTACTCATGATGCGGGAGGGTCACATGTCTCGTGACTGTCTGACCCGCCGTTCGGATGATCAGAAGATAGTTGAGGTACCTCTAAGGTAGAGGCAGAGGTTTGATCGAGGTGGTATGCAGGGCACAGGTTGATGTGGCAGAGGAGCTGGTTGTGCAGTTGGTGGTGGATGACGTTACGAGGTGTTATCACCACCACCACCAGAAGGTCCACCCCGACAGTAGGTATTAGGTGGACATGGGAGTGCTCAGCTCCAGGTGTCTAAGGATTACGATCATGGAACTCCAGATATGATTTGAGGTACAGTCTATGTCTACTCCACCTTAGTTGCAGTTCTTATAGACATAGGTTCTAGTCACTCTTTCATTGCCATGGACCTCATTTGGAGCTCAGAGATTCTAACAGAGCCTTTGGTTCGATCCTTACAGCTAGAGACTCCTACGGGAGAAGACTCGACTATTACGCATTGGTGCCGGTAGTGTGATCTTACTCTAGGAGGCGAGATCTTAAGCTGGGATCTCCTAGTAGTGGCGTCGAGGCCTTACAACGTCATCTTGGGTATGGACTTGTTATCTACAGTCCATTCTTAGATTGACTGTATTAGGTACAATGTGCGGTGTGTCCACATGGATGGGACCAGGTTCACCTTCATCAACGAGAAGGGAGCCTTTGCAGTGCAGGATAGACATTCCTAGAGGAGTGTACAGCCAATCACTCATCCGTTGGCTTTCCTTACCCTCAGATCAGTTGATGTGGAGAGTCCAACTTATCCTGTAGTGGTGGACCAGTACGTGGATGTTTTCCTTGATGATGTTCCAGGTCTACCTCCTCACAGAGAGGTGGAATTTTACATTGACTTGTACCCCAGGATGACACCGATTTCTACACCAATGTATTGGATGGCTCCCACGGAGCTTCATGAGATGTCGGTATAGCTAGAGGACTTGTAGGAGAATGGATTCATTCGGCCTAGTGTTTCTCCCTGGGAAACCATGATTCTGTTTTCCAAGAAGGTGGATGGGTGCTTGAGGCTTTGTGTTGACTTCCGTCACCAGAACCAGGTGACCGTGAAGAACAAGTACCCACTCTTGAGGATTGATGACCTCTTTGATCAGCTGAAGGCAGCACAGTGGTTCTTGAAAAAAGACCTCAGATCAAGCTATCACCAGCTCAGACTTCGAGAATAAGATGTACAGAAGATGACTTTCAGATGTCGGTATGACCACTACAAGTTCATGGTTATGAAATTTAGTGTAAACAACGCTCCAGCAGTGTTCATGGGACTCATGAACATGATTTTCCAGCCATACCTTGATCTCTTTGTCATAGTCTTCATCGACGACATTCTGATCTTCTCGACTACTGAGGATGAGCATACCTATCATTTGTGGGTAGTATTGGAAACACTCTGAGAGTACCAGCTTTATGATAAGCTTTCTCAGTGCCAGTTCTGGATCCGAGAGGTTCAATTTCAAGAACATGTCATCTTAGAGGCTGGAGTTGCAGTGGATCCAGCAATGATTGAGGAGGTACTTGCATGGGAGCCACCCAGGAGCGTGATGAAGGTACGAAGTTTTCTGGGTTTGGCTGGTTACTACCGGATATTCGTTACAGACTTCTCCAAAGTTGAAGCACCACTACCAGCCTTGACGAAGAAGGGGAAACTCTTCATGTGGTCAGATAGATTCCAGCAAAGCTTTCATGAGATGAGGAAGAGGCTGACTAGGGCCCCCATCTTGAGGCTTCCAGAGGAAGGCGTAGGGTACGTAGTCTACTGTGACACATCAGGGACTAGACTCGGGTGTTTCCTGATGCATTAATGAGTAGTGATCACATATGGTTCTCGACAGTTGAGATAGAATGAGCAGAACTATGCTACGCATGGCCTGAAGTTAGCAGTAGTGGTCTTCACCTTGAAGATGTGGCGACACTATCTGATGGGGGACCATTTTACCATGTATTCTGATCAGAAGAGTCTCATGTTTATCTTGTCTCAGAAGGACCTAAACCTGAGACAACGACATTGGCTTGAGTTCTTCTAGGACTATGACTTCTAGATAGTCTATACTCCTGGGAAGGGGAACGTTGTTGCAGATTCACTCAGTAGGAGGTCTGGTATACAGATGTTAGGCGAAGCGATAGAGAAGCTATCCGCTTTGCAGATATCCTTTATGTATAGATATGAGGCATCTTTATTATAGTCTCTCATAGTCACACCCCCAATCTTTCATCGAATTAGGGAGGCACAACTTTGGGATGCTGACTGCGAGACATGACGTGCTTAGATATCCACAGGGCAGAAACCTAATGGATTTTCTGAAGGTGGGGAGCACGTCATCCTCTTCAGAGGACGTACTATGGTGCCAGTGTGACTTATGGTGGAAGTTTTGAGAGAGTTCCACACATCCCCTCTAGAGGTACATCCAGGAGTGGAAAAGATATACCAGGAGCTCTGGCGAAAGCACAGGTGACTAGGGATGAAGAAGGAAGTTGTAGAGTTTGTCTCTCAGTGCCTCACTTGTCAGCAAGTGAAGGAATATCACCAGGTACCAGCAGGCTTGGTTTAGCCTTTAGATATTCCAGAGAGGAAGTGGGATGGGATATCCATGAACTTTGTGGTAGGACTTACACATACATTCATGGGCCATGACTCGATTTGGGTGATCGTTGACCGACTCACCAAGTCGGCCCACTTCCTACCGATCAAAGAGCAGGGTTCAGTAGAGAGCTTGGGATGCCACTATATGTAGGAGATTATGCGGCTACATGGAGTAAATTTTTCTATTATCTTCGATCATGATGAATGGTTTACTTCCTGACTATGGAAGGGGTTGAAGGAGGCTTTCAGGATGCAACTTCATCTGAGAAATGCCTTCCATCCTCAGACGGATGGCCAGACTGAGCGGGCCATTCAGACCCTCGAGGACATTCCCCATGCTTGTGTCCTCGACTTCGGACGCAGATGGGAGGATCACTTACCTTTGGTGGAGTTTTCATAAAATAATAGCTATCACTCCACCCTTGGGATGAAACCTTTTGAGGCGTTATACGGGTGATGTTGGAGTTCACCTTTGTGCTGGATTGACCCAGGGGAGTCAGTACTAGTGGGACCAGAGATGGTATGGGATACCATGGAGAAGGTAAAGATCATTCAAGAGAGGATGAAGACTGCACAAAGTAGGTAGAAGTCGTATGCCGACAGGAGATGGAGACCTTTAGAGTTCGAGGATGGAGACCACATCTTTTTAGGGGTCTCACCCCAAAGAGGTCTATGAAGATTTAGCTAGGGAGACAAGTTATCTCCGCGTTTCATCAGAGCATTTTAGGTCCTCAGCTGAGTTGGAAAAGTGTAATACCGCTTAGCTCTTCCACCTCAGTTGCACTGGGTGCACAGAGTCTTCCACGTATCCCAGCTGAGGAGATACGTGCATGACCCTTATCACATCATTGACCATGGCCATTTGGACGCCGACGATGGGGTGACTTTTATGGAGGTTCCAGTAGAGATTGAGGATGAACTGGATTGGGTCCTTCTTGGATGGTCGATACCTCTGGTGCACATTCATTGGCAACACGGGAACCTCTAGGAGAGAACTTGGGGAGCGGGAGGCTTAAATGCATGCTCAATACCCCCATTTGGTCCTTTATTATGATTTGTAGCTTATGGGGACATAAAGCCTCTAGGTGAGGAGAATGTAAAGACCCGGAATTTCCATTTAATTTTTTTTAATTAAATGAGAATTTTACGAGTTTGTGAAAATTGATGGCGCGTGATTCCAAGTCCCGGTGTTCCTAGAATCAATTTTTGAAATTCTTTTCGGGTACATTCAGTGAAAGTTTGAGTGGGTTTTTGTAACTTTGGAACTGGTGCTTAGAATTGAAATCTAAGGGAACTGTTAAACTCACAGTGCCGGTATTCACTTAAGAATACTTTCACCTCGACGACAGTGGGTCGAGAATAAAAGAGAGTTTTGGGTTTTACACGAAAGATTAAAATAAAAATAATTGTGTGTGGAAATTTATTTTTATTTTACCAACAACCATGTGGGTGTTGGGAGGTAGGACCCACTGGAACTATAACCTCTATGTGGAGGTTGTAAGTGGGGACCACCAGGCCATAACCTCTCACGAGAGGTTATGGTTGTGGGGACCACCACACCTCAACCTCCCATGTGTGGTTAATGTGGTGTGGGCCACTTGAGACCACATAACCTCCCATTTTGAATATTAGGGGTGGGGACCACCCGACCCCTATTAATGGGAGGAGAGGAAAACCTCTCAACTACCCTCATTAACGAGGAGAGCCTCTTGAACTCCTCTAACTTTAATGTTGCCAACACCCCACCCTTAATATGACAACCTATGTAATTAATTTCCCCAATTTGAATATTGTTCCAACAATTAAATTAGGTAAATCATATCAGTTTTGGCATTTGGGTGGAATATTGGGGAGAGGAGAGTTTGGGAGAAATAGTGTTCCCCAATGAAGAACCTCCTCTACCAATGTAGAACGAAGAATGAAGAACACTGACAACGATATCCTTCGACATTCATCCTCAGATCCTACCAACGTGGGATGTCTTCAACCGAGCTTCCCTCCACAATGTCGTGAACGAGATGATGAATGTGCTCGGGATTGGAAGTGTGCGGCGGATGAGACGAATGACAATCTCCTCCATCTTATTTCCATGATTTCGTCAATGAACAACGAAAAAAGTTATAAGTTTAATTTAATTTAAAGTTCCATGTTCTTCCTTTCTTCAAAATGAAGAATGAGGATGCTTTGTTTTTTCCGGTGTATTGTTGTGGTTTGTTCTAAAGGACCGATTGCTATCACCCTAAACACAGAGAGTGTGGGCCAAACTAACATGGCACAACCCCCACCGTTGATCTCTTTTGTGATGTCCTTTTGCATGGTGACGAAATGACGAGGAGACGAAGGCAACAAAGACAAAGGTCGCACTACCCACGACCTCTATGACTCGCACCACCCCATGCCGTCCCACACCGCCACTGGCCGAACCGGCCCTGACCAAACCCCTGCTGGCCAGCCCGGCCACCTACTGGCCTACCCGGCCGCCCGCCGGCCTACCGCTGGCCTGCCCAGCTGCCTCCCAGCCTACCAGGCCACCTACCGAGCCGCCACCCGGCCCCCGGCCGAACTGGTGCCCTGGCCGAACCGCCAAGCCCCGCCGACCTCCCGGACGAACCGACACCCTGACCGAACTGCCAACATGCATAGGCCTCCTAGCCGAATCGATTCCCTAGCCTTGACTGCCTCCCGAGCCAACCTACGACCCCCATGGTGCCCTGGACGATACGGTCCAGGCTGCGCCCTCCGGGCCGCACCCTTGCGGCGCTCCGGGATGAACCGACCCCAAGCTTGGGTCGGACCGTCCTCGTGGCCTGCTGAGCGAGGCCTAGCAGGCCTGTCCAATCCCAACAGGTGAGGCTAGACCCAACAGGTCAGGCCGGGTCAGTCCGACCGGGTCTGACCAGACCCAGACCTCCTACCGAACTTTACTTTCTTTGTCCATATCTTCAGCACCAGATGTCCGTTTGACGAACCATCAGCGGCGCTGGTAATCTTAGAGCTTGACGGTCCCTTTGAGTATACCCCACTGGAGATTGGGGTATAGTTGAGATACAGTCAGGTTGGATCATGAAAGAATCCAACCGGGCCCCCAGGACTAAAAGGCTAATAACTCACAGAACGAGCGTCCGATTGACACGCCGTCTGTTGCGTTGAGACCCCTATGACGAGGAAGACCTTCAGGATATTTGTTAATTGGACTTCGTGGAAGTTGTTGTATCAACACTTTTCTTGAGGAGTGGACCCTCCTGGAATCAAACGTGCTTATGCTGAAACCCTATGGTTAGTTGCTTTTTGACTGCTGTTCCTTTATCCTGTGTGAGTTCGACAGCTCTGACTACTATTCTTGGATCCTGTGTGCGTTTGACAGCTCTAAATACTGTTCCTGGATCTTGTGTTGGTTCGACAGCTCTGACTACTGTTCTCGGATCCTGTGTGGGTTTGACAGCTCTGACTATTGTTCCTAGATCCTGTGTGGGTTCGACAATTTTAACTACTATTCCTGAATCCTGTGTGGGTTCAGAAGCTCTGACTAATGTTCATGGATCCTTTGTGGGTTCAACAACTCTAACTACTATTCCTAGATCCTGTATGGGTTCGACAGCTATGAGTACTATTCCTGGATCCTGTGTGGGATCGACATTTCTAACTACTGTTCCTGGACCCTGTGTGGGTTCAACAATTCTCACTGTTGTTCTTGGATCTGTGTGGGTTTGACAGCTCTAAATATTGTTCCTGGATCGTCTGTGGGTTCGACAGTTCCGATTTCTGTACCAGGATCCTACGTGGGTTCAACAGAATAGACTATTTAGTGGCTATATCTAATCATCTCAATCTCTCCACAAAATTTGTATACCTGTGTGAGATGAGTCAGTAACTTTTGTGTTTTCCTCATGATTGAGATGGATTACTTGATAACATAGGTATATGTATGGGCATATATCTATGTGGGGTTATCTGTTGATTTCATACTTTGTGGTTTATCCTTATTGGATTTTGTGAGACCTTGGGGGTGTCGGGGTCCCTACTAAGTATCGTTATACTCACCTCAGTACGAGCTTTGCCTGCACCTCATTGTGTTGGATGATGATGACAGACAATTCTGACCAAGGATGATTATACCAGGACTAGATGGTACCTGGAGGAGGACCACACGACGTAACAGTGCATGGAGGAGACGGACGAACGTGGAGTGCTGTGGAGGCTATCTATACCTACCTTTCATGTAGGATTTCATGGTGGACGATCCATGAGTTGTTTTTTATTTGTACTTGTACTTTCCTGTTTGGATTGTATTCTGTCCCCTTTTACTTTCAACACACTTTTGTTATATAGTTTTCTTGGTGTTTCGTCCAGCTGTGTGTTTTCTTGTGTGTGTGTTACAGGTTATAAAGGTAATGGTTTCCCAGTTTTAGGGAATTACGCCTTTGGTGCTAGTCGCCAACCCCTGGCCTATGGAAGGCAGGCTTGGGGTAGACATGACACGGGCCCTAGGGAACAGGTCGAGATATAAGATCTATATGTAGAAAATGACCTTATTTGAGAGGAATGGGACCAACCACATCAGTTTGAAGCCATCAAATGAAAAATTAAAGGACAAATTCAAAGAATAATTTAAAATGATCACCTTAATTTACATGGTTCAATATAATCCATGTGACCCAATCCATACAGGGGTATTCATATGTTACTCAATGACTATAGTGGGGAAATATTTTTGAAGTCTAGTTAGAAGATACCAAGAGAATTATAGTGAGGATCTGGTTAGTGGCTTGTGTGACTCTAGTTTAGAGAATATTAACGAGATGCTGATTTGGTCCAATTTTTATTTATAACTCTAATTATAGTTGTGAATCATTGACTATGGATAAAAAAATAAATGAAAGGAGTGGGCCTTTCTACCAAACATTATAAAAGTAATTTGTGACTCTATTTATTAACTTACATGCATAAAGTTTAATATTTATACATTAAATAGAAATATATTAATATACCATGACAAAAAAAACATGTGAAATTCCAAATTATTTTTAAGAAAGTTTTAAAATTTAATAAAAATTGGAAATGCATGATTCACCACCATGTGTCTTATATCATCCCAAAAATGATAAATCAATAATGGTTAAATTTTCGACCACTAAAAAAATTTATTTGAGAGACCAATTTTAATTCCTTTACAATGAAAACACAAAATTAAAAACGCCCACTAAAAATTTCACCAAAACATTATCAATAATTTAATATCGTTCTTCTTAATATATAAGAAACTTATATGACCTCACCATTCTTCAAATTTCATTAATACACAAAGAGTATCATATAAACACTGAGAGTATCATATAAATTTTAAAAGAAACATATATGAATTCACCCTTTTCCAAAAATACCTATTTCAACCATCCTTGTAATATTCATTTTATGTTGAATCTATATATTTCATATTTATTACATTCTTCAGACTATTATATTTAAGAGAATGGATAAATTTATATAAATTCTATTTTTTCATGTTTTCTTCATCTTCTAGCTTTCATAGAAATTTATTTCACTGTTTAAATAGTTGTTTATAGCTATAAAATCCTCAAGAATTTGTGAAAATGAATTTTCCACTCTGTTTCCCAGTCCAATGGAAATGCATTCATGTTTGAAGCCACAAAACAATAATTTTAATCATGTAAGTGGACTTCTATTTATGGGCAATAATTATGTTTGTATAAATTAATTTCAAATTTATATCTACGTAGGTGTTCATATATATTTTTGGGGTTTTCTATCATTCATAGATAATTTGGTCATGAGTAAAAGGGATCATTTATTTTTATTATGATGGTTTTATAAGGGTTTGATTATTTTTTATCAATCTATGTTTACTTTTAAAATAAATATACATATATATATATATATGCCACTATGTAAAAATATTATTTTCACTACTAATATAAGGGTGTATATGTTTTTGGTATAATGTGATGTTTCATTAAAAATAAATTTATTTTCAATGATTACCAATTCTATGTACGTATCCAAAACCATAAGTCCTTTTATGTATATATATTTAACAAATTTAATGTTTTAATTTATATATATATTTATTTGTCCAAGGGAAATATTAATTTATCAAATTTTTCTTTAAAATTTGTTTTATTTTTCTATTATTTGTTTTATAAATTTCATGGTATTTATATATATATGGATTCAATTTTTATTGTCATGTTAATAATTTATATTATCTTGTTTTTTAGAGAATATACATAACATGACATCATGTTATATTTAAATTAATGATTTCGTATATGCATATAATATTGGCCATGTCATATGCATAACATCAATATAACTTGCACTCAAAATAATATAATGATTTCAATTTAAATTTTAAAATTCACATCTAAAATTTTTTATGTACATATATTTTTTCTAAGATTTAATATGTTTTATGTGTGAAACACAAATATTTATTACTTAATAATATTTTAATAATATTTATTATTTATATGAATATTAATTTATTTATTCCATTAATTTTATTCAATGGTTTTATATAATCATGTTTTTATTTTATTCACGATTGAGATATAAATAACAAATGTTATCACTTTTTTTAAATGTATTTAATGAAATGAATAAAATTTTTATGGATACATATATGTTTATGAAAAGGCTTAGTGGGATGGGTTATTTTAACCAAACTCTATAGTCATATGCAATGGAATTTCATGTATATAAATAAATATACGTGTGAAGGTGTATTTTAATGCAGTGACATGATTTCAATATCAAAATCTCCAATGAAATTATTTATAAGTAAAAAAACCTTACACTATTTTTTATAACTTCTGACACTTGAACATTGTAAATAGATAGGGAAGTGGGGGTGAACCTATCCCTTAAGTGGGTAAGCCCATGACAGCCTTCAATGATTTAAGTGGACTCATATTAGTGTTTTGTTTTCAGATCCTTGATTATTCCTTTTATAAAATCACGGTAATTTGTTTAAATAAATTTTTGAATGTTAGTATTTTCTAATGTGATATAGTATTTTTAAGGCATAAGTAATTTCAAATAATTTTGTCAGAATATTTTTCTATATGTATTTTCGATGGTAATTTAGAATATTTTGAAATGATTTATCAATGATTTTAAAACCCCACAATGGGCATATTTAATGATCACCCCTTTTTTTAAATTAAGTTTTATAGGTTTAGTAGTGTTTTTGGTGATGTTCACTTCGATTAAAGAGTTTATTCACATGAATTATCTTATTTTATTTTATTTTATTATGTACTCTTTTTTCTATGTTATATGTAATGTATCTAATTCTTTTGAATATAGGATGACAAATATTAATGGTATTTATTAAACATTGTGTGTATTTGTAGTTATATATTATTTAAAAAAATTCAAAATGTTTATAAGCAATAAACCCAGAATCGTGGTCTCAGGGTGTTATAAATGAAATCTAGTAGTAGCTATGTGGAAGGAAAAATGTGATCACTAATAGGGATATGAATTGAATTAAAGAGTTTTTTTAATATTTCTTCATTCTTATGAAATAACCTTGGCCACCAATTAAATATTTATAACATTACAAAAAACATGCATCCAAACACATCGATAAATATACAAATATTTCCAAGGATCAATACTTAAGAAGGAAATATAGTCATTATCATGGTTTGGAAGTAATCCAATTCCCCCCAATCCACATGAAAACATTATATCTATATAGTTATAGAATTAAGGGAATATCCACACACATGTGTATTAATATTATTAAAAATACAGCTCATGTTCTCACTAGAACAAAATTTGTAACAATTTTTTTATAAAAACATTAGAAACCTTCACCAATAGGTTCAGTATATTATCACTTTGATACATGTACTTATTCACATTTCATATTCATTCAAAAAATATATTCTTCTTCTTCATACCTAGAAATAGGTATGAACTTCATCTTCCCATCTCTATTTATATAGTTTCTCTGATTAATTAAGTAATTAAAAAGATAAATAATGATTTGGATATCATTTAAACTAAAAAAATCATTATTTATTTAAATTTAATCATCTTAATTAAATTTTAATCGTCATTATATTTTATTTTACTATAAATTGTTTTTTTAGAAAATTAGTGTTTTTAACTATTTTAAAGTGCTTATCTTTTCTCCATTTTAATTAATTAATGTAACAATAAATTAAGAATACATGAAATGAAATATTAATATTATATTTCCAAATTTTTTAATTAACATTCATACATTGATTATTATTATACATATATTTAATATAAAATCATCATGTTCTAAAGAAATACACTTCTTGAAAAAAATTCATCACATCTTCAGGTTTTGTTTAAACTTATTTTTCTTACACTTTTATAAAATTTATTTTAAAATATAATTTTTGTTGAAATAATAATTTAAAAATTATAATAGGGAGTAGTTTTGATAATTTAAAAAAAACATAATTTTTTTAATGAATTGTAAAAAATAATGAATTTTAATTTAAAACATCCTTTTCATTTAAATAAATTATAAAGTTAATTTATAATTTAAATTGGTTTTAAAGTATACTAAGTTAAATTATATATCTACTTGTAAAATTTATTTTAGTTTAATCAATTTAATATATATTTTGTTTATAATAACTTATTAAACATTTGAACATTTTCTCTTTGAAAACCTTCTTTCTAATCACCTCTTTGGGAATAATTTTAAATTATTTTTTTTTGAGTTCTATGAATTGAATTTAGAAAATTTTTATTCCATATTTTCAATCACAAAATTTCTTTTTATAACTATCTCAATATAATCTTTACCCAAAATGAATAGTGAGAATGGTAAAAATTAATAATCATAGTTAATGTTTAAATAGATTTAGCCAGTGGTTAAAATAAAAATGTAAGGGATAAAATGACAAAAAAACATGTATAAAATCTATTTTATGGACAAATTTGTACATTAACCATTATATTTTTGAAAAGGATTCATTTTTAGAGCCTTTTTTACAAGAAAAATACATAGTTGTAATTCATTCTTTTCCAAAATTAATAGTGTGCCAGTTGCCTCACTTATAGAAGGCCACCCTCTCTCCTTCTCTCATCAAACATTAAAAACACATTAGTTTCGAAAATAAAGGAAAAATGACTTGATTAATTCCCCATATCATCCAATATGTCTTACTTTTTTCATAAATAAAACCAAGGAAGTCCTTTTGTGAAAACCAAAAGAAGTTACCCAAAGAAGAGATGGCATTCTTCTATGATCATTTTTATTTTATTTATTCCACTACACCCATAAATTCTTATTAAAAATTATTGTATAAAAAACTAATATCTTAAATACATTTATATGTTATTTTGTTATGTTCATAACCCAAATCATTCTTTTCTTCTATCAAATGGGTTAAAAAATACTCATTCATATGTACACTGAATTACCGCCTCGAGAACCAATGTTATTTGTTCTTCTCTTAACCCCACTCACAGTTATGTAATATGATGGATATAAGGTATATATATGATATTTAAAACATAATTATAATTATTTATACATTATATCATATAAAAACAGTTACTTTACATTTTATAGAGTCTATGATATCATCGATCGTGTGTACGGGGGACTACTGCATCGTGAATCAATATGATTCTTCATTCACTAAAGATTGACATGGATTGTAATAAAGATAATGTTAATGAATATATGTGATATGAATAACATAGGTAATATATTAATTAAATATTTATCATTATGAAAACATAATATATGATTTTATTATTTTACACAAAAAAACATGATAACATCAATCTTGTGTGTGTGGACTACCACATTCATGATGTTATGTGACACTGTTTTCATCACATCACCAAATTGGTAACATATATAAGTATATACAATTAAATAAATATCCTTTAAATGATATTTTTTTCAGTCTATAATTATAAAAAATTACATACCTATTTTACATAATGATCATTGAACAATATAAATGATACACATGCATACATACAGTTAATCTTATTCATGATCTTAACATACATCATTTCTCAATTCTATATTTCGTGATTGATATTAAATGTATGTTTTATGTATTAATAATCTAAATTTTCATAATTATTATTCAACATATTATGTAACAATATAATATACACAAGAACTGGAACATTCATAAGAAAGTAACCGTGATAAAACAAAGCAATTAATATGTCAAATAATGAAAATACCAGAAGAATGTTAACAAATACGTGTGAAGAAGTTATAATAGGATCATATATGATATTATAAATATTTATATGGTTCTTGAAAAAGTTAATATAAATTTTCAAGGCACTATATAGTAAGTTAATGCACATTTATCCAATATGAAGTGGGAGGTAAGGGACCCCATCTCAGTTTCCTCTCATTGAGAAATATTTTAATGATATGGACCAATTTTATCTTATATGGTGTATATAATTAAATTTAAAAATTTATTATAATTATAATTTAATTTTTTTGTTTTATTTTAATGTTTTATTTTAAATAATTTATCTATGGTGTTTTTGACCAAAATGTTACCAAGTTGTAAAGAACATCAAAACTCAATTTCATTTCATTAGGTTATATTAATCATTTTTTATCATTGATATTATATGAGTATTTTTGTTACTATTTTTTAATATATACTATTTTATTTAATTTGTTTTTGTATTTACAGTTGAATCATGTCATTATTTCAATTATTAACTCTCGTTTCAACGTTATGAGAATTGTAGAGGTTTATTTCACTGTCTCATTCTAATCAAGATAGTTTATTGTTGAATTTCAATTGTACGATGTAATTTTATTATTGTTTAATAAAACCATTTAATTATATTATCCTCTGGATCTTAATGATATTTTCATGTAATAGTACCATTTCCACTATTTGGTACATAAAATTATTGATAATTGTTTTAAATAAAATACGAATTCATAACTCTCTTTGGTTAGAAATATGTTTTCTACCAAAATAATATATTCAAAAAAATAAATTTTTTACCATTTTGAAAATTATTTATTAACTAATTTTTTACCCAATTTATTATTGTTTTCATTTTTTCTATTTAATAGTCACCTCATTTTCAAAAAAAAAATCTCATTTTGATTTTACTAAAAAACTAAATGGACTCACTGTTTTAATGTGTACAACATGAAAAAAATATCTAGATGTCATTAGTAAAAATGTATTTTAAAACATCCTTTTTAATTTCAGATATTATTTTGAAATTAAAATATTTCAATATTTTTGAACTTTTTGTTTTAATAATTGATTTTCAACATGAGAAGGAAATTTTCCTTAAGAATAATTTTAATATATTTTTATGGTATTTACGTTCACTACGAAAAAAAATTACTCCAATGGGTTTTGGATTTGTTGTTATCATCATTCTTATTTATCTATTTGGATTAATATTATTGAAAATATAATTTAATGGAACCCATTTTTTTTCATAGGTTAAACATGTTTTGAAGAGATTGTTAAGGAACTTGTTTCTTTCTCATGGGTTAACCATGTTTTAAAGAGATAATTATGGAAAATGTTTCTTTTCTGTGGATCAACCATGTTTCAAAGATATTATTTTAGAACCCATTTTTTTTCTAATGGGTTAATCCTGTCTCATTGGTATTCAATTTATCCGCATTTATTTTCAATGTGTTAATCACATTATAAAAGGAGTAATGATTTTTTATGAGTTTTATGGTTAAATTTATATGTTTTTTATTCATGTTTTGGTTCATAGACATTCTCTGTGATGGTTATTCCTAGATATCTCTTGGTGATCCCATTATAGTTTATATTATGGGTGTACCCAAATAGAACTTGGTTAGTTTGGTATAACTTATACAATGGGTTCTCCCCTATACGGTCCACCTCATTGGTTAATGATTATATTCTCTGAATAATTATGTTGGAAGTATACTTATTTCCTTTTCCATTGGTCAGGATTCTATAAGTTTTCTATGAATATGATGATCCATGATACGAATACATTTTTCTCTCTCTTTTATATAGGATTATTTTGTTACCCTTGATCATTCTTAATATCACATGCCCAATGATTATTAATTTTTATAACTATTTTATTTTTAAAATCTGTCTTTCATGTTTCATGATTGATGATTCATCCAATGATGAGTATGTTTTATTTTATTATTCACTCATGTACACTAATTATATCATCATAACTATATATATTTTTTATGTTCATTCATAACACTCACTTGTTAATGCTTATGATTAATCATAATGAGTATTCAATATTATCCTTCTTGTGTTTACTAACAAATTTATTAATAAATTATATTGAATGAGTTATTTCTATAAGGTACTTCATATTGATGATGATTATGAATAATTGTGAAATAAAAAAAGATGGTTTAATTGGGGAAAATTCTCATTTATCGACATGGGTATTGTTTTGGTAAAAAATATTCATAATTATTTAAATTTATAACCTATAATGGTCCTTGAGATATAAATTTATAATTTTTTTTTTATATTTTATAGATTATATTGAACAAAATGGGTCAAATTTATCAATATCAAATATAGAAACGTAATGTTTATGATTTTAGCAGTAGATTATAGAGTGCGGGTTCTAGGTTGTTACAGTTTATATTAGTAACATGGTTTAGATAAAATTATAGATTAGTATGTATCCATTTGAGTTTATATTAATGTTTATGGATACCATCATAAGTTTATAATATTAAGTATGATAATAAGTTGAAAGAGTTAGACATACCTTTGAGGTTTTAAGTGATGAGATCTTAAATTGAATAAAATATTTTCGGAGACTTTTTATTAGGTCGATGAATTTGAAAATATTTATTCTAACATGAAGTATGAACTTAATTTTTTTTGACACAACTTTTAATGATGTGGTAACCTTAAGGGTTTATTATAAATTGGATATTTTGGTAATTATGGGAACATATGTTTTATCATATAGAATATAGTAAGATTGAAGAGTGATTTGGTGGCTAAGTGAATAATGTTATTCCAAAAAGAGTTAATCACATTTTGTGCATGTAGGATAAATATTATTATATATCCATTGAGGTTAAAATATTAATTAATGTTTATTTTTTTGAGTTTACTTGGGATATGATGTTATTCATTCATAGAATGATTTAATTTCTACCTTGGATATTGTCAGGGAATATTAAATATTAATGTAAAATATGATGGTTTATACATTTTTAATGTTAGCTTGTTGTGTTCTAAAAATATTTGTTTTCATTAATGTCTATATATATGGAATAACTTTATTATACCTTTTTTGGTTATCATTTCATTAAAATATGATTTTAGTGCTTTAAAATATTCATTTTGAATACTCATAGTTTGTAGAATAATTTGATATTGTTGAAAATTTTGATAAAATGGTAAAATTATAATCATCATGAAAGTATAAAACCTTATTCACCTAGTCTATATATAAAATATATTATCAACGTTATGAAAATGATCTTGCAAAAAAATATCATCCAATTACATTCATATCCTATGAATGACATGGTATTTAAAATCATCAAATATTTATGGTTTTGAGATCCTCAACCTTCCATTGATCATTAAATTTTTTTTATCAATGACCTCAATCACACCCCTTAACTATTTATAATTTTATTCAATTTCCATATCATCAATTCCTACATATGATTTCTTATTTGGAAGCCAAGTATGTGTAATTCCAGATAAACCTCATACTTCCATTTCACTTTTATAATATGATATTTTGTTAATCGTTTTTACGATGATGTTTACAAATATTTTTGTCAAATATCTATCCTTCCATTATAAAGATAATGTTCACATTGTGGTTTTGTAATTTATTAAAGTTAGGAAAGTAGAACACCTTGATATTTTAAAAGAATTATATTATGTTCGATATAATAAACAAAATAAAACATTGATCATAGATGAGAATGTAACTCCCAAAGAATTTACAATATATTTCATTTATTTAAAATTAAAATCTTTAAAATCATTTGGTACACAAAACCCTAATATTTGTATATTTGAATGTGTATTCAACATGAAACGTTGAGTTTAAACAACCAATAATCTGTATAACCACTCTAAAAATACTGTTAAATTAGAGCCTACAAATAGTTTTTACTAATTTAAGATGTATATATATATATATATAATTTAATACTAAATATAAATTATTTATAAATTTTCATTAAATAATCAATAAATTTTTTGTATGTTAATTTTATTCTTCAAAAATATGTTTTTTCAAAAATGTTTTTATCATTTTTCAAGAAAAAATATTACAATTAATTTTTAGAAAATTTTGGAAAATTAGTTTATAAAATTAAATTAGTTTTTTAAATCATAATATATAAATAAAATTTGGGAAATATTTTGATTTTTTTCAGAAAACATGATTATTAGTGAATAGTAAAAAATTAATTATTTTTGTAAAAATTTCATTTATTATTAATAAATTATGTAATTTAGAAGTCACATTATGTTTTGAATGTGATTTGAATTAATATATATATTATTTTGTTTTATTTAATCCACATTATTACAGTTTAATCAACATTATATGTTATTTTGGTATAAGATTGTTTTTGTGTTTAAAAAGTAGTTTTTCTCATTAAAATATTTTAAAGTGAATAATGTGTCCCATTTTAATTAATTAAATAATAACTAATTAAGACTATTATAATATAAATGTATGTATTATGTATCATATAATATTATTTGAGACTTATATAATTATTATTATACATAGATTAAATATAAAATTATCTAGTGCATGAAAAAAAAAACATTTCGCAAAAACACCATTTTTCATTACGTATGTGGGTTTGGTTTTAAATTATATTTTTAAAACTTTTAGAAATAAATTTTTCAAAAAAAAACAATTTTTTAAATCATAATTTAAAAATAATATTTGGGTTAATTTTTTAGAATTGTTTGAAATTATTAATTTATATGATGAATAGTGAAAAAAAAACAGAATTTTAACTGATAACTGTCTTTTGGTTAAATTATTTATAAAGTAAAATAATTTATAAAATTATTATATAGTAACATTAGTTCATTAATATATCTATTAATGTATTTTAGATAATTTTAATAAATTTTATTTTAAAATTTGATTTGAAAATATTGTAATCTTTTGAACATTTTCTATTTGAAAAATCATTTTCAAATTGTGACTATAAGATTCATTTTATATTAAAATATTCAACTTTTGTGACTTGAATTTGTAAAAATGGATTCCATATTTTTATTATGAATAATTTATTTTATATAAAAATTTCAAATTAATTTTTCACAAAAATTAATAGTAAAAATAAAAAAATTAATTACCACGATTAAGGTAGAAATGGGTTTACAAAGAGGTTATAATAAAATTATGAGGCATAAAATGACCTTAAAACTTGCCTAAAATATATTTTATATACATATTTATAATGAATACATTATATTTTGGAAAATGGTCCACTAATGGAGTGTTGTGTCCTAAACAAATGTTAGTGGAATCCATTCTTTTCAAAAATTAAAAGTGTTACACTCACCTCACTTATAAAAGACCACAACTCCTCTGATCTATTCTCACCTTAAAAAAACATTGGGTCAGGAAATCATTTCCAAAATCACTTCTAATCATCTATATTATCTTCTAATAAGCATTAATTTTGACATAAAACCAACCAAGGATTGCCTTTGGTGGAAAACAAAATAAGTTCCCCAAATAAGAGGTATCGTTCTACTATGAGAATTTTTATTTTATTTATTCCTTCACATCCTAAAATTAATACTAAAGAATTATTATATTATAACATATGTGTGTTTTATATATTTATATGTTATTATATTAATGGGTTTATGTAAATCCTATTCCACTTTTATCAAATGGGTTACGAAATCATTATTCATGCGTACGACGGACTACCACCTCACGAAATAATGTCATTCATTTTTCTATTACCACCTATCATGGATTTGTATGTTGTATACAAATAATATATATATATATATATATAATAAATTTATAACATAATTACATATTTTTATTCATTATATCATATATAATTTTTTTACTTTCCATTCTGTAGGGTATTCGATATTGTCGCTCGAGTGTATAGCGGACAACCGCCTTACAAAGTAATCTAATTCGTCATTAAATAATTATTTAAATGGAATGCATTGAAGAATAATTTATGGAATATATGTTATATACCTTGATTTATAATTAAATTAATGAAATATTTATAATTATGAAAATAATATATATCATTTTAAAAAATATGATAACATTATTTGTGTACATGTGGACCAACACCTTTAAAAAGAGATCTGGCAATCTTTTCATTACCACACCACATAAAAAGTATATGTAATAATATTTAAAGAAATAATATGTTATATATTATAGTATTATAATTCTTTAAAGATAAAATATTACTAAACTCTTTTCCATAATTTTTAGGTCCACTAGGCTAGATACCCTGAGAGGGGGGGTGAATCAGGGTATGACAGATAAAAACAAATGCCCCTTTTGATATTGTTTTGCTGTTAGAAAAAACCCTCTTCTCTCTCCTTCCTGATGCAGAGTGTGAGAAAACATTAAAGCATGCACATGACACATCGATTTTTACTTGGTTGACCCTCACTGGGCTACGTCCAAGGAGATGTGCCAATTCCACTATAAGCGCACTGCTGTTTACAAGTTCGAAGCGGAATCACAGTCCCTTCTGGTTTACAACCACACAAAATTTGAGAACTCACTGTTCTCTCAACTGATGTGATCTCACTGCTTCTTCAGAAGATCCACAAATAGTTTATAGACCTGTAGGTCTCTTCATTTTCATGAAAGAATGCATCCTAAACTTTTGATAGATGTTCTATTTGAAGTTCAAAGTTCATCCACTGATGAATACCTCTTTGCCTCTGAACACTAGGCAATTGCCTTTGGAAACACCTTCCCAAATCACCCTACTTCGCGAGGCTCCCAATTTTCCTAAGATCACAAAAGCCTTCGTGAAGCTCCTGCCTTTTCGTGAAGCACTCTCGCAAAGCACTCTCGCGAAGCTCAAGACTTCGCAATGCTTAGGCCGTCGTGGAGCTCCTACCTCTTCGTGAAGCACACTCCTTAGAGCATGTGGCCTCACGAAGCGTACATACTTTCACGGAGCTAGATTAGCTACCACAAAACACCTCTCTTTCATGAAGCACCCTAACTTCTCGAACCACCTTCACGAAATGAGAGCAAAGTATTTTCTTTGAAATCTCTCTCTACTTCTCTCGAGGGGGTTGACCTGTATTTATAGGAAATTCCACCGACCCTTGAACATTCCACACGAAGTCAAAGACACGTCATCACAAATCATGAAGCTCCAAACTTCCCACCTAAATTCACTCAAAATCGTGAAGCACCATGACAATTTTCTGATTGCAGAGCTCATCGTAATTGTGGAGCATTCCGTCATTTACTTTGCACCTTCACCACGAAGCTCCCTCACAATGTTCTTCACCACCGCGATGCACTTCAACCTCTTCTGTTCGTGAATCTTGTCATAATCACGAATAATCACCGCCATCATTCTGCTGGTCTTCACGAAATCCAAACCATGAAGCCTCTCTTCCTGAAATTCATTCCATTTCCATATTTAATTACGATCTTCATGGAAATCCTATTTTCACGATGCTCACCAAACTCCAAATTTTGGACCCCAAAAATTTGGCAAACACTGGGAAACAATGCCACCTTGTACTGATCTTTTGTACTGTCTCCAGATCATCCATTAATTTTTAATTGTTCTTTGTCAACATGGATTGTTAGCAACTTCTCAGGAACTCAACAATTCTCCATATAAACCTACTTTGTCAAAAAACACAATCAACCCAAAAATACTGCAATGTTACCTTGAGGGAGTTTTTCCAACAATAATTATCATTGTTAAATGGAAACATTACTCATGTGTAAAGATGACCTACCATCTCCATGATTGAAACTTATTTCTATTCTCAAAACCATGTTTCTTAGTTAGTATTAAAATTATAATAAATTTATAAATATGGTTATTATTTCATGATATTATTATTTATATTATGTAAATATATAATATTCACAAGAACTATAACCCTCATAATTAATGTTGAATGATAAGATAAAGAAGATGACACC
This sequence comes from Viscum album, assembly GCA_963277665.1. Taxonomy (NCBI): domain Eukaryota; kingdom Viridiplantae; phylum Streptophyta; class Magnoliopsida; order Santalales; family Viscaceae; genus Viscum; species Viscum album. The sequence goes on along the minus strand of OY728119.1, from coordinate 1,007,151,558 downwards.
TGAAACAATGAAAATAATGAAATATTATTAACAAGTGGGTGATTATAGATTATAAAAGGATAATAGATGATATTATAAATATTAAATTTTTTCTTTAATAAGTTTATTACATGACTAAAACCACTTTATTGGAGGTTTAGTAATTTTCAACCCAAAGGAAGCATGCAGTTAGGGACCTCGTCTCAATTTCACGTCAATAAGGGATACTATAATGCAATGCTCCTAATTTTACTTTTATATTGTATATAATATCTATTTTACATATAATATCATGTTAAATTAATAATTTATTTTATTTTAAGTTTAAATTTTCAATATTTCACCTATGTATGATTTTTCATAAAAGAAACTATGTTGTAATGAATTTCATAATTAAATTTTGTTTCTTTGGGTAATATTACTCATCTGTTGTCTTCAATAATATATGGTTATGTGTGTAATGAATTATTTATCTATAACATTTTATTTACAACTGTTTTAATTTTATTTATAGTTGATACACATAGTTCCACGGTACAACCCAAAGTTTATCATAGTCCATTCCATAAATAATTGTCCTTAATATTCCTCAAAATAAACCAAACTAAGATTGAAACCCAAATAAAAGAAGGATTTGATAACACAGCCTTCTAAGATAAACTTTATCGTTCATCTCCAAACAACATCAACCACTCCTAACATCTTATAAAAAAAGTAACTAACCAAAAAATGTTTTCCCCGAGATAGGTTAATCATTTCCATAAGTAACCTAAATTACTATAATTTCACCTTAAATTCATCGATTCTTCAAAATATAAGTCAACTTTTACCCCTCAAAGAAAATACCGTAGTAATCTATTTACCTCGATCATATAGGGTTCCCAAAATAGTTAACATCTTTCAAAATAATAATCATTTTTTTAATCCCCAAATCATTTTTTTCAAGAAGAACAACTTCACAACATCAACATGTGATATATAACAATAGATGTTTTCCTTATTAATATAAAACCATATTAGGTAGTGACTCGATGTTCTTAGAAAACATTAAGGATATCCTCATAGAGAACAAACTAAAATACAACATGACATAGGCAATTATTCCGAATAAGTTTCATGTACTTTAGTCATCATGATCCATCTCAGCATAGGACCTGCATTGTTCCCTTGTCCTTGAAGATTGTTTATGATCATCATGTATCTCATCCCTTCTAAGAGAGCATTTCCTTGGATAATTTCCAAATTCTCCACATTTACGACATTGAAAAGTATAAGGTACATTAGATAGAACCTTATCTCTATTCATCACATTATCCATTTTTTTAAGCAATAGGCTACTTTATTCCCTATCACCCCACACTTAAAAAATCTCCCGGTTACTTTGTGACATTATCCGTGGTGCCCCTTTCCACACTTTTTGCACAAATGAAATTGGGTCTTCTTTCCCTTATAAAATTTATCAGATGAACATCCCTGAGACTTCATATTCTTCTTCCTTGATGAATTTGGGCATTCAACTAGGTACCAATTATTAATTGTGATTTTTGATAACTGGTTTGGCATAATCACAACATGTTCAACTTGATCTCTCATCATCTCTGTCACATTAATAGAGCAATCATCACATTTCTTACCACATTGATTGTTGAGACATGTTCTTCTATCTTCTGCCATTAACTAAGCAAAAAAAGTATAATTAGGGGCTTAAATACTTATCCAATAATCATTAAAAGGAAATTTTAAACATAGAAGGATAAACTTGTAGAAGAAAAGTATATCCTAACTTGTGAACCCCAAGGTTATAATCTATCTTATCCATGATCATATATTCTTATGTGAATCTTTATTTTATTTTATCTTTGTCCCTTTAATAATGGTTCATACTAAGCTAATGAATTTACCAAAGCATATCCCCCAGGAGTGTCGTAACCAAGAGTGTTGCAAGGCTTGTTGTTGTGTACGAGTTCACATTTGAGTCTAGCTCAAGCGGTGTTTTCAGGTTTTACCCCTATGTACATCTGTGCCAGAGCCACCTTTACCTGGTCGTATCCAGACAGAGATGTATTTTCTTGACAAACCACTTACTTAATACTCACCAAAAAACCAAGAAGATTTCCTATATTTAAACTTTTATATAGGGTTATTCCTAAAGTTTTCATATCCTAATTTCCACAAATAACTAAACCTTCCTTTTATACCAACAATAGCATCCTGCCGTTTTATCACATAAAATTTCATTACATTATACAAAACCGAGGATCTTTAAGGTTTAGTGTCTTGGAAACCAGGAACATAATACATGAAAACATAAAACATTATTCTTAACTGCTTAAAAGGATTCTTCATTTTTTCATCCTAGTTCATTAATGTGTCTCATAACCTGGGAGCATACATGAAAGGAAAGGGTGAGCAGAAGGCCCAGTAATGGAAATAAGGGAAACCTTTTACATGTAAACTTGAGATACATCAAAAGTTATGAAAAATAACTTTAAGGAATAAGAAAGAGATCATGAGGCATATCATAATAAAAATAATGTGTCTCATAACTTGAAGATGTGGCTACAAAATTTAACATAGACAATCATTTCTGTTTCACCAAGGTCCATCCTAAGGTGTCATTAAAAAATTACCAAGGTTATTCACCAAGGTATCGTTAAAATGGTCATCTCTAAAGATTATGTCTTACCCTATGCATTGGAGTGCTATCAGGGAGCACCGTTAATTTCACTTTATTATCATGTGATATACATATATCATCATAAAACATTTCATAAATAACCCATATAGCATAAAATAAATCGGTTTCATTTCATAATCATAACGTTTTAAAAACTGCTTTAAAGACATGATCTTTATGTCACTTTAAACCCACAGAAAAAGAAAATCGGGTTTCATGTATGTAAGTCCCATAATTAAAATAGAAAATTTTGATATATATGTGAATACCCATATAGAATAAAGAGCTTTGAGCATTCACTTAATAGAATAAAAGAATTTTATATAAAGAGAGAGAGAGATTTTGAGACGAAAATTCTGCAGCATAATGTCTATGTTATAGGGTTTTAGAAAATACTTAAAAGAGAGGGGAAATGGGTAACCCACTCATAAATGATCCATAAAACAGTAAAGGGACATGATATATAGTATATAAGAACAAGGTACAGAAATTTTAAAGACATACCACATGAAATGAAAAATATGGAAGGAAGACAAAAGTAATATTTCTCTTATGATAATTCGGCAGCCTAATGGCGTCACTTAAAACTTCAAAAAAATGAATTGAAGAGATAAAATAGGGTCTCTCATAATATGAAAATAAAAGATAAGTATTATAGATATATATATCATACCCCAACATAATAAAAGGAACTTTAAAGACTTGAAATGAAAATAGGACTTGAAAATGAGAAGGGTAAAAGAATCCCTTAAAAATTCAGCAGCCTAACGACGCCACTTAAAACATCAAAAAAATGAATTGATGAGATCAAATAGGGTCTATCATAATATGAAAATAAAAGATCAGTATTATAGATATAAAGATCATACCCCAACATAATAAATGGAACTTGAAATACATGACATGAAAATAGAACTTGAAAATGAGAAGGGTGAAAAAATCACTTAAAAATTCTGCAGCCTAAAAATGCCATTTAAAACTTCAAAAAAAAAGAATTGACAAGATCAAATAGGGTCTCTCATAATATGAACATAAAATATCAGTATTATAGATATAGAGATCATACCCAACTTAATAAAAGGAACTTGAAAGACTTGACATGAAAATAGAACTTGAAAATGAGAAGGGTGAAAGAATCCCTTAAAAATTCGGCAGCCTAACAACACCACTTAAAACATTATTAAAATGAATTGATGAGAGAAAGGGGGTCTCTCATAATATGAACATGAAAAGGATAGTAGGATGAATATAAAAGAACACCCCCAACATAAGAACATGGAGCATAAAAGAAATGACATTAAAGAGAGTACTTGGAAAGAAAGAGAGATGTAGGATCCCTTACCTTAAAACGTAACTCTTAAAACTCAAAGGTTTGGACCTTGAGGGCACATTGGGAGGACTCCTTAGGAGGTAAGGAGACCAGAACTTCGTTGAGGATTATTTTGGAGTTGAAAGGATTAGAGAATGGATTGGTATTTATAGGGAAAGTGAGTGGACAAGGCATTAATGGCCAAGGGACACCTCATTGGTGGTATTGGAAAAACCATGGGCTTGCCCATGGTATTTGCCCATGGTATTGGCCACTTGAGACACCTCATACCTTATCTTATGATTCATAATCAGTATATATTAATTACATAATTAATACATCATTTAATGATGTCATTAAACACCTGTAAATTAAAAATTGTATTTTCACTATTCACCGAAAATTCAAATTTCTCAGAAAAATCCCAAAATTTCACCTTAACCAAATATCGATGCTCTGATTTCAAAAATGAACTCCATTTTATAAAAATATTTTTGTAAATATTTTGAATTTAATTTTTAAATAAATACACTATTCACTGAAAATTCATTTTTTTCAGAAAACCCCCCAAAAATTTCCTTAAGATAATATCGATGCTTTGAGTTCAAAAATGAACTCCATTTTAAAAAAATAATTTTCTAAATAATTTTAACTTAAATTTTAATTAAAAAACTCTATTCACCTGAAAAAACTAATACTTGACTAATAATTTCAGAAACAGTCATTTACCTATTTTATTGAATCACATTACTTAATCAAGTTGCCCAGATTATATTAATACTTTCTTTAAGTGAGATTACTAATCCATTTGGTCAGATTACTAATCCTAAGTGAAAAATCACTATTCATAATTTACTATTCATAAAAAATTATGTTGATCTTATTAGACTCTAGATTTCTTACTAAACATAATTATAGAAGACCATTTTTTGAAAATCATTACACATAATTAATTATTTAAGGTTTACATAAATATTTTCAAATATCCTTTTTCTAAAATTCATCAAAAATATGCATACTATATTTATCCAGAAATTTGAAAATTCACAAACTTCATCATAAGAAGAAATCAAAATTTTTATTTAAATCAAAGGATTATACAAGGCAGTTACGGTCTCCTTACATTTCCCCTTATAACCCCAATATAGGACCTAAGTGTAAGGTGTGCCAAGGTGAGCGAATCTGAGGGCAGCTCGACCAACATCGCATGAGTAGTAATTTCTATCAGTTTGAACTTCTCGCGAAGGAGATTCCATTCTAGCTTCACACGATGAAGTTCTGCTTGGGTTTGGTCCAGAGCAAAGCCCAGTGGTGCTACCTCCTCTCCAAGTTCTGTTAGATGGGCTTCGATTGGCCCGAGATTACTGGATGAGGCCATTAAATCTTCTTTCTATATTAATTAACCAAGATCACTTGTATTTATAGACAATAATCGCAACATTTTGTTTCCAAAGGTCATATTGACTAACGTTAATATAATAGTCAAAACCCAACAGTCTCATTTTAATTATACTCATTTTATTAAATGAAAATTTATTGTTGAGTATGAAATAAAATAAAACACCAAATTAGGAAACAAGATTTATTCAAAAAAATTTCGGGTCGTTACAATCTTCCCCCCTTAAGAAATTGCATCCTCCCAATTTTTAAAATTGGGCTTGGAAATTTCATTGAAAGTCCCACATTAGAAAAAGATTCAGTAACACTATTACATTAAAAGAAAGAAAAGGAAGCACAAAGGTCACCCAAGTTAACCCAAACTAGGATTCCATGTAGGAAAACATGGATATTGAGGAGAAAACAAAGGGTCAAGTTCTGAGGTAGAGTGATAGAAAACATGTTTAAGAGGAAGTTAACCACCAGAAAATCACAAACTTGTGATGTGTTAAACGGTCTTTGATTACCTTGTAAGAAAATTAAACCAAAAGAGTTTTTGTTTTACTTTCCTTTTAATAATTTTGAGGAATTAATTTACTACATAGAATAAGAACACAGGGAAATATATTTACCTTCAAGTAGAGTTTCATCCCTTAATAAGTTTCACCCAGACTAATCTTTTCTCTGAACAATGATCATTCAAAACTACTTAGTCTCATCCAAGAACAAGAATCATCTTCTAGAGAATCACGTAATACACAAAAGAATAACTATCTATCTTTAAACATATATCCCAAAAACAGAAAGGGTAAGATAAAACAACTCTTCGAAAAGAAAGAATCCCATAGGAAGGGAAACAAATTTAAATCTTCAATGTTCCACGGTACTACCCAAAGTTTATCATAGAACATTCCATAAATAACTGTCCTTAATATTCCTCAAAATAAACCAAACTAAGATTGAAACCCAAATAAAAGAAGGATTTGATAACAAAGCCTTCCAAGATAAACTTTATCGTTCATCTCCACACAACATTAACCACTCCTAACATCTTATAACAAAAGTAACTAACCAAAAAATATTTTCCCCAAGATAGGTTAATCATTTCCATATGTAACCTAAATTACTATAATTTCACCTTAAATTCATCGATTCTTCAAAATATAATTCAACATTTACTCCTCAAAGAAAATACTGTAGTAATATATTTACCTCGATCATATAGGGTTCCCAAAATAGTGAACATCTTCCAAAATAATAACCTTTTTTCTAATCCCCTAATCATTTTTTTCAAGAAGAACAGCTTCAAAACATCAAGATGTGATACATAACAATAGATGTTTTTATTAATGATATAAAACCATCTTAGGTAGTGACTCTATGTTCTTAGAAATCATTAAGGATAGGTTCATAGAGCACAAACGAAAATACAACATGACATAGACAATTATTCAGAATTAGTTTCATGTACTTGAGTCATCATGATCCGTCTCAGCATAGGACATGCATTGTTCCCTTATCCTTGAATATTGTTTATGCTCATCATGCATCTCATCCCTTCCAAGAGATCATTGCCTTGGATAATGTCCAAGTTCTCCACATTTACGACATTGAAAAGTATAAGGTACATTAGATCGAACCTTATCTCTATTCATCACATTATCCATTTTTTTGAAGAAATAAGCTACTTTATTCCCTATCACCCCACACTTAAAACATCTCCCGGTTCCATTGTTACATTCTCCTTGGTGCCCCCTTTCCACACTTTTTTCACGAAGGAAATTGGGTCTTCTTTCCCTTATCTACTTTATCAGATGAACATCCTTGAGACTTCATCTTCTTATTCCTTGATGAATTTAGGCATTCAACTAGGTACCAATTATTAATTGTAATTTTGGATAGCTTTTTTGGCATAATCGCAACATGTTCAACTTGATCTCTCATCATATCTGTCACCTTAATTGAGCAATCATCACATTTCCTATCACATTGATTGTTGAGACATGTTCTTCTATTTACCACCATTAACTAAGAAAAAAAAGTATAATTAGGGGATTAAATACTTAGCCAATAATCGTGAAAAGGAAATTTTAAGCGTAGAAGGATAAACTTGTAGAGGAAAAGTATATCCTAACTTGTTATACCCTAGGTTTCAATCTAGGTTATCCATGATCATATATTCTTAGGTGAATCTTTATTTTATTTTATCTTTGTCCCTTTAATAATGGTTCATACTAAGCTTATGAATTTACCAAAGCATATCCCTCGGGAGTGTCGTAACCAAGAGTGCAGAAAGGCCCATTGTCATGTACTAGTTCCCATTTGAGTCTAGCTCAAGCGGTGTTTTTGGGTTTTACCGCTATGTACATCCGTGCCAGAGCGAACTCTACCTGCTCGTATACAGACAAAGATGTATTTTCTTGATAAACCACTTACTCACTACTCACCAAAATACTAGGAAGATTAACTATATTTAAACTTTTATATGGGGTTATTCCTAATGTTTTTATTTCCTAATTTCCACAAATAACTAAACCTTCGTTTGATACCAACTATTGCATCCTGCCTTTTTATCACATAAACTTTCATTACATGATACAAAACTGAGGATCTTTAAGGTTTAGTGTCTTGGAAACTAGGAACCAAATACATGACAAAATAAAACATTATTATTAAATGCTTGAAAGGATTGTTCATTTGTTCATCCTAGTTCATTATATCATCTCATAACCTGGGAGAATACATGAAAGGAAAGGGTGAGCAGAAGGCCTAGTAAGGGAAATAAGGGAAACATTTTACATGTGAAATTGAGATACATCAAAATTTATGAAAAATAACTTTAAGGAATGAGAAAGAGATCATGAGGCATATCATAATAAAAATAATGTGTTTCATAACTTGAAGATGTGGATACAACATTTAACATAGAAAATAATTTCCATTTCACTAAGGTCCATCCCCAAGGTGTCATTAAAAAATTACCAAGGTTATTCACCAAGGTGTTGTTAAAATGGTCATCTCTAGAGATTAAATATTTACCCAATGCATTGGAGCGGTATCAGGGTGCACCCTTAATTTGACTTTATTATCATGTGAGACACATATATTATCATCAAACATTTCATAAATAACCCATATATCATAAAAGAAATGGCTTTCATTTCATAATCATAATGTTTTAAAAACTGCTTTAAAGACATGATCTTTATGTCACTTTAAACCCACGGAAAAAGGAAAGCGGGTTTCATGTATGTAAGTCCCAAAATTAAAATAGAACATTTTGATATATATGTGAATAACCCTATAGAATAAAGAGCTTTGATTATTCAATTAATATAATAAAATAATTTGAGATAAAGAGAGAGACATTTTGAGATGAAAATTCTGCAGCATAACGTCTATATTATAGGGTTTTAGAAAATACTAAAAAGAGAGGGGACATGAGTCACCCACTCATAAATGATCCAAAAAACAGTAGAGGGACAAGATATAAATGATATAAGAACATGGTAATGAAATTTTAAAGATATACCATATGAAATTAAAAACATGGAAGGAAGTCAAAAATAAGATTTCTCTTATGATAATTCAGCAGCCTAACGACGTCACTTAAAACATAAAAAAAAAATGAATTGAAGAGATCAAATGGGGTCTCTCATCATATGAACACAAAAGATAATTATGATAGATATATAGATAATACCCCAACATAATAAATGGAACTTTATAGACTTGACATGAAAATAGAACTTGAAAATGAGAAGGGTGAAAGAATCCCTTAAAAATTCAGCAGCCTAACGACGCCACTTAAAAATTCAAAAAAAAATGAATTGACAAGATAAAATAGGATCTCTCATAATATGAAAATAAAATATCAGTATGATATAAATAGAGATCATATCCCAACATAATAAAAGAAACTTGAAAGACTTGACATGAAAATAGAACTTGAAAATGAGAAGGGTGAAAAAATCCCTTAAAAATTCGGCAGCCTAACGACGCCACTTAAAACTTCAAAAAAATGAATTGATGAGATCAAATAGGGTCTCTTATAATATGAACATAAAAGATCAGTATGATATATATACAGATAATACCCCAACATTATAAAAGTAACTTGAAATACTTGACATGAAAATAGAACTTGAAAATGAGAAGGGTGAAAGAATTCCTTAAAAATTCGGAAGCCTAACGGCGCCACTTAAAACATTCTTAAAATGAATTGATGAAAGAAATGGGTTATATCATAATATTAACATGAAAAGTACAGTAGGATGAATATAAAAGAAAATCCCCAACATAAGAACATGGAGCATAAAAGAAATGACATTAAAGAGAGTACTTGGAAAGAAAGAGAGAGGTAGGATCCCTTACCTTAAAACGTAACTCTTAAAACTCAAAGGTTGGGAACTTGAGGGCTTGGGGGAACCTTGGGAGGTAAGGAGACCATAAATTCTTTGAGGATGATTTTGGAGTCGAAAGGATGAGAGAATGTCTTGGTGTTTATAGGGAAAGTGAGGGGACAAGGCATTAATGGCCAAGGGACTCGTCATTGGTGGTATTGGAAAAACCATTGGCTTGCCCATGGTATTTTCCCATGGTATTGGCAAATTGGGACACCTCATACCTTATCTTAGTATTCATAAGTCGATCATATTGATTACATACTTAATATATCATTTAATGATGTCATTAAACACCCATAACTTAAAAACTGTATTTTCACTATTCACTGAAGATTCAACTTTCTTAGAAAAATCCCAAAATTTCACCTTAACCCAATATCGATTCTTTGATTTCAAAAATGAACTCCATTTTATAAAAATAATTTTCTAAATATTTTTAATTAATTTTTTAAATAAATACACTATTCACCGAAAATTCATTTTTTTTAGAAAAATCCCTGAAAATTAACTTAACATAATATCGATGCTCTGAGGTCCAAAATGAACTCCATTTTATAAAAATAATTTTCTAAATATTTTTAATTTATTTTTTAATTAAAAAACACTATTCACCTAAAAAAGCTAATACTTGACTAATAATTTCTAAAAAAGTCATTTACCTATTTTATTGAATCACATTACTCAATCAAGGTGCCTAGATTATATTAATACTTTCTATAAGTGAGATTACTAATCCATTTGGTCACATTACTAATCCTAAGCGAAAAATCACTATTCGTAAATTACTATTCATCAAAATTATGTTAATCTTATTAGACTCTAAATTTCTTACTAAACATAATTGTAGAAGACTATTTTTTTGAAAATCATTACACATAATTAATTATTTAAGGTTTACATAAATATTTTCAAATATCCTTTTTCTAGAATTCATAAAAAATATGCATACTATATTTATCCGGACATTTGAAAATTCACAAACTTCATCATAAGAAGAAATCACAATTTTAATTTAAATCAAATGATTACACAAGGCAGTTACTGTCTCCTTACATAGCCCCTTATAACCCCAGCATAGGACCTAAGTGTAAGGTGTGCTAAGGTGAGAGAATCTGAGGGCGGCTCTGCCAATATCGCACGAGTAGTAATTTCTATCAGTTTGAACTTCTCGCGAAAGAGATTCCATTCTAGCTTCACACGATGAAGTTCGGCTTGGGTTTGGTCCAGAGCAGAGCCCAGTGGTGCTACCTCCTTCCCAAGTTCTCTAAGATGGGATTCGATTGGCCCGAGACTACCAGATGAGGCCATCAAATCTTCTTTCTATATTAATTAACCAAGATCACTTTTATTTAGAGACAATAATCGCAACATTTAGTTTCCAAAGGTCATACTGACTAACGGTCATATAATAGTCAAAACCCAACAGTCTCATTTTAATTATACTCATTTTATTAAATGAAAAAGTTTTGTTGAGTATGAAATAAAATAACACACAAAATTAGGAAACAAGATTTATTCAAAAAAATTTCGAGTCGTTACAATGAAAATCAAAACAACCAAACGCCCAACCACCTTAACTTAGGACATACCGAGGGGCCCAATCCAATAGTAAAAAACCCAAAATATATCCACCTACTATGGGACACTGGTCCACTACCCATGTAACAATCATTCGTAGAATGTTCTATCAATATGATAGGTTCTCATGTCTCATGTATATAAAAAGTGGGTATTCCAATCGATTCCATTTGAGAATCCAATCACAACATATATATAATGATAATTCACAAGAGAGATCACCCTGAGTCACTCCACAGACCGATATCATGCCACTAATAAAAAAATAAGGATTCCAACCCAAGGAACTATCAAAATATATCACAAGGATTAATTAGTAAGGACTTCCAATCCACTATATACATACAATACTTGCATTAGAAACATCCACATGTGGTTTTCATAATAAGCAATTTCACCATTTTCCATAATGTTTTCAAATGTCCCCATAACTGTTATTAGAACAAACTTTTTCCAAAGGTACACATTTCAATTTTAATAAAGAGGTGTATACACACAATTTACAAAAATAGGACACTTTCATAAATCCCTTAAAACACTAAGGTTACATATTCAAAACACGACCATTTTCATAAGGATGCCAAACATACCATTTTCCAGCAACTCGGGCCAAAACATGTTATAAACCAAAACCCATTTATTTATAAAACTAAATCAACATTGGAAAGTAGTAAAAGGATCCCAAAATAACATTTTTCATGATGCCAATGTTTTTATAAATCTAATTAAATCATTTTAAAATGGACTAGACACATAAAATCTAATCGAGCAATTTATCAAACACAAGACATTCACTCTTTAACAGAAAACTTATTTTAAGCACTAAAAAAGGGATAAAATACCATTTTCATGCCATAAATTTATTCAAACTACTGAAAAATATTCAAAATACCATAAACCAGGTGTGAAATCTCATGGAATAATATATCAAACAAGAGAAGTGCACATTTATACAAAAAACAACTATATTTTTAACAAAATGAGGCAGAAACATCATTTTCACAAAAAAAAATTAATTTTTTTTTTCAAAACAACACATATCATATAAATATGGTTATAAAAGAATGATAATGATGAAATAGAAATGAAAAGGGCTTGTGAAAGGGATATCCTACCTCAAATCCACGACGGAAAGGAAACAAACACCCGAAATCAACCACTGTGGTTCCCAACAATCTAGATCTTTGAAGGCCCACCCTAAACAAACCAAATACCCATAAAAAATAATTCCAAATAGTACCCTAGGTCATGCATGACTAGGGGATAAGGTGAAACCAAAAATAAATAGAAGGAAAAGGAAGAGGGAGAAGAAAGGAGAGGGAATCTCACATTCAAAACTATATGACTCTTAATATTCTCCTAAATCTACACCCATAGAGGAAAGGTAATGTAATGTAACCTCCTGGAGATGCTCCTTAGGTCCGAATGAACCATGGAAATTTGATTTGGGGTAAAAAGAGTGAATGATGAAGGATTTAAGAAAGAAAAAATTGACCTTAGAAAATATGGATGATTTCAGGAATCATGAGATGTTTCTCCATAATACTCATCTATAATGTCACACCCCGACCGCAGATGCCCTTATTTTACCTCTTTTTTTGGTCTCAGTTTGATTTTTTTTTTCAAAGTTTAATTGTGTTGACGGGTTTCGCGTCGGTGCGCGTTTACCGCATCGTTAGCGGTGACCGTGCGTTCGGCCTGGGTAACCGTTGTCTGCCCAGCGTTTTAAATATTAAATTTTTATGTTGATATTTTATTATTATTACCTTTTAAATTGTACTGGTTTTTTTAAAGTTATTTTTGTTTATTCTATATATGTCTACATACATGTTTATATGTGTATATATATATATGTTTATATATGTTTTAATATATGTATATATGTCTATATATATATTTGTGTGTGTGTGCACGCACACACACACACGTTTATTTTCAAATGGTTTTAATATTCTAAAATTTTGATTAAAAATAATTATTATTATAATTTTCTAATTATTACTATTATCATTATTATTATTTTTATAAAGTTTTATTTCTATGATGTTTTATTTTTATTATTAAGATTTGATTTATATTTATTTACATATTCAATCTTATAATTGTTATTATTATTCATATTATTATTATTATTATTATTATTATTATTATTTATATTATGTTGTCATTATTATATATCTATATATATAGATATATATATATATATATATTTTAACCGAAACCCTACCCCCACCCAGCCGCCGCACCCCTCCCCCCTTCTCTCCTTCTCTCTCCCCGCGGCCCCCACCTCTGCGCAGCAGCCTAGCCGGCATCCAGCGGCCCGCACCGCCCAGCTCCCCTTCACCGGCCGCTCCGCCACGTTTCCGTCCCGGCCCCGGATTCCCGTCGCCGTGCCCAACCGCCATCCCGGCCCCGACTTCCTGTCGCCTTGCCCCTGCCGCCTCCGCCAGTCCGGCCGCCAGCCCGCCTTGCCCCTGCCTCCTCTGCCAGCCTGACCGCCGGCCTCCCCTCCCTCCGGCACACCCCGCCTGCTCCGTTTCCGGCGCGACACCCCGCTCCTGCAGCCGGAGTCCTCCCACGTCCGGTTTCTACCCTCGACGCCCAGATCGGGCTTCGCGCGAGCTCCCCGACCTCCGGCTTCAAGCAGACCCCGTGCCACATCTCGCACCGATCCGCCCTGCCCTCTGGCCACATCCCGACCTCCCTTACTTTCCACCCTCGCCCTCCTGCATCACCCATCTCGTCAGCCAGCAGCACACGACCAACCCTCATCTTCCCCTTCCAATTCTTTCCCCTTGCCGCACCCTCGACCTGCAGTGCTAACCACCACCCCAAGTCACCTACGTCAGCCCTAGAAAACCTGCACTCTTCCTTGTCTGCTGCTGCCCTCCCCTTTGAGGAGACCCGGCCACCCACCCAATCTCCATAAAACCCTCAAACCTGGTACAATTATCTACCTATCTTTGTATTCATTTGTTTATTTATTTTATTTTATTTTTCTTTCTTCATTTCACCTTGGGTGTTTTTAATTATTTTTACAAGATCTGAATATTGTGGTTATTGTGTGTCCTGTATCCTTTCTCACCATTAAGCGTGTGAGATTGATCCTCAAGGCATTGCTCAACATTCTGTTGGGGTTCCGTCGCGTCTACGCTTGAATTGAGGTAGGCGAATTTATCCTTTCCAGTGCATTCTTTCGACACTTTCATTCCTCAAGCTATTTATCTTATTTAATTTTTAGCATTATAATACCCCTTATTTAGTCCATTTCTAAGTTTATAATTCTATTGAATGTGTAAAAAAAAAAAGAATATATTTGGTGATTTTGTGAAATTTGATTACTTCATGAAATTCTTGGACCATGAGTTGTTTTGATAAGACTGTTTAGTTGTGAAGTGGGTTTGGTGTGTATGATGGAAAGAAGGGTTTTTGAGTTGGTTTTGTGTGTGAAAAGATGTGGTATACTTCTCAAATCGGATTTATAAACCTTTAAATTATTTATTGAATAATGTTGGTGGCACGAGTTGTGTTTTGAAGTTGTGTCGAGATGGTTCTTTTGCGCGGGTTGTTTGTTTGGTTTGTTCTAAGTCAGTGGCTATGTGTTCTTAGTTATCGTGTGTTTGTTTCAGCATGTTGGCGAGGTAACCCCGCAACACCATGATCATCAGCTTGCGCATGCGTACGCGCCTGCGTGAGGTGTGTTGTGTCGTCGATTTCACTTTGTGACTACGGGGTAGGTCCCCCACTGCACTCGACCTTAAATTTAGAAATTTATTTATTCCTTTTAATTTCATTATTTTTCAGTAAATTTAAAGTAGTGTTAGAAAATTATTACTAGAATGGTGAATTTATGAATTTGAAAAATGTTTACTTCTTTCATCAAATTGAAAATATCTTTCTTGGATAAATTTGTGTGGTTTCCTTGTGATATTGTCAAACGGGTACTTTATGAAATGGGCAAGTCATACTGAACTGTGTTTTGAGATGGTTTTTTTTGGTGTGTATAAAATGACGGTGTATTGTTTATGGAAAATGGGGTTTTCTTGAAAACTTGGATAGACAAAATGTTATTTGGCCTTTAAACTAGATTTTGGAATTTTTAAGTGGGGGTTTAGTTTTCCTTAAATGAGTTTCAAAGTATGTTTTTTCCTGGTTTTCAACGTGATGGGTGTGTCATATTTTTTGGAAACGCTTTGATATTAAATGGTTTAAATGTAATTGATGTGGCGGCCCGTTTGTCACTTTATTGATTGTGAACTGATTACATGTATATATATACGTACTTATGGGGCATCTCTAGAGAGGGACTTCCCTTCGAGGATTGTCGTGTAGCGGTGTCCGTGTAAGGGGTTGGAAAATGCGGTGAGGTGAGTCATGCATGCGAGGGCCTCCCACTTACATAGTATTATTAAAACCACTGTGGGTTCCTGGGTGTCTTTTTGAGAATCGAGTGACGGTTGCTGGCTAACCCTGATTAGACGGGTTAGTCCCCCCTTGGTAGGTAAGGCCTTGTGGGGCGTGCCACTGGTTGGCTGTTAGGGCAGCCAGTTGGTTATTGACTATGGAGTACCATGCCGGCAAGTAGTCTGAACCCGAGTACGTCCAGGGGTTTTCTAGGGATGTTTAGGGTCAGCAATGGTTACTTTATGTTCCTTGGTTGTTTACTTTCAGTTGTTCTTCACAACTTATTCTTTTATACTTGTGAAAATGGTTTTCAAATGAAGATACATTATTATATTTGTGCAAAATTTGAAAAAGTAACACTTCTTTCTCTTTTAGAATGAATTGGGCACCAATGAAAGGAATTCAACTTTTGAAAAAGAATAAGAGTCATGTCTCGTGTTCTGACATTCAAGTGAAACATTATGAAATCTTACTTTTATACATTGTAGTTCAAACCTGGAATTTATAGATTCTCTATTTACTGGAAGTGCTTTGGGAATTGTTGTTGGTCTCACCTACTGAGTACCTTTTTGTGCTCACGCCTATATTTTACCTTTTCAGCTATAGGTTCCTTGTGTCTTTTGACCACGTTTTTAATTGAGGAATGAAAAAGGAGGTGAGCCAGTGTCACGTCGCAATTTCACATGGAGTAGTGACCCATGTGGAGTCCGAGTACACAATTTAAGTTCCTCCTAGCTGTTGATGCCTACTTGGGGTGTGGCTCACTCCATGTCGTTGAGTTAAGCGTAACTGCTAGTTCATCATTCGGATGTTTTTTTGTAAGTGTACTATGTTTGGTTCTAGTTGGTGTGGTTGTGTTTTTGAAAATTAATGTTGAATTTTGAAATGGAAGTGTTTTAATTTAAAATGGGTTTAAATTGGTAAAGGTTTTTTTTTTGAAATTTAAAGTGTTCTGGTTTCAAAAAAAAAACAGGTGTTTTCTTGGATTTGGTAAGGAAATGATTTGGGTGTGAAGCCTTGGTCTGAGTCTTGTGTTCCGTGTTGGCGGTGGAACAATTAAGATCTTTTTGTACTTGTTTTTCTGCTGTTAAAGTTTTGACGTTATTATAATTTCATTGTCTTACCTTGGGGTTATCATGGACTAATTCTATTCTAATCTAAGTAGTCCTGTTGTGTGGATGTGGTAATGTTTTGTGGATTTCAAAGGGTCATGATTTCAACTCGGTGTCTGGATAAGTCTTTTCCATGGGTTTTTCCCCCAGTGTTGAAGGTCATTACTTTGGTCAAGGATTAAACATTTCGACGAAGGTGTTGTTTTTCCCTTGTGCTATAAGAGTTGGTTTAAACTGGTTGTGAGTTCCGGCGTCGACCCCCCCTTTTTCCTAGGGTTGTCTATTTAGATGGTTAATTTTTTTGCACAAGTTGAGCTCTTGTGGTGGGGAGAACCCCTTTGTGTTCTCCCATCAACCTCGGACTTCAGTTTTCCCTCAAATCGGTCAGGTGTGACCTATGTAGAGTAAGGTCATCTCGAGAATCTCAGTTCTCTTTAGTTCCTTTAGTTTTGTTTAGGCATGGACTTGAATCTTGACCGAATTTTGGCTTGGTGACTTTCTGGGGGCATAAAGTGTCTGTGGTGGGGAGAATTTTCACACCCCGACCGCATATGCCCTTATTTTACTTCTTTTTCTTGGTCTCAGTTTGAATTTTTTTTTCAAATTTTAATTATGTTGATGGGTTTCACGTCGGTGCGTGTTTACCGCATCGTTAGCGTTGACCGTGCATTCGGCCTGGGTAACCGTTGTCCACCCGGTGTTTTAAATATTAAATTTTTATGTTGATATTTTATTATTATTACTTTTTAAATTGTAGTTGTTTTTTTAATGTTATTTTTGTTTATTATATATATGTCTACATACATGTTTATATGTGTATATATATGTGTTTATATATGTTTAAATATATGTATATATATCTATATATATATTTGTGTGTGGGCGTGCGCGCACACACACGTTTATTTTCAAATGGTTTTAATATTATAAAATTTTGATTAAAAATAATTAATATTATAATTTTCTAATTATTTCTATTATCATTATTATTATTTTTATAAAGTTTTATTTCTATGATGTTTTATTTTTGTTATTAAGATTTTCTTTTTATTTATTTACTTATTCAATCTTATTATTATTATTATTCATATTATTATTATTATTATTGTTATTTATATTATGTTGTTATTATTATATATGTATATATATATATATATATATATTTTTAACCGAAACCCTACCCCCACCCTGCTGCCGCACCCCTCCCCCTTCTCTCCTTCTCTCTCCCCACGACCCCCACCTCTGCGCAGTAGCCTTGCCGACATCCAGCGGCCCGCACCGCCCATCTCCCCTTCGCCGGCCGCTTCGCCACATCTCCGTCCCGGCCCCGGATTCCTGTCGCCACACCCAGCCGTTGTCCCAGCCCCAACTTCCCGTCGCCTTGCCATTTCTGCCTCCGCCAGTCCGGCTGTCGGCCCGCCTTGCCCCTGCCTCCTCCGCCAGCCCGACCGCCGGCCTCCCCTCCCTTCGGTGCACCCCGCCTGCTCTATTTCCGGCGCGACTCCCCGCTCCCGCAGTTGGCGTCCTCCCACGTCCGGTTTCCACCCTCAACGCCCAGCTCGGGCTTCGCGCGAGCTCCCCGACCTCCGGCTTTAAGCAGACCCCGCGCCACGTCTCGCACCGATCAGCCCTGCCCTCTGGCCACATCCCGACCTCCCTTACCTTCCGACCTCACCCTCCTGCATCACCCATCTAGTCGGCCAGCAGCGTACGAACAACCCTCATCTTCCCCTCCCAATTCTTTCCCCTTACCGCACCCTCGACCTGCAGCGCTAACCGCCACCCCGAGTCACCTGCGCCGGCCCTAGCAAACCTGCACTCTTCCTTGTCTGCTACTACCCTCCCCTTTGAGCAGACCCGACCACCTGCCCAATCTCTGACAAACCCTTAAACCCGGTACAATTATCTACCTATCTTTGTATTCATTTATTTATTTATTTTATTTTATTTTTCTTTCTTCATTTCACCTTTGGTGTTTTTAATTATTTTTACAAGATCTGAATATTGCGGTTATTGTGTGTCCTGTGTCTTTTCTCATCATTAAGCGTGCACGATTGATCCGCAAGGCGTTACTCAACATTCTATTGGGGTTTCGTCGCGTCTATGCTTGAATTAAGGTAGGCGAATTTATCCTTTCTAGTGCATTCTTTCGTCACTTTCATTCTTCAATATATTTATATTATTTGATTTGTAGCATTATAATACCCTATATTTAGTTCATTTCTAAGCTTATAATTCTATTGAATGTGTAAAAAAAAGAATATATTTGGTGATTTTGTGAAATTTTATTACTTCATGAAATTATTCGACCATGAGTTGTTTTGATAAGGCTGTTTAGTTGTGAAGTGGGTTTGGTGTGTATGATGGAAAGAAGGGTTTTCGAGTTGGTTTTTTGTGTGAAAAGATGTGGTATACTTCTCAAATCAGATTTATAAACTTTTAAATTATTTATTGAATAATGTTGGTGGCACGAGTTGTGTTTTGAAGTTGTGTTGAGATGGTTCTTTTGCGCGGGTTGTTTGTTTGGTTTGTTCTAAGTCAGTGGCTATGTGTTCTTAGTTATCATGCATTTGTTTCAGCGTGTTGGTGAGGTAACCCCGCAACACCGCGATCATCGGCTTGCGCGTGCGTACGCGCCTGCGCGAGGTGTGCTGTGTCGTCGAATTCACTTTGTGACTTCGAGGTAGGTCTCCCACTGCACTCAACCTTAAATTTAGAAATTTATTTATTCCTTGTCATTTCATTATTTTTTAGTAAATTTAAAGTAGTGTTAGAAAATTATTACTAGAATAGAGACTTGCTGAATTTGAAAACTGTTTACTTCTTGCATCACATTGAAAATATCTTTCTTGGATAAATTTTTGTGGTTTCCTTGTGATATTGTCAAATGGGTACTTTGTGAAATGTGCAAGTCATACTAAACTGTGTTTTGAGATGGTTTTTTTGGTGTGTATAAAATTATGGTGTATCATTTATGGAAAATGGGGGTTTCTTGAAAACTTGGATATACGAAATTTTGTTTGGACTTTAAACAGGATTTTGGAATTTTTAAGTGGGGGTTTAGTTTTCCTTAAATGAGTTTCAAAGCATGTTTTTTCCTGGTTTTCAACATGATGGGTGTGTCATATTTTTTGGAAACGCTTTTATATTAAATTGTTTAAATGTAATTGATATAGCAGCCCGTTTGGAACTTTATTGATTGTGAACTGATTACATGTATATATATACGTACTTATGGGGCATCTCTATAGGGGGACTTCCCTTCGAGGATTTTCATGTAGCGGTGTCCATGTAAGGGGTTGGAAAATGTGGTGAGGTGAGTCACGCATGCGAGGGACTCCCACTTATACAGTATTATTAAAACCACCATGGGTTCTTGGGCATCTTTTTGAGAATTGAGTGACAGTTGCTGGCTAACCCTGATTAGACAGGTTAGTCCCCCTTGGTAGGTAAGGCCTTGGGGGGTGTGCCACTGGTTGGCTGTTAGGGCGGCCAGTTGGTTATTGACTATGGAGTACCATGCCGGAAGGTATTCTGAACCCGAGTACGTCCAGGGGGTTTCTAGGGATGTTTAGGGTCACCAATGGTTACTTGATGTTCCTTGCTTGTTTACTTTCAGTTGTTCTTCACAGCTTATACTGTTATACTTGTGAAAATGGTTTTCAAATGAAGATGCATTATTCTCTTTGTGAAAAATTTGAAAAGGTAACTCTTCTTTCTCTTTTAGAATGAATTGGGCACCAATGAAAGGAATTCAAATTTTGAAAAAGAATAAGAGTAATGTCTCGTGTTCTGACCTTCAAGTGAAACATTATGAAAGCTTACTTTTATACATTGTAGTTCAAACCTGGAATTTTTAGATTCTCTTTTTACTGGCAGTGCTTTGGGAATTGTTGTTGGTCTCACCTACTGAGTACATTTTTATGCTCACGCCTATATTTTACCTTTCCAGCTATAGGTTCCTTGTGTTCAGATTTTACTGGTTTGAGTCGCTCAGTGGAGCGACACTGGTGTTTAGTTGGGTGGTGACCGTGAGCTCACGTGGAGGTATGTTTTTCGTGTAGTCTTTTGTTTCCTTTTGTTGTTAGTGTTGTTTATTTTGTTTAGTTTGCTTTCTTTCCTTTGATCCTGGTATTGTTCAGGCTGAAATCTTTCCCAACGATTAAACTTTTTTTTATGCCCGACACTAGTTGCCATCTCGGGGGGATCGGGAACGCCCCTCGGGACTTGCCGCGGACAGGCTTGGGTGACCGGTTTAGGGTCGACCCGGGCTGGTTTGTGACATATAATGAGCTCCAAAATAGTGAACATAGAGAATGGGGGTGCTCATAGGTATCTTGGTCTTGAGTGAGAGGTGGAATAACTGAATAATGGTAAAAAATAAAAACAATATAAAATAATACAATTATTTTTTTAAAACAAGAAATGGGCCCACGGGCTGGCCCAACACGTGAATAGATAACTAAATTCTTCATGATTATTAAATTTTAATGGGTCCAAAAGGATATGTAGGATTGAATATGTTAGGGGAAGAAAAATATGAAGTGGAATGGGCCAAAAATGTTAAAAAATGAAGGTGTTATTAAAGAAAAGAAATATTTATTTAAATTTGCAAATGAGCTCACGGTTTGGGCCAAATCATGAAGTAACCACCCTTTCTAGAAAAACTCCCAAAAAAAGAATTGAGTAACCCAAATATGGATGATTAGATATATATGAAACATCAAAACTCAACATTAATATAACCCAATACCAAAGAAAAGGATTGGGATTTTCAATGAACCAGATCAAAACAATGACATGAAAAACAGTGTGTGATATTTATCCCCACCCTTAATGCTTTCCACCCTCAGAAAGACATAAAACTCTCTAGATGAAAGATCAACACCTAAATATTCCTTATTAAAATAATCCATCCTCTAAATATAAGTAAATATCATTCAAAATTAAATGAACTTAAGCCTCTTTCCTCAAACAAAACTCCATCTCACAACCACTTCCAGAGAATCAACCGATGGATTGAGTCACAACATCCACAACCAAATTAAGAACTAGATTGTTTGTCCATATCCCAATGGACACAAAGATCACCCAAACCAAAGAGCAATCATGAAAACCAAATATTCTAGGGTAGTCCAGAATAGAATCCCTACCATTAATAAATAACTATCACTAGACATTTTCTTAGGATGAAAATCCATGAGACCCAAGGTTCATCTGCCGACCATTAGGAACCAACTAGCAACGAACAAACCAGAATTCAATAGGAATTAGAATCATGCCTCACTCACACAAGCCCAACAAAACTCTCTTACAGCAACCTACCAACCCTTGTTGAGAGGAAAACAACCTGAACCTTTAAACCACCCACTCTCAAATGGAGGCAGCAAGAACTGGTCGAACACTCTCTGCACAGATCCAAACCCCCACCAATTAGAGAAGGGAGTTAAGGGGACACAATCAATGGGCCCTTGAAACCACCAATGAAACAAAGGAACTAACTCACTAAAATTTTAGAGGTTTGACCTTAACAACACTACCCCCAATCCTAGGACTCCTGACTACATGCTTGCTTCACTCTGAAACCTATGGCAGGAGCTCTGATGGATGAAGCATCTCTTGCTTCACAGTTAGGCTTTGATAATCCACCACTTCTACTCCATCCCATAGTTCCACATAGTACCATATAACACTACCAGAAAGAAACAAATGATCAAGAGACACCATAAAACTCTTTTCATCAATAACATGCTTTTACCCGAACACGAACATGGAGATACACAACACTATTTTCTCTCACTCCAATCATGGTGCAGAATGAACAAGGCACACAAAAACATCCATTAAACATCACCAAGAACAACTACTACAATAGAGATAATCACCACAAAGGGAAGGTAGTTAATATCGATCCCAAACAACTATTTATTTCAAAAAACAAGCTGAGGTATCATTCTAAGAGGTGGATTTAACAATTTAAAAAAAATATGTAGGTTGATCAATTAGAAATCATGCCAACGGAGAACCATCTGTGGCCACATCACAAAATCCAACACATCTTTAGAAACCCATAGAACATTACCCAAAAACTGAGCCACTAACAAGATCCAATCTCAAGAGGCAAAATGAGTATTAATTTTAGATCATAAGGAAGAATACTGAATAGACAACACTTCTATGACAAAGGATAAACCACCCACATAACTATCAGTTCATAAAAACACCACAATTGTTCATTTCAAAACACATTTGAAAAAATAAACTGACTAGGTGTATTTTCACATTCACCAATGCTATTTCATCAACTCTCACTCACATGAACATTTACGTTCCACCTCAGGCACTCAAATACCATGCCATACCGGCCATTCATCCTTATAACCAAAAAAACCTGGCATGTGAGAACCCATGAAAACACTGAAGGGAACAAAAAAATCATCAGTAGTAAAATAATCATGTACCTTCAAAATCCACATTAACCACCACATCAAAAACCATTTTCATTTTTCCCAAGACAAACCACACTTCATAATGAACCATTTGATAAAAGAACAATCCATTTCATTTAATAGAAATTCAAAAAACAACAATTCCATTCCAAATATCCCTTTATCATTTTAAAAAAATTTAGTAAGGATCTTTTTTCTAATACAACAATAACAAAGGCCAAAACCCATTTCTAGAAAAACACCAGCTGCTCAAAACCAAATGTCCAAAACCAATTCATCAGATTAAATCACTTTTCAAAATCCCAAAATACCCCATTTAAAACAATGTTTTAGAGTTACTTTAAAATAGTCCATGATTTCCAAAAATTTCATTTCCACAACATTTTTTTTAGATTTTGGAAATTTCAATTATGCTAAATCATTTCCTCTTTATCACCAATATTTGCTTCAAAAAAATCCAACATTCCAAAACCTTTCATGTATTAAAATTTTAAAACCCATTTTCCACTTTTAAACAACCAAACATTCATTTAATCCCCATTTTCACAATTCCCACACACATATTTTCAAAAGAAATAATTATTCATGAAATGACCAAGAGACCCACAAAAGGGAACTAGTGTTAGTGGGTGACTTGATCATATGGTTGGAGACCACATGTCAAACACACCACCAACACAATGAGTATTCTTAGGACCATGCCATGGGCTCTACATGAATTTCTATGCCCTATAAGCTCACTAAGACAATTAGTCCAACTCCCCTTGTCGTATCCCAACACCAAACAATCAATAGAACCAAAGTCACTAATAAAACCGGAATTCCCATGGAAACCTGAGGATTGGAACGATCAAGAGTTTGCGACGCTCTTATCAATCCTACCCTTCGAGTACCTACAATATTACTCCATCGACCTTAACATCCCCAAATACCAAAGTGCACCCTATAAAGAAAGGTCCTCTAAGAGCTAACCGCCTCTAATACCATTTTCTAAAGAACCAGTCCTAATAAACCCTGAACCAGTCACCTAGGAAAGCCTGTGATAAGTCCTAAGGGCATCAATAGAGTATAAAAGGGAACTATTCCACCCAAATATAAACAATCAATCAAACAACAGAAAGAAACGGATAACAAAAAATACATTTACATAACAATTGAATTGAATATTATTTGTATAAGAAACTGAATGAACAACTAAACCAACAAATCAAATGACCAAACATGATAACCGACTAACTCCATGTGACCCCTCTGTTCACTCTCTAACACAATGATCACACATCACCCAAGGAGATCGAACTCAAGCTGAATCCTACACAAGGGATAAAAATAGAATAATACTATAGGCGTGAGAATTAAAACTCTGTAGGTTTTGCTGATATTATATTCCCAATGTACATCCTTTAAAATAATAGAAACATCAATTTCTAGTTCGAACTAAAATATAAAAAATTATGCTTTTCTACAAGGTTACTCACAAACAAAGGATTATCCATTGTGCTTATTCCTTTCCAAAACATGCATCATTCAACTAGTGTACAAATAATATTTTCAAGGGGAAAGTGATCTTTACATTTTCATATTTGCACAAGAGGATAAAACACATTAATTTGAAACCAATTTTCATAAACCTAATCAAAACCATCCCACCACATTCCCTAAAAAAATACAAAATAAGGAATAATAGTAATCACACAACAAGTGTAATGAAAATATATATATAATCATTATATTCATCACTATAAGCAATAGAAAGCCAATAGACATGGGTGAACCTAGAAGATCAAGAAAAAACCATAACATACTAATACATGAGACTCCATCCCCAGTGGCATGCCACACATGATGAAAATAAGAATTCCCAAACTCCCAAGAACCCTAACTCAGGATAGACCAAGGTCCCAAATCCCGTATTAATAAACCCAAAATATATCCATCAACTATGGGACACTGGTCAGTCCATCCACTACCAATGGAGAAATAATTCTTATAATGTTCTCTCAATATGCCAGTTTCCCATGTATAATGTCTATAAAAAGTGGTTGTGACAATCGATTCCATTGGATCATCAAATCACAACATATATATAATGATAATTCACAATACACAACACCCCGAGTTACACCACGGACCGATCTCATGCCATTAATCAAAAAGAACATAAAGAGTCCAACCTAAGGAACTCTCATAATAGATCAAAAGGATTCCACAATAAAGATGTCCCATCCTCTATATACATACAATAATGTCATGAGAGACATCCATAGAAGGTTTTCCTAATAAAAAATTTCCCCATTTTCTCTAAGTTTCCAAATAGGCCCTTAAGCATTTCTCAAAACAAATGTTTTCAAAAGGCACACTTTTACCTTTTAATTAAGCGGTGTATAAAAACCATTTACAGTAGAAAACCACTTTCATATATCACTTAATACACTATGGTTACATATTCAAAACATGGCCATTTTCATAAGGATTCCAAACATGCCATTTTCCAGCAACTCGGTCCCAAACCTGTTACAAATCAAAACCCATTTATTTGTAAAACTAAATACATATAGGAAATTCATAAAAGAATCCAAAAATAATATTTTTCATACTTCCAATGTATTTATAAATACAAACATATCATTTTAAATTGCACTAGACACATAAAAGTGAACCCGACAATTTATCGAACACATGACATAAACTCTTTAACAAAACAACTTATTTTAAGCACTTAAAAAGGGATAAAATACCATTTATATATCATAAAGTTATTAAATTTACTGAAACATATTAAAAATACCATAAACCAGGTGTGAAAGAAGAGGGAATCATTTATAAAACAAGAGGAGTGCACATTTATACTAAAACAACAATATTTTTTAACAAAATAAGGCCTGAAACATCATTTGCACAAAAAAAAAAATTAAAAACAAGGTTTCAAAACAAAAAATATTATATAAAAATGTTTATAACTTCTTGATAATGATGAAACATAAATGATAAAGGCTTGTGCAAGGGATATACTACTTCAAATCCATGGCATAAATGAAACACACACCCGAAATCACCCGCTGCGGTTCCCAACACTCTAGATCTATGAAGACCCACCATAAATGAACCAAACCCCCATAAAAAACCATTCAAGAAATAGTACCCTAGTTCTTACAGGACTAGGGGATAAAGGGAAACCAAACTAAAATGGAAGAAGATGAAAGATGGAGAAGAAAGGAGAGGGAATCCCAACATGGAAAATAAAGGTCTCTTTATCTTCCCTTAGATCTGAACCCATAGAAGAATGGTAGTGGGATGTAACTTCATGGATATTTTAATGAGGTATAGAAGAAACTGGGAAATTTGATTTGGGGTAAAAAGAGTTAATGATGAATGATTTAGGAAAGAAACAATTTACCTTTGAAAATATATACGATTTCAGGAATCTTGAGATGTTTCACCCTAATACTTAGTTAAGATAAGCTCTAAAGAGTTAAAATGAATAATGAGGGTGAGTCTAGGTAGCTTGGTATCAAGTGAGATGTAGAATCACCGAAAAATGTAGAAAAATGAAAATTATAAAAAAGAAAGATTTTATTTTTTTAAAAGTGTAAATGGGCCCACGAGCTGGCCCAACACCTGAATAGATAACCCAAATTCACCATGCTTATTAATTTGTAATGGGTCCAAAAGGATATATAAGATTTAATATGCCAGGGAAGGAAAAATAGTAAGTGTAATGAGTCAAAAATGTTAAAAAATAAAGGAGTTATAAAAGAAACAAATATGTTTTTAAATCTGGAAATGAGCTCACGGTTTGGCCAAAATCATGATGTAACAACCCTTTCTAAAAAAACACCCAAAAAAAGAATTGAGACACCCAAATATGTATGATTAGAAATATATGACACTTCAAAAATCAATATTAATCTCACCCAAGTCCTAGGAAAAGGATTGAGATTTGAAATGAACTGGATCAAAATAAGGACATGAAAAACTGGGTGTGACATTACCTAGTGTCATCACATGATCTTAGTGGGTCCTGCGAATCATGTTAAGATTATTGTAAATATTATTTAAAAGGAATTACATGATTTTCAATCTTTATCTTATATGTGTCACATGGATGTATTATCACTATACTGTTTATGTTATTTGTTTCATAGTCAGCATACGTAAACCGCTTTTCATAACATGACTGATGCACTATATGTCCTTCACATGATCAATGAAGTGATCACATGATGCACATATTAATTCCATGTAATCCATTGTGTCACTCCGAGAGATATAAATTTAAGGATAAACATGCGATCGTGTAACCTAACATGCTGATAAGTTTTCTCATATGGTCCTATGACGTAGTTTTCATTGGTCATGGGTGATAGATCAATCTCTTTTTTAGTGTGGAGGGGAGGTATTTATAGTCATCGCCACCCATTTATACACTTCCTTGCATGACACGTATCATGAAAATATGAGTTGAAGTTAGTGAATTTATTTTTTATCCCACAAATTTTATAATCCTACCTTAGGTTATTCATGGCATCATATAATTTCAACTGAAAGCAAGAATGACCCATCATTGCCCTGTTTATTTGAACTCAACCAATCAAAGGGATTATCCATAACCATTTTTGACATTCCAAATAGCCTTTAAAAGATTAGAAAAACATGTCTAGAAGTCTTATAGGGATTAATACAACCATGGGTATATTTTCACATGATCATATAAAACTTTTCTGGAATCCTTTATTAGACAAAGGTGGAATGTGAAGGGGTCTTCCGTGGGATCAGGAAAACATTCCCAAGCCCCATCCCCCTATGAGATAATTATAACTTATCGAGGTGACTTTGAATGATTAGAGGTGATCACCCAAGATGTGTAACTTTTATCGTATTAATATAAGTGTTTCTTCCCCATGCGATAATCCTCATCCTTTTATTCGTTTATTTCCCCCCTCATTTTATAAGGATGGTGGATCTCACAGTTGTATGAATGAAATTTGTTGGAAAATCAATATACTTGTGTATGGTGAACCAGAAGATCAATGTTATATCTAGCAATTACATGTGGGAATTGTCATGGATTGTAATGAACTTGGTACTTAACAAATAATTTTTTTTTCATTATGGAATTAGATACTAAATTTTATTATAAACATGTAATGAGATAAGTGATATTTATAATAACTAAGGAATCTATACTAATAGAATTATATCCTAATTTATTAAATTAAGAAAATAATAAATATTATAAGTGAGAAAAGATATATTTATATCGTGGACTAAATAAATAAATGTTTGTAAAATGATAAATTAAGAATTTATATTTTTGTGATACATAAATTTTAATTTAAAATAGTATAATAGATATAATGTTGTAATTGAAAATATTATTTCTTAAAATTAATTCAAAAATTACTATTTTGTTGTACAATTATGGTACGATAATTTTTTGATACCTTAATTAATTTTTCAAATTGTTATAAAATCATTTATAATTTTTAAATTTGGTATTTTTTTAATAAATGATGATTTTATTTAAAAATAAAATTTCTAATATTTAGAAGAAAAATTATAAAATTGAGTTCATTTTTTAATTCTACAAATTGAAAAAATTTTAGATTTAATTTTAGGGGTTTTTTAAAAATATTTTAATTTTTAGTGAATAATAAATTAGTATAATTTATGATATATATACAATATTAGTAAAATCAACTATTCCCTCATTTATTGATAATGTATTCACAATTATATCAAACTCATCATTATTAATTATTTATATTTAGTGATAATGGTCAAACTATTCATATTCTTGATCCAAAATAATAAACTAATGAATATAATAATGAGAAAACACCACTCACCTCCACTATAAATACCACCTCTCTCCATTAATTTTTTCACACCTCAAAACCTTTTATCTTGTTTGTTTCCACCAAATTTCTTCCCAAGACTCTTACCCACATACAAGACCTACTGGTCTCACCAAAGGGTGATAACTCAGTTTCTTAAAGAGATTATCAAGGAGGAGAATTCAAGAGGTAAAATCCTCTTTCATTTCCTTTCATTTTGCCATTATTTTATTTTATTTTATTATTCTATTTCACCATAACTTATCCAAGTCAAATTAAAACTATATCATCTCATATATATTATAATTGAATAATTTTTATTAAATAATTCATCAACAAAATCCTTATCCTCTCCCCTTTATTCTAAAAATAAGGGCATCATCGGTGATGTGTCAATTTATTTCCATCATGGAAAATGCACTATCATTTTCCATTACCCCCATTAAGTCATGTCACAAAAAAATTATTATGGTCAAAAAATATTTTTATATGTATATTATATGTTATTTTATGTTATGGAAGAAATTTACAATCATGATATTTAATAAGAAAATTTGTTTCATGATGGTCTTAAAAACAACCAAAATTAATTAAATTGTTTTAATTAATTTTTTATCTAATAATCCATCATCATATAAGAATTTTGTGATATATGGTATCAATTAAATGTCTAGAATCACAGTAAAACCATTTCATTAAACTTTTGGAGTTTTTCATCAATTTAAAAAGAACATCCATAATGAACCGACCATATGAACCATCAAATAAATGCCCTCAAAATAATGAAAATAATCAAATATTATCATTAAATTGTAGGAAAAATGTTATAAAAAATAATATAAGTGAATATAAAAATTAATATGGTTCATTAATATATTAATAACACTAGTTAAACCATTATATATTGGTTTTGAACATGTTATATGTAATATTAACATGATGTAAAAACTTTTCTTTTAAAATCCTCTTAAAATTTATTTTTTGAAAAATAAAAAAGATATGTGTTTTTAATAAAAGTGTTCATGATATATGATTATGGTCAGGATATTGGACATTATTTATGATTAATCGTGTTACTTTTATCTCCCTCTAATTAATTTGGTACATTAATGTCAGAGGTCGATGTATGTTTACACAGTGTTTAACCGTGATGGTTACACCATAAGGTAGTCGTAAGGATTACATAATAAGATATCCATGAGGGTTAAATTATAAGGTAGGAATAAAGGTAAAGCATAATATGGTATCTATGAGGGTTAAAATCATAATTAATAATTACTTAGGTATTTTTTATAGTTTTATTTAAGTTTTCTGTGTTTTATAAAAATCTCATGTTTTCACAAACTATCTATATGATACTAATGAGTGAGAAGTATGTCTTTTTGAATATGATTTCATATGTTTATATGTATTCATGGACAAATAATTTATTTCCTTATTTATATTTTTTTGATAATTTTTTCCTCATCCATTTTTTTTAAAATTTATCACAAGTAATAAGGATGGTATGAGAAAAGAAGAAGTTAAGATGAATGTTATGCTGATTTTCCGTGAAAAGATTTCATGTATTATTATAAAAATTTTGTTTTATGTAATTAATGGATAATTTTTATAATATTACCCACTTTTTATGTATTTGTGTTGATAGTGATGAGTTATTTCAAAATTATCTAAAACATTAAACTGAAAATGTATATGGGAATGTATGAAATTGAATTGTAAATTAATTTTCTTGATTATGCAATGTTCATGGTTGGGTCCCTATAGATGGTATTAGAGCATGGTTTAGAAAACATTAGGGGACATGATAGTGTTAATAAAATAACATAAATTATTTTTTCCCTATGATCATGTGGAAATGATATAGTGTTTTAAGATTACCATGTTTCTTCATCAATGATATGTCTATTCCGAATTGATTTCTATAGAAGGAAGAGGGAAGCATGAGAATGGCGGTACTGAGTGGCGATATCTTTCTGAAACTGAAAAATATAATAGATGGAATTAGAATCGGTATTTTTTGATATTAAAGGATAAGTTGACACATGCTATAAATAGTAGTCCCAAACATGAAAGATAATAAAAAGAACTAATAAAATAGAACATGACTATAGTAGAACATTTTAGGAGGATACACCCTCCTTCATTCAATGAATCTTCTAACTCAGTGGGGGTTGTAGGGTGTATTAATCCCTTCAAAGATTATTCAATGTCATGGGGTGTGCATAAAATCAAAAAATTAGTCTCTCTATTTATTTATTAGAAGGTGAATCTGATCAGTGGGGGTTAGTGTTCAATAATATCCGAGATCGTGAGGATATTGATGTATTAAAATGGGATGAATTTAAAAATTGATTCCATGAAAAATATTTTCCGTATGTGGTTTGAATTAGGATGAAAACAATTCTGGAATTTAAACCAAATGAGGATGATTTAATGGTCATGTATGACACAAACTTCACACAATTAGAGAGGTTGTATCCACGTATTATTTGGGATCTAAATATTAAAATAAATATTTTTTACATAGGATTGAATCCATGATATCGAAGGATATTGTCCTCTCAAAAATTCAAAAGTTATGATAAACTTATTCAATGTGCTATGAGGGTTGAAATTGAGTTTTTTGATGAATATGTATACATCAGTAGAATTAATGATCTAGATTAAAAGAAATGAGTAATAATCTATTAAAGAAATATGATGGTAATAAAGTACAATTTTTAGTTTTTGAGAGGTGTGTTATAAAGAACCCTATGGAATCCCTTAAAAAAATTAGAAACTATTTTTCATGGGGTATGTTTGGAAATACGACCATAGATTTAAATGAAAGTGATCATAAAAGTAATTATGATAAGAAAACTATAAATTGTTTTAAATGCGGTGATATGGCGCATTATATAAATAACTACCCAATGAAAGATCTAAATAATGGAATGTAGGAAAATTATAAACAGAAATATGAATTGATGTCCTTTGTGACTACATTAGTATACTTTCGTCCTTCCAATGAACTAGTATAAAATACTTCATTTGTTTAATCATATTTTCCCAACATTTTGTTTGATACATGATTTACATATTCCTTTATCTCCAATGATTTTTTTGGTAAATAGGAAATTTCACATCTTGAAATGAAATATGAAAATATGTAAAAATAAAAAGGGGATATTAAGAGAAAAAGGAATTATAATAATCTTCCTATTATTTTCTATGGAAATACATTACCTGAAATCTATTTTATTTAACCTCGTACAATTTTATGTTATTCTGGGCATGCATTGGATTTTTGTTTTACATGCTAATAATTATTGTAGTGATAAATATGTTGATTTTTAGAAAGAGTTTAAATTTTTATACAATAATGAACCCATTACATTGATAAAATATTGAGAAGCTAAAAACTATTTAAATATGGAATTGAATGTTATCATGGACATATTATTGAAATCAAGGGAACTACTCAAATAAATGATGTTCCATTGGTAATTGAATACCTGAATATTTTTCTAGCGAGTTGACCAATGGTTTAACTGATTGAGAAGTTTAATTTACTATCATATTAGATACTGATTCTAAGGTAATTTCAAAACCCCCTTATCAAAGGGATGAAGTTGATCACTTTGAATTGAAAAACAACTTATGGGAGTTTCCTGATAAAGTATTCATTTTTCTTAGAACTTCAACATGGGGTTCTACTATTTTGATTGTTAAAAATAAAAATGGTTCCATGAGAGTTTGAATTGATTATAGATCTTTGAATAACATTAAAGATAATAATATGTATCAATTTTCTCAAATAGATGACTTGTTTGATTGAAACCAGGGAGAATAGTATTTGTTCAACATTGACTTGATAATTGGGTACCATCGGTTGAAGGTGAATGAGGATAAAATCCAAAAAATAGCATGGCATACTAGAAATGGGAAATATGGGATTTTGGTTATGTTCTTTTGTTTTTCAAATATCCTATATGTATTCATGTATATTAGGAATAGAATCATACATAATTACATGGACAGGTTTAATTATTACTGTATTGATGACAATTTTGCATCTTCAAAAATTTATGAGGATCATGAAATGTATTCAAGGATATTCCGTGAAATAAATAAATATAAGAAGTTATAAAGGAACAAAAGAAAATGTGATTTTTGGTTGCAAGATATTTCATTTCATGGGAACTTTATAAGTAATGTTGACATAATAGTTGACCCAAAAAAAACAAAAGTGGTTGATTAAGAGCCTAAAACCAAAAATTATGTAAAGATTCATAGGATTCATGGACTATAAGGTTACTATCCTGCAAACTATGTTAATAAGATATGAGGTTAAATTAATTTTTATAGAATAACTTGATATTTGATTTATATAACTAAAGAGGATATTGGTCAAAGATATAAATTTTGACCTACCTTCTAGAAATTTGGATTTTTTCATATACAGTGATGTTTCTTTGACGGTAATTGGTTGTTTTCTAATGATGAATGATCAAGTTATTTCGTATTCATTATGAAAAAATAAACCACATGAGTTAAATTATCCCACACAT
Organism: Viscum album; assembly: GCA_963277665.1. Lineage (NCBI taxonomy): Eukaryota > Viridiplantae > Streptophyta > Magnoliopsida > Santalales > Viscaceae > Viscum > Viscum album. The sequence continues at coordinate 1,007,117,877 of OY728119.1, read as the reverse complement.
GATTTGAAATTTTTTTCTATGGTTTTTTCTTTAAAAATTAGGAGACACCATTTATATGGACTCCAATATAAAATATATACTAACCATATAATTTTGAAGTATATATTTACTTTGACGGAATTGAGGCTGAGATAGTGAAGATGGATTTAAATAATAAAATATTGTGATTTAATGATCAATTACCACCATAGAATGGAAAAAAGAAGTGTAATTTTTTAGTTTTAAACATCATGTGTTACTAACAATTTTATATTTGGAATGTGACCCCTTGGTTTATGATTTGATGAATTTTTTATTGGAAGTTGTTGGTGCATGAAATTCCACATTTTTTCAGGATTCTGTGTAGTAATCTACGTCAAATAGAATTAATCAAGACTAGAAAAAAGATAGTTAGTTGCTGGAAATAGGTAGAATTGTTAAATAAGGGTAAGTTTCTAGTATTTAATATTAATAAAAATTTTATTTTATGATTTTTAAGAGATTGTGTGTACCTTGTGATTCACAGTTGAAGAAGAGTTGTTAAGTGAAGATCGTAGTTCTCTATTTTCAGTTTATCCTATGAGAAGTAATATGTATGGAGACCTTTAGGGGTATAAATAGTGGGACAGAATGAAAATTGATATTTCATATTTTAACATGAAATGTTTGACTTGTAAACTGGTTAACATAGAGTAAAAACTACCAAAGGGGATAATTCATTCTTCTTTGGTTATAGAGTGTAAATGGGAAAACATATCCATGGATATTGTTGTGGAACTAATAAATAATTATTAACGTAACAATGTGATTTGATTTATTTTTGGCCAATTTACTAAATCTAAAAATTAATTTCATATTCTAGATACTATTTAGTTTGCATTATCTTTGTTTTCTATACATCTAAATGATTTTCAGGTTATATGGTGTTTCTCGTTCCATTTTATCTAACCATGATCTCAGGTTTAAATATAACTTTTTGAAATCACATCATATGTCATTAGGAATCGAATTAAATTTCCACACAACCCTTCATCCCCAATATGATAGACAGACCAAGAAAAAAATTAAATACATGGAGGACATTCTTTAAGCTTGTTCAATGTATTACCAAGGATATTTAGATCATCATATTTATTTATTTAACTTTTCCTGTAAAAACAATTTTATTTTAGTATATACATGGACCCTTTTATGAATTTTATAGAAAGAGGTGTTGAACTCCAATATTTTGGGGTGAGGATGGGTAATGGAAGTTTATGTGACTAGAATTGTTTGATAAAGTAGTTGATAAAGTGTTGATGATCCATAAACACATGAGGACAACATATAGAAGGCAGAAAATATATGGGAATAACAGAAGGAAAGGATTTTCTTTCCTGGGTTTTTATTATGTTTTCCATAAACAAAATACTTCTAAAAGTCTTATCTATTTTGTTAAGAACGTAAAACTAAGTCTATAGTTCATTTTACCTTATTAAATCCTATAAAAATTTATAACATTTCCATACTAAGTTGGTTTGATTACAGTTTTTTATCTGGTACACAATGATTTTCCTATTTCAATATCAAGAAATTATGTACAAGAATAACCTCTTGTTTTGTGCCAATATGTAGTTTAGATGGATGTTTAACATTCAAATAAAGAGAAACCTATTCATATTATTGATCATAAAGAGAAAGTATTATATAATAAGGTTTTTTAATGGGGTAAGGTTTTGTGAAGAAACCACATGGTTCATGATGCAACAATAGTATCTGACAACTCCATGAGGGAAAGGTTTCCTCACTTGTTTGATAAGTGAATAAAAATTGATATGAAGAAATTTCAATAATGTGGGGATAATTTATTTCCCTTGGTATATATAAAATAATTTTTCTTCATTCTTGAATTATATAATAAAATTCATCATAAATCAATAATTTAAAAAGTGGTATTTTTAAAAATTAAAGAATATTTAGTAATAAATTATTATTATCATCTATTTAAGTATAAATAATATTTATTTATCATATAGGTGAATATATATTGTATTTACAAGAAAGTCTATGTAAATAAATGTTTTCAAAATGATAAATTAAGTGTTGATATTTTGGGGAAACATTAATTTTTTCTAGAATCTGATAATTAATATAATGATCCAAAATAAAAAATATTTTCAGAAATTAAATTGATAAATTATTATTTTGGTGTGTTATGGCTATAAGAAAATTTTATGTGACCTTAATTATGTTTTTGAAGTGTTATCAAATCATTTATAATTTTTAAAATTTGATTTTTTTGACTAAATGATGATTTTAAATAAAATTTAATTTTTTTTATATTTAGAAAAAAATATAAAATGGAGTTAATTTTATAAATATATATGTCAGAAAAAATGTCAGGGTGAATTTTTGGAAGTTATCTAAAATATTTGATTTTTATGAATAGTAAAATATGATAATTTACGGTATATATACATTATACGTTTAATGCAATATTAATTGATTCATTGATGATGTAATCACCACAATTTAGAACTCCCATGAATTATATTAATATATTTAGTATTAATTCTCAAAATATTAATTTTCTTGAGTAAAAATAATAAACTAATGAATATATTAATTATAAAACACCCATCTCCTCCACTATAAATACCACACCTCACCACCACTGGTCCTCACACCTCACACCTCAAATCTGTTTATCTTGTTTAATTTCTACCAAATTACCTTCCCTAAATAATATTCGCATTCATTACCAAATGGTTTCACCAAGAGGCCAGAACATTGTGATTTATGAAGGTTATCATGGAGGATAACTCAATAGGTGAAATACTCTTTCATTTTTGTATATTTTATTTTTATTTTATTTTATTATATTATTCTATTTCCACTTTCCCTTATCCAAATGGAATAAAGACTCAAGTATATTATAGGTTATTTTATGTTATATAACAAATATATAACTATGAATTTATATAAAATAATACATGATTGTGATGGTCATAAAAATCACCAAAATAAGTTAAGTCATTTTCATTAATTATTTATCTAATTATTAATCCTCGTTTCCAGAAAAATGATATATTATATCATTTAAAATTTTGGAAACATATTAACACTATTTCATTCCACATATTTTGTTTTTTATTCTTTCAAAATGGAAATCCATAATGAAGCAACCACGGATACAATGAAATAAACACACTCTAAACAATGAAAATAAAAAAATATTATCATTAAAAGCGGGGATGATATTATAAAAATATCATATAAGTAATTATTAATATTAATATGGTTTATTAATATATTAATAATAATCTTTATACAATTATAAATTAAGTTTGAACAAGGTAGAAGTAAGATGAACCCAATGTAAGGGACTTTTCATTAAAAACCCTCTTATAAAATTCCATTTTTTTACAAAATTAAAAATGAATGTTTTTATGATACAAGTATCCATGTTTTTTGATTATGTTATGGTTCTTGGTAATCTATGTTGATTTGTGGGACTTATATCTCTCTCTAATTCATTGGGTATATTTATTTTGGAGGAATACTGTAAGCTTGCCCATGTATAACCGCGATTGTTACACCTTAAGGTAATCATGAGGGTACATAATAAGGTATATGTGATGGTTACATTGTATGGTATCCATGAGGGTTACAATTAATATGGTTGAAATAAGGGTTACAATTTTAATTATGTAATTTTTGGTGTTACATTTATGGTTTTTTATATTTCATAGAAATCACATGATTTCACAAAGTAACTATATGATACTTATGTGTGAAAAGTGTGGCTTTGTGAAAATGATTTCATATGATTATCTGAATTTATGGATTAATGGATTCATCCCTTCCATTTTAGTTTCACAATGGTATTTTTGTACTCATCCCCAGTTTTAAAAAACCTTTTGGTTTATGGATGGATAAGAGAAAATAAGAAGTTAATCTAAATGTCATGATTACTTTTCATATTAATATTTCCTGTTTCATTTAAAAATTTTGGGTTATATAAGAAATTTATATTTTTTTAGTTTTACCCACAATGTATTATTATGCTTTGATATTTATAAATCTTGTTCTTAATCTCAATAACTCTAAACCAGAAAGATCTATTAGAATTTCTGAATGTGAATTATAAAATAATTTTATATATTATGTAATGTTTATGGCCAAGTCATTATATAGATAGTCCCTCTTCCTTTCTGTGACGCATATCGTGATCAATGATGTGTCTCATAATGATGTGAAAGTAATGTTATGGAAAATTCTTCAATTTTTCTATGGAGATGATGCAGTATCACATAATCTAATGGTTATATCTAAGGTCCTTATCATGATTAATGTGACGTTCCAACATTCTCTCAACAGATAATGTGTTATGTATTTAGAGACTCTGTGAGGTCTTCAATGTGTGTCTTAGAACCTTCTCATGAGTAGGAGGGTTTCTCAGAGGGGCATTTTAAGATCAATAAGATATCATTCTCAGTGCATGAAAGGTTTTCATAAACTTACATTGGTTATAAAATCAAATTTACTTTTAAATATTACATGGTTTTTGAAATTTAGACACCTTCCATTACATTATTGTATAGATAAAATAATACCCACAACTCAATAATACAATTAATTTTGAATTGATGATTCTCACTTAGTAGTCATCAACAATGACTAATGGTCATTATAAGATAAACAATGATTAATGTATTAGGTGGTCTCAGTGATAAGTACTTATCAAAACATTCCTAAATCATTTCAATTGTGTTTTTTTTGCATATTCATTACTTTGAAATGTTAAAATGAATATTCTAGAAGGTTACATGTACCAATATCACTCAATAAATATGATAAAGATAACATTGGACATGAATTCTATATAAATCCTCTTAGGAAAAGGGAAATTCTATTTGGGATATTACTCATGGAATGAAAAATATTAACAAATGATTTCACATAAATTTTATAAATTCAAAGAATAAAAATGGTAGGAAATTTCATTTACATCATTTAAAAATTAACTAAAATCACGAGTCCTTATTTTAATTTCCATGGATCACTCTAATAATTAAATTCTCTGGTTTACTAATTTAATTAATTATTAATAAATTAGATAAAATTGAATCATATGGTTTTTAAGAAACTCATGTATCTTTGATTAGTCAATTAATGTATAAATTTAATATTGGAATGATGTTTTTAGTTTTACATAGATGCTTGAATTTTATAAATAAAAATTATTTTACAAAAATATATGGATTTGTAATCATAAATAATGAAATAATGAACTCCCTATTTACATGAATCCATTTATCAAATTCATTCTTACTATTGGTTCTCCCAGTTACTTTCTTCAATGATGGTCCTAAAGAATAAAAAAAATCAACTAGTTTACGAAGCATTAAATTAAATATAAAATTTTTATAGGGAGAGTCAAATAAATTATCAAAATCAAAAATCATAAGAAAATAGTAGTACACAGGTTTCCGACTGAAATATCCTTCTATTACTATAATTGGAACAACCTCACATTTTGTGAAAAAACTAATAGATCAGTTAGATATGTTTGAGATCCACCACTGGTTCTTGAGGTAGATTCATATGGATCCTTTTCATCCTATACCCAATGAATGATAATTTGTTTTCTTTTTCAGTCTCTTAATATTAATGGAACCAAATGGATAGAAATTAATGACTACAAAATTTCATTCCCCCAAAGAAAAAATCTTACCTGCAAATAAATTTAGCCAGGAATTGTGGAGTACGACCTAGTCTTTAGGTCGAAAGTTATTTTGTTGGATCAGTTTTTCATGTTCCACTATAGTTCTATCTTTTTAAATTTTTGAGTTTTTGATATCCCCTCTTTTTATTTCATTAATTTATCAAATTTTTAGTTTTCTTATCTTTTATAGCTCCCACCAAATCAAAATTAATATATTTTATATCCCAATATTCATGTTGTTCCATCTCTGTTGGTAGTTGATTACTCATTATATAAACCAACATATATGAGTTTTTTATGATTTCTGGTATTCCATTGATGTTTATATATTCATTTTTCTATGTTACATCTAGTTTTGATTCATATTTGTTTTCAAAAAAACTTTTAATATCCTAGTTGGACACTTTACCAGGGCCACTTTTTTTCTAATGGTAACTTGTAGATGTCTTATGGTGAAACCCATACATTTTAAGAATAGTTTCCACTTTTCTGTTGAAAAAAATGGATGATGGGTCTTATCACTACAAACCTACAAGAATGTTAAAACTAAAAAAATCATATATAACAATGGTATCTTCATTCATGGTGGCCTAAGATTCCTCCATTGAGATATGTAATCTATAGAAAGTAAAATTTAATAATTCCAAAAATACATGGGAAAGGTTCCCATGAAATAAATTCTACAAACCTCAAACAATTTACAAGCAATTATGGAATTTTAAAAAATCTCCTTTATTTTTGAAATATTTTTAAATTATTGACACTTCTCACATTTTTTCAACATTTATAATCATATTTAAATATTTTTTTCATTTAAATTCATATTCAATAAATTTTATATCCATTATGTTTGGTCCATAGTGGCCTTCAAAATAAAATTTATGAAATAGTTAAACTGCATATTCTATTGTAATTTTGGGTAAGCACATCATTATGACATGATCATTACAGATTTTACATTAAAATTGAACATACCAAATATAGAAAATGTATTCAAAATTATGTGGGTTATTTTTATGATAGTAGAGATGATAAGGTAAATGAGATGCCCGAAAATAATTCAATATATGGGAATACAATGGTAATTCCCCTTCCACTATGTATAGTTTCTCTTAATGTAAATTGTAATGACCTAGCTCTATAAGCCCAACATTGGTGCATTATTTTAATACATTGGAATGATTACAAGGAATAAAATACTGAAGGACCAATAATTTTAGTAGTATTGGAAAATAGATTACGTAGATGAAAATTATATTTCAATAAAAAAACAGAATATGAAACATACATAATTCATTTATTCTACCCTTATTATCCTAGATTAACCCTTTATATCAATAATAAAACACTTATTCACATCCTGGGAAAATTAAATATAAGAAATGGGTTAGATTATATGCTCACTAAGGGTAACCAATAAAGTATTAGATTTCATAAATAAGTATAAACCATTAAGGCAAGGAATAAAACTAAAACACGAGCCTTTTAAACATAATTTTCAGCATAATTTGAAAATAATAAATTAAATAATTCTATTTAAACATTAACATAGAAGTTATACTAGTCTAATAATCAAATATAAAATCAATAACTAATCTCATAATGAGGGAATTTATAATAATGGACATCATAATCACACTATCAAGGCCTTGTGCCAAGCCCATACATATTTAGGTAAGAGGTTTGTCAAAACCTATAATGGATTGTCTCATGATAATTACTAATGCATTAAAATGATTTCATAAACCTACCAGCAACGAATTGGAAATTCATTAAGTGGACCATAACCTGTGACTTACTAAGTCCAGTGGATTCATTATATGAAATTGGTGAAACATAACCAACATTTACATTAAAATTCAAACTAGCATATGAATTGATAATATGTTAACGGTAAATAATAAATTTTATCAATATATAACATCCACAATAAAATTCATCATAAACCATTCCATGTAATATGAAATATTGTACAATAAAAAATCAACCTCAATTATGCTTAAAATCCAACAATGAAAGTTGATATATATGAAAAATATATATTAAAATAATTAATACAATTTTAGGGAAATATAATTTTTTAATTTGAAATCATTTAAGATTTTCACAATTATAAAATAAAACATTAAATTAAAATATAAACTTGTAAGAGAAGATTAAAAATGTTAAGTTGTCATGATGAATGAAATATCCACTCAAGACGTATACGTTAATAAACATTCTTTACATAATTTTTCAAAAAGGGTAATAAAGTAACACATTTAGAATATGATCGAATGATTAATTTCAAAACATTTTAAAAAATTTAAACATGGGTAAAATTGACTTTTTGGAAATTGTCACTAATATTTTGAAGTAAACTTTTAAGAAACATAGACATGGATGATAATTTTGTCCCAGTAGATACTTATGTTTAATCAAACTCAGGTAATAATGAGATTACAAAATTAACCATTACATAAACCCATAAAAAGAATAATTTTTGAAATTTTTAAAATGAAATTAAAAAATAAACATAAAAATTCATATTTAATTCCTTTATATCAATATAAATATATAGGTAAAATAAAATCAAGAACATTTAAATGGATAAAGGATTAATTATTTAAACATTCAAAGTGTCTCATGCCACTTTGAACATGCAGATTCATTATATTCAAAATAATATTCAAATACCATAAAGATAAATTTATTCATGATTTGAAATATAATGGTGACAGTACTTACACCACCCCTATGAAATATGTGGTGAACATGGTTTTTATCTCATTAAAATAAAAAGTGAGACAGAATTCCAATAAACTAGGTCGAATACCCTCCATTCATGTCTAAAAATCCTATATTATTGTTTTTAAAAAATTATTGACTTCTAATAGAATAATATTAATAAATATCATATCATATATGATTCATTTCTAACTTCATATTTCTTGTTAATTAATAATTCCATGATAATGAAACATTTCTAGAAGTATCTGCTTTGTTTATTGTTCGTTTTTTGACTTGTTATTCTTGATTTTATCACATAGATCATGATTTTCTTACATAATGTAAAAAATAATCTATATAGAATATATATTATATGTATATATATATATATAATATAGAATTGAATACACCGTTACTAGATACGGTAGGCCATACATATGCATGAACGCAGTTACAGTTTCCTTATCATTTTTAATGGAAGTAATTAAATAATATATATATATATACATATATATATATATATATATATTATTCCAGTATAATTATCATGTCACATATTTCATAAATATTCAGTATATATAATTTTGTAATCAATCTTCAATGGTTAACTTAAAAGATGAATCTCATCGTGCCGTGGAGATGGTAAGTTGTACATATGCACAAGTGACGATATCATTAACATAATGGTAAATTGGTAATGAAATGGATGGAATGTAAATTATAAATAATAAATATTATGCCATATTTATTATTTAAATCCATTATATTCATCATTATACCCATTGAAATAAATTATATATGAAAAACAGTTTACACTGTGCTGTGGAGACGGTAATCCATACCTACAAACGCATGGTGGTATTATTTCTCATTGGATAGGTAAAAAAAGAACATGGACATACAATAATAATAAACAAACAAAAAATATTTTACATTCTGGAATTATTAATTTAGTTTGAAAATAACTTAGTAAAAGGAAGTATAATAATAAAGTTTTTTTGAAAGAGTTGGTAAATAATTGCCACTTTTTCGAGTGTCTCTTTTGGATTTGCACAAAAGGACTCCTTAGGTTGGATTAATGACCAATGTTTGAAATATAAGATGAATTGAGGGATTATGAGAGGATAAATGGGTATGATTTGGCCAATATAATGGGATTTATTTTTTTAATAAAATAGTAGGAGAGGTTTCCTTTTATAAGTGAGGGGAGTGTCACTTTAGGAAACTCCAAAACAATTAATTTATTATATTTTTTTTGATTTAAAATATCTCAAAAATGAGTTATTTCTTATATAAGATTAGTATGGTTAGAAATATTCTCATCCAATTAATTTTAGATATGTTTAGGACACATAATTACCTTATCTTTTTCCTTTAACCCTTGGTTAAACAATTTAACTATTACCATGTCTACATGTCTTTTTACACTATTAGGATAATAAACTTACAATAAAATTACCAAAAAATCCCAATTGGAACATTTATGATATCATTTATTTTATAATAGTAATTTTATCAAAATTTAATTTTTTATGAATATTATATAATTTAATAAAATATTATTTATTTCAAAATCTCATTTTTTCAATGTTGACACTATTTATCACACGACTTATTAAAAAATCATAATGACCAGATTCCTTAAATAAAACCACATTAAATCATACCTAAAATATCATAGTAATCCATAAAATTAATAGTATTCATGAAGTATTTCATGTTATTTTTATTTTAATATTATTAATAACATTTATTTGATTCGTCTTTTAATAATAAAATTAGGACATCATCATTGTTTCATTATTAAATATAATTATCGAATGTATAAAAATTGAAAATGAATTATCATGATGTATTTTGAAATTTTATATTTCTAATGACTATTTATAGTGGTATTTTTATTATGTATATCCCTATATTAAAAATGATTTAGTTCTTAAAAGTTGAATATAACATTTTTACTTGTTTTTAAATAAAATAATAAATTTCTTAATCATATAAAAGTGGAATAAAAGGATCATATTTTCTACATAAGGATTAATTTTTTTTAAAACACACTTATCTAATGAAATTAGGTCAAATGTTATGATAATTTTATATTATTATAATATTATTTTTATATTCAATTACCCTATTTTTCTTTAACTGGGGTAAATAAAATACAAATGTTTCTATTCACCGGAAATTATTTTGATCATATTAGTCCACATTTTTCATACTTATTACAACCATTCATATCTATTTTTCAAAATTAAATTCATATAAGTAGTAAAATTTCATGTAATGCTAATCCTATATATGTGGCTAGAAGATGGGTAAAAGAGACGTTCAAAAGATCAATAAAAATTTATATATAATATTATTATTTAAATGTTTACAGTGACCAAAATTATATTAATATAATTATTATTTATAAATTTTGTCTTGAAAATCAATTTAAATTAATATAATTATTCAAATGAAAGTGATGGTTTTCAACAACAATGGAGTATCTTTTCACTATTCATAAAAAATTGAATGTTTTCAAAAAAATACAAAAAACTCACCATAAGATAATTATGATATTCTAAATTCAATAATGATTTCAATTTAAAAAAATGAATTTCTATTAATTCCTAAAATTAATTTTTTATTGTTTAAAATAGGTCATAAAATGTAGTTTTTAAAAAAAATATTAATTAAAAATGTATTACTATTTTACCTAAACTTATACATTTCATTATAAATTTGTTTTATTAATGTAAAATAATTAGAAATAATATATAAAAATTATTTATTACTATTAAAATTATTATATTTAATGGATATGGTAAAATTTTTTCATTTAAAGAATTATAATACTAAAGTGTTATTTTTCAGAAACTCCATCTTATGTGTAACACAATCCATGTCGGTGTTGCATGAAATATAAGCTATTGAATTTCATTAAAAATATAACATACTATGAAATCATGGGTTGTTATATTTTCTATTCCTTCAATAAATTTTGACCTCACAGTTTGAAATTGGACTTTGTAAATAAAAGGTTTATACTAGAAAATACCTTTGTAGAGAACCCTCATCAGAAATAGGGCTAATAAAAGGTATAATTTAAAATAAATAAAGGGAAGTATAATGTTACCGGGGATTAAAAATTAAATTTTTCCATGTAAAAAAATTGGACATGAAATAAAAATATAACCATTATTTTCTAATGCAGAGTCAAATAGAACATGATTAAGAGGATGTTTACAATCACAAAGCTCTAAATATGTCATGATCTAAGGGACCGTTTGATTCATTGAAAAAAATATCAGAATAGTTTTTTTTCAATATCCATTCCCTAGAGATGAAGGATTAATTTATTTCATAAACTAATAATTGAAGGAAGCATTCTAACTTCAAAATTATACTTCCATCCTTTAACTAATTTCTACAAAAAAACTCATCTTTCTCCCCAAAATATAATAAAATTTAAAAAATATTATATTAATACTAATCATAGAGGGTTCCAAAAATGATCATATAAGTCACCTATAATATGGTTTAAATAAATAAAACTATGATATAAAAATAATTACATAATTAAGGCATCTGGTAGGCAATGCACCCTTGTCATGCATTGGTTGTGGGTACAAATCTCATGGCCTTTCTTGATGCGATGAGTTGTCGCCCAACCTATATGTTGTCATTTTCTTCAAACTATATTATAATAAAATTCCAAATAATAGCCTTAAGAAATTATTTAAACATAAAAAACACTATCAATTGTTCAAATTAATCCATTCTAACCATTATACATATCCAAAATAAATTTTTCCAAGATCATAGTCCAAAAAATTATAATAAAGGTCGCTAAATTTTAAAATCAACACAACATCATGTAGATTATTTTTTTTCACATAGAAAACATATGAATTCCTTCATCAATTATTTCTATAAAACATGTAAATAACCTAAATTACTATAAAAAAATATTAAATAAATTTGTGATTCCTTATTCCTTATGTAAAACAGAGAATAATGGATACGCTCCTTAAATAAAAAAATGTTTTAAACTCCCACAATGATGGAATAAAAAAATCATTATTCATTTCCAAGGAATTAAATAATATCATATATAATTTTTAAAATCAATCATATATTTATTCAAAAATTATTTTCTCATTATTAGAAACTTATTTAGGGTTATCTTTCCCTCTATCATATATTTTCAAAAAACAATTAACATGCTACTAAGTCGCTTTTCATAGTACCATTCAATATCAAATAATTAATTAAATAATACAACAATAAAACAATTAAATATTCCATAATTATTATAACTAGTAAATACCTAATAAAATATTTAAAAGATTGAAATATTGAATAGACATATTAATAACTCCTTTTAATATGTGGTAGTTTCATTACATGATCATTATCCAATAACATCATTTAGGGTATAATGATTTGAAGAATTAGATGTTGATTTGAATTGTTAGAACTATGAATGTCCTTTAATGGAAATATATTATGGTTTATATTTATTTTTAATCCATTTTCAGTTGATCATGGAGCTTGAATGGATTGTGGTCTTACGATTGGGGATGAAATCAGTATTTAAGGTGGCACAATTTCCCAGTGTTTTCCGCATTTTTAAGCCAAAAAATTGGGAGTTTTCATTACCAAAAGAAGGATTCAAAAATATTAGTGAAGAGGATACTGAATGGATATTGAAATCGAAAAAATGGAACCACAATACATATGCCATGAACCAAATACTGTGTATTAAGAATGGGTTGTAGACCCCAAAAGGCACTTTGATGGCCATGGATGAAAATGAATCACATAATGAAAAATTATTCACGGTGATTGATTTTGGTTTACAAAGAGGCTCACAGTACATGGTAGGCTTGAAGTATGTGAGAGATATTTTCATTTTCAGAAACGAGATGGTGATTTGAGCCTCCATGAACAAAGACTAGCGGTATGTATACTACAAAGGGAATACTGTTAATGGGTAAAGCGGTTCATGGAGAAGGATGTACATAATATAATTTCAAGGTAAATCTCATAATAATGTATTTTTTGGATCTATTTCCTATATAATGATAACTAATCCCTTCAATGAGGTTTTGATTTTTTATGAGAAATATTGGAGTTATTATATTTATAAATTTTAATTGAATTTGGAGAATCCCAAAGTGATTTGCAGGAAGGAAACCCCGCAACAAAAGATGTAGTCTGTGAAGTAGTATGTGGAGAAAGAACTTGGTCTGTGAAACTGATGTAATAATTAAAACATGGGACTATGTTTAACAAGGTAGTATGCGAATGAATCCTCATGGTATATGGATCATGGAAGTACACAAAAGATTCCTTGTTGTATGGAGAGCACGGAATTACGCATTTGAAGCAATGAAGCATGTAGCAGAGTAAGATCATTTCACACAAGAAGAACTAGAGGTTTGTGGTGAAGTACAATTCACGAAGGATGGAGGTCATTACTTTGAGTAACATTTTATAAACTAATAGTGCACAGAAATATAAAACACATCTACCGGTGAAAACTGGAATTCAACAGAGAATCTAACTATAGTTCAGGATGCATGATTTAATGTAAACCCATTGAAGTGACCTTCATGTCGATAAAATGAGTTCAAATTATTACCTATATAGTGAGTGAGTGGGAGTCAATGGATGTGATTTGAGGGACGCAATTTGATATCCCTAAAAACTTTTAAAGGTAGTGCATTTGGGATATCATTACTATGCTAAACATTTTACTCTACAACTAGTGAATATTAGTGGACTTTGGTATGACTAAAAACCCATCGACGTGTGCTCCTTAGACATAGTCCTTAGTGAAAAAACATGTAAAATTGTTGTGTCTTCAATTAGTATGGGGTTGTTTTCCTTATTTACATTCTAATCATATAGGTTTTTCATGTTCTTACCAACATGGGAATAAGATCCATCAGTTTAAAAGAAAATGTTGACACCTGGATTCAACCCTCCCCACATAGGGTGTTACAGGTTCAATAAGGAATAGTGTCCCATCTTCTTATAGTGGAATCATTGAACATTGATTTTTTTCATTACCATGAAATCATGAGCATGATGTACTTTCTCACAACACATGAAGAAAATACCATTTAATTTTATGTAGAAACTATGGTGTTTCCTTTCACAATTATCACATGAGGGAAAATAAATTTTTCCCTTCTTTGAATACCACATAATTTTACCTTCCATATTCTATATTTCATTATTTCCTTTAAATCCATATGACTTAAAGAATCCTTTACCCAATTCTTTACTAAATGATATTATGTACTCATATGATGAAAATACTTGGGACACTATTTACCTTCAAAATAGTATCCTAAGGCCATAAAAGATAACATCCTTCTTACTCTTTAATTCACCAACTTTAGTAGAGTTAACATTCCTTCTACTATGTACCGTTTCAAAATAGTTAAATATACTAGATTAAATCATAATATATTGTCCAATCTCAAATATAGTGAAAATATTAACATAAATAAAAAATGTTTGCACATTTAATCTCATAATCATAAAAGTTGTTTTTTGGGGACATATTAACCCATAAATCCTTCATAATTGTTTTTAATGAAAATGCAATTTATCCTAAGAATATACCCAAGGATTGTCAAACCAGGTGCATATTAAGGCCCATTGTTGTGTATTAGGTTACCCCAAGTCGAGATTAGAACATATTATTATAGTTATTGTTCCAATGTATATTTGTTCTAGAACAACTTCCATGTTTAATATCAAGAAAATGATATATTTTCCAGGAATACCAAAACAATATTCACATTTCCAAAAATCTATTATGTTCTTATATAATTTTCCCTAAACCCTATCTTAGGGTTATGTTTCCTAATCTATTGTTTCTATATCTAATTTATAAAGTAGTTTCTAAACTTTATTTGATACAAACTATAATGCCTGTTTTCTAAAATCCTAGATTCAGTGCATTATTTTAATAATCGGTATGATTACAAGGAATGAAATTCCATAGGACTGGCCATTTTAGAAGTCATGGAAAAATATATTACGTAGATAAACATTACATTCCAACTAATAAAATAATATTAAATATAGATAATTCCATGATAATTCCATTATTCTCTTAGCTTAACCATGAATATAAATCATAAAACAATTCTCGGCATCTGTGAAAAATAAATCATAAGAAGGGGGTGAGTTAAGATGGTCATTAAGGGTAAACCATATAGAAAAACATATCATAAATAAGCACAAACTTTTAATGAAAGGTTTAAAACTAAAACAAATTCCATTTAAAAATAATATTAATCATAAGATTGCGATAAAAATTTAAATGATTCCATTTAAACAATCACATGGATAATTTACTTATTGAATAAACACAAGTAATATCAATAACAAATCTCATAATGAGGGAATGTATAATGATATACTTCATAACCACACGGTTAGGGATTCGTTATATGACCAAACATATACTTGTAAGAAGTTTATGAAAACCTAGAATAGTTTGCCTTAAGAGAACTACTGATGCATCTAGGGGATTTCATTAAACGATCTCTAACTTGTGGGACATTCATTAAGAAGTCCCCAACCCATCACATACTATTACCAATGCATTACGCATATGAAAAGGGTGAAACATAAACACCATATAAATTCATATTAAAAACATCACATGAAATGTAAATAATTAAACCATGAAACATGAATAGAATTAAAATAGCACATTCATAGTCAAAAAAATCATAAACTATTCAATACTATATGGATGATTGTATCATAATAAATCGACCACTATTAAGCATAAAATCCAATAAATGATGTCAAAATTGATGAAATTATTATAATAAAATAATTAAAACTATTTAATAAAAATATAGATTTTTTACATTGAAATAATTTAAATGTCACACAAATATAAAAGAAAACATTTATTTTAAGAAAATAATTATTATCTTTTTAGTGAATTTTAAAAATGTTATGGCGTCCAAATTACAGAAATAGTTGCTAGTGTTGTATAAGTTAAAAAAATTATTTACATAATTTTTTCTAAAAGGGTCATGAAGTAACTCATTAGGAAAATTATTGAAATATTACTTTTTATTTTATTATAAAATGTCAAATATGGTTAAAAATTTCATTATCAATTGTCGAAAATATTTTGAAATGATTTTTTAAGAAACATGGACATGGATGAAAAATGTTCCCAGTAAATACTTACATAAAAACAATCAAAGATAGTAATGAGATTGGGAAATTAACACTTACATAAAACCTAAAAAATAATATTTTTTGAAAAAATTTGAATAAATATAAAAGTAGACATAAAAATTCCTTTATAATCCTTTTATATCAATTAAAATAGCTATGTAATATAAAATCAAGAATATTGATATGGAGAATGGATTAAATCTTTAAACATTCAAAGAGTCCCATACAACTATATACATTTAAATTCAATATCATAAATGAATATTTAAATAAAATTTTGATAAATTTATTCCTGATTTAAAATATAATATGGTAAATACATAAACCACCCACAAGAAATAGGCGGTGGACATTGCATTTATCTCAATAAAATTAAACATGAGATATAATTTACTTACCTTAGGTCTGATACTCTCCGTACGTGCATAATTTTTTTATAATGGTTTTATACATATAATTAAATTCGATCAGAATAATAAAAAAATTTATGATATCATATATGAATCATTTATGACTTTATATTACATGTTTATTATTAATTTCATTTTAAAGCAACGTTTCAGGTAGTATCTTCTTTATTTATCGTACATGTTTTGAATTGTTATTCCTGAATGTATCATATAGATGATGATTTATGTACATTCATAATATAAAAATGATTTCTATATATCACATATATTCATTATATATATATATATATATGATACATGGAATGGAATACACAATTCATGGAGATGGTAGTTTATACGTACAAAGGAATGTTGTTTTCTATTTTCTTATAGTATTTAATGGATTCTAGTAATATATATATATATTTATATAATTCTAGATGAATTATTTTTTATGTATTCTATTCTTATTAATTATATATATCTTTATAATCATTCTTTAATGGTTAACATAGAAGATAAATATCATCCCATTGTGTAGATGATAAGTCATAAGTACACATGAGCGACGATATCATATCTTTAATGGTAAAGGGGTAATAAATTGGATGATATGTTAATTTTAAAGAATAAAAATATTTTTATATAGATTATTTATATCCATTATATTCATAATTATACCATTTAAATAAATTATATATCAAAAAGAGTTTATACCAAGACATGGAAACGATAAGTCGTATGTACGCACCCATGGTGGTGTTGTTTTTCACATGACGAGTAAAAGGATGAATATAGTAATAAAATAATGATAAAGACATATGATAATATATTATATTCTGGATTTATTACATTATTATGTATACCAATTAGGAAAAATATGTATAATAAGAAAATAATTTTTAAAGAGTTGGTAAAACAATTACAACTTCTTCGAGTGTCTTATTTTGATTTTCATAAAAGGACTCAATAGGTTTGGATTCATCCCAATGTTAGGCCTATAAGTTGAAGTTATGGATGTTGGAAGGAGAAGTGGGAATGTAGTGGATAATATAAAGAAATTTATTAGCGTTATTAAATTATATGGAGAGGTTCTCTTTTATAATAGAGTGGAGGGACACTTTAGGAAACTCCAAAGCTATTAATTTATTATAAAATCATTTTCTATATAAAATAACTCCAAAGTGATTCATTTCAAATTTAATATGTGAATGGGTCTAAATATTCTCAACCAATGAATATTTGACATGTTTATTTCCTAAAAGCAACTTTATTGTTTGGCTTTAACCCTTAGTAAAACAATTTAACTATTGCCGTGACTACATGTCTTTTTACACTATATGATTAATACAGTTCATATAAATGAAAAACAAAATCCAAATAGATAATTTATGAAATATATTAAATTAAAATTTTTATTTTATTAATATATAATGTTTTATGAATTTTATATAATTTAATAATGTATTATTTATTTTAAAATTTCATTTATATCAATTTTGACATTATTTATCACAACTTTTTAAAAACTCATAACAACATATTCCGTAAAAAAACTACATTAAAATTTACATAAAATGTCATAGTAATCCATAAAATTCATGTATGGAAGAACAAATTTCACATTATATTTATTTAAATATTATTAGTAACAATTATTTGATTCTTTCTTTAATAAATCAAATACTACATGATTATGTGTCATAATTAAATTTAATTATTTAATGTCTAATAACTATAAATAAATTATCATGATATATATAGAAATTTTATCTTTCATATTAATATTAATAGTATAATTTATCTTATTTATAACCTAAAATTAAAAATTACATTTTTATTAAATGTTGAATATGATATTATTAACTCCTTAAATAAAAAATAAAAATATCCTAATATTAAACAAGCTTCATAAAAATGATATTTTTTTCCACCTAAGGTTGATTTTTTTGAAACAAAGTTATCCAATGGAATTTAGACAAGTGTTAGGGCAATTTTCTATTATTATAATATTATTTTTAGTATTAATTACCCTATTTACCTTCGATTATGGTAAACAAAATTGAAAAGTTACTATTACCAAAAAATATATTGATTCTATTAGATCACATTTTTCATACTAATTTCAACCATGAATTCATATTTTTCATAATTTAGTTCACAAAAGTGGTAAAATTACTTTTACTACTAATCCTGTAGATGTGGCTTGAAGGTGGGAAAAAGCGACATTCAAATGTTCAATAATTTTTTTTATTTAATTATATTATAAAATGATTCCAATGACCTACATTTGATTAATTTATATATTATTTATGTATTTTTTCTTTAAAATAAATTTAAATTAAAATAATTATTTAAATGAAAATTTGTTATTTAATAGAAATACAATATTTTTTCTATAGTCCTAAAAAATTCAATGTTTTTAGAAAAATACAAAATATTCACCATAAGATAATTTTGATTTTATAAATTCCCAAAAGATCCCTACTTTACCAAATTTAATTTCTAAGAGTGTTTAAATTATGTTTTATTATTATTCAATGAGACAATCAAAATTAGTTCCTTTTATAAATGAGTATATTTATACATATAACAATCTTACCAAAACATATAAATATCATTATAAATTTGATTTATTTATGTGAAAAAATTATAAATAAATTTTAAAAAGAAATTATTAATGTTAATTTTATTATATTTAATGTATAAATTATAAATATTTCATTTAAATAATTATAATACTAAAGTGTGTTTTCACATAAAATCAATCTTGCGTATAACACAAGCCAAGTTGTTGTTGCATGAAGTATAATCCATTGAATTTTTTTTTGATTTTAATATATTATGAAATCTTGTGTAGTTACATATGGGATCTTTGAGTGGGTTTAGTTCTAGAATTTCAGTTTCAGCTATGTTTAGAAGTCTTCTGAGGCAATCTAACACCTGATTTTCATTATCCTTATTATCCTAGATATCTATGTTAAACTCTTACAAAAGTAGTATCCATACCACCCACCTTTGTTTCATATAATCCTTATTCATTATGTTCCTATGTGGTGTGTGATCATAAAATAAAAATACATTAATTTTGAGTAAATAAGTTCTAAATTTATCCAATTCATATACACCAGTGAGGAAATAGTTTTCAGTAATTTTATGATTTAGCTAAGTTCCATCCATGTTTATTGAGGTATATTTTATTGTGGTCTTTGTAAAATAATTTTGGATAGGATTTATCATACAACCTGGTTTAATACATCACACAGAAACTCAAATGGGTTCTCCTAATCCATGGTTTTTATAATTGGTGGGGTATTCAGATTTTCCTTCATCTCATAAAATGGATCACAATAATTATAATTGTAAACAAATTCATCCATAGATAAATGTAATATTAAAAGGGGACAAGAAATATTACAAAATATTTGATGAATATTCAATTAAATCCCACATTAAACAAAATTAATCTAATATGTTTTACATAGGCTAGACAGGGAAAATAATTGATCGCTTAACTTATAGGCTTATCAACCTTAATGACGTTTTTTGAAATTATATGACCTAGTAATAATTATTTTTCAACCATAAAATTACACTTCTCAACGTTCAAAACAATAATTTTCTATACAATGTTTTTCAAATTTTTTACTAAGTTCTATAACTAATGATTGTATGGTTTTATAGAAATAGAAAATTCATTGAAAATAACCTCCTAGAATACCTCAATATGATTTTATAATATTATTACCATGCATCCCAACCTATAACTTGATAATTTTGTAATTATAAATGAAATTTCTGTTAAGATAATGTCTTAAAGGGGAAGGTGAATGTTGACTTATCATGGTCTTATAGTGATATTTCTACATAAAAATAACTAGAAAATCAACCCATGAAATAATAATGTGTCTTACCTTATATCCATTCAAAAATATGTTCTTTAAATGGAATGGGTAAGTGTTCATTTTTGGTGACTGTGATCATATTTCTCTATTCAATGAATACCCTCTAACTATTTTTTAACTCTTATTGAAAATAATTTATTATTTTTTGTTTTTCACAATTTTCATACATGTTTTCTTTGGATGCACGTGGATGGTGCTTAACTATTGTGATTAAGTAACTGGGATATTATGTAATCAACCAATGGGGTTTCAATATCTTTTTTGACAACTTTAATAATGGTGTGTTTTAGTTATCTATGTGGTATCCTAACCGGCCTATAGTCCCCCTCCAGTATGTTTTTTAGGAAGAGACCATGGGGTTATATCTAGAGAGGTGTCCAAGGATCCACCATATATATTGGATATTTCTTTTCAAAACTTCAATTGAAATATTATTTTTCTATTGGGGCATGTGGTTATATATGATTACATTAAAATTTTCTCCTTCCATAAGATTCACAGATTTTAAATCACATAAAAGGGGACCTAATTAGTTTTTTTGGTCTATTCTACAGATGATATTGGATTAAAATTCCCTAGATAAAAATATATAATCTCATTAGAAAAGTTTATTATATCAGTTTCTTCTAGAAAATTATCAAAGTTTTTTAATTTAGTTAATCTTGATCATAATTTCTAGTTTTATAGGTACTCACTATTTCAATGGTGTTTTCAATATAAATGTAAATTATAGAGAATAAAATATCTATAATCCTACATAAGTATAATATGGTATATTTAACCTTTTAATTTCACATTAAAAAAAGTAAATGAGTGTTGGAAGGCTCCAATTATATTAAATAACATTGAATTACACATTATTGTCTCTCAGATCTGTATTGAGTATTTCTTCATTTAAATTATTGATCATAATTTTATTATATAGGAATGATCTTCCAAAAAATAATGGGTGAAAGACATAGTGAATTTTCTCCCATAATGGTTAGAACATTAAAGTCTTATGGGAAGACAAGTGCTTCAACTCCCACTAAAACATCATCAAAAACTCCAGTTAGGAATGTAGTGGATCTGTTTTCCTGTTGTACAACAACCCTTATGAACTTTATTTTACCATTTTCCAAATATTAAAAGATAATTATAGACATAAAATTAATTTAAGAACCAATATCGGATAATTAATCAAAAAAATAAAATGGGCCAATGGTGTATGGAATAGATAACGTCCTTGTATCTTGACATTTGTGGGTAATATTGGTTTGATAATTACTGAAACAATTCCCCCAGACTGATTCATTCATTCTCATCAAGAATCATTCTATTAGTAAAAATTTATTTGAGGAATTTTATGATTTTTTGTTATATTATATGGCCTCTATAAGAGGTATGTTATTTTGTAGCCGTTTAAAATGCTTCTTGAATATCTTGGTGAAGTTTCTCCTATATAAACATCTTTTATTATATAAATCTAGAATGGATTGGTTGAATATGTATTTATTATCACTTTTAAACATTTGTATTGAATTTTGAGTTAATTAATTCCAAAATATTTATTCCAGGACCTTCCTCTATATTAATTTCTTATTGTCTAGGTGGATTAGGTTCCATATCCAAAAAATCTCTTGAATTAAAATAATTTCTTAACTCCCATTATATTATATCATCTTGAGATTACATGAGTTCTGGTGGATGAATCTTATTTCCACTCCATACAATGTTAATTATAACATGTTCCTTCGGGTTTGGGGTTGTCAGATCTACGAGTTTACCTGGTTTTTGGTAAAGTATTCCCATTATATTCTCAAATTTATTTGATAAATCCTTCATTGTATTCTTCATCTCCTCATTCTCTATTTCTTTCCATTGTTCGACTGATAGTGCAGTAGATAAGAGATTTATGTAGGATTTTTGATGAAAATAAGGCGGTTGATAGGATTTTTGTGGTTTTCGTTACGTGAATGGTGTTTATAAATGGACTATATTTGAGAAATACTATTTTAAATTCATTATATCCTAACTTTCTTACCCAAGAAACCCTTGCGGGGATATCCTTTCTCTCAATGGTTGGTTTATCTGAAACTTTAATTGGTCTAATGTGACTATACAACTCTCCATATATTTTACCTTAGCACATTGATTAGTAATATGATGGGGGATGAACATAAATCACATTTATAAGGTGGGGTATGTTGTTTATCCACTTACTTCATAATCATCTATCTTACAATCCCTGTTAATTAATCATGTTTAGATTCAATCAATAGCGATGATTCCAATGTTTTTACCTCATAGAAACCTATTTTGATTATACCTCTTATTCCAAACTATTGGGAATTCTATGAAATCTTCAAAATAAGGATCCTAGTTTCCATGGGTGACTTATTAATCAACTCTCTTCCAAATAATCTAACTAATAACTTACCCTCTTTATCCAAAAAATCCTGGAAAGTATAATACAACGAAGTGGTGATCTTATATATCCTGATGAGGACATATTAGACAAACCTTTTTGAACCATTCCCAATATTCCTGTAGGGTTTCTATGGTTTCTTGTGTGATGGAATAGATATTAATTTATATTTCCATTCTATGGGAAGCTATAAATAATCTTTACGTCAAAATTCATTGGAAATCATCCCATTTATTGATCTCTGCAAGTTACAAGCTATAAAAACATTTATTGGATGCTCCCTCAGGTGAAAAGTGAAATTCCCTCCACTTGAATTTATTCTTAGCTAATCTTCTAGGATTGATACTTGAACAAACATAAATGATATCCTAAATATTTCGATTTGGATATTCTTTAGAATGGTCATGAAAATTGGTTAACAAATGAATCATATTGACATGTATTTTAATATGTATTTTTTTCACATGTAATGTTAATAGATTTCTTTTTTATAAAAATTTGGGTCACATGGGTATATTATGGTTTGTTGTGGGTTAATTTCCTTGTTTTTTATCTTGGAGTGAGAATTTAATGTTTCACTTGATTCCTATGATTTGATTTTTTTCAAAGTGGTTTTCAAGATTATGATTCCTAAGCGTAGTTATAAAATTCCTCACTATCATAAGGTCAGGAAAAAGTATTTCCTAATTGGAGTTCCACCTCATTCAAATTATGTGTTTTATTAGACCATACTCCCCGATAGTGGTGCCATGTTTTGAAATGCAGAAGTAGTGATGTGTTAAAAATTCCATTTATATTCCCCTTAATGTTTTAGTAGTAGTAGTTACCAGTTTCAAGTCTAGTGAGATGTTTTTAATAATGTTTTCAAGAATGAGCTAGTAAATAAATTAATTGGACATTGATGAATATGAAGTTATGTAACATGGTTGGATAAATTTGTAAGAGTGAAAAGTGATTTGGTTCATGATTGGATTCAATTTTTTAATTAAATCAAGCTCATTTATTAATGGATATGTTGTCTTTATTAATTGGTTTAATGAATAGATTAACAATAATATCTCTTTACTCACCCTATATTTAGGATATTTTAAAAAATAATCACAATTTCCTTAGATGAAATATTCTCTTTCCAATGTTTGAATGTCATAGTAGGTATCCTTTAGATCACTTATTCAATATCATATCAGTTATTTTGTATCCCAAGAATCAAAATTAGTTCAGTATTTATTTCTCACATATTTCTTAATCACTAAACACTTCTCCAATTGACTATAGATAACCCAATCCCTAAGAAACAACACCAAGAAGTTGGAGAAAAAATTATTAGTCATGTAATTTTTATGAATATTTAGATTTGAAAAAAATTGAATCATATCAAATTAAAAAATATGAAATAATGAATTGAAAATCATTTTACAAATAAATATAGATTAAAACAGTTTGATAAAACTATGACTCAAGAATAAGATATGGTCACCTCCGCTTCACCCAAAGAAAAAATATTATAACCCTACATTAAAAGTT
This sequence comes from Viscum album, assembly GCA_963277665.1. Lineage (NCBI taxonomy): Eukaryota > Viridiplantae > Streptophyta > Magnoliopsida > Santalales > Viscaceae > Viscum > Viscum album. Next base: position 1,007,093,046 of record OY728119.1, on the reverse strand, counting down.
AAACAACATAGGTGGAATAGTAAGAAGTCATAATAAATAATAATAAAGTTAAAATATATAAAATATAGAATCCAACATTAGTCTTCTCCAAATCCTATGATTACTTGATCTCATGTTTTTTTCATAGAATCTATGTATTTATATATAGAGGAACCCTCTTTATCAATCTCACTATATGGTTATATATCATAAAAAACATTGACTATATCATTTTAAAGATATTCTATGTTGAATATGCTAGACACATTGGTGTTTCCAAATTTCAGTGTTGAGATGAAATTCCATAATGATGGTAGAATTATCTCCAATTAGGAATCTACCATCGTCATGGTGGTAGATCATATCTACCATTGAACATATTCCATTGGTTAATGATACACCATTACAATGATCCTCTATCAGTTACATGATTTACTAGTGTGGTTTACTTATTGTTTGTCCTTCAAATTGTCAATTACATCTATCATCACTAGTGCATTTTCAAAGATTCATTGCCTATTCCTTTTACCTAGAGTTTTCTCACCCAGTGCGGCATCCATGTGGTCAAAATTTTAGATCTCCCATTACCTCAATGGAATATCATATCCACCATTTCTCCAAAATTAGATAACATCTACAGGTTCCAAAATATATATGTGTTCAATGGTGGAGCATCCTAATGCCTCTTCAAAAATTTCATTACTCATATCAATATGGATAATTTCCTAATGGCACAATATATATTAATCAATTAAAATCCTCCTTGTTTCATCATATTTGTATAGATCCAAACATCAACGTCCCTCCTCATGTGACTCATCCTTAATGCATTTCATGTACATGGTTCGATTGGGTGTGTGGTAACACCACATCACCTCGGTTCCCTGATTTAATTTTTGTTCCAAAAGTAGATCACATATATCATTACTGTAATGATATATCTCATCTATCATTGCACCAATGGTAGATCCCATTTACCATTTCACAAATGGTATATCACATATATCATTGATTTTTTTTCATGGAAGCACTACAGTGTGATATCCTCCTTGATAAATACATGTTTTCTTGGGTTTAGTGGAGATTTAGTTAAATTCATTCTGAGAATCACAGAAAGAATGGAAGAGATGTTTGGTTTTTACTCAATTTCATATTCCATTATAATGGATCTAGGTAGATTCAATTATCATGTGTGGGATACACCCCACCAAAGGATGGTCACAGAGATCTTATAATAACTCAAGGGTCTTATATAAGAGTTAGGGGAATTAATAGAGAATATTGAGATCAGGACTTGACTTTTTGGTGCCGGGTCATTGTAGTCCCAAGGATCTTGATTAGCGGTGTTTGACGAAGAAGTCTGAAATAAGTGGAGGATAGGTGGTGTGTGGTTTTCTGAAGGTGAGATGATCAAGAGAAGAATAGAATGATGTTATCCTAATTATGAGGAATAGTGACTATATTTTTTCCCTACATCGAAAAGAAGTATAGAGGTCCAAGATATTATTAGTTAATACCATGAATCATCGAGGCAATGGAGTCATATTGGGGTTGAAGGACCCCCATTACTGTCATGGACCACCCCATTTGGTAATGCTTTACTCCCATATCCTTGATGGATTTATAGAAATGTACCTATGAACCATGGACTTAGCCCATCGACACACTCTAGAGTCTCATTTTTTATGCCACTTCACAGGCCTGATACCACATATGGCCCTTCTACATGTGTTTGCCCTCTCTTGAGAATTCTATTTCGTGTGTCTCCATGTAGGATACCTATATGAAGTTTTATTTCTTAGGTTGAGGGATGTATAAGTGGTCCTAAGTTCTCTAAACCCTTGAAAATCATTCAAAATATCAAAAACTTCAACCGAATGTGAATCAAACAACAAACTCCAAATACATGAAAAATTATTCATTTTGGTAATTTTAATTCTTAATTAATTATTCCACATTTTTTTAAAAAATATTTAAATTTATGACCCTTCACCATTTAAATCATTCAATAATCATTAAATTATGATTAAAAATGTGCGTTAAAAATGATTATATCATTGGGTTAAGTGGGATAATTACTCAATGTTTAACATTATAATTGTTAATGTAGAAGTTTATCATTGTTTTCTAAGACTGTAAACCTCAAAAGTCCTTGAGAATATAAGTAATCCAATCATTCCTTTTGATGTGGTATGGTTTTAATGGATAAAAATTATGTTACAAATATCAGTATCAAATCCAAAAATATAATTGTTATTATTTCAGCACTACATCTTGGAGTGTAGGTTCTAAGATGATAAACTCAATATTTATATACTCATTAGGACCATTTTCACTTTTTTACTTTAACAACCATATCTACCCTATATAATACATCTTAATTAATTTTTAAAATTATATTATCTTTTTTCTGAAGAAATCCATCGCCTATAGAATAAACAAATCATATTTTTTTCAAAAAAATTTGTATCCTCTACCCTTAGGAGCATTTACAATAAATATTCCATCAACACCTCTCTCGTTAAACATCCTAATATTTACAACCTCTATGTTTTTAAAGAATGGAACACTAAGATACCCTGGGTTCTTCGAACTCAGGGTTTCATTGTAAAACATTTTGTAACATATAAAATTAGAGGAAGTTCTAGAGAGACATGGATTCTAAATATAAACAATTTAGTTATGATCTTGCCTCTAAAATTAATGATTTGTATAATGTTTGATAAACATTATTCATTCCACCTCCACTAAAAATATATATTTTTATTTTATCAATTATATTTTTATGTGGTTTGTATGGTACACCAAACTCAATGATGAATTCTTTTTTTAAAACAAAATCAATTAGATCCTCATATTTATATACACCACTATTAATAATTCTCATGATTTTTATAGAATATCCTGGTTTTTTGTGTGTTATTCTCAAAAAACTCATAAATAATATCAGAACCGATTAATTATATATTAAAGACATAAAACATGTAATTTGAGTAAAATAATAAATGGATGAAATAATGTACTTATCTTTATATGTTCATTATGTACTCGGTGGTCCACATATATCTTAGTGAATAATCCTTGGGAGATGATTTGAATGTATCTCAATTTTATTATAGAACTATTTTGTTATCTTCCATTTATAGAAAATGGAAAAACATAAATCTCTTTTTATCTTTTTTGGGATATCAAATATAATACCTCTCTTTATTAACATTAGCATATTCCTGTAACACATTTCCTCAACTTCTTATACAATACTTATTTTCTTATTTTATAATAAGATAGAATGAATAATATGAAAAACCAACTTGAAACAAATTCCCCTTGGTTTTCGTCCCATCCATAACCACTTTACCATATTATCTTATTTTCAAAACATGACCATATTTTCTGCAAATAAAATTATTACCTCTTTTAAAAAGATTTTACACACTAAAAAATTTCTGTTTTAGCCTGTCAGCAAACAAATCATTTTTGTATTTCACATTTTTTCCCAAATAATTTCTAATCCAACAACTTTAATTTTAGTGAGTCATCAATTCTAAAACAGACTACACATTGTTCAATATTTATTACATTATTAAACAACTTTAAATATTCTATCATATGTTATAGGCCCCCACTATCCCAAATTATGTGTCGTTCAAATTTTGTATCATTGAGAGATTTTTCAATAATAAGATACTTCACCTTGAATTTTCATTTATTCAAATCTACATTTTGAGATTCTTTTAAAAAAAATATTGTTCTAGAAACATGATAAGGCATCCTATTGAAATATGTCTAGGCTATTAAAAACTTTTACAAATAGTTTCCAATAGATGGAATAAATTATCAATCATCACACCATCTTTCTCAAGATAACTTATTTGCGTGGGTATAATCCCTGAAAACTATGCTTCACTTTTTTCATGTAATTTTTTAATTGTTTATTTTTAACCAATAAAATACTATATTTTTTTTGAACAAAACACTATGTCCAATAACATACCATGATATGCTACATCGAGCTTAGACAAACAACTAAATATTATTATTTAAATGTTACTTTTTTAACCTATTAATTAGAATGACAGGAATGAAAAATATTTACTGAATTATGAATATATGGTATACACAAGTTTATATAAAGATTCATTGGTTACAAAATTTATTACAAATGGATAAAAAATTGAATATAAATAATAAATTTTTATTAAAACCTATTTAAATGAGAATATTTTTTTTATAAAATCAAATCACACTTTTTGGAATATATTAATTAAATTTAACTAAAATGTGATGTTAAAAAATTCACATTATATGTTGTCTAGAGAATATATAAGAGCAAAATCATTTTAAAACATAAAAGAAATATTTTTCAAAAAGGCATTTTTTCATCCATTTGATGGTAAACCATTTTAAATATAGTTATTGAAAATCATATATGTTCTATTTCATAAATTAAATGTCATATTTGGATGAGGGAATTAAAAATATACTTTGTTTTAATTTTGGTATTTTTCTGACAATATTCATTTTTTAATGAATAGTGAAAATACTTTTTTTAATTCAAAATTGTCTTTTCTTTTAAATTTATTATATATTTATATTGTCCCTTTAATTGATATTAATGTTTAATTAGATTGTGTTTTATCATTTAATCCTATTATAGACATTTTCTGTAATTTCTCATTGACATTATATATAAACAAATGTCAATATTTGGATGGTTTTTATTTTTAAAAAACATGTTATATCATTTTGTCAAAGGGAATTAACTTAAAATTAATAACTACAAATTATATGTATTGAATTATTAAAAATAAATTCCTTATTTTTAGTCATAATGTACAAAATAATTAAAATTTTCCCTTTTATTTTTTGAAATTATGTATACTAACTATAGTAATTATTTTTATTTACCACAATTAGAGGGTAAATCAAGTAAATAAAGGTAAAAAAATATTATAATAATATAAATCTACCCTAACACATATCGTAATCTTATTGGATAACATATGGATGACCAATAAAACACATGGGATGAAAATTTGGAATTGAGAATCCACTTGTTTGTGATTATGACACTTAGAACATTTAATATAAAATAATGGAAAATATGTTATAAACATGTATCTTTTTAATAACACAATTTTAATATGGGTTTATATAAAATATACCATATACAGTAAATAGTTATTAGAAAGATAAAATTATTGTCAATATCATGGATTTTTTTTCTTCTATTTTTAGACATTATATAAATGATTTTATATATAACATAATAATGATGTAGTGATTACCTTATTAGTGAATGATTAAAATAAATTATACTATAAATGTTATATGAAATATTTCATGCCATAAACGAATTTTATTTATGATTATGAAAATATAGTATTTGTCTTTATATGTAATAAATTACACTTTTTTGCCTTTTTACAGGTAATAGTAATTACCATAACACACAACGTGTAAATAACCTCATATCATGGTTGGATTAAAAAGGGTAAAATGAGGGTTAAACAAAAAATATAAGGATTAAAAAAATATTCAAAACTTGTCTAGTTTTAATTTTATAATGGGGATACGACCAAAAATCAGCCTATCTTTGAAATAAATGATTTTAGGTCCATTATAAGCAAAATATAAATTTATAATAAATTAATATTTCAAGACATTACTAAAGTGCCCCTCCCCTCTCCTATACAAATGTACCCCTCTTCTCTAATTCTCACAATTCTAAATCCTTTTTGATCATCCAATTTTGATCTAAAATTCCTCCTAGAATCCCTCCTCACTTTCATGAATCCTTAGTTTAGGCATAACACCTTTCATATAGGTGTTATGGTGTTCTTCAAAGGCAATCAACCGAAGGAGCCGTATCTTTTTCATTAAGTGTTTCTATTTTGTTAGTTCATCAAAATCCTTAAAATCTCCTCCAACCATTTTGTGATAATATATAAACTATAATTAATATAATTATATGTTATTATTTTAATATAATCCCCAAAACCCATCTCTATTACCATAAAATGGGAAGGGAATTAATCATTCGTGCGTTTGTGTGAATTATCACCTCCACGAACTGATTTAGTTCATTTTCAATTAACATATATCAATATTTGTTATAATGATGGTATTAATATTCATATTTTATATTAATGAAATATTAATTATTTTAAAGAAATAATATTTCAATTATGTTCTTACCTTTCGTGCTCATAAAAAATGATTACGTCATTCGTACGTGTGAACTGTCACCTCCACAGAGCGTTATGAATCGTTTTATTCACCAGAACAATTTTATGATATAAATAAGTATAATTTAATTATTATTATTTTTATAATAATATAATGATAATCCTGGAAAGATAAAATAATAATTACTTTATTTCTATAATAATCAATAAAAATGGAAACTGTACTCATGAGTACATATGGTCTATTTTCTCCATGATTGTAACATTGTTCATTGTTCATACCATAAATGATTGGATTGACATAAAAAGTATAATTAATTTGTTAATATGATTATTATGTCTTGAATATTATTATGGAGAATATGTAATTATTACACCATGGACTATAGACATCATACCAAGTTCATTTTTGAGTCATGTACTGAACATCGACAAAACATCCAATATAAACATAAATAATTATGTATTTTTTATAAAATGGAAATAAATGATATAAATGTAATAGTAAACATGAAAAGTGATCCCAATAAATTATAAATTAACCTAATATTATTATCTAGGAATATAACGATTAAACGTGATGAGTTGAACTCTTGGAAGGAGAAATTGTAACTCAATATCGTTTTATTAAGTTAAATAGTCAGGCCATTGTTTTTGCTTTTCCAGGAATATATGTGAATGAACTATGATTATATTGAATTAATATCCACATATATTTGGTGAATTTATATTTTCCACACATTATTAGGTCATTGATGTATCATTAATCAAATGACAAGAGGTTGTAAGGGACATCGTATCTATTTCCTTTCATTGAAACATATCTTGATATTATACACCTTTATTATCCTATAAGGTGTAAATACAACCCTTTAAACATTTTATATCATTAAATTGTATATTATAAGGATATTTATGTTTTTTAATGTTATTATTTGATTATTCTTATTCAAAATTTTCTCATGTAGTGAATGACTCTTTTACAAAAAAATTTATTAAATTTATTAATGATTTATTCTTTTAAATCATTCACATTAATGTCCATGTTTTCAAAATTGTTTTAAAGATTTATTTATTTTGAAATGAATGTTTTTATGTGTAAATTCCGTTCAAATAATTCAAAATGGTATGAGATAGTTTAATTCAAAAATCTATTTTAAATTTTTTACATGTGATTTAAAAATCGATTGATTGTTTAAATAACTTCAAATATTATATTTATCATATATGACATTCACAATATTTCTATGTTTTATGTTGCCTCAATGTATTGAGGTTTACTTTATAATTTATCACTATTATTTTCAAATAATTTTTTATCATTTATGAGTGCACGACACTATAAAAAATGAAATGTGATTTCAAAGTGGAGATGTTAATTTTCTATTATGCTGGTATTATGTGTTATGAATATGTTATGGTTCTTGGAAATATCTTATGTATATTGGTGGTTCCATGATAAATCAATGGAATGTGAGCCTGTGATAGTAGTCCAATACTTTTGCTAATGATACAAAGGTAAACATTAAGGTTTCTCCTAAGACATATAAGGAATATACAATGATGGGTATTGCCAACGCAACCACAATGGTTACTACCTATATAGCTATAAAATCTATAATGTATGCATGTTATGGATTCAAAAAGTTACCTTTATGATTTATGATTTCTAGGTGTTTTTAAAGAATATTATGTTTTCATAAGGTATGTTAAAGAGTTTATGATTTAATGGTTAAACATACATTTTTTGGGAAATGATTTCATGTATTTATAAGTATTCAGGGACTAATGATTTCATTATTCATTTTATATCCCTTACAATTCTTGTAGTATTAATCCAATATTTTTGGAATGATTTTCACAGTTTATATTTATGTTAATAGAAAAGAATAAATCAACCATAATTTTATCAAGAAAATAAATCATGTTTATTATCAAATGTTTGATATTGTAGAAGAAATGGATATTGTTTTTGTTATATCTACTTTGTATTAATTTGAGTTTCTATGTAATATTTATGGCCTAATTCTCTAAAACTATAAAACCATAAATATCCATAATGTGAACTAATGTTAGATTCTTGAAATAACTCAAGAATATGTAACATTTAAAGATGGGGACTTATAATTGGTATCATAGGATGGTTTAGGAAAAATTAGTTATTATGATTTTTTTAAAAACATGGTAAAATTATCTGTATATTCTTTTGGTTATATAATTGTTCAATAATTTTTCTATATCAATGAAAGTATGCTATAAATGGATGAAAGACGATTACAAAACAACAATCCTATCTCTTCCTAATGTATTTCTTGTAATAATTATTTCAAATTCATGTCCAGTTGATTTAGAAACTTATTATAACATACACCCAACTTGAAATCATTTGTTTGAGATAAAAAAACTCTACTACACCTTGATACCATTTTGGAACATGAGTCATTTTTAATCAATTCTTATTTTCTCAATATTGTCATGTTTCCAAAAAATTATAATATAATTAAGTCATTTTTATATATTTTACCTTACCACAAGATTATGAAGCATATTATGATTTTTAAAAATAAAATGAAGAAGGACACTCTTGAATAACCTAATTATGATTTCTTTTAAAATATACTCTTTCAGCACAAACTTACGGTATTTTAAAAGGACCATTAATCGAATGTTTCAAATAAAAATGGTCTGATTGTTTTATAAAAAGTAGCTCTTATATAATGTGATGATATTATATTCCATACATGATTATTTTCCAAAACTATTTTTTTGTAAACACCCATATGTCCCATGTTGTACATGGTTTATTAGGATAATAGAATCCAATTATTTTGAAGAATATCTATATAATTTTTTCAATGCATGGACCATCTATTTACGTAAACAAAATGGCGATGAATCCCAGTGGGAACCATGATCGTGGCACGATGTAATTTCTTTTGGGAATAGTTTTATTAATTCATTTGGTGGTGAAAAAATATATTTCAATATATATATGACTTAAAGAATTTATATGTTGACTTTATTCTATGTTAGGATGAAAATGATATATATAATAAAACCATTTGGATTAAATTTTTTTATGTTTAATTTTATTGAAACCATCTCATTTTGGGAATGTTATAAGAATTATATAGTTTTAGAAAAGGAAAACCCACTGGATTGGTTTGAACTCATCGCGTTTGGCAAGGCCATGATAATCAAACCGACAAATGAAAGGAGATAAGGGTAAATATTATACCATTGGCCTATGAGATGTTCCTGGTTAGTAAGAAATTTTACCTTTTAGTTAAATTATTTTGTGGAATAAGAATAACTTGATTTTTGGAAATTATGATTATCAAACAGAAATCCATGGTATTGTAAAATGATTTAGGTATTATGTGATAAATGCTATTTTAGAATAATTTCACTATTTTGGGGACCCTATATGCCTATGTAATATAGAATGATATGGGATTTTATTTGAGGAGTAGTTATTGAATTTAGTTTTTGTATAATACATTTTTTTATTGTGGACTTATGGTGATTTTGATTATTTATGGAAATGGTTAACCTATCTTAGAGAATACATGATTTGGTTAATTTCTATTTGGAATAGCACTTTAATAGTGGTTGATGTTATTTGGATATAATTTTTAAAAATTTATATTGGATGATTATTTTATCAAATACTCTAGATTTTGGATTTCAATCATAGATGAGATCATTTTGAAGAGTTTTATAGATATTTTTTTGTTGAATGATCTATATAGAACTAAGGTATTACTATTGATTTTTGGAGATTAAAAGTAGTCTTTCTCCTAATAAAGGATTATTATTTTGGGGGTATTATCAGATATTGTACTAACCATTTTGGTTTAAGTTAATGTTTAATGACATGGGAAATATATAGTTCATATTTTTTGAATTATGTGACTCTCTAAAAGTTAATTCTAGTGCTTCATGTGTGACCAATCCCTATTAAATACATTTCATTTGGAGAAAAGATGAATTTTTGGTTGAAATTTTTTAAGTGATGAAACTATACTTAACACATATGTAAGTCTTCTTATGTTATTAGTCAAGATCATAAATAATTTCTCAATCATAAGAAAAGGATATTAATACATAAATGATTTCCATTTTCTTTTCCTAATGTGAAATCAATGTCTGTTTAAACCATCACATGTTGGAGGTTTTTTAATTTATAATTTTCTCATGATCATGTTTCCAATCAATCTCCATCAGAAAATGACACTTTTTCTTCCATATCCACATTTTAGTATGTGTTTTCTTGGGTGACTGTTGTGCTTTTACTTCATTTTTTTAAAGTGGTAGTTTAATTAACCCTTTTTCTGATGTAGGATTGTAAAAAGGTATATTGAAAAGTTATAAACTAGTTACTAACCCTAGTTATAAATTGTGATGATAAATTTATTAATGGGGTGTGGGGAGGAAGTAACAACCCACGTTTTAATAATGAGGCACTATGTTCAGTTGCGTACATGATATTCTACATAATGCATAAATGAAAAACTAAATATTATAATTTATATTCTACCATTATAACCTAGCTGTTGGAATGACGGGAATGAACAATATTAACTGATTTATAAAAATATGTTTTACAAATGTCTATGTAATGATTCATTGGTTACCAATTTTTTTATAAATCAAAACAAAAATAAATTTAATATTGATGATGTGTTTTTATAAAAACCTATTTAAATGAGAATATTTATGATTATAAAATAATATCAATTTTTTTTAATATATTAATGAAATATATACTCAATTTTATGTTTAAAAATCCATATTATGTGTTTTCTTATTGAAAATCTAGAATCAAACTCAATTTTATGAATATAAGAAATATTTTTCAAAAAAGGTTTTTTACGGCCTTTGGATGGAGAATATTTTGAAAATATAACTTTTGACAATTTTATATGTTATATATGACAAAATAAACTTATTATATGGTTTTGGGAATAAATATTTTATTTTATTGATTTTTTTTATTTTTATAATAAGATTCATCTGTAATGAATAATGAAAAATACTGCATTTTAATTTAGAACTGCCTTTTTGGATAAATTTTTAATGTATTATTATTGTATTTTAATATGTTTTAATGTTTTATTGGATTAATATTTTATTATTTAATCATATTATAGTTATTTTAAGTAATTTCAACTTGAAATTAGTTATAACACATAAATTTTGGATGGATTTAACTTTTAAAAATCTAATTTTATCATTTTGACAATGGGAAGAAATTATAAATTATTTACTGAAACTTATGTATTTTGAATTTTTTAAAAATTAATTCCATATATGGGATCATAAGGTCCAAATTATTTAAAATGACCTCTTTTATTTTTGAAAATTATAAAAAGAAACTTTAGTGATTTTTTTTGTTTACCACAGTTAAAGGGTGAACCATATAAATAAGGGTGAAATAATAATATTATAATATAAAACTACCCTAACACGTGTCATGATTATATTTTAATACATATGGAAAATCAAGAAAACCATTTGGAGGAAAATTTTCATTTTTAATCCACTTGGATGTGATTCTGAAAATTAAAAATTTTAATTTAAAATAAATGAAAATATGTTATAAATATGTATCTTCATACTAATTGTTTTTAATATGGGTTTATATAAATTATATATTTAACTATAATCCCCTAAATGCATCTCTAAATCCATAAAATGGGAAATTAATTAATAATTTGGGCATACATGTGAATTATCATCTCCACGAACCGATTTTGTTTATTTTCCATTTCCATATATGAAGATTGGTTATAATGATGGAATTAATATTCATATGCAATATTCATGACATAATTTTCATTTTTAATTAATAATATTTCAATTCATTTCTTACCTTTTAGGGATATAAAAACTGATATCGTCGTACGTACGTGTGAACTATCACCTCCATAAAGCAATGTGAATAGTTTTTATTCACCACAACACCTATATGATATATATAATTATAATTTAATGATTATTATGATGTTTATAATATCTTGATGAATCTAGAAATATAAAATTATAATTACCTTATTTAAATAATTATTAATGAAAATAGGATACATTACTCATGTGTACGTACAACCTACCATCTCTATGATTATATTGTTGTTCAGTTTTCATACCATAAATGATTGGTTTGGTTTAAAAATTATAATTGATTTATTAAAGTGATTATTATATCATGAAAATTTCTATAGAGATGATGGAATTTTGAACATATGGACTACTGATATCATACTAGGTTCATATTTGACTCAAGTACTAAACATCAACAAAATGTCCGATATGAACATAAATTTTTATGTAATTTTTATAACATGGTACTATGTGATTTAATATGAATAAAAAACATGAAAAAGGTTATCAATAATGTAAAAATTATCCTATGTTTTTATTTAAGAACATACTGATTGTACAGGATGAGTCAGACTCAATTTAAGGGAAATCATAACTCAATCATCATTCATTGAGTTAAATATCCATCTCATTGATTTTTCCCATGAATATGTGTGAATGGCTTGTGATTATTTTACACATAATATAAACATATATTGGTTGTATTTATATTTGTAACAAAAAATTAATTCATTGATTTATCCTTAATATAATGATAATATCTTTGTAAGGTACATTATATCTATCTCCTTTCAATGAGTAATATACTGATATTATGCACCTTTATTATCTTATAAGGTATAAATACAACCCTTTTGACATGCTATATGATTAAATATAATATTATAATGATATATAATGACATTTAATGTCATTAATTAATTATTTTTATTAAATTTTTTCTCATGTAGTAAATTACTCTTTTGCTAAAACTTTGATTTAGTTTTTAATAAAAGTTATTATTATAAATCGTTTAAATTAATGTCCTCATTTTAAAACGGCTTTTAATATTTTATTTACATGGACATTAATGATGTAATGTTTAAATTTCTTTGACTTGTTTGAAAGTGGTATGTGATACATTGATTCTAAAATCATATTTTTAAACATTTAAATGTGTTTTAAAATCGGATTTGTTATTTAAATAACTTAAAATGTTTTATTTATTATATATTTATTGAACTTAATTTCAACATTTTATGTCTCTTAAATTTTTTTCTGTATATTTTAAAAATTTAAACTATTATTTTCAAATAATGTGTTATCATTTATGACTACACTGCATTGTATAAAAATGAATTGTGATTTCAATTTAGAAATGATATTTTTTCTATATGATTATTTTAAGTGTTATGATCATGTTTGGATTCTTGGGGATTTAATATGTATACATATAGTTTTATGATAAACCATGTAATTGTGAGCCTGTGATACCTCTCAAATTTATTGGGTAATGTAACAATGGAAAATTTTATGGTTTCTCCGAAGAGATTTAGGGAATGTACTTTGATGTGTATTCCAAACATAACCATGAAGGTTACTCCCTATATAGCTATGAAAGATACAAGGTAAGTATGATGTAGTTTCCACTAATTACCTTTATGATTTATTATTTCACTAAGTTTTTCAGGAATCATTTGATTTAATATATTTTTCTAAAGATTTTATGTTTTATGAGTTAAATGTATAATTTTGTGAAATAGGTTTCATTTGTTTATAAGTATTCAGGGATTTATGTTTTTATTCCTTATTTTATATCCCATACTTAGCTTTCTGTTCTGTTTCCAATTTTTTGAAATGTTTTTTCCTAGGTTATAAGGATGGGTAAGGGAAATATAGATGTTATGAAGAAATTTTTCAAGAAAAGAAATCTTGTTTATTATCAAATGTTTTATATTTTGGACGAAATTGATACTGTTTTTGTTGTATCTACTTTGTAATAATTTGAGTTGTTATATAATTTTTATGGCCTAATTCTCTAATAATATAATCCTGAAAAGATCCTCAATATGAAATAAAGTCAAATTCTTGACATAAATCCATATTATGAAATTTTTAATGTTGGGGTCTCATATAACTAGAATATATTCACTATATAAATAAATCCCCCAGGGTACTATTAGCAACTATATAAGTAATATTTTCCCATATAAATTGCTTGCTACCTGAAGTTATGTATCTTTTTTTCACCAATATTAAAACATTCCTCTTTAGAACACTATTGTCCTCCAATATCATTGATGAAACCTGTGTTATTCTGCTTCATTTTGGTTTTCTTCACAAACTAAACATAGTCATCAAAAGTAGCTACTTTAGTTTCTGACATTGAACATTTATTCACTTCAGATATTTTATCTCTATCTATATTAAAAAAATATATAGTTTTCTCAAATGTTTTGATCATTTTTTTCATTATATTCCTAATAAATCATTTAGGATATTATATACCATATTTAGGTTATCAAATAATATTGATTTTTCCATTTTTGGTTATAGAGTTTCAGATGTTCCAAATTATATACTCAAATTGAGTATGATTTTTTAGTGAGTTTTAAAGATTTCTCCATTACCTTTTTATCCAAGATAGAAATTGTTGTTTTTCTTATTATCTGGAAACATTTTTATATTCTCAATCTATATTAGTAACTTGGATTTCTCATCAAGAATTAAATCTTGATTTCTTTTCAGAATGAATTTCTTTATTCAACATTTTTTCTCCCATTCCATTCTTAGACTATTTTAAAGCTATTATTTCGATTCTCTTTTGTCAAAAAATCCATACGTGACTCTTATTATTTAGAAATAATACATTAATCACTTGTGAAATTTTAATTATTATCTTATTTTAACAAACTTTCCAAAATCTCTATTGATAAAACATTTCATAGGTAAGAATACATTGTAACTTCTTTACCCAATTTCACATTTTTAGAAAACAAGAATATAAATTCATAATTTGTTTTACTATCCTAACCATTATTTTCGGAGTCACTAACTTCATATTTTTCAAGATATATTTTTACATTTCCATTTCTTATTTTATTTGATGGAAATTTCTCAAAAAAAAAATTCAATTTTTTTATCCTTTTTTATCTCATTTATTAAGTGATTATAATGATGTGAATATCATCCATAAAATGAGTTTTTGGATCTCTATCATCCATGGATGAAACATTTACAATAGTATTTTATGAAATAATATAAAGGATATTTTTAATTTTTTTTAATATTCTAACTTATAAGAAAGACATATGAAATTGGTAATAGTGCCAGTAACCCTTGTGAAGAAATAACCAAGAGAATCGTAATGACTCATTTTTATATCTTCTAAATTCAACGTTAATATTTGTAACATTGTGTTATTCAGATAAAAATTTTCTTCATAGATGTTCATCCAATTTTCCCCAATACCTTTATAAGTTCCATTTACTTTACCTAGAAAACAACACTTTCCAAGAGTGATGATATAATTACATTTCTGAATCATCCATCATCCTCAAAATTTTTCTTATTAGCTGCTATTAGAGAGAAATTCTCAGCAAGAGGGGGGAAACCATATATATTGGAATCTAGAACTTATTAAACAAGATACATATGATATTGAATCAATATATATTTCCATATATAGTAGAACCTCCCTTTGAAAATTGGAATCACCTTATTGTTCAATGAATTATATTCATCCAATAAAAATTATATTTTCTTCCATCTTCATCAAAAAGTCTACGAAGACAAACTTCCCCTAAAACCAATTGAAAGGAACTATTTTATCACAAATATGGGATAGGGAGAATCAATGTAATTCTAATTTTTATAATTTTTCTAAAGAGACATATGTCACATACTATTAAAGAGTTATAACTTTTTGGAAAAACATAAATTGAATCACAAACACAAGAACAATTATTTCAAAGGTTCAATATTGAAAAAAAGTGTCTAGTCCTTTATATAATTTTGAAATAATAAATTACCACACAATCCTTTATAAATAAAATCCTTTTATTTGGATTTAGTAATAAGGGAATAATGTTCAAATTTCATTACATTTTTTCCAAAACTACTAAATATTTGATTCCTAGAAAAAAAGATATAACAATAATTTTTGTAACGAATTTTAAAAAAATCACTAATAAGTCAATATATTTTAATTTTTTTTTATTATAAGTAATTAATTATCCTCTTCTTGAAAAAAATTCTTCTTCCCATTATTTCTTAACAGCAATTAAAACTGCCTCTATCCATTCACATATAATAGATTATGTCAGCCTAATTTTTCTGTATGATTTGATGGTCTAGAAATCCAATTTAGAAATTTTTTTAGATGTGTTCTGATAATTGTAATATCTATCATACAATTTTTATGTCCAATACCACCTGATATAAATGCTTTTATGGGGACATATAACAATATATGTTTCATTAATCCCAAAACCACTAATATACACCCACTTCTTCTTGAACATCAACCTATAAATTTCTTAGATATAAATATTATTCTCAATACTAGATTTTAGTATTTTTTTGGATTCTCTATTTGAAACAAATTCATTACCACTTAAAAATTTTCATGTATGAAAAAAACAGATTATACTTTATTACATTCAAACTTCGTATGGAAAAATTTGAGTGAGAATGGGTTTGAAAAAAAATTGTTCATTTTCAATTGAAATATGAAATTCAAAACTCCCACTAAAACATTTTAGTATAACATTCTCAATAATTCTTGAATTTTCATGATCATATATTGGAAAATTTAGTGAATTCACCATTCTTCAAATTTCCTTCAACCTCGGAGAGTATGCAAATTTTCCTTCAAGTCATTTTGAACACTAAAAGGATATCAAATCATGAACATTTTTTCATCTCTATCAAAATATTGTGGATAATTTCAAATTGAAAAGAATAATAAACCACTAAATGTTTTTCTAGTATAAATAACATATAACAAATATTCCTTTTATAGAATATATATTTTATTCTTCATTTTAAAAATTCAATAGACTATTACCATAACAAGTTAATATAATATATCATATTTCTTTATATTAAATATAATTCTCCTTCATCTAATGTCATTCATAAAAAACACTCATTTATTAAATATAATTCACTAACCCATGTCTATTGATATTTATAGAAAATTTTAATATGTTCATCTTGTAAAAACATTGATGATATAAATTCATGCATTCATTTATGATGATAATTATATATAATGTTTATCAAATTAAACTTTTTCTGGACACTTTGTCTGATTTTACCTCAAGTGACCTCTTTCCCCAACACCTTTCCTCTTTCCTATAGACATCACAAATTTTGTAATCCTCCCAAAGATTATAATCCAAATTCCTCTAAAAAAAATATGTACAATTTTATATATTGGATGAACTCCATAAAACATCCTAATAAGAACTTCGTACGCTCAAATATGTTTTACCTCCTTCATACAAAAAACATGGATCATGAGATCTTTGTAAATAGTTGTTTTTGAATATTTTAAAATAGAAATGTATCACATGATTTTGATTGTTCAAAAATTATTTCTCTAATCCTTTTATTGATAAATTTATAGCACAAAAACTTTGACCAATGGACTTCGTTACGACAACTTTGTCTAATATTTTTTTATATACAGATACTTTTTTAGGTTCAATAAACTCTTTATTATACTTTGTTTCATAACTTATTAGTATATCCAGATTTTACCATACTATATTTATACAAAATAAACTATGAAATGTTTGGTACTTGTGATGGACTTGGATAAGAAAAAAGTACATGATAAAAATTTTCAATTACAACTATGTCTAATAACTATTATTTGAAACATTAATAAAGTGGCGTCATTTTTACAAAGAAAAATTACAATTCTTCCAAAAAAAATTAAACATCAAATAGATTCATAACCCCCATCATTAAACGTTGTCCCAACACTCTCTTTTTTCATTGGAAACTATTACATATATTCCTAGTGTCATCCCTCAACATTTGTAATGATTTATCCATGAAGTCCATCTCATTAATCATTTGATTCATGTATGGCTTAACCATGTAAATCTATTCATCCTGGTATTAAAGGTCACCCAAATCATTATTATCCTTCACCCAATAGGTGGGAAGAAGCTCTAAGCTCAAAATAATGGGTGGATACAAAATATTTTTCCCACATCATCACCTTTTATAATAATAATGTAAATGAAAAGATAGAAAAATGACCAGAATTATAAAATTCAATAATAGGAAACATCAACATCCCAATATGTATTAGTTTTCTATTCAACTTTTACTCTAATAGTAAATCCCATCCTTCTCACCCTAATTAACAATGAATGAAGAGGGGGGAAAATTACGCCTTAATATAAGGGTGACAATATTTCCCCCCTAAATGATAATGTCAATATTCAAGATTACTTCCTAAATATTAATCTTATTCACCCCGAACAATGTTTTATACAACTTATCATATGATAACAAATGAATGAAGATACCATTTATGGTTCAAAATAATAAAAATTAAAATTTTAATTCCATGTACAAATTTTGTATTATAATGAATAATAAATTTTTGGATAATAAAACCTCGGAATAACATGGAATTACTTCTAATTGTTTTCCAACATCTATAAATAATTCTATTGTAGATGGAATTATTCTTGTTTCAAAAATCACATCTTTCATGTGATTATTATAAATAACCCAAAGTAAGGCATCATCTAAACCACCTTGGCCTCACATTACTCTTAGAAATGTACCATTGATAAATTAACTATAAATATACGTGGACTAATTCATTATAAAAAAATAAGTGGTACATGTTTAGAAAATATGTTTTTATATATTTTTACTTGTGATATTGGTTTTGTCTTTCTATTTTTTTGGGGGAAGCATATACCAATTTTCCCGAATAATTTAGCAACATTTGAAAACCTGAATAAAAAAAATAATATTTCATGTTATAATTCATACCTATTAGTTATAAAAACAAAACCATTCAAATATAAAACATTTATAATTAATAATAATGAATATATATGAATATTGAAACTCAAACTTTATAAATGCTAGGGATATCAATATTTTTAATTTTTTAAGAATTCAATAAATCTATAGTATCCTTGAAATATTATTTTTATCCATCTAAATAAATTAACTCTATATATAATCACCATTAATTACCATAACTAAGGTATAATAAGAACAAAATTAGAAAGGGTGGATCTTACATTTCTCTAGAGTTGTAGCAATTGTGAAGAGACTTCTCCCCCAACTTAGTGTAATAGTTCTTTGATACTCTAATGTTTTATTTTATTTAGGATTAAATCATCTTTATGTTTTTATATTTTTTACTTTATTGGGAATAATTTACTTACTGTAATTTATAGAATTATTATTATGGGGTATATCTATCCATTATTTAGATAGTATAACAGTTTTTCACATCGATGCTTGCTCCGTCGTTTTTGCTGCTTTGAGCTAACTTGGATACATAACTAGAAATTATTTCCTGATATGTTGTCCCATATTAAACTATCTTAAAATATTAATCATGTCTATAGGTTTTAAATTTTAATCAATGGATCATTTCCATTTTCACCTTATAATTATTTTTTTCAAGTAGAACATTAAGACACTTGTTCAGTGTGTTTCAAAAAAACTTGCACGTTTAGCACACACATTAATCATATTTATGCATACCATTTTGGGGGTAACATCTTCACTTATAATTTTTTATCAAAAAAATATATAATCATTTTAACTCCCACTTTAATGTATCCTTTTCTAGTCATCATATTACTACCATTTACCTTGGTGGTATTGATTTCATGAAACTGACCATGATGTGACCTATTTTCCCCCAATAGAAGAATCTTATCTTAATAATTGGTATGAAATAATTATACTTAGTATTTTTATTTTTATTCCTTTTTATTCTAGATGACTTATCATCCTTTTCATCAATATTCAACTTCTTGGGAGCCATATTCTATCATAATGTAGACTTTTCATCCCTTGCAGTATTCATTTTCATCTACTGATGTAGAATCTTAATTTTATTAGTAATATTAATGTGGATAGTTCTAACATACCATAACATAGTATAAGTGTTTAGAAACAAACTAAAATTGTTGTAGAAATTATATAAATAATTAAATCTATTTTTTAGAGACAAATTATTCTTATTTTGTTCTGTCAGATTTATCCTCTTTTCTATTTTACCCATTATTATAGGCCTTTTATATCTTACTTAAGATGACATATTATTACAATAACCTATGACCATGTGTTTGAAGTTATAGTAGCACCACCAGTAGCCCAAAAATCCTCTTTTTTTTTATAGTAAAAAAAATATATCTATATTTATATGCCTTATTTTTTTTGGCAATTTTCATGAAATTTTTGAGGTACATTTGGGGGGATAGACTTATTAGAGTTACTTATCTCAATCCTTGAAATATTTTTTGGGTTCCAAATATTTTAACTAAAACAAATTTGTTCCTAATTTATCTTATATCTTGCACTGATTGAGAAACCAAATTCCATAAAATCATATCCTTTTGGATTTTTGGTGTTATCTTCCATGAGAATCATGTGGATATTTCTATGACAATTATCATGAACTTTATTACACTAAAATGATCCACTATAAAGGAAAAAATAAACTTCAAGACTTGAGTAGTATTATTATATATTTTAGATCATTGATAATGTCTAGTATGAAATGATTCCAAATTTTTCATTTTAATATCTGAATAAAGACATCTAAGGTTCAATATGTTCTTTTCATCCTCAACAGATCTCAACTTGACATCTTATTCATTCTTCATATTATCTATATATTTTCCATAAATATTGATAATGTGTTATAGTGAATTGATAATCTTTGTACTACCTTTTTCCCTACACATATAGTATGCATCATTGATATTATATGTAACATTATAAAGTATCTCATAATCATGGACTAGTTCAGTTACAACAATAAAAAACAAATCATTCCCAAAAACAATTATTTTTATATATTTAACTGATAAAGAATATATATCATTAAAAATTTAGGCTGTCTAATTCTTTCCCCTTACATTAATGCATTCTTCATTGCATGGGACTAATCCTCTAATGTTTATATTTATTAAAATAGATAATTAATGAATCTAATCGCGTATACCATAACTCCATTAGGAACAATATTTACATACCCAATACATGAGAGTAAAATTCATTAACTAATTTTGTCACTTTATAATAATCATTAATTGATGTAAGATCATATAAGGAATTTCTATTCATTCAATAAATAAATGTACACATACCAATATGATTACCTTCAAATAATGTTTATTTTTTTATTATTACATTATTTCATCCCATTATTACCAATTTCTTTGTTCAATTTATTAGAGTCTTTAAAGAGACACGTTTCATGTCATTATCAGAAGTCAAACATGTGTTATACATATGAGGAAGCATAATTTCAGGAAACTATTAAAATATTCACTTCATTAATACAAAATTAATTTTTTGTCCTTTTCAAATGATCCAATAATTTGTAACCTAGATCTGATACAAATTCATGTACCTAGTGGATAAGTGTAGAAACATGATTCGGAAAAGTGAATCAAAAGTTGATAACTGTTTACAAATTGAAATTTTTTCTCTAATTCAATAAATAAATGTTTCTTATATTTAAAACCTCACATATAAAAAATTAAATTATGTTAAACCTTGTGAGGAATTCTTGTACATAGATATTAGTTATTTATGGATCAACTTACATTGGCTCTAATTCACTTACGGAGACCAAATTCTCATTAATGTATGAAATTGGATGTGTATAATTCATCCAACTGTATGATATCTAAATTTGGATTCTCATTATATTTTGGATATATATATTTTTTTTGGGTGACATTCAACTATGTATATGATCACAAATATGTAGATCTTCATGTATATGGAAATTTTCATAACTAGTGACTTTAGCTACATGGATTCAAATATACCGGAATTTTCATACATAGGAATTCGTCTTTGTAGAACCCTAAATATATAAAGTGTGGTCTAAGAAAATCTTCCATTTTTTATTCAGTTTGAACCAGAACACTAACACTTCATCATTATCTAATCTTATTCACTCAAAAACTTAAAAATACATTTCATAATTAATAAATAATCACAGAAACTTCAAATAGATTTTTAAGAACATGAGGAACATATGAAAACTCACATATGTGAATATTTTTATAACATCTTCTACAGTTCATATTTTAGACAACCTAATACTTTGTTTCAACCAACTTCCTCATGTATTTCAATAATTATTTACATCATCATTCATCCATAGATACAGATGTTTGGATTATTCACTATAGCAATCATCTTCTACAAACCTTGATCATGTTTTACATGTGTACTTATTAACTATCTATGTTGTATAGTACTATAATCCCATTTCCTTGCATAATATTGAACAAAAGTCTCATATTATTTGAGAATAAATTCTTATAATTTTACCATAATGTCCATATCATCAATTATTTGATGTTTGTATCAAATAACCATGTGAATCAATCCAACATGGTTTCCAAGGGATGGAAAACCCTTATTCTCCATTACCCATTATTTAGTATGGACATTAAAACTCCAAGAGATGGGTATATATGCAATCCCCCACTAACATCATCACCATTGCATAAAATAGTTAACAAAAAAGGCATGACCATGTTAGAAAAAATAAAATTTGAAACCAAAGAAAATATCAAAAACATATAAAAACATATAATTATATTTAAATATCCTTCTCAAAACATCTAAACAAATAATTAATTAAAATAAAATAAAATATTTAAACCAATAGTTGAAACATTATCCTTGGTTGTAAACATAAAAAGGTAAATTATAAGACCAGTTAAAGGTATAATAGGATATACTAGATGAATACATCATTTAGATAACAAAACGTTAGGGCACAATTCATTAAAATGGATATGGTCTTGATAATTCTACCATGGTGTATAAGTTGATTTTAAAACACTAATATAAAATTAATTCAAATATTTCATCCCTATAGGATCATGAAATGGATATGTGTACCATAAATAATATCAGTAACTTCTTCATTACCTATGAGATGAGAAGAAGGTCTACCTTAATCAGAAATGAAAAAAATAGACAATAAGGTAATATATAAATCAATAAAATGATCAAAATATTCCATAAAGTTTCTATTTACACTCCATGGTTTTAAAATAATATAATTATATTTGATAGTATATACGACATGCAACATCAAGCTTAAATGACCCAAAAAATATATTATTTAATTATGAATGTTATAACCTAGAAGCTAAATTGATGTGTATGCATAAAAATAATTAAATTATGACAATTATTTATTTTAAACGTTTATTATTTAATTTATTGGTTATAAATTGATTATAAATAAAAATAAAGATATATGGAAAGATAAATAATTATTTTACTAAAAAAATATCATTTCTAAAAAGAGGTTTCATTCCATTATCGGTACTTCTATTACAATTTTTATTTTCCACTTTTATAAACATTATTTTAAAAAATGAACATATTTTTTTAAACCATAATGTAAAAATTATCTTAGTATGGTATTTGGATAATTTTTTGAAAATACTAATTTTTTGATGAATATTTAAAAACACTGAATTTTATTGAAAACTTTATTTTAATTTAAAGGGATTATAATTTACATTATATTTTGAAATAGTAATAAATGTAAAATTTTATTAATTATATTATAGATATTAAAATTTAAGTCATTTCAAGAATTGTTTTTCAATTTTTATTTAAAATATTTTTATGCTCATGAATCATTTTCTTTTTCCAACCTTTCATCATTTTGTCTGTGGATTTAATTTTCAATAAAATAATTTCAATTATATGAATTAGGTTTGTTAAATTTTATTCCATATTTGGAATCATCTTAATTATATTTATATTATAAGGAAAAATTAATTTGTATCATTATAAATAGTAAAATAGTAAAACTAAATAATAATGATTAAGGATAAAACATATTTATCAAGGGGTTAAAAAAGACAAAAACTAAAATGACAAAAAAAATTTATGATCACTATGTAATGGAAATAATTATACATTTTATAAACTATTGTTATATAATGGTCTATTTTTTCTTGTTATGGTGTGTAAACCGTGGGTATATCTTTTTATTTTAAAAAATTTCAACTGTGTTATCCTTGGATATTAAAAGAACAACCCATCTCCTCTCCTCTTAAAACTCCCAATGAAATTTGATTTATCCAATACATGGAAAAAATTACTTACATAAATACCACCCCACAACCAATAGTTCCTTGTTAGATCATAAAATCCCTCTTGGAAATATTTTGATTCATTTGTAAAGTGGTTTTCGGGATAATAGGTATTGTTTTAACTGGGTGTTTATGTTTTATTTCATATTCCACATGCTTGAAATATTAATAAAATATGATAAAATTATAAAAAAATTATCTCCCTTATAATTATATATAATAATTATTATAATGTAATAACCCATATACATATCTTCCTCTATCAAATGGGAAATGAAATTAGGGATCAAGTGTATGGAGGACTACTGCTTCACGAAGGGGGTAATTGGTTTTCCATCACCACCTCTTAGATGTGGATATAATGATGAATTGAATATATATATATATATTATATATATATAACATATATTTAGTTATGGAATTATAATAACACATATAACTTATTATAATCCAATTTGTTTGAAAATGATAATGTCAAACATGTGTGCATGTGGACTTTCACCTCCAAGAAGTAATGCGAAATTTTTTCATTAAATTTTTTCATTATTGGTAATACAGACATATTAAATTAATATATATATATATATATTATATTTGATATAATAATAATTATATAAAATTTAAAAATTATTTACCTTTCCTTCATCCATCCATTAAAAAATTAAAATTAATGTTGATGCATACGTATGACCAACTATCATCACAAATGGTGGATCTCATTTTTCTATATATAAATTTTATGGCCTATTATAAATAATTATATAATGAATATATTTGATATTTATATAATTTTAAACATTATATATAGTATTTAACCATGATTAATGTACATTGACCAATGCTACAAAACCAGAACATACATGAATAACAAATTAGTTATCTAATGAAATAGTAATTTTACTAATTAACTCTTAGTAAAAGTGTGAGAAAATTTTTAAGTGAATCATATAAGGTATTTTAATTATGAGTATTTTTCCTTAATAGATATCAGATAAATTTATATATATTATATTAAATTTTATGACATCATTGTAGAAATCCAACCAAAGGTATGGGTTTTTTATTTCACATTTACATATATGATAAATATTCCATATTCAATAGTTATTCCATTATCTGTTGTATATAATACCTATAAGGCCCCAGCCTTAAACCTTACTTAATCTTGAGTTATTACAAGATTACACATTGATGATCTTTTCGGGTTAAGAGTTTTAGAGAATTAGATCATAAAACTTGCATTACATTCCACATATAAACAAAGTGGTTACATAAAGATAGTATTCTTCATTCCCATCAATGGAAACACATTTAAAATAAAACATGGATTATTTCTTGACACATCCTTGACTCTATCATCTTATCATGTACCTTTCCCTTGACCTGTGAAAAACATTTCAAAAACTTGGGATGAGCATAAAAACTCAGTATGGGTTATAAAAAAAAACATGGAAAGGAAACATGAGTTCATATATACATAAGAATGAAATCATACTTTACCCATAAAACACAAGCACTTTAACATACCTCATAAAATCATGAATAAATCATATAAATCATAAGACATAAAGGTAACTTGAGGCATTCATAACATTCTTACGTAGGGAGTAACCCTCTTGGTTACGTTTGGAATACCCATCACAGTATATTCCCTAAAATCTCTTCGGAGAAACCTCAACGTTTCACTCCTTCACGTTACCCAATGCATTGGAGAGCTATAACGGGCTCACCCACCCTTAGTTTATCACGGATCCACCCGTCTTCATAATAACGCCCAAGAACCATAACATAATCATATCACATAAAACATGCATAAAGGAAACATAAAATTTCCACATTTCAATCACGAGATATCAATACAACACATTGATATAAAAACATTATGAAAAACATTTTCAAAACTAAAATAAAAGAAATGTAAAACATGGTATTTATTTTTCTTTTAAAAAGAAGGTATGGCTTGTAGAGGAAGCCGAAACTCAAATAACGGTCACGACGGCGGAGAAGTCGTTGTCGCCGCATACGTACGACAAAAACATTCCCTTTTGTCGTTTAGTAAACGCTTCATATAAAAAATATTCCTTTTGAATAAATGAAAAAGTCAAAGGGGTTTATACACCGTATAAAATAAAGTTGTGTATAAAATAAAATATGCCTCAATGAAAGGAGATTGAGACGAAGTCCCATACCTCGTATCCGACTTGACCCGACCGTTCTTTAATCTCCTGAATAATAAACTTGAGTTAATATCTACTTGCTTAAGAACCTTTTACAAGTTCATTATTACTTTTATACCATGTTATGAACATCATGTAATCAGTTAAGTTAATAATGTTCATTTTGTCGGTATTTGGTTCTTAAGTCAAAAATTGACTTCTTACAATTACATGTTGTTCATGTGGTCAAAAGTTCTTTATATCCAGAATGAAATTCCCGATTTGGATATAATATGTATCATATATATCCAGAATATACATGTATTTATAATATTACACAATCATTTATAGGTAAGAAATGAAATGCACCGTTCATGGAGACGGTAAGCCGTACGTACGCATGAACGCTACTTTCATTTCTTTGTCATATTAGTGGAATTAAAACTAAATGAGAGGTATGTATATTTTAATTCCAGAATTATATTCATCATTTAGATATATCATTAATTATATATATACATTATATACATGTAATTTTAATAGTACATTACATTTGGGGATAAGAAATGAAATGCACCGTTCATGGAGACGGTAAGCCGTACGTACGCATGAACGCTACTTTCATTTCTATCTCATACTTTAATGGAAATAAATAATAATGATATAGAGGTATATTATAATTCCAGTATAACATCATATATAATAACTTTAAATCCATCTTTTACACATCCCACATATGGCATTAACGAATCACATCACTTTTAGGGGGTGGTAGTCCGCACTTCCTTAAATGAAGATATCGTGTTTACCCATAATGGAAACCATAAAGGTATGCCAAAAATGAAAAATACAGAAGCTTAAAGAAAACATAAAAATATTATATATCATATATAAAAATAGTGACATCACAATGTCCACCCTTGAAGGTGTTAAATGAGTATTGAACAATCATCGTTTCAGGAGGCAGAATTTCGCCATCCACGGAAACCGTATGTTCTTTAACCATTTGATGTAGTTGTGTGAGAGTGTAGCTCAAATAAATATTATAACAACATCCTAGTATATTTAAGATACTGGTGTTGTTACAAAAGAAGTAAATAAAAAGAGTTTAGAGGGTTGGAGAAGCAAAATAAAACAAATGAACAAGAGAGAATGAATTACCTTTAAAAGTGTAACTCCCTTTTGATTTGAGCCTAAAGGCTTCCTTTGAAAGGATTCTTCCCAAAGATAATCCTCTAGTATGAGGAGAGGTATGTGGAGAGATTAAATGGGCATGGGTTGGCCGAGCCAAAGGCTTGAGTATTGTGTGAAAAGAGGTAGAGGTGGGGGCCTTTTATAAGAGGAGAGGAGGGGCACTTTTGGAAAGTAAAGAAATATTACTTTATTTGAAAATGTGTTTCGGTTTTAAAAGGTCCCACATTGATATAATTAGTGGATAAGGTGATAAGGGTTCTAAATCAACTCATCCAATTGGTTTTGGACATGTTTAGGTTTTAGATTTTTCATTATCTTTCCATTTTATTTAAATCGTCAAATAATGATGTCATCGCTGCATCATTATTATGTCATATATAATTTAATTTATTTAATGTCTAAAAATTATAAAAAAACTACTATGATGTAGGAACTCTTTTTAGATTTCCAATGACTATTTATAATCAAAATTTGGACTTGTATAACCCCACTCAAAAATTATTTTAGTAAAACAATTTATGTTAGTGTCATTTTCACTTTAACATTAAATAAAAATACATTAATGTCATTTTCCAACTAAAGTGGCTCCATGGGGTCCCCAAGTTGGCCCATGGCTTGTCTTGGTCGGCCATGACTCACCCAATAGGTGTAGGACAAGTGTCATGGTGTTTTCACATTCTTATAATATCATTTTTACCTTAAACTACACTAATTACCTCTAATCGCGATTAATGAAAAAAAGTTACTATTCACCAAAAAATTATTTTAATCTCATTGAACCACATTTTACTTCTTAATTAAAACCATGTATGTCGGATTTTCAAAATTCAATACACATTAGTGGTAAACTTTCATTTAACTGAAAAATCAGTTTGCTTGATTACCACTTAGTGGTTTCACTATTCATCAAAAATTGAAGTTTTTCAGAAAATTAACAAAAATTCACCCTAAGCTATATTTGATATTCCGAATTCAAAAATGAAGTCCATTTTACAAAATTCAAAACATATAAGTCAAATTAATTAATTTAATAATTAATTCCCGCTGTCATGACAAATAGCGTGTTTTTGTGAAACAATAAGTCTCAAAAGACTGACACTAGTTTAAGTCCGATTTCAAAGTGAAATTAATTCCAAAGACCACTATTGGATTTAATGGTAAAAATATTTTCTAATTTAACTTTAAAACCAATTCAAAAGATAATCTAATCATATAAACAAATTAGATTAAAAAGAGGTTTTGAATTAAAATACAACATTTTACACTATTTATTAAAAAAATGAACTTTATCAGAAAGGTACCAAAAATTTACACCAAGTAAATTTTGATGTCCTGATTATAAAGAAGAGTTATATTTGGTCCAAAAGAATGTATAAGAGTGATCAAAACTATATTTAATGACGGTTCTCCGTCAAAAGGTGATAAGTGGACCTTTCGTGAAAATTAGGGTATAAATGCCTAAAATTGAACTCTTTCTGTATTTTAAGCCTTTATCTTTTATTGGGTAAATGTATAAACATTTAAAAACATATATAATCATATTTTAGTTATTTCTATCCATTCCCGCCAGTACAATGGCTACTCATTAACTAACATTTAAAATAATATTATTTTATTACTTGTGTGCTACGTAAGTTTCAAAGAAACTCATCATTGCGTATCGGGTACGCTATCGAACATAGAAACCCCTTTAAAATAAAATTAATATTTAATTCGTAAATATTAATAAATATGAAAATTCTTTATTCTTTATTTACCTGGGATGTTACATCCTTCCCCCCTTTTGGGAATTGCGTCCTCGCAATTTTATTCACTTATCAAAATAAGTGGGGGTATTTATCCCTCATAGCATTTTCAGATTCCCATGTTGCCTCTTCAACCACATGGTTTTTCCACAAAACCTTTACCTGATGAATCACCTTATTCCGTAACACCTGCTCCCTGTGGTCAAGAATCTGGACCGGTTGTTCCTCATAAGATAGGTTCTCTTCCAGCTAAACTACCTCTGGACTCAAAACATGAGATGGATCTGGCATATACTTTCTCAACATCGAAACGTGAAAAACATTGTGTACCTGAGATAAACTCGGAGGTAAAGCCACTCGGTATGCAACTGATCCAACTCTTTCCAGAATTTCGTATGGTCCAATGAACCTTGGACTCAACTTTCCTTTCTTACCAAATCTCATCACACTTTTCCAATGAGAAACCTTGAGAAAAACATGATCACCTACCTCGAAAGATAGATCCTTCCTCCGGTTATCCGCATAACTCTTCTGCCTGCTCTGAGCTGTTCTCATGTGTTTTCTGAATCAACTGAACTTTTCTAGCATCTCTTCTACCAATTCTGGTCCCATCAGCTTCCTTTAACCCACTTCATTCCAAAATGCTGGAGTTCGACACCGCTTCCCATATAATGCCTCAAATAGTGCCATCTGTATACTGGCATGAAAAATGTTATTATAAGAAAATTCAACCAAAGAAAGATGTTGGTCCCAACTTCCCTGATAATCCATAGAACAAGCTCGTAGCATATCCTCCAATGTCTGGATTGTTCGTTCTGACTGCCCATCTGATTGAGGATGAAAAGCTGTACTAAAATTTAATTGAGTACCCAACGACTTCTGAAGGCCTTTCCAAAATTTAAAAGTAAACCTGGGATCACGATCCGATACAATGGAGAGAGGAACTCCATGTAACCTGACTATCTCTTTAAGATACAGATGGGAAAGTTGATCAAGAGAGAAAGTATCTCGTATAGAAAGGAAATGAGCAGATTTGGTCAAGCGATCAACAATAACCCAGATTGCATTATTACCTCGAGATATCCTTGGTAATCCCACAACAAAGTCCATGGATATGTTTTCCCATTTCCACTCTGTCACTGGTAAAGGCTGAAGCATCCCTTTAGGTAACTGCCGCTTTGCTTTAACCTGTTGACATGTCAAACACTTCACAGTAAAATCAGCAATATCTCTTTTCATTCCATCCCACCAGTAATACTCCCGCAGATCTCTGTACATCTTAGTACTGCCAGGATGAACTGAAAATGGGGAACTATGAGCCTCACATAACAACTCATTCTTCAACTGTGAATCACAAGGCACACATAACCTCTTCCCAAACCTCAAAACACAAACACAAACTTATCCAAGAACTCATGGAAAATTTATTCATAAGGTCCATGAATACAGCAGGTGCATTGGTTAACCCAAAAGACATAACTACAAATTCATAATGTCCATATCTAGTATGGAACGCAGTCTTTAGAACGTCTGCTTCTTTTACTTTCAACTGATGGTACCCCGACCTCAAGTCAATCTTCGAAAAATACTGAGCTCCCTGGAGCTGATACCACTTCATTCGATGGCCCAACATCTGCTGAAGTTGTTGCAAATGATTTTACCACCCCTTTCTGCTTGTAGTCTAGCTGCATTCCCCCAGTTGAGTTCTTCGTTGGACACTCGTTTTCATAATGACCCATTTCATTACACTTAAAACATATTACCGTTGGATTTTCATTTCCTGCTTGATAATCTTCCTTACAGTTACGAGAAATATGACCAGACTTACCAAACCGAAAGCACTTACCAGACTTGGATAAACATTCTCCAGGATGCATTTTACCACACTTCTCACAGGATGGATATTTGGTTTTCTTACCTCCTTGCTTCTTTGATGAATTCTTCCCCTTTTCCTGCCAACTAGACCTCTTATTCTGTTGTTTGTCATAGAACACCTGATCATCGGCAAACTCCATTTCTACCTTCTTCGCACATCGAGCAAGTTTTTCATAACTTTTGAATTCACGAGAAGCTAAAGCCCTTCGATACTTTGGCTTTAACCCTGAGTAAAAATGGTTTATTTTACTATCAAGATCTCGTATGAATTTTGGAGCATACCTTTCCAATCGAGTGAACTTTTCTTCATAAGCAGCCACTGAATCATCCTCCTGCCTCAATTCTAGGAACTGTTTTTCCATCCTAAGACAAACCACCTTAGGAAAATATTTCTCAAGAAACATACCTTTGAATTCATCCCAGTGAAGATCCTCAATCTCATCACTATCCCTTATATTTTTCACCATCGACCACCACTGATCAGCTTCACCTTCAAAACGGTAAACAACAAGACTAACCTTTTGATGTTCTGAACACCCCATGACATCAAAAATATTCTCCAGTGCTTTAATCCACCCTTCAGCTTGCACAGGGTCAGATGATCCTCTGAATGATGGGGGATGTTGCCTCATGAAATGTTCCACCACTGACATGTTCCTCTGTGGTTGATCTGGCTGATCTCGTGCATGGATACCACCACCATTTATAGCCTGAGTCAACTGTGCCATCACTACAAAAAACTATTCAGTTCTGATTCCGACCATCTCAGGTTGCTGATTTGGAAGGTTATCTTTCTCCTGATGTCGTCCCAACATAGCTGCTTTGTTTCCTCTGCGGAAAACCATTCTGAACACAGAAATATCTTAGGCGAAGCAACATGGTAATCCGTAAATGCTATATCATTTCAATCATATTATAATTTAACACTTTTCTAACTCCTAAAGTTTTCTAAACCGTCCTCTGATACCAACTATAAGGCCCCGGCCTTAAACCTTACTTAATCTTGAGTTATTACAAGATTACACATTGAGGATCTTTTCGGGTTTAGAGTTTTAGAGAATTAGATCATAAAACTTGCATTACATTCCACATATAAACAAAGTGGTTACATAAAGATAGTATTCTTAATTCACATCAATGGAAAAACATTTAAAATAAAACATGGATTATTTCTTGACACATCCTTGACTCTATCATCTTATCATGTACCTTTCCCTTGACCTGTGAAAAACATTTCAAAAACTTGGGATGAGCATAAAAACTCAGTATGGGTTATAAAAAAAAACATGGAGAGGAAACATGAGTTCATATATACATAAGAATGAAATCATACTTTACCCATAAAACACAGGCACTTTAACATACCTCATAAAATCATGAATAAATCATATAAATCATAAGACATAAAGGTAACTTGAGGCATTCATAACATTCTTACGTAGGGAGTAACCCTCTTGGTTACGTTTGGAATACCCATCACAGTATATTCCCTAAAATATCTTTGGAGAAACCTCAACGTTTCACTCCTTCGCGTTACCCAATGCATTGGAGAGCTATAACGAGCTCACCCGCCCTTAGTTTATCACGGAACCACCCGTCTTCATAATAATGCCCAAGAACCATAACATAATCACATCACATAAAACATGCATAAAGGAAACATAAAATTTCCACATTTCAATCACGAGATATCAATACAAAACATTGATATAAAAACATTATGAAAACCATTTTCAATACTAAAATAAAAGAAAAGTAAAACATGGTATTTATTTTTCTTTTAAAAAGAAGGTATGGCTTGTAGAGGAAGCCGAAACTCAAATAACGGTCACGACGGCGGAGAAGTCGTTGTCGCCGCATACGTACGACAAAAACATTCCCTTTTGTCGTTTAGTAAACGCTTCGTATAAAAAAGATTCCTTTTGAATAAATGAAAAAGTCAAAGGGGTTTATACACCGTATAAAAGAAAGTTGTGTATAAAATAAAATATGCCTCAATGAAAGGAGATTGAGACGAAGTACCATACCTCGTATCCGACTTGACCCGACCGTTCTTTAATCTCCTGAATAATAAAATTGAGTTAATATCTACTTGCTTAAGAAACTTTTTCAAGTTCATTATTCCTTTTATACCATGTTATGAACATCATGTAATCAGTTAAGTTAATAATGTTCATTTTGTCGGTATTTGGTTCTTAAGTCAAAAATTGACTTCTTACAATTACATGTTGTTCATGTGGTCAAAAGTTATTTATATCCAGAATGAAATTCCCGATTTGGATATAATATGTATCATATATATCCATCATATACATGTATTTATAATATTACATAATCATTTAGAGGTAAGAAATGAAATGCACCGTTCATGGAGACGGTAAGCCGTCCGTACGCATGAACGCTACTTTCATTTCTTTGTCATATTAGTGGAATTAAAACTAAATGAGAGGTATGTATATTTTAATTCCAGAATTATATTCATCATTTAGATATATCATTAATTAAATATATACATTATATACATGTAATTTTAATAGTACATTACATTTGGGGATAAGAAATGAAATGCACCGTTCATGGAGACGGTAAGCCGTACATACGCATGAACGCTACTTTCATTTCTATCTCATACTTTAATGGAAAGAAATAATAATGATATAGAGGTATATTATAATTCCAGTATAAAATCATACATAATAACTTTAAATCCATCCTTTACACGTCCCACATATGGCATTAACGAATCACATCACTTTTAGGGGGCGGTAGTCCGCACTTCCTTAAATGAAGATATCGTGTTTACCCATAATGGAAACCATAAAGGTATGCCAAAAATGAAAAATACAGAAGCTTAAAGAAAACATAAACATATTATATATCATATATATAAAAATAGTGACATCATAATGGCCACCCTTGAAGGTGTTAAATGAGTATTGAACAATCATCGTTTCGGGAGGCAGAATTTCGCCATCCACGGAAACCGTATGTTCTTTAACCATTTGATGTAGTTGTGTGAGAGTGTATCTCAAATAAATATTATAACAACATCCTAGTATATTGAATATAATGGTGTTGTTACAAAATAAGTAAATAAAAAGAGTTTAGAGGGTTGGAGAAGCAAAATAAAACAAATGAACAAGAGAGAATGAATTACCTTTAAAAGTGTAACTCCCTTTTGATTTGAGCCTAAAGGCTTCCTTTGAAAGGATTATGCCCAAAGGGAATCCTCTAGGATGAGGAGAGGGATGTGGATAGAGTAAATTGGCAGGGGTTGGCCGAGCCAAATGTAACACCCCAAGCTTCTACGGTACGTTTCCCTTTGAATAATGCGATAGCGTGTGTTGTACGCAACCTCGAGTTCTAACACACACCACAACTAATTAAACTAGCCGTTGTGAATAGTAATACCTAATTTTTGAAATTATATATATTTTATATTTGAAAATGGACTTCATTTTTGGACTCGGAATATCGAATTTAGCCTAAGGTGAAATTTTGGTACTTTTCGGATAACTTTCATATTTTGATGAATAGTGAAAATTACTAAATTTTAATTAAAAACAACTTTTTTAATCAAAATAATTAATAGTGATAAATTATGAATTTTAGTAGTTTTAAAGTATATTTAGAATATATTTTTACCATTTAATATAATGTTGGTCATTGGACATAATTTTACAATTAAACCGAACATAAACAAGTGTCAATCTTTTGATAGTTATTATCTCTTAAAAACACACTTTTTGTTTTGACAGCGGGAATTAATTTTAAATTAATTTCTGCCACTTCTGTGTTTTGAATTTAGGAAAATGGATTCCATATTTGGAATCAGGATGTTCAAATTTTGTAAATGGGTAACTTTTATTTTTAGACATTTTGAATAATTACTGCGGTAAATATTTTATTTACCATGGTCAAGGGTAAATCCGGTAAATAAGGGTTAAAAAATAATATTATAATAATACTAAATTACCCTAAAACGTGTCTTAACCCTATTGGTTGATACATGGTCGACAATGGGCATCTTTGTGTCAATTTTGGGACCCCATGGATCCACTTGTAAGTGATAATGACACTTTATTTTAATTTAGTTAAAATGAATACAAAAATGACACAAGCATATATCTTTTAGAACAACAATTTTTACATAGGTTTATATATGTTGGATGTTAGATTATAAATATTCATTAGAAAGATAAAACGATTTCCTACATAATGATATTTTATTTATAATTTTTAGACATTAAATAATTTATTTTATTTATGACACAATGATGATGCAGTAATTACTATAATAGTGAAAATTTAAAATAATTGATATTATAAATACCCAAATAAATATAATATGAAACTTTTACTGAATTAAACTAATTTTCTAGGCTAATATGATATATTAGGATTGATTTAATGGACTTTGTTCGAAGTAATCAATCTGTTACGAGTTTCACAAAAATCAACTATTGAATAGTGTCAAAATTGACATAAAAGAGTTCTTAAAACAAATATTATATTATTAATTGATATTAAATTCCTAAAAATCTAAGGTTCGGCCAAGAGACTTATATTATGATAGGTTAATCATTAATGGACCACTTGGGGGTCGCTTGGATGTATATAGTAAGTTTATTAACCATAATATATAAAATACAAAGAGACATTGTAAAAGTGAAACTAATTAACTTAGAGTTAATACTTAAAGATAAGGTTAATATAAGTACCCAAACCTGTCTAAATTATATTGGATGAGTTGTTTTCGACCTATCCCCACATCATCCTTTGAATAGTCAACTTTGGAGCCTTTAGAAACCGAATATGAATTTATTATAAATTAATATTTCTAGCTTTTCCAAAGGTGCCCCTCACCCCTCTTATAAAAGGGCACTCCTCCTTCTCATTTCTTCACACCTTCAAAGCCTTTTGGTTCGGCCAAACTCTGCCCAAATAATCTCCCAACATCCCTCACTACAACCTAGAGGCCTTAGTTTGATCATAAAGCCAACCTAAGGAGCCCTTTTGATCAAATCAAAAGGAAGAACCCGAAGAAGAGGTAATGATTTCACCACCCTTTTCTAAGTTCATTTCTTCTTCCACTTCTTCTTCCTTTGTTCTTACCATTATAAAATAATAACTCCAGTATCTCACATATACTGTGATGTTATTATAAGTATGGTACAACCATATTCAGTATTCTATCCACCCTTTGAATAACATGTCACCATACGTGCGTACGTACGGCTTACCGTCTCCACGTCGTGGTGTAATTGTTATTCAATATAATATTATTTGGATGGGTATAATAATGATGTGTAACCCATGTAAATAATAAATATAACATGTTAATGATTCTGTATATATGATATACCATTCATTTATATATTATTTTAATATCAAAAGAATGATATTGTCGCTCGTGCGTACGTACGGACTACCGTCTCCACGAATGCGATGAGATTCATTCTCCATCGTATCCATTCAAGTATAATTATCATTTTATGATTTAAAAATGATGTTTAAGGACTTGATATCATTCTGGATATGAATAAGATACAACAAACATGGCTTATGTAACAAAACATATAAAAGAAAATGAGTAAGTTAACACCCGAAACGATGATAATTCTAAGATATTATTAATAAATCAATGTTAAAAGATCATATATGATATCATATTAATATATATGATTCTTGTATAATTTAATAACAATTATTTCACCATTATACAGGAGGTTAACCTACCCCAACCAAGGAAAAGTACAAGGTAAGGGTTATTTCACAATCTCTTCATTATCCGAGGTTGTTTATACGTAATAATCTACTGGGATATCTTTATCATCCACATCCATGTTTCTTAAAAATGTATTTCAAAACATTTTTTATGGGTTAAAGTCATTTATACCCTTGTTTGAATTTTTATAAGAGTTTTATAAAGGAATCTTTCCGTCGTTTTCAAAACAAGGTCCTTTTTAACCTTTTCGACAGAATTGAGGTAAGAATGTTTTTTTTAACTTATACGGAGGGTGCGGTTATTTTCCGCCGTTATAAAATCGTCGAAGCTTTCCATACAAGATTATAAGAATATTTTCAAAGAAAATGTTTTATTTTATATGGATCTTAAATGATTTCAAAATAAAAGGAGATACTTCTTTAAAAAGAATTTTGATTTCATCTATGTCAACATCCTTTGATGGATTTTAAGATTATTTGAAGTTGATTTATTATGATACAAAACTTCTATATTGTATTGAAGTTTTTGTGATATGTTTGACTGTGGATGTGCTATTTTTATACCATTCATAGTTTATGGTGAAATTATTGACATTTCGTATGCTAGTTTTAATACGAATGTTTATGTTATGTTTAAACCTTTTCATATGGGAATGCATTGGACTTAATAAGTGACGGGTGGAGCCCGCTATAGCTCCTCGATGCATCGGTAGGTCTCATGAGACAAACTAGTGTCTTGGCACAAGGCCTTGACAAAATCTTATTTGTAGTCTTGGCATGAGGCCTTGACTATGTGGTTATGATAGTCTGGCATTATGCATTCCAACATTATGAAAGTGGTTATTGATTTTTGCATGTGATTATTTGATTAGTAGAATATCCATGTGAACAATTAAATGGCATTATTTCATTTTACTTTTGCCATACTATGTTGAAGTTCAATTTTAAAAGGCTTTTGTTTTAGTAATTCATTGCCTTAAATGTTTATGCTTATTTTGAATGTTCCGCTATATTGTTATCCTTACTGGTCATTTGAGCTCACCCCTTTTCTATGTTTTATTTTTCCCCAGGATGTGAAGAAGTAAATTATCAATGACCTGCAGGGATATTATGAGGGGATAGTAGTGTGGATTATGGAGACATTATGTTGTTGTAGTAGTTTTTCATTTTATGATGTAATGTAAAACTTATGAATATATCTAGTGTTTCCAAGGCTACTAAACCAATCGGTCTTTCGAGATTTTATCTTTCTTGTGATCATGACAATGTTATGTAATTAATGCACCGACTCTGGGCAGCTGGGGTCGGGGCGTTACAGTTGGTATCAGAGGAAGTTTAGTACAAACCTTGGAAGCTAGATTTAGATAAACTCTGATTAGAGCACATAGACCTAAGATGAACTTTGAGGATTAGTATAGAAGAACTTCCTAGAATTTTGGTATTGTAGAGACTTTGTGAGTTTTCCGAGCAATACATCCCTGTCTAGATACGAGCAGGTAGAGGCGGCTCTGGCACAGATGTACCTAGGGGTAAAACCCGAAAACACCGCTTTGAGCTAGACTCGAACGGGAACTGGTGCACGACAACGGGCCTTGCTGCACTCTTGGTTACGACACTCCCGGGGGATATGCTTCGGATAACTCTCACTTTCTTTACAAATCATTATGAAGGGTTTATGAGTATATACTTCCTCAAAGAAAACATATTTATGATTATGGATTATATCCATAGATAGGTCAATTTATGTTTAGTGTTTTATAAGTATGGGATTATGTATTTTGATTCATAAACTAATCTAGTTTATGCCATTGTTTAGAAATGGCGCCTAGTGGAAGAAATGGAAACCGTATCAATGCACGCACTCCATGTAGGGATTTCCCTCCTGCTCAAGATAATTATAGTGGGGCTGGTGATGCAACTGGTGCTGATCAGCTAATCACCGTACTGGGACAACTTACTCAGGTTATGAATAATAACCTTACCCGTATGGAGCACCCTGATCCGCAGCATGGAGGATCAATGTTAGATCGATTCATGAGACAACAACCACCAACGTTCAATGGGAGTACAAATCCCTTAGTAGCTGAGCAATGGATATTTTCCCTAGAGAAAATATTTCAGGCTTTGGGGAGTAGTGAAAGGGAAAAAGTTACCATGGAAGTTTACCGCCTCACTGGAGATGCTGATCAATGGTGGTCATTGATTCAAAACATGAAGGAAGATGATGAAGTATCAAACATGGAATGGAGGGAGTTCAAAGATCTGTTTTTAGAAAAATACTTTCCTCGCGACCATCGAGCAGATATGGAAAGGCAATTTCTGAGTCTGAGACAAAAGGAGGATGAGAATGTCACAAAGTATGAGGCTAACTTTACAAGGTTAGCGAGGTACGCTGGTGATTATATTCGCAACCCAAGAAGTAAGATTGATCGTTTCTTTGATGGGTTAAAACCATTTCTCCGTCGAGCATTAGTCTCACAATCCTTTTCATCGTACGAAGACATTGTCTCATGTGCTATCAAGACCGAAAAGGAATTCTCTAAGTCTTATGACTTTAAAGCAAAGCAAGAGAAGAAGAGACCTGCTGATCAATCTGGGAATGGAAATAAGGGGAAGAAGGGAAAGGTTGAATATCCATCTTGTGGTAAATGCGGGAAGAAACATCCTGGTGCTTGCTTGAAGGGAATGGGAGTCTGTTACAAGTGTGGTGAAAAAGGCCACCAAGCTCATGATTGCAAGGGGAAGAAGGAAGCTACCAACGTTCAGTGCTACAATTGCAGGGAGATGGGGCATTATGCAAATGCATGTCCTAAGCGTCAGGAGAACTTACCTCAGAAAAGGCCAAGGGATCAAGGCCAGGCTTATGCTATCACTACTGCTGAGGTAGAAGCTCCGAAAGACGTGGTGGCAGGTAATTTAATGGTTTCCTCAAGTTTAGCAAATGCATTATTTGATTCTGGATCATCGCATTGTTTCATATCTTCCCAGTTTGCTAAGAAAATTAGATATTTCCAATTTGATTTAATAAGGGAGTTGTCAGTTAAAACTCCTAAGGGAAGTATCGTTGCAACAAAGTTTTGCGAATCAGTCCCCATTAGAGCACATAAATTTTCTTTATCTGCTGATTTCATCGTCATACCTATGATTGAGTTTGATATAATCCTCGGTATGGACTGGCTTTTGGACTATGATGCGAAGATTTATTGTAAGAAGAAAGAGGTTACGATTCTTGATGATAATGATAAGGAGCACCTTATTTTTAGAGCAGAATCGTCACCACCTAATTCTTATTTAGATCCACCCCCAGTAGCTCAACTTAATTCAATTATTGGGGAGGAAGAGAATGAAATAACTGTCGGTGAGGAAAGGAATGTTCAAATAGAGGATGTACCTGTTGTGAAAGAGTTTGTAGATGTATTTCCGGAAGATTTACCTGGACATCCTCCAGAACGAGAAGTAGAGTTTTCCATTGATTTGATTCCTGGATCAAGGCCTATATCGAAGACCCCTTATAGAATGGCCACTGTAGAGCTAGTCGAACTAAAGAAACAACTAGAGGAATTGAGTAATAAGGGATTTATTCGCCCTAGTGTTTCTCCATGGGGATCCCCTGTTCTTTTTGTTAAAAAGAAAGATGGATCTATGAGGTTATGTATCGATTACAGGGAGATCAATGCTATAACGATAAAGAACAAGTATCCCCTACCTCGTATTGATGATTTATTTGACCAACTGCATGGAGCTCAATACTTTTCAAAGATTGACCTTCGATCTGGATACCATCAGTTGTGTGTGAAGAAGGAAGACATTCCGAAGACAGCATTTCGAACCAGGTACGGGCATTACGAGTTTACTGTAATGCCGTTTGGATTGACTAATGCACCCTCTGTATTCATGGATCTGATGAATAGAGTTTTCAAGGAGTATCTCGATGAATTTGTGGTGGTATTTATTGATGATATCTTGGTATACTCCAAAACCTACGAAGATCATGAAAATCACTTGCGCATTATCTTGAAGACTCTGAGGAGGCATGAATTATATGGGAAGTTTAGCAAGTGTGAATTCTGGCTTCAGGAGATTTCTTTTCTTGGCCATATTGTCTCTAAAGATGGAATCTATGTTGATCCTTCTAAGACCAAGGCAATCCAAGAATGGCCAGCACCTACGAGTATAACTGAGGTACGTAGTTTTATTGGTTTGGAAGGTTATTATCGACGTTTCGTCCAGAATTTTGCCCGATTGGCTAACCCATTAACGAAGATCACACGTAAAGGGGTTAAATTTGTTTGGACAAAAGAGTGTGAAGAATGTTTCGAAGAACTGAAGAGAAGATTAGTCAATGCTCCTATATTGACTCTACCATTGGGGAATGATGGGTTCGTTATTTATAGTGATGCATCGAAGAAAGGACTTGGCTGTGTCCTTATGCAGAATGATAGAGTTATTGCCTATGCATCACGACAGTTGAAAATTCATGAACAAAACTATCCTACTCATGATCTTGAGTTAGCAGCTGTGATCTTTGCTTTGAAGATATGGAGGCACTACCTCTATGGTGAAAAATGTGAGATTTATACTGATCACAAGAGTTTGAAGTATATTTTCTCACAAAAAGAACTCAACATGAGGCAAAGGAGATGGCTTGAATTACTCAAGGATTATGATTGTACGATACACTACCACCCGGGGAAGGCAAACAAGGTGGTAGATGCTTTGAGTAGAAAAGACCATGGAGTTTTGAACAATATGAGAATTGAAAGGGATCCAATTTTCATGGAGCTAGTGAAGATGGACATGGGAATAACCAGGGAAGGTGAAACATCAATGCTTTTTCAAATGGTTGCCAAACCATCTTTACTAGAAAGGATTAAGAGTTCTCAGACTGATGATAAAGAATTCCAAAAGAAGATTAAAGCTGTGAATGATGGGAGATTGAGAGACTTTGCGTATGAAGGTGGAATTTTGAAATTCGGGAAGAGACTTTGTGTTCCCAATATACCTGATCTAAAAAGGGAATTGTTGGATGATGCTCATAGTTCCAATTTCTCTATACACCCTGGGAGCACCAAAATGTATAGAGATTTGAAGGAACATTTTTGGTGGGACAACATGAAGAGGGAGATTGCTGATTTTGTATCAAGATGTATGGTTTGTCAACAAGTGAAAGCTGGAAGGCAACAGCCTGGAGGAGTCATGCAACCTCTTCCCATACCGGAGTGGAAATGGGACAATATTACGATGGACTTTGTCATGGGGCTACCAAAGACTCCTAGAAGGAACGATGCAATATGGGTGATTGTTGATCGTCTTACCAAGTCAGCACATTTTCTTGCTATAAGAGAAGATCTACCCCTGGAACGTCTAGCAAGACTATATATTAATGAAGTTGTGAGACTTCATGGAGTACCCCTATCGATTGTTTCTGATCGTGACCCCCGTTTTACTTCAAGATTTTGGAAAAGTCTTCAGAAATCCCTGGATACTGAACTTCATTTGAGCACTGCTTACCACCCTCAGACAGACGGACAATCAGAACGGACTATTCAAACCTTAGAAGACATGTTGAGATCTTGCTCACTTGACTTTCAGGGTATGTGGGATCAATATTTACCTCTGGTAGAATTTTCCTATAACAATAGCTTCCATTCGAGTATTCAGATGGCACCATATGAAGCGTTATACGGAAAGAGATGTCGTACACCAACCTGTTGGGATGACGTTGGTGAAAGAAAACTTGTAGGCCCAGAACTGGTGGAGGAAACGGTGGAAAAGGTGAAGGTAATCCAAAATCACATTAAAGCAGCTCAAAG
Source organism: Viscum album (assembly GCA_963277665.1). Classification (NCBI taxonomy): domain Eukaryota; kingdom Viridiplantae; phylum Streptophyta; class Magnoliopsida; order Santalales; family Viscaceae; genus Viscum; species Viscum album. Next base: position 1,007,050,142 of record OY728119.1, on the reverse strand, counting down.
TAGGCAGAAGAGCTATGCCGATAATCGAAGGAAGGATTTGGAATTTCAAGTCGGTGATCATGTTTTCCTAAAGGTATCTCCGTGGAAGGGAGTCATACGTTTTGGTAAGAAAGGTAAATTGAGTCCCAGATACATCGGACCTTTCGAAATTCTAGAACGAATTGGGGCTGTAGCTTACCGATTGGCAATGCCGCCAAGTCTCTCCAAAGTTCACGATGTGTTCCACGTATCTCTGTTGAGGAAATACATGCCTGACCCAACGCATGTACTCACCTATGAAGATTTAGAACTGGAACCCGATCTGTCTTATTGCGAAGAGCCCATCAAGATTCTTGATACGAGAGAACAAGTGCTGAGAAACCGGACGACGCGTCTGGTAAAAGTTTTGTGGAGGAATCATAAGATGGAAGAGGCAACGTGGGAACCCGAGGAACTTATGATGAAGAACCACCCGAGTCTTTTTATGCAGTAATACCCTAGAAATTGCGAGGACGCAATTATTTGAAGGAGGGGAGAATGTAACACCCCAAGCTTCTACGGTACGTTTCCCTTTGAATAATGCGATAGCGTGTGTTGTACGCAACCTCGAGTTCTAACACACACCACAACTAATTAAACTAGCCGTTGTGAATAGTAATACCTAATTTTTGAAATTATATATATTTTATATTTGAAAATGGACTTCATTTTTGGACTCGGAATATCGAATTTAGCCTAAGGTGAAATTTTGGTACTTTTCGGATAACTTTCATATTTTGATGAATAGTGAAAATTACTAAATTTTAATTAAAAACAACTTTTTTAATCAAAATAATTAATAGTGATAAATTATGAATTTTAGTAGTTTTAAAGTATATTTAGAATATATTTTTACCATTTAATATAATGTTGGTCATTGGACATAATTTTACAATTAAACCGAACATAAACAAGTGTCAATCTTTTGATAGTTATTATCTCTTAAAAACACGCTTTTTGTTTTGACAGCGGGAATTAATTTTAAATTAATTTCTGCCACTTCTGTGTTTTGAATTTAGGAAAATGGATTCCATATTTGGAATCAGGATGTTCAAATTTTGTAAATGGGTAACTTTTATTTTTAGACATTTTGAATAATTACTGCGGTAAATATTTTATTTACCATGGTCAAGGGTAAATCCGGTAAATAAGGGTTAAAAAATAATATTATAATAATACTAAATTACCCTAAAACGTGTCTTAACCCTATTGGTTGATACATGGTCGACCATGGGCATATTTGTGTCAATTTTGGGACCCCATGGATCCACTTGTAAGTGATAATGACACTTTATTTTAATTTAGTTAAAATGAATACAAAAATGACACAAGCATATATCTTTTAGAACAACAATTTTTACATAGGGTTATATATGTTGGATGTTAGATTATAAATATTCATTAGAAAGCTAAAAGGATTTCCTACATAATGATATTTTATTTATAATTTTTAGACATTAAATAATTTATTTTATTTATGACACAATGATGATGCAGTAATTACTATAATAGTGAAAATTTAAAATAATTGATATTATAAATACCCAAATAAATATAATATGAAACTTTTAATGAATTAAACTAATTATATAGGCTAATATGATATATTAGGATTGCTTTAATGGACTTTGTTCGAAGTAATCAATCTGTTATGAGTTTCACAAAAATCAACTATTGAATAGTGTCAAAATTGACATAAAAGAGTTCTTAAAACAAATATTATATTATTAATTGATATTAAATTCCTAAAAATCTAAGGTTCGGCCAAGAGACTTATATTATGATAGGTTAATCATTAATGGACCACTTGGGGGTCGCTTGGATGTATATAGTAAGTTTATTAACCATAATATATAAAATACAAAGAGACATTGTAAAAGTGAAACTAATTAACTTAGAGTTAATACTTAAAGATAAGGTTAATATAAGTACCCAAACCTGTCTAAATTATATTGGATGAGTTGTTTTCGACCTATCCCCACCTCATCCTTTGAATAGTCAACTTTGGAGCCTTTAGAAACCGAATATGAATTTATTATAAATTAATATTTCTAGCTTTTCCAAAGGTGCCCCTCACCCCTCTTATAAAAGGGCACTCCTCCTTCTCATTTCTTCACACCTTCAAAGCCTTTTGGTTCGGCCAAACTCTGCCCAAATAATCTCCCAACATCCCTCACTACAACCTAGAGGCCTTAGTTTGATCATAAAGCCAACCTAAGGAGCCCTTTTGATCAAATCAAAAGGAAGAACCCGAAGAAGAGGTAATGATTTCACCACCCTTTTCTAAGTTCATTTCTTCTTCCACTTCTTCTTCCTTTGTTCTTACCATTATAAAATAATAACTCCAGTATCTCACATATACTGTGATGTTATTATAAGTATGGTACAACCATATTCAGTATTCTATCCACCCTTTGAATAACATGTCACCATACGTGCGTACGTACGGCTTACCGTCTCCACGTCGTGGTGTAATTGTTATTCAATATAATATTATTTGGATGGGTATAATAATGATGTGTAACCCATGTAAATAATAAATATAACATGTTAATGATTCTGTATATATGATATACCATTCATTTATATATTATTTTAATATCAAAAGAATGATATTGTCGCTCGTGCGTACGTACGGACTACCGTCTCCACGAATGCGATGAGATTCATTCTCCATCGTATCCATTCAAGTATAATTATCATTTTATGATTTAAAAATGATGTTTAAGGACTTGATATCATTCTGGATATGAATAAGATACAACAAACATGGCTTATGTAACAAAACATATAAAAGAAAATGAGTAAGTTAACACCCGAAACGATGATAATTCTAAGATATTATTAATAAATCAATGTTAAAAGATCATATATGATATCATATTAATATATATGATTCTTGTATAATTTAATAACAATTATTTCACCATTATACAGGAGGTTAACCTACCCCAACCAAGGAAAAGTACAAGGTAAGGGTTATTTCACAATCTCTTCATTATCCGAGGTTGTTTATACGTAATAATCTACTGGGATATCTTTATCATCCACATCCATGTTTCTTAAAAATGTATTTCAAAACATTTTTTATGGGTTAAAGTCATTTATACCCTTGTTTGAATTTTTATAAGAGTTTTATAAAGGAATCTTTCCGTCGTTTTCAAAACAAGGTCCTTTTTAACCTTTTCGACAGAATTGAGGTAAGAATGTTTTTTTTAACTTATACGGCGGGTGCGGTTATTTTCCGCCGTTATAAAATCGTCGAAGCTTTCCATACAAGCTTATAAGAATATTTTCAAAGAAAATGTTTTATTTTATATGGATCTTAAATGATTTCAAAATAAAAGGAGATACTTCTTTAAAAAGAATTTTGATTTCATCTATGTCAACATCCTTTGATGGATTTTAAGATTATTTGAAGTTGATTTATTATGATACAAAACTTCTATATTGTATTGAAGTTTTTGTGATATGTTTGACTGTGGATGTGCTATTTTTATACCATTCATAGTTTATGGTGAAATTATTGACATTTCGTATGCTAGTTTTAATACGAATGTTTATGTTATGTTTAAACCTTTTCATATGGGAATGCATTGGACTTAATAAGTGACGGGTGGAGCCCGCTATAGCTCCTCGATGCATCGGTAGGTCTCATGAGACAAACTAGTGTCTTGGCACAAGGCCTTGACAAAATCTTATTTGTAGTCTTGGAACGAGGCCTTGACTATGTGGTTATGATATTCTGGCATTATGCATTCCAACATTATGAAAGTGGTTATTGATTTTTGCATGTGATTATTTGATTAGTAGAATATCCATGTGAACAAGTAAATGGCATTATTTCATTTTACTTTTGCCATACTATGTTGAAGTTCAATTTTAAAAGGCTTTTGTTTTAGTAATTCATTGCCTTAAATGTTTATTCTTATTTTGAATGTTCCGCTATATTGTTATCCTTACTGGGCATTTGAGCTCACCCCTTTTCTATGTTTTATTTTTCCCCAGGATGTGAAGAAGTAAATTATCAATGACCTGCAGGGATATTATGAGGGGATAGTAGTGTGGATTATGGAGACATTATGTTGTTGTAGTAGTTTTTCATTTTATGATGTAATGTAAAACTTATGAATATATCTAGTGTTTCCAAGGCTACTAAACCAATCGGTCTTTCGAGATTTTATCTTTCTTGTGATCATGACAATGTTATGTAATTAATGCACCGACTCTGGGCAGCTGGGGTCGGGGCGTTACAGTTGGTATCAGAGGAAGTTTAGTACAAACCTTGGAAGCTAGATTTAGATAAACTCTGATTAGAGCACATAGACCTAAGATGAACTTTGAGGATTAGTATAGAAGAACTTCCTAGAATTTTGGTATTGTAGAGACTTTGTGAGTTTTCCGAGCAATACATCCCTGTCTGGATACGAGCAGGTAGAGGCGGCTCTGGCACAGATGTACCTAGGGGTAAAACCCGAAAACACCGCTTTGAGCTAGACTCGAACGGGAACTGGTGCACGACAACGGGCCTTGCTGCACTCTTGGTTACGACACTCCCGGGGGATATGCTTCGGATAACTCTCACTTTCTTTACAAATCATTATGAAGGGTTTATGAGTATATACTTCCTCAAAGAAAACATATTTATGATTATGGATTATATCCATAGATAGGTCAATTTATGTTTAGTGTTTTATAAGTATGGGATTATGTATTTTGATTCATAAAATAATCTAGTTTATGCCATTGTTTAGAAATGGCGCCTAGTGGAAGAAATGGAAACCGTATCAATGCACGCACTCCATGTAGGGATTTCCCTCCTGCTCAAGATAATTATAGTGGGGCTGGTGATGCAACTGGTGCTGATCAGCTAATCACCGTACTGGGACAACTTACTCAGGTTATGAATAATAACCTTACCCGTATGGAGCACCCTGATCCGCAGCGTGGAGGATCAATGTTAGATCGATTCATGAGACAACAACCACCAACGTTCAATGGGAGTACAAATCCCTTAGTAGCTGAGCAATGGATATTTTACCTAGAGAAAATATTTCAGGCTTTGGGGAGTAGTGAAAGGGAAAAAGTTACCATGGCAGTTTACCGCCTCACTGGAGATGCTGATCAATGGTGGTCATTGATTCAAAACATGAAGGAAGATGATGAAGTATCAAACATGGAATGGAGGGAGTTCAAAGATCTGTTTTTAGAAAAATACTTTCCTCGCGACCATCGAGCAGATATGGAAAGGCAATTTCTGAGTCTGAGACAAAAGGAGGATGAGAATGTCACAAAGTATGAGGCTAACTTTACAAGGTTAGCGAGGTACGCTGGTGATTATATTCGCAACCCAAGAAGTAAGATTGATCGTTTCTTTGATGGGTTAAAACCATTTCTCCGTCGAGCATTAGTCTCACAATCCTTTTCATCGTACGAAGACATTGTCTCATGTGCTATCAAGACCGAAAAGGAATTCTCTAAGTCTTATGACTTTAAAGCAAAGCAAGAGAAGAAGAGACCTGCTGATCAATATGGGAATGGAAATAAGGGGAAGAAGGGAAAGGTTGAATATCCATCTTGTGGTAAATGCAGGAAGAAACATCCTGGTGCTTGCTTGAAGGGAATGGGAGTCTGTTACAAGTGTGGTGAAAAAGGCCACCAAGCTCATGATTGCAAGGGGAAGAAGGAAGCTACCAACGTTCTGTGCTACAATTGCAGGGAGATGGGGCATTATGCAAATGCATGTCCTAAGCGTCAGGAGAACTTACCTCAGAAAAGGCCAAGGGATCAAGGCCAGGCTTATGCTATCACTACTGCTGAGGTAGAAGCTCCGAAAGACGTGGTGGCAGGTAATTTAATGGTTTCCTCAAGTTTAGCAAATGCATTATTTGATTCTGGATCATCGCATTGTTTCATATCTTCCCAGTTTGCTAAGAAAATTAGATATTTCCAATTTGATTTAATAAGGGAGTTGTCAGTTAAAACTCCTAAGGGAAGTATCGTTGCAACAAAGTTTTGCGAATCAGTCCCCATTAGAGCACATAAATTTTCTTTATCTGCTGATTTCATCGTCATACCTATGATTGAGTTTGATATAATCCTCGGTATGGACTGGCTTTCGGACTATGATGCGAAGATTTATTGTAAGAAGAAAGAGGTTACGATTCTTGATGATAATGATAAGGAGCACCTTATTTTTAGAGCAGAATCGTCACCACCTAATTCTTATTTAGATCCACCCCCAGTAGCTCAACTTAATTCAATTATTGGGGAGGAAGAGAATGAAATAACTGTCGGTGAGGAAAGGAATGTTCAAATAGAGGATGTACCTGTTGTGAAAGAGTTTGTAGATGTATTTACGGAAGATTTACCTGGACATCCTCCAGAACGAGAAGTAGAGTTTTCCATTGATTTGATTCCTGGATCAAGGCCTATATCGAAGACCCCTTATAGAATGGCCACTGTAGAGCTAGTCGAACTAAAGAAACAACTAGAGGAATTGAGTAATAAGGGATTTATTCGCCCTAGTGTTTCTCCATGGGGATCCCCTGTTCTTTTTGTTAAAAAGAAAGATGGATATATGAGGTTATGTATCGATTACAGGGAGATCAATGCTATAACGATAAAGAACAAGTATCCCCTACCTCGTATTGATGATTTATTTGACCAACTGCATGGAGCTCAATACTTTTCAAAGATTGACCTTCGATCTGGATACCATCAGTTGTGTGTGAAGAAGGAAGACATTCCGAAGACAGCATTTCGAACCAGGTACGGGCATTACGAGTTTACTGTAATGCCGTTTGGATTGACTAATGCACCCTCTGTATTCATGGATCTGATGAATAGAGTTTTCAAGGAGTATCTCGATGAATTTGTGGTGGTATTTATTGATGATGTCTTGGTATACTCCAAAACCTACGAAGATCATGAAAATCACTTGCGCATTATCTTGAAGACTCTGAGGAGGCATGAATTATATGGGAAGTTTAGCAAGTGTGAATTCTGGCTTCAGGAGATTTCTTTTCTTGGCCATATTGTCTCTAAAGATGGAATCTATGTTGATCCTTCTAAGACCAAGGCAATCCAAGAATGGCCAGCACCTACGAGTATAACTGAGGTACGTAGTTTTATTGGTTTGGCAGGTTATTATCGACGTTTCGTCCAGAATTTTGCCCGATTGGCTAACCCATTAACGAAGATCACACGTAAAGGGGTTAAATTTGTTTGGACAAAAGAGTGTGAAGAATGTTTCGAAGAACTGAAGAGAAGATTAGTCAATGCTCCTATATTGACTCTACCATTGGGGAATGATGGGTTCGTTATTTATAGTGATGCATCGAAGAAAGGACTTGGCTGTGTCCTTATGCAGAATGATAGAGTTATTGCCTATGCATCACGACAGTTGAAAATTCATGAACAAAACTATCCTACTCATGATCTTGAGTTAGCAGCTGTGATCTTTGCTTTGAAGATATGGAGGCACTACCTCTATGGTGAAAAATGTGAGATTTATACTGATCACAAGAGTTTGAAGTATATTTTCTCACAAAAAGAACTCAACATGAGGCAAAGGAGATGGCTTGAATTACTCAAGGATTATGATTGTACGATACACTACCACCCGGGGAAGGCAAACAAGGTGGCAGATGCTTTGAGTAGAAAAGACCATGGAGTTTTGAACAATATGAGAATTGAAAGGGATCCAATTTTCATGGAGCTAGTGAAGATGGACATGGGAATAACCAGGGAAGGTGAAACATCAATGCTTTTTCAAATGGTTGCCAAACCATCTTTACTAGAAAGGATTAAGAGTTCTCAGACTGATGATAAAGAATTCCAAAAGAAGATTAAAGCTGTGAATGATGGGAGATTGAGAGACTTTGCGTATGAAGGTGGAATTTTGAAATTCGGGAAGAGACTTTGTGTTCCCAATATACCTAATCTAAAAAGGGAATTGTTGGATGATGCTCATAGTTCCAATTTCTCTATACACCCTGGGAGCACCAAAATGTATAGAGATTTGAAGGAACATTTTTGGTGGGACAACATGAAGAGGGAGATTGCTGATTTTGTATCAAGATGTATGGTTTGTCAACAAGTGAAAGCTGGAAGGCAACAGCCTGGAGGAGTCATGCAACCTCTTCCCATACCGGAGTGGAAATGGGACAATATTACGATGGACTTTGTCATGGGGCTACCAAAGACTCCTAGAAGGAACGATGCAATATGGGTGATTGTTGATCGTCTTACCAAGTCAGCACATTTTCTTGCTATAAGAGAAGATCTACCCCTGGAACGTCTAGCAAGACTATATATTAATGAAGTTGTGAGACTTCATGGAGTACCCCTATCGATTGTTTCTGATCGTGACCCCCGTTTTACTTCAAGATTTTGGAAAAGTCTTCAGAAATCCCTGGATACTGAACTTCATTTGAGCACTGCTTACCACCCTCAGACAGACGGACAATCAGAACGGACTATTCAAACCTTAGAAGACATGTTGAGATCTTGCTCACTTGACTTTCAGGGTATGTGGGATCAATATTTACCTCTGGTAGAATTTTCCTATAACAATAGCTTCCATTCGAGTATTCAGATGGCACCATATGAAGCGTTATACGGAAAGAGATGTCGTACACCAACCTGTTGGGATGACGTTGGTGAAAGAAAACTTGTAGGCCCAGAACTGGTGGAGGAAACGGTGGAAAAGGTGAAGGTAATCCAAAATCACATTAAAGCAGCTCAAAGTAGGCAGAAGAGCTATGCCGATAATCGAAGGAAGGATTTGGAATTTCAAGTCGGTGATCATGTTTTCCTAAAGGTATCTCCGTGGAAGGGAGTCATACGTTTTGGTAAGAAAGGTAAATTGAGTCCCAGATACATCGGACCTTTCGAAATTCTAGAACGAATTGGGGCTGTAGCTTACCGATTGGCAATGCCGCCAAGTCTCTCCAAAGTTCACGATGTGTTCCACGTATCTCTGTTGAGGAAATACATGCCTGACCCAACGCATGTACTCACCTATGAAGATTTAGAACTGGAACCCGATCTGTCTTATTGCGAAGAGCCCATCAAGATTCTTGATACGAGAGAACAAGTGCTGAGAAACCGGACGACGCGTCTGGTAAAAGTTTTGTGGAGGAATCATAAGATGGAAGAGGCAACGTGGGAACCCGAGGAACTTATGATGAAGAACCACCTGAGTCTTTTTATGCAGTAATACCCTAGAAATTGCGAGGACGCAATTATTTGAAGGAGGGGAGAATGTAACACCCCAAGCTTCTACGGTACGTTTCCCTTTGAATAATGCGATAGCGTGTGTTGTACGCAACCTCGAGTTCTAACACACACCACAACTAATTAAACTAGCCGTTGTGAATAGTAATACCTAATTTTTGAAATTATATATATTTTATATTTGAAAATGGACTTCATTTTTGGACTCGGAATATCGAATTTAGCCTAAGGTGAAATTTTGGTACTTTTCGGATAACTTTCATATTTTGATGAATAGTGAAAATTACTAAATTTTAATTAAAAACAACTTTTTTAATCAAAATAATTAATAGTGATAAATTATGAATTTTAGTAGTTTTAAAGTATATTTAGAATATATTTTTACCATTTAATATAATGTTGGTCATTGGACATAATTTTACAATTAAACCGAACATAAACAAGTGTCAATCTTTTGATAGTTATTATCTCTTAAAAACACGCTTTTTGTTTTGACAGCGGGAATTAATTTTAAATTAATTTCTGCCACTTCTGTGTTTTGAATTTAGGAAAATGGATTCCATATTTGGAATCAGGATGTTCAAATTTTGTAAATGGGTAACTTTTATTTTTAGACATTTTGAATAATTACTGCGGTAAATATTTTATTTACCATGGTCAAGGGTAAATCCGGTAAATAAGGGTTAAAAAATAATATTATAATAATACTAAATTACCCTAAAACGTGTCTTAACCCTATTGGTTGATACATGGTCGACCATGGGCATCTTTGTGTCAATTTTGGGACCCCATGGATCCACTTGTAAGTGATAATGACACTTTATTTTAATTTAGTTAAAATGAATACAAAAATGACACAAGCATATATCTTTTAGAACAACAATTTTTACATAGGGTTATATATGTTGGATGTTAGATTATAAATATTCATTAGAAAGCTAAAAGGATTTCCTACATAATGATATTTTATTTATAATTTTTAGACATTAAATAATTTATTTTATTTATGACACAATGATGATGCAGTAATTACTATAATAGTGAAAATTTAAAATAATTGATATTATAAATACCCAAATAAATATAATATGAAACTTTTAATGAATTAAACTAATTATATAGGCTAATATTATATATTAGGATTGCTTTAATGGACTTTGTTCGAAGTAATCAATCTGTTATGAGTTTCACAAAAATCAACTATTGAATAGTGTCAAAATTGACATAAAAGAGTTCTTAAAACAAATATTATATTATTAATTGATATTAAATTCCTAAAAATCTAAGGTTCGGCCAAGAGACTTATATTATGATAGGTTAATCATTAATGGACCACTTGGGGGTCGCTTGGATGTATATAGTAAGTTTATTAACCATAATATATAAAATACAAAGAGACATTGTAAAAGTGAAACTAATTAACTTAGAGTTAATACTTAAAGATAAGGTTAATATAAGTACCCAAACCTGTCTAAATTATATTGGATGAGTTGTTTTCGACCTATCCCCACCTCATCCTTTGAATAGTCAACTTTGGAGCCTTTAGAAACCGAATATGAATTTATTATAAATTAATATTTCTAGCTTTTCCAAAGGTGCCCCTCACCCCTCTTATAAAAGGGCACTCCTCCTTCTCATTTCTTCACACCTTCAAAGCCTTTTGGTTCGGCCAAACTCTGACCAAATAATCTCCCAACATCCCTCACTACAACCTAGAGGCCTTAGTTTGATCATAAAGCCAACCTAAGGAGCCCTTTTGATCAAATCAAAAGGAAGAACCCGAAGAAGAGGTAATGATTTCACCACCCTTTTCTAAGTTCATTTCTTCTTCCACTTCTTCTTCCTTTGTTCTTACCATTATAAAATAATAACTCCAGTATCTCACATATACTGTGATGTTATTATAAGTATGGTACAACCATATTCAGTATTCTATCCACCCTTTGAATAACATGTCACCATACGTGCGTACGTACGGCTTACCGTCTCCACGTCGTGGTGTAATTGTTATTCAATATAATATTATTTGGATGGGTATAATAATGATGTGTAACCCATGTAAATAATAAATATAACATGTTAATGATTCTGTATATATGATATACCATTCATTTATATATTATTTTAATATCAAAAGAATGATATTGTCGCTCGTGCGTACGTACGGACTACCGTCTCCACGAATGCGATGAGATTCATTCTCCATCGTATCCATTCAAGTATAATTATCATTTTATGATTTAAAAATGATGTTTAAGGACTTGATATCATTCTGGATATGAATAAGATACAACAAACATGGCTTATGTAACAAAACATATAAAAGAAAATGAGTAAGTTAACACCCGAAACGATGATAATTCTAAGATATTATTAATAAATCAATGTTAAAAGATCATATATGATATCATATTAATATATATGATTCTTGTATAATTTAATAACAATTATTTCACCATTATACAGGAGGTTAACCTACCCCAACCAAGGAAAAGTACAAGGTAAGGGTTATTTCACAATCTCTTCATTATCCGAGGTTGTTTATACGTAATAATCTACTGGGATATCTTTATCATCCACATCCATGTTTCTTAAAAATGTATTTCAAAACATTTTTTATGGGTTAAAGTCATTTATACCCTTGTTTGAATTTTTATAAGAGTTTTATAAAGGAATCTTTCCGTCGTTTTCAAAACAAGGTCCTTTTTAACCTTTTCGACAGAATTGAGGTAAGAATGTTTTTTTTAACTTATACGGCGGGTGCGGTTATTTTCCGCCGTTATAAAATCGTCGAAGCTTTCCATACAAGCTTATAAGAATATTTTCAAAGAAAATGTTTTATTTTATATGGATCTTAAATGATTTCAAAATAAAAGGAGATACTTCTTTAAAAAGAATTTTGATTTCATCTATGTCAACATCCTTTGATGGATTTTAAGATTATTTGAAGTTGATTTATTATGATACAAAACTTCTATATTGTATTGAAGTTTTTGTGATATGTTTGACTGTGGATGTGCTATTTTTATACCATTCATAGTTTATGGTGAAATTATTGACATTTCGTATGCTAGTTTTAATACGAATGTTTATGTTATGTTTAAACCTTTTCATATGGGAATGCATTGGACTTAATAAGTGACGGGTGGAGCCCGCTATAGCTCCTCGATGCATCGGTAGGTCTCATGAGACAAACTAGTGTCTTGGCACAAGGCCTTGACAAAATCTTATTTGTAGTCTTGGCACGAGGCCTTGACTATGTGGTTATGATAGTCTGGCATTATGCATTCCAACATTATGAAAGTGGTTATTGATTTTTGCATGTGATTATTCGATTAGTAGAATATCCATGTGAATAAGTAAATGGAATTATTTCATTTTACTTTTGTCATACTATGTTGAAGTTCAATTTTAAAAGGCTTTTGTTTTAGTAATTCATTGCCTTAAATGTTTATGCTTATTTTGAATGTTCCGCTATATTGTTATCCTTACTGGGCATTTGAGCTCACCCCTTTTCTATCTTTTATTTTTCCCCAGGATGTGAAGAAGTAAATTATGAATGACCTGCAGGGATATTATGAGGGGATAGTAGTGTGGATTATGGAGACATTATGTTGTTGTAGTAGTTTTTCATTTTATGATGTAATGTAAAACTTATGAATATATCTAGTGTTTCCAAGGCTACTAAACCAATCGGTCTTTCGAGATTTGATCTTTCTTGTGATCATGACAATGTTATGTAATTAATGCACCGACTCTGGGTAGCTGGGGTCGGGGCGTTACACCAAAGGCCTGTGTATTGTGTGAAAAGAGGTAGAGGTGGGGGCCTTTTATAAGAGGAGAAGAGGGGCACTTTTGGAAAGTAAAGAAATATTACTTTATTTGAAAATGTGTTTCGGTTTTAAAAGGTCCCACATTGATATAATTCGTGGATAAGGTGATAAGGGTTAGAAATCCACTCATCCAATTGGTTTTGGACATGTGTAGGTTTTATATTTTTCATTATCTTTCCATTTTATTTAAATCGTCAAATAATGATTTCATCGCTGCATCATTATTATGTCATATATAATTTAATTTATTTAATGTCTAAAAATTATAAAAAAAATACTATGATGTAGTAAATCTTTTTATCTTTCCAATGACTATTTATAATCAAAATTTGGACTTGTATAACCCCACTCAAAAATTATTTTAGTAAAACAATTTATGTTAGTGTCATTTTCACTTTAACATTAAATAAAAATATATTAATGTCATTTTCCAACTAAAGTGGCTCCATGGGGTCCCCAAGTTGGCCCATGGCTTGTCTTGGTCTGCCATGACTCACCAAATAGGTGTAGGACAAGTGTCATGGTGTTTTCACATTCTTATAATATCATTTTTACCTTAAACTACACTAATTACCTCTAATCGCGATTAATGAAAAAAAGTTACTATTCAGCAAATTTTTTTTTTAATTTCATTGAACCACATTTTACTTCTTAATGACAACCATGTATGTCGGATTTTCAAAATTCAATACACATTAGTGGTAAACTTTCATTTTACTGAAACATCAGTTTTCTTGATTACCACTTAGTGGTTTCACTATTCATCAAAAATTGAAGTTTTTCAGAAAATTACCAAAAATTCACCCTAAGCTATATTTGATATTCCGAATTCAAAAATGAAGTCCATTTTACAAAATTCAAAACATATAAGTCAAATTGATTAATTTAATAATTAATTCCCGCTGTCATGACAAATAGCGTGTTTTTGTGAAACAATAAGTATCAAAAGATTGACACTAGTTTAAGTCCGATTTCAAAGTGAAATTAATTCCAACGACCACTATTGGATTTAATGGTAAAAATATTTTCTAATTTCACTTTAAAACCAATTCAAAAGATAATCTAATCATATAAATAAATTAGATTAAAAAGAGGTTTTGAATTAAAATACAACATTTTACACTATTCCTTAAAAAATGAACTTTATCAGAAAGGTACCAAAAATTTACACAAAGTAAATTTTGATGTCCCGATTCTAAAGAAGAGTTATATTTGGTCCAAAAGAATGTATAAGAGTGATCAAAACTATATTTAATGACGGTTCTCCGTCAAAAGGTGATAAGTGGACCTTTTGTGAAAATTAGGGTATAAATGCCTAAAATTGAACTCTTTCCGTATTTTAAGCCTTTATCTTTTATTGGGTAAATGTATAAACATTTAAAAACATATATAATCATATTTTAGTTATTTCTATCCATTCCCGCTAGTACAACGACTACTCGTTAACTAACATTTAAAATAATATTATTTTATTACTTGTGTGCTACGTAAGTTTCAAAGAAACTCATCGTTGCGTATCGGGTACGCTATCGAACATAGCAACCCATTTAAAATAAAATTAATATTTAATTAGTAAATATTAATAAATATGAAAATTATTTATTCTTTATTTACCTGGGATGTTAAACTACCAATTTATATTTTATTTAATTAATATATTCATCTTTATGAATTTAATATTTTTTGGACTATATTTTTTCATTTAGGATTATGATTCAAATGATATGATAATGGTAAGTGTTTATTTAACAATATCATCGTTAATTGGGATTGTGTATGTTTATGTATCCCATAAGGGAATTGTTTGATATTTATATCATAAACCCAAAATATTTTATTATCCTCGATTTATTCATGAACATTCAGGATATATTAACATTTTCATCCATTTGGTAATCGATAATATTGACATGTTGTTACTATGATAATATGAATTTATTTATCTATTCGATTCAAAATATTTTTCCTTTCAAATCCATGTTTTATAAAAATGATCCCAAGAAAAAGTTTAACATTCTACCATGGTTATTTAAATTCATTTCTACCTATAATTATATTTTTTAAATGAATTTTCTCCTAGTATTTTAAACATCGTTCTTTTTAACTTTTCTAACAATAATGGTAATGGAATCATTGTTTTGAGATACTCAACATGAATTGAACTTTCTGATAGTAATGATCACTTATTGATTTTATGATTCATTAATATGTTTATAAAGATCATTATAATTAAAAATAATAATATTTTGGATGTTTTTATTTTTTAATATTTATTTTCAAATTAAAAATAGTATTTTCCTTAAGAAAATTTATAATACTTTTTAATGGTATTTCTATTCATGAATGAAAAAACCTCTTTAATTATGATCCACTGGGGATATGTAGTAATGATACCATCCATATTATTTATCTAGATGGTTTATGATATGTTTTAATATAGATGTACTATTTTGGTTCCATTTCCATATTACTATAGATGTAACAACCCGAGATTTTATGAAAAATATTCTTTTTAATTTTATTAATGTCTTGTGTTGTACGCTACACCAAAAGGAGCTTGCACAACACGCATCTCTGACTTGCCTTGCATTACACGCAATCGCAACCTTCCTCGATAGCGTGTGTAGTACGCAATACTGAGTTTCACGAAACAACGATATGCTAGCCATTATGAATAGTAATAACCACTTTTTAAAAATTTTAGCTCTCAAAATGGACTTCATTTTTGGATTAGGAGTATCGAATTTAGCCTAAGGTGAAATTTTGGTACTTTTTGGATAACTTTCATATTTTGATGAATAGTGAAAATTACTAAATTATAATTAAAAACAACCTTTTTAATCGAAATAATTAATAGTGATAAATTATTAATTTGAGTGGTTTTAAAGTATATTTAGAATATATTTTTACAATTTAATACAATGTTGGTCATTGAATGTAATTTCACATTTAAACCAGACATAATCAAGTGTCAATCTTTTGATAGATATTGTTTCTTAAAAACACACTATTTGTTTTAACAACGGGATTTAATTATAAAATTAATTAATGCAACTTATATGTTATGAATTTGGTAAAATATACTTCATTTTTGAATTCGGAATATGAAATATAGCTTAGGATGAAATTTTGGCATTGTTCTGAAAAACATCAATTTTTGATGAATAGTGAAACTACTAAGTGGTAGTTAAAAAACTGAATTTTTCATAAAACTTAATTTTACCGCTTCTGTGAATGGAATTTCAAAAATCCGAGAGACACGGTTGATGTCAGTAAGTAAAATGTGGTTCAATGAGATGAAAATAATTTTTGGTGAATAGTAACTTTTTACTTTTATTTACCACGGTTAAAAGTAAATAGGATAATTAAGGGTAAGAATGATATTAATATTACCCTAACACATGTCCTAATTCAATTGGACAACTGTATCTCGACCAAAAACAACCTTAAGTGTAAAATATTATCATTTAGGCCCACTTGGATTCGATTAGGACATTTATTATTATTTAATTCAAAGAAGAGTTAAAAGAGTTAAAATCAAAGTATATTTACTAAAAATTTTTTAATATAGGGTTGTACATAAGATAAATTCGATTGTAAATATTCATTAGAAAGCTAAAAATATTTACTACATGATGGTATTTTATTTGTAATTTTTAGACATTTAATTTATTTATGACACAAAGATGATGCAGTAATTATCTTATTAATGAAATATTGACATAATTGATATTATAAATACCAAAATAAATGTAATTTAAGACTTTTTATGAATTCCACTAATTTTATAGGTTACTATGATATATTAGTGTTGATTTAATCAACTTGGTTAGAACATATAATTCTGTTATGACTTTCACAAAAATCATATATCAAATAGTGTCAAAATTGACACAAAATAGTTTTTAAATCAAATATTATATTATTAATTGTTATTTTATTCCTAAAAATCTAAGGTTCGGCCAAATGACTTAGATAAGGATATATGTATTAATAATATACAATTTGGGGTTCGTTTGGCATGTTATAGTAAGTGTATTAACCATATAGTGAAAGAAAACAAAAAGACACAGTAAAAGTTAAATTATTTAACTTAGAGTTAAATCTAATTGATAAGGTTAAAATAATACCCTAAACTTGTCTAAATCCTATTATATGATAGGGGTTCGACCCATCCCAACTTTAGCTTCGAAATAAGTCCCTTTGGAACCATTATAAACCGATTTTGTCTTTAATATAAAATAATATTTTGAGATATTCCTAAGGTGCCCCTCTCCTCCCTTATAAAAGGGCACCTCCTCCCCCTCCTCCTCACACCAATTTGAGCACTCAAGCTCGTCCAACCCCTGCCAAAATACCTTCTCCACTTCCCTAGAATAATCCTAGAGGTCCTGGTCTTCTTCAAAGACCAATCTTAGTTCCCTAAGTGGAGGATTCAAAGAGGCGTTCCAAAGAAGAGGTAATATCCATTACCGATCTTTTCAATTTCTTTTTCTTCAACTTATTATTCTTTAGTTGTTTCATGATAAAGTAATAACATCAGTATTACTTACATACGGATATGTTATTATAAATATGAAATAACCCTAATTCTCCTTCTATCCATCCTACGGAAAAATGAAATCACCGCGCGTGCGTACGTACGGAATACCGTCTCCACGCCGTGGTGTAATCTATTTTCCACCATCACCTTACAAGGATGGGTATAATGGTGTAATGAGTAACTATTTATGATTATTATAAATTAATATTGATACTGAAATAATATATATATACTCCAATACAATTCCACGATCAGAGGAACGATATCATCACTCGTGCGTACGTACGGAATACCGTCTCCACGATGTGATGCGACTCGTTCTACATGATCTTCATTTCATAATGATTATATAAATGGATTTAATGAATGAATATGGTATATAATACACTAATACCATTATGGAAATGAAGTATCTATAACCTAAAGATAATAATAAGAATTTATTCAACAAAACACGCATAAGAACAAAAAGTTATAAAGACCCGAGTAACAAGTAACAATGAAATATTACTAACAAGAAGCTAAGAATATGACCATATATGATATCATATCAATATGTATGATTCTGGAATAAGTCAATAACATTATTTAAACCATTATACAGGAGCTTCGGACACGTACAAAGCAAATCGGACCTAAGGTAAGGGAAAATATCACAATCTCATTTTTATCCGAGATTGTTTATTCTTTGGCATTTACTGGGGTGTATTTTATCATCCACATCCATGTTCCATCAATATGTAATATTGTTTCCATCCACTTAAAATATTTTAAATCCAATTTTACCCTTCAGCGAGTTTTTAGTAAAGAATATGAAAGGAATCTTTTGTCATTTTTCGTACAAGGTACTTTTTGACTTTTCCGACAAAAGTACGAAGAATGTTTTTTTAACTTATATGGCATGAATGGATTTCTAAAAAATTATTTCAAAGAAGTTTCCTTTACAATTATTCAATTTTATTTTTAATCAACTTATTTTAGTTTAAAATTGTATGACATGTTAAGAAAGGAAAAGTGATTTTGAAGTAGAAAGGATATTTTCCTCAAGAATGGAGTTCAAGTATTTTATCAAAATTATTTTCCATCTAAGATAATAAAAGGGTTCTGTTTTTATCCATATTATTACATGGATTTGATTATGTTGTGATGGAAATATTTTTTTTCTTTATCTTATATGAATTTTTTTATGATGTCATGTTGTTTAAGAATCCCATTTTTATTACATGGGTTACGCTATGATGTATGGTTTATGATTATGTGGCACACATAAGAAAGGATTCATTATAAGATGGGTGGGACCTATATCTCCCTCCAATGCATTGGGTAAAGATTTTATATCTCATGAGATAGACATGGCTAGAACGGTAGGTTATACCGGTTCAGTGAAACAGGACTGGAACGAGGGTGACTCGGTTCAGAAAGGGACTTTGTCCACTAAGATAGTCTTGGAAATGAGTCATGACTAACAAGAAATGATTTTCCATGATTATGTGTGCATGACACAAAGTTTCAATTTTCATGTTATGATTATGGGGATCTCATTTTCACTTTTATGATTTGTTCCATGTTAAGATATCATGATCTCTTTTGCAGGTTATGATTTTCAAAAAGATATGATATGATTTTTATTTCCATTATTTTCCCTTGCTGAGCATTTGAGCTCACCCTTTTATGTTTTCTTTTCCCCAGGATATAAAGAAAGGTTTTAGGAAAAAAAAGGGAAGATCTTTATGGGAGATATTGAAGATCTTTCACCATGATTAGAAGATTACGTTCCGAGTTTCCAAAGACACTAAACTATTACGATCCTTGTGTGTGTGTTTTTGTTATGTACCAAGTATTCCGCAAAAGTAATGTAATGTCCATGTACATCATGCTTCAGGTCTCTACAGTTGGTATCAGAGGAAAGGTTTAGTCAACCTTTGGAAACTAGGATGCGAGAACTTTAGTGAGATACCTAGAGATATTTCTAAGGTATTTCTAGGGATGTCCCTAAGGTTAAGTATACGTATAGGTTATAGTACTAGAATTATGCTAACGATCATAGAATTAAACCTAAGATGTTAGATATTGAAGGTACTCCCCCTTTATTATTTTGTTTTCCCTAGCATGATTTTTGCCTCTCACACTATTCTTTTTGGGTTTTAGATGATGGCTGGAACCCGAAGGAACCGTGTTGATCAATGCAATGGAAAATGCAATGATTGCCCTCCTGAACAAACAAATGTTATGGGAGATGGAGTGAAAAATCTTATTGCTATACTTACACAAGCTATGAATCATTCTGGACTTCCAAATGAGAAGAGAAGGGAACAATATTCTAGTGAATCCTTCATGAGGCAACGTCTACCTTCTTTCAGTGGGTCTTCTGATCCACTTGTTGCTGAACAATGGATCAGTAGTACTGAAAAGTTATTTTCAGTTCTTCAATGTTCTGAGCATGATAAAGTCATCTTAGCAGTATATCGTTTGGAAGGTGAAGCTGATCAATGGTGGAATCTTATCAAGAATACGAGGCAAAGAGATGAAATTGAGTACATGGAATGGGATGAGTTCAAGAACTTGTTTTTCAGTAAGTACTTCCCTCGTATTCTTCGAACAAAGATGGAAAAGGAGTTTCTTGAGCTGAACCCGAAGGATGATGAATCTGTTGGTTTATACGAAGCAAATTTTACAAGACTTGCAAGGTATGCATCTGGCATTATCATCCAACCTGAAAGTAAAGTTGATCGATTTTTAAGTGGCTTAAAACCAAGTATTCGAAGGGCATTAGCTATAAGAGACTTCAGTAGCTATGAAGAAATTGTGCGTTGTGGTATCAAGGTCGAAATGGAAGTTGGTGTTACATATCCATCTCATGGTTTTGACAAGAAACGAAAGATGGAGTTCAAGGAGAAATCTCAGAATAATGGTGAAAAGAAGATGAATGATTCCTTATGCACAAAGTGTGGAAAGAAGCATGGTGGAGATTGTCTTAAAGGGACTAGAAACTGTTTTAAGTGTGGAAAAGAAGGTCATCGAGCAGCTGAGTGTCGAAGTAATGGAAAAAGGGTTTCTAATGATGTGAATAAATAAAACACTGCAGAGAACGCACCACCAACACTTCAATGCTTCAAGTGCAAGGAAATGGGGAATTATGCTAATAAATGCCCTAATCCAAGGGTTAGTGATGATCAACATGAGCAACCACTGAAGGCAAAGGACAAAGGGAAGTCACATGCGATCACTATTGGAGATGTTGAATATGACAACGATGTGGTGGAATGATTAAGTGTTTATGTAATGGGATTCCAAAATAATATTGTATCATGGAGTATTGGAATATTTATGTATTGGTCTATGTGGTATTCAAAGTGATTGAGATATTTTTGGAAATAAGATGATATGCGCATAATGAAGGGAAACCGAGAAAATGAAATGTTTAACAGTATTCATGAGCTCATGATTGATATAAGGGCTAAGTGATATCATGGTTTGAGTATATAGAATTTTGAGGATTTTGGTATGTGGAAAATGTTAACTTTTAACTCCATTCATGTTTTCACTAAGGTTAAATGGGTATTCAAGAGAGTACATGATTAAGGCCTTTGAATGTTTGGAATGTGACCAACAAAACATATCTTATGATATATGGGGATCAACGATGGTATTAAATCTCTGGTAATCGTTTTCACTATGTTATGAGAGTAGACTGTAGTATTATGGATAAGCCTAAAGATTAGAATGGATTATGTTGGACATAAGATAGTATTGTTTAAGGATAGAAGATTTTAGATATTATTGATGAGATGTTATAGTAATATAGTTTTAGAAAAAGGACAACCTGCAGAATGGGCGACAGTCCATCGCGTCAGACAAGGCTGTGGGAATCGAACCCACAACTGAAGTGCGACTGGCCTTTATCGCCTACCACTAGCCTACAGGAAGTCCCTGTTTAGTAGAAACTAGTTTTATTTTATTAAGCGGTTTGATATATGAAGTATAAGTTCATTTTTGGAACCATATACGATTAATCTCACTATAAGATGGACTTATAACTTTTGCTAACCTTGTGTTTGAAATAGATGGAACGACCCATCATTCTATCACATGATCTGCTAACACTTCACAAACAACAAATTCAACTTCATTTCTTTATAATATGAAGTGGAAATTGTTCAATTCACGAACAACAGTGAGATTGTACCAAAATAAAGTAAGTATTTATTCTAATTAAAATTCTTTAACTTTAGGGAAACGATCTTGAAAACCAAAAATGTTGTCCTAGTGATCTTATATCTGATGAATCAGATGGTACCTTAGATCGTCACAAATTTATGGATTTGTGATTGCTGGCTTTTCCATAGCCATGTTCTCTACCACTCTCCATCAGAACATGATGGTTAGATTTCTCTTCCATATCCATATTTTCACCTATGTGGAAACCCAATGATTAGTTTATTTGGGTAACCATTATGTTTCATAATTTTGTTTTTAAATATTGGTTTGATATTCCTTTTTACGATGTGGGTTTCTATTAAAGAAAATTTCTAATAGTAAACCATTTATAACCCTGACGAATTTCGAGGGCGAAATTCATTTTAAGGGGGGTAGAATGTAACAGCCCGAGATTTTATGAAAAATATTCTTTTTAATTTTATTAATGTCTTGTGTTGTACGCTACACCAAAAGGATCTTGCACAACACACATCTTTGACTTGCCTTGCATTACATGCAATCACAACCTTCCTCGATAGCGTGTGTAGTACGCAATACTGAGTTTCACGAAACAACGATATGCTAGCCGTTATGAATAGTAATAACCACTTTTTAAAATTTTTAGCTCTCAAAATGGACTTCATTTTTGGATTTGGAGTATCGAATTTAGCCTAAGGTGAAATTTTGGTACTTTTCGGATAACTTTCATATTCTAATGAATAGTGAAAATTACTAAATTATAATTAAAAACAACCTTTTTAATCGAAATAATTAATAGTGATAAATTATTAATTTGAGTGGTTTTAAAGTATATTTAGAATATATTTTTACAATTTAATACAATGTTGGTAATTGAATGTAATGTCACATTTAAACCAGACATAATCAATTGTCAATCTTTTGATAGATATTGTTTCTTAAAAACAGGCTATTTGTTTTAACAGCGGGATTTAATTATAAAATTAATTAATTCAACTTCTATGTTATGAATTTGGTAAAATAGAATTCATTTTTGAATTCGGAATATGAAGTATAGCTTAGGATGAAATTTTGGCATTGTTCTGAAAAACATCAATTTTTGATGAATAGTGAAACTACTAAGTGGTAGTTAAAAAACTGAATTTTTCATAAAACTTAATTTTACCGCTTCTGTGAATGGAATTTCAAAAATCCGAGAGACACGGTTGATGTCAGTAAGTAAAATGTGGTTCAGTGAGATGAAAATAATTTTTGGTGAATAGTAACTTTTTACTTTTGTTTACCACGGTTAAAAGTAAATAGGGTAATTAAGGGTAAGAATGGTATTAATATTATCCTAACACATGTCCTAATTCTATTGTAAAAGTGTATCTCGACCAAAAACAACCTCAAGTGTAAAATATTATCATTTAGGCCCACTTGGATTAGATTAGGACATTTATTATTATTTAATTCAAAGAAGAGTTAAAAGAGTTAAAATCAAAGTATATTTACTAAAACATTTTTAATATAGGGTTGTACATATGATAAATTCGATTTTAAATATTAATTAGAAAGCTAAAAGGATTTCCTACATGATGGTATTTTATTTGTAATTTTTAGACATTTAATTTATTTATGACACAAAGATGATGCAGTAATTATCTTATTAATGAAATATTGACATAATTGATATTTTAAATACCAAAATAAATGTAATTTAAGACTTTTTATGAATTCCACTAATTTTCTAGGTTACTATGATATATTAGTGTTGATTTAATCAACTTGGTTCGAACATATAATTATCTTATGACTTTCACAAAAATCATATATCAAATAGTGTCAAAATTGACACAAAATAGTTTTTAAATCAAATATTATATTATTAATTGTTATTTTATTCCTAAAAATCTAAGGTTCGGCCAAATGACTTAGATAAGGATATATTTATTAATAATATACAATTTGGGGTTCGTTTGGAATGTTATAGTAAGTGTATTAACCATATAGTGAAAGAAAATAAAAAGACACGGTAAACGATAAATTATTTAACTTAGAGTTAAATCTAATTGATAAGGTTAAAATAATACCCTAAACTTTTCTAAATCCTATTGTATGATAGGATTTCGACCCATACCCACTTTAGATTCGAAATAAGACCCTTTGGAACCATTATAAACCGATTTTGACTTTAATATAAAATAATATTTTGAGATATTCCTAAGGTGCCCCTCTCCTCCCTTATAAAAGGGCACCTCCTCCCCCTCCTCCTCACACCAATTTGAGCACTAAAGCTCGTCCAAACCCTGCCAAAATCCCTTCTCCACTTCCCTAGAATAATCCTAGAGGTCCTGGTATTCTTCAAAGACCAATCTTAGTTTCCTAAGTGGAGGATTCAAAGAGGCGTTCCAAAGAAGAGGTAATATCCATTACCGATCTTTTCAATTTCTTTCTTCTTCAACTTCTTCTTCTTTAGTTGTTTCATGATAAAGTAATAACATCAGTATTAATTACATACTGATATGTTATTATAAATATGAAACAACCCTAATTCACCTTCTATCCATCCTACGGAAAAATGAAATCACCGCGCGTGCGTACGTACGGAATACCGTCTCCACGCCGTGGTGTAATCTATTTTCCACCATCACCTTAAAAGGATGGGTATAATGGTTTAATGAGTAACTATTTATGATTATTATAAAGTAATATTGATACTGAAATAATATATATATACTCCAATACAATTCCACGATCATAGGAACGATATCATCACTCGTGCGTACGTACGGAATACCGTCTCCACGATGTGATGCGACTCGTTCTACATGATCTTCATTTCATAATGATTATATAAATGGATTGAATGAATGAATATGGCATATACTACACTAATAACATTCTGGAAATGAAGTATCTATAACCTAAAGATAAGAATAAGAATTTATTCGACAAAACACGCATAAGAACAAAAAGTTATAAAGACCCGAGTAACAAGTAACAATGAAATATTACTAACAAGAAGCTAAGAATATGACCATATATGATATCATATAAATATGTATTATTCTTTAATAAGTCAATAAAATTATTTAAACCATTATACAGGAGCTTCGGACACGTACAAAGCAAATTGGACCTAAGGTAAGGGAAAATATCACAATCTCATTTTTATCCGAGATTGTTTTTTCTTTGTCATTTACTTGGGTGTATTTTATCATCCACATCCATGTTCCATCAATATGTAATATTGTTTCCATCCACTGAAAATAGTTTAAATCCAATTTTACCCTTCGGTGAGTTTTTAGTAAAGAATATGAAAGGAATCTTTTGTCGTTTTTTGTACAAGGTACTTTTTGACTTTTCCGACAAAAGTACGAAGAATGTTTTTTTTAAATTATACGACATGAATGGATTTCTAAAACATTATTTCCAAGAAGTTTCCTTTACAAGTATTCAAGTTTATTTTTAATCAACTTATTTTAGTTTAAAATTGTATGACATGTTAAGAAATGAAAAGTGTTTTTGAAGTAGAAAGGATATTTTCCTCAAGAATGGAGTTCAAGTATTTTATCAAAATTATTTTCCATCTAAGATAATAAAAGGGTTGTGTTTTTATCCCTATTATTACATGGATTTGATTATGTTGTGATAGAAATATATTTTTTCTTTATCTTATATGAATTGTTTTATGATGTCATGTTGTTTAAGAATCCCATTTTTATTACATGGGTTACGCTATGATGTATGGTTTATGATTATGTGGCACACATAAGAAAGGATTCATTATAAGATGGGTGAGACCTATATCTCCCTCCAATGCATTGGGTAAAGATTTTATATCTCATGAGATAGAAATGGCTAGAACGGTAGGTTATATCGGTTCAGTGAAACAGGACTGGAACGAGGGTGACTCGGTTCATAAAGGGACTTTGTCCACTAAGATAGTCTTGGCAATGAGTCACGACTAACAAGAAATGATTTTCCATGATTATGTGTGCATGCCACAAAGTTTCAAGTTTCATGTTATGATTATGGGGATCTCATTTTCACTTCTATGATTTGTTCCATGTTATGATATCATGATCTCTTTTGCAGGTTATGATTTTCAAAAAGATATGATATGATTTTTATTTCCTTTATTTGCCCTTGCTGAGCATTTGAGCTCACCCTTTTATGTTTTCTTTTCCCCAGGATATAAAGAAAGGTTTTAGGTAAAAAAAGGGAAGATATTTATGGGAGATATTGAAGATCTTTCACCACTATTAGAAGATTACGTTCCGAGTTTCCAAAGACACTAAACTATTACGATCCTTGTGTGTGTGTTTTTGTTATGTACCAAGTATTCCGCAAAAGTAATGTAATGTCCATGTACGTCAAGCTTCGGGTCTCTACAATAGATTGTTTATGGTATGAATATTAATTGTGTAAAGTGTTACCATTTCAATTGCATGTTCTTAAATAAAATTTTTAATGTTGATTATGTTTCTCTCCTATCATATGAGGAATTCATTGAACTTAGTATGGGATGGGTGGGGCCCACTATAGACCCTCAATGAATTGGTAAGTCTCAAGAGTAACATAACTTGGTTTTTTTGGATATGTACATACACATTTATGTAATATGTATTATTATGAGGCCTTGATGGTATAATTATGATGTAAAAAATTCAGAATTATTTCTAAATGAGATTAATTATTTATATTCATGTGATTTTTCAATTAGTTATAATATCAATGGATAAAATTCATGATCACATGATTATATATATGGAATTATGTGATCACCATTTACTCATAATATATTATTATTTATGTTCAAAATATATATTAAATTTTATGTGTTTTCAATTATATACCTTTCCTTATTAATTTTCCCTTATTTATTCAAAATATATTCTGATGTAATCTTACCCTAACTGAGAATTAGAATATTTTCCACTCATATTTTTCCTTTACCAAGGATTAATTTAAGTGTATTATGATTATATTCAAGGATATTGTAATGTTAATTATGGTGTTCTTTAGAAAAATATATTGTATTTTATGTTTTCAATTATAATTTGAGATTCAATATTGTATCTATTGTAATGATACTACTAAATTATTAATTAATTAGGGATTTGATTTCTTCTATTTAGTTCCAATATAATAATATAGTCACTGAATCTTTTCTACTAGGATTAAGTTCTTTATATTTAGTATCATAGGAAATTTAGTGACTTCTAGGGGAACTGGATTTATGGAAACATATATTATATAATATAACCCTATTACTAACTTTGTGTATTTTTCTACATATAGGATAACTTCCAAATTTATTTATATGGTATATGTATTTCATATAAATAATTCCATGTTTGGATAATACATATGGATGTGTCTCTAGTAAAATTTTATTTAGGGGTAATAACATTGAAAATGGTTCTTAGTGCTTTAATCTGTAACGCCCCAAGATTTCATAGTACATTATCTCATTACAGTAATTCAATAGCTTGCGGTACACTCAACACCGAGTTCGAGTGCACCCCTACTTACAAAAATAACCATTAAAAAAGTGGTTATGAATAGTATTAACTTAATTTTAAATATGATATACTCTAGATAAATTTTACATTCAAATTATGTGTTTCTTAGACATAATAAAAGAACAAATTCATTTTTTCGGATAAACTATTTTATTTTCAAAAAATGAAATTTTACAACATTTTAATGGATGAACCTTTTTAAAAACAATATTTTACAATTTTATATATTCAATTTAATGAAATTAAATTTTTCTGTAGAAGTGTGACATAAAAATTTAGTTTGGATTAATTTTTGGTACTTTTTTATAGCTTTCATATTTTGATGAATAGTGAAAAATACTATTTTTTAATTGAAAACAAAATTTTTAATCGAAATAATTTATATTGGTAAATTATAAATTTGAATGATTTGGAAGTGTAATTAGATTATATTTTTCTCATTAAATACAATATAGGTAATTATATGTAATTTCACATTTAAATTTGACATAAACACATGTCAATCATTTGATAGTTTTTACTTTTTATAAACCTACTTTTTGGTTTTTTCAACGAGATATAATTTTAAATTAATAAAAGAAATATATATGATTTTAATTTTTTATAATAGACTTCATTTTTGAATTCGTAATATCAAAATTAGAGTAGGGTAAATTTTTGGTATTTTTCTGAAAACATTCAATTTTTAAAGAATAGTGAAAAACACTCCTTTATTATTTAAAACTAACTTTTTATTTAAATAAATATTTATTATATTTTAATCTATTTTAGGTTTAAATTGATACATAATACCTATATATTTTCATTGTAATTCATTAGAGTCATTTTATAATAAGTTTAGATATATAAAAAATGTATTGAACATTTTAATGTCTTTTACCCACCCTCTATGAGAATTAGAAAATTTGCATAAAACATAAGTTTACCACTTATGTGATTTGAATTTAAAAAATCCAAGTGAAACAGTTAATATCAGTAAGTAAAATTTGGTTCAATAAGAAGAAAATAATTATTTTTGAATAGTAGCTTTTTACTTTTATTTACCACAGTTCAAAGTAAATAGGATAATTAAGGGTAAAAATGATGTCATAATTACCCTAACAGATGTCCTATTTCGATTGGATAAGTATAATTCGACCAGAAACAAAATTTGGAATAATATATGAACCTGTTTAGTCTAGTTAGATTAGATTAGGACATTTATTATTATTTTATTTAAAGAAGAGTTAAAAGAGTTAAATTCAATGTTTAATAAATAAACAATTTTTAATATAAGGTTATACATAAGATAAATTCAAAAATAAATATTCATTATAAATATAAAAAAATTTAATACATAATGGTATTTTATTTATAATTTTTAGACCTTAAATAATTAAATTTATTTATGACAAATGATGATGCAGTAATTACCTTATTAATGAATTAGTAGCATAATATATTATAAATATCCAAATAAATCTAATTTTAGACTTTTGATGAATTCCACTAATTTTATAGGTTAATATAATATGTTAGGGTGGAATAAATTAATTTTTTTCGAAGTAATAATGCAGGTATGAATTTAACAAAAACAAAATACCAAATAGTGTCAAAATTGACATAAAAGAGTTTTAAAAACAAATATTATATAATAAATTGAGATAATATTCCAAAAAATCTTCAGTTCAGGAAAATGACTTATATAAGGTTATATATATTAATATTTAACCACATGGAGATTGATTGGATTGTTATAGTACATTTATTAACCATATAATTTAAAAATACAAAGAGACATGGTAAATGAAAAACTATTTAACTAAGAGTTAAATCTAAAAGATAAGGTTAATATGATGACCTAAACATGTCTAAAACATATTTGTTGAAAGTTTTTAGATCCATACCATCCTTATCCTTTAAATAAATCATTTTTTATTGATAATAAACTGAAAATGATTTTATTATAAAATAATATTTCATGCTTTTCTTAAAGTGACTCTCACCTCTCATATAAAAGGGAACTTCCCGTTATATTAATTTCACACCTCAAAAGACATTTGGCTCAGCCATACCTGCCCAAATATCCTCCCAACTTTTTTCCCTTCATCCTAGATTCCTTCCACTGGTCATAAAGACATCTTAATGAGCCCTTTTGATCAAATCAAAAGGAAGAACCCGAAGAAGAGGTAAAGATTTCATCAACTATTTCAAGTTCTTTTATTTTTACACTTCCTCTTTCTTTGTTGTTTCCATTATAAAATTATAAATCCAGTATCTTATATATAATGTGATGTTATTAGATAAATGTTTCAACTATATTCATTATTCTATCCATCATATGAATGACAGAGTCACCATACATGCGTAAGTACGGCTTACCGTCTGCTCGTCGTGCTGTAGTTTCTTATTCAAACACTTCTTTATTTGGATAGGTATAATAATGAGTATAAATGATTTAAATATTAAATATAAAATTTTAATGATTCTGTATATATGATATAAAATCCAATTACATACAATTTCTCCATCAACATAATGATATTTTTGCTTATGCATACATACGGATTACCGTCTCCCAGACGCGATGAGATTCATTCCAATGATCACCATTAAATGATGATTATAAAAATATATATTATTAATAAGTATGTAATATATGAAATAATATTACTACTATAAATATATATATATATGTACTTACATATATCTTATTCACTTACTTCTGTTCAATAAGATATTAAAACAGAAACAACGTTTATGCATACGTACGGCCTACCCTCTCCAAAAACGATGCATTCTATTTCATATATCTATCTATTATAAATATTTATATTATAAATATTTATATTATAAATATATATGATATATAAGTAAATATTTATATTCTTGAAGTATTTAAATAATTATCTAAATGATACGATCTATAATAACAAGTTAAAACACGTACGATAAAGAATGCGATTTTTACCAAAAATGTTAATTTAACATGGAAATCATTATTAAATGGGTAGTATAAAGTAATAAATGAATAATTTATGATATAAAAAATATGAATATGGTTCTATTATGATTTAATAATATACTATGGTCATTATATAAGAGGTTAAACTTACCCTTGACCAAAGGAAAGTGCAAGGTGAGGGATAATTTCACAATCTCTTTATTATCTGAGGTTGTTTTTACGTAAGTATATACTGGGACATATTTATTTTCCATATTCATGTTTCATAAAAGAGTTTTCAAAGGGATACCTTTTAAGAGACTTTGTTTTACTAAAACATCATTTTAAATGTTTTAAAGATGTATTCTTCCAAACCTTTCTCATTAATGTCTATGTTTTCAAAAAGGTTTTAACAATTTATTTATATGGACATGAATGTTTTAAAATGTTAAATCCATTCAAAAGTTTCAAATTGTTATGGGAAAATTTTTATTGAAATCTATCTTTTAAATGAATTCCTTTATAAATTGTGTGACTTTTAAATGATTTCATGATAAATTGGAGATTTCTTTCAATGATTTTTACTGATTATTTTCAACTATGTCAACATCCTTTACATGATATTATTCTTGATTGAGGTTGATTTTTTATGATACAAATATTCCATATTATATTAAAGGTTTTGTGATATGTTTGACTATGGACGTTTTATTTTTATAACATTCATGGTTTTTGGATAATGTATTGACATTTTATATGCTATTTTTAATAATAATGTTTATGTTATGTTTAAACCATTTCATATTCAGGAATGTATTAGACTTAGTAAGTGATGGGTGGAGCCCATTGTAGCTCCTTGATGCATCGGTAGGTCTCATAATACAAAATATTGTCTTGTCACAAGTCCTTAACAATATCTTATTTGTAGTCTTGGCACAAGACCTTGACTATGGGGTTATGAAGTGTGGCATTATGCATTTCATCATTATGAAATTGGGTATTGATATTACATGTGATTATTCAACTAGTATAATATCTATGTGAATAAACATATTCAATTATATGAATTATCTTTTCCATATTATAATTAAGTTTAAGTTTAAATGTCTTGTTCTTTAGTCTTATACAGTTCCTTAAATGTTTATGCTTATTTGTGAAAGTTTATGCTATATTGTTATCCTTACTATGCATTTGAGCTCACCCCTTTCTTATGTTTTATTTTAACAGGATTACAAGAAGTTTATTATTATTGATAATAAGGGTTAATCTATGGGATTAATGGAATTCTAAAAAGATCATTTATGTTTTGTTTT
The DNA here is from genome assembly GCA_963277665.1 of Viscum album. Classification (NCBI taxonomy): domain Eukaryota; kingdom Viridiplantae; phylum Streptophyta; class Magnoliopsida; order Santalales; family Viscaceae; genus Viscum; species Viscum album. Next base: position 1,007,018,586 of record OY728119.1, on the reverse strand, counting down.
ATTTTATAGTGTGTAATGTAACATTCATGTATATAATCTATATTATAAGACTGCTAAACTGATCGGTCTTTCAGGACTTGATTCCTTGTAGTCATGCCAATATATTAAAATAATGAACCAACTCTGGGTAACTGTGGTCAAGGAGTTATAGTTTGTATCAAAGAAAGTTTAGAAACATCCTTGAAAATAGATTTAGATAAACTTTGATAAGAGAACATTACTCTGATATAGACATTGAGGATTAGTATTGAAGAAATTCATAGTATTTTGGTAATGTAGATATATTGTTTATTTTCTTAGAAATACATCCATATCTGGATACAAGCAGGTAGGTGTGTCTTTGGCACAAATGTGCATAGGAGTGAAAAATATGACAAGGAGTTTCGAGCTTGACCTGGGGTATCCTCGTACATGACAATGGGCCTTGCTGGACTCTTTGTTAAGACACTTCTGTGGGATATGCTTATAATAATTCACATTTTCTTTACAATCCAGTATGAGGATTTGAGAGTAAATACTTCTTCAAAGAAAACCTTTTTATGATTAAATATTATATGCATAAACTTTTCAAATTACGTTAGGTATTTTAAAAGTTTGTAATTATGCATTGAGATTCATAAACTAACCAAGTGTATTCCATTATTTAGATATGGCGCCCAGTATATGTAATAAAAACTCATGCAATACGCAAGATCCAAAGAGTAAGAAGTATCATATCTTTCATGGTATTAAGACAATATTTAGAAAGGAAACAGTATTCCATGTATGATCATCATATGATGAAATAGTATCATGTGTTAATAAGATACGTAAAGAATTATTTGAGTCCTATGACATTGAAGGGAAGCCAGAGAAGAAAAGGATGGTACAAAGAAAGATGGATTAAAGGAATAAGGGAAAGGAGGATTTTCCTATAAGGGATAATTGTGGAATGAATCACCTTGGTAAATGCATAAAGGGAATTGGAGTTTGTTATAAGTGTGGATAAAAAGGACAAAAAGTAGGTGATTTCAAGGGTAAAAGAAATGTTTCAAAAGTACAATTCTTTATCAGCAAGGAGGGGGGACACTATATGAATCTATGTTTAAATCATCAGAGTATACCCCAAATGATGCTATTGGAAAATAATCAAGTTATGATACTACTGAATATGAAGAGGAATGATTAAGATTCCTTATGTTGTTATTAATGTATTGTGTCATTTGAGTATTGTATTAATGTTGTACTTGTTAAAAGAATTATAGAGTATATAAGGACTATACTACAATACTATTTCGTTATGGACATGAGATTTTGTGGAACCAAGAAAAGTGACACAATAAAAGGTTTATTTTTTTTAAAATATATGGTTGATAGAAAGATAGACTATAATATGATTCTGATACTAAGATAGTGATTTTGGAATAAGATATGAATTATTTAGATAAATTATATTAGATATTCTTGACTACCTTGAAACTGATTAATGATTTGTATATTCCATCATTGTTGGAGTTTAAAATTTTTTTGGATATAAATAGTATATCCAGTATTCTATAAGAAATAAGGTAGCATGAATATAATAAATATGGTTATATGATATTTCATGGTGTTACCGGGTTTTAAAAGAATATATGATGAAGGTATTCACATGTTTTTATGTGGAAAAAAGGACCTTCATTATGTTTACTTTCCTTATCAAATTTAGACCATGAGTTTGGATAGAAGTATTTTGGATAAGTCAAAAGGTTATAATGGATTAATATTAACATTGGATTCTATTTTTAAGGTTAAATCATTTCAAGAGATTATTTTTGGATTGTCATAAAAAGGACAACCCGGAGGTCGGGCGACAACCCGTCGCGTATGAAAAGGCCGTGAGACTTGAACCCGGAACTGAAGGGAAAAAAGGGTGAATCACCTACCGATAGCCAACATGATTTCCTGGTTTGTATAATGTAGTTTTTTTAAATAGTCTATCAAATGAATATAAATTCACTTTTTTAACCCTATACGATTAGGATAAAAAGAATATTTTTGAATTCTATTATCTTTTGAGTGAAAGATGAGTTTTTGGTAGGAATTAGTTGAAGGATGAAACTCTACTTGTCAAGTATATATATATATATATATCTTATATTATTATATTAATAAATTAACTCTTAAACTTTAGGGAAGGGATCTTAAAACCAAAAATATGTTATTCTAATACCATATTTTTTTTCCGAACTGATGATATTTTACATCATCTTAGATTTCTGGCTTTGAGACCCTAATTTTTAAACTTTTTTATGATTGATGACCTCAATCACTCCCTAAAAATATTTAGGTTTTACCTCCAATTATGTGTCTTTAATTTCTACCAATGTTCTTCTAATCGACATCATAATTTGGTGGCCTTCCCTTTCCATGTTATTGAGACAAAATTTTATTAACCCAATTTATTATGTGGGTTTTCCACCAAGGTATTTTTCTATTTTTAACCATTTATTTTCGAAGAACAATTTCATATTGTGAGGACACAATATATTGATGTAGGGGATAATGTAATTCATGAGGATTTCAGAGTATGTTATCTCATTAATGTAATTCAATAGCATGTGCTACACACAACATAAAGCTCGAGCGCACCACAACTTACTAAACTAAGAGTTCAAAATGCCGTTATGAATAGTATTAACTACATTCTGAATCGAATATACTCTATATAATTTTAAAATCCATATTATGTGCTTCTTAGAAATAATATAAGAACATATTCATTTTTTTCAGATAAAATAAGTATTTTTAAAAAAAATGAAATTTTACCGCCTTTTAATAGAGAACCCTTTTTAAAACCAATATTTGGCACTTTTATATATTCAACTCAATGAAATTAAATTCTTCTTCAGAAGATGTAAATAAAGATTTATTTTGCATAATTTTTTTGTACTTTTCTTATAAATTATGTATTTTGATGAATAGTGAAAAATACTATGTTTTAATTGAAAACAACTTTTTTATTCGAAATAATTTATAGTGATAAGTTATGAATTTTAATGGTTTGAAAGTATAATTAGATTATATTTTTATCATTTAATACAATGTATGTAATTATAAGTAATTTCACTTTTAAATTTGACAGAAACACATGTCAATCTTTAGATAGTTTTTACTTTTTAAAAACATGCATTTTGGTTTTGACAACGAGAATTAATTATAAATTAATAAATGCAACATCTATTTTTTTAATTTGGTAATATAGACTTCATTTTTGAATTCATAATATCAAAATTAGCTTAGGGTAAAGTTTTGGTATTTTTCTGAAAACATTCAATTTTTGATGAATTATGAAAAACACTGCGTAATTATTTAAAATCGACTTTTTATTTTAATATATTGTTATATTATTTTAATTTATTTTAGGTCAAAATAGATACATTATAAATATATATTTTCAATATAATTAATTGGTTTCGTTTTATAATATGTTTAGATATATAGAAATTGTATTGAACTTTTTACAGTCTTTTACCCACCTCTTAGGAGAATTAAAAATTTGCATGAAAAGAAATTTTACCGCTTCTGTGAGTTGAATTTATAAAATCCTATAGACACAGTTAATGTCAGTAAGGAAAATGTTGTTCAACAAGATGAAAATAATTTTTGGTGAATAGTATTTTTTGAATTTTATTTACCATAGTTAAAAGTAAATAGGGTAATTAAGGGTAAAAATGATATCATAATTACCCTAACACATGTCCTAATTCTGTTGGATAAGTATAATTAAATGAAAAATAACCTTAGGAATAATATATGGTCCTTTTTGGTCCACATGAATTAGATTATGATATTTATTATTATTTTACTTAAAGAAGAGTAAAAAGAGTTAAATTCAATGTTTAATATCTAAACCATTTTTAATATAGGGTTATATATAAAAATAATTAGACTATAAATATTTATTAGAAATACATATAAAATTTCTACATAATGTTATTTTATTTATAATTTTTAGAAATTATATAATTAAATTTGTTTATGACACAATGATGATGCTGTAATTACCTTAATAAAAATGAATAAAATAATTAATATTATAAATATCCAAGTAGATCTAATTTGAGACTTTTGAGGAAGTCCACTAATTTTATAGGTTAATATGACTTTCTAGGGTGGATTAAATGAAATTTATTTGAAGTAATCAATCTTTTATGACTATATCAAAAACAAAATACCAAATAGGGTCAAAATTGACATAAAAGAGTTTCACAAACAAATATTATATTATTAATTGATATAATATTCCTAAAAATAAAAGGATCTGCCAAAGGACTTTGGTAAGGTTATGTATATTAATAATGAACCACAAGGGGTTCTCTTGACTTGTTACAGTATGTTTATTAACCATATAATATAAAAATACAAAGAGACATGGTAAATGTCAAAGTATTTAACTTAGAGTTAAATCTAAATGATAAGGTTAGTATGATGACATAAACCTATCTAAAACCTATTGGTTGAGAGGTATTAGACCCTCACCCACCTTAGACTCTAAATAATTCATTTTGGATCCATTATAAATTGATAATGATTTTATTATAAAATAATTATTCAAGATTTTCCTAAAGTGACCTTCACCTCTCTTATAAAAGGGGACTTCCCCTTCTATTAATTTCATACCTCCATAGCCATTTGGCTCGAAATAACCCCAACCAAAAATCCAAAAAAATTAATACCTACATCTTATAGTCCTTTACTTTGTCATAAAGACAACTTAAGGAGCCCTTTTGATCAAATCAAAAGGAAGAACCCAAAGAAGAGGTAAATATTTCATCACCTCTTTCAAGTTTTTTTTCTTTTTCCACTTCGTATTTCTTTGTTTCTTCCATTCTAAAATAATAACTACAGTATCTTCTATACACTATGATGTTGTTATAAAAATGTTACAACCTTATTCATTATTCTATCCATCATATGATTGACAATGTCACCATACATGCCTACATACGATTTATCATCTCAACGTCGTGGTGTAGTTTGTTATTCAAACATTTCATTATTTGGATAGGTATAATAATGAATATAACTGATGTAAATTTTAAATATACCATGTTAATGATTCTGAATATATATGATATACCATCCAATTACATATGATTTCACCATCAATATAATGATATTATCGCTCGTACGTATGTATGGATTACCGTCTCCATGATGCGATGAGATTAATTCCCACGTTCACCATTCAACGATGATTATAAAAATATATATTATTAATCAATATGTAATATATGACATAATAATTATACTGTAGATATATATATATATATATATTTATTTATGTACTTACATATATCTTATTTACTTACTTCCATTCAATACGTTAGGAAAACGAAAATAGCGTTTATGAGTACGAACGACCTACTGTCTCCATAAACGGTACCTTCTATTTCATATATTTATCTATTATAAATATTTATATTATAAATATATAGGATATAAATATCAATTATTATATTATTGAAGTATTTAAATCATGATCTAAATGATACAATCGAGAACAACAAGTTCAAACACATACGATAAAGAAAGCGATTATTACCCAAAATGTTAATTTAACATGGAAATAATTATTAAATGGGTAATATAAAGTAATAAATGAATCATGTTTGATATAATAAATATTAATATGGTTCCTTTATAATTTAATTAAATACTATTTCCATTATACATGAGGTTAAATGTACCCTCGACCAAAGGAAAGGGCCAGGTAAGGGGTAATTTCACAATCACATTATTATCAGAGGTTGTTTTTACGTAAATATCTATTCAGACATATTTATTATCCATATCCATGTTTCATAAAATATTTTTGAAAGAGATTATTTTTAAGGGTCTTTTTTTTTACTAAAACGTCATTTTAAATGTTTTAAAGATTTTTTATTCAAAACCATTCTCATTAATGTCCATGTTTTTAAAATGGGTTTAACGATTTATTTATGTGGACATGAATGTTTTAAAATGTTAAATCCTTTACAAGTTTCCAGGTGTTATGGGACACTTTGATTCAAAATGATCTTTTAAATGACTTCCTTTATAAATTATATGACATTTAAATGATTTCATGAAAAGGGATATTTCTTTCAAATATTTTTACTTATCATGTTAAACTATGTCAACATCATTTATAGGATATTATTCTTAATCGAGGTTGATTTATTATGATACAAATCTTCCATATTGTCTTGATGGTTTTGTGATATGTTTGACTATAGATGTGTTATTTTTATACCATTCATAGTTTATGGATATAGTATAGACATTTCAAATGCTGGTTTTAGTATGAATGTTTATTTTATGTTTATACCTTTTCATATGTGGAATGCATTGGACTTAGTTAGTGATGGGGGGAGCCCACTATAGCTCCTCGATGCATCAGTAGGGCTCATGAGACAAAAACGTTTCTTGAAACAAGGCCTTGAAAAAAATATTATTTTTAGTCTTGGCACAAGGTCTTGACTACGTGGTTATGAAGTATCACATTATGCATTCCATTATTATGAAATTGGCTATTGATATTACACGTGACTATTCAACTAGTAGAATATCCATGTGAATAACCCAATAGAATTATTTGATTTATTATTGCCATATTATGATGAATTTTATGTTTACAAGGCTTGTGTTATAGTCTTATACATTGGCTTAAATGGTTATGATTATTTGTGAATGTTTTGACAATATTGTAATCCTTACTGAGTGTTTGAGCTCACCACTTTCTTAGGTTTTATTTTCCCAGGATTCCAAGAAGTCTATTATGATTGATAAAAAGGGTTAAGATAGGGGATTAATGGAATTATCAAAGGATAATTTATGTTGTGTTTTATTTTCTAATGTGTAATGTAATTTTCATGTTTTTAATATATTTTCCAAGACTGCTAAACTAATTAGTCTTTCGGGACATTGTTCCTTGTAATCATGCCAATGTATTAAAAAAATTCACCGACTCTAGGTAACTGGGGTTGGGTCATTATAGAATCCATAATCACATAGTGCATGTTAATGATCACTATTAAAAAATGGTTCAAAACACTCGTGGGATATTATTGGGATAATTCATATTGAAGGATTTGTAATTTTTTTTTTGATAATTCCCCAAATTAATCCATTTTTATTACAATGAGTCTAGTTAGGCATTAATTATTCAATTTATGTATAGTGTTTCCCCAATTATGTGATTTTAGATTATTTTTAATAATTTTATTACCTAATATAATGTATACCATTGTTTAGAAAAGGATGTATTAAATGGAATGAGCACAGTATAAATAAATGTAATCTAATTAGGTATTTCCCTTCTATGAAAGGATATGAAGCTGGAGCTAGATATGCTGTTGGAGCTAAAAAAATTATAACTGTTTTGGGTAAGATTACTTTCCCCATGACTGATAAACCATCTCAAATATATTATCCTTGATATTAGAAATGAAGTATAACAATCATAGACTATATCATTCATCACCAACAACTATCATTCAATGAAACTACAAATGCATTTATTGATGAACAATAAAAAAATTCTTTAGAGAAATATCTATCACATTGAAATATAATAAAAGTTGGAGGTTTTAATGGAATTTTATCATCTATTAGGGTATGCCGATCAATAGTGGCGATGGATTCAAAATACTATGGATGATGAAGACGTATAAAACATGAATCTGGAGGATTTTAAGAATCTTTTATTGGAAAAATAGTTTCCCCATGAGAAACAAGCCAAATTAGTGAGAAAATTATAGAGTCTATGATATAATAAAGATAATATTTTTTTTAGGTATGAAGGTAACTATAGGATATTATCAAGAAATTATGTGGATTGTGTAATTAACCGAATGAGAAAGATTGATCATTTCATTTACAGGCTATGTCCAATCCTATAATAAGAACGAGTCTACCAAAACCTTTCTAAACATGAGTACATTGTATCATTTATTATAATGATAGAGAAAAAGTTCTCAATTTTTCATGTATTTCTTAAAATAAAAGAGAAAAAGATGATATAAGGTGAAAAAATAGATAAGGGTGACAAGATAAATAAGTACATTCTCACATGTTATTTTTTGTGAATGAAACACCTTGGTTCTATCTTGACGTGAAATAGAGTTTTTGTCAATTATAGAGAGAAACTCTATTAGGTTCATGAAATAACAGTTATAAAATAAACCTATAACGTTGAATTTTTCAATAATATGGAGATGCAGAAATACATAAATTAATCCCCCATGATTCATGGGAATATACCATAGAATAAGTTATGGGATCAATTTAATGCTTAAACTATTACTAGAGACGTAGTGGAATTATTAAATTATTATATTATGGAAGAAGTTTTCAATGATATTATTATTTTATGTATGACTAAATTAATAATAATTTATCTATTTTAATTTTTAATTATGGATTTTAAATATTATATTCCATGGTACATATGACAAAGAAATGTTAATCAATGGCATGTGGATATTATTTTGAAAACACATTATAAAGGATGATAACCATAAATATATTCCCATTGATGAGTAAATAATGATATATCTAAGGGATTGTATTGGTGACCATAATATTGGTTATTAGTTTTGATGTTTTTTCTTTATTATATTTTACAACATTTTTAGATTTATGGAATATATTTTATAATATGATATTTTATTTTTGGAAGCATTTATTTTTTTCTGTAAATTATTTAGGTGATCAAGGAATTCATATATTTAGTAAGTGACATTTATAGATATATTATGTTATTTTTATAATCAAATGTTTTTTTTAATTTAGGTAAATTCCTTCTAAATGTTTTGTTTATTGAATTTGATCAAACATATTTTGGAGGAGTCATAAGGTTAACAATTTATGAAATAGATTATGTTAATCTTTGGATTATTGATTAGGTATTAGAGAATAATTTATTTTATTAGATAACTTGTGCTAACCATTTTTTTATAAAAACAAATATAGAGAGGGGTGGAATTATTTTTTATTCTTTTACAAATGTGGTATTGTTTTAAATATTTATTTTAGGGCATTGGCCTTTAAAATATCATCTAGAATAAACATCATTTATAGAAAAAGATGAAATTGAGAAAGAAATTAATGAAAAGATGAAATTATAATTTTCAGCAAAGTATGTATCCCTATGTTATAATACAATATATCTTAGGGAATTACTCATCTATATGGAGAGGATATTGAATCTAAATTTTTATCAAAGTACATTCATTTCTAATGGAATAATGCTCTTTTCACATATCATATATTATTGTTTTTATAGTCTTTAAAATTATCTTTATAATGTTCGTTATCACCATATTATTCCTTGGGAGTTATTTTTCTCCACTATTTCTATATTTTCACTTCCAAACAATGTTATCCAACATGGAACCATAGTTATGTGTTATTCCAAATGACCATCAAATATTCATTTCCCCATTTTCAACATAATGTTTTATTAACAAATCTTATAATGTGGCATTTCAAGAAATACATTTTCAAATGAAAAAACATTGATTAATAATGTCAATTTAAAATTGAGATGTTGAAATTTATTAATTTTTGTGAGAATTTATCATTGTGATATTTTAAAAGAATAAAATTATTCTCAACACCTTAAATAGAATTCGACACCCTGCTTAAATGACCTATGAAATTTATTATTTAATTATGACTGTTATAAACAAATTATTTTATTTATGAATGTGAATATGACTAACTAAATAAATAAAAGTATATATTTTACACCAATAAAATTAAATTTATTTGTTATCTATTTTTTATAAATAAAAATAAAAAACATTTCAAAAAAAAAGATTTTTTTTCTTAAAATAGATTTTTTTCTAAAAGACAGTCCCATATGGTTTTGTACACTAATATTAAATTTATTTTCTATCATTATTATAAATTTAATTTGAAAATTGTTTATTCTTAAATAAACATGTCAAAATTATCTTATAGTGGTGTTTTGATAATTTTTATAAAATATTAATTTTTTATTGAATAATGAATTATAATTATTAATATATCAAACTGTATTTTTTAAAGGATTTATAAGTTTCATTTTTATTTAAATAGTTTTAAATTTAATTTTATCTCTATAATAATATAAATAATCCAATTTATATAATTTTCATCAATTACATGATCAATTTTTATATGAAAATGTTTTACACTTATAATAACATTATATTTGAAAAGATATTTTTTCATTGTGTCTCAGTGTTTTAATTTTAAATTATATTCATCCTTGTCAGTGAATTTAATTTGTAAAATATATTTCATATTTGGAATTAAAATAATTAATATTATATAATAATTCTAATTTAACTGTTTCCAAACTTAATAGTAAAAATTTTAAAAATCAATTACCATTGTTAAGGTTAAAATGGATTAACCGAGGGTAAAAATAAAATGATTAGGGTTAAAAGTATCTAAAAAATAATACAATTCCTAATTTATGGATATAATTCTAAATTTAATCAGCTAAGGTTTAATAATTTTCCACTTTTTAGTGTTTTGGTTGTGTAAAATATGGGTATATCTTTTTATTTTCCATAATTCCAAATGTGTCCTCTCCACCTATTATAAAAGGGTACACACTCTACTCTAGTATTCACTCACCAAAAGACATTGGGCTTGTAAAATACTATAGAAACCCAAGATTTATGGAACATATATTCAGAAATATTCTCAATTTAAGGGATATAATATGTTTCATGAAACAGAAATCATAATCAAACCATGATATATTATTAAATATTAACACAACCATAAAAAATAGTATCGTGACCATTAAGAATAGTAATTTATCCATTAAAATAATAACCTCTCTTATGAAGATATAAATAAAATATAGGTATCGTGTAAATACGAGTATGATAAATTTATTTCATGGAATGAGTAAATGAATGTTTTAAAAATTATAAATTAAGTGTTAGTATTTTTTATGAAATGTAAATGTTCATTTAAAATTTTATAATTAATATAAAAATCAAACATATCATAAAATATATTTATAAATTAATGTTTTGTTTTCTTTTTATTATAACATATTTTTATGTGACCTTAATTAACCTTTTCAAAGTTCTATTAAATCAATTTTAGTTTTAAAATTTGCATTTATCGAATAAATGATTATTTTAATTAAAATTTATATTTCTCAAATTATTAATGCCATTTTTAAAAACATGAGTCTATTTTTGAAATATTCATGTTGATAAATATTTAGGGTGATTTTTTTGGGATTTTTTTCAAAATAGTTGAATTTTTTGTGAATAGTGAAATATGATAATTTTCGAAATAAGCTAAATACATGAATTTTTGAGTCATTAATGATATATCACATATTTATGATCCATTATATCTAACCCTAATTCCATATTTACTATGCTTAATCTTGGTAATCCTAGTTATTCATATTCTTGAGAAAACATAAGAAACTAATGCATAAAATAATCCAAAAATAGCCTTCTCCTCAACTATAACTACCACCTTCGTCACCAAATTTCATCACACATTCTAAGACATGGAGATTTCATAAATTCATCCCAATTAATCTGCCAAAAATCATCCCCACATTATGGTACTTCTGGGCTACCCAAATGTCTAATCCTAAGTGCCTTATGGATGTTCTAAAGGAGACGCTATACAAGAGGTAATATCCACTTTTGTTTTCTTTTAATATCTTTTATTTTCATTTATTTTATAACTAAATCCTTAACTAAATTATCCAAACAATAATGATAACTCAATATTTTTGTTTAGACACTAGTTTTTTAATGTTAATGTTATATCTCGCCCCAATTTTCTTCTCTACCCCTTTTTTTTCTAAAAACGAAAACCTCTTCTGAGACGTGTCGATTCACCACCTTCACGAATGATGACATTTAGTTTTCTAAAACCACCTTCATGGTTGGTAATAAAAAAATTATAATGTTTAGAAAATATTTTAAAATTAATATTACAACTTATTTAGTTTTATAGAACAAATATATATATATATATATTTATAATATTAATTTATAAAAAAACAGTGTGTGATGATCAAAAAAATTCCAAATTAATCTAAACAGTTATCAATAATTTTTTATCCAATGAATCATCGTCATATTGTAAAAAATGATATATAAGCCAATTAATATTATTCATGTGAATGAATAATACAAAATTTCAATTATGTGAAACTATTTTCATTATAGGTGAACTTTTATACATATATACAGGTGAATCAATCAAGAAATTAAATGAAACGAACACTCCCGATCGATGATATTGAATCTTATAACTAAGAAAAAATGCCAAAATTGAATATAATAAAATTATAATAAATAAAACACCATTGGAAGTGGTTTTTGAAAAAATTATTAATGAATTTAATTTTATTATCTAGTATATTAAGTGTCATTGCAGAACATTTTAAGACACGAGGTAAGGTATTCTACCTAAACCACCTTTTCTAGGATAATGTTTATATATATTAAAACAAATATAATTATTAAATCTTATTATCTAATCCCCCTAAATTCGGTGTGAATTTTCTAATCATATTCAACTATCTCAATTCATTATTTATTTACACAAAATACACGTTTAATAAGGTTCCCGCTTAATTCCCCCGATATCCAAGCATGAATAAATTAAAAATACCAATTTTATACCAATTTTCAAGTACAATATATAATATATTTTAGGAAACTAATAGTTTTATAAAATCACTATTTTTTTTTCACAAAAATCTATCATTCTTCATTTTTGGTTTTATGAAAACAATTATCTTTTTGTTAACATTAATGATTCTTTAGTATTTTCTCTTAAACTATAATATAATGTCTGATTTATATTGTTTCTTAATCACTATTATTATTTGTTCTCATATCATTTGGACATAATTTATCATGATTAATTCCAATATTACCTTATGAATTTCCAAGTGTGACTTAAATCCATTATTTTATATTCACCATTATGATGTTACCATTCGTTATTCCATATTAACAAATTATTCTTTATGTGTTGTGTTTATATATTTCCATTTTTTGGATTATCATTTATTTAATATTTTATAAATATACATAATTTTTATATAATATAAAATATTATGTTTTTACATGTATACCATTTTTATATGCAGTGTTTTCTTTGAATGTTGTTTTAACGTTGAAAATACTGATAAATATGTTTTCTCTACTCAATAGAGATATTTTGATAAATCATATTGTTCATAAATTAAATATTTGTGTGATGAATTATTTGTAATTACAAGGATGGGTGTGAACCAATTATAGATAGACCATTGATGCATCTACATGTCTCATGAGAAAAATAGTGAGTGATAAACCGTTTGTGTTTATTTCTATCTAGAATCAGATTCGTTTCTACCTATTGACTTAAACCATCTTGGACGTATAATGGTTCATGTGTTAGATACATGATATCCAAAACTTAATAATTTTCTCTATGTAGTATTATTTTATTACTAAACATGATATTTTTCACTATGATAAAATATATGGATACAATTTCATTCTCAGTTTTCTAATGGCATGTAACCCTTAACGAGCATTTTAGTTATACCTTTTATTTGATTTTCTTCTCCAGGTTAAGAATATTACATCATTGAATAAATTTAAAGAAGCAGTTATGTTTCCTTTTTATATTCCGTGTTTAAATAAAATTATAATTAGGGAACCATTATGTATCTAGTTCTTCAACACTACTACAATAATCAGTCATTAGTGATATAATATATTGTATCTATGGCCTTGTAAAAAAAGAACCACCGAATCTAGACTACTAGGGTTATAGTTGTTATAGTTGGTATTAGAGGATGCTTAGTAGAAACCATTGAAACTAGATCTTATGTAAAAATTAGAATTATAATAATTCCTTATAGTGAATTTTGACCTAATACTAATGAATATTGTGAGATAACATAGTGTGGGGCATTATATAGTGATGTATCTGAAAATATGAACGAGAATCAATACCCATAGACAGTGTAGTGATTTCTCTATTGAGAAATTCAACACAGTAAGTGTTGTATTTGAGAATAACATGACCATATTATGACATCTTTCTTAGGTTATAACAATTAATCATACTGCACCAATTTTGGATTGTATCATGTGGAAGAAGCCCCCATCTTTTAGTGGGAATACTAATCTAGTGAAACATAGGGAGTGGATAAAGTCCCTTGAGAAGATATTTCTATCATTGGGATATAATTAAACGAAAATGTAGTATTATAATATACTTTCTTAATGGATATGTTTGTTAATGGTGTTCATTGATCATGAATTATAAGGAGTTATTTGAAATAGAATACATTGAATAAAGAATATTTAAGGAATCATTATTTAAAAAATATTTTCCTCATGATCAATAAATAGAAATGAAAGAAAAACTACATAGCGTAAAAAAGAAGAATGGATTTTTTCAGAGTATGAGGACACCTTCACAAGAGTATCAATGTATTCTATTGATTACATACGTGATTTAAAAAATGAATTTTATCATTTCTTTAAAGTTCATAAGCTAAGTCTCCCAATGGAAATATCTTACCAAACATTTTAATCATATGATGAAACAGTATTACGAGACATAAAAATGGGGATATAATATACCATATCGTATATGTTCAAGGGAAATAGAGAGAAGAATATATCTTCAAGTAACCATGGAAAATGTGATGAATCAATTATGATTAGTGAAATGAATCAATAAACATAATGATAAAATTGTGGAAAGAATCATCGTAGGAAAGGGTTGAATGAAATATGAGTTTTTTTATAAGTTCATAGAAATGGTCAATCAAGATAATGAATGTATGGGGAAGCAAAAAATAAAAGATTTTTAATGCTTCTACTATAATTAAATGGGTAATTATTCAAATTAATGTCCCATGTGATTGGGGAATGTACCATAGAAGTGGCCTATGAGAGATGGACAAGATTATGTGATCACTATAACTGAAGTAAATGTACCCAAAGATGTGGTGGGAGGTACTGTAATCCTATCTTCAAATATATATACAATGATTTATTTTATTATGGATGAACACACTCTTATATATGAACCTAATATTCATAGAAAATTAGTGTCTTCCCTTTTGATTTAATAAGGTATTTTTCAATCAAAACCCATAATTGAAGACTCGTTGTAAAAAAATGTGTTAGTATGCTCTAATTATAGTATAAAATCCTATATTATTTATAGACCCTATAAATATACCTATTGATAACTTTGATATATTCAGATGTTGGGACAAGCATTCAAAATATGATACACCAATTTATTACAAGAATAAGGAAATTAAAATTTATGTGGAAGATATAGAATCACTTATCGGTATAGTGGAATCCTCATCATATGATTCTAATCTCGATCCTAACCCTATAGCTATACTGAATGAAATTATTAGGGAGGATTATAAAAAATTACATAGGGTTGAGTAATGTAATATTCAAATTGGGTATGTACCAATTGTATATGAATACATTGATGTATTTTATAGAAATTTCATGGACAAACCCTAGAGTGTGATGATGAATTTTAAATTTATTTAATCCCTATTGAAAGACCAATATCAATGTCTCATTATAGAACGACCACTTTAGAATTAGTTGGGAAAAATAAAAAATAGTAGGGTTGAGTAATAGGGGAATTATTCTCACTAGTTTTCACCATGGGGGAGCCTATTCTCTTTTTTTAAAAGAATGATGGGTCTTTGAGACTGTGCATTGACAATGCATAAATCAATGACACTACAATGTAGAAAATGTATTGTATGCTTCAAATTAATTAATTATTTAATAAAATTCTAGGATATCAATATTTTTATGATGATTGAATTTTGTTCTAGGTATTATCAATTATGAGTAAATAATGAATATATTGGGAAGACAAATTTCCAGACGAGTTATAGACATTAGGAGCCATTTGGATTGATTATCTCACCCACTGTATTCATGTATCTATTGAGTGGAGTATTCAATGAATAAAATTTAATTTTTGAATATTATTTAGTGCTCCAATTTTGAATTTACCATCATTAAATGATTGTTTTTTAATATTCAGTGATGCATCACAAAAATTAATGGGTTGTTTCATTATGAAAAAAATGATAATGTTATTTCATATCCATCATGTAAAGTGATGAATTGTGAACAAAATTATCCAACTCACGATCATGAGTTGGCATCAATAATCTTTTCTCTGAAGATAAGGATAAAATATCTATTTGGTGAAACATGTTATATATATGTGGGGGACACCAGATTGAAATACAAAATTACATAAAAAAACACTAAATATGAAAAAACAATGGATTGAGCTACAAAAAGATTATGTTTTCTTGATACACTACCACAATACAAATTAGGTAGAAAATGAATTAATCAAGAAAGATCATGGAATTCTGACCCAAATGAGAAATAAGAATGATCTTATATTCACAGATTTATTTAATATGGATATAAGAATTGTAAAAGACGAGGAACCATAAATCCTTTTTCAAGTGATTGACAAACAGTCATTACTAGGGAATACAGAAAGTTATCAATATATTGATGATAGTTTTGACAATTACATCAATGCCCATGAGGATGGATAATTGGCATACATTTTTTATGAGGCTGGAATTATAAAATTTGGAATGTTATTATGTGTTCCATAAACTACTGATCTATAAATGGATCTATTATATGATCCTCATAGCTCAAATTTCACTATACACCCTGGTAGTTCCATTATATATAGTGATATGAAGGAAAAGTTTTGGGGGGATAATATGGTGTGGGAAATTTCTAAAAATGTGTCAAGATTCCTAGTTTTTTAATTAGAGGAAGCTAATATACAACATCCTAGATGATTAATGAATAAAGTATATATTACAATGTTTATGTGGGATGAAATTACTATGGAATTTATCAATAGATTAACAAATAAATCTAGAATAATTGATACAATATGGGTTATTGTTGATTGTCTTGCAAAATAAGAACATTGTTTTTATTATAAGAGACGATTTACCTTTAGATAGCCTATTAAGAATATATATTGAGGAATTTTTAAGGCATCATGGTTCACATATATCAAAATTTTGTGATCAAGATTCATATTTTACATCTATATTCTAGAATTCTCAATAGTTGGATTTGGAAATTGACATTCATTTGAGTGCTACTTATCACCATCAAGGCAATTGATAGTCTGAAAGAACTATTACAAAAAATTGAAGACATGTTGAGATTTTCATAGTTAACATTCAAGGTTTATTGGATAAATATTTACCTTTGGTAGAATTTTCCTACAACATTTGTTTCCTTTATAGTATTCAAATGGAACAATATAAATCATTAAATAGACATAGATGTCTTACTCCCACTCGTTTATATGATGTTGGTGAGAGGAAAATTTTATGAATAAAACATATTGATGAGAAAATGATAAAGGTAAACACTATCCAAGATCATATTAAATCATCCCAAATTAGAAAAAAGATTTATTTTGAAAACCATAGTAAGGAATTGGAATTTTATATGGGAGATCACGTCTCTCTGAATGTATCTCTATAGAAGGGTGTCATTAGGTTTGGTATGAAATGGAAAATGAAGCCTCGCTACATCGAACAATTTGAAATTACAGAAATAATTAGACATGCATCTTATAGAATAGAAATTCTTCCAAGTCTCACAAATGTTAATTATATGTTCTATATATCATTTTTAAAGAAGTACATTCTATACCCAACACAAGTAATCACCTATAATGAAATATATCTAGAACATGATTTGTTTCACTGTGAAGACACTATAGAGATTAATGACACTATAGAGAATTTATTAATAAATTAGAAGAATCTATATGTAAATTTTCATTGAAAAAACTGTAAAATATAAGAAGCAATATAAGATCTTGAGGATGTTATGAAGAAAAACCACCCCATCAATTTATAAGTCAATATTGATTAAACATTTTGAGGCTGATATTTATGAAGGTGGAAGAATATAACAACCAGATATTTATGGTAGGTATCTGCTAAAAAAACCAATTTATTCAATAGCTTCTGTTTCACAAAACATCAACTTCATACAAACAATGATATAATATTAAATATTAACTTGACCATTAAAATAGAAATGTGACCATTATGAATAGTTACTTAATCAAAAAAATAAAACATCACCTATAAAAGTAAAAAATAAACTATATGTATCATATAAATATTATTATGATAAATTGACATCTTTTAATTTGAAAATAAATGTTTTAAAAATGATAAATTAAATTTTGGTATTTTTTGTGAAACAGAAATTTTCATTTTCAATATTATGATTAATATAACCTTTTAAAATATTTTTTTTTTCATATAATAGATTCATAATTTTTTTGTTTTCATTTATTATTATAAGATAATACTATTTTTCCTTATATAATTTTTCAAAGGGTCATAAAAATCAGTTATAATTTTAAACTCAGTTTTTTAAATAAATGAATATTTTAATTAAAAATAAAATTTCACATATTTGTATATTTGTTTCCCAAAATATGGTGTTAATTTTTTTAGTATAATAAATGAAAAATGTCTAAGGGGACTTTTTGTGATTATTTGGAAATAGTTGAATTTCTAGTGAATAGTGGAATATGATAACTTTCAAAAAAAGCTAAATAAGTGTATCTTTAATTTATTTTTGATGTATGGCTAGTGTAAGAACCATTATATTGAATCCTCCTTCAATTTCTTAGTCATTCCAGTTATCATTATTAATATTCTTGATCCAAAATAGTAAAAAAATGAAAAAAATATTAACAAAACCCTATCTTCCATTATAAATACCATATCTTCTCCTCACACCATATATGCCATGTATTTTAATTCCATTAAAGAAAATAACCCTACCAAACCCCATCCAAAAGTTATAGTATTTATAGTATCACCAAATTTAAATTTCAAAGAGCCTTAATGAGGGTCTCAATGAGATACTATATAAGTAGAAATATCAACTTTATTTTCTTTTAATTTTATTTATTTTATTTTCTTGTCTTACCATATCATTAAATACTCTATACAAAATAGCATGATAACTCTAGTATATTATATATACAATAATTCTATATTTTTAATGGTATATTTACAATCAATTATATCATCTCACAATTTGTTTTTTAAAAATGAAAATATCGTCTGAGAGGTGACGATTCACCACTTTCGTTGTTGGTGATTTTCTGTTTTTATAATATTACATTCAAAGAAAGTCATAAAGCCATTATAATGGTCAAACTAGAAATTAAAAATTATATTACATCTTATTTTGTGTTTTATAAGTAGTATATATTCATATTATTAATTAATAAAACATAACTAATTGTTAATGATTAAAAATTTACCAAAAAAATCTAAACGGTTATCATTAACGTTTTATCTAATGAATCATCCATATATTTAGAAAAAAAATGAAATAAAAGACCATTTAATATCTTTAATTATCACTAATAAAAAATAAATTTAATTCTATATATCTATTAACATTTTATATGATCTTTCATACATGTACACAAGTGAACCAATCATGGAAGCCAAGGAAATGAACACACTCGAATAACGAAATTGAATATTATAACTCATCAAAAAGGCCACAAATGATTTTAAAACAATAAAAAAAATGTTGAATGATTTATTAATTAAATTATTACCTAATTTAATTCCATTATCCATGACACTAAGAACATGTTCATAACAATTTTAGATCAAAGGTATGTCATTCTCCATGAACATCCATTTTCCTTCAGGTTACGACTTCTCTCTCTTTACCCAAATGTAATTCTTAGTTATTCATATGTAATCCTCCTAAATTAGGTATGGATTTTCCAAAAATATTTAATAATATCTATTATTAATTCATTGATATTTAAATACAGGATTTATCATGTTCCCTTTTTAATTCCTCCTAATATGCAAGCTCGATTAATGGGAACATCCAAATTCCGTATCGTTTTTTATGTACACTCCAGAATCCATTTTAAGAAACTGAAATTGTTATAGAATCAATATTTTTTTTATAAAAAACTATCTTTATTTATATCTAGGTTTATCAAAAAAATTATTACTTTATTCTCTTTAAAGAAACTTTCATATTTTCCCTTAAACGACACTAATGTGTCTCATTTTTAACGTTTTTAAACACTTTTGTTACATGATTTAACTAAATATAGACATCATTTATCATAATATATGACAATATTCCCTTATGAAATTTTAATTATAATTTAAATTTGATATTTCATGAATACGACTATGAGATATAATTTTTTTGTTTCTATTCACCACTTACTCATTTTGTGTGCTGTATGTGTACTTTCCTTTTAATTATGATCATCAGTAATTGAATATTTTATTAAGTATTCATATTTGTTTTATCATGTATATGATTATTGTCATAGTGGTATACCATTTTTTCATAATATGTTTTCTATAAAAGTTTCATTTATCGTAGGAAATATTGATAAATTTGTATTCTCAACTCAATACGAATATTTTGATACGTCATATTGTTCATGGATTAGAACTATGTATAAATAATTCATTAGAATTTCAGTAATGGGTGGGTCTTGGTTATATATATTACATAAATTCATCAACAGGTCTCATGATACAAAATAGTTGGCAACAACCACTTCATTATTGTTTCCATGAAAAATATGAAGTTTTCTTATCCATATACTTAAACTGTCTTGAAGGTATAATGGTTCATGTGTCCAGTACATGAAATTCAATAATTAATCATTTTATTCATTCAGTATTTAGTTATTTATTTTCATGAGATTTTCACCATGAGAAAAACTTAGGATTAATTTTCATTATCAATAAATTGATAGCATGTGTTTTTAGTTACTTACAACACCATAATGACTACACCTTATTAAATTTTGTTCACTAATTATGTATTCATGTTAGCCTTATTATGAATTTGAGCACAACCATTTCTTTTTTCTTCTTCCATAATGTTTGAAGATAAATCATTAAATAAGTTTCATGGAATCATTTTATTTTTATTTTTTATGTTATATGATTGATTACTAATGTAATAAAGGGAACCATGTTTGTATGTATTTCTACATGATTATAGAAGTGATTGATCCTTGGTGATGTGATCACTTGTTTCTATGTAATTGTAATAAAATAAACACTAAATATTGACTAATCGGGTTTGATCTATTATAAATAAAATAAAAAATTATTTACTTACATCCTTTTACAGGACCTAGTGTCCCAGGATTTATCATAAAACACATATTGGGAGGTTTTGGTTAAAATATAAAGAGGTTTTCTGAAGAAGATGTATCATTCATAACCTAGATTTTATGTTTTATTTTTTCATCAAAGGATATAAAATATTTATAAAATATTATAGAATAACAACACCAATATTTAAATTATACTTATATGTTATTATTTTAGTGGAATAACCTATATTCATATCCTCTTCCAACAAATTGGAAATGAATCTGTTGATCATGGGTACGTCCGACTACCGACCCACGAACTGATGTAATTAGTTTTTCATCTCTACCTATCAAAAGTGTGTATAATGACATATAGAATTTATATATATAATATTTATTACATATCTATACTTATTGAATTATAATAACACTTATACATACTCACCCTCTGATCTGTTGTAAAATGAAAAAAACAGTCATGCTTACATGTGGAGTACCTACTTTATGAAGCAATGTGAAGCATTATTTGTTTATTTTAATGTTGATGGTAATATGATCAGATTTAATAAATATATTTATATAATAATATTTCTGGAATGGTTAAATTTTATTACCTTTATTTTATTCCATTAATAAGAAAATGAAAAACATTTATGCATGTATACAACCTACCATCTCCATAGATGATATAACTCAGTTTTCTATATAAAAAATTTATGGAATAATATAAATGCTTATATAATTAATGTATAATATATTATATAATGGTTAAAATTTTGGATATGATTTTATTATGATTAATGTTTATGGAATAAAACAATAATGTTTTTTAATAAAAACAATATTATTGTGTCTTAAAATTATAATTTCAATAAATAATTATTAATAAATGGGTAAAACAATTATACGTAAATAATATGTGGTATGATATATATGATTATAATTCTTTAATAGAAATGTTATAAAAATATATTTATTATACATGATGTTCATATATATAAAAAGGAAATAAGATATTAGGTAAGGGTTTCTTGTCTCAGTTTTACATCTTTGAGACATATGCCATATTCACCTCTTATTCCATTATATGTTGTTTATAATGAAGATTTGATATGTTATATTATGACTATTCTTAATTTAGTTTCATTTAATTTTTTATGATGTTATTTCAGTCATGGGTCTTACGTTTAAAATGTTACCAAAGTGGCATGGTCTTATTTAACAATGTCATCAATATTTGTGATTGTTTTTGTTTTTGTATCCCTTGGTGGAATTGTATGATATTTATAAAAAATCCATTATATTTTTTACATGTTTGTTATTTAATAAATTTTTATTTAATAATGCAAATTTTCCCTCTTTGGTACAAAAAAATACGTAGAATGTTTTTCAGAATAGATAAATTGATTATTCTCCTCGATCAAAAATCCTTTTATTATAAATCCAGATTTTGTAAAACTATTTTCATGAATGTTTTTAATAATATCTTGTGATTATTTAATTTAATTTTTACCATGAATTTATGTTTACATAATGTTTTAAAATGGAAAATTTTCACCTTTTTCAAAAATGGTACTTTAAACTTTTCTTACGAAATTTTTTATAAGAATATTTGCTAATATACTTAGTATGAATGGAAAATTCCCACTATAATGACCTATAATAGATTTTAAAATTACTTAAAAATATATTAAAAGGTTCATTACAAATAAAGAATTTCATAATATTTTCAAATGATTTATTTTCTAAAGGTTATTTTCAAAGTGAAAAGGGTATTTTCCTTATGAATGTTTTTGATAATCCTTTTACGGTATTTATAGTCATTAATGAAAACAAACCAATACATAATTGATGATTCACTAGGGATAAATATTAATCAGACCATACTTATTAGATCATAGGATTGTTAATGATTAGTTTAACTAGTGATGCACTATTTTGATACCACATTCTATATTACTCTAGATGGTTTTGGATTATGATTATTGATTGGGAAAAGTATTAACATATTGTATTCTAGTTTTTAAATAATAATGTTTACATAAATTATGTTTCTCCACTTTAATATGAATAATTCATTGTTCTTAGTAAGTGATAGATGGAGACTGTAATATCCCCTCGATGCATCAATATTTCTAATGTGATTATCAAGATTTTGTATTTTTCTGTGGCCTCACCAATTTATTTTTGATTATTTGGAAAAAGGATTCACTCGTTTTTTATGACATTCATCAACATGAAATCCCTCAATATGTAATTAATTATTTTTTTCTATGTGACTATTCGATTAGCTATAATATCCATGTATAAGTTCCAATATTATGTGGTTTTTATAGTGAATTATTTGAACATAATTTATTCCTTCTATATAATTTTTTATGTTCATGTTGTTGATTAAATGGAATGTGTTTTAATTTATTTAAATTTTTATATTTATTATTACATATTTATTAATTATATCTACCATTTAACACACAAACATACTAAGCATTAAAGCTCACAAATTTCATTTTTTCCTTCCCATAGGATGTCGATATGTGTATTATGATTGATATGCAGTGATATGCAAAAGGGAATTATTTTCTTCTCAAAAAAATACCATGATTTATTTTATTATTAAAATTGTAATGTGGGATTAAATTATGTTTCTTCTTTACCAAAACTAAAATACTATTTGGCCCTTCATGATAAAATTTGTTGTCTCTAATGCCAATATTATAATATAACAACTAACATTGAGACACCAGGGCCATGGTATTTAGAAAATTAGTTTTATTAAGAAGAAATTTATATATAATGTAAATCCAAGTATTTAAATGACCTTATCTCTTAATTTTTAAAGGGTTTATAGTGGAAAAAAATAAACGAAATGATAAATATTATATTTATATGTTTTAATTTTGTGAATAATGGGAAAATTCAAAAAAATGGTAATAATGAACAAATGGATAAAATGATGATCATTATTTGTGGGTGGCATAAAGAAATAAGTTATCAGGAAATAAACATTGAATAAAATTCCACAAAGAGAAATAAAAGGTATATTTCATAAATATAATTTTTTTAACAAATATATGGTGTCACATCTTGTGATAAAAAAAATTAATTAGATAAAGAGGTCTCAGATGATATAGGATAAAAAAAATTTGTATAAAAATAAAATTCACTCAAATATATATTTAGTGAAGAATAAGGGGGTTGTGGTTAAGTGTAAGAAATAATTGATGATGAGATACCTAAATATTGTTAATAAAATATTTTTTATATGAGTTTACTGAATGAAAATATGAAATGGGAAAGGGTAAAGAAAGAATAAAATTCAAAGAATAATACATTGATTGGATTTAATGATAGTTTAAAATCTAAACACATTTTCCAGATACATTTAAATTTCATTAGTAGTATAGTTGATCATAGTGAAATTCATGAATATCTGGATAAAATTAATTAGATTATTATTGAAAATATAATTGAAAAAACATTAAAAAAAATCTTGACTTGATGTTGGTTGTTGAAAATGATTTATTCAAGATAACTCCCCAAAATTGACATAATTATATAAATAATGTTAGTGAAAGCTTAGAATGAGAATAATATATTACTGATATATCTAATTATCACAATGATCATCCTTGTGTGCTGTGAATCAGTATTTTTTACACATAATATTTCAATATACATTATGGAACATGATATAACATAACAAATTTTTTTTTCTATCAAATAATAATTCAAAACACAAATTTTTAATAAAAATAAAGATATTGAAAATTCATTATTTATAGTTATTTTGATGTAAGATAATAATTTGGCTAAAAATCAAAAACATCAAGGTAAAAGAAAAAGGACCTATGATTGAGAAGTTAGATAAGATAATATATTGAAAATAAAAAATAAATAAATAAATAATGTTTTGTTGAACTTATTGATTATTTATAAAGATAAAAACTAGAGGATAGAAATGATATCATTGAGTCTATGAATATTAATAATAAAAATTTGGGTATAATTATTCACAATATTAATTTATGAGAAGATCCAAATAAATGGGGATTGAACCTATATTACACATGGTAGGTTATGATACTATCAAAAAATAAAAATTTTAATAGAAAAATAATTTCATTCTCCTAAAAATATACGAGGCATGTTTGATCAATTAAGACACAATTACAATAAGTTTCCTACATTACTTACCATATATTTGGAGAAAACTATATAGTTAACAATATATTAAAATTACAAAACCCAAAGTTAAAAAATATTTTTTATGTCCTGATATATATTTAAAAAAGTATATAGTCCTTTGAGGCTCAATGGTGGGTTCTTGAAAAAAATACCGATGAGAAAGATCAATGAAATTTAATAGACCTTTAGAGTTTACATAATATTTTATAAAGATAAATATTATAATTTTAATTGATTTAGTATAAGTGGAAAACCATAAAAAATATATAAAATTGACTCTTTGAACAAGAAATTATTTTAGTTCATTTGTATAGATATTTTAGTTTTAATTGTTTTTGAATTACATAATCACCCTTATATAGATAAATTACACATGAAAAATTGGAAACTTTCACTCAGTATCATTTTTTATCACAATTCAAAACATTTTAGATATAACAAGTTTTCATTACATAGTATATAATTTCAATATTCATTTTACATAATATATTTCCCTAATAAATATCAAAATCAAATGAAAAATATTTGAAAACATGTGATTACAAAAATATACTCAATAAGGGACATATAAAAATTAAAACTGGAAATAATTAGTCCATGGATACTAAAAAACCCATTTTCATATTAAACAGTTAGATAAAAATAAAATTTTCATGCAAAATAAATAACAAAAATGTACCAAATATTTTATTAAAAAATTTAAATAGAAACATTAAAGGTAACAAACCCATATAAGTTTATTTAGTAATAAAAAACTCAGGCATATAACTTCTCAAGGTTATGCAGTTCACCCTTAAGAAGAAGTATAAAAATCAATTTAAAATAAAGATCATTAGATTAACTTATAAAATAATAAGATTTATTTAAAATAACATATAATTAATAAATTAATAATGAAGTTTAATTGGTACAAAATCTTCATACCTATTTACAAATAGATGGACATATCTATTAAATTCCAATAATCATTAAGGAGAAAACTAATTGGTAAACTCTATCCCTTTACCTAATTTTTTAGAGAGATATACTACAATAAAATATCATTGTGAGTTATATTTACGTCATCCATAATCACAAATAACACCCTAGAACCATAAAATAATCATATAACCATAAAACAATCCTTTTCATCATCATACAAATTAAAATATTCTTCTCACCTATTGGAAAAGTATTTTCATTTTGACATATATATTTAGTTTAAAAAACTTTTTGAAAATAAAATTAAGCATTGGAAGTAGGTATTTTAATTAAAGAAAACATGAAATATTATAATGTATTATAGAACTCAGAGAAAAGTTATGTTTCCAATAAAAAACCAATGATTCCATATATGTTAAAATAGGATATTATTTTTTTTGTTAAAATATTCTGTATAAAATGCTTAAAATATTAATTTTGAAATTTTTTTATTGGTTTAAAAAGAGACGTAAAATGATCTTTATAATTAATTTATTTCCATATAAATACATACATCCCCAATTTTTTATAATATTGACAAGGAATAATTATATTTTAAACATAAAACAATGAAACATTTAAAATGAGGTTCTTATGGAAAAGTATCCCTTACCATTATTTGACTCATTATGTATGTTATGTTTATTATATAATGATTAAAAAATTTTATATTTTTTTATTAAGATCCATTATTAATTTCATAATTATTATAATTTTATTTAGTATTATGTTTATACAATTACTTACTAAATTATGTTCATGTCAATTTATTTGAAGATATTAAATTAACATATCTAAAATGTATTTTTTTAAGTTTAATATGGACTATGACATAATTCTTCCATCTTCTATATAATAATAATAATGAAATAATTATAATTTTTGTACCACAATCTTACTTTTATAACTATACAAAATGGGTTATTATGAAAAATGAATTATGTTACAATCAAGGAGACGGTAGTTTTATACTTAGGCATGAGAATCATTTCCTTTTTTTATCGAACATGATGGAAAGAATTTAACTATTATTTTAACATTATATAATGATGATTGTATCATAATTAATAAAATATTTTATTAAACATACTTATATTTTTCATCCATATGTTTCGGTCATTAGAAAAGAACCATAACGCTTCATGAATGGGGAAATCCACATATACACATGAACGACATAATCATTTTTCAATGGATTGAAAGGTAAGAGGGTAGATGGTTTATTATTTTTAAATAATAAAACAAATTAATGAATAATATATATATATATATATATATTAAATCCACAATTATAACCAATTTTGAATTCCAGTGATGGAAAGTTATTCACATCGATCCCGAAGGCGGTAGTCTGCTATACACATGAATAGTGGTTTCACATCTGATTTGATGGACGAATGAGATGGATATAGATTATTTCATTAATATAAAAAATTATATGTATATTTATGGTATTATATTTATTAATCCATTATTGTTGAAAAATATTTAGATGAGGTAGAAGACTAAATAAAACAGAAAATCATGGCTAAGAACTATAACTCTTAGTTAGACGATGACATTATGTTTAGTCTGAAAGCCTTTATAGGTGAATTTTAAAACTAATAAAGACAATATAAAACATAGATATAAATATAATTAAGCTATTTAAGTTATCATTTTCTATTATCAAATTTTATTGATGTGTAGATAAAAGATAAGAGGGGTATCCTATTGTAAGTGGGGTAGAGGACACCCTTTGAATATTTAATTTTTTTTACCATATTCATGTATTTATCAATATAAGTTAAAATTAAATTGTCCATTAAGGAATTTTATATATTATAGTGTCATTATATTTCCATAAAATAGATTTTATACAAGTTGTTATGTCATTTAATCCCTTATCACTTAATTTTAACCCCTTATATGCATATTTTAACCTTAACCATTGTAACATAATTTTACTATTTTTACCATTCATTATGAAATAATATTAAGATGAAATTATTATCTATTAATAATTATAATTATTAATAATATGGAATAAATTTTAATAAATTCAATTCATATAAGTAGAATAATTTTATTTAAAATTAAACCCAAAAATAAAGATGATTTTTTTAGATGAAATGCATTTTAAGTTTGAAAATGTGATTGAGAAGAATTCAAGTATAATGATGAATCCAACAAAATTAGTTAGATTAATTTTAATCCAAATTGATTATGTAAATTTTAGTAAAAATAAATTATATAATTTTTCCCTAAAAACATTATAAAAATTTATAAATTTCAATAAACAATTAGTATTTTTTACTATTATTTTATAAAAAAATCTGTTTAGAATATTATGAAAAAATAAAATTAGGAAAATTTGGTTTTAATTAGTTAAAAACAATTAAATAATTTAAAATTTAAAATATTTAAATTGGAAAAAAATATTTTAAATAATTCCACATAGTGCATAATAAACCAATTTGTTAAGAAATGGTGCTTTTTATATTTGATAGAAAAATAAAATATCATTCCAATAATTAATACATTTCTATGAAATATTATAATTAATATTAATAATCTGTAAAAATTATTTATCTTAATATTTATAGGGTTTTTAGATTCATTCTTTATTTTGAAATTATATCCTCTAAATTTTATTTGTTACTTAAACGAGTTGGGATATTTTTCATTCATATTTTTTTATTCCCAAGTTTATTCATCAATAATATATTTTTTTCAAAAACACATACCCTATTAAATTACATTATATTATAACAAATACTCTTAATCGAAAAAATACATACATTATATATCTTATAGTAATGTTTTTCTTCAAACTGAATAACTTCAGAGATAATAACATTATATTTTTTGGACATATATTTTTTTTAACAATGAAACATGAAAAACTAATTATTCCTAAGATAAAATCAAAGTTAAGGACACTCAGCAAGAAACCGATCCAATAATGTCTATAAATTATCATTTTCTAATGATCCATGGACCTAACTATTCCCTTTTACAAAAATAGAATAAACATTTACATGGAGATACTTTATGAATAAAATGATTTCCTACCTCGAATGAACGATATTTATTCTTGTATTATCCACAACTTTTATACCATCTCTGAGATATCCCCACATGATATTAAATCATATTTAACAAACCAAACAATTCTTATACATTCTCATTTCCAAAAAACATTCTTTTCTTAACTTTACTACTATAAGGTTGAGTTAGACACCTATTTATGTATAATGTCTCAGAAGGTTCCATTTACATACTAGAATGAAAACGATTATTATAAGAAAACTAATCCATAGTAAAATGATTATCCTAAATTTATTTATAATATATCTAAAAATATAAAATTCGATATAATAAATTAAAAATCATTCTATTTAAATATCCATCAGATTCAGGAATAAAAGATGTAGTAAAATTTAATTCAATACCCAAAGACCCTAAAATATTTTCAAAAAAATTATAGGTAAACATGAAATCACGATAAGATAAAATTAATACAGGTAATATATGTAATCAAATTAAATATTTAACATAATTTTTTTAAATTATATCCAAATACGTATTTAATTTAATGTGAATGAAGTGAGATTATTGATTTAATCGATCAATAATTACCCAAGTCTCATTATTACCTTCAGGTGTAATAGGAATTACCATAAAAAAATCAATGAATATAATCTCCAATTTCAAATTTTTAATTTGATAATGATAAATCATCCACTTCTAGGATTTTAATTTAGTTTTAACCTTTTTAAAATTAAAACATTTCTTAATAAAATCATCAATTTCTTTCTTCATTCCTTCTTGATAGAAATTTTTGTGAAGGTATCAATATATTTTAATGCATCCAGGTTGAATAAAAAATGGAGATCTATGAGTCTCACCCAATACTTATTTATTTGATTTAGAATCACATCAAAAAGACAACCACTCCCTAAATATGACAACACATTATCTAAATTAATCACTAGAAACCTAGGCTTCTAGACATATTTTCCCTTTTCTAATAAAACATTATTCTTCTTCTAAGAATACATAAGTCTATCAAATAATGAAATGTGAAATAATAATAGAAACAAAATAGATTTGGTTTATATATAAAATATTTCTTATCTAATCATCAACCAATCATTAACCTAAAGATCATGTTCATTATGTATCCTAGTTATTGTAAGGTTATATTTCTGACTAAAATAATCATCTATTATGTTTTCCTTTGTTGGATGGTGATGAATTATGCAATTGTAATCCATTATAGATTCCCACAATCTCCAATATATTACATTAAATAATTTTTTATTTAATATATACTATGACATTTTATGATAAATATATATTTGACACATTAATCTATATTAATGATGTCTCTAAATTTTTAATTCCAAATCTATAGCCATCGGATCAAGGTCATGTACAAGATAATTTTAATAATTAAGTTTTAATGGATGTGAATCATATGTATTTACCCCATAATTCTATTTTGAAACCAAACCCAAACACATAAATTAATCATCACCATAGATGGAAACACCAAATCTAGAGCATTCGATAATCATTCTTTTAATTCGTAGAAATAATCAGTGCATTTCGTTGTCTATATGAACCTAAATCCACTTTCTTCTAATAGTGTTAGTGGGATAGATAACCATTATAATTTTGGAACAAACTACTAGTAATAGCCTACCAATTCAAGAAATCTATTAATCTCAGAAAAATTTATAGGTCCTGGATATTTATAAACCACTTTAGTTTTACTAGGATCCATAGTTAAAAAATATTTAATTAAGATATATCTAATGAATTTAATTTTCTATAACAAAAAAATCACATTTAAAAAATTTTATATAATATTTATTTTATTTTATATATTTTAGTAAAATACTCAAATTTATTTCATGATCCTCAACACTTTTTTACTAAAAAATATAATCAATAAAAATTTCCAAAATCATCTCATATTATTCATGGAAAAAATATTTGAAATATTCATAACTATAGTGGAATCATTAGTCATCCCAATGGGAATAAAAATAAATGAATAATTCCAATACATAGTATGAATCACCATCTTAGGGATTTCATCCTACTTCAATTTTAATTGATGGTACATGAACCTTAGATTAATAATAAAAAAATAACAATCACCATGGAGCTGACCTAAAATTTCATCGATATAAGAAAAGATATACTTATTCTTAATAGATGTGTTAACTAAGTTTCAAAAATAGATTAAAGACCTCAGGAATCCATTGTTATTTTTATGAAAAAAAAATTGAGCACCCAATGGTGAAGTTATAGGATAAATGGAACCATTATCAAGAAACTCCTATAACATCTTTTACAATTATAGAAGTTCTAATTTTTCCACTAAAAAGGTTTTTTTGAAATTTTATAAGCATTATGAACTAATTCATTAGTAAACTCAACATCTCAATTAGTTGTAATACCATGAAAATCATCTTTTAAAACATCAAACTATTATTTTACTATCATCAAACAATTAATATGAATAGTTCCATTATTTTTAACAATATAGGATAGATAATATTCATTTCTATATGTTAACAATTTAACATATTTTTTATATGTTATAAATGGTATAAATTGATTCTTATATATAAAAGGATACAAATTTATTCAAATACCATTACTATCCCTATAATCTTTATTAGGATGACAAACTAAAATCCAATCCATACTATGAATAATATCAATATATAAAATAGGAAAGACAAGAAGGTTATTAGGGAAACCCCTTACACATATGATCAAAGGAATATCATTGTAAATTTAAATTTCATTAATACTACCCCAATGTATTATTACCAAAATATAAGACTTAATTTCTTAGGATAAATTTATAATTTACCCAAAAAAATTCTATAAAATTAAACATTTGTAGGCCTCTAATCTAAATATACATTAACATAATCTGAAAAAATAATGAATATACCTAATATGAATTAATTATATACCCCACCATTTTCTAAAGTTGTTGGAATGGATTTCAAAACTCTGTTATTCTTATAGTATTTTTTCTTACACTATTGATTCTCTGATATAGATAAAATTCCACATAATGATCCATTTTATTTCATTTAAAACACTTTATTATCTATTTATCAAAATTAGTATGACCACTAATAAGATAATTTAATTTTTAATCATGATCTATATTAAAAAACTTATATAATTGGAAGAACATACAATATTTCATAAGACATTCACAAGGGTTATTATTACCATACCAATCACAAACTAAAAACTATATTTTAGTACCATAATATTTATTTAATGTATTCTTCCAATTTTTATACCACATAGAATTTCTTTATTTTTCTTGTTTTCATAAAACACCTTATCATTGAATAAAAACATTTAAACTTTCTCGGTACATAAATTAGGTTTCTCATCACTTTTAAATGTTTGATATTAAAAATATATTTTGTACATAAAATTTAATCCTTTGTAAAACAATTTAATTTTTATATGGTGACCTTTGATAAAATTTTCTGAATACCATCCCAATCAGGTGTTTTTAGTTCATATGTAGCTATTAAATATTCCCCATTTTCCCTCAATTATATTTATTTATTTTTTATACATTATTGAAAAACATTATGAGAAAATTTCATAAGAATAATATTTATTGATGTATCATATTCTATAGATTCAATCTCTTACAATTGTTTGGTATTATTAACCATTAACAACCATTAATCATATTCATATTTAAAGAGGTAAATAAAAAATAGTTACCTTTTGATAATTCATATAATACATATAATTGAGAACTATCTTAAATGAATAAATCTTTCCCTTACTTCTAACTATGTCTAAAGATCCACTTAATCATGGTGGGTCTTGTCTCATAAAATTATACAGTATAGACATGTTCTTATATATTAGATATAGTTTCTCTCTAACACGGATTACACTGCTATTTATATTATATATAAACTGATCAATCATATAAATGAAATACTCAATTATAATTAAAACGATTCCAGGTTTCTGATTCAAATGCATGTTGTCCCATTTGAGTTTTTTTACATAACCTTATTTATTTCCTATTAGGAAAAACAATCTAAATAGACATAATTTAGATAAAGCAACATGGTAATATTTCAATACTATACCCTAATGTCCATGAATTAATATTTATTAATGATAGTTTATTAAAATATCCTAAACTAAAAAATTTACCACAATAGTTATATGATAACAAACATAATGACCCAATCTTAAAAAATATGCCTAATTGATTCATCAAAACATAAATATGTTTCTTGTATTTGTTTTACAATTTTAGAGA
This sequence comes from Viscum album, assembly GCA_963277665.1. Classification (NCBI taxonomy): domain Eukaryota; kingdom Viridiplantae; phylum Streptophyta; class Magnoliopsida; order Santalales; family Viscaceae; genus Viscum; species Viscum album. The sequence continues at coordinate 1,006,984,883 of OY728119.1, read as the reverse complement.
ATTAATATATTACCCATAAATAAATAAATATTATATCATATGGTGGAAAATTCCACTCAGTATCCATTTTCCCACCATATGAATCTTTTAGAATATGGAATGACTTATTTTTATGAATTACATTCCAAAAAAGTTATCTTGACAACATCTTTGTCACTATTCATCCATTAAACCTTATGAAAAATATTTTAAAATGTTGGATGGGAAGAAAATATTGAGTGAGTAACACATAAAAGTAAATAAAAATACATGTTAGTCCATTAATATTGAAAAAAATACCTTTTTAAAATTATTATATGGGCTCAAAATAAACATTTTCATGCTTGAGAAATAATATTTAAAACCCAAATATTTTCTTAATCATTCAATTATTATTATTAATGGGAAAAATAAAAAACATATAAGTTTATTTATAATCTTTATTATCTCATGATATTATATTCCAAAAGTTAAAAATTTCATCATTAAGAATAATCATGAACAACCCTTTAAACATAATCTATTTATCATACATTGTTAAGTTAAAATATTATCATGGAAACCATTGAAATAATAGATAAATAATATAGGTAAATTTGGAATTTATCGGTGTATCCCTATTATAATCACTATAAGAAATATAAGAACAAACCCATTAAATATAAATAATCTCTTAGAAGACCCACAACTGGTTATATTTGTCCCTTTAAAAAAATAATTAGAGAGATATATTGGTAAAATCGATTTTAATAATCTATATTGGCTTCAGACATATTCTAATATAACATCCAATAATTATAACATAATTATAAAACAAGAATGATTTCTTTTTCAACATCATAATCATAAAAATATTCATGTCAACAATAAGAAAACATTTTTGTATATCAAATATCAATTCCATTTTAATTTTTTTAAATACCCAAAAAATGATAATGAGTTTTATTCTATGAAAAAACATAGAATCGTTTAATGTAATCAAAACATTAGATAATAGTTACAATATTAGTTGAAATTATTGATGTCATATATATTAAAATAGATCATTAAAGTTTTCCTTCTTTCAAAATGTTCCATATAAAATATATAAAAAGGATTCATTTAAAAATTATTTGAAATAAATTAAAAAAGGAAATCTAAAATTCCATTTATTTTTCAATTATTTCAAAAAAATATCTATAAAATCATTATAGGAATACATACAAGCATGAAAAATAATTAGAAAATTACTCTTTATAACATTTACATTTAGGGATTTAAGGAAAAGTATCCCTTATCTTGAGTATGACTCATAATATATGTTCTTTATATTTTTAAATAATAAAACATTCTAAAAAAATTTAGAAGTTTATTATTAATTTCATTTTATATATTACATTGTTATATACATTTACTAAATTCAATATATTCACATCCGATGTATTGATGATCATTGAAATGTATGCCCAAAATTACATTGGTAAGTTGAGTATGGACAAAATATTCATTATAATATCACCTAAAAGTTATTTATTATGTATTGAATATAATTTTTATAAATCATTAAGTAATTTTAATACATTACATAAATGAATATTGTAAAAAATTCAACATCCATCTATAATGGAGATAGTCGACCTTACATACACATGATTAACAGTTAAATTTTTCAAATGACATGATATAAAAAATGTAAGTATTATATTAAATTTATAAAATTATTATTTTATCATTAATTTCATATTATTTCATTAAATACACATATATATCACATTCAAGTGATGTGTTTAGGAAAAATGTATCAGAACACTTTATAGAGGTGGTAATTTACATGTTTGTATGAACAATGTAATAAATTTTCAATAGATGGAAATACAAGAAAGAATGTGATAGGTTAACATTATATAATGATAAATATTTAACTATTAAAATATATTTTAATTAATCAAATAATTAAAAAAATGGATGGGAGTAATGGAAAATGAATTACATCGATATGTAAGGTGGTATAAAAAATTATGAAATAATGATGGGTTTGTTTCACATGTAAAGAAAGATGAAGATTGATATAGGTATCAGCATTAGAATAAAAATCTCAATATATATAATATATTTATGTCATTATTTCATCGTGATTACAGAATATTTAATGGAGTTAAAAGATAAAATAAACCTAAAATTATCAGTTAAGAACTAAAGCTCTTTTTCTCACAACCTCTTTGCTTTTATACCTAAATCCTTCATTGGTTGGTTTTCTAATCAAAAAATTAGAACCATGAAATTTTAAGTTATTGGTTGAAATTATTGGAGTATGAATTTATTTAAATAAAAGGCTATGGAATTATGATGTGTAATGGATGTGGGTGTATTATTATAAGTTGGGGCAGGACACACATGAAATTATTAAAAAGATTAATTTATATTAATGTATTACACAATATAAATAGAGAAATAATTTACCAATTATAAATTTTATATGATATTTGGTCGATATTTTTATATAAAATTTAATTTCTAAAAGGTCTTTGGTCATTTTAACCCTTATAAATTAATTTTGATTGTAGTAAGCATGTTAAAACCATACATGTGGTAACATATTTTAAGTATTTTTACTACTCATTATGACCAATTAATAAGACTAAACTAATAACTAATATTAATTATTATAATTATAAAATTTAAAATATTTTATGAAATAAAATTCAAATAAGGAAGATAATTTAATTTAAAATTGATCCTTAAATCACGGTAGAAAATGGTATTTAGAAAAACTGTTTTCAAGTATAAAATTGTTTATATTCTAAATTAAACTATAATGATGATTAAAATAACATCAATTACATTATTTTTAATCAAAATTAACTAATTACATTTTAACAGTAATACACAAAGTATTTTATCTTTATAAATTACGAAAAAGAAAATATTATTTTTAATATAAATTATTATTTTTCACAATTCAACAAAAAAATACATATCAGAAAATTATAAAAAAAATTATCAAAACATAATTGAAATTAATTTATTCAAATAAAATTATATAATTTTATAATAAACCTTTAAAAAAAATAAATTCTTCATAACCCAATTTTTTCAGAAGTGTATCTATTTCCATTTAGATGAAGAAACATAATATTATTCTAATGAATCTGGACCGATAAAATCTCACTAACTAGAATGAATAATAAATTAAAATATTTATATTAAAATTAAGTAGGATGTTAAATATATTTAAATCATGATCATTTAGAATAAATCCAGTTAACTTATCTTTGACGAGTGGTTGATGAATAATCTATTATGTTTTCCTCAACTTTGAGTTAATTGTATATTATTAAATTTTTAAAAGAATAGATATGTTATTTGGTGGATGAAAGATTAGAGACTATTTAATAAGGTAAAAAAAACATGTAATAATTTATTTCAAACATTCTTAGATCATGAAACATTAATTATGAACATGAAGGTAGAAAATCAATTTTTTCAAATGAGGCATTCCTATTTAGGAAAATGTATGACGTTAAACTTGCCTGATTTGATGCATTGAAATTTTTTCAAAAGTATAATCATGAGATTCTCAACACTTTTGAATAATTTCACAAAAAATGGTAATTAAGAGATATAGTCTTATGAAGGTCAAATTTAATAAACTTATGGAGTTTGTGAACTTGGATGTGTTTAGTTAAATTGTATTATTTCCCACCAATAATATAATTACTCTATAAAATTTGGGAATGATTTCACATATACTTTTTTTATTTTTTTATAATCTTTAATTGATAATTTTTTGATGAATTCAATAATTTTAAAAAAATTACATGGATATAAAATGGGATGTAACATCGAAGGAAAATTGTCCAACAGTGGATCTCATTATATAAATGAACTATTTCAAAAGAATATGAAGAAGCATGTGATATAAAATGTGTATATTACTCTATACATATCTAATCAAAATATTGTTATTTATAATAATAAAAAAACATTTATATATATGAGATTAGTAATAATATGAGTCCATGGCTCCTAAAAACACATTTAGAGAAAATCTATAACAACATTACCAAATATTGCCAACCCAGGTCCACATACAACCACTTTTGGTAAGAAACCATATGAATTATGATTTGGACTAAAAATCATAATTACGTTGAAATAATTTATTATTCCCTGATAAATTAATATCAATGTAATAAATATGAGAATATTTTATAATAAATACCTTAAAAGTATATTTTTTGACAGACCGATTAAAAGAATTTATCATATTATAAGAATATATTTTTGAATTTTATTGAAAAAATTGATGTTACTGTGTTTGAAAATAAAAATTATTCAAAATCGTCATATATTTATAATGAAATTGTTGAATAAAATCTTTGATAATATGAAAAAAACCATATGAAAATTCAATATGGGTAATAAAATTATCAAATATCTTTTTTTATTCATAATTTTATAGGGATTAAGATAACATGAATACATGAGTATATATTCTTCAAAAATATAAATAATGTGTGGCTCATTTTAAAATATTGGGGGATATATATTGGGGTTATCAACCAAAATATGTTTAAGGAGTTCCGATCATTTTATCCTATATTCAATTGTATAATAAATGAGTATTAAGAGTCCCATGAACATAAGGCTTGTATAAATGAAATATATGATGAGCTTAATCATTATGATAAGATTGAAATAGGACTGTGAGTGTCAAAACTCAAGGATAATAATACAATTTCAATGCATTGAATTTTATGTAATACAGTCTTTGAGATATTTAAGGTTTCAATGAAAACATATCTCCTTGTTTTCAAAGGGTAATTTCAAATTGAGTGTATTGATTTTAATGTGTTTTATTCTATAGATGAATGGATTTATGTGATACAAATTTCCATTACAATTTATTCTAAATGAATGATTTTTTTTAAATGGATTCCAATATATCTTTTGAATGGTGAAATTTATGGAGAGGTATACATTGAAAAATAACATATTCTTTTCATGGGCTATAAAAAAATTGTCCCTATATTAAAATTTAGCATCTGTATTATTCTTAAGTTTTATCCATAAGATTAGTTCTCTTAAAACATTATCAATTTTTTGTTATTGAAAAATTTATTTTTTTGAAAAATGAAATAAAATACTTATTTGAAAAAAATGATTTGTTTATAATCAGGTAAGGGTTCGCCTATCATATTGAAAAGTTTTCATATTTCAAATTTATTACTATTTTAAATAAGATGGTAAGAGGTAAAATCCAAAAATCACACCCCCTATCTTTTATTGACCAAATGGTTATTTTTTTGATGAATATAATCTGAATTCTCATATTTGTATAATTTTTTTATATGTGCACAATTCCTGTAGTGGACTCACCTAGTTGACTTATGAAATGTAAAATTTGGTCTTGTTCATACTAAACAACTATGAGTCTCATCCACCACTTTCATTAATGTTAATTATATATGATCAAAACACCACATAGTGTAATTATACAATGAGGTGGAGAGATATAATGATCATTTATTAATTATACAATTAATAAATAGTGTTTAAAGCTAAAAAAATTGTAGTTGAAAATACAATATAATATTATAATATTAAACAAGTTTTAATGGTTGATCAAAAGATATTTTATATTAAGTAGAAATACTAAATAATTTAAAAAATGTTAATCCTCCTCATAAAAAACAACTTATAGTTATCCCTCCATTGGAGTATTAGAAGAAGTGATAATATTTTAAGAACTCATTTGAAAAAAAAACAACAATAAAAGTGAAAATTAATGAATTATAAAAATATATACCTGTCGTACAAAAGAAAACTTAGGTCCCTACCTTTTTATAATGTTATATATCCACATACTATTTCATATAATCAAATCCACTTGATATTTTATTTTTTGAATCATTGAATTATTACATCTTCCCCCCCATGAAATTTTTTCTTGGCCCTTATCCAGTCTTACACAAAATCTATTTCCTTCCTTCATTGGATTTGATAGAAATATAATAAATTCTAAAATCGATGTGACCTAAACATATTGATCACATGATTTTTGATATTTTAAATCATGATCATGGATTTATCTTTTGATGAGTCCATCAAATCATACTTATGATCTTCAATAAATATAATTTTTCGTAGTATCAGATTATCCACACTGCACAACTCTGTGGATAAATTGTGAGGCCCAATTAAATAAATAAACCACATATAATAAAATTAACAACATGATATATAGGTTACTACATAATAAGAATGTGAATTCATGGATATTATGTGATCTCGTAGTAAATTTAGTGTGTGGTCGTTCGGAATGAACATGTGGTCAATTGGAATTTACCTATGGCCAAATAAAGACATTGTAGAATTCTCATTCAAGTTTGATACACAAAATGTATCTCTTTATTGGATAACATCATCAAGTCAGCCATCATATGGTTGATCTTGGTTGTATTTATCTTCATAAGATTTATCGGACAAAAAATAAATTCAATTGTGATGAACGTCTTTTTGTATGTTAAGATTCATGGACTATTATGAGAAACAATTATAGAATTCCCTTATTATATATGAATTCTATGACCTAGATTATACCTAACGGGTTCCCTGATCCTGGTGGGCCACATGGCCTCATGATCATCTTCTCAAACACTAGAGGATACTGACTAGTAGCGAGGCCTAGGGTGTGTCTATGGGGAGGCTATTCCCTCAGTACCAAAGTGAAGCACAATAGATGGATGTAAATATAAGTACATAGTTGAAGAAATATATATAATGGGAAGGCACTTCAGAATATATATACAACATTAATAATAACTTAACCAACTCTAATAACAATCAACAGTAGAGGATGATATTTCTTGTAATATAAATTTGGAAAAAATTAATACAAGACCTCAGGGATAACATGTTACACAATAGTATAAAGGAAATAAAAGACTATTCAAAGAACCCTCAGCTTTGGATCGTTCATCTACTATCAGGATCCATCCTAAATAGCAAGAAATCAAGTGCTTGAAGCTTTATGCTTCCCTATATCAACTCATATAACAATTTAATCTTCCTAAGGTACCAAATGGAGCCTATAGATGATTTTTGAAAAATATCAGTGGGAAACAACCAATGGTATCTATAACATCCATCCCATGTAATGAAAATGTAACAATGCGAAGGAATGAATATATAAATTAAATTAGTACAATGTAACAAAATACAAAATTACATACTTCAGCCCTCGACTGGTGTCTAAAAATGTAACCAGTTCATTTATTTATATAATCACCAATTTTATTTTGATAGGTCTCATGAGGCATAAACAACATTGACATAACCTTGTGATAGTATAAATATTGAAGGTTCCTTGATTTAATAAGTAAACCATGGTCAATGATTTTTGATAGAGAAGTCCCAAAGTAATTACCAAGGACACATATACCTCAAGGGTTTCTAACTCAGTAATAACTATAACATGGCATGTTGTAAGTGTGTAATCCAAGGAGGGTAGTCCTATGCATTCTAGAATGAGGCACCAACCAAGTTCAAGTTGACCGACTAAGGTAAACTGGTGCTAAGCAATGATTTGGCTTGATGGGCTTTGACCATGGAACCTATTTGTCAATGATGCATCCAAGGAGTGTATCCAAGGAATCATGTAATGATATTGAAGTGATCCAAAAGTGCATCCATGTTATCCGGTAGTACTACATGAATGATATGACGGTATAACACTGAGTATATAAGAATAGATAAGGATTGGAATCTAGGTGGGTCCCAAACTAGGTAACCTATATCCTTGAATCAGAATGGGGTTCTTGAGTGCCGATGGAATTCTCAGATAAGAATACAAGGCAACCTTGAGTTAGGCCATTCATTTATGATTTTGAATTCATGTAATATTTCCTTTGGAGCAAGACTTTCCTTTCATTAGTGTTATAAGTTCAATAAGTATGCCAAATTATTATCCAAAAATTTAGTTTAAGATTTTCCTTTCATTAGTGTGATAAGGCCAGGTAGAATGCAACAATTTAATCCATTAAATGAATATTAAATTTTCAAGGATCATTAATATAACTTCAACTAATCTGGTAAGGGGTGCTATAGATATGAAACCAATTAATCATTCACATTTAATTATCAATTTGATGAACTTACCTTATGGGGGTTTGGTGGTAAACATACATGGTACATTCCATTACTCAACTCAAAATATAAATCATTCTAATTAATATAGAAACACTTACCCATAGGTAGGTCAAGCCAAGTCACACCTGAATAGTGGAAAAAACATGTCAAAATACTAAACAACAATTATAGAATAAAAATAAACATGGAAGGGATGGAGTTATAGTCATCACCACAAATAATTAACCATGTATTTAGAATGATCATAACTATACTATTATAAAAAGTATAAGAATAGAATATTAATTCCATAAATGGAACTCGATGAAATCGTTGGGGCCTACACAATAATTCCAAATTCAACGAACATTATTGATTAGTTATAGACCACCAACCTTAGGATTGTATGTGACTCTTACTATATCAGCAACATATTTTCCTTGTATCCGAGTATATCTAAAAAAAGTAAAATATTATCTAGCCATGATTACTATATCTATAGAAAAAAGAGGACAAACGACTCAAATAGACTCGAGTACTTACCATTTCACATCCATCGTGATGAACGAAGGATCGATTGGTAGTCAGATAAAGGAGATCTCTTGATCCCCAAATTAGGTCTTAAAAAACTCCAAATGGGTGAAATTGGAGGTAAATCACATAGAATTACAAGTTAGGGAAGAAGATGTGTCTTAATGGATCATTAATGGAAAAACTAGAAATTTCTCAAAAAACCATCTACAGGGTTTGGTCTAACCATGAAAAAACTGTACATGGGTGCCTAGGAAGAAGGAAACACTAGTCAGTTAGGCCGAATGGATATGTGCAACCTTGCATGGTGGATCTGTCTAGACAAACACAATCAGTACTGTTAGGTAAATCGGGCGCAAAAAATGTGACTTGGCCTGTTTTCCCAAAAATAGGTGTTTTGAGCTCCAAGAACGACCTGGACACCCTCATAACCTTTTCTAACACATTAGGAATCCATAATAGTTCTAATTTAATGATTTATATTGAAATTTAAAGGATCCATACATCAGTAGAAAATTGGTTTCTTACATTTACCCAAAACATCATTGATTTCTTCAATTTCAACTCATCATCTTAATCAACTTATAGAATCATTCATGATTAAGAACATTAATTACTCTAATAATTCAAGTGTCCAAAATAAAATAGAAAAAATCACATTATAAACCTTTTTTTTAATTCACTCTAAATTGATCCAATATGCTAAATATGGGAAAATTGATCGGGGAATTATAATATCGAGGTATTTGAATAATGAAAATAATTGATAAAATATATGATATTGTTTGTTCTTTAAATTCCCTCATACATAATCATTGTAATATATAAATATTAAAAAAAAAATATTTTATCAAATAAAAATTCAAATTATATGGTAATGTCTAATTTTTATCAACAAGACGGTCCTCATTCTTATGTGTCATCGTAAATGTTATTGATTCAATTTTCACTAATAAATCTATTCATTGGATTTTCACATACATCATCCATTCATATGACATTATACATACCCTCCTAGAAATGTTTCACTCCAACACATGCATGATTTTTAATATAGGTTATTCTAAGACCAAAATATTTTCAAATAAATATATATATCTATATATCTTTTTTGTAAATTAATTTTCTTTTTAATATCTTCTTCCAGACGAAATTCTATAATAAAACAAGCCATGTAATATTTATTACTAATAAAATTATATAATAAAAAACCTAAGGAAAATTAAAAATGGAGTAATCAATTATAAAAGTAATAAAAATATAATTAAGAGTACTTAATGTTTTAATAAGGAATTTTTCAATAATTTTTTTTCATCTTATATATTGATTTTTAATTTAAAATATATATTTGTAAATTATATAATTTTAATTTAAATTATAGAATTTCTTTTCAATCGATCATATCAAAATTATCCTATATCTAAATTTTCATATTTTGCAAAAATAATTGTTTTTATGTGAATAGTAAAAATTTCGATTTTTCTAATACATTCACTTTTATGACATATCATTATAAAAAATGGCATAAAACATTTTAAATAAATTTTTATTGAGAAAATATAATTATAATATAAAATGAATCATTTTAAAATACATTAATTTTTTTATAAACCCTACTGTAACTCTTTGGAAAATTTTGTAGTATTTTACAATAAAAGATTCTATTATTCGCTTCTATTTTAATATATATTTCATCACTTGTAGAAATAAAATATATAAATTTTTATTTAATATAATAGATCTGTATGGTCATGTTATATAATAATGTCAATTTCCTTTTTGGGTAAAAATTATGATTGCTATGATTAACGATATCGACCATGATAATGGTAGAACTATTACTTTCAAAAAAGTAAACTAATAATATTGTTTAATTTTAATATAATAAAAAATATTAATCAATCATAAAAAATTAAATATAAAAATGTGTAAAAAAATATAAAAATAAATTTTCCCACATTAAATTTGTAATCAATATTAAATAATTTTAAGAACACTTAATGGTGAAATGACATTTTTCCAATAAATCATTTTTTTTATATATTATATATTTTAATTTAAAATTTTATATAATATTATTTATAAATTGATTAAGTTAATATGGGATTAAAATTTACATTATCAAACCTACATTTTCTTAGAGTGGATACATTATATTTTTAATGAAATATAAAGTAAATGGTTGAGAACTATTTACCATAGTAAAAAAAACATATAGTGTGAAAATCAACTGGTAAAAGGATTAAAACTTGGTTAAATCATGTTTTAATTTCTATGGAAAAGTATTTTTAGACATTATTCCAATACACACTCAATTTTTTATAATATTTGGAACTATTTTCCCATGATTAGTGTTACATTTTTTTTTAAAAAATAATGTGTACTTTCATAATTTTTTGTTTACTGAATTATAAAGTGTCACACTTCTATCACACAGTTACACACCAATCAATTCAAAATTCATTATAGAGACCCTATCCCTAGTATCCCAAATATAACTTATACTTTATTAAAATTTCAAAATATTCTTGAAATCATATTTTAAGGGACTGATTGGTTTTGTGGTTTTGGTAAAGTAGACACATACTTGATTCTTTCATTACATTTGAAATCACAAATTACAACATTTTTTAGAAAATAATATTTTCCCCAAGGATTTCCTTTATTATCAAACATTATACACTTCATGGAATCCTTGAAAATGAAACACAATAAGGGTGATATCAGATTCTCATTAAGGGTTAATTAAAATAAAATCTATCATGGATCAATTAGTAATAAATTATATGGAATGGTAAATTACATAACATATATTCAGTGGAGATGATGAAACTCACTCAATGTGAGCAGGAATGTGTAGCAATAGAGACTGGAAAGGAGGCCTAACTTCCTGGGAATTCAAAGGAGGTGACTGTGTCTACCGAGGTGCCCCACACTATTAAAGGGAGGCCTAAAGAGGGTAGGGTGACCGAGCCTCCTAGGATACAGAAGGTGTTTAAGGTTGATGATATGGTGCCTAGTATAGGGAGTCGGGAGGAGGGGATTGTGTTGGGTCCCTTGGACCGAAACATTATCCAACCCCCATCCTATCTAAAGGTTGCATCTGCAGGGGAAAACAAGAGGTCTCCCAGTGAGCTGAGCAAGCAGTTTGGGCAGAAGCCCCCCACTGAGGCCTCGAGGGTTGAGCTAAGGAACCGCTTTGATAGTCTGGTGGATCAAGATCAGGTAATGTTGCATGAGGAGGATGATTCAGGTGTTGATAGATTTAGTCAAATTTCAGCGGATAGCTGGGATCGTCTTCAAGGGAAAGGTCCTCACAGCCCTAGAAGGAAGAAGGGTCTCAAAGGAAAGCGCGACTCTGGAAAATGCATTGTGGTTCAGGGGAAAAAACTAAAGGGAGGTAAAGACTATTCTTACATACTAAAACCAATGGAAACATGGTCGGCCAAGAAAAGTGGAAGCAAGTGAAACAACTCCCCAAAGGATAGAGATAACAGTGATCTAAGTAGAGAACCAAAGTTAATAGAAGAAGAGGTTAGGGATTGCCTAACGCTCATATTTCACTCCAAGGAAGAAATTATTGAGAAAGACATGAGGCCCAACGCCTCAATTTACGAAATTGCTAGAATTTATGAAAGAAGGTTGCAAGTTAAGGCCACTGAGGAGCAGGAAGCATGGATCGACAAGCAAGATCGAATAATTGCTCGGGGTTTCAATAAATTGAAAATATCTTTGGAAGAATTCATTCATACAATGGACAAGTTGACCTATCATTTAGAAGAACTACTCAGGGAGGATCCAAACACACAGGTTAGCACCTTTCAATGGGAATTATATAGAGTGGTTGATTCAAATAACCTCAGTCTGGTGTTTAATAATTTTGTGAGCTCCTTTAGCACGTAGTGGTTGTGGTTTTATGAACGATGGTTTCCCACTTGTCCTTAAAGTGGATTTTTAATAAAAAAATTTATATTTGGGGTTAATGAACAAAAAGATACTGAAATGTAATGACAGATAATATATTTGTGAAAATACCACTTTTAATAGAAATTGAATTCTTCATGAAAAAAGTTATTACATAAATGAAATCATTTCTAAGGAACATGATACCTCTCCCAATAAAACCATTCATGTAAGGACCTTGACCGTAGTTTCTTAAAGGTCGTTCCTTATATTAATACATTTCTATGTTTACAAGGAAGTCACATCCTAATGGAATGAATAGTTTAGTAGCATTGGAAAACCAGAAACATATATAATATTTTTACTATAACATAAAATGAAATTAAATATATCAAGTTCTTCCGATACAAAAATAAAATCAAGATTATCCCATAAAGATATTAATAATATACTTCTTCACATATTGGGGAAAAATAAAACATAATAAATGATTTTTCTTAGTTTCACATAAAGGGTAGGTAATACAATAAATGAAAAAATATAAAGCATTTAGAATAATTAAAAATACCCATGACATAATAACATAATCTAGTGATTAAAATGGAATGAATTAAAAATTGATAACACCATAATAAAACATTATCATTGATATACACTAGTATAATAATCACATAGTAAAATAATTAATAGCTTCATAATGAGGGAATGCATAAGTTCATACATCAAAATCATACTATCATGGTCTCGGTCAAGACACCATACATAATGGGTAAAACCCCAAGCTAGTTTGTCTCATGATACCTACAGATGCATTGAGAGGATATAAAGGTACCCACTCATCACTTAGTAATATAAATTCACCCTTCATATGAAATAAGAGAAACATAATAAACATATATGTTCACATTGAATCTAATATAGGAAATGTAAATTACATTCCATAATCTGTAAACATAAACACTGACTATTCAGAGTAATGTGGTGAATCGTATCAAGATAGCATATCCATAGTCAAAATAATAAAAAACCATTCAATAAAATATTTTAGATGATATAATTAAATGTTAATCTAGATAAAACATATGAATAAACAAGTGTGGTGAAATATTAAGAAATAATTTTATAAAATCATCAAGCAATAAATGAGATAAATACTCTTTTACTTCGTAAAAAAGCGTTACATTGGGAAAAAAATGAATACAACAGGAATTCAAATAATATATTTTTTTCATAATAAAATGAGTTATTTTATAAAAATAATGGTTTCTTAAAACAAATTATGTAGTTCAATTTAAAATAAATTATAATTAGATAAGTTACCTTTTATCGGGCTTGTTTACCTTGAACGTTTTTAGAAAGACCCTTTTAAAACGTGTAACTCCATAGAATAGAAAGAAGAATTATGATTGTTAAGTACATATATAAAATTGAAATATAATTTATGAATATTAAATAATAATAATTCTTATTTTAATTGGGTTAACATGAAAAAATAGAGTTACTTGAAAGAAAATGGTAGTTCGGGTCAAAAAATCCGTACCTTATGTATGATGGTGTTAGGCACATGACCTTAATAACCAAGATAATAAAATTGAATCAAATAGTTAATTAATTAATAACCTTATATAAATTTATTTTATTCATTATATATTTATTATGTTCATTTATATCCTTATTGATATGTTATAAGATTAAATTTCATCCTTTCAAAGTGTTTGTTTCTTTGATTTCATGATTGCTCCACATGATTATATATAATGGAGTTCATGTAAAATGGGAATAATTATCTAGAATTTCAATTAATGTCATTAATTAATAACCATATATTTAATTGGAGTTATTTTGTATTCCTTAAATCAGGATGAATCATTTCATAACATATTAATTACAATTGTTTAGCTTAATTTTAGATGTTTTTATCACAATGAACTAGTTCTGTACGATTATTTAATATCACATATATAAAATGGTTCCATAACCTTAAATAAGATATAAGAAATATTTTATAATCTTGTTCAATGATAAAAATGGTATCATGACTTGCATTGAAATAAAATTTAAGAATGAATGTTCTTCATCCACGAAGGTCGTAAATCATCACCTCTAAGACCCTAACTTCGTATTTAAAATAAATGAGAGAGAGGGAGAGAGAGTAAGGATATTGATGACATATCATCTATTTACATGATATGAATAAATTATATATATAATGATAGTGTTATCATGATCATTTGGACTGATTATTTGAGGATATAATTAGAAAAGAAAATAATTTGAAATGAAATTAAATGAAATATGAAGAGGATTTACCTCTTGAATTAACCTCCTTGGGAACCTCCATAAGGGTTCGAGTTTGGGTACATTTGAATGAAAAAGAGATATCAAGTGTGGAGAGAGACAAGGGAATAGGATTGGGGCATATCTTTGATACGCTTCAAGTCTTATATGAGTGATGGTAAGAGAGGTGATGGGTGGATTTTATAGTGGAGGAGAGGGGTAATTTCTCATTATTCCATTAATT
The DNA here is from genome assembly GCA_963277665.1 of Viscum album. Classification (NCBI taxonomy): domain Eukaryota; kingdom Viridiplantae; phylum Streptophyta; class Magnoliopsida; order Santalales; family Viscaceae; genus Viscum; species Viscum album. The sequence continues at coordinate 1,006,969,840 of OY728119.1, read as the reverse complement.
TTTTTTTTCAAAACAATTATTATTAATCATTTTTGTTAATAAATATAGTAATAATTTCAATTTAGTTTAAACCAGGGGTTATTACATCATCCATAACACAAGTAATAGAGTATTTATCTTATAATGTATTTATATTGTAAATTACTGTATTATACTATTCACAAAAAATTCCAGTATTTTTGAAAAATACAAAACATTCACCCAAATAATTTTTAGATGTATATAATTAATAAATGAACTCCATTTTATGAAAATAATGTTCTAAATATCTTAAATTTAATTTTTTTTAAAATAATGATTTGCCTCAAAAATACAGATTTAATTTTAAAACTGATTGTATAACACTTTCAAAAGTTAACAAAATTCTTATAGAAATTTAATAATATAATAAGAAATAAAAATACTAGTTTATCAATCAATTTTATAAAAATTAATTTTCTTTTATAAAATTTTATTAATTATAAAATAATAAATAAATATTTATGACTTATAAAAATACCATCTCTAAAATATTAATAAATAAAATATTCACATACATTAATTATGATATAAATATATCATAATTTCAATTATGATATTCCTATGTTTTATTTATAATATAACATGTGTGTTTAATATACATTAAAGTGATTTATTATTCAAAAGGGTCGTATGACTATTCCTAAGGGCATGTTACTATGTCATTGGTATAGGTTCGTTAATGTCTAGAAATACCTCTTATTTGTTTTATTCTTCTTTGATAATGATTATTTTGTTTCCACTAAGTGGTTGTATTTGATTTATACTATATAAAATATACATAATAAAATAAATTTCATTAATAGAATTTTGTCATGTTACATATCAAAAGCATGTTTAATACTAAATCTAAAACCATGTTTAAGGTTAGCTTACCAATTTGTCTCATGAGACCTACTCATTCATCGAGGGGATATACAATAATAGTAGGAACCTATTACTATAAGCCTAAATGATTATTAATATATTTAATTATTCATTAAATAACCAAAAAATATTTCTTATCATAAAATAACCGTATTGAGTAATGTATACATATTTTTTCAATACTTCCACAAGAATTCAAATTACATTCAATGTAACATGTCATATGTATAAATGAGATATGGTTTACGTGATAATGATTTCCATGATAAACAATATGGATAATTTGGGTAAATTTAATGTCCAACGATCATTGAAAATGGAATATTTAATGGGGGAGTTAATAACTACAAAAATGAGTCCAGGAAATGAATTTCAAAAATAACCTTGGAAAAATAACCATAAACCATCCAAAGGAAGAATAAGGATGGTATCAATAAAACATTTCCTTAGTACAGTATATGTAAAGGGGTTTTTTATTGATGAATATACATTCCATAAAAATACATTTTAAAAAAATTCATGGGAAAAACATCCTTGTCAAATTTTAAAATCAATTTTTAAAACATAAAACATTTTTAAAATCCATTTATATAAAATTTATTTTTCTAAACAATGAATATATAGAAATATATGATTTTTTTTTAAAAATATCCTTTTAAAATTAAAAAGGAATCATCAATGAAATGATAGGAGAAAATTTAGAACATGTCACATAAGGTAAAAAGGGCATTTCTCTAACATTGTTAAAATGTTATAAAAGATCCATGTTTAGAAAATGACCATAATTATAAGGACCCGACCTTAAAAAATTACATAATCCTGAATTAAATGAATAATTCACATTGAGGATCTTTTCAGATTTAGAGTTTTAGAGAGTTAGGCCATAACTATTACATTTCAAAATATTACGAAGTGGACACTTCTACACAGTTTCCATTTTTTTTCATAAAATAAAAACTCTTAAAAAAGAGTCATGTATAGTTCCACGTTTAAGATAGCATTAATTTTTCTTGATCCCATCCTTGACCCTATTCCACATTATGTCCAGTGAAAATCATTTCAAAAACTTGGGATGAGCATAAAAAGATCAGTAAGTGATACACAAAGAAGGAAAACAGTTAGTTTTTCAAAACAACAAGTAAACCATGAATACTCTAACATAAGTAATACTTTTCACCTTTATGAAGTAGTAAATACTCTTCACTAAATTAAAACATCATTACCTACCCTTTTGTAACCAAAATATTACCATAAAACCCATATAAAGAACGCATAACATATAAAGATAACTTGGGACATAAAAATACTTAAATGGAATAACCATACGGTCGTCTTACATACATATCAGTAAATGGAATAGCCATACAACTGACATCCATACCCAATGAACTGGAGGTTATAACGTAACCACCCATCCCGGAATTCATGGCACCACCTGTTATTTGGTTTATCACGTAACCACCCATCAAATGTTCGAGTACCATTATAAAATCATAAGAATGAAAAAAAATATGAAGGAAATAAAAATATTTCCACATTTCAATCACAATATATCACATAAATATATTGACATAACAAATCCATTATAAAAAACAATTTCAATACCAAAAAACATAAAAGATTAGAAGGTATTTATTTTCTTTTAAAAACATTACGGGTTGTTGAGGAAGCCAAAGATCAAATAATACTCGTGGCGGTGGAAAAGGTCGTTGTTCCCCCTTACGTTAAAAGAAACAATCATTTTTTCATTTAGTAAAACTCTTTGTAGAAAAAGATTCCCTTTGAAAATTTAAGGGTGTTTATACAACGTATAAAAGAAAGTCGTGTATTATAACAAAATATGCCTCAATGAAAGGAGATTGAGACGAAGTCCCTTACCTCGTGTCTGACTTGACTCAATCATTTTTTAATCTCAGGAATAATAAAATAAAGTTAATTTATACTTGCTTAAGAACATTTTTAAAGTTTATTATTCCTTTTATATCACTTATTACCATGTTATAAACATTATGTAATCATATAAGTTAATAACTTCAATTTTGTCAATATTTGGTACTTGAGTCAAAAAATGAACACCTTAAATTACAAGTTGTTCATGTGGTCAATATTCCATTATATCCAGAATGATATTCATTATTTAGATATTATATATATCATATATATCCAATATATTCATGTATTTATAATAGTACATAACATTTAGAGGTAAGAAATGAAATGCACCATTCATGGAGAGGGTAAGCCGTACATACACATGAACGCTACTTTCATTTCTATTTCTTATTTTAATGGAAATAAAAAATAATGATACATAGTTATATTAAAATTCCAGTATAATATTATATATAATATCATTAACTCCATCCTTTATACATTCCACATAAGGCATTAATGAATCACATCACTTTGAGCGGGCGGTAGTCCGCACTTCCTCAAATGAGATTATCGTATTTACCCACTATAGAAACCATAATGGCTTGATATAATTGAGAATTACAGAAGATTAAGGAAATAATAAAAATAATATATATCATATATAAATACAATTCCATTATAATGGCCACCATGAGAGGCGGTAGGTGAAAATCGAACAATCATCGTTTCATGAGGCATTAGTTTTCCATCCACAGAAACATTATGTTATTCATCCATTAGATGGAGGTGTGTGTAAGTGTAGTTGGAATAATTCTCATAAAAAAAATCCTAGTATATTTAGGATATTGATTTTGTTACAAAATAAACGAATAAAAAGAGTTTAGGGGTTGGAGAAGTAAAATAAAAGAAAACAATTTAAGAGAAACTGTTACCTTTAATTTGGGTAACTCCCATTGGTTTGAACCAAAGGAATTATTTATGTGTCTTATGACTAAGGTAAGGCTCCTAGTATGGGGAGGGGGATTTAGGGATATTAATTGGGTAGATTTGGGATGAGCTAAATGGATTTAGAGGTGTGATGAATTGGTTAGATGTGGTCTCCTTTTATATGAGAGAGGAGGGGATCTTTAGGAAAGTGTGACAATATTATTTTATAATATAATGATATTCAGTTTATAAAAGACCAAAAAAAATTATATTCGAATATTATATGACTCATGGTCTAAATATAATCATCCAATAGGAATTGGATAGGTTTTTGATAATATTTTAATCATTATAATCTTGTTTATGTAAATAATTTATTAATGAGGTAAATACAACATCATTATTGTGTCATAACTAATTTAATTTAGTTGAGGTCTAAAAATTATAAAAAAACTACTATAATGTAAGAAATATATTTATATTTCCAATGAATATTTATAGTCGAAAATATTAATTATATAACACCATATAAAAATTAATTACTAATTTTTTTTTGTTAATGTCAATTTTGTCTTTATATTAAATTAATTAATCTAAAGTGTCATTATCTTTCATAAGTGGCTCCATGGGGACCCAAAATCAACCCAAGGATTCCCATGTTAATCCAATACTCATACAATAAGGTTAGGAAAAGTGTTAAGGTAATTTGGAATTATTAAAATATTCTTTTAATCTTGAATTACCCTATTTACCTTTAACCGTAGTAAATAAAAGTCAAAAGTTACTTTTTAACAAAAATTATTTTCATCTTATTGAACAACATTTTACTTCTTTATAACAACCATTTATGTCATATTTTTGAAATTCAATTCACAGAAGTGGTAAAATTTCATTTAAATGAAAAATTCAGTTTTTTAACTACCACTAAGTGGTTTCACTATTTATCAAAAATTGAAGTTTTTCAGAAAAATACCAAAAATTAATCCTAAGATATATTTGATATTCCAAATTCAAAAAATGATATCTATTTTCCAAATTCAAAACATAGAAGTGGAATTAATTATTTTTAAAATTAATTACAGTTATCAAAACCAATAGCGTGTTTTTAAGAAACAATAACTATAAAAAGATTGATACTTGTTTATGTCCAATTTCATAGTGAAATTAATTCCAATGACCAAAATTTGATTAAATGGTAAAAATATATTTTAATTTCTCTTTAAAACAAACTAAATAGATAATCAATCTATATAAATAAATTATATTAAAAGACACTTTTGAATTAAAATTCAATATTTTTCACTATTCCTTAAAAAGATGAACTTTATTGGAAAAAATCCAAAAAAATACCGAAAGTAAAATTTGATGTACCCATTCTAAAGAAGTATTTTATTTTGTCAATTAAAACATATAAAAATGACCAAAACTATATTTAAAGAGGGCTTATCATTAAAAGGTGGTAAATCAGACTTTTAATGTAAATTATGCTTAAAATTAGATTCATTCATATTTTAAGACTCTAACTTTTTATTGGATAAATATAAATACATTCAACAATCATGTATAATCATATTATTGTTAGTTTTGTTCATTCCTACCAATACACCGTCTAGAAGTTAACTACAATTTAAAATAATAATATTATATTATTATTGTGCAACATAAGATTTCAAAGAAACCCGTTGTTGCGTATTGGGTAAGCTATCGAACATAGAAACCCCTTTAAAGTAAAATTAATATTTAATTCACAAATATTAATAAATATAAAAAATGTGTTATTCTTTATTTACCCTAGATGTTACATCCTTCCCCCTTTTTGAAATTGCATCCTCAAAATTTTTATTCACTAATCAAAATAAGTTGGGGTATTTATCCCTCATAGAATTTTGAGATTCCCACATTGCCTCTTCGACCATATGGGTTTTCCACAAAACCTTTACCTGGTGAATTAACTTATTTCGCAACACTTTCTCTCTTCAGTCAAGAATCTGGACTGGTTGTTCTTCATAAGAGAGATTCTCTTCCTACTAAACTACCTCTAGGCTCAAAACATGAGATGGATCTGGCATATACTTTTTCAACATCAAAACATGAAAAGCCTTGTGTACCTGGGATAAACATGGAGGTAAAGCCACCCTGTACAGAACTGATCCAATTTTCTCCCACATTTCACAAGGTTCAATGAAACTCGGACTCAACTTTCCCTTCTTAATAAAACACATCACACATTTCCATGGAGAAACATTGAGAAAGACATGATCACCTACCTCAAAAGAAAGATCCTTCCACCGGTTATGTGCATAACTTTTTTGTCTGCTCTGATATGTTCTCATGTGCTTTTGAATCAACTAAACATTCTCTTCTATATGTTCTACCAATTCTAGTCCCATCAGCTTCCTTTCACCTACATCATCCCAAAAAACTGGAGTTCGACAACGCTTTCCATATAATGCCTCAAATGGAGCCATCTGTATACTGGAATGAAAGCTGTTATTATAAGAAAATTCAACCAAAGATAGATGTTGGTCCCAACTTCCCTGATAATCCATCGAGTAAGCACATAACATATCCTCTAATGTCTGAATTGTTCATTCTGACTGCCCATATCATTGAGGATGAAAATCTATACTAAAATTTAATTCAGTAGCTAATGAATTCTGAAGGACTTTCCAAAAGATAGAAGTAAACCTGGGATCATGATCAGATATAATGGAGTGAGGAACTCCATGCAACCTGAATACCTCATTAACATACAACCGAGCAAGTTGATCTAGTGACAAAGTATCTTGAATAGGAAGGAAATGAGCAGATTTAGTCAATCGATCAACTATAACCCAGATTGCATTATTACCTCGAGATGTCTTTGGTAATCCCATAATGAAGTCCATGCATATATTTTCCCATTTCTAATCTGGCACCGGTAAAGGCTGAAGCATTCCTTTCGGTAACTGTTGCTCTGCTTTAACCTGCTGACAAGTCAAACACATCACAGTAAAATCAGCAATATCTATTTTCATTCCATACCACCAGTAATACTCCCGAAGATCTCTGTACATCTTAGTACTGCCAGGATGAACTGAAAACGGGGAACTATGAGCTTCACATAACAACTCATTCTTCAAATGTGAATCAAAAGGCACACATAATCTCTTACCAAAATTCAAAACACAATCATTATCAATGTTAAATTCAGGCAACTTACCCTTTTAAACCAACTCTACCTTTTTCTGTAACTCACTATCTTCTTTCTGCGCTTGCATTATTCTGTTTGATAGAGATGATCTCACTAACACCTGATACAAAACAGAGGAATTTACTGCACTAACAACTTCTATTCCAAAGTTCATCAAATCAAAAACCAAAGGATCTTGTTTCAAACATAACATAGTTAATGAAGCATTACTTTTTTGACTCAAAGCATCAACCACATTATTTTCTTTTCCCGGATGGTAATGAATCGTGCAATAATAATCCTTGTCTAATTTCAACCATCTCCTCTATCTTATGTTCAATTATTTTTGAGTGAATATATACTTCAAACTTTTGTGATCAGTATATATTTCACATTTTACTCCATACAAATGATGCCTCAAAATTTTTAAAGAAAAAATAATAGAATCTAATTCCAAATCATGTGTAGGGTAATTTAACTCATGTGATTTCAATTAATGTGAAGCACAAGAAATTACCTGATCATTTTTCATTAGGACACAACCCAATCCTTTCAACGAAGTATCATTGTAGATAAAAAACTCACCATTTCTGGAAGGCAGTGCCAAAACTGGAGCATTCACCAATATCTTTTTCAATTCATGAAAACAATCATCACATTCTTTTGTCCAGATGAACTTAACACCTTTTCCAGTTAACATATTCATTGGACTTGATCACCATGCAAACTTTTCAACAATCCTCTGGTAATAACCTGCCAAACCAAGAAAACTACGGATCTCGGTTATATTTTTGGGTATTGGCCATTCTTCAACAATTTTTGTTTTAGTAGGATCAACAGTTATTCCATTATTTGAAACAATGTGACCAAGGAAAGAAATTTTTTGAAACCAAAACTCACATTTACGGAATTTCCCATAAAGTTTCTTTTCTTTTAAGGTTTGCAAGATTACCCTTAAATGACTTTCATGCTCCTATTTAATTTCTGAATAAACCAAAATATCATCAATGAACAAAACCACAAAATTATTTAAGAACTCATGGAAAATTCAATTCATAAGATCCATGAATATAGTAGGTGCATTGGTTAAACCAAAAGTCATAACTACAAATTCATAATGACCATATCTAGTACGAAACGTGGTCTTCGGAACATCTTCTAATTTTACTTTCAACTGATGGTACCCCAACCTCAAGTCAATCTTTGAAAAATACTCAGCTCCCTGGAGATGATCAAACAAATTATCGATATGAGGTAAAGGATACTTATTCTAAATAGTAATTTTATTCAATGATCAATAATCAATGAAAAGTCTCATTGAACCATCTTTATTTTTAACAAAAAAGACAGGAGCACCCCATGATGATGTGATAGGTCGAGTGAAACCTTTATATAATAACTCCTGCAATTGCTTCTTTAACTCTATAAGTTCAATTTGAGCTATTTGATAGGGGGGTTTTGAAATTGGCTTAGCCTTAGGAACTAAGTCAATAGTAAATTCAACTTCCCAATCAGGTATTATACCAAGAAAATCATTAAGAAAAACATCAAGGTACTCATTTACCACTAGTACATCATTAATCTGAACAGTCCCTTTGTTTTCAACAATATGTGCAAGGTAACATTAATTTCCATTTTTAATAGTTTCTCAGCTTCTTGATATGTTATCAAAAGCAAGGGTTAATTATTGTAAAAAAACTGTAAATATTTCTAAAAATAAACCTCTATAGCTCTCCAGTCAATCTTAACATGATAAACAGAAAGCCAATCCATGCCCAAAATCACATCAAACTCTACTAGAGGGAAAACAATAAGGTTTGCAGGTAGATTCTTTCCGCACACAAGGACATGATTGTTCTTATGTTTTCTTTTTGTCTCAACATTTCCTCCAGGTTTTTTTACCATAAGTTTTGTATTCATATCATGATATGGAATTCCCAATTTACTAGAAAACTTCTCATAAATGAAAGAGTGTGTAGACCCTAAATCAAACAACACATTGACATAATCTGAACAAACAAACAGTGTATGCGATACTACTTCATTTGATGTCCCAACATCTGCTGAAGTAGTTGCGAAGGATTTCACCAACCCTTTCTACTTATAGTCTGACTACTTTCCCTCAGTTGAGTTCTTCACTGTATACTCATTTGCATAATAAACCATTTCATTACACTTAAAACATCTTACCGATGGGTTTTCATTCCATTCTTGATCATATTTTTTATAGTTACGAGCAACATGACCAGACTTACCACACTATAAGCACTTTCCAGACTTTGATAAACATTATCTGGGATGATTTTTACCACACTTCTCAAATGATTGATATTTAATTTTCTTACCTCCAGGATTCTTTGATGAATTCATCCCTTTTTCCTACCAACTAGACCTATTATTATATTGTTTTTCAAAGAACAATTGATCATCGACAAACTCCATTTCCACATTCTCCGCACATCGAACAAGTTTTCATAACTTTTCAACTCACGAGAGGCTAACAATCTTCGATATTGTGGCTTCAGTCCTGAGTAAAATTTCTTTATCTTACTATCAAGATCTCAGATTAAATTTGGTGCATACCTTGCCAGTCAAGTGAACTTTGATTCATAAGAAGTCGCTGAGTCATCCTCTGGCCTCAATTCTAGGAATTGTTTTTCTATGCTAAGATAAAAAACCTTAGGAAAATATTTCTCATGAAACATACCTTTGAATTCATCCCAATCCATAGAATCAATCTCCTCACTATCCCAGATATTTTTCACCATCGACCACCACTGATCAGCTACACCTTCAAAACGATAAACAGTAAGACTAACCTTTTGATGTTCTGAACAACCCATGACATCAAAAATCTTTTCCAGTGCTTTAATCCACCCTTATGCTAGCATTGGATCCGATGATCCTCTGAATGATGAGGGATGTTGCCTCATGAAATGCTCCACTACTGACATGTTCCTCTACGGTTGATCTGGCTGATCTTGTGCATGAATACCACCACCATTTATAGCCTGAGTCAACTGTTCCATCACTACAACAAACTGTTCAGTTCCGATTCTAACCATCTCAGGTTGCTGATTTGGAAGGTTTTCTTCTTCCTGATGTCATCCAAACAGAGATTCCCTATTTCCTTTGCGGAAAACCATTCTGAACATAGAAATATCTTAGGAAAATCAACATGGTAATCTGTAAATGCTATATGATTTCAATATTAACCTAAATTAAATTATGGACATTTATTTAACAATACCCTAACTCTTAAAGTTGTCTAAACTGACCTCTGATACCAACTATAAGGACACGACCTTAAAACATTACATAATCTTGGATTAAATGAATAATTCACATTGAGGATCTTTCCAGGTTTAGATTTTTAGAGAGTTTGGCCATAACTATTACATTTCAAAATATTACAAAGTAGACACTTCTACACAGTTTCCATTTTTTTCATAAAATAAAAACTCTTAAAAAAGAGTCTTGTCTAGTTCCATGTTTAAGATAGCATGACTTTTCCTTGATCCCATCCTTGACCCTATTCCACATTATGTCCTCTGAAAAACATTTAAAAAACTTGGGATGAGCATAAAAAGATCAGTACGGGATACACAAAGAAGGAAAATAGTTAGTTTTTCAAAACAACAATTAAACCATGAATACTTTAACATAAGTAACACTTTTCACCTTTATGAAGTAGTAAATACTCTTCACTTAATTAAAAGATCATTAATTACCCTTTTGTAACTAAAAGATTACCATAAAACCCATATAAAGAACACATAACATATAAAGGTAACTTGGGACATAAACATACTTAAATAGAATAACCATACGGTCAACTTATACGCATATCACTAAATGGAATAGCCATAAGACCAACTTCCATACCCAATGTATTGGAGGTTATAGCGTAACCAACCGTCCTGGTATTCACGACACCACCCTTCATTTGGTTTATCACGTAACCACCCATCAAATGTCCAAGTACTAATATAAAATCAAAAGAATGAAAAAAATATAAAGGAAAGAAAAAAAATTACAAATTTTAATCACTATATATAACTTAAAGATATTGACATAAAAAATCCATTATCAAAACCGTTTTCAATACCAAAATACATAAAAGAGTATATGATATTTATTTTCTTTTAAAAACATTACAGCTTGTTGAGGAATCCAGAGATCAAATAATACTCGCGGCAGTGGAAAAGGTCATTGTCACCGCTTACATTAAAAGAAACAATCATTTTTTTCATGTAGTAAAACGCCTTGTAGAAAAATATTCTCTTTGAAATGTCAAGGGTGTTTATATATTGTATTAAAGAAAGTTGTGTATTAAAACAAAATATGCCTCAATGAAAGGAGATTGAGGCGAAGTCCCTTACCTCGTGTCTTACTTGACTCGATCATTCTTTAATCTCCTGAATAATAATCTAATGTTAATTTCTACTTGATTAGGAACCTTTTTCAAATTTATTATTCCTTTTATATCACTTATTATCATGTTATAAACATTATGTAATCATTTATGTTAATAACGTCCATTTTGTCAAAATTTGGTACTTGAGTCAAAAATGAACACCTTATATTACAAGTTGTCCATGTGGTCCGTAGTCCATTATATCCAGAATGATATTCATTATTTATATATCATATATATCTAGTATATACATGTATTTATAATAGTACATAACATTTAGAGGTAATAAATGAAATGCACCTTTCATGGAGACGGTAAGCCGTACGTATGAATGAACGCTACTTTCATTTCTATTTCCTATTTTAATAGAAATAAAGAATAATGATACATAGGTATATTATAATTCCAGTATAATATCATATGTAATGTCATTAACTCCATCCTTTATACATCCCACATAAGGCACTAACGAATCACATCACTTTGAGGGGGCGATAGTCCCCACTTCCTCAAATGAGATTTTCGTATTTACCCACTATGGAAACTATAAATGATTGATATAATTGGGTAGTATAGAAGAATAAGGAAATAATGAAAATAATATATATCATATATAAGTACAGTTCAATCATAATGGCCACCATGAGAGGCGGTAGGAGAAAATCGAACAATCATCATTTCGTGAGGCGTTAGTTTACCATCCACAGAAACATTATGTTCTTCATCCATTAGATTGAGGTGTGTGTAAGTGTAGTTAGAAACATTCTCATAAAAACATCCTAGTATATTTAGGATACTATTTTTGTTTCAAAAGATAGGAATAAAAAGAGTTTAGGGGTTAGAGAAGTAAGATAAAAGAAAACAATTTAAGAGAAACTGTTGTCTTTAATTTGGGTAACTCCCTTTGGTTTGAACCAAATGACTTCTTGAAGTGCCTTATGCCTAAGTTAAGACTTCTAGGAGGATGAGAGGGATGTAGGAATATTAATTGTGAAGATTTTGGATGAGCCAAATGGCTTGAGAGGTGTGAGGAATTGGTTAGAAGTGGTCTTCTTTTATAAGGGAGAGGAGGGGCTCTTTAAGAAAGTGTGAAAATATTATTTTATAATATAATGATATTCGGTTTCCAGAGGTCAAAAAATCATTATATTCAAATATAAGATGACTCATGGTCTAAATATAATCATAGAATAGGAATTGGAAAGGTTTTGGATAATAAGTTAATCATTATAATCTTATTTATTTAAATCATTTATTAATGAGGTAAATACGGCATCATTACTGTGTCATAAATACTTTAATTTATTTGAGGTATAAAAATTATAAAAAAAATACTATCATGTATGAAATAGTTTTATCTTTCCAATGAATATTTATAGATGAAAATATGACTTATATGACACCATATAAAAATTAATTACTAAAAGATTTATGTTAATGTCAATTTTGTGTTTACATTAAACTAATTAATATAAAGTTTCATTATATTTCATAAGTGGATCCACGGGGTCCCAAAATTGACCCAAGGATTCCCATGGTCGGCCAATACTCATACAATAATGTTAGGACAAGTGTTAAGGTAATTTGGAATTATTATAATATTCTTTTAACCTTGAATTACCATATTTACCTTTAACCGCAGTAATTAAAAGTCAAAAGTTACCGTTCACCAAAAATTATTTTCATCTTATTGAACCACATTTTACTTCATTATAATAACCATGTATGTTGGATTTTCGAAATTCAATTCACAAAAGTTGTAAAATTTCATTTAAATGAAAAAGTCAGTTTTTTAACTACCACTAAGTGGTTTCACTATTTATCTAAAATTGAAGTTTTTCATAAAAATACAAAAAATTCAGAATAAGATATATTTGTTATTCCGAATTAAAAAATGATTTATATTTTCAAAATTAAAAACATAGAAGTGGCATTAATTAATTTTCAAATTAATTCCGGTTATCAAAACAAATAGCGTGTTTTTAAGAAACAATAACTATCCAAAGATTGATACTTGTTTATGTCCAATTTCAAAGTGAAATTTATTCCAATGACCAACATTGGATTAAATGGTAAAAATATATTTTAATTTCACTTTAAAACAAACTAAAAATATAATCTAACCATATAAATAAATTATATTAAAAGGCACTTTTAAATTAAAATACTATATTTTTCACTATTCATTAAAAAATGAACTTTATCAGAAAAATCCCAAAAAAATACACAAAGTAAAATTTGATGTCCCCATTATAAATAAGGATTTTATTTGGTCAATTAGAACATATAAAAATAGCAAAAACTAGATTTAAAGAGGGGTCAACATTAAAAGGCCGTAAATCGGCATTTTAATGTAAATTATGCTTAAAATTAGATTCATTCATATTTTAAGCCTCTATCTTTTTATTCGATAAATTTAAATACATTTAACAATCATGTATATTCATATTGTAGTTAGTTTTGTTCATTCCCTCCAATACAACGGCTAGGAGTTAACTACCACTTAAAATAATAATATTATATTATTATTGTGCAACGTCAGATTTCAATGAAACCCGTTGTTGCGTATCGGGTGCGCTATCGAACATAGCAACCCCTTTAAAGTAAAATTAATATTTAATTCAAAAATATTAATAAATATGAAAAATGTCTTATTATTTATTTACCCATGATGTTACAATAATATTTCATCCAAACCATTTAAAAAAATTAAAAACAATGGTAATAGTTTATTTATATTATTAATTTTGAAATGATTTAAAAAATTGATTTTTTTTTGAAAACATAGGTTTTGACGAAAAAGGATTTCCGACCAAAGAGAAAAATAAAGTCATATTTTCTTAATGATGAACTGAGAATTAACCAAGAAAAATATTATGTGTATCATCTTTAAATTCAAATAATTTTGTTTCAATACAATCTACGAAAATCAATTGGAATTATACATGTAATCTTATAATGTCAAAGATAATGAAAACTACTTCAAAATAGGCCTTTAATAGCATGATCATTTTTCATCTCTAGAAAAATCACTAATAAATGTTACCTGTTATTACAGTTTTCTTCAAGTAGTGATAAATGATATACTTTATCAGGGCTTTTTTAGTGTATTTAAAAGGTACCCTTTATCAACGTGTTATTTATATTACTAATAAAGGGCATCATTTATCAACACATTCATTTTAGCAATGATAATGGTTATCATTTATCAGCTCTTTTTGAGTAATGATAAACGTCCAAAATAAAATGAAATAATTAAACAAATAAAAATTTAATAATACGAAATTAAAAAATTTATTAAAAAATTTACTAATTAAATAATCATTGAGAAAAAAGAATATATTGAATATTTATAAATATATATAAATTAAAAACATTATTATATTTATATATTATATATATATATATGTGTGTGTGAAATTAATTAAATGTATTAATTAATAAAATAGAAATTAAAAATTTCTAAATTAAGATATTTATTATACATTTTATTAAATAAATAATTATTAATTAAAATGAATAAATTTAATATAGATAAATATATAATAAAAATTAATAAATATCTTTCATTAAATGTAAACTTATAAAATGGATAAATTTAAATAATAAAAAAAATATGATGAATAAATCATAATAATTAAAAATTATAAATAAAAATTATTAAATTACAAAATTAATAGGCAAATATATATTAATGGAGTAATTACTAATAAAACTAAATAATTTCAATATTTATAGTAATTATTAATTGAAATTAATAACATATATTAAATATGAAAATAGAAAATGAAGAAAATATAATAATATAAAACAAATTAATGTCTTACTCATTTTTAATGGGTTTTTTTACGTAATTATTCCTTAATAAATTTAACATATAAATATATTAATATATATTTCTATATACAAATATCAATGTATATCATATTTCCTAAAATATGACTTACATAATAATATATATTTATTTTTACAATAAACAAGCCATATATTTAGTAAATATGGTTTTTAAAAATAAAATAATATTACTTATAATATTGAATAATTTCATCCAGTAATTGACATAATTGAACATAAAAATTTTACCTGTGATAAAGATAACATTTTAGCATTGATAAAGATTCATTTTATTTGTGTAATGTATTAATTCTAATAATGATTCATTTTATTGAAGCTTATTTAGAAGTGATAGAGACTGATTTATTAGTGTTTATAAATTTTGTGATGATAAAAGGTATCTTTATCTATGGGTTTTTGGAAGCGTAGGTAAAAGTCACTAGATCTATTTAAATAACCATAACTAAAATCGATTCGTTCATGATATATAATTATTTTTGTTGAACCCACATTCTATTGGAATTCCTTCTCCTCAAATCCACGTCTCACATCATAGCTCAAATCATGTGTCAGAAGAATACAAGGCTCAAATCAAAGGCTTGAATGAATCAAGGCTCGAAATAATCCATGAGTCAAATGAATTAAAGATTTCATGATATCTCTAAATTCTCTAGGAATAATCAATGCTTGAATCCATGGTATATTATTCCCCCCGTAGTCTTTAATTTCTTGTTTGGTTTCCATATATGGTGGTTCTGCCTATATTTTTTCTAGTAGCCTTGTGATTTTGGAGTTTCACCATTTTTATTTTTTTGCATTCTTTTTCTCATTATCTATCACTATTTATTTCCTTTTTCCACTGTGTTTTTATTTTATGATATCTTAATTACAATTTACTACATTAATGTGTGAACCTCATTCCCTTATTCTTCAAAACTTCAAATCATTTTTGTTGATTATATTTCTATCATCTGTGATATCTCAATGTAGGTGTATTTATTCTTTCTAGGTTCCCCAATTTATTCCATGTTCTTGGGTGTTTGAAATTGGTTAGTCATAAATTATTATTATCATTTGGAATTAATTGGATTAAAATAATCTTCTTTTCCATGGTTATTAAGGGATTATAATTGATTTCTAAGTGGGTTCTTATGGATTTGGCCTTTTTTCCACATTCAAAAGATAAATTATATTTTTTCCAATTAAATATTTATAATGGTTTTCATAAAGTAATTTTGTTTTTAAAATTATTTTGGGTTGTTTATAAAATCTATTTTCATAGTGTATGAGTTATTGGAATTTATTAATTCAATTTTCCTTATTTGATAAGTTTTATTATGTTTTATATTTTTCTTATATGATTTATTTATACCCAATGTAATTTTTTCATATTTCCATGTTTTATAGTTATAAACATATGAATTTGTTTTTTATATATATATATCTATATTAAATACATGCCCATATTAAAATTAAAATATATGAATATTGGTATTTAGGGATGCTTACATATATATATATATATATGTGTGTGTGTAATTTCCTATGTCTATAACATTTAATGAGAAGTGCTCAAATTTAAAAACATTGATTAGATTTAGTTTTCATATATATTATTTTAAATAGGCTTTTTAAATAGATTTTTCATTTAAAAATAGTATTATCATTATAAATTTTCATAAATTTTCATCATGAAAAATAACTTTAGTTCTACTGGGATATCAAATGGGTTTTTAAGAGGAGGAATGGATTCAAATATGTTTTTACCTATGGGTTGCTATTTTATAATGGGACAAATATTTTATTTGTGGATTTTTGTGGTATTCAAATGGTGGACTATAGATAGGATTGTAAACAAATGGGTTCTGATCTATCTTAATTGAGGTATTAACAAGGGGTTATTTTTGTTTTCCTCTAGAGTCTCAGGGAGCATTACTTGTTTTGGTTTCAAATCCAGTTACTAATCTATAAGGGAGACAATTACCTTTATAACATATAGGTCAAATCCCTCCCGATGCGTTTTGGATTATATTTTTTCTATTAAATATATTTTTTGGTAGCCACATTCATTTAATTGATGGTTTTAATCATCTCCCTTATTTAATTTTATTTCCTATATATTCCACACTTTAGACTGTTATTTGTATTTGTTTTATTTATTTCAGTCCTTTTTTTTACTTTTGTCAATACTAGGTTCTCCTTCTGAGTTCCGTTTCATTAAAAACATTTTCAGACGGGATTTTTAAATACCTGGTTTTAATAAGTAAGGGTTTTCTTATGAAAAATAATTTTCAAGAGGCTATTTTCATTTAAAAAGAAAAAAAGTTTAGTAATGGTTTAAAACTTCTTGTTTAATATATTATTCATCTTTAAAGATTGATACTTGAAAACCTCTTGTATGGAATTTATTATAATAATAAAATCAAATTATTTAAATTTATTTCAATCTATCATTCTTGGTAATTTTTAAATAGTGTCTATAGTTTATAACATTCATGGTTTTGTAACATCATTTTCAACCATTTAGTTGATAAATTCCTCTTTTAAATTTATTAAATAATTATACTATATGATTTTATCACATTTATTAGAAATCCATTGGGTTGGTGTTTTATATAGTCTATTTCCTTTTTATTGGATGCACATTGATAATTATTATATAATGCTGGTATTATGTGATAGGTGGATATTTCTTGAGAAGGTGTTGGAGGTGAGGCAAGGATTATTTCTTATGTATTATTATTTATTTATAAGTTGATCATATTCATAACTAATTCTCATAACCAAATTTACTATTCCATTAGAACAAAAGGTAATTGTATTAGTGATATTTCTGGTGTCATAATCTAAAAACACGATTCCCTTATTAATTTTCCCATATCGTTAGTCATATAATATCCATGTTTCTTCACCTAGAGTGTTAGGGAACTAATAGACTTATTTATTTGATGATGGTGTTGTTATATATGGGAACCCCTTAGTTATTGATTATATAGGTATATGTTTAATAATGTCACACCCTAAGATCTAGAGATATTCACATGATTATTTTTTATTTAATGATATTATCTTATAGATCCCTATTACACATATTGTTTTATTCCCTTTTTACATTTCATATACATATTGCAACAATTTATTATTGGATACTATTATTAAAATTCATTAAATAATGGATCTCATTTGATCTATATTCCATCAATATTTTATGGGTGAGTTTATTTTTTAATATAAAATTAGTTTTGAGAAATTTTTCGAATGACTAAAATTTAATTTTTTATTCTCAAAATATTTCTCCCAAATTTATATGATTTTAAAATGTTTTTACTTTTAATTTAATGACTACATTCATTGGTTAATAAAATTTGAATTTTAAAAGACTTATTTTAAATGAAATGTTATCTAAATGAGTATATATGTATTGATTTAAATCATGTTTATATTTTATTTTCTGAAATGGTTTTACCTTGGTATTTAAAAAAACGAAAAAATATATGAAATCTTTTTCTTTTATAATTTCCTTTTGAAACATCATTTTAAATAGTGTTTGGGCTATTTTTTGATATTTTTTTATAAATTTAATTTGATTGACTATTTTTTGAAATCTCACATGGCATGTTTAGATCACAACCTACATACACACCCATATGGGTATATATATATTTTATGTTTTAATATATTTTTCGAGGTTATGGTCACACGGTATAGAATAATTTACTTACCAAAAAATATTAATACCATTTTAACTCATCATTTAAAACTAAATACATTTTTAATAAAAATACTCGTGATATAAAAACATAAATTTATACCAAATTTTCATTATGTTTCTTGAACAATGATATATAAAATGTGAATATTCATGTTAATTTATAAAAATATTTTGGGGTAACAAAACCCAAAACATATTATAGAAACATTTATTATTTTATCCTATAATTATTTGGAGATTATATAAATTATAAAAAAATACTTATATAAATGAAAGAATGTAAATAAATAAAGAACCCAACTCTAAACATTGATTAAACTGGTTCGTGATAAATTAATAGTCCCTTGATTTACTTTTGAAATAATCCTATGGGACCATCCGTAATTAGGAAGGTAGTCTAGGACAATCATGTTGTGATCAAAATAGATAATTTACTAATATCATCTAAAAATGTTTCATTATTTTTATCTTTGTAAAATTCATTAGAATTTTTTATTAACCATGAATTTATATAGATGTGGTAGAGATTTTAATATAATTTTTATGGTCATTTATTTAAATTTTTATTTTTAAAAAATGATTCCTTTTTAAAATGAGAGATGGGTTTTAAAAAAAATTTCCCTATAAATTAAGTAAAATGGATTCGATGTTTTGAAACTCAATAATTTATTTCAAAGAGAACATTAATGATTTATAAATCTTAATGGGTACATATTTTCTTGGAAATAGTTCTAAACTTGTAGTTTACAGTTAATGGTATTCGAATATTATTTTAAAAATATTCACTTCATGCTAATATTTTTTTGTAGAAAAGGGGGTTTGTATAACATTAAGTGTTATAAAAAATGGTTGTTTTTCATGTAGATTTTCTTTAAAAAAATTATTTTATGTAGGGTTTAAAAAAATAAAAAACAAGCCTTTTAAATTTTAAATGTTGTTTTGATATGAGATTGGAAATATAAAATTAATTGGTTGTAATTTTAAAACTTTTATGGTGAAAACATCCATCCTCATAAGCATTATCTCTAAAATAGTTTTTATTAAATTTTTTTGCATGAGACCCTTCCCAAATCTATTCTAAACATCAACCTTTGTTCTTTGAACTGAAAAAAATGTAGTTAACCAAAAATTGGTATCATTGACCATTTTTGATGAACTTAAAGGTTGAAACATACTACAGAAGAGTAGTAATATTATTATATTCAACCCATTTATTTTAAAGTTAACTGAAATTATTTAAAACAAAAAAATGTCGGGTTCCCTTTATTAGAATTATCTATAACATTCACCTTTGATAATGAATATCTTATTTTATTTTTTTACAAAAGGAATATTTTATGAACCTAATAGGATATATATGAATAAAAAATTGATGCATGCAAATCGTATGACAAAACAGTGGGATGATGGAGTTAATGAGTTCATGAAGTTTTCAATACATAATGCATACTAACCTTCTCAATTTTTTTTGCATTTATATGGATTTTTCTAAAAAATTAAAATTTTTAAAGAGTTGGAAGAACATTTGATTTGTCATAGAATATACTGGAGATAGAAATATTATACAAAATATGAGGAAAAACTGAATGTGCACACTGATTGGAATGATATTTTATTTTATGGATCATTTGACTTGAATAATGACGTAAAATAAGATTGAGATCCCAATTATGAAATGAAAATGGAAATTAAAGATGGCCTTCATGATTGTCCAAAGTTTTATGAGAATATAAATAGATATTCTAAGAGTAGAATGTATAATGGTTGAACAAAATTAATAACATTTTCATTTGTAATGGAGTTATATAATTTAAAATTAGGCAGTGGACGGTGTAACTCCATATTTGCAAACCTACATGGTCTCATGAATGATATGACACTATAATAAAATGAACTTCCATATCAAACATATGCCACTAAACCAAAGCTGTGATTAATGAGTATGATCCGTAAAAAAAATTCCTTTCAGAATGATTTCATATGGATTTGAAAAGACAATGAATCACTCCTAAAATATCATAAAAGTGGTGCATATCGATAAAGGGAAAATGAATCATGTCTTTAGAAGGTTTTGTGGTATTTTCTTATCATTCCACTATTTAGAATATTGTATAGATGTTAGGAATCATATAAGAAATTGACATAGAAGGTAGATACATGATTTAAATATAGAAACCAATGTCATATAATAGATTCTCCTTTGTGGAATGAAATTGATCAAGCATATCCTGAATTTGAAGATAACCCAAAATAATTTCATCTATCATGATATATAGATGAAATGAATCCTTTGGGTGTATAAATTAGTAACCATAGTACATGTCCCTTCATATTGGTAAATCATAACTTAAGGTAAATCATAAATTTCCTCCATGGATATTCATTAAGTGTAAATATATTATGTTTTCTATACTTATATATAGACCAAAGAAACCTTGTAATGATATTGATCTCTATTTCACTTCACTAATCAAATATATGAAACTGATATAGGATACATGTGTTACAATGTATGATTATCTTATAAGTGATAAAATCACATTGAGGCCCCTGTTTTATGGGATGATAAATGACATTACTACTTATATAAATTTTTAAGGTTTTATTATTAATGGAATGTTGGGGTATCCCATTTGTAAAGAATATACACACTAATTTTGGTTGAAAAATTTCTCAAATAAAATGTTTTTAGGAAACCAGAAATTTTTTATCTCAATGAAATAATGAAATATCATGGAAGACAATATTTTATGAAAATTTTGAATAATGTACAAAACCATATCTAGGAATAAGTGATAAAATGTTTTAAAATATAAATGATATCAATTCTATATTTAGTATTAAATTTTCAAAAAACCTTATGAAATCAGGTTTGAAGAATAGATCAATTTTCTATTAATTATAATATTATATTTTTTGTATATAATAAATTTTTACAATTTCATGCATGTATAATAAATGTATTTAATTTTATTATTAAAATGTTAATAAATATT
Organism: Viscum album; assembly: GCA_963277665.1. Classification (NCBI taxonomy): domain Eukaryota; kingdom Viridiplantae; phylum Streptophyta; class Magnoliopsida; order Santalales; family Viscaceae; genus Viscum; species Viscum album. Next base: position 1,006,948,022 of record OY728119.1, on the reverse strand, counting down.
ATTGGGAAAAAAATATGGCATCAAGGTTAGGTTGGACAGGATTGACATATGGATAAGGGAAGAGTTGGCATCAGTGAAGGGTAAAGGTTGATTTTTCTTCCACTAGTGGCCTAAACTATATCTTGGAATGAAAAATTATAATTTTAAATTATTTTAATTGTTTAAAATTTTCTATTTGTGTTTTCATCAAATATTTACAATGACATTTGAATGAATGATTTGATGATATTGGGAAGAAAATTTCATTGTGATCATGATTTGGTAAATGATCTGATTCAAATTTCCTTAGGTTTCAATCTTCCTAAAATTGTATCGAACACATTACCTAGACTCTAATTATTTTTCAAATCCAGATGTAGTAAATTTATAGTCTTAAAACATATGAAAATCCAAAATGAGGAGGTTTTAGTCATATTATGATAAATACACATGTTATTCCCATCATCATTATTTGATATAATGATCCACATTATGGTTCACTTGGTAGAGAGGATTAACTATTCTTCCCTACCCAATATAGATGGATATACACAATTGAATTGTATATGAATATTTTGAAATGGTATATCAATAATCAAAGTGTTCAAGAAGGATTTAATGTGGAATGATATATTGTTGAAGAAGATGTTGAATTATATATTGATTACATATCATTTGTTGAAAATATCGGTCTCTCAATGTCTCATCATAACATATTATTTTTGGGAAAAGGGATTTCTGAAAGAGATGTCAATAAAATTACCATTACAGAGCTAGTTTATGTTCACCTTTACATTTGACATAATGATGAAGATTTTAATCCAAAATTTTAAGCCCCAATTTTTTATGATATTTGGAACCATTATGGGAAGAATGATGGATATCATATACACATAGTAAATGATTTATTGGATGTTTCATAGATCATATTTATAAAGAGTTATCTAAAAATAAAAATTCATTTGTTGAATATTTTGATGGCTACCTAGAAGACTAATTGAAAATGCCATTTCATACTCTGGTTTTACAACTAATGGTTATATATTATATATAAAACATCATGATGATTGAAGTATGATGAAAAATGGTTTAGTTAATATTATATAGGAGGTTATTAAAATTATTTATTCCATGGATAAAAATTTAATTTCTTTGAATATTTCTTTTTTACATCATTATTGAACAAATATATTAGTTTTATTTTAAAACATTTCAGGTGCCAATTTTCAATTTCAAATAAGTTGACAATAGGAGTGTAGTGAAAGCTGATGAAATAGGATTCATGAAGGTGAATTTCAGTATGGTAGGGGAAAATTATGATCTATTCATATTGGAATCATAAGGATTGAAAGTATTTTAAGTTTAAAATACAAAAAAAATTGATTGATTGTCTTCTAGAAGACTAAAACAACTGTATGTTAATATGAAAATTCAATAAAGATTGACCCTTCCATTTGGATATCACAATTAGTTCATGAAAATACCAATGTTGAAAATTTATTATACATTATAGGGGACTACAAAGAGTGGATATAAATTATCAATTGATGATCCAAATCCATTCAGACTTTAAAAAATGAGGTTAATTAGAAGGTTATATAATTTCTTAATGTACTATGTTTTTTCATAAAATATTATATTTTCTCTTCTACATTATCATATCATAAATTAAATTTTTTACTACTCATGCTGAAAAATATTGTCCTTTTCACATGATGATGTTACAAATTGTGGGGATGAAATGACTATTGATGATGAAACTATAGAATCATTTTGGGATCAACAAAACCATGATGAAAAAAATAATGAAGCATTATCACAGTGTTGAATTAAATTATCAAGGAAATATGTAAGGGTATAAAATACGAGGTTATATGGAATCAAAAAATACAACATCATGAACCCAGAAATTCAATGTATATTAGTTCTTTTGGGTTCTCAATGAGGGTTAATTTTTTTATTGATAATTATTTTTCGTTCCATGTCTTGAAAGTAATTTAGGAAACCCATTCGGAATATGTAAACGAAATGTTACGATATCCAATCTCTATATTACTAAAAATTAAATTAATGAAATTCTAATTTAATTTTCATTATTACAAATAGAGTTCCTTTATATTCAAATATTCCCCGATGAGATATGTCTTAAAAGGTAATTGAAAATCCCATAGAGGCTTCCAAAATTTTCATACCAAGTTATAATATAAGGATTTTGACGGGAACATAAAGACCAACCAACCAGTTTGTTATAATCACATTATATAAAATGAAACATAGAATTATTTCATCTATAATCATGATTATAAATAATTTATGGTGTTTTTTTTGAAAAAATATTATTCAAAATTATTTAATTTACCCAATTTTATTTAAAAAATTTAATAAATGAACCAAAAAATTAACTCTGAAAATAAATGAAGTGCTTCCATAAAAATGTATAAATATCGCAAAGCATGGATGGTGAGTGTTTCACTATATATGAAATTGGTATATATTTCAATTCAACTATAAAATTCTTATGTGATATAAAAGAACATATTTTAAGTTGTATATATCCATATTGATGAATCAAAATTCAGAAACGCTTCCATTCCAAATCATGTACAATAGAAGGAGGCTCACGTAAATAAGGAGGGTAAACTAGTTGATGAAAAAGAATTAGTATAAAAAACATATTTATGTATGACATAATATTAATTCATTATTCATTATAAAATAATTAAATAAAAAAGTATATTTTTGTTCATATGTTTATTATATGATTTAGACACATGAATCGACAGTGACTGTGTTAGAAGAAAACTACTTCCAATAGCTTCGATGTGGCTGAAACAAAATTTCCACATTAGAGGAGTAGGTTTTGGATTGTATCCTAGAATATATATTGAAAAGATAAAACCACAATAATATTCATATAATATGATGAAAGGAATTCAGAAAAAAATGCTTTGCAAGATATTATTTTCTTGAGAGGTTTGGCATACGAATACATGATGAATGTTCAAAGGGAAGTGAAATAAGGATCCACACATAAAGAAAAAAATTACCCCTTTATGTTTTAGATTATTAGTTCCCATTAACCATATATTGTACCCAAGGTAATAAATTTTTTAATTTCTCAATATCATAAATTTGAAACAATCAACTTCTGATTACATTATATTACTAAAATTCTACAGTGTAATGTTGTATGTGATTTCTATATATCAACACCCATGAACCAGCTTATTGATAGGGGTATGATATATAATATTTTTGGGTACAAGGAACACCATAAAGAACTCCAAAAACACCACAAGATAGTGTGGATTTAGGTAACTCAAAGTATTATTCTTTCCCAGGTGCCACACACTTGTATGCCTAATTTGTTGGTGACATGACCTCATGCACGCCACTTCATTCACTAGAGGCATCAGAATAGTAGCTATAATCTATATGAATTATGGAGAGACTATAAACTCTTTAAGAATTAGCATAAAAATGTAAATCAATAATAAAAACAAGATTATATAACCACAAAACGAAAAAAATAGTATAACATAATGGATAAAATTTGAATACAATATCCAAACAAAAACAATAAATATGTTATGAAATATACATTCCATGAGTCAAATGAAAAACCCAAAAAGTAAGACACTGAAAACTCCAAGAGGGTCCTAACAGTAGGTCTAGTTCCCGCATCCATGCTCTATCCTGACTCAACCATTTAACATATGGATATTATCTTTATCCAATCCTTAAACCATGAAATCTATTTAGGAAATGGTTAGGTAGCCTGAGTAAGGAGTGAGTAAAACTTAGTCAGACACCTTTATTGGAATCTAAAATAACATCTAGTCCATAACCATGTAAAACATTTTATAAATAATAATGTAAAATACATAATTAAATTGTAATCATGTTTCATCATTTTTTAATTTACCATATAAACCACTGGGTTCCTAACGACACACCAACCCTCAATACCTATATCGGCTCTTTCCAGAGTCAGAAAAATAATTTGTAATAAGGTATTAAATATTTTATTTCATATCAATTCATCTCATAACTAGAACCATAGTCAATTCCAAACTCATGGGTGTAGAACATCACATCTTACTCACCCGGGATATTTAGAGCCTCACTCTCTATCCCACACCTCGTTTATCAATAAATTCATGACTATGGGATTTTGATGTAGATGAAAATTTACCCACAAACATTTATCAATAAATTCATTAATTTGGGATTTTGATGTAGTAGACCTTGTCCCACACTTTTTTATTAATCAATTCATCTCTATGGGATTTTGATGCATTATGCCTTGTCCCTCACATATTTATATATCAATCTATCACTATGGTATATTGATATAGTAGGCCATATTGCACACATGATTACCACATTTGTCACAATATCACATATATCACATCAATATTGTTTAACCAACATTAACCTTCTTATCACAATCGATAACAAAAACAACTATTAATTAATTCTATAAATAATTAATCCAATAAAATCAATTGCGTTGTCACACCAATTCACATTAATTAATTTGAAAATTAATTAATACTATTAAACAATATAAGATCTCATAATTAGTCTATCAATTAATTAATCTAATTTAATAAATTGAATAGTCACAACAATTAACATTGAGTAATTCAACAATTAATTAATAAAATTCAACAATATCAATATCCTAAAATTAATTCTGCCATTAATACTCTCAATTCAATCAAATTCACAATTGAAACAGTTCCCATTTATCTACTCAACAATTAATTAATACAATTCAATAATTTCAACATCCTATAATTAATTCAATAATTAATTATTCAAATTTAATAAATTTCATAATCAAAGAAACTACCATTAATTAATTAAACAATTAATTATTACAATTCATCTATATCAATACCTCAAAATTTATTCAGTAATTAATTAATCAAATTCAATAAATTTCATAATCACAATAATTCCAATCAATTAATTCCACAATTAAACAATCTTAATGTCCCATAATTAATTCAAAAATTTATTATTCAAATTCAATTAATTCCACAATCATAATAATTTCCAATTATTAGTTGGAAAGTTAATTAAAACAATTCAATAATCTCAATAACCCAATATTATTTTAACAATTAATACATGCAATTAAATCAAATACTAAATCATAACAATTCCTTTTATTTAATTCAACAATCAATTAATACAATTCAATTTTCTAAATATCCCATAATTAATTTAAAAATAAATAATTCCAATTCAATCTATCACAGAATCAAAAAAATTTCTATTAATTTACTAAAAAATTAATTATTAAAATTAAACTATATAAATATACCATAATTAATACAATAATTAGTTATTTTATTTTAATTAATTTCATAATCACAATAAATAAAATAAATTAGTTAAACAAATAATTAATACAGTAAAAAAATATCAATATCCCATATTTAATTTGAAAATTAATTTATAAAATTCTTAAATTTTATTATCATAACAATTTGCATTAATTAATTCACCAATTAATTAAGATAATTCAACAATCTCAATATCCCATAATTAATTCAAAAATTAATTATTGCAATTAAATCAATTACATAATCCAAAAAATTAGCATTTATTAATTGACATATTGATTAATAAACTTCAATAATCTCAATATCAAATTATTAATTTTTTCCCATATTAGTTAATTCAATTTTTGAATTTAAATTTATAATCATTTTTTATAAATTCTACAATTACATACACATAACTGAAATCAAGACATTGGGATTAGAATAATAGAGCACCCACCTCAAATCAATTATGAGAGATCTCCCATAAAAAATCCCAAATTCAAACAGAAAGGTCAAAGTATGATTAAAAGCAAGATATTGAAACAAATCATATAAACATGATCAAATGGATCTTCCACCATCACATCCTTGATCTAAACTCTTTCCAATGGTGCATTGAAAATGAAATATTATCTGGAAAGAGGAGTGAGAGGGAAGGAAAACTTATCAGTGAGAATCCACATACCCAGAGAGGTTATAAAAAATTAATCCGTCCTTTGATTCATCAAGAATGGTGTTTGAGATCCTCCAGGATTCTTTTAGAAGCCTCAAAAAATGAGAAGAATTTTTTGGGGCCTAGTTGGGTTGATTTTTGGAGAACTCCATGGGTCTGGGTATTTTTCAAACCAATCTTCGGGTTAATTTATTCTGTACACATGGTTTCATTTATTGGGCACACAGTTTCCCATAAATTTGTTCCCTAACTATGGACATCACCCATTGGATTCTCACTATTTATCTAATGAAGGAGAAATTTTTGAAAAACTATGTGCCAGCTGTGCAAATCCCCTTAGTTTGGGTTTTCACGGTTAACAAGGATGAGCACACAGTTTGGAAAAACCATGAACGAGAAATGAAAAAACCAACTTACTTCCAAATTTCTCTAAATATCCCTCAGACACACCAAAGATAAAAGACAAATATGATATAATCAAAATAAGGACAAAAATACATGTGAATTATCTTGAGTCATCTCCAGAAATGGTTCGGATGAAAAAAATCCCACCGTATAATTGATCATCCATGAGCTACACTCCCAAGCATCTCTATGATTCTAGGTAAAAATTATAGGGAAATTAAACCCATATATCTATTTCTCTCTCATAGGTTTCCTCCGTCACATGACCATGTTGCCACATCAGATGAACTTTTGGCATTCTCTCTATTATCCAACACACATGTCAGATGCTTCTTAAAGGACACATTAGTCATTAGCTCAACATCATTCATATCGATCACATAATAATGGTTGAGGTGACACCATCAAGGTTGTGACACATGGAACATGTCATTCTTAGCACTATACCCATTTGAAAGAGTCAATCAATATTCCACCAAGTAAATTCTCTCTACAAAATCAAATTATCTGAGGAACCTAGAAACCAATTGTCCGTTTCTCTAAATCCAATAGTGAACCAGTCTGGGCAACACCCAAAGGAACATAGGATTAACCAAACACCATCCCCGACCTGTTTTAGTCCCTATCTCTATGTTTAAAGACCCTATTCTATCTAGAACACCCGTCACACAAACAAACCAAAAAATTTCCCCCAATTCACCCAACTAATTAAAACATGAGATTATAACTATTACCGAACTAGACACCATTATTTCGTTCTACCATAACCCATCCAATTGAATCCCTGGTGATGTATTCAACCAACCACTTACTCGCTATGGTGATCCCCACTGTATATTGTATCTCACCACATCCATCTCTTGGTAGTTAGTCTTTCCAACATCATTTGGACCACATGAATCTCAAATCATGGTATTTCTCGATGAATCATCTAATGACATATCACTCTCCACCATATAAGTGTTGTATTCATCTCTATCTTCAATAAATTTCCAAATATTGCAGCAAACACCCCCTTCACTGGAGACCCAAAGGAGTGGCCATGTCCATATTGTCCACAATTGAGAATAAAATTGAAAAATTAACCATATCCTAGTCCAAGAATCCATTAAACAAACCCTTAACATGTTATTGACATGAAAAATTTCAATATCCCTCACTTAGGAGTAGCTGGTGGGGCACCGCCGCCACATAGCTTCACATATGAAATTCCCCTAGGGAGAAACCTTCAATAAGTTCATTCACACAACTAGAGACAATAATTAATTATCTTTTCATATAAAAAATTCTCTCTTGGTGTACACAATATGTTTTCATGGTATAAGGAATGGTTTTATTATGTTTGTAAGTACGACATAATACCGTAGATGATTACCACTAGATCCGATTCATCTCTAATGTTTCCTCTCACTATGAGGAAAACATAAACTATCAATAGTCTTAGATTCTTTTCCCAAAATAATCACTTAATCACCCTACCACCACCACTAAAGTGGGTTTTATTGACTAGAGATCACCACCTCTTTAAGACTTTAGTTATTCAAGCACCATTCATGTGACTCATAATGGAAACACAATGATCAATCACACCAATCCAAAGCTAAATGGTATCTTGTATAACCAGCACTTCCCACTATGTTCACATAGAGAACAAGGAGTTCTAATCCTGATCCACCTTAGCACATATCCCAAATGGAATCGAGCATCTTCTACATGTTCCAACACCTATTCCTCATCAAATCTCTCTAGGATACATACTTTCATGCACCCACTCACTAGGGTTACCCTGCTCACATTTTTGAACCATATCTTACAACACAAAGGCCTCAAAACCTATTACCATGATATCAAACTAGGAAAGTATCACATCCCATACCACCCATACCAATAAATAAATAAATAACAAGTAGTGTACTCATTTCACACTCCTAATGGTTCCATTATCTATATAATATTATAATGGTTCCCAAAAAATGTCTCTTCCGCTCAAATACCCAAAACAAAAGATGGCTCTTATTCCACAACTTCATGCTCATTTACAACCATTTCCCTTTTTTTCCTATAAAAAATTGTCATTTTATATTCATTTCTATACAATTCCAAACACATGAATAATGAAATATTACACAACATTAACAATTTTAAGTGGATTAATATAATTTTCTAACAAGTCATCACCCAAACCCATCCACAAGAACAAAACTGAGGCACTATCACCACCCTTCACCATCATACACCTTGGTAATGGTTAAAAAACCATATACTCATTCTCATTATACAATTTTTCCCATTAGATTCCCATTTCAACACATATTATCTAATTAACAATTTTCATTTTCACCTTAGGAACATTTTTATTAGTTACATGATAGAGGAAAACAAATAAATTTTAAAAACAAAATTGCAAAACATGTTTCTCATGTGTTATTAAAAATATGAATGTCACATTACTTGAATGATGCATGTATACAAAATAGTAATTCCATACTAGTCCAAGATTAATATATCATATATCTTATAAACAACAATCACATCACATAACAAGTTAATCAGTCAAGGTGAGATAACATCTTTGTGTAATAACAATTACTAAAAACCACCATCCCGCAATGGTAACATTAATTTTAACCTCATACATTGGTAACATACTCCCACACATCTGATCTTAAGCAAGTTTAAAATAATTATATTTTCTTATCTACCTTTCAAAAATATAGAGACTAAATATAATAAATGTAAAATCATATTATACCACTTTGTAATATCACGGCCTGGGTACCACTAGTGCCCCGAGATATTTAGTCACATGACCTCTGGCGCACCTCCCAGTATTCCAAAGGCCACTGACTAGTTGTGAGGGTCAATATTGGTAATGAGGATAGTATATAATCTTTATAAAAGATTCAAAATAATATAAATAAATCATAATAACCATATGTTATAACCAAATAAACAAACAAAAACATTATCACATAATGACTAAAACAATAACACAATATCCAAACTAAAGTAGTAAATATGACATAAAAATTACATGCTATGTGTAAAATGAAAACCCAAAATTATTACACTAATAAATCCATGTGGGTACTGACACCAGGTCTTGTTTATTCATTCATGTCCCATCCCAACTTGAACATCTAACATATGGATCATTCCCTTATCCTATCATAAAACCATAAAATTTATTCAACTACTGGTGATGCAGACAATGTAGGGTGTGAGTACAACTCCGTAAGACACCACCAATGGGTTCTAAAATAATATCCATTCAATAAGATTATGTGTATATTTTTAAAGAATAAATTAAAATGCATAAGTAAAAAAAAGTCACATTTATTATTTCTTCAACTAACCACATAAAGAATCAGGTTCTCGAGTACAGATGATCCCTCAATAATTTATTGAATCGTGATGATGTCTAAACCATATCCCATAACCCTGGTTACCAATTTTCATTTCATAGAAATTCATGTCATGACACATTGAAACTATATTCCAATGCCAACCCATGGGTTTAATACATCATGTATAACGCCTCATTGGTATTTAGAGTGTTATTCCCTATCTCATAACCTATTTATCAATCAATTCCTCACTATAGACTTTTGATGTAGTAGACCATTTCCCACACACATTTATCCATCAATTTAACACTATGATATTTTGATATAGTAGAACATATCCAACACTCGTTTATAGATCAACTCTTCATTATAGATTTTGATGCAACCGACCATGTGCCACACTCTTTTTTCTATTAATTCATCATTTTGGTATTTTTTAACAGACCATGTTCCACAAGCATTTATCACATATATACCGAAATCAAATATATAACATCAGTCAAGGTTAATTAGCGTTAAACATCCTTTCATAATTAATAATCAAAACATCTATTAATTAATCCAAAAATTAATTAATCTATTTCAATCTATTGTATTATAACAAAAAATATGACAATGACAACAAATAATTAATCGAATTAAAAAATATCAATATCCCAATAAAAATTCAACAATTAATTATTCCAATTTAATCAAATTTAAAAAAATAACATTATTTTATTCAAAAATTAATTAAAATAAATCAACAATCTCAAATTCTAATATTTAATTCGTTAATTAGTTATTAAAATTCAGTCAACTAAATAATAACAAAAATTACAATTAAAAAACTCAATAAATAATTAATTCAATAATATATTAATTCAATTCAACAATCTAAAAATCTCAAAATTAATTCAACAATTAATTTTTGTAATTCAATAAATCTCACAATCACAATAATTCCCATTAATTAATTCAATAATTAGTTAATAAAATTAAAATATCTCAATATCACATAATTAATAAGACAAATAATTTTTATAATTCAATAAATTCCATAATAAAAACCATTCCCATTAATTATTCAATATTTAATTACTAGAATTAAAAAATTTGAATATTATATAATTAATTCAACAATTAGTTATTCAAATTCGGTCAATTTTAAAATCATAAAAATTCCCAATAATTTATTCAAAAATAAATAAAAATAATTCAACAATCTCAATATCATATAATTTATTCGATAAATAATTATACAAATACAATCAATTTCATAATCACAACAATTTACACTAATTCTACAAAAAATAGAATCCCTAGGAGTGGCCTTTTCAAACCCACCACCACAGAAACACCCCTCCCCATGAAGGGATCAAACTAGAGAGAGCCCCAGTTAGGAAGGAGTCATTTCTATCCTTGATGGAAGAGTGTCCAAGGTGGTGACATCCCAATCCATGATGAATTGGAATAGAAATAAGTCATCTATGAGGGTTATTCCCCTATCCCACCAGAAACAACATCGGTTGACTCGACAAGGTTAATAGAGTGGGGGATAAGAGAATTCCCCAATATTTGGGATCCTGAGATTTGAACCCCTTACCTTCAATGAAACATTATTTCTATGAACATTCTCCCTTACCACTACACCACCACCGAAGTAGCATAATTCATACTAATTAATTAAAAAATTAATTAATACATTTCAACTAGCTCAATGTAATATAATTTATTCAAAAAGTAATTATTCTAATTCAATCAATTACATAATCACAATACTTATCATTAATTAATGAAATAATTAATTAATAATATTCAACAATCTTAATATCTCATAATTAATTCAACGATGAATTATTCCAATTTAATCAATTTCATAATCTCAACATTTACCATTCATTAATTCAAAAAATAATCAATATTTTTCAACAATCTCAATATCTTATAATTAATTAAGAATTTAATTATTCCAATTCAATCAATTTCATAATCACAAAAAATCCCATTAATTAATTAAATAATTTTTTAACCACCTAAACTATCATAATATCCCACAATTAATCGAAAATTAATTATTCAAATTCAATAAATTTCATAATACCAACCATTCCCATTAAGTAATTCAATAATTAGTTAATACAATTCAACAATCTCAGTATCCCATAAAAATATCAATAATTCATTAATACAAATTAGAATCCAATAATTAAACAATTTACCAAATTTATATATTATATTTAAAATATTCAACAGTTCTTCATAGAATAGAAATTCTATAATTACATGAATTTAAAAGAAATAAATAAATTTTTATTTGAATAATAGACCACTTTCCTGAAATCCATGGCGAGGAATCACCCAATGGAAATCCCAAATTGAAAAGGAAAGGTAAAAACCACGATTAAGAATAAGATATTTAATCAAATACTAAAAACATGATCAAATAGATCATCTACCAAAAAATCCAAGATAAAATCCCTTGAAAATGGTGGATAAAAAATTTCTCCTTTTATCCTCAAAGATAAGCGAGAGAGAAGGAAACCCTATCTGGGAGAAACCACATACTCAGATAGGTACAGATCCTTCAATCACGACTTTGGTTCATCATTAATGGTGTTTCAGAGTCCAATATATATTTCTAGAAGCATAAAAATGATAGTAATGAGTTAGGGATGAGTTTGGTTTATATTTAGTGAATTCCCGGGGTCCAGGTATTTTTAAAAATATTTTTTTAATTAATTTTGTACACACAGTTTCCTGTACAGGAACACAGTTTCCCTAAACCATTTTCTGTAACTATTTTTCTCACATAGGGGTGTAGCACATTTTCACATAATAGAATGTTTTTTATGAAAAAACGAGTTCCAAAATTGAAAATATTTTATGTTTAGGTTTGTATGACTTGATAGGATGGGCACACGATTTGAGAAATCAGTGCACTAACTGTGCAAAACACATATACCTTCCAAAATTAGTCAAAATTAATCTAATGTAAGTCAAGATAAAATCTCAACATAAAATACTCAAAATAAGAAAAAATAATACCAGCAAAAAATAATGATAAATCTCAAAAATAGTTCTGGATCATACAATAAAGATATGACTGCTGAGCTACATGTTCCTATTAATGAACTAGATATTAGAATGGTCAATGATGATATTGGAACATTCATCGCATGGACATATGATATTATAATTATACATTATTGTATGTCTTTGAAAATATCATATGATAAAAAATTAGTAGTTGATAAAAATGTTTTGAAGTGAAGAATGATATTATATGAAGATAATGTGATGGGGAAAGAGAAGGTCTTATAATGAAAATCTAGTGAATCAAACCAGAAATAAAAAGGACCTTATAGAATTATATTATCACTACTTGTTCCAAATAATCTTTTAATATCATTAAAACATCATAATGACACAACATTTAATGATGAATATATGTGTTTCATTTTATATAAAGAATAAATATTTAGATCTTTCATTACTGACACAGTCGGTCTTGGGAGTATGAATGAGATTCTCAAGATTGAATAGATGGGAGCCTTCATTGTGAATAAATACATAAGGTACATATTCATAATAGTTTTGTTAAAATATTAATATAGTAGGATCATTAAATATAATAACTAGTCATATTTATATATGAATTTATATTAATACTATGTATAGGAGAAAACATAAGACAAATTATTCGGATTAATTAATTCCTATATCATTTCTATGAACAAACAATTTTTTGTTATTAGAGAAATTAAATAGAAGAAATATGAGCTATATGATATGTTTGATAAAAAATTAATATACAAAAAAAATTTGATGCCTACAATGCAGGGGTAAAACTCTACAATCTAATCAGAAAAAATATATTTTTATTATCTTCATTAATTATTTGTTTTCTTAAGAAGCACTCAATGTTCATATCACCAAATATAGATTCCCAATATATTTATATTTTTAATCCAATTCATAAATATTCAACAAAATAACAATACATGATTTATATTATGAAATTGGAATAAACTGCTATAAAAAATGTATATATATAATTTGAATTAAAGGTTTCATTAAATGTCTTAAAAACAATTTTAATTCAGCAAGGATCACAAAAAATATAAGCATGGTATGAATTTGGTGATTGAACCTATAAATCCTATATAATACTTCAAATGGAAATAGATTAATGTATATAGATAAATGTTTGACTATAAAAACATATTTCAAATCAATGTACTTATTTTTTTTGATGTTTGTGCAGTGTCTGAATCGAGATAATGGCAATAATTGTGTATATAATGTTTCAACATTTATTAAAGAGATCATAAACCATGGAAAACCATCATCCCCAAATATTTTATATCTAAATTAAATTATAATTTCATTAAATATATTTCTTAATCATTTATTTTTGTTTATTTTCAAGTACTAAAATTGTTTTTGATAACCATCATGCTCAAAAGTAGATATAAATTTGTTTATTGATTATTGGGAAATGTTCATAGCATCAAAATGTTTTCATAAAAACCATTTAGGTGGATACCTACTATTTTTGTGATCTAGTATGGGCTATGACATTAAAAATATAATTTTGGGGTTATTCATTAGTGTAAGATTGCTCATATATTATTTTTGATATTTTTATCAAGAACAAATACAATGGAGAAAATCAATTTCAGTAGAAATGAGATAAAAATATGGTGTTAGAATGTATATAGGCATAATGAAAAAATAAATTCCTATAATGTATTTAGTTCAAATAATTTTACCTCATTTCTTAGTTAATTTACTTATTATTTTTAGTATAAAATTAGAGTAATTCCCATTTTAGGGTTCAATCATTTGTGTTGGTAAATGATAAAAGAATATAAATACAATGGATTCAATTTGGTGGGTGGTTGAATTATTTGGGATATTAAATCATAAATTAGATGAATTATATAACATCACAAATTATTGTGAAATAAATTGATGTAATACGTCATGTTTACATTAGTAAAATGGATTGAAAAAAATTGATTCTCTTGAATGCACATGATGTAAAATTAAATCAGCACATGGTTCTATCACATAGAATCATATAATCATTTTATGTGTAGATATGTTTAACCTACCCTTATTATGCATATAGATAATTTTTTATTTGAAAAACAAAAAAATCTATCTATTGGTTTATCACTATTATGCATGTGCTATTTCGTTATGTAAAGTGATCCGTGTTTACAATATCATTAATAAAAAACTAATCACCATAATCAAAAAAATACTTGACCTTATGGGTGTCCCAATTTTTTTGAATAATTATGATATTTTTTTGTTTGATTTTATCATATCCCAGAATATTAATAAGGATATAATAATCTATAACATAATCAATGAAGATATAACAGATACACTTGATTTTAGTGTCATTTGGATGATATTAATAGTTATACTGATGTTTAATACTGTCAAAAAGGGGTAAAAAAATTAATAATGAAGTTTAGTATACTCTAAAAATTCAAAAAAGGGCCACACTAAATATTTTTCAATAAAATAATTTATATAGTTTATCATGGAGTTTTTACGCTCATTAGTGTTGAATGGAAAAGATAGATTTTATTATGTTCCAAAAAACTCAAATGTAAATATTTATTTTAGTTCAATTAATAAACAATAATTGTCTTACACTAATGGTTAATTGTTTATTGGAATAAATAAATTGATACACTAATATCTAGTTTAATCCAAGAATATATAATTCTTTTTTGTTGTAAATAATAAGGAAATTGTCTATATATGAGTTTTACACCAGCCCAAAAGGATAAAAGTTTTTATGGTAAGTTTGTGTAATACGTGAATGTTATGTTATTATAAAGTGGATAAATATATCATTCTATTGGAAATGGACATCTAAAATAGATTATATGTATCCGCATTGGGTGAATAAAAAATGTTATTTCTTGGAATCATGATTTAAAATAATTTTAATAGGAATGAATTATCTCATATTAATGTTTAAAATATTTCTATATAGATTTATAAACATAATAATTTTTTTAATATAGGTGGATTATTTTTCTTGATTTGGGGTGGTTTTTTTGATGTTCTTCATATATATGATTGATTAGAAAGAACATGTTATTGTCTGATGGAAGAGGAAACCTATGTTCTCTGAAAAGTGATATGTTTGAGGTAGCATAATGTCACACCTCTCCACATGGAGTGGTAGTATGGTAATGAGGTTCTCTATAATAATATAGAAATATATTCATATCTAATGAATAATTTAATATTCAAGGCTTCTTCGGAGTACTACGAAACACCCATTTTGTCCTTGAAGGATCCATACGAGAGTATGGGGAAGGCTAAGTATCGTGATAAAGAGGTTTCCTCTTCCATTAGAATGATCCTTGTTCCATATTTTCTATAATTTTCTAAATAGTTGAAATAAAAACACAAATCATTAATCAAATATACACACCTCAATATCATGAACATTTTTCTTGGTAAGACATGGATTGTATGTTATTATTTTATAATTCTTATTTTAGTTCAAAACACACATCACACACTCAAAATATATCAAAAATATAAATATAGTTTTCATACATTAATAAAACCATCCAAAATTAATTTTTGATGCCTATGAATAAGTCTCACCTCAATCTGATTCATTTTGTGACATGTATGAATCCATGTATGTCTTTTTATTTAAAATTAACCTTATTTTTAGTAAAACATACAACTGACATAATCAAAACTGAGAAAACAAATTCAATTTTTTTGATACTTTTGGAAAATGATACATATGTCATTTTTATGTGTATGATTCAACCACACCACAATCTAACACACTGTGTTCTCGGGGTGACTCTAATTTTACATTATTAGTTTAAAGTTTAAATTTAGTTTAAAAAGTGTTTCACTCACTAAAAACTAAGGAAAAATTCTTGTATTGTCTAGATAATTTAGGGAAATGATTCATTTGTCATTTCTAATGTGCAGTAAATAGCTACACATCAAAACGATAAATAATCTGGCTAGTAAGACCCAATGTTCTTATTTTATGTTCAAAATTACATTTTCGTAAAAAAAATACAACCATTATTCTAAAACATGAGAAAACAAATTTTAATTGTTTTGATAATTCATTAAAATAGTACAAAAATCATTTTTTATTTTTTGAAATAATTGTAACCTAAATATGACATATGATGTGATTGGTATGACTCAATGGATGAATTTTTATTTAAAATTGACTTTAATTTAATTACAAAATACAATTATTAGAATCAAAAAGAATAAAACAGAATCATATTGTTTTTATACATTAGTAAAAAGATACATAATTGAATTTTGGCATGTAATAATTAGCCTCACCTCAATCTAATACTGAACATTCATCATATGACATGATGTGTCTGTTATCAGTTTAAAATTGAGATTTTATCACATAAATTGTTAATCACTGAAAATCGATTAAACACAATTGTATTATAATGAAAATTTAGGGAAATAATTAATTTATAGTCTTTTGATGTGTATTAATTAGTCCCACATCAAACTGAAAAATGATGTGATTGGTATGACTCAATGTGAACGTTTCTATTTAAAAATGGAAAATTAGTAAAAAAAGAAAAACTAATATAATAATAACATATCAAATTAATTGAAATTGTTCATATAATTTATGAAAATGATCCATATAGAATATGTGATCTTTAATAATCCAGATAAACTCGATCCTATGCATAGTGTGATCGGTATAACTCAAAGTGTGACCTTTGATTTATAATGGATGTTAGTTGTCATAAAAAACACTACAAACATACGTAAAATTTATAAAAGTAAATCATATTTTTTTTAAATAAGTAAAATGATCTATATTTTATATTTGACATGTTCAAATAATAATCAACTCAATCTAATGCACTATGTTCATGGTAAGACTAAAAGTGTCAGTTATCAATTTAAAATTGATATTTTAGTTCAAAAAGTATGAATCAGTAAAAATGGGACAAACATTCTTGGATTTTATTAATAAATTTTTTTAAAAATTAAAATTCATTTTTTATGCATAGGAATTATTCTGTCATCAAACTGACACTGTATGTTAATAGAATGACTCAAATTGTGGGGTTCCAACATAAAATTAAAATTTAGTAAATAATATACGTGACATACTCAAAACATAGAAAATAGATTTGGATTTTTTTGATACTCTAGGAAAATGTTTTGTAAGTCATTTGGGACATGTAATAAACATACTAATCTCAATATGAATCATTGTGTGATAGGAACAACACAAATTGTTTCTTTTTATTTAAAATTTACAATAATTTGAGTAAAACGAACAATTAGCATACTCAAAACCCAAAAAACGCATTCATATTATCTGATACATTATTAAAATGATCCAATATTTATTTTTTGACAAGTATAATTTAGTCATACCTCAATCTGACATGTGATATTATGTTATTACTCAACGTGTTTATTATTAGTTTATAATTGAAATTTTAGTTCAAAATGTTTTAATAACTGAAAATAGAGATAAATATCATGATTTTCCATGATAATTTTTTTTAAAATGATCCTAATTTTTTTTTGAAATTTAATAATTAGTATCACATTAGAATAACACATGTTGTGACCAGTTTCACTCAAAGTGTTTGTTTCTAGTTTAAAATGTCAGTTTCGTAGAAAACATAAATGACCTAATAATAATTGATAAAATAATTTAATATTATTTTTATACTGTGTTAAAATGATCCATAATTATTTAGGGATGTGTAAAAATAATCCTCACCTCAATGTAACATTTTGTGTGACTGTTATGACTCCAAGTATGTATCTTTATTTATAATCGACATTAATTTTAATAATAATGACAATTGACATACTCAAAACTATGAAAATGAATTCATATTTTTTACACTTTATTAAATTAATTCATAAGAATTTTTTTATTTGTAGTAATCATATATACCTCAATATGATACAATATTTTCTCGGTATGACCCTGAGTGTTTTTTATTAGTTTAAATTTTTTATTACAGTTCAAAAAGTTTCACTAAATGAAAATAGAGAAAACACACTCAAATTATCATGATAATAATATTTTAGAATAAAAAATTCATTGGTTACATTTAGTTATCAGTCTCATTTCAAGCCAACACATTATGTGACCAGTATGACTCAAAGTGCATGTTTTTATTTTAAAACGACATTTTTGTATTAAAACACTAGTTACAAACTCAAAATTGATAACATGAAATAAAATTATTTTTATAGATTATGGATAAAATACATAGGTCATTTTGGTCTTTTAGAAATCATCTACACCTCAAAATGACACACGGTGTGACTAGTATGACACATACAATGTATTTTTCTTTTAAAATTGTCATAAATTTTACTAAAAAAAGATATTTGACATACTCAAAATTGCGAATAAACTTGGGGACTATTTTAATTACTTAGATAAATGATACATAAGTAATTTTAATTTTTAGAAATAATCCTCACCTCAATCTGATATATAATGTGTTTGATATGACCCAAATTTTTCATTACCAATTTAAAATTGATATCTTAGTTCAAAAAGTTTCACTAATAGAAAACTAAGCTAACAAGCTCATATTGTCTCACAAAATTAAACAAGGATTCTTATGTCATGTTTTAAGTGTAAGAGTAGTTATTGCCTCTAAACAATACATGATGCGACATGTATGGTTCTAAGTGTATTTATGTATTTTAAAATAATGTTTTAGTAAAAAAAGAAAGCGATATACAGAAAAACAAGAAAAACATTCTGATTTTTTTTTAATAATTTAATAAAATGATCCATCTATCATTTGGGAAATGTAGGAATCATCATCACCACAATCTAATGCTTGGTGTGATCTGTAAAACTCATAGTGTG
Organism: Viscum album; assembly: GCA_963277665.1. Lineage (NCBI taxonomy): Eukaryota > Viridiplantae > Streptophyta > Magnoliopsida > Santalales > Viscaceae > Viscum > Viscum album. The sequence goes on along the minus strand of OY728119.1, from coordinate 1,006,928,387 downwards.
TCTTATTATTTAAAATTTACATAAATTTTAGTAAAAAGTAGCTGATATTCTCAATACAAAGAAAAAACATTCATACAGTTTTGATAGATACCAAAAATACTCCATAAAACATTTTTATGCATGGGAATCATCCAAAACTCAATATGATATATAATGCGCCATATATGACTCAAAATGTCCATTATCAGGTTAATATTAATATTTTATTTCCAAAAAAATTTAGTCATTAAAGACAAATAATAAATTCTTTTATAGTAATGATAATTTTGGAAAATGATGCATAACTATATTCTTACGTGTATGAATCAATCCCACATCAAACAAACAAATGGTGTGACTATTATGACTCTTGGTGAATGTCTTCAGTTTCAAATGAGATTTTAGTAAAAACACAAGTCACACACTCAAAACCAAGAAACACATTCTAATTGACAAGATAATTTAAAAAAATTATCCAAATATCATATGGAACATGTTTGAATAATCATTACGTCTATATGACACACGATGTTTTCAGTATGACTCCAAGTGTATTTTTATTAAGAAAAATTGACATTAATTTTTGAAAAAATGATAATATACATACTCATAACTGATAAAAAAACATTCAAATTGTTTTTGATACATTAGTAAAATGATCCTTATGTAATTTTGGACATGTATGAATTAGTCTCACCTCAATCTGATACATTATGTTACTAGAATGACACAATGTGTCTGTAATTAGTTTAAAACAAACATTTTAGTTCAAAATGTGTCACTAACTGAAAACTGAGAAGATACACAAGGATTTACTTGATAGTTTTGTTAAATTATTATTAAGCCATTTGTGATATGAAAGAATCTGTCTCACTTCAAAATAACAGATGATGTGATTGGTTTGACTGAAACTATGTGTTTCCAATTTATATTGACATTTTTTTAAAAACACAAGTGACATATATAAAACTAAGAAATCATATTTGAGTTATATTGATACTTTTGTTAAATGGTCGATATGAAATTTTGGAAGTGTAGGAATCATGCACACATCAATATGATAATTGGTGCGATGGGTATGACACATTGTGTTAGTTGTCAATTTATAAGTTCCATTTTAGTTCAAAATATGCCTCACATCTCTAAAACTGATCAAAATAACTCATATAGTTTTAACATCATTTTAGATAATATTAATTAATTTCCCTATTATTTTAATGTTATATGTATTTAATTAATTTTCATGGAGGTAATGCTTGAAGATTAACACATAATGAGGTGACTTTCAAGAATCAACCACAACAAAATCTGTACACTGTGTTTCTAGTATGTCTCAAATTTTAGTTTAAAAGTTTAGAATAAAATTAACACATTATTTTAATTTATTTTTCATTGTATTAACAACATATGAAATGTTTTCTTATAATAGTTTAATACTTTTCTTCAGCTGAGATGGTATTTTTGGTGATAACATGAGTGGTGATTTTAGAAAAAATATAAAAGAATAATTATGTTTTTAAATTAGTAAGAAATTTTTTATTACACCATATAATTAAATAAAACAATGCTTGAAATACCTATAATATAGTTTTTTTTTATTTTTTTATAAATTATATTTCAATTATAATCTGTATTGTCCTTGTATTTTGTTTCTGGTGAAATATATACTATATATGTGCTGTTTTTGGTCATGTGGTGTGATATAAATATAGCAACAAATTTCTGTATTCCCCTTTATCAACACTCTTACGAGCGTTGATAAAGGTTCCATTTATTATAATTTCTAGTTCTACTAATAAAGGTCCCGTAATCAATGATTATAAAAGTGATGATGAAGTGTCTCATTCATAGTTCTAAAAATGATATGATAACGGGGCCCTTTATCAGTTCCAAATAAAATCACTGATAAATGGGACCCTTTATTAGAACATTTTTAGTGCTAAAAAAGGTTCCCTTTTTAATCACTTTTCTAGCACTAATAAAATCCTAGGCCTTTTGGTCATTCTCTCATAGTCAAAATTTTAGCACTAATAAAGGCTATTATTATCTTTATTAAAGTCATGTATTATAGTAGTGTAAGAAGTAATATTATCGAATGAAATGAAATTGTGTTATGTAATTCTTTACGAAATGGTATCTTTTATGTCAAACACATTTAGATGAACCAAATAAATTTGAAACATAAAGAACCATTAATATTTAATTATTTGTTATATTTTATTTCAATGTCATAGTATGTACACCACATAAAAGTGAATTGGTTTATAATAACAAATAAATCACAATGGAATGTTAATTGAGAAGAAATACCTTACCACATGCTTCTTTTGGGTTGAAAATTATTTAAACTCTTATATAGTGGTTTTAGACATGTTATTAACTTAAAAAATAACCATATTAATATTTATAATATCATTTATGATCCTTTAGTCACAGCTATTAACCTATTCCTTGATAATCATTATTTATTTTCATTTTTCCTGGTGATAATTTCCTTGTTTTCATATTCATTCTTTATCATGAATGATCGAGTTCAGGTGAATGTTATACAGTTTCATGCCCACTAAAATTATAATTATGACATACTTATTATATTTTTACATCAATTTTATTTTTAAAACCAATCATTTATGATTGTTATTAATAATTGAAGTATGCTACGATCATGGAGGCAATAGGCCATATATACGTATGAGTAACATTTCCATTTTACAATGATAATAAAGTTAATGTGGTATGTAATATTTAATTATAAAATTATTATAAACAAATATTATATACCATTTTAGATCTTTAAATATATTTATATATATCATCCATGTGGTTTGGTGATGAAAATAGAGTCACATTGCTTTGTGATGATGATAGTCCACAAATAAACAAATGATGTTATCATCATTAAGTGGGTGACAGGTAAGAAAGAATATTAAAATTTAATATAGAACAATAAGCCATTAAGATCATAATTATATCCTGTATATCACTTATATTTATCATCATTAAAATTGTAACATTCCTTGTAATGAATTAGTGAATGAAGAATCACAACGCTTCATGAGGCAGTAGTCTGTCATAGACACGAGCGACATTATCATGTGCCCCCTACTGAATATATATATATATATATATATATATATTTATTTTTGAATTAATAAATACATAGGTATAAATATGCTATTAATATAATATATATTAATCGGATACACCATTGTACCCCAACGATAATGTGTGTAATGAAATAATGAATGACAATAGTTCACGAAGTGGTAGTCTACGTACACATGAATGGTGATATCATATCACATTTAATGTAATTGCAGATAGATTTTAGAAATTACCAGATTATGAAAACATCCATGTATATGGAAGATAATAAATTTATTATATCATCATGGATTAATATTAATTAAATGAGATTGATAGTGAAATAAAATAATAATGCTTTTTGATGAATGCTACATCTTCGTTGGGTTACCCCATTATGTTTTCACAAAATCCACAAAAAGTTTGATTTATTCCCATAATAACGATTCTATGATTAGAGTTAAGAATTTTTGAAGTTATTTCAGTATCTCTGTTACAATCCAAAAGCGTTTTAATGTCTGAATAATAGAGTATAAAGGGTTGTTTTTATAATTAGGTTAGTGGAACACCTATATGTTTTTGAAAGGATTCACTAATTGCCATGGTTTTATCATTCAAAATATTAAAAAATGCTAAATTATATAATATATAATAAATATGTTCAAATTCTATACATTAAATGGGTTTTTACAGATTTTTGTTATTTTTAACCGTTATCTTTTTATTTTAACACATTGTAAATCCATTTTTACTTTAACAATTGTAATTAATTTGTATATTTTCAATATTAATTTTTTTATAAAATTATTTCATTCATATTTGTTATTATAAATTAAATTGATTCCAAATATTATATCCATTTTTTTCAAATTCAATTAATAGAATTGGAAAATAAATTAATTTAAAATTAATATCATAGTGGTGACAAGAAGCATGTTTTTTTGAGAAAAAATGTTCAAAAGTTAACAATTTATTTTATAAACATTCAATATAATAATGATTAAAATGACCAAAATTGGATTAATTTATATATAATTTAACTATTTATACTTTAAAAACTTCAAAAATTATAATTTGTCTTTATTAATAATTTAAATGAAAATGATGTTTTAAATAAAATTTAGTATTTTTCCCAATTATTCAAAAATTGAATCTCCTTCGAAAAACCCTAGAAATTATCCCTATGATAATTATGGTATTATGATTTCAAAAATGTTATCATTTTTTTAAATATACTCTATATAATTGGTAAAAATTAATATGATATTTTTTGTGCAAAACACGAATAAACCGTCTTTTAAAAAATTATAGTCTTCCACAAACATTTCTTTTTCATTTAAATGATTATTATTTTATTTCGAATCAATAGATAAAAATAATTTTAATAATTTAATCACTAATGTTAATATCCATTATTATAATGGAAATGTGATAATTATTTTATTAAATAATAATATTTTAATGATATTTCTCTTTTTATTTAAACTCAGTGTTACATATAATGAAAGCTAAACACAATGTTGTGGATAACAAAAGATAAATATATTGTTGTGTGTAACAAAAGATAAAATCACTGTAATTTTTTTGAAATATATTGAAGGGGTAGAATTTGTTTAAAAATAAATATATTTTAATGTATATGGGTGTTATATTTTCATCTATGATTGGTGTTGTGTGTCACAAACTTTATCGATTTCATTATTATTATTTTAAAATCACAGAGTGTTATATTATCCCCATATTCAATAAATTGAATCCTTACAATTTAATGTTGACCATATTAATGAAGGGTATGATATTTTAAAATTATTTTCTAAAATACCGACATCATAAAAATAGTTAATGAAATATCCACTTTCTAAAAATGTATTTTGAGTACAATGATCATATGACATAACATATATCTGTATTTCTACGTAGGAGAAAATAGGTGGTATGTGATGATGTGGACATAGAATAAAACATGAATAACTATAGATAATGATATAGTTCATTGATCACAAGATGATGAATGATTAATTGAATGTAAAGTGGATAAAAACCATAAATATCTTGTTGGTCGGAGTGGAATCTCACGAGGGGGTGGATTGAGTTCCTATATTAAATTTCTGGGAAAAAACATTCCTAGAAAGATCCACATATAAGAAACAGCCAAATTAATTAAGGTAGTAGAGATATAAATGTTTATTTGGTCAATAGGTTTCTAAATGGGGGATTAGTCCTTAGTTTAATCGGTGTAAAACACTTCTTCAACTTTTGAAACATGTTTACCAAATTAAACCCACACACACACTATCCCGAACTTACTATCAATGTCAATGAAACAAAGTTTTCTATTTTAGCAATTATAAGCAGTGAAAAATTGATAAAAAATGGTGTTACAAAAATATAGTACACAATAGAGTTTAAACAAGAGGTTCAGTCTCATGTTGATACTTAATCCTCTCCACTTGGGGATCACCTTCGACCAAGCAGTTTATATTAATAATAAACATGACCCACAGCCTGTATCAGGATTTAGAAAAGTTTTCACAAACTGTCCAAGGTTCACACCTACTACCACTGCTCTTCGTGGAAGAAACAAACAGTACAGACATCACATGGTCACTTCCATAGTTATACGTGGGAAACAAAATGTCAGTGAAGTTTGATGTGAGGATTTTCAGTATCCTCCAGTTCATGCATAGGAGATAGTTTTTGTAATGGATAGACACACACTTCATATAAATGTAAAATAAAAAGAACACAGTAGATCTAATATTATGATATTGTGATTAGAAGGATCTATGTGTTTTCAGTTCAGCTCGTGACTCCTTATGATGAGGAATTTTCAGTTTGAGTCTTCCTTTTGAAGTTTTCCTCAAAATAATATTTCGTGAATCCAAGTTCAAGCTTTCAGGAGGTGATTCTTATGCTTCTTATTTGTCAGAATTTTGAGGAATAATAGTAGGCAACCTTAAATTAGTTCTCCCAAAATGATTTTCCTGAGATTCTTTGGTTCACAGTGTAAGCCTCGGGTGATTCTTCTTTTTTTCTTTGATCATGCGAGTAATCTCTTTCTCATTCAATACTCTATACTCTGACATGCCTTTTCACACACACATCAATTTTTATCATTGTACATAGTTTCATCCTCGATATTCTCTTTTATATTTGAGATCTGACAATATAAATAAGTAAACAACGTGCGGTCCTCCTCATACATAGTATTTCCCCCAGATACAGTTTCTTGATATGTCTATAATAATTATTAATTAATGTCAGAAGCATTAAATTTACCAAATATGGTCATTATAATAATCATAAGAATTTGAAAATGTATGGAAGGGTATGAATCTATCGATTGATAATGGTATCCTTCACAATAGTAGCTTTGCATTGATAGCCTTCAGTAGTAGCCTTCATCGGTAGATTTGCATATGTTGCCTTCATCAGTAACCTTTACATTAGTGAACTTTTTATTTGTGACATTTGAATCAGTAACCTTTTCATTGGTGACCATTGAATCAGTAACCTTTGCATTGGTGACCATTAGTGGTCACGTTCAGTTTTAGCTTTGCATCAGTTGCCTTCAGCGATATCCTTTACATTAGTGACCATTCCATCAGTGACCTTTGCATCGATGAACTTTACATTGGAAACCATCAGTGGTAGCCTTGCATTGGTAGATTTCAGAAGTAACCTTTCTTCGATAACCTTTAAATTGATGACCATTTCATCGGTAACCTTTGCATCGGTTACCATTGCATTGGTAACCTTTTCATTGGTAACCATTGAATCGATAACCTTTTCATCGATAACCTTTGCTTAGATAAATTTTGAAATGTAAGCTTAAACAATATAATAGTGAGATTAAAGATACATAGGTATCACTAGATAGAGATTATAAATATTGATGAAACATGATTATTCTCTAGTAGAAATATGATTATTGCATAAATGAAACATGATTTGGGATTATCAAAATAGGTGAGTCCAATAATCTCCCCCTTTTTGATAATAAAAAATTAACTTATTATTTTATAAATTAGTGTTATGAACATTTGCTAATATCATAAGAGGTGTGTATAATTAAAACCGATCAGTGGTTATGGTGGAAAATATAAAATCAGTGTATATATGAAAAAATTTTAGTTAACATAAAAACATCTTCCCATTTGGTTAACTTAGGGGAACACTTCTCCCGCTTTGTGATTAAAAAAAAGAATGTAAGAAAAAAAGTGACAAAAGAGGATTTTATGAGCAGTGAAGCAATAATACAAGATAAAAAAATTATACGAAAGATCCATATCAAATAGGACATCCCACATTCAATCCACATAAAAAATGTCCAAGAGAGCATTGTCATTTGAAGCAGAGGAGGTATGTTCGGAAGATGGAGGGATATGCCTAGGTATGGTAGTCAGTAGGGTTAGAGGAGCTGCAACAGAGGCATCATTACACCTGTAGTTAGTCGATATCTGAGGAATCGTAGGGGTCAAGCTTCAGATGGCCTGGGCATGAGTCATAATTCGTGTAGTAATGGTATATCTTAAAGCAGCCGAGGAATAAGGTAAGGTTAGAGGAAAAATGATGGGAGTGTAGTCCAAATGGAGGGAAGGTAAAATCAGATTTATGAAATACATAATAATACTTCCTCCTATTTCCATGGCTGAGATAAAGTCATCCTTATTCTATGTGAATCTCTCCAAGGCAAGAGTCAACACTCTAATCCTGCAAACATGATCCTTAAACACCTGAGTGACATGTGGGATCCTCCTGTTCTCCAATAGTAGCTTCAAGTGACCATCTATATGATGCTTAGTATACACACTTTTGCAATTGAAATAAACTTTCTCTTTGATGGCCTTCTGATCATGAACAGATTCCCTTAGATAATTCCCCACAAGCTTATGAATTTTCCTACTAGTGGAAATGACTTGAGTCAGAGAAAGAGGGTCTAAGGTACTAGAACCCGAGAATTTATCCATATATTCTCTTTCAATGGACCTGAAGGCATCCAGATCAATAGGAGGAGAGGATGAAGATGAAGCAAATGCACATAGAGGTGCCATAGTGAAAGCCCCTATCTGCTTAAAAGATTTTGTGAGCCCACTGATCAGCCTTTACACATCATCATCATGGGCACTCACATGTGTCTCCATTGAATTCATAATGTCTTCAAACATAGTGACCATATACAGAACCACACTCATATAATATCTTAGATCTCTGTCCAATTTCACCATTAAATCCATAAATGAGTCTAATCTGTCAATAAACTGTTTCACAGATTCCATAGACTCTTCCAAGGTTCTGACCTGATTCTGGAACTCCCTCACTAAATGTAATAGATTTGATTGAGAGGTAGAAAGAATAGTCTCCAAGGTAGATGCCACCACTTCTTGATTTAGGGCCACTGATCTTTCTATCTCGATAGATTTATCATCAAAGTGCCTTTTCAAATCCGACTTCAATGATTCCAAACCATCCTTCTCTACATAGTCTCATGGTAAATTCACTAATATCAGTACAATAGTATTATATGTAACAAAATGAATTGGAGGACTTCTAATAGGCTGGTCATCATCATAATTTCTAGAATCTATCCCTAAGAACACAAATCCAGGGTGTTCTGACCAATCTCTTATCCCATGAATTACAACAACCGAACCTATTGCAACTAGTTCCTCCCCCACACATGGAGAATTCTATTGAGCTATCACATTCACTACATCCATACCTCTTTGATCAAAAAAATCAATAGGAGAGTCCACTTCCACTTCCACCAAAAAATGTTCAACTTCTGCCAATGCATTTCCACCTTCAACCAAATCATGAACCTCTTCATCTACATTTTCTACCATTTTTATATGTCCTATTAGAGGATTGAGACTTTGACATTCTTCTTCACTTTCACTAGCAGTTGTATGAAATTCATCATGACTAGATTCATAGTCATGTCCCTCCTTTGAGGTCTCTATAATGTATCTAAAGACATTTTATCTCATTCTACTTCATTGGTTTCCTCATCATCACTATCCCTTAGGACAGTCTTTCTTTAGGCATCCTTTTTAGTGGGCATGGCTCCCTAAAAGTTACAATATTGGTCTGTGGAATGTTAGGATCACTCTTGTCATCTATACAAGAGTCATATCTGACATGAATAAAAGTTGCCTCTTCATCATCATTTGAATATGCAGTGTAACAACCCGAGAATTCATGTTTTGTGTAATGATATGTTTCCCCTTTTAGTTGGACCATCTTGCTTTAAAAAGAAAATGAAAATAAACGAAAAATGTAACAACAAGCATGAATGGAACACTCCTTTATTAAGAAACATGACGATTACATCTTCCCACAATCAAAACATCACTAACCGAGGATTCCAACCAAGAATCCGATTACAATGACAGGAAGACTGCTTAGAACCACTAAGAGCCCGAGTACGCGGTAAGGATTCCGAGCATCCATCATAAGGAACGTAAGGATTGCTGAAGCCACCGCGACCGTGCTCAACACCAAGGGGATCATACGAACCATCCTTGCTTCTCCTTCAGCCACTTGAGGTAAGGGTCACCGAGACCTAATCCTTTTATAAGCACCAAAAATGACCGTTGGACCTCAAACGGTCATAAATCTGACCGTTGGACCTCAAACGGTCATAAATCCGACCGTTGGAATAAAATGATCCGAATGTTACATGTGTAGTTTTCTTTAATGTTTTAAATGACCTCAATGTTAATTTTCCTTTGTTTTCAAAAAATAAGATTTGTATTTTATGTTTTAAAAGGAAATAATTAGTATTATTGTGTTCTTCCATTATTTGTTATATATATATGTAATTTGAGCAAGTAATTATTTGTTTAATTTATTTTCTCTTTTAAAATGGTGGACTAATGTTTCTGGTGAGGTTTTACCTCTTTCACAAATATAAATGTGCACACACTCGGTTTGTAGATGTACATATATTTATGTTGTGATAAACTGTATGTAAAATGAATTATACCTATTTTTCTAAATTATATATATAAGTAATAATAATACCAATGTTCGCAACATGCTTTTATAATTAATACTTTTTTTAAATTATGTCAATGTTTCGGTTTCTTGCTTTACAAATTCTTGTGGTTTAATGTTGGAATTTACGTTAAAACACTTTTAATGGGGTAGTTTATTTAATGTTTTGTATTGAATATTAACGGTGTAAACAATGTTAATGTAAAATAGGGTGGAATGAACTAATTAATATACACTTATATTAAATGACCCATGACGTTTTAAATAATAAAGGTTAAAAATAATTGAAGATTAAATAAGAATGGTTTAATAATAAAAATATAAATTAGGCTTGATTAAATTATTTGACAACAGAATTATTATTAAAATAATTAAAGTTGTAAATAATTGTATGTTAAATAATGATAAAGTTTTATAAAAAAAAAACTTTGAAACGCGGGTAGGGGGAGAAAGGAACCCGTGTTCCCTCCTGTTTTTGCGCCACATCTTACCTAAGCCGCTGGATCGGGTTGATTTAATCCCAGCCGTCGGTCGTTTTCTCCTCCTCCACGTCGCATTTCGCGTTTTTCTTCTCCACGTCGCACTCATCTCCCTCGCGCCGAACCAGCAGCGCTGCTGCACCTTTCTTTTCTTCTTCGCCGTGTAGACCCAGCAACACCCTTCTTTCCACGCACTGATCCCGACCTTGGATCCCCGTCGCCTCCCTTGCACGATTTCGGCTTTAAGACCTGGTTGCACCGCAGGCATGAGGGTTGTTTTCTGCACCGGTTGAGAAGAGCTTGCACCAAGCTCTCGTGTTGGCCGACCACCGATCCAGCATCGCCCCGAGTCATCTCCTGTTTCCGTCCTCCAAGCCGAAGTAAGGGTCGTTTTTCTTTCTTTCTTTTGTTTTTTCTCAGACCGTGTAAGTACCGGGTTGTTTAGAGTTATATATACATTTATACTGGTTATATATATGTATATATATATATTCCATGTGTATACTTTCGGGATCCTGCAGTTGCACCTTGCTCCCCCCTCCTCTTCGTCGAGTTCTGGTAAGGGTCATCTGTTTTTTTTTAGTTCGTGTAAATACCGGGTCTGTGTATAGTTTTATACACTTTTATACTGGTTATATATGTATATGTATGTAATTTATGTCATATAATCTATGTTTATACTTTCTGGATCCCGTAGTTGCGTCTTTCTCCTCCACTCCGGGTTAAGGTAAGGGAGAAGAATTGTTGTGTTTCAGTTTCAGCTTCGTTATATATATATATATATATATATATATATATGTGTTATGTATATTTGAAAACATCCTATGATTTTGCACCCGGTATTACTTGCTGGATCTTCTTCCTCTCCACCTCCTCGTCGATCTGGTAAGGGTGATATTTTGAAACTCGGTTTGGGTTCATGTTTGTTTTTCGTTTTATGTTATTTTATATTTTTCATATATATAAATATACATGTTTTATGTTTTGAAATATAAACGAGGAAGATCAAATTTTAAGTTATGTTTTATTACAATTCGACTTATATATATATACATGTTTTTCTTTTGTATGAAACCTCTTCCAAATCAGAACTGTTTTTGTGTACATCAATTTAAGACAAGATTTGTGGGAATCCAAAGTATGAATAAAACTGAATTCCTTCACAAGTGATAAGTTGATTTCCTTGTGTGCTTTTATAAAACCCTATCTACCCCCTTTTGTTAGAAAATTTATGTTCTTAAGAATATGTGAATCATGTAATGAATCAATTGAGTATTATTTAATTAACTAAACCACTGAGACACATAGACACAATACACGGCTTCGTGTGTTACATATATACATAACTGTGGACTGATTGACAGTATTTTTGGCAAACGAAAGTTAACATTGTTTGGTGATTGTTTTAATTCTTATCCATTTCTAGAACTCCGAATAGTTGCAAGAAATGACACTTGCCTTGTTTTTAATTTTCTAGCACATTATGGTTCCAAAAGGAGATGTTTTAAAGATATCCTTAAGCCTGGAAGTGGACCTTAGTAATAATGTAATTCTACATGACAAACCAATACATTGAGTGTTTAAGTTATTATTTCTTGTGTAATAAGCTTGTTGTTTCCAGTTCCGATTCTTTATCTATGCTCATGACATAATCTGCTTCTGATTCTTTATTTATGCTCATGACATGATTTGCTTCAAATGGTGAATATGTATGAGAGACTTTGACTATGAATATATGAATGAAACCTAATGAACGTATGACCATGTCTAAATATGAGAGGGAAGTATTGGACTTACATGTTATGGACGGGTGCGCCCGGAATTATACAGCGCTCCAATGCATTGGGTAAAGGATGAGTCTCATGAGACGTTATGTGCTACAGTCTTGGCGGTTAGCCTCGGCTTGTGCTGCTATGGAAACGGGTTTGGCGGTTAGCCTTGACCCGTGTTAAGTTATGTTTTTATGGTCTTGACGCAAGGTCTTGACAAGGTCCGGCATTATACTTTCCCTCCACATATGAAGATTAATGGTGAACCAGGGGATGGTTCAACTAACAGGACATCCCTAACTGGGTAAATTCCCCTAGACTATGAGAAAGGAAACATGTGATAAGAACTGAAAAACATATGTTTGGTATCATAAGAACTTTACGTGTCCTTGTCTTGCTTAATGTAATGTTTTATCACTTTCTAAAATGTCTGCCTTGAAATGCTCCCGTGATCATGAAACCGTACTTAACGTGACAAGAACTGTTTTCTTATGGTGAACTGTTAAATGAACTGCATTCTTCTCATGAACCATGATATGCATGTTTTCCTACCTAGCCATAGTAATTCCCTTGGAATTGAAGTAACCCTGTTTTAACTTTATGTATTGCTTACTCTGTTTATTTTGCGCACTCTGACCATGTTTACATTAAGGCTTATTGCAAGCACGTCCCTCTTTGTGCAAGTGGTTTTCAAAGAAAGTTGGATTTCATGTTTTTAATAAATGATAATGTTTTAGAAAAGTATTTGTATTCTTTTCAAAGGATTTATGTATGAAAGGATTTTTCCTAAAAATGGTTTTTAAAACCCCTTACTGGGCATTTTTGCTCACCCTACGTTTTGTTTAATTTTTTTTTCAGGTACGGTTGATATTAATGAAGCTAAACAAAAGCAGCTGGTTTCCCAGAATCCCGAGCCTCACGATCCTCTGTTGTGATGAGACATGATATTTTGTTTGTAATGTTGTATTGTTAAGTGTATCATGTCTCATTAAGCACCCCGGTATTTGGGGGTCGCTATAGTTGGTATCAGAGGATGGGTTCAGGAAACTCTGGAAAACCAGGTGATATAAATATATTGCTAAGACTAATTAAGTAAAAACGTTATGATTTTCAGATGGCTGATGTACCTACTGACCTTTTGTCACTCCCCACCGAGGCCCTAGAGAACATTATATCTCTAGTTAGTCGTGACAACTTCTTGAACTACGCTCACATTCGCATGACGTGTAAGCACCTATACGATGTGTCGAACTCATCTAGGGTGCTTAGTCTCCACCGGGGAATAGGGATGGATTATCTCCTAATGATGATGACCCAGTTTCCCTCGTATGAACGTCGAGGAAGGTATCATGAAGGACTCTTCCGAGTGTTTACTGCGGGCGAGGAGTTTGGCACAATGCTAGATAACCCTTTCCAAGAAGCTGCTGCTGCCGGAGATCTTCGAGCGGCTTATCTGTGTCAGGTCCTGCACTATGGCTTCTGGGGCCAGTTAATGGACTTCGAAGCGTTGGAGAACGAGTCCACTCGTGTGTCTCTTAGGCAAGAAGTGTACACCGACGTTTCCCAACTCCACACCCCTCACGCGAAACTCAAGAGGCGTTATAAATGTCCCCATGACTTTAGTCCTGTTTGTTCATCCTGTGTTTGGTTTGTGGAGTTAGAGAGTTTCGCCTCTCTTTGTAGTGTCCGTCTGGAAAACTCAGACTTCAATGTGTAAACCTTCTTAATTAAAAAGTTTATGATCTCTTTCCCCTTAGTGTTGTTAAGTGACCTCTCTTGTTTACCTTTTCTTTCAGATGGCAAGTCAGATGAACCTCTCGTCTCTGCCTGACGAGTTAATAGAGGTTATCTTGATCAGAACTTGTATGGTGGACTTCCCCTCCTTTCTCCACCTACGAGGGTCCTGTCAACGTCTTCTGGACATAGCAAACAGTCCAGAAATTCTCCGCGCGTGTCAGGAGAATGAATATGTGATCCACCTCCTTGCCACCACCCAGCTCCCCTGCTATAGGCGAAGGGGGAGATACCATGAAGGGTTGTTTCAGTGTTTCTCTATGACACGGAACTTCTCCGCCAGAGCCAGCTTTCTCATAGCAGCTCAGGACGGCAACCTCAGAGCCGCTTACATGTTTCAGATCCTGAACTTCAGCCTTCTCAATCGCGTTGTACCCCTCAAGTACCTCGAGCGTAATGAAGTTCGAAGGGTTACTAGGGGATTCGTCCGCTCGGACGTCTCAGAGCTGTTTATTGCATGAGCCTCCCTGTGGAAGCCTGTGTGTAGTGCCCATGAGCAGGAGTACAAGTCTTATTGCTCAAAGTGTATCTGGGTCAGGGAAACAGAGGAGCTGTGTACCAGTTTAGGGGTACCGTTAACTGAGCCAGGCCTTCAGTTTTGGTGATGTTGTGCGACCGAAGTCTTTCTCTTGTCTTTTTATGAATAGAATTGCGAGGACGCAATTCTTTTAAGGGGGAGATAATGTAACAACCCGAGAATTCATGTTTTGTGTAATGATATGTTTCCCCTTTTAGTTGGACCATCTTGCTTTAAAAAGAAAATGAAAATAAACGAAAAATGTAACAACAAGCATGAATGGAACACTCCTTTATTAAGAAACATGACGATTACATCTTCCCACAATCAAAACATCACTAACCGAGGATTCCAACCAAGAATCCGATTACAATGACAGGAAGACTGCTTAGAACTACTAAGAGCCCGAGTACGCGGTAAGGATTCCGAGCATCCATCATAAGGAACGTAAGGATTGCTGAAGCCACCGCGACCGTGCTCAACACCAAGGGGATCATACGAACCATCCTTGCTTCTCCTTCAGCCACTTGAGGTAAGGGTCACCGAGACCTAATCCTTTTATAAGCACCAAAAATGACCGTTGGACCTCAAACGGTCATAAATCTGACCGTTGGACCTCAAACGGTCATAAATCCGACCGTTGGAATAAAATGATCCGAATGTTACATGTGTAGTTTTCTTTAATGTTTTAAATGACCTCAATGTTAATTTTCCTTTGTTTTCAAAAAATAAGATTTGTATTTTATGTTTTAAAAGGAAATAATTAGTATTATTGTGTTCTTCCATTATTTGTTATATATATATGTAATTTGAGCAAGTAATTATTTGTTTAATTTATTTTCTCTTTTAAAATGGTGGACTAATGTTTTTGGTGAGGTTTTACCTCTTTCACAAATATAAATGTGCACACACTCGGTTTGTAGATGTACATATATTTATGTTGTGATAAACTGTATGTAAAATGAATTATACCTATTTTTCTAAATTATATATATAAGTAATAATAATACCAATGTTCGCAACATGCTTTTATAATTAATACTTTTTTTAAATTATGTCAATGTTTCGGTTTCTTGCTTTACAAATTCTTGTGGTTTAATGTTGGAATTTACGTTAAAACACTTTTAATGGGGTAGTTTATTTAATGTTTTGTATTGAATATTAACGGTGTAAACAATGTTAATGTAAAATAGGGTGGAATGAACTAATTAATATACACTTATATTAAATGACCCATGACGTTTTAAATAATAAAGGTTAAAAATAATTGAAGATTAAATAAGAATGGTTTAATAATAAAAATATAAATTAGGCTTGATTAAATTATTTGACAACAGAATTATTATTAAAATAATTAAAGTTGTAAATAATTGTATGTTAAATAATGATAAAGTTTTATAAAAAAAAAAACTTTGAAACGCGGGTAGGGGGAGAAAGGAACCCGTGTTCCCTCTTGTTTTTGCGCCACATCTTACCTCAGCCGCTGGATCGGGTTGATTTAATCCCAGCCGTCGGTCGTTTTCTCCTCCTCCACGTCGCATTTCGCGTTTTTCTTCTCCACGTCGCACTCATCTCCCTCGCGCCGAACCAGCAACGCTGCTGCACCTTTCTTTTCTTCTTCGCCGTGTAGACCCAGCAACACCCTTATTTCCACGCACTGATCCCGGCCTTGGATCCCCGTCGCCTCCCTTGCACGATTTCGGCTTTAAGACCTGGTTGCACCGCAGGCATGAGGGTTGTTCTCTGCACCGGTTGAGAAGAGCTTGCACCAAGCTCTCGTGTTGGCCGACCACCGATCCAGCATCGCCCCGAGTCATCTCCTGTTTCCGTCCTCCAAGCCGAAGTAAGGGTCGTTTTTCTTTCTTTCTTTTGTTTTTTCTCAGACCGTGTAAGTACCGGTTTGTTTAGAGTTATATATACATTTATACTGGTTATATATATGTATATATATATATTCCATGTGTATACTTTCGGGATCCTGCAGTTGCACCTTGCTCCCCCCTCCTCTTCGTCGAGTTCTGGTAAGGGTCATCTGTTTTTTTTAGTTCGTGTAAATACCGGGTCTGTGTATAGTTTTATACACTTTTATACTGGTTATATATGTATATGTATGTAATTTATGTCATATAATCTATGTTTATACTTTCTGGATCCCGTAGTTGCGTCTTTCTCCTCCACTCCGGGTTAAGGTAAGGGAGAAGAATTGTTGTGTTTCAGTTTCAGCTTCGTTATATATATATATATATATATATATATATATATATGTGTGTGTGTGTGTGTGTTATGTATATTTGAAAACATCCTATGATTTTGCACCCGGTATTACTTGCTGGATCTTCTTCCTCTCCACCTCCTCATCGATCTGGTAAGGGTGATATTTTGAAACTCGGTTTGGGTTCATGTTTGTTTTTGGTTTTATGTTATTTTATATTTTTCATATATATAAATATACATGTTTTATGTTTTGAAATATAAACGAGGAAGATCAAATTTTAAGTTATGTTTTATTACAATTCGACTTATATATATATATACATGTTTTTCTTTTGTATGAAACCTCTTCCAAATCAGAACTGTTTTTGTGTACATCAATTTAAGACAAGATTTGTGGGAATCCAAAGTATGAATAAAACTGAATTCCTTCACAAGTGATAAGTTGATTTCCTTGTGTGCTTTTATAAAACCCTATCTACCCCCTTTTGTTAGAAAATTTATGTTCTTAAGAATATGTGAATCATGTAATGAATCAATTGAGTATTATTTAATTAACTAAACCACTGAGACACATAGACACAATACACGGCTTCGTGTGTTACATATATACATAACTGTGGACTGATTGACAGTATTTTTGGCAAACGAAAGTTAACATTGTTTGGTGATTGTTTTAATTCTTATCCATTTCTAGAACTCCGAATAGTTGCAAGAAATGACACTTGCCTTGTTTTTAATTTTCTAGCACATTATGGTTCCAAAAGGAGATGTTTTAAAGATATCCTTAAGCCTGGAAGTGGACCTTAGTAATAATGTAATTCTACATGACAAACCAATACATTGAGTGTTTAAGTTATTATTTCTTGTGTAATAAGCTTGTTGTTTCCAGTTCCGATTCTTTATCTATGCTCATGACATAATCTGCTTCTGATTCTTTATTTATGCTCATGACATGATCTGCTTCAAATGGTGAATATGTATGAGAGACTTTGACTATAAATATATGAATGAAACCTAATGAACGTATGACCATGTCTAAATATGAGAGGGAAGTATTGGACTTACATGTTATGGACGGGTGCGCCCGGAATTATACAGCGCTCCAATGCATTGGGTAAAGGATGAGTCTCATGAGACGTTATGTGCTACAGTCTTGGCGGTTAGCCTCGGCTTGTGCTGCTATGGAAACGGGTTTGGCGGTTAGCCTTGACCCGTGTTAAGTTATGTTTTTATGGTCTTGACGCAAGGTCTTGACAAGGTCCGACATTATACTTTCCCTCCACATATGAAGATTAATGGTGAACCAGGGGATGGTTCAACTAACAGGACATCCCTAACTGGGTAAATTCCCCTAGACTATGAGAAAGGAAACATGTGATAAGAACTGAAAAACATATGTTTGGTATCATAAGAACTTTACGTGTCCTTGTCTTGCTTAATGTAATGTTTTATCACTTTCTAAAATGTCTGCCTTGAAATGCTCCCGTGATCATGAAACCGTACTTAACGTGACAAGAACTGTTTTCTTATGGTGAACTGTTAAATGAACTGCATTCTTCTCACGAACCATGATATGCATGTTTTCCTACCTAGCCATAGTAATTCCCTTGGAATTGAAGTATCCTTGTTTTAACTTTATGTATTGCTTACTCTGTTTATTTTGCGCACTCTGACCATGTTTACATTAAGGCTTATTGCAAGCACGTCCCTCTTTGTGCAAGTGGTTTTCAAAGAAAGTTGGATTTCATGTTTTTAATAAATGATAATGTTTTAGAAAAGTATTTGTATTCTTTTCAAAGGATTTATGTATGAAAGGATTTTTCCTAAAAATGGTTTTTAAAACCCCTTACTGGGCATTTTTGCTCACCCTACGTTTTGTTTAAAATTTTTTTCAGGTACGGTTGATATTAATGAAGCTAAACAAAAGCAGCTGGTTTCCCAGAATCCCGAGCCTCACGATCCTCTGTTGTGATGAGACATGATATTTTGTTTGTAATGTTGTATTGTTAAGTGTATCATGTCTCATTAAGCACCCCGGTATTTGGGGGTCGCTATATGCAGGCTCCACATCATTAGGCATCAGAACATGGACTCTCTTATCCTTATTCCTAGTAAGATGAGTAACTGGTTTTAATTCCTCATGTATCTTAGCCTCATCATTTACCCGTCTTCTTTTCCATGTGTTCCAGCTGATCTTTATAACCTTGCAAATTATTATGTTGATGCAGAAATTGTCTCTCACAACAACTGTTTCCCCTTTATTTCCAGCAACTGCTTTTACGTTCAACATTTAGGATATCAGTCTAGCATGAAACAATGCATTAGACTTTGAACTGGGCATTTTCATATCCTCTAACTGAATCATCAACAATCTACACAAATTTACCTTTTTTTTCATGCTTCAATAGATATAATAGAAATACATCCTAATACTTCATGGTAGCAAAGTCCCATCTCCAAGGACTCAAAAATGCTGAAACAAATTTAAATAGCTACCTATCTTCTCCTTCAATTTTGGCAGCAATTACTTCCCTAGGGATCCCATTCAATGTCAGTTCAGCTAGAGCTTCTTCATAAAAAAAGAACTCAGTAGTGGGAGGCACCAATCATGAGTACTAATCGAAAATCCCTTAATGTGTTAATCTAAAACACTCATCCCATTTAAGAGAGGAGAAGCTTATACAAACTCCATTATCCTTTGAAGAAATTCTGTTCTCAACCTATGTCTACTCAAACATTTGAGATTCGTAATACTCATTCACTGAATTCGAGTAATAGGGTCCCTTATTATTTGTAAAGCATTCAGCCCAACCATGAGAATAATGTGCCTTCAGCACTAATGACCTACTTGACATAAGCAATTCTGAGCTTAGATTATTTTCAACCACAGTTTCCCTCGTAGACAGATACATATTGATCATCTTTTCTATAGCCTAGCTTCCACTACTCAACTATGCTTGAGGTTCTTTGGGATTTGGCGCATCTCCTTCATCATTGACCAACGATCGCTTCAACCTTTCCATTTCAATTTGGAGTGGTTCAAGGGTTTCAGAAGAAGTTTAGGTTCTTAGATTTGGGATAATGAAGTTTGAGAGAGAGTAGAAGTGGATATAAATGTGGAGTGTTCTTTATTTTTATCATTTAGGGATTGAAAAAAAAATCATGTAAAAAAATAAGTAATACAGAAAACGTTTCTGATTCCAGTAGAGAAAACGTTAAGTCCTGAAAACATTGACCATTTGTATGGTAACAATGGAGAGGTCTATCGGTGAGGTTCCTAATTGAATGTTTTATCAGTGAGGATATAAAGGTGAGGTCTATTAGCGAGGTTCTATCGGTGAGGTCTATCGGTGAGGTTCTAAAGGTGAGGTCTATCAGGGAGGTTCATATGGTGAGTTCTATCGATGAGGTTCTACTAGTGAGGTCTATCGGTGATGTTCTAATGGTGAGGTCTATTGGTGTGTTTTCTAATGATAAGGTTCTTAATAGTTTATCATACCTAACTCATGATTGATGTAATTTAACCTCTCATAATTAATAGGAATTGTGAGTATATAAGCCAATTGAAGTTCAGTACCAATGAATTCAAGAGTGATATCACCTCTTTGATAATGATATCTCATGAAGTGATGTCTCACATCAATGTGCTTTGTCCTAACATGAGATATAGTATTTTTAGAGATGTTAATAGCAATTTTATTATCACACTTTATAGAGGCATGTCTGATTTTATATCCATAGTATTGTAAACTGTGTTTCATCCACAAGATTTGGGAAAAACAACTACAAACAACTATATATTCAACTTTGGTAGAAGATAATGCCACAAAAATCTATTTCTTACTACTACATGATACTAGTAACTTGCCCAAAATGTGACATGTTTCAGAGGTGATCTTTCAATCCAATTTGAAACCAGAAAATTCAACATCCGAATAACTTATTAAATGAAATTATTGTCTTCTTAGATAAAATATTCCTAAGTTTGTAGTATAATTTAGATATTTAAAAATACCTTTAAAAATAGTTAAATGATATTATTTGGGATTGGTTTGGAAATGAGCACACATGCATACACTGAACATAATATCAGGTCTTCTAGCAGTAAGATAGAGTAGACTCCCAATCATACCTCTATAATTGGTTTGTTCCACTATTTTACCTGTTTCATCAGCATCCAACTTACAGGTGGTACTCGTAGGTGTATCAATACATTTATTTCATTCCAAAAAAAAAAATGTTTTGAAAGACACTTATTATATTTTCTTTTATATAAAACAATACCATTTTTAATTTGAAAATTTTTTAATCCAAGGAAAAATTTATGTTCCCCTATTAAACTCATTTCAAATTCATCTTGAATCATTTTTGAGAAATCAGTACATAAATAATTTTTAGAGGATCCATAAATAATGTCATCTACATAAATCTATACTATTAAAACATCATTTTAAATGTATTTAATAACAATAGTTGGATCCTCTATTCATTTAATAAAACATTTTTAAATAAGAAGAGAAATAAGTATATCATACAAAGCTCATTGAGATTTTTTTCAAACATATAAATCTTTAAAATGTTTGAAGACATGATTTTAAGAATTGGGATTTGTAAAACCAGGGGGGTTGTTCTAGAAACACATCCTCAACTATGTACCCATTTAAAAATTCACTTTTGACATCCATTTGATCATGTTTGAAATTTAGATGAGCTGGATAGGCAAGTAGTATCCTAATGGATTCTACTATAGATAGAGGTGAAAAGGTTTTCTCATAGTCTATTCCATCTTATTGACTATGTCTTTGTCTAACTAGTCTAGCCTTATTTCTAACTAAGTTTCTAAATTCGTAATCTTTATTTATAAACACCAATTTAGATCCTATGGTTAATGTGACTTTTGATCTTTCTTCTAATTCCCAAACATTGTTTCACTCAAACTAATTTAATTTTTCATGCATATCTATCACCCAAAATTCTTCATTTATTGCATCATCAATATTTTTAGGTTTAATCTGTGAAAGAAAATCTTGGTGTTCTACTTGCTTTCTTAGAGAAGCTCTAGATTGTGTTCCACTATTTAGATCACCTACTACAACATCTAAAGGTTGATTCTTGAGTGTTCTAATACCTCTAGAAATAGTTGAACTAGACTCTTCATGGTTGTCTAAATGTTTAGATTCACCACGCACAGATTCTAAAAAAATTTCAAAACTAAATTTTTTCAATATGAATTCACTATCTTTATCATAATGTCCAGAATTTACGTATCCTCATCAAGATGTTCAACAATGTTTTTGGGTTCATGTGGATAATTATCTTCAAATTTTACATGAAATTATTCTTCTACACATTTCATTCTCTTATTGGATACTATATAAGCTCTACTTGAGATTGAGTAACCTAGGAAAATTCCTTCATCACTCTTAGAGGAAAATTTGTCATGATTATCCTTTGTGATAAGGATAAATAATTTAATACCAAAAACTCTAAAGTAATTAACCATAAGCTTCCAATTATTCCAAAGTTCATAAGGGGACATCTTAAGAATGAGTCAAATTAGGACTCTATTGACAATGAAACAAGATATATTAACAACATCAGCCTAAAAATAGATAAGTTGATTATAATCATTAAGCATAGTTTGTGAAATCTATTGAAGTGTTCTATTTTATATTTCTATAACTCCATTTTGTTGAGTTGCTCTAGGAGTATAGAAATTGGTATTATAGCCATTTTGTGAACAAAAAGATTCGAATTCTTGTTTTTCAAACTCACTACCATGGTCACATCTCAAGGTCTTAATTCTAAGTCCACTATGATTTTCTACAGACATGGAATATTTAATGAAGTAAGAACAAGATTATTTTTTTTAAGAAAGAATGTATACCCAAGTATATCTAGAAAAATCATCTACAAGAACATAAACATAGTTCTTCCCATTTAATCTTGAAACTCTAAATGGCCCAAAAAAATCCATGTGAACCAACTCAAGCGGTTGAGAAGTATAAACTTGTTTCATTAGATTGAAAGAAACTTTATGTTTTTTTTCTTTTTGACAAGGA
This sequence comes from Viscum album, assembly GCA_963277665.1. Taxonomy (NCBI): domain Eukaryota; kingdom Viridiplantae; phylum Streptophyta; class Magnoliopsida; order Santalales; family Viscaceae; genus Viscum; species Viscum album. The sequence goes on along the minus strand of OY728119.1, from coordinate 1,006,905,490 downwards.
TTACAAACATTGTTAAGAGGGAACTCAAATTTAGGGAAGTCTCTAAATAAACCTTTCCGAGTTAGTTTCCTAAGTGAGTGAAAATTGTTGTGTCCTAATCTTATATTCCATAACCAAATTCATTATGAAATGAATTTAAACAAGAAACATTTTTCTTAGAAAAAGAGTTTAAATCAACAGCATATACATTTTCATTTGTAATAGAAGTTAATATTAAATCATTTTTAGAATTAAAAACATTTCATGCATCATTTTCAAATTTAACATTGAATCCATCATCACAAAACTAAGAGATACTTAGTAAATTGTATTTTAACCCATCACCAAAAAGTACTTTTGAAATTAATATAGTATTATGGTAACCAATTTAGCCTAAGTCAAAAATCTTCCCATTATAATTTTCTCCAATTGTGACAGGTCCACCATCAAAATTAATTAGGGAATTGAAGCATGAATAGTCTCAACTCATATGTCTTCATCATCCACTGTCCATGTACTATAGTTTTTTACAGGAGCTCTTTAAACAACTTTCTTGCAAGATATATTAAGTGTAGGGTAACTTTGTTACCCAGATTTTCATGGATCAAACATGGTTAGCAAGTTAAACATTGGGAACCCATTCATGTGTCACATGTTTCTTAAAACCAGATTATATGTTTTGAGACATGAATACTTTTTTAGGTTATCTATATGATATTTTTTCAAAAGATGGTCCAGAACTCAAACTAGTAGTGAACGGTCCAGATTATGGAAAAATTTTATTTTTAATAAACCTTCTCTATCCTGGTTGATATCCTATACTAGTTGTATATTTTGGATCAATATGTTTCCCTAGATAGTGAGTCATGGTATCTATACCTTTAGTAAAATTCTCAAGATCTCTTTTTAATTACTCATTTAATAATTTAGGTTCAGTGTTTTCTTTTAATAGTTGAGCACATTTCTCTTTATAAATATCAAGATCAGACTTATAATTAGCATTTAAAGCATTGTGTCCTTTCAATAATTTATATTTATCCTTGATTTCATTAATGGTATCCTCAATCATTCCACAATATCCAAATAGTCTATCCTTATTCATATTTTCATCATTATTTGATTCACATTCATTCCTAAAATTGTAATCTTTAGGTATAAGGTAATTGGGTGTTACCTTAGATGTTTTTGTCATGAAACACAAGTTTCAATGTTTTTTTCTTTTCAATATAAGAAGTGTCAGATCAACTGGAGCTATCTTATAAGGCACAACAAGTAACTTTCATAGCATTTTTATATCCCTTGACCTTATTTTCATATTTTTGTTAAACTTCAGAATGGGGAAATCAATATTCACAAGGCCATTTCATTTACACTCATCACAGACTACCTCATTTGTGTTGTCACTCCATTTTCTTTCCTTTTACAACTGTCCTTTATTATCATATCGTCATTTATATAATGAATTTCTATAGAAATTCATCTTATGGTAGAGCTTTTTTAATCTCTTCGCATGATAAGCCATCACATCACCACTGTCAGAAGTTGAGTCTTCACTGGTGGAAGTGTCTACATGAGCCTGAACTTTTTCTTTGTCTTTGCTCTTTGAGGTATTAGTCTTGAATGTTATAGATTTATTTCTTGGTTCTTCATCTGGTTCTTGATTTACCATATTCTCCTCTTTGTACAACATAAGTTTTCTAATTAGTTCCTTTACTTGTTGCTTGCCTATGTCACAATATTCTTAGATAAAAAAGATGTTCTTCTCCATATGTCAGGTAGGAATCAAAGAAATCACATAATATAGTCCTTGTTGTCCACTGGTTTCCTAAACAGACTCATGGTATTCACTATTTCATTGATCCAGAGATAAATTTCAAATATATAATTCATTAGGATTCATTTTAAAATTATCATATTTAATATTATAAGTATTTAATCTCATTTATTTAACATTGGTTGTTCCCTCAAGTGAAACACCCAAACTTTCGAAAATTTCATAAGCAGTTTTACAGGAAGATATTCAATTGAATTCTTCATCACCTAGAGAACAGTAAAATGCATTCATTTCATTATAGTTATTTTTATATGTATCTTTATTCAACTGAGACCATGTGTCCCTAGTATTAGTAGGCAATGCATGCTGTTCTTAAATTGTGACCAAGATTTCAATACCCACACTTTCTATATACATTTTCATTTTTCATTTCCAATGATCATAGTTATAGCCATTAAATAAAGGTGTCATGTTAGTAGCAGCAACCTCAACTCTCTTATACATTGTCAATTAGAATTTTAATGAACAGATAATTTAGATATGAAAGAAATTTTAAGATCTTCAAGATAAAACTAAAATCACAATTGAAAAGAATTTGACAACATGCACATTAATTCAGATAGTAGCAATTAAAATTAAACCCTTTGATACCAAATGTTGGTTGGAGAGGAATCTCAAGAGGGGGGGTGAATTGTGTTCCTAAATAAAGTTTCTGTTAAAATAATTTCTTATAAATATCCACAAATATGAAACAAACAATTTAATTAAGGTAGTAGAGATATAAATGTTTAGTTGGTCAACATATTTCTCAAAGGGTGATTAGTCCCTAGATAAATCAGTGTAAAACACTTCTTCAACATTTGAAATAAGATTACTAAATTAAAAATATATACACTAACAAGAACTAAATATCAAATTCAATGAAAAATAGTTTTATATTTTAGAAATTATAAGCATCAAAAAATAGACAAAACAGAGTATTACAAAATATATTACACAGCAGAGTTCAAACCAGAGGTTCAGTCTCAAGCTAAGAATTAATCGTCTCCACTTGGTGATCTCCTACCACCAAGCAGTTTATATTAAAAATAAACTTAATACAGAACTTGTATCGGGATTTACAGTAGTTTTCACAAACTGTCTTGGGTTCACACCCTATACCACATTTCTTCATGAAAAAACAAACAATACAGACAACAAACAATATCTTCCACAATTATACGTGGGAAACAAAATGTATGTGAAGTTTGATGTGAGGATTTTTAGTATCCACCAGTTCAAGAATAGGCGATAGTGTGTGTGACAGATAGACACACACTTCTCAAAAATGTAAAAAAAGAACACAGTAGTGATAATATTATGATATTGAGTTTAGAAGACTTTATGTGTTCATAGTTAATTTTTTGAATCCTTGGGATGAAAAATTTTCAGTTTGAGTGTGTCTCTGGAAGTTTTCCAAAAACATAGTGTCATAACACTAGGTTATAGCTTTCAATAGGTGAGTCTTCTCTTCTTTTTTGTAAGAAATTTTTTGAATCACTTAAGGCTACCTTGAATTTGTTCTCCCGAAATGATCTACATGAGATTCTTGAGTTCACAGGGTAAGCGTTGAATGATTGTTCCTTATTCTCTTGGATCATGTGATTAAAATATTTCTCATGCATTCCTCTGCACTCTCAGATGCCTTTTTGAACGCACTTATTTTCTTATATTTGTATATATATTCTTCCTCGGTCCTTTATTTTATATTTGATATCCGACTATAGGAATAAGTAATCCTTGTGCGGTCCTCCCCGTACCTCTTACTATCCCCAGATACATTTTTGTTATATGTCAACAATCAGCATTAATTAATGTTTGAAGCATTAAATTTACAAAATATGACAGATATAATAATCTAATGAAAATTACAAAGTATAAAAGGGTATGAATCGATTGTCCAGTAACGATAGCCTTCACAACAGTAGCTTTTCATCAGTATCCTTCAACGGTAGACTTCATCATTAGCTTTGCATTGGTAGCCTTCAGTGGTAACCTCTACATCAGTGACCTTTGCATCGGTAACCTTTGCGTCAGTAACCACTGTATCAGTGTCCTTTGTATCGCTAACCTTTATATCGGTGACCTTCAGTGGTAGCCTTCATCGGTTTCTTTACATCGGTAGCCTTCAGTGGTAACCTTTACATCGGTGACCTTTGCATCGGTAACCTTTTCATCAGTGACCTTCAGCGGTAGCCTTGAATCTGTAGCTTTTAGTGGTAACCTTGCATCAGTATCCTTTACATCGGTGAACATTGCATTGGTAACCTTTGAATTGGTGACCTTTTCATCAGAAACCTTTTCATCAGTTACCATTGCTTCGATGACCTCTACATTGGTATCCTTTTCATCTGTAACCTTTTCATCAGATATATTTTCTTAGATAAATTTTTCACAGTATGCTTAAACAATAGAACAGTGAGATTAAAGATACATAGGTATCACTGGATATAGATTATAAATATTAATGAAACACAAGTATTATATTGAAAAAATATAATTATCATATAAATGAAACATGATTTGGGATTATCAAAACATGTGAGTCCAACATATCTGATGATTTAAAAGAAATCTAATTAATCATATATGAATGTAATAGGATAATTTTTTAAGACCATTTTCCTATATATGAGGACCAATTTTACTTTATAATAATGTAACAAAATAAACCAAAATGACATGTTTCTAATTCATAATCACAATTTCATCTTTATTTTATTCTTCGATCAATTCCCAATTCATTATATTATCTATGAAATGAATATTGAACAATGTATTTTTTATGCCCGAGGAACAAAATTTCACTTTTAATGGAATTTAATATCTATAAAAGTGTGATAATTCAGTTCTTATATCTATAAATATTTATTCAAAACCAATATTTTTAGAAAAAATTATCCAAAAGAATACATTAATCTTTATCCCTAAAAACTAACACCACTATTTCATCATTAATTTTTTATTTATTGAAACATTTAATAAATTTCATATTAACCAAAACATAGTTTATGATAGTGGTAGTCCCTAAACTCTTATCATCCATTAGTCATGGGTACATTCTCTATGGACTTTCAGGATGTGACAGGTTATCACCTAGAATACGAGTTTTTTTTGTAGTATATAATTTTTATAATGTTCCCAAAAAACTTGATGGACATCCTTGAAATAAAACTGATCATTAAATAACAATTTTACGATTTTTTTAACATAATTCTTTTTTACAATGTCTGAAAATATTATTTTAATATTATTACAATATAATTAATGATCATATTAACCCCAATGGATATCAATATTTTATACTTATTTCTATAAAATGTAATTTAAGTAATCTTATTATAACTTTTCCACCAAAAATATACTGTATATATATTCCCACAAACTATAATTTATATCGGTAGAATCCGATCACATCATCATCATACTATAAATTTATTCAAGAAAAGAACGTTCAAAACAAAAGAGGGATTGGCCCAAAGACCTAAAGAAGAAAAAAGGGGCCTAAGGGGGGCGAAAATAGTGGAGGCTGAGGGTATCCCCTTGAACCAAGTTGATGCCCTCCTCCTTCATGGTGGTAGCAGTGTGAAAACGGCAACGGGCCGAATCAGGGACATCGATGGAGGCAAGGTAGTCCGCAACCTTATTCCCCTCACGCCAAGTGTGGACAATGCTCATATTGCAACTGATCATGTCCCTGCATTTCCCGGTGACGTAGTGGATGGACCATGGGATTCTGGATCCGTGGATGTCATTGTGGAGGATTAGGGAATCAGTTTCCACCTCTGATAAGGTGATACCCTCTTGGTGACATAAGGAGAGCCCCATTGGCATTGCCTTGGCCTCGGCTTGAAGAGAAGAACCTTTACCTAGAGATGCAAAGTAGGCCATAATGACAGACCTAAAAGAGTCCCGAACCACCCATCCTCCTCGGATCGACCCCATGCTGCCTGATCCGTCAGAGTTGAGTTTGAGCCCTCTGTTTAGTGGTAACCAGAGAACCCAGTTTCCTCTCTTATTAATGATAACTAAGATATCAGTGTTGATACGTGACTGGAGACGTTGAAGAGTGGGAACCTCCTTCCATTTTCGAGAAGAACTGAGCACATCCAGTAGGAGGATCTTGGTGCGAGTAATGATCTGTTGGACTGAGGTGGGGTTTCCTTCGTACTGAGCTTTGTTCCGTGCTTTCCAAATCGACCAACAACCTGCATGGAGGACCGTTGTGCGGGCTGTCTACTCTTGGCTCTTCTCCTCCGCACCGTGAAACCATTAGTCCAGATATGGCATGTCATCCATGCGGAAGTCATAAAAAGCAGTGAACTCATTGAAGTGCAGCCACACCGCCCTTGCCCAATCACCTTCAAAGAACAAGTGATCCACATTCTCCTTACTGTGGTCTGAGCAGCAGGGGCACCTTGAGGACAACGGGATGCCACAACATTGGATATTTTCGTCAGTGGGTATGGCCTTGTGATGCAGACGCCTTGTCAGAAACCTCTATTTGAGCGGGGTGCCTTTGGACCATAGGATCTCATTCCACAGATCGCTCCAAGCGCGAGGGCCCATGGAGCCTCGATAATCCCTAGAGGTGAAGGACCCCATGGCAGAAAGAGAAATCATGCACCTATTTGGATCAGAGTTGATCTCAATTAAGTTGAAGGTATCGTGATAGTCCTCGTCTAAGATTTCTTCAATGAAGGCCGGATATGCGCTCGCCTCCTTGAAGGTTATCAATGAGCACGGGCACTCGAGAAAGATGAGGATGGTTCCGGCCTAGTTGTGATGCCAGAAAATGATGTCCCCCCTCCCCATGATCCATCTGGACTGTGATTCGAGAGAGGAAATGAGAGGGGAAATCAATGACCAGAAAGGAGAGGTTTGGCTGCCATCCCTAGCCTCGATACCAACATGGAATTTGTGCATGGTAATTCCCCATAATGTACGTTGTTCCAGAACCTCCCAGGCGATCATGGCATGCATGGACTGGAGTGTGTCTTCGAGCCGACGGACGTTGATGCCCCCTTCCCCGGCTGGTCTCACCACCTTGTCCCATGAAGCCCAGTGATGCCTACCCTCCGAAGAAGGATCCCAGATTTAGCCGACAAGAATCTTTTCGATCCCGTTGATGATGCACTTCGGGACTTTGATGGACGAAAGAGCATGGATGGGGGAGGCAAGAAGCACGCTATTGATCAGCATTATTCGGCCCCCGAATGAGAGGAAAACATTCTTCCAGTTGAGGATCCTTTCCGTAATCCTATTGGCAATGGCATCGAAGTCACCTAAGCCGAGACGTTTTGGGGAGATTGGCACACCGAGATCCATATAATGTGATTTATTTTCTACAATAATAATTCTTATCGACACTTGATTGCTTGATCACCTTTTTTCACACATAAAACATTTTCACATTACATTAAGACACATTTATTTCATTGTAATACATCATAGTCTTAACCAAGGTCATTAATTTTTATCATATATTCAAATCATTCGTAATAAATTCTAAAAAAATGGGAATTATATTAAGTCCATCCCCTAAGAGTGTTAAACCATGTGCACTATAAATAATGTTTTCCTACACCATGTGATGATAGGGTCTATACAAATCCACCATATTTTGATTCATTATTCATAGGTACCTCTATTTTAGAACCATGTCAACTTGTATTTTATAGATGTGGAGGTATTGTAAAAAAACCATAATATATATATTTCAGAAACATTAGGATGTTATTTTATAAATATCATCCTCATTTATAATAGGGTTATATTTCTTAATATATGTTTTACTAAATATATTTTCTAATCTTTTTACTGAACTTCATCTTTCATAAAAAATATTGACCCAGGCCCTAGTAGACTGAAGACAATCTCTTTTTTATTAAATTGGAAAAAGATACTTGGAATCGAATCCCAACGGACTTAATATTTTAGTTTTCAGGGTATAACAAATACATACATTCTTTTCTCATTTCATTTGAAAATAAAAATTATAACATATTTTTTTATAATATAATTATTACCACTTGAATATCATTTCTTATCAAATATAGTACACTTCATGGATTATTGGAAAGTAAAAAAAGGGTGATCCCAAAAGCTTATTAATGGTAAAGTACAATGGAAGATACAATGGATCAATGATGAATAATCAATATAGAAAGGTAAATAACTGATTTTTTTTTATTTATATTGACTACATGAATAAATAATGGATAATTGATTTATAAAAGTAAATAACTTAAAAATATTTCTATTTATTCATTATACCTAGAATGAAATGAATCCAGATATAATTTCATTGTGATAATATAACATATAATGATAACATAATTATTTATGTTGAATATAATTAATTAATATAAATAATTTTATAAAAACATTATACTTTTACCTTCAATAACATTCACAGAATGGTTTGAAATGACCAGAAAAGACCCTTGTAATTCTGGCATACTTATTTTTCTTATGATACCTACTGATTCAGGGTGGGGATATATAATACTGTGAAATAAAAATAACTACTATCTTGAAATAATACTTATATTTTGAAAATTCAATTAAATTCATGAACAATGTACCTTATCAAAAAATATATGTATTGAGAAAAGGATAAAAAATTTATCAATATTTCCCCAATCAATCAAATAGCATTCAAATAAAAATCCTATATTTATAAATGAGATACGGTTTAAGAAATAATAATATCAATGATAAATAATAATGATAATTGGGTTAAATTTATTATCTAATGATCATTGGAAAGTGAAATTTTCAAGGGGTAATTAATGTCTAAAAAATGAATCAAACAAGTAAATGTAAATACTATAATTAATATTAATAATAATATACCATCTAGAAGAATAATAAAAATGATATAAATTAAATATATCCCCAATAAAGTATATATACAATAAAGGGATTTTACGTTAATGAATATAAATATCATAAATATATCATTAAAATTTTTCATTGGGAAAATATCCTTTTAAAATTTAAAAACTATATTTTTTTTAAAACATATTTCCTAAAAATTATTTAAACAAATGAATATCCTGAATATTAGGATAAACAATTCATTCAAAACATCATTGTAAATATACTATGGAATCTTTAAATAAAATATGCAGATTTAGGTGTGGACGATTGTCAACTATCAACCATTTAATTTTTTGGTGCTTTGCAAATGTGTATAGTGACACTCAGGTCGAATCATTGGTGATTATAAAAATGTTAGAGATGATTTTTTTATTAATTGTTCTTTTTAATGGGGGTTTTACTTATATAGAATAGAAGAAATTATGGTTGGATGATGTTCAATTTAATGATTTGATAAATATTTTGGTGAGTTCAACATTGGGGATGTAGTATTATGTTATCCTTGAGCATTGGATTGTATTGAATTAAATTAACACAGACTTCATAAGATGATTTTGATCTGAATTCCAAAGTGTTGAGGCTTTAATACAAAACTTAACAACGCATAGGTTTCTAATATCAATAAAACATTGTTTACAGTCCTGTATATATGGTGCCCATAATCCATGTAAACCAAACGTTAAACAAAAATGTCATCAATACATGAAAATTATGTTCAATATACAAAATATTAACATACTGAATATTAATCGAACAAAATATCTCAATAGCTTATCATCCTAAAATTATGACTCTCCCCAATGGGAGATTTAATCATACATTTATACAGTTTTTACTATGGTTTAATATGTTTGCAATGATGAATTATAAATATAATGAAAATAATGGGATAATAAAACAAAAGAAGATAGGGATTATAATAATTTAAATAGACTATTTTATGATCATTAAAATTATGAAATAGAAGGTGGATGAAAAAATGTGATCAATAAAAATAAACATGCATTAAAATTCTGTTGAAATGAAAACACACAAACATGATTACAAATACAATCAACCGAAAACAAACAAGAAAAGTAAATTGTTAGAGATTTATCTTTTGATGAAACAAGATCATGTCATTCCCTCCCAGTCCCTCTAAATGGCTCAATCTAGGAAATAACCTCCTCCTAATGTGATTAAATGCTAACCCCTTGAAAGGAGATGAGGGGTATGTATTTACAGCCCATTGGGGTAGACTGTTTTCTATTCAAACATGTTCCTCCACATGGATCGCCAATTTGATAATTTTGACATTCGAATATGGAAAAATCTTCATCATCAAAGTTTTTTATATGAATTTTATAAGTATAAGTTAAAATTTTCTATCCATTGGGCATAAGGATCCAATGTTGTAAAGGTTTTAATAAACAATTTACATTTTTCCATTTCTATCTAATCATCTTCGAAGAATAGAAGAAGAATATATTTTTTAATAGGAAGAAGCCCTCAAATTTGAAAAATTTATTATAAAAAGTCAAAGGCATATATCATAGATTTAACAATGAAAAATATCTACTCTATTTGATGTTTATATCATTATCCATGACTACAATTGGGGGCTGATGTTAATTCCTAGACAAAATGGTATGATGGACTTCAATGAATCATTGTGGCCCCCTTTTTGTAGAGTTGGGCCTTCAATATTTTATCCATGATTCAATTTGATATTCATGAATATATTCAAGAGTTTCATCAAATGTGGGATAGAGGATTGAGCCTATAAATTGTATCATCATGGGTGGTCGATTTTCTTCACATATTCTTTAAGCCTTCTTATGAGGACCATATAACCATTAAAATGGCCTAATTGGCCAATTCATCTTTCCAATTATATGTTTTAAATTGAATAAGGAATAATAAAAAAGATGAATAACACAATTTGTATCAATGGTATGCGGGTTATGATTAAAAAATTACAATAATTTGATTGTATTATTTTAAATTATTCTCAAAAATTATATTCATTAATATAAAATTTCGGTATTTCACAAAAATAATTCACTTTTACATGAACATTACTAAAGGAAGTATACAAAAAATGAGGAATATATGAATAAAATCAAATTATTTATAGTTATTTTTGTTCATGTCCTCATGTGGAACAAATAAAAACATATGAAAATAATACTCACTAAAAAAATTAATATTTTGTTTTCCCCAATTAGGGGAGGTGTATACCATGTGACTCAACCCTTATAAAATCCACCAAAAATTTCAATAGAAACAACTTTCAGAAAATAATTTATTTTTCAAGCACAGGGGCACTCAAAACACACTCCTCTCAAGATGATAATGATTTATTTATGGAGATTTACTCATTCACAAACCAAAAGTGAAAATATCAGAGATCGAAAGAGCGCTCAGCTTCCATTTCCTACCATAATGTTCACAAAAGTCAAGAGATCTTTTTTAGTGGTTTTTATATGGAAATGGGAAAATAGAAATTTAATGTCCAAAAGAGTGGTAAATATGGGTAAAACACCACCATGGGTAAAAAATTCAAAATTTATTTTGAAAAGATACATGGAAGGAAATGGAAAGACATATTTACAAGGGCATGATTGTGAGAACAAAGATACAAAAGAGGGAAACAAATTCCAGGGGAAAAGAAGTTGAAATATTTAAAAATCACCAAACATCTCCCAATAATATAAGTTTTCTTCATTTTTTTTAAATTTTATCAGAAGACAAAATTCAAATAGATTCCACTCTCATCTCTCAATCCATTTTTTATCTCATCATGACACTAATTGAAATAGTTATAACTAGGTCAATGGTTACAGAAGATTTATTTTTTATATACCCAAGAAAATAACGAATTGTTTTTGTTTTGTTATAACATTTATTTTTTTGAACACATGTTAATAACATTTAAACAATTACATGAATGAAAACCCATTTTCCAAACTCACCAAATTAAAACCTATTCACCAAAATAAAATATATTCTTTCCCTCATGAAAATGATATCAGGTTTAAAATCAAGAAACATATACCCAAAATGAAATCCATTAACCCAAAATTAAATTTCAATAAATTATGAAATGTAATACCATATAGTTGTTGGGTGGGATTATGTGTTTGGATTTTAATGTGTCAATCAAATAAAATATTTTCATAGTGATGAAGGGGATTTCAAAAGAAGGATTATTGTTATTGTAATTGGAGGATATTTTCCTATTATAGTTCTATTGTGGTTAAGAAAATTCCTCAATCATATTGATGTATAAAAAATAGGAAAATTAAGCTCAAAGGACCATAAAATAAAGACTCACAATCTAGGGTAAAAAAGGAACCAAATGAAAATATTGTAATAGGTGAACTTTACCTAAAAGCTAGTGTGGTTATTCATGGTTGAGGATGAATCATTTTCCAAATAAAAAATTGTGAATAATTTTTTTTAGTTTTGACACAAGATTATTTATCCAAATTTATGGATAATGTAAAAAATATTTGAGATGAAAACAATATTTTGACTCTCCAAAATAGTATTGAAAAATTTTAAATAGTGGATGGTCAGTAGTTATGACTCTGTTTGTTATTTTTTTTAATTTTGTTTGTTTTTTTAGTTTTTCTTAAAGACACACCCACACGAAATAGAATGAGTAAATACAAATTTTGATGAGGAATGATGAAAAAAGTGAGAATAAGATAATAATAATAATAATAATAATAATAAGGAGAGATGAATTAGAGATATGACATAGTTAAAGGGAAAGAGGTTCCCTTGGTTAGGATTTTATGGTTCATCATTCCGATTAATTGGTGGGTCAACTGTAGAAGTTTTCGATCTGATGGAAGTTGATGTCATTCCTTGATTGTGAGTCCTCTCATAGTGACACATTAACCGATGTACATTAGCTATGACTGTCCTTTTTAATGAGAGGTATTTATCTTCCACTACACCAAATTGTTAATCATGGCTGATAATAAGATGAAAATATGAACAAGAATTAATCATAATTGGGTGATGTTGAAATTGACAGTCGAATAGAATTAAATTTTCACCTTCACAAAATACTTTCTATAGTATGTTTTTGTCATGGAGTTCCTTATTTTTTTTTTGTAGTGACTAGAATTCACCTAAGAATCCAGTCGAATCTCCACCAATTCAATCAACCACAATATACTTTCTTCACCATATTTTTTGAAATCAGAATTACATGTTTTCAAAGCCCAAAATGACCTATTTTTGATTTCAATAGGTAAATGACACACTTTACCAAATAAAAGCCTAAATGGAGACATTAAAATGGGTGTTTTATATGCAGTTCTATATGCCCAAATTGTTTCACTAAGTTATTCATGCTAGTCTTTTCTGGTGGGATTTAAAATTCTCTAAATCACTCTTTTATCTTTTTTATTATAATGATTAGTGATTCCATTTGTTTTTGGGGGAAATAAATTGAATTTTTTATGTACATACTCATTATTTATCATAATATATTCCATGGTCTGATTACAGACATTAGTTCCCATGTGAATTATTGAGGAACGTGGTGTTCCCAAGTGGTGGAAGTTGTGGGTTTTTAGGAACTCACTAACAGTATGTGCATCATTCTTACTAGTTGGTTCAGCCTCACCCCACCTAGTAATATAATTAACTATAATAATAATATTTTAGAATCCTTTGGATGGAGGAAATGAACCCATGAAATTGAAACCGAAAAAATTAAAGAAATCACAAAGTATTACGGGATTTTTAGGTATTTCATTTCATTTAGAGAATGTTACAAACTTTTGGTAAGTGGGACACCATTTTTAGAAATCATTTGAGTTTTTGAAGAGTGAAGGAAAGAAGAGTCTTGAGTGTAAGACCTTTTTAGAGGTCCTTTTTGTTCCAATGTGGGCACCACTGGAGAGTGACTGGAATAATTATAAGATGGTGGAATGTTCATCTTCATCAATACAACTCATAATTACCATGTTAGACATAGTTTTCCAAATCTCATCATTGTCCCAAAAAAAGAATTATGAATCACTTTTTAGCTTCAATTTTTTTTGTTTTGAAAACATTTCAGGTAAAACACCTGACATAATGAAGTTTATCATTGGGCCATACCTTGGAGTCTTTGGAGTTAGAGATGAAAGATGCTTAGTAGGGATTTCGAGATCTTTGATTTCCGAAATATAGGAATTATAAATTCTACTCAACTGATCAGCTAAAGGGATATATTTTCCAAGTATATGTTTCATCAAATTATCAATATCTTGGAGCATCAAGATCCATCTTATTATCCTCAGTTTGGAATCACTTTTTTGAGTAACATCTTTATATAAGAATTGTCTGTAATGACGATGATTTCGTCACCTAAGTGATTGGGCCATGATTTTTTTAATGAACAAACTGAAGATAAAAGTTAATTCATAGTTATATTGTAGTGATATTGAGTTTCATATAATGTTATTTAGTCATAATAGATGAAATGAGGAATCATTTATCTTCTTTGACTAGGAACATCTCCAATGGAACTATCAGAAGCATCACACATCAATGCAATGGATAATGACCAATCTGGGGGTTCTATTATAAAGGCATATGTTATAACATCTATAAGTTAAATGGAGTATCTCTTGAAATCCACATTGAAATGGAATTTGACATCATTATGTAGTTTTATAGTGTGTTGGAGGGGAATGCTACTGATTTTATGGATGAATTAATGATAGAAATTGACATGACAAGGAATGAATAGATGTGTCAAACTATTTTTGGTTTGGGAAGGGATTTGATCAACTAAATATTTGAAAGATAGACATGAATACCATATGGTGAATTTATGTTCTCTAGAACAATCCCATTATTATCCATGAAGGGACATATTTTTATAATTTAGCACAATGTAACATTTGAAAGAATTCTGGACGACGAATGAGATTGAATACAAGCAGTATTCAAATTACCCTCCATAAATAGTAAATCCATCTATGAATATATACATGAAATGCACAATGAATTTACAAAATATACTCATCATATACCTTTGAAATGTTACAGGGGAATTGAACGGGACAATGACATTCTCATATATCCATATTTTCTAAAGGGTCATGCGAAAGTAGTCATATTTCGGTCAGGATGTGCAATTGTTATTTAGAAATAGCTGGTGTATCTATAAAAATATATTGTGACATTCTAGCTAATATTTCTATCATATTATCAAGGAATTTAAGAGGGAAGTGATCATTTCCTATTTCAACATTCAATTTCTGGAATTGAATGAACACATGCCATTTGTTTTTCATTTGAGTTGAAACCACCTCTCTATGTTCAATTGTGACAACAGTTATCACAAACTTTTTGGGCACCACAAGGATTGGAAGAACCCATTTAATATTATAAATTGGGTAGATAATACCATCTCAGAGATTCTTTGTAATCGATTCCCTGACTACATCAATTTTGAGTGGATTGAGTCTTATTTGAGATTTTTTGATTGGTTTGGATGATTCCTCAAGATGGATGTGATGCATGGAAAGGGCATGTTTGATTCTAGATTAGTCATCTAGGTTCAAACCTAAGGTCTTTTTGTTTTCCCCTGACACCTGAAAAACTTTGGAGTCCTCGATTTCAATAAGTGTGGCCGAGACCTTGATAATATGATAGTGATAATTTGAAACCAATTAATATTTTAGGGTTGTAGTAAGAGGTTTCCTATATGTCTCATATTTCATTTGTGGGACATAAAAATCATTAATGGGGGAAGGGATTTACGTTGGATTTGATTCATTTTCATTAATACTATCCGTGGTGGAACTATAGAGATCATAGTTTATATGGGATTCAATAGAGTGTTCATGATCATCAATAATGATAGAGTCTATTATTGAGGGGTTAAAATCAGCTTCACCATTAATGACTTTCTTAGTAATGGTGAAACTTTCACAAGCTCTACTCTCTTTAGAACATGATGAACTTGATGGAATGTTGTTCAATAGACCCAAATGTATCCTTTGATGCATGGAATTATAAGGGGGAGTGATCCTATAATGGGTATCACATGGATTCAATGACATTGAACATAACTAGTTTCTCAACAAATTTCACTTATAGGATACCCACATGGATATAAATCTTAGTCCTTTTTTAGAGGAATGGTCTTCCTATTATTATTGGAGATAAATAAGATGTCTTCTCACCATCCAATTCAAGGACACAGAAGTCGTCTCAAAAGATAATTTCATTATCTTAGACATGGAAATACTCAATTATTCCCTTATGAAAGAATATTATTCGATTGGGAAACTAGATGAAAATAGTCATTTTGTGTATGGGACCTAAACCACAGTTGGAGATGATGAATTTGGGTGGGGAATTTTTCAAGACTACTATTTCTGTGAAATCATCATAAAAGTTATAAATCCCTATATAGTATGGAACCGTAAAGGTCCATGTATTGTTTCATATCATGGGTATGGAATTTTGTGTTGAAACATTCTCCCTTTTCCTAATTTGTCTCTTATGAGTGAAAATTACTTAATAAAAAAATGCATACCTAGGAATATGTTTGATTGAATTTAATAGGAGAATGTTGAACTCAACACATCTAAACATTTCATGAATTTCTAGATGAGATTTAAAGGACATACTTGACATAGAGAGAGCTTGAGGGAAATAAATTGGGTTACATAAAGGAATTTAAGGAGGTGATCTTGTGGCTTCAGGTTCATTTTCTATATTTTTGTTCATTTCATTTTTATGATCAATAGTAAATGGTTGATTTGGGGGTCATTATGTGGATTTAAGGTTTGTTTGATCAATATATATGAAATTTCACATACATTAACCTAGGGTTGGGGAAACAGTTGAGATACGATTTGGGTTGATTTGGATTGTTGCTTCTTCCTAAGGTGGGATGCAATTTAGACAATTTTAGTTTCAATGTTTTTATGGTTAGGAATGGTGTCACGAACCAGCCCGGGTCGACCCTGAACCGGTCACCCGAGCCGGTCCGCGGCAAGTCCCGAGGGGCGTTCCCGATCCCCCCGGGATGGCAACAAGTGCCGGGCATTGAAACTTTTATCGTTGGGAACGATTTCAGCCCAAGCTAAAAACAGGATCGAAAGAATGAATATAAACTAAACAAGCAAACAGACACTAAAGACATAAACAAACCTACACCACGACATACCTCCATGTGACCTCGCGGTCACCACCCAACTACAACCAATGTCGCTCCCACACTGAGCGACTCAAGCAGGAGAACCTGAACAAAAGGAACCTGCAACTGAAAAAGTAAAAGATAGGCGTGAGCACAAAAGTACTCAGTAGGTGAGCCCCACACCAAATCCCAATGCACTGCCAGTAAATAAAGAATCTACATAATCCAGGTTTGAGCTATAATGTATAAAAGTAAGTTTTCACAATGCTTTACTTGAAAATCAAACACGAGACATTTCCCTTATTCCTTTTCGAAAGTTAGTTCCATTCCATTAGCTTTAAACTCATTCTGAAAAGCAAAGTGTTACATTTTCAAATCTAACCCAAAGAGAATAAAACATTTTCATTTGAAAACCATTTTTCCCAAAGTCTAACAGTATAGGCTGTGAAATATGACTGAAGGCAAACAAGCAGGAAAACAAGTGCATGTAAAGGTAAACAGGCAAGGAAAACCAAGTACAAGTAAAAATAAACCAGAAGTTATCAGCAATAACCATGGGCACACACACACACTCACACACTCACACACACACACACATACTCACACACGCACACACTCACACCAAAGTGGTCCCCCGTATGCCGACGGAAGGCACCACGCCAGAGATGGTAGAGCACTATGGGTAAATCCCCTAAGGTTCATCTAGCTCGCGTGGGACCCTAGAACCTCGTGTCTCGGTGAAACGTGGCTTAGAAGGCCACGACCCTCAGAAAACGTGGCTTAGAAGGCCACGACCCTCAGAACACGTGGCTTAGAAGACCACGACCCTCAGATATCATATGTTTAGTTAGTGTTGCAATCGTCAATCCAGCTAAGTGAAACAGGGACGACACCCATCCGGCTCACTAGCGCACTAGTTCTAGTCCGCCCACCTAGATACCCAGGGTTTCCCCGTGTGCTCAAACAAGTTTCACATTCATATAGTATGTTTCTTCCTCATATCCCAGGCCAAACAAGATATTGCACACAAAAGTCACCATTTCCATACCCGAACAATATCTCAAAACTCACGCACGCCAAAAATACCTTTCTAGAAATATAAATGTCATTACCCAATATTTTCGCAAAAACCCCTTTTTGGAAACACTCAAACAAAAACATAACCAACTTTCACAACCTAGAAAACATCATTTTTAATAACACAACAAGGGAAAACATCTTTCATCAACCAAGAACCACACGTAAGGTTTCAAAAACAATTTCAAAAGGTCACACGACGTTTTCTCTAATCAAGGTTATAAGAAAACACCATTTTCCATAAACAGTACATTTACTAATTTTACACACGCCATAAACATTTTAAAACCCAATTCAACATGTCTTTCGTTACTCAGGAAGAACCATTTAGCGACGTTACTACGAAATCCCACAATTGAAACCAAGAAAACACTTTTAATGAAATGCTAGAATTAAACAGTTTGCATTATCAGCAAATCACCACACTATAAAAACTACTTAATATTATCTTTCTTAAATTTACTGAAATTCAATAAAAGGACAAGGAATAAATAAATTATTAATTTAGAGGCAAGTGCATAGGGAGACCTACCTCGGATCGGAACGAAGAACGACACGACACGAAACTCCTGTTGCGTAAAGGTCGCAGCGTATTGCGTCGTCAAACTGGTCCTAAAACAATAGGCCATTAAGCGGGCTCATTAACGGCAACATACTAATAATAATAATTATTATAATAACGTAATAATAATAATAATAATAAAAAAAATGTAGTGATCATGATACAACATCATAATAATAGAAATAATAATATTAATAATATATTATTAATATTAATAATAATAATACAAAAACATAATGTAATAAAAATAATAAGAATAACATAATATAATAATAATAATAATAATAATAATATAGTATTAACAATAATAACATAATAATAATTTTAATAATGATATAGTAATATTAATGATAATATTAACATAATAATAACAATAACAATAATTAATAATAATAATATAATAATATTAATAAAATAATAATAATAATATAAAATGATAATAATAAAAATCGTAATATTAACATAATATAATAATAAAAATAACAACATAATATAATGATAATTAAAACAATAATATATTTATAATAATAATAATAATAATAATAATAATAATATAGAATTAATAACAATAACATAATAATGATAATTATAATAAAACGAAACAAACAAAAATAAAAAAAATAAAAAGAGAACTCACGAGTAGGGGGGGAACAGGTCGGCGACGGGAGGAGCAGGCGGCGCGCCGGGCCAGGGGTCGCCGGGATGGCGGTCCGGCAGGGAGCGGAGCGGCGGTCGAGCGCGGGCTGAAGCAGGGAGGCCGGGGCAGGGTTTAGGTTTACATATATATATGATAAAATAATAATAATAATAATTATAATAATAATAATAACATTACAATAATAATTTTAATAAGTATAATAATAATAATAGTAAAACATTATAATAATAATAATAAAACTTTATAATAATAATCATAACAATAAAATAATAAGTTAGCTAATTATAATAATAATTATTATAACTAAAGTATTTAGAATAATAAAACCACTAAAAAAATAATAATAATAAGAAAACACACATATATAAACACAAATATATATATAGACATATGTATATACATATACCTTTATAAAAACATATAAACATAAATACAACAAACATATATGTATATATATACATATATATACATAACATATACTCGTATATAAACACATATAAAATTAAAAATAAATACAATAGTAATAACACGATTTAAATAGTGAGAGTAATAAAATGTCAACGCAAAAACATTAGTATTTAAAACGCCGGGTGAGTACATAGTCACCCGGGCTGAAAGCACGGTAACTGCTAGCGATGCGGTGACCGCGCACCGGCGCAAAACCACCAATCGAAATTAAACTCCAAAAAATTTAAATCGGGACCAAGAAAGGAGAACAAATATGGACATCCGCGGTCGGGGTGTGACAATTCTCCCCACCACAGACACTTTCTGCCCCCAGAAAGTCACCAGGCCAAAATTCGATCAAGATTGAAGTCCATGCCCCAACGGAACTAAAGGGACCAGAGAGAACTGAGAATCTCGGGGATGACCGTACTCAGCACAGGTCACACCCGACCAATTGAAGAAAAACTGGGGTCCGAGATTGAGGGGAGAACACGAAGGGGTTCTTCCCACCACAAGAGCTCAACTTGTGCAGAAAAGTTGACCATCTAAAAGGAAGACCCTAAAAAAGGGGGGTCGACGCGGGAACTCCCAACCAATTCAAACCAATTCTTATAGCACGATTACTACAACGCCTCTGTCGAAACCTTGAACCCACGACTAGAGTCAACAACCTTCAATACTAGGGGAAACCCATGAAAACCCTAAACCAAAACATCGAGTTAGAAACATGGCCCACTGAAATCCATGAAAAACAACCACATCTGACGAGCATTGCTAAACAAAGGTCAACCCACCGAAGAGTCAAACACACCTTTCGAAAGACACACGAGTTAGAAACAACACATCCACATCATCCAGACTACTTGGATTATAATAGAGCAAGTCCATGATAACCCCCATGGTAAAACAATGAACATACAACAACGTCAAAACTTAACAGCAGAAAAACATGTACTAAAAGGCCTTGATTGTTCCACTGCTAACACAGAACACAAAACCTGGACCAAGGCTTCACAACCCTGGGGACTCCTGACTGTGCGCGGGCTTCACCCCGAGACTTGTGGCTGGGGCTCTGATGGCTGAAGCATCTTCTGCCTCACAGTCAGGTACTGGCATTCTCCAATCACATCTTCCTCTTCAAGCGACGCTTCCTGCAAAACTTCTCCAGATGACCCAGACAACCGCAGCGATGACACTTCTTCGGAGGGTTGCGACAAGACAGCTTTGAATGCCTGAAACGACCACACTGATAGCATACCATCGAACGATCTGATGAACTGGAAGCTGGAACCAAAGGGGATAACTCCTTAGGAACAGGTATCTCTGGCGCCTCTTCCTCACCAGAGGGGGAACTCTTACGAACCACAACAGGGGACGCTGAAGTATTAACCACCCGCACACCAGAAACTAACGCAGCCAAGAAAGCTTCCTCTACGAGCTTCTCGAAACAAAGGTCTTTAGAAGGGAGGACTCGCTCCTTGATCTCTGGACGAAGACCCCCAATGAAAAGAGAGGCCTTCATGAGCTCATGTGACGCTACCTCTGGAGAAAAGGAAATTAGTTCCTTGAAACGGTCAACATATGCCTTCACCGTCCGTTGACCTTGTTGAATATGCACAAGCTCTCCCTTTTTCTCCAGCTTCACTTCCTCAGGTACAAACCATTGGATGAAAACCGTTTTAAAGACATCCCACGTCATTTGACCTTGCGTTGACGGTGGGGTAACCATCTTCCACTGGTCCAGAGCTGGACCCTCAAACAACTCCATAATTGCACGGACCTTAACACTATCAGGAGTTCCCAATATTCTAAAGACACGTTCCACTTCCTCGAGCCATTTCACTGCTTCTAACGGACCCTGATCACCATGGAGTATAGGCAAAGTCTGAGGAGGACCAAAAACTGGGCATGACATATCCGAATCCTTAGAGACCTTTCTGGGTGGCATTTCCTGAGCGATATATAAAACTCAAAGCCAAAACCAACATCAAATCGAAGCAACATCAATAAAAGAGCCTTCATCAAAAACAGTCAGCACAAGGACCAAACAAATACAACACAACCCAAAACAAAATCTCCTCTTTAAAATTTCCTTTTCATTTTTGATTTCAAAACCACCTTTTTTCAAGATCACTTTCCAAAAACCAATCCACTTTCAAACCAAAAACTTTCCAAAACCATTTTCCCTTTAAAACCAGTTTAGGAAACAAATTCAAGCGTTAAATTTCAAACACACCCAGGTACTCCCATGACCCGTTGCACATGTCTTTATCCACATTCCATTCATACGTGCATCAACACACACTTTCCATGCATTCTCACACATGTGCAGACGTTCATAAAGAGGAACCAAGGTTTCAACCCAAATCATTCTTAACCAGTTCCGGGAAAACAACAGATTTCCAAATCAAGAGATTTCAGTTTTAGAACCCATTTCATATATTTAAAGTCCTTTAAAAGAAACCAGTCCAATTTTCAAAAAACCCTTTTTCATTTCAAACAACGTACTTACACAGACCAAAACAAAGCAGTAACCAAGATTGCATCAATCACTGAAATGAGGGACTAGTAGTCATGCTCAACCTGGCGACATGGTAGTGGGCCATGTCCCAAGTCAGCGTCGACCACTAGGAGGAATTCAAACCACGTACTCGGACTCCACATGGGTCACTACTCCATGTGAAATCGCGATGTAACGTCGGCTTTCCTCCATTATCATCTCTCAATCCAAGACAAACCAGGAAAAACAAGGACACAATTCCCGAACTACCCCTGGTAACTCGAAGATCAGTGCGAGCAAGATTTCGCGACGCTCTTCCCGTACTCACCCCTCGAGTTACGACAGTCCTAATCTCCTTCTACCGGACAACCCAAATAACAAGAACCTCCCTCGGATACCATTTTGTCACGAACCAGCCCGGGTCGACCCTGAACCGGTCACCCGAGCCGGTCCGCGGCAAGTCCCGAGGGGTGTTCCCGATCCCCCCGGGATGGCAACAAGTGCCGGGCATTGAAACTTTAATCATTGGGAACGATTTCAGCCCAAGCTAAAAACAGGATCGAAAGAATGAATATAAACTAAACAAAAAAACAGACACTAAAGACATAAACAAACCTACACCACGACATACCTCCATGTGACCTCGCGATCGCCACCCAACTACAACCAACGTCGCTCCCACACTGAGCGACTCAAGAAGGAGAACCTGAACAAAAGGAACCTGCAACTGAAAAAGTAAAAGATAGGCGTGAGCACAAAAGTACTCAGTAGGTGAGACCCACACCAAATCCCAATGCACTGCCAGTAAATAAAGAATCTACATAATCCAGGTTTGAGCTATAATGTATAAAAGTAAGTTTTCACAATGCTTTACTTGAAAATCAAACACGAGACATTTCCCTTATTCCTTTTCGAAAGTTAGTTCCATTCCATTAGTTTTAAACTCATTATGATAAGCAAAGTGTTACATTTTCAAATCTTACCCAAAGAGAATAAAACATTTTCATTTGAAAACCATTTTTCCCAAAGTCTAACAGTATAGGCTGTGAAATATGACTGAAGGAAAACAAGCAGGAAAACAAGTGCATGTAAAGGTAAACAGGCAAGGAAAACCAAGTACAAGTAAAAATAAACCAGAAGTTATCAGCAATAACCATGGGCACACACACACACTCACACACTCACACACACACACACATACTCACACACGTACACACTCACACCCAAGTGGTCCCCCGTATGCCGACGGAAGGCACCACGCCAGAGATGGTAGAGCACTATGGGTAAATCCCCTATGGTTCATCTAGCTCGCGTGGGACCCTAGAACCTCGTGTCTCAGTGAAACGTGGCTTAGAAGGCCACAACCCTCAGAAAACATGGCTTAGAAGGCCACGACCCTCAGAACACGTGGCTTAGAAGACCACGACCCTCAGATATCATATGTTTAGTTAGTGTTGCAATCGTCAATCCAGCTAAGTGAAATAGGGACGACACCCATCCGGCTCACTAGCGCACTAGTTCTAGTCCGCCCACCTAGATACCCAGGGTTTCCCCGTGTGCTCAAACAAGTTTCACATTCATATAGTATGTTTCTTCCTCATATCGCCGGCCAAACAAGATATTGCACACAAAAGTCACCATTTCCATACCCGAACAATATCTCAAAACTCACGCACGCCAAAAATACCTTTCTAGAAATATAAATGTCATTACCCAATCTTTTCGCAAAAACCCCTTTTTGGAAACACTCAAACAAAAACATAACCAACTTTCACAACCTAGAAAACATCATTTTTAATAACACAACAAGGGAAAACATCTTTCGTCAACCAAGAACCACACGTAAGGTTTCAAAAACAATTTCAAAAGGTCACACGACGTTTTCTCTAATCAAGGTTATAAGAAAACACCATTTTCCATAAACAGTACATTTACTAATTTTACACACGCCATAAACATTTTAAAACCCAATTCAACATGTCTTTCGTTACTCAGGAAGAACCATTTAGCGACGTTACTACGAAATCCCACAATTGAAACCAAGAAAACACTTTTAATGAAATGCTAGAATTAAACAGTTTGCATTATCAGCAAATCACCACACTATAAAAACTACTTAATATTATCTTTCTTAAATTTACTGAAATTCAATAAAAGAACAAGGAATAAATAAATTCTTAATTTAGAGGCAAGTGCATAGGGAGACCTACCTCGGATCGGAACGAAGAACGAAACGACACGAAACTCCTGTTGCGTAAAGGTCGCAGCGTATTGCGTCGTCAAACTGGTCCTAAAACAATAGGCCATTAAGCGGGCTCATTAACGGAAACATACTAATAATAATAATTATTATAATAACGTAATAAAAATAATAATAATAAAAAAAAATGTAGTGATCATGATACAACATCATAATAATAGAAATAATAATATTAATAATATATTAATAATATTAATAATAATAATACAAAAACATAATGTAATAAAAATAATAAGAATAACATAATATAATAATAATAATAATAATAATATAGTATTAACAATAATAACATAATAATAATTTTAATAATGATATAGTAATATTAATGATAATATTAACATAATAATAACAATAATAATAATTAATAATAATAATATAATTATATTAATAAAATAATAATAATAATATAAAATGATAATAATAAAAATAGTAATATTAACATAATATAATAATAAAAATAACAACATAATATAATGATAATTAAAACAATAATATATTTATAATAATAATAATAATAATAATAATAATATAGAATTAATAACAATAACATAATAATGATAATTATAATAAAACGAAACAAACAAAAATAAAAAAAATAAAAAGAGAACTCACGACTAGGGGGGAACGGGTCGGCGACGGGAGGAGCAGGCGGCGCGCCGGGCCAGGGGTCGCCGGGATGGCGGTCCGGCAGGGAGCGGAGCGGCGGTCGGGCGCGGGCTGAAGGAGGGAGGCCGGGGCAGGGTTTAGGTTTACATATATATATGATAAAATAATAATAATAATAATTATAATAATAATAATAACATTACAATAATAATTTTAATAAGTATAATAATAATAATAGTAAAACATTATAATAATAATAATAAAACTTTATAATAATAATCATAACAATAAAATAATAAGTTAGCTAATTATAATAATAATTATTATAACCAAAGTATTTAGAATAATAAAACCACTAAAAAAATAATAATAATAAGAAAACACACATATATAAACACAAATATATATATAGACATATGTATATACATATACCTTTATAAAAACATATAAACATAAATACAACAAACATATATGTATATATATACATATATATACATAACATATACTCGTATATAAACACATATAAAATTAAAAATAAATACAATAGTAATAACACGATTTAAATAGTGAGAGTAATAAAATGTCAACGCAAAAACATTAGTATTTAAAACGCCGGGTGAGCACATAGTCACCCGGGCTGAAAGCACGATAACTGCTAGCGATGCGGTGACCACGCACCAGCGCAAAACCACCAATCTAAATTAAACTCCGAAAAATTTAAATCGGGACCAAGAAAGGAGAACAAATATGGACATCCGCGGTCGGGGTGTGAAAAATGGTGTAGGATGAACGATATTATATAGTGATTTCCCTAGGATTCTGTGATGACGAGGCATGTCGTACATTGGGGTTTCATTGATTTTGGTTCTTGGAAAGTTCTGATATTAGGCTGGGAATTGAGAAGTGTCATTAGAATAGTGGAATATAGAATGAGAAAGATGAGGATTGATCATTTTAGGATGATTTAACAAAGTATAAGTTTTTTGGATGTTACCACCACCTTGACCATATTTGAATTGGTTTAGATTATGTGGAGGGAACTGAGGGGGATGAGTAATGGGATTACCATACCTCAAGAATGGTATAAAGGTAGATGATAAGGACTCAGTGTGGTGTTGGTTGAAGTTTCTAATGAACTGGGAAGGTAGTTGAGGGTTAGTGTTCCTCTGATAATATTTTTCATTGAGCTCCAATGGTCTGGATGAATTATGTGGACCCCCATGAAGTAGAATACATGTGTTGGTTAGTTGAGCTTGTGAGCTACATATTCCTAAATGTTTTATAG
This sequence comes from Viscum album, assembly GCA_963277665.1. Classification (NCBI taxonomy): domain Eukaryota; kingdom Viridiplantae; phylum Streptophyta; class Magnoliopsida; order Santalales; family Viscaceae; genus Viscum; species Viscum album. The sequence continues at coordinate 1,006,879,275 of OY728119.1, read as the reverse complement.
GTCGCAGGATTACATATTGTGTATAAGATGGGGTCAGGACATTGGAACCCATATCTTATTGTCACTCAAGACCTATATGTTCAGTCATCCACTCAATAATCATGTTGGGAAATATGGATTAATTATCATCGACTTTTGGACATTATAATGTGTTTGAGTATAGAATTTATGCATGTTTAAATCCATATTGATTTTGAGATATCATAAAGTTGCATGAGTTTTTTCAATAATATCACCACCAAATTTCGCATCATTGAGAGGTAACTCTATAGAAAATAGACCCTCATAGATGTATTGGATCAAGAGTTAGCAAGGGATTCAGTGGTGTGGGCAATTTTCCTCATGATTTTTGAACATCTCACAATACTCATAGATTGATTCAGTAGGGAATTGAGAGAAACCACTTATTTCATTTCATATATATGTAATACAGGAAGTAGGAAATAATATCTATTAGAGGGGTTGCTTCATGTCATTAAATATGGTTATGGAATCAAGAGAGAGGTGGTAGAGCCATGACATGGTGGAGTCAGCAATGGAGAAAGGGAATAATGAAAGATTGATTTTTTCTTCAGAAACCTCATTTGGATACATGGTAGAGAAGACAACTTAAAACACATTGAGGTGAAGATGAGGATCCATTGGAATATCTAATTAAAATGAGGTAGTAAATAAGTCAATATTGATTTTAGTTTGAAATTATCCTCAATGTTTTGATATTGAATGACAAGGGTTTGGTAATTCATATTATTGGAAACAATTTATTTTAATGATTGTTTCTTAGGATTGACCATTTATAGTTCAATTGGTTGGAAAAATAATGGTTTAGGAGTGATTTGACTATCCCTAATATCCCTCCTATGTTGATGAAGAGTTCTCTTAATGTATGGGTCAAAAAATCCATTATATTATTTGGGAGTCTACAAGGAATTCATAAAAAAATATGGAAGGACAATAAAGTCTGGTTTGACTTCTTGGTTTTCTATTTTCATTATTTTTATGAGAAATTAGGTTTTTCAGTGCGTTGTTTCAGAATTTTTCATTGGTTTTTTTTAAAACAACAAAAATATACCAAATAAATATGGCACTATCCTAAAAAATGGCACCATTTGAAGCATGTACTATTGAATCCTACAAATATTTCATGGTTTTCGTGCACTTCTATTGTGTATAGAAACACTTGGGTTGAATCCATGGTGATGTTACAAATTTTAGAGTCAATTTTTATCAATTGATATGTAATTTTAATGGGGGTTTTTTTTAAATATCATAAATGAAATTATTGGTGGATGATGTTTATTTAATGGTTTGATCAATATTGGGGAGATATAAAAATTTGGTCTGTAATCAGATGTTATACTTGAGTGTTTCATTATATTTTAGTAAATTAACACACACTTCACATGATATTTTTTATCAGAATTCACAAATATTTAGGATTTAATCCAGGCCTTAACATAAAATTGAGTTATAATCTCAATCGAAAATTGTTCATTTTATTGTACTTATTACAATAATCCATGGAAAACAATCCTTAAAAAAATTTCATTAATCCATGACATTTTATGTTCAAAATACACAATATTAATAAAATTCATATTAATCAAAAAAAAATTTCAATCACCTATCATCCCCAAATCATGAGTGACCCTAATGGGAGATTTACTAAGACATTGATATTTTTACTAATATGGATTAATAGGTTTAGTATTATAAATTATAAATTGAATGAAAATATTGGGATGAGAAACGAGTTGGGCTTTAAACACGCACACGAGCAGTGAATACAGTTAAATATAGACATTGGATTGAATGATAAAACAAAATAATAAATGGTTAATTTTGATTGAAATAATAATTTTTAAGACCAATAATAATATAAAATATAAGGTGGATGAAAATAATAGATTAATAAGAAATAATATGCATTAAAATTCTATTGAAATGAAAACACGCTTACATGATTATAAATTAAAACAACCAAAAGAAAAAAAGAAAATGAAAGTGAAATAGAAGTCTATATATTTCTAAAAAAATAAATGAATTTCCTCCCTATACCTTTGAAAGGATCTATTCATTCAAAAACTCCTCCTTATGTGATAAAAATTCCATCTCCTTGCCTGGAGAGTAGGGGGATGTATTTATAGCCCAAGGTGGTGGACTGTTTTCATTCCAAACCAACCCCTCTACTTGGCTCACCAATTTGATAATTTATACAGCCAAATATGGAGATATATTATTGATAAATTTTGTAGATATTAATGTTTCCGACAATTTTTTTTTGAATCCAACAGATTTATATATCCAATGTTATAATGGTTTGAATAAACAAATTAATATATACCAATCTTTTCAAGATTCATTGAAGGCCAATTGCTGATTTTTTTTTGAAAATAAATATGCCAAGAAATTCTAACCATTTCTTCAACAAATTAATTCAGGTATATCATGGATACCACACTGTAAAAGCTCACTTCCATTTGATGTATATATCAGTTGTCCATTGAAGAATTATGTTCTGATTTTATTTCACAAATAGAATGGTGGGGTGGACATCAAAGAATCATTTGGCCCTATTTTTTGTGGATTTGGGCCTTGATATTTATATCCATTATTCTGTTATACATTTAATAATATATTTAGTAATTTAAAAAAATATTGGGCTTTTGATTGATCCCATAAATTTTATAATCTTGGATAATCCATTTTCTCTACATATTTACTGAGCATTATTTTGTGTCATATACAAAAATTCAAATGGAAAAATTAGACTAAGATTCATGATAATTAAATGATGGAAATTGAATAAGGAACCCTATAAAAGTATAATCTTACAATTTGGATTCATAGAATAATTTTTATGATTAATACATTAAACAAAATCGATTGAATTAATTCAAGTAATTCTAAATATTATATTTAGTATTAAAATATGACTATATGACACTAATTATGCACTTTTACATGAAAATTAATAAAGGGAGTATACAAAAGGATATTAATAAATGAATAGCATCATCATATAATTTCTTAAATCTATTTCAAGGTAAAAATTAACATTCAATTTACATTATAAAATATATACAAAACATAGCTTATTCAGAAAACAACAAATAGATTACATTGAAGACATTTTTTTAAAATTAAAACACGAGTCAAAATATATTTAATAAATAATTTTTAAAAGATTAATTTTTTTTGAAAAAATGTATAGATGTAATGGATTTGGAGGAAAATGGATTTCTGACCGAAGAGAGATATAAAGTAATATTTTCTTGAAAAACTTTTCTAAATAATTTTATGTATCATTGATTGAAAAAATTGTTTTATTAATTGAAATTAGTATGCTTAACTATTGGATTAAAAAATGAAATGGTTTTACAAAATTACTATAAAATTATTCTCCTTAATGTAAATTCAAGTATAAAAAATCTCAATTAGAATGAGATTGAAAAATAAACCCTTACAATGTTTATAACATTAAAACGAGATTTAATTAATGAATTATTTATGTGTATCAACTATAAATCCAGTTAAATATCATGTAAATACATTATAATATAATAAAAGTCCAATTAAAAACTAATCTTATAATATCAAAACCAATGAAGAAATAATATAACCCAATGAAAAAAATTGATTTATGAAATTCTTGATCACTAAATAACATATATTTCAAACCCCCTGAAATGAAGTAATATAAGTTGAAAATTAAAATACCAATAAGAATTAAGTATTAATTATATTAATTTTTAAAGGGGTGGTATACAAACCATGAAAAGTGAATCGATGAATAAAAATAAATAAGTCTCAATGGAATGTAAATCGAGGAAAAACCTTTTACTTCATGAAACATTTTGGTTAATCATTATTTAAACATTTATATTATTGTTTAAAACTAGTTAGTAAATTATACGGAACCATATTTATATTTATAATATCAAATATGATCATTTCATGTAAGAACCCGTGTTTTTCTGGACAATCGTTTTGAGCAGAAATTTGAATTTTCTCTGTTGCATGCTCGTGAGGGGTAAAATAGACATTTTACCCTACCAGATGATCTCAAATAATTTTTCTAAGCACTCTGTTGGTCTTTGAATATGGTGTTTACCCTAGGACATGAGTTTGGTGTAAATCTGAGCGGTTTGAATTTTGGAAGAATATTTAATATTTAATATTATTAAATTAAATATTAAATTATTCGTGCAGGTTCGTTTGGAAATAAATTTTAAAAGGAGGGTCTTATTTCAATTTTGTCTACACAATTGAGTCTAGAATGGGTTTTTATCCTAGAGAAGGTATAAACTCAGGTCGGGGGCCGGGGCCGGCCCGTGCCCCTTTTTTCTTCCTTTTCTTTTCTTCTTTTCTTTTCTTTTCTCTCTCTTCCTTCCTCCTCCTCCTTGTACATGCTCCTTGTGTGCCCTTCCTTGGCCATGTCCCATGGGGTGAATTTGGAGATTGAGAAAGAGTGAGAGTTGGGTGGCAAGAGGGGTACCGAATCGAAGCCCTCAACGCGCTGAGTCGGCGTGCGACATCTGTGGACCGTGAAATCAATCGAGGCTTCGGTGGTTTCCACCCAAAGGTAGGGATGTTTAAGTTTTTGCTATAGATACCATTTAAAAAAGTTGTTTTATGTTTTTAAATCTATATATTTCTTTCTTGTATGCCCATGGGGCTCGATCTGTTGTTTCGGGGGCGAAAATGGGCGAATCAGGCGTTTTTAGGGATTTCCTGTCAGAAAACCCAGTATACACGGCGTGTGTTCCAGGGGAACATGCCATGTGTTCTTCCCGTTTGGAGAAGATGAAATTTTTTTATGTACACACCGTGTAGTGGTGGCCGTGTGACCGACTGTGTGAAATAGGACACTATTTTAGTGGTTTTTTTGAAGTACACACCGTGTACAGTAAAGTACATGTCGTGTAGTGGCACATGGGCATGTGTTCAGGTGAAAACGGACACAGAGTAACGTTTTGTGAATAGTACACGCCGTGTACATTAAATTACATGCCATGTACTATTACACAGGAATTCCCAATGGGTTCTGTCCATGTACTCTGGCCATGTACTGCTTCAGTTTGGTAATTTTGGGATATCTTATTCTCTGGAAGTCAGAATTGGGCATGTGAGTAGTCGATTCTGAGCGTTTTTTGCACGTATATTGCAATGGTGTACTCTTTGTGACATTTATTGGTCATTTAAATAAAGTTTTCGGGGTTTTATCTAAACATAGGGGTTCTTCCTCCAGTTATCGAGCCTAGTCGTCACCTGAGGGTGAGACTTGGCGAGGTTGCTAGGTTTGGTGTTCAAACCAACTTAGTCGAGACCTTTACTATGAGATGAGATATGAGATATCTCCAGTAACCTTTTCTTTATAGGATGTTTCCCTTGTGAGACGTGCCCTTCTGGCCTAAGAGATCGTGAGACCAGATGCTTCTAAGGGTCCCCTGGGGGATGCCTTGCTTGTATGCTGAACTAGGGAGTCCTTGTAGGAACTATCTCATGTTTTCTTTGAGGGGACCACTGTTATGGGTTGCCTATTTTATTCTTTATTCAAGGATCCCATGTATTATTTTTCTTTGCTAAGGATCCCATGTATGATGACTCCTTGGTGTTTGACTTGTGGGACCCGGCAGGTGCCAGTTGTTTAACTGACCTGAGTTGTTACATTGGGTATGGGTAGAGAAGATCTTCGGGTGTCATCTATAACCCATGTCAAACTAGTAATCCTGTGGGGTTATGTTTTTAGTGTTGAGTTGGGCATTCGGCCACCCTCACTTCTTTGTTTATATTTGACTTGGGTTGTTGATGTTGTAGTGGTCACCAGAGGTGCTTCCTGATTGGTGGCTGTTGAGACAGATGTGAGGCATCTTTCTTGTTTATTGGAATGCCAACGTTGCCTTGTGTGCCTGATTAGTGGGTGGCTTGGTGTTTAAATTCCATCTTTTGTGCATTTTTGTGTACCGTTGAGCTACAAAACCATGTTGGGGTGTCGTGTGGCTGAGGCCTTGGCTATTTTGAATACCTAGAGTTGGATTGGTAATTAAATGCGATAATAAACTGCTGTTTGGGATCACTTCTTGGATCTAGGACCACCTGGGGGGTGTATTCCTCTGTTTAGCCGTTTGGCCAGGATACCTGAGGGTATGCCATTGTAATAATGATTATTGAATTTCCTTGAGAGGAATTTTATTTAAATGCTTTTTAGTATGTTGGGCTCGGACCAATTACCTGGTTTCCTATGGAATGCCTGAGGGCTGTGTTATGTTTAGCCTGAGGGAAGTGTTTGTTAGCCTGAGGGTAACATTTCTCATGCTTGAGTGTAGTGATTGTTTAGCCTGAGGGTAGTGTTATTTATCCTGATGGCAACGTTTCTTATGTCAGAGGGCAGTAGCTTTCCTGCTTGAGGTAAATATTCAGTATGTCCTAGGGCGAGATTCCATACGCCTGAGGGCACTATTCGTTATGCCTGAGGGTAGTCACCCGAGGGTTTTGTTTCCGTTCACATAAGGGCAAGGATTCACATGTCTGAGGACAGTGGTTACTTTGTATATTCACTATGGTGATTTCTTCTGTTGAACCCGCCAAGCAACATCACAGGCTTGGAATTGTTATTATCTGTTAATTGTTGATAGCCTTTTGTGGTTTCTTCTATGGCTTTGGTATAGGAGATGGTCGATCAAGGCTGAGTCTCAGAGAAACTCAGAATTGAATTTTATTGAACTAGTTACTTGGTTTTGGTTAACTTGTCCAGAGATATATTTCTGGTGTTGGCCGAAGCAGGTATATGTCGATGGGATTACGGACCCAGAGATCGACTTAATGATACACAGCTTGAGTGGCACGACGTCCATCTCAATTCCCTTGCACAGGATGTTCAGTAGATCGGGCTTAAGGTCCCAAGGATCGACTGTTGATTTGGTTTCTTGTTATTTGAATCACCTAATCATGAATATTCATATTTATGTATACGTATATAGGCATGACACTATACGTGTGTATGAATATAGATATGGACATCTATTGAGGCACTATCCCAATTGACAGGGATTACATACCCTAAGTTCGACTGTGGTTGCACGTTTGGTTTACTTCCTTTTTTATGTTTCAGCTAGGCTGAGAACGTTGCTGTTGCATACACTTTTAGCAGCACAATTATAGGTTTCTTGTTGGGGTGCCCTACTGAGATTATTTCTCACCCCTATACATACACCTTAGTGTAAGCTTAGACCTTATGTCTGGTTTTCAGGTTGATCATGAGTTGCATGGTGGATCGGGCTGAGGCCCAGTTTTGCATGATCGAGCGGAGCTGCTCGAGTGGTTCTACTGATTAGGCTAAAACAGTTCGACAATGTCTGGATATCGAGTACGTGGCTTGGCTCGGAGTTATTAGTAGATCCTTGTACTTTTACTTTCAGTTTCTTTTACACTTGTATCTGTATGGTTGGCCCGGTGGGTGACCAGTGTTATATTGTATTGCATTGTTGTTCAAGAATTTACAACTTTTTACTATTACATCTTATTCTATTTCAGTTGTTTATTACTTCCACACTCTATTTACTTTCCGTTGTGTATGATACTTAGTTATTTCAACTTTTTTCTTACTTTGTTATGAGGGAATAGTCTCCCCACTATCACACCCTAGGCCCTCGCTGCTAGTCGGAAGCCTCTAGCATACGGGGAGGTGCGGTTGAGGCCTTGTGGCGAACTGGCTCAGAGCACCGATTAGTGGCTTTCGGGTCGGGATGTTACAAAGTGGTATCGAAGGAGTTTTCTTTCCTGGTCGTAACTATTTTTGATCTGGTAGATAGGAGTATTAGGAATGTGTTGGAACCTGTGATGTATATCGGGCTGGTTCATCGAGAACACTTGTTCTGATAAAAAGTCCCAGTTGCTAGGGTTTGGGATTGCTGTTCTGATTTTGTGATGTTACAGTTGTTTATGATTTTTCCTTGAGTGACGCACATGTTGTGTGGTGTTTTGATTTACTATGGATCTCTGGCTCTTGACCATTGGTAAGATTCCAAGGATAGATTTTGACTCTTGTCCGGCAAAGGCAAGAGGTGTCTCATGCATCATACTATAGGCACGTAGGGTTCACATCATATATGCCTACTAGTGTGTGCTTTTAGTGATGAATAATACCTTTTCGTCTTCTTACACATACTTTTTACTCTGATGTCAAGTTACGTGGATCTACGTTTAGGCGTTTTGTTGAGGTTGATGACTAAGAACTCATGCACAGGTGGTGCAGTGACCCCAGTTGGTCTAAATGGCATGTGACAGTTTTCCCAAAAAATAAACCAATATCGGATTATCCTGAGGGCAGTGTTGTTTATCCTGAGGGAAACGTTTCTTATGCCTGAGAGCAGTAGCTTCTGTTCCATAGGGAAATATTCGGTACGCCTGAGGGTGAGATTCCATACGCCTGAGGGAACTATTCATTATTCCTGAGGGAAGTCACCTGAGGGTTTTGTTTCTATTCACATGAGGGCAAGGATTCACATGTCTGAGGACAGTGTTCACTTAGTATATTCACTGTGGTGATTTCTTCTGTTGAACCCGACAAGCTACATCACAGGCTTGGAGTTGTTATTATCTTTGACTTGTTGATAGCCTGTTGTGGTTTCTACTATGGCTTTGGTATAGGAGATGGTCAATCGAGGCTGAGTCTCAGATAAACTCAGAATTGAATTTTATTGAACTGGTTACTTGTTTTTGGTTAACATGTTCAGAGATAAATTTCTTGCATTGGCTGAAGCAGGTATATGTCGATGGGATTACGGACCTATAGATCGACTTAATGATACACGGCTTGAGTGGCACGACGTCCAGCTCAATGCCCTTGCACAGGGTGTCCATGAGATCAGGCTTAAAGTCCCAAGGATCGATTGTTGATGTGGTTTCTTGTTATTTTAATCATTTAATCATGAATATTCATATTTTTGTATATGTGTATAGTTATGGGACTATACATGTGTATGTATATAGATATGGACACCATTGGTGGCACTTTCCCAGTTGATAGGGATTACATACCCTAAGTTCGACTGTGGTTGCACATTTGGTTTACTTCCTTTGTCGTGTTCTAGCTAGGCTGAGCACGTTGCGGTTGAGAACACTTTTCGAAGCACAATTAAAGGTTTCTTTTCGGGGATCCCTACTGAGATTATTTCTCACCCATGCATGTACACCTTGGTGTACATGTAGACCTTATGTCTACTTTTCAGGTTGAGCACAAGTTTCATGCTAGATCAGGTTGAGGCCCAGTGTTTCATGATCGAGCAGAGCTACTTGAGTGGTTCTACTGATTGGGCTGCAGCAGTTCGATAGTGTCTGGAGATCAGGTAAGTGGTTTGGCTCGGAGTTAGTAGTAGAGCCCTGTAATTTTACTTTCAGTTTATTTTGTACTTGTATCTATATGGTCGACCCAGTGGGTGACCGATGTTGTATTGTATTGCATAGATGTTCGGGCATTTATTGCTTTTTACTATTACAGCTTGTTCTATTTCAGTTGTTTATTGCTTCAGCACTTTGTTTACTTTCTGTTGTGTATGATACTTAGTTATTCCCACTATTTTCTTACTATGGTATGAGGGAATAGTATCCCCACTATCACACCTTAGGCCCTCGCTGCTAGTCGGCAGCCTCTGGCGTACGGGGTGGCGCGCTTGAGGCCTTGTGGAGAACCGGCTCGGAGCACCGGTCTAGTGGCTTTCGGGTCGGGATGTTACATTTCATAACATCTTATTACACATTCGATTATAATATTTCATTAGTTTTAATTTTTTGGGTGTTAATTTTCATGTTTTTTTATTCATTCAATATGATGAATGTTCTAATTCTTGTGCATATTATGAAGTTTAATTACCACCAGATTAATAATCATGGAATAATTGCCATTTTTTAATTAAATTTTACATTTTAAACCAATCATGAAATATAGTAATGATAAATTATATACATTATAATTATATAGACTGTACTCTATACATACGCATGTGCAACGATTGTATATTTCAACAATCGTTATTGAAAGAAGGTATGTAATATTTTATATTTATAGAATTATAATAATAACATTTATAACATATTATTTCATTGAATATATATATATATATATATTATTCATGTGGTTTGGTGATGAAAAAAAGTCATATCGCTTTATTACAGTGGTAGTCCACATGTACACGAATGATGTTATCAACATTATATGAGTGGAAAGGTAAGAAATAATAATATCTACTACAAATGATATATATGTAATTAATATCATAATTTTTAATTTAAATAAAAAATATTGATAATTTATATCCTTCTTTCCTTCAATGTAATGTGTTAATGAAATAAAAATTACATTGCTTCAGTAGCCGGTAGTCCTATATACACACGAGCAATGTAATCGTGTCCCCTAAAAATTGGAAATAATATATATATATATATATATATATATATAAATGACACAATGGATCCATATTCAAAAATAAGTTATATTTAGAATATATATATATATATATAATTGATATCCATCATTATACACCAGATTAAATGTTGGTAATAGAAGAATGAATGACATCAGTTTGCATGGAAGCAGTATATTTTACACATAAACTCTGATTTCATAACCCATTTAATGACAGTGGAGTTTGATGTAGGTTATTAATTAAAAATAAAAAAATCCCATTATATATAAGAAATTTTTTATTTTATAATCATTTTAATATGAATTTTAGTTGGTGGATAAATGAATAAAATAACAAAATAACATTGAATAAAATTACCTCTTCGTCGAGTATCCTCTTTAACTATGCACTAAATCCTTACTAGGTTGGATGGATGTCAAAAGTAAGGCTTATTGAATGATATTAGAGATGTTTGAAAGTAAATTGAGATGGTATTATCCTAAAGAATATTGTTTTTTGGTGTGAAGAAGAGAGGAGTGAGGGTGACCTTTTATAAGTGAGGTGAGTGACAATCTTGTAATTTTTTTGAAATCATTCAATCTTTCCATGTTTTTATCATTACAAAAGCTTCAAAAAATGGGATTTTATAGAAAATAATATATATAAGGGAGACATATGTCCTATAATGGCTTTTTTAAATGTATTTAGGTCATTATTAACTGTTTCCTTCTTAGATTAACCCAACGTAAATTAGTTTTTACTATAAATGTGGTAAATTATTTTTAATTTTTTAATTATTAACATCGGTAAAAAAATGATTAACTTATTATAAATTTATCACTTTTATAATTTCAAATGTGGAATACATTTTTTTTCAAATTCAATTCATATATGTCAAAAAGTTTTAATATAAAATTAATCTAGAAAACGTGATAAGAAACCAAGGTTTTTAAGAGAAAAGGCTCAATATTATTGATTTTTAAAAGAAATTTAAATATGAAAATGAATACAATGAACTAAAATAGATTAATTGATATAAAATTTAAATAATTTTAATTTTAATAAAAATAAATATATAATTTATCTTGGTAAATAATTTAAATGAGAAGATAATTTAGAATTAAACTTCAATATCTTTTATTATACATCAAAAAATGATTGTTTTCAGAAAAATCACAAAAATTAACCCTATGATATTTTTCTATAAAAAGATCAAATATGGAGGTTTTATTTACTATATAATTTCGAGAAGTCTTGAAAATAACTTTTAAATATGTACAAATAGCGCAATTAAACCATCTTTTAGAAAAATAAAGTTTATTAGAAAAATTTTCATTTCTTTGAAATAAATATAATTTTATTTATAATCTATAAATAACCACAAATTTCAGAATGTAGTTATTAATATTAATATCGTTCATTATAATAGCTATTTAATACATATTATATTAAGTTATAATATTTCAAATTTCTTTTATACTCGATGTTGTGCGTATGGAAATCTATCCTCAGTATTTAGTGGAATGCATGCTAAGATTACTGTATTGTGTAATTCAAGATAAACATAGTGTTTCATGTAATTCAAGAAAATGAAGATATTGAATTTAATTAAACATATATATATTTTAAATACTTTTATTGTGAAATTTTATTCTAGGCTTTGTGTTTCTTTCTATATATGGTATAAAATACAATGTTCTTATTTTAAAATATTGGGGTGATACATCCATCCTAAAAATATTGCAGTATAATTCTCCTTTAAATACACATCAATTTAATAATATTTTAGAAAAAATTATTTATCTTTAGACCATAGTTTTTAATGATAATTTCCAGATAAAGTTTTATGTCTCCATATGGTTCATCTATGTTTGACTATGATGAAATTTATGGTAAGGGGTTTTTGACTCAATTTGTATACAATGAGACATATTTCCTATTAGGAACTTTTTTTCTTATAATGGTGTATTTTCTTCCCCTATAACATTTTTTATGAGGATATTATAATTATTCACGATATTAAAGGCTTCATTTTATGTCCTATGCTTCAATGGGGTTTGAATAAAACATTTTTAATGTTGTAAGGAGTTCTTTGTCCAAAATTTAATTCCCTAAAGAATATTTATTACTATGAATTTTTATATCATTGATATGGAATGATAAATTACTATATAGTTTATTTCATCATATTCATGTAATTAATGGCATTTTAATATTCATATCATTTTACTTATATAAATTCCAATTCATTTTAGAAGATTCCAATGTGGTAATGGGTTTTGTTAAATAAAATCCCTTCACTGAGTTATAATTCTCTATCATGAACTTCTATCTCCCCAAATTTGTTTTTTCAACCCTATTAATTTTTTAGGGAACACTGAATTTTTATTTGTATAATATGATTCTTTTGATTCAAATATATGTCCTCAATTAATTTCTTTCCAAAAAAAACATTATATCACTATTGAGAATAATTCATAAAGTCTTTAATGATTAATTTTACCTCCTTTTTCAATTATCCTTTCTTGTTGTTGTTCACAACCATATTTTGAAACTCAATTATGTTTTATCCCTTATGAACCACATATTTCAAATATCATCTTTCAAATATTAATTTTTTTCAACTCTTTTTATGATTTCTATTTTCAAATATGTTATTTTTAAATATTTTAAATAATTTTTATTTATTCATAATAAAATATTTTATTATCCAATGTACTCTTTTATTACATGTTTTTAATTTCAAGGATATTTTTTTAGAGTTTCTGTATGATGTTAATTTTTTTGAAAATTTTTCAATTCAATTCTTCCGAACATTTATTTATTTTTCAGTGATCTATTATTGGGGGATATTTATAAAATTAAAATGTTTCCAATGTCTTTTAACTTATCCATTTTAAAATCCTTATTTACCTTCAATGGTTTGATGTTGTGATTTAATTTCAATTATTGATTTCAAAAATTTATTAATTTCATTTTCTTAAAAGTAACTTTCCTAAAATATTCTTCTAAAAGTCACAATAACATCATATTTTATGATAATGAAAAAAAAAATTTCCAAAAAAAACTATTTAACAATTTCACAATAATTTCGTATTTCTCTATATGGATTTTATTTTCATGGGAATAATTCTTCATGTATCAACCAGTATATGTTATTAAAATCTAATATTATGTGGTGATTAAATTTTTGGTATGAACTATTTACATGTTTGAGGATAATTTTAGTGTTACCATCTAGATGTTTGGTATAAACAATTTTCCTTTTCAGTAGGTCTTTATAATGTGGTGAACAAACCCCATTTTTTATGGTTCATTTATATAATGATTGATTTATTTCATGTGGAACACATATGTGTAGATGATTTATGGGTGAGGTCTTATATCACCCTCTAATAAATTGGTTATTGTTTTATATGATATATTATAATGATTTTGAACATGATAATTTTTCTTTACAACATATTGATTGTATTTTTTTAAGTTTACCACATATATCATGTGAATTTGGTTTGTTGAAACAACCAGTGTGGTAATAGTTTCCCCAAAACCTATTGCTTGGTAATTGTTTTATTCCTAATATATAATGTGGACATTTTTTTTTCACAACATGAGGTTTTCACATTTTATTCTTCATAACATGAATCATAGATATTGTTTTTTTCTTGATAATATGATGCATATACCGTTTTTCTTTTTAAAACAAAAAGAATTGAATTTTTTTTGTTCATAAAGTCATTATTCCATTATGTTTATGATTTTTTCAATGTTCTTCATTATTCTATAATTCAAGTACATCTTACATTACCATTAAATATTCATATGAATATTATCTATAGTTAGTGATTATTATCTCAGAATTTTTTATACTACATCAATGATATATGTTAGTTAATTTTAGATTTTATACCCTTCTATCTTGACTTGTGGAAATCTCTTATTATTCAATGTTTTTTTCAAAAGAAATTTTTACAATGTTAATTTTTTCATATTCATATGATAATACCCTTAATGGCATTTTGATTAATGTTTCCTTTATTCATAATTTCAACTCACCCTTTTCGTATGTATTATGTACCCAAGATATAATTGTTATTAAAACCATATATATGCATAAAATTTGATTGAGTTTTGTTCAAATATATTTAAATTTTCATAAATATCATAAAATATGGTTCTTATATAGATAATCATTGAATATACTGATCTTTCCATTCCAGAGATTGTGATATTTTTATGAAATTTTATTATTATGTTACGTAAATAATGTAAAATAAAGATATGTCTATCCTGGGTCACTATAATTTTTGTTATATCAGGGATTGGTTATTTTATATGATTAATTTTGTGTTTTTAGGGATTAATATGTGAGAAAAATTATAAAAACCCTAATGATAAGTTTAGGAATAAGATTACATCCTTATGTTTTGTAAAATTAGATATTAAGTGTTTCTCCATGAAATTACATACTAACCAATACATTGAGATGTTGATTTGATTGTGTCATAGATTAATTTATGTGTAATAACCATTAAAATATAACATTGGGTATCAAACAACATTCACTTTGGTGTATGATGAGCGGTCCTATGTTTTCATGCCTGGGGAGACACACTTTGGAGCTATTATTTGTTTAATAATTTTCCATATACAAACCAAGATGAAGGATTTTAATATATAAGTATTTGATGATGAGTTGGGTTAGAGAACCTGATATAAAAATTACCACAGAAAAGTAGGGGTTAATTGAAAGAGATATTGTTTTGTCAAATTATATCATAGTTAAATTGAAATTATCATAGGTTGAGGTGGTGGTGTTATTGGGGAAGACATATAAATAATGAGGTTTCATATTGATATGATCATTTACTTTTATTCTATTGGAAATTTTCCTAACAATTTTTGTTGCAGTATTTCATTAGAAATAGAACAACAAAAATATATTTATGATTGTTATTCTATTGTGAAAATTTAAAGAATCATATTTGTGATAAACTATGAATCCCCAAACCTACACTTCTGGATTTAGACAATAAAAAGTTTGTGTTTTTTATTAAAGACAACACAAAAAAATATAGATCATATTACATTCTAGGACCATTTCTGGTCTAGGGTTTATAAAATTATATATAAATATATATATTACAATGTATAAAGTAGAACAATAAATATCATATCTACATTTATATTTATGTTCTATCATCAAAACTGATTTTTCCCATCTTATAACATCTAATTGAACTGTGAAATTAATTTTAAAAAAAGGGATTGAAATGAAATTTTCCAATAAGGGGTTTTATAACTACTGGAATGTGTTTTTATAAAATTGACATTAAATTAATTTTAACATAATTTATAAGAAATATAAATATTTGATATATTTTTGTATATAATCCTTTAAAAAAATACATTTTCTATAACTTTATTCCAAAAATATTTGTTTTAAAAAAATTGGAATTCCTTCGAAAATAAGATGAATACATAAATATTTTTATCGATTATAATTATACTTGACCGATCTTATAAGAAACATGGATCTATAAGAAATATAATTAGTAGGAAAATGTCATTTCAGGTTGTGGGTTGACTTCACATTCCTCATTCTCCCTCCTGATAGTAATGATCCAAATTAATTTTTTATGAAAACAATATCTAATGATCTGTCTTTCTCATAAATGGACCATTAAAGACATTCAACAATCATATATATACACAAATATATATATATATATATATATATATATATTATTTTCATTAAAAAAATTAATTTTATAACTTATATTCCTGAAAAAAAATTTTCTCTAGAAAAAATTTAGGACAAATCCTTTTTCCCAATTTTTTTTTAAATATGAATTTAAAATAAAATAATTTTCTGTACTAAAATGCATGAAATGTCATCCATAATTATGTAATATAGACATATATACTAACATGAATTGAATTCATGAACATAAAAAATTATTTTATACATATTCTGATAATTTAGAAATATAGTCCTTATAAATAATAATATCGCTTACCTTGAGTCCACATGTCCTTTATCTTCCTCTTATTTGAACAATCCAATTACTTAACACCATAAGACAAATGAAGATGGTATTTTACATATATTAATACCTTTAAAATTTTGAGAGAGAAGTGGATAAAATATTTCAATAGAGAATAGTTGAAAAAGAAAGCTCAAGGTGATGAAATTATGTGAAGGAATGATTTATTTTTATAATTTAGGTGAGGGTCAATTTACGAATTATATAAAAAATTAAAATTTAATAAGGTTATTATAAGGTAAAAGACCTTAAAAAGGCATAAAAATATCAGAAGACTACATTTGTGACAATATATCATTATATTTGGTCTTATTACTGATGTTTATGATTTATAAAAAAATTAATAAAATACTATTTTCATGAAATATAATTTTTTACCAAAATTAACAATATTCATTAAAATTAATTTAATCACATCAAGAAAAACATTATAATTAGAAGTAAAAAAATAATTTATTATATCTTATAAATGTCATAGATATCTTTATAATTCTTGTATCAGCTTAATTATCTCAGATTATAATTATTTTAATATTTTTAATATCATTTATTTTATTTTTTCATTAAATTAATAATTTCCACATCATCACTATGCAAGCCATTAAATTATGAATTTATTCCCTAAAAAGTAAAAATAAATACCTATAAAGAAGAAAAATTTTCTATATTAAAAATTACATTCAAGGGTTAAATTGATCTACTGTAAAACCACATATTAAAATTTTATACTAATTAAAAACAATATTCTAAAAAACACAAATTTCATAAAAATAAAATATTGTAATAGTCTTAATCATATTCAAGGTGATGCAAAAGGTAATTAATTATGCCCTTTCACTAAAAGGGTTGAGATATAATTGAACTATAATATTTAGAAAATTTTTGGGGTTATTTATTGGTTCTTATAATTTTAATAAACATCATTTTATTGATTTTTTTCTACTTACTAAAGCACAACATCAGCATTGCATAGGCATTAAAGTTAATTATTTTATATATAAAAATTAAAAATTAATTTAAATAATAATAATAAAATCATTAGATTCAAATTAGTCATTTATATTTGTTAACTATTTATATTTACATATACCCAAGTCAAGAAAACGATTTTAATTTTTTTATTTGACTTTTTATGGCTTGCGCAAGCATTGCGTATGAATTTGGATAATATTCATGTTATTTAACTACAAAATTGGGAAACAACATACAAAAAATCAATTATACATAATAATTAATATATAATTCATTAATACACTTTTTATCACTAAATTATTATCTATAATGAAACAAATTTTACTTTGTCGACATTGTGTCAGCACTACGTCAGCAATGACAATTTTTTTATATTTATCAAAAAGTAATATATAATTTATATGTTACTGATTATTTTTTTAAAATATTTATACATTAATATCATACCATAAGAATTCTAAATGTTTAATAAATATTTCTGTTATAACTATTTCATGACAATACCACAAATGATAATTTATTATATAAAAAACTATATGTTTTACTATTCATCAATAATTCAACTTTCCCAAAAAAATATAAAAATACAACCATAAGATATTTTATTATTAGGATTTGAATAATGTAGGTAATTTTATTAAAAAATAATTGATATATTTTCTATAAATTATTAAAAATAAAAATTATTTTTGAATACAACGCATGCTGAAGATTTAAATTAATTTACTAAAACTTTTGATATTATTTTATTATTAATTACAATGAAATTTATATTGACTATGAACTACATATTTATTTCATAAATATGTAATTATTATTAATAGACACTAAATTAATTATATGTTTATAATAGTCACATTATAATAATCAAAGTTGTGTAGTCGATTTCGTTGATACAAATTATAAATATGTAATTATTATTAATAGACACTAAATTAATTATATGTTTATAATAGTCACATTATAATCATCAAAAGAAAATTATATCATGTATAATTTGTTTTCCTCAAAAGAAACCATCTAATCATCAAACTTGTGTAGTCGATTTCGTTGATACAAATTATAAATAGATGAACCTATGCTTCTAGGATTATAACATAAAAATTTTGTTTGTTTTTTAAAGTAAACTAAAAAATGGACAGAAAATTTAACATTCTAGGACCCTTTCTACTATTGATTTTGTAGCATTTGATATACACATTAATATTTATTATGTTGTAAAAATATAAAATATAATTACTAAAATTATTCATGTGAACTGACTCTATAATCAATGTCTTTGATCATAGAACTTCTAATTGACCTTTTAAAATAATTTTAAAATAATGGATGAGCATTAAATTTCCTAGTAAGGGGTTTTAAATTCAGTTGAAAATGTTTTTATAACAAATCATTTTAAACCCATTTAAAAAAAATTATTTCTAATATAAATATTATATATATACCCTTAAAGAATACATATTTTAAAAAATAATTACGAAAATAAATATTTGAAAAAATTGTGATTTATCCTGAACATCAATTAAAAATATTAATATTTTAATGGATTAAAAATATAATTGATATATATTAAAAAAAACTTGTTGAAAAAATCAATATAAATGGTAGGAAAATTTCCTGTGAGGTCATGGGTTAACTCTCCATTCCTCATTATTCGACCAGATACACAAGCGCCAAATTAAAATTCATAAAAATATTTTTTTGAAGATCTATCATTTTCATAAATAACAGATTAAAAATATTCCAAAATAATAAATATATTATTTTTATAGAAAAAATTATTTTTATAAATTCAAATTATAGAAATGTATCTTTACAAGGAAAAACTTAGGAGAAATCAAATTTTTAAAAAATGATTTACTTGTATTTATAGACACATTTTAATTAAAATAATTACTTGTATTAAAATAAGAAATCAAAAAATATTTATGACATCCATGAATATACTAAATAATTTTATAGATAAAATTTTATTTTTAAAAATAAAAATTATAAAAAATAACTTCCCTTACCTTACGTCCACATGTCATTCATCTTCCTCTTATTTGGACAATCCGATTCCTTAACCCCTTAAGACAACTAAATATGAAATTATTTCTAAAATAAGACCTATTAAATGGGTATAGAAAAATGGATTAAATTATTTTTCAGAGGATAATTGAGAAATAAGGATAAAGGTGATGAAATTATATGATGTAAAGTGTCATTTTTTATAATTTTCGTTAGGGGAAATTTTGGATTTACATAAAATGTTAAAGTATAATAAGTCTAGTATTGGTGTAATGTAATTAAAATTGCCTAAAATATCAAGATATTACATTTTAGAAAATATCGCATCATACGCGACCTTATTAAATATATGATATTTTAAATTATTTAATAAAAAATTATATTCATGAAATATATTTTTTGTCTAATTCTACACAATTCATTATATAACTTTAGAAACCTAAAAATAATAAATACAATTAGAAGAAAAATATTTTTTTTATATCATATAAAATCATACATAGTTGTTTAATTCATGTATCATATTAATTATCTCAAATTATTGTTATTTTAATATTATTAATATCATTTATTTTATTTTTCCATTAAAATAATAACTACTCCATAATCATTATGAATGACATTAATTTAGTTATTTATTCCATAAACAAATCCATGAATAATATAAATTTGGAATAATTAAAATTACTATTTATGGTTGAATTTATGTTCTATAATTCTATATATTAAAATATTATACTAATTAAAAAATATAGCATGAAAAAATAGATATTATTTTAAATAAAATATTATAAGGGTCTTAAACGTATCCAATTGGATCTTAATGGTTGTTAATTAGACCATCGGAAAAAATTTAAGAGAGATTAGACACTAATAATATTTACACATGTTTTAGGAAATTTAATGGTCATTGTAACTTTAATTAAAACCATTTTTTACTTATTTTTCTTCTGCTTGAAAAAGTAATACATCAGCATTGTATAATCAATAAATCTAATAATTTAATACAGAAAAATTAAAAATAAATTAATATATTAAAAATAAATAAATCAGTTCCAATGTAAACATTTTTATTTTTTTATTATATTGATTTACGCATATCCATGTCAAAAAAAAAACTATATTAATTTGTTTTTGACTTTTTATTCCTTGTGAAATTGTTGCACATGCATTTAGATATGATCCATGTTATAAAAAAATAAAACTTGAAAAAATACGTGAAAAATATAAATTATTCAAAATAAAAATTAATAAAAAAATCATGCAAAGACTTTTAAGCACTAAATTGTTATCTATAAAGAATAAAATTTTACTTTTTCAATGCTCTACAAGTGATGCCTCTATACTGAAAATGATATTTATATTTATCCTAAAGTAATATATAATTTATATTATATGGATTATTTTATAAAAATAATTTTAAAATAATATGTTTCAATTTAAATTAAATATATTTATTAAATTATTGTATTATAGTTATATATTGATTATACAATAGAAGATACCATATTTTATAAAACAACTATATTTATACTAGTCACAAAAAATAACTTTTTCAAATAAATATTAACAATTAACCATAGGGTAATTTTTTTTATAATGAATGAACAATTATGTTTATTTTATCAAAATATTTTTCCAAAATATCCAAAAATTATTTATATTATTTATACATAAAAATTATTCAAAGTCATTTTTGAAAAAATAACATATTTCTGAATATTTAAATGACATTACTAAATATTAATTTGATAACTTCTAACAATTTACTGATACAATTATATTTATTAGGTCCTAAATATTTATCTAATAAATATGTTTTTCTGATTCATACCCACAACATTAATAGCATGGATATAACAATCAGACTAATATAATAATATTTAGTTCTTAATTTAAGATTAATGTAACCTATATTATTTGTTATCATACATAATGTTTCTTTTTAATAATTTGAGATGTTACATATATATCCTTAACAAGGATTTTAAGGGGTATATATCCATTGTTGATATATCTTGTGTTTATTATGGATCACATTGATTATTCCTCTAATAAAGAATTACTAAAATGTCTAAGAAGCAATTTACTTATTTATGGAGAAATTTAAATTTCCACGAAATTTAAAATATATATATATATATATATATATATTTATATAGTTTTACAAAAATTAATACTACTTTTGATATTTTTATCTACACAAATAACTGAAATATAAATATAAAAAATGTATTAATTATTCAAAACATTTAATATTTATAATTCTACTAGTAAATAAAAATTATTTTATTTAATTATAAATAAATATAAAATATTATTAGGGTAACATAATTTATTAAAAATATATTTAAAAATAAAAGTAGTTTTTCGTTACATATGTTTTAATTTTATTTAAAATATAAATATATAAATTTTGGAATACAAATTTTAAAAAATCATCTTCATTTTGGAATTCCACATCTGAAAATTTAAACATTATAATGTTCTAGATCATTTTAAATCAATTTCTTTTAGGATGAATAGTATAGTAAATATTGATTTTCTAATATGATCACTTTTTAAAACAATCATAACACAATAATGAATTTTATGTTTTTTAAGCTAAATTTTATATAAATATATATATTTAAAAAATAAAATAGACCACTTAAGAACACTTTGCTGAATTTTTTAAAGTCAAGTGCATTGTTTTGGTAACTTATGAAATATTATAGTCTAAAATCTGTTTGTATTCCCTTATTTAAAAATATTTTTACCATCACTTGTAGAAATTTTATTTATAAAATTGGATTTCATATTTTAGATCAATATTATTATATAATTTAATATGCATTACTTTATTTTTTTTATAAAATTAGGAATACATATATTAATGTAAATGACCATTCTAATGTTAAAAATGTTATTTTCCAATAATTATTTTATCAATATTGTTTAAATTTTATCTAGTAAAATAAATTATTCAATTCAAAAAAATAAAATTAATATAATTTTGATCCCTATATAAAAATTGTTTTATCACCCAACCAATTCTTAATCAATAATAAACAACATTATGAATACTTCATTGTGAACAAAATATTTCTTCGAAAAAATAATATATATATACATGTTAAATATATAAATCTAATATTTTAATATTTATTAGTAAATAAATTGTGTTATATTATTTTTGTTTTAATTAATAATAAAAAATTGTTAATTTTGAAGGACTAATTAACTCATAATTTTAATAAAATATAAATTAATTGGGTAAAGACTAATTACTATGTAAATATCAAAATAAAAAATGTAAAAAAACCGGTAGTAGAAGGATCAAAATAATATTGAAAATGATTACAAGAGGCTTTCTCAACCTCATATCACCACCATTACATAATATATCACTTTTAGAACCATTGAATCTTGAATAGTATTGTTCAATAATTGAAATATAATGGGTATCAAAAAGGTTTCATTTTTCTTCAGTTATAAAAGTATAACAAGACTACGAGTTCATTTCATATCTAATCCGTTGAATTTCATCCTAATATATATATATATATATTTATATTTACATTATAGAAATATATTTATCCTTTATAACCCCATGGTATCATTTATTTATTCTATTACCTTCATTTCCATGGTTACGTTTAATAGAAAATTCAAGGCACTAATGAGGTTATAGTGTTTTGATAAAGCGGGAATATAATGTAAGGTTTGTTGCTTAAATTTTCACCCCTTCTGAAATATTTCAAATTTAAACAATGTTTTTATTTTTAGGGTGTATCTAAAAACAATTTATTTTTTAGAGTGATCATCTAATTATTTATGTTATTTAATAATTCATTTGAAATTATATCATTTAATGTGTTTTGATTCCAATGTTTCTAATGTGGTAAGGAATTATTTTACTAAAATTTAATTCCTTAAGATATATTTCTTATTGTGAACAAAAATAACTATTATATAGAGTGATTAATAAATAATTAATTTAATATACTACATATAAAAAATTTATGTGGTCAGATGGGCCATATCCTGTTACTTCATTAAATGGAATTTTATTGAAATGATGCCAAAGTTACACAGGTTTTTATTAAATAGTCAGACTTTATTGAGTTATAATGGTTATTCTGGAAATTATACTTTCCTAAATTGGTTTCTTATTCAATTATATTTTATTTCATAGTACATTCTATCACTATTTTTTGAAAATTAAACATTTTATTTAGATCTTTCTCATTAATGAATTTAATCCCCCTTAAAAGTATATCATTATTGAGAATAATTCACATCCTCTTTAATGCAAACATCCTTTAATTTCATATATTCATATCTACTACTAATTTTAATATTTATATTTGGAAACCCATTTATTCTATACCTCATGTGACCTTCAAATTTTCCTTATCTAATTTTTAAAAATAGGTTTTGTAACTCATTTTATGTTGTTGGTTTTCAAAAAGAGAAATTTTAGAATGGAAAAAAATTTAAATCCCATCAAAATCAAATATTTTATATTTCAATCCACTTTTATTTGGATAAATTTAATTCCATTTCAAGGAAATATTATTGATATTATTATTTTAAGATTATTATATTTAACATTTTTTAGCATTAAAGTTTTCAAAATACAATGTCCTTTTTTAAGTGACTGTTATTGAATATTCTATTTAAATTTAATAGGATTCATTGTTTTTTCAGATCCACTTTTTGAAACAATTATTTATTTTATAGGATCTATTATTGATATTTCATTCTAAATATTTATTATGAAAATTCCTTCTTTTTATTTGTTTTAATATAGATATTCTTTAAATTTATTTTCAAATGGACTTTGACATCACCAGTCACATGAATGATAAAATCATTTTCTAAATAAATATTTTTATATTTCACAATTAATTCCAATATATATAAAATATTTTTTATTTCTAAATTATATGTTATGAATCATTTTCTACAGGTAATTTTAATATAATATTTTATGGTGATTCATTTTTTATTATAAATCATTTACAATCATGAGGTAAATTTTGGTTATAACATCTGTAATTATTGTGAACCCCATTTCATTTCATAGGTTCTTTATGACGTGATTACTAAATCCCATTTTACATTCTTTTGTAATGTTTCATATAATGAATTATTTTTTATTTGAATGACATATGTCTACATGATTAACGATTGAAGAGGATGTTTAGCATGGAAATTGTTTTTTTTCACAACATAAAATTTCATATTTTTATTAGTTTGCAATATTTAGCATGGGAATTTTGTTTTTCCACAACATACCTCATACAAATTATTTCACTCAAAATATATCAAGTGGAAATTTTGATTTATTCACAACATACAACATGGGAACTATTTGTACAACATCATGATTTGATATATTTGTTGTTCACAACATGAAGCCTGGACATTTTTTATATTTCAAATAAATAATGGAAATTGTTTTTCACAATATTATAATATCCCCATACTTATGTTTTTGTTAAAATTTTCACTCTGTAATATGTTTCAAGGTAATGTTATGTTTCAATGACATATGACTTTGATTATGTTCCACTGATCATATTTATTATCTCATAATTCATCACTTTGTTACCATGATATATGTTTGATCATTTAAGATTACAGGTCCATTTACCATGAATTATTGTAAACATTAATTGTTCCACACTATTTTAATAAGAAATATACCACCTAATAATGTTATCTCATATGTTTAGAATATAATCCATGAATACCGATTGATAAGGTTATCCTTTACTGGTCATTTGAGCTCACTCCTTTCTTTTATTTTAATACCCCGGGTTATAAAGATGATTATAACCTAATACAATTCTATAAAGGGATATAATATGGCTATAATTAGTATAAAGTTTCACAATAATCATAAAATAAATATCTTATGCATATTAACCATAATGACACTAAATATTCAGTTCATGGTATTATTATATTATTATGATATGTAATAATTATTCTATAGAAATAATTTAAAATAAGGATATTATTATCATGGTTATCTATATTTATACTCACTAAAATTTCATATAAGTTTCACCATTGGATTGATAAATTTCTCCACCATCACCCATTTTATCATATATATATTTATATCATGAGAGACTAATAATGATTTTTCTATAGGATAAGGTTGTTAGGATTTGAATTGTACATTTTTGAGTTAGTATGATGATTATTTGTTCTATATTAAAGATAATTCATGATTTTTAGTTCCCTTCAAGGATAAGTTACACAAAAGATTCCACATCTAAAAAATTAGAATTAATTATTTTAATTATAAACAGACATCCAATAACTTCTTTTAATTAAATCGTATCAATCATTCCTCCCAAAGTTTCATTCAGTATGTTTGAAATTATTTTTAATTTTTTAGTTTTTTTAATTGAATGTAGATAGGGTTCTTAGTGACATTAAAGGTGTTAGTTCTTTAATTTGCATGGATGGGAATTATTTTCCATCATTAAAATACATTCATTGTCTCTTATTTATCTAGAAAAACATGTTATCACCAAATAACATATAAAAACACATCACAGAATCTACAAGTTATCAAGTTGGTTTCTATTTCAATGAACTATGAACTCCTCCTTTACTTCATCATCAGTCGATCCCCTTTATAAATATAATAATATAAAAAAATCCCCATTTCCCAATTATTTAAAAAAATTATCAACCCTTATATATATATTTGTAATTATGCATTAGAATCATATTGTTTAGGGACATGGATATATTTTAATCATTAATTAGGTTATTTAATCTTATAGAAAACAATGGAAGAAATCATGAAAATTTTCAATTCTTTCCATCATTAGTTTTCCCTAAAAATTAAATTAAAAACTGAACAAAAATTAAATCCAAATATATAATACAAAAAATTAATCCTACTCCATTGCTCCATTCAAACATGATTGAACTCACCCTAATGCATGAATCAACTTATATAGAAAGCTAAAGAGTAATATTTTTATATTAATGTGTCTACATTACATTTTAATTGGGGGAATATAAGTAATAAAGGGATTAAATTTGCTGGTAGTCTTGAAAACTAGGTTCCATGAAATTGGTTCCTAAAATATAAAAGAATGCCTCATTTATTTTAGAACTGGAAAATTGAATGATATAAGGATTTTATGACATTAAATTGATTTTTTTATTCAGTAATTTATTATTTAATGTAAAAAATAAATTTTAAATAATATTTAAAAGTTCGTTACTATTTCTCTCAGGTATGTGTTAAAGTAAAAATGATAGTAAGTCATGGAATAAGAATAATAAATCATTATGAATTGCATGTATTTAAATCACATATAATTGGAAAATAAATTAAAATGAGTATTCAGCTAAGTTGAGTTAATGATTAAAATTAGTTTCTCAATATTTTCATTATTTCATTGTTTTCAAGGGTATTTCATTTAATATCAAAGGTTTAAAAAACACACTAAAAGAAAAAAAGAAACATCTAAAAATTTTGAGATTAAAATTTGAAAAGTCCTGAATAGAATATCCTAAACTCTCAGGTTACCCCTGACACACTAATATGATGTAGTTTTCTCAATTATTTTTAATATATTTAAAAATTAATTATATCTTAAATATATTAAAAAGAAAATGTAAATTTTATGGAAGTGTATAACCAGATGTTATTTAGAGATACGTATATTTGTTGAGATAGACCTCATCCACTAGCTCTTATGGCATGTACCCATAAAATATTTTCATCTATTTCCACTAATAATGAATTGGTCATTCTAGCCCTCCATAATAATGTGAAAAAAACCATCAATATATATATGGGAGACAGTAAAGGTGTATTTACATTTAAAATTTTGTTTACGAAGAATAATCTTGAGTCTTAAGTTTTACCACTGTACAATGTCTCCAGGGTGAAATTTATTTGATTAAATAATCCTGTTATGTTTGAATCATGTCCTTTATTTTAAAATAATATAATTTTAAAAATATTCTACTTTAATTTACTTAAATTGTTATAATTGAAATTTTTCCTCTTCTCTAGCTCTATCTTGTACCAGATTCATCTCTTTCACTTCCTAGTATTCTTTATTTTCCAATTATAAAGGCATGTTATAGTTTTCCCAAAAAATAAACTAATATCGGATTATTTTTATGTGGGTTTCAAAGGCTTTCCTATAATACCAAAATGTGTCATTCATATATTGACTCTAATCCTCCGTATTTGGTGCAATGGTATTCTCTAAAATTGAATTGATCTTACGATTAGATACTTTAAAATGGTCATTACTGTGTGAATGGTTGAGATTTTATGTTTTATGATAAAATCTATACTTCCTTAGTGAAGAATAAATTATCATATTTAAAATTGATCCCCTTGATCACAAATGATAGTATTCCGAATTTCAAACCTAAAATTGATATTTTATCTAAAAAAAGCATTAAAATTAATAGAACCATCAAATATGGTACTATATATTCCACCCATATTAAAACATAATAAACTAAAAGAATGATATAATAATTCCAAAATGACATGTTAAAGGGATCTAGAAAATCAACTCCCTGGATGATTTATTTACATGAACTGTGTTTTTTGTGGATTTTCTTGTCTCATTGAAATAAATCGAAAAGATAAAAAATTTCACATCTCTTGTAAATGACATGGGAATATTTGAACAAATTATTCTAATAAATTTTTGATTTATAACAAATATTTATTCACTATTTGCATCTAAAATAGACTCCACAAGAAATGGTGTGAAAAATAATTTTTTTTTTAAATTCACTATTATGAAATAAAAATCAAATCACCTAATCATTAACTTTTTTCCAAATGATTCAATCTCCTAAAATATAAAAACAAGATTTAGATTTTAGTTTTTGAATTTGCGTATAATTTTAGGTAGAAAAGACTTGTGAAGTTTCAAAATAGTTAACAATATTAGAATACCATAGAATTTATCTTTCATCCATATAGATAGACTCATAGGGAATGAGGATAGGTTCTATTTTGTAGGATATAATCATTAATTGTTTTGTGTAGGGATGTTTAATCTTGTGATTATACACTTGGTTCTTAGTACCCTTCTTACCTTTGATTTCAATATTAAACTCTACATGTAGTTGCATCCATCTCAATGTCCTTTTCTTATAAAATGCCTTCATTATAAAAAATATAAGGGATAAATTTTCAGAAAATACTTGATTATGTTTTCTATCGAAATATGATCTGAATATTTCCATCATAATGAAACATATCATAAATTATTTTTTCAATTTCTTCTGTTGAAATGTATACTATAAAACATTCATGAGTAATATACATTGAATTTAGGTATTCCCTAAATTCAATAGAAAATCCCAATTCCCAATACATGGTAAGGAATAAAAAATTATATATAATGGTAGTTCCCATTTTTAGGAACCAGTTACTGGAGAGTTTATTAGGGTCAGATTCTAGTCATCATATGTTATCATAAAGTCATAATTAAATTAAAAATTAACATCTTTAAAAAATAATCTATGGAGGGGTAGATCAATATTACTAAAATCTTTTACAATCCTGTGATAAAATTATGTACAATCTAAAACCAATTAACATGTTTTAGAGAATTTTTGTTAGTAAATGAAATATATCTTTTACAAACAATTTATCCACTTTAAGGACATTTGGTTAGATGACATTACTAGGAAAAATTCATCTCTAAATAATAAATTGTCTTTTTTCTAAAATTAATGTAATAATATTTTCAATGGATATTTGTGATAAAAAAATGATATAATTTAAATATTAGTAAAAATAATTTCCAAACACTCTAAAATATTGCATGAATATCTCTAAAAATAATCAATGTGATAAAAACAAATACTCATAATCCACCACTGAAATGTACATGAAAAAATACACAATACCAATGGAATACTTATATATTCAAAAGTGAAAAGGTGCAAATAGTGAAATTCTTTTCTTCATACTCTATAGAATTTGTTACATTGAAATATCTTAAAAATATTTTATAGAATAAATAGTGGTATCCCATTTATAATCTCTCTAATTCTATGAAAATGTACAGGATGAAGAAATAATCATTCCGAGTTACATGGTTTACCATAGTGTAGTCAATAATTTTTATAACTATACTAATTTCTAAATGATATTTTTAAAATATTTTTATTCTTTATAATTGTTAGGCCAATATTATTGGCAACGACTTGGATAGGGTTGTAGAATTTGTAATAAAAAATTACACAGATGATCCCTACATTAAATATCATCTCTATATCATTCTGAAATACCACCATTATCGTCAGATTTATCCTCCAATTGGGATTTCTAATATTTATGGATTATCTCAGATATTTTTTTTTGATTTTTTGGGAATATCACATACGATGAATCCCACTTCAAAGAAATTCATTTTCATATGTTCATCTAGAGTTTTATTTTTTTTTTCATTTATATAAATTATTAGAAGTTATCACTTATAACGTTAATCCTTCCTGGAAATAGACATATTACAAAGTATTATGAACTAGTTCAAGATCTATATTTTTTAATTATCCAAGATATGAAATTATATTATGATTTATAATTTCCCATAACAAATACAACCATTATTTATGTATTCATATACATCAATGACTATTTTTAAAATTTTTCTCTTCACATCCATTTGGAAGAATATTTGTTTCTTAACTGATACTACTTGAAACGATACATAGACTTTATTTGTTTCCCTAGATTACATGTTTTTCAACATAAATATAATTTACATAATTATAAAACTTTTTAAATAGCCTATTTTTGTTATGTATCCCACTTCTATTTTCATTTACATTGATCTCGAAGACCATACATATACCAATTATGATATGTGGATTTTCTAAATCCATAATATCCAAAGTATTGTTTTTATCAATTTAGTACAATAAATCATTAATTATAATTATTCATTGCTCCTAATTGTTTGATAATTTAAATTAGGAGAGTTTAATCTTAGATAATATAGTAGTTTAATATATTATCTAGATCCACTATGTCCATTGATGGATCAAATTTTTCTCTAATAATATTGGTTTAATGAAATTTTTTTATTATATAATTGATTGATTCATATGTTAATTTGCATCTTCATATTGAACAATGAATATTTTGGTTTTAAAACAATAATTTATCTAAATATTTTAATATTCTCTTGAATATATATTCATTATAGTATATTTTTGAATCAACTTTCTCATAAACAAACACTCCATATTTTTATATGGATTTATTCTCAAACACATACACATGAATTTTTCTAATATATATTATTGATCTTTTTATTGAATTAATGATACGCCTTAAACATTATTTAGAGACCATAAAATCAATATTCATCCATCGTATCATTGATTTTCCCCAGATTCTGTTTATTGATTTGAATAATAATAGTCATTAAAAAATAATAAGAATTTTCAATGTGGGATTAATTCTTTGATATATTTAATATAGAATATTGTCTACTAATTAAATTATTAAAGAATTATTTTTAGTATACATAACCACCTACATTAATTCCTTCTAGTAGTGACATGTTATGTAACATTTTATCAACATTTTTATTTCCATGCTTTCTCCAATGTGGTTTTTTATTTTCAGAATTGCATTCAATTGGGTAGTTCTAAAAAAAGAAAATTTATACCGAATATTATTCCTTTTGAGATATTGTTTGACCACATAGGATGTTAATCTTTTACTTTTTATAAAATAAAAATTTCCATGGTTCATGGATATAAATTTACTACTCTTATTTGAAATATTTTCACAGAGTAAATAATTTCATTAATTAATAACATAAAATTATACAAAAAATTTATCTATATTCATCAAAAAATAAGATAAATTACATTCCACCATATCTTCAAGCATAATCAATTTTACCACATACGTTTATATTAACTAAATATAGAAAAATGGATCTCTTTTTCTCATTTAATGATTACAGGTTATTAACGTCATTCTTCTAAAGAAATAATCCCAAAAATTATATAGATTTCTCTTTAAAAGAGGAATTTTAACAACAACATTCATCGATGATAAATTATTTATTCTATGAAAATGAATATGGTCACATATCTGGATCAATGAACAATGTTTTTCATGTACTATTATAATTCAGGTATTATATTTTTTATCTACCTATAATATATTGGAAATCATCCCTCATTATTATGTAAAATATGTACTAGCCTTTACATTAATATTATATCTTTTTTATATAATTTTACCAAAAAAATATTTCAAAAAGTTTACTAAAATTAATAAAAATATGAAAAATATCATTACTATAAATTATGTTAGTATTCTTTAATTCTATTCACCAGTCGACAACATTTTTTTAACTTCTTTTATCATTTAATTCAACATGTTTTATAAAAATATATTCCGTAAACTATTTCGTTCATATTTATAAACATATGCACATTACCTTTCACGTGATATGAAAAACTGATTTTTTAATTATAAGTTCAACTATTATTTTATTATATCTATTAAATATCATCAAAAAATATATATTCAGGTCATATTCCTTTATATACATGTTATTCTATAATTACTTAATACATGTTCTGATATATTCTAATTTTAATAAGTATAATCCATTTGATCAATTACTACATTTCCAAGTTGAACAAACATGTATTCAATGGAATTTATGTTTTTTATATCATTAGTAATTATTTTTCTTTAATAAAAATATATTACTATTCCCTTCCTATAGTGAATATCATTATTCATAATAATTGAGAAATTAAAATAGTTACCATAGAATGAATATATTTTTCAATAACATGAATTCATTCAAAATATAATATTTTAAAATCCGAAGCTTCTCGTTTAGGATTATATAGTGCCTTAAAAAAGTACATAGTGTGAAATAGAAAACTAGAATCATGAAACATCATAAAAATAAATATATTTTCACTTTTTTTTTCTCTGTCAATTAGATGACTTTTAATACCTCATTGATTATTTATATTTTCTCAATAGATTAGACAACTCTCCTTTCTTCTTATTTAATTTTTTCATTCTGTTTACTAGATTTTTAATTTTTATTTCATTATCAAAATGTAGAAAAGTATTACCCATTAGATTCAATCGTTGGAAAGTTAAAATTTCTTTAAATGTTTTTATTCATCTATTTTACCATTATTTCAAAACTATTTTTGATTATTTCCCAAAGTAAACATTTTTCATCAAATTATTGATTTTAATACACATTACAATATTTTTTCTCAGGTATATAACTTTATCTTGATGTATTTTATTTTATTATCCTTATCCTTATTATCTTTTTTAATATCATTGATGATTTTATTTTGTTCTTCAATATTGAGTGTTTTATTAATAGATTATTTATATTTATTATGATTCCTCCCCCATTATTTCACTATTTTTTTAAAAGAATAAATTTTTTTACTCAAATTAATTATCATAATTGAATTACCCTTTCCAAAAACCACAAATCCGTCTTTTATTATTTTTATATATATCAATATCTAAAATAACTCATTATAATTTTACAAGGATATCAAAAACTCCCAATTAATTCACAATATCTTCATATATAGTTTCAGTCAACTATTCTAAATCCATTATTTAATATCATTTGTGTGATATTAAATCATTTGAAATAACATCTATTATATATTCTGATTATTCTATTTTTATTTCATAATAATTATTTCCCTCAAAATATTTTTTCCACATTGATTAAAATAATTGAGATTCATTCATGTAAGAAACTTTTTATTATATTTTATATATAATTTAATCAAAAAAACCTCTTCTTTAATCTTCTAAAAATTCATAGTAGTGATATATTTAATATTACCAAAATTTGAAAATTCCATTGGTAATATACCCTCATATTTTCCTTCTCAACATTTACATTTCCATGCCATAAGTGACAAGATATCATAAAATATAACTAATTAAAATTCAATGACACAATACTATAGATTCTAAACTTATCTAAAGGTTATTTATTTATATGATTGTTGTCATTATACTTATAATATCACTCTCATTTGATATGAGACTTTTATATTATATAATTCATTAATGGACAACTCTCCATGATTCATTACATTATGCACTAAAATAATTGGTTTGTACATTGGGGAAAACGATCTAATAAATTTCTTTATAATTTTTTTCATAATGTACAATTCCATTTATTGAACCAAAAAAATTAGACATATTATTAAGAAATCCATTAACATTTTTACTTTGATTCATTTTCAAACCATCAAATATATTTATCTAAATTGAACATTTTTTTTATATTGTTGACATTATCCACATTAATGTTTTTAGAATATTTATCTCATAACTATTTTGATATGAGAAAATCTATATTAATTATATATATATATATATATTATTATAAATAGCCCTCTTCAAAAAATTTGAGCTACATAATAATCGTTAAAAAAGAATTATATTTTTATACATCATAAATCATTTGGTGGGTTTATAAACCAAAAATCCATGATTGGATACTAAGTAAACATTGAACCCCATAGATCACAATTTTAATTTCATAATGTTGTTTCAAATTAGTTAATATCTTCCATACAATAAAGCAACACCATTGTCATTTAATATTTTTTCCATAACAGTATATTTATCCCCAAATATTCAAGAGTAAAATGGTGGTTTTGATAAAACATGTCTTAAACACGTGGTCATGTCGAACACTATTGGAGGGGAGAATTAGTGTATCTTGAAATTAATTTGATCTTTATAACTAATATAATATATTTTTTATTTTGATAAATACAACACTAATATATTACAAAATAACCTACATATTTCATATGGTGAAGGGAACAAACATGATAACTTTACAGGATTCACTCATAAAATCTTATATTTACGGATCACATAATAATGATGTATGGAAATTACAATAAACCAATAATCTACCAATCCTTGATTAAAATTATTAAGATTATATTAATATTATTTAATGGTTTACATTATCTCTATAACATTAAATAAATACATTCATGATTTATATGATGTTATAATCATCATGTAGGTCAAGCCCAAAATACATCAATTAAAAGGATCAACACCAAGAAAAAAAGTGGGTTCTACATGCTTCTATAATATTAAATTATTGATATTTAAAAGATATTCATAATATATTTAGTCATCCAATTATAATGTTTAATACATTTCAAACTAATTACACTTCACTTCATAATTTCTAACATTTAACAAGCCACATTGTCGATATTTATTTCCATATCATTAAGATATCTCCCATCTTCTCAAATTTGTGGGATAGTCTTCTTATAAACAAAAAAGACCTCTATATTCAGAATGTGATTGACTTTGTATTTCAAATTATATACAACTACTAACTTTTACACTCTATTAATTAATATATTAACCTCATAGCATCTTTGATTAAAGGTCAGATATTTAATTTTTATAAGTATCTATTAGTTTATCAAATAATTACTCAACCATAAGATGAATTTGAAATCATAATTTCTATTATTGATCTATAGATTTCAGAAATCATAATGGGAAATCCCCAACATGGTGTGATGGGTATGATTCATCCTTAACTTATTCAAAACCACTGGATGGGTCTTGACGTAGCAAAAATCGTTATATTGTGGTCCTTCTAGGAGATAAAAATTAACTAGACTCTAAAATCATGGCCCTATAGATTTTTCAAGTATTTATTTCATGAAATCGTCGCTAAATTGTATTTTATAATTAAGTAGGTCATGGTATAGTAATTAATTACTAAATATGAGCATAATAAAACATAATAATTGAATTCACATAGATATACATTCATAGTGTGACCAACCATAATGCACAATAATTTCTCCTTATGGTAGGAATAAAATAATTACATGTGTCCTTTAAGGAGGTTAATTTATGTCGCAGTGTGCATATTAAAAACACATAATATAATAAATGAAATGAAAAAAATTACAAAACCCATCATGGTGTTACCTCTGAACTCACTCTATGAATGAACTATACAAATATATATATAAAATATATGAATCACATAAATATGATTCAACAACTATATTAAGGTTTGAACTTGATTTAAAATAATACATATCAATAAAACTCCATATATCTCAAGATTCCATACAGAGTATTCAGAAAATGCCTTATTTATATGATATCTAAAATTAGAAACTACAGTTTCCAACAGTGACTTTGGTAAAAACAATACAAGATCAATTCAGTGTCGAATAAATGGTTGAACATAATATAGTGGACGAATTCTTCATTGTGGTAAATATAATT
Source organism: Viscum album (assembly GCA_963277665.1). NCBI lineage: Eukaryota > Viridiplantae > Streptophyta > Magnoliopsida > Santalales > Viscaceae > Viscum > Viscum album. The sequence continues at coordinate 1,006,843,507 of OY728119.1, read as the reverse complement.
TCTAGATAAATTCAAATCTATAGAGATGATCTTGATGATTTTATGATAGTGAAGTATTTGATGAGAAATACTCAAGATAAATTCAATTTAATGATATAAACCATAGAGTGTCATAAAATTGATGATTGGACATTCAAAAAAATAAATGAAATAATTACTACCAATTTGATGAGAAGATGGGATAAAATAAATAGAAATGAGAAATCATGGAATTTGACAGTATTTAAATCATTAAAATGTACATAAAAACACAAACCAAATTAGTTTTACTTCGAGGAATATGATACAAAATTTGATGTCATTGAATTTAGGGAACAAATAACTTTATTTTTAAAAGGATTACTATGAGGTGAAGCTAAATATATATTTACCTTTAAAATTATATTTTTCTTTTTTTAATATTTGGAACATTTAAAAAATATTCTCAAAGAAAGAAAACAATTATAATATGAGGATCATTATAGATTTTCGGTAGAAAGAAACTAGGTAGATTACAATAAAATGGGAATAAAATAACTCAATGTGAATAGAATGGTAAACACTTTAAAGAAGAAAACATTTTTAATAAATTTTTTAGGTCACGTGTTTTGATATGGAATGTGAGATAGATAGATATAGAAATAGAGATAGATGAAAAATATAATACAGTGTCGACATAGTTCTGGGCTAAATAAAATAAACATAATTCTCTTCATAGAAGAAGAGAAGGGTTGTGCATTATTGTATAGTTCAATGATTATTATATAACTTAAGAGTTTTTATTAAGGATTAACCATATATTATAATTGAGGTAAAATATGTGTCTTGAATTGAAAAATGAATGTGTTAAAATTAAATAATATATTCTGAGAGAATCCCATGATGAGTTAAAATCCATACACATTATCCACATTCATGTTGAGTTCATAGGAATGATGGGTGATCACAATGAAATTATTGGAACCATGGATATATATTTTTTGAGACTATTATGACATATAACATTTAAAAAAAGAACAAAAAAATATCTTGAGGTGGTGTTTGATATTGAATAATGTTATTTGAGGAGAACTCCCCATAGTGTACATATCTCTATCAATGAATTCAGTGGAGGATAAAACTAATAGAAATGATATTTTTAATTCTAATATATTATATAATAAATTTACTATATAATTTTATATAATTATTGTTTCTTCCTTGTATTATAATATGGACGGTGTAAGTATAGAAAAAATAATAACTACTACTATTGTTTCACCCAATAATATATAAACACTTACTTATTTTAAAAAAATTAAATAAAAAATTATATGGATCATGATTTGTGGAATCAGGAGAATATTGATACTAGTAAACTGGGAATGATCAAATGACAAGATAAATTTCATATAATTTAAAAGATAGATAAAAAATAGATTCCAAATTAAAGGACGTAATAGTGATAAGGGTTTTAGAAAACCAAACTATTATTACAGTGTATTTCAAATTCAATGATAGTGTTGGAGTTATAGAGTATGTGAAAGATATCCTACAACATATGGTATAAAATATCACTCCAAAAATATAAAAGTGGATTCATATCAATAAGAATTAATCCAAATATTCATTAAGGATTGTCAATATCGTATCTTAAATAGATGGTTTAATTTAAAAATTCATATATTCTCTTAACTAAACAAGTTTTAGGTGTGATAAATCAAGAAAAATAACTAATAAGTATTAAATAATACTAACTGAACATATTAAGAAACATAGAGAAATAAAAATATATAAAAATATGGAATACTAAAGAAAAATATGTGTTTGTTATCATCTTATATAAAGATAGAAAATAAGATAATCCTATCATATTCAATAGTGGTTTCTAAGTACAAATTACATTAAAAAAATTCCATGTAATCCAATGAAATTAAATATTCTATTTCACATTCAGAAATATAGATAATTTAATGTGAAAGGATTTTTCAATATCATGATTACATATATTACATATATATATTTTATCTATGCCTTGTGGTTGAGGATCAATATCTTAATTGTACCTCATATTTTTGGTAATTATAATAAAGTAATATCTTTAAAAAATAATGGTTTTATAAGGTATATGAGGGATGAAACATTCATAATTAAGATATAACAAAAATGAAATAATATATTTCAAATTTACAAATTTTAATATAATTTTACTAGGATCAATATGGAAGAAAATAAATTATGGAATATGAGGGTTACCCATTTGGGAATGAACATGGATAAAATTTTCAATCATGACGCTTTGGAAATTATTAAAAAAATTAATCATGGAATTCTCAACACATTTGAATGATTTCATGATGGACAAAATGATAATTAATAGCCATAGGATTACGAAAATCATCATTAAGAAACCTCTTATGTTAGTGAACTTGGATGTATAAAGTCCAATTGTCTTGATTTCACATAATTCATTATGTACATCATCAGGATGGTTCATTATTTCACTTATATGATTTTTTTATTTCTTTCTGTTAAATCTTTAGTAGTTCGAGATTAATTTCCCCTTCTCCCCGAGATCTCCCTCTATCACCATCTAATCTGCAAATTGTTTCCTATTAAATGATTTCCACAAGGACTGGGGGCGAGTGTGATGCTTCATTTCTTCCCTATTTTATCTCTTCTACCTTCTCCCTAATTTTGGTTTCATCTCTTTTACTTTTATCATGGCTGGTCATTTCCCTTTTTTGTTCCCCACTCTCTCTTGTATGGTAGTGCTCATTGGTGGGATATTGAATCCCTTCACCTCCTCTCTTTCAGCCTTACCCTTTGCATCATACCTCTATGTTGGGTCTTTGTGTGGTAGTCTCAAGTGGTTTGGGTCATCTTTGGTGTTGTCCTTCGACTTTCAACCACTCCTCTGCTCTAGCTATCCAAGCCATTGGACTCGACCCCATCTTGGTCGATCCCGATGGGTGTTTTGGGACTCCTTGGGAATGTGTTGGAGTGGGGCTTGCTGTAGTGTCAGCGTTTTCTCAACCATCATTATCTTAAAGTCTTTCATGTTTGAAGATGATATTTCTAGTGTCACTGTTGGTGTCAGATTCAACAAGGATCTTTGTTGAAACCTCGACCCTTGTGCACTGCTCTGGTTTCTTAGTTCATAAAAACCTTCCTATATTTTTTGGTGTGTTATCTTCTACGTATGAATTGAGATGTGTTCTTGTGATTGGATGGGATTCCATGGAGCCGTGACTGGTGTTTCCTTCAATTAGTTTCTATTTGTGTGTTCTAGCAATGCTGACGATGCCATGTTTGGAGATCTGTGTTCCTCTACATTGTGTGGAGAGTTGAAGATGATTTTGAATGGTGATGTTGATTGTAAATTCTAAATAAGTGGACGTTGGTGTTGAGTGACAAGGATGGTGAAGACGGTGATGGAAGCTCCTACAAACACGGTGATGGAAGGAGCATTGACGACGATAGTGGTGGTTCTGATAATGATGATGGTGGTGGTTTCGGGATGATGATTATGATGTCATCTTGAATTATGGTGGGTGAGCGATTATGTGTTTACGTGAATCGAGGAGGCTCTTGGATGAACTCTCAATTATGAATGCTGAATCTTTTTCTAGAAAGTGGATTATGTTTTTGAATTTTGAATTTCAAAACACTTTTTGTGACAAGGCACTTTGGTTATGAAAATGGAGGGATGTAATTTTTTGAAATGTGGTGTTGTTTTTGAATATTGATATTTTCGATTACCACTATTATTTAATGTGGATTTTAAATAATATAAAAAATTAGATTTGTAGGAATTCCATAGTTATTTAAAACATCTATAATTTTCAAAGAAAAAAACAATAGAAATTTAAATTAAATTTCATATTAAAAGACACTTTTCTGATTGTGGATCAAAATATATGAATGAATTGATTAAATATAATCAAGACAAGTATGTGATATTAAATGACTATTGTGATCCATACACAATAAAATAAAAGTGTTTTTAGAATAATAACCATTGATTTTTATATATTGTATGAATAATGATACAAGTTCATTGATATATAAAACAAATTAGAAGACTTTACCAAAATTTACCGGTCTATATTTTTAACCATTGTCTATGTCTAATAAAGTATATTAAAAAACACATGAATTTGGATTTGGTATGTGTTCAAAATCAATGATATTGATATTAATTAGTAGTCCATGTTAAATGAATGTCATAGTAACATTATCTAATTTTTTTTATAAGGTATTCTACGAAGGTCTATTTTTTATAAAAACCTTGTTAATCAATTTATCAAATTTTGAGAAGACCATGAATTTTTTTAAAGCATTTATTTATTAGTTCTGGATAATAAAAATTAATCACAATCATCATTTCGTTGTTGTGAAATTATTTAAGAATATATTTTAGATGATGATGGACTATATAACATATTTCTCGATTAGTAATAAAATTAGTTGATATCTATTTTCGATTCATAAATTTCTATGTATGAGATTACTGTGTATCAAGGTGTATCTTTGATTCAATGACATGGGGATCATTGAGGTCCTTAAAACAACTCTATGTGAAATTTCATTGTCAACCCCAATATGTTTGTGGAGTTCCAATCAAACCAACAAATATTTAATTGTTGAAAAATTGAGTTTGTAAAAGTATATATAACATGAGGATTAGAGAGTAAAAATAGAATAATAACTTAATAATATTGAGAATAATTACACATGATATAGATTATAACATAAAAAATATAATAATTTGATACTAATGAAGATGAATATAGGAATATGCTCAGTGGGAATTATAAGGTTGAATAGAATAAACCATATCTTTTTTTAAAAATTGTAATATTAAAATGAAGTTATTTATTTTAAGGAGATATATACTCCATATATAAGGCTTTAAATGATGTTAATATTTCTATTGATTTTTTCTCAATGAATGAAGAATTATATTCAAGTGGATGTTATCTTAGATTTCTCAAAGTTAAATATGAATGAGAGTTCTACCTTGAATAGTGACACATATCTGCCATGAGGCTTGTAAAAAGGAATTATTAATATGATATAGTTTTTTATTTGTGTTATTTTAAGATTATCTTTTTGAGAAGACAACTATGAAATATACTGTGAAATTTTTGTTTGAGAAAAAGGGGTTTTTAAGCATTTATTTTAATAAAAAAAATAAATTTAAATAATGGTTTGAAAAAAAAACTAATGGTTATATTGTTATTAAGTTACCGTTGGATTAACATATGAAAATTATATCTGAGTATCAAAGTTATATATAATTATTCTATTAATATAGTGTGAGATAGAATCCAAATGTGCTTTATCCCCCTCCCTAACCAAATGGTGATGGATAGAATACTACTAACTAAAATCATAGCTTCGTAAAACATCACTCCTATATATATAAGGGTTTAGATAGACCATCCTAGTTTAATTATAAAATCACCAATCCGATATTCTTCTTTGTAAATATTCATGAGTATGCAAAACCATGTCAACACATAATTATAATTTTTTATCACTAAACCACTTAGACTTATCCTATTCAAAATTGTACAAACATTTGTTTGGTGGAGGGTGATAATGATTATCAACAATTGAAATAAACAATATATATAATTAAAACCAATTACAATCTCATCCAATAATAATAAATTCTACTTTTATATTAAAACTAGTTTAACAGAAGAAATAGAATTTATTTTATTAAGTGAAAAAACATCTGTAATTAAAATAATTATCCTTAATTTCCCACATAAATCATAGTGTACCCATTAATATGAAGGTTAAAATATTTTAAAATAAAAGAAGAAGACATAAAAATAACTATAAAAATAAAAAATAAATATATTAACAAAATCTCAGGGAATAACACATTAAATTTTTTTAGTATCATACCATTAATAACTACTTATGGACTCCAACAGACTTGGATAGAAAAAACAATATGATCTTTTAATTTTCCAAACCTTTTAATAATTAAATTTTATTTCCCCGTAGAATTATTTCATTGCATCGATGAAGTCATTTAAAAAATAAGCATACAAAATTATTTGGTATTAATGTTAATATTCTACATGTTTAAATACAATTTTTACATGTATTCAGACATGGAATACCATGGCCTTGGATTTAAATGGGTATGATTTATTCACCTACTCATGATCTCTATAAAATGATTTGTAACAGTCAAAGATCAACTGTGAAGTATAAATCAATGGATAACCACTGATGCTGAATTCAATATATGAAACTCAATAATGTGTAGTGACATCATGAAATAATAGTCCCCATATGGAAGACAAGTGACCATATGGATGACATGTGACTGCATAGAATGATAGTGACATCCTAGAATATTCTGTGTCCGGTCGGATCAAATAAATATGAGCTTTATTGGAGTCAACCTATTATTAATTGAGGAATGTATATAATTTCACAACATGGTAGATCTAGTAATGGTACATTCTATCATATCCATTATTATAGTAAATCCTCACATGTGTTTTATTCACTACCTCAATTTTCAAATAGTCAATTACACTGACCTTATGGTTGATTATGACGACCTACTTTCAGTAAATTGAGATACAAAACTTATTGTTTGAAACAATTCTAAATTTCCTTGATTAAAATATAAATTCCCTAATTCCAATATATTGAACCCATCCTTTAAAAAAATTCATCAATACATTCACTATTAACTACTTAATTTTTTAAAATAATTCCAAAATCAAAGGAAAAAGTTAAAAACAAAATTTTATTGATTTTTCTTAATTCATCTCCAAAAGATCATATATACTAAATAAATAAATAAATAAATATATGTTGGATTAAAAATGATAAAATTGGTAAATTATAATCTTGAACATAATGAGTAAAATATATTAATGTGTTGGCTCTATCAATTCCCTCACACTTAATCCATGTAATATAAAAACCTAAATCTAAAAAAATAACAATGAGAACCACAAATTTATAAATAATATGTGTCCCTTTTTCCACCACATGATCCTCATTAAAATCATGAATTTATAAGGTCATTGATTTTATTTTCTTTGTTAATTATATTCATTTAATTTCCCCTAATTTTATCTGTTTATTAACTTTTAGTCCAACCTTCATTGAAATATTAAACTCTTTACTCAAATATGATTTTCATATAAAGTTATCCTCATTCCATGTTCATATATGTTTTTACATAAGCTTAAAGATATGTATTATTCTATACTATGTGATTAATTTATCTATTCATATCATGATTGATTAATCTTGGTTATTATATAGAATAATTTTTGTAGTATTTTAATTATAGTAACCACAGTTGTTGGGTTTTTACCCTTAAATTTGTTTATGAATTACCATGAATTTTAATATAGAATTGGTGTAATTATTTTTGATCATTAAAAATATGATACTAGGTATTTAAATTTTATTAAAGTTTATTTATAATGACTTTAATTATGATATATTTATGAACATGGACTTCAATTAAGAAGCAGAGGCTTACATTGAGTCCCATAAATGGGCTTCACACTACAAAAGTAATGACCCATAATTCAATCAATAGAATTTAACATATAATAATTATGTTATATATTATAAAATAGATACATCACATATATAATACAATAAAAAAATTATTCTCATAAATTAATAATGAAATAATTGTTATTTATACAAATTAATAAACTTATATCGATGGAATAGTAACAGGTCCAATTGAATAGTAACATGACCATTAAGAATACTAACTTATCCAATTGAATTATAAACTCAGCTAGAAATTTATAAATAAAAATTATATATCTTATAAATGAAAATATTATATATGTATATCTTATCATAAGTAAAAAAATGTTTAAAAAATTATAAATTAAGTGTTGGTATTTTTTGACACACAATTGTTTATTTACAATTTTATAATAAAAAAATGATAGAAATAAAAAATTTAATTTCATAAATAGATTCATAAAGTAATATTTTTTTTAGTGATTATAATAAAATTTTATGAGACCTTATTTATTTTTCAAAGTGTCATAATATCAGTTACAATATTAAAATCAATATTTTTTGAATAAATTATTATTTAATTTAATCATTTTTATTAAATTATTTCAATAAAATTCAGTCTATTTTTGAAATATTCACATTGAAAAAAGGGTATAGTGAATTTTTTAGATTTGTTCTAAAATAGTAGAATTTTTGGTGAATAATGGAATACAATACATTATGGTATTCAACAAATACATATGTTATTGAGTCATGGATGACGTATGAATTTGGTAAGAACCCATTGGATTGAAATATACTAAAAAATTTACTATATTAATTCGTATTAATAAATGTTATTTATAGTGTGAATTTTGAGAACCAAAGCTTGGCGTACATGGATATTACATTACTTTTGTGGAATACTTTATACATAACAAAACCAGACACACTAGGACCGTAATAGTTTAGTGTCTTTGGAAACTCGTAACGTAATATTCTAATCGTGGTGAAAGATCTTTAACATCTCCCATAAAGATCTTCCCCTTTTGGTTTTCTTACCTAAAACCTTTCTTTAAATAATGGGGAAAAGAAAACATATAAAGGGTGAGATCAAATTCTCAGTAAGGTTAAGCATGAATAAAATAAAACAAATAATATATATTTGAACTTAAAAACATGAACATAATGTTTAAACATTAAAATCTTGTGCAATGACATAAAACATAGCAGTACATAAGGCATAGATCATAAAGAAACATTAATCATGATAAAATAGCATGGAAATAAAATTGTAATTACAGAAAAACATTAAGCACATGATATGATTTCCATAGTAGCCAAGGCATTACTTCCAAGACCATCTTAGTGGACAAAGTCCCTTTCTGAATCGAGTTCACTCCTCATTCCAGTCCTGTATCACTAAACCAGATTAACTTACCGTTCCATCCATGTCTATCTCATGAGATATAAATCTTTACCCAATGCATTGGAGGGAGATATAGGTCCCACCTATCTCATATTGAAATCATTCTTACGTGTGCCACAAAACAATCATAAATCTTTAATCATAACCCAAAGAATAAACTGGGTTTCATAAACATCATTAAATAATAACATAATCAATATAAAACAAATGGATATCATTTCATCATAAGAAATGTGAAAACATATAAATCATAGAGACATTATACTTGAAACATACACATATTAAATAATGTAATCTTAGATGGAAAATGGTTTTGATAAAGCACTTGAAATGAATTCTTGAGGAAAATATCCTTTCTTCTTGAAAGTAGTTTTCTTTTCACAAAATGCCATTCAATTTTAAAAGAAAAGGATTTTGTTGAAAATAGTCATGAAATCATTTATAGTAAGCTTCTTGAAAATAAGGAGTTATGAAACCGTAAAAATCCATTCATGCCGTATAAGTTTTAAAAAAAACATTCTCCTCGCACTTTTGTCAGAAAAGTCAAAAATTACCTCGTACGGTAAAGAAAAGAAAGATTCCTTCCAAACCTTGTGGTAAAATTCATAATAGGGTAAATATGAATTTAAAAATACATGGAAGAATACTAAACATTTTATGAAAACATTTTTAGAAAACATGGACATGGATGATAAACATAACCCTAGTAAATACATACGTATAAGCAATCTCGGATAAAATGAGATTTGCAAAATTATCCCATACAAAGATCTTTTTGTAAATAGATCACTTATGTGTATTCAATATAAGGTCACATAAAGAAATTATAAAAATATGATAAGATATAAAAATTAATTTATCACATAATAAAAGAACGACATAAACAAGAAAGAGAAGATCAACCCAAATAACAGAAATTGGGTTAAGATGTTCCCTTACCTTAGGTCCGATATGATTCGTACGTATCCCAACCCCCTTTAATTTGGGTAACTTCCTTTGGATTGAACCAAAAGGACTTCTTGGAGTGCCTTCTGCCTAATTTAAGGCATCAAGGAGGAGGAGGAGAGATGTAGAGAGCTTAATTCGGGAGAGTTTGGATGAGCTAAATGGCTTGAGAGGTGTATGGAATTTCATAGAAGTAGTCTCCTTTTATAATGGAGAGGAGGGGCTCTTTAGGAAAGTGTAAAAACATTATTTTATTATAAACTTATCTTCTGTTCAAAGAGGTCTGAAACACATTAATGTTGAAGATAATATTACTCCTATTCGAAATAAAATCATCCAATTGGAATTGGGCAGGTTTTGGATAATATGTTAATCATAATAATCTTATTTATTTAAATCATTTATTAATGAGGTAAATACTGAATCCTTATTGTGTCATAAATATTTTAATTTCTTTGATGACTACAAATTATAAAAAACCAACATGTAGGAAATCTTTTTAGCATTCCGATGAATATTTATAGTCGAAAAGAAAATTTATATAGCCCCTTATAAAAATTAATTACTAAAATAATTTTGTTAAAGCCAATTTTGTCTTTACATTAAATTAATTAATCTAATGTTTCATTGTCTTTAATAAGTGGCTCCATGATGTCCCAAAATAGACCCAAGGACGCCCATGGTTGGACATTACTCATCCAATAAGTTTTGGACAAGTGTTAAGGTAATTTTGAATTATTACAATATTCGTTTGACCTTAAATTACCCTATTTACCTTTAACCGTGGTAAATAAAAGAAAAAAGTTACTATTTACCAAATTTTTTTATCTAATTTAACCAAATTTTACTCCTTTATATTAGCCGTGTCTCTTTTTTTTTCAAAATTCAACTCAAAGAAGCGGTAAAATTATGTTTTATGAATAGTTGCAAAAGCACCTAGGAGGTGGGTAAAAGACGGTGAAAAGTTCAATACAATTTTTATAAATCTGAAATTATTATAAAATGATTTGAATGAATTTCATTGAACTTATATAAGTATTATGTATATATTTTGACCTAAAATAAATTTAAATCAAATATATGATTATTTAAATAAAAAGTCTGTTTTAACAAAAAACTCAGTGTTTTCACAATTCATCAAAAATTGAAGTTTTTCCGAAAAATACCAAAAGTTCAGCCGAAGCTATATTTGATATTATGAATTGAAATATGATGTCTATTTTTTCAAATTCAAAACATATAATTGGCATTAATTAATTTTAAAAGTAATTACCGTTATCACAACAAATAGCGTGTCTTTAAGAAACAATAACTATCAAAAGATCATCACTTCTTTATGTCCAATTACAAAGTGAAATAAATTCCAATGACCAACATTGGATTAAATAGTAAAACTATATTCTAATTACACTTTAAAACCAATTAAAAAGATAATATAACCATATAAATTATTGCGATGAAAAAAGATGTTTTTAATTAAAATATAGCGTGTTTTTACTATTCATTAAAATATGAGAGTTATCAGAATAATATGAAAAATTTATCCAAAGTAAATTTTTTTATCCTGATTCCAAAGAAAAATTTTCTTTTGTCAAATTGAACTTATAAACATGTCAAAAATAAGATTTAATGTGGGTGCTCCATCAAAAGTTGGCAAAACTATATTTTTTTGAAAAATACTTATTTTACACGAAATATTTATTTTGTTCTCATACCATGTTCTAAAAAATGTGTAAGATGAATAATAATGTTCTAAAATTCAAAATGTAGTTAATACTATTCATAATGGCTAGTTCATAATAATATTATAACAATATATCGTTGTTTAGTGAAACAGGATTTTGCGTACAACACACGCTATCAAGGAAGGTCGCGATTGCGTGTAATGCAAGCCAAGTTAGGGATGCGTGTTGTGCAAGACTCCTTTGTTGTTTCGTATAACATAATCCAACCATATTTCATTTATACATTGAATATATATATATATATATATAAACTCAATGTTTCATAGAATAACTACTATCAAAATTATGTGTAACATGATCCAAGAATAGTGTTGCGTATACTGCAAGCTAATACGGTGTTGCGTATAGTGCAAGGTAATTTTGGTGTAGCATACAACACAAGACATCAATTAAATTAAAATAATATTTTTCATAAAATCTCTGGGAGTTACATTCTACCCCCTAAAAATGAATTTCACCCTCAAAATTCTTCGAGGTTATAAATGGTTTATTACATGAGAGTTTCTTTCATAGAAACCCACATCATAAAAAAGATTACAAAACCTTATCTTTAAAAAATAAAGTAGGAAACATAACAGTTACCCAAAGTAACTAATCAATCGGTTCCCACATAGGATAACATAGGTGAAAATATTGATATGGAAGAGAAATTTAATCATCAAGTACTGATGGAGAGTTGTAGAGAACATGGATATGAAAAAGCCAACAATCACAAAGCCATAGATTTGTGATGATCTAAGGTACCATCTGATTTATTAGATATAAGAGTATTAGGACAAAATTATTTCCTTTCAAGATAATTTACCTAATGTTGAAGAATTTTTTAATTAAAATAAATTATTACTTGATTTTGGTATAATATCATTGTTGTTCATGCCTTGAACAATTTCAACTTCATCTCATAAAGAAATGAAGTTGAATTTGTTATTCATGAAGTGTTAGCAGATCGTGTGATAGAATGGTGGGTCATTCCATCTGTTTCAAAGAAAAGGATAGATAAATTTATCAAATACACATAAGTCCATCTATGGTGAGTTTAATTGTATACGATTCAAAAAATGAACTTATACTTCATCTATCACACCACTTAATATAATAGAACTAGTTTCTACTAACCAGGGACTTCTTGTAGGCCAGTGGTAGGCGATGAAGTCTTGTCGCACTTCGGTTGTGGGTTCGATTCCCACAGCCTTGTCCGACGCGATGGGTTGTCACCTGTCCTGTAGGTTGTCCTTTTTCTAAAACTATACTATCATATCATTTCAGAAATAAAAACAAATAGTTATAGCCTTAAGAAATACTATACAATGTGCATTCCAACCTTTAGGCTTATCGAAGATACTTTTGTCTGATTACAAGAAATTTCATCTACCGAGCATGTGAATTCCTTCATTTGTCTCCCATATATCATAAGATATATCGTGTTGGTTACATTCCAAACATGTGAATACATTAATCTTGTATTCTCTTGAAAAATGAATACCCATTGAATCTTAGTGAAAACATGAATGCTGTCAAAAGTTAACTCTTTCCATATACCAAAATACAAAAATTTTATATACTCAAACCATGATATAACTTTGTCCTTATATCAGTAATGAGCTCATGAATACTATCAAACATTTCATTTTCTATTTATCCCTTAATTATGCGCATATCATCTTCTTTCCAAAAATATTTTGATCACTTTTCATGGTTATTGATGCTATATTCTTATGGAAAACCACAATGGAAAAATATATAGGTATTCCAAAATGTACCTCAACAACATTATTCTTGAATACCAATACATAAACACTTCAAACCATCCTCTTCAATGATTGTCATGGAATAAGTCCTTCCTTGATTTAGAAGTAACCTCTTAGGTCAGGCATTGAGTTGGGTAATGCCCATTTTCTCCATAGATAAGACATTGAACTCTATAACAGTCTGTCACTCTATAACCCTTCTCTCCACACAGATAACATCTTCCCCTCTATTTGATGAATTCATCAAGGTTGTTCTTCCCTTCTTTATAAATCTCAATCTTCCTTTCTCTATGATCCTCAACATGCGAACATGCATAAAAGTCTATATTCCTCTTGTTTGATGAATTGGGAATACCACTAAAGTTCACCTTGTTAATATTATATCACTATGTCCGATTCGACATAATCATAATATCTTTCTCTCTAGGCATTAAATTTTTTTTCTGCTCATAGTCACAATTTTTCCATCAGATTCAATGTCATCCCAATTCTTTCTGGTTCCCTCCATTAACTAAAACCAGAAACCATTTTGTAAGAAACAGTTAAAATAACAAGGAACCACATAATCATAAAAAGTCACTTTGAAGGATGTATAACTTATGACACCTTCTTTAACCTATTATAGCTTAGGTTTACCCTAGGTTATTCATGATCGTCAACATAATTCTAAGACTATAACCTATAGTTATACTAAACCTTAGGGACATCCCTAGACATACCTTATAAATATCTCTAGGTATCTCACTAATGTTTTCGCATCCTAGTTTCCAAAGGATAACTAAACCTTTCCTCTGATACCAACTGTAGAGACCCAAAGCTTCGCGTACATTGACATTACATTACTTTTAAAGAATACTTAATACATAACAAAAGAAAACACACTAGGACTGTAATAGTTTAGTGTCTTTGTAAACTCAGAACGTAATCTTCTAATCGTGGTGAAAGATCTTCAACATCTCCCATAAAAATCTTCCCATTTTGGTTTTCTTACCTAAAACCTTTCATTAAATACTGGGGAAAGGAAAACATATAAATGTTGAGCTCAAATTCTCAGTAAGGGTAAGCATGGATAAAATAAAACAAATCATATACATTTGAACTTAAAAACATGAACATAATGTTTAAACATCAAAATCTTGGGAAATGACATAAAACATGGAAGTACATAAGGAATAGATCATAAAGAAACATTAATCACGATAATATCGAATGTGAATAAAACTTGTAATTGTGGAAAAACATTAAGAACATGATATGATTTCCATAGTAGCCAAGGCATTGCTGCCAAGACCATCTTAGTGGACAAAGTCCCTTTTTGAATCGAGTCCACTACTCGTTCCAGTCCTGTATCACTGAACCAGATTAACTTACCGTTCCAGCCATGTCTATCTTGTGTGATATAAATCTTTAACCAATGCATTGGAGGGAGATATAGGTCCCACCCATTTCATATTGAAGTCATTATTACGTGTTCCACAAAACAATCATAAATCATTCATCATAACCAAATGAATATATTGGGTTTCATAAATATCATTCCATCATAACATAATCCATATAAAACAAATGGATATCATCTCATTATAAGAAAAGTGAAACCATATCAATCATAGAGAAATTATAAATGAAACATACACATATGAAATAATGTCGTCTTAGATGGAAAATGGTTTTTATAAAGCACTTGAAATGAATTCTTGAGAAAATTATCCTTTCTTCTTGAAAATCATTTTCTTTTCACAAAATGCCATTCAATTTTAAAAGAATCAAATTTTGTTGAAAATAGCCATGAAATCTAGTATAGTAAGCTTCTTGAAAATAAGGAGATATGAAACCGTAAAAATCCATTCATGCCGTATAAGTAATAAAAAAACATTCTCTTTGTACTTTTGTCGGAAAAGTCAAAAATTACCTCGTATGGTAAACAAAAGAATGATTCCTTCCAAACCTTATGGTAAAAGTCATAAAAGTGTTAAAATGACTTTAAAAATACATGGAAGAATACTAAACATTTTATGAATTTTTTTATAAAACATGGAAATGGATGATAAACATAACCCCAGTAAATACTTACGTATAAGCAATCTTGGATAAAATGAGATTTGAAAAATTATCCCTTACAAATATCTTTTTGTAAATAGATCACTTATGAGTATTCACTATAAGGTCACATAAAGAAATTATAAATACATGATAAGATATAAAAATTCACTTCTCACATAATCAAAGAATGACATAAACAAGAAAGAGAAGATCAACCCAAAGTATGGAAATTGGGTTAAGATGTTCCCTTACCTTAGGTCTGATATGCTTCGTATATATCCGAACCTCCATTAATTTGGGTAACTTCCTTTGGATTGAACCTAAATTACTTGATGGAGTGCATTATGGCTAATGTAAGGCTTCAAGGTGGATTAGAGGGATGTAGAGAGCTTAATTGGGCAGATTTTGGATGAGACAAATGGCTTGAGAGGTGTGTGGAATTGCATAGAAGTGGTCTCCTTTTATAATGGAGAGGAGGGGCTCTTTAAGAAAGTGTGAAAAAATTATTTTATTATAAACTTATCATCGGTTTCAAAGGTCCAAAACACATTAATGTCGAATATAAGATGACTCATATTCGAAATAAAATCATCTAATAGGAATTGGATAGGTTTCGTATAATATTTTAATCATTATAATCTTATTTATTTAAATCATTTATTAATAAGGTAAATACTGCATCATTATTGTGTCATAAATCATTTAATTTATTTGATGTCTAAAAATTATAGAAAAATACCAACATTTAGGAAATATTTTTATCTTTCCAATGAATATTTATAGTCGAAAAGATAATTTATATATCCCCCTATAAAAATTAATTACTAAAAGATTTTTGTTAAAGCCAATCTTGTCTTTACATTAAATTAATTAATCTAATGTGTCATTGTCTTTCATAAGTGGATCCATGGGGTCCCCAAATCGACCTAAGGATGACCATGGTCAGCCATTACTCATCCAATAAGGTTTGGACAAGTGTTAAGATAATTTTGAATTATTATAATATTCTTTTAACCCTGAATTACCCTATTTACCTTTAACCGTGGTAAATAAAAGTAAAAAGTTACTATTTACCAAAAATTATTTTTATCTAATTGTACCAAATTTTACTCCTTGATATTAACCATGTCTCTTGGATTTTTTAAATTCGACACACAGAAGCGGTAAAATTAAGTTTTATGAATAATTGCAAAAGCTCCTAGGTGGTGGGGAAAAGACGGTGAAAAGTTCAATACAATTTTTATAAATCTAAAATTGTTATAAAATGACTCCAATGAATTTAATTGAACTTATATAAGTATTATGTATCTATTTTGACCTAAAATAAATTTAAATCAAATAAATTATTATTTAAATAAAAAGGCGGTTTTAACCAAAAACTCAGTGTTTTCACTATTCATCAAAAATTGAAGTTTTTCAGAAAAATACAAAAAATTCAGCCTAAGATATATTTGATATTCTGAATTAAAAAAATGATGTCTATTTTTCCAAATTCAAAACATATAAGTGGCATTAATTAATTTTAAAAGTAATTCTAGTTATAAAAAAAAATAGCGTGTTTTTAAGAAATGATAATTATCAAAAGATCATCACTTGTTTATGTCCAATTTCAAAGTGAAATTAATTAAAATGACCAACATTGGATAAAATGGTAAAAATATATTCTAATTAAACTTTAAAACCAATTAAAAGGATAAGCTAACCATATAAATATTTGCGATGAAAAAAATGTATTTTATTAAAATATACCGTGTTTTTACTATTCATTAAAATATTAAAGTTATCAGAATAATATGAAAAATTTATCCAAAGTAAATTTTTATATCCTGATTCCAAAGAAGAATATTATTTTGTGAAAGTTTACTTATATACATGTCAAAAACAATATTTAAAGTGGGTCCCCCATGAAAAAGTGACAAAACTACATTTTTTGAAAAATACTTATTTTACTCGAAATATTGATTTTGTTCTCATACCATGTTCTAGAAAATTTGTAAGATGAATAATAATGTTATAAAATTCAAAATGTAGTTAATAATATTCATAATGGCTAGTTCATAATAATATTATAACCATATATCGTTGTTTAGTGAAACCTGATATTGCGTACAACACATGCTATCGAGGAAGGTCGCGATTGCGTCTAATGCAAGCCAAGTAAGGGTTGAGTGTTTGTATCGTATAACATAATCCAACCATATTTCATTTATACAATGAATATATATATATATACACTCAATGTTTCGTAGAATAACTACTATCAAAATTGTGCGTAACATGATCCAAGAATAGTGTTGCGTATTATGCAAGCTAATACGGTGTTGCCTATAGCGCAAGGTAATCATGATGTAGCGTACAAAACAAGACATCAATGAAATTAAAATAATGTTTTTAATAAAATCTCGGGGTGTTACACTGAAGGAAAAATAATAAACTAATTAATAATATAATCAAAAACACCCCTCTCCACCCACTATATATACCACCCCTTATCCTCATTCCTAAAATAAATGATGGTTATCTAAAATCAATCCAACCCTCTTTTCAAGACTTTTACCCACATCCAAGATCTTAGGTTATTAGTGAGAGACTAAACACTACTAACTTAAGAAGGTTCTCAAGGAGATGTTATAGAAGTAGTAAAATCCTCCACCCTTCCCTTTTAAATTAAATTTTTATTCTACCTCATTTGTTCCTCCAAAATCCAATGTTACATGATAAAACCAGTATAATATGTATATTGGAAAATTATTTTAACAAGGTAATAGAAACCATTAAATCCCTCCTCATGTCATTTTATTCTAAAAATGAAAGGATTTTCTGTTCAGTTTCAATTCACTACCTTTGTGGATGATGAGTTTTAATTTTCTTTTACAGCCTCCATACATGGTAAAAACATTATTATGGATATAATAGATTGATAAATTAATATTATATATTTTTTCATGTTCTATATGTAGTATATATGGATACTATTAATCAATAAACAAACTATTTCGTGGTGATTGAAAAACTGCCTAAATAAACTAATTTTTATTCATTAATGTTCCGTCTAATGAATCTTCCTCATAAAAAAATCATATAGGGAAAAATTTAAAATTATTTATTTTAATAAATATAATATAATTCAATTTATTTAGTTTTTATTTCATATTACAGGAAACCCCATAATTGTGCTCAATAGAACCTTTCATAGAATCTGTAAATGAACTCTCTTAGAATAATGAAATTGAATCTTATAAATCATCAAAAATGCCATTAATAAATAAAATAAAATAATAATAAATTAAATAATTGTATAATGGAATATGAATTTATTAATTAAATAATATAATTTGATTATACAATATATTAAGTGTAAGTGAAGAACACTTTTAGACATAATGTAAGGGATTCTCTCTGAACCCCCATTTTTTCATGAGGTTGTGTAATATCTCCCTTTACAACAATGTAATTCGAAATTATTATTATTTAACCCTAATAAATTCCATGTGAATGTTCCAAATAAATTTTTCTATCTCAATTCTTCAATAATTAATATGCAAATTAGTGTTTATATGGATCCCTTTTTAATTCCTCCAAATATGCTGGCCTGATTAATTTAAACATCCCTATTTTTTACCCATTTTCCAATACACTCTATAATATATTTTTAAATAAAAAATTTAATTATAAAACCACTCATCTCATCATTAAAATTCAAAATAATTAATTTCTAATTTTACTCAAAAAAATATTCATATGTGAATTTTAAAAACACTTTTATATTTTCCATTAAACTGAAAAATGGTGGAACATTTATAAAGTTTCCCAATCACTATTTTTACAAGTTTTCACATCACATGGACATAATATTTCATGATCTATGATTATTTTACAAAATTAATGTCTATGAATAGTTTAGATCAATTATTTTATGGAAACCATTATGATACCCCCATTTGTTATTCCTTATGAGATGGATACAATAAAAATTTCTTTACATGGGGGTCCCTTATGTTTATTCCTTATAATTGATTGTTCTTGTGGAAAAAATATTAATGAAAATGGTATGATGGGTTAACCCATATAGTTACCCAATTAATTTTGTATTTTTTATTCTCATGAGATATCATTTTGGGGGATGGAAGAAACATAATTCCATTATGGGACTTTTTCCACCATATGATATGGTCTTGGCCATTATCCTTGACTCATGTTTATAAAATGTTATATGTTTCTTCCAAATTCCAATTTATCTATAATAAACTGATCAAAGGTTATATATGTTATTGTTCTATATTTTTTATTCATGTTATATTCATTTTTATGTCATCCTATTATTCCTTCAAACTTATGTGTTATGCATGATTTCCAGGTCTAATCCATTATAAGGAATTTTAGATCATACATTTGATCAGGTATTCCCTAGGATATACTATGAAGATTTATGATCTAAAAGTAACATATGATATAATTATCTATATTATATAAGAATTCCATTATTTTTGTTTCATTTTAATAATTATGTACCTAGTACTCAAAATATATGAGCATTTTTGGTCCTTGGTTTGTAGATGATGGTAAATTATGCTAAAAATCATCTAATAATATGATTAAATGTATGTGGTAATTATAGTTTGAATTAATTTATGGAATCATTATTTTTTAATTAATACAAATTAAAAATTATAATAACCCTTGGGATTATTATATCTCCATGGGTAACCTAGATTGAAACATAGGTAACAATAAGTTATGATATTCTTTCCATTTACATGTTTATCCATATATGTTCATTTTTTCAAGTTAATGATTATTATCTAAGAATTAAGGCCCCCTAGATTTACATTATTTATTATAGTTGATGGATGGAAATATGATAACTCATTCTAAAAATTAATGTGAAAGGAAATATGATGATTTTCCCAATGAAATTACAAATATGATGGGAACAAGAGAACAAATCATCATTAATGTACTTGAAAATTATATCATGTTACGAATGATAACTTTAATTGTATGTAATTCCCTCCTTCTCCTAAGAAAGGGTAATTTTTGGTCAAATAATTAATGAAACAAAGGCCTATGTACATTAGTGGAACCTTTGATCCACACATCATTGAACGATGGTATAACTCCTTTGAAATTATGTTCTCCTCCATCCAATGACGAGAAGATAATAATTCTGTGTTGGAGGTCAATTGTTTTTGATGGGGAAGGTTATCAGTGGTGTACACTAAAAAAAATTCCAAGAATTAAATTTATTCCATGGAATGGGAAGCATTTATGAAAACAATTTTCAACACATATTTTCCTCGACATCTTGATTTGAATATGGAAATTTAATTCCATTGACAAAAGAAAAATTATGATAAGTATATCAGGGAATACAAGGAAAACGTTTCAAGGCTTGCATGAAATGGATATTTCTTCTTCAGGAACATGAAATGAAATGAGGATTGCTTCTTTAGTAGACTAATGCTAATTATATGAAAATCATTGGTCATCAAAAATATTGATAGATATGAGGAGATTTTCTATTAATCCCTTATGGTTAAGATGGAGATTGGATACTCTTGGTGGTCTCATGATCTTGGTGATGAAAAGCTAAAAAGGGAGGTTAATATTGAAGAATTGAAAAATAAATCTCATGATGGAAGGAAAACCCAACATCCCACATGACAGAATTGTGGGATAAAGCATCATGGGAACTATATAAAGGGAACATGGAGATACTTAAAATGTGGATGAGAGGGGAATCAAGATAATTATTGTAGAATTGATATGGAAAAGACCAAAAAATTAAAATAATAATGGAATGATCATATCCACAGTAGTTATATTGTGGAGTGATTCAACTGCATGGAACATTGTAATTATGTGAGACAATTCTCCAAGCCAATTTTTTCTAGAGGAAATCAACAAGAACAACCTCCAAGAAAATATATTATGGAATATACTACCACATATGTTGAGGTGGAACCGGAAAATAATGTGGTAAATGGTATATTGGTTATTCATTAAAGTATAATAAACATACTATTAGATCATGTTTATACACATTCATTCATATATTTCCTGATTAAAAGAACTATTCAAACACCACATCAAAATATAGAGGTTGAGTTATCTGTAATTACAGAAAATGAGGAAATTATTGAATCCAAAGTATATAAATCTTCCCAGAATAATGCTTCTGGGATAAACCACCCTGAAAATAATATCATACCTCATTTTCTACTATTTTATGCTATATTGGGCATTTATTGGATATCATTATACAAAGAAAACACCAACTATAGGTAAAGAGACATCACACTTCTCGTCCTGAGGAATCATCTAATTCTGTATATGTGCAAGGAGGAGGTTGAATATTTTTCATAATTTCCATTTAAACTTTTATATTATCACCTTATGAGAAATTATATATATCTCAATTTATTGAGACAACGAAGAGGATAATGGTTGATGAAATTCCCTTTGTGATGGAATACA
Source organism: Viscum album (assembly GCA_963277665.1). Taxonomy (NCBI): domain Eukaryota; kingdom Viridiplantae; phylum Streptophyta; class Magnoliopsida; order Santalales; family Viscaceae; genus Viscum; species Viscum album. Next base: position 1,006,821,647 of record OY728119.1, on the reverse strand, counting down.
ATATTGTGTTCCTCGAAGAATTTAACTTTCATCCTCCGAACTGAGTAGTTGAGTTCCCAACTTATCTTATACATGTATCTAAACCAATATCCCAGAATCCTTATACAATGACCACCATTGTGATGTATAACATCAAAAATAAGCTATAAGAGAATCTAGATAAGGGTTTCAAACACCCGAGTGCGTCACTATGTGTTGTGCCAGTTACCTTCATCAAGATGAGGGATAAATCAACGCACCTATAAATTGATTATCATAAGCATTAAAAAATTAAAAAAATTAAAAAAACTATCCCCATCCATAGATAGATGAATTGTTCAGTCAACTATGTGGGGAAAAGTATTTCTCTAAAATGGATGATCAATAAAGATATATCCAATTAAATTTGTAGAACTATGATATTCTAATGAATACATTTTAAAAAATATATGGACATAATGAGTTCATAGTAATTCAATTTAGACTCACTAAATATCTAGAAATTATAATTTAATTCATGAATAGATTATTTAGATATTATCCCAAAAAAATTTGACAGTCTTTGTTGTTGATATTCTATTATATTCCAAGAGTACAGAGGATCATGAGGATAATTTTAAAACAATTCTAAAGACTTTGTAAAAGGATAAACATTATGAAACATATTCAAAATGATAATTCTAGAAGTAGGTAGTATAATTATTGGATACAGTTGTCCTCATAAAAAGAATATACGTGTAGAGACCCTAAGCTTGACGTACATGGACATTACATTACTTTTGTGGAATACTTAATACATAACAAAAACAGACACACAAGGACCGTAATAGTTTAGTGTCTTTGGAATCTTGGAACGTAATCTTCTAATTGTAGTGAAAGATCTTCAACATCTCCCATAAAGATCTTCCACTTTTTGTTTCCTGACCTAAAACCGTTCTTTAGATCCTGGGGGAAAATTAAACATAAAAAGGGTGAGCTCAAATGCTCAGTAAGGGTAATCATGGATAAAATAAAACATACCATATACATTGGAACTAAAAAAACATGAACATAATGTTTAAACATTAAAATATTGAGCAACGACATAAAACATGGAAGTACATAAGGCATAGATCATAATGGAACATAAACCATGATAAAATAGCCTGGGAATAAAACATGTAATTGTGGAATCCATTAAGAACATGTAATGATTTCCATAGTAGCCAAGGAATTGCTTCCAAGACCATCTTAGTGGACAAAGTCCCTTTCTGAATCGAGTTCACTTCTCATTTCAGTCCTGTTTTACTGAACCGGTTTATCCTACCGTCCAACCATGTCTATCTCATGAGATATAAATCTTTACCCAATGTATTAAAGGGAGATATTGGTCCCACCCATCTCATAATGAAATCATTATTACTTGTTCCACAAAATAAACATAAATCATTCATAATAACCCAATAAATAAAATGGGTTTCATAAAAATCATCACATCATCACATAATCCATATAAAAGAAATGGATATCATTTCATAATAAGAAAATAGAAACCATGAAAATCATAGAGATATTAACCAGAACCATACACATATAAAAATAATGTCATCTTAGATAGAAAATGGTTTTGATAAAACACTTCAAATGAATTCTTGAGGAAAATATCCTTTTTTCTTAAAAATCATTTTCTTTTCACAAAATGTCATTCAATTTTAAATGAAGAGGATTTTGTTGAAAATAGTCATGAAATCTATTGAAGTAAGCTTCATGAAAATAAGGCTTTATAAAACCATAAAAATCCTTTCATGCCGTATACGTTAAAAAAACATTCTTCTCATAGTTTTGTTGGAAAAGTCAAAAAGTACCTCGTAATAGAAAGATCCCATACTTACCATGTTGTAAAAGACAAAAATGGGTAAAAGGACTTTAAAAAAACATGGAAATAATTTTATAAAACAAGTACATGGATGATAGAAATAACCCCAGTAAATACTTACGAATAAGAAATCTCGGATAAAAATGAGATTTGAAAAAATATCCCTTACCTTATGTCCGATATGCTTCGTATGTATCTGAACCTCCTGTATAATGATTTAAATAATTGTCACGACCCATCCTCGGGGCCCGTGCCATGACTACCCTAAGCTTGCCTTCCATAGGCCAGGGGCTGGCAACTAGCACCAAAGGCGTAAAATCCCGATAACTAGGAAGGCATTGCCTTTATAAAAGAAAACAAGCACCACAGAGTACAAGCGGAAACAAAACACTAAGTTCAAAAGAAAAGCTGAAAAGTAAATGGGCCAGAATACAAACACAAAAGAAAGTACAACTAAAACTGAACAAAAAGACAAATAGCTGGAAGAGGGAAGCAGCTCCTGGGTCATCCTCCTCGGGTCCTACCTGAAGGGTAGGTATAGATAGCGTAGCTCCTGGTCGTCGACCACGGATCCTATCTGAAGGGTAGGTACAGATAGCCTTCTCCACGATCTCATCCGTCAACCTCCTTTGTGAGTCGTCTCGTCACGTAGTCCACCTCCGGGTACCATCCAGTCCTCGAACACTTGGCCTCCGTCAACACTGCACGTCGTCTGCAACCAACACAACGAGGTGCGGGCATAGCCCGTGCAGGGGTGAGTATAACGATACTCAGTAGGGACCCCGATATCCTCAAGGTCTCACTAAACCAACAAGGATAACCACAAGAAGATCTCAACAGATAACCTCTACTTAGATATATGCCCATACATATACCTAAGTTATCAAGTAACCCATCTCAATCATGAGGAAACACAAGGATTGTGAAATCAATGGATAACCACTACCTAGGTATATGCCCATACATATACCTAAGTTATCAAGTGACCCATCTCAATCATGAGGTAAACACAAAGGTCAAAAGTCTCATCTAAAACCAGGATTTTCATTTATCGAAACTGTAACTGCTGAAGAGCTCCGTCTCCGGAGTGTACAGTGGTCCTGTCACGACTTCGAGGTACTGCTCACAAACCTAAGACTGCTGAGGTACTCCTCCTGTCGAGTACCGCAGGCCTGCCACCTCACATAGTAGTGCTTCCCACCGGGGTCTGCCACTAAAACACAGTAGTGCTACCCCCTCTTAGCCTACAGAGGTACTCCTCCTGTCAAGTACCAGGGGTCTGCCACCTCACATAGTAGTGCTCCTCCGCTGTGGGTCTGCCACCTCACAAACTAGTGCTCCCCACTCGGCTACGTAAGTCACTCCGAATCGAATCGGAGTGACTTACGTAGCCGAGTGGGGAGCACTAGTTTGTGAGGTGGCAGACCCACAGCGGAGGAGCACTACTATGTGAGGTGGCAGACCCGTGGCACTTGACAGGAGGAGTACCTCTGTAGGCTATGAGGGGGGAGCACTACTGTGTTTGAGTGGCAGACCCCGGCGGGAAGCACTACTGTGTGAGGTGGCAGGCCCGTGGTACTCGACAGGAGGAGTTCCTCAGCAGTCTTAGGTTTATGAGTAGTACCTCGGAGTCGTGATAGGACCACTGTACACTCCAGAGACGGTGCTCTTCAGCATTTACGGTTTCGATAAATGAAAATCCTGGTTTGAGCTAAGACTTTTGACCTTTTTGTTTACCTCATGATTAAGATGGGTCACTTGATAACTTATGTATATGTATGGGCATATACCTGGGTAGTGGTTATCCGTTGATTTCACAATCGTTGTGTTTCCTCATGATTGAGATGGGTTACTTGATAACTTAGGTATATGTATGGGCATATATCTAAGTAGAGGTTATATGTTGAGATCTTCTTGTGGTTATCCTTGTTGGTTTAATGAGACCTTGAGGGTCTCGTGGTCCCTTCTGAGTATCGTTATACTCACCCCTGCACGGGCTATGCCCGCACCTCATTGTGTTGGTTGCAGACGACGGGCAGTGCTGACGGAGGCCAAGTGTTCGAGGACTGGACGGTACCCGGAGGTGGACTACACGACGAGATGACTCACAGATGAGGTTGACAGACGAGAGCATGGAGGAGGATATCTATACCTACCCTTCAGGTAGGATCCATGGTGGACGACCAGGAGCTGCGCTATCTGTACCTACCCTTCAGGTAGAACCCGAGGAGGACGACCCAGGAGCTGCTTCCCTCTTCCAGCTGTTTGTCTTTTTGTTCAGTTTTAGTTGTACTTTCTTTTGGGTTTGTATTCTGGCCCATTTACTTTTCAGCTTTTCTTTTGTACTTAGTGCTTTGTTTCCGCTTGTACTCAGTGGTGCTTGTTTTCTTTTATAAAGGCAATGCCTTCCCAGTTATCGGGATTTTATGCCTTTGGTGCTAGTCGCCAGCCCCTGGCCTATGGAAGGCGGTCTTGGGGTAGTCACGGCACGGGCCCTGAGGACGGGTCGTGACAAATTGGTATCAATGGAGTTTGGTTCTACCGCAGAACTTATAACTCTGATGTTTCTTTCTGTGAAGCAATAGTGTTAAGAGTACGGAGTGTGGTTTTCAGTTCAGGGAGTCCAATGTTGGTGCGGGCGGCTGACGTATCCATACACCAGGACCCTGACAACTGATTTCTGACTTTGTGCACAAAAACACTGATTGCGTGTGTGTTTTCCAGAAGTTTTATTTAAATGTCAGCTCAAACCAGGTCATCTCACCAGGTATAATCTTTTGACCGTGTCACGTTGTTTCTTTGAGGATGACTTTTCTCAGACGACCAGCTAGATCCCCGAGAGTGGTGCGTACTGACAGCCCACCGAGCGATGAGGCCTCAGTACATGGCCCTATCCCAGTTGAGGTACCAGCGGAGGCACCAGCGATACTACTACCCGTTGGGCCACCGATGCCACCAGCCCCAACAGCAGAGGATGCATGTCGCTTGAGTGCGCTGCACGAGTTCTAGCGCCAGAGGCCACCCAGGTTCTGGGGGGAGACGGACCCGCAGGTGGCTGAGGATTGGCTGGAGGCTGTGGCGAGAGTCTTCAGGCTAGTGGGGACGCCGGCAGACCTCATGGTGATCTTTGCTGCCAGCCTTCTTCAGGTAGCAGCAGGTAGATGGTGGATCCTGATGCTTCAGATGCATGACGAGGCGACACTTCTATGAGCAGACATTGAGAGCCTGTTCCGGGCAGAGTTTTTACCAGCCACCCTTCGAGCGGTGCGTATACAGGAGTTACTTCAGCTGCGGCAGGGCAGCATGTCAGTGGCGCAGTACTAAGCGAGATTCACGGACTTCTCGCACTACTCCATAGATATGGTACGTGACCCGTTCTTCAGGGCCCGAACCTTTGAGCAGGGGCTCAGGCGGGAGATCAGAGTTTCAGTTGTATCGCACAACATTCCGACGCAGACAGGAGTGTTGGAGCGAGCCCTCTTAGTGGAGAGTTTCCTTGCTGAGAAGTCTCCAGCAACAGGACCCACCACTAGCCGGCATGCGGTAGAGTCTTCTGTAGCGGGCAGTAGACAGATGACGCAGGGGTCCAAGAGGACCAGACCTACAGGTGGTCGACTGCGTGACTTAGGGTCGGTAGTGCGAGGCACCAAGAGTAGTAATAGAGCCAGACCTGCCATGAAGTGTTACTCTTGCGGTGGAGTTGGTCACATAGCACGTGACTGTCTGACCTGCCATGCAGATGACCAACATTTAAATGATGAACCTCCGAGGCAGAGGCAGAGGTTCGATCAGGGCGGACCACAAGGAGCAGGCGGCCATGGCAGTGGAGCTGGCCGTGCAGCTGGAGGTGGACGACGCTTAGGGATGTTGCCACCACCACCAGGAGGCCCACCCCGACCGCAGGGGACAGGAGGACATGGGAGAGCTCAGCTTCAGGCAGCTGAGGCCTATGGTCTTGGAGCTCCGGAAGCAGATGGACAGGAGCGGGACTAGCTTCCGACCTGGAGGCTATTGATCCTGTTGCTTCAGGTTTTGTTGATGTTTATCTGTAGTTTCTTTGTGTCTTTGTATTATGAGCTGCAATAATAAAAAGACACTTATCTTTGTGATGTTTTCTTTCCTGTCCTTTTTGTTTGGTTGATACTAAGTGGTCCTGGTTAAGACTGTTGACTTGACCCTCACTTTTGAGATTCCTACTGGAGGAGACCCAGTGACCTCACACTGATTCCGATAGTGTTACTCGACCCTTGGAGGCGAGAGTGGCAGTTGGATCTCTTAGTAGTTACATCGAGGCCTTATGACGTCATCCATGGCATGAACGCATCCTTCATGTCAGGATTGACTGTATTGGGCAATGGGCGTGGTTCATCCCGAGAGGGGATGAGACCATGTTTCTCTTTTCGGTAAGGGAGAAATTTTTAGCAGCTCTTCCAGATCGTAAGCAAAGGAGGTGCAGTTCATCAAGGAGCGGATGAAGACTGCACAGTGCAGTAAGAAACAAGAAACTGGTGCCAGTCTTAGAGACTCGGGCGTGTTAAATGTTTCAAGAAGAGGAAGCTTAAAGGAGAGATGAGTCTACAAAGCATCAGATGTGGAGGTAGAGTTAGGAGAGCAGCATGAGGTGGAGTACATCCTAACATGGTACAACCACCCGCCTTAGTTATTCCCGCCAGGCTCAGGGAGATGGAGGGCGGTGGAAGAATGCGGCTGCATGCAGTCAAGGAGTGTGACCCAATGGCTCTAGAAATGATTCAAGGGACAGTCTGTGCCCACTACTAGATGCTATAGTAACAGACTTCGATATGAATCATTCCTCGCTTTCACAAATCTTGTTCCAGGCCAGAGTTTCAGGTAAGCCGTGGACTTGACCCTCACATCTGGAGATACCTTGGGAGGAGACTCGATAATCACACTTACGCCGACGATGTGGTCAGACCCTCGAGGTGAGAGTTCTGGTTGGAATCTCTTGGTGGTAGCGTCAAGGCCTTACGACATTAGTTTGAGTATGGAATGGGCAATAACTGTTCATACTCAAATTGACGGTTTTAGGCAAACGGCGGGATGGGGTTTCCTTGGTCGGCGGAAAAGGAAACCCCAGGCAGCGCAGGGTAACTCTTGCATAGGAGGGTATGACCGATCACTCTTGAGTCGGTCAACCTTACCCTCGTGGCAGCAGTCGTTTTGAGTTCCAGTTCTAACAGGAAATGGAGACCCCTGGAGTTCGAGGATGACGATCACGTCCTTATACGGGTCTCACCTCGACGAGGTTTACGGAGATGTGGCCAGGGCAGCAAGTTATCTCTAAGGTTCAACGGACCTTTCTAGGTCCTCAGCTAGGTATGCGGGGTGGTTTACCGCTTGACCCATCCACCTCAGTTGCACCAGGTGCACGACGACTTCCACGTATCTCAACTGAGGAGATACGTGCTCGACCCTTCGCATATCATCGACCATGAGGAGATGGACGATGGCGATGAGGTGTTTTTCGCGGAGGTTCTAGTGGGGATCGAGGATCGACAGGAGCAGATACTACGAGGATGATCGATTCCTCGGGTGCGCTTTCTTTGGCAGTATGGATCCTCCAGGTGAGCACATGAGAGCGGAAGGCTCAGATGCGTGCTCAGTACCGCCTTTGTATCCCTAAGTTTGTGGTGAAGCTTTACTGGGACGTAAAGCCCTGTGGTGGGAGTAATGTAAAGACCCGTAAATTCCAAGGAATTTTTTTTCTTAATTTTCTTTGGAATTTTACAAGAACTCAGTTTCTGACGGCACCTGATTCCGAGGCCCGGTGTGCCCGGAATCATTTTCCGAAGTTTGGCTCGGGTACGTTCAGTGAACGGACGAGCGGCTTTTTCTAACTTTTGAACCGGTGCCCGGAATCTAATTCTGAGGGCACCGATGAATTCGCAGTACCGGTAGTCACTTAGAAACGCCTCTTCTGGAGTTGCGTTTTCTCGGGTGTGGTTTTCAATTTTTGGGCTTAAAGTTAAGAAATAAAATAATTTTACGACAACTTTATTTTATTTCACTTAAGCCACTTGGAAGCCACTTAAAAGCGGCTTAAACTGAGTTGAACCAGATAGGGTACTATCCAGAAATATCCTACCCTCTTGGTAGGATATTTGTGAGGTGGGGCCCACACGAGCCCCGCCGTTTCTTTCTGCTAAGTAATGCACCTGCAAAAACCCTTCATTATGAAAGTCAACTGACGGGTTTTTGCGGGTGCGTTACTTAGCGGAAAGAAATGGCGGGGCTCATGCGGGCCCCACCTCAAAAATATCCTAACAAGAGGGTAGGATATTTCTGGATAGTACCATATCTGGTTCAACTCAGTTTAAGCCGCTTTTAAGTGGCTTCAAGTGGCTTCCAAGTGGCTTAAGTGAAATAAAATAAAGTTGTCGTAAAATTATTTTATTTCTTAACTTTAAGCCCAAAAATTAAAAACCACACCCGAGCAAACACAACTCTGGAAGAGGCGTTTCTAAGCGAATATCGGCGCTGCAATTTCATCGGTGCCCTCAGAATTCGATTCCGGGAACCGGTTCAAAAGTTAGAAAAACCCGCTCGTCCGTTCATTGAATGTACCCGAGCCAAACTTCGGAAAAAGATTCCGGGCACACCGGGCCTCAGAATCAGGTGCCGTCAGAAACTGCGTTATTGTAAAATTACAAAGAAAATTAAGAAAAAAATTTCCTTGGAATTTATGGGTCTTTAAAATAATTTAATTGACTTATTACAGAATAATATTAATTGTAATGATATCATATATTGTTCACTTATGACTTTATATTATCCGTTGTTTTGTAAATTCCATGTTAAAGAGTGTTTTGGGTAAAATCGTTTCATTTGTCGTCCGTTTTTTGACTTGTAATTATTCATATGATTACTTAGATCACGTTTAAATAATTCCAGAATATAAAACATGATTTATATATAATATATATTCAGAATATACATATATATAATAGATTGATAAATGGAAAGAAATACACCGTTCCTGGAGACGGTAGGCCGTACGTACGCATGAACGCTGTTTTCATTTCCTTATTGAGTTGAATGGAATTAAGTAGATGAAATACATATATACATAAATACAGTATCTTTATAATGTCATATATTTCATTATTATTGCTTATATATACTTTATAATCATTCTTAATTGGTTAACATGGATAATGAATCTCATCGCGTCGTGGAGACGGTAGTCCGTACGTACGCACGAGCGATGATATCATTTCCATAATTATTGAATTGAATTGGAGTGGATGATACAATATATCAGAATCGGTATGATTTTATAATAACTATGTATAGTTATTCTTTACACTATTATACCCGTCCATGTAAGGTGTTGGTGGAAAAACAGATTACACCACGGCATGGAGATGGTATTCCGTACGTACGCACGCGCGGTGAGTTTATTTTCCATAGGATGGATAGAAGGTGAAATGGGGTTGTTTCATATTTATAATAAAAAATCAGTATATTAGTGATACTGATGTTATTAATTTATAATGAAACAACTAAAGGAGAAGAATTTGAAGAAGAAAGAAGCTTGAATGAATCGGGAGAAGAAATTACCTCTTCTTCGATACGCCTCTTTGAAACCTCCTCTTAGGGCACTATGATTGGTATTTAAAGTAGACCAGAACCTATAGGTTGTTTCTAGGGAAGTGGAGAAGATAATTTGGAAGGGGTTGGCCGATATTGAAGGCTCCAATTGGTTTGAGGAGGCGAGGGAGGAGGTTCCCTTTTATAAGGGAGGAGAGGGGCACCTTTGGAATTCTTAAAAATATTAATTTATAATAAATCTAACCCCACTTAAAAACCTCCAAAAATGACTCATAATAGAATCTTAGATGCGATAGGGTTGTAATCTCATCAACCAATCAAATTTAGACATGTTTGGATCTTATTTTAAACCTTATCATTTTTATTTATCCTTATTTAATCTATTTAAGTTTATCTGTGGTAATACAATTCTAAATTTTAAATTATAACAAATAATTACTTATTTGTTGTGAATTTTACATAATTGTTTACATTATAACATTATATACCATATAAATTTAAATTTATAATTTTTAAATATTTTTGTGATTTTTAAACAATTTTATAATATATTATTTTTATAAAAAAAACAATAGTGTCAATTTTGACACTATTCATTTATTTGAATTTAAATAAAATATATACAGAAGATATGTTCTAACTAAAAGATTTAATAAATTCATAAAAGATCATGTGTATCTATAAAATTAGTGGATCACATTAAATAGTTCATATAATATTTCTTTTATTATTTTTAAAATCATTTATTTGGTTTATCTCTTAATAAAATAATTACTACAACATTTTTGTATAATTATTTAATATACTTATTTGTTGCATAAAAATTTAAAATAAAATCCTATGATGAAGATAAATCTATTCCCTTTCACAATAATAATTTTACTCGAATTTATCATCTTAAAATCAAAATATTTAAATTGTTATATTTATTTAATTATGAAGGTGACAACTTTGCCATCATTTAAAATAAAATAATATAAGTGTCACAATTGATTGTATAAGACTCCAAATGGTCAAATATTTGACCATTGGATGATTATAGTTTAAATTTACATGACCAATAAGTTTTGTTCAAGGTTTTGTGCCTTTTATGGTCACTATTAGTTTAATAAAAACTATATTCTTGATTTTTCACTAGATAAATAATTTCTGCATCACTATTGTGTCACAATTAATGATAATTATTTAATCTCAAAGAATTATAAATAATTTCTAATGATGTAGATAATTTTGTTATCATTCTTTAGACCATTAATTTTCAAAGTTTTATGAAGTTTATCACTAACTTAATATTATTATACATATAGTATTTAAGAGAGTGACATGTTGTCACTTTCTTTGGTTTTAATAATAATTAAATTAGTTTCATGGAAAAAAGTCCATTAAATGAATCTAATCCAAAATTTAGGTGATATGGGTCGACTTTTAGTCATACAATAGGATTTTTCCAAGTGTTAGCATAATTTTATAATATTATATTTACCCTTAATTACCCGATTTACCTTTAACTATGGTAAATAAAATTTACCATAGTTACTATTCATAATTACCAAAAATAAAAAGTATCATATTAACATAATTTGGACCCACTGATTCTAAATATGGAATCTATTTTTTCAAATTCCATACACAGAAGTTGCAGAAATTAAATTAAAATTAATCCCGTTGTCGAATGAAAACGGGTTTTTGTTTAAAACATTGGAAAAGATTGAATTAATTTAACCTACGAATTCAATGTAAAATCAATTCTAATTACATGAATTATATTAAATGGTAAAAATAAATTCTATTTATACTTTAAAACCATTCAATATTATAATTTAACCATATAAATTATTATGATGAAAAAAGTTGTTTTCATTAAAATATAGCGTGTTTTTACTATTCATCAAAATATGAAAGTTACCAGAATAATATGAAAAATTTATCCAAAGTAAATTTTTATTTCTTGATTCCAAATAAGAATTTTATTTTGTCAAATTTAACTTATAAACATGTCAAAAACTATATTTAAATAGGGGGTTCCATTAAAAGGTGACAAAATTGCATTTTTTGAAAAATACTTATTTTACCTGAAAAATTTATTTTGTTCTATACCATGTTCTAGAAAATGTGTAAGATGAATAATAATTTTATAAAATTAAAAATTTAGTTAATACTATTCATAACGGCTAGTTCATAAAAATATTATAATAATATATCGTTGTTTAGTAAAACCCGGTATTGCGTACAACACATGCTATCAAGGAAGGTCGCGATTGCGTGTATTGCAAGCCAAGTCAGGGTTGCATGTTGTGAAAGAATCCTTATTTGTTTCGTATAACATAATCCATCCATATTTCATTTATACATTGAATATATATATATACTCAATGTTGCATAGAATAACTATTATCAAAATTGTGTGTAACACGATCCAAGAATAGTGTTGTGTATACTGCAAGCTAATACGATGTTGCGTATAACACAAGGTAATTTTGGTGTAGCCTACAAAACAAGACATTAATGAAATTAAAAGAATATTTTTTCATAAAATCTCGGGGTGTTACATTCTACCCCCCTTAAAATGAATTTCTCCCTCGAAATTTGTCGGGGTTATAAATGTTTTACTAATTGAAAGATTGTTTAATAGAAACCGACATCGTAAAAAGGAATACCAAAACATGGCTTTTAAAAACTAAAGTATGAAATGTAACTGTTACCCAAATTTACTCATCACGGGGTTTCCACATAGGAGAACATAGGTGAAAATATGGATATGGAAGAAAAATCTAACCATCAAGTTCTGATGGAGAGCGGTAGAGAACATGGCTATAAAAAAGCCAACAATCACAAAGCTATAGATTTGTGATGATCTAAGGTACCATATGATTAATCAGATATAAGGGAACTAGGACAACATTTTTGGTTTTCAAGATCATTTCCCTAAAGTTGATGAATTAAAAGAAATACTTGCATGATTTTGGTACAATCTCACCGTTGTTCATAAATTGAACAATTTCCACTTCATCCCTTAAAGAAATGAAGTTGAATTTGTTATTCGTGATGTGTTAGCAGATCATGTGATAGAATGATGGGTCATTCCATCTCTTTCAAACAAAAGGTTAGCAAAATTTATAAGTCCATCTTATGGTTAGATTAATCGTATATGGTTCCAAAAATGAACTTATACTTCATATATCATACCGCTTAATAAAATAAAACTAGTTTCTACTAACCAGGGACTTCCTGTAGGCCAGTGGTAGGCGATAAAGGCCAGTCACACTTCGGTTGTGGGTTCGATTCCCACAGCCTTGTCCGACGCGATGGGCTATCGCCCGTCCAGAAGGGTGTCGTTTTTCTAAAACTACATTACTATATCATCCCATCAATAATATCGAAAAAAGTTCCATCCTTAAACAATACTAACTTATGTCCAACATAATCCATTCCAATCATTAGGATTATCGATAATATTGTCGTCCATTGTCATATTATAGTGAAAATGATTACCAGATATTTCATATAAGAAGCATGTTAATACCATCATTGATCCCTATATATCATAAGATATTTCTTGTTGGTCACATTACAAACGTTCGAAGGTCTTAATCATGTATTCTCTTGAAAAATGAATACCCATTGAACCTTACTGAAAACATGAATGCAGTTAAAAGTTAACAATTTCCACATACCAAAATCCTTAAAATTCTATATACTCAAACCATGATATCACTTAGTCCTTATATCAATCATGAGCTCATGAATACAATCAATCATCTCATTATCTTCTTATTCCTTCATTATGCGCATATTATCTACATTACGAAAATATCTGAATAACATTCCATGGTTACTGGTACCATTCAACATATATTTCAAATAATTTCAGGAAAAACAATAGTGTAACAATCCTTAGATGATTCTTTATTCGATAGTACCTTTAACTATACAACATAACTCTCGATAAACATACAATCATTCCACTACCTTCTAAAACAACCGACTGAGCTTCAACACTTCTTTCAGCTCATATATCATTTGTAGTCTCATCATCATCATCCACATAAATATTGCCTATATGACCATGCTGATTCTCTTCATGAGATTTTCCATTAGGGCATTGGTTTGCATAATTCCCGTACATTCCACATTTAAAACATCTAATCATTGTTGATGTCGTAGCAATACCATTATCCTTGTCCATGGTGTTAACTGAACTTTTTCCTTTGCACTTACTAGCTTTGTGTCCTTCTTTTCCACCCCCAAAGCATCTTCCAGTTCCTTTGAAAAAATCTCCCTGATGCCTCTTCCCACATGATTTACATGAGGGAAATTGAACTTTATTTCCTCTATGATCATCATAAAACTCCATCTTTCTCTTATTATCTGAGTCGGGAAACTTACCAAAGTTGAGATTATTTATCATATTATGAGATTGCTGATTAGGCATAATAACGATGTTTGGACTTACAGATCCCATTTCATTTGGTTTCTCATGAAGAAAATCATTCCATTGTCCGTCATATCCTCTATTATCATGAATATTCATGTTTCCAACCATTTTCTAAAACCCAAAAAGAATAGTGTGAGAGGAAAAAATCATGCTAGGGAAAAAAACATAGTAAAGGGGGATCACCCTCAATATCTAACATCTTAGGTTAAACTCTAAGATCGTTACCGTAGTTCTAGGACTATATCCTATACGTATTCTTATCCTTGTGTTTATCCCTAGACATACCTTAGAAATATCTCTAGGGATCTCACTAATGTTTTCGCATCCTAGTTTCCAAAGGTTGACTAAACCTTTCCTCTGATAACAACTGTAGAGACCCTAATCTTGACGTACATGGAAATTACATTACTTTTTCGGAATACTTAATACATAACAAAAACAGACACACAAGGACCGTAATAGTTTAGTGTCTTTGGAAACTTGGAACGTAATCTTCTAATCGTGGTGAAAGATCTTCATCATCTCCCATAAAGATCTTCCACTTTTTGTTTCCTGACCTAAAACCTTTCTTTTGATCCTGGGGGATAATAAAACGTAAAAAGGGTGAGCTCAAATGCCCAGTAAGGGTAATCATGGATAAAATAAAACATACCATATACATTGTAAGTAAAAAAAACATGAACATAATGTTTAATCATTAAAATCTTGAGCAACGACATAAAACATGGAAGTACATAAGGCATAGATCATAATGGAACATAAACCATGATAAAATAGCATGGGAATAAAAAATGTAATTGTGGCATCCATTAAGCACATGTAATGATTTCCATAGTAGCCAAGGCATTGCTACCAAGACCATCTTAGTGGACAAAGTCCCTTTCTGAATCGAGTTCACTCCTCGTTTCAGTCCTGTTTTACTGAACCTGTTTAACCTTCCATCTAGCCATGTCTATCTCATGAGATATAAATCTTTACCGAATGCATTAGAGGGATATATAGGTCCCACCCATCTCATAATGAAATCATTCTTACTTGTGCCACAAAATAAACATTCATCATTCATAATAACCCAATAAATAAAATGGGTTTCATAAACATCATCACATCATCACATAATCCATATAATAGAAATGGATATCATTTCATAATAAGAAAATATAAACCATGTAAATCATAGGGACATTATACTAGAAACATACACATATGAAAATAGTGTCATCTTAGATAGAAAATTGTTTTGATAAAACAATTGAAATGAATTCTTCAGGAAAATATCATTTTTTCTTCAAAATCATTATCTTTTCACAAAATGTCATTCAATTTTAAAAGAAGAGGATTTTGTTGAAAATAGTCATGAAATATTTTGAAGGAAGTTTCATGAAAATAAGGCTTTATAAAACCATAAAAATCCTTTCATGTCGTATACATTAAAAAAAACATTCTTCTCATACTTTTGTCAGAAAAGTCAAAAAGTACCTCGTAATAGAAAGATTCCATACATACCATGTAGTAAAAGTCAAAAATGTGTAAAAAGGACTTTAAAAATACATGAAAACCCTTTTATAAAACATGTACATGGATGATAGAAATAACCCCAGTAAATACTTACGAATAAGCAATCTCGGATAAAAATGAGATTTGAAAAATTATCCCTTACCTTATGTCCGATATGCTTCGTATGTATCCGAACCTCCTGTATAATTATTTAAATAATGTCATTGACTTATTAAAGAATCATATTAATTGTTATTATATCATATATGGTTCACTTCTGACTTTATATTACCCGCTATTTTGTAAATTCCATGTTAAAGAGTGTTTTGGGTAAAATCGTTTCATTTGTCGTCCGTGTTTTGACTTGTAATTATTCATATGATTACATAGATCACGATTACATAATTCCAGAATATAAAACATGATTTATATATAATATATATTTAGAATATACATATATATAATAGATCGATAAATGGAATGAAATACACCGTTCCTGGAGACGGTAGGTCGTACGTACGCATGAACGCTGTTTTCATTTCCTTATTGAGTTGAATGGAATTAAGTAGATGAAATACATATATACATAAATCAAGTAGCTTTATAATTTCATATATTTCATTATTATTTCTTATATATACTTTATAATCATTCTTAAATGGTTAAATGGAGAATGAATCTCACTGCGTCGTGGAGACGGTAGTCCGTACGTACACACGAGCGATGATATCGTTTCCATAATTATTGAATTGAATTGGAGTGGATGATACAATATATCAGAATCAGTATGATGTTATAATAACTATGTATAGTTATTCTTTAAACCATTATACCCATCCATGTAAGGTTTTGGTGGAAAAACAGATTACACCACGGTGTGGAGACGGTATTCCGTACGTACGCACACACAATGATTTTGTTTTTCGTAGGATGGATAGAAGGTGAAATGGGGTTGTTTCATATTTATAATAAAAAATCAGTATATTAGTGATACTGATGTTATTACTTTATAATGAAACAACTAAATAAGAAGAAGTTGAAGAAGAAATAAGCTTGAAAGAATCGGGAGAAGAAATTACCTTTTCTTCGATACGCCACTTTGAAACCTCCTCTTAGGGCACTATGATTGTTCTTTAAAGTAGACCAGAACCAATAGGATGTTTCTAGGGAAGTTGATAAGATAATTTTTCATGGGTTGGCAGAGCTTGAAGGCTCAAATTAGTATGAAGAGGAGAGGGAGGAGGTGCCCTTTTATAAGTGTGGAGAGGGGCACCTTTGGAATTCTTAAAAATATTAATTTATAATAAATCTAAACCCACTTAAAAACATCCAAAAATGACTCATAATAGAAGATTAGATGTGATAGGGTTGTAATCTCATCAAACAATCAAATCTAGACATGTTTGGATCTTATTTTAAACCTTATCATTTTGATTTATCCTTATTTAATCTATTTAAGTTTATTTGTGGTAATAAAATTTTAAATTTTAAATTATAACAAATAATTACTTATTTGTTGTGAATTTTCCATAATTGTTTACTTTATAACATTATAGACCATATAAAGTTAAATTTATAATTTTTAAATATTTTTGTGATTTTTAAACAATTTTATAATATATTATTTTTATAAAAAAAACAATAGTGTCAATTTTGACACTATTCATTTATTTGAATTTACATAAAATATATACAGAAGATATGTTCTAAATAAAAGCTTTAATAGATTCATAAAAGGTCATGTGTATCCATAAAATTAGTGGATCACATTAAATAGTTCATATACTATTTATTTTATTATTTTAAAACCATTTATTTGGTTTATCTCTTAATAAAATAATTACTACAACATTTGTGTATAATTATTTAATATACTGATTTGTTGCATACAAATTTAAAATAAAATCCTATGATGAAGATAAATCTATTAAATTTCACAATAGTACTTTTAATCGAATTTATCATCTTAAAATAACAATATTTAAATTGTTATATTTATTAAATTATGAAGGTGACAACTTTGACATCATTTAAAATAAAATAATATAAGTTTCATAATTGATTGTATAAGACTCCAAATGGTCAAATATTCGACCATTGGATGATTATAGTTTAAATTTACATGAACAATAAGTTTTTTTCTGGGTTTTGGGCCTTTTATGGTCACTATTAGTTTAATAAAAACTATATTCTTGATTTTTCACTAGATAAATAATTTCTGCATCACTATTGTGTCACAATTAATGATAATTATTTAATCTCAAAAAATTCTAAATAAATTCTCATGATGTATATAATTTTGTTATCTTTCGGTAGAATATTAATGTTCAAAGTTTCATGACGTTTATCACTAACCTAAAATTATTATACTTATAGTATTTAAGAGAGTGACATGTTGTCACTTTCTTTAGTTTTAATAATAATTAAATTATTTTCATGGAAAAAGTCCATTAAATGAATATAATCTGACCCTTAGGTGAAATGGGTCGACTTTTAGTCATCCAATAGGATTTTTCCAAGTGTTAGGGTAATTTTATAATATTATATTTACCCTTAATTACCCGATTTACCTTTAACTATGGTAAATAAAATTTACCGTAGTTACTATTCATAATTCCCAAAAATAAAAAGAAGCCTATTAACATAATTTGGACCCACTGATTCCATATATAGAATCCATTTTTTTAATTTCTATACACAGAAGTTGTGCAAATTAAATTAAAATTAATCTCGTTCTCGATTGAAAAGGGGTTTTTGTTTAAAACATTGCAAAAAATTGAATTGATTTAACCAATGAATTCAATGTAAAATCAATGATAATGACATAAATTATATTAAATGGTAAATATATATTATATTTATACTTTAAAACCATTCAATATTATAATTTAACCACATAAATTATTACGATGAAAAAATTTGCTTTCATTAAAATATTGCATGTTTTTACTATTCATCAAAATATGAAAGTTACCAGAATAATACGAAAAATTTATCAAAAGTAAATTTTTATTTCTTGATTCCAAAGAAGAATTTTAATTTTTCAAATTTAACTTATAAACATGTCAAAAACTAGATTTAAAGTGGGTGTGCCATCCAAAGGCGGCAAAACTGCATTTTTTTAAAAATACTTATTCTACCCGAAACATTTATTTTGTTCTTATACCATGTTCTAGAAAATGTGCAAGATGAATAATAATGTTATAAAATTCAAAATTTAGTTAATACTATTCATAATGGATAGTTCATAATAATATTATAATAATATATTGTTGTTTAGTAAAACCCGGTATTGCGTATAACACACGCTATCGAGGAAGGTCGCGATTGCGTGTAATGAAAGCCAAGTCAGGGTTGCGTGTTATAAAAGAATCCTTCTTTGTTTCATATAACATAATCCAACCATATTTAATTTATACATTGAATATATATATATATATATATACTCAATGTTGCGTAGAATAACTATTATCAAAATTGTGTGTAACACAATCCAAGAATAGTGTTGTGTATACTGCAAGCTAATACGGTGTTGCGTATAGCACAAGATAATCTCGGTGTAGCATACAACACAAAAAATTAATGAAATTAAAAGAATATTTTTCATAAAATCTCTGGGTGTTACAATACATGAACCCTTCCCAAACAAAGAAAATTAAAGAGTGTCCTAGGAAAACATATGTAATAGAGACCCATGATTGTCTCATCTCATGTGGGTACTAATGATGTTTTTTGATGAATTCCCCATGATTGACTAACCCTCTAACTATGTTAACACAAAAGGGGTAATGTGTGGTTGTATTAAAAAATGTGAGGAATGCTTTAAGGATCTCAACAAGAGGCTAATCACCGAACCATTACTCACACTACTAACAATTGAATATTGTTTTATGATATAAAATTATGCTTAAAATAATGGCTTGGGTTGTGTACTCATTTTGAGTGGTAATTTAAAAGATATTTCATCATAGTAGTTGAATATCCATGTGAAGAACTACCAAATTCTACAATTCGATCTAGAAGCTGTGATTTTTCCATGAAAATATTGAGTCACTACCTCTATGGTGAGAAGTGTGACATATATACTGATTGTAAGATCCTCCAGAATAGATTCACACAAATGAAGATCTCCATTCATCAAAAGATAATGTTAGAGACAATCAGGGATAATTATTTATCTATTCATTATCATATTGTAACAGAAAAGAATTAGATGATGCTCATAGTATAGAACAACATGCTACCTCATCCATGAAAAATATTGAGAAAGACCCTATATTTTTGTAAATGTAAATGATGGATCTACAAATCATAATGGAATAAAATAAATCATATCTTCCCCAAATTATCTCTGAACCATATATCTGTGAGAAGATTATTGAATGATAATGCGATGATCCGGGGCTTAAAAATAAGGTAAACTATGTAAAGTAATAGAATATATAACATTTCCATATTGATCAAGATAATGTTTTTTAGATTGGAATAAGGATTTGTGTTCCATCATCGCCTTAGATATAGAAGGTGCTTCAAAATAATGCACATAGAATATCATTCTCCATCCATCCTAGCCATACTAAGATGTATCATGATCATCGAGAGCACTTCTGGTGGGAAGATATCAAAATTTAGATTGTGATGTACATACCAATTTGTTTGGTATGCCGAAAAATTAATGCAGAATGACATAAGTCTAAAGGGATGATACAACCATTTCCTATATATACTTGGAAATGTGAGAATGTCACTATAAACATTACACTAGTCCACCAAAAAAATTCAATGGAAAAAATTTTATATGGGTTGTAGTGGGTCGAATCACCAAGTATACCTAGTTCATTGATATTTAGGAAGATTTCACAATAGAAAACATTCTATGTTATACATGAAGGATGCAGTGAGACTGCATGGGGTTCCACTTTCAATCATATCAAATCATGATCCAATGTTCACATCTAAACCATGGATAAGTCTTAAACAATATTAGTGTACGAAATTTAATTTTATTATGGACAATCACACCCAACCTAATAGAAAAATTTAAAGGACTATTCAGATGCTCGAGTAAGTGTTGAGAGAATTCGCAAGGGAATATAATGGTTGAAGGGATCACAATCTATCATTTTTTCTTTTCACATTAAACCATAGTTTCCACGTGAGTATTTTCATAACCCAATATGATGTTTTGTATTAAAAGAGATTTGTAACTCCATAAATTTGGGATGATGCTAACGAGTAAAAAATAAATAGACCTAATATTGTGTAAGAGATTGTAGATAATGTAAAATCTATCCAAAATAATATCAAATATAATTACATTCAGAAAAAGATATACGGTGGCCAGCATCAGAGGGAATTGGAGTATGATATTGGAGACAAATCCTTTCTTTGAACATTACTATGGAAGTGTGTCATGCATTTTAGAAAGAACAGGAATATTAGCCCAAGGTACACTAGCCCCTTTGAGATCCTTTATCAAATAGAAATAGTGGCTTATTATCTTCCACTTCCACCAAATAAGGCTCTATTTTATGATGTGTTCCCTGTATCTCTCGTGAGAAAGTACATACCTAACCCCTCACATGTACTGAATTAAGAGGTGGTATATTTTGGAAATAATCACTCTTATGGGGAGTAGTGAAGATCATATACCATAAAGATAATATTATATGAAATAAGACAACTCACACAGTCAATGTACAATGGAGGAACCATAAATATGAAGGAAATACATAAAAATCAATGGAATTGATGAAGGGAAGTACCCTCACTTCCGTTCATCATAGTTTGTAAAACAAATCATGCACCAAATTTCAATAATGGGGGAATAATGTAATAAAAATAATATCAATAAAATTTACATTTTTATAATTATTATATATAGTGTAAAGCACATAAATCAAATAGATAACTGAATAAAAACATTATTTTTATCAAAAAAGAATGAAATAAGTGGTATTTATATAAACTATGTAACCCATATTGATGAAATAGTAACATGAAACTTGTAATAGTATCATGACTATTAAAAATTCTTATCCATAAAATAGAATGTTATTATAATATATTAAATTATAAAAAAACTAGGAATATTATATATGAAAATATGATATATTAATATCTTCAAACAAGTAAATAAATGATTTAAAAATGATAAATTAAGTGTTTGTATTTTTTATGAAACTTAAATGTTTTTTAAAATTTTATAATTAATATAATGATTAAAAAAAATATTTCCTTAAATATATTCAAAAATTAATATT
This sequence comes from Viscum album, assembly GCA_963277665.1. NCBI lineage: Eukaryota > Viridiplantae > Streptophyta > Magnoliopsida > Santalales > Viscaceae > Viscum > Viscum album. The sequence goes on along the minus strand of OY728119.1, from coordinate 1,006,800,046 downwards.
TTTTGGTCTTGTTATTATAATATTATTTAATTATACCTTAATTAATTTGTCAACGTGTCATAAAATTTGTTATAATAGTAATATATATATATATTTTAATAGATAATTATTTAAAATTTATCATATATAGAAACATATTTTCATAAAATGGAGTCAATTTTTGAAATGTAAACATATTGAAATGGTTGTGGTATTTTTTTTGATTTTACCAAAATTGTTGATTTTTTGTGAAAGTGAAATATAATTCTTTAATGTATTTAAAACATTACTTATTTTTTGAGCCATGGATGATATATAGTTGATTTACGGACCCATTGGTTCAAACTATCCAAAAACTATTACTATTTTTATTCATACGAATCTTCACTATTGAGAGCATTGGATCAAATTACTAAAAAAATGAATAAAATAATCAAAGAAACCCCTATCATACCAATTTAAATTCCACACTTTCTCCCTGTAACTCCAAAGCCTCATGCATTCCTATATTCTTCCCTTTTCTTGTCCCAAAAATCCTCCCCACGTCCAAGAACTTATGGTCTTAATAAAATACCAAATTATAATTCCTTAATGAGGTTTTCAAGGAGACGTTATATAAGAGGTAATATCATCCACCTTTCACACATAAATTCCTTCTTTATTATACATAATTATTTTCTACCCAATAAAAAGTTACATGATAACTACACTACCATATATATAATATAGTAAGATTTTTTAATGTAATATGGGTCGTAAAATCCATTATCTTCTCTTTTTTATCTTGTAAAAATGAAAACATCGTCTATGAGGTGTTGATTCACTGCATTCATGGATGATGTGTTTATGTATCCCAATACCTCCTTCAAAGATGTTCGTAAATCCATTATTATGGTTAAAATAGATTTAAACATGTATATTATATAATTTTTTTGGAAACTTCTCAATGTTCATATTAATAAAAAATAAAACAATCTTTTTCAAGGTGTTTTAAATCCCACCAAAAATAACCTAAATGTTTGTCATTAACATAATATCTAATGAATCATCCTCATAATAGAAATACTAATGAAATATGTGACCATTTACAATGTTTCAATTTCATCAATATCATATAATCCTACTTATGGAGTTGTTCTACCATTTGAAAAGAACTCCCATATTTAATCTCAAGGGAAATTATCATAAAATAATGAAACGAATTCTCTGTGTATGAAAAAATTGATTCATATAACCCCTGAAAAGTCTATAAAAATAGAAAAAAATTATATTTTATAAAATACATGTGGAATAGGTTTTTAATTAATTAATTAGTCAATATTAATTTATTATTAATCTCATCAAATGAATGTTCATTACACTTTTAGACATAAGGTAATAGATTCACCCTTAACCTTCATTTTTTCCTCCTATTTACACTTTCTGTCTATTCACCCTAATTTAATTCATAATGATTATTATGTACTAATATTAAATTATATTCATATTTTTTAAAAAATATGTAACTATTACAATTCTTATTTATATAATGGTCAAATACAACTTTTATAATTTCCCTTTTAATTCTTCCTAATAAGAAAGTCTGATTATTGGGAAATTACCTATTTTTTACTAATTTTAATATACACTACATATTATATTTTGATGCAATGATATTGATTATAAAATCAATCATTTTATTATTAAAAACTATCATAGTTAATTTATGATTTTATTCAAATAAATATGCCTATATACACATTAAAACACTTTTATATTTTCTCTTAAACCACATAAGGTGGATCATTTCAAAAGATTTTTAAAAATTATTTTTATATGTTTTCAGATCAGTTTGAAATATTTTTTCATGATCTAAGCCTACTTTACCTTATGAATTTCCATGTATGATTCAAATCCATTCATTCATAAACACAATTATGATAAAACCATTGGCTATACCTTATTATATGATTATGATACCAATTTAATTCCATGGGTGGACCTTAGGTTTATTCCTTATGATTTATTATTCACATAGCACACAGATGCCTGAAAATGTTATAATTTGTCTGCTCATATATGACTTCAGTTCAATGGGTAATGTTTAGTCTCGTGACATGTTAAGTTGGTATAATGAGTAAAACTAATTCCCATATGAGACATTTTCAACTATTTGATATAGTCATAGATGTTGGCCATGACTCATGTTTATGTCATTTTATATGTTACTTCCATATTCCTATGTATCCATAATTATGTGATTCTATGTTCTATTATTTAATCTTCTGTATATTTATTCATGTTCCTTTACTTTTTATATCCTCATGTTCTACCTTCTAACTCATGTGCTATGCATTATTTCAATGTCTTTTCCCTTACCAGGATTTTTAGCTCATCCATTTGTTTTCTTATTACGTAGGATATTCTATGAATAATTGTGATAAAAAAGGATGTTAGGAGATCATTACAGAGATTAAATAAAATATGTCTTAATTTTGGTTTCATGTGTCATAATCTTGTACCTAGTACTCGAAAGACAATAGACTTTACGATCCTTGTATTATTTTTAACAACTAATTATTCTTAAATTATTTTAATAATATATGTAAAATATTAGGGTCATTATTTCACATGGAATCTATTTCATTCACATTGGGTTATGAAGTATTGTACAATCAAGGTTATATTAAATAAATAAATTAAATTGTTGTTTTATTTTATTTTTATGGTATATATATTAGGAATTTCATAATTGACACTTTATATTATTAATTCCAAACATGATCCATAAAACTTAATTATTTTTTATAGAGTTAGGGAGAGCTTCTAGTTTCATCGACGTCAACAAACATCTTGGGATTGAGGAATCACTAGTGATGGTATCAGGTTCTTATATTCATCCTCTATCAATTGTGGATTTTTGTGGAGAAAATAGTGAAATCATTGGATTCATTGATGACATAATTAGATAATATGTTCATCCAAAAAAATTATTCCCCATAGAAGTATGAAATTTGATTTACGATTATATCCTAATTTTTTATAGTGACGTGGTTAAGGATTATTCCCAACAAAACTAATACCAAATCGATTATCTCAATGTCATCGATTCATGTTTTTATTTTGTATTTATTTATGATAATTCTTATTTTGCTATAAATCATTAAAAAATGGTGTCCAATTTGTAAACATCTAATTTGTGTTCCTCACATTGGTGTTTTTGGTTTACTCACATCTTTTTATGAGAATTCACCATTGGAATTCACTTTGTCATCGGTTCAACATTTTTTCAAGAAGAAATTTCATGAAAAAATAAATGGATTGTTACATAGAGTGATGTTAAATTATTACTACAATGGATTATGGAATAAACATGGATAAAACCCATCCATGAAAATCCATGGGATGAATAAAAAATGATGGTCTTGTGAACCAGTTCATGTGAAATGAAGGGAGGAAACTATGATCTAATTTCTCAATGATTAATGTCTAGAACATGAAATCCTGATTATTTAATGATGTTCAACATGTTTTCTAGAGTTTAATATAATTTGTTTCCTCAATCAGTATTATTTAAGGAAAATAATAAATCTAATTGTGTGGAAAAATTCCGAGAAAATTCTTTGCAAGAAAAAATATAGTTTGTAAGATCACATTCTATGTGTCTCGCTGATATGGTGGTTATGGTTTACAGTTCAGTTAAATATCACATGGACATAAGATTATTTTATGCATCATTTCATCCCTAGACCAGAATATTAGTGTATACTGAGAGTACATACCTAGGTACTCATGTGTTACCACACACCAAGTGTTATGTGCCACACCTCATGTACCCTCAGACAAACACATCTCCGGAAGATGGGGTACACTATGAGTACCACAGTGATCATTACACATTTTATACCATTAGAACACACTGTATATATATCCTATTTTCCAATGATAAATCATTCAATATGGATTTTAATCTATTCATTCACAGTTGGATTCTTAATCTCATATATCGAGACTTGGATCTTATTGGTGAGTAGTATTTTGAAAATGTTAGCATGAGGATTTGATATTTATCCTTCAAAATCAAATATAGTAAGGAATTTCACCCCCATATATAGGGAATTGATCCAATATATAAGAATTTATATTTTCCTTGTTCATAGAACACATATATGATACAGATTCCCTTGTGGAGTTTTTATTTCACCCATAGTCATGTGGAAGGGATATATAAACGTTATATAAAGGAATTACCATGAGTTTTTTGAGACTTCTTGATCATAAGATGTGGTTGATTTTTTTTCAATATTTTTGGTTTTAAGACTATAATCTGATTTGTGTGTCCTTCTAGGAGAATGAATGAGTGTTATACTTTTCATAAAACATTGGTATTCAGTTTGAGATGAACTAACACTTAATAATATATATCTTCATTATTTTTGGGGTTTCATATGGGATATATATACGATTACCATTTAATGGGATCTACTAAAACATGTCCTTTCTTATTCAGATGTCTTGATATACAAAATTGATCAAGGATGATATGGTGTAGGTCATGATCTGGGGAATATAGGGGATATGGTATTGGGATTGGTAAATAGGATATGGGTCTTATACTAAGACACTGTCTCATCTTCTTGTCAGGTCAGAACATCTTTCAGATATTGGGATTGTATTTTTCCTCATTAGTATTATTATTTGTTTCTATACTTCGTTATTAGATTCTAGGGGGTTTTCCTGAATTTATTATTTCATTTTTTACATTTAACAATAATTTGGTGTGTATAAAGACTATTGTGTGTGTAGGTAATTTAGAATAAATCATCTCATATGTGTGTTATTCATACTATGTTCCAGTCACAATCCCCTTTCCTAATGAAGGTGGCCACGGGGTACCGAATTCGACATGTCATCGGACCTAGTGTGTCTCTTGATATATTGGGTTGTGACAAAGTGGTATCATAGGAATGTTTTTATTCATTTGGTGGAATATAGAATTTTTAGTTGTGTCAGGATTGGATTGGGATTTAGGTAAATGGGGTTTAATTTTATGAATTTCATATTTCAAGATATAGGTCCCATTGTTGGTAGGATTTCTAACTTTTCCATTCACTAGGTTTCTGATAACTAGATTATTGACAACGTACACCATGACTTAAATTATAGGGAAAATAATAATACATGAATATTATAGGGATATGTTTTACATTCATGTATTTCTTGATTCATATCCTTCAATATGATCATGATTATATCACATCATGGAAATTTTAGGATGCCTCGATATAAACATTCATCAGGGGTCTTGAAAAATGATAATGATAAGGATCAACTTAGTGATGAGGTGCCATTTCAAGGGACTGTTCAAGAGGTGTTCAATGTGGATAGAAAGTGAGTGTCACTTAGACTAATAGAGTAGTGATAAAGCATGCTTTAAGTAGTGAATGTTAACACATTTCCTCATACTAGACATCAAGTCATTCTGATATCTCATGATTATGCAGAGTAAAGGATAAGTAGACATCATGAGTTTCAAAGGAATAAAATACCTTGGTTCATAGGTGGTCATCACCCGTAGGTAGTACTTGACTTGTCAGTGTCCATGGTTTATGTTTTCTATCTCATTTGGACGCCTAATTATCAGATGGTGGTTCTCAAACTATATCTTCATTATGTATCACTATGATGATTATATAGCATCATGATGTATAACAATGATCAAGAGAATATCAATTGATTTATTTTATGCATATTTTATACGAGGATTACTTCCCAATAACTCTGGGGTCTATACGATTCAAGGGGATTCTCTAAATTTAACAGGGATACATGTTAGTGTTTAGTTACATACCCTGGTTTAACAACCTCATGTGATAATCTGAGGACATTTTCTATGATACATGAATCTTGGATAAAAATTTTAATATGAGTCTATGATAAGATATTTGATCTTCAGTTGTCAAATATTTCGTCTTCACCTATATTTAAATGATGTGTCAAACCATAATAATGGATAGATTTTTGGAAGAACATTTATACACAACTGATAATGATGGATGTCATGAAATTTTAGAGAGTTCAATAGTCTATGGATAACCTCAGTCTTTAGGGTCACAACACTTGAAGCATCATCTAATTAATTCAATTACAAGGGGGTCCACAATAAATGTTTTACAAAGAGATTCCAATCAACCAAGGGAGAGGTGATATCTTTCCTATAATGGGTGAGGTCACATAGTATAATATCATCTAACCACTCATATAGTTTTGGGTATGCAGATTTTTGATAGGCAACTGATGAAGAGGAATAAGCATGAGAATGAAGAACCACATGATGACAGTCAGGGCAGAGGAACATGAAGAGTTATCATAGGTAGTCAATGTTATGATATAATAAATACACCACTATCTTCAGGTCTTTTTCTTCAGGACCAGGGAGTTAGTGGTCTAATAGATGAGAATTAGTCTCTTTTGTCCCAAAGGCTCTAAATATTATTGAAGGTATGAACTATGCATTCTCTAACACAGCTTCATTTATGATAGACACAAGATTCATCCATTCTTTCTTGGCCTTATCCCTCATATGAGAACCAGAGACACCAAAAGAGCCTCTATCCTAGCCCTTGTGGATGGGGAGTAAAAAATATGGTATTCTTTTATCACAATCATCTATCAATATTGTGATTATGTGATTAGAGGATAATGTTTATCTATGGAACTTTTTATACCAGTGATGAATCCTTAAGATTAAATTCTTTGTATTGACTGGTTGTATTCCTATGGTGCCCATATTGACTATTTCCTTTAGAAGATTTCATAGACCCATAATGATGGGTCGAGATTTTACATCTCTTGTGAGTAGTATTTCCAAGAAGTGGAGGCCACACTCTTCTGTAGGAAATTATAGACAAAAACCCATCAATTTGTTAGTTATAATATTGGGGAAGTAGAGTTTGTAGATGGTAATTTCTCTATTATAGTATAATATTACCCTTATATCATTTCAAAATATGTACTGATTAAAACTCCGCATTTAGAGGTTAATATCTACATAGATTTTGTCTACAGGATATCTATGATATCTTGTGTGGAATATCATATAGCTCTAACTGTTCCTTCTAGATAGAGGGTGTGGATCGAAGACTATCAGATGAATGGATTTATCAGACCATGTGTTTCCTCTTAGGTAGTTTCAAATTTATTTTCATGGAATGGGGATGGAATCCTGATTTAATGTGGGGCTAATCATCGCTAGAATATAGAGACTATTAAGATTAAAAATCCACTAACAAGGATCTATGAACTCTCGGATCAACATAATATGGTGGTTTTTATTGCAATGATCGACCTCAGTTTGGCTTATCATTATATATGGGTAGGTGAGGAGGATATACCAAAGGTAATATTTCAATGTATCTAAGAACATTATGTGTACTTGGTGATGTAGTTTGGCATAAAGAAGACACCAATAGTGTTTATGATACATCGAGATTAGATTTCTTCCCTTTCTTAGAATGGTTTATAGTAGACTATAAGGATGACATTCTAATTTACATAACTTCATATTCTAATTATAAATATAATATATGTATGTTCATATAGAAAATTTCGGAGAATCCTATGTATGGAAGACTCGTAATGTTTATGTTATGGATAATATGGGTCCACTTTCTGGGGCATGCCATCTTAGATAAGGGTGTAGCGGTGGAAAAAGTGAATATTGAGGTAGTTAATTTTTAAGCTCCACCAAATAAACTAAGAGAGCTGAAAATATTAATTGGATTTTATAACTATTACTAGGTTAGACCTAGACATCTCCATGATTGAAACCACATTCAAAAACTTAACTCAAAAGGAGATTCCATTTATAATGTTAAATATGATTCCTAATTCCATCAGGGTATTTCGGTAATTGTTGATAAGAACTCATATTCTAAAGATTCTAGAAGTGGGGTTTGAATACATAGTGTTCTTTTATTACTCTAGGGCCGGGAAACACTCTTTTGGATGCAGAGGTAGATGATGAATAACTATGTTTCTAGGAATATAAGACTTCATGGGAAAAACTGTGAAACCCCTTACTTGGAGATAGTTTTTGTGTTTTTCTCCCAATATACATCAAAACAATACCTTCATGGATATAGATTCACATTTTATTCCGATCACAAGATACATTGATAAACCATCACCGAGAGATATCTTAACATGAGACAAAGGTGATGGATGTAGTTCTTGAAGTATTAAAAATTTGAGATAGAATATTAACCTGGAAAGTTGAATGAGAAGGAAGAATATATCAATAAGAAGTCTCATTCCTATTTTATATGTGATGCATTAAATAATTTAGCCATATTTTTATAATACATAATAATCAAGGATAGGTAAACATACCACTAATCTATTGTTGTGAACACTACACATCTTCAAACCATTAGTGATGAAAATTTTATGATGTATATCATGAGGTCTTTTTTACCATGTATTCACTTGGAATAACGCTAATTGATTCTATAAGGATGGTGATAATTCTATTATATTATAAGGAAAAATTGGGGTGAAAGTATCAATTTGGAAGGAGGTGCTATGATATTTCCACACATCTCCCAAAGCAATATATCCTGGTATGGTGTAAAAATATTTTCAATGGTAATGATTATTTCGGAGGATGAAGGTAACTATATTTTAGATTATCTCCCTATGTCCTAGAAATTAGTAAGAAAATTTTGAGAAATATTTTTTGAATGTTTTTCTAAAAACCCCTTCAGTTCATGAATGGAAATGGAATTACATATTAATGAATTTTGTAATATAAAATCACCTAAAAGTTAGAGGTAATGAGTATATCTAGGTTATTTTAAACCTAATAACATTATCACTATCAAGTAGTAGAATATGGTAGTACTTTTATGATTCTTGTATATATAGTTTGTCTTCTAACATTATAGGCTAACATAAATAATTTTCTCTAGAAATGAATCATGATTTTCATCTTGGTTGTAAAGAGGTTCCAAACTGGATATTAGGACATATAAATAGATGAGAACGGTTATTCACCCAAATAATGATGTCAAAAATGAGTGAACCATTCAGGTGTTATAGGTTATGAGGAGGAATTTGATTTTTTATTTTTGTTGGATCTTGGAGTATCAATTTCTATTGGTGGAGTTTTCATGTAACAAAAACTATCAATAAACTATTAGCTTGGAACCATTTGAGGCCCATTAAAGAAGACCTCAAATTTCAAAAATAGAATTTCTATGTTTGGAGAGATAAAAATAATTGGAAAAGTGTTCGTGAAATAAATGACTATGAATGTTATGTTTATTTAGGAATGAATGATAATAGCCATGAACTATTAAAAACATTATCCATAAATTTGATTGATTCCCTTAATGATTGATTTTGTTGATCATGTGTTCTTAAAGGTCTTATCTACATTTTTCCTATGGATATTTTTCTATGTAAAAAATGTATATTTATGGTACACTAACCATTTAAGATTTTGTGAGGGGTTGAAAAGGTTGTATAACATGTGGAATTTCTCCAACATCTAGACTGAGTCCACGAATTCCTCCATGTTTTGTATCTAATAATATATTTACATGATATTATGTATGTAATAATATGGTATCCATAAATATTGAAGTCAAATAAACCATTATTTTATACCCAAAGATGAATCAGTATCATTAGGAGAAGATCCTCATATGGTGAGGTATTCCCATAGTGTTTGTGTTGTCGGTGAACAAGAACCGATATGATAGCTCATTGGATCACAACAACTTGATGTGAGAATACTACACTATCCTTTTTTACAGTGTTTTTATTTTATGGAAACAATATATAACGGTTTGTAGAATATAACAATTCTAGTTTTTAGGATTTCACAGTTTTAAGAAATAGAAATTCATTTGAATTTTTTTCTGGTAATGGAATAATTATAAAGGGTTATTTGAACCTCAAATATAAGTATTTAAATTTATTTAAATATTTATATAACTTTTTCAAGAACTATTTTATTATTTATGAATGGGGCCTCTATTGGAGAAACTGGGGATAATATTGATTATAGAACATCGGATTCACCATAGGCTCTATAGGTTCTTGTCACAATGGAAGTGTGTGATGGGTTGTTCCCAACTTTTTTTTATGATCAATGATCACATTTAGATTTAGACAATGATAAAATACATTTTAAATTTAATTGAATAAAATAAAACATACAAGGAATAAAATGACCAAACAAATGTGAAGGATCATCACATATTTTTTATAATTAATTTAATCAAAGAATTTCATTGTGTGTATTGTTTCTTCATTAATGGATCTGAAAAAATATCTACATTGTGCAGTTGTTTCTTTGTTGGAATATACAGTATATTCAATCTATAATTGATTCACATGTGTTCCAAAAATCTCCAAACATCACCATAGGAATATATGGGTGCTAGCATGACCAATCCTGTCACTTCAATCATTGCCCTTTTATCACCTAGAGAATCACATCCCAATAATTATCCTTAATCTTTATAGAATAAATGGTGGGTGGAAGATGATGATCTCTCCCAATTCATTTGAGCTCACTTTTATATTAATCTCTCAATGGATTGAGAGGATTCTCCCTAGATTTCATCCTAAAAAACAGAAAATTAATTGGCTCGCTTGGAAAAAAATAATAGAATTTGGTTTAAATACCGCTTGAGTTTAGAAAAACAATTATTTTCACCAGTGATATTTAATATTTATTTATTCCTATGTGTACCCCCATGTCAAAAATAATTGAAAAAATATTATTTCCTCGATGTGTGATTAACATGAGAATTAAATTAAATACTATTTAATCACATAATATTCAATGTATATTATTTCTATCCGGACCTAAAAAATCAATTTTCCATTCCTCCATAAAATTTATAATTCCATGAATAATGACTAATTAGTTAATAAATAAAGATCACTGCATTATTCTCCAACAAATAAATAAATATTATATTGATTAAATAGAAAATAAATATTAATTAAATGTTCTACTCACATTATATTCACTCCAATAACTGTTGAAACAATATATGTGATCAAGAAAACATGAATAATTATTAAACCATATGTGGGAATATTTTTTATTCAAAACTTTGAATAATAAATAATAATATACATTATTTTACCAAGACTCTAGACACAATCAATGTATAATCTTCTATAAATTTTTCATAGTGACATTAGGTGAAGTATCATAATGTCCAAGGTTAGAAACTTGTAACACAATAAGGAACCAATTGATAAAGATGTTAATGTCCCTAAGACATAGTACGAAATATTAAAACTTATAGTATAATATATTCCATTTCTCATGAAATCTATAATCATGTAGTTTTCCCACTGGTTCCATCAACCGACGTGTTCAATGTCTATTTCCTTGAATTTATGGAAAATGAAATTTTATATAGAACAAACTCTCCATTAATGTATTTAGTTTATATCATTTCCATAAAAGTTCTGTGATATCATCATATATTAAAGAATATAAGGTAAAAATACATTCTCACATTATTCATCAATTGAATATTAATTTTCATACAGCCAACGTATCAAACCTCACCATGAACATATGTCACCATAGTTTTGTCAAAACATCATTGTGCATGAATTATTACACTGACTAACAGTAATCATAAATTATTAAGACCAATACACACATCCACAGATAGGAAAATTCAATGAAACAAATAATTTTTTTTACTATAAGGACTCATTCTTATAATATGCTACATTGGATACTAAATAGGTCATACACTTTGATATAGTTCCTCAAAGCCCTATGAGTCTCGACCCCTAATAGTTTAAATCACTTGTTTCCCTAAATTGGTATCATCTGGATATAGAACATATTTTTAAGAATACACGCATGGAGATTATAAGTCCTCATCAATGGAGGAACTACTATATCCTTTCAATATTACATTTAGTCTTATGAAATTAACACATACAAAGTCATATAGATGAACAATCATTAGAAACTCAAAAATACACCTATCCACAAACAATATATCAAAATCTAATTTTTCTTGAATATGCATATAGATTTGAGAACCAAAATATGTATGTATTACCCATGTGTAGATATTGAATGATTACACTCCATAACAAATGGACCTTTATTTCCATTTCTTCTAGGTGAATTTCTTCTTTCGGTGGCCTTGATTTCCAAATGAATAATATATTACAACATTTTCCTAACCATACCTTTATATATTCCTCTTCTTTTAGGGATGGTTATTAGTTGATTTATTATTTTTATTATTCATGGGACCCTTTTGTTTGTTCTTCATATTCTTATTAACTATAATGATCATGGGGTTCTCACTATCTATGTACATATCCAGTTTTAAAATCAATGTAATATGTTTCCAAATACACTTCCTACTATTTCTCTTATTTTAATTTACAATAAAACTATATAATTTATTTCTAAGTTATGAAAGTGTGAGATCTGGGTACAACTCATCTGGTAATATAATCCCAAATATGTCTAAGAGTTCAATAATGCTAATAAGATTGACTACATGAGGACCAAATGGTCATACTCTCTGAGCATCGTTATTAATAAGGCATTATAGATCTCATACCTCTCTTTTCACACCTTCCCCTGATAGTTATTTTTATTGTGAGATAACATGTTATATGCATCCTTGTCCTCATTTTTCTTCGAAATCTCATTGCATTTAAATTATAGTAGGAAACAATGAACATTTGTAGAATCATCCAGTTTATTATAATAGATAGAATTCTCTACCTAATTGTCCACATTTACCAGTTCATTAGGACAAGTTTCTTCTAGGAAATACATTTTCCTTTCATGGTGAAGGATGACATGTATTATTTTTTTTCCGCAATTGGAAATTATTTCTAGTGATAATTATGTCCATCTCATGTAGAGGTCATAATGATATATTTGAATTCATTTTATTGTTATTTCTACGAATATGATGATCATTATATCATTATTTTTTCTAATAAATTATCATATGAATAGAAAAGTTGTAATGCCATGGAAATTTTGTATAATGTTATTTAATTATATAGAATTATTATGAGACTTCCAAAATTGACGACACATGGTTCTAGGGGCTTGGGGTGCTAGGAATGATCCATTGAAAAATGTTAAGCTATAAATACCTCACGTGAGTGGTTTTCCTGAAAAAGTGGAATAACTCATAAATAGGTTCCCAGATCAAGAATCAAAGGGCACTGTTGTATTCTGGATGCAGGTTTACCTTAGGTGCGACTTATGTGTAGTCAGCCTAGGACTCAAGGAAGAAATCCTTAAAATGGTATAACCATAAATAAAATTATTAAATAAAATTATTTTCTTTTTAAAATACTTATAACTCACGAATGGAGAATCAAATTGAAAATATGATACTAGTGCTGCAATTGTAATGGTATTCCATCCATAAGAAGATCTTACCACTGGGAAGCACGGGCCAACAATGGAAGTTAGTTTTTGGCTACCAATAAAATAATTAAAGGTGTGATTCTCTTAAGAATAACCTAACCTCGACTGACATGAACCGAGGGTGATTGTTAATAAATTTTCAACTTTTTTTAACGTACTTTTGGTAAACCTGTGGGAGGTGATTTTTATCATTTAGATAAGTTATTGGATTAAAAATATGAGGGCACCATTGAATTCACAATACTGAGATTCTCTGAGGGGATTCATAACATTGGCCAGCAAGGGTACGGAAAAAGATAATTTCTGGACATTACCAAAATAATAATAAAATAACTTCTTTTGTTATTTTATTTCTTTTTGTAACCATTGAGCGACGTGGAGGGATTGAAGAGTCAGTCTTTCATACTTAATGGAAATCCGTTAATGAAATGACCATTGGGTGGTGTAACTGCATCATTCATTATTTTTAATGAATAATTAAAAGTGGTTCATAAATGAATTTCATTAATGAAATGTATCATGGAAGGATTCTCTATTCTACATAAATGAAGCTCGATCTTGGGATTTTGGTACTCAAGAGATGAACCTCTGACGAAGTGCCACGACCCCTTCCACTGACCTAGAACAAGCCTCTGAGCGATGGTCATGGGGGGAAATGGTGGGAGATGGTGAATGCCGACGACCACCTTCAAACATGGATACATATTCACCATCTTCAATGCCTTCCCTAAAACATGAATTAGGGGTTGTTATTAAATTCATGTAATCCCTTTATTCAATTTTTTGTTCTTGAAAAATAAGATGAACTCAAATCAACCAAAACAAGTTGATCCGTGATTCATATGAAACTGTGCGAAGTTGTTTTGGGAAAATATTGAATGGGGTTTATCATAAATATGTGATGTTTTATTTATCTCCGCTTGATATTATTCTAACATAGAGGGGGCGTGCCAAAACAAAGAAGTCTCAAACCGTCTGCTGCTTCTGCATTAGTCACGTTTTTTGGGGTAGAGTTTTAACTAATTGACAGGTTGATTCTTGGAGCCACACATTGATGAAAATAACCCAAGAGGCCCGCATGCATGTTTGGAAGTGAAAACAGACCACCAGAGCACATCCGGTGGCCTAAAAATGTTTCGCCACTGATTGGCGCCAACAGAGAAAAGTGGTGGCTGGCATCGACTGACCATGATGGAAGCTGGTAGAGTGTAGTTGCGCACCAAAGAGAGAAGCCATGGCATCGACCCAGGATGGCAGCAGGGGTGGATGGCACTCTACTATTCACGTTTGCGGAAAGTGGCGTGTCATCACACGCTGTAGAGAAGAGAGTCACGGTGAAGGGGACCAGTGCCCTGAAGGTCCCACTAACAGGGGACGACACGTGGAAAAACCGATTAAATCACTCAAAAGACATTTTCATTCGAGAATGTGGTCCACCACCGGGCTGGGGGACCGCACCAACTTCTTGGCAGGGCCGGCCCGTGAGTTAGCAGGATGAGCCCGAGACACAGCCCACTCAAACAGGGTCAGGTCGGTCCGACCGGGTCAGACTAGACCTTGACCTTTTTTTGCCTAGTTATTCTTTAAGGGTGTATCTCACAAACAAAACTTCCATTTGACGAACTATATATGGTGCTGAAATCCTTGGATCAAGGTAGTTATTTTGAGATACTCCACGTGTCATTCAGAAAAAGTTGTAGTTTTGACGGGTTGGATCGTACCTGAATCCAACCAGGCCCTCAGCCCAAATATGCATATAAATCAAAGATCGGGTGTCTAATTGACACTACATCTATCACATTTAAACCCTTAAGACATGTTGGTCCTTTTGGGTACTCCTTTTTGGAAATTCATGGAATTTAGGGCACAACCGATATCTTGAGAAGCAGCTTCTATGCAACTCAAGCACATCCAGTGCGGGGAATCTTGTGGTTTGCTGCCAACTGAATAGCGCCCCCTCTATGTTGATCAGTTTCAAGTTGACCCTATGTGGATCAACATCATAGAGACCAAGTGTGTACCAAAATGATAGCAATCCTGTGTGGATCATAATCATAATGACCTAGTGTAGATCAACATCATAGCGACCATGTGTGGATCATCATCATAGCAACCCTGTGTGGATCAACATCACAGAAAAGCTGTATAGATATGCATCATTGCTACCCATGTGGATCAAAATTCTAGCAACCCTTTGTGGATCTGCAGTGTCCGACCCGACGAGGACCAGCCTTAGAGAAGCCCATCGTGGATCGGTGACATATGAACATGTGTGGATCGACAATGGAACAACCCCTTCATGGTTCAATTTTGGAAACTTCCTAATGGAATAAAATGATATATCTTAAGACTAATCATATATATTCTTGAACTCTGAGTTGTGTACATGGTTTGAGCTAAGTAATTTTCTTTGTGCTTTGTGATTGAGATCATGCATTGGGCCTTTTCCATTGTTTAATTCTTGGAGAACATCAGGGTTCTCAGGGTCCCTACTGAGTATTAATAAACACACCCTTTCACGGGCTTCGCCTGCCCCTGTTGTGTCTTGTGCAGACAATAGACAACTAGACTAAGTCATGAGGATTCAGGGCTTTACGGTGCTCAGAGGTGATTTTCAGACGATGTACAGAGGTGACTGGTTGGCGTGGAGAGCTACGGTGACAAGATGTACCTACCCTTTAGGAAGTATCCTTGGAGGATGACCTCAGGAGCTGTTTTCCAATTTTTCTTTACTTCCATTTCAATTGGGCTTGTATTCTGGCTCATTTACTTTTAGTAATCACTTTTACACATAGTTGTAGTTTTTAGTTGAGGTTTAACCTTTTTTCTAATATTATGTTACATGTGTGCACTGCGCCCTGTCGGTGTGTGTATTGGTTTTTGAGGCAATACCTTCCCTTTTTAGGGACATCCCTTTCTGGTGCTAGTCGACAACCCATGGCCTAATGAAACCCAATATCCATCATCATTAGAGTTAAATTATCTTTTTGGTTGGAAATTTACAGGAAATGATCCATATTCCACTTCTCATAACCCCAACATTTGATGGTCAACTAACATGAATGGTTTTAAGAAGGCATTATTGATTCCAACTACATTAACTCAATGTTATTTTATCTATTGAGTGGAATCTCATTGGAAAAAATCCATAAAATGGATTTATTCAACCATTACCTCATTGTTACACTATGTCATACTTTGCAGTTAAACATTGATGTGGACTAAGACAAGTCAACCCAAAACATCATGTTATAATTTCCTAATAATTGAATTATCCCCAACATTCGATGATAAAGCACTCTAAACTATGGTTTGATTTTAACTAAATTTTTTGAAGTCTATATCAACTTAATATATAATTGATGGATTTTATAATATATGTGTAAATTACTTATTATTATCTTTATCATGTGATTGTTAATATTCATTGGACATTATTAACTTATTATCCATGACATAGATAATATTTACACAAAATCTATTTTATTTTAGGTTTGTATTGCATGATTGTTAATTCATTAATTCATGCGATGGAGAAAAAACATCAATAATGAAATAAACATGCTATATGATAGAAATAAAACCATAAATCAGTATGATCATAAGATTTTATGAATTATTAGCTTATCAAGAGGGTGATAAAATAACAATTGACCTTGGAAAAAACACCTCAAATGAATTAAGGTTCTTTTTATAGTTTTCCAAATATCCACCTCTCTATCTCTATTGGATTTGTTTTACCTCAACCCTAAACATGAACAACCTCTACTATCATGGGAGCTCCATCCAGTTCATATGATTTTACTCACACATAGGTGATGGGAAAAGGTATTACATAAATGTAACCACGGGTATGCTGGCCCATACATAAGAATATGAGAGATGATATACAAACCAACAATTTAATTTAATAATAAATTAAAATAACCCAATCACATGTAAAGTTATGGTCAATTATCATGATCATACACATGAATGAAACAAATTGAAAATTAAAAAAAAAACAATATTTAAATTATTAATCATTTTTAATAAGGAAAAATATAACTCTAATTAGTTAATTATTTAGATTAATTAATCAATTATGTTATCTTAACTGTCAACGGAATTTGTCCGATAATTTCATCTAAAATATTTTTTAACCAATTAAATAAATTTCTTTAAAATTAACTACAAAAAAAATATACCTTGATGGAAACATGGTTAATACTTGTCATAATGTGTCCGAAATGTATTATACATGTATAATATATACTATTTTGACATATGGAAGACACCGCTTTTCACATACTTTTAGTACATTTACTATCAAATTTATGATTCTACAAATTACATGATGTTTCTATCATGTGTTATGCTTCAATTCATGTATAGTAATAAATGTATTATCACACATACATGATTTTAAAAATTTAAACAATAAACCTAAATTAATTAAACACACACACACACACATATATTAAACCTCATCACATGTATATTCCTATCAACTTAATGATGACATGATAGAACATGTCAATAAGGATTACATAGTTTATTAAATTATCTCTAATTATATGTAATTTGGCATAAGTATGAGATGTGTATAAGTAAACTACAAGATTTTTATGTCTATCACTATCTATATAAGGAAAAATCTTAGAGACTAGCTGTTTAAATTGTTCCGTATGATTTTTTTTACACAACATGTAACACCCCAAGCTTCCGCAGTACGTTTCCCTATGAAAAATACAATAACTTGTGTTGTATACAACTTCAAGTTCAAACACACCACAACCAATCAAACTAGCCGTTATGTATAGTAATACCCATGTTTGGAAATTTAATAAATTTTATCTTTCAAAATGGACTTCACTTTTAGATTCAGAATATCAAAATTAACATAGGGTGTTTTTTTTATTTTTATGAAAACTGTCAATTTTTTATGAATAGTTAAAAACACCGAGTTATTGTTTTAAACCAAATATTTATTTAAATAATTATTTATTGTATTTAAATTTATATTAGGTAAAAAAATATATATAATGCTTATATATATAAGGCCCCATCCTTAAACCTTACTCAATATTGAGTTATTACAAGATTACACCTTGAGGGTCTTTTCAGGTTTAGAGTTTTAGAGAATTAGACCATAAAACATGCATTACATTCCGCATTTAAAAAAAGTTGTTACATAAAATATAGTATTAATTTTACCCATCAATGTAAAAATATTTAAAATAAAACATAGATTCTTTCTTGACACTTCCTTGACACTATCATCATATCATGTACCATTCCCTTGACCTGTGAAAAACATTTCAAAAACTTGGGATGAGCATAAAAATCTCAGTAAGGGATATAAAAATATGGAAAGGAAACATGGGTACATATAAACAATAGAATGAAATCATACTTTACCCATAAAACATAAGCACTTTAACATACCTCATCAAATCATGAATAAATCATAGAAATCATAAGACATAAAGGTAACTTGAGGCATTCATAACATTCTTACGTAGGGAGTAACCCTCTTGGTTACGTTTGGAATACCCATCACTGTATATTCCCTAAATCTCCTCGGAGAAACCTTAAAATTTCACTCCTTTGCGTTACCCAATGCATTGGAGAGCTATATCGGGCTCACCTGCCCTTAGTTTATCACGGAACCACCCGTCTTCTTAATAATTCCCAAGAACCATAACATAATTGTATCACATAAAACATACATAAAGGAAACATAAATTTTCCAAATTTCAATCACAAGATATCAATAAAACAAATTGGTATAATAAAAACATTATGAAAACCATTTTCAATACCAAAATAAAAGAAAATTAAAACAGGGTATTTATTTTTCTTTTAAAAATTTGTCTAGCTTGTAGAGGAAGATGAAACACAAATAATGGTCATGGTGGCAGAGAAGTCGTTGTCGCCGCATACATACGACAAAAAAATTCCCTTTTGTCGTTTTTTAAAACACTTAGTATATAAAAAAAAGATTCCTTTTGTATAGACGTAAAAGTCAAAGGGGTTTATACACCGTATAAAAGAAAGTTGTGTATAAAACAAAATATGCCTCAATGAAAGGAGATTTAGACGAAGTCCCATACCTCGGGTCCGACTTGACTCGATCATTCTTTAACCTCCTGAATAATAATCTTGAGTTAATTTCTACTTGCATAATAACCTTTTTCATGTTCATTATTCCTTTTATATCACTTATTACCATGTCATGAACACTATTTAATTATTTAAGTTATTAACGGTCGTTTTAATGATCATTGGTACTTGAGTCAAAAATATGCTCTTAATAATTACAAGTTGTTCATGTATCCATTATATCCAGAGTTATAATCATAATGTAGATATAATATATATCATATATATCCATTATATACATGCATTTATAATATTACATAACGTTTAGAGGTAAGAAATGAAATGCACCGTTCATGGAGACGGTAAGTCGTACGTACGCATGAACGCTGCTTTCATTTCTATTTCATATTTTATGGAATGTAATCATAATGATATAATGGTATATTATAATCCTAGTATAATATCATATATAAAATCATTAATTACATCCTTTATACGTCCCACATATGGCATTAACGAATCAAATCACTTTGAGGGGCGGTAGTCCGCACTTCCTTAAATGAAGATATCGCGTTTACCCATAATGGAAACCATAAAGGTATGCCCAAAATGAAAAATACATAAGATTAAGGAAAACATAAACATATTATATATCATATATAAATATAGTGTCATCTTAATGTCCACCTTTGAAGGTGTTAAAATAATGTTGATCAATCATCGTTTCGGGAGGCAGAAATTCGCCATCCACGGAAACAGTATGTTCTTTTACCATTAGATGTAGGTGTGTGTAAGTGTAGCTCGAATAATTTTTATAACAACATCCTAGTACATTGAATATACTGGATTTTTAAAAAAAGAAATGAATAATAAGATTTTATGGGGTTGGAGAAGCAAAATAAAATAAAAGGACTCAAGTGAAGACATTACCTTAAAATCGGGTAACTCCCTTTGGTTTGAGCTCAAAGGCTTCCTTGGGAAGACTTCTTCCCAAAGTGAGGCTTCAAGGAGTAATAGAGGGATGAGGAGAGACAATATTGGTAGGGGTTTTCCAAGCCAAAGGCTTTGGAAGTGTGGGTAAAGAGGTAGAGATGGGGGCCTTTTATAAGAGGAGAGGAGGGGCACTCTTGGAATGTAAAGAAAAGTTACATTATTTTAAAATGATATTCGGATTTAAGAGGTCCCAAATTGATATAATTCGAGTATAAGGTGATAAGGGTTCAAAATATACCCATAAAATAGGTTTTGGACATGTTTAGGTCATAGATTATACATTATCTTTTCATTTTATTTAAATCCTTTATTAATGAGGTAATCACTCCATCATCATGATGTCATAAATAATTTAATATATTTAATGTCTAAAAATTATAAAAAAACTATCATGATGTATTAAATATTTTTATCTTTATAATGAATATTTATAGTCAAAAATATGACTTGTATAACACCATGTAAAAATTGTTTTAGTAAAACATATCATGTTTGTGTCATTTTTACTTTAACATTAAATAAAAGGTTATTTATGTCATTTCCCAACCAAAGTGGATCCATGGGGTCCCCAAGTTGACCCATGGATTTTCATGGTCGGCCATGACACATCCAATAAGGGTAGGACATGTGTAAAACTCATATCATATTATTAAAACATTAATTTTACCTTAAACTACACTAATTACCTTTAATCGCGATTAAGAACTTAAAAGTTACTATTCACCGAAAAATTATTTAAATCTCATTAAACCACATTTTACTTCTTAATGACAACCATGTATGTCGGATTTTTGAAAATCAAATCACAGAAGTGGCAAAGTTTCCTTTAAACGAAAAATTAGTTTCTTTAACTACCACTTAGCGGTTTCACAATTCATCAAAAATTGACGTTTTTCAGAAAAATACCAAAACATCACCCTAAGATATATTTGATATTCTGAATTAAAAATTGATGTCTATTTTACAAAATTAAAATAATATAAGTTACATTAATTAATTTAATAATTAATTCCTGCTGTCATGACAAATAGCGTGTTTTTCTGAAACAATAAGTATCAAAAGATTGACACTAGTTTAAGTCCAATTTCAAAGTGACATTAATTCCAACGACCACTATTGGATTAAATGGTAAAAATATATTCTAATTTCACTTTAAAACCAATTCAAAATATAATCTAATCATATAAATAAATTAGATTAAAAATCAGTTTTGATGTAAAATGCAGAATTTTTTCACTATTCATTAAAAAATGAACATTGTCAGAAAAATACCAAAAATTTACACAAAGTAAATTTTGATATCCCAATCATAAAGAATAAGTTTATTTTGACATATAGAGCTTATAAAATTGTCAAAATATATATTTAAAAGATGGTTTTCCATCAAAAGGTAGTAAAGAAATCTTTTAAAAATATTAGTGTATTCCATGCTTAAGATTGGATTTATTCTTCTTTTAAGCCTCTAAAACACTATCTAATTCATTAATAGACACAGATAAAACTATCTATTATTCATTACTTACTTGGGATGTTACATCCTTCCCCCTTTATAGAATTGTATCCCCTCAATTTATTTACTTATCGAATAAGTGGGAGTATTTATCCCTCATTGCATTTTTAGATTCCCATGTATCCTCTTCAATCATGTGGTTTTTCCACAAAAAATTTACATGATGAATCACCTTATTCCCTAACACTTTCTCCATGTGGTCAAGAATCTAGACCGGTTTTTCCTCATAAGATAGGTTCTCTTCCAGCTGAACTACCTCTGGACTCAAAACATGAGATGGATCTGGCATATACTTTGTCAGCATCGAAACATGAAAAACATTGTGTACCTGAGATAAACATGGAGGTAAAGCCACTCGGTAAGAAACTGATCCAACTCTCTCCAGAATTTTATATGGTCCAATGAACCTTGGACTCAACTTTCCTTTCTTACCAAATCGCATCAAACTTTTCCATGGTGATACTTTGAGAAAAACATGATCACATACCTCAAAAGATAGATCCTTCCTCCTGTTGTCTGCATAACCCTTCTGCCTACTATGAGCTGTTCTCATGTGTTTTTGAATCAACTGAACTTTTTCTGCCATCTCTTCTACCAATTCTGGTCCTATCAACTTCCTTTCACCCACTTCATCCCAGAAAGCTGGAGTTCGACACTACTTCCCATATAATGCCTGAAATGGTGCCATCTGTATACTGGAATGAAAAATGTTATTATAAGAAATCTCAACCAAAGAAAGATGTTGGTCCTAACATCCATGATAATCCATCGAACAATCACGTAGCATATCTTCCAAAGTCTGAATCATTTGTTCTGACTTCCCATCTTATTGAGGATGAAAACCTGTACTAAAATTTAATTCAGTACCCAATGACTTCTAAAGGCCTTTCTAAAAGTTAGAAGTGATCCTGGGATCACGGTCAGATACAATGGAGAGAGGAACTCTATGTAACTGGAATATCTCTTTAAGATACAAACAGGAAAGTTGATCTAGGGAAAAATTATCCCGTATAGCAAGGAAATGAGCTGATTTAGTCAAGATATCAACAATAAACCATATTCCATTATTACCTGGAGGTGTCTTCGGCAATCCCACAACAAAGTACATGGATATATTCTCCCATTTCCACTCTGGCACTGGTAATGGCTGATGCATCCCATTTGGTAACTGCCGCTCTGCTTTAACCTGCTAAAAAGTCAAACACTTCACAGTAAAATCAACAATATCTCTTTTCATTCCATCCCACCAGTAATACTCCCGCAGATCTCTGTACATCTTAGTACTGCCAGGATGAATTGAAAACGGAGAACTATGAGCTTCACATAACAACTCTCTCTTCAACTGTGAATCACAAGGCACACATAATCTCTTCCCAAATCTCAAAACATAATCACTATCAATGTTGAATTCATGCAACATACCTTTATAAACCATCTCTAACGTTTTCTGCAACTCACTGTCTTGCTTCTGTGCTTGCTTGATTCTGTCTGATAGAGAAGATTTCACTGATACCTGAAATAAAATAGAAGAACATCCTTCACCAACAACTTCTATTCCAAAGTTCATCAAATCCTTAACCAAAGGATCATGTTCCAAACTCAACATTGTTAATGAAGCATTACTTTTTCGACTCAAAGCATCATCCACTTTGTTTTATTTTCCCGGATGGTAATGAATTGTACAATCATAATCCTTGATTAATTCTATCCATCTCCTCTGTCTCATGTTCAATTCTTTATGAGTGAATATATACTTTAAACTTTTGTGATCAGTATATATTTCACACTTTACTCCATACAAATGATGCCTCCAAAATTTTTAAAGCGAAAACAGCAGTAGCTAATTACAAATCATTTGTAGGGTAATTTACCTCATGAGTTTTCAACTAACGTGAAGCATAAGTAATTACCTGATCATTCTGCATAAGGAAACAACCAAGTCCTTTCAATGAAGCATCATTGTAGATAACAAACTCACCATTCCTGGAAGGAAGTGCCAAAACTGGAGCATTCACCAATATTCTTTTCAATTCCTTAAAACAATAATCATATTCTTTTGTCCAGATAAACTTAACACCCTTCTGAGTTAGCTTCGTCATTGGAATAAATAACCGTGAAAAATTTCTAACAAACCTTCGATAATAGCCTGCCAAACCAAGGAAACTACGAATCTGAGTTACATTTGTGGGTCTTGGGCATTCTTCAACAACCTTTGTTTTTGCAGGATCAATAGTTATCCCATTTTTAGAAACAATATGACCAAGAAAAGAAATTTATTGCAACCAAAACTCACACTTGATGAATTTCCCATACAATTTATTTTCTTTCAAGGTTTTCAAAATAACCCTTAAATGTCTTTCATGCTCTTCTTTACTGTTAGAAAACACCAAAATATCATCAATGAAAACAACCACAAACATAACCAAGAACTCATGGAAAATTCTATTCATTAAGTCCATGAATACAGCAGGTGCATTGGTTAGCCCAAAAGGCATTACTACAAATTCATAATGGCCATATCTTGTACGAAACGCAGTCTTCGGAACATCTGCTTCCTTTACCTTCAACTGATGGTACACCGATCTCAGGTCAATCTTTGAAAAATACTGAGCTCCCTAGAGCTCATCAAACAAATCATCGATACGAGGCAAAGGATATTTGTTCTTTGCAAGGATGTTATTCAAGGCACTATAATCAATGCAAAGTCTAATTGAACCATCTTTCTTTTTAACAAATAAAATAGGAGAACCCCATGGTGATGTGCTAGGTCGAATGAAACCTTTCTATAATAAATCTTGCAATTGATCCTTCAACTCTAAAAGTTCAATTTGAGCCATTCGATAAGGGGGTTTTGAAATTGGCTTAGCATCAGGAACTAAGTCGACAGTAATTTCAACTTCCCAATCTGGTATAATTCCAGGAAACTTATCAGGAAAAACATTAGGATACTCCTTTACCACTGGCACATCATTAATCTGAACAGTTCCCTTGTTTTCAACAATATGTGCAAGGTAACATTCATTTCCATCTTTTACAAGTTTCTCAGCCTCTTGATAAGTTATCAACAGTAAGGGTTCATTCTTGTACACAAACTGAATGTCTTTATAAAAAGAAACTTCTTTATCTCTATAGTCATTCTTATCATGGTAAATAGAGAGCCAATCCATACCCAGGATAACATCAAACTCTACTAGGGGTAAAACAATAAGGTTCACAAGTAGGTTCTTTCCCCAGATAAGGATAGGAAGATTCTTATAAATTCTTTTTGCCTCAACATTTCCCCCAGGTGTTTTTACCACAAGTTCAGGAGTAATTTCTTGAGATGGTATTCCCATTTTACTAGAAATGGTTTCAGATATGAAAGAATGTGTAGACCCCGAATCAAACAACACACTGGCATAATCTGAAAAAACAAACAAAGTACCTGATACAACTTCATTTGATGGCCCGACATCTGCTGAAGTAGTTGCAAAGGATTTCACCACCCCTTTCTGCTTATAGTCTAACTGCTTCCCATCACTCGAGCTCCTTGTCGGAAACTCATTTGTATAGTGACCCATCTCATTGCACTTAAAACATTTCACTAACTGTAAATCAAATTTGGTGTTACCATCACCTTGATCTTTTTCAGTGCAATCATGAGCCTTATGTCCCATCTTACCACATTAGTATCACTTTCTAGAATTCAGAAGACATTCCCCAGCATGCCTTTTACCACAATTATCACAAACTAGAAACATAGTTTTCTTACCATCATACTTTTTTGAATAATTCATTCCGTTCTCCTACCACCTCAGTCTCTTATTATGTTGGTAGTTATAGAACACTTGATCATCGACAAATTCCATTTAGACCTTCTCAGCACATCGAACAAGATTTTCATAACTTTTAAACTCACGAGAAGCTAAATCCCTTCGATATTTTGGCCTTAATCCTGAGTAAAAATGATTGATTTTACTATCAAGGTCTCAGATAAAATTTGGAGCATACCTTGCCAATCGAGTGAACCTTTATTCATAGGTAGCCACTGAGTCTTCCTCTTGACTCAATTCCAAGAATTTCTTTTCCATCCTAAGTTGAACAGCCTTAGGAAAATACTTCTCAAGAATCATACCATTAAATTCATCCCAGTCAAGAGCATCAATCTCATCAGTGTCCCTGATATTTTTAACCATTGACCACCACTGATCTGCTTCACCCTCCAAACAGTAAATATCAAGACTAACCTTTTGATTGTCTGAACACCCCATGACATCGAAAATCTTCTCCAGTGCTTTAATCCACCCTTCAGAAAGCACAAGGTCAGATGATCCTCTGAATGATGGGGGATGTTGCCTCATGAAATGTTCCACCACTGACATGTTCCTCTGTGGTTGATCTGGCTGATATCGTGCATGGATACCACCACCATTTATCGCTTGAGTCAATTGTGCCATCACTGCAACAAACTGTTCAGTTCCAATTCCAAACATCTCAGGATGCTGATTCGGAATGTTATTTCCTTCTGTATTCCTTCCTAGAACTGCTTCCCTATTTCCTCTATGGAAAACCATTCTGAACAAACATGTCATTGATGAAGCAACATGGTAATCCTCAAATGATATAGCATTTCAAAAAATATTTTTGGATAATAATTTAATATAATTCTAACTCCTAATGTTATCTAAACCGACCTCTGATACCAACTATAAGGCCCCAACCTTAAACCTTACTTAATCTTGAGTTATTACAATATTACACCTTGAGGATTTTTTCAGGTTTACAGTTTTAGAGAATTAGAACATAAAACTTGAATTACATTCCACATTTAAACAAAGTGGTTACATAAAAGATAATATTCATTTTTCCCATCAATGGAAACATATTTAAAATAAAACATGGATTCTTTCTTGACACTTCTTTGAAAATATCATCATATCATGTACCTTTCCCTTGACCTGTGAAAAACATTTCAAAAACTTGGGATGAGCATAAAAAGATCAGTAAGGGATATAAAAATATGGAACATAAACATGGGTACATATACACATAAGAATGAAATCATAATTTACCCATAAAACATAAGCACTTTAACATACCTCATCAAATCATGAATAAATCATAGAAATCATAAGACATAAAAGGTAACTTGAGGCATTCATAACATTCTTACGTAGGGAGTAACCCTCTTGGTTACGTTTGAAATACCCATCACAGTATATTCCCTAAATATTTTCGGAGAAACCTTAACATTTCACTCCTTCGCGTAACCAAATGCATTGGAGAGCTATATCGGGCTCACCCGCCCTTAGTTTATCATGGAACCACCTGTCTTCATAATAATGCCCAAGAACCATAACATAATCGTATCACATAAAACATACATAATGGAAACATAACATTTCCACATTTCAATCACAAGATAACAATAAAACACATTGACATAATAAAAACATTATGAAAACCATTTTCAATACCAAAATAAAAGAAAAGTAAAAGAGGGTATTTATTTTTCTTTTAAAAAAACGGTATGGCTTGTAGAGGAAGCCGAAACTCAAATAATGGTCACAGCGGCGGGGAAGTCGTTGTTTCCGCATACATATGACAAAAACATTCCATTTTGTGGTTTTGTAAAACGCTTCGTATATAAAAAAAGATTCTTTTTGGATAGACTTAAAAGTCCAAGGGGTTTATACACCGTATAAAAGAAAGTTGTGTATAAAACAAAATATGCCTCAATGAAAGGAGATTGAGACGAAGTCCCATACCTCGGGTCCGACTTGACTCGATCATTCTTTAAACTCCTGAATAATAAACTTGAGTTAATTTATAATTTCTTGAGAACCCTTTTAAATTTCATTATTCCTTTTATATCGCTTATTACCATGTCATTAACACTACGTAATTATTTAAGTTATTAACGGTTGTTTTAACGATCATTGGTACTTGAGTCAAAAATATGATCTTTATAATTACATGTTGTTCATGTATCCCTTATATCCAGAGTTATACTCATGATGTAGATATCATATATATCATATATATCTAGTATATACGTTCATTTATAATATTACATAACGTTTAGAGGTATGAAATGAAATGCACCGTTCATGGAGATGGTAAGCCGTACGTACGCATGGACGCTGCTTTCATTTGTATTTCATATTTTATGGAATGGAATCATAATTATATAATGGTATATTATAATACTAGTATAATATCATATATAAAATCATTAATTAAATCCTTTATACATCCCACATATGGCATTAACGAATCAAATCACTTTGAGGGGGTGGTAGTCCGCACATCATTAAATGAAGATATCGTGTTTACCCATAATGGAAACCATAAAGGTATGCCAAAAATGAAAAATACAAAAGATTAAAGAAAACATAAACATATTATATATCATATATAAATATAGTTTCATCTTAATTTCCACCATTGAAGGTGTTAAAAGAATGTTGAACAATCATCTTTTCGGGAGGCAGAAATTCGCCATCCACGGAAACAATATGTTCTTTAACCATTAGATGTAGGTGTGTGCAAGGGTAGCTCGAATAATTCTTATAAAAACAACCTAGTATATTGAATATACTCTAGTTTTTACAAAATAAATGAATAAAAAGAGTTTAGGGGGTTGGAGAAGCAAAATAAAATAAAAGGACTCAAGTGAAGACATTACCTTAAAATCGGGTAACTCCCATTGGTTTGAGCTCAAAGGATTCCTTGGGAAGACTTCTGCCCAAAATTAGGCTTCAAGGAGAAAGAGAGGGATGAGGAGAGACAAAATGGGTAGGGGTTTTCCGAGCCAAAGGCTTTGGATGTGTTGGTAAAGAGTTAGAGGTGGGGGCCTTTTATAAGAGGAGAGGAGGGGCACTCTTGGAAAGTAAAGAAAATTTAATTTATTTTGAAATGATATTCGGATTTAATAAGTCCCACATAGATATAATTCGAGTATAAGGTGATAAGGGTTCTATATATATCCATCCAATAGGTTTTGGACATGTGTAGGTCATAGATTTTACATTATGTTTTCATTTTATTTAAATCCTTTATTAATGAGGTAATCGCTGCATCATCATGATATCATAAATAATTTAATATATTTAATGTATAAAAATTATAAAAAATATATCATGATGTATTAAATCTTTTTATATTTCTAATGAACATTTATAGTCAAAAATATGACATGTATAATCCCATGTAAAAATTGTTTTAGTAAAACATTTCATGTTTGTGTCATTTTTACTTTATCATTAAATAAAAAGGTATTTATGTCATTTCCCAACCAAAGTGGCTCCATAGGGTCCCCAAGTTGACCCATGGATTTTCTTGGTCGTCCATGACATATCCAATGAGGGTAGGACATGTGTCAAGATCATCTCATATTATTAGAACATTATTTTTACCTTAAACTACACTAATTACCTCTAATCGCGATTAAGAACTTAAAAGTTACTATTCACCAAAAAAATTATTTTAATATCATTAAACCACATTTTACTTATTAATGACAACCATGTATGTCGGATTTTTGAAAATCAAATCACAGAAGTGGAAAAGTTTCATTTAAATGAAAAATCTGTTTCTTTAACTACCACTTAGTGGTTTCACTATTCATCAAAAATTGAAGTTTTTTCAGAAAAATACCAAATCTTCATCCTAAGACATATTTGATATTCTGAATTAAAAAATGATGTCCATTTTACAAAATTCAAATCATATAAGTTACATTAATTAATTTAATAATTAATTCCCGTTGTCATGACAAATAGCGTGTTTTTATGAAACTATAAGTATCAAAAGATTGACACTAGTTTAAGTCCAATTTCAATGTGAAATTAATTCCAACGACCACTATTGGATTAAATGGTAAAAATATATTATAATTTCACTTTAAATCCAATTCAAAATATAATCTAATCATATAAATATATTATATTAAAAATCAGTTTTCATGTAAAATGCATTATTTTTTCACTATTCATTAAAAAATGAACATTGTCAGAAAAATACCAAAAATTTACACAAAGTAAATTTTGATATCCCAATCATAAAGAATAAGATTATTTTGACATATAGAGCTTATGAAATTTTCAAAATATAGATTTAAAAGATGGTTTGCCATCAAAAGGCAGTGAAACAATCTTTTAAAAATACTAGTGTATTCCATGATTAAGATTGGATTTATTCTCCTTTTAAGCCTTTAACACACTATCTAATTCATTAATAGAGATCGATAAAAATATATATTATTCATTACATACATTGGATTTTACAATATAAGTTCAATGTAATTCATTGGAGTCATTTTATAATAATTTTAGATATATAAAAATTTTATCGAACTTTTTACCGTCTTTTACCCACCTACAATGAGCATTTTCAAATTTGCATAAAACATAATTTTTCCACTTCTGTGAGTTGAATTTCAAAAATCCAAGAGACACAGTTAATATTAGTCTGTAAAATGTGGTTTAATAAGATGAAAATAATATTTGGTGAATAGTAAGTTATGACTTAAATTTTCCATGGATAAAAGTAAATAGGGTAATTAAGGGTAAAAATGATATCATAATTACCCTAAAAAATATCCTAATTCTATTGGATAAGTATAATTAGACCAAAAACAACCATTTTAATGAAATATGATCCTATTTGGTCTACTTAGATTAGATTAAGAAATTTATTAATATTTTATTTAATGAAGAGTTAAATAGTTAAATTCAATGTTTCATAAATAAACCATTTTTAATATTTGGATAGAAACAATATAAATTCAATAATAAATATTCAATACAAATATTAACAAATTATCTACATAATATTATTTTATTTATAATTTTTAGACATTAAATAGTTTATCTTATTCAAGACGCAATGATGATGCAATATTTACCTTATTAATGAAATATTAAAATTATTGATATTATATATATCCAAATAAATGTTAATTTAGATTTATGATAAATTAAACTAATTTTTCTAGGTTTATATTACATGTTAGTATTGGATAAATTAATTTTATTCAATGTTATAATGTTTTTATGGAATTAAAAAAAATCAAATGCTAAATATTGTCAAAATTGACCTAATTGAGTTTTTAAAACAAATGCTATATTATTAATTGATATAATATTACAAAAAATATAAGGTTCAGACAAAAGACATAGATAAGGTTATATATATTAATAATTAACTACATGTGGTTCTCTTGGCATGTTATAGTATTGTTATTAACCATATAATATAAAAACACAAAGACACATGCGAAATGTCAAACTATTTAACTAAGAGTTAAATCTAAACGATATGGTTAATATGATGACCTAAACCTGTCTAAAACCTATTAGTTGAAAGGGTTTAGAGCCATAAACACCTCATACTACAATGAATTTATTTTTGAGCGATTAGATACCTAAAATGAATTTAATATAAAATAAGATTTCAATCATTTCCTAAAGTGACCCTCACGCCTCTTATAAAAGGGAACTGTCTTTCACATAATTTAACACCCCCAAGCCATTTGGACCCACCAAAACCTACGAAAATGACCTCCCAAATTCCCTCAAATCAACCTAGTGGCCTTACATTGATCATAAAAGCCATCATATGGATCCCTTTGGATCAAATCAAAATGAATAACCCAAAGACGAGGTAAATATTTCATCACCTCTTTCATCTTATTTTCTTCTTCTACTTCCACTTTATTTATTGTTTCCATTATAAAATAATAACTCTAGTATCTTCTATATACTATTTTGTTATTATAAAAATGGTACAAACATATTAATTATTCTATCCATTTTATGAATGAAAAAATCACCATATGTGCATACGTACAACTTACCGTCACCACATCATGGTGTAATTTGTTATTCAAACACTTCATTATTTGGATGGGTATAATAATGAGTATAACTAATGTAAATACTAAATATTAAATGTCAATGATTCTGTATATATAGTATACGATCCAATTACATATGATTCCACCATCAATATAATGATATTGTCTCTCGTGCGTACGTATGGATTACAATCTCTAAGAACGCAATGAAATTCATTCCCCATAACAATCCTTCAAGAATAATTTTCATTTTATGATTAAAAATAATATATAAGAACTTAATATCATTATGGTTATGAATAAAATACATCCTGTCCATAACAAAATGGACTTACGTAACTGAGCATATAAAGGAAAATAGACTAGTTAACACCCAAAATGATGATACTACTATAATATTATTAACAAAGCTATATTACACGATCATATTTGATATAATATTTATTTATATAGTTAATTTATAATTTAATAACAATTATTAATCTATTATACAAGAGTTTAACATACCCTCTACCTTGGTAAAGTACAAGTTAAGGGTTAATTCCACAATCTCTTTATTATCCGAGGTTGTTTTTACGTAAGTATCTAACAGGAAATCTTTATCATCCACAGCCGTGTCCACTTAAAAATATATTTCAACACATTTTTAATAATTACTAAACAATGTGTTATAGTCATTTATACACATATTTGTCCTTATATGTTATTAAAGGAATCACTCTGTAGTTTTTCTAAACATGTTACTTTATGACCTTTTCGACAATATTAAGGTAATAATTATATTAATCTTATAAGATAGGTGCATCTATTTTCCACTGTTATAAAATCATTGAAGCATCACTTAAATTATTATAAGAATATTCCCAATTTAAATGTTTTTATAATTATATGACATTTAAATGATTTCAAAATAGAAACAGATATTTATAAAATAAAAGTTTTGATTTCATCTATGTCAAAATCATTTTGATGGATTTTAAGCTTGTTTGAAGTTGATTTATTATGACTCAAATTGTCCATAATGTATTGATAATTTTTTGATATGTTTGAATTTTTATGTGTTATTTTTATACCATTCATGGGGTATGGATAATGTATTGACATTTCATATACTAGTTTTAATATGAATGTTTATGTTATGTTTAAACCATTTCATATAAAGAATGCATTGGACATTTAAGTGAAGGGGGAGCCCACTATATTACCTCGATGCATCGGTAGGTCTAATGAGACAAACTAGTGTATTGGCACAAGGTCTTGACAAAATCTTATTTGTAGCCTTGGAACAAGGCCCTGAATATGTGGTTATGAAGTCTGGAATTATGTATTCCATCATTATGAAAGTGGCTATTGATATTTCATGTGATAATTTTACTAGTATAAAATCCATGGGAATAATTAAATGGAGTAATTTGATTTTATCTTTACTAAATTATATTTATTTTTATGTTTAAAAGGAATTTGTTTTAGGATAGTACATTTCCTTAAATGTTTATGCTTATTTATGAACGTTTCTTCTATAGTGTTATCTTTACTGAGCATCTGATCTCACCCTTTTTTATGTTTTCATTTTTCACAAAATGTGAAGAGGAATTTTATGGTTGATCTGGAAGGATAGGATAAGGAAATAAGTGTGTTCAAAAGGGGACCAAATGTTTTGGATTTTTTTATTTCATGATGTAATTTAAAACTTATGAATGTATCTAGTACTTCTAAGGCTACTAAACTGATTGGTATTTCATGACATAATTTTTTGTATCATGTCAATGTTATGTAATAATGAATCGAATCTTGGAAACTGGGGTCGGGGAATTATAGTTGGTATCAGTGGAAGTTTAGTAGAACCCTTGGAAACTGGATTTATAAAAACTCTGATTAGATAACACAACCCTAAGATAGACTTTGAGTATTAGTATAGAAGAACATCCTAAATTTTTTGTATTATAGATATTTTGTGTGTTTTCCATGAAATAAATCCCTTCCAGGATATGAGTAGGTAGAGGCAGCTTTTGAATAGATTTTCTTAGAGGTAAAACCCGAAAACACCACTTTGAACTGGACTTGAATGGGAATCGGTGCACGACAACGGGGCTTACAACACTTTTGGTTACAACATTCAAGGTAGTTATGCTTAGGATAATTCCTATTTTCTTTAGAAACCATTATTAAGTATTTATAAGTATAAACTTCCTCAAGGAAAACATTTTTTTTATTATGGATTATGTCCATAAACTATTCAATTTATGTTAAGTGTTTTACATGTTCGGAATTATGTATTGTGGTTAATAAAATAATCTATTGTATTTGATTGTTTAAAAATGGAACCTATTGGAAGGAATGGAAACTGTATTCATGCACGTAACCCATATAGGTATTTCAATCCTACTCAAGATAATTATAGTGGAGCTGGTGATGCAACTGGTGCTGATTAGTTTATCACCATACTAGGAGAACTCACTGTGGTTATGAATAATAACCTTACCCATATGGAGAACCCTAATCCAAAATGTAGAGGATCAATGTTAGACTGATTCATGAGGCAACAACCACCAACATTCAGTGGGAGTAAAAATCTATTAGTAGCTGAACAACATAAAATTTCCTTAGAGAAAATATTTTATGCTTTAGGGAGTAATGAAAGGGAAAATGTTGTCATGGCAGTTTTTCACCTCACGGGAGATGCTGATCAATGGTGGTCATTGATTCAAAACACAAAGGAGGATGAATAATTATTAAACATAGAATATATGGAGTTTAAAGAGATTCTCATAGAAAAATACTTTCCTCGTGACCATCGAGAAAATATGGAAAGAAAATTTCTGAGTCCGAGACTAAAGGAGGATGAGAATGTCGCAAAATATGAGGCTAACATTACAAGGTTAGTATGGAATGCTGCAGATTATATATGTAACCAAAGGTGTAATATAGATCTATTATTTTATGGGTTAAAACTATTTCTCCTCCAAGCATTAGTCTCACAATCCTTCTTATTATACAAAGATATTTTCTCGTGTGATATCAAGATAGAAAAAGAAGTCTCAAAGTAAAATGACTTTAAATCAAAGAAAGAGAAGATGAGATCTGCTAAACACTCTAGAAATGTAAATAAGGGGAAGAAGGGAAAATTTGAATATCCATCCTGTGGTAAATGTGGGATGAAAAACTCCAGTACTTGCCTGAAGGGAATGGGAGTCTGTTACAAGTGTAGTAAAAAAGGCCACCAAGATCGTGATTTAAAGGGAAAGAAAGAGGCTGTCAATGTTGAATGATATAATTGTGGAGAAAAGGGGCATTATGAAAATGAATGTCCTAATCACTATGGGAACATACCTCAAAAAAGGAAAAAGTAGAAAGACCAAGCTTATGTGATCACTACTGTTGAGGATA
Source organism: Viscum album (assembly GCA_963277665.1). Lineage (NCBI taxonomy): Eukaryota > Viridiplantae > Streptophyta > Magnoliopsida > Santalales > Viscaceae > Viscum > Viscum album. The sequence continues at coordinate 1,006,764,820 of OY728119.1, read as the reverse complement.
AAGCTCTGAAAGACGTAGCAGAAGATAATTTAATGGTTTCCTCATGTTTAGCCACTATATTATTTGATTTTTGATCATTTCGTTGTTTCATATCTTCTCAGTTTTCTAAGAAAAAAATATATTTCCAATTTGATTTAACAAGGGAGTTTTCAGTCAATTCTACGAAGGGAAGTGTCACCGCAACAATGTTTTGTGAATCAGTTCCCATTTAGGAATATAATTTTTTTTATTTTTTGGTTTCATCATTATACCCAGGATTGAATTTGATATAATCTTTGGTATGGATTTTCTTTTAGACCATGATGCATAAATTTATTATAGGAAGAAGGATGTTATAGTTTTTTATGTTGATAAAGAGTACCTTATCATTAGAGAAGAAACATCACCATATGGTTCTTATTTAGATCCACCCCCAGTAGCTATACTAAATTCAATTATTGGTGAGGATGATAGTGAAATAATTATGGGTGAGGAAAATAATGTTCTAATATAGGACATACCTATTGTGAAAGAATTTGTTGATGTGTTTCCATAAGATTTACCTGGACATCCTACAGAACGATAAATTGAGTTTTCCATTAATTTAATTTCTGGTACAAGGCCCATATAAATTACCCCTTATAGAATAGACACTGCGGAATTAGTGGAACTAAAGAAAGAACTAGAAAAATTGATTAATAAGGGATTTATTCTCCCTAGTATTTCTTCATGGGAAGCCCTAATACTGTTTGTTAAGAATAAAGACAGATTTATGAAGTTGTGCATTGACTACAGGGAGATCAATGATATAGAAATAAAGAACAAGTATCACCTACCTCGCATTGATGATTTATTGGATAAACTTCAGGGAGCTCAATATTTTTCAAAGATTGAACTTCTATTTGGATATCATCAGTTGTCTGTGAAGAAGGTAGACATTCTGAAAACTGCATTTTGAACCAGGTATGGGTATTACGAGTTTAGAGTAATGCCATTTGGATTGATGAATGAACCCTCTGTCTTTATAGATATAATGAAGAGAGTTTTCAAGGAATATCTTGAGGACCTTTTAGTGTTATATATTGATGATATATTAGTATACTCCAAAAGACAAAGATATCACGAAAATCACATTCTAATTATTCTAAAGACTAATAAGAAATGAATTTTATAGGAAGTTTAGCAACTGTGAATTATGGCTTATGGAGATTTCTTTTCATGGCCATACTGTCTCTGAGGATAGAATCTCTGTTGATCCCTCAATGACCTAGAAAATCTAGTAATGTTCAGCACCGACAAGTATAATGGCGGTACACAGTTTTATTTTTTTAGCATGTTATTATCTGCATTTTGTCTAGAATTTTTCCCGATTGTCTTACCCATTAACCAAGCTCACTCATAAAGGGGTTAATTATTTTGGACAAAAGAGTGTGAAGAATGTTTTGATGAACTGAGGAGAAGATTAGTTAATGATCCTATCTTTACTCTACTATCGGGGAATGATGGATTTTTTATTTATAGTGATGGTTCTAAGAAAGGACATGGTTGTTTCCTTATGTATAATGATAGAGTTATTGCCTATACATCATGACAACTAATAATTAATGATCCAAACTATCCCACTCATGATCTTGAATTAGCAGCTGTAATATTTTCTCTAAAAATATGTAGACAGTATAACTCTGTTGAAAAATGTGAGAATTATACTAATCACAGGAGTTTGAAGTATATTTTCTCACAAAAAGAACTAAACATGAGGCAAAGGAGATGGCTTGAAATACTCAAGGATTATTATTGAACAATACACTACCACCCAAGGAAGGAAAATAAGGTGGGATATTCTTTGAGAAGAAAGGATCATGGAGTTTTGAACAAGATTACAAATGAAAGATATCTTATTTTCATGGATCTAGTAAAGATAGATATGTGAATAACCATAGAAGGTGAAACATAAGTACTTATTCAAATAGATGACAAACCATCTTTACTAGAACAGATAAAAATTTCATTGACTGATGATGCGGAATTTCAATAGAAAATTAAAGCTATGAACAATGGGAGATTGATCAACTTTGTATATAAAGATATAATTTTGAAATTTGGGAAGAGAATTTGTGATCTCGATGTACCTGATATAAAAAGGGAATTTTTGGATGATTCTCATAGCTCCAATTTCTCTATACACCATGGTAGCACTAAGATGTATAGATATTTGAATGAACATTTTTGGTGGGACAACATGAAGAGGGAGATTTCTGATTTTGTGTCAAGATGTTTGGTTTGTTAACAAGTGAACGATGGAAGGAAATAGCCTTGACAATTCATGCAAACGTTTCCCAATACTTTAGTTGAAATGGGATAATATTATGATGGTCTTTTTTATGGGGAAACCAAAGTATCCAAGAAGGGATGCTGCAATATGGGTTGTTGTAGATCGTCTTACCTCGTCATCACATTTTCATGCTATAAGAGATGATTTACCACTTGAACATCTAGAATGACTATATATGAATGAATTTGTAATAATCAATGGTGTAACTCTATCAATTGTTTGGGATCATGACCCACATTTTACATCAAGATTCTAGAAAATTCTTCAGAAATCCATGTATACTAAACTTCGTTTGAGCACTGCCTAGCACCCTTAAACCAAAGGACAATCAGAGCAGACTATTAAAACCTAAGAAGAAAGGTTTAGAGCATTCTCACTTGAATTTCAAGGTATGTGGTATCAATATTTAACTATGGTAGAATTTTCCTATAATAATAGCTTCCATTCAAGTATTCAGATGGCACCATATAAAGTGCTATATGGAAATAGATGTCACACACCAACTTGTTGGGATGATGTTGGTGAAAGAAAACTCATAGGCCTAGAACTTATTGATTAAATGATGGAAAATGTGATATTTATCCAAACCCACATCAATGTAGTTCAAAGTAGGCAATAGAGATATGCCGATAACCGAAAGAAGGATTTGGAATTTTAGGTAGGAGATCATGTTTTCTTGAAGGTATCTCCATGGAAGGGAGTTATACGATTCGGTAAGAAGGGTAAATTATGTCCTAGAATCATAGGATATTTCAACATTCTAGAACAAATTGGGGTTTTAGCTTACCATTTGGAAATCCCATGAAGTCTCTCTAATGTTCGCAATGTGTTCCACACATCACAATTGTGAAAATACATGCTCGACCCAATGTATGTACTCACCTATGAGGAAATTGAATTGGAACCAGATATGTCTCACTGTGAAGATCCTGTCAAGATTATAGATACAAAAGAACAAGTTCTAATAAATAAGACGACTCCTTTGGTAAAAGTTATGTGGAGAAACCATAAGATGGAAGAGGCAACGTGGGAAACCAAGGAACTTATGATGAATAAACACCTGAATCTTTTTATGCAGAAATATTTTTGAAATTTTGAGGATGAAATTATTTTAAGGAGGGGAGAATGTAACACCCCAATTTTCCATGGTACGTTTCCCTTTGAATAATACAATAACTTGTGTAGTACAAAAATTTGAGTTCAAACACACCAAAACCTATCAAACTAGTTGTTATGAATAGAAATACCCACTTTTCTAAATTTTATAAATTTTATCTTTCAAAATGGACTTCATTTTTGGATTCAGAATATAAAAATTCTCTTAGGGGGAGTTTTTGGCATTTTTCTGAAAACAATCTATTTTTGATGAATTGTGAAAAACATTGAGATATTGTTTAAATCTAGATTTTTATTTAAATAATTATTTATATTATTTTAATTTATTTTCGGTCAAAATAGATACATAATACCTATATATGTTCAATTTAATTCATTGGAGTCATTTTATAATATGTTAATATATATAAAAATTTTATCAAACATTTTACCTTCTTTTACCAACCTATATGAGCATTTGGAAATTTTCATAAAACACAATTTTACCACTTTTATGAGTTGAATTTCAAAAATCTGAGAGACACCTTTAATATCAGTAAGTAAAATGTTGTTCAATAAGATGAAAATAATTTTTTTTCAATTGTAACTTTTGACTTTTTTTAACCACTGTTATGAGTCATTAGGGTAATTAAAGGTAAAAATGATATCATATTTACCCTAACACATGTAATAATTTTATTTAATAAGAATAATTCGTCCAAAAACAACCATAGAAATAAAATATGATCCTCTTTGGTTCACTTGGATGAGATTAAAACATTTATTATTATTTTATTTAAAGAAGAGGTAAAAGAGTTAAATTCAACGTTAAATAACTAAACCATTTTTAATATAGGGTTACACAAAATTAAATTCAATTATAACTATTAATAAGAAATAGAAAAATATTTCCTAGATAATGGTAATTTATTTATAATTTTTTGACATTAAAGAAATTAATTTATTTTTGACACAATGATGAAGCAGTAATTACCTTATTAATGAAATATTAAAATAATTTATAATATAAATATCCAAATAAATGTAAATTGGGATAGATAATGAATTAAAATAATTTTATAGGTTAATATGACATTTTTGGATTTGTTAAATAAATTTTATTTGAAGTGATAAATTTTTTACGGCTTTCAAAAAAAAGCTTAATAGTTTCAAAATTGACATAATTGAGTATTTAAAACTAATGCTACATTATTAATTGATATAATTTACCTAAAAATATAAAATTCGAAAAAAGGACTTAGATAAGGTTATATATATTAATAATGAACCACATGGGGTTCTCTTTAATTGTTATACTATGTTTATTAGCAATATAATATAAAAATACTACGAGACATGTGAAATGTAAAACTATTTAAGTGAGAGTTAAATCTAAAAGATATGGTTAATATGATGACCTAAACATGTATAAAACCTATTGGTTGAGATTTGTTTGACCCATCCCCACCATATCCACAAAAGAATTCATTTTAGAGAAATTAAAAAACGAAATATTTTTTATTATAAAATAATATTTCAAGCTTTTCCTAAAGTGACCCTCACCTCTCCTATAAAAGGGAACTTCCCCTAATCATAATTTCACACCTCCAATGCAATTTTTATCACAAAACCCTAACCAAATTTACTCCCAACACCCCTCAAGTCAAACTAGAGGCCATACATTTATCATAAATCAAACCTATTTATCCCTTTTGATCAAATCCAAAGGAAGAACCTAAAAAAGAGTTAAATACTTTATCACCTCTTTCAAGGTATTTTCTTCTTTCTATTCCTCCTCATTTTTCCTTTCCATTCAAAAATAATAACTCCAGCATCATATATATGCTGTAATGTTATTATAAAAATGGTACAAACATATTCATTATTCTATCCATCATATGAATAACAAGGTCACCATACGTGTGTACATATGGCTTACCGAGTCCATGTTGTGGTGTAGATTGTTATTCTAATGCTTCATTATTTGGATGAGAATAATAATGAGTATAAAATATGTAAATAAAAAATATAACATGTTAATGATTATTTATATATGATATACCATCCAATTACATATGATTTCACCATCAATAAAATGATATTGTCGCTCGTGCGTACGTACAGATTACCGTCTCCACGAATGAGATAATATTTAATCCCCATCGTAATCATTCAAGAATAAATATCATTTTATTATTAAAAATAATTTATAATAACTTAATATCATTTTTTATATGAATAAAATACATCCTATACATAACAAAAATGGCTTACGTAACCGAGTGTATAAAGGAAAACATATAAGTTAACTCCTGAAACAATTATACTACTAAAATATTATTCACAAAAAAATATTAGAGGGTAATATAGGATATAATGACTATGTATATAGTTTTTTTATAATTTAATAACAACTATTTAACTATTATAAAGGAAATTTAACGTACCCACAACCAGGGAAAAGTACAAGGTAAGGGTTAATTCCACAATCTCTTTATTATCCGATGTTGTTTTTAAATAAGTATCTACTGGGGCATCTTTATCATCCACATACTTGTTTTCATAAAATATTCTTTCAATTATTTTATTGTTTACTAGAAAATGGTTTAATGTCATTTATACCCGTATCCGACCTCATATTTTTTGAAAGGAATATTTCTGTCGTTTTCTAAACAAGGTACTTTTGGACCATTTCGACAAAATCAAGGTAAGAATTTTTTTAACTTATACAGAGGGTGCAACTATTTTCCATCATTATTACATCGTCGAAGTTTCCTTTACAATCATAAAATAATATTTTCAAAATAACTGCATTCTTTTATAATTATATTAATTTTAAATGATTTTAAAATAGAAAGAGATATTTCTGCAAAAAAAGTTTGGATTTCATCTATGTCAACATCTTTTTGATGAATTTCAAGCTTGTTTGAAGTTGATTTATTATGATACATATCTTTCATATTGTATTGAAGGTTTTGGGAAATGTTTGACAGAGGATGTGTTATTTTTATACCATTCATGGTTTGTGGATAAAGTTTTGACATTTCGTTTGCTATTTTTAATACGAATGTTTATGTTATATATAAACCTTATCATATGAGGAATGCATTGGACTTAGTAAGTGATGGGTGGAGCTCGCTATATCTCCTCAATGCATTGGTAGGTCTCATTAGACAAACAAATGTCTTGGAAAAAGGCTTTGATGAAATCTTATTTGTAGTCTTCGTACAAGGCCATGACTATGTGGTTATGATGTCTGGCATTATGCATCCCCTTATTATGAAAGTGTCTATTGAAATTTCATCTGATTATTTTACTAGTGGAATATCCATGTGAATAAGTAAAGGGAATTATTTTATTTTATCTTTTCCATATTACACGGAAGAATAAGTTTAAAGGGCTTTTGTTTTAGTCTATTACATTTCCTTGAATGTTTAGGCTTATTTATCAATGTTTCCGCTATATTCTTATCCTTACTGAGCATCTGAACTCGTCCATTTATATAGGTTATTTTTACAAGGATGTGAAGAATTATTTTATGATTGAACTACTAGGATTGGATAAGGAAATTAGTGTGTTAAAAAGGGAACAAAATGTTGTTGATGTTTTATTTTGATGATGTGATGTAAAACTTATGAACATATCTAGTACTTACATGGATACTAAAGTGATCGGTATTTCAAGACATGATTCCTTGTATCATTCCAATGCTATGTAATAATGCACTAACTCTGGGTAACTAGGGTCAGGGCATTACACAACATGTGAAAGGAAAATATAATGTGTGGTATTCGAGTTACATAGTGACCAGTAATGTTGGTTCTGTATGAAAATACACATCATATCCTTGACTTAATATAATACACACATTGTACATGGGTTACAAAATGTGTACTATGACTGACCGTGTGTTAGTCCACCATGGTAAAAATGCAGTTTTAGAATTTTGATTAATTTTGATTTAATTTCTAGTGTAGTAAATTCTTGTACAGTATGATTACCTCTAGTTACATGGCCTATAATCCGTTTTTATCCATCCGTAATTCTATGCACCTTAAAATGATAGAATTAATTTTAATTCATCCATAAAATTTATTATTTTTATTAGATCTATGAGAAAAGAAAGAGGAAGAAGAAATTCTTAAAATTAAGATTTAATAACGATTAAACATGAATAGAAAACAAAATAAAAAAAATCATAAATTAATCAATAATCTATAAATAATTATAAATAATTATGTGACTTATTGGATACCACTTTTATGTTTTGGGCATAGTGGAAGTATGTGATAGGCCATGCTCATATTTTATTTTTTTCATTATTGATGATCAATATGAGATTAAAACGACGATGCTTGAAATGATCAATGTAATTTAACAAAATAATTTAGAAAAGGGCTAGAGTGTTGGGACCAACCACAAGATCATTCAAAAATATTTACAATTAATTTAACACATTAAAAAATTAACTTCATTGAATTATTTATTCAATTATGTATATGATAACATATCTTCACTGTAAAATCAGTTCATTTTAGGAATACAGAGTACATTCCCTATTGTAGTGATTCATACATGATCCAAAAATCTTCACATGTCTTAATATAAATCTATGATGCTATCACATAAGATCCTATCGCTTTCACCATTTTCCTTTGATTTCCATTAGAATATATTCGAAATACTTCTCCTTGATCTCTCTAGACATGATATTATGAGGTGGAGGAAGATAAATCTTTGTTTTTTGGGGTGTTCTTGAAGAGGGACATCTCTTGGGCTTGTAGGGACTCTCTACGGCTGCCGTTGTGAAAAACACAAAATAAATTGTCTATGTCTGAAAAAATAATAATTACATTTAAATATCCTTAGAGTTTATAAATAAGTATATTGAAAAGTGGAATTTAATATTTATTTAATCCCTTGTGGAACCCCATGTCTAAAATAATAATAATAATATTATTTCATTGGAATTCACTTAACTCTTGAATTAAATTAAATATTATTTAAAAAAATAATATTCAATATATATAATTTCTCTCTAGACCTAATTTTTTTTCTTCCATTCCTGAACAATATTTTTCGATCCATGAATAATGTCTATTAATTTAAAAATTATATATCACTACATTTTCTAAAATAGATAAATAAATATAATATTCAAAAATTTAAAATAAATATTTATTAAATATCCCCCTCACATTATATTCTATCATATATCTAGTGATGGAATATACACAATAAAGTAAAAATAAATAATTATTAAACCACGTAAAGGACATATATTTTTTTAAAAGAATAAAGAATAAATAATAATATATATTATTTAAATATGATTCTGGATAAACATATCATGTACTGATCTATGCCTCTTTCTTTGTGGAAATATATGAAGTAGCCTAAAGTCAAAGGTTAGCATAATGGCACACGCCAAGGCACCTATAGAGAGCGAAATTAATGTCGCAACAACATAATACCTCATACAAACTCTTGCTATGTAATATAATTTATTTATCATGATATATCTAATCAAGCAGGTTGCACGCTGGTCCCAACAACCAATATTCTCGATTTATATATCCATGATTTTCAGAAAATTGAACTTTCTAATGGAACACCAGGTCCATGGATTTATTTATTTTAAAACATTAACATAAATAGACCTTAAGATATAAACTTCATTAAAAAAATATAATTATGATATCATTAAATATTATTTTCACAATATATTATCTGGAATGACTCATTACAGAATATATGTAATAAAAAAAATGAATAATTAATCAACCACGCGTAAGAATAATATTTATTCATCTTTTTAAATAAAAATTAATAATATATAATATTTACTTGAGAATCTAGATATACTTAGTGTTTGACCCACTATGGATCTTTCTTAGTGGAATTAGAAAAAACTATTCTACGGTTAGGATATAAAAACATGTCATGGAACCCATTAAGAAATAATTTAATTCCCCAATGATATAATACCTCATACATATTTTAACTGTGTATTATAGTTCATTTATCCTGAATTCTCTAATCTGGTAGGTTGAACACTCGTTCTATCAACTGATGGGCTTGATTACTCTTTTTTCGCGTTCATAAATAGATAATGCATATTGAACACAATGTCCATTGATTTATTTAGGAAATAAAATTTCGTTCAAAGGAACTAATATTTCATCTTTTTTTAAATAATATAAGGGGAAAATCCTTTATCTCATTATTCTTTAATTCAATATTACTTATGACTCACCCAATGCCTTCTACCTCCTTGTGAACTTATGGAATCATGGTAATCATTAATAAATTCAAGTACATTACTTATAATATTTAATAATAATGACACAAAAAGACTATGGATCAATACTAACATTCATATAATAAGAACAACCAATGAAAATTTTGAATTTATAATTCTTGCTGATTGGTCTCATTCTCATAAAATTGAACATAAGATAATACATTGGATGTGCACCATGAGAGGGTGGATAAATGTTCTATGAGCCTCCACCCCTAATAGTGTGTATCAATTTTTCCCTTAAATGGTATCCTTCGTCAATAGAATAGATATTTATGAATAATTTCATATCACTTCTAGGTTTTCATAATAGTGGGGAACTGCTATGAGATTTTAGTGTGATAGCTATTCATAGGATATTGTCACATACGATGTTATCGAGAATAAAAACCATGACGTGATAAGGTGTTTATTAGTATTCAAAACAATGAATACATGTTATCATAATGTACATTGATGGTTTTTAGGGCCCCAATTCCAACAGAATCCAACTTGCACTAGAGACAACTGCTAACAACCTTCAGTCTGATAGCTCTCACATAATACATAGGCATCTAGTAAGATAAGAATTTAGTCAAGGGTTCTTCCAAATTTAACTAATTTGGCACTCTAAGTACTATAATGTCACCCCTTTGTGAAACTCAATCAATTGGGGATACTTATTTAATATATTCTTTGTTCCTTGGAGTGACTATAGGTCTTTTTTCAAGGTCCACCACTATAGTATTATAAAAATAAATGCGATAGATTCTTTAATACTAGGTAAAAAATCATTCTCTTTGATAAATTTAAATATCCCAAAGGCACTATAAGATATATATGATGTTTTTTGATACTATAATTACAAGATAGAATTGTTGATAATTGGATGCTTTGAAATCTTCCATCTCACTAGCCCTTGGTTGGGAATGAAAACATATTCTGAATGTGAATTCTTATCATTCTCAACAATTCGAAAACTAATATTAGTATAACCCCTAATGAATAGAATCTCATATCCTCCAAAAACCAATAACATATCCTATGTTCTTCTCAGATATTGGATGATATTTTTAAAATTATAACAATGATGTCATCCAAGATCTGCTTGATATTTGACTACTATGCTCCATTTATTGGAAATGTCACATCCAATTCCCAAAATGTAATACATGATTGATCATATCACTAAAGAATATTGAAGGTTACTCGTTATCCTTTTATCATATGGTGTTTGAGGAATCATTTCCTTAGATATATGTAAAATGTTTGATACTTGAACCTACCCCCTCTTGGATTATCCCATACATAATCTCCTTAGTATATAGTCAATGTATGTACCTTTACAAAGCCCATAATGCCTCTGGGATCTATCCTGAATGATCTTGATCCCTGGAATATAAGCTATGTCTCTGAATTCCTACATGGCGGGATGTCCCCTCACTCCCTCGGTGTATCATACTCCTCTCAAGCTAGGGATTCTTCCTAGCCTGGAATCTCCTCTCGCCACCTCCTCTTCTTGGTATTTTATTCTCCTCAAATAGTATCATATGTTTAGTGAAATGGTATTTCTTTACCTTAAACATATCATCTACTGTAGGGTTTTTCTTCGAGCGGGGTTTCATTATTCTCTTTCCTTTTATTTCTACTTTCTATTTTTATTCTATAATGATTCGATGTTTGTTGTAAATTTTTATTCCTTTGATATCTCTTCCATGATCTAATTTTCTGAAACTTCAGGCTAGAACAACACTTGGTTTAAGTAAAATTCACTCTAATAGTTTGGTATTTATTGTTAATTAATCTTGGAGGCACTCTTATGGGCCTAATCACTCGCCTATACTCTTGTTTTCTTTCCTGTTGTTCTAGAACCCATTATTTTATGGTATGAAGGTGTTTATGGTATTCATGGGATTGTATTGGTGGTAGAATTTGACATCAAGTGAACATATTGGAATTATGGCTTTGGATCTTGATTTTTGAAGTCATGAATAGATCTCATTCTAATATTATTTTGGGGTTTTAGATTTAACAGATTGTTATGATTTGTGAATTATATATTAGTAGGTGGTCCTTCAATCATGGTGGTGAGATTATCTGTCAAATGTGGTTTGGACTTATGAAGAATTGGTTTGGATTATCTGTTTAGTGATGATTTTCATGATAATCTCAAATGATGTTTTGTTTTTTTAGTATGGTTTGAGATGGGTGAATTTGATTTAGGTGACTACGAATATTGCGGAAATGTCAATGGATTTCGAGTTTGTAATGTAAGTTTTGATTTTTTTTTCAGGTTCTTCAACCTATATATGACCCCTCCATATTCAATGGGTTTTAATGTTGTTTCAAATGGATTTTGATGGTTTTTGGATGCTATTTGTTTCCCTAGAGATGTTATTTTGGGAATAGATGCAGTAGTTACAGAGATGAGGAAGGAAATGGATCTGGTGGGTAGTTCTATTTTGTGTTGTGGGTGCATGTGGGTGATTATGGGTATCAAGGTACATGGATCGAGGAATAAATTGTGAATTTCAGCATGAGGTATTGGTGTGAGACATTTTGTATGAATTTTAAATTTTGAGAATACCCAATATCTTGTTTCTTTGCTGAAATTTGTGAATTTTGTTTTCTGTGTTTTGAAATCGGGATTTGAAATTATTCAGTTCCCACTCAACCAAAAAGTTGTTTATAGATATTAATGAAATAAATATTTTCATCTTCATGGAGAAATATATTTTTAACCAGCCCATAACAAACCTTAATACATGTATTTTTTTTGTAATAAGTAATTTTTCATAGTCATATACAACTATGATAACTATTTCATTCTCACTAAACCCCTTGTAAACATATTGACCACATTATTTCTTAATGAAACCAAATTATTTTCTTGAATCATTCAATCAAATGTTCCATGACTTATAATTTTTCTTCAATCGATATGTGGATCTCTAAAAATTTAAAATGATTTTGGCATCACTAAGAGTCACAAAACCCTACTAGTTGTTTCCTATAGGCATATTCATTAACATTCTAATTAATAAATATAGTTTTTATATCCATCATTAAAATTTCATATTCATGGTATGATACTATACCAATTATAATTTTGATGGATTTAAACATGGAAAATGGTGAAAAGGGTTTATCATAGACAAATAAATGATTACATTTATACAATTAACCATTGTACTTACTTTATAGGTATTTACATTACCTTTGTGTTCCATATTTATCTTGAATACGATTTTTTACCATACGTGAATTACATCATTTGACATATAGGCTAGAACCCAAACATGATTCTAATATATAGTATTTATTGTAAAATTCATGGCTTCATTCCATCATATTACTTTTCAGATTTTCGTTGCCTTTTTTTAGAATAGAGGTTCATTATTTTCAATGAATAATGAATCACCATCATTGGTGACTAGAGAAAAAATATATATATAGTTCTTATACCTCTCATTTTCTCATACATAGTACATGTGTTTTAGGAACAACTTCTTCCAAGAAGACCTATGGAATCTATTACTATAACAACTATTTTGTATATTTATCATAATGTTCATCGAAATCAATCTGTATCCCACTATGGTTTTGGATGATGTGATCCCTCTCAACAAATTCACCTTTTCAGGAAGCAATTACATTATTATTTGACGATTTTTATAAGTAGTAACCCGTTGTTTCCATGTGATAACCTATAAATATAAACCTTTTTACCTAGGGATCTAGTTTTATTACTATGATGTTATTAACAAACACCTCCCAACCACATACACATGTATTAGACAAAAAGGGCTTCTTTCCATACCATGAATCAAAGGGAATTATATTTTCTAATTTAGTTGGTACTCAGTTTAGTGTCAATACCATAGTTTTTAATGAAAATCCCCCAAGGATAATGGAAGATCTTCATGAATCATCATTGAGCTTAGCATGTATAACAATGTATTTTTCATATGTTCACTATGACCTTTCACCTGTGGAGTTTTAGGTGGAGGGTGTTGAGAAAGAATCTCGTACCCTATGGAAATATTTTAATCTCTGGGATAATATATTCACTACCTCGATCTAATATAATATTATTTATCTTTTTCGCACAATGATTATCTAGTTCATTCTTGAATTCCGTCAATTTCTCGAATGACTCAGGATTATACAACATCAGGTAAAAATAACCATGTCTACCCCAAGTCATCATTAAATGTTATGATGTATGAATACCCAACAATAACGTTTACTAGAAATGGTCCAAAACAATAGTGTGTATAATTCATATAATTTTTCTAGTTATTTCACCCAATCCACTAAATGGTGGTTTGGACCTTTTTCCTTATAATCATGCATGACATATTTAAAGTGGTTTTAGCTCAAAAGAGTCTAAATAACCATCTTGATAGAGCTTTCTCAAATGCTTATCGTTTATATGACTAAGATGGTGATTCCTTATTTGGGTGTCATATGAGTAATGTGAACAAAATTACATTTCAATTTCCATTAATTTGATTCATAATATAATATAGAAAGACCATTATGTAAATGTATCATACCATAAAATATGTTTTCTTTTTACAAAAGATATATTTTATTTATATTATTGAAAATAAAACCACATGCGTTATTTCATGGTACACAGATAAAGTTATTTGAAATCGTTGGTACAAAATATCATTCTTTTAAAACAAAAATCATTCACATTGATAATGAAATGTGGTATTCACTAATTGATATATATTCCATCCTCACACTATTGGTATCTCATAGATCTTCCACTCCTCTAGTAATCATTTTTAATCTAATTGGTTTCTACATTTGTAAATAGATATGGGAACAAGAAGCGATATCTAATACCGATTATGTAGATATTGAAATATTATACTAGATAATTAATGCACCACTCTCTTACCTTAACTTTTGGGGGTATAGGTTTTATTCCAATGGCCTTTCATACCATCTGAAAAATGTAAGACCACATCTTCCGTTCCCTACATTTAGATCTTATTCTTCTGGGAAGGACAAAAATCTGGATATTTTCAGTTGATGTGATTGTTGGTATTGTTTACCATATACTTCCTTTTATTATTATACATATATATTGAAGATTTTTTGATTACCAATTTCCTTACCCACATGAGTAATTGATTTAATAAATTATGAATGAATCTTTTCATTATTTATCCTATTTTAATTGAGAATAAAATTTGAGAAGATCATGGGTAGTGAAGAAAGTATGAGATCTGTGAAATACTCCTCATGAAATTTAATACCTATGATTTCTAAGAGTTCAATTTAGCTAATAATATTGACTACATGAGGCCTATATAGTGAATAATATTCAATATTAGTTATAAAAAATCATTCGAAATATCGTAAATATATTGTCCCACATTCTCTTTATAAAGATGCTGAAGGAGAGAGATCATGCTATATGTTTCCATTTCCTCATATTGTTCTAAAATATCAATGTTCATGGATGACAACATGAAACACTAAACATATGGAGAATCGTATAAATGTTTTTGAGAAAAATAAAACTCCTCATCACTATCTTCATTTCATGGTGCTTTAGGAACCGGTTCTTGTAGCACATTAAATTTCATTTGATTGATAAGGATAAGAAATAATTTATTTTTCAAGTAATGGAAATTTTTATAGTGGGATGGTTTTTCTTCTCATGTATGGTATGAATTGATATGTTTGATGTAATTTTATTTTTGTTTATAAAAATAATATATGATTATTTTAAGTACATTATATGATAATTTTATTTCAAATAAATAAATATTATATTTATTAATATCCAACTATTTTTTTCCAAAACCCATCAGTCCTTACCATTTCATTTGGAATAACTTCTTTCCTGTACATTCTAGTGGTAAGAATCTATATTCCATTACCCCAAAATAGGTTTTCCATGTAACTTGAATTTTTTGGTAGGTAATTTGATTTCCAGATTTATTAACTCATTGTTTCATGACCTATTGAGTGGACCCCCAATGATGAAATTCTTAAAATGGATTCCTCAACCCTTGACACATAGTTTCACTGATTTTTTCTTTTGTAGTCATCCCATAATGTGAACTTTGTTAATTCAACCTAAAAAAATTGTTTTAATTATTCAATACTTAGAAGCACCTCAAAAGTTGATGGTCAATCACTTTGAACTATGTTATGATTTTTTCTAACGTAGTTAAATTCTATACCAACATAAAGTATGATTCATGTATTTTTACAATTATGATTAAATTTCAAATTACTATCTTTATCACAATATTATTAATATTAAAATTAGTTAATTAAATGATTAATCATGTCTCAGATAATATTTATGCATAATATAATTTATTTTATTTTATTCTTGAATTCTTGTTAATTCATTATCTCATGTGAGGGATAACAAAAATCCATAATGAAATAACCGCGAAACTAGACAAAAATAATATAGTAATGACGTATGATCATGATATTTCAAAAATATAAATATTATCTTGTGGTTGATAAAATGACCATTGACCTAGGGAAAGTAACCTTGAACCAATTAAAGATTGTGTTACAACTATGCACCAATACACCAATGTACATCTCTTAGATTGGATTAAGATCGACTCCAAAGATGATCCACCTCCAATAGCATGAGTTTTCCATCCATTGCATATGGTTTCACTAAAAAGTGGGTGAGGTGAATAAGGTATACATAAAAGAATCCATTAGAAGACATTCCATTTTATAATGATATAAGATATGGCATACAAGACACCAATTTAATTTAATAATATATTTAATGAAACCAATCACATACAATGGTCTGGTCTATGCTCATGATCACCCACAAGCATACAATGAATTAAAATCTAATAAAACCAGCATTCAATTATTAATTGTTCATATTTTAAAATAATTTAGTTTATTAATTAATTATTTCCATTAATTAATAAATTATTTAATCTTAGTTATCATCCGAATTACCTTGATATTTTAATCCATCAAAATGGTAAAAAAATTTAGTCATCTAGAATAGTTGTCTAATCATGTACATTCATGACGTGTTCTATAAAAGTAATGATTACACGACTAACATGATTTTTTTCATGTGTTATTCTTCAATGCATGTAGAGTGATAATAATAATACAATCCATACTTTATATGTAGATCTAAAAAATAAGAATAAATTTATTATATATATAAATATATTAAAACTCATTACATTGCATGTCCAATAAAATTAATGGGCACACACAAAAACACATTGATAATATTTACACAATATAAATAATTAATTTTAATTATATGTAATTTTGGTATAAGTACACCCTGTGTATAAGTGAGCTATATAGAATGTATGTATCTCACTATATATCAAAGAAAATACCTAGGGTCTCTACGTGTAAACCATGCCTCAGAGAAATTACAGCAGATTCCACGTAAAATTGATATAGAGCGTGTGTTCTATGAGTTTCATTAACACTAGTCAGGTAGTTTGTGCATGATAATAAAAATAATGTCTTTAATTTAAAAGACTACGGACTGGTTATGAGGGCTACAATGCATTTACTCTAGCTGACCATGTGCCAGGATGGCCCAGTCAATATGTGGTGTAGAAAAATAAATTCATAAAGCATATTTACTATGAATGGATTTAATTTATTCTGAATTAATTCCCAGTGTATTGAACACTAGTACACAATGTGTAAATCTAGTTTCATTGCGTGTACTCTTGGGTTTTCCAGACAGAATACCTAGAACCTCTGTATTTGATCGTCAATTTTACTTCATTTAAAAAATTAATCGATTTAATTAGATCCATGAAAAATATAATTTGATGAAGCATATCTCACAATTTGGATAAAGGAACGATTAAAACTTAATTAAAACTAAATTAAATGTTTGTAAATAAATTAACAATCTTATAAATAACTATTAATAATTATGTGACTTATCGGATACCACATGTAGGCTCTGGGCACTGTGGAATTATTGGATGGGTCATGCCCAAATTATTTTTCATGATTGATGATCAATTTGAGATTTACACAAGGATAAATATCTTGATCAATGTAATTCAAAAAAAATTACACAATGGATTGAAAACAAGAACCAATCACAAGATTATCACAAATCCTTTATAATTAATTTGATCAATTACATAATTAAAAGGCATGAATTATATCTTTATTTGATGGATATGAAAATGTATCTATACTGTACGGTTGTAGTATTTTAGGAATCAAAATAATATTTCCTTAAGTGGTGATCCACACCTATTCTACAAATATACAAATGTAGTTATAGATATATCTAGGTTCAAGCCGTACTGATCCTATTGATTGAATTGTTTTCCTTTGATTGGCCCAAGAGTAGCTTAAAAATAATTATGCTTAACCCCAGTAGACTTGAATGTGGGTGATGGTGTTAGGTTACTCTCCTTTCATGTGAGCATTCTAGAAGAGGGTGGTCACTAGGGATTGAGAGGACTCTCTCTATATTTTGAATTCTATAATACAAAATTAATTAGATCACATTGAAAAAGTTATATAATTGGATTCAAATTCCATTAGGGGTTACAAATTAATTTTATCAAATGATACCTTTTATATTTATTGAATACATTGAGGAACCACATTTAAATACTAATAATAATAATAATAATTCCTCGATATATTCTTTTAACACCCCATGATTTTATAACTTGTTATCTCTTTAAAATAATTCATTTTCTTGCACCACATGCAACACTGAGTTCGAGCGCACCAGAACATACCAAACTACACGTTTAAACAGTGTTTAGGAACAGTATTTACTTTATATTGAATTTTATAAACTCCATATAATTATAATATCAATATAATTTGTTTTTAGACATAATATAATAACAAATTCAATTTTTCAGATAAAAAAGTGTTTTCCAAAAAAAGCAATTTTACCGCCTTTTAATGGAGAACCCTTATTAAATCCAAAATTTTAAAATTTTATATGTTTAATTTTACAAATAAAACTTTATATTTGGATTCCGGACATAAAAATTTAGTTTGGATAAATTTTTGGTACTTTTTTGATAAATTTTATATTTTGATGAATAGTGAAAAATACAAAATTTTAATTAAAAACAGATTTTTTAATCGAAGTAATTTATAGTGTTATATTTTAAATTTCAGTGGTTTTAAAGTATGAATACATTATATTTTTATTATTTAATGTAATTTAGGTCATTGAATATAATTTCACATTTAAATTTTATATAAACACATGTCAATCTTTTGACAGTTTTTATTTCTTAAAAACCCGCTTTCTAGTTTTGATAACGTGAAAGAATTTTAAATTTATTAACAATAATCAATTTTATTAATTTGGTAACATAGACATAATTTTTTAATTCAGAATATCAAAATTATCTTTGGGTGAATTTTTTGTATTTTTATGAAAACCTACAATTTTTTATAAATAGTGAAAAATACTACAAAGTTCATAACAACCCAATATTTAATTTAAACAATTAATTTTAATTAAAAATAAACTTCAAATAGATCCATAGTATATATTTTATTAAAATTTATGTAATTGGATTTGTTTTATTATAAGATTAAATATATAAAATTTTATTGAACCATGTGAACTTCATTTTACCAACTTTGTAGGCACATTTACCCACCTTCTAGGCACATTTTCAAATCTACAAGTTGACATCAGTAAGTAGAATCTGGTACAATAGGATGAAAATAATTTTTTGTGAATAATAACTTTTGATTTTATTTACCATAGTTAAAAGTAAAAAAGGTTATTAAAGTTTAAAAAAATATTTAAATTACCCCAACACATGTTCTAATTCTATTGTATAATTTTATTTCGACTAAAATAAGCAATAGGGAACAAATTAGATAATTTAGTTCCATTTTGGAAATATTAGGACAATTATTATATTTTATTTAAAGAAGAGTTAAACATGTTAAAATCAAAGTTTAATAACTAAACCATTTCTAATATTGGGTTACACATAAGATAAATTAGTCTCTAAATATTTTTTATAAATCTTAAAATAGTTCTTACATAATGGTATAATATTTATAATCTTTAAAAATTAAATAATTAAACTTATTTATGAAACAATGACGATGCAGTAATTACCATATTAATGAAAGATTAAAGTAATTTATATTATAATTATCAAAATAAATTTAAATTGAGACCTTTGATTCCATCCAAGAATATTCTAGTTTAATATTAATTTTTTTGGTTGATTTAAGGTTTTCCTAGATGTAATCAACATGTTAGGACTTTTTGAAAAACTAAAAACTAAATAGTGTCAAAATTTACAAAAATGAGTTTTTAAAACAAATACTATATTGTTAAGTGATATAATATTCCTAAGTATATATGTTAGTTAAAAGGAATTATATAATGACATATATGTCATTAATTACACATTTATGGTTCTCTTGGTACTTTATTGTAAGTTTATTAACCATGTATTATAATAATACAAGAAGAAATGGTTAAAGTTAAACTATTTAACTAATGGTTTAATCTAAAAGATAAGGATAATATGGTGACTTAAACCTATCTAAAACCTATTGTTTGAGTAGATATAGTCCCAAAACCACCATACAATTTTAATAAATCCATTTTTAGTTATTAGAAACCGAAAATGTTTTTTATGATACATTAATATTTCAAAGTTTTCCTAAAGTGCCCTTCACCTCTCTTATAAAAGGGTACATCAATTTGTCTTAAATTCACACCTTCGAAGCAATTTGGCTTGGCCAATACAATGTCAAATTGTTTCCCAACTACCCTCAAATTATTATTGAGGCCTTAATTTTATTATAATGCCTACATAAGGATCCCTTTTGTTCAAATCAAAAGGAAGAACCTTGAAGAAGTGGTAATTATTTAACAACCTATTTCGTAGTTATTTTCTTCTTCCACTTCCTCTTTCATTTTTTTTAAATACCAAAATAATTAATCGAGTAACGTATAAATATTTTCATGTTATTATAATTATGTTAAAACCAAATTAATTATTATATCCATCCTACGAATGATAATGTCACCATACGTTCGTATGTACGACTTACCATCTCCACATCGTGGTGTAGTTTGTTATTCAACACTTCATTAATTTCATGGGTGTATTAATGAATATAATTGATTTAAATAATAAATATAACACATTATTGATTATTTATATATAATATACCATCCAATTACATATGATTTCACCATCAATATAATGATATCATCGCTTTTGCGTACGAACGGCTTACCATCGCTGCAACCCAATGAGATTCATTTCCACGTTCACCCATCAATAATGATTATAAATTTATATATCATTAATAACTATATAATATATGACATAATAATTCTACTCAAAGTATATATATATACTTATATTTATTCATTTATTTACATATATCTCATTCACTTACTTCTATTCAATAATATATGAAAACAGAAACGATGTTTATGCGTACGTACGGCCTACCGTCTCAATAAACAGTGTTCTCCATTTCATATATCTATCTAATGTACATACTTATATTCTTAATATATATTATACATAAATATTTTTTTCTATTCTAGAATCAATGAAATCACGATATGTTTTATATGATCAAGAATAACATGTTAAAACACATATGATAAAGAAAACGATTATTACCCAAAATGTTCTTTTAACATAGAAATCATTATTAACTAGGTAGTTTAAAGCCACAAATGAGTCAATTATGAAATCATAAATATTAATATGGCTCTTTATAACTTAATAACATACTATGGTAATTATAAAGGAGGTTAAATGTAACCTCGACCAAAGGAAAGTATAATGTAAGAGTTAATTCCTAAATCTCATTAATATCCAAGATTATTTATGTGTAACTATTTACTAGGACATTTTTTTCTCCTTGTCCATGTTTCATAAAAATGTTTTCAAAATTAATATTTAATGGTTTTTTGTAAGGGACTCTTTATCATCATCATACTTTTAAATGTTTTAAAGATTCATTTTAAATTCATTTTAATTAATGTCCATATTTGAATAATGATATCAAGGATTTATTTATATGGACATGATTGTTTCAAAATGCTAATTTCTTTCAAAATATTCAAAGTGTTATGGGACACTTTGATTCAATAATATGTCTTAAATGAATTACTTTACAAATATGTGAATTTTCAATGATTTCAAAAAAATAGATATTTCTCTCAAAACATTTAACTAATCATTTTCAACTATGTCAACATCATTTACTGGATATTATTCTTGATTGAGATTGATTTATTATAATACAATATTCCCTATTGTATTGAATGACCTAAGATATGTTTGACTATAGATGTGCAATTTTTATTCCATTCATGGTGTATGGTTAATGTATTGAAATTTTGTATCCCAGTTTTAATACGAATGGTTATTTAATGTTTTAACAATTTCTTATGTGGAATGAATTATACATAGTAATAGAAATGTGGAGCCTGATATAGATCCTTGATGCATTGGTATGTCTCATGAGTCAAATTAGTGTCATGGAACAAGGCCTAAAAAAATGTATTTTTCTAGTCTTGGCATTAGACTTGGACTCTATGGTTATGATATCTGGCATTATGTATTCCATCATTAGGAAATTAGGTACATAAAATAAATATGATTGTTCGACTAGTAGAATATCAATTTGAATAAGTAAATGGAATTATTTGATTTATCTTCCCCGTATTATGCTGATGTTTATGTTTAAAAGCATTTTTTAGTCTTATATATTTCCTTAAATATTTATGCTTATTTATGATAGTTTTAGCTATATTGTTATCCTTACTAAGAATCTTAGCTCACCCCTTTCTCATGTTTTATTTTTCCTAAGATTCAAAGATGTGTGTTATGATTGATATGAAAGGTTAATCTAGGGAAATAATAGCATTCTCAAAGGAATATTTATGTTTGTTTTATTTTAGAAATTGAAATGTAACATTCATATATGTATTATATTTTTTCAAGACGACATTACTGATCAGTCATTCGGGACATGATTCCTTGTAATCATGCCAATGTATTAAAATAATGCACAAACTCTATATAACTAGGGTTGGGGAATTACAGTTGATATCAGAGGAAGTTTATAAATAACCATGGAAATAGATTTAGATAAACTCTAATTTAGAGACATTACCCTATGATAGATTTTGAGGATTACTATAGACGAACTTCATAGAATTATGATAATTTAGAGATTTTTTGAATTTTATATTAAATAATTTATGTCTGGATATGAGCAGGAAGAGGAAGCTCTAGGAAAAATATATCTATGGGTAAAACCCAAAAACACCACTTTGAGTTAGACTCGAATGGGAACTTGTGTACGACAATGAGCCTTACTGCACTCATGGTTATAACACTCTTAGGGGATATGCTTTGAATAATTTACATTATCATTAAAAAATATTATAAATTATTTATGAGTAAATATGTTTACAAATAAACCATTTTTATGGTTATGATACTAGATGTGTGAAAATAATCAATTAATGTGGTAATTGTTTCTATTTTTTGGATTGAAAATTATGATATTATCTAACCTAGTGTATGTTTCCATTAAGAAATGGATCCCAGTAGAAGTACTATGAAATATAGTTATACACATGATCCAATGAGTAAGATGGATCATATCTTTCATGCTCTTAATCCAACATTTATAAGGTAAATAGTTTCCCACGTATTCTCATCATATGTTGAAATAGTATCATGAGTTAATAGGATGAAGAAATAATTCTCTGAGTCATATGTATTTGAAGGGAATCCATAAAAGAAGAGGATCATAGAGAAAAAAATGTAAAAGGGAATAATTGAAAAAAGTATATTCCAATATGTGATCACTATGGAAAGATTCACTCTGGGATGTACTTGAAAGGAATGGGAGTCTGTTATAAGTGTGGAGAAAAAGGACACCAAGTTCGTGATTTCAAGGGTAATAAAAAGGTTTCAATTGTATAATGCTCCATCTATAAAAAGTTGGGATACTACGTGAATCAATGTCCTGATCATCAAAATATACACCAAATGATGTTATTAGATATTAATCAAGTTACGATACTACTGCAGATGAAGATGATTGATTAGGGTTCGAAAGTTGTTATTAATGAATTGTGTCATTTGAGTATTGTATTAATGATGTACTTGTTATAATAATTATAGAGTATATATGGGTTTTAATGCAATACTATTTCATTAAGGATTTAAGATTGTGTGGTACTATGTAAAGTGACATAGTTTCAAGTAAAACATTTTGGAAAATATATGGTTGGGGGAAATATAACACTTAATATGTTTCAGAAACTGAGATAATGATTTAAAAATAAGATATAATTGATTTTGATAAAGTATATGGGATATTATTTACTATCGTGGAAATAATTAATTGTTTTTTTATTCCATCACTGTTGGAGTTTACAAATTTTTTGGATTTAACGAGTATATCTGGTATTCTATAAGGAATAAGGGATCATGAACGCATTCAATACGGTTTTATGGTAATTAAGGATGTTACCATGTTTTAGGAAAGTACATGATGATGGAATTCACATTTTATTATTTGGAAAAAAGAGATCTTCATTATGTTTACCTCCAATATAAATTTTTAGACTGTGAGTTTGGACATATGTATTTTTGGATAAATCAAAAGGTTGGAATGGAGTAAGATGAGTAATTGATATTTTGTATGAGGTTAATGTATAATTTATTATAGAATCTGACCTATCCTTTTGGATTTTTTTAAATATATTTAGGATTAAGGAAATACATGTGGACCAAATGATTTATCAAATTCACATTATGCTTATATTTTTTTTTAAAATTAATTTCCTAGTATTGGGGATGATTTGTATATAGATCGATGCACATTGAAATGGTGGGATTATGATTAAGACAGGCAATGAAATCAAGTATGTTTTTTTGAGTTATTATCTTGATATTAAATTAATCCCACCTCTTCAAAAAAAAAGTATCAAAAAATGTGTTATATTAATACCATATGTTTTAATAAACCAATGATATTTTAAATCATCAAAGATTTATGGTTTGGAGGCCCTCAGTTTTTAACTTTATTGTTCACTTTTTTATGATTGATGAAATTAATCACTCCCAATAAATATTTACATTTTCCTTTAATTATGTTTATATAATTTCCACCAATGTTCTTCTATTCAAAACTCTAATTTTGGGGTGACTTTTTCATTTCACTTTCACTTTTATTAAGATTAAATTTTAGTAACCCTATTTCTGATTGGGGTTTTCCACAAAGGTATTTTCTATTTTCAACCTTTTATTTTTGAATAATAGTTACAAAATGCAGGAATGAAATTTATTGAAGGATGGTAGAATGTAACACCCCAAGATTTCATAATATGTTATCTCTTTAATGTAATTCCTCATCTTGCGCCACACACAACACTGAATTCGAGCACACCAAGATTTACAAAACTATCCATTTAAAAAGGTGTTTATGAATAATATTAACTGAATTTTGAATTTTATATTCTCATTATAATTTTAACATCCATATTTTGTGTTTTTAGACAAAATATAATAATAAATTCAATTTTTCATATAAAAGACATGTTTTTCAGAAGAAAATGCAATTTATAGTCGTTTAATGGAGAACCTTTTCTAAATTCAATATTTGAGACTTTTATATAATCAACTTGACAAAATAAAATTATTATTTTGATGTGGTACATAAAAATATATTTTGGATAAATTTCTGGTAATTTTAAGAAAATATTAATATTTTGATGAATAGTTCAAAAATTAACACATCTTAATTAAAAACACCTTTTTTTAATTGAAATAATTTATAGTGTTAAATTATACATTTTAGTGGTTTTAATTTATCAATATATTATATTTTTACAATTTAATGTAATTTAGGTAATTTGATACAATTTCAAATTTAATGTTTAAATAAAAACATGTCACTCTTTTAAAAGATTTTACTTCTTATAATACCCGCTTTCTGGTTTTGGCAACAAGAACTAATTTTATATTAATTAAGGAAATATATTTTTTATTAATTGGGTGAAATAAACATCATTTTTGAATTTTTAATATCAAAATTATCATATGGTGAAATTTTTTTTATTTTTTTGAAAACATTCAATTTTTATGAATAGTGAAAAATACTGTATTGTACATAAAAACACACTTTTTCATTTAAATAATTATTTTTAATTACAAATATATCTTTAAATATATATATAATAAATATATTAGTACAATTTATTTCATTGGATTCATTTTATAATAAGAATAGATATAAGAAAATTTATTGAACCATTTTAACGTCCTTTTACCCACCTTCTATGCACATTTACCCACTTTCTTGGAACATAATCAAATCTACAAAAAACGTAATTTTACCACTTATGTGAGTTGAATTTTAAAAATCATAGAGACATGGTTGACCTTATTATGTAAAATGTGGTTCAATTGGATGAAAATAGTTTTTTTCGTCAATAATACCTTGTGAATTTTATTTACCAATATTAAAAGTAAATAAGGTAATTAAAGGTAAAAATAATATTAAAATCACCTTAACAAAAGTCCTAATTCTATTTGATAAATTTATTTAATCCTCAAACTACCTTAGGACAAAATTAAGATCATTTTGATCCATTTGAGATATTGTTGGACATTTATTAGATTTTGTTTAAAGAAGAGTTAAAAGTGTTAAATTCAATGATTAATAACAAAACCATTTATAATATAGGGTTACACATAAGATAAATTTATCTATAAATATTAATTGTAAATATAAAAAATATTTTATTCATCATTGTTTTTTGTTAATTAATTTTTAGATAATTAATAATTAAATTTATTTATGACACAATGATGATGTAGTACTTACCTTATTAACGAAAGATTAAAATAATTGATATTATAAAAATAAAAATAAATATAAATTGAGATTCTTGATTCCATCCACAAATTTTCTAGTTGAATATGACATGAAAGGGTCCTTTTAATTTATTATTTTAAATTTAATCAAATAGTAATGACTATCAAAAAAACTAAATATTAAATAGTGTCCAAATTGACAAAAATGAGTTTTAAAAAAATACTATATTTTTAATTGATATAAAAATCCAAAAAATCTCAGGTTCATCCAAAGGAAATATATAATGATTGAAATTTCATTAGAAACATTTTTATGTTCTATTTTTATTTTATAGTATGTTTATTAACCATGTATTATAAAAATACAAGAAGACAAGATAAATGTTATACTATTTAACTAAGGGTTAAATTTATAAGATAAGGTAAATATGGTGATAAAAAATTATCTGAAACCAATTGGTTGAGATTATTTTGACCCATTACTACTTTATCCTAGAAATAAATCCATTTTTAACTATTAGAAACTGAATATGATTTTAGAATAAATTAATATTTCAAGCTTTTCCAAAAGTGCCTCTCACCTCTCTTATAAAAGGGTTCTTCCCCTTCTTTTAAATTCAGTACTCCAAATCCATTTGGATCATCCATAACACACTAAAATACCCTCCCAACAACCCTAAATTCATCCTAGAGTCCTAAAATTCATCATAAAGAAACATAAGGATCATTTAAAAAAAATAACCCAAAGAGGAGGTAATTATTTCATCAACTCTTTCAATGTTCTTTTCTTCTTCCACTTACTATTTCTTTGTTGTTTCCATACAAAAATAATAAATCCAGTACAATATACATAATTTAATGTTATTATAATTATGGTACAACCATATTCATAATTCTATCCATCCAATTAATGAAAAAGTCACCATATGTGCATACGTACGACATACCATCTCTACATCATGGTGTAGTTTATTATTCAACAACTCATTATTTGGATGAGTATAATAATGAGTATAATTGATTTAAATAAAAAAAAACATTTTAATTATTTGGTATATAAAATATACCATCAAATTACATATGATCTCACCATCAATATAATGATATCATCGCTCCCGCGTATGTACGGCTTACCATCTCCACGACGAGATTAAATTCATTTCCATGTTCACCATTCAACCCTAATTATTAATATATATTATTAATAAGTATGAAATATATGACATAATAATTATACATGAAATATATATATATATATATATATATCTAATTCACTTAATTCCGTTCAATACGATATGAAAACAGAAATGGCGTTTATGGGTAAGTACGACCTACCGTCTCCATAGACGGGGTTTTCCATTTCATATATCTATCTATTATACATTCTAATATTATTTATATATAGGATACATAAATAATGTTTTATATTATAGAATCAATTAAATCCTGGTATAAGTTATACGATCATGAATAATATGATAAAACACGTATGATAATGAAAGCAATTATTTCCAAAAATGTTATTTCAACATAGAAATTATTATTAAATGGGTATTATAAGGCCATAAATGAATCAAGTATGAAATAATAAATATTAATATGGTTATTTTATAATTTAATAATTTAATATGGTCATTCTATAGAGATTAAACTTACCCACTACCAAAGAAATGTCAAGGTTATGGTTAATTCCTCAATCTAATTATTATCTGAGATTGTTTATGAGTATTTATTTAGTAGGAAATTTTTATCTTTTATGTCCATGTTTTGAAAAAATGTTTTCATAATGAATATTTTATGATTTTCTGGAAGGGAATCTTTAACAACATCACCACCTTAATTATTTTAATGATTTATATTTCTAAATCTGTTTAACTAATGCCCATGTTTTAAAAATGTTTTTAAGGATATACTTTTATGGACTTGATTGTTTTAAAATTTTAATTTCATTAAAAAGATCCAATGTTTGATTAGAAACATTGATTAAAAAACTAGTTTTTAAATGACCTCATTTTTAAATGTGTTACTTATAAATGATTTCAGAAAAATAGATATTTCTCTCAAAAAGTTTTACTAATCATTTTCAACTATGTCAACATCGTTTATACGATATTTTTCAGGATTGAGGTAGATTTATTATAATAAAATCTTCCAAATTGTATTTAATGAGTTATTATAAGTTTGACTGTGTATGTCCTAATCTTATACACTTCATGGTTTATGGTTAAAGTGTTGACATATTTATCTTCTCGTTTTAATATTAATGTTTATGTTATCTGTCAACATTTTTATATGAGGAATTCATTGGTCTTAGTATGTGATGGGTGGAGACCCGTATAGCTCCTTGATACATCAGTAGGTCTTATGAGACAATTTAATGTCTTGGAACAAGTCCTTAACAAAAACTTTTAATTGTAGTCTTGGTACGAGGCCCTGACTATGTGGTTATAATGTTCGACATTATGCATTACATCATTATGAAATTATATATTGATATTAAATGTTATTATTCGACAAGTATAATATCCATGTGAATAAGTAAATGAAATTATTTGATTTAACTTATCCATATTATGATAGTTTTTATGTTTAAATGGCTTGGGTTTTTGTCATATACACTGACTTAAATGTTTATTCTTATTTATGATAGTTTCTGCTTAATTGTTATCCCTGCTGATCATATGAGCTCACCCCTTTTATATGTTTTTCCCCAAGATGTGATGAAGTGTATTATGATTGATATTCATGCTTAATCTAGTAGAATAATGGAATTCCCAATGATTTATTTATGTTGAGTTTTATTTTAGAAATTATATTGTAATGTTTATATATGTAATCTATTTTTCCAAGACAGATAAACTGATCAGTCCTTCGGGAGATGATTCCTTGTAATCATGCCAATGTATTAAAATAATTAGTAGACTTTGGGTAAATGGAGTTGGGTACTTACAATGATTAACTTGATAATTTAATTAAATATCATTTTAATATTTGATATCCAATATAAATTATTTCTCACAAGACCTATAAACTATGTTTATCAACCCTCAATAATACTTATCAAGTATTGAATAAATACAATTTATTTAGTAAATTATTATCATGATATTATTCGACCATAAATAAATAAATATTATATTATCTAAATGGGAAATATAAATTTATTAAATTTTCTTCACATATTATATTCTATTGAATAACTTTTAATGGAATATATGTGATCTAGAGAACAAGAATAACCATTAAAACACCTATGTAAATAATATTTAATCAACTTATTAAATATTATCTAATAAAATATACTATCATACAGATATTCTGGTTAAATTTTCTGTGTGTACCTCATGGACTATTTCATAATGGAATAAGGTGAAGTAGCCTAAATTCCTAGGTTAGAATCTAGAAATATGGAAAGGCACCCATGGAGAATGAATTTAATTCCACAATGTCATAATACCTTGTTCGGATTCATACTATTTAATATAATTTCATTATCATGATATCTATAATCATACTGGATGGATGCTATTGCCATCAACTTATATACTTGATGTCTCTTTATTTTAATTTTTAGAAATAAAAAATTTCTATAGAACACCATGGACATGGAATTATTTAGGTTATATCATCTCCATTAAAGGACTTAATATAAAATTTTTTAATGAACAAAATGGTCAAACCATTAAATATTCTACTCACATTATATTATCATGAATAACTCTTGATATAATATATGCTATAAAAAATTATAATAATTATTACAGCATGTTCATGAAATATATTTATTCAACTTTTTAAATAAAAAAATATTATTTAACATAGATTCATTATACACTTATTGAGTAACCCTTTGGGCATATTTCTCATTGGAATTAGGATAATAATCCTAAACTCTAAGGTTATCGTACAACAACATGCCAATGCACCAATAGAGAATGAATGTAATTATACTATGAAAGAATACATCATACAGATTCTTATTATGTAATATAATCCATTTAACATTATTTATCTAATCGAGGAGGATGCACAATGCATCCACTAGCCTTTGTTCTCGATGTCGCTATCATTCTATTTATATAAATAAATTTTTTTTATAGAACACATTTGTCATAGATATATTTAAACTACATAATTTTTATCGAAGGGATTGAGATAAAAAATTCTATTACTAAATAGAAGGGAAAAATCCTATCTTTCATTATTCATTAATACAATATTTTTATGACGCACCAAACATTTTCTACCTCATTGAGAAAATATATCATCATGGTTTTCTCAAGTACATCAAAATTACATGAATTATAATATTAATTATTAATAAAGTTAATGTATAAGGATCAATATACACATAATCAGATAGAAACATCCAATGAAACTATTAAATGTGAATTTTCTACTGGAAGGTCTCGTTCTATAAACATCTTACACTGTATATTACAAAGTGTGCACCATGTGAATGTTACTAAAAGTTCTATAACTCTACACCAATAATATCTTGTGATATTTATGTCTTTATATTTATAGCATTCAATAATATAATGTGTATTTATGTATAATTTCGAAACACTTTTGGGTTTTCATCCTAGCGGGGAACAACTATGAC
This sequence comes from Viscum album, assembly GCA_963277665.1. Taxonomy (NCBI): domain Eukaryota; kingdom Viridiplantae; phylum Streptophyta; class Magnoliopsida; order Santalales; family Viscaceae; genus Viscum; species Viscum album. Next base: position 1,006,733,636 of record OY728119.1, on the reverse strand, counting down.
CTTTTGGTGTGACAACTACTCTTAGGACATTATGACATACAATGTTACATAGAAGAACAATAATAATGAGATAAAGAGTTTATTAATATTAAAAATTCGATTAATGGATATTATAAAGTACGTAGTTTTTTTTGGGATCTACTCCAATAGGTGTGACATTAGTTGTAATTTAATTTGGGTTTGGGGTTATGTCAATTCGTGGGAAAAGTCAATGGATTAAATTAAATTATTAATATATTTTAGTTTATTTTATTTATTTCCATTGACCTAGGAATTTCTTAATTAACACACTCTATAAAAATAAGTACTATGTTATTTGAACCCCTCTATACTATGACATATCTAGGGAGATCTCTCAGTAGAGTTGACATTGAAATATAGATTGAGATCAAGGATTATTACACAACTATAACATGTGATTTATTATTATTCATCTATAAATATATAGCGTTATTAAAATGAATAAACAATTTATGTTATTATTTTAATGCATCACTATTGAATCTTTTCATTACCAATGATCAATACCCCTGAGTTTGGGTGTCTTATTGATTATTTTAAACAAATTGTTGACATGTGGTGGATTACGTATTAGTCCCAACAAAGTAATTTATAATCGAGTTGTTCTATGCCTTAAATTCATGATTTTATATTTTATTTATATATTTTAATCCTTATTGTTGATAATATTTTAATAAATGGTTTAAAATATAATCCTAACTATGATTTATTTCTTAATTTTATGTTTTGTAGTTTTCTCCCTCTATTTTACCTTCATTTGTCACCAGGGTTCAATTGGCTGGCGGTTTGAAATTTTTTCAATAATCATTTTGCGTATTGATTGATTATGTGATCCAAAAATTGATATTGTGTGTTTATAATAATATATTATCAAATAATATAGAATCATAACTAATAATATATATTCATAGGTTAAATCGATGATGAATATTTTTCTAAATAGCATTTGAAAAATGACAAGAGCTAATTATTATTAAATTTATAAATAATGAATGATACAATATGAAATCTCCTGAAGTGTTAATGATGGTCATAAAATTTATGGAATTTTAAGTAGATTTCATACCGAAATAGAAAATGGATCTACAAAATCAGATTTTGTGGGACTGGGGAAACCATTTAATTTTTTTTGAATACATGCCATGTATTTAATGACACATTTCACATGACTCGCTAATATGGTGGATAGGGTTTTTGAGGGAGTTAAATATCACATGGATATGTGAGTGAGTCACATACCATGTGTTACAAACTTATCAGGGATATTGTCTACTTGAAGAACATGGAAAGGTAACTGTCTGGCCCAATATGTTGTATGTTTTAGGCAATACAATGTGTACCCTTAGAGTGACATAGCTATAGTAGATGAGACACATGAAGAGTTCCATTGTGTAAATGAAACATGCTGTAACACTAGTCCAAGAAATTCAATTCCACTTTACCTTGTATTCGTTGGTCATGTGTTTATTCTCCCCTCTACCCTCCCAGGTGGAGTTGGTATCTCAACCATTTAGAATAGGTTCCTCCTGGGGAATGGTATTTCACCCATGTGATCTCATAGTTGGGTTACATTAAATGTAAAAGTGGATAGAGTCATGTTTTCACCCATAATAATTAGTCAAGGATCCTCTATCTATGGATTTCTTATTCCCCCAATCCATAGAGACAAGATGATATAAGGGTCCTTTACTGTTATTGATATTTAACCCATAGCCATGGGGAAAGGATTCACTAACATCATGTGAGGTACTAACCATTAATTTCTATATATATAATGGTTGTAATCTATGGATACTAGGTTTCACCGCTCACTATATGTTTTGGAATTTACAAGGGGATGTCTATACTTCTATAAGGATATCATGGTGTTCTATTTTTCTTAGCTCATTTTTTATGAATTGTAGCTGACATTCACTTAAGTGCTTTATTATCGGTGATTTTTAGGTTTCCCTACTATGTTTTAGTATATTCAACCATTGATGAGATCTTCCAAAATGTGAAAGGTTTTATATAGATGATAGGATATGTGATAGATATATATGAGGACTTCGTGTAGGTTGGGCTTAGTGTAGCCATGCAGTTGTGGTAAATGATTAGTGGATAGGTTGGTGTTGGTATGCTAACATAATTTCCCCTCTTCTTGTCTAGTTGGACCACATTTATTGACATTATGATTGTATTTTTTCTACTTTTCTTTGATAATTTAAAATAATATTCTTTTTCTGAATTCTAGTACCATTCCTGTAATTTTTTTATCTTGTTCGTGTTCCCATTACTATGGTGTGTATGGATATTCATGTGTGTTTTTCTATATGTAGTTTAGGATATGAACACCCCAATGTGTGTGATTCTTTCTCTATTTTAATCTCTATTTTCTATACAATTGTATGATAAATTGTATTTTCAGTTATTGTGTGCCCAAAACCTTGGTGGGGCCCTTGTTAAGTTGGTACATGACATGAATGTTAATCCCTAGACGTCAAATAAAGAGGATTGTCTCTAAATTGGACCACAATTAAATATTTTTTTTAATATGAGGTTAAATTGAATTTCAAATTTCTCTCTTATGGTCAACATTAATTATCTGAATTCTTAATATACAACTCATTCTATTATTCAATCCAATAGTATCAAACATTCTACAATATGTTTCTTTCACCAAGTTTAACATTATATTTCTTTATTTACATTGGATATGCTCTCGAATGTATATTGGTGATTTGTAATTTACTTAGTAGGTGTGATATATATATCTTTCACCAAGGTGGGATGTATTTTCATTTTTATGATACATTCTTTGTCTCATTATTGGCAGGAAAATATATTTCTCTCCAAAATACTTATCTATAATAGACTTAAAAAATTTACCACATTTGATTTCAGTTTTAGATTCCAATAGATTCCAAACGCCCCTGTTTGTTTCATTATATAACCATTATAATATCATAAAAATAAAATCCCCCCCATTTACCTCCATTTTAGTATATCTATTTAGGTATTTTAACATCTAGAAGATCTCTTCAAAATAATATTTTTGTATGAAAGGGAGGGAAATTTAACATTAGAAATGTGAATTGCTTTTTAAAAAAATAATAAATTAAATCATGAACATTTATAAATTATTTTAATCACATTTTTTACCAAACAAAATAGTATAGGTTTTGTAGCTCATTATCCATTAAATTCAAATAGTTTCTATAAAATAAATTGTTCTAACTAATTTTCTCCCTACCCACACTCATGAAATCTACATAAATCATAGATCAACAAAAATATGGATATTTTTATTTTTATATATGTACATTATAAAATATTTAGTTTATAATATATGAATCATGTAATTAATTTCAAGGTAGGATTAACAATAGGGTTCATTTATAAATGGTTATAAAATAAAAGTAATTACTTAATCATATTTTCATAGATTCCATGAATTCTCAACGATTTTTACTAGATTACTCATGATGTTATGGTTATTGAAAAAAATATTTTTCTGGAGACAAAAGGATTTTAAAAAATAGTTCAACTATGATTTAGAGTCCTCTCAAGTATAAGATAATGATAAAAGACAGTATTTCAGGGAATTATATTCAAAAATTACCAGGATTTTCATAAATTAACATAACATTTAATTAAAAAATTATTTTCAGTATTCTTCTAATTTTAGTGTTTGAGTAAAATTTAACTATACATATTGGCATAGATTTTCAATTTTCAAGTGTAATCTAATTAATTTCACAAGTATAATAAATAAACTAAAACTATAAGTAGAAAGATATGATATAATTTTAAAAATAAAAAAAATCCAATACATGAAAATATATAAAAAAATTACTAAACATCATTGTTCTGTCCCCCATTCATAAATGATGCAGTATCCAAAATTTATTCGAACAAATTTATTATGTAATTATATATTAAATAAAATCATAAAAATAAATATTTATTTATGAAAGGTAAAAATAGATGATATTTTGGGATAATAAGGTTAGAGGATTATGGTCTCATACACTGGATGTTATATAATGTAGCCATATAATTTCATTAATATGTATCCATTAACTATGAATGAATATATATCTCTTTCCAGCAAAATATTATAAACACCAATAGGATATACATCAGTAAATGTATATTAATTATCCCATGTTTAATGAATATTACTTGGAATCGTGTAGAATCGTGAATTTTACAACATCATTATGTCTCTGAATGATAGTAGACTAACTGTATAAATATTTTATGACAAACATACTTATTTTTGTTTAAAATTTGAAATTTTTTAAAAGGTCAAAATTGAATTTAATCTATTTTGTTCTTCTAAAATTTTCACTATATTCTAGAAATATTTTTTTAAGGATTAATCCCACTCACATCCTAGTATGCCTTTCATCACAATTCCATGTGAATGAGATAGATATTCCAAAAAATAGCCTATATGGGATAATTCTTATGGTGGGTTTATAAACATTAAATTATCCACATAAGGTGTCATCCATTATTCTTCCTCCAATAATTAAAATTTTGTTTATTATTTTTTTTAAAATAAATTCACTAGAATGCTACGTTGGACTCTTCTACTTGGTCGTTAGTCTATCAATGACTGAGTATTGATGTCTAATGGTTCACTCTATACACTCTAAGTGAATACTTTATTCTATTATTTCAATAATGAGCATTTTATTCTCTGATGAAGGGTATGCGTATTCTATGACTACAATAGATATTAGATCATCCAAAATAAAAAACAAAATTAGTATTATCAGTTTTGGTTTCTTTATATTCCACCCATTTTGAAGAATTATTCACTAAAAGAAAGATATAAAAATTTAAAATTTTAATGGGAAATGAAATCTCTTCACTATATTTCCAAAATATAAAAACATACACAAAAACTGTGTGATATTTATTGAATTTCATGTCCATTAGAAATATTTCAATAAAAACTGACATTTTTTCATATTTTTTACAAAATTCATCTATATATTTGACTAATATTTTCTAATAAATTTGGGAATATTAATATCCCCTTATTTCATTTGAGGCCCAAAGTAGCCTCCCTATGATAACATGTGGAAAAATTTAAAAATCGATTCAATTTCACTTTTGGAAAAGCTTCTTATTATCACTAGATCATTGAATATTTTCCCAGAAAATGAATCTTCACAAATGTAAGATTTAAATTCTGATATTAGTCCATGAATATTGGGGGATTTAAGTGGTTTTTTACATATAAAGTTATCATATATTTCATTATATAATAATACTATAAAACTTCTCCATTATCCAAGTAGAGATACTCCCCTAGAATATGTTTTGGTAGTATTTTTAAAACAAGAGTCTTTACTTCTAATGTTTTGGGAAGTATGGTAAATCTATTTTCGAAATGGTTCTTATAAAGATTATTTAAATTAATTTCTTAATTTATATCCTAATCTAACAGCATTTATATCATAATCATAGTCTTTAAAACTACCTACTTCCTTAAATATCTTAGGTATACATGAATATAAAAAATTGAAAAATTATGTCTATGAAAAATTGATATGAATTTGTACTTAGAAAATTGAAATGTTTAAAATTTATTTCCATTGATAGTGTAGTTTAATTGGGAATAATCTATGATTTTAATGTATGATACAATGTGTTATGGTATTCCCTCAATTATATATGAAAATAATTCTCTATCTTCTTGTTTATAGGCATCACAATGTTGCTGGAATGGTTTTTCCCCAACTAGGTGGATGGATTATTGGAAGGTTTATTATTATCATAATCACCTTTTCTATGGTTTTCCAACAATCATAATTAAATTTATAATTATTATAATTGAATAATATATAAGATATAGGTATATCAATATTAATATAATTCTAGATGAATATCTTATAGGACCCAATAAGTACAAACAATGATGTAACATGATCTGTAGATTTTGGGAAAGGTAATGAATTTGTCACTTAAACATTTAATTTTTCTACTTCAATTAACGTTTTTTAAATAATATCCCAATGTAAAATTACCCACTCTACACTGATTTATTTCCAAATTTTAAACAATATTCTTTTCATAGAATGTTTTCAAAACTGTTTTAACAATTTTCAAACAATGGTCAGAATAATTTTCCAAAACTGTGAAGTCATCAAAGATTACCCTTAATAATAAATTTGTGTATTTAAAAAATATACTTTCAATGAACCTATAAAATGTTACTAAGTCATTAAAAAATTCAAATTTAATCCTTATATAATAAAACTCTCAAAATAGACAAATTACGATTGTCTTCTCTAAATCCTCCATAAAAAGGGTGCATGAAAACATCAAAATAATTCATCCATGAAGCAATAATGAGTTATAATTTAAAATATATCTAAAATAAGGACTATAAAAGGGATATTTAAACAATATTTTTTAGTGAAATTATTTATCATTTTATGGTCCATACACAACCTCTAATTATTCTGAATTCGTATAGATATTAATTCATTATATTAATTCCATTGAATGGTTGAGATTTTCATCTTGGGAAATAAATGGATGTGGATAATTTTTCATGAATATAAAATATGAAAGATGATAACTATTTTAAATTTATTATATGTACTCCTCTTCACTAACCCGATCAAGGTGGGATTTATCCTCCTTTGTTATGGAGTAACTTTTTCACAATATCCTTTATGTATAATTACATTTGAGAATATTTTTTTGATTTACTTCTATGTTATTACATATGGTTTTAAATATTGCATAGAAATTATTTTTCAAATGTTAAATAAAATATCAAGGAATAACATATGGATGATTAAAATAGATCATTATTCTCTATTCATCTATGAATAATTATGATATATAAATATTTGAAACAAATATTTTGGTGTTATAATGTTAAGAGGGATATTACAGAGTTTATGTCTCAATAAATGGTATGACAACATGTAAATATATAATTATATTAGTATAATTTTATTCTTAAAACATTATCTATAAATTTTTGGAAATGGGAAATATTATCCATATTTTTTTGGACTCCCAATAACCCCAAATGTAATAACATTTGGGTGGCAGCTAGTCACCATAAAAGTCATCAAATTTTATTACATTCAATGGAGATTTCACTATCAATACTCATTACAATATATAAATAATGTATGTTATAATATAGCATGGAGTTCCACTCCCTATTATATATGATATTGATATGTGTTTTACCTCATGGTTCTAGAGAACCTTTTAGTAAGAGTTAAATACAGAACTGAGTTTTAGTATTGTTTATTAAACTTCGAAATATATTCATCCTAAGAGAACAAATAAAACTCTAGAGTATGTATTAAAATGATGTTCAATGGGATTACAAGGATGTTGGGATCATATCTATCCCATAGTAAAGTTTCATTTTATAATACTATGAATTTTAGCATTAAAATGGAACCTTATAATTCTTTGAATCCAAAGTACTTTCACACTCCAACGTGCATGGTTGAATTTTGAGAAAAGAATATGATGCGACAAAATATTATCGAATTGTTCATATAGAGAGTATAATACATTAAAATTACAATAAAATCTATGAAAATTAAATATGAAATAAATCTATATAGACAATGATTTTACGTGTAGTTTAATCTCATAGATATGGTGTTTTTTATATCATCGTTGATGAAAATCACAAGGGATATAATGAAGGGAATGATTAGTCTATGATATTTCAACCCTTTTGAGATCCATGATCTCATCAGAGATATGGCCTATCAACAATCACTCCCACATAACCTACCTTATGTACTAGATGTGTTTCAGGTATCCATCTTCAGGAAGTACATAACAAATACCTCACATGTACTATATCCATTTGTGGTAACATTGTAAATTGATCTTTCATAAGAGAAGAAGCCAATGAAGATCATAGATCGCAGATACAATGTTCTATGAAACAAGACAACTCACCTAGTTAAAGTATTAAGGTTGAACCACATGTTTGATGAAGTAACATGGGATGTTGAAAAGGATAAAAAATAGAAGTACCCTAAAATATATTAGTATATGAAATTTTATGTTCACGGGTGAAATTTCAGATGGTGATAATAATTCTACATCCCAATCATCAATAAATTAAATTTCCCTTTTAATGAATAATTAATTATTAATTAATGTATTAATATAAAATAGTTTCACACTAATATATTTATTTGGGGGTAATATATACTATGGATGATTTAAAAGACCATTAAGAATATAAATATTTATAATATATTCATTGTATACAAAGAAAACCAGCTAGAAGCTAAGATTCTGACTATTTATTAAATAAAAGAAAAAGGTATAGAGGAGACGGGAGGGGTCAAACAACGGAAAATGTCCTCATCCATCAAACACAACATTACAGATCATAATAAGACCTGTCATTCCCATAATCAGAGTCATCAACAGTTTCCCATTCAGAGTGGGACTTACCCTGATTGATGATCATAAGAATATCGGAATTGAACTTGCTTGCAAGCTTAGAAGATCGGGTAGATATAGTCCATGGTGTGTTAGAATAATCCTTCCTTGGCCGTCTCTTCGAAGGAGCAGGAGTGAAGGCTAAAAAATCATCAACCTTACCTTTCCCAGAAATTAGTGCATCCTTGAAAGTGCTAGGACTTCCAAAACCCGCTGCTATCTCTTCTTCCTCAGAGATGTCACCCCACTTCCCAGAAATCATAGAGGAAAGCTTCTGAATTTCCTTATGACAATCAAAATTTTGAGGTGGCTTGGATTCAGGAGCCAACTCAATAGTCTCATCACTTATCGAGCATTCACCGGGACTACCATGCATACTTCTATTTGGAGGGTCAGTGCACGCAGGGGATCCATCCACAGAGACGCTTGCAGTATGTCCAGTCGTAACTAACTTAGTGGGAGTAATAGCATGACCATCTTTAGATGTAATCTCCTTGGAGAAATCAGCTCGAGCATTAGAGGGACCACTCATCAGAGACTTGTACACTATCGATCTTTTTCCATTCAAATTATGCACATGAGAAACAGATTTACCAGAAGCCAACATCTCTGCCTGAGTGACAGATGATTTTTTGAGAAAGTCTCTATCATGATTTGACAAGTCCAGACGCTTCCCTCAAATTTCCTTCTACAAAGAGTAGCTGGATGACCCTTCATCCCACATCTCTCAGAAGAGATCATCCTCCCACATAACTCCAACGAGTGCCCAACATCCATGAATTCAGTCAAAAGAGAGGCTTCCTTTCATACTCAACCTCAATATTGATATTATCAGTGGGAGTGGAAAGAGTTACCTTATCAATTAAGGTGGAACTCAAATCAACCTCCACTAGCATTTTGGAAAAGTGGCCAAACCGAAAAACTTCAGTTTCCTTGTCAAGGCGAATAGGGGACCCAATTTCCATGCCTATGTCATGAAGAATATTTGCATGCCAAAGGACCCAATTAAGCCCATGCAACTGGACCCAGACCCGAGAGAAATCATTCCATGCACAAGAGGAATTGAAATCAAGGGACCATTCCAGAAGATGGAGCCATCCATGTTTCAATGATAGGGACCCAATGCTCCACGCATGTACTTTGAAAGCATTTGTTGGGAAAATGCAATGGAAGAATCCACGACCAAGAGAAACACACCACCAATCAGAGGATCCCCACAAAAACAAATCTCATCTAACTAGATCATCAAACATCCAGGAAATCACACCCTTCGATAGAACAAGACACACAATTAGTGAATTCTTTCCAATTTCAATCCTCTCCACAAATATATTAGTACTGACATCAACATGAGCCGTTGAACCCTTTCGAAGAATCCTAATTGAATGGGAGTCAATAAATGAAGAAAATGCAGGAAAAGATACAGGACATCCTGCTTGTACACCCAGGTTCTTTACATTGCCATCCATTATCATTGAAGGATATTTCAGCTACACTGAAAGGGGATCAGAAAGCATGGTTGTGGATACCAAACTCTTTGGAAACACCCTCTTCACCACAGACCCAGTCAAATCCATATCCCACACTACTCCAGCCCACCGATTCACACTGCTAACCCTATTATCCACTCCAGATCAGGAATCACAAACCACATATTTACAATTCACAGGCGGCAGTTCAGAAAAATGCACACCGTTAGCCCTATTTTTTGTACCTCTCGAACCCCTCGTGGTTTAATTTTCATGATCACAATCACTCTCTTATTTTACTAATCTTGTTTTAAGTGTTTTTGGATAATAGACATGATTTCAGGTGGCCAAGGAATTGGGCCAAGAAAGCAAGAAGTCAAAGTGGACTGTTTTTAAGACCACCGGCCAACCGGTGTCCCACCACCGGCCAGCCGGTGGCACCCAGCCATAACAGTGTTTGCTACTGCCTCAGCACCGGCCAACCGGTGGCCTCCTCACCGGCCAGCCGGTGGTGCCTGAGCCCGAAGGCCTCTCCATTTTACAATCACCGGCCAACCGGTGGCTCTGCACCGGTCCTCCGGTGAGCCCAGTCAAACTAGCCGTTGGGCCTTTGACCAGACCTGTCTACTTGCCTCCCAATGGCTCCGAAGCCTTTTCCAACGGCTCCGAAGACCCCCAAATGCCATATGAGGGTTCCCCCTCTATAAATAAAGGACTAGGAACACCCGGAAGCCTAAGAAAACATGTCGGAACAATTGTGAAGCCAACAGACACATTTTCCATCATTTGGAGAACCTCCGGCGAATTGCTCCAAGGGAACCCCACTTGCTCCAACACACTTCCACATCCAAGGAGCACCACCATAGAAGCTTGGGAGTGCACGTCTTCAACTCCAATCATCCATTGGCGCCCAAGGCTTCTCCCATTACGGTTTTTATTGTTTTATTCATTTTGAGAATCAAATTGGGTTAGTGCCTACAAACCCCCATCTCTTTCATTTCTCTCTTCATTTGGGTTTTTACACTACCTTTAAGGTGTGAAGAGGTTAGTCAAGCCTTTCCTTTTAAAAGTATTGAGTCAAAGGTGAGCTAGCCTTCACCCGTAAAAAGGCTAGTGGGTTTCTTGCTCAAACCATTAAAAAGCAAGCTGTAATAGGTGAGCTAGCCTTCACCTGTAAAAAGGCTAGTGGGTTTCTTGCTACAACCATTGAAAAGCAAGTGGTAGTAAATCTCTCAACGGTTGAGTTGGGAGCGGAGACGTAGGCCGGGTTTAAGGCCGAACTCCGTTATCAATTCTTGTGTCTTGCCTCTTTATTTCCCCTGCACTTTTAACTTTGATTTTAAATTGTTAATTAATTTTTAAAAGGCAATTCACCCCCCCTCTTGCCATCACTCCTTTCTTTCTCCGCCCAACAATTGGTATCAAAGGCAAAATTTGAGTAATACCTTCACCAATTTCAAATTCAAGATCCATTGTGATGGCTTCAACCTCTTTCGCCCCCGAAGGCTATTCTTTGGGTCGTGCTCCATTTTTTGATGGAACCGACTATAACTATTGGAAAACCCGCATGACCACTTTTCTTAGAAGTAAAGGTTATCCTATTTATAGAATTGTCATGCATGGTTATTCTCTCTCTTCCCCCGATGAATCCAAATGGACTCAAAGCCGACATTAAAAATTTCGAGCTTGATGGCAAAGCCATGAACGCTCTTCATTGCGGCCTTGATCATAATGAATTCAATCGAGTTTCCACATGCACCTCTTCACATGAAATCTGGAAACTATTGGAGGTTACCCATGAGGGGACCAACAAAGTTAAGGATACTCAATTGGAAATGTATCGTCAAGATTTTGAGTCATTTTCTATGCACCCACATGAATCTATTTCTGATATGTTTACTCGATTTACTGACATTTGCAATGGAAGAAAATATCTAGAAGATAATATTTCTGCAGAAACGATGGTCAAGAAGATCCTATGGATCCTACCAAGCTCATGGGCTCCGAAGGTAACGGCAATACAAGAAGCAAATGACATCAAGAACATGCCGGTCGAAGAGCTCATCGGCTCCCTCATGACCTACGAGATCACCATGAGGAGGCAAGCTGAAAAAGAAGGCAAACCGATCAAAGTTCCAAAGAACATCGCCTTCAAATTACAACAAGAAGAAAGCTCATCCTCCTCATCTTCTTCCTCTTCAAGCGGCGATTCCGAAATGGAGAATCTTGCCCGCAAGATGCACAAATTCACGAAGAAGCACAAAAAGAAGAAACCTCGCAAGGCCCGCAAGGCTCAACCCGACGAAAAATCCGAGCCCGAGGTAACATGTTACGGGTGTGGCGAGAAAGGCCATTACAAGCCCGATTTTCCACTCAAAAAGAAAAAGGCCAAGAAAACGGAGAAGAAAAAGGCATTCAAGGCCACTTGGAGTGATAGCTCCTCATCCTCCTCCTCCTCCTCAAGCGACAACGGTAAAAAATGCCTAATGGCATTTCATGAGGTAACCTCTTCCGACTCCTCATCCTCTAGTTGTTCAAATTCTTTTAATCATCTATCTTATGAGGATCTCCAACATGCTAGAGATCAATTGGAGGAAGGTTTTCACGAACTTTCTTCCAAATTTATTGCTTTAAAAAAGAATTTCAAAAAACTCTCTTTCGAAAAAGAACAACTTCTCAAAGAGAAGGAAGAGTTGACCCTCAAAATCCAAAACCTTTCCGATGTTGATTCCATGGAATAAACTATCAAAGACTTAAGGGAATCCCTAGCTAAGTTCACCCAAGGTGAACAAAATTTGAACAATTTGCTTGGTTCCCAACGCGTATCTAGAACCACCCAAGGGCTTGGCTATTCCAAGCAAGCTTCCTCTTCCCATGCTCCAACTATTTTTGTAAGGGGGAGCTCTCAATTTAAATTTTGCAATTATTGTAAAAAAGCTGGGCACTTAATTTATGAGTTCGATTGCAAAAATACCCGGTATGGAAGGCCCAAAACCATTTTCCTTAACGATGAATTTCATAAGAGAAGACCCGCCACTAGACAAGTATGGATTGAAAAATCCCTTCTAGCGAGTCTCTCCGAGCCAAAATTTGTCTCGGTTTCAAACACTTCTCCCCGGTGATTTGTTATTTTTATTTAGGGGGAGTTAGGATTGTTTAAGCCTTTTTTCTTTATTTTCAAAAATTTTCATTTCAAAACTTTCAATTCAAACTGTTATTCAATTTTCATTTCAAAACGTTCAATTCAAACTGTTATTCAATTTTCATTTCAAAACATTCAATTCAAACTGTTATTCAATTTTCGATTCAAAACTTTCAATTCAAAAGTCTCAATTCAATTTTCGATTCAAAACTTTCAATTCAAATTTCAAAAATTTCAATTGGTTTAAATTCTCTATCTCGTTTTTCAAACATTTTCCCTCAATCAAGTTTTATGCCCCGTGCTATTTTGATAATCACAAAGGGGGAGAAATTCTTGGTTGATTGGGGGAAAATCTTTTAAAGCATGCCTTTCATTTCATTTTTACATTGTTTGTTTTGGTGATTGTGATCATCAAAATAGGGGGAGATTGTTGTACCTCTCGAACCCCTCGTGGTTTAATTTTCATGATCACAATCACTCTCTTATTTTACTAATCTTGTTTTAAGTGTTTTTGGATAATAGACATGATTTCAGGTGGCCAAGGAATTGGGCCAAGAAAGCAAGAAGTCAAAGTGGACTGTTTTTAAGACCACCGGCCAACAGGTGTCCCACCACCGGCCAGCCGGTGGCACCCAGACAGAAGGCTGAGCCACTGCCTCAGCACCGGCCAACCGGTGGCCTCAGCACCGGCCAGCCGGTGGCACCCATCCAGAACAGTGTTTGCTACTGCCTCAGCACCGGCCAACCAGTGGCCTCCTCACCGGCCAGCTGGTGGTGCCTGAGCCCGAAGGCCTCTCCATTTTACAATCACCGGCCAACCGGTGGCTCTGCACCGGTCAGCCGGTGAGCCCAGTCAAACTAGCCGTTGGGCCTTTGACCAGACCTGTCCACTTGCCTCCCAACGGCTCCGAAGCCTTTTCCAACGGCTCCGAAGACCCCCAAAGGCCATATGAGGGTTCCCCCTCTATAAATAAAGGACTAGGAACACCCGGAAGCCTAAGAAACATGTCGGAACAATTGTGAAGCCAACAGACACATTTTCCATCATTTGGAGAACCTCCGGCGAATTGCTCCAAGGGAACCCCACTTGCTCCAACACACTTCCACATCCAAGGAGCACCACCATAGAAGCTTGGGAGTGCACGTCTACAACTCCAATCATCCATTGGCTCCCAAGGCTTCTCCCATTACGGTTTTTATTGTTTTATTCATTTTGAGCATCAAATTGGGTTTGTGGCTACAAACCCCCATCTCTTTCATTCCTCTCTTCATTTGGGTTTTTACACCACCTTTAAGGTGTGAAGTGGTTAGTCAAGCCTTCCCTTTTAAAAGGATTGAGTCAAAGGTGAGCTAGCCTTCACCCGTAAAAAGGCTAGTGGGTTTCTTGCTCAAACCATTAAAAAGAAAGCTTTAATAGGTGAGCTAGCCTTCACCTGTAAAAAGGCTAGTGGGTTTCTTGCTACAACCATTGAAAAGAAAGCGGTAGTAAATCTCTCAACGGTTGAGTTGGGAGCGGAGACGTAGGCCGGGTTTAAGGCCGAACTCCGTTATCAATTCTTGTGTCTTGCCTCTTTATTTCCGCTGCACTTTTAACTTTGATTTTAAATTGTTAATTAATTTTTAAAAGGCAATTCACCCCCCCTCTTGCCATCACTCCTTTCTTTCTCCGCCCAACACTATTCACACGATCCAAATCAACAGTACCCAGAATCACAAATCTGGAAGCACCATGAACATCTAAAGGAGCCACCCTCAAAGCAGGTGACATATCTGGGAGTCCTTCATCCCGGAGAGTGATGGTCACATCTGAAGGAGCCACCCTCGATGCCAGATCTCAGATTCCTTCATCCCGGTGAGTGACGGTTTGAGCATCGCGCCTCAGATATGGAGGCAAGGCCTTCACCACAGTCGCATCATCATTCAACTTAGACCCCAGATCCCCAACCACGAGCACTGGGTGAAGGTAGTGTGGGAGAGGCATGATATACCCTAGACGGGAGATCCTCGGTAGCCATGGGGGCGTGTCACCCACTCCCCCTGAAACCCGAGTGCCATCAAACGTGTTGTCTCCATACAAACCATATGTTTTTTGTATAGTGGACATTAAGAATAGTATAATAAGGGATATGATAAAATACATTCGACACAGATGAATGAATTGATGCCCTCATCCAGTACAATCTTACTCTATGAAGCCCATATTTTAGAGCTTTTAAGGGTGAACGAATCATTGGCATTTGGCCTTAACAAATCCCAATTTTAAATTAAACAACTAAATCATGATAGACGCTATTTATGGGACATGCTCAATCTTATTGAGTTTGCGATCCAAATCATGTTTATATAAAAACCCTAAGAAAGTCCCATGTTAACACACATTACCATTAGGGAATAATATATTCCAATAAAGAGCTATATATCTTGACCATTTTAAAATTTATTTTTATGTTATATTTTTCAGAAATTAAAGAATTTTATTTATTCTTTTCATTTTTAATATATAAATTATTAAATAATGAGTTTGATAAAAATCATATTTTGATACTATGAAACACCATTTTTATTTTTAGGAATATATAGTTTCGATCAAAACATACTTTCTAATGAATTCAATAGTTTATTAGATTATATTTATTTTATTAAAATTTTATTTTTAAATAATAGATATTTATATATAAATTTATGAAGTTTAATGTCATTTTTTACTGTTCAAAAAATGATTATTGTCAAAAAACCATTATTTAAAAAAATGATTTTTATTTAAATTTTAAATAAAAAATTTTAATTAATTAAATTGGTAAAAATGAAATATTTTTTAAATAATCCCCTCTAAATTATATAACAGTGAATTTTTCATTATTATTTGAGTCGAAAAAATTTTTCAATAAAAATTAAATATGTTATGAATTATAAAATCCTAAAATCCATAAAATTATGTAATAAATACTATAAAAAGAACACATAAAAAACATTATATTTCCCATTTAAAATAACTATTTATGTTATTCTATTTTTTTCATAAACCCTTAGTTAATCATTATAAACATATATTATATTTTACATTTTAAAAATAATGCTTAATAAATATGACTCACCTAAACATCCATGATTGTATAAATATAATGTGTTCAGTTCTTATCCTTATAAAATATGAAATCCACACCTAATTAGAAAATAAAAAACTAAAAAACCATGGGATGGTTTCTGGATTATATTAATTTATCAAAGAGATTCCCAAACATATGTTCAAAAATTAATAAATAATTCTCTTAAAAATTGAAATAGAACCCCAACCAAGAACCCATCTCTCATCACTCAAAACCCTTTAATCATGAATTTACTATTACCTTAAACCTCTATATACATCCCAAGGTGTTCCTGATCTCTTAATATTCTCCCCCAAACATTTAGAAGTGAAATATCAAGATAAAAGATCCTCTCATTCTCCTCTGTATTCAAGAACCTTGTTTAAATTATGCAGTTTTTTTCTAATTGTTATTTTTGAATATATTTTCACCCGTCATCATTTTCACTTAAGGGAATTCACTTAGATGTACCTATACATCATTTAGTTGGGACATCCATGTATGAAACCCACAATCCTTAATGGCATGATTTGGTGTAACTAAATAACCCATAATTTTTTTTATCTATGTGGAACACTTATGCATGTACATGATATGAATTAGATAGGAGGGACCAAAATTATATAAACATCCAATGTATTTTTTTATATACTTGTCTAATGAGAAATTATATATAGGATTGAGGAGTAAATTTTATCCATGATTGTACTATTTCCAAAATGTTATTTTGTCTTGGTATTTATCATGAACTTATTTTTGTGTCATGTTTTACATTACTTCCACATTCCTATGTTTCCCTCGTGTTATCATCAAATTTCATGCTTCGATGTTCATGTTTAGGATTCTTAGAAATTTTATGTCTCATTGATTTTTATTTGGACTTAGATGTATTAAATTCATCATGTTATTCCCTTATTATTCCCTTTTTGGTATTTTTATCTCATCCATTTATTCTGTATGTCCCAAGGTTATTTCATATAGTTTTAGAAGATAAAGATAAATTAAGGGCATATTATGGAGTTTTAGTTTATGTAATTTTTTTTGATTTTTTATAATATATAATTAATTACACAAATAAAATATTCTATATGATCATACGATTTTTCAAGTGTATTTTAATGTTAAAAATCCTTAAATATAGTGTATTAAGGATATGGGTTACCATAGTCTAAAAATATATCATAGTAGGCTCCATAATAGACAATTATATAGGTTTTTTTAAAAAAATTTCATTGATAACTCATGGAACAATTCCTTTTGGCCCTAGTGGTGAAAAATGTCAAGGCACAAAAACATTATTCCCTACTATTTTTCCATGGGTCATGCTTTAGATCCATCATTCTCCCACCCTGTGTCCTGGTCCATCATCATCATCATCACAAGTTGTGCAAACTAACTATATAAAATGTATTCAAATCACGATGGTATATATTTCATCAAAAATTGCATTGATACCTCCAAATAATATATGACATATCATACAATAGGGTATATAATAAATCTATAATAAGTATAGAATATCATCATGTATCATTTTATAAACATCTAAACATGTGATCTATATAAAACATAGGTCTTAAGAGATACACATACACACACATGTGATCAATATTGAAGATGGGTCCCATTGGTTACACACACTCATGTGATCGACATAAAACATGAGTATCATAGGATTCACACACAAATATGATCAAAACATCAGCTATCAGGAGCCAACATCAAGCCAGTACACAAAGTTCATTAGGCTCCTAGGCATTCTATTGGAATATTTTTGAAATTATTCCATTAATTATTAATGAAATTATTCTATTTGACTAATTATGCAATGCTTGTAGTTATTTACAAAATTATGAAGTAAATTTAATCTACCTAAATGAGTGAACTACATATCCCATTAAAAAAAATGAAACCATAGGGTAGAGTTTACAAAATCACCTTGATCGACCAAGAGCCTACTCCCATCCATGAAAATCGTATCTATTGTTTTCGAGTCATCCAAGGCCATTTAGCCTTTATCAATCACTATGAGTTCGAATATCATTCTAGTTCATTAACAACAATTTAGATATAACAACTTTATAATTAATTAAATGATTAAAAGGAAACTCACAATCCCAGATGAATATAATAATTTTCAAAAATAAAGTTTTGTATCACTCTAAAATCAAAACAATGGCCAACTAACCATGGATATCTTGTAATGCACATCCAACATTATTTTGTGAAAAATAATTATTGGATTACAAAAAATAAATGCCAATAAAATAAAATAAAATAAAATTAAAACCACTACTAAAGCATTAAAAGTGAAATAATTTAAATTAATCATTCATCAATTTACCACATTCAACATCAACAAAATTTTCTAGACATGTTAGTCCAAATCCCCATCATTATAAGACAACTCGATCCAAAACTGGTGGAATATCCATCCAATTATCTATTAGAGATCATTATAAGAATTATTAAATGTATTATGAGACAGGAATAGAATATAATTCATGCAGAATTGAGAAATTTTGGAATATTAAATCCCAAGACTAATTGGGATGATCATTGTTGATGAACGACACTACGATCCACCACATAGTACAGTGGATGGGAGCCAAGATCAATGAAGAATTGTGGATCTCACCAGGATTAAAAAAATATATCACCTATATTTACAAAAATTCTTAGGAATATCATGGAGGGATGAGTAGAAATGGGAATGGGTGAATGTGCCTCAAAAATTCAATCATTGAATATAAATCACAGTGTTTCCTTGGTGGATTAAAAGAATAAAAGTCCCATATAAATGTTATGACCTATACACCCCACTAGCCACCCCTTACAAGGTCATTGGCTGGATGGTGACTCAATATAAATAGAAAGACCAATGATTATATTATTAGACAATAAATGGGGGCCACCAGCTTGGAGATAGCAATAGCAGCATCCCTAGATGTTCCAAGATACCATCACTGATAACCTGATCTCTGAGTCACTAACCATGATTTCTTCCAATACAATATATTTATCTTAAGGATTTTTAAAAAATAATTTCAACACCTGGTTCTCTGAATGAGGATTCCACTAGAAAAATATTATGAAAGAACACTAATATTCATACCTGATAATGACGTGGGATGTTATCGTCTCCCACCATAGATATTCCCATACTAATGAATCTTCAACAACATTGAAATCACACCTCTTAATCTACCTTGATCTTCATTTTCATAGAGTTCATTAAATTTATTCCTAAAAAAACACCACACCAAGGCCATAGTCACTCTTTAATTTAGATCTGCTCTTACTATATGACTATAAGAAGGAATAGTAAAATATAAACCAAAATTATAATGTCCACTAATATTGATACTATGATCACTGCATATATTTAACTAAACACACTATGTTGTCTTCAAATGATTTATCCTAATGCATTAAGGTGCTCCCCACTATAGGAATCACCATAAAGAATAAGAATATATTTGGTTAATGAAAAACTATATGTAGTTCATTTCCATCTTTCTTAATCATAATTAAAAATGGGTTAAAATTAAATATCAGTACCTCATTTTAATTACGAACCAATGCTAGAAGTCTCTACTGTAAAAAAAACTACATGAACACACAAACCCTTATAGAGAGGATCTGATGATTTAATAAAAACATATATTAATCATGGTATGATGACCCAAATAGAGTTCTATACCACCATATTTAGTTTCATGTGGAAACACTGATATATAGTCCTCTAGAGAACCTCATACAAAAGTACCCAAACTTAACAACAGACACACCATGGAGCACCAATTTTGTGTCTAATGAAGCAAAATTTTCATATATTTTTTTATGTAGTTAAATTTTATTTATCCCATAGAATATTATTTAATGATCAATTTTAACATGTTTAGGTTATTTAATTTTTTTTATCATAAATGAATAGATGGATTAATTTTAAATTTTTTGATATATTTAGTCAATTTGGTATTTTGGTCGAGTCTTTTACTATACTTATCGAAATGAAATTAATTTTTTAATACTTCATGATATAAGGAATAAAACATTTTCTTCTAGAACCGGATTTTACTTGACCCTCTTGAAGTCTAAAAAAATACGAATGTCTAGATAAATATTCTAGATGACATGGTAGAACCCAACTCATTCATTTGATAATAAAATATATCCACAAATCCAATTAAAATGATTTTAAAATAATTATAAATACATTTTTATAGATAATTCTTCAAAAAATATGATGATGAAATTTTATCATTAGTTCATCCATTAGAAAAATTAAATTGGTGGAAAATTCAAGAACCTTTTACCAGAATTTGTGTCACTAAGTTTATTAACCATATCTTATTCTATACAGGGACAGTGAAGCTAAAAGTTTGGCATAAAATGTAAAAGTGTATTTGGAACAAATTTATAGAATACCACTATAACATATTAGTACATTAAAGTAGTCAAAGACGTACAATATTTTGGAGAATAATTTTTGAGCCATGATTCCATTTCTTTTAACTATAAATATGTTCCCCCCTTCATGTCAAGATGATGGAAATTATATATTCCATTTTCTAAATTTATGGATTGATTGAATTTTAGTAATTAATTTTTTTATTATATTATTCATCTTCATCATAGTAATCTTCTTACATTTTTATTATTATGTGTTCTCTTACCGTTTTCCCATATCTACTGCACTAAAAATTGAAAATTAACCTATGTTCATGTTTGAGGGAGGGAATGGTGTTTTGATTGAGTTTATTATGATTCAATTTATAATCACCATTGTTCAACAATAATAATTTCAGTGGTGGTTAAATCTACTATGGTGAGTAGTCACCCCATTTTCACTACCACTGAATTTTTATTCTAATTTATCAATCATTCACCCCATATATGAATATTAGTTTCATTTTACTTTATTTGTTTCATCTGGTTCTCCTTCAAAAAAAATTTAAAAAATGAATATGATATTGAAATTGTCATTTTTATTCATTTTTTGACTCAGTTCCCTCTCTAATATAAGGGGGATGATTATTATTCATTCATTGTATTGAATTTTCAAGTCATCAATCATGAAAAAAAGAAAAATAAAGAAAATAATGTTGTTTTATTCTATAGATTTACAACAAAAATAGAAATATATATGATAAAATAATTTGTAATAACTGATTGACTCATATCTCATCTCACAAAAAAGGTGGTGGTTTTGTGTTTCATATTCTAAAGGTAATTTCATAGAATTTCATGAAGTGTTTTCACTTGATCCAAACAAGGATATTTTTTTGTATTCCTAGGTTCATTGGATACATTTTTCTCAACTGGGATAAGTCTTGATTTAGACATTGGAGGCCCAAATAAATCATTCTTTGTGGAAAGTTGTTTAACCATTATATTGGACCCCACATATGTAATTGATACACAAATCAGGATAAACATGTATAAATGAATTCATACTAGATAGAGATGAAATAAGATTCAATGAGGAGTGTCCTTGATGTGTTTTAAGTGAAAATTCTTTCACTGAGGCATTTTTTGAATGTTTTAAACATGTGTAATATGAAAGTTCTCATCATGATGATGCGATTCCATTCAGTAATTAATTTGTACTATTTTAACCACAAGTCCAAAATGTATAAACTTTTTTGTTAGGATATACAATATTTTGTTAAAAAGTTCTATTATGTATGGAATGTGGGAATAAACCAATTTCATCGGTATAACGTCGTGGGAATGTGAAAATTTGGAATATGATGAGGCGCATGGATATAATTTATTTCTCAAAAAACATAGATCATAAATCTTATATAATGTGTATAATATAGATGAAATACTGAGGGTGAATAGGGGTGCCGTTGTAGATCAAAATACATAAATATATCTTTTAAAAATTCATCCATTTAAAGGGACATTCACATGGAAATTTTTAGAAGATACTCTTAGATATAATTATTTCACCCCCTCTCCCTATATATATGTATCTCCTCTCCCATTTAGAAATATAAATATTTCATGGTTCTTAGGTGGATCTTTTTTATTGGATTAGTTATTTTTTATTTTTAATAAATATTATTTTAGTCTTCTTCTTTATTTCTCCTCTTCTTCCATTTCACTTATTTTCTTATTATCTGTTTCTCCCACCACTTTTCTTTTAACTCCATGTTTGTCGAGAACTAACCCTCACATTTTTATGTGGGGGAATTGGTTAATTGGAGTTTATTGTGCAATAATTATTTCTCAGGTTTTTTTAATTATTTTAGTAGTGGTTAAAATTATTTTGGTGAGATTTCACCCCACTTTATTTACTATTGATTTCTTCCAACCCATTAACTAATTTTTATTCTAATTGATATCTGAGCCATTCAATTTTGTTTTGTTTCCTGGGATATAACATTAGTTGACTTTATAGAAGTTTTTTTTGGTGATCCTAAATTCTAACATAAACATATTACCTTAGGATTTCTAAACTGATAGAACACTTGACTCTAGGTTTAAAGCTTCTAGAAATCCCCATGTCCCATGTTATGAATCATCCACTATCATGCTAAGAGAAAACATGTAGGGAACTAAATTTCCAATTGAAAAAATAGAACCATTAAATAATTGGCTTCATCCTCTGATGAAAATCGTGAAAACTGTATGGAATATCCTAATTCACTAGATGGGGATTGAAATTAATTCTAGTTTCATCCACCAACATCCATAATTTAATGGATTACCAGGTGAAGACCCACATAAACACCTTCACGAATTCAATTACCCATGTTTCAACATGAAACCTCAATAAATTAATTCAAATCAAATTAAATTTAGCTCGTTTTATTTTTCATTAAAAGGAGTTTCAAAAAAATGGTTCATTTATTCACATTCAATGCTGATTATAGATTTGAATGACTTAATTTATTTTATAAGAATAATTTTTCCATGCCTAAAGAACATATTCCCTTCGAAATGAGATTTTTGGAATTAGGAAAACTGAAGGTGAATAATTCCATGAGTACTAGGAATGATTCGAAAGACACTTTTTAGCACCCCACCATCAAATAAATGTCAAACTCTTGATTCAATATTTTTGTGAAGAATATTGTCTTATAGATTGAATAATGATTGATGTTGTAGCAAGAGGGGCTTTAGAAGAAAAAACAGTAGCTTTGCTAGTAAATTAGTTGTAAACACTGCCCACAATTCCCAATAATTTGGAAGAAGATGCCTTATTCCTGTGAAATACGCCCAAGAAATATCCAATGACAATCATGAAAACAACATGAATACGACTAAAATTTCTAGTCATACCACTATGGTGAGGTCATTGATGTTGTCAAATAACCCACTAAAACAACCCAATGCTGTAAAAACCTTTCAAATGCATGTCCACCCTGGAATTTGTTGTTCCAATGAACATTTTAGTGATCAATTCTAACCAAAACATGAATAATCTGAGAACCAAAATGCTATGTTTCATGGAAACAACATTTAATCAAACTGAAAAGGGCCTTTCAAATAATGAAAATTTTATATTCGGGATGGAACAACTAGTCAATTGAAATATTTTAGCAACCCGAAGTACACAGATAATTCTTCTTAGAACAATAAATTAATTATCAACCAAAATATTTCAATGAAAAATCCAATTCTCAATATAGATGAAAATTTCAGCATTCTCCACCCACTCAAAAATCATATAGCAGCCTTAAATATGTAATAAAACATCAAAAAAACTTATGTAATACCTTTGTAACACCATATGATTTCATAGTAAGTTATTTTCATTAATGTAATTCAATATCTTGCGCTACACGCAACACCGAGTATGAGTGCACTACACCATTCAAAACTAGCTATTCTAAAAAACGGTTATGAATAGTATTATCTGAATTTTGATTTTTATATAAATTTTAGAATCCATATAATGAGTTTCATAGACATAATATTAGAACAAATCCATTTTTTAGATAGAAGAAGTATTTTTCAATAAATGAAATTTTACCACCTTTTAATGGAATGGGATTTTTAAAACAAATATTTGAAACTTTTAAATATTCAATTTATTGAAATTAAATTCTTCTTTATAATCGATATATATTAATTTATTTTGGATAAATTTTTGGTACTTCTCTTATAATATTAATATTTTGATGAATACTGAAAAATAAGGAATTTTATTAGAAAACCACTTTTTTAATCGAAATAATTTATATTGTTAAATTATGAATTTTAATAGTTTGGAATTATTATTAGATTATATTATTATCATTTAATACAATTTAGGTCATTATAAGTAATTTCATGTTTAAATTTGAGATAAATTCATGTCAATCTTTGGATAGTTCTTACACATAAAAAACCCATTTTGTTTACAATGACAATTAACATTAAATTAATTAATACAACTTGTATATTTTTAAATTCTTAAAGTAGAATTAATTTTTGAATTTTGAATATCAAAATTAGCATAGGGTTAATTTTTGGTATTTTTCTGAAAACATTCAATTTTTGATGAATAGTGAAAAATATTACGTTATTGTTTAAAACCAAATTATTATTTAAATAATTATTTATTTTTAGTCAAAATAGATACATAATACCTATATATGTTTAATTTAATTCATTGGAGTCATTTTATAATAAGTTTAGAGATATAAAATTTTATTGAACTTTTTACCGTCTTTTAACCATCTTCTAAGAGCATTTGAAAATATACATAAAACATAATTTCACCACTTATGTGAGTTTAATTTCAAAAATATGAGAGTCAATGTTAACATAAGTAAGTAAAATGATGTTCTATAATATAAAAAAATTTGGTGAATAGTTACTTTTGGCTTCTAGTTACCACGGTTAAAAGTAAATAGGGTAATTAAGGGTAAAATGTTATTATAATTACTCTAACACATTTCATAATTCTATTGCATAAGTGAAATTAGACCAAAAAAGAATTAGTGATAAAATTTTATCCTCTTTGGCCCACATAGATTAGATTATAACATTTATTATTATTTTATTTGAAGAAGAGTTAAAAGAGTTTAATTCAAAGTTTAATAAATTAACCATTTTTAATATAGGGTTATACATAATATAAATTATAATAAAAATATTCATTATAAATAAAAAAATATTTCCTATATATTGATATTTTATTTATAATTTTTAGTGATTAAATAATAAAATTTATTTAAGAAGAAATCATGATGTCGTAATCATCTTTTTAATGAATGATTAAAATAATTGATATTATAAATATACAAATAAATATAATTTGATCAGCTTGATGAATTCCAATAATTTTCTAGGATAATATGACATTTTAGGGTTGATTAAATAATTTTTTTTCGAAGTAATCATGGTGTCATGATTTTCACTAAAACCTAAACTAAATAATTTCCAAATTGACATTATTGAGTTTTTAAAACAAATACTATATTATTGGATGATAAAATATTCCAAAAATTTTATGTTTTGATCAAAGGGATTAACTATTATTATATATGTCATTATTGAACCACCTGAGGTTCTCTTGGAAGTTTAGAATATGTTTATTAACCATATTGGGTAAGAATATAAAAAGACACCGTAAAAAGTCAACTATTTAACTAAGAGTTAAATCTAAAAGATAAGGTTAAAATGGTAACCTAAAATTGGTTAAAACCTATTGGTTGGGAGGTTTTCGACCCATACCAACATTTTTGTCGAAATAAATCATTTGGGAGCCATTAGAAACCAAAAAGTATTATATTATAAAATAATATTTCAAGGTTTTTTTGAAAGTTACCCACACCTCTCTTATAAAAGGGCGCTTCCCTTTCCATTAATTTCACACCTCAAAATCCATTTGGCTATGCCAAAACCTACCCAAATATAATCCAAAATTTCTTCACTTCAACCTAGAGTCCATACTTTGATCATAAATCTATCCTATGGATCCATTTTGATCAACTCAAAAGGAAATAACCAAATAAAAGGTAATAATTTCACCACCCTCTTTCAAGTTGTTTTCTTCTTCCACTTCCTATTTATATTTTTCTTTCCCTAACAAAATAATATATCCATTACCTTCAACATAGTTTGAGGTTATTATAAATATTTATAATTATATTCCTTATTCTATCCATCCAAAAAATGACAAAGTCACACTACGTGCGTACGTATGGTTTTCCGTCTCCACATTGGGGTGTAGTTTGTTATTCAAACACATCATTATTTGGATGTGTATAATAATGAGTATAACTGATGTAAATAAAAAATAAAAAATATTAAGGATTATGTATATATGATATACTATCCAATTAAATACTATTTCACCATCAATATAATTATATTATCGCTCGTGCGTACGTACAACTTACCGTCTCCACGAACACGATGAGATTCATTCCCCATTGTAATCATTTTTGAATAATTTTCATTTTATTTTTAAAAATAATTTTTAAGATCTTAATATCATTCTGGATAAGAATAAAATACATCCTATAAATTTCAAACAAGACTTACGTAACAAAAAATATAAAGGAAAATGAATTAGTTAACAACCAAAACAATGATTATACTAAAATATCATTAAGAAAGTAGTATTAGAAGAACATATATGATATAATACATATGTATTTGGTTTTTTTCTAATTTAATAACAATGATTTTACCATTATACAGGTGTTTAACCTACCCTGTACTAAGGAAAGGTACAAGATTAGAGGTTTCTTATCTCACATTAAATTATGTGAGATTTCAGTTGTTCGCCACTTATATATGGAATGTAGTGTATTGTGTAATTAAATTTGATATATATTATCATGATTCTATTTATATTCAATGTATTATTTGATTCATTTAATGGTTATTAACTTTTGTTCTTACGACTCGATTGATTACAATGTGGTAAGGGGTTTTAATCTCCCTTTTATTCCCGTTAGATTCATGATATATTTCCACTATTATCTTTTGTGTGGTGTATATAATTCCCATGATTGTATTGTTTTCTTAATATATGTAAATTTGTGGGTATTTACATCATCATTGGATGATCCTTCTTTTAAGGGGCGTATGTTTCAGTTTTTACCAAATCAGTAAGGGAATTTCAAATTTCAATTTCCACTCATTCGTAAACTTCATTGATTACTTTCCAAGATTATGTGTGAAATCACTAATTATTTACTTATGTAGTAATTTACACTCCCCATTGTGGTGATATACATTTCTTACACATAATCACTCAATTGATATATTCTCAGGTCATCGATATAAACATGATTAGAGTAATTTTAACTCAATTTATATTAATTGAGTTAAAAATCCATGTCATTGGTGTTGTTTTTACAAGAATAAGTGTTAATTTCATCTGATTGATTTACAATGAATATCCAATAATATTGAATGTATTTATTTTTTTAAAACATTATTATGTAATTGATTTATCCTTCATATAAGGATATAGTCTTTATAAAGTAATTCAACTCAACTTACATTCCATTGAGACTTCTTTTTTGTTGTGTGCCAATTCACTTTTATTTGGTGTATATTATGTACTTTGACATTGTTTATCCTGAATCCCTTTATTCTCATAATATTATAATTTTTTGATTACATCAATTATTTGTATTCATGCATCTCTCATTTGGATAATAACTCTCACTAAAATATCATTTTAAATGTTTTAAACATTTATTCATCTAAATCTTTCTTATTAATGTCCTTGTTTTAAAAATGTTTTTAAGGTTTTATTTATATGGAAAATAATGTTGTAAAATTTAAACTCTTTATAAATGTTTCAAAGTGTTATGTGACACTTTGATTCAAAAATCTATTTTAAACACCTTCTTGATAATTAGTGAGACTCTTAAATGTTTTCATTAAAAAGGGATATTTATTTTGAATATTTTTACTGATCATTTTCAACTATGTCAAATCCTTTATGGGATATTATTCTTGATCGAGGTTGATTTATTCGGATAAAAATATTTCATAATGTATTTAAGGTTTTGTGATATGTTTGACTGTGGATGTGGTATTTTTATACAATCCATGGTTTTTGGTTAATGTAATGACATCTCGTATGATAGTTTTAATAAAAATGTTTACGTTATGTTTAAATTTTCTCAAATGAGGAATGTATAGGACTTAGTAAGTGATGGCTGCGGGCCTCTATTACTAATCAATGAATTGGTAGGTCTCACGAGAAAAACTATTGTCTTGGCACATGGCCTTGAAAAAAATATTATTTGCAGTCTTGGTACAAGGCCTTGATTATGTGGTTATGAAGTCTGGAATTATGCATTCCATCATTATAAATTGGCTATTTATATTGCATGTGATTATTTGACTAGTATAATATCCATGTGGATAAGTAAATGTAATTTTTTTGATTTATATTTTCCATATTATGATGAAATTTATGATTAAAAGGATTTTTTTTAGTCTTATACCTTTTCTTAATTGTTCATGCTTATTTATGAATGTTTATGCTATATTGTTATCATTACGGGGTATCTGAGCTAAACCCTTTCTTATGTTTTATTTTTTCCAGGATGAAAAGATGAATAATATGATTAACTTGTAGTAATACGCTAAGGAATATAAGAGTGTTCAAAAGTGAAAAAATGTTTTTTTTCATTTTATGTTGCAATGTAAAACTCATGTATGTACCTAACACATCCAAGGATACTAAACTGATCGGTCATTCGGGACATGAGTCCTTGTATAATTCCATTTTTATGTAATAATGGACCAATTATGGGTAACTGGAGTTGGGGCATTACAGTTGGTATTAGAGGAAGTTTAGTACAAACCATGGAAGCTAGATTTAGAAAAAGAACTCTGATTAGGAAACACTACCCTATGATAGACATAGAGAATAAGTATAGAAGAACATCAAAAAAATGGTAATGTAAATATTATGTTGGTTTTCCAAACAATACATTAGAGTCTGGATACGAGAAGGTAGAGGCGGCTTTTGTCACAGATGTACCTAGGAGTGTAAACTTTGACAAGGAGTTTCGGGTTTGACCCGCGGTATCTTGGTACACAACAATGGGCCTTGCTACACTCTTGGTTATGACACTCCTATGGGATATTCTTAAGATAATTCACATATTCATTACAAATCAATTTGAATTATTTTAATATAATATGAGAATAAATAAACTTGGTTAATACTGAGGTGTTTTATATTGAATATAATGTTTTAGGATATTCTCTAAATTATTTTATGAATCACATTATGCTTTCTTATATTAGTAAATTGCTGGATTCCAAGGAATTCATAGTAACATTGAATATGATGTACATGATGGGAATGGTGATAGAAATGAGCATCGGAATGGAATGTTGATAGGTGTACAAAATATTGTGTTCATGCCGAATCAGTTCTCCAAAAGTTTCATCAACTACATAAATATTATCCAACACCTGGACTCAAAAAAGATGAGAAAAGAGGTGAATGATAGGAGTTACAGCAGTGGAGATCATGTAGAAAATAAAGCTCAATTTCCATCTTATAGGAAATGTGGAAGGAGACACCTAGGAAAGAGTCTCAATGGAATAAAAAATACATTATGTGTGGGATAGAATGATATAAAGTAATGAATTGCCAGGGAAAAATAAATAGTACTATGGAGGAAAATAAAAAAGATCCTAAGAATCCATTTATAGTATAGTTTCATAAATTTAGGGTACCTGGGAATTACCCAAGTGAATGCCTTATTCATTAGGATAACCAATTTGTCAAGGAAGAACCAATGTGGAAATAAATAGATAGAAAAATGTTTAAATGTACCATTTCTCCTTATTGATGGGATTACATTGGAAGAATTTCCTCTTGTATGTGTAACGCTATAGTTTGTTATGTAAAAATGCTATTTTTAGAAGAATAATCTTTTCTATTATGGTTATAAATAACCATTTGGGTTTATATGATCCTTTAATTTGAGGAAATTAAAGGTTATTAAATTTTGGGATGAAAATGTGAGGTATGATATAATATTTATGGTGAAATAATGTTATGGTTATTTTGAATAATTATTCTTATTTTTGGGATATTATAAAATATAATTTTTGAAAAGGGACAACATGTAGTCTGTGTGACAACCTGTCACGTCGGATAAAGCTACATGAATCAAACCCATAACCAATGTTTGATGGGGATTCAAAGCCTACCACTAGACTACGTGAAGTCAATGGTTAGTGTGACTAATTATTTTTAGTTAAATGATTTTATTGTCCAATAATAAGTTGATTTGGGATCTTATGTCTTATCAAATGGATATCCTCACTATAGGAAAATGATTTGGTGATTATGTGATAAATGTTATTTTGGAAGATGTTCACTCTGTTAGGAACACTATATGCCTACAGAAAATAGAACACTATGAGATTTCATTTGAGGACTAATGGTGGATTTTTATCTATGTTATTATTGTGGATTTATAATTATTTGGGTTATTTATGGAAATTATTAACCTATCATAGAAAATATGTGATTAAGATAAATATATTAAGGATGTGACATTAAGAATAGTCAATGATTTTTAGAGATAAATTTTAACGTAGAAGACTATGTAATCATATTATTCTATGTTTTGGGTTTAAATTTTAGTTTGGATTATATTGAAGGATTATAAAGACAATTTTATATTGAATGGTATTTATTGAATGTTTGGTACTATTGGTTTAATTTTAGAAATTAAGAATAGTATTTCATTCTCTAAAGGATTATCCTTTTTGGGTATCATCTGATCTTGAACTAACAATTTTGGTTTTGTTTAATCTCTAAAAAAAATTAAAAATATAGTTTATCCTTTGTGGATCATGTTATTCTCTAGAAGTTGATTCTAGTGCTTCAGGTGTGACCAAGAAATCTTGAATACTCATCATTTGCAAAAAAGAGGAGTTAGTGGTATAAATTTATTAAAGGGTGAAACTATACTTAAAAAGTAAGTATATCTTTTTATGTTCTTAGTTAATATCATAAATAAATTTATCAACTTTATGAGATGGTACTAAAAAAATGATTTACGTTTACTTTTCGTACTGGGAAAATAATGACCGTTTATCCCCTCACAATTTTTTGGTTTTCTTGTTGTTAACTTTCTCCTAATCATTATTTATATCACTCTCCATCAGAACTGGACACTTAGTTTATCTTTCATATCCATGTTTTCTTACATGGAATCATAGTATGGGTTATCTCATGTTACATCTGTACTTATTTTTCATTCTTTTAACATGATAGTTTTATTGACTCTTTTTCCGACGTGGGACTTTCAATGAAGTTCCCAAGCCTAATTTTAAAATTTTGAGGATGCAATTTCTAAAATGGGGGAAGAATGTAACACCCAATATTTCATACTATGTTATTTTCTTTAAAGTAATTCAATAGCTTGTGCTACACGCAGCACTGAGTTCAAGCGCTCCATGACTTACCAAACATGCCATTCAAAAAGTGTTTATGAATAGTATTACATGAATTTTGAATTTTATAAATTCTATTTAAATTTTGAATTTATATTATGTGTTTCTTAGACATAATAAAAGAAACAATTCATTTTTTAGATAAAAGAAGTATTTTTCAAAAAATACAATTTTACCACCTTTTAATGGAGAGCCCTTTTTAAAAACATTATTTGACACTTGCATATATTAAATTTAATGAAATTAAATTCTTCTTTATAATCACAACATAAAAATTTATTTGGGATAAATTTTTGGTACTTTTTTGATAACTTACATATTTTGATGAATTCTGAAAAATACTAAATTTTAATTGAAAACAATGTTTTTAATTGAAATATTTTATAGTGTTAAATTATGAATTTTAATGGTTTGGAAGTATAATTAGAATATATTTTCATCATTAAATACAATGTAGGTCGTTATAAGTAATTTCAATTTTTAAAATTTACATAAACACATGTCAATCTTTTGATAGTTTTTACTTTTTAAAAAATCCTGCTTTTTGGTTTTGACAACTGGAATTAATTTTAAATTAATTAATGAAAATTATGTGTTTTTCATTTGGTAAAATAAAATTAATTTTTTAATTAGGAATATCAAAATTTTCTTAGGGTGAACATTTGATGTATTTCTGAAAACATTCAATTTTTGATGAATTGTTAAAACACTGTGTTATTGTTTAAACCCGACTTTTTATTTAAATAATTTTTTATTTTATTTATTTTATGTCCAAATAGATACATAATACCTATATACTTTCAATTTAATTCATTAGAGTTATTTTATAATAAGTTTAGATATATAAAATGTTGTTGAACTTTTTACGGTCTTTTACCCATCTTCTAAGAGCATTTGAAAATATGCATAAAACATAATTTTACCGCTTTTGTGAGTTGAATTTCATAAATCTTAGAGAAAATTTTAACATCCTTAAATAAAATTTTGTTCAATAGGATGAAACTAAATGTTGGTGAATAGTAACTTTTGACTTTTATTTACCACTGTTAAAAGTAAATATGGTAATTAAGGGTACAAATGATATTATAATTATCCTAAAACGTGTCCTAATTCTATTGGATAAACTTCATTCGGCCAAAAACAACCATTATAATAAAATATAATCCTATTTGGTAATCATGGAATAGATTAGGACATTTATTATTATTTTTTATAAAGAAGAGTTAAAAGATTTAAATTCAATGTTTAATAACTAAACCATTTTTAACATAGGGTAATAAATAAGATAAATTAGACTATAAATATTCATTAGAAATATAAAAATATTTTATATATAATTATATTTTGTTTATAATTTTTAGAAATTAAAATTTTAAATTTATTAATGACACAATAATGATGCAATGATTACCTTATTAATGAAAGATAAAAATAAATGATCTAATAAATATCTAAATAAATTGAATTTCAGATTTTTTATGAATTCAAATAATTTTTTAGATTGATATGACAAGATAAGTTTTATTTAATAAATTGTTTTCGAATTGGTCATGTTGTTATGATTTTTTAAAAATCCAAATACTAAATAATGTCAAAATTGACAAAAATGTGTTTTTAAACAAAATACTATATTAATTAATAATATAATATTCCTAAAAATATATTGTTCATACAAAGGGATTAAATAATTTATATATATCATTATTGAACCACATGTGGTTCTCTCGGAAGTTTAGAGTAAGTTTATTATCCATATAGTGCAAGAATATTAGAAGACACGGTAAAAGTTAAACTATTTAATTAAGATTTAAATCTAAAACATAATGTTAAAATGGTAACCTAAACTTGTCTAAAACCTATTGGTTGATAGTCTTGCATCCCATCTCCACCTTATCTTTTAAATATATTATTTTGGATCCATTGGAATCCAAAAATGACTGTATTATAAAATAATATTTCAAGGTTTTCCTAAAGTGACCCTCACCTATCATATCAAAGAGTACTTCCCCTTCTCCTAATTTCACAACTCCAAAGAAATTTGGCTTGGAAAACCCCTACCCAAATATCCTCCCAAAATCCCTCACATCAATTTATAGTCCTTAATTTGATTAGAAAGCCAACCTATGGAGCCCTTTGGATCAACTCAAAAGGAAACACCCAAAGAGAAGGTAATAATTTCACCATCCTCTTTCAAGTTCTTCTATTCTTCCAATACCTCTTTATTTTTTTTGTTTCCATACCAAAATAATTAATCTAATACCTTAAACATTATTTTATGTTATTATAAATTTGGTACAACCATATTTGTTATTCTATCCATCCTATAAATGACAAAGTCACGATACATGCGTATGTACGGCTTACCGTCTCCACGTCGGAGTGTAGTTTGTTATTCCAACACATCATTATGGATGGATATAATAATGAGTATAACTGATGTAAATAATAAATATAAAATATTAATGATTCTTTATATATGATATACCATCCAACTACAAATGATTTCACCATCAACATAATTATATTGTCACCCGTGCATACGTACTGCTTACCGTCTCCAGAAACACGATGAGATTCATTCCGCATCATAATAATTCCAAAATAATTTTCATTTTATTTTTAAAAATAATTTTTAATAACTTAATATCATTCTGGATATGAATCTAATACATCCTATAAATGACAAACTAGACTTACGTAACCAAACATATAAAGGAAAACGAATCAGTTAACAACCAAAACAATTATACTACAAAAATATCATTAACAAACAGTATTTGAAGATCATATATGATATAATATTTATGTATTTGGTTTTTGTATAATTTAATAATACTTATTTCACCATTATACATGTGGTTAACATACCTTATACGAAGGAAAATTACACGGTAAGAGGTTGCTAATCTCACTTTCAATTTCGTGATATTTCAATTGTTTGCCACTTATCTATGGAATATAGTGTATTGTGTACATCAATTTGATATATATTATCTTGATTATATTTATATTCATCATATTATTTGATTAATTTGGTTCTTATTAACTTTTGTCTTACTAATCGATTGATTACAATGTGGTAAGGGATTTTAATCTCACTTTTATTCCAGTGATATTAATTCTATTTTTTCCACTATTACCTTTTGTGTGGGGTATGTATTGCCCCTGATTGTATTGTTTGAGTAATATAAATTAATTTTTGAGAATTCACACCATCATTTTATGATATTTATTTCATGGGGTGTATGTTTCATATGTTACCAAATCAGTAAGGGAATTTCAAATTTCAATTTCCACTCATTCAGTTTTACTCAAACCTCATTGATTACTTTTCTCCATGATTATGTATGGAATCACTATTTTTTTACTTATGTAGTAATTTCCACTCCTCTTAGTTTGGATATTCTTTTTAATCACATAATCACTCCATTGATAAATTCACAAGTCATCGATGTAAGCATTATAAGTGTAATTTTAACTCAGTTTCAATTCATTGAGTTAAACACCAATGTCATTGGTGTTGTTTTTACAAGAACATGTGTGAATTTACTTTGATTGATATACATTGAATATCCAATCATATTGAGTGTATTTATATTTGTAACAAATAATTATGTCATTGATTTATCTGTAATATAAGGATATGGTCTTTATAAAAGAATTCATCTTAACATACATTCCATTTAGACTTCTTTATTGTTATGTGCCAATTCACATTTATTTGGTGTATATAATGTACATTGAAACAGTATATCATAAATCCCATTATTCTCAATATATTATAATGTTTTTATTACCTCATATGTTTATATTCTAGCATCTGTCATTTTTTTATGAAGACAAACTAAAATATCATTTTAAATGTTTTAAAAATTCATTCATCTAAATATTTCTCATTAATGTCCATATTTTAAAATTGATTTTATGTGGACATTAATGTATTAAAATTTAAATTCATTTTAAATGTATCAATTTGATATGGAACTCTTTGATTCAAAAATTTATTTCAAACATCTTTTTGATAAATAGTGATACTTTTAAATTTTTTCATGAAAAATGGATATTTATCTCAATGATTTTGAATGATCATTTTCAACTATGTAAACATCCTTTATGTGATATTATTCTTGATCTAGGTTGACTTATTATGATAAAATTATTTTATACTGTATTGAAGGTTTTTTGATATGTTTTACAGTGGATGTGTTATTTTAATACCATTCATGATTTATTGATAAAGTATTGAAATTTCTTATGCTAGTTTTAATACAAATTTTTATGTTATACTTAAACCTTTTAATATGTGGAATTAATTGGACTTAGTAAGTGATGGTTGGAGCCCGCTATAGCTCCTTGATGAATTATTAGGTCTCCTGAGATAAACTAGTGTCCTAGCACAAGACCTTGACAAAATCTTATTTGTAGTCTTGTTATAAGGCCTTGATTATGTGGTAATGAAGTATGACATTATGCATTCCATCATTATGAAATTGGCTATTGATATTTAATTGGATTATTCTACTAGTATAATATCCATGTGAATAAGTAAATGGAATTATTTATATTTATATTTTCCATATTATGAGGATGTTTATGTTTAAAAGACTTTTGTTTCTGTCTTATACACTACCTTAAAAGATTTTTCTTATTTATGAATGTTTCTGAAATATTTTTATCCTTACTGAGCATATGAGCTAACCCCATTCTTATGTTTTATTTTTCCTATAATTCAAAAAAGTATAATACGATTAACCTACACGAATAGGCTAAGTAATATAAGTTTGTTCAAAAGGGACACAATGTTGTTTTTTTATTTTATGATGTAATGTAAAACTTATGTATGTATATAGTACTTCCTTGAAAACTAAACTGATCTGCCTTTTGGGACATGATTCCTTGCATCATGCCTATGATATTTAATAATTCACTAATTCTAGGTAACTTTGGTCGGGGCGTTACAACTTTGGTGAATGAAATGTAAAAACCTTCCACTGATGTTAGTTGCATGAAGAATAAAATTAATACCTCTTTACCATCAAGGAATCAATTGAAAATGGGAGATAAGGTGAAGTAAAATGTGACTGTGATTGACGATAGGAGTGGAAGAAGATTGAATAATCGTTAAGATGAGAATCTCAAACCGTTTGGTAAAACTATTAATGAAATTCCATCTAATAAAGGAAAAATTGAAATATATGAAGTTGATTGGAATGGAAACACAAATTCAAAAAAAGATATTTTTTTCAATGAAAAAGGAATAAATGGAATAGGATGTATGGTTCTTATTTTTCTCCAAATAGCACTCAGATTAGTTCAAAAAAATTCAAACCAACAATTCATTACCCTAGGATTGAACCACCAATGATGTCATGTGCTGACAATCAGTTGGAAATGTATGTTTTGGAAACATTTGAGAATGTTCAAGTCAACATAACTTTTCTAGATATTGTGAAAAAAATTCCAAGGTACTCCATTTTTCTAAAATACATTTGTACCAAAAATAGAAGTTTCCAATGGTGTGAAGAATTAAAATTAAGGATTAATGATTCATCCATAATTCAAAATTCTTTTTCTATAAAGTGTACATATCCAGGAACCCTTACCATTTTGTGTACCATTATAAAATATGAATTCAAATAGGTCATGATTGAATTTTTTTTCCTCCATAAATGTTATACCACATTTTGTTAACTCACCTCTTTAGGTGGGTGAATTAAAACTCTATTAAAATATCATTCATCATGCTAAACGAAGTACTAAAATACCTGTTGGATTAGTAGAGGATGTTTTGGTTCAAGATATAGAGTTTATTTTTATTGTGGATTTTTATGTCTTGGATATATAGAATGATTGTATTAGTACACATGTACCTCTCATTTTAGGGAGACCATTTTTAAAAAATACAAAATCAATCATCAATGTTCACAAAGAGACACTTTCATTAGAATTTTGAGAAGATGATGTCCATTTAAATATCATTAATTACATGAAACACCTAGATTTGAATCATTAATACCCCAAATAAATAATATTGATTGGTTTTCCACTGATATATTCTATGATTTTTCTTGTGAATAAAAAAAACTGAAAATTTAAAAGATGGGAATTTGTTTGTTACTGAATCTGATAATAAATATATTCAAAAGGATGATAGTAATGTGTCTTGGAATCATTAAACTAGTGATATAAATATTGATGAATATTAATTTAATGAAACCATTAAACTTATAATGGTAACCATGGAGAAGTTTATAATTATTCAGATGAAATTAGTGTTGAGAACCAGGAAAGTGATCATCACGATGAATGTACTTCAAAACAAAGAGTTTCATGACACAATTATATCAGCAAGTTTTTTCCTTTGATCAATGAAAAAAACACCAGGGGTAGAGTTGAAACCACTTCTTGAGAATCTAAAATATTCCTTCCAATGAGTGAGATAAAAATTCCCTATCATCATTTCAAAAGATTTATCAAGGAACCATGAGAACCTACTCTTGGGAGTTTCTAAACCCTAGAAGAAAACAAAAGGATGGACTAATTTTTATTTAACTAGAATCATCCCCTAGTTGATAATGAATATAATTTTTTTGGATGAGAAATATAAACAAGATAGAAAATAACAAAAGAGATCGATCCCTATAATTTTAGAGGTTTTTATGAATGAATTCACTAACTTGTTGGTTGATG
The DNA here is from genome assembly GCA_963277665.1 of Viscum album. Classification (NCBI taxonomy): domain Eukaryota; kingdom Viridiplantae; phylum Streptophyta; class Magnoliopsida; order Santalales; family Viscaceae; genus Viscum; species Viscum album. Next base: position 1,006,695,387 of record OY728119.1, on the reverse strand, counting down.
AATTTTTTTTTCTCATATCAGATAGAAAATAGGTTAGTCCAATTCATGTTTCCCCAATAACAGTGGGTTTACAATATAAAGGAATGAGTTTGGTGGCCTTTTCCCTATTATACTACCAAATAAATGGATAATGTGCATTGATTATAGGAAACTAAAATTAGTTACAACGAGATACCACATTCCATTTACCTTCCATGATCTTTAATTTGAATAAATTTTGGGAAAATCCATTATTTTCTTAATGGATTCATTGGTTATTTTCTAATTCATATTTCACATGACAGTCTAGAAGAGCCCAATTTCATGCACTACTTTTTAACATTTTATTATTGGACGATTCCCATTTTTTTAATGCTCCTGAAACATTTCAATGGTGTATGATGAGAAATTTCTCTGGATTTCATGAATTTATATTAGAGTTTTATGGATGAATTCACTATTTTTTATTGTTATTTGAATTTTTTTTTTTTCGGATGTTCTTAAAATTTTTATTAATAAGTAACTTATTCTTAATCTTTAGAAATTTCATTTCATGGTCAATATATGGATAGTTTTTGGTCATGTTGTTCCTCTCGATTGAATTAAATTTTATCAATCAAATGTTGATGTTAGTTCGTCATTTTCATACACATAAATAGTGAGATATGTGTAATCCTTCTTTAGTAATTATGGTTTTTATAGGCGATTCATAATGAATTTTAGTAAGGCTTCACTACCACTGTCAAGAATTTGATAAATATATGTCTCATTTTTCATTGATGATAATTGTAATCATCCCTTTTGAGAGATGAAACAAAAATTGATATGGTGTCTCGTTGTTCTACCTCCAAAATGGGACTTCCATTTTAAATGATGACTGATGCATCTAACTTTTCTCTTAGGGTATTGTTTATGTCAACGGATAGAAAATAAATATCATGTGATTTTCCATTACTCGATAAATTTAGATCATTCCCAATAAAAGTACAAAACAATTGTAAAAGAAAATGATGGATATTTTCTTTTCATTAGAAATATTTAGAGGCTATCATTTGGGTTTGACAGTGATTGTTTTCAAAGATTATTTTACAATCACATTTTTAATGAAGAATCATGTGAAAAAATAAGAATTTTAAGATTGATCATACTACTACAAGAGTTTGATGTTGAAATAATGGATAAAATGGTATTGATAACCTTTTTTGTAATCATTTGATCAGGATACAATCACTTTTGAATGAAAAATTTGGGAATTTCCCACAAATTAAAAAAACCTTTCAGAATGAGGTGTTGTTTTCGTTTTAATGTGAATGAACATGGATTTCTAATCTTGTGAATTATTTGGATTCTGATGAATTTTTCCACTAGTTTATAAGGAATAAAATATAAATAAGTTAGTGATTCAATGAATTGCATTTTGGATGATCCTCACTTGTGGCATGTTTATAATGATCAAATTATTTGGATATTCATTATGAATTCTGAATTTATCCCATCATTCATTGTTTTTTTCATACATTGAGGTATAGATGTCACTTTAGTTTAAAAATAACTACAATAAAATCTATTGATTATTGTCTATAATGGGCCACTATTTTTGGTATATTAATTTGAATTTTTTAAAACCTATAAAAATTTCAATTTCAATGGACCATATCCAAAATGAATGAAATGTCACAAAAACCTAATTTTTTTCTGATATCATGTATTTAATGGGTACGGATTTCGTGGGGAATTTTACAAATTCTTTTGTATACCATTAATTTATAATTGTTATTGACTATGTCTCTATGTGGGTAGATGTCATTCCCATGAGAGTTGACGATTCCAACGATCTGTCTACATTTGTGAAAGGAAATTTGTTTTCAAGGTTTGGATTTTGAAAGTTTATGATTATGTATAGAGGTAAACATTTTTTATAGGATATTGGAATATCTTTTGAAGAAATAAATATTTCATTAAAGGGTCTCCACACCCTCTCACCCTAAAAAATGGAATGTATGAGTTTTCCAATAGCTAAATTAATCAAATTCTAGAAAAAACTGTGAACACAAATAGAAAGGATCTAAGTTTGAGACTATATGATGCACTATGGAAAAAAAGACTATATTCAAAACCATATTTGGAATTTCAGGATTTATATTAGTAAATGAGAATGTTTTTCACCTATAGATTGAGTTAGTACATAGACATTTTTTGGTTATCTGATGATATAACATGAATGTATTTTCTACAGGAAAACAATGAAAATATTGATTATACGAGCTAGAGGATATTAGAAATAGTTTATATAAAATCTCTAAGTAGTAAAAAGAAAGAACCAAATCCATTCAATATGGGATGATTCTCAACAAAAATATCAACAAATGACACAAATATTTTGTAGTTTGATTCTAAATTTATGTTTTTCTTATTTAAATTTCATTCCAAATTCTCTATACCTTTCATTTCAAATAATTTTCATTACTTTTGGTGCAATATTGATAAAAGAACCATTCAAAGGGACCCCATTAACAATAAATGGGATTAATTTGAAGCTGTTTAGAGATAATTTTCATGATTCTCTAGGGGAGGAGTTTCATATTCACGATGTTGAATACAATTAAAGACATGTTGTGTCTTTCTTTCTCACTTATTTGGTCATCATTCCATTAATTTCATTAAATTCATTATCATAAAATATTTTTCACAATGTGGAAACTTCAGAAAATAAATTTGGGGGAAGGAACATACTAGGTAGATTTTGAATTTTTGGGTCTTGAATTTTGAGTGTTTTCATTTAAAATGTATATATTCAGTTTTTACATAACATTATGTGTGTTTTATTTATGTTTTTTAAAAAACACTTATGATATTGAAAATAAAATCTTTGTGAATTGTATTTTTTACCATGGATACAAAAAACCTAATTCATGGAACTGATCAAAATTATTGTTCAAATATTTTTTGTTCTAAATTAAAATTTTGTAAATTCATTAATATTAAATTTAATTCTAAATTAAATTCCTTTAATGCTATCTAATTTTTCATTTAACATTTCTGTAAGGGTTCTAAATTATTTTCTCATTTTATTCACATTCACACAACTTCTTAAGTGAACCAAATACTGATTTTTTTTTCCATAAAATGTCTTTTCTATCAAAATTGGAGTGCATTAAAGAAGCTATGTTTCACATGATTGAGAATACATGTTTTTTATTAGATGTCCAATTTTCTTGATAATCCTATTACATTATGGACCTCTATATAAGTTATTTATTTTTCGATCATTTAGTTTCCATGTAATGCATGTTAGATAGGAAAATTACATGGCAGTTTCCCTTTCTTTCATGCTCTTGATGTAAATTTCTTGATTTTAGTAAAGCTTAAGTGTGGGGGAGCTTCTTTTTGATGTGATACCTCATTTGGTGATTTTATGGGTGTAAATTATTATTATAAACTAATTTTCTTGATGATGAAAGAACGTTACTATATTTTTTTCCAATCTGGGAGATTCATGAACAATGGAGTTGTGCCTTTCTATAGCTCCCAATGAATTAGTAGTGCATTTATAGAGATAAACAAATCTGATTTTTTGAGAAGAAAATGTTGTTCCATTACTACTGATATGGATATATTGTGCGATGTCAATGAATGAAAATTTTATGTTGGTTTAGAGCTGAATTTAAGACATTAAAAAATATGAGAAGACCATGCTTAAGTGGAAACTGAAATCATGCAATCGTATGTCAAAAAAGAGCTAGGAAATATATGTCTACATCATAATTATTCACATTTTAAAATCTACTAACCCTAAAATTCATAAAAAAAAATTTATTTCCTAAATATGGATACAATTATTTTAATTAATTGGGTAGGGACATTGAAATTTTTAATTCATATGTTCTTTGTTTCAATTATTTTGTTGAGAAAACCCTTTATCAAAATAAAAATCTAGTGTTCAGAAAAAACATAAGTTAGGTAGGAATACCTTTGAATGGATTAATTAATGAAATTTGAATTTAATGATGAAAACAATGAGGATTTTGAAATTGAAGTTGAAGAGGAGTCTCAGAAATTTTGAATCCTTGACTTTGAGCATCATATATTCATTAACATGTTTTGAATTCTCATTGAAAATTTATTATTGATAAATTATCTTAGAGTCCAAGTTATATGTGTGGGGGATTTATAGAGCTAATATTTCACTATTTTTGTCATCATATTAAATGATTTTAACCCCACTTGTTTAATATTTTAATCTGAATTGGATTGTTTTTGGTTATTTGGGAAATTTATATCATAAATGAAAAATGGCCGATTTTTGGATTTTTAACTACTTTTAATAATGTCTATATTTTATTAATATATAATTAATTATTTATTTAAATCATATGAAACATTTTTTGGGTTCCTATTTTCATGGGATACATATTTTTTAATATGATCAAGTTTGATTTGCAAATTTGGAGGCCAAATAAATCATTCATTATGGAATGTAGTTCTATCCAGTAGAGTGGAGCCCATATTAGTAATTAAGATGTCCAAATTCCTTACATCCATATGTATATTAATGAGGATTCATGGATCCCCATCCCTTTTGATTTTCATTGAAAAATTCTATCATTAAGGCATTACTTATATGGTTCAATCATTTGGAATAGGAAAGGTCTCATGTGAGTGAAACCATTCAATTCAATAATTAATTTATACCCTCTTAACCATGCATCCCAAATGTCTAATATTTTACAGGGGGGTGAAAAAGAAAATATGGAACAACTTTTATAAATGTTTTAATGTGTGAATCTACATGTTCCAAGTTAATTATGTAAGGAGAATCTAGAATAGTGGAATACGATAAATCACCTAAAAAAATTAATCATTTGGATTAAATCTAAAATAAATCCTTCATACTGTCTCCAACAAAGCTGAAATTTTGATGGGAGACATGAAAAAAATATATTAACGTCTGTTATAAAGGATTATATATGGGAATAGATCATTTATTTGGTCTAAAACGTGGTATCTTTAGATGATATATTCTATCCTATAAAAGGAGGATAGTGCATACATCCCAAACCATTCCATTCCATCCCCCACTAGAAATTTTCCATGGAGGATAACAAGAGAGGGCAAGGGAAGGGATAATATTTAGTTCATCATGAATTTGTTGTACATTTATGGAAGAATATAGATGATGGATGCTGCTCAAGTGATACAAGGCTAAACACCACATGGTTGTGGACAGAGGCAACCGACTAAAAATCTCTTCCGCGTTTCATTCCTATTTTGTAATCGACCTTTGAAATTATTTTAATCATATACTTTTTAATGAATGAGGTTTTTTTCCTTCTTGAATATATTTTCATCAATTTCTTTTGGATTGTTTTTCATTCTATGAGGTAAATTAATTTATCACCCTATTTATATTTTTTTCGGTGAGGTATTATCGGAGAGTATAGTGAAATCAATTAGATTATATTACATATAGATATTAAAAGAACTAAATTACATCTACATGAGGGAAAACCCATATTTAGGTTTAGATATGATATCAATTAAAATTTGAGTGTTCACAAAGGGGTCCTTTTGGGACATTTATAAATACAATTGAGAATTATTTCATTTAAAAAATCTTAAGGGGAGTGTCTGAGAGTTTGAAGCTTGTCCCCAACTATTGTTTTGATTTGGATATCAAACCCACTCTATTTTCTATCAATTTTTCAAATTTCCCTTTATTTTTAATTAAATTTTGTTTATATTTATATTCTATTTTATAAAATTAAATAAAATCCCAAAATATTTCTTCATGCAAAAATAAACAATAAAAAGTGACAGTCATGGAACTCAAATTGCTTCCTCCTCAAGAAAAAATCCATAGACATCACTTTTGAATTTATCAAGGGAAAAAAAGTATTGATTAGGGGTTTCATGATAAAAACCTTAACATCAAACTCCTTAATCCTTGTATGATGCTTTAAATTATTATAACATATTTACCAATTCCAAATTCGCTTCAATGGAATTTCCATAGTTTATTCACCAACTGCTTGCACTAAACACAAGGCTCTCAATCGTGCACTAATTCACCACGGGTCCAACTCACTCTCATTATTTACTAACAATTCCCTATGTCTAATTTATAAATGTAGTCCCCATAAAATTCTTTGTATTATTCAAAATTCAAGAATTATTTTTGAAACTAGATGCTCTTGGGACCATCACACTTCAACCATTTAGAGTTATCATTATCATTCAACAGTCGTTCCAAAAAATGGCCACCATCCTTTCCACAATATATTCACTTCACATGTGACCAAAATGATGGTAGATACCATAGGACTAACATAACCATATCTTTTCACTATATGAATTGGTATACCTTTCCCTATACTTTTTATTAACCGAACAAGATGACTAATGTTGATCATCAGTTCATACCCAATTGCCGAGTGAAACGCCATGAAATATACACAACATGAATACTTAAAATATTTTTCAAGGAATTAAATGATTTATTATCAATATGAGATTCATCTTCCACTATCTTATAAATGAATTTATGGATTCCGACCAATATAAGATTCATCACCTTACACAATCTACTATACTGAAGAAAGAAATCTTAACTACCAACAAACTCGAGTTGAGAATAATCTCATTCAATGATTTATTATTGATTATATCTCTATATGTAGTGGATTCTCCATACATGATATCTATTTGGAATAAATGTCATACATGCATTATGAGAAACTAGACTATTGAGAATGCCATCAATTCCCTCTGAACTAAATTCATTAGTGATTTCTTTCCCAACTCAATATAATTCTTTAGGTATTTACTACCACTATATATTTTTTTCTCATCTACAGAAACTGAATGTTTAAAAAGAGTCCAAACACCACATGTTTTTATAAATTCAACCAAATCAACATGTAACCACAAGCATCATCACTCACACAATAAGGATTTACTATAATCTAATAAACAAATACCCTTACAATAATGTGTGTGACTATTATATGAGTCACCAAACATGAGGCCTAGAATAATACTCATACTAAACTATTTAATATATCATAGGAGCATATTCCACTAAACAAAGAACCCTTGGTGCTCTTTTTTATCCTTTATAATATAATTCATGCCTATATATTCCACTAAACCAACTATGAATCAATAATAATTCAATAACCAACAACAATTACATATATTCAAACCAAAATTTTTAAATTAGGAAAACAACTAATTGGTTCATGAGGATTAAAGGTCCATAATTTCACCAAAACCTCACAAAATAAGACTTCGTATAAAAGGTGATCTATACTCATAATCATTAAAGAAACTATTATGTTATTTATCTATTGCATCCCAAATTTATTAACATGAACTCGGAATTTTCATTAATTAAATGCACCCCTCAAGCACTAACCATGACTATCCCTTTAAAATGATTCATTTTCAATCAATTTAATCCAATAAAACATTAGTCTAAAACAAGATAATAATCATAATCACATTTCCAAGATGTTAATGGTCTTCCATGGAACCCTAAACAAGGTCTCACTAAGGGTCACATCTCAAAGAAAATCATATAGGTACATATATATAGATATGTAATGATGGATTCTCTATTAAAGAGACGACATAAGTGAAAGAAATGGCTTTCTTAGATAAAAAACAGGACACTCTGTTATACAGGGATGACTCCACAATGGAAATTGTTAGTACTATAATCAAACCAAACAATCCAATTTCTAATATTAATGATTTTTTACTAATTCAACGAATTACCAACGAAATCCAACATGGCACAATGAATTATATATGAATAGAGAGAATTCATCATTGCCATTGTCTTGTGAACCACATTCTAGACTCACATAAACTTCTTTCCGAAAAATACATTTATAACTATTCAGTTAAATATGATGTTGTTATAAACCCATATGTGTAAGAATTGTCAATTTTTTGACATTAAATCAAATGAATCCTCCATAATTTTTATAACAAAACACAAGTAGAATATATTTCATATGAAACCCATATATTGAATAGGATACATGATTTTTCTTTCAAATATGATTAAGAATTAATTCCAAATGAAATCCTAAACCTCAAAATTATTTTTCAACACATGAGGTGAAATAATATAACCATAATTGTAAAAAAACAAAATTGATTTATTTCCTTACTTACATGGAAGTTACTCAACAATTTTTTCCATGGTAAACAATGCTGAGTTTCATCAAAAGATATGAAACATTAGTATGTCTCATTTCTACCATATTTGAAAAATATGAAAACAAAACTCCACTGATAATATTTTTTATTTCCCCAACCATAATAATTGGGTGTGATTCAGTGTTACACATGCCCTCATTCTTGAATCGATATATGATAGAGTCTACCAATTTAAAAAACGACAATGTGATGTCACGGGGAGACAATAACATCCATTAGAGGTCACTATAAATTATTCAGAAATATTTTACAATAACAACCAAAATACAAGGATATGTATAACATACCATCATAAATGATTGAATACCGAAACGTCAGCCTCAAAAATCACATATGAATATTTGACATGGATCACCCAGTGGGTTGATAACATGAAAATAGAAAATAACAAAAGAACAAAGATTCCCTACAAATCCAATACTCACTTTTTCTAATCCCCCAAACTCATAGTGATATATCTCACAAAACAATCATACCTTCCCCTAATCCCAACTCGTACCTATAAAAAGTGAGGGTTGCTTATGTGCCCACATGTCATGACCACTGAAGTAGGTTGTGAGTAAATTTCAGTTTGGAATAAAAAATATGGTCTAATAACTAACTGGTAAATATAGTTCATGTATATGTGATACGTTTTGTATAAAATATATATGTAGGATACAAAATATGCATGTATACAATATAATCACCAAATTACACGTGAGAGACAATACCCATATTCCAAGAATTATTGCACTTAACATGCCACCATGAACCCCGATTGTACATAACTTGGATCTATGGTGGAAGAATGGTAATGAAAGAGTCATGAACTGGACTCAACCACATGGGATCCAAATGTACTCTATTCAATTAACAGGGCTATGGAATCTTAGGTTAGGCTATAAAATTATCATGAAATGTCTCTATAAAAATCAGGGTATAAGGCCAACTGATATTTCAAATAATAAATGATAACAATGATCATGGAAATCCCTAAATAACATAATTCCTTTTATCCATCAATGACCATAGTATATTTTATTATAATCAATATCAATCATAGGCTAGGCCTCATGACCTTCGTATCCTGGTTGTGCCTCTAATAATTCCACAAGACCATCATGACCTTCTATTTCTATCATGGTTATCGAAACATGGACATCAATCCTCTACCCTATATCTTGGTCCACCATCATCATAATTATTGAAATCTATTTGCACTACAACTCTAAGGGGTGGCCATATCATGATGGTCGACATGTCATCAAATACCCTAACAATACCCCAAATGAAATATGAAATATTACACGAAAGATAAAAATACATGTAATTAGAGAATAACATATCCTCATGAGTCATTTTGGATACATTTTGACATATGATAAAAATCAAACATGGGTCTTGTGAGCTAGACATGCACACATAGGTGATCAACATCATGAATGGGTCTCTTAGACTAAACATGCACACCCTTGTAATCAAAATTAAATGTGGGTCTCACGTGCTACTCACACAGAAAAATTTGATAAAATTAAATGTGTTTCTCATGGGATACGACATAGACACATGTGATCAAAATTAAACATGATTTTCATGGGACACACACACACACACACACTTTTGATCCAAAACTCATCCATCAGTGGACGAAATCAAACAAGCACATAAGGGTCATTGGTTTTTGTAATCACTATTTTATGTCACAGTAGGCATATATCCTTTAATTAGATAGGGATTTATTTATTTAGATTCATTAAGAATTATATATAATTTATTAAACAATTATAAATTAAGAACCACTAACCAAAAATGGGGCACCTCATATCAAATGTCATTATAGCATGCATAACACCATATTGTAAAGTACATGATACCACCTACCACATAACAAAGACAACTCAAATCCATGTAAATACAAAATATTGTTTTCAGGTCAACATTGTCCATTCATCATCCATCATTCACCATGAAGACATAAATTGTTCATGTTCATTCAATTTTTTTAACTAATTTATAATTAATTAAATGATTAAATGGAAACTCTGAATTAAAACTAAATAAAATACAGTATAAATTTCTTATCTAGTTTCAAATCATAGATAAAACCATGACCAAAAAACCAATTATGGTCTATAACACACATCAGACACTATTATGGGAAAAATACCAATCATGCGATAAAAAAACTTAGGCCAATTTGAAGAGATTAAAACCTAAAAAATAACTCAATTAGAGAATTACCTTCAATGATGTTCCCATAAAAAGAACATGTTCATTGTCACATGATATCCTTTATCCTTATGGATCCCTAAATTCATCATTCTCATCCAATTCCATTAAGAATTGGTGATATTATTATCCCATTATCTAATAAATATCACACTAAGAATCAATATATGATTATGGTTTCGAATAATAAATACAATTCATGTATAATTAAGACATAAATGAATAATAAAGGCCATGAAATATCAAGAGCAATAACCAATGATTAATTATTCTATGATCCACTCCTACATGATAAAAAATAATGAAAGGTCAATGAATAATAGAGGAACAAAACCAGATTCAACAATTGATTTCACCTAGATAAATCAAAAATAGGAGGGATCTCTTGGTGGTAGGAAAGGAATAGAGAACTAATGAATTTACATCAAATATTTGAGCAAGGAAAATAAATCATCAGAGGGCCTTGGTAGAAAAAAGGATCAAAAGGACCTCACTAAAGTGATTCTTAGCAATCCTGATTAGCAAGACAGTTGGGGTCTGCTAGTTAGTTAATGGTTCATTGTCTAGTTAATGAAGGCTAACTAAGTATCTGGTGACTCTTTCTATGTACTAGGTATTCTACTAACCCCAACGACTATCTAGGGGGTGTTATCAGCTTACAAGACGTTGTAAGAGTATCCCTGGGAGCCATAGTCCTCCAACATTTATCATTGAAGATTTGAGTCACCCACTGATTTCTTTCAAGTCCAAAATCATCTCTTATGGATTTTAAAACTAGAAGAATCCTAGTTCAACTCCTAGTTCAATGAACAATACAACCACTCGATGAAAAGTTCAAATTTATTTTAAAATTAAATACCATAATGTCATGGTTTAAAATAGTTAAAGAGTAAAATAAATATTTATATTCAACACAAATTAAATAGGAAGAAGAGCCATCGGGAATATAATGTCATTATAATGTAAAAATTATTTTGAAAAGAAGAAAACAATGTCTGGTTGGGATAATAGATAAATACAGGGCTATTTTCCAGGGAGGCCTAAAGTAGAACAATAGGAGAGAATTGGAATGAAAAATATTTACACATTCATGTTTAAGGGAGGTAATGCTAGAAAACGTCAAACATGGGGATCCTAGTATTCCCCTAGATTCTATATAATCCACCACCTAGTTTCCTATTCACTCGGTGTGTGTCATTATTACACTCTAGATATATCTCTTATATTTGGAAATGATTTAATTAATTAACCATGGGGTAAATTTTTTACCATGATGAGACATGTGAATGACTAAGAAGTCCATTTCAACTTCAAAAAGAGGGATATTAGAAGAAATAAATCCCTATAACCCATTAAAGATTGAATTTATCTCCACAAGAATAGATTCACAATTATTATTGAAGAGGTTTAACACTATGATCATAGATCTCTTAGAGTCACAAACCACACCTCCTGCATGGCACCTAGACCAATCCTGAGTGCTAGGATATGAGCTTAGGATACCCTCCTTATGGAATATTCTCTAATATTATCAGATACAACATCAAAAATATTGTAGAATCATTAAAAACACCACCCTCTATTAAAAATTATTCCCTGCTCCCTGAAAATAGTTTAGAAGAAAGTTTGTAACAATGTGGGTAAATCTATAAAAAACAATTATCCACTAAAGTAGCATTACAAACCTTTTTTATAGACCCCTTCATTAAATTGTTTCTTAATAGTATCAATTTTTGGGATTCCATCAACAACAGCACATGTAATACATATAAACTCTGTTCTGAAAAAACTATAATTTTATTCAATACTATATGGTTGAGAATCCTCCACAATAGAGAATTTTACCAAAAAAGGTATCTCTTTGCACCAATGATGATCCAATAATTATATATTCCTAGCATCAAAAGAAAAGTAAAACTGATATATCTAAGATTAAAAATACAAGGATGAATCATCGGTGATGACCAGTCTATTAGGACACAAAGACATCTTAATGATTCTATATACTGTAAGATGGTGCTGATCAAATATTCCATGAATGTACCCAAGGAACCTGGAATAATAAGAGAATGGGAATTTAGGAACCGGGATTTCCATGATTTCAAGAGGTACATGCACCATTTTATCATTCTAAAAGTGAGTTATCTCATCACTGATGATCCACAGATATTGGAATTGAAGCTCATGCAAGGTCCCTCACAACAACTTCAACTGATTCGATAAATTTATATTTATTTCTCCCAAATCAACCCCATATTTCTATTTGATAAATTTTCCCCAAAAGGAATCCCATTGTTGGGGATCACACAACATTTTTCCCAAAATGTTTTTTAGTATCCAAAACACTAAGGAGAACTATCGCTTAGGTGTCAACCACTGTAGCCTTTCATCTCCAGGACACTCAATGGCAGTGAATTTCTAATTGAGTTACCCTAATGAAAGATTCCAAGGATTTCTCAATATCCCTTATCATCATATTAGGAACCTTAAGAATCAAAAAGGCATGCCATGTAATAGAATAAAGAACACCACTGACCAAGGTGGTATGACCACTGAAGGAAATTAAATAGAAACTATAGTTATCAAAATGGTTATTGATATTGTTAACCAATAACTCAAAGTGATGAATTTGTAACCAAACTGGAGAAATATGATCACCTAGATAATCCATAGTAAAGGATTTCATAATTAATCCCATAAGATCTGAAAATATTTTTCAATGGGTTTTAGGGAAAAATAAAAATTCATACCCAATGAACTTCTAAAGATTAATGCAACGACAACTCCACTTTCATTATTATTCATGTATGTATTTGGTGGCATGGATAGATCTATTGTTTCCATTGATGAACAAAATTTTTCCATCAATAAAAATAATTTGATAAATTCTAATGAAATGATTAAAAAACTTGAATTGATGGATACAAAATTTTATGATTTCCCTAATCAATATTTTACTGATGTAGTCTTGCACCATGTTGAATAAATATGGTAATATTGGATCCCACTATGTAAGGACTATGATAGAATTGAAAGCCCCAACATCACTTTCACAAAAAGTTAATATCAAACCACATGGAACTGAAGTACCTAAAAAAATAAGTCGATAAACCACCTTGAGAAGCCTGTTTGTGACTTGACCATGATGATGATGCCACGCTAATGGCTATCATATGACTTATCCATTACATTTTAAAAAACCATGTTAGGTCTTGGATCCCTTCTATTGATATAAATTATCATTTCTTATTCCATTGAAATAGCTACATGAGTAGACCTCCATCTCACAAATCCATGGTACTCTACTGAAATCCATTTTCTGAGAAAACATGATAATTTCCCATTAATAACATTCAATAGAAAGTGTTAGTGAATTTAACATTTTTCCATCCTATCATGTTTTTTATTTCTCACTCCTTTTTTTCATAGTAATGGAATTTACATTAAGATAATATTCATAATAATTTTTGAGGTAAATTATGTCTTGATAAAATATTTTAAGTTACCACTAATTCATTCCCAAAATTAGTTATTTTATATAATAACCCAATCTGTCCATAATAGTTTCTGTATCTGAGCATTCAAATCCTCATGTATTAATACCATATAAATAGCCTAGTTATGGTGAACTATGAAAAAAATATATTATCTTTATTTTTTATCTATTATTTACATATATTCTGAGTGATACTATTTATTTTGACTGATAGTGAATCATGATCATTAGAATGCTTCATTATAATTATCATAAAGTATGTGCATTTCCCTTAAAGTAATTTTTATTATCCATCACCAATATGTGTATATTATCTTAATCATTTTTCGGATATAATTCATGAGTTTACATTTTATGTTGTAACAATATTAACAAAATATAATTTTTTTAATTTATTATTTTTTATTACATTGATGATGAACAATTTTAGGGTAAACAAATCCCTATGAGACTCATTTAAACCCTTGATACCAATAACTCCCCACTAATTATCTAAGAGTAATCATTGGTACATTTGAAATTATTCTTTGGTAATACCATAATTATATGGTTTGATGCTATAAAATCATATCAATGAAGTATTTATTTATATAATTATAATATTTTCTAAAATGGTGAAATGAGTTTATATAATAGATCATGGTATAAAATTTATGCATTTGTACCTCTCCATCACAACCATAATCGAAATAAAACTAACTAAGGTAGTATGTTATTGTGAATTATTTGAATGAAATAAGATCTTCATTGTTAGAAATTTAGTTATATTCAAGTGTAATGTTGATAATGTCATTATTCATTTCTTAAAGTAGGGAAGTGGAATGTCTTAGTAAACATGTGAATGTGCTTGATAGTAATTATATTTGAAAATTTTAATTTTCTAAAACTAATAAATTATTGATGAAATAATTATATCACTACTAAATTAGTTACCAATAGTGGATTTGTTATCTAAAATCCAATGTTCTGGAATAATGATGAATTTTACATGATCATATTTTATTAATTTCTATGTGTATATTTTTTAAAAATTAATGCCATGTGATTAATTTTATATGACATTATAATTATTGATTACAAACTGTTTTATTTTTCTTTGAAATATAGATTCAATGGTATGTGATGATAATATTCCTTGTAAATATATAATGTATGAATGATTTTATATTAGTATTAAATAATGTGAGGTATAGAATTCTCTCCCCATTAGGAACACTTGAGTCTTCAGTTGATGTTAATATTACAAAAGGTATATATATTTTTTCACATATTTGAAGGAAGAACTTATTTTTAAATAGTGTTCTTGGAGGATTTAGTTTTATATACTCAATCACAACATCATCCAATAATTCCAAGAAATGATATTTCATGAGATTTATGGGAATAGTTAGAATATATAAACATATTATTAATATTTTTTTACAATAGGTGAAGGGAAAATTTTGAGGTTTTTCATTATATGATGGATTATCTTGAAAAAAATTGGTGAGATATTATAGTTTAATTAATTATATTATATTCCATATTAAACAGTATAATCTTGTTTTATTCCCCAATAAAATATTCCTACATATAATAAAGGAGAAAAAAGTCTAGAAATATATGGAATTTAAACTATTTGATTTGTCTATACAATATTTAAAAACTAAAATCAACCATTTCCTTTTTCACTAACATTGTACGATGATTAGTTCACTAAGGCTCGCTATTTAGAGTTTGGGTTTACTCTCATTATTTTCTCAATGGTGAGATTATTTTTTTCTCCGACAAAATTTTTTGTCGTAAAAAATTAAATCATGGTAAAGGAGGATTTTGATGACTAAAGAGGTCCTTAGTTTGTTCTATTATGTCAGGAAGTTTTATGAAAGCAATATGATTGATTAATTTCACTGAAATGATTCATCAAGGGTTAAAATGTTAATTTTAATATCATTATTATTGATTTTTGGGGTTCATAATAGTTTTCTATTTTAGTGATAGAGATTATACCCAATATGTTTTTAAATCTAATATAAAGGATTGTTATTCCAAATAAAAAATTTGATGTCATTAATGATTTTTTTATATGGTGACTGATATAATGGGGTGTCTTAATTTATCATTCAACAAACTATCTTTTACATATTATTGTTCATTATTATAGATTCCAAGTTGGTTATATATTTGGATGTTTAGTCCTAATATTAAGGGATCCAATCTAGAAAAAGTTTAGTGGGTTGATATAGATTGAGGAATTTAGACACTCATCAAAAATAATCTACAATTATAATTGAAAATCTACATATTCAATAAAAGGAATCAACTGATCATGGATATGTAGTGTAAATTAATAAAGGTTTAACACTATTAACATGATCATTTTTATCTTATAATTTAATAAAATTATATCTTATAAATTTATCTCTTCCTATTTTCAATATAATTTGGTTTCCATTTTTTAACTATTATATATAGTTCTAAATTTAGATGCTCTGTTAATGAGAAAAGAGGATCCTATATAAATTTGTATAGATTTTGGTATCAATATTAGTATTTTTAGACACATTTTACACATCATTATTCTTTGGATAAATAGCTCTATTTTGATTATTAGGATTTATTGGTTTCTATATTTCTATGAAAAAATGTACTATTTGTATATATATGTGAAATTGATTCATTTTTAGACGATCCTAATGTTTTCAGGAGAGTGGTATTATCATCCTAGTAGAAAGAATAAAATATAAAATATTTTCACATCCAATAGTATTTGGATGGGCCTCAGTTCAATTAGAAGATTGTAGATGTTATTCCACCTTATGAGGTTTATTATTTTAATGATTTATTTATTTATGAATACTTAAATTCCAAATTGAGAGGATTATTGGGTTTGTGAGAAACATAACATTAGGAAAATACTAAAACTATGACACATAATTGTATTTTTCTATGTGATTTGATTTAACTGATGATTGAGTTATAATATCAGAAATAAAATAGATACATTAGGTTGCATGTTTCGCATTGGGGGTTCTTTAGGGACTTCAACACAAAATATAGAGGTATGTTTATAGGGTCACCATGACTACTAAAGGATAAATTAGGTTATGATCTACTATGAATATATAATATATATTATTCATGATATATTTTTTCCATAATATATGGTTTTATTGTTTTATTTTATTTCATGGACTAAAATATCATAAGATTAGTGTGGGAGTGGAGGCTGAGTTGGAAATAGTTTTCCAAAACCAATATTGGTTTTTATGTTTTTGTGATGATTTTGAGAGTATCAAACACTAATAATATTTACATGGACTCTATTAATTTATTTTTCCACAAATACCAAGATTGTTTAATTATTTAACTCACCAATAACATATTGTTATGTGAACTATCATATTATCGGAAAATGGAGAATTTTTATATTCTCTACTCTAAGTTTCAAGAACTCTATAAAATAATTTCAATGTAAAATTTAAGTATAAAATTGTGAAATTCCATATCCATAATATTACTAATGTTTGGAATATCTATTGATCTTATGTATAATAAACCTATGTATCCTTTCAATGTTATATAAAATGGTTTTGAAATTAAAATTTATATATGGAGTTGATAATGTTTCTGGAATTTTATTTTATAAATTTAAAATTTATCTATTCTAATATATTATTTAAATAGGAAAGTGGTGATGTTAATGTATAATTAATCATTGAGTATTTAGTTATAGGGTTAAATATATGAAATATATATGTGTATATTCATGTTTAACATTGGCATGGAATTTATTATTGGGTTTATTTTGTTGCACCTTGTATGGATTTGGGATGAATTTTACTACCATATTATTATTATGTGGAATATAGTTCTATATAGACTATATTTTATTGGATGAATTACCTCAAAAATGATATTCACTAATAAAACATATTGTATATATAAATAATTTCATGCCATTAATTTTTCAGAGTGACTTTTAATTTCCACACCAATCCTAAAATCATGAAGTATATTTATCCCACTATGATTTGAATCATTGATAATGAATGTTTTTTCAATATAATATTATGTTTAACCTTAGAATGATATATAACTCTGAGAATATATATTTTTTATAGAATATGTATATAATTAGTAAGAAATTTATATATCTTAAGAATCAAATGTTGAATGGAATATTATGGTTCTCAATAAAAAATTACATCTAGATGTATTTTAAGATAATGATGAAGCATTTTTAACACAATTGAATATTAAATTTACATCAAAAGAGTGATCAAAAGTGGTATAAATTTCTAATCAGAATATCATTAATTGTTTTATAAAATTTATGGCAAGGACCAGGAAACTGAATATACACTAAATGCTGAATTTTTTTTATATTTCTATGGTAATATTTTTTAGTTATTAAAATGATGTTATATGATATTTATAACATTATATATGGGGTTTTCTGTTCATAACTATGATTTACAACATTTTTCATGTCATATTTTGATATTAATAAATTTAGTGGGATATGGATCTATTTGTCTCAAAATTCATTACAACAATTTGGTAATGAGATAACATTAGTGTCCATGGTTTATATCACTCATTTACAACTCTCAAAAGGAGATATAATAAGGTTAACATATATTTTTGAATAAATTTTTAAAATCAATGAGGATAGAGAATTATTATAGCTGGTTATTGATATTAAAATAATTTTTCCTATTCTAAAGAAAAGGGAAATTATATAACTGATGGGATAGTAATGCAATATATCTTAGAGAGTTTTACAGTTCTTGAGAAAATAAATAGTAATCTTTTTTATAATTATATAAGAGTCATATATCTATTTTTCATGCTTGTAAATGGTATGGGTATACACATATTGTTTTATATGGAATATCATCCTCATAATGATAGAAAATGTAAACAACCACGAACTCACACTCATAGATCTAGTGCTAAAAAATAAAAAGTAAATTTCAATATTTGGAAATTAAAATTGTGACAAAATTCTTTATAAACAAGGCCTATAATATTCATAATGAAATACTCGATCACATACATACCGAAGGAACATTTATTGTTTAGAGTATTATTGAATCTAAAAAAAATCTTACATAGAAAACAATCATGAATTCAAGGGAGTATCATTCTCATTGTACCCAAAAATTCATATTCTATAATAAGTCATCAAGATCCCCCGTAAATGTATTCATATATCAAACCGTTCTAGACATAGATAATTTTTCATTATTTTATATATCATAGGGAAAAGGATATAGAAGAAGGGTGTGATGAAATTCCTAGAATGTGAAAATATAAGCATTAATAATTGAATTCCATCACTGAGCATAAAAATTTCATAAGTGTATAATGAATTAAAAAAAGTCTGTGATTGTAACATAAAATAATTTATGCCAATAAAAACATGGGTCACAACACATGAGCAATGGAATACTGATTTAATAAATTTATGATTTATTGCATTCAATAACCAAATACTATTTGATGTCAATCATGATCAAAGGAAACATTTACAATACATATAATGATAAAAAAATATTTTTGTATATTGAATCATTATCTTCATAGTGCCCTTATAAAAACCCTTATTGTCGAAATGACAATAATGTTGACTTCCAACAAAATCATTTAATAATGCATTGGAATGAAATTATGGGGTCTTCTATTATATAATATGAATCATTATAACCTATATTCATGAGATATACTGGGGATAAATCCTTATAATATTTTATATCTTTCTCACACATAAATGTGGGAAATAATGGGGATCAACCAACCGTAGAAGTTGTATGTAGATCATCAGAAATTATATACTATAATTAACTCAAAATAAAATATAAAATGTATCTGGATCACCTATAATCATCATTAGTTTCAAATTTTCGTTCATGAATAAGAATTTAGAGACCATTATTTTTCAACAAAACATGTTCTGTAGCTTGGTTAAGTAGTGAAAAAGGAACAAGTTTCATGGATGTCAATTTAAAAAAATCATCATAAGACATACATAGAAATAATATGGATTGTATTACAAAATAATATTTCTAATAAAGTAAAATATTCATTAATTTATTATAACATTGAGGAAAATACATTTAAAATAACATCAACAATTAATTAAAAATGAGGGAAAATACTGATTCCATTGAGTAATATGTTATAAATATTTAAAACATATTCAGAATATTTTTGAAATATCAATTTAATATTTTACAGGACTTTTTAAAGGAAATAACTTCTATGATGGACATAAAATATTTTCATTTTTTAAACATTAAAATAAAACATTCCTTCTACTTGTGATTAAAAATGAAAAAAACAACTTGTTCGGAAATTTCTTATAAATATTATCATTAAAAACATTTAAAATAAGGTAAATTTTCAAGGGAAATATATTTGAAAAATATTTTATTTTTATAAAAGAACATTTTTAAACTAATATAAATAACATCAAGGAAGATTTATGTTAATTTTTTTAAACAATGATGTATAATTTGCTAAAAAACCCCTTATTTGTATTTTAATTCCAAAATAAATTTGAATATAAGAACATAGGAAGGAACATAAGCTTACAAGAGTATAACAATACTAATTATATTAAATATCAAAGTAAATTTATAATACATATAAATATATATAGGCTCTTCAATTAAATCATTCATAAAAAAATACTGTTTTGGACAAGATACCCTTCTCATTCGACCATGGATTGAATAAACATGAATTAAAGGAACAAAAATTACATGATTATATAAAGCCCATAATTTCCATGAATAAATATGTGGAATAAAATTCAAGTGGTATTAAATAAACCATAAAAAATTAATTATGGTACAATACATTAATTATGTCTCAATGAATGAGAATTGAGACATTGAAAACCCGTGAAACATTTATAACATTTGAATCATTATACCATAAAAGAGAAAACATAATAGGAAAAATTAAATTTAATTACAAAATATTCATTCATGATATAAAATATCAATTGGAATCATTTGAACCTAATAAAATGAAATTGGTGGATTCTATAAACATATGTCCCATTGAATGATAATTTGAGATGAATATCACTAAAAATGATTATATCATTGAATTGAAAAATAATCAAAAACATTATTGTGGGTAAAAATTAATATCCTCTAAGAAAAATCCTATATACAACATAATGAATAAGATGTTCATTTAACACTTACTCATGACATAATATACTCAATGAAATAGTGATATAACCAAATTAAACGAAATTGAATTATGAATATTCTTGACCACATGGTTACATTAATGTCAAATACCATGGGGAAAATTAAATTAAATTGAATCATAAAATACCCTTATTTATGAAGGATTTATTCTAATACATGTACAAAGGTAGTATAAAAACCAAAAAAGATAAATTACATTCATAATATTAAAATATTCTATTATGAAGGGAAATTGGGATGATATACCCAAACTTATGTCCAAATCAACACATACATTCATTATCATCTTGAATGATAAAATTATGTTTATTTATTTATTTTCAAGAAGATTTGTCATGTTTATTGTTACTTAATTTTATTTATTTACATGATGTAATCTATTTCTCAATCATTTATGCTCATGTTTGATGCTTTCTGGATATTTAACCCATATGTCCAGAATGACAACTGTTTGTTGACTATGGAAAATTAGTCCATTATTTTATATTATCGAGAACAATAATAAAAAAATAGGAATAATTTTTCAATAATTTATATATTTTTTCAAACCATTCATGAAATATTATTAGATAAAATGAACTACGTTAAAATCATGTACCAGGAAAGTCATACATACATATCAGTAATGTTTCCATTTTCAATGATCATTATGAAAATAAGTTATACATAATTTTATCCATATAAAATGATAATAATAAATTATATACCATATTAATTCATTAAGTATACTTATATGTACCACCCATGTGATAATATGATGGACACGAATCATGTTGCCTCGCAGAGGTGGTAGTCCAATCATACACACGAACGATGTTATCATTTTTTAATATATGAAATATTTAGAATAAATGATATATTAATTATCAAGAATGATAAATATTTCAATAATATAGAATATATATATATATATAATAAATCATTATATCCAGCTCTGAAGGTGGTGATGGAAAACTAAATAAATTGATCAACGATGTGGAAATATGTCGTAAACCCAAATGATGAATTTATTTCCTAGTACATGAAGGTTATAGACAGATATGCATTACTCCCATAACATAATAACGTAATAGTATACATAAGATATGAATGTTTTTATCTCATCATGGTTGGGGAATATTTTAATGTTATTCAAGAAAAAATAAAATGAAGACCCTTAGATAAGAATGATAACTCTTTTTGAAAAAACTTATTCTCTTTACACCAAAATCTCTCTAGAATTTGTATTATCGACAAAATAAGACCCATTTATTGTATTAGGGATGTTCGGAATATATTATGTCAGAAATTTGTTGAACAAAATTCGTTTTCAATTGTAAATAAATAATTATAAGAGGATTTATTTTAAAATATAGAGGAAGTTAATATTTAAAGTTCTCAAAATATTAAATTATTATAAATTAATTTCCATGTTAAAATAAATTAATAGTGATAATATTAAGATATATTATGAGGATTAGTCTAAAATAAATCATAATATAAAATTTGGACTAGTTTAGATAGGTATATTAGCCTAATATTTTCTTAACTCATGTTACCCCTTTGGGAAGTTTTTCATCAAAATAATGTTTTAACTCATTATTAGTATATATAGATATTATGAATGGAACCCGTCCTTATATATGTACCATTACAGATATGTTAACCATTATCCAAATATATTATCCAAAAATAGGTTTTTTCAAAATCATTTAATAAAATATTATTTATTATAAAATATCATTAATATCAATGTAAGAACTATTAACTTATTTTGAAATTAAAAACACCATGAATGAATTTAATTTAAATATTAAAATTATGAAATTTATTAATATAGAATTTCTATATAAATGGTTATGAAACATAATAAATATTTCAGATTATATTACATTGAATATTTTTAAAATATTTATTTATTTTTCTATTAATTAATTAAGTATCGCGTCAACGTTGGGTAAAATTTTTTTATAATTATTCGATCAAATAAAATTAGACAAGAAATTAAAAATGTAAATAAAAAGAATTAATATTTCTAAATTACATTCATAACTGAACATTCCTTATTTTTATAACATTTTTAAAATTTTATTGATTAAAAAACAAAGAGAATGACATATTTTAATTTTCTCTATATAAATTATTATAAAGGATAAAATCTTGGAAAATAAAAAAATATACATATTAAAAATTTATATGATTATGGATGATATATACTAATAGGGATTGTATTAGGGACACTTTTTGTTTTTATCTTATTATTTTTAATCTTAATTAAATAATTTACCCATACTGAATTTGCAATGATTTATAAAGGATAAAATTCATAATTTATTTCAAAAGGGGTATATTTAAAAAAAATTACCTATAAATAATAACTTAGGAATCAAATTTACATGATTTAGAACACAAAAGTTATAGAATTTCATTTAAAAATAATTTGAAAAAAACGTGAAGAAAAACTATTTTTTGAAAAATGTTATTTTCAAATATAAATATTTTTATACCAAAATAAAGTATAAATTTCATCAAATTTTTTAATATCTTTAATGAAAAAAAATAAATTAATTTTTAAAAATAATCCATAATATAATTTTACATTAAATATACATTAAAGGGAGATACATTTTTCAATAAAAATCTGTATTTTTAAGTACCCAATTTTTTCCGATGTAACCCGACTAATTAGACCAAGGATTATTATTAAAATAAAAGAGTTAAAAAATTATATAATATTTTAATTTACATTAATATTTTACATATAGATAGAGAATCAAAAGTAATATTATCTATCCATTTAAGACCCATGCCAATTACTTTATTAAGAGTGGCATCTGTAGTGCAATTCAACATTAGATGGAAATGTGTAAAGAAGATATTAATATTGAAGAGATTATTCAAGAATTATATACACTTAACAATAAGCCTCTATATGATATGTACAAAACCAATTATAGCATTTTGGATAATTTTAGTACAATAACATTCAATCCACAAGATATTCCACCCTTTAAATTTAGAAAGATACACCACATTAATGATTCTAAACATCTCGACTTCAATAGATGATACTAATCCACATGAATCATAGAAATAGACAAGAATTGTAAAAATTTGATCAGGATAAAGTAAACCACAAACTGAAGGTCCTGGATTCCCTTTAGATACAATGTAAACATTAATTTTGATTCAATTATGGAATAGAGGATAAAAAATAACACCACAGCTTCATATTTGTGGAATGTAATTTTAGAAAACACCAAACCTTTTTTAAGACAGTTTACTTATGAATTATTTTAATGAAAAAAATTGATATTGTAGTAAATTAAATTCCTTGGTGACAGAAATTTTTTTTTATCCACTGACTGCAGGTTGAAGGGATTATTGTTTTGATAATGTTTATTAGAGCTATTTCATATATTAAGAAACAGTTCCACTAGTTACACTTGAAAAAAATTGGAGAGTTTTGGGGAGTGTTATCCCATTTCATTTGATCATAGAGTCTTCATAGAGTCATGAGACATCTGTAGAATGTTGAATAAATCAAGTACTACCCTCCACTACACTGATATAGTAGAATAGTCAAAAAAATGATGATCAGAGTCCTCCAAATGATGATCTTATAATATACAACTAGAACAAAGATAGGCACCAGATTTTTTAAACAACTGTACAAAGGAGTATGATGTTGATCATCACACCATATCAATGTGGGGAATAAATGCCAATTCCAATACCTGTTAAATATCCTAAGCTAGGGGAAACCATGATCATTATTTGTAATAATTAACATGTAATAAATTATACTAGTCAAAATTCATTTTTGGATGGTTCATAAATCAAGATATAATCAAAAGAAGAATTGTGTCACTGTAAATAACTTATCATATTTAATTATCTAAATGTGATGAAATTAAATAATTTAAATCATTACTGGTGACATTAGATTCCTCTTAAGTATGAGAATAAACAAGAAGCGATGATCCAATACAAAAATCTATCCTGAATATGAGAGAATAATATCTACTAATAGTCCATCTAGAGTGGGCCATGATGCTGGAAAAGTAATTTTAATATCTTTCCAATGGTATGAGTTAATATAGTAAATATTTCCTTACCTAAATCTATCCAATAATACACTTTTATGTATTCTAAAATATGATGATATTCTATTTATAATTTTCATATTTAAACAATCAAATATAGATTCATTAAAAAAAAATTAGTCCAATTCATCTGTTACACATATATTTACAAATAATTTTCCATGGAATCATGATCAACTTCCTCTTAAGGTTACTAAAACTATAAAAAAATAAAAAAAATGAAATCATAAATCTGAGAAGTTCCATAAAACATCTTTAGATCCTGAATGAGTGAACCAATATAGCTAAAATAATTGATTTGAACAAATAAACATGGATAACCATTGAGGGATCATTTCCTTTTAAAGAATAATATTTAATATTTACAATAATCATCCATTTTAATGATGAGACTAGATCTCATTGATCAATAAAACAATGGGACCCCAAGATAAATGAAATGAATAAACAACTCTCTTATCACCATATCAATCAGAATACTAGATTTTATTTAGATTGAAAACCACTAACCTATGTAGATTAAAGACATCCCAAAACAGATGGATAATTCCCAAACATTTTCATAATGATGAATCATTTCATTAAGGTTCTAAATGTTCCTCCATGTACCTTTACAAAATAAAATGACTTCATCTACATAGATTAGTTGAGTAGTAACATTCATACCCCAAGATGCATTAATAGTCTTACGATTTCCATGGTCCAAACAATGATTGATGAGATGACTAAGGTAATATTCTACAATTGAGAATAAGTTATCTAAGATTGGATCTCCTTTCATTTCCAATTGAGAGCATATGAAATATAGGATTTTAGTGCTATTTATGAGACTATAAATGTGAGATGAACCAAAGAGATACCTCACATAACCAATGAATGTGTGGTTGAATCAAAATAATTATATCTCTTGGAAGATTAATCAATAAAACATGGTGTTAAAAGATTTCTTATTGTCCAATTTTAGAGTGATTGAACTACCCCTATCTATATTTCTGAAGACATTGACACATTCTGAAGTTGTTCCAATCCATTCTTGAATACACTTGCATTTTATAAAAATAAACTGATTCCAAGTGACCATTTTATTATAAAGATTAATTTGTTTCATGAATATTACCAATAACTTGATATATGGTGTTATCAAGGGAAATGGGATACAAAAAATCATTTTGTAGGAATTTTATATCATTGTAATGATTTTCAAGAACTAATCATTGAACCCCTAAAAAATGTTATCTATAATAAAAAATGAAGTGATATTTCTATAATCATCTACATTAATAACCTCTGAATACCCCCAGAATATGAAGGTAGAGAATACCTAAGGTCAAGGACCACTATTATAATTAATTTTAAAAATAAGATCATTAATATCAAACTCAATAGGAATGACTATGGGCAATGTATTCACATCATGAATAAAAAATTTAAGAACAATTCCATCATTCAGGTCATCCTTGATTAAATTCCAATTTAAAATATTTGACTAATAAGATACAATGTGTTCATATACAATAACGTTTTCCTTAATTTTATTTTTCCCCCTTTAATAAGTTGATATGCTTGTAGAATTTTTGATTCCTCTAAGGATAATTATAACATTTTGAGTTCTATTCCCCATCCATAATCCATTTAATCTTGAAATATTCTTTCTATGTCATTTCATTCATCTAATGGATGGAATTAATCTTAAAATAAATATAAATCTCTTGAGGGTGGTCATAAGTGAAGTCCATATTATTGATATTCACCAACACAAAATGAATTTAGGTTCCAAGGGAATAAAGTTCCTAACCAAGCTACTAAAATATGCCTTAATGGGGATCCTAAGAATAAATTTTAGGATCATCAATTTATGAATGTCGTGAATGAA
Organism: Viscum album; assembly: GCA_963277665.1. Classification (NCBI taxonomy): domain Eukaryota; kingdom Viridiplantae; phylum Streptophyta; class Magnoliopsida; order Santalales; family Viscaceae; genus Viscum; species Viscum album. The sequence continues at coordinate 1,006,668,306 of OY728119.1, read as the reverse complement.
ATATTTTCTTTAATATAGTGATTTCCACAAATCACTAAAGAGACTATTGTAAGAAGGGTTAGAGGACAATAATTCATTGAACCTAAAAGGTATTGGTCTCTTAATTTATCTATACATAAAACTAACAATAGAATGATGATGATCAGAGCTGATCTTGGGATGGGTGATACTAGAAATAGAGTCACTTCTATCATGAGCTAGATCATCTGTAAATGATATAAAATGTTTAGAAGTAATTGTTTTAGAGAGCTGCCTCATGTAATAGTTGTATTTTTCACCAACGTAGTTAATATCCACATGATTTATAACCTTAACAAAATACATAAACTCTCTAAGATAGATAGGAAAGAGGAAAAACTAGATTTTTTCTATAGGGTATAGAATAGTGTTTGAATCCACAAAGACAATCTATAGTCTATTTATGCTTCCACTGATCTAATCAGGGACCTAATACAATATTATTTTGTTTTATTATTTATTCATTTCATTGACAATAGACTAGAAAAAAATTCAGTTACTAACCCCTCAGGGAACAATTTGATCATCGATATTAGATAAAAATACCTTACATGCTAAATGATGAGTAAGGTCCGAGAGGCCATCCAATAAGGTAGTTCTATAAATAAAATTTAACTAATGATACCAAAATTTTCCAAACTAGCTATTAGATGAGCCTAAGCCTTCTTTGGTTCAAAAATTCCAAATAGACTTGGATTGTGAATATGAATAAACTTGTGAAGAGTGTTGGATGTTTTGGGGTTGGCCACTCCCTATAAATTCAAAAAGTGATAATTCATCTTGAACTAGAATATGATTTAGAGTATCCCTTATTTCTACTCCATTAGGATTAATTTTATAGAAGTAAATATTTTAATAAAACATTTTGATTAAACTCTTAGTATAAATGTAATGAGCACCACATATTTTTTGTTTATCTTTTTTAAGTTCTAGGGTGGTCACAATAGGATCATCGATATCTTTAGATATCACTAATTGTATTGGAGTTTGCTAGTATATTGGGGATGATGAAATGAAGTCCTCTGAGTTATATTCATATTCATTTATTTACCAATACAAATTACGGGTTCAAGGTTGAAATCACCATTGGGGGCTGGAGAAATTACAAAATAATTTTATTTAGCAACATTGGAGCTATCAGTTATATAGTCTTCCAAGTCCTTCAATCTAGGAATAATTGGATCTGCAATATGGGTATATTTGACTAGTGAAGATAAATTATAAATGGAGATGGCGAATCCATTCATGTATGAGCATCCTCCAAAGTAGATTAGGCAGCTTAACTTCCAGTCGATGAATCGGTATATTGAAAATTTCCACCCTTATCAATTGGAAATTATATTATACAATTGTGTTTAGAGAGAACCACCTCACCCATAACAGGTAGATTGAGTGATAATTTGTAATGTCATCCTTTTTTGTAGTGTTATACTAAATAAAAAAAGGTAAAATTTGAGTATCACATGTTTAGGCCACATCAAAAAAATTTACAACGCCTATAAGATAGGATTAACATGAGTAACAAATTGAATGTAAGACCCTAATTCATTATTAGAAGTATCCATTCTATAGTGCTCCCCCTTGTAAAAAAGAGTGTACATTCCGTTCTGATTAGTTACAATATCATTCCATGAAAAAAAAATTATTTGTGATGGGGATCAATAATTTTTTTAAATAATCCAACAATTTAAAATCTAGTAACCAACTATTTTTTAAAGCATCACAAAATGGGGGTAAATGCTGATACTCCACCACAAAATCACACTTCCTATCATTTTCACAATGTTTAAAACTTCTCATACCTTAATATTAATATAATACTCAACAAGAATTCATGAATAAAATATTGCTTCCCAGTAACATGTGTGATTATCAAACATCATTAGTGTTGCTATATAAGAAGAAAAATCATATTGTAATTTAGGGTTCTAGAACACAAAATTAAGCCCATGCTATCGAATCCAGATACTCACTAATTTTATCCTTTGTTTTAAAGGATTTAAATTAATATTCCCATTATAAAATCTTAACACATCTCATTTAAGAGAAGTGTTACTAGCTATTAAATAATTTCATAGTCTCTCTCTGTTGTTTAAGAGAACAAAGAAATCTTCCCAACCAATTGTTATGTGCCATGAGTTGGACACACAAAAAAAAAAGAATATGTTTATATTTTAGAATATAATTGTTCTAAGAAATATCACCCCTGGATAAAGTGACGTTTCACTAGACTAGAGATATTCTATAGATCTACTCTCTAGTGAAGACCCACTAGATCTTTGAGAACCAAGAAGATGAAATCTTTCTATATGCTGACAACTATGTGCATATAATCATTTTGATCGAAGGAATTTTATGGAAATTCATCCACAAAATATGCCCCTTGATATCATGAGAACAACAGTATTTCACCGTAGATAGAAAATGGTATTTAGTTATCTTTTGGGAAGTATATGAAATATCATAATCTGGATAAAATGCATCCATGATAAAATAATGAAATACGGTGATAGGTCACAACTAGGGTTCTCCGGGATCACCATGTTCAAAATATATTTTCTTAAACAAGTTACACCCCTCCACCCCTATTTCAGTAGTCTCTGATAAATAAAACATTTCAAAAAAATTTAAAAATATCGCTTGAGGATAATTTTGATAGGTTGATTTTAAATATTGATATTAATTTTTGAAAATAATATTTATCAAATTTCAAGAAATAATTATATTATTACCCCACAAAAATCTTAAAAACCATTAAAATATATTTCTTTAAAAAATAAAATTTATTTACTAATAATTGAATGATTATTTAATATCATTAATAAATAAATTTTTATTTGTTATTAATATTATATATATCATAAAAAAGTTAATCCAATTCAGACCAAAAAATTTAATGGATAGTTTATAATGATCATATTAAAGTAATAATAGTTCATTGTACATTTAGATTTTGTGTTGCATTTTATTAATATTATCAAACATAATTTTGTTTTAAAAAATCCTAGGGTGTTTTATTCCATCTAACCAATACATTTTATCCTCACAATTTGAACATGAACTCAATATTTAATAGTTTAAAATTTGAAAACAATTTTATTGAAATATCTTATCGAAAAAAGTGTTAATTAATATTCCAAATGAAAATAGGGAAAGAGATGTATGATGGCCATATAGAATAACACATAACTAGGTTTCCAAATATGTTAATATTAGTAGGATGTGATTGTCTGGGCATGGAAGAAAAATATAATTCCCATAAATGAGGGAGAGGGACAAATATAATCGATCACAATATAATGAATGATGATGATAAAGTTTATAAACACAAAAATTTAAACAAAAGAGGTGTTGAAATAACCATTTACACATCATAAAAGATTGTAATTGGTCAACATTTTTATTTCAAGAACCTTTTCATATAGATTAGGAATTATTTAACTATTTAAAAACATCAAATTAGGAAATATACTTACATTATCTGTTGAATTTAATACTTCAATCAATTTCCACAATAATCTCATATATTTTTCCAAATAATGAGTATTATAGAAGAATTTTTTCAGGCCTAAATCATAAAAATAAACATCTATCAGACCACATATTTCAATTAAATGATAACAAGATATCCCTCCTATCATTATAAATTAACCAAAACCAAAATGGTTATAAAATTACATGATAGTTCCCAAAGTAAATAAATCCCACATAAAGAAACAATTCATTAAAATCTAAAATTTAGCAATAACACCAAAGGTTCAACAGCTAATATTACATTAATAAATAAACCTGTATCTAAAATACAATTAATAACCTAAAAAATTTAATAAATTTTCAACCTTAATAGTTATCTCATACCATATAGAAAACATCCTGATAAATGTAATTGCATCCTTCTGAAATATTCATCCATGTATAACCAATGTGTTACATATATCTCAATGCAATAAAGTGTCTTCTAAAATATAATTTCTCACATCAAGATCATATCACATAAATCAACCAAATGAGTGTCCATGGATTTGATATTATGATCAACCTTATAATTATAATCCTATGATATTACCTATAGTTCTAAAGTTAATCTAACATGGGAAACTCCTATTATTTATAGTTATTTAAACCATTCTTCTCATACCAACTATAAAAATTCCCGAAAAAAAATTCCTAAATTTTGAGATAAAAATATATATTTTATATTTATAGATTTAATATTTATTATTGTGACACTATTTTTTAATCCAAAATATATAATAACTGAAATGAAATATTGGATCACTTATATTCACAATTATGTTTTTGGTTTGTATTTTCCAAGAATTTGGAGAAACCATTACACAAATAACACTCAGGGATTCAAGATATTACCTTTCCTATTATACCCAACATTTCATATTCCATATTATGTCATCAATAACTCCAATAAAATTAATCACATAAAAAATATCTGGATTCAAATAATTTATCATAATTATTTATAACACGAGGAAAGGGAAAAATAATAAGGGTGGGATAAAATTAACAGAAAGTGTAAACATAAGCATTAACATTTGAATTTGATTTGTTATCATAAGATGAGCATAAGTGTATGATAAAATAAACAAAGTCCATTAGTGTAACAATATATAATTCATACCCCAAAAAACATGGATCATAAAATGTGAAATGTGGAATAAAGCTTTAATAAAGGAATGATTCATAGTATTCAATAATCATGTGACATGTCATGTGAATATAAAAAAAAATAACGTTTATAACTGATATAATGCACAATAAAAACATTTTTCTTATCTTGAAACAATATCATCATACAACCCTTACAATTACCCTTATAATTCGAATAACTATAAAACCTACTTCCAACATAATAGTTACAAAATTTATTGGAGATATATAATAGGGATCACCTTTCATATATGTTGTGTTATCCTCAACAGTAATCCTGGTCTATAATGGGTATCATCTCAAAAAATAAGCTATATAATGCTCACCCATAATCCTGAGCAATAATTGGGATCAACTTATAATATAAGCTACCCAGATATCACTATTCATCATAAGCTATAGTGGGGTTCAACCTATAATATGATCCATATATGATGCATCTATAATAATGAATAATTTAAATATACCATTCATGAATGAAAAATTTAGAATCATTGTCTTTACAACATACCTCATCAAAAAGATTGGATAACACAACAAAAAAATAATGGGTTTTAGGAAAATGTATTTTAAACCATCATAGTAATCCATTAATAGGAATATTATTATGGTATTATTAAATATAAATAAAAATGAAGTATATGAATCATTAAAATAAAATTTAATAGAGTAAATTCATTTTGAATAACATTTAAAAAATTTCTTGGGGGAAAATAGAAAATACAATTTCAATTGAGTAATATGATATAAAAATTTTAAAAATATTTTAAATATCATTTTCAATCAAAATAACTGTCGAAACAAGGAATCTTTATATAAAATAATTTCCATGATGGTTGTAAAATATTATCATGTCATATATGTTAAAAGAAAACATTTATTTTACACTTTTAGGAGAATAAATAACCACTTGTTGAAATATTTTTTGAAATATTCCTGTAAAAAAATTTAATGAAGTGAATCTTTTATGGAAGTAATATTTATTAAATTATTTCTATTTAGAAAAAAAACATTTTTAAAATAATATAAAAACATTTTTTAAGAGTTTGGTTGTAATACTTAAAAAATATAAAAATTATGTTCTTAAGTAAAACCCCTTTTTGAATGTTATAATCGAAATCCATTTGAAAAAAATAATATAATAATGAAAAATTAATAACATCAGTATAAAAAAGAATGATATTATATATCAATATTTAATTTATGCATTATATAAAATACTATGGGTGCATCAATAAAAACATGTCCCAAAAGAGGATGTTTTAGATGATAAACCTTTGTCATCTAGTCAATGCATGAATAAAAAATCCAATGAATGAACATAATAAAATTCAATAAAAATCATCATTTCAGCGATATATTATGGAAAAACATATTGAAGGCCTATTAATTAAACCATTAAAATTTAATTATGGGGCATTACCTGATCTATAACTCAATGAATGGGAATTTTGAACATAAAAACCCATGAAAATTTTATAACATTTGAATCAATATCTCATTAAATATAGGACATTAAAGGATGATTAAATGTCATTAAAAGATAGTAATTCATGATATAAAATCTCAATTGTCACTATATACACCTTATAAAATGAAATATGTGTAAAATATTAATGTATTTCCTAATAAATCAATATTTTAGACAAAAAAACTTTACCAAAATCATATAATTGAATTGAGAAATGATGAATGTATTGATTATGTATTAAAAATTTTATACACTCAAAATATTTTTAAATTAATCATAAATCATAAAAAGGTCAATTCTCACATTATCATTGCATGATATAATCAATGAAAAATTGATATAACATAATGAAGGGAATTTGGGTTACGGAATTCTTTACTACTTAGTAAATTTATAGCGAAATCCCCTAGGGTTAAATAATTTGAATGGAACATAAAATACTATTATTTATGAAGGATTAATTATAAAATATGAAAAAGGGACGTATATATACCAAATAAAATAAATTATGATCACAATATTAAAATATTCTTCAATGATTGGAAATTAAGACAAACTCCCTTATCTTGAGCCTGACTCATCATGTACATTGTGTATCATCCAAATTAAAAAACATATGTTAATTAATTAAATTAATAAGGTTATTTTTGAATATTATTATTACTTTTATTTTATTTATTAACATGTTATATTGTATTACATTGACAATTAATACATGTGAAATGTTTAGATGATATTTAACACATAGGATAAAAATGATTTTAGTAGGTTTACTATGGTAAAATAGGATATTATTCGATCCTATCCAGAATATTAATCATGAAATAAATGTAATTTTTATATGTAAATAATAATTTTTAACCAAATAATGAAATACTATTATGAACAATGTACTGTGTTATAAACATTGAGACAATAGGTAGTATGTATGAATAAGTAACATTTCAATTTTTCAACGATTATTATGGAAAGAAGGTAAATATTAATTTATCCACAAAGTAATATAATTCTATAATAAATACCATTTTTTTTTCTATTACAATAATATATATCATTCATGTATTTTGATGATGAAAAACTAATCCCATCGCTGTGTCGAGAAGGTTGTCCACAATACACCCCAACAACATTATCACAATTCAATGCTTGGAATGCTAAGAATATATATGATATATTAATTATCAAATATGGTAAATAATTAATTAATATCTTATAAATATTATATCCCTCATTATAACAAGTAATTATTGGTGGTGATGGATGATTAATTACATCATTCTGCGAGGTGGTAGATCACTGTACACATGAAGGTTGAATTCCATTCTCATTTGATTGCGGTTGCAGATGGATATGATTTATTAAAATAATTTAATAACATTATATTAAATTTAATATAGTAATTATATTTTATATTCATGTTTGGATATTATTTTAAGGTGGCGGAAGAAAAAATAAAATCAATAGTCTCTGTTAAGAAATATTCATCTTCTTTTGAAAACCTCCTCAAATTTACAACTTAAGACCTCTAAGTATGGGATTATGAATAAAATAATACCAATAGAATGGATTTATGGATAATATATTAGAATTTTATGAGATATATCTCAAATAAAATTGGTCATGAAGTTTTAATAAAAGAGGATTGGAAGTTTCCTTTTGTAAGAGAGGGGAGGGGGACTTTTGGGATTTGATAAAATATGAAAATAATATAAATTAATTTTAATTATAAAATAATTTTTTATAGTACTAAATTGTATGATTATTATCAGTCTAAATCCTATCATATAATTAAATTTTGGTATTTTATGATAAGTATTATTCCCATATATGGTTTATTTTATCCCATGAAAAGCAATTTTGGGGATTACCATGGTAATAATGTTTCTCCACTTTAAGTGTTAATATATTTACTATAAAATAAATATTGCACCATAAATGGTCCTTGTTTGATTTGATAAACCATATCACAATATGGTTCCCAGAGATAGGGTATTTAGTAAATTTAAATCTTTTGATAAAAAAAGTATTTTAAAAAATATCATTAATGTCACTTTTGGAACAATTCAATAAATTTTATTTTAAGAACACCATAATAATATAGAATTTTAATATATTAATTCAAAATATACATAATAAGATATTTTTATCTAAATAAATCATATAAAAAATAATTATATAAAATTATATTACTTTTATTATTTTTAATATTATATATTTTGATTTTCTATTAAATAAAAATTATTATTTCTATGATATGTAAGAGTTTAAGGTAACAATTTCATCACTAAAAAATATAAATAAATTACAATAATAAATAAAAATAAATTATTTTTCAAATTAATATTTAAAAATAAATATTATTTTTTTATCACTTATTTTAAAATTTAAATATTATAAAAAAAGGATATAAATTAAATTAATTTAATTTATATAAAACATTATTAAAGTAAAAATAATGTCCAATTAAAAAAAATATTATATAATCTATACATGGATGAAAATAAATAGTATATAATAAAAAAATAATAAATCATGTTTTAGGGTTATTGCTTAGTGATTATAATGTAATTCTATAATTTAATTACCTAAAATGTCCTTATTAAGGTCACACTAATTTACTAGAGTTACAATTCATAATGAAAAAAATGAAAGGGTGAATATTTATTAAATATTCACATAATGATTTAAAATATTGAATATATTTTTCAATAATTAAAAAATAAAAGTTTTAGAATTTAAATTAAAACTAAACAGGTAAAACACGATGAAAACTGTGTTTTAGAAAATTTTATTATTAAATAAAAATAATTTTATTCCAAATTCAATTATAAAATTCATTAAAATAATGATAAATGAATTATTTTTAATTAAAATCCAATAATAAACTTTTTAAAATTATCCAGTTTATAATTTTTCAGGGAAAAAACATTAAAATATAAAATGGTTTCCAATAAAAATCAGTATTTTTCACTATTCATTGCAAATTCAAACATTTAATAAAAATTAAAAAATTCACCACAAGATAGTTATATAACGATAATTCCTAAATTTATATCCTTTTTATCAAATATAATTTATTATATTTGTAGAAATTAATATTACTAGTAACTCATTGAAATCCATTAAAACAATTTTTGAAAAAAATATATCTTAGAAGAGTAAAATACAGTTACTAAAAATTGAGTCATTGTTTACTAATGAATAATCAATAAATTATTATTGATTAGATACATTATATATATTTCATAAAGTATTTAATCTTATTTGTACACACCATCATAATTTATAGGTTATAAAATCCATATTAAAATAATAATACTTCATAGTTCATTTAGACTTGGTGTTGTATCTCATATATGATACTGAACATAGTAAAATTATTTAATATCTTAAGGTGATACATATTATATATTATAATATTAAATTTAATTTATATAACCTTTATTTGTTTCCCATTGATTTTTAGGTAAATTTGAGTGTATTATATATATTATAGAATCTGTTTATAAAAATCAATAAATTCTTCTATATAGATTTATCCATTAAATGATGTTTATATCATGAATTATAAGTAAAAATTATTTTTGGTAGTGGAACTTGAATAAAATTATTTAGTCTTAACTAGTTAAAAGAGACATTTAAAAAGGTTTATCTAAAAATGATGAATCCAAATATTCACCATAGAAAGCATAAATCGTATACTAAAATAATAATTCTGCATCATATTTTTTTTATAATCATGTTTTTCATCCTGACATTCCACACCTATAACACTAGATTTTAGATAATAAAATTAAATTAGCATCCTATTTTGAATGGTTATTTGAACTTATTTAATTCAAAGAGATATATTTTTTTGTGACACCTCCAATGTTGAATTGAATTCATGTTTTTTAATGTGCCTCTATCAAGAGAATATAGATATGCTATATCTCATTTAATCGGATTTAATGATGCATAAGAATATAATAATATATATTTTATAGATTATTTGGTATATATTATAGATCAAAATATGAATTCATTTCTAGGAAAGGTCATTGAACCAGTGAGGGTATTATATAAGTATGGTTTCACACATATGGTAGCTTGGGAATAAAATTTTGATATGAGGTCTCATTGGTCATAATTATTCTATATAATTGCTCAATGATTCAAAATAAAGATTAGAATCCCTAAGATTAAGAATTATTAGAAATATGTGTATAAGTAAATGATTTATAATTTATCTAAATTTATATAAATGAATTAGTTTTATATATGTTTCATGACACCCTCAAATTTACAAGGTGTCGAGAGACGGCTCTGAGGGGGGGAATAAGAGTTGAGATGAAATTTTTTTAGTAGTGAAACCTTTTGGTGTGAATAGTAATTCTATATCATGGATTTTTTTGGGGGGATGAGGTTGTTTGGTGGATGAAGCGTTGCAATGTGAAATCACAATTGGAGGGGATTTGTTTTCTTATAATACCATAACCCAAACCTCTAGGTCCATGTCGGGTATCCACAAGACTTCATGTGAAAATCCCCATATGAAATAGGCTATTAATATGAAACAACGATCTAAATTATGTTTTCAGGGAGTTTATACTCTCAATAATCATATCCATATATAATAAACATAATAAATAAATAAAATCCTAATGCATAACACTAAGTCACTCAATGTAATTACATGTGGATGCCATGTCAAAAAATAAATAAAACATGCTCCAAAAGTGTTGATCGAAACAATAGTATACAATGTATAGGTATAGAAATAATGAAGACGCTATAAAAATACTTAGAATTCTATCACGGAACCACTTCAAAATCCATGATACACATCTCAGATATCTATTTTGATCCCCTTTCATTAATTTGGATCATGAATCATGAATTCAGTACTTATATTGAGATGCCTATTTTTGGTGTGAGTATTAAAACCCAATATAACACCCACAATGTCTACCAAATATCAGTTTCAAGGTATAATAGGTGTATTCCATTATATATGAAAAATGATAAAAAAGAATAAACAAACATATCATGTGATAAGAGATCCTACATGATCCCCAACTACTTCTACAATGTCTTAATATATGATGGATAATCATAAGGATGTTAAGAATTACCATGATAGATCTGTAAGAATGGTAAAAAAAGTCACTTAGCAGTCTCAAATCATTGATAAAATTTAGGGAACAAGTTTTTCACATCCCTCCATAATCAATGGTCCAACCTCATGGTCATCATATCCTTTAATTCCTTTAAAAGGGGCACAATTCTATTTTGTGGCTAATATTATTATCATGGGTATATTATCGTGGCCATTATGCCCTTACATTTTGGATGGGTCTGTCATTATGATAATCACAACTTATGTGTACTTCACCTCAAGGGTATAATCATATCATTATGGTCCACTTATTCCAAGTTCCCAACCAATACCTACAAATTCACTATAATAATATGTAACATGGTATATTAATTAAAATAAGAACAAGTAATTATATCATTAGATTCAATAGAAACATAAAAAAAACAAGTTATCACAATAAAACATGGTCTATCAAGCTACACTTGAATACTCATGAAATAAAGAATCATATATTTTTCTCACATGCTACACACACAAATTTTTTATCACCATGAATCATGTTTAAAAAATATAAGAAAACGTTAGAGTCAAATCAAGAAACATTTTTATAAAATATCCACAAATGGTATGCAAATTACTCAATTAATCTTGTTTATTAAGTAATTCAATATTCCTCAATTGTCCAAACCATGAATCATGTTTCATATGCATGAAATACTAGTCTTTACATCAAGGATGCCTATAATAGGTTCTGATTCATGAAATAAGAGGGTTATAAATGACACGTGAGGATATTAATTTCTGGAAAATGTATTTCTATAATCTCAGACACAATGGAGTTTTTTAATGGAACAAAATATAATATTTTTCGAAGAAGAGGACATTAATTCAATATATTCATTATTGATCGAAGAAGATATCAGGAATTCCCCAGCAATACATGAAGAGAACCTTAGATAGAACCAATAGAATTTGATCATCAATGATAGTGTAATTTTAATATAGATCAAATATGAAATTCAAGAATAATAAGGTCTCAATTGTATTGATCTATGGTAATATACTCAAAAAACGTCCATCATTCATGATATATCTAAATCTAGTTAAGGGGATGACCTCGAGACATAAAAAACCACTATTCTAGTAATGATCCATGTAGACATCATTAGATAGAATAAAAATCCCTAGATCTAGAAAAAATCCAAATATATTATTTTTCCACAATGGATGAAGGGTATATTGATATGAATCCTGAATATCATATGATTTTGTTGACATAAATTAATCCACAATTAGTAACTCTCTTGGATCCACTATAATAAATTTTGGAAGTGTAATAAATCTTCAAGTGGGGACTATAAATTCTTTTATTTTTAGGGGTCTTCGTATATAAAGAAAATGAGTTATAAATTATCATTAATTGGAATTAAATGGGATTTTAGGAACATTATATTTCCCACATATGGGTTTTTCCCATGGTTTGCTAAACAATTTGTCAAATGTGTTATAAATTTTACTACTTTTTATAAACTGCAGGGTTTGGACACATGAATTCTCAAACCATGATAAAACCATTTTATATTCCTCTAGTAAAATCCATGTGTTTTTTTTATAAAATCCTTCATGGTTTGAAGATTTTTACTCCTTAATTATACTCCACCCAAAGATATTCTACCATTAAGAGAACAATTTCTTGTAGGATTAGCATGGTTTGGGAAAAATGTGCTGAAATTATGCCCCTTCAAAAGGGATAAAAAAACACTCCATAACAATATAGAAACCCCCAAAACATATCCTAATCAATAAATAGTTCAAAAACATGATCTTAAAGGATAACATTAACTCATAAAACACTTGATAAATCTGGGTCTATTACAATCTATCCTACCAAAGTCTTATCATCGTCAATAAGTATTTCATGGAAGAATACATGAACAAAATAATCTATTGGGATGAAAAATATACCTCCCACTCCCAAGAATCACACAATATCTATCCACGAGGCTATAGAATCCATACAAGTTGTATCATCTTCCCTTTTAAGAATTTAGCAACCTATTATACAATCCACATTGATTATTCCTTGTATAATGAATGAGGCTCAAACATAAAATCCTCACAATCAATGATATGTATTGGATCAATCATGAACCTCTAGAGATGAGAATCATGAAAAACATCCTTCGACACTCAATAGAAAGAAGAAAAATGTAGATGCTTCACTAATATTACAATTTTATTAATGACCGTGAAGGTTTCAATATAACATGGCTATAACATCCCATAATTTATCAATCATTAGTGGCCTAATGGGGGATTCACTCTAAAAACTATTTCACCTATTGAAAAATAAAAAAATAGTCCTCATGTGGTCATCATAATATCTCATCCAATCTTTTGTTTTTTCTACCTCTTCTGAATTAGATTCACACTCTTCGGGGTTCAGTATACCATATTGGTCCACAAAAATTATCTATAGCCAGGCTCATTTTAGAAAAGTAGTGAATGACATGACCTACCATAATGAGACTCCTGTGGTTTCTTCTAAATTGAATATTGGAAACCACAATTTTTTATGATATCAACCTAGGCTACATAGTTACCCTATGAACCCCAAAATTCCAAATCATATGTCTGGAGCATAACTTCATATATTTGAATCGTCGACTCCAATAATATTCTTATATGGAGATGATATTTTATGATTTATATCAGTTGAATATCTAAGGAAATTTGTAATAATGATCAAAATTATGATATGAAACATGTGTCTATGTCAGATACAATTGTCAAGGAAACTCGTTGAAAGTGAACAGTCTAAATGACATATTATATTCCCAATATTCCATGAAAAATGTGTCACCAGTCAGTTGGAAATGGGTCCCCTTAAGGATCTGATCCATAGTCTCTGAAAAAAACAGAATTTCATCTTAGGGCCCTAGATAACACCATCAAAAAGTACATCATTATTCCCTATAACATACACATGGGAATAAGAAGTGGATTTATAATACCACGGTGAAGTGATTTCACAACCATTGTCCCCATTAAGGAAAGTCATCAGGAAATTAAATAAATAATGTCCCATTTCATTTATGGACACTAGAACTATATCATAATGTAATGGTGCATCATTGTTTCTCTAGGATATACTACCCAATTGGAGGAGTGAAAATTTCTCCTCAACTCTTCTCTGAGAGAAGCAAGGATACAACTCTACCATGTATTATGATAACATAATTGATGTCCAACAATCACCGTGGTATCAGGTAACCACCTACAAGCTATTAGCACATCACAAGTCACTCTTGGTTGGATTCCTAATCAGTTTGATCTCAGTCTACTAAGGGATACATGATCACTAATGGGGGTATATTTCATTGATCCATTGTCCTTGAAAGCTTCCATACTCCAATAATATAATAATCTTACAGAGAATTATTATTCCTCCAAATGAAATTCACTATGATATAGTGTGGAACTGATGTTATGTGTAATATAGAAAAAATAATTCACCTTTATCTGTTTTATAGGTTATGTCACAGTATAATTAATGTAAAAACTATTCCCAGTGAACCTTCATCAAATTCAGATTAGACTGTGAGAAGATATTGTGGAGGTTATTATTTTCTATTTTGATAATAAAGCTCCCTCCAATGAGATAGTTCCACCAAAACTTAAAATCATGGACCTCAACCTCTATCTCTAAGTCATGGGTATGATATTTTTACTCATGGTGTCATGGAAGTTGTGAAAAATAAGGCATTAATCAATCCCTATTCATTTATATAACAACTAAACCAACTTTATATCCATATCAAAACACAAAATTACCAATCTATTGATCAATAATAATACATTAGAGTTTTAGATATAATCCTATTCCTATCATTATAAAATTCTTCTCACTATTATAGCTATTAAAAACTCATTTATTCATAAATACAGTCCTGGGTAATAATAATTATGATCTCATGGATAAAACTCTAATGGTAAACTTTTAATCACAAACATACCCTAAACTCAGACACAATCTATGTACATGTCATAGATATCACTTATTTTAATTTCTTAGGGACCACAAATATACTAGTTTCTGAAAAAACATTGCCTATAACTACACCTCCATGATACAAAAGTAACACTTCAATGACTTGGGATAAAGCTTATGTTATCTTAGTGTACTGAAGATAATCTCTTGATTCATGGAATGTTTCTCTAGGTTCACTGAGAAAATAAGGATTTCATCACCAAAAACCTTCACTAACAAGTCACGATATTGGTTGAAAATCTTGTTCAAGAGACACATAAATTCTTCCACAGTATTTAACAGTCCAAACAGTGTCCATAATTATCATATATCCCATACATACTCTTATAGATCGTATTAATATTTTCCTCTACATTAATATAGAACTAGTGTTATCCTAGTCACAGATCAATTGTGGAAAACCATTTGGCTCCCCATAATTGATCAAAGAGATCCATGATATTGGGGAAAATATATTTATTCTCCACGGTTCCCTGATTTATCTTTTGATAATCTATGAAGTTTTGATTACCACCATTGGCATTCTTAGGTAAAAAAGCAAGTACACCACACCGATATGTACTCATCCTATTAAAAATATTTTTTTCTAAGTTCTCGAACTATACATTTAACATCTTAAACTCACTGGGGGCCTTATGATAAGGGGGTATCAAAATGGGATGATCACATGGAATTATTTATATATTCCACTCCACTTCTATGTTAGGGGGGAGAACTAGGGATGTCCTCTAGGAATACATCTTAATATTTATTTAAAATTGGAGGAAAAGACATATAAGATGCCAATTAAGAACTTTCTACAAGTTTATTATTAATTACAGTTTAGTTATTCTAGTTTTATATTCAATAACCTAATCATGTATGTCCATGTCGAACATTTTTTTCAATATTTGAATCATATGTCCAAAATGGCTCAAGAGGGTAAATTATGGTCAATGAAAACATTTTTCCATATTATCTAGAGTAATAATTATAAAATAAATATAATTTTAATATATCAATTATACTAATTAAATTCAGTCATGAAAGATGATTTGAAAAAATGAACTATGTTATAATCATAGAGATAATAGGTTTTACGTATTCATGAGTAAAATAACAATTTTTCAACAATCATTATTGAAAAAAGATAAATATTATTTTATAAATACAGAATGATAATTATATTATAAATACAATTTTCATTATTTTTTATAATTATATATTAAACCAATAGGATTTGGTGATGAAAAACTAATCACATCACATTATGGTGTTGGGAAACTATGGTGGTGGTAGTCCACAAGTACACACAGACTACATTACTATTAATCATTGTATGGAAATATAACAAAATAAAATATATATTAATTCCCCATAATGTTAAATATTTCATTAATATCATATATATATATATATTAAATCTATCATTATAACCAGCTGTGAGAGGTGGTGATGGAAACTAAATAACATCAGTCCACAAGGTGGTTGCCCACCGTACACATAAACAATGAATTCCATTCACGTTTAACCGAGTTTAGAGACGAATATGGGATATTAAACTAACATAATAACATATCATTATGTTAAATATATATATGTTATTATCTCATCCTAACAAGACATGATTTCTTGGAGGTTGAAGAAGAAAAAAAATCAAAATGCTTAGTTAAGAACTATTCCTTTTCTTCAGAAAACCTCCATTTATTTAAATCATAAAACCTATATAGTTGGTATTACTACCAAATGAATATGTTTATAACATTTATAGGGATATTATATAGTTATATAGGTAAATATTGGATCAGCCCAATGGTTTTTTATGAATTAATAAATAGAAGACATGGTCCCATTTTATGATAGTGCAGAGGGGCATAGTTGGAATTTCATACAATATCAAATAAATATAATATATTTTTCTTGTTAAAATGAAACCAAATCAATAATATTAAAATATAATATGATGATGTGTCCAAATAATCTCATAAAATAATGTTTTTATAGGTTTTAATTTGTATTTTTTATAACTATATTTTGTATACATATATTGGTGTGTATTTATATGTGTTTCAATATAGTACTAAATGATTTGATATCATATAAGTGACTAATGTTATTGTTTTTAAAATTGTTATGTAGGATTAACTTTTAAAGAAATACCAATGAAAACAGGGGAATTTATGAAAAAATGGTCACATCACACTACGATCAATGAAAGGTTGCATGACATCTATTTTTGGAGAATGTTCATAGATCTCATCCAAGGCACAAAACTAAAGAAATAGGATAGAACATTGGTTATGGTGATGAAAGTTGAAATTAAAGGTCATGTGAATTTTATTAAAAATGTGTAAATTCACATGTTGTGAAAATATTAATGGTTTTTAGAGGATGAAAACTATCATGAGGATTACATGATGTGTAATCATATTACATGTTGTTTAATCCCGTAATACAACAAAAACATTGATTTCCAGTGGATCTTCCGATGTTGTTTTATAATATATTTTGACCAATATGGTAATTTAATTCCAAACCTATATTACAGAAACCCTTGGGGTGACATTTAGTATTAAAAATGTGGGATTTAAACCAATAAAATATTATTACAGTCCATGTTTGATGTGTGACCATTGAGAGGTTGCTGTAGAGTTTCTCCCTTCCAATGAAAGGTTATACTTAATAGTTTGTTTTCATGTATTTAAAGTAACCATTGGATGTTTTTTATATTTATTCTAATATATATTTTTATTCATTACCCTTTACATTCCCTCTCATATTTTCTCCTCCCACTGGATTTTGTTTAATCATCGTTAGAGATCACCCAATCATAGTGGGTTAAAACCCATTAGGGATAACAAAATCGGTCAACGGGGGTGTGTAACATCATTTTTTTATTTTAATTTTCTCATATAGATGATTTTATTCAATAGATTCATGTTTTCACTGAACATACACTTTATTCATCATTGAACCACTGACCACATTTTTTCCATAATTAATGAAACCCGACATGATTGAGATGGTTTATACATGACCACAGTGTAAAATTATGCTTATGTTGTTGGAAATCTAAACATAAAACTCTTTAGATATTTTGATTCATCTAACTATGATGAATTGGTATCCCAGAGAAGTTTGATAAGGAATGAACATTTCATCAATTGATGAAACTGGTTGGTTGCACAACCATTTCATACTATTATTTTTTAGCAAGTATAAATTGATTTAGAAAAATCACCCCTGGAAAGTGATTCCACTCACTTATTTTATACTTTTAGAATTTTTTTATTTGAAATGATTAATAAATTAGAACTAAAATTTTGGTGACCAATCATTTTTTCGAGAGTGGTAATCGATGTGTTCCCCCCTCTATATGGGGTCGACCTTACACTTCTGCTACACTATGCCTTTATAGTTAGTACGGTTCGAGAAAATATAAATTTATAATTTGAACCATGCCTTGAGGAATTAATAAGGCCATTGGGATCATATATTTTACCATTATAGTTTTCTAACTCGTGATTACTCATTTTTGATGATTTCAACGATAATGTGTTTTACTCTTTTAAGGTAAATACAGTCATTATAAAATGGAACTTTTCCTATAAATTTTATATGTTTGATATGTTAAACCTTATCCCAATATGAATTTCGATAACATTAATTTTTTGAAGATTAATTCATTTAATAAAATATTATTCATTATAAAATATCATTAATCAAAATTTCGAAACAATTCACTTAATTTGACTATAACAACACCACGACAGAGATATAATTAAAATATTATATTATAACATTTTCCTAATAATTTTTTTATGTTAAAAATATATTTAATTAAATATTTTTTTAAATTTTATTATATTTAATATTTTATAAATCATATATTTAAATTTTTTATTAAATAAATATATAATGCATTTGCATTATGAAGCACATTAAATTTATTAGATCATCACTAAAAATTAAAAATTAATTATCAAGTTATGAAATATAAATAATATTTAAAATTAACCTCTATAACAAAAATTATATTCATTTTATCAATTTTTTTTTAAAAATAATGATAATTAAATAAATAAAATGACATTTTTCACTTTTCTGTATAGATGTTTTTATAAAGATGAATATCATGGCCATGTCACGAACTGAATATGGTCGTTATCAAAACTAGCACAAAATCATTCCCATGAAAACTCCCTATGAACGTTCCATATCCCCACAGGTTTTCACAAGTTCCTATATATCATATATTTTTGTTTCGGAATGATTTACCGGAATATGGAAAAATAAAACTCCAAAACCAATCAATAAACCGAATCTAAAAAATTTATACAAAAAAAGACTTAAACAAAATCTATAACTTAATAAAATGGTTCAAAAATACAAAAATATGTCCATAAACATGCTACAATATCATCAAAATATCCCAAATGACTCCACACGACAAGGTGATTTCGCCTACAAGCTATCTTCACCAACAAGCTATCTCCACAATGTCGCAACATGGATGCGAACTAATACCCCGAACCACCAACACCAAAAGCCACTCATTTACTTGTGTCAAACATGAACAAGTCTAATTACTCCCATGTTGTGTAATTAGGGTGTGATTATAAGAACAATATTATACCACAATGAGATTCTACATATTAACCAATAAAAGATAAAAAGGCATTCAATTTTTTATAAGCCAGGAATGGTGGAAATAATTTTTAAAGAAGGAAACTTTTATATGTAAACAAATTTCAATGGGAATTTTCCATGAATGAAAATATTTTTGTAAAACATGTAGGATAATATATTTTATAGATAAAACCACCATATTCCAATGATAAATATACAAGAGTAAATGATCACCAATCTCAGGAACACCCCTAGGCACTAAGTAGTATCGGGCCCCATGTACCTCGTACCTCAGTGTAAAGTAACCATATGAAAATACATTATCATTCATAATCCACTAGTAGGGATAATTACCATAATCTAGTGGTACCCAATCATTATCAATATAGTTTTTTCAATGTTTTTGGTATCCATTTTTCACAGTGAAATAGGGGAAAAACCCATCCGGATCACTAGCATACTAGTATATATCCCCCCTCCTAGGTACCCGAGCTTACCCCTTTCTATTCAAACCATTATATCAAGATACCAAAAATCAATTATCACATTAACACATCAGTTATGGTCATAATCAACTCAAAAAAGTATCTACAAATTATTTTCACCACTTACACCACCTAATAGAATATTTAAGATTTTATTAAAATAACATCACAAAACAAAATAATCTTTTTCACCCAGATCCATTAAAACCCTCATATTTTACACCATGTGCATACCAATATTCATCAAAACCGAAATTTCATCACTCTAAAAATTTCTATAAACCCATCACATGATTTATTAAACAACCCCATTTTCATTACATAAAATAGACATGTAAAACACCCAATTTAACACAAGATTGGTACCCAATTTAACAAAATACCATTAAAATCCCACATTGAAAACCATGAGAACAACCATATTAAAATAAAAACAAAATTTACTACACCCAAAACATTACAATAAGCCCATTACATGAGTTAGAAAAAAAATCTTAATTGGAACAAAATGAAATAGGCATGACAAATACCCAATTTAGCAAAAAATCAGTACCTAAAATTCATTTTCCCAAAAAATGTCACAAAAATAGAATTTCCCAGAAATTATAATGAATAAAAAGTGATCAAAAAATATAAATTCTGAAAATCTAACTCATAAAGCCTTGATTGAACATGGAATCACCAACCTCAATTGTCAAAACCCTTGAATCATTGTGCAAAAATCCAACCGCTCAACCACCGCACCCCAAGGGACTTAGATAAAGCTTAAAACGAAAAGAAAATATCATGAAACAACGGAAAAAACCATAGGTATTAACCCTAGATTTTGGTAACTTTTTGAACATCATGAAAGAGGAAATAAAGCAAATTGAAGATGGAAGAAACCAAGAAGGCATTTACTTACGTGAAATATCGTGAGGTTTCCCCACCAAATCCTCCATAATAAATGAGTTCCATGAAAGGTTGAGAAATATTGGAGGCCTCCCATGGCTGATAGAATTGAATGGGTGATTAATGGGGTGGATTAGGTTTATTTCTAGGGGAAAATAAGAATTTCAAAATTATTTTTAATAGTCTGGACACCTTCCACTATTTACTAAACCATTCGGCCAAACCATGAAATTGACCTCCAATTTCATGGGGATCCAATGGGGAATCATATGGGGGAATTATAATCCAAGGATAGGTAAAATAATATCCAAAATAAATTCACCCTTTCACCCCAAGACTCATTCAACTCATGTGTATAAACCACCCCAAAACATACCCCACAAGAGGTTCTTCTTGAAGGGTCACAATTTCATTTCCAAATACCTCATCCTCATAACTTCATTTTATTAAAAGACATGTCCAAATACTATCAGATACTTCCATGTATAATTACATAGATAAATAACACCCACGACACCAAATCTAATCCCAGAACACCCGAAGACCAAGAGAAAACCAAGAACAATAATTTGTTTTGAAAAAAATGTGGATATTGAAAATCTGGGTTTGAAAATTCTCCCAAACATAATGCAATCCTCATTCAAAAAATATCAACAACGCAAAATGTAAAAGAAAATCTCAAATGATAGACCATGGCATACTCCCTTGCCTCATTTTCAGCCACCTCCAAAAAGGCCAAGCACAACTGGTTGATCAAACCAAGGAAGAGAATACTCTCACCATAAAAAACCTAGCCTACTCACATGAAATGATAAAACATATTAAATCTATCTCCCAAAAAAACACCTCAAACACTAACAAATTAATCTCAATAAATCCACTTGAAATGAACAATGAACCTAAATACCACTACCACAACCTCACATAAAGAAAAATACAGGTTCTGTTCCAATACCTTGTTTACCCAAGTATGAAATTGGTGGCATGATATCCTTAATAAAGACTAACTCTAACAAAGAAAACACCAAAGAGAAAACCGAGTCACTAGTACAGGGTAACCCAAATAGACTTCCCATCACAAGTGACAACATAATTTCTAAGACAGATTCACGACACCAATTGGGGGAGGCCCGAACAGTCTCCCCATCATAATGGGTAAACTAACATTAGAATTTTTTCTAGTAGAAATTATCTAAGACCCATGATGGGTCTCCCCACCATAAGAACCAACTATCTTAACTGACCAGTATAAGCCAACACAAAAAGACCCCAAAATATAAAGAGTTGGCACAATGGGGTTGTTTTTCCGCACAATTTATGAAACCGTGTGATAAATGTGAAAAGCAGTCTGTCTAAGGGAAAAGATTTGCACAATTACATAGGACATGGTCCAGGGTCGTGCAAAGACTGTGCGGTATCTTCTTCCTCTTATCACATGGATTCTAAGGTTAGTGCATGGTTACTAATAATTGTGCGAAAAAAATTCTATTAAATACGTGTATCCCAAATTTCACTAATTTCTCTAAAAATTCAATGGAAACCAAACGGAATAACATGAACTCAATCTATAAAATGGAAACAAGTTCCTCCCACCTTTACCTCCAAATGCAAAAAACTAGAACAAGACAATGACACCAGGTGTTTAAACTATTCCCATATTTCTTACTAAGGATATGACAATGACCAAATGTTTAAACGACATCAGGATTTCCCCTCACTAACACTAGAATAACTCCATGAACTATGGATGACACATAGATGATGGATGCTTCTTAGGCCTTACAATCAGGCATTAGAAACCCCTAAACATATATTTTCCTTTAGATCCATAGAAAAATACATTGTGATCTCAGATGGTCTCAATGAGGCATGCCACAGTTCAAACTCACTTTTCCCCAATCAATCATTTTACAAAACCAAGTCTTAGAGGATATACACATGTCTCCCCTTGTTTCATCAGATGAGAATCAACATAATGGAAGGAAAAATGAAACACCCTCCTCTTGAACATAGGATTTCAGAATTCCCTGACTGGAGGCATGCATCCAACAAAACAGAGACTCTCATATGATAACCCAAACTACAACCTTACATTAAAAAAACATGGCATTGGAAGGTGTCACCAAACATGATCATTGTGGATAATAAAAAAATAGGAGATGGACCATATGTCAAGTCCCAAATAGAACACAATTCCATAAAGAGGATATAATAGCCAGTCTTCACCATATTTGATCCACTGGTGGCCTAACATGAACTCTTTCGTTGATGAGACTGATGAACGACCCAATGGCCCTTTATGACAGCATTCTACACTGACAACCCTCAACTGCATTAACCTCCGATGACTCATGATACTTAAGAAACTAAGGTCTATTTTAACCTCCCAACAACCACTCTCTCTCTACATGGGGATCCACATAACCAGATAAAATAGGGTTAAACTCAATCACCAAATCTCAAGAAGAAAGTCCTTATGTTGATCAATTAGAGGATCATCAAACAATGATTCACCATGGACCACACATGAATCATACAATAACTTTTTATGGTGGTGTACCCTAGACATCGAGAAAACCCAATGACACAACCAACCTAATCATTTGGTCACAACTTACCACAAACCTGAATCGGATACATGAGGAGGGCAACCATATAGGCACCCCTAAATTTTCTCAAAAGAGACAACTGACCAACGCTTCATTCCAAATTATCTACGAAACACCAACCCAAAACATAATTTATACAAGAGGGGTTCTGGACCTCAAAACAACCCATAATAAAAATCCAGAAAACACATAATCCACACCACCCAACCACAAATTATCAAATCACAACACTTTAATTCAAAATCATTCTTAAAAATATAGTGTTTGTATGTTGTTCATTTACCAATGGTATCTAATGTGCTTTAAACATGAATGTTCACATGAAACAATGGGAACCCACATCATATACATCCTAAAACACATATAGTCATGCCATTAACCTCATATATTCCCATACAAACCCATGCATCTGGTCACCCTTGAGAACACCAAAGACAAAAACCAAACCTTTCCTATTTTCAAAATCAAAACCTTTAACCACACTTTCCCTTTTCAAAACAACTAACCATAAAACAAAAACCAAATTTAAATATTACAAACCAATTTATAAAAGAACCCATAATTCCAAAAAACACATTTTCATTCCAATAACAACCATTTAAAACCATTTTAACCTATTTCAAAAATCTAATAATTCCATGAAAAACACCATTTCATAAATATCCATTTAATTAAGAACTCAAATCTTCTAATTTCAAAACAATGTTCTAAAATTTCATAAAAATTTTCAAATACTCTATAGTTAAAACATCAAATTCCATCTTCAACCCCAACACATAATTTCTTGAACACATAATTCTATAAATAACATTTTTCCATGGTTTAGATAATTCTACTGGAAAAACTTTTTCAAAAACCCCTTTAACCTAATCCATACATTCAAAATAGGTGTTAACATATAATTCACCCTTTAAAAATAATTCTAAAATTTTATTTCTATACACATAGAAAGAAGACCATTTTCAAATTACAAGAAAACAATTTCACAAAAGTTCACTCTCATTAAAATCACGTCTTTTTTTTGCTTTAAAACCATGTTTCCATTATTCAAAAACAAAGAGACACAAGATAATGCTAGAGGAAACTACTATCAGTGGGTGAATTGGAAATATGGTTGTGGCCATATTCAAATAACCTCATTATCATATAGAGTGTTTTTTGGAAAATATCCCCAACTTCACATGGCTTCTGAGGACCTGCAAGCTCACTGATACCATTTACCCAACTCTATTTTCATTTCCCCTAATCATAAATGAAACAAGTGAAATAAAGAATTCAGATAAAACCTAATATCCCATGGAGACTTGAATCTAGTCACAAGGTGTGCTAGCCAGGCATACTACCCATAACCTAAATGTCACATCCCGACAATCCTAGCTCCAGACTATACCAAATCTTCCCCAAATAACATGACCCAAAGAGTGAACCACCTTTGATACCATTTTGTCATGAATAGAATCTGATTTCCATATAAACCGACATCATTCCTAGCCTATTATAGAACTAGATGGGTGTTCCCTATCACTATGGGTTGGAACAAGTGCCCATGAATCAAATGTTTTTTGGTTGGGGAACTTTTTACCGGAATATGGAAGCATAAAACATCAAAACCAATCGATTAACTGAATATAAAAAATTCATACCAAAATTGATTTAAATAAAATATAAAACTGAATTCATAGGTTCAAACATAAAAAAAGAGGTCCAAAGTCATACTAAAATAGAAAAAAAATATCCCCAAGGACTCCACACAACTAGGGGTCATCACCCACTAGCCGTCTCCCCAACGTTGTACCATGAATGGGATCTAACACCCCGAACCAACAACTCCAAAATCCTATCCTTTACCTGTTTCAAACATGAACAAATTTACATAAACCCTAGTGGTGTTGGTGGGTAGTGATACTATTCCAAATAGGATACCACCAAGAGGATCCATATAGTAAACAATACATGATAAAAAGTATTCCATTTTTGATAAGAATGAAATGTGGAAAATAAATTCCAATGAATTAAACTTTTAAATGTTAATAATTTTCAAAGGAAATTCTCTACTAATGAACACATTTAAGTAAAAATGTATTATTATATATTATCACTCAAAAAACTACAATATTTCAATGATAAATACATAAGATTAAATTATCACCAATCTCAGGAACACTGCTTGGCACTAGGTAGTCTCATGCCCCATGTACCTCATATCTCAATGTAATGTAACCATAGAAAAATCCATTCTCATGCAGAAGCCACTAGTAGGGAATATACTCATAATCTAGTGGTCTCAAATAGTCATTAATATTGTTTTTCTGTGTTATAGTTATCCATTTTTCTCAGTGAAACATGGACCATACCCATCTTGATCACTTGTGAACTAGTACATATCCACCCTCCTATGTACCTTGGATTCCCCCTTAGTTCATAAAATATTATATCATGAATCCAAAAGTCATTATCTTATAAAAAACATTTCTAGTCACAATAAACTCAAAATAGTATCTACACACGATTTTCACCACTTACACCACCCAATAGAACCTCTTGGATTTCAATAAAATTACTTCACAAAACATAACAATGTTTTGCACACCAATTCCCTTAAAAACAATCTTTGACCACCATGTGCATACCCATATTCATAAAAACATAATGTTAATCATTAAAATCATTTATATAATCCCATTACTATATTAATAAAAAAACACCATTGGAATAACATAAAATAGATATGTAAAACACCCAATTCAACACATAATTAGTACCCAATTTACAAAAATTTCTTCAAAATCCCACTTCGAACACAATGGCATACCCATATTCCCCAAAACAGTATTTAAAACACCAAAAAAATATCTATAAACCCATTACATGAGTTATAAAATAAACCCTAATAGGGACAACCTGAATAGACATGCAGAACATCCATTTTAGCACAATATTCATACCTAAAATTAATTTTCATAACAAACATCACCAAAACCAGATTTATCCACAAGTATAATGAATAAGAATTGTTCTAAAAATAGAAATTCAGAAAATATAACTTATCTAGCATTTATTACCCATGGAATCACCTTCCAAAATTGTTAAAACCCTTGAATTTTTGTGCGATAATCCAACAGCTCCACCACTGCACCACAAGGGAATTAGATCAAGCCTAAAATAAACAGAAAATAACCAAAAACCAAAGATCAATCCCTATGAACTAACACTAGATTCTAGACACATTAGAAAATTAGGAAAGAGGAAGGAAAACTAAAGGAAATGGATGAAACCAAGAAGGAATTTACTTACGTAAATGATCTTGAGGATTCTCCACGAAATCCTCCATAAGA
Organism: Viscum album; assembly: GCA_963277665.1. NCBI lineage: Eukaryota > Viridiplantae > Streptophyta > Magnoliopsida > Santalales > Viscaceae > Viscum > Viscum album. The sequence continues at coordinate 1,006,641,093 of OY728119.1, read as the reverse complement.
AATGAGTTCCATCAGTTCTTGAGGGAGTTTAGAGGCCTCCCTGGCTACTTGGGACAAATGGGGGAAGAATGAGGTGGATTGGGTTTATTTCTGGGGGGGAATTGGAATTTGAAAATGATTTTTAATGACCTATACACTTTTAAGGGATTGGCAGAATAGTTTAGTAAACTGTAACAACCCAAGATTTTATGAAAAATATTCTTTTTAATTTCACTAATGTCTTGCACAACACACATCCTTGACTTGCCTTGCATTACATGCAATCGCAACCTTCCTCGATAGCGTGTGTAGTACGTAATACTGAGTTTCACGAAACAACGATATGCTATTAAAATATTTTTAAAACCAGCCGTTATGAATAGTAATAACCACTTTTTAAATTTTATAAAATTTAGCTCCCAAAATGGACTTTATTTTTGGATTCGTAGTATCGAATTTAGCCTAAGGTGAAATTTTGGTACTTTTCAGATAACTTTCATATTTTGATGAATAGTGAAAATTACTAAATTATAATTAAAAACAAATTTTTTAATCGAAACAATTAATAGTGATAAATTATTAATTTTAGTGGTTTTAAAGTATATTTAGAATATATTTTTACAATTTAATACAATGTAGGTCATTAGATGTAATTTCACATTTAAGCCAGACATAATCAAGTGTCAATCTTTTGATATATATTGTTTCTTAAAAACACGCTATTTGTTTTAACAGCGGGATTTAATTATAAAATTAATTAATGCAACTTCTATGTTATGAATTTGGTAAAATAGACTTCATTTTTGAATTCGGAATATGAAATATAGCTTAGGATGAAATTTTGGCATTGTTCTGAAAGACATCAATTTTTGATGAATAGTGAAACTACTAAGTGGTAGTTAAAAAACTGAATTTTTCATAAAACTTAATTTTACCGCTTCTGTGAATAGAATTTCAAAAATCCGAGAGACACGGTTGATGTTAGTAAGTAAAATGTGGTTCAATGAAATGAAAATAATTTTTGGTGAATAGTAAATTTTTACTTTTACTTACCACGGTTAAAAGTAAATAGGGTAATTAAGGGTAAGAATGATATTAATATTACCCTAAAACATGTCCTAATTCTATTGGACAAGTGTATCTCGACCAAAAACAACCTTAGGTGTAAAATATTATCATTTAGGCCCACTTGGATTAGATTAGGACATTTATTATTATTTAATTCAAAGAAGAGTTAAAAGAGTTAAAATCAAAGTTTATTTACTAAAAAAATTTTAATATAGGTTTATACATAAGATAAATTAGATTGTAAATATTCATTAGAAAGCTAAAACGATTTCCTACGTAATGATATTTTATTTATAATTTTTAGACTTTAAATAAATTAAGTTATTTATGACACAACGATGATGTAGTAATTACCCTTTTTAAGGAAATATTGACATAATTGATATTATAAATACCAAAATAAATGTAATTTGAGACTTTTTATGAATTCCACTAATTTTCTAGGTTACTATGATATATTAGTGTTGATTTAATAAACTTGGTTCGAACATATAATTCTGTTATGACTTTCACAAAAATCATATATCAAATAGTGTCAAAATTGACACAAAATAGTTTTTAAATCAAATATTATATTATTAATTGTTATTTTATTCCTAAAAATATATGGTTCAGCCAAATGAATTAGATAAGGATATATATATATTAATAATAAACAATTTGGGGTTCGTTTGGCATGTTATAGTAAGTGTATTAACCATATAGTGAAAGAAAACAAAAAGACACGGTAAAAGTTAAATTATTTAACTTAGAGTTAAATCTAATTGATAAGGTTAAAATAATACCCTAAACTTGTCTAAATCCTATTGGTTGATAGGATTTCGACCCATACCCACTTTAGCTTCTAAATAAGACCCTTTGGAACCATTATAAACCGATTTTGACATTAATATAAAATAATATTTTGAGATATTCCTAAGGTGCCCCTCTCCTCTCTTATAAAAGGGTACCTCTTCCCCCTCCTCCTCACACCAAATTGAGCACTCAATCTCGGCCAACCATTGACATTTTCTCCTCTCCACTTCCCTAGAATAATCCTATAGGTCCTGGTATTCTTCAAAGACAAATATTAGTTCCCTAAGTGGAGGATTCAAAGAAGCGTTCCAAAGAAGAGGTAATATCCATTACCGATCTTTTCAATTTCTTTCTTCTTCAACTTCTTCTTCTTTATTTGTTTCATGATAAAGTAATAACATCAGTATTACTTACATACTGATATGTTATTATAAATATGAAACAACCCTAACTCACCTTCTATCCATCCTACGGAAAAATGAAATCACCGCGCGTGCGTACGTACGGAATACCGTCTCCACGCCGTGGTGTAATCTATTTTACACCATCACTTTACAAGGATGGGTATAATGGTGTAATGAGTAACTATTTATGATTATTATAAAGTAATATTGATACTGAAATAATATATATATACTCTAATACAGTTCCACGATCATAGGAACGATATCATCACTCGTGCGTACGTACGGAATACCGTCTCCACGATGTGATGCGACTCGTTCTACATGATCATCATTACATAGTAATTATATAAATGAATTGAATGAATAAATATGATATATGTTACACTAATACCATTCTGTATATAAGTTATCTATAACCTTAAAAGAAGAATAAGAATGTATTCGGCAAAACACGCATAAGAACAAAAGGCAATAAAGACCCGAGTAACAAGTAACAATGAAATATTACACACAAGAAGCTATGAATATGACCATATATGATATCATATCAATATGTATGATTCTTGAATAAGTCAATAACATTATTTAAACCATTATACAGGAGCTTTGGACACATAAAAAGAGAATCGGAGCTTAGGTAAGGGAAATATCACAATCTCACTTTTATCTGAGATTGTTTTTACTTTGGTAATTACTGGGGTGTATTTTATCATCCACATCCATGTTTCCTCAATATGTAATATTATTTCTATCCACCTACAATTGTTTAAATCCATTTTTACCCTTCGGTGAGTTTTTAGTAATATGTATGAAAGGAATCTTTTGTCGTACGAGGTACTTTTTGCCTTTTCCGACAAAAGTACGAAGAATGTTTTTTTTAACTTATACGGCATGAATGGATTTCTAAAAAATTATTTCCAAGAAGCTTCCTTTACAAGTATTCAAGTTTATTTTTAATCAACTTCTTTTAGTTTAAAATTGTATGAAATTTTAAGAAAGGAAAAGTGTTTTTGAAGTAGAAAGGATATTTTCCTCAAGAATGAAGTTCAAGTATTTTATCAAAATTATTTTCCATCTAAGATAATAAAGGGTTCTGTTTTATCCCTATGATTACATTTATTTGATCATGTTGTGATGGAGTTATTTTTATGAATTCCTTTATCTTATATGAATTGATTTATGATGTCATGATGTTTCAAGAATCCCATTTTTGTTACATGTGTTATGCGATGATGTATGATTTATGATTATGTGGCACACATAAGAAAGGATTCATTATAAGATGGGGGGACCTATATCTCCCTCTAATGCATTGGGTAAAGATTTTATATCTCATGAGATAGACATGGCTGGAACGGTAGGTTATACCGGTTCAGTGAAACAGGACTGGAACGAGGGTGACTCGGTTCAGAAAGGGACTCTGTCCACTAAGATAGTCTTGGAAATGAGTCATGACTAACAATAAATGATGTTCCATGATTATGTGTTCATGCCAAAAAGTTTCATGTTTTATTTTATGATTATGGGGATCTCATTTTCACTTCTATGATTTATTCCAGGTTAAGATATTATGATCTCTTTTGCAGGTTATGATTTTCAAAAAGATATGATATGATTTTTATTTCCTTTATTTGCCCTTGCTGAGCATTTGAGCTCACCCTTTTATGTTTTCTTTTCCCCAGGTTAGGAAGATGGATATTAAGTAGAATATGCTAAAAGGGACCCTAGATATGATGAAATAAATGGGAGACACTGTAGAAGATTTATGAACCAGTTGTTTATGTTTCCCAGTTTCTAAAGACACTATACCTATACGGTCCTTTGTGGTTTTGTCATATGTTGTAATAAGTGTGATTCAATTTTGAAGTATTAACAATGTATGTAAAGTATGGGTCGTTACAGTTGGTATCAGAGGGAAGGTTTAGTCATCCTTTGGAAACTAGGATGCGAAAACGTTAGTGAGATACCTAGAGATATTTCTACGGTATGTCTAGGGATGTCCCTAAGGTTAAGTATACGTATAAGTTATAGTACTAGAACTACGCTAACGATCATAGAATTAAACCTAAGATGCTAGATATTGAAGGTACTCCCCCTTTATTATTTTGTTTTCCCTAGCATGATTTTTTCCTCTCACACTATTCTTTTTGGGTTTTAGACGATGGCTGGAACCCAAAGGAACCGTGTTGATCAATGCAATGGACAATTCAATGATTGTCCTCCTGAACAAACAAATGTTATGGGAGATGGAGTGCAAAATATTATTGCTATAATTACACAAGATATGAATCATTATGGACTTCCAAATGAGCAGAGAAGGGAACAATATTCTATTGAGTCCTTCATGAGGCACCGTCCACCTTCTTTCAGTGGGTCTTCTGATCCACTTGTTGCTGAACAATGGATCAGTACCACTGAAAAGATATTTTAAGTTCTTCAATGTTCTGAACATGATAAAGTCATCTTAGCAGTATATCGTTTGGAAGGTGAAGCTGATCAATGGTGGAATCTTATCAAGAATACAAGGCAAAGAGATGAAATTGAGTCCATGGAATGTGACGAGTTCAAGAACTTATTTTTCAATAAGTACTTCCCTCGTATTCTTCGAACGAAGATGGAAAAGGAGTTTCTTGAGCTGAAACAGAAGGATGATGAATCTGTTGGTATATACGAAGCGAATTTTACAAGACTTGCAAGGTATTCATCTGGCATTATCATCCAACCTGAAAGTAAAGTTGATCAATTTTTCAGTGGCTTAAAACCAAGTCTTCGAAGGGCATTAGCTATACGAGACTTCAGTAGCTATGAAGAAATTGTGCGTTGTGCTATGAAGGTAGAAATGGAAGTTGGTGTTACATATCCATCTCATGGTTTTGAAAAGAAACGAAAGATGGAGTTCAAGGAGAAATCTCAGAATAATGGTGAAAAGAAGATGAATGTTTCCTTATGCTCAAAGTGTGGAAAGAAGCATGGTGGAGATTGTCTTAAAGGGACTAGAAAATGTTTTAAGTGTGGAAAAGAAGGTCATCGAGTAGCTGAGTGTCGAAGTAATGGAAAAAGGGTTTCTAATGATGTGAACAAAGCAAACACTGCAGAGAACGCACCACCAACACTTCAATGTTTCAAGTGCAAGGAGATGGGACATTATGCCAATAAATGCCCTAATCCAAGGGTTAGTGATGATCAACATGAGAAACCACTTAAGGCAAAGGAGAAAGCGAAGTCACATGCGATCACTATTGGCGATGTTGAATATGACAACGATGTGGTGGAATGATTAAGTGTTTATGTAATGGGATTCCAAAATAGTGTTGTATATAGTATTGTGGAATATTGGAATATTTATGTATTGGTCTATTGTGGTTTTCAATAATTTTATGGTACCAGTAACCATGGAAAGTGATTGAGATATTTTTGGAAAAAGAATGATATGCGCATAATGAAGGGAAAATGAGAAAATTAAATATTTGACAGTATTCATGAGCTCATGATTGATATAAGGACTAAGTGATATCATGGTTTGAGTATATAGAATTTTGAGGATTTTAGTATGTGAAAAGTGTTAACTTTTAACTGCATTCAAGTTTTCACTATGGTTCAATGGGTATTCAGGAGAATACATTATTAAGGCCTTTGAATGTTTGGAATGTGACCAAAAAAACATATCTTATGATATATGGGGATCGACGATGGTGTTAAATCTCTGGTAATCGTTTTCACTATGTTATGAGAGTGGACTGCAGTATTATGGATAAGCCTAAAGATTGGAATGGACATAAGCTAGTATTGTTTAAGGATAGAAGTTTTCTTGATATTATTGATGGGATGATATAGTAATATAGTTTTAGAAAAAGGACAACCTGCAGGACGGGCACCAACCCATCACGTCAGACAAGGATATGGGAATCTAACCCACAACCGAAGTGCGACTGGCCTTTATCACCTACCACTGGCCTATAGGAAGTCCCTGTTTAGTAGAAACTAGTTTTATTATATTAAGCAGTATGATATATGAAGTATAAGTCCATTTTAGGAACCATATGTGATTAATCTCACTATATATCGACTTATGTATATAATTTTTGCTAACCTTTTGTTTGAGACAGATGGAATGACCCGTCATTCTATCACATGATCTGCTAACACTTCATGAATAACAAATTCAACTTCATTTATTTAAGAGATGAAGTGGAAATTGTTCAAGGCATGAACAATAGTGAGATTGTACCAAAATAAAGAAAGTATTTATTCTAATTCAAATTTTCAACTTTAGGGAAATGATCTTGAAAACCAAAAATGTTGTCCTAGTGATCTTATACCTGATGAATCGGATGGTACCTTAGATCGTCACAAATTTATGGATTTGTGATTGTTGGATTTTCCATAGCCATGTTCTCTACCACTCTCTATCAGAACATGATGGTTAGATTTTTCTTCCATATCCATATTTTCACCTATGTGGAAACCCAGTGATAAGTATATTTGGGTAACCGTTACATTTCATACTTTCGTTTTTAAAGATTGGTTTTGGTATTCCTTTTTACGATGTGGGTTTCTATTAAAGAAACTTTTGAATAGTAAACCATTTATAACCCTGATGAATTTCGAGGGCGAAATTCATTTTAAGGGGGGTAGAATGTAACAGCCCAAGATTTTATGAAAAATATTCTTTTTAATTTCACTAATGTCTTGAACAACACACATCCTTGACTTGACTTGCATTACACGCAATCGAAACCTTCCTCGATAGCGTGTGTACTACGTAATACTGAGTTTCACAAAACAACGATATGAAATTAAAATATTATTAAAACCAGCCATTATGAATAGTAATAACCACTTTTTAAATTTTAGAAAATTTAGCTCTCAAAATGGACTTTATTTTTGGATTCGTAGTATCGAATTTAGCCTAAGGTGAAATTTTGGTGCTTTTCGGATAACTTTCATATTCTGATGAATAGTGAAAATTACTAAATTATAATTAAAAACAACTTTTTTAATCGAAATAATTAATAGTGATAAATTATTATTTTTATTGGTTTTAAATTATATTTAGAATATATTTTTACAATTTAATACAATGTTGGTCATTAGATGTAATTTCACATTTAAACCAGACATAATCAAGTGTCAATCTTTTGATATATATTGTTTCTTAAAAACACGCTATTTGTTTTAACAGTGGGATTTAATTATAAAATTAATTAATGCAACTTCTATGTTATGAATATGGTAAAATAGACTTCATTTTTGAATTCGGAATATGAAATATAGCTTAGGATGAAATTTTGGCATTGTTCTGAAAAACATCAATTTTTGATGAATAGTGAAACTACTAAGTGGAAGTTAAAAAACTGAATTTTTCATCAAACTTAATTTTACCGCTTCTGTGAATGGAATTTCAAAAATTCGAGTGACACGGTTGATGTTAGTAAGTAAAATGTGGTTCAATGAGATGAAAATAATTTTTGGTGAATAGTAACTTTTTACTTTTATTTACCACGGTTAAAAGTAAATAGGGTAATTAAGGGTAAGAATGATATTAATATTACCCAAACACATGTCCTAATTCTATTGGACAAGTGTATCTCGACCAAAAACAACCTCAGGTGTAAAATATTATCATTTAGGCCCACTTAAATTAGATTAGGACATTTATTATTATTTAATTCAAAGAAGAGTTAAAAGAGTTAAAATCAAAGTTTATTTACTAAAACATTTTTAATATAGGGTTATACATAAGATAAATTCGATTGTAAATATTCATTACAAAGATAAAACTATTTCCTACATAATGAGATTTTATTTATAATTTTTAGACTTTAAATAAATTAATTTATTTATGACACAACGATGATGCAGTAATTACCCTTTTTAAGGAAATATTGACATAATTGATATTATAAATACCAAAATAAATGTAATTTGAGACTTTTTATGAATTACACTAATTTTATAGGTTACTATGATATATTAGTGTTGATTTAATAACCTTGGTTCGAACATATAATTCTGTTATGACTTTCACAAAAATCATATATCAAATAGTGTCAAAATTGACACAAAATAGTTTTTAAATCAAATATTATATTATTAATTGTTATTTTATTCCTAAAAATCTAGGGATCGGCCAAATGACTTAGATAAGGATATATATATTAATAATAAACAATTTGGGGTTCGTTTGGCATGTTATAGTAAGTTTATTAACCATATAGTGAAAGAAAACAAAAATACATTGTAAAAGTTAAATTATTTGACTTAGAGTTAAATCTACTTGATAAGGTTAAAATAATACCCTAAACTTGTCTAAATCCTATTGGTTGATATTATTTCGACCCAGATCCACTTTAGCTTCGAAATAAGACCCTTTGGAACCATTATAAACCGATTTTGACATTAATATAAAATAATATTTTGAGATATTCCTAAGGTGCCCCTCTCCTCCCTTATAAAAGGGTACCTCCTCCCCCTCCTCCTCACACCAAATTGAGCACTCAAGCTCGGCAAACCCCTGACATTTTCTCCTCTCCACTTCCCTAGAATAATCCTAGAGGTCCTGGTCTTCTTCAAAGACCAGTATTAGTTCCCTAAGTGGAGGATTCAAAGAAGCGTTCCAAAGAAGAGGTAATATCCATTACCGATCTTTTCAATTTCTTTCTTCTTCAACTTCTTCATCTTTAGTTGTTTAATGATAAAGTAATAACATAAATATTAATTACATACTGATATGTTATTATAAATATGAAACAACCATAACTCACCTTCTATCCATCCTACGAAAAAATGAAATCACCGCGCGTGCGTACGTACGGAATACCGTCTCCACGCCGTGGTGTAAACTATTTTCCACCATCACTTTACAAGGATGGGTATAATGGTGTAATGAGTAACTATTTATTATTATTATAAAGTAATATTGATACTGAAATAATATATATATACTCCAATACAGTTCCACGATCATAGGAATGATATCATCACTCGTGCGTACGTACGGAATACCATCTCCATGATGTGATGCGACTCGTTCTACAAGATCATCATTACATAGTAATTATATAAATTAATTTAATGAAAAATATGATATATGTTACACTAATAACATTCTGAATATAAGGTATCTATAACCTTAAAAGAATAATAAGAATGTATTCGGCAAAACACGCATAAGAACAAAAGGCAATAAAGACCCGAGTAACAAGTAACAATGAAATATTACTAACAAGAAGCTATGAATATGACCATATATGATATCATATCAATATGTATGATTCTGGAATAAGTCAATAACATTATTTAAACCATTATATAGGAGTTTCGGACAATTACAAAGAAAATCGGACCTAAGGTAAGGGAAATATCACAATCTCACTTTTATCTGAGATTGTTTTTACTTTGGTAATTACTGGGGTGTATTTTATCATCCACATCCATGTTTCCTCAATATGTAATATTATTTCCATCCACCTAAAATTGTTTAAATCCATTTTTACCCTTCTGTGAGTTTTTAGTAATATGTATGAAAGGAATCTTTTGTCGTACGAGGTACTTTCTGACTTTTCCGACAAAAGTACGAAGAATGTTTTTTTTAACTTATACGGAATGAATGGATTTCTAAAAAATTATTTCCAAGAAGCTTCCTTTACAAGTATTCAAGTTTATTTTTAATCAACTTCTTTTAGTTTAAAATTGTATGACATGTTAAGAAAGGAAAAGTGTTTTTGAAGTAGAAAGGATATTTTCCTCAAGAATGAAGTTCAAGTATTTTATCAAAATTATTTTCCATCTAAGATAATAAAGGGTTCTGTTTTTATCCCTATTATTACATTGACTTGATCATGTTGTGATGGAATTATTTTTATGAATTCCTTTATCTTATATGAATTGATTTATGATGTCATGATGTTTCAAGAATCCCATTTTTGTTACAGGTGTTATGCGATGATGTATGATTTATGATTATGTGGCACACATAAGAAAGGATTCATTATAAGATGGGTGGGACCTATATCTCCCTCCAATGCATTGGGTAAAGCTTTTATATCTCATGAGATAGACATGGATGGAATGGTAGGTTATACCGGTTCAGTGAAAGAGGACTGGAACGAGGGTGACTCGGTTCAGAAAGGGACTCTGTCCACTAAGATAGTCTTGGCAATGATTCATAACTAACAAGAAATGATGTTCCATGATTATGTGTGCATGCCAAAAAGTTTCAAGTTTTATGTTATGATTATGGGGATCTCATTTTCACTTCTATGATTTATTCCATGTTAAGATATTATGATCTCTTTTGCAGGTTATGATTTTCAAAAAGATATGATATGATTTTTATTTCCTTTATTTTCCCTTGCTGAGCATTTGAGCTCACCCTTTTATGTTTTCTTTTCCCCAGGTCAAGAAGATGGATATTAAGTAGAATATGCTAAAAGGGACCCTAGATATGATGAAATAAATGGGAGACACTGTAGAATATTTATGAACCAGTTGTTTATGTTTCCCAATTTCTAAAGACACTATACATATACGGTCCTTTGTGGTTTTGTCATATGTTGTAATAAGTGTGCTTCAATTTTGAAGTATTAACAATGTATGTAAAGTATGGGTTGTTATATAAACTGTGCGGCCAAACCGTGCCGCCTATTGTGTCTACCCAAAATGAGGCCATTATCATCCAATTTTATTGAGATCCAAGGGGGTTACCTTGGGGGAATTATTTTCCATGGATATGGAGAAATAATACCCAAACAACCACTCTTTCACCCCAATACTCATCCAACTCAAGGGTATAAACCACCACAACAACATACCCCATAAGAGGTGCCACTAACAGTGTCAAGAAATGAATTCCAAAAAACCTCATCCTCATACCTTATCTTTAAAAATGAAAAATTAAAATATCATCCAATAATTACAAGGATAATTACTTATATCAAGAACAACTGTGATATCGAATTTTATCCTAGAACACAAGGAGACCAAGAGAATATTTGAGAAAGGGAATCCCCGAGAGTGTTCTTTTTAAACCCTCCACACTCGAGAATCCCCCTCCCCCAAAGAGCTCATCCGAAGATGCCCCATCCTGGAAGGAGACGTTGCCAGATGAGATGAAATTGTGTCCCATGGGGTTACACCTCGATCAGCGATGGTTCTTCATAGAAATTTTTCATCTAGGTGAAGTGCGCCCATTCTTCCTACCCGATGAGACACTGGGTGACCCGAAAAGACGAGTTATACATGGGAGGCAGAAATTCACCCAAGAGCGAGCTCCAAAGAATTGAACTCCAGACCTCAATGAAAATTGTTGTCCTGGCCCTCGACATTGCACCACTACGCCACCGTCGAAGCGACACCAGGAGACCAAGAGAATACCAAGAAACAAAATTGGTTTTGAAATAAAGTATGTAAATTGAAAATCTAGTTATGATAGGAAAAATTGAAATAAAAATACAAATATTAAATCATTGGAAAAATATGGAAGACATATCACAAATAAATAAAATTAATTTATATTTTGGGGTTATTTTTTAGTCATTATCATATTATTATTTTCCTCAATTACACGTGATACCCTCAGTGAGGTGACAATGGTAAATTAATGTTACTATTCTTAGTGAACAAAAATAAAAGGCACATATTTCACAAATATTTACCACATGACTCCAATTATGAAATACATTTTTATTTATTCAATCCATCTAAGGTTAATTATTTAATTTATAAATATATTCTTAAATCATGATGAAAAACATTACTCAAAAAATAGTTTTGAAGTATAAATATTTTTATACCAAATTAAACTATGAAATTCATTCAAATTCATATAATTGTATTATTTTTAATTAATATAATGTAATAAAATTATAAAAAAATCAAAAATATAATTTTAATTTTAAAAAATTTTAAAATAAAATGTAGTTTTCAGTAAATATCATAAATTTTCACTATTTGTTTCAAAATGAAACTTCTCCAAAAAATTCTACCATTCACAGTAGAATAAATTTGATATATTATTTCGAAAATTATTTCATTTCCATCTAATAAAAATTATAAATTTCCCACAAAATAGTTATTTTATCATCTCAAACAATGTATTATATTCATTTTTTGAAGAAAATTTATCGTTTAAGAATAAAATGTATTTACTAAATAAGGGTGATTATTTATTAAAAATCAATCTATAAATTTATATTGATTGTGACCATTATATATAGTAAATAAATTATATAATAGTATTCATAACAACTAACTTATTATTTATGTTATAACATTCATATTAAATTTATAATGTTTTATATTTTATTTAGGATTAGTGTTACATGACGTATATATTATCCAACAAACATTTTTTTTATATATTGGGCTGTTATAGAAAATTTGATACTATTATTCATATTCATCTGGATATCTTTTATTACTTAATAATTTGTTTTAATGGTATATGTGTGAATCATATATTTGTGATAGAATCAAAATACAATAACATTCACCATGATTCTCAATTTTTTATTCATTGATTATATTGTATGGGGTTTTCTCCACTGATGAACTACTGTGATGATTCTTGTGATGTAATTTCCTATATTTTTAGTTATTTATTTGGTTTCCGGGTCAATTGAACAATTTTTTTGTGAGGCCCTAGAATGAATTCTCTCTACTCTTGCCTCATGATAATTCACACATCTCTTGGTTGGATAGGTGTGGTGGCTTTCAACGAGGTTTTGGGATGTGAAATGTGAGTGGTCGATGGTGTTCCAGTTGCATTATTTATATAATTATTTCCATACTTATTTTCACTAGTTGATTTTATGTTTTCCATGCTAGATGTTATGCGTAAGTGGCCATGTCTAACTATCGAATCATGGTTAACCTATATTTCTAATCATGATTCAGGAAGAATTGATCCCTCGTAGTGCGGTATGGTGTGTTGGATCTCTTAGATAATTTGGGATGTGTAGTTCAGATAATTTGGTGTTTTAGGAGGCCTGACTGGTGTGGTATTCCGACTTCCATTTATTTTTTTGTATGGGTTTCTACTCAAAATAACAAACTATTTTTGTATATCTCTTACTATTTATTTGGAGGTCTCTAGTGATGTTCATCTGAATCTTTTTTATTTGTTGTGGATGTTTTCAAGTAGTGAGGATCTTCATTATAGGGCATATCAATGGATTTTTCCCATTGGTTGTCTATATGTTTCTATATGGATGTGGTACCGGTTCTATGTTTATAGCAGATGGTTCAATGTGATCACAATTTTGGCATTAAAATTCATATAACTAAAAAATGTGATGTGGTTTTCTTTTTTGGTCGATTTTCTATGAAATTGATCTTGGGAATTGAATGTTGTTTTAATATTTAACATGTTTACATTGTGAAGTTATTTATTTGTTGGCTAAATTTGTATGTTTATCACTCAACAGAAAAGTGAGTTATTCAAAAATACCAAATTGTTTTTGGAGATTAATATTTCTTATTTTTTTAGTTAACTTTATAATATATTGTGGATCTAAATTATTCTTTATTAAGTATAAACAATGGGAAAGATTCATTTGATAAGTTTCAGATGGAATAAATGAAACCAAATATTCCCCAAAACTAGGATTAATAATACAATAAAAGAAGGAGTCAAAATCATAAATAATTTATTGATGATCATGTCTGTCTTTATTTCATTCCATAGTTTTTCTATTGGAGTTTAGATAATAAAGGAAAACTGGCCTATGATTATGAATGTCATTGGATATAATTTAGTGGGTTGAAAAAGATGTTTTTTGGTTTCACTTCAAATATTTAGGGAAATTCGTGAATTTTTATGTGTCCCATTGAACTCTCTATATTATGTAATATAATCATATGATTCATAAATCGAGAAAAATATTTCATTTAGATATTATATTATATAAATTATGGTTTAGAGTAGAAGTAAATTTCAATTAATGTTCATTCCATATGTGTGGGTATTGTAGAAGTATGGTTTTATACTTTGGGTGACATGGGAAAGAAATTTCGATATGAGGTCTCAATAGTTAGAATTATTACCCATAGGTTTTTAATGATGAATTATTAATTTGATAATCCCTAATATAGTTAATTTTTAAGCACTAGGGATTTTGTGAAATTATTTATTTTTTATTTTAATTTATATCAATGAATTTTTTTGGGTATATTTTTTGACACACTCGATTTTGTAAGGTGTCAAGATAAGGATCTAAGGATGATAAAGAGGACTTGAGATAAAATTTCTATAGTATAGAAGTCTTTGTGTCTTAGAGTTTTATTCCATATCATGGATTTTTATTTGGAGATGAGGTTTTGAAATTGATGAAGAGATACAGTGTGAAAACATGGGTGGAGAGGATTTGGTTGTTTTTTAATTCCTTAACCCAAACCATCGGTTCATAGTCAGGGGTCCACTAGACTGCATATGCACCTCCCCATTTGTAAGAGGTGGCTGATGAGGATAGAGGTTTTGAACACAATATATTGGAATGCTATACCATCAATAATCATATCCATACCCCATAAACATAATAAACAAACATTAATGTCAAGCGTAAGACTAGGTTATAAAATGTAATAACATAGGGAACACATGTTAAAATAAATAAATAATCTAGGCTCCCAAAGTGGTGAGACCATCCATATTATGAAATGTGTAGTAAAATAATTAAATAAAACCATATAGAAATCCTCTCGGGTTTATCATTGAACAACTACAAGTACCATGATCTACAGTTCTTCTATCCATCAGAGGTTATTTGATCATAACTATATAATGAATCATAACACATGCACATGCATCAAGATTTCTGTATAGGATGTGGGTAATAAAACCATGTAGGAAACCTCCACACAATCCTTCTCATATGTTCATAGGTATGATATATGTATTCGATGATATAGGTTAATGAACCACCAAACATAAAAAAACATGTCACATACTAACCAAACCCCCATGAACCTTGGACATATCTGCATTTGCATTGTTTATGATGGATAATTGTAAAGATTTAGAAAATGAACAATATTGACCCATAATTATGGAGAAAATATTCCATATTAGCCTCATAGAACTTAGTATAATTGGGAAACAAGGTCATCAGATCCCACCACCATCACTGGTTGGGCCTTAAGGTCATCATATCCAATATATGACATGGTCCAAGACACAAGGATGTTTTACCACTAATTTTATTCCCATTGTTCTGGTGTCATGGCTATAATTCCCTTACCATATATTTGGGTCTGTATATACCATCATCACATGTCATGTTCACTCACCCTCAAAAGCGTAATCAAATCCTGAAGGTTTAACAATTTTGTGTACCCAAACAATGCCTCCAAGAGCATGGTAATCAAAAATAATAGGGTTTATCCTGTAAAAGAAGTACATATCAAGGGATCCTGAGAATTTGTAACAACATTATAATATACATGATAAATCTAAAACGCAGTCTATCCGACTTCTCTAGCATACTCATGGAATCCAGATTCCTATATGGTTCTCAAAAACTACAAAAAACACACACGTATGTGATCACTATCAAGAATGGTCAAACTAGATAAGCCCAAACCAAGATCATATCAAGATAACAATATTATAAAATACAACAAAACTGTAAGGAAATTCTAACCATTAACTTATTTATGAAGTAATTAAATATTTTCAATGGATGAAAACCTGAATAAATTTACAAACAAATGAAAAACTGTATTTCACATCCATGATCCCTAAAGGGTTCTTATTTATCAGTAAATATGAATATATAATATACCAAAGGGGTTTCCATACTAATAAGGGTATTTCTAGAAATTCATACCTCATAGAGTCTATCAATGGTACAAGTTTTCAGACATGTCATAGAATAAGATGATAACTGACCAAATTCACTATAGATCAATGAACGAATCATGAATCATCATCAAAATGCGATGTGAAAATCTGGTGTAGCTAATAAAAATACCCCTAAAATATTTTCATCAGAATAGATATCAATGACGAAACTCAAGAAGAATAATGTCTCAATATTATCACTCTATTATAACATACCTAAAAAAGAACAACCATTCAAGTGAGATCTATCATTGGATATATATATATATAAGTCATTAATATATCAAAAACATCCTTATTTCTAGTAATCATATTTGAATTCATCATTAGATGGTATTCGAATCCATAGACTAGGAAACAGAATGCTGCATCCATGCTTCATATCAGTTGAAAAAGGATAATTATAATGCAAACATAAGGAAATTGGTTTTTAGATAATAAAAATTAATTCCCAATCAGCAACTCTATTTAATCTAAGAATACTAATGTCAGGACGAGAGGAAATTATCAATAAAGTAAAAGGGATTCACAATGTTTGAGATTACTTCCTGCTGAAAGAAAGAAAACTCATAACATATTCTTAATGGCCATTGAAATTTATTTTTAGAACATTGTTTCAAAAGAACATGGTTTGGTTGTATGGTCTAACAAATTATGTGCCAACTATGTAAGTAATTAAACAACTTGTGGCAATATTCATAGTTTTTTCACACATTTTATCAAACCATACACCTATCTAGACCTTGGCCACTAGAGAGAGTCATGTGGTTTTTCATGAAAGGCCACATATTTTGATAAAAAACAGGCCACCCAATGTGCCTCTACCACAAGGAGCACATTGTCTTGGATTATTATCAGTTTTTTGGGAACATCATGCTTTATATTTCCAACAAAAAGAGGGACACTAAAATTCTATATAACCATATCATAACCCCCAGACTATATCCTACTCAATTTATTATTCAAAAAAAGAATTGTTTAAGCATTTTAATACATATAGAAAATATGAGGCATTATAATCTTCTCTACTAAAGAATTATCATCCTCAAAAATAATTTAAAGGAATTATTATCAAACAACATAGTCCACTAATCCCAAACATATACCTCCCACTCCCCCGTATCATCCTAGATTTGTAAATGAATATATAGAATCTAAAAACTGTAGGATCGAAATAGTGATGTAGATGCTCAATATACAAGAGGGGGTGAATCTTATACTATCAAAATTCCTTTGGAACCTTTAAAGTTAGTTATGAATAACTATAGTTTCCTTAAGAGAAGGAAAGGACTAAGTTTAACAAATATTAAACTAAGAAAAATCACAACACCTCTAACACCGAATGAAAACTTGGGAATAGATTCTGAAGGTAGGTTCCGGAAAATATGGTTCTTGAAATAGAAACTTAACGAAAGATTACAATATGAGATTCTACCTTAAAGTGTAAAGAATCTAAATGTAACAGAGTATAAGTAAGTAAGTATAATAATGTTATACTTTACTTACAATACAATATACAACAGAAAATAAACAAGTAGTAGAACTACAAGTAACAAGATATAAGTCTTTTAACCCAAAGAGAAGGGTATCCAACAACCTTGGATAAAATTCCCTTGATTTATACTTTCAAGCAAGTCTGTCTTACCCACACCAGGGTAAGCCCTCGATACGGAGATCAGAGTCTCTGTATTGCTATCCCAGCAATCCCTCAACTTCAAGGTAGTTGGCTGTAACAACCAAATATTTTATAGAAAATATTCTTTTTAATTTCATTAATGTCTTGTCTTGTACGCTACACCAAAAGGAGCTTGCACAACACACATCCTTGACTTGCCTTGTATTACACGCAATTGTGACCTTCCTCGATATCATGTGTAGTACGCAATACCGAGTCTCACTAAACAACGATATGCTATTAAAATATTATTAAAACTTGTCGTTATGAATAGTAATAACCACCTTTTAAAATTTTAGAAATTTTATCTCTCAAAATGGACTTCATTTTGGGATTTGGTTTATCGAATTTAGCCTAAGGTGAAATTTTGGTACTTTTCGGATAAATTTCATTTTCTGATGAATAGTGAAAATTACTAAATTTTAATTAAAAACAATTTTTTTATTCGAAATAATTAATAGTGATAAATTATTAATTTGAGTGGTTTTAAAGTATATTTAGAATATATTTTTACAATTCAATACAGTGTTGGTCATTGGATGTAATTTCACATTTACACCAGACATAAACAAGTGTTAATCTTTTGATAGTTATTATCTCTTAAAAACACGCTATTTGTTGTGACAGCATAAGTTAATAATAAAATTAATTAATGCAAATTATATGTAGGGAATTTTGTAAAATAGAAATCATTTTTTAATTCGAAATATCAATTATAGTTTAGGGTGAAATTTTGGCATTTTTCTGAAAAAATTCAATTTTTGATGAATAGTGAAACTACTAAGTGGTAGTTAAAAAAAATAATTTCTTCATAAATCTTAATTTTACCGCTTCTGTGAATGGAATTTCAAAAATACGAGAGACACGGTTGACGTCAGTATGTAAAATGTGGTTCAATGAGATGAAAATAATTTTTGGTGAATAGTAACTTTTTACTTTTATTTACCACGGTTAAAAGTAAATAGGGTAATTAAGGGTAAAAATGATATTAATATTACCCTAACACATGTCGTAATCCTATTGGACAAGTGTATCTCGGCCAAAAACAACCTTAAGTGTAAAATATTATCATTTAGGACCACTTGGATTAGATTAGGACATTTATTATTATTTAATTCAAAGAAGAGTTAAAAGAGTTAAAATCAATTTTTATTTACTGAAACATTTTTAATATAGAGTTATACATAATATAATTTCGACTATGAACATTAATTAGAAAGATAAAAAGATTTCTTACATAATGGTATTTTATTTGTAATTTTTATACTTTAAATAATTTAATTTATTTATGACACAACGATAATGCAGTAATTACCTTTTTAAGAAAATATTAACATAATTGATGTTATAAATTCCCATATAAATTTAATTTGAGACTTTTTATGACTTGCACTAATTTTCTAGGTTAATATGACATGTTACTGTTGATTTAAGTAACTTGGTTTGAACTTATCATTCTGTTAGAAATTTCATAAAAATCATGTACGAAATAGTGTCGAAATTGACATGAATTAGTTTTTAAAACAAATATTATATTATTAATTGTTTTTTAATTCCTTAAAATCTAAGGTTCAGCCAAATGACTTAGATAAGGATAGATATATTAATAATAAACAACTTGGGGTTCGTTTGGCTTGATATAGTAAGTTTATTAACCATATAGTGTAAGAAAACAAAAAGACACGGTAAAAGTTAAATTATTTAACTTAGAGTTAAATCTAATTGATAAGGTTAAAATAATAACCTAAACTTGTCTAAATCCTATTTTATGAGAGGATTTCGACCCATCCCCACTTTATTTTCTAAATAAGACCATTTGGAACCATTATAAACCGAATTTTACCTTAATATAAAATAATATTTTGAGATTTTCCTAAGATGCCCCTCTCCTCCCTTATAAAAGGGCACCACCTCCCTCTCATCCTCACACCAATTTGAGCATTCAAGCTCGGCCAACCCCTTCCAAAATCTCTTCTACACTTCCCTAGTATAATCCCAGTGGTCTTGGTCTTCTTCAAAGACCATCCTTAGTTCTTTAAGTGGAGGTTAAGTGAAGGCGCGTCAAAAAGAGGAGGTTCGGACACTTACGAAGCAAATCAGACCTAAGGTAAGGGAAATATCACAATCTCATTTTTATCCGAGATTGTTTATACTTTAGTATTTACTGGGGTGTATTTTATCATCCACATCCATGTTTCCTAAATATGTAATATTATTTCAATTATCCTACAATTGTTTAAAACCTATTTTACCCTTCAGTGAGTTTTTAGTAAAAGATATGAAAGGAATCTTTTTTCGTTTTTCGTACGAGGTACATTTTTTACTTTTCCAACAAAAGTACGAGAAGAATGTTTTTTTAACTTATACGACATGAATGGATTTTTAAAACATTATTTCCAAGAAGTATCATTTACAAGTTTTCATTTTTATTTTTAATCAACTTCTTTTAGTTTAATGTTGTATGACATGTTAAGAAAGGAAAAATGTTTTTGAGGAAGAAAGGATATTTTCCTCAAGAATGGAGTTCAAGTGTTTTATCAAAATTATTTTCCATCTAAGATAATATAGGGTTCTGTTTTTATCCCTATTATTACAATGATTTGATTATGTTGTGATGGAATTATTTTTATTAATTCCTTTATCTTATATGAATTGTTTTATGATGTCATGATGTTTAATATTCCCATTTGTATTACATGGGTTATGAAATGATGTATGATTTATTATTTTGTGGCACACATAAGAATGGTATCATTATGAGATGGGTGGGACCTATATCTCCCTCCAATGCATTGGTTGAAGATTTTACATCTCATGAGATAGACATGGCTGGAATGGTAGGTGATACCGGTTCAGTGAAACAGGACTGAAACGAGGGTGACTCGGTTCATAAGACCATTTGATAAGGTTAAAATAATAACCTAAACTTGTCTAAATCCTATTGGATGAGAGGATTTCGACCCATCCCCACTTTATATTCTAAATAAGACCATTTGGAACCATTATAAAGCGAATTTGACCTTAATATAAAATAATATTTTGAGATTTTCCTAAGATACCCCTCTCCTCCCTTATAAAAGGGCACATCCTCCGTCTTCTCCTCACACTAATTTGAGCATTCAAGCTTGGCCAACCCCTGACAAAATCTCTTCTCCACTTCCCTAGTATAATCCTAGAGGTCTTGGTCTTCTTCAAAGACAATCCTTAGTTCTTTAAGTGGATGTTAAGAGAAGGCGCGTCAAAAAGAGGAGGTTCGGACACTTACGAAGCAAATCGGACCTATGGTAAAGGAAATTTCACAATCTCATTTTTATCCGAGATTGTTTATACATTAGTATTTACTAGGGTGTATTTTTTCATCCACATCCATGTTTCCAAAATATGTAATATTATTTCTATTCTCCTACAATTTTTTAAAACCTATTTTACCCTTCAGTGAGTTTTTAGTAAAAGATATGAAAGGAATCTTTTTTCGTTTTTCGTACGAGGTACTTTTTTGACTTTTCCGAAAAAAGTATGAGAAGAATTTTTTTTAACTTATACGACATGAATGGATTTTTTCAAAATTATTTCCAAGAAGTATCCTTTACAAGTATTCAAGTTTATTTTTAATCAACTTCTTTTAGTTTAAAGTTGTATGACATGTTAAGAAAGGAAAAAAAATTGAAGAAGAAATGATATTATCCTCAAGAATGGAGTTCAAGTGTTTTATCAAAATTATTTTCCATCTATGATAATAAAGGGTTCTTCTTTTATCCCTATAATTACATTGATTTGATTATGTTGTGATGGAATTATTTTTATGAATTCCTTTATCTTATATGAATTGTTTTATAATGTCATGATGTTTAAGATTCCCATTTGTATTACATGGGTTATGCAATGATGTATGATTTATGAATTTGTGGCACACATAAGAATGGTATCATTATGAGATGGGTGGGACCTATATCTCCCTCTAATGAATTGGGTAAAGATTTTATATCTCATTATATAGACATGGCTGGAACGGTAGGTCATACCGGTTCAGTGAAACAGGACTGAAACGAGGGTGACTCTGTTCATAAAGGGACTTTGTCCACTAAGATAGTCTTGGAAATGAGTCTTGACTAACAAGAAATTATTCTCTATGATTATGTGTGTATGACACAAAGTTTCATGTTTTAAGTTATGATTATTGGGATTACATTTCACTTCTATGATTTATCCCATGTTATGATATTATGAGCTCTTTTGCAGGTTAAGATTTCAAAAAGCTATGTTCTTATGTATATGATGTGATTCATATTTCTTTTGTTTACCCTTACTGGAATTTGTGCTCACCCTTTTATGTTTCCTTTTCCCCAGGATATAAAGAAAGTTTTTAGGTAAAAAAAAGGGGAAGATCTTTATGGGAGATATTGAAGATCTTTCACCATGATTAGAAGATTACATTCCGAGTTTCCAAAGACACTAAACTATTACGATCCTTGTATGTGTGTGTTTGTTATGTACTAAGTATTCCGCAAAAGTAATGTAGTGTCCATGTACGTCAGGCTTCGGGTTTCTACAGTTGGTATCAGAGGAAAGGTTTAGTCAACCTTTGGAAAGTAGGATGCGAAACCGTTAGTGAGATCCCTAGAGATATTTCTAAGGTATGTCTAGGGATGTCCCTATGGTTAAGTATACGTATAGGTTATAGTACTAGAATTATGCTAATGATCATAGAATTAAACCTAAGATGTTAGATATTGAAGGTACTCCCCCTTTATTATGTTGTTTTCCCTAGCATGATTTTTGCCTCCCACACTATTCTTTTTGGGTTTTAGACGATGGCTGGAACCCGAAGGAACCATGTTGATCAATGCAATGGACAATGCAATGATTTCCCTCCTGAACAAACAATTGTTATGAGAGATGGAGTGCAAAATCTTATTGCTATACTTACACAAGCTATGAATCATTCTGGACTTCCAAATGAGCATAGAAGGGAACAATATTCTATTGATTCCTTCATGAGGCAACGTCCACCTTCTTTCAGTGGGACATCCGATCCACTTATTGCTGAACAATGGATCAGAACCACTGAAAAGATATTTTCAGTTCTTCAATGTTCTGAACATGATAAAGTCATCTTAGCCGTATATCGTTTGGAAGGTGAAGCTGATCAATGGTGGAATCATATCAAGAATACGAGGCCAAGAGATGAAATTGAGTCCATGGAATGGGATGAGTTCAAGAACTTGTTTTTCAGTAAGTACTTCCCTCGTATTCTTCAAACCAAGATAGAAACGGAGTTTCTTGAGCTGAAGCAGAAGGATGATGAATCTGTTGGTATATACGAAGCGAATTTTACAAAACATGCAAGGTATGCATCTGGCATTATCATCCAACCTGAAAGTAAAGTTGATCGATTTTTTAGTGGCTTAAAACCAAGTCTTCGAAGGGCGTTAGCTATAAGAGACTTCAGAAGATATGAAGAAATTTTGCGTTGTGCTATCAAGTTAGAAATAGAAGTTGGTGTTACATATCCATCTCATGGTTTTGACAAGAAAAGAAAGATGGAGTTCAAGGAGAAATCTCAGAATAATGGTGAAAAGAAGATGAATGTTTCCTTATGCAGAAAGTGTGGAAAGAAGCATGGTGGAGATTGTCTTAAAGGCACTAGAAAATTATTTAAGTGTGGAAAAGAAGGTCATCGAGCAGCTGAGTGTCGAAGTAATGGAAAAAGGGTTTCTAATGATGTGAATAAAGCAAACACTGCAGAGAACGCACCACCAAAACTTCAATGCTTCAAGTGCAAGGAAATGGGGCATTATGCTAATAAATGCCCTAATCCAAGGGTTAGTTATGATCAACATGAGCAACCACTGAAGGCAAAGGACAAAGGGAAGTCACATGCGATCGCTATTGGCGATGTTGAATATGACAACGATGTGGTGGAATGATTAAGTGTTTATGTAATGGGATTCCAAAATAATGTGGTATCATAATGTATTGGAATATTTATGTGTTGGTCTAATGTGGTTTTCAATGTGATTGAGATATTTTTGGAAATAAGATAATATGCGAATAATGAAGGGAAAATGAAAAAATGAAATGTTTAACAGTATTCATGAGCTCATGATTGATATAAGGACTAAGTGATATAATGGTTTGAGTATAAATAATTTTGAGGATTTTGGTTTATGGAAAGTGTTAACTTTTAACTGCATTCATGTTTTCACTAAGGTTCAATGGGTATTCATTCTTCAAGAGAATACATGATTAAGGCCTTTGAATGTTGGGAATGTGACCAACAAGACATATCTTATTATATATGGGGATCAAAGATGGTATTAAATCTCTGGACTGCTGTATTATGGATAAGCATAAAGACTAGAATGGATTATGTTGGACATAAGTTTGTATTGTTTAAGGATAGAAGTTTTTTCGATATTATTGATAGGAAGTTATAGTAATATAGTTTTAGAAAAAGGACAACCTGCAGGACGGACGACAGCCCATCGCTTCGGACAAGGCTGTGGGAATCGAACCCACAACCGAAGTGCGACTGGCCTTTATCGCCTACCACTGACCTACAGGAAGTCCCTGTTTAGTAGAAACTAGTTTTATTATATTAAGAAGAATTATATATGAAGTATAAGTCCATTTTAGGAACCATATATGATTAATCTCATAATAGATCGACTTATGTATATAATTTTTGCTAACCTTTTGTTTGAGACAGATGGAATGACCCGTCATTGTATCACATGATCTGCTAACACTTCACGAATAACAAATTCAACTTAATTTATTTAAGAGATGAAGTGGAAATTGTTCAAGGCACGAACAACAGTGAGATTGTACCAAAATAAAGTAAGTATTTATTCTAATTCAAAATTTTTAACTTTAGGGAAATGATCTTGAAAACCAAAAATGTTGTCCTAGTGCCCTTATATCCGATGAATCAGATGGTACCCTAGATCGTCACAAATTTATGGCTTTGTGATTTATGGCTTTTTCATAGCCATGTTCTCTACCACTCTCCATCAGAACATGATGGTCAGATTTCTCTTCCATATCTATATTTTCACCTATGTGGAATCCTAGTGATTAGTTTATTTGGGTAACCGTTACGTTTCATACATTCGTTTTAAAGATTGGTTTTGGTATTCCTTTTTACGATGTGGGTTTCTATTAAAGAAACTTTCGAATAGTAAACCATTTATAACCCCGACGATTTTCGAGGGATAAATTCATTTTAAGGGGGGTAGAATGTAACAGCCCAAGATTTTATGAAAAATATTCTTTTTAATTTCATTAATGTCTGTGTTTTACGCTACACCAAAAGGAGCTTGCACAACACGCATCCTTGACATGCCTTGTATTACACGCAATCGTGACCTTCCTCAATAGCATGTGTAGTACACAATACCGAGTTTCACTAAACAACGATATGCTATTAAAATATTATTAAAACTAGCCGTTATGAATAGTAATAACCACCTTTTAAAATTTTAGAAATTTTATCTCTCAAAATGGACTTCATTTTTGTATTCGGAGTATCGAATTTATCCTAAGGTGAAATTTTGGTACTTTTCGGATAACTTTCATTTTCTGATGAATAGTGAAAATTACTAAATTTTAATTAAAAACAATTTTTTTAATCGAAATAATTAATAGTGATAAATTATTAATTTGAGTGGTTTTAAAGTATATTTAGAATATTTTTTTACAATTCAATACAATGTTGGTCATTGGATGTAATTTCACATTTACACCAGACATAAACAAGTGTTAATCTTTTGATAGTTATTATTTCTTAAAAACACGCTATTTGTTGTGACAGCGGAAATTAATTATAAAATTAATTAATGAAACTTATATTTTGGGAATTTTTTAAAATAGAAATCATTTTTGGATTTGGAATATCAATTATAGTTTAGGGTGAAATTTTGGCATTTTTCTGAAAAACATCAATTTTTGATGAATAGTGAAACTACTAAGTGGTAGTTAAAAATATAATTTCTTCATAAATCTTAATTTTACCACTTTTGTGAATAGAATTTCAAAAATCCAAGAGACACGGTTGATTTCAGTAAGTAAAATGTGGTTCAATGAGATGAAAATAATTTTTGGTGAATAGTAACTTTTTTACTTTTATTTACCACGGTTAAAAGTAAATAGGGTAATTAAGGGTAAAAATGATATTAATATTACCCTAACACATGTCCTAATCCTATTGGACAAGTTTATCTCGACCAAAAACAACTTTAAGTGTAAAATATTATCATTTAGGCCCACTTGGATTAGATTAGGACATTTATTATTATTTAATTCAAAGAAGAGTTAAAAGAGTTAAAATCAAAGTTAATTTACTAAAACATTTTTAATATAGGGTTATATATAATATAATTTCGACTATAAATATTAATTAGTAAGCTAAAACAATTTCTTACATAATAGTATTTTATTTTAATTTTTATACTTTAAATAATTTAATTTATTTATGACACAATGATAATGCTGTAATTACCTTTTTAAGAAAATATTAACATAAATGATGTTATAAATGCCCATATAAATGTAATTTGAGACTTTTTATGACTGGCACTAATTTTCTAGGTTACTATGACATGTTATTGTTGATTTAAGTAACATTTGTCGAACTTATCATTCTGTTATAAATTTCATAAAAATCATGTACCAAATAGTGCCAAAATTGACATGAGTTAGTTTTTAAAACAAATATTATATTATTAATTGTTATTTAATTCCTTAAAATCTAAGGTTCATCCAAATGACTTAGATAAGGATAGATATATTAATAATAAACAACTTGGGGTTCGTTTGTCTTGATATAGTAAGTTTATTAACCATATAGTGTAAGAAAACAAAAAGACACGGTAAAAGTTAAATTATTTAACTTAGAGTTAAATCTAATTGATAAGGTTAAAATAATATCCTAAACTTGTCTAAATCCTATTGGATGAGAGGATTTCGACCCATACCCACTTTAGCTTCGAAATAATACCATTTGGAACCATTATAAACCGAATTTTACCTTAATATAAAATAATATTTTGAGATTTTCCTAAGATGCCCCTCTCCTCCTTTATAAAAGGGCACCTCCTCCCTCTCCTCCTCACACGAATTTGAGCATTCAAGCTCAGCCAACCCCTGCCAAAATCTCTTCTCCACTTCCCTAGTATAATCCTAGAGGTCCAGGTCTTCTTCAAAGACCATCCTTAGTTCTTTAATTGGAGGTTAAGTGAAGGGGCGTCAAAAAGAGGAGGTTCGGACACTTACGAAGCAAATCAGACCTAAGGTAAGGGAAATATCACAATCTCATTTTTATCCGCGATTGTTTATACTTTAGTATTTACTGGGGTTTATTTTATCATCCACATACATGTTTCCTAAATATGTAATATTATTTCAATTATCCTACATTTTTTTAAAACCTATTTTACCCTTCGGTGAGTTTTTAGTAAAAGATATGAAAGGAATCTTTTTTCGTTTTTCGTATGAGGTACATTTTTGACTTTTCCAAAAAAAGTACGAGAAGAATGTTTTTTTATCTTATACGACATGAATGGATTTTTAAAACATTATTTCCAAGAATTATCATTTACAAGTTTTCATGTTTATTTTTAATCAACTTCTTTTAGTTTAATGTTGTATGACATGTTATGAAAGGAAAAATGTTTTTGAAGAAGAAAGGATATTTTCCTCAAGAATGGAGTTCAAGTGTTTTATCAAAATTATTTTCCATCTATGATAATATAGGGTTCTGTTTTTATCCCTATTATTACATTGATTTGATTATGTTGTGATGGAATTATTTTTATGAATTCCTTTATCTTATATGAATTGTTTTATGATGTCATGATGTTTAATATTCCCATTTGTATTACATGGGTTATGCAATGATGTATGATTTATGATTTTGTGGCACACATAAGAATGGTATCATTATGAGATGGGTGGGACCTATATCTCCCTCCAATGCATTGGTTAAAGATTTTATATCTCATGAGATAGACATGGCTGGAACGGTAGGTTATACCGGTTCAGTGAAACAGGACTGAAACGAGGGTGACTCAGTTCAGAAAGGGACTTTGTCCACTAAGATAGTCTTGTCAATGAGTCTTGGCTAACAAGAAATGATTCTCTATGATTATGTGTGTATGACACAAAGTTTCATGTTTTAAGTTATGATTATTGGGATTACATTTCACTTCTATGATTTATCCCATGTTATGATATTATGAGCTCTTTTGCAGGTTAAGATTTCCAAAAGCTATGTTCTTATGTATATGATCTGATTGATATTTCTTTTGTTTACCCTTACTGAGCATTTGAGCTCACCCTTTTATGTTTTCTATTCCTCAGGATATAAAGAAAGGTTTTAGGTAAAAAAAGGGGAAGATCTTTATGGGAGATATTGAAGATCTTTCACCACGATTAGAAGATTACGTTCTGAGTTTCCAAAGACACGAAACTATTACGATCCTTGTGTGTGTGTTTTTGTTATGTACTAAGTATTCCGCAAAAGTAATTTAATGTCCATGTACGTCAGGCTTCGGGTCTCTACATTGGCAACCTCTGTCTTCCTCAGAAAGGAAGCCTTCGAACATCAAGGTAGTCGGCACCTCTGTCTTCCTATCCCCGGAAGCCCTTGAATGTAATCACTAACATTCGGAGTCGCACAAAGCTTTGAGAGTTAATAAGAGCCTCTCTCTCTAGAAATCATTTCAAGCATGTAATCACATGAGTCGAAGATTAGTCAGCCTTTTAGCACCGAGCTCTTTCAAATGAGCTCCTATTTATAGGTAAGGTCATCTCCTTCTCCAACGGTCATATTTTCCTTAATGATCGGAGGGACCTGTACACGTGTAACTTAACCAACGGTTAGTTTATAACAGATTGGACGACATCGTTTTATAACGAAACAAGTGTAACAGAATGTACGACATCGTTTTAATTCTAACTCAAAAGTTTGGAATGAAAACTTCGGAGTGAAGGTTCGGAGTGTAAGGAAAATTATAAAGAGTACTCAAAATATAAAGGCATAAACAAAATGAAAGTTCGGAGTCTAACCAAAAATAATTTTCGGAGTCTGAAGAAATTCAGAGTGTATAAAACAAAGATAATCAAATTCTGTTTAATAAGAGAATTTGGAATGAGTGTTCGGAATGGGCGTTGGTCATTAGAATCCGTAGTGATAATTCCTCATCAGAATTTGTAATGGGAATTACTCATTAGAATTAGTAGTGAGAATTCATCATCAGAATTCATAATGAGAATTCATCATTAGAATTCGTAATGATAATTAATCATTAGAATTCATATTGAGAAATCTTTATCGAACTTCATAAGAATTCGTATCCGGAATCTGGATTAAAACTGTATTCGGAATTCAGAATGAAACATTATCACAGTTCTCATTCTGGATTTCAGAGTGAAACTTTATCACAGTTCTTATCCAGCATTCGGACCCTAAAACAGAATACTTCATATCAAAGTTTCAATCAATTCTGAGAAAATTGAAATGAATCCGAATCTCATACTTAAGAAAAATCTAGATGAAAATATGATAAGGATAATTTTTCTTATAAAAGCGATTTTCCTTATAAAAGCAATTTTCGTTAAGAAAACAATTTTATAAAAGCAATTTTCTTTATGAAAAAGGTGTTTGTGATTTTCAAAACAAGAAGGAATGAAAAAGTTATAAGGAAAACCTTATTAACTCAACAATCTCCCCCTTTTTGGAAAGCACAAACATCTGTAAGAAAAATAAATTCTAAGAAGAAAGAAAAACATTAAGGCTTATCTCCCTTGGCTTTAAGGAAATTGATGAATACGACTAACTCCCCATTAGGCTTTGAAACTATAAGGATCATATTCTAGATTTCCGGAGTGACATTTTATTTATGAATAAGAATGTCTTCTTTAATAAAAAACTCCCCCTTATATAGACTCTTATTAGAGTTCTTTTTCCTTAAGGATCTTTTCCTTCTCCTCCTTAGATAAACTATTATTAGAGTTCTTCTTTTTCTTAAGGATCTTTTCCTTCTCCCCCTTTGTGATTTTCAAAAAGAAATCGAGGGAATGGAAAAAATAACAAAGTACCTGAAAAATTAGTAATAACAACAAACGAAACGAGAAGCACATTTTTCATTAGATTTGAAATGTCGGAAAAAAAGAAAACTAGATACAACAAAAAGATCGGATTTAGTTATTTCGGATATTTTTCCTTCGAAATGAGCCCCTTAAGAATAGTCTTGATCATCTTCAGGTCTTTATGATCTTCTTCAGATTTCTTCTTTAAGACAACTATTCTTGCAGATTGAGCTTCAATATTTTCTTCTTGGGATTTCATCTTTTATTCCTGAGCATTGATCTTTTCTTCCTAAGCCTTCATTTCCTGTTCAAACTCAATCCGATGATCCCTTTCAAACTTCCAGTTTTGAGAAACGGAATTCAGCTTCCCATTCAGATCTCTGACTTCTTGAATCCGGAAGATCTTTTCATCTGTTAGCTTCTCTTCAAAGGATGAAGTCAGGTCATTTTTCTTCCTATCCTCAGTCTCAAAGGCATCTTTAACATTGTCTTGAAACTCATCAAATAACCTCATCTCTTGTACAGTTTTCCTCGACCAGCTCGTCATTCTTTTGCAAGATCATTTGTGGGATTCATAGACAACAAGAAAATATTTGAACTCAGCTTAAAACTCGACACACTTATCCATAACCAAGGATACAGAATCTGATTTCTAGTTCAGAGCATGTTGGAGAATTTGGCATCTTGAGTATATAGTCGAGATGGTCGGAATGGAACTAACTAACTTCCTCAATGATTAAACAACAAAGTCATGTCCCAACGAGGATGACTCCGAATCTGAAACTTTTCTTGGAGAATTTTCTTCCTCAATAAGCTCCAACTTCCTTTTAGACGAATCACCAATTTCTCTTTTCTTTCTAGCTAATGATTTCGGAGTCTCGACAAAGAGTTGTTTTCCCTTGTCCTTTTTCGGAATAGATTCTTGATCAGGAGTTTTCTGCTCGCTAGTAGACACTTGAATAACATCATCAACAACTTTTTGAACAACATCTTCCTCATTCTTATCCTTCTCTGGAGTTACTAACTTAGATGATTCAGCCCCTGATGTTCAGAGTGAAAAATGTTCTGAAGGAAACCCCTTATAATCATCTACTTCTTTCAATAAATCTCCTGTTTCACCACTTTCTTCAGCAACTACTTCTTCCTCTTCAACTTGTTGAATCTGCTCGAGTTGCTCATCATGCTCAGCTGTAATCTCTTCCGGAAAATCAAGGTTTCTTCCTGGAGTCTCAGGTAGAGATTCCAAGGAGAAAGATCATGGAACTGGAATGCTTTCGGATACCATCTCATTAAATTTTAACAATTCTTGGACTGCCTCGGCTTCTGTCACCTTCTTCTTGACCTTCTTTTCCTTTACTTGTTTTCCAAGCTCATCAGTAGTTCTCTCCTTCAAGGCCTTAGCCTCCATAGGGTCCAATCTGAACTGCGGATCCCCTTCTTTCCTTTTCTCTTTATCTGCTCTCCACTTCGCAAAAACCTCATCGGGATAGGCTTTCTTCTTCTTTGGTTTTGGAGGTTCGGTTTGAACTTCCTTAAATTTAGGATCCTCAACTTCAACTGAAACTTCTTTCAACTTTCTTTTCTTTAATGGCTTAGATGATTCCGGTTCAGCAGCCTTCGGATCCGCTTCTTCATGGTTAGGAAAATCGAAGAACTCACCAGTCTCCTTGTTGAAAGCCACATCCATCCTATTAAGGGTATCATCACTGACCAACAAGATTTTGCAAACCCTTGGCTTAGATATGCAAGCTTCCTTGAAAGACTCAAGGCACCGAACTATCAACTTTGATAAAATTGCTGGGTACATTACGATCTGGGCTCTGAGATTTCCTTTCTTAAGATTCTCAATGATTATAAGAATGTGCCTCATGAAGTTAAACATCCTTAGATTTATCAGGAAATCTAAGATATAGATCTCACTCTTCTTCAAACTATCTTTATCACCTGTCCTCAGTATGATAAGACCTTGTACCCATAACTCTAGAATCCGGAAATTTGTAGGCAAACTAGCAATCATCGGAGCTTTTTCATCTGAGAGTATGAGAGTTTTCAAGGAATTTTCCTTGTCGAAGCTACCCTTAGAATCCTGCGACACATGAGATATAAACTCGGCTTCTCCTTCATAGGTCAGCCCTACCAAGCATGCTGCCTTGGTATAAGAAAGCTTGTAAGTCTTTCCATAAGACTTAAAAGAAAATTTCTCCCTATTATCATCCTTAAATAAGGAAACTGTTTCATAGAACTCAACAAGTAACTCCGAAAAAACATCGTCTTGATTCCCCAGTTTGGACATCGCAATATCTTCCCAGCCATTCAACTTAATGTAATTCGAAATAAGAGAATCATAGTTGTTGAAGAAATCCAGATGGACTATCCTTTCTCTGTAAACAAACCATTGTGAAATAGGCTTGGAGGATGACATTTCTTGAGAAGCTAACTCCACAGACATTCGGATCTGAAGACCTCTGAGAAGTTCGGAATGGAGAAAACTGAAGTTCAGAACGACTTTAAAATAGAGAGGTAGAGATTCGGGACGCGAGAACTTGAAAACCGATGTGGGACAAGTATTTGGGTCCCCTTTATAAAGGCAATGAAATGACGGTTCAACTTTATCGGTTGATCGAATGGTTGTGATAAGCTGAGATCAGATCTGACGGTTGAAAATGAATTCTCAAGAAAACTTGAATCTGATCTCTTTGAGGTTTTTATTAAAACAAAGAATTAAGAAAACTATAATCCAAAAACATAATACAAGAAAATGCCAGCAAGTAAAATATGACTATGAAAACTTGAGTAAGGAAATCATACCTTTCAGATTGGCTTAGGAGGAATATTCGTAATGGGTAATATAAAAATGACTACGAAAAAATATTTATTATGAAAATACAAAGTTCGCAAAAACTTTACTACGGAAAACAAACTTAGTAAGGAAAACTCAGTACGAAAAACGTAGTACGAAAAACTCAGTACGAAAAACAAAGTACGAAAAACATATTACGAAAAACAATGTACAAAAATCAAACTCAGTAAGAAAAACACATTCCAAGAATTTGGGGAAAAAACATATTATGAGAGATTCAATACGAAAGTTCCGTTATGAAAATACCAGTACAAAATTTTCAATTCCGAATGTTTTCAATACGAACACTTCCATTCCAGAAGTATTCTGTACGAAAATGTCCATTTTGGAAAATTGTAATTCCGGAAATTCCATTTCGGAAATCTTCATTCTGAAAAGTTTGAAAACAAACTTTGAAAAAATTTGTTATTCTAACAATCAAATATACTCCCCCTATGAAAAGGAATTTATTACTGTAAGGATACTTTTTCAACAGAAAGCTAATTAAGGAGGATTACCTTACGGTTATCATTCCTAACTTCTATTTAATATATTCAAATCTATCAGAAGGAAAAGATTTTGTGAAAATATCAGCAAGTTGATCTTGTGTTCCAATAAACTGAAGAATAATATTTCCATTAAGTGTGTGATCCCTGAGAAAGTGATGCCTAATATCTATGTGTTTTGCACGGGAGTGATGTGCAGGGTTTTTACTAAGGGCAATGGAACTTGTGTTATCACACAAAATTTGATTTTTAGTAAAACTCAAGCCATAGTCTGTGAGTGTGTGTTTCATCCACAATACTTGAGCACAACAACTTCCAGCTGCTACATATTCAGCTTTAGCAGTGGAGAGTGCTACAGAATGTTGCTTCTTGCCGGACCAAGAAACTAACGAATCTCCTAAGAAATGACAAGTTCCGGATGTACTTTTTCTATCCATTCTACACCCACCAAAATCAGCATCAGAAAAGATTTTTAGAACAAAATCATTTCTAGAAGTATAAAATAATCCTAGATCCATGGTTCCCTTAAAGTAGAGAAAAATTCATTTTACTGCCTTTAAGTGAGATTCCTTAGGATTGGATTGATATCTTGCACATAAGCATACTGAGAACATTAAATCTGGTCGACTAGCTGTTATGTAATGTAAACTTCCTATCATACCTCTAAAAGATGTTTGATCTACTAGTTTCCCAACTTCATCAAGATCTAAAGAGTTTGAGGTACCAATGAGAGTACTTATACTCTTAGTGTTGTCATAACCATACTTTTTAAGAAGATCTTTAATGTACTTATGTTGAGATATGTAGGTTCCTTCTGGTTTTTGAGAAATTTTAAAACCAAGGAAAAAAGTTAACTCACCCATCATACTCATTTCAAACTCAGATTTCATTAGACTTGCAAAAGAGTCGATCAAAGATTGCTGAGTTGAGCCAAATATGATGTCATCAACATAAATTTGAACAATCAAAACATTTTTCTTATCTTTCTTTATAAAAAGGGTTGGATCTTCATTTCCCCTAACATAGTTATTTTGAAGCAAAAAACCATTGAGTCTATCATACCATGCTCATGGGACTTGTTTAAGACCATAAAAAGCTTTCGTAAGTCTAAAAACATGATTAGGATGTTTTGTATCTTCAAATCCAGGAGGCTGTTCAACAAAAACATCCTCTTGAACAAAACCGTTATGAAAAGCACATTTCACATCCATTTGGAAAAGTTTGAAATTAAAGAATGCTGCGAAGGGAAGTAGAATACGGATAGATTCAATTCTAGCTACTGGAGCATAGGTTTCTTCATAGTCTATTCCCTCTTGCTGATTATAGCCTTTAGCAACAAGTCTAGCATTATTTCTAACTATGACTCCATTTTCATCACATTTATTTCTGAAAACCCATTTTACTCCAATAACAGAAGTTTCCTTAGGTCTTTCAACCATGGTCCATACTTTATTCCTTTCGAATTCATTTAGTTCATCCTGCATTTCTTTAATCCAATCATCATCACCTAAAGCATCAACAGTACTTTTAGGTTCTAATTGGGAAAGAAATGCTAGATGTTCTACTTCATTTCTTAAGGAACTTCTAGTCCTTACAGGTTGATTTACATCACCAATGATACTATCACTGGGATGATTCTTAAGAAACATCTGATTTGAGTTTTGTAAAACCTGTTCGTCAACATAGGTTAGAAAGTCTTTTGGGGTAAATTTTTCAGAAGTATCTTCGAGAACATTATCCTTATCAGGAGATTCTTCTATCAAAGGTTGATAATTAGTTTTTGAAAACACATCCGAAGATGTAGTTTGAGGTGGTTTAAAAACAAAAGGATCTAACTCATCAAATTTTACATGTACTGTTTCTTCAATAGTACATGTATTTTTATTAAAAACTCTATAAGCCTTAGAGGTTGTGGAATATCCTAAGAAAATCCCTTCATCGGATTTTGGTGCGAATTTATATAGGTTATCTTTAGTATTTAGAATAAATACTTTGCAACCAAAAAACTTGAAGAATTATAGTCTTGGTTTTCTACCATTCCATAACTCATAAGGAGTTTTATTAAGACAAGGTCTAATCAAAACTCGATTTATAGTATAACAAGAAGTATATAAAGCTTCAGCCCAGAAATGTTTAGCAATAGA
Organism: Viscum album; assembly: GCA_963277665.1. Taxonomy (NCBI): domain Eukaryota; kingdom Viridiplantae; phylum Streptophyta; class Magnoliopsida; order Santalales; family Viscaceae; genus Viscum; species Viscum album. The sequence continues at coordinate 1,006,605,750 of OY728119.1, read as the reverse complement.
ATATTCACTCAACATGGTTCTCGTTATCTCTTGAAGAATTCTATTTCTTCTTTCAACTACATCATTCTGTTGAGGAGTTCTGGGTGCTGAAAAATTGTGAGTAATACCTTTTTTACTACAAAAAGTTTCAAAATCAGAATTTTGAAATTATCCTCCATGATCACTATGAATAGTTTTCAATGGAAGTTTTTTCTCATTTTTAACTTGAGCTCTAAAACTTTTGAAATAGGAAAAATCTTCATACTTCTTTTCTAGAAAATATACCCAAGTAAATCTAGTGTAATCATCAACTAGAACAAACACATAGTATTTGCCTCCAATACTTCCAGTTTGTGTTGGACCAAAAAGATCCATGTTCACTAACTATAATGCATCAGTTGTTGAGACTTCACCGATTGATTTAAAACTAGATTTATGTTGCTTTCCATATTGACAAGGATCACAAACTTTAGAGGAATAAAATCTAAGCTCCGGTAGATCCTTAACTAGTTTCCTCTTAGAGATTTTACATAAGTTTCTAAGGTTACAGTGACCTAGTCTTCTATGCCATAACCAGGAATGATCTTATATTGCACTTAGGCAAGGTAAATCTTGACTCCTGAGGTCTTCTAGGTTCAACGTGTAAACATTCTCTTGCCTATTGGCTAAGAGAACAAATTTTTCCTTGGAATTGTGAACTAGGCACTTATCATTCCTAAAATTCACAAGGTAACCTTCATCACATAACTGACATATGCTAATGAGGTTATGCTTAAGACCCTTAACAAAAAGAACATTTGAAATCAAGGTTTTACCAATAAGAACAATATTACCAATACCAACAATCTCTCCCTTAGCATTATCTCCGAAAGTTACCTTTCCTCCTTTCATTTTGATGATATTTTCAAAATAGCTTTTGTGACCAGTCATGTGATGGGAACATCCACTATCCATGTACAATGTATTGTTACTGGTACTCTCTTTATTTTCCTGAAATCAAGAAGATAATTAGACTTTCGGAATCCAAACTTGTTTGGATCCGAGATTTCCAGATAATAAAATTTTAGGTACCCATATCTTCTTAGAGAAATAAGCTTTGTGAAAACCTAAGGATTGGGTTTTGTTTAAGGAACAATTCTTTGCCCAGTGACCACCTCATTGACACTTGGTACAAAATGGGGCACTTTGAGGAACAAAATAATTGTTACTAAAAATTGGTTTTGCATTGGTATAACCAAATCTAGATTTATTTCTTAAAGGTCGTATTTGGGAATACATTTTATCAAAATTTTCCTTACCATGGGTAATGATTGATAGACACTTCTTTAAGGAAAAAATTTCAGACTTGAGTTTTATAACCAAGTTTTTATCCTCAAAATCATTAGTTTTATAACTAGAGTTAGGTTCGAAAACATTTTTCTTAGAAATTACTTTTTATAATTCTTTAGAAAGTTTGTTCTTCTCAAAACTTACTTCCTCATGATTTTTTGAAATACTTTCAAAATCATCATTTTTCCTATCAAGATCTTTAGAAAGATATGATATCTCTTTCGTATGAATATAATTTCTAGAGTTTGTCTTATCATGTTTTTTATTGAGTATGGAATTCTCAATTTCAAGAAGTTCCGCAAAACTAGAGACTTCTTCGTAAGTAGGTAAAGTATTTTCTTCATCAGAAGAATATTCTTCATCAGAAGAGTTATAATACTTACTATCATTAGAATTTAAAGAAACATTGGTCAATGATTCAGCAATTCGTACCTTAGCCATAAGACAATGATTATCAATAGGTAATCTGGCTATAAGACCAAGATTCTTCTGTCCTGAAGATTCATACTCAGAAGATTCATCTGAAGAATCACCACCACTGGCACTCTGGGTGTCATTAGCTTTCAGAACTTTCCTAGCTTTGGCTTTATAATATTTTTTTCTGTTCCTCTCTGAATTCCTTTCTTTCCTTTCTTTCTTTTTGAGCAAAGGGCAATCTGGTCTAATATGTCCAGCTCTCTTGCATTCATAGCAAGTAACTTCTCCAAATTTCTTATCTTTCCTTTCCTTTTTCTTATACTTGGATTGGAAATTTCTCTAGCCAGCTATCTTGTTCATCCTTTGAGAAAGATTTGCTAGTTCATTTTCTGAGACTTTACTCTCACTAGATTCGGATTGGAAAATAACTTTCTTAGACTAGGATCTGGTTACTCTCTCAGGAGTCTTATCTTTCATCTGATTTGAATTTGTTGTAAAAGCAACAGTACCATTTCCATTTGCCTTTTTGATGTTGTCAGCATCTCTCTTCATTCTGGTTTCAAGTTTTATAATAGTTCCAAATAGCTCATCAAGAGTAATTTGAGTGACCTTCCTGTTCTCATCTATAGTTGTTCTCTTGGACTCCCACTCATTGGGCATAATATCAATTATCTTATCCACAAGTGCTTCATCATCTAGAGCTTTCTCTCCCATAGATTGTAGGCTGTTGACGATAGTCATAAATCTCTGTTGAACTTTATATATTGGTTCACCATAAGGAAAATTGAAGCCATGATATTCATCTCTAAGCATAGCTCTTCTAGTCTCAATCACCTTAGAAGTCCCAAAGTGTGTAACTTCTAACTTCTTCTAGATACAGTTAGCTACTTCACAAGAAGAAATTTGGCAATATATATTTCTAGTCATTGAACAAATTAAATTATTGCGTACCTTATAATTGAGTTGATATTCTTGCTTTTCGTGATTAGTAAAAGTTCTGACTTCCTTTTCAGGAATTTTATAATCTCCAGTAAGCATAACAAAGTTGTATACTCTAGTATTTTTAACAAAAGTCTTCATGTGATCTCTCCAGTATTCATAATCATTACCATTAATGATTGGTGGTCTTGTAGGATTCAGATTATCAATTGAACCAACATTGATTCCTGCCATACTAGAAACCTTCGATACACAAACTTGTTAGTAGAAAAAGTTTGTAATCACAAAGTTCGGATTGGGAATTATCGGATTGGGAAAGTTCGGAATGGAAATGTTCAGAATGGAAAAGTGAGTAAGAAAAACTTATTCGTAAGTATAAGTATTTCAGAGACTTGCTTTGATACCAAATGTAGGATTGGTATAGAGTAAGAGGTTTCCAACCTTTGATACTAATTGTAGGATCGAAATAGTGATGTAGATGCTCAATATACAAGAGGGGGGTGAATTTTATACTTTAAAAATTCTTTTGGAACCTTTAAATTTAGTTATGAATAACTATAGTTTCTTTAAGAGAAGGAAAGGACTAAGTTTAACAAAGATTAAACTAAGCAAATTCAAAACACCTGTAACACCGAATGAAAACTTGGGAATAGATTCTGAAGGTAGGTTCCGGAAAATATGGTTCTGGAAATTGAAACTTAACGAAAGATTACAATATGAGATTCTACCTTAAAGCGTATAGAATCTAAATGTAACAGAGTATAAGTAAGTAAGTATAAGAAAGTTATACTTTCCTTACAATACAATATGCAGTGGAAAATAAACAAGTAGTATAACTACAAGTAACAAGAAATAAGTCTTTTAACCCAAAGAGAAGGGTATCTAACAACCTTGGATAAAAGTCCCTTGATTTATACTTTCAAGAAAGTCTGTCTTACCCACACCAGGGTAAGCCCTCGATACGAAGATCGGAGTCTCTGTCTTGCTATCCCCGCAAGACTTCAACTTCAAGGTAGTTGGCAAACTCTGTCTTCCTCAGCAAGGAATCCCTTGAACTTCAATGTAGTCGGCACCTCTGTCTTTTCATCCCCAGAAGCCCTCAAATGTAATCACTAACATTCGGAGTCACACAAAGCATTGAGAGTTAATAAGAGCCTCTCTATCTAGAAATCACTTCAAGCATGTAATCACATGAGTCGAAGATCAGTCACCCTTTTAGCACCGAGCTCTTTCAAATGAGCTCCTATTTATAGGTAAGGCCGGCTCCTTCTCCAATGGTCATATTTTCCTTAATGATCGGAGGGACCTGTATATGTGTAACTTAACCAACAGTTAGATTATAACAGATTGGATGACATCGTTTTATAATGAAACAAGTGTAACAGAATGTACGACATCGTTTTAATTCTAACTCAAAAGTACGGAATGAAAACTTCAGAGTGAAGGTTCGGAGTGTAATGAAAATAATAAATAGTAGACAAAATAAAAAGGCATAAACAAAATGAAAGTTCGGAGTCTAACCAAAAATAATTTTCAGAGTCTGAAGAAATTCAGAGTGTATAAAACAAAGATAATCAGATTCTGTTTAATAAGAGAATTCGGAATGAGAGTTCCGAATGGGCGTTGGTCATTAGAATTCGTAGTGAGAATTCCTCATCAGAATTCGTAATGGGAATTACTCATTAGAATTCGTAGTGAGAATTCCTCATCAGAATTCGTAATGAGAATTCGTCATTAGAATTCGTAATGAGAATTAATCATTAGAATTCAAATTGAGAATTCGTTATCGAACTTCATAAGAATTCGTATCCTGAATCTGGATTAAAACTGTATTCGGAATTTGGAATGAAACTTTATCAGAGTTCTCATTGTAACGCCCCGACCCCAGCTACCCGGAGTCGGTGCATTACTTCGTAACATTGGCATGATCACAAAAGATCAAGTCTCGAAAGACCGAATAGTTTAGTAGCCTTGGAAACACTAGATACATTCATAAACTTCACATTACAACATAAAGTGAAAAACTACAATAACAAAGTCTCCATAGTCCACACTCATATCCTCTTCTGAATATCCCTGCAGGTCATTCATAAAATACTTCTTCACATCCTAGAAAATATTAAAACATTGAAATGGGTGATCTCAGATGCTCAGTAAGGATAATAATATAGCGGAAGCTTTCATCAATAATCATAAACATTTAAGGCAATGTATAACTAAAACAAAGGCCTTTTAAACATGAACTTCAACATAATATGGAAAAAGTAAAATGAGATAATGCCATTCACTTCTTCACATGGATATTCTACTGGTCGAATAATCACATGAAATATCAAGAACCGCTTTCATAATGATGGAATGCATAATGCCAGACTATCATAAACACGTAGTCAAGGCCTCGTGCCAAGACCACAAATAATATTTTGTCAAGGCCTCGTGCCAAGACACTAGTTTGTCTCATGAGACCTACCGATGCATCGAGGAGCTATAGCGGGCTCCACCCGTCAATTACTAAGTCCAATGCATTCCTCATATGAATGGGTTTAAACATATCATAAACCATAACATAATCATATCACATAAAACATGCATAAAGGAAACATAACATTTCCACATTTCAATCACAAGATTTCAATACAAAACATTGATATAATAAAAACGCTTTCAGAACCATTTTCAATACCAAATTAAAAGAAAGGTAAAACATGGTATTTATTTTTCTTTTAAAAACGGTATGCCTTGTAAAGGAAGCCGAAACTCAAATAATGGTCACAATGGCGGAGAAGTCATTGTCGACTCATATGTACGGAAAGAAAAACATTCCCTTTTTTTCGTTTAGTAAAACGATTCGTATAAAAAATATTCCTTTTGAATAAACGTAAAAGTCAAAGGGGTTTATACACCGTATAAAATAAAGTTGTGTATAAAACCAAATATGCCTCAATGAAAGTAGATTGATACGAAGTCCTTAAAAAGATCATTTTTTAAAATAAAATAGATCTATTATGTGTATTCACTATAAGTACACATAAATAAATTAAAAATACAATATAGGACATAATAATATCATGAAATAATTTTAAAGTAGGAGATTAACCCAAAGAATAGGAAGTGGGTTAAGAAGTTCCCTTACCTTGTGTCCTGTCCTGACTCGACCATTCTTTAACCTCCTGAATAATAAACTAGAGTTAATTTCTATTTACTTAATAACATTTTTCATGTTCATTATTCCTTTTATATCACTTATTACCATGTTATGAACATTATGTAATTATTTAAGTTAATAACGGTCGTTTTGTTGATCTTTGGTACTTGAGTCAAAAATAAACTTCTTATAATTACAAGTTGTTCATGTGGTGAAATATCCATTATATCCAGAATTATATTAATGATTTATATATCATATATATCATATTTATATAGTATATACATTCATTTATAATATTACGTAACATTTAGAGGTAAGAAATGAAATGCACTGTTCATGGAGACGGTAAGTCGTACGTACGCATGAACGCTACTTTCATTTCTATTTCGTATTTAATGGAATGAAATCATAATGATATAAATGTATAATATAATTAAAGTTTAATATCATGTATAATATCATTTAATCCATCCTTTATACATCCCACATATGGCATTAACGATTCACATCACTTTGAGGGGGCGGTAGTCCGCACTTTCTAAAATGAAATTATCGCGTTTACCCATAATGGAAATCATAAAGTATGCCATAAATGAGAAATACAGAAGAATAAGTAAAACATAAACATATTATATATCATATATAAATATAGTGACATCTTAATGGCCACCTTTGAATGTGTTATATGAGTGTTGAACAATCATCGTTTCGTGAGGCAGATATTCTCCATCCACAGAAACCGTATGTTCTTTAACCATTAGATGTAGGTGTGTGTAAGTGTAGCTCAAATACGTCTTATAAAAAAATCCTAGTATATTGAGGATACTGGTGTTGTTACAAAAGAAATGAATAAAAAGAGTTTAGGGGGTTGGAGAAGAAAAATAAAACAAAACAACATTAGAGAAGACATTACCTCAGAATCGGGTAACACTTTTTGATTTGAGCCAAAGGCTTCCTTCGGAAGAGTTATGCCCAAAGTGAGGCTTCTAGGAGTAATAGGGGGAAGTTGGTAGAGTATTTGGGAAGAGGTTGGATGAGCCAAATGGCATGAATGTGTGAATGAGGTGGTAGAGTTGGGGGCCTTTTATAAGAGGATAGGAGGGGCACTCTTGGAAAGTAAGGAACTTTTACATTATTATACAATGCTTTTCGGATTCTAAAGGTCCCACACTTATATAATTCGTGGCTAAGGTGATAAGGGTTCTAAATATAAACATCCTATAGTCTTTTAACAAGTTTAAGCCTTGTATTGTACATTATCTTTTCATTTTATTAAAATCGTTAAATAATGAGGTCATCGCTGCATCATAATGATGTCATAAATAATTTAATTTATTTAATGTCTAAAAATTATAAAAAAATACTATGATGTAGGAAATCGTTTTAGATTTCAAATGACTATTTATAGTCAAAAATATTACTTGTATAACCCCATGTAAAAATTGTTTTAGTAAAACATTTCATGTTTGTGTCATTTTTTACTTTAACATTAAATAAAAGGTATTTATGTCATTTTCCAAGTAAAGTGGCTCCATGGGGTCCCCAAGTTGACCCCTGGATTGTCTTGGTCGTCCATGGAACATCCAATGAGGGTAGGACATGTGTCAAGCACATCTCATATTATTAAAACATTATTTTTACCTTAAACTACACTAATTACCTCTAATCGTGATTAAGAACTTAAAAGTTACTATTCACCAAAAAATTATTTTAATCTCATTGAACCACATTTTACTTCTTAATGACAACCATGTATGTCGTATTTTTTAAAATAAAATCACATAAGTGGTAATATTTCATTTAAACGAAAAATCAGTTATTTAACTACCACTTAGTGGTTTCACTATTCATCAAAAATTGATGTTTTTCAGAACAATGCCAAAATTTCACCCTAATCTATAATTGATATTCCGAATTCAAAAATGATATATATTTTACAAAATTCCAAACATATAAGTTGCATTAATTAATTTTATAATTAATTCCCGCTGTCACAACAAATAGCGTGTTTTTAAGAAACAATTTATATCAAAAGATTGGCAATTGTTTATGTCCAATTTCAATGTTATATTAATTCTAATGACCACCATTGGATAAAATGGTAAAAATATATTTTAATTATACTTTAAAACCACTAAATAGTATAATTTATCACTATAAATTATTTTTATTAAAAAAGTTGTTTTTAAGTATTTTTCACTATTCATAAAAAATTAGATGTTCTCAGAAAAATACCAAAAATTCAACATATGCTAATTTCGATATTCCGAATCCAAAAATGAAGTCCATTTTGAAATAAAAATTATTTATAATTTTAAAAAGAGGTTATTACTATTCATAACGGCTACTTTGATTAGTCGCGGTGTTTTAGAACTCGAAGTTGCGTACAATGCAAGCCATTGCATTATTGAATGAGAAGTGTATCGTGGAAGCTCGGGATGTTACACTCATTCTGGATTTTGGAGTGAAACTTTATCACAGTTCTTATACTGAATTCGGACCCTAAAACAGAATACTTCATATCAAAGTTTCAAGCAATTTTGAGAAAATAGAAATGAATCTGAATCTCATACTTAAGAAAAATCTAGATTAAAATATGATAAGGATAATTTTTCTTATAAAAGCGATTTTCCTTATAAAAGCAATTTTCCTTAAGAAAACAATTTTATAAAAGCAATTTTCCTTAAGAAAAAGGTGTTTGTGATTTTCAAAACAAGAAGGAATGAAAAAGTCATAAGGAAAACCTTATTGACTCAACAAAAACATTATACCATCTCCCATTACTATAGTTTCTCACCCCGGTCAATAGTATAATATGGTAATTAAATTTATGATTCAACGTCCTCCAAAACAATAACCTTATAGACTAAAATATATATTGGAATGGGAACATAGCTATGGAACTCAGACACATGAAACATTGAATTCAGAACATAGTAGTGAGAAGAATGATCAATTTGGTACACCACTTTTCCAATCCACATTTTGGACATAAATGGTCCATAAAAACATTTCACTAGCTTCCCAATCTTCCTTATTCTCAATTGGACAAACATATGACTCGTTCTTCGAAAACGCCAACTTCCTATAAAAAACTCAATTAGTCACCACCTATAGTTGAAAAAATATCACTTCTTTATTTTATATTTGATCAACCTATTATGAATTTGTTTCTACCTATGGGGGTCTCTTATACCATACTAGTCCCCAAAACTGCATCCTCACAAGTCTCATTACAATAAAGTAGTGACACACATGTCCTACTATAAAGAGCTTCATATGGTGTCTATAATAAACCTGCTCTTTATTACACACTTAAACATGATATATAACATAAAATTATGTTTAATAAAAACTAAATGATAGAGAGGACGTGCGTCTTTGGGGATTACGAACATTACATAACAATATATGACATTAAATAGAACATATTTTTTGAAAAACTTCTTTTACATGAAATCAACATTCCTTCGTACTTAGCACTGCATGAGATAACCAGAGGATATTCATAAGAAAACGGTGAGATATAAATCCTAGTAAGGGAATAAATAGTATAACATGAGGAAGAATATACATATTTGAAAATAGTATTATCAATGGATCATATAAATAAAGATGAACAAAATGGCATGATGAAGCATGACAATCATAATGTCGAAATGATGAAACAACATTCAACATGACATTAGCATGAGCCAAGTCTCACTGTAATTAGATTAGAATGAGTAAAACCTCATTGCAAATGAATTAACATAAGTAAACCCTCATTCCACATGCATTAGAATATGTGAACCCTCATTTACCATGGCATATCATGATAATAAACATTACCCAATGTATTGGGGAGTAATTGGAGTGCACCCTTCATAATCACTTCAATTTCATGCTTAAGTGTGCCTCATAGGTCATATAAAAATGATTATTTCTCGATAATCATTTACTCAAAAATCAACGAATGTGGAATAAATACATGTATGTACCATTCAGAAAGTATTTGGAAACAATTTAGAATACCCATCAATATTAAATGTGTATGGGATTCACTAAAAGATGATATTGTCTTGGAAAATCGTGGTGATATTTTAGAAGTATAACTGCGTCTGGTGGAAATTTATTCATTGGACTGATGGTTGAAAATGGGGTATCTCTTCTTTTATACATGAAATAGATAATATGTGTATCATGGAACATTATATCCCATCATATGAAATGGGATATTAGATACACAATAAAGTATAAATGGTTGCACCGAAATAAAACAAGATAAATCCCTATGAAACTTTTGCATGGTAATAGGTGCACATGAAAGGTATTAATGATAGATAAAGGGTAACTACTCATTATAACAAAACTAGATATGTATATGGGATTTTAGAAATCATAACCCAATATTTTAAATTTAAAATAAAAGTTTATGACAACTAAATGAAACTTCGATAAAAATTTGGAAGGAAGGAATTCCTCAGAAAAATTAGGCATGGTAACTTGTGTACATAAGGATTCAGAAGAGTGAGAAATGAGAGTGAAATGGGATGAACTCATTTATACATAAAATTGGAGTATGTATGAAATTTAATAACATACCATTATATAAGATCAATCCTAAATAAAATACATTACAATATAATTATTCTTTATAAAAGTGGACGGTGGAAGATCCCTTAATTGGATGTGTGATCCAAAAGGATTGAGAGTATTATTTGTATCTTAGGGGTTCCTTGGGAGGACTATAAGAATTATGTGGAAGAGTTAGATAGTGCTAAAAATTGTTTGAGTGGGCAGAAATCAGATATTTGGTGGGTTTAAATACGAATCGCGAGGGAATTCATTATTATTTTTGTTTTGGAACCTACATAGAAAAATATTCAAAACCACAAACCATTCCATGGGTATTCCAATGGTTTTTGGAATATTAGAGTGGTATAGAATGTTTTATAATGAAACATATGAAAATATGAAAATATTATGATTACATATGTGGAGGTGAGTCACACTCTCAAGGAAATTATTTTGAAATATCAAAACATTTTATAGGTCTTAGATGATTCACTAAGGCATTATAAAATAAATCAAATAAACCTAAAATTTCATTATATTAAAGGAATAAAATATATCTGCTTTAGGATAACTCTTATATTATTTTATTATAATACTATAGGGTCCCTTTGAAGTGATAAAACACACTATATATTTATACGGTATTTAATTTTTACCCAAAAAATCGATTATCTTAGATAATTATAAGAAATTCAACAATGGATAATTTCAACATCCTGATGAAAAAAAATTATTTTATATAAAAAAATTTCTAAACATTTTAATTTTCAATTGTAAAATAAAAACCAATATTTATTGAAAATTGATGGGTTTTGACAAAAATAGTTTTCAAACATTGATAAAAATTTCATTTTACTTCAAAAAATATTAGTTGATCATTTATATTTGATAAAATAAATTTAACAATAATATTTTTTTAGAATATTATTTATTTAAAAAATCAATTAATTAATCGTAATAGATTTCTTAATTGAATTTGAATATTAACCAAATTTAATATTTGTGAATTATTGTATCAAAATATATTTTTTTGAAAATGATTACTTTAAACAATATAACATAAAACCAATAATAAATATATTAATAATTTAAATTAAATGGAATTATAAATATTCAAACCATTATGGGAACTTTGTTTATCTCTTTTTTTAAAATTATATTATTACCTTTAATTATTCTATTTTCATTTTATCTTCAAAATTAATATTTAAACAGTTACTAGTCATTTTGATCAAATATTAAGTTGTAATTATTAGAAAATAATAATAATTACGATTTAAAAAATGACTAAATTTTACCAAAATATTTTTTTTAAAAGAATATCAACAAGTATTTTGGAAAACAGTTTTCGGAAAAATACAATTTTAAGGAAAATGTGAGTCCTCATTAACTCTATAACTAAAAATATTAATATTATTATTTTAATTTAATAAATATAGATATATAATTTCAATATCTTATTTAGTTAATTTTTAATTGGGGGTTATTTTAATTATTTAAATTTTTTATTGATTAGGAATTTTAAACTACTTTTCCGAAAAATGCATTTGTAATCCTAAAATAAAATTTATAATAAAATTCAGTATAATTATGATTTACATGTAATTAATTGAATTAATTATAATAAAATAGTAATTATGATAAATTGAAATAAAATTAATAGAATTATTAATTCATTTATCAAAAGAAATAACAATTTTATGTGAAAACTATATTTTCCTTATTCAAAAAATATATATTTGTTTCTGAAAAATATCTAATTATTAACTTAATTTAATTTTGATATGATGAAACCAAATATAGAGTTTATTTACAAAATTAATTTTATATTTTTTTTATAAAATAAATATAAATAATAAATAATACTCATTTTTAATGTAAATATATTTTGAAAAACAAAAAAAATCATTATGAAAAGATGATTCAACAATTTTTAATCATTTATAAATATATTAATAAATTATATATTTCATAAATCTTATAATTTTCGTATTCAATTTATTATTCAACATGATCCAAAACAATAACCTGGTATTCTGCAATATTCATTGGATTAGGCACAAACCTTTGGAACTCAGACACATAAAACATTTAATTCAAAAATCAGTAATGAGAAGAATGATCTATATCGTACACCACTTTTCAAATCTACATTTATGACATAAATGGTCCATAAAAGCATTGCACTTTCTTCCATTTCTCTCTCATTCTTAATTGGCCTAATAGACGATTCATTCGTTGAAAATCACAATTGCCTATAAAAAACTATATTAGTCACCACATACAAGTGAAAATATCTCTTCTTTATTTGATATTTAATCAACCTATTATGAATTAGATTCACTCTCTATGGGTCTCTTCTACCATACTAGTCTCGAAAACTATAGCCACGCTAGTCTCGTTACAATAATGTAGGCACCAACATGACATTTTAAAAAGAGCCTCACAAGGTGTCTATAATAAACCTCCTCTTTATTACACACTTAAACATGATATATTATATAAAATTACATTTAATACAAACAACGGGATAGAGAGGACTAGTGTCTTTAGGTATTAGGGACATTACATGATCACGTAATACATAAAATACAACATCTTTATTGAAAAACATCATTTACATGCCAGAAACATTCCTTTATACTTAGGATTGCATGGGATAACCTGATGACATACATAAGAAAAGGGTGATCTATAAATCCTCATAAGGGAATAAATATAGTATAACATGATAGAGAATATACAATGTCAAATAATCATAAAAAGAAACATGTAAATAATTGCATGAAGATGCATGACAATCATAACATCAAAATGCTGCAACAACATTCAACATGATATTAGCATGGGCCAAATCTCACTATACATGGATTGGCATGAGTAAAACCACATTGAAAATGAATTAGAATGAGTAAAACCTCATTTCTGATGAATTATAATTTTAAACCCTCATTTACAATTGCATATCATGATACTATCCAATACCAAATGCATTGGATAATTATTAGGGTGTATCCTTCAAAATCATTTCAATCTCATGCTTAAGTGTGCCTCATAGGTCATATAAAATTGATTATTTCAACAAGATTATTTATTCAAAAATCAATGAATGTGGAATACATAAATGTTAGTAACATTAAGAATGTATTTTTGAATAATTGTGAATACCCATTAAAATGAAATGTGTATGGCATTCACTATAAGATGATATTGGCTTGGAAAATCATGGTGCAATTTCAGAAACACAACTGCGTCATATGAAAATTTATATATTGGGTTGATGGTTGAGAAAGTGTCATTTCATCCTTTATACGTGAAATAAATAGTAATTAGATCAGGTAACATAATATCTCGTCATATTAAATGAGATTTTAGATGCATAATATAGTATAAATGCTTGCACGTAAATAAGAAAAGAGAAATCCGTACTAAAATTCTTCATGGTAACAGGTGTACATGGAAGGAATTATTGATAGATAAATGGTCACTAATCATTCAAACAAAACTAGATAAGTATGGGGGGAGTGTAAAATCATATCCCAACATTTTTAATTGAAAATAAAAGGTTATAACAAGTAAATGAAACTTGGATAAAAATTAGAAAGGAAAGAATCCCTTATGGAAGTTCCGCTTGGTAACTGGTGTACATAAGGGTTCAGAAGATTGATAAATGAGAGTGAAAGGGGATGACATAATTTATACATAAAATGGGTGTAAGGATGAAAATTTTAACATATTCTAACATATTATTAATCATAAATAAAATACATAACAATAAAAGAATCATTTATAAATGTGGAGGGTGGAAGATCCCTTACTTGGAAATGTGATCCCAAAGGCTTGAGATATTATTATTTGGTCCAGAGAGGTTTATTTGGGAGGACACTAGGGAGTATGAGTAAGAGTTATTTAGAGCTCAATATTTTTTTAGTGAGCCGAAATCAATGATTTGGTGGGTTTAAATAAGAAAGGTGAGGGAATTCCTTATTATTTTTGTTTTGGACCCTACACAGTAAAATATTCAAAAACACAAACCATCCTGTGGGGTTTCCCATGGTTTATATGAAATTGGAGTGGTATAAAATTTTTTATGAGGAAAATTATGAACATATTAAAATATTTGTGTTTCATATGTGGAGGTGAGACACACTCTCAAGGAAATGATTTTGAAATCTAAAAATATTTTATAGGTCTTAGATGATTCACTAAGGCGTTATAAAATAAATCAAATAAACCTAAAATTTCAATATATTAATTGAAAAATTTATATATTGTTTAGTAGATCTCTTATACTATTTTATTATAATATTATTGGGTCCTTATGATGTCATAAAACACATTATATATTTATACGGTATCTAATTGTTACCCAAAAATTTTATTATCTTAGAGAATTTTAAAAAAATTCACCATTGGATAATTTTGACGTCATGATTACAAAAATATAATTTATTTAATATAAATAATTTTCGAAACATTTGAATTTTCAATTGTAAAATAGAAACCTATATTTATTGAAATTTAATCTGTTTTGACAAAAATAGTTTTCAAACTGTAATAAAAATTAAATTTTATTTCATAAAAATTATGTGATAATTTATATTTGATAAAAAAAATTTAAAAATAATATATTATTAGAATATTTTTTATTTAAAAAGTACATTAATTCAATAGAATATATTTCTTGATTGAATTTGAGTATTAAAAAAATAATATTTGCGCATTGTTGTATCAAAATATAATTTTTTGAAAGTTATTAAATAAAACTTTATAGTGTAAAAACAATAATAAATATATTAATAAATTAAATGAAAATGAATTTTAAATAATCAAACCATTAGGGGTACTTTTATTATGTATTTGTTTTTCAAATTATATTGTTACCGTTAATTATTCGATTTTAATTTTTATCATCATAAATAATATTTACTACAGTCACTCATCTTATTGTTAAAATATTATGCTAAAATTATTAGAAAATAATAATCATTATGATTCAAAAGAATGAGTAAATTTTATCAAAATCAATTTTATTTAATAGAATATTTACAATTATTATGGAAAAAAGTTTTTTGGGAAAAACAGTTTTAATGTAAATATGAGTTCTCTTTAACTCTATAACTACGCATATTAAGTTTATTATTTTAAATTAACAAAGATAGATATATAATTTAAAATATCTCATTTAGTTAATTTTTCGTTATGGGATATTTAAATTATTTAAAAAGGTCATAGATTATTCATTTTAATCCACTTTTCAGAAAATACATTTTTAATCCTAAAAATAAACATATAATAAAATCCTATATAATTATGATTTTCATGTAATTAATTGAATTGTGGATAATAAAATTGTAATTATGATAAATTGAAATCAAATTAATTGAATAGTTAATTCATTTATGAAAATAAATTACAATTTTACGTAAAAAATATATATTATCTAATAAAAATATATATAATTTTTCTGAAAGATAGGAAATTTTTACACTCTCTTAATTTTCATATGATGAAACCAAATATAGAGTTTATTTCACAAATTAATTATATATATGTTCTAAAAAATAATTATAATAAATAAATAATAGTAATTTTTAATAAATCTTTTTCGAAAAAACAAAAAGACATTATGAGAAGATTATTTAATTATTATTAATCATTTATTAAAATTTTAATCACATATATATTTTATAAATCAGGTAATAATAATTATATCGTAAAATTTGCTTCAAAGGATAAATTGGTTATATTTAAAAAGTCATTGTTTTTTAGGTTCATTTTTTTGAATTATATAGGCTATCAAACATAATTTTCTATTTTAAAAACTCGAGTCATTACATTCTCCCCCCTTTAATAAATTTTTTCTTCACAATTTAAAAATTTTCTCAATTCACCCGATTTCCATATATTTTGAAGAATCATGGGAAGAAAATAATGATGAGTAATTTAAAACTTTTAAACACTTAAAAATGAATCTAATGGAATTAAAGGGCTGCCTTATTAATTAAATTCTTTTCCTTGACAGATGTATTTATAGGCTTTTATATAAGTTATTCATGATTTATTTCATGACATATTTTCTTATGGGTTTTTTGTTCCCTTAATAATGGTGCGTAGTAAGATTATGAATTTATTGAGGCATATCCTTTAATAGTATCAAACTTGGATTGCATAAAGATCTGTTGTCGGGCACTAATTCTATTTCGAGTCTGTCTCAAAGTGGTGTTTTCAGGTTTTACACCTAGATACATTTGTGCCAGAGAGACCTCTAATTTTTCTTATCCAGATAGGGATGTATTTTATTAATAAACCACTTACTCTATACTCCCAAAAAATTAGGGATTAGTTTATTGTTCTTATTCTTATCCCTAATCTTATAACTAGTGTTTTCTAATCCTAATCCAAAAAATAACTAAATTTATCCTCTAATATAAACATTAACAACCCCACTCATTATTACACACATAAAAATTATTTTTACACAAAAAATAACTTAATACAAACAATATTATTGAGAGATCTCATGTCATTGGGGACTATGTACATTAAATGGAAAATTAAAACATAAAATAAAACATCTATATTAAAAGTCTTCTTTTACATTACAATAACATTCCTCTATACATAGCATTGGATGGGTTAACCAGATGACATGATTAAGAAAAAGGTTATCTCTAAAGCCTAGTAAAGGAATAAACATAACATTAAATGAGTAATATGATACAAATTAAACAATTTGAATAGAAATGTATCATAAAAAGTAACACGAATATAAATTCATGATAAATCTTGGAAATCATAACATGGAAATGTGGTAACAACACTCAACATGATAATTTCATGAGGTAAGGGTCAATGTACATGGATTAGCATGATTAAATACTCATTGCATGTGAATTAGCATGAGTAAAACCAAATTTCATATGAAATATCTTGACTAAACCCTAATTTCACATGGATTATCATGATAATAATCATTACCCAATGCATTGGAGTACTATGATGAACCACCCTTTATAATCATTTCAATCTCATGTTTAAGTGTGCCAGATATATCATATAACATGAATTCATTCAAAATAATCATTTATTACACTATAAAAGAATTTGGAATACATATATCTAAGTAAACTTTAATAATCATCTGTTTATAAATGTCAATACCCTTGATAGATAAATGGGTGTGGTATTAACTACACGTTGATTGTTTGTCTTGGAAAATCACGGTGCAATTTTGGCAGCTTAACGACATCATATATAAATTCATAAATTGGGTTGATGAGTGAGAATGGGGTATTCCATACTTTATAAAAGAAATAGATAGTAAAGTGAATATGGGAAAAAAATATTCGAATAGATGAAATGGCATTTTATATGTATAATACAGAGAAATGCTTAAATGGACAAAAAAATAGAGAATCCCTTACTGAATTTCAGCATGGTAACAGGTGTACCCATAAGGAATTAATGATTGAGAAAGGATATATAATAATTCATACATAATTAGAGATGTGTGAGGGAGGTTTTAAATCATACCCCAACATTTTTAATTGATAATAAAAGGGTATAACAACATAAAGATACTTGGTTAAAAATGGGAAATGAAGGAATCCCTTATAGAAATTTAGCATCGTTATAGGTATACATAAGGGTTAATAAGAGGGTTAAATGAGAGTGAAAGGGAAATTCTTTATTTATAAATCAAATGGGTATTAATGAATATATTTAATAATATATCCAAATATAGGAATAAAAGTAAATAAATTGCATAACATGAAAAGAAAGATTGATAAAGGAGGATGGTGGAAGATCCCTTACTTGGATGTGTGATTCCAAAGGATTGGGAGAGTCTTCATGGGAGATTAGAGGCGCCCCATGAGGACTACAAGGATTATGGGGTAGATTGTGGTTGAGATCAAAATTTTTTGAGTGAATAGGACTGTTATATTGTGTGGGTTTGTATAAGAAAGCTGAGTGAATTCATTATTATTTTGGTTTTGGACCATACACACTAAAATATTCAACACCACAAAACATACCTTATGTTTACCAAGGTTTCTGGAAAAGGGGAGTGGTATTAATTATTCTATAAGTCCATCGTATGAAATTATTGAAATATTTGGCGTTTTTATGTGGAGGTGATTCACACTCTCAAGGGAAAGATTTTAAAATATTAAAATACTTTATATATCGTTGAGGATTAACTAAGTCATAATAATATATATCATATAAACCTAAAATTATATAATATTAAAGTAATTAATATATTAGGCTGATGAAACCTTTTATAGTATTTATTTACATAACTGTTGGGTCATTATGATGTCAAAAAACACATTATATATTTATACGGTAAGTAATTTACATAAAAAATCAATTGTCTCAAGAAATTATGAAAAATTAACCATTTTATAATTTTTACAACCTCATTCAAATAAAATATTTTTTATATATAAATAATTTTATAAATTTTATTGATTTTAAATTTTAAAATAGAAAATAATATTTATTACAAATTGATGTGTTATGAAAAAACATTTTTCAAACATTAATAGAAAATACATTTAACTTCATAAAACTTTTGTGATAATTTTTGTTGGATAAAAATAATTTAAAAATAATATTTTATTTTAATTTTATTGAATTCATAAATTCCATTGATTCATTAAAATAGAATTCTTAATTGATTTTGAATAATAACCAAAAATAATATTTGGGCTTTTTTGTATCCAAATATAATTTTTTCAAACTGATTACATAAAAACTATAAAGTAAAAAATATATATATATATATATATTAATAATTTAAATTACAAAGTAAATATAAATATTATTACTCTTAGGGAGTCTTTCATTCCAAATTTTTTGTCAGATATTTTTTTAAACGTTAATTATCATATTTGTCTTTTATCGTGATAATTAATATTTACTATAATTAATAATCATGTTTTTCAAATATTATGTTGAAATTATTAGCTAATATTAATTAAGGTGATTGAAAATATGGAGTAAATTTTACCGAAATTAATTTATTTTAATAGAAAATTAGTAGGTATTAATGAAATTGGTTTTCTAAAATATAAATTTGTAAATAAAATATGTGTTCTCTTTAACAATATTACCAAAAATATTAATTTTATTATTTTAAATTAATATATATATATATATATAATAGAAATATTTATTTTAATTCAACTATATTTGGGGGTTATTTTATTAAATTAAAATGCTTATACATTATGCATTTAAAACAATCTTTCAGAATAATGAACTTTTAATCCAAAACATAAAAATATAACAAAATCCATTATAAATATGATTTACATATAATTAATTATATTAAATATAATTAAATAATAATTATGATACCTTGAACTCAAATTAATTTAATAATTAATTCATTTATCCAGATAAATGACAATTCTATGTAAAAACATCATTCTCACTATTCAAAAAAAATCTATATTTTATGAAAAATAGAAAATTATTTCCCTATTTTAATTTATATATAATGAGAAAAAATAATGATATTCATTATCAAATTAATTTTATATATTTTCTATAAAATAATTATACAAATGTATAAATTTTTTATGAAAACATATTTGGATAATGAAAAAGACTGTAAAAAAATTTGATATAATAATTAATATTAATTTATTAACATATTTATCCAATATATATTACTTAAATTAGATAATAATAATCATATCTCAAAATTTAATACAATTTCTAAAATTTTCATATTTAAATAATCATTGTTTTTAGGTTCGTTTTTGATTATTCCATAGGCTATCGAACATAATTTTCTATTTTAAAAACTAAGCTAGTTACAATGTCATCTGTATGGACGCATAGATATCGGTATTCTATGAAAAATCTTCCAAGCAAAGGTGATCATCCCAATATCCATAATAATAAAAAACATTGAGCTAGAGAATATCATATCATAAGTGAATCATCTTCTCCAACTGTATGTCTCTTGGGGGATGGTGCACTATGATCAATCGTAGTCGATTGTCTAAGGACATCTACAAGTACATCCATAATTGTGACATAAAACATGAATCTATATTAGAAAAAATTCTATTGGAAACACTATGAAGGCATACAATATCAAAGACATACCATATTTTCAATTCATCCATGTAAAAGTTTTATCTTGTCTAAAATAAATGATCACCTTAGTGTGATTATACTAAATCACTCAAACAACATGATGAATTTTTAGGGTCCTCGGTAACCTCATAAAAAAGTCCATCATTTCCTCCCACATAAAAATGGGAATAAGAAGTGGATTTATAAAATCACATTGATTTTTGTGCTTTATCTTTATCCTTTATAAGGTATTGAATTGGGTAATGAATCCAATAGTATCTTATTTCATCTATAAACACTAAAATTACCACCTTATTTAGTAGTTCATCTTCAATTCTACATTATTCACCCCCACATAGAGGCCTAAAAATATCACATAAACTATTCCCTGATGAAGATAGGGATGAAAAATATCCAAGGTAATAGGATACCAAAATAAATTTCTAATGACCCCCAAGTTATCAAGTCTCCACCTACTAGTTATTACCACATCACAACACA
Source organism: Viscum album (assembly GCA_963277665.1). NCBI lineage: Eukaryota > Viridiplantae > Streptophyta > Magnoliopsida > Santalales > Viscaceae > Viscum > Viscum album. The sequence goes on along the minus strand of OY728119.1, from coordinate 1,006,584,782 downwards.
CTCTAGGTCAGATTCTGATTAGAATATACCTGATCTGTGGTAGAATATGTGATTATTAATGGGGATATGTCATCTATCCACAGTCCTAAAATGAATCCATCAGCCAATATGATATAATCTAATCCAATAGTATTGCTCATTCTAATTATGATAACCAAGATCCAAATATACATACATTCTATGACTATGAGAATCTATAAATTTGTTTCCTTTACCTAGTCTATTGTCCATATCAATGTTTAAGTTCTACATGTACTCTACTAAGAACCTCTTACTCAAATTCAAAACCCATTATTAGAAGTTATATCACAGGCTTCTATGTTCTATTTCAATAATGAACCTCTATCAAAATCTATAGTGTAACCAACAATTCAAATCATAGACCACATCTTTTATCTACATGTCATAGGTAGGATATTTGTGCTCATTGGGTGGAATCTAACATGTACCATAAGTTATTTATCGTTCTATATTCATTAATTATTCCCCTAAACTAACCTCTAATATATCCCATTATATGATATATTTAATTCCAAGATAAAGAAGAAAAAACAAAAGAGTTTTAGTCATCCTCATCATCATCTCAAGAAATGCATCATCACATTTGGTCTGTCCACTGAAATTTCACTCATTTCATCATCAGTGTAGTCATGGGTGATGATAAATAAAAGAATTATAAGGTAAATCTCTAATAGTACCCTACTAATAATAGAAATCTTCTGATCACAAAAATGTTGTTGGGAAATGTTTGATACATTACTACCATCAATTTATCAGGGTCCCCTAAAATACCACTATCAAAAACCAAAGTCCCAATGAATTTAACCTCCTCGATCCAAAAGTTACACATTGAAAACACTATATAAAGCTAATGTGATTTAATTATATCCATTACTATCACAATGTTAATATAATTCTACTCTAGGGTTAGTGATTAGTAGAGGATATCATCAATGAAAACTAAAACTAATGTGTCAAGATAGGGTTGGAAGATCATGTTTTTGAGAACTATGAAAACTACATGTGCATTCCTAAGTACATGTGAAATAAACAATTTTATCATATAGATAATAAGTTATTCAAAAATCCATATTCACAATGTCCACTACTTTCACTTGAAGTTGGTGATATCGAGATATGAATTCAATCATTAAGAACCATTGGGTTCCCTATACCTGATCAATAAAGTCCCTAATCCGAGGAAAATGATACATATTCCCCATGATCACCTCATCTATCTTCATTTAATATAAAAATAGAATAATAACAACATCCACCTTCTTTGATAAAAAATCATGATCACCCTATGGGGTTGTACTCATCCTAATAAAATTCTTTTGAACAAGTTCATCAGGTTATACTCTGATTTCCTTATACAACATTGGTTCTTTATGATAATAGGGTTTTAAAATGGTTTATGCACCATGAATAAGTTCTATCATGAACTCAAATACCATGATCGGTGTAAGAAAAACTAATTCATTGGTGAAAAATTCATGCAATATATATAGAACAAGAGGAAATGACTTACAAGATACCATGTATCCTTCTGTAAATTCAATCACACGATTTGTAATTTAAACATTATAAAATTTCTTATGTATTGTCCCATTATTTTTTTTCTTAACTCCTACTCACAAATAATCACAAACTTCACTCCGTTGGTGATGTAAATCATACCAGTATATGATAGATACAAATGTGGGCTATATTACTTATCATACATTCCATTCCATGAATCGCATAGACATTATTCATATATAAAATCATAGAGTAATAGTGATTCTCATAACCATGATGAAATGTATGACATCCAGAGAACCGCTAAATATGGTACACTCTCGTTCCCTATGGTGTATCAAGGCAATGAAACTGAGAGTAAGACATAATAGATTATTCATTTCTATATAGATTTTTTGTATAAAAAAATAAGGGAACACACTATTATGAATTAATGTAATAGAAATTTTATAAGTCATCAACCCCACTAATTGAAATGTATGGGCCCCCTCACCACCATCAACTAGTGGCTAATCAAATAAATAAAAATAGCATACCACAAATCTTTGGTGTTGACCAGATGGTGCATGAATTTCCCGAGTCATCATTGTCAATGATAACAACATAGGACCCCAACTAAAACCCTTGTACATTTCTTATGCATTTTATGCACCATTGTGGAATCCTAAAAAAAAGATATGTTCAAAAAATTAAGGGAGTTTCCCCATTTCAAAAGACTTTATAAAAATTGTATAATACCCCAAAATTTTATGATTATTTTTCTAATAAATATCATTTCTTCTATAAAATGGGTTACATGAAACATCAAGTTTTTACGAACATAAATATACTATTAAAAATATTATTATTTAACCATTATCATTATATCCTATCTACTAAATTTTTTCTTATGAATATGAATAACTAAAATTCTAAAATTACGTTTGACATTGTTAGAAAAATAAATCATATTTATAAAGAAGTAATTATTTTTTATAATGTCTTATATGATTCCAAGAAAACGTTTTTCATAAAAAATTATTTATATTTCTTTTTTTGAAAAAATAATAAACATACTTTTTGAAAAAAATTTCGAAAAAATATAAAAATGTATTTTGAAATCATCATGTTAAAATTATCATAGACTGGATTTTTTGGAATTTTCTGAAGAAATTAATTTCTCGATGATTGGTTAAAAAAGAATTATTATTGAAAACTAAGATTTCATTTAGTGCATTTTTCAGGTTCAATATTTTTTATAAATTGTTATAATATTAATAATTGATAAATTATATTATAACATTTTAATTAATGTTATTATATCAATTTCATATTGAATTTTTAAATTAAAACTATTTATACTGTTCAATGTTAATTATTTGGAATCCTATTTTTTCACATCATCTGTGGGTCTAATTTGAAATTAACTTTTGAATCACCGGTTAATTAAATATAGAAAAATTAATTCCATGATTTGAATAATAATGATATATATTATAAAATATGGTCCAGTTAATTTTTTTCATAATGCGAAAATAATAATTATTATTTATCATTATTAAGGATAACCTCAGTTTAGTAGGGGTTAAATAAAAAGATACGATTTTAAATTACCTAATAACGTATCTAATTCATAGTTTATAGAAATATTTGACCATATAAAATCTAATATTTTATAAATATCAATTTTTGAGTCATTTTTCATGTAAAAATTTGGTTATAACTTTTTTCTTTTAAAACATTCCAACTGTGTCCTCTCTCCCTCTTATAAACGGTCACCCCCTCTATGCACCTCTAAACACTCTTAAAGACAATTTTTAAAATAATATATACAAAAATACCATAAATAATTCAATAAATACAACTTAGAGACCATATTTTTATTATTAATCCCTTTTATTACATATTTAGGAGTAAATCTAAAGAAGATCTTCCATAAAGAGGTGAAATTACTAACCTTAAATTTTTGTTTTAGTAATTATTTCAAATCCTTAATATATTATTCAACTATGATGAACTAATAACACCATTAAATAAAATTTAATAATATTTAATTATTGTGAAGAAATAACATATATTTATCTCCCCCTTCATCAAATGGAAAATTAAATCATTGATCGTGTGTATGAAGGACTACCACATTATGAACTGATGTCATTAGTTTTCCATCACCACCTATAACAGATGTAATAATGATGGATTTAGTTTTTATATATGATATTTATGAATTTATTACACTTCATTGATTATAATATCACATATACCCTCTAAAAATACAATACGTTTGAAAATCATAATGGCACTGCGGGGTTTGTGTGGACTATCAATTCAACGAAGATATGTGATTTATTTTTTGAATTTTATATTTAAATATATAGTAATAAAATGGTCTTTTATAAATATTTAAAATAATTATGAAATAAAAAATATTCTATAAATGGTATTTTGTATTTACTTTCCTTTAATTCCTTCTATTTATGAAATGGAAACCACATTAATGTCGCTGTATGACCTATCATCCCCATCAATGGTGTAACAAATTTTTGATCAATTAATTTTATAGATTACTCTAAATTATAATATAATAAATTTAAATTATATTTATTTAAATTTTAAATATTTTGATATTATTTAACCAAGATAAATGTAATATTACGGAAGTTACCAATTCAAATCATATAAGAAACACAAAGAAATTATTACTTGAAACATGCTATTAATAATGAATTGGTGATTAATTGGTGATTATTTGTTATAAGTAAATAGTAATTGTTATGATATATATGATTATATTTTTTAAAAAAATTTATACTAAACCTTTGTTAATTAAAAATGATTTTCTAATATGTGTAATGTAATTTTATATTTTTGTTGTGGGATTTCTAGACAGTTTTTTTTGGGGAGACATATGTCATATTCACCACACTATTACATTATGTAGTGTATATACAGCCCATTGTATTTGTTATATCGTTAATTTACATAATTATATGAAGTTAAAAAATTCATTTTATGTTATAATTTAATGGTTATTGTTATTTAAATGTTACCAAAGTAGTAAGGCTTGAATGATACAATCTCATTTTTATCAGGATTATTTATGATTATGATTCCAATGACAAAATCTTATAATATCCCTATAAGGACCATCATTAAATATCTTATCCTATTGTTCATTCATAAAAATACATTATTCCATTTCATTTTACTCCATATATATAATCATTATTTCAAACGAATTGTTTTATGGACAACCAAAATTTTACCTCTATTAGGGTGAAAATAAATTCTCTTCCATGTAAATATTTTTTTAAAGTAAACAAATAAATATATTAATATTAAAAAAATAAATTTATTTTTAACCCAAGTTTTTCTTTTTTTTAAAAATGGTTCTCAATGAACATCATTATCGTTTTTAGAATGAGTTACTTTGAAATTTATTGAAAATGTTAAAGGAGTATTTTTTTTAACATTTACAACAGGAATGGTATTTTACACTATTATGAATACTCATTGTTTTACAAATTTTTATATAAAATTACAAGGATATTTTGAAAGAAATTAATTTACACAATAGTTTGTGAAATTATATTTTTAAAATGTGATTTTCAAAGTGGAAATATTATTTTACTCATTATATAATCTAAGTTATATTTCAAAATTATTTTACATCTAAGATGTAATACATTGATGTTACATAAGATTTAATGAGGAAATGATACAAAGTTATCATCCTAATTATTTCTCAAGATGTATTATGATGATGCTAAAAATAGTTTCCTAAAACCTGTTCTTCTCCATCATTTTATTAATAATCAAATAATATATATATATATATAACATATTTATTTTGTACAACTTATGATATGATAAAATTTTTATGATACCCATTTAGTTTCTATTGGGTATTTTATGATTAAATTCTTTTGAACCCCATTTTTTCACTTATGTTATTATATTATTTACTATTTTTGTAAACAATTTATTTTCATGCTTTATACTATAATAAAAGTTTTATAATCTTGAGGAACACATATATGTGGTTTCTATTATGTGATGGTGGTTACCTTATATCCAAGGATGATGGTAAAATAATAACCTAGTATGGTGGTCACATTATAAAAATGGATGGTCATCGAGTTATAACCAAGTATTGGTGGGACCAATATATCCTTCAAATTCACTTTTTACAGATTTATAACTCATGAGAAAAATATTTTAAGTGTGACCCTAATTTCATGTACATGATTTTATCTATGGACCTGTATTTCATGTCCCTAAGGTTATGTGAGGACATAATTTCAAGCCATTAACATAATGAGAGAATATGTTTCTATTTATACAAGTTCACAATGTTATAATATTATGTTTATGAAATAAATCTATGTCTTATTTCAATGTTATGTTCTCATGGATCATGTTTATTTATTCTAATATGATTCATATCTTATGATCTTCCAAGATGTATTTCATGAATCATGTTTTTGCTCTATTATATATAGGGTATGATTTTAAAATATGATTCTCATGTTTTCATACCATCATTCTCATTTTATGTTCATGTATTCTATGTTTTCCTTTGATAAGAATATTATTACATCCATTATTATGTTCATATTCCCCAAGTTATGAGTAATTTTATTAAGTAGGGTGTTTTTATTATGTTTAGTAATTGGGATGATCTTTATGGGAGATATTGAATATCGTTCATGAATTAAAAATATTGTTTATCTTGTCTATAAAGACATTAAACCTTTACAGTCCTTGAGAATATATTTATTTATTTTACTAAATATCTATCATTAAATATATAATATTTATGTATTAAAATATTGGGTCCTTAGATTTGGTATCAAAGGAGAGTTTTAGATAACCATTAGAAACTATGATGAAAAAGATTTAGTGAGAACCCTTAAGATAATCTCATGAATACGAGAAATTCATAATATATAGTACATAAAGAAGTGTGGATTTATATGAAATTAAATCCATGTATAGATACTAGAAGTTGATATTTCTCTTATATAGTTTTTTAATGTGTAATAACAATAAAAAGGCAGTATGGATCTAGACTTGATTGCTCCAATTTCCAGAAAATGAACCTTTCCACACAACTTGATTGAAACATAGAGGGGGGGGGGGGGGTTGATTAGGTTAATTCACATTTTCATTAAGAACCATTATGATATATTTGAATATATGAGGACTATGTATAACCTAGGATAATCCAATGGTTTTATAGATTGGAATTAATTTTTCTTGATTATACCTATTATAAATTATTTTTAATGATTATATGTTCTCCATTATGAATATTGTTTAATGTAATATTATTTTTGGATATAGTGAATAGTGGGAACACAAAGTAATTATGATAATGTTTACTGTGATATAAATAAAATGATTTTACTCTCGAGAAACCAATTACAATTGGGGATGGAATGAAAAATATTGTTTTTTTAACAAAAAATTCTCAAGATATGAATAATGATAATATTCCAAAGGAGAAAAATACTGAATGACATTTTATTAAGTAATTTATAAGTAAACATCAAACTTTTTAAAATGGCTACACATACCCACTTGTCACTATTTAATGGATTGGGACTGCTTAAAATATATTTTTCACTCTCTAGTGATCATAACATCAGAAATTGTTCATCGTCGATTATCTTTTGCATGAAAAATAAGAACAACATTGGAATATTATTATGGATATTGGTTAGGAAGAAAAAATTAAATTAATTCAATGGGATGAGTTTAAGATAATATTTTTTCAGTAATTACTTACCTTTTATTCATTGATAAATAATGAGGAATTAATTTAATTAACATAAATATAATGATAATTAATAAAATTTTACCTATTATACTAAGTTTACATGTCTTGAAATATATTTTTCATATTTAATCATCACCCCTGAAATATAAATTGTTAATCTCCTTGTAATCTCAAACCAACTCTCTAAAAGTACTTTGCTAAAAGTGTATTTGATGAATAACTTGTTCGATATGCACTCAAGGTTTAAATAGAAATTACAAATACCCACCATTCTCATGGTTTTGGTAAAACAGGTTGTGGGTCATGGGAAATTGAATATATAACATGGTGGAAATAAATTCCATAACATTACATTTAATAAATGTACGATAAAAAATCATGGAAATTTCATTAATGGAACAGGGATGTGATATAAATGTGGTGTGATTTTTCACAATTTCGAGGAAGTTCAAAAAGTGGTGAAAAGGATATTTGACAAAATACAAAATAGAAAAGAACAAACTATTTTACCACCCATGATATAATGCTTAAAATGAATTGTGTATGTGAATTATTCTAACCAGTTCTCAAATATGAATATTAATGATCCTGAATGACATTAAAAACTACTTGATCATAGAGAAAAATGGAAATAAAATTCAATAATTATTTTTATGATGGGTATGATAACGAAATGGTTAAAGGTAGACATACCATCCAATATAGAATTAAAAATGTCTTATCTGATTATTATAATATATATTATTATATATCTAAAGAGTTTAATAAGGGTATAAAAATTTCACACTAATGGTTATATTTTCAATTATTTATGAAATCCCTTAACTATATGATGATGTATTAATAATTCAATGTTTATATTCTAGTCAATGCTTATGGGAATGTTATTCCTGTAAAAATTATTATTATCCATGTAGTTGAATTTGAGGTTTTCTTAGGTATGGATTGGATTTCTATATATAAATCCTACATTAGTTTCCAAGTAAGGGAAGTTATTTTTGATATTACAAACTATCCACTAATCATTTAACAGTTTGAATATAAATTTGAGCATATGATAGAAATCATATATATTGTATGGTTTTTTATTCCTATTGAAAATTGGTGTTTTTTATGATGATTGGGGATAAAGATAGAATTGATGTTATAGATATTATGAGGATGATATTTCAGTCCTGAATAGTTTCCTTTCCATCCAATGAATCCTGAGGTTGATTTTTCAATAAAACTAGAACATGATTCCACAACTATTTTAAAGGCTCACAATATAATATCTCTAATTGAGTTATAGTAATTGAAGAAGTAACTACAGGAAAACATTGAATAGGAATTAATATTGCCAATTGTGTCACCATGGGGTGAACATGTTCTTTGATAAGAAGAATGATCGATCGATGAAACTCTGGGTGGATTATCATGAATTAAAAAAAATATAATTAAAAACAAGTATTCTTTACTCCATATTAATGATTTTTTATCAACTATGTTAAATAAATACTTTTCCAAGATTTTCTGTCATTATATATATCATCAATTAAGGTTCAAGAAGGAGGATATACCCTTTAAAACATTTTTTTTACAATGTATAGACACTATATGTATATAGTGATTCGATTCATTCTTACTAATTCATCATTTATCATCATGGATTTAATGTAATGGGTCATTATAAATTTCCTTGATTGGTTTTTGGTATAAATTGTAATTGTTATTTTTATCTACTCAAAGAAAAATGGAGTGTATATAAGTTACTTGGGAATTTTACTAAAGAACCTATGGAAAACAAATTTGCACGAAAAATTCGCTAAGTGTTAATTTTATCAATAAAATGTGTCATATTTGGGTCATATAATTTAAGTATAGGTAATATCGATGGATCCATTAAAAATGAGGCTATTGAATGTTTTCCTAGACTAAGAACAATAACTGAGATATGATTTTTTCTTACTTTGGATGGATATTATCAATGATTTGTTTTATAATTTCCACTAACTATCTAATCCAATCTCCATGTTAACATAGATGGGAGCCAAGTACCCATGGATTGAGAATCAAAAGAAAATTCTAGATAAATGAATAAAATATTAGTAATTGAACCAACACATATATTACCCTAGAGTTGAAAAGGTTTTGTGATATATATTGATGCAACCAATATAGAATTGGGATGTGGTCTCTTGTAGAATGACAAGATTATATCTTATTAGTCATAAAATTTGATGGTCAATGAGAAAATTTACTGAACTCATGATTAGGAGAAATATATTTTAATTTATTAATTAAAAATATGGGGGAATTATATTTATGTCGAAAAATGTAATATATATACAAATGAAAAAAATGTAAAGACTATATTCAAATGTAAAGAGTTGAATATGTTCTAGAGGAGATGGTTGGAACTAATTAAAGATTATTGCTTCTCAAAATATTACCTGTTTGGGATGGTGAAAAGGTGACTAATACTGTGAGAAAAAATTATCATTCTTTATTATCTATGACGTCGATCATAAAATGTATTATATTTCTTAATTTTCAATTAATTGATCATGAAATCATGAGGGAAGTGGACAAATATCATCTTTTTCAATTGAGTGTTAAACCATATATCCATATAAAAGATAAATAGGAACATAAGGAAGTTTTAGAGATACAAAATAATGTGAGAAATGTTTCAATATTAAACCTTCATTGTGATGGGGTAATAAGGTTTTGGAATTGTTGTGTGTCCCCTTCATCCTATTTTTGACGAAGGTCGTATTGGAGGAGACTCATAGTTCTTCATTCTCTTTTCATCCTATAAGTATGAATTTTTTTAGATTTAAACAAGGATTTATGCTGGGATGAAACGAAGTGATATTTCATGGAGTCTATATAATATTGCTTAGTAATATAGAACGTTATGGCTGAGAGAAAAAAGTCTAAGTGGATGTTACAACCATTACCCATACCAAAATTGAAATGGTAAAATATCACCATAGATATTATCATCAAACTCCCCAAAATGTCTAAATGGAATAATGAGATATGTGTTATTGTCAATTGAAATATTAAATCATCACACATCTTCACTATTAGATTAAAATCCACTACGAGTAAAATGTTCAGGATATACGCTAAGGGAGTGGTCATATTGATTTCACTACCATAATCATTTGTATTTGAACAAGATCTGAGGGTTACCTCCATGTCTTGGTAATGTAATCCAAAATATCATGATGCAAAGTAGGCTTTCATTACTACATATCATCCCCAGATAGATGGTTAGTATGAGAGATAAAATTAAACCCTATATGATATATTTATATCTTTTTGAATGGATTTCTATGGTGTTTGGGATCAATACCTTCCTCTAGTTTAGTTTTTTAAAAATAATAACCTTCCCTCATACATTGAGATGAATCCCAAGGAATCTCTCTATGGAATTAAATGTAGAAATATATACTTTTTGTATTATGTTAGGGAATGAATGAAAATGTGACTAGGGTTAGTGAAAGAAATGTAATATAAGGCTAGATTCATTTAGTAACCCATAAAGGTAGCATAAAACAAACACCAAATGTTTTCAAATAATCATACATGTTATCTATAATATGAAGATGATGAGAAAGTATTTATATTAATATCTATATTGAATATGTTTGTCATACTTTAATAGAATGGGAAAATAATCCATATGTATATAATTCCCTTTTGAAATTCATGATCATATCCAGGCTGTAGCTAATTTATTGATGCTACAAAAAATCATTTCTCATACTTATTACATGTTCTGTTTATCACTAATAAGAAAGTACATACCTAACTCTTCTTAAAACAAATATGTCATAAAATTGGAGTACGATCTTTATTATTAGGAACATCCTATGGATATTCTTGATCATGGACTAAAAATTATATGAAATAATACTACTCACATGGTCAACTCCCAATGGAGAAACCATCAGTTTCATGAATATATATATGAACCTTAGTTATGATGAGGAAGAAGTTACCTCATTTGTTTATATTAAAGTGGAAAATTCCATGGGGTAATTCATTTTAAGGGGGTAGAATGTAATACCATGATATTTTATGAATTTATTCTAACACATTTAATTTGAAAAATAGTTTGCATTGCACGCAACATTATGTTTTAAAGAACCGCGATATTCTATTATAAATATTACTATTTAAAACTGATCCTTATAACTTAGCCTTTAAATTTTTAGGTATAAATATAAATAAAATGATTATGTAAATTATTTATAAAGGTTTTGACAAATAAAACATATGGATAAAAAATACTTAATTTTTGTTAATGTCTTCATATGCTTCAAAAATATTGTTTTCTCAAAAAATAATTTTCATTTCTTTTTATGAACAGATAATAAAATTAATTTTATCATATTTAATAAAATATATTAGAAAAAATCAAATTTATTTTTTAAATCAACATTTGAATATTATTAGAGAGTAAGTTTTTTAATCATTCAATAATATTAATTTTTTGATGAATAATAAAAAAATTCTTTTTTATTGAAAACTATATATCCATTTCAAGAGTTTATTAGGTTACATTTTGTTCTAAAATATATTTAACAGAAAATTTATAATAAAATCATAGTAAATACTATATATTATATTGTAATAAATATCATATTCATATTTTATATTAATACATTTTATATTTTTGAAAGTTTTTTCTTTGGGAAATAATTTCTTTATATCTTATATGGGTTTTATTTATAATTAATTTCTACCAACGTAGTGAATATAATATTAAAAAATTGAATCCATATTTTGAATTTCAAAATTTTATATTATAGGATAACTTAAAAGTAAATTTAGGTTATAATGAAAAGTGAAAATAGTAAAAATTAATTACAGTAGTTAAGGTAAAAATGTTATTATTAGGGGTTTCAAGAAAGAATATTATTTTTAAAATGAAATAAAGCATTTCTAATTCCTATTTTAGTGACATATTTTTACCTTATAATATTTTATTTTTTCAAATTACAATTTTTTTATCCTTTATACATGTTAAAATGTGGGTATAACTTTTCTTTTCAAAAATCCCAATGTGTCATTTCCCTATCATTTAAAAGACCACCCCCTCTCTTATGCTCTCCACACTTCAAAGTCCTATTAGTGCATCCAATCTATACCCAAATACATTTCGTACTTCACTCCACAAATCATATAGTAATATTACGTATTATTAAACCATTTTAATAACGCTTTATGTGTAATCCTATATATGTTCAATAAAGAAGAGTTAAAAATGTTAAACTTGCATTATTTATTTGTTATTCCACTATATTAAAATATTATAGAACTAAACTAAAATAATAACACTAGTATATCCCATATATTGAAATTTTATTCTATTAAATTCATACCCTATATGTATATACAAATACATTGAATGTAAAATTAAACCTTCAATCATGTGTAAGATTGACTATCACTACATGAACCAATGTATTCTGTTTTTCAACACAACCTATCATGGATGAAAATAATGATGTTATAAATTTTGATATATGATATTTTTGAAATTGTTATATATTTTTAATTATAATATTAAATTTACCTGTGTACATTCCATTCCATTTTATAATGGTAACATCGCCCTTGTGTACATGTGGAGTACCGACTAAATAATGAACTGTGAAACATTTTTATATTTTTTCATTAATGATAATAAAGATGGATTAAACTAATATTAATGATATATATTACCAAAAAATTATTATAAACGGTTAATTTATATTTAATATTATTTTATTCCATCCATCTGGATAATCAAAATAGTATATATAGCTCCCCATGATTATAAATAAAGAAAATTATGATTGATAGTTTAAAAACACTCAACACAGAATATATATTAGAATATATATCCCTAATATATTATTAAATACATATTTTTAAATAAATATAATCTCTTAAATTTGTTTTGTTACATTTAGTACCAATATTTTTGTGTTCGGTTTTGTATTCGACATGCAACACTGAACTTAAACGACCCATGATATATATTACAGTTATAACATAATTGTAAAATTGGATGGTTTGAAAACTATTAACTAATTTATTATATATATTTATAAATTTCATCCCCAATATAAATTATTCGTTGATGGTTAGTAAATAATCAATCAATTTTTAGTAAAGTGATTTTACTCTTCATAAGTATGTTTAGTTCAAAAATAATTATTTCTTTTCATGGAAAAAATATTACAATAAATATTTATAACTTCTATTTAATATATTTGTAATTTTAACTCTAATTTTTCAATCAAAAAATAAAATTTTGTTTTGGGGATATTTGGAGTCATTTTAAAATATATGGATTTTTCGTCTAATAGTGAGAAGTAAAGATTTTTTTAAAATGTATTTTCTTTTGAGTATATTAGTTATTTTAAAAGTACAAAAATGTTTTAAAAATGTTTTAAATTTACCTAAATATTATTTAGTTATATAGTATTCAATTAATTACTTTTTAATTAAAGTTATATTGGATTTTAGTATATGTTTTTTTATGTTTTGAAAAAAAATTAGACAAACTATTTTAAATTGATTTCTGTTTCTCCATTATAAATATTTAATGAAATAACTAATGAGGGGATTTTTTATTGAAATTTATATAACATATATCAATAAATTTCAATCTAGTTACATAGAATATTATTATTATCCATATTGTTTATATAGAATCATATTTTTCTATAGTTGGTGTTTCACTTATTAGTAAGCACCCTATAATCCTATGTGATAAATAGGGGTTCATAACCTAGTGGGTGAAGGTACTGTAGCATACTGTAGCAGTAGTGAAACTGTAGCAACAACAGACATTATAGTAGTGGCAGGATACAATAGCAGCGACATATACTGTGTAGTACTGTAGCACGCAGATTACTATTGTAGTACTATTCAGAGAATGGGCCTCGGACCAAACATTTGGGTCTATGAGCCATGCAAAGTGCTAAATTCCCACTAGGCCTTCGGGCTATGTAATGGGTCTCCCTCTACCTAATTAAAATAGGTATTTTTTTTTCATAAACAAATAAATGAGGCGACGACCCGAACCTTAAAAAATAGAATCATTTTTTTAAAAAAAAATACACTCCATAAAAATATGTTGTCTTGGTGCATCTGAAGTATTAATTTTAAATTAAAATATCCCACTTATATGAATTGAATAAAGGAAAATACATTAAATATTTATTATAATAAAAAATAGTAATTTATAATAACAATAAATGAATTTTTGACCAAAATGAATAGTTAATGTAGTAAATGTTAATTAGGAGAGTTAATGCAAAAATTAGTTTACTATGGTGCTAATGTAGAATGATTAAAGTGAAAATGATAGAAAATATTATATTAATTTTATTGAATGAATTTATTTGTTCCATGTATATAACATTATAAAAATCCTGGAAATTAATTTACAATTTCCATAGAATATTACCAATATAATAAGTTATGTAATGAATAATATAAAAAGATACATTTTATCCATTTAATATCTATAATTCATAAGAATTGAGATAAAAAAACTTTTAGTTATACATATCTTTTGAAATATAAATTTTTATTATCAAGAAAATTTATTTTTACCTTTTAGGGATGAATTAGTTATATCAAATGCACCCGATTAGTAAAAATAATAATAATTTAGTTAATAAAAAATCATCTAATAATAAACACAACAAAATTGAAGAAAACCGATTTAATTATTTAGTTCCATTATTTTTATAGAACAATATATCATTTTAAAAAGTTTTGAACATAATATATTTGAATTCAGTTATTTTATTGATATTTGAAAGAATAAAATTGAAATGAATAATGATAAAATTGACCTTAATGTTATTATAAAAAATATTATATTGTATTTAAGGATTTAATATTAATAAAAATATAATATTCATCCATGTGTTTTTTAAATGAAAATAAATATTATTTTTTTATCCATGGCCTAATTTTTCTTTTATTATGACAATATTTAACCTCATTTAGTAAATATTTTTTATGTTGTGGGTAATGTTAATTATTTGTTTTCGAACATTACATGTACTTATCTTAAAACTAATTTTTAACTCACATTTGATTTCTATAGTATTTAATATTTTATATTAGTGGGTTCAAATTATCTAATAAATATCACATCAATTTATTTTTAATGGATAAATTACCTTGGTTATAAAACGACTTAACATAGTGAAAACCGAAAATCTTATAAATAAGGAAACATACATAGTAAGGGAAAAAATTTAAAACATGAGTTTCATTGTGTTTTATACATGTTTCACCATATAATTCCTATATATGTTCTATTTTCAATTTTTTATCTACATTTTGTAAAATTTACTTCAAAATAGTGAATACTTTGAGTATTTACAAGAATGTCAATCTTCCTTAACTATAAAAGTGGACTCACTCAACTCAACTTTTCAAACATGTAAATCCAGTTGTAACATAAAAAACCAACCCAATTAACTTCTCAATTTCCATAATATCGTCATATATTATTTTAATTGGGTATAAATCAAACCAATGAATGAATTTAGAGAATACTATAAGGAGTGACCAGAAGAAGTGGTAACATTCCTGAAGGAGTATTTTTGGTATTATTTCCTTATCCACCCTCATCAAATTTTCATACACCATGATGATATAATAACATAGGTATTATAAATATAATTATAATTTTTAATTTTTTCAACCAAAAAACTCCCACACTTCTATGAAATGGGTTCTGAAAACATCATTCATTTGCACAAAGGACTACCACCTTGCCAAAGGATGTCATTTTTTCAACAAAACAACCTCAAATATTTGGCTATGATGATGAATTTAATGTTTATATATTATATTTATAATATAATTATACATTTTGAGTCATTATATTATATATACCATTTTAGAATCTATTCCACAAGGATACGATTATGTCAGTTTTGTCTATAATAGACTACCTCTTTGCGAAGTGATTTGATTCTTTTTTCAAAAATTCATTACATGGAAGTTGATAAGTATAAATATAATAAATATATATGATATAAATTAAATATTTATTATTCTAAATAAATAATAATAATTATTTAAATTTAACATATCATTTTATTTTTACCATTTCACTCCTTGAAAAATGAAAACGTCGTTCGTAGATGTATGGAGTACCACCTCCTCGAAGCAATGTGATTATATTTTCATCACAAATTCACAATAATGATATATATATAAGTATATAAAATTAAATAATATGGTTTTAATTAAATAATTTTAATTATATAAAGATAAAATTAATCATATATTTTTTCTAGAAATATCATTGAATTATGGAAACATTACCCATGCATATGTATGACCCACCGTCTCCATGATCGAAACATTAGTTCTATTTTTATAACCATATTTAATTATAGGTTTTAATTATATAGCCAGAAGCTTCCGGAAATAGGCAGAAACCTGCTCCCATTAAAATTAATAAAAAAAAGTAAACAATACAAAACAGTTCAGGAACAAGAGGCAGAAACCTGCTCCCATTAAAATTAATTATAGGTTTTAATTATATAATTTATATAGATATGTGATAATTATTATTATTTTATTTATAGATATTAAGGAGTAATATTATAAGCACATGAACCCTAACATTCATAACAATAATGAATGAGAAAGCAAGGTGATTAACACTTAAAATAATGATGAGAATGAATGACTATTAACAAAAGGTGACAAGATGTTATTAAAGGATCATATGTGATATGATAAATTTTTATATGGTTATTTATAAGTTAATAACATTTTTATAACCACTATACTAGATGATAAATCATTTTCAACCAAAAGGAAGTGTTGGGTAATGGGGGTTGTCATATCACATTTATTTATGTGAGATATATACCATATAAAACACTTTTTTTAATGGTACATATACCTTTCATGAATTTATTTATGATTATTTTACCAAAATTTATTGGTATTTACACATAAATAGTTTTTTTATCATTTTTATTTGGACTACAGTTTCAATGTTACCAAAGTGGTAATAGATTGTTTTTTTCAATTTGTGTTCTTTGAGACGTACGTTATGTTATATATTAATATAATTTTATAAGGTGTATATACTAAATCCTTGAAATATTATATCCTAATAATAATTATATTCATGATATTATAATATTCATTTAATGTTATTATTTAATGGTGATTATTATTAAAAGTTACAAAACTTGTGAGATTTATTTGTTACAGTCTCATTTTTTATTGGGAATGTGTATGATTAAGGCTCCGATGATGAAATATTATAATTAACATGACTTCTATTATTATATATTTTCTCATGATTTTTCACGTGATTGTATAAATTCTAAACTATTTGAAAATTAAATTTTTTGAGAATTTTTTTTAAGAAAATACAACTTTAATTCACTTATTAGTTGGAAATCAGTTTTCTTCAGAAAATAATGTTTTTGAAAAATGACTTCAAAAATGATTTAAAAAATAGAACAAAACATTTATTTTAATCATTTATATTTTAAATTATATTCAAAACTAACATTTTAAATTCCTTACATGTTTTTCAAATAAAATTATTTTCCAAATATCGTCTGATTTTTTTTTAAAAAAAAGATTGTTTTTTAAAATATTATTTCATGGTATTCTAATGGTATCTTCATTATTCAATGTCAACAACCCTTATTTTTTACTTATTATCTAATAGGTATTTTTTTAAATGATTCAATCCTTATTTTTTCTCTGGATGGATTAAAATTTTTTCAATGATATTGTTAAGGAACTCCTTTCTTTCAACGAGATAACCATGTTTCATAAATATGGTTATAGATTCCATTTATTTCCCCCATGATAATAATGTATCAAAGATATTGACATGAAAATAATTTTATTTTTAGGTTATACCCATATTATATAAATTAATAATTATTTCGATGAGTTTTATGATGAAATGAAATATATCTGTACATTATTCATATTGGGGTTCTTATACCTTACATATATGATGGGGAATCCAAAATTGCATCTAGTGTTCCTATTAGAAATTATATTATATAACAATTAGATAGAATTGCTTAATCCCATTACAGCTTATAAGATGGGTTGAAAACGATTGTATCAAGTGAACCCATTAGAGCTAATATGATGGTGTGGCCTAGATAGTGTAGGAATATCTAGCTATAGTTTAGACGATCAGTGGGCCCAGATTGAACTCTAGTTAATTATGTAATGGCTATATTATAATTCCACTGTATGATTAGTTTTGTTAACATAATTTTGAAAGATATTTATGAAAACTATTCTCTATATTAGTGAAATAGGTTTTAATTTCCTGCAATAAGTTTTTATGATTTCTTATGATCAATATTTATATCACATGGATCTTAAATATATGTTTATATTAATCTAGAATTTTCCATTTTTTTATTTATCGATGATCCATTTATTGATAGGTATGAGTTATTTTATTATTCATGCATACACTCTTATTGTGTAACTATACCCTTAAGAACTTTTTATTGTCATTAATAACATTTGATTATTGATTACTATGTTTAAACTTGTCGAACATTTTATTTCACACTTCTTAAGTATCATTTTTCACAAGATATATTTAAAGGATTTTGAATTTCTTATTTTTTAAGGGTTTTTATTTGGATGATGTTGATGACAGATTTTTAAAAAATAAAAACCATGTTCTGTTGGGAAAATTCACATTTAAAGACAAAGGTATTATTTATATGAGAGTTTTCATTAATTATATAAACCTTAAACCAAAAAGGGATATGATAATTAATTTTATAAAATATTTAATTTTTATAATGTATTTTTGTGATGGATAAAATTGGGTCACAACCATCAATATCAAAGACTAAAATGTAAAGTTTACAATTTCATCACAAAATCTAGGATTGTGGGTTATGAGATTATATATTTGGTTTCAGAGAAAATTTTTACATATATTTCAAGAAACAAATATTTTTATTTGAAGATATCATAAGATTTATGGATACTTTAATAGGATTATATTCTTATTGATGATCATTAGTTCAATTTCCTCGAATTCCCTATGTGGATTTTTGTGAATATTTCATAATGTGGTCAATGAGTTTTTATGAAGCATTTTATTATGTTGAATTATTTATAAAGATATGGTTTAAAATCAACATTGAAAGAATATTTTTTAGAATATATATTCTAGTTATAGATAACCTTTAGGGTTTATTTGATAATGGATATTCAGAAAACATGTTATATCTTATTGATAAAAATATGATTAAAAAGTAATTTAGTAACTATGTGATTAATAAAACATGAAAAGAAGATCTTCTTTTCTTTTCATGGATTCTAATACGAAAGGTATGAGATAACATATGATAATAAAAAACTATTTAATTTTGAGGTTATCAAGGTTATTTGGGATATTTGGTTATGGAATGATCTGTTTTCCAATTTGGGTATCACTATAAAAATTTTAAGATTATTGTAGCATATGAAATTTTATTAATTTTAGGAATTAAATTTCCATGTGCAAGAAATTTTGGTTTTGGTTATTTTATAATGTCTGGAGGAATATCTTGTAACAATTTTAGGTATTATATATTACGTTAATTGTTTATTTAAGTGCTTCAGATATGAAACATTCATCATGAATACACATTTTTTGGATAAACAATATGTGGTTGTTGAGGAAATTAATAATAGAATTAAATTACACCTAAAAATTATGAATGATTCCACATTATCTTAGTCTGTAGGAGAATGAATTAATTCTAGAAATATGATCTTGAAACAAAGATATTATCTTATTACCTTCAATTATGATGAAGCTATGGAATGTTTTATCCTAAGATATTTATGTTTTTATGGGCCTTATAATTTCATTGATAATTATATTTTGTATAAATGACCAAAATGCCTATATATTATTATTTACAAATTTCTTCAATTTTGAGATATGTTTTTCTATTTGGAAACCCGGTTATATGTTATTCCATATGACCTTCGTACTTCCCTTTATCTATCACTAATAGGATGAATTATTAACACTTTTTTATGGTGTGGGATTATAAAAAAATTAAAATTTACAAACTTTGATTACATAGGTAAATACCAAATTTCACGGATGAAACTTATTAATGGGGGTAGAATGTAACACCATGATATATTAAAAAGAAGAAAAGTAAGATTAATAGGAATAATGACATGGAACATGAAACATAGATAAAAATATACATCCCTAAGAAATTAATATATAATACGTTTTAATTAATTTTATTCTCTTAGATGTCTTTCGGTACATGAATCCTCGAGATTTTTATGATCTATAGAATATTCAACATGCAAAACCTATCATAAACAACCCATGATATATAACCCATATAAAAAAGGCATTAAATTTGTACATATTACTTGTATTATATTCGTTATAAAATATATTAATATGAATATAATTATATTAATCAATATAAATAATTGATAATGTTTTTGTAAATAATTTATCAATTTTTTGTAATGTTATTTTATTGTTCAAAACTATGTTTTCATAAAAAATAATTTTTATTACTTCTTAGGAAAAAAATATTATAATATTTTTTTGAAATTTTATAAAATTTACATGATAAAATACAACTAATTTTTATTATTGTAATATAAATATTTATTTTCGTTGAAATTTTGGGATGTTTTGAAAAATATTTAATTTTCAGTGAATAGTGAAAATCAATGATTTCTGTAAAAAGAATTATCTTAAGAGTAAATTAAGTAATATAAAAGTAAAAATATGTATTAAATATGATTTCAATTAAACTAAATCTTATATATTTATATTTAATTCACATAATTAATGTTTAATGAAATATATTATGGTTTTTATAATTTGTTTGATTTTTGGTATAAAAATAGGTTTTTCTAAAAATTGTTTTAAAATTTGTACGGTTTCTTCATTATAGTAAACTAAAATATTTTTTAATGGGGAATTTTTTAATTGAAACTTTTATAACATATTTCATTAAATATAAATTTATTCTCATATAATTATTTTTATTTTTACTATAGTTTATATAGAATTATCTTTTTCTATAAAAATACTATTCTTAAAAACACATTGCATCGCAGAACCTTCATTATTAATACTAAATTAAAAAATTTCCAATTAATTGAATACAATTTTGAAAAATTAATTCCATATTTTGAAATTAAAAATTTTATAATTTATAAAAATCCCAACTTAATTTTTGACCAAAATAAATTGTGAATAAATTAAAACATAATTGTAGTAGTTAAGGTATGAAATGAGTATAATATGGGGTTAAAATATAATGAAAAAGGCTAAAATGACTGAAAATATTATATTAGTTTTATTTAATAAATTTATTTCAAAAATGGAATAAGAATTATATTAAATACAGGAATTATGCACCACATTACATTGAATAAGATCCATCTAATAAGTCAATAAAAATATAAATGAGTCACTTTTCTTTCTTTTAATATCTATAAATCATTGGGATATTTAAAATAAACCACTTTGTTTTGGTTATACATATTATTTTGAAATATAAATAATTATTTTTTTTCTTAATAATTTATATTTTATTTTTAGAGATAAATTAGGTACTCAAATATTTTAAGAAAACTCACTGTAGTAATTATTTTTGTTAAAAAATAACTAAAACTAAACATAATAAATGTGAATTAAATTTAACAAATTATTTCCTGTAATTTTTATTTTTTGATGACTATTTATTTTTAAATACAATTAAACATATTATATTTTAATTAAATCATTGTATTTATATTTTGAAATTTAATCTAAATGAATAATGTCAATACTTACATAAAATATATTTTATGATAGAATATATTTTATTAAATGATTTAAAATTTCTAAAATATATCTGTATATTATGAAATGACGTTTTTATATTAAAATAAATAATAAATATGTAATATTAATGGAACAATTTGTCTTTTATAATTAATATATTGATACTAATTAGTATAAAACTCATTTATTGTGGTTAATGATAAAGGTGTTTTTTGCAGGTTACATGAACTTCTGTTAAAACTAATTTTCAAAAACCTTTTATTTTTTAATTGATAAATTGGATTTAAATTTTTTAATAATTTGGTATAAATTACCTAACAATTTTAACATTAATGTTTTATTACTCGATAAATTACTTATGTTTGAAAACATGTTAATATAGTGATAACCCAAAATGGTAATAAAGAAAACATTGAATTTAAGGAAATACTATATTTAAAATTGTATTTAATTATGTAAAGGATATCATTCTAGAACAAAGAATAACTAAAAAATTATTAATTTTAGATAAATTTTATGTAATATTTACGACCCAAAATTGAATAATGTTTTTTTGTATTTCTTTGAATTATACTCCTCCTCAATTATAAAAGGTCACTCACCTCCCAAACATATTGAAACATCTCAATCCATTTAGGTCAACCAAAACCTTCCAAAATGACTTATCAAATTAAATAATTTCATCCTATACGTCTTTCCTTGGGTTGAAAGATAGACATGAATGTCCTTTGGTGAAAAATAAAATGGTTTACCTGAAGAATACGTAACATTTATCTTTGAGAATTTTCGTTTTCTTTCCTTATCCATAAAATTTAATTAATATTATACCATGATTATCCTATAACTTAAGTATATTTCATATTTTTGTGTTTTTTTAAGTTAATTGTATTAACTAAAACCCCTCACAATTCTATCCAATGCGTAATGAAATCATTATTAATGTATATGGTAGTTTACTGCATCACGAAATGATATCATTGTTTTTTTTATTACCACCTCTCATGGTTTCATATGATGATGGATTTTATGTCTATATATAAAATATATATCATAACTATTTGTATTTATTAATTATATTGTATTTACCCTTTTATGTTTCATTCTGTAAGGGATTCGAAAACACCACTCGTTTTTTCAACAGACTAACATTTCGAGAAGTGATTTGATACATTTTTCAATAATGCATTATGTGAAGGTAATAAAAGAAATGATAATTAAAATATGTGATATTAATGAAATATTTATATATAAATTACATATTCATCATTATATCATTTAAATAAATTATTTTATATTTATCTTTACACTCACTAAAAAAGTATACTCTCATTCTTGGACGTATGGACTACTGCCTCCTTGAAGTGATGAGATTCTTTTTTTACCACCACATTATAAGAAAGATATAATTATGTATGTTTAATTGAATAATATATTATTTATAATATAATTATTATTATTTAAAATAAAATATTAATTACATTATTTCTATAAATATCATTGTAAAATGGAAACACTTCTCATGTCTGTGTATGACCTACAGTTTCCATGATTATAACTTCAGTTTAATTTTCTATTCCAAATTTAATGATTGGTTTTAAATGAATAGTTGATGTTAAAATTTTATAATTATTTATATATTATTATTATAAATATTATAGAACAATATAATCTCCACAAGAACATGAACATTCAAAATATTAATAAATGATAAAGGAAGGCGTTTAACACATGAAAACACAAAAATAATGAAATATTATTAAAGAATGAAAGAAAATATGTTATAAATGGAACATGTAAGATATTAAAAATATTAATATTTTTATTTAATTTTTCAATAAATTATTTAAAGCCTCTATATAGTAGATTAAATATTGTTTAACCAAAAAGAATCTTGAGTTATGAATTATTCTCATCTCACTTTAATTTCTTTGCGATATATGCCATATTTGTCAATTATATTATTTTGGGGTGTATATATTTACCATGAATGTGTTCTATTAATATTATTACTATATTTAATGTGATTTAAATATCCATTTTAGTATCTATCTTTATGGGGGATTACTATTTGAATGTTACAAAAGCAGTAAGGGTTTTTTGTCTCAATATTCCATCGTTGAAAAATAAATTATGATATACACCTACAATCTTTTATGAGATGTATATACTTACAATTTTACATGTTATATAATTAATATCCTTATTTTAATTACCTTCATTTTTTTAATATCCTGATTTCAATTATTTATTTACATGGGGATTATGATTCAAGGTTACAACAGTTGTGGGAGATTTTTTTTACATTATCATCATTTATTAGGATTATGTGTGATAAAAGAGATGATGATGAAATATTATATTTTACATGAGATTTATTATTATATTTCTATTAATTATTTTTCCAATTAATTTTATCATTTATTCAATAATTTTATCATAAAATATTTACAAAATTATTTTACAAAAATCCGCATTTATTTTACTTTTCTGTCAGCTATCTATTCTCTTCCAGAACAATGATTTCTAATAATGTTTTCTAAAATTTTTTCAAAAAAATATCAAAAAATAAAGGATGTTTCTCTCAATAAATATTTTAAATTATATTTAAATATTACATTATAATTTTCCATGCTTCATTTCAATTGAATTGTTTTTAACAATATATTGTGAATTTTATGTTATTTACAAGTTTATTTTGCAATAAAATTCATTGAAGATATTTTAATTGTATTTTTATTCATTAAGTTCAACAAACATTTTTATTACTTATTATATAATAATTATATTATGTAATGTTACAATCCTTATTTTTCTCTATAAGGATTAATAATTTATCAATAAGATTATTATAGAATCCATTTCTCTTCCACGGGTTGACCTTATTTTAAAGATATAATAATGAAACCTATTTATTTTTCCTGACATAAACATGATTCAGAGATATTTTCAAAGAAATAATTTCCATTACGTGTGTTAACCATGTTATGGAATAAACAATGATCGTTATTATAGGTTTTATGATGATATGAAATATCATTGTATTTTATTCATATTGTGGTTCTTGTACATTACCTATTCAATGGGGAAACCCAGATAGTGTCTGTTGATCCTGTTAAAACTTATACGATGGGGAAACCAAGATAGGCCTAGTTATGACTATAACATATTATATGATGGGATGAAGTAGATATGCTCGGGTGAACCTATTAGAGCATATATGATAGGGCTGCCCATATAGAATGATGTGTCCCCATTATAGATTATATGTTGGGTGTGCCATGAAAGCCCTCTAATATATTGGGTAATGATTATATAACAAATCAGTAGTATAATTATTCCAATTAATGGGGTTCTAAAACGGTTTTATGAATATGATAATCTATGATACCTAAATGGGATTACATTTTATGGTATTCCTTTATAATGTTTCTTAAAATCAATTTTGATATCTCATGGATTTTGAATATTGAATCTAATAACACTATAATTTTCTAGTTTTTTGACATTTTTTGACCATGGTATTGATGTGTATGTGTTATTTTATAATTATATCATGCACTATGATTATTTATACATACCCTTATCTGATTCATATACTCATTAATGGCATTAAAATTTTAATTCTTAAGTTTACCCTTACTGATAATTTAATCTCCACCTTCTTATGTTTTTTCCCTATGATCTGTTGAAATGATGATGAATTAATTATTTATATATTTGATGGTCGGAGTAGGACACTCAAGAGGGGTGTTAATTGAGTTTCTATAAAAATTTATCTTAAAAGGATTACATAAAATATTCACCAAATTAAAATTTAAATAGCCCAGTTTCTCAAGGTAATAAAATTATAATAGTTTGGATCTTCAAATAACTTATCATAAGATTGACTAATTCCCATTAATATCAATATGATATATTGATACATCTCCAGAAACTACTCTAATAAATAAAAAAAATGTATAAATACAATCCAATACTTACTACCAGTGAAAAATTTATTTTTCTGAAATATAAATTAAAACTGAGAAGGACTAAATAGTAACACACAATGGAAAAATCAAGTGGTTCAGTGTAATGACTTGAAAGAATTTAGAAAACTTCATGATCACCATCCATCATGAAGTTTGTATTAATAAACATGATATACTCCCTGGATCAGGGTTAACAATAGTACATAGGGATGTCTAGGTCACAAGACATATTCCAATGTTCTTAAGGGGAAAACTAATATCCCGTTCACAATGGAATGCTTCCACAAATATATGTGGCTAAATGAACAAAGTGTAGAAAATATATTTAAGTGATGATTTCATGTATCATGTCATTTAATGTAGGAGACAATGTCTTTTTTAATACAGATATGCACATGACATTAAATGTAATAAAAATAAAACACAATAGGGAAAAGAGGATAGAAGAGAGTTAGAAATGATATGAGTGTTGTTCTATGCAGCTTTGGATTAATAAGATGTTACAAATGTGATTATTGAGTCTTATTGTGAAAATAGAGTATCGAGAGCATCGTGATAAGGTTTCTAGTTAGATGAGATGTGAAATTGACCTCTTTTTCTTCCTAGATTTTCTACTTGAATAAATTATGAGGTTTGGATCTACAACATTCTATCCTTTAGAAATTGAGAGTCCTTTTTCTGTTCTTTAGTGTATGGATGTTAGTCTATAATGTATGCATTTCACCTTAAAACCTTATACATTCTCTTCTATTCTGTGTCTCATGATTTTAATTTTATTTCATGGTGAATGTGTTGGATCAAGTAAGAATAATTATTTACACACCTCATACCTTGTACTATCAGGTGACTTTTCTACAAAGAGACATTAAATATGTCACTGTCATTAAAGGACTCAAATATAAATGTTAACATTTATATCAAATTAAAAAAGAAAGAGAATTTAATATGGGATGGTGTCACAATTTTTCTTGAAATGGTGTCACTTGGAAATGATTTCTTCTCCTTTTCCATTGAGTGAAAAGACTATCATTGTTCTATAGTTGCATTGAAATCATGTAACAGGTATCATAGATGTGGTGTCAGGATCATAGTGTCTTAGGTAATGGTATCTAGTCCTTTATTAAAACATCACGGTGTCCTAGAGATGGTATTAAGGAACTGGTGTCACAAAAAATATAAATCTAAAACTAGATGTAGTATCTGAATTTTGATGTTATGGTTACAGTGTCAGGGTTTTAGTGTCTTGCATAAGCTGTCAGGGTTAAGGTGTTAGAGTTATGGTTTTGCAGACTTAGCGAAATATCTGTAAAGATTCTTAATAAAAAACTTTCATAGAATTTATAAGATATAATCATTAATATAATAAAACATAACATAATAATATCAAACATTCTTTATAGGAATAAAATATGATTTGTGTGATTCTTGAATTAGGATATTGAAAAAGATTATATCATGAGTTGTAATCATTTAGTCATAAGGAAACCAACCATATCTACATATGATATTGAATAGTTTAAACAAGTTTTACAGGATTTGTGAGCATCTAAACACTATTAACACATGAGGATGCCAACAATCTTCCCTTTTTTGATGATCACAAATCATTGGATTTAAATTCAAATCAATGGATTTAAATTGAATTTGGAGGCCTTTATTCTCTCCCAATTTTTATTATCAATAATAAAATAAGAGAAAAAATAAAATAAAGAATAAATGATGGTAAGTATGATAAATAATCAAAAATAGTGAATGTTGTATTGGATAAAAAGATAAGGTTCATTACAATCATAAGGAAAAATAAAAAACATATCTATCGAAACAACATCCCTCAATTCTCTTCAGTGTTAGCAGTCTTCTCTTTTCCCATGGTAGAAATATTTGGAGGATCCATATGGGAATATGGAGAAGTTGTAGAAGGGGTTGGGAAAATTATTATAGATAGATGATGTACTCTACCAAAAATAGAAGGATTCAAAGATTGTTTGGTTGAAAAAAGGAAAATATTTCTCATTATTGAAAGGTCCAATGTAGCATAGATCCTGAGATACAGACATGGATGTAGAAGCAAATGTAGTAGAGGGGAAAGGGTTTCAACCATGCTGTAAAGGGGATACTACACGAGGAACTATGGCACTGAATTGCATATGGAGATAAGGATTTAAAAGATTGGTAAAATCAGTGATGACTTCACCTCTATATTGAAACGCCTTTTCAAAATCAACCTTGTTCAAAATAAACTCTTCCAAAGTAGGAGTGAACTCTGTCATTTTATATACATGATCCTTAATAGAACAACTCACATTAGGCATTTTTAAATTTTCTATAGGGTACGTGAAATGACTAGTCAATTTGTGATTTGTATAGATCCTCTTGAAGTAGACATCATCCATTTTAGTAATTTCATCATAGACCGTAAATGCTTATTTTGAATACAGTCGAACCATGTAATGGACATGTCACTATTTTTTACAATCATGGAGAGACTCTCCAAAATAGACTGACCTTTTAAAGACTAAATATCTTCTTGAATCACCTTTCAGAGTACCGAACTATCTGGTAGTTGAGATGGCTGAGAAGGTTTAGTATGGGAAAAAGGAGATGAGATGAATATAGAAGAAGCAGGAAGGCTCTGGAGAAAAGTCTCAAAAGAGTCCTTAAAAACACCAATTAACTCATTGATTGAAGATATCAATCCCCTAACTTTATATTTTATATTGGAATTATAGGAAACACATTATCATGAACATAGACCAAATTATGATGGATCAGGGTCACAACATCTTAAGAAATTTTGTTTGTATATTCTGTGTGGAAATGAGAAATAGGGGGTTCAGAATTCTGAAATTCCATCATCAGTTCCTCAATCAGATATTTTAATGATATTACATTTGAAAATAATTACCGATTTTCATTCCTCACCTCTTGAATTTCATGCATCATCCTTGGTTGGTTTTATAGATAAGTTTTTCCAAGAGCATTCCAACATCTTGTTCAATTAGATGAGATACACGTGTAGGTTGAGATTTCAAAAGTTTTTCAAAATCATACATCATACATTCATATAAGGCCCCAGCCTTAAACCTTAATTAATATTGAATTAAATGTATAGTTCACATTGAGGATCTTTTCAGGTTTAGAGTTTTATAGAATTAGATCATAAATCATGAATTACATTCCACATATAAACAAAGTGGTTACATAAAAGATAGTACTCATTTTTCCCCATCAACAGAAACATATTTAAAATAAAACATCGATTCTTTCTTGACACTTCCTTGACACTATCATCATATCATGTACCATTCCCTTGACCTCTGAAAAACATTTCAAAAACATGGGATGAGTATAAAAAAGCTGAGTAAGGGATATAAAAATATGGAAAGGAAACATGGGTACATGTATACATAAGAATGAAATCATACTTTACCAATAAAACATAAGCACTTTAACATACCCCATAAAATCAAGAATAAATCATAGAAATCATAAGACATAAAGGTAACTTGAGTCATTCATAACATTCTTTTGTAGGGAGTAACCCTCTTGGTTACGTTTGGAATACCCATCACAGTATAGTCCCTAAATATCATCGGAGAAACCTTAATGTTTAACCCCTTCGCGTTACCCAATGAATTTGAGAGCTATATCGGGCTCACCCACCCTTAGTTTTTCACGGAACCACCCATCTTCATAATAATTCCCAAGAACCATAACATAATCGTATCACATAAAACATGCATAAAGGAAACATAACATTTCCACTTTTCAATCACAAGATATCAATACAACACATTGATATAAGAACATTATGAAAACCATTTTTAATACCAAAATAAATGAAAAGTAAAACATGGTATTTATTTTTCTTTTAAAAAAAGTTATGGCTTGTAGAGGAAGTCGAAACTCAAATAATGGTCACGGCGGCAGAGAAGTCGTTGTCGCCGCATACGTACGACAAAAACATTCCCTTTTGTCGTTTAGTAAAACACTTCATATAAAAAAGTTTCCTTTTGGATAAACATAAAATTCAAATGGGTTTATACACCATATAAAATAATGTTGTGTATAAAAAAAAATTTTCCTCAATTAATGTAGATTGAGACGAAATCCCTTACAAAGATGGTATCCTTGGATTAAGGATAAATCAATTACATAATTATGTGTGACAAACTAATACACCAAATATAAGTGGATATTAAGTGTAAAACAATCAGAGGTTATTCACACATATTCATAGAACTACATATTCAAGGAGTAAAAACTTATCCCAAAGAATCAAATTTGGGATAAGAAGTTCCCTTGCAAAAATTTGACAGCCTAACGGCGTCACTACAAAATTCCGAAAATGAGTTGATGAGAGATAAAAAGGGTATCTCATCACTTGGACATAAAATTTAAATCAATAAGGATATAGAAGAACATATCCCAACATAATATTATGTGAATTAAAAGACTCAACAAAAGAAGTCTTTTAAAAAAGAGGAGGGTGAAATGTTCCTTTACCGACATGGGTATCTTTCGAAACATACACCCTGTAAAAGAAAGAAAATAAAAAATTGATGTAAATACTCATAAATGAAATTATATTACACAATGAGTAAAACAATGGGCAGTACATACACCACTCAATGGAAATTTTGGAAAATTTAGCATAAATCTCACAGGAATAAAAGTGTGATGAAAAATCCCTTACGAAAACTCAGCAGCCTAACGACGCCACTTAAAACGTCCAAAAATTGATTTACTGAGAGAGAATAGGGTATCTCATCATGTGAACATTAAAATTACAGTAATATTAATATAAAATAACATCCCAATCACATGAAATAAGAGCTTAAAAGGAATAACATAAAAGAGTGTACTTCAAAAGAACGAGAGGAGTGGGATCTCTTACCTCAAGTCCGAATTGTCTTGTTCCTTTATTTATATTCCAGAATAATAAACTTTGGTCAATTTATAATTTCCTAAGTACCTTATTTAAAGATTATTATTCAGTTAATATGACATATTATAATGTTATAATAATTGTTTAATAATGTTAGTTCATATCAGATGTTTTTGCCGATGTTTGGTACATGAGTCAAAAATGAACTTGTTTGAAAAATGATTTCCCATGTAGTTATAAGTAAATAAATTCTAGAATATTATTAATGATTAAAATATCATATATATCCAGTACATATTCATTTTATACTATTCCATATCATTTGGAGATAAAAAACGAAAATCACCGTTCATGGAGACGGTAGGCCGTACGTACGCATGAACGCTACTTTCATTTTTTTGTCATATTAATGGAATTAAAAATAAATGATATATATATATATATATTATAATTCCAGTATAATATATATGTTATATATGTCACATATGTTCATTTTTTCATTATTTATACATTCCATGTATTGCATGTACGAGTCACATCACTTGAGGGGGCGGTAGTCCACACTTCCTCATATGAAATTATCGCATTTTCACAACATGAAAAGAATAAAGGTATGTTTTAAAGATAAAATAAAAAGGAATATAGTAATCATAAATACCATATATATCATATATAAAATACAATTACATCATAATGGCCACCTTTAAAGGTGTTACAAGAATATTGAACAATCCTCGTTTCGTGAGGCAGAAAATTGCCAACCATAGAAACAGTATGTTCTTTAACCATTAGACGAAGGTGTGTGTAAGTGTAGATCGAATCCTTCACATAAAAAAATCCAAGAATATTTAAGTTAATATTGTTGTTACAAAATAAAAGAATAAAAAGAGTTTATGGGGTTGGAGAAACAAAATAAAACATAAGAACACAAGAGAAAACACTACCTTTAGAACGGGTAACTATCTTTGATTTAAGCTCAAAGTATTCCTTGGAAAGGATTCTGTCCACAGTGAGGCTACAATGATTAATAGAGGGATCTGTAGAGATGAAATGGGTAGGGGTTGGCCGAGACAAGGGCTTTGGAAGTGTGGGTAAGGAGGTAGAGGTGGGGGCCTTTTATAAGAGGGGAGGAGGGGCACTCTTGGAAGGTAAAGAAATGTTACTTTATTTTAAAATGCGTTTCGGATTTAAAAGGTCCCACAATGATATAATTCGAGGATAAGGTGATAAGGGTTCCAAAGATACCCATAAAATAGGTTTTTGACAAGTGTAGGTCTTAGATTTTACATTATCATTTCATTTTATTTAAATCGTTAAATAATGAGGTAATCGCTGCATCATCATGATGTCATAAAACATTTAATTTATTTAATGTCTAAAAATTATAAAAAAATACTATGATGTAGGAAATATTTTTATATTTCCAATGACTATTTATAGTAAAACAGGTAACTTGTATAACCCCATTTACAAATTGTTTTAGTAAAATAACTCATGTTTGTGTCATTTTAATTTTAACATTAAATAAAAAGATATTAATGTCATTTTCCTTCCAAAGTGGCTCCATGGGGTCCCCAAGTAGACCCATGGCTTGTCTGGGTCGGCCATGACACATCCAATAAGGGTGGGACATGTGTCTAGGTAGTTTCATTTTATTATAATATCATTTTTGCCTTAAATTGCACTAATTACCTCTAATCGCTATTAAAAACTTAATAAGTTACTATTCACCAAAAAAATTATTTTAATCCCATTGAACCACATTTTACTTATTAATGACAACCATGTATGTCAGATTTTTGAAATTCAAAACACAGAGGTGGTAAATTTTCATTTAAACGAAAAATCAGTTTTTTAAGTACCACTTAGTGGTTTCACTATTCATCAAAAATTGAAGTTCTTCAGAAAAATACTAAAACTTCACCCTAAGCTATATTTTATATTCCAAATTCAAAAAAAAATGTCTATTTTAGAAAATTAAAAACATATTAGTGACATTAATTAATTTAATAATTAATTCCCGCTGTCAGAGCAAATAGCGTGTTTTTAGGAAACAAAAAGTATCAAAAGATTGACACTAGTTCAAGTCTGATTTCAAAGTGAAATTAATTCCAATATCCAACATTTTATTACATGGTAAAAATATATTCTATTTACACTTTAAAAACAATTAAAAAGATAATATAACTATATAAATAAATTCTATTAAAAAGTGGTTTTGAATTAAAATACAACACTTTTCACTATTTCTAAAAAATGAACATTATCAGAAAAATACCAAAAATTTATCCAAAGTAAATTTCAATGTTCCAATCATAAAGAATAAGTTTATTTTGACAAATATATCTTATAAAATTGTCAAAAGATAGATTTAAAAATGGTTCTCCATCAAAAAGCGGTAAAACAATCTTAAAAAAAATTAGAATGTTTACGCTTAAAATAGGATTCATTAGCATTTTTAATCCTCTAACATTTATTGTAAAGAGTAAAAATATTTAAAAAAAATATATAATAATTTTTTAGTTAGTTCTGTTCATTCCCGCCATTGCAACGGCTTGGCGTTAACTACCATTTAAAATAATATTATTTTATTATTAGAGTGCAACGTAAGATTCCCAAGAAACTCGTTGTAGCATATTGGGTATGCCATCGAGCATAACATCCCTTTTAAAGTAATATTAATATTTTATTCAAAAATATGGATAAATATAAAAATGTCATATTCTTTATTTACTTCGGGTGTTACATCCTTCCCCCCTTTTGGGAATTGCATCCTCACATTTTTTAAAATTGGGCTTGGAAACATCCTTGAAAGTCCCACATCGGACCGAGAGTCGGTAAAACAATCACTTTAAAATAAAGAAAGATAAGTACAGAGGTCACCCGAGTTAACCCATACTAGGATTCCTTATAGGAAAACATGGACATGGAGGAGAAAACATAGGGTCATGTTCGGATGGAGAGTGATAGAAAACATGTTTAGGAGAAAGTTAACCACAAGAAAATCACAAACTTGTGATGGGTTTAATGGTATTCGATTACCCAGTATGAAATGTTAATAGACTACATTTTTTTTAAGTTTCTTTTTATTGTGGAATTTATTCATAAGGAAACATAATCACTTATCATGTTGACTTTCAAGTTTTATTATATTTCTTATACAAACTCATATTTTCTCCAAAAGATGATTATTTATGAAGACTTGTTCACATTAAAAGTACTATAATCAACTTCTAGAGAATCACCTTATCCACAAAAGAGAACTATATACTTCCCTTGTCTTTAGACTTTAACCAAAACCAAAACTAAAAAGTTTAGTACATGATCAGATAATCTAGAAAAGGACAACCCTTTATAAAAAGAAAATATATTCTTAATCTCCAAAATTTGTCCAACAAAACCCAAAGTTCAACGAGGACCATTCGATAAACAATTTGTCCATAAAATTCTTCAAAGTAAACCAAACAAATATTGAAACCCATATATTTGAAGTATTTAGTCACATAGTCTTCCAAGTTAAATCGTAACATTTATCTCCAAACAATATCAGTTGCTCTTAAAGTCTCGTATTGAAAAGTAATTAACCTAATCACATATCCTTGATGATAGGTTAATAAATTTCCATAGATAACCCAAAATCAACTTACTATTAATTCATAAAATCATCTAACTCCAAACAATCAGTCAAAATAACCATGGAATTCATGTAGTCCAGTGGTAGGTGATAAATACCAGTCGCACTTTAGTTGTGGGTTCGATTCCCACGGCTTTGTCCGACGCGACGGGTTGTCAGACGGTCTGCATGTTGTCATTTTTATAAAACTCCAAAAATAACCCTAACATGTTTTAATATCAATAGTTTCCTTATACCTCTCATTTTCATCCAAATTCATTACGATCTCAACATCTTAATTCCTGAAGTCTTATTTCACCACAATAAGATAAAATAAAATGACTCCCAAAATGAATAACATCATACCTTGATCATGGTGTCCACTTGGTTTCATTGTCATCTTGCTCATGTAGGTAGAAGTCCCATGCATTACAACAATGATTTAGGGATCCTTCAAAATCATTTTCTTCCTCCATCCAAATACACTTTGTACAACATGGGTCATATGGGTGTTCACATAAAAACAATTTTGGAAAATAATCATGTATGACATATAATTCCAAAACATCTGATAAAACATGATTTCTATAAAATAGTTGGACTGAATTTGAGTTGAAACTTTCTATTATTGGTCCTTTTAAAATACCATAAGTATGTGCTGAGAGACTATATTTTAAAAGGAAAATATAAATAGGTTTCGCAAGGGTCTCCTTCTTCAGCACCATTTTTAAAATCATAATATGATTCAAATTCTTGTGATAAGGTAAAATATTTGAAAATACCTTGATAATATTTACCTTTCTTGAAAATATGAGAATATTGTGAAAATATTATTTGTCTAAATACAACCCATGATCCACGATGATAATGAGGTACAGTGGAGGTGTTTGATATCTCAAACAACAGCTTGCAAGTTAGTTGTATGCTAGAAAGAGTTTCATAATCATCCGAACATGACTTTGCAATAATTATTGCAAGCATGTCATCAGGAAGAGATAGGAATGTAGTTTGAGATCCTTCTCCTTCCATTCATAACCGACTTGACTTGACTTGAAAAAAGTAATAAAACAAGGATTTAACTGAAATAATAGATATAGGGACTAATCATGTCTCTAACAAAAACTCCTAATCCCTAATGTTGTCTAAGCCGACCTCTGATACCAACTATAAGGCCCCAGCCTTAAACCTTAATTAATATTAAATTAAATGAATAATTCACATTGAGGATCATTTCAGGTTTATAGTTTTAGAGAATTATATCATAAGTCATGAATTACATTCCACATTTAAACAAAGTGGTTATATAAAAGATAGTACTCGTTTTTCCCCATCAACATAAAAAAATTTAAAATAAAACATTGATTCTTTCTTGACACTTCCTTGACCCTATCATCATATCATGTACCATTCCCTTGACCTGTGAAAAGTATTTCAAAAACTTGGGATGAGCATAAAAATCTCAGTAAGGGATATAAAAATATGCAAAGGAAACATGGGTACATGTATACATAAGAATGAAATCATACTTTACCCATAAAACATAAGCACTTTAACATACCCCATAAAATCATGAATAAATCATAGAAATCATAAGACATAAAGGTAACTTGAGGCATTCATCACATTATTACGTAGGGAGTAACCCTCTTGGTTATGTTTGGAATACCCATCACAGTATATTCCCTAAATCGCTTCGGAGAAACCTTAATGTTTAACCCCTTTGTGTTACCCAATGCATTGGAGATCTATATCGGGCTCACCTGCCCTTAGTTTTTCACGGAACCAACCGTCTTTATAATAATTCCCAAGAAGCATAACATAATTGTATCACATAAAACATGTATCAAGGAAACATAACATTTCCACTTTTCAATCACAATATATCAATACAACACATTTATATAAAAACATTATGAAAAACATTTTCAATACCAAAATAAATGAAATGTAAAACATGGTATTTATTTTTCTTTTAAAAAGGTATGTCTTGTAGAGGAAGTCGAAACTCAAATAATGGTCACGGTGGCGGAGAAGTCGTTGTCGCCACATACGTACGACAAAAAAATTCCCTTTTGTCGTTTAGTAAAATGCTTAGTATAAAAAATATTCCTTTTGGATAAACGTAAATGTCAAAGGGGTTTATAAACCGTATAAAAGAAGGTTGTGTATAAAACAATATATGCCTCAATGAATGGAGATTGAGATGAAGTCCCTTACAAAGATGGTATCCTTGGATTAAAGATAAATCAATGACATAATTATGTGTGACAAACTAATACACCAAATATAAGTGGATATTAAGTGTAAAAAATCAGAGGTTATTCACACATATTAATAGTACGACATATTCAAGGAGTATAAGCTTATCCCAAAGAATCAAAATTGGGTTAAGAAGTTCCCTTGAAAAAATTTGACAGCCTAACAGCATCACTACAAACATCATAAAATGAGACGATGAGAGATAAAAAGGGTATCTAATCACTTGGATATAAAATTTAAATCATTACGGATATAGAAGAACATATCCCAACATAATATAATGTGAATTAAAAGTCATAACAAAAGAATTCTTTTAAAAAAGGGGAGGGTGAAAGGTTCCCTTACCGACATTGGTATCTTTCGAAACATACACCCCGTGAAAGAAGGAAAGTACAACATTGATGTAAATACTCATAAATGAAAGTATATTACACAATGAGTAAAATAATTGGAAGTACATACACCACTCAAAGGAAATTGTGGAAAATGTAGCATAAATCTCACGGGAATAAAAGTGAGATGAAAAATCCCTTACGAAAACTCGGCAGCCTAACGGTGCCACTTAAAACTTCCAGAAATGGATTTAATGAGAGAGAATAAGGTCGCTTATCATATGAACATAAAAATTACAATAAGAGTAATATAAAATAACATCCCAATCACATGAAAGAAGAGTTTAAAAGGAATGACATAAAAGGGTGTACTTAAAAAGAACGAGAGGAGTAGGATCCCTTACCTCAAGTCCGACTTGTCTTGTTCGTTTCTTTATATTTCTGAATAATAAACTTTGGTCAATTTATAATTTCCTAAGGACCTCATTTAGAGATTATTATTCAGTTCATATCACATATTATAATGTTATAATAATTGTTTAATGATGTTAGTTCATATCAGACATTTTTGCCGATGTTTGCTACATGAGTAAAAAATGAACTTGTTTGAAAAATGATTACCCATGTAGTTATAAGTAAATAAAATCCAGAATATTACTAATGATTAAAATATCATATATATCTAGTACATATTCATTTTATACTATTCCATATCATTTGGAGATAAAAAACAAAAAGCATCGTTCATGGAGACGGTAGGCCGTACGTACGCATGAACGCTACTTTCATTTTTTTGTCATATTAATGAAAATAAATATAAATGATATATATATATATTATAATTACAGTATAATATATATGTTATATAGGTCACATATGTTCATTTATTTCATTCTTTATACATTCCATGTATTGCATGTACGAGTCACATCACTTGAGGGGGCGGTAGTCCACACTTCCTCATATGAAATTATCGCATTTGCACAACATGAAAAGAATAATGGTATGTTTTAAATATAAAATAAATAAGAATATAGTAAACATAAATACCATATATATCATATATAGAATACAGTGACATCATAATGGCCACCTTTAAAGGAGTTAAAAGAACATTGAACAATCATCGTTTCGTGAGGCAGAAAATCGTCAACCATAGAAACAGTATGTTCTTTAAACATTAAACGAAGGTGTGTGTAAGTATAGCTCAAATACTTCACATAAACACATACTAGTATATTAAAGATACTTTTTTTTGTTACAAAATAAAATAATTAAAAGAGTTTTGAGGGTTGGAGAAACAAAATAAAACATAAGAACACAAGAAAAAACACTACCTTTAAAACGGGTATCTCTCTTTGATTTATGCTCAATGGATTCCTTGGAAAGGATTCTATCTAATATGAGGATTCAATGATGAAGAGAGGGATGTGGAGAGATGAAATGGGCAGGGGTTGGCCTATCCAAAGGCTTTGGAAGTGTGGGTAAGGAGTTAGAGGTGGGGGCCTTTTATAAGAGGAGAGGATGGGCACTCTTGGAAGGTAAAGAAATGTTACTTTATTTTAAAATGAGTTTCAGATTTAAAAGATCACACATTCATAAAATTCTAGGATTATGTGATAAGGGTTAGAAATATACCATACATTAGGTTTTTGACAAGTTTAGGCCTTGGATTTTACATTACCTTTTAATTTTATTTAAATCATTAAATAATGAGGTAATCGCTGCATCATCATGATGTCATAAAAAATTTAATTTATTTAATGTCTAAAATTTATTAAAAAAATACTATGATGTAGGAAATCGTTTTAGCTTTCCAATTACTCTTTATAGTAAAAAATCTGACTTTTATAACCTCATTTACAAATTGTTTTAGTAAAACACCTCATGTTTGTGTCATTTTAATTTTAACATTAAATAAAAAGATATTAATGTCATTTTCCTACCAAAGTGGCTCCATGGGGTCCCCAAGTTGACCAATGGCTTGTCTTTGTCGGTCATGACACATCCAATAATGGTAGGACATGTGTCTAGGTATTTTCATTTTATAATAATATCATTGTTTCCTTAAATTGCACTAATTACCTCTAATCGCGATTAAAAACTTAATAAGATACTATTCACCAAAAAAATATTTTAATCTCATTGAACCACATTTTACTTATTAATGAGAACTATGTATGTCGGATTTTTGAAATTCAAAATACAAAGGTGGTAAAATTTCATTTAAACGAAAAATCAGTTTTCTTAAGTACCACTTAGTGGTTTCACTATTCATCAAAATTTGATGTTCTTCAGAAAAATACCAAAACATCACCCTATGCTATATTTGATATTACGAATTCAAAAATGATGTCTATTTTACAAAATTCAAAACATATTAGTTACATTAATTAATATAATAATTAATTCCTGCTTTCAGAGAAAATAGCGTGTTTTTGTGAAACAAAAAGTATCAAAAGATTGACACTAGTTCAGGTCCGATTTCAAAGTGAAATTAATTCCAATGTCCACCATTTGATTACATGGTAAAAATATATTATATTTGCAATTTAAAAACAATTAAAAAGATAATACAACTATATAAATAAATTCTATTAAAAAGTGGTTTTGAATTAAAATACAACACTTTTCACTATTTCTAAAAAATAAACATTATCAGAAAAATACCAAAAATTTATCCAATGTAAATTTCAATGTACCAATCATAAAGAATAAGTTTATTTTGACAAATAAAGCTTATAAAATTGTCAAAATATATATTTAAAAATGGTTCTCCATCAAAAGGTGGTAAAACAATGTTTTAAAAAAATATTAGAATGTTTACGCTTAAAATTGGATTCATTCACATTTTTAATCCTCTAACATTTATTGTAATGAGTAAAAATATTTGACAAACATATATAGTAACTACTGGAAAAGTAGGCTATACCAACGGTTTATAACCGTTGGTATAGGCTGGAAAACCGTTGGTATAGGGTATACCAACGCTTTTCCAAACCGTTGGCCAGTTAGCCATGAGGAAAGCCCTATACCAACGGTTTCATTTAAACCATTGGTATAGGTGTTTGAGAATTCTGGGAAAATCTTTACCAACGGTTCTGAAACGTTGGTATAAGTTTTTCCAGAATTCTGGAAAAAGCTTTACCAACGGTTCAGAACCGTTGGTATAAGTTTTCCAGAATTCTGGAAAAAAATTTACCAACCGTTCGGAACTGTTGGTATAAGTTTTTACAGAATTCTAGAAAAAGCTTTACCAATGGTTCAGAACTATTGGTAAAGATTTTCCCAAAGCTGCTGCACTGCATCCCCCAGAAGCCCTACCATACACCTGCATAAAAAAACATAGCACAACAGCCCTCCAGTATACCCTCCACTATACACCTGCATAAAAAATATCACAAAATCCAAATAAAGACTTCAAACAATATAAAAAAACCTAAAATAGCCCAAAAAAACACATATGACAACAATCATCCTGTGGTAATTCACCTCACCCATCAAATTCTAAAAGGCAGAATAGATTGATAAGTATCTATTAGAGTTTAATAAGACATTCAAATTGACTCAAATCCCATTTTTTATACTAGGTTTGGGTAGGTAATGATTTGTGATGAATTTTGCATTGAACTTGTATTGTTTATAATATATGGTGAAAAGATATTTTCTTAGGAGTCTCGTCACTTATGACCCCATGTGTGAAACTACCCAACTCATGAAAAAGAGTTTGCGACTATCGTTGATGAGTGTAAATTTCAGTTGTATTCACTTAAAATGATTTAATTTTGAAATAAAAGAGACACTTTTAGTGGTGTCGTCCACACCGCACCTCGGATTGAGGAAGAGTTGACTCATACATGTCACAAATGACCCATGGATACATTTCCTAAAGTATCAACAGTTTCCGAATGCCTTTGGTCTATAATCCGTATGTCAATTGTTGTTTTAACTTAAACTGTTGTCCATTTCAAAGAAAAGTGACACACTTTGAGTGGTGCTGGACACACCGCGCCTTGGATTGAGGCGGGGTTGACTCGTACACGTCACAAATGACCCATGGATAATTTTCCTAAAGTTTCAATAGAATCCGAAAGTGTTTGGTCGGTTTTCTGTATGTCTTTTTTTACATAAAAGCGCATCCATTTTAAACAAAAGAAAGACACTTTGAGTGGTCCCGGACACACCGACCCTCAGATTTAGGCAAGGTTGACTTGTACACGTCACATATGACCCATGGATCATTGTCCTAAAGTTTCAATAGAATCTGAATGCGTTGGGTCGGTTTTCCGTATTCCAGTTGTTGTTTTCACTTAAAATCATTTTCATTTCAAATAAAAGTTAGACACTTTGAGTGGTGTTGGCCACAACACGCCTCGGATTGAGGTGGGGTTGACTCGTACACATCAAAAATGACCAATGGATACATGTCCTAAAGTATCAACAGTATCCGACTGCGTTTTGTCAGTTTTCCGTAAGTGGTTTTTTTTACTTAAAATCGCATCCATTTTAAACAAAAGAAAGACACTTTCAGTGGTCCCAGCCACACCGGCCCTTGGATTGAGGCGGGGTTGACTCGTACACGTCACAGATGATCCGTGGATACATGTCCTAATGTATCAATAGTATCCGAATACCTTTGGTCCATTTTCTGTATGCCAGCTATTTTAACTTAAACTGTTGTCCATTTCAGAGAAAAGTGACAAACTTTGAGTGGTCCCGACCACACCGGCCCTCGGATTGAGGCGATGTTGACTCGTAGACGTCACATATGACCCATGGATCATTGTCCTAAAGTTTCAACAGAATCCGAATGCGTTTGGTCCGTTTTTCGTATGCCAGTTGTTGTTTTTACTTAAAATCCTGTCCATTTCAAATAAAAGATAGACACTTTGAGTGGTGTTGGCCACACCGCGCCTCGGATTGAGGTGGGGTGACTCGTACACGTCAAACATGACTCATAAATCATTTTCCTAAAGTTTCAACATAATCCAAAAGTGTTTGGTCGATTTTCCGTATGTTGTTTTTTTACATAAAAGCCCATCAATTTTAAACAAAAGAAAGATACATTGAGATGTACCGGCCACACTGGCTATCAGATTGAGGTGGGGTTGACTCGTACAAGTCACATATGACACACAGATCGTTTTACTACAATTTAAATAGAATCCGAATGCGGTTGGTTGGTTTTCCGTATGTTAGTTGTTGTTTTAACCTAAACTGTTGTCTGTTTCAAAGAAAAGTTAGACACTTTGAGTGGTACCGGCCACAACGCACCTCAGATTGAGGCGGAGTTGACTCGTACACGTCAAAAATGACCCTTGGATCATTGTCCTAAAGTATCAACAGTATCCGAATTCCTTTGGTCTATTTTCCGTATGTCAGTTGTTGTTTTAACTTAAACTGTTGTCCATTTCAAAGAAAAGTGACACACTTTGAGTGGTGCCGGCCACACCGTGCCTCGGATTGAGGCGGGGTTCACTCTTACACATCACATATGACCTATGGATCATTGTCCTATAGTTTAAACAGAATCCGAATGCGTTTGGTCTGTTTTCCGTATGCCATTTGTTGTTTTCACTTAAAATCCTGTCCATTTCAAATAAAAGTTAGACATTTTGAGTGGTGCCGGCCACACCGCGCCTCGGATTGATTCGGGGTTGACTCCTACATGCCAAAAATGACCCATGGATACATGTCCGAATGTATCAACAGTATCTGAATGTGTTTGTTCCATTTTCCGTATGTGGTTTTGTTTACTTAAAAGCACATCCATTTCAAAGAAAAGTGACACACTTTGAGTGGTACCGGCCACACCGGCCCTCGGATTGAGGCGGGGTTGACTCGTACACATCACATATGACCCATGGATCGTTTTACTATAGTTTAAACAGAATCCGAATGCGTTTGGTCTGTTTTTCGTATGCCAGTTGTTGTTTTCACTTAAAATCCTGTCCATTTCAAATAAAAGTTAGACACTTTGAGTGGTGCCGGCCACCCCGTGCCTCGGATTGAGGCGGGGTTGACTCGTACACGCCAAAAATGACCCATGGGTACATTTCCTAAAGTATCAATAGTATCTGAATGCATTTGGTCCTTTTTCCATATGTGGTTTTTTTACTTAAAAGCGCATCCATTTCAAAGAAAAGTGCCACACTTTGAGTGGTACGGGCCACATCGGACCTCGGATTGTGGCGGGGTTGACTCGTACACATCACATATGACCCATGGATAATTGTCCTATAGTTTAAATAGAATCCTAATGCATTTGGTCTATTTTCCGTATGCCAGTTTTGTTTTCACTTAAAATCCTGTCCATTTCAAATAAAAGTTAGACAGTTTGAGTGGTGTCGGCCACACCGCGCCTCGGATTGAGGCGGGGTTGACTCATACACATCAAATATGACCCATGGATACATGTCCTAAAGTATCAACAGTATCCGAATACGTTTGGTACTTTTCTGTATGTGGTTTTTTTACTTAAAAGCGCATCCATTTTAAACAAAAGAAAGACACTTTGAGTGGTAACGGACACACCGGCCCTCGGATTGAGGCGGGGTTCACTCATACACGTCACATATGACCCATGAATCATTGTCCTATAGTTTAAATAGAATCCGAATGTGTTTGGTCTGTTTTCCGT
This sequence comes from Viscum album, assembly GCA_963277665.1. Classification (NCBI taxonomy): domain Eukaryota; kingdom Viridiplantae; phylum Streptophyta; class Magnoliopsida; order Santalales; family Viscaceae; genus Viscum; species Viscum album. Next base: position 1,006,540,958 of record OY728119.1, on the reverse strand, counting down.
ATACCAGTTGTTGTTTTAACTTAAAATCCTGTCCATTTCAAATAAAAGTTAGACACTTTGAGTGGTGTCGGCCACTACTTCAAAGCACATTTTCAATATCATTTTACACATGCATAAACATGAAATACATGGATAAATAAGAAAGCTAAGTAAAAAAATAGAAAAATGAGTATCACAGTACCAAGGAAAACTAAAGGTCTAGGTAGTAGACTAATCATACAATAAGAATCAAGTGCAAAAAACAGAATCCGAATGCAACGTCCCTATGAAGCAGAGGAAATCCCAAAAGTGGAAAACCATGTTCAAAAATAAAGAGTTATACAGAATTCAAAAATGTAATGGATAAATCTGCCTCTGATCACCATCACCATCACCACTATCATCATCAGCCTCATCCTCACCGCCATCTATGTCCTCGTCGTCGTCCTCGTCATCGTCTTTATGCTCATCGTCGGCCTCATCCTCATCCTCGGCATCATCCTCACCCTCAGCCCCATCCTCGCCCTCGGCCCCATCCTTGCCCTCGTCCACATCCTCATCCGCTCCCTCTTCCTCTTCAGCATCTTCGTCATCACCAGGAATGTCATCATCTCGATCGCCACTAGAGCTTCCGCCTGGTGCATTGGATGATGCACCCATCGACGACATAAATGTCTGACAAGCCGCACTAGCCTCTGGTGGAAGTGATGAAGATAATGCTTTCATCGGTTTCATAAATTCTATGTCTCTTGTTTGAACTGGTACTTCCAACTCTGTGACCCTTTTATCAGACTGTCTTGCATGCTCCTTGACCTATTCCAACTCGGTGGTACTAGAATGGATACCTGGAGACGACCAATACCTCGTCAGGAATATATTCTTACCAGGTTGGCAGCGTACTCGACCAGAGTGCTCATCTCCGAAAACCTGATATAAATAATCGTGTGGCCCAAAATTGTCAGGCTCCTGGGCATCAAGAGCCTCTAAAGTAGCCTGTAAAAAATATTAATATATTATTAAATTTAAAATTAGATATTAAACATTGAAATAAACAAATTAAAACTTACAATCTTCTCTTGGGTCGGTTCATTTACCCCAGTTCCATCTTTTTTTCTTCTACTCGAGAAAAACAATTTTGCTCGAGGGATACGCCCTTCAATATTCATTTTGTGCTTCTGTAATGAAATTGAAACAATATAAAGTGAAAGTATAATCATATATTCATTATTCAATAAATCACATAATTTCAGTAGGATCCAATAAGAAGGGAATGTCCTAAAGAAAAATTATAGACAACTATATCGTACCTACTGCCTCTCATGATCTGCCATAGTTGTGCGCCCCAAAGTGTGGAGTTATTTCTTTGAATCATTGTTTTTTTTTTTGTTTTTTTCAGACGATTCCTAAATAATGATTAATAATTAATAAGATTATATTAATGAAAAATATGAAAACTCTCATTTAAATAACTCAAATGAGATTAATACCTTAAATTTGGCAGTCGCCCAATGGGTAATCATTTGGCGATATTGCTCTATCGGGCAGTCATCCATGATAAGTAATGTCTTTAACTATGTGCTCACTCTATCACACCAACCAACATACAGCTCAAGCTTATAAGCTCTCCAAAGCTCTCCCAGCTCTTTTAAACGCGCTGGTCATGCACCTTCGCCATCAGGGAAGTTAAACCGAAGCTGAAACCAAATTGATTAGTTCATTTAAATACAAAAATATACTACATTAAATCCAATAGATTTTTTACCCATATTTTTTCCCACGCGTTATCCTTGACTTCGGGTGGCAGATGTCTCCAAGAGAGAGGGATAACCGGAATGATATCGGAGAATTTGGCTACCATCGCCAAAAAACCCCGACATTGCTGCCCATATTTCTCAATCATTTGTCCATAAACATTGTATTCGACCATCAACTGTGTCTGGAGGTTCCATACCGCACGCAAGCGAGTACGCCCCCTCCCCCACCTCCTATCTGTAGAAGAATCTATTATTAAAGAAAAATAATATCAAAACAAGTTATAATAAAAATAAATTTTGGTATAAAAATTTGATAGAGTTATATAAATATACATGTGGTAGTTGGATCAATGGGTGCAGAAGCCGAAGGAGTGTCCTGTACAGGTGGAGTGTCCCTCAGTGTATGCTCCTCAGCCACATACTGTGTTGCAGCAGGAGTCGAAGAAGGTGGAATATAATAGCCCAGAGATAATGAACCAGAAGCAAAAGATAATGGAATAGACGTCTGGCCAGCTGGTAGTGTAAACATCGGAGGCCTAGATATCTTATATGTCCCTGAAGATACGCCAGGATCAAAATAGGTCGTAGAAGATTAATCTGTGGTAGTGGGTCGTCTAACTCTCACCCCACGAGCCCTCGTACCACCGACCTCAGTACCGGGACCACTAGATGATCGTCCATCTCTGAAACCACCCTCCCTCCTACCACCAACCTCTCTACTGGGAGCAATATCAGGCTCCTTGTCAGATATCTGTCGTCTAGGGGGTGGATCCTGAAAAAAAAGTTTTATAGAAAAGTAAATGCATGATATTATAAGTTATTTAAATATTTATATTTGAAATAAAATAATCACAACAGGGATGAGTGGAGGAACACCCATCTGTACCATGCGACGATTATTATCTTTCATCTTTTTCCGCCGCCTCTCTTCAATGGGTGTCATTTCCTACAATGAAAACAAATATGGAAGTAATTAGAAACAGATAACTAATGTGTAACCCAAAAAACAAAATATAGAAAACCCATTATGATAAAAAGAACATAATGAAACAAAAGATTTATGGTGTTATGAAGGTAATTACTAGGATACACACTCTGAATGATGTTGGTGAAACATGTAGGTGTGAACACGGCTGTATGATTCTATATATTTCCCACCACAACTTCGGGTTCACAATCAACTCTGAAAATTGATCTGTTGGGGTAATCATAAGTAATAAACGGATTGCTTACAATTGTAGTAGGGATAGTGTCAACTTCATCATCACCATCATCAAAAACATGTCTGGGATTTACTTCAATAATTACACCAAATTTAGGATGACGATGATCTTTGACATAAAAAACTTGTTTCAACATTGATGCCAATACATATGGTTCATCGGTGGCAAGAGTGCGAGTCATGTCAATAACTCGAAATCCACAATCATCAATAAAGGTCCCTTGCCTCGTCATTGAATCAAACCATTAACATTTCATCATCGTGACTCGACCATCCGAGTAATAATCCAAAATTATTATTTTCTCCACGACACCATAATAAGCAACATTTTCAGAACGAGGTCTAGTGTCCGATGAACTGGCATAACAGTCTGTTGTGGTAGTTAGCATAACACCATTTTTCTTTGTTCTCATGTTTCTTGCTCGTTCAGCGATAATAAATTTTTATCCATTGATCAAAAGTGATTTACAAGCACGAACCATGGTATTAGGACCAAAAGCTAAAGCTCTTATTTCCTCAGAAATAGAGTCTGTAGGCAAACTCGATACCTGAAATATAAACAAATAGTAAACTTAATTAAATATTATTTTCATTTTGTTTTTACAGAAATATTTTTACCTTCAATTTTAACCAAGCAGAAAACCCTTTGCTATGCAAAGTCTCCTTCAGTCTCAAAGATAAAGAACGATGCTTTCTATATATCAATTATTTATGTTCCCTTTAGATAAAAATAGTAATAGTTTAACAAATATTTAAAATTACAAAAGATAAGATAACAGATACATGTACAATTAACTTACTTAATATACTCATCGAACAAATCACAATTGAACAACACTGTGCGATGTGCCATCTCTCGCTCTTCGAGGCTTAATGTTGTCAATTTATATGATCCCGGAATTCCTCTTGTCTGAGGAAGTGATGGAAAACTGGGTTCAATTTGCCCATACTGTTCTTCTTCATTTCTCATTGGTCTTTTTATTCTCGTAGTATGATCAGACAAATACATTGAGCAGAAATCCATAAATTCTTGAGCCAAGAAAAAGTTCACAATAGAACCTTCGGGATAATTCCTGTTCCGAACATATGATTTCAATGTGCACATGTTTCTTCCAGTTGGATACATCCAAAGGAAAGCAACGGGTCCTCCAAGAAGTATTTCTGTTGGAATATGGGCAGTCAGATGCAACATGAATGTAAAAAATGATGGAGGGAATATTTTCTCTAACTCACACAAAATTAATGGTGTCTCTGCCAACAGTTTTTTCACGAGGGATTTGGACAACCTCATAGCACAAATATCTCTAAACAGATAGCACAACCGAATAACTGAGACTCTAACATTATTGGACAAGAGATGACAGATTGCTATTGGAATCATCTCATGAAAAAGGTCGTGATAATCATGAGTCTTCAAATATTTCAACTTCAACTATTTTCTGTTGACCCGTTTTGATATATTTCTTGAATAGCCACGAGGAACTTTAATAGTCTCTAGCACTTCCAGAAATTGATTTTTTTCAGCAGGAGTCATCGCATAAGAAGCACATGGAACTTGCCATTTATTTTCACTGATACAGACAGGATGAAATTCTGGTCTGATCCCCCAATCTAACAAGTCGCGCTGAGATTGTAAGTCATCTTTTGTCTTCCCCTTGACATTTAGAAGAATCAAAAGCAACATTTCACATATATTCTTTTCAATGTGCATTATGTCTAAGAAATGACATAACAAGTTGGTTGACCAATATGACAACTCAAATAATATACTCTTCTTCTTCCAATTGTAACAGGTATCATTGGAAACATTTTTCCTCTTTCTAGATTTCATTAAACTCTTCTCAAATGAATAACTGAAATCTTTCAATTCATTAAGCACATCAGTTCCAGACATACGCTGAGGTGGATCGTCATTCTCCATAGTATTGTCAAATCTTCGACGATTGTTTCTATATGGATGGTTCATTGGAAAGAATCGTCGATGTCCCATAAAACTAAAACAACGACGATATTTCAGTCTTATCGATCGAGTATTCTTTATAAAAACAGGACATGGAAATTTTCCTTTTGTGCTCCAACCAGACATCATTGCATAAGCAGGAAAATCATTGATAGTCCACATAAGTGCAGCACACATCTGAAATATGTCTTTTGAACATGCATCGTATGTGGGAACACCCACATCCCAAAGAAGTTTCAACTCTTTTATTAAAGGTTTCATGTATAAATCTATATCATTTTCGGGATCAGAAGGGACAAATATTAGTATACTCAAGAAAGTGTAAGGATTTTTCATACACAACCAAGGGGGAAGGTTATAAATGTGTATGAAAACCGGCCATGTGTTGTGAAAAGTAAGCATCTGCCCAAATGGATTAAAACTGTCACATGAAAGACCCAGTCTCACATTACACACATCGGCTGCAAATTCAGGATATCGAGCATCAAATCACTGCCATGCAAATCCATCTGCAGGGTGAACCAACTCTTCATTATTCATTTTTCTCTCGGGGTCATGCCATCACATTTTTATGGATATTTCATCAGACATGAAAAGGTTCTGTAATCTGGGGATCAATGGAAAGTGCCACATTACTTTTTGTGGCACACGAGATGGTGTTCCATCATCTTTTGGATTCCATCGGGAGGTTTCGCATTTTATACAATCATTTCTTTCAGCAGTTTCCTCCCAAAATAAGCTGCAATCATTCGGGCAAGCATGAATTTTTTTTTGATAATCCATGTTCATCAACCAACTTCCATGCCATATAGTGGTTTGAGGGAATATCTACATCATCTAGAAGTAAGTCCTTCAAGAAGGTAAGAATGTAATCCATTTCATTATTTGAAATCCCATACATAGTTTTCCCATGAAACAATCGGATTAAAAATTCCAAATTTTTCATTTTATCACATTGTCGATATACTGGAGTCGTCGCAGCATCATTCAATTTTTTCACCCTATCAACATAATCATTTTCATTGGACGCATCATGTGTGCTTGTATCGAAATCCTGTTGGTTGGACATCCTTTCCTTCTCATGATGTCGAATAAATGGAAACCGATCATATATCAAACTCTCCAATTCAGTCCTATCATTTGGATCATCAACATTTTGAGATTCCATTTTCTCTCCATTGTGATACCACACATAATAGTTTGTTTGGAAACCATATTTGGTTATATGATAGCTAACTGCTTCATGGCCCAACCATGGTCTTCCAACACAATTAAAACATGGGCAGTGTATGCAACCACTATCTAAAGCCTTGTCAAATGCAAAATCTAGAAAACTTTTCAAATTATTTTGAAAATCGGTTGAAATCCGATCAGTTTCGTACATCCAACTTCTATCCATTCTGTAAAAAATCGCAATAAGTCATTTCAAAGAAATGAAATAATATTAAATTTTAATCAAAAAAATATTTATGTAAATGAAAATTGTTTACTCTATATAAAATCATAACTGACACATTACTCTATATGAGAATCATATTAAGAAATACAACAAAATACAGTGTATACAATAAAATAAGATACAAAATTTCTAATGCCTATATTCAAGGATTGACCAGTAAGATATTGGAAGTGGATCAAAGAATAAATAATCCTTAAGGGTCTTGTTGGGAGTATATGGTTTTATACTTTAACTTCTTAAAGTAGATCAGGATGAGGAGTAGGATGAGGATCATGGGAGTGGAAGGATTCTCCAAGGGGGGTGTGGCGTGTCCAGGGGGTGCGGGGTGTCTTGGGGGTGGTGGGTCCGTCCTGGGGGTCGGAGGTGTCAAGGGGTGGGGGCTGTCTAGGGGGGTCGGGGTGTCCAGGTGGGCAGGCTGTCTGTAGGGGTGGTCAGGTTGTCCAAGGGGGTCGGGGTGTATAGATATATTTATATGAAAAGAATACCCGCACAATAATCATGTAGCCCGGTCATTAGTCTAAACCCCAAGAACACATAAAAGAAGCTAGTATGGACATTTACTAAAATATTTAACACCATACGAATGAAAATACACTGTAAATATATTTTTAGAGGATATAATGGTGTGTGTGAAAAAAATGATATTAAATCAATTTAAATGAATATGGAACAAATGAGGGTTTATAATACACTAAGAGTACCTCAAACAATCCAAAACCACTATAGCACCACATATTCAACTTCATGAAACCGGACTTGGAAATCTTACCTATATATTTACTTATGACCACATAATTGGAACACTCTATTTATGGTTCTTGAACACAAGGAACAAAAAATGTTTGGTCTCTAGCAACTCAATCACCCCATTGTACCTCATAATCTCATTTCCCCTTATACTAAAATGGTCTCACTAGAAGCTACTATTAATACCGGACCTAAACCATTCATTTTCCTTAAAACAATGATCAAAGAACCATTGGAGGTATCTCTCATATAACCACAACCATTTTTATCTATGATGTAACAAAAATCACAAGAATAACTTTTATTCAATAACCTTTTGGTATATAATGTGCATCAACAATGGTTCAATTATATGGTTCATCACATTCCAATTTATTAATCACCCATACATGATAAAAATTGAACATTGAATTTCATTTAATTACAACCATCATATTTCATTTAATTCTTAACGAGCATAGAAGCATGGAAATTGGAATCTAATAACTTTAATTAGTCCCCAAAACTTTTGAATAAATTTAAAATGAAAAATAAAACACTTTGAAATCTAAATAATCACTATTAAGTAAAATGAGCTTGGAATTCTATTGCACAACTAAAAACACTCAACGATGGAATATACGAAAAGAATATTAATATAAATTATTAAAACAAGATAATAAAGTAACAATGAATGTTAAAACTAAACATGTGATTGAATTTTATAACATATAATAAAAATTTCTTGGTAATGAAACATGAAAGGAACATCAAAAAATTAGAAAACTGTCTAATGCAATCTATATGGGCTGGAATATGCATGGAATGTAAATAAAGAACGGAAACATAAATTGGGCTGGAACAGAAATTTGGCTGGAATATGAGAATAGAAATTGGTCTCATCCCACATCAAAATCGAAACTAAAAACTGAGAAAATACCTCATCCTTGGATGGGATGGAGGAAGAGAACCTAAAACACCTCCAAAATCGCCTCCAAAATTGCCCAAGCGCTCCCGTTTTGGGCTCTGGATCGTGAATGGGGGAGAGAATCAGCTACTGCCAATTTGGGGGAAAGTTTTCCCAACGGTTTTTAAAAACCGTTGGTATATAACTCCATCCCAAACCTATACCAACAGTTCCATTGAAACTGTTGGTAAATCTATACTCCAACGGTTCTAAAACAATTTGAACATACACTTTCAGGGTGTACCAATGGTTTTAAACCGTTGGTATAGTGTTTTTTACCAACGGATCAAGAGAACTGTTGGTATATATTGAAGATGGAATACTATACCAACAGTTTCAAACCGATGGTATTGTGTATTTCCAGAACATTTACACAGCACCCCCACCATTGCACCAGCACCCCCACGTACATAAAAAGCACCAGAACTATTGCACAGTATTAAAACAGCATAAAAACACCTGTAATAACACAAAAAAAACACATAAAACCATCAAACTCTTCTGACCATGTGGTGTACTAGAATTCCCTATTGAAATATTCATATGAAAAGAATAATCCAGTGGAGTTGAATAACAGTTTCAATAACTCAAAATGGGGTATGGAAACATACCCATGGTTCCATGGTGGTTATGAAACTAAATTTGAAAATGGGGTTGGGAAACTTACCCATGGTTCCTTGGTGCTTACAAAAGGAGTAAATTATAGAACTCATTATTTGATTTAAAATTCAGGTAGAACTGAAATGCTCAAAATTTTAACTTGTGATGGTCTAGAAGAATGGAATTGTATGTTATTTGAACTTAGTTAGAATAATATTAATGTTTTTAAGGCTATGAACACTAAATGGTACAAGTATGGTGCGATCTATTGGTCAAAGTAGGATTCTACCACATCGTACATCGGATTGAGGTGGGGTTGACTCATACACATAAAAAATGACCAATGTATCATTGTCCTAAAGTATCATCACAATCCAAATACATTTGATCATTTTTTCATATGTTAGTTGTTGGTTTCACTTAAAATGTTGTTCATTTCAAAAAAAAGTGAGACACTTAGAGTGATACTGATCACACCGTGCCTCAGATGGAGGCGAGTTTGACTCATACACATCACAACATACACATGTATCGTTGTCCTAAAGTATCAATAAAATCTGAAAGAGTTTTTTCAGTTTTCTATATGCAAGTTGTTTTCACTTAAAATCTTGTCCATTTCAAATAAAAGAGAGACACATAGAGTGATACCGGTGACACATTGCCTCAGATGGACGTGTGGTTGACTCGTACATGTCACAAATGACACATGTATAATTTTCCTAAAGTATCAATACGATCTGAAAGAGTTTGGTCCATTTTCTGTATGCAAGTTGTTGTTTTAACTTAAAATTATTTCCTTTTCAAATAAAAGTGAGACACTTTCAGTGGTACTGGCCACACCATGTCTTGGAATAAGACGGAGTTGACTCCTACATGTCACAAATGGTCCATGTATCATTTTTCTAAAGTATCAACACAATCTGAATGTGTTTGATCGATTTCCCATATGCCAATTGTTCTTTTCACTTTAAATCAAGTCCATTTCAAATAAAAGTGAGACACATTGAGTGGTACCAGCCACACCGTGCCTCATATTGAGGAAAAATTGACTGTTACACATTTAAAATGACCCATGGATCGTTTCTCTAAAGTTTCAATAGATTTCGAATGCGTTTGGTTGGTTTTTCATATGCCAGTTGTTGTTTTCACTTAAAATTAAGTCCATTTTATACAAAAGAGGGAAACTTTGAGTGGTATCGGCCACACAGCCCCTCGAATTGAGGCTAGATTGACTCTTACACGTCACATATGACCCATGTATCCTTTTTCTAAAGTATAAACACAATCCGAATGCGTTTGATTGGTTTTCCGTATGTCAGTTGTTGTTTTCATTTAAAATTAAGTCCATTTTAAACAAAAGAGGGACACTTTGAGTGGTACCGGCCACACCATGCCTCAGATTGAGGCAGGGTCAACTTGTACTCGTCACATATGATACATGGATCATTGTGATAAATTATCAACACAATCAGAATCTATTTGGTTGGTTTTCCGTATGTACTTAAGATGTTGTCCATTTTAAACATAAGAGAGACACTTTGGGTGGTTCCAGCCACACCGTGACTCGGATTGAGATGCAGTTGAGTTTTACACGTCACATATGACCCATGGATCCTTTTCCTAAAGTTTCAATAGAATATGAATGTGTTTGGTCGGTTTTCCGTATGTCAGTTATTTTTTTTACTTAAAATTTAGTCTATTTTAAACAAAAGAGAGACACTTTGAGTGGTGTCGGCCACACTGTGAATCAGATTGAGGCATGGTTGAATCATACACATCATATATAACCCATATATCATTGTGCTAAATTTTCAACAGAATCCGAATGCATTTGGTCAGTTTTGTGTATGTCAGTTGTTATTTTCACTTATAATTAAGTCCATTTTAAACAAAAGAGAGACACTTTGAGTGGCACCAGCCATACTGCGCCTCGGATTGAGGTGGGGTCAAATCTTACACATCACATATTATCCATGGATCCTTGTGATAAAGTATCAACACAATAAGAATATGTTTGGTTGGTTTTCCGTATGTACTTAAAATGTTGTTCATTTTAAACATAAGAGAGACACTTTGGGTGTTTCCGGCCACACCATGACTCAGATTGAGGTGCAGTTGACCTGTACACATCACATATGACCCATGTATCCTTGTCATAATGTTTCAATAGATTCTGACTTCGTTTGGTAGGTTTTCTGTATGCCAGTTGTTATATTCACTTAAAATTAAGTCTATTTTAAACAAAAGAGAGACACTTTGAGTGGTATTGGCCACACCGTGCCTTGGAATGAGGCGAGGTTGTCTCTTACACATCAAAAATGACCCATGGATTGTTTTCCAAAATTATCAACACAATCCAAATGCATTTGTTCTATTTTCCGTATGCCAGTAGTTGTTTTCACTTAAAATGTTGAGGCGAGATTAACTCGTACAACCACTAGGACAGCCCCCCCACACCCCGGATTGTGGCGGGATTTACTCATACACATTACATATTACCCATTTATCCTTTTTCTAAAGTATCAACACAATACGAATGCGTTTGATCGGTTTTCCGTATGTCAGTTGTTGTTTTCACGTAAAATTAAGTCCATTTTAAACAAAAGAGAGACACTTTGAGAGGTACCGGCCACACCACACCTCGGATTGAGGTGGGGTCAACTCTTACACGTCAAATATGACCCATGGATCCTTTTCCTAATGTTTCAACAAATTATGAATGCGTTTGGTCGGTTTTCCGTAAGTCAGTTGTTGTTTTCACTTAAAATTAATTCTATTTTAAACAAATGAGTGACACTTTGAGTGATGACAACCACACCGTGACTCCAATTGAGGCGGGGTTGACTCTTACACGTTATATATGACCCATGGATCGTTGTGCTAAATTTTCAACAGAATTCGAATGCATTTGGTCAGTTTTCTGTATGTCAGTTGTTGTTTTCACTTAAAATTAAATCCATTTTAAACAAAAGAGAGACACCTTGAGTGGTACCAGCCACACTGTGCCTCAGATTGAGGCAGGGTCAACTCGTACACATCACATACGAGCCATGGATCATTGTGATAATGTATCAACCCAATCATGATCCGTTTGGTCAGTTTTCCATACGTACTTAAATTGCTGTCCATTTTAAACATAAGAGAGACAATTTGGGTGGTTTCATCCACACAGTGACTCGGATTGAGGATCGGTTGACTTTTACATATCACATATGACCCATGGATCCTTTTCCTAATGTTTGAACAAATTATGAATGCGTTTGGTCGGTTTTCCGTATGTCAGTTGTTGTTTTCACTTAAAATTAAATCTATTTTAAACAAAAGAGAGACACTATGGGTGGTGACGGCCACACCGTGACTCAGATTGAGGCGGGGTTGACTCGTACATATTAAATATGACCCATGGATGGTTTTTCTAAATTTTAAACAGAATCCGAATGCATTTGGTCAGTTTTCCATATGTCATTTGTTGTTTTTACTTAAAATTAATCCATTTTAAACAAAAGAGAGAAACTTTGAGTGGTACCAGCCACAGAACACCTCAGATTGAGGCAGGGTCAAATCATACATGTCACATATGAGCCATGGATCCTTGTGATAAAGTATCAACACAATAAGAATCTATTTGTTTGGTTTTCCGTATGTACTTAAAATGTTGTCCGTTTTAAACATAAGAGAGACACTTTGGGTTGTTCTGGCCACACCGTGACTCGGATTGAGGTGAGGGTTAGTTTTACACGTCACATATGACCCATGGATCCTTTTACTAAAGTTTCAATAGATTATGAATGCGTTTGGCCGTTATTCCGTATGTCAGTTATTGTTTTCACTTAAAATTAAGTCAATTTTAAACAAAAGAGAGACACTTTGAGTGGTGCCGGCCACACCATGACTCAGATTGAGTAAAGGATGACTCTTACATGTCATATATGACCCATAGATCATTTTTTCTAATGTTTCAATAGAATCTGAAAGCATTTGGTCAGTTTTTCGTATGTTAGTTGTTGTTTTCACTTAAAATTTTGTCCATTTTAAACAAAAGAGAGACACTTTGAGTGGTACCAGCCGCACCACAACTCAGATTGAGATTGGGTTAACTCATACATGTCACATATGACCCATGGATCATTGTTCTATAGTTTCAATAGAATCCAAATGCATTTGGTCAGTTTTCCGTATGTCAGTTTTTGTTTTAACTTAAAATTAAGTCCATTTTAAACAAAGGTCAGACAGTTTGAGTGGTACCGGTCACACTGCACCTCGGATTGATGTTTTTTTGACTCTTACACATCAAAAATGACACATTTATCATTTTCCTAATGTATCAACACAATCCCAATGCGTTTGGTCAGTTTTATGTATGCCAGTAGTTGCTTTCACTTAAAATGTTGTTCATTTCAAATAAAAATTAGACACTTTGAGTGGTTCCAGCCACACCGAGCCTTGAATTGATGTGGGTTTGACTCCTACACGTCACAAATGTCCGATGAATCATTTTTATAAAGTATCAACACAATCCAAATAAGTTTGGTCGGTTTTCTGTATGTCAGTTATTTTTACATAAAATAGTTTCCATTTTAAACAAAAGAGAGACTCTTTGAGTGATTTAGGCCACACCGTGCCTTGGATTGAGGTGGGGTTGACTCATACAAGTCAAAAATTTCCCATGGATCATTTTCCTAATGTATCAACACAATTATAATGCGTTTGGTCAGTTTTCCATATGCCATTATTTGTTTTCACTTAAAATGTTGTGCATTTCAAATAAATGTTACACGGTTTGACTGTTTCCTTCCATACCACAGATCGAATTGATGCGGGGTTGACTCTTACACGTCAAAAATGTATCATGGATCGTTGTGCTAAAGTATAATCACAATCTGAATACGTTTGGTCGGTTTTCCATATGTCAGTTATTTTTACTTAAAACAGTGTTCATTTTAAACAAACGTGAGACACTTAGAGTGCTATCGGCCACACAGTGCCTTAGAATGAGGCGGGGTTGACTCGTACACATCACAAATGACCCATGGATCATTTTACTAAATAATAAACACAATCCAAATGCGTTTGGTTTATTTTCCATATGTTAGTAGTTGTTTTCACTTAAAATGTTGTGGCGAGATTAACTTGTACAACCACCTGGACAACACACCACCCCTCGGATAGCTCCCCACTCACCCCGGACAGCCTCCCATCCATCAGATAGCTCCCACTCACCCCGGACATCCCCCACCCCTTGGACAACCACCTGGACAGCACCCCCCCCCCACCTGGACACCCCATCCCCCAACACCTGGACATCCCCATGTAGTCATTATTACAACCATTAATAAAAAATTATTAAACTACATTATTTGTCAAAGATAATCACACTGAACATAAATAAATAATATTATTGGATATATCAAGGAAAATGAAGGTATACTATCTTACATCCTAAATTACCACCCACAGCCATGATTAATTTCCACAGACCACTCATTTCTACCAAATCAAAAGAGAAAAACAAAAAACATAGTTTCACATCAATAAAACCAAATCTAAAATTGTTATGTATGACTACACATGCCTGCATGGCTAGTGAAAAGAACCCAACCATCATAAAAGTGAGTATTTTCCAAGAAAGAGACATATTATACAATTTACATTGAGAACCATATTTAATTGACCCTAAATGCTTTATTAGTACAATCACCTTAGGAATCCAATTATCACTCATGACTAACCATGCCACTATAAAAAAACTAGAGTGTATGAGTTTTCTCTCTAATCTCAACAAAATAATAACACATTCTTACCATGATGTGAATCATGTGTAATATGAATGATATTAACACAAAATTCCCAGAAATACCAAGCCTTCTAAAAACTGAAAATTTATGGATGTTATTAACACACAATTCATTTTGAATCAAATTTGATTCACTTTACTACTTATCCCAATAGACCAAACTCATACTATAATCACTATATGTGTGCCACTATCAAAGCTCAACACACACACCCAAATCAAACAGAAAAAAAATTCATAAACACCCAAATATAAAGAGAAAACCAAAACAGTAGATGTAAATAATTAAAATAAAAGTATCACTTATAGGAAATGTAGAACTAAGAAATTTTGAAGATGGGTCGGAATGAAGAATTTTTACAGTAGGTTAAACAGAATCCCAATTCACCTCTTCACCCAATTGAAAATATAAAATCAAAATAGAAGATAAATAACATTAAGATGAAAGTATAACTTACAGATTACAAATGATAATCTTGGAAATTTTGAAGATGGAATGATTTGGACAGTAGGGTAAAGAGAATCTCACTTCTCTACTTCGGTTTAGGGCTCTAGTCGCTTGGAATGGGGGAGCCCAGGTTCTTTCTATTTCTGGGAAATCTTTCCCAACAGTTTTAAACCGTTGGGAATGAAATCTTTTACCAACCGTTTTAAAAAACAGTTGGTAAAGCCCTTCAAAAACTCACTTTTACCAACGGTTTTACAAAACCGTAGGTATATCTTCATCAAAAAAGACTTTTACCAACGGTTTTGCAAAACCATTGGTATATCTTCCTCACAAACACACTTTTACCAACATTTTTTCAAAAACCGTTGGTATAACTTCACCTCTACATACCTTTACCAACGGTTTTTGAAAAACCGTTGGTATATGCTTGGGTGTGCCAAGAAAGCCCTATAATATATTGGGTAATGATTATATAACAAATCAGTAGTATAATTATTCCAATTAATGGGGTTCTAAAACGATTTTATGAATATGATAATCTATGATACCTAAATGGCTTTACATTTCATGGTATTCCTTTATAATGTTTCTTAAAATCAATTTTGATATCTCATGGACTTTGAATATTGAATCTAATAACACTATAATTTTCTAGTTTTATGACATTTTTTGTGCATGGTATTGATGTGTATGTGTTATTTTATAATTATATCATGCACTATGATTATTTCTACATACCCTTATCTAATTCATACACTCATTAATGGCATTAAATTTTTAATTCTTAAGTTTACCCTTACTGATAATTTAATCTCCACCTTCTTATGTTTTTCCCAAGGATCTGTTGAAATGATGATGAATTAATTATTTATAGATTTGATGGTCGGAGTAGGACACTCAAGAGGGGTGTTAATTGAGTTTCTATAAAAATTTATCTTAAAAGGCTTACATAAAATATTCACCAAATTAAAATTTAAATAGCCCAGTTACTCAAGGTAATAAAATTATAATAGTTTGGATCTTCAAATAACTTCTCATAACATTGACTAATTCCCATTAATATCAATATGAGATATTGATACATCTCCTGAAACTACTCTAATAAGAAAAAACATGTATAAATACTATCCAATACTTACTACCAGTGTAAAATTTATTTTTCTGAAATATAAATTAAAACTGAGAAGGACTAAATAGTAACACACAATGGAAAAATCAAGTGGTTCAGTGTCATGACGTGACAGAATCTAGAAAACTTCATGATCACCATCCATCATGAAGTTTATATTAATAAACATGATATACTCCCTGGATCAGGGTTAATAATAGTACATAGGGATTTCTAGGTCACATGACATATTCCAATGTTCATAAGGGGAAAACTAACATCCCGGTCATAATGGAATGCTTTCACAAATATATGTGGGTAAATGAACAAAGTGTAGAAAATATATTTAAGTGATGATTTCGTGTATCATGTCGTTTAATGTAGGAGACAATGTCTTTTTTAATACAGATATGCACATGACATTAAATGTAATAAAAATAACACACAATAGGGAAAAGAGGATAGAAGAGAGTTAGAAATGATATGAGTGTTGTTTTATGCAACATTGGATTAATAAGATGTTCCAAATGTGATTATTGAGTCCTATTGTGAAAATAGAGTATCGAGAGTCTCGTGATAAGGTTTCTAGTTAGATGATATGTGAAATTTACCTCTTTTTCTTCCTAGATTTTCTAATTCAAGAAATTATAAGGTTTGGATCTACAACATTCTATCCATTAGAAATTGAGAGTCATTTTTTCTATTCTTTAGTGTATGGATGTTATTCTATAATGTATGCATTTCACTTTTCAACCTCATACATTCTCTTCTGTTCTGAGTCTCATGATTTTAATTTTATTTCATGGTGAATGTGTTGGATCAAGTAAGAATAGTTATTTATTCACCTCATACCTCGTACTATCAGGTGACTTTTCTACAAAGAGGCATTAATTATGTCACAGTCATTAAAGGACTCAAATATAAATGTTAACATTTATATCAAATTTAAAAATAAAGAGAATTTAATATGGGATAGTGTCACAATTTTTATTTAAATGGTGTCACTTGTAAATGATGTCTTCTCCTTTTCCATTGAGTGACAAGACTTTCATGGTTCTATAGTTGCATTGAAATCATGTAACAGGTATCATAGATGTGGTGTCAGGATCATAGTGTCTTGGGTAATGGTATCTAGTCCTTTATTAAAACATCACGGTGTCCTAGAGATGGTAGTAAGGAACCGGTGTCACAAAAAATATAAATCTAAAACTAGATGCAGTGTCCGAATTCTGATGTTATGGTTACAGTGTCAGGGTTTTAGTGTCTCCCATAGGCTGTCAGGGTTACAGTGTTAGAGTTATGGTTTTTCAGACTTAGCGAAATATCTGTAAACATTCTTAATAAAAACAATTCATAGAATTTATTATAAATAATCATTAATATAATAAAACATAACATAATAATATCAAACATTCATTACAGGAATAAAATATGATTTGTTAGATTCTTGAATCAGGATATTGAAAAAGTTTATATCATGAGTTGTAATCCTTTAGTCATAAGGAAACCAACCATATCTACATATGATTTTTAATAGTTTAAACAAGTTTTACATGATTTGTGAGCATTTAATGATTATTAACACATGAGGATGCCAACAATCTTCCCCTTTTTGATGATCACAAATCATGGGATTTATATTAAAATCAAGGGATTTAAATGGGATTTGGAGGCCTTTATTCTCCCCCAATTTTTATTATCAATAAGAAAATAAGAGAAAAAATAAAATAAAGAATAAATGATGGTTTGGATGATAAATAATCAAAAATAGTGAATGTTGTATTGGATAAAAAGATAAGGTTCATTACAATCCTAAGGAAAAATAAAAAACATCTCTATCGAAACAACATCCCTCAATTCTATTCAGTGTTAGCAATCTTCTCTTTTCCCATGGTAGAAATATTTGGAGGATCCATAGGGGAATATGGAGAAGTTGTAGAAGGGGTTGGAAAAATTTTTAGAGATAGATGATGTACTCTACCAAAAACAGAAGGATTCATAGATGGATTGGTTGAAAAAAGGAAAACATTTCTCATGATTGAAAGGTCCAATGTAGCATAGAGCTTGAGATATAGACATGGATGTAGAAGCAAATGTAGTATAGGGGAAAGGGTTTCAACCATGCCGCAATGGGGATACTACATGAGGCACTATTGTACTGCATTGCACATTGAGATAAGGATTTAACATATTGGTAAAATCAGTGATGACTTAACCTCTATATTGAAACGACTTTTTAAAATCATCCTTGTTCAAAATAAACTCTTCCAAAGTAGGCGTGAACTCTATCATTTTATATACATGATCCTTAATAGAACAACTCAAATTAGGCATTTTTAGATTTTCTATAAGGTACTTGAAATGACTAGTCAATTTGTGATTTGTATAGATCCTCTTGATGTAGACATCATCCATTTTAGTAATTTCATCATAGACCATAAATGCTTATTTTGAATACTGTCGAACCATGTCATGGATATATCACTGTTTTGTACAATCATGGAGAGACTCTCCAAAATAGACTGACCTTTTAAAGACTAAATATCTTCTTGAATCACCTTTCAGAGTACCGCACTATCTGGTAGTTGAGATGGTTGAGAAGGTTTAGTAGGGGGAGAAGGATATGAGATGAATATAGAAGAAGCAGGAAGGCTCTGGAGAAAATTCTCAAAAGAGTCCTTAAAAACACCAATTAACTCATTGATTGAATATATCAATCCTCTAACTTTATATTTTATATTGGCATTATAAGAAACACATTATCAAGAACATAGACCAAATTAGGATGGATCAGGGTCACAGCCTCTTAACAAATTTTGTTTGTGTATTCTGTGTGGAAATGAGAAATAGGGGGTTCAGAATTCTGAATTCCATCATCAGTTCCTCAATTAGATATTTTAATGATTTTACATTTGCACATAATTACCGATTTTCATTCTTCACCCCTTGAATTTCATGCAGCATCCTTAGTTAGTTTTATAGATAATTTTTTCCAAGAGCATTCCAACATCTTGTTCAATTAGATGAGATACAGGTGTAGGTTGAGATTTCAAAAGTTTTTCAAAATCATACATCATACATTCATATAAGGCCCCATCCTTAAACCTTAATTAATATTGAATTAAATGTATAGTTCACATTTAGGATCTTTTCAGGTTTAGAGTTTTAGAGAATTAGATCATAAATCATGAATTACATTCCACATTTAAACAAAGTGATTACATAAAAGATAGTAATTGTTTTTTCCCATCAACAGAAAAATATTTAAAATAAAACATCGATTCTTTCTTGACACTTCCTTGACACTATCATCATATCATGTACCATTCCCTTGACCTGTGAAAAACATTTCAAAAACATGGGATGAGCATAAAAAGCTGAGTAAGGGATATAAAAATATGGAAATGAAACATGGGTACATGTATACATAAGAATGAAATCATACTTTACCGATAAAACATAAGCACTTTAACATACCCAATCAAATCATGAATAAATCATAGAAATCATAAGACATAAAGGTAACTTTAGGAATTCATAACATTCTTACGTAGGTAGTAACCCTCTTGGTTATGTTTGGAATACCCATCACAGTATATTCCGTAAATATCATCGGAGAAACCTTAACGTTTAACCCCTTCGTGTTACCCAATGAATTGGAGAGCTATATCGGGCTCACCCGCCCTTATTTTTTCACAGAACCACCCATATTCATAATAATTCTCAAGAACCATAACATAATCGTATCACATAAAACATGCATAAAGGAAACATAACATTTCCACTTTTCAATCACAAGATATCAATACAAGACATTGATATAAAAACATTATGAAAACCATTTTTAATACCAAAATAAAAGAAAAGTAAAACATGGTATTTATTTTTCTTTTAAAAAAAGGTATGGCTTATAGAGGAAGCCGAAACTCAAATAATGGTAACGGCGGCGGAGAAGTCGTTGTCACCGCATACGTACAACAAAAACATTCCCTTTTGTCGTTTAGTAAAACGATTCGTATAAAAAACTTTCATTTTGGATAAAAGAAAAATTCAAAGGGGTTTATACACCATATAAAATAAGTTTGTGTATAAAACAAAATTTGCCTCAATTAATGTAGATTGAGACGATGTCCCTTACAAAGACGGTATCCTTGGATTAAAGATAAATCAATTACATAATTATGTGTCACAAACCAATACACCAAATATAAGTGGATATTAAGTGTAAAAAAATCATAGGTTATTCACACATATTCATAGAAGGACATATTCAAGGATTACAAACTTATCCCAAAGAATCAAAATTGGGATAAGAAGTTCCCTTGCAAAAATTTGACAGCCTAATGGCGTCACTACAAAATTCAGAAAATGAGTTGATGAGAGATAAAAAGGGTACCTCATCACTTGGACATAAAATTTAAATCAATAAGGATATAGAAGAACATATCCCAGCATAATATTATGTGAATTAAAAGACACAAAAAAAGAAGTCTTTTAAAAAAGAGGAGGGTGAAAGGTTCCCTTACCGACATGGGTATCTTTCGAAACATACACCCTGTGAAAGAAAGAAAATACAAAATTGATTTAAATACTCATAAATGAAAGTATATTACACAATGAGTAAAATAATGGGTAGTACATACATCACTCAATGGAAATTGTGGAAATTGTAGCATAAA
Source organism: Viscum album (assembly GCA_963277665.1). Lineage (NCBI taxonomy): Eukaryota > Viridiplantae > Streptophyta > Magnoliopsida > Santalales > Viscaceae > Viscum > Viscum album. The sequence goes on along the minus strand of OY728119.1, from coordinate 1,006,520,262 downwards.
TCTCACAGGAATAAAAGTGAGATGAAAAATCCCTTACGAAAACTCGGCAGCCTAATGGCGCCACATAAAACTTCAAAAAATGGATTTAATGAGAGAGAATAGGGTATCTCATCATGTGAACATAAAAATTACAGTAATATTAATATAAAATAACATCCCAATCACAAGAAATAAGAGCTTAAAAGGAATAACAAAAAAGAGTGTACTTAAATAGAACGAGAGGTGTAGGATCCCTTACCTCAAGTCTGACTTGTCTTGTTCGTTTCTTTATATTACTGAATAATAAACTTTGGTCAAATTATAATTTCCTAATGTCATCATTTAAATATTATTATTCAGTTCATATCACAAATTATAATGTTATAATAATTGTTTAATAATGTTAGTTCATATCAGACGTTTTTGCCGATGTTTGGTACATGAGTCAAAAATGAACTTGTTTGAAAAATGATTCCCTATGTAGTTATAAGTAATTAACATATGGAATAGTATTAATTATTAAAATATCATATATATCCAGTACATATTCATTTTATACTATTCCATATCATTTGGAGATAAAAAACGAAAAGCACCATTCATGGAGACGGTAGGTCGTACGTACGCATGAACGCTACTTTCATTTTTTTGTCTTATTAATGGAATTAAAAATAAATGATATATATATATTATAATTCCAGTATAATATATATGTTATATAGGTCACATATTTTCATTAATTTAATTCTTTATACATTCCATGTATTGCATGTACGAGTCACATCACTTGAGGGGGCGGTAGTCCACACTTCCTCATATGAAATTATCGCATTTTCACAACATGAAAAGAATAAAGGTATGTTTTAAATATAAAATAAAGAAGAATATAGTAAACATAAATACCATATATATCATATATAAAATACAGTGACATCATAATGGCCACCTTTAAAGGTGTTAAAAGAATATTGAACAATCCTCGTTTCATGAGGCAGAAAATCGCCAACCACAGAAACAATATGTTCTTTAACCATTAGATGAAGGTGTGTGTAAGTGTAGATCGAATCCTTCACATAACAACATCCATGTATATTTAAGGTAATAGTGTTGTTACAAAATAAAATAATAAAAAGAGTTTATGGGGTTAGAGAAACAAAATAAAACATAAGAACACAAGAGAAAACACTACCTTTAGAACGGGTAACTCTCTTTGATTTAAGCTCAAAGGATTCCTTGGAAAGGATTATGTCCAAAGTGAGGCTACAATGATTAATAGAGGGATGTGTAGAGATGAAATGGGTATGGGTTGTCCGAGCCAAAGTCTTTGGAAGTGTGGGTAAGGAGGTAGAGGTGGGGGCCTTTTATAAGAGGATAGGAGGGGCACTATTGGAAGGTAAAGAAATGTTACTTTATTTTAAAATGCGTTTCAGATTTAAAAGGTCCCACATTGATATAATTCTTGGATAAGGTGATAAGGGTTACAAATATACCCATCTAATAGGTTTTTGACAAGTGTAGGTCTTATATTTTACATTATCTTTTCATTTTATTTAAATCGTTAAATAATGAGTTAATCGCTGCATCATCATGATGCCATAAATAATTTAATTTATTTAATGACTAAAAATTATAAAAAAATACTATGATTTAGTACATATTTTTAGCTTTCCAATGACTATTTATAGTAAAACATCTGGATTGTATTATCCCATTTACAAATTGTTTTAGTAAAACAACTCATGTTTGTGTCATTTTAATTTTAACATTAAATAAAAAGATATTAATGTCATTTTCCTTACAAAGTGTCTCCATGGGGTCCCCAAGTTGACCCATGGATTGTCTGGGTCGGCCATGACACATCCAAAAAGGGTATGACATGTGTCTAGGTAATTTGATTTTATTATAATACCATTTTTGCCTTAAATTGCACTATTTACCTCTAAAAGCGATTAAAAACTTAATAAGTTACAATTCACCAAAAAATTATTTTAATCCCATTGAACCAAATTTTACTTATTAATGACAACCATGTATGTTGGATTTTTGAAATTCAAAACACAGAGGTGGTAAAATTTCATTTAAACGAAAAATCAGTTTTTTAAGTACCACTTAGTAGTTTCACTATTCATCAAAAATTGATGTTCTTCAGAAAAATACTAAGACTTCACCCTAAGATATATTTTATATTATGAATTCAAAAATGATGTCTATTTTACAAAATTAAAAACATATTAGTTACATTAATTAATTTAATAATTAATTCCCGCTGTCAGAGCAAATGTCGTGTTTTTATGAAACAAAAAGTATCGAAAGATTGACACTAGTTCAAGTCTGATTTCAAATTGAAATTAATTCCAATATCCACCATTTTATTACATGGTAAAAATATATTATATTTACACTTTAAAAACAATTAAAAAGATAATATAACTAAATAAATAAATTCTATTATAAAGTGGTTTTGAATTAAAATACAACACTTTTCACTATTTCTAAAAAATGAACATTATCAGAAAAATACCAAAAATTTATCCAAAGTAAATTTCAATGTACCAATCATAAAGAATAAGTTTATTTTGAAAAATATAGCTTATAAAATTGTCAAAATATAGATTTAAAAATGGTTCTCCATCAAAAGGCGGTAAAACAATCTTTAAAAAAATATTAGAATGTTTACGCTTAAAATTGGATTCATTCGCATTTATAATCTTATAACATTTATTATAAAGAGTAAAAATATTTGACAAACATATATAATCATTTTGTAGTTAGTTCTGTTCATTCCCTCCATTACAATGGCTAGGCGTTAACTACCGTTTAAAATAATATTATTTTATTATTAGAGTGCAACGTAAGATTACCAAGAAACTCGTTGATGTGTATTGGGTATGCCATCGAGCATATCGTCCCCTTTAAAGTAATATTAATATTTTATTCAAAAATATGGATAAATATAAAAATGTCATATTCTTTATTTACCTGGGGTGTTACATCGTTCCCCCCTTTTGGGAATTGTGTCCTCACAATTTTTAAAATTGGGCTTGGAAACATCCTTGAAAGTCCCAAATCGGACCAAGAGTCGGTAAAACAATCACTTTAAAATAAAGAAAGATAAGTACAAAGGTCACCCGAGTTAACCCATACTAGGATTCCTTGTAGGAAAACATGGACATGGAGGAGAAAACATAGGGTCGTGTTAGGATGGAGAGTGATAGAAATCATGTTTAGGAGAAAGTTAACCACAAGAAAATCACAAACTTGTGATGGGTTAAACGGTATTCGATTCCCCAGTATGAAATGTTAATAGACTACATTTTTGTTTTAAGTTTCTTTTTATTGGGGAACTTATTCATAAGGAAACATAATCACTTATCATGTTGACTTTAAAGTTTTATTAGATTTCTTATACAAACTCATATTTTCTCCAAAAGATGAGTATTTAGGAAGACTTGTTCACATTAAGAGTACTATAATCAACTTCTAGAGAATCACATAATCCATAAAAGAGAACTATATACTTCCCATGTCTTTAGACTTTAACCAAAACCAAAACTAAAAAGGTTAGTACAAGATCAGATAATCTAGAAAAGGATAACCCTTTATAAAAAGAAAATATATTCTTAATATCCAGAATTTGTCCAACAAAACCCAAAGTTCAATGAGGACCATTCGATAAACAATTTGTCCATAAAATTCTTCAAAGTAAACCAAACTAAGATTGAAACCCATATATTTGAAGTATTTAGTCACATAGTCTTCCAAGTTAAATCGTAACATTTATCTCCAAACAATATCAGTTGCTCTTAAATTCTCGTATTGAAAACTAATTAACCTAATCACATATCCTCGATGATAGGTTAATAAATTTCCATATATAACCCAAAATCAACTTACTATTAATTCATAAAATCATCTAACTCAAAACAATTAGTCAAACTAACCAGGGACTTCACGTAGTCCATTGGTAGGCGATAAATACCAGTTGCACTTTGGTTGTGGGTTTGATTCCCACAGCTTTGTCCGACGCGAAGGGTTGTCACACGGTCTACGTGTTGTCCTTTTTATAAAACTCCAAAAATAACTCTAACATGTTTTAATCTCAATAGTTTCCTTATACCTCTCATTTTCAGCCAAATTCATTATGATCTCAACATCTTAATTCTTGAAGTCTTCTTTCACCACCATAAGATAAAATAAAATGATTCCCAAAATGAATAACATCATACCTTGATCATGGAATCCACTTGGTTTCATCGTCATCTTGCTCATGTAGGTAGAAATCCCATGCATTACAACAATGATTTAGAGATCGTTAAAAATAATTTTCTTCCTCCATCCAAATACACCTTGTACAACATGGGTCATATGGGTGTTCATAGAAAAACAATTTTGGAAAATATTCATATATGACATATAATTCCAAAACATCTGATAAAACATGATTTATATAAAATAGTCGGACAGAATTTGAGTTAAAACTTTCTATTATTGGTCCTTTTAAAATACCATAAGTATGTGCTGAGAGACTATATTTTAAAAGCAAATATAAATAGGTTTCTCAAGGGTCTCCTTCCTCAGCACCATTTTTAAAATCATAATATGCTTTAAATTCTTCTGATAAGGTAAAATATTTGAAAATACCTTGACAATATTTACATTTCTTGAATATATGAGAATATTGTGAAAATAGTATTTGTCTAAATACAACCCATGATCCGCGATGATAATGAGGTACAGTGGAGGTGTTTGATATCTCAAACAACTTCTTGCAAGTTAGTTGTATGCTAGATAGAGTTTCACAATCATCTGAACATTACTTTGCAATAATTATTGCAAGCATGTCATCTGGAAGAGATAGGAATGTCATTTGAGATCCTTCTCCTTCCATTCGTAACCGACTTTACTTGACTTGAAAAAGGGATATAAAATAAGGATTTAAGTTAAATAATAAATATAGGGACTAATCATGTGTCTAACAAAAACTCCTAATCCCTAAAGTTGTCTAAACCGACCTCTGATACCAACTATAAGGCCCCAACCTTAAACCTTACTTAATATTGAATTAAATGAATAATTCACATTCAAGATCATTTCAGGTTTAGAGTTTTAGAGAATTATATCATAATTCATGAATTACATTCCACATTTAAACAAAGTGGTTATATAAAATATAGTACTCGTTTTCCACCATCAACGGAAAAAAAATTAATATAAAACATGGATTCTTTCTTGACACTTCCTTGACACTATCATCATATCATGTACCATTCCCTTGACCTTTGAAAAGGATTTCAAAAACTTGGAATGAGCATAAAAATCTCAGTAAGGGATATAAAAATATGGAAAGGAAATGTGGGTACATGTATACATAAGAATGAAATCATACTTTTCCCATAAAACATAAGCACTTTAACTTACCCCATAAAATCATGAATAAATCATAGAAATCATAAGACATAAAGGTAACTCGAGGCATTCATCACATTATTACGTAGGGAGTAACCCTCTTGGTTACGTTTGGAATACCCATCACAGTATATTCCCTAAATCTCTTCGGAGAAACCTTAACGTTTAACCCCTTCGCGTTACCCAATGCATTAAAGAGCTATATCGGGCTAACTCACCCTTGTTCTTTCACAGAACCAACCGTCTTTATAATAATTCCGAATAAGCATAACATAATCATATCACATAAAACATGTATAAAGGAAACATAACATTTCCACTTTTCAATCATAAGATATCAATACAACACATTGATATAAAAACATTATGAAAACCATTTTCAATACCAAAATAAAATAAAAGTAAAACATGGTATTTATTTTTCTTTAAAAAAAAGGTATGTCTTGTAGAGGAAGCCGAAACTCAAATAATGGTCACGGCGGCAGAGAAGTCGTTGTCGCCACATACGTACGACAAAAACATTCCCTTTTGTTGTTTAGTAAAACGCCTCGTATAAAAAATATTCCTTTTGGATAAACGTTAAAGTCAAAGGGGTTTATAAACCATATAAAACAAGGTTGTGTATAAAACAAAATATGCCTCAATGAATGGAGATTGAGATGAAGTCCCTTACAAAGACGGTATCCTTGGATTAAAGATAAATCAATTACATAATTATGTGTGGCAAACTAATACACCAAATATAAGTGGATATTAAGTGTAAAAAAATCATAGGTTATTCACACATATTCATAGTATGCCATATTCAAGGAGTATAAGCTTATCCCAAAGAATCAAAATTGGGTTAAGAAGTTCCCTTGAAAAAATTTGACATCCTAACGGCATCACTACAAAATTCATAAAATGAGTTGATAAGAGATAAAAAAGGTATCTCATAACTTGGATATAAAATTTAAATCATTAAGGATATAGAAGAACAAATCCCGACATAATATAATGTGAATTAAAAGTCATAACAAAATAATTCTTTTAAAAAAGAGGAGGGTGAAAGGTTCCCTTACTGACATTGGTATCTTTCGAAACATACACCCCGTGAAAGAAGGACAATACAACATTGATGTAAATACTCATAAATGAAAGTATATTACACAATGATTAAAATAATTGGCAGTACATACACCACTCAAAGGAAATTGTGGCAAATGTAGCATAAATCTCACGGGAATAAAAGTGAGATGAAAAATCCCTTACGAAAACTCGGTAGCCTAACGGTGCTACTTAAAACATCCAAAAATGGATTAAATGAGAGAGAATAGGGTCACTTATCATATGAACATAAAAATTACTGTAAGAGTAATATAAAATAACATCCCAATCACAAGAAAGAATATCTTAAAATGAATGACATAAAAGAGTGTGCTTAAAAATAACGAGAGGAGTAGGATCCCTTACCTCAAGTACGACTTGTCTTGTTCGTTTCTTTATATTCCCTGAATAATAAACTTTGGTAAATTTATAATTTCCAAAGGAACTCGTTTAAAGATTATTATTCAGTTCATATTACATATTATAATGTTATAATAATTGTTTAATAATGTTAGTTCATATCATATGTTTTTGCAGATGTTTGGTACATGAGTCAAAAATGAACTTGTTTGAAAAATGATTTCCCATGTAGTTATAAGTAAATAACATCCGGAATAGTATTAATGATTAAAATATCATATATATCCATTACATATTCATTTTATACTATTCCATATCATTTGGAGATAAAAAACGAAAAGCACCGTTCATGGAGACGGTAGGTCGTACGTACACATGAACGCTACTTTCATTTTTTTGTCATATTAATGGAATTAAATATAAATGATATATATATATATATATATTATAATTACAGTATAATATATATGTTATATAGGTCACATATGTTCATTAATTTCATTCTTTATACATTCCATGTATTGCATGTACGAGTCACATCACATGAGGGGGCGGTAGTCCACACTTCCTCATATGAAATTATCACATTTGCACAACATGAAAAGAATAAAGGTATGTTTTAAATATAAAATAAAGAAGCATATAGTAAACATAAATACCATATATATCATATATAAAATACAGTGACATCATAATGTCCACCTTTAAAGGTGTTAAAAGAATATTGAACAATCATCGTTTCGTGAGGCAGAAAATCGCCAGCCACAGAAACAATATGTTCTTTAAACATTAGACGAAGGTGTGTGTAAGTGTAGCTTGAATCCTTAACATAAACACATACTAGTATATTTAAGATACTGTTTTTGTTACAAAATAAAACAATAAAAAGAGTTTTGAGGGTTGGAGAAACAAAATAAAACATAAGAACACAATAGAAAACACTACCTTTAAAACGGGTCACTCTCTTTGATTTATGCTCAATGGCTTCCTTGGAAAGGATTCTGTCCAATGTGAGGCTTCAATGATGAAGAGAGGGATGTGGAGAGATGTAATGGGCAGGGGATGGCCGATCCAAAGGCTTTGGAAGTGTGGGTATGGAGGTAGAGGTGGGGGCCTTTTATAAGAGGATAGGAGGGGCACTCTTGGAAGGTAAAGAAATGTTACTTTATTTTAAAATGATTTTCAGATTTAAAAGGTCACACATTGATATAATTTGAGGATAAGGTGATAAGGGTTCGAAATATACCCATACATTAGGTTTTGGACAAGTTTAGGTCTTAGATTTTACATTACATTTTAATTTTATTTAAATCGTTAAATAATTAGGTAATCGCTGCAACATCATGATGTCATAAATAATTTAATTTATTTAATGTCTAAAAATTATAAAAAAATACTATGATGTAATAAATCGTTTTATATTTCCAATTAATCTTTATAGTAAAAAATATGACTTTTATAACCCCATTTACAAATTGTTTTAGTAAAACACCTCATGTTTGTGTCATTTTAATTTTAACATTAAATAAAAAGATATTAATGTCATTTTCCTACCAAATTGGCTCCATGGGGTCCCCAAGTTGACCCACGGCTTGTCTTGGTCGGCCATGACACATCCAATAAGGGTAGGACATCTGTCTAGGTATTTTCATTTTTTTATAATATCATTTTTTCCTTAAATTGCACTAATTACCTCTAATCGTGATTAAAAACTTAATAAGTTACTATTCACAAAAAAATTATTTTAATCTCATTGAACCACATTTTACTTATTAATGACAACCATGTATGTCGGATTTTTGAAATTCAAAATACAGAGGTGGTAAAATTTCATTTAAACGAAAAATTGGTTTTTTAAGTACCACTTAGTGGTTTCACTATTCATAAAAAATTGAAGTTCTTTAGAAAAATACCAAAACATCACCCTAAGATATATTTTATATTACGAATTCAAAAATGATGTCTATTTTACAAAATTCAAAACATGTTAGTTACATTAATTAATTTAATAATTAATTCCTGCTGTGAGAGAAAACAACATGTTTTTATGAAACAAAAACTATCAAAAGATTGACACTAGATCAAGTCCAATTTCAAAGTGAAGTTAATTACAATGTCCACCATTTGATTACATGGTAAAAATATGTTATATTTACACTTTAAAAACAATTAAAAAGATAATATAACTATATAAATAAATTCTATTAAAAAATGTTTTTGAATTAAAATACAACACTTTTCACTATTTCTAAAAAATAAACATTATCAGAAAAATACCAAAAATTTATCCAAAGTAAATTTCAATGTACCAATAATAAAGAGTAAGTTTATTTTGACAAATAAATCTTATAAAATTGTCAAAATATATATTTAAAAATGGTTCTCCATCAAAAGGTGGTAAAATAATCTTTAAAAAAAATATTAGAATATTTACGCTTAAAATTGGATTCATTCGCATTTTTAATCCTCTAACATTTATTGTAAAGAGTAAAAATATTTGACAAACATATATAATCATTTTGTAGTTAGTTCTGTTCATTCCCGCTATTACAACGGCTGGGCGTTAACTACCATTTAAAATAATATTATTTTATTATTAGAGTGCAATATAAGATTCACAAGAAACTCGTTGTTGCGTATTGGGTATGCCATCGAGCATAGAGTCCCCTTTAAAGTAATATTAATATTTTATTCACAAATATGGATAAATATAAAAATGTCATATTCTTTATTTATCTGGGGTGTTACAATTCACCCAAATCATTCAAATCCCCATGTTTCAAAAATCTAGAAGTTTATTGTGCATCTTCATGTGTAGAAACTGACACAACCTCTCATTCCATAGTAGTTATGGCTTCTAGTGCAGAAATATGTTTCAATTGAAATGTTGTTTTGAGGTCAATTCCTTTTACTAAATCAATTTAAGAGTCAGAGACAATAATATAGCTGGGTTATTTATACACAATTTTCTGTAGTCTTGTCTCAACATAACCTTGCACTAGATTACATTCCAAAATAATATTCTTCTCCCCCTCAACAGGAGCTTCTCTTTTGGTACTAAGAGGCTCAGTCACTTAGAGTAATTCCATTTAATAAATTATGGAAGATTCAAGCACTTAATTATCTTTTTCAAAATCACAATCCATCATTTATTCAGTAGAAGTAATAACATCAGGTTTATATTTTTCTTTGGACTATTCAACAACAGCAGAGCCTTTCTCATTAAGATGATCTTCTAAATGCTCCTCAGGGAAAACATGTTCTTCTACACTAGCAGCAGGTTTTTTTCAACACCAATTTCTCTAGAAATAGTATCATCAGCAGCTTGTGGGTCAGTTTGGCTAATGTCTTCTTCCTCTATGACAGTTCTATCCATACATGTAGCTTCTTCATCTCTTACTTCACCACTTGAATATTTCACAACCTCATTAGCACCAAGACCAGGGTATGATTTGTTCCTAGGTCTTCACAGATTCTTAATTAGATTGAACTTAAACTATAGTCTTTCATTATCTTCCACCAAATATTGTTTCCAAAGATTCTAGTTGATTTTAAAAATTATGAGAGTGTACTGAGAGCCACCAAAATCATAATCCTCATGAAAATCATAATTTTATCCAACAACACGTTTGGTAGAAAAAATATAGAAATAAATATTGAATAAAATAGGTAGGTTTATTTTGAAATAATCTGGATCATATCATTGATGTACAGAATAGTGTACATACATAATTTATCTTGTATGCATTTATCAAAATATGTATTAGAAATACATCGGGATACTTCTGGGTTTCTAAATATCCCTTCCTTGGACAAAAAATATTTTGAATGAATTTGAACAGCAGCCTTATATCTCCATCTAACACTACTGCAATCATCCTTCTTCTCTTCTTATTTATAATTAAGCTCCCCACTTCCTCTTCTAGGTTAAAAACATCCCTAGGAGGTGGAGATTCTCTCTGATGATCCTCTCAAGTTTCCTCATGTGGTATTTCAAGATAGGCAGCCCACAACCAGGTTGAAAAGCTACCCCATTGTCCATTTATCCAGCTTCTAACAACAAAATCATCTGTCAAATCAGAGGAGAACTGAATATTGTTATAAAACTGAAAAAAAAGATTCAGATTTAAGGGTTTATTATATTTATTGAACCATTTTAAAAATTCTTTTTTATCCAAAACATCCATGATTAGTGACTTATTCATCGTCCGCAACTTTGGACATATTTATTTCTATGGTACTACAATTCATTCAACAATTTCGAGATTCAAGGGTCATTTAGGAATAATCTTCAGAACCATTTTCAGTTTCTTCTTAGACCTTCACTAATAAGAAGTTAATGAATAAGGTCACTTCATTATAGGCATCCAATGTTGGTTTGAGAAGAATAAATAGTTGAAGTAGGGAAGGATGTTTGAGAGGGAAGGATTTTTGTTTCATGAGATATGAACTCAAGTTATGTGTTAAGTGAAAAACATAGGGTTTCTACCATTTCATAAGTCCAAACATCACACACAAAAATGTTCAGTATAAAAATAATAAAATAATAAGTACCTACATACGATAATTAATTTAAAAGAGACATAACGGCGAGACCAGAACAGGACATTATGATGTAATCATTACGGTGAGATACCAAACGGTACGATCATATTAGTGAGATGGAAATTGTATGATAGTAATTGTATGACCATAAATGTGAGATAGTAATTCCAGATAATAACACGTGACACCATGAACCATGACACCATAAACTATGAAATAAAAAATGTAAGACAGTAACATTTTAATCATAATATGTTTATCTTAAGACTTATAATCCCCAATTTATGTATGATATAATTTTTCCTTTCATAATTTAATAGTTTAGTGAATATATAAGAAAGAATATGCTCAATGCCATTGAATTCAAAAGTGATGTGACCCTTTTTATAATGATCCTCCAAAAATCGATGCCTTACATCAATATACCATGTCCTAGAGTGTGAATCTTAATTCTTTGAAATTTTAATAGAACTTTTATATTTAGAATATATATGTACATGTCTAAACTGATATCCATAGTCTAGTAATGTGTGTTTCATCCACAAAATTTGTGCACAACAACAACCATCATCTATGTATTCAAACTCGAATGTGGATAATGCAACTGAATTTTAATTCTTAATACACCATGATACTAGAGACTTTCCCAATGGATGACATGCTCCAGAGGTGATTTTTATGTCTAACATACTACAACCAAAATCAGCATCTAAATAGAAAACAGTGTCAAATGATTTTCCTTTAGGATAGAAAAGTCATAAATTGGTATTATATTTCAGGAAATTGAAAACTCATTTAATAGAATTTAAATGATATTATTTGGGATTTTAATAAGAACGTGCACACATGAAAACACAAAAGATAATATTAGGGATACTAGTAGTTAAGTTGTGTAATCACCAAATCATTCCTCAATAAGTGGATTGATCAACAAATTTACCATTTTCTTCAAGATCCAACTTATGAGTAGTACTCACTGGATTGTCATTACATTTCGTTATATCAAATCCAAAATGATTTAGAATATCTATATTATATTTAAATTATTTTAAATAATATATTCCTCATTTTGAAATATTTGAAATCTATGGAATAATTTTATCTCACCATTAAACTCATTTCAAATTTATTCTGCATCATCTTTGAAAAAAAATACATACAGATTTTCATGAAGATCCAAAAATAACATCTTCTATATTTATTTGAACAACTAAAAATTATTTATAAATACGTTTTAGAAAAGAAATTAGGATCAAAAATACCATTTGTAAAACTTTTGGAATAATACAACTACTCAATCTATCATTCCCAGATCCCGAAGATTATTTTAAACCCTATAAATCATTTATTTAATTTGACTATTTCATTTGGAAACTGAGGGTTTGTAAAACAAGGGGTTGTTAAAAAAACATCCTTGAATATATATTCATTTAGTAATTCACTATTGACATCAATTTGATATAGTTTAAAATAAACATTTGTTGCATATGGAAGTAAGGTTCTAATGGATTCATGTGAAGCTACCGGTGCAAAGGATTATTCCTAGTCAATTCCTTCATCTTGACTAAAAACCAGTGCAACCAATCTAGCTTTTTTATAACTATATTACCAGCATCATCTACATTGTTCCTAAAAACCAATTTAGTGCCTATAGTCCGGAAGTCTTTGTGTCTATCCACAAGTTTCTAAAATTTATTCCTTTCAAACTGATTTATCTTCTCTTACATGGCCATCAACCAGGATTCATCATTGATAACATCATTGATTTTTTTTGGTTTATGTATTGACAAGAAGGATATATGTGCAACCTAATTTCTAAAATAAGCTCTACTTTTTGTTCATTTATCTAAATCTCCATCAACAACATGTAAATGTAGGTTGTTGAGAGTTCTAGATGGTCTAAAAAATAAAGGGAATAAAAATTTTAGGTTCATCTACATTTTTGAGTACATCATGTTTAGAGTGAAAAATAATTATATAATTATTTTATTTAATAGATTTCTTGATAAGAGGATTAGATGATTATTCATTTATGTCTATAATTGACATATAATATTCATGGTTTTCAAATGGGTTCTTGGGTTCATGTGGTTATATTTCATCAAACTTCATATGGAATGAATCTTCCACACACATGGTTCTTTTATTAAAGACACTATAGGATTTACTATAAGTTGAGTAACCTAGGAAGATTCCTTCACCACAATTGGCTGAAATTATTTCAATATTATCCTTTATAATAACTATATATACAAAAACATTTATGTAATTATCATTGGGTTTTTTCTTATTCCACATCTCATATGGAGTTTCATGAGGATAGGTCTAATTAAGACTATTAATTACATAGAAAGTTGTATTCATAGCCTCATCCCATAAGTAAATATGTGGGTCATATTCATTAAGAATCATTCAGGCTATCTATTGTAAGGTTCTATTTATTCGTTCCACAACTCCATTTTGTCGAGGTGTAATAGGGGATGAGAAGTTATGAAAATAGCCATTTTTTGAGCTAAAAGATTAAATGTCTTGATTTTGAAACACACAATAATGATCAATTATTAAGTATTTTATCCTAATTCCACATAAATTTTCCAATGATTTTCCATAATGGGTCATGTATTTATGTGATTCGCCTTTTTGATCAAATAAATAAGTCCATGTATACCTATAATAGTCATCTACAGGAACATAAATATATATCTTTTGATTTTAACTATAAACTCCAGATGGTCCAAAAAATTCCATGTGAACCATCTCAAAAGGTTAAGAAGTTGAAAATTATTTCTTTGATTTGAAAAATATCATGTGTTGTTTACCATTTTGACAAGGATTATAGTCTTTATCATTTGAAAACTCAATTTTGGGTAGGTCTTTGACTATGATATTTATGGTATGTTTTCGAAGGGAGTGTATATTGTATTGTCCTAGTCTTATCTGCCAAAGTCAATACTATTTGTGAAATATACTTATGCATGAAACATTTTATGACACTAAAGAATATATGATGAGAGAATATACATTTTCATTTCTAAAGGAAGAAAATATTAGTTCAAATAATTGTAAAATACTAATAAGATTAAATTTCATTCCATCAGTGAATTACTACAGAAATGAAAACTGATTTTGAGTTACCAATCTGGCCAAAGCAATTTTATTTTCCCTTCAGCATTGTGACCAAAAGTCACATGCACACCATCAATATTTATTAGGTTCTTAAAGCTTGAATAATCTTCTATTATGTGTTAGGAAAACCCTCAATCCATGTACTATAAGATTTTATTGGATCTCTTCAGATAGACTTCCTAAAAAATAATCAAACAAAAATATATTTTGGCACCCAGACATTTTTTGGACTAGCGGCATTAGTAATTAGTGATTTCGGTACCCAAATTTTCTTCATTGGTTTATTTTAAGGATTATATAACATATTTGAAAAATAGACTACATTTGGACATGAAAAACTCTAAGTAGTGTAATATTTTTCAGAATTGGAACTATCTGTAGAATTTTTATTTCTAGGTGGAAAAACAGATTTTCAATAGTTAGTTACAAAATGTGGCTCAGATAGTTTTCTCTATCCAAGATGATAATAAATATCAGATGTGTACATGGGAGTGATATGTTTACGAAGAATTTCAGTAAGTTTAATTTTACCAATGTAACACTTTTCTAGATCATTTTACTATTTCTCTTTAGAATGTTTTAGTTCATTGTTTTTTTGGGCAGTTGGGCATTATTTTCATTATTAGTAGTAAGTTCAAATATTATATTTATAGAGAGAGCATGATATTTGGTTAAAAATTTATATTTCTCATTTATTTCATTATGTTTTTTTCTAAAATATTATAATATTCAAATAATTATACACTAGTAATATTTTTAGAATCACTTTAATCTCTAAAATTATAGTGATTTTTTATAGGACACTCATGGGTTACCTTAGATTTGTTTTTCATAAAACACATATTTTCCTAGTCACCTCTCTCATTATGAAATGATACGAATTCACTTGAGCTATCCTCATAGCCACATTAATCGGTCTTCATAATTTTTATATACTTATTTTATTTGTTTTCATACATCCTTTTGTATTTTAATTTTGGAAAGTCTTATTTGAGTTGTCCTCTACTCATATATTCATATTAGAAAATCTCCTCTGATTTGTCATTTCTTTTCCAGTCCATTTTCATGTTGTATTTATTATCATATCTTCCTTTATAATGGGGGTTCTTGAAGAACGACTTCTTCATATAGAATTTATTGATTCTTCTATCTAGCTAAGTCATCTCTTCATCACTATCTGATTTTGATTCTTCATTACTAAAGTTTTCAATAGAATATAATACCTTTTATTATTTCCTTGTTCATAGTGGTATTAGTCTTGAAAGATATAGATTTTGTCTTAGGTTCATCATATTTTTTGTTCACTTTTAACTCGTCCTCATACATCATTATTTTTATAATGAGTTTTCTGACATGTAGTGTGATGATGTCACATTATTCTATAACGGAGGCAGATGTTCCACTCCATCAATCATGTAATCATCTGAGAATACTCAAAAAAATTTCTTTAGTAGTAACACATTTTCCAAGAAAGAACGTAGTGCTAATTAATTCATTAAACCTGAGATATATGTCTAATATAGGATAATAATGCTTCATTTTTATGTTATCAAACATAACATTATTTGTTTTAATTATAATTTCCTTAACACTAGAAGATCCTTCATGTGAAATAGATAAAGTATCCAAAAATTCATGTGATTTTTTGCATGAAAAACTTATATTAAATTCTTCATCTCTTAAAGAACAATATAAGGCATTCATTGATTATCAATTATTGTTATAATCAACCATAGTTAGGTCATACCAAGTAGTTATAATAGTATGAGGAATCTTATATTCCTATACAATTAAAGAAAAAAATCCCAAAACCCATACATTCTAAGTGTATTTTCATTTTAATTATCCATTGTGTAAAATTTTGTCCATCAATGAATTGAGGTCTATTGACAACAGTACCTTAAAATTGATTATCAATACATAGAGAATAAATTGTAGATTTTTTGGTATTAGAGAACTAAAAATAAATAACTAACAATAATTTTGATATATTTAAATCACTACTATAATAACAGTTAAAATCTATTTTAAACGTATTGAAAATTTAAAATTTTAGAAAATGAATTTTAAGAACATCCTATGATACAAAATGTTTCTCAGAGTAGGGAACTGTAGAGGGGCATAAATTGATTTCATATAAAACTTTATGTTAAAAATTTTAATTAAAATATTCACCCAAATAAAATTAAAAGAGAAAAGTTAGTCTAGGTAAAAAAAATTAATAGTTTGGATGATCAAATAGATTCTCCAAAGATTGATTAATTATCAGTAATATCAATATGAGATATTGATAAAATTTTTGAAACTAATCGAATAAGGAAAATAGTAATAACTGCTATCCAAGACTAACAGTCATAGTACAATTTAGTTTTCTGAATTATAAATTATAACATAGAAAGACTAAATAGAAACACACAATGTATGAAATAAGTGGTTCAATATCAAGCTGAGACCTAACACATTACACATGGTGATAACCGAAATCCAAGGAGTTTATATTAATAAACATTATCCACACTCTGGATCAGGGTTAACAATAGTACATATAAATGTATGGGTGACAAGACTTCTTCCACTTCTCTTTATAGGAAAAAAACAACCAGGTCACACTTAACCTCTTCCATTGTTTTACATGGGTACAAAAATGCGGTTTAGAATGATATTTGGGTTAGGGTATCTTATATCAACATGTTTAATATATGATACATTGATTTTTTTTAATATAGATACAAACACTACCCTATAATTAATAAAAATAGTATACTTAAGAGAAAATAGGATAAAAGGGAGTTAGAAAGGCTCTGAGTGTAATTTTATATAGCTCTTGACTAGTAAGACGTTGAAAATGTGATTTTTGAGTATTATTGTGATAAAAGAGTATCATGAGGTTTGTGGTCTAGTTTCGAGTTAGATTATATGTGCTATATGGATTTTTTTATTCTTAGGTTTGTTACTGTGAGTGTTTTTGATATTATGATCTATAAAATTCCACCCTTCAAAAATCGAGATTTGTTCTGGTGTTCTCCTGTGTATGGATGTCGTTTTATCTAACATGCATTTCACTTTTTGAACTCACACGTTCTCTTATACTCTGAGTCTCATTCTTTTATATTTATTTCAGGGTGTGTGTGTTAGATCAGGTATGTATAATGATTTTTTCACCTCTTACCTTGTACTGTTAACTAAAAAGTATATAAATAATCATTAATTATATCAGTCTCATTAAATGACTGAAATATGACCATTAAAAATAACATTTAAATAAAATTGAAAAAATAGAGAAAGGATTATGGAATTGTGTCATTGTTTTTATTGAAATGGTTCATTGGGAAACAATGTCTTCTCATTTCCCTTTGAGTGGTGTGATAGTCAGAGTGCCACAATTGCATTGAGATCTTGGAACTGGAAGCACAAATGTGATGCCATGATCACGATGTATCATGTAATGGTATCTATTTCTTTTCAAAACATTAAGGATTCTTGGAGATGGTAGCAAGGAAACGATGTCACATACATTATGAATCTAAAACTAGTTAAAGTGTTTGAATCACATTGTTGGTGTTACAATGTGAGGGTTATAGTGTTAGGGTTATGGTGTTAGGGTTAGAGTGTCAGTGTTATGGTTTCGTAGAATTATCCATGTATCTGTAAACTATTTTAAGAAATAATATTCATTTAATAGATTAGACGTAATAATTTATATAATAAAACATTACAGAACAAGATCAAAAATAGTTTATAAGATTCAAACATGATTTCTGATATTCTAAAACATGATCTTGTAAATGTTTATATCATTAACTGCAAGCTTATAATCATAAAAAAATCTCAACACATGATTTTTGATAGGTTTAACATGTTTAACATGATTTGTGAGAAATAAAACATGATTACTAAATGGGGAGTCCAAAAAGAAGGTATTTTGTATATACGATGATGATGACTGATTTTAAAATAAGAATGGTCAGGTAAATTGATTGAAAATATAATTAAATTACATGGGTTTTGTTCAGGTAGGAGATTCCCCTAATTCACAAAAAATATAAACCTAATAGATCATAGATAATGTGAGTGATCCAATAGTTCCATTGGATTTTTAATATTTTGGAGGGAAAAAATTAGGTCACCTTCATCAGAATCAAAAGTAGAAAATTAAATTTTATGATTTGTGAATCAAATCCCAGAGTGTGGGTTCTGGGATATTATAGTATACATTCCCACATATGTCCTAACATCTCCATTAATGATTTAATTCATTTTTTATCACCAATTATTAGGGATTAATATAATTAAATATATAATTAATAAATATGATATTTATATCATGGTTAAAATTATAGAGATGATGGAACCATGATCAATTTTAAGGGACCAATGGTACCAAACAAATACATACATGGATAATAAATAAATTATTACCTAAAATTTGATTTTAACAATGAATTATTAAAAAAAATTATAAAAAAAGTTATAAGTAAACCTAATATGATATGATATATTTGAGTATGGTTCCAGAAAATATGAATAATAAATCTACATTTACTATGACACACATAGTTTTTTGATTCTTTTCAAATAAATTAATTTTCTTTGATGAATTTCAATACACACAACACCATTTTATGTTTGGGATATATGCAACACTACATAACTAGCGTTACATTAAACATTGTATTTTAACAAAATCATGATATATTATTAATGCAACTACCATAAACTAGATTTAAAGAAAAGTGATATGAATAATAATAAAAAATATTAATATTAGTGGATTTATATTATTAAAACATAATGATAATAATATATATATATTTTCATAAAGTGTTTATATGATTCAAAAATACTATTTTCCTAAAAAAATTATGTCATTTATTAAAATAAAAAAATTAATTTCTAACATAGTTAGAAAATATATTTGATAAAATAAACATCAATTATTATTTAAAAATTTAAAATTAATCTTAGGGTGAAGTTTTTGGATTTTTCCAAACTGTTTCATTTTTTGATGAATAGTGACAAATAGTGAATTTTAATTCAAAAATGTCAATTTGTGTAACTTATTTATAAAGTAATATTATTTTTTAAATTGGTTTTAAATTATAATTAGTTTAGTAAAAAGTAATTTAATCTAATTTAGGTCATCATATTTATTTTCATTTTGAAATTAGATATAAAAAAATTATAAACATTTTTATATTTTCAATTAAAAACCACATTTTCACACCACATCTACACAATTAATTTTAAATTTAGTTTATTTCATTTGTGAATTTAATTTGAAAAAACATATTACATATTGGGAATCATAATAATTTATTATTTCTAATAAGTTAAAACCCAATATTTTAGAAAAATGAATGGGGAATAAAGTAAAAATTTATTACCACATTTAAAGTTAAAATCGGTTTGTCGAGGGGGTAAAATTGAATGAATAGAGTTAAAATGGCCTAAAATATTAAATTAATATTATTTAATGAACATATTTAGATATTTTCCATAAAAATAACTAACTTATTTTAATTTATACCTTCCTTTGAATATCACCCATATAATAAGTTAAGTAACGAAAACATAAAAAAATATTTTTCATACTTTTAATAAATATAAAGCCTTCCGATGGGGATAAAGAAAAAATACTTTTTGTTATATATTCCCTCTTGAAATATTTTTTTTTCAAAAAAAGTTTTTAACTGATATAATTATTTAAAATTTATAAGAATCGTAAAAACCTAAACTATTTACTTAAGATTAAAATAAAACAAATGATATTAAAAGTGAAGTAATATGAATGAACTATTCAGTTAAATTATTATTTTTTGAACAATATATCAAGGTTAATTGTTTTAGAGATAATATATATTCTTTATGATTCATTTTATTGTTATTTTTTAAATTTAAATTAAATGAATAGTGTCAAAATTGTCATTAATGTTATCTTATAATAAATGGTAATTTATTAAAAGATTAAAAATTCATAAAATTTACAACTTGGGCCAAGTGATTATAATATTTTAATAAGTTTTATCCATTATACATTCATGGAAAATAATTTCTATTATAATTAGTATAATTACCATGAATAGTAACATCTTAGTTAGTACAATTATGGTTAAAGAGGTGTTTTTGCACATTACCAGCACTTATGTAAAAATTGGTTTCCAATACACATGGGATTTATATTTTAATAATTAGATAAAATTTTAAGATAAGTGGTTACATAATTTCATTTATGAATCATTCTAATTTATTCATAAATAATAAATTAATATTGTTTGAAAACTAGTTACTATATTGAAACCAAAAATGGTATAAATAGGGATACAAAGATGTTATGGAAGGAAATGTTCAAAACATTTGTTTAATTATTTAGTGGAGCTTTGTATCAACTATATATTCCCTAAACAAAATTAATTATCATATTTTGATCAACAAGATGTAATATTGTCCACCTAATAGTGAAAACCATTGAGTATTTACAAGAATTACACTCCTTAACTATAAAAGTGAACTCACTCTCCCACACTATTTAAACATCTTAGGATGTCTGGATATACCAAGATCTACCCAAATCATGTCACAAATTCCATCCTATCATCCTAAAATACTTTTTATTTACATCAATCAAACCTTTCAAGGATTTAGTACAATCCTAAGGAGGATAAATGAAAGAGATGAGATGTTCATTAGTGAGAGTTATAATATTATTTCTTCTCCCTCTCCTTCAATTATTATTATACCATGACTATATAATAACCCCATTTTCATTCATATAATTACAGGTTTTTATGTTAATATTATGACCTAAAAGTATACACCCATCATGATAATGGGTTACCAAATCATTATTAGTGTGTACGATGGATTACCTATAAGTGAAACGATATCGTTGAGTTTTCCATTACAACATATCATGGTTAATAATAATGATGGAATTAATATATATATATATATATATTAATTTATTATAATTTTGGAATTTTAATATCAAAATTTCCTTTATTATTTTTATTTTTTTTGAATAAGATAACATCTTCCATGGGAACAACAGACTACCACCTCGCAAAGTTATGTGATTCATTAATGCATTATATTATAGGTATTAAGGATGGATTTAATAATCAAATTATATATATATGATATAAAAATTATTCTGAGATTCTAATATATCATATATTATTGTCTCTTTAAATCCAACAAGAAAATTGAAACATCATTCTTGCGTATATATGATCTACTATCTCTAAGAACGATGTATTTAATTTCTTATTTATATATTTTATAGATTATTATAAATTCACATATACTGAATATATATAAAATTAAATGAGGTTTATAATTATTTTTATTATGAAATCATGTTAAAATTAATATAGACGAAAATATTACAAATCAAAACATATATGAAAAACATAGAAACTATTTCATGAGAAGTAACTTTAACATGAAATCATTAATAAGTTGGAAATAAATTGTTTAAAAAAATAATATAATGAATACTATATATGGATGAATTTATTTAATATATTTATAACCAGTATATATTTATTATACATGAGTTTCTGCTCATGTATAATTGAATTTAAAACATAAGGTAGTGGATTTCTGTCTCTTTTTTATTTTCAGTGAGACAAATGTATTATTCAATCTATGATTCCTTTATGTGGTCTATATAATACCAATGGATTTATTTTATAATTATTAAAAAACAATTATTGGTATTTAAATATCCATTTTATTATATCCCTTTCATGTGTTTTATATATTCAACATTACTAAATGGTTAAGGGGTTGTTTTCTCAATTATCATTCATTGAGATGCACATTGTCTTATTGACCTATATTCTTTACCAAGTGGAAGATAAAACCCCTTTAACATGTAATATCAACAATTTAATCATCCTTATAATATTTTTGGTTTCATTTTCTTTAATATCATCATGGGTCCTATGATTTAATGTTACAAATGTGATAAAGATAATATGTTTCAATCTCATCAGTTATTAAGATTGTTTATGATTTTATATTTAATATTAAAATATCATGATCTACCAAACAATAATTATCATTATTTTTATTCCCATTGGATATTTATTATATCTTCAAATATTTTTACCAATTTCCTACCCTTTTACCCTTTTAACAATTAAAAAAAGGTTTTTAAAAAAATATGAATTTATTTTTTTACTCTATCGGAAATCCATTTTTATCCAAAATATTTTTTTTCTAAAAATGTTTTTTAAGATGTTTCAAATGATATATTATGAAATTTTTCAAAGAAAAGGATCTAAATAATTAACTATTTTTTAAAATTATATAAATTATTTTGAAATCATTATTTAAAATTTTTTGAAGCTATTTTAAAAAATCATTTCAAAATATTTTATTGTTAAAAAATATTTATTTAAATGGGAGAGAAATATTTTCCTCAAGAAATGTATTAAGTAATCTTCCTACAATTTATTCCAATAAGACAAAATCCATTGGTGTTAATTATACCTTATTGGTCATATGATCCAATGATACCATTCATATTCACTCATTGAAAGGTTAATATTTTGATGGTCTGATGTTTATGAAACTCATTTCTCGTATATTAGCCATAAAATGATAAAATGATTATGAAACCCACTTTTTTCATGGGTTATATTATGGTGAAATAATTAGGAAACATATCTGTTTTACCTATGATAGGAAATAGTGAAATGTTTGTTATAGCCATTTGTTTTAATGTTTTATGGAATGATGAATTTCTATTGTCTTATAGTAAAAATAAATATGGTTTTCATTATATGATGGGAGAGAACTATATCTACCTCAAATTAATTGGGTAGATATTTATATATCACAAGATTGAAAGTACTATAATAGAGTTTTAACATCATTCAGTTAGGGACATTGTCTGCTATGATGTATTTGGGGGTGAACCTTATCTATTATGATGTTATACATGTACCTTTATTTCTTGCCTATAGTGTTATGTGTGAACCTAATTGCATTTTCAAATTGTTTGGCGTTAACCTGATTTCATGTTCATAATGTTTTCTGTGGACCTATCTTTCTGGTCTATAATTTTATGTGTGGACTTGGATTCATGCCCATAAGTTCATGCGATGGAATTATTTCATGTTCTTAACTTAATGAGTGAAATTGTTTCTATTTATACAATTTTAAATGTTTATACCTAATATATATTCCAAAAATCTATATCTTATGCCAATGTTATTCTCTCATGGATCATGTTCTTTTAATTAATTTTTATTCAAGTGTTATAAACTACCTATATTTATTCCATGAATCTTTTTTATGATATATGAAAGTTTTAGTATAAACTTAAAACACTATTATCAATATATCATACCCTTATTCTTATATTATACATTTATATAATCATACAGTGATATCCCTTGTCATTATGGTTACTATGAATCTAAGGTCACCCTTTCTTATATTTAATTTCCCAAGGTTATGAAGATTGTTTTTGTAGGGTATGTCTATGAAGAGTAATAAAATGAAATATTTTTTTGGTAAATATTGAATTCATTCACAGGATTATAAAATTTGTTACAAGTTTTCAAAGGCATTAAACATTTAAAGTCTTAAGGGATGTGTTTTGTCAGTGTAAGGAATATTCACAAAAAATGATTTCATACCCCTATATTATATGCTTGGGTCACCATAGATGGTATTATAGAAAATGATTAGTTAACTAATGGAATCTAGGATGATATATCATTAGTGAGATACCTAGGGATATTTCTTAGGATTTGACTTTGGATCCCTCTAAGGATATGTCTAAGGATAGTCAATGTAATGGAAAATTTCTAATAATGTTGTTGAAGGAGAGATTGAGTGGTTTCAAAACCATTATATCCAATATTAGAAACTGTAAATGTATGTGGCTTTGTAAGTGATGTACCTATGTTTAAAAACCCTAAAAATACTATATTATGCAAGACTCGATCAATAATTGGTGAATGAAAATGTGCTTATTGCAAACCTATTTTGAAACTTCTGTGTAATATTATTTGTAAAATATAAAAAATATTATTAACCATTTTGAATTATTTATATATATGATAACAATAAATTATCAAGGATAACTTAAAGGATCCATAAATTGTAAATATTGTTTCCTGTTTTAGATGTCCAATAAGTGATTTTTAGTATTTTTTGGTTTCCAATTATAATTATCATTATTAATACTATAATTTATTTCAATATTCAATGGAGAGATCCATATGTAACTAAAAAATAATGAATTTTTTAATGGAATGGACATCTCTAGTCTTTTACTTTGCTAAAATCTGGTGTTTGAAGTGTTCTGGGAGGTCAAGGTGACTTATTCCAAATAGTAGGCTGTTTCCAAAACCAGGTTGATTCCAACATCAGGTTATTTACAACACTAGGATATTTCCAGTAACATCTATTTTCATTTTCCAATTTTATAATTCATAAATATCTTTTATAGAACAGAATTCTATTTCCTATAATAGCCTTCCAACAACACCCATTTCCTTTGCAAAATTTCTAGTTAATGAATTTTGTTTCTAGAAGAGTAGGCTATTTCTAACAGCAGCCTTCCAACAACTCCCTTCCCACAATATCCTATTCTTTTTCTAAAATTATGGTTCATGAACAGTGTTTTCAGAACAGTGGGCTATTTTCAACAGCAACCATCCAATAGCAGCCTTCCAAAAGCAGCATTTTAATTTTCCTTTTTCTATTTCATAAACAATGTTACCAGCTTCCTAAAGTTTCACCTCGTTGACATATACTTTGACATAAAATGAATTTATATCCTCATTTTAAGGACTCTAAGGCCAATTCAAATTCCATAACTCCTACATTAATTTTGTTAAGGCTCGGGATGCCTTCAATTGGTCAAACCACATGGTTTAATGCGATCCAAATTTAATGGAAAATCCATACTATCTTAAACCAGCTCCTTAAATCTTCTAAAGGGGATATATATCTTCATCCGTTGTTTTACTTTCACTTTCCCTAGTGAAACACTCTCAAACCATCCTTTCTTCCCATAGGAGTGGTGTGACTGAACGTCAATCCTCAAATAGTTTCCCCCTTGATGTTTCTTCTTGATGCATTCACACCCCCTTTTGGTGCGAGTAGCATGTGTCAATAAATCATTGATAGATGGTATAATCTGACTCTATTACTAAGTTTTCATTAATCTTTATCCTCCATTTTCTCTTTAACATTCTATTGCATGAGATCACCATGATTCCAATAGAGTTTTCTTGGCTTTCAGATGGTGTGGTCGTGCCATGGCATCCTCAGGTGGATACAGTTGTCATGGTGGAGGAGATCAAAATCTATTTTTTGGACCATTCTCATTTAAAGAAAGTTATGTACCATTTGAGGTAGTGGATTAATTTCTTCTATATTCTTTTACGTGAAAATGTAGAGTTATCATGGTTTAGACCACTGTATCACAAAGTAAATGACATAATAAACATTGGAATCTGATAAATAAGTTGATATTGATCGTATGTTATTACCTTTTGTATTGCAAGATAGTGTTACATCTATTCTTTCATTATTAAGATTTTTGTTCATGATGGGAATTTGTAAAGAACATAAAGACGAATATTAATTGATAATTGTTTAGATAAAGATAAAAATGAATTTAAATGAATCTGGTTGTTGTTGTGGTAATTTGATGTTAATACAATGGTTGAAGAACAAATCTTAATTCAATTTGCGATAGCTATGATAGCTTTCTATTTAGGATACCCATTGTTAGAAGCTACAAATAATAAATTGGTTTAGTCTAGAAGGATTAATAAATAGTTTGTTTGATAAAAAGATAATTCCTCTTAGGTTTCTGAGTTAACCTCTTTCTTTTAAAGGCCAAGGGCCTTATGCTTGGAGTTATGAGAGCTCATTGTGATTGAATTTTGGATTCCTTGTCTAAGGTCCAATGGCCCAATTGATATGATTTTTATCCCTGGTTTATGTGTTGTGATGTGAGCCTCGAAGGCTGTTGTGATATGTGGGGGCAGGGAGGCATATTGGTTGTGGTAGCGGTTGATGACTAGAGTGGCGAGATGCATCAGTTTATGCATGTGGGTTTTTTGGTAGGACACCATATATGATAGAATGAATTGGATGTGAATGTTTGGATGCTTGTGGTTTCTTGTTGGTTGTTTATCTTCCTTACTTTCCCCCTTGATCAAGGCAGCTATTTTTTATTCCCTACTTCCGAAAGGGGAGAAGACATGCAGGGTGTTCTATGTGCTTTTTATGTTTATCTTCCCAAGGGAGGATGGGTGTATGCTCTTGCTATAGGTGGTAAAGACTCGATGAGTAGTTCATCAACTTACAATGTGGAGACCCCTTGTGTTTAGTATCATAAAATGTTTTTTCTATAATACCTGGGAATATGGGAATGTAATAATGTTGTTGATAAATTATTGAAAAAATGATGTTAAACCATGTGGTTGGACCTTGCTGGGACGCAATGATGAGGTTGACATATAAAAGGAACAGTGGATGTTGGTTGTGATGATAATGAAATATAATGTTGAAATTGTTAATATTTATTTAGTTATTAAAGAATTATTGAACGTAAAGTGCAACTGATAAAAAGGGAACGAAGGAAGGTAATCATGGTCTTTAAATGGTTGTGTGGTTTTAGGATACCTCATCTTATAAGTGGGAGTTGGGAGTCTGAGAGACGTTATCTATAATAGAGACATAGACCTGGTTATGCCCATTCTATGGTTGGGTGTTATAGTATATTATATACTTTTTATGTTTCTATACACTACTCCACCCCATCAGTTAGGGAAAAAAACACCCTAGTGATTCTGAGCCCTGGGGGGGGGGGGGTTCCCAAACATTCTAGTGGAAGGATGGATGGCTGACAACCCCCTTCGGCACCACTATCTTCTCTTGGTAGTTACTTGTGCTGGTAGGCACAGTGGTTTGTTTTCCCCATATAATTTTCTAGAGGGTTCTAATGGCTTGTGGTAATTCACACACATATATTCTGGACATTGTTTCGATGGACTACTAATAGGTGTAATGTGTATAGGATGTGAAGGCTTGAGTATCCTTACTCAGTGTGTGGGCTATAATAGATCGAGGTATAACATTAGATGTATGATAAATGTTAGGTGAGCTATGTTGGCTCCAAGAATCTACTTGGTTACTTTACTTACATGGATGTGGTGGTTTCTGTTGCACGAGGTGCATGTTGTGGTGCTTCGCCCCGGTCTCGGCTTGTAATCCTTTTTGGAGAGAGATTCTTAGGATGTGTGACATTGTGGAAATGTGGAAAACCAGTGGGGAAGATGTAGAGGAGTACCCTGGATATTATTTATTATATTATATACTATTGTTTGGGATACTTTGTGAAAGTACCTTTGGTGAGGCTGGGAACTTAGTATACCTGTTCAGGTGACAAGTTAGTTTCACTTGTTATTCACACCGCTTTAGAATGTTCTCTTTACATTTTCATGAGAGGCTCCAGGGAGGATCCTACTGAGTACACTTTTATACTCATCGTATCTTTATAAAATATTTTATAGGTAACGTGTAGAAGGTTGGTTATTATGATGGTTACTAATAGATTATGGTTATAGGTGATGTTCGAGCTTTTTGGTTGCTATCATTTATACATTGTTTAGGTACGTACAGTTTTTCCATTCAGTGGTAGTATTTTTTTATGACATTACATATGGGTATATGGGACTTGATTTTATATTTATGTTTGAGATGGATTTGGTTGGTGTCTTTCTTACCTCTCTCTTTCTTATATTTCCTCTTACTAGTTAATGCCTCTAATTGGTTTTCTTATTATACCCTTGGTTCAAGTCTCCAAACTGATTCCAATGGGAGGCAGGACTAAAGGGTCATTATCTATTTTCCCACATTGTTAGCCTTGGTGGGGTACACCATTTGGGGAGGTGGTTGTGATAGAGTGGTATCAGAGGTCTGGTTGAGGGATAGAATGGTGTTTTCTGTTAGGCACTGAAGAGGTTTAATGGGTTGGTACAGGAATATTATCCGTCATGTTTATAAAGTGATGTAAACACTAGAGACCAGCTGAGACATAGCAGTTTAGCCCCCCCTTGTGATATGATTCATGGAAATTTAAGTTTACAATGGCTACTAAATGAGGTGATACTAGTTGCAGGGTAGAGTCCTAGGAAAATTTCAGCCATCATTCTTATTTTTTATTCTATGTTTGAATGGGAATACATTGGGATAGGTTAATCTAAAATGAAAAAAAAATATTTAATTAATGTTGAGTCTTCCATATCCCAGGATTAAGAGCTCTAAATATTTTTTATTTTGTAGGTAGGGATTCTGGTTGATGTCCTCGTCAGGATCATACAGAAGATGTCCAGCAGGCTATGCAAGTAGATTGCCACATGGTATATGTTTATGATGAAGACACGTAGAGGAGGACACTCTGGGAGTTTCCGCACCAGTGTCTGCAAATGTACGAGGGATCTGTTTCAAATGAAGTCATAGAAGACTAGTTGGAGGAGGTCGAGATAGGATTCAGTTTGATTCATTCTTGACTAGATCACTGGATTCCTTTAGTTGTGACGATTCTATGTGTATCAGCTAGGAAGTGGTGGTTCTTGTTCCCCAGGGATCGTGAGGAGTCAGAGATCTCATGGGAGGAGTTTCGATACATTATTTGAGTCACATTTCAATCTACAACTGTGGAGGCGTCCAGTCGTCAGGAGCGTATTATCCTTAGATAAGGGATCTCCAGTGTGAGAGATTTTGGAATCCATTTTTGGGACTATTTATGATATGCTTCCCACCAATTTCTAGATGAGGAGACCAGAGCTAGGCATTTTGAGGAGGATTTGCATCAAGATATCTAGAGCCATGTCACCCCTTTTATACTAAAGGCATATCTGGAGTTGATGGTGAAGTAAGAGGTCGTCGAGAGGACATTTTCTTGAACTGGATCATCATGATAGGGCATTTCTTCATTATTTCCCAAGAAGTTGACTTATGGTACATGGTTATAATTTTTTAGGGCAGAAGAGTTTCTGTTCAGCCGGGGGTAGGTCCCAGCCCTTTGCATCTCATTTCTATCGGGTCGAAGACTCTCAAGCCTATACCAAGGGATCATGTTCTTGTTTTTCTTTTGGAGGGTGAGGTTGTCAATAATGAGAGTGCCAGACGTTTTCGGACAGTCATTGTGCACCATGAGTTCCGCTCTAGGTTTCCCCAATGAGACAGTTCCAGCTGAGGCAGCAATAGTAGGATGCACTAGCTTTGGGTCAGAAGAGAGCATATGGGTTATATAGAGGACAACTCAGTGATTCTCCCTATCCATAGAGAGCATATTTTGACCATGGTGGTGGTTTTCATCATGGTTATGGAGGTCGTGAAAGATGTCATGATCAACTTCATGCTTTAATGTTGCATGCGCCTGGCCAGCTAGACATCGTTCGAGGTACCCTTTTCTTGTTTTCTACATGGGTGCGTGCGTATTTTGATTTAAAAGCAACACACTCCTTCATATCACCTTCCCCTTTCCATGATTTTGGACTCAAGCAAGATAGGCTTCCAGATCCCTTAGTGCTGACTACGCCAGTTGGAGGTTAAGCTTACTAGATTGAGATATGTAGGGACTATGAAATAGTGTTGGGGAATCAATACTCTTGGAGACATTTCCAATGTTTACGGATACAACCATATGATTTCATACACAGAATGGATTGGTTGTATTTGGTACAGGAAATCGTGGATTGCTTTAGGAGGCTAATGGTGTTCTTTGATGCAGATGGAGAGACATTAGTGTTTGCTGGTGAGAGAGACACTAGGATTGGTAAGATGCATGTTCTGTTTTTATTGTCCATGATGGATGAACTAATGCTGATTTCTTCAGAGGTTCAGTAGTTGTTGTTTCAAAGGGTCATAGAAGAGTACCCTGATTTTTTTTCTAGAATAGGTTGTAGAATTACCCCCTCGATGAGAGATCGAGTATGGGATCGAGTTTCAACCAAGAGAATATCTTATATCTATATCTCCATATAGGATGGAACATTTAGTTATGAGAGCTATGTATACCTCTTGATGGTATGTTACTTTCCGGTTTTGTTTGATTGAGTGTATAACCATGGGGCGCCCCAGTTTTGTACGTGATGAAGGTTGTGGGTAGTTTGCGGTTCTGTATAAATTATCATCACTTAAACCAAGGTAGAGTGAATAATCATTATACTCTTCCATAGATTGATGATTTATTCGATCAACTGAAGGGTTCATGTTGTTTCTCAAATATGGACTTGTGTTCAGGATATCATCAGATGCATGTGAAGGATGTGGATAACCCGAAGTCTACATTCTATTTTCGTCATGGTCATTATGATTTTGTTGTAATGTAGTTCGGTGTGATGAACTCTCTAGTTGTGTTCATGGGATTGATGAACGTTGTGTTCCTTGAGTTCCAAGATAATTTCATGGTGGTTTTCATTGATGACATCCATGTTAACTCCACATCTGAGGATCAGTATACAGAGAATCTACACGCTGTTTTGGGAGTTATTCGTCAACATCAGTATTTGGGATGATGTCGAAATGTGAGTTTTGGTCTCGAGAAGTCCATTTTATGGAGAATGTTGTGTCCCGGCAGGGAGTTTATATGGGTCCATTTATGAAATAAGTAGTTGTTTCTTAGGCATCCCTAAAGATAGTGGAATAGAAGCGAAGTTTCCTTTTTCATACAGGCTATTATAGGAGGTTGATAGCTGATTTCTCTTCGTTTTTGACACCTGTGATGACATTTAATAGGAACAGTCAGGAAATCATGTGGAATAATCATTGTTAGGTAGCTTTCAAGTATTTTAAGGATATGTTATTAAGTGCTCCAGTTCATTGTCATATAGTAGAAGGAGTTCATCTTGATGTTTTCTTTGATGCTTCGCTTATAAGTTAGGTTGTGTTGTGTAGCAGCAGAGATCAGTTTTATCTTATGGGTCTTTGTAGTTGTGTCCCCATGAATGTAACTATGCACCCCATGACCATGAGTTGACTTCCATGGTGTTTTTTTAGAACTTGTTTAGACATTACCTCATTGTTGAGAACTTTGTGTATTTCACCGATCTTAAGAGTCTGAGGTATGTTTTCTCCCATCATGACTTAAACAAGAGACAAACGTCTGTGGATGGATTTATTACAAGATTACAAATTTGAAATATCATATACACCTGGGAAGGGGAATGTTGTTGCTAATGCGCTGAACCAAAAGTCATGTAGTGATGCAGTGCGTGCATCTAGGTATTCCAGGAGAGTAATGGAAGAACTGTCATCATTATATCTCGATATAGGAGAAGTTGGAGGGTATAGATTTTCTTTTTCAGATAAAGGTGAGGTAATCATTGGTGTAGTAGGTGGAAGAGTCCTAGTTGGGTGATCTAGTGGTGGGGGTCTGAAGAGACTAAGTTTTTTTGTGGTGAGGCCCTAGATGATTGGTCATAGGATGGAAAACAATGGGTGTTGTATCATGGAATACTATTTTTTCTTTTTTCAACATGCAAGATGGTTCTCATAGAGTTTAATAGTTCACCTTTAGCTATGCATAATTGCGTGAAAAAGATTATCTAAGCCTTGAAGAGTTATTTTTGGGGGCCTGGGTTATAGCATGCAGTTGATGAGTTTGTGTATCAATGTTTGGTATGCCATAAGTTCAATGCTATGCACCGTGTTCTCGGTGGTTTTCTCCTTCCATTAGATATTCCCCAATGGAAGAGGGGGGACATCTCAATGGACTTTGTTATTGCTTTACCTCATGCTCCATGAGGACATGATGTTATTTGTGTGGTAGTGGACTGTTTAATGAAATCATCCCACTTTATAGAAATCAAGGAGTCATGCTCAGTGGAATTTTTTTCAAAGTAGTATATAGACAATTTGTTGAGACTCCATTGAGAATTGAGAATGTTCATTTACGATTGAGATTCTCATTTTACCTATAGGGTGTGGAGGGGTCTCTAGAATGCTTCTGGTTCTCTTCTATGTCTTAACACTACTTTTCATCCATATATGGATGATCAGAAAGAGCGAAATATCCACACTCATAGATACATGTTACGCTCTTGTGTTCTAGATTTTGGAGGCTTGTTGATGAGGCAGTTACCCTTGGTGGAGTTATCTTAAAAAAATAGTTTTTACTCCATCAATGATATATCACACTTTTAATATTTTTATAGCCAACCATTCCATTCTCCATTGTTCTAGACTGCGGTCGGAGATTCAACAATTCCTAGACCAAAACTATTGCATAATGCAACAAAGATGGTTCAAGTGATTAATGTGAGGATGAAGACTATGCATGATTATCAGAAATCATATGCTGATCAACTGAGGATACCTTTGGACTTTGATGCTAGAGATCTCGTGTTTCTTACGAAGAATCCTCATCGTGGGCAGCTATGGTTTTTTCATGGGTGATAGCTTTCTCACTGGTTTGTTGGTCTTTTCGAGTTGTTGGATCGTGTTGGAGTGGTGGCATATCCAATTGAACTTACCCAACAGGTGTGCCATATACACAAGGTTTTCCATGTATCACATCTCTATCGTTGTCTTCATGATGGCTCACATGTCATCGATGGAAGCGAGATTGATAATGACGATAATGTGACATTCGAGTAGCAGCCAATAGAGATCATGTGAAGAAATGAGAAATAGTTGTGTGGGCATTCTATTCCCATGTTTCGTGTCTTGTGGTGACATTTTTGATTTTAGGAGGGTACTTGGGAACAAGAGTCCTAGATGCATGTTTAGTACCCAGAGTTTTGAGTTGTTTTGTTGAGTTTATCTTTGATTATTTATTTCATTGTACCATTTATGTGATGTTATGCTTGGATTGTTTGGAAATGGAATTATTGTTCACTTGTACAAAGATGTCGAGGTTTTGTTCCAGCTTTCGAACAACTCATGGTGGATTCCCTAGAAAGGTATCTTACGATGTGGTTGTTCAGACCCCACTTTTCATCTGGAATGTTTTTGAATTCTTGCAGATATAAATTACTTAAGAGGTATATAATATAATGGTACGGACCTCTCCAACCCTATACACTACTGAAATATGGTGTTTGAGGTGTTTTGGGAGGTCAAGGTGACTAATTCCCGACAATCGGCTATTACTAATAGAAGGCTATTTTCAGTAGCCTGTTGTTTTCAATAGAAGGCTATTTCCAATAGTTTCCTTCTGACAACATCTTTTTTCTATTTCCAAATTTCTTGTTCATGAATAGAGTTTCCAGAATAGTAGGCTATTTCCAACAACATCCTTCTAATAGCATCCTTTTCCTTTTCAAAGTTTCTAGGTCATGAATAGTGTTTCTAGAACAATAGGTTATTTCCAACAACAGATTTTCTAATAGAATCTTTCCAACACCCGCCTTTTCTATTAAAAAATTTCTAGTTCGCGAACAGTGTTTCCAGAATAGTAGGTTGTTTCCAACAGCATCCCTTTCCTTTTCCAAATTTCTAGTTCATGAATAGTGTTTCTAACACCTTATAGTTTCATCCCTTCGACGTTTAACTAGACGTAAAATGAATTTAAAGCCTCTATTTATGGAATATAAGGCTAATTAAAAGGCCCTACAATCCTATTTTAATATTCCAATGTATTGGGATTATTTTACTTGGTCAAAAACATTGTTTAATGCGATCTGATTTTAATGGAAAATCCACCCTATCCTAAACCTACTCCGTAAATCTTCTAAAGGGATCATATATATTCCTTCATTGTTTTACCATCTTGTTCCATGGTTCAAGAGGCTTAAACCATATTTTCTTCCCATAGGAGTGATGTGATCGATCATTAATCCCCACATCATTTCCGCTTGAATTTTCTTACTGCTGTATGCACACCCCTTTTTGGGGAAACTAGCTAGTGTCCATCCTTCATCAATAAAAGGTATGATCTACCTATGTTATTTTGTTTTCTTCAATAATTATCCTCATTTTATCCCTTTAATGATATGTAATGTATTCTACATGCTTCTAATAGAGATTTTTGGGCTGCCGGTTGGGGTGGTCATGCTGCGACATCATCGGGTGGATACATTTTTCATGAGAGAGGAGACCATAATCCATTGTGTGGCTCGTTCTCATATAAAGAACATTAAAAAACGATCGAGTTTTCAGATTCATTGTTTTTCTATACATTTATGTTAAAATGATCAATTAGAATGCTTTAGACCACTAAATCACAATGGAATTGACTTAATAAAAATTTGAATTAGATAAATAAATTGATATTTATCATATGTTATTGAATATAGTTTTTATAGAGTGTGTGACTTCTATGCATTCTTTATATAGATTTTGATTTTTGATAGATTTTGGTAAATGATGTAAAGCTGAAAATTAATAGATAATTGTTTGGATAAATAAAAAGATTCATGTAAATGAATCTGGTTGTTGTTGTTGTTGTAATTTTATGTTTATCAAATTTATTCTCTAAGAATATTTAATCTGTTTGTGATAACTATGATAGATATATGTTTAGGTAACCCATAGTTGGAAACTACAAATAATAAATTGGTTAATTCTAGATACATTAAAGAACTGGATTTTTGATAAAAAGATAATGCCTCATTAGGTTCTGAGTTACCCTCTTTCTTCGAATGGCCAAGAGCCTTAGGCTTGGAGTAGTGAGAGATCATTGTGTTTGAAGGAGGGATGTCTTTTTTATGGGATAAGATCCCAATCGATATATTGTTTGTTTTCCTACTATATGTTTTCTGAATTGATCCTGGAAGGTTGTTGTGTTATGTAGGGGAAGGGAGGCAAATTGTTTGGGGTAGCAATTGACACCTATAGAGGAGAGATGCATCAGTTTATACATGGGGGTGTCGGGGAGGACCCAAGAGATGATGAAATGAGTTTTATGTGAATGTTTAGAATCTTGTTGTTTCATATTGGTTGATTATCATCCTAACATTTCCAACTTGTCATAGTAGAATGTTTTCTTACACGCCATCCAAAAGGGGCGAAGACACGCATGGTATGAAATGTGCTTTCCATGTTTATATTTCAAAGGTAGGATGGTTATATTATCTTGTTATAGGTGGAAATGACTCTAAAGGTAGTTCATCTTGTCCCCGTGTTGAGACCCCTTGTGCTTAGTAGCTTAGATTTTTTTCCATAATTCTTGGGAATATTGTAATCTAAAAATGTTGTTAATAAATGATATAATAAATGGTGTTAAATCATGGGCTTGGATATTATTGGGATGCAATGCTAAGGGTGAAATTTAAAGGAATAGTGGACTTTGGGAGATATGATAAGGATATATAATTTGGAAATTATTAATAGTTAATTATTTTTTAAAGAATTAATGAACATAAAGTGAAACTGATAAAAAAGGGAAGGAAGGAATGTAATCAAGCTATTTAAATGGTTGTGTGCTTATAGGATACATAGTCCTGTATGTGGCATCCATGAGTCTGAGAGACGTTATCTGCAGTTGAGTCTATGACTAGGTTATTCACATTGAGTTGTTGTGAGTTATACTATATTCTGTAGTTTTTTTTAATACGCTACTCCAACCTATCAGTTAGGGAAACTGACACGATGGGTATTCTGAGCCCTGGGAGGTGTTTTTCCCAACATTCTGGTGGGAGGATAGAAGGCGGACTAACCTCTTTGGCCCTGATCTCTTCTCTGGGTAGTTACATGTGCTTCCGGGCACAATGGTTACTACTCCACATATATGTGTGTAGAGGGATTTAATGGACTTTGGTTATTCAAACGCATATATTCAAGATATAAATTTATATGGACTATTATAGTTGTAACGTGTATAGGCTATGATGTCTTGTGGATCCTTAATCGATGTGTGGGCTATAATGGTATGAGGTATAATGCATGACATACGATACAGATTATGTGAGTTGTGGATGCCCCCAAAAACTACCTAGTTACTTCAATTACGTGGACATGGTGTTTTTGTTGCACGAGGTGCCTGTTGTGGTGCTTTACCCAGGTGTCTGCGGTAAAGCCTTTTTGGAGAGAGGTTCGTTGGATGTGTGACGTTAGGGAAAAGCAACAAAAAATTGGGGAAGTGGTAGGAGGGTAACCATGATATTCATTACTATATTATATAATTTTGTATGCGATACTTGTTGAGAGTAGCCGTGGAGAGGATGGGAACATAGTATACATGTTTAGGGGACGAGTTAGTTTCACCTGTAGTTCACTGTGATTTTGCAGGTTCTCTTTACTTTTGTACGAGAGGCTCCAGGGAGGATCCTACTGAGTATACTGTTATACTAACACTACCTATATATACATTTATATCGGTCACTTCTAGAATGTTGGTGATCAGGATGGTTACTACAAGCTTGGGGTTTCAAGAACTGTTTGGGATTTTTGGCTCCTTCTATTTTTTACTTAGTTTTGGTACATGATGTTTTTCCGTTCAGTTGTAGTAGTGTTGTATAACATTACATATATGTACATAGGATTTTCTTTAAAATTTATGTTTGTGTTGAAGTTGGTTGGTGTATGTCATATCTCTCTCTTTTTTATGTGTTATTTTAGAGGGTAATGCCTCTCATTTGTGTGTTTACTATGCCCTCGGTGCTAGTTGCCAACCCAGGGCCTACTAGAGGTGGGACACAGGAGTTATTATCACCCTTCTTACATAGACTGCCTATGAGGGGTACACCTTATGGGGAGGGGGTCGTGACAAATGTAATGGTTAATGAAATGATTTATACTTCACAAAAAATATGATGTGGGTCTGAGGTATTATAACTTTTTTCTATGACAACAAAACATTATAAAGCCATGATTTATGTTGAGCTTTCAGATGGTCAAAGTGGAGGAAGAAAATATTATTTAATAATTTTTATTGAATCATCCACTTTATTTTAGTGGAATTATTCATCCAAATTTTATTGAGAAATTGATTATTACCAATGAAAATGTTCTTTTCGTTCACCATTGTTCAAAAAAAGAAAATGTTATTTTGGATGCATATCACATAAAAGTCGAAGTCGATCAATGGTTGAACAATGTCATGAATAAAATCCAACATGATAAAATTGATTATATGGATTTATATGAGTTCATGAACTTATTTTGTTGTTTGTTCAATCCGTTTTTTCAACGTATCAAAATGGAGAGTGGATTTTCCCATTAATAACATGATTATAATAAGAAATGATTGATAGAATTCAAGGGAAACCATATAAAATATCCAGATTAAAAGACTATATTTTCATTATTATAAATTTTTGGATGCAATAATAGTGTAAATTATCTTAAGGGGGATGATAATTGTTTTAACTATTGAAATAAGGTCATCGATTAGATGAATTATAATGTAATAGTATTAAATATAAAGCTTTATAGAAGGAACTTCCCTCAATTTTGTGTTTCAAATGTATAATTTTTAGATATTATGATAAAAATTTTATAAAACCAATGGCTAATGATGATGATTGAAATTAGTATGATATTAAACTATGATACAAAGGGAAATTATATGAAATCAAAATGGATAAATTGAATCATGTTAATTAGCATAAATGTATCCTCCCCTCAATATTTGGTAATTTCATGTTTTCTTTTTTTGAATGAGACCTATGAAGATATTATTGTTCATCATTTAGTGAAATTTTATATGATTATCTCCCTATATATTGATTATATAATAATGAAATCATATGTTATATTTTATTAGTTGAATTATGATCCAATGATTCCAATGAAAATATTTTTTTTAAGATAAGTGTTTATTTATGAAATAAATGGTGAATTGTATTTTGGAAGAACATATGTCACCATCTATGACATAATTAACATTTATGAATAGAAATGGAGGTTTATGAGTGTATGTTAAATAATAAGTTAATTGTTTTATCTAACCATTTTTTAGTTTTATGTGATGAGATTTTATCATAATTAAAGATATTTTAAAGGACATTTATAGAAATGAAAGCCATTGATATTAATTGTTGTTACACTATTATTTTAGGAGGAATTACATTACGACATGTGGAAATGTTATTAAAGGATACTCTATGATATACTCCTATGGATTTCAAAGGGGTTTAGGATCAACACCTTCCCCGATATGACATCTCTTATAGTGATTGACTACACTAGATAATTCAAATAGATCTTTATCAAACCCTTTATAGAAGTTAATGCAGAACACCAACATACTATAATGGTGTTGTGGAAAGAATGATTTTGGTACTGAATAAAGATAATGAGATGGCAGATAAGATGAAATCCATTTAGAATCATGTAATGACTATATAAATTTAACAGGGATTTCATGCAAATAATTATCGATGAAATCAATAATTTTAAAGTATTTGAGAATTCCTATATAAGAATTTATCCATAGATGAAATGTGAATAAACTAATCCCTAGTTATAGTGGTACCATTAAAATATATTGATCATATCAGTATGGTATATTATCACTTGTTTCTTCCACCAAACCTCTCTCAAGTCCATGATGTCTTCCGTGTATCTCTATTATAGAAGTACATACCTAACCATTCACAATTACTGAACTCAGAGGTAAAAGAATTGGACCAAGATATTTTTTATGAGGAACAACTGGTGGAGATTATTGATCATAAAGAAAATGTTCTACAAAACAAGAACAATCCCCTTGTCAATTTGTTTTGGAAAACCAATAGTTTTCATAAGCTATGTCGGAACATTAGGATATGATGAGGTCGATGTATCCTCGTTTGTTTTAATCAGAAAAATGAATTTGATGGAATAAATTAATTCTGAGGTAGTAGAATGTAACACCTCAGCCATTTATGAAGTGTTTTTCAAAAATTAATTTTTATTCAAAACATGAATAACACACAACACCAATTCAGTCTTCTCTTATACCAAACAATATCTTAACTTTCACTATAGGAAACACAAAGTTTTAACTAAACCATAATATATTATTAAGTTCATAGTTATAACCTTGCTATTATACTTAGTGACGTAAATCATAATAAGTACATTAATTTATTATTTATATATTTTTATATAAATTAATCATATTGATCATAAAGTACATAATTTTTAGTAATGTATTTTTATGTTTCAAAAATTTTATTTTTCAAAAAAATGTTTGCTTGTCATTTGTAAAAAATAATAAAATTATATTTTGGAATTTTTTAGAAAATTGATTTTACAATATAAATTTAATTTTTTAATTAAAAATATCATAATTATCTTAGGATAAATGATTGGGATTTTTCTAAAAAAATTATGAATAGTGACATCACTAAATTTTAAATGAAAACTACCTTTTAATTTAACATATTTATAAGGATATATTATATTTTAAATTGGTTTTAATGTAAAATTATTTCAATTATACATCAATTAGTCCAATTTATTTCATTTTATTCATTATATAATTGATTTTATATATAAAAACATTGTAAATAGTTGAACATATTCCCTTTGAAAACATGCTTCGTCATTAAGTATTCAAGATTAATTTTAAATTAATTCTTTCCAATAATTTATATTTAATTTGAAAAAATGGACTCTATATTTATAATACTAATAGTTTACATTTTTGGATAATTTAAAAAAATTAATATCCAAAATGAATAGAGAATGTCATTAAAATTAATTACCATTGTTAAAGTAAAAGCATCACGATTATTAGGGGGTTAAAATAGAATGGTAAGAGTGAGAATGAATAAAAATATTATATTAATTTTATTGAATGATTTCAATTATATCATTGACATAAAATGAATTTAAATACTGAAATTAATTTCCAATTATTCTTAATATGACCCATATAATATGTTATGTAATAAAAAACCAAAATGATAATTTTCATATATTTAATATTTATAAATCCATGGGATATGGGAAAATAATATATTTTTATTTCCATATATAATGTTTAATATAAATTAATTTTTTTATCATTAAAATTTATGTAATTTATTTTGAAGTGAATCAATTACATTAAATTGTTTAATATTCCAAAACAGTAATTATTTAGTTAACTATTAAAAAATAAATGATATAAAAAATTTTGTAATCTGAACTAGTTATTTCCCTAAATTATTTATTTACATGAATATATCATTATAAATAATATTTAATATGATATATTTTAAATCTATCATTGTCTTGATATTTTTAAAATAGAATTGAGTTTAATAATGTCAAAATTGACAAAAATGTTATTTTATAATAAATGATATTTTATTAAATTATTTTAAATTACTAAAAATTGTATATTATGGTAGGTGAATTTTTAATATTAATAAATATCATATAAATTAAATTCAACTAAATTAATTTAGATTATAATGAATATATTGACCACTAGTTAGTAAAAACTAATTTTGTGCGGTTAAGGCGACATATGTTTTTTGCACGTCACATTCACTTATATAAAACTTAATTTCCAAAAAACATAAGATTTATATTTTATAAATCATATATATTTTTTATAATATTTTTTTTAAATTAAATAGTAATTCTATACCAAATTTATTCTTCATGGATAAATCACCAAGGATAGGAATCTAGTAACCATTATGACAACCAAAATTTTAAAAATATAGATATTAAAGGGTTACATAATGAAATGTTGAATAAATGGGTTTCATTGTGTTTTTGAGGGATTTAGTGAGAATATAATCCATAAAATACATTAATAATCATATTTGGATAAACCGGAGGTATGATTGACCTCCAAGTAGTAAATACTTTTGAGTACTTACAAGAATGTCCATCCTCCTCAATTATAAAAGGGAACTCAATCTCTCGACTCCTTCCCACCTCTCAAGCAATTTGGATTGACCACGATATACCCAAATAAATTCCCAAATTATCTCCACTCATCTAAAATCCATTTTTACACAATGAAAACCAATCAAGGCATTAGTGATTACATAAGAAGGTCACCGAAATAAGAGGTAACATTCATGAAAAAGAGTTTTAGTTTTAAATCATTATCTTGAACCGTAAATTAAAATTATACCATGATTATCAAATAAAATAAGTTTCTATCATATACTAATATATTTTTATGTTATGGTGTAGATCTAAAAATGCACACACTTCCATAAAATTGGTTATTAAATCATTGTTCTTGTGTATGAAAGACTACTGCCTCCCGAACCGATGTCATTCGTTTTCCATTACCAACTATCAAGAATATTCATAATAATGGGATTATTATTAAAATATTATATATATGATATTTTTATTTTAATATGATTTTTATATATTTATATCAAATATACCTTTATGCTTCCCATTTTTGGGAATATTGTTCATGTGTACGGAGGACTACCTCCTCACGAAGTTATATAGTTATTTCAAGTTTGGAATGGAATGTATAAAATATTTTTTTTAATAAAAATATTATATATATATATATATTAAATAAAATTTATTTTTGAATTGTAATATAGCATATATATTTTTTCTTTCAATCTGTATATAAAATGGAAATAGTGTTCATGCGTACATATGACCTACCATCTACATGAATTTTTTATTTCATTTCATTTTTATAATATTTATAGAAAATTATAAATACATATATACTATATTTATATCATATTTAAATAATTTAAATAATTATAGAAATTATTAAATCATGATTATCGAAATATAACAAATTAAAACATATATGAAGAACAAAGGGGTTTTTACGCGAGACGTAGCTTAAACATGATATCGTTAATAAGGATATAAGAAAGGTCATAAGAAAATAATATATTTCATTATATATATGAATATGGTTATGTAGGATATACTTAATAAAAATATATTTATTATCCATGATTGTTTTAACATGTTTTAATCAATTCAAGAATTAATGTAAGGGATTTTCTAGTAACTTTTATTTTCTATATGAAAAATTCCATATTCACAAGAAGTGTTTCATTTTAGTTATTTATATACTACCAATGTATGTGTTTTGTGATGCATCTACATAAAAATATTTTTATTTAGATATTAATTTTATGATATCCCTTTCACGGGGTATTTTGTTTAAATGTAACCAAATTGATAATGGATTTTCGTCTCGTTTTTCCTTCATTGAGATATATGTTATGTAATGATCATATATTATTTATTGAGATGTAAATAAAAATAATTATATATGTCTTATGATTAATTTGTTTACCCTCTTGATATTTTAAGTTTCATTTTATGTTATTTCCTTCATGGGGATTATGAATCAATTTTATCAATTTTGTAAAATATTTATGTTACAACCTCATATGTTATTAGTATTTTTATGCTTAAGTATCAATTGATAAAATATAATGACATATATCTCAATAATTCAGATGATTTTTCACTTAATATGGTTAGTCATGATATCTAAAAATAATGGTACCGTTTTTTCACTCTTGTGAACTTAACATAACTAATAATATTTTTTATGAAAATATGACTTTATTACTCTCTATGATCGAAAATATATTTTCATTCAAAACCATTTTTCCTAGAATTATTTTAATATATGTTTTCATATTATATTGGAAGATTAAATTCAATGAAAATTTATTTGGAAAATTTCTATGTCTAAAAACTATTTTAAATGATTTTCAAATATTATTTTGTAATTTTTAAAAGCTATTTTCAATGAAAAAGTAATTCAAAATAAGTTATGATTAAAATAGGATTTTTTAAAGAGGAAATTTTACTTTATATATTATTTTTTTGTATGATCCTTCAAAATTATTTTATATCTAGTATGAAATCCATTGGTGTTACCTTATCCTTATTGGGGAAATGATATAGGGATAACATTCATATTTTTTCTGAGTGGTTTATGTTTTGATGAAAGGATGTTCATGAAACCTATTAATCTTACATGGGTTATACAATGATAAAATTCAT
This sequence comes from Viscum album, assembly GCA_963277665.1. Taxonomy (NCBI): domain Eukaryota; kingdom Viridiplantae; phylum Streptophyta; class Magnoliopsida; order Santalales; family Viscaceae; genus Viscum; species Viscum album. The sequence continues at coordinate 1,006,476,891 of OY728119.1, read as the reverse complement.
ATGATAACAACTTCTTTTCATAGGTTATTCTATGATGAAATAATTATTAAACTTATCTATCTTATTCAGGTTATGATATGATGAAAACTTTATGATACTGATTTCATTTCATGGGTTATGATATGATGAATATTTATGATATTGTGGAACACATATATAGTTCTAATTGTGTGATAAGTGGGGCCTATATCTTTGAATAATTCATTGGGTAAGGATTTATATCTCATGAGATAGACATGACTAGAATAGATAGTGATCCAATTTAATAAGGGTCATTTCCCACTATAATGGACACGGGAGTGAAACTTGACTACATTGATGATTTAAGGGAGATTTTTTTTCATGTCAACAATGTTATAAATGAACCGGCTTTCATGTTGACAATTTTTGTTGTGAGCCTAATTACATGTTCTTAATTTTTGGTGCTGAATTTTGATTGAGACCACAAATGGGTCTTTATGAGAAAAGAAAAGGCCTATGTTGAGTCAGATAACCATCTTAAGATGCAGAAGGGAGGTGCGGGAAAGTTCTGAGGTAGGTGTGCAATAGTTGAAACTGCATGAAAGGTATTTTGTGCCTAATGAGAATCCAAGTGGTACCTTCCATGCCACCCTACCAGAAAATCCCCAATCCACAAGCATGAATGAAATCCCCCCCCCCTGAGCAAGAAAACCCATTTCATGTAAGATCTTCCATGCCCAATGCGGTGTCAAATGACTCTTTCGCACCATTCAACTTTCACACCACCACCAATTTTTTCATGTACAAATAAAAATGTACCCCCACCCTTTGGGGGATGGTTAGAGATGATGACCCAATACATTGTTTTGAAAAAAGACAACACTTCTGTGACCGCACTAATGACATGGTCTCAAAGAATGGAATATTTCGTGACAGGTCTCCCAAGGGTCCTCCTTTAGGTGGGCCCACTAGGGCTTGATCCTTACACATTTGCCATTACTTTGGTTAATTTTTTGTAAAATATTCCAGTTGAATGTATGTTATCCCCTATGTTATGTCGAACTTGTCCAATCGGTCTCCCCTTTCACGCATCCAATCATTTTGCACACAACCACATAATCATGTGTGCAACCTATCAACTTGAAATAAAATATTTAATCTTCTATGCACCCCTCCCCATATGTCTCATGTTTCATCCTTATCCTACGGAACCATGTTTGAGTCCCTCTTATGTGCTACACCCTTGTCTCTCACGTACTTATACTGTATGGACCTCCAAACTGGTAGGAAGTAATTTCAAAGCCCCTAGGGTAGTGCTTCATGTTGCATTGCTTTTCCACATGCTTCTTCAAAGAAGAACGTTAACACCTATTGATTCTACACACTGACATTCCAGCATGATCCACTCAATGGATCACTCCAGAACCCCGTCTCAACACCGCATTGTCAGTGTCATCACATCACCAAGAGTTCAAGTGTGTCGGTTATGTATGTCCTAGATGTGAGGAGAGAATCCCCATCGTCCGATCTACATGAAGTTAAAATCCCAGTCATCAACATCCCCAGTGCATGACGTTAAACTATTGCCTCACCCAATGTAATTTACATGGGTTCCCCCACCTTAGTCATTTTCCACTCCCGATCATCTCCCTATGAGTGGGATCTTTCTCTCATGGAATGAGGTCCTACTTTCATGGGGCGACACCTGCATGTGGGGAATGGAAAAATTCCTAGTGTAAGTACCAGGACCTTATTATAGGAGGTGGAACCCTTGATTATGCTCACCTCTTCCTAGCACAAAGACTAGAGGATAGATGTACATAGGGGACTCTAGATAACCCTTCCCTATCCCTTTGTAAATATTCACCATCGGGCCTCCATCCTAGAGTAATTCATAATCTCCATAACCATGGGATACAAACCATGTGTAAGCCCTGTTCCATTCCTCATGGATGAACCTTTCATGACATGATCATTTGGTATTTTTTGCAACTTATTTCACAAAAATCATGAATCAAATGAGAATTGAGTAAGCATCAACTATAACACCCTTTTTGGGTCACCATAGTGTGTATGTCTTATTCCCCACTGCTGAAAAATGTAGATTTTGATCCTTGCCCTTTTCAAGCAAGGAACAGAAGAGGCCTCTCGGAGGTTCAATCCCATCACCCATTGGTCCTGACCACTTCACTTTGGTTTACCATCATTCCACCTGACACTGAACTATATTATTTCCAAATATGTGGGTTTTGATCACTATCCCCATGATATGGTATGTATGAAGATTCCTTGAGGTACAACCCCAAACACTGATAACCCAATGCATCCCCATTGTGGGGACCCACAGCATTGGTCTAACCCTGAGTGGTGTCAGACCAGTTCCCAGGAAGCTAACCATATGTAATCCCCATACTCAATACATAATCATCCTACAAATAATGTCCCTATTGCGACATGCCACTAACCACGTGTAATCCCCAACATGTTTTCGGGTCATTATCTATTTTGTACATTCTAATACTATGCCCCCATCCAGAACTACTTAGACATTGATTCCCTACCATGAGGATACATACGGAGCCGCTCTAGGGTTATTTAAAAACATCAATGTCATCATTACTATAGTTCCATACCATTCCCCCCATACACATCATTCAACCATTAGTCGTCCATCCAAATTTTACCTAGGCAGCACAACCTAGTGGGATATTGTCACCCATCCCATCCCTAATCCATGCAGCACATGGGCTTCTTGCCACATATAATAACTACACAATCAATAATCATCCAACCAAGAGTGTCCCTCTTGCCATGTACCCCTATCCATGTGTACTCACCAACATATTGTTGGGTTGTTGTCCATTGTGTACACCCCGATTCATCACCATCTCGAAATACCTGGATTTTGATCCCTATCCTCTATACAGGGTTTGTTAAAGGCCACCACAAGGTTCAATTAAATCTAATAGATACCTTGGTGTCATATTTAATGGGACCCAATCATCATGGGATCCGTTATCATTTGATGTTTTGATACACCCATCCAGAAAACAACTCAGGTGCTCCCTATTAGGGATGTACCAATATGATCCACTCCCATTAGTGTTCCATTCAGTCTAATCTATCTCTTATAGTCGATAAAAATGTGGCATACCCTATTTTAAATAAGGTATGATGAGGAAAACCACAGATCATGCCGATGGAATATAATTACACCCATTCGACGAGGGATGCCTATGACTTCCTAACCCTAGATAAGCCATATCATAAAGAGGAATAAATACAGCTGTACCAGTATTCCAGTGTCCAGACACGCCAATGATGTTCAATGTGTCTACTTCCCAGACTGAAGGTTGCTACCCTAAAATAGCCCCTTGGAATATCCTAAAAAAAGTAGTGTAATTAACCCGATTGCACAAAGTTATAGCACAGAGAATAGATTCACAAACAATGACTTAATATTTAAGGGAGAACAGACAAGATGATTAATTTCTAGGAGGAATCCATGGAAGGAGATACCAAAATCCCATCATATACATTCAATATAAGAGAAAAAGTCACTGAAGAAGAGACATATTCCAACCACCATTCGAAAGTGGGAATTTAGAGAAATATCCAACCTGTTGCAGTATAATGGCATGTGCCCGGAAGAAAGAATCCAAAAAATAAATGGTGAACTCGATGTGAATCCTTATCCTCAATATGAATATTAGTAGCATATTGTACATCAATAGATAAGAGTTCAATTGGATCCATCTATCCGGCAGTAGGTCCGCAAAGAAAATAGTGGGCATGGAGTTAAACTCACCAAAGTTGGAGAAGTTGATCATTAGTCATAACGGTCTATGGTTTTTTCATCGTTGGTCTTTTTATCTGGCCATGGAATGATGAAAAACATTGAATAATTGTGCATCACATTCCTATTTTTTATTCGAATGAGTGAATTTTCATGCTTTTCAGGATGCATGACCAATCTACGGGAATCAAATCATCTACCCCCATAGATGCAGGGGTAGGGGTGTTACTAATTCATAAATTTTCAATGACTTCATCTCCTATGTGATGGATCTCACACCCGTAGCTATTGGGTGCGAACTCCCCCTCTCACGCTATGAATTTTTTCAAAAGAGGGTGATTGATACTCTTGTTTGACAATATGAACATGAGGGGTCCATCCTAATGAGGTACATGGCTCCCCCATGTGATGGAGGCCTCTGTGTCCTTTCAACATCACATCCTCCATGGTCTGTGTGGGGATCTGTTTCTCCCCACCCAACCATCATCATCTTCTTGAATCTATCTCCCAAGCACTCTTACAACTCTCTCCCTTATGCTGATGAACTATGGGATGTCTGACTCCACTCAACCAGGACTTTAGCAAGGGAGGTGTCGAGGAGGGATCCCTCCTAGCCACATAAGCTTCAAAAGAGGGTCCTATAGGTTTATGAATGGGTGGTCCATCCACATGCACATCCATCTATTGTTTAGTAGACCCAACATAATCACTGGTGAAAAATCATGAGTTTTCCTACCAGGGGACACCATCATCTTTTTCATTAATGGCAGAGCCAAAACCATAATGAGAAATCAACCCACAATCATTATGGGCAGGGGAACCTCCCAATTACAGAGCAAGGGAACAACCAAGCTCGTCCAATGTTGATGCGCCAGTTACACTATAAGCATGTTGAACTAGATCTCCCATTTACCGGGGAAAGTAGCAGTCATCATGGGATGATCCGTGATGATGGAACCTACTATGGAGGTCCTCTACATACCTGTACTAGATAGAGTGGATATCCTCCACACTCATCCATTCAATATGGATGTCCTCCCCATTCAACCATCGTCAACTCTGGCAGAGGTCATCCCCAATTCATCAAAATTCAGAACGAAGGTCCTCTTATTTCTCCTGGCCTCAGGTATGAGGATTTCCCTCATATAACAGGTTCTCAATGTGAGGTTCTTATTTTACCAATCATCTGTTATCATGGAGGCCCTCCCCATGTGCTCAAAAATTCTAGCAGAGGTATGCCCAATGTTGGCATTCACCATGGTGGACGTCCTCCATGCTTCCTCAAAGGTGAACATGTAGGTCCTTCACATGTTCATTATAGTCCATATTAAGGAGATCATCATACCATTTCAATCAGGGATGGTCGATGAAAAGGCCATCCTTACACTACAAATGACCACCATAGGAAACCTCCCAATGTGTTTTCCATCTCCGATAGAGGCCCTCCCTGCTGCCGGACTATCAAACACATAGGTCATCCTGGTGTTCCCTTTGGAATTTTTCTGGGTGCCCCACCCACCCTATATCATCATAGTAGGGGACATCCCCTCATCAGCAACAACTGATATGAAGGTCCTCCTCATATACCATCCAATGCAAGAGGGGGTCCTCCCAACTCTAGCACCAATCGGCCCGAAGGACCTCCCAATGTAAAAAACCTATCATGTACTATAGTACCATCCTAGGGAAGGAGGATGGGTCTCCCCCGCCAAAGGAATATTTTTGGGAAGTTCCAAACCGTGATGAAAACCGTCTTATTTTCAGATTCTGAGGTGGAGTGTTATTTGGTGATGGAACCATCAACCTAATATTCTAGGTCAAGGCTAGGATAAGAACAAGGAATATTAACCCCATCCTTCTAGAAAGTGATGTCCACTAGATCCCTACTACCCTACAAATATATATACAAGAGATGGAGGATTTGGCCTCTTTCTTGGGACTTTTCATAAAATCCATCATATTGTAAAAATGATCATTCTATACCTCATCCCGAGATCATGGTGAGTTGTTATGGGGACCAACATATGATGTGAAACCAAATTAACAACCAAGAAATCATTGCATCCTCAGAGTAGGAATCAGTGTTGTTTAGTCAATATTACATGGATGTTTTGGCATAATCATTGCATTAATCGAAGACATATTAAGATGCAGTGGCTTTTCCGCTCGTGCACCGTACTCTCTAATAGCCAATATACAATTAAGAAAATCTAATTCAGATCCGTTATTGGACCTTCAACCACCTCTTGTCAATGAATGGGGAAACCAAGGTCCGGATCATGAGTCTGAGCCGACGAGCTTGTGGGACATCCTTGCAGTGGACCGGTTCCCAGAGATGTTCTGGCACATCATAGTAGCAGGGTTTAGAATTCCGAATTCACTCACCCAAGAGGATGTACTGAAAATTTTCAAAACTCCCTAGGGAAAAAACATCCATCTCCATCCTTGACGAGTTGATTACCATAGTATCTAGGAAAACTTTTACGACATCGACCAACAATGTCGCATGGTCTACTTGGTTGAGCTCCCTGTGGATCAAATCCCTAAGTCGCTCGGTCATCATCAGACCCTCCAATAACGATGGTTCAAGAGCTTTATAGTGATCCGTAGAATTATTAATGAGCCTTCCCCCCATGCCTAGATCCGTGGTTAGGGGCAGTATGGTTCCCTTTATTTCTGTTTTATTCAACACCAACCCGACAAGCATAGTGATTTTGAGGATATGCCTTCAGTTACTTTTGAAGTTAAGATGGATAACCCATCAAAGTTAGAGACGAATCTATGACTCATTGAAGAGAACATACCCCCAAGGCATGACACACTTTTGGGATTCTTTGGATAGGGTTACTCACCATCAATGAAATATATTGTGCCTTTATGCACCTTCTGAGTATTTATCATTTAGTCGGGACCCCAATAAGGGTAAAGAAAACGATGAGACTGTAAAATTCACTAAATCGTATAGATTAGTGCAAAATATGAATAATAACCCTTAAAAAGATGTTTTTCTTCAATATCTTGTAAAAAATAAAAAGATGGTTGATGACCTTCACACAAAACATGCTATAGAATGATGGTCGGATTATGGAATTCCTCAACTGTGGCAATGGGGGCATGTATAGCCTCCCCTAGTAAAGTTGACTCAAGGGGAACATTATCATACTACTCATATAGATTGGTTAGAGTAAGATGTTTTCGGAAATGGGATGTTATATGCATCAAAAAATCCACCCGGGTTGCATGAAAACACTACTTAGGACCCAACTATGGTTCCCTCAGCCACTACACAGCTCATCCCTTCAGTTTCCCCACAAGTCATCCCACCAGCCACTCATATATAGTTATGTTACTAGTACGGTTCCACCCTCAAATAGATGAGTGTTTAGGACCTCTTCAATTTCATGTAGAGGCATGATGAACCCATCATTGACTTTCTTTACAAGTGGAAACGCCTCACATATTCCCTTGATAAGCCGATGACTCAAGAGAAACTCAAAAAAATGTGTGTGGGGAATGTTATAACTAAACTGGTCCCTTCTATAATCACTCAAAACCACCCAGAAGGATTTCAGGATTTCTCTAAAAAAGGCTTGAATCTCGAAGAAGCATTTCTGTAGGCCAAGAAGGAATGTTCATTTCCTCCTATAGTTCCTGTGAGAAGATCCACTATGGTCGAGCCCACCACAGTAGCATAAATAGGGGCCCCCTATGCAGCAGGAGTAATTATTAGTAGGACTTCTTCATAGCCTCATTGATGTTCCCCAACTCAAGCGTAGCCTCTGGCCAAGCAGTTCCCACCAAAGAATTGGTACGAAGCCTTATGTAACGTGTCACTACTACCTAGGTCATATAATTAGTTTCCCCCTCAATGAAAGGCTACTCCAGCCCCTAGTCAAGGATAGGCTCTTAGATCCCCCTTATAGGATAGAAACAACCATACATATTCATTTAATGAGGCTCAAGTCCCGAGTTATTTCTAAATTTCCTTGGACCAAGGAATCTTTTGGTTTATAGAATATAAGAGGCTTGAATAGTTTGATCACACTAACCACCCAAACTACTACCCCTATCAATGGATCGATGGTCACACCACCCATGTAGTGATATGTGTTTAAAGACTTTATCCAAGACCAGGTCGGTAATAACATAGTCTTGTTCGGTCTAGCCTCATCACAGGTGGAATGTGTGTTCATAAATCCTAATAGTTGTAGTTATTTTGAAGTTGAATGTCACCAGTTTTCTAACCACGAGTATCAAAAATACGGTGACAGGAAAGATTCTAGTGCAGTCATCGATGTTGATGGTGTTATCTATCATTGTTTGAATGAACCCAAGCTTTCATAATTCACCAAATTACATATAGCTGGTACTTCTGCATAGACATCTCAACCATGTTTTATCGAGAAGGGGAAGCATCGAAAATTCAAGGGAAAGTAATGTCACCCACCGATGTCATCTTCATTTCATACACTTAGTCATTTCACACCCCCGGTGAAGGAGATTGCCCCCAGAATCCACCCAATGATGGAGGATTCCACAAGGGGTGAACCAGGGTACACTTCAGTCAATTATGTGGAGTTTGAAAACCCCTAAATTGTTACTGATGATGAATAGATCTGAATGGATCCTCCCAATGTCCCTAGCCGACACCATCGTTAATAGAGATATGCTTAAGTGAATCTCAAGAATTCATTTGTCATTGCTTCCAGTCAAGTTGTGCATACCACCAAGACTAGACAACAGGCCCGGTATAGTACACAACTTTCATAGACGCCTCATCTCATTTCGTTAGATCTACCTCCACCGTTGTTTGTACTACATGATTAGGAAGAACCACATATATTGTGCTATGATCAGTCATGTTCCATTTTGGATGGACCTCCATCACTTGGATATCATTCAGTATTCACTCTATGTGGTTTGACCGATGAAAATAAAAGACATTCCTAGTACCAGTCAGACACTGGTAGAACTAGTTGTTCCCCTCAAACCTCTCATCGCAATGAAACCTCCTATTTGCCGAAGTGTACACCTTGCACAGATGTATGACATCCTCAACCATCTCACAAAAAATCCTATGAATATCTATATACATGAAGAACATTTCCTATTAGTGGATATGTGTGAAGCCCTTGTGAGGCTTTATGATACCCCCTTTAGTTTGAGATAGAGGTACCTGCTACATAACCCTTTAACGATGAGGCAGTCGAGCATGTGTAATGCCAGACCATTTTCTCATTATCCATAGAATATGATTGTTACCCAAAATAGGGGATCATCTTCCCATTTTTAATCACATCCTATTTCAATGGCATGAATATTTTCCATTGTCTTGTCGACATAGGATCTGGGATCAACCTTATCCCAACCTGGACACTATGAAAGATGGGACTGTTTGAGACTGATATGAGTCTCTCTAACATGAGAATTCATTGTTATGATAGGAAGGAGTAGACATCAATTAGAAAATTTTACCTAAAGACCCATTACTATGTCATATTTTTTGAACTGAATTCATGGTTTCCTTGCAAGACACTACATACCACATGTTAATGGGTAGACCATGGCTTCACGTGTATGTAGAAGTCCATTCCTTATACCACCAATCCCATAAGTACTCCCTTAATGGTTGAGAAGTCGTACTCCAACCTGATGTTTCACTCATTGCCTATTGTGAATATCTCTACATGAATACTGACAATTATAAAATAAAGGGCAAGAAGAATCAATTTAATGAGGTAAAACACGATAAATATGTGACCAACCTGTGGACAGACCGAGATGACACCTACATTTTCCCAATCCACCGACTGGGGGCCACAAACCCAGACATGGGAAAATGCATTGATGTCTTTTGAATGAAGGGTATGTGATTTCCCAATTCCAGGAAACCCAAGAAGATCACCTCATATTCCTACACATATTAGGCTCGAATGATCCTTGAGCCCCCTACTCTTATAGGGTATCAAGATAACCACCAAATGGCTATGATAATACATCATATGTTCTTGATTCACTATGCTATGATAAACTGACTCATGCAGATGTGGCTCTAATAATTTCATATAATCAAACATGGCCCATTGGGGAAAAGGCCATAGGGTATCAGGTCAACATCGTTCGTCACTATGGTTGTAGCATTGCATGAGTCCCTCAATATGGTGTCGACAACCACTCAGGCTAGAACTAGTGTCTTGTCAGGACCTTTCCACTAAGAATACATGCCTCAATCTGATTATCCTCACACCGTGGATGAGAAATAGGACCTAGGATACCCATCTCTTTCATTCAAAAATTATGTCTATAACAAAGTCTATGAATTGGTACACGTGAACCTCGGTAACAAGACAGATCAGAAACTGACATTGATTAGCGCTGATATTCCTACCCAAGAGAAACAAAGATACATGGATTTGATGAAGTAGAATCGTGATGTATTGAAATGGAGTTATGATGAACTACCAGGGAAATATCCCCAATTCTCCAACCACCATCTTAGTCTTCTAGAAATTCATCATGGGTTCAATAAACCTACCAGAAAGATACAAACTTCTCACGGTTCCATGGTCAAATCTGTGGTTGATAAGATCATTAGAGCCAACATCATTAATGAGTTCTACTATATAATATGGTTAGTAGATATTGTTACCAATAGGAAGAATAATGGAAATATAAGAGTCTACAACAACATTCGGGATCTCTACCATCACATTCTGATGGATGACATTCCCCTTAGTGTGACATAATTATTAATCGATTCCACCACTAGGTTATATGATCTCTCATTCATGGATGTGTATTTAGGAAATAATCAAATCCTTATTTACCCTACGGTTGAATATTTTACTTCATTTAGGGAACCATACAGTACATTTTTCATCCAGGTAATGCCTTTCTGTATAATGAATTTAGGTGCCACCTCTCTACATTCCATGTATTGAATATTCAAGCTGATCCTAAGGGAATTGGTAGAATGTTACATGAAAAATCTAGTGGTTAAATCCTACAAGTGTTAGGACCATCTAAAAGACCTTATGAAATTGTGGGGCTTCCTCTATTAGCCCCATTTAAAGATGAAACACTTGGAGTGTTCCCTTATGGTCACCTTCAAAAAATTCACTTAGATTTATTGTTAGATATATAGGTATTGGTATTGATTCTGAAAAGATCATTCCATTAGTCATATGTCTCCTCTGAGTAACATTCGGGAGCTCTGAGGCATTTAAGGCCGCATAACCTACATATGACGATTCATCACAAATTTGGCCGGAAAGTGTATGCCCTCTTACTGGATCATAAAGATAGGTGCCAATTTTTAGTGGGATTTGGAGTGCCAAAATGCTTTTGAATAAATCAAGTAGTACCTACTATAACCTCTGGTTCTGATTACACTAATTCTAGAGAGCCACCGGTCTTTTATGTGACCCCTTGAGAATATCCCCTCAGTGACCTTCTCCCCCATAAGAACAATTATTGAACATATAACAATTTATATTATCTCAAGTGCATGATCCTCGGTAAAAAAACCAAATACTTATATTTTAAGAAGGTCTTCCTCACATTGGTATTTGTGGTGTCTAAATTGTGACATTACGTGTAGCACCATGAGATACATACAATTTCTTGAGTGGATACACTAATGTACATTCCGAACTACCCCATGTTGAGAGGTTGTATAGCTCGATGGGTGGTGATCCTTCAACAGTTCAACATCACATTTGTCTCCCAGAAGGATATATAGGAACATGCATTGGAATTATTTTTTTCCTCCCATCAGACCCCAAAAAAATATTCGGATCATGATATATAAGATGAGGGAATCCTTTATATAGATCAAACCATTTCCCGTTGGAAAAAAGTACTTTAATGGCACTTACCGAAGACCCACCGGCAGAAGAATCAATGATCCCAAACTCAATAGATCATCCCAAGGTATTACCTTTATCATGCATGCATAAGATGTCCAGACCAATTCATTCCTATTGTTATAAGTTTACACCAAAAATGTGGTAGAGTACCAGGCTCTCATCGATGGTATCGAGTTGCCCTTAGAGATTGATATTCCCCACCTTCATGTAAAAGGGTTCTCCGAACTAGTCATTATGCATATCAAATATGACCACATCTTTAGGAGTCCAGAGCTCCTACCGTTGTTAGTGCAGACACAACAACTGATGGCCTAGTTCCATTCTTGTCCGGATGTTTCTCATGTACCTTAATCGCTGAAAGGTCAAGCAGAAGCCTTGTCCAGCCTGACCGTATCTCTTACAGAGCCTGACCAGGATGTTTTGATAATACATGTCATACATCCAAGATTTATCTCTCCCATCACATTGGATGATGTTGATTACACATTGTTAATCCACCTTACCACCGATTCCTCCCTGTTAGTACCTCCATGTACTTGTACCATGCTATTGGAAAAGTCCCTTGATTGGACGGCTCCCTTTATCAAGTATCTATGACATAGTAATATCATTGTAGACCAACCCGAGCGTGAGAGGATATGATGGTTCGTAGTGTATCTCACCCTCTAGAGTGGTCCCAGTCTTGAGAAAATCCTCTACATATGCGGTTTTAATGGGATTCTCTTCCATTTCCTTTATGGAAATGATATTTCTCAAGTCATCAGACAGTTCTAGTGGGGCTCATCAGATGGGGCCAAAAATCTCTCCTCAGATTCGGAGATTGACATATTTTGTCCCACCATTATCCGTGACAATATCGAGTTTTGAAGTAGTTCCATGTGTTCCAAATCCATGCTAATTTTGTGAATTGCCCACTAGAACCTATCCACACTACAAGAACTCATTCCCTTTTGAGATCTGGGGTCTCAATGTCATGGAAACATATCCACCCAGAATATATCGCTAGTGGATGCTCATTCTGACTACTATATATTTCTTTTACAAGTGGGCAGAAGTAGTTCCACACATGGAAGTCAAAACCCATTCTACAGTCGCCATTGTTAAATCCAATATCATATAACTATTCAGAGTCCCTCTCATCATCCATACCGATAAACGACACCGACATCTATAAATTTAAGCTGATGAAACTTTATGCCATGTACAACATCCCATCAAATCATACATATCACAATAATTCCCAACAAAGTTGTAAGATCGAGGAGTTAAAAAAACACTATAGCATTTTTTCTGAGGATAATTGGTTGGAATAAGACAAATTTCCTAGACAAACTCCTCATGTTCCTCTTGGCTTACCAGACAAAGACTTATAATTCCACTCTTGTGAGCTCATATTCCTTGGAGTACTAAATAGTGGCAGTACTACCCATTGATATTCAATTACATTATTTATTCGTACTAGTATAAGATTAATGGGCACCAGAAAAAGTAGCTAAAATCCATATGGCTAAATTGAAAGTGTTGGATTATAATAGGATTTGTGCCTTTCACAATCGGGAAAGGGATTATAACAAGATACCCCAAGATTTCAACAAAAAAATTTAACCTCCACTCTTTCATACAAGGTGAAATGGTGTTGGCCCTGAGAACGCCAATGATACCTAGAAGGAATCCACCGAAGCTAGAGGCCAAATAAGAGGGACCTTTTTTTAGTCACAAGGTTTAACCAAATGGTGCATACTCTCTTGTCACCATGGATGGTGAGCGTATTAATCCACCAAGCATTGAAAAAAATTTCAAGCAGTATTTCGGTGTAGAGTACCAACCACAGTATTTAACACATGATGTTAAATTGTACGGTCAGTCCATGTTGAAGGATGTAAATCAACCCAAAACAATTACCGCATGACGCTAAACAGTATTATCATCCTAAAAGATGTTAAACTACCTAATCTCATCATGATGGATGTTAAACCTCTCACACTCATATTGAAAGACTTTAATCTATAATTGGTGTGAGCTCTATAACATTAAACTAAGAACTCCTGCATTCTTGTCGCATGACATTAAACTTCATGACACTTCATGTTCTATGTATGGATCGATTATCATCCTTACGGGATACATAGGAACACTAGAACCATTCATCCATGACCCATCCCCTGGACCCATGACTTTTTAGGCTTCTTGTCCCAAGTGATCACCTAGGATTCTGTGGTGTGGTAATGGATTTATGTCCCCAATCACATCGGGCTATTTTTTCAACACCACACTCATCCGCTTGATACACTCCTCTTTATACATCTTTATATCATGTAATTAAACTGCACAGTGTTCCTAGAACTATGTTTTTCATCATTCCCATCCTTATGGGGTATGTAGGAATGACCAAAAATTCTTTCTTCATGTCCAACCCAACAAATTGCTTCATCCCTTTTGGGGTAACAGTATTTAAGGGTTGTGTATGGTGTGATGTGGTCTTATGTCCCCATACACGTTAGTTTTACAATGGGAACACAATGTTCCCCTCCTTTAAGAGCATCCTTCAACCTACCTCCATCCCTATCCCACAACGTTAAATGGAATAGTGTTTCTAGAACTACATTCGGCTTGATTCCCATATTCATGGGATACATAGGAACAACCAAAAATTTAACATCCAGGTCCATCACCATTTTTGGGAAACCATATCCTCTTTCTAGCCCCTGGGCCTTGGTTCTTTCAGGAGTATGTGGTTAGGTGTGGTCTTATGTCATCATTCACATCGGGTTCGCAATCACCGCATTGCATGCATATCCTTTTAGAGCTCTACACCCTTCTTTTCCTACACTAATTTCCACAAGTCGAATGCTCTTAATTGGTCCCCTCGATCCTTTTTGGTGCCTCACCAATATGCTTGGATGCACTGTGGATAAGGAACTAGAGTTATGGATTCAGTGTGGATGTTACTCCGTTCCATCATCACTCGTTCCACATTCCTTCATTTGGGGTTTTAATAATCCTTCAAATCCAAAGCCCCCCCTCAACGACATTGATTATAGGCACTTAGTGCTCTATTACCTTCATGGGACAATGTCTTGGAGGTTCTACAATGACAAATTAATGCATGTCTCTTGTTGTGAATATGGATAGTGATCGATTCCCAATTGTTGTTCACATTATGGTTAACACGATGTGGATGCTATGTGTTGAACATAGTCAATAGATATCCTCTATCCTTAATCCATCCTCATTATTCCCCAAATATTTTTCTTTTGATTCACATACCATTTCACTTCATCATGAATAGGTGTAACTTTTACACTCTTGGTGCCATTCCCCTCTGTTTACATTTGTTCCTGTCATCCTTGACTCCATAGCGCTTCCCCTTAAGGAGAATTCCATGGGGAAAAAAGACCTTATCCTACCATTTTACCACACAGAGTGTAGGCCACGGGGGACAAGGGACTTGGTTAATTTCGTCACCCACATGGGGGAATATCACTTCTTCTAGTCTGAGCTCTATACCCTTAAACTAAGACACCCTTATCATTGTCACATAATTTTAAATGGAACAAAATTTATAGGTCTATGTATGGACTAATTCCAATCCCCATGGGATATGTTGGAACACCCTGACATTGTTTCTTTGGGTCTAGCTCTGTATCCACTAATTGTCTTTTTTTGCCTTTTGGAACTTTTTCTTCTGAGATTTCATTATGTGGCGTATGTGGTACAATTTTATCATCATTCATGATGGGAGTATAATTTCCTCACCAAGTACGTCCCCTTAAGGACTAGTCCCTCGTATCTCCATCTACACCACATGACATTAAACTGCACAGAATTATAGGAACTATTGGTGGGTTGATCCCCATCCTCAGTGGATATGTAAGAACTCCATTAAATTTCATCTTCAGGTCCAGTCCCTGGTGCTTTAATTATTTATGTCCAATTGGCCTGAGATTCCCCCTTGAGATTGCGCATTGTGTGGTGTAGAAATGTATTCTCTCCATTCACAAAGAGTATGTATATCTCACCATGAAAATCCCATTTAGAACCTCTTTCCACTATGTGAATCCATGACATATGATGTTCAACAATTCTCCCGAGTCTCACATGACTTTAAGCTATAGCGTATTTTCAACACGATGTTAAAATGAACTGGATAGTCTAGTCAGAGGATGTTAAACTATTACACTATCATCCTGGCCGCATGAAGTAAAATGGCACAACATTGTGGTGCCCTCGTTTAAGGGAACCCGATGTTTAGTATCAGTAATCCACCATGTCATTTTTCAAATCTTATATATTGATTGATTCCAACAACATTTATCCGATTCTATATCTGAGATTTATTGCTTAAAAACACATCCATACCAAAGGAAAAACATGACCTACAAAATGCTACTTCTTTTTGTGTGTGGTCCAGACCTTCAAGATGGTATTTTCGCTGAAATTGTTACAATACCATGTCAGTTCAAGATCTACATATGGCTTGACTCCCATACTCATGGGATATGTAGGAACACCCAGACATTTTTCCTACAGGTCTAGCCTAGGTACCTCAAATCCTTCCCCATTTCTAGCCACCTAGGACAATCTCTGTCGGGAGGACATGGTGTGGTGTATGTAGTATTATTTCCTCATTCATGTTGGATTTATAATTTCCTTTCTGCTTACTTTCTGTTGGGTATCTTCCTTCCATTCTCCTTGCATCCACCCGGTGATAAATGGAATGGCGTTTCTATAAGTATGTATGACTTGATTTTCATCCTTATGGGATACGTAGGGACACTAGATCATTTCATCTTCAGGTCCAACCATAGGTTCATCACCCTATTTTTCACCCCTTCTTTCTTAGACCTCTTGAACCCTTTTATGCCACACAAGTTATCATAAATTCACTAGGTTTTAGGGCCTAATGTTTTGGCTTCATCGTGGATATGTTTTCATCCCTTTCCATGTTTCACATTTCCCTTTATTTGTGTTTTCATCAACATTCACATCTAAAATGACCCCCAAATGGAATAGTTGTTAGGCCTCAGTGCTGTCCAACCTTCATGGTCCAGCATCCCTAAAGATTTTGAATGACAATTTGACACATGTACAGTGTTTCTAGTATGGTTAGTGGTTGATGCTTATTTTCTTATTCTCATTTCAGTTCACATGATATGGATGCTGTTTTTCAAACAAGGTCAACAGTTATCCTCCAATGTTATTCCAACCCCAGTGAACCATAATGATTTTTCATGTTATTCACATACCTTTATAATCCATCAGGTTCTAGTTGAATTTGGAAACAATTGGATTTATCCCTCAGTACACCCCGACATGTTGAAGAGGGTGAATCAACACCATAAGGGTTATCTTTGATTCTTCACCGCCTCACCCATCTGTGTATTCTACGTGTTGCAAAGATACAGTCCGCCCATGTTTCCCACATAGAGCATAGCTCCCATGCACTTAGTGATATGGATAAGGTTTGTGCATACTTGAAAGAACTACACTTATTTTTTTTTCTGAACTCTGTGACATTAAACTATGAGTTGTAGTCCATTAGTTTGGGCATCATAACATTAAACTGTGTCTGTTCTTGCAGATATTAGTGTCGCGGTGTGGACTATTTTGTCCCCATTCCTGTTGATTCACCTTATGGAACACTAACACATATTTATGCTTCAGGAATAATCCAATATTCTAGTCCAAGATCTATGAAGATAAACTAATATCTCTTAAATCTTTATCGTGTGGTGCTAAACTACGTTTTCTATTCCTAGGATGTGTAATGATAAATAACCTAGTTATTCGATGTCTTCACTCAAGATGAATTTTCCTTTTTTGGTATTGGACTCCTATAATACCACCTTCATGAACTATGTGTGGATGGATTCTCATAATTATTGGATACATATTGATTCCTAGACATTTTTTTGTGGTCCATCCACATCATAATTAACCCTATTATGCTAGTTTGGCCCAAGCCATCAAAAGTATGTGGTGTGGTGTGGTATTATGTACTCATTCACATGGGGTTTTCAGTAGCCATGCCACGTACCTCCATCCAGAGTTATACATTTCTATATCCTTACCGCAAGGAAATAAACTACATGAGAATATCCCACATGCATGTCATTAAACTGGCCACCTAACGACCAGAGCTTTATAACCTTAAAATAAGATTCTTTCTATCCATGTTTATATGATGTTAAACTACATAAAACATAATAGTATTCCTCTTTAAACATGGATATCTTCCCCTTTTGGTATTGAATGCTACTGTACCGTCTCTAAGAACAATGTATTGAATGA
The DNA here is from genome assembly GCA_963277665.1 of Viscum album. Taxonomy (NCBI): domain Eukaryota; kingdom Viridiplantae; phylum Streptophyta; class Magnoliopsida; order Santalales; family Viscaceae; genus Viscum; species Viscum album. The sequence continues at coordinate 1,006,458,975 of OY728119.1, read as the reverse complement.
TTCCCATAATTATGGGATACATAGAGACCCCTAAACTTTTTTTCTATGTCCGGTCATAACTACATTCACATCCTAAGACTCTTATGGCCTGGGTTCACCATAAATAACATGGAGGGGTGAAAAAATCCTCAGTCTTCATTCATTTTAGGTTCATAATAATAATGTTATGCACATCCATCAAGATTACCATTCCATACATTCAACCATGATGATGCTTAAACCACATTGATAATGTTTGAGCTTCGTGCATTCCTCTATTTGGAATTTTATTATCTATCATTTCCAAAGGACCCCCTAATGACATGGTTTCTAGGCCTCAGTGCTCTCTAGCCATTTTGGGCCAACATCTCAAAGGATCTTGAACAAAAATTTGACAAAATTCCTACATTTGGAATATAGTTAGTAGTCGACCCTCATTGGTTTGTTCCCATTCTAGGATAACACTAAATAGATGATGTGTTTCAAAAAATCTCAAGAGTTATCATTCCTCATATCAACACTCTAATTACTCCACAAAATATTGGATGTAGTGAATTGAATGTTTAATGCCCTTTTCTACTTTATGGATCATTCACATATATGGTGTGGTTTCTCCACACATTCGCGCATGTTGAGCTGGAATGTTGGTTCATATGGGATTTTCCCCAGATGGAATTTCCTTTTATCATTGCATGATCTTGTTAGATGAGGAAGGATTGAAATTTATTTTTATTTCATACACTGATCAGGGCTCATATATGCTTCATTGTTCTATAAAAGTAGTGTCTATATACAAGATTTTGTGACACCTGGTCCTGCCATATGACTTTAAACTTGGAAATTTTCATCCTCACTGCAAGATGTAAAACTTTTGATCATCTTTGGTCCTTACTAGAGAGTCCACTCCTGGATGTAGGCATGTACTTTATTCAGCCTGATACACTCACCCCATTCACTTTCATCATGGGGGCATAATTTCAAGAGTATTGGAATTCATTTGTACAACATCCCATTCCATCACCATTCTTTGTGTGCCCTATATTTTTAATCCCCATTTCATTTCACATTTGACAGATCCCCCTATTGGTTATGATGCTTGGCCTTAAGGTTTGCCTACCATATTAGGCCAACGCTCCAGAAGAAATTAGAAGACACTTTGAGTTTGGCCCTATGATTGGAATATGCTCAGTGGTATTCCCTTATTTGTTTTACCCATTTTAGGCTAACGTAGTATCAATGCTAGGATTATGAATTTGTGAAACAAAAATCCTATTTTTTGATTCCATCCTCACTACATACCAAATTTGGTGTATCATAATTCACGTTCTACATTCCCCTTTGTTCAGAATTATTCATAATCCCAGGGAATCATCCATCTCGTCCAATAAAGTATGTGGGAATTAGTGTTTTATTTGTTTTGAGGACCATATTCCCTATTCAAGACCCCTCTCTTGTTCTAAAAAATTTGTGTGGTCATCCATACTACAAGATTCCAAAAGTCTAGACATTGGTCTCATACAAACAATGAACAATTATGTAGTATACTCTTGTTTCTCGCACCTTGTATGACCCATTTGGGATTTGGTATGGATCATTAATTACATCACAATTATTGTTGGAATGCACTAAAATAAGAAATCAAGAAAATAATATGTCCTTACTTGTAGTTTGGGACAAAAATGTAAAAAAGAGAGATATATGTATGAGTTCAGCCAAAACATGGACTTTATTGATTGGCAAGTCTGAGGGATTACTCTAGTGAAACCACCTTCTGGCTCTTAACTTCAAGGGATATTTCTCGGTCCTTGAGATCCCTATCTATTTCAGCAGCTGTAGAGAAGAACTCATTGTATTTGACATACACTCATGCCTCCACATATTGGATCTCAATCATTCTAAAATATCCATGCACTTCATTCTCTTGGGCATTCACCTGTTGGGCCTTAAACTATTCAATGTGCTCAAAATGGCTTGCGATAAATTCCTCTCTTTCATTTGCTTTATCTTCAAGGTTTCATACTTCTTTCTCTGAATTAAAGAACTTATGTGTATTCTCTAATTCCTTTTAGCACTAGGAAGTATCGGTCCTATGCCTACACTCTCGTATCTTCTCATCCATAAACTCACGAATCACTATACTAAGACGTATAGAATCCACCCCTTCAGTATAGATAAAGTGAAACCATGTGAAAATTTATCCTGTTCAGATCATCCATTCTTCCCATGATTCACTAAGGACGAGTTTGATGCACATACATGCATTGAGATGCATTATATGTATCCCATTGGCTACATCGGGATCTGAGCTATCCATCTCCTAAGGATCTATGGGGTTGTTCTTAGGAAATATAACCAGGTGTTCTATGGTATGGTCTTATTCTGGCACTCTTTCATCTTTAGTGATCTCACCCTCCCCAGCCTAAAGCTTAACCCATGCATCATCATCACCAATAATTGTAGATTCTTGAACAGTAGGTACTAGGATAGGAAAAAATCTAGGAGTATGATCTGTGAGAGCTAGTGAAATCATTCATAGGGCTCCTACAAAAATTCCAGACCTGGCAGTTTTCCAAGCATGCATCCTTTCATTCACTGTATTGGGAATCCATATATCAGTCAAACGAGTTCCCCCAATAAATGATTAGAGTCATTGAAGGATAGGACTTATAAGATCTAATTGTAGTAGTGTTTAGGGACTGATTCATGATAGGATCTTCCATTATATGATACCCCACAACACTTTTCAATTCAATGATCAGCGTTGGATCCTTTTTAAGGAGGGAATAGCATGGGACTTGGAGGTATCCATTTCATTCATTCCTTATGGTTCATCATTTCTCACATCAACCATGGTTGGTTCCCAACCCAGATCTATCCCAAATATAGGTTTAGGGGGATATTCTTCATTATCTATGGGTACACCTTAATCCTCTGTAGGGGAAGCAAATCTGTTATCATCATTGATGTGTTTCTAAATAGGGCCACGCTCTGTCATAGAATTTTAGTTAAAAAATAGAAAGGAAATCAGAGAAAAGAGTTGAGACTCACCTTGAGCTTTTCAACCAGCCCCCTTTCAAATCCTATGATTTCACCGCTCTACAGTGGACTTCCCTTGCAGACGACTATTATTGGAGCTCCCTCACCTCCAATAACATAACACTCAAATCCCTCTTATCTCTATTACACTATGTCTTATTCTTCATCTACCTTCTCTTACTCCTCTTCCTCTTCTTCTTCCTCGTCATCTTAAACCTCAGATGGTATCTTTTCGAGGTCATGATTCTGGCTAATCATCACTTTCACTAGGAGGTGTTTCTCCTCATGCCACCCATTTTGGCATTTCTACATATCCATGGATGTCATGTATGCATGCAGTTTTTGAAGTTTTACCCTATAGATCTCATGGATGCACGCTATATCTGGTAAGTCATGCTTGGTGTGAACTAGTCTCCACTATTTCTCTACGATGGACAAAATGTTTTTAAGTGTCCTCCGAGAATACCTTATAGATGGGAATATGGTGAAATTGGTCAGCTTTATAATATGACTTTGTTGCTTCCAATGGATTTTCCTAACTAGCCTACAAGGATGCTCACGGGATCACCCCTCTTCAAGAGGCTGACACACATCCTCGCCTTTCAATTCTCCTACTAATCAAGTTCCAACATGTGATGTTCCAACTTCCTAACATATTCCTTGGATCACCACCGAAGAAGTACCACGTTTTCCACCTCGATGTCTGGACTACATGCTAGACACCTTTATTTTCTAGATATGTTTCCGGAGAATTTCTTATGGGTATGTTTCTACTCAATGGTCATCATAATACCTTGATAGGACAACATCGACATCTGAAGTGGGGAGGGTGATGAATTCCACAAAACATATAGTCATAAACATGATCCACAATTGGAGAAGGATTTAGGAATGTATGTCTTCTCAAGAATCATTATATACTTTCTTGGGAATCCACTACAGTCACCCATATTTCCTGGAAAATCTCATCGACAAATACGGTTTTCAAAAAAATTATTCATCAATCTGGGATACCAGTACACTACCCCAGATGCATTGTAAGTACTCCCTATACTCCAACAGGCCTCACCCATTACCTACCATATGACCAGCTAGGGTTCTTAACAGATGAAATTAGATGTTAGTATGGTTTATAATATCTATTTTGATCAATTCTGCCCAATGTTTCAGCATGAATATTCCAGCAATATTCAGGAAGGATGGGAGAAGACAATCACTAGGTGGGAAGATGGTATTTGGGTAGTCTTATACATTATAGTGATCTGCAACCAGGTCATGAAGAATCTTGAACGGCCCACATATCCTTCTGGGTGTCCTTCACATATAGATGTGTCCTAGAATGTTGTACAACCTAGAGAGTATAGTAACCCCTAGTTTAACCATGATATTGGCTACCAAGATTCTAACCATAAACATCCCCAAACGAACCCCCACCCTTGAATCTCGCATTAGTAGCATCGTTCCAATCAGAAATGCAGAAAAGAACCCAAAATATTGAACATTCATGTCCCGAAATTACATTAATCTAAATACCTATGATCAGTAATCTCTTGCTTCTAGGAACGTCCAATATTACCCAAACATTCCCCTCTATGATGTGTTTGGGAACTGCTCCCCTTAGACGAGCATTTTCTTAGCCTAGTCCTATGTTAGAAACATACTGAATCTTCTTGGATATGATATATCCTTTTTGAATTATTTTATTTTAAACCTTTCAATATCCTACTCTAAAAGATTCCATGTTTGAATAGGGTATCATGTCTTATCCCCCCACATGTTCTCTGTTGGATGGAACTCCTCATATTAGTATCTTTCTAGGGGAATTCCCCAAATGAATTGAGCATACTGCAAACCGATTCCTACCTCCCTGTGGTGGAGGTGGAAGGTATTTGTATCAGGAGACCACCACTTAAAAATCTCTAGAACTGGACTATGTTGATTGTTGAAGTGAAATTGTGATGTATACAAAACTTCTATAATCAAGATACACATTAGCTATGCATTAAACACCTCACATGTCTTACGTACCCAATATGCCCATTCCCATTAACTCATGAAATTTTCCCGGGACTTGAAGTCCCATTCTTTCCATCCTTTTGTCTCATCAGTAATGCTACTTCTGAAGGATGTTGCATAATGATATAGAGATTAATTAGCAACCATATTGGTTCCTACAATATTCATGGTCTTCAGATTAAGGAATTAAATTCCAATGTTATGTTTTTCCCTAGAACGGTGACTGTTGCTTGTGATATTGAATTGTGCAAGGATATCTTTGTTTGTTATCCATGACCGTGGCGTATCAATGTAAAATCATAGCATCAACACCTCCTCAAATATAATTTTATTCCACATTAGAAGGGGGTTAATTAGGAAACAATCTATTTGATCTTGTTCCATCATTCTGAAAATCATGTGATTATCTGACACGCCACTTCTCGCATGAAGAATCTGAGGGTTTGTGATCATCTGGTTTCTCCTTGTTATTGTGATAGCATCCATCTGCACATAGGTCTGTTGAGTAGACATTTCTGTCTGGTATTCAAATTCACAAAGGAACTTTGGTGAATGAACGGGGGTTTCATGAGCAGGATTGTTTATCGCACAAAAGAAGAACATAAGCCATGCAAAAAAATACGTCGATGTTTGGTGCATGCAAGAGTTGGTGGTGGAATGAAAGAGCCCGCTGGTGCATGAAAACCCCAACCATATTTGAGATCATTAACCCATAATTGATGATTTTCTACAAATGAGAGAAGAGGGGATTATTGTAAGGAAACCTCAAATTGGGGACCCATGCCACCAGTGTATTTATAGGTGCGGACCGCCCCTTTTTCACTTGCATAAGGGTTATGTGAGTAAAATTGGAATTTTTGTGTGCACTATCATCAGTAACATTAATTTTTTTGATTCCTTCAAATTCCCAACATTTGGTCCCTCTTTATCTCCAATTTTGAAGTGGTACATTTAATGGTACCGAATTTTGTTTAAGGATTAAAAGGGAATTTTTATGTAATCCAAGGGCCTATGTTGAGTTAGCAACCCATACCGAGATGCCAAAGGGAGGTGCACACATTTTATGAGGTGGTAATGCTAGAGTTTAAACCTCACACAATATCTTCTATGCCTAACGCGACATCAAGAGGAGCCTTCCGTGCTATCCTGCGAAAAAATCCCCTAGTTAGAAGTTTGAATGAAATTTAGTCCACACACTAGAAGGATCGTTGCGCACAAAATATTAAACAACCAATACAACATCAAATAAATATTGTTCACTACTCATCTTACATGCCTCCACCAATGTTTTCAGTTTTTAATAGAAACATACCCCCGCCCTTTGAGGGACGGTTATAGAAGGCGAACTGATGCTCTTCTGTGAAAATGACATCACATTCACAAACATGAGAAAGACATGGCCTGAACGTATGGAATCTTCCATGACAGGTCTCCCAAGGGTCCTCCTTCAAGTGGGCCCACCTGGACTTTATCCTTGACCATTTCCCTTTACATCAATACAATTTCTTGAAAAATACCCCCCTTGCACACAAGGTTTCCCTTATGTTATGTTGATCTTGTGTGCTTGGTCTCCCCATGTGCGCATCCACTCGTTTTGAATGCAACCGCCCAGTCTTGCATGAAACCTCTATTCTTGTGTGTTCTCCTTTAATCTTATGTGTTCCCCTACTCATATGGTCCCTCTATTGTTTTTACCCTATAGAACCATGTTTGATCCCCTTATATGAAAAACACTATTGTCTCACAAAATACTTATCTCGTACGTCCCACCGAGATATTAAAAAGTGATATCAAAGTCCCATAGGAGGGGATTCATGTTGTGTTGCTTTGACTCATTCTTCTTCACATAGTAAATCTAATGATAATTACTTTTTCACAAAGCCACACTAACATGAGAACCTCAATAGACTACTCCACAACCCTGTCTCTACACGGCATTTCTGGTGCCTTCAATTCACTAAGGGTTGAAGTGTGCCGGTTATGTAAGTCCTAGGGGTCAGATGAAAATCTCCATCATCTGAGCTACAAGACATTAAACATCCAAGAATAATTTTCCCCATAATATAAAGTTAATCTATTTCCTCACGTCATGAAATGTACATGGGGAACCCCCACCTCAGACATATTTCATGCCCACTTGTCTCCTTGGGAGTGATATCTTCCTCTTATGGATGGATATCCTCCTTGCATGGGGAGACATATGTATGTAATGAAGGGAAACCATCCTGGTGTAATCCCCTAGCCTTTCTAGTTAGAGGAATAACCTTTTCTCATCATCACCTTTTTTTATCACAATTACCAGAGGACAGATGGCATAGAGGACCGTTGAACCCTTTTTCCTCTCCCTTTAGGATTTATCACCATCGGGCCTAGAAAATGGATTATGTCCTAATATTTATCTCCCTAGGCCACTAAACACATATAATCCCCACTCTATTCTTTGCATATGCACATTTCATGATGTGACCATATGGATTTTTTTTGCCTCCTATTTCTCACACCGAGTAGGACTCATGAGGGATTAGAGTAAGCGTTGACCATGAAACCCTTTTTGGGCCACCTTAGTGTTCATGTCCCATTCCCCAAAGTCGAACTACGTGGAATTTTTTTTGTTCCATTTTCAAGCAAGGTTTGTAGGAATCCTCCATAATGTTTAATCCCATCACCCATTAGTCCTATCCACCTCACGTCGTTTTACCATCGTCCTACATGACACTAAAATGTATGATTTTGAAATATGTATGTTTTGAACCCTATATCAAAGACAAGGTACCTAGGAAGCCATCTGGTGGATCAACCCCAAACCCTTGTAAACCGTGGTGCCACCTTTGTTGGGACCCCCATCCTTGGTCTTCTCATTAGGGGTGTCAGACCAATTCTGGGGCATCTAACCACACATATACCCCATACTCAATCCTTAACAATCCAACCAAGAGCTTTCATCTTATGATGTTCTGCTAACCACATGTAATACCAAACATGTTTTTGGGTCTCTATTCCTTGTGAACACCCTGGTATTATTCCCACATCCTGAGCAACATGGAATTTGATTCCCTACCATAGGGATATTTAGGAATCCTCTATGAGGTTCAAGCCCCAAATAACCATCATATTCATGTCGGTTCCATCTCATTCCTCTCATACACTTCGTTCATCCAACTGTCATCCATCCTAATTTTACTTGAGATTCCACATCCATGTGATATCATAAAACCCATCCTATCACTGCTCCATGCGGCACAAAAGAATTTAACCAAGAATAAGCCCCACATAATCCATAATCATCTGACCAAGAGTGTCCCTCTTGCAATAGATTGATAACAATGTGTAGGACCCAACATGTCTTTGGGTTGTTGTCCTTTGTGTACTCCTCGAATCATCTCCCTCTCTAAATACGCCTATTTATATACCTATCCTATATAATGGTTATGCAGGAAGCCTAAATGATGTAAAATCCTAGCCAATGTTAATCGTTGGTTTCCCATTTATAGGGACCCAATAAACCTTAGATCTCTCTTCATTGGACGTTTGGAGCCACCCATCCAGTAAATCCCTCAGCTGATCACTATTACTGATGCACCCTTCTGATCCACTCCCATTAGAGTTCCGATCAGTCTGATCTGCCTCTTCTAGATGATAAACTCACGAAATACCATTTGATAAACATGTGAAGCTAAGGAAAACATTAGGGACATTCCTATAGAATATAATTCCCCACACTCAACGTGGGATGCCTCGGGCTTTCACGCCCTTGAGAAGCCACATCATAATGATAATAAATCCGGGTGTACTAGTGTTTTAGCATCCAGACATGCCAGCGATGTCAAACATGACTACTCCCCTGATCGAAATTTTCTACCCTGGAATGACCCCTTGGAATTTCCAAACATAAGAAGTGTAATTAACTATAATCCATAATGATATGGAATGGGGGAAAATTTCACAAACAATGTCTTAATCTTTAAGGGAGTCCAGGACTATGCGACAAATTCTATGGAGAAATACACATATAGGGAGACTAAAATACAATCATCTTGTTTCTATCACAGAGAAATCTTCTTTGATGAAGAGATGGATGCCACCCTCCTTTGGAATGCAGGAATGCAGGGAAACAACCATTGTGTGGCATAATTGTAGTGCTCTCCCCTAAGAAAGTAATGGAAACAAAAATTTTATTTCAGGATCTATCATTCATATCCATATTTTTATTAATGTACATATTTAAATGTATATATGTTTATGCAAGGTCCATATTTTATTTCCATAATGTAATGAGTTAACCCGTTTCTATTTTTACATTTTCACAATTTGTAATGATGTTTTGTACACCACAAATCCTTGAATTATGACAATGTTATGCACTCATGGATCATGTTCTTTGATTTCTTTACAATCAATGTCATATTAATTCCTAATCATTAAGACATTATTCATGTTTATGATCTATGATTTTTAGGGTAGTAACTTCATAATTTGAGATCATTATCATGTATCCCTATGCTTATCTTACAATTTTATATGTTCATATATTAATATCTCTTGAGTTTACACATACTTATTAACTAATCTCACCCGTTTTTATTTTTACATTCCCCAGGTTATGATGAATTTGTTTCAATAGGTTAGTTTTATGAATATTACTATATGGGATGTTCTTTAAGAGAAACATGGAAGATCTTTCATCAGATTAGATGATTAACTTCCATGATTCTAACGACACTACACTATTATAGTTATATGGCATATTTTTTTATAATGTAATGAATATTCATAAAAAATGATTTATTATTAATGAATAATAATTCTGGGTCCTGATATTTATTAAACACAAGGTTCAAACAAGTGTGGAGAATGTCGATACCCAAGGTAAGGTATTTCTCATCTTCTTTTTTTTGGGAGACATGTGACATATTCACACCCTATTTCTATTGTGTGGTGTATGTACTTCACTTATTACATGTTATATCATGAATCTAATTTTTTAATGATATTTAAATTTAAATATTATAGTATTATTTAATAGGTATTATGATTCAAAATAAACCGAAGTGGAATGGGTTTTATGATACGATCTCATTATTTATCAAAATTGATTATAATTTTGATTCTGATGATGATATATTATGATATATATATATATATATATCAATAAATTCCTGAATTTTATTATACTACAATAACTTTAAAAATATATATTATTTCACTTCATTTTCCTCTCTTCATGTACTCTATAGTGAAAATAATGTTCTAATGGAAACCCAACTATATTTCCATCTTTAGTAGAAAATAATGTTTCATTCATGTCTATCAGTCCTAAAATAATTTAATGAAATATTTTCATATTCTATAAATATTTTTTTAATTAATTTTTACACATGTTGTATTTTTACAAAATATTTTAAAAGTAATAATCTTATAATTTTATTAAAAAAGTACTTTTGGATTATTCTAAACATGGGAAAGGAATATATGTTTTAACATATATGACATGAATTATATTTTCTAACATAATAACCACTAAGTGTTTAAAATATTCATTTATAAGATTCTAATGATATTTTCAAATAAAATAATTTCCACAATATTTTGTGAAATTCTATTTTTTATAAAAAAAATTCAAAGAGTAAAGGTTATATTCCTAAATAAATATTCATATGATATTTCAAAATCATTTTCCAACATTGATGCCATCCATTGATGTAAATTAATATTTTGTAGGGATATGATCAAATGATATCATCCTTATTATTTATATCGAATGATTATGATTATGATGAAAATATTTTCCCGGAACCCATTCTTCTTCACTAGTTTTTCGAAAATGAAATAATGAAATATTTATAAAACCCATTTCTTTTACTTCGATTATGCTATGGTGAATTGTTTATGATAAAAACAATTAATTGGATATGCTATGATGAAATACTTATGATACCACTTTATTTTCCATTGATAATTCTCTAATGAAATATTTATAGACCCCGTTTATTATCATGGTTTATGATATCATGAATAATTTATGATCTTATGCCACAAATAGTTATTTTTTACAATATGTGACGGTGGTTACATTATAACCAAGGATGGTGGTAAAATTATTATGATGGAAGTTGGTTATGTTAAAACTAAGTATGATGGTTATGTTATAAAAAGTTATGGGTGGGAACCATATCTACCATTAATGACTTTTCTAGTGATTGATAAGTATTGATAAAAAATGATATGCATGAAGATAATTTCATATTAAAAATTTTTTGTGTGGACATACATTCCATGTCTATATGGTTATGTGGGGACCTTATTTCTTTTCATTAACATAATGGGTGAAACAATTTCTATTTATACAAGTTTAAAATGATATAATTATATATATTACAAAAATATATGTCTTATTACAATGTTATGTTTCTGTGGATCATGTTTAATTAATCTATTATGTTTTGTGTCTGATAAAATACCTTGATTTATTCCCTGACATAGGTTTATGATCAATTATATATAGGGTGTGGGATTAAAATATTATTCTAATGTTCTAATAAACATATAATCCATTTCTGTTGATATATCCTCTAATTACCCTTATTAGTAACATGATCTAACATTTTCATATGTTTCCCTTCCCAATGATATGAATAAATGGTTTTTGGTAGGGTATTTATAGGAATTATATATGTTTCGAAGATATGTATAAGAGATGTTAAGGATCACTAATGAGTTAAGAAGATTGTGCATCTATTCTCCAAGGACACAAATCCTTTGTGATCCACATTCTTATATTTATCAATTTGATTGAATATTCATCTAGAATATTTAATATTAATATATAAAATTTTCGGGTCATTATACATTTTTAAGGTGTTGTATAGAACCTACAATAATTACCACCCTTCATAAAGTTGAAGCACTACAGAACTCCACCCAAGAGGGCTAAAAAATGTATAATTTTCAAAGACTTATTAACACTACATCAATACACAACAAAAATATTCCTCTTCAATATGTTATAAGTGACACTCACTATAGTTATATGAGGTTTATCCATCTGATTTGAAAAAGGGGGAAAATGATTGATTGCTCGATCTTCCAATAGGACCTTATGAATAGGAACATCCATGTGGAAAAAATGGGTATAAAATTAGGTAAAAACTAAAAACATTACATATGACATCAGGATGAATAATGATGTCAAACATCATAGCCTGTTGAAACTAATTTCTAGCTAATATAAGAGAATAATAGAGATTTTTGGTGAAATAAATATTATACACAGATACATTTATGGATCCGTACAAAATATGCATGAATTACATGGATAGATCCAAATTCATCTTGTTAGAAAATAATTCTCTCAAAAAAAATTTATTAATTACCTATAAAGTTAGATCATCACATCAACCAGCTTAACCTTTGACACAGCCGCCACCATCTAGTAGGTCCTGGAAGAACATTAATTATTTGCATGACTTATGGGTCATATTATGTCTCAAAAAATAAAATATTCCTTCAATGACATGTAATTATTCCCAACCATATATTGGTATATCATTTACTTAAAATGTTTGAAGATTATATATGTATATGTCATGGGAGAAGTCAACCATTGGACTCTCTACTCTTCAACCATGGGTAGTTACAATATGAAAGTCTTTAGGTCAGATTATATCTAACCCATAAACCAGTTGAGAAGGTTTGGGAAAATTATTTGTTTCGTCCTATTTTATAATCTAAGTAAAGAATACATTCCATCCGTTGTGGGATAATTCAATCATCTTCATGGTGGAATTTTTTCAGAAAATTTAATTATAACATTTAAACAATAAAATATATTAAGAATGATCATGTTCATTCATTGAGAACATTCAAAGGATCTCCTAGGACCCTATCCATAATCTATGTTAAATCCATCCTATAATGATCCAGAGTTCTTCATAACATTATTTTAGCTAAAATAATATAGATATATATATATATAGTATGCTCAAAATTCAAATAATTAATGCCTAAATATATTTATCAGATCAGTTAAGAAAACAAATATATCCTTTGATAGAGAATACATTTCTATCTTAAATAGGTAGCACAAATCAATGAATTTAATTAAAGAACTATTAGGCATCATTAAATTTATATATATATATATATATATGTGTGTGTGTGTGTGTGTGTGTGTGTGATATGTGATCCTACACTCCAACACATGATTAATGAACATGCCCAAATCCCATAAAACTATAATAGTAATCTCCCCAATAGTAAATCATACCTCCCTTACATATGAGCAGACATGGAGAATAGAAAATCTCATACATGAGTTCAACCCAACCTATCACTTTATACCATGAAATGAGTTAGCAAAATGAAAATAATGGAAACCCATATTTTATACCATTTTGCTATTCCTTGAACTGAATCACTATATCTGAGCTAGTGAGCCACATGACCTCTTATTCCCATCCCATTATGCAAAAGGATACTAATTATCATTAGCAATTTGAACATAACCAGTAGAGAGACACTAACGTTTTTTAATCATATACATAGAAAATAATAAAAATATATTAATCAAAATACCAAATGGAATTCTAGGAAAAATATTGTAATGATATATGGTACCCATGTCATACAAACAAATAAACCACACTCAAATGGTGGTGAAAAATAGAGTGTATAAATGGTTTAAAAAGATAAATAATGAAAAACTCTGTAAATACCATAGATTCCATCTCGACAGCACTACCAACTCCATACTCCACATCATAACTATATTTTTGGGGCCCCTAGACCTTACATGGATCCCAAATCATGAAGTATGTATATGCATCAAGATATTTGTGTAGTGTGTGAGTAATAAAACCATGTAGGACACTGAAAATACATACATAACATGAATTCACAAGTAAAATGGGTGAACTCGATGATATATATAAATGTGAAATAAATCACAAATAAACATATATCATAAAATCATGTGTTAAACAATCGAAACTGACCTCCTTCCATAGATTCTTCTACTCCATGACAAAATAATATTTATAAGGATGTTTGGAATGATCAAGATATTTTAATAAGTCTAATGAATATGTCTATAAATGGAATGTTGGAATAGTTTTAGATCAAGAAATAGTTTTTCACTTCAAATTGGGATCATAGGTCTTTCCACAAGGCCATCATATCCTATATATTCCTTGGTTCATCCCACATGGTCATCGTACCACCGATTTCACATCCATGGGTAAGGACACAAGGAATTCATAACCCAATATTATGTCTAGGTCCATCATCTTAATTGTCTTATATATTGTTCAATCCCTCTATAAGGGATGACCATATCATGATAGACCAACTATTCCAAGTATAAATGATGTGATTCCAAAATTAAGGTAATAACACAGAATACGGTATAAAATGTAAAAGGTGAAAAAAACTTGACATCATGAGAATAAATTGAAACATTAAAATATGAGAAATAAAAAATGTGATTTTTATATTAAGATACACTAGCATACTCATCAAATAAATACTCATATATGGGTATCACAGGCTATAGACAATCATGTGTTCACTATCCATCATGGTTATAAAATCGTTGTAATCATAAGAATCATGTTATGGTAAAAAAGTATGTTGGGACATGAATAGTTTGGAATATCGTACAATTAGTTTATTGATGTACTAATATAATATTTTTTAAAGTGTCAAATCTTGATTCATTTTTAAAACCTACATAAAACTAGTTCTCACATCAAGGATTCCAATAAAAGGTTCCAAATCATCAAGGAATAAGTTTAGAGGAGAGACCCAAAGAGACTACATTCCATCAATGGTAGTTCTAAAAAAACTCATAGAATTAGTCAACAGAACTAGATATGAGATATGTCAAAGAGTAGGACACAAATCTAACAGATTCTTTGTTAATCAAGGAATACATTTTTAATTTATTATTAAATATATAATAGTACCTTGGGTATAACAAATTACAATAAATCCACCAAAATCTAGTCACTCTAATAGTGATAGAAGATGATCTTAGAGAAGAATAAAGTACCAAGATGATCAATATATAACTACTTACTAAGAAAACATCCACCGTTATTGAGAAATATAGCTCTGATCAATGGTATCACATCAACAAGTCTAAAACTACATCTATTCCTACAAAAATAAAAGAATGCACTTTTATATATAATTAAAATATATTTGATTGCAAATGCAATGTCTAATTTGTAAATTAAGAATAATCTCAATGAAAATAGTTTTCTAGATCACATAAATTGTTACTTAATCAGAAACACTAATGCAACCATAAGAATTTCTCTATGGAGGGGACTAAATCATCATGAATGGCCAATGGAGAATAAATATTTGAGAGGGTCTATTATAGAAACATAAAAAAGTTAAAAATAATTATTAATGGATGCTAAAGTGAATTTTTAATTGTTATTTAATATGCACATAGTTTGGTTACACTATTTTAGAAATGGTTCTCTATCCTTGTGAGGCATTATTTATCGCCTAGGTAGTTTCATAGTTTGGTCACATTTTATATCCCACCATACTCCAAAAATGATGTTTTCCACTAAAGGGTGTCACACATTTATTCATGTGAGGATACATGGTTTAAATATCATTCACCAAAATGGTGTTCCGTACCTTATTCTTCTACTACCTTGTGTATAGTTTCCTAGAGGATCAACATAGATTAGGAAAATATATCTAAAACAATGCACCTTTAAAATGATCACAAAATCTCTACAAAACCATCCTCGAATGACCAGAACTCATCCTAATAAATTACAAGTTCATACAAAACCTGACTAATTTTTGAAATTGAAATGTAACATACCTGAAAAACATTTCTCAATTATAGTCATATCGATTTTTGGGTTGCTACACTATGGAGAATTGAATATAGTTTAGGAGCTTCGATGTTGGATTTCAAGAATATATTCCATTTTTTTATAATGGTGGCATTTAGAATTGGTTATGGTGTGGTGTTATTTTGATGTCTAAGAGGTCTCAACATAATGATGTACATTTAGACATGGTCTCTTCCCTGGTTTATAAGATATTATCATTGACCATGATATTGTTTATAAATACATTTTTACTAGGAGTCAATATAGTGTGGACACCTCCTTTAAACAATAGTTCTATCCGATTTGGGGATCATTATAGTGTAGCCATATAGATATCAACCTAACATGGACTTTATGATATTTACTATACATTAATAAGGCCCCTAAAAACCTATCATTTTGTACGAATTCATCTAGAACATTGGAAAATACCAATGAAATTCAAAGATATATTTCGACCACATTTATTTTTATTTAAACCCTAGGCTCGGGTTATTGATTAATTATCATCCATGTAGTAAGATTCATCAATTATATCTGTATTTCACTTAATAGTTTTAAATTATATTGGATGCTATGATATGTATGATAGATCAATGTATTTTTTCATGACAAGATAGAGGATTTTTGGCATGTTGATTGATCAACACCGAATCAAGAGAGTCATTGGCCATTCCTTGAACCATATTTAAAACTACCATTGACTATAGATATATTTGGGTATGTTGATGTTGATAGGCCCCCTTATTATACTTCCAATTATGAATCTGATTTTAGAATCCTTTTTATGATGTATTGGAATCACTTATTGGTAATAATTAATAAGAGGATATGATCCAGTTAGAACACAGGTTTGATTTGGGTTCGACACTTGAAAATATTAAAAATTTGAATCGACAAACATGAGGTAGGAAGTACCATAACTTCTACACACCTTGTATAAACATGCTTCCTTTATAATTAAAAAATTGTTCCAGGTCTCCTAGAAGATCAATTCTTGATTTTTTTCGGATGTATTTGCATGTCCCATCATCTAACTATTCTTTATTATGATCAAATGTGTGTGTTTGGATATTGATACTAAATTGTGATAATATATATTTTTTATTAATGTGGCCTAAGAATAAAATACATTAATATTACATTATTTTAGATGAATATTAAATTCCTAAAACAATTATACTCAACAGATAATCATAATGGTTTAGTTACTTTGGAAACATGATAAAAAGACATATTATTTTATTAAATATATTCAATGTCAACCAAAAATTTATTCTCTCAAAGTAAAATTATTTTAAAAAACCAACATAAAAAAATTTCATAACAAGGTTAAATGTCAAATAAGATAGGTTGATCATAGATTCTCAATAATGGAAAATATAATAGATATAAATCAATTATAATAAGTTATTATAAGTATAATGGTATGATAATATTATATAATATATGAAATTAATACCCCATCATCCCATATTCATAAATCATGAATCATTGAATAATAGTTTCTTTAATAAAACGACATTTGACATAATAGTAAATAATCGAAACTAATCAACCATAATCCATGAGAACATATCATAAACATAAGAAATAAATGTTTCAAATAAACAAAATCATATAATATAATTTCCATACTCAAGGATAATTGTGAAGACTATCATTGAGGATTTTATTAACCCCTATTCAAGTATTAACATATTCAAGGGTTACTCTAAACACTATCATAGTTTATAGGGTTCCTTACAAAATAGTGTTCACTCCCAATTATACTAAAAATTATCCCTTTATATATACATATATATATCATTACCCAATGTTTTGGATGGATATACAAATTTGGGAAAAACCGTAACAAAATGAAAATAAAATATAAGTGTTCCACAAAACCATAAAATTTCAATATATTATTATATCATCATATAAGAACCAATTTAAATAAAAATATTTTCTTAAAAATTTCATTATTTCATAATGAACAACCCATTGAAAAGAAAATAGTTTCATAAATGTTTCATCATAACCTAATTAACTCATGGGAACAAATCATGTTTTATAGAATCATCTTCATAAGTATCCACCCGAAGCAATTAAGTGGTATTTATCATAATATCACATCCATAATAAATCATGAAAATCTTAAAAGTGCTGTGAAATTGTTGGAAATTCCATTAAGATATCTTTCGAACATTTCTTTGAAAACATTTGAAAAAAACCTTTTACTTTTATAACATTTGACTCCAAAATATTAAATACTTTGAAAAAATAATTTTCATTTAAATTAACCATAGAAAAAATTAAAGTAAGATTAAATGTAAATAATGGTGATTATAGTTTAAATATATATTTATTTTTTTGATGTTAGAATAAATCAAACTTTGAAAATAGTTTGAAAAATCAAAAACAAATTATTCATAAAACTTATAGAAATATAAGTTCTAAAAATAGTTAATAAATTCAATGATTGTGAAAATTAAAATTCGAAACCTTTTAATATATATGTATTAAATTTCATAAAACAATTTTAAAAAGTATAAACTTAGTGGAAATATTTCTTCAACTAAAGAGTAAATATCCTTGGATTTTTATTAATATTTTTTGATATCTATAATGAAAAAACTAAGAAAAAAGGTACAAATTCATGAAAAATTTTTGAATAAACAATGTATAATAAAATATAAGTGATAAAATGCATAATATATTTATAATTTCCATCAATTTAAATTTAGTATAGGCAATCCCAATATTAAATGACAATTTAATATAAACCCATACCGCTTTTGTAACTTTTGAATCATAAAAATATTACAATAAATAACTTAAAATGAAAATTTAAATACCATATATATAAAAAAATTCGTGATATAAAATATAAAATGTAAAATTTATAACCCACATATATATAAATATTTTCATAACATCAAGCATTTCCCAATTAAAAAATACTCAGATAATGAACCCTTACATTAAGTCTCATCATTCATAAAATGAATTTAAAACAGCTATATAAAAAATATATATTTGATATAAATATATCTTTAAGAAAATTAATAATACTCATTGTTTGATAAATTTTTTAATTATTGCATCTTACCACTCATTCATTTATAATCACTTATTAAACATGTCATTTAGGGGTTAACTACATAATTCTTCTTGTGTGTTTCTATTCAGTAGTTATGAAACATTCAAATTAATCGTGGATCTATAATCTTATGACTATTTTTCTTGTAATATGTATCTTATTTAACAATTATATAAACTTTTATATCCATTAATATAAAGAAGTGATGAAAAAAATAAATTTTATCATTTCACATAGATTGTAGTTAGTATATACGGAGAAGTGACGTTGATAATTTTTATTGTATAAAAGGAAATAACGGTAAATAATATTTTACCATTCTAGATAATTACTATATCATTAACATACCTAAGGGACATAATAGTTTAGTGCCTTTGGAATATTGGAAAAAATCATCCATCATGGTGAACGATCTTCAACATATCTCATAATGATCTCCATCTTTATCACTTCTACCTAAAACATTCTATCATAACCTACGGAATGGAAACATAATAATTGGGAGAGATCAGACACTTAGTAATGGTAAAAAAAGGAAATGAATAGACATAACAAGAACAAAATGGTATGGAACCTTAGCATAGTTTTTGATGTATATACCCTTTATATTAGAGATCATAATAAATATTTTAGTTCATGGGATATGAAAGACAATTAAGAGCATAACTCATGAAAAAATATAGGAATAATAAAATGAATTTGTGGAATGAACATTGGATTATGACATTTGGAATATTTATGACTAGAAACATGTTCACTCATTAAGTTACAGATAATAATTCAATCCCCCGTATAAACATTGTGATATGCTATTAGGTTCATGCTGACATTGTTAAAATATACTAGGTTCATGAAAAAACTCAAGGACATGAAACCAGGTCCATCCATAACATTATAAACACGTAATCATGTTTATGCATAACATTTTAAACATTTAATCAGATTCATGTATATATTTATGTAAATGAAACTAGGAACATGAAATATATTGTGAAAATGTAATAAGCCTCTCACATGAGATTTTGAACATGTAATAACGTTAAAACATAAATTTATGGACATGAAACCAAGTCCATGAATAACATTATGAACATTAAATCTAGTTCACATATAACATTTGTAATAACTATCCATTCATCATTACAAAATGAATTTGAGGAATTTATAGGTACCACCAATCACTTAATAAAATCATTCATATATGTGTCAAAATACAATAAAACCTTCAACTATCATGACCCATAACAAGATATCATTACTAAATACATCAAATCACAACACATAAAAAGAAGTAAGATTCAATTACATTTCATCACATCATAAACTATGGAAATGAGATGGGTTTCATAATCAATCTATATAATTATAACCCATAAAAAGAAGTGGGTTTCAAAATTATATAACCCATTGAAGAGAAATATGTTTCATAATTATAATTCCATCAAAACAAAAACTATTCCATATATAACATGAAAGAAAACATAAGATCATTTCCAGTATGGCATTTATTAACATCAACAGATGTCATCTTATTTAGAAAAAAATTGAATGTAATTTTGAAAAAAATCATGATGAAAATATCTTTTAATCAATAAAACATCTTTTTAAAGCATAAAAAAATTTAAATAAATTTTATCTTATAGTAAATTGAAAACATAGAGAGAATAATTAAAATCATTTTCAAAACCATTTTCCATGGAATCTTTTAAAATAACCATGTAATCATCTGGAAAAAAAATTTCCTTAAAAAATTATAAAATAAACATCAAATCATTTTTCGTTGAAAACACATTCAAAAAATATAACGAATAATGAATTTTTTTATATTAAAATTTCATTGATAATATTTTTTAAAAAAACCTAAAACATTACATTTTAAAAATTTAAAGGATCCTTCAACGAAGGGGTGGTAAGTAAACTCTTATATGTTGTATGAGGTAAAATGAACATTGCTTGTGAAATGTTAAAGGGATAGAAAAATAACTTGTTAAGACTAGGTTATAAATATTTCATTTAATATATTTTAAAAAACAAAAAATGAGAGGTAAAAATGGATTTTTAATTAATATAAGATAATGGTACAATATTCATAGAACCTTTTTCATAAGACATTGATTTCTAACGAAAGAGAGGGTAAAGATGAATTTCGGAAAAATAATTACATAAATATATTATGTAAAAAATCATGGAATAAATTGTTCCATTATATGAATAAATCATTAATTAATATATGATAATAAAATTCATGAATTTTAATAAGATATTTATCATTAAAGTTCATCAAAGAATGCATAAACAAAAAAAATCATGAAAAGAGATGTGATTGTTTAAAAAAATCGTGTCACATGGTTAAATGAAATAACACTATCTATGTATGAAAATGAATTTACATGAAGTATAATAATATCATGAAAATAGTTTAATTCATTATATACCATTTTAATTAGAGTCATATAAACCTCTTTAAATTTCATAGTTGTATAAAACAACATGTGTCTCAAAGAGGGTGATTTGAGACAAAACTAATTTTCCGATTTGGTTTCATTTGAATCATTAACCACATGAAATAAATATCATAGAATGAATATATGAATACCCAAAAATTTAATTATAATAAAAATATAATACTTCCATGGTCATTATACATGCTAGACATAAATAATGGGTGGTGAATATTGCATGTACCACACAAAAAGACAATGTGAGGTGAAATTCCCTTTAGTTGTGTCTTGAATCTGTTTGTACTTGTTCAAACCTACTATGTAATAAATATAAATTTATTATATATATATATATATAAGAACCATTTTATTATATCTGAAACCATATATGGTTTTATTATGACATTCTATTACTCGCTTGTTATCAATTTTTTGCTAAGGTTTCACTTCAGGTGATATCTGCTTTGTTCTTCGCATGTGTCTTAACTTGTCATATCGTTGTTTCCGGTACTTATAACTAGATTTTCAGAATGTAAAAAATTATATAAATATCATTAATATGCATTATATTTTTATTATAATAGTCTATTTAATATAAAATAATGAAATAGAATGCACCATTCTTGGAGACGGTAAGCTGTACATATTCATGAATGTTATTTCCTTTTAGTTGTCATGTTGAAAGAAATATATATATATATATATATGAATAAATATGGACATATATAGATATATAATTTTTAATATATATTTTCTATATCTCTTATATAGCTTATATTCACAAAATCAATCCTTATTACTTTTCATGTTGTGTATGAACAAAAACTCATCGCTTTGAGGGGCGTCGGTCCACACTTCCGGAACCAAAATTATCGTGTTAGCACAAAAATATATGGAATAAAGATATGGGTTCTAATGTAACTTAATAAAATCTGTAAAGTAAAAAAAATATAATAATATTTATATATACATTGTTTCCAACATAATGTTCACCATGAGTGACAGTAAACGAAAAATTAATAATAATCATTTAATGAGGTGGGAGTCTGCTATACACGTAGACAATATATTTTTTACCCATTATATATAAGTGTGAGTTAGTGTATTACTAATATAGATTACAAATACATCATAGTATATTTATGATATTTGTATTTTCATGCATGGAATACGGTGATTTTTGGGACTTAAGATAGAAAATACAATAATAGAGTTTGAGGGAGGGTGTTACCTCTAAATGGGGTGACTCATTTTGGTTTATGCGTAATGTATTCCTTAGATATATTTCAACCCAAGGGGAGGTTTAAATTTAAAAAGGATGGAAATTGGGGAGCTATTTTAAAAAAAATCAAGCCAAGGTGGCGTGAGAGGTGAGAGGAAGTTGGAGAAGAGGAGGCCTTTAATAATAGGGGAGGAGTGTCACTCTAGTAATATTTTAAAAGAAAGGAACACCACCCACTTTTTTATTCATGGAGTATTAATAATCATAAACTTTAGAGAAAATTTAGGGTAGTTTCTTAATATTTCTATCTAATAGGTTATTTATAAGAGTTGAGGTCATTTTTGGCATCAACGTTATGGTTTAGTCCCTCATTAAACATAATTAAACCTTAATCCTTATAATTAATTTCAATTTCTTCACCAATATTTTTGTTTCAAAAACTAAGTAGAAATTATCATATATTATTAATTACTATTATTCCAAATATATAATAAAATTTTCAAAAATTTAATCATAAATGTGGCTGAAATTAATTTAAATTTAATCTAGTAGTTGGGTCGACAATGTGGGGTTTTAAAGTAAAAATCATAAAACGTTTGGAGTTTTTTTATATCCAATTTTGATGTCCAATTAGTTATAATGATATCAATTGGATTAATTGATAAAATTACTATATAATTTATATTTGGTCCAATATAAAATTATATTTATACTTATAATTAAATTATATCAAAATTTTGTTAGAACTAAATTGATATATTTTTCAAAATTCATTAAAAAAATAAAAGTTCACAGAAAAAAAAATTTACCATAACCAATTTTTTATGTTTCACATTAAAATTTTAATATTATTTTGAGATATAAATGATATAAAATTCTAAAAAATTTATATTTGAAATATGTTTTTCAATAAATTAAAGAAAATTTTCCATAATAAAAATAATGGGTTTTATGAGTTAAATTGCTATTATTATAATATTATGCTTTTAAAATATATATAATTAGTATAAAAAATAATTAAATTAATATATAAAAAAGAAAGAAAAAAAATAATCCCTTTATTCCCGGCCCCTACCTTTTAAAAAAAAGAAAGAAAAAAAAAATTAAAACAACTTTGTGTGGATAACTATGGTTTTCCATAAAAAATAATCCCTTTATAATCATTAGGGTCTTATGTTCCATTCTAAATAATTTATAACTAATTAATTTATTATATATTTTGTGAAAACAAAATATTTTCATTACTTAGTTAATAATATTCCTAAAATTTAATTTAATAGTTTCTTCATATATAATTATACATTTTTAAATAATATATTATTGTTTGGATACAATCGGTCTTGCGTGTTATGCAAGCCATCAAGGAATGTTAGTCTTGTGTGAAACGTAATATTATGTTAGTATTCCATATAGAAGAATCTAACCCTTATATTGCATTTATTGAATGATTAACATGGAATTTCATATAACAGAAGCGAACTTCATTCTTTAATATATATATATATAATAACTATTTTTGTGTGATGTGAAATGAAAAATATGAAATATATTAAATTAAAATGAAAAAATATTTTATAAAATCTTCATGTGTTAAATTAGACCCCCTTAAAGTGAATTTGTTCCTCAAAATTCATCTACATTATCAAATAATTAATACATGAGATTTTATTTCATTGAATCACAAATCATAAAAATGAATACATTAAAATCATTAAAAAGGTAAGATGGAACCATTATGGTTACCCAAA
The DNA here is from genome assembly GCA_963277665.1 of Viscum album. Lineage (NCBI taxonomy): Eukaryota > Viridiplantae > Streptophyta > Magnoliopsida > Santalales > Viscaceae > Viscum > Viscum album. The sequence continues at coordinate 1,006,434,592 of OY728119.1, read as the reverse complement.
GTAACTCAAACTAGCATCCCACATCAGATAACATAGGTGGAATGTGAAAACATGGTCAAGGAAGAGAAATATAAACATCATGTTCTGATGCATAGTGATAGAGAATATGGTTAGCATAATGTAACCAATCACAAATCCATAAATCCACAATGTCCTAAGGGACCATATGATATATCAGATAAAAATGTATTATAATATCATTTGATTTATATTTTGATATCCAATATATAATTAGTTTTCAATAAAATATATACTTCAATGATTTTTGGAAAATATCACCCTTTGTTGTTACTTGATCATTTTTACCTATTTCCCAAAGATGAAGTTGAAGTTATAATTCATAAAGCTCTAACAGATCACCAGGTCTATGATAGTTCTTGCAATATATATTTATTTACCATGAACAAAAAATTGTTAGATAAGTTTATCAAATATGAATAAATCCTTGTGTGGTAAGATAATAAATTAATCGCACAATCATTATCTAGATTTTAACATAATCATCCAATAGGTGTTTAATCTTATAACACTTCTGAATTATGAAAATCCAAAACATTATAAATAATGTCACAAAATCAATTAAACATTGATCCCCCATATATGACAATGTATATCTTAGTGGTCATATTCCAACAAGTGAATTCCCTCATCATACATTATCTCAAAACATAGTAATAACTATTGTCACTATAAAAACTTTTTGAAAACATGCATTCTTCCTTATTCCAATGGTTACTTTAAAATTACATCAATTAATAAAAAATTGTAAATATGATTGCATAATTCACTTGTTTACAAGTCTTCAATTAGTTTTAAGGTAAACCCTACTATGCAATTTACTTATTACTTTCCAAAATAACATTACTCGATCAACATTATGCTATTATATTGAACATATTAAAGGTAGTCTTCTCATAGTCAAAATATTATCTAGTCCATCAAAATCATTCAAAATTATCATTTAAATCCTTATAGAAAAATATAAATAGAATAATCCTAGAATATTTTAGGATTCATAATACATAAATGATTAATTAAAATATATAGAATTATTGATTATTATTTTTCATCTAAAATTATTAATAAGTCTTACTCGTCTTATAACATAATACCATATTTATTTCACATGTTCTTTGTAGTATAATAATCATCAACAATAAAAGAATTACTAATACTACTCTAAACATTCTTTTTAGAGTCATTTCAGTTAGGAAATCTAATTGAATATTTCAATTCATTCAACACTTAAATTGATAAACCTTTGATGATGCTTTTAGAGTTACATGTTTTTTTAACTTTTTTTCCTTATTCAAAACAACTTATTAATCCTATATGACATTCACTCAGGAGATTATTTCATAATTATTAAAACAAAAGAAATCGAATCTTCATTCTTCTATGGTCTCTATTATCTAAACTATCAGCAAGCTCCTTCTTTCTATTCTTTGTTATATACAAGAGTTGGTCAAGGGAGACATTATTGATAATGTTCCATGAAAATGTAATAGACATGATCTCAAAATACTTCACTCCAATGGTCATCACATTTGACATCTCATCAGTAGATTTCCATCACAATATACATTGTTCATAGTCCTTATGATTCCCATAATTGGATAAAATCATAAACTATTGAGTAAGAAGTGATTATCATATCAATGAATCACATAATCATGAAAATTAACTTATCATATGTCTAAATTATAAAAACTTCACTAATATATGTCTCCTCTGGTTTTCATAGGTCATACATATTCATCTTCTATAACTATAATTTATAATGGGTTATAATGATTTTGTGAATTTCCAAAGCATATCCCCTGAGAGTGTCAAAGACGTTAGGCAGTAAGGCCTGTTGTTGTGTACCAGATTACCCTATGTCAGGCCTGGAACATCTTTTAGGATTTGTTACTCCTAGGTACGTCTATGCTAGATCCATATAAACATGTTGTAACTAGATAGGGATGTATTTCTAGGAAACAACTTACTCTATCATTTACAAAAATTCTACGACATTTTCCTAAATGTTAAATCATCCTTATGTTTTTCTTTAGATATATACCTAGATATATCCTTATAAATTTACCTAGGAATCTCACTAACTTATTTCAACCTAGATTCTGTAGTTCGACTAGACGATTCCTTTAATACAATATATAGAAACCCATGATTAACAAAAACATATATTATATCATTTAGATGAAGATATAGTACATTACCAAAACATACAAGCCTAATGAATGTTATGGTTTTGTGTATATGAATACAATTAACAAAATATTTTATCTCGGAGGAAGATCATCAAAATATCCCATTAAAACTCAACCTTTAGTAATTTTATCTATAATCTTTCTTAATAACCAAGGGAATGTAAACATGATAAACAACATATCACAGTTTCTCAAAAAGGGTACATACAGGAAATTAAAAAAATAACATGAAAATGGGTATAGAACATGACAATAACATTCGAAGATCAAACCATTTATATTAGATATCATAATAAATATTTTTATTCAATGGGACATAAAATAGAATTTATAGAATAATTCATAACAGAATAACCTTTGAACAAGACAAGGAATTTGTGGCATTCACATTGGTTTACAATGTTGTGAATAAGTATAATAAGAAATAGTTACCTCATCAAGTTAAGGATAAGAAATCAAGACCCTCTATTAAATTATGTAGAAGAAATAAGGTCCATGAATATCATTTTAAACATGTAATCAAGTTCTCACATAACCTCATGGATATAAAACTAGGTCTATTCCTAAGATTTTGAACTTGTAATCTAGTTCACAAATAACATTGTGGATATGTAATCAGTTTCACACATAAATATATGTACATTCAGCCAGGTCTATTCATAAAATATTGAACACATAAAAACTCTCACTCATAACATTTGGTCATGTAATGAGGTTTATGGATAAACATATATACATGAAACTAGGTTCATGTATAACATTGTGAACATTTAAATAGGATCATACATAACATTTACACTCATTAGTAATCTATAGTAACCCTAATTATTGGAGGAATAATATTCATCAATATCATAATAAAATCATTTATACATGTTCCAAAATATAATAATACATTCATCATATCATGACCCATAAAAATTGATGGTTAATATAACCATAAAATTATAACCCATGAAATGAAATAATTATCATTAATATCTCATCACATCATAAATTTTGGAAAAGATATAGGTTTTATAATCAATTTATCCAAACATTTCCAGTGAACAAAAGAAGGTTTCAAAATAATATATCCCTTGGATGAAAAATGGGTGTCATAATAATAATTCCATAAAAACCATTTACAAAATAATATGAATGAATCTTTTGGGTAATTTCTGAGAAGGTATTCAATAACATCCTTGGATTTCATCTTATATGTTAAATAACATAGGAAAATATTTTGAAAACACTTGTTGAGGAAAATATTCATTATTATTTTAAGAATAAATTTTAAATCATAAAACATTTTTCAAATCTATTTTCATTTAAAATAGTTTGAAAAATATAAAAAATTTAGGAAATAATTTTTAAATAATATTTCCTTGAAAAGTTGTAAATGATGATTGATAACATTTAGAAAATATTTTTCATTGAAGACTTATTAAATAATCCTCACAAATTGTCTTTGAAAAAACTCTACAAATTTATAAATAAGGGTGTATTTTTTTAATCCATTCATTTCAGAATACCTTTAAAAAAATTATAAAAAATTAACCTTTTAAAAATGAATAAGAATATTAAATTAAATGATTACGGTAAAATTCATAAATGTCATACGAGGTAAAAATTATATTCCTTTTACCTAGTAAAAAGGTTAGAAAAATTCATTTTTTATTAAGAGAAAATAACATTACTTTGAATATGTCGTAAAAATACAAATGGTTAAAAATTTCATCTCATGATTAAAGGATAATCGTACAATATTCATAAAACCCTTTCTAGAAAATATAGATTTTCGACCTATGAAAAGGAAATTTCAGGCTTCCTTAAAAACACTTTCATAATTATATTATGTACCCAAGATTAGAATATATAGTAAAAATATATGAATAAATAATTAATAACTAGATTAGAAGAAAATACATGAATTTTATTGATAGATGGATCATAATATTTCATTAATTAAAGAACAAATATAAAAAATCTCAGAACGTAATGAGATTGTTTCAATGAACTCTTTTCACTTGGTAACAAGGGATCAAACTCTCCATTTAAGAAAATTAAATTACAGGAATATTATAATATCATGAAATAAAGGATATTAATTATATATTATTCCAATTGGATTGATATAAACCTTATTAAATAACATATGTTCCTAGAAAAACATGTGTTTGAGAGAATGCAATTTGAGAAAAAAATGCTATACCGATTTGGTATCATTTGAAACATTAACCCCATGAAATAAAAAACATATAATGGATATGTAAATAGCAATAAAATTTGTATAGTAATAATATAATACAAACATGGGAATTATAAACACCCACAACAAGGAATTGGTGGTGAATAAAGCATGTATCTAATAGAAATAAAATGTGAGGTGAAATTCTATTACATTAGGTCTTGACTACATTAAAAAAAATATAAAACAGTAATATAATAAATAAAAATTTATAATAAATATATCATATAACCATATTATTATATATAATACCATATGAGGTATTATTATAACTTTCTACTACATGTTCATTAACAATGTTATGTTAAGGTTTCACATCGTGTCATATCTACTTTGTTAATCACATGTGTCTTAATTTGTCATATATTTGTTCCATGTACTAATATAATGATTTGTAGAATGTAACACATGAAATAAATATTAGGTAAATTAATTTAATATTTATTATAACAATCCAAATAATATTGAATTATGAAACTGGATACACTATTTGTGGACATGGTAAGCCATAATAACGTATGAAATTATAATGATAAAAAAATTAGATAATATAATGATATGTATTGTAAAAGAATTTTAGAATCTTCAATACATATTAATATCATATATAGTATATATAATCATACTTTCCATAATAATATATTCCAAGAGATGTAGAAGAGGAAAAATGAACAATCATCGTTTATGGAGGTTGTAGTCCGCCACACACGTAAATAGTATGTTTGTTACCCATTACAGCGATGTGCGCATAAGTGTAGGTAAAATAAATTCCTTTAAAAAAATAATACATTTATTATACTATTTTTATTATATAGAAATGAAATAAGAATATTTAAAGGATTGTAGTATGAAAATAAAAGAAAGGAGTTTGAGATTGGGAGTTACCATTTAATCAGGTAACTCTATTTGGATTATGCGAAAATGCATCCATGGATTTCATTCATAAGAAGGGAGGATTCAAGGTAGAAGTGAGGAAATTTGGGGAGCTATTTGGGAAGATTTATTTCAATATGATGTGTCTTGATAGGTGAACAAAAGTTACAAGAGATGATTCCTTTTATAATGAGGGAGGAGTGGAAATCTAGTAATATTTTGAAAGAATGGAACCCCACCCATGTTTTGTTCTTCGAAACTGGATAAAAAATAATCCAAATTCGATCAAATGGAGTATATGATCTATATATGTTCATTAATTTTATTTTGGTCAATTTTATAGTTAATTTTGTGTCTTCAGATTATTATTGACTATCTTATTAAGCTTAATTTAACCCTAATTATGGTAATTAATTTTAATTACATCAATAATATTATTTGTAAAAAATTAATTTGAACTTAATAGAAATTAATAATTATTTTAATTACAAAAATGGATCCATTATTTCATATTTCAATCACATAACTGAATAGATTAATTTAAATTTAATATCGTAGTCGAATCGACAAATCCAGTTTATAATGTAAATATGATCAAATGATTGCAAATTTTTTATATCCCATTTTAATGCGAAATTTGTTAAAATAAAATATATTAGATGGGTTTATAATAATATTATATAATTTATAATTGAAACAATTTTAAAATTTTAATTAACATTATGTTAAATTAGATGAAAAAGTAGTTTTGAACTAAAATATAGAATTTTTCACTATTCATTAAAAAAGTAAATCATCACTAAAAAACACCAAAAAGTTACCCTAACATAATTTTTTTATTTATATATAAAAAATGTATTTTATTTTGACCTGTATGATTTGTATAATTTCAATAATTTATATTTAAAATAGGTTCTCTGTTAAAATTTGGTAATATTGCCTGAATAAAAATATTGGGTTTTATGAATTAAATTGGTTTTATTCTTATATTATGGTTGTAAAATCGATTTTATGAATATAAAGAATAATTAATTGGATATATAAAAAATATATTACATTAAATTAACTTAATAATTCTAATTAATTTTATTTATTATTATTAAACAAACATTGTGATTAAAATAAAAGTTTTTTATAAAATACAACTTTTATATTCAGCATGTTCTTATATTCATTTCTAAATAATTTGTAACAAATTAATTAATTTTATATTTTTTGAAAACCATATATTTACATAAGTTAAGTAAAAATATTCATAAAATCATATTTAAGAGTAATGATATATGTTATTATATATTTTTTAAATAATATATTATTATTTTGTAACACTCAATCATTGATGTTACACAAGTAATCAAGGAAAGTATTTATTTCACAAAATGTTAGATTACCTTTGTGTTCCACATAGAGGAAGAAGGCCATTATATTTCATGAAAATCAGGATTGTGTTTTCATTTCATATAAAATAATCCAATATGGTGCTTTAATATATATTAAATAACATTCTTAGTGTTGTTTGAAATTAATAATATCAAAAAGATTAAATAAATTCCATTTTTCCCCACAAAATCCCATTGGTTTCCATATATGCATTATTGATGTTATCGATACCCCAAGGATTTTAGGGTGAAAATTTATATAAGATATTATAATTAAAAAAATGTTATTTAGGTTATAAATATAATATATAACCATTAAATCCATCATATTAACCAACCATCAAAGACAGTGATTATAAATGAATCATATCACTACATAGATATGGTAGTCCACATGAATAGACGATTGATACTTCCATATCTCAATTTATGGAAATGGAGTGGGAAAAGTTATTAGATCAGGAAAATAATATATTTTTATATTTCAGATAAATATTTTACTGTATTATAATGGTTAGGATAGAAATGAATGAGGTAAAAGATGATGTAAGATGAAAGGGATTGTTTAAAATTATTAATCCCTATTTGAGTAGACACCTTTATATTTATTTTTAACGGTCAAAGGGTTGGTCCATGGAATATTCCAACACTTATATACCTCGGATAAGAATGAAATTAAAAGGTTTTTTATAGGATCACTGTAACTAAGTGCCTCATGGTGTTGTGTAGAAGAGTGGAGGGCCAGTTTCCTTTTATATAGAATGGTAAGATACAATTAAAATTACCTAAAAAAATTAAATATAATAAATATTTTCCAATTTAAATTGGATCCATTTTTATATATTAATAATATAGGAGTATTATGAGTCCAAATTGTCTCCATAAATAAAATTTAGACATGTTTATATGTTGTTTTAACCCCTATCTCATAATATTAACCCATGTAAACCATTTTTATGATTACCATGATATCAAATTGTTTTAATATTTAGTGGCCAAGAATGTAATTATAATTTCACACTTCTCCTATTAATGGACAATGATTTATCTTATAGACCAAATCCTATTCACATATCCTAATATAAATTATTATTAAAACAAAGTGAAAATTTCAATTAATTCATTACATAGAATAATATTAAGGTCATTATAAAATTAATGAGGAAAGAAATTTCTAAACCATAAATGAAAATAACTTTAATTTTGAATGAAAAATATCAAATGAATTAATGGTGAACTTTTTTAATATTTATAGGCCATATCCCATTGTTTTAACCCTGTTTTACATGTTTTCCCCTTATCGAGGTTCCAAATATTTACCATGGTTAATATTAACAAAGATAAAACATAAAATGGACCTATTTAATTAATTTTGTCATCATGTTCCAAATATTAAATTAGTTTTTAGGATCCAATATAAATAATTTGTAGAAATAAATGTAAATCTGAATTTGACATAAAAAATGAAAAATAGATTTTAGAAAAATGGGTTTCAATGCATATAATGAAATTGTTCCAAAAATATTTATAATACTAATTTCTATTTTATTAATTAGAAAAATTAAAATTTAATTTTTTATATTTATTTTCATTATCAAATTCCAAAATTATTAGGTTTTTTAAAATAAATGTATTATGAAAATAAATTATAGTTTTACAAAAATAATTATTTTTACTAATCATATGAAATTAAATTTTTTGTAGAATATAAGAACGCCATAAATTCACCATAATTTGATATTGACATGATTATTTCCAAAATATTATTTAAATCATAAAATAAATTTTATAAATATGGAAATATTTAACCACAATTTCCTTACACAAAATGCAATAAATCTCATTTTTAAAAGGATTTAATTTAACATTTTATTTAAAAATTACTATAATGGAAGATTTCAGAAACCTCACATCTTCCATAAAAACATCATGAATAAAAGGAAATAAAAAACATTGAAAATGTTTTAGATTACTAGAAAAATTATTTCTATATAATATCTATTAAGGTACATATACCTTTCTGTGTATATCATCCTTGATTTGATCTTAAAAATGATAGTCCATATTTCCCATGTCTGAATGCACTACTTCAATTTCATTTTCCACTTATAGTGTACTAATTAATAAAAAAAGATATTTTTTATTGATACAAACACACATATATTTATTAGCAGAGAATTGGATCATCCTATCATTCATACTATCAACATAAACATATGAATCATTGATCTATAAATCATACTACATCATTTCATCCATATATTGAATAATAAACTCCAATTACTTTTAATTTTTCTATTCCTACTTACCTGCTGCACAATTTGAATCAGCTATAACATCCTATATGTAAAAAACTAGTTCAATATTATTAGTATAATTAGTATCGTCCACCACCACATATAATCCTGATATCTGAGTCCGATCATCAATCATGAAAATAACCCACTCTTCCTCCTACGAAACACCCCACTCCACCCTTTGATTTTCTATTTTAATGTATGAATAATTAATACATTATAGAACCTTAGTAGTGGGTTCAAAATCAATCAACTTTGTCTTAATATTTTTCAAATACCTTGTCTTCATCAATTTTGGAAACTATGAGTAATCATTACATGCTGTATATTTCTTCATATGAAGAACAATACAAGTCCATGAATCATGGTTTCCCACTAGAATATCTTCTAATAAATGGCATGATCTCTCATCACCTAAATACTCCATAGAGAATCCTTTCCCTCATTGATGATCTCCGCTAATATTTGTATTTGGATTCCCATTTCTACATATATTTAATCCCTTTATTTCTTAACTATTCCTTCCACTTATAGTTCATTGAAGAGGTTTCATAATTTAATAGTGGAGTCTGTCATTATTAGACTTATCATGTTCACCCCATTCTCCCAATCCCCATTCTCAACTGCTGTGACCTGCATTAAACTTATATATCCCATGAATCCAATTGAATCTCTATAAATTTCATCATGTATGACCACATAATGTGTAGATCCATTATCTATTAACACTTCCTCTATATATGATGAATACATTGGTATAATTGTGCTTGTATTAAATGTATCTTTTGCATGCACCCACTCGATCCCCCATATCTATATGGGTTATCCACTACTTATTTCTAGAATACCAAATCACATTTCTAATTGTTAATGATTTCAACAACCATTTCATTAGTATTCATGGTTATTTTCACTTTTTACGTGATGATTATTTATTATCTCATTAGTAACATACGAATCAACTACATGGGAAGTGGAATGCTCTAACACGATCACTTGTTGAGTTACCAAGAAAATAACCCCATTATAAAACTTGTGACCACCCCTAAATATTGAAACACAATATCCTAGGAGTTAAAAAGGTGAAATTTTTTTATATACTCAGATACCACCACTTTTTTGCAATGAAATTATTCCCACACTACTATTCAAACACACATTATCTTCAGTTTTCTCACATCTAATTTGGAAAAAATACAAGGTGAGATATGATAGAAAACTTAAATTTTACCACTATCATGAAAACAATAATATCCAAAAAATTTCAAAGAAAATGTATAGTAGAAGTATTTGGGAAATAGAGTGGATTTTTTATAAATATTTCCCACAACATCGTTGTAGGTTCATCACAAATGATGTAAAAATCATATGACCATCATACTAATAGAAATTGCATTTGTTTTCGGTTCTAGTAGATCTAGAAAAATAATGATTCATATAATAAACAAAATAAAAACTAATCACAATACACCATTTTTCAAAATGGTCAACAAAGTGCCATTACTGTAGACCTGAAGATCTGAACATAAACCAATAAATGATTAATATGCAGTTCAGCGCTATCTGAAGCATGCCACCAATATCCCATTTAGTTTTCTTGAAGGTTCTGTAAACTCCATACTCAAAATCACAAGTTGACGTATGCCACTAAATATATATATAAATATTGTATATATATAATGACCATGAATGGTTAGTCGAAATTAGGAATAGAAAATGGAAGAAAAGAACATGCCCAGACTTCTAAGGAAGATAGAGGTAGAACTCCCTCCCCACCTTCAATAGGGGGAGGGTGCTGAATTCAAGACCATATATTCCATGTTAATCACCGATAGGGATCCATATCAGTAGTATATACAAGTAAATTTCATATGAGATATCAATAAAAAGCCATTTTTTATGAAATCATATTTTTTTTGGAATCATAAAATGAATTTACTTAAAGTTTAGTACATATTTATCATACATTAATCAATAAATTTGACTAATTTAAAACCTTTATACAGATTTTTTAATGTGTTTATTCATATTCATACCACCAATTAAATTACAATGTTATAGTGGTTATATTTAATATTAATATATTTTTAATATATTATATTTCTCTTAATGCATTGTTCTAGAGGTTAAGAATAGTAAATTGAATTGTATTATTTTAAAATAATTATTTTATGTGTTAAGTTCTACCCAAATAAATAATTTTTATCAACACAATTTTTTAATTTATAATCAAAAGATTAATATTTGAAAATTTATTTTTTGAAATTCTATATCATATAAATGGATAATAAACATTATTTTGAAAATGTGAAGTTGGAAATATAAAGGTTTCTACAGTATTGTAGTGGTACTGTATCATAACCTATAGTAGTACTGTAGCGGTGACTATACTATTGAATCATGGGTACTATAGTATTATTGTTCACTGAGGAGTCCATTGGGCCAAAACATGGGCTTTCAAGCCTAGCCTTTAGGCCACTTTCCCTTAGGCCATAGGGCTATGTAATGGGTCTCCGTCCACAGACACTAAAAATGAATTTTCTTTAAATAATAAATTGAGGCTTTAACCCCAACCTTTAAAAAATATTACATACAAAAATATGGATGTTGAGGAGAAAAAAATGTTATATGAAGAATAGATAGTGATAGAAAACATTATCATGATAAATTTAATGAATGAAATACTATAAACTATTAAGGGATAAATAAGAGCATCAATGAATCAAAAATAAAGGTAAAAGGGGGAAAATTTATTTCCACAGCAATTTCCAAAATTTGATGTATTATTTCACTATAAATACACTAAACATGAGATAATATACTACCTTGAATTAACTACTTTTCATAAAAATAGTTTCAAAATTTGGTTATGCATTGACTGATTTATACTTTTATCTCATAATTTTTTCAAAAAAATATGAATACTCGGGATAAATATTTCATGTCAGAAGAACAAAATTTAACTTTTAATGGAACATGAGATAAATAAAATAATGTAAAAACATTACTTATATCTCTATAAATTTATAAAAACCAATATCCTTAGGATAATTTATCAAATATGGGTAAATCATCAAATGATTAAATAAAATATTCATCTTGAAAACCTAAAAAACACCCAAATTTCATCATAAAACATTCCATTAATAATAATCCTTTGAAATAATCCAAAATATTTCTATCAAAATTTCAAAAGAAGAAATCAAAAATATTTTATCAAATTATTTTTCCATGTTAAACTATAAAAACTATCCCTATTCAACAAAACATAGCATGTAATGTCAAATTCCAAACATCTGAATACCATGATCATATATTTCGATAAAAATTCTAACAATATAAAAAATGACATGAATAACCATTAAACCTCAATAAACACATAAATTGATCCAAAAAATACTCAATACAAAAAATAAAATTTATTCAATAAATCTAAAAATGCATTAAACATCCTTATAAATCAATTTTTCATAAAATTGCTATTCAATTTCTTGGTTACCAATGAGGTCCAATCTATATAATCCAAGAAAATAAAATATTTATCCAAACTAAAAATTCTTATCTCAACATGAGGCACCAATAAAGGGTTATCAATCCATCACTCATGTGTTTTATAAAAATATAAACTTATAAATAGTCCACTTTTCCTGGTTTATATACCTTTTAACATAAGATTGAAAACCCGTATTTAAAATCCTATTAAAAATAATTCATTGATCTTTCCTTATTCATATAGCAAAAATATATTTTAAAAGACACTTATAAAAAAATTATCAAAATCTAATGCAAAAAAATCAATCATTACACATCATTTTTAGAACATTAACCCGGTTTTGTTTATGTATTCCTTAATACATCATTCTTTTCATATGTTACTCATAGTCTCTTCAAAAAAAAAAGTAATACCATTACTCATAAAACCATTTTGGTACTGTTTTTGTTAATTAATGAAAGAAATTTTATTTACATAGTTCTCGTAATTTCAATATTTTAAATATTTAACTATTTATTATACCTTAAAGAAACCATTCATACCATCCATTACTTTTAAAAAATATTAAAATTGTCCTATGGAATTTAAATAATTGTTTTCATTACCTTCAACACATAAAACTGGTTCTAATTATTTTTATACATTTATATAGTTTCTTTTAAAAATATTGAGATTTATAGAGCTAAATATTCATTCCACCATGGTCTTCGTAAACTAAATTCCTATGAAACAAAATTTGTATCTTATTATGAATTTTAGGAGACTCAATAATGATAGAATTTATAATCATATAAAGAGATAGTTTCTTAGGAATAATAACAAGGTTTCACAGTATATCACTTATTCAATTTGTTATCTCATGAGGACAACCCTTGTCACGAACCGAATCTGGTCACCGCCAAAACCGGCACCAAACCCAGCCTGTGACATGAACCGAAGGGCGTTCCCTATCCCCACAGGCTGGCACAAGTTCCCGGGTATCATTAATTTAGGTTTGGGAACGATTTACCCGAGTATGAAAGCATTAAACATTAAAAACAATCCATAATATAAATCTGAAATTTTTGAGCCAAACAAGAGTTAAGTAAAAACCATAACTGAGTACATTGGTTTAAAGATAATACAAGTGGTCCAAATAAAAATAATTATAGCATCAAGACAGCCCCAAGGACTCCACACGACTAGGGGTCATCGCCCCCAAGCTATCTCCACAACTCCGCACCAAGGATGGAAACTAACACGATGAACCGCCATCACCCTTAGCCTTTCCTTTACCTGAATCAAACATAACCAAGTCTACTTACACCCAATGGGTGTAAGTAGGGTGTGATCCTAAGCCCAGTAGGATACCACCCAATGATTCCAAAGAGTAATAAATACAATGTGAAAAAGCAAGCAGTTTTCAAACGCAAGGAAAAGTAGTGTTAAAATTTCAAGAAATGAAACCTCTAATTGAAAATAGTTTTCAATCCAAAATTTTCAGAATATTAACACATTAAAATAGAAATGTTATATACTGTAATTTACTTCCAAACACACCCTAATACATGGGTAGATAGTACAAATCCAATGAGCAACAACATTGGGAACACCCCTAGGCACTAGGTTGTCTTGGGCCCTATGTACCTCGTACCTCGGTGTAAAGTAACCATAGAAAAATCCTTTCTCGTGCACGAGCCACTAGTAGAGAACATACCCATAACCTAGTGGTCCCCAATAATCATCCATATGGTTTAGTTAGAGTTGTCGTTATCCAAATGCTAAGTGAAACAGGGACAAAACCCATCCGGTCCACTAGCCGTACTAGTACAAATCCGCCCCACCTAGGTACCTGGGATTCCCCTTTTGTGCTCAATCAATTCCAACATGCATCATAAATAAATTTTCATATAAAACACCATTACTGGTCAAACACAACCAATACAGTAGCTATCAAATTTTATACCACTTAAAACATGCAACAAAACACTTAGATTTTTCATAAAACAATTCCTCAAAATCTCGTAGTGTTTCGGACACAAAACTACTTATAGACCTCACTTGCATACTATGTGCACATATTTAAGCTTCCAAAACATAAAGGGAATCCTACTACATTTCAGTGAAAACACAAAATCATTTTTATGGCAACCCCATATGGTTCAAGAAACGACATCATTGCAATGTCTCCATTTTTACACAACACAACTCTTAGAATTTCATGTGGTTCACAAACACCATTAAAACCAGATTTTTCAGTAACAAACACAAGGTAAAATCATTAAAAACAGTATTTTTATCCCTATTATAGTTCAATAAAATTAACTAGTTACTTTTAGGGTAGCCCCAATTAAACTAATAAAACATTTCTATGAAAAACCCCCAATTTCACATGAAATAGGCCTTTTGGATTCATTTTAAATACAAACACCACTAAAACAATATTTTTCAGAAATAATAAAATTTAATAAGCAAGAAAATACCATAAAAATAGTATCCAATTCACAAAGATTTCATACACAATGGAATCACCTACCAAAACCAAGGAAACCCTTGAATCCTTTGTGCGAAAACTCAAACGCACCACCGCCGCACCTCAAGGAAGGAAAACCAGACCTAAAACCATAATTTCAGACCATAAAACACAAGATAAAACCTTAATTTTTAAACCCTACTTCCTGGACATAAGGAACCTCAATGATAATGGAAGAAACCCTATGTAAATTGGATGTAACCCTAAACAAATTGAAAGAAGAATAGAGGGGAACAACATACTTAAAATATCTTGGAGAAATCGCCCCCCAAAATACCAGTATCTGATTTCAAAAATACTCAAACCTTCAAAGGAGGTTCGAAAAAGAATAGGTAGATTATTTAGGAATTTGAATGGGGGAAAAAGAGTAAGAATCGAAAGAGTTATGAAGGAAACAAATTACCTTTATAAATCTACCCGAAATTTGGGTTCTTCAGAACTTTCGACCTAAATCGCGATGCAAATGAGATGAAACGAGGGTGGGAGGATATTGGACGCCCTTCTGGGTTCAAGGGGCGTGTTTGGGGCTTAGAATCACCTAAAAATCCTTAAAACTGAATAAGTTATTAATTACTCAAAATCCATTTTTAAAACTGGAATTGGGCTTTCGGGCAGGCCCAATCCCTTAAATAAAACCCATATACACCTTGGTTATGGATTTCCAAAGGCTCCAAATTTTAATTTTGGTGTTAATATATCAGGGGAGGACATTTAGGAGTTGGAATGTGTGAAAAATATTAAAAACTGAATAAGTTATAAATGAAACAAAATTTATTTTTAAATCTGGAATTGGGCTCACGGTTTGGCCCAATTCATGAAAACTCACCTATTCTCCATAAAAACTTTGGAAACCCCCCCAAACAAAGAATCAATGGAAATTAAAAGAAAAATAAATTTAAAATAAGCTATGTATGTGACAATTCTCCCCACCATGAAAAATTTCCGCCCCGGAAAGTCACAGTAAGGCCAAATCAACAACCAAACTCAACTGAGGAACCAAGAGGTACTCTTTTGACTGGTTTCTCCCCCAAAGGCCATAACACCTCCAGTGATCAATGAAG
This sequence comes from Viscum album, assembly GCA_963277665.1. Lineage (NCBI taxonomy): Eukaryota > Viridiplantae > Streptophyta > Magnoliopsida > Santalales > Viscaceae > Viscum > Viscum album. Next base: position 1,006,418,537 of record OY728119.1, on the reverse strand, counting down.
GAAGGAATACTATCAGATCCAAAACATACACCACTTTTCTGAAATTATTTAGCACATTTATGATTTATCCCAAATGAAAACTCCTCAAACACAATCAGAACAATACTCAATCAATTTACCCAAATAAACAACAACATCGAACAAGGTTACACTTTCCCTAATATAACTATACCATTGGTCCCTCTCCAATATCAATGTTTACCAAAGTAATATGTAGGCAGTTAGATATCTCCAAATTATAATACCTACATCCCTTACAAAACCAAGGAAAAATATGAGTTACTCGTATGAAGAGACACAAATGGGCTCCCCACCATAAGAGAGAACTTAATTTTTTTTTCCGAGACAGAATCAAGACACTAATCGGGGGAGGCCCAAACAGACTCCCTAGTAAAAGGGGTATACATAAATTAGAAATTTACAAAATAATATACATGATACCCATATTGGGTCTTACCACCACAAAAAAACAACCATCTTAACTGACCAGCATGGGCCGACACAGAAAGACCCATTTTTTTTAGATTTGGGAATGGTGCAGGGTCAGTCTGCACAGTTTGGGAAACCGTGCACTAACTATGCTGATCATTCTTTCCACATGGATTCCTAGCACACTGTCACTACTAATCATGCAAAAATAATGTGTGCTCAAACTTTCTAGCCAAATTTCAAACCATTATCCAATGACTCAATGGAAACCAACGTGGGAGGGAAATACATTAGGCGATGACATGGGTACAAGGACCTCTACCTATTTCCACCGAACGAGAACAACATAAGGAAGATGATGAAACCATAGGTTTAAAAACTTTCTATATTTTAAACTGAGGATATGAAATTGTACAAGGGTTTAAACAACACTGGTGTTTCCCCTGACTACGAGCCGGCTTCTCTCCGGGACCTATGGCTGGAGCTCAAAATATTGAAGCATCTTCGGCCACGTAGTTAGGCTGTTGAAACCCCTATGTGTAACTTCTTCTTTCGGTGCCACAAACAAATACACCGCATACCCCGATGGGTTTATCAAGACATAACACACTCCATAACCCAATTTACCAAAACCAGACATTTCATTGAAACAAGGGATCAAAAGATGCACACACATCACACCTTGTTGACATGAGTCATATCATTTAGTCATTTAACCCTTTATCATTTGGGGATGTTACAATAACCCCCCCATTAGAGCACAACGCCCTCGTTCTGAGCCCTACATCTCAACCTAGGTAGTTCACCATGCACTTAAGGCTGGGTTCCTTCTCTGATACCAAATGTGACAACCGAGTCCCGGTGACAGCACAACCATGCCGCCTTAACATGGCCGTCGGGTCCATGCCAACTTGGTACCCTCGGTTTCCCCACAGAAACATGGGGCCCACCCCAGGGTCCACCCACATGCCTGAACGGGTCATCTGACTAATGACAGTCCCCACATGCCAACAATTGTCCTTTCCAGTGTGCTTTGTCCTCACTCACACACACCCTGAGAAACTTCCCAGAAGGTCCCCCATCCTGATCACTACTCCAGGCCAAGCATGCTTAACTGTGGAGTTCTAATCAGACAGGCTCCCGAAAAGGAAGGTGCACCTTGTTTCTTTGGGTGAGAAGCAACAGAAGGGAAAGACACGTATAAACACCTTCCTCTAAGATAGAGGATTTGATGTTTTTTCCCAAGGGAGACATAATCCCAACATAACATAGAACCTTAGAGGATTGTGTGACCTTCACCTTTATGGTCAAAAGAGCACACAACATCACAATGTGTCACCGAACATGACCCTTGCGATTGATAGAAAAAATACATGGAACGAGACCATATTCAAAGTCCCTAAACAACAGATAAGTCCAAAAAGTGGACACAATATCCTATCATGACCGAAATATCAAAATTGGTGGTTTAATAATAAATCTTTCTTCAAAGAAACTATAAAGAACCCAGAGGCCCTCTTAGACACCATCAAGACACTCATCCGTACTAACATCGAAAGAACACTCCCACCTTTGATGAATCAGGAAACTTAAGAAACTAAGGTCTCTTTCAACCTTCCACAAGCACTATCCCACTACAAGAGGATCCAAAATCAGCGAAATGAATGTGTGTAGACTCAATAAAAAAAGTTCGATAAAATATTCTTTATATTGATCAACTGGAGGATTTTCCAATGGCAAAACAAAACGGGTTGCACTTCAGTTGTGCATTAACCCTTAATGGGGGCGTACCTTATCCAATGAGAGAACCCAAGGACCCAACCAAGCTGGTCCATTGGTCAAAACATTCCACAAACCAGATCCAAACACATGAAGGGAACCACCGTAAAGGCATCCCAAAAAAAATTCAAAAGAGACCACTAACCAACCCTGTAACACAGCTTACCGACCAAACACAAACCCAAAACACAGTTCAAACAGAAGGGGTTCTTGAACTCAAAACGTCCCACAACATCAACATTTTCAAAAACCCATAATATAAACCATACCAAACTATTCATCAAGACATCATGTTTTTCTTTAAAACCAATTCTTTTAAAACAAATGGTTTAGCAGTAAGCGTATCCACCAATGGTACCCCATGGGCCTCACACATGCATGTTTTTGTGCCACACTGGGCACCCTCCTCATATCCATACCAGCACTCATCCAGTCATGCCATCAACCATCCATCATCCCATATAACCCCATGCATGTGGTCACTCATGAAATACCAAAGGGTAAAATAAAACTTCCTTCCACTTTTCAAAAACAAAATGGTCAACCAACCCAACCTTTTTCTCAAAACTGCTAACAATGAGATCAAAATCCCAATTCACATCTTACAAAACATTTCATAAGGACACAACCATTTAGATAAGAATCCATAATTAAATAAAAACATATATTCATTCCTTTCACAATCATTTCAAAACATTTCAACCCATTTCAAAACACTTCTAATTTCATAAAAAACACCATTTCATAAATCTCCATTTAATTAAAAACTCAACTCTTCTCATTTCAAGAGAAGGTTCTAAAAGTTCATAATTTTTTTTATTCAGCAGTCACCAAACCCAAAATCCATCTTCATCCCCCACACAAAAATTCTAGAACACTTAATTTAATCCAAAACACTTTTGAAAACAAACTTCAATACAGTTCCGGCTTTCAAAAGAGGTGTAAGAATACTATTTTCCATTTCAAAACAAGTCTAAAAATTCAGTTCCACCATTTCATAAATCAAAACATTCCATATTTATTTTAAAATCATTTCACAAAAACTTTACACTTCTTAAAACCAAGTCAGTTTAAAACCAAAGTTCCATGATTTCAAAACTAAAGAACACAAGACAATGCGAGAGGAAACTAGTTTCAGTGGGTAACTTGGACATATGGTTGGCGGCCATATTCCAATCACTTCACTGTCACAGAGAGTGTTCTAGGGAATATCCCCAGCTCCACATGGCTTGCCAGGCCTTGTGAGCTTACTGAGACCATTAACCCAACTCTCTTTTCATTTCCCCGAATCACCATCAGACCAATAAAACAAAAAGACATAGATAAATCCATACTTCCCATGGTTACTTTAATCACATCATGAGGTGTGCTGGCCAGACACACTACCCATGGCTGAAATTTCAAGTCCAAAAAAAAAATTCCTAACTCCAAACTATGTTGACTCTTCCCCAAATAACATGACCCAAGGAGAGAACCACCTTTGATACCATTTTGTCACGAACCGAATCTGGTCACCTCCAAAACCGGCACCAAACCCAGCCTGTGACATGACCCGAAGGGAATTCCCCATCCCCACGGGCTGGCACAAGTGCCCGGGTATCATTAATTTAGGATTGGGAACGATTTACCCGAGTATGAAAGCATAAAACATTAAAAACAATTCATAACATAAATCTGAAATTTTTGAGCCAAACGAGAGTTAAGTAAAAACCAGAACTGAGTACATTGGTTTAAAGATAATACAAGTGGTCCAAATAAAAATAATTATAGCATCAAGACAGCCCCAAGGACTCCACACGACTAGGGGTCATCACCCCCAAGCTATCTCCACAACTCCGCACCAAGGATGGGAACTAACACGATGAACCGCCATCACCCTTAGCCTTTCCTTTACCTGAATCAAACATAACCAAGTCTACTTACACCCAAGGGGTGTAAGTAGGGTGTGAGCCTAATCCCAGTAGGATACCACCCAATGATTCCAAAGAGTAAGAAATACAATGTGAAAAAGCAAGCAGTTTTCAAACGCAAGGAAAAGTAGTGTTAAAATTTCAAGAAATGAAACCTCTAATTGAAAATAGTTTTCAATCCAAAATTTTCAGAATATTAACACATTAAAATAGAAATGTTAGATAATGTAATTTAATTCCAAACACACCCTAATACATGGGTAGATAGTACAAATCCAATGAGCAACAACATTAGGAACACCCCTAGGCACTAGGTTGTCTTGGGCCCTATGTACCTCGTACCTCGGTGTAAAGTAACCATAGAAAAATCCTTTCTCATGCACGAGCCACTAGTAGAGAACATACCCATAACCTATTGGTCCCCAATAATCATCCATATAGTTTAGTTAGAGTTGTCGTTATCCAAATGCTAAGTGAAACAGGGACAAAACCCATCCGGTCCACTAGCCGTACTAGTACAAATCCGCCCCACCTAGGTACCCGGGCTTCCCCTTTTGTGCTCAATCAATTCCAGCATGCATCATAAATAAATTTTCATATAAAACACCATTACTGGTCAAACACAACCAATACAGTAGCTATCACATTTTATACCACTTAAAACATGCAACAAAACACTTAGATTTTTCATAAAACAATTCCTCAAAATCTCGTAGTGTTTCGGACACAAAACTCCTTATAGACCTCACATGCATACTATGTGCACATATTTAAGCTTCCAAAACATAAAGGTAATCCTACTACATTTCAGTGAAAACACAAAATCATTTTTAGGGCAACCCCATATGGTTCAAGAAACGACATCATTGCAATGTCTCCATTTTTACACAACACAACTCTTAGAATTTCATGTGGTTCACAAACACCATTAAAACCAGATTTTTCAGTAACAAACACAAGGTACAATCATTAAAAACAGTATTTTTATCCCTATTATAGTTCAATAAAATTAACTAGTTACTTTTAGGGTAGCCCCAATTAAACTAATAAAACATTTCTATGAAAAACCCCCAATTTCACATGAAATTGGCCTTTTGGATTCATTTTAAATACAAACACAACTAAAACTATATTTTTCAGAAATAATAAAATTTAATAAGCAAGAAAATACCAAAAAAACAGTATCCAATTCACAAAGATTTCATACACAATGGAATCACCTACCAAAACCAAGGAAACCCTTGAATCCTTTGTGCGAAAACTCAAACGCACCACCGCCGCACCTCAAGGAAGGTAAACCAGACCTAAAACCAGAATTTCAGACCATAAAACACAAGATAAAACCATAATTTTTAAACCCTACTTTCTGGACATAAGGAACTTCAATGATAATGGAAGAAACCCTTTGTAAATTGGATGTAACCCTAAACAAATTGAAAGAAGAATGGAGGGGAACAACATACTTAAAATATCTTGGAGAAATCGCCCCCCAAAATACCAGTATCTGATTTCAAAAATACTCAAACCTTCAAGGGAGGTTCGAACAAGAATCGGTAGATCATTTAGGAATTTGAATGGGGGAAAAAGAGTAAGAATCGAAAGAGTTATGAAGGAATCAAATTACCTTTATAAATCTGCCCGAAATTTGGGTTCTTCAGACCTTTCGACCCAACTCGCGATGCAAATGAGATGAAACGAGGGTGGGAGGATATTGGACGCGCTTCTGGGTTCAAGGGGCGTGTTTGGGGCTTGGAATCACCGAAAAAGCCTTAAAAATGAATAAGTTATTAATTAATCAAAATCTATTTTTAAAACTGGAATTGGGCTTTCGGGCAGGCCCAATCCCTTAAATAAAACTCATATAAACCTTGGTTATGGATTTCCAAAGGCTCCAAATTTTAATTTTGGTGTTAATATATCAGGGGAGGACATTTAGGAGTTGTAATGAGTGAAAAATATTAAAAACTGAATAAGTTATAAAAGAAACAAAATTTATTTTTAAATCTGGAATTGGGCTCACGGTTTGGCCCAATTCATGAAAACTCACATATTCTCCATAAAATCTTTGGAAACCCCCCCAAACAAAGCATCAATGGAAATTAAAAGAAAAATAATTTTAAAATATGCTATGTATGTGACAACCCTTAAATTATCAGACAATTTTAGTATTAACAAGACACATCCATAATCCATCCATTAACTAAAACCAAAAAGCATAGTGTTATTGAAAATAATCATTATATGAAATAATATAATCATGGATATAATTATTAGAATTTATTTATAATGAAACCTTATTTTCGATCAATGATCCATTAAATTAAACCTAGTTTATCATAGTATTCCACTTTTCAAATCCTTTATAATTGTTTATAAATTTCTTTTGATTTAAACAGATCTTATCGCTTAGGAATGTTTATCTTGGAGTTTTTTCTTTGTCCCACTCACCATGAACCATTGATGATTGAGTTAATTCCAAACCTAACCATTTTATAGTTATTACCCCCAGGTTCATCTATTACAAAACCATTATTGGATTTTCTTATACATATAGGGAAGTATTTCCTAATAAAACCATTAAATTTATACATTAAAAAATATTTGAGATTATATATTTTAACAAAATTTACCCCAAGTTTTTCAAATATATTATTTAATAAAATCATCCAACAAAACTATACCCGACTCTGATACCCACTAAGGAGATACATGAATAACATATATAAGCATTTTATTATTTTATATAGATATGGAATATGAAACACAATTATACACAACCTAGAACTATAAAACATTATTTTATTTTAGAGTCCAGATATATATATCCATAATATTTCATGAATGATATTAAATATATACCATAATATTCATATCTTGTCACACACTTATAGATATCCTACATAAAACCACTATTCATACCATGGGGAAAGGATACATAACCTCAGGTAATTAGTAGGGGTAAATATAAGATGTGTTAATCTTTGAACATAAGTGATCATAAGCATAATAGTATGAGAACATTACAATAACATAAGAAATTCATAACCAGCTAGTTAAAAATCCTTAATCATTAATCATGTAAAAAGGTTTTGTTAATAAAAATAAACTACACTTGACAGTTCAGAATCATATATAATAAATCATGATAGATGATAACATTTTATAAGCATAAGAACTAATTTTTCCCCATACACATAACCATATATTGTAATTTAAATAGTCAAGGATCACTACTAATTTTATCATATTGGACTGGGTACACTCTCCATTCCATCTATTCCTTATTCATGGTTTACTACCAAAACTATCACAATGGATAGAGTCCCATGGTAATTGGTTTTCACTTACCATTCCTTTCTTCATTGTCTCTTAATATATCAATCCTTACCAAATTTGTTTGAGGGATATATAATTTCAGGACCACAAATCACATAATTAAAACCTTATATATGCGTGTTACAAGATTATAACACATTCATCATTTCATCATTTCATTATATCATATCTTATGGACATGAAATGAGTTTTAGAAACATTTTTTCTTAACATATCCCATTTAAAATAAATGGTTTTCATGAAGGTTTCTTCATAACAAAAGTAGAACATGGTAAAAAATGGGTTTTCTATAATTATCATTATTATAATATATGAAAACAAACAAATTGGATGGTATCATGTAATCATAACCCCAAATATTCATAAAAATAGTCAAATCATGATTAAATAGATAAAAAATACCATTAAAATATTATTTGGATAATAATAAAATAAATTTTCTATTGATAATCATTTACATAAAAATCAAACATTATTAAGAAAATAATTTTCAATGAAAAATTCTATCAAAACAAAGTAATATTCAATGATAAATTGGTCATGATTGTGGTAAAATCCATTCATGCATTATACGTTATCATGAAATATACTTTTCACCATTTAATGAATAGAAAAAAAATTTACATGTTTAGAAAAATTCTAGGATGAATAATTTTTTTAAAATGTATTTAAATTAAAATATGGATAATTTTTTTTAAAACATTTTAATAATAAGTATTAACTTTATAGTCACAATTTAGAATATTATTCTCATTGAAGAAAAATTTCAATAGCTAATGTGGATTTAAGGTATGATTTCATTAAAAATTACAAATCATTTTTAGTAAAAAAGATATATTTTATGTAATAAAACTAATAAATTGTAGTAATAATCATATTTTATGAACATATATTGTAATTAAAGGGTAAGATCCAAATAATTTCCCACGTCAAAAAAGCATCATGAAAATCACAAAAGTAAATGAGATTATAACATAAAAGTTGCCACTTTGGTGACTTTTAAATAAAACCCCAAAATGGAAAAACTCAAATGAAACTTAAAATGAAATTAATTTAAAAATATTCTTAATATAACATATCAAATGTGTGGTACATAAAACTTATATAAATTAATATTTACGTAACATCAAACATATCTCAACAAAACATTATCAAGACAAAAAACCATTACCTCAAATCTCTTGCTTAATCATATGTTTTTATACCTCCCTGATAATAAATTTATATTCATAATAAATATATTAAATAAGAGTATTAATAATTATATTGAGATAAATTTTAACCTTACAACATCTTATCACCCATTAAATTTAAATCTTTCAATTTTATCTTCATTTTTGTATAACTGATTCATTTTTCATATCTATTTTAGTTCGATGGTTATAGTACTTCAACATTAATGGTTATTAAATTATATTAATAATAATAATCATGTAATATAAATCATATTTAATAATTATCTAAACATTTATATCCACTCAAAAAATGAGGCGAGGAAAAAAATTTACATCACATTATGGAGATGGTGGTCCATATGTACGCATATGTGATGTTTGCACATTTTGATGGAGGAAAATAAAATAATGTTAAAAATAATTAAAATTAATTAAATAATTATTATATTAAAAATATCATATTTTATCTATATATATTCCTTTATTACCATCCATGTAACATCAAATTAAAAATTTAATTACATTGCTTTATAGAGGTGGTAGTCTACACATTCTCATGACTGATTATATCATTTCACAATAGTTGGGGATCACAGAATGTGGGTAATATAATATAATTAGATAATAATTATTTTTTCTAAAATATAATATTAAAATATTAAATCCATCAAAAAATATATCCATGAAATATGGTGATAGACAATGAACATATCGTTACATGATGGAAATAGTTCACATATACGTAGGAGTGATACATTTCATTACCATTTGATGGAAATATGGTGGATATGTTTTAAAATTATCATAATAACATCCTATAAAATTGATGGTGCTAATTTAAAATTATTTTAATGGTTAATATAGATATTATGGAGGTAAAATAAGAAGTAAAATGAAAGAGATCAGTTAAAATGATTAACTTCTCTTTGAGAGGCCTCCATTGAAATTCTTCCTAAGGACTATATCGATTAACTTCTTAAGAGACCAGAATCTCTAGGAAATGGATAAGGATATTTAGAATATGTTTATGTTATGGTTCATCTATGTCAATGTGGGATGTGTTGAATAGGGGAGGGTTTATGTCCTTTTATAGTGAAAGAAATGAGTTACTGGTAGTCACATAAAAGATTTAAATATAATAAAATTTATTTATTTAAATATGGTGCCAAGTTAATATATTTTAAATTTAGAAAACCTATGATTTAAAATACAATTATCAATTAACATTTAGACCAGTTTATGTGATTTTTAAACCTTATTTACTAATTTTGACCGACGTTAACCCTTTGGATCATTACCACTACATCAATGGTTTTTACACATTAGGGGTCAATAATGTTACAATAAATGTACAAGTGACCCATAAGTGGACAATGGATTATATTATAGACCATATTCAGTTATGAAGTACAATGATAATATTTTAATTAATCTTATGTTTTTTATAAATTTATATTTAACATAATATATCCTTAAATCCATTTTTAGGACAATTATAATAGTTTTCCTTAAAAGACATCAAAATAAAAATTTAATTCAAATATAGGAATTTAAAATATAATAACTATTTTATATTTTTCTAAAAAAATTTGGAAAAAACAATTCCTCGAAAATATTGTTAAATTAATATTTCTAAAATCATTTATTTTATTTTTCTATTATAAAAATAGAAATTGTGTTAATGTAATGTAAGAATTTAAGGTAATTATTCCCTCATTAAAAGAGAAAAAAAATATCATGATAAAACCAATTTTTTCATTTTTAAAAAAACATTTATAACTAAACATTTGATTTTTTATACTTATAAAAAATATTATAGATATTTTAAAAAATAGAGTGACATGTTGTTTTTATTCTTGATATAAATTAATATTAACGACATTATAAAATTAAAGTGTAAATAAATTGAAAAATCATCAAATAAAGTATATTTAAGGCATAAATTAACCTATAAAATAAAATAAATGCATGTTATATAGGATATTTATAGACATTATCTCATAATTGTAATCGTGTTTTACCCATTTTATGTTTATTGAGGGGCCAAATATTTATTATCGTTACTATTCAGAATAAAAAAAATAATAGGTAAATATTTACCAAATATGAATCTACTAACAAATAATATAGATTCCATATTTCATGGTTCAATTCCTATAATTATAAAAATCCAATTTAATTATATCCTTGTAAAATGAAATTATAAATGTTTTTTAGAATAATGCATTTTTAATCCTAAAATGAACTTATAAAAAATTATGTATAACATTTCTTCCAATTAAATTAATTATACTATTTATAGTTAAATGAGGATTATGTTACATTTATATAAAATAAAAAACATAAGGGGACTTAGAAATACATTATTTAATAAGAAGAAATAATAGTTTTATAAAAAGGTTTATTTTCATCCATTCTATTACAAATAAATATTTTTAAAAAAATTACAATAATTAAAAATTAGAAAATATTTAAATGTTGACGTAAAAATTGTAATTCAATTAATGAAATAAAATTTCTAAAAAAATGTATAATTTGGTTATAGTGATCATTCACAAAACACAATAAAATACAATTTTATGAAAACAATTTTTTGAAGAATGAAATGAATTTATTGAAAAATGTGTACTTGTTTATAAAAAATTAATCATTATATTTCGAAACAATAAAATCATTATACATATAACTCATAATATTTTAATGAAAATTCATAGATTTAATTTAATGGCTGCCTTATAATAGTCGCATATAAAAAAAATATTTTTATGTTGGATCACAGTTCTCATAATGCTTGATGTTGTATTTTAATAAAGCTTGTGAGAAAACTATTATTTTAAAATAAATTTTCATACTGTTAAAATTCATATACGGATTTTACACTATTGGGTGTGAATATATGAATTATGTAGGTTTTTATTCTAATAATATGTGATATGTGGACTAATATGGAATGCTTTACATTTTGAGGAAGAATATACACCACATTTTGATGATAAAGATGATAAATAGAGACACAGTGTAGGGTTATGATATATTTATATCCCAAACTGATTTGTGGTGGGATATAATGGCCTTGAGTCCTAACCCAAGGATGGGACAAGTTACAATAGCCTTTTTTCCTGACATGTGACTGTGATGGACTTCTAGCCCGACTCATGATTGTTACAAGCCTCCATGACATTGTATACCAATTCATGTCATCATTATAGGTACATAGAGATATCAGGTGTCTTTTTGGATTACACATTATCATGTCTTTTTTTATGAACCTTCATCATGTACAGATCCAAGACATGTGAGACTCAGGTTTATAGCGTCTTGGTTAGCGTATGATGCTCAACTCATGATTAATTGAAGCTGGATTGTGTATTTAATGTTTTTTATGGAGTTATCCTATTATTCAGGTGAAAATATATTAATTACATATTGGTGGAATCCAACAATTCTTATACCCACACCCATCATGAATACCTCAAGGAATGTGAAGATTTCATCATCATGGACAAATGATGGGTCAAGGTACCATCAATAGAGTTTTTAAGAGACAATGTATGGAGTTCGGAATTAGTATCATGATATACCCTAAATTGTTTCTACTAATTCCTTGCATACATCAAGTTGTTGTCTTGTACTCTAGTTAACTTTACCTATTCGAGGTCCCTAGTTTATTACATTTCATGATTTATGACACATTCCCTGACATCTATTATATAATTATTATTATCCATTTTTTTGTTCCCTTCATTGTGATTATTATTTTGTTGATAGGATTATTATGCACAAATTTTGATAATGGGTATATTTTTTCCCTAATAATAAAATTCATACCATCAATACTAGTCAATACATATGAGTTCTTTCTGGACACTATAAATAACATCGTGATTTGATTCAAAGAATTACAAATCGGTATCAAAGAATGTTTTTGAAATCATTTCTTATTCTCTATGATTGGGGAAGTATAAAGGGGTTTGGATGTGAAAATATTATGTTGGGGAGTCAAGTAAATTACTAGATATCTCTTATGTAATGGATATTTGAGTTTATTGTTATGTGGTTTCTATTACTGGTTTTGTATTTATGTATTCATTTCGATCCTGAGTATGTTTTATTTTTACAGTTTTTGGGATTTATTTTTTATCATGCATCAGGAAATGGGATATAAGATCATAATTAATATAGATGTATAATTCACATATTACATTATTAAATTATTTATCTTAATATGTCATTTATACTATTATATTGTGATGTACTTATATTTAGATTATTTAATCTTTATCATGAAAATTATAATATTAATATTACTCTGATTAACATGAAGGAACATATAGATATGCTTGATCTATTGGTAGGAATATGAAGATTTAGCAATATCATTGTTGGAATCCTCATTGGAATTGAATCCTTTATAAATCCATAATTATACATATTTACTACTTATTCTATTAGTTTTATTAAATTGTTATGGGTGTTAAGAGAATTCATTTCAGATTATTGACAATTTCCCCATGATGAAGTCTGATGAGACCACCTCATAGAGAAAGGATGAAAGCCTCCCCTTGGGATAATTCCCATATCCAACCGCTACATGTTCCTTATGTTATAGATTAGCATAATCCTATACCTACCCCAGTTGTTCGGATAGTAGATGTAATTCATAGAAGGGACTTCTTTATTATTCTTATTCACAAGAGAGTAGTTTCCAAGAAAATATTTCATTTTTATCATTTCTTCTAGCACCAATATCCCCTATAATCTTATAGTACTGAAGGACCTCAGGATACTATGATTTAGATTGATTTCAATTCGGGGATCATAGATCAAGTAAAGACTCTAGAAGACTGAGGGGAGAATTTTGTTTCCTTCATGCTTCGCCCACCCCCACCAGAGGATGGTGACGTGTTATGAAATATGCAGTTAGGAATGAAAAGAAATTCACTTCTTTCTATTGATGGAAAGTGAGCTGGTGTTGTGGTATTAGGATATGAAACCAAATTGATATTCATAGGTCCATTGAAACATTTAATCAATGCATTACTTTATGGTGTTACATTAAAAATCAAAGCTAATCCATAGAGTGAGGTGAGATGATTTTTTGTTCCATAAAATGGTTTAGGCCCCCAAAAACATGATGTTCTTGAAGAATTATAGAATTTTTTTATTATATAAAAATGTTAGTATTCAAGGATATATATTTTTAATTCGGTGAGTGGTGACGTTGGCATGTAAATATCTTTCCTTTGATTCAATAATGTATGAATAGTTTGTAGTTCATTCAATTAGTAGTTCCTTTGTAATCTATAATGGTAGCATGACTTGTTTTATGGAAAACCAGGTAGTGATTATCTCAATTTTCCACCTGTGGTGGTCTAATACAATGATTTCATTCTAGAAATTTTCTCAACAATTCATCTTAATTGTGGAATTCACATTGATATTCCAATCGTCCATGAAGTAAAATCTATATCAATTCCTCCATAACATATGGCATCGATAGATTTGAAATTTATTATCGTGAATAAAAAGTATTTGGTGGTAATAGTATTTAACATACCAGGAACATGTCTTAAGGGTGATCTAGTGTTGATCACAATGAAGGCATATATTTTCCTTTGGTTATATACAGACAATAGGAGGCCAAATCAAGTGATCGTAAAAAATAGATATCTATTGCTGATGATGTGGTAAAATTTCGAAAAGTTGTGGGGAGCCTGATTGTTCTCCATGATTAACCTATAATCATTCAACCATCATCTTTGGGTATGATATGAAGATATTGAAATGAAAATGTTCTGGTAATTAGATGAACTATATAATTATTTTCTCAATCCTTTTGGGACCAAAAATTCTCTAGTGGTGTTCAAGGATATCATGAATAGGATCTTCTAACAGTATCATATTTTGTTCTTTATGGTGTTTATTTATGATATCCTTATATACTCATGGACCTCGAAGATTCATTCTTATAACTATATATTTTTTTAGTACACTTCAATAATGTTGGTTCTATTCCAAGATCTCAATGGGTAACATCTAAATCCATGAGGTATTCCTTATTCGGAATCTAATCTCAGGGCTGTAAATTTTAATGTACCTTGGGTTTGTACTATTTATCATCTTGTTGACACGCCCTATTAATTTGTTTGAGATCAGTAGATTATTTATATTTTATGGGTATTAAAATTGATTCATATAATACTTATTAAATTTTATAATACCTATAACATGGAGAACAACAAAGTGAGGTAAGTATGAGTGGGCATACCAGTTTTAAAAGTACTTCTTAGAGATGATGATGAGAAATATTATAACATATATTCTAACATTTATAAAGAATGTGATTGTATATGTGGTTCACTATGATGCCTCATGTATTGTTTCAGGAGCTACACTGATGTAGTGGTACCTTGTATTAGCTTATTTGTTACATGAGTTTCAACCCCATGAGAGAAACAACCCTATAAAGAACCTAAAAATATTATTTTCTATACATTATTACCATTATCTCTTCAGTGAATGATTTTTTATATACCTAGATTATAATAGCATTGTTCACATCATCTCGTTGTTATATTTGAATCTCCATAAGAGGAATAGGGTGGCTTATATGAATAAATTTTATTTTGAGATGGATTATACTCTAGGAAAATTTAATTTCATTATAGATACTCTGCGAAATAAAAAAAGATATTAGATAGAGATCTTCAATGGAAAATATATTTTGATGAGCTTGTTGATTGAATGGTTGGTGTATTCATCTTGGGACTAAGGGGTGACGCCATGTTCTCTCAATAATTAGGAATCGACTATAGTGGAACTAATAAATACATTCCAAGAGTTTGATCCCAAATTCATTGTGATGCATGAATTTTTAGTAAGAAGTGATGTAGTTTAAGGTTGGTCAATGGATGGGGATGAGACAATTTTTTTCATTGTATAGTTGTGTTTCTTACTTCCATGAGGGAATTGATGATGAGGTACCCACATGCCTCTCAATGGGTAGTGCACCAATTTATGATATAGATCTATCAGAATATTATGGGATACTTCTAGCAGTGGGAGTTGAAGAGAGTCCTCACATACATTGTATTTCTATGGTTGACTTGTCTGAGGATCATGGCCGAGCATCAGTAACTATGTAGTTTGATTCAACCACATCCTATGCCAATATGAATGCATGATGAGGTGATGTTGGAATTCATGATTGGTTAACCTAGGACACCGAGAAGTCACAAGTCATATTGGGTGATAGTTGATCATATTAAAGAAGTGGACCAGGTATTTCTATTTTGAGATACCTAATCTTTTAATGACATGGGAAATAATTTATGACCAGTAAATGGTATGACTACATGGAGTTTCTTCCTGTATCATATTGGATAGGTTCACATATTTTACATATTAGTTTATTCGTAATTTTAAAATTATATTGTGATTTACTTATTTCTAATTATGGGGTATCATTCTCTAACTGATGGAAATTTGAAGAGAATGGTCAAGGTCTTATTGTATCTTCTTTGGCATGCATCCTAAACATCAATGGAGCATGGAATGATCATATAGACTTGGTATAATTCATATATAGTAATATTTTCATGTGTTTAATTAATATGGTTCACATTAAAGCAGTTTTTAGTCAGTAATTTCAATCACTATTGTATTGCAACGAGGTAGGAGAGAAAACCATTATATTTATAATTGAGGTGCATGAGACCTCGGAGAGTGTGAAGCTGATCGGGAAGAATTTTCATACCACTCGGTGTATAAGATGATCATATTTATACCATATAACATTACATTTGAACATATATATGGGTGCCCCAGTTTTCCTATGGGTGTAACCTTAAGGCATCTCCAAATATGGTGGTATAGAAAACCAATACCATGGATTATTGAAGAGTTTGATATCATTGACTATATCACAAAAATGGATTAACAAATGGACCTTGTGCAATGATATTTACATATTCATAAGATGTTGTATATATCTCACCATTATAGATATCAACATAATCATTTTTATGTGTTCAACATCAAATAAATTGAGTTATAACTAGATACATCATTTTGTGAGAGCTTAGTGAGAATTATGGACTAATGAAAAGATGTGTTTATGGGTAATGTGGTTCCACTTGTTTGGGTATTATGGAATCATGGATGGATCTAACAAGATATTTTGGACAAATAATCAGATTCACATTCTATATATAACAATATATTTGACTAATAATGAAGTAAAATGTTCTTGAGGATGATAAGTAGATAGAGGGTGAAATTTGTAACACCAATAATTTACTTGTTTTTAGAATAAGTCTCAAATGAGGTCAATAAGAATTTAGAATAAATTTTAGAATTAGAGAAACCTTGTAGTGTGGAGGGTTATCCTATATTGAGTATTTAAATTTGGAGATGTGGTTATTATGTAGATAAAAAACTATAGAATGAAATCTTATAGAGATTGGATTTGGTGATTCTATTGATTTTGGGGTTGCAGAGCTGTGTATTATTGGATATAGTGTGATATATTGGAAGGTAGAGTTAAGTCAGTTCTTCCAAAGTTCATTTAGTTTTGGCATGGATAATTTTATACAAAATGGTTTCATTATGAGGTATTGGATTCTATGGTGTAGTGATGGTCATTGAAATGTTGTCTCATAACTCATTTCAAGGATATCTCCATTAACCATGATATAGATTTGAAACATGATTTTGACTAGGAATAATTTTTTCATGGAAACCACATTTATGATGAAGTTATTTCTTATCAAAGACTCATTTTGGAATTTTACGATATATAATTCCAAGAAAAATGATTTCCATGATTGCTTATAAATTTTCATGTAACCTCAAACCCTGTATTTTTTCAACTTTTCTACTCATAGATTGGGAATCTCTAGGGAATCATCAAGGAATGTATAGACCATTACTTTGGATTTCATTCCCTTTGATTGATTGTTGATACATTATCTTCCATACGATTACATTAATCCATTCTAGCTAGAATATTCTTCTTCCTATATAATTTTCTATGGATTTAATCTATTATCACTATATATATAAATTCTCTTATGATCAAATAATGGAATCATGGTCTATTGATATATCAAAATAAAATCAAGTGAGTAAGATACCTTTCCATGAACCATATATAAATATTCAATTTATGTTTAATATATTTGGCCATGCTGAAGTGGTTTTACCATCATGGAATGATTCCATTATTTAATATAGTTGTAGATCCCTTGATATGATGGAATTGAATCAGTTCCAAGGAGTACATAGTTTGAAGGCGTGATCTATTTGGTGTGTGGATAATATTTTGGTTATAATTCTAAAAAACATGGTAAAATACCTCATAATGATTGATTTGGGATGTTACTTAGCATTTAGAGCCATTGTATCATGTTTTTTCCTAGATAATGACCCCATGTGTGTTCTTGGGAAGCCCATGTGACCCATGCCTGAGTTTTATCATATGTGTGTGCATGTGTAGTCATGTGAAAGTGTGTGATTATGACTAAATGTGTGTTTGTATTCCATTTGAGACTCATTATATATGTGGTATATTTGTCTAAAACACGATATGCACTGTTATGAGTTAATCTATGACCAATGTATGTTTTTATCTAAGTATAAAGTGATAGATGGACCATTATGGCTTGGTTAGATCTAATAGAGGGAGCATGTGTGATATAGTATGATAAATATGAGGGACTAAGCGTCCAGACCAGGTTGATACAGCTTTATGAACAAGCCTAAGTCAATTGTGGGAGAAAATGATCTTATTTACTAACTCGAGTTAGAGATGGATTATGATGGCCTTATGTCTTGACCATTGATTTATATGGGTTATTATGATCTTTTGTCTTAACACATGTTTGACATGAATTGATGTCCTTAAATCCGAACCCAAGACTTCATAGTCTTATGGCCCCCAAGATATGTAGGGTGGCCTTGTGGATGAGCCATAATCATGAATTCTATTGATATATTACATCTAACATGGATCCAATGTAGGTACAACCATGGTTTGTTGATGATTTTTAACACCCACTGCTCAGCACATGATGGATTGATGATTTATTTTTTGTTTTGTTTTTTATGGAATAATAATCCGATAAATGTTATCATATGTTATTTATTCATTAGTGATTTATTATGAGATTTATACTCCCAACATACATGGGAATCACAATGCATGTATAAACATCATAATCAGGGATCCAAGATGTGGAAGGGGTCTAGTGGTAGGGAGGTCAGGAAACAAAGTATTAGTTATATTGGTGGTACCAAGATAGACTCCATAGTTTTGATACAATGTCCTTATTTACTTCTTGATGTTATAATATTCTCTGGTTTACTGACCACATTAGTGTTCCTAGGTTTATTAATTTTTATAGATTGAGATACCTACCTTGTCATATGTTATATCAATGTTATTATTCACTTCTATTGTTCCCTTACATATGATTATTATTTTATTATTATGATTTTGATGACTAAATATATATATATATATACTGAAGGTATAATCATCCCACTAACTATGTATGGACCTTTACTACAATTTATAATCTCTTACACCTTGGGATGCTTCGATAAGTTCTTGTGGAATGCTAACCCAGACTAATTAATTTTGGTCAGGGTATAACATCATGGTTTGAGGACATAGAGATTTTTTTAGTTTATTTTATCTAATGATATAAAATTATGAATAGAATATAATGATGATGTGGATGTGGTGAAAACATTTTTTCATTTTTATATGTTAATGAATCATCATGGGAAATATAAATTCTAGTATTTATTATGGCCAGGGATTTAATAGAGAATTATTTTATTTATATATGTGGATTAACTAAAATAACAGATGAAATACTATGTGGTATTATGTTGTATGATATAGTTTATGAAAAAAATTCGTTTTTTGTACTTATGTTGATTTTGAATAATTGATATAGTTTTTTTCTTCCATAGGGAAAGGAACCATTCCTTGTTTTTATAGATGTTCATCGTGGTCATTTAATGTTATTTTATTGAAATGATTTATGTGAGGGGGAAATGTGTATGAAATTGTCTTTTGATTTGATGACTATATAATAATTAGATGATATTCATGAAAACCATTACATGATTTTTATGGTCTTATTTTGGTGAATATTTTTGATACAACCAATTTGATGAAAATTTTATGGTTTTAAAAACATGTTTATTGATGTTTATTTACCATTTCCATTCCCATGGAACTATTTTTTAAATATACTTTATTTAGTAGTTTTATTATATACTCTTAATTTATTTTCTATTCTAAATGAATAATATTCTACAAAATGTCATCATCAATTTATATCAACATGATTATTTTTTAAATTCTAAAATTCTCAATTGATTATGTATTAATTAAACATACTATTATTTGTATGTTCCAGGGATCTTGTCATGGTGTTTTTGAATCAATAAATTTATGTTTTTTATTCTCTTATATACTTATATTCAAAAGTTTTGAATACTTTATTATTATTTATCCAAACTTACAGATTTGAATTATATAATGAATCATTGAATTATTATCAAACATTTAAATTATCTCTTATATATAGTATTTAATTGAGTTATTTTAAATAAATAATAAATTGAATTATGCGATGTCAAACGTATGCATGCCAAAATTGGGGAATATGAGATTATCTGTAATAATAAAATATTTTATTGAATCAAAGAGCATTATGTGAGGTCTTACTAGGATTATATGATAGACTAAGTATATTTTTTAGTGAGAATTTGTTTTTATAGAAACATATAATGATATTAAATTAGTAGTGTTTGATATTATTAATATTAATGATTCTACTAAAAGGGATACATTTCTAAGAGTAAACATTATATTTAGTAGAGTATTACTGATTGATTGTGGTTTTTAAAACTCAAAGTGATTTTTATGCATTTTATATAGTTAAATTGGAGAATTAAATAGAGAAATAAGATATTATTGATTATTATTAGAATATAGTTAAAAAAAATTATTTTTAAACAATATAACTTTTGTTTTTATGCTAATGTGATTCACGTAAAAGGATATATGTTTTTTATTAGAATAATTAAACAATGATTTTTAGAAAGAATGAAAATTGTTAAAGGGATTGATCATAATATAATTTTTTTAACAGTTAATGATATGTTTTTTGGGCTTTGAGGTAATGAAATTGAATTTTTAAGTATATAGGGAATGATTGCTTGGTCAATGTGGGTAATATAATCAGGGAATTATATTATAAAATAAAACAATTACTGAAATACTCAATCCATGTGGTTTACTAACAGTGTTATAAGTTATTTGTTAGAGATTATTTAATGAATATTAATTGTTTATTTTAGATTTTAATTATTTATGAAAACAGAAATTTCCATGTGTTTGGTTGGGAGATAATATTTTTCATCGGCCTAGAAAATAAAATGACAATATATTTCATTTCAGGGTTAGATATTTTATTCATCCATATATTTTATGATGAAATAATATGATCAAATATTCATTATTGAATTATTATTGTAATATATTTTCATATATTTTATTAGGATGGATTTGTCGGAATCCAATATTTAATGAATTTTTACTTATTATTTATTTGATTATATTAATACATTACACAATGAACTTAAGAACATATTAAATATCAAGTAATTCCTAGGGTGATAGATTTTTTGAAATGATTATTTCCCACACACGATATTTTTAAATCTAATATATACATATATTTTAAATTTAGTGATTCTATCAATGGAAAAAGACTATTATCTATTGGGATTGTTTTTAAGAAAATTTATCCTAATGTTTTCTATTGACAATAAAGTCTTATAGTGTAGGTTATTTCTACTGACATTGTGTTTTATCTATAACTTTTAAATGTATATCATAAATTTATATTTTGAAAATTTATGGGGTATTTTAATTTAGTGTTAAATGCTATTGGGATTCAATTTTATTGAAGGAATGTTACGATGTTACTTTTTTCATATACTAATTCCATATTTATATTTTTCACATCAAATTTATGTTGTAATAATATATTTTAGGGTAAATTGTTTCCAATGAAATCAAACTACAACGATGGAACTGTTCACTAGACTCTAGAGATTAGAGAGTATTATAAAGGAAATGTGTTAGTAAACCTCAGTTTCATGACAGGTTTAGATAGATGTGTTGAATTCTAATTATTCATTTAAGAACTATAAACATTAAATAGTGATAACAATTACAGAAGTGTAAATCGAAATTAGAAATTTTCAAATTAAATTACATTTCTATAGAAATTGTTTTAATAATATAAAAAATAATTCCCTTAAATGTTTTTTAAAAAACATGGGGTAAATTGTAGGGTTGAATCCCTTAGTATTTTCTTATGTGTTTTGATCCATAGTACAAATGAAATTCAAATTCACTTAAAAAAGAATAGTATTTTAGTGTATTCACTATACTGTGAGATTATTCAAGTAATGATTATATATATATGGTTTTTATAGACATTGATATTTTATTAATTTATTAAAATCCATTCTTATACTTGTAATGTATCACATAGGTGTATAAATTTTGATTAGGATTCATAGAAATTATATTTTTTAAATGGCGTGGGGTGATAAAATAATAAAGAAATGATTATTTTTATGACACATAGAACAACATTGAAATGAATTTACAAAAATTATAATTGGAACTATAATGTGTTTTTTATTCATTATCATAGGATACTATAATAGTTTTTTGGGGTTTTTAATTATGCCATATAATTTTTGTGTAATGTGAGTGATAAAGAGTGAGTAGTTCATGGGTGCAATAATTTTGTTTGTTTTTACCACTAAAAACCATATATATTTTTTATATGGAATGATCGAAATCAACCGGATTATAGATGAAGTGAAACTCACATTTAAAAAAAATGAAGTTTTCAATCTATATATTAGATATATTTCCCACAATAAATCATGACAGATTGAGATAATTATGTAACAATATAAAAATTACTATCATTTAAAATATTTCAAACATATCACATCCTATGACTCAATAAGATGAACAAACCATAAAATACATGCATATTAACTAATTCATTGTGATTATAAATTAATATTATAATAACTTACTCCCCAAAACCTATAGGTTTAGTATTTATGAAGACTAGATATGAGGCTCCCCATTCCCAAATTCTCTGATACGATGCTAAAATTAAACACATTAATCTTTAACAATGATACAAAATGAGGTGAATAAATATAAAAAATGTACATATTCATCTATTTTACATGAATAATAATTTCATTTAAAACATTTTCACATGACTCCATGATCCAAATGTTTAGTTTTTTATGGTTAACTATATAAAAAAATTATTTTTCATTTCTTATGAACATTTCTACACAATCATACTCTTTTATATCCCCTCAAGAAACCATATACATTATAAAAATCATCATAACCATTGTAATATAAATCACAAGAACATTTTGATCTCAAATAGATATTAAACATAAACATAAACAAAATAGAATATAAATAATTATTATAAGTTTGTATAAGATAATCATGTAAGTATGAAAACATAGTCAAAGTCCATTATCATAAAATTTAGAAATCATACCAAAATAAGAATGGATAATCAATCATAAATGAAGGCATAAAGAATATATTAAAAACATAATACAAAATTCATCAAAATATGAGACTTAATATATATATATATATATTAAATAAACATAAATATAAAAATCATAACATATTATATTGGGAATCTTGTTTTTTCTTACTATCACATAGTTTATTCATATTGATTTTCCTACATCTCATAAAATAGTGGATCAATAATTATATCACATCCTCTCTTAATTATATTTTTAGACGTCATACTTTACCTAGAAAATTGGAGGGAAATTTAATTCATGTCCCACCCATAACATATTAGTAATAATACAAATATGTCACATGAGATCATAAATACATTAATATATTAAAAATGAAGTAATTTAGCGATGGGAAAGGGATGGGATTTTTGAAAATATCTATACAATATTTTATAAACCATCCAATGAAATAATATGGATGGTAGAAGAAAATGTAACTCATAAAGACCAATAATAGATTATTAAATAGATGAAAAACACCATTTTTATAATGTGGGATAAATCACTTAGAAAAATATTATGAAATATCTATATTATTTAAAAAACAAAAAATAATTAATATATTATTTAAAATCATTTTAAAAATATGAGAAATATTCCTAACAAGAATGGTCGTAATGGATATGGAATGTGTCCACATGTACAATGATAAGAATGGATTCTTTTTTTAAAATGATACACTTAAAAAATTTTAAAACATATTGTTAATAATTTTTTTATTAAAGTAACAAAATTGTAAAAAATCATAAATTAATATTTTATCATGGATATGGATGTCCGTAAAATTAATATCGAATCCAAAAGGGAATTTACCTGATTAAAAACATGATGTGTGGTCGATTTAACATTCTGGAGTCACATTAGTTAAATTATTTACCAAGGGAATTGAAAGAGAGACAAGGCTTATAAAACACCATGAATAATAATTGGACTATAAATTTTTTTTGGGGTTTTGATATAATTTTCAAACAATTATTCCCCAAATATAAATACATTCATAACAATAAATATTTAAAAATGATATTCGAAGGAAACACTTATCACTTCCTCCTAAATTTCATTACTGCTATTTCACATATTGTCTAATGAATGTAATCATTTTAATATCTAATTGAAAACCCTTAATAAAATTTATTACCTTTTATAGTATTTAATAATAATATTTCACTACACATGTATTCTAAATTAAATTTTTATTTCAATGCTTTTCCATATTCATTGGATAGAGAGTAAGGGAATTATTTCTGATAATGTGATATATAATAAACTTGTTTCGAGTAATTTAGAAATATTTACATATTAGATTATAGTGATAGTTAATTATAATATCATCTTTTAAGAAGAATATTCCTAAATTATATTACTCCTTGAAATTATATATATTCATGAAATATATTTTTTATCCTCTAATGATTGTAGGTGATGAAAATAAAAGTCATCATTCATAGAGGTATTACTCCGCTCAAACATGTGATCAATGTTTTAATTTTACAATGAATTATATAATGAATATAATGGATAATTTATAATTAAATAATAATAGTTGTGTTATAAATATCCTATTTGTTTCATTTAATACACACTTGGAACCAAAAATTTAGGTAACATAATAAAAACAAAACATGTCACCTATAAAGGTGATAGTACACACGTAAGAAGAAAGACATTTTCATTATTCTAATGAAATGGAAGGGTATAGAAAAAGGTTATTAAATCAATGAAATTTCACTTAAATATGATAATGATATGGATTTAATTATATATTTTTTGTTATAATTTTTTTTATCAGGTTCAATGAAAAATAAAAAATACAAGATTAGGGAGTGGGTAATACTCATGTTGAGTCTTTGAGTCTTATCTTGAATGGCCTCAGGGAAAAATGATAATTAAAAACATTTACTATATCCAAGGGTTGGAAATGTGTACGGGAATTATAATAGTAGTAAAATTATCAAGGGTGAAATAAGAATCATTATGAAATATTAGCTTGAATATGGTAGAGATGATCTCCTATTATAGGTGAAAAGGAGGGACATTTCATTGTAATTCACTATTAAGTGA
Organism: Viscum album; assembly: GCA_963277665.1. Lineage (NCBI taxonomy): Eukaryota > Viridiplantae > Streptophyta > Magnoliopsida > Santalales > Viscaceae > Viscum > Viscum album. Next base: position 1,006,393,168 of record OY728119.1, on the reverse strand, counting down.
TGGATAATGATGGAATCACAAGGGATTCTGTTATTTTATAAGATAAAAGGTGGGTGAAAAATTTGGGTATCACATTGAAAAATATTGAAGGTATTCGCGTAGTTTTATGTGTCAGGTAATCCTTTAAAATTTTCAGCCACTTTGTTACCCATTTTTTCGTTTATTAACATCAATTGAATTTTTCCACATTAATTATTCTTTTACAATAAATATAATATTATTCTATTTAAATAAATAATTGTTTTAAGAATTAATTTTTACATATTTTATTCTAATTAATTTTATTAATATTTTAAAATTTACTTTTAAGGATATATAGGGAAAAATTATTATAGAAAAATAATGATTTATACATTTAATGATTTATTTGTTACTTCCTATCAATTACAAATGAAATTAGTTTTAATATTTTATTTATATTTGTAGTAAAATTATAATAATTGAGCCACAAAATATTTAGGTTATTTAGTTGAAAGTATATAGTGCATCAAAATTACACTCAATTAAAAAATATTTTTATACATAAAATGATCTTATTAGTAATTTGGCAGTAGAAAATGTATTTTATCAATGAATAATTTTTAAAAATAACATTTGTTTTAATTTATAAAATATGTCATATTATTTTTCCCTTCTGTAATATCCTTTAATTCAATGGATATATAGTAATAATTGTATAATGAAATTGTTTAGTTTAATAAGAATTTGAAATAATTCATTGAATAAAATATTAAATGGGAAAATACATAGTAAAATTTTGGGATGTTAAATTGTGTCCCCCTAAAATAAATTATCCCAAAAAATTTATTACTCTAGAGGAAATAAATGAGGATACCATTACCTCATTTCCTCTTTAAGTTCATAAGGAGTTTCTACGGTCTTTTGATTCCTCCATAGAACATTAACTAGTTGAGTAGTATTGTTTCAAAGTACATTATCTTTACTAAATTATAAATCCTATAGTTGTTCCTCATAAGAGAGATCATTTTATAGATATTTTATATCTGATTTTACTACATGTGATGGATCATATATGTGCTTCCTCAATAGTTTATCATGACACAAATCATATACTTGGTATGGGTTATTATGAATTATTAGGCGATAGTAATGTCCTGGATTTCTTCCATGTATTATTTTTAATATTATATGAGAATTATTTCGAGACTAGGATTTGAGACGGCATGCAGTTTCGAGGCCCGATGAGCCCGGAAAAAATGTTTGAATTTAATTAAATAATAAAAATACACACGTGTGTGGTTTTCCTGAAAAAGTGGGATAGCTCCTAAACGGGTGCTCGAATTGGAAATCTGAGGGCACAGTTGCGTTTAGAGCATCAATTTCTCCTTAGGGGAGGCCTAACATCCGATAGCACAGGTCAGTGGTGAAATCTAGTTTTTGGACGTAACTGTAATAAAATATTTAATAAAAATATTGTATTAAATCTTGTTGCGGAAAATATCTCTTATATTTTAAATATATATTTGCGTAGGGGTCTAGGGTTACAAACGTCATAACCCTGAAACCTCTGGAGGCACTGGAGGAAACCCCAATGAGGAGATGGCGTTCTTGATGGGTTTTACTGGTGATGATGACGTGGTGACTAGATCTTCACCAATGAACACCGCAGATCCAAGTAGGTTGTTTGATTTTGGTTTCCTCTCCCCGTTCTTGATTCCTATGATGAACGCAGACTAGTACACGAACAGATTAGCCCGTGGATCGATCATATTCACGGGATGGGCTTTTTCGGGGATTCTGTGGAAGATCTTAGTCCTTGTAATCTATATATGATAATAGTTTAGAGGATCGTTCTTACGAGAACGGATCGAGGCTGGAAAGAACAACAACCAAGGTCCATTCCTTGGATTGTTTCTTTGTGAATCCATTTCCCCATTATTTGCCTGTGTATTCTTCATTCTTTGCGGGATAAGAACAACGATTGATTACGCCTTCGATCTGTGGCGTAATGATCCGAGATTATAGATCTGACACTAGGATGAACCAACAAAGCTGGGATGAAGATGATGGCAGACAGATCTAAGTGATTCGGGAGAAATCGCACTTCGAGCATATTTTCATCGGAAGATCATATTTTGATCGTCGAGATGATTAAAGGCCTTGAAGGCTAGGATTTAGTGCTAGGGTTTTGGGATGACCCCCAATCTTGAGTTTCGTGGTGAACAGATCTTAGAAATGGAAACCGGAAGATCGGTCGAGGCACAGAGGAAGAACACGGTTCTGAAAATTTCCTGACTAAAAAGAGTGTAGTATGGGATAGACGTAGTGTGTTCACTGGCGGGCCACATGGCGTGTACTCCGGGAGTACACGGACATGGGTTGGGTACACGACCAAGGACATAGCGTGTATACCCTTCACCGGCAAGACCCGACAAGAAACACGGGATACCCCAAGTACTGGTATGCAGTCAGAAGACACAGACAAAGGTCGTGTACAGGCACATGTAAAGCATACACCGATCAAACCCCAGATGTTCAGAGACGGTGTTTAATCCAAGTACATGCCATGTAGTTACTTTTACATAACCATCCTAATGACATGGGTGTTTTACACGGGCAGTACCCAGGGTCAAGAAACATGGCGTGTAACCATACTACACGCCGTGTAACCTATTTTACCTGGCTTGAGCCAGTTTCCTTCTATGACTTGGACTAGTTTTTTTAGCGTTTGTCCCCTTGGTCTTCCTCTTAAAGGTTTCTGGTATCATTTCTTACATACAGAAGTATGATCCCTTCAGTAGGACATCCTGAATAGAGTTTTTGGAATCCCCTCTTTGAGACATGGAGATGGATCCTCTAATCCTTCCTGGAACCCTAGGTAGAGTTCTTGGTATCGATGTGACCATCTTTACCTGGGCACTGATCCTCTGCTTAGAGGATTAGTTCAGACTGAGATGTTGGAGTCACCCCATATCTATTGGTTGTGAGCCTCATCTGAACATCATATTTCTCATGTACTTGTAGAGTGTGTTCTCTAGGAACGATTACTTCATAGCTCTTTCTTTAGACCTCAGACTGTGTTCTCCTTGTTACGTGCTTAGTGGAATCTTCGAGCTAGATCTTAGTGGTGGTTTTGCGGTAGTCGATTTTGTCTAAGTATATCCGGATATTCTTGTTATATGTTCTATAAACATATACTGTATAGAGCTGACTGTATCTTTCCTTTGTGGTATTTTTCACTTGTTGTATTCCTTTGTGGTTTTAGGGTGTCCGACTAGGTATTTTTATACTCACCCCTACATGGGATTTTCCCAAACGTGTCATGTCTTGTGCAGACAAGCGAGCCTTTGACAGGATTCTAGGTGGACCAGGACTGGATAGTACTCAGTGAGATCAGACAGGTTGAGGTGTGTTCCTACGACTATAGATTGCAGTACCATCACCTTTCTTTATAGGTTGGACTTTGTTGCAGACTTTGTTTTGGTGGGCTTCTGCATTTGGCCCAGGGTTTTACACTACTGTACTTTACTTTCATGTTGTACTCTGTTGGTTGAGATTTTAGTGTATGCATGCTTTTCCATCTTTAATAGTTTTTACTTTTCAGCCTAGTGGGCTTGGATATGTGTGTGTGTGTACATATTTATTGGCAATTCCTCCCGTGTTAGTAACATGCCTACTCGGTGCTTGTCACCAGCCCCTGGCCTATTAGAGGTGGGCTTTGGGAGTTGCGGCTCATGCCCCACTGGGACGGGTCATGATAGAGTGGTATCAGAGGTGTTCAGTTGTACATTATGACCGAGAGTCTATGAGTTGGTTTGGGGTGGCAGTGTTAAGTGTTTCGAGTTTGACTTTCTGGCCAGTGACACTAGTGATGGTGCAGGCTGCTAACGTATCCATACACGAGGACTCTGATAACTTTCTTTTAGACTCAAAACATAAGAACACTAGTTGCAGGGAAAAATAACAGTACATGCATCATATAGGAATGGGTTGTGGTTTCCAATTCCTTCTTGAGTCAGCTCTCTATATATACTCATTGTCTGTGGTACATCTTATTTCATTACAAGATTCCTCTGCAACGTGCACCTTCTAGGATCTAGCAGCTCGATCACAAGGACGACCCCCTTAGTGATGAAGCTTCTATACAGGGACCAGATCCCCCAGTTATACCTCCGGGTGGTGTGCCAGTTGTTCCACCACCTGTGGAGCAGTTGTTAGTGCCTATTGTACCAGTGGAGTAGGAGCGCAGGCTGAGCGCACTCCATGAGTTTCAGAGATAGAGACCCCTCAGGTTTCAAGGTGAGCCTGACCCTCAGGCAGCAGAGGCTTGGCTTGAGGCAGTGGCCAGAGTCCTCCATTTCGTCAGGACACCAGCACACTAGATGGTGATCCTGACAGCGAGCCTTCTGCAGGGATCAGCATGGTGATGGTGGAGTTTGGTTATCCAGACCCACAATGAGGTGACTCTTGCATGGTTAGAGTTTGAGTGTCTCTTCAGTGAGGAGTTTTCACCGGTTACCCTGAGATCAGTGCATATACTGGAGCTTCTTCAGCTTCATCAGGGAACCATGATGGTGGCTAACTATTCATCGAGGTTTACACACCTCTCATGGTACTCGATGGATATGGTTAGGGATCAGTACTTCAGAGCTCAGACTTTTGAGTGGGGCTTGAGCACAGACATCTGAGCTAGAATTATCCCTATGAGCATTCCTACCTATACTGGGGTTCTCGAGCAGGATATGGTCGTCGAGAGCTTCATGGCAGAGCAGAGACAGCCGACAGTTGTCAGTAGTGAGCGAGCTGGTGTAGAGACCTCAGCAGTATAGAGCCAACGTCAGCGACCCAGGAATGGGAGACGTTTTCAGAGGAGATCCTAGGATAGAGGATCTTCCATACAGTGATCTCAGGGCTCATCCAGCTAGCCTCGAGAGAGGCGATGCTACTCTTGCGATGGTCGGGGACATCTCGCACGTGATTTTCTGACCCGCCATGCTACTGACATGGGAGCGGTGGATGGACCACCGAGGCATAGGCAATGTTCAGAGCAGACAGATCCACAGGACGGAAGACGCGGTAGAGGAACTGGGAGAGCAGCTGGAGGTGGTTGGCATTTCAACCCTTTTCCACCACTACCCCTAAGAGGTCCACCCCAAGTTCAGGGAGCTGGTGGACAGAGGTAGGGACAGCTGTAGGCAGCGGACTCTTATGACCCTAGTACTCCTAGAATAATTAGAGGTGAAATCGGTGTCTTTTCTACTTTGGCTACCGTAATGATAGACATAGGTGCTAGTCATTCTTTTCTGGCTGGTTGCCTTTTTGAGACCTTGATATTCCAGTTGAGTTGTTGACTAGACCCTTATTCTTAGAAACACTGACTGGAGAAGATTCATATATGACACATCTTTGCACATAGTGTGACCTGACCCTTGGAAGTGAGAATTTCGGTTGGAACCTCTTGGTGGTAGTGTGGAGGCCTTACGATTTCATTCTTGGTATGGATTGCCTATCCACAGTTCATACCCAGATTTAATTTTTTAGGTGAAGGGTGTAGTGTGTCCGCAATTATAAAATGAGGTTCTCCTTCTTCGGTGAAAAAGAGACCCAGGCAGCGCAGGATGGACACATGCGCAAGAAGGTACTACTGATTTCACATCAGTTGGCTAGCCTAGCCCTTCGTGCAGCAGTGATAGAGCGCTGTCGTGGGCGCCCTCAAATTATTAGTGTAATTTGGGGTACTTAGGTGCAGCAGAGTGGCTGACCAAGGTCGTCTCTCAAAGGAGGAAGTGAATTTAACAACTTATTTGAGGTATTATAAAAAAATAAAATAGAATAGAATAGAATAAAAACACTACTTTAAAGGATTGGGGTTTTTTTTAGTTTATGAATCTAGAATAAGTTTGCTGGATGAAGATTGTATATTTTTTTTGTTTTTAGTTTTGAAATTAATTTTGATTAAAATGACAGAACAAGAAGATGTTTTTTTTAGAAATCTATTTAAAAGGCATAATCGATCTAACTCTACCTCTTAACTTTATTATTAATCATTATAATTTAAATTAACATTCACTTAATTATGATCCCTTAATTTGTTAAATCACGAACCCTACGAGAATGAACTTTACCACGAAGATTGAAGTGAATTTAACCTTAGGCTAACTACGGAACATGCAATCGCAGCACCCTGCTTTGATTGATGTTCTAAGATTAGATTATGGTCAGTGGTAAATTAAGGCACATATCCACTTTGGAAATGAGGATGAATTGTGTTTAGGGATTATATTTGAACTCTACAAATTTATCCCGCGTGGTCTTGTATTACCGATTAAGATCGCGCTCTCACAATTTACACAAAATCCCGACCTCGCGTGTTTTTGTGTACATTGTTCAATTGCTTGCTTAGTTTCATACAATTTAAAAACACAATTCATGGATCATTTTAAGTGAATTACAGTATCTCATTGATTCAAAATAATTAAATGAAGAGGGTAGAAGATAGATTGATTACTAAAAGACTACTCTTCCATGGGTGGCGTAATCATCGTAGAAGCGTTTTGCATGTGCAAAGATTTAAAATGGGTATAACCCAATAACGCTTCTACTCAAGAATTCCAGCCCAATTAGGAATATTAAGAGAAGAAGAAATTTAAACAAAACAGAATAAAAGAGAAGAAATAAAAGAAGAAAAAAGAAGTTTATTACATAAACAAAATCATTACAACATGAAGGAGAAGAAGAAGGCTTCGTCGAAGGGATCCTTGCTTCAAGAGCTACTCTTATTGAAATGGTTGGATAATTGGAGTGGATCCACTTCTCCTCTTCCCTAAACTTCCCAATGAACGTCCCAACCCCTCCAAATAAGAAAAACTCCAATTTATAGAGAGGAGGGGAGGAGAGGTTACAAGTGGTTTCAAGTGTGAATGTGGAAATTCGGCCAAATATTTTATTCCAACTTGAACCGCCCATTTGACCACCAAAACGCGTGACTTGGATGGCCTTCCAGAAGGATCAAATATGAGGATATGTGTCTTATATCTCCTCTCCAAATTTGGGCTCAATAAAGGCCCATATGAAGGAGTTATGGCCTAAATACAAGAGCTTCTCTATTCTGGAGAGCCCAGCCCAACTTTGACTTCATGACCCAATTTCAACAACCAACTTAACTGTTTAGCTCTAGTGTCCTGAATAAAGGTTGTATATACGTAAGGTAGGAACACGGTTACAAAATTTCAATGTCAAATAATAAATATAAAAATATTTATATTCGAAATACTACAGTGAACAATAAAGGGTAAAACTGGAATTTTCATCAAATATTCAAATGAATGATCTAATCCCAAATATTTTATAAATAAACATATTTAACACAATGTGAGGACATTATATCATTTATTATAAATAAAATATTCAATAAAATAGTGTTTTATCAACTCCCCCACACTTACCCTTTTGCACACCTGGGAAAAACTTCATATCAAGTAAACATCAATATCAAATCAAAACCAATTTTAAAACACATATCCTTAAGATCAATCAATTTCACACCAAGAATAAAAAGATATAATGCCTCATAAAAAACCTTATTTCAAGTTCTCCATTTATATCATTCAATATATTTCCACTTCATTTATCCGCCCATGCACAAAACACTTACCTCGCTTGAATTTTCTCTAATCACTCAAATATCAATTTTTTTGCAATGTCTTTCTCATTAAAACTCATAAAAGGGTCACCATAGACTTGATAGATTCCTGCATCGCTACCCGATTTGAGTCAAGGAAATATGTTTATCATGAGGACTTTTCAGGTTTGTTCTGTGGCTTTCGGTTGGTAGGATTAAGATGTGAAAAACTCCGAGGCTGAATGAGGAGGGCTTGACTCTTTTGAAGCAAAATTGCATTAATCTAATTTTCACTTAAAAATGGTCTTGTCATCAATCCCCATAGTATCAATTCAGCTCCATCATCATGAAAAGTCATGAAAGTTCTACACCATTCATTATTTCAGCATAAAAAAATTCAATCTTCTCAAACATGATTTTCTTGAAAGCTCCAGATGGGCACAGCTTTCCACCTCAATTAGAATCTCCAGAAAAGGCACAGCTTCACTTATCATGAAAGCTCCAGAAAAGGCACAGCTTTCAATATAATGAATTTATTCAGCAAAAAACACATCTCTTCAGAATTTAATTTTCCACCCAAAGTATCATATAATATGGTAGCACAACACAAGACAGCTTCCCCCACACTTAAGATCAACTAGATTATGCAATTTCACTTCAAGAGTTGGTTGGATAGGGAAAATTGTCTTGTAATGCGGCTTAACCTAATAGGCTGTGCATGGCTTATAAGGGCTTCAAGGATTAAATATTCAAGTTAGGCCATTATAAAAAAGGATTCTTTGAAATAGGGGCTTTAATACCAAACAAATGCCTCAATCATTTAAACATATTTACCTCAAACCCTCAAGTTTTGACAGGAATAGATCAAATAATAGTTAAATCAAGCATGGTTTGGTTCTCTCAAGAAGTGAGTTGAATGTAAAGAATAGGAAAATAATGGTTTAGAAGCCTCACAGGAAAGTGATTTCAAATATAAAGACAGTGAGATTGGCATGGGATTCAAAATTCAGTATACTTTTCATGAAATTACTAAATATTTGAACTTGAAACAAAGTCATTTCAGCATTAATTTAATCTTAGTTTCAGGGGGTAAATTGTTTCACTTATTGATATGGATTTAAAAATGGTGATGATAATAATTTCAGTCCAGAAGTTTCAAAAACACACAGAAAATTGTAAAATAAACACACAAAATTTGAAAAACACACAATTTTTTTTGTTTTTTTTGAACAGGAAAGCAATTGAAATTACTAAATTAAAAGGTTCCCTCCCCCACACTTAAAATATTGCATTGTCCTCAATGTGAACCCATGAGATGATATATGCACATGAAATGCAGAATTTTTAAATAGGACAAATAATATAAAAGTGAAAGGGTTAGGAACAGCCTGATGTGATCAAGTGATGATGGGGTCATGCAGTGTGATAAAATCCACTACATCAGTAGGATGTCCCTCAATGTATCTCTTCAAACTTTGCCCATTGACTTTAAAGCTCCTTCCAGTGTCCTCTTGTGTGATCTCCACTACACCATAAGGAAAAACATTAGACATAATATAAGGACCTAACCATCTGGAACACAACTTACCAGGCATCAACTTCAGTCGTGAACTATAGAGAAGGACTTTCTCTCCAACATGAAACTCCCTTTTTTGGATCATTTTGTCATGAGCTGCTTTTGATCTTTCCTTGTAGAGCCTTGAGTTCTCATATGATGACAGTTGAATCTCCTCATGCTCTTGAATTTGCAACTTCCTTTGAATTCCAGCTTGGGCCAAATCCATGTTACATTTCTTTCTATCCCAATATGCCCGATGCTCGACTTCCACGGGGAGATGACACGCTTTCCCAAAAACAATCCGAAATGGGGACATACCAATGGGGGTCTTGCATGATGTCCTATAAGCCCACAATGCATCATCCAAGCGCTTGCTCCAATCCTTCCTATTTGGTTGCATGGTTTTCTCCAAGATTTGTTTCAACTCACGATTTGAAACCTCAGCCTGGCCATTTGTTTGTGGGTGGTATGGTGTTGATGTTTTGTGTGTCACCCCATACTTTTGAAGGAGGGAAGAAAAATTCCTATTGCAAAAGTGTGTCCCTTGGTCACTGATGATGGCCTTTGGAACTCCAAACCTGCATAAAATTTGAGCCTTGACAAAATCCACTACAACATGAGAATTGTCAGTCCTGGTGGCCTTGGCCTCCACCCATTTACTCACATAATCAACAGCAACCAAAATATACAAAAATCCAAATGAACTAGGAAAAGGACCCATAAAGTCGATTCCCCATAAATCAAAAATCTCACAAAATTGTAAGGGTTTTGGGGGCATCTCATGTCTCCTAGAAATGTTCCCAGTGTGTTGGCAATGAGAGCATGACTTACAAAATAAATGGGCATCATGGAACAAGCTAGGCCAATATAATCCAGAGTCTAAAACCTTCCTAGCTGTCTGTTGGGGTCCAATGTGTCCACCACAAGCAAGTGTATGACAGAAATGCAAAACAGACTCAAACTCATGATCGGGAACACACCTCCTAATGACTTGGTCACTACACATGCGCCATAAGTATGGATCATCCCAAACATAAAATCTTGACTCACTCTTTAATTTTTGGACTTGATGTTTCTTCAAATTTACTGGGATTTCAGAGCCAACAATGTCATTAACTAAATCAGCATACCAAGGATGCTTACCTGAGATGGTATAGTGATGCTCATCGGGGAAAGTGTCCCGAAGTGGTACCTGGTCCAAGGTGTCACCCTCTAGTGTGTGAGTAAGCCTACTCATGTGGTCCGCCACCAAGTTTTCTGACCCCTTTTTTTCCTTTATCTCGATGTCAAACTCCTGAAGAAGGAGCATCCAACGGATAAGTCGCGGCTTTGCATCTGGCTTCTTCATGAGGTACCTCAAAGCTGCATGGTCAGAAAAAACAACTACTTTAGAGCCCAATAAATATGAACGGAATTTATCTAAAGCAAATATGACAGCAAGAAACTCCTTTTCTGTGGTTGTGTAATTTGATTGGGCTGAATCCAGTGTCTTTGATGCATAGGCGATAACATGTGAACGCCCCTCCACCCTTTGAGATAAGACAGCTCCAACTGCGAAGTTGGAGGCGTCACACATAAGCTCAAAAGGAATCTCCCACCTTGGGGGTTGTATGATAGGTGGAGTGGTCAGACCTTGTTTTAGCTCATCAAATGAATTCCTGCAAGAAAAATCAAACACAAAATCAGAATCCTTTTGAAGTAATCTTGACATAGGAAGAGCAATCTTACTAAAATCTTTGATGAAGCGCCGATAAAATCCTGCATGACCTAGGAAAGATCTAACATCAAGCACACATGAAGGATATGGTAAGGGTGAAATAATATCTACCTTTGATCTATCAACCTCTATCCCTTGTTTTGACACTACATGCCCTAAGACAATGCCATGCTCTACCATGGAATGAAACTTTTCAAAGTTCAGGACCAGATTCTTCTCAATACAACGATTCAACACCTTTCCCAAACTAATTAGACATTCATCAAATGAAGACCCATACACTGTAAAATCATCCAAAAATACCTCCATGCAGGTCTCAATAAAATCAGAAAAAATACTCACCATACATCTCTGGAAGGTACCTGGGGCGTTGCAAAGTCCAAATGGCATCCTCCGGTAGGAAAATGTGCCAAAGGGACAGGTGAATGTAGTCTTCTCCTGATCCTCTGGAGCTATAGGAACCTGAAAATATCCATAAAATCCATCCAAGAAACCATAGTGTGTCTTCCTAGCTAGTCTCTCAAGCATCTGATCAATAAATGGGAGGGGGAAATGGTCCTTGCGAGTGGACTGATTTAGTTTCCTATAATCAATACACACACGCCAACTGTTTTGCACCCTCATTGGAACTAAATCATCTTTCTCATTTTTAACAACAGTAAAACCAATTTTCTTAGGCAAAACCTGAATTGGACTTACCCACTGTGAATCTAAAATGGGAAAGATTATACCTGCCTCGAGCAATTTCTCAACTTCCTTTTTAACAACTTCCAGGAGGGTGGGATTGAGTCTCCTTTGTGGTTGTCTCACCGGTTTAGCCCCATCCTCCAAGAGAATCCTATGCATGCAAATGGAGGGGCTAATACCTAATATGTCAGCCAAGGTCCACCCAATGCCCTTGATGTTCTCCCTCAAAATATTCAAAAGCTTTTCTTCATGTTCAAAAGGGAGATTGTTAGCAATGATAACAGGTAATCTCTCACCACTCAACAAGTATGAGTATTTCATATTTGGTGGCAATGGCTTGAGTTCTAATGAAGGAGGGTGTAGTATGGATGGAGACATTGAAGGAACTGAAATATGTGCACAAAGAGCATCAGTATCAGAATATACATCATCAAAATCATAGAATAAAGAATCAAATCCATTAGCATACTCAACAGCCATTTCATAATCAGAGTGAACATGATCAAAATAAGAATATTAATCCACATCAAAATCAAATCTTAGAGAGTCTTGTTCATTAGAAACAGGTGTGGAAGTTCTCTTAGACATTAAACCAGAACCAATACTCATAATCCCTCTACGCATAGGACAATCCAATTCCATGATGTTTTTACTTGGTGGTTCAAAATGGGAGATAACAAAAGCAGAATGGTTCTCTGAGGGGTACTTCATGGAATCCATAACATTAAATATCACAACATCATCTCCAAACTCCATGGAAAGTGTACCCTCATTGACATTTATGATAGTTTTTGCAGTTTTGAGGAAGGTTCTACCTAAGATAATGGGGGCATGAGAACTTACCTGATCATCTTCCATGTTAAGCACATAGAAGTCTGCTGGAAAGATCATGTCTCTTACCTGAACAAGTACATCCTCAAGAACTCCCGTTGGATATGTCGTAGCTCTATTCTCCAATTGCACCACTACTCTTGTTGGCTTCAACTCACCAACCTGCAAGGAAAAGAATACAGAGTGAGGCATCACATTTATGGAAGCTCCCAAATCAAAAATAGCATCAGAGAAGTGCAACTCCCCTATGGTACATGGGATGGTGAATGTCCCGGGATCCTTGCACTTTGTTGGAATTGCTAGAGTTGGTGTAATGAGTGCCGATACATTCCTTCCAAGGTTGATCCTCTCGTTACCCTTGAGCCCTCTTCGATTGGTGCAGAGTTCTTTTAAGAATTTGGCATACCTTGGGATTTTCTTAATGGCTTCAAGTAGAGGAATGTTGATCTCCACACGCTTGTATGTGTCCAAAACCTCCTTTTACATTGCTTCTTCAGCCATCTTCTTGGTTTGAACAACCCTGTTTGGAAAAGGAAGGGGTTTAGGAGGAACATCATCAATATTTTTCTTACCTTTATCTTCTCCTTGGATTGCTCATCAGTTGGTATGGAATGCGGCTTCTCTGAAGTTGAGGTGAATCCCGGTGGAATGATAGGTGCAGATGTATCGCTAATTTGCTTCCCACTTCTCAATGTGATGGCACTAACATTCCCTTTTGGATTTTGAGTGGGTTGGGAAGGTAGATTTCCATAATTCTTACTCACAAGTTCATGGAGGGCGGTGGAAATCTGGCTCATTTGAGTCTTCAACTCCCTCAGCTCCGAACTTTGACTCTTCAGCTCATTCTGTTGATTAAGAACAATTTGTTTCAAAAGATCATTAGTGTTAGAGTCTACCTTGTGTTGGATATTCCTTTGTTGCTGACTCGTTGATGTTTGAGCTTCGAATCTCCTTTGGGGTTGTTGGAAACCCTGTTGGTAAGGTGGAGGCTGCTGGAAGTTTTGTTGAAAGGGTGGCCTTTGTTATTGTCCAGAGCCATACCTCATGTCCGACTGATCTTTCCACCCTTGGTTGTATGTTGGATCAAACTTGTTTTGGGGATATGGTTGTTGCTGTTGCTGCTGAAATGGTCTCCCAGGGAACACTGCTGCACAATCTTCTATTTCTTGGAGTTGTGGGCAACAGTCAGTTGGGTGGCTTGTCTCATTGCAAATACCACAAGGCCTTGAAGGAGGGGGTAGAGATGTCTTTTGTGCCAATGCAATATGCCTCACCATAGTTGTCAATTCTTCTAACATAGTATCAATCAAATGACTTTCAAGAGAATAAGGACTTACTTGATGTACTCCTCAAACATGTGGTGTACCTCTATCACCAAATTGTTGGGAGTTTTGGGCCATCTTGTCGATCAACGCACGTGCAGCTACTGGTGTCTTGTCCACCAATGCTCCTCTAGCTGCAGCATCCACCATGCTTCTCTCCATAGGTGTGAGTCATTCGTAGAAGTATTGGATGAGGAGTTGCTCACAGATTTGGTGATGCGGACAGCTTGCGCACAACTTCTTGAATCTCTCCCAATACTCATACATTGACTCCCCTTTTGCTTGCTTGATCCCCAAGATCTCCTTACGAATGGATGTGGTCCTTGATGCTGGAAAAAATCTCTGCAAGAAAAGACGTTTCAAATTGTTCCAACAAGTTACATCTTCGGGTTGTAAATAATACATCCAGTCTTTTGCAGCTCCATCAAGTGAGAATGGGAATGCTCTTAATTTGATTTGATCTTCAGAAACATTTCATGGTTTAAGGGTTGAGAAAACCACATTAAATTCTTTCAAATGTTTATTGGGATCCTCACCAGAGAGGCCATGAAACTTTGGAAGTAAGTGAATTAACCCCGATTTTAGTTCAAAGTCTGATTCGAGATTTTGGTATGCAATACAATTTGGTTGATAGTTAATATCAGATGCAGCCAATTTTTGAATGGTTCTATTAAGTTCATTTCCATTGTTTTCAGCCATTGGTTCCTCTTTTATGTTTGAATTTGAATAGCTTCCGATTTCAATGTTTCCAGAAGAGAGGAATTCACCAACTGGTTGAATATTGAAACTTCCCGTAGATTGAGAATGTCTGATTCGTGCCCTAAGGCTACGTTCAATCTCAGGGTCAAGATCTAAGAGATCTTCGGGATTAGTTCGTGTCATAGATCAAATAAAAATGAAAAGAAATAAAGTGGACCATAGTAAAATAAAAATGAGAAGTTTGAGTTGATGGTCCAAAAAGAAGTAGAAGAAAATAAAAGAAGAAGAAGAAAAATCAGATTGGGTAAAGAAGGAAGAAAGAAGAGAGGAAGAGAATAAAATGTAAAATAAAATAAATACATCTAATTGGTTCAAATAATTACTTGCCTCCCCGGCAACGGCGCCAATTTGATAGAGCGCTGTCGTGGGCACCCTCAAATGATTAGTGTAATTTGGGGTACTTAGGTGCAGCAGAGTGGCTGACCAAGGTCGTCTCTCAAAGGAGGAAGTGAATTTAACAACTTATTAGAGGTATTATAAAATAAATTTAAAAAAAATCGAATAGAATAAAAACACTACTTTAAAGGATTGGGGTTTGTTTTAGTTTATGAATCTAGAATAAGTTTGCTGGAATAAGATTGTATAATTTTTTTTGTTTTTAGTTTTGAAATGAATTTCGATTAAAATGACACAACAAGAAGATGTTTTTTTAGAAATCTATTTAAAAGGAGTAATTGATCTAACTCTACCTCTTCACTTTATTATTAATCATTATCATTTAAATTAACATTCAATTAATTATGATCCCTTAATTTGTTAAATCATGAACCCTACGAGAATTAACTTTACCACGAAGATTGAAGTGAATTTAACCTTAGGCTAACTTCGGAACATGCAATCGCAGCACCCTGCTTTGATTGATGTTCTAAGATTAGCTTATGGTCAGTGGTAAATTAAGGCACATATCCACTCTGGAAATGAGGATGAATTGTGTTTAGGGATTATATTTGAACTCTACAAATTTATCCCGTGTGGTCTTGTATTACCGATTAAGATCGCGCTCTCACAATTTACACAAAATCCCGACCTCGCGTGTTTTTGTGTACATTGTTCAATTGCTTGCTTAGTTTCTTACAATTTAAAAACACAATTCATGGATCATATTAAGTGAATTACAGTATCTCATTGATTCAAAATAATTAAATGAAGAGGTTAGAAGATAGACCGATTACTAAAAGACTACTCTTCCATGGGTGGCGTAATCATCGTAGAAGCGTTTTGCATGTGCAAAGGTTTAAAATGGGTATAACTCAATAACACTTCTACTCAATAATTCCAGCCCAATTAGGAAGATTAAGAGAAGAAGAAATTTAAACCAAACAGAAGAAAATAGAAGAAATAAAAGAAGAACAAAGAATATTATTACATAAACAAAATCATTAAAACATGAAGGAGAAGAAGAAGGCTTCATCGAAGGGATCCTTGCTTCAAGAGATACCCTTATTGAAATGGTTGGCTAATTGAAGTGGATCCACTTCTCCTCTGCCCTCAACATCCCAATGCACGTCCCAACCCCTCAAAATAATAAAAACTCCAATTTATAGAGGGGAGGGGAGGAGAGGTTACAAGTGGTTTCAAGTGTGAATGTGGAAATTCGGCCAAATATTTTATTCCAACTTGAGCCCCCCATTTGACCACTCCAAAGCGTGACATGGACGGCCTTCCAAAAGGATAAAATGTGAGTATATGTGTATTATATCTCCACTCCAAATTTGGGCTCAATAAACTCCCATATGAAAGCGTTATGGACGAAATACAGAAGCTTCTCCATTCTGGCGAGCCCAGCCCAACTTTGACTTCATGACCAAATTTCAACAAACACCTGAACTCTTTAGCTCTAGTGTCCTGAATAAAAGTTGTAGATAATTACGTTAGGAACACGGTTACAAAATCTCAATGTCAAATAATAAATATAAAAATATTTATATTCGAAATACTACAGTGAACTATAAAGGGTAAAACTGGAATTTTCATCAAATATTCAAATGAATGATCTAATCCCAAATATTTTATAAATAAACATATTTAACACAATGTGAGGAAATTATATCATTTATTATAAATAAAATATTCAATAAAATTGTGTTTTATCAACTCCCCCACACTTACCTTTTTGCACACCTGGGAAAAACCTCATATCAAGTAAACATCAATAGCAAATCAAAACCAATTTTAAAACACATATCCTTAATATCAATAAATTTCATACCAAGAATAACAAGATATCATGCCTCATAAAAAACCTTATTTCAAGTTCTCCATTTATATCATTCAATATATTTCCACTTTATTTATCCGCCCATGCACAAAACACTTACCTCGCTTGAATTTTCTCTAATCACTCAAATATCAATTTTTTTTTGCAATGTCTTTCTCATTCAAACTCATAAAAGGGTCACCATAGGCTTGATAGATTCCTGCATCGCTACGCGATGTGAGTCAAGGATATATGTTTATCATGAGAAATTTTCAGGGTTGTTCTGCGGCTTTCGGTTGGTAGGATTAAGATGTGAAAAACTATGAGGCTGAATGAGGAGGGCTTGACTCTTTTGAAGCAAAATTGCATTAATCTAATTTTCACTTAAATATGGTCTTCTCATCAATCCTCATAGTATCAATTCAGCTCCATCATAATGAAAAGTCATGAAAGGTTTACACCATTCATCATTTCAGCATAAAAAAATTCAATCTTCTCAAACATGATTTTCTTGAAAGTTCCAGATGGGCACAACTTTCCACCTCAAATAGAATCTGCAGAAAAGGCACAGCTTCACTTGTCATGAAAGCCCCAGAAAAGGAACAACTTTCAATATAATGAATTTATTCAGCAGCAAACACATCTCTTCAGAATTTAATTTTCCACCCAAAGTATCACATAATATGGTGGCACAACACAAGACAGCTTCCCCCACACTTAAGATCAACTAGATTATGCAATTTCACTTCAAGAGTTGGTTGGATAGGGAAAATTGGCTTGTAATGTGGATTAACCTAACAGGCTGTGCATGGCTTCTAAGGGCTACAAGGATTAAATATTCAAGGTAGGACATTATAAAAAAGGATTCTTTGAAATAGGGGCTTTAATACCAAACAAATGCCTCAATCATTTAAACATATGTACCTCAAACCCTCAAGTTTTGACAGGAATAGGTCAAATTCTGGTTAAATCAAGAATGGTTTGGTTCTCTCAAGAAGTGAGGTGAATGTAAAGAATAGGAAAATAATGGTTTAGAAGCCTCACAGGAAAGTGATTTCAAATATAAAGACAGTGAGATTGGCATGGGATTCGAAATTCAGCGTACTTTTCATGAAATTACTAAATATTTGAACTTGAAACAAAGTCATTTCAGCATTCATTTAAGCTTAGTTTCAAGGGGTAAATTGTTTCACTTATTGATATGGATTTAAAAATGGTGATGATAATCATTTCAGTCCAGAAGTTTCAAAAACACACAGAAAATTGTAAAATAAACACACAAAATTTGAAAAACACACAATTTTTTTTAACAGGAAAGCAATTGAAATTACTAAACTAAAAGGTTCCCTCCCCCACACTTAAAATATTGCATTGTCCTCAATGCGAACCCGTGAGATGATATATGCACATGAAATGCAGAATTTTTAAATAAGACAAATAATATAAAAGTGAAAGGGTTAGGAACAGTCTGATGTGATCAAGTGATGATGGGGTCATGCAGTGTGATAAAATCCACTGCATCAGTAGGATGTCCCTCATTGTATCTCTTCAAACGTTCCCCATTTAATTTAAAGCTCCTTCCAGTGTCCTCTTGTGTGATCTCCACTGCACCATAAGGAAAAACATTAGACACAATATAAGGACCTAACCATCTGGAACGCAACTTACCAGGCATCAACTTCAGTCATGAACTATAGAGAAGGACTTTCTCTCCAACATGAAACTCCCTTTTTTGGATCATTTTGTCATGAGCTGCTTTTGATCTTTCTTTGTAGAGCCTTGAGTTCTCAAATGATGACAGTCGAATCTCCTCAAGCTCTTGAATTTGCAACTTCCTTTGAATTCCAGCTTGGGCCAAATCCATGTTACATTTCTTTATAGCCCAATATGCCCAATGCTCGACTTCCACAGGGAGATGACACGCTTTCCCAAAAACAATCCGAAATGGGGACATACCAATGGGGGTCTTGTATGTTGTCCTATAAGCCCACAATGCATCATCCAAGCGCTTTCTCCAATCCTTCCTATTTGGCTGCACGGTTATCTCCAAGATTTGTTTCAACTCACGATTTGAAACCTCAACCTGACCATTCGTTTGGGGGTGGTATGGTGTTGATGTTTTGTGTGTCACCCCATAATTTCGAAGGAGGGAAGAAAAATTCCTATTGCAAAAGTGTTTCCCTTGGTCACTGATGATGGCCTTTGGTACTCCAAACCTGCATAAAATTTGAGCCATGACAAAATCCACTACAACATGAGAATCGTCAGTCCTGGTGGCCTTGGCCTCCACCCATTTACTCACATAATCAACAGCAACCAAAATATACAAAAATCCAAATGAACTAGGAAAAGGACCCATAATGTCGATGCCCCATACATCAAAAATCTCACAAAATTGTATGGGTTGTTGGGGCAACTCATGTCTCCTAGAAATGTTCCCAGTGTGTTGGCCACGAGAGAATGACTTACAAAACAAATGGGCATCATGGAACAAGCTAGGTCAATATAATCCAGATTCTAAAACCTTCCTAGATGTCCGTTGGGGTCAAAAGTGTCCACCACAAGCAAGTGTATGACAGAAATGAAAAACAGACTCAAACTCATGATCGGGAACACACCTCCTAATGACTTGGTCACTACACATGCGCCATAAGTATGGATCATCCCAAACATAAAATCTTGACTCACTCTTTAATTTTTGGACTTGATGTTTCTTCAAATTTACTGGGATTTCAGAGCCAACAATGTAATTAACTAAATCAGCCTACCAAGGATGCTTACCTGAGATGGTATAGAGATGCTCATCAGGGAAAGTGTCCCGAAGTGGTACCTGGTCCAAGGTGTCACCCTCTAGTGTGTGAGTAAGCCTACACATGTGGTCCTCCACCAAGTTTTCTGACCCGTTTTTGTCCTTTATCTCGATGTCAAACTCTTGAAGAAGGAGCATCCAACGGATAAGTCGCGGCTATGCATCTGGATTCTTCAGGAGGTACCTCAAAGCTGCATGGTCAGAAAAAACAACTACTTTAGAGCCCAATAAATATGAACGGAATTTATCTAAAGCAAATATGACAGCAAGAAACTCTTTTTCTATGGTTGTGTAATTTGATTGGGCTGAATCCAGTGTCCTTGATGCATAGGCGATCACATGTGAACGCCCCTCCACCCTTTTGAGATAAGACAGCTCCAACTGCGAAGTTGGAGGCGTCACACATAAGCTCAAAAGGAATCTCCCACATTGGGGGTTGTATGATAGGTGGAGTGGTCAGACGTTGTTTTAGCTCATCAAATGAATTCCTGCAAGAAACATCAAACACAAAATCAGAATCCTTTTGAAGTAATCTTGACATAGGAAGAGCAATCTTACTAAAATCTTTGATGAAGCGCCGATAAAATCCTGCATGACCTAGGAAAGATCTAACATCACGCACACATGAAGGATATGGTAAGGATGAAATAATATCTACCTTTGATCTATCAACCTCTATCCCATGTTTTGACACTACATGCCCTAAGACAATGCCATGCTCTACCATGAAATGAAACTTTTCAAAGTTCAAGACCAGATTCTTCTCAATACAACGATTCAACACCTTTCCCAAACTAATTAGACATTCATCAAATGAAGACCCATACACTGTAAAATCATCCATAAATACCTCCATGAAGGTCTCAATAAAATCAGAAAAAATACTCACCATACATCTCTGGAAGGTACCCGGGGCGTTACAAAGTCCAAATGGCATCCTCCGGTAGGCAAATGTGCCAAAGGGACAGGTGAATGTAGTCTTCTCCTGATCCTCTGGAGATATAGGAACCTGAAAATATCCAGAAAATCCATCCAAGAAACAATAGTGTGTCTTCCCAGCTAGTCTCTCGAGCATCTGATCAATAAATGGGAGGGGGAAATGGTCCTTGCGAGTGGACAGATTTAGTTTCCTATAATCAATACACACACGCCAACTGTTTTGCACTCTCATTGGAACTAAATCATCTTTCTCATTTTTAACAACAGTAAATCCAGTTTTCTTAGGCACAACCTGAATTGGACTTACCCACTGTGAATCTGAAATGGGAAAGATTATACCTGCCTCGAGCAATTTCTCAACTTTCTTTTTAACAACTTCCAGGAGGGTGGGATTGAGTCTCCTTTGTGGTTGTCTCACCGGTTTAGCCCCATCCTCCAAGAGAATCCTATGCATGCAAATGGAGGGTCTAATACCTGATATGTCAGCCAAGGTCCACCCAATCGCCTTGATGTTCTCCCTCAAAATATTCAAAAGATTTTCTTCATGTTCAAAAGGGAGATTGTTAGCAATGATAACAGGTAATCTCTCACCACTCAACAAGTATGAGTATTTCAGATTTGGTGGCAATGGCTTGAGTTCTAATGAAGGAGGGTGTAGTATGGATGGAGACATTGAAGGAACTGAAATATGTTCACAAAGAGCATCAGTATCAGAATATACATCATCAAAATCATAGAATAAAGCATCAAATCCATCATCATACTCAACAACCATTTCATAATCAGAGTGAACATGATCAAAATCAGAATATGAATCCACATCACAATCAAATCATAGAGAGTCTTGTTCATTAGAAAAAGGTGTGGAAGTTCTCTTAGACATTAAACCAGAACCAATACTCATAATCTCCCTAAGCATAGGACAATCCAATTCCATGATGTTTTTACTTGGTGGTTCAAAATGGGAGATAACAGAAGCAGAATGGTCCTCTGAGGGGTACTTCATGGAATCCATAACATTAAATATCACAACTTCATATCCAAACACCATGGAAAGTGTACCCTAATTGACATTTATGATAGTTTTTGCAGTTTTGAGGAAGGGTCTACCTAAGATAATGGGGGCATGAGAACTTACCTGATCATCTTCCATGTTAAGCACATAGAAGTCTGCTGGAAAGATCATGTCTCTTACCTGAACAAGTACATCCTCAAGAACTCCCGCTGGATATGTCGTAGCTCTATTCGCCAATTTCACCACTACTCTTGTTGGCTTCAACTCACCAACCTGCAAGGAAGAGAATACCGATGAGGCATTACATTTATGGAAGCTCCCAAATCACAAAGAGCATCATAGAAGTGTAACTCCCCTATGGTACATGGGATGGTGAATGTCCCAGGATCCTTGCACTTTGTTGGCATTGCTAGATTTGGTGTAACGAGTGCCGATACATTCCTTCCAAGTTTGATCCTCTCATTACCCTTGATCCCTCTTCGATTGGTGCAGAGTTCTTTTAAGAATTTGGCATACCTTGGGATCTGCTTAATGGCTTCAAGTTGAGTAATGTTGATCTCCACACACTTGAATGTGTCCAAAACCTCCTTTTTCATTGCTTCTTTATCCATCTTCATGGTTTGAACAACCCTGTTTGGAAAAGGAAGGGGTTTAGGAGGAACATCATCAATATTTTTCTTACTTTTATCTTTCTCCTTGGATTTCTCATCAGTTGGTATGGAATGCGGCTTCTCGGAAGTTGAGGTGAATCCCGGTGGAATGGTAGGTGCAGATGTATCGTTAATTTGATTCCCACTTCTCAATGTGATGGCACTAACATTCCCTTTTGGATTTGGAGTGGGTTGGGAAGGTATATTTCCAGAATTCTTACTCACAAGTTCATTGAGGGCGGTGGCAATCTGGCTCATTTGAGTCTTCAACTCCTTCAGCTCCGAACTTTGACTCTTCAGCTCATTCTGTTGATTAAGAACAATTTGTTTCAAAAGATCATCAGTGTTAGAGTCTACCTTGTGTTGGATATTCCCTTGTTGCTGACTCGTTGATGTTTGAGCTTCGAATCTCCTTTGGGGTTGTTGGAAACCCTGTTGGTAAGGTGGAGGCTGCTGGAAGTTTTGTTGAAAGGGTGGCCTTTGTTGTTGTCCAGAGCCATACCTCATGTCCGACTGATCTTTCCACCCTTGGTTGTATGTTGGATCAAACTTCTTTTGGGGATATGGTTGTTGTTTTTGCTGCTGAAATGGTCTCCCAGGGAACACTGCTGCACAATCTTCTGTTTCTTGGAGTTGTGGGCAACAGTCAGTTGGGTGGCTTGTCTCAGTGAAAATACCACAAGGCCTTGAAGGAGGGGGTAGAGATGTCTTTTGTGCCAATTCAATCTTCCTCACCATAGTTGTCAATTCCTCTAACTTAGTATCAATCAAATGACTTTCAAGAGAAGAAGGACTTACTTGATGTACTCCTCGAACATGTGGTGTACCTCTATCACCAAATTGTTGATAGTTTTGGGCCATCTTGTCGATCAACTCACGTGTAGCTATTGGTGTCTTCTCCACCATGGCTCCTCCAGCCGCAGCATCCACCATGCTTCTCTCCATAGGTGTGAGTCCTTCGTAGAAGTATTGGATGAGGAGTTGCTCACTGATTTGGTGATGCAGACAGCTTGCGCACAACTTCTTGAATCTCTCCCAATACTCATACATTGACTCCCCTTGTGCTTGCTTGATCCCCAAGATCTCCTTATGGATGGATGTGGTCCTTGATGCTGGAAAAAATCTCTGCAAGAAAAGATGTTTCAAATCGTTCCAACAAGTTACATCTTCGGGTTGTAAATAATACATCCAGTCTTTTGTAGCTCCATCAAGTGAGAATGGGAATTCTCTTAATTTGATTTGATCTTCAGAAACATTTCTTAGTTTAAGGGTTGAGAAAACCACATTAAATTCTTTCAAATGTTTATTGGGATCCTCACCAGAGAGGCCATGAAACTTTAGAAGTAAGTGAATTAACCCCGATTTTAGTTCAAAGTCTGATTCGAGATTTGGGTATGCAATACAATTTGGTTGATAGTTAATATCAGGTGCAGCCAATTCTCGAATGGTTCTATTAAGTTCATTTCCATTGTTTTAAGCCATTGGTTCCTCTTTTATGTTTGAATTTGAATAGCTTCCAATTTCAATGTTTCCATAAGAGAGGAATTCACCAACTGGTTGAATATTGAAACTTCCTGTAGATTGAGAATGTCTGATTCGTGCCCTAAGGCTACGTTCAATCTCAGGGTCAAGATCTAAGAGATCTTCGGGATTAGTTCGTGTCATAGATCAAATAAAAATGAAAAGAAAGAAAGTGGACCATAGTAAAATAAAAATGAGAAGTTTGAGTTGATGGTCCAAAAAGAATTAGAAGGAAATAAATGAAGAAGAAGAAAAATCATATTGGGTAAAGAAGGAAGAAAGAAGAGAGGAAGAGAATAAAATGTAAAATAAAATAAATACCTCTAGTTGGTTAAAATAATTACTTGCCTCCCCGGCAACGGCGCCAATTTGATAGAGCGCTGTCGTGGGCGCCCTCAAATGATTAGTGTAATTTGGGGTTCTTAGGTGCAGCAGAGTGGCTGACCAAGGTCGTCTCTCAAAGGAGGAAGTGAATTTAACAACTTATTAGAGGTATTATAAAAAAAATAAAAAAAAATCGAATAGAATAAAAACACTACTTTAAAGGATTTGGGTTTGTTTTAGTTTATGAATATAGAAGAAGTTTTCTGGAAGAAGATTGTATAATTTTTTTTGTTTTTAGTTTTGAAATGAATTTCGATTAAAATGACACAACAAGAAGATATTTTTTTAGAAATCAATTTAAAAGGCGTAATCGATCTAACTCTACCTCTTCACTTTATTATTAATAATTATCATTTAAATTAACATTCAATTAATTATGATCCCTTAATTTGTTAAATCACGAACCCTATGAGAATTAACTTTACCACGAAGATTGAAGTGAATTTAACCTTAGGCTAACTTCAGAACATGAAATCGCAGCACCCTGCTTTGATTGATGTTCTAAGATTAGATTATGGTCAGTGGTAAAGTAAGGTACATATCCACTCTGTAAATGAGGATGAATTGTGTTTAGGGATTATATTTTAACTCTACAAATTTATCCCGTGTGGTCTTGTATTACCGATTAAGATCGCGCTCTCACAATTTACACAAAATCCCGACCTCGCGTGTTTTTGTGTACATTGTTCAATTGCTTGCTTAGTTTCTTACAATTTAAAAACACAATTCATGGATCATATTAAGTGAATTACAGTAGCTCATTGATTCAAAATAATTAAATGAATAGGGTAGAAGATAGATCGATTATTAAAAGACTACTCTTCCATGGGTGGCGTAATCATCGTAGAAGCGTTTTGCATGTGCAATGGTTTAAAATGGGTATAACCCAATAACGCTTCTACTTAAGAATTCCAGCCCAATTAGGAAGATTAAAAGAAGACGAAATTTAAACAAAACATAAGAAAAGAAAAGAAATAAAAGAAGAACAAAGAATTTTATTACATAAACAAAATCATTACAACATGAAGGAGAAGAAGAAGGCTTCGTCGAAGGGATCCTTGGTTCATGAGCTACCCTTATTGAAATGGTTGGATAATTGGAGTGGATCCACTTATCCTCTGCCCTAAACTTCCCAATGCACGTACCAACCCATCCAAATAAGAAAAAAGCCAATTTATAGAGGGGAGGGGAGGAGAGGTTACAAGTGGTTTCAAGTGTGAATGTGGAAATTCGGCCAAATATTTTATTCCATCTTGCACCGCCCATTTGAACACCAAAACGCGTGACTTGGACGGCCTTCCAGAAGGATAAAATGTGAGTATATGTGTCTTATATCTCCTCTCCAAATTTGGGCTCAATAAAGGCCCATATGAAGGAGTTTTGGCCAAAATACAGAAGCTTCTCCATTCTGGAGAGCCCAACCCAACTTTGACTTCATGGCCCAATTTCAACAACCAAATGAACTCTTTAGCTCTAGTGTCCTGAATAAAAGTTGTATATAATTAAGTTAGGAACACGGTTACAACATTTCAATTTCAAATAGTAAATATAAAAATATTTATATTCTAAATACTACAGTGAACTATAAAGGGTAAAACTGGAATTTTCATCAAATATTGAAATGAATGATCTAATCCCAAATATTTTATAAATAAACATATTTAACACAATGTGAGGAAATTATATCATTTATTATAAATAAAATATCCTATAAAATAGTGTTTTATCAAGCAGATGTCACGAGTTTCAAATTTCCAGTAGTAGTGGCTGAGTAAGAGTATGTCTTACTAGAGGATGTCCCCAGACTACCTCCCCACTGGGAGATAGATTTCTGCATTGAGTTGCAACCCGGGACGACACTGATATCACCATCAGCATATCAGATAGAACCTTCAGAGTATCGCGAGCTAAGAGTGCAGCTGGAAGACTTGTAGAGGAAGGGATTCATGAGACCCAATTTTCACCTAGGGAGGCCCCATTATTGTTTGCTGAGAAGGAAGATGGGAGATTGAGGTTGTGTGTGGATTACCTGTGCTTGAATCAGGTGACCATGAAGAACCGGTATCCACTACCAAGGATCGATGACCTCTTCGACTAGTTCGGAGGACCACGTGAGGCACCTGAGGATGGTTCTAGATACACTCTGAGAGCACCAATTGTATGGGAAAATCTCGAAGTGCCAGTTCTAGATAAAGGAGGTCCACTTTCTAGGACAATTTATCTCAGCAGATGGTGTATCAGTGGAACCAGCCAAGGTAGAGGCAATGTTAGCATGGGATCCACCCCAGAGCGTAAAGGAGGTGTGGAGTTTCCTTGGGTTCGCAGACTACTATCGGAGATTCATTCTTGATTTCTCCCAGATTTCATCACCCATGACATCTTTGACCTGAATGTGGAAGCCTTTCCTGTGGACCAAGAGATTCCAGTAGGCTTTTCAACAGTTGAGACAGAGTCTGATGAGCGCCTCGATCTTGAGACTACCAGAGGAGGTTTTCGAGTACGTAGTGTTCTACGACACATCAAGAATTGGGCTTGGATGTGTCTTTATGCAGAGGCAAGTGGTGATTGCATATGGCTCACGTCAGTTGAGGCCAAACGAGTAGAACTACGCGATCCATGATCTTGAGTAGGCATCGGTAGTCTTCACATTGAAGATGTGGTGTCACTGCCTGATGGTCGAGTGATTTATCATCTACTCTGATCACAAGAGTCTCAAATATATCTTTTTTTAGAAGGATCTGAATTTTAGACAGAGGAGGTGGCTTGAGTTCCTCCAGCATTACGACATTGAGATCGTTTATACTCCTAGGAAGGGGAACATTATGGCAGATACTCTCACCAGGAAATCTAGTTCACATTTGCTGGATTAGGTGATGAGGAATTTGGCCTCTTTACAGTTATCCTTCATGGATAGAGATGAGGGAGCTTAACTTCAGTCAATGGTTGTTACCCCTCCACTCTTACAGTGAGTTTGGTAAGAACAACTTGAGGATACTAGCTCTGAGACTGTATGTGCTCCGATATCCCTAGGCGATGCTACCAACGGATATTCAAATGGAGGGGGAGCATGTAGTTCTTTTCAGAGGGAGCATAGTAGTACCAGTGACGTTATTTGAGGAGATTCAGAGGGAGTTCCATATATATCCTTTGGCGGTGAATCCAGGCATGGAAAAGATATACCATAACCTCCAACATTAGTTCTGGTGGCTAGGAATGAATAAGAGTGTGGCAGAGTTTGTTTCACGGTTCCTTACTTGTCAGCAAGTAAAGGATGATCACCAGGTTCCAGCAGGTTTGACTCAGCCCCTTGAGGTGCCAGAGTGGAAGTGGGATGGGATATCCATGGACTTCATGACATGTTTACCACATACGTTCAGGGGACATGATGCCATTTGGGTGATCGTTGACTGGCTCACCATGTCAACCCACTTCCTAGCCATACAGGAGTAGAGTTTAGTAGATAGCTTGGGACGCCTCTACCTGAAGGAGATAGTTCGACTTCATGGACTTCCATCCAAGATCATCTCAGACTGTGATGCTAATTTCACATCACAGTTGTGGAAGGGATTGCAGGAAGCTTTTGGGACTCATTTACTCTTGAGTACATCATTTTATCCTCAGACTGATGGACAGACAGAGAAGACCATCCAGGTTCTGGAGGATATGTTACAAGAATTCATGCTTGACTTCAGTCATAGCCGGGAGGATCACCTACCACTGGTGAAATTTGATTATAACAACAGCTATCATTCCACTATTGGTATTTCACCATTTGAGGTTTTGTACGGGCAACCTTGTAGGTCACCACTTTGCTGGGCTGAACCAAGAGAGTCAGCACTCATAGGCCTAGATAAGATGAGAGCTACTATAGAGAAGGTGTAGGTTATCCAGGAGCAGATGAAGACTGCACAGAGTTGGTAGAAGTATTATGCCGATAGGAGACGAAGGCCCTTGGAGTTTGAGGAGGGAGACCATGTGTTCCTTTGGGTCTCACCTCGACGGGGACTGCAGAGATTTGGCCGAGGTGGAAACCTATCTCCAAGGTTCATCAGCCCTTTTCAGATTTTGAGAAGAGTTGGCGAGGTGGCGTACCTCTTGTCTCTACCTCCTCAGATGGACTGTGTACACAATGTCTTCCATGTGTCACAGCTGTAGAGGTATGTGCATGATCCATCGCACGTTATCGACTGGGGCGAGCTGGACATTGATGATGGAGTGACCTTTGCTGAGTACCCAGTGGAGATCAAGGATCGGCAGGAGAAGATCCATCGTGGGCAAGCCACTCCCTTGGTGCGTGCCTGGTAGAAGCACATGAATCTCCAGGAGAGCACGTGGGAGCGGGAGGGTTAGATTTATGTGCAGTACCCACATCTTTTTGAGTAGCCATTGTGTTGGATTTTATGGGACGTGAAGCACTAAGGTGGGTGTGATGTAATTTCCCTAATTGTTTCCATGTATTATTTTAAATATTATATAGGAATTGTTTCAAGACCAGGAATTAAGATAGCGTGCAGTTCCGAGGACCGTTGAGCCCGGAAAAATGTTTGAATTTAATTAAATAATAAAATTACATGGGTGTATTGTTTTCCTGAAAAAGTGGTCTAACTCCTGAAAAGGTGCTCGGATCAGAAATCTGAGGGAACCGTTGCGTTCAGAGTGATGGTTTTACCTTAGTTGAGGCCTAACATCGGACGGCGTAGGTCGGTGGTGAAATCTAGTTTTGGGACATAACCGTAATAAAATATTTAATAAAAATATTTTATTAAATATTGTGGCAGAAAATATCTCTTATCTTTTAAAGAGATATTTGCACAGGGGTCCACGGTTACAGACCTCATAACCCGGAAACCTATGTAGGTACTGGATACAACCCCAACAAAGTGACGACATTATTGATGGGTTTCACCAACGAACGTCGTGGATCCAAGTAGGACGTTTGATTTTGGTTTCCTTTCCCCATTCTTGATTCCTACGATGAACGCGGACTAATCCACGAACAGATTAGCCCGTGGATCAATCGTATTCGTGGGATAGGATTTTTGTGGGGATTCTAGGAAAGATCTTAATCCTTGTAATCTAGATCTAATAATCATTTAGAGTATCATTATTAAGGGAATGGATTGAGGCTGGAATGAACAACAGTTGAGGTTTGTTCCTCAGATTCTTTCATTGTGAATCCTTTTGCCCATTATTTTCCTGCACATTCTTCGTTCTTCGCGGGATAAGAACAATGACATATTGCACCCTCGATCTGCGGCATAATGATGCGAGATTATAGATCCGACACCGAGATGAACCAACGGAGCTACGATGACAATGACGAAGGACGGATCTAAGCGATTCGGGAGAAATTGCTCTTCGAGCATATTTTCATCGGAAGATCATATGTTGTTCGTCGAGCCGATTCAAGGCACGAAAGGCTAGGATTCGGAGCTAGGGTGTTGGTACAACCCCCAATCTTGAGTTTCGTGGCGAATGGATCCTGGAAACAGAAACCAGAAGATCGGATGAGGCACCGAGGAAGAAGACGGTTCTGGAAATTTCCCGAATACACGGCGTGTAGTATGGGCTACATGGCGTGTGTTCCTCGGTGGGTCACATGGTGTGTACTCCGAGAGTACACGGACACAGGTTGGGTACACGGCCAAGAACACAATGTGTATACCCTTCCCCAGCCAGACCCGGCTAGATACACGGGATAACCCGTGTAGTGGTACATGGGCAGGAAACACGGACATAGATCGTGTATGGTCACATGGCCAGTGTACAAGGCGCGAACCCCAAATGTTCGGATACAACATGTAATCCAATTACACACCATGTATTTACTTTTACATGACAAGCCTAATGACACAGGCCGTTTACACAGGCATTACCCGGAGTCAGGGAACACGGTGTGTGATCCATCTGCACGCTGTGTAGTAAAGTTTTACACAGCTTGGACGGATGACACAGGTTATACCTGGGGTCAAGGAACACAGAGTGTAACCATACTACACACCATGTATCATGTTTTTCATGTCTTGAGAAAGTGTCCTTCTATGACTTGGAATAGTTTCCTTAGGGTCTTTCCCCTTGGTCTTTCTCCTGAAGGTTTCCGGTATCATTTCCTAAATACAAGAGTACGAACCCTTCAGCAGGACTTCTTGAATAGAGTTGTTGGAATCCCGTTTGTGAGACTTGGAGTCAGATACTCTATTCCTTCTTTCGTACCCTAGGTAGATTTCTTGGTATCGACGTGACCAACTTTACCCGGGTGTCGATACTCTTCTTGGCGGATTAGTTCAGACTAAGTTGTTGGAATCACCCCACCACTATTGGTTGTGATCCTCATCTGAACATCATATTTCTCAAGTACTTGTGGAGTGTGTTCTCCCAGAATGAGTACTTCGTTTCTCTCTCTTCAGACCTCAGAGTGTGTTCTCCTTGTTACGTGCTTAGTGGAATCTTCTAGAAGGATCTTAGTGGTGGTTTCACGGTAGTCGATTGTGTATGAGTATATCTAGATATTCTTGTTATATGTTCTTTAAACTTATACTGTGTAGAGATGACTGTATATTTCCTTTGTGGCATTTTTCCCTTGTTTTATTCCTTTTTGGTTTCGAGGTGTCCTACTGGGTATTGTTAGACTCACCCCTACACGGGCTTTTCCCGAACGTGTCGTGTCTTGTGCAGATGAGTGAGCCTTTGATAGGATTCTAGGTGGACCAGGACAGGATGGTACTCAGTGAGATCTAGAAGGCTGCAGTGTGTTCCTCCCGCTATGGATTTCAGTCCTAGTTCCTTTCTTTACAGGCTGGACTTTGTTTCAGACTCTCTTTTTGTGGCCTTATACATTTGGCCCAGGGTTTTGCACTATTGTACTTTACTTTTTTGTCGTACTCTATGGGTTGGGATTTTAGTGTATGAATGCTTTTCCATCTTCAATAGGTTTTACTTTTTAGCTTTGTGGGATTGGAGATGTGTGTTTGTGTACAGGTTTATAGTCAATGCCTCCCATGTTAGTAACATTCCTACTCGGTGTTAGTCACCAGCCCTTGGCCTATTGGATGCGGGCTTGGGGAGTTACGGCTCGGGCCCCACTGGGACGGGTCGTGACAGCAATAATCTATGATCCCCATTCGATCAAGGATTCCAAATAAAAAATGTATCTAGGTATTAACATACTCTAAATTCTAAATCTTATATCACTTTTCCATGGTTGTGTTTAAAGTAATTACTTATCTTAGAATTTATACTCAACATTTTTTCGACAATTATCAACCGAACAATCCAGTCCACATTGAATAACATTTATTCATTGATGATTAGTTAGGGAATTCTCTATAATCTATCAGAAAGATATAGTCCCACTAACATACATTCTATATCTATTTCCAAACATGTTAGAGTAAAATACCTTTTCCCAAATATTCCTCAAACAATTATCTTTGATAGATTTAATGTAAACTAACAGTTTATGAAAAATACACCCAGGGATGGTGTTGACCCTAGAAAACATTGAAATTAATAAAAATGATATCAACATATACTCCATAGTTTTAATTGCCTTTTCTGATTAAAAATTTGTTTGAAGATGGTATGTACTATTATATAATATCTTTGTATCAAAATCGAATTTAATACTTATCCAAAATATTATAGTGAACCTCAAATTCTGATCTAATATAATGGAAAGTGGTACACCATGTAGCATTACCACTTCCCTTATGTGTATCATGACATGTTACTAAAGAAATAAAGATTCTATAATAGAAACAAAAGGTTAAACTAAAAAAGTTGATTGACTAAAAACAAAATAAAATTATAACCAATAGATGTTTTGGGGAGTACTATAATGAAATACATGATGATGTTATTCAATTTCCATACTAGTATGTGTAATATTAGCAACACCCCTTATACATTGGTAGTTAATTCTTATCATTATGGTATATGAATAATTGAAATACAAATTTTACAATCTCTCTTTTCATCATATTCCAAAAAAATCACCTTGAGATATCAATAAATTTTTGTGCTTCCATGATTGATAAGTAATGATGAGCTATGTGTATCATCCAACATAACCTTATTCAAATATTATATTAATTAAACACATATACATTTTATAAAAAATATAAATCAACAATTATCACAAGTTATCTTTATAACATTAACCACCTTCTTCTATAGCTCAAAATCCCCTGTTGGACTCACCTATTTTGATAATTCCAAATCATGTTTTGATAATCCCAAATCATGTTTTGATAATCCCAAATCATGTTTTGATAATCCCAAATCATGTTTTGATAATCCCAAATCGTGTTTTGATAATCCCAAATATTTTTTTTCATTTATGTGAGAAAATTGTTTTCATTCTATGCTAATTATGTTACATTAAGGTTTCTGGTTTCTATAGTGTAATATTCCTATACTCTCAATCTCACTGTTTGATTGGTTAAGCTTACAGTGTAAAATGTATCAAAGTGCAAGGTCACTGTAAAAAGTTTACTTCTAGAAGGATACCACTACAAGGTTATTGTTACAGGGTCAATGTTACAAGTTCACTATTACATAGTCACCGATGCAAGCCTAATGTTAATGGATACCGATGCGAAGGTTACTATTGGATGGTTACAGTTGGAGATTACCGATATGCACTTATTATTGAAGCCTATCTATATAAAAGATATTGTTACTAGTCTACCATACTCTTCTACTCCATAAATTGTCAAATTCATATGATTATTTTAATAGTCATATTTTTCTAACGTTAATGCTTCTAACTTAATTAATTATTATTATAGACATATCAAGAGACCATATCATGAAAGTACGAGGCACAAGAAAGATTGCAGGTGATGTAATTACTCCTATTGTCAGACCTCAAATACTATAGAAAAAGACTTAAGAACAAGAATATATATATAGAGGCATAGAGAAAAAAAAGGATAGAGTGAAGTTCACAAGTCAAATTAATAAGGAAGAAACTACTGATTAACATGAAGAAGAACACTCAGTGCATATAATGAAAATCCAAAAAGCTTCATGAAGATATTTTTGAAGAACATACTAAAGGTTTTCCTGTTGTGCTTCATCATCTCCCTTATACTAAGAAGCGGAACATCTCCTAGAAGCTAATACCTTGATGTTTTGACAATCTGTTTTGGAGACAACTTCTAGAGATAGACTCAAACTTCAAATTCCTCACTTTATGGAGTCAAGAGATGAACTGAAAACACATTGATCCTTCTAAACTCTATATCATCTGAATTTCTCTAATGTTTCTTTAATTTTTAAATTACTGAGATTTGTGTGTGTCTGTCTGTATCACATACCTTCTCCAGTTCTTTAACTGGAGGATACTGAATATCCTCACATCAAACTTCATCTACATCTATTTCCCACATATAATTGTGGAAGAGACCATGTGTGGTCTGTATATTTTGTAATTCCCACGAAGAATAGTGGTAGAGGGTGTGAACCATAGACAGTTTCTGAAAACTGTTGTAATTCCCAATACAGGTTTTTTAACAAGTTTATTACTCACATAAACTACTTGGTGTCAGGTGATCACCAAGTGGAGAGGACTAAGTCTTAGCTTGAGACTACTCCCCTTGTTTTAAATCACTGTGCACTACTTTATTATTATACTCTGTTTTATCTCTTTTCATCTGCTTACATTAGCTAAAACATAATACTATTTTTCTTTCACTTTGAAAGATAGTTTTGGTTAGTGTGAGTATTAGTTTGATTCAGTAAACTTGTTTCAAAAGTTGGATATGTGTTTCTCACTAACTCAACTGAGGATTAATCACCCTTGGAGAAACCTGTTGACCAATTAAAAATTTATATCTCTACTACCTTTATTAAATGGTACATTTTCAAAACTTGGGGGATATTTTTACTAATGTTTTTAAATGAAATCTTAAGTAGGAACTCAATTCACCCCCCCCTTCACTCTTGAGTATCCACTCTGACCAACATTTGGTATTAGAAGGGTTTTTATTTTTCATGTTTTCAAATTATTTTCAATTATGATTTTACTTGTATCTTAAAGATCTTAAAATTTCTGTCATATCTAAATTTTTAGTTCTTTAAATTCTAAGTAACCAAGGAATATATAGTTGAGGGGGCTTCTACTAATATGACACCTTTTGTTAATGGTAATAACTATTCTAAGTGGAAATTAAAAATGAAAATTTATCTAGTGAGAATGGGACTTGAAATCTGGGACACAATTGAAGAACAAAATGTATTGCCTGCTACTATTAGGGACACATGGTCTAAGTTTACTAAAGCTACATAAAATAATAAATATAAAGCAATGAATGCCTTGTACTGTTCTTTAGGTGATGATGAATTCAATAGAATATGTTCTTGTAAAACTGCATATGAAATTTGAGAAACTTTAGTTGTTTATCAAGAGGGAACAACAATTGTTTAAGAAATGATATTAAATACATATCATATTAAATATGATAATTTTAGAATTAAGCATGATGAACCTATCTCTGAAATGTATCTCAGGTTCAATGAAATATTGAACACCATGAGTCTACTTGGAGGACCAGTGGATAACATGGATCAAATCATGAGACTCCTTTGATGCCTACCTGATAGATGGAGGGGAACCCCCATTTCTATCCCAGAGTCTTGTGACATAGGAAAACTTCCAATGAAGGAAATAATTAGCAAGCTTATGATGTATGAAAAAGAGCTTACGGTGAATCAAGAAGTAGATGAGGAACCAATGAAGAAGTCTATAGCATTCAAGACTTCAACCACTAAGAACAAAGATAATGAAAAGGTTCATGCTCTTGTAGACAGTTCCATTAGTGAAGAGTCAAATTCAGACAATGATGATGAGATGACTCATCCTGAAAGGAGATTCAAAATTTTCTACCGAAAGAAGAAATTATTTAGAAAGTCAAACTAGAATGGAATGTATAATAGTAAAGGAAAATGGAAGAATGAAAGAAAATGGAAGGGAAACTCAAATGAAATAATCTTTTATGAGTGCAAATGGAAAGGTCATGTGAAGGCAGACTGCCCCAAGATTAAATTTAAGAAGAAGTATGAAGACAAGGAAAAATGATATAAAAAGGCTATGAAATCTACCTAGAGTGCTTCAGAAGACAGCTCTAGTGGATCTGATGCTTCAGATAGTGAACAGAACAATCATGCTAACTTATATTTCATGACAGAAACATTGGAGGTAACACCCAGTTCTCCTATATATAATTTCTATTATTCTGAGAAAGAAAGTGAATCACATAGAGATGAAAATATGAATAAGGATAAAATATTTGAATACTATGGAATGCTTGATGATACCTTTAATTAAATTAGGTATAAATATAAATTATTGAAAAGGAAATATACATTAAATTCTAATTATAAGTCTGATTTGGATATTAAAAATGAAAAATTCTCCAAGATGTTAAATTAAAATACTGAACTCCAATTATCAAATGAGAAACTAAAGAGAGATCTTAAGAAGTTTTCTGCCAGTAGGTATACCTTGACTCAGTTTATAGGAAAAAATATTTCAACAAAATAGACAACTGGTCTAGGATATCAACAAGGATATAAAAGGATCATTAAAACTAAATTTATTCCCAAATTTGGAGAATTCATAGCCAGTTCATGTTCTGGACTATTTCTTGAAAAAAAAATTCTCTATTGGACCAAACAAAGGGTTTATGTCTCAAAATATATCTGCTGATTATAGGAAATGTGTGAGACAATTATGGGTTCCCAAAGTTTTACTTGCTAACCTCTCTGGACCCAAGATAATCTGGTTACCAGAGTTACACTGCACTTAATCTGTTTTGTAGGAAAATTGCCAAAAGAGTAACTGTTAAACTTTGTGGTACTTGGATAGTGGATGTTCACGACATATGATAGGATATTATTCTTGCTTCAAGATCCTAATCAATGTTGATTGTGTACATTTAACGTTTGGTTATAATGCAAAGGGAAAAATCATCATCTTAGGCCAGATTTGTAACCCTAATACAATATTAATTTCCAAAGTACTTATTGTTGATGGATTAAAGTACAATTTACATAGCATCTCTCAATTTTGTGATGATGGTTTTAATGTCATGTTAGAAACTGATGCATGTAATATTTGTAATTCTAAAAATGATTAAGTATTCACTACTTATAGGAATGAAATTTTTTTATTTTGTTGATTTAGATTCTTTAGCTAAGCATAATGTTTCTGGTTTAAATGCATTTGATAAGGAATCCTGGTTGTGGAACAGAATAATAGACACTCTAATGTGCACTCACTTAAGAAAATGACTAACAAAGGTTTTATTATAGAATTACCCAAATTAAAATTCACTCGTAACAAAGTGTGTAATCCTTGTGAAAAGGGAAAACAACACAAAGTTTGTCTCAAACCAAAGAAAGAAGTTTCTACATCTCAATCGCTTGAATGGGTTCCCAGGGACTTGTTTGGACCATCAATAGTACCATGTTTAAATGGGAAGCACTATGTTTATGTTCTTGTAGATGATTTTTCTAGATATATTGTGGAATACTTTCTGGATCACAAAAGTGAAGCTTGTTCTTATTTTATTAAATACTCCACGTCTGTAGAAAATCTTATTGGACTTAGAAATAAGACATTGAGAAGTGATCATTGCAGTGAGTTTGAAAATCCGGAGTTTGAATCTATTTTCTCACACAATTTCTATATTAATAATTTATATTCCCCTAGAAAACCTCAATATAATGGATTCATGGAATTAATAAATAGTTCCTTTCAAGAGATTTCCTGAACTATGCTTAGTGAGTACAATCTACATGTTTATTTTTTGGATGAAGCTGTAAATATAGCTTGTTATACCATCAATAGAGTCATTATTAGACATATTCTTAAGAAGAACCCATATGAGCTCTGGAACAATTGGATTCTAAGGTTAACTACTATAGAGTTTTTGGCTGCATAGTCTGTATTCTAAACACTAAGGACAATCTTGACAAGTTTTCCTCCAAAAGTGATGAAACGATTTTCCTAGGTTACTCAATCTCGAGTAAATCCTATTGATTATTTTATAATAAATCCAAATGTGTAGAAGAATATGTTTATGTTAAATTTCATGAGACTGATCCACATCATCCCAAAACCTCTCTTGAACACCTTGAGGACGATATGTCAATTCTGGACCTTAAGGATAAAGATAGTGAACCTCCAGTAAAAGTAACCAGTTCTGGGAATCCTCAAGAATCTGCTTCTGTTGAGTCTGAACCTATAAACAACCATGATGAGTCTTGTTCAATTATTTATAGTGCTATTAGAACTCTCAAAAAACATCCTTTAGATGTTGTAGTATGTGATTTAAATTGAGGGACACGAACTAGAGATTCTCTCAGAAACCAGGTTCAACATCACGCTTTTCTTTCACAGCTTGAAACACAAAATATTAATGATTCTATCAATGCTGAATTTTGGGTGATGGCTATGCATGAAGAATTAAATTAATTTGAGAGAAATAATGTTTGGGAACTAGTTTAATGACCTAAGGACACATTTCCAATAGGCACTAAAAGGGTTTTTAGAAACAAAGTTGATGAGTCTAGAAATATAGTTAGAAACAAAGCTAGGTTATTTATACAAGGATATAGTCCAGAGGAAGGAATAAACTATAAGGAGACCTTTGCACTTGTATCTAGGTTATAATCCATTAGGATACTACTTTCTTATGCAGCTCATCTGAATTTCAAACTTTATCAAATGGATTCCCAAATTTCTTTTTTAAATGGTTACATAGTTGACGATGTGTTTGTTGAACAACACCCTAGTTTTAAAAATCCCCATTTTCAAACCATGTTTTTAAACTGTCTATAGATTTTTATGGTTTAATACATGCTCCAATAGCTTGGTATGATAGACTTAGTTCATTTATTATTTCAAAAGGTTTTATTAAAGGAATAACATATCCTATTTTTTTTATTAAAATAATTTCCAAATATGTTTTAATAGAACATATTTATGTAGATGATATAATTTTCAGATCCTCTAAAAACACTTTTTCTACTAATTTTTCAAAGATGATTCAAGATGAATTTGAAACAAGTTTAATGGGGGAACTTAAATTTTTCCTTGTATTTCATATTTTCCAAAAAATAATGTTATTATTCTAAAATAAAGTTAATATACTAAAGATCTTTTGAAACAGTTTGGTTTGGATAGTAATAAAGGTAGTGATACACCTATGAGTACCACTTGTAAGTTGGATGCTGATAAAACTAGTAAACCAGTGGATCAATCCAATTACCGAGGTATGATTGGGATTCTATTATACCTTACTGCTAGCAGACCTGAAGTTATGTTCAGTGTTTACATGTGTGCTCATTTTCAAGCAAATCCCATATAATGTCATTTAACTTATATTAAAAGGATTTTTAAATATCTCTCATTTACTATAAATATTGGACTATTTTATTCATGAGGGAAATAGTAGTTGAGAAGTAGTTATGTTTAGAGTGGCTGATGTCAACCCGATTGTTAGTACTTAAGGAACTAGAAGCTCAGGGATGGGTTGAATGTTTTGCAAAAAATAATGGACCCTACTACCTGAAGTCAGTGAAGGAATTTTATGAGTACCTCAAATTCGAGTAGTCTGAGGATGATCATCAAGTGATTTCCAGAGTAAATTGAGAAAGTGCGAGATTCTCCTCCTCCTAATGGGATAAATGCTTGAGGGTTCCACATGAAGGGATTTCAAAATTTACTCAAATGTGGTGCCTCCCACTAGTGAGTTCTTCTATAATGAAGAATCATTAGCTAAAATAACCGGGAATGTAATTCCTAGAAAATTCATTGCTGCTGAGATGGAAGGAGAAGACAAGCTGCTATTTATGTTTGTCTATCATGTGTTGAGTCCTAGGAGAGGGGAGTTGGAAACCTTAATTTATTAGGATATCATCATCTTGTATCTGTTAAATCATGAATAGAAGATCAACTTATGTAGGATGTTGATGATTCAACTAGAAGATATGACCAAGCCATGTTCGAAATCCAATGCCCTATTCCATTCTAAGTTGATATCCTGTATGTTGAAAGTGGAAGGAGTTGTTGGAGATAGAAAAGAAATTGTTGTTGTGCACGATAACCATTGCATCACCAATGTTATCTGCAAGTTGAAGATGATCAACTAGAATCCATTAATGAGGACATGGGTGAATGATGAGGCTAAGGTATACGATGAGTTTAATTTTTTGACTCATCCTACTAGTCCTAAGAATAATAGAGACCCCAATCTTAATCCTAATTAAGTTGAGCCTAGCTATTAAGATAAAGAAAGCGAAGAATTTTCTATTTTATAAGAAAGAGAGGATTATCCAATAGATGACAGGAGTGCCCCTGACATTCCCTCAAATCCCCATGTTAATATTGTATCCTTGGGTGAGCCTAGCCTATGAAAGAGATTTCCTAGAATGGAGACTGTTCTAAGGGATAGAGATACGGAAACCAGTGAAGATGTAGGGGTTGAATTTGTCTTAAGAGAAGTTAAAGATGCCTTAGATGAGGATGAGGACTTTGAATCATGTCTTGCTGACTTTGAGATAGATGCTGCTGAAAATGAAGAGTAATGTTTAAGTCCTAGTCCTTTAATAGGACATACAAAAAGGGTAGAATGTAGAGATGATGATTTTGCTGATTCAGTCGATTCTGGACTTGTTCAGGAAGTTGTTGAAGATTCTATAGAGGAAGTGGAAGTAAACCTTCTGGTTGATGAAGTTGACCAAGGAGATCAGATAGAGATAGATGTGGTTGTTTAGGAGAATGATCTAAGGGAGTGGGAAGAGCATGTTGCTATAGGATCCGTTTCTTTTTCTCATGAAATAGAGGACAGGATAGAAGTGCCAAAATTTGTAGTTTTAGTCCTAGATTATGGGGACTCTGAAGATGACTAGCCTATCAAAAGCCCTCCACTTCCTATTGTCTCAGAAACATCCATTGTGAAGCAAGGGGTTCTATTTCCTCAAGACTATGTAAGGAAGGATGAATTGGATTCCTTGAAATCAGAACTAAAGTGAAATATTGATGAGAAAACCACTGAGATAGGAAGAACAATAACTCTCAATCAAGAACTCATTACATCTGTAGTGGAAATGATAGTTTATACCTCTCACTCAGCTGTGTTATATGAGGTAAAGTAATGTCAACATTAGGTAAGAACTTTGACAGAGTCTATGGAATCAATGAAACAATATTTTTCTAGCTTAGATTCATATTTGGATTCACGATCTCAGGTGTACAGTGACCCTAGATATGTTAAAAGAGTGATTCATAAAATGGTCACAGTTTTTAAGGACTATAAGAAGACTATGGAGAAACATCTAAAAGGACAAGTTGATGATGTAAAAAGGCTGATCAATGGGCTAAAAAAATCTTTTAAGGGGACTTTGTCTTTCACTCTTCCACCTCTGGGTGCATTTGCATCTTCATCCACCTCTCCTCCAGTTGAAATTGAATCTATTAGGATTGTTTTTAGAGAAGAAGTGGAAAAGATCTCTAGTACTAGTACCTTAGACTCTCAGGTCATTTCCATTACCATGGACATTCATAATCTTGAAGGAAATTATTTATGGGAAGCTGCTCAAGATCCGAAGGCCATAAAGGATATTGTTGAATATATTACAAATGGGATTACACTAAGAATCATATGGATGGACACATCATGTTTCTATTGGAGAACATGATGATTCCACCTGTCACTCAGGCATTTAAGGATCAGGTGAGCATGCTTCGAGAGATGAATCCTGCCTTGGAGAAATATATTGAAAATAAGGATGATTTCATTTCAGCTATGGAAGGTGGAGTCCGTATCATTATGGACTTTAGGAATATTCTCATTCCTTTCTTCCATGTGGAATTAACTCCAATCATTGTCCCTCCAGCCTTTCCCACTACCTCTGGTGCCTCAGGATATTCTAATGCTACTCCTATGATATCTCCTGCTCAAGTAATTTAACGCTTGACCCCTACCATCTACTCACTATAGGTCTACTGATGCCTTAGTGGCTCTTATTCCTACTATACTTACTTTCATCCCTTAGCCTATCCATCCACCTTAAGAACCAACATCCTTATCTTACAAATGAAAAGCTTCAATGGATATCTCTGATGTGGATTGAGTGTGGATTGTCTTAGCTGATAGGGATTGCTGTATTTCGTTTCATATATTGTACTACTGTGGTATTAATTCAAGCTCTCTTTTCACTATTTTTGTTATCTATTCTTTTTGTTAATCACAAATGGGGATAATATATTCCAAGAATCCTAAAATGGAAGAAGTGATTATATGTGTTTATATTTATTATATATGTTATGTTCTAAATGTAGTATTCTCCATAATATTTGTGTCTGCTCACATCACTGGTGACATTAGCAGATGTGTTTAACCTTGATTCAAGACTCTTAAAACTAAAGATTCAATGACATAATTTGTGATTATCAAAAGGGGGATATTGTTGGCCTCATCTATTTTGATAATCTCAAATCATGTTTTGATAATCCAAAATAATGTTTCTATAATCCCAAATCTCGTGTTGATATTCAAAAATCATGGTTCGACAATCCCAAATCATGTTTTGATAATCCCAAATTTGTTTACATTTAAGTGAGAGGCAGTATTTCATTCTATTCTAATTATGTTTCACTAATGTTTCCTATTTCTATAGAGCAATATTCATATATTATCAATCTCAATTCTTGATTGGTTACGTTTACAGTGAAAAATTTATCTAAGTGCATGGTCACCATTACAAGGTTACTGCTACAAGGTTACCACTATAAGGTTACCATTACAAGGTCACCATTGCAAAGTCGTGATTATAATGTCACTTATGCAAGCCTAATATTAAAGGTTACCAATGAGAAGGTTACCTTTTGATGGTTATAGTTGGGGATTGATGATATTCAACTACTATTGAAACCTATTGATTTAAAGGCTACTGTTACCAGTAGGCCATACTCTTCTACTCCAAACATTTTCAAATCCCTTTGAATATTTTAATCGTCATAATTTGATAACGTTAATGCTTCAGACTTAATTAATGCATATTGTAGACATATCAGGTCACCATATCATGACAGTACTAGTAACAAGAATGATTTCATGTGATGTACTTGCTTCTATTGTCGAACCTCAATACAAAAGAAAATGACCAATGAAAAAGAATATATATATAGAGGCATAAGGAAAAACAAAGGAGAGAGTGAAGTTCACAAGTTGAATTCATAAGGAAGAAACTACTGAAGACCAAGAAGAAGAACACTCCAGTGCATATACTAAAAATCCAAAAGCACCACAATGTTCTTTTTGAACAATATACTCAAGGTTGTCGTACTGTGCTTCATAAAATCCCTTATACTAATAAGTTGAACAAGTTTTGGAAGCTAATACCTAGAAGTTGTGACACTATGTTTTGGAGAAAAATTCAATAGATAGACTCAAATGTCAAATTCCTCACTTCAAGGAGTCAATAGCTGAACTAGAAACACATAGAGCCTTCTAAACTCTATCTCATCCAAATTTCTCTATTGTTTCTTTCATTTTTTACATCAATGAGAAGTGTGTGTGTCGGTTTGTCTCACACACTATATCATGTGCTTTAACTGGAGGATACTAAATATCCAAACATCAAACTTCATCTACATTTATTTCCCACATATAATTGTGGAAGAGACTATGTGGGGTCTGTATCTTTTGTAATTCCCACAATGAATAGTGGTAGAGGGGGTGAACCCTAGACATTTTTTGAAAATTGTTGTGAAGCCCGAAACCGGCTGTGTGTCAATTTTATTGCTCATATAAAATTCTTAGTGGTAGGTGATCTCTAAGGGGAGAGGACTAAGTCTCGGCTTGAGACTGAACCTCTCATTTTACTTCAATGTGCACTACATTTTTATTATACACCGTTTTATCTCTTTTTCGCTACATACATTAGCTAAAACATAAAACTATTTTTCTTTCACTTTGATAGTTAGTTTTGGTTAGAGTGTGTATTTTTCTGTTTTAGTAAGCTTTTTTCAAATGTTGGAGAATTGTTTCTCACTAATTTAACTGAGGACTAATCACCCGGTGAGAAACTTGTTGACCAATTAGACATCTATATCTCTAATAACTTAATTAAGTGGGACATTTTCAAAACTTGGGGGATATTTTAAATAATTTTTTTAATCGCAATTTTATGTAGTAACTCAATTCACCCCCCTCTGGAGTATCCACTCCAACCAATATCCTCCTCTTATTCATCATTGATCTTTAAAAAGATAGATAGGTCATACATAATTTTGGTAAACTATTATTTCTATTATTATTTTATTATTACATGGGTTACCATTTTTAAATATATAAATATTTTTTATTTCCAATAAATAATAGTCAATAGGTAAGGGTAATCGTTTATTGAATATAGAAACATCTGTCTTTTTAACTTTCTCAAGATGTTAATTTATGGAGGAATAATAATCATTGTTTAGTTAAACCATTTCCATTGCCACATGTTAAACTCTTTTTGATTGAATATATATATTTTTATATTCTAGTTGGTATAGATGTCACACATTATTACAAATGGGTAATGCCACAAAAATTTCAATGAAAAAAATTCTGTTAGAAGATGTTGATCATGTGTTAGGTAATTTTTATCACAGGTGTTTAATTTACATAATGAGAATGCTATTACCTTTTCATTTTCTATAAGGTATACTCACAAACATTTTAATAAAGCATAATATTATATTAAAAACCATTATACACTACAAGGAAATGTACAAACAGGTTCGGTGACCAATCAATACACAATACACTTTAAAGTTTCGTCACATTATCCTATCGAATTG
Organism: Viscum album; assembly: GCA_963277665.1. Classification (NCBI taxonomy): domain Eukaryota; kingdom Viridiplantae; phylum Streptophyta; class Magnoliopsida; order Santalales; family Viscaceae; genus Viscum; species Viscum album. Next base: position 1,006,349,342 of record OY728119.1, on the reverse strand, counting down.
AAAAGCATTCTCTTCCATGTAAACAGTAGTATTAGATTTGAAAATTAGGAGAAAGTTCCCAAAAATTATTGGTATTATACTACTTATTGAAGAAAAAAATAATATTTCTATTAGAGTAGTTGGTTGTGGATATTATTTATTAAATTATATCATTTATGGATCTTTGAATATAACATCTCATGTGGTGAGATCACCCAGTGAGGATTATTTTTGTTTAAAAACCCAAACTTTTTTTAACATAGAATATAATTTATCCATTAAAAAAGTCTTTCGATAAATCCTCAAATGATCCAAATATTCTACCTTTCCCAAAGAATATATGAGATTATCTTCAATAAAAACTACCATAAATTATTCAAGGTAATCTCTAAAGTCAATTTTTAACAGATCAATGAAGATAACAACAGAGTTTTTTAGTCCAAATGGAATCAAAATGAGGTTATATTATCTATATCTAATGTGGACAACTATCACGTATATATATTAATCCATTACCCATTTTTTATTTTAACTTGATCAATTTTTTATCATTCATAAATTATACACACCACATAGTTTATTAAATATATCATTAATATAGAGTAAATGAAATTTTTTATTGATCATAATTTAGTTAAGTTCATCACAGTCAATATAGACATGCATTAATATATCCATCTTATTAACAAAAATAACTTTTTCCCCTTATGGTGATGAACTCAATAATATAAAATCCTTATTAATAATTTCTTGTGGTTTTTCTTTACTTTTTCCAATTTAATCGGATCCATTCTATATTGTTCCTTTTATATAAGTATAACATGAAATATGTTATAAATTGAAAACAAAACATTATGATTTACGTGAATATTAAGAACATATATATGAGTTCAATCAATATATCCTAGTATAACATGAAATTCTACAATTATGAGTTTATCTTTAACCATTTGATAAAAATACAACCTCACAATTAGGTACTAGTGCCATATAATGGAATTAAATTCCATAGTAATTTTATAATCAACCTTGTACTGATTGATGGTAATTGGATGATTTAATATATAAATCATTACATATAAATCTAAAAACAAAATATGGGATGTAAGTAAACAGATAAAATCCATTCCCAAAATAATATAAAATAACATAAAAGGATTTATTCTATGATTTACATGCAACATATTCTAGGATAATTCATTTAGAAAGGACTGATAAACAACATAACTAAATATCATTCCACCTAAATTTTTTACCAATAATTTTGGATCAATCATTGATGTCTAGACATGGTGTCTTTAAGAAATGTTTTATTAATAAATATTTGTGTAGAACTAGATTAAAATTAAACATTTGTAGTTATATATTAAATGATAAGTGTGCATTTGACCACTATATTATTATTCCCCACATTCAGAGTTGTGATAAAAACAGATTTACCTTATTCTCTTAGCATAATTTGTTTCTGATGTTTTATTATTTCCATCATCCCATGGAATTATTAACTAATTTATTTATAAATTGTGTCCTTTTAAATTAAATTTATGGATTTAAAATGAGGTTTTAGGTTGAGATTCATTATATTCGCATTAATTATTCATCTCCCTTACCTATTTTTCTCAGCTAAGATTATAATGGATCTCTTTTTCACATGTAAAAAATAGTCCCAATCCTTTCATAAAATTTCCCCCATGATTCATTCCATATTTCAAGTTTAAATATTATTTAAATTTCATCCCTTCAAGAGATATATCATTACATTTTTCCTATAAATCCATATTTGTTATCATATCATTATAACCACAAGTATAATAAGAGTCTTTGATCTATATTTCAACCATTAGAGTTCATCAACCAATTTCATAATTTATTCAAAAGTATCTTATAACTAAAAAATTTTAATTCTTGGTTCAATGAAACCAAAAAATTAGTTAATATTTATTTTAGAATCATTGTTATGATTAGAGGTATATCATATGGGACTCATAAATATTTTATCATATATACTTCTAGATTGATCATCATTTTATTTTAAATAATGTACTTTTTTGTTCATTTTTTCAATGAGATTAATGAAAATATTTAGTGAATAATATATTCTGGAACTCATCACATTCCATTGTATAATCGTTTTCCATTATATTTTTATTTATAAAAAGTGTCCACTATTGGTTTTCCCCACATTCCAATGATAAATGAAAAAATAATCTTTTAAAGGTCTAAGAACTACAAAACAAAACATATATTCTCAATTTAATTAATCAATTTATCAATTTTTAGTGTGTTATAAGACCCACTCAAAGAGGGTGGCCATTGTTTCATAAATAAAATGATATCAAGTTTCTCCTTTATTGGTTTTTTCATGAGATAAACATGGTATGAATTATTATTCATATCTTTTGACAATTTTGTGGTAATTGGTGTAAACTTTTCTCCAGATATTCCTAGCCTGCTTATTTTATCATCAAGAAAATCATGATATTTCCCATCACATACATTATTAACTATATTTCTCCATACCCCATAGAATAATTAAATAAATTGATAGATAGACCTGGGAAATTTAACATATGAATAAATAGAAACTATAATCATTTAATAATTAACTCATAAATAAATTTCAATCCCTAACTTATGAATCTAAAAGTTTTAATATTGGTTATCCATAGTCATAATTATATGTTTTTCTAACATAAATATATTAAAATCCCAAAAAATGGTTTATAAAGAGAATGTGAAGTAATCAAATCATGTCCCTTGAATGTGTAAAACTATGTAGGTTGTTAAGAATATATGTTTTGTACTAGGTTAATATCAAGGAATTACCCATCACGCCTTTTTGGGGGTTTTACCCATAGAGGCATCTGTACTAGTGCCAATATCCCCTTATATGTACCGAGGAAAGGATTTCATTTCTAACTAACCATATAAAAAATATTATAAAATTTTTAGTATTCCGTCATATATTTAGCCTCATCCCTTGGTTTTTAACTAATTTTCTCAAACTATAATTTATAAAATAAATAATAAAGTCTCCAAAAATATCTAAACCATACTATTATAAGAATCGGGGTTTCCCACTCCCACACCCCCGGATCTAATGCTAAATCAATCCATTAATCCCCCATCATTATACAAACATTGAAAACCCAATATGTGAAAACATACACATTCCATTATTTCATAGGAATAATAATTTTATTTCAAATATATCTTCAAAACCTGGAGAACTAAAGGTACAATGTCTCTAATGATTATTTACATTTGTGACAACACTTATGAATATTCTTCTATAATGGTACCCCTATAGACCATGTTCTGGACATATCAAAAGTTATACTCATATTTATATACAATTTAATGGGAAAAAATATTTTCTTAGATTATGTACATAGTATGAGTTAACATAAGAGAAAAAATGATGATAATAAGTGAAAATAATATAAACAGGTGAGTTTGATATCATAGTCAGGGTCCTTTAATATAACATTATGATTTCATACACAAATAAATATTGACCATTAATCAAAAATTTATGAATAAAGATCTGAGATTAATATAACACATAAGTCATCATAACAAGTGAGGATTGAAATATATATACATATGAAACAAATATAAGAATATAAATTGTAACATAGTGGATAAGGAATCACATTCTTAATAGCCATTATATACTGGATCAGGAATCTTGTTCTTTCCTATCATATCATAGTTTTTCTGGAATCATGTATCTACCTTCCTTATTTATCTCATGAGATATCATATGTTACCCAATTCATTGGAGGGATAAATAATTATGATCCCACCCATCCCATAATACAAATCATATATATGTGTCCCATGATAACATAAAAACATCCATACTTTATAAATTATTTATTGACTCTATTTTTAGATGAATGAATTTGGATTATTTCAAAAAACATATTTGAAGCTACGGACTGAGTCAGAGTGGAATTATAGGGATTAGAAAATTTTGGTGTAGTGATATTAAAAATATGAACATCATAATATCATATGCACAATGTTTTCATAAATAATTTACTAACTCCTAAATAGATTCTTGGATAAACATTTTATGACCATAATTAAATTTAGAATATAAATTTTACCCTAGGTGTGACACAACCTTTTACGTGTCGGTGGATCATTTTGTTATGTCATAGTTGAAAATTATAAGATAGATTAATTAATAAATTTATTATTTATTTACTTATCCTTAACTTATCCTCATATTAATAAACCATATTGCCGATGAATCACTAGGTTTATCTATATAACCATTAAAGAATTTAGTGGATAGAGTTCTCAGGTGGAGAGATCAGGTGGAGCTCATGTTGGAAGATGATCATGTGATCAATGATCCTGTAGCACGAGGATCATCGTCAATGAAGGAGATCATGGATCTCACCTACAATTACATAAAATAAATCATCATCAATGAATGATCCTAACTCAATGTATGCTATTAATTTATGGACTATACAACAATCTGTTTATCCCATATCAAATGAATTTCAATTATTATAAAAATGTTTACTAATCGATAAATGGTTGATTTGTGGGTATTGATTTATCTTTATTCCGTTATGAATATATGATATAATATTAATTTTTATGTATTGGTTCATCATTTGTTTTTCGAATATTTAACATCGAGTTGGAACTAATTGATATGATACTTTCATATTTTTATGTATTTTTATCCCCCACTCATTTGGAAAAAAATTCCTCAGTAGAATTCGATTAGGTTGATGGTTCAACAAATACTCATTGGAATATTGTTTCATACTCAATATTTTGGAAAACAGATCATAACTGGTGGTTCAATATTGGGATTGAAATTATGATCGAGGTGTGGCGATGACCATGGGTGATCAAGGATTCAATTAGAGACCCATGGTCTATGGTTTGGTGTGGTGATGGTTATGTGGTTTTTTAAGAATCATTTATTAATTGGATTAGGTAGATTGAATATTTCCACTAATAATGAGTTGAGAATGGCCTACAATAATCCATGATTTAGGGTGAGAATCATGGAGGATCTGGTATTGGTGGAGGTGAGAGTGGAACAACCTAAAGAACTATGGGATCTTAAAAACCCCAAACTACACTATGTGTAGTTTTAGAACACACACTGTGTAGTCCCCTAAGTGTAGTGTTTTGGGTTTTCACATGGAGGTAAATTTTACTCACTGGGTGTTGGGACCACATACCCAGTGAACCGTAGCCATCCATCATTGTGTGTAAATGTAGCACACACCCAGGAGGCCATGTGGAGCCACACACTATGTGTATCAGATCACATGTCATGTACACATATGTAGATGGAATGTCATGTACAAAGATGACATGGCCATTAGTCCATGTGCCCATACATACAATGGGGTAGGTAAACATTCCATGTAACCCGTTATTATCAATGTGTACAAAGAGTACACGCCCAGGAAACCATGTGACCTTACATGCTGTGTATGGTGGGGAAAAGATCATGTTCTTCAATAGGTATAAATGCATGGGTAGACAACAAACACTGAGTTCCAAATCATCCCCTACATGGAATCGGATGTAATGCAATCTTTGTTTTATTTAGAGAGTAATTTGACGGAGATTGTGTACGTGGGCCTTCCTTGATTACATGAGCATGGACTAAAATACATAGGCTCAACAAGATAGCACACACCTAGTTTCGGTCGACCTCTACACTGTATGTATCCTATAAGTACATGCTATGTTTATGAATAATGATATTTTGTATGAGACTGTGAGATATAGGCAAACTCATGGTAGATAAGATACGATTTTTACTCCCAATACATGACATTTACCATCTCTTGGGTAGTTTGAGGCCCTCATTCTATTTAGTGGACACTTTATTTTCTAAGGTGTATTCTAATGGTCCATACCCATTTTTTTAAATTGATTCATTTCAACATAATCATAGGATGTGATCCCCTCTATGAATTCATCTTGGATTGGGTTTCTAAATCCCTCCATGTGACTTGGTGTATGATCATATTTCATTTCATCATCATTCTATGGTGGGGTTTGAGGAATCATCATGAACAACTTACGTAGAAATGCAGTTCCCAACATTTCAATTCTTTCATGTATGTTCTTTAATACCCTAGATGCCATTTGTGAGAACCCCTATATTTGTATTTAGATTTTCAAAATTATTTTTAGGTTTAGTTATACCTTATAGTTCCATTTTTTGATCCCCTATCAATGTATCAACATATTTTTTTATCCATTAGGGTTATTTATGATTGATTGTGTATCTCAAGTGAGCCCTCTCAATTTCCACCATGATTTTTTATTACTCTAAGTTTCGAGTATAAAATATTTGATGAGTGCCACTAGTTTTTCAAGATATGATTAGTTTTTTCAATTAGATGAGTTCCATCATGGAACTCATATGAGCATTACCTTTGATCAACTAGTATAATCTTAGAATAGATGTGTTTCAATGCCTTTAATTGAAACTTAGTGTCTATATTGAGCATATCGCAGTTATTTTTTTATATCTTTTATACTGAATAGAATACCTTCATATTTATGGTTTAAATACTCTTACAGTTCCTTCTATGTAGTGATATCAGGGTGTCATACTAGGCATGTATATAATCACCCCTGTATGGGATTTTCCTAAAAAATATCTTATCCTATGTTGGTGATAATATTTTTATAGGATTCCATGGTGTACTAAGAGTAGGTAGATAATAGTTTATATTAGTTACAATATATGGATCATATAAGGATGCATGAGTTTTTTGAGTAACATACCCCATGTTGTTAGTGGGTTGGGTTCTTCTTCAGTTTTGGTTGCCTTGTGTTTGGGGATTTATAATTTGGTTGGGAATCCTGTGGCACTATATCATCAGATCGATGTTATGTGTGCATTTATAGTATTATTATATTTCATTTCAACATTATACTGGTGTATGGAAATATGTTTGCATGTGTAGTTAATTTAGGTTAAGGCCTCCCATTTGTATTATTCCTACAATGTGGTAGTCTCTAAAGCAATGACTATTGAGATAGGATGGGAATGTTATTCTCAGATTAAAAGTATCTAGGTAGGATATGATGTGGTAGGTCATGACATAGTGATATCTGAGCTATCAATCTTAGGATTGGAGTTTAGAGATTATCAATCTATGAGGATTGTTTTGGGGACTAGAGAAATATAACTAAAGTGTCTCAATATCAGTTTTTAGGATAGGGAACCTAGTGTCGGTGTAGAGGATGACATGTCCATTCATCATAACTATAATAACCTATGTGTTGTATCAGTACATGTATACACTAGTTGTAGGAAAAAACATTCAATCATACATAATTTAGGAATGGGTTTTGGGTTCCCTATACTTCTCGAGTCAACTCCCTATCAATGTTTTTTTGAATTTTGGGCATCACAGCTATCATTGGATTCTTCTATTATGATAATATATAGGTATATTTAGCAATATTTTTGTTTTGGTATTCTAGGAAATGATTTATCATTTTGGGAATCTTTGTCTGTGGTAATTCCTCTATTTAGATTGAAAGAGACATGTCCACCCATTTATCATCATGTTGAACCACCTCTGATGGTTCAAGTGTGTTCTCCCAATTAGGTTGATAAAAGTGTAGTTCTCGAAGTAACAACATATGAATAACCCTTTATTTGAGAACATCAAAAGTTGTAGGGGTAAATATCACCGTATACATCTTGGTGAAAAAGACCCCATCCTGATGTGGTAAAGGACTTGCATGAACCTATTGTGTGAGTGTCCCACATGGTTAGGAACCATTATAAAATTTCTCTTTATGGGGATACATCTCCGCGGGGATTAAAGGAATTAGTATATCTATTTGTTGGGGATGTTTTAGGTGGATCTTGGAACACATGGAAGAGGGATGATTCCCTGACCAAGAGGTTCTATTGTGACATGATCTAAATCCATGTTTATGATTTAGTTACCCCTAATATGGATTGTTTTGAGAAGTGGTGGATGTATTACTTTAAACAATTTTTTTGAGTCGGTTTGATCTATTGTGGTGTTGGGGTGAGTCTTGATTATTGAGAAGTAGTGAGAAATGGAATGGACAGTTTTTAGAAGGAGGACATTGTGCCAAAGAGGCTTAGGGTATGGCACACGACATGTCATTTATCTTCTCTTCACTAGTTTAAGTATTATTACATGGCCATGCGAAAATGTTTCCAAAATAGATCCTATTTTCTAGGAATACTGATTCTAGTGGAGCATTTTATCTCTACCCTTGTGTTAGTGGATCCTATAAAGAGTAATAGTTTTCACACACATCTATCAACTATGTGGCCTTAATCTGAGAGAAAATAGAGCCTTGTGTAGGATATATCCATAGTTCAAATGAGGCCTTATGATGTTTTCCTAATTGTTTTATTATTATTCATTCCTTGTTAACTATTATCGGTGAGGCTTGAAGTGTACCTTGGGTTGTGGGGTGGAATTTTCCATCTATGTTGTGAAAGAATCACTACTGGAAAGATGATCTTTCCCAACAATTCTATACCAACGGTTTGAAAAAACCGTTGGTATATCTACCATTTCCCAACGGTTCACCAAAACCGTTGGGAAATCCATATATTTCCCCACCTTTCCCAACGGTTTGGGAAACCGTTGGGAAAGAGTGACCCTTTCCCAACGGTTTAGCGAAACCGTTGGGAAAGGGTGTGTTTTGAGACTCTTTCCCAATGGTTCACCAAAACCATTGGGAAAGAGTGACCTTTCCCAACAGTTCAACAAAACCGTTGGGAAAGGGTGTCTTTTGAGCCTCTTTCCCAACGGTTTTGGTGAATCGTTGGTAAAGAGTGGCCTTTCCCAACGGTTCACCAAAACCGTTGGAAAAAACCACCTATCCCAACGGTTTTGAAAACCGTTGGGATAGGTTCTTTGATTTTTTTCCAGATCTACTAAACGAGAAAATTATATAAATAAAATTTTTAAATAATTATGATAATACATATATATATTTATGAAATTATGTTTACAAAAGTGATGTTAGCTTAGTGGTTAAGTCGTTCGATTATAAACGAGGGGTCCTGGGATCAAATCCCAGCGGATGTTTTATTTTTGGAATTTATATACCAATGGTTCCAATACCGTTGATATAGATTTCATATTAGCTATACCAACGGCTTCCAAAACTGTTGGTATAGGTCTATACCAACGGTTTTCCAAAAACCATTGGTATAGACCTATCCCAACGGCTTACTTGGCTACGGTTCTCCAAACCGTTGGTATAGGCTATACCAACGGTTTGGAGGCCTATACCAACGGTTCCAAACCATTGGTAAAGGTTAGTTTTCCAGTAGTGAATACCAAATATATATTGATGTTCCCATGTGTAGGAGGATACAACTAATTTCATTTCATTTTTATTATTTAATCCTTCGAGTAACAGATGTTATGATATTTTAAATTTCCATTGAATGGGAATGGTATAAGGATGTCTTCCCTAATGATTTTATATGCTTAATTATCCATCAATGTGTGTCTACTATATTTACCTTTACCCTGGATGGACTGATATTTTAACATTATACCAGATCACCCCATAGAGATTCTATACATGAAGGTGTAGTTGGGAAACTATAGAGGAAGGACTTAGTAAGATCAAGTGTGTTATCCTTAGTAGCTCAGTGTTGTTCTCCAAGAATTTAGGTGGGATATTGAGGATGTACAAGGATTATCATCACTTAAACTAGGTGGATTAGGATGGATTATAAACAATTGATAATTAATTAATTCTTCATATAGTGGTTGTTGGTGTATGATGTTAGTTTACATTATCAAAAACTATTTGTGTTATGGGAGAATAAAATAAGGGTTTATTTTTTAGAAATAATGGTTTCATTTAGTTCAGTTGCTACCATCATTTTTATAAAATTACCATAATAGTTTTGTGGGACTTATGAGTCTAATCCATACCTCTTCTTTCATTGGTTCATGTTAGTCCTATTTAAAAAATTCATCATGTGATTAGCATCAGAGTTGTTACATATGAGACCATAGAGGTTAGTTGTCGACATTTTCTAAAAGTACTATCTCTATGGGAAGCTCTCAAAGTATCATTTCTCGATTCACGAGGTCCAAATCATGGGATACATCTTCAATAATATGAGACTTATAGGGAACCAAAAAATGTTTGAGGCAGTGTGAGCTTATGTCCCACAAAAGAGTGTGGTGATGGTGGTTGATAATCAAAATGAATTTTCCATTATCTATTATTGAGAGAGGTGATTGCGAATTTGGCCTCTTTTTCATTTGACCCTTGAGGATGAGTATGGTCTAGTGTACCTACAGTCTAGGGTTGTTTCCCCTATTCTTCTTTGGTCATTCATAGAAGCACAACTTTGGGATACCAATTTTTAGATCTTGTGTGACCAGCTATATCGTGTACATGTTATTGATATATTTTATAAAGGTAAGGACAACATCATATTGGTAAAGGAGGGATAGTGACACTAGTGATTCTATAATGGGATTTGATACTGTGGTTTCAAGATTACCCATATTAGTACATCCAGAAATGGTGAGGATATACCATGATCCTAAAGTATTGGTTGGGTAGTTAAAGGAGAAACAACTTGTTTTCAGGATAATTTTTGATGCCTTACATATCATTATGTGATGTAAAGTTATTATTAATAGAGTGTTTGGGATGATTTTTCAGGAATTAGGTAGTATCACTTCAAAAAATTCCCTCAAATTTCATTTTAGATTGTGATTCATATTTCAAATCATTATTATGGAGAGTATACATGAGGCCTTTGGGACTCACATTCTGTTAAACATAGTGTGTCTACTCCAAAAAGATATCAAATTAAAGTAGACTATTTTTATTCAGGATATCATTATATTTATTTTAATGTTATTTACTATACAATACCGGAATAATAATCTACCATCTGCGGAGTTTTTGTATCATAGTAGTCACCACTCCACATTCAGTGTATCACTATTTGAGTCCATGTATGGGAGAAAATTTAGTTCACCACTTTTATGGTCATATCCAATGGGAGACTATTCTTGTGGAAATAGATTTTCTTCTAGCGATGGTTGTGAAATGTAAAATTCATCCAGGGGTCAATGAGGGCTTTTTGTACTGATGATGGTGGAATTTGGTTTGTGATTAGGAGTATAGATTTTACAAGAGATCTCACCAAATTGAGAGTTATAGAGATTTGGACAAGGTGATGGGCTATATCTATTGTTCATATTCCTTTATCTAGTTACCTCATTGGGTTAGCAATGTGGACTACCTCTTATATCTACAACTTAAGTTTGAGTGTGCCCAAAATATATTCCACTTGTCATAACTAAAGAGATATGAGTATGAATCATTTCACAAAGTCAACATCATTGAGTAGGACATTCTGGGTGGAGTTACCATTTCATCGATTTAGTAGTTTCTGTTGGTGTTTTAGAACTGATAGATGAATACACTTTCTAGGAAGTAGTTTCTCTTTGGTGTGTGTTTTTTGACATCATGGGAACCTTTTGGAAGTCTTGTGGGGGAATGACACCTATTTGAGTGCAAGGTAACCTCACTTGTGATTAGGTTTTCACATTTTATGATTAAAACCCTCAAATTTGGTGATAATTTAGTGTTACTATTTTTTCATGTAATACATTGGAATATTTGAAGTAATACTTTTGAATCTAGGAGAGGAGTTGGTGCAGAATTTCATAGCCCATAGAGCTTTGATGCAGTGTTATTTAAATTTTTAAAATCATCATATATTGCATGAATAGTTTTAAAGAATAATGTAATAAATCCTAAATGTAGTTTTAAGTTAGATATATATGTCCTCCATTAAATCTAGAATGTGGGGTTTACATTAGGGGTAACATATTTTTGATAAACATTGGTTGGTTTGTTTAAGTGTATTGCAGGGGTATGCAATCAAAATTTAAAATTTGTTTGTTTTTAATTATTCATAACATAATCCTAAAATTTATAGAAAATATTATGTTTTATTCCATATGGTTAACAATATAACCATAGAGGGAATGGGTGGTTAGTTAGCTTGTGTAGAGTTCTTGGCCGGAGGTTGTGTTGGTAGGTGATCATAGAATCATAGATTATGTACAATGAGGATCTTTATAAACATAGGATATCATGGACCACACCAATGAAAATAAAATTGAACTATTCGTCATCATTTATAGATCCAAACATGTAGTAGAATTTTTTTATTGATTTTATTCCACTATTTAATCCCATCTGAAATTCAATTAAATCCTTCAAAGATGATTTATTTGAATATTGATGGATGATTTGTGGGTATTAGTCTATCTTTCTATGGTTAGTAATTAATTATATTTGGATATAGTGTTTTATTTTATATACATTTATTATTATAATTAAAATGTATCCAATCCAACCTAAATTATAGCTGACCTTCATACCCCTTGATGTTTTTTGTGCTTTTCCCCACCAACCTTTCATTGTAAGATCATCAGTAGCATTCTGTTTGGCCTACAATTCAAAAAAATAGAAAGTTCACAGTCATGGTGATGTTAATATTTTATGAAATTAATCATAAGTATAGGTTTGGTATTGGGATAAATTACATGAAATATGTTAGGAGATGACCAATGGTGATTTGGGTTTGGATCAGAAACATGTGGTCTGGGTTTTGGGTCGATGACTGCAGCGTGGTGCGACATGGATCATTAACCTAGAAGATTAGAGGACCCAAATATGGCCATCAGTGATGAGGTATATGGGTTCAACACTATTCTATGATTCATAGTGATAATAATATAGGATCCAAAAGTTGAGGATTTGTGGAAAAAATAGAGTGAAGAAATAGTGGGATATGCACAAACCTGAAAAACACGATGTGTAGTTCAAGGAAATATGTTGTGTAGTCCCGAATATGTGAAGGTTAAGGTTATTCCATAGATTTAAATATCACAAACATTGTGGTGGGTCCACATATCATGTTACCCTTATCCATTGAGCATAGCCAATAACAAGATTAAACAACCAAGAATCCATGTGTCACATTATTCCATGTGTATTAGATCACATGCTCTGTACACCATGGTAGATAACATATTGTGTATATGGAGTACACACCCATGAGTCTATGATACTCCACATGTTGTTTGGTACACAAAAATGTCATGTGGGGGATCACACATCGTCTAACCTATGTGGATCCACGTGTATATAGAGTACACTTTTGGGAGACAATGTGGCCCCAGATGCCATAGATAGCAGAGAAAACACTAAGTAAGGCATAAGTTAAATGAGGATGAGAAAAAGACAATTTACACATATTGACCTAGTCCCCACATGACATATTACTTGAATAAAACCATGTGTACTTTAGGTTGTTCATATACATAGCCAATGTACATCATCATGCCCTGATTACCTGGGCATGGGATATTGTACACAGGCTAGACTAGATGGAACATGTTGAGTGTTATAAAACCTCAATACTACATGTATCCTAAAAGTTCAGTTTATATATATATAGAATGACTTTTCATGTGATTTTCTCAGACACAGAAATACCTGGGGTAGATATGACATGTTCTGTTCTTCTGATTCCCACTGTATCATTCATCAGTGTACTTTGAGGCCCTTGTTCTCATTAATGTCGCCCTATTTCTATATGGTGTGTTCCCTTTGTCCATCCTCATGTGGGTATAGTGAGGAATTAAATCCTAGTCATAATATGTGGTACCCTATTTTGTATTATCCTGGGACAGAGTTTGGGAATCCATCTATGTGACCTAGGTTGCGATCTTTTATCATTCTTCATCATTTGTTGGTGTTGTTTGAGGAATCATAACGAACAACTCATGTGGGAATGTGATCCCCTACATAGAGGGTTATTTAAGGTAGTTTATGGTATACCATATATGTCCTCAGTGAAATCCCTTATATAGGTAACAAGATATTTTGAGTTATAATTAGGTCCTGGTATACCCCATTGGTCCTGGGTGTGGTCCCCTATTTGTGAATCGACCTTTGTTGTCTTATAGTTAGGTGAATTCTAATCGAGTGTGTATCTCAGATGAGCCATCCCAGTTTCCTTAATTATTCTTCATAGCTAGATCAAATTAGTGTAATTTCATAGATTATTTACATCAGTGTACTAATACTTGAAGAGTAAGGAATCTCATAGGAGTTACATATGTGATAGAAAGGCTCATGGAGAGCGTTCTCGCTGATTAGTATTACTTTTCATTTTCTAGTAGAATCCTTTTCTTGCAGTAAAATAATGACCCCACCATGATACTTATTACCTATCATGATCTTGACTTGGTTATTTTTTTGAATATTTTTATGTCTTATATCCTAATATATAGATATTTTTGGTTATGGGATGACTAATCACTTCATGCTTTGTGGTTGGTGATTTCAGGGTGTCATGCTGGGTATGTATATGCTCACCCACGCATGGGATCTTCCCTAACATGTCATGTATTATAATTGTGAAAGTATATTCATTGGAGTCCTTTTTAGATGAGTATTTGGTTTATTTTAGTTTTAGATTAGTTATACTAGAATGCCCTTAGATATGTCTAGTAGTTTTTTTGGTAGATTCCCCCATGTTTTATACATTTATGTTCTTTTGCAGTTTTGGAGGGCTAGTATTTATCCAATTATAAATTATTTATTATTCTTACATTACTATAATGCAGGATATATTTAATGCAAGTATTTATAGTATTACATATTTTTCTTTCATCATTATATTAGTGTACATAGATTTGGGTGTGTATACATGTACTTTAGGATAAGGCATACCTTGTGTGTGATATGCCTACTCAGTGCTTATTTCCAACCCCTATCATATTGGAGGTTCGATTGGGATGTCATTCTTGGAATACCTATATAAAAGAAAGAAAAATTTATTTTGGTTCATAAATGAGTGGTATAAAGGGTGTCCATTTTTGGACTGGAGATTTGATATTTTCTTGATATCATTATTGGTTTCAAACTAGCATTGTAGTGTTGAGGAATCTCAAGTTCATCTTATATTCTAAAGAGCATATTGTTGGTGTGGTGGTCAACATATCCATTCACCCTGAATCTAACAACCTTCTTATTTAATCAGCACATATATTAACATGTTATTGAGAAACCATTATAATTTGCATCGATAAGAATGGGTGGGGGTTTTATGTCCTTCTTGAGTCATCTTCCCCATTTTGTTCATTTGAAATTTTTTCATTTGGACTATAATTGGATGATTCCATGATGAAAAGCATCTCGGATTTAATAGTAAGATCATGGATATGATCCTCTCCGAGATTAGGTTTCATTTTTTGGATCTTCCCATAACGAGGTTCCTCTAGGTGGATAGTTATTGATGTCTTCATGCATTGAGAATCATGTTGATCATCCTCTGGTATTTTAGATGGATCCTACCTATCTGGTTGAGTAGTGGTTAGTTCTTGAAGTACCATCGGGTGGTGCGACAAAGAAATGTGTACTTTGTGATTTACAAAGATAATGGTCAACCCGGGATTCATGCTCAGTAAAACCCCCTCCTAAGGTAGTAGAGGATAGGAAAAAACCTATGGTGTGACTTACATTGTTAGTTAGGACCACTCTTGATGGTTTTCATAGTGTATAAACATTTTATGGTTGACATCGGGTTTTTGTAGAGCCCATTTTTAGTGATGTTTTTTTGTGGATTTTGGAAAACATGGAAGATGGATTCTTCCCCCACCAATATGTGTTCTTATGATATTTTCCAAAATGATGTGTGTGTGTGTGTTAGTGGTGCCAAAAGTAGATAATGTTGAGGTGTGGTGGATGATTTCTTTTAACAAGTATGTTTTATGTTTTTCTAATGCTCTATAGTTTCGGAGTGAGGCTTGGTTGTAGATAGTAGGTGTGCATGGGAAAGGATAGCTTCATTCAGTATGTTATTTTGTCTAGGAAGCTTTATGTGTGATTCAATGTACAACATGTTTATTCTCTTCTCCAACTATAGTGTTAAAACATGGTCTCAAGGCACAAATTCCTGAGCATATCTCCTATTTGAGTCATAGTGATACAACTGCATACTTATAGCATGAACCATTTATTGGATCCTTTTGTAGATATTATTAGTGACCACAAACTTCTATCAATATTGTGACCTGATACTAATAGAATATTTTACCTTGAATAGGATATTTTAATAGTTATAGTTAGAACCTATGATGTTTTCATCACTTGGGACTAATTGATTATTTTCCATGTCGATCTAACTGTTACTAGTGATGGTTATTGTGTACATGGGATATTGTGATTTTCTTATCTTATTTGGTTATAATGAATCCCTAGAAAAGAAGGATGAGCTCATTTATTGGAGGATATAACTTCTTTTATATCATTTGGATTGTACAATTCTTGGAGCAATAAATTTCATGATCATTCAATTTTCTACAGTCTTGGATGAGTATGAGGATGTATTCTATAAGGTTGTGTCTAATTTACCTCTCTATTTAATTTTTTCTTAAACCTTAATGCAAAGATGACCTTAAATTTCCACCAGCACATCATATGACCCAATAGAGTGGGGAGATTTTATGGCTTAGTTGGAGAATCTATAGTAGTATGGATTTTTATGACCTACTGTGTTTTCTTGGGAATCCTAGTATTGTTCATATAGAATAAGGGTATGAGCATGAGGTTTTCTATGCATTAACACCACATAGACAAGGTGACTCCAGAAGGATTATCCACCACTAAGAATTGATGACTTCTTCTTCTAGTGGTGTTGTGAGAAGTGGTTCTTGGACCTTAACATTTTTTTATCTCCACCTCCATATGTGAGAGGCGGATTTGCATATGGTTTAATTATAAATATTCATTGGTTTATTTGAATTCAAGGTGATACAATTTGATATTTGGAATTCCCAAGTTGTGTTTTTGGGAATTAAAAATTGGATCATTAACCCTTCTTGGATCAGTTCACGGTTGAATTATTTAATGACATATTGGGGTACTCGACATCATAGTCATAGCAAGTGAGACCCTTGATGATGGTTCTAGAAATGTTCTCAGATTAACAACATTATGGGAAGATAATGATGTGGCATTTATGAATTAATGATTTCCGCATCATTGAATACATATTAACAGAGATAGAAGGGATAGTGAACCTAGTAAAGGTTATGGTAATGTGATCTTGAGATACATCCAAGAGTGTTAGGACGGTTTTGAATGCTCCCAATAAGTTTTCTAATGGTTTTTTTAGAATGTTGATAGAGAACAAGGCCCCATTGCAGTTGACCATTTTATATGAGGATAATAAAAGTTACCTTCAATCAATGGTTGTTACCCCTCTAATTCTTCATCTATCCAGGGATTAAAAACATGGGGATATCTATTGAGATATCTTATGTGACCAGATATCCACTAGAAATGTTCTTTATAGACTCTCTAATGTTGGGGAGAACATTATCCTTGATTAAGTATGGATGTAGATGATAGTAATTCAATGAGAGGAGGTGTTGAGGAGGCATCAAATCTTGCCATATCATTATATCCATGAAAGGTTAGGATATACTATTTCCCCTTAGTATCGGTTCGGTAGTAGAAGAAATTGTATCATTTTTTATTTAAACTCTTGATGCTTCGCCTATTTAGAGATGATTACCGGAACTGATCAATGAAGAGTTTTGGATGCTTGTGTATAAAATATGTAGTACATGTTCAATATTGTCCATTGATGATCATTTCACTCCCTGATTCTCACTTCACATCATTGTTATGGAGAGGATATAGGAGGCCTTTGGGACTCTATGTCTAATGAGTGTTGTGTTTATACCCCCTAAATATGGCTAGGTAAAGCAGAATGTTCAGTGTTTGGTGAACATGTTTTGGGCTTTCATGATAGTTATGATCAATATATGTAATAATAATACATCATTGGTGTAGTTTTTGAATCATAATAATTTCCACTCCACTGTCAAATTCATACCCTTTGAACTCATATATAAGATACATTGTAGGTCGCCACTTTACTACTCAGAGCTAGTGGGAGATAGTTCTTGTAAGTATATAGTTGGTTCTTGAAATATCATTGAAATGAATAGTTCATCCATGTGTTGATGAGGACTTCCCTGATACATCAAGAGACCATTTTGGGAAAACAATGGTGGAATTTTAAGTTCTATGAGGAGATAATGTGCTCCAAGAGATATCAACTCATTTAGGGTTATATAAATTTTACGTTGGGATATAATAGAGACATACATATTATCCATACAACAACAGTTAGACTATACACATGATTCATTCCACATGTGATAGGAAAGGAAATAACTGCATTACTCATTGCATGATGTCGACTAGGATGATCTGAATGTTGGGGGTGGAGATACCTTTTGGAGCACTTTGATGATCCTCATGGTGGCTGGGAACTAACAAGAGCAGACCAGTCATGGGAATGTTATTCCCTTGGGTGTGTGTTTCATGATATCATGAGAACCATTAGAAAATATCATGGGGTGGGAAACCCTTTTAAGATAATAATATCCTCACTTATGAATTGATTTTATATTTTTGGATTAAAATACACGAAAAGGGAGAATATAATGGTAATGTTTTTTTCTATAAGGCATTGGATTATTATAATAAATATTTTGAAATATAAGCATTATGCCGGAATGGAACTCTAGGGCCTAGAAATTCATGGTGTGGTGATATTAAAAATATTTAATGTATCGTATCCAATGATATTTTTTGTAATTAATGAAATAAATACCAAATTGTGTCTTAGATCATAAATATGAGAAGACCATTAAATAAAAAATGTGGGATTTTCCCTAGGCACAAAATAATCTATTTTGGTCTCATGTGATTATGTTAAATTTTTACATGCACAAATAATATAAAAAATATTCAGATATTTATTTTTAATTTATTTTTTAGGACCGAATAATCATATTTTTAAACCATTATATGAAATATTCTATGTTATTATCAACATATCCCATGATGGAATGAATGTATAAATAGATGGTGTAGAGGTCACATTGGCGGATGATCATGTGTTCAAGAATCAGGTACTTTGAGGATCGTTGTCAATGGAGTATACCATAAATCTCTCCATTGATAATGAAGTTGAATTGTTGCTCAACATTTTTCAATATAAACTCAATTTATGATGTTTTTGTGTTAATTTTAACCCCATTATAATCCAATTATATACTCACGTCAATACATAAAACAATATTGATCCATGGATTGATGGTAAATATGATGGGTATTTAATTATAATCATATTGTTAAAAAGTTACTATATTTGACTATTTTTTGTTTATATGATATTTATACATAGATATAATATAAATGAATTGATTCAAAACCAAATAATGGATAATTGTATTCCTCTTATTTTATTTTTTCCACCACCTTCAATCGTGTGTTCATCATTAACTTTTCATTTTTCCATGGATAAAACAAATACCCAATGTAAGATCATTATACAATCGATATTTAGAATAATAGATCATCGTCATGGGTTGGATATTGGTATTGATGACATTATCAAGGTAAATAAATTAAAAAAAATGATAGTGGTTAAGATCATAAACCCTCAGTATGTAGTTTGGTGCAGTTATAGTAGCAAAATGTGACATGAATTGTTTCTTCAGTTGATTAGATTACCAAAATCTAGCCAAAGATGTTGAGGAAATCATGTTCACCCTAGATCCACTGTAAAGGGTAAAATTGTTGTAGATCCTATAGTGGAAAATGTAATGAGTAAAACCACATTAAAAACTCAAGGTTTTAGGGGAATACCAACACACAATGAATGTAGTATAGAAAAACACATCATGTTGTCACCTCTATATGGTGAATAGGGGTTTTGTGAGGAGTTAAATATCACACACTACTTATAGGGTCCACACATTGGGTGGACCATAGTCACCCATCTCAGCATGTCATGTGAGTACATGGATAAGAAGCCATGTAGAACTATAGAGTACTTGTATCCGACAACACTCCATGAAAACCGTGGAATGATGGATCAATGTGTATAGAGATTACAAGCCCAAGAGGCCATGTGAACCCACACACTGTGTGGTGGGATAACACCTCATGTAACCTATGTAGATCAATTTAAATAGGGAGTGAATTACAAATAGACCATGTGTCCACACATACCATGTAGGGGGTGCGGGGCACATCATGTAATTCAGAAGGAGCATTGGTATAGGAAGACATCATACACCGAGTGCAGACATGTCCCATACAAACCATGTGACATGTATTTAACCTTATTTACCTTGGAAAGTACTTGAACATAGACAATGTAAATGAAAAAACAGAGAGTAAATGGTCATATGATATATAATAGGGACTTGAACAGACAGTACATGTAGAGTGGAAACTAAATTATACAATTCATGTTTGAAAAAAAGGGAATGTAGTGTATATAAAGAAATAAAGTACCTCTAAGATAGAGAGACACAGTCATGGTAGAGGAAGAATAGACATGTTGTGTACTCCCAGCACACACCATGTACTTTCTCCATGGATATTTGACTATCTAGATCTCTTCAGTTTAGACCATTTTCTCTAGGTTGTGTTCCCTTGGTCAATCTCTATGAGGGTATAGTAAGGCATTACATCATGAAAATAATTTGTGATCCCCTATTTAGATTTCATATTAGATATAGTTTGAGAATCCCCTCATGTGTCCATGTGTGTAAACCTTTGTCGTTTATTTATATTCCTTATGGCGGGTTTGATGAATTATCATGATCAACTTACAGAGGTGTAAAATTCCCTATATAGTGAGTTATTCCATGTAGGGTCTGATGTACAGAATATACCCTTATTGAGATTCTCTATCCATGAATCGGGGACATTAGATTTCCATTTTGGGTGTGTTATACGCCAAAGATCATGGGTGTGATACTCTATATATGTATCAACATCGGTTGTCTTTAGATGAGGTGAATTCTAATTGAGTGTTTATCTCATAGGAGTCCTCCCAATTTCCTTCATGTTTTATTATGGATAAAATCAATGATTTTGATGTATCATATGAGTTACATTGTTATAGTAATACTCGATGATTGAAACTTCTTAGATTGGTTCTATTAGGTATGGAAACTCTCATGGAATGTGTTTTCCTAGTAAAATGTTTCCTTTGAACATCTATAATAATCCTAGGCTTCTAGTGAGGTTAGGACCTCACCTCTAGATGTATCATTTATATTAATATTATCTGGATTATTATTGTTATATTTATAAGTCTCATATCCATATTGATATACCTTTTTGGTGTTCAGATAACTAATATATATATGTTTATTGTTGGGAAATTTTGGGGTGTCTTACCAGTGATGTTTATACTCACCTTGAATGGTGATCTACAAGAATATGTCATCTCTTATGAAGGTAATAGGATTTCAGTTGGATGCCTTTTCAGAAAGGGAGTGGTGGGGATTTATAATATTTTATTTATCCTAGAAATAACTCTGAAAGATCTTGGAGTTTCTTTCAGGTAGCTACCCCTATGTTTTCATTATTTTGGGTGATTTTATAACATTGGTGGGGTTTTATTTATCCTTTTATACTACTGATGAGTTCCCTTTGGTACTCTTATGTGAGTTAGATGTTATGCATGAATATATTGTGTGATTTTTTTGCCATTTTTTCATTATCCTGGTGTATAGAGATGTGTGTGTGTAGGTACTTAAGGAAATGGCCTCCCATGTCAGTGATATGCCTAAATTTTGCTAATCTCCAACCCATGTCCTATTGGATGCGGGATGGGGGTGTCATTATAGGCATACCATCATCCATGTGGGCCACATTAGGATGATTCATGACACATCACTTAATTATCCCAAGGGGAAGAGATGAGTTTCATTAAAAAAGAATATAAAAATTCAAAAACCATCTATATAAAGGCAGTGGATGATAAAATAAGAACATATCTTATAAAAACTATCAAATAATATCATCAGAGATATATAATTCCAATTTTTAGATTAACAGATAAATCACATTGGAAAACAAGAAGAAATATACCTTTTTATTTAATAATAATAAATATAATATTTTAAAAAACATGTAATCACATGTGATGGAATATTGATAAATAATATTTCTTATAATAGTGAAAAATGCATTCATACATAAATCATTAAAAATGTACACCTTTTTTGACCTCTATAAAATATCAAAATATTATATAATTTTTTTAAAAAAATAAAAAAAAATATAAATTTATAGATTTTTATATCATGGACATGGACATCCAAAAATTAATATAGACATTAAGGAGTTATATTACTAATGGAAAAGAAAAGGTGGGCCATTTTCACTTGTAATAGGAACATCAGGTAAGTAATTTTCTATGGGAATTAAAACATAGTTAGGGAATGTAATTAAAATAATAATAAAATTATAGTAAATAAATGGTTGTTGATTTGAAGATAAATATCACATAGTATTTCCCCAGAAGAAAATTAAATCATGAAAAATTTGATTTAAAGATAATATTGGAAAAAAGTATTACATTTTTCTCATTTCTACCATGAAATATATTAAACCTAATGTATAGTGACAATAATCATCTTAAACACTTATTTTGGAGATTTTTTAAATCTTTTACATTTTAAATTATTTTATTATAATTATTCCCTATACATGTGTTACATATATAACTTTCATTTTCATCAATTAATGTTAGTAAATTTGAATTTTTTTCAAGCATGTTTTGTAATATTGATATCGAACCCAATTATATTATTCCAAATTCACCATTAACATTTTATAAAATGATAATGAAATTATATTTTTGAATGATTTAATAATCCCCATTTCCATATTATGGAACAAGGTTCACGATTTGTAAGAATGAGATACATAATGATCTTGATTTAGACAATGTATTGATGTTCTTGAGTTACATTTAATGATGGTTAATATTTTCCAATCTATTCTGAACCCCATTTATTAAATATATATATCATTTAAATAATATATATTCATCAAATATTTTTTAAAATAACCCATGTATGACGGTGAGGAAAATTGAATATATCGACCATGGATGCATTATTCTTCACAAACACTAGATTAATGTTTTCATTTTCTAATGAATGAGATAGTTATTTTGATGAATAATTAATATTTATAGTGTCAAAATAATTTTAAAAATATCCTATTTATATATTAAATAAATTATTATAATCATTCATTTTAGGGGATGATGAAAAATAAAACACTTCATCCATGGAGACAATCATTCACACATAACACGAGAAACATTTTCATTTTATTAATGAATGAGACACTACAATAATATTTTTATTACATCAATACAATGACATTTTCGTATAAAAAAGTTATTAATGTCATTTTATTAGGGTGTTTAGAAATTTTTTGGAGGATAATGGATGATAAATATAAAAATAAAATATTTGTTATTGGATAATACCCATGTTGAGAGTTAGAGACTTCTCTTGAAAGAACTATTATAAATGGATCCCATGAGGATGTTTGAGCTACCATGGAATTTGAAACATATGTGGGGATTAATGGAAAAGTAAAATATGGAATATATTCTTGAGTAATTTGAATAATTTTTTGGCTTACTGTGGGTGTATTTGATATCCTTTTATAGTTAAAAAATATGTAATTTTCCTTAGAATTAAATGGTTTTTGGGGGTAAAGATGGAATCACATGGGATTTTGGGAAGTTAAATAAAAAAATTGGTGAGACGTATCAAAATGACTTTAAACCCAAAAATTATGTGTTTAATTTAATATTATCAAAATTCTTGCCACTTGAGTATACCATTTTTAGGATTATTACGCTTGACTAATTCCTTAATATGGTAATAAAATGTTGACTAAAAATATATGATGACCAAAATTTTTAGTTTTTAATTTTTTTTTTAAATTTGGAGGATTTTTATTCTATGGAAATATATAATTTTTGTAAAAATTAAATTATAAATTTAAACATATGTAATATAGAAAAATCTATTTTTTCTATGAAATTAATTTTTTTACATTAACTATTTAATTATTCATTCCTATAATTTATAATTAAATTATTGTTAATATTTTAATCATATAAATTATATAACTCATCATAATTTAACTATAATATATTTATCTTGTTAATATAAAAATACAAAGACTATCAAAATACAATTTTAGGAGATATCTATTTTTATAATAAAATGATCTTATTAGTTATTTAGTTATAGCAAGTGAATTGTTTCAATTAATAATTATGAAAAAATAAACTCTTTTTACTTTTTATAAGTATTTGAAAAACTTTTAGCATTTATTTGTACCCACCAATTTACCATCAATATTAAAAAATAATATCTTAACCTTTTTGGTTTTCAATAGGGTCTGAAATATGTTATTCAATGGAATATTTAAAAGTATAATACATAATAAAATTTCATTATTTTATATGATAGAAAAGAAATATAATTTCTACAATTTTTTCAATTTGTATTTCTCACATATGATACCATTATAGAAATATCAAACATAATAATCTTCTTCAGAACCCATAAAATGTAAAAATAATGAAATTTTATCTCAAAAGGATAGTATGGTTAAACCTAAGATATGATAATTGACGATCATATGTGAAAATATGGTGTTAATATGGTTATTTGAAAATAATTAATGCTTACGGAAATAATAGAATATAATTCTATCCAATAAAACATAAATTGAAAATAATCTGGGCATAGAGCCATGGGAATAATATAAGATATGTATCATTAGAGTGTAAAAATTAGAGTTAGTAATTCTAATATAGGGAAACAATATATAGGCATAGTAATGTTTTACACACATAAGCATAGAAAAGAAATAATTATTTATATTCTCACATCAAAGATAATCCCCACAATTTGTATGTATCCTCATAGTGCATTTGTTTCACTCCTCATTCACATAGACAAAGTGGAAGGAGTCTGATAGTGGACAGGGTTAACTCCTCATTCTCATACATGTAATCTCATGAAGAGTAAATAATCCCCCAAGGTATTGGAGGGATGTATGATTTAATTCCAAACCATGATTTAATTAATAAAAATTCATTGGTGTGCCATATGAAAACAGTAATTATTCCATCATAGATTAATTAACTCATGAGAAAAAAAGCATTCATAAACACATCAGAAAAATATGTTCATATGGTATCCATAATAAGAAATTAGAAGATATCGTTAGAGTATATCCATAGTGAATAAAAAAAATTATTGTATTTTGACATAAATGAGAACTAATATTTTTATATTTTACAAAACTTATATAGAAAACAAATAAGAAATTTAATTTTTTTATAAACATTTTCTGGAAAATAAATATTTTAAAAAACATGAATACTAGAAATTACATTAAAAAACTAAAAAAATATTGAATGAAATAATCATAAAGATCCCCAAGTAATATTACAAAAAAATAAATTGTTGTTAAAATAGATAAAAAGGAAGACTCTTTATACCCTTTTATAATGATTAAAAAATTCCATAAAAAATTTCCCACATAGAAAATATTACATATGATTAATTTCAAATTCATGTAATGAAATCCAAGTATTATTAAAAATTAATTTAATAAGTTATTAAATCATAAAAACAGAATTCATAAAAAATATTAATTATATATATTTGTGGTAAATATTTATTTTTTAATAAAGAGATAATATCATTTCCACTTATATCCATCCATTCAATTAATTTATGAAATGGTGGTAGGTGATATGGTATGCACACATTCAAAACCTATAAAATAACTAAATGAGAATAATACTAATGTAATTTATTTTGATAATGAATAATTAATTTATACCAATTTAAATTTAACAAAGTAATCAATGATTTCAAATTCAGAGTGGGAAATAAACCATTATCTTGGACTTATGATTAGATGGACTTGTTATAACACATAGTAAAATAAATATTATATTATAATATATATTAATTTTAATAATATTCATATATATATTACTTAGTATAATTATTTTCTTATCCCATGCTATTCATAAATGAATAACTTTTAGTTAATATTAATTTTCAGGTGTTAACTATACCATTTTTACATGGATGTTTTGGTTTGGTGTTAATTTTTCATTATCCTTTGCCATTTTTTCATAATCTCATGTATTTTAATAATGATTTATTATATTGTTTTCTTATATTTCCTACGTCCCGTGATCATTTCTTGGAACTTCTGGTGACAATTCTCCTGTAATACTTAAAAATGTTTTCATTGTGAAATTCAATTCAATAAACAGAAATATCTCCATTAGTGAATTTATAGATATGATTATATAATTATGAAAAGGTAATGATATAATAATTATTTTATGATAGTATTTTTTGATGTTTTTTATTCATTCATGTTTTAATCATTTTAACTCCGTACATCCATGTGGTAAAACCATGCAAAAAAAGAAAACATTATTTGAATCCATTAGTAGGAACACGTAACTTTAAATAAAAGTAACACATTAATATTACAATAATGATTTGAAAAATGTTATTAATATGATGAATAAGTTTTACAATGATTTATACAGAGAATATACAAAATAATTATTAAGGATAACACTAACATTGAGGTCTGGAATGTCCTCTTAGACAGCCACTTGAAAATGAGTCGTCGGTGACTTCTTATTGTGACTGGGGAATCCAAAAAATAATATAGTATCTTTATGAATATTTTTTGGGTATGGATGTTGAAGGTATTTGAAGTAAATTACTATGTATATATGGGTATGGAAGGGTTCTATTTATAAGTTACCTTGTGTTTAATTTTCAAAAATACAAATTAATTAATGTATAAGGTTATCATTATAAAAAGGGATATTTACAAATTTGAAACATAATTGTCAATGGGTGATGGTAGGTAGATTATTCCCTCATAAATCCATTTAAATATACATTTTTTATGATATTATAGGTCATTAAACCTTATTTTAACTCTCATAATTTATTTTTTCATTTACTTTAGTGACAATGTTTTACCTTAGTCACTTATTTTTATACCTAATAATGAAATTGAACTTATTATCTAATTTTATTAAGTCACTTCAAAATATAAAATTGATTTTATTGGGTAAAACATTAAATATTGAATAAATTTAATGATAAAAACAATTTCAAATTGAAAATAATAGTTTTTGGATATATATATTTTAAAGTAAAAAATAGATATATTATTATTCATTAAAAACTAATAATAATTTTATTAATGGTGTTAAATTTGATTATAAATATGAACAAATAATTTTATTAAAATAATTATTCATTTGTGATCCACTGAATTGATAATAAATAATTACACAAAATAAATAATCAATTTCATTAAAAATTACCCGTTTAAATATGAAATAAATTTATTCACTTTCAGAAAAACCGAGATATTTCAGCATTATTTTTTTGTAAATATATAATATGTTATATATAATATTTCAAAAAAACACCAAACAAAAAAAATAATGATAATTTTTTTGAGAAAAAATATTTTAATGTAAGAAAAATTCATTTTGATAATTTATTAAGAAAAAAATCATTAAAATTACAAGAGGAAAAATCCACATGTAAACAAAAATACAATGAATAGAAAATCTTTCTCATCCTGGGTTTCTATGAAGATTATAACCACATATGAGACTATAAATTCAAGGAAGAGAAATAAAAATAAAATATACATATTAAGGGAGAATAAAAAAATATGTTTTAAGGTTTTTTGTAATGAATATGAAAATATATCTAGGAATAAAATATGATTGTTTTTATATAGTCATTATAAATAAGGTTTCTATTTTTGTAGTACCCCAACTTGAATAATCGTGTTTGATATGTGGTGTCTCATGGCCTCTAGTTAACCATCCTACATATAAGATGGTAACGACTTGTATCTTGGGGCCTAAGTGGAACCATGAGGATACAATTCCGTTAGTAATAGAAAAAATCATTATATACAACAGTGGAAACAATAATTACTGTAATAAAATAACGATAATGAGAAATGTATAGAAACAATAACATCCCATGATATAAAAGATGATAGATGGTTATCAGTCAATCATAATGGATATCCATATGTACAATAAATCTATATATTTTAAAAATAATGAAAAAATAATAATGATAAATCTCCACATCGGATATCCGAGTCTTCCTTGACATCACCTCAAAAAACCTACTCCTCATATCCAACATTACTATGCATAACCACTAACCATATCTGAAATCTAGATCAAAGTGTCTTCATGTTCCCAAATATTCCCATGAAGGGTGAGGGTTTAAAGACATACATGAAAACTCCAATTGATCTATAAAATAATTGAGCCAATGTATAAATGTATATTACATTATAATAATGTTTGTGCATAAACAATTTCCATTTCATCGTGCACTAACCCAGTTGTACCCCACCCTTGTCTCATCCTTCTTTGACACCAAGTCAAAATGAATATAAGAATTAACTATATCATGACTTACATCATTATGAATAGTACTCAATTTTTCTATATAAAAATCATTCAACTGTATATTGTTCACATTCTATATTTAAGGAATAATTGTTTTCTGGCCTTATGTGAAAATCACATTTTCCACATGTCGACCAAATTAACTTCTATGAGGTAAGTGATACTACTACATGTTGACACAATATATGGCCAAATGGAAATCCAAATTCACCCATTTCAACAAAATATCCATCTCTGGGGAAATAAAAATCACCCCATATCTTCTTTGAAGAGGAAATCACTAAATTCTAAAGACAATAATTTCATACCCTCTAAAACAGGAAACTAGTTGAGCACAACCAACCTAATACCTTCAAACTATTTAAAAAGAAACCATAAATGGTTCCATATAAAGTAAATATCAATTCAATTAATAAGCATGACATATTAAGAAACATTTCACCATACACACATTCAACCATGTGGAAGTCAAATCAATCAAGGGAGTCACAGGCTATACAAACCCACCCACATGCATATCAAAACAATCTTGAGTCTCCCAAGCTACAAACTCACCCACATGTAAATAAATTAAATAAAGGATCATGTAGGATTCACACACAACCAATGTATATAAAATAATGAAAAGATATCAAATGCTACACATTCACCCACATGTATATCACAAAATATTAAGGTGACACGAGCCACATGAACACATAGATAAATATCCCAAAAGGAAAGGGTTTCAAGAGCCATTGACATACCATCATTCTTATCATAACCTGAAAATTCCTAAAAATTATGAAAATCGAAAATAGTTACTACTTGAATGTTATCAATTCCAAAAGTAAAAAGTTTTTACCAACATTTCACCCATGCATGGAATTCCCTAAACCTAATATCAATTTATATCATGATTGATTCTGGAATAATTATGCAAGGAGAAGAAAATTAAAAGGAAAAAATAGACAGGAAATACCTTTGGTTAACAACCATCACTAATGGATTTAAATCCGATCAAGAGGGAGAGGTGATTCCAAAATAGATTTTGAACTGACCATCAAATGATCCCATTATTATCCATTTGATCATATAGAAGCCCATTGATCTAGCATAACAGTCCAGATTTATGATTCATCCCAAGGGAAAGAGGTTATTTCGGATATATCATGTTAATTATACCAAATGGGATTCAATAGATTAATCAGGTATTATAATGATAATGGAGAGTGGATAATGGGGCTGATTTATACTTGGGAGAGCCCTAGAATTCATCCCAATTGAATGAGTGTCATCATAGGTGAGATAAACATTCTATAATCAAAATGTGTAACTCCCATAAACATTATTCAACAGATTTATCCATTTTTGATAAATAGGACACCCATCAACACATCATGGTTATTCCCACTATATATGTGATGGATTTGATCGCACTAATCCTACAAGATATTCTATGGTTACCCACCAGAGTTTAGTCATAATGCCCTCTAAATTTTTGACCCACTACTCTTTTAATCAAGGTATGGTGTGACCATTATATCCATGGACCATATAGAGACTCCCATTTCTTAACACCTAAGACCCTTCCCAGAAAGTGTGTGTTCAACTCCCCATTTTATATAGTTTAAATCTATGTATAACATCATTTCCACCACAACATTGTCCTACCTATGGTGCACCAAAAAACTATGGATTTACACTCCAATCCACCAAAAACCATACAACACACCCTGATAATAATTATGCAATGCCTCATATATGTATCCAAGGAAAGAAAAAAACACACTCTTGTTATTCCAAAAACATGATTAAACTAGTTCATGACTTCTTAGGATGTTTAATTTGTAATATTTAATTAGTGTAAACTGCAGTAATAGATTGAAATTATATAAATCTATAATGATGCAAAATGATAATATTTAATGAAAATACTTTAATATAAATATGGATGTGTGCTCATATGTTTTATATATTTTGTTATTATTAGTTTCCTTTTATGATAATTGTTAATAATTTATAAAATGTATTGATTTTTTTTCTACCAATGTATTGATAAAATTTAACTAATAATAATTAAATAAGTTTTTAGTATTATATAATTAGGAATAACATGATATGTTAATAAAAATTATTTTCATCAAAGAATTTAAATTTTTCTATATATTATGTATTTTTAAACAATTTGATCATTATTAAATTACATTTAATTTATTAATAATATATTTATAAATATAATAAAGTCCATATAAATATTTTTTCATTTCATGGAATATGAATAACTTTTTGTAGTATAAAAATACATTTTTATAATAAATTTTTTTATGTACTATACAAATTTATAATGAAAACTATATAATTTCATCTATCGAAATTGAGAATACTAAAATGATTTTGATTTTTTAATCTGTATTTCATAATATGGTAATAATTTCATTTCAATCGTTATTAGAAAAACAACCTTTCAAATTAAATTTTATTTACTATGATAAAATAGTTATCATTTAAAGAATTATTTATACACATTGAGTAATATTTCCCAAAATAAATTTATGTATTATGATGACTCTAATACGTTGTTTAAATAAAAAAAATATATTAACACTCATTTAATTAGTAACTAATATGGTATAATAATTAAAAAAATAATGTATAAAACATTTAATTTACAAAAAACTGAAAAGTTTCTATATATTTATGCTTCAATTTAAAATTTAATTTCTTATATTAAGAAATGTTATTATGTCATATTTATTTCAAATTTAGAACCATCCTATTGTGAATCAAAATGTGATATCCCGACATGTAACATGGATTAATCCACAATAAGGCTTGAGAAGTGTTCGCGATCTCCCAAGATTAGTGACAAGATCCATGGTATAATAAGTGGATATGTGGGAATTATTTCACTATCGATAAAAATAGGATCAAGAGTTGATATAATTAGGATCCCATAATGGGGTCTCATTATAATAGACGACCATACAAAAAATAAGAGTAATAATCTAAAAAAATATCCAACCATCAATCCTTAAGGAAATGAAATTACAAAATCATTTTAAAATATTTTATATATGAAACTATTTTTATATAATGATATTAGGTTCCATAAATATACAATATTCTATATGACCAACCAATAAAAACTAAAACATAATGAAAACCCCATCATCTTTACATGACCTGTAAGTCACCAACATAACCAGAACAAAGACTACATCCCAATAGAATGAAAAAACTATAATACATGAATACATAACTTGAGAACTAGGAAATAATGATGTTTAAATGACAACCAATATGATTATATAGGGTTTGATATAATTATAGTATGATTACACCATAAGAGTATTCAAATTTGTTTTATAGAGAAACCATGTCAACAACTATGAAAACAATGGAAAAATATGAATTTAATTCATTTATAAGAAATGAAAATAAACTAAAGTATAATAAAATACATTCTAAAACCATACCACATGGAAATAATCCCTAAAATTGTTCTTAACAAGGTAATTTTCATTCAAAAACTAAACATTTTTTTCTATAAAAAATTAATTTGGTAGGAAATAAGTTTTAAATTTTATTTTTAAAAACAAATATAAACAAATATAAAAATGATTTCAAAAGAACTGTTATACAACTCTTTAACTTAAAACAAACATATCATTCACCTTTATAACTCAACAAAAAATTTATTACATTATTATTGATAATAAAAAAATGAAAAATTTCATATCCATAAAGATTTGAAGATAAAATGACAATAATCATTCAAAGAATGTCACAATCCCATAATCTCTACTCCTAAATTATTGAAGTAAGAACATAATTATAAGTGAAAATTAATATTCCCAAAATGATTAAAAACATAAAATAAATTAGAATCCTTGAAATAAAACTCTATGGACTAATTACATATATTTAATTATTTGTAAATTTTGAACAAACTTCTAGCATATTAACATTTACATAACTCCTCTCTCTAATATGTCCAACACTAAACTAATTGGATACACACCCCCTTCAAAGGTATTATATAATACTATGGGTTATTATCCAAGGAACACACTCACCAATAAGTAAAAAGTCCTTAAAAATACCACTTAGTTACCTTGGTTTCTTATTTCAGGACTAAAAAAGTTGATTACTATCGAGGTAATATCATCATGTGAAAATAATACCTCACTAAGTAAATATACATAAAATTAAAAAAAAATCTCACCACTATCACACCCCTTTTATAATTATTAACAAACCAAACATATAAACATTATTCCAAATTCAATTAAATAATCACATATTAAAAAGAATAAAAATGGGTTTCAATGGTCTCAACTAGGGTTTAAATGAAATCTATAGAAATAGAATCGCATTAACATCAAATCATGATTTCTAATTATACATAACAATTTCATGATTCGGAAATTCCTCTATAAAAATATTTTGTATAAAAATGAAACACAAGGTAAACTACATAGACAACAAATAATCCATATGAAAAATCAACCAATCGTTTAATATATAATAAAAAAATAAAAAAATGGGTAATACCACCTTTTTAAAACAAGGATATACAATTCTAAAATATAACACTCTTCTATATAGTCATGGGAAAACAATTTTTAATGGAGGGGGATTATTTTTAAAGAATTTGAATCTATTAATATATATAGTAACATTTTAAAACAAATAACACTTCACTTTATAAGCATTAATTTGTTTAAACCTATATTGAACAATCATTTTTCTCAAGAAAAACCATCAATAGAATTTTATCAAACACTAAAATTTCTTTAAACCCCATTTAATTTCAATGTTCAATTAATAAATATTTTACCACAAATTTGAAATTGATAAAACCAACAATACATGTAAAATATTTGATAACACAATACAAGGTATCACATATGTCACAAAAATTGTTTAGACACACTTTTAAAACATCATTAATGTAAATAACTATTTTAAAAATAAACAAAATAAATGAAAATTCAAAAAAAAATCCAAAAATATGTTCCCTATGATGATAAACCTAATATTCATCATAAAAAGAAATTTCATAACAACTAGAAACGAATATCCCCAAAATTTGAACCATAAACAACCAAAAATAATCTTCTAATACACATTTGGCTAAGTTATGAAATAAGAAATGAAGGGAACCATGGAATAAACGATGATAGGATATTAGAGTACCACACAGATGAAGAAACATGATGAAATCACTATAAATCCACTTATATGGGATTGATAGAGTGATAAAACTCTATGGGAGTTTCTTAGGATGGGGTAAATGAAATAGGGTGACAAATTGGTGATGACCGAATTAAAACCAACCTTAAATTGAAAAAAATATGCCAAAATGATATATTTGGATGGCTATATCAAATGTTCTACCAAAACATTATCCAATTGTCTGGATATCACTTCCTTAAAATTATATTGGTCACATGGTTTTCTCATAATAATTTATAATCATTTCCCAAACCATGCGATCACCTAATCCAAAAAATAATTGGTGCATGGTTTCAACTACATTGTTTCAAAACCATGTGATTAACTGTGTTCCCCTTGAAAATCTTCAAAAACGAAAAATTTCTACCATGGAAAACAATAAGACTATGGATGAAAATGTGAACAATATAAAAATCACAAAAGTGACATTGGGGGTGTAATAATTCAACCAATTATTCTAGATTCATCCCATAGAATGTTCACTTCCAAAAAAATTTCAATTACATAAGTTAAAGGAAAATGTTGAGAATAACATGAAAAGGGGAATGATCCATCAAAATAGGTAAACTCAAAGAAATTGTGGTATAAACACGGGACATGTATATCCTATTCTTAAGGTAACACTTAACTATGAGATACCTCTAAGAATTCATAAAACTACAAATCCTAAGAATATAATCTTCACACCATTAAAAGTTGGGAAAAAATTTCCAAGGTTCTATTGTAAATTTGGTTAGTCCAATAAAAACTCATTCCAAAACATATTGTTCTATCTAAATTCTGAACTAGAATAAAGGATGAAGAAATGTTTCATTTCTGAAAGAACATAAACCAAAATATAAAGAAACAAAAACACATCCCAACACAAAACAAACTCAGATAAAGCATGATGAGAATGAGGAAAACACATTGAGACCACATGAATGTCTCCCCACAATTTATAATTAATTAAAAAATGTGATTCATAAAAGGGATAACTGAAAAGAAAGATCCTCACCAAAGAGGCATGATCCGCCAACAATAGTCAACCACATCAAAACACTATAAAGAGTGCATACTCAAGAACATCCTAAGGATCACTAAATCAACAAACAATATGTAACATGAATAAACACCTAAAACATGGACATGCCTTAGAAATGAATTTATTGACTTTGTCTTCATCTCATAAGGACACAACAAGGGTAAAAAGTTCCAAAAATGTAGAATACCTACCCAAATAATTGCGAATGATAATATAATCTCAGTAGATCTCATGGTGTTATGGAATACCAAAATCATATCCTTAATAACCTAGCCCTTTCCCAAGGAATTTAAATTTCATTAATCAAAAAACAATTAAAGCGTCTTCAACTCCTTGAAAAAGGCAACAACTAGAAAAACTAATTTGAATTAACATTTCAAATATTAAAACATGACACATGTTATCCTTCATCGATTTCAACAAAATGAATTTTTTGTACCAAATAGACGAACATGGTCCAACAAAATGAGTATTAAAAAAGAGAACATGCTCTTAACCAAAAAATATCTCCTACATCTCCATATAAAAGGAACCACATATATAACTACTTGGATCGATTATGAGTCCTTACAATCTTATTCTGACCATCACTCTGATTGGGGAACCATTGTAGGTGACGAAGATATACAAATTGATTGAAGTATTATAGATCATTTGTACAAGAATCCATAACATGACTAAACTTCTTACACATATAGAAAACAATTGGCTTTTATTTATTTATCATTAAAACTCCCCTGTTGACACCCGACTGGGTCACACCATCACTTGGTGTTGGTTTTTATATAAATAATTCCTCAGCAACAACAACCTTACACATAAATTCTTTGAAATAAGTGAGGATTGATTGAATAATCACATAACGATGATATGGATAAAGGAAAACTAAAAATTACCAAGCCTTCTTTCAGTCATCGTCATATGACTTGGAAGAGGGTGGAACCATTCTATAGAACAATTTCATAAATTGTCTCACTTGCTGATCACTTAGAAGGACACCTAGGTATTTAAGAACCTTCACAACTCTCACAAACATCATTTAAAACTGACAGATGAAGGTATAATTGAATACTTCCCAAGAAAAAACATCGAATAGTTGGGAATAGATGGTTTCCCCCCATATATATGAACCTTACCCCTTGAATTGGGGAGTGTTCCACCTCACCCTATATGATTATATTGTTTTTAGAGACTCAAAAAAATCATTGGTCTTGGTTTTCCATTACTTCACCTCATGATATCCTTTATATTCACTAAATAATGGTAGATATCTATTAAGAATATCTCAAACATGATCCACAATATGGGGAGAACAAGACCCTACCACTTCATCATGAGTCTAGGAAATGTCTAAAGATGGAAGGGCTGCTTCTAAATCACTATGAAAACTAACTGAGATATTCACATTAAGATATAAAAACTCATTTTTCATTGTTACTTTATGAATCATCACAAATACATAAAATTCATAAAATTTCTATATGAGAACAAATTTATAATTTTCTAATGACTATGTTTATTGGGAATAAACCCTTTAATTATGAAAATTCTAGGTAAATAGTGATTTTGTTGACTATATGAAATTAGATCTTAGTTGGAAATTTGAGTTAAATATAGGTTTTATAAATATAATCATTTTTTGAGATAATTTGGGAAGCCATACATTGAAAACGAATTGAATATTATTAAATCCTTAAATTGATTTTTTTTACAGAAATATTTCAGTAGGAAAAAATGTTATTAATTTTGTTCTAGGTGTTAAAAATATACAATGTCCAAATGTGACAAGGCCATCGACGGTCAATATAATGACCATGGGAGCTGACCATGTTCTTCCCCCTAGCATTTAGTACAAAATTTGACATTTTAGGTATGACAACCATCCTCGAAAACTTCAACTACCTACCATAAATAATAACCTATTATGCCTTAAAATATCCTTTGGAACTACATATGGTCACATAATCACCTTAACATACAAAAAAAATCATCATAGGAATACCTAACATGAGAAACTTATTTTTAATCAAATATCATGGTTAAAAAATTATTTTTTTCCTTTATAGAAAGCATGATTTATATTATCATTTCCAACCTCTTGTTATTGTACCACTACCTCTCAAGATGACATGAGATTATCAACATATTCCAAAACTCCACTTCCCCTATAAAACTAGATTCTTTTTGACTAAATCTAAAATATTATATAGAGGATGGGTTATACTCCAAATATTACTAACACAACATATCTTCCACCATCATGGGAAAATTAGGGATACCACCTACCTAATTTTTTCTACCATTTGGTTCTACTCATAAATTCAGGTTGAATATGGGGTGAATCCACCTTGCTAATAGAGTCATTTTAATACACTGATCCAATCCAAGATCTATATTTTCTAATTCTAATACATAGCTTAATGTACCGTAAGTGAATATTCCCTACCAGCACCATCACTTAGGAGTTTTTGACATTACACTTAGTTAATATAGAAATCACTACCTTCTGACCCTAGTGTCATGTGATGAATGACAATGCTCCCATGAGATGCTAATGAAAATAGGGTAGTGCTGTCAAACTAGAAGTTTTCACTATTCAATGATATTGATAAGATCCATGAAAAATTAAATAGAACCACCCATTGTCTAAGGATATTATGATAAGGTATGAAAGATACATGAAATTCTACCCTACATATAATTGATTCACCAATAATAATATATGATTGGAATTCTATGTCTGATGATAGAACATCCTGGTTTCAGAAACATAACGGATAAGATGTTTTCTGGTAAATAATATAATTTCTATTTATAGGTAAATAATTAGGCCCGTAAACTAATTACCAAGACCATTTTTCATGTCATTTTCTTTCCTGAAAAAAAAAATAATTCACTTTTCTGTAATTCTCCAGAAGACTCCACCATAAAAAAACTACACAGAACATGATCATGAGGGAAGTTATGTTTCCTTAAAAAATTCAACAAGTAGTTGATTCTATACCCATATTGTTCCTCCAATAAAAAAGAAAACTTCCCTATATTTAATTCATAATAAATTTTTTAATTTCATCAAGATGTTAATTCCACTCATGTTGAGGGAATCTACTCTGTTGGAAAAGATTTATTGGGTAAAATAAATTCACTGTGATAGATGAAAATGAAGGTAGGGAGAAAAAAATAAAAGAGATGAGGAGGATTGGATCACTATGGGAGACTCCACCAAGTCACTACTATCTATGAATCTCATCTTTTTATTCATTTTTCTCAAAAATCCAATGATGTGTCACTATGAGATTTTTGATAATCTTAAAGAGAATCCTTGTATTTCCCCCAATGGAGATTTCATATTATTCAATATTTATACTAACTCTTATATAGATAATCGTGGTTTTAATAAATAAAGGATTATTTTGTTTTTAGGTTTTACTTTATTCTAACAATTATTTTCATTTCACACACAAGCCACATTGATTTAATACACAAAATGTGATAGAAACCAGTGGTGGAAATCAAGGGTGATTTGTGGTATCTAATCACTTGAAAAAAAACATACAGAATAAAATGATAATTTTATTTCTATATCCAAATTATAAAAACCTAATAAAATTAATCAATGAGATTTAAAATGATAAGTGGAAGAATATAGACCAATTGAATAATTATTCAACTAAAGCACAATGGAATGATCCAAGGAGATACAATTTAATTTTAAATATATATTTAAACCAACCAATTTCATCCAATAATTTAAACAAATTTAAACCCAATAAAAAAGATATCAACTCACCCACAAAGCTACCAGCTATGTTAAAAATCTGATCACCACTATAAAACATTTTTTTCTCAATTTTATTGATTCATTTTGTTGATCACCCCCTAATAGATGTATATAAAAAATGGTGTTGTTGCAGAAGAATCCATTTTTTCTTATTTGGTTCAACAAAAAATCAAATCAATATAAAACATTCCCTCAACAACCCTGGTTTTGATACAGTGTTTGATATAACAGATGGAAAAAAATCCCTCAAGGTATCATTGATGGATTTTGGTTTGATTATGTTTGTTCATTAAAAGGGTTCCAATGGTTAGTTGTTGATTTCCAGAGATATTGTTTACCATGTAAGTTGAAAAAGATCCATTACAATGGATTGGAATATATAGAGGTGATAAAATATGAAAAAATAAAAGGAGTAATTGTTTCCCTATTTTTTCCAACATTTTGGGACTCAAAATTGGAAAATAGAGAAACGTTTTTTTTGGAAAAGGATGTTTCTTGAAAGATAAAAGTTGGTTTTGGATTTTTTATGCAATGGATGTTTTAAGATAAGAACATAAAAATGTGTCAAAGAAACGAAGTGCTGGAGTGATTTGGAATGTGTGCAGAAGATAAGGTCATGAGAAAGAGATTTACTCACCCAATACAATGTCAAATTGTGTTTCTCATTCTTGAGTAGGATCTTGCATGACACATCAAATTTTCTGCACAAGGGTCAGTCATTCCCTAATATAAAAGGTGACCCTCCACATAATGTAGCTTTACACTTCGAGGAAATTGTAGCTCTTAAACAAGAATGGATTTTACTAAAATTGAGTGGCATATAATAAATAGAGTTGCATGTAAGAATTTGGGTTGATGGAAAGAAAAAAAGTTGAGAATAAGATTATCATTTTTCATAAGAATGAGGCTGCATTTTAGAAGGATTTTTTCATGAAAAGCATAAATCATTATCACAAGGCACAGTAAGGGTTGTTTGAAAGATTTGATGGTACCCAATACATCTATAATAAAGTGGTATTTATCATAGATGTAATTGGGACCTTAATAGAGAATATACATATAGTGGAGTATGTATTAATTAGAGATAAATAAAGGGCCTATAAGTCTATAAAATGTAAGTGGATCTTTTGATGAAGTAGTGAGAAAACATCAGTTGAGATAGTGGTGAGATTTTAAATCATGATTAGTTGTAGTCTTATAGGGATAGTTAGTTCCTGAGAAACATTGTAAACAAAATTTTCCTTTAAGTAGATTTGGTACATCATAACATTTTCATTATATGATCCTTGGACATTTCCCCAAGGGGTTTAACCCTGTAAACTTTTTGTTTCTTTTGAATGCTTTAATTTCTGTGCATACATTAATATGGGAAATAGATAGAATAGTGTTTTGTTTAATAATGAAAAAAGATCCAAATGGGAAGTGGGTTTAATATTTCATAACCTAGTTCACCCCCCCCCCAATATGGATATTTGACCTAGAGGGACTAACAATTGGTATCAGAGGGAATGTTTAATATTTGTACTTCTCTCTCAATGGATGTCTTTAATCACAAAGGGATTTAAACCATTCATGGGAATAATTTTCCATTATGGAAGATTAATATGAATCACTACTTATAATCATTTTAAAAGGATGTCTTTAATGTAGTGATACGTGGTATTCCAACCAAAATTAAGAGTGGTGATTTATCAGATGAAAAATGTAGAGAAATAGATACTGATTCCAAAAGAACAAATGCATTTGGGGGAGCCCTATCGAATGAAATCTATAAAATGATGATGTCATGGAAGAAAACAAATGCCACATGGAAAAATTGACTAAATATCTATGAATGTGGTTTAATGGATAGATAGGAAAGTCTTATAGTTCTATGTAAAAAGTATAAATATCTAAGAATGAACCCATATGAACTTTTTGATTCATTTTTTGATAGGTTTAATGTAGTTTTGGAAGACATGAGTGGGCTTGGAGAAACTATTGAATATGTAATTATCATTAATCACTTCTTTAGATGAATTTCACCTCGGTTCTATTTGAAGGATTAAAGTTTTTAGGATAATAATCCAAAATAGATGACATTGGATAGTTTACACATCACCCTTATTATATACAAAAATGATAATTGGGGAATTTTGTGTATCATAAAATGGAATTCCAGAGAGGTGGAATTCAAGGCTAAGAAGAATATCACTATTTAATACTATTAGGATGAATAAGATACAAACGATTTAATGACATTCCTTACTTCAAACCTTCAAATAGAAAATCCAATTTTCAAATGGAAACATCAACTAGATTTCTTTGGTTGTGGAATGGTTTTTTTTTCTTGGAGTAATATGCCTAAAGAATTTCAAAGAAGAATATGATGATGATGAATTTGAAATCCATATGAATATAACCTCATCCTATGTTAATGGAACAAAAAATTTGAAGACATGTATCATCATGAATAAGAATTGTTTTCACAAGAATATCACAATTCAGATGAATATTGGGTTCAAGAGAAAGAGAACATCAAATATTGTAGAGAAAATAAAATGGTGGTAGCTATTAGTAGTGATCAAAAAAATAAATTAACCGAATTTGATGAAGATTATGATGATGTGTGAGTTGATTTTCATTCATAATTAGAATCCTCTCATGAAAATATAGATCTTTGGAGAGTATAAATGGTGAATGAAAATAAAGTGGTTTTTAATTAAAAAATATATATGCAGTAAAAGGAATAAGTGAATTATGATATGATAGAATAAATTGAAATACTTCTGTCATCAACACCAAAGGCCTCAAAAATAGTTTTGAGTCTAAGCTTAAAATTGAGGAACAAAAGAGTGAAATTGATATTTTGACTATCACTGAAAGTGATCAAATAAAATGTACTAAAGAACATGAAGTAGATGTTGTCAATCTATAATGGGAAGATAAGGATTAATAACAAAACATGACACTTAATGTGAATAAGGGAATGCTTACCATTCAATTGAATGAAACGTTGGAATTAAATCATAGAGTTTTTGTAGAGAGAAAGAAACAGAGAAATATAAATGATATGGTTGGTATGGGGCTTGATCAAAAATAGAAGGATATAATGGTTGTAATCAAACCACAGCACACACTCGATGATTAACAATTTATTTGGGAAAAAATAAAAATAAGATTATTTATAGAACTCAAGGGACTACCTGTAACACCTGAGACTTTTATGAGAAATATTTTGTTTTTATGTTATATAAATCATCAAAGGAATCTTTCACTACACACAACACTAGCTTGGATTTATTTACACGCAATCACGACCTTCCTCGATAGCATGCGTTATACGCAATACCGAGATTTACTAAACAACGATATGCTATTAAAATATTATTAAAACTAGCTGTTATGAATAGTAATTCCCACTTTTTGAAATTTTATAAATTTTATTTTTCAAAATGGACTTTATTTTTGGATTAGAAATATCGAAATTAGACTAGGGTGAAATTTTGGTATTTTTCTAAAAACTTTCAATTTTTGATGAATAGTGAAAACACTGGGTTACTATTTAAAAAACCGACTTTTTATTTAAATAATTATTTATTTTATTTAAATTTATTTTAGGTCAAAATTGATACATAATACCTATATAAGTTCAATGCAATTAATTAGAGTCATTTTATAATAATTTTAGATATATAAAAATTTTATTGAACTTTTCACCGTCTTTTACCCACCTCCTAGGAGAATTTGAAAATTTACATAAAACTTAATTTTACCGCTTGTGTGAGTGGAATTTCAAAAATCTGAGACACACAGTTAATATCAAGGACTAAAATGTGGTTCAATGAGACGAAAATAATTTTTGGTGAATAGTAACTTTTTACTTTTTTTACCACTATTAAAAGTAAATAGGGAAATTAAGGGTAAAAATGTTATTATTATTACCCTAACACATGTCCTAATTCTATTGGATATGTGTAATTCTACCAAAACAACCATAGGAATAAAATATGACCCTTTAGGCACACTTGGATTAGATTAGGACATTTATTATTAATTTATTTAAAGAAGGGTTAAAATAGTTAAAATCAAAGTATAATAACTAAACCATTTTTAATATAGGGATATACATAAGTTAAATTCGACTATAAATATTCATTAAAAAGATAAAACTATTTCCAACATAAGGGTATTTTATTTGTAATTTTTATACTTTAAATAATTTAATTTATGTATGACACAATGATGATGCAGTAATTATCTTATTAATGAAATATTGACATAATTGATGTTATAAATACCCAAATAAATGTAATTTGAGACTTTTTAGGAATTAAAATAATTTTATAGATTAATATTACATATTAGTATTGATTTAATTAATTTTTTCTAACTAATCTTTCTGTTATGATTTTCAAAAAATTCAATTACCAAATAGTTTCAAAATTGACATAAAATAGTTTTTAAAACAAATATTATATTATAAATTTTTATTTTATTACTAAAAATATAAGGTTCGAAAAAATGACTTAGATAAGGTTATATATATATATAATAAAAAACTTGTGGTTCGTTTGTCTGGTTATAGTAAGTTTATTAACCTTATAGTGTAAGAAAACAGGAAGACACGGTAAAAGTTAAATTATCTAACTTAAAGTAAATCTAAATGATAATTTTAAAATAGAAAACTAAACTTGTCTAAATTCTATTTTATGAGAGGATTTCGACCCATCCCCACCTTATCTTTGAAATAAATCAATTTAGAGCTATTAAAAACCGAATATGACTTTATAATAAAATAATATTTTCAGTTTTTCCTAAGGTGCCCCTCTCCTCCCTTATAAAAGGGAACCTCCTCCCTCTCTTCATAACACCACTTTGAGCCTTCAAGCTCATCCAAACCCTGCCAAATTATATTCTCCACTTACCTAGATACATCCTAGAGGTCCTGGTCTTCTTCAAAGACCAATTTTAGTGCCCTAAGAGGAGGTCTCAAAGAGGCGCTTCAAAGAAGAGGTAATGTCCGTTACCGATTCTTTCAACTTTATTTCTTCTTCCACTTCTTCTTCCTTAGTTGTTTCATTATGAAGTAATAACTTCAGTATCACTCATATACTGATATGTTATTATAATTATGAAACAACCCAATTTCACCGTCTATCCATCCTAAGGAAAACGAAATCACCGCGCGTGCGTACGTACTGAATATCGTCTCCACGCCGTGGTGTAATCTATTTTCCACCACCACCTTACTTGGATGAGTATAATGGTGTAAATAATAACTATATATCATTATTTTAAATAGATATTGATTCTTAAATAGTATACAAACACTCCAATTCAATTCCACGATCATGGGAACGATATCATCACTCTTGCGTACGTACGGAATACCGTCTCCATGATGTGATGCGACTTGTTCTACATGATCTTAATTGCACAATGATTATATAAATGAATTTAAGGAATTAATATGATATATATTGCACTAATATCATTCTCTAAATGAGGTATCATTAACCTAAAAAGAATAATAAGAATTTATTCGATAAAACACGCATAAGAACAAAAAGTAATAAACACCCGAATAATAAGTAGCAATGAAATATTACTAATAAGAAGCTAAGAATATGACCATATATGATATAATAACAATGTTTATGATTCTGTAATAATTCAATGACATTATTTAAATCATTATACAGGAGGTTCGGACACTTACGAAGCAAATTGGACCAAAGGTAAGGGAAAATCTCGCAATCTCAATTTTTATCCGAGATTGTTTATACTTCAGAATTTACTGGGGAATATTTATCATCCACATCCATGTTTCTTAAATATGTAATATTATTTATATCCTCCTACAATTTTTTAAATCCAATTTTACCCTTAAGTGAGTTTTTAGTAAAATATATGAAAGGAATCTTTTGTCGTTTTTCGTACGAGGTACTTTTTGACTTTTCC
Organism: Viscum album; assembly: GCA_963277665.1. Taxonomy (NCBI): domain Eukaryota; kingdom Viridiplantae; phylum Streptophyta; class Magnoliopsida; order Santalales; family Viscaceae; genus Viscum; species Viscum album. The sequence continues at coordinate 1,006,304,897 of OY728119.1, read as the reverse complement.
GGCCAAAGTACAGGAAGAATGTTTTTTTAACTTATACGGCCTAAATGGATTTTTAGAAAATTATTTCCATGAATATTCCTTTACAAGTTTTCATGTTTTTTTAATCGACTTCTTTTAGTTCAAAATTATATGACATGTTAAGAAAGGAAAATGTTTTTGAAGTAGAAAAGATATTTTCCTCAAGAATGGAGTTCAAGAATTTTATCAAAATTATTTTCCATATAAGATAATATAGGGTTCTTTTTCTATCCCTATTTTTACATTGATTTAATTATGTTATGATGGAATTATTTTTATGATGTCCTTTTATATGTATTATGTTATGATGGTATGATGTTTAAGATTCCTATTTTTATTACATGGGTTATGCTATGATGTATGATTTATGATTTTGTGGGACACATAAGAATGGTATCATTATGAGATGGGTGGGACCTATATATCCGTCCAATGAATTGGGTATGGATTTATATCTCATGAGATAGACATGGCTGGAACGGCAGGTTAAATTGGTTAAGTGAAACAGGACTGAAATGAGGAGTGAAATCGGTTCAGAAATGGACTTTGTCCGCTAAGATAGTCTTGGAAATGAGTCTTGACTAATAAGAAATGATTATCTATGATTATGTGTGTATGCCACAATGTTTCATGTTTTATGTTATGATTATTGGGATTATATTTCACTACTATGATTTACCCCATGTTATGAAATTATGATCTCTTTTGTAGGTTAAGATTTCCAAAATGATATGTTCTTATGAATATGATGTGATTGATATTTATTTTTGTTTACCCTTACTGAGCATTTGAGCTCACCCTTTTGTATGTTATCTTTTCCGAGGTCATGAAGAATGTTATTAAGTAGGATATTCCAAAAGGGACTCTAGATATGATGAAATAAGTGGGAGACAATGTAGATGCTTTATGAACCAGTTGTTTATGTTTCCTAGTTTCTAAAGACACTATACCTATACGGTCCTTCAAGGTTTTGTTATATGTTGTAATAAGTGCACTTCAATTTTGAAGTATTAACAATGTATGTAAATTATGGGTCGTTATAGTTGGTATTAGAGGAAAGGTATAGTCAACCTTTGGAAACTAGGATATGAAAGCCTGAGTAAGAACCCTAAGGATAAGTCTAAGCATAGAACACAATATTGGTGTTTTAGAAATGGCCATGAACCACCTATGATAAGACCTTAAGTGTGAAATTTTATTCTTGATTATTTGGTTTTCCTATTATAATTAGTGTTGCTCACACTATTGATCTTGGTTTTAGTCAATGGCTGGAACCCGAAGGAACCGTGTTAATGTGGAATGCGACGGGAAATGCAATGATTGTCCCCCTGAGTAACCAAACGTTATGGGAGCTGGAATGAAAAATCTTGTAGCAATGCACACACAACTTTCTCAAGCTATGAATCATGTAGGACTTCCAAAGGAGAAAAGGAAGGAGCAACATTCTGTTTAATCCTTCATGAGGCAGCGTCCACCTTCATTCAGCGGGTCTACTGATCCATTAGTGGCTGAACAATGGATCAATACCACTGATAAGATATTTTCAGTTCTTCAATGTTCTAAACATGATAAAGTCATCTTTGCAGTTTATCGTTTGGAAGGTGAAGCTGATCAATGGTGGAATCTTATCAAAACTACTAGGCAAAGGGATGAAATTGAGTCCATGGAATGGGACGAGTTCAAGAACTTATTTTTCAATAAGTACATCCCTCATATTCTCCGAACAAAGATGGATAAGGAGTTTCTTGAACTAAAGCAAAAGGATGATGAATATTTTGGTACCTACGAAGCAAATTTTACAAGACTTGCAATGTACACTTCTGGTATTATTATCCAACCTAAGAGTTAGATCGATCAATTCTTTAGTGGCGTAAAACCATGTCTTCGAAGGGAGTTAGCCATAAGGGACTTCAATAGCTACGAGGAAATTGTTCGATGTGCTCTCAAGGTTGAGATGGAGATTGGAGTAACCCATCAGTCATATGGGTTTGATAAGAAGAGGAAAATGGAATTCAAAGGAAAATCTAAAGAGCACACTGAAAAGAAGATGAGTTTTCCCTTATGCCCAAGGTGTGGAAAGAAACATGGAGGAAATTTTCTTAAGGGGAAAAGCAAATGTTATAAGTGTGGAAAGGAAGGTCATCGGGTAATTGAATGTCAAAATAATGGGAAGAAGATGTCTAATGATGCAAACAAAGGAAGGGATGCACAGAATGAACCTACTACCCTTCAATGTTTCAAGTGCAAGGAAATGAGGCATTATTCCAATCAATGCCCTAATCCAAGGGTTGATGATGATGATCGACATCAACAAACTCTTAATTCCAAAGACAAAGGAAAGTCACATGCAATTGCAATCAGCGATGTGGTGTACGATAACGAAGTGGTGAAAGTTACACATACCATCCACTCTAAAGTAGAAAATGTTTTATTTGATTCTGGATCCACCCACTCTTTTATTTCTGAAGAATTTTCTAAGGGTATCACCGTATTACCTCAATAATTAGATGTTGAGTTAGTTGTGACAACTCCTAATGGCACAACAGTCACATCAAAAGTTTATAATTCTTCTCCGATTGAAGTTTGTGGGAAAGTGCTTCCTGCAAATCCTGTGATCCTTCCTATAGTGGAATTTTATGTGATTATTGGAATGGATTGGATTTCTTTATATGGAGCTCATATCAATTTCCAAAGAAGGGAAGTCACATTTCATATTCCAGATCAATCTATGATCGTCTATCGATGCAATGATGAACATAACCTTCCAGTGTAAATTTCTTCCATATTATGAGTTTTGATTCCACTAAATGAAGGTTACTTATCTAAAATGTTTGGTGAGAATGTCACGATTAAGAATATTCCCATTGTACTGGAGTTTGATGATGTCTTTCCGGAGGAATTGTAGGGTCTTCCACCAAATCGGGAAGTTGAGTTTTCAATAGAACTCATACCGGGTGCTTTGCCTATTTCAAAGACACCTTATAGAATGGCCCCAATTGAGTTGCAGGAATTGAAGAAGCAACTCCAAGAGAATCTTGATAAGGGATTCATACACCCTAGTGCGTCACCTTGGGGAGCACCCGTTCTGTTTGTTAAGAAGAAAGATGGATCAATGAGACTCTGCATTGATTATCGAGAACTTAACAAGATCACTATCAAGAAAAAATATCCTCTCCCACACATTGATGACTTATTTGACCAACTACACAGAGCTCAATACTTTTCCAAGACTGACCTTCGTTCAGGGTATCATTAATTAAGGGTGAAAAGGGAGGATATACCATATTTGTCTTTCCATACAAGATATGGACACTATGATTTTATAGTTATGCCATTTTGTCTTACTAATGCCCCTGCTATCTTTATGGATTTGATGAACATAGTCTTTAGAGACTATCTTGATCAGTTTGTGGTAGTCTTTATAGACGATATTCTTGTATATTCAAAGAGTAAGGAAGAACATGAAGATCACTTGAGAATTATATTGAAGACCCTGAGAAAGGAGAAGCTTTATGCCAAATTTACCAAGTGTGAATTTTGGCTTCAAAAAGTTGCATTTTTGGGTCACATAATCTCAAAAGAGGGGATATATGTGGATCTAGAAAAGGTGGTTTGGATCAACACCTACCTTTGGTGGAATGTTCTTATAGTAATAGATTTCACTCCAGTATTTAGATGTCTCTTTATGTAGCTCTCTATGGAAAAAAATGCAGGACTCCAACTTGCTGGGATGAAGATGGGGAAAGAAAGCTATTAGAACCTGATCTTGTTGATGAGATGGCAGAAAAGGTCAGATCTATTCAACAACACATAAGAGCAGCTCAGAGTCGACAAAAAAAGTTATGCCAACAACTGAAGAAAAGACCTAGAGTTTGAAGGGGGTGATAAAGTGTTCTTATTAATATCTCCCTGGAAGAGGGTCATGAGTTTTGGAAAGAAGGGAAAGTTGAGCCCTAGATATATCGGTCCTTTTGAAATTCTAGATCGTGTTGGGAAGGTAAGTTACCAATTGGCGCTTCCACCGAATCTCTCCTAAGTTCATGATATGTTCCATGTATCTCTACTGAGAAAGTACATACCTAATCCTTCACATGTACTCATCTCATAAGTTAAGCCGTTGGAGAAAGATCTTTCTTATGAAGAATAGCCATAGAGATTCTGGATCGTAGCGAAAAAGTCCTACAGAACAAGGCCACTCGCTCGGTGAAAGTTTTATGGAGGTACCACCAATTAGAAGAAGCTACATGGGAGCTTGAGGATATGATGAGGGAGAGGTATCCTCATCTGTTTGTTACAAAGTGACGAATTTTGAGGGCGAAATTCATTTTAAGGGGGGTAGAATGTAACACCCGAGACTTTTATGAGAAATATTTTGTTTTTATGTTATATAAATCATCAAAGTAATCTATCACTACACACAACACTAGCTTGGCTTACTTTACACGCAATCGCGACCTTCCTCGATAGCTTGCGTCGTACGCAAAACCGAGTTTCACTAAACAACGATATGCTATAAAAATATTATTAAAACTAGCCGTTATGAATAGTAATACCCACTTTATGAAATTTTGTAAATTTTATTTTTCAAAATGGACTTAATTTTTGGATTCGGAATATAGAAATTATCCTACGGTGAAATTTTGGTATTTTTCTGAAAACATTCAATTTTTGATGAATAGTGAAAACACTATGTTACTATTTAAAAACTAACTTTTTATTTAAATAATTATTTATTTTATTTAAATTTATTTTAGGTAAAAATTGATACATAATACCTATATAAGTTCAATGCAATTCATTGGAGTCATTTTATACTAATTTTAGATATGTAAAAATTTTATTGAACTTTTCACCATCTTTTACCCACCTCCTAGGAGAATTTGAAAATTTACATAAAACTTAATTTTACCACTTCTCTGAGTGGAATTTCGAAAATCCAAGAGACATGGTTAATATCAAGGACTAAAATGTGGTTCAATGAGATGAAAATAATTTTTGGTGAATAGTAACTTTTAACTTTTTCTTACCACGGTTAAAAGTAAATAGGGAAATTAAGAGTAAAAATATTATTATTATTACCCTAACACATGTCCTAATTCTATTTGATAAGTGTAATTCAACCAAAAACAAACTTAGGAATAAAATATTACCATTTATTCCCACTTAAATTATATTAGGACATTTATTATTAATTTATTTAAAGAAGGGTTAAAATAGTTAAAATCAACGTTTAATAACTAAATCATTTTTAATATAGGTTTATAAATAAGTTAAATTCGACTATAAATATTCATTATAATTCTAAAAAGATTTCCTACATAATGGTATTTTATTTGTAATTTTTAGATTTTAAATAATTTTATTTATGTATGACACAAAGATGATGCAGTAATTATCTTATTAATGAAATAGTTACATAATTGATGTTATAAATACCCAAATAAATGTAATTTGAGTCTTTTTATGAATTACAATAATTTTATATGTTAATATTACATAATAGTACTGATTTAATTAACTTTTTTCGAACTAATATTTCTGTTATGATTTTCAAAAAAATCAATTACCAAATAGTGTCAAAATTGGCATAAAATAGTTTTTTAAAAAAATATTATATTATAAATTTTTCTTTTATTCCTAAAAATCTATGGTTTGGCAAAATGACTTATATAAGGTTATATATATATATAATAAACAACTTGGGGTTCTTTTGGCTTGTTATAGTAAGTTTATTAACCTTATTGTGTAAAAAAACAAGAAGACACGGTAAAAGTTAAATTATCTAAATTAAAGTTAAATCTAAATGATACGGTTAATATAGAAAGCTAAACTTGTCTAAATTATATTTTATGAGATTATTTTGATCCTTACCCACCTTATCTTCGAAATAAATCAATTAGGAGCTTTTAAAAACCGAATATGACTTTATAATAAAATAATATTTTCAGTTTTTCCAAAGGTGCCCCTCTCCTGCCTTATAAAAGGGAACCTCCTCCCTCTCTTCCTCACACCACATTGAGCCTACAAGCTCGGCCAAACCCTGAAAAATTCACTTCTCCACTTCGCTAGAAACATCCTAGAGGTCCTGTTCTACTTCAAAGACCAATTGTTAGTTCCCTAAGAGGAGGTCTCAAAGAGGCGCTTCAAAGAAGAGGTTATGTCCGTTACCGATTCTTTCAACTTTATTTCTTATTCCACTTCTTCTTCTTTAGTTTTTTTATTATAAAGTAATAACATAAGTATCACTAATATACTTATATGTTATTATAAGTATGAAACAACCCTATTTCACCCTCTATCCATCCAATGGAAAACAAAATCACCGCGCGTGCGTACGTACGGAATACTGTCTCCACGCCGTGGTGTAATCTATTTTCCACCACCACCTTACTTGGATGGGTATAATGGTGTAAATAATAACTATATATGATTATTTTAAAGTTATATTGATTCTGAAAAAATATACATACACTCCAATACAATTCCACGATCATGGGAACGATTTCATCGCTCGTGCGTATGTACGGAATACCGTCTCCACGATGTGATGCGACTCGTTCTACATGATCCTAATTTCACAATGATTATATAAGTGAATTTAATGAATTAATATGATATATATTACACTAATATCATTCTTTAAATGAGTTATCATTAACATAAAAAGAATAATAAAAATTTATTCGACAAAACACGCATAAGAACAAAAAGTAATAAACACCCGAATAACAAGTATCAATGAAATATTACTAATAAGAAGCTAAGAATATGACCATATATGATATCATAACAATGAGTATGATTCTATAATAATTCAATTACATTATTTAAATCATTATACAGGAGGTTCGGACACTTACGAAGCAAATCGGACCTAGGGTAATAGAAAATCTCACAATCTCAATTTTTATCTGATATTGTTTATAATTCAGAATTTACTGGGGAATATTTATCATCCACGTCCATGGTTCCTCAATATGTAATATTATTTATATCCTCCTACAATTTTTTAAATCCAATTTTATCCTTCGGTGAGTTTTTAGTAAAATATATGAAAGGAATCTTTTGATGTTTTTCGTACAAGGTACTTTTTGACTTTTCTGGCCAAAGTACGAGAAGAATGTTTTTTTAACTTATACGGCCTGAATGGACTTTTTGAACATTATTTATATGAAGCTTACTTTACAAATTTACATGTTTTTTATTAATCAACTTCTTTTAGTTCAAAATTATATGACATGTTAAGAAAGGAAAAAAAATTTGAAGTATAAAGGATATTTTCTTCAAGAATGGAGTTCAAGCATTTTATCAAAATTATTTTCCATCTAAGATAATATAGGGTTCTGTTTATATCCCTATTTTTACATTGATTTGATTATGTTATGATGGAATTATTTTTATGATGTCCTTTTATATGGATTATGTTATGATGATATGATGTTTAAGATTCCCATTTTTATTACCTGGGTTATGCTATAATGTTTGATTTATGATTTTGTGGCACAAATAAGAATAGTATCATTATGAGATGGATGGGACCTATATCTCCCTCCAATTCATTGGGTAAAGATTTATATCTCATGATATAGACATGGATAGAATGGCAGGTTAAACTGGTTCAATGAAACATGACTGAAATGAAGAGTGAACTCGGTTCAGAAATGGACTTTGTCCGCTAAGATAGTCTTGCCAATGAGTCTTGACTAATAAGAAACGATTCTCTATGATTATGTGTGTATGACACAAAGTTTCATGTTTTATGTTATTATTATTGGGATTACATTTTACTACTATGATTTACCCCATGTTATGAAATTATGATCTCTTTTGCAGGTTAAGATTTCCAAAATGATATGTTCTTATGAATATGGTGTGATTGATATTTATTTTTTTTACCCTTACTGAGCATTTGAGCTCACCCTTTTGTATGTTTTCTTTCCCCAGGTCAGGAAGAAGGTTATTAAGTAGGATATTCCAAAAGGGACTCTAGATATGATGAAATAAGTGGGAGACAATGTAGATTCTTTATGAACCAGTTGTTTATGTTTCCCAATTTCTAAAGACACTATACCTATACGGTCCATCAAGGTTTCGTTATATGTTGTAATAAGTATACTTCAATTTTGAATTATTAACAATGTATGTAAAGTATGGGTCGTTATACTACCAGTGGTGTAGTTGATACTGGCAGGAATTCACCCAACATTACGTGTTATTGCTGTAGTAATATGAGAAAAAAACATTATGTGTGTTCCATAGGAAAAAGATAACAAAGGGAACAGTAGATAAAGTGTAAGCCAATTAGATCATGGTACTCTAGAATATGATTTTATTTAGAAACATTTGGGTGGAGGATTTGGCCGAATGGATTGATATTTTACATCATCCATAAATATTAATGTATCGAAGAAGAATGAAAGACGTTATAAGTAGAAAATCAATGAATCATGATGTGAGATGAAAATTACAAATTGATTTGATGAATTGAATGATGAAGTTTTTCCATCATATTTTGAAGAAGATCAAGGATACTAATCTATAACAAGTATGAATTCAAAAACATGGATAAAAAAGAAAGGATCTGAGAAGAATGTGGCGGTAAAAATTTTCATTAAAGAATTAGATTATTATAGTATATGGATCCTTGATAGTGGTTGCACATACTATGTGACAGGAAATAAGTATCTTATTATTGGAAAAATATATGATAGAGAATGTTTTTTAAAATTTGTAAACTTTGAATGACTGAATATTATTTTCAAGAGAAAGGAGATATTTGGGGGAATAAAAAATTATATGTGATGATGACTTGGTAGTATATGGAATTAGTGACAACTTTCTGTCTGCCTATCAACTATGTTACTCATGAAATGACATAATATTGACCATGCATATGTGTATCATCAAAGGTAATGATGGAAAAATTATTTAATAAGGAAAAAAGAACAAATTGAAATATATACCTTGTTAGTGGGGAAGAAGATATATGCTTTTTATCCAGAGAGGAGGAAAACATGTTGTGGAATAAATGACTATGAAATATATTCCACACATCCCAACAAGATATTATAATGTGTGATGCTGCTAGATACCTCCCTAATCTATCATGTGATCATATTCATATGTGCTATACATGTCAACAAGGGAAGATCATCATAAATATGTACAATGAAAAGGAACAGAAGTCAACCATAGTGCTTGAATTTGGGTGTGCTGATGTATGAGGAACTATATCACCAACATTAATTAATGGGGAGATATATTACTCTATATACATTTATTATTATAATATAATATCATTGTTATTTTTTATTTCCCATTATTATGATGTTTTCATTTTTAATAAATAGTATGTGAGGAAATCAGAAAATACTCTTGGATAGAAGATTCAGCGTAGTTGTATTGATAATGGTTTGAAATTCATAAATAGTAACCTTGGAGACTATCTTGAGAAACATAGGATTAGGAATGGTATTTATTTAGTGATAACTCCCTAATAGAATGGAGTTTTTAAGAGGAGAAATCGGATCATCAACAACAAGGCATGAAAACAATTTATTGAAAAAGACCTACCAGGGAATTTTTGGAAGGACAAGTATTTACATCAGTCTACATTTCATACTGGGTTATTTTGTATCTGAAGGAAGGAACTAATCTGTATGATACGTGGAATGGAATGAATCCAATGTTAAAATAAATTCGAATCATTATAATTAGTAGATTTATTCTAAACAATGAAATGAAAAGGAAAGATGATTCTTGTGGAGATGATTGGATAGTACTTTGCTACTCATGAAAAATAAAATCATATAATTTTTTTCATAAGAGGTTGGGAAAAGTACATGAGATAAATTATGTCACTGTAGTAAAAATGAAAGACAATATTCATAACACAATAAATTTTTTCATAATGAATGTGACGAGGAGGTAAGAATGATTGGGGGAGAAGAAGTGAATGATACTGATTCATAAGATGATATTGATGATGAGAAAGAAGATTTCAAGTCTGTTTCATTATAGAATCATGTGAAGCGTGCTAAAATGGATAGGTAGAACATCATTGGTGATCATATAGTTCCAGTTTAGAAAAAAAAATGAAGTATTCACAACAAATATCTGTGTTATCCTACATAGAGCCTAAATGTTTTTTTGATGTAGCAATAGATGAAAACATGATTTAGGTGATGAATGGAGTGTTTTATGAAATTGAGAAGAATCAAGCAATGTATATTGTTTCATTCTCAATAGTTAACAATGTCATCAAGACTAAAGGGGTCTCTTTCAAAAATCTGATGTACACAGTTGTGATCAGTAAGATGATTGTTGTTCGATAGGAAAAACACAATTTTTCATGAATAGTATCCTACCCTTATTAATAGTAACCCACCCTTATGAATAGTAATATGAAACTTATGAATATCAAATCATCCAAAATATTAGTAACCCCACCCATGAATGATCAAATAAAATTTAGACATCCAATAATCTACAATATGACCTTAGTAAAAATATTTGAATTTCTGTATGTTATAAATAATTAATTATAATTAATTAACTAATCTAAAGGAAAATTTATTTTCATAATGATTATTAATAAATTAATATTTTGATGTCTTATTATTATAATTTAATATTATAAGATTTTTATTAATTTTTGAAAGTGTCAAAAAACATCTCTATTTTTAATATTTGTATATTTCATGTAATTTATGATTCAAATTAAAAATTAAATTATTCATATTTATAAAATTATATTTCAAAAATGGTGTTCATTTTTTTATTCCCCACATTGAAAAATTGTTGTGGTGTTTTTTTATATTTTCCAGAAATACTTGAATTTTTTTTAATAGTAAAATACACTAATTTACAATATAAATACATTAAAATTTAAATCCAATATTCCTTACACCATATGTGATGAAAGCACCCAAATATAGAACTCACATGAACTTATTACTACTCTAGGTCATGTAATCATCACTAGTTCTTTCCTGGTGGAAAAATAATATACTAATGATGAAAAAATTGAGAAATCCCCTCTCCCCTCCACTATATATACCACCCCACACACCCTCATTTCATCACACTTCCCAAGCTTCATTCCTTGTCCAATTTCCTTTTAATTTACTTCCCTATCCCCTCCCCCATGTCCAAGAGATCATGGTATCATCAAATGAACAATCCTAGGGTTCTTATGTAGGATCTCAAGGGGAGGATTCAAGAGGCAATTCCTCGCTCTCTTTTCCTTCAATTTCTTTTCAAATATCATTTCTTTAATTCTATTATACTTAAAATCTCTTATCCAAATGTCATAATAAGTCTAGAATGATCATCACAAAATTTTAACTAAGGATTCATTCACATGGAATATAACATAATTCATTAAAATATCATTTAAACTCCTGTAAGATCATTTTTAACATATATTATCTGTTTTTTATGTTTATCGATGTTCTACACATACTACCATTCATGTGTACTAGTGAACTGTTAATAAAAAAAAGAACACATCTGAACATTGGATTTAAAATCTATAACTCATCCAAAGGCCCATAAAAAACTTAATGTAACCATAATGAACTATATTAATGTTTTAAAGGGTCATGAATTTCTAGTAAATTAATATAATGTCACTATACTGAACAATAATGAGATTAATGTGTTTGAATAAAGGTTATGGGGGAATTTTTTATCCTGACATTATTTCATCGGGTTCCCCCTATTTCATGCCATTTTCAGTAGGGTTATTCCATAAAAATATTTTTATCATCATTATATTTCATTTTTTTTGGATATACATGTTTTCTATTGAAGAATATATCAATGAAAACATTTTCCAAAAAAACTATTCTTTCAAAAAACATACCTTTTACTTCTAGCTCAAGGTTGATTGTTCTTGTATCAAGTACGATATTACCTCTTTCTTTTGGGAACCCAAATTTTATGAGTGTATTCTTATGAGATGAAATCTATTCCATTACATGGGACATTTATCTTCAAATTGATATATGTTCTATTTGGCATGCATAATAATGGAAATGTTTTGATGTTATGAGTGCACCCAGAATTATATAGTGCAATATGAATGTAGGAATATGATGGGTGTGCCCAGAATTATACATCTATAAAATTCATTGGGTAATGTTATGAATATGATGATTTAATTTGAAATTATTTGTGGAAATTATGCAAGATTTGATCACAACTATGTGTTGTAGTTAACCACGGGGACATGATGTTTCATTTTTATTCCTTGCCACATTCTAAATCATTTATTAATTTCTCTTCTCATGATCATGATCATGTTACCATGATATGATAATAATTATTTTTCACACCCCATGTTATTTTTTATCATTTTCACATCTATACTATTACTGGGCTCTTAGCTCACCCCTTTTTGTTGAATATCCTTAGGTGACTATATTTACTAAGGAGAGGTCATGATCCAATAATAAGCTTAAGAAGAACCAATTAAATAATTTTTTTGTTTTAAATGTTATATATGGTCCTAGTTTTCCCAATACACTAAACCATTGGATCCTCAATGTGTAATATTTTATGTTTTTTATCATTAAAATGATGTAAATGTAATTTAAGAAATGTAGGGTCTCTGTAGTTGGTATTAGATCCACAGTTTAGTTAATTTAGGAATTTCGATAAGAGAACCCTATAGAAAACCTATTGTATGAGACTAAGTAAAAATATGAACATGAGAATATTTTTTAAACATTTGGATCCCATAGGTTATTAATTTAGGGTAAATTTTAAAAATGAATAAGATATTTATTCATGACATGTTGACTTATGTTTTTCTATAACCAATTATATTTTAGAAAATTATGGGAACTAGGAGAAACCAGGACAACAACCCATGAAATGGTCATTGAAATGATTTCCCAAAAGACATCCACAATGCTTTCATAGGTGGAGTTAAGAATTTCCCCATGATAACTACCCAACTATCTCAGGTTATGAATAATAAATTGAATAATTAAGAAATACCCCTTCACCAAACAAGCAGAAACTGGCTATTAAGTGTTTTATGTGGAAACGAACAATGATATTTAGTGGATCTTACAATCATTTAATTGCAGAACAGTGGGTCAACATCATGGTTAAGATCATTATTTTCGTCACTTTTCTGAGATGGAGAAGGTAGAACTATCCGTTTGTCATCTATATGGAGTGTTCGATAAAGGGTGGGCTTTGATTAAGAACACCAAGCGAAGAGAATTAATTAAAGAGATATAATGGGAATACTTTAAGGTCTTGTTTCTTAACACTTATATCCTAATAAATCTTCATACAAAGATGTAGAGCGAATTGATATATCTCAAGAAAAATGAATAAGAATCTGTCATGACCTACGACATGAATTTAACCAGAAATGCAAAGTAATCTTTGGTTTTTATTATCAAAAATGATAGAAAATTTGTTATACTCTCTATTGGATTAAAACCACACCTTTGAAAGTCTATTACAATTAGAGTCATTGGGAGTTAGGAAATTTTTTTCGATTTTCCCTCGTAGTGGAGGGGGAGTTTGAAGAATGGTCACATTTCTATCATGATAAGAAAAGAAAGATGATGTTTTATTCTAGAGGATCTAATGATAATGGTGGGAAGATAACTCAACCACCCAGATGCCAAAAATGGGGGAACATGCATCATCAGAACAACCTCAATGTAATGGGGAAATGCTTCAAGTGTGGGAATGATTGTAACCATGATCAAGAGTGTAGAAAATAAATGAGAAGGATGGAGAATGTAGTCAATGAATGGAGAGAACCACACATGGTCCAATGCAATAATTATTGAGAGAAATGGCACTATTGAAGCCAGTGCACTAAACCAAGAGTCCTCAGTGTTAATCAGCATCAGTAGACACCAAATCCCAAGGAATAAGGTAAGTATTATTCCATTACTACTGTGGAAGTTGGGAATGATAAAGAAGTCATACAATGTACACTTACAATTCAATCAATAATTCAAAATTTATTAATTGATTCTGGTTATATACATTCCTTTATATCGTGAATGTTTTCTAGAACTATAGAATCAAAGCCCTGAAACCTTGATGTAGACATATCTGTTAATACACCAAGTGGTGAAATCACTATAACCCAAGTGTTTGACTCTTGTCATATTAGCCTATATGGGGAGATTCTTCCACTTAATCTCATAATACTTCCCTTGGTATAATTTGGAACTATAATGGGAATTGATAGGGTATCGTTATATAGAGAACATATCAACTGTCCAGAAAAATAAATATCTTTTCATATTCTAAACCATCCCATGCTCCACTATAAATGTAACAAAGATCATGAATATCCATTATAAAATACTTCAATGGTGTGGGTGTTGATTTAAAATGAAGAGGAACTCCTTTTTCAAATTCTTGTGTTAAATAAAGGTGTAAACCTAGTGGAAATGCCCTCCGTTAGGGTATATGGTGATGTATTTATTGAAGAGTTTCTCGGAAATCCCAAACATAATAAGGCAGAGTTCTCCAAATAACTCATACCCAGAGCTACTCCTATCTCAAAGTGACCCTATAAGGTGGATCCAATAAAAAAGGATGATATAATGAAAAAGATGTAAGATAATTTGGAAAAAAGTGTTTATACGCCCTAGTTCGTCAACATGTGGTGTGCCAGTGCTCTTTTTCAAGAAGAAGGATGGAACAATGTGGATGTGTATAGATTATCTAGAACTCAACCAGTTCACCCTAAATAAAAATTATCCTCTTCCAAGGACTGATGACTTGTTTAGTCATTTAGGTGGAGATCAATACTTTTCAATGGTGGATCATTGTTCTGGATATCATCAGCTAACGGTGAAGAAGGATGATATTCCAAATAATACCTTCCATACATGGTATGTTAACTATGAGTTTCGGATAATTATCATTGGACATACTAATACCCCAATAATATTCATGGATATGATGAATAGATTCCTTAGATATTACGTCAAAAAATCTATGGTAGTGTTTATCGATGATATTCTAATCTACTCCAAGAGAAAGGAGGAATATAAAAAACATCTATTACTTCTGTTGGTGACATTGATAAAGGAGAAGTTATACTCCATGTTCATCATGTGTGGCTTTTGTATGGATAAAGTCACATTATTGGGACATGTTATCACAATTGAAGGAATTTATGTGGACCCATAAAAATAAAATATGATGGAGGCATCTCCCAAAACCTCTTGTGTAACAAAAATCAATTGTTTGGTGGATTAGCTAGGTACAATCGAAATTTATTGAAACATTTCTCATGATTTTCAACCACTCTACATAAGTTATCAAGGAAATGTTTAATGTATATATGGAATGAAGAATTTGAGGGAAGCTTCAAGGCACATAAGAGAAGCTTAATCACTGTATGTGTACTCACATTATCATACAATGGAGAATGTTTTGTGATATATAGCCATTATTCAAAAAGAGTATTGGAATATCTACACTTGAAAAATTAAAAGGGTAAAGCCTACTCCTCACAGAAGATGAATATCCAAGAGAAGAACTACCTGACATATGATCTAGAGCTGTAAGCTGTGATTTTTGGATGAAAATATGGTGGAACTATCATTATGATGAGAAGTGTGACATATAAAATGACAAAAATATCTTATAGTATATATTCTCACAAAAAAGAGCTCAAAATTTGTAAAAAGTGATTGGTAGATCTAAAAAAGGACTACATTTTCTCTATTCACACTCATCCTGGAAAGGCAAACAAGGTATCTATTGTAGTAAATTGAAAATAACATGTTACCCTATCCATGTTATGGATTGAGAAGGACCCTGTCTTATTTGATATTAAAATGTTGGATTTGGAAATCATAAGGGATGGGTATGCATCTTACCTTTCCCAAATTATTGGGAAACCATCAACAAAAAAGATGATTAAGGAGGAATAATTGGATGAGTTGGAGTAAAATAGAAGGTGAATGATGTAAAAGAGGGGAATGTACAAGAGTTCCATATCAATGATGATTGTGTGATTTTGTTAGGAAACAGGCTTGGTGTTCCTTAATCTACTAGGATAATGAAGGAGCTATTTGAAAATGCACATATATCAACATTCTCTATCTATCCAGGTAGCACCAAGATGTTCTGAGATCCCTATATACACTTCTGGTTGGATAAATTGAAGAAGAAGATTACAGAAAATCTCTCAAGGTGCTTGGAATTCCATCATTTTAATGTAGTGCAAAAAAAATTCCAATGGAATGATTCTACCATTTCCTAAACCCATCTAAAAATGGGAGAGTTTCACTATTGAAATTTTAACAGTTTATCAGAAAAAAACTAAGGAAAATAATGAGATATGGGTTGTAGTTGAAAAACTAACCAATAATACCCATTTAATCTCTATTTGTGGAGATGAATTTCTTGAAAAACATGCAAGGATATAAGTGAATGAAGTGGTGAGACTGCACAGTGTTCCACTCTCGATAGTCTCTGATCATGATTCATGGTTCAAAAATATATTCTGTAGGAGTCTCCAACATGCTTTGAGTACTAAATTAAATTTTTGCATGGCCTATCGTCCCTAATATAATGGAAAACCTGAAAGGACTATTCATATTCTTGATGAAATGCTAAGAGCCTGCTCATTAGAATTCAATAGTGGATGGGATCTGTATCTCCAATTGGTTGAGTTTTCATACAACAATTGCTCTCTCATTATATGAAGATCTAAATGGAAGGTGATGTAGAACTCCAACATGTTGCGATGATCATTGAGAATGGATGATACATGGACCTGATCTAGTGCAATAGATTACAGATTGGGTTCAAGTCATCTAGAAACTTATCAAAGCTTCTTATAGTCTTCATAATAGTTATGATAACAATTGTTAAAGGGACTTGGAGTTAGAAATTGGAGATAAAGGATTGATTAAAATATCACCATGTAAGAGAGTCATGTGGTATGGAATGAAATAGAAGCAAGGACAAAGGTATATTGGCCCCTTTGAGATTCTTAACTGAAAAGGAGTCATAACCTATCATCTTTCACTTCCACAGAATATGGCTCATGTGCACGATGTGTTTCAAGTATCACAACTGAGGAAGTACATACCAGATCCCTCATATTTACTGAATTAATAGGCGGTATAGCTGGAAGATGATCTCTTTTATGAGAAGAAACAAGTAAAGATTTTGGATCGGAGAGATAAGGTTCTAGGAAACAAGACCTCCCACCTTGAAAATGTGTTTTGGATGAACCATAAGTATGAAGAAGAAACATGGGAACCAGAGGATGAGATTAAGGATTAGTACCCTCCCCTATTTATGTAAAATAAAATTTCAGGGGTGAAATTTTAAAAGAGGGGAAAATGTAATGACCCAAACTTTTATCAATGAATATCTACATTATTGTGGTAATGTCATATTCAATCACATTATGAAACAAAAATCCACATCATTATTAAATAAAATATTATGTGAACATTAAACATAAATTTTCTAATTCTGTGTTTTGAATTTTGAAAATTTTATGTACATGGTTACGATCAGTAAGATTTTAGGAGTCTGATAGGAAAAACATAATTTTTGGTGAATACTAACCTACCATTATGAATAGTAACATACCCTTATGAATAGTTATATGATATTTATAGATATTATATCGTCATAAATAATAATACTATCACACAAAAATGATAAAATAAAATTTAGGCATCTTATAAATGAAACTATCACCATATTAAAAGTATTTGTATTTTTGTAATCAATAAATAAATAATTATAATTAATTAAATAATGTAAAAGAAAAAGTATTTTCATAAAAATTATTCATAAAATAAAATTATGATGCCTTATGATTATAATTTTTATTGAGATTTTTATTAATTTATCAAAGTGTTAGAAAAGTAGTTGTGATTTTAAAATTTGTAGTTTTAAAGTAATTATGTTTTTAATTAGTTATTAAATTTTTCATATTTTGATTTTTTTTTTAAAATGGAATTCATTTTTTTATTCCCCATATAGAAAAATGGATAGGGTGATTTTTTATATTTACATGAAATAATATAATTTTTAGTGAATAGTAAAATACATTAAATTACTATATAAATACATTAAAATTTAAATCCATTATTCCTAAAATCATAAGTGATTTCACCACAAAAATCTTGAACAATCATGAACCTATTACTGTTATTGTTCATGGAAACATCACTAATTCTTTTCTTGTGGGAAAATAATAAACTAACAAATAAAATATTGTGAAACCCCCTCTCCCCTCAACTATAAATACCACCTCTAAAACACTAATTTATTCACACCTATCAAGATTCAAGACATTTTCAAATTCTACCAAAATATCTTCCCTATCCCCTCACCAAAGTCTAAGAGATCTTGGTATCATCAAAATACCAAGCCTATGTTATTTAAGGAGGATCTCAAATGTCGATTCAAGAGGTAATTCCTCTCTCATTTTCATCCAATTTCAATTAAAATTTCATTTCTTTTAATCTATTGTCCTCAAATTATTTAATATAAATGTCATGATAAATCCAGTATGATTGATATACTAGTATGATATTATTTTAATGGATTATTATTCATTATACTCCTCCCTCTCTCTTTTTGTTAGTAAAAATTAAATCATTACCCATGATGAGTTAATTTACCTACATCATGGGTGATGCACACCCATTTTCTTTAAAATACATCAAGGATATCAATGAAACCATTAAATGGTTAAAAATGATTTTAATATGTACTTATTAACATCTTTTATTTTATGAAAACAACTTTTGGTCCTAATAATAACTGATAAAATAAAACATGTTCGTTTTGATCCAAAAACTACCCAAATTAACCTAAAAAAATCATCATTAAATATTAACTAATGATTTATCCACATTGTATATAAAATAAATCATTAAAAGAATATTTAATGTCAGGTATGATCATTAATAATATATAATATCAGTTTTTTATTCTTATCATTGTTCTACACGATCTTTCATTCATGTGTACAAGTGAACTACTCATCAAAACTATGAAAAACAACACTCCGGAACAATGGATTTAAACTCTATAACTCTTTAAAATTCCCATAAAAGAACATAATGAAACCATAATGAAACATATACATTTATAAAAGGTTCTTTAACTTCTACTTGATTAATATAATTTCATTATATAGGGAAATAAATTGATGAAATCATTCAAATACAAGGTAAGGGGAAATTCTCGAATCAACTTCCTATCTTCAGTTTCTCCCTCTTTCACTCCATTTTTAGTATGGTAACTCCTTAAAAATAATTTTTCAATATTTAGTTTTCATGTTTTTGGATATACACCTTTTTTAAATGTGTTTATGTAAAATAAAATGTTTTCAAAAACAACTCATCGTTCAAAAACACAACTTTTACTTCGCAATCAATGTTGATGGTTCTTGTATCAAGTATGTTATTCCCTCTCTTTTTTTTGGGAAAACCAAAGGTTACGA
This sequence comes from Viscum album, assembly GCA_963277665.1. Lineage (NCBI taxonomy): Eukaryota > Viridiplantae > Streptophyta > Magnoliopsida > Santalales > Viscaceae > Viscum > Viscum album. The sequence continues at coordinate 1,006,285,399 of OY728119.1, read as the reverse complement.
TTGTATTCTAATGAGATGAATCAAATTCCTTTACATGGGTAATTTATGTTCAGGATTGATATATGTTCTATGTGGAATGCATGATAATGTAAATTTTACGATGTGATGGGCGCACCATGAATTATATAGAGAAATATGAATGTTGCAATGTGACGGGGTGCCCAAAATTGTAAATTTCTCTAATGAATTGGGTAAAGTGAAGAATCTCATGAGTTAAAGTCAAATTATTGGTGAACATGATGTTATATTTGTTCAGAACATTGTGTTCTAGTTAACCACTATGAATTTATATTTCATTTTAATGCTTTTACACATTCCAAGTCGTTTCTTAACATTCCCCTCATGATTATGATCATGTCCCCATGATATAACGATAATTAATCTTCTCATCCAATTTTATGTTGTTTCATGTTCTTATCTATACTCTTACTAGTCTTTTAACTCCCCCATTTTTGATGTATATCCTTAGGTGACTACATATACCCTGGAGAGGTCAAGAGAAAATAAGAATCTAGAGAAGAATGAATTTAAAAAATGGTTTTTATTGTAAATGTAATGTACGGTCCTAGTTATCCTAAGACACTAAATATTTGGATCCTTTATGTGTACTATTTTTTGTGTTTTATCATGAAAATGATGTAAAAGTATTGTAAGAAATTTTGGGTCTCTATAAAAGCAACCACCAATAGCATGGTATTAAAGGCTTGGTCAGTTTTTGAAGAAGCTCAGTTTTTAGGATGGTGGAGTTGATTAATGTATATATTTCAACAATGATAATAAAAAAGGATGGTGGTGATGAGTTTTTTTAATGGAATAATAATTTTCAGATTATATGTAGAACAATGTATACAATTTTCCAAATCCATGAAAAGTGATGTTGAAATTTCCCTGATTTGTGAGATTATGTTTTTCCTTCGATTATAGTTGTCACAAGGATGGAAAAACACATTCATTTCTGAATAAAAAAATTCTGATATTTATTTGAGAATATTTGGAATGGAAAATTCCATGGAGATGAAAATTATTGTTTCTACATGGAAGAAACTATTAAAAAAAGATGACGAAAAGGTAGTTAATATCATAGAATTCCAAAAAATCATTTTATGTTTACTATAACTGACCAATTGAAATCCTTATGTTGATTTATCCACATGCGAAGTAGTGAGATTTCAAACAAATACTATGTAATGATAGATTATTGTATTGAAAATAATTCTTTGTTATATCAAGGAAACTATGGATTTCATTTTGATTTGTAATGAAATATCCCAGCTAGAGTTATTGGGATATACATTTACCGATTGGTCTGGTTTAGTAGATAATAGTAAATCTACATTAGTATGTGATTTCTATCTTGGTTGATTTTGTTTTTACTGGTCATGAATGAAAAAATAATGCATTTCATTGAGCACTATAGAAGGTGGATTTATTTTTTCCACTCAAGCATACACACATTTATTGTTTATAAAGCAACAACATGATGACATTGGAGTCGACGTGATGTATCTGATCAGAATACACTATGATAATTCCATTGCTACCATTATTATAAAAAAATATAGTTCATTATTCATTCACAATTTACATTGAACAAAAATAGCCTTTTATTAAGGAGAAGGTGGAGGGGATTTTGAAATTGGAGTGTGTGCCTATAAAACAATAATTTGCATACAGTCTGAAAAAGGTTTTACCAAAAGATGAATTTGAGAGGCATAAAATGGCTTTGGGAGTTAATATATTCCCCACACTTGAAATGTGTGGATTTGTGATCCCATCTCCCTGAGGTATGTTGTGTTTTTACTCAATATAATGATATGAGTTTTTTACTATCTTGCAGAAAAAAAGGAGTGACCTTTGTGTTCATTGAAAAAGGGGGATAAATTATGGATATTAAAAGGGACAAAATATCATAGTCATGACATGGGGAGAAGCTGACAGGTGTTGTAGGGAGATAAGGGGAGAAACAAGACAGGGGGAGAAGATAAGAAACCTGTTCAAAATCCCTTGATGTTATGAAGAAATAGTCAGAGAGTAACTTAGACATCTTTAAGCATTGCAAACATGAGAACCCACATATTGAAGTAGGGTTATTTTAAATTTTATGAGGTGATAAGTTATCATTAAAATATTACATATCATGAAAACTTATGTTTGGTATGTAAATAAGAGATCAGTTTTGGAATGGAATGAAGTGATTCATTAATGTAGTTTTTGTATTACTATTGTTCATCACGCCGAGCATTGCCAATGTCGGTTGGGATTATGTTTTGAGTAGATAATTGATCATTGTATAAATCAAAATTGGTGAATGGTGGTATAATAATAAAGAAGAAGTATCAATGTATACAAATATATAGTGTTATATTTGAGGTGTTTTCAACAAAACCCAATTGGGGATATTGTTTGAAAAAAATCCCTCCATGTATCGTTGAATCATTTTTTGGTCGATTGTGTTTTTTGAAAAAGAGGTGTTCAGTGTTTAGTTGCCTAGTTCCATATATATTATTGAAAATCCATGTTGACAAGGAACCATGAAATATTAATGGAAAATATTGAGGTGGTATAGAAAGAACATATAAAAGGTGGCATAAATTACAAGTGTTTCATACATTTTGGTCCTCATAATCAATAAATAAGGAAATGAGTATTTGGATATGGTTGTTACATGAAAGATAGAAGGTTGTGAAATAATATGGCTAAAAAGGGAAAAAAACCTTTGGTAGATGAGGATGGATTCATCACTCCACATCCAAGAAAAACTAGAAGACGCAAAGACTACTCAAACATAGAACGTACCATTGTTACTAGATCAGTGGACATCTCTAAAGCTGAGCAAGTAGAAACTTCCCAAGAGAAGACTCAAATTGAGACTCCCAAATCAGAATCTGCTACTGATCCTCAGGATAAGCCTCAAGAATCACTCTCTAGTACTGTTCTGTACTACTTTTCGCCACATTTTGATGAACATGATCTTCAGGAATGGATCAAGCATATGGATATGCAACAGCAGATTGCTCAGCAGGAGCTTCAGGAAGGTAAGATTTCAAAGGAGCAATATCTTTATATTAAAAGATCCATCTCCATTGAAAAATCAAAGATGAACAGCAAATCAAATTGAATCTGACCTGTTTGATGCTTTTGTCTTGATTAACTCGAGATGGTTCTGCTCATCCTTGATTCTGTTTCCTTCTATCCAGTTTCCAGTTGGGATTTCTTTTGAACAGATTTGACTCTTTTTCTTTCACTGTTTTTCTCGCATGAGCTGTATTAAAAGAGAAGTGTCAATGGTGATGCATGGTGTTGAAGATATCCCAACGTTTGCTGCTACTTTCTGTACATAGATGCAGCTCAATTTTATGGCTGCTGTTTTTGATGTTAGGCAGCTGGGTGATGATTGGTAATGCTTGTTATCAGGATTGTGTTGAGGGACTTTCTGGAATTTTCAATGAAGTGCGGCTTTGCTTGAAGATTTTTTGAATATCCAGTACTTTCTTTCTTGATTAAAATCATGACTGTGGTGTCGTCTACTGTAGCTGAGTATCTTTTCTGCTGCAACGTATTCTGTTGGATGCCTGCTAGTATTGGACTACATCCTCACTACTTAACCTTATGGAGATCATGGGCTGATTGCTGACAAGACTGGTTCCTGTTTTTCCATGGAAGTATGCACCTGGATTGTTCTGCAGAATTGACTGCGCACTTCAGCTGTCCTGTATAGTTTTGAAGAAGGAAATGTCTTTGAATAGAGGATACTGCATGTCCGGACTGCACACTTTTCTACAGCGGAGGTCTTGGACTCTCGCTGGATCTTATTTGAGGCTGTTTGAAGACTCGTTTCTCGGCACTTTAAGGTTTTATATGTATTTTGTTGTTTTCTATGTTTTGGGATGGTGTAAATACATTACACCTCGTGTTCTCATTGTAAACTTTAATTTTAATAAATTCCATTGGGCGTGAATTGGGAAACCAATTCAGGTCAACTTCTTCAAAAAAAAATAGGGGTCTAGGATTTTAAGAAATAATAGGTTTCCTCTCATCATTATCTTGATCAAAACATAGAGGGAATTAGAGCTCTGAAGCATGTAAGAATTTTAATAAACAGGAGTTGTGTGTAATGAACAGAGATTCACATAGTAATTGGATTTACACACAAGAAAAGAAGTGGAACACTTGATTATAGTTTTCTATAAGAAGTATGATACACATAAGAAGGGTTTTTATCTAAAAATAATAAAACTCGTGGACAAGGAACTGTAATGGTTGAAAGAATGATTCAATGATTCCTTGTACATATGTGGTAAAGTGGAATTCATAATCGAGGAAATTATTACATAACTATTCATCTACAAATAGTGGAGGATGCATTCAATAGGGATAATAATGGTACATAAAATTCTATAAACTATTACTGGATCTTCTATAGAAGCAGTGAGGAGACTTCAGTTGAAAGAGTAGTGAGCATTCAAATTATGATTTGTTGTAAACCAAGAGGAACTATGAGTCCACTTCAAACTCTGTAAACAATAGCATGATTTAGTGGATTTTTTATTTCTCCAAATTACCATTCTATACACGATGAACATATCCTAGTGAGGGTATACCACATAAAATTTTTGTGTCATGTGAATTTATTATTTTATCTGCTTACATTTCTAATAGAAATAGAGAAAAGTGTTTTTTTTACCATGAAACATGATCCAAAGGTATTGTGGTCTTAATTTTTTACACCCTGAATAACCACCTCCCCTCTTATGGTATTTTACATAGTGGGACTATTATGAACTATGATGAAAATAAATAGAACACTAAAGATAACAGAACTTGAGTAAGGACATTTTATCACCACTCTTTGGGTGGAATCACCCTCCTCATCTTATTATTCCATCATACCTAAAATAGAATGTGGAAAAATAGAAGTATGTCTTTCTCAAATTTATATGTCTTTCAGAGAAATGTACACACACATTGTCAATATTAATAACCTAAAATTACAACTGAATGAACAATAATATCGTCTCAAAAATAGAATGATTGGGATACTTCATATATTTGATGGGTAATATTATTAAAAACCCAATAAGAACATGAGTGTGTTCCAATAAGATTTCGATAGATTTAAAATTATATTGGTCAATAAAGAAAAAATCTATTGTTAGGATATTTCATTCTCACATGAAGGTGAATCCATAGAGTTTCCATATAATATGTATCTCTAAAAACTAACTTCGTAGTATGAGGTATTGAAAACCTTCCTCCAGAAATTATTCCCTACTTCTAGGAATTCTCAAAATTGAATGGAAATCTATGGAATCAAAGAGGAATCTGGAGAAACTATCCATTTATTTTGGGAGTGATGCATGAAATTTACCACATCTTTGCCACACCATATTTATTAATAACATCAATTCATGTAATAATTTTACCATGTGTAACGTAAAAATGACTAGAAACTACCTGATACTTATTTTTTTGGAGGATTGATTGATAATTCAATAGTTAATATAAGATAACTGATTTGAGATGTTCAAATAAAATTCCCAACAATTAGGAATGATAACAACCACTAGAGGCATACATGAGGTAAAAAAATGATACTAATAATTTTTTAAAATTAAATTAAATTATCTGAATCTAATTTTTTGACAACTATCTGTGATCAATGTACATGAATAATCTTCCACTACATCCCCAAGGTTCATTCAGCTATCATGTTATTTGGATCATTCCACTAATGTATTTCTACAATATGAAGGAAATCTATGTTTTTATTCAACATTTGAGAGGAAATTCTATAGCAAACCATGTAGAAAATAAGGATTTAGATTACTACCAAAAAATAAATTAAGCAATGGGAGATAACAACAACAAAGAATAATATTCCGATAAGAATTCCGATATGCTTTTCAATAGCCCTTTTAAATTCAACAATTAATATGATATAATTTAAAACCCACTAAAATATTCCATCAAGGAAAACCACATGAATCATCCATGAAGTACATATTATGTTAGGTAATGGAATCTCAAAATATATAATAGACCACATTCACCACTCTTAGATAATAATTTTGGGAATTTAAATGATAGTTTTTCCATCTCAGGACAACATTGAATAATATGTAAAATCAAGGAACATGTTAGCTTCATGCTCAACCAAATCCTTACCCTAAGGGAAATGTAATTATTGTTACATTAAGGTGTAATAAGGGGCTATAAAACTACTTAGGAACGCTCCAAGAATGTGAAGATTGAAGTGAAAATGGTAATAATATGAGAAAACAGCCAAAGAAAAAGAAATTAAATTAGGAGGATGTGAAGGAAACATCACAAAAATATAAAGGTAAATCCAAAAATAAATTATGCACAAGAACCCAAACCAGCATTCCATGTATGGATTTGAGAACCTAAGAAAACCATTCACGAGTCACTTCAGCAAGATATGCTAGAATACTTCTTGAATGTGTAGATGAACATCCCGTTGCTGGAATCCATTATCTAGATTATAATGTTATAAATTTAATTAAATACATGTGATCTAGTAGAATTATTTTACAAGACAATGAAGAGGTAATGTATGGTTATAATTTTTATTACCTTTTTACACCTAAAATACCTAGAAATTATATGATTTATATACTTTTTTATTCCCTATATAATTGGATAAGAGAATTTGTTTCAATGAATTAAGTGATTCACGAGCTTTATTTGATGTGATATGTTATTATATATATTCTTCTATGTACATGGGAGAACTAAAACCCACCTGTGTGGTTGTAAATATATCAAATCCTCTCATCCTATATAGTTGGTATCCTTAATAATGTATTGGTAAGTGTACTAGGTTATTCATTCCCTGTTGACATATACATTGTCAAAATTGTTTAAGGAAAAGGTATTGACTAAACTACAATTAATCAGGGAAGCCCATTCCTTATGTCATCTAAAATCATATAAAATGTAATTTAAGGCACTGTTTCCATTATTTTGGTGTGGAAATTTTATATATCCATATTACAGACTAAATGAGGCACCCACATGAAGAGAATTAGGTTCTTACACTAAAACCTTTGAACGTACTTATTCATAAAAGGTTGAAATGGAATTGTTAGATGATATAATCATATAGGAAGAAGCTTTGGAAACAACCAACCTACTTAATATATTTTATTGAAAAGGAATTTAATCTATGGATTGTTCTGGGTGTCAAAAAATATACAGAAACTGTTGAAAATTATTTTTATGGGATACTAAAAAAAGAGACTAATAGTTTTTATTGCACGTGTAGGTTTCCCACATAAGGAAAACTAATAAAGAATATTCTATTATAAAAACCCTATGTTATTTTTAAAATTTTATCCAAATATCATAATATATGATTTCATAAAATAAAATGATAAAAACATAGTAATAAAAATAAATAATTTAGAACCTATCCAAGAATACCAAATTATGAATAATCTGTATATTAATTCTATGAAAGTAGGTTAGAAATTAGGGGAATCTTCGGGATTATCCTGACCACCTACATGGATATGATTTTCCTAGAAGGTAAATCAAAAATAGTGATATATCCCCATAGGAGGATTAACCCAATAGATAAGGAAGTTGTAAAACAGTGTTACAAATCCTTTTATGATCTGGAATAATATAACCCATATCTGAATCATAATTGTAAATTTGAATCCATATTTTCCCAAGGAAAACTAGTTACGATATTGTGAAAAATGAGAATAATGAGTTATTTCCCACATGGATTTTGAGCATCTAGAAATGTTAAATAAATTTTATGATATTGAATCACGTGACTATGATTGAATAATACCACACACCCATTGTGTATGAAATGATAGATAGACTGGATGGGAAGGGACATTGTTGTTTCCATGATGGATTTTTGAGGATTGTCTTGGTTATAATAGCCGTAGGTGACTGAGACCAGACCCCCTTCACATGTCCCTTCAATACATTTCCTACTAGAGGATGCCTTTTGGTCTATGAAATTCCACAAGTACCTTTCTGTACAGTATGGTAAGTATTTATCATTCATGATCGAAGACATCATAGATGTAATCTTTGATGAAATCACTCTCTATGGGTCTTATTTTCAAAGCTTACAGAAGAGTCTAGTGAAATATTTAAAAACCTGTATTGAGAAAAAATTGGTTTAATATTTTTAGAAGTTTCATTTAATTATTAAAAAAAGGTTTTTTGGGGTTATTTAATTCTTATATGTGGGACTAAATTCAAAAAAAATACATGCATGATTTCATTTCCACTCTCTCTTACCCAACCATTGTGTGACACATCATATTATTTCTACACTGCACTCAATTTTATAGAAATTTTTTTAAATACTTTTGCAAGGTTTTTTTACCTTAATTAGACTACTCAAAAATGTAACGAATGATGCCTTTGATGAATCATACTCGATATATTTTGATAGATTTAAATAATTATTGATAACAGGCCCATCAGCTTTCTACCATAAATGATTTTTCCCATTGATATTATTTTTTATGCTTCCAACAGAGATGTAGGGTTTGTGATTTCCCAAGAGAATGATATACTAAAAAAATATACAGTGTACACTTGATAGACCATAAACACAATCCATATTACCAGCACAACAATAGATATGGGATCTTTGTTTATTATCATAGATCTAATAAATATATTCTTTTTTAAGAATTTTAATAAATTATTAATCAAATCATGAAGCATTCAGATGGTTGACAATGAATGTTGATACAATGCCTAGACTAGTTAGATGAAAGTTACTAGTATAGGCATTTGACCAGAATATTAATGATAATAGGGGATGCAAAAATATAGTAGAAACCATATGAGTATGAGGCCTCACAATATAAAGGTAGTACCAATCCCAATACTAATATGTATGACTCATTACATGGTTAGAAACTATAAAACTTAACCTAAATTCCCCAGTATTCTATTCTAGTGAACGTGTAACACCCCAGGTAAATAAAGAATAGACATTTTCATATTTATCCATATTTTTGAATAAAATATTAATATGACTTTAAAGGGGACGCTATGCTCGATGGCGTACCCAACACGCAACAACGAGTTTCTTGGGAATCTTACGTTGCACTCTAATAATAAAATAATATTATTTTAAATGGTAGTTAACATGTAGCCGTTATAATGGCAGGAATGGATATAAATAACTAAAATATAATTATATATGTTTTTTAATGTTTTTACATTTATCCAATAAAAGCTAAAGGGTTAAAATATGGAAAGAATTAAATTTTAGGTGTATATGCCCTAGTTTTCACTAAAGGTTCACTTATCGCCTTTTAATGGAGAACTGTCATTAAATATAGTTTTGATCACTCTTATACATTCTTTTGGACCAAATAAAACTGTTATTAAGAATCGGGACATCAAATTTTACTTTGTGTAATTTTTTGGTATTTTTCCGATAAAGTTCATTTTTTAATGAATAGTGTAGAATGTTGTGTTTTAATTCAAAACCTCTTTTTAATCTAATTTATTTTTATGATTAGATAATATTTTGAATTTGTTTTAAAGTGAAATTAGAAAATATTTTTACCATTAAATCCAATATTGGTCATTGGAATTAATTTCACTTTGAAATCAGACTTAAACTAGTGTCAATCTTTTGATACTTATTGTTTTATAAAAACACGCTATTTGTTCTGACAGCGGGAATTAATTATTAGATTAATTAATGTGACTAATATGTTTTTAATTTTTTAAAATAGACTTCATTTTTTGAATTCGGAATATCAAATATAGCTTAGGGTGAATTTTTGGTAATTTTCTGAAAAACTTCAATTTTTGATGAATAGTGAAACCACTAAGTGGTACTTATAAAAACTGATTTTTCATTTAAATGAAATTTTTCCATAATTGTGTTTTAATTTTCAAAAATCCGACATACATGGTTTTCATTAAGAAGTAAAATTTGGTTCAATGAGATTAAAATAATTTTTTGGTGAATAGTAACTTATTAAGTTTTTAGTCGCGATTAGTGGTAATTAGTGTAGTTTAAGGTAAAAATGATATTATAAGAATGTGAAAACACCATGAAACTTGTCTTACACCTATTGTGTTAGTAATGGCAGACCAAGACAAGCCATGGGTCAACTTGGGGACCCCATGGAGCCACTTTAGTTGGAAAATGACATTAATATATTTGTATTTAATGTTAAAGTGAAAATGACACTAACATAAATTGTTTTACTAAAATAATTTTTAAGTGGGGTTATACAAGTCCAAAGATTGATTATAAATAGTCATTGTAAAGATAAAAAGATTTCATACATCATAGTAATTGTTTTATAATTTTTAGACATTAAATAAATTATATTATTTATGACATCACAATGATGCAGTGATGACATCATTATTTAACGATTAAAATAAAATGGAAAGATAATGTAATCTCTATGAACTAAACATGTCCAAAACTTATTGGATGGGTGGATTTCGAACCTTTATAACCTTATCCACGAATTAAATCAATGTGGTACCTTTTAAAACCGAAACACGTTTTCAAATAAAGTAATATTTCTTTACTTTCCAAAAGTGCCCCTCCTCTCCTCTTATAAAAGGCCCCAACCTCTACCTCATTTCACACACTCCTCAAGCCTTTGGCTCGGCCAAACCCTGCCCATTTACTCTCTCCACACCCCTCTCCTCATACTAGAGTATTCCCTTTGGTCAGAATCCTTTCAAAGGAATCCTTTAGGCTCAAATCAAAAGGAGTTACACTTTTAAAGGTAATTCATTCTCTCATGTCCATTTGTTTTATTTTGCTTCTCCAACCACATAAACTCTTTTTATTTATTTCTTTTGTAACAAAACCAGTATCTTCAATATACTAGGATGTTGTTATAATATTTATTCGAGCTACACTCCCACACAACTACATCAAATGGTTAAAGAACATACGGTTTCTGTGGATGGCGAAATTCTGCCTCCTGAAACGATGATTGTTCAATACTCATTTAACACCTTCAAAGGTGGCCATTATGATGTCACTATTTTTATATATAATATGTTTATGTTTTACTTATGCTTCTTTTTTTCATTTTAGTCATACCTTTATGGTTTCCATTATGGGTAAACGCGATATCTTCATTTAAGGAAGTGCGGACTATCGCCCCCTCAAAGTGATTTGATTCGTTAAATACCATATGTGGGACGTATAAAGGATGGAACTATGATATTATATATGATATTATACTGGAATTATAATATACCTTTATATAATTATTATTCAATTCTATAAAATACGAAATAGAAATGAAAGTAGCGTTCATGCGTACGTACAGCTTACCGTCTCCATGAACGGTGCATTTCATTTCTTACCTCTAAATGATTATGTAATGTTATAAATGCGTGAATGTACTGGATATATATGACATATATTATATCTAAATCATGAATAAAATTCTGGATATAATAAAAATTTGACCACACGAACAACATGTAATTTTAAGAAGTCCACTTTCGACTTAAGAACCAAATATCGGAAAAACAAATATTATTAACTGAAATGATTACATAATGTTTATGACATGGTAATAAGTGATATAAAAGGAATAATGAACTTGAAAAATGTTCTTAAGGAAGTATAAATTAACTCAAGTTTATTATTCAGGAGATTAAAGAACGATCGAGTCATGTCGGACCCGAGGTAAGGGATCCTACTCCTCTCTTTCTTTTTTAAGTACACACTTTTATGTCATTCCTTTTAAAGATCATATATCTTGTTATTGGGATGATCTTTTATATTACACTTACTGTAATTTTTATGTTCATGTTATGAGAGACCCTATTCTCTCTCATCAATCCATTTTGGAAGTTTTGAGTGGCGCCGTTAGGCTGCCGAACTTTCGTAAGAAATCTAACCTCTCTCTTTCTTTTTAAGTACTCTCATTTATGTCACTTCTTTTAAGCTCCTCTTTGTAATGTTGGGGGATGTTCTTCTATATTCCTCTTGCTTTAAATTTTATTGTAATGTGATGAGATACCCTATTTGATCTCATCAATCCATATTCGGAAGTTTTATGTGGCGCCGTTAGGCTGCCGAGTTTTCGTAAGGGATTTTTCATCTCACTTTTATTCCCATGAGATTTATGCTACATTTGCCAAAATTTCCTTTGAGTGGTGTATGTACTTCCGTTATTCTACTATTTGTGTAATATAATTTCCTTTATGAGTATTTACATCAATGACCTATTTTCTTTCTTTCCTGGGGTGTATGTTTTGAAAGATACCCAAGTCGGTAAGGGAACCTTTCACCCTCCTCTTTTTTAAAAGACTTCTTTTATTGGGTCTTTTAATTTACATATTTTTATGTTGGGATATGTTCTCATACATCCTTATTTATGTAAATTTTATGTCCAAGTGATGAGATACACTTTTTATCTCTCATCAACTCATTTTGATGTGATGCCGTTAGGCTGTCAAGGGAACTTTTTAACCCAATTTCGATTTCTTTGGGTTCAACTTGTAGTCATTGAATATGTCATCCATTGAATATGTGTGAATAACCTTTTATTGTTTTACACTTAATATACACTTATATTGGGTGTATATATATTTGTCACACATATTTTTGAGATTTATTTGTCCTTAATTTAAGGATACCTTCTTTATAAGGGATTTCATCACATTTGACATTTCTATTGAGGGTTCATTGTTGTTATGCACCAATTCACTTTTATATGGTGTATATACTGTGCTTTGGAGTATTATATCATGAATCCTTATATTCTCATGATATTATAAAGTTCTGACTAAATGTTATTCCTCGATTATTGTATTCAAGTGTCTCTAATTTTGGTAAAACCCCTTTAACCAAAATATCGTTTTAAATGTTTTAATTATTTGTTCTTATTAATATCCATGTTTTAAAAATGGTTTTAAGGATTTATTTATATGGATATTAATGGTTTAAAACGTTAAAATAATCAAGGTGGTATGGGACACTTTGATTCAAAAATCTCTTTATTAAATGTTTTAAATGGTTTTGGAAATGGTTTCTTTTTGAATGGATTCATTATTTCAATATCCTAAAATGTTATATTGTGATTGAAATGTGGAAATGTTATGTTTCCTTTATTCATGTTTATGTGATATGATTATGTTATGGTTCTTGGGCATTGTTATGAAGAACGGGTGGTTCCGTGATAAACTAAGGGCGGGTGAGCCCGATATAGCTCTCCAATGCATTGGGTAACGTGAAGGAGTGAAACGTTAAGGTTTCTCCGAAGAGATTTAGGGGATATACTATGATGGGTATTCCAAACATAACGAAGAGGGTTACTCCCTACGTAAGAATGTTATGAATGCCTCAAGTTACCTTTATGTCTTATGTTTTCTATGATTTATTCATGATTTGATGAGGTAGGTTAAAGTGCCTATGTTTTATGGGTAAATTATGATTTCATTCTTATGTATATATGAACTCATGTTTCCTTTCCATATTTTTATATCCCTTACTGAGCTTTTTATGCTCATCCCAAGTTTTGAAATGTTTTTCAGGTCAAGGGAAAGGTACATGATAAGATGATAGAGTCAAGGATGTGTCAAGAAATAATCCATGTTTTATTTTAAGTATGTTTCCGTTGATGGGAAGAATGAATACTATCTTTTATGTAACCACTTTGTTTAAATGTGGAATGTAATGCAAGTTTCATGATCTAATTCTCGAAAACTTTAAACCTGAAAAGATCCTCAATGTGTAATCTTGTAATAACTCAAGATTAAGTAAGGTTTAAGGCTGGGCCTTATAGTTGGTATCAAAGGGAGGTTTAGATAACTTTAGAGGTTATGGTATTCTTTAAGCATAAGTGGCATTACCATAATGGTTAGGATTTCAGAAAGAGTCCTAGTTTTAGATAAAGTGAATGAGTAAGTATATATTAGTGTTTACCTTCCTCACTAGTACATGATGGTTTTGTTGATATACTCACACTGACCTTTTTGGTTTTAGTAAATGGCTGGATCTAGTAGGCACCAAAGTGACAATGGGTTTGAAGGAAACTGTGGTGGTTCTCTGATTAAGATACTGGATGAGATGGGGGATTCAATGAGGAATCCCATAGTTTTTATAAACCAACTATCAAGGAGTCATGATCAACCACTTAAACCTTGGTGAGTTCTCTAATGCATCATGTACGAGATGTCCAACTCGATGGGGAAATTCAGGTAATAATTATTAAGGTAACCATTAGGGTTTATATGATCCTTACTTTTTAGGTAATTATGGGTTACTCTATGATACGATGGAAAATGAAAGGCATGAGATAAGCTTGAGGTTAAAATATGTTATGATCATTTTTTATGATTTTATCACTTTTTGGGGAATGATTTAAGAATTATATAGTTTTGGAAAAAGGACAACACGCAGACCGTGTGACAACCCGTCGCGTCGGACAATGCTGCGGGAATCGAACCCACAACCAAAGTGCAACTGGTATTTATCGCCTACCACTGGACTACGTGAAGTCCCTGATTATTTTGGCTGATTCTTTCTTGTTATATGATTTTATCAATTAAGAGTAAGTTGATTTTGGGTTATTTATGAAAATGATTAACCTATCATGGAGGATATGTGATTAGGTTAATTACTTTTCAATACGAGACTTTAGGAGCAACTAATGTTGTTTGGAGATAAATGTTACGATTTAACTTGGAAGACTATGTGACTAAATCCTTCAAATATTTGGGTTTCAATATTATATTGGTTTACTTTGATGAATTTTATGGACAAATTGTTTATCGGATTGTCCTCATTGAACTTTGTGTTTTTTTGGAAATTTTTTGAGATTAAGAATAGATTTTCTTTTTATAAAGGGTTATCCTTTTCTGGATTATCTGATCTTGTAGTAACCTTTTTGGTTTTAGTTTTAGTTAAGGTTTGAAGACATATGAAATGTATAGTTATTTTTTTAGGTGCTCCTCTAGAAGTTGTTTATAGTACTCTTAATGCGAACAAGTCTCCCTAGATACTCGTCTTTTGGAAAAAAATATGAGTTTGATTAAGGAATCTAGTAAAAGTTGAGAGTCAACATGATAAGTGATTATGATTCCTTATGAATAAATTCATCAAAAAAAAGTAACTTGAAACAAAAATGTTGTCTATTAACTTTTCCTACTGGGGAACCCAACACCGTTTAACCCATCACAAGTTTGTGATTTTCTCATTGTTAACTTTCTCCTAAACATGTTTTCTATCACTCTCCATCAGAACATGACCCTATATTTTCTCCTCCATGTCCATGTTTTCCTACATGGAGTCCTAGTATGGGTTAACTCGGGTGACCTCTGTGATTATCTTTCTTTATTTTAAAGTGATTTTTTTACCGACTCTTGTTCCGATGTGGGACTTTCAAAGATGTTTCCAAGCGCAATTTTAAAATTGCGAGGACGCAATTCCCAAAAGGGGGGAAGGATGTAACACCCCAGGTAAATAAAGAATAGACATTTTCATATTTATCCATATTTGTGAATAAAATATTAATATAACTTTAAAGGGGACGCTATGCTCGATGGCGTACCCAACACGCAACAACGAGTTTCTTGGGAATCTTACGTTGCACTCTAATAATAAAATAATATTATTTTAAATGGTAGTTAACATGTAGCCGTTATAATGGCGGGAAGGGATATAAATAACTAATATATAATTATATATGTTTTTTAATGTTTTTAAATTTATCCAATAAAACCTAAAGGCTTAAAATATGGAAAGAATTGAATTTTAGGTGTATATGCCCTAGTTTTCACTAAAGGTTCACCTATCGCCTTTTAATGGAGAACTGTCATTAAATATAGTTTTGATCACTCTTATACATTCTTTTGGACCAAATAAAACTCTTATTAAGAATCAGGACATCAAATTTTACATTGTGAAATTTTTTGGTATTTTTTCGATAAAGTTCATTTTTTAATGAATAGTGTAGAATGTTGTGTTTTAATTCAAAACCTCTTTTTAATCTAATTTATTTTTATGATTAGATAATATTTTGAATTGGTTTTAAAGTGAAATTAGAAAATATTTTTACCATTAAATCCAATAGTGGTCATTGGAATTAATTTCACTTTGAAATCAGACTTAAACTAGTGTCAATCTTTTGATACTTATTGTTTTATAAAAACACGCTATTTGCTCTGACAGCGGGAATTAATTATTAAATAAATTAATGTGACTAATATGTTTTGAATTTTGTAAAATAGACTTCATTTTTTGAATTCGGAATATCAAATATAGCTTAGGGTGAATTTTTGGTAATTTTTTGAAAAACTTCAATTTTTGATGAATAGTGAAACCACTAAGTGGTACTTATAAAAACTGATTTTTCATTTAAATGAAATTTTGCCATAATTGTGTTTTGATTTTCAAAAATCCGACATACATGGTTGTCATTAAGAAGTAAAATGTGGTTCAATGAGATTAAAATAATTTTTTGGTGAATAGTAACTTATTAAGTTTTTATTCGCGATTAGTGGTAATTAGTGTAGTTTAAGGTAAAAATGATATTATAAGAATGTGAAAACACCATGAAACTTGTCCTACACCTATTGGGTGAGTCATGGCCGACCAATACAAGCCATGGGCCAACTTGGGGACCCCATGGAGCCACTTTAGTTGGAAAATGACATTAATATATTTTTATTTAATGTTAAAGTGAAAATGACACTAACATAAATTGTTTTACTAAAATAATTTTTAAGTGGGGTTATACAAGTCCAAAGTTTGATTATAAATAGTAATTGGAAAGATAAAAAGATTTAATACATCATAGTAATTTGTTTATAATTTTTAGACATTAAATAAATTGTATTATTTATGACATCATAATGATGCAGTGATGACATCATTATTTAACGATTAAAATAAAATGGAAAGATAATGTAAAATCTATGAACTAAACATGTCCAAAACTTATTGGATGGGTGGATTTCGAACCTTTATAACCTTATCCACGAATTATATCAATGTGGGACCTTTTAAAACCGAAACACATTTTCAAATAATGTAACATTTCTTTACTTTCCAAAAGTGCCCCTCCTCTCCTCTTATAAAAGGCCCCCACCTCTACCTCATTTCACACACTCCTCAAGCCTTTGGCTCGGCCAACCCCTACCCATTTACGCTCTCCACACCCCTCTCCTCATCCTAGAGTATTCACTTTGGTCAGAATCGTTTCAGAGGAAGCCTTTAGGTTCAAATCAAAAGGAGTTACACTTTTAAAGGTAATTCATTCTCTCATGTTCATTTGTTTTATTTTGCTTCTCCAACCACCTAAACTCTTTTTATTTATTTCTTTTGTAACAACACCAGTATATTCAATATACTAGGATGTTGTTATAATATTTATTCGAGCTACACTCCCACACAACTACATCAAATGGATAAAGAACATACGGTTTCTGTGGATGGCGAAATTCTGCCTCCCGAAACGATGATTGTTCAATACTCATTTAACACCTTCAAAGGTGGCCATTATGATGTCACTATTTATATATATAATATGTTTATGTTTTACTTATTCTTCTTTTTTTTCATTTTGGTCATACCTTTATGGTTTCCATTATGGGTAAATGCGATATCTTCATTTAAGGAAGTGCGGACTACCGCCCCCTCAAAGTGATTTGATTCGTTAAATACCATATGTGGGACGTATAAAGGATGGAACTATGATATTATATATGATATTATACTAGAATTATAATATACCTTTATATCATTATTATTCAATTCTATAAAATACAAAATAGAAATGAAAGTTGCGTTCATGCGTACGTACGGCTTACCGTCTCCATGAACGGTGCATTTCATTTCTTACCTCTAAATGATTATGTAATGTTATAAATGCATGAATTTACTGGATATATATGAAATATATTATATCTAAATCATGAATACAATTATGGTTATAATAAACATTTGACCACACGAACAACATGTAATTGTAAGAAGTCCACTTTCGACTTAAGAACCAAATATCGGCAAAACAAATATTATTAACTGAAATGATTACATAATGTTTATGACATGGTAATAAGTGATATAAAAGGAATAATGAACTTGAAAAATGTTCTTAAGGAAGTAGAAATTAACTCATGTTTATTATTCAGGAGATTAAAGAACGATCGAGTCAAGTCGGACCCGAGGTAAGGGATCCTACTCCTCTCTTTCTTTTTAAGTACACACTTTTATGTCATTCCTTTTAATGATCATATTTCTTGTTATTGGGATGATATTTTATATTACACTTACTGTAATTTTTATGTTCATGTGATGAGAGACCCTATTCTCTCTCATCAATCCATTTTTGAAGTTTTGAGTGGCACCGTTAGGCTGCCGAACTTTCGTAAGAGATCTAACCTCTCTCTTTCTTTTTAAGTACTCCCCTTTATGTCACTTATTATAAGCTCCTCTTTATAATGTTGGGGGATGTTCTTCTATATTCCTCTTTCTGTAAATTTTATTTTAATGTGATGAGATACCCTATTTGATCTCATCAATCCATATTCGGATGTTTTATGTGGCGCCGTTAGGCTGCCGAGTTTTCGTAAGGGACTTTTCATCTCACTTTTATTCCCATGAGATTTATGCTACATTTTCCACAATTTCCTTTGAGTGGTGTATGAACTGAAATTATTCTAATATTTGTGTAATATACTTTCCTTTATGAGTATTTACATCAATGACCTATTGTCTTTCTTTCATGGGGTGTATGTTTTGAAAGATACCCAAGTCGGTAAGAGAACCTTTCACCCTTTTCCTTTTTAAAAGACTTCTTTTATTGGGTCTTTTAATTTACATATTTTTATGTTGGGATATGTTATCATACATCCTTATTGATGTAAATTTTATGTCCAAGTGATGAGATACACTTTTTATCTCTCATCAACTCATTTTGATGTGATGCCGTTAGGCTGTCAAGGGATCTTTTTAACCCAATTTCGATTTCTTTAGGTTCAACTTGTAGTCTTTGAATATGTCATCCATTGAATATGTGTGAATAACCTTTTATTGTTTTACACTTAATATCCACTTATATTGGGTGTATATATATTTGTCACACATATTTTTGAGATTTATTTGTCCTTAATATAAGGATACCTTTTTTATAAGGGATTTCATCACATTTGACATTTCTATTGAGGGTTCATTGTTGTTATGCACCAATTCACTCTTATATGGTGTATATACTGTCATTTGGAGTATTATATCATGAATACTTATATTCTCATGATATTATAAAGTTCTGACTAAATGTTATTCCTCGATTATTGTATTCAAGTGTCTCCAATTTTGGTAAAACCCCTTTAACCAAAATATCGTTTTAAATGTTTTAATTATTTGTTCTTATTAATATCCATGTTTTAAAAATGGTTTTAAGGATTTATTTATATGGATATTAATGGTTTAAAATGTTAAAAGCCTCAAGGTGGTATGGGACACTTTGATACAAAAATCTCTTTATTAAATGTTTTAAATGGTTTTGGAAATGGTTTCTTTTTGATTGGATTCATTATTTCAATATCCTAAAATGTTATATTGTGATTGAAATGTGGAAATGTTATGTTTCCTTTATTCATGTTTATGTGATACGATTATGTTATGGTTCTTGGGCATTGTTATGAAGAACGGGTGGTTCCGTGATAAACTAAGGGCGGGTGAGCCCGATATAGCTCTCCAATGCATTAGGTAACGCGAAGGAGTGAAACGTTAAGGTTTCTCCGAAGAGATTTAGGGAATATACTGTGATGGGTATTCCAAACGTAACCAAGAGGGTTACTCCCTACGTAAGAATGTTATTAATGCCTCAAGTTACCTTTATGTCTTATGTTTTCTATGATTTATTCATGATTTGATGAGGTAGGTTAATGTGCCTATGTTTTATGGGTAAATTATGATTTCATTCTTACGTATATATGAACTCATGTTTCCTTTCCATATTTTTATATCCCTTACTGAGCTTTTTATGCTCATCCCAAGTTTTGAAATGTTTTTCAGGTCAAGGGAAAGGTACATGATAAGATGATAGAGTCAAGGATGTGTCAAGAAATAATCCATGTTTTATTTTAAGTATGTTTCCGTTGATGGGAAGAATGAATACTATCTTTTATGTAACCACTTTGTTTAAATGTGGAATGTAATGCAAGTTTCATGATCTAATTCTCTAGTACTCTAAACCTGAAAAGATCCTCAATGTGTAATCTTGTAATAACTCAAGATTAAGTAAGGTTTAAGGCTGGGGCCTTATTGAACGTTTTTATAATAAAAAATTACCATGGTTATTTTATAAATATCAAACTATCTTGTGGAGTCTAATTTTGACCTCAAAATTAACGGCCACATCATTAGAAGGTGAAACCATAAAGAGTAAATGAACTCTAAAAATTATTTTTTCCCATAAACTATCTTGTAGAGTCTAATTTTGACCTCAAATAAACGATAAAAAATTTAAAATATGGATTATTTTAGCCATTTATTTATAGAAAATCACATTATTTTTGAAAATAATTTCAAGAATTCTTGCTTATTGAAGGAATTTCAAATATGCATGAGATACACAAAAATATTTGATTTTATTTCTATGATATTCGATAAGGGGGGAATTGAATTCATTGGACCATTACCTTTTTCATTTGGATTTTATTACATTGTATTGGTAGTAGATTATGTTTCTATGTTCAATGAAGGAAAATACACTCAAACTGATAAATCAAAAAAATTGACTACATTTCTAAACTCAAAAAAAATATTTGTAGGTTTAGAATACCTCGATCTATAATTAAGGACCAAGGGACACACTTTTGCAATAAGAAATTTGATTACCTCTGGATGAAATATTGATTTTACCCTAAAACTTCTACTATATAACACCCATAAACAAATGGATTGGATAAGGATTCCATTAGATAATTCAATTTTTTTTGGATAAGACAGTGCATCCCAACCAATAGGACTTGTGTAAGAAATTAGAAGATGAATTCTGGGCATATAAAACTAACTAAAAACCCCAGTAGTTATGTCACCCTATATGATTATTTATGGTATTACTAACCACATGACTATTGAACTATAACAAAAACCCAACTCTGTTATATTAATAGAAAACCACATTCTTTGACAGACTGAAGAATAGAATAAGATAAAGATGACATAAGTTAAGGAGATACGAAGAGAATCATATAAAAACATAGTATTTTACTTGGAGTAATGAAATATTTTCATGAAAAAATGATATATAAAATATAATTCCTTGTTGAAGAAAAAAATACTATTATTTTCCAGAAGGATGATGCTCTTACCCATTAAATATTGTTCCAAATAAACAAGTCCATACATAGTAACTAATACTTTTCCATATGGTGCAGTTGAAATTAAAGGAGAAAGTAAAAATATTCCTTTTAAGGGGGACATAAATCAATTGAAAATGTATTAGGTTGTTTTTTGGAGTGAAACTAGGTTTGATTCTATAATTCTACCCAGTGGTAATAAATAGAGAACTTCTGAGTTTTCATTTTCTCTCATATTGATCTAGTAACTTATTTTATTTTGAAGAATTTTTCTTTAACAAATGTATACAATAGTTCAAATGGAATTGAGTTTGAACCATGTTTGGGGGTGGAGATAAACCAATTAGATTATTTTCAAAATTATAATTATTTGATGTATGAGAATCTATAAATAAATAAAAAGGTATGTAAATAAATTTCATTACATTTTCCGTTTTGTACAATTTTCAATTTTATTTTTTTAAACATTTATTAAACTTCATTTATGTATGACCTATTTGAAATTGAAATTATATATTTGAGTAATTGATTTGTTATTTAATTATGAAACATAAATATTTTTTTATTAAATTGATCACTATTTTTAAAAATGAATGATCTTATAACCATGTCTAACTATGATTGAAAATATTTTTGTGGAATCAATCTTATAACATAAAGTCATTAAAATTTTGATCATGGTCTATGGTAAGTTAACATCTGTGAGAAATATAACCAAAGGGATCTATCAAAAATGTATATTATATAGTTTATTTGACTTTTTAATAAATATTTGCAATTGGGATCCAATAGTTATTCTTTTACATGATGGAACAATGCGTGTTTTCATAATTAAATAATGTCATCTTGATAAATGTTATGCATAGTTCATTATACACAAATATGGATAAAAAATTCAAATAGAGGCCATTAAAAAAATATTTCATAAGTTTGAGGATAATATTGGACCAATGATGTGAGAAATTTAATTATAAAACATTTATTTGAGTTGTATCAATAAAAATTAAAATCAAATACTGTTTTGAGGAAACCTTATAGAAAGGGATAAATGTGAATGTTTTTATTAAAACTTTAATTCTACATAAATATAATTTTTTACACTTTTGGAAATTAAAAATTGAAATAATTACATTGAGGTAGTGGTTTGATTCACATATGAACCATGATAATATTCATTGTGGATAAGGAAATGTTTACTTATTCTTAGGCTGGTAAATTTAGATATAGGAATGATGACTTCATTTCTTTTTTGAGTAAATTTCAATTCGATGATAATATTCACTAGGAGTGAGATAATTCAAGTGAGGGGAATGATGTGAGCTCTACTTTCAAAAAAATATTCTATTATTTAAAATAACTACAATTAATTAAAAAAATATTAACTACATGGTAATTTTTGTTGACTACCTAAAATTAAAACATATTTGGAAATTATATTTACATATTGTATTAATTAATATATTCTTTATTTGTTAAAAATTGTGAATCCACACATTTGAATGAAATTGAATCATATTAAATTATTAGTTTGAATTTTACTTGTAGAATAATATTGACCAAAAAATGTGAATCATCTTGTTCTGTTGGAGGAAAAATAATAAATTCCAAATGTAACAGTGACATCCATAGTTACAATAATGACTATAGGGACTAACCATGTGTTACCCCAAACATTTAGAACATACAAAGACATAATAAATATGGAAACCATTCATTGTAACATCCACTACGTACTGTAAAGAAGAATCGACTGTGAATTCTACTCACCATGAGCACTGATCATGATCACTTCATCACCAAACCATGAAACCACTCTCATAGTAGGAATTACAACTATCATACACCTCATTTAAACTAAATTTCATGGTAAAAAATACTTTTTAACATAATGTCAGGCATGATTTTCATGATAATATTTTACCCCTACCTACTGTTCCCCTACCTCTCATGATTCAATGTGATCATCAACTGATTCCAAGCATCCACTTCACATCAGGAACCAGATACCTATCAATTGAATCTTATAGGTGGTCCAGAGGCTAGATGCTAATCCAAATTTCAACACAACCACTTATCATCCACCAACATGAGAAAAAAATGATTTTTCCTACTCGAGTTACAGCTCCTTTGGGTATCACAAACTAATTTGGTATAATTATAGCTGAATCTACCTTTTGCGAGCAGTCACTAATGTACACGAATCTAGTGCGAGCTCTAAATTGACTATGTATGAGATATATGATAATGTTCCATATGTGAATTCTACATTCATACACCACATTTGAGGATTTTGTTTCACTCCACTCAGTTCTGAAGGATATCGCTATATGCTGACACTAATTCTATTAAATTAATTACTAATATTCCATGTGATGCTAAGAAAATATCAGAGTGGTGTCGAACTAAATGTCTACGTTGTCTCATGATATTTAAATGATCTTATCACCACTAAATCGAACCTCTCATGGATGAGTGACTAAAGCCTGAGGAAATCATGATACCTGAAAACCCATTCTACTAAGAGATATAGTGCCACTAACAAGATATTGTTTTCATTCACATGCCATTAATGTATCCTCTTAGATATAGACACTTATAGGGTATGATTTTTCTCATATAAAAATGATAATATGTAGGTTTATGAAAATAATATATACCATTAACTAAATACCAATCCTATTTTCCCATTATTTTCATACATTAAAAATATAGGCGTGGACTATGTTGTGAGGCACAAGATCACTCCACAAAAAAAAGAACATTAAACATGATCATGGGTGGATCACTAATTCCATATAAAACTCATACATACCCTTGATCTAGATACATTATGATCATTAAACATGAATTTACCCTTCTCTAGATTGAATAGAGGGGAAATTCATAAATATCATGAAGATGTTTCTGCCACTCCTATGAATGGAATCATGACTAGATAGATAATAATTCTTCTGAAACAATAATTCTATATTATGGATGAAAAATATATGAGGGAGGGGAAGAGAATAAAAAGACGGTGAAAAGTATTTGATTACTACGATATACTACAGTCACACGCATCTGGTCATGACTCTCATATTATTTTATTCCCCATTATTAATACATTTCTGATTTCACACGAGATCATTTGTAGTCACACTAAGAAGAATCACATCATTTCCCATACTGATGAATTTTTATAATTCAACGTTTATATAAACTACTTTTTATATCTTAATGGTTTTAATCAGTACAGTTTTTTTTCCATTATATGCTTTTACTTTCATATATTTATTATCAGCATTGGACACACAATCCACATGGATTAAACTCACTCAAAGTGATTTCTATTATCGGGTGAATTCAAGGTAAAATATAGGTATCTAATATCCACGATAGAAATGTATAGAGAATACAATTAGCATGTTATTTCTCTATCCAAACCGAAATAACCTCGTTTAATTTTTCAATGATATTTTAAATGAAAAGAGGAATACTAGAGAAACATTTAACCATGAATGAATGGAATTATGAGGGAATAATACCAGGTTAGAAAAATTATTTTAAAATTGATATTAATACCAACTAATCGGGGCCAAAAATTTAAAAAAATTTGATCACTCTAAAATAATATTTCAAATAAACCAAAACCAAATCTTCTATAATGTGAACTCGGGTCCCCCTATAAAACATTTTTATGTGTTCATTTATTTGTTTTGAGGAGTTTCCCATGAAAATGTCCCTTCATCGCCAAAAATAGAGACTTAATGGATACAAAACACACATTTAAATGAAAGAATATTAAATAAATCACTCTGAATTATCATATCATGAATTTATAACATGACCTCATTTTCTCTTTAAAACAGAAAACGAGTTAAAAACTAAAGAATTGTTTAAACCCAATAATAAAACACTAATTTATTAGAAACCAAAGTTCCATTTAAACCACACATTCTAAAAATTCTGTAATTTTATCACTTAAACCACATGAAATTAATTCAATTAAACCCATCACAGTTCAAAAACATTTTCTAGATTTTAAAAACATATTTACAAATGAAGCTCATGAAACCAATATAAGGTATTCCAAACAAATATAAATACCAAATTGGAAATAATTTCTTTTAGAACCTTGTTAAATTTCATTAAATATTCACAAAGCTATTGTTAAACATTCATCAACATGATCTAAAAACATAAAAGAGGATAAATGTAAAAAATGAGGGAAAATCCAAAATTTCTCCACTATACTTAATTTTTCAACCTGGTTCGTCATTCCATAAAAAAATTCCTATGAGTGTCACTAGATTTTCCCAAAATGTATTTAATTTGATGAGCATAGTATGATAGATCATTATCCACAACCATGAACCACTGTATTACATCCAATTTTACACTAATAATAAAATTTTCCCAAAAAATCTATTATGATCATCCTACATCTGATAAGAATAGCACAACATAAAAAAATATCTCATGAAAAAATACCTATAAATAAAAAAATAAATGAAAACCTAAAACAACCCTTGGAAGCACGAGGTTTTCCACATAGATATGTTAACCAAGATCTCCTCTTTAATCCCCACTTGAGCAATGATGGTAATAACTTCTTTCAAATGTTAAAATCCAAATAATAACAGAGTGTTTCGATACCATTTTAACTAAAAAATATTTTGAAAACCAATCACTTAATTTGTATCAATCTACCATAAGGTATATGGTTAATTCTTGAGTAGTTTAGCATGACCATAAGCACTATGTTATTACAATAGAGCACATGGGAATGATTTCACCCAAGATAAAACCTTAATAAAAAACAATTACAACAAGGAACCTTTTATGAGGTCTCCTTATAATGGATGACCATTCAATGAATAATTATAAGGATATAAAAAATCATACCAATATTCTATAACTAAAACAAATAAAAATATATTTTACAAAAAAAAAATTCATACATAAAACAATTTCTATACAAATAATATAAAGTTCCAAAATTAACGAAATAAAATTAAAATAGGACCAGTTGAAAAAAAAGTATGATACACTATATGAAAAGATTATACAAACATAAATTGGTTATAAATCCCATAATCTTTATATGACGCTTAAGTCACCACCATACTGCAAAAAACACCAACTTCCCAAAAAATAGTAGTAATTGGCCAACTTGTTGGAAATAAGCAAAGATACTATAGAAAACATCATAACTACATACTCAATTATGTAAGTATTTTGGGAATGAGGAAAACTCCATTAGGATACCATCATGAGTGCATTGAATTTACATTTTCAAAGAAACTATGTGTAAATGTATGAAAATAAGTCATTGAAAATCCAAATATCATTTCTTTTAAACCAAACATAAATAAAACAAAGCATATTACATATAAATTTTCGAAACACATAACTTGAAAAATATGTTGCAAATAAGGATTACTAAGGTAATGGTTTTTAAAAAGCCAACCATTTCCTTTAAAATCAATTATTATTTTAAAAATAAACAATTTAAACATTAACATTTGAAAACATAAACTCCCAGTATTTGAAAATGTTTTCAAAAAATCTAGTATACTAAGATTTCATATAAAACAAACATCTATTTTTCATTTTAAAAAAGAACACAAAAACACTTGAAATGAGTATAGATTAGGGAAAACTTTTTAAAAAATTGAATGACTCATAAATAAATTAAAATAACCATAAAAATAATGTCTCACACCCATGAATCCCAACATAAAATATTGAAGGGATATCATAAATATAAGTAAAAATTAATATTCCCACAATCACAAATAACCATTCCATAATGTAAAGTAATAAGAAAATAATATATACACTAATGGTTCAAGTTTATCTAATGTACAATTCTTTAACCAACTATCGAATGTTTTATGTTTTTTCAACTCACCTTATAAATCTCTATTTTATTAACATCACTGAAGATCCACACCCTATATGGGTATTATATTATACTAGGGGATTCTAGATATGGTATCACACTCATCAATTTATTAAATTTCCTTAAACTTTTCACTTAATAACCTATGTTCTTAATGTAATTTCTAAAATAGGTTATTTTTACCAAGATAACATCATTTTGTGACAATCACACCACCATAAGATGAGATATATTGAAATAAAATAAGTACCTCATCTCTAAAACAACTCCTTTAATAATGAGACATAACCCAAAAATATTAAATTTAATATAAATTAAATTAAATATGGTTATGTTCAAAAGAATGTACAATGGGTTGTAACTTGATAATCTATAGTGTAAACAACATCCAATCAAATAGAATCACATAATGTACTTATCAAACTTTCTTATTATGCATAAATATTACATGATTTTGAAATACCATAACAAAACTCTATGACATCCAAATTAAACTCAAGGGAAACCACACCCACAACAAATAATCAATATTCATGTTCAACCAATGGATTTTACCACAAAACAAATCAAGAAAGAATCACAAAAAAATTTCAAAACATGGAAATTTGTTTCTAAAACAACACACTCAATTATATAGTCATGGGAAAAAATTTATAAATTATTACGTTTATAATAAAAGCATGAATTGATCTCAGAATTAGGAAACCCATTTTTAAACAAAGAAATCATCACATTATAAATTTTCTTTGGTAAAAAAATGAATTAACTAATAAATTTTCTTACGAAAAACTGTCAATATCATTTTATAAAAAAATGAATTTCATAAAACACCATTTAAAATAAAAGTTCCATTGAACCAAGATTTCCACTGATTTATCCCAAAGAAAAATCAAGTAATTCATTGAAAACCATTGATGACAAAAAAACTAGGTATCATATATTTCAGGATTTATTTTCAAGAACACATTTTAAACATCATTAATTGTATATATATTCTTTATCATATTGAAATGTATCTAAATCAACTTCTAAAATTAATGGGATCATGTCACCATTGATGAATGCCACTGGAATAGGCATAAGGGGGTCTTTTACAACATTTACAACCTAAAATCACCAAAATTTCAACCCAAAAAATTTAAAAATTGTCCACCCAGGGCCATAATGGGTAATAATGATAGAGGATAATAAGTTGAAACCAAGGAAAAAACATAGATATGATCTAACTTTTTGATCCAGTTGAATAACCACTAAGAGATCACACCAATCCACTTAGAGGAGTTGATTTGACAGAGAGAGCATGTTGGGAGGAACCTAGGTATATGGAAATGAAATAGGGAATATAATTAGAGAATAACAAATAAAATCTAACCAAAATGACAAAAATACCCTAATGTTTTCAGTTACCATTGTTTTCTCATTCTTCTTACAAAATAGTGTGTAGATCGTGTGGATGACACTACTTCAATGCCACATAGGACGCATGATTTTTGAATAATTTCTTCCAAAACATGAACAACCCATGTGATCTCCTCTATCAAAAAATCCAATTCGTCCATGGTTTAAAATAAACTATTTCTAAACCATTCACCTGACCATTAATCCATATAATATCCTAAAGAAAAAAATATTGAACATTAGGACACCCTAAGACTAATAATGATAATGACCATAAGATCAAAATCAAGACTGTGAAATTTCAGTGTGTGGTATATCATTTAAAAATTGTATAATATGAGTATTATCATATATTTTGTAAAAAATAATTACCATAATAAATATTTAATCACGTTTAATAAGTTTAAAAATGGTTAATATAAAGTGGATATAATTTTGAAATGTTTAAATGACTATTTGACCTTATATAATTCATTTTTAGGTTGAAATTTCATAACCCCATGCCTCACCAACCATTAATTTCCTACCTCACCTATATTCTATGTGAAAACATCATCAACCATCCCCAAAAGATCAATAGAATGTTTTTCATGTAACCCCTTACTATGAGGAATTTTTAGAGAAGCCTCAAACTCACAATGAGGTTAATTCACATTCATGGAAGAAGAGAGCAATGTTAAGATTTTTTTTCATTACTCAAATTTCCATAAATTTATTTATAGTATTTTTCAAAAATCTCCATAATTATTATTTATCTTTCTTACACCTTATTGTTAAATTATTTTTTTACCTAGTTTTATTCTATATACTTACAATTCTATCTCAATAACTCATTTATGAGGGATTATTTCATCAATGTTTATGATATTCAAAGGACTTTTTAATACTTAATTATTTTTATTGATTTATAATCATAAATCCTAGAATATGATTGTACAATATTATTTTATTATATCCTAATATGATATTATATTTTAATTCCTCCTTTTTTAAGGAAATTTATATCTTAACATTAAATTGTCATTCCTGTTGGAATAATTTCTTCATAAAAGTGGGGCATAATTAAAGATAATTTCTGAATAGTCAAATGGATATTTATCATCCATGTACATTCTATATGTTTACATAAATTCATTAATTAATTATTTCTAAATCCAAATAAATAATATCTCATATGATATTCCTAATTATGTTTACATCTTTCACCATATTGTTTTACAATCACTTTTAATGATGTGGGTATCATTAAAAGTATTTCTAGATATCAAAATTTTTTTTCTATCACAATTACATATTTTAACTTACAATCCAAAATCGTAAACATTTCCATTATTTTGAATCATGAATAAGATTTTCGTTTCTTTCTATGGTGTTTTATAAAAAAATCACGACACCTTCATGAAAAATATTTTTGAAATTAGCTCATAATTTTATCTTTTTAGAATATTGTTAAAAATAGTATTATTAAAGATCGTTTTCTTAGTTTTGATTTCATTTTTCTCTTTATCTTGAAATTATAAACCTCTCATGGTCTTTAAATGATATTCTATTTAGTTGATTTAATTTTGGTATAAGTTTTTATGACTCTTGATGTTTTTTATTTGACTCCATTTAATGATGTTATGAACCGCATTTTCTTTCACTAGGTTATTTATGATATGATACATTATAGAATTTGTTTTACACACATGCATATGGATTTTAATTACATTATAGATGGTTTCTGGTATTTCTCTTCAATAAATTTTATAATATTTTATATCATTAAGGATAATAAATATTGTGAATGGTAATTATCATGTTTTTCTTTCAACGCTAGGTTGTAAATTGAAATGATATCACTATTATTTTATCATAATATTATGCATGTAAATGATCATGTTTTTTATTATTCAAAATATTTTGAATGGAAATGATCCCGTTTTTATTTGTTATCATTTTTTGTACACGATTTATTTTTTATTTGTTCCCAATGTTATACCTGTACATGTTATTATTTTCCATTGTTAACAAAAATGTGAGTGGATGCGATTGATCATTTCTTTTATCTCAATATTATGATTTAATATTCTTATAGTTACCCCAATGTTCTATTATATAAAATAATGATATTATCTATGGATCATTATTATTATCTCATCATTATATACTCATATTTCGGGATATATTTTAATTCATTAGATAATGTATTTCATTCTTGTATGCCTCACGGAAAAATATCAATTCAACATCATATTTTGAATAAGATTTTTATTTCATTATCATGGTTTCTTATATGATTATGATCTGACCCTTGATACCTTGATAATAATATTTCCTGTAGTAAGCATTTGATATCACTGTTTTTATTGTTCATTTTTAACAAGAAAATATTTGTAGTAGTATATTATGTATAAATTATTATAATGAGATTATTTGTTGGAGATATTAAAGAAGTTATATGAAGTATTTCATTACATGTCTAATCGACAATGACACAAAACCTTGGGGTTCTCAAATTATGTGATCATTTATGTATATTAATTTTAATGATCCTGAAATATATATATGTTTGACTTGACTCATCTTACATGGTATAAATTATAGAAAATAATTCCTTGTGTTTTTAGAACTATATCACTGTGTGTGGGTCAGGGATGTCTATGTTTTTATAATAGCATGGTATAATTATATTTAGGGATTAGTTTAGTTATTTATAATGATTATGATCAAGGAATATTATTGAATATCACTATGTTTAATCCTAAAAGTAGTAAAACATCCTAAAAATATGTTAACTTATATATTCTTTCTTTCATAGAAATGACATATTTGACTAGATAAAAATAAGTGGGGTTAAGATAAAGAATAGATATAACTATTCTTAGAAACTTGAATGTGTATGGTTTGGTATTTAATATGTCATCACTAGATGAAAAAAGATGGCAAAAATTATATATCAATTTAATACTCGTGAGGGATATTCTTTGGTAGTCCAAATTCTATTTATGAACCATTATGATACACATCAATATTACTTACATTGTATCTTATGTATTGATAAATTATGTTATGAATTTCATTTATGATTTTATTCTTCGAATTTTTTATTTTTATTTTATATACTTTTTATTTTTAATATTTTCATACATTAATATCTTGTTATTTACGTAATGTGTAGATTTAAGAAGAATCGGGTTAACTACCAAAACATTTTCAAACACCCAATCACACAAAATATGTGAAAAATTTAGTTTTACAAATGTTAAGGGGAAAACAATCATATAGGAATCAAGAACCAACTTACTAAGTATAAAAAATGTTAGATGAATAAACTGACAGTTTTCATGAATGTAATAAAAAAATTTTGTAAGAAATTTAGTATTTCCAAATATATCATGATTTTTATAGGGAATTAATGTGGGTTCATAATATAATTTACTATTTAATGTAAATAATTAAATCACTGCCCACACATTAAGGCTTCAATTATAATTAATTAAGGTATTTTGTAAATATATACCTAAATACAAGATATAATGAGGATAATATAAATCAATAGCCACTCAGACCATATAATATGGGAATCCCAATGATGTGGGTCTCGAAAAAGTGTTATAATATATGAAAATGATACAATGAAGAACTAAAACTATTCAACCAAATTATAGTTCAACAACACCTTTAAATATATAATGATTTATATGAGAATCAATTTTCAACCATGATGATTAAATTAAGATTGAAAATATCAAGTTGTATAAATATTACATTATAAGTATAAAATTACTATCTATAATAGTGTTGTTGAAATTTACTTCTTTCAAAACATATTTTATATCCCTGGGATTAATGTGATCTCATTTTGGATATTTGGTATATCTATCTATATAAATCCCATAACAATTTTGATAATTAAAAAGTTGAATATTTTATCTCAAAGGTATATATGATTATATAAAAGTTTAATACTAACTTTGATCTATATATGAAAATTAATTACATTAAATGGGTCTTAAAACTCTATCATGAGTGTGTATTTTTATCTTATGATTAGATAGAAAGTCAATATTAAGGATATGTCTATTTTGAGGGAAAATTTGTATTTCATAGTATAACCAAATATAGTGAGTTTTATATTATGTCATAATCATTGTTTTTATTCTAGATACCATTTCCTATTATCATTATTGAGTGATGATTAAAATTGATAGGGTGAAATTTATTTATGAAGGGGGATGTATCACCCTAATATTTAAGTATAAATTTTCTATTGAATAAACACTAAGAATAATAGCTTATTAAAACAGAACATCCAACTAAAATAAACATTGAAATATTCTATATCACAATAACTTAAAACTCAAGATAAAATCATTACGTTCATGTAGTATGAGAAAAATATTAAGAGATGTACAAGTGAAAAAAATTAACAAATAAATAAAAAGACATATACATAAAATATTTCTTTAAGTGGGTTTCTATAATTATTATAACGTCAACTACAATAATGGATGTATAGTAGTGAATTATAAATATAATCGATATATTGGGGTAAAAGTAAATTAATATGTTAAATTAAAAAAAATTGTATTTATATTGAGGAATAAAATTAGATCATTAATTATATGGTCATTAAAAATTTAACCATCATAATAATGTATTTATGTAAATATGATTAACAAATTGAAAACAAAACATTTAATGAATGAAACAAAAATGATAATATTTAAGTAAAGACTTTATTATAATACCTAAATATATATTTAGTAATTAGATATTGTTACAAATTGTAAAATTTATTTAATAAATGATTTGATGTGTTTATAAAATTCAATTAAATATTTTATTACTAATGCCTTAAATTAATTGAACATAATTTTTATTAATAAACTAATCCATCATTACTAATTTTTAACAAAATAACTATGTGATATAAATACTTTTCCTCAATGGATTATATATATATATTGTATTTTTTAAAAAAATAATCACTAGTTAATAAAGTGGAAAATATTATATATATATATATATATATTAATTTCTATCTAAATATTTCACTTAGCATTGAATTTGAAAAAATTATTTTTATGAATCTTGTTTTTCACTCAAGAAATTTTAGGCCTTATGTGAATAGTTATTGAAATATAATTTCTTATCTACTCTTTAAATTGATTATCTTAAATGATGTTTTTATTATTAATCAACATAAATAAATTTTTTAATATAAACCTTTCAATAATTAACATAATAAAAAATTTTCAAATTTAAATATTATTTACCACATTAAGACATATATTTTTCAATGAATTATATTTAAATCAATTTTAAATTTTCAAATAAATAAATTGATACCATTTTATGAATCTAATATGATGTTTATATATATGAAAATATTTTTTAAGAAATATTTAATTAATATTTGATACAGAATATGAATAAAAACATGTATGATATAAAAAGAATTTTTTTAAAAAATCTTTTATATATTATTTATTTTAATTAAATTATTTTATTTTATATTATTTTGAAATTTAAATACATTAAATTAAGTCTGAATTTGAAATCACCTTGTCAAAAATGGGTAAGAGGATTCATGTCAAATTTTTATTGAATATAATTACTCTTGTAAATATTTAATATGAGTAATAAGGGTAAAATGGGTAATTTAAAGTGGCTCAAATTTTGCATAGTTTACATGAATACTATACCTTATAAAAGACCTTTTTTAGGATATAAAATCATACCATGTGATTCTATATTTTCCCCTCAACTCATATTCATATCCAATGAATATTTATATTTAACACTGATAAACGAATCTTACTTATATCCATATTACGCGACCACTACCCTTTAAATTACAAAGTAAGCCATACACAATGTTACTATATTGAAATCCTATTGCATTTATAATCCCTTTTTTAGAATAATATTTCGAAATTCCTCTATTTACAATAGGTTTTTGAAGAAAAGAATTAAACACTTAATGACGATAAGGAACTTCAGTGGTAAATGGAAGTGTCAATAATGGATTTCCATATCTCAAATTTCATTCAGTAAGAAAATAATGTATATATTTAGAATTATATGTAAATTTTTGGATTATTTCAATATATGATTACATTATATTTGGTTTCCACATTATATTATAAGGATTTATATTAATTCCTATAAATAATTTTTTAATGGATTGTTGCATTAGTGATTATGAAATTCATTAGGGGGTTTCTAGAATAAACTATTTTCCATGAATCATAATCATACCCCATTGGCTATGATATTAAAAGACTGATTTATTTTATCCTCTTTGGATATAATATTTTTTTAATCCTTAATTTCTAATAAATTTACATCTTGACCTTTATGACTTCTTTATGGTAAAATTATTTATTTATAAATATATATTGTTGTTATGAATAATTCCCATCATTTATAATTTATATTTGTCTTCATTCCCATATAATTTTTCTCCAAAAATGTTTTACATTCATATAATGAAATTTTAATTTTAATTATCTATTTTTATCTCCAAAGTTAACTTTTCTATGATCAACAGAATGTTTTACCATCCTTTTTAACTATACATATATCATTTGTGGAATTATTACATATCAAAAAAATTCACTTTATTATTTTATATTTTATCATCCACATCACATTTGTTTATTTAACCATTATTTTCCTTATATGAATTGTTTTTAAAATTTAATTTATGGGTTTTTTAAAAAAATATTTGAATTTAAATTTTTTTTAATTCTTTCTAAAGTGGGTGGTATATTCACCATTTAATGAAATTTTTTCTGAAATGATTTAACAAGCTATTTTTATTGTTTTTTTAATAAGAACCCACTTTAATTGTAAATTTTTTATCACTTTTGGAGTTATATTTGTTGAATCATAGTACCAACTACCTTATGAGAAATTCAACTTGGGTGATTGAGATTTTCTATCGGTTTATTTAACTCTTGGGTCAATTTTATATTATACCATTTTGAAATGATTTGATATCCAATTTCATTCAATAGGTTCTTCATGATAGGATGCATGAATGATATTTTGAGGAACACATTCATATTTATAATCATTATGTTATGGATGGGGTCTTATATATCCCTCTAATGAATTTATTGCAGTTCTAAATATCAATAAATAATTAAAAGTGTGTGGTAACATGAACATATGTTATTGTTTATGAGGTTTTGTATAGATATGATCATGATTTTCTTTATTTATAAGGATGTACATGTACATGATCACACTTTTTATTATCATGAATATTTTTTATGGACATGATCACAATTTAATTGTTTTCAAGGATTTGAATGGATAAGAATATGTTTTTCATTATTCACAATTTTATTCATAGATAAGTTCCCATTATTATTTGTTCACTAGAGTATGTATGAACATGATTTCTCTTAGTTTTTCCCATAATATATTGATTTCATAAACATAGCTTTGTTTCATGATTCATTTTTGGGTTCTTATTATGAATCAGGGTTATTATTTCATGACTCCATATTATTGGACCCTGGTATATTCTTGATAATTTGATATTATATATCATTATGTTGTTATTTATGGAAAACTATTATAGTTATTTATTAAATTTATTCAATTATCTATCACATGCTCATATATAAAAACAATATTAGGATAAAACCCTAAATAACATGTTTAAGTTCTTTATCACTATTGAGCATTTGAGATTATCCATTCTTTTTTTCTTTTTTACAAGGAATTATATTTCTTATTATATTTAAACGAATGTATTTTGTATATAGGATTTGTGGGAGATATTGAAGAAATTATATAAAATATTATTTTCACATAAATAATGTGAAAATATAATATACCATTGGGTCATTGGATGATGATAAAATTAATGATATATAATGATTATATTATAGAAAAATATGTTAGTTTTACATTAGTTATACCATTCGTTAGAAAATATAGAAATTAAATTATTTTGTTAGCTCTAGATCCAGTAGTTTTGGTCTGGGGAGTATCAATTGGTAATAGATATCGGTTTAGTGATTTGGGGTATTAGTTTAATTATTTTAAAAGATAACGAATTTTAGAAAAAAAGTTAAATCCATATGGGTAAGACTAAATGTTGTAAAATATCCTAAATGTTTTTTAATGTATTGAGTATACATATTAAAATGAATTTATTCTCTTTATTGATACAATATTTTGATATAGGATATGGTACATAATCTCTAAGGGGTGAATCCCTGAATAAGGTTAGTTATGTATTTACATGATCATCCCAAAGTGATGAATTAGTAGGTCGCTTTTCCCATCATATTTTAAAATTGTGGGGGAATTATTTGGTGATTCACAGGCTTTTTACAAATAATTATGAAAGATTTAAATGTAATTTTTATGTATTATATAATATGTTAGTTTATATAACCTTATAAGATTATGACCATTTATATTCTATATTAAAACATAAAAAATCACATGATATGCTATGAATGTCATTTATACGTTACCTCTTATGATTTTATAGTAATCTTTTATTTTTATATTTATTTAAGTATTCACCTTAATCATTATTCCTTTATTAAAGTAATAGATAGAGCTATAAGTTGTAATCTAATCTAACTAAGCCTTTTTGAACTAAAAAATAAAGCAAATAATATAAAAATTGGGTTGCATGTATTTTCAGGTGGTAAAAACCATAAATGAAAGATGGTTCATCACCCGATATGTCAAAAATTTGTAAGGATTCAACCTGGACATTTGACGGTGGGAATAATGAAATGATTCATGTTTGAATGGATTTTCAATAAATATTGTGGTTGTTTAAGGGAGATAAGGTGTTTGGGAAAAAATGGATGGTTTGAAGGTCCCAATAATGTCCCCACATTGACACAAATCTTAAATTTTATCTCTCTTTGGAATTATTAAATCATATACCCCAATCTAGGAGATAATAATGATCATAAGAATCCACAACTTCCTAGACTAAGGGAATAAGTGGGTCTTAAAAATGAGATATATTAAGGTACATTGGTCATCCACTCAATAATAACCCATGTTATATTTAATTATTATTCTTCACACTCATTTATATCTATCATTATTTCTATGATCATAAATTCACATCCCCAATGATTAAAATATCAATAAAACATCATGTGGTATGATTAATACATCACATATCTTTAACTTCTCTTAAATAGAAAATAAAACGGTTTTTCTTATTTCTAATATTATTTTTCAACAATAAAATAATTTTGTGTTATTTTGGACACTAAATAACTCTAAAAAAACATTCCCATATGAATTTCTATAGTAATGAAGTTACACATGTGGTCTAATATTGTCACGACCCCCTCCCACCAAAGATCCCCCTCCTGAGCTGGAAATGGTGAAAGGGAGATAATGTCCCCCCAAGTAACGCCTCCAGTAGGCCCCAGGTTGGTGACTAGCACCAAGGGTATGAGTTTTCACAAATATGGGAGGCATTACCCTTTTATTATTTTAAGATCGGGAAATAGGACAAGTCAACCACCAAAAAGGAAAAGAACAAGTGTATAGAAATAAACCCAAACCAAGACCACAAGCATGTTTAAACAATTTTATAACAAGGTGCAAGTACAAAAAATCTCGATTACAATACCAAAAGAAACAAGTGTACAACAATAGAAAAAACTGCAACTGTCCGACTAGTAGGGTCCTGCACAGCCCTGGCAGTCCTCTTAGAAACCTGAAAGTAAACTTAGGGTGAGCATACAAGTATACTCTGTAGGGAAACCTAAAGCTCCCGTGCACAAGTGGGGAGACATCCTAATGTCCCGTGATAACATCAGAAGAAACCTAGAAAAGAATTCTTTCCACCCAACCTCACCAGCCACACTCACCAAAACCACAATCACAACAAGTAGTAGTATATAAGAAACAAGAGTATTGGGTACCCCGCACCATTTCCCAGTAGTTAGCTTCTCTTCCTAATGGCGAACGTCCTGACGCTTCCACACTCTCCCCGACCGCACACACCTGGGCCTAACAAACCACACATCTCGCCCGCACACACCTAGGCCTCACAACCATGTATCCCTCCCGCACACACCTGGGCCTCACAACCACGTATCCCGCCCACACACACCTGGGTCTCACAACCACATATCAAGCCCACACACACCTGGGCCTCATCCCGAAGATTCTTGGGAAACTGTAGAACCTGCCTAAAGAGTCTTGGGCTAAAACCACACCAATCGAAGCCTACCTGAAGTTTCTTAAGTGTAATTTTGCCTCAAGCCATCACAGCCTAGGGGAGAAGGACCAGGAAGGAGCTAGTAACTAAAGAAAAAACACCATCTCCCATGAAATGGGAGTGTTTGGAACTATGTGCTCAACATGGGTGGGGTGCGATGAAACACAAAAGATATAGATATATATATGTATACCAAACACACATCCCAACATATGGCTTCTAAACAGAGAAACTGAGTGCGTTCCTCGGCACTGCTACTACGAAGCATGGATACAACAACAACCCCAACCCCATTTTGGATTTCACATTTCAGCAGAATTAGTTTATTTAGTTCCTTAACTACTGGGAAACTATCCACAACTAACCTCATCGATCATTCGTAAAACATATCCCTGCCATCCACAAATCAAGTTAGGAAAACACTAGCAACACAACCAAGTCCCTTCTTATCAATCAACCAACCCATTGATTATTAATCCCATTCCATTACCATGGCCCACCATTTATTAACTCTTCCACTTTTATTTATTATTCACAACCCATGGTCCGTTCACATTCAAACCCATCCCTGTAGCCCCGCTGCCAACTACCATAACCACAACTGCACCGTACATCATTATCCCTTTAATACCATTTATCGCAGCCTCGTTGCCCACCCGATCCACAACAACCCACAAAACAATGTTCGTGCCACATCATCGCCCCTCTAACATAATTTACCGTAGCCCTGTTGCTCGTTCTATTTGTAGAAACCCCGGATTCACCCCTCCATTTCACACACCAGTAACCAATCCAAACCCCACATGTTCATTATTCCATTTTGTTTAACCGGGGTGATCACACAAGGGTTCCAGATTTTAAACAGCCAACTTTACGTGATTAACCAATATCCACATTACACAAAGTTCTCATCCATAAGAAAATCCAGAAGGAGAGGTCAATATTTAATTTCGTAAGCAAAGTCCCCCAACGACCATGATTTTCAGTAGGTAGAAGCTCATTCAATTCACAACATAATATCACAGGATACAAATAATGTAACTACATTCATAAACATCCCATCCCTGTTATATAATCCATTTATTATCTTTATTAAACTGGTTCAAAAGTGTTTCATGTAAACAAGAGAACACCCACCCCACATGATTCACAAATTAGAGAGACAAAGGTAAGATCCCTACCTCAATAGGTTCTGATTGTAACGGTCCCCCGGATCAACCTTAGAAGACGTCCGTCGGGGTCCTTCACTTCTATCGGGTCCCGAAAAAACCTCCTTGGGTGGAGGTCGGAAAGGAAAGGCCGAAGGAAAGACAACAGATCTATGCTCGGAAGTTCTGCCTCATCCTTACGATCCTGTGTCCGCTGACAGATCGTAAATCGAAGCTCGGACGAAGAAGTTATAGAAGAAAGATCCTTTGAGTATCTTGGGAGAACTCTGCTCAGAGAAAAGGGGAGGAGATGGGTGAGTTGAAAATGAGGAGAGGACCCCTCCTTTTATAGGCGAGAAAAGAAAAATTACATGGTGTGTACTTTATGGTACACGGCGTCTACTCAGTTATTTTACACGGTCTCCACGCGGCTTCCAGCATGGCTCCGCGGCCATTGAATGGTCAACACACGGTCTGAGGGTAACACATATGCGGCGAGGGACTATACGGTGTGTAGTACTGGATACACGGTGTGTACCCATTTATTGCACATGGAAAGGACACGACTCAAACACAGAACATGACCGTTGACTGGTAGCGTGTACACAAGGAAGGACTAGACGGCGTGTATTACTGGACACACGGTGTGTACCCATTTATTTCACACAGCTCCAACACGGTACACGGTCGTTGACTGGTCAACACACGGTAACACATACGCGGGGAGAGACTACACGACCTGCAGTATTGGACACATGGAATGTACCCATTTATCTCACACGGCAGGGACACAGCCTTCAACATGGGGTATACCCAGCAAGTGGGTACACAGAGTGTACTCAAACTACACGGCGTATAGTTTCAAAATTCTAGAAAGTGTGGGAAAATTCCATCTTACCCTCCAGAACACTTCGTGGCCTTCTTCTGATAAAGGAATGGGTCGCGGAGGCCCGGGCCATTAAATCAGATACCTCTTAAAACATTCTCGTCCCCGAGAACTCAAAAACCAACCCATAGGAACCCAACATGAAACCTCTTAGAGTTCTCGTTATAACAGGAACCCAACCAACAACCCTAATCATATGTGTTAGGAATTCCTTCTCCTATGTCGAGATATTATCCGCTTTAGGCGGCACTGACTTGCCTACACGGGTTTAATCGCATCCTCATTAATGCATCCCGATTAAGAATTGGGTCTTCCCACTTTCATACATTAGGATTTTTCAACTCGTACTACCCCCAACACCACACAACCAACACACTACCTGAACATGTGGTTTGGAGAAAAAAATTCCTTCTCCTATGTCGAGATATTACCCGCTTTAGGCGGCACTGTCTCGCCCGCACGGGTTCAATCGCATCTGTATTAATAAGTCTCTATTAAGGATCAGTTTTTTCCCTTTCCCCACCCATTCGGACATGTTACACATTACCAGTGAATAAGGAAACAAAAAGGTCTCACAACCGACAATCCAAGCATTCCATATATCAAAGGTACAGAGTACAACATCAACACAAAGCTCAGAAGAACAAGGGAAAACTAAAGCCAAAACAACTCCGGTTACTGAGCATGCATCTGGGCCTCCCAGTACCAAGTGCTCTCCTCGAGGCCGCCATGCCTACACAACACACGAACCAACGGAATGGTTCATCCACGAAGCACCTTATCTTTACGATCCTCAATTTTGACTGGTCGTTCCTCGAAGGTCACGTCATCTCCCATTTCTAACTCTCCCCAGTCGATAACGTGAGAGTCGTCGTGTAAGTACCGATGAAGCTGGGAGACGTGGACGATGTCATGAACCTTCTCAAACTTAGGTGGTAGGGCTAGATGATATTCTACCTTTCCGACTTGCCTCAGCACCTCAAAAGGTCTGATGAACCTAGGTGAGATCTTGCTCCCTTTCCCAAACCTCCACTGCCCCCGTCGAGGAGAAACCTTCAAGAACACAAGATCTCCAACCTAGAACTCCAAGGGACTCCTCCAACAGTCAGCATAAGACTTATGGCGGTCCTGAGCTGCTTTCATCCTCTCTTGTACAAGCTGGACTTTCTCTATGGTGCTCTGCTCTACCTCTGGCCCAAGAGCACCTGTCTCACCAACCTCCACCCAGCAATTGGGTGAACGACATGGTCTCCCATACAAAGCCTCAAATGGTTCCATGCCAATAGTAGAGTGGAATCTATTGTTGTAGGAAAACTCTACCAAAGGCATGTTTCGTACCCATGATCCTCCAAAATGCAGAACGCATGCTCGCAGCATGTCCTCCAGCGTCTGGATAGTCTGCTCTGTCTGCCCATCGGTCTAGGGGTGGAAAGAAGTGTTAAGGCGTAGCTAGGTGCCAAAAAAATGTTGTAACCCCCTCCAGACTCGTGAGTTAAACTGAGTATCCCGATCTGAGATGATAGTATTTGGGAATCCATGCAACCACACCACCTCATCTACGTACCTCTATGCTAAGGTACTCACCAGGCCTGACTGCTTAATTGCTAAGAAGTGAGCTGATTTCGTCAGTCGATCCACCACTACCTAGATAGCATCATAACCCCCCTGAGCTCTGGGTAGTCATGTGACGAAGTCTATTGAGATTTCATCCCACTTCCACTTGGGGACATCTAAAGGATGCAACAAACCACTGGGAACATGGAGTTCAGCCTTCACTTGCTGACACACTAGGCATTTAGCCACAAACTCCGGCACTACTCGTTTCACCCCAGGCCACCAAAACTGTTCCCTCAGGACTTGGTACATTTTTGAAACTCCTGGATGTACTTCCAAGGCTGAGCTATAGAACTCATGGAGAACTCCCTCATGCATTATCTCTGGGACAAAAAACCTTCCATGGAAAATCATCTAATGTCGGCTGTCCTCTGACCATCCTTCTGGAGCATTCCCCTGATCGACATGATCCCGCATCACATTCGCCTCGGAGTCCCCCCACTAAGACTCTTCCACCTACTCCAACAAGGAGGATTGCACCTTCATCTGAAAAAAACATCCTCTAACACCTTCTACCCTGGCATCCAAGTGCAAGGAGGCCAACTCTCCCTTCGCTTTCCAAGCATCAGTGGATTCCCGAACCACTTCCGTATGCGACTTCCTGCTCAGGGAATCAGCCACAACGTTGCCATTATCTTCAGTGTAAAAGATCTCAAAGTCATAGTCTTGGAGAAACTCGACCCATCTCCACTTCCGAAGGTTCAGGTCATGCTGGGAGAAGATATAACGTAGGCCCTTGTGTTCTGAGAAGACCACCAACCGCTCCCCAAAGAGGTAATGTCGCCAGAACTTCAGTGCGAACACTACTGCTGCAAGCTCTAGGTCATGGGTGGCATAGTTACGTTTGTGAGGGAGTAACTGTCTAGACCCATAACAGATCTGTCCCTTCTTCTTCATTAGTATGCACCCCAGACCAAGGCCAAAAGTATCACAAAACACTTCATAAAACAACCCTTCCTATGGAAACCTGAGTACGAGAGCACTTACCAACTTCTCCTTCAGGTAGTCGAAAGCCTTCTAGCATTGCTCGCTCCATATGAAGCCCTGGTTCTTCCTAGTCAAAGTTTTCAGTGGAGCAGAAACTCGATAGAAGTCCAAAAAGAACCTTTGATAGTTACCTGCTAACCCCAGGAAACTATGAACTTCTGCCGTGCTCTTGGGCGCTGCCCAAGAAACAACTTCCTCCACCTTCGATGGGTCCACTGACACTCCATGACGAGACACTACGTGCCCAAGTGTACTTCTTGGGTCAAGAACTTACACTTCGACAATTTCCCGTAAAGCTGGTGGTGTCGAAGGACTTATAAGACTGTCCGGAGATGCTCAACGTGCTCTTCCTCTGATCTTTATTAGATCAGGATGTCCTCGATAAACACAACGATGAACCGGTCCAGAAACTCTCAGAAGACAAAGTTCATAAGCCCCATGAACACAGTCGGTGCATTCGTAACTCCAAACAGCATCACTGCAAACTCAAAGTGCCCATACCTGCACTTGAAATCCGTCTTCGAGATGTCACTGTACTTTACCCTCAGCTGATGATATCCAAATCGTAGATCAATCTTGGAAAACCAACCTACTCCCCTTAGTTGGTCGAAGAGATCATCTATCCTTGGAAAGGGGTAACGGTTCTTGACTGTTACCTGGTTCAACCTTCGGTAGTCTATGCATAGCCTGAGACCACCATCTTCCTTTTTCACAAACAAAACTGGAGCACCCCATGGTGATACAATGGGTCGAACAAAACCCTTCTCCATCAGATCATCAATATGAATCTGCAACTCCCGCAACTCTGAAGGTGTCATCTGATAAGGGGCCATCGAAATCGGACGGGCACCAGGCTGTAAGTCTATCCCGAACTCAATGTCACATCGGGGGGGGGGGGGGGGGGGGTAGATTCACAACCTCCTCAGGAAAAACATCAAGGAACTCCCCAACAACCTCCGGGACATCC
The DNA here is from genome assembly GCA_963277665.1 of Viscum album. Taxonomy (NCBI): domain Eukaryota; kingdom Viridiplantae; phylum Streptophyta; class Magnoliopsida; order Santalales; family Viscaceae; genus Viscum; species Viscum album. Next base: position 1,006,240,981 of record OY728119.1, on the reverse strand, counting down.
ATCATATTTGTATCAGCTGGAACCACTGATAACCCGCCTAACATGGAAAGGAGAGGCTTCACATGCCGCCATCCCACCTGATAGCTTCTCTCACCAAAAAAACTTATGCACTGCCCATCCATGTCAAAGAACACAACTCTTCTTCGAAAGCAGACGATAATGGCACTAACAGAAAACAACCAGTCGATTCCTAGGACGACATCGTGTGGCTGCATCTGTAACAGAAGAAGGTCCCCACTAGATCGATTTGGTCCCAACGTCAGCCCACATCCCTGAAAAACACAAGATATGCTGGTCTGGCCTCCAACTGGTGTACTCATCACCAGTGGTATAGAATGTATCTCTACATATAGTCCCAAGGCATGGGCTAGACTAGGTGCAACAAAGGAGTGTGATGCTCCCGAATCAAACAAAGCAGAAACGAGAGTTCTGAACAAACAATTCGTACCTCGCACCATCTCTGGTCCTACCGGAGTTATCAACTCTAATGCGTGCAACTATCCACGCCCAACTCCTCTGCCTCTCTGATGTCATCCACCTACCCGACCACGCCCTAGTTGAGGTCCCTGAGAAGCACCCTGAGGTCGGCCTCATCCTGCAAAGTCTGCCCTTGGAGGAGCATGGTTCTGATGCTGTTGGAAGGGCCTCGCCCGCAACTGGTGCTGCTGAGGTGGGTGCTGAACCTGCCCACCTCCACCATACTAAGCTCAGGTCAGTCACCTACTCTGAATGTGCCCAAAACCTCCACACACAAAAAACTTCGGTCCTGGGCTCGCGAAAAAGGGACGGGGACCCGAAGATCTGAATTGGAACTGCTGGGGCCTGCTCCCCACTGGCCTGAACCTAGAAGGTCCTGTCATAGGAGACCTGCTGCTGACTACCTTCCCCTTCGACGAGCCCAGATGGATCCCCTCTCGGGGTGCACCTCCCAGTGAGGGTGTCCTCTCTACAACCTATACGTTCTTCTATACCGCCAAGTACGTCGGAAGGGTGAAGGGGGTGACTACATACTGGAGCGAAGGATGAAGAGCCTCCTCCAAACATCTTGCCTGAGACTCCTCATCCGAAAAGAGATCTGGAGCAAAGTGCTGGGGATCCTTGAACTTGATCCCCAACTCTCATATTGACATACTTTCCTACTGAAGGGAGAGTAACTCCTACCGCTTATCCACCTTGATCATGGAAGAAAGGAATTCCACTCGGAATTCCTTCTCAAAGTCATCCCATGGAACCTCTACCTCTATCCTCTCTCCGAGGTAGAGCGTCCACCACTGTCGTGCCGCACCTCTCATCTGACTGACTACTAGGGGAACCCAGTACTCCATCGGAGAATGGATCAAGGTAAAAGTGATCCCTACCTCCTTAAGCCACCCCTTCATCTCCGTATCCGAAGTACTACCCTCGTACTTCTTGAGGATCTGTCACTGAAAAGAATGGAGAGTCTTCTGCCACTGGCTATCTTCCTCTTCTCGGTCGATCCTCAACTGATCGACTTCCTGAATCTTCTGGGCCTCGGCCATCTTAGACACCTGAGGATGACGTCCAGGTGCCATAGATGTACGGTAAACAAGGATCTCCTAAGACCAAGTAGTAAGGAAAACTCTAGGTTTTATTTTATCATTTTATTTCAATTTCTTTCCCAGAACACCCAAATCATGTAAAACACAATCATGATGATGCATGTACCTTCTCTAGGGTATCTGCCCTACAATCAATGTAGCCTCACTTGGTCGTTCGGTAGGCTTAGAGTCCTTGTATAGGATCACGGGGGGCCCTAAAATCCCGTGTCCTGACCGGTCTTCCCTAGACAACGTCATGCACCAAGATTAACAAACATTGTTTCCCTAACATCCCATGAAATCCTCACTGTACCTAACTCCAGACTCCATCCTATCTCTCAATCATCACCTCTGATACCATTCTGTCACGACCCCCTCCCGCCAAAGATGCCCCTCCTGAGCTGGTAATGGTGAAAGGGAGATAATGACCCCCGAGTCCCGCCTCCAGTAGGCCCCGGGTTGGCAACTAGCACCAAGGGTATGAGTTTTCACAAATATAGGAGGCATTACCATTTTATTATTTTAAGATCGGGAAATAGGACAAGTCAACCACCAAAAAAGAAAAGAACAAGTGTATATAAATAAACCCAAACCAAGCCCACATGCATGTTTAAACAATTTTATAATAAGGTGCAAGTACAAGAAAGCTCAAGTACAATTCCAAAAGAAACAAGTGTACAACAACAGAAACAACTCCAACTGTCTGACTAGTAGGGTCCCGCACGGCCCTGGTAGTCCTCTTGGAAACCTAAAAGTAAACATATGGTGATCATACAAGTATACTCAGTAGGGAAACCTAAATCTCTCGTGCACAAGTGGGGAGACATCCTATTGTCCAGTGAGAACAACATAAGAAACCTAGCAAGAAATTATATCCACCCAACCTCACCAGCCACACTCACCAAAAATAGAATCACAACAGGTAGTATTATATAGGAAACAATAGTATTGGGTACCCCTCACCATTTCCCAGTAGTTAGCTGCTCTTTCTAACAGTGAACGTCCTGACGCTGCCACACTCTCCTCGCCCGCACACACCTGGGCCTAACAAACCACACATCCCACCCGCACACACCTGGGCCTCACAACCACGTATCCCACTCGCACACACCTGGGCCTCACAACCACATATCCCGCTTGCCCACACATGGGCCTCACAACCACGTATCCCGCCCGCACACACCTGTGCCTCATCCCGAAGATTCTTGGGAAATAGTAGAACCTGCCCGAAGATTCTTGGGCTAAAACCACCCCAATTGAAACCTACCCAAAGAGTCTTAGGTGTAAGGTCACCTCAATATATCACATCCAAGGGGAGAAGGAGTAGGAAGGAGCTTGTAACTAAGGAAAAAAAAACCTCTCCCATAAAATGGGAGTGTTCGGCACTAAGTGCTCAACATGGGTGGGGTGCGATAAAACACAAACGATATAGATATATATATGTATACCAAACACGTAGCCCAACCTATGGCTTATAAAGAGAGAAATTGAGCACGTGCCTCGGGACTGCTACTACGAAGCATGCATACAACAACAATCCCAACCCCATTTAGGTTTTCACGTTTCAACGGAATCAGTTTATTTAGTTCCTTAACTACTGGGAAACTATCCACAACCAACCTCATTGATCGTTCGTAAAACATATCCCATCCATCCACAAATCAAGTTAAAAAAACACAAGCAACACAACAAAGTGCCTTCTTATCAGCCAACCAACCCATTGATTATTAGTCATGTTCCATTACCATGAACCATCATTTATTAACTCTTCCTCTTTTATTTATTATTCACAACCCATGATCCGTTCACATTAAAACCCATCCCTGAAGCCCCACTTCCAACTGCCATAACCACAACTGCACCGTACATCATTATCCCTTTAATACCATTTATCACAGCCCTGCTTCCCACCCGACCACAACAACCCACAAAACAAAGTTCGTGCCACATCATTGCCCCTTTAACATCATTTACCGCAGCCCATCTACCCATTCTATTCGTAACAACCCAAGATTCACCCCTCCCTTTCACACACCAGTAACCAAGCCCAAACTCACATGTTCATTATTTCATTTTGTTTAACCGGGGTGATCACACAAGGGTTCCAGATTTTAAACAGCCACCTTTACATGATTAACCAATTTCCACATTCCACAAAGTTCCCATCCATAAGAGAATCCATAAGGAGAGGGAAACATTTAATTGCGTAAGAAAAGGCCCCCAACAACCATGATTTTCAGTAGGCAGAAGCACATTCAATTCACAACATAATATCAAAGGATATAAATAATGTAACTGTATTCATAAACTTCCCACCCCCATTATATAATCTAGTTATTACCTTTATTAAACCGGCTAAAAAGTGTTTCACGTAAACAAGAGAACACCCACCCCTCATGATGCACAAATTAGAGAGATGAAGGTAAGATCCCTACCTCAATAGGTTCTAATCGCAACGCTCCCCCTGATCAAATTTAGAAGACATCCATCAGCGTCCGTCACTTTTATTGGGTCCTAGAAAACCCTCCTCAGGTGGAGGTCATAAAGGAAAGGCCGAAGGAAAGACAACGGATCCAAGCTCGAAATTTCCACCTCGTCGTGACGATCCCGTGGCTACTGACAGATTGTAAATCGGAGCTCGGACGAAGAAGTTATGGAAGAAAGAGTCTTCGAGTCTCTTGGGAGAACTCTGCTCAGAGGAAAGGGGAGGAGAGGGGTGAGTTGAAAAGGAGGAGGGGACCCCTCCTTTCATTGGTGAGAAAAGAAAAAGTACATGGCGTGTACATTATGGTACATGGCGTGTACTCAGTTATTTCACACGGTCTCCACACGGCTTCCAACACGGCTCTATGGCCGTTGACCGGTCACCACATAGTTTGAGGGTAACGCATATGTGGGGAGGGACTACACGGTGTGTAGTACTGGATACACAGTGTGTACCCATTTATTGCACATGGTAAGGACATGGCTCAAACACAGAACACGGTTGTTGACTGGTAACACGTATGAGTGGAAGGACTACACGGCGGGTAGTACTAGACACACGGTGTGTACCCATTTATTTCACACGGCTCCAACACGGCACACAGCCATTGACTAGTCAACACACGGTAACACGTACGCAGGGAGAGGCTACACAGTGTGTAGTATTGGACACACGGTGTGTAACCATTTATCTCACATGGTAAGGACACGGCCTTCAACACGGGGTATACCCGGCAAGGGGGTACACGGTGTGTACTCAAACTACACGACGTGTAGTTTCAAAATTCTAGAAAGTGTGGGAAAAGTCCATCTTACCCTCCAGAACACTTCGTGGCCTTCTTTTGTCAAAGGAATGGGCCAGAGATTTCCATTCCATTACAAATATCAACTTAAGATTATTTATCATTGCAATACTAGATATATAATACCTTTCAAAATTCATTCAATTATATAAACAAACATATGAAATAATAGGGAGGGGTAGGTATTTATCTTGAATAATTAGAGAGAAAATAAATTTATTATTACTATTTTGACGGAACGTTTCTATTTTATATTCTTAACCGAGATATTTTAGTTGATATTATATTTTGATACTGTCTTATCTTATAGATACCATAGTCTATTTTCATTAGTGAATGAGGATGAAAATTATGAGGAAAACAATTATCTAAATAATGGAGAATTTAAAAACATAAGATTTTAGAATCAATTATTAAATAAATAAATACTATGTAGAATAGATAATTTCACATGTAAGAGAGTATCTAAAACATTCCATTATAATACTGAAGACCTTATTGAAGCTTGATAACATCAAATTATATACAATTAATGTCTATATATTTTTTATTTAAGACATTATTAAAAAGATAAATATTATAATCGTTTTTTGACTAATCATACCCCATATTGGAATTCAACATATCAAAATTAGCGTAGTGTGAATTTTATATTTTTTATTCATATGAAATTTTTAGTCAAAAAATATGGTTTCCAAAAAAATGTAATTTTTATAAAGTTATCGATATATTAGATTGACCTAAAAAAATTTCGAACTATATATGGAATCAATGCTGAATTTTTTATTAATGTTATTATTTTTAAAGCATTATTTTAACGGATAAAATCTATATTAAATATTTGTATGAATAATTAATAGGTTACATTAATATATTAAAAACAATTTTCAGATGATTTATTGAATCAAATATTTTTCAAGAGAGATCAATTTTATTATTTTCAAGCAATCCTCAAGTAATTTTTTTATAATAATTCAATTTATTTCATTATAATAAGTATTCAAGATAACTTTTCCTAATATATAAATTTAATGCCTCATGATATTATTTCTCTAAATATAGTATTATGCATATATGGGTTTGTATAAGGGCATTAAAATTTCATACATATAGAATTTTTTTTTCATAAAATATTTTTAAAATTTTATATAATTATTTTCAAATTATGTAATAATATAAATTTTATTTTTGGGTTTTAAAAAAATTACTAATTTTAAAAATTATTTACCCTGAAAAAACGCAGAGTTAGTAAATGGTCATTTACTATGGGGGGGAAATCCCCAAACATGTTAAAACATTTTTATAGGTGGATTCATGATGTGTCAAACCAAAACTCACCCAATTTCTTAATTTTACCATTTTGGAATCCCTTGAATCTTTTTTAATAAAATTAATTATTTAAATTCAATGGTCATTCACAAAACTACTATTCATTTCACTAATAAAAGGGAAACACCTTCACTTATTAAAGGCTCACTTATATTTATAATTTATACTTGATACTATTAAATTTTACTCTCCCTATAACAAAATATAATAAAAATAACCCCTTCCTCACTCATTGATTCCCTAATATCTTTCAATTCACGGAGACATACAAAGAACATTCAAGTCCCCGATGTAAGTACTCTCTACTACATCATTTTCAATGTAATGATAAAATTTTATATTAATTATATCAACACTAAAATAATTATATTATTATCAATTGTATAATTTTATTTAACTATATTAATTCTATTATCATTATTTATTCATATACCTCATCCATGAATAAATACAAAACTATTGTACATACTACCACCTCCTCAAAAAAATGTTTGATTTCCATACTCTGCTATTCATGTATGAACCAAAGGATGGTATTAAAAGATTAATATTATATATATAATAAATTATTGGTTATGGTATGAAAATTCTGGTTGTTATTAATGGCATGGTAAAAATTCATCATTATTAAGGTAAACATTTTTAAATAAGGGTACTAAGAGGATAATTGTTTAATCATATTGTCTAATATGTTAATATCTATTAATTCATCGTATAATTCATTATTATTAATATGTATCAAACTAATAAACACAACATAATATAATTATCCAATTTTTTAAGATTATATTGTATCAAAACCACAACATAGTAATTAATTTTATAAGGTTATACTCATGTTGGGGTCGGATTAACTTTTCACATGATCCATATTTTTGTTTTTTATCCTGAATGACTATTTGAAAATAATTATCAGTATAATATAATATGAATGTGTAAAAATATGGTTTTTTTATTCTAGAGTTATTAGATCAAAATTTAATTCATTAATTAAAAATGGGCACTCTAGGAGTCAATAATCATAGAAGAATGGTTACTATTGATTTCATCATAAATAATAAAGAATAAAACACTCATGTAAGGGATTTAAAAAATAATAATTTTTTTACAATTAATACCATCAAATAAAATTAAGGACCTAATAATGATGATATTTTTAATAAAAAATCATCTGAATATCACTATAACGAAACTACTTCAAATGATCAAAACTATAAACACATCATGTGGGAAATCATGAGAATTAATATATAGAATTAATAATTATTAAGAGTATTAATTAAACTCTTCATGAGCATGTTAATGAATTAATCTATTAAGATAGATATGTTTATGATTAATGTGATTAAATTACATTCTCTTATTTCATGATAATATTTCAGTGGATTTTGTCTTATATTTATCTCTTTGAGATATATTTTGTATTATGCACTAAATTTATTTTATGTGGTGCATATAATTATTATGTGTTATTTTATATCATGAAAAAAATTTATTAATTGTATTTTTGAACTATTTTAATCCCTCTCCATTAAATGGTTGTGGTTTAATTTCAACCTACACCACAAGTGGGGTTTCTTCATCACAAATTTCATTCATTAGGACTCATGTTATTATCACTATATATTTTCAATTCTACTGAGTGTACTTTTCTATGGAAAATGTTTTGAAATTTTATTCATGAATTTTATGTCATTTAAATTTATATATTTTTATTCCTCTCTAAAATTATTTAAATTCAATGGTTACCTTCTCTATATTAGAGAAAAATCATATGGGTTAGGTAATATAAAATATAATGTAATTTCCTATAGAATGAATTCCTAATTTGTTGTTTGAAAGGTGATGCAGTTGAGGCAGCGATGAACCTAAGGGTTATCCACCCAAAATTTGTTTGTTCTGAATTGACTCAATAATCTCCTTAATTAAGGATTGGTTGGACTATGATTTCACAATTTGTGGGCCACACCTGGGGGATATGCTTTAGAATATTCACATGCTCTGAATTAACCATGATGATGGGATTTTCCTACCATGGGATTGGTCTTCGAACAATTGAGCTTGCTAATTCAAAATATTATCTTCATAAACTGTCACATTGTAAGTAGCCTCACTAATATATTTCTTTTATAAGGGTGACTCTTCAATGATACCCCCACAGATTATATGTTTATTAATGGATGTTCTTCTAAACATCCATTTTACTCTATTGAATGGGTATGTTTTTTGATTTCTATACATCTTTGTTATTTGTATTTCCATGTTTTATTTGGTAATAGGTTCCTCAATGACTACTATGAATCATCTCAATGAATCATATTTTGAACTCATTAGACTTAATAATGTGAAAGGTGGAGATGAAAATTATATAGTCACCCAAGGAATTGATAGGTATCATGAGATAAAACAATTTGGGTTGTGGTGTATGCATAATTGTTATTTTGGAATGTGTTTTGGCTCAAGGAAGTGACTATAGGTTTTTTGATTTTATACATTATATATTACATTAGTATGAGATCAATTTTTATTGTTATCCATGATTTCCTTTTGTTTTCAGTTATATAGAATGCCCTCAATATTAGTATATTATGGCTTCATGATTTTCATTTATTTCCTCCATATCATCTACTATATGTTTATGGTACCATATTTACATTGTAAATTTATCCTTACATTGAATCTAGCCTCTCCTTTATTTTGTTTTCTTTCCCTACGAATACTAGAGGAGTAACATTAGTAATTATTCGGGATTTGTTTGAAAGGATAACCATGTTGTTACTATATTTTTATTCCTTATCTGATATATTAAAATGTATTTTATGTATGCATCTGGTATTAAATGATTGATAAATGGTTTGATCATTCAATAACTCTTGTGTTTTGATCCAATATTAAAACTTAACTATTGAATCTGGTTTTCAGGAGACCAGGATGTTATACTTTCTTTCAAATAAAATTTAATAGAAACCTTTGGGATTATATTTAAATGAACCAGGTGAGATAACATGGGCATTATTAGAGTCCATCAATAACTATAATGAAACCTCTAAAAACATAGTAGTAGTATTATTTAATAATTCAATATCAAGAATAAATCCGTTGTATACCATTAACTATTAAAAAATACGCCTATTATTGTGTAAGAATTTTTCATCCATTTAAAAGTCACTTATAACATCCATATTTATCCACACTAAAATAAAAGATGATAAATCAATTCCTTTATCAGCACTAAAAAAGCAAGGATAATATGAACCCTTTATCAATGCCTCTATTTTAGCACGGATAAAAGTTAACATATATAATCAATTTATTTTTGCGCTAATAGTGGAAACATGTATCATCATTTTATTTGTGAACCTAATAAAAGGTATCCTTTATCAGTGATTCACTAGAAATAATTAAATATTCCCTTCATCAATACATTTTTAGCAAAGAAAAAAATCTAGAATATAATGAAAAATTAAATAACTAAAAATCAAATGATTAATTTTAGAAAAATATGAAACATTTTATTAATTAAACAATTATTGATATAAATGAAAAAATTTCATATACATATATATAGATTATAAATAATAATAAATATTATATATTTTATATATATATATATAATGAATAAGTAAAATATATATATAATGTTAATTAAAGCTATATTAATGTATTATTAATTTTTAATATTGTTTTTTCCAATTTAACCAATATTATACATCATGTATAGAATTTATTTAATAGACACACACCCACACAAACATATATATATATATATTTGTGTGTGTGTGTGTCTGATAATCCATTTGAATACACAAACACACGCACAAATGTACAACACAATATTTAAATACTCATACACCAAATATTGATATAATTTAATAATATTTTAGTATATTTTAGATTGTTATTATAACATGATACATTTAATATATATTATGTTCTTAATCAGTTCATTTTTTAATATACTACAGTTAAGGAATTCATTTGTAAAGTTTTTTATTTTTTATTTTATTTTTATTTGGATTATTTTTATTATTTATGTATATAAATCTGTTTAATATGTTTTAGTATCTTCAATGTGTATTCATCAACTTAAATATATATATATATATATGTTATTAATAAACTATATTTACTTAAAAAACATATCCATTTTTTCAATCTTTTTAAACTGTATTCATCTTTTATTTTTCAATATCACTCATTTTAAAATCCATGTATTTAAGATTGTATATCAATTAATAACATTACAAATAAATTTGTAAATAAATATTTAGATAAATATATATATTATATAAATAATAATTATAATTAATTAATTTTTATAAATAAATAATTATTATTTTTAAATATGTATTTATATAATAACAAATAAAAAATTATATTTTCTAAAATAAGTATAAAATCATATAATATTTCCTTAAATAATTAAAATTTCAAAACATTTATGTGTTCTTTTGTAACATTGTTATAAGACACATTATCTGCACAAAAATGTTAGCGTGGAAAAATATGACTTTTATTAGCGCCTTTTTAGCAATGATATTGAATATTATTTATCAGTGCTAGAAATACTCCATTCATCAGTTCTTATAAATTTAGCATTGATTAAAGGGGATAAATTTAGTTCTTATTAGAAAGCATTATTAAATGTGTGGCCAATCTATATAATAAAACCCTAATCGTGACTCAATTGCTTGCGATTCTCAAGCTCTTGCAGAACTCGTCTGCTGCCGATGTGACTCCTCTTTGTTCCATTTGATTAATAATGGCTAAAGACCATTTAATTTTAATTCCTACTCATACACTATCATTTTTAGGTGTTTTGGATTCCATGTTATTTTTTTCCATGTTCTTAAATATGAAGAACCCTACATCTCTTCTCGTCACTACTAAAAGACTAGGAGTGTGGTTCTATTTATTTTATCCTTTCAAATGTATTTCAGTGTCCATCCCATTTGTCCCTATAATCAAAATTATATGGGTTACTCTTCTCTAAACATTAACAAGTAGATCTCTATTCTATCCTCGGTTTTCTCTCTATTTGAATAACATAACCTTCCAAAATCTAGTTCATTTTCTAAAATTTACGTCATCTTATATACTAGATTATATATTTGAATGGAATAATTATAAAAAGTTTTATGGATTAGGGGATACCATATTTTGGCCCTCATTTATAGGTGATGAAAATATATTAACCAAGGTAACTATGAAAATCATTATAACATGTTCTATGGATATTCATTATTCATGTAAAAATTTAAACCGTGAAATGTGTTATCTAGATGTATGATTTTGATGAATAATTCATTATTGAATTAAATGAAATATTTAATTAATTAGTCGTAATCCAAAAATTATTTAATTGATGCATTTTTTTGAAATTTTATTTTAATTAATTCGAAATTATTATTAAAATTTTACCAATCATGTCATATGATTGATGATTCATCATAAAATATGATTGAGTTATGGGGATACCTATCTCCAATATTATATTTTTAAACCGAAAATATCATTATTGGTTGAAAATAAAAAATGGTTATAGATGTAATTATTGATATATTACAATCTATATGGTATACCTTTCAATAATAGGATGTTTATATAGTTTCTCAACAAGATATTATGTTAATATATCATAATAATTATTTTAGGATTTCCTAGAATAGATTAATTTAATTTATAATAGAAAAAAAATTCTACCTGAATAATAAACATATATTGAAAAATTTACCCTTTAAATATATGAATGTTGTAGTAGGAATCTTATGGCGGATTTAAAAAATACCTAAAATTTTAAGGTGAGTAATCGTTGAGTAGACAGTAGTGATATCCAATATAGGTGGTTTGTGATTCAGTTCTGTAAGGCCATTATAGTTGAGGTATTCCAATTTCTCTTCAATTAAGGATACATTATGAGTGATTTCATAAGTGTTAGTTCATAGAACACTTTAATGGTTATACAATTTATTGTATTGCATATCTTGATGGTGGACTGAACTCCATCATTCAAACTATCATTCCTCCTATTATTGTGGTTCCAAAGTTCAATGATGACATCCCTCAAAACACAGTGATGGAAAGGATGGATAGTTTGAATGATTGAATGAGTAGACTCAAATCCATCATCAATAGATAGAAGAAAGTCAAGCATATGAGGATGGAATAAATAAAGGTAAGTAAGGTTGGCTGTACTGTAGTATTGATGTATTATATCTGTATTCAAGACAGTAAAATTTTTCATGTAGGATAGAAACAACTATGTACTTTTAGGCATATAGTGTATTATGTTGTAGTTATTCGAGAGAAATTAAATGTTTGAATACTCATATAAACAATGATTTCTAAACATGATGATGTTTCCAATCCCAAGAAAAACAAATAATTGATAACAAAACTATGGAATTATTAGGGGGTCATCAACATGACGATGAAAAAAAATAAGAATGATGTAGAATCATAGTTTTGAATAAAATTATTAAGGAAATAAGTTAGGGTATAAAATTTTTGGTAGGTTGGAATCAACACAGCCAATATATTGACCCCTACAAGTCATCATTTTTCAATTATCATTGTGTCACAATGATAATAGATGTGTAGATTAATATTGACTTGTGGTGCCACAACCAACCTGAAATGAAGTAAATCCTTTGGAATGATATATGAGTAATGTTACAATAAACATTCTCTATTTTACAAAAAAAAAGTAAATAATGAGTTTATATTTAGTTTACATTATTCCATGTAGAATTAGATAATTTTAGAATATTTTCATATTAAATTTGTCTTGATAGCTATTGTAAAATCCCATAGAGGCTTCCATACTCTTAGGAAAAAGATAATTCTTAGGGATGCTGAAGGAGAAATAAATCACCACCCCCACTTTATTATTAACACATTATAATGCATGAAACATGGACTTCTTTTAGAAAACATCATAATGATAAATCAGTTCAGGTGAGTTTCATTTTATAATATATTTTTTTTTATTTTTTTTTTTTTATATCAAAATTAATTGAAAATTGATAATATATGATACAAAAAATAGAGATAAAAATAAATAGAAAGCATCAACACTAGCATACACCTTTCACAATGGAATTATGGGGTATGCTTCATTAGAGATGAAATTGCCATGTATTTTAAATCAAAAATAAGTGTTTAATTATGTGATATGAAAGAAAATAATTTCCTTTGTTTATAAGAAGATTGATGAATCAAAATATGAAGAAACATCCAACCCGTATCATGTGCTATGGAAGGAGCCTAGTCTAAATAAGGATGGTTTATTAGTTGATGAAAACACAAAATCAGTATGGGAAACATGTGTAAGTACGAAATAATTTTAAAATATGTGAAATTTATAACAATATTACCTAAAATAAATATGTTCATATTTTTACATGGTTTACAAAAAAGAATCAATAACAGCCGTATTAGAAGTAAAGTGTCTTTTAGTTGCATTGAATAGCAAAAAAAATACGGCCATGTTAGTGGATTTGGTTATGGAGTCTCTCATTGAACATATTTTGAGATAAAAAACCATAAGAAGATACGTATAATATAATCAGACAAATCCATACACAAATATACTCACTACAAGATAGTATTTTGCATTCTGGTTTGGAAGAAAAATGTATAAGAAAAGATGAAATAGAACTGGTGGTGGAGGAATGTTTCTCACATGGTTCAAATGATCCCAATAGAATTGAATCTAATCATTATCCCAAACCATACATGTGGTAATCAATTTTTTAATTACACTTTCTCCTAAATGTGAATCAAACAACTTCTTATATTTTTATATTACTAAAATTATGCAAGGTGTAGTTTTATAAGATTTTTACTTGTCAATACCCACACACCGCCATGTTGTGATGTGTACAATGCATAATCTCCCGGGAGACCGACTACACAATCAACTTCTCCCAAAAGATCACTGGATGGTGATATCAGTCAACATAGACACCCTAACAATTTAATTTTTTAATTCAATGCATGTACTTCCATCAAACCGAGCACACATGATGTGTATTGTAAATATGTGATACATTATAAAAAACATATTATAGAAAATTATAGAATTATATGTTTAGTCTGTGTTATAATGAAAATTTTGTTATGATAGGGTGGTATATAAAAACAGGCTAGATCATGTCTTGAAGTTAGCGTCTAAAAAGGTGAAGCCTGTGGATTAATCCAAATGGAATCAAATTAAGTTATATATAGAAATATTGAACTATCAATACATTTCATGACAATTTAGTTATTTTGGTCAACATTTCTACAATGTCTGAAACAAGATAATGGAATTGATCATGGAAGTTACGTTTGTAAATTTATAAGAGAAATCATATAGCATGAAAAAACCAACATCCACATATATGTAATTTCTTAAGGTAATTACAATTTATTTAAAAAATATTAATCATTTGTTTGTTAATATTTTCTCAATACTGTCACAATCATAGAAAAAAGTGTCACTCAAATTAACAAATAAATTTTGGTATACATGAGTGTGAAGCATAATTTTTATAATAATTTATGGAGAAAATAGTGTTAGGTTATTACATGCTACTTTTTTGATCTAGTTGGAGTTTTAAATATCACAAAAAATCTGGGGTTTCTAGCATTAGTTTCAAAATGCTTATATATTATTCTTCATTTCCTTCTGAAGGAGAAGATTAATGGTGAAAAACAATTAGTTTATAATTCCTGATCTGAGAATAATAAAAATTTTCGGAAAATATTGAGGCATATGTGCAGGTGGATGTGAAGGAATAGGTGGAGTTGGAGTGAGTGGATGAGAAAAATTCAGATTCAGAGACCAATGTGGACGAGGAGGTAGAGTCGAAGACTGAGGTGGAGACCAAGGTAGAGGAGCATAATAAGTAATGGCTTGGAATCAATAAAATTTTTCGGCATTAAAGTATAATAAGGATCATCCCATTATTTTTTTTGAGAAAAATTATTTAAAATTGAACACATCACTTATCACATAAGATAAGAGACATTTTGCGCCTTTCTAGTTTATAATGGTATTTTAGTAAAAAAACTCATGTGACATACTAAAATAGAGAATATGAATTTTTATTGTTTTGATACTTTAGTAGAATGATTAATGAGTCATTAAGAATAGGTAGCACTCAGCCTCACCTCAATCCAATGCACGGTGTGAGCGGTAAGACTCCAAGAGAGTCTTTTTATTCAAAACTGACATTAATTATAATAAAAAAATAACTAACATTCTCAAAACTAAGAAAATTCGTTCCAATTAATTTGATACTTTAGGGAAAAATGCCTTTGTCATTTGGAAAATGTATCATTGAACCTCACCTCAATCTAACACACAGTGTGACGGATATTACTCTATGTGCATCTTTTTTATTAAAAATTGACATAACTGTTAAACAAAAAAAATAACTAACATTCTAAAAACTGATAAAACACATTCATATTTTTTCTATATTTTAGTTAAATGATCCAAACATCATTTGTGATGTGTATGTATCAGCCACACCTCAATCATATGCATGATTTGGCAAGTATTACTCTAAGTTAATCTATTTTATTCTGAAGTAAAAATCATTTTAATCCAAAAAAAAACAAATTACTTACTTACAACTAAGCAAATGATTTCTGATTGATTTCACACATTAGGAAAAATATCCACAAGCCTTTTGGGACATGTATCATTTATCATTACCTCAATCTGACACATGGAGTGACCATTATCACTCTATGTGCATCTTTTTTTTCAAAATTGACATTCATTTTAATCAAAAAACATACATTCCCAAAACTATGGAAAAAAATTCAGATTAATGTAGTACTTTAGGAAAAAGATCCATACTTATTATTTTATTTGTAGAGGCCATTGAAAACTAGATATGATGTATGGTGGGACATGTATGACTCAATGCACATCTTTTTATTTAAAAATGGCATTTATTTTAATTAATAAAGAAAGTGGCATACTAAAAAAAACGAATTCTGATTGTTTTTATACTTTAGTACAATGATGAATTAGTCATTTGGGACATAGACTATTCAGACTCACCTCAATAAGACACACGATTTGACTGGTATGAATTCACGTGCATTTTTTTTTCAAAGTTCACATTCATGTTAATCAAAAAAAACATTGACATAGTCAAAACTGAGAAAACAAGTTCATATTGTTTGTGTACTTTAGTAAAATGATCCATAAATCATTTTTTGATGTGTAGGTATAAACATCACCTCAATCCAATGTATAGTGTTACCGTAACCATTCCAAGTGTGTCTTTTTTTTTTAAAAATTGACATTAATTTAAATAAAAAAAACAACTGATATACTCAGAACTGGGAAAACACATTCTGGTTATTTTGATACCATAGTACAACAATACATGAGTCATTTGTAAAATCCAGCATTCAGTCGTACCGCAATCTGACACATGGTGTGACTGGTACTACTCCATGTGTGTATTATTTATTCAAAATTTACATTAATGTCAATAAAAACTACTAACATACTGAAAACAAAAAAAACATACATATTTTTTTTTGGTACATTAGGAAAACAATGAGTATGTCATTTTGGACAGGTAGGGATCAGTCATAACTCAATATGACACATGGTTTGACTAGTATGACTCCAAGTGAACCTTTTTTATTTAAAATTAACATTCATTTTAATAAAATAAACATTTTACATACTTTATTAAAATGTTTTAATTTTATTGTATTCTTATTATAAATTTTATTTCAATTAAATTCAGTATTAGTATCTTATTTTTGTAATTTTTGTTTCTTTTTTATACTTATGCAGTGTGTGGTTGCCGCACATTGCACCTGTTTTTGGTGATTTAGTGTGTTTCGTTACCACATTACAGCTTTCACCTTTATTATTACTATTAACTACATTGATAAATGAATCCTTTATCATCACTTGTAAATGCGTTAATAATGTCTATTTATACTAGCACATAAAAAAGTGTTGATAAATCATACTTTTATCAGTACCGAAAAAAGAACTAAGAAAGTTTCTATTTATCAATTCTAAATGAAAGCACTGATAAATGATGTCATTTTTTCAACCAATCAATATGTGCTATAAAATCATCCCTTTATTAGCGCTCTTTTAGCATTGATAAAATTCATGGACTTTTAACTGTTATATGGTCATCAATGCTTCTCTTGCGCAGATAAAAGATGACTCTAGTGTTGTTTAAAGTATGTTTTATTAGTAGTCATTTTTTAATGAAACCTACTAATTATAGGAATGTGAACTATATGAACACATATCTTCAATCTAAGGATATTTCCCTAAAAAATTTAAATAGCATGGATATTCAGATAATCATATCATAAGACTATTATGGTTGTTGATAGAGGTTATGAAAAATAATCTCATGCAAATATAGTAAACTATTGATCCACAACATGGTGTGAATACATTTGATTCTTATATGTGATAACATCCTCAAGAAGTAAATGGTACTACAAATCCATTGGTTGATGAAAAATTGATAAAGTCTCGATAAAACATCATTATAGATTTGGGATATAGTGAAATAGAATAATGTAATAATTTCTATATATTGTCTAAATGGAGAGACTTCAACCACCTAAAATTTTCAAGACACACCTTGAGTAGTTATAATATATGAATTTATAGGCTAGTTTTATAACAAGAATGATATATAGATAAGAAATATATCTTGAGGATATAATATGTTCCCATTGTACAAAAATACATTGATGTATTACTAGAGGAATAACTGGGTCATCCACCATAGTGTGAAGTTGATTTCTCCATTTAACATGTTCCTAATGAAAGACATATATATAAAAAAACCCTATTTAATGGAACTATTGTAGTTGGTGTTGTTTGAGAATAAACTAATATAATTGAGTAATAGGGTATTTATACATCCTAGTGTCTCACAATGGGGATCCCCTATTTTGATTCTGAAAAACAAGGATGGTTTCCTGATATTTTTCATCGATAAAAAGTATATATATTTTATTACTATAATTTATAAGTATCATTTTCCACATATTAAGGACTTTTTTATTATCTTCAAGCATTCTCATTGTTGTGAAATATCTATTTCCACTCTATTTATTATGTGTTCCAGGTAAATAATGATGACATACTGAAGATATCATTTCAAACAAGGCAAGAACATTATGGATTTATAGTAATTCCTTTTGGATTAAAGAATAAACCTTTAATATTTATAGAACAAATGAATAGAATATTCAATGATTGTTATTATAACTTTATGGTGGTATAAATTTATGATATTTTGATATACTTTAGGATCTATGAAGTGAATTAGTGTTATCTATACATAATTTTGGAGATCCTACAAAATATAAAATATTCAAGATTTTTAGTAAGTGTGAATTTTATCTCAATGGATATTCTTTTAGGATCTATATTTTATCTATGGATGTAATATTTATTGACCCTTCCAATATAATTTAGAATCTATCATATTTAAATCACTACTTTAAATAATATTATTTAACAAATATCACATTGAAAACATGTAAGGATCTTTTGTGGTCAATTTTCATTGAAACATGGTAAATAAAACATTAATTTCACAAGGAAAACCTAAAAACAAAAACATTATTTAATCATTTTTAATTAAAATTTTTTCAATCCTTCAAAGTTCACCTCAGTTCAATAATTTCATGGGGACATGTATCAATAGAAAAGGATGATCACATATCATAATTAAGTATATATGAAATAAATGATACATGAATAATCATCCAAGAAAATATATAAGGAATAACATGATATAATAATCATAATTACATGATACAAAACATGTCAATGTGTCTATAATATAAAACTGAAAAATTATTATGTATATCATTATTTTTTATCATCAAGGTGTCATAAATTATAATTTCCATGTTTATTCACCAAGGTATTGTAATACATGTAAATTTTATACATGAATTATTTATAAAATAAATTGAATCACTATCATGGAACACCCTTCATATTCATTAATTAAAATATTCCATTTGGATCATATTAGAGAATTTCACCAATATCTAATAGAAAATAAAAAACAAGTTTCATATAAAATCATTGAGTATATAAGTTCTAAACAGCATGAAAATTGAATCATTTTTAATCCAAATAAAGTGAATATTGGTTTCATAATTTTAAATAATATAATCATTAAATTATATTTAAAAAAAATTCATTACCCATGGATAAAAAAAGGGTATGTGTATTCACAATATTAAAAATTTTCATGTGAAGAAGGGAAATTCATGAAATAAAATTTCACAGTAACATAATATATAATGTGGATTAAAGAATTTATATAATGGGATGGGAAGAAGTACTCCAATTTTAGTAGTAATGGGATAATAAAAATCCATATGAAAATTTTATAATCCTACAATTACAACACATTCCAATAAATTTGTACCTAAACGAAAAGAATTAGTAGAAAATTCCCTTACATTAAATCTCTCTTTATTTCATAAAATTTAAATCACCTAAAAATATACAATGGTTTATTAAATCATTGAAAAAATAGTCAATTTTATTCCAATTTTAATTATTTTTAATATATATTCCTTACGTTATATTTTTTAATTTTTAACATTAATGGTGACAGGTTTTGATATGAAATTTTTCATAAAATTTATTCTATTTCTTTGATTTAAATATATTACTTAATTACTATTAATAAATTATAAATACTACTCCACGATATTACAAACAATTATATTTATACATTTATATATTATAATTTATTTATTATAATCATCTATTAGGGTATTGATATGAAATGAATTTGCAATGTCCTCAATGAATGTTAATTGACCATTAATAGTGCATTTTCGATAGATGAGGGAGTGAATTATGAAGTATGAATACATTGTAAATATGATCACTTCAATATGATAATTTAAATAATAAAATTCTAAAAGAAATATTAATTATTATTATACTATTTGGATTTGATTGTAATTGGTGGAAAATCGGAACAAAATATAATAATTAGAGAAAAATGTTTAAAAGCATACTATTTTCTTATTGTAGCTTATCTTGTATGGAACTAAAATAAATTAATGTTTAGTGTTGGTTAATAACATAATGTCCTTATGTATTATTAGGGTCATAATATAGGGACTTTAGTTAGAGCACAATCTTTGGTAAAGTAAGGGTGTATTGGTTTTCAATGGGGGAGAGGGGTTATTTATCCTTGAATAGAGAGGCATTTTAGGTATAAATTATTTAATAAAATAATATATGCTTTTTAAACACTATAAATATATATTTTTTGAAAATATTAAAAATATATTAAAAAAATAACATATATCTTGGACATTAAAATCATTTTAAAACTGAATTCATTTGTTTATTAAAAAGGAATATTTTAAAAAAATTGTGAAGGGAATAATTTTGAATTCAAACATTATAAAATACTTATTAGGTTTTTAGTTGGAATATAATTGATTATTTATCTTGTTAATCATGTTTGGGGTCTATCCCAATGTTATATATTTTATTAAGTCATTATTAAATCATGAATTATGTAATTAAAAATACTAAGATTAAAAAAAAATTAATGTTTACATATCACCTAATATTTCACATAGTTCATGAAATTAACGTCCCGCTATGAAGTTTTTGAAGATATAATTCTATAAACAAGATTAAATTTATCAAAATAATTTTATAAAAAATTTATTTTAATATTTAATATAAAAAATATGGTTTTTATGAAATATATTGAAATAAAATTTATTAAATATGTAATTTTATTTTATTTGTGTTTTTATTCTTAATATATAGTTTATGGAACTATAATAGTTATTATTTATTTAATAACTCATGAAAAAATTACATTTTTTGAGGTAAAATTACTATTATATTGGTCATCTTACTATTCCTACTAGCCATATTATTATTCGAATGGCCACATTACTATTCGAATTTCAATATTACCTCCTATAAATACCACTAAATTATATCAACAAATATTAACTAAAATTTCCTTCATGGTTTTATATTTTAATTTTGTATGATTTATATTACTTTAATCATATTCTATTTATTTTATTTTGTGTTGTCTTTCAGGGTGATGATTCTAATAGATTGGGAAGATCAAAATTTTCCCATTTTTATTTTTCTATTTTATATTTTTTGTCCCATTATAATATATGGAATTTATATGTGTTTATTTTCTGAATAATAGAATGTTCCTAATTAATGATATAATGTGTTTCTCACTTTTCTATGTGTTTCATGTGTATAATTATATATAAGACACATTATCTAGTAAGAAATATTTTATAAAAAACATTTTTTCATGACATCTACCCCCCTTTAGAAATTTCATGCTCAAAAATTCAAATCATATTCTTAGATAAGATTATATGAGATTACATAAATTTTATCATATCCTATGGACCCAATATGGCCTCTTCCGATATATGGTTTAACCACAACACTTTCACGAGGTTAACATTAATTTGTTCATATAAAGTTGTCTCTACTGTCTAAGAACATCACTGTATTATCTGAATATGATAGTCCATTATCCTGGTGTACCACCTCCAGATTCAGTACTTTTGAGGGATTCGATATATACTTCCTCAAGGGAGAGACATGGAATATTTAATTATATTGGGCCATGTTTTTGGATATTCTAGATGAATATGTGATAAAGTACATTAAAGTGTCTAATGTACTTAGGACTAATATTTCCATTCTTTCAAAAAAAACATGACTCTCTCACATGGTGATATTCGATTGAAATAATTTTCTCGAAATTCAATCTCCATGCCCTGTTAGTAGTTTATATTTGATATATTCTATCAACATTGAACAACTCATATAAATTATTGGTTAAATTGACCCATCAATGTAATATATTGCACAAGATCAGATCTATGTAAATTTATTCATCATATTCATCCCAAAATGTATGAGTTATACATCGTTTACCCTATAGTAATTCGTATTGATTAAATTTAATACTAGTTTTGAAGTCATTATTATTTGAGACTCAACTAATAGTAGATGTTGATCCAATACACCATTAAATTCTTTTGATCAACTCTATATCATTTCATAGAGTGTATAAAGGGTCCTTTTATATTTTCTATCAGTTTTGGGGTGATAATTCATATTGAAATTCAATTCAGTTTTTAAACAATGTTAAAGACTTATCCAATGTTTTTAAGTGAACCTTCGATCACAATCAGAAATTATTTAGAGTTGTTCCCTGTGTGGCCTCAACACATCCTTATCATATATCAAGGAATATTTGTTATGTGAAATTTGTTTTTGAAATGTAATGAATTGGGGACTGTTGGTGAGTCAATCCACCACAACCCATATCCCATTTATTAAAATTTCTTCCTTAGAAAATCCATTGAACAATTCCAATGTGATGTGATCCCATTTCCTTGTGGGTATGGGTAATGGATAGATCATTACATTAGACTTACATTATATTTCGTTGACTAGCTAAAATTCATGGAACTTTGAGGTATACTCTACGATCTCATTAGTCATGTTGTACCACAAGAAGTGATCCCGGCGATCACGTTACATCTTGGTAAAATTTATTATGGTTGGACAAAAATTATATTTGTAATTATTAAATATTTATTGTATTATCTCATGCGATGATAGAAAACAAATACTACTGCAAAATCGAATAAAATCATATTCATAAATTTTTAATAAATAAAGTTACCAATATTTTACCTCTTTCACCATATTTGGATGCTCTAGATCATCAATTTGTGTCTCCTTGATCCACTATTTGATATATGGTTGGGAAATAATTTAGGAAAAGTTGACTATATTCCCTACTAGTATGATTTCTAGGTCATCCTTTGAATATCTAACAATATATTGTCTTTTACATCTAAATCAATGATAGAGTAGTAGCATCATTCTAGTAATTGCATTCACTACCTAATTGAACCATATAGGATGGTAGTGAATATATCACCCATTGTCCTTTATTAGGTCTAGCCAGCATAATGATGCATTCAGATCTCCTTCTCTATTAATATATATAATAAAAATTGGTTGTTTGTGAATATATGACATTTTATCCCATAATTATTTTGTACCCATATAATTAGATAAAAGTTGCCTGTGGCTAACTCCACGTTATTAGTAGGATAATTATGCTCTTGGGACTTTAACTATTAAGTTGCATATGTGATCACATTTCTATTTTTCATGATAAAATGCCCATACCCTTTCATAGATGAGTCACTATTGATGAAAAATCATTCCTTGAAGTATGTAATATCCAATAATCCATGGCCTTTTTCTTATTCTAATAAATTGTGATTCCTTCACATTTCATAATTTTACAAATGAATGCATAATGTTGTTACTAGAACTCTCATTTTCTGAATTTACCAAACAAATTATCCTTACTCTCAGTTTTTAATATGACCCTTATCTGATTTTAATGTTCCTTATGACTTTTTTAATATATCAAATTATTTTTGACAAAACCACCAAAATTTTAAAAAGGTAATATTTAAAGGCTCTAATCATCTAATACATAAATACGTAAATAGAATTAGTCAGGAAAAAATTAAATAACAAAAAAATCAAAATTCTAGTATCTTTTTTAGAATTTTATCTTTTAGAAAAATTATTCCTTCACCCTTAAATAATGATACCACAATTGGAGGACAAAAATGGAGAAGAAATGTTCCCCAAAAAACTATTTAAACAGATCGTTAATCCATACAAGTGGATATTTTTTCTTCATTGTGATTTCTTTACGTTCTCTATAATCAATTCAAAGATTCATTAGTACATTCTAATTCATTATAAAGATAGCATGTACTCTCTAATGAGACACACTTGTTCACGTAAAATCCTTCCCCAAAATATTTTCATGTTTCCTCATTAATTCCACTACTTTTATATTTACCATTCTATATTGGGCCGCTGAAATTGTCTTCAATCAAATAATGAGTTAAATGGATAAATCTTCCTATTATTCTAGGTATGATATAAGTAATTATCTAGGAAATAAATCATTGTTATACAAATCAATGGATATATTTTCTATCTATTTATTTTCAAATTCTTTTTTATCCAATAATTATTTTGCAAGAAGAAGGATATAGGAGACTATACAAGATATAGTTTTGGCTGGGATATCTATCCTCTGAAAATAACTCTAGTTTTTCCATTGAATAACATTAAAACTTATATTCTTATATAGATGATATTGGAATAATAATTTTATATACAATCCATCTCTAGTATAGAATCAAATTACCGCATGGGAATGACTTCTATATTTGTGATGAGAGTGTACTCCCCAATGTTGATATATGAGTTTCCATACAACATTGATGCTTGGATAAATCCTATATGAGTTTTATCTGATAAATCTACCTCATGATGTTTAGGGTTTGATTCTACATTCATTGAATACATGGAAAAAAAGATTGTGAAAACTATGAAAAATATAAATTAAATTCTAGCTTTGAGATCACAATGTGTGTACCTTCCACACATCATTTGGAGCCTCTACTTCAGTCATAATTATATTGAAATAATGATCACTATATCATTTATTATGATGAATTTGATGGTGGTTTATTTCCCTTATCATCAAAATTGGACATTAATATCCCAAGTGACAAAGCAATCCACAATTGAAGCATTGAACATCATGTTATTCTTGCATAGTTTATCCTTTATCATTTTCATTGATACTGATTCTTTACCTCACTATAATAGTTATAAGATATTCGGCCATCATTTCCACACATGAATCAATGTTAACTCTAAAGAATGATTTTCCACAAATATTTCTCCTCACATTATTCCATTATGATAGTATTATCTCTTTCCTCCTCTTCCTTTTACAAAATTATTCCCTGAGTATTTTTCCATTGGTCTCTAATTTTAATTTGGTCTATTTAACCATGGGTTTTCTCCAAAAAAATATTTGAATCCATAAAGCAATCCACATTATCTCCTCATATATTTACTAATCTCAATTTCCTAGATTCCACTATAGATGGGGTCTCATCCTACTGTTGATATTATCATCATATCCCTTATGATATATAATTAAGATTGAGGTGTATTGAGAAAGACCTGCAATGTTTATTTCATAGCTTCCCACTTATTCATATTTCTTTTCAATAATCTATAATAACTCATTCTCTATTATCTTTTCATTTATTGTGAAATATATTTAAATAAAATGATTTTCCTTAATTCATTCCACTCCATAGATTCAATATCTTATCTTGGATTCATGTTCTTAATTAGTCTCTTCCACTAATCAACATCTCTGTTTCTGAAGTATAATTACAAGATGAATTTCTCTTGATTTAAATAATGGATTATAGGTAATAACATTTCTATTATGAAAATATGTTGATCCAAAATTAATGGATCATTAGATGCACATAAATAAGGTTCACAATGAATCATAACACACTCAACAACATATTATTCCCTTTGAGGTGAATCTAGATACTAAATATGATTTAGGATACTATCCATAATGTGATATAGTTGTTTTATCATCTGCATAATATTTTATATTCCTGAATAGACAAATTAGTAAGGTCATCAGTGCATCATCAATTGCCCACATAATTTACATGGTTCATCTTATTTCCCACCATTTTTATAAAGTAATAAAACATTAGTAACAATTATGTAACATTTAGTATTCATAAAAATATAATGTGAAATTAACTACTACATAAACATGATTATAGATTATATACATTTAATATTCTAAAATAACAATTACATTTTCAATATGTCATTCATAGTGGTATATAAAAATCATGTTCCTAACCAAACATATCCCTAAGGAATGAAAACCAAGTTGTAGAGAAAGACATGTTTTAATGCACTTTGTGATGATAAATTTAAATCCAAATTCTCCCATTATTACTTATTACCCCTAGGTGTAACTACTCTAGAGTTGAATCTATTTGAAGTATCTAGGCATGGATTACATTAATTGGAAATCACTCACTTAAAGCTTCCCTAAAAATCAATGATGTTTTTGAATAGTTAGACTTATTTATAGGGTTTTAAATAACTTTTTATAATCAAATTCTCCATAAATATCTAAACCTTACCTTTGATACCTAATATTGTATTCCACTTTTTTAATGTATGAATTTTAACACAATTCAATAAATAATATAAAATTAATAACATTGAATTATCATTTGGGGTCTCCTGTCATTGTAACAATTTACATAATGCATGAATTACACAGTAATAAAAATAATAACAATCATTATTTAATACATTAAAAATATACATTTATTAATATTTTCTAGGTAACCTCCATATATGTAATTTCTTATAGACATATATCAATAGAAAGGTGTGATTATAATCCCTAATAAGAGATAAACAAACGTAATGGAACCTGAAAAATCATAATAGATAATAAATGTGGAATAAATTGAGTGATTAATCCTAGGTACAAGATTCATAACATAGAAATATGGTTACAAGATAAAATTTTGATAGTTGTAAAAATATCACTGAGTTTAATCACCAATGTGTCATGAATCATAAATACTATTGTTATTCGGTGAGGTATTGTAATACATCATATATCTAGAGATTAATTATTTAATCAATAAATTGAAGAACAATCATAGCACACCCTTAATATATCAAAATTCATGTGTTCCACAAGGATAGAAACAAAACATTTCATCAATATCCTATGGGAAATAAAGAATCGATTTTATATGAAATCATTTAGTATATAAGCTCTTAAAGACATGAAATTACATAATTTGTAACAGAATGAAAGTTAATGTGGAATTAATACATATAAATACCCAAATTAATAAAATAAACTTTCTTCCAGGTGAATACCCATGGATAATAAAATGGTTTTGGTGTTCACAGTATAATATAGATTATTGTGAAAGATGGATGTTCCATTAATGAATTCAGCAACATGAAAGTGTAAAATTTCTGTTAAGAAAATCACAAAATAGGAAGAGATAACAATATCCCATTGATAATTTTTTTAAGTATTGGGATAATAAAAAAGGTGATGAAAATATTGAAATTAATCATTTAGAATGAATACCACATAATATGTAATTGAATGGAGAAGAGGATGTGGATAATACCCTTACCTAAAATCCCTATTTATTTTGTCACTTTTTAACTTTCTAAATAATTAAAATGTATTTATTAAAACATGGAACCTAAAGTTATTTATGTTTATTTTTGAACTATTTATCAATTATCATAATATGATTATAATTATTAATTTCCATCAATAAATATAAAACGTTCTGATATGATATTTTGCTTAACCGTTACCGTCATTCTTCAACTTTATTATCCTATTTAATTGATATTTATAAATTATTAATATTAATAAAAATTCATATAAATAAATAAAATTTTACCGATATATATAACATAATTTTTTTTTGAAATTATACCTTATAATGGTAAATTGAAAAGAATTTTCAATATCATTGTGAAATATTATTAGACAGTAAACATGACATTTTTAAAAGAGCAGGAAGAGAATTATAAAATATGAATATGTTGTAAATATGATTATTTATATCCATTAAAAAATTAATATAATTATTAAATAATAATAAAATGACCAAATAATATTTGGGTCCTAATTTAATTGGGAATAATAGGAATGTAAGCGGAAAATGTGTAATGATTTTATAAAAACATAATATTTTTTAGTTATTCCTAATTTTGTGTGGCACTAAAATCCCTCGATGTAGGATTTGGTTGAATCAAAAAATAAATATGGATTATAAAAATATTAAGATAGGGGATTTGAGAAATTTTTCGCATTGGTATATGATGGTCACATGGTTTCCCAAGGGCATAGAGTGGGGTAATTTATACATAAGGAGAGGGGTATTTTTTGATAAAATATTGAATAAAACATAATATCCATGGTAATCCATGTCATAGTAATTTTTAGATATTATGCACCATATATAAATAAATTAAAATATATGTGGTACTTTAATTTCCTTTATAAAATTAATTTAATATTTTTATAAAAAAGAAAGAAGAAAAGATGAAAAATCTTTAGTTTAAAGGAATGTTTTTGACTTCAAACATTTGAAAATACTATTTAAATTTTTAATATGAATTTTATGGATTATTTAACTTATTAATAATATTTTCATTTCAATCTAGAGTTATATAATTTATTATTTCATTATTACATCATGAATGATGGTATTTAAAATATACTGATTAGGAAGAAACATTATTTTTACTATTCGCCTAAAAATTGATGAATTTTAATATGTTATTAAAAACTCACAAATAGATAATTATGATTTTTTTTCATTACATAAATTAATATAATTCTATCTAAATAATTTTATAACATTGGTATTTTATTTTTTTACATAAAAATATAATTTTTACAAAATAAATTTAAATATAGTTTATTAATAATTTATTTATATTTTAGTTTTTAATTATGGTATTTATTTTTTATAACAAAAATACTTATATTATATTAAATTTAACTTGAATGATATTAAATTATTTATTTAATTTGGTCACATTACTATTCAAATGGTTTGGTTACTATTCCCAATGGTCATGATACTATTCCCAGCGATCACATGATTTTCTAATAGTCATAGTTCCACCTATAAATACATATTAATTCCTTCAATCAACATAAATTCAAATTATTTATGAGTTTCAAAATTTTAATTTCCAATGATGTGAATTGGATAACTAATATTTTTTTCCTTTACTATAATGTTTTTTATAGGTAAATTCTTTTTGTGGACTGTTAAGATCAATATTTTCTCATTCTAATTTTATTATTTTAATATTTTGAAGCATTTTTATAATTGAAATTTTAAATAATTTTTTTTCGTAATAATTTAAATGCAATCATTAATGGAATAACGTTTTCTTAATATTTATTTGTATTTTATTATTATAATATTATATAAGACACATTATTTCGGAAAAAAATATTACTAATAATGCCTAGGTCATCAGAAAAAATGTTTGTAAAATAATGGAATAAACTAATGACCGTAATTTAAATGCCCAATTTATGGGTCTTAACAGGTTACTATCATCAGTTTCATAAAGATTTTTCCCAATTATCCGACCCATTAACTAAGTTAACACGTAAAGCAGTTAAAGTTACAAATACATAGGAATGTGAGGAATTATTTGAAGAGAATAAGATAAGAATTATTAATGAAAAAATTAGTAAATATATCATTATGTAATAATTTATTTACAATTTATAATGATTCATTAAAAAAATTACAAGGTTTTTTCATTATACATAACGATAGGATGGTTTCAAGTGAATCATGTTAATTTAAAATCCATAAAAAAAACCCTCCAACACCTGACCATGAGCTAGAATCTGTAGTATTTTATCCTAAAATATGGATACATTACATCTATTGAAATATATATATATATATAATATATATATATAAGGATGAAAATTGTTTTTAGTATATATTCTCAAAAAATTAATTTAGTATAAGGAAAATAAGATGGTTAAAACTACTCAAGGGCTATGATTTATCATTACACTACCACCCTAGGAAGGTTAACACAGTGGTTAATGCATTGAGTATGAGGTATCATGGTGTTTTGAGCATGATGTTGATTTAGAAGGATCTTATATATATATATCTAGTAATGATGGATATGTTTATTTCTAAGAATGGGAAACAATGACTCCTTTTCAGTGATATTTTTAAATTATATTTCATTGAAAAGATATTGAAGTCCGTACATGATGGTGGTAACATAAAAATTAATGTTAAAGTTGTTAATGATAAGATATTTTCATACATTATCTATAGATATAGAGTGTAAAGGTTTTTGAAAAGGTTATTTGTCCCATATATAATATAATTATGGAGGTAACTTCAAGAAGAATCCAAAATATCATATTTATCTATACACCCTAGTAGTAAAAATATATATATAGATTTTGGAGAACATTTCTAATGTGGTGGAATAAATTTAGAAATTTTTTTGACTATGTGTTTAGATACTTATTATTTAATTAGGTTAAGTATTAATGAAAAAAAATTAATGGATTCATGAAACCCATCAATATAATAATATGGAAGTGGGGAAATGATATAATGGGGATTGTCACTAGAAATCCAATGTCTCTATGGAAGAATGATGTTGTATGTGTCATTTTTTTATATATAACTAAGTCTTTTAATTCCTTATAATAAAAGAGGATATACCTTTTAATATATTTTTCTTTCTCTATATCAATTAAATCATAAGGCTTAATGGGGAACCCCTATTGATTTTATCTAATCATGACCCCCCAAATTACATCAAAATTATAGAAGAGTATTTAAAGGGATCTCGACCCTCAGATACATTTGAGAAAACCATATCATACCTATATTTATTTATAGTCTAAAATAAATAACCAAACATTAGAATACTTACTAAGATCATGAAATCTTGAATTCAAAGGTATGAGGTGTTAGTATTTACATTTTGTGGAATTTTTATAAAATAATAGAATCCATTTGAAAATATATAAAGATCAATATGAGGTATTCTATAGGACGAAGTGTCTTACATCATCCATTTAGTATGAAATTTGAGAATAATTCGTGTTTTTAAGATCTTTTGGATGAGATGATTGACAAAGTATTGACTACCCAGAATAACATTAATGAATCCAAAATCAGATAATGGATTTATATATAAATTGAATTAATGATTTTAATTTCATTTTTTGGATCATTTATTAGGGATGGTTTAAAAAATAAAAATAATTTTAATAGATTGTAGAAAGGGGATATTAAGATGTATGTAAATTGAACCTTTTGAAATACTATTCAGAATTAAATTTTATCCTACCGATGGGAATACCGCCAAAACATT
This sequence comes from Viscum album, assembly GCA_963277665.1. Classification (NCBI taxonomy): domain Eukaryota; kingdom Viridiplantae; phylum Streptophyta; class Magnoliopsida; order Santalales; family Viscaceae; genus Viscum; species Viscum album. The sequence goes on along the minus strand of OY728119.1, from coordinate 1,006,209,872 downwards.
TAAAAGTACATGATCTGTTTCCTGATTATTTGATAATGAAACTTATATTAGATCCAATTCAAGTGATCACATTTTTATAAATATATTGAGAAAATAACTTGTCTTATACTGATTATATTGTCAATATTTATTTCACTATTGGGAAATTATTATAGAATCATTCAACTGGATTGGGGAAGGTCCTATAAAGAAATCACAAACTAGAAGTGGGAACCATGGAGCATAAAGAATTTATAATGAATTAGTGTCTATATTAGGTTAGCAGCAAATATATACCCCAATTTCATATAAGAAATTATTTATCGAGGGAAATTGTAATACACGAGACAATACATTAGTAGGTGAACATCATATCACGGACTAAAAAAATATTGTTAAATTTATAGACAATTTTCTCAAGAAAAAATTTATTTTTTGAAGTTGGAAAAAATAAAATAATATTTCAATTTAACATATAAATATTATATGAGTATGAACTTTTTAAATTTTTCATTAATGTCTAGTTTTTAGTCAAAAAATATAGTTTTTAGGAAACATGTATTTTGTATGATTTTATAAATATATAAGAATGACCTATAAATTTATAAAATATTATAAGTAATCAAATATGAATTTTCGGAATAACAAAATTCATTATTAAATATTCGTTGAACACACAAACCATGTCGAAAAATTGGTATGACTAAATAAAATGTTACTTTAATAAAAGTAAGTTATATTAAATATTTATTTCAATCAAATATTATTCAAGGGAGATTCAGTTTTTACTTCCATTAGAAGCCTAATATCTTTTAGTTTGGTAATAATTAAATTTGTCACGACCCGTCCTCGGGGCCCATGCTAAGACTACCCCAAGCCCACCTTCCATAGGCCGGGGGCTGGCGACTAGCAAAAATGGCGTAAATCCCTATGCTGGGAAGACATTGCCTTTATAAAAGTAACCAAACACAATAAACAACGCATCATGAAGTAAACACTATGTAAAACTGAATACAAAGGAGTGTGTTGGAAAGTAAATGGGCCAGTATACAAACCCAACTGAACAACAAGTACAAGTATAAAGGGACAAACAGCTGAAATTAAAGAGCATATTTTGGATCATCCTCTGGGGTTCCTACCTAAAGAGTAGGTACAGATGGCCACCTCAATGCTCATGTCCTTTAGTCTCCTCCATGTGTCGACTCGTCACAATGTCCACCTCTGGGTACTGTCCAGTCATGGCGCTCTCAGCCTCTGTCAGTGCTATCCGTCGTCTACATCCAACACAACGAGGTGCGGGCATAACCCATGTAGGGGTGAGTATAATGATACTCAGTAGGGACCTCGAGACCCGTAAGGTCTCATAATATCCATTAAGGATAAACAAAAGAAGGAAGATACAATCATGAAGTATCATCTAACCCTACTTAGGTATATTCCCATAAATATACCTAAGTTACCAATCACAGTACGACTCCAACTCAGGAGCCCAATCACAACCCCTTTCACACAGGAAGTAAAGTCAAGCACCATGATTTTAATGGTTGAAATGCATGACTCATCTCACATAGGTATTCCACAAAAGTAGATAGAGATATAGATGATCAGATGTAACCACTGGATCATCTAATATATCAGAACCACACAAGATATTGGACTAGATAAACTATCATACACACACATGATACAGTCCATCTATCTTATCTATGATGTCAGACCCGTACAGGATACAATCCAGCTATCTCGTCTAAGCTGTCGGACCCACACAGGATATAGTCCAGCTATCTCGTCTAAGCTGTCAGACCCACACAGGATACATTCCAGCTATTCTAGCGTAATAGAGATGATCAGATATAGTTACTGTTTCATCTAGGCTGTCGAACCCACCTAGGATACAGGACCCACAACTCTGTCAGAACTGTTGAACCCACACAGGATTCTGGGACAGTTGTCGTCGTCGTTGAACTCACAGAGGATTCCAGTACGGTAGTCATCACAGCTAGCTCTAGGGTTCCCGCACACAGCACGCTCAATTCTGGGAGGGTCCGATCCTTGAGTCAAGAATCGAGACATCAACGAAGTACTGAGTTGATCTATCCTAATGTTCCGTCTCATCGAAAAAAACACAATGCGACAGACGACGCGTCAACAAGACGCCCGGTCTGAGTGATATTGACTTTTCGGTTCCAGAGTCCCGGTTGGATTTTCACTCGATCCAAACCTGGCCATTTTCCAAAGTCATCCAAAAATCACTAAGAGTATCGCAAAGGGACCTCCTCATCGCAAGGGTCTCAGTGCTACATACGGCGCATCGATCAGACGTGCAATCTAGAAGTTTTCATGTTCAAGAGAAATGGCCAAGGCCCGTCAAGCCCAGTGGGCTGGCATGTTGGCCTGACCAGGTTCAGTGGATCCAACCCAGATGGGGTCGGCCCCACCCTGTTTGGCAGGTCCGACCCGGCTGGGGGGGTCGACCCAGTCCGGTGGGGCGTGGCCCACCTGCGGACCCGGTCCGCAGAGTGGGCTGGTCTGGTTCACCCGGTGGTGCCGAGGGGTGCTGCCTCTCCCTGCTCGGCTGGCCGTAGCCGGCCGGTTTGGTCCCTCGTGAGCAGCCCACATAGCAGGCCACTGTTCTTCCCTTGAGGCAGCATGTGGCGCCACGGTTCCATCAGCTAGTTCGGCAGGTGGCCAACCGGTTCGCCAGTGAGCATCCCACAGTTGCGGGCCGTCGTTCCTCCACCGCGCAGTGCCTGCGGGTACCCCGAATCTCCAGCCCGGCCGGCCGTAGCTGAGCAGTTTGCCCAGCCAAGCATGCCGTGGATGCGGGACGCACCTTCTCCACGCGGCACCTGTGGGTGCCGCGGACCACTAGCCCGGCCGACAGTAGTCGGCCGGTTCTTCATCCTGAGTGGCCCATGGTTGCGGGCCATAGTTTTCCACCATGTGGTCGGCGCATGGCTGCTGGCCCCAGTCGTCGCCGCCTCTGGTATCCGCCGACTTCGGTCTCCGTCGCCTCTTCTGACTCCGCCTCCATTTCCAAAATAATCAAGAATCAATGGAGGGTTGTCGAGCCATGTTTTTTTGGCCCGCGCCCTCTGTGTTAGGTGATAAAAAAAGTTCAACAACAAACGATATCGTTTATCAAGAACTATACTATAATTTTATTCAATTAAAATTATAAAAAACTCCCTAAATCGTTTCAAAGTTCCTTCAATGACGACGGTGTCGATTCGTTGATGTCGGGGTGCGTCCGTGGAGGAAGCACCGTTATTGGAGACGTTCTTTGTGGGTGTTGTCTTCTCCCTTGATGCAGAGGAAGATTAAGGATGAAAGCGTTCCTCATGGGTGTCGCCTCGCGTTCTTGCCCTGGTCGTAGAAGAAAGAAGATGTTCTTCGTCGAGAGGATATTGTTCCTTGTGTCCTTCGTTGGAGAGGGTGAAGTCCTCCAAAATCTCTCCTTCTCACCTTAGTTCTCCCAACCAGGATTATTCCAACCAAATTAAAAGAAGGTAATGTATTCTTTTAATGTTGGAAAGAAATATTCAAAAGATTTCAAACACTCAAATTAATTAATCAATTAATTTTGGAGCTCAATTAATTAGTTAATGGTGTTGGAAAATTATTGAGGGAAAATGGGATGTGGAGAGTTTTCATAATTAATAAAGGAGGTGGAAGGTGGAGGGTTTAACCCTCATCATTGGGGGGTTTCCAAGGGTTTCAAGGGGGAGTTGAAGAGTTGATGTTTCTGTGGGCCCCACAACACATTATCCTCCCACAGGAGGTTTTGTTGTGGGGGGGGGGGCACTCTGACTTTCTTTTGGAGATAAAAACCTCAAAATAAATAAAAATGTGTTACACACACAGTTTTATTTAATTTTTAATTTTTAATTAGAAACCCCAAATTTTAACTACCACATATGATAAAACGCCACTATGGTAAATGCCTCCTTAAAAGAATACCGATGTTATGAGTTCATCGGGGTCTTTGGATTTCAGTTCCGAGTACCGGTTCAAAAGATAGAAAAACTCACACATACGTTTACTGAACGTACCCAAACAAAAGTTCAGAAATTGATTCCGGGCACACTGGGCTTCGGAATTAGGCGCCGTCAGAAACTGTAGACTCGTAAAATTCCAAATAATTTATGAAAACAAAATCATTGAAATTTATTGGTCTTTATATTACCACCATTTCAGGGCTTTACATCCCCGTAAAGCTACAACACACACTAGGGGAAAATAAGTGGGTGCTGAGCACGCATATGAGCCTCCCGCTCCCATGTGCTCTCTTGAAGGTTCCCGTGCTGCCAGAAAACACGCACCTGAGGAATCAACCATCCACATAGGACCCGATCCTGTCGATCCTCAATCTCCACTGGGACCTTCATGATTGTCTCCCAATCATCGATGTCCATCTCCCCATAGTCTATGATGTGGGATGGGTCATGTACGTATACCCTTAGCTGAGATACGTGGAAGACGTCGTGCACCTGATGCAACTAAGGTGGAAGGGTCGGTTGGTAAGCCACCTCGCCTACTCTGCTGAGGACCTGGAAAGGTCCGATGAATTGCGGAGATAACTTTCCACCTCAGCCAAATCTCCGTAGACCCCGTCGAGGTGAGACCCGTAGAAAGACGTGGTCACCATCCTCGAACTCCAGTGGTCTCCGTCTCATATCAACATAGCACTTATGTATGCTTTTTGTAGTCTTCATCCACTCCAGGATGATCTTCACCTTCTCTGTTGTAGCTCGAACCATCTCTGGTCCAACAAGTGCTGACTCCCCTGGGTCAGTCCAGCACAGAGGTGATCTGCAAGGTCGGTCGTAGAGTGCCTCGTAAGGGGCCATCCCGATGGTGGAGTGGTATCTGTTGTTGTATGAAAACTCCACCAAGGGAAATTTATGTTCTCAGATGCAACCAAAGTCGAGGACACATGCACGGAGCATGTCCTCAAGAGTCTGAATGGTCCTCTCAGTCTGACCATCCATCTGTGGATGGAAGGCAGTGCTCATGAAAAGCTACCTCCCAAAGGCCTCTTGTAACCCCTTCCATAGTCGGGAAGTTAAATGATAATCTCGATCAGAGACGATAGTCGATGGCACACCATGAAGATACACGATCTCATAAACGTAGAGGCGTCCCAAGCTCTCTAATGAGCCCTGCTCTCTGATCTGTAGGAAGTGGACTGACTTTGTGTGTCGATCTACGATCACCCAGATAGAGTCGTTCCCTCTGCATGTACGTGGAAGTCTCATCACAAAATCCATTGATATCCTGCCCCACTTCTACTCTAGAACCTCTAAGGGATGAACCAGGCCTACTAGAACCTAGTTCTCTACCTTCACTTGCTGACAAGTGAGGCATCGAGAGACAAAATCTGATGTTTTTTTGTTCATACCTAGCCATCAGTGCTGTCTTCTATGGTCCTGATACATTTTCTCCACTCCTGGATGTACCGCTATAGGGGAAGTGTGGAACTCTCTCAACACCTCCACCTATCGTGCAATTGGTACCATGGTACATCCTATTAAGAAGATGACGTGCTCCTCACATTTAGAAAACCCATCAGGTTCCTTCCTTAAGGATATCTGAGCACATCGCACCTCACATTCCATGTCCCCACACTGTGCCTCTCTGGCTTGCTAAATAAGTGGAGGAGTGACTATGAGAGACTACAGAAAGGCTGCTCTATCTCTATCCATAAAGGATGTCTATCATGCGGCCAGCTTCTCTGTCACCTCTCCTAGTAGATGAATGTCTTATTTCCTACTGAGAGCATCTTCTAAAACATTCCCCTTACCAGGAGTATAGACTATGTTGAAGTCATAGTTCTGGAGGAACTCAAGTCATCGCCGTTGTCTCAGGTTCAGGTCCTTCTGTGAGAAGACATATCTGAGACTCTGGTGGTCAGAGAAGACTATAATGCATTCACCCATAAGATATTGCCTCCACATCTTCAAGGTAAAGACCACTACTGCTAACTCTAGGTCATGGGTAGTGTATTTCTACTCATATTGTCTCAACTGCTGAGAACCGTACGCGATCACTGCTCGCTCATTAAACAGGACACACTCGTGTCTGATCCCTGATGTGTCGCAGTAAACTACGTTCCCTACGCCTTCCTCTGGAAGCCTCAATATTGGGTCACTGGTCACCCTCTACCTCAACTCCGAAAAGCTCTCTTGGCATCTCTCCGACCACATAGAGGGTTGTCCCTTCTTCGCCAAAGCTAATAGTGGTGCTGCAACTCTGGAGAAGTCTGGCACAAAGGTATGTATGGCCGACTCATGAGTGATCGACCGCACCCTCTTATGCATGATTCCATCATGCGCTTCCTGGGTTTTCCTTTTCGTCGACCTAGGAAAACCCCATCCCAATGTTTTAGACAAACCAAAACCTTTTTTCCTAATACAGTCAATCTGTGTATAAACTGTGGTTTCCCTGTCCATACCCAATCTAACATCATAAGGCCTCGACACTGCCACCAAGAGGTTCCAACTGAAACTCTCACCTCAAGGGTCAGATCACACCATCAGCGTATGTGTGATTATCGAGTATCCTCCCAAAAGTATATCTAGACCTGAGGGTCAAGTTAACGGTTTAACCAGAAACTCTAGTTCTGGGACCATATTCGTGGAAGGAAGAAATGATTGGTACCTGTGTCTATTGATACGACAGCTAGTAGTAGAAACAGACCGTACCTCATATCATTCCTAGTGCCCTTGGGTCACACTCCTTGACCACAGGAAGCTACTCTCTTCCCCTGCCCTACAGCTCCATGAGCCTAGTGGGGACTACAAAGGCAGGTGGTTGTAACATGTCGAAATGTTCACCACCACATGCTGCACTCCTAGATCTACTTCAACATCTGCTGCCCTGTAGATTCATCTTTCCTTAAAACATCCTCTTCCTGAAACATCTCACATGCACAAGTCTATGAGACTGACGCGAGTTTCATGCTTTCCAACTACTAACATTCACTGGTTGTATCCGCTCAGCCAATGAACATTCAACCACAAAAATTCTCTCTTGAACCCAGACATAAGTAGGAATGCATAGTGGAAAAAGTGTTGGCTCAGATATCCTAAGACACACATCGCTCAGAGGTCCGAGCTCTAGAGCACTGATCAAATCATATTCATCGAGTACCAGGAAAGATCGGTATGCCTCGATGAATACTCACCTACCGACACGTCGTCCTACCAAAGTTGTATGAGCTCTATAAAACTCTCAGCCACCTCCTCAAGCTAGTTCTCAGCCACCTATGGGTCAGGTTCACCTCGGAACATGAGGGATATCTTGTGCTGAAACACATGTAAGGAACTAAGCCTACAAGTTTCCTCTACCTGTACCTTCAGTAGTGTATGCTGACCAACGAGCAGGGATATAGTTGGCACACTGCCCGATGGTACCATCTCAGAAAATAGTCGAAGTACCAAAACCTCATCAGTATGTGGACCATCCTCATCGTCACTCGCTAAAAAAGATTAGTATCTAAGATAAACATCTACTCTACTAGTGTCTCAACTAGGCGGAAAACTACATTAATTGCCTCCATCTAGTCCTCTACTGCCTGGAAATCTATCTCCCTTCGAAACCTCAGAGGACTCTTCCGCTGGAACTCGTAAAACAAGCTAAGTCCTCATGCATCGTCTTCCAGTGCGGTCGGTGTTATCTGCTGCCCAACGGGTGTTGGTGTTGCTGGTATACAACCCGAAGGTGCCAATGTAGGAAGAGGGCCCTAAACTGGAGCCTCGTTGCTCAGTGGGCCGTCATTTTGTACTATCTCGGGAACCCTATCTAGCTGTCTACCTAGTGGCATCCTAATAAAGAACAGGTGCGCCACAGTCAATATGTTATACCTTGTGATCTGACTCGAAGAGACCACAAAGGAAACTCTTGAAACACACACGCAATCAGGGTTTTCGTGCACTAAGTCGGGAATTAGAAGTCAGGGTCATTGTGTATGGATACGTCGGTCGTCACACCAACACTAGACTCCCTGGACTGAAACCACACTCAATACTCTTAACACTATTGCTTCACAGTAAGACAGATCAGAGACCTACGTTCTGTTGTATAACCGACTCCTATAATACCAATTTGTCACGACCCGTCCTTAGGGCCCGTGGCGTGACTACCCCATTCCCGCTTTCCATAAGCCAGTGGCTGGCGACTAGCACCAAAGGCATAAATCCCTATGTCGGGAAGGAATTGCCTTTATAAAAGTAAACAGACACAATAGAGTACGCAACTGGAAGTAAAAACTAAGTAAAACTAAATACAAAGGAGTGTGCTAGAAATTAAATGGTCCATTATACAAACCCAACTGAACAACAAGTACAAGTAGAAATAGAAAAACAACTGAAAGTAAAGAGAAACTCCTGGATCATCCTCCGGGGTTCCTAACTGAAGGGTAGGTACAGATGTCCACCTCAGCATTCAGGTCTGTTAGTCTCCTCTGGGTGCCGACTCGTCGTAAGGTACACCTATGGGTACTGTCTAGTCGTGGTGCTCTCAGCCTCTGTCAGTGCGGTCTGTCATCTGCATCCAACACAATGAGGTGTGGGCATAGCCTGTACAGGGGTGAGTATAACGATACTCAGTAGGGACCCCGAGACCCGCATGGTCTCACAATATCCACAAAGGATAAACACAAGAAGAAAGATACAATCATGAAGTATCATCCAACCATACTTAGGTATATGCCCATACATATACCTAAGTTACCAATCACGGTCCGGCTAAAACTCATGAGCCCAAGCACAACCCAGTCCAAACATGAAGTAAAGTCAAGCACCATGATGTTAATGGTTGAAAGACATGACTTAGCTTACACAGGTATTCCATAATTGTAGAGAGATATAGATGACCAGATGTAGCCACTGGATCATCTAAGCTGTCGGACCCACATAGGATACAGGACCAGCAAAGCTGTCAGACCCACAAAGGATACAGTCCAACTCTCTCATCTAAGCTGTCGAACCCACACAGGATACAGTCCATCTATCTCGTTTAAGCTGTCGGACCCACACAGGATACAATCAAGCTATCTCGTCTAAGCTGTCAGACCCACACAGGATACCGTCCAAAAATTCTAGAGTAATAGAGATGATCTGATGTAGTTATTGATTCATCTAAACTGTTGGACCCACACAAGATACAGGACCAGCTACTATATCAGAACTGTTGAACCCACAGTTGATTCTAGTACAGTTGTCGTCATTGTTGAACCCATGGAGGATTCCAGTATAGTAGTCATTCCAGCCAGCTCTAGGGTTCCCGCACACAGCACACTCAATTCTAGGAGGGTCCGCTCCTCGATTCAAGAATCAATACATCAACGAAGTCCTGAGTTGGATATTCCTGAAGTTCCGTCTCATCAAAAGAAACCCAATGCGATAGACAACACGTCAATCAGACACTCAGTCTGAGAGATATTGGCTTTTCCGTTCTAGGGGCCCGGTTGGATTTACGCTCAATCCAAACCTGACCATTTCCCAAAGTCTTCTAAAACTCACTAAAATTATCGCCAAAGGACCTCTTTGTCGCAAGGGTCCTAGTGACATAGACGACACGTCGATCGGATGCACAGTCTAGAAGTTATTCACGTTCAAGCGAAACGGGCCCGGCCCGTCAGGCACAGCGTGCTGGTGGGTCAACCCGACCTGGTTCGGCGGGTTCGACCCGGCTAAGGTCGGTCTGGCCCGATCTGGTGGGTCCAAACCAGCTGGGGGGTCGTCTCGGCCCGGTGGGGCGCGGCCCACCTGCGGACACTACCCATGGAGCAGGCCGGTCTGGCTCGCCTGACGGCGTCGCCTCGCTCTGCCCGGTCAGCCGTAGCCGACTAGTTTTGTCCGGCGCGAACGGCCCGCATAGCAGACTATTGTTCTTCCCTCTCGGTGCCAAGTAGCACCATGGTTCCCTTAGACCAGCTGGCAGGCGGTCGGCTGGTTCGACAGCGACCAGCCCGTGGTTGCAGGCCATGGTTCTTTTGCTGCACGGTGCCTGGGGGCACCGTGAATCTCCATCCTAGCCGGCTATAGCCACCCGGTTCACCCAGCCAAGCGGCCCGCGAATGCCGGCTGCACCTCGTCCACACGGAACCTATGGGTGCCGCGGTCCACCAGCCTTTCCGGCAGTAGCCGTCCAGTTCTTCACCCCGGGCGGCCCGCGGTTGCGGGTCGCATGTTTCCACCACACGGTTGGTGCGTGGCCACCGGCCCCGGTCGTAGCCGCCTCTAGTCGCCGGCGACTACGATCGCCACCACCTCTTCCAACTCCACCTCCATTTCCAAAATAATCAAGAATCAATGGAGATTCTTCGGGTCGTGTTCGTTCGGCACGCGCCCTCCGCGTTTGGCAATAACAAAAGGCCAACGATGATCCATAGAATTTATCAAGAACGATGGTATAATTCTTTTCAATTAAAATTGTAAAGAACTCCCAACCTCATTTTGGGGTTCCTTCATTGATGACGACGTCGATTCATTGACGTCGAGGTGCATCCGAGGAGGAAGCGTCGTTATTGGCGACGTTCATCATGGGCGACGTCTTCTCCCTTGACGTGGAGGAAGAGGAAGGATGACGGAGTTTCTCGTGGGCATCGCCTCGCATTCTTGCCCTGCTCGAAGAAGAAAGAAAATGTTATTCATGGAGAGGATATTTTTCCTCGGGTTCTTCATTGGAGAGGGTGAAGTCCTCCAAAATCTCTCCTTCTCACCTTGGTTCTCCCAACAAGGATTATTCCAACCAAATTAAAAGACATTAATGTCTTCTTTTAATGTTGGCCAAATATATTCAAAAGATTTCAAACTCTCAAATTATTTAATTAATTGTAGAGTTCAATTAATTAATTAATGGTGTTGGCAAATTAATGAGGGAACGTGGTAGGTGTATAGTTTTCATAATTAATAAGGGATGTGGAAGGTGGAGGGTTTAAACGTCATCAATGGGGGGTTTCCAAGGGTTTCAAGGGGGAGTTGAAGAGTTGATGTTCATCTGGGCCCCACAACACATTATCCTCCCATGGGAGGTTTTGTGGGGTGGGGAACTCCAACTTCCTTTTAGAGATAAAAACCACCAACTAAATAAAAATGTGTTACACACACATTTTTATTTAATCTTTAATTTCTAATTAGAAACCCCAAATTTTAACTACCGTATCTCATAAAACGCAACTGCGATAAAGGTCTCCATAAGCGAATACTGATGATATGAGTTAATCGGTGTCCTCAGATTTCAATTCTGAGCACTAGTTCAAATGATAGAAAAACTCGGACCTACATCTACTGAATGTACCCGAACAAAACATCATTAATTGATTCCGGGAACACCGGGCCTCGAAATCAGGCACCGTTAGAAACTTCAGACTCGTAAAATTCCAAAGAATTTAAGAAAAACAATTTCCATGAAATTTTGTGGTCTTTAAAAAAAATATAATAATAGAATCTGTATGATATATAATTTTATATTATATATAAATTTAAGACTTAAATATGCCATTTATCTAAAAAGTTGTTTTAGTCATTTCTGTTTCTATTTTTTAAAATAAAATTTTCATACATGATGAACATTTAGATGATAAAATGGATTTCAAAGATGATATAATAATTTTTATGTTAATTAATCATTTCAATTATATTTTTTTCCATTAAAATTAATTAATATAGTAAAAAATTAATTACCTTGGTAAAAAGTGTAAATGGTAAATGTTATTTCACAAGGGGGAATGTCCAAAAGAATAACAGAAACATGTCTTAGAATATATAGTTGAGGTTTTTATTGAACAAAACTAACCACTTTCCTAATCTATACCTTTTAAAATTCCTTTATCCATTAGTAGTAAAATTAATTAATTAAAATTCAACAGGTATTCACAAAGCTACCCTTCTCTTAAACTCTAAAAGGTTATGTTATTCACCACATAAAGATGCCCATAAAATTAGAGTATATCCTTTTGTTATTAAATTTTGATCTCCTTATAACCCTATCCCACTAACATAAGCAATTTTTCACTCATATTTAGCATTACCCCTTCAAATTTATGCATACTTCCAAGGAAAATTCATGTCCCCCGAATGAGTATTATCAACTACTTAGATTTATTATTAATTACATTCCTTCATATATACTGTATCCATGATAATATAATGATATTATTATAACATATACACTACTATTTTTATATATTATGGTCATTATCATTATTTTTTCATATGCCCTATCCATGAAGAAATACAAAAAATAATATCATGAGTTGTGTGGAATACCGTATCCACAATGTAACATGTTTTTTTTCCTTCACCTCCTATGATGAATGGATATATGTATTGAATTGAAGGATAAATATGATTTTTATGATATCATTAATGTTTTTATATATATTATTTTTTTCCAATTAATGTTATGGTTAACAAATGATCATGGTCAATTTAATAATTTAAAATAGGTCTACTACGAGGATAAACATTTACTCAAATTGAGTAATAATTTCATATCTATTACATTACTTATAAATATTTACAATTAAAATGTATCAAAATAATAAAAAATATATAATAATATTATTATATGGGTATACTTTTATTAAAATTAAACCACCACATAACTATTCAATAAATCAGTATATGTTCATGTATTGTTTAAATATGACCTTGAAAATTACTATGAGTTTGAATCATGAATGACTACGGTAAAATAATTTTTAGTATAACATGATATAAAAATTTAGATAGATGTTTTTTTGATTGTGTTTATGTTATATAAATAATTAAGTTATTAATTAGGCATTTTATAATAAAAAATGGATATGAGTAAGGTAAATAATTAATTTATTTTGATAGATATTTTTATGATATATAAGGTTAAATTATTATAGAGAATTTTAGTATAAGAGTTTATAGATTTCCTTATTAAATTCCACTCATTGAGACATATTTTTTATTATGTGGCTCAATTACAATATATGGTTTCTATAATTCATATTTCAGAATTTATATCATAAAATGAATTTATCCAAGGAATTTTAAGACTATGTTTATACTCTACACTTAAATATTTTTTAATATAATTAATACACAAATCATTGGTGTATATATTTAATCATAATTTTCATTCATTGGGACTCATTTTATAATCACCATATATTTTATTTTTTGGTGGTGTATGCATTTCCCAAGAATAAATTTTTTCATTTCTCTCATGAAATTAAAGATGTTTATATTTTTATCCCCCTCTCATTTTCTATTAATTAATGTGTAACTTTTTCTATGTTGGAATGTTTTGTGTAAAGTAAAATTTTCTGTCATTTCCAAGAAAATACATCCTTATTTCGATGATAGAAAGTGGATGAGACTATAGAATAGATACAACTTCAGGAAGTCACCTCACAAATGGTTGGATATAATTAATTCAATCATCACCCTGATTCATGATGAGCGGGTCTAATAGTACACACCCAGTGAGACAATCATGGGGGATATTCTTTGGAATATTCACACACACTTAATGAACCATGATGAAATAATTTTCTTAAAAATTACATGGTGTACTATAAAAGTGGTCTATTGAATACCAATACTACCATCGATGGACAACCTGGAACATTGTAAGTGCCCTTATAATTCCTGAGAATTCTCTTTTGTACTCAGTGCATTAAAAATGCTTTGTAATAATTTTATAATAATGAATATACAATTAAAAAACACTTTAACAAAAAAGTGGCCCTTTTACTTTCCTAGGTCCTCGAGGATTAGACAAAACCATACATTTATTAGAGTTGAAACAATATTAAGACAACTGCACGCTATGCTTCCATGCGTATTCACACTAAAAGCGATGACATCTATAATTAAACCTATATCATACCAATGAAAAATTATCTTAAAATAAAGGGTGAGCATTAAATTTCCCTATAAAGAGTTTTCAAATCCTATAATAAATCCCATTATTTATATCCCATAGATAATATATTCAAAATATTCAATTATAAATACGTTGGTATAAATATATTAGAAAATAATATAATTCTTCGAAAAATAACTATACTTTGAAAATTCTTTTAAACTAATAGAGTGATATAGTTAAAATTATTTAGAAATATCTTAAAAATAAAACAATTGAATCCAATTGAAACTTATAAGGCTATATTAGTATTACCCACTTGAGGGGTGGATTCACTCTTCAATTTCCTATCGTATCTATAAAGTTCATGTAACAATATTTATAGAAATCATTTTTATTCTGGCATTACTTATGTATACATTTTCAATGGAGTTATAGTTTTAATTAAATATAGTCATGCATGAAATAAACATGTTCAATTTTATTTATATATAATTATATATATACTAGTCTTCATTGAAAAGTACATGTTTCACCTGGTACAACCTAATATTATAACAAATAAACGTTTCTAAACCATTTTAATGATTAATAATCATTAATGTACATAAAATTTCAAAGAAATATTTGTTAAAATTCTATTATTCATGAAATAATAACATTAAGTTATAAAATAATAATGAAAAAAAATATAATTTTGTCTTCTAAAATTAATCCTTAGAAATAGATATTTATATGTCGTGCAAAAATTCGTTAAATTAGCATTTCTTTACAAAATAGAATCATCCTTTCATAGAAGTATATGTTTATGAACATATGTTTTTAAGGAACATGATCATTAAGAAGAACATTTATATATTAATGTATTAATTTCATGATAACAAAATCCTCGATTTATAGCCATAACCTGGATTTTTATATGACTTTTTTATGAATTATGAAAAATTATGATATTCTTAACTTATATAAAAATTTATTTAAATTTAACATTTACATAAAAACTATAAGAAGTAAATAAATTTGTGTCTTATAATAATAGAATAAATTCATGTTCGAATAAAGCTTCGATAAATAGAATCATCCCCTAGCAAGAATAATATGAAGTCAAATTAAAAAATAAAATTTTCACACACACAGACACACATATATATTTCTCTCATGTAGTTAAAATGATTCTATAAAATAATATGTTTTGAACACAACATTAATAAAAGAAAAACATTTTCAGAAATAATTTTCCCTTGCATCAATTTATTCTTACACATAGAGAAATAACTAATCTATCTAATCTAAGAATTAAGGAACATAATTCAGAAAAAATGAATAGAAATATATTCATTTTTCAAAACCATAAAATTAAAATCAAATTTTTGAAATAAAAAAATATATTACTAATAATTTTAAAATCGATGAATTTAAAAACAAAAAATAATTATCCCTTTTCCCATGCCAGAAAATAGATAATATAATCTTGAAATAAATAACAAACATCCCTTAAACAAAATTAAATAATTTTTCAAGTCCATATATGGAAAATGGAGATAAATTACATTAAAATAAACGTTGGATGTAATGAAATCGTATATTAAATAAATAATCCATTGCACAAATGTAATACTAGTAGAAAACTAATCTGACTGAACAGATATAAGAAATCCCTTACTAGTTGTTCAGCATGTTCTTCTTAGTATGTTCATCATACTCTCATCATCATTTGATATCCTTTCATACTCATGACTCCGTATATAAACATAAGGTAACATTAGTTTATATTGAATATTCATAGAATTATAATTTGATATAAAATGTATGAAATATATTTACCATCCACCACTTGTATCCACTATACATTAAAAGAGATTTCATATATATATATATAAATATATATATGGAAACATACATCACCAAATTAATGTGAGTTGTTTTGATATTCATTACATATAGATATAAACAACCATAATTATAAGAATATAAAAAACAGAATATGTGGTTGATATTTCTTGTTTGTTGAATACACAAAAATTATTCAATACTTTTATTGCAACAATTTACATAGAGAATAAAAATTATATTCTATTAAATTTTATATTCATATGATTCCAGAAACCATACAAAACTTGTCAAAAACATTTAAAAATTAAACATTTGATATAAACATATCACAAAACATTAAAAAACCAAAACTGTTGGTCCGTAGATGTTAATTTACTAATGAAATCAAATAAAAATCATGAAAAAAGAACAAAAAGATTAGGATATGAAGAAAATTAATAAATCAGAAACATAAATAATAGATTTACAGAAGATTCGGACACCTAAAAAATATACACTAAAAGTTTTCATATAGGATTCAGATAACAAAAAAAAGATAAACCAACCACCATAAAGATTGAAACCCAAATTATGACTCAATTCTCTCTTTGAACCCTGCTATAAAAGAATCAAGCTCTAATCTAGATCAAGATATGGACCTCCTTGATCGGCTTCAACCACTGTGCATCTGAATGCCCTCTGTTGATCTCAGATCCACCCTTGTCAGTTTCATTTGCACTCGATCTAAGCCTCTCTCTGAGGTTGTCCTCCATAAACTATGCCCACATCATTGACTTCTTCCTCAGTGCGACTCTCAACATTCGAACGAATCCCTCTAGCACGATTTTTCCATCTATTTTTATTCAGTTCATTTATTATTCTTTAAATTGATTACTGAATTAATTATTAATTGTTTTTTTATTTTATTCCACTATTTAAATTTATATATAATCTAATCATATATACAGTTCAATAAAACAAATTATGTTAACCAAATAAAATTTTAAATACGCATATAATCATACAATTATATTTTATTTATTTATTTCTTTACATGAATATAATTTTATAATAAATAAAAAATTAGATAATAAAAATTTGTGTAATAAAAATAATTATCTTGTTTCAAAATAGTAATAATAATATATCCATATTTTTAATAATTTATTTATAATTATTTTTTTAATTAATAATTTCATATTTTAAATTACATTATATATTTTTTTGTATAAAATAATGTTACTCAAATAACATGTTGTTGGAAATAAATTTTTTAACAATAATCTCAAAATAATAATATCTTCATTTATAAATATAATTACATATTATGTTTATTAAATGTTGATTTTTTATAGAGAAATAATCAATTATTATTAAAAACTCATATAAATATATGCTTGTTATTCAATTTATATTTATATATTAATATATATTAATTTCGTACGATATAAAGTAAATTTTTATATTTTGATTCAACATATATTTTGATTAATTTAAAATATTTGTAAAACATTTTTTTAATCTTTTCATTATTTTAATTTATAAACAAATTATTAAATAATAAATAATTATTTTATATTTTATCGAGGTATTAGAATCCAGAACACTATATTTCATTAATAAGTGTTCCTCATGATACATTGATGATACCCGATGGATTCCATGTTCATTAAAAAATATTCTCCTTAACATCCACAATATTCTATTAAATGGTTCAGTATTTGCTTCTTTATAATAAATATAACAATGATTTATTTAGTAATAGGTTTATCATGGAATTGTATGAATGGTCTTGTTTGATCTTATAGAGATATAATTGAGCATAATTTTGGTGGGGGTTGGGGCTCAGAATTATATGGAACCACCATTCATCAATATGTATCATGAGTTAAATTAGGTTAGTTTTTTGTGTGTACCTATTCACATGATTGGATAGTGTCTTAACATTAGGCCATGACAACATGTTTTTTATATCTAGCATTATATATTACATTAATATGATATCAATGATTATTGATATCCATTTTTCCATTTATTTTCATTGATATATAATTCACTCGGTTTTAGTTGATTTTTGCTCTATGATGTTTATTTATTCCTACCATATCACTTATAACATGTTTATGTAATATAATATTCTGTTGTAAGTTACAATTTACTAAGCATCAGAGTACATCATTTTATTTTTCATTTCCTCAGGAAACCTTGATGAGGAATTTGTGAATTTTTTATGGATATGATGGAATGTACAACCATGTTCTCACTTTATGATCATGAAATATCATATATTTTCAAATTTATTAAATATATTTATTCTCTTTCCTAAGAATACTAAACTATTGGATCTTTCAGGAACTCTTGTATGTTGTAATAATAATGTATTACAACTTCTAGATTGTGGTTTCAAGGGGTTGGGATATTATAGTTGGTATCAGAGTAAACAAAATAGAAATGTTGGGGACTAGGTTATGATGAACCAAGTAGAATAAGTACTATGAAAATCCCTCAATATTTTAGTGGAACAATCTAGAAAATATATAAGGAAATTAATATTACAATTCATTATCTTGATCTTATATTACTTATTCCATTGTATAAATATTGAGACTAATTATAGAAATATAAATTATATGAATATTGATATAAAATAGATAGAAATTCCATATAAAATTGATAATGTAGCTGGATATGAGGATAATCATATCATAACCAATTTATAGAAGATAAAATTGGATACAAAAATTAGTATCACCTGAAAATTAAATCCTGATGATGGAAGACATGGTGTAAATATGTTTTATTGATTCATGTGACAAAAAATAACACCATAAAATGAAATTACTAATTTTTTGGAAGATTAAAAATATATTATGTTCATAGAGATCATAATTATAGATTTGGAAAGAAATGAAAAGGAAATATTCATCAGTGAAGTCTATCCTTTGATGGGAGAATTGATATCTTCTGAATATCATTCTATACACACCTCTAGTTTCTCTCCTTAATTAAAATCTTGGGAAAATGTAAGATCAATACTGATATATAAATAATTAATACAACTCAAGGAAAAAATATATACCCATTTTATAAAAATGCATTAATGTATTATCACAGGAATAATAATTTTATCCCCCCAGTGTATGAATTTGATTTATCTGTTACTTTAATTCTTGATACAAGACCTATATCTAATACTCTCTTTTGAATGGTTCCAGTGGAGTTTGAAGTGTTTAAGAAACTATTGTCTTATTCAAGTGAAATTGGATTTATATGCCCTAGTTTCTCAATGTGGGGAGCCCTAGTTTTATTCATGAAAAAGGATAGGTCCATTTGATCATGAATCAATTAAAGGGATGTAAATGTCATTATAATAATGTATAAGTATTTTTCCATGAAATAATAACATATTTGATAGACAAAAAGCATTCTAATAACATTAAAACATTGATAGTTTCTCTAACTATCATCATTTAAGGGTGAAGAGTGGTTATATATTGAATAATTCATTTATAACAAGGTAATAACATTATGTGGTTTAGATAATTTCTCATATATAAAAAACTAAACCATTTATATATATATATTATGAATATTTTATTCAATTGTTTCGTTCAAAATTATTTTCTCGAATTAATTAATTTTATCTTGACATACTATAATATTTTTTAATATCATGAGAGTCTTATATAAATAATTCTAGAGACCCTCAAAAAAATTATATTGGAAGTAAAATAGGAGTTAATTTGTTCATAATGCCATTTCTTTTATTTCCCATGTTATCTCTAAGTGTTGAATATCTATTAAACCATAAAAAATGTACTAAAACAATGGACTACATCAATGAACATATATTTGATCCATAGTTTCCTTGGATTAGAGGGTTACTATTGATGTTTCATTCAATATTTTTCCAGATTGTCTAGCCCATTAACATAGTTGAAATGTAAAGTTGTTAAATTAGAATGTCCTATGGAATGTGAAGATTGTTTTGAAGAGTTGAATAGAATAATGATCAACACACTAGTATTAACTCTAACAATATTTATTAAAGGATTCAAATTAAATAATTATTCATTGAAGATACTATATGGGTGTGTGCTTTTGAATAATGATAGTTTTATTTCATATGCAATTATACAACTGAAATCCGATGAATGAAATATCTAATTCATTATATTGAAAAATAATATATAATATTTTGTTTGAATATATAGATGCACTACCTCTATATCATGAGATGCAATATATATAAAGACCGTAATAGTTTGAAGTATATCTTTTCTCTAAAGGATAAGAACATAAGTCAATGAAAATGGTTGGAATGGATCATGTACTACAATTTCTTGATACACTATATGAGATACCCTAACCCTAGTAGCTTGAATTCTATGCCTACTACCATTACATTGAAATTTGATTCAAATAATTGTATCCATAAGGACCAAATTGTTTGTTAATCTTGGTAAATTGGATACAAACATGAGTCTTATATTACATTTTAATATCGAAATGATGACATATTTTTTGGAGAATAACATCATTATTTATAGAATATCTCTTTATATCATTCATTTTCAAACTAATAGAATTATATAGAAAGGGAAAAAATAAGGGTGAGATGAAATTTTAATTAGGGGTTAAGAAAAGAGAAAGAAATAATGAATCAATGACCATAATATAAATGGAATGTTAAATAAATAATCTCTCATTACACGTAATTTATATACTAATATTGAAGAGCATAAGTAATATGCATTGGAAAATAATGGAAAACGCATTTCATTTAATTAAAAAAATGATTAGGAAGTGCATAAATAATATTGAATGGTAAATAATTGAATGAAGATTCCATTTAACCAAAAACATGACTATTATAACTGGATAAGTCATAATAGACATGGAAAGGTAAATAAATAAAAACCCATACAATTTATTCCATAAAATAAGAATAAAAAGTATCCATATATTTTTTTAATGAAAATATGAAGGATTGTAATAATTTAATGTGGAATGAGGGAAATTCTTAATTATTGGATTTCATGTTTTCTAGGTGTGTGGAACCATTACTATTAAGACCCTTTACATGATTGGTTAAAACAAATTGTCTATAATCTAATTTAGTTTAGGCTATCCAACTTATTTATTCTATTATAATACTAATACATCAATGGGGTTACATTAAATTGTCCCCATCCAGAATAATACAAGTCCAAATAATTCCTCATATTCTTAATAATTGATTTAATTTATTTAAATTATAACTTATCAAATTTTTATATCGGTTAATGAATATATATTTTTCTATTTTTCCCTATATAATCAAATAAGATTAAAAGAGAACATCGTATGTAAATATTGTATATATTTTAGAAAATAATCATATCCATTATAAATAATGTTATTATATTGTAGAAATTTTATTTTTCTTGATCATATAAATGTGCAAATTTCAAGGGAATGTTTTTTAATATAAAAAATGAATCAATAAGTTAATTTTAATAAATTATTTGTTGAAAATTATCATAAAACATACCTATTAATAATACGGATAATATAAATACAATGTATACCCATTAGAGTAATAATAATGGATTATTATCACTGATAAATATAAATAACATAAAAAGATCCTAAACAAAATAATTACTGAAAATATCCATTTAATTTAGAAAAAATTGTGAAAATAATTTTCAATGAAATTATCTTTTGAAACATTTTATTTAAAAAGATCACAAT
Source organism: Viscum album (assembly GCA_963277665.1). NCBI lineage: Eukaryota > Viridiplantae > Streptophyta > Magnoliopsida > Santalales > Viscaceae > Viscum > Viscum album. The sequence continues at coordinate 1,006,188,497 of OY728119.1, read as the reverse complement.
TCACTCTCAAATTAATCATTAATGAATTGGTTGTAATTTTAGTGTGTAGTTCTTTACATGTCATAAATAACATTTATTTTGCACTGAAAAAATTATTAACCAGATCCTGGTTCAAAAAGATAAAATAATATATCCTTGAAAAATCATTAAATAAAAAAAATGGGCTAAAATGAATGATAATACCAAATTTTTAAAAGGATTAATGAAATATTTTGGAAACATTTTTGAAAACAAATTATTAATCATAATAAGAAATGAGTATGAATATTTATAAACATTTTCTCAAAATTTCTAACTATCATTGAGTGGTAAAATAGTAATATCACTTGAAAAGAATCATAAATAATAATATAAGAATATAATTAAAGGTTTTATTAAAAAAATAATTTAATTTATCTTAATTTAAATTCAAGTATAAACAATGTCGATTAGAATGGGATTGTGAAATAATCCCTTAAAATTATCATAAGAATTACTTGGGAATCAATTATGTGTATCAATAGTAAATACACATAAAATATTTGAAGTACATAAATATATATTCATAATATATTATACCCATGATCATTAAATATCAATGAAAACGAAGAAGTAATATAACCCAATGAAAAGAAATTTAGTAATGACATTTCTTTACCACTTGGTAACATTAAATTCACAAACCATTTGATGAAAAAATTAAAATTAAAACAGAATATACTGAAAAGGATGAATTATCAAGATATTAAATTTTAAGGGGAAATATACACACCATATAAAATTAATTTGGTTTATAACATTTCAATATTCATTAATGAAATAAAATTGAAACAAAATCCCATAAAACATTATTTCTTTTTTGTAGTACTTGATTTAACCGGTTATATAGTGATTATTAACATGTTATCAACGTTAAAAGATGTATTTTAATATTCATGATATCATATATTATTCTTTTATTGCATCTTATCACCCATTCATTGATAATATTTTATTATTTTCATTGTTTCGGGTAATAATTGCTTTGTTTTTCGAGTATGTATTGAATTTTTTATTCCTCTCACATCAATCATGATTTAATCACATCCATAATTTAAACCATGATTTAAATTTAATATATATTTATTTATAACAATCAATAAAATTTGGTGATATAAAATTAAATACATCACTCATGGAGATGTTAGAGTCAACATACACATTTAAATTATTTCAATTTTCTTATCGTATTCAATGAAATAAAATTAAATTCCATATATATATATTATTATTAATGTATCATAATTATTTCATTTATATCATATATTTTTATTACACCCATAATTAATACCTTTCATGTAACACATAATGGAATCCCATTAATTCGTGAGGCAGTAGTCCTCCGTACACACTTCCGACGTTTCCGTATTCCCATAAAATGGAAAGCATGAAGAAATATGTGATATAAGAATTATAGAAGAATAATAACATCATTAATATAATATATATATATATATATATATAATATAAACTCAAAATTCGTCATTATTATCAACCTATAAAGGTGGTGAAGAAAAAAATGACAATAGTTCAGGAGGCGGTAGTCCACCGTATACGAGAATGATGAATTCATAACTCATTTCATTGACATGTTTGTTTCTTAGGTCAAACAATTAGTATAAGAAAAATCTAGGTATATTTAAGATAATTATTTAATTTTATAATATTGGTATAACATGAATTTAATGAGATGGTGGACGATATAATATAAAAAACATTTTATAATAATAGTACCTCATCTTCAGGTATCCTCCTTTCATACCCACCTCAAGATGTGAAGTGTAGTGGAGAGGGGGTATCCTTTTATAAGTGTGTTGTGTGGCACACCTATAAGTTATATGGAAAGAGTAATATTAACCCTTGTTTCACTCATTCCACAAGGCCCCAATGATGCCACATTATCTACCATATATGGTATAAAGTCTAAATATGTATATACAATGGGTTGTCTACAATTTTATGGTCATTTTTACACCTTATTTTCCATGTTTATCATCTATATACACACATTTTTAACTTAATCTCTATGATTGACATTAACTGTCATCACTAATAATTATAGTAAAAATTATGTTAAAGTTTTATAAATTATATATTATTACTATTAAAAATATATAATACATTTTCCCAAGTTCAATCCACAAAAGGAGAAAAAAATTACCTAAAAATGATCACATAGATAATAAGATAAAGTCGGTTTTTAATGTGAAAATATTTTAAGTTTAAATTTTTTTATAAGTAAATTTCTTATATAATTTATTCCAATTAACTATATTGGATTAATAAATTTATAATTTCTCAATTTAAACCAAAAAAATATTAAAAATTAAGTATAAAATAATAAATTATTCAGTTGAAATGTCGATTTTCAATTACAATTCAGTATTTTATCAGTATTCTTAAAAATATTAAAAATCTATGAAAATTACAAAATATTAACCATAATATATTTTTCAAATTATGGTTTTATAAATGAATTTTGTTTTTAAATTAAAATTTATAAATGATTAATTTTTTTAAAACTAGTGTTTCCTTAAATGTTGGAAAAACCAGCTTAAGAAAAATATATCTTTTAGGCATAAAATTAAATTTGTTCTTATCATATGCATATAAAATATAGTGGCTTAATGAAATAGAATTTTATTGAATAAATAATATATTAATTTTATTAATATATTTCTATAATTGTAATTAATTTAATTTATTATAATAAAATTTCATAGGGTTCATAAATACAATTTTTTATAATAAAAATTCTTTTATATACATTTGGTTTTTATTTTCATTTAAAATTAATTGGTCACTAATGAATTTATTTTTTAAAAACATATATTATTATATGTTAGTTTATCATATTCACAACCACTATTCCAATAGCTGGGTAATAATTATCATATTAAATAACACTATTAATTGTATATTATTATTTAGTAAAACAAGGTTTTTTTATATTGCAAGCTATCAATGAAAATTTTTGTTATGAAAAATATACAATAACATAGTATGTCATGAATTTAAATATTTATAATGGTTCAAATTTATTTTAAATATTAAATAAATTATATGGTCTCACTATGTTATATTCTCTTCTACGCTTGCTTTTATGCGTTATACATGCTATAGAATATGATACTTTAGGGAGTTACATTCTACCCACCGTAAATAAATTTCATACTTTTAATTTAAACGTAATCTAGATAAACAAGGGTTTGAAATATGTATATTATTTTCTTGTAAAATTCAACATCATGAAAGGGTTAATGGAACATTCTTCTAATAAGAGTGAAATGAGAGTATAATGGTCATATATAATAACATATAAAAAGGTTTCCAAATATCTGAGCATTATTGTAAAGTGATGATACAAACATGGATGAAATGTATAAATAATTATAGAATGTAATTGATTAATGTAAATTTAACAGCCTCAAATACCTAAATCCCATAGGTGTGAACAGGTTATTCTTATAATCAGAAATTATTGTAAGCAGATAGAATTTTACTTCACGGTATATTTTCTAATGTTTATGAGTTATATTAATATCTAATAATATAAGGAAATATACATACATGTAACATTTATATTTAATCTTAATAATGTAATCCCTTGTTTTAATTCAAAAAATTTCCAATTCAACTATTTACTCAAAGAAATGAATATCTAACAATGAATTTTTTATTCCCAAAGAACTAATTTTTATATATAATGATTTGTAAGATCCATAATAAAGTGAAATGTATTTTAATATCTCTTTAAATGTCTTCCAATAACAATATTTTTGTAAAATTAAACTGCAAAACTCAAAAGTAATACTAGTGGTTCATCATTAATATTAATTCATCAAATTTTTTAATTAGAAACAATGACCTATTAACTAGAACCTCATGTAGGTCAATGACAGGCGTTAAACCCTTATTGTCCTTCAGTCATGTTTTCAAGCCACTCCACCTTGTCTGATGCGATGGGTTGTCACCCTACATGTTGGTTTTCCATTTTCTAAAATAATATTAATATAATTTTAATAATGCTTCTAAAATAATAATATAGAAATACTTAAAGTAAAATTAATCATTATATAACCTATAATTCTATGGTTTTTAATAAAACATATTCATTTCAAAGTCTACAAATATTTTTTGACTATTATTATAATGTCATTAATTATCATATTAACCCTAAATGTTATAATCACCTTTAAACTCATGTCTAGAAAATGTAAATACGTTATTCCTAAAATAAATTTCCACTAAAATAAAAACTTTCCCTAAATTTCCCCCTATATACCACTAATAAAGGTAGACTCCAATCACATAAAACCCAAACTAGGGTTTCTTTAAAATCGATGTCCTAAAAAATAATGGTATCGAAAAATATATAAGTAAATGAATATAAAATTTGTTCTAAAAGTGAATATAATTTTTATTTGTTTCATGATTATGGTAACCAAACTAAATTTGGTAAAAATACTTCCACAATTTATTTCGTGAATCATAATACACAAATAATTCATCCATAATATTTCCACTTAGGTCCTCACATAGTCTGGGGTTTAACATAGGTTATTCAATTTCATTTTCTATTTATATCCATCAAAATGTTTCGTAATGAAAATAGGAATTATCTTATGCATATTCCCTAGAAGATTCTATCTAGTTTAAAAGTAAGACCAATTTTTGTGTACTAGGCAATGATCGAATCAATATTGATGTTCCCTTGTTTGAGTTGATCACCCTAGTATATTTGTTCAAAAGCCACTCCCAATAATGGTATATAGATTGGTATTTAGCTCTAGGAAAAACTACATAATCTTTTTCTTACCAATTTATTAGGATGTTCTTCTATACATATCCTCAAATTTCATCATTGGGTTATCTTCCCTAATATTTTCATTAAAAAATCATTTCGACAAGGTTGTTACTAAACCTATACTAATACCAACTGTAGAAACCCAACCACAATAGCGAAGAGTTAGTTCCTAATACCCTTACATAAGAATAATTTTCATGGAACCACATATCGAAGGACCTAATATTTTAGTAGTCACGGTAAACAAGATACATACATGAGTCATAAATTAAATTTTAATACACAAATTATAACATAATTTTCTTAGATAATTTCATAATTCCATCAATTTTATCCTTGAATATCAATCATATTAAACATCACAAAATATTATGTAATTAATAAATTAAGGGTGATATGATATGGTCATTATGGTTTAAGTATATTGGAAGTAGTAATGAATAAGTAAGCATAATCAATATGGAAAGTTAAACCGGTGATAAAACATTCCATGTATTATATAATCTAGTTATGAAGTTTGTAAAAAATAAAGAATGTTAAATAATTTAAATCACATTCCATTTAATCAATAACATGACTACCAGAACATGATGAGGAATAATTGATACAAATGGAAAATAACATATGAAACATTCTATTTAATCAATAAAATTAGAATAAAATGGATCTATAGATTTTTTCATAGTGAAAATATAATCAATATTAATATCTAAATAATGTTTAAAGGTAATTATTAGGTATTATATGCCTTGTTTCCCAGGTACGTGGCACATTTAACATCAAGACATTCACAAGATAGTGTAAAACATACTGGGTAGAAAAACATTTAGTTGAACCTAGAAAACTAATTCAACCCATGAGACTATTTATCATCTAAGGGATTACATTAAATATCGCCAAACAAGTTTTATATGATTCTAAACCATTCCATATATATTGAATAATTAATTTAATTCATAAACAATGTTCCTTATCAAATTTCTCAATTGATTGAAAAATATGGATTTATCAATATTTCCCTTGATAGTCAAAAAAGAACAATAAATTCAAACACCATATGTAAAAATGGTATATGTTTTAGTAAAGAATAAAATACAATATAAATAATTCATCTTATTTTGGGTAGATTTAAATTATAATGATCATTGTAAAGTTAGTATTTCATGGAAAATTTATTAACTATAAAAATATTGATCAAGGAAGTGAATAAAAATATTTTCCTTAGACACAATTATATTAAATAATCCATAAAATAAATAATTATGGTATAAATTCAACATATACCTATTATTGTAGGAATAAAGGATTTTTCCACATTGATGAATAGAAATACAATAAACGATATATAAAACATTCTTGAGGAAAACAATAATTTCATTTTGAAATTTATTTTTTAAATTATTTTCTTTGAAAATCATAATAAAAAATATTATATAAAAACATCTTCTTACCCAAAAAATAGAATCATAAAATATATAATGTCATAACGGTGATTGATTTCATACAAGCTATAAAGAACATTCCTTTTTCTCGATAAAAAGGTTATAAAAGATATAAATTCGGGAAGTAAAAAAATTTTCCATTAAAAAATATTTTAAATAGAAAAAATGTGTAAAATATTGTTTTCATATCTAATATTGAAAAGTTTAATGAAAATAATTTTAATTTTTTTAGAAACCATTATTTTGAAAGAAAATGGATTTCTGACAAAAGAAAAAAAATTCAAATTTCATATAAATATTTTCTATATATTTTTAAGTACCGAAGACTGTCAAAATTTCAATATCACGTTACAAATCATTAATAACCAAGAGAGAATAAAATTAATGGGATTATTAAAAAAATTTCATAGAATTTATTTTATTGGAATCTCAGGAATAAAAAATCTTTATTCGAATAAGCTTATGAAATAAACCCTTAAAATGATCATAATGATAAAGTGAGAATGGATTAAGTGTATCAGCTGTAAATAAATATTCATAAAGATTAAAAAAAATATAAATAAAATTAATTATACACCTGATCATACAATATCAATGATAATGAATAAGAAGTATAACCCAAAAAAATAATTTGAGTTATGAAATATTATTATAACTTGGTAACTTTATTTAGAAAATCCACTTAGATGAAATAATTAAAATTTTAAGTTGGGATATAATGAAGAATTAATTATTTATTATTTTACATGTGAATTTTCATTATAGAAACTATAAAGAAGTTTATATATAGGTGGTAGGGGTACAATTACAACAAAACACACACATGTCAAACACAGACAACCAAACAGGGAGGTCATCACTCCCACCCACCGAAGGGAAAACCCTCCCATTTAACATTTCTTATTAATTATATATTATATATAACATTTAAAAACATCATTATAGTGGTCTCATCCCAAAGATACCATCCAATGTCTTTTTACCTATCATGTATCTACCTTTCATCATTAGTCACCTGTTGGGGCCCTCCAACAACGTCATCATCTGTAGACTCCATTTTCCTCACATGTCGCCACCATTTATAACCATAACAATATAATACCTCTAGAATCACTGACCACCTTTTCCGAATCAGCCTGATAACTATTCATCTTGCACAGCTCCACAGATGTCGCCCCCTCACGGGGCATGTGTGATCCATCCAGAATCGATGATCGCCTTGGCCCCGTTATTGGTCATTTGCGCCGCTCTGTAACTAAATTTCCCTTATATACCTATTTTAATTTACATTGTTATACTCATAATATAATTTAATTCAACACTCTATAACTTCCCATCACTACTCCAAGATCTTCTGATGAAGTCTGGACTAACCATCGTGATAATTAGATCTGAATCATCACACTTGCATGCGAAAAAGCCGGCAAAAAAATCGGCATATAGGGATGGTAGGGACTGAATCCCCAAATAGTATTTTTTTATAATGAAATATTAACACTCATATATAACCTTAAATTCACCCCTTATAAAGTAAATTAGGTTCGTAACATCACAATATTTCTCTATTAAATAAAATTGAGTTGAAATCTCAAAACTCCTTCTTTCCTATTTTTTATAATATATTTTACTTCCTGTATAGTGGTTCTAAACATGTAGTTAAATTTTAAATGAACAATATAAATATATATTATATCATATAAGATTTGGTTATATATTTTTATCACCCTTTCAATAATAATCTTTTATTATTTTCATCATTTCAGGTAATAAATGCTTTGTTTTTCAAATATGTTATGACATTATATATTTTTTTCCTCTTAATTAGATCAGAATTTAAATATATAAAAAATTGAAATAATGATTTAAATATCATATATATTTATTATATATGTATTTATATTAATCCATTGAATTTGGTGACATGAAATGAAATAAACCTTTCAGGCAGATGGTAGGTCATGCGATCATTCAATCGTATTTTCATTTTCCATTTATATAAAAGGAATAAAAATAATTAAATACATATATTGAGATTAAATTAATAGTACAGTTTCAATGTCATATATTTTACATATGTTTATTAAAAAAATTCTTAATACATTTTATGTATAGTGAGAACAAATCGCATCACTTCGTGAGGCGGTAGTTCTCCATACACACGAACAACATTATCATATTCCCATTATCGGAAAGAATAATGGTATTTGTGATATAATAATTTTAGAATTAAAATAACATAATAAATGTTATAAATAATATATAAATTAATCATTATTCCCATCCTTTGAAGGTGATGGCTGAAAAATAAATGACATTGGTTCATGAGGTTGTAGTGTGTCGTACTCAGGAACAATAATTTCATAACCCATTTGGAATATAGTTCGGATGTTTTAGATAGTAAAATTAACATAAAAACATATTATTATATAGATGATATTTGAATTATTATATTAGAATGAAAAATTGAAATTTAAGGATGTGGATAAGATGATAATATAAAAACGTTTTTATAAGAACATTTACTCTTCTTTGAGTATCCTCCATTTGATTGAACTAAAACAATCAAAGGATTTTTTATTGAAGACAAATATTTCTTATTTTCTTATGGGAGGAAAATTTGGGACATATTTTTGTACGTATTTTTAAAAAAATCATTTGTGGTGTGATGTGGGGAGGAGAGTGGTGGACTTTTATAAGAGGGGAGAGTGGTACACTTGTATTTTTTTGAATGAGTGAATTCCACCCATATTTTTATTCCCATAAATGAAACCCAATATTTATTAATTCAATGAAATATAATTGTAATTTTAATTTTTTTTCATCCAATAGGTTTCAGAAGCTTTTCAATTCATTTTTACACCATAATTCCTATGTTTAACAATTAAGTAAACTTGTATTAATCTTAATCATGATGATTTATTTTAAATGTTATCAATAATATTTTTGGTCAAAACTATTTTTATCATATTAGAAATTATAAATTATTATTATTTCAAATATGGAATCCATTTTTTGAAATAAATTCTACATTAGAAAAAACAATTAATTTAAAAATAAACTCATGGATGGGATGAGAAACCAGATTTGTAATGTGAAAATGTTTAAAAGATTACTATGTTTTTATATCTAAATTCATAATAAGAATGATTTCAATGAACTAAAATGAATTAATAGCTGAATATTTGTACAATTATTAATTTGAAACTAATTCCAATTATTTTATACCATCATAAATTTCTTATATGAATATTTATTTTTCAATTAAAAATCAGTAATTGTCACTATTCATCAAAATATATATTTTTTGTAGAATAATGAAAAACAATTCACCCTTTCATAATTATTAAATTATTATTTCAAAAAAGACGTTTATTTTTACAAATAAAATTTATAAAACTATCAAAATCAATTTTTTGAACAAGTGTACCATTAAAAGGTGAAAATGCCATTAGAAACAAATATATTTTTATGAATAAAATTGGGTTTGTTCAAATTTTATGTCCATAAAATATCATGGATGAATTTCAAAAAAAATTAAAATACAAAAAATATATATATTCAATTAATATCAGTCATTAATAAGAATTAATTTTATTTATTATAATAAAACTCCTTTTGGTGCATAAATATAGTTTTTTAAAAAACATTTCATTCATATGTAATTGGTTTTTCTTTTCATTTCTAATTAATTGGTAACAAATGATTTTTTTGAAAAAAAATATACTTTTATAAGTTAGTTAGTATAATTTATAACCACCTTTCTAATGGATAGGTGATAACTATCATAATAAATAATAACTTTATTTATATATTGTTGGTTGGTACAACCTGGCCAGGCCAGTAACACATGATTTTGAAGTAACTCATTGTTGCATGCAATAAAAGCTGACCTGGTATTGTGTGTAGTGAAAGATATAGAATACATAGAATTTATTTATTATAATATAGATATTTTTTATTCTTAGGATGTTATATTACTTTATATGATTTTATTTGCATGTTATAAACACTATCGAATATGATATTTATATTTTGAAATTTTGGGGTGTTACAATTACCTCCATGGGAGGGAAAACAAGGGAGTTGATTCGTTGTGTAGGATGTATCGTGGATTTATTATAATGAGTACTATTTACAAGGATCATATATAAAAATATCTAGTAAATATGATTATAGTTATTTACATTAAAGGGGACACATCATTCCTTCTCATATATATTTTTATACCATATGTACATGGAAAGATTGGGATGTCCCCGTATGATGATGAAAATTTTAAACGGAAATTTAAATTATTGAATGATTTTAAATTGAAAAGAAATCATCTATATATATATATATTTGATGTTTTGGAAGATATTTTTTACTTCATACATATAATAATTGAATGGGGAACTGGTAAATTAAGAATAAAGCTCAAATATCCCAATACATCGTAATTGAATAATGATATATAGTGGTTTAAGTGAATATTTATGGTAGGATGGTATAAAGATGAAAATTTCAAACAATTTTTCTCGATGATTAGTATTCTAAAGGGAGGACGATAAATTCATCATCATAATAGAGTAATGTGACCCATGAAAATACATATATAGAAGTGGGATAATATTATAATTTACATCATCACTAGACTCCCAAATACTCCATGGAAGAACAATACTATACAGTTCATATTTGATAATCTTAATAAGTCTACACATTTCATAGTAATAAGAGAAGATCTGCCTCAAGATATCATTGTTCGACTCTATATAAATGAAACTTTAAAGATTCATGGGGAACCCCTATATAATATATATAATTGTGAATTATGGTTTAAATTTAAATTTTGGAATAGTAATCAAATGTTCTCTAACAGTAAGATATATTTTATCAACACCTATCATCCATAGAATAATGGAAATTTTGAAAAAAAACTATCCTTACTTTTGATGACATGATGAGATTATATTCTCAAGACTTTAATGGTATTTTGGATTAGTATCTACATTTGGTGGAATTTTAATACAATAATACATTCAATTCGAGCATCAACAAGAAACATTATATAGGAATATGTGTCTTACCATAGAATGTTGAGATGATTTTCTATAAATAAGTTTATTTGTCCTAGATATTAAGGTGGAGGTGACTACTAATGAAAAAAAATTTAGGGATCACATTAATCCATACCTAATAAGAATAATGACCTAACATGACAATCAAAAGAATGAATTATAATTTCAAGTTGCAGATCATGTATTCTTAAAGGATTCTCCATGGAGGAGAGTTGTAAGCCTTGGATTAATGGGGAATTTATTCCCTACATACATTGGTCCTTTTTATATAATAAAATAAAACTGATTTATTTCATACCAATTTGATATATCACCCATCATTTGTAACGTTCATAAAATACTCAATGTATTATTACTAAAGAAATACATTCCAAATCTAACAAATCAAATCACATATAATGGAATAGTGTTGGACCCTAACATTCCAGGTAATAAGGAGAATTTATTGATTCATGACAATAGAGAGAAATTATTACGGAATTTGAAAACTCGATTGGTGAAGGTTTGCTAGAGAAATTAGAAACTAAAAGAGGAAATTGGGGGATTAGAGAAGCAATAAGGAATGAGTATCCAAAATTTGTAAACACATGATATATACCTTAATTTAGGGAGTAAATTATTTAAGAGGTAATGTAATACTTGTGACCTTATTTTAGTGTTTGATCTCTTCATACCAGTCTATCATACACTAAAAAACCTTTATTCAATACATTTAATAAAATTTTATTTTTAGAAATTAAAATTTACCAAGAAAAAAAATAATTTTTGAGCTCAAAATAAAAAAAATTAACATAATATAATTTTCCAGTTATTCTTAAAATTCTTTTTTATTTAAAAATATGGATTTCACAATACATGTAATTTGTATTCTTTTATCAAAATATAATAATTTCTTAAAAATATATAAATCATTTATATTTTTAAATAATAATTTTACTAATGAAATCAATCATTTTATAATATTATTTGAACTATGAAAAAATATGTAAATCATTTATATAACAAATTAAAATTTTACATTAGTATAATAAATGGTTTTTAATTCTTCCATTGAAATAAGATTTTATATCTAGGGTGATTCAGTTTTTGATTTCTGTAGAATTATAATAACCTTTGTTATTTTATAATAATTAAATTTATGTCATTCGAATCACTATATAAAAAAAAATTCTATATATATAATTCTACGACAACAAAACATCATTTCAATAAAAAAATATTCTTATAGTATTAATTGAATTTATATTAATATTTAAATTCTAAACCTATATAAAAAATTTTCTAAAATATATTTTATTTTACAAATTAGAATGTTCAAATTAAGTAACTAGATTAATTATTATTTGTTTCAATAAAATTAATTACTAAGGTAAAACATTAATTACCTATACAAAAAGTAAAAATGGAAAAATGTGTTTTATGAAGGGGAAAAGAAAAAATTTTTGAAATTTTTTTTTCTAAATGTATGCTTGATATTTTTATCAATAAAAACTAACCCCCTATTATTTTTTTAACTTTTTTAATCACTTGACCTATTATTATTAAAATTTAATTATTTAAATTCATTAGGTATTATGAAAACTATCCTTATCATCAATTATTAATGGGTAAAATCTACATCACCTTAATTATGACTTATAATTTAAATCTTTCCTCCAGAATATTCTATTTTACTCTCAATATAAGCCTCTCCCTTGAGTATAATCCCAGCCACTCATATTAATCTTATCCCTTCAAATTCCAGGAGAATATTCATGTCTTTGATGTAAGTATTATCAACTACTTAATTTTTTTATTTCATAATTTTTATATAAACTAATTATTAATGATATTATTTTCATTTAAAAATGTTATTGTTTCTATAACAGTGTTATTATCAATATTTATTCATATTACCAATCCATTAATAAAAACATTTTTGTTCTGGAATTGGGTGGATTATCGCATCCATGATTCTACGTGATTCATTGCCACAATAATTTATTTTTATATGATTATTGTTTCCAATGAAAATGTGTGTTATATTATATAAAATTATGCATGTAATAAATATAGAGGAACAAAAAAACATTATTTCATTAGTTAATATCATTACATTAGTCACCTTGGAAACCTATTGAAATGTAAAAAATTATAATTAAAAAAATCTAAACTAGAAAATCTAAAATGGGAAAATATAGATCACCCATATCTACTAGAATCATCAACCCACAAAAAAATTGTATATAAATAAGAAAATATTTTCTATCTAATGAACATATTAATAAAATGAAAATATAACCTTATGAGGTATTATAGTGAATATTTATATAAATAAGGAAGTGGGAATTATAAAGACTAATGTGACCATTGGAATAATAATATAACCATTGGTCAATATAACCATTGGTCTAATTGACTGTTGGGAATTATACCCATTGGTAAATATTTTACAATTAAAATTTGTGTTTTAATATAGAAATGAATAAAGAAACTTATTGGAAAAATGGAGAAAGGATATACTCAACTATTAGATTAATTCTTTTTTAAGGTCATTTGACACAACCTTGGACAGTGATAGAATCTCTAGGGTGGTCCCTTGTCCATTTCTAAAAATATCTTCAAAAAATGAATCTTGAATGAAATTTCCAACGGGATAATATCAATATAGTATAGATTAATACTTGGTAGATGTTAGTCAAGTGACCTAATGAAACTACCATAATCATACACCGTACCTTTACAGAGTACATTTGATTAATAATGATTTATGTGTCCAGGATTTAGTTATATAAAGTCTAATTTCGATTTTTAAAATAAAATGGTTATTCCATCAATCTCGATTTCATATTATTTTTTTTATAAAATATATGTTTATGTAAGATGAAGTTGACAAATTGAATTTTTCAAAAAAATAAAAACATAATTGTATTTATTATAAAATATATACACTTTTATAATAAACTCAGTTATTCTAAATAATATTATTTATAATATTTTAAAAAATGATATTTAAATTTAAATTATAAAATAATTCTATAATGGCTAGTGAATATTTAATAAGTTTCATAAATTTAACTATTCAATAAAACCTACTATTTTATAAATTAATAAATATTTTTATATTTAATAAATAAAATTTCATTTTAGAGAATAATTATATTAATATAAATATTTTATTGTAAATTATAATGTATAAATTGGGTTAGGGTGAATTTATGATTATTTTGTAAAATACATTATTTTTATGTGAATACTAAAAATACTACTTTAGGTTTTATATTTGTTTAACGACATGATATTTTTTTTCATAATGGTTTAATAATTAATTAAAGACAATGCATGACAAAAATATATTATATTATTATTTTTATGTATTTTAATGAATTTTAATGACTTTCCAACACTATAAGTGACATTTCAGAATTCTAAAATTGGATATTTGATTCAAAAAGTATTATTTTGTGAAAAAATTAACATTTTCACTACAATGGTATATTAAAAATGATGTTCATTTTGTATGGATTAGAATATCATAACATTAGACTAAAATTTCCATGACCATGATCCAAAACCAAGGGTATGTCAATTGTTTTTCATTTTACACAACCTATATTTGGATATTAATATAAAATTCTTCCACATTTATTATTAATTCCCACCTATTTTACACTTCACCACAACTCCAAATAAATCCTTAATTAATTTCAATTGTTTTTTCTTCAAATTAGTCCCCACAATGTTTCTTCTAACCCATATAGTTCTGATCATCATTATTTATGAGTAACTCTTCATGGTAAGGAAGATGTCCACATTTCATTTCCATTAAAAATCATTTTTTTGGATGTTCTACTATTTCACAAACTAATTTATTTTCTACACTTTTTATTATCTTCTTACTAGTTGAATAGTTTTTTATCAATGGTAGACCCTTTAACCCCCTCATTTTTCATTTCATTTGAAAACCATTTATACCTATCATGCAGTGAAATTTATTTCTCTCTTTTTCAATAGAAATTATTAGTTATTTTATTTTTGAGAATACCCAAACCTCTTCATTTTTTATAGTTATTCGCTAAGATGTATATTTTCTTTTGATTTAGATAGTTAGAAATATATAAACCAAAATCCCATTTCAATGGTTATTAATGGTCTAATGACAAAGACACTAAGCAAATTTATTTGAAATTATTTTCATAAGAAACCATAAAGCACATCTAATAGTCTCCTATCAATCGTTCAAATGTTTTGTGCTCTGAAAATTTGTATAAAGAGAATCAGTTAGAATCCATGGTGATGGTAAAAAATTTCAAGTCTATTTTTTAATAGATTGTCTTCTTATTTGGGGGTTTTTTGGAGATAATAGATCAAATCATTGATTGTAGGAAGATTTTTGATTTCACAATTTAATAATTATTGGGGTTATTTCATACATAGGGAGTTAGTATTGTTATATCCATGAGAATTTATTTATATTTCATTAAATTAACACCCACTTCACAAGATAATTTTAATTGGAATTACCAATTATTGAGGATTTAATCCAATCCTTAAAATAACTAGTGTTATAATATTAATCAATATTATTTAAGGAAATTTATTTATGGTTCTAATAATCTATCGAATCCACACATTAAACAAGTAATTTTAGTTATCCATGAAAGTTTTAGTTTTACATGCACAATCTTAAAATAAATAATATCCAGCAAGTAAAATATCTCAATCAATTAACATCCCCAAATTATGTCTCACCATAAGGGATGATATAATCCTCTATTGAGATTATTATTAAACTATATTAAGTGGTTTTTTCATATGTGTGAAAATAAAATGAAAATATAAGGAGATAAGATAAGTTTAGTGCACTGAACAAATACAAAAATGGTGAAGAGACTGAAATTTTGATTGAATAATAAAGGTAAATAAATAAATTATTTAAAACTTTTTAAAAAAAATTTTATTGACCCTAATATTACTCAATATTCAGTGGATTAGGATAAGAGATAATGTGAATAAAAAATGAATTAAAATAAAATTACAACACAAACACCTACGAGATTACAAACAAATAAGAATGAAAATGAAAATCAAAAGATGAAAGGAGTATTGGTATCTTATATTGAAACATGATTATGATAGATCCTCTAAATCCTTTTCCAGATCCTTGGTTATTCCAACCTATCATCCTTTTCTCTGAAATTTCATCTCCATGCAAGTGGAATAGGTGAATGTATTTATAGCCCAAGGTGTTGGACTGTTTTCTTACTATATACGACCCTCCACATGGCTCACCTATTTGATAATTTAGACAGCTGAACATGGGGGAATATTCTTATTAAAATTTATAGATAATAAATTTTTAATTATACCCTCTAAATTTTAATTAAATTATACTTAAGAATCCAATTGTATAGTGGTTTGAATAAAAAAATTTAACATTCCCATTTCTATACAGGCTTTTTAAATGACCAAAATCTGAATGTGTTTTTCAATAAGAAATATACCCTCAAATATTAACCATTTGTTAGGAAAATTTGTCCATATGCATCTTGTATTTTATTTTATAATATTTAACCTCCATTTCATGTATATATTAGGATAAAAGTCAATGATAGTGTGATGTTTTTAATTTCGGGTTATGAAGTTGGGCTGTAATTCAATAAATAATTTGGGCCCCTTTTTGGCAGAGTTGGGCCTTCAAATTTTTATCCATGATTATTTTGGATATTAAATATTCTAAATTCTCATAAAATTTAGACATATAGATTGAATCCAGAGATTTTATCATCATGATTGGTCCAGTTTCATCATATATTCAGGGAGACTTCTTGTGTAGACAATATGACCCTACAACTAGAATTTTTTTCCCAAACACTAGTTTATTGATATGTAAAAAATTTTATATGGAATGCTAAAAAACAATAATTGTACTATTTGGATAAGTATGGTGATATTTTTAATTAAATGATTAAATTGGATCAATTGGATTAATTCAAATACTGCTCAAAAATATTATTTACTATTAAAACATGGGTATTTCACACAAATTATACACTTTTACCTGAAAATTACAAAAGGGGGTAGAAAACATGTAATGAATAAATTAATAACATAAAATCCACCACATATATCCTTGTTCATTTCTTAATTTTAAAAAATAATAAAAATATTACAAAACCATTCTCACTCGCCAACTGATATTAAAATGGTGTTTTCCTCAATCATGTGAGGATTAGACGGTTTCACTCATACCTATTGAATTACACAAGAAATTGTTTCAGAAGTAATGTTCCATAAAAAATACTTCTTTCATGAGATAAATAATAAATGAAAAATGTGGGCACTAATAACTCACTCCTCTGAAGATGATCAAAAAATATTTATGGAGGTTCACTTTTTTCACCAACCAAAAATGACAATCTGGGTTTTTGAAAGCGCTCCAGCTTCTATTTTCTATCCAAAATTGCACAAGAGTCAAGTGGTATTTTTTCATGGTTTTATGTGGACAAGGGATGGTAGATATTTAATTTCCAATATAGTGTAAAATAGTTGTTAATACATAATGGAAAGCGATGATCAATTTTAAATAAGACATGAAATATTATAGGAACACAAATTTACAAGGGAATGATTATGGGAAGTATACCACAAAAGTGATGTATAAAATTTCAAGGGTTGAAAAGCAGAAATATTTACATGACATAAAACATCTCCCAATTACAGAAGAATATATAATGTAAGTGTTCTTTTTTTATTATTTTGTTTCCAATGTTTAAATTTAAAAAAATATCTCAATCCCTTTCAAACCAATGTTTGTTCTTATCATGGAACTAATTGAAATAGTTATAACATGTTTAAAGGATGAGGAAGAGTGATTTTTGAACTTCCTAAGGCGCAATCCTTTTCAATTAATTTTTTCATTTTTAACACTTTTTAATATCATGTACAAAATTACATAAATGATAACCCATTCGCTAAACTCACTGAATGACTACCTCACCCCCAACCATAAATAGATACATTCCATCAAAAATATGATAATGCATTTAAAATCATGAAATAGATACACAAAATGAAAACTATTCTCCCAAACATTTATTTCAAAAATATTATGCAATAAAAATCCATATAGATGTTGGGCGTGAAAAGGTTCTGGGATTGTAATGTGTATATTGGGAAAACATTTTCCATGGGCATGAAACGTCTTTTAAAAGGATGATTATATTGGGGTTAATGGGAGTATATTTTACTATATTAATACTAATGTGATCCACAAAACACCTCTATAATATTAATACACAAAAAATTAGGAAATTCAAATCGAAGGTACAAACACTCAAGTCACACAATCATGGGTAAAAAATACAGACAATTAATATATGTTCATAGGTGACCATAGCATGTAATCTAATGTTATTACTCATAGTTGGGGATTAATCATTTTGGAAATAAAAAATTTGGCACTCAAACTTTTCTTGGTTTCAACCTAAGTTTATTTATCAAAATTTATGATGAAAATATAAAATAATTGATATGAAACATGTCCATGTACTCCCTAAAATGGTGGTACAAAATCTCAAAAGTGGGTGGTGATAAATGTTGATTATTTCTTTCATATTTTTGAAGTTTTATTAGTTTTTTATAAGACACACAAACACAAAATAGGAAGAGTAAATAAAACGTTTGATAAAGAATATCATAAAAAAGGGAATGATATTATTAAAAGAAGAACTTAGAGATAGATAAATAGAAAGAGAGATATAATACGGGTTATAGGGAAAGAGTTGATCACAGATAGGATTTGGTGGGTCTTCATATCCATCCACTGGTGGGTCAATTGTAGAAGTTGGGGATTCAACGGATGTCTACGTATTTTCAAGGATGTGTGTCATCTCATGGTGATGCTTTAACAAATATCCATTAATTGTGTATTTCCTTTTCGAAGAGGGGTCTTGGACATGCACTACACTACATGGGTAAACATTAGTAATAATAAAAGGACCATCGCAACAAAAATTAAGCTTTCTAAGGTGATGTAAAACTCTATAATTGAAAAGTAAAAACTTTTCACCTTCATTTAAAACCTTTTAAAGGATGTGTTTATCATTGAGTACAATTTCATTTTCATTATAAAGATCGAAAGTATCATGGAAATCATGTCAAAGATCCTTCAATTCAGTCAACTATAAAAAAAAATTTAGATTTTACACAATCTAAATTACATGTTTTCACATCCAAAAATGACTTATGTTGGATTTCAACTGGTTGGTGAACTTCTTTACCAAATAATACCATAAATGGAGACATCCAAATTGGTGTTTTATAGGTAGTTTGATATTCCTTGAGTACTTCACGAATTCATCCAAACATGTCAATTTTGGTGGCATTTACAAATCTCTATACACTCTTTTCACATCACTTTTATAAATTTAAACTATTCCATTTTGTGGGGTGATATGAAGTTGATGTTTTATGTATAACCCTATTTTTTTTAGAATATATTGCATTATCAAATTACAGAAATTAGTTCCAATGTCACTTATCAAGACACACAGTTTACCAAATCAATGGAAATGAAGGTTTTTAACAAATCACTTACATTTTATGAATTTTCCCTTTTAGTGGGATTGGACTCTACCGACCTAGAAACATAATAAATATCCATAAAAATATTAGATAATCCATTGGAATGGGTAAATAGACCAATGAAATATATTACCCAAAAACCAATGACATCATAGACGATTAAGGGATTTTAGGGACTTTAAATTATTCTGGAAATTGTTCTAAACATTTGAAAAGGGGTCCATGATTGACAGAACTCAAGTGAGTCCTTGAAGAGTGAATTATAGAATAATATTGAGTCTTGGACATTTAGGGATGTTCTTTGAGAACCATTTTTTCCACTACTAGACATTGAGTGACAGAATTATAAGATGGATGAATGTTCATCTTCATGGAAACATATTATAATTACCTTTTAGTCCCTATGATTGAGGAATTTGCATCTTGATCGACACATCATACAATTACGATGTTTGCCCTAGTTTCCAACGTTCATTATTATCTCAAAAAAATAATTTTGAATCACTTTTCAGCTTCACTTTTTTTCTCTTATAAAAATTATGAAAAGCAACAGAAACTAAGTAGTTTACCATTTGGGAATACCATGGTACCTTTCTTATGATATATTAGAGGTTATCAGTTTGAAATTTCGGATCCATTATTTCAGAATTAGAATAATTATAATGTCTAATCATGTGTTCATCCATTATGGATTATATTCTAGGAATATCATTAATCACAATGTCAAACACTTGGAGCCTTACGATCGATCTTATTAGAGTCAGTATGAAATTACTTTTCTTAAGTATGATCTTCAAAGTTGAATGGTTTGTAAAAATAATGATTTGGGAACCTAAGAAATAATTTCTTGAATTTACCCTAGGAATAATCCAAACCTAACAGTTCATTTTCAGTTATAGTATTGTGATATTGAGTGTCATCCAATGTTTTTGAGGCATAATAAATAATATTAGGATTAGTTTCTCTTAATTGACCAAGAACATCCCTAGTGGCCATATCAAAAGCATCACACAACAATTCCTAGGGTAAGGAATAATATAGGGGTTGTATTGTTATGGAATATTTAATAACATAAGTGTGTTAAACAAAGGATCTATTGCAAGATTCATCAAAATATAATGAGATATATTTTTGGAGTAGCGAAGTTGGTGGGATAGAAATAATACTGATGTCATGGATGAATCACCATAAAAACTAGCAGGACCAAGGAATGGAGGGATGTAATGAATAGATGTTGGTTCATGAAGTGGTTTGATCTGTTCAATATTGGTTGGATCGACTTCTATACCATGTTGTGAAACTATGTTCCCAAGAATCATCCCATTTGTAACCATAAAGTGAAATTTTTAAATTTTCACAACATGCTTACAATTGAAAAACGTTTGGATGAATAGAGAGGGTGAATGAAAGAAAGATTCAAATGAATCACCATAGATGTTAATTGCATCCATTAATCCCTCCATGAAATGGTCATTTAATTCAGAAAAGATACCCATCACGCACCTCTGGAATGTTGTTGGAGAATTATGTAGGACAAAATGCATTCCCTTATATGAATATGTTTTAAATGGGAAGGTGAATGTAGTCTTTTCATGGTCCTGAGGTGTGACCTAGATTTTAAAGTAGATGTTGTTTCCATTATTAAATATATAATAAAACATTAAATCTAATATTTATATCATTTGATCAAGGAATATAAGAGGGAAGTGATCTTTTCTTGTTTCAAAATTCCATTTTTGGTATTTGATGCATAAATTCCATTTTTTTCATTCAGTTGTGACCACATAACCATTTTCATTTGTGATAACACCTATCCCACCATTCGTCGGTACCACATGAATCCGACTAACCCATTCACTATAAAAAATTGTGTAGATAATACCATCTTGAAGAAGATTTGAAATCTCTTCCACAACTACCCCATGGATTAGTGGGTTTATTCTTATTTGAGTTTTTATGGTTGGTTTGGATGAATCCTCGAGATAGATGTGATTTATGCAATGAGAAGGGTTGATTCCTAGTATTTTATCTAGGTTCCATCCTAAGGCCTTTTCATTTTCTTCTAACACATGGACATGTTTTGACTCCTTGATTTCAGAAAATGTTGAAGAAAAAATGAATGGATAAGAGTGATTATGGAATCTGAATACATATTTCAAGTGTAAAGGATGAGGTTTCAGATCAACCTCATCTTTCATTTATGATTTATTTAACTCTGGAATGTAGGAAGGGATTTCAATTTCTTTTGATTCAATTTCCACAATAATATTTACACTAGATCAGTATAGATCAGAGTATAAGTGATATTTTATGAGTTTCCATGATCTTTTAGATTGATGATGTCTATTAATGAAAGGTCCACATCAACTACCCAATTTATGACATTGTTTATCATAGTGAAATTTCCACGATACCATCTATCATTTGAACATGATGAAAATTATGGAAAGAGGATCAATTTACTATCAAAAGTTTCATGAGGATCATGGAAGGATAATGAATAGTGATATGAACATGGGTATTCTCATGGCTTGAAAAATGTTGAACATGACCAGTTGGTCACTATATTCAACATATAAGATGATGGAATTGACATGAATATTAGTTCAATATATCAATAGGAATGGTCTTACTATAATCAGGGGAGATTGGTAAGAGGTCTTACAACCTTCCATGTCAAGGAAATAGAAATCAAATGGGGAGATAAGATCATTAACATAGATAAAGAAATTTACGATTATGCACTCCGGACAGGGAGTGGTTCAATTTTCTAATTGGATGACAACACTCATTTGATGAAAGGGACCTAGACCAAGGTTGGAGTAGATTAATTTAGGCATGAAATTTATCTATGATCTTGTGTCTATTGGTGCATCATCATATTTTGAAATTCATATTTGGAATGGATAAAGGTCCTGTGGTCTTTTCCCTTCATGGGTATGGACTAATCAGTCGAAGTATTCTAATTTTTCTAAGGTGAACTCTTACGGATAAATAACTGCTTAATAATCTTGGCATACTTAGGAAGATGTTTGATAGAATTTGAGTGGTTAACGTTCACTTCAACACATCTAAACATATCGATACTTTTAGGATTAGGTTAAATGGATTTCTTTGGTGTAGAAACAGATTGAGGAAAATGAATTGAGTTTCTTAGACGAATGGATGGAGGTGGGGGATTGATATTAGGTTCATCTTCATTTTTCATTTTCTTTTCATTTTTTAGATGAAATTTTAAAAGTGGAGTTAGAGAACTCATCATGATGCAATAAAATATTCTTTTAGATCATAGTGAAATTTCCCATACATTACCCTTGGAGTTAAGAAATGCTATTGTTGAGAGTTGGGAAAAATTTGGTTGTTGCAGCTGGTATAGGTGGGATGTAAGTTGACCAATTTTCATTACAATGTTTTTAAGGATAGAATGGTTAATGGATGAATGGTCTTAAAAATGAAAATTCACATTATTTATTGATAGAAAATTATTTTAATAAATTGGGGTTTCCTTAATTTTTCTTCATGGGGAATTTCTTGATTAGGTTTTGGAATTTGGAAGGCTCATTTGGATAGTGTAATCATGGAGGATCTGGAGGATGACTGGTCATTGGATTTTGAAGAACAAAAGTTATCGTTGCTGGAAGTAACCTACAGCATGACCATATTGGAATTAGTTTTGTTTTTTAGTAGGTAATTAAGGGGGATGAGCGATGAGATTACAATACCTCATTCCTAGGTTTTAGGTATAATAGAAGGTCTCAAAGATGGGTTGGATGATGTTTCTAACGAAATGGATTGATTAGTGAGGGTATGTGCTCCTATGATAAAATATATCATTGAGATCCATTGAAATATATGAACCATATTATCCTCTTAATGTTGTTGATGTGTATCTATTGGATGAGATAGTGTGCTATTGATTCCACAGTTTTTGATAGGTCCAGGGAACATAAATTTTAGAGAAGATGAGGTTGGTTCTTTGGCTGCCACATCTAGTTGTCGTACAAGTCCTGTAAGTTCACTCATCAACTCTTTCATCTTGTTTGGATTTATGTATTGATTCCATTGAACTTTTATGGAATGATCATGTTCTGGTCAGTGGGATTATTTTGTGTTTTCATCAATGTTTCCTACGAGATCTCATGCAGCTGTTGCAGTTTTTTCAATAAGAGAACTGCCAATTCAGGTATCAATGATTGTTATCTCTATAGCTAATAAACACTCATATAAGTATTGGATAAATAGTTGTTCATGGATTTGATTGTGTGGGAATTTTTTCACAATATTTTTGAACCTATCCTAATACTCATGGACTAATTCTATGAGAAATTGATAGATAAAACTAATTTTATTTCATATTCAATTTTTCTAGAAACAAGAAATATTTCTCTAAGAATATTTTTTTCATGTCATTGCATATGGATATTGAACCAGGAGGGAGGTAGTAAATACCTGAAATGATAGATACATACAATCATAAAGGGAGTTCTTGGTGTTTTATTTTTTCTTCAAACACCCCTTGATCTGCCATTGAACATCACACCACTTGGAACACATTATGATGAAGATGTGAACCCTCACCATTTGGTCTATAGAAATGATGTAGAATAATATACAAGCCCTATTTGAGTAAGAATTTATCCTTTATATTTACATATTTAATACTAATGGTTTTGTAATTCATATTAGTGGTAGCGAGATCTTTAATGGGTTGTTACCTAGGATTAGCTATATCTAGTTCAATTGGTTGCCTAATGATAGAATCTTGATTGATGTGATTTTCTCTAATGTTCCTCCAATGTTTGTGAAGAGTTAGATCTATTTTAGGGTCAAATAGATCTGAGATCTTGTTTGGTAGGCTATGGGGAATTCAACTAAATTTTTAAGTATGAGGAAGGTGGGATTTCTATGTGTTTTTTTCAGATTTTTTTAATTTTTATTATAATTATTTTTTGTCTTGTTTTAAAAAAAATTAAAACTACAATATACTTAAATCCACATACTCCAAAATGAAAAAATTAAAAAATAAAATTATTTTCCCCTATCTATCATTCCATGATTTTGTTCTTTGAAAATGATTATATCAACACTAGACTTGAATTTTTGGTGACGGTAAAATAATTTTAGTCGATTGTGTTTAATGGATTGCCTGTTCATTGGAGGGGTGAAAAGATTAGATGAAATGATTTATTGTTCGATTATGTAGGATTTTACAATTAAATAATTATGAGTGTTTTTAATACCTATAGAGTTAAACTTGTGGAACCCATTATCATTTATTTATATTTCATTAAATTAACACACACAACACCATATTATTTTGATCTGAATTCCCAATTTTTTTGGATTTAATCCAAGAATTATATTTACTAGTGCTCTAATAATAATAAAATATTGTTTATGGTAATGTATTTATTGTTCCAATGATCCATATAATCTATATATTAAACAAATCATGTCATTAATCCATGCCATTTTTTATTTAACATACACAGTGTTCACCTAAATAATGTTCGTCGAGAAAAAGATCCCAATCACTTAATATCACCAAATTATGTCACACAACAATTAATGACGTAATCATATATTGAGATATTTAGTCATATGGTTTATATTTTTTATATAATGAGGTATAATTAAATAGAACGATAATGATTCAAAATAAGAGTAGTTCACTGAACACACCCACAAATGGTGAAGAGAATTAGACATGGATTTTTAACTGAATGAGAATGATAAAAAAGGGAATGAATTAAACCATTAATTTAAATATTTTAATGAAATTAATTTTACACAATATATGATTGATTATTATAAGATATAATTAGAATTAAATATCCACTAAAATATAATTATAACACAAATACATAAAATAATTCCAATGAAGAAGAATTCAATGGTAAGTCAAAAGAATAATGGAGGATTAGTATTTGATGTAAAAACAGGATTATGGAAGATCCTCCCTAGAATTTTTCATAGCCTTGTTTATGACTAACTATCCTAATTTTCTATTAATTAATACCCATACAAGGATAGTAGGGAGATGTATTTATAGTTCATGGTGGTTGACTCTTTTATTTCAATATCTGGAACTCCACTTGGATCACAAATTTTTTAATTAATACTATCAAATATGGAGAAATATTCTTCATCAAGGACATTGATATGAATATCTAAAGTATATCCTATGAATTTTTTATCCGTTGGAATTAATGAGACAATGTTAGAAAACTTTAAATTAAAAATTTAAATCTAATCATTTCTCTCTATGTTTTTTCAGAGTCCGAAATTTGAATGGGTTTTGGACTATTAATATTCTCTCAAATACCAACCAGTTATTCAATAAAGTATACTGATTATATATATTCATTCATATTGTAAAATATCAGTCTCATTTGATATCATTATCTAGATAAACTTCAAGGATTAATTTCCGATTTTATATCATATATAGAATGGTGGGTTTGACATCAAAGCATCGTTTGGGACCATTTTTGGTGGATTTGGGCCATAAAATTTTTATCAATGAATATTTTTGATATTGAATAATATATTAATGAGTTTCATAATAAAATTTCTTCTATAATGAGCCCATAAATTTTATCGTCATGACTGGTCTAGTATTTTCACAGATTCTGTGGGCCTTTTTTAAAGACCGTATGTCCTTTCAAATAGAAGAATTTCCCCAAAATTCAGTTTAATGATTTTTAGAAAAATGAATATGGGACCATAAAATACAATAATAATACAATTTGGATATGTAGTGTGATATCTCTAATTAAAATCCAATACTGGATCATTTGGATTAATTCAAATAATCCTCAAACATTATATTTAGTATTAAAACATGGCTATTTCAGACCAATTATGAACGTGTACATAAAAATTACAAATGGTTTTATAAAAAGTCATAAATTAATGAATAATATAAATATTATGATTTATATTCAATTTATTATTAACGAATTGATTTATTATGATCTTTATGGTTTGAATGAAATTAATACATACATAGGGGTGCCCTGATAGTGCTCGAATTTATTGTATAAAGACTTTAATATATATATATCACGTGTTTTATGATACCGTGATGAGTAAAATTAGAAATTATAATTTATGAAACCATGGTGATAAAAATTGGTGATATGATTAATAATTTCTTGTTTAAATGCTGTATCCAATTTTCCATGTTATGATTCATGTTATTATTTTTATGTTAGGACTCTTTTTCATGTTTTATTATTTTCCCACATGTTCTTATTAAAAATATATCTTGATAAAATTATATATTACACCATTTATAATTACCCTAATTATATTCATGCTCACCCCTATCATTTGATGTATGTCCCCTGAATATGAGATTCAGAAAAATTATCCTAAGGTGAACCCATGAAGATGGGTTCGGGTTGTCAATTTTTTTTCTGTCAGCACATTATAAATATTGATATAAGGATTGAATTATAGGATAACTATGATTTTTATGAAGTAATTGTATTTCTAGTATAAAATTTTAGGTGGCCATCTAATGATATGATCATAAGATGATCATCATTAATTTAATTATTTGAAATAAGTGTACATTGAGGATAACCATTTATTCAAATCGTGAAATATATTCAGATCCATTAATTATTATAATTCTTTATAATTGTTATTTATGACACTAATAAATACTATATAAAATCATTATTATACTAGAATAATGATATTACAATACTACCACCTCAAAATCATTCATTATATCCATGTATGTTCATGTTTGGGCCAGTATAACCACCAAATTGAACAATAATTTGAATTTTTTGATGAATTTAAATTGGAACATAATTAATAATATAATATGATATAAATGTGTAAATTGTGATATTTTTTTGGATTTGTTATATAAATATTTAATATAATAAATAATAAATCATATTCTAATCATCAAGAATAACATTAACATTCTTATTTTTGATTCCATCATCAAGGAAAAAGACAGAAAAAAACTCTTTAAAGGGATTTGAAACCTTATAAATTGATATAATTCCTAAAAAAAATTTAATGACCTATTAATTATAGTAATTGGAATAAAAATGAATAAAAACACAGTTATATTGAAAATAGTACAAATGACCAAAACTATTATCACCATATTTTGAATATTGGGACAATTCATGTATTGAATGACTAATTATGAATAGAATGAATTATAATAGATATTATTATGTTTATAAATTAATTTATTAAGATAAATATATTTATTAGAATGGATTTTTCATTACATTCACAAAATTCAGGACATGTAGTAATGGTTTTCTACCTCTAATTAAAATCTTTGAGACATGTTTTTTATTATGCGCCAGATTTCCTTTATGTGTTGTATATACTTCCTACATAAGATACTATATCATTAAATTAAATTATTCATTGTGAGATCATGTTTAATCTATTTCCTTGAAGGGATTGTAATTCAATTTATACCCAAACCATAATTGGGTTTTTTCTGTCTCAATTTTCATTCTTTGGGATTGATGTCATAATAACTACTTATTATATTTTATATGATTCTTACATTACCATGGAGGTATTTTTTCATTTAAATCATAATGTTTCAAGTATCTATAAGAGTCTATTTAATTCAACTGGCCATATTCTTTTTATTAAATAGGTTTCTTCTACATGGTGCAAAACTAGCCACGATTTTGATAAAGTAAAAGAGTGTATAATTTCAAAGAAAATACATCTCTATCTGGATACAAAAATGTGGATACAGATTTAGAATAGACCTTCCTAGAACTAATATCCAGTGAAAGGGGTTGTTGATCAGTGAAAAAATCACCCTAATGCATGTTTCCTTATGAGCTCACACCTAGTGAGACACTATCAGGGGATATTCTTTAGAATACTCACATTCTCTTAATCAACCATGATTAATTAATTTTACAACCACTACATTGGCCTACCAAATATTTAATATATTGAATCCCAATACTATATTCCATGGAAAACATTGAACATTTTAAGTACCCAAAACACAATAATTCAATGATAATGGTACCTCATGTATCATTGATGATACCCCACAGCTTCCACATTGAATATGTGGTGTTCAACAAGACACCACTTCATTCCATTGATTGGGGATGTCATTAATTTTTTATTTTTTATTATATTTAAATCTACGTTTTATTATGAAATGTTTTCTACAAAGAAATGTATGAATGGTATTGATGACTCTTATGGTGTATACATAGGAAATTATTTAGTGATAGTTGGGGTTAAAAATTATATAGCCCCTCAATGCATTACCAGGTATCATGAGACAAAACTGGTTAGGTTTTTGTGTATACCTCTTCCTATTAAAGGATATTGTTTAGGAACAAGGCCATAACTACATTTTTTTGATATATGAACTTATTAATTCAATTGTTATGAGATCCAGAATTATTTTTATACTTGTTTTCACTTGTTTTCATTGACATATAATGTCTTTAATTTCTGTTAAATATGGATTAATATTGTCTATTTCTTCATTCCATATCAATCATTAAATATTTATTTTATAAAATATAATATTTTATAATATGACTTATTTAGCATATGATCTCATCCTTGTTTTTTTACTTCCCCTAAGAAACCTAGAAGATTACTATGTGTAATTTTTAGGGATATAGTGTTACTCCTAAGCGTGTTCTCATTATACGTTCATGTTGTATATTATGTATTCATTTATATTGAATGTATAGATTGTTTATTTTTAAACATAATGATTTATACTAAATAATATGGAATATAATGATAATAAATATATAAAAAATGTATTTGTTTTATATTTTCACTTGGAATAGAATACGAAAAAAATATTTCATAAAAAAATATTTTTATATAATTTTTTTATAAGTTTTTCACAATTATGTTAATAATTATATTTTATCAATTTTAAAAATTTATAATAATAAAATTTTATTTTTATTTTAAAACTTACTATTCAAATTTTTTAATAAGAACACCTCCATATTTTAAATAACAATATTTTATAAAGTAAATATTATTTACCACGATTAGAAATATTTTTCAAATAATTGTTTTCATAAATTTTGGGTAATGTTTAACTAAATACATTGATCACTTTTTTCATCTACAATAATTTATTTAAACATATAAACATATATAAAATGACTCATTAAATTTTTAACTATAAATAAATAAGTAATGTGAAACATGATTTGTAAAAAACTATTTTTCTACAATTTTGTATATATACTATATATATAGTTTTAAAAAGTGAATTTTTTAAAATTTTGAACATTAATTGGATTAAATAAAGTCCAAATTTTAAATTAGAACATAAAATTTGGAAATGATAGGTAATATTATATTTTTATAAAGAAAATAATTATTATGGTACGTATTAATCAAGGCTAATATGGTTAAAAATGTGCAACTTAATGTGGATCATGATTTTTAAATTTTACATGAATCATAGGCCTTCTATAAGTCCCTTTTTGGATGAAATTTCATAACCACTTGTCTCACTATGATTTCATAATAAAATGCACCTAACTCAAAATCAAATCCATTAATACCCCTAAAGAAAATTCATTTATAATAAAACAACCTCCATTTTCACATATATAAGATACTCACTTATAAAAACATAAATCCACAACTACCCAAAAAAATCCTCATAAACCAATTCCCATTTTTGATATCATAACATTATTTTACACATTTATTATCCCTTTATTTCAATAAATTGTCCCAATTCATTTATTTCAAATAGGTTATTCTATAAATTAATTAGTCCCACAATGAGGATAATGTTATTTCATTGAAGTTGAAAGTAAAGGGATTTTCTTTACAAAATATTCCATAAAATGTTTTATAATGGTTATTATTATGATTCAACCTTGTATGTTTAGTTTTTTTTCATTTGTGTATATTTATAATTCTTTATCTTAAACTCCTTTTAGAAATAATATTTCATCAATGATTATAAAATTCGTAACTTATTTTCTTAACTCAACTATTTTCAATAAGTTAAAATAATACAACCTTGATTATGATCTTAAAATATTGTTCTACACTATCCTTTGAGATTTAATATTGTATTCCTACCTTTATTGATGTATAATTTAAATTTTACCATCAAAGTATTCTTCTCACTGGATTTAAATCATTATAAAAATATGACATTGTAAAGAAGAATATATAAAATTTCTAATGGATCTTTCTCTTCCATGTTCATAGTATTTGTTTGTAAATAAATTAAATTATTATTTTGAAAAAAAATGTAATATAAATTATGATATTTGTACTTATGTTTACATATTTTTAAAATAATTTCTAAATATTTTTTTAATGATGTGGGTTTCATAAAATGTCTTCTTAAATATCAAAATAGTTTTCTTTTCCTAATATAACATTTTATCTTCAACTCAACATTTTATGATAGAATCATTATTTCCATTCAAGGTTCTATTTTTTTAGATTTCATTTAATGTAGTGCATTAAAAATGTATGTTACCTTATTAAATAATATTTTTGAATATTTCCCATAATTTTACCTTTCTACAATATTGTTATTAAATGTTTTCTAGATGATATTTTGCATTTTTTTAAACAATTCTCCACTTTATATTATGAATATATTTCAATATTACAGTTTTATTTTATGGATCAACCTTCTAATTCCCATTTGAAATATTATTTTTGGGTGATTGAATTTATGTATCGACTGATATAACTATTGAGATCATTTTATATGACACCATTTGAAAATGTTTTAAACCCCATTTTCAATACATTTGTTCATCACAATATAATAAATTATAGTATTTTGTGGGACATAGTAATATGTATTATCATTATTTAAATATTTTGGTCCTATTTAACCATTAAATCATTTGGTTGAGGTTTTATATTAAATTTGATAAGTAATAATGTGCATGTACATGATTACATTTTTCTTTATTCACAAGGTTTTTTGCATACATGATAGTGTTTTTCTTTTTTCATAATAATATGAGTGTATGTTATCATGTATTAGTTTGCTCATATGCTTATTCATAGACATTATCACATTTTTTATTCCAAAATATTTTGCACATACTTGGTCACAATTTTCATTGTTCAAAATATTGGTATTAGGAATGAATACACATAGCTTTCTTCACAGTATTATGATGTATTATGCTTATTAATACATAAAATTTAGACGTAATATTACCTTGATATGATCAATAACTTATGAATTTTTTCTCATGATTCCAAAATCGTATACCATGATATTTATTTGATTACTTTAGATCAAATATCCTCTTATTATGCCTCATTTAAAAAACAGTTTATTCTTTTTATTGATATATTTCTCCCATTATCTTGCTTACTAGAATTATTATGATCTATTCGTTAATTTTTTTTGAAACGTTCTACCTTACATAGAATTTATGGTTACCTTCATATATGCTTCCCTTTTCCCCATGGAATTATAATAATAACTCAATTTTAAAGAAATTCATATTTATATATATGCTTCACTGAGGTGGTGAATCAATTATGTGAAATATGATTTTTTACATAGTTGATATCTAAAGTGATTAAACCTTTCAGTTATAGGTTTTTGAAATTATTAGTGAGATGTAATATTTATATTTGGGAAATATATGTATGTTTTTCTTGATTTTTAACCCTTGTTATCAATGATAAAAATTAAATTATTCTATTTTATCTCCAAATCTGAGAGTGAGTGCTTGGGGTATCTCATACCTCAATATAAAACATTTAACCAGTAATTTTATCAATATATACATATTAAAAAATGAATATATCAAATCATTTCATCAAAAAATTATAGAAAGAATAAAAATACCTATTTTATATCAAAATCATATTATCCTTTTAATTTAATTTGTGAATTATTTGTTATATGTAAAATACATTTTTAATTTGTTACCAATAATTACCAAAAATAAATTAATATATTAAATACAAGTTTATCCAATTAACATATAATAAATGAATATATATATATATATATAATGTCATTATGTTCAATAATGATATGTTAAATCAACATATGTATAAAATAAGTATTATATTCATATATATAGTTAGGTATGACTCACTAATATTCAATTAACCAATTTGTTTACATATTTACCAAAATTTCTATTAAATTTTTAATGTTTTTACTTCATTTAATAGCTATAATATGTTGTTAGACCTTCAATGAAATCTGTGATGATGTGGATTTCATTTTTTTCATTTTATTTACCTGTCGTTTTATTCATTTTAATGTTTATTGATGATTTTTCATATCATTTTTCATAATTTATTAATGATTATCTTGACTTGTAATATTTTACCCCAATACAATGTATCATGGTTTTATTGGAAATTACAACCTGTAAACTGGACTAGATTTATTAAAATATAATTTTATACTAAAATCACATTGTGTTATATTATATCATCTTATATTTATTTATCCCTTTAAATTTTGATATTAAAATTAAAATACTTAAGGTACATCTATTATTACATATTCAAGTTCTCAAATTCCCTTAACTTATGATTCCTCTTGAAGACTCTATCTAGTTTTTTGGTCGTGTTTTATATTATTTTTCTCTATGATCCAATATTTCAACTAGTTGTTCCTCATAAGAGAGGTAATTATATAGATATACAACCTATGAGTTATTTACATGTGGTGGGTATATTAAGTACCTCCTTTAATTTTATACACAGGACAAATTTTCTAGTTAGGAGAGGATCGTTGGAAGTTCATGATGATATGATATCATCCCCACATGATCCAGGATTTCAAAGGGGATAGTATTAGTAGGGATATACTTTACCTTCTTCTTGATTATAAAAACACTCTTCCATGGTGATATGAAATGGAATGTCATTACTCCATCATCAAACTCTAAACTAAACTAATTATTATTAGTGTAACTCTTCTATAATCATTTTATAGTTTTAATATGTTGCTAAATGGTTTTTATATTTCGAAATAGTTCATAAAAATTATCTTGTACAAATATATTAAGCTATTTAAAATCATCCCAACATGTTGGAGTTCCTTGCCTATTCCCATACAAAACATCAAATGGTTATATCTGGGTGCTAGAATGTAGAATTTAGTTATTTGAAAACTCTAAAATGTGATGGTGTTGATCTTGAACTCCATAAAAATCCATCATATATGATATTAGTATATCATCTTACATTTTATTGGTTCTTTCAAACTATCCAACTTTCTAAGGATGATAATAAATGCTAATGCTTTATTCTACATCAAATTAATTTTTAAGGCTTCTCAAAAACCTCATGTTAAACATAGGATCTCATAAAGATACAAATGAGAGTGGACACTATAAAATAGTAATGTTTTAATTATGTATGTCATGGAAGATAAATTGGGTAATGAATATTATTACATATAAATGAAATTCACTATCATTTTAAGGTAGTAATAATAAACCAAAATGGTATTATAGAGTTTATATTTTATCTTAATGCCTACATAACAATACATATGAATTTACTCCCATTTATATATTGGTATTTGTAGTGGTCAAATCATCTTCGAGGCTTGTCTCATTATGCCTTAACATGTCTTCACACCAAGCATCATGATATATATTATGTAATTTCCCTATTTATAGTGCCCCGCATTAAAATATTATTGAGATCTATATTAAATTCAAAGACCTTATATAAGTTTTCAATTATTAATTTTGGGATTTTAAATGGATTGAGATAGTATTAATATTAAAATATTGTATTATATACAAGTGATGATTTTTTAAAATTTTAAATAATTTGTTATTATTATAAATGGAATTTTGAAAATCAATAAATTAATCAGATTATTTTCAATGTGATAAATTTATTTCTATGTAAATCTAGAATTTTGGAAATAATTATAAATAATACCAATTATTTTTTAATACATTTTATAATTGAAAATTTTAAATTTTAAATTAAAAAATTTCCTATCCGCATAACGTCTTTATTGGATAAATGTAAATTGATGGGCTTTTACAAAATATCCCTTTCCTTTCCTCAGGTAACAATGTTCCTTATCAATATAATTGAATTATAACCCATTTAATAGTCATCTACATCACATATCGGTATATAACGAGTTCACATAAGGGTGTTGAAAATTTATATCATGTCATATAAGGGTCATCTAGCCTTGGGAAAGTGTCGTCTAGAGTTTTGTAAAGGTCATGATCGGTTTTGTTATATTTCATAAAGTCAGGGTACATAGCATGAGTTTTGTAAAGGCGTATGGGTTTCTCATAGAAGTTATAGTGCATCAGGGTAGATTCATAATTTTTATCACTTATGCTGAATATCTTTGGGATAGTTATGTCAGTTATGGTCCACTAGAAGTCCTGAAAAGCTCGTGGTTGATGATTTTTCACATGGAGACTCAATGAGGTGCCCCAAACATGCATTCCAAGGTCTAGTTCTAAAACACAATTACGATCTATCATTAATACCAAGTAAGATTACACATGCCATCCATTTATGTATTCTACATTAACATTAAATATCAAAATAATCTCACATAGTTCATTAGACTAGAAAGGATTATGGCCTTTGGAGATTATCAATTGAGAAATT
This sequence comes from Viscum album, assembly GCA_963277665.1. Taxonomy (NCBI): domain Eukaryota; kingdom Viridiplantae; phylum Streptophyta; class Magnoliopsida; order Santalales; family Viscaceae; genus Viscum; species Viscum album. The sequence goes on along the minus strand of OY728119.1, from coordinate 1,006,152,981 downwards.
ATTTTTTTACACTTGTTAACATTCCTCCATAATCAATCCCTGATAGATCCCCATAAAGTCATCTCAAAGGATATATTAATCATTATAACATGAGGAATGGAATTATATGAAAAAGGTGATCTCAAATACTAAATAATGGTAAAACCCATTAACATGGAATCAAGTGTTGAACTACAAGTATATGGGAAAACATGATCAAGAAAAAAATATATTATTAAAACCATGATGTAACAATATGATTTTTAAATAAGTCGTGATAGAATGAAGTATAACCTCAAGTGAAAAAAATGTTTCATGGAATAAAAGTGTAATAAAAAAATGAATCATGGAGTATAATCATGTGTTCATGACATTAAAATATAAAATTCCATTGAAAAATAGTATAACAAGGAATTAGGCCTCAAAAATAATAATTGGAAGTCATTTCATAGTGGTTTATGTTAAAAAATCCAATAACCCATTACATGGTGTCTTCAGGATTAATCCCTATGTCCCATTAGTGACTAGAGACTCATATCGCTTCCCATTAGCGACCTGAGTATCATAATTCACGGTTTATTTTTGAAATGAGTATCACAAATTGCGGCCCATTAGTCCCTCTCGTATAATAAATCATACAAAATTTTTATTATATGATATATATAATCATAACAAATGAATTGGAGGGTTATATAGGACCCAATTTATCAAAATTCATATATATATATATATATATATATCTGTGTGTGTGTGTGCTTTTGTTCCATATAATATCAATCACTTATCAAATAATATAAACCCAAAGAAACAATAGTAGTTTCATATCATTTTAAATTGTGTGACAAAAAATGAATTCAAGAATTATATTGGTTGATAATAAAAATTAAACCACCCAAAGGATGTACTTATTAAAGTATATTATAAGGTTATTAATAAGTCATAACTCTAATGTAGATATGTTTTTTTAGTTAAATAGGAAAATGTGGCTGAAAAAATTAAAAGAGTTTTCCTAAAAATCAATTTTACACACTTGATAAAAAATTAATTTATGGGTTACATTCAAAAGTTGATTTTAAGAAGTTGGAATTAAATTTTTTAAAAAATAATATTTATAACTAATAACCAATAATGGATAGATTAACATTTAATTAATCTCTTCCATAGGAAATGTGGTCTGAAATACAAAAATATAATTGTGAAAAAGAAAAAAATTCTAGTATTTTCGTAATGCATTCATTAAAACCCACATCAATGAATTATTGATTAAAACTAAATTTTGGAAACTGATAATGATATTTATGAATTTAAAATAATATATAAAATATTTGGGATTCAAATTATAATGTTTGAAGTATTTTTTTTGAAGACGAATATTGATATGAAAGAGAAAGAATCATTAAAGTGGATGATAAATATTATTAACAATAGTATACTTTTACGAGTATGAGACTCATCAAGGATATTGATTTAAATTAAAAATATAACTTTCCATATGTTGATATTATGGAATGATCTATGAAATAGAAAATGGAATAATATGGGTTACTTGGATGAATGAATTTCAAGAAGTAATATTATAACCCAATGTAATGAAGTTCGAGTTTCCAAAATTTCTTAGAGACATCATAATTCATGAAGTAAAAAAATTAGTCTTTTTAGGTTATATAAATGTAAATATCCAAAATAAAAAAATATAATAAATCATAAGTCAGTATTTATCTAATATGTAATTATGAAATAAATGAATAATAATTTTAACTCTTTAAATGGGTATTGAGTGATGAAGCACCCTTTGACTTTTATAACATTTGATTCAATTTTTCATGAAATTAAAAGCAATAAATAAAAAAATAATACCATGAATAATTATATATTTTTGATATAATACTATATGGATGAATAATATAGTCTATAAAAACAAATCTATGTAAAAATATAGAACATGTCTTAATGAATGGAAATTTGAGACGAAACTGTTAGATTAACTCTTGACTTAGAAGAATGTACTTTATCCTACTTTATAAAAAACATAAATAACTGGATAACCTATTTAAAAATCCAATTCATATAATTTAACATTTATAATCATGAATTAAAATTATTTATTGGACATTCATTAGATAGTTATAATTTATTTTCATCATCAAAGGATGGCTATTTGGATTGTCTCACGTATATTTTAACGGGCTGTTATTGATCCATATTCATTGATATCAAGCTACTAATTTAAATTTTATTGATGGTTAATTAATATATTCTCTATAATTATTTATAATGATCTAATTCCATTCTGTGATAATTTTATTCATTATTTGTGAAGGTGATATCAATAACGAGTTTGTTTAAATATTTTATTACAAACAAATGTTGGTATGATAAGAACATGTAAGTGATTAATATTAAACTTATTGAAAAAGAGAATAAATACATTATAATATAATTTTTATTAATTAATTACATAATTATATTATTTTAAATATGGTTTCCATGAAAAAAATTACATTCTATAATGGAGGTGGTACTCCAAAGCAGCCCATGAAGGACATTTTTCTATTTTATTCAATGAGAAAAATATATAAAATGATTTACCTTTTTATACTAATAAAATTGTTATAAAATCTAAATTTATTTACTAATTAATATTTTATATCCTTGACTGTAAAATAATTTTTAAAAAATAAATAATTTTTTTGTATAGGTGGTGGTCTGCACGTACACGCGAACAACATTGTCATTTTTCTAAAGAAGGTGGAAGGGTAGATGATAATTGTAAAATTAACATAATTATATTTAATTATATTGTAAATAAATATGTAACAATATATTAATTTGAGTAATAGTTTTTTACGACAATGATATAGAATAGAAATGATAATAACTGAATAGTACACACATTGAGAGTTTGAAGCATCTCTTGGATTACCACTCATAAATGGAGGATTTGGGGATTTTACAATGATAAATGGGATTCCAAACATGCAACGTGGATATAGGGGGAAAATAAATGTTAGTGTATCAATAGGAATTGTAATTTAAGTGATTATATAATGGTATGTATGAATTCCCAATATATATGTGAGGAGAGTGGAATTTTGGTGATAATATAAATAGACATGTCCCTATTCAAGAAAAGTGGCTCTAAAATCATAAAATAATGAAGTGGGATGAATGTGGTTTTATTACCCTCTATACGTATCATTTGGTTACAAGATTTGAGTGATTTTTGTTTTTTTATCCTCAAAGATAATATTTTACTAAAATATAATTTTACAACCATCACAAAGAGACATGGATAACCCACATAAATGATACCCAAATCAACTCTAACACTGCTCGATGGGTTTTCTTGATCCCAATGGGATGGATACTTGATTCAAAGAATAATGAAAAATAGAGGATGATTAAAAATATAAATTGTGACTCTGTAGTTTGATCCTATATCATTGTACATTTATCCCACATACATATTAGTTCAATAGAGGATGTCTAAGGATTTAATATCTTATTTTTCGTAATCCAATCCAAAAATTAACTAATCCCAAATCTAATATAAACTAAAATAAACCAAAAATAACATAAATTTATATTAAATCGTTTAAAAGGAACATTCATTACATATCACTTTAAATCCCACAAGTAGACCTATAAGTTTATTCTCATTGGAGAAATGATACATAACCAACTTATTTGACAATCATTATTCAAATTAATATTTATATATATTTATTAAACACGATACCCTTCATGACATGTCATGCATAAAAATAATCTTCATTACTAGGGTAATATAAACATAAGAATGTGTTAGCCCAAATTCTCAGTAAAGGTTAGCATAACAGATAGAAATAAAAGATAATAAGTGATCATAATTTTGGATGTGAGAACAAAATATTGTTGCATGGTTATATAATAAGATATTAAAACCTAATAAAACATATATGATAGGTTAGATGTTATGGAATTATGGTTTTGGCATAATATAATACATTACTATCTATAGTATGGAAAAAATTGTCAACAATTATAATCGACAAAACATAATAATGGAATAATAATTTGGAACATATATAAGAAAAAAAAATTACACTAAAGATCACATCCAAGACAATCATAAAAAAGATGATAGTGTCCCATCATTGATTGGGATCAATCTACATTCTGATAAACATTATGGATAGAGTTATATAGTGGATTCGTTTTACACCATAATCACTTACATGAAATATCATGATATATAAATCTCTAAAAAAAGATTGGATATAATATAATATTGTTCCGACATTTCACATAATTAAAAACCAAACATAAATGTTACAAATGGTAATATTCCTAATTCCAACATAGCTAAACTAACCAATGTGAAAGAAACAGGTTTCATAAAAATGTACAAAAACCCTATGCACAATCCTTCCATTGGAAGATGTTAGATGGAATCATTATATAATATACATACTAAAGCATATAAAACATTAAATAATATTTATATAGAAGAATAATAGTATTAAAAATAATTTAAAATTATTTTTAAAAAATATAGATATAGCTTTTATATTTTTTGGAAATATTATTTCACTGGAAATATTTTATAATGAAATGAGAATATATATAACTTTGGAAAAAAATGGAAACACATAAATGGAGTGTTATACATAAAACAAAAAATATATAGTGGCAAAATAAATTCTTATTGAAGGTATTAAAAATGGAAGACATGTTTCAATCTTTTAAGAAGACATTCAAATTATTTAGAAAGATTACAATGTGGAAAAAGTTAAAAATATCCATTTCTATATTATTTAAATATATTTACCGAAAATTGAAAAATAATTTAAATATTCATTTATTTATAAAAATAACATTAATAAAATAATTTAATGATTATGGACATGGAGTAGAAAGATTCATCGATAGAAATAGTGATACGGTCGGTTCAACGAACATGAATCGCTTCAGTTGTTTTACGAATCAATGGGATCTGAAGTGGTAAGAAGAAATATATTATACATAAAATAATAATAATGCATGAAAATATTTTAGGTTTTAGATATAATGAGGAAACTATTTCCCTGAATTCAAATTTAACATATTCAAATGTGATTTCCAGTGGATATTGGAATGAAAACCCTTGAACGTTGTCTTGGCTAGACATTCACTAACACAATTTTTATTTAATTTAGATTCATTGTTATTACAATTAAAAACTGTATTCATGTATATTTAACTTGATAATATTAATGTGTATTTCTTGTTACCCATATGTTAATTATTTATAGTTGAATTTAATATTTTGGTGTTAGTTATTCTGTTTTCCATTCATGTTTTGTTTTGTTAGTTTCAATTAATTCTTCATGGTCATGGGTTAATAATCACTAGGATGTTCACAAATATGTGAAATAAGATTTTTATAATTTTATAGTCCCATGGTCATTTCATATAATATATGGCGGCGATTTATATAAAATAGATAAAAATGTTTTATGTGAATTTAGATTCAATAAAAGAATATATTTTATTAATGTATATACTTATATTTATTAACTTTATAAAATTACACAAAAAAAATAAATTATTCATTATTATATCATAATACAATAATATATGTTATATGATATATGTATGATCTAATGGTTTTATCATTGTTCATGTAGGTGGTAAACAAATCAAATAAAAAACACATTATAATGAATGAGTATGAGAATGTTATTATGTAGTAATTGTTTAAATTTTAAAGAATTTAATTGATTTCAAAAACATGTTATTAAAGTATTAAATTATATTATTAATGTATTGGATGAATAATATATTAAATAATGATTTTGGAGGGGAAAACAACTACGTTGAATGTCACAACCCTGGAAAATAAAAAATACGACATTTTTGTACTTATTAAGACTTTTTAATTAAATATAAATTTTATTTCGAAGGGGATGTTATATTCAAGGGTGTAATTAACACACAATAATGGGGTTCTCCGAAGTCTTATGTGACAAACAATGTTGAGTCTTACTAAAAAATAAAATAAAATAATTATTTTTAATGGTAATTAATTCCAATATATTGTAATGGAAAAAATGAACATAACTAATTAAAAAATGATTATACATGTTTCTTAAATGGTTTTACATCTATCCAACAAATTTTAGAGGATTAGAATAAGAAAAGAATTCAATTTTAAGCATAAATACTCTAATATTCCTTAAAAAGTTGATCTAACCCCTTTTGATGGTGAACCCTCTTCAAATATCATTTTTTTCACTTTTATATGTTCTATTTGACAAAATAAAATTCTTATTTTGAATCAGGACATCAAAATTCACTTTGGGTAAAAAACTATTTTTCTGATAAAATTCATTTTATACTAATAGTGAAAATACAGTATTTTAATTCAAAACTGCCTTTTAATATAATTTATTTATATGGTCAAATTTACTTTCTAATTGGATTTAATGTTTAATTATATTACATGTTTACCATTTAATCCATTGTTGGTCATTAGAAATAATTTCACTTTGAAAATTGGACATAAACAAGTGTCAATATATTGATAGTTAATAATTCATAAAAAAACACCTTTTATTTTGACAAGAAGAATTAATTTTAAATTAATTAATCCAAATTTTATTTTTTGAATTTGGTAAAATTGACATAATTTTCGAATTCAAAATATCAAATATAGCATAGTCTGAATTTTGTGTATTTTTATGAAAAAAATCAATTTATGATGAATAGCGAAACCACAAAGATGTAGTTCAAAACTAACTTTTTCATTTAAATGAAATTTTGCCACTTATTTGAATTCAATTTTGAAAATATGATATGCATGTTTGTTATTAGTATTTAAAATGTGGTTCAATGAGACAAAACAATTATTTTGGTTAATAGTGACTTTTGACTTTTATTTACCACGGTTAAAGGTAAAGAGGGTAATTCCTGGTAAAAACAATATCATAATAATACTAAATTACCTTAACACTTGTCCTTACATTATTTAATGATTCATGGCCAACTTGGGAATCCTTGGGATGATTTTAAGACCCAATGGAGCCACTTTACAGTTATAATTACACTTTAGATTAATTAATTTAAAGTGAAGACAAAAATAACATAAACAAATATGTTTTGGTAAATTAATTTTTACATTGTGTTATATAAGTATTACTTTTAGACTAAACATATTTATTGGAAAGATAAAATGATTTCCCACATCATGGTAGTTTTTTTATTATCTCTAGACATCATATGAATAAAATAATTTATGACACAAAAATGATGCAATATTTACCTCATTAATAAATGATTTAAATTAATAAGATTATAAACATTAAAAAAGTATCCAAAACCTATTCAATTATTATTGGATGATATTATTTTGAACATGAGTCAACTTATATTCAGCTTTATTGAATTTTGGGTCTTTTGAAACCCAAGATATGTTTATAATAATATAGTTGTTTCAAAAATTTCTAAAGAGCCCATCCTATCCATTATAAAATGACACCACTACTAACCCATCCCTCACACATCTCAAGCCCATTGGCTCACACAACCCCTACCCAAATAATCTCTCAAGATCTCTCTATTCATACTATAATCCTTACCTTTGGCAGGATTCCCTTCAATAAGTCCTTTTGGTTCAATCATAAGGGAGTTACCCGAATAAAAGGTAACAGTTTCTCTTAAATTCATTTATTTTATTTTGTTTTACTTTAATTATCTAACCCCAAAAAAACTGTTTGTTCTTTTATATTATAACCACACCAGTATCCTCAATATACGAGGTTGTTTTTACAATAATTATTTGAACAACATGAACACACACCTCCGTCAAATGGGTAAAGAACATACACTTTCTTTGAATGACAAACTAATACCTCACAAAATGATGATTGTTCAAATATCCTCAACCACCTCTCATAGTGTTCATTATTATTGAACTATAATAATATATGATATAAATTATATTAATATTTTTTCTATGTTTATGTGTTTTTCATTTATGGAATACCTTTATGGTTTCCATAGTGTGTAAATACAACAATCTCATTTGAGGATATGCGGACTACCGCCCTCTCAAAGTGATATGACTCATTCATGACTTATATGGAATGTATAAAGGGTAAATTTAAATAAAATATATATTATATTATACAGTATTAATAATATACTTATGTATCATTAATATTCCTTTCAATTACAATACGAAATAGAAATGGAAGTACTGTTCTTGCGTATATAAGACTTACCGTCTTCATGAACGGTGCATATCATTTCATATATCCAAATTTTATGTAATATTATAAATACATATATATATTGGATATATATGATATATTTGATATCTGAATCATGAATATCACTATGGATATAATGAAATTTTTATCACATGAACAACTTGAAATTATAAGAATTCCATTTGGGACTCAAAAACCAAATATTGACAAAATGACCAATATTAACATAAATGATTGCATAATGTTTATAACATGGTAATAAGTTCTTTAAAAGGAATTATAAACTTGAAAAAGGGTCTTGTGAAAGTATAAATTAAATTTAGTATATTATTTAGGAAATTAAAGAACGGTCGGGTCAAGTTGGACACGAGATAAGGGATTTCAAATCACACTTTAAATTCCCTGAGATCTCCATTGTTTGCTACTAATTTATTGCATATGGTGTATTGTCTACTAAAATTTTATATATATTATCATTATTCTCTTTATATTCATGTAATTCTATAAATAATTTGGTGGTTATTAACTTTTAGTCATACGACTCGACTGATTACCACGTGGTAAGGGGTTTTCATCTCACTTTTTATTTCCATGAGATTCATACTGTATTTTCCACTAATTCCTTTTGTGTGGTGTCTATATATTCCAATATTATATTCATTGCATAATATACTTCATCTTATGGGAATTTAAATCTTCATTTTATGATACTTCTTTCAACGGTTGTATGTTTCTTAAGACACCAAATCATTAAGGGAACCTTTTAACCCAATTTCTATTACTTGGGTTAATATTCTAATTCTTAATTATGTCATTCTATAATTATGTGTGGAATCACCATTTAATTATTTATGTTTTAATTTCCACTCCCCTTTGTGGGGATATACTTTTGATACATAAAATCACTTCATTTATAAATTCTCAAGTCATCGAAATGAACTTGATAAGAGTAATTTTAACTCAATTTCCATTCATTGAGTTAAACTTCCAAATCATTAGTTTTGTCTTAAAAGAATGTCTGTGAATGTTCTATGTTATATTTACACTGAATATTCAATCATATTGAGTGTGTTTTTATTTTTCACACATTATTATGTAAATGATTTTTTATAAATCTAAGGATACATGTTTTATATGGGATTTCATCTTAATTTACATTCCATTGAGACTTAACTGTTGTTTGGAACCAATTCATTCTTATATAGTGTATATACTGTCATTTGGCATGTTATATCATGAATACATTTATTCTCATGATAATATAAAGTTCTAGTTAAATGTTATTCCTAAAATATTTTTATTCAAGAGTCTCTCACTTTGTTAATAACTATTTGACTAAAATATCGTCTTAAATGTTTTCAAGATTTATTCTTATAAATATTTATCATTGATGTATATGTTTTAAAAAAATGGTTTTAAGAATTTATTTATATGGAAATTAATGTTTTCAAATGATAATTTATTTAAATGTTTCAAAGTTTTTTGGGATATATTGATTGAAAAATCTCATTATTAAATGTTTTAAATGGTTTTAAAAATTGTTTGATTAAGCATTGATTATGTCAATATCTTGATATGATATACTATATTTTCAATGTGGAAATGTTATTAGTAAATGTTTATATTTATAATATTTTATCTGTAATGATTTTATAATGTTACATGGACATTTGATGGGTGGTTACATGATAAATTAAATGACAGGTGGTGTCGTGATAAACAGGTATGGGTGGTTACATTATAACCTCCAATGAATTGGGTATGGAAGTCGGCCGTATGGCTATTAAATTAAGTGATATGTGTGGAAGTAGACCGTATGGTTATTCCATTTAAGTATTTTTATGTACCAATTTATTTATATATTTTATGTGTGATTTCCATGGGTTTTATCTAAATATTTTGGTTACAAGTGGGTAAGTAATGATCATTTATTCAGGGAAGAGTATATACTACTTCATAAAGGCAAAAGGTATTAATTATGATGAAGTATTCATGGATTAATTATTGTTTTAAAAAACTAATAGTTTTCTTTCTTTGTGTATCCCTTATTTAGATTTTTTCTAATACCATGTTATTTAAGTTTTTTTCACAACACATGAAGAGGAACAAGGACAAGGATTTGATCAAGGAAATTTCATGATGTCTAAATCATGAAAGGGGACCTGTTCCTTTTTATGAGTTTAAATTTTACGAAAAATGGATAATGAGTATTAGTGTCTAATTTTAATATTCATGAAGATATGTAATATTTATGGCTTAATTCTCTAAAACTATAAACCAGAAAAGATCATATATGTGAATTATTTATTTAACTCAAGATTATGAAATGCTTACAGTCGAGACTTTATAGTTGGTATTAGAGGTCAGTTTAGATAACTTTAGAGGTTAGGGTGTAAATTAAGCATAATTTTAATAACCATAATGGTAATAATATTATAATGAGTCATAGTTAATTTAGAGGTGATAAATGGTTATTAATTTTTGGGGTGGAAAATGAATGGTAATAGATAACCTTTGAGGATAAATTATGTTATGCTTATTTTTTAGGAATTTATCTCTTTTTTTAGAATGCTATGACATTGAATAGTTTTTGAAAAAGGACAACACACAGATTTTTGACAAACTGTCTCGTCGGAAAAATCTTTAGGAATAGAACCCACAATCAAAGTGCGATTTGGATTTATCCCCTACCACTGGACTACGTGAAGTCCCTGGTTAGTATGACTAATGTTTTGGTTAAATTATTTTATTGATCAAGAATATGTTTTTTTGGATTATGTGTTTCATAAAATTTAAATCATTGGTATAGGAAATGGATTTGGTGATTAAATGATAATGGTTATTTTGGAAGACATTCTCTATTTCGGGAACATTTTATTCTTAAGGGAAATGGAATAACCTGGGATTTAATCTGTGGAGTAATGGTTGAAATATTATCTTGGGAGAATCTATATTTTTATTTTGGAAATAATGTGATTTGGTTTATTTATGAAATAATTAACCAATCATATTAAATATGTTATTAGGTTAATTACACTTCAGTATGAGACTTTACAAATCGTCGATGTTTTTGCCAATAAATAGTAAGATTTACTGTGGAAGACTATCTGATTTAAATCCATCTGAGTTTTGGGTTTAAATATTATTTTAAATTATTTTGAATCATTTTAAGGACAATTTTATATTGAATAGACTTTCTTGAACTTTGGGTACTTTTTTGGATTTTGGAGATTAAGAGTAGTATTTCTTTTTCTAAAGGATTATTATTTTTGTGATTATCAGATCTCATACTAACCAATTTTGGTTTTGGTTAATATATAAATATAGGGGAAATATATGGTTTATATTTTGTGGATCATTTTATTCTCTATCACTTTATTTTTTTCGTTTTTGATGTGTCCATGTCAACTTAAATACTCATCGTTTTGAGAAAAGAAGAGTTTGTGTTAGAAATTTAGAAAAGGATGAAAGTCAACATGACAAGTAAGTATGTGTCCATATGTTCTTAGTCAGGCACTTAAATAAATTCCTCAACATTATGAAAATTTACTTGATGCAAAAACGTTGCTTGTTTACTTTTCATACAGGGAAACCAATGACTATTTAACCCATCACAAATTAGTGGTTTTCTTGCTGTTAACTTTCTCCTAGTCCTTTTTTCTATCACTCTGTATCAGAACTTGACACTTTGTTTCTTGTCCATATACTAGTTTTCCGGGAATCCTAGTATGGTTTATCTCGGGTGACCTTTATACATGTTATTCTTTATTTTAATGTGATAGTTTTATTTACTCATTTTTCGATGTGGGACATTCAATGAAGTTTCCATGCCCAATTTTAAAATTGCGGGGACGCAATTTCCAAAATGGGGGAACGGTGTAACATCACAGGAAAATAAAGAATATGAAAATTTCATATTTATAAATATTTTTTAATTAAATATTAATTTTATTTTATATGGGATGCTATATTCAAGGGCATACTTGACCCACAACTAAGGGGTTCTCCGACGTCTTATGTTGCAAACAATGCTAAGTCGAACTGAAATATAATATATTATTATTATTTTAAATGGTAACTAACGACTAGCTATTGTAATGGCAGGAATGAACAGAACTAATGAAAACTTTATTACACATGTTTGTTAAATTTTTTTATATGTATCCAATAAAATGTAGAGGCTTAAAATAAGAAAAGAATTCGATTTTAAGCATAAACATTCTAATATTCACTAAAAGGTCGATTTACCACCTTTTGATGGAAACCCTAATTAAATATATTTTTGGTCAATTTTATATATTATATTTAAGAAAATAAAATTCTAAATTTTAATCGGGATATAAAAATTCACTTTGGGTAAAATTTTGGTATTTTTATGATAAAAATCAGTTTTTGATTAATAGTGAAAAATACTATATTTTAATTCAAAAATTCCTTTCAATATAATTTATTTATATGGTAAGATTATTTTTTAATTTGTTTTAAAGTGAAATTAGATTAAATTTTTACTATTTAATCCAATGGTGGTCATTGAATTTAATTTCACTTTGGAATTGGACTTAATATGTGTGAATCTTTTGATAGTTAATATTTCGTAAAAACATGCCTTTTGTTTTGACAATGGAAATTAATTTTAAATTAATTAATCCAAATTCAATGTTTTGAATTTGGTAATATATACATTGTTTTTGAATTCATAATATCAAATATTTCTTAGGCTATATTTTTGGTATTTTTCAGAAAAAACATCAATTTTTTATGAATAGTGAAACCACTATGTAGAAGTTAAAAACTGAATTTTTCATTTAAATGAAATTTTACCACTTCTGTGAATTGAATTTCCAAAAACTAAAATACATGGTTTTTATTAGTAAGTAAATTTTTTTTAATAAAATGAAAACATTTTTTTGCGTATAGTAACTTTAGACTTTTATTTAACGCGATTAAATGTAAATATTGTAAATCAAGGTAAAAATAATATCGTAATAATAAAATATTACATTAACACTTTTCTTAACCTCATTGGATGTTTCATGGACGACTGTAGGCATCCTTGGACGATTTTAGGACCTAATCAAGCCACTTGGGAGTTATATTTACACTTTAGATTAATTAATTTAATTTAAAGAAAAAAATGACATAAAAAAATATGTTTTAGTAAATTAATTTTTACATTGTGTTATATAATTTATCCTTTAGACTATAAATATTTATTAGAAATATATAAAAATTTCCTACATCATGGAAGTTTTTTTTATAATTTCTAGACATAATATGAATAAAATTATTTATGACACAAAAATGATGCAGTATTTACCTCATTAATAAATTATTTAAATAAATAAGATTATAAATATTAAAACAATATCCAAAACCTATCCAATTCATATTGGATGATCTTATTTAGAAAATGAGTTATCTTAGATTTGGCTTTATTTAGTTTTGGACCTTTTGAAATCGAATTGAAGTCTATAATAAAATATTTGTTTAAATCATTATTAAAGAGCCCATTATCTCTCTTATACAAGGACACCACTTCTAACCCATTATTCACACCTCTAAAGACCCTTGGCTCATCCAAACCCTACCCAAATAAGCTCTAAAGATATCTATCTTCAACATAGAAGCATTACATTAGGTAGGATACACTTCATGAATTCATTTTGGTTCAAACCAAGGGGAGTTACCCGAATTAAAGGTAACAATTTCTATTAAATTCTAATGTTTTATATTGTTTTATTTTACTTTTCCAACAGCCTGAACGTTTTTTATTAGTTTATTTTATAATAATACCATTATCCAAAATATACTAGGTTGTTTTTATGATATTTATTCGAACTACACTTACAGACACATTTTTCAAATGGGTAAAAACATATTGTTTCTATAGACGGTGAACTACTGCCTCACGAAACGATGAATGTTAAAATATCTCAAACATCCAATCATAATGGCCATTATGATGGAACTGAAATTATATATGATATATATTATATTTAAATTTTTTCTATGCTTCTATATTTTTCATTTATATAATAACTTTATGGTTTCCAAAGTGGGTAAATAAGATAATTTCATCTGAGGAAGTGCGGACTACCACCCCCTCAAAGTGGTATGACTAATTCATGACTTATGTGTAACGTATAAATGGTAGATTTAATGAAAATAAATATGATATTATACTGGAATTGTTATATACTTATTAATCATTATGTTTCTATTTCATTACATTATGAAATAGAAATGGAAGTAGCGTTCATGCATACGTATGGCTTACCGTCTCCATGAACGGTGGATTTCATTTCATATCACCAAATGTAATGTAATACTCTAAATACATTTTTATACTGTATATATATGATATATATGATATCTAAATCAATAATATCATTCTAGATATAATGAACTTTTGACAACATTAACAACTTGTAATTATAAGAAGTCCATTTTTTGACTCAAGTACCAAATATCAAAAAACTACCATTATTAACATAAATGATTACATAATGTTTATAACATGGTTATAAGTGTTTTAAAAGTAATTATAAAGTTGAAAAAGGTTCTTATTAAAACATAAATTATCTTTATTGTATTATTCTGGAGATAAAAGAACAAACTGGTCATGTCAGAAAAAAGGTTAGGGATTTCTTTTCTCACTTTTAATTATGTGAGATTTCCATTGTTCGCCACCAATTGATTGCATGTGGTGTATTGTGTACTGCCATTTGATATATATTATCATGATTCTATTTATAATCATGTTATTCTATAAATCATTTGGTGGTTATTTACTTTTAGTCATATGACTTGATTGATTACAATGTGGTAAGGGATTTTCATTTCACTTTTTATTCCTGTGAGATTCGTGCTATATTTGTCACTATTTCCTTTTGGGTGGGTTATATACTACACAATATTGTTATAATTGGGTAATATAATCCAATTTATGGGTATTTACATCTTCCTTTTATGATCCTTCTTTCATGGGTTGTATGTTTTGTAAGTTACCAAATAGGTAAGGGAACCTTTTAACCCAATTTTCATTCCTCTTGTTATTCTTATAATTCTAAATTATGTCAGGCTATGATTATGTGTGGAATAATCATTTATTTATTTAGGCTGTAATTTCCAATCCCCTTTGTGTGGATATACTCTTGATACACATAATCAATCCATTTATAAATTCTTATGTCATCGATGTAAACTTGATATGAGTAGTTTTAACCCAATTTCCATTCATTGAGTTAAACATCCAATTCATTGGTTTTGTCATAAAAATGAATATGTGTGAATGTTCTATGATTGATTTACATTGAATATATAATAATATTTAGTGTATTTATATTTTTCACACATTATAATGTAGTTCATTTATCGATTAATCTAAGGATACATTTTTTATTAGGGATTTCGTCTCAATTTACATTCCATTGAGACTTCATTGTTGTTATGCACCAATTCACTCTTATATGATGTATATAGTATCCTTTGATATATTATATCATGAATACTTTTATTCTCACGATATTATAAATTTATAATTCATTGTTATTCCTCAATTATTTGTATTCAAGAGTCTCTCATTTTGTTTATAAAAATTTAACTAAAATATCGTTTTAAATGTTATAAATATTTATTCTTCAACATATTTATCATTAAAGTCCATGTTTTAAAAAAATTGTTTTATGGATTTTTTTATATGGAAATGAGTTTTTTGAAATTATAATCTATTTAAAAGTTTCAATGTGGTATGGGACACATTGATTCCAAAATTTCTTTAATAAATCTTTTAAATGGTTTGATTAAGCATTGATTATGTCAATATCATGAAATGATATATTGTTTTTGAAATGTGTAAATTTGATTAGTGAAATGTTTATATTTACAATATTTTATGTGTTATGATTTAATAATGGTACTTGGACATTTGATTGGTGGTTACGGGATAAACAAAATGACTGGTGGTTCCGTGATAAACCAGGGCGGGTGGTTACGTTATAACCTCCAATGCATTGGGTATGTAAGTCATGTATATGGACATTCTATTTAGTAATATTTGTGGAATTCAACCATATGGTTATTCCATTTATGTATGTTTATTTCCCAAGTTATCTATATTTTTTATGTGTCCTTTATATTTGTTTTAGGGTAATATTTTTGTTACAAAAGGGTAAGCAATGATCTTTTATTCAGAGAAGAGTATATACTACTTCTTAAAGGTAAAAAGTATCATTGATGATAAAGTATTCATGGCTTACTTTTTGTTTTGAAAAATTAATAGTATTTCATTTTTGGTATCTCTTATTGTGATTTTTCCTCATTCCATGTTTTTGAAATGTTTTTTCACATGACATGAAGACGAATAGGGTCAAGGATGTGATCAATGAAATTGCATGATGTCTAAACATGAAACAAGGAATGTTTCTATTTAAGAGTTAATAATTTATGAAATAATGGATACTAAGTAGTAGTGTCTACTTGTAATGCTCAATCTTATATGTAATGGTTATGGCCAAATTCTCCAAAACTCTAAACTTTAAGAGATCTTAAATGTGAAATCTTGATTTAACTAAAGAATATCAAGTGTTTAAGGATGGGTCCTTATATTGAATATTTGAATCTTATAATAAAGGGCCTCTTTAAAATTAGGTTTTTTGAAATTTTTATAGTGATAAAGGGTTCCAATATGCTAGAGGGGATAGATACGGATAACATTCAGTAGTGATGAAAGTGGTATTCAATGGAAGGGTGTGAAATTAGTTGCTTAAGGGATGGAACCCATTAAAGGTAATCTTTATTGAATGTTTGGGAAATGATTATTATTTGTTCTACAGGGTTGTTAGTTTAAAATGGATAGATCAAAAAATTGTAAAAAAAGATATTGGATATGTTGAGAATAATAATTCCCTCATAAATTCATTTAAGGATAATTTTCATAGATGTTTCGGGACATTACCACATATTTAATCTATTTTAACACATTTTTGCATTAATAGTAGTGATTCACTTTAAATTTAGTATCTTATATATATAATCAAATATTCCTTATTAACTTATTTATATATTTTTATTCTATATATTTAATTTTAAAAAGTTATAAAAATTAATTTTAACAAAATAATTGTTCAAGGAATTGAAATATTTGTTTTCCAAAATATTTTAATCAAAAAAATTGATTTTTACTTATTACATACAAAATCTTAATCATTAGATGAATGAATGATTAATTTATTAAATATATAAACAATAAATTAAATTAATATAATTATGCAATATAGATTAATTCAATTATTAACACACACAAATACTTAAAATAATGAAATATAATTCATAAAAAAGTATCCATTTTATAATTAAACGAATTTAATCACAAAAAATTATTTATCATCCGAAAATTAAATTTTATATATCCATTGGTAATAAAATATTTCATTGAGCGTATAAAATAATTATTTTATATTAATATATAACAAGTATAAATATAAATATTATTATTTTATTTCTTTCGCGAAATTTTTTTTATATATGAATTATATTTTAATTTTTTATAAACAATTACACGACATCAATTTACCTATATGATACAATATTATCCAATGTTATTATATCCATGATTTGTATATATATAATTGTTATATGCCCAATGACTATATCTCAAATGACTATATGTATAACCTGTTGGATGTGAATTAAATTAGATAGAGGAATTTATGTGGATGTATCTTACCACATATTCTTGTGACTATAATCCATTATGAATGGAAAAAAATGATTCCATTATGAAATGATTATAAATGACTTGCATTAATTGAAGGATTATAATGAATAAGTCTAATAAGAATAAAATATATTTATACATTTAATATAGATGACATGTTTCATTAATAAAATGCATCATTAATGGACAAATAAAGGGTTTAGGTCCCTCCTATTTGATATGAGAAATTTTAAGAAACACTATTAATACTTTTTCCTTAGAAATATAAAATTTATCATATGGTGAAGGCACTAGAAACCCTATAATATTTTGGGACCCTCGTGAAATGTTTAGTAATCATTTAGCTAATGTAATCCCCTTGGAGGAGTGAGGCATTTTCCTAATACCCAATTGATTGACATTTAAATTTAAAATAAAGATATTTTTATGTGAATTCAAAATTAGTTTTCATTAACGTGACTCACATGTGATTTTTGCGTGTATTACCTTACATTCACTATATTTTCATCAGCTTGTAATTTTTCTATAAAATATGTGTATAATCTAGTCACTCGAGTGAAATCACTGTTTACGGGCTACAGTTTCCTTGGTCTTACATCCATCCTCCATTCCCAATCCTCTTTCATCAGAGGTAGAATTAGGATTGAGTGGAAATGAAGTATCTAACACCGCACACACTCTTTTAAGGGTTTTTTTGTGGGTCTATGCTCTCTATTTTCCACCATGTTAGTGTTCCTTAAACATTTCTAAAGCCCATATGGTTGTTTTTTTCTTTATACGATGGATTTTGATGAAATTACTTATTCAAGTGCTTCTGCCGACATCATGTACACCCCAATGAATTCTTGGTTTCTGGCCTACAATGCTTATCTCTAAGTTTCTACAATGATAGCAGCTGGTAGTCCCACATTTTTCTTTTACTACAACTTTAGTACGAAATTCATGGTCACCATTTTTTAGAGAGGAATGGAAATGGGATGACTTCCATATGGAACATTTGTACGGATTCTGATCATTATCGTCTAATGTTCCTGAAGGTGAATGTGAACCTAAAATTGAGGTTTTGGTTGAAATTGACTCCTTATGCATTACCTGTTTTTTTACTGTGGAGTTGATGATGAGTTTTTATAATGTTTACTAAAAAATTAAAAATGTATAGGTTAATTTTTTTAAAAAAATGTTTATTAAAGGCGGAAGGGCTTTGTCATCCATTCCACAAAAAAACTATTATCCATGTTTTTTATATTTATCAAAATATTAGTTTATATATTATGATTTATATGTATATTTTTAGAGATAACATATTCAAGGTATTATAGTTCATTTTGTGCTGTTAAATACTATTTTTTCCATTATTATATAACTATAATATTATTATACTTTATAAATATATACATTATGAAAAAAATTATTTTGTTTGTCCTACACATTATGATTTCTTATGCCTATCATTCTCAAATGATATTTGACTATTATGCCTTGTTTGTAAGTGATTCCTTGTTATCATTCCATTTTTGGTTCCATTATATGTCTATGATATATTTCATGTTGTAAGAGTAATGTGAGGTCTAGGAGATTAAATGGAGATTAGAATAATAGACTATGTTATTATATTTATTATGCACTAAATTCACAAAGATGTTGGACCACTATATTACAGGGATTATTAAATATATTTTTATTATAAAGTAGATATAACAATATTTATATGATTTCTAGATCAATATAAAATTATTCAAATAGACATTTTTAATTGTATTTTTGAAATTGATTTTATTTTCAACTACTTTTTTGATGATTATGATATGTTTTAAATAACATTAATATTGATCTTATTATTTATTTATTATAATATTTCAAAGTTTACTAGAAAAAAATTAATAATATTTCCTATGATTCATGTAGTTGACAATGAAAGATTATAAAATATAAACTATGAATAAAATATTTATGATGACTGAATTACTGGATATACATGTAAAAATGACATATAGTAATAACAATATCATCATTTTAATTGACATATAACATATATCTGAACAAGTAAAATAATTGTATATAGAGTTGTGATTCATTCCCACATGGTGTTCTATGAAGGGTACACACATATCGAGATCACCGACCTCTGTGTTAGGGAGGAGTCGGATGACCTAGATAGGGATGATCCTCTAGCATATGAATGTCGATTGGACCATGCTCCACCTGTGTGTCAGTGGGAGGAGGTGTCAACTGAATCTCGTACTATGATCTTGATCCTTATCCAACTAGTGTAGAAGAATAAAATACGACCAACACAGAGGGGAACCAAGACTTTGATGGATTTGGACCCCAAGACATTGATGTATTTGGACCACTATCTAGAGATAACCGAGATATCCTATTAGGAAAAACATATATCTTACCTCCTGATGAACATCTACAATTGGTAGAGGTTAGACTGCTAGAGGTCTGACCTATGGCTATAAAGTATGTGAGGGGTCATGTGCAAGACGATGCAATCTACATTGTCATCAACATGGCTCCTCAGCATTAACAGGTGCTGGAGGAGGTTCTTTATTAGGAACCTCCACTCTTGGGGGTTCCAAATCGAAGATGCTCTTATAAATCTCCAAATAAGATACCCTCAGCACTAGTGTTGAGGCATGGATAACATCCAAGATAGAGACTTGATCCTCATAGGTGTAAGTCATGTGAATAAGAATCTCTAAATGGAAACACCATAAATAGATTCAAAATGAATTAGATATGTGTTTAACAAAAAAAACTATTGGATATTTATTGACTTACGATATTAGGAAGCGCTCTTACATACTAGGTGAGAAACAAAATAGACTTCATTTTATACCATCGCTCATACATGAGGTATTATGAAATATGTAATCGAATCATATGTATATCTTGGATATGATGTTGTGCTCATCTACCCCAATGGTCGAGAAAATCTCCATGCTATCGACACTTTTCCTTGTCCTTTATCCTAGTAAACTTAAACTCATGTAGCTTCGATGTTTGTGGAAATATAAATGGAATGTAATGAACACAAACCAACAAGCGCATGACTCTATTAGGGTGGTTTCAATAAGTAATATAAAATTGAATAAGTGGCACTACAGTCATAGCATCATGATGTCTAGCAGTTCATTATGCTGACAAATGATCCAATGTAGACTAATATTGAATCCATGTAATCTGAAATTAAATGTCAGATTTTTCAAAAACATTTCATACTAAAAACGAAAAATGATGCTATTATTAATTTTTTTTACAAAAATATATTGTATATACATACCTGGTCAGGTAGCAGACTATCCATCTTGAGATGTTATGCACCCTAATGGTGTGTCTGAATCATGTCGATGTTGGGTTCCCCTATCCAATTGTAAAATACAACATCGAAAATGATAAAAAAAATTAGAAATTTTATTCAAAAATTTCCACTAGATTTAGAAACCAATAGATATGATTGATCATACTAACATCCTCATGAATCATCATGAGACACCACTTTAGGAACCATCTATCGAAAAAGATCAGGGCAGACTCTAGTGATTTTTGACCATGCCCACATCTAAAGAAGGATGACGCATCCCCTGAGATCTATGTGGCCTTTACAACATGATATGCATAATTCCCTATATATCTAATACAAATATGCATATCCCCATATTTACATCCCTTCCCAATAAATTTCCTCCATTTTGGATAGATACATCATGTTCACATACTTCTCGGAGTGATCAACACACATGGTCCTATAAATAATCTGGAATATGTATTCACAGGAATGACGCATGACAGTATGCTTGTCGGTGTAATCAGGTAAATGATGAAAGTGTGCCTCAAGATAGGGCATTCATGTCAACCTAAATCTCTAGCCCTAGGGCCGACAAAAATTTTCAGGCATAACTATCTCTAAATAAGGACAAGAATATTTGCATGGGTGGGTCCAATTATTGATTCCCCTCGATAAAAAGACTAACGAGGACTTTGAAATCCCCAAGTGTGATGGTCATCTCTCCCTAAAGTAGGTGGAATGTGGGCGTCTTCATCCTCCATATCACATGGAATCAATGAAGTAGTTGATGGTCCAAAATGTTAAATTAGATACTGCAATGTCATAGAATCCATCACAACAAATGTATGGTATTGTAACATCCTCAGAAAATAATGAATATGACATTTTTCTATTTATTAATATTTTTTAATTAAATACTAGTTTTATTTTATAGGGCATGTTATATTCAAGGGCATACATCACATGCAAAAATTGGGTTTTCTGAAGTCTTATGTTTCATACAATGCTGAGTCATACTAGAAAAATAATATATTATTATTATTTTAAATGGTAATTAATGCCTAGATATTGTAATGGTTGAAATGAACAAAACTATGTAAAAAATGATTAGACATGTTTTTTAAATTTTTTTACATTTATCCATTAAATGTTAGAGTCTTAAAATAAAAAAATAACTCGATTTAAATCATAAATACCATAATATACACTAAAGAATCGATTTACCACCTTTTGATGGAGAACCCAATTTAAATATAGTTTTAGACACTTTTATATGTTATATTTGACAAAATAAATTTATTATTTGAAATCGGGACATCAAAATTCACTTTGGGTAAAATTTGGGTATTTTTCAGATAAAATTCATTTTTTCATGAATAATGAAAAATACTGAATTTTAATTCAAAACAACATTTTCATATAATTTATTTATATCATTATATTATCTTTTTAATTGGTTTTAAAGTGTAAATTGATTATATTTTTACTATTTAATCCAATGGTGGTAATTGGAATTAATTGTTCTATAAAATTGGACATAAACTAGTGTCAATCTTTTGATAGTTATTATTTATTAAAAACACACCTTTTGTTTTGACAACACGAATTAATTTTAAACTAATTAATAAAAATTATATGTTTTGAATTTCTTAAAATAGACATCATTTTTTTATTCAAAATATTAAATATAGAATAAGCTGAAGTTTTGGTTTTTTTTCTGAAAACATCATTTCTTGATGAATAGTGAAACCACTAAGTAGTAGTTAAAAACTGAATTTTTAATTTAAATGAAATTATACCACTTTTGTGAATTTAATTTATAAAATCTGACATACATGATCATTATTAATCTGTACAATGTGTTTCAATATGATGAAAACATTTTTTTGCAAATACTAACTTTTGACTTTTATTTACCATGGCTAAAGTTAATATAGTAATTCAAGGTAAAAATAATATCATAATAATAAATAACTAAAATAAAATTTGTCCTAAACTTATTAGATGAGTCATGGACAACCATGGGTATCCTTGGGTCTATTTTGTGACCCCATAGATCCAATTTTGTGTGATAATGACACTTTATATTAATTAATTTAATGTAAGGAAAAAAATGACAAAAACAAATATCCTTTAGTAAATTAATTTTTACATAGGGTTATATAAGTTATATTTTTTACTATAAATATTAATTGTAAAGATAAAATTATTTAATACATCATGGTATTTATTTAATAATATTTATACATCATATGAAAAAAAATTATTTATCACACAAAAATTATGTAGTATTTACCTCATTAATAAATTATTTAAATAAATAAGATTATAAAAATTAAAAAAAATATCCAAAACCTATTCAATTATTATTGAATGTTTTTTATTTTGAACATGAGTCTACTTATATTCTTCATTTATGAGTTTTGGACCTTTTGAAACCGAAGATAAGTTTATAATAAAATAATTGTATCAAAGTTTCCAAAAGAGCCTATCCACTCCCTTATAAAAGGACACCGCTTCTTACCCATTCCTCATAAATCTCAAGCCCCTTGGCTCATCCATCCCCGAATCACATAAGCTCTAAAAATCCCTCTCTTACTCCTAGAAGCCTTACCTTAGGCAGGAAAAACTTCAAGAAATCCTTTTGGTTAAAATAAAAGAGAGTTTCCCTAATTAAAGGTATCTGTTTCTTTTAAATTATTTTTGTTTTAATTTGTTTTATATTACTTCTACAACCCCATAAACGCTTTTTTATAAATTTATTTTATACAAAACAGTATCATAAATATACTAGTTTTATTTTATGACCATGATTTTAACTACACTTACACACAGCTTCATCTAATGGGTAATGAACATATTGTTTCTGTGGATGATGAACTACTGCCTCACGAAATAATGATTGTTCAAATATATCCAACCCCCTATCATGATGGAAATAATGACATAACTCTATTTATATATGATATATATTATATTCATATTGTTTCTATGCTATTGTATTTTTCATTTATAGAATACCCTTATGGTTTGCATTGTGGGTAAATACGATAATCACATTTGAGGACGTGCGGACTACCGCCCCCTCATAGTGATATGACTCGTTAATGCCTTATGTGGAATGTATAATGGGTAGAGTTAACTAAATTATATATGATAATACAATTTATTTATAATATTTTTATGTATCATTATGTTTCTATTCCATTAAAATATGAAATCTAAATGGATGTAGCGTTACTGCGTATGTACGGCTTACCGTCTCCACGAACAGGGCATTTCATTTCATATCTCCCAAGGATTTGTACTATTAGAAATACATGTATATTATGGAAATATATGTTATATATTATATCTAAATAATTAATATCATTCTGGATATAATTAACATTTTACCACATGAAAAACATGTAATTATAAAAATTCCATTGTTGACTCATGTTCCAAATATCAAAAAAATGACCATTATTAACTTAAAAGATTACATAATGTTTATAACATGGTAATCAGTGATTTAAAAGGAATTATAAACTTGAAATATATTCTTAAGAAAGTATAAAATAACTTTACTTTACTATTCAGGATATTAACGAACGAATGGGTAAAGTTGGACACAAGGTTAGGGATTTCTTATCTCGGTTTTAATTCCATGAGATTTCCATTGTTCGCCACAAATTTATTACATGTGGTGTATTGTGTAATGACATTTGATATATATATTATCATTATTCTCTTTATATTCTGGTTATTCTATGATTCATTTGGTTCCTATTAGCTTTTATTCATATGACTCGGTTGATTACAATGTGGAAAAGGATTTTAATCAAACTTTTTACTCTCATGAGGTTCATGCTGTATTTGCCATTATTTCCTTTTGTGTGGTTTATGTACTGCCAAAGATTGTATTCATTGTGTAATATACTTCAATTTATGGGTATTTACATCTTTATTTTATGATCCTTCTTTCATGTGATGTATGTTTCGTAAGTTACGAAACCGATAAGGGAACCATTTAACACAATTTCTATTCCTTGGGTTGATGTTCTAATTCCTAATTATGGCATGATATGTTTATGTGTGGAATCACTATTTAATTATTTATGTTGTAATTTACACTCCAATTTTATTCCATATACATTTTATACACATAATCACTCCATTTATAAATTCTCATGTCATTGATATGAACTAGATAAGAGTAATTTTAACTCAATTTCCATTCCTTAATTTAAACATCCATGTCATTGGTTTTGTCTTAAAAATAATACGTGTGAATGTTCTCTGAATGATTTACACTGAATATCCAATCATATTAAGGGTATTAATATTTTTCACACATTATTTTGTAATTGATTGTTCCTTAATCTAAGGATACATTTTTTATTAGGGATTTAATCTTAATTTACATTCCATTGAGACTTAATTGTAATTATGCACCAATTAACACTTATATGGATTATATACTGTCATTTGGCATATTATATCATGAGTCCCTTTATTCTCATGATATTATAAAGTCCTGATTCAATGTTATTTGTCAAGTATATGTATTCAACAGTATCTCATTTTGTTAAAAACTCTTTTACTAAAATATCATTTTAAATGTTTTAAAGATTTATTATTATAAATATTTATCTTCAATGTCCATGTTTTAAAAAATGGTTTTAAGGATTTATTTATATGGAAATTAATGTTTTCAATTGATAATTTATTTAAATTTTTTGATGTGGTATGGGACACTTTGATTCAAAATTCTCATTATTAAATTTTTTATAGGGTTTTGAGAATGGTTTGATTAATCATTGATTATATCAATATCTTGAAATGATATATTGTATTTTTAATGTGGAAATGTTATTAGTGAAATTTTTATATTTAAAATAATTTTTGTTTTATGATTTTATAATGGTACGTGGACATTTGACGGGTGGTTATGTGATAAACTAAATGATGGGTGGTGTCATGATAAACGTGGACGGGTTGTAATGTTATAACCTCCAATGCATTGGGCATGGAAGTAGGTTGTATGGATGTTCCATTTAGTGATATGTGTGGAAGTCGACTGTATGGTTATACCATTTATGTATGATTATGTCCCATGTTATCTATAAATGTTACGTGTGCTTTCTATGGGTTTTATGGAAATATTTTTGTTACAAAAGGTTACAGAATGATATTTTATTCATAGAAGAGAATTTATTAAATCATAAATGTAAAAATATTACTTTTGATAAAGTATTCATGGATTAATTTTTTTATTTAAAAACCAATATTTTTCATTCATTCTGTATCCCTTACCGAGGTTTTTGCTTATTCACTGTTTATTAAATGTTTTTCATAGGACATGAAGAGGAATAAGGGCAAGTATGTGATCATGGAAATGTCATGATGTCTAAAATATGGAACTGGACATGTTTCTTTTTATGATTATATATTTTATGAAAAAATTGATAGTGATTAGTAGTGTCAACTTTTTTTATTAAAAATGAACCAAAATACATATATAAAATGGAAATCCAATACTAACCAAAATTTCAAAAACAAAAAAAGGGCAGGAAAGAAATTCAAACCCAGTACTCCTAGAGAATGGGGGCGACAGACACAGGCCCCGGCACCTCCACTGCCTATGGTGTCTTAGCAACAGCATCATCCCACCCACCTGTTGCTACTGCAGAACCAGGAGCAGTAGGAATGGAACTTGGGGCCACTTAGTAACTACCTCAGGAGCCACCTCTAGGGTCCAATGAGGAATTGCCTCAGTATCCACCTGCAGGGTCCACTGAGGAATTCCTCCGGGAGAAACCTCTGGGCCCCACTATGAATACGCAATCGGTGTTGAAGACCATTGATTGGTCCCCAAACCATCACCACCACCACCAAGTGCAGCACCAGAATAATCTGTGGAAAATAATTGTGCAATAGGGGCTATCTCTTCTGGTTTTTCTTTGGCTTCCTCATGCTACCGGTAGAAGAACAGATCCACCATGAGCTCCCACCTTATTCATATGCTTCCATGCATCTGAAGAACCATCCAGGCAAGCAACAAAAAAAGTCACCCAATGAAATGCTTCCCCTTGTTATTAGAAAGGATGCCTACGTCAACATACCGAATTGGGGATTCATTATCACAAAAGTCAATGGTTGGGATATTCCCTAGTGGCCCTTCTATGATTGGTGGGTGATCCATTCTTGGGTTAGTAATAATATGGAGAAACAGTTCACTAAAAATTGTTTGAAGCATATTAGTAAAAGTCTCAGGAGTATGACTTCCAGCAATGTCTTGAGCACCCGTGTAATGTGAAAACTTCAACACGACCATCTGGCCATATGGATGAGCGAACAGAACAATAATGTCTCTTGGATTCTCAATTGAAACAATGAATCTGGCAGCCTGTGCAAGCTTCTCCCATGTTTTAGTAAGATTTATAAGGTATTGACCATTGCACCTCTGCTTGAATACGTATCTCTCCATCTGAAAGATCGTGTTTTTAGTTTAAATATGAACTTTGGTATCCAACATCATTGGGATGTCAGTTTCTATCTGGGTAAGCTCTCTCGTAGCCCCATCAGAAGCCATTTTCCTATCGTTGTAACACTAAAAACCCTGAATATTGCGACTGAGGCTATTACAACCATATTATTCTCTACGTATAATATTCAAGCTGATATGTAATAGTTATGGCCTAATTCTCTAAAACTCTAAACCTAAAAAGATCACAAATGGGAATTCTTGATTTAACTCATGATTATGAATGTTTTAGGCCAGGTCCTTATAGTTGGTATCAGAGGTAGGATTAGATAACTTTAGAGGTAAGGGTGTAATTTAATCATAAGTGACATAACCATAATGGTTAGCATAATAAAAAGAGTGATAGTTATTTTATAGGTGCTAAATAGTTATTACATTTTGGGGTGAAAATTAATGGTATTTGATAACCTTAGAGAATAAATAATGTTATAGTTATTTTTAAGGAATTTGACTCTTTTTTTGGAATATTATGAATTTTGTTTTTGAAAAAGTAAAACACATAGACCTTGTGAAAACCAATCATGTCGGACAAAGTTGCAGGAATCAAAACCACAACCAAAGTGCGACAGTGATTTATCACCTACCACTGGACTACGTGAATTCCCTGGTTAGTGTGACTAATTATTTTTAATTAAATGATTTTATTAATCAAGAATAATTTTATTTGGGATTATATTTTTTATCAAACTAACATCATTAATATTGTAAAATTATTTGGTGATTAAGTGTTAATGGATATTTTTGGAAGACATTCTCTTTTTGGGGAGCACTATATGCTTAATGAAAATGGAATACCTTGGGATTTAATTTGTGAAGTAATGGTTGAAATATAATTTTGTAAGAATCTATGTTTTTTTAGTGGACATAAAGTGATTTGGTTTATTTATAGAAATGATTAACATATCATAGAGATTATGTGATTAGGTTAATTACACTTCAGTATGAGACTTTGGAGATAAATATTAAGATTTACTATAGAAGACTACATGATTTAAATAATTCAAAGTTTTGGGTTTCAATATTAGTTTTGATTATTATGAACAATTTTAATGACAATTGTATATTTAATGGTCTTTCTGGAACTTTGGGTACATTTGATGGATTTTCGAGATTACGAGTATTATTTATTTTTATAAAGGATTATCCTTTTAGGGTTTAACTAATCTCATAGTAACCAATTTTGGTTTTAGATAATATATAAAGATCTGGGAAATATATGGTTCATATTGTTTGGATCTTGATATTCTCTAGAACTTTATTT
This sequence comes from Viscum album, assembly GCA_963277665.1. Classification (NCBI taxonomy): domain Eukaryota; kingdom Viridiplantae; phylum Streptophyta; class Magnoliopsida; order Santalales; family Viscaceae; genus Viscum; species Viscum album. The sequence continues at coordinate 1,006,123,968 of OY728119.1, read as the reverse complement.
TTTCGATTTTTTTGTGTCCAAGTCAACTTGCATACTCATCGTTTTGAGAAAAGAAGAGTTTGTGGTAGAAATATAGTAAAAGATGAAAGTATACATTACATGTAATTATATGCCCTTATTTTTTTAGTTAGGTTCATAAATAAATTCTTCAACTTCATGAAATAGAACTTAAAAAAATGTTTTCTGTTTAATTTTCCTACTAGGAATCCAATGATCGTTTAACCCATCACAAATTAGTGGGTTTAGTGTTGTTAACATTTTCATAATCATGTTTTCTATCACACTGCATCAGAACATGAAACATAGTTTCTCTTCCATATCCATGTTTTCATGGAATCCTAGTATGATTTATCTTTGGTGACATTTGTACATATCAGTCTTTATTTTAATGTGATTGTTTTATTTAATCTTTTTTTGATGTGGGACTTTCAATGTTGTTTCCAAGCCCAATTTTAAAATTGTGAGGACGCAATTTCATAAATAGGGGAAGGATGTAACATCCCCAACTAATAGAGAATATGACATTTTTCTATATATTAATATTTTTGAACAAAATATTAAATTTATTTTAAAGGAGATGTTATATTCAAGGGCGTACTTGACACGCAACAATAGATTTCTCTGAAGTCTAATGTTGCAAAAAATGCTTAGTCATACTTAAAAATAATATATTATTATTATTTTAAATGGTAATTAATTACTAGATATTAGAATGGTAGGAATTAATATAAATAACTAAAAAAATTATTATACATGTTTTTTAAGTGCTTTTACATTTATCTAATAAATTTTATATTCTTAAAATAAAAAAAGAGTTCGATTTTAAGCATAAATACTGTAATATTCACTAAAAGGTCGATTGAACGCTTTTTGAAGGATAACCCTATTTAAATATAGTTTTTTTTCACTTTTAAATGTTATATTTGAAAAAATAAAATTCTTCTTTTGAATCAGGACATCAAAATTCACTTTGGGTAAAATTTTGGTATTTTTATGATAAAATTCATTTGTTGATAAATAGTGAAACGTATTGTATTTAATTCAAAACATAATTTTAATATAATTTATTTATATTGTAAGATTATTTTTTAATTTCTCTTAATGTTTAATTAGATTATATTTTTACCATTTAATCCAATTGTGTTCATTTCAATTAATTTAACATTGAAATTAGACATATATAAGGGTAAATCTTTTGATAGTTAATATTTCTTAAAAACACACCATTTGTTTTGACAATGGGAGTTAATTTTATATTAATTAATATGAATTCTATGATTCGAATTTGGTAAAATTGACATCGTTATTGAATTTAGAATATCAAATATAGCTTAGGCTAAATTTTTGGAATATTGCTAAAAACATCAATTTTTGATGTATAGTGAAGCCACTAAGTAGTAGTTAAAAAATCACATTTTCAATTAAATGAAATTGTACCACTTCTATGAATTTAACATAGAAAATCTGACATAAATAGTTGTTACTACTAAGTTAAATGTCGTCCAATAATAGGAAACAAATGGTTAATAGTAACTTGTGACTTTTATTTACCACGTTTAAAGGTAAATAGGGTAATTCAAGATAAAAATAATATCATAATAATACAAAATTATCTTAAAATTCATCCTAAAATTATTGGATGATTCATGACCGACCATGGGCATATTTGGGTTGATTTTGGAACCCCATGAAGCCACATGGGAGTGATAATAACACTTTAGATTAATTAGTTTAAAGTAAAGAAAAAAATGTCATAAACAAATATCTTTTTGTAAATTAATTTTTACATAGGGTTATATAAGTTATCCGTTGGAGTATAAATATTCATTGGAAATATAATATTATTTCCTCCATCACGGTATTTTTTTTATATTTTTCAGTCATCATATAAATAAAATTATTTATGACAAAAAAATGATAAAGTATTTACCATATTTATAAATGATTTAAATATATAGGATTATAAATATTAAAAAAATATCAAATACCTATACAATTATTATTGAATGATTTTATTTCAAAGATGAGTCATCTTATATTTGACTTTAATGAGTTTTCGAAATTTTGAAACTGATGATAAGTATATAATAAAATTATTTTTTCAAAAATTTCTAAAGAGTCTCTGCTCTTTATTATAAAAGGACACCGCTTAAAAACCATTCCTCACACCTCTCAAGCCCCTTGGATCATCCAACCACTTCCCAAATAAGATCTCAAGATCCCTCTCTTCCACTTATAAGCCTTTACATAGGCAGAAGGAACTTCAAGAAGCCTTTTTGGTTCAACCTAAAGGGAGTTAGCTGAATTAAAGGTAATTGTTACTCTTAAATTATTTTGTTTTATCTTGTTTTATTTTACTTCTCCAACCCCCCCAAAAACATTTTATTCATTTATTTTATAACAAAAAATGTATTCTTAATATACTTGGTTTTTTTATTCTAAGTATTCTAACTACACTTACACACAACTTCGTCTAATGGGTGAAGAACATATTGTTTCCGTGGACGGCGAACTATTGCATAAGGAAACGATGATTGATCAAATATCTCCAACCACCTCTCAAGGTGGCCATTATGATGGCACTGTATTAATATATGATATATATTGAATTTATATTGTTTCTATTCTTCTTTTTTATTCATTTATAGAATACCTTTATGGTTTCTATAGTGGGTAAAAATGATAATCTCATTTGAGGAAGTGAGGACTACCGCCCCTCAAAGTGACATGATTCATTCATTCCTTATGTGGAACGTAAATATGGTAGAGTTAATGAAATTATATATTATATTATAATGTATTTATAATATTATTATGTATCATTATGTTTCTATTCCGTTAATATAAGAAATAGAAATGGAAGTATTGTTCATGTGTACGTACGGTTTACCGTCTCCATGAACGGTGCATTTCACTACTTTTCTCTAAATGTTATATACTATTATAAATAAATGAATATACAGGATATGCATGATATATATTATATCTAAATAATTAATATCATTTTGGATATAATGTATTTTTATCCACATGAAAAAATTATAATTATAAGAAGTCAATTTTTTACACAAGTACCAAATATCGTCAAAAAGACCATTATTAACATAAATGATTACATAATGCTAAAAACATTTTAATAAGTGATTTAAAAGGAATTATAAATATGAAAAAGGTTCTTAAAAAATCATAAATTAAATTTAGTTTATTATGTAGTTGATTAAAGAACGAACGGGTTAAGTCAGACACGAGGTAAGGGATTTCATATCTCACTTTTAATTCTGTGAGATTTCCACTCATCACCAATAATTTATTTCATTTGGTGTATTGTGTACTGCCATTATATATATATATTATCATGGTTTTATTTATATTCTTGTTATTCTGTGAATCATTTGTTTGTAATTAACTTTTAGTCATACGACTCAATTGATTACAATGTTGTAAGGGATTTTCATCTCATTTTTTATCCTCGTGAGATTCATTCGTTATTTCCCAATATTTAATTTTTTGTGGGGTATGTAATACCAAATATTGTATTCATTGTGTAATATAATTCAATGTATTTGTATTTACATCTTCATTTTATGATAATTATTTGATGGGTGTAATGTTTGGTATGTTACCCAATCGGTAAGGGAAATGTTTAACCCAATTTCCATTCCTTGGGTTAATCTTATAATTTATAATTATGTCATGATATGATTATGTGCAGAAACAATTTTTATTTATTTATGTTGTAGTTTCTACTCCCCTTTTTGTGGATATACTTTTGATATAAATAATCACCCCATTTATAAATTATCAAGTAAACGACATGTACTTAATAAGAGTAATTTTAACTCCATTTCCATTCATTGAGTAAAACATCCAAGTCATTGATTTTGTCTTGAAAAGAATTTTTGTGAATATTCTTTGATTTATTTAAATTTAATATCCAATCATACTGAGTTTATTTATATTTATCACTCATTATTTTGTAATAGGTTTATCTTTAATCTGAGGATACCATTTTTATAAGGGATTTCAGCTGAATTTACATTCCATTGAGACTTCATTGTAGTTATGCACCAATTCACTAATATATTGTGTATATACTATCTATTAGAATATTATATCATGAATATATTTATTCTCATGATATTATAAGGTTCTGATTCAATTTTATTCCTCAATTATTTTTATTCAAGAGTCTCTCATTTTGTTAATAACTCTTTAACTAAAATATCGTTTTATAAGTTTTAACGATTTATTCTTCTAAATCGTTATCATTAATGTACTTTTTTTAAAAAATGGTTTTAAGGACTTATTTATATGAACATCTGTATTTTCAAGTGATAATTTATTTAAAATTTTCAAAGTTTTATGTGATACTTTGATTCCAAAATATCGTAAATTAAATTTATTAAATGGTATTAAAAATGGTTTGATTAAGATTTGATTATATCAATATGTTGAAATGATATAATTTATTTGAAATTTGGAAATGTTATTAGTGAAATATTTATATTTACAATATTTTAGGGGTTATGATTTTGTAATGTTGCTTGTAAATTTAATAGTTGGTTACGTGATAAACCAAATGACGGGGGGTGTCCTGGTAAACTAGGACGGGTGGTTACTTTATAACCTCTAATGCATTGGGTATGGAAGTTGTCTGTATGGATATTCCATTTAGTGATATGTGTGGAAGTCGACCGTATGGTTATTCCATTTATGTATGATAATGTACAAAATTATCTATATATGATATGTGTAATTTCTATGGGTTTTATGGTAATATTTTGGTTACAAAATGGTACACAATGGTCTTTTATTCAGGGAAGAGTATTTAATACTTCACAAACGGAAAAAAGTATTTATTATAATAATGTATTCATGGATTACTTGTTGTTTTGAAAAACTAATAGATTTCGATCTTTGTGTATCCCTTTCTAAGATTTTTTCTCATCCCAAGTTTTTTAAATATTTTTCACAGGGCATGAAGAGGAATATGGATAAGGATGTGATCAAGGAAATTTCATGATGTCTATAACATGGGATTGGACATGTTTCTTTTTAAGAGGTTATATTTTACGAAAATAATTTATACTGAGTATTAGTGTATATTTATAATATTCAAGAATATAATTAATAGTTATAGCCTAATTCTCTAAAACTATAAACCTAAAAAGATCCTAAATGTGAATTATTTATTTAAAACAAGATTAATAAATGTTTAAGGTTGGTTCCTTATAGGTATAATGGAGGGTGGATGTAGCTTTTGATGAAAAATGGGCACCTGATGAACCCTGATATATCAAACCTAGCCCCCACCTTATAGAACATCCTACAAAACTTGCTAATAATATTCAGCGTGTAGTATAGTAACATACATATTAATTTAAAAAAATGGAATGAGTCATCTGTGTACAATATAACATTGTGGTCAATAGAATATTATGACGTATTGAATGGAAAATTGTTATGTTTATTGACATTTCCCTATGAAGTTATTTTTTATCAAAATAAATGGGCATGTATTTAGTTTTATCAAATCATAGTTGTAAATTGTTTTTGTGATATGTTTTACCCTAAAAAAGTGATTTCTTCAAGATATTGTATTATATATTCAATAATATAAAAATTTAGTCATTTTTATCTTAATGTTTAATAGAATATGTCCTTTTTTATAATTTATGTTTCATTTCCCACATGATGGAATGTTTCATGATTTTTTTCTCACATTCTTACTTTATTCCCCTTCTTCTCATTCTTCACAATTTACACCTTTTTCACCTTATCCTCCTTATTTTCCTTCTTCGTATTCTTTAATTTTTTCATTGTCTTCTTCGTTGCAGTTGAGGAATGGGTATACTCCATCATTGAAATCATTGAAATTGGTCCTCCTATGTCATGGCTAATATCCAAAAAATCTTCCTTGATATTCACTTTGGGTTACACAATCATTCGTGCTAAACACTATTGTTGTATGTGTACTATAAGAATATCCTTTCTCCATTTTAATAAACTCCTCGTAGGAGTACACATAGGAAAACATGCCTCTTCACATCAAAAACGTTTTCTGGTCATGATTATGATAGTCTATGTAATATTAAAAATGATGGTTAATCACATTATCATTATTAAATTGATATTATAGAACATATTTTTATACCATAAAATATTATAATATTGATTCTTTATATGAATGTTTATTAGAATATCAGTCACAAAATGTTTTGGAAACCAAGATAAAAGAAAGAAAAACACCAAACCATTTCAATTATCATTGATAAAATAAAAAGTATTATCATAAAAATTGAAATGGATATGAACAAATAAATTAAATAACACTATATAATTTAAAATATGATAATATCACAATGGATACAAAACATCATTGTAGGTGAGAGTATGAACTCGACCCAGTAATGTTAGGAAATCATTTCCGGTTATGACATTCCTGATGAAATATGGTATATCAAAAAAATTACCCTTGTTCTTGAGGCCGATCACCTCATTCTCTATCCTTATAGCCTTCAGTATCCCATAGTTATGCAACCTGTTGATTCCAGGGATCATTATCGACTGGAGTTTGGGTATTGTGAAATATCATAACTTCTCAATTTGCATCGATGGTGTAGCATAAAATTTATCAATCGTATCCTCCAGCACACTAGATCAACATATAATTCCCATGATATGTGCACATATGAACATGTTGTGATGGTCTATGTGCATGGAAACTACAGGGCCTGAAAGTATCCACATTTAAATTTCTTTATTTCCATTAGTACTATTATTTTTTCACTGATTCTATTTTTTATAGGGTATGAAGTCTATCAAACGTAACATCGAGAATATTTTCAAAAGAAAATTCATACATGATAAATATAAGCTTCTTAAATGTTATTTTTAATCTCTCAATGAAAGTGCATTTAGTTCCATAACCTCTTTTGAATCCCATACTAGTCTTGCTTTTTTATATCAATAATGTACTTCCCAATGATATAATTTACCTTGAACCACCGATGTTATAGGTAACTTTTGAAGCCCCGTGAAGACACCCTTAATAAACTCCACAATGTTTCTGGTCATGTTTTCTTTACCTCTTCTCCACTTCATAAGAAAATGAATTTTTATATTTTTTAATCCGCATCATTTAATCATGCACTTCTTTATTAGCCTTAATGATTTTTTCAAATCATTCTTCAAACATCCATTGATTCTGCTTATATGCTACACACAAGTGACTATATTTCACATAAATTCATTTTATCATAACATTAAAATAGTAAAAAAACCATAATGACAATGTGTACCATGCCTCGTGATTTCTTTCTTCATAGGTTTGTTAGGTAATTGTTTCATCACATTTCTTGAAATGTGTCTGATCTAGTACAAATGATGTGAATTTGGGGGTCTCCATGTATCCGAGTCTAAATTGAATACCTCATTGATATCCCGATGCTGATTAGATATCATAAATATGCCTCCAATATCGGTAAAATAGTTGCCTATACATGCCAAAATCCAACTCCATGATTCTATGTTTTCCATCTCCAAAATCTAAAATGAAAGATAAAGAGTTGAATAGTTTTCATATTGGTTTCCACATTAAATAATATGCCCTTGAATTTTTAATATTGAAATGATACCAAATCAGTATAAATGGATTAATAAAAAAAAATAGAGAGATACATTAGAGGGATTCTTAGAACAAAATATTAAATTGAAAAGGAGATGGATCAAGTAAATTATATTAAGACACATGTTTTTTCATATGATGATGAAAGAAAACATGATTTGTTTGTCTCAGTATGTCTAACAATTATGGAAACAATCAATACGAGTCATCCCAATCCCCATAGACCATCACAGTTGGCTTCTATTTTGCCATCCATTAATTATTATATGAAATGTTATAACATCTCCCCAATATTCCGATGCCCCCTCCTCATCAACACTATTTTAACAAGTTGTTCCATCAGTTCAGAATAAACATTAGAAATCAAACCAACATTTATATATAGTAGATCATCTAGTTTTTCATATTCAACATCATTTGGAATAGGCTCAATTTAATTATGTGGATATTAAACCACTCTTGTGTGTCTACATCATCATACAAATTGATTTGTTTTGTTGTAGAGTATAAACATTATCATATAACTCCATCATGGTACCATCTGAACATTCAGAAAAATAATTATATTTCTTGGATCCACTGTGTATCATCAACAAATAAAAAATACAGATGACATAATATAGTTGGGAATCATAAATTTCAATTGATAATAGACTTTTTCTCTTGATCGAGGCCCAAATTTATGGAAGCATGAATTCTATCTTTATTTTTAGTTAGGAATACACAATCTGATGTACTAACCACTATTGTTGGTTCTGTAATATATGAATCTCCTTTATCAATTTGTATAATCTCCCAGTACAATCTAATAAACGAAAAAATTACTCAATAAATCTAAAAGGGGATTTGGTCAAGATTTGGATAGTGTAACTACTTTTGACAATGATGGTTATCCATATAATAATTATTATAGAAAAATTTTAGAACAACATTTTATACCCTAATATCTAATATTATTGTTTCGTTATATTCAAGTTTAATAGAATATAACTCAGAAAATGTTTTGGAGAATGAGGTAAAAAGAAGAGAAAGAATCAAATTAGTTTAATAATAATTTATAAAATAACAATTTCAATAGAACTTGGTTTGGATGAGAAGAGCCACACTTTGATCGTAAGGTAAAATCCAAATTATTTTCACATGGTATCTTAATAACATATTCAAATGATATTTACTTAACTTTTGAATATTTAATATATTTTGACCATTTAATAACATCTAAGATAACATGTAATACATTTTATTAGAAGGCTTAAGGATTTAAAAAATCAAAAGATAAGTATATATCCTTCCAAGATGTTATTAATCTAACAAATGAAAATAAGATGGATCTTCCTTTAGGCCCAAAGTGAGGCTCATCTCATCCAACCCATGTTCTATTGAAACATTTCAAGGTGTTTCTTGTGTTTTATAAAGCATTCATTTTTTATTTGATGAGTTTAGTAATCTCTATTTCACTTTATATAATCGTAAGTATCTATTTATAACCATTATACATATTAATTTTTTAATCCTGTGATATTAATTAGTTAATCTATAAATAATAATTACTAATAATAACTATTATTTCTAAACTATATAATTGTTATGATACTAAAATTTTAATAAGTTTTCATATATATTAAACTATGGTACTAATTCTTCTTAGTATAGTTTTTATTTAGTTAATCAATCTTTAATCACTTGTTAATAATTATTATGTCATTCATTAGATAATTGTTCATCAATCACCCCATAATTATTCCTTATTCAATAATAAAAAATTTCATCTTCATTATTTAATTATTATTATCTAATCATTATACATATTAAATTTTTTATGATAAGTTAGGAATTAATTAATCTATAATTAATCATTACTAATAATAAGAAATATTTCTAAACTATATATAATTTACTAAACTAACTAATAAATATCATATTTAAAACTAACTACAAATAATTTAATTACTAATCATAACATTCATTATTTAATGTATTTTTCATTGTCTCTTTCATTTTATAACATCATAATTATAATCTTATCATTGAGAAATATACTATTTTGATTTTTATTTTCTTAGATATTTTATTAGTTTATAATGAAAATACAAATCATATAAATCATATCCACAGGTAGTGTCAAACAAAGAGTGTATCAAGGCTTATTTTCATACACCAAGTCACCTTGAGTCGTGCTTATACCACCCTGTCATATTTTTTATTCCTAGGTCCATCTATGCAAGATCCACATCGAATTGTTTGTATCCAGACAAGGATTTGATTTCTTAGATAACCTCTTAATAAGTATGCTAAAAAAATTTATAATGTTTATTCATATTTTATTAATTATTTATTCAATACTATAGTATTACTAATTATAACTATTATTTCAAAATAAATATAATTATATGAACTATTAAATAAATTAAATCCTTAGAAAAAACAATACTACTAAATACATGGCATTTTTTATCTAACAAAAAAGAATATAATTAAATAAATAAATAGTGTAAGAAACATATATGTTTTATCTACATTGTTTTATATATAGTTTTTTTGTATAAAAATAAAACTAATATGGTTTGATGATATTAATATTTTTCTCTATTTTTTCATAATTTTATAGGAAAACTAATAATGTCATTTTTTAAAAGAAACATCTCATTATGTCTTGATTTTTTAATTATAAGTATAGTAAAATTAATAATAGTCATTATAATTATTTTTTAGTAAAAATTTACATTTTTTATATATTTATATTTTTTCATTTTGATTTTATGTATAAATTTGAAAAATAATTTTCCTACTAAAATTTTCAACGGAAATTTATAAAATAAATTTTCATTACTATATTTTCACTATAAATTAGATTATTAATTTATTAATTTTGTTACCCTAAAACTATATACATGAATGTAATTTAGAATTCATTTTATTAAAAATCTAGTATAATTATTGTAAATATGATGCGAAAAGTTTACATGGAATCATAAGTGAGAATATGAATTTCAATTATAAATTGTAAATTTGTAGTAAATGTTTTCAGTACAAATTTTCATTCAAAATTTCCATTTTTTATTTTTTTATATTTTTATTTTTATTATATTTTTATGTACAAATTTAGTATCTAAATTTTTTAGTGGAAATTTCCACTATAATTTTTCTTTGTTTATCTATGTATTTATATACTCTAACATACAATTTAAGTGAAAATTCAAACAATAAAATTAAGATGAAATTTTTTGTTTCAATTTTCCACTATAATTTTACAGTTGAAATTTTCATTCTTTATTTATATATTAATCTATTTTTACTTACAATTTCTATGTAAGTAAGAATCGAAAATCTTTGATGAAAATTCCTATCATATAATCCTAGGTAGTTAAATCAAACTCAAATAAATTTAAAATCTATCATCAATATAATAAACATGCAGGAAATAACCTACACTGAAAAAATCATACAAAGGATTCACATGCCACAAATTTTTTATATTCCCCTAATTGATTTAAAAATTAACTATGAGTTTTCATTTGAATTTATCGATGGGATTATGTGAATTTCCAGTGTAACTTTTTATGTAAAATTATATTGTATATTTCTATTTCTATTTATACATATATATGTATGTATATATACATAAATTTAAATATTTTACTATATATATGAAGTAGAAACATTTATTACAGATTAATATTTGTTGGGATTTACACAATAAATGTAAAACACAGAATTACAATGAATATTTAGATTTATATTTGTGTATACATACTGAAAATTTCCAATGTAAATTTACACAAGTTTATAATTTAATATTACAATGTTTATATTCATGTGTATGTTTTTATTTGTGTTTCTTTATTATTCATTAACAATTTACATCATACAATGAAATTTTAATGGCAATTTTTAGTGCACATTTTCACTATGAATTTCAAAAGAAAATGTATAGTGGAAAATATACAATGAAAATTTCCACTAAACATTTAAATGGAAATTCATAATAAAAATTTTTAGTGGAAATTTGTATTGAAGGCTTCTATTGGGAATTTTTACTAAAGGGTTGTAGATTAAATTTAAAAAGAAAAGTTATATTTTTTATTTATGTATAGATATATCTTCCAAGTAATTTAATGTATAAATTTGAACTGTTACATGATGTTTTAACTAGAGATATTCATTGGATGTTTTCATTGGAAATATTCAGGAACATTTTCATTAGATATTTTCCTAGGAAATGGACAATTTGACGATTTTAGGAAAAATTAAATTTTTTATATGTTTATATATTGAACTAAAAATTTAAATAATTATTCATTATAGAATAATTTTATTCAACGTTTTAGATTATATATAATATAATTAAAATGGAATTTTCAGTAATAATTAATGCTCTTGTATATATTTACACAAATGAACATAAATTTTTAATTAGATGATGTGACTTTATATTATAAATTTGAAATATAAATTATAAAGATAAATTCAATCAAATTTTTTTTAGTAAATTTACCTTTAAAATTTATATTATATATCTTTTTTATTTGGGATTTATAGTGTATATTTAAAGGATAAAATTAAAATGAAAATTTAGAGTGACATTTATATAGATGTACTATATATTTGAACAGTATATTTTGACATGAAATTTATAATTTACTATTACCATTCATATTTTTATTTCAATCTTTCCTTGTTCTTTTTTATTTGAAACTTTCTATCATACATATAAATTTTATTAGAAATTATTAGTCAAAACAGGATTTATTATTTTTAATTTAAAATTTCTAGTGAAAAATATACATTTTCTAATGGAAATATGAATTACATTTTATACTAAACGTTTAATGTGGAAATTTAAATTAAATATTATTATTATGATAGTTATACAAATTTAAAACACTCATAATTTATATAATATATATATATATATAATGATCTTGGGAATTGAATCTTTTACTTACACATGATTTAAAATGTTTTTATAAACTCTTAGAAATCCTGGGTAAGGACCCGACCCTAAAAATTATATAATCTTGATTTAAATGAATAATTCACATTGAGGATCTTTTCAAGTTTAGAGTTTTAGATAATTAGGCCATAACTGTTACATAACAATTTTAATATTACATGTAGGCACTACAAATCAGTATACATTTTTTCATAAAATAAGAACTCTTAAAACTAAACATTTCTAGTTCCATGTTTTAGTCAGCATGACTTTTCCTTGTTCCCATACATGACCCTATTCATCTTTATGTCCTGTTAAAAACATTTCAAAAACATGGTATGAGAATAAAAATCTCAGAAAGGGTTATAAAATAAGGACGGAAAACATTATCCCATCAATAAATTCAAATCAATGAAACCATACTTTTCAATCATTACATACCTTAAGAAATCATAATATTTACAAATGACACACAAAAATAATAAATCAGAAAGGTAACTTATGGAATTCATAACATAGATACATTGTATCTATCACAGATACATAGGGAGTCACATTTGGAATACACATCACATTATATTCCCTAAATCTCTTAGAATAAACATTAAATTTTACCTCTGTCACGTAACACAATGCTTTGGTGAGTATCTCGGGCTCACCTGCCCTAGGTTTATCACAAAACCACCCATATGCGTAAAAAATTACCAATAACCATAACATATTTGTAACACATAACACAAGCATTATAGAAAGATAACATTTCCATATTCTAAACACAAAATATCAAATCAAAATATTAAAACAAATAATGCTTTATCAAATCATTTTCAAAACCATTTAAAATATTTAATAAAAAGATTTTTGAATCAAAGTGTCTCATACCAAATTGAAGATTGTAGAAGAATTAAAATTTTAAAACATTAATGTCCAAATAAATAAATCCTTAATACCATTTTAAAAAAAATTACTTTAATGGGAATTCTTTAGAACAATAAATCATTAAAATGTTTAAAATGATATTTTTTTAAAGGGTTTTTAACAAAATGAGAGATGTGTTAATACAAAAAATAGAAGAAAAAAATTTAATAAAAACATTATAATATCATTTGAATTATGTGATTCATGATATAATATGCCAAAGGAAAGTATATACTCCATATAAAATTGAATTGGTGCATAACAATAATGAAGTCTCAATGGAATTTAAATTGAGACGAAATTCCATATAAAAATGGTATCCTTTGATTAATAATAAATCAACTACATAATAATGTGTGAAAAATAAGAAAACACTCAATATAAGTTGATATTAGTTGTGAAACAATCATAGGTTATTCACACAAATTTATAGCATGTTATAATCAAGAAGAAGATGTTTTACCTAAAGAATTCAAATTGGGTGAAGAAATTTGACAGCTTAACGATGTCACATTAAAATTCAAAAAATAAGTTGATGAGATAGAAAAGGTTATCTCATCAAATGGACAAAAAAATATACATCGATAAGGTTATTTAATAACATATACCAACACTATAATATGTAAATTAAAATACATAACAAAAAATATGTCTATTAAAAATAATAGGGTGAAAGGTTCCCTTACCGATTTGGTAACTAATGAAAGATACAACCAATGAAAGAAGGACCATAAAATAAAGATGTAAATACCAATAAATTGAAGTATATTACACAATTAATTCAATCTTGGGTAGTACAAACAGCACCCAAAAAAAATAGTGGAAAATATAGCAGGAATCTCACAAGAAAAAAATAGAGATGAAAATATCTTACCACGTTTTAATCAAATAGTCATATGACCAAAAGTTAATGACCACAAAATGAATCACAGAATACCATGAATATAAATAGAATAAGGATAATATATATCAAATGTCAGTACACAACACACCACATGTAATAAATAATTGGTGAACAATGGAAATCTCATGGAATTGAAAGTGAGATAAGAAATCCTTTACCTCGTGTCTGACTGGACTTGTTTGTTCCTTGTTCTTTCAGAAAAACTAGCATAAGTAAATTTATACATGATTAAGAAACCATTTTCATGTTTATTATTCCTTTCATATCACTTATTACAATGTTATTAAAATTATGTAATATTTTATGTTAATAATGGTCGTTTTGTCGATATTTGGTAATTGAGTAAAAAATAAACACCTTATAATTACAAGTTGTCCATGTGGTCAAATGTCCATAATCTCCAGAATGATATTCATGATATTGATATCATATATATCATATATATATATATATAGTATATATATGTATTTATAATAGTACATAACATTTAGAGATAATAAATGAAATGCACCATTCATAGAGACGGTAAGTCGTACATACGCATGAACACTACTTTCATTTCTATTTCGTATTTAAATAGAATGAAAACATAATGATACATAGTTATATTATAATTAATGTATAATATCATATATTATTTCAATAACTCCATCCTTTATACATTCCACTTATGGTATGAACAAGTCATATCACTTTGAGTGGGTGGTAGTCCGCACTTCCTCAAAAGAAATTATCCCATATACTCATAAGGGAAACCATAAAGGTATGGTATAAATTAAAAATGCATAATCATAAAAAACACAAAAATAATATATATCATATATAAATTTAGTTTCATCTTAATGGCCACTATAAGAGTTGGTAGGAGATAATTGAACAATCAACGTTTCGTGAGGCGTTAGTCTTCCACCCACAGAAACAATATGATATTTACCCATTAGATGGAGGTGTGTGTAAGTGTTGTTCTAATCCTCTTCATAATAATAAACTAGTATATTGAGGATTTTGTTTCCTAAAAAATAAAAAAATTAAGAGAGTTTAGGGTTTGGATAAGTAAAATAATAGAAAATAATTTAATAGAAACTGTTTAGTTTAGGGGTTGGAGAAGTAAAATAATAGAAAAGATTTTAAGAGAAATTGTTACATTTAATTCGGGAAACTCCCTTTGGTTTGAACCAAAAAGACTTATTTAAGTTCCTTATACCTAAGGTATGGCTTCTAGGAGGAATATGGGTATATTGAGAGCTTATTTAGGTAGGGATTGGATGAGCTAAGGGGCTTGAGAGGTGTGATTAATGGGATAGAAGTTAGGGCTTTTTATAAGGGGGGTGGGGCTCTTTAGGAAAGTGTGAAAATATTAATTTATTATATAATTATTTTCTGTTTATAAACGTCCAAAACTCATTAAGATCAATGATAAGATAACTCATGGTATAAATAAATATATCTAATAATAATTTTACAGGTTTTGGATGTTATTTTAATATATATAATCTTATTTAGTTAAATCATTTACTAATGATGTAAATACTGTATCATTGTTGTGTCATAAATAATTTAATTTATATGAAGTATAAAAATAAAACAAATGATGATTTAGGAAATTTTTTTATATTTAAATTGAATATTTATATTCTAAAATATAATTTATATAACTACATGTAAAAATCAATTTACTAAATGATATTTGTTTATGTCATTTTTTCCTTTACTTTAAGTTAATTTTAATAAAGTATTATAATCACTCTTAAGTGGCTCCCAGGGGTCCCAAAATTGACCCAAAGAAACCCATGGTCAGCCATGAATTAACCAATCAGGTTAGTATAAATTTTATTGTAATGTTGTATTATTATTATATTATTTTTACCTTGAATTACTTTATTTACCTTTAAATGCGGTAATTAAAATTCAAAAGTTACTATTCTCCAAAAAGTATATTTACCTTATTGAACCAAATTTTTCTTACTAATAAAAACCATGTATGTCATATTTTTGAAATTAATTTCACAGATGCGGTAAAATTTCATTTAAATAAAAAAGTCAGTTTTTAGCTACTACTTAGTGGTTTTGCTATTCATCAAAAATAAATGTTTTCCAGAAAAATACCAAAAATTTAGCTTAATCTATATTAGATATTAAAAATTCAAAAATGATGTCTATTTTACCAAATTCAAAACATAAAATTTTCATTAATTAATTTAAAATTAATTATAGTTTTCAAAACAAAAAAGCGTGTTTTTAAGAAATAATAACTCTCAAAAGATTGACACTTATTTATGTCCAATTTCAAAGTAAAATTAGTTATAATGAAAATAATTATATTAAATGGTAAAAATATAATCTAATTACACTTTAAAACCATTCAAAAATATTATCTAGCCATATAAAAATGTTATATTGAAATATTGTTTTGAATTGAAATGTAGTATTTTCACTATTCATTAAAAAATTGAATTTTATCTGAAAAACTCCAAAAAAATACCCAAAGTAAATTTTTATCTTTCTATTCTAAAGAAGAATTTTATTTTGTTAAATATAACATATAAACTTGACCAAAACTATATTTAAATACGGTTCTTCATTAAAAGGTGGTAAATCGACCTTTAAAAAAATATTAGTGTATTTATGCTTAAAATTAGATTAATTCCCATATTAAGCCTATAACGTTTATTGGATAAATATAAAAACATTTAACAAACCTGTACATTAATATTTTAGTTAGTTCTTTCCATTCCTGCCAATAAAATGGTTAGGTGTTAACTACCATTTTAAATAATATTATAATATTATTTTTCAGTATAACTCAATGTTGTGTGCAGTGTTAGATTTCAAAGAAACCTGTTGTTGTGTATTGGGTACCCCATCGATCATATAATCCCATTTAAAGTTCATTTACTAATTAATTTTAAAATATTAAATAAATATGAGAATTCCATATTTTTTATTTAGCTGGGATGTTACATCCTTCCCCCCTTTTGGGAATTGTATCATCAGAATTTTAAAATTGGCATCAGAAACATCATTTAAAGTCCAACATCATAAAAAGTGTCAATAAAACTATCACTTTAAAATAAAGTTATAGAAATAAATGGTTACCTGAGACAACAGATACTAGGATTCCATGAAAACATGGATATGAAAGAGAAAGTATCTCTCATAGATTAATGGAGAGTGATAGAGAACTTGATCATGAAATTCTAGCCACCATAATACCATAAATTTGTGGTTGGGTAAAATTCTGATGATAAAATAGAGCTTATAACATATTTACTTCAATATCATTTTCATAGAGTTGATGAATTTTATTAATAACATGGATAATATTTTAAGGAAATATACCTACTCATCTTGTAGAGTGTCATTCCTTAATAAAAATCAACACCAAACTCATATTTTCTCAAAAAGGTATGTATTCAAGATGACTTTTTCAAATGGAAAGCGCACTAATCCACTTCTAGAGAATAACATGATCCACAAAATATAAAGCATATATTTCCCTTATCTTTATACATTAACGAAAACCAAAATTGGCCAGTAAGTGATCATATAATCCCAAAAAGGATAATCATTTATAAAAAGAAGTACTACTCTTAATCTCCAAAATTCATCCATAAGTACCCAAAGTTCAAGAAATTGCATTAAATATACAATTGTGCTTTAAATTCTTCAAAACAACCCAAACTAATATTGTAACCCAAAAATTTGAAGGATTTAATCACATAGTCTTCCACAGTAAATCATAACATTTATATCCATAAATGTCAACTAATTTTAAGGAGTCATACTGATGTGTAATTAACCTAAACACATATTCTCTATGGTATATTTAATAATTTCCATAAATTATTCAAATCACCTTATGTGCAAAATAAATACATATATTCTTCTAAAATAATATTTCAACCATTACTGAACAAATTAAATCCAATAGTATTTTATTTTCCATAAGCATATAGTGTTCCCAAAAGAGAGAATCTATTCAAAAATAACCTTTATTACATAATCAACAAATCATTTTTTGATACTAAGTATTCACATTTGATAAAAATTAAGATCACAAATAAACATATTCTTAATCCATAATATCATTTTAACTAAAAAGAATTAGTCATACTAACCAGGGACTTCACGTAGTCCAGTGGTAGGTCATAGATCACAATCTCACTTTGGTTGTGGGTTCGATTCCCACAATTTTGTCCGACGTGATGGGTTGTCACACAGTCTCCGTGTTGTCCTTTTTCAAAAACTATACAATTTCATTACATTAAAAAAAATAGACAAATTCCTCAAAAATAACCATAACATATTTTATCCTCATAGTTATCTAATACCTTTCATTTTTCACCCCAAAATGTAATAATCATTTATCATCTCTAAAATAAATATGACTCTTTCTAATATTCTAACCATTATGGTTATTTCAGTTATGCTTATATAACACCGTGACCTCTAAAGTTATCTAAACCGACCTCTGATACCAACTGTAAGGACCCAAACATAAACATTTCATAATCTTGAATTAAATTAATAATTCACATTGAGGATATTTTCATGTTTAGAGTTATAGAGAATTAGGCCATAACTATTACATAACAACTTGAATATTACATGTAGGCACTACTACTCAGTATCCATTTTTTAATAAAATAAAAACTCTTAAAACGAAACAGTCTAGTTAAATGTTTTAGTCAGCATAACATTTCCTTGTTCCCATCCTTGACCCTATTCATCTTTATGTCCTATGGAAAACATTTCAAAAACATAGTATGAGCATAAAAAGATCAGTAAGGGATATAAAATAAGGACAGAAAATATTAGCCTGTTAATAAATACAAATCAACGAAACCATACTTTTCAACCATTACATACCTTACAAAATCATAATATTTACCAATGAAACACACAAATAATAAATCATAAGTGTAATTTATGGAATTTATAACATACATACATTGTAGCTATCACAAATACATAGGGAGTCACATTTGGAATACAAATCATAGTATATTCCCTAAACCTCTTAGGAGAAACATTAACGTTTACCTCTATCACATTACTCAATGCATTGGAGAGCTATCTCGGGCTCACCCACCCTAGGTTTATCACGGAACCACTCGTATATGTAAACAATTTTTGATAACCATAAAAAATTAATAACACATAACTCAAGAATTACAGAAAGATAAAATTTTCACATTCCAAACACAATATATCAAATCAAGATATTGAAATAAATAATACATTATCAAATCATTTTCAAATCCATTTAAAAAATTTAATAAAGTGTTTTTTGAATCAAAGTGTCCCATAACACATTGAAGTTTTTGAAGAATTAAAATTTTAAAACATTAATGTCCATAGAAAATATCCTTAAAACCATTTTTAAAACATGGACTTAAATAGAAATTATTTAGAAGAATAAATCATTAAAACTTTTACAATGATATTTTAGTTAAAGAGTGTTTAACAAAATAAGAGACGCTTGAATACAAATAATTGAAGAATAATATTTAATCAGAACATTATAATATCATTTGAATAAAGGTATTCATGATATAATATTACAAAGGACAGTATATACCCCATTTAAGAGTAATTTGTTCATAACATCAATGAAGTCTTAATGGAATGTAAATTGAGACGAAATTCCTTATAAAAACAATATCCTTAGATTAACGATAAATTAATTAAATAATAATGTGTGAAAAATAAAAATACACTCAATATAAGTGGTTATTAATTGTGAAATAATCAGAGGTTATTCACACATATTCACAGCATGACATAATCAAGAAGTAGATGTTTAACCCAAAGAATTGAATTTGGGTGAAGAAATTTGACAGCCTAACAACATCACTTTAAAATTTAGAAAATGATTTGATCAAATAAAGCAGGTTATCTCATCACATGGAAATACAATTTACATCAATAATGATACATAAGAACATATCCCAACACTAGAATATGTAAATTAAAAGGCATAACAAAAAAATCTGTCTTTTAGAAAGAATTGGGTGAAAGGTACCCTTATCGATTCGGTAACATACGAAACATACAACCCATGAAAGAAAGATCATAAAATTAATATTTAAATACCCATAAATGTAATTATAGTACATAATTAATACAATCTTGGGAAATACATACACCACAAAAATAAGAAATAGTGGAAAATATTGCAGGAATCACCCAAAAATAAAAAGTGTGACGAAAATCCCTTACCACATTTGTAATCAATCTGGTCGTATGACCAAACGTTAATGACCAAAAAATGAATCACACAATACCCTGAATATAAAGAGAATAATTATAATATATATATCAAATTTCAGTACAAAACACACCAAATTCAATAAATATGTGGTGAACAATAGAAATATCACTGAATTGAATGTGAGATAAGAAATCTCCAACCCCGGGTTCGACTTGACTTGTTTGTTCCTTGTTATTCCGGAATAATAATCCTAAGTAAATTTATACATAATTAATAAGAACTTATAAATTTTATTATTATTTTTATATCACTTATTACCATTTTATAAAAATTATGTAATAATTTATGTTAATAATTGTTGTTTTGTTGATATTTGGTATTTGAGTCAAAAATGGACACCTAATTATTACAAGTTGACCATGTGGTCAAGATTACATTATCTCCAGAATGATATTCATGATTTGGATATCATATATATCATATATATGCAGTATATATGTGTATTTACAATAGTACATAACATTTGGTGATAGGAAATGAAATGCACCGTTCATGGAGACGGTAAGCCGTATGTACGCATGAATAGTACTTTCATTTATATTTCATATTCAAATTGAAAGAAAACATAATGATAAATATTTATATTATAAATAAAGTATAATATCATATATAATTTCAATAAATCTATCATTTATACATCCCATGTGTGATATGAATGAGTTATATCACTTTAAGGGGGCAGTAGTCCGCACTTCCTCAAATTAAATTATCGCGTTTACTCGTAATGGAAACCGTAAAGGTATGCTATAAATTAAAAATATAGAAGAATAAATAAAACATAAAAAATATATATATCATATATAAATTTATTTCCATCATAATGGGCCTCATAATAGGTGGTAGGATATTAATGAACAATCATCGTTTCTTGAGGCGTTAGTCTGCCACCGACAGAAACAATATATTCTTTAGCCATTAGATGGATGTGTGTGTAAGTGTAGTTTGAATACTCCTCAAAATAACATCCTAGTATATTGGGGAAGCTTGTGTTGTTATAAAATAAAGGAATGAAAAGAGTTTAGGGTTTGGATAAGTAAAATAAAAGAAAATAATTTAAGAGAAATTGTTACCTTTTATTCGGGTAACTCCCTTTGGTTTGAACCAAAAGGACTTCTTGAAATACCTTCTGCCTAAGGTAAGGCTTTTAAGAGGAATAATGGGATCTTGAGAGTCTATTTAGGGAGGGGTGGGATGAGCCATGGGGCTTGAGAGTTGTGAGGAATGGGTTATAAGTGAGGGATTTTTATAAGGTGGTGGAGGGGCCCTTTAGGAAAGTGTGAAAATAATCTTTTATTATATAATGATTTTCGGTTTTTAAAGGACCAAAACTCATTAAGATCGAAGATAAGATGACTCATGGTCTAAATAAATTAATAAAATAGTAATTGGACAGGTTTTGATATTTTTTTATATTTATAATCTTATTTATTTTAATCGTTTTTTAATTAGGTAAATACTACATCAATTTTGTGTCATAAATGATTTAATTTATTTGATGTCTAAAAATTAATAAAAAGACCATGATGTAGAAAATATTATTACCTTTCCAATGAATTTTTATAGTCGAAATTATAACTTATATAACCCCATGTAAAAATTAATGTTTTAAAAGATATTTGTTAATGTCATTTTTGCCTTTACATTAAGTTAATTAAAATAAAGTGTCATTTTCACTCTTAGGTGGCTCCCAGGGGTCCCCAAATTGACCCAGGGATTCCCATGGTCGTCCATGACTCATAAAATAAATTTTAGACAAGTGTTAAATTAATTTTGAATTATTATACTATTCTTTTTACCTTGAATTGCCATATTTACCTTTAACCATAGTAAATAAAAGTCAAAAATTACTATTCACCAAAAAAATATTTTAATCTTATTGAACAATATTTTATTTTAGAATAACAACCATGGATGTCGGATTTTCAAAATTAAATTCAAAAAAGTGGTATAATTTCATTTGAATGAAAAAGTCAGTTTCTAACTAATACTTAGGGGTTTCACTTTTCATCAAAAATTGAAGTTTTTCAAAAACATACCAATCATTCTGTCTAAGCTATATTTGATATTAAAAATTTAAAAATTATTTCTATCTTTAAAAATTCAAAACATAGTAGTTGAATTAATTAATTTAATATTAATTCCCATTAACAAATCGAAAGTTGTGTATTTAAGAAATAATAACTATAAAAAGATTGACCTATATTTTTGTCCACTTCCAAGTGAAATTAATTCAATGATCATCATTACATTAAATGGGAAAAATATAATCCAATTACACTTTATAACAATTTAAAAAGATAATATAACCATATAAAAATGATATATTAAAGGGTTGTTTTGAATTAAAATGCAGTATTTTTCACATTTCATTAAAAAATGAATTTTATCAGAAAAATATCCAAAATTTACACAGAGTAAATTTTGAAGTCCCATTTCTAAAGAAGAATTTTATATTTTTCAAATAGAACATGTAAAAGTGACCAAAACTATATTTAAATAGGGTTCTCCATTAAAAGGCGGCAAATTGACCTTTTAAAGAATATTAGAGTTTTTATGCTTAAAATTAGATTAATTCATATTTTAAGCCTCTAAATTTTTTGGATAAATGTAAAAACATTTAACAAACATGTATATTAATATTGTTGTTTTTTCAATTCATTCCTTTCAATACAATAGCTAGGAAAAAACTACCATTTAAAATAATATTATATTATTATTTTTCAGTATAGCTCAACGTTGTGTGAAACATAAGATTTCAAAAAAACTCGTTTTTGTGTATCAGGTATGCCATCGAAAATAGAATCCCCTTTAAAGTAAAATTAATAATTAATTTTCAAATATTAAAAAAATAATAAAATTCCATATTCTGCATTAACTTGGGATGTTATATCCCTTCTATTAACACTAGAAGTTTTTAATGCATGTTTTTAAAAGAAATTTCTAGTAAAATAATGCATCTTTTATATATGTATTAATATATATCTACTGTAATTTCATGTTAAACTTTTATACGTAAATATAAAGTTGAAATTTGTAGAAGAAATTTCCAGTGCAAATTTGAAGTGAGAATTTTCACTGTAAATTTCCAGTGGAATTTTTCACTTAAAATAAAATTGAAAATTTGCACTATAAATTTCTACTATAAATTTCCATTGGAAATTTCCCAATGGAATTTTTAGTATAATAAATAATTTTTATATTATAAATGAAAATAATCAATATTATATATAATAAATATATTAATAAATATTTTATATCTGTGTGTAATAAAAATGATACACACATTTATATAATAATTTTCCATGAATAATATAAAATATATACAAGTTATGTTATAATAAAATTTAAAATATACATAATATAAATTCCATAGTTATATTTATATTTTAATATATATTTATATTATTAATAAATATTAGATAATAAATATATGATAATTTTTATAGTAAATATATGTTTATATACTTTAAATATATATTGTAAATATTATATTATATATGTATATTTATATAAAGAATAAGGAACAAAAATTGCGTAAAACTAAGAAACAAAAATGCACAGGGGGGGAATTTTAGTCCTAAATCCCAATCTAAGGGTCAGGTTCTAGTACCCAACCTGAGACAATTTTTAACCTTAAATACATATATCAATAATTAAAATTATAAATATATAATATAATTTTCATTTGACCAATTAAAAAAATCCACACAATTCTATTGAAAATTCCCAAGGAAAATTTATAATTATCAGTGGAACATATTACTATTAGAGCAAGATAATTGTAGGTATCATCAGTTTTCTTTATTCTTTATTATTCATTTCATGTTGAATCTACCAAAGATAAATTTAGAATATATCTATGATTTTTATCCCTAACATTGATCTTTATATGACCATATTTTTATCTTTATGTATATTTTTTAAAATGTATAGTTCTACTATACACATATAAAATTTCAAGTGCTAATACAAAAAAATAAAATCAGAAAAACTACAATGGATAATCATACTGAAAATTTAAAAATAACATTTTCATCAAAAAAAATTAATTTATACTATAATTATAATTGACAGAATATCAATACATGCATAAATAATGAAAAATTCAAATGGTAATTTCCATTCTTTATTTCCATTTGGAATTTCCAATGGAAATTTCCTTTGAAAACATCCATAAATTTTTTTCAAGGATTATTTATTACACATCATATTAATCCTATTATAATATTATAGCTTATTTTATCTTTAGGAAATTTTAATAATACTTTTTAGTATATTCCTTCATTATGTATTAATATAAAAAACATTGTAAATTTTCACTACACCTTTTTAGTGAAAAGTTTCATTGACAACATTCATTACACATTTTCATTAGAAGATTGTTGTCAAAATATGCAAAAAAAATCCAAAGAAATCAATCAATATATATTTTTCACACACCATATATTTTTTAATATAAATAAACAATGTATTTTTTGAATGAAAATTTATATTGTCAATTTCAAATAAATAAAAAATAATTGAAATGTTGATTATAAAAAATGAAATTTTTAGTATAAATCTAATAATATATAATTAAACAGTGTAATTTTCAAACAAAAACATTTAATGTATATTTCTATTGTAAACATGTTGTGATAGTTTTCATAGGAAATTTATCATGAATAATTATAACAACATAATATTATAATACAAATCCTACTAATATATTAATAAAAATTGAAAAAAAATTGGGAAGTTATATTGAAAATTTTGACTATAGTATATAATTATAAATCCCCCCTGGGAAATTTTTTTTTCAAATTTACACATTAATTTTGAATGAAAATTTCTACTTAATCATTATTATTATTATATTAAAAAATTTATGACAAGAATTATAAAATAAATGCTTGTTTAAACATTCAATTTAAATATATTAACATATAAATAATGTATTGAAAACATGAACTGAAAATTTACATTGAAAATTCCTTGAGAAATATTCCATTGGAAATTTATAGTTAAACCATCCAAGGTAAATTTGAAGGGAAAATCTAGTTGAATTTTGAAGTGAAAAATTATAGTGTAATTTTTTGGGAAAACATCCTATCAAAATTATCAGTGTAGACATCTATTATAAATTTTTACCGCATGAGTTCAATAAAAATTGAAATATAGATATATTAATACAATATAATATAAATTTTTATACGAAAGATTCCTTGATGATTTACTGTGGGAGAATTTATATAAATTTCCACCGAAATCATTGAATGAAATTTTTCATTCACATTTCAATGTGTTTAATTTTTATATATCTTTATTAATTGATGTTAAAAATATCTTTATTATTAATATTTAATTAAACTGATATTAAAATATTATTTGATAAAAAATTGAAATAAAATATATTGATTAGATTAAAATTTGATGCCACATAAATTAATTTTAAAACAATTAAAAATATCAAAACAGAAAATATCATATCATATATTTATTAATATTTATTATTAATAATTAATACTATTATTTTTTATCAAATGGTTTAAGTTTATCTTTTTTATTAATATTGATTAATAACATTTTAATTAAATATTTAATTGATAAAATATTCTTTAAATCATTTACAAAGGTAGAATGACCTTATGATCTTACCATTTAAAACTAATTAATTTTCTTTAGAAAAATTACATTATATAAAATGTAGATTGGCTGCCACATTTTCTGTTTTCCAGGTGGGGTGTTATCTCACTGAGTAACTGAGGGCTAGGTTTAAGCATGTACCTGAGAGGACATTTATCTTGTGGAATGTGTGGTACCTATTCCATGGAATTTAATTTTCTATTTTGATTGTTTATTTATTTTTTCTATTTATATGTCTATAAATAAGGGTGTTATGTATTATTATTTTTCATTATGAGTTGAATAAATAAGATCCCATATTTCTTGGTGCATATTTCTTGTAATTATCTCCAGTGATCTGTGTCAGCGTTTTCTTACTAAAAAAATCCACCTTCTGTGGTATAATATGGTTCGAAGGACAACTTTAAAAAGAGAGATATGTGGGATTTTCTTCTGATCATCTGTAGCAAAGAGAGGAAGAAGATGAATAATAACAAACTATTTATAATTTTACTATGCATTTACCATCACATTTCTAAGGCTATTTCCATTTTTTAATTGTCAAAAAGTTGGTTTCAATATTTATTTCCCAAATCTCCCAATTTTGAGGTGGGTTTTCTCCCTTTCTCCTTGATTCATCATGTCTTTCCAACCTCTGTTAAATTCCTTCAAATTTTGAACATTTTGTTTTCTAATTTTATAACCTTACACACATAACCAATTTTAAAAAAATAAGAAAAAAGAAAATTTAACATCTAAATAAGTTATCCTCTACCAAATTTCCATCTTAATTAGCCCATTGAAAAAATACATTTCATTTTATCCACTTCCCACTTCCCATTTGTTTCCTCTTTTTCCATCAAGTTCATAATATTATTTTTTAGATATTTTTCACTTCTAATATATATATATATATATATATATATATTGGTAGTCATTAGTTAAAAAAGTAATCTAAAATTTTGAATAAAAAGTATTCTACACAACTGATAATGTCTATTTACAATTTCCATTTTCAGTCCAAATAATATTTTTTTTCTCCATGGTGAATGATATTGGACAATGTTTTTTTGAAATAGTGATGAAGAACAACTATTAAATTTGTTGCATTGAAATTTTAGTAGTCCTTAGTACCTAATATTTTATGGAAATCATGGAGGATTGTTATACCATGCAAGAATCCAATGAAAAAAATTATACTTTTTTAGATTTTCAAAATACTACTCTTTGGGCGGAAATAAAGCAGGATTGCAAGACAAAATCCATTTTTTATGAAATAATTGATTAAATGAATTTTTAAATAATTTATTCATTAAAATCATCAATGTATATATGAGAAAATAATCAAAAAATATTCCAATTTTTTGTTAAATTGAATAAAATTCAGCTTCTATCTCAGTGAGGTGAGTTCAATTCCCTATTTATAGAATCCTCTAAAACCATTGTTGAGTGTCATACATAGGTAATGGTCGTGGTGAACCAACTATGAATAAATAGAGAAACTGTTTCCAATATTAAAGTATGTGGGAAAATTATTCTGCTCAAAGATACAAAATTTGAGTACATTGTAATTTTCCTGTATGAAACTAAAAATATGGAGATTATTTCTGTTGAAGAACATATGAGATATTTATAATACCAAAAATTGAATGTGAATTTCTAATGTGATACGAATGGAGTGGATCAATCCCTAAAAATAATTTTTTATCTCAAAAAAACTAATAATGGTCCTTGGGACATTTTTATAAAGATGACGCAGTTGGTTCCATGTAAAAGAATCCAATCTAAGAATAGGATGGCATGGTGAAAGTATCCCAAAT
This sequence comes from Viscum album, assembly GCA_963277665.1. Lineage (NCBI taxonomy): Eukaryota > Viridiplantae > Streptophyta > Magnoliopsida > Santalales > Viscaceae > Viscum > Viscum album. The sequence continues at coordinate 1,006,095,888 of OY728119.1, read as the reverse complement.
TGAAGAGGTCATAGATATCAGTACTACACTCTATAAGAATGAGAATAATGAATAAGGGGAGGATTCAATAATTTCTAAATGATGTAGAAAAAATAAATTTAAATGTTATAATTTTCATACATATGGACATTATAGCAATGTAAATTAGTGTATGATACCCATAGAGATTAATCCCATAGAGGCACATAACAACGAACTAGTATATAATTTTAGTGATTCCCATGTATTGATGACACAAACATTATCAAACAATCAATGTATGTGTTATCCTGAATCTAGATCTAATAACCACACAACAGGTCGCCAACACTTGTTTAAAAAACTAGAATAGATCATTCAAGGAGATATTTAATTTAGTGATCTTTAAATAATATTTTTCTATGCAAGAGGGGATATTTTTATCAAGAAAATATACAGAAATCATGCTTTCATATCTAATTTATATTATGTACCTGATATAAGGAACAACTTCTTGAGGTATGGGAAATTGGTAGAAAAATAATTCCACATAATCCAAAAACATAAAAAATAGTCATTTTCAATGACAAAGGAATGGTGTTCACAAAATTACCCATGGGAATAAAAATGCATGTTTCCACATATGATGCAACCTGATATACCAAAGTGTTTATTACTGATACATGATGATAAATGTTGAATATTACATCATTGGACTAGAACTTTAAACATTGAACGTTTATGATTATTAAGAAGTAATAAGATGGTGAATGACCGTACAATCATTCCACACATGAAATTAAATATATGAATGAATTGTTATATGAAAACAATATAGAAACAAATTTACAAAAAAGGCCAACTAGAAAGCTAAAACACCCCTGGATCCACTTCACACCGATGTGTACAGTCCATTGAATCCAAAATAAAATTAACAATGAATTAAAATTATATAATTTACTAATGATTATAATAGGAAAAAGAAATCATTTTCTCATGTTTAATTTAGATCTCTTTGGTGTTTTCAAAAAAATTCATAGATCCTTCAGGAAATCAAAGCAAGTATCGCACACAAATATTGAAATATTATTGGGCTTCGGAGAACACCTTAGATGTTTTTCAGGGGTAGCTCAACAAGAATTAAATTCATCACCCACTAACATTGTCTTAAACAACTTAACTCAGTGGATTAGTTGAAAGAAAATTTAAACTATTCACAACATGGAATGAAGCCTGGTTAATGAAAAAGGACTACTCATTCCATTTTGGGAAGAAGCAGCATTGTGTAATGTTTATCTACTCTATAGATTAAAAAAATATAATATCAATGAAAATATTCTACCTGAATCTTGAATTATTGAAAAGCCTAGTGTAATCCATCTTATTTTTTTTGTTTTAATTGCCTATACCATAATCACAGTGGTAAATTAAACAATGCTTGAGGATAAAGGAGTAATGTGTGTCTTTATGGGATACAAATACCAAACAATGTGATATATCTTTTATAATTTTTCCATCAATAAGATTATTTACAAAAGATATATTATCTTTTATAAAAAATAGACATTTAAATAGAATCATGATGATAATTCAAGAGATGTACGAATCCATCTTGAAGATAAAGAAATCATTTAAGAAGTACCAATTAAGGAGCGATGAATTGAGGAACCAATATCACCATCCCCACATACCCCTATATCTCAATACATTGAATTATTTCTTTATTATATATTTCCCTAAAATGGTCGAATCCTCATGGATATATATGATAGAATATATCCAATGGAGAAGTATGTAAATTTGTATAGACATTATTTCACTTCCAAACAATTACTCCTTAATGAAAATAAATCCAGTTCAATATAAAAAAATAATAGATGAAGACACCCATTCCACTTATGTAATATAAGGATTTATGAAAAATAAATTCAGTGAATATGGTAATGTTTATGAAGTTATCGATAAACCACCCGGATAGCTGAAGAATGATGATGAAAATTTCTCAGTTGTGGAAAAAAACAATTTTATTGGGGATTTTTAGATAATAAACTTGTTTTCAATTTGATGAAAGAAACCATTACTTTCATGATTGATGTTGGGAAACTTCAAATGTGCATGGTTGAAATAATTGTCTTCAGAGGTATGGTTGGTGCATACATAACAAAACTGTATACTTCTATTACTCTTATCTTTTGATCATTTGTTTTTACTACATGTTTTTCCTATAAATACATTGTGTTATATGTTTTATTTTCCATTCTAAGATTAAGTAATATAAAGTATTATTTCTCAAAAAAGGTTTCCTGAGATCCACTATATTTATTTATGTCAGGAAATTTCCACAATAAAGTCTACCTTCACATTTTTTGAGATAGAAGGGATTCATGACATGTGCATTTGTTATAGCATGGAGGAGATATGCATTGGAGACTGTGTGTGTTATAAATGTGGTGTGTTCATATTATAATGTTGTGTTGATTCTATGGGGCTGGGATTGACTATTCTAACATTGCTTCTCCAGGGTCCTTCTTCTGGTTCACACCTTATCCATCAGAAGTTTCATTTTATAAAATCAAATAAACTAGATTAAAAATGTAGTTATTTCCCTCCCAATATTATGATATATGAAATTTAATTTTTAGATCAATAAAAATCATAGATTCAAATATTTGGATATTGTTCGAAAAATTGAAATCTTATTTTATTAAATTAAATAATTAATTTTTTTTAATTTAGAATATATATTTAAAATTTATATGGTTTGTAGGATTTTTATATATCAAAATATAAGATATTTTAAATTTAAAAAAATATATGAAATGAATTATAATTTGAAAATAATTTTGTTTATTAAGAAATTTCATGTCCAATGTATAATGTTTATAAATTAAATAAATAATTATAGAATATGACTAATATTATATTTTCAATTAAGAATTACTCACAAATAATCAATTTGAATGGTTCAAATTAATAGGGGTGTAATGTATGGTATTATTTAGACAAAATGAAATGTGATTGGATGATTTAATTTTCCACGGGATAAATAAATTTTTAAATATGTGACATTTAAATTATTTATATAGCTTACATAAATTTTTTTATTGTAATCTATTTATAATTAAAAACTAGTATCATATATTTAATGTTAAATTTCATATAATGAATAATGTGAAAGGGTTCGTATTTAAAGTAGATATAAATTTTTTGTATCCTATATATTTGAATATCAATAATTTTTAGCTTATTTATAAAATTTTATATATTTATTTTTTTTAAGAATAGTTTATTAATGTTATGTTATGTTTATATTTGCTAAATATTCATTCATTTTTATGTTATTGATTTCTTTATTAATGATTACCAATTTTTTATAAAATATTAATAATGTTTATGATTTAGTTATGTGATAAATTATTTATAGAAAATAGACCCTTGGATTACATGGTTGTTCCAACTCTATATAATTTAGTTTTTCTCCTTCCATCACCTCATATTTTTTGATAGATATATAATATTAATAATTGTTATTGAATATATTTTGAGCATATAAAGTATTCAATATCTGATAATTAAACTCACATTTGAGTAAAGTCTCCCTAGTGAGCTTGGCTTGTGGTTGGACTAGCGATTAGCCAAGAGGAATTCATATTATTCAATAAAGGTGAGGAGTTTCCTATATATCACTATAGGTATACCCCTGTGGATATTTTCAATCACATATTACATACCTCCTTTAGATGAAAAGATCATGTAACATTTTTATAAGATGTATTAGGATATTTATACAAATACATGGAAACTGTTTTGAGGAGAGTAACAAAAACTTATGGGTCATGTAAAGGTTATACATTAATATAGTGTGAGTATATTATGTTGGTGGATAGAATAGGAATTCCAAATATAATAATTAGAATAATTCATATAGAAATTAACAAAAATAAAACATAATTATTCCCTAAGAAGTATTATTTTGAAGTTCAATATATATATATATATATATATAATTAAATTTTTGATACATTTATGAAAAAACCCTATAATAATAAATTTTAGATTCATTTTAAAATAACACATGTAAAGAAATTGATCATCCCACCTAGTTGTTTTATACAAACGTAGTCAAACTCAAGATTATCTTGTGAGAGGAATTAAATTAATGAGTTAATATGAAATACCAAACAAGTTTTTTTCATGCCAAATGGGGGTGCCCATAGATTGTCATGGGTTATCCTATTTTGTGACATTTTCTTTGGTTTACATATAGTTGAAAATAAATAAGGGTTTGGATACTGAATCAATAGAGTTGAGTATTATCCATATCTTATATATATGAAATTTTGTCCATGATACTATCCAAGAATCACAACTATTATGATTGACATGATATCCCACCTAAACCACTACAATGATAAGTTTCCCAAAAAGTGGGGGTTTTTATTGAAATTAGATTCTAGTCTCACTAAAGTTATGTGATATATAGTCTAATTAATTTCATTGGAAGTACTTTAATTTAATCCCATTAATGAAATTATTTAAAAAAATTATATTCACTCACTGGTATTCTACTGTTGTTGATTATGGAATAAATCATCAAATCATATTTAGACAACATATAGGTATATCGAATAAAACAAATTGATATTGTTATTGAGGGGTGAGAAGTTTTCTCAAATAAAAACATTTTGATCATCTGAATTTGAATGTTACTATCATTCATTTTACTATCCTATACCATAGGGTATTGGATATTATGTGTGAAATGGATGTTTTTAATGAGAAACAATGATATGGATATGTAATGGAATCAAAAAATGGTGAAGTAGATCGTTCCTTCAGAAGTAAAGACTTAGCCTACTTTCTATAATTTCACTATTATAATCTATGTTTACATATTTTTTAGTCCTATAATTAGTGTACTATTATTATATTCTTTACAAAAATAGAAACATGATTTTTTGTATCTTGTTTAGATTTGAATGTATTTTCATTATCTATTAATGAAAAACAATTCCAAATATATAAGAATGCAATGGTTTATTTATTTAATAATATAAATGGATGTTTATATTTTCTAGATATGGATAATAATATTTATAACATTCAAAATTTAAAGTTCAAGGTTAATTCTAATAGAACCAACCTTGGGCAGTGTTTCCTTGACATACAATTGAGAAATTAAACCAAACTATCTTTAGATACTGGTTGATAGATTGATTCGATTATGAATTGTCTGATTCATGGGTTTTTTAAAGAAATGATAATAAAGAAATAACAGGGAGAAAATGGTACATGGAAAGAATATTTTAAGATCTCAAACATAGTGATGTGTGTGGACAATTGATTAAATAATAATGATGTCGTTATAGGTACATTTTAGCTTTACGGATAAATTTAAATTCTAAGTTTATGTTAATTAAATGAAACCTAATAATTTTAATTTTAAAAAATTAAAAAAAAAGTTTAAAAATTTGTTCCAAAAACACTTAAGAATCTCTTTTAAAAACTCTAATCAAATCAGTGTGGTGAATACTTGATATAGTACTTCATTGGTCATCTCAGAGATTGTGGAATTGTTTAACAACACAGCCCACCTAGAAATCTACAATAGAAATGTGTGTTAATAAGTCATCATCATAAATTTTTGGACATGGATTGATCAAGGATGAGTTAATGATTCCTTCATATTTAGTTACGGGGTTATAATCTAGAAACTACTACATTTTTAATGGACTATCACTACTAAAAAACAATGATATTTATACATACCAATAGCCACAGTTTTACAAATCCATGGTTATAGGTATTTTAACAAAGGCTATAACCACATGTTACTCTAAACCATGGATGTTGGGTGTTTTTTAATGTTTATATCGATAGTTCTCTGGAAACATGTATATATCGTCTTAAAAAATCTATTGTTTTCATAAATTATTGTGATAGGCTTCTGACCTTAGCACATAAATTTTATTTTCAAGAGTGAATGTGGTGGGAAGACCTATATCCATGGATTTGTTCTATTTCCGTGGTTTATAACAATATATATAAATATATATATACCTCAATATGGTCACAATACTGTGGTAAGGAGACTTTTCCATGATTGTGTTGGTAAAAAGATAAAATTCATCTGGTATATAATTATTTTAAATATATAACCATGATATATAGGGGCTATACCCATAGTTTTCCACCATGAAAATAGACCTTATATCCATAGTTGAAAATCATGAGAGACATTTCCCCGATTTCCAAAACAATGACTATTAGTTATATTTCTATGGTTGAAAATGTGAAAATACCATCTTAAAATTTTGGTAATTGATTTTTTCTATATCTACTATAATATGATTCACATCAAAATGGAACCATGACTATAGATTATAAAGATGGTTTTAACATCTATAGCCAAAGTTCTGGACCATGGATATAACCAAATTCTCATATTGTGTGTTTTTAATCTAAATACATTATTAAGAAAACCTATTAGAAATAAACTAAGAAAAGCTTGATTATTTATTTTATGATGATTTGGGTTTTTGATGTACTCATATAGTAATTATCATTTAACAAGATGATAATTAAGTAAAACAAATACTAATTCATTTGGATATCCTAATGAAATAAATTGATATTATTTCCATACCTATATTGAGAACAATATGTGTGTGGGTTGTGATGATATTTTCCTACAGAGATAACAAATGGATGTAGTAGTTAGTTATAAGAATATTGAACTTGTAAGAGTCCAAGACCAAAAAATACAAAATGTTTCTATGATAATGTTTTAGATGATTCATTAATGGTTTATAGAAAAAGAACCAACTCTAGTCATGTATGATCTATAATTGTGTAGTAGTATTTACGAAGAACCCAAAATAAATAAATTCAATATTATGAATAAATATTTCGTAATGTTGTTAAATGTTTAACTTACTACCTATTTAGAGTTATCGGAGAAATCTAATTCAATAAAATGGTAAAAATAAAGAAATATAAAATTAACTAGGTGTATTATATATTTTTGTACCATGGTGGATGAACCTGAAGGTGTATGACCCCTAGTGTGAAAGTTTTATTTCTTTGAGAAAAATTACATGAATGACAGTGTGTCTAACTATAAATCGCTCATAATGAAGAAAATCAGTAAGATATTTCATGATTTTTACTATGATGAAATCATTCCACCTATTTTAATGATTAATTCCATTCAGATATTGTTCACCATAATAAAATACATCGATTATTATATATATTAAATGGCCTCCAAAATGGAATTACTTATAGGAAATTTTGTTGAGGATATTTATTCAACAAAGACCAAGGGTGGTAATATTCTAAAAAATGTTTTATGATATGCATGATACAAATATCCATTTTTTTACTGAAGAATTATTCTTGGATTTGGAATACCAAATTTAATGATGTAATTAAATAGCATGGTTTCAATACGATTGATAATGACTCTTGTTTACATAAGATGAATCGTGTAAAAATATTAGTGTTTATGATGTTGTATGTTGATCACGTAAAATATAACAGTAATGTAATATAGATACATTAATCATTGATGATATAATTGTGTAAGTTAATCTGGATAAAATAAATGGGTGAAGCCGCCTACATACTAGGTACAAAGATTTATTGATATAGATATAATAGTCAAATTGGACACAATTTATACACTTACATTGGTTATTTCCTAAATAAATATATCCTAGATAAATCCAATAAGTAATCTCTAATATTTTTTCATGGAACAAATATTTCAATTGTTTTTTATACTTTTATTGTGTTATCATAGATAGATATAATTCCATATGAATATTATATTGGTTCAATCATTTAAGACATGTTGGGTACTTGATTAAATGTTGCATATGCTACTAATATAATTAATATATTATAATATAATCCAAGTGATAGTTATTGGATTATTGTGAAGAAAATTTCAATTTATTTGAGAATGTAAATGGTTTTATAGTTTATAGGGGAGAATTTTTCCATTGTGAAAAGGTTTACATAGATGTGAGTTTTTAGCTAACAAAGATGATGTAAAATCTCAACCTGGTTTTGTGTTTTTTTTGGAAATGGTGGACCTATAAATTGGATGATTTAAAATATATACACCATAGTCAACTCAATAATAGAGGGAAAATACATCACAACTTATTATTTTGTGACCAAATTTATTTTGATTATAATTATCATATTTTAAAATTTTTGGTTCCTCGAATTCGAATAGAAATCGAGATATATTGTGAAAAAAGTAGATGTTACTCAGGATAAAGAACCATGATCTCACAAAAAGACCAAACATATTATTTGAAAATATGATCTAATATATGATATCACTAAGAGGGATGATTTATGGATCTATTGGGTGGGTATAGAAGATAATGTAGTTGATTCGAAGATGAAGTCATTATTACAAAAATTTCAAGAGGGTTATGTTAGGTCTCTAAGTATTCAAAAATTGTGATATTGATGTAATGGATAAAACATTTGTCATAATATAATAATAAAACCAATCTCCATTTTTAATTTTTTTTGTGTGATAATATTTATTTGATATAAACAGTCGGATGATAATATTACCTCATAGAAAAACATTGAGTTTTCCTAAATCGATGGTCATCATAGAGTAGTATGGGTTGTAATGGAATATAAATATTAGCAATTAAAGAATACTATAATAATTGATAATGATGGTATATAATAAGAAATTAATAGATTAAATAGTTAATAAGTAGGGACTTATTAGTTTAACTAACGCACTGAGTCTAATTCTGAAAAAAAAAAGATTGTAACTTTGGCTACATCTCAGACTTTGACACCTAAAGATAGCAAAGATACTAATGATAAAATGATGGCAAAGATGGACTGTGTCTCTGATGATAAGTGGTCTCTGATTGTAGTATGCTCGGAGCTCCATGTTGGGGAAGGGTCAGAGAAGATTTCTAATATTGTTACTTCGATGGAAAAAATGCATAGTGTACAATGTAGGGATGTTGATCCCATGGATACTCCCTTAAAATATTTTATTGTTTCTTCTAATACTGATATTGTTTCTCTTGTTATAGGAGATTTAGATCCTTCAGCAGGGGCTGGAATCATTCCTCCTTCAGGGGGAGTTTCTTCTGATTCTCTAATTGCCAAGTTGCAGGTTCCTGTTTCAGCAAGGAATGAAGATGAAAAAACTGAAGCAGAGGACTGCCAGTGGAAACAAGCATGAACAAGAAGCCAAAATAAAACGCAATGAATGGAGGAAATGAATAAAATTGAAAATGATCAAACCACCAGCTCTGATGAAGACATTGAAACTCTATTGCAGCGAGCTCAGGAGATTTCAGACCGCTACTCTGGAGGAAGAGGTCGGGGACGTCTCAGCACTAAAATGTGGAATGAGATGAGAGCCCAAGAGCTCAAAATTGGTGACAAGATAAGGAAAAATATGGGTCTTCAATAATTTATGTCTTTACACTGTTTCCATGTATTTCTCCCCTTCGACCATTTTTATAAAAAAAATTATGGGGCTTGTCCCATTATCTTTAAAAAAAAAAGGATTGTATGGTCATTATATATCATCATTACATGATATTTGGGAGAAACATAACATGAGAAACTTCATAATTTGATACCCTTATTTTGATGATAATGATTTATATATCTAATTTAGTGTTTTCTATTTTTCTTCTAATCATGTTGTCTGTTAGGGCATAACAAAGATGTTATTTGTTTCACTTTTGTGATAGGTAAATGCATCAATCCCTTTATTGAATTAGGAAATAATAAATACATGGTTAAACAAAGTGTTATTACATTTGACATAACAATCTATTAAGAGAGGGGATATGTGATGTGATCATCAATAAAAGAATGACATGTGACATAATCATTAACATGATCAGTCTAGTTTGAGAATCAAAAAAGGGGTTTTATATAAGATAAACATGTTCCATGTTTGGTGGTCACTCATTATCATGAAAAATTTGATTATAAAGGTATAAATATTATTTCTTTAATACATATCATGGGGGTAATGGTCAAATATTGATATGTGTATTTTTTATGAAGATCTATCCACACCCATGCATAACATGGGTAACATTGATACTTATCACTAGGAACCTATATGTTTACATCTATTTAATAAGGATTTCATATTTTTTCAGTAGTAATAATGCTTGTAGGATCAAATAGATTGGCCATTGGACAAGGATTAGGTTTTTATAAAATTGTTTTATGCAATGTGTAGATAGTTCAACTAAATCAAATCCAAAATAAAATTTTAAATTAATTAACATAAAGTTGTAATATTTCACACAATTCTAAAGTGATATTTTATAGAAATTATGAGATTATTGGATGTTAAATAAAAAATATCCATGATTTTAGGTGAAAGCCTCATCACAAGAAGTTTCATTGGTTATAATATATTATTACATGATTAAAAGGCAGACATTATATGTGGATAATATAGATTCCATTCATTGATGTAATTAAATGATAATATATAATAGGAATAAATGTATGCAGAAATGTTGAATATGTTGATACATTTAATATTGAGTATAATAATTATAAAATGATACTCAACAATAATGGATATATAAAGGGATGAAATCTTTAATGTTTGATATAATCGATTATATGAAATCCTTCTGATACTCTCTACCTACAAGATTTATTTTATCACTAGGTAAAGGGGGTAAACTCCAATATATATTTAATATTTATAATGAAATATATTGGTATCCTTTTACAAGTGTAATCCCATTAAATGTTAGAAGATTTTTTTAAACACTTAGGAACGACATCGAGTGTTCCCCATCAATGATTTAAGAAACAACTGGATGTTTTTGGTATTTAAATTTATGTTGATTGTTTATATTTAAAAAAATTTCTATTGAACATATACCAAACACATTAAGAGATTTTATTGTATTTCTACTTTCCATATGAATAACCCATAAAATTTATCAAGATTTCAATATTACATTCCTACATATTCATACATGTTGTGCTAAAATTAATTTTTTTTCTCAAAATGTCTGTTGTATTTGTAATTTCCCCTTTTCATATATATAATAAGTGTATTAATCATCAATATAAAACATTGGGATATGTATTTAATTGTTGTGGTGGATTTTCACACGTGGTTATGTTGCACTTGTATTTTTATTAATAATGTTTCATATTGTGTTATTTTAATTTTTTTTCTATCTTGTATTGTAATAATTCTTCCCAAAATAAGATATCTTGTATTATTTAAATATAGTAATTCATTGTAATATACCAATCAAATTAATTTTATTTAATGGGATCATTATACTAAAATGATGCGTTGTTACATCAAAAGATAAAAATGGAATCAAACATCACAAAAATTTATTTGAAGGTTGTGTTTGATGGTATCATCAATGCATTATTTAATTTTCAATGTAATGAATAAAATGGTGTTGAATTAATGTTAAAGGTTCTATAACATAGGTTTGTTTTGAGAACATATTTTTTATACATATTTTTAAAAATTAATGGTTGTATAATGAATACTTATGTAGTGTAGTGTTGGTTGTGAAAAGATTGTGAACCTTCTCATGTACAGTTGTATATATTAGTCATATACGTTGGTTTAAAATAATATTTATTATTTGAAACATTTTATCCATAGATATGATTAAGACTATTTAAAAGTTAAAATTAGAGGAGATTACTATATTTATTATGGTTACATTTTTAAAAAAATATTAACTATATTTTGGATTCTAAATACTACTTCTGATTTTTTACAGGTACATAAATCATGAAAATAACATGCTTTTTTTAAGGGATATAAAAAAATAAAATCAAAATCATTACATATTTATAACATAAAATAAATATTATAGATCAATTAAGATATTTTCACAATTGATACATTTTAATGTTTTGGGAGTTTAATAATGAAATTGAATGATATAATAATCACATGTTACTTAAAAATAGTTAGTTTTTATGAATCAAGATTTTTATTTATTTTTTTAGTGGAAAATAAAAAAATATATATATATGAATAAAGTCCAAAGGTATTATTATTGTTATAGAAATATTATATTTGGATTGTGTACAAATCAATTATTCACCATATTGGACAATGATTCGAAGATGGATGATCAGTTGAGTATTATAAATGACGAAGATGAAGTTAACTCAAAGGAAAATTTCATTATGAATTTTATGAGAATAATCATAAAAGGAAATTTAGTGAAAAAGAAAACTGATTAAAAGTAGGATATTAATCAACTAAATGAGAAATATATCACAAAATGGGTATATCCATGATTGATAATAGGATTAAAAATTAGTTGAATTCATCTATCATTCAATAAAACAGTTATATCAGCTTACAAAGGTACTGAGACATCACCATTTTTTTGTGGAGTGTATGTTGAGGATAGTATCCACTATTTTTATGTATTTGTAATCTATAACTAGTATTTATATATTCAATATTGAGTTATATATCAATCGAATAAAGACCATAATGGGTGGAAAATAAGTTCATGTATTTATTATCTCTTTAAAATCATTTTTAATTTTATTATGATTTTTAAAATATGATCTTCTTTAAAAAGGAACGTGATACATCATGGGCTATAATTTTCATTAAGGATTCCCTTATATGCGGAATTGTTTTTCTAGAAATAATTATTTCAATCAAAATTGTTAAAACATATAATTTCATTAATAATTGACAATATTTGAATCATATAATAAGAAATGTTCATAAAGAATTATTTAAAAAATTATATTTCTATGTTTTTTATATTTTAAAATATATTAATTTATTTATATTTTTTATGAAATTATGGAATGGTTTCATTTCATATTAAAAATTTTATATCTTTATGAAAGTGTATATATAGATAAAAACTAATGTTTTTAAAGATATAAATATTTCATATAATTTATGATAAAATTATAAAGTGTTCATATTTTTAAAAAAATATATGACTATTTTTTCTAATTTTTCATTTTAATTTCTTCCTCATATTTAAATTATTCAAATGTTAGTAATTTTAAGTTATATATTCATTTTCTAAATTTTATACTAACATTTCATAATATATATTGATAAAGTTTTATTTTAAATAAAACATACTATTTCTTTTATTTTGACGATGGTTTATGGTTGGATGGTTGTAATTCAAAAGAAAAAAATATAATAAATATTATACAAAATATAAAAGGAAGTTAGACTTATAACATTAAATATTTATTGTATAATGATTTATGGATAATGGGACATTGGGTAGGACTTCTCACTAGACCCACTATTCTGATTCAGTATATAGAGATAGTGGTTAACTTCCTAGTGCATCGTACGTATTCCTCTATATGATAACAATTTCTTATGATATAAATTCATGTCACATTTGATTATGAAAATATTGATTCATGTGGAATATTTTATTATGAATTTATAATTTAAAAAATTTAATGTAAAATGATATTAAAATTATCATGACCGAAATAAATTAATTTAATTTAATAAAAAAATTAATCAAAAATAATAATAAGTATAAATACATATAAAGTGAATCAAATATGAAATATAAATGAGATACACAAAAAAGTATATAGTGATATAATGTTAATCCCACATTATTATAATTTATTCCTTCCAATGTTGAAACCCTCGATGTCCATGATCATGTGACATGGGTCCCCCAAACTATAAAGACTTAATGGTCTTTCATGTGTTTTGTGAGATAAATATTGTAAATTATAATAGTTGGTAGTAAATGAATAATGTATTCATTGATCTATATATGGTTGGTAAAACTAACAGATAAGTGAATTGAAATGTATATATATATATAAAAGAGAAAAATAATCAAATGTATTTGATAGTCTCATTGTTATTAAAACTATTTAGGGGTTATGGGTGATAAAATAGACATTTTTTCCTACCTACATGTACATGGAATTTGAGAAATGATAAATCTTAAAAAATAATATTAAAATAAGGATAATTTATCATTAATAAATTTGTGTTAATTCACATTTACCTAATTTTTTTTTCTTCAATTAAATTTCTTATTGAAAATGTATAAACAATGATATACATATGGAAACAAATTTTTTGTTGTAAAAATAGTGGAAAAAATGTTTATCAAATATTCAATACAGAATAATGAAATATTGACCTCTAGTAATGGTCATGACTTATATAGAATTATTAGATTTATTCTGGTCCTGAAACATCATTTTTTACCACTAATCTTTGCACATAAGGCGACTTGGGACCTACCCAAGGTATATTCCTAACTACTATATAATGATAACTAGTTCAAGTTAATTAAATAAGATCTAAATGGAATGATTTCACCCAATAATGAATAAACTACATGGATCTTCCAACTATAAGGATAGTCTGACCACTCCAGGCACTTGAGGTCCATGCGCAACATCAAATAAATTGAAATATTAAGAAATAAGAACCAATGAGGCATAATTAGAACATATAACCACTAAAACTCAAATTAAACATTTAATAATAGTTTTTTATGGAAACAAACTGCAATAAAAAAGGAAAAAAACCTGATAAAACAAAAAATACCTAAAAAGAAACCCCCATGATACATGACTCAATAATCATGTGACCTAATGGTCTTTATCTATCATCAAAACTGACCCGCTATAAGAGTAATCATAAAGCAGAACCTAAACCTAAAAAATAAGCCAGGTATACAGATTCTGTGTGGCACAAGTAGGTTGTGAGAAAAAAACAATTAGGAAAAAACTATATAATCAATGGATTTTATTTCCCAAAAATACTCTGAAATGATAGTTTCATAATATATTTACAAAAAAATATTTTTATCTTATTAATGTAACAAATTGATAAACTATCCAAGAAACCCATTTTTAAAAATCAAATTTTTAAAGAATCATTTAATATTTTTTAAAATTTTATATCTATCCTTTGAAAATACCATTCTTAATATCTTTCAATGTCTATATTAGAAGAATCCTAGAAAGAAGCTAAATGGAAAATAATCAACTGGATTAATTAATCTAATCAATAACGATGTAAATGAAATAATGAATTAAAAAAATCCATAATAATTCTAAAACTATAAGATATAAATAGTAATAAAATAGTTATACTTAGTAAGGAACCCCCAAAATAAGAAAAGATATATAATCATGGTCAATTACTAATAATCCCTCGAGAAAATCATAGATATACATGGGTTGGAATACTATAATGACATATCAATGATTTTTTATGTTTATACCCAATCAGATACTTTCAACTGCCACATTGGTGAAACTTTGACAGGAAATACAATACCATAAAATATATAGTCCATCTAATCATGACTTGATAGTTACTATCCCTCATCCCACATTATGATTCATAGGATCCATATGATTGTGATGATAATAGGATGTGAGGTAGCGTTTAAGGGAAACATATCTAGAGAGATTCAATGTATATTAAACACATAATCAACTAAACTACCTAAATCCATCCATAAAAAAACCCCTATAAAAAATAGAATTATTCTAATGCTACTACATGAGGGATATTTCTTGTAGGATCAAGGTTAACATGAAGAACCATTTCAAGACACCAATCATGAATCATCATTTCAAACTAGTTTTAAATTTTAAAAAGATATTTTATTCATTTAAAATACATTTAAAAACAAGTGTGATTATCTAATTTTTTACTAAAGTTTTGAAATGGTTAATTCAACCATGTTTATAAAAACACCATTAATGTACCCTTGAAACACATTTTGGAGACCAAGGGATATATTGTGAACTCAGTTAGTAAAAAAGTGAGCACATGAATTTCACATATATATATATACACCAAAATGTTTATAAAATACCAAACATATATATCAGTATATCCAAACTAACACACAAATATATAAATTTATAAGTAATGACAAAATATGTAACTAACGACAAAATTTAATTCACTTATCATAACAGAAAACTCTTCTTGTAAAACCATCAAAACCTATAATGACATATAATTCAAACAAACAAAAATCAACCATCCGGAACTAACTCATTAAAAAAATATCAAAGCCCAATAATTATTTAAAATACCACAATTATTTGAAAATGCACCTTATTTATTATAACAAATATATAACATACATATATTATTAACATAATGGAATAGGAATTTCAAATTATATTAAAAACTTCTTTTTTTAATCCTCTAACACATAATGTTTTAAATATCATTTAATAAATTTAATATAATGAGAATATTTGATAAAAATAAATTTTGAAATCCCTAACCATCATATAGTGTGCTATGGAAAAGAAAGTAATGAAATCTACTACTTCAATGGTGTATATATGTGACCAAACACTAAAATAAGAATGGAACAATTCCAAATGAAGCAATTTTAATCATGAATAAAAAATAATTTGGGTTAACTGTAACATCCCAAGTAAATTAAAAATAAGAAATATTTCATATTTATTAATATTTGTGAATTAAATGTTAATTTTACTTTAAAGGGGTTGATATGTTCGATAGCGTACCCGATACGCAACAACAAGTTTCTTTGAAATCTTATGTTGCACACTAATAATATAATATTATTATTTTAAATGATTGTTAACTCCTAGCCATTGTATTGGCGGGAATGAAAAAACCTAACTAAAATATGATTATACATGTTTATTAAATGTATTTACATTTATCTAATAAAAAAGTTAGAGGCTTAAAATATGAACGAATTTATTTTTAAGCATAATTTACATTTAAAGGCTGATTTACTACCTTTTAATGGAAAACCCACTTTAAATATAATTTGGGTCACATTAATACATTATAATTGACCAAATAAAATCCTTCTTTAGAATGGGGACATAAAAATATACTTTTTTAAAATATTTGTAATTTTTCCGATAAAGTTCATTTTTTAAGGAATATTGAAAATATTGTATTTTACTTCAAAACTGCGTTTTAATCTAATTTATTTATATGGTTATATTATCTTTTTAATTGGGTTTAAAGTGCAATTAGAATATATTTTTACCATTTAATACAATGTTTGTCAATGGAAATAATTTCACTTTGAAATTGGACATAAACGAGTATCAATATTTTGATAGTTATTGTTTCATAAAAATACGCTAATTGTTTTAACAACAAGAATTAATTTTAAATTAATTAATTCCAATTATATGTTTTTAATTTGGAAAAATAGAAATCATTTTTGAATTCAAAATATCAAATAACACTTACGCTGATGTTTCAGTATTTTTCTGATAAAACTTCAATTTTTGATGAATAGTGAAACCACTTAGTAGTAGTTAAAAAAGCTGACTTTTTCAATTAAATGAAATTTTAACACTTCTGTGAATTGAATTTTGAAAATACAACATACATGGTTGTTATTAGTAAGTAAAATTTGGATCAATAAGGTGAAAATAATTTTTTTTGTGAATAGTGACTTTTGACATTTATTTACCGTGGTAAAAGGTAAATGGGTTAATTCAAGGTAAACAAAATTTTTAATATTTCACAATTATCTTAACACTTGTCTAAATCTTATTGGATGAGTAATTGCCGACCATGGGCATCCTTGGGTCGATTTTGGGACCCCATGGATCCACTTATGAATGATAACGACACATTTGATTAATTAATTTAAAATAAATCCAAAAATGACAAAAACATAAGTCTTTTTGTAAATTAATTCATATATGGTGTTATATAAGTCATTTTATCGACTATAAATATTATTTAGAAATATAATAATATTTTCTGCATGATAGTATTTGTTTTATAATTTCTAGATATCGAATAAATTAAAATATTTTTTACACAATAATGACGCAGTACTTACCTCATTAATAAATGATTTAAATAAATAATGTTATAATGAATCAAATATTATCCAAAACCTGTCCAATTCTTATTGGAATATTTTATTTCAACCATGAGTTATCTTATCATTTACTAGAATTATTTTTGGACCTTTAGAAACCGAATATCATTATATAATAAAATAACATTTTCACACTTTCCAAAAGAGCCCCTCCTCCCCCTTATAAAAGGAGACAATATCTATCCAATTCCTAACACCTCTCAAGACATTTGGCTTGTCCAAAATCTACCCAATTAAGATCCCTACATCACTCTATTCTTCATAGAATCCTTACCTTAGGCATAAGGCACTTCAAGAATTCAATTAGTTCAAACCAAAGGGAGTTACCCAAATTAAAGGTAACAGTTTCTCTTAAATAATATTCTTTTACATTACTTATCCAACCCCTAAACTCTTTTTATTCCTATTTTTGTAACAACACCAGAATCCTAAATATACTAGGACGTTTTTCTAAGAAGGATTCGAACTACACTTACACAAACCTCCATCTAATGGATGTAGAACATTGTGTTTCTGTGGATGTCAAACTAACGCCTCACGAAATGATGATTGTTCAAATATCTCAAACTGACTCTCATGGTGGCCATTATGGTGGAACTATATTTATATATGATATATATTAATTTAATTTTTTATTTATGATTTTTTATTTTCTATTGATATCATACCATCATGGTTTCCATTATGGGTAAACACAATAATTTCATTTGAGGAAGTGAGGACTATTGGCCCCTCAAAGTGATATGACTCGTTAATGCCATATATGGGATGTATAAAGGATGGATTTAATGATATTATATATGATATTATACCAGAATTATAATATACCTATGTATCATTATGTTTTAATCCCATTAAAATAAGAAATATATATTAAAGTAGCGTTCATGCGTACGTACAGCTTACCGTCTCCATGAACAGTGCATTTGATTTCTTACCTCCAAATGTTATTTACTATTATAAATACATGTATATACAGGATATATATGATATATATGATATCTAAATCATGAATATCATTCTGGATATAATGAATTATTGACCACATGGACAACTTGTAAATGTAAAGTGTTCATTTTTACTCAAGTACCAAATATCAAAAAAATGGATGTTATTAACTTAAATGATTAAATAATGTTTATAACATGGTACTAAGTGATGTAAAAGGAATAATAAAATTGAAAAAGGTTCTTAAGGAATTATAAATTAACTTTAGTTTATTATTCAAGAGATTAAATAATGATCGAGTCAAGTCGGACACGATGTAAGGGACTTCATCTAAATCTCCTTTCAATGAGGCATATTTAGTTTTATACAGAACTTTATTTTATACAGTGTATAAACCCCCTTGACTTTTCATTTCATTCAAAGGGAATAATTTTATATGAATCATTTTACTAAATGAAAAAAAGTACGTTTTTTTACGTAAGTGGTGACAATGACCTTTACGCCGTCGTGAGTATTATTTGATCTTTGGCTTCCTTAACAAGCTGAAATGTTTTTAAAAGGAAAAATAAATACCATATACTATTTTTTATGTATTTTGGAATTTAAAATGATTTTTAGAATGGATTTATTATTTAAATATCTTGAAATGATATTTTGCTATTGCAATGTGGAAATTTTAACATTCCATTATGATTATGTTATGACCATGTTATGGTTCTTGGAAATTATTTACGTATATGGGTGGTTCCACGATAAACCTAGGGTGGGTGAGCCTGAGATAGCTCTCCAATGCATTGGGTAACATGACGGAGGTAAACGTGAATGTTTCTCCTATGAGATTTAGGGAATATACTATGATGGGTATTTTAAAGTAAATCCCTATGTAGCTATAATAGCTACATTGTAAGCATGTTATGGATACCACAAGTTACCTTTATGATTTATGATTTCTATGTGTTATTCATAAATATTATGTTTTCATGAGGTAAGTAAAAGAGTTTATTTTTTGTATGTATTAATAAAAAAATGCTTTCTTTCATTGTTTGACAACCCTTACTGAGTTTTTTATGCTCATCCCATGTTTTGAAATGTTTTCAATGGACTTAAAGATGAATAGGGTCAAGGATGGGATCAAGGAAAAGTCATGATGTCTAAAACCTGGAACTAGACATGAATATTTTATTCAAGAGTTTTTATTTTATAAAAAAATGGAAACTATGTAGAAGTGTCTACTTTGTAATCTTTTGAGATGTAATAGTTATGTCCTAGTTCTCTAAAACTCTATGTCTGAAAAGATCCTCAATGTAAATTATTCGTTTTATTCAAGATTATGTAATGTTATATGGTCGGGTCCTTATAGTTGGTATCAGAGGTCATTATAGATAACTTTAGGAGTTAGGGTGTTGTTAAATTGATATCCATAAAGTAATTTATGTTAATATTAAAATCATATACAATTAAACATTATCATATTGCTTTGCCTAAGATATTTATGTGTTAAGAATGGTTTTCCACTGAGGAAACAGGGCAGCTATGATGGGATGACATCAGGAGGAAGTCAACCTATAAAATCAAAAACCTAAGATGGTTAGAATCAGAATTGAATAGTCTGTTACAGTGATGTCACCATTGACTCAGTCTATAAATGGTGGTGGTATCCATGTACAAGATCAGCTATATCAACCATAGATGAACATGTCAGTAGTGGAGCATTTCATGAGGCAACATCCCCCATCATTCAGAGGATCATCTGACCTTGTGTTAGCTGAAGGGTGGATTAAATCAATGGAAAAGATTTTCTATGTTATGGGGTGTTCAAAACATAAAAAGGTTTGTCTTGTTGTTTATTGATTTGAAGGTGAAGCTGATCAGTGGTGGTTGATGGTGAAAAATATCCAGGATAGTGAGGAGATTGATGCTCTCAATTGGAATGAATTCAGAGGTATGTTTCTTGAGAAATATTTTCCTAAGGTGGTTCATATTAGAATGAAAAAAAAATTCCTAGAATTGAGGCAGGGGGATGACTCAGTGGCTACTTATGAAGAAAAATTCACTCGACTAGAAAGGTATGCTCCAAATTTCATACGAGATCTTGATAGTAAAATCAACCATTTTTACTCAGGATTAAAGCCAAAGTATCAAAGGGCTTTAGATTCTCGTGAGTTAAAAATTTATGAAAAACATGTCCGTTGTGCGGAGAAGGTGGAAATGGAGTTTTCTAATGATCAGGTGTTCATTGAAAAACAACAGAATAAGAGGTCTAGGTGGCAGGCTAAAGAGAAGAACTCATCAAAAAAGATTGATGGTAAGAAACTTAAGATTACAGTTTATAAAAATTGTGGTAAAAAGCATGCTGGGGAATGCCTTTGTAATTCTGGTAAGTGCTACTGATGTGATAAAATTGGACATAAGGCTCGTAATTGCACTGAAAAAGATCAGGTTAATGGTAAGACAAAATCTGATTTACAGTCAGTAAAATGTTTTAAGTTCAATGAAATGCATCATTATTAAAATGAGTGTCCAAGAACGAACTCAACAAAATAAAAGCAACTACACTACAAGAAGAAAGGGGCCTTGAAATCCTTTGCATCTACTTCAGCAGATGTTGGGCCATCAAATGAAGTTGTATTAGGTACACTATTTGTTTGTTCAGATTATGCCAATGTGTTGTTTGATTCAGGGTCTAAACACTCTTTCATTTCTGAGAATATTTCTAGTAAATTATGAATTCCATCTCAAGATATGAATTCATAACTTAAAGTAATAACACATAATGAAATGTTGAGGAAAAAATAAAACATAAGAACATTTCGATCCTAGTGTGTGGAAAGAATCTACCTAAAAACATTATTATTTTGCCTCTAGTGGAGTTTGATGTTATTTTGGGAATGGATTGGATTTCTGTTTATCATGATAAGATTGATTTCAGAGCTAAAG
Organism: Viscum album; assembly: GCA_963277665.1. Lineage (NCBI taxonomy): Eukaryota > Viridiplantae > Streptophyta > Magnoliopsida > Santalales > Viscaceae > Viscum > Viscum album. The sequence goes on along the minus strand of OY728119.1, from coordinate 1,006,074,127 downwards.
AGGTTTCATTTCATAAATATTTTCAGTTTGTATACAAAAATGAACCCTTAATTTTGATAACATATCAAGAATCTGAGAAAATAATAAAAGATGAAAATAAATGTTACCTTACAATTATTGTTGAAAACAAAGGAACTATTTAGATTAATTATGTTCCAGTGGTAAGTGAGTACCTTAATGTTTTTCTTGATGATTTCACTGGTATTATACCTGATCGAGAAGTTTAATTTACTTTTGACTTAGTTATTGATGCTAAGACAATTTCAAAACCCCCTTATCGAATGGCTCAAATTGAACTTTTATAGCTAAAGAAACAATTTCATGAGTTATTAGATAAAGGCTTCATTCGACATAGCTCATCACCATGGGGTGCTCCTATTTTTTTGTTAAAAAGAATGATGATTCAATGAGACTTTTCATTGATTAAAGAGATTTTAATAACATCATTGCTAATAATAAGTACCATTTTCCTCATATCGATGATTTGTTTGATCAGCTCCACGGAGCTCAGTATTTTTCAAAAATTGATTTGAGATCGGAGTACCATCAGTTGAATGTAAAGGAAGTTTACATTCTGAAGACCGCGTTTCGTACTAGATATGGCCATTTTGAATTTGTAGTTGTACCTTTTGGGTTAACCAATGCACCTGCTGTATTCATGAATTTGTAGTTATGCATTTTATGGTTGTGTTCATTGATGATATTTTGGTTTATTATAAAAGTAAAGAGAATCATGAAGGTCATTTAAGGTTTATCTTGCAAACCTTAAAAGAAAATAAACTTTATGGGAAATTCAGCAAGTGTGAGTTTTGGTTACAACAAATTTCTTTCCTTGGTCACATTATTTCAAGAAATGGAAAAACTGTTAATAGTGATACAAAAATGTTGTTAAGGAATGGCCAAGACCCACAAATATAACTGAGATTCGTAGTTTTCTTGGTTTGGCAAGTTATTACTAGAGTTTTGATGAAATTTTTGCATGGTTATCTAGTCCATTGACTAAGTTAACTCGAAAATGTGTTAAGTTCATCTAGACAAAAGAATGTGATGATTATTTTTAAGAATTTAAAATGAGATTGGTGAATGCTCTTGTTTTGGCACTGCCATCCAGAAATGGTGAGTTTGTTATCTACAGTGATACATCATTGAAAGGACTGGGTTGTGTCCTAATGCAGAATGATCAGGTAATTGCTTATGGTTTACGTCAGTTGAACCAAATGAGTTAAATTACCCTGCACATGATTTGAATTAGCTGCTGTTGTTTTTTATTTAAAAATTTTGAGGCATCATTTGTATGGAGTAAAATGTGAAATATATATTGATCACAAAAGTTTAAATTATATATTCACTTAGAAAGAATTGAAAATGGTACATATTAGATGGCTAAAATGAATCAAGGATTATGATTGCATGATCCATTACTATCCGGGAAAAGCAAATAAAGTGGTTGATGCTTTGAGTCAAAAAAGTAATACTTCATTAACCATGTTACATTTGGAACAAGATCCTTTGGTTTTTGATTTGATAAAATTTGGCATAGAAATTGTCGGTGCAGAAAATTCTTCGGTTTTTTTAGGCATCGGTGAAATCAACTCTATCATAGAGAATAAATCAAGCGCCAAAAGAAGATAGTGAGTTGCAAAAAAAAGGTAGAGTTAGTTCAGAAGGGTAAGTTGACTGATTTTAACATTGATAATGATTGTGTTTTGAGGTTTTGGAAGAGATTATGTGTTCCTTGTGATTCGCAGTTGAAGAATAAGTAGTTATGTGAAGCTTATAGTTCCCCATTTTCAGTTCATCCCAGTAGTAGTAAGATGTACAGAGATCTTCGGGAGTATTACTGGTTGGATGGAATGAAAAGAGATATTGCTGATTTTACTGTGAAGTGTTTGACTTGTCAGTAGGTTAAAGTAGAGCGGAAGTTATCGAAAGGGATTCTTCAGCCTCTACTAGTTCCAAAGTGGAAATAGGAAAATATATCCATGGACTAAGTTGTGGGATTACCAAAGACATGTCGATGTAATAATGAAATCTGGGATATAGTTGATCGATTGACTAAATCTACTAATTTCCTTCCTATTCGAGATACATTGTCTCTAGATCAACTTTCTCAATTGTATGTTAAAGATATAGTCAGGTTGCATGGAGTTCCCCTCTCTATTGTATCTGATCATGATCTTATGTTTACTTTTAACTTTTGGAAAGGCCTTCATAAGTCGTTGGGTACTGAATTAAATTTTAGTACAACTTTTCATCCTCAATCAGATGGGCAATTAGAATGAAAAATTCAGACATTGGAGGATATGTTACGTTCTTGATCGATGGATTATCAGGGATGTTGGGACCAACATCATTCTCTGGTTGAATTTTCTTATAATAACAGTTTTTATTCCAGTATACAGATGGCTCTATTTGAGGCATTATATGGAAATCATTATCGAACTCCAGGTTTTTGGGATAAAGATGGTGAAAGGAAGCTGATGAGACCAGAATTGGTAGAAGAGATGGCAGAGAAAGTTTAGTTGATTCAGAAGCACATGAGAACAGCTCAGAGTAGACAGAAAAGTTATCCAGATAACCGAAGGAAGGATCTTTCTTTTGAGGTAGGTGATCGTGTCTTTCTCAAAGTTTCTTCATGGAAAAGTGTGATTCGTTTTGGTAAGAAGGGAAAGTTGATCCCAAGTTCATTGGACCTTTTGAAATTCTGGAGAAAGTTGGATCAGTTGTGTACAGAGTGGCTTTACCTCCATGTTTATCCCTGGTACACAATGTTTTTCATGTTTTGATGTTGAGAAAGTATATACTAGATCCATCTCTTGTTTTGAGTCCAGAGGTAGTTCAATTGGAAGAGAATATGTCTAATGAAGAAAAAACAGTCCAGATTCTTGACCGTAGAGAGCAAGTTTTGCAGAATAAGGTAATTCAATAGGTAATGGTTTTGTGGAAAAACCATATGATTGAATAGGCAATGTGGGAATCTGAAAATGCTATGAGGGATAAATACCCCCATTTATTTGATATGTGAATAAAATTGCGATGATGCAATTTCCAAAAGGGGGGAAGGATGTCATATCCCATGTAAATGAAGAATAAGTCATATTTCATATTTATTAATATTTGTGAATTAAATATTAATTTTACTTTAAAGGGTTTTCTATTCTTGATAGCATACCCGATACGCAATAATGAGTTTCATTGAAATCTTACGTTGCACACTAATAATCTAATACTATTATTTTAAATGGTAGTTAACTCCTAGCCGTTATATTGGCGGGAATGAACAAAACTAACTACAATATGAATATACATGTTTGTTAAATGTATTTACATTTATCCAATAAAAAAGGTAGAGGCTTAAAATTTGAATGAATCTATCTTTAATCATAATTTAAATTAAAAGGTCAATTTACCGCCTTTTAATGGAAAATCCTCTTTAAATATAGTTTTGGTCACTTTATTATAATATATTTGACCAAATAATATATTTTACCATTTAATCCAATGTTGGTCATTGAAATTAATTTCACTTTGAAATTGGACATAAACAAGTATCAATCATTTGATAGTTATTGTTTCTTAAAAACACGCTAATTATTTTAACAACGAGAATTAATTTTAAATTAATTAATTAAAATTTTAAGTTTTGAAATTGGAAAAATAGACATCATTTCTGAATTCATAATATCAAATAATTCTTAGGCTTAATTTTCTGTATTTTTCTGAGATACTTCAATTTTTTATGAATAGTGAAACCACTTAGTAGTAGTTAAAAAATAGAATTTTTCTATTAAATGAAATCTTATCACATCTGTGAATTGAATTTAGAAAATATGACATACATGGTTGTTATTAGTATGTAAAATGTGGTTCAATAAGATGAAAATATTTTTTGGTGAATAGTAACTTTTGAGTTTTATTTACCGCAGTTAAAGGTAAATAGGTTAATTCAATGGAAAAATAATATAATAATACTTTCAAATTACCTTTAAACTTATCCAATCCTTATTAGATGAGTAATGGATGACCATGGGCATCCTTGGGTCGATTTTGGGACCCCATGGAGCCACTTATGAATGATAATGATGCTTTAGATTAATTAATTTAAAGTAAAGATAAAAATGACATAAACAAAAGTCTTTTAGTAAATTAATTTTTTATGGTGTTATATAAGTAATTGTTTCAACTATAAATATTATTTATAAATATAAAACGATTTCCTAAATGATAGTATTTTTTGTAATTTTTATACATTTAATAAATTAAATTATTTATGACACAATAATGATGTAGTATTTACCTCATTAATAAATGATTTAAATAAATAACATTATATTGATTAAAATATTATCCAAAATCTATCCAATTCTTATTGGATGATTTTATTTCTACCATGAGTCATCTTATCTTAGACTATAATTATTTTTGGACCTTTAAAGACCGAATATCATTATATACTAAAATAATATTTTCACACTTTCCTAAAGAGCCCCTTCTCCCCCTTATAAAAGAAGACCACTTCTAACCAATTCCTTACACTTATTAAGCCATTTTTATGGTTCACACTCTACCCAATTAAGCTCCCTAAATCCCTATAATCCTCCTAGAATCCTTACCTTAGGAATAAGGCACTTCAAGAATTATTTTGGTTCAAACCAAAGGGAGTTTCCCAAAATAAAGGTAACGGTTTCTCTTAAATTGTTTTCTTTTATTTTACTTCTCCAACCCCTAAAATATTTTTATTCTTTTTTTTGTAACAATAACAGTATCCTAAATATACTAGGATGTTTTTTTGAGAAGGATTCAAACTAAACTTACACACACCTCCATCTAATGGATAAAGAACATAATGTTTCTGTGGATGGAAAACTAACGCCTCACGAAACAATGATTGTTCAAATATCTCCAACCGCCTCTTATGGTGGCCATTGTGATGGAACTATATTTATATATGATATATAATAAGTTTTTTACTTATTTATTCTTATGTATTTTCCATTGATATCATATCTTTATGGTTTCCATTATGGGTAAATTCAAAATTTTCATTTGAGGAAGTGCGGACTACCGCCCCCTCAAAGTAATATAACTCGTTAATGCCATATGTAGGACGTATAAAGGATGGATTTAATAATATTATATATGATATTATATCAGAATTATAATATATTTATGTATCATTATGTTTTAATTCTATTAAAATAATAAATACAAATGAAATTAGTGTTCATGCTTACGTATGGCTTACCGTCTCCATGAATGGTGCATTTAATTTCTTACCTCCAAATGTTATGTAATATTATAAATACATGTATATACTAGATATATATGATATATATGATATATAAATCATGAATATAATTCTTGATATAATGTCCTATTGACCACATCGACAACTTGTAAATTTAAGGTGTTCATTTTTACTCAAGTACCAAATATCGACAAAATTGACGTTATTAAATTAAATGATTACATAATGTTTATAACATGGTAATAAGTAATATAAAAGGAATAAAAAACTTGAAAAAGGTTATTAAGGAAGTATAAATTAAAATTAGTTTATTATTCAGGAGATTAAAGAATGATCAAGTCAAGTCGGACATGAGGTAAGGGACTTCGTCTCAATATCCTTTCATTGAGGCATATTTAGTTTTATACACAACTTTATTTTATAAGGTGTATAAACCCTTTTGACTTTTTATTTCTTTCAAAGGGAATCTTTTTATACGATAAATTTTACTAAACAAAAAAAAGGAATGTTTTTTACGTAAGCGGTGACAACGACCTTTCCGCCGCCGCGAGTATTATTTGATATTTGGCTTCCTTAACAAGCCGAAATGTTTTTAAAAGGAAAAATAAATACCATATACTCTTTTTTACGTATTTTGGTATTTAAAATGATTTTTAGAATGGATTAATTATTTCAATATCTTGAAATGATATTTTGTTATTTCAATGTGGAAATGTTTTATCTACTTTATGCTTATGTTATGATCATGTTATGGTTCTTGGTCATTATTTATGTATAAGGGTGGTTTTGTGATAAACCTTGGGCGGGTGAGCCCCAGATCGCTCTCCAATGCATTGGGTAATGTGACGGAGGTAAACGTGAATTTTCTCCTATGATATTTAGGGAATATATTGTGATGGGTATTCCAAAGTAAATCTTTATGTAGCTATGATAGATACATTGTAAGCATGTTATGGATGACACAAGTTACCTTTATGATTTATGATTTCTATGTGTTATTCATAAATCTTATGTTTTCATGAGGTAAGTAAAAGAGTTTATGTTTTTTATGTATTAATGAAAAATGTTTTCTTTCATTGTTTTATAACCCTTACTAAACTTTTTATACTCATCCCATGTTTTGAAATGTTTTCACAGGACCTAAAGATAAATAGGGTCAAGGATGGGATGAAGGAAAATTCATGCTTTCTAAAACCTGGAACTAGACATGATTCATTTTTTCAAGAGTTTTTATTTTATAAAAAAATGGAAACTGTATAGAAGTGTGTACTTTTTAATCTTTCGAGATGTAATAGTTATGTCCTAATTCTCTAAAACATTAAATATGAAAAGATCCCCAATGTGAATTCTACATTTAATTCAAGATTATGTAATGTTATAAGGATGGGTACTTATATTAACATTCACCCTAGGATTATTTCCAAGGAGACGCTATGGAATGTGAAAAAATAAATAAAGAGGCATAAAAGAAAAAGATGTTAAAGAAGCCTTCAATTAGAAGTAACCATCATGAGATTGAATAAGGAAGGCCCAACAATGAATGATAATTCAAGTCGGTAGGTGGACTGGAGGCCCATTATATTGACCCATTCCTTATTCAATCCATAATTACAAGATTTATAATAAGGGTTTCACAGTATTACATTTAAGGATCTTTAGTGATTATATATTTATATAAATATGAAAAAAACTTATTTCATAGGGAATAAATAAACAAAATCTTAATTTCTTTTTGAAAATTGTATTATTAAGTTTAAACACATGTTTCCTTCAAAACTCTTCATCATATTTAAAGATGAGCTATCATAGTTGATAAATTAAAATTGCTAAAATTTATACTAATCATTAAATCCGGTGATATTCATTTAAAATGTGGGATAATAAAAAAAATCTAAAAGGGATATAAATAAATAAAGGAATCCTATTTGTCTAGTGTAAAATAGGAAATCCCATGACAATTCTTACCATTATTACAATAAAACCATGAGCACAAAAATAAATAAAAAATAAAAAAATTAATATCAAACTTCTTTAAAATAAAAACCTTAAAATATAAATCTTAATAAGAAACATGTATGAATCTAGAGAAATGTGGGAACTCATGAGAGCATAATTTAAAAAAAAATAATACATTCATAATAAAACATTTCATACCTCATGAAATCAAAATATTTTTATAGAACTGATTTTCAATATAATAGGATAGGTAAATTCCTGCATAATATTCATAACCTCTATTGACTCATTTTTAAACTATGTCAGAATAATCAAATCACATTTAATTCCTTAAGAGTAACCAACTAATTTATCTCTTTCAATTTTTAACATAGAATAATATTTATACCCAATGAATTAGAGAACTATATAGGGATCACCCATTATCGTGAGCATTAACGAGCTCACCATTAATCACCTATAATTATCAATTACTATAACATGGAAAAAATTGCAACCCTAAGAATTTTTCTCATTAATCATTTTAATTAAACATTTATACTCTTAATAAAAACAATTTTAGTTACCTTATAAAGTGGAAAAAAGTTTCATTGTCCTAAGAAAAAAATTTAAATATAAAAATTTCTTAAAATATAGAGAAAATATTTTTCCTTTTAAATAACCATGGGAAGATGTAAATGATTATTTATAAGGAATAATATCTATGATGGAGGGTACATTTTATTAGGTTATGTACATAAAAAATATTCCTTTTCACATTTTAAAAAAATTTTAAATTAAACAATATAGAAAATAATAAAAATATAAATTTCTACGAAATTATGATGAATGTAAAATATAGATAATAATGAATTTTAAAAAACTATTAAGAACAAATAAGAACGTTCATAAAAAATTTAAAATAACACAGATATTGAGTTGAAAGAGTTCAAATAATTTTAATAATGATTTAACAGAAAAATACCATATAACTTTAGAAACACTATAATCCAAAGTACATTGAATGTGAGAACCTGAAAAGGAATTATAACCCAATTCAATTTTAATAAATTAATGATAAAATAAATTCATATGGCTATACATAAACCTTTAAAATTAAAACATTTTCTGAAAATTTCATGAATCTCAATGTAAGGAATTTGATATAAGAGATCCACATACATTAAACCTCTTCAAGCTTCATAAATTCTATAAATATTGAATAATAAAACTATTTTCATTATGTACATCCTTACTAACCTTTTTCATTATAATTTCATTATTATTATTTCATTAATATCATTTATTTCTATGAATTATTTACTTAATAAAAGGTTAAGATCACATTGAGTGTTTTTTAGGTCATTTAGTTTACAACATCAAAATAACATCAACCCATTGACTATGATAAAAGGGGTTTTAATTTCATTATTTCCTTAATAAAAAACAAGATATATATATCATATATATATATTATATACAATTTGAAAACCCACCATGTATGGAAATCATGGAAAATGACCCATGTAATTTCAGGGAGATGGTTGCCTGTACATACTCATGAAAAAAAATATTATTTTTCAAAAAATGTAAAATATAAAAAGTTGAAAATATTTGATTGTTACAAAATCATTATTACATTATACAGAACCTCTTGAATTTAAATGTATTCTCTGTTTATTTTTAAATTTTTTTCAGGGGTTAAAATTGATTAATAATGGTTTTTTGAGTTTTTTTGTAGGAATTTATGTTTGGTATTACTTGTAGGCGATATTTACAATATAAATGTTTATCTTACTTAGTAAATAATGTGTATAGAATAATCCATAAAACTTGTTTATGAAATAAAATAGTTTTATTCAATAAATATTATTCTCAAATCATAAAACCCGTTTACGATGTAAAATAATCACTTAAGTCCCTAAAATCTATTTTCAGAATAAATTATACCCCATATGATGTGTTCTACTGCAGATATTCATTATAGGGTATTTACTCCATAAAACAAGGGTTCATGAAAAAAAAACCCCTCTTTCAAGGTATGATTTATCTTCTTTTTTCATTTTTCCTTTATTATTTTATCATATGGTCATTCTCACTGGACCATAGATCTTATCAATGTGTTTTTTAATGTTTTTATCTATCTAGGTTCCTTTGTTCGATGCTCAATCTCCATAGTGGATTCACAATGTATCACTTGTTATGAAACCATTCATAATATTTACTTCTATTGGTTACGAAAGAGACTTTATAATGTTATTTTAACATTAATTAATTATGTTTTGGTACTTATTTATTCTGCTAGATCCATTGAGATATCATTTTTTAGAGGCAGACCCACATGTTGGTTATTGTGCGGTGTGTGAGGTTGTCACAGTATATCTGAACAATCCACTACACTGAATATTTTCAATCTTGTTATGTGATTCTATGATATGGGAATCATTTCTAGGGTCTATTTTTCTGTTCTATGATCATTCTGAAGTTGGTGTATCCCATTATGCGTAGAGTTTGATGTGAGTTTCAGTTTGGTGGTTCTGTCTATACCCTATGTTATGTGAACCATTTAATAAATTTTATTTCGTAATATTTTTTCTAAATTAAATGTAATTAGTTATCTATTTCTTTCTGTGGAATGGTTTTTTTTGGAAAATATGGGTTTCACCTTATTTTGGAAAAATAAAGATGATTTAAAATTCAATGATAAATAGATTGTTAAATGGGGATTTAAATATCATTTTGATGTAAAAGGGTGCTTGAAAATGTATTGTAAAATGTGTATTCCATTTGAATTGATTAGATGTGCCACACATGGAAACCTTAGGTACATAGGTGGGAGGTGTATTATTGGGGATCATATTTTGATATTGTTAGGAAGGTTCACTTTCTTGTGTTTTCATTACATCCTAGTGAGAGATGCATTTAGATCTAATAACATAACATGAAATTGTAATAGGGTTTAATTTTGATGAGTTCCCATTTTCATCATACCTTCATGTATAAGTTCTAAGAATGTGTAGGGCACAATAGTCATGAAGGGTGTGTGAGTGTCCTTGCTAACTAGACGGTGAGATATCCTTGGAAGGTTTATCCTTTGTGTGTTTTATTTTTACAACATTGACTTGATAAAAATATTTTTTATGAAATGGAAATGGTTTTTGGGATTCATTATTTCAAATAATTTTAACTTACCAAATATTAAAACTATTGAAAAAAAGACATTATTTATCATGATTTTGATAAAAAATGGTATTAATACTTATCATGTAATTTTAATATTTTTTAAAAATGAAGAATAAGATCTTTTTATAAAATGGTGTGATAGGGATCAACTTTTTGATATGTCACTGAGCAAGTTTGGCTCATAACGTTAACACACCATTCAATAATTTATAGACTGGATAATGTATTTTGATGAAACATAAGGCAAGGTACTATTGTAAGGAGGTGTGGTTTATGTCAATTGGGTATGCGTATCTAGTGGTGATATGTGGGATGTTTCCCATATTTTCATCAGGAGTAATTGTATCTTTATAAAGTTGTTTTTTTATCATACATATGTACGGTGTTTGGTTTAGTTTTTGAGTTGTATCACCATAGATGTATTTCCTTTTTATGACGTTTATTATAACAGTTGTTCTTCACATGTTTCATTATACTATATATATATATATGCAATCTATCTTCTGACAAGTTCGGAGGAATAATTCCCTTTACTTTGTGTTCGATTCCCATGTACTAGTCTCTATCATATGTGGATCTAGAATAGGGTTGGGGTATGTGGATGATTGGTTCAGGTGATAGTTTTTTAGGATAAACTAGGTTAGTTCATTATATATTGACATCATAGGATGGATTTCCTCAAGATTCCTTGCATTGGGACATTTGGTAGATGAGAGATTTTATTGGTTGCAATTTAGAGGGAGGCTTAGGAGAGGGTCTATCTAGTTCTTCCTAAGAAGCACACCATCATACCATGGTAGGTCGAGATGTATGTCTCTAATGTTGAGTTTTTACCTTAACATATGTTTCTCCATTTTATTTTCTAGATGAAAATGAGATTATCCTATTTTTTGGTAATTTTCTTCTGTTTTTTGTGTGAATAATTATTCCTTCTAGGCATCTTCATTATGTTCCTTAGTAGGGTGAAACATGTGATAGACCTTAAGGGAATCATACTTTGGATCATATTCTTATAGTGTATATTGTGTTATAATATCATGTTGTGTACCATAAAACATACAAGCATAGAACCCATTTGTTGAGGAGTAACCAGAATATGAGAAAGATAAATACTGGTCTCGAGAGTTTATACACTAGAATCCCATATCCATTAAATGTACGAATAAACCTCAAGAGGCATATGACTATATTGAAATGATTGATTAGGTTTTATTCTTCCTCTATACACCTCTCAATATCAAGGTGAATTACGTAATATTAAGGGATGAGTGTTCCAAAATGCGGTATTGAGATTATATGCTATTGTAAAATAATATTATGGGTTTGGATCATAATAGTTTCACAACTGTGTCTTTTAAACATTTATTCCTAGAATCTCTGATGATATAAAAATATATATAGTTTATCTCTTTGTAGTATGAAGATCATTCAATGTCAAAGAACACCAATCGGTTTACAGATCTGGTTTGTTTTTCTTTAAAGGTGGTGATGAATGATATTGTGAATGCTTAGAAATATCTTTTGGTTTTGAATCCATAAATTCAATCACTGTTATATATCATGATCATTGTACAGGTGGTGGAGTTAGTTCACAGTCAAAGGTTTCATTCACACTGATAATAATAGCTAATATTGTGACCCTGACTTTCTATCAGTGTGGAAGGGTAGGGAATATTTGGAAAACTTATCCTACACCTTCCACATTTGGATGTTATTGTGTACATCAATTCCATCTAAATTTGTTCAAATAGAATATTTACATTCCTCATTATGTTGAAGGGTATTCAGATACAATTGTGATTGCAGCATAATTAGATTCTTATAAGCATATAGGGCTCCAACTATAGACCTCAGGTGTGAATTACCTTCATGCAGTTAACGAGTTATAGTAGAGGTTGACACAGAACCATAGATGGTGAGGGGTACCATTTTTTTATATTCTATAGAAAATCCATTATATGATATTGGTTCCTCGCACTCATTTATATCATTATATTTTTAATGTTTTGATCTTCCAATGGATCACATATCAATTTTTTGGAGGTAGAAACCCATCTTGGAAAAGGGAAATAGAAGGGGTGTGGATGTCTATCGTGTCCTCTATTGGTAGATAATGTGGAGTTGGTATAATATTTATTCATTTTTAATTTTTATATTTTTTAAATTATAATTGGGATGGTTTTGATTGTATCTCATTCATTAGGGATTTATTTTTATCATCCAAAGTTTTATTACTTGATTTTAATTGGAGTTATCAGGTGTTATAGGGAGAGTGGTATATGATGCCTAGTTGTGTATGACTTTCCATTATAATGAATAAGAGTTCATTGTCCACCATTTCTATTTATCCTTATGAAATATTCTTTGTGGAATTTCTTCACATGGTTTCTAGGGACTTTAATAATGAATTCCTAAATGATGGTTTTTCCCTTCCTCCAATGAGGGAGGAAGAGTTTTTGATTGATTTGGTTTCGTGTAATCATTTGATCTGGATACCCCCTTATTTTTTGGAACCATTCAAAATAATAGATCTTAATATCTTGTTCTATTATGTGATGGATAATGTTTTTATTCACCTTAGCGTTTCACCATGGCTAAACCTTGTTGACTTTTCCATGAATAATGACATTTCACATCATTTATGTTTGGACTATTGAATATTGAATTGGGTGATGGTTAAAAATAATCACTCATGGACTAGTGTTGTTGAAATATATGATAATATATATGGGGAGAAGTGGTTTTTTAAGATTCATCTTTAGTTTGGATATCATTAGTTTATATTTCATAAGTCTGATATTTTAATGATTACATTCAAAATAATTTAAGACAATTATGTATTATAGTGTGATGCCTTTTGGCCAGAGTGATACTCCTATTATTTTTATGGAATTGATGAAACTTTTATTCTATTAGTATCATGATATATTTTTTTTTATTTAAAGATTATATCCTTGATTATTCAATACATGAGTGTGAGAATGAGAACAATAAAAATTTGGTTATGGACATATTTATAAAACACCAAAATTTATGTAATGATTTCAAAATAAAATTTATGGATCCAAGAGTTGAAGTTGTTGGGGACACATGATTTATATAAATAACCTATCAATCGATCCTAATTAGTTAATGACTCTCTTTTCATGGGAGGATCGATATAATAACTTTAAGATTTAGTGTATTTTGGGTCCTATTGGATACTATCGACAGTTTATCAAATGTATCTCAAAGTTGGTTTTAGAATTGACTACTCTTACTTAGAAATGGGTGAAACTAATGTGGAATACTTTCTGTTAGACGTATTTTTATTATTTTAAATGAGTTTCCTTTTATGATCATATTTTATTCACACATGAACTTAGTAATGGGTATGTGGTATATTGTGATGCTTTTTGTGCTGGTCTAGGTTGTGTACCTATGCAGGATGACCATGTGGTGGCCTATGGATCCCATCGGGATAGGCCTCATGAGATGAATTTCCCCCCCTCTTGATTTGGATAATTCTATAGTTCTGTATGTACTTAAGTGTTGATGAAATTATATCTTTAGTGAGGGGTTCATAGTTCATCCTGAACATAATATTCCAGCGTATGTCTTTTCAAATAAGTACATGAAGCACATATATAGTTGGTGGGTATATTACTTTTAGATTATTGATTTCGTTATCACCTACACCTTGAGGAAGGGAAATGTCATCACAAATTCTCACTTTGAATATGTTCGATCACATGTCGTCCTGATATTGAAGGAAGAATAGAAACATATGGGTATATTTTTTATGTTGCATCAAGGAAAAAATATAATGATTCAAGTATAGTTCTGACTAGTTTTCTATTGTCTTCAACTATTATTGATTCTATTTTGAAAGTCCATCAATAGGATGATGAGTTTAGATGAATCAGGGAAACCTTTTATAATGATGATACGTTTTCGGGTTCATCTCTCCCTTCTAATTGAATTATTATCTTTGGGAATTAGTTTGTCATACCAGTTTATATGAGGAGTTCAGTTTTGTTTGAATTTCATAGTACATTCTGGGTTATTCATTCAAACACTACAATGATATATTATGACATGAGATGATGTTTTTGGAAGCTCGGTACTAAATGGGACATTACTAATTTTTTTCCCACCGATACACCTTCCAACAGATAAAAAAATAGAATTTGAAATTTTCTAGTTTTCTCCATCCTCTTCCAAAGTCAGTTTAGAAATGGGATGATGTGTCTATGGAATACGTTATTCAATTACCATGGACTCTTTAGGGAAATAATGAAATCATGGTGGGGATTGATTGGATGATTAAATTATCCCATTTTATTTTGACCAAAAACAATGCTAAGGATAATGATTTGTGAATGTTGTATATATAAGAGATCATTAGGGTACATGGGTTTCCCATTGAAATAATTTTAGAAATGGATCCTATGTTTTATTATATATTTTTGAATTGTCTCGAAGATAATATGGGGACTATGGTATAGTTGGGTAAAACATCCAATCCAAAAAAATATGGTCACACAGAGCATACTATCTTGATACTATAGGATATTCTCCATTCCATTGCCTTATATTTTGGTGGATCATGGGATAGCCATCTATCGGTGGTTGTGTTTTCTTATAATAGTAATTTCTAGTCATCAGTCATAATAGATTCCTTATAATATTTTTATGGCCATTCTTGCAAGTCACATATTTTTTGTGATGTGATGGGAGAGGCTACTCCTATGGGACAAAGTCTTTTTCAAGAGATTTTTGTGATAAATCAAGATATATATTGGTGTCTATTAATATCCTAGAGTTATAAATTAAATTAAATGGATCGTTGACATAATCATTTGGATTTTTCTAAAGTTGAACCAGTTTTCTAGAATGTTTCTCCTCAGTTGGGTCATCACTATCTTGGAAAATAGTGGTAGGAAGCTCTATAATATATTAGAACATTTGGGGTGATTTATTGTATGAGAAAGGTTTATAATTGGTATGATTTTCCATCATGGTTAATGGGTATACTTGATATTTTCTACATATCTCATATCATAATGTACCACCAGGATTCCTCTCACATTATTAGTTAATAAGAGATCAATATGGATATGGGTTTTTTAGTTTTGGAGAAACCAAGTGAGATCATTTTTTCAAAGGTGAAATTATTTCATTTGAAGTCCATTTTATGGGTGAAAGTGGTATGGTGACACATATTAGATTCTCATGAGACATGGGAGCATGAATTATTAGTAAGGGAGTAGTGGCCTCACATTTTACTCGAGTAGCCTTCATCCACATTACTTATTTTGGATGAAAATACATGTGTTGGGGAGAATGTAACGTCCTTGATTTTCATGTAAGCACATTTGATGTTTAAGAGTGTATTTTTTGGGTTTGGTTAGAATAAAAATATTTTTTGGATTTCTATATATGATATATGTTTAGTAACTCTTTCAGGAGGCATTTACCTCATAAATGTTTGGACTTTGACATACATAATTCACACGGAACAAGTTGTAAAACTAGTTCAGGGAATAAAAATAATTATTCTATTCAACCTATTATTATCCCAAAAAACCATTATATTTTATAAAAATATCCTTTACATACTAAAAACATTAATTTGGATAAATATAACAAGAAGAAACATATTTTTTGGAAGATATGCATTAGGGCAGATTTATGCAATAAAATAGTGGTTTATAACATTAATCCCTTAGGCGCAGTAGGTTTTATTTTACATTTTCATATCTCCATATATATTTCAATGTTAAACCATTATCTATTAACCCTATATATTTTCTAAGTGACTTTGGGTGTTTCTATTACTTATAGGTTCCTTAGTTTGATGCTCGATCTACATGGTGGTAATCAATATGTCTCTCTCAGTTAGTGTCTTTTTTTCATCTGCCTTAGGATTGGTATCATAAATGGAATTGTGATATGTTTATAGGATCCATTGATTATGTGTTGATTCTTGTTTGATTCTTCTAGATCTATTGAGATGTAGTCATCTGATGGATGACTCTCAAGTTTTTTTTGGTGTGGCGTGTAATGTTCTTCATGTATTTTCGAGCTAAACTATCTTCTATCTCATTTAATTAATAGAATGATATTATAAAAAATGGGAATCAATTATACAAACTCCATTTTTTCTACATTCTTTATGGTATTGGTGGATCCCATCGCGAGAAGCATTTGTCCCAATTTTGAGGTAGGTGGTTTTGTCTCTTGCCTATATTTTGTGAAATATTGATTGATCCTATTTTGTTAACTGGTTTTCTAGAAGAAATAGAATATTTTTCTAACTTGTGTTTATAGAAAGGGGTTTTTGATAAAAATATAGATTCCTAATTCTTTAGTAAAATAAAGATAATTTTAAAATCATTTAGAGATGGATTGTGAAATGAGTTTTCAAATATGTTTTTGATGGGAAAAGGGTGTTTTTAATTGTATTATGAAATCTGTAAGCCCCTTAAAATGATTTGATAATCAGGACATGGGAGTCTTGGGTAATTAGGTTGGAGGTTTAGTCTTGGGGATTGATATTTTATATATATATAGAGGTTAACATTCAAGGTGTAATTTCTATCCTAGTGTGAGATTAAATTGGATATTTTGACCATAAAGTTTAAGAGGTTTCACTTTATGGGGCGTTATCTGGTTCCATAGGCCTTAATGAATAGGTTATATGGACTAGTAGTGTGCCCTACTCATAACTGATGTATATGGGACCTAGTTAACATCATATTGAGTTATACCTAGCATGTTTATCATTTTTTTGTTAGATTTATATTTCTTTGAAACTATATACCAATTTTTGATGAAATAATAATGGTTTTTTAATTTATTCATTGAGGTAGTTTACCTGTATTTTATTTATAACCATCAAAGAATGGGATATTTTTACCATTTATTTTAATATAAAATTTATTTACCACATACCATTCCATGTTTCTCTATAAATATTTAGAAATTGTGGTATTTTTATAGGGACTTAATATAAAATAGCTGAATGTGATCCCACTGAGCCTGTTTAGCTCACACTCTGCACTCCCCATCAATGTTATGTATACCAAATATATTATTTTGATATAAGGAATTTTAAGGCACTACAATGACATAACATGGTTTAGGTCAACTGTGTATTGGTAGCTGGTGGTGATATGGCTGTATATTTCCCCCATTTTAACATATAGTAGTGGTCATTTCTTTTAAATTCATTTTATTATCAAACAAGTACCTTGAATTTTGGTTTAACTACATTGATATGTATTAAAACCATTGTATTACCTTATTTATGAAATATATTTTTCCATTTTTGTTATATATTTTATTTCTTCAATATATAAATTTCAATTATATTATGATACATTGTGAAAAAGTATTCAATTTTTGTTGTTTTTCAATGTCTGGGTGCCAGTAACCAGCCTATGGGGATTAGGAAGGACCTTTGGGTATTTGGAGGATCGGTTCACTTGTATATTTTTTAGGGTAACCTATGTATTTTCATTGCATAATATATATCATATTTAATAATTATTTTTTCCCTTAGGACTTTCCTTGTAAGGAAAAAATAAAAAATGATTCACATTACATCATGGAGGTTGTATTACGCATGTACACACGAGCAATGTTAAAATTTTTCAAAGGACGAAAGGGTTAGTAGGTATGTTATATATTATAATTATCTAATTCTAATTATGTTATAAATGTATTATATATTTTTCTTATTTATCATCTTAACCATACATACTATTTGGTGATGAAAATAATTGATGTCATCATAGAGGTTGTAGTCAACACGTACGCATGAGTGGGGTTTTGGTTAATCATAAGATGGAAGAGAGTACTAAGAAGCATTTTACCATTAAAAAAATAGCATTTTTGTATATGTAATATAGTGATGTTATTATTTCATTATGGATGAAAAATATAAGAAAGAAGTAGTAGATGAAATAAACCTGAAATTTTGGGTTTGGACATATACCTTATATATATATATATATTCTTTTAGCTTACATCTCAATTATTATAGGATTATAATTTTTATATTCCAATACAATATTTCATGTAGAAAGGAAATTTTTTGTGAGTTTTGGGTTGTTTTCTTAGGATAGTGATTTCTCAAAATGTTTGATTAAAAAAGGATAAGAGATTCCCATTTATATGTAAAGGAAGTGACACCCGTGTAAGAAGTTTAAATATTAAATACTATAAAGTATTGATCAATGTATATTGGATACAATACTATATAATATAGAATATAATATGATAAGGGAATGAAATGTCATTATCCAATAAGAATTAAGATAATATATTTTTTGTTTATCACTTAGGTTTTAACTTAATTAACTTGATTTACCCATTATCATGATGACTCATTTTTACCATTGTTATTATTCATAATGATAAAAAATGAAATACCCCTTATTAATAAATTTTATCCTCATAATTAAAATTATTGAATCCATTTTTTATGATTCAATTTTTAAAAGGGGTAGAAATTTTTTTATCTAAGGGTGAAAAACGCGATGAAAAATGGTTTCGGGAAAATTGTGCTTTTAAGAATAAAAATTAATTTCAACCAAAATAAAACATAATGTTGATTTATATAAAATATTTTTGATTATATTTAATAAAATTTGTCTTATATAATATTAAAACTATGGACACATCATAATGGACCTTTTATATTTCATTTTTTTATAGAAAAGAAGGCAATCTTATAAAAAACAACATTATTTTTATTCACTCAAAAATTAATATTTTTAGAACAATTTAGAAAAGTTCATACTAATTATATTATTACATGAGGGATTTTGTTTCCATTTTTAATTTTAATAATCCAAATATTTATGAAATTAATTATAATATCAATGAACAAAATGTAATAAAAACCATTTTTCCAAAATATGTGTATTGAATCATTAAATGACATTATTCTGATTATATTTATAATAAAAATAATAAAATGTTATTAATTCATTAAATTTGATATATAATAAAAATTAATTTCATTAAAATCATTTATCAATAGTGATTAATGTAATCTAATATGAAAAAAAATACATTGTACACTTAAAAGCTGTTTTATGAAAAAAAATGTTACCTTCAAAAGAATTTATATTTATTTCTAACCAATTATAAATAAATTAATTCTATAATATTAATTTTATTATGAAAAAAAAAATATATATATATATATATAACATCATCAATCATATTTATACTTTCTAAACCAATGGATATGTTATAACATTTGTATTTAAAAAATAATATATCTTGATTTGTTTATTCATAATGTTTCATATACTAAATTTTCTTGAATGTAGTATTATTTAAATAATAACTATTATAGAACCATGGGGTGTAAAATACAAACACCTTAATGAAATTTCATACTCTAAATTTTATATCTTATCCCATAAGAATATTTTAAACCATTTCTTTGAATCCAATTCCAATGAGTGGAAGGTAAATCACATGATAATGAAAGGAAGAAAATTAATTTATTAAAATAATTTTGTTAAAATATCACCTAGTAAAAAGGGATAATAAAGAATAAAATTGAAAATTGTATAAAAGAAATATTTTGGTCTCCTAGAATAACACATAAACATGTTCTAACATAATTATAATATTAGTGGGAAGTGAAAATATGGATATATAGAAGAAAACTATGATACAAGGAATAATAGAGAGTGATTGAGAACATTCTCATGAAAGATTTAATAAACATAACACCTTAATCAATTAAAAATTAAATAGGTATATAAATTCATTATATATGAACTTATGAGGATATTTTTCTATTTCATTATACATTTCTATGAGTTAGTGAATACATTTAATAAAATATAAAGAAAAAAAGAAAATATAATTCCTTGATTTCATTTCATTTTGAAAAATACTTCCGTTTTTGTTTTATAGAGAGGTTTTTGGTTTCTATATCATATATTACAATGGGAAATGAGTATTCCTGATGAATTTATCAGGCCCGAGGCAGCAAAATTATGTTTTATTATATGAAAATATCCATAAAAGGATGAAAATGTATCAATCCTATATTTATAACATAACAAAAATTAAGAATGGTTAGCTCATGGTAATATATAATACAATATAAAAAATACTTAATTAATCTCAAAATACACGATAATAACACCCAAAGATAAAATTAAATCTTTCTATAAATAACTATCCTTAAAACACTTCAAGATATTATTCACCATTTTCAAAGTCCACCAAAAAACACGATATGTGTGATTATATATTCTTCCAATACCATTATAAAATTTATCACCAAATAAAATCAATCCAACTTCAATAAAATAATTATAAAATATATTTCCTAAACATATAATCTAAAAAAATGATAATATTTTCCAATTTTTTATGAATCACCATAAAGATAGAAAAATATATATATTCCTCTAAATCACAAGTCAGCATTAATTCATCATATAAAATCACATATTAGCCCAAAATATTTCAATTTACCTTAACCATATATTTTCCTTACATGTTTTAATTATTCAAAATAACAAAACTCACTTATTAACTAATTTAAATTTTAATCGCATGGTCATCCATACTATTAATCACATGGTCCTAAAATCCAATTACTATATTATCTAAATTGACCATAATTAACTAATCATAAAAATCATATTAACTCAAATATTTATTAATAAAATCCATCTTATTTCCAAAAAAAAAAATATTCCTATTATAAGCTTTTCATTATAACTAATGTTATACATAAAGAGTTATAAGTCTAAAAATTTATTAAAACTCAATAAATGTCTCCCAAATTGCTCTCCTAACATAAAAATATAAAGTGGATCTATATGTATTTAAAATTATGATAAATCATAGAAATATTTACCCATGATGTTATTTAATACACTTGAAATATTCTCATCCTAACATCCCAATATATAATGTTATCAAATCCTTTATTATGATATGAACTATAACATCCAATACATTATTCAACCAATCGTTACATGATTAATAAAATGTGTTTAACAATCGCAATTTTTGAGGATGGTACTTGTTTAAAGTTTTAGATAACTGGAAAAAACATTACATTATATAAGGAATAATGAAAAACTCCACCAAATTATTTCTTCCAAAAATAGGACCATTAAATTTAAACCCATATTTAATTCAAAAAACAATTTCTTCATTTAAGATGATTCACCATAGAAAATTTCATGACCCTAATAAAATTTATACTCATCATTATATCCTATAAAAATCATTTAAAAATATGGAATGAGAAAAAACTATTATTAATTTCATTAGAGTAACATACTTAGTTTTCTCCTTCATTTCACCTTTGAATACTATTCATTAACCAATGTATTAGAGAGCTATATTGGGATCACCATCATCATTTGTTATACTAGGCTCACCTATCAGAATATATATGTCTAAATTACTATATCATGGAATTATTTTTAAAGATTACACTTTTTCATTCAACACCCATGAAAAACACATTTGATCGTATTAATTGAACACTTTATGATCTTTAATAAAGATTATGGAAATATATATATTTCCTTGAAAAAACATTTTAGAAATAAAAGATATAATTTTTTTCAAAAATAGTGTTAAGTTTATAATATTCATTAAAACATGTATAGAAAAATATGAAATGAATAATTTCTATGATGTTTTGAATAATTGGTCTAGACATATTCACTAATTTGGTATCCATGTTTATTAAAAAGAAGAAATTAACCATTATAGAAATTGTTAAAAACATTCTTTTTTATTTTTTCATGAAATTAAATATATTTATAAATGAAAATAAAATACAATGATGAATAAAATTTAATATTAGATATACATTTTGATGAATATAGATATATAGTAAAATGAGTTTAAAAATTTTTAAATAATAATTTAATGTATAATAACTTATAAGTTTAGTAATGATTAAATAGAAATAAAATTAAATATGGTAAAATGAAAAATAATTGTAAAAGGGTTTATGATTATATTATTTCATGACAATTTATGATTTTATAATTAAACAATTATACATTAGATACACTATTCATATCAAAAATATGTGGATGTTTTTTGAAATGAACGAAATTATTTCATAGAGATAATTGTGTGTACAAACGCATGAACAATGAATAATTTTTCTGATTTGGGGAAAATAAATGATGTATATTATATTATAATTTTAAAAAATAATTAATATATTATTAAATTATCATTTATGCATTATTTATTAACATATAACTACCTTGATAAGGTTATAATGAAAAATTTCACACATCGCTTCATAGAGGTGGTATTTAACCTGTATGCATGAGTGTGTAAACATTTTTCAAAGGATGGTTGATTAAAAAGGCATGTAATAAGTAATATTTAGAAATTAATAAGTACAACATATATATCAAAAATATTATTTTGATCCTAATTTTTACTATCCGTGTAATTTTTTAATTAAAAACAAAATGTATCCCTTTATAGATGTGGTAATATACACGTAGGAAAAAAGCAAGATTTTCATTTATTTTATGATAGAAAAGGGAAACAAAAGTGGATGTATAATAATAATAAAAAAATTTATTTATATTTAAGATACATTAGTTTTTATGTCAACATGGGTGAAGAATATTTGATCTAAAAACTAGAATAAGTAAACGTGAAATGGGCTAGTTTGGGATTATACCATCTCCTTCGATATATGCCTTTGGAGTACACTGTAATTCTTAGAGTATTTGTATTTTGATTCTAAATGTACCTCTAGGTAATTGGTATGGATTTTTTTGGAGGTTTGGGTAGGTCATGGATGATTTAGAGAGCAAAAAATGGTGAGGGATCAAGGATATGATGTTCCCTTTTAAAAATGAGCGGAGTGACAACATGCAATTTTTCTAAACATTTAAATATTATAATATGTAAATAATCACATAGTACCTCAATAACAATAAAAATTTTAATATGTGCTGATAAGGGTTTAAATAATATCATATATGAAGAATTAATATAATATTTTCATTCTTTACCACTTATTTTATACCTTAATAAACTTTATTTACCCTATTGCTTTGTGACACAACTTTTCAATTGTTACAATTCATAATAACAAAAATTGAAACTAAAATCATTAATAAATTGATATATCATTATTAAAAAAATAATTTCCATTATATAGAATTAATTTTTATAACCAGTATAAATTACATTTAATATAAGTGTGAAAACCGAATAAAAAATATTTTTTATAAATTTATTTTTTATAAATAAAATGAACTTGTACCAAAATAAAATATAATTACAATTAAAATATACTTATATATATTATTATTAATCACATTTATATTAATTTACTTTAATAAAATCCAAAAAAATTATGGGTATTAAAAAAAATTGAGGGAAAAGATATTTTTGCGAAAACTGCATTACACTATTCACCCAAAAATAAATCATTCCAGAAATGTACCAAAATACAACCTAGTTCGGTTACATATTGTTGAATTGAAATATTATCCCCAATTTTCAAATAAATAAAATATGTGTGTCTAAAATTATTTATATTATATATGCACAAAGTGAAATAAAACCAATTTTTAAGGAAATATATTTTAGAAACATAAGATGACTATATTCTTATAACAATCCAGATAACAATAAATAAATGAATTTTATTTAATTAAATTAGATATATATATACATGAAATTTAATTATAATAATTTAATAATATTTGAAAATTTAATCTATTATGAAAAAAATTCATTCTTTACATAAAAGTAGAATTATGAAAAATATATCATTTACCTATAAAATACATTATATTAATTTATAACAAAATGATTATTAATAGATGATTTATTATTATTTATATTAAGGATCAAAATTATATATATAATTAATAATATGTTAATTCATATTCATTACTATGAAGGTAACATCCATGTTATAACGACCATATCAAAATAATATCACATCATAGTTTTTTAACCATGTTTTTTCATATACTATTGGATATTGAACATATTATAATTTAAATTTTCAAATTATAATTTCATTTTGTGTTAAAAACTTTATATATCTCCTCTATGGGGGGAAAGAAGAGGTTATTTTAGGTTTTGTTTTTTTGGATGGGCAGTTATGGAATATCAAGTTTTATGAAAACGGTTAATACCCACAGTTTGGCCACACTGTTTACCAAATCATTCCGCAACTATGTTCCCTCCCTTGTATTCACCTAGAAACATTAATTATTGGTCCAAAAAATTTATAAGATGATTTTCCAACATTATAAAACATGTATGGAATTTTCTTACATATTATCATGATTTTAAAAAAAAATCACTAACCGTGTTATCTGACTGTGTGCCCTACACTGAATCTCAAAATATTGAAATTTTACTAGAAAATGAGATTGAATATGGAGGAAAAATAAATAAGATTATAAAAAATTAAATTTATAAGACAAAAAGTTCTAATTTTGATAATTAACTCCACAACATCACTTCTACAGCCATAAATTCCACATATTCTTGGGATAAATAAATACAAGATACTATTTTTATAAAAAGAAAGAGGCTCATCCATCGTAGTCTTCTAATTTCACCAACATGAACTAAATCCATAAGAAATCTATATTCAATTTAAAACATAGTACCTATTAATCAATAAAAAGATAAAAATGTAACAGACACCAACAATTGCTCTCCCAATATTTTATGGATCTTACTTGAACAATTGATTAATATGATAAGGTAGTCAAACGACCTTCCAATCAGGAGTGCTAAAACAAATCTCCTCATTACGACACCATACACAATACTAATATACATATATCTCCCCCAAAAATCATAAAATATAGAGTCATCCTAAATAAATTTCATAAATAAATGTTAATTAAAATAAGCAGTTAACGAATAACTAACCAGGGGAAGTCGTTGAAGGGTTACTAAAAAGGTTCAAACATGACTGATAATGAGGTTTTAGAGTTTAAAATAACCTCTATTTAATTAACCATGATCTTAAACCATATAATATTTTAAGGGATCCATGTTTAACATATCATCGATTGGTTTTTATAGCATTCATGAATGATATATTGGAGATCAGAAACTGACAACTCAAAAAACAAATATGATGTTTCTTCTTAAAAGATGAATTGAAAATAAAAGTTGATTCTAATAAATTATGTTACTTTTGATTCCAAAAATTTATAGATAGGTAACCTTCATTATCACCAATTGGAGTAGCATTCCCACTAAACTTGTTTCTTCCCCTAAGAACCGCATTTTCCGGACAATATTTATACACTAATCTAATATAAAAACTAGAAAATCTAAAAAACATGATAACAGATATCTAGGTAAAAATTTTCATTAAGAGACAAAACTTTAACAAATAATTATACACAATATCTGTAGAAAAGTATTTCAACTCATTAATGTTGTCAATGTACACCACCACCATCTATTAGCCTAGATAATTAACCATGATCTCCAACATCTAGTTCACATTTTCATCCTTATGAAAAAACACCTAATAATCGTGGCTTTGAATACTTATATTGAAATTATATATTTCAATGGGGTTGTAATTAAATAAATTGACAGATGTTGACCGAGTCCCTTGAATAATCTCAAGACATCACTCAGTCTCATATATTTTTGTTTCCCATGGGATTTTAATATTCTCGTGATTTCATAAATTAAGTTCAATGATTCTTAAGAGCCTTAATCACTTTGAATAATAGGTAATGATCATTAAGTGTCTATGTCTATCCCTATACTTGAATCTTGGGTAAACATTTACATTGTATGAAATTTATTGAAACAATAGAAGGAATTCCTCTCATGATCCTTACAAACCATTATGGGAAACATTCTCTAAAAAAATGTAAAACGAAAAAAATAATAAGAAGTAGCCAATCTAGACAAAGAATACCCAACACAATATGATCTAAATTCAAAATTTTAATCGTGTAAAGTAAAAAACATTCACAATAAATAAAAACATAATTCCTTAAAAATAAAAAACTATCAATAAAACAACATTAAATCCATAGTATTAATGTTAATTTCCCAAATCTATACCTGGAAACCAATTAATATTTCATGTGTTTATAAAACCATTTATTCAAAATTAATCAAAAGGTTTATTTTATGAAATCTTAGAGAACCATTTACCAAAATATAAAAAAATCTTACTAAAAAAAATTTCTCATAATAAAATCACATTAGTATTTTTTTAAATCACAATTAATTTTTCATTTTTAACTATTTATTACATATCCACATTATTTAGTCGACAATATTCTAATCATGAAATCACTATAATATGTATTTTTTAACTAATAATAAAGGATCCACATGTTTTTCTTGGATGTGTATTATTATTTTGTTATACAAATTCAACTCCCATTATCATATACAAAGCACATAAACCCTTTCAAAAATACAATTCACCATCTAAAAGCACTAATATAGACCATATAAGGATATAATAATCCAAAATAAAGAATCAAAAACCAAAATACTTTGATAACTCAAAGATCTATGTGAGAAATTGCTATTAGGGATTTCCATGCACCAACCTATTGTGTTTAGATGGTCCTATCTTCAATTTATCAAACACCCTAAATAAAAAACGGCATATCAAGAAACTAAATATTAAAAAATTATATTTAATGATACTATTTTTTAGCATCTATCTCTAGGTCACCTCTAAATTAGTCCCTTGTTCCAGATCATGATAGTCCATATGAATTTTTCGGAACACCCTATTCTTACAAATAGTTCCATGGCATAAAATAAGTGCTTATTTGAATTATTTGACCAATTAAATAATAAATTCTATAGGTCTTCCAACAAAAATTCAAACATTACCACCCCATATCTGTATGAAAACATAATATATATATATATATATATATAATTTATAAATAAGGAGTCATAATTAGAATACATAAAAAAACACAAACTAATTTTGTAATAACTATTATGTAAGGTAAGGATCCAAAATATATAAGGATGACAAGGTTGACAAAACGAAAATAAAAAATAATCCAAAAGGAAAACAAAAAACTACCTAACATGATCACCTTGAGACCATACAATCACCATATATCCTAAAATGAAACTGACTCCAAAATATATCCAAAACAATAATCTAAACATAAAAAAAAGTCAAAGGTTTAGTGGCACCATGTGGTACATATTGGGTGAGAGAAAAAAACTTATTAGGTAAGAACTACAAAATAAATTTATTTCCTTTCAAAATAGAACCAACACTTATAATTTTGAAAATAAATTTATAATATAATTATTTATGTTTTCAATGAAATGATATCTTAAGATTTCTTATTAACATTTCATTAAAATATTAAAAAATGGTTAAATGAATCTAATTAAAATTTATTTTTATTTTTAATCCAGCCTTTGAAAATAATCTTTTATAATACACTTTGTGCCCATAGAAGATGAATCTCTGAAAGAATAAAAAAGGAAAAAATCATCCAAATGAATGGAAATAAATAATAATGCAGTAATATTAATTTAAAATAGGTAAAATCCAAAATAATAACAAAATATTAAGACATACCATAGAAGAGAAAAAACTAATTATATATACTATACATAAATAATTAAATATTGGTAACAACAGTAAAATCATAAACATCTCCCAAGAAGATCCTATGCACACTTGTGGTAGAGCCATACTCTTCTAAGTCAATGAATTCATATGTTTTCAACAAACCAGCTACTCAAAATAAGCCTAATTGATGGAAATAACCTATGGCCTAGGATACAATTGATGAAATAATCTATCTAATTGAGACAATATAATTATTACGTCTCATCCCTCACTAATATTTAGAGGGTCCTCATGATGATAAAAATAATGCGAGTGGAGTTATCATTTTCACTGTAGATATCGAACAATAATAAAAAACTCAAACATATATGCTAAACCCAACTCCGTACACTCATTCCAATAAAAAATCCTTTAAAAATTATATCTACAGAACTAGACAAAAAAGATTTCATATAGTTAAACTTTTAATGTGATAAACCATTTCATGGTACCAACTAAATCACAACATTTTAAACTATTATTAACTATTAAAGAGGATTTTTTTCTAATTTCGTAAAAAAATGTTATTTTTTAAATATTTACTCAAGGTTCCAAATAGTCCATTAGACTATGATTTAGAAACACAACATTAATATTTATTTAAAGAATATTTTAGAGACCAAGGGATAATTTGAGAACTCATAACATATTTAAGGCTTCCTATATAATTAATATATATAGAAATAAAACCATTTTGTATACAACATGATGAAAATATCCACCAAAATATATATATATGTGGGTATATTTTTTAGGAAGCCAAAAAAAACTAAAGGACCTTTTATAGTCACACATTAAATCATAAGAACCTTCATATAAATCCACCAAATATTCAAGCAAATAATAATCAACCCAAACAAAATTTGAACATAAAGATCGAACGCTTCTATAAATAGAATAAGCTAATAATTTAAAAAAATGTAGATTTATTGAAAATTAATCTAAGAATTTTAAAAAATACATTGTACTCATATATAATTAATAAAAAGATGATACAATTTGGAATTATTATAAAACCCTCTATTTGGATCCAACATATGATCCATAAATCCTTAAATATAAATTTAATAAATTGAAAAACATGAAAATTTTGATTTAAAATATTTTTTAATAATCAAAAAATATCATGGTGTGCTATTGAATGGAAACACCTACCTAAAAAGTGTATGTATTCAAACAAACACTCAAAAATTGTTAGATTAAGGCATAAAAATATAACTACACACAATAAAATAAAAATCAATGAGGGATAAACCTCACCTTTAGGTTTTACTAAAAGGACACCATTAAAAGAAAAAATTAGAATGAATATGAAATGAAGAAAATGAAGAAGATGAATACTTACATTGGATGGAACCACCAATATATAGAATATGTAAGGCCCAATAATCCAATGGGATGAAATATGTGAGTTAGATCCTATTTATGTTTCATGATTAAGTGGGATGTTGAGAATTTGAGTTGGATTATATTTTTAGGAAGGGTAGTTTAGTAATGTAAAATTTTATAAAGAGTACTCTTGTCCCAAGGTTTACAAAATAGTATACCCATTACTAGAGTAATTAGGAGAATTCCATGGTAGTGCCACATGGCTTGGAAAAATATATTACAACCATGAAAAAAAATCTTTATATGTTTGTACATATTAACATAATATCCATATCATTTTCTTTTACTAGCTGGACTAACCATGCACAACTTGCAGAATCTATGAAAAAGAAATTTCTAGTTATATATAAATAAATTATCAATGAAAAATGGCCAGGGTGGGTCAATTATCATGTATAGAATACATTTTATATTTTATGTAATTTTCATTATAAAAAGTAATAAAATTATAAATCCAAAAAATAAAATAAATTAGTTTATATATAGAATAATATTTATTATATATATAATTCAGTACTTGTGATTATTTTAATAGGATTAGTGAATTTACATTGTCTACCTCTAAACATAAATGGTTCACCACATAGTGGGATGTATTTTTATTCCTGAATATCTAACATTTTCATGTTCACTATATCCAATTTATTTTTATAATTAATCTATAATGACTATGGTTTAGGTTTTTTATTAAATTATTAATATTTCCTCAATATCTTAATATTTGTGTAATTGTTATTATTCATTTTCATGATGAAAATTTTTTACTTGTAAAAGATTAAGATATATATGATTACTCTTATTTCATTTATTCAAGAATAAAAATATTTTTATGCGGTTTATTTTTCAAATTTATAAATATTATAGATCAATTACTTATTATTTGGATTTCTAGGAATCTAGAGTCTATTATTATGTAATTTAAATCAGTTATGTGAAAATTCTAATATTGTATTGGTTTATTCATCAATGATCTATTACTGTTTCAATTTCTTCATACATGAACAATATTATATAATTTATTGTTTATTATAGGACTTCATATAATAAGATATTATTGTAATGTTAATAAAAATAAATTTATATTCATGAATATAATCTCACTTATTTATAAATATAATATCTTTTAGAAATAAGACCATCTTTTCGTAAATAATTGTAAATAATGGATTTGATCCAACTCATATAAGGTTAGTGTTAAAAAAAATATCATGATAAAGCATTATAGTTTCTAATTTGATTGAGAAAAACATTTTCTACTTGAACTAGTTTATTTAATAAAGATATAATGTTTATAAAAACAATTTTTAGATAATATTGAGAGTTTTTTAAGGAATAATTAAGACCTTAATATGGTTAGAATATTCAATTGATTTTATAGAGAAGTATAAGAAAATAGTTTACATATTTTTTAATTCATATGAAAAATATTAACTAATTAAATAGTGAAGTATATAAATATATATATAAGACTATATAATATAATTATACATGTAATGACACTTATATTTTAAGACCTGACCATAATCAATGTAGTGGTGAAATATGTAAATCTATTATGATTTAGAAATTTATGTTTTATGATTCCAAATATATGAAGAAGTGGAAGGATATTATTTTACTATTTATAAGTTTTTTTTTCATACATCATTGGATCTTTTACTAACTTTATATTTTGAATATACACTATTCTGAAGGAGATAACCTGGAATGAATTTTTTTTCACTATTTTATTATTTCACTCCAATAAAAAAACAAAATAAATTTGAATTTCATGAGTATAAAGTTTATTTAATATTTATATTTTTGAAATTATGGGAGGTAATATTGGGTAGATTTTAGTAAAACAACTTTCACTTTTTATGGAACAATGTTATATTTCTTTCATGAATCAATAAAAATATAAATAAAAAGGATCTTAATAATATAACTATACCTAAATGGGGTATTAATGGATTGTACTAGGGTACTATAATTATGACAAAAACCACAACAAAAAATTATATGATCACCCCTTAATTTTTACTTAATTTCTATTTCATGTTTATTTTAAAATAATGATAAATTCAAAGACAATAATTGAAGTGGGATGGAATCTTTTAGAAATTAAATTTAAGAAATCAATATAACACACTCTTTAATCATTGTGACGTCGTAGTAAGGGAAAATTTGAATTTGAGTATTATTATTGGGTAGTATAATTTTCTCAATTGAAATGTAATGATATATCCTTTTTTAATAATTATTTATCACAATTAAAGAATATAAATAGTAAAATAACATCACATTATTGAGAAAAGTATAGATATTTGAAATAATGGATGACTATATAGCTTATAGTTTTGGAATTGAATGTGTATATAAATGGTGAAGTTTCATAAAAAATTCCTTTTAGTGAACCGCGTATTTTTAGAAAAAAAACATTATGATGATGATTATATAAAGTCAATTTCCATGAATTCTATCATTTTTTATAATTTATTGATTATTTTAAATGAGTTTTTAAATGTGTTACACTTTTTCTAATGATAATGAATATATCATTTATGTAATATATATATACGTTTATGATACTGAGATACAATAAATCTAAATTCGAATTTGATATATTCTAAATGTTGGATTAGGAATGCATTACTAAAAATAATGTAATTCATGTATTGATTTTTATTAATTTAACAACCTTTGGAGGTATAGTACATAAATTTCATAATGAATTGAATGTTATAAGAGTATTGGTTACCAGATAATAGAATATCAATTTATATTTGACAATAATAAATTTAAGTGATCTGAAATTGAATAATATATTTTATAATCTAATTATGTATGAATTTGAAATTAAATATGAATTAGATGATTAAAAATTAATCATGATTGATAATGTTACTCATATTGTTTTTTAATGGACGAAGATAAAAGAAATGATATATTTTATAGCTAATGTAATGATATAGAGTTCAGTAATATGAAATCCTTTTTGTGAACTTGCAATGTGAGAATAAAGTTTTGATTTTTTTTGTAATAATTAATTTTAATTAGGTTATCATTCAAAAACATTAAAATTATCCACAAAACAATAAACAATTAAGTTATTATTAGTATTAAAAATTTGAGAAATAAAAAATAATTCATATCATAATCATGAAAATAAACATTCTTAGAAAAAATATAACAGATGATCAAAATATAAAATTAAATAATTTAAATAAATGGGAGATTCATAGTTAGATTTTATAGACTTATAATATACTAAATTTTGACCCATAGTTAGATAAATCAAATATAAAAGACAATATTTGTTTTATGGAACATAATAAAACATCATATTCTTTTGCCTCACATATTTGTTAAAATAATAATTTTTCTTTTGATGATTATGATGAATTTCATTACATGGTTTATTATAATATTTAATCTATAGATATAGAGCAGAGAAATAATAAAAAAATATTACTAAAATAATTTTATTGAAATGAATGCTTGTATTATAAAATTTTATTTCTTTGATAAAAATATTATAATGTGAAATATTATTTTGTTAATTATGAAATTTATGTAAGGAAATATTATTTTTATATTTCCACATAACTATGTCTTCTAGTAAACTTTGATTTAGGGAATAAATCCTAAATATCCTAAAAATTCATATGTATGAAAAAGATAAACCTCATATAGGATGTAATTTTCAAAATCAAAATCTATTTAGGAATTTTCTGTTTCCACATCTAGTATAATATAATATAAAATTTTTTTATTATGTATTTAATTAATATTATGGAAGTTATTAATTTTATTTAAATGGTTGGGGCCAAATCCAAATTTGTTATTAAAGAAAATAATACACCTCGTTAACTAGGTAGAGGGAGACCCATTACATAGCCCGAAGGCACAGTGGGCAATTAGCCCATTAAATGGCCCGTTGGCCCATTATATGGCCCAAGGCCCTTTCTGTGAATAGTACTGCTATAGTGCACGTGATGCTACAGTACCGCACAATACCCGTCGCTACTACAGCACTGCACAGTACCCGTCGCTACTACATACTTGGATGAACATATTATCATAAGGAATTCAAATAAATAGAAATGAATATTGGTATATGTATAGCAGTTATTTTAGACACATGATGGGTGATTTTTAAACTATACTATATATCATTGATTCATAATTGTTTTATCACATAGGGAATAACTTAAGATTGATAATTATAAGTGTTGGAATATTTTGAAATTTAGAATATCCTATAAAAAATAATGATCTATAGACTGAAGGGATAATACATAACACAATAATAATTTTATTACAATGTTATAATGGTTATTTTATTTATTTTTATAATAATTATATGTTTTTAAAAATGATAAAACAATTAGATTTAATGTTCCTGGAAATTTTATATATAAATAAATAAAATAATTTTCGTTGGTGTAGATTGTATTTAAATTGTTTGATGGATAAAATTATTCATTTTTATATGTAGTATTGAAGTCTATGTCATTTGTTTCTTTATTCTTTATGTAGGTTCTTCAATAATAAATTTATTTTTTATCTTCCTAAACTATTGATTTATTAAATTGGATTTTAGGATGCATTCAAAATGGTATAGATATATAAATTTTCATATAAATTAGTTAACGAGGTAAATAATTACAAACCACTAGAAGTTATCCATAATTATTTTTGTGGGATTTAATGAATAAATAACCTTTATTTAATGAATTTTATTTAACAAAATATCTTGAAAAACATTGGTTCACATTTTTGGTCAAAAATTGTTATTCATTGTGGGTAATATTTTTTTAAACTTGTTTACAATTAAAAATGTTCCGAACATATTTTTTATTAAATTAGAATTTAAAAGTAGTTTCAAGAAGTGAGTTTAATTTTTTCCTACTAATGCAATTAAATAAAAATTCTCTACTAAAGAACATTCCTATATAATGAAGTTATTGAAATGAGGAAAAATACATAAAAATTTTTATAGAACATTGTTATGTAAATGTAGTGTATATTCTCATTTTCTATGATAAGGTAACTAATAAAACATTTTATGTCATAAATTCACTTATAATAAGATATATTTCAATGAAAAAACGTTTTCAATTATGAAATAGGAGAGAAAAAGGTGGGTTAATTTATTGTTCCAAGATGTAATTGTAATTTCTTAATTAATATGGATAACCTTTATAAATTTAATTAAAATTTTAAAGATTAAATCCATATTTAATTATCAATAAATTTTAATTTTTTTCATTCATTAATAAAAATTCTGGGGTAATTGGTGAATAAATTCCTTCAATTTTTAATTTAAGATAGCATTTTATTGACTTTCAAGAATACATTTTACCATTATGATGACTATTTTGATACATTGTGATATGATATATCATTCCATAAAAATTATATAACGTTAAGGAACATGGTTATATTGAAAAGTGTTTTTAGGATTTAGGAAATAAATAACCCATTTATGTACTACCAATATTGACATTAACCATGAAATATAATCTTGTAGATTATATAATTTTTCATTTATATAAAGGTATAAAAACTAAAATAAGTACTGTAAACAATATTATCTTCACTATGGTCATCTCATAAAATAAACATCAAACCATAGGGAAATAATTAATTAATTATAGTTGGTTTTAGGCACTGAAAAAATTACTAAATCGATTAAATATAAATAATGTTTGAGAATTAGTTGAAATCCCATCTCACTATCAAGTAATGGGAACAATGAGGATGTTTAGAAATAAATATGATGATAAAGGAGTAATAATAAATAATTATTACAGATTAAAGGATAATGTTTATATTGATGTTTTAGTAATATTTTATAGGGAAATATTTAACCCTTTTCTATGGTAGAAGTTAGTAAAATAATTTTTTCTTAAAAGACAGAAAATAATATTAAAAAAATCATATATTTATTTTAAGAATTTTTTTGAAATAAATTTTTTTTTCAAGTTTGTTTGTGCCAAATTAACTAAACATTATCTATATCTATCCATATAATTTTTTATAAAGATTCCAATGCTATATATCATCTCAAATGGGATCCAAAATCATGTTATGAAATTTTTTGATATAATATTTTTTAAAATTTATTTTTATATATAATGAAAACCATAAATTGTTTATGGAAAAAATCACATTAGATATATTTATATATCAAATAGAAAATGATAATGGTTTTTTCAATAATAAAATATATAGTTTTCATAATTAATTTTCTAAACTAATGTTACAAGTGTTTCATATGAGTATTATGGGAGACTTTAACTATTTACTTAATTTTAAATTCATTCATAGAGGATTTTGAAATGAATTAAATCAATATAAATGTAAATATGATTTAATAGAAAATACTAAACAAGAAATAATCATTTAATATTGTAATATAATGAGTTATAATTTTACACATGATTTAGAAGAATCCAGAGAACCAATTCATAGTAATATATATAGATTAATAATTTTAATATTTTCATATGTTATGTTTAGTTTTCCATAAAATATGATTTTTGACTATTTTTTATTAAATTTAAAGCTAATTATATGAAAACGCATCTAAATTATACCATTATAATATTAAGGATAATTAATGAATCTAATTAATTGTAACGCCCCGACCCCAGTTACCCATAGTCGGTTCATTATTACATAACATTGACATGATCACAAAATATCAAATCTCGAAAGATCGATTAGTTTAGTAGCCTTGGAAACACTAGATATATGCATAAGTCTTACATTATATCATAAAATAAAAAATAAAACAACATATTGTCTCCACACTCATATCCCCTCATACTATCCCTACAGGTCATTCATAAAATACTTCTTCACATCCTGGGAAAAATAAAACATAGAAAGGGGTGAGCTCAGATGCTCATTAAGGATAACAATATAGTGGAAACTTTCATAAATAAGCATAAACATTTAAAGCAATGTATAACTAAAACAAAAGCCTTTTAAACTTGAACATTAGCATAATATGGCAGAAATAAAATAAAATAATTCTATTTAATTATTCTCATGGATATTCTACTAGTAAAATAATCACATGGAATATCAATAACCACTTTAATAATGATGGAATGCATAATTCCAGACTATCATAACCACATAGTCAAGGCCTTGTGCCAAGACTAAAAATAAGATTTTGTCAAGGCCTTATGCCAAGATACTCGTTTGTCAAATGAGACCTACCGGTGCATCGAGGAGCTATAGAGGGCTCCACCGATCACTTATTAAGTCCAATGCATTCCTCATATGAACAGGTTTAAACATAATATAAACATTCATATTAAAACTAGCATATGAAATGTCAATACGTTCCCCATAAACCATGAATGGCATATAAATAACACATCCACAGTCAAATATATCACAAAACCTTCAATACAATATAGAATCTTTGTATCATAATAAATCAACTTCAAATAAGCGTAAAATCCATCAAATGATGTTGACATAGATGAAATCAAAACTATTTTAGAGAAATATCTCTTTTTTTAAATCATTTAAAAGTCATATGATTATAAAAGAAAACATTTACTTTGAAAATATTATTATAATCTTGTAAGGGATGATTCAACAATTTTATAATGGTGGAAAATAGCTTCACCCATTGTATATGTTAAAAAAATACATTCTTACCTTAATTTTGTTGAAAAGGTTAAAAAGGACCTCGATTGGAAAACGACAGAACGATTCCTTTATAAACATCTTATAAATGGTAAAAAAGGGTATAAATGACTTTAACCCATAGTCTATAAAATATTAAGAATGATTTTAAATACATTTTTATGAAACATGGATGTGGATGATAAAGAGGTCCCAGTAGATAATTACATATAAACAACCTCGGATAATGAAGAGATTGTGAAATAAACACTTACCTTGTACTTTTCCTTGATAGAGGGCAGGTTAACCTCCTGTATAATAGTTAAATAATTGTAATTAAATTATACAAGAATCATATAAATAAATATGATATCACATATGATCTTTTAACATTTCTTTGTTAATAATATATTAGTATTATCGTCGTTTTGGGTGTTAACTTACTCATTTTCTTTTATATGTTTTGTTACATAAGTCATGTTTGTTATGTATAGGTTGTATCTTATTCATATACTGAATGATATAAAGTCATTAAACATTATTTTTAATCATCAATTGAGAATTATAATTGAATGGATACGATGGGGAATGAATCTCATCGTGTTCGTGGAGACGGTAGTCCGTACGTACGCACGAGCGACAATATCATTCATTTGATATTAAAATAATATATAATTGAATGTTATATCATATATAAAGAATCATTATCATTTTATATTTATCATTTACATCAACTACGCTTCATTATCATATTCATCCAAATAATTATGTTTTGAATAACAATTACTCCACGACGTAGAGATGGTAAGTCGTATGTACGCACATATGGTGACATGTCATTAAAAGGATGAATAGAATACTGAATATGGTTGTACCATATTAATAATAACATCACATTATATATAATATAATGGAGTTATTATTTTATAATGGAAATAACAAAAAAAGATGTTGAAGAAGAGAGGAACTTGAAAGAGTGTGGTGAAAACATTACCTCTTCTTCGGGTTCTTCCTTTTGATTTGATCAAAATAGCTCATTTGGTTAGCTTTAGGATCAAACTAAAGCCTCTATGTTGAATTGAGGGAAGTTGAGAGAATATTTGGGCAGGGTTTGGATGAGCCAAAAGGCATTGAAGGTGTGAATTAGAGGGAAGGGGAAGTGCCATTTTATAAGAGGGGTGAGGGATACCTTAGGAAAAGCTAGAAATATTATTTTATAATAAATTCATATTCGGTTTATAATGGCTCCAAAGTGGAATATTTAAAGTTTAAGGTTGGGATAGGTCTAAAACCACTCAACCAATAGGTTTTAGACAGGTTTGGGTTACTATGTTAACTTTATCTTTTTGATTTTACTCTTAGTTAAATAGGTTGACATTTACCATATCTCTTTGTATTTTTATATTATATAGTAAATAAACATAATATAAACTTCCAAGAGACCCCCAAGTGGTCCATTAATAATACACCTATCATTATATATTCCTTTTACCAAACCATAGATTTTTAGGAATTGAATATCAATTAATAATATAATATTTTTTTAAATAACTCATTTATGTCAATTTTGACAATATTTAATAATTGATTTTTTTAAAGTCTTAACAACATTATTAATTCAAAAAAAATTAATTTAAGAAATACTAACATGTCATAATAACCAATAAAATTCTTTTATGGCATCAAAACTTTCAAATTATATTTATTTTAACATTTATAATACTAATTATTTGATTCATTCATTAATAAGGAAAATACATCATCATTATTGTGTAATAAATAAATTTAATTATTCAAGGTCTAAAAATTATAAATAAAATACCATTATGTAGGAAATAGTGTTATCTTTAAAATTAATATTTATATTCAAAAATATAATATATATTACCCTATGTAAAAAATAATTTCTAAAATATATATACTTATGTCATTTTTGTATTTACTTTCACTTAATTAATATAAATTGTCATTATCACTTAAAAGTGGATCCATGGGGTCCCAAAATAGACCCAAATATTTCCATGGTCAGAAATGTATCAACCAATAGGGTTAGGACATGTTTTAGGGTAATTTATTATTATTATAATATTATTTTGTTACCCTTATTTATTTGATTTACCCGTTAACCATGGTAAATAAAATATTTATCGAAGTAATTATTCAAGATGCCTAAAAATAAAAGTTACCTATTTACACAATTTGGACCTCCTGATTCTAAATATGGAATCCATTTTTCTAAATTCAAAACACAGAAGTTGCATAAATTAATTTAAAATTAATTCCCATTGTTAAAATAAAACGCGGGTTTTTAAGAGATAATAACTATCAAAAGATTGGCACTTGCTTATGTCCAGTATAAAAGTGAAATTATGTCCAATGACCAACATTGGATTAAATGGTAAAAATATAATCTAATTATACTCTAAAATCACTCAAATTCATAATTTATCATTATTAATTATTTTGATAAAAAAGATGTTTTTAATTAAAATTTAGTATTTTTCACTATTCATCAAAATATGAAAGTTATCCAAAAAGTACCAAAAATTCACCCTAAGCTAATTTCGATATTCAAAATCCAAAAATGAAGTCCATTTTGAAAGATAAAATGTATAAAATTTCAAAAAGTGGGTATTACTATTCATAATGGCTAATTTGATTGGTTGTGATGTGTGTTAGAACCCGAAGTTGCGTACAACACACGCTAATGTATTATTCAAAGAGACGCGTACCGTGGAAGATTGGGGTGTTACATTATACCCTCCTTCAAATAATTTTGTACTTTAAATTTTTATAATACTACCACGTGAAAAGACTTGGGTGGTTCTTCATCATAAGTTCCTTGGGTTCCCACATCGCCTCTTCCATCTTATGGTTTCTTCATAGAACTTTTACCAGACGAGTCATCCGGTTTCTCAGCACTTGTTCTATCATATCAAGAATTTTGATAGGCTCTTCACAATAAGATAGATTGCGTTCCAGTTCTAATTCCTCATAGTTGAGTACATGTGTTGGTTCAGGCATGTATATTCTCAATAGTGATACGTGGAACACATCGTGAACTTTGGAGAGACTTGGCGGCATTGCCAAACGGTAAGCTACAGCCCCAATTCGTTCTAGAATCTCGAATGGTCCGATGTACCTGGGACTCAATTTTCCCTTCTTATTGAAATTTATAATATCCTTACTTGGAGATACCTTTAAGAAAACATGATCTCCTACCTCAAATTATAAATCCTTCCTTTGGTTGTCAGCATAGCTCTTCTTCCTACTTTGAGCTGCATTGATGTGGTTTTAGATCACCTTCACCTTTTCCATCATTTCGTTCAGCAGTTCTGGGCCTATGAGTTTTCTTTCACCAAAATCATCCCAACAGGTTGGTGTGTGACATCTCTTTCCATATAACGCTTTATATGGTGCCATCTGAATTCTCGAATGGAATCTATTTTTATAGGAAAATTCTACCATAGGTAAATATTGATCCCACATACCTTGAAAGTCATGTGAGCATTATCTCAACATGTCCTCTAAGGTTTGAATAGTCCGTTCTGATTGTCGTTCAGTTTGGGGTGGTAGGCAGTGCTCAAATGAAGTTCAGTATCCAGGACTTTTTGAAGACTTTTCCAGAACCATGAAGTCAAATTGGGATCGCGATCAGAGCAACCAATAGGGGTACTCCATGAAGTCTCACAAATTCATTAATATATATTCTTTCTAGATGTTGAAGTGGTAGATCCTCCCTTATATAAAGAAAATGTGATGACTTGGTAAGACGATCAATAATGACACATATTGCATCATTCCTTCTAGGAGTCTTTGGTAGTCCCATGACAAAGACCATCATGATATTATCCCATTTCCACTCAGGTATGGGAAGAGGTTTCATGACTCCTCCAGGTTGTTGCCTTCCAGCTTTAACTTGTTGACAAACAATACATCTTGAGACAAAATCAGCAATCTCCCTCTTCATGTTGTCCCACCAAAAATTTTACTTCAAATATCTATACATCTTGGTTCTCCTAGGGTGTATAGAGAAATTGGAACTATGAGCATCATCCAAAAATTCCCTTTTTAGATCAGCTATATGGGAACACAAAGTCTCTTCCTAAATTTCAAAATTCTATCTTCACACCCAAAGTCAATCAATCTCCTATCATTCACAGCTTTAATCTTCTTTTTAAACTCTTCATCATCGGTCTGAGAACTCTTTATCCTTTCTAGTAAAGATAGTTTGGCAACCATTTGAAAATGTATTGATGTTTCACCTTCCATGGTGATTCCCATATCCATCTTTACTAAATCCATGAAAATAGGATCCCTTTCAACTCTCATCTTGTTTAAAACTCCCTGATTCCTTCTGCTCAAAGAATTTGCCACCTTATTTTCTTTCCCCGGGTGGTAGTGTATCGTGCAATCATAATCCTTGAGTAGTTCAGGCTATCGCATTTGCCTCATGTTGAGTTCTTTCTGTGATAAAATGTACTTCAAACTCTTGTGATCGGTATATACCTCACATTTTCACCATAGAGATAATGTCTCCATATCTTCAAAGAAATGATTATAATAGCTAACTCAAGATCATGAGTAGGATAGTTTTGCTCATGAATTTTCAGCTGTCGTGATGCATAGGAAATAACTCTATCATTCTGCATAAAAACACAACCAAGCCCTTTCTTTGATGCATCACTATAAATAACGAACCCATCATTCCCCGATGGTAGATTCAATATAAGAGAATTGACTAAGATTCTCTTCAGTTCTTCAAAACATTCTTCACACTATTTTGTCCAAACAAATTTAACCCCTTTACATGTGGGCTTCGTTAATGGGTTAGCCAATCGGGCAAAATTCTGGATGAAATGCTGATAATAAACTGCTAAACCAATAAAATTGCGTACCTCAGTTATACTCGTTGGTGATGGCCATTCTTGGATTGCCCTGGTCATAGAAGGATCAATAGAGATTCCATATTTAGAGACAATATGGCCAAGAAAATATATCTCTTGAAGCCAGAATTCACACTTGCTAAACTTCCCATTTAATTCAAGTCTTCTAAGAGTCTTCAGGATAATGTGCACGTGATTTTCATGATCTTCGTAGCTTTTGGAGTATACCAAGATATCATCAATAAATACCACCACAAAATCATCAAGATATTCCTTGAAAACATTATTCATTAGATCGATGAATACAGAGGGTGAATTAGTCAATCCAAAAGGCATTACTGTAAACTCTTAATGACCATACCAAGTTCTAAATG
This sequence comes from Viscum album, assembly GCA_963277665.1. Classification (NCBI taxonomy): domain Eukaryota; kingdom Viridiplantae; phylum Streptophyta; class Magnoliopsida; order Santalales; family Viscaceae; genus Viscum; species Viscum album. The sequence goes on along the minus strand of OY728119.1, from coordinate 1,006,031,854 downwards.
TTGTTTTCAAAATGTCTTACTTCTTCAAATAGAACTGATGGTATCCAGATCGAAGGTCAATATTTTAAAAGTATTCATCTCCATGTAGTTGGTCAAATAAATCATCAATGCGAGGTAGGGGATACTTGTTCTTTATTTTTATAGCATTGATTTCCCAGTAGTCGATACATAACCTCATAGACCCATCTTTCTTCTTAACAAAAAAGGACAGGGGCTCCCCATGGAGAAACACTAGGGAGAATAAATCCTTTATTACTCAATTCCTCTAGTTGTTTATTTAGTTCAACTAATTCTTCAGTGGCCATTCTATAAGGGGTCTTCGATATGGGCCTTGAACCTGGAATTAAATCAATGGAAAACTCAATTTCTCGTTCTAGAGGATGTCTAGGTAAATCTTCCAGAAACGCATCTACATATTTTTTCACAATAGTTACATCCTCTATTTGAACATTCCTTTCCTTACCCACAGTTATTTCATTCTCTTCCTCCCTGATAATTGAATTTAGTTGTGCTACTGGGGGTGGATCTAGATAAGAATTAGGTGGTGATGATTCTGCTCTAACGATAAGGTGTTATTTATCATCATCATCAAAAATTGTAACCTACTTCTTCTTACAATAAATCTTCACATCATGGTTCGAAATCCAGTCCATACCGAAGATTATATCAAATTCAATCATAGGTATGATGATTAGATCAGCAGATAAAAAAAATTTATGTGCTCTAATGGGGACTGATTTACAAAACTTTGTAGCAATGATACTTCCCTTAGGAGTTTTAACTAACAAATCCCTTGTTAAATCAAATTGGGAATATCTAATTTTCTTAGAAAACTGGGAAGATATGAAACAATGTGACGATCCATAATCATATAATGCATTTTCTAAACTTGTGGAAACAATTAAATTACTCTCCACCACGTCTTTCAGAGCTTCTACATCAGCAGTAGTGATTGCATAAGCCTAGCCTTGATCCCTTGGCCTTTTTTAGGTACGTTCCCCTGATGCTTAGGACATTAATTTTCATAATTCCCCATTTCTATACAATTATAGCATTCCACATTGACATCAACTTTCTTTCCTTTGAAATCATGAGCTTGGTGGCCTTTTTCACCACACTTGTAATAGACTCTCATTCCCTTCAATCAAGTACCGGGGTGTTTCTTCCCACATTTACTGTAAGATGGATAATCGAATTTTCCCTTCTTCCCTTTATTTCTATTTCCAGATTGGTCAGCAGATCTCTTCTTCTCTTGCTTTTCTTTAAATTCGTAAGACTTAGAGAATTATTTTTCTGTCTTGATAGAACATGAGAAAATATCTTCATACGAGGATAAGGATTGTGAGACCAATTCTTGAAGGATAAATGGTTTTAACCCATTAAATAAACTATTGATCTTACTTCTTGGGTTACATATATAATCTATAGCATATCTTAGTAACCTTGTATGGTTAGCCTCATACTTTGCAACATTCTCATCCTCCTTTTATATCAGACTCAAAAATTACCTTTCCATATCTGCACGATGGTCACAAGGAAAGTATTTTTCTAAAAAAATCTCTTTGAACTCCCTCCATTCCATATTTGATACTTCATCGTCTTCTTTTGTGTTTTGAATCAATGACCACCATTTGTCTGCATCTCTAATGAGGTGGTAAATAGTCATGATAACTTTTCCCTTTCACTACTCCCTAAGGCATAGAATATTTTCTCTAAGGAATTTATACATTTCTCATCTACTAGTGGATTTGTACACCCATTTAATGCCAGTGGTTGTTGCCTCATGAAGCGATCTAACATTGATCATCCACTCTACGGATCTGGGTTCTCTATACGGGTAAGGTTATTATTCATAACCTGAGTGAGTTGTCCCGATATGGTGATTAGCTGATCAGCACCAGTTGCATCACCAGATCCACTATAATTATCATGAGTAGGAGGGAAATCCCTATATGGAGTGCATGCATTGATACAGTTTCCATTTCTTCCACTAGACACCATTTCTAAACAAGGGAATACACTAGATTAGTTTATGAATTACAATACATAATTCCAAACTTATAACATACTTAAAATTGAATAGTTTTATGGATATAATCCATAATCATAAGAATGTTTTCTTTGAGAAAGTATATACTCATAAACCCTTTATAATGGTTGGTAAAGAAAAAGACAATTATCCTAAGCATATCCCCTGGGAGTGTCGTAACCATGAGTGCAGCATGGCCTATTGTCGTGTACCAGTTCCTGTTCGAGTCTAGCTCAAAGCAGTGTTTTTGGGGTTTACCTCTAGTTACATTTGTGCCAGAGCCGCCTCTACCTACTCGTATCCAGACATGGATTTATTGCTCAAAAAACTAAAAAAAATCTCTACAATTCCAATATTGTAGGATGTTCTTCTATACTAATCCTCAAAGTCTCTCTTATGGCTATGTTCTCTAATCATAGTTTTCTAAATCTAGCATCCAAGGTTTGTACTAAACTTCCTCTGATACCAACTGTAATACCCCAACCCTAGTCACCCAGAGTCGGTTCATTATTACATAACATTGTCATGATCACAAAAGATCAAATCTCTAAAGACTGAATAGTTTAGTATCCTTGGAAACACTAGATATATCCATAAGTCTTACATTACATTATAAAATGAAAACTACAACAACATCTTGTCTCCACACTCATATCCCCCCATACTATCCCTGAAGGTCATTCATAAAATACTTCTTCACATCCTTGTAAAAAGAAAACATAGAAAGGGGTGAGCTCAGATTCTCAGTAAGGATAACAATATAGCAGAAACTCTCATAAATAATCAAAAATATTTAAGGCAATGTATTACTAAAAAAAGACTTTTAAACTTGAACTTCAGTATAATATGGCAGAAATAAAATGAAATAATTCCATTTACTTATTAACATGGATATTCTACTAGTCTAATAATCACATGTAATATCAATAACCACTTTCATAATGATGGGATGTATAATGCCAGACTATCATAACTACATAGTCAAGGCCTTGTGCCAAGACTACAAATAAGATTTTGTCCAAGGATTTTTCCAAGACACAATTTTGTCTCATGAGACCTACCGATGCATCGAGGAGCAATAGCGGGATCCACCCGTCACTTATTAAGTCTAATGCATTCCTCGTATGAACAGGTTTAAACATAATATAGACATTCGTATTAAAACTAGCATATGAAATGTCAATACTTTCTCCATAAACCATGAATGGTATAAAAATAACACATCCACAGTCACATGTATAAAAAAACCTTCAATACAATATGGAATTTTTTTATCATAATAAATCAACTTCAAATAATCTTAAAATCCATCAAAGGATGTTGACATAGATGAAATAAAATCTATTTGAGAGAAATATCTCTTTTTTTAAATCATTTAAAAGTCACATAATAATAAAAGAAAACATTTAATTTGAAATTATTATTATAATATTTTAAGTCAATTTTCAATTATTTTACAACGGCGGAAAATATCCACACTTGTCGTATAAGTTAAAAAAATACATTCTTACCTTAATTTTTTTGAAATGGTTAAAAAGGACCTTGTTTGGAAAATGACGGAAAGATTCTATTATAAACATCTTATAAAAGGTCAAAAAGGGTATAAATGACTTTAACCCATAGTCAATAAAATATTAAGAATTATTTGAAATACATTTTTAAGAAACATGGATGTGGATGATAAAGAGGTCCCGGTAGATAATTACGTATAAACAAGCTCGGATAATGAAGAGATTGTGACATAAACCCTTACCATGTACTTTCCCTTGGTAGAGGGTAGGTTAACCTCATTTATAATAGTTAAATGATTTTTATTAAATTATTCAAGAATCATATACATAAATATGATATCATATATGATCTTTTAACGTTGCTTTGTTAATAATATCTTAGTATTATCGTCGTTTCGGGTGTTAACTTACTCGTTTTGTTTTATATGTTTTGTTACATAAGTCATGCTTGTTATGGATAGGTTGTATATTATTCATATACATAATTATATAAAGTCTTTAATCATTATTGTTAATCATAAAATGATAATTAGACTTGAATGGATAAGATGGGGAATGAATCTCATCGCGTTCGTGGAGACGGTAGTCAGTACGTACGCACGAGCGACAATATCATTCTTTTGATATTAAAATAATATATAATTGGTTGGTATATCATATATACAGAATAATTATCATGTTATATTTATTATTTACATCAATTATGCATCATTATTATACTCATCCAAATAATTATGTTTTGAATAACAATTACACCACGACGTGGAGATGGTAAGCCGTACGTACGCATGTATGGTGATATGTCATTCAAAGGATGGATAGAATACTGAATATAGTTGTACCATATTTATAATAACATCACAGTATATAGAAGATACTGGATTTATTATTTTAGAGTGAAAATTACAAATAATTAATGTGTTGAAGAAGAAAGAAACTTGAATGAGGGTGGTGAAAACATTACCTCTTCTTTGGGTTCTTCCTTTTAATTTGATCAAAAGGGCTCCTTAGGTTTGCATTGTGATCAAACTAAAGCCTCTAGGATTAATTGAGGGAATTTGAGAGAATATTTGGGCAGGGGATGGCCAATCCAAAAGGCTTTGAAGGTGTGAATTAGAGGGAAGGGGAAGTTCCCTTTTATAAGAGGGGTGAGGGGCATCTTAGAAAAATCTAGAAATTTTATTTGATAATAAATTCTTAATCGGATTATAATGGCTCCAAAGTGAATTATTTAAATTTTAAGGTGGGTATAGGTGGAAAACCACTCAAAAAATAGGTTTTATACAGGTTTCTGTCACTATATTAACTTTATCGTTTTGATTTTACTATTAGTTAAATAGTTTGACATTTAGTATGTCTCTTTGTATTTTTATATTATATAGTCAATAAACATACTATAAAATTACAAGAGACCCCCAAGTGGTGAAATAATAATACAAATATCACTATATATGTCCTTTTTAATATCCTTATATTTTTAGGAATGGAATAACAATTAATAATATAATATTTGTTTTAAAAACTCATTTATGTCAATTTTGACAATATTTAATAATTGATTTTTTTTAAACTCTTAGAAACTTTATTAATTCGAAAAAATTTAATTTAAACAATCCTAACATGTCATAATAACCAATAAAATTAGTGGATGGCATTAAAACGTTTAAATTATATTTATTTTAACATTTATAATACTAATTATTTGATTCTTTCATTAATAAGGAAAATATTGCATCATTATTCTGTCATAAAAAAATTTAATTATTAAATGTCTAAAAATTATAAATAAAATGCCATTATGTAGGAAATATTTTTATATTTCTAATGAATATTTATAGTCTAAAATATAACATATATAACCCTATGTAAAAACAGTTTTTCTAAAAGATATATGCTTATGTCATTTTTGTATTACTTTAACTTAATTAATATAAAGTTTCATTATTACGTGAAAGTGGATCGATGGGGTCCCAAAATATACCCAAAGATGCCCAGGGTCAGAAATGTATCAACCAATAGGGTTAGGACACATTTTAGGGTAATTTCTTATTATTATAATATTCTTTTGTTACCCTTATTTACTGGATTTACCCTTTAACTATAGTAAATAAAATATTTACCGAAGTAATTATTCAGAATGTCTAAAACAAATTTACCTATTTACACAATTTGGACCTCATGATTTTAAAAATGGAATCCATTTTTCTAAATTCAAAAAACAGAAGTAGAAAAAATTAATTTAAAATTAATTCTCATTGTTAAAATAAAAAGCGTGTTTTTAAGAGATAATAACAATCAAAAGATTGGCACTTGCTTATGTCCAGTTTAAATATGAAATTATGTCCAATGACCAACATTGGATTAAATGGTAAAAATATAATCTAATTATACTCTATAATCACTCAAATTCAAAATTTATCATTATTAATTATTTCGATTAAAAAATTTGTTTTTAATTAAAATTTAGTAATTTTCACTATTCATCAAAATATAAAAGTTATCCGAAAAGTACCAAAAATTCACCCTAAGATAATTTCGATATTTTGAGTCCAAAAATGAAGTCCATTTTGAATGATAAATTGTATAAAATTTAAAAAGTGGGTTTTACTATTCATAACAACTTGTTTGATTGGTTGTGGTGTGTGTTAGAACTCGAAGTTGCGTACAACACACGCTGTTGTATTATTCAAAAAAAACGTACCGTGGAAGCATGGGGTGTTACATTAATATAGTTTTATGATTATTAAATTTGAAGGATTTGATTTGTATCATTTTTAAATATTGACATTAGAACAAGTATGTTAGATAAAAAATAACATTTTGAAGAAGTATGTTATTTGTGAAATCATTAGTTTAATATTCTATTATGAAATAATACATTTTGACATTATTTATTGTTAAATATTAATATATTATACTGGGCAGTTATTTGGATCATTTTTTTAGGAAAGGATCATTGTAAGAGTTTTAATTTAATTTTGATCATTTTATAATGAAATGTGACAAAAATATTCCATTAATATTTATTTAACACCAATTATCCTTCTGGGAACTATTAAAATATATATAATGATTCTTTATTGGTAATATAATACATAAAGAGATGATATTTCACTTAAGTATACTAACACCAAATATTAGCTAATACATATTTTCAAAATGACTCTAAAATTTGAAAGGTTTTATTTTAAATTTAGAGATATTATTTTAAATGACTTTACTCACATATTATAAATTATGAGGTATTTTGTATGATAATTAAAATATTTTTACATTTTTTCTAATTATATATTAATGAAAATAAAAATTTTATTTTCAATTTAACTATACATTATAGTAATTTTTTTTAATCTAAAAAAATATTATTTTTTATTCTGACATAGAAAATATTCCCAAATTATTTATCATACATAACTAAATACATATGATTAAATTATATTGATTTATAAAATTAATTCAATTTTTAAAATATTTTTGAAATACTAAATTTTTTTTTCATATCATTTATAATCATTGCAAATATTATTATGGTTAATTATTTCAAATATTTTTTTGTATATATTTTTTTTAAATTGATTATTGTTAGTGAGATGTATTTTAATTTTATTTTTGAGTCATATTTACATATTTATTGAGGATTATCACTTTAGAACCAAAAATTATTCCCCAATTTCTTGGAAATGAAACATAAATATCATGATTTGAGTGTGTTTAGTGATTCATGGACTGATACTGAATAATTCATTTTTATTCTCTACTATTACAAATTCTATGACTATTGGCCTCAAATAAAAGATAATTTTTTATAAATATATGGATATAGATTTGACGTATATAAAAAAACATCAATAATTATCCTAAAACATATCCTCTTTAAATTATAAATTTTATCTAAAAACTATCAGACCTATAAACATATGATTATTAGTTGAGATGTTTATTCTTACAATGTTTTTAGTATGTACAATTTTTTCCCTTCTATTAGTTTAAAATTATAAATTATTTAATTATTTTTCACATAATTTAGTTTGAAAATATTCATTAAATTCTATGGTATTATAAAAAATTTAATTCTTTGGAAAACTAATTTTGTTATACATTTTCAATATAATTATCTTTTATATCCAAAAATAATGATTATGTATTTGAGTATGAAAACATTTTACACTATCAAGTATATTTAATTTTTTTAATAGATCAATATCATTTCATATTTATATTTTTTTAAATTATATATTTCATAAGTTATAAACTTCAATGATTAAATTTTATGGGGTTTAAAAAAAATTGCAGCTTGTTTGAATGTTTTTGTGTTCCAATATCTTATATATTATCATGTTGATAATATAAATTTCATAATATATTTAATAATATACTATTTGTGGGTGGAAGGTTATATATTAATTTATAATGATATAATCAAATGTTTAATAATTTTTTAAGCATTTCCATTTACCATCTTGAATGATTTTCCAAAAATACTAAACCTTATTTGAGGAAGAAATTTAATATATGGTGTATGTTCATATCTGATTTTTTATTATCTGAATGATTCTTAGTTTTGAAATAACATATATAGATATTATAAATTTTTATATTGGATCTATGATCCATAGTTTATATTTATGTAATGAAAATATTATAAGATAAAAATTTTATGAAGTCCAATTTTAATCAAATGTGATATATTGAGCTTCAATTTATTCATACATGACAATTATCATTGAAAGCATAGTTTAATATATAGAAGGTAATATTTATTTATTAATCCCACATGATGAATTAAATATTATTATGAAACATGAAGAACTAATTTATTAATATATAGACATAAAAATATAGAATTTATTCAAAAACAAGTAGAATATTCGAAAAAAATTATATGGAATTATAGAGCTACTGTAACTATGGCATAGATATAGAAATATTTTTCAATATTTTTTAATGACTTGTCTAAATAATAAATATTTTACATATATGGAATTGTGTTTTGTAAAAAATTAATCATTTTTTATGATGGTTGAAGGTTTGAATATCAAGATCATTATATGGAAGACAAGAAATATTACAATATATTAAATATTTACATGATTTTATGAATAATTTTATAAAAGAATTTGAATATTTTTTTATAAATAAAATCATTTTAACCACATTTGTAAATGGAAAAATGGAATAATTTTTTAAGCATTAACGTATGTACTAACAACTATATGTCATAAAATACCTTATGATATTTAAATAAATATTATATTTTTTATATTTATGTCTCAAAAATGTAAAATGAGCATTAAAAATAATTAGTATGTGATAGAGAGTAATATAATAGTTTCTTATACATTTAGATGTTTTATAACTGTTAATTATATAGATTTTTTTAAGAAAATCATCTGATTTTGATTTGGGATCAATAATATTTGGTATTATTATTGAAATAAAATAACATAAACTCATAATATAATCTAAGGTGACTATTTTATATTCTATGTGTGGTTATTAAGAAAAACATCACATTTTTAGAAGGGATTTATAAATTAACATGTAATTTTTTTGAAAAAATATACCATTGTTTATAGTAGTCCAAATTACTAATTTCTAATAAAAGGAATGTAATTAGTTCACCGATCTAGTTTTCGATGTTGGTTGAGTAGAGTATGATACTATCTTAGAATCCCATAGGTACTATAAAAACATGGTGTGCTATATCAATTACATTTAATTATTTTCTAATAAATTTTTGAGTATATAATCAAGGATATATGCAAATAACCTAGTTGATGTGGGATTAATTTTTTAGATGTTGAAATTCAAGAATATAACTCCACCATACTTGAGTAATTATGAGCATCATACATTAGAAAACACCACAATTAGATTACATGTTTCCCCATATTATTAGAGGTTTTGATAAGATATGGGTGTTAAATGATAGTTTAGTAAATTATTTACATTAAAAATATCTATTGATAATTTCAACAATAAAGTATAAAATCTAACATAAGATAATAAATTAATTAATACATAGACATATGAAATTCGTAATTGTTAGATATAAATCAACTCAAACACAAGTTTATTTTCTAACTCCCATTTTCTAAATTTTATAAAAAGATGCATTATAGTTAGTAGAAAAAATATCACGGACTTAATGATAGTATTATAGGACCACTAAAGTATTCATTTCACTTTATGAGGGGAAAAAAATATCAAACACGAAGAACACCATTGATTACATCTTTGTGTTTTCAAGCGAGAGATCCTATATAGTAAAATATAGGAAATACATCAATTTATAATATGTAATGACATAAAAATGATTCATAATCTATTCAATACACAAACTATAGAACTATTGGATGAAATGGAATCAAAAAGTAAAAAAAAATAGATCCCTAGAAACCATTTTAACATGTATAATATATTGAGAAACAACCCAAAATCAATGAATATATCCTTATTGGATACTTGAAAAATAATTCCAATGAATGGACATGATTGATGAAACTTGAAAACCACCACTGATGATACCCAAGCCCCACCACTAGGTAGAATCTATAACCTATAATTCACTACCTTTTTAAAGAGAATCTCAATAGAATTATACCAACAATAGAAGATTCCTCTAAATAAAATTTCAATGGTTTTTTGAGTAGATGTGTTATTATGAAATTACTGGATGTTCTATTAGTAATGATTAGAATAAAGTAGAGAAAATGATATGAGATGCTTGTAACCTAACTAAAAAAATCATAATAAATCCACCATGTTAATTAATAAGTTCATAAGTCCTAATATTATAATGGATAAAACATATGTATCATTATAGAATAATGAACATGATGGATAATAATATGAAATTGGATAGTGAAATAAAAATAATAACAACACTCCATTCTCACCTAACAAATGGAAAAATTTTAATTTATCATATCAACCAAGTTCCATGATTTAAATAAATATATTAATATGTTTTAAAAATAAAATAACTATAACATGTTTGTATATGTAAATACTATGACATGATCTTATTCACATTCAATAATGTTTTTTCCATGAAAATATCCCCAAAAACCCGATGCATAATAAAATAAATATGGTTTATATTAAAATAATTAATGAATTAAAATTTTTAAATATTTATATATATAGTGAAATTTAAAACATTAAAAACCACTTACACTTCATAGAAAAATATGACATATTATTTCTCTTAAATCAATTTTATAAAAAAATCCATAAATAATTTTAAATGAAAAAATATATACATGCATAAATAATCATTAACCACATTTTGGTAGAATTAAATGAATCCATGATAACAAATACTACAAAAATACACATATAATATACTAATTTGTATACCATATATGTACCATATCTCAAGTCACCACACACCATAACCTTGTTAGGTATGTTCTAATGGATATATCAGTCTATAACTGACTATATAATGGGTGACATAATCAAACCTTTAGATGATTTTTCACATTCATAAATAAAATACCTAAAACCCATGTCATAATTTAATAATCCATGTTACCCATATATATAGGCTTTTCAATCATCGAATAGTAAAAAAATTCCACCCCCAAATATATTATTAATATATTTCTAAAATATGAGACCATATAATCTTAAAAATAGTATGTAATTGAAATTTAATACATTTTGATATGATCCATAACATTATTAGTATTATAGGGGTTAGGAATAGGATTTGTAATTTTGTAATTTAGTAATTATATTATTATATTTATATTAAGACATTAAACATTAATTATTTTTTGAGATAATTGAGTGGGGTGTCTCGATATGGTTAGACTGATATAATAATTGAATTTTTATTTGGGATAATTAATTGGAAGAATGTTTTAGAGAATTTTTAGTTGTAAGAAACTAGATACTGGATAGAGGGCCACCTAGTATTTTTCCCCCTAACTAGTATGTGTATCCCGACTAGACCACCTTTAAAAGCCTTGTGGTATACCTTATAACATATAATGATGTAAAAAAGTTTGATAGAGGGTATTTAGGTAAATAACTTCTAGATGATAGTTATTTTAAGGAGAGGAGTTATGATCTATTACATCTTATTAATTTACCTTTATTATATCAAACATATATAGGTGTCTACTATACCATGTGAGAGATCACTTATCTTTTTTTCATCCCCTCACTTCTCCTTCTTGGTGCATGGTATTCAGAAGATAATAACAAAAAAAAATCAGGGCATATTCACTTCATTTCTCATTTATCTCTCAATTTATAATTTATCTAATGATTTTTTATAGATATCATTATGAATTTAGTCTGATTATGGTGAATTATATATAATATTATAGGGATTATTTCATTCGTAGCAATATGAGGCTACATAAGGTCTAATATACTCTTAATGGTCTTTTTTTAGGTCGATAAATTTTTAATAGACTATTATATGAATTTCATTAGTATGAATTTAAATTATGTTACATTTATGTAAAATTATTTAAAGTATTTTCATATTATTAATTTCAGAATTTAAATTGATTTTTATATAATGAATTTTATTTACTGTCAATCTTATTTATTTGTTAAATTGTATAGATTTTAATTTTAAAAGGTTGTATGTTTATTATAATTTTAATGGATATACCTTCTTATAATCAAAGTATCTTATGATTCAAATTAATTGAAATATATAATTTCATTAAACTCAATGTTATTATTATTTTTATTTCTATACTCTGATCCATAATTGAATTCATATTTATAATAGAACATAAATCTGTTTCTATATACGAATTGATAAGATTTTTAAATATTTTTATTTTTCAAAAAAATTGTTTACTGTTGAATAATACATGAATTTTAGTGTAATTCTATGTTCATCCAATTCCATTCAAATTTAATTGAATGGAATCATATAGGAAATATTTTCTTAAATTCACTTATTATCCATTCTCAATTCTAATTTCTCATTAAAATTATGTGTTGGATTTTTTTTATTTGTGAAATATATAAATATTATTAGTGGATGTCTCAATTTTTTTATTTTTCTACTTTTGATATTCATAAAATATAATAACCTAAAATTTTTAGTTTATTGAGAGTACTATATTATTATTGTATATTTTTTGAATTATAATTGAACGGTTTGATTAATTTTTTAAATAAAATAAATATTTTATGATAATATTTATTGGGGATTTACTACGTAAAAATCTAGTTACCATTATTAATTTTCACATGATATATAATTCATTCATGATTAAATATTTATTTATTATATTCATTATCTTAGGAGTACATTTCCTTTGAATTAATTTGAGTGATAAAATGTATAATGAATTTATTATTATATGGAATCTAAATAGAGAAAATAAGTGAATGAAAATTACATAATCATCAGTTAATAGATCACATTAGTGATGATTTTATGTTAGGTTATTGAATGTTAATGAAATAGTCTATTATAATAATAATTAATGGTATTTCTATAATTTATTTATAGTTTTAAATGAGTAAAATATATTTTTCACCGCTCTTTCACTATGTTTTATGTTGTTAGTGTATTCCCCTGTGGATTGTTTTTTTAAAAAAGGTAGTACATTATAGTGGATCAAGATCATATATAATTCTATTTCAGTGTGGTTTCCTTATTTACTACATTATTACAAATATTCTTATCTCCTTCTAGAAATTACAGTATTTTATTCATTAAATTTGTTATACCCTTTCCTTCACCACATCAATTTAATTATTATATTCTTTTGAGATTCATATTGCAGTTTTTTATACAACATCCATTACTTATTTTATTCATTATAATTATTATCATCCCTATTTTGAAATTATTAATTATAACTATTTTTTTCGATTGAATCATATATCAGTGTTTTCAATGGATTTCATCATTTGTTATATTGTTTCCTAATAGTGAGTCTTAATGTTATTATTTAAAATTAATTATATCTTGAATTGTTGAATTAATATATTAGTTATAATGCATGATGATTAGATATATGGTTTATGTTATAGATGAATCAAAGGTTTATGAGTTAGTATAATGTTATAGAGATTATAATTATAGATCAGGGTGGAACAAAAGTTTGGATGATATGTGAATATAATTTTGGTGTTATATATTTCATCTTAGTGGATTATGTAAGGATTAGTTTGTAAATAATACAATGTATAATGATAACATGTATTTTAGGTAGTATTTTCACATGATATAATGTTCGTTTATAATTATCATCATCTAATTAAAGTTAGTTTTTCTGTCATCATTTTTCAAATTATGTATCTTTTCAAATTAATATATTTAACCATTTGTTCTATAATAATATAGATTATACACATCATGTTTTTATGATTTTTAATTATTTTATATTATTGTAGACTTTTTTACAAATTATTATTACTTAATAAACATGGAAGCGTTATTTTATTTGTTTTTGTTGTTGACATCATGATTATAAATGTGTTATCTAAGTATGTTAATGAGATTGTTATAATGTTGATATATATTTGAATTTTGTAAGCATTTGTTGAGTTCAAAGATGACCTTTTCCCTCATCTTATTTTGAAAATATTTTGATATATATATATATATATATATATATATATATGTTTATGAATGTTTTTAAATAGTTTTAAATATGCTCTCAAAAATGGTGCACATGTAATTCATGATAAAGATATTAAATGTAAGGGGTATTAAGGTAACATGATATGTAATTTGATGGGAACTAAGGTACCTTGAATCATTGGTAGTTCCCCTCCCACAATTGAATGTGATTTTCCCTCTTTGATTAACTAAGGATTATTTAATTCTAAATTGGTAATTTTTAAAATCATTCAAATTATTTACAAATTTCTCTTATAGTGAATGTTTTTTTCAATTCTTTTATTATGATATATTCACTTGTTAATCTTCAAAATGATTTATTATGGTTTAAATTTTCATGAAATATTCTCTATTTATTCATATATATATATATTATATAGATTCTTTTCAAATATATAGTTTATTATCCATTTTTTGGGGTTTTAGTGGCTTATTGGTTAATTTTGAGTCCTTATACCATACCCTAAATGCGCATCTCAATGGATTTTGACCAATTTGTTATATTTTTAGTTAAATTTAGGTACATGGAATTTTTCTTGTATAGTGTCTGGTCTAGTTAAGAATTTCAATCACATAGATAGACATGTAATGTTTTAAGACATAGGGTGAAGATCATCATTTTTGTTGGAGGAGTTATGTAGAATTTTTCCCAGACATTTCATTTTAGTATTATTGTTCTTATATATTATATTAATAATTCTGAAATCATTTTAATTATTCAGTTGAAAAAAAAGTTCATGTTTTTTATTTTTATAAATTTATACAATGTTATCTCTGAAATATATGATAAATTTTTTGAAATCATTTATATACAAGTCTGTTATGACATAAAATTGGTTTTATTTGGTAATACACAAGATTTTAGCGAGCAATTGTTAAATAATTTCTCCACAACTTACAAAAAACAATAGACCTAGTCCCCAACACATACCGATTGGTAAGTGTAATTTCATTATGTATATTTCTAGTTTTAGCTGAAAAAAACAACATGGCCTCATTATAAATATTTATCAAAGAGTTAATTTTTATGGTTTTTTATTTAACAGATATAATGGTTCCAGACTATATATGTAAATCAGAAAATAACTTCATTAACCTATTTTTTCATTCATAAAATTTAAAAAATATTATATGGGGTGTTCAGTCTAAGAATCAAATGAAAGAGTGACTCTTCTAAAAAATTACCTATAACATTGTATGGTGAAAATAATATTGATTCACATGGCTATGTAAATAAGAATTTTTCTCTTTTAATCATGCTTCAAATTTATAGTTTCATTTATAACATGTTAATTATTTTTACAATAACAATTACATATATATGTATTCAATTAATCATAAAAATAATTTAATAATATCTTTAAGGAAACATGTTTTGGGCTGGTAATGTTAATTAGATTCATATACATCCTTTAAAATTTGTGTATATTTTCCCAATATATTTAGATTCTTACTGGAAAATGTTTGTATAGTATAAATTTTTTAAATAATGGTGAAAATACAATATATTAAAATGTTAATGAATTTTTAAATATATTTTATTTAATTTAAATAAGATTTTACATGCATATTAATTTTCTATAGGGCCCACCCTTTTTTAAAATCCACTAATTAATTTTATATAAAACAATATTTCAAACAAATATATTTTTTAAAAATTTATGTTTTTAATTTGTAGGTATTTTTTTAAAGAGATATATTATTTTTTTTGATATTTTTATGTTTAAATATATTTTGGTTCTGGGATTAAATTATTTTATTAGGGTTAAATTTATGTGATTCTAAGAATTTATAGGTGAATATGGATATTGATTTTAGAATAAAAATTTAATTAAATTTAAAATTAAGAGATTAATTCATGAATACATATTAATTGAATTATTGACTTGTTGTTTTTAGTTTTAGAATAACATTCTATAATTATATAATTAATGGAAGGGAACAAACTACAAAATCATAGATAATATAATTGGAAGGGAGCACCATAGTTATTGAATGGTCTCAATTGATTGTATATTTGGGGAATATGATTGTTTTTAAATAATTTTTTATGATCATCATTGATATTTAGAGCATTATATATCTCTTTTATTATATTAGATGAATAATGGTTTGTGTTTGGTGATAAAATAACATATTTAGATGTAATTTTGTGGTAATTAGAGATAAATAATTTTGGATCCAAATATTTGATGACACTTTTAGAATAAAAATAAATATTGTTTTGTGTTTTTAATTTCCTATAACCTAATTAGTAGAACTGTAGATTATATTATAAATTAAAATAGTAAATATGATAGTACATCAAAAAAATTTAGAATAAGACTAAGTAACTAATATTTTTTTATGTCCATATAATATCAAAATAATGATTCTAGATAAACTATGAAGATTATGAAATATTTTATATTCATTTTAGATTTTAAATTTGAGTAATGTTTTTTATGGGATAATAGTAGCAAATTATATACATTTTAGTGGGATATCATGTATCTTTTTATCCATCTATTGGGGGTATGCCTAATAAAGACACTAATCCTCTAGAAATTTACTAGAAAATAAATACTCATTTTCAGGACCACTGTGTATCTGGTGTCTTATGATGGGTATGTTTAAGAAATGATCATTATGGTTTGACCCCATTAACTTATAATCCCTTTAGATAGTTCCCTCAACACCTCCTAAATCTAAAGAATGATAACACAAAGGGGGAACCCCTATACTTTTCATCATTTATTATTACTATATTTATGAATGGTATTCATGTAATTATTACCCATCAAATTAAGGAAATATAAATTCATTTATTATACATCTTCCAACATTCACTATTTTCTATGATATGGTTTTTTCTAATTATAGATATAATAATGGATTTTATTTTATCATAGTGAAATCAATATTAGATGATGGGGTTTTTAGTGCTCTTATAGATAAGGATGAGTAAGGTCATTTACAATTACATATTTTGTATTTTAATTTGAATAAAATATTTAGTGGATAAACAAGGTATTTTTAAAAATATTTTGAAAATTGAGGGGTGTTTTTTTCATTTTGGGCATTATAGATTAATATTTTCATGACTAATTACTGAGTTCAGTTTTGGTATTTTCATTTTTTATTTTCGTTTTTCAAGTATATAATTTAATTATTACTTTTATAAGGTTTTGTAACTATGTTTATATATTCTTTGAATCACACTAATATCCGTCAATGGATAATGATATTTTTAATGTGTTGTGATAGAATGTGGTATCAATCAAAATCATTATTACATGGGATATATATCTATTTTAACTATAATTATAAATAAGAATATATAATTAATCATAAATGAATAATTTAACAAAAATAATTTTTTTTAATATTGTAATATATAAAAAAAATATTGTATGCAGAATTCTATTTAAATTTGATTGTTTTCTTAGTTTATCATTTTTCATAATAATTTATTTATACATTCCTCTATATAATATTATTTATTAGTAAAATATTTTGTATTGATGTTATTTTCAAAAATTATTATATAATGAATGAAAATATTTTGATTAATTTTTTTAATTTAATATGTTATTGATTATTTGAATTTTTTATTGAATTTGATTCCTTTTAAATCCAATGAACAGTTCTAAAATAAATTATTTGTTCATTCATAAAATTTTATAAATTTTATTTATATCTATAATGAAATTAAGATGTTTAAATTCTTTATTTTTATATAATTGTAATTTTTTATAATTATGTGTATAGTTGTATTACCATGTATCTTATTCTAATATATGTAATTTCCCACACGATTGTTGATTATTCCCAAAATCTAGCTTTATTAGTATATATTGGTTATTAAGAAGCATGTTTCACAACATTTAATTATTATGATAAATAGAATAAATATATTTTTCTTTAAATATAATGAATAATAATATAGTTCATGTCAAAAAAAACACATTTCCATTTCATAAGATGTTTAACTGGTGGAGAGGTAGTGGATTAGTTAATTGAGTATAGTGTAATTGAATATTCTCATGATATTTAGGGGGTTTAAAATATATAATTAATTGTTTTAAAATAAAAAATCATGATATTATAATAATATTACCCTATGATATGGGTTATTGGGGTAATAAATTGTGTCTCCGTGATTTGGTCTAAATGTATATCATACTAGGATTCTTAATACTAACGATTACAGAATAATCATTTAGAGTTGAATATTTCTAATTGATAGCATTTATTCCATGATATATTTTACTTTTTATATTGTTTTTATTCTATCATGTCTTGTTAATAACCTTTATCTCAATGGGGTCTTCATTCATGGAGTCCTAGTATTTACCCTTATCATTACATATTGGAAACATCATTAGTGGATGTGAATTTTTATTTTGGTGGATGTGTATTATTGTGAAATATGAAAAAAAAGAGGTCCTATGTGTTGTAAAAATCATAATGGGTATTTTTTTATATGGGTTAAAGTTCAAGGAATGACCCGAGTGTTCAGGTAAATGGAGGGGTAGTGGTTGGGGTCGATGTTGTTTAAAAGTGTACTTCCATATGATTCATGATGTGAGTAGGTCATTTATATTGATAATGGGGATTATGGGGTGTAATTATGGTGTTTGTAGTCATGAAAATATTAAAAGGTTCGAAACTAGGTCATACCATGAAAATACTAGGTATGTTTTTTATTTAAATTGGGATCCTAATGCCCTTTCTCATTTGGGTCAAGCAGTAGTGCACGTGTGGTGTGAGGGATGATGTGTCCTTCTCATTCTTCCTCCATTCATAGACATTCTTGAAGGGATTTTGTGGTGTATGAATGGTATGGCCCTTATCCACTCCCTCTATCTTCTGTATCCTTTTTTTATTATTTACCCATTTTTTGGATTGGGTATGAAAATTTAAATTTCAGTGTTGGATAGTAAAATCACCCATTTTAAATAGGACATTTAAATCCTAGCTAAAGGATTCCATGATATGATGTGAAAAAATAATTTTTTATTATTTCATCAAATATGTGTCATTCCATGAATTTATTTATGGTTTTTAATTTATAATAAATTATTTTTTCTCATTGATAATGTGTTTCCTATAAGGGATCTATCTCGATGTAGGTTTTGGGGTGTTTTGGGGACCTCCAAAACCACATTATTGAATGAACCAATGATTATAGGATACATAATTATTTTTTACAATTATTCCATTTTTAAATAAATGGTATAATTTAATATAATTGAATATTATTAATTTTTTGTGATGTCTGGTTATGAGGTAGGTTCTTAAAAGTGTGTGTGATGGTCGTTGATCCTAGTTGAACATTGATTTTATTGGAAAATGTTATACTGATAAAATCATTATCTGGATTAGATTAAATTGAGTTAGGTAGTTGATTATACAAACCTTATATATTTTATCATTTTTTTACGATTAGAGTAAGGTGTATTTGTCCCACCATGGGTGTGGACCTGGTAGTTAAAAGGAATTTTATAATTTAAAATTTTTTATTAAAATAAATCAAATTTTAATTTTAATTAAATTGAAATAATTGTAATGTATTACATTGACGAAGTGATTAAATTCCCAAATACACTATGGAAATTAGGAACTATATTTACTCCTAAATCACTGATGGTCAGGGCCTCAATGAAGAGGAAACCCATACCCCTAGACACCTCCAAGGGTGGGTGTGATGTGACTTGAGATTGATGATCATATTAGTCTCGTGAGGACATATTTGATGTGTTTAGCCATGGAATAATAATTTTAGGAACAATTTACACGGGTTGGGTGAGTATATCATTATTATTTGACCCTATATTTTGAGATGGTCTGTGTGTTATATCTTTAGACTATACCAAGCTTAACATCCTCTTTTGTCCAGTGAGGTTTTGTGATGACTTATACTATATTGAGGGATGATATTTCCTTCTAGAACCAGGTGTTTGAACAAGAGAAAAACTATTTCTATGGATTTGATGTGGGATTCCTCCACTATAATGATTACCTCGGGGAACCCTATGGGTCCAACCTGTGAGCAGTGACCGAAAGATGGTGTGTGTATTTATGGGTAGATATGGTAGAATGTTTCATATAGAAACAATAATAAAATGTGATCCTCAGGGTTTTTAAAATACAATATTTATGTTGTCATTCATTAATCCATTATTTTTTTAGGCTAAATGATTTATGATGATTCTTGGGAATCAGTAGATCATCCAATAAATACGGTGATTTATAATGATTCGCGAGAATAACCTACTAAGATCAATGACACCCTATGATCCTAGAGAGGTTCGGGAATGAGTCTCAAATTATTTTGGGTTTGGATTATTATTTGGATAACATGTGTTATGTGTGAATCCATGGTGGATTCCCTGTGGTATATCATAGGATCCAACAATAATGTATATGAAAACATGCATATTAGAGTAATTGAAATTTTAGGTATTCCTTTGATACAGTGATACCATTTTAAATGTGGGGGTGTGGTGTATATACCGAATCACTGAGGTTAAAAATTATAAGGGAGTCTATTGGATACACAAAAATGACTCCTTAGATACTAACATTGAATCTTGTGGACATAGTAGAGATGGTTTATATGGGGATCATTGAGACATTGGATGCCAAAGAGATTTAATTTGGGATATATAGAGGCTATTCCATTTTATTTCAATTGTTTACATAGGATCAACCACACATGCAATATTTTTTTTTCCTAGGACCCCCTATTAGGATTCGAACACCAAACTTATATTTAGTCTACCTAGGTACTGCCATGGGCTTCAAACCAATTTCATAATTATAAGGTATTCCTGTTGATTCCTGGAGATACACTACTCAACACAATATTGGTGTGGGAAACATATACCTAGTGAGTAAAAATAGGATCCCCTAAGGTGATTCTTATGCCTAGACAAAATCTAGCATCAACTAAAGTAGGCATTATTAATTCATTTCATATAACTAAGTATCAACAAATATTTATTGACTTTTCAAAATAAATATTATCATTCCCTTAGGGTAATGATGTTACTAGATTTCATAGTCATCGGGATTTTTTTAGAGATACAATGGCATTAGACCGAATATGTATTTGTGGTAAGATATTTTTAGTTCTTATTAGTTTGAAAATTTAGTCGACTAATTATATTGGAACATACCATTGCATTATAGGTATATTACATACCATATTAGTCACATTAAACTGGTTTTCTTACTCACACTCTACTTTTATGGCCATGGAACATCGGTTCCCAAAAATCTGTCACATGTTATAGTTTCATTTGAGGTAGGGGTCCATGTTTACTGGATCAAGTGGTATAGAATGGAATGGATTGGACCTTGGTGTGTGGAATGGATTAGTGGTGTATTATGATAATTTTTTATTTTATTTATTCTTCATTTCTTTATATGTGACCCATCTAGTTGGTGATCATCCTTACATTCTCCTATGATAATAGTTCCATACATCATTTCAGGTTTGTTATATTTATTCAACCAGTTTACTCTGAGGTATAATGTATTTATGGATGGATTTTCATTATTCACTTTATGATTTTTCCCTATGATATAGGATGTGTAGTCTCCCAATGACATCCATATAGAACAATGATGCTATTCAGAAACCTCTTACATATGAAGAAACTTTCATAATTTCCCGAGGTTTTCCTTCACATTTATAAATAAATTTGTGATTGTTTTTGGTGTTACAAAGGGTTTTTAGATGTCTTTATATTTTTCATTATAATTAGGGATATGGGTTCTCTGATTTTTTTTGGATGTTTCAGAGCTTGAGATAGATAGTGGGATGGTGCATCATGAACACATTCACCGATAATAATTCATTGTTTCTATAGATGGGATTGATGTTTTTTATTTATGATCTTACTATTGGTATGTGTTTCAAATGTTGTGAAACACATGGAATTTGGATTTATAATCATGATTTATATATAATTTTTATCTCTTTCGATGTTGATAAAAGATCATCTTTCAAATTGGATCTTGGACTTTTGATAGTAGACATGTATCATCCATCATAATATGGAACATATGATTCACATAACATTTAGTGCCCTGATACTATTTTTTTTAATTGAGGATAGGTTCGATAATTTAAAGCATCTGAAACTACACATATAGTGCTTTTCTATATATATACTTTGTGGAATATAATTAACATTGAATAAAATGTACATGACTTTTCAACTAATTTCAGTTCACATAGATATATGTGGAGATGATAGATTATTAGAATAATGCTGATGATCTATGGTCATAGAGGTACGGTGAACCTAGTGGGTCTCTACATGACCATGATGCATAGGCCTTGAACCCCTAGTGGTTTTTGTTTATAGGGTTGTGTTACATATTTTTCATGTAATAAAATATGAAGTATTTTCTCATATTGATTGGGATGGAACACTACTTAACCAAACCATGTTATAGTGCTTCAGTGGATGTGGATTTCCATTGGGTGATTCATGTGTAATTTTTGTTTTAGGCTTAGTGATTTAATGTGCTCGAAACCAACAATATTATATATTCTTTTATTGATTTAAATGGATTTATATGTAACCATGATAGTGGTTATGGTTTCCATGGGTATATATCATCCATGAAATTTACATTATATAGTTAAGAACCATGATTGGTTGATATTCCCTAGGGATCAGTTTTTTGGTTGGATTCATGTTGAGGATTAGTTACATTGTAGGTATTTGAGTTTTCATAGAATGTTGTTATGCATCTGGGACACTAAATAGGGTATTGAGAATGATGTATAACATGGTTTTATGGGAATGGAGCATTAAAGACGTCCTATGTGCTAAGCTATTCGATGATACCATATTGTAGGTATAAATGGGAGACCTAGAGACCCTAAAGATGTGAGTCAGTGTTTCATGAGTAACTTCTGAGCTATGTTCAAGGGTAACACATGATATGGGATTGACTAGTAACTTCTGTTCTTTATAGGTGGAAGGGTATGGAAAGATGGATCGAGTTGAGATCATTGTGCACATGTTGATTTCATGTATATAGTATATGGATGGTGATTTTGTGGGCTTTAATATGAAAATAACCATGGGTGATATAGGTTTAATTTTATTCTATCATCAATGTGATGTATCTTTTGGGATCCTGGCCTGGTAGGCCATGGATGTATTTTAGTTCATTTTGAGAGTGCCTATAGGTTTTTCTATTATATAACAACATAGGATGGTGGATAAGAATGTGTTTGGAATTTTGATTTACATGTCATTGAGAATGGATATCCAAGTTATGATTGAATGGGACTCAAAGTTGTGTGTGTTAGGCTTCTATGTTAGTTTGTACTTGAGAATACGCATGTCCCTTATTAGATGAGATAAATGTAAAAAACACTATTTATTCATTGAATTCATTGAAATTATAATCGACGAAGACTATATGTGAGTTGTAGGCTGAAGGGTTTTGATGGGATGCATTGGGAAGGGTTCAAAAGGAAAAACATGCATGCTCTAGTGATAGAACATATAGAGGTGGTTCTTGATGAGTTTTATAATGTAATCCATATGGCATGGGTACATTATTTTCCATTTGAGGCAAATAAATTTGTTTTGTAGTAATTTTAGTGGTTTTCAATAATTTTGATTCCATTAGATGGGGAAGGGTGAAAAATAATGCGTCATTTAGGAACTCAGGTAAAAGTGAGATGGTCATGCCAAGTCACATCATATAATAATGGATGGATCATGAGACAAAATTGAATGATTCCAAGATGATAGGTTTTTGGGAGTGATAATATTGAACATTTGATATTCAATTTCATTCAATGAATACGTTTTACCTAGACCTAGTGTTAATAGTGTATTTTTTGTTCATATGAGATAATGGATGGATTCTACGAATTGGAACTAGGATTGAGGTGATCATGGTGTTACCTAAGGGTGATTCTAGTGGTTAATCAATTATGTTGAAATTTTCAGGGGGTGAAACACATTCCTGATGTGTTTCTGAGGGTGAATCTTTTTTTGTGACATGGTTTAAGGGGTGAAATTTTTTTCTCTTCATTTATGGGGAGAACCCATATTCCATTACCTGATTAAGGGGGGAATAATGAAATAAATATAGTTATGTTATTATTTTTTGTGAAAACTCGTATAATTAAAGGAAATATGGTGTTTTGATTTTGGACATGGGATGGACCCCACATGTGGGGTTAGTAGTTGAAATGCCATGTTGGTAGCATGCATTTCATTTGAGGATGCATCCATTGGTGTGATTGAGTTTTTTTAGTGTCTAATAATGGTATAGGTATGACTATAATTTTCTATAAGGATGGAAATTGTGAGAGGGGAACCATGTTAGGGGAATAATGTTGGATTCATTAAGCAATTTTCGAGATTTCTTGAAAGGAACTTCCTATAGGAATTTATTATAGTGGAGAGAATCATGGGTTATAAGTAGCCATAAAACGAACATTATAATAGTAGGGAGCACTATAAACTCCATGATAAAATAGGTAAGTATCAAGGGGTATCATGGGAGATTGTTATGGTTATCACCATCATTGTTTTGGTGTCAATTTGAGAGTAGGTTGTCAGACTTTTTGTGAACGGTGTTTGTAGTGTTTAGTGTAACACAATAGAAGAATGATGGAAATTTGAGTATCTAGTGAAGAAGGATGACCCAGACATAGAAACTCATGAATATAAGGTTCATTGGATGAATGGAAAATAAGACTTGTGGGGATAAATAATTTTATTGTTTGGTGTTTGTAAAAACCTACATATTTATATATTTAAAAAAACTTTGTTGTTATCTGAATTTTTATTTGGTGGACTTTGCATTTTTATAATCATGATTCAGAACAAACTTCCAATGGTTTTAATTTCTATACAGGGTGTTATTAGATGTTTTTTATTGTTTAGGCAACCTATTTAAGATTCATGTTAGTTCAAGGGGAGAGTACAGGGGCTTGGATTGTTTAAATTTTCAATTATAGGTGATTCTTGATGTGAATTGGTTGTTAAATCCATTATTATGATCCATGGTGTTTACCAGGGGTGTTTTAGGTTGCAAATAAGGAGAAATAGTAGAATCGAACACATACCAAAAAAATATTTATGTGGCCACGTGGTTCATTCCATAACACATGAAAGAAATGTTATTATAATTAAAAAGGATACATTTCCCAAATTTTACATTAACATATGTAGCATTATATAGGAGGGTAAGTGGATGGTTCTCCCCTCCTTCCTCTATCCTTGGACATTACTAAGGAAATATTATAATTGATACAAGGTATGACCACCATCCTCTCCCAAAATATTCTTTTCCTTTGTTTTATGTATATTTTTACATTTTTTGGTTTAAGGCTGTAAATTCAAATCTCACTCGAGTGTGGTAGAATCTCATATTCTTTATGGGGAATTTGTGCATCCTTGATACTTGACATCTCGATATGATGGCTTCCAATTTTCATTTGTTGTATCATCGTAGTTTTGTTTCACCATGAATTTATTTGTGTTTTTTATTTTAAAATAAATAATTTTTTACCTAAAATGGAACGGTGTTTTAGGGAATTGGCCTAGTGTAGGTTCTGGGGTCAGTCAGGGATGGTTAGCACCCCATTGCTAAAGGAACTGATAATTGGTTGATGCTTGATATGTTTTCAAAAATTATACAATATGTGGATATTTTTAATAATTAAATATAATTATTTATTTATAAATATTTAGTATTAAATGTTTTGAGGTAGGACACAGAGTACAATCAATACCTGTTGAACCAAGATTAGCATCCATAAGCTTATGTAATGAGATGTCGAGGTCCGGATTAAATTGAAGAGCGAAAATTGAGGTCAAAGTCCCTCAATACTCACCCTATGCTTTTTTTCATAATGTGGGTGATGTGTGGAATCACCACTATGGTCATATTCCTAATATTTAGAATTAATTATTTAATTTAAATAAAATGTTAATTTAATTTAAATTTCAAAAAATATATAGAATAATAAAATGATGTGAGTAAATTATCAAGGATAAGAATGACTTTGGGGACTAGTTTGAGGCCTTGTATGTGAATGGATAAAGATTATAATAAGTGGTTACCCAGATATGTGGACACCTCCATGTGAGGGTGATGGAACATGAGATGAATGATTCTATTGACCCTATGAGGACCCTTGAGACATGTTTCGCCAAAGTGAACTGAGCCTATAAAGAGTGGATGTAGTTTGTTAGAGAGGACCAGTCAAATGTAACTATAAAAATTAATTTGGGTCATTATCCTTCTCTAAATACTATGTCTAGCATAACATACCCCTGAGTCACTTGAGGTTATGTGCTGACTTGGCTGAAGTCAATGGATGATATACCCCCCAGACATTTGGAGTTGTCCCATGTGACCAATTTTTTATGAAGACCCCATGTAAGATAACTCTAATATAGTGATGACATATGGGACCCCTATGGGTTAAAATTATGATAGATGTTCTTTATTGGGTGTTTGGGACAATTTTTTAGATAGTAAATAATGATAGACAAAACCAGTAATGAATTTGTGATATTGAGGGGTTGGGGTATGTATGATGGGAATGGGAGTTCAGTCAAGAGTTGAAACAATATTTTTTTTATTTTGATATGATATATAATTTTCCACGATGCTTGTGAATCTTCAGTTGGGACTATAAATATTTTGATTTCACAAGATATATAGAAATCACTTGTAGAGAAGAATGATACCCTAGGATGCACGAGATTTCGGGGATAGGGTCTCATAGTTTTTTTGGTTAATGAATAGTTTATCTAAAATCCATTATGGGTCATTTTATCATAATCATAACCTTATAGACGAAGGGAGAGGGAAATAAGATCATGGTTTGATTAACTAATGTTAATGGGATTTGGACCCAATCCATCCCAAAATATAATTATTAAACCATGCTATGATGGAATAATTAAAGCGACATCAATTTTCAATAGATTTTGGAATATTTTTATTATTATAGATTCGATAATTTATAACTATTGAGTTTGAATATATATAATTGGAAATTTATTTTTATTATTTAATTCAGATAGATTATTGATTATATTTTTTTCATTCAAAAAAAATGATTTATAAATCCTTATAACTCGGGTTTTTTAATTTTAGGATATATAATATTGAGTATTGACATCATCTTTTTTGGATGTGATAATTCGGTAGAGAATTGATCATGAATAAATTCATTGTTATCTATTTTTTTCTACATATTTCTCTGACATTTCCTATTATGATCTCCCTTCTAATATGATCTATATAAACCAAAACTAGGCTTGTGTATGTTAGTCAATGTATAGTGGTTGTTACATTAAGATCAATATGAGGTTGTGGGTGCAAGGTAGATTGCACTAGTAGGAAAACACATTATAGCTTATTTGGTGTGGGTTTGTGTAGAAAGAGAGAGAGAGGGAGAGAGGGAGAGATGAAACCAAACTACTAATGAAGTGAGGCAAAATAGGCTATGTGGTGTCCTGGATATTGGTTGAGTATTTTGGAGGGTTGGATGCATCATCGATAATGGAACTCACTAAGGGAGGTTGGTCATATTTGGATTGGTGGTTGATGTCTGAATTGTGACTCCAAACCAAAAATTTTCCATGGTGATACATCATACTCACGGGAGGGGTGGTGGGTAGTGGTGGTAGGGTTTCACCACCATTGACCAAATAATAAATAAATAAATAAATTTAAATATTTTTTTGTGAAGGGGTGGTGTATGTAACCCTCCCACAGAATTTATAAAATAAAAAAATATATTCAAATAATAATAATAATAATAATATTTTTATATATCATTATTTTTATCATTATAAAAAAATAATTATCTACTTTTTTTATTTTTGGTTATGATGTTGAATTGAAGATTTGTATGTGGACATATAGGACACCCAAAATTTGCACTTCCAGATTTTCTGTAATAGATTTTTAATTTTATTCATATTTCAAGAAATACAACCGCACATAAGATAAAAAGTGGGATTTCATTGAGAGACTATGAAAATATCTATCTATATGCAAGGAAAAATATAACATCCTAAAATAAGATTATCCCCACATACAACTATCTTATATGTATCCCTTTATAGAAATTTCTTATAAAATTGGGAAACCTAAGAAAGGGGTGATATCAAATGCATTATAAGGGGTAATAATATTAAAATTATTCATGGATCAAAAACCCTTTGATCATAACTGAAATATCTTAATTAAATAAAGGACTATTAAATATGAGTCAAGGTGTATCATATTACATAATAAATGAGTAGGATCATATTTAATAACATATACCAAATGGACCGAAGGCCTTCTTTTTTATTTTTATTATGGATAATCCCCCCTTTAAGGGTTTAAGGGGAACCCATACATGACCCGTAGGCCCAAGGCACAAGGCCCGACAAACCCGCAATACATGACCCCAAGGCCCAGAGGCAAACTATGCCCAATACATGACCCGTAGGCCCAACCCACTTGAACTGCCCCTCCCCAGCTTTCTGTGCCATTGATCACCTAGCTCCCCACCTTGAATTTCTGATCAGCTAGCATTTCCCCATACAAAGTTGCACGGTGCCTGGTCCTGATGGCGGATGCCATAACCTCTCATTTTTTCAATCCGGTTAGCTCTGCATCTAGTGGATGCTACTCATGTTTCTATGATCCTCTTCTAGGGCGTGTTCTGTGTGAACTGGGCTACTCCATGGTCTATGTGACCCGAAGGCCCTCTGGCCAGAAGGAAATATAATTTTGGGCACACCTTTCACATAATAAAATGCTAATAATCATACATGCCTCATGGAATGAAAACATATAAAAATCATACTCATTAAATTAACTGATGTAGTGGAATGGGTTTTACAATGGTTATGCAATGTATATATCAATGGAAAATCATTGATATTCCTAATATAAGAAGGGGAATAAAATTTGGACAACAATTATTGGAACAAAAATATCATTGATTATGGTTAGAAGAGGTAACCACTAAAGTTGTGTCAATGGGAATATTTATAATATTCCGTTTTGAAAATAATTATAGGTATCATAGAAATCATTTTATTGAGGTAGAAACATGAATATACCAATTAAAAATGAGATATTTTAAATTATAAGGATAATATAAAAGGTTTTAGAAGAAATATATTTTAAGGTAAGTGAAAGATATGAAATAACAAGGAAAGAATCGGGTTCTATAATCACTATATATCAAATCTCCAATTAAATTTTATGTACTCTAATAATTTAAAAAATTATGTTAAAAAACTTCAATCATTCTAAAGATAGATTTTAGTTTTATTTGATTATGATTATTCCTTTAAAATCGATTTATTATCATGTTTTATTTATTTAATACATTAGAATATTTTACTTCAATCATTTTGTGGTCACTCAGTTTGTAACCTCCAAAATGTTAAGGTATAATGGTATTCATCAAATAAGATTTCTAATGGTTCTATAACATCCATAAGTATCATATTATAAATTTAAGAAAATAGTAAAATTTATGGAGATACATATATTCTAAAATAATTACTATTTAAGTAATCTTCCCTAGGATGCGTGTTTCAAATGGTTTAATTTTACTTAGAATATTTACTTTATATTTCGATTCTGTAATAATATTATTACTCATGTAGAATATAAAAATGAAATAAAATGAATTTTATCGTTATATAAAAACGTAAAATACATTTTAATTAATGTCAATCAAATACACCATATTATAGAAACATCATTATTCGAATATATGGAATTAAACTACCATGGCGAGTGTTGCTTTTTAGAGACTAATAAATGATAGAACCATATATATATTGTAATGTTATTAGTAAATATTAAATTTTATTGATTCTACTATTTTAGGATACTATTAAGGATTCATTCTTTTATTACAATGACTAAGTATAGAATTGTGGCATGTATGTAATTTATTAGGGAAAATAGATATTTCAAGGTACTAATGGTTTAATTAGATGGAATTGGTAATCGTAATTTTTTGACCCAAACCACCTGGTCTGAACCAGAGTTCCACATGACCTCATGAGTGACTCCCCATATTCATGTGGGAAATGACTCGCTTCAAGGGTCTAAGTTCATCATTTGGGTGACTATACAAACATTATCACATCATATCAAAATATTAATAAATAAAATATAATAAAAAATAATGAAATATAATAATTAAAAAATACATGTGGAATCTATATAAATTTCATTCAATTAATAAAATATAGAATTGGGATCCTAAAGTAGAATAAAAAACCATAGTAAATGTGATAGTGGTAAATAAATAAATAAATATTAGTGTTCTCATGAGTATGTACTGATACCACTCCCATATACATGATCATCTACTTAACTATACGCTATAGCCCCCTTTCCCTTAATCGAATCATTATAAATTATTTGTTCATAGGCATCAGGATTCCCATACTCGGGGTGAGTACTAAAACACATTAGGACACCACTTATGCATCCATATAAAGTCGACTTATCTTCTCTTATTGGTGGACCCAACGATTTTACTATGCAGGTTGGTACATTTTCATACCTTTTTTATCATAATTATTAGTGATGAAGTATGCATGAAATTCTTCATGTGTCTAAACTACATAAATACATACTAGAATTTATGCATGTGATCTGTTATGAGGATGTTGAGTATGGGTGTGTTAAAATTGATTAAATATTGATTAATTAATTATATATGATAACCAATTGTTGGTTTATTGATTTATGACCGATATTATAGGAAATTAATGAATGGAGAGTGTGGTTGGACTTTAGTTTACTTCCTAAAAACAACCATACATTCTATATAACCTAATAAACAAACAAAATTAAAAAAATGTTTTTTATATCAAAAATCCAAATTTTGGTTAGAAAACTAACTATAAATTACTAAATTAAATTGGATACATATAATTAAATTTCATAATTACAAATTGAAAAATTAATTCATAAAATAATTTAATAAAATTTTTCAATCATGATTTCATCATAATGATTTCATAAAATTAAAAAGCATGTAAAGCCACAATTTCGACTTTTTCTGTAGAGACCCAAAGCCTGACGTACATGAACATTACAATACTTTCGCGGAATACTTAGTACATAACAAAAACACACACACAAGGATCGTAATAGTTTAGTGTCTTTGGAAACTCGGAATAAAATCTTCTAATCGTGGTGAAAGATCTTCAACATCTCCCATAAGGATATTCATTTTTTTTACCTAAAACCTTTCTTTATATCCTGGGGAAAATAAAACATAAAAGGGTGATCTCAAATGCTCAGTAAGGATAAACAAAAGAAATATCAATCACATCGTATTCATAAGAACATAACATTTTGGAAATCATAACCTGAAAAGAGAGCATATTTTTCATAACATGGGATAAATCATGGTAGTGAAATGTAATCACAATAATCATAACTTAAAACATGAAACTTTGTGGCATTCACACATAATCATATAGAATCATTTCTTGTTAGTCAAGACTCATTTCCAAGACTATCTTAGTGGACAAAGTCCCTTTCTGAATCGAATAACCCTCGTTTCAGTCCTGTTTCACTGAACCGGTATAACCTACCATTTCAGCCATGTCTATCTCATGAGATATAAAATCTTTACCCAATGCATTGGAGGGAGATATAGGTCCCACCCATCTCATAATGAATCCTTTCTTATGTGTGCCACATAATCATAAATCATACATAATCGCATAACCCATGTAATAAAAATGGGATTCTTAAACAACATGACATCATAAAACAATTCATATAAGATAAAGGAATTCATAAAAATGTTTCCATCACAACATAATCAAATCCATGTAATAATAGGGATAAAAACAGAACCCTTTTATTATCTTAGATGGAAAATAATTTTTATAAAATACTTGAACTTCATTCTTGGGGAAAATATCCTTTCTACTTCAAAAACACTTTTCCTTTCTTAACATGTCATACAATTTTAATCTAAAAGAAGTTGATTAAAAAAAACTTGAATACTTGTAAAGTAAGCTTCTTGGAAATAATTTTTTAGAAATCCATTCATGCCGTATAAGTTAAAAAAAACATTCTTCGTACTTTTGTCGGAAAAGTCAAAAAGTACCTCGTATGAAAAACGACAAAAGATTCCTTTCATATCTTTTACTAAAAACTCACCTAAGGGTAAAATTGGATTTAAACAATTTTAGGTGGATGGAAATAATATTACATATTGAAGAAACATGGATGTGGATGATAAAATACACCCCAGTAAATACCGAAGTATAAACAATCTCGGACAAAAATGAGATTGTGATATTTCCCTTACCTTAGGTCCGATTTGCTTCGTATGTGTCCGAACCTCCTGTATAATGATTTAAATAATGTCATTGACTTATACAGAATTATTCATTGTTATGATATCATATATTCTTCACTTATGACATTATATTACCCGTTCTTTCGTAAATTCCATGTTAAAGAAGCGTTTTGGGTAAAATCGTTTCATTTATCGTAGGTGTTTTGACTTGTTGGTCTTGACATTATTATTACTTATATCATGATTTACTTACTTCCAGAATATAAAATATGATTTGTATATCATATATATTCAGAATATATATATATAATAGATAGATAAATGAAATGAAAAACACCGTTCATGGAGACGGTAGTCCGTACGTACGCATGAACGCTGTTTTCCTTTCCTTATTGTCTTGAATGGAAGTAAGTAGATGACATACATATATATATACATAAATCCAGTAGCTTTATAATTTCATATATTTCATTATTATTTCTTATATATACTTTATAATCATTCTTAAATGGTTAACATGGAGAATGAATCTCATCGCGTCGTGGAGACCGTAGTCCGTACGTACGCACGAGCGATGATATCATTTCCATAAATATTGAATTGAATTGGAGTGGATTATACAATATATCAGAATCAATATGATGTTGTAATAACTATGTATAGTTATTCTTTACACCATTATACCCATCCATGTAAGTTGGTGGTGGAAAATAGATTACACCACGGCGTGGAGACGGTATTCCGTACGTACGCACGCGCGGTGATTTCTTTTTCTGTAGGATGGATAGATGGTGAAATAGGGTTGTTTCATAATTAAAATAACATATCATTATATGAGTGATACTGATGTTATTACTTCATAATGAAACAACCTAAGAATAAGAAGTGGAAGAAGAAATAAAGATGAAAGAATTGGTAACGGTAATTACCTCTTCTTTGAAGCGCCTCTTTGAGATCTCCTCTTAGGGCACTAAAATTGGTCTTTGAGGAAGACCAGAACCACTAGGATGTCTCTAGGGAAGTGGAGAAGAGATTTTGGCAGGGGTTGTCCGAGCTTGAGTGCTCAAAGTGGTGTGAGGAGGAGGGGGAGGAGGTGTCCTTTTATAAGGGAGGAGAGGGGCACCTTAGGAATACCTCAAAATATTATTTTATATTAATGTCAAAATCGGTTTATAATGGTTC
The DNA here is from genome assembly GCA_963277665.1 of Viscum album. Taxonomy (NCBI): domain Eukaryota; kingdom Viridiplantae; phylum Streptophyta; class Magnoliopsida; order Santalales; family Viscaceae; genus Viscum; species Viscum album. The sequence continues at coordinate 1,005,998,180 of OY728119.1, read as the reverse complement.
CAAATGGACTTATTTCGAAGCTAAAGTGGGGATGGGTCGAAATCCTATCAACCAATAAGATTTAGACAAGTTTAGGGTATTATTTTAACCTTATCAATTAGATTTAACTCTAAGTTAAATAATTTGACTTTTACCGTGTCTTTTGGTTTTCTTTCACTATATGGTTAATACACTTACTATAACATGCCAAACGAACCCCAAATTGTTTATTATTAATACATATATCCTTATCCAAGTCATTTGGCCTAGCCTTATATTTTTAGGAATAAAATAACAATTAATAATATAATATTTGATTTAAAAACTATTTTGTGTCAATTTTGACACTATTTGATATATGATTTTTGTGAAAGTCATAACAGAATTATATGTTCGAAACAAGTTGATTAAATCAACACTAATAAATCATAGTAACCTAGAAAATTAGTGGAATTCATAAAAAGTCTCAAATTACATTCATTTGAGCATTTATAACATCAATTATGTTAATATTTTCTTAAAAGGGTAATTACTGCATCATCGTTGTGTCATAAATAAATTAATTTATTTAAAGTCTAAAAATTATAAATAAAATATCATTATGTATGACATCTTTTTAGCTTTCTAATGAATATTTATAGTCTAATTTATCTTATGTATAACCCCATATTAAAAAATTTTTATTTATTAAACTTTGATTTTAACTATTTTAACTATTCATTAAATAAAATAATATTAAATGTCATAATCTAATCCAAGTGGACCTAAATGGTCATATTATATTCATAAGGTTGTTTTTGGTCGAATTACACTTATCCAATAGAATTAGGACATGTGTTAGGGTAATAGTAATATCATATTTACCCTTAGTTACCCTATTTACTATTAGGCGTGGTAAAAAAAGTAAAAAGTTACTATTCACCAAAAATTATTTTCATCTCATTGAACCACATTTTAGTCCTTGATATTAACCATGTCTGTCGGATTTTCGAAATTCCATTCACAGAAGCGGTAAAATTATGTTTTATGCAAAATTCAGTTTTTAACCTACCACTTAGTGGTTTCACTATTCATCAAAAATTGAAAGTTTTCAGAAAAATACCAAAATTTCATCCTAAGCTATATTTCATATTCCGAATTCAAAAATGAAGTCTATTTTACCTAATTCATAACATATAAGTTGCATTAATTAATTTTATAATTAAATCCCGCTGTTAAAACAAATAGCGTGTTTTTAAGAAACAATATCTACCAAAAGATTGACACTTGATTATGTCTGGTTTAAATGTGAAATTACATCTAATGTCCAACATTGTATTAAATTGTAAAAATATATTCTAAATATACTTTAAAACCACTAAAATTAATAATTTATCACTATAAATTATTTCGATTAAAAAAGTTGTTTTTAATTATAATTTAGTAATTTTCACTATTCATCAGAATATGAAAGTTATCCGAAAAGTACCAAAATTTAACCTTAGGCTAAATTCGATACTACGAATCCAAAAATAAAGTCCATTTTGAGAGATAAATTTTCTAAAATTTAAAAAGTGGTTATTACTATTCATTACGGCTGGTTTTAATAATATTTTAATAGCATATCGTTGTTTCGTGAAACTCAGTATTACGTACTACACACGCTATCGAGGAAGGTTGCGATTGAGTGTAATGCAAGGCAAGTCAAGGATGCGTGTTGTGCAAGACATTAGTGAAATTAAAAAGAATATTTTTCATAAAATCTTGGGCTGTTACATTTTCTCCCAAAATTCAACATTGTCAAAAAATTCCAAAAAATAATATTAAAAAAATTGGCGTGATGAGTCCAAAAATATAATTTATTTCATTAAAATTACTTTCTATGTATGATAATTTTAAATTTCAAATATATAATTTATTTAATAAAAATTAATAATTTATTAATGAAATAAACATTCAGGCTATTATAAAAATTACATAGGTATTAATTCAAATATATTATAACTTAAAAATAATAATTTTAGATTATTTGATGAAATTAATCTTTATTTAATACTCCATCACTATACATATTTGAATATAATGTGTTTATATAAGTTGAAAATAATATAGTTTTGATTATATCATTAAATAATCCCAATGATCATCTATTTGCATCTACATAACTAGTAATAATAATGACTAACTATTTTTTTCTATAATGTTCATAAATCAAATAAAAACTATTTGTTTAGTAACATAAATAACAACAATCATTTTTTCCTATACATAAAACATCATTCTTACTCTTCATCATTCTCTTCGATTCGAAACAATGTTCAATATCATTTCTGTAATGAATATTGTAATAATAACTGTACATTTAATTTTTATAGCTCTATTTGTGGTTGTGATAATTATAGTTGATCAAGGCAACCGAAGTTATTATATTTTAATTTATTTACTCTCTATTATTTTCCAATTTTTAATATATAGATTAATAGTAAGAGTTTTTATATACCAAATGTAACATTCATAAATATAGGAAAAACATGTTGTCGGTTTCTTAGTAAGTGTTTTCTATACTTTTACCATCATTGTCATAAAATTTCATCTCATCCTATGATGTAAAATTATTTAATGAAATATAATGCGTTTATATGTGCTTTTATTTTAAAACATTATAAAAATCTATTGGGGGGTATGAGACCTATTAATAAAATAAGAACATTTTTCAGGCCATTACATTATTCCTCCCTTAAAAATCATGTCCTAACATTTTCTTCTAAACTCAAATATCAATATATAAAAAGAATAAATTTCCCTATATATGATTTAGATTGACTCATTAGTTAAAAAAGTTACTATGATCTCCACACATGAAGAAATGCACCATTGTATGTTCTTGCACTATCCTTCCATTATTTCTCACAATAAAAGCTTATGGATTTTCATTTCCATGACAGTTTGAAGAAATTTGGTTATCCATCCCACATTAATAGAAAATACCACTTCCTTGATGAAAATTCATTTTGTTCCTTTTCCCATATTTTTTTCATAAGTTCTATTGTAGATTCATCTATTCCTTTTAAAAGTCTTGGTCTCTCCCAAAGTTTTGAGGAATATATTTTTTATCATTCTACCCATGGAAATTGTAGGAATATCCAAAAAATAATTAATCCATTATAGAACTCCATTCTATATTTTCATATATTTCATTGTCATTATTTTCTCAATTTCTCCACAGATTGGGTCTCTATATTTTAAATAATATATCATCGTCTCCCTTAAGATACAAAAAAAGCTAGAGTTATATTAATAAAGACATGTAATCTTCATTTTATATCTTCCCACAGATTATTTTATTTCTCATTCAACTTTCAAAATTCCTTCTCTATTTTTTTCATCAAACATGGAATATAATTATTAAAAAGATTACCCTGAACTCCTCCCACTGCATATCAAAAATCTACCATCTTTGCTTTATCTATTTAATAAGTGTCCCCCACTTATCAACATATCCATCCAAGTAGTATACTGATTGGGTCACATTATCTAGCTAAGAATAATAGTGTTTATAAAATATATTTTCTATAGAGGTAATCCATTTTCCAAAAATTAATGGATCGGTATATCCACTAAATTAAGATGGTCGATGATGAATGAATTGTTCAATATATAGTGGTTTCTTATTTAGTAATGTGGGTTGTTCAACATAGTTTCAGTGGTTTTTTATGACTTTATATTACTAATTAATTATAATTATGATGTTTTAAAATCCATCTCCCCCCATATTGGGAAGGACATTAACACCTTGTCCATTACATCTGTTGTTATCATGAGTCCATCTATTTCCTAACATTACTTTTATAGAAGGATAAATCCGACGTGAGATTTTTTCTATTAATGGGAATCTTAAAATAAAATTTCAAATTGAATTATTAATCTTAAAAGATTATAATATCATTCCTCTGTTATGATATACTTCAATAGTAATAAATGATTTCCATTACAATTATATTCATCATAATGGTTTTTTCAAGATTATGATGAACCAAATTATATCAATTATGAGTGTCAAATCCGGTGTACAGCAAGGCCTGCAGTCATGAACCAATTCCTAATCAAGGCTATCTCAAAATTATTTTTTGGATATTACCCCTTGGTACCTATAATCCAAATCCATATACACTTATAGTATGCAGAATTTGATGTGTTTTTTTGAAAACCACTTACATAATACTCACCAAATTACAATGATGTTTTCTTAGATATAGACTTATCCATAGAGGTTTTACTAATTTTTTATAATCAAAATTTCCCCAAATAACTAAACTAAAATATAACCCCAAATATTTCAACCCTCATTTTTTTACATAAATATTTCATTACATGATAAAACCATTAGCCTTACAGAAGAACATTTGAGGTCGAGTGTCTTCAAAATGAGAACATAATAAATTAAAATGGAAAAAAAATTAATTTTCTTGTAATACACTATAAATAGATATTTATTGGTCTATCATAAGTTATATTTAATATATATCATATCCTAGGGAGATATATCAAAGAGAGGGGTGACCATAAATCCCACCAAGGCTATTAATAGATTAAATACATAACATGTGAGAAATAGGCATATTAATAAATAATGATCAAATGAATTTGAGTCATATGATAACAAAAAGAAAAATAATATTAACTTTTAAATTTAGATATAACATAATAAAAAAATTCAAATAATATAACCATGGTTTATCACCAGGTTTTCATAATTCATAATTACTGTGGTGGTTCTCCAAGGTATTATAAACTATATCATCTCTAGAGATTAATTATTTAACCAGTGCATTGTAGCTCTAACAGGGAACACCCTTCCGAAATAGTGAATATTTATATCCTCATTTAACATCAATAAATTATTTCATTAATAAGTCATCGATATAAATAACGGGTTTCCTATAAAAATCATTAAGTATATAGTGCACAGAGAATTGATCACTACATAGTTTTTATACCATGAATAGGGAATGTGGGTTTTACATATGTAATTCCCATAAACATTTATAAATTATTACATCTTGGTGAATAACCTTGGAAATTGAAGGGGGTTATCTATTAAAAATATAGTATTTTTTCATGAAAATAGAAAAACTCAAGTATTGATTTCGGTAGAATAACAGTACTTAAATTGCATTATGAAAAAATTATATTGAGAGGTAATGGAGTGGTCTGATTAGTAAAAACCAATTTTTGAAGTAATGGGATGAAATAAATTTTATACAAAAGGAATATTTTATATTTAGAAGACTGAAAAAATAAGTGTAATTTATTAAAAAAATGAGAAGAGGATAATTCTAGTACCTTTAAGATTAGGTTCCTAAAACAAGAGAACAGAACCATGACAACGTGAACGCACATTGGAAGGAAAATTAGAAAACGAATATCACCATAAATTTATTTATCAAGGATTTGGAGAACAAAGGAATGGATAATGGGTATTATTTATTCTTGAGGTGAGATGGGTTTTAGAAGATTATATATTTCTTATTTTATCAGATAAACCAATCCCTTTTGGGTAGATTTACATCCAAAAACATTGATGGATAATTAATAATGGGGGAGTTTTGTTGGAGTTTAACCTTATCACAAGGTATAACCCTCATAGAACTAAAAAAGTTATCATTCCTATATATTTTTCATAGTCATATATTTACCAAAAACATAACTTTATGCTCGTGTTTAACTAATTAATGCCACATAGATATATTTCACAATCATGCACATTGATCTTTCCCAATAAGATATTAAAATAAAGGAATTAAATTAAATAACTACTATTCAACATAACAATAGGTATATATATGGCATGTGATCCTACTTTCCCACTCATGATTCAAGAACATAATCAAAATCATAAAAACCTATACACAAAATCTCGTTAATGTTAACTCTGAGGTCGATTACAAATGAACTGGCCTCACACATGGAAAATCCCCAACCTGAGTCCCACAGAAATATCTCATTTCAACCGTGGACCATATTTTTAAAAAATAGAATAAGAAATGTTTTTATCTAATAGAACATTTTAATGCCCAATCTTGAACCACTAGTTTAGAAACAATGTTCCACATGATATAAAGCATTCCTCCTTATAGGCTAGATGATTATGACTATTAGCGAGGGTCATTCTCCATCAATGTGGAGACTATACCCTCAGTATCAGGTACTCACACAATAAAAAGTATAATATAATCTAATAAAATATAATTATATATAATAATTTTTGTAATCATATAAAAAATATGTAAATGGAATACCAATCCTATAATAAATAAACGAGCTTCCAAGGTTGAAATTCAATAAATAGTAAATATGTTGAAGGTAGATAAATAATAAACAATAGTATCTTCTAGAGAATATAATGATACCACTCACTAATCCAAAGTCCTATTTTAATCCATTTACAATGGGTACCTTTTCCTTTATAAAAATCCCTCAACATGCAGTCTACACATGCATTGGTGTGCCCATTCTAGTTGTAAGAAATAAAACCGAACTGGAAACTACCAATTTATTCATAAAGAATTTCACATGTATAATATGTGTATTACATGAAAAGTTATGTATAAAAAACACAAAATCATGTACTCATTAATCATATTCCATCCATGCCTCTATAAACCCCCATTCATACATACATTGTCTCCATGAATAAATCATGATCTTGGTCATTGGGAATGACCATGAACTGACCATAAGTTTGGTGACAATCCTATCTATACACTCAAGGAACAAAGATGATCATGATATTTTAAACCCTAAAGTAATCATGTTGTTTAATGTTTCATAGTATCCATAGGGAATCGAGTTTCAACGCATTACTCGATATACAAATTGTATCGAGTTCAGTTTTGGATCCATGTATATCATAATCAAACCCTTGTATGTGTCCATTGTTTTCATCTTCAAATTCCATTAATGATCTATGTAGAAGGATAAATATACTACAGTGGTCCACCTATCACATGTTCCATGATTTAAAATCTAATTGAGAGTTATCACACAATAATATAGAGAATGATAAATCAAAATATCACAAAATCTTGATAAATATAGTGGAATTATATAGAATCATGTGTATCATTATAAAACCTGGTATCAAGATATTTCTAGTAATTATAATTGAATACAAGATAATATATGGTAATAATGAAAACATCCACACCCAGAAGAAATAAGTATTAATAAGGAACACAAACCACAATAAAACATGAATCATAACATGGAAAAAGGTGTACATGATTGACATAAATTATAAAGAATAATAGACATCATGTTTGTAAATGTAGCTGTATAATTTATCCAAGGAAACATCACACAAATCACATACACATATTCATCAGTTCAAACTTCACAATAAGGAATCATTGAACTAATTACAAACATTTTATATCCACGTGATATAAAAAACACCACACGTGATAACTTTTTTTATTTCCTGAATAGTTTTAAAATTATCAATTTAATTGATGTCATGTACTTAACTATTTCTTTTTTAAAAATCATTATAAATCAACATGATATATTAATCTATCTCTTTATTATATTTTTAGTTAATATTATTAAAAAAAATTATCAAACAGTGATTATTTTTTGTAAACTGTTTAAAAAATAATCTATATTTTTCCTAAAATTACAATGAATCACAATTTTTAAATTTTAAAATAATTATAATATGATTCAAAAATATTTTTTCAAAACACATCACCAATTTTTGAGGAGAGTATAAAAATTTTCTTCCCATCCAACAAACTAGAATAAGGGTTAGATTGATCGAAGGGTGTTTCCACAATTTAGTATTCATGAGTTTCTTGGCTTCTCGGATAGAAAAGAGTCATAAAAACCATAGGAATTAACTTTTAATATAATTTCGAATAATTTATTCTGCATATAGAGTCACAATATTTTATATTATATATTAAAAATTATATTAAAATTTTTTAATTACATATTATAATTTATTAATTTCAATGTTTATAAATTATTCCATAGTATGTGTCATGAACATTAAATGACTCAATGAATTGATTTCAATTATTTAAGGCTTCCAAAAGTTATCAAAAAGAGTCACAAGAATGTGATGGGGAATAAGAAGAAACTAAAGGGATTAAATTTTTTAAATGGGTGTTGATTAAGTGTAACATTATTTTAACCATACTCATCTCCTAACCATCATGTTAGGGTAAGGTGTTTCCCCTTATGTAGTTGAGGAAAATTCATCATACCCTTATGTAGTATATTTTTACCATTATTCATTATATATGAATTTGGAGATACACTTAAACTTTTTGTGGGATACCATTACATTACCTTTAAAAACTAAGAACTTCCCTCAAGTAGTGAGTATAAACTCCACTATAACCTTAAGCATCCCTAGAGGTACCATTATGTATCACTTGTATATATGGGATTACCCTTACCGAACATATTTAAACAGGGATCTAAACTTACAAAACTCAATGAAAACACAATTTAATCTTATGAAGGGGCTTAAGAACATATTTTACTATTTAATAATAATTGATATACATGAATATGAGTAATATTTATTTCAAAAATTTAATTTTCACAAAAGAATATTTAAAAATCATATTTAATATAGGGATTTACGAATAATGAATATTTAATAATATTACCATAGACACTCATTAATAATATATAAAATCAATTATAATAAAAAGAAAATTAAATCATTGAATTATTATAAATTGATTCTTGATTATGTTTTCAACAATAAAATCTGCTGAAAAATATGAAATATGGGAATTAAGAAACAATTATTTTGATATATAAACAAGTTATAAAAAAGGTTCCATGAGAGGGAATTAGTATATTATCAATAAAAGTGATCATATAAATGATTATAAAATGGATATGTTATAATAGAATAATATTAAATTATTTTTTTAAATAGAACATGATAATTGAATCAGAATAGAAATTAAAAGTTCATGGAATTGAAAATCATACCTTATTTGCGAGTCGCCTCCTTTTGATTGATATTAACACAATAAATTTTGGCATTTTAATAAATAAGAATTTGTATGGGTGGATGGACGTCTTGGTATATAATTTGGTTAAAATTTTGAAATTTAAAAAATTTTTAGACTAAGGTGGAATGGTTAGAGGAAGGTTGTATTTATAAATAATGGAGATTAGTCTTTTTGAATATAAAATCTGTTATATTATTATTTTTTATCATCACTACTCATAATAATGACTATTGGACTATATTGATTAATTAGAGAATGTTTGGATAATCTAATTATTTATTATATCACTTATTTTGTGAATAATCAAGTTTTAACTTATAATGTGAAATGATGTATTTTCGCGTATATAACTATTCACCAAAAATTAATCATTTATAGAAAATTTTAATAAAATCACACTATAATAATTTAAATGTTATGAATCAAAAATTGAATTCATTTTTATGAAAAAAATATTAATAAAATTTAGAAATTTATATTTTATATAAAAAATATATCATATGGAAACAAACATATTTAGAATAAAAACAATATCCATTATTATTTCTGGTTAGTTTTATTTATGTTATCAAGTCTTAATTGTTAAATCATTGAGAAATATATTATTATTATAGTTTAAAATTTTATATTTTATGAATTTACACAACTAATTATATAGAATTTTTCTTTTAAATTAAAAAAAGTTATGGCTTCAATGATTATATAAAATGGTTACAATATAATTTCAATAAAAATTATAATTTTTTAAAAACTATAATATAAACAGAATATATATTTTTATAATAAGTCATTATAAATATACATAATTATATTATTAAATAATAATAATATGTATATTTTTTATTTTATTTTATTATAAAACATGTAAATTATCATTTTATAAAGAACATTTTAATGTAACAAAATAAAAAATTTAGGAATTAATATTACTATAATGGAATGTAAAAAATTTCATGATAAAGTATTAATACAATGATTTACTACTAGGGAAAACTAAACAAATAAAATTTTGTATAGATTAATAAAGTTTTGTTACAAGGAGGATTTATAAAGGAGATTGTAAACCTCACCCCATGCATCCCCATTAATCAAAGGTGAATAGAATTATGATATGTCATAAGACCAAAATGATATTTTCCCCACACTCACTCATTTTTAAAGGGAATAAAAAACATTATTGGACTCCCTGTAGTTTCATTTAACAGTCTGGTTCAAATATTTGGCGGTCTTTAGAAAATTAATCTAAGAAGATAGAAATATAGAGAGGGCACCCATGGATTTGGTCTTGACGGAATCTACTTCTAGGGAAAAGTCAAATTTTATCAAAATGATATTCCATCAGTAGTGAACTACATATTTGATAGCAAGAATCATTTCATATAGTTCAGTTTCATAGGCATATATGTTTCCAACATTATTAAAACCTAATACCTTGAAAAAACCATGACCATCATGGAAGACACCACCACTACCATTGGGACATGGTGCACCATATTCTTCACATTGGGGTATTATATTATGGATAAATTAATATTTATCACCTATCTCATGTTCCGAGATTTCTATATAAATATTAATTTTTTTCATGGAAAACTATATCATACATTTTAGGTATTAATATACAATTACTTTATTACCAATAGAACTATTAATAAAATAAATGTATTTAGTAAACTATATATATAAAAAAATCAAAATTATAGTAAAATAGAATTGTAAAAACATTTTAATAAATAATTTTTAATTAAAAAAGAATTAATATTTTTATGAAAATAATGAAAATAATTTTTTTTAATGATAAAAATGTTTCAAATTATTTTGTTTGAATTATTAAAAACAATGAATTTCATTTATCAACTTCCATTTTATATTAATAAATTAAATTTATAAAATTATAAATTAGAGACCTTGGATATTTCATTCTACACCATAATGAAATCGTTCCCACAAATAATTACTCTATGATAAACACTTATTAATTTCAATTAATGTTTACATGATTCAAAATAACATAATCAAATATTATCATAAATGTTATCTTTGTAATTCATAAGTTTTAATACTAGTTATACATAACCTTGTTCTCTGGATAATATGGTTATCTATATAGTGACTTTTTCCAAAATGATCTCATAACCAATTACCAATAAAAACCAAACTTCATATTGATAGGCAATAACATGCCCCAAATCTAAACTTCTTGATCTAAAGCTATGAATATATAATTTTTCCATATCACAAGAAATATAAATAACTCCAATGATCATAATTTTATTTCATTGAGAGACTAGGTATGTATCAATATAAACTCATTTTTTATAAAATATTTCTTCCTCAAGATTCCCCATAAAAACAACCCTCATATGTGTATGTCTTCATAGATATTCTATAAGAAATAGAGAAATATAATAATTGTGTGAGCTCAAATTTTTAGTAAGGAGTAAAATAATTTAAATTTTAAAATTATCATAAACCATTTAATCGTGAATGAAATTTCATAATTAATGAATGATGAAATACACATGAGTCAAGGGGGAAAACATGATATCAGAATTGATAAAGATCATATTTATTCATATAGAATTATGTCAAATAAATGATAACATTATATGATCATAGAATCATGGAAATTTGGAAACAGCATAAAAAATGTCATCACTTCATAATTCAAAGCTCACTTTCAGTGCATTAATAGAATCAATTAATAATATTAGTAAAATATCATATATTAATATAATCAGCAAACTAGATAGTTAAAACATCAAATACTAATAAAACCTCCAAAAAGGTAAATAAATTTTCATATTTCACAGAAACTATACCAATTACAGTAGAGTACTATATAGTTTCAATCGCATAGAGGAATTATATCAAAAGCATAGAGAAATAGAGGAAAAAATCAATGGAATGAATCGGGTTCAAGAATCCCTTAACTTAAAGTCACAGCACACTTCGTATATCCTATAATCCTTTTAAAAAGTTAGTGAAAATAATTATATATTATATTAAAATTATTTTAATGTATATTTGACTATTACTATTCATTTTAATTCATTTATTATCTTGTTTAATTCATTAAAAACATAGTAGAGTTCACAAATATCTTTTTAAGGTATCTCAGTTCTTAGTATCCATAATTGTTATGATATGATTGTATCAAGAAATTAAAATTTTTAATGAATATATAAAATCTCTTAGTGTCAATCAATATATTTAATAATATTATATAATTTATGGAGTTTAATAAATTATGAAAAAATTACAATTTTCTGAATCTTCATGGATAATATTATATGAAATAGATTAATTATACTAGGAATAATTACTTTTGATTTAATTTTCATAGTGTATATTTTACCTCTAAAAAATAACAAATGTGAAATTAAATTAATATTAAAGTTATATTTAAACATTAAATTGCTTTTAATGAAATTCAATGAAATTAAAAATATTATAAATACATTATTGATCACTTATGTAGAGTAGAACTACAATGGTAATTAAATATTATTTGAGAGTTAATAATGGAATATCCCACTATATATTTTAGTTTTATTAAAAAATAATATTATAATTATTATATTATTTTATGGTTATTTTATTGATTAATTTTTTTATTTAAAGGCATAAGAGTACAAATACGGCATTTAAACCATTTTTTTATAAGACCTATATTTATACATCGCATCATTTTCTAAAAATTAGTTAATGAGATAAAATGAACATAATTATACGAAAATTGAGTCTTGAATTAATCGTATGAAGAAAATAAAAAGAGATCATTAGAAACTATTATTTTGAAATAGTTAATAGTTATGAAAAAGGACTCAATGGAAAGAAATTAGTAGAATATAATAAAAATATGGACACAATGAAAGAAAATATAATGGATATATAGTAATATAATAATATGAAATTTATTTTTAAACGTGATCATTTTAAATGATTCTCAAATTTAAGGAGAAGGATTATGAATAGAAACATATAACATGTTCTTGATTCACCTTACATGAATTGAACCAAAAGTTTTTTAAAGAGGGGTTTTATCAATATAAAAGTCTTGGGGACATTTTGATTGATGGGTAGTGACTAATTGTTATAAGTACATTAAAAAGTAAATTATTTAGGGAGTACGGAGAAATGGGTGGAGGATGGTGTTAGTTCAAGGACAGGATAAAGGTGTTTTTGAATATAATATTCATTAGTTATTTATTTGGGCTCAAGACTGACAAACATTATTATTATTCTTAATATATGTACTAATTATTAATTTTGAGTATGATAATGTGGTTTATTACATTACACCTTATGTAATTAATAATTTATTTAACATATAATGTAAAATATTGTATTTTTTAAATATTACTATTTTTTCAAAGGTAATGTTTCATAGAAAAATACTAAAATATCACCATACTCTAATTTTGATTATTTGATTCAATAAATGGATTATTTTTTATCAAATTATATTTATAAAATTTAGAATTTTCCATTAAATTTAAAAATGAATATTATATTGAAAAAGGATTTGTTTTGGGTATAAATGTGTTCCATTATTATGATTGGTTACTCATATATCTATTATTATTTCATAATATTTATATTATTTATAATTAACAATATTTATATGTAAAACAATTAAATTTTATGATGTCACTATACTAATTATGTCAAATTTATCTATTATGAAAATAATCAAGAAAACTGTTTTTGTGCAGAAAAGTTTATCTACTAGGATTAAAATACGATGTCAATGACCATTTTACTTTTTTAAAATTATAATGTCAAAAAAATTAATCATTTTGCAACAATAAGAAATTATAAATATGTTTAATTATAATTTCAATTTAAAATAATTCATATATCATAATTTTATATCATTATAAAACACGTTACATAACCTTAGAAAAATAAAATTTCAAAATAATAAAACAAATTTTTAGGATCTAAATGAAATATAATGGAAATTTAAATTGGATAAAAATGTAATATTTTAGTGTAAAAATGATATTTAATCATTATTCATATGTTTTATATATAATGCTACATGATACAATTGTTTGACTATAAAAACATGTATAATAATTTATTATGAATTCAACTATAATGAAATAATTACCCATATAACATTAAACCAATGTAATGTAGTTATAAAATTATATATTAAAAAATATTTATCATTACATTATAAAATATTTTATAAAACCATTTTAATAAATTAAATTTTCTTATGAATTAATTAATATTTTAAATATAAACATAAAAAACAGATTAATATCGTGATAAATATGTATTTAAATGATTGGTATATATTATTAAATATAAATAAATTCATTTAGAATTTACAATTATATTTTATGAATAATAATATATATAAATATTCTTTAAAAATTATTGATATTACACATTGAATTTGAGACATTATTAATAATGATTAAAGACTAATATTGATACCTAATTTTTATTCATGCCCCAATCCCAAGATCCCATCAAATAATGTTTCTCATTGATGTTAGATGAAATAAATATATTTCAACTGAAGGATATTTTTAATATAGATATTTGTTATATTGAGTGTTTTCTTATACAGATCACTACTATTTAATTAGTTTTTGAATTTTGGGTGGATTGTGAAGAGAGATAATATTTTTTATTAATATTATCATAGAGGGAACCATAATGGGTTTTGAGAAATAAAGTCATCATATTCTTGGGGCTTGGTTCTCTGAAACGCCTCATCCCTAGAAGCTTAGAGCTGGTGCCTTACTTCGTTACATTATAATTATTACAAGGAATCAAATCCTGAAGGACACATTATTTTAGTAGTCTTGAAGAAACTAGATACATCCATGAAACACAATTTATATAGGGAAAAGAAAACATCATATAATACATAACAGAAGCCAATAAATTGCATCTTTGAAAAATCAGTGAATGATTACTTCTTTATAAAAAAGGGATGGAAAACAAAAGAAATTGTTGAGCTCAAATTATCATTAAGGGTTACATATAGTGTAATAATGAAACAATAGAAATTTAATCATAATCAAAGTGTCATATTCAATATGGAATTGTGAATAATCAAAAAACAAACACCATTAATAAACATAGAATGAAAGTGCATCCATGGTTTTTTTTCATTGGTAAAACCTCATGGATAGTGATAATTGAATAAATATTAAATATAATGCTTATTATTTGGATGTCCTATATTTGTCACATGAATCTTCATATCATCAAGATAGTTTAAGTTTGTGGGTACAATCCCATCTGATTCTGTTCTTGGAAAAAACAAGAAGGTTTTTTGCCAACCCATTTTTCTCAAGAGACATGCCGATGATTTGAGGGGATATAGTGGGAACTTCCCATTACAGCCCACCAATAGATGTCTTATACAAATTATTAATTATAAAACAATTTTCCTTATCAATTTCTGTATTTAGTAGAGGATACAAAGTAATCTATATTTTCACTGTTAAAACAACATTCAACATAAACACCATATTCCAAAGGGTATATGCCAAAAACCATTATCATATGCATGAAAAAATAATATTGATATTTAATAGAATTCTAAAAAAATTAATAATTATCCAAACAGGTACTAGTTACAAAAAATAAAAATGATAAGGTGCATAATACCCAGTAAATCACAATGAAATGGAAGTTGAAACAATATCCATTACAATATTGTAATCATTCGAGTTTACGATCATAAAGAGAATCATTTCATAATATAACTATAAATATAATCATGATATTATTAAATAAATACAAGTAATTATACAACACATACAATAAATATGCGGCAAACATTAGACATATCATGGAAATAAAAGTGAGATGAGAGACCCCTTACCCTATGATCGAATGTGTTCTTCTATTGATGTTAATGACCTGGATAGGAAAATTAAATACATAAACTAATCAATTCATAAACATATATACACGTATTTTTGTTATTATATCTTTATTATTATTATTTATGACCTTCATTTTAATTTATATGATTGAATTCCCTCATTCTATAGTGTTTTTTCTACTTGATTTTCATGATCTGTTTGTTTGACTATGAGTAATGTAGTCCATGTGGAATGGATATAATTATCCTGAATTGGAATTAAATTTTTTTATATAACACGAATAAGTTTAGATAGTAATATATATCATTTGTTTATATATTATGAGGGTTAATTAGTAGACAATACTTTTAGTGATAATCGTTTAGCTTAAATTTATCTATTTTGATCAAAATTTACTAGTTTTGTTCCATAATTTAACCTGACATATCAATCATGGTTCGAGAATCATTACATAAGATATAATAGATATTTTATTACATTATTCAACCATTAAATATATTAATTACCATAATTGAATATGGTAATAGAAATTGAAAACTCACTATTCATGAATGTTATAAATTAACACATCTCGAAATGTGATTTCATTTTTATTATAAGAGGAGGGGGAAAGAGAGATGATGATAAAGTAGTCAACATGAATAATAAAATTCTAGTATATTTATTTTACTACAATTATCATATAATTTTGATTAGGGGGTTAGTATAGTGAAATAATTGAATGAAACGTGTAGAATAAATTGAAAGAAAACAAAGGAAGGTTTATCTCTGGAATACTCCTCCTTGAGAATATATTTAAGGCCATTGTTTCTGGCCTTTTGGTGATTCCATAAGGTCTTGTAAGTGGGGTAGGTCTTGGGAGAATTATTTTCCAAAACATAGGCAAGACTAATATCTTGATATGTGTGAGAGGAAGAGGGGGGAGGGGTGGTTTATATAATGGGGGATAAGATGGGTTTGCATTATTTTAATCAATAGGTTTTTATTTTTCTTCAACATCATAATATTATTTATTATTGTGAAAAAATATTAATTGATTCATGTGATTTTTAAATAATTCATGGAAAATTGTATTTTTCATATAACATATTTATACCATAAATACCATATTTTACTATTCACCAAAATTCATGTATTTTAAAAAAATACAAAAAATACCCTAACCTTATTTATGTGTAGAATCCCAAAATGAACTCCATTTTATAAAAGTAATTTTCTAAATATTAGTGGTTTAATTTTTAATGGATAATGCAATTTATTAAAAAAATATATATATTTAAATTAAAACTATTTTTATGACACTATGAAAAATTATCTAAGGTCTCATACAATTATCATATAATCATAAGACATAAAAATAATAAAATAGGATTATATTTTATAAAAAAATTATATTTTGAAAAATATTTTAATTATTTAATTTATATTTTCTAAAAATTTTATTTATTTATAATATGATAAAATAATATCATAATTTTATTTATAATATGTATAAATTTTATTTATACATTCATGGGTAACGTTAATATTCATTATTACATATACTATTAATTGGTTTATATTACAATTCACAATGGTGTAGTAATATTCATTAGGTTAAGATATTGTTAACCAAAAACAATTTTGATTCTATAAGTCTCGAAATATCTTTCCAAATGCAACTGTGTATGTCTGTTTTTGGAAATTCCAAACATTGAAGAAGCAAAATTCTTTTTAACCTCTTGGTTATAACTATCTTATACATCCATGTTTTATTTCACAAATACTTGGTGTTGCATTCATTATAAGATATCTAATTAATTGTAATTATTTATTTTAAAAAATACAATAAAATATTGGGATGTCATATTCTTATCACCCGTAAAAAATTTCATCCTTATAAAATATAAATGAAAAAACCCTATAAAAAATGTGGCGATTCATTTTCACAACATCCTTAGGTTCCAAAATTACTTCCTCCATTATATGGTTTCTCTAAAGAACTTTACCAATCAAGTCATTTGATTTCTCAAGACTTCTTCTATAGTGTCAAGAATCTCGATAGGCTCCCCATAGTAAGTCAAGTCAGGTTCTTGTTCTATTTCTTAATAGGTGAGTATATGTGTTGGGACTTATATGTATTTTTTTAACAAGGAAAAGTGGAACACATCATGATCCTTAGAGACACATGGTAGAATTTTCAAATGGAAGGCTACAATTCCAATTCATTCTAGAATTCAAAATGGCATGATGTACTAGGGGATCATTTTTCATTTCATACTAAAACTAAAACACATTTCCATGGAGATACTTTAGAAAGAAATTATCAACAACTTCCAATTCTAAATCCCTTTTTTGGACATCAACTTATCTCTTTTTTGTACTTTGGGATTCTATAATATGTGCCTAAATTATATTTACCTTTGTAGTTGTATTTTAATTTGTTCTGGCATAAAAGTTTCCTCTCATCAAATGCATCCCAACAAGTTGGAGTTCTACATCTTTTTCCATATAATGCTTCATATGGTGCCATTTTAATACTAGAATGAAAATTATTATTGTAGGAAGTTTCCAAAAAATCTATGTATTGATCCCTAATACATTGAATGTTGAGTGGGAATGATCTCAATACGTCATCTAGTGTTTATATTTTTCTTTTCAGATTGTCCATCATTTTTGGGGTAATAAGAATTACTCATATAAAGCTCGATATCAGATGCGTTCTGAAGACATTCCAATTTTTTTGTAAATTGGGTGTTTTGATTGGACAAAATCGAATAGGTGAACCATGAAGTCTTACAACTTCATTAATATAATGTATTTACAGGTGCTCTAGGGGTAAATCCTTCCTTATAGTAATGAAATGTGCCAATTTGGATAGAGGAACAACAATTAACCATATTTCCTCATTACTTATAGGTTTACATTGTATTCCTGCAATAAATCCATCTTATCGTCATCCCACTTCCACATAGGATTAGGTAGAGGGTGCTTGTACCCTCTAGGATGTAGTCTCTCAACCATCATTTTTTGGAAAACTAGACACCTTGACACATAGTCATCAATTTATCAATTCATTTTATCCCACCAAAAATGTTCCTTCATACCAATATATATCGTGGTGTTGCATAGGTGTGTAGAGAAATTTAAGCTATTAGAATCATCTAACGGTTTTATTTTTAGAATTGGTACTAATGGAACACATAACCTCTTTCCAAATTTCATAACTCCAACCATATGCATAAAGTCTTCCAGAATTACATCCATAACAGCTTTAATTTTCTTCTTTAGATTCACATCATCAGATTGAGAGCTTTTTGTATTCTCTTATAAAGATGGTTTATCAATCATTTGAAAAATGGATGATTCAACTTTTTCCTTAATAATTCTCATATAAATCGTTACTATATCGTTGAATAGAGGATATATCTCAATCTACATTTGGGTAAAAAAAAAATCCATGATCTTTCATGCATAATACATCTGCCACATTATTTTACTATCCTGGGAGGTAGTGTATTGAAAAATCATAATATTTTAGTATCTCAAGTCACGTCCTATGGATCGTGTTGAGATATCTATGAAAAAAAGTGTATTTCAAACTCTTCTAATTTGTATATCTCTCACATATTTCACAATAGAGATACTGTCTCTATATATTTCAAGAGAAAATATTATGGATGCTAAATCAAGATCATTAGGTAGATAATTTTCTTTTGAGTCATAAACTTCCTTGATGTATAAGAAATATCATTATTTATTTGGATTAGGATACAACCCAGTCCATTCTTTTATGAATCACTATATATCACAAACCCATCATTTCATGATGGAAGAGTCAAAATTGGATCATTGACCAATATAATTTACAATTCATCAAATCATTCTATAAATTATTTTTTCAATTAAAACACAACCCCTTCTCATTTGATCTTGGTTATAGGGTTATCCAATTTGGAAACATTTTGAACGATGTGCTGATAGTAACCCTCTAGGATAATAAAACTATGTACCTCAGTTCTGTTTTTTGGTGTTGGCCACTCTAGGATTCCATTTTCATTGTAGGATAAACTAACATTACTTCCTTAGAGACAATATGTCCAACTAACAGAAACTATTTAAAGACAATATTCTCATTTACTAAACATCCCATATAACTATTTTCTCCAAAGTGTCTCTAAAAGAACCTGGAAGTTGTTCACATGGTCCTCATAGCATATAGAATATATCAAGATTTCGTTAATAAATACCACAAAAAAATCAACAAAATATTCCAAGAAACAATTGTTCAATAGGTCCATGAAAAAAGAGGTATCATTACTTAGTCCAAATGGAATTACTGAAAAATCATAATGCCCATACCTAGTTAATAATCTATCTCTGGAATATAAACCTTCCTCACAAGAAATTGAGGATAACCAAACTGTAGGTCAATAAATGAAAAATAGTGAGCCCCATTTAGTTGATCACATAGATCATCAATGCGATGTAGATGATACTTTTTCATTGCCTTAATAGAATAAATATATCTATAGTCGATGTAAAACCTCATGGATCCATCTCTATTATTGACAAAGTGAAAATCAACTCCGAATTGGGAAACACTAGGGAGAAGGAATCCTTTTTCACTCAATTCCTCTAGTTTTTTCTTCAGCTCCTCTAATTCCAAAATGTCTATTCCATGTGAAGTCTTTTATATAGGTCATGTACCATGGATTAAATCAATGGAGAAGTCAATTTCCCACTCTGGAAGACATCCGAGTAAATCCGCTAGAAATACATCAATGTATTTTTTTTACATTAGGTACATAATTGATTTGAAGATCTATTGATGATGTTTTCTCATCCTCCGTAAGAATTTCATTTAAAATATCTAGTGAAGGTGGATCTAGATAGGACTCATATTATAACGTTTTTAATATAAAGATAAGGGATTCAATATCACTCTAAAAAATTGTACCTTCTAGATTATTTCAATATATTTTCACATAACAATTTGAGATTCAATCCACACTGATAATTATATCAAAATAAATTTTAGGAATGATGATAAGTCCAACAACTAAACAACGTTATTGTGTCACAAAGGGGATTGAATAACACATTACGGTTTTGAATTATTCTTCCCTTATGCTTTTTGACTTGAAAATCCTTTTTCAAATCAAATTGGAAATTTATAATTTTCATGTAAAAATTGGAATATAAAAAATAATTCAATTGTCCAGAATAAAATTAAAAATTGGCTAAATTTGAGGAAACAATTAAAGTACCTGCCACCTCATCATTCGGAACATTAACCTCCACAGTTGTGATAGCCTAAGCCTACCCTTATTCATGTGTAATTTTCTAAGGAATGATTCATTTAAATTTTGGACAATCATTTTCATAGTTTCCCATATTTATAAGATTATAGTGTGGAATATTATTTATTTGCATGTTCCCCTTGCATTCATTAGATCAGTGTCCCTTTTCCCGACACATACAACAAACTCACATGCCTTTTGATCTTTTTATAAGATGATTTATTCCAAAATTCTCACATATTGGGAAATTATTCATTCCACTCCTCTCCTTTGGAGAATAACATTTTCCATGATTATCAGAATACCTCGTCTTTTCTTGTTTCCCTTAAACAAATTGAATCTTGAAAATTCAATCTTGCTTTTGATGGCACTAATTACTATTTCATCATTTGATTAAAATGTTTGGGAATCTAGTTCCCTTGTAAGACTTGTCTTAAGATCTTAAAAAAATGAAAAATCATTTCATTTGAGTAATGTACTTTAACAACATAATACCGAGATAGTATAGTGAAGGTAGCCTCATACTCCTCAACACTCTCCTCTTCCCCTTGCATTATGCTAAGGAATTTGATCATCATTTTAGTACATTTCTCACGAGGGAAATACTTAATTAATAATACTTCATTAAAATTTACCAATTGTATATCTTCTATTTCTTAATCCACAATGGTATTCATGATCATGGACCACAATTTATTAGGATTACCCATGTAACAATATACTAAAAGTACCACCTTTTCATTTTCATTATATCTTATGGTCAGAATTATCATTTCAAGGTACTTGATACATTACTCATATATCAATAGATTAGTTTTCCCACAAATATATGGTGGATTATGAAACATTATGTGATCCAACATTGGTGTACATGGTTATTCATCATAGCTCGATTAATTTTTTCTAATATAGTCATCATCCGCTCACCTCCTGCACTAACAATGTTGACTTTCTCAGTAGGAAAATCCTTACATTGTCTATGGGTATTGATTCCATTTTTTTATTCATGAACCATCACTAAAAAAGGGCATACCCTAAATTAGGATATGAATTATTATTCATAATTTATAATGATAAAAACTATTAACATAAATTAAAATGTTGTGCATATCTAATCTCAAAAACCTAAGCATCATTTCTTTGATGTTATATTTTCTTTAAAACTATTTAGAATGGTTTGTAAATAAAATATGAATTATTCTATGACTATACCCTAGGATTTTCAAACCAAGTATACATTAATGCCCATTTTTGTGCACTAGGATACCCTGAGTAATGCCTAGAACACCTTGTCAGAGTTGTTATTCGTGGGTACATCTATTCCAGAACCATGTCAACTTATAGTATCAAGAAATTGAACTATTTCCAAAGGAGATCCACATATTCTAGAACTTATCAAAATTATATGATGTGATTATATACTTATCTTGAATTAATATATTTGGTTTTTCTTCCCTAATCTAATTTTTCTAAATCCAATTTCCAAGGTCTCTACTAAACCTCCTCTGATACAAACTGTAACCCCCTGACCCCAGAATCCTGTAGATTGTGCATTAAATTATTACATTATACTAATTATAATGAATCAAATACTTATGGATAGATTAGATTAGTAGTCTTGAATAAACTATATACATTCATGGAACCCATTTTAAATAGGTATATGCAAATAACATATAACACATAACAAAATATAATAAACTTCATCCTTGAAAACTCAGTAAACGATATCTTCTTCATAAATTAAGGAATGAAAATAAATGAAAGGGGTGAGTTAAATGATTAGTAGGGGATACATATATTTGAATCATAAAACAATAATAATTTAATCATAATCAATTATACATAATGAATATAACTTGGTGATTAATTGAAAAAACAAACACCCTAAAAAATCTAAGAATGAATGTTCATTCATAAATTTTTTTCTAGTGAAAAACTCATGGATTATAATAAATTAATAATAAAAAATGTTAATTTTTATAATTTATACATTATGTATTTGGAACATAAACCATCATACCATCTATATTGGTTAATTATATGGGTGGAAACCAGTCATATTATGTTTTGGAAACAAACAGGAAGGGTTTTTCGCAAATAAGTTTTACTTAGGAGGCCTCTCAATGCATTGAGTGGCTAGAGTGGGACCCTACCATCATTGAAAGTATATATAATTAATATAAAAAGTTTAATTCTAGGAAAATATTCCTTATCATTTTCTATGTTGAGTATAAGATACCGATTCATCAATATTTCTATTATTAAACCGACATTAAACATAAGCATTGTATGTAAAAGGGTATATGAATAAGAATATAATTATATCCATGAAACTAGAATAACAATATTAAACATAATTATAAAATAAAATGAATATGTTTCCCATGTGGGATGTAGTTACACCACATAATAATGATTATGTTCAAAATACCAAGTAAATCACAATGAAATGGAAATTGATACAAAATCCCTTAAATTATTATAATCAATCGAGTTAGTAATCATTGAGTGAATAATTTAATAAAATGAATATAAAGTGAATAATTTTATTACATATCTAATGGAAGAAATAACACACCACATACAAGAAATACGTGGTGAACCAAGAAAATCTCATCGAAATAAATGTGAAATGAGGGACCCCTTACCTTTTGATGAATGTGTTTTTTATTTATCACAATGACCTATATTGTAAAATTAAATGCATTAAATAATAAATTCGGTAATTTAAATTCATTTATTTGATTTATTAGATCATTATTGTCTTCATTTATGATCTTCATGATATGTTATAACTTTGAATTCAGACTTCTTGGAGTGTTCATTTTCTTGATTTTCATGATTCGTTCGATTGACATTGAGTAATTGGGTCTTGTTAGAATGGATAGATTTCTCTCAAATTGAAATTACATGTTATTTTTTAAATTAAAAAAATTAAAAATTTTATATATATTTTTTGGTTATATATTATGAATATGAATCATTATATAATACTTTTTTTGATAATCGTTTAACATGATTTTAGGGGTTTAGATCATAATGAACTAGTTTTTTTCCATTATTTTATATCATTTATCAATGATGTTTCCTAAATCATTACATAAGATATAATATATATTTTTTAATATGGTTCAACCATAAAAATGGTTTCATGACCATAATTTAAGATTGTAATATAAATTAAAAACACGTCTTCCTTGAATGTGATAAATTAACACATCACAATCCATGTTTTCAGTTTTAGTATATGAGTAGGGAAAAGAGATATTATGATGAAATATTAAATTAGTATAATGAAAATGTTGCAAATTAAAGGTACTGTAATTATAATTGAATTTTTATGAGGGGAGGTTAGGAGAGTGCCACAATATTATTGAACTTGTTAATGAAATTGAAATAAAAATGAATAGAGATTTACCTCTTGAGTACACCTCCTTGAGAAACTCCTTAAGTCATTTGTTTTTGGACTTCTTGTGAGACCAGAAGGACATGGACATGGTGGGATGTCTTGGAAAGAGTATTTGGAGGAACTTATGTTTGTCTCAAGTCTTTATATGTGTGAGATGATGATGGGTTGAGGGTGGTTCATATAGTGGTGGAGAGGTGGTTTTGCACTATTGTTATCATTAGTTTATTATTTTTTCTCTAGGAAATGAATAGTCATGATTTATGTTTATAATAATAGAAATTATTTCATGTGAGTTTGAACTAATGGGTTTTTATATCATCCTCGATGCACGGAATAGTGTATTTATCATATAAGGTATTTATACTGTAAATATTGTATTATACTATTCACAAAAATTCATGCATTTCAAAAAAATCTAAAAAGTTCTCCATAAATATTTTTAGACCTATAGATTCAAAAAATGATATCCATTTTATGAAAATAATTTTATAATTATGAATAATTTAATTTTTAATTAAAATTACTATTTATTAAAAAACCAATATTTAATATTAAAACATGATTATATGGCACTTTGAAAAATTAATTAATGTCTCACAAAGTTATATTATAAAAATAATACCTAAAAATACTTTCGTATGATTGTATTTTATGATAATTGATTTTATTTTGAATAATTTAATTAGTTATTTATATAATAATTTGTAAAATAGTAATTAATTTATACTATGATATATTTATATCATTATTTTATTTATGAGTTGTCAAAAAAATTATTTGTACATTCACAGGTGAGGTTACTATTCATTTGGTCAATTTAATACTCATTCGAGTATATTACAATTCAAAAGGGAACATTTCTATTTATAAGGGTTAGTTAATACTCAACAAAAATTATGTTCATTCTATGAGACCCCAAATATCATCCTAAATGCAACTGTGTATGTCTGTTTTTTGAAATTCACAAAAAAAAAGAAGCAAAATTATGTTTAACGGCTAGGTTATAACTATCTCCTATAACAAAGTGTTATTTCGAAGAGATATAGTGTTGCATGTATTATAAGATATCTAATGAATTGGAATTATATATTGAATAAACATATCATAATATATTGGGGTTTCATTTTCTCCCTCCACATGTTTGATGTGATGTTCATTGCGGTTAGGTAACCTATATTACTAATGAATTGTAATTTTATTCCTCTTTTCAACAATGTGTTACCCTCATATATTGTGTTCTAGTGGTGTTTTATGCATGAGTTTGGTTCCCCTATATATTAATTCAAACACTTTCTCTAGTTTTTGTGTGGTATAAATCTCAGAGGTTATCCATTAGGTCTGGTTATCACATATACTAATAGTCTTTCCCTATGTAAGGAATGAGATTATTCATAGTGTATCTCTTTGTGGTGAATTTGAATTTATGATACGCATAGAAACAAAATTAGATTGTCCAAGATTTCAGGTTGATAGGTTTTTTCCTTTTTATTCATTCACTAAAGGTTTTTTTGACCCATAGTATGGTATTGATGGATTACAGGGTTCAGTACCATCTCAACTATCGAGTGTGCTTCACTACAGAATTCTCTCTATCTTAGAGTTTAGGTTCTATATAGTAGTAAAATTTAATATGAAGTTCCATCTTATATGAGGCATGAGATACAAGGGAATCCACATGATTTTATTCGACATATGACATAAGGTCAATTTTTTTGGGGGGTGATTTTCAATACTTGTGTTATCCGCCTTATTTCTTGTAAGATTCAAACCATCATTGGTTTTTATTTAGAAGGATGGGATAACAACTCATGGATTGGTATTATGATGAATGGGAATTATATTGTTACCTATAAAGAGTGTTTTTATATCATATTATTCTTATTCTAGACCTCCTCTATTTACATTAAAAAACCAAATATCAATAAATATGTTTATTTTTTATTTATAATTTCATATTAGAAACGGGATATTCATGATGTCTTGATGTTTTTGAATTCACACTTTATCTTCCTCCTGGTTATGTGGTATATAAGTAGTTAGAGATAACTATTTTAGCACCATTTTTTTTTGTATTTTGGATCTACTCCCAGATATTTTTATACTCTATTCTTCATTATCATTATTCCCACAAAATATGTGTCTATATAAAAGAGAAATGTTGTTGAAAATGGTTTGGTTGGACATGTAGCTATCAAGAATTCATTGAAGATTATGCTTGATTAAACATAATGGGGGGGTTTGGTGCATGAAATCAATATTTTTATTTATGTGTGGTGGATGATAATAAAATTCAAGTAGCGTGGTGAAACCTTGTAGTTTCTAGTCTCAAATAGATTCATAGACAGGTTAGATATGGGATTCCGCTATTATTTACTAACATGGTATACACTTTTATATTTAGTTACATGCATGTTTTAAATGTACTTAATTTATATGTATATTTAATATTCATTTCATTAGTTGTTAACACAATTCAGAAATTTTCATTTCTACATGTTCATTTAGGATAAGGCCTCCATTATTATAATATTTTCCTAATCGATAATAGTAAATATCCCCTATCTAATTTGAGGTGGGCTTATGGATGCACCATCATCATACCATTTTTCTTGTCTAGGGCCCTGATGGGTCAGTTCATGATATAGTGGTATCAATTTCCATTTTTATTAGGTACAGATTTTAGTGTTTGGTGTTGTGTGGGAATTATGGGAATTTAAATAAATGGTGTTAAGTTAAATCAAGATAGTCTTTCAAGATATTGATCCAGTGATGGTGTAGAGACTAATATATTCATTCACTAGAACTCTTAAAACCTCCATAATAGCATGGTACATTAATACCATAATTTCAAAAAATAATAATGATTCAGTCAACATATTTTAATGGTTCATATATTTCCATGTATTTCTTATATCATATCCATATATATTCATTTTTAATCATAGATCATATATTTAATTATCTAAAACCTCTACATATGTACCTAGATAGGATTCATAGGAAAATTTATTGCATATCTATAAAAGATATTGGGACTCTTATTGATGAATACATAAGCTACAAGGATTTTAATATGGGTTATTTTACATCCCTCTAATCTTATATATGAAACTACTGATTTTTTATGGAAGCCTTGTAAACTTTTAGAAATTAAATGAGGCATTGACTCTCTTCTCATATTTTTTGAGACACAACCAATTTCTATGAGACACCTTCCTTAGGTGTGCTCCATTCAATAAAGTGTGGATTCTATGTCTTTTATTATGTGATACACCAGGTTTTGAGTGTGTCACTCACATCGTATGTGTTATATCAAATGATTTATTGGTTTTTATTTACAACCCCACTTGAGATATGTGGTTTGGTTTCTAAGATATGGGATATATTCCTTATTTCCAAAAAAAATAAGGACATTTCTCTCAAAAATTAATCATATTGAGGATAATATTGAGTGGATGGCAGTTTCCAATGAGTCATATGATAATACCCATAAATTTATTATTTTTTATTAGTGGCCTCACATTTTAATGAGGTGAGCCAAATCCTCGGGCCAATGTGATTATATTGGGATATGAGATTTTCCTTTCTATTTGGATTATATTTTTACTAGTCATATGTCAATTTTAATATTGTGAATCCCAAAAAACATGGTGATATGAGAGTGGTTTAATTTTTTATTATTAAACATGAGATAATGATGCACTACAACGGCTGGATATTTTTCATTCAACCCTGATGAATTTTTATCATTTTTATATGGACATCCCAAATGGCGAGTGACCATGTTCAGGTTCATTTAAACAATCAAGTAGTTTTATGTGAATTTTTTTACTGATATTGTAAAATACTTGTGGATCACGTGGATAATATCTAGGAATAGGTTATAGGCTTTGTCTATGATTCCATTAAACATTTCTTATACTATATTCCCCTAGGATATGTTGTCTAGTAGGGAAAATATTATCCATGATATTTTCATGTATTATTATTAACATTGGATTTTCTGAGGAGATTCAACACATCTATTTTAAGTAACACTACCTAATAAATTTTTGTTTTGTGATGTATCAAGTGAATAAGATGGAGTGATCAACCCCCATAATCTCAATATTTGGTTATTTCCTCTACAATGTAGATTGTTGATAATCATTGTTATTGTATGATGCAAGTAGGGTATTGCTATTATAGTGTGCGAGATAATGTAAATCAGGTAATAATTTGTGTCCTCAATTTATAGACCCTCACATTGTTTATAATTAGAATGAGTTATTATTTCTATATCATATGGTAAATAGTAATAGATTCTAGTGTAATGCCTAACCAAATAATTTTCAAAAAGAGAGATTCTATTTATAGTTATTATATTACTCAAACAACATATTGTTCTATGATATCACAATAGTAATATATGTGACTAGTGATTCATATATTTGTTATAAATATTATTACTTTATCATATTAGAGAGTCATATATGTTCGCTGATGAATGTGTTAATCAATGATTTGATGAGAATTCAATGGTAATAGTATGATGTTAGCAGGGGATGGCTATTATAATGTGAGAGATAATGTAAATCAGGTTATAATTTTTGTCATCAATTTATAGACCGTCACACTATTTTCAATAAACATGAGTGATTATTTCTATATCATATGGTCAATAGTTGGAGATTCTAGTTAATTCCCTAGATAAATCCATTTCAAAAAGTGAGATAACATTTAAAGTTATTAAATTACTCAATCAACTTATTGTTATGTGATATCAAAATATTAATATATGTGACTAGTGATTCATTGATTAGATATAAATTTTATTAATTGATCAAATTACATAGTATTTTATATTCTCTGATGAATGTGTTCATCAATGATTTGTAGAGAATTCAATTTATAAAATTTATGATAATTTTAAAATACCATCCTTATAGATATAATGGTATTTTGATTGAATCCATCATAGGATATATATGGTCAAATCATACCCATATTATTTTATGGAGGGTAATATTATTGGTAGAACACAATGACATTTTATTGTGTATGAGGTATGGTATAATTTCAAAGTTTAGTGGAATGCCCTCTTGCATTGTTAATCAAGATAATCATTAATAAAATTCATTTATATTTCATCTATAGGAAGAAATGGATTTTTCCACATTATGTGTGGATAATAATTCACATATTTTAAATGTATTATAATGCATAGTGAATTTAAATGGTGGCCCATAGTTAAACCTTATGAGTGATCTAATTTGTGAAATGAATTCAATTTCATAGATTATGTTTAAATATTTATAGTTTGAATTTTAAGACCCCATATGGGATTTATGGAGATCTAAGAAAAAAGATATTACATGGAATGTATTAATAGAAAGATCATTTTTGGAATTCATGGATAAATATTTGGTCATACCTAATGAAAATTCGAAGTGTAATAACTATTAGCAGTGTGAGATATTTACTCATGGATTAATGTTGGTCTTCATGTGGTTTAAGCTACTGCATATTATGAGATCTTGTTGTAATGAAACCTATTTCTTAGTTTGGTTTTGTTAGTAGTGTACATAATATTTTGATGGTAGATTAGTTGTATGAGCTATTATATTGGGATTGTGATTCCATTGTGGATATAAATAGACTCTATTCTCAAATAATATTATTTGGGGTTTCATCTAACTCTTCCTTTTTTGTGAGATGTCCAAAATGGTGTTGTTGACTTAGTAGGCACCTATGATCAATTGTTTATAAAAATTAATCCCAATTGGTATTCTATATGGAAAGGGGAAATTTATCAATTTCTATAGGAAGATAATGGTACTTGTATGGAAACCATAAAATGTTTTGAGAGGGATATCTTGTATAGGGGCCACCTTACTATGTAAATATCCTCATTGTGTTTTTTTAGGTGATTCAGTGTGGGTGTAGATATCAATTATTCACATATTCTATGTGGTAGATGTCTTGACAATATCATGATTTTTTAGATGTTTTCCACTGAATCACCTAAGGGTCCAGATCCGATAAAGGAGGCACATATAAATTATCCTACTATTCCACTTTGTATTGTGGTTGAATTGAATTCCTTATATGAAAATATGTAGTGTTTTTTTGTTTAATGTGACATGAGTGAATTTTAATGATCACATCAGAAAAATTCATAAATGAGAAACACAAATATTACTAAATTATTTTTTATATAAAACACCGTCTTATTGGCGAATAGAACATGGATAAGGGATTATCATGAATTTTTTATAGTGATTTAAAATCAAATCACTTTTCTAACATGTTTCATGGGTTCATGAAACAAGTTTCCTTACCTTTCTGGTTGTAGATGTTAGAAAATATAATGTGATAAATGATGAGTATGGCACCATATAAATATTTATATATGAATACATAATATTGGTGAATCACATTATGTTTTTGGATTGTCATTGATTGGTAATTTAAATATTACATCCAATAACAGACATCATAAAAAGTATTTAGATCAATGCTCCAACAAGTGATAGCCTTGGGGGATAATAATTTCATGATCATATTATATACATCATGGAATCTTCTCATAAAATGTAAAATAATTAATTGATGATGTGGAATGGTTTTTTTTGTGTTCAAGATTATAAATAATTACAATAGATAAAAAGCATGTCTCCATTAGAAGGATTCCCCTAAGATGTGTTGGAGCTGATTTCTATGTGAATGAATGAAAATGTTCCTCTTCGAGATGGTTGTATACTGATTGTTTTTTTGAACTCGACTATGATTTAAAGAAGTTCATTTGATAGTGATTTTTATATGGTGTTTTTCGTGAGATTCTATATTATGCCCCAATTATTTTCCTCACTATGAATATTAGGTTTCATGAAGTGGGGATATAATGATCAAGGTTCTTCCAAAAATTTAAATTAGTAAAATTATGAGTATTAGAGTGTCATGTAATTCTATTAGTAGAAATGTAAAATTGAAATTGCAAAAAAAACTCAAAAAAAATATCTTGGTTCCTTTGGATTATAGTTTTTCATATTACTATTCGAATTATCCAATGTGGAATTATGATCATAGAATACCCTATATAGAATTATATAAATTATAACATTTATAAATTTTTTCAAATTTATTTTTGATAATTTTTCATATGTTCTAAATGAAGAATTATATGGGAAAAAAAATGGTGCGTTTGATTCTTGAATAGTTGGATTACACCATGTATTATTTAAATTTTGTATTCATCATGATTGTTGGCCGATTAGTAAACACCATGTTAATATAATGTGAGAATTATAAATAAATATTTTTGACAATATAACAATTCTGAAATTGTTGTTTTTTCCATTTTTATGGGGTGGGGAATGAAACAATAAAAAAGGGGTTGTTTACTACCTTGTTAAATATTTTGTTACTAAATTATCTTATGTATTACTAAGATGGTCCTGGAACTGGAAAAAGTTGGTTGCAAAAAAATAATTAATGAAAAATAAATAAATATTCAAGAGTTTCAATGGTGTTTACAAAGACAAGAGTGAACTACCTAACGCATGTCATCATCCACTAGTGATATTAAATATTCAAGGTAATTGAAGGACCACATTGTGAATTTTTCATAATTTATATTTTGGATAGAGTATCCAACAACTTATTTTCATCTCAATGAAAATGAGAGTCTTTTAGTTTGAGTTGGTTGGAATGATTAATACATTCAATCCAAAGATGAAGGATTATCCATAGAATAGTCTGAGTCCCCGCCGTTAATGTTGTTATAGTAGTTTCGTATTAAGACACAATCCCAATATTGTACTATTTTAAGCAGACAACATGCTAGATGGAAAAAAAATTACCATAACCCAACTTGTTATGCAATCAAAATTCCAATAAAATGATTGAAACCTCATTTGCAAAACCATGATAGGTTCGAAAAATGCCTCCACATCTGATGGTTTTGGCATTCTGGATTCTGCACCATCCAAATGAAATTTATTCTAGAAATTAATTAGCATGATCCATATCATATATTTGAAGAGAATCGGCCATGGGGGTTTACCTAAAACTCCTATAATCTATAGTGTTTTTAGATGAGCCATAGAATTATGCATTATGCACTTTTTCACTCTTACAAAATCATGAACCTCCTTGTGCATGGAGATGAACCTAGTTTGAGACAATGTCGCATTCCCCTAAAATATACCTCAATTCTATGACTTCAATATTGATGCAATAATATAAACATTCACTGAAATCTTGAGATAGTGGACCTGGTCTCTTTGTTCAATGTGAGTAATGAAATCCATGTGATCCACCAACTATCTATCTACCTCGAAGTCCAAACAAAAAATCCAACATACATAATTAATTTTTTTGTACAAATAAACCATTAATAAACATTTTTTCTTCCATCTCTTCTGGTCTAAGAGATATATGAAATGAAAAGAAAATGTATTGACTTGGTTTCCACAAATGGTAATGCATTGGAAACCTATGCTTTTAGATTATCCATTGAAGTGTGTATCTCAGAGGCTAAATGAAGTTAAATATGAACTTTTACACCCATGGGGGTATCATGTTGGTGATCTCCCTATCCATCTTGTAAAATTCCTTAATATTAAATTGACATTTTGTTCTTGGATTCCAGACAAGATTTTCAGTGTCAATGAAAATATGGTGAAAAAGTTCTACAATGAACTACATGGGAACAATTTCAATGTTTCTATAAGAATCTTTGAACTCAAAAATTATCAAATTTGGAAGATCAGAATGGATAATAAGATGATGTTTTAGAGGCATATCAAGCCAATATTTTGTTAAAAAATTCCATTTTGATTGACTGGAGATCATCCATTTGGTATTCGAAATTGTATCATTGAATAAAATATTCACTGAAGTCCAAACCAAAGGACCAATATAGTAGTTATAATTGTCCACAATCCTCTTTTTTAACATGTTAGAAAGTAAATCACCAGAATATTTATTAGAGGTCAAGATATTCCATGTAAATTAATCATATATCCCATAACTAAATTTTTTTAGGATTTTAATGGAAATTACACCATCTCTATGGGCTTAATACAATCCTTCCAAGAAACCATAAGTAGATTTCATTCATACACTGATCCAGTCCCCATAAATTCCCATACCATATATTTCAACTCTTTGAGGAGGGATCATGGCCATTTATAGATGGATAATGAGTATAAAAGTTTAGAGGAAAAGACTAAATTGAAAATACACACCCTTCCAACTTGAGACTTTGATTTCCCCTTCCATCAGGCAAGATGGATGTTGATTATATATTTTATTCCCCTATGTAATTGGATTTCAACATTTTACCAAAATATTGGAACACCATGATTGATAAAGGGAGCGGATTATTTCCCCACTCTTAGTCTTCGAGGTTTTTGTTCAACATACCCCAAATGATCACATCACCAAATATAAGAAATGATTTTCCCATCATGCACAACCAAATCCTCATAGTAAGTGAAAAGGTACTTAATAGTTAATATGGACTTCTAGGTAGCCTGAACAAAGAGAATAATTTCATCTGAATAAATAATTTGGGGTATAATTACTTCATCCCTTCTATCTCTAATTCTTTTATAATGGATATTCTAAGAATGCTCATTGATTCATATTCTCAAGTATTACTTAATAATGGAAAAGAGGATACCATAGAGTGGATCTCCTTGATGAGTACCCATTGAAAATTTAAAGAATCCCCCTAGAGATCCTTTGATAATAATAGACAACCTTGAATATGGGATGATGAAACTTATCAATCTAATAACTGTATTAGAGAAGCCATATATCTTATGAAAATTGAGAAGAAAATGTAATTTTAGGGTGTAAAAAGCCTTTGATATGTCAATCATCATTGAAGAGTTCTATTTCTTCACCATCCACTTAATTATGTTCACACATTAGAATGATGTGAAAAAAAATCGGGATGAATCTACTAGGGAAAAACCATACTGTGTTGGTGTGATGTGATCTTGGTTGAACCATTCCATCATATTCAAGAGGATTTTACTGATATCAATAGGGATAGTTTTCCCAATTTTAACCATCCTAATTTCATTGATATCAACAACACTATATTTCCCCGAGATTAAAGTAATGATACTTTGAATTCATCCAATGTGATTGGTAGGAATGAGTTATTAATTCCCTAACCACATTAGCCAAGTCCTCCTATAGAATTTCATAATAAAACATAGTTAAATTAATTTAGAAACCATCTGTTCAAATAGAAAAATCCATGTTAGGTTAAAAAATATATCTATTGACTTCCTCTTAGTCTTTTGTTGCGATATGGTTCATATTATGCTTATCATCAATGTAGGAGGTGATGTTATAAACCATCATAAATGGTTTATCAATATAATCATCTTTACATCTCCCACTAAATTATTAAAACACTTTATTTTAGATTTCATTTTCATATTTATGTAGAATCTCATTAATGCTGATGGTTTTTATAAATATTTAGATATCTTTTCCATATGAAATCGGTGAAAGAAACGTTAGTAACAACACCCTTCCATTAGGAATTTCAAATTCGGACTATTTTTTTCGAGCCTCTCCATAATGGTAATGAGATCATCCTACTTAGAATGAATGTAAAACACCTCCCTAGAGGGAGAATCTATGATCTATGTTCTATCCTGAGAGTCAAAACGATGCAGGTAACATTCTTTAATTCATCATCAACCTTGAAAGAAGATGTTTTTTACTCCATTACCTTAATAACATAATAGCTTGCTTGAGTTTTTTCCACAAGTCTCTAGAGTGGTATTCCTATTGGAAGAATATTATATGAATCCAATAAAATTTTCCTATTCCTTGGAGATACAACCCAACCATTGTTGAAACAAAATAGAAGAGGGGTGAGTCACTCTACCTGGAAAAATACCACATTAAAGGGGTTATGGTCCCAATGGTGTGGGGGTAACATATAAACTAGAACTCTATTAGGAACACTCATGTTATCCAAATTAAAAAAAATCACTTATCATGTTTACTTACTTGCATCTCGTTTAATGTATTAATAATCCATGTATAGTCACCCCGAAAATTACATCCTCCAAAAAAAATAAAATAATCAATGAACAAAGAAAAATCAAGAGATACTACCCTATTAAATATTATTCCAATTTTTTCTTATAGTGACGAAATAGTGTTGAATTCACTGAAAAAATCCATTTTAGAGCCTCATTAATTGGTAATTCCTCAAGATCTGTCCATAGATCACTTATCATAATAAATGACGAAGAAGAATAAACATAACAAACATGAACCTTATGGTCTGATCTATTAATGGAGACACATATAATCTATTCTATCTTATTTCACATTACCACATTGATGATTTCATGCCTAGGAATCCAAAGGTGATACATGTTATTATTGTGAGAGTTTTGATAAACAAAATAGTATCCCATAGATTCCCATTTTGAATTCTATCCAATTCCCAAACAATATCATTAGTTCATATATTCCAATAAGCATTGGTTTACTGGCCATGATGAAATTCTTTGGAGTTTTGGTTGTTAGGGGATTACCTCCACAATATAACTTAAAATAGAAGAGCTTCATTGTTTTAGGTGCTTTCCCCTTGTGACAAGCCCTTTATCATGATCCATGTTTGTCTATCCTTCCCATTTTCTCTATATGACTTTACTTTTCCCTTCTGTGGGGATTATTTCTATATTTTATCTCTCCATTCAAGAAGTTACATCAAGAGGGTTCTTCCAATAATTCCTTTCCTCATTGAATTCAGGTTTTATATGTGATTGTGGCTCTTCGGCAACATCACTCTGAAGTCCTCTTCTTAATAGTGAGAAGGTATTATTAGACATTAAGGGATCAAGGATCATGCCTATTGAAATATCTATTCAAGAACTCTTAGATGATGAGACCTATAAAAAAGGGAAAATTGACTTAAGAATGTTAGCATATTGAGGATTGGACTACTCATCACAAATTTGTGTCCCTTAAAAAGACGGAAACCCACCAATTCCCAATGTTATCAATCCATCAGCCCCAATCATCTGTTGAGGACCATATGCATCCAGAACATTAGATGTTTCCTTGTTTCCGACCTGCTGACATCCCACATCCGAGAAATTAGTGGAATCATATGATCATTAATTCTCACAAAATATTCACTCTTTATCAACATTGGTTGAATGATATTGTGAGTTATATTCATCAAATAGAATGCATGAAACATTAAAAACATGATCCTAGGGTTCCTACTCAGACACCAAGCCTAATGTTCAACAACTACATGTGATTGACCTATCATTCCAGCATGTGTGTTGAAAAAAAAGGATGTAGAATTATTTTGTTACAATCATGACATGGGGTGTGATGCGCAAGAGGGTCATATTTCCTACATTCATGTTGGGTATCGTTCACAATCATCATTCCCTCAATTGGTCCAACTGGTCTTTCTTTAGTAATGGGTTAGAATGACTAGGTTGTCCATTTCCTTGTTTAGTATAGGAGGTCACAGTTTAGTTGACTCCTGTAATTGACACATCATAGGTTCCATAGATCTCCCATGATTAGTGATATATGGATTATCAATGTCCTCAAAAATTCCATCCTTAGGGGTATCCACATTCACATTTTCCAATTTTTCTATAGTAGTGTGACCAGAGGTTCCATTTTCATATAGAAAAGGTGGAGGGACTTTCCCCATTTCCCTCTTACTATTACACATATATACATATTTCCCCTTTATGTGGTAGAATCAACATTCATTTTCTCTCTTAAATTTATACATAATGTTGCCATGGAATATGAAATTGGGGAAAATTTTGGGCTACCTTTCATACTAAATCAATAGATTAATACTTTCATAACTTGTTGTTAGTAATACTTCTTCCATGAGGGTATTAGACATTTCCACATCAACATAAATCCATGAATAGTGCCTGTAACATGGATTTCCAATTTTTATGTCCATTCTAAAAGGATTACCCATAGTTGAGCCTATATCCCATAGGATCTGTAGATTTCAGTATAACCAATTTAATATAAAAATTCATATCCATACATGATTTTGGGTGTTTCTTACCACCTATGTGTCAAAATACATATCCCACCCTTGAATTCATCAAAATCCTTGTATCAAAGAGATCAATCAAAATATCTAGACTCTTTGCTTATGCTTATCTAAGGGAAATACCACATAATAATATTTGTGACCAATTGTTGTTATCTACTAGTCGGTGAAGCAATGTGGTTTAGAATTCATCATTGTGAGATCACTGAATTACCATAATCTATAACATTTCTGTACCAAAACTCCCATAATGATGGAAAATTATAAAATAATTACATGTTACTCAATAGCCTCTAGATTTTAAAAGACATGTGTTATCCTTGTTTTTTGTAATGATTCTTCTCTGAGGGGGGTAGATCTCAGTCTGCGAAAGAAGGAATAGATATATATTTGACCGTATTAATGAATTTTTTCCTTGAAACAAAAACATTTTCAGGGGAAATAATTTCCACAACAACCTTCATTGAAGAAGGATGAAACAGACCCATCTATACAACATGATTCGTAATTAATGATATCTCTTGATTTCTAATAAGATCCATCATCTCACATCCCACTATGTTAATAGAATTAGGAACGTCCTTGATCACCCTATGCTCTCCATCCTTCACCTAATCATTAATCACTATAATGCTAAAAAGAAGAAAATAATGGTTCAATAGAAGGTGGTTTATAAAAAAAACTCATGTGAATGATGGGATATACTTGAATGTGTTTCTTCAACATTAATATGTTAATATTTTATGAAAACATCATATGAAACCATGAATACAATGTTTTTTCCCCAAACCCATAATGTCATTTCCCCTAGAGATACAACTTTATCACAAGAGCTATAAGTTCATGAAAAATTTCATGAAATACATTAGGGGTAACATAAGATCAAAATTTTCATAACTCAATTATGACTAACAAAAAACTAATTTTTCTCTCCCGAATTTCATAAAAAAATTAGGATAAAATAAAAACAATGAGCTAATGAAATCCAAATAAGAGGGTTTTGTTATTTAATAAAACCTCTTTCTTTATCACTATGATCTCATGATTTATAAAGAGTCATGCATGAATGTCACATTGAATTGATTTGTTAGTTCAAAATCATATACATTGAATATAAAAAATGAACTAATACTAACTTTTAAAGAGAAAAGTTGTTGATTTTTCATTACTGTATGTATTAATTTAAGTTATATCCTCCCAAAAAAACATACATAATTTTTTTATTAAAAGGATCAAGGAAATTTCATACCCTCTACGTCAACCAATATCAATTTTAGAAACTACTAACCATCATCACTATTAATATACATGAACCCAGCTATCAGAATATGAAAAATCCTTCTAGTTTTCTCATATTCCCTCACAAATGATAATAATGAACATAACATGAAATAAATATATCCTATAAATTACTTATAAACAACAATCCACTTGATGTGAGTGACCCATTTTACTATAAAATATATTCCATAGTCCATACAATTCAGATTCTCTTTTTTTATTTTTATAACTCATGATAACTTAAACTACAAAAAAAGCATATCATATTAAGGAAAAAATACACAACATAGTAAGAGTTTCCATTGAGTAAGAAAAACCAAAGTTTATTATAGATACAATAAACCAGGGGTTATAAAACAAATAGTATATCCTTTATCAAAATTCCAATCATGAAATATTATTCTAAAATAAAATGAAAACCATTACCTATTAAGTGAAGACACTAACATGATCTAAAAATTTAAGAAAACATGATGGTCCATCACCTAAGAATATTTGGTCATGAAATACCATATAAAAACGTCACTTAAATGGGCCTAACTAAAATAATAGTTTAGTTTTAGGATATTCTATTAAATAAACATTATGTAACACCCCTTTATCTCCCCAATAATAAACAACATCACATCTTGTATTTCAAAATCATCCTCTATTAACATAATATTTAATTCCACGCAATGGGAATTATCCACCACACTATCATTAGATAAAAAATACCTCATCCACCATTATATCCTAAAAATGCGCTGATTCCATCCATTATAAATTTATATGAGATAATAAGACAAAGAAGGAAGAATCAAATAACCTATATTTCACACTATGAGAGCTTATAATATAACTAGTACCCCCAAATAAAAACCATTATGATCATAGATATCTCAAAATGATAATATTATAC
Source organism: Viscum album (assembly GCA_963277665.1). NCBI lineage: Eukaryota > Viridiplantae > Streptophyta > Magnoliopsida > Santalales > Viscaceae > Viscum > Viscum album. The sequence goes on along the minus strand of OY728119.1, from coordinate 1,005,958,379 downwards.
CGAAAATATAATAGTTTTATTCATTATTAAACAATAAAAATATAACCATTAATAATATTTGATCCATGGGTTCGATAAAGACTCAATGAGGGTTATATCACTATATAAAACATGAATGAAATCAAAAAATGACTATGGAAAAAAATTATATTGAAAAATTTGAATGAAATCTATTATGTAAGATGAAATCCTAAAGAAGAAAAACTATGGGTACTCTTCTATAGAATCATTTAACCATTACATCATTATCATTAGAAATGAATCCTCAAATACTCACATTCCATATATTTTTATGTTTACTAACTATGAGATACCTTGATATACTTTCTTGAGGACTATCTTGGATCACCATAATTGGGGGTCCTACTCAATAACGTTGGCTAAACTCACCTCATCTACTCAATTTTGTATCACATTTCATTTCTTGCAATTTGTATCTATAATATGTATAATATAAATGGGCCTTATATTCACCAAGAAGTAATACAATGGAGGATCATATAATTCACTAAATATGAACCGACTAAATAACATGGATTATGTATTATATTTTTTTAATTATTAAAAATAATGTTATCAATAATTGTCTAGATATGGGGTCTATAAGAATCTACATCTCATGAAAAATGGTTCTATAAAAATATAATAGCTTATGAAGCAAGTGAAAATTATGAGGCCCACATTGTGTGGAATAGGATGCCTCAAACTATACTGAGTGTCAACTAACCGTAAGTATCCATTGTGTGTATACATCCATATCACTGACAATGATAACATTATGACTATGATTAATCCTAATAAGGTGGTACTAATGTAAGTAGATGAAGCAATCTTCTACCAATCTATTCTCCTACACCACTATATTGTCAATATAATAAATCAAATTATACTCTATGGATCCTATAATCATTAGGTTGAATATTATGATGATACAAATAATATGGAATTTTACTCAGACGTTATGTATGATATTCCTTGAAAAAATTCATTCCAAACACTGAAATGATGATAAATCTATTAAGAGAACTCTAATAGTCTAATTACTACTCATGGATTCTTAGTACATAGAGATTTTTTAGGGGTAACACCTCAGTGAATTCTAAATATATTGTGACAGATAATCTTTTTTCAAGAATAAATCTACAATGATCTATGTCAAGGGAGTAACAAGTTTGGACAGTGAGCCTAAACATCTACTTGAACATGATCATGATTACAAGTTAATGTTGAAGTATCTCTTGTAGATGCATGATCCATAACATGTCTTATTGAGTCTTCATTCTAAATATAGGCTCAAAATTCAACCATGTTAGGGATTCCCAATAACGAATTTGGTTAAAACATAATCTAATATAAGAATGTTGGGTCATTTTGGATCCTAATGCATGAATCACCATTTAGTTGGTAGTCATTTAAAACATGACTAAATAATTATGTTAATAAATCCATCCAAAATATTTTGGTGAGGAATATGATCAGCTCAAAAAAAAGAAATCCAATATTCCTATAACTCATGTAGCTCAATGGCCTATATACTATCTTTCAATGATCACAGGTCACTACCATAACCTCTATTAGAAGGTCTACACTAATATCATTGGGTATAAACTACTTTTTTCATATATGGAATGTATATTACTAAATATTGTTTACTTATTAGACGTCAAATTTTGAAATTAATATATTGTTATAGTATTTATCCCACGAATGATTTTAACATGCCCCTATTGTCAAATAAAAGTATGATATTTTTGAATTGAATCAATTATTTTATCGGATAATACCAAAAAAATAAAGAATATCTAGGTGAGTTGATAGTGAATGGACCTGAAAGATGAGGACATAACAGTATATGATTCATAATCAGTTTTTAATTCATGTTGTAAAAAATATATTTGAGTTTTTGGTAGAGAAACATATTATCAAAGACCTTGTGAATGGAAAAATCATACGTCATCAAAAAATGGGATCCTTATTCTAAAAATGTAACTCAAAACATATGAACATTGTTTCTGTAAATTCCCAAACCAGTACTAATATCAAAAAACTAAAAACGGGGACTCTTTGACTATATCATATCTAATTCAACAATGATATAACCTTATAGAATGATTGCCCATTCTAGAAAGATGGAATATAATCATACTAACCTATTTTAAAAATTTATTTCGATATGGGAGGGATTAAAAACTTTTTTATTTGAAACACCCTATTTTTTTATTTTCAAGAAAACTATTTATAGTTGATCAATTACAAAAAAAATTGGTGGACTTTTTATTCAGCCGGATTCAATATTCAAAATAAAAAATTCCAAAAAAAACAATTTTTGGAATAAGAAACCCGAGGAGACCTCAATCCTTGAATCACATGCATCAACCCAAGTCACATCGCCTGACTTCATCCTCATGAAATCAACAGTATCATTATTCTATATATATTATCACCAGATAAATTAACTATAAAATTATTATTGAAATAACATCACTAGGAAAAATATTTAAACCACCTTAAAAAAATACACCCTCAAACTCACAATTTAATTTTCACTATTGAAGTATTCCAGGAAAACAACAACATTCTAGAGTAGGAGAAACATCCTTGTTATTGAGACACAATATTATTAGTAACCTTATTTCAGGCCCACCACAGTATAAGAAAATACCATTTTCCAAAATCTAAAATAATCCTGAGTCTTTTTCAGTGGCCATTCTCCTCAACACCATGTCTTAATTCCACAAATCTTCTGTCATCACAATGCACCACCAAATAAAAGTCCCACCACATGGAAGTCCATTAGCCACTAAAAAAATAAATCAAATATCTTCTCTAAAAACCATTTCATTAGACCAGCCTAGAGAGGAGTGATGGGAAAAAATTCCAGATAATAGTTGATAAGGCTTAAGGTATCATTGGAGAGACCTGACCTTCTACAAAAATGATCCTAGAAACACATATACCAAATCCAAACATCATTATACAGTAAAATACTGAAAGGGAAAAATGATATGTCAAATAAATTACTATAAAGAAACTATAAATGAGAATAATAATAACAATAACCAAAAAAATGAGATGAAGAAGACAATTCCAAAGAAGAATAATAACTAAAACCACTTATAGCTCTCCATCAATACCATCCTATTGTAAGAACCCGGATCTTATTTTCAGGTATGTGACTCCTTGGTTGATTTTTTTTCTTGGTTTTAAAGTTAAGGGTGGTGCTTGGGAGAGTCGGGGAAACTTGAAATGAAGTTTTGAGGCAAAACGGGGAGCTGCACAGGCGGCGCACGGTTTGTCTAACCGTGCGGCCAGACCGTGCGTAGCTGGCACTCAAGGCAGGGGTAATGCACGGTTAAAACACGGTTTGTCTAACCGTGTGTCCAAACCGTGTGAGGAGTGTTTGAAGAGGCAGAAGCTAACGCATGGTTAGCGCATGGTTTATCAAACCATACAGACTAACTGTGCGGGCTTTTAAATCTAGATCCTAAATTTGTGGATCTAACTCGTTTTAGCCTCTAAGTGGCTCCTTTTTCCTCCTAAGTATCCATAACTCAGGATTTTGGCTCTCCTTAGGTCTATGAAGGTTCTCCCATCGTTCCGGAGGCGATCCAAAGGATTCTCTTGGAAAATCGAAGCCGGATTCTTGAGTTATGTGATTGTTCTCCTTAGTTCTTGATTGTTTTCTTAGATCTACTTAGATCTACTTCTTCTCCTCCCTCGGTTTCTCAGATCTATAGCAGTTATGGGTAGATCTAGGTGTGTGGATACCAAATTGATGAGTTTGGGTCTTGATCTTGTTAGGAGAAGGAATCTAAGGCGGGTTCTTAGAGAATCAACCCGAGTTTCTTGTGCGTTCTTCATTGTTGGGGTTTTCGTAAAAACATTCAAGGTAAGTGGTTTGATGCCTTACGTTAAATGTCTTGAGTTTTTTTGAAAAAGTGTCGGATACCCATGTATCGGGTATCTCGGGTTAGGGTTTGATCATGTAAAATTATCTACCTTAGATTGCTTGTGTGCTTGAGGCTTTCAGATGAATAATGATTGCTTGTTTGCATGTCTGAGGATCACCCCATGGGTGTATTCCTTGTTTTGACTATTTATCGTCATTTTTCATAGGTTGTCTGTGAGGAAAACCTTGTTACAATTATTTCCTACCTTTATATGGATAATTGCATGTGTTAGTTGCAGTTTAAATGTTTGGATGCATTGTAGCTATTAGCCAAGTAGTTGTTGAACATACTTAGGGCTGCTACGAATCGATTATGTACGATTGCTTTTACTCAGGGATGTGGAAACCTAGTGTAGTCAGACCATAAGGGGAATTTTCATTGAGTGCTTCCTCAGAGGGTCTGTTTAATTATTACCACTACGAGACCATAAGGGGGATTGACTATGTTCTCTCTCAGAGGGTCTAATAATTATCGAATTGAGACTAAAGATGGAATTAGATGTAAGTGCTTCTTCAAAGAGTCTGTATTATCGCTGCAAGACCATAGGGGAATTGACGGTGAGTACTTCCCAGAGTGTCTTTGCCTTTTTAGGAATTCTTTACCATAGGGGTGTGCCCATGTGATCCACCCAGAGGGTCAGCGTGATAAATTATTTTTGGTTGGTTGTGACGAGTCCACCAAGCCAAAGAAAAATCTTGGGTTTTATACTGCTTGTGGTTTAGCTAGTCTTTTGAGATACCTGTTGTGTTACTTGTTTACCTGGAATATAGAGCTTCTCTAGATTCCTTGGTTGTTTAATTAAATTAATGTGAATGGTAATTGTTAGGATTATTTACCTGTGTACTCCTTGTTCATTACGGTATTTACATTCATTATTTATACTATATTACTAACTGACAGTAGGGAACAAATCTTGTGGTGGTTGCCTACTGGGATTAGTCACACACCCTGTCTGGGTCCTTCTTTTCGGCCCAAATAGGATATATGGTTGCAGGTGTGGATAGGGATTGTGGCCCTTCTACTTCAGGTGCATGATTTCTGGTTAGAGCTGGAGAGCATGGGACCGAGCTTAGGCTTGCGATGCTGCTGGAGTTTACTTTTTACTTTTAGTACTTGGGGGTTTGTTGTATTTCAGAATGTTGTTTTGTTTACTGCTTTCCATAGATACCTATACCATGTTGTATCATTATTATATCAGACATTTCTTCTACTGTTTAGTTTTAATTGTGTGTATATTGTTTACTTCTTCCTCTATTGTTTATTATTTTCCTTACACTGCATACTTTACCAAATGAGGGCATAGTTTCCCCACTGACTCAGTAAGGCCCTTGCTACTAGTCAGCAGCCTCTAGCATTTGGGGAAACACTCTTGAGGTCATGTGGTGAACCGGGTCCGGGGCACTAGTTGAGTGGCTCCAGATTCAGGTCGTTACAAAGTGGTATCAGACGGATGTTTTCTTTATTTTCTATTTCCATACTATTTGGTGACAATAGACAGGGATAGGAAGGAATGGGTAGTTGGTACTTAACTGTGCTCAAGAGTAATTAAAATGTGTACAGGGAAAAGCTATATTACCTCATAATTGCAATTTTTAGTTTTTGAAAGTGTTACAGTTGATTATATTTCACCGTTGGGTGATGCACTTGTTTTGTGTTGTTACAGTTTATATGATTGTCGTTCTATTTTGTTGCAATTCAATGATATGAGAGTATGCCATATCATGAATCATATTGTAACTAGTTAGAAAATAACATGTCATTCATTTTACCATGCCATCTAGGGTGCATTAGAAATTGCATGCTGTTGTGATAGATGTTGGGATAGATTATGCATGATGTTGTGATAGTTTCTGTGATAGAGATACATGTTATGCTGATAGGGTATTGTTTATTTTATAGCTTATTTATCATGCACGCCAAGCTTTGGTCTTAGAGGTGTTATGGGCCCTCGAGGATCGGAAGTTGGCGGATCATGGGATTATCATATTGTTTACTTGTTATATGCATTGTAATGATGTCAATATTTGATTCACGGGGAGTATGGGCCCCCATAGATCGGAATTTGACACATAGGTGCTGGTTTTCAGTGTTTTTCAGTGGTTTTGGGGATTTTTGTATGTCTACTGCCTAGAAACCCAGATAACACGGTGTGTGGCCTTGTGAATACACGCCATGTGTTCTTCTATTCGGGAAGAACTACTTTTCAAGGTTACACGCCATGTACCTTGGAGTACATGCCGTGTAATTTCCTTCCAGGTGATCCAGCTGTGTAATTGAATACATGGGTTGGAAAATCTTAGGGACAACATGCCATGTACCTTGCTAATATGTCGTGTAGTTTTGGTTCGTGTACCAGTCTATGTGACTCGCAACACGGACAGGGGAAAACCATAAGGACACGTCGTGTAGTGGACAAGCATGTCGTGCAGTCGAGTTTCACTAAACATCATTGTGTTCTTTTCCTGTTCCGCTTTGCTCCTATGAATAGGAACTGTGCTCATCATTAATAAAGGTGTACTTTGACCTTACAGAGTCATGCCGCCAAGACGTCCTCCCGTTGCACGTCAGGGATATGACAATGATCGTATGCCGGATATGACACTGGCAGTTATCTCAGATACTGGTGCGGACACATAGTTCCATGAAGGATTCATGAGGATCGTGCATACCTTTAAGGGAGATCAGCAACCTGCCCAGTCTATGGAAGAGCTTACGTGAGTCTTCTAGTAGTAGCATCCTCCCACATTCTTTGAGGATGGAGGACCTTAGGCTGTTGAATCCTGGTTCGAAGCTATGGTTTCTATCATTGACCATCTCGAGACACCCCCATATGGAAGGTTGAATCTCACAACTTACATGCTGTGAGATTCCACCAAGAGATGGTGGGACGTAGTTTCTTAGGCAGGGCGTCAGTAGATAGTTTCTTGGGACGCGTTTCAGTGTACATTCTATGACTACTACTACCCGGCGACGCTAAGGACCGACAGAGCCAGACAGTTCATGAACCTGCAGAAGGGTACTCTATCAGTTATGGAATATTCATCCTGTTTTACTGAGTTACAATGTTTCACTCCCATTCTAGGGAATGACAAGCTGTTTTTAGCAAGGAATTTTGAGGAGGGCCTCATACCAGAGATCAGATCACAGGTGAACGTCTTCCAGTTGACTTCTATTTCATTGATAGTCAACCAGGCATTGATCATGGAGAGGAATCTGAGGGATACTAGAGCAGTGACCCAGGGCGGTTCATCATCCAGAGTCAGTACTCTTTCTACTGGCAGCAGGAAACGCCACTGAGAGTCTACGTTAGGTGACTCTAGGAAATGAGATGTTCCTTCAGGTAGCAAGGTTGTGTGCTACCAGTGTGGGAAGGATGGGCATAAGAAGACACAGTGCCTGAGGGACCTAGTGGAGTGCCGAGCTTGCGGAAAGATGGGTCACCTGCGACGGTTTTGAAAGGTCCTTCTTCTAGAAGCTAGTGAAGGTGTATATGTTTCGACTCTGTGTACAGGATCCGGATTACTAGTTCTGCAGCAGACTGGGGTCTGGAGTTCTTCAGGTCGATCAGGACAGGGTAGAGGTCGTGGACATGGTGGACAGGCTCAGGGATCTCAGGTTGCTGCACAGGGCCGCAGTAATGGCCAGACGTTTGCGGTGGAGTATATTCATCAGGAGCAGGATCCTGGACCTTCCACAGTGTGAGGTATGATTTTAGTAGCCTCAGTTTTATCTTCTACAATTTTCGATATAGAAGTTTCTCATAGCTTTATTTCTATGCACACGATAGAGATCCCTAGACTTACTATCCATACTTTTGAGAGTATGATGACACTAGACACTCCCTTGGGACTTAGAAGTACTAGTGTGCGTCAGTGCAAGGAGTGCACCTTTGAGATTTGTGGGTGTCACTTTTTGTGGAACCTTTATGTCCTAGAGATGATAGGTTATGATGTCATTCTCGGAATGGACTGGCTAGTTCCTTTTCAGGCCTTTGTCAATTGCTATCGTTGCATGGTGAGTTTCAGGTCACCAGAGGGTAGATATTTTCTTCACAAGGGCGAATGGGATGTCCATGCAAGTAGAGCTAGACCAGAGCATCATGGGTTGGGCGGTGTTACAGCTCAGATTTCTAGTTTAAAATATGGACAATCAGGGAACTTCTCAAATGGATTATCCTCCAATGGTTGATTGTTTTATAGATGTCTTTCTAGAAAACTGTTCAAAGTTGCCTCCGGAGCATGAGGTATAATTATCTACTGAGCTCATTCCAGGAGCAGAACCAGTATCAATACCTCCTTATAGGATGGCTATGCATGAGTTTCAAGAGCTCAAGAAGCAGTTGGAGGAGTTGCAAGCAAGGGGTTTTATCCGACCCAGTACTTCTCCTTGGGGTTCACCTGTTTTATTTTCGAAGAAGGCGGATAGTACTTTATGGCTTTGTGTGGACTATCGAAAGCTGAACGAGTTAACGGTCAAGAACCGATATCCCTTATTGAGGATTGATGATCTTTTTTATCAGTTTCAAGGATCCAGGGTTTTCTCAAAGATCGACTTGAGATCCGGCTATCATCAGTTGTGTGTCAGACCATTGGATATACCAATTACAGCTTTCCAGAGAAGGTATGGTCTGTACGAGTATTTGTTTATGTCGTTTGGTTTCACGAACGCACCATCAGTCTTCATAGAACTGATGAACAAAGTTTTCCATCCTTACTTGGATTATTTCATGGTGGTTTTCGTGGACGATATCTTGGTGTACTCTCACACTTGACATGACCATGCTAACCATCTTGAGATCGTATTGAGTACACTGAGAGAGCATCATTTATATGCTAAGATCTCTAAGTTCCACTTCTGGATAGATGAGATTCACTTCCTAGATCATGTCATCTCAGAGACGGGAGTATCGGTAGACCCAAATAAGGTGGGAGTGGTAGTTACCTGGGAGAAACCGAAGAATTTCTTCGAGGTACGGAGCTTCTAAGGACCGGATGGTTACTACAAGCAGTTTATAAAGGACCTCTCACACTTGGCAGCGCCATTGACAGGCTTGAATAATAAAGTTGTGAAGTACATTTGGTCAGAAGCCTGCGATTCAGCCTTTCAGGAGCTGAAGGGGATATTGACTTCAGCACCAATCCTAGTTTTACCAGAGTCTGGTAAGAGTTATATAGTTTTTCGGGATTCATCTGGCATCGGGATTCGAGTAGTTCTTATGAATAAGGATTGTGTTGTTGCATATAGATCTCGGTAGTTGAGGCCACATGAGAAGAATTATCCTACGCACGACCTGGAGTTGGCTGCTATGTTTCATGCTTTGCGTTGTTGGAGACACTATCTTCGGGGAGAGCATTTTGTGCTATATACTGACCATAAGATAATCAAGTATATCTTCATGTAGCGTGACCTGAATCTGAGACAGCGGAGGTGGGTCGAGTACCTACAGTCCTTCAACTTCGATCTTTCCTATACTCCTGGGAATGGAAATGTTGTAGCAGACACACTAAGTAGGATAAATCAATTACAGGTAGTTCGGGAGGCCAAAAGTGAGTGGAAGCTTATGGCTCTATTCTCTGAGATGCATTTGGAGGTGCACGACAGACAGGGACAGACGGTTCTTTCTTTTATAGTTGTTACCTCCACTCTTCTGGATCGAGTTTGAATGAGGAAGTTATCAGACCCAGAAGGCCTATTCCTATGGGAGGGTGTGTCAGATGGAGACCCAAATCCAGGGTAGACAATGGGAGATGATGAGGTGTTACATTTTCATAGTCGTGTATGGGTTTCAGCATACATACGTGAGGAGCTGATGCAGGAGTTTCATGCTTTATCTTGGGCAGTTCGTCCTAGTGTCACAAAGATGTATCGAGAATTACATCGTCAGTATTGGTTGCCATGTATGATGAATGATGTTGCTAATTTTGTTATGTGGTGGTCCACCTGTCAGTAGGTGAAGGCAGAGTATCAGTGACCAGCAGGGCTTCTACAACAGTTGCCCATTCTTGAGTGGAAATGGAATGATGTCGTGATGGACTTCGTGATAGGGTTACCGGGATCGCCTTGAGGGAATGGTGTGGTTTGGGTTGTAGTGGACAGGCTCACGAAGGTTTCACATTTATTTCCTATCAATGAGACATTTGGTGTGGATGATCTTGAGAGTTTGTACATTCATGAGGTGGTACGACTTCATGGGGTTCCAGACACTATCATTTCAGATAGGGATGGCCACTTTACTTCGCTTTTCTGGTAGGGGCTACAGAGGGCTTTGGGCACACAGGTACTTCTGAGTACAGATTACCATCCCCAGACAGATGGCCAGTCAGAGTGCACGATTCAGGTGCTTGTGGACATGTTGTGAGCATGCGTCCTTGATTTTGGAGGTTCTTGGGAGAAACATATACCTCTAGTGGAGTTTTCCTATAATAATAGTTTTCAAGCAACTATTCAAATGGCACCTTACAAGGATTTGTACGGTAGGCAGTGATGATCACCTTTGTGTTGGCTGGAGGAAGGAGAGGTAGCTATGCTAGGACCTCTTCTTGTTCAGGAGACCACAGAGTAGGTGGAGTTGATTCGGAAGAGGATGGCTACCGCACAGTCTCGGAAGAAATATTATTCTGATCAGCAGAGACGACCTTTGGTGTTCAATGTCGAAGATCGGGTTTTCCTACATGTTACCCTGTGGTTGGGACATAAGAGGATTAGGAGATAGGGAAAGCTTTCACTGAGATACTTCGGGCCATTTGAGGTTTTGGAGAGAGTCGGGCTGGTTGCTTACAGGTTGCAGTTACCTCAGAGGTACCAGGCTATGCACGACATCTTCCATGTTTCTCAGTTTCGGCGGAATTTCTCAGACCCGTCTCATGTTTTTCAACCCGAGGAGATTGACTTGGAGAAGGATGCATCTTTCGAGGATCATCCTATAAGGATTGTTGATCATAGTGTAAAGGTTCTTCGTGGCCTATCTATTCCTCTTGTATGGGTGCTATGGCAGCACGGGATTGTACAATACAAGACTTGGGAGAGGGAGGCCGATGTACGATCGCAGTGGCCAGAGTTGTTCGAGATTTCTTCTTCTATGCCGTGTTAGGAAATTTGAGGACGAATTTCTTTAAGGGGGGAAGTTTGTAAGAACTTTTATCTTCTTTTCAGGTATGTGACTCCTTGGTTGATGTTTTTCTTTGTTTTAAAGTTAAGGGTGATGCTTGGGAGAGTCGGGAAAACTTGAAATGAAGTTTTGACGAAAAACGGGGAGTTGCACGGGCGGTGCAAAGTTTTTCTAACTGTGTGGCTAGACCATGCGTAGCTGGCACTCAAGGTAGTGGGTAACGCACGGTTAGCGCAGGGTTTGTCTAACCGTGCGGCCAAACCGTGCGAGGAGTGTTTGATGAGGTATAAGCTAACGCATGGTTAGCGCATGGTTTATCAAACCGTGCGGACTAACCCTGCGGGCACTTAAATATAGATCCTAAATTTGTGGATCTAACTTGTTTTAGCCTATAAGTGGCTCGTTTTTCCTCCTAAACAGCCATAACTCGAGGTTTTGGATCTCCTTAGGTCTATGAAGGTTCTCCCATCGTTCTGGAGGTGATCCAAAGGCTTCTCTTTGAAAATTGAAGCTGGATTCTTGAGGTATGTGACCGTTCTCCTTCGTTCTTGATTGTTTTTTTAGATTTACTTAGATCTACTTCTCCTCCTCCCTCAGTTTCTTAGATCTACACCCATTATGGGTAGATCTAAGTGTGTGGATGCAAAATTGATGATTTTGGGTCTTGATCATGTTAGGAGAAGGTATGTAAGGCAGGTTCTTGGAGAATCAACCCGAGTTTCTTGTGCGTTCTTCATTGTTGGGTTTTTGTCAAAACCATCGAGGCAGGTGGTTTGATTCCTTACATTAAATGTCTTGAGTTTTTTCACAAAATTTTCGGATAGCCATGTATCGGGTATCTCGAGTTTGGGTTTGATCTTGTAATATTATCTTCCTTAGAATTCTTTTGTTCATGAGGCTGTTATATGAATAATTATTTCTTGTTTGCATTTCTGAAGATATTGTTTTGGCTGTTAGTCGCCGTTTGGAATAGGTTTTCTATGACGCAAACCTTGTTACACTGATTTCCTACCTTGATATGGATAATTTCATGTGTTACTTGAAGTTTAAATGTTTTGATGCATTGTAGCTATTAGCCAAGTAGTTGTTGAACATACTTAGGGCTGCTATGAATCAGTTACGTACGATTGCTTTTACTCAGGGCTGTGGAATCCTGGTGTAGTCAGACCATAAGGGGAATTGACGTTGAGTGCTTCCACAGAGGGCCTGTTTAATTATTACCACTATGAGACCATAAGGGGGATTGACTTTGTGCTCTCTCATAGGGTCTGATAATTATCGAAACGATACTAAATGGGGAATTAGATGTAAGTTCTTCCTCATAGAGTCGGTATTACCACTGCAAGACCATAGGGGAATTGACAGTGAGTGCTTCCCAGAGTGTCTTTTCCTTTGTATGAATTCTTGACCATAGGGGTCTGCCCGCGTGAGCCACCCAGAGGGTCAGTGTGATAAATTATTGTTGGTTGGTTGTGACGAGTCCACCAAACCAAAGAACAAGCTTGGGTTTTATACTGCTTGTGGTTTAGGTAGTCTTTTGAGACACCTGTTGTGTTACTTGATTACCTGGAATAGAGATCTTTTCTAGATTCCTTGGTAGTTTAATTAAATGAATGTGAATGGTGATTGGTAGGATTATTTACTTGTGTACTCCTAGATCATTAAGGTATTTACTTTCATTTTTTATGCTATATTACTCACTGACAGTTGGGCACAAATCTTATGGTGGTTGCCTACTGGGATTAGTCTCACACCCTGTTTGGGTCCTGCTTTTCAGCCCAAACAGGTTATATGGTTGCAGGTGTGGATAGGGATTGTGGCCCTTCTAATTTAGGTGCTTGATTGCTGGTTAGAGATGGAGAGCATGGGATCGAGCTTAGGCTTGCAATGATGCTGGAGTTTACTGTTTACTTTTAGTACTTGGGGTTTAGTTGTATTTCAGCACGTTGGTTTGTTTGCTGTTTTCCATAGATACTTGTACCATGTTGTATCATTATTATATCATACATTGCTTATGCTGTTTAGTTTCAGTTGTGTGTATGTTTTTTACTGCTTCCTTTATTTTTTAATATTTTCTTTCCGCTACATACTTTACCAAATGAGGGCATAGTTTCCCCACTGACTCACCAAGGCCCTCACTGCTAGTCGACAGCCTCGCGCATTTGGGGAAACGTGCTTGTGGTCATGTGGAGAACCGGGTTCAGGGCACCATTTGAGTGGCTCAAGATTCAGGTCGTTACACCCATGTTTTCTTAAAACCCTTGTTGAGTGTAACGTACTTAATTTGGATTCCACAAAAAATGGTTCTCTGTACTCATTTTTCCTCATTACCTCAAGCACATTTCACCAAACGCTAGAGGTTACCAACTAGTAGTGAGAAACTAATGTGTGATATTGGGGTAACTATGCCCTAATTAGAAGAGTGTAACACAAAAGAATAAATATTAATTCAAAAACAGAAGATATAAACAACATACAATAGAAATAAATAGTGGATGACTGATAATTTAAGAACCTAAGCAGTGCTCCATACAAAAGAGGATGCATCATTTCATATGTTCTAATAAAATAGTCAAAACATTACACTGTAGTAGTATACAGTAGGTCTAAAAAGTAAAAATGAAACAAAATGATACTAGAAATCATCGAAAGCCTCATCTAGGTGCCAATATCTCTTACTTATAAGCATCACATCAAGTACCAATTGTAGGGAGTTTGACCGAATCAACACATGCAATCATATAATCAGTTTGGGCCCAAAAAGATGACCCAAACATGGTGTGAGACTAAATCCCAGTGGGGAAACACCGACGATCTGTTCCAATATGTTATTGAATATATACATATATATATATATATCACATAGTTTACAATAGATAATGTATTGAATCAGAAGGTAATAAAAAAACAAGCACAAAAGATGTCATAAAACACAATGTATCTAAATACACGTGAAGACTAAATCCATTCTTGTTCTTTTTCTTCAAAGATGCATAATTATTTATACTTTTCATTATTTATGTTCCTTGAATTATATAAATTCTCGAGGTACTCCCTAGGCCCGATGACCCCCCGTATAAAAGTAACTGAATACTCGTGCTATTATAATCAGTTATTTATATTCAAATAGAGCTCATACTGATCATCCATCAATGGATCCTATGTTTGTTCAACATTTTAAATAAGACTCAATGATCCTGACAACCCTATATGTGTCACATTCACAACCATTACATAATTAACCTTTTGATCCAACCCATTAACCTTTAACCGAGATAATGTTTCACCAATGGTGTATATGGTGAAATTAGTCAAATAATCCCGACCATGTCTTTTAACTGGGACTGTGGAACACCCATGGAAAATTACCTTTTTTATAATTTAATTTAGTTACACATTCCATCTCAAAAGCAACACATGTGAATTAAACATTCACATGGCTTTAACATAATCAACTCATGTAGTATCAGTTTATATAATAACCAACACATGAATATTAAACTATTACATGGCCAATGAAGTATAACTAACACAGAAAAACAAATAACAAGACTCTGATGTAATTTAATAATTTACAGGGCTTAAAATAACCAGTACCTCACGTTGGAAATTCATATAATAAGAAACAAAATTATTACAAGCCAGGAATGGAAATTCAAGACAAGCCTCATAGTAATTCTTAGACCAATGGCCATCCATTGAAATCACACCCATGGGGTTCCCCTAAATCAATGGTCGCAACCCTAAACATGCTTTCAAATTATCCAATTAATTTCCAAATCATAAGTAGGCAATTACATCTTTTATTCTTCAAACAGGAGACATCCTAAAATTGATATCGTAACACTACAACATATATAAAAATCATGAAAATTCATGAAATGTATATGGCCACCTACCACCTACTCGTACGACTCTCCTCATCCAGCGTCGGGCATTAATTTTCCCTAGAATGGGGTAGATATACAAACTGGTTATAAAGCCTCAACCTTAAATAACTATATTGAAAAAATAAATAATGAATAAATGATCTATATGAATATAGAGATCACTGTGGGTAATTCTATTCATCTGATGGCATTCGATTTAGAGATCAGATGATGATACGGGAAGCAAAATCTTGTTCTGATTTTCTCTGGTGTGCTGCTTGACGATGGGGTTCTATTTTTGTCTGTTTGGAAAAAGGACGTGAATTTCTGACTTAATTAACTAAAAAATTTAAATGGTGTTTACTTGAGACTACCCTATGTGTCTGTATAAATTTTGTCCATACAATTTCATGGTTGTGTACTGGGATTACATGGAATGTATCCTTCCATACACGTCATGTACCCATAAGTCCATGGAGTTTAGTTCCCAGTCACATCACGTAACAGACATGAAGCCAGCCCCTTGACCACTTCTACCTCATTTTATTATGAATAAACTATAATGGAAATATCCATACCTCATAGAAGAATCAGGTTCGTATAAATTTACATCATGATGCAATACGTCCCCAAATTTCCCTTCCATGGGTGGTAAAGGAACATCATGGAATAACTCCAGCCATTGCGATCGTACGTCAGCCTCCCTCTCCAAAGTCTCATCCTACATTTGATATTTATTCCATAGCACCCATCCCAAAAGAACATACCATCCATAGAGAACCTTCGTGCAATGATCTATAATATAATGGGATGCTCATCCAATGATGCATATTCTTGCAACACCACTTCCTCAGGAAGAATGGTGTGAGATAGGTACAAAAAGTAAAGTCACAACTAAGAGATTTGGAAGTCTACATGCATATCCATGTACCTCTAAGGTAATTGAAATTGATAGGAAATCAGCTTGTCCATCTCTAGAATCTCCAACGGACCAACGAATCTCTGTGAAAGCAAACTCTATCTCCTTATTATCTGTGTCCCAAACTTAGTGCAACACAATGGAAAACTCGATCCCCATCCATGAACTCCAATGGTCATCTACGAATATCGGAGTTTGATTTTTGATGAGAATGAATTGTAACTATCTACATCCGAATCAAATGAACCTACTCAATGGTCTCCTAGATTTTGTGAGGTCCTTGCATTGCTGACTCTCCTGCCTCTAGCCAACATAGGGGTGATCTGCCAGGCCTACTGTAAAAAGCTAATGTGAGGCCATTTGAATAGTAACATAGAATACATTACTATATGAAAACTCAATAAGGGGTATGTGTGTCTCCCTAGAACCCCCAAAATAAAGGATGCTCACCCGAAGCATGACCTCTAGCCCCTGAATTGTGCACTCTAACTGGACATCTATCTAGGGTGGTTAGATATGCACAAATGCACCTGTGTACCCAAATACCCCTATAACCCATTCTAGAAATGAGAAGTAAAAAATGTGTTCATATCAGAAATGATTGAATGAGGATCCCCATACAGTCATACAATATTGTGGACATAAAACCTCCCATGATCATCAACACTGAAGGTTTTCTTGATTGGCATGAAATGTGAAGCCTTCATATGCCAGTAAACCACAACCTATAATCCTTCATTACCTCTAGGCAACCATGGTAAACCCTTCAAAAAATATATCATGAAATCATTCCATTTTAACCCAGGAATGGTTAGCTACTGCAAAAGTCCTACTAGTCTTTGGCGATCCTCCTTCTCTTATTGAATGGTGTAACATCTCATCACAATACCAGCTACATCTTCCTTCAGACCTAGCCACTAGTACTGACGAATCAAATCCTGATACATCTTGGTGACACCCGGATGCACTTCCCAGACTGAAACATGAAAATCCAGAACCATCTCCTCACACATGTCTACTGAAAAAATAAGTAACCATATAACTGTAGAACAACATCCTATACAGTGGATCAACCAAGAGGAGGCTCCTCCCCTGAAATACTCTCACACATTACTATTTCTTAATAATCTGATAGCTGTCACATCTTCACGATTTCCATTAAGGTAAATGTAACATCTACGGATATAAGAAATGTCTTCCCCTTCCTATCAAGAACCTCCAGATGCATCTTAGAAAACAATTCCATCAGTTTCCACTTGATAATGGCCTACTGCACTGCCTATATTTGATTCCTCCTTCTCAGATCATTGGCCATTTCAATTCATATCTCAAACATGTAGGTAAATGCGAAGTCAAAATAATGACGGTATTGTACCCACCTTCACAACCTCAAATTTAGATCATGCTGATTAAATATGTTCCTGAGTCTTGTCTAGTCCTTGTACAAGACAAAAACCTCTCCCAATGCAATGTTTCGAACATTATAAGGCATGAACAATTGCGGTGAACCTAAGATTGTGTATCGAGTATTTCCTCTCACATGGAATCATTTGACAAGACACGTACACAACTCCTCAATCCCCATGAATAAGAACTACTCCCAGATTGATACCTAATGCAACGTAGTATACAATATAAATCGTACCCAGTTCTGAAAATATCAGTATTGATGCTAACCTTATTCTCTTTTTTAGCTCCTGAATGTTTGTCCCACAAGAATCTTAACATATGTATTTCACACATTTCTTTGTCGAGACATTCATCTGTGCTGCTAAAAATGAGATATCATGTATGAAACCCCTATTGTGACCCTCTATCAATAGAAAACTATTTAACTCCAAGACATTCATGTGCTTCTCTAAGGTAACCACTACTCTCATCTTCATTTGGTCAACTAATACTCATGTATCCGAGATGAGGTGACCCAAAAAAATTAATCTAATCAATCTATAAGTGGCACTTTGATAGAATAACATATAACTATTTCTATATTAGTGCACTCAAAATTAACTTAATATGTGTGGTATGGTCATGTTGATTATGAGAATACACTATGATATCTTTTATTAAAACCACCAAAAAAGAATCAATATAGGGATGGAACACTCAGTTCATCAGTTCCATGAAGTCTATTGTAGTGTTTGTGAGACTGAATTAGATAACCATATACTCGTACAGACCATATCTTGTTCAAAAATCTATGCGAGGTTTGTATGATAATCTAACACAAACATGATGATAACTGGATAAGAAATCAATCTTATAGAATACTCGAGCTCCTTGAAGCTGATCGAATAGATTATTTATTCATGAATGAGGATAAAAATTATTTACTATTAATTGGTTCAATTTCCAATAATCCGCATATAACGTGACTGTGTCATCCTCTCTTTTGGAAAAAATGATAGGAGAAACCCTTGGAGAAGTACAGTGTCAGATAAAACCATTTACCTACAAATAATATAGTTGTCATTTGTGCTATTACAACTCCACGGTATCTATTCTATAAGGAGTAATAGATAATGATGCATCTCCTGGTACTAGCACGATAGGGAACACAACCTCTCTTACTAGAGGTAAACCTGAAAATTCTTCGAGAAAATGTCCTTGAAAAGATCAACCAATGGTGGAATGTCTATTGGATTTTCCCCTGGTCATCCAAATATAAACTCGAAATCTTTGTTGCCATACCACTCATACCACGATGCTTGTGCCCATCTTGGATCTCCTAGACATCCCATTAACACTTGTGTGAAAATGATCTTCCCTATGGTGATGTAAAACTCACCATACTGTGATAACAATTGAAAAATGATTGAATGGATAATAACTATTCCATTATAATTATGACATCAAATCCCGTCATTTCTAATACATTGATATCCCATAACAAATTGACTCCAAAAAATTCAAAGGGGGTACTCCTATCTCTGTCACACACCTGCCATTTTAATCCCTAATGGTGTATCTAGTTTCATAACATCATCTGAAGTAAAAAACATGAATCCCTAGTCACTCAATACTGGGATCGAATATGAAACAATTTTAATCCCCTATATAAAATATTGTAGATACTCAACCAAAGGCCACTAGAATAGTACCGCAGATAGTACAAGGTTAAGGATCTTACTCCTTCCTGTTTCATTGCACTACATAAGTCTGACATGTACCACGGCCCTGAGACACTTCCTGCCTACACGAAGATTACCTGCCCTGATATCATGGAGATCCTATGGTCAAGATACCATGTCCACGACCACCACCTCGGCCTAGATGTCCTGAAGCATTCTAGTTCACTGACTGGTGAGAAGTTGTTGACCCTGCTCCTGGTCGTGGAGTTGGTGTAGACCCTCTCTCATTAGAATATGGGGGAAATTTCATGAATAAATTCTATATGTGGCCCATCTAACTGTATTCAAGGTACTTGAATTGATCTATCAGGAACTGGAGTCTAATGTGCCCATTTCTTTTTCATTGTAAGCACCATACCTAGCTACTAGAAGTTATGTTTTGGGTACTATATTCTCTTCATGTAACCTCCAAATGATGCTTCCTACTACTGGTTAAAACAATACATAATCTCAGTATTGGTCCTCTCTAACCCATAACTCCGAATTAGCTATGATTTTGCATAGTAATCATCATCTGGTTCACTATAACAAATGCAGCAGACATCCAAAATATATTCACCTATGAGAAAATGTCAATCTTATGACCATCCTAAAATCACCTACCCATTAAAATATTATTACCCAACAAAACACTTGTGAAGCGCTGGATCTCAGTAAAGTGGGAATAGTAATCCATAATGGATAGATCACTCTTCTCTATATATATAAACTCATAGGATTTGTTGGCCCACATCACCTCCGCATTAAATTAATCATAGAATACTTTCTAAAAAAACATTCCACGCCATGTCCCGCTGATGCTCTATATTGGTGGTAACAACCCACCACCTCTAGGGTGAATCAATCAACATATAAGTCTTCATTTGGACATCGTCTTTTGAAGTGTCTCAAGATGATAGAAGATCGACAACATGGCCTCTAGCCAAGACTCTGCAGCATATAGCCCACCTTCCCCAAAAAATGTTGGTGGATGTTGCTGTTGGAACACTTGTGTCCATTTTTTCATAGTCATGGCAGGAAATGCTTCTCCCTAAATGGTTTTAATGAACGTTATAAATCCTTTACAAAATAGTACATCAACACCTATGTATAGTACAAGAGCCGGTGCTACAACTGGCATGACTGTAGGGTTTTCTCATAGCCCAAAACCTACCACCTCTAGGGTATGATCATCTTCACCCTCCTAGCACACTACTACAGGTCGACATGGTGGAATTTCTCTGTAAATTCCAACACATACACCTCAGTATAATCTTACACAAAATGGTACTGATTTTAATAGTGCTTGAACTAAACATGATAATAAATGCCTAAAAATGTAACAAAAGATGAGGACACGAGGTGTAGGGACAATACATGGCATATACACTAATGCCCTTACAAGGTCGTGTAGTCTCTCCGGTCTGGGCGTGTAAACACCATAGGTACATAGTTTGTAGGGACCATACACGGTGTGCATATTTAAGGTATTACATGTACATGTAACTCCTCCTACCTTGGTCATGTAAATGTATTAGTCACACGGGGGTGTGAGGCTAACAGAGAGTGTGTACTCAAGTCCTCCCTACTGTCCATGTTCTTTAACAAAGCCAGTGCCACCTGGGCCTACCTATGTAAAAATAAATGAGGTGCACATAGGGTAAACATGCACATTATGATCAAAACTAAAAAACCATTTATTTATATCTCATTTTTGGATACATGGTCAAAAACCACACGATCTGTAAGTAAACAATTATTTTCTTCCCAAATAGAAGAACAAATGGTGTGTGTTCATAACATCACATGTTGTTCTATTTGTGTTTCAGGAAATTAATACTCAGAAACATCCTTGGAACCCAAATTATTTCAAAATAGATCAATGGTGTGCCAAATTCCAATCAGTGGGTTCCCATACTCCCCGAGAATCAAACCATGGCATCCAATTATAGCATATAACAAGATAATTTGTATCTCAAGGCCAAAATGTGATCCACCATAATTTGTTCCAAGATGTACAAAACATCATTAGGGAAATGTTTTGCATCCATCCAATTCAACCATAACAGGTACAAATAATGCTATCGCAATAGCAAGAATATATATCATGGTGATTATCACAACAACATACATATCTAGCATGACATTTAACACAACATAATATAATCTAAAATTCCATCTAAATGGCACAGACAGAACGCATGGAATGTGATTTCTAACAAGTTCCAACATGATTCAAGATATTTCATACCCTTATCTCTTCGTGTTTAAACAAAATAGAAACATAGTGATATCAATAATAACAACAAAAAACAGGTTCATAAACCAATGGTGAAATAATATCAACTATAATTTCTCAAAATCCAAAAAAAAATACAATTTCATATGAGGTAATTTGGGTTTTCCATGAACATGGGGTAGATACACTTGGGAACAACTAAATACCAATTTACATTTCCTTTATATCATCTCCAAATTGTAAAGAAAACCAAGTAAGAAAGCCTCTGATATCACATTATGACATCATGTATCTGGATGCCACCCAATTTTTTCTTCTTACTCAGTTGGCCACATGGCATCAAGAACATTTTTCCTAATGCCAGAGGCTGCCAACTATCGGTGAGGGCCTAAGGTGTGTTATGGGGGAAACTATTCCCTCATTGGAAGACTATAAAATAGCGTAATAAATAATAATACAGTATTAGAAGTAGTATAAATTATATAACTAAAAAAATAGTGAAGGATTGATAAGGTAAGAAACCAAGCATTGTTCCATAAAAAAGATGATTTAACATGATATATTTTTTAAGAAAACAACCAAAAAAATTAATCTATAGTAATATACAATAGGTCTTAAAAAAACAAAAAATAAACACAATGAGACTGGGAAGCATCACAAGCCTAGGATCAGTCCCCTGATCTCCCAATCCTAAGAATCACATCATGCACCTATAGTAGGGCACTTTCCATGATAAAAACCTGCAATCATGTAATCTGTTTGGGTCCAAAAACATGACCAAAACAGGGTGTGAAACTAAATCCTAGTAGGAAACCACCCAAGTTCCCTTCCATTCTGTCAATAAATATTTATAACATGCAGTGTATAATAGTTAATGTAGTAAACCAGAAGTTACTCAAAAATAAGCACAACAAATGCCTCAAAATACAATGTATCAATGTACAAGTGAAGACCAAATCCAATATTATTCTTTCTCATGGATGACGCATCATAAATCATCCAATTCATTATTTATGTTCTGTGAATTATATAATTTCTTGAGGTCTTATCTATGCCCTACATACCCCCATATAAAAGTAACTTTCCACCCAAGACATAATAATCATTTAGTCATTTTCCAATAGAGATTTTCCGGGTATCCCTAAAATTATACAAGGTTTTCTTGGAATTTTAAATAATCCCAAATGAGCCTAGAGACCCTATATGTGGCTCACTCACAACCATTACACAATTAACCTCTTGATCCCATCCATTATCTTTTTACCATGACAATGATTCACCAATGGTTTATATGGTGAAATTAGTCACATGAGAACGACCTTAACTTTTAGCGTATACATTGGCTCACCGATTGTTAATTGCCTATTTTTATTAATTAATTAAATTACAAATTCAATCTCAAAATAAAAACCTAGGAATTGAACTAGAAAATGGAATTAACATAATCAACTCACTTAGGATCCATTTACATAATACCAAAGACATGTAAATAAACTATTACATGGTCAAACAAGGATAAATCACAAGGAAAAACATATAAAACCCTATTATGAAATTCAAACACTTACAAGGATTAAAATAACATATATCTCAAATCAATTTTCATAAAATATGAAATACATTTTTAATATACCATGAATGGGAATTCTAGTCATGCCTTATAGGCATTCACAACCAAAAAAGCCATCCAAGGAAAATACACTCATGGAGTGTCCTTAAATCAATGTTCACAACCCTAAAAATGCATTCAAATAATCTAATTAATTACCTAATCATTTTTTGGAATAAAAGCTTAATTATTCAATAATGTGATACCATAAAAGTTGGTGCGTGACACTCCATCTTATATAAAAATATTTAAAATTCACAAAATATACAAGACCACATACCTTTCCCTCTTACGAATCTCCTCATCCAGCGCTGAGCTCTAATTCATCCTAGAATAGAGTTGATATCTAAAATGGTTATAAACTCTTGACAGTAAATTACCAGATTTAGAGAATAAATATGTAACAAATGATATAGAGGAATTGAGATCTCATAGAGGGGAATCTAATTCATATGACTGTGTTCGAATCAGATAATGAATGACAAAACGGGAGGAAAATTTACATTTTTATTTTCCTATGTGAACTTCTCGTCGAAGGGGTTCCATTTATGATTATCTAGAATAAGGACGCTACTATCTTACTTAATCAATTAAAAAAATCACTTTAGGCACTTTATATAATGGGTTGTGTCCATAAAAATTATGGTCAGACCATTACATGGTTTTGTACCAGGATTATATGGAATGTAGCCTTCCACACATGGTGTGTACCTATAGGTCCATGGAGTGTATTTACTAGTCACATTTTGTAATAATCTGAAACCTAGACCATTGACCACATTATCCAATTTTCATATGTATAAACTAAAAAGCAATGATCCATACCGCATGGAAGAACCTGGTTCTTACATTGAGCCCAACCAAAATGTGGTAATGCATGATGGGTTGGTCAGTAAGGGAACAAGAGAAGAATAACATCACACACGTCTATCTAGGCTAAACCCAACCATCTGAATCACAAACACATAGACCCAATATTGAGTTATGATGCACAAGGTTTAATAGAAAGTGGGTAGTGAGAGGCATATGATATCTTCACGAACAAACAAAAAAATAAATGAAGTGGTAAGGTGAAAATGATATAGGGAAGGGAAATTAGAGACAACAATGTGAGAAGAACTATCACTATATAATGGAATTGAAAACCCCTAAGATGAATGGGATGAAGATATTGTGGTGTGAGAACCAAGAGAAACCAATAGGGAAGGTGTTGGATACTATCATGGAGAATGCATAAACATACATGAGAGGCCTTATCCTATATCAACCTATAACTGATATAGAACTCCAATACTCTTTATATAAATATACAATACAAAATTATTTAAATAATTTATTTAACTATATTACAAATTAATAGATGCGAAAATGACTAACTAATACATCACTGCATAGGAAAATATCAATGTAATGACAATAAAATATAAGAAACACCAATATAATATACACATGAATTGGGAAAACAACAACAATATAGGATAAATTATGGGAATAGGTTACCCATACAAAACTATAAATTCAAAAACTACTATTAAACATGTAAGGATAACCTACACATGTTACTTGTATAAAACGTCCACCCTAGAATTGTCATTCATATGTATTTTCACCACACATGTGTAAAATGGATGACCAATTATCTTAGTTTCTATTTCATCCAAGCTGAGGTGATTTTTGGCCCTCCATGTAAAAATGAGGCTTTGGAGACCTATGTTCAACATCAGGACAATCAGGGATCTAATGGGGAGGTCGCAACCGCTATGGTAGATGTCTTTAAATTCGATGGATTGATGGTGTCTGTAGTGGGCGATGGTATTCTTCATGATCTGGTGGTTCATATTGATGTTTTGTTCCGACAAGAAGTGTTGATAGCAAAGAGAGACATATCCCTAATATCAATATGATTTGGCCAGACCTCGATGAGATCTGATAGAATGGATGAATGATGAGTTATAATGATATCGGTAATTGGAGATGCTATTCATCAAGATCTGGCGGTGCATGATGAGGATGAGCACTTAAAAGAAGTAGTGGTAACTGATAAATACATAGCCCACAGATCTGTGGGAATCCTGGATTTGGTGAGATCAGTGGCCATGAATGATATGAGCATGAAGTCTGATCTAAATTAGATCCATTGATCTTCAACTGAAAAGAACCAATCTATCGTGGATAAGGCTGAGATACATTGAAGGATGGCTACCAAGATTTGGATGTGGTAGAGATATGGTGTAAAACAACAGCTCTGGATGTGGTGAAGACATAAGTTATAGCAGTTAGTTTGACATATGTAGGAAACCTTAAAAGGTGTAATTCAGTTTTTGAAGGAGAGTCTAATTGATGACATTTTATATCTGTATGTGATGGTTCTTTAGAAGGAATTGTGAAAATGGGTGACACTATCCACGTGGTTTCCCATAGAGAAGCTATTATGGACATATTTATACATTATGAGCCATAAATTATTGCCAAACTAGTTCTTTTTGTTTGAGGAAAACCATGGAATGTTGATGATTTGGGGAGGAAGATAACTTATGTTTTGAGTTTTTTTAGTAGAAAATGTGTAACCATGGGATGAAGATTTTTTTGCATTATTTTCCAATTAAGCGATCTGAAATAAAGATATTTGGGGATTGACTCAATTTCGCTAAATCTAGGTATGGTTTTCTCTCAAGAACAACACTTTTGTTTTAATCCTTTTTCAAAAACAGAAACCATAGCTAATGTTTGGAATAAATTGTTTGGTATCCAATTGATACTATGTAATCTTATGATTATTTTTGACATTGATTCCCCTATGGGAGTTCCAATAAAAATGGATAAGAGCACTGAGGATACAAAATTTTGTCATTATCCAAGGGTCATAGTGGAATTAGATCCATGTTATTTCTTGATTCATAATATATTTTTTCTATATTGGATGATGATATCCCCATAAAAGACAAATATGATATAATAAATGATTTTGATATGAACTGTGCATTTATTTTCCATGTCAATGTCAATTATTGAAGAAATGTTATATGCTATTTTTGATTTCTAAAAGGGAATCATGAGGACTCCTATGAGAATTTGATGAAGTTGAAAATGAAAATAATTTTGGTGTTCCACAAAAAGGGGATGGTATTCCTTGTGAATCGATACAAGATCCTCGGGTTGCTTAGGAGGCTGAATTAAGTGTAAATGTGCCTAAAATATGGGAATATATGCCTAATTTGACTGGATATGAGCTAGGGATGGCCCTGGTTTTTGTTCCTGAGCATGGAGTTGCTGGTGTCAAGAGCTTGGGAGTGGGTCCACATGATGTCGGTCCTGCATTCAAGGGGGAACAAAATACATGTTAAGGTAAAAATCGTTTAATGATTCAGTACGGAATTAAGAGATTAAGGGAAGTGTTGGGAATCCATAGAAGGTTTTATGATGTTGAGGATGATTCCCCAAAAAAATAATATATTGTACGAATTTATCCACAGGGAATGATGTAGTTGTGGATGATGACGGTTTCCAGCCTATTCATCATAGGAAAGTAATAAGGAGAAAAGACTATTCGTATCCAATTCCAACTATGGTTACCATGTACCATGTTCCTTTTGATTATGAATCTAATAGGGATGGTTGTTGTGATGATTCCTACTATGACAATGATCATTGATTTCTTTCTTGTTTCTTCTTGGCATAAGAGAATGTATGCAGGCATCACCATGTCCATCCCTCTTTTCATTTTTCTATTATTTTTAACTAAAAGGTATTTTCTCTAATATTTTCAAGATGAAAAATGTGTGAAACATTCCCATTTATGGGTGAGTATAATAATTATTATTCAAATCCCTTAAAAACATAACGAAGATGTGAAGTAATGATTTATATTATAAAAACTATTATGTAATAAATTGTGGGGAATTTGAGGAACCTAATATTCATTACTACTAGAAGTTATTAGTAGATAGTGAATCTATAACAATATTAGCTTGGATACATAATGGATCAAAACATTGATGTAACCATGGATACTCAAAATCCATAAATTTTGAAATAAACAATCGAGCTATATATTGTATATATCATGATTAAAACCATGAATTTCTAATGTATATCATTTCTTCAGACATAAAAACTACTAAACATTTATCAACATCTAGTTTATATATATAAGAAGTTTCCATTGGTTGTTCACCTTCCTAGGAATGAATTTTAATCCCCATAATAAATAAAAAAAGTTATATGTGGGAATGTTTTATGTTAAAATTTTTATATTAATTGAAATAATAGTATGTAATTTAGTGGTATTGGTACACGATTAACCTAAATAACCTAGGGAGTGGGGGAGGGGGTTATCGAGGTGTTTCCCAATTCATGTTAATTTTATTTTTTTCATTATTATCTACATTGTGAATATTATTTCCTTTGGAGTAGGAATAATTTTTAACATGTTGATTATTTAATGTTTAAAATACGCTCAACAAATATCAATAAACAATGTATGAATTGAAATAGTTCAATGGATATGCATATTTTTTATTGGATTATCACTAAGGGATAATCAATGGAGAATTATTTGATTGTGTGTTAATGTGCCAGAAGTAAATATTTTTCATTGTCATTATTACAGAGTTTTTGGAAAGGCACATTATTAATCCATGGGTAAATCCCTTATATTTTCCTCCATGCACTTTATTATTAATGAAAAGGTTCAATACAAAGACTTGAAAGTATCTTCAAATTTTTATAAACATGATATTGTTATTTTAATTCACCAATGGTTGTTGAGAACCCTGACATCATTATCTCTAGGTAGATGGCATATTCATCTCCTATTTGATATTCACTCATTTCCAAAACCATGTGAGATAAACTCATCAACAAAGGATTGATTCACTGTATTGAAAAACATAGTATAGAATAAAAATACTCTATATCTTGATAATTCCCTAATAGAATTATCTTATTTATCTCCTTCTTTAGAAAAAAAATTATTTGTATAATTATCTTTTATTCTTTATTTTTCTATAAAATAGATATCAAAGTGAAGCCTCCATTTTTCTTTGTTCTAGAATTCAGATATTTTTTCATTCCCATGATATATCTTAGTCATATCATTAAAATATATTAAATAATTTATTTGAATTTTCTCCAAAACAACAATGGGTTCTTTTTATATTTCATCACAAAACCAACCACATGATATTAGTGTTCATATGAACCCATCTTGACATGGTAATTTATAATAATGAATGCTATCATACCATTTTTAATGTAGACATGAACATCAAAATTAAAATAAGTTAATCCATAAAATCATAGGCAGATATTTCTTATTTATATTATTACTTATATTGTTCAATTATCTTGGAATAACTAATTCATAGTGTTAAAACAATCCTTTTGAAATGTTCATATCAATTATTTCAATTTCATTGAGTAATCTTCTTTAGTACCATGTGGCCAAAGTCAATAAAAAATATTTATTCTTTGAAACCAATCTCAATGTTAGAGCTTGTCGTGGTGCTGTCCTAGGATCTATAATTCCAATCACAATTCCATTATTAAAGAACATGAAGATTAACATTCTTGACCCTATATCATGTCTATAATTATTTGATATGTTTTGAATTATTAATATTTATTCCATAAAATAACATGTTGTGAGACAACACTTCATCAATTTCATGGGAAGCACTGAAATATAATTACTACTGAAACTCAAAGAAAAATTCTATAGCTCAACATATATCTCATTACAAGACCAATGTCAACTGGACCTCATGATGCGTACCATGGAATTTAAATTAATTCTGGGATGATGTACTATTTTGAAATGATAGTATGAATAAAATATAACAATCATTCATTATGCCATGGATGACATCTCTGTGACATGGATAAAACATATCATAAAAATATCCATGTACAGAAACATAATCATTTCATCTATTAATCAAAAAAATTATAAATCTACTCTGAAAACTTGCATTAAACTCCATGATTTTACAATATTGGGAATCTTCTCCACTTGCAGTATTCCATAGCTTCTTCTAGGAATCATAATATTATAAACATATAACATCGTAATACTTAGATAGTTTTTATAATATTTATCTCATGGTCTGATTTATATGTCGTAGTGTATAAAAATTTACACAACTCGTCAATTATGTTATGTATACTAGGTATTGTATTTGGTTTTCCATTTTTTGGGTTCCTAGATAAACTTATTCATTCTCCACATGCATGAGAGATAGTTGAATATATACAACCATACTAAATGGCATGGTGCTTGTACTTATTCCATGATTGTATTCTATATAATCGAGAATGTAACTAATTTCAACCTTCATAATTCTATTTCACATCATTTCCAAATCCTTTCTCATTATATATATATTAATTTTTATTTTGGAATTTCCACTCTAGTTCTCTTATGTGATAATTTACAAAAAAAATATTTATTTTCTACTCATATTTCAACAAAATTTAATGATTTTAGTGATTTAAAAAAAATCTAACCCCAACTAATCATTCTTTCAAATAATCTTCACATTTATATTTTTATATTGAACATATAAGTAATATATATTTTATCAAATACCTGCAGTTTTTTATGGATATGGATTTAGATAAATTTATATTCCTCCAATTTGAAATTATAAATAAATGGTCCCTGTTATCCCGCTTTGAATTTTTATCATTCCAATCTCTCACAGAATATCATTATGGTACCCTATCATCTCTACTCACCCTTTATCCATATTTGAAATGATTATGACTAAAAAGTGGTTTTTATTTGATTTTCAAAAGCCGATTTTTGGCTGAGCGGTAACCTACACAACAAGCGGGAACTAAATTACCTACGCATCACGCGGGAACCAAACTACCCAAATACAAACTTCGAAGTTCAAAATTCAAAACACGCCACTGGTGTCGTCGCCACTGTCGTCGTCGCCACACTCGTCGTCGCCATCCAGCATCAAGCAGATCACAGAACCACACAAAAAACCCAAAATCTACAAACAAAATTCAAATTTCATGTAACAGACAAGAAACTCATCGAGCCCTGCACCTTATGCGAAACAAGGCTACACAACGCCCGAGACATCATCATCACCTCTGCACGTCGGCATTCACACCATCGTCGTCGGACTCTCCATCGACGCAGCACCGCACCATCATCAATGAAGCCACAAACCATCACCGGATCAAGAAGGGTCGTCAGACGCCGCAATCAATAGAAACAGGGCAACCAGAGATCTACGTTCTCGAAAAAGGGAATGAAACTATCTCCCCGAACCAGCAAACAGAAAATCCGAAGACTGTTGAGATTCATCACATTAATTGATGAGAGAAGAAAATCATTAATGAAGGGATTCATCACATTAATTGATGAGAGATTAAAAATTATTAATGGGGAGATTTATATCACCATTAATTGAATATTTTCTTCCAACATTAATGGATATTTAATTCTCAATATTAATGGATGGAATAATGGATGTTGACTGCATTAATTGATTTTTATGGACTTGGTGTCTATATAAGGAAGATGCAGAAACATATTTCAGAGAAAAAGGGTTTGCCAGTAAGATGTAGTCGGCAAGGGAGACCCGGGAAGGGGTTGCCGCGTTTGCGGTGGCCCATGTGGCATGACGACGATGGCACGTCGGCGTTTGACAGGTGTGGTGCAGCAACAACACAATTGATGATCGGGGCCACGTATCGAAAGTCTGCCTGATAGCGGTGATCAGGCGGCGTGTCCCGATTAGAGATCGGTGGTACATCATGATGGTAAGATCATTCGGGTGTCACAAGCTGGTGCGAGGTTGACGCATGTTCGGGTGAAGATCTCCGAGGTAGTGACGTTTCGTCGACAGAAGGGTGACATTTTGTCACAGATTGATCTTCCGATACATGGCGTCAGCGGGATGTTTATCAGAGAGATGGAAGAGGCGTATCAGGGTGTGCTTTTCACACAGGTTTTCTACGCTCTCTCATTTGTAATTCAAGTTCGGGCATTACTTGGATTCTTGTATTCTCTGATTCATAGTGGATATTTTTTGGGAATTGCCCCGTGGTTTTTTAATCCTCCGCATGGGAGGGTTTTTCCACATTAAAAAAAAAACTGCGTGTTGATTTATTTATTCTGCTTATATCGCTTCCATATTTCGACGGGTATCTCACGACATTTTTTGGCAAGAAATTTTCGGCCCGGATTCGGGATTCTCCCCAACAAGTGGTATCAAAGGAGGTTGGTTTGTGCTCACAGTTTAACGTGAGGATTTTGTAAGCTTCGAAGAGGAACGCAAATGCGTGTGTGAGGCAGAATATTCTTTGAAAAGCAGGTTGAGAAAGATGCTCCAGATTATGTGGTGATCACGATTATGGGGGAGCCAGATGTTTCTGGTTCTGGTCTTGTTCAGCAGGATGGTGCAGATACAAATGTGATGAAGATTTCGGCGTTTGATTTTCTTTTTGCAGGGGAAGCTGATATTTTTTTTATCAGAAGTGCAAAAGGACGTCGTCATGTTTTCTACAATTGATGATGGTTGGTGTGATACCGACATACTTTCTTTCCAACTGGGTTTGTTGGATGGTTCCATTCATTAATGTGATGAAGGGGAGATTGTTGAGATTCATCACATTAATTGATGAGAGAAGAAAATCATTAATGAAGGGATTCATCACATTAATTGATGAGAGATTAAAAATTATTAATGGGGAGATTTATATCACCATTAATTGAAGATTTTCTCCCAACATTAATGGATATTTAATTCTCAATATTAATGGATGGAATAATGGATGTTGACTGCATTAATTTATTTTTATGGACTTGGTGTCTATATAAGGAAGATGCAGAAACATATTTCAGAGAAAAAGGGTGTGCCAGCAAGATGTAGTCGGCAATGGAGACCCGAGAAGGGGTTGCCGCATTTGCGGTGGCCCGTGTGGCACGACGACGATGGCACGTCGGCGTTTGACAGGTGTGGTGCAACAACAACACAATTGATGATCGGGGCCACGTATCGAAAGTCTGCCTGATAGCGGTGATCAGGCGGCGTGTCCCGATTGGAGATCGACGGTACATCATGATGGCAAGATCATTCGGGTGTCGCAAGCTGGTGCGAGGTTGACGCATGTTCGGGTGAAGATCTCCGAGGTAGTGACGTTTCGTCGACAGAAGGGTGACATTTTGTCACAGATTGATCATCTGATACATGGCGTCAGCGGGATGTTTATCAGAGAGATGGAAGAGGCGTATCAGGGTGTGGTTTTCACACAGGTTTTCTACACTCTCTCATTTGTAATTCAAGTTCGGGCATTACTTGGATTCTTGTATTCTCTGATTCATAGTGGATATTTTTTGGGAATTGCCCCGTGGTTTTTTAATCCTCCGCATGGGAGGGTTTTTCCACATTAAAAAAAAAACTGCGTGTTGATTTATTTATTCTGCTTATATCGCTTCCATATTTCGACGGGTATCTCACGACATTTTTTGGCAAGAAATTTTCGGCCCGGATTCGGGATTCTCCCCAACAAAGACCAGCACCATACAAGATCAACATCACCGGACACTGCGAGGTCCTCGAACACCGACGACCACACGAACTCACCTCCCAAGACACCTTTCGAGCCACCACGCAGATCTGACTGGGAGTTGAGTGGTGGAATCTTGGAGCAAGAGTAGAGTAGGAATGGACGCCGGTGAGAAAAAACACCAAAACCGAGAACATATGTTGTCTCCGTGAATGATAACAGTGAACAAAACCAAAACAGCAAAAGACCAAACAGCAATCGCGACCGAAAAACACAACCAACATCGAAAGACCTCCAAAGAACAGAAATGACCAAAACGCAACCAAAAAAGGGAACTAAAACCCTAAGAAAGGAGAGAAACTACACGAACCACGACTGCAGGCCTCGGCAGCGAGCCACGGTCGTGGAGAGACACCCGATCGGGACGAGCGGAAAGAGGGCGGAGGAGAGAATCGAAGTAACGCACGAAGAGAGCGGCCTTGGAGAATAACCAGGTCGCCGGACAAGCGAAACCCGTCCGAGAAGGAGAAGTTGAAACCTGCAAACGAAAGAACAAGACGCCGGAGAAATCAGCTTCGACGGAGATGAGAGGGGAGAAAAGGATGCCGGAAATGGGTTCTCAATTCTATAATATATCAGAAGTATTATACATAAAATTACATAATAAAAATATTTTAATAATAAATATTATTTTTATATTTATAATAAAAATTTGAAATGTACATAATAATTGAAAAGAGAGAGTAAAAGGCCATATGCCTCTCTTGAGTTCAATAGCCTGAAGCTGACCATTAGAACAAAAGAAAAACTCTTCAATGTTGAATTGATTAATACTTTAAATTTTAAATGATTTATCTAAGATTATGTAATTTTTAATTTGGTGTGGGATAAATGAGAGGAGGTGGAATGTATTTATAGATTTGGTGAGTGTAATTGCATTGAATAAGGTAATTAAATTTTTTTTTTCATATTATTAAATGCTCCACTACACTAA
This sequence comes from Viscum album, assembly GCA_963277665.1. NCBI lineage: Eukaryota > Viridiplantae > Streptophyta > Magnoliopsida > Santalales > Viscaceae > Viscum > Viscum album. The sequence goes on along the minus strand of OY728119.1, from coordinate 1,005,925,053 downwards.
ATATTTCCCCATGACATCCCAAAATGTTCCACTATAATTTTTCGGACTATAATTATCTAATTTAATACCATTCATGGGTTAAATTTTTATTTATTATATAATGTTTCATTTAATGAATTTCACCATATTTCACTATTTGTTTTCTATTTTTCCAAAACGTATCCACCTCCCCATCCCCTTGGCTAGCTGGTTACACCCTTCAACTATCTAGTGGGATTTTGGATGAAAAAATGCAATTTTAGAGGGCCTTTGATTCCTTAATTCAACCAATAATGACTCTATTCAACCTCCGACACCTCAAAAATAATTCTAAGCCTATGAGAGATTGTAAATACACCCTAATTATTCTAATATTCACATTAATACCATGATGATAATTTTTTATCTCATTATACTACATTTTATTCATTCTGCAGATCTATCTTACAATTTTCTATCTTCATCCCATCTCTGATAGCTATATTCTTACTGGGGTATTGAGAGTATTCTTAAAAATTATTCTTATAATAAATCCACTATTTATGTGGGATATAAATAACATTGAGTGTTAGGGGTATATGAGATCACTATAATTCATGTGACAAAGATAAGGATCCAAGTAATAATAAAAAATGGTTATCTATGTATCTATGTTTCTTGGTGCCATAAAGTAAAAAAGGATACTTCTTATTGTAATGGGTTTCCTTTATAGAATAGATAAAAATCTGGGGTTTTGGAATCCTAACGTTTTCATTGAAAATCAGGGTTTAAACGCAAACCACTCAAGGAAACATGAATGGAAATGACATAGGGAACACTCTGGAATTATTTATAACTACATTATGAATTTCATGTGATTTTTCTTTTTAATTTATATTTATGTTTCAAATTATTCATATAAATTTAGATTATATGCTTCAATTTTTAAATTACATATCATTTTCATTTAATTTATAAAATGTTTATAAAAAGAAATTCACACCATCCAATTACCATCTCTACAAAGACAAAAAATGGTATTTTATTAAACATTAATTTCGATATGTTAATTCATTTGAATTAATGATCTATTAGGTATAGCATATAACTGAAATTCACATGGTGATTCTGAAGGACAATCTATGGTTATTATAGCACACATTTTTGGATTCAACTATGATTATTAGAAAAAATATTATCTCTTTTTATTTGAATCCCGTGGTATTTAATTTAGAGAAATTATATTCATTGATATATCATCACACAAGAAAAATAAGAAAAATAGACCCTAAAGGATATATTGTATTTTGATCATGGTGGAATATACATGAATTATATACATTATTGGTCAGATAGAAAGAATTTAATAGTGTCTCTATGTGTAAAACATTAATGAGATTTGGAAATTATTATAAGTTGCAGATGAAGGTACTAATAAATTAAATGGTACTAGGGTTGATATGTACCAAAATGTTTTTAAAACAAATAGTACGCATTATAACGAGCAGATTAATGAAATACTTACTATATTTACTAAAACATGTAATGGAATTAAATCTATTTGTGATGATCATAACATGAATATTCCTTTTAAAATGATCATTTGGGTCTTTCCCAGTTCCTAAAAACCTAATATGACTATAATACAAGAATTAAAGTGAATCGAGTATATACATGTCGAAGAGAACATATGGCCACTCATGAACTATGAAATTTTAATGAAAAGGAAGTACATGAAGTATAAAGAAGTGTTCATGGAGAAAAAGAAGATCAATTCCTTAAATAATATTCATAAAGATTAATCGATAAGTGATTGTAATCATGAAAACTTGTCCTGGAAGATATTCAAGTTCATGAAATGAAACAAACCCTCTTATTGAACAAGAAATGAGAGACCCAAATGTGAACTATAGTTATTGATATATTATTGCCTGAAAAGGTTCACATGAAGTTATATTTATCCATATCTAAAAATAAGGTAATGGAGAAGATGGAATGTAGGAAAGAATTAAAAGAGTTAACATATGGTGAAAGTGATGACTCCCTATAATAATCTGAAAAAAGTGGTGTTTTATCCCAATTCATTATGTCTTATGATGAGGTAAAATATCATAATTCCTCTTATGGTTCTTTTTATTTTCCTTATTCCACTATGAATAGTGACTATGAAGACATTAAATATTCTGGAGATCAACTAACAAATTTTTGGTGGCTTCTCAGAGGACACTATTTATTGACTGTATTATTGACTGTGTTATAGTAGTAACCACACTATAATGAAAGAGATATTGTAGTAGTGACATCACTTTATTAGCAATGATACCATGTTTCAAGTCTTTCATGCCTCTAGGAATTAAATACTATTAATGTTTGAGCCTACATGTCATATAAAGGTTCACTCCAACCCTAATTAAAATAGTATTCTTTCCTTAATGAAGGTTCCCTCACCCAACTATTTTCTATATTATATGATAACAAGAAATAAAATAAATAATGTTTAACATTGAACTATATAACATTATTTCCCAATAGATCTCAACATACAAAATTTTTTCATATAGAGCCAAGGATTATAACTGCATGTTAATAAATTTTCCTATTAAATGGACAAAAAAATATTATATAAATTCTATTATGTCATTTAATGAATAATTAGGGATTTATAATTTTAAAATACGTTCAATAATCATTATTGTATATTTAGATTTTATATAATGTGAACATATAAATTCAAAGATTATAAATGAGTTTTGAAAACATAATTTATTTATTCGTAATGGTAAGAGGCATAATTTTTTTTTTATAAATCCCATCTAAAAAAGTAAATGTCTGTAATCACATATATTTTATGCAAATTATGGATGTGGAACATTCATATGGAAACATATCATGGTTAACATGCATTGATGTAAAAGGTGAACTTCTACCAATATCAACTTCATCCAACATGGGATCTAACAGATACCCTAAAACTTCATCTCTTCATTGGTTCATTAAAAATTACCACCCATTAGAAATAATACATCTATAATACCCTAAGTACATAGAATATATTCATAAATAAAAATTGGAATTTATGTATATGGGAATTTTTAAAGATCACATTAACTTTTTAACAATGTATAATGATTATAAAATGGGAACTCACCATCAAAAAATATCTTTAGGAGAATCACTATACTGACATTATTATAACATTATAAAAACAAATAGTTAATTGAAATATATAAAATATTGGAAATGTGTATATTAAATTAAAAGAGAGTGGAAAAGGACTAAAAAATCTATTCTTCATCCTATCTAAGTATATATCCACTTGACATGTAGAAAATTTCATGATTTAAGGGAGAGAATTGGGAGAGAATATTTGAGGTTTCAATGAAGTGAGAAAATAATATTAGGGGTGGAAGAAATTATTATCAGTTGTGGGTATTTATAGATGTGGTTATAAAAATATTTTGGAATGAATTATTGAATATATAAATTTTCATTTATATTAAGTTCTCTTCAATATCTATAGTTCCCTGTATCCGACCATAAATGTCCAAAATAATAGGAAGTGAGAAAATTATGTAAATAAAAATATCATGGATGAGTTTAGTCATGTATAAAAAAATAATGTCATACCTACCATATTTAACAATTTTCCACATCTTCACCCCATATTTAATTTGGACATCACTATTCTAAATATATAATAAATTGTATCAAATTTATTCCCTTATTATATACATTTTACCATTTAAATAATTTTAAAAAAATAATATAAATAGTAATCAAAGTGAAACTAATTTCATTTCTAAAATAAATTAAACATTAATATATGTTAAACACAAGATATATAATCCCTTATAAGCCTAATAAATTTCCTATGTATATGGATTAGTATTTATATAATATATTATATCAGTATGTCCATCATTAATTTGTTTTTGATTTATACTTATATTAATATCCTCATTACCCAATTCCACACTATCCTTAATTGATGATATTATACTTGAAAATAGTCCTTGGAGAACCCCTATGACAAAATAAAATTATTAGGAACAAAAAAAAATCATAATGAGTTTTCATACTAATAAAAAACTTGGTTTCACTATTCGATATCAATTGTATCTCATTATTACTATTAACATACACTAATTCCAATGGACACATAATGACATCTATACCATTAATGGTCATATTTCCCCATTATCTTGTAACAAAAATAACTACACATATATTATATATATACCGTGGAACTAATAACTTAAATATAAATTAAAATTTAAAATTATTTAAATATTTCAATTATCTGGGTTGAATCATTTTTTCAACACTTTTTATAATGGAATTTTTAAAGGAGATTACAAGCATGATGACTTCAAAAATATAATTTAATTTTTTGTTGTATCCTTTTTTTGTTTTAGAAGATTAAATAAAAGATAATAATTTTTTTAAAACATTATTTCTAATAAAATATCCATATTTATTACTAGGATTTCACCCATATTGAACACTTGGTATTTCATTAGATAACTAGTGGGGGTATCCCTAGGACACCACCATTATAAACCTTATAACGTTCCAAAAACAATATATTGGTCAACCAAGTACTTATTTGTCTTCCATAATCCAAATGGTTGAGAAGATGGAAAATATTTTTTTATACCCTGACCTAGGGTCTAAAATAGAATGTTTTGAACATTGGTTTTTAATGTCCTCAAGAACACTTCATAATTTATATAGGATTCCAAAATGTGTTGATGGATAAAATGTATAATTTTATGGAATTATTTTAATCAAATGAGAATATATCTAAACATTCTATTGAGAGAATTATTTTTAGATAAAACCATTCAAAATATTTTTTAATAATTGTTACCAAAAAAAATAAATATAACAAATTCAATTTCTTATGAAAAAATTATGCCACATTCTAAATATAAGAAAATGAATGATCAAAAGAAATGATACTATCTTATTTTTTATAACCCCAAGGTGGAATAAGAACCTTATACTATTTGATAACATTGTTTCCACTAATATATTTAATGTTTTATATAATATACATTTTTATTAATATTAAAAAGTAAGATATTTTTTAAAATATTAGTATAAAAAACCCTATACATTAATACATTTCCACTAAAAATAATTTTCATAGAACCCACACATGAATGATGTTGAACCTAAAAAGTATATAAAACCAAATTATTTGACTAAGTAATAGATTTAAAATAAATATTAATGAATTTAATTTATGTTATCATCATTATTTGTCTAAATTTAAATTTATGTGAAATCACATTAGATTATTTTTACAATGGTATGTTTTCTCTACCAAATCCCATGTTCCAATTTTTTTTCTAAAACATCAATAGATATCAAATTTTCAAAAAGAAATGGAATAAAATCAGAATTTACATCTAATATAAAATAAAAACTTTCATATATCAAATCATGAACTCTTAATCTCCCTAAACAAATCCAATGTGTTAAATCTTTATACATTTCTAAAAGTTATAACATACTATTTTCCACTACAACCCACTAGATTGTTTCCATAGAATAAAAAATTAATCATCCACTAAAATATTTACACAATCATGAGGGGTCATGGCTATTTTATAGACATAACACATGATCTTAAATCCAAACATTATTATGGATGACGATATGAGTATTTTTTGAAATATTGTCTAATTAAAAAAATTTAGTCCTATTATAATATCAATTGAAGAAAAATCACTAATTCTATTTCTGACTCAATTAATTAAAATTCAATATATTCAAAATCCAATTAATAAATTTAGAAAAAAACACATATTCCCTAAGTAAAATAATATCAAATTTCATATCAATGTCATAATTTTACCAATGAAATATTTATTTCAATTTAAAAATTTAACCATTTATTACTTATTAATGGTTCTGTTTTAATTTCCTGACAATTATATAAGTTTTACCTTTGGAAACAAAATAATTTCCATAATAAATCTTAATACAACCACATATTCGAAAAATTCATTTTTTAAACTCTAAATTTTATTCCATTTTTATTATATATAAATTAATATTATATTTTTACTTGAAATAAATTGTTCATAATTTTATTTTACACGTATCTATAATTTCACATGACATCCAAATAATAATTACCCTATATGTGATAGCCACCATTTCTAGTACATTACAAATGATTCATGTATTTTGAGCTTAAAAAATAATTGGGTTTTGTTTTAGATGACTATGGTGGATCGTGAGGGGGTTTTGGATAGTTATATATGATTTTGGAGGGTATATAACTATGAATCCTGGGGATATAGTGTATTCCCTTAAGGTTTCGGAAAGGATTCTCCATAAATGGAATATGGTTCTAGGAAGATTGATTTTGGAACCAGTTTAATATTCAAGGAGGCTATGTTGAGGATCGCGTATTACATCGTATGCATTTAGAGTCCAGGGTGTGGAGACTACTAAATGTGGAACATGGAATATCTGTGTTATTTTCTATTCCAATTCCAATTTTTTCACCCCTACAGCATAGGGAATGTGGCTTCACTATTTTTCCATTTTGGATCAAGATGAATTTCAACATGCAAGAAACCGTAGATCTCAGAGGGTTTTGACTACAAAGGATATGTCATTGTTGTGGGGGACTATATTGTGGTCCCAGGTGGACTTTAACAGGGTCTAGATAACTGTTCCATGTCCCCCCTCTGAGAAAATAGGATTCATGGTAGTTTTATATTTTAATTCGAATTAAATCCCTCATAACCATCATTTGTCTTCTAATATTTCCATAACTCGAGATCTTATCCAAAAAAACCAGAGTAACTTCTCTCTATGATATAGGGTCAAACTTTTTCATATCAAAGGTTGTTGGTGATCGATATTCCACACAAATATGATCTATCTCCAGATCTTGAATATCACAATACCATTTTTTCGACAACCAATTAGTGGTATATGGATTCTATCCCATCTATACACATTCTCTATATTAAAGTGTTTGTTTTTATAAATTTTTTTCATGTATTTTTTGTGAAATATGTTAGGGATTCTTGATGGAAACCTCTTTGGGTAATGGATTTTTTGAGTCATGGTAAATTGAATTCCTTTGGAAAAATAGTTGGTGATAAATTAAAAATCATGATTTTAAAATTTTTTTATTGTGTTTTTATATTGTTGTTCTTTGTTGAAATTGTTTCAATAAAATATTTGGATTATGAGAAATGAATTGACATTAGTTTTTTCATAAATTTCTTGTGAGGGTTCATTAATTTTGATGAAACATTGAATAAGGGTATTGTTCCATTGGGGTATAAGGATTTGACCTAGTATATAGGGCATGTGCCATTAGGTCACAGGTAGATTATCTTCCCAGTGATGAATTATTGGATTGATTACAGACCACTCATGTTTATAGATCTTTTAACCAACCAAACACGTGTGTCTGTGTGTTTGTGTTTGGAAACATTGAATTGGTATGAAAAATAAATGATAATGGTTTTAAAGGATTATTTATAATTTAACATGATGCTTATTATGAAATGATGATAAATGTTCAAACTACATTAAATTAATTTATATAAAATGTTATAACAAGTTTTTATCAAATTGAATTGAGTTTGGGAATCTTTGGGGAAGTACTACTGAGTTTATACTCACCCCCTAATTGGGTACTTTGTTGTATTTTCATTTGTATCATATCTAAATATATGTAAAGGGATGGTATAATATTTCTCTATTTATGTGTTTATATCCAATGGGAAAAGATGAGGAATTGGATGGTGGATCTTGGTAGGTAGTTACATGGGATTATGTATTTTGGATTTCATTATGTATTTTCGTCTCCGGGTACTTTTAGGTTGTTGTCACTTGTTTGCATTGGTACTCTAAAAGTGGTGTACAACTTTATATTTTTATTGTCATTACTAGTTACTCTTGAACACATTCATCATTTATGAGGATTTTATATTTAATTTTTCATATTTTATTGAAGTTTTATCGTGAAAGAGAATATCACCCCTAATGATCTTTGAATTTGTTGGCATTTATCACTAGATTTTTTTTCTTTGGGTTTTCACATAAGGTCGGTGACACCTCTTTCTTTTATCAATTCATTGTGGAGGAACATTATGTTACAATTGTTCGCAAATTTTTTTTGTCCTTAAGTTGAAAATTGTATCAGATTTTTATTGTCCTTGATTTGGAAATAGTATTAGTTTGGGTTGGTCAGTTTGTATTTTAGGAATGTTTAAAGGATATAAGATTATTTTAACATGAAACATACAACATTAAAAGCTATAGCTCACGTTTTTATGTATAACTTCAACAGGTAGAGGTTGTTTATGTAAACATTAGTTTGGAGAATCCACTCTTTGTATTTTAATCTTATCTTTATGTGTTTAGTCAATAATTGTTTCATTGAATTCATTTTATGTTTGTCTTTCCATTGAGAATTCATTATTCTTCACACTTTTTATTGTTTATGAAAAATGGTAAAAATGATATAAAATAGTTTAAATTGGAAAAGAATGGTTGTGTTGGTTATTGATATACTATTTTTCAATTTTTTAATCCATCAATTTTTAATGGGTTGTTACAAAATTGAGTTATTTTTTGTTATATGAAATGGAACTCGGTAGGCATTGTAAAAATTATCTAAATGACTCTGCTCATAATTTGGTTTCACTTGAGCCACAGGTGAACTCAAATCCAGTCAAAACATTATCTTGGTATTTTAGGCTTCAAAAAATGTTAATCATAATGATGAGTCTCAACAAGTAAACCATTTTGTTCACATCTAAAATTAGAGTCAACGCAACTTTCATGAAGATTAGAAACTAGAAAAAATATAAATTTTGTTGAATAGGACAAATCAAATAGTTTATATCTATTGGAAACTAGCATAGTTTAAAATAAATTTGGAAATGTATATGACAAAAGATATAGTACACTAATGTTTGGATTTATCAGTCCATGAAAATATTCACAAAGGAATTATATGAGATTATTTCAAATAATTTTTCAATAAAAAATTCTATCATCACAGCTTTAAAATTTATCAAACAACGTATTTCATTAGTTTGAATAAATATATTCTCTTTATAACAATGAATATAACAAAATTCCTTATTTTATTCGAATTTTCTATATATTTTCCCATAAGTTCATCCTTGAAGGATAAAATTACTGATATTAGGTTGATGCCCAATATTCAGTCAAATATTGTCATTCTTTGTATAATAAACTATTAAAAAATGGTAAATAGAGTAATTGTGATATTTAGAAACGTCTTTTTAATTATGGTTAGAGGGGGATGTTTATTACTATGGGAAAAGGATGGAACTCTAATTATGGTAATTAGAAGAAGAGGGAACATTACGTGAATTGTTGTGAGACACCTCTTAATAAATCCATGAGATTAGTAAACATTCCCTCTCAATTGAAAAGTAAGGTGGAATGTTTTAAATGTTTTCATTTTGAGTATATGAAGTGAGATTGTATAAAACCACCTAAACCTTGTAATGATAGTAATAATATAGGAAATATTAATTTTTATTGAGTGAGGGTATTGAGAGGGTGTGTCTGGCGATTATTAGATATAATAGATGATGTTTTATAGAACCGACCACAATATGTGAGCCAGAGGCGAAGAGGGCCTATTTATGGTTGTGGGTATTCAATAATCCCTTGGTATAATTTATTTTATTATTTTTATGATATATTTTGTTCGATTAATCTTGATAATCATCCATTGGACATGACATATTTTGATATCCCAAGATTCACATGAATCTACTATTTAGATAGATGAAACCCTATGATGTCTGATATATCTAGGATCCAGTCTCACAATTTTTTTGGGTGAATTAGTAGCTTAAATAGAATTCATTATGAGTGATGACTAGGTAAATTAAAAGTGATGGTTCATAGGATTCCATATATAAGTATATGATAACATTCTTGGAGGAACTACTTTTATTCATAGGATTTATCTGATCCAGTGGAAACATTATAAATTCTCTTATATTGGGATTCAAATGGAAATACTAGTAGATAAATGAAAATTTCAATGATTATCAGGAATCAAATCGATCTATGAGTTTCTAAGTGGGTTTAGATCTCTAATAATGTATTAGGTATATCATTAATTGTACTATTATACACCATTGATCAATGCCTAAGATACCCCTAGCTTCATGAAGTTAAACTATAGATGGTTTATATGAGAACATGTGAGACATTAGTGGCCATAAAATTTATTTTGGGGTCCGATGAGTGTATTAACTTTGACTTGATTGGACTTTAAGGAATCATACACATCTTGGATGCATACAGTTTCTAAGGGCCTCCACTTCAAATGAATTAGTTGTCGACTTGAAACTACGAAGGATCAAGTAATACTATAGGTTTTAACTTGAAGTGTTGAGAAATAAGAATTCATGGCAGTGACTTATGATATTACACTCATCATGATAGAGATGTGGAAATTTTTCCTCTATTGAGGGAAAATATGTTCCACTAAGGCGTTTCACATTCTCATAGGAACACCAGCATTGGATGAAGTTGTTTTGACCAATATGGTTCATGGACCAAAGGATCGATGAAGTTGATTAGATTGGATTGAGATATATGATAATTCCCTTAGGTAAATTGTGTTACATTCTTTCAAAGTCACAATTTCATTCTCAAAGTCATTCTTACATTGGGCTAAAAAATATATTATGGATGGATTTATTTATTTTATTCATTGGTTTATTTATTTATTTTCGAGCATGTCACATGCACATATCAATGAATTAAAATTATTGTATGGGACAATGTTCGTGGTACCATACTATGTTTAGTTCTTAAACTCTACTGGGGAGGAACTCAAACTTGGTTACCCAATAAGCCATAACATATTGTAGGTTTAGGTTTGGCTGAAGACTGAGATTACATGATCGAGTGGGAAATTTATAATGAAATTTTAGATCGAAGTTTGATATGGATCAATTATGTTGTAGGAATAGATTTATATATTATATATTATTTTATTAATTAAATTTGATTGGAATAGTTTTTTTATTGACCTTGTATACCACTGTGACACCATTTGATTCATAATATCATATTTTTTTATTTTTTTATCTAGATACTCTAAGGGATGTGTTATTGATGGCCTTGTTTTATAATTTTATATTATGATTTCACATTCTGATATAGGTGGTATGATATCCCCATGGTATCCATTTATACCCACAATTATCACTGAAAACCTCTATAGTTTTGAGGTTCATGCCTATGGTTATGTAGTGGTCTGGTCCAACTACTCTATGGATTGATATATGAAGAAACATTATAGTTTTATTTGGTTAACTAGTTCAATTGTTTCGTTTTATAATACTCTTTAATTCCACTGTATATTTTTTTCATTCATTATTTTTGAAATTTATGAATCATTATTGTCAGATTTAATTACTATTATATATTATTGTTATATTGGGAAATCATCTTTATTTTTCTATATTTTATGATTAGGTATCATCAATGATGAAATTTAACTACATATTTTTCCATAAGTGTGTAGGGCATTTTATATTGTCCATAATTATGGATAATTGGTCATGTTTATGTTTTAAAGGACTTAATATAGCGTATAAAGAAATAATGATAGTCAGATTGATGATAATTATAATTATTGAAGAAATGGTGGGTTAGTATTTACATATATTTTTTGTTTATTTATTTTATCTTGATGGATTATGTACGGATTAATGATTAGTGGATAATTTTTATATTGTAGATATGAATTCCTAAGATTTTTTTCATGTCATAATATGGTATGAAATATTATAACTCATAAATAAAAAGAAATAATATTTAAAATACATCATATACTGTTACATAACTTGATTAAACCCTTATATGCCCCATTTTGGATAGCATTAATCAAAGTGTGGCACCCCACAACATCATCAAATGCGCATAGTTCTACAAATAAAAAAATAATGAAATTAAAATATATGAGATTTCATATCCTATATGAATATGAAATATATATGAAATTTTAGTACATGATATATATATATATATATCAATATTCTATGAAACACACGTAAATATATTATTAAGCTACACAAAAAAATTAATTATTAGGAAAAAATATATCTAACAGAAAAAATAATATGAAATTACTGACTGAGTGATCGAACACCACCAATTATTGTCCCAAAAAATCTATACTAGCTCGACTTCTAGTTGGTCCATATTTTAAATTTTTATAATTATCACCATCAAAACACATGTCGGTATGAAATATTTGTATGTATGGGTAGTGAGAAATATTTTTATTTGTTTATACACCTTATCAATTATATGTTCAACTCTCCTGATGCCTTTATAGAGGTAAAATAAATAAATTTCAATTGTATCAAACATCAAAAAATTATATTAGTATTTAGCTGATTTCAAGATGTGGTGTTTTCCAAAATATAATCCCATAGAAAACTGCAGGAATAAAAATTTCAATATAAATTACATTATATATGTTTATACCTTTTTATATCTTTCAAATTCATTTGGTAAATTATTATGATATCATTTAAATGTATTTTTAGACAACAAAAATAACACATGATTGATTAAAAAATCATAGTATTACCCAAGGGATGTGGTTATTTTAGTTCTCAATTATATGTTTGAGGGGACTATAGTTCTCTAAATATAATAAAAATAAGAAGGGAGGGAGGGAAATAGGATCCTGGAGGGTTCAGTCAACATTTGTGGGATTTGGACTCAATCTATGACAAAATCAAAATACGAGACCATGTTATGATGAAATAATTGAAGAGACATCAATTTTCCATTGAGTTTTTGTTAAATAAACTATTGTATATTAAATAATGTTTCAAAATTGATTTGGAATTTACATAACTAAAAATATCAATTTTAATTATTTAATTTAGATGGATTACTGACTAATGTTTTTTTCCTTTCAAAAAACCATTTTTGAAACCATTAATCTCATGCTTTTTAATGTTTGGGATATATAATATGTAGTCTTAACATCATATTTTTTGGATATGAAAATTCACTTGAGAATGGATAAAGAACTAATTGATTTTTAAATACTTTTTCTTTAATATTTTTCATATCTTTCCTTACATGATTTCCATCCCATCATTTTCTATTAGAATGAAAATTAGGTCGGTGTATGGTAGTTGAAAAATGTTGGTTGGAACATTGAGACCAACATGACGTGGCCAGTGAAAGGTTGCTGACATAATGAGGATAGTGTATAGTAGCTCAACCATGGAGGATTATTGTGTGGAGAGATAGAGAGAGGAAAACCAACCAACTAGTATAGTGAATAGATATGGACGATGAGGTGTCTTGAATAGAGGTGGAATAGGTAGGACAGTTGGCCACATCATTGCTGATGAAACTAACTAAGGAAATACAACCACATTATGATTAGTGTAGCACATGAACATTGTGCATCCCAACCTACCATGGTTATTAGGGATACATCACACCCATGTGATGGGGTGTAGGGGAAAGAGGTCAGGGACTCACAATCATAGATCATAAAATAAATATATAAATTAATTTCAAAGTGGTGCATTGGGGTGGGAGAGATTTTCACCCTCCCATTACTTTTATAAAAAAATGAATTATATTTAAATATTATTATTATTAATATTTTTTTTATTTATAATTAAAAAAATCCTTATATATTTTTTGAATTCAGGTTTGGATGTCAAATTGGTTGTCCTTATGAGAAAATATTGGACACCCTATACCCAATATTTTGGGTTTTCTGTAATAGAAATATAATTTGATATATTTAAACATAAATAAAACTAATACCAAATATAAAAACATTGGTATCATTGGGAGACATGGTATATATCTATATAAACTCATTGAATAAAGTAACTCTTTTTTATAATATTTTCCCCACATATAATTCACTTCTGTGAAACCCTTCATAGAAATTTTAGTGAAAATGGGTAAACCTATGCAAGGGGTGAGATCAAACACACAGTAATTTGTAATAAAAGTACAATGTGACTTGGATCCATTATTTTTTACCATGAATGAACTAATATAATTAAATATTTGAGTATGAAATAGGATTCAATGGGTTCAACATTATATCCTAAATGAGGAGGATCATATTTAATCAAATAGACTTATCTCATATAGAAGATGACATCATTTTGTTATAGAATCATAGAAATTTGGAAAAAAATATAAAACATGGAATCATAAGTATCATTCAAGGATCACTACCATAAACATAATGTAAAAACCTAATTAGAAAATTCTAACATCATATCAAAATGGAACCACCTAAATAGGTAATTCAAACATTATATCATAACAGAATCACATAATCAGACAATTATAATATCACATTTCCATATATACAATAATCATAAATTGCATTTGAGAGATATTTTTTTCACACATGTAATCATAAAATTAAAATAATCATACATTAATCATTGAATAAAAATATATAACAATTTTACTCATCAAATAAATCAATTGAATTGAATGGGTTTCATAAAGAACCAGTAATGTATTTCTAAATTAATAAACATTTATAAACCCAATATAAAAATGGGAATAAATTTTTGACCTTAAATTATTAGTATAAAAATATCATCAATTATATTAAGAAGAAGTAACAACTGACGATGAATCAATGTGATGATTTATAAAATTGTATTTGAAAAATACTTATAGGTATCGTAGAAATCATATTAATGAGGTAGAAACATGAACATCACCACGAAAAATGGGATAATTAACTATAAGGATAATAAAAATTGATTTTGATGATATATAATATAATAATATATAAACATAGGAAATACTATAGAATGAATCAGGATCTGGAATCCCTTAATATCGAGTCACAAATAACATTGTATGTCCTATAATAATTTTAAAAATTAAGTTACATTAATTATTTTCTTTATTAAAATATATATTAGGTCTATAAAATTGATATTATTCTTTTTATTCCATTTTATATGAGGTTTTATTAATTTAATAACCTAGTATTGTTCACATTGATCAATTTTTCGACACTCGTTTCACATTCTCCAAAACAGTTATAGTATATTTGTATTGGTAAAATGATATTTTTCAATGGTTATATAAGATAAAGATGTATAAAGGTATATATTTAATAATATATCAAAATTTACGAATTTCAATATACTCTAAAATAATTACTATTTAATGATTGTTCCCCAAGAAACTTGTTTGAAATTGTTAAATAATACTAATAATGTTTTCTTTTGATTTCATTTCCATAATGATTTTTCAGTCATAGAAATTAATGAAATTTAAATGAAATTAATTTTAATTTTTTAATAAATTATAATATACAATTTTAATAATTTCAATGAAATATAATATATAATTATAACATCACCGATAACTGAAACGATATAAAACTATCATGGCGATTAAAGCTTTTTAAGACTCAGGAAAATATTTAACCCAATATATAATTTAGTGCTATTAATAAACATTATATTACAATGATTCTAATTTTTTTGTGGTACTTTTAAGGATTTGTTATTTCATTACAATGATCAATGGTATAGTTGTGGAATAGATGTACTTTTGTTTACAAAAAACCCATATTTTTATGTGATAATAGTTTAATGAGATAAAATTGGTAATAATAATTCCCCAGACCACACCATAAGGTTTGAACTATTGTTCCATATGACCACATGCGTGCCTCCCCATATGCACATGGGTTTTGACTATCATCGAGGGTCTATGTTAATCAATGGGCTGACTATAACCTCAGTAAATTATCATCACACAAAAATAATGTAATAGAATTTAATAAAAAATAATGGAGTATAAAAAATAAATTATACAATTTAAAACAATATAAATGGTACACCATTAATTCAATACCTAATTGAGATCCCATGATGGAATAAAAAAATACTAAATGTTCCTCTGGTAAACAAAGAAATAAATAATAGTGTCCTCCAAAGTATGTCCTGGTACCATTCCAATATCCATGAACCTAATCATAGCTATCAACTGTGTCCCCCATCACCTTGCTCATATCCTTATAAATGATGTCTATACAATCATCAAGACTTCCATACATTTTGTGATTAATATAGCCTCATAGGACACCACAAATGCATCCTCAAAAAATGAAAACACTTATAATATGTGATATTTATGATATTATAAAATGTGAAACAAAGCATAAAACAGACAAACTAAAGTATCAAGAGTTCAGGTGATAACCAACGCACAAAAAAAATTATAGGTGGATCAAACATTAACACCATGCCTAATACTGATCATGGCAGTATGAAATGATCAAGAACTAGCCAGAATTGTGGACACATGTCTCCTGATATCCTATTAGCATCAATATGACAATGCTACTGGAAATCCTCAAGGAATTGAGTTACAAAACATTACTTAGTACCCACAGGGCATCATGTTTCATTACATTACTAAATATCGAAAAGGCACTTTGTTTAATATTAATCAAAAGGATGTCATTCTCTAAACCATGTTTGGGACTATCATTTACAATGTCACAGAAAATGACTACTATACCTCCATGGGTAACCATACCCCGACGATCAAACTATCACGAGTTCCAAAATCCCACATAAATTGAATGATATCACAGAAAAATGTAGACAAATATAAAAATCCTAAAATAGAAGTTCTATGAAATATAGTAGGATCATTTAACAACACATGAATCAACATCAATGATGTTAACAATCTAGTTCTATCAATTTTCATTGAAACAAGTATCATATGTTGGTATCACCAAAAATAATAAACAAAAAAAAATCAACATCAATAATTAATATAATACATTAAAAAAGAAATCATACAATGGAAAGAAATGTATAGGAGATCCCCAAATGGTAAAGAACTTCATATCTATAGGTTATTAATTTTGATGTAAATGTTCTCTAAGGAATCAAACATTGAATCACATCTATATATTCATTAGATAAAAACCCATTATAAGTACTCATAGAAAAAATTTCAATCATTTTATTTCCATAGGAAATAAAAACTCCACTTTTTATAATACATTCCCTCTCCTTGAAAATTTACAAATAGTAAATTTAATCCATCACATGTTCTTAAAATTTTGTCTCTTAATGAGTAATTATATTAATTTCTCGTATGATAAAATATAAATATATATATATATATAAAATAATACAAGTTAATAATAATAATAATTTAATAAATTCTGATGATTCTGGGTAAAGTATTTATTAATTCTTCATTAATGTAACATAAAAATCATAAAAAATCAATTTACAAATTGAATAAGAATTAGATTATGTCAATTTTATCCACATATAAAATTCATATCCTACAACTAAGGAGAGAGGAAAAATGTTATTCAAATATTGAAAATTGGAAGAATAGTTTAGAATGATCATAGTAGGCTTCAACAATCACTGCTAATTTTTTTTGGGTTTCTAAAACACAACATGAATTGAAAAAATAATTGAAGAAATGGTTCATATTTTTAAAATTTTTCCATTATGTGTAAAGATTCACATTATTAATAACTAAAAATTAAATTAAAAACTAAATTTTACATTTAACTACTTCATAATTATAAACTATTTAAATTATTTCATAATATGAGTCACAAACCTTAAACAATTCAAAGAGTTTGTTTACATGATTTTAAGATTCCTAATTAATAAAATGCATGTTACATGTGCTTTTTGGTAAAAAATAACCCATAACATGGATATTAATTTTTTTACAGGAATACATTATATAAGGATAACAAGGTTTTACCCTTATATAGACAATATCCAACATGTTATGCAAAGGAGTGGACCCTTTTGAAGTAGCTCAATAATTATCCTAACCATTTGTATCTATTGTTTAACCTTATGCATCCTTTAAGAATTTGGGGTTCTACTTATATAGTGAGAAAACTACCTATATAAAACCTTAAGAAATAATGAGCTACCCTTACAGAGTTTATAGTTATTTTGATTTATGTTTATGATGTTATATAGGTACACGAACACATCCCTTGTAAATAATTTCCTAATCATATGAAACATATTGAAACATGGCTCTACCCTGACATAAATTCTTTAACAACAACTCTACCATTTTTTAGAGGCTTAAAAACAATTTGACCCTAATGTAACACAAAAAATACAGGACCACGGGTAATATTTAATAGAATGTCTCAATTATCATATAATAATACAAGTATATTATATTTAAAAGTGTTATTTAATAATGTTTATAAATTAATATCGTTAAATTTATCCATCTCTAATGTAATATCACCCCTCAAAAACATCTTTATCAGTCTACCATGAAAAAATCCAAAAATTGAGTTGAAGCACCATACTCATTCTCCCTCAAATCCATCCATGCTTCTATAGGACCAATAAATTTTTTATTGTCTTCCCTCGAAGGACTTTCCCCCTATGATATATAATCCACACTAGGAGTTCCAACTATTATATGTCAGACTACAACTCAATATCATTATAAATAATACCTTCTATAGATTCAGTTATGATCCTATATATTTGAGAAATATGAAACATATCATGCATGCCTCAATAATAAGAAGGATAATCTATATGATATGAAACATTCCAAACCCTTATAGTGATATCTAAGGGTACAATAAAACATAAATCTAGCTTACCTTTCTTTCTAAAATTCTGGTGACCTAACAGAGAAGTCACCCTCAATGATACATGGTCTCCCACAAATAACACAAAATGTATTTTCATATGCTCGATGTTTGATCAATAATTAATATGGATTAGGATAATCCTCTTCTAAATACACTAAAATATATTGATGTTCACCTGTACAAAACATGGGTTGATATCCACTACCTCACCAGCCATGTGTTGACAATATGTTTAATGAAATGGCCACCCATAGAGAGCCTCGTAAGGTTCCATTTCAATTCAATCATGGTAATGTTTTTGTATATAAACATAACTAATTTTTCATGATCACCTCACACTCAACCAATGTCTATCCCAAAAGATCAATCATTTTTATCCATTATATGGATCATTCAATTCAATTATCAGTATTTATAATTGTGATACACTATAGTCAAAATCAATGAATCCCCTAAGGATTTTGGTAATTAATTCTAAATACAAGATAAAAAATATGGATCTATATAAAAAACCATGGTCATGGGAACTCTATTCATGTATAAAAAATCATGACCATACAACATCGTGACTCTCCCGCTGAGAGTGTCTCACGTATAGATAATAAATGAGGCTCTTTCATTTTTCATGAATCATCCTTCTGAGGTTTGAACTATGACTTCCCCAAGCATTCCTTCAATAGTTCAGGGGATAATGATTAGCACCGAGTAAACATATCACAATAATTGGAGGCATTATCATATAGTAATTGTACCCATACAAACATCTCCAATACTATACAATGATAAAATGTAAAAAAACTGAAACCAAAGAATGGAGACATCTAATATCCGATAATATATTATGATAGTAAATTGGTGAAAGTAGAAAAAGGGGAAAAATAAATATACAACCAAAACTATAAAGAGTCCAACCATCTCCAGGTGAGGGAACTAAGAAAAAAGCATGTTCCTAGTAAAAGACCACCTTTTCAAATGTTATATCTATGATCCATCCACTGTCTTTCCTCCCAGGACATTTTCAACATGGTTGTTTTCTTTATAAGACATGACATGTGTGAGAAAATAAAATGTTTGGGTGAGTATAAAATTAACCAACAAGACATACCAAAAATAGTAAACATGAAGCACAATGAGACAGAATATTATAATAAATTTATAACATAAACACCCAGATATACCCTGTAATGACACCACACCACTAGGGAGTCATAACCTACTATCATGCACGTGATTATTTTGAAATAAATGATCATTATGCGATAATCCATTAAATGATCCATTCTATCAGTGTAGACACTCGACATAGAGGTATCATTGAGCCCCTCATAAGAAATATCACTGGTCTTAGAAGACCATGATAGACAGATAGGAGGTCACTTACAAAACAATTGGGGAAACCACAAAACCAATTGTGATCAACCTGCTATGTAGGTTTTCATGTTTCAATTACACCACAAACCCTAAAGATATGCCCATGTAGATGTAGAATAATCACTCTACTTAGGGAGGTCACATTGATTACAAAAACCACAGCAAGGGGTCAAATATGAGAGTAGATTGCACTCTAGTCTCATGTAGGGACACCAAAACTCTATCTGAGACTCAACCTCTCTTGTGGATCAAAATCATATTATATTGATGTAATAATGCACTATTACATCAAGGTAATGGAAAAAGGTACTATGATAGACCTTGAATGGTCCAAACTAATGATCCAAAGAGCTATAAACAGTCTTGACTGGGGGTGGTGCATAGCGTGCCCAATAATCCCCATGTATACTAGTGTGAAAATCCCTAACAAGACATGTATACCTCCATATACATGGTGTGTAGAGACACATGGCATCCCTCCCTTATCGTGTGGTTTTGCCTATATGTAAATTTATTATTTTCATACAATCTCATCCACACCAAGTTATCTATCTATCTGAATACAAAATGTTTCACTAGCCATGTACTTTCTCCCATGTTCATTAACATCCCATAGTACAAATCATTCCAACTAATAAGGGGGCACATGTCATGTGATATAGGTCACATACCATGTGATTATTATATACATCATGAAACCCTAGTTGCTATTGAATATGCCACACATGGTGTGTAATATTGATTTAGACAACATGTTTCTTATGATTTACTGTATTCAAAGTTTTTACTCCATTATCCCTTAAAAAATCATCCACCTCATTTCTGGTTTGAAACTTGTCCATATATATCTAATTTATGTGGAATTATACCTTCCATCAATTTCTCACTACAATCTGGTCATTGAAACATATCCTAAATTTTACTTTAATGTTTGAATTGCAATGTACCTTCCAAGGAAGGTGAAAACCCCTTTATCTAGTCTTGTTCTCCCCCGATCCAGCCACCTGCATAATCAAATCTCAATTAGCAACCACCATCATGTTCCATACACGTGGTTTCAGTCTATTCTACTGAAGAACAATCATGAAATGATTAGAAATTAGGTATTGGTCAAACTGTTAGCCAAAATAATTACCAACGATAATATAATGGAGAATTATGGGTTAAATCAATATGCCATAATATGCGAGGAATGACGTTTGACTGTTGTTATTTTGAAATTAATTTATTTTCATATAAGAAGACTGAAACCATGGAATAAATCACAATGAAAATTTATAAAATTCCCACCATTTAATACTATTGATGATGCACATATCATTTGTCTTCATGTATTTGATATGAATTTGATAGGGATAATGAAATGGCATAAAAATCACTAATTAAAAGATCCTACCTGAATTTTGGATTGATCATTGATGAAAAACAATCATGTTTCTATCATTGATGAGATCTACGAACTCCGTTGGTGCAATGATCCATGATCTGATCTGGATCCACCATCATTCACCAAGAAACAATACTAATTATAGTCTGAATCTCTTTGGTATAGATGAAAAAACATGATGAAATTGTATAATAATATACTTAAATGATAAAACATTCACTGAATCAAGAAATAATAATTAATTAAATATTATTTTTTTAAATTATTCCCACAAAGGATTTTTAAAAAATGGCCCATTCCTATAATGAAAATGTTATCCCTTTGATAAAAACCTCATTTTGAAGTCAACTAAATCCTATTATTTGTGATCTGGACCCCCATTATTGAGTTCTTCCACCTTTTCTAGAAAGTATTTGTTAATTCTATTATCATTTTTAATATATTTCAAACATGTATTCATGGCACACCCGACCTCATAATCTCAAATTGTCTCGGTGCCTAGTCTAAAAAAAATCTATATAATAACTGAAAAACTATGAGGATATTTGAATTCATTAAATTATCCTAACCATAGATATTTTTATACCATATATAGAAATTGTACTAAAAAAGATGAGGGTACTAGAATTGTATCTCGGTCTCCCACTCCCATGGTATATCCTCATGATTACCATGCATCCCTCAAAAATGATCAAGGGGAATCAATCTCCCATGAATGATCCTCAACTACAAATCCTCGACCTCCCATGGGTACTAAAAAAATATAGTTCCATCATCATTTTCCAACTCTCCCGAGATTATAATATGTGATGGGTCGTGCACATAACTTATAAGTTGCAAAAAATGGAAGATGTCATGTATCCAGTCTAACTATGATGATAGATCCATGTGGTATGATACCTATCCAAATAAATGTAGTATCTTGAAGGGAACAAATAATCTCAGAGCTAACATATCTCTATGGATGAATTTTCTCATTCCATGTCCAGGTGAGACCCTTAAGAACACATGGCCTCCCTCCTCAGCCTCTAGAAGAATCCTTAGTTGGTCCGAATAAGACTTTCGATAGATTTATGTTGTTCTTAACCACTACTATATGATCTAAATCTTCTCTATAGTTTCTCATACCAACTATAGATCCATGAGTTATAACTCACTGTGATTAGTCCACAAAAGTGGTGACCTTCAGATTCACTTGTTCAAATCATCGAATGGTTCCATAAAAATTGGGTAATGGTAGATATTGTTGTATGAAAACACAACTTTGTGTTGGTAATAATCCCAAATATGAACAAAGTCCAATATGAAAGCGTAAAACATTTCGTCCAAGACAAGAATTTTCCTCTATGTATGGATCTCTATATGGTGGTGAAATGCCATGTTCAGGAATTTTTGGGTCCCGAAGGCATATTGCAGTCACCCCCATTACAGAGATCTGATGCGAGCATTAAGGTAGACTAAATATTCAAGTGAAATCCATGGATTCATACTATATCCTATATATTGATGTTCCCCAAGATCTATAATGATCTCTACTATCAAAATTTTAGGATTTGGGTATCCATGGTGAGTCAGTCTAATGTCACGAAAATTGCATCACATCTCTTGGATGTATGTGATAATCCTATCATGAAGTCCATGTAAATATGATCCCACTTACACTCTAGAAGCTCATGGGGCTATGCTCATACCACTGAAACAAAATTTTATTCAATAACCCACTAGAATGATAGGCATATGGAAACAAAATCTACATATCCTTTCTATATTCCTCACCTCCAAAATTTATGTTAGACATCCTAGTACATATTTTCCTTAGATGGATAGATGGCCAAATGGGATGTATGAAACACCAGCGACACCTCCTCCCATAATTTCAAAGGTATTATCTTCCATTATCTGAAAAGGATAGAGTTCAAACCTCCTACAAAATATCCAATAGGAGAGTGTCCAATGGATATATGAGTATGTAAGGTCTCACTATCAGTATCTCCTCATAGAGCATCCATGACATGCTAAAAATGTATAGGAGTAACAACTATCAACTTAAGATATGAATAACTATCCATTTCAACAATGGAGATCTTCTCTATAGATAACTGGTATGATTCCTTGACCAACAAATAAGAATGAGATCTTCTGGTGAGAGCATATTCCACCATGTTCTCCTTCCCATGTGTATATAATGATTCAATGTCATAGTCCTAGTGGAAATCTATCCATCCACTATATCTCACATTTTTATCCTTCAATGATAAGATATACTTGAGACTATTTTGGTCTGAGTAAGCAATAAACCACCCACCCATTAGGTAGTGTATCCACGCCTTCAGTGCCAGGATTACAACTACTAACTGAAGATCATGGAACACCTAGTTTAATCATGTTTTATTGGATAACAAGAACCATATGTAATAACCACATTAATCTACATCTGATCATAACCATGTCTGGTCTCTGATGCATCACAACACATTAGGTATTCCACACCCCTCTGGAAATCATATGATGGGAGCACACTTTAACCTCTAACATGGATTCTAAAAGAAGTGCTAGAATCATTTAGACCACATGAAAGGCGTTACTTTGTAGGTTAAATCTATCAAGGGTATTACCACTCTGGATAATTCAGGTACAAAACTCCAATAGTACCATGAAAACCAAAGAAAATATCACACCTTAGTAACACTCTTGGATGCCTCCAAAGCCGATAATTCCTCAACCATTTCCTGGTCCACTAGTACTCCATCATCTGAGATGATATGTCCTAGAATTTTAAACTCTCATATTGAAAAATAAAAAAAGAGAGATTCTAATAAATATTATTCTTCAGGAGTTTTTCAAGGACCATCCTCAATTGTCTCACATGATCCTTCTTGGGTTCCAAATAAACAAATATTTCATCAATGATGACCACCACAAACCGGTCTATGATAGTATAAAATATCGGGATCCTGAGTCTTATAATCATTTTTGGGGCATTGAACACACAAAAATAAATACCCAATTTTTTATAGAGTCCATAGAAACATCTAAGTTCTTTATTAAATATATCATCATCTTCTACTCATATCTGGTGATATCCTAATCTGAGGACAGTATTAAAGAACCATCATTACCCTCACAACTTATCATTGTGGTTTTTGATCCATGTTATCGAAAAAATATTCCTTAATGTATCCTAATTAAAGATAATGTAATCCACATATAAACTCAAGATTCTATCATTCGTATTGGAGAATAACACCAAGGATGGTCAGGGGAAAAAGTGAGTCTCATAATGTCTTTCTTCTATAAGTCTTCCAACTACACCCTAATATCTCAATGCTCTAAAAGAGGCATCTGATTTTCTGGAATAAATATTGATGCAATCATAGGATGAAATCCATTGTTAAAATCCAGCTCTTAGTTGGGATGCAAATTAGGTACATCCTCATGTTAGAAGTCATAATACTCTACCACCACTATTGGAATCTAATATCTCAAATTATCAATTACTCCAAGAGTCATTTTAACCAACTAGTGAGAAATTTGCTCCACCATCATGTGAATGAGCTCATCATGCTCTTCCAATGTTTCCTTTTCACTAAAAAAAGAAAATCTCATTCTATCACTATGGGCACACCACATAATTTTAATAAAATAGTCAATATATCCATGAACTATGGATCCAAATTCCATACCTAAGAAAAATTCCATAAGGACTCATTACTCTACAATGAGATACCATAAAATCTATATCTTCTATGTGTCAGATTACACTATCGACAAAAGTATGCGATCACTGTGTCACTGTCTGTCAGTGTCTCTAATTGTAAGGGTCTTGACAATGGCTCAACTAGAATCTATATGTATCTAACCAGATAAGTAACATGGAAGAAATGAATCAAACTCGTGTCTATCAATACTGCTGCTAATGTATAAAAGGTAAAGATCATAACAGATCTCATAAAAGGATCTTTGGGGTCATAGGACTACATAGCTTGTATTTTGCCTTGGCCCTATCGACTGGCTCTCTACACCTAGTGTATACCACATGGAAGTTGTGGTGGTAATAGGTTGAAACTCGAACCACATCCTACGGCCCTTCCAAAACCTATTCCATTTATGTTTTCCTATGGAACACCCTTCCCCAACTTTTATCTCTTCCTTACTGGTCCCACAACCATATCATGATAATATACTGGACGAGTCAGAAAATCTTGAGCCAGATGTCCCTACTAATGAAGGAGAAACAATTCCTCTCCCATGTCTAATTCATGCCACCCTAATTTCCTTGAAACACTGACCCTATGTCCTAGGACCGAATCTTGAAGGGTTTGACATGCTTTGATTCCTATAACTACTGAAAGCTACCTGATGACAAGGAGTCAACTACTATGTTACCACTTCTTGCTACCAATACTTTTTCCTACTCTTCCATAATGATTTCCACTAAAAGGGCACAATCAAGAACCATAGAATTTGAGGAACAACAATGGGAGACTAGTAAATCCCTGATTTTCCAACCCATACATTACTCCACGTTCTGAGTCCTAAATAGTTGATCATGAAAAATAACAAAGGAGTAACCTGAGAGATTAGTAATCATCATTGGGTAATCAACCATGTTCATATTACCATGTTATAGATGTATAATATCCTGTATGAATGAAACATAGAACGTGGCCTAATAAAACTACTCCCTAAAGAGACACTCAAATTATGACTATGAGAGAGTTGTCTCATCATATGACTGAGTCTTAAAGTTCCACCATCGACCACAAGATCCCTAATGAAGGATCTCCATGAGAAAGACCATCTTATTTACAAGTATCCTCGCAAGGATGAAAATGCATGTGACTTCCTCTGGAATGTCCTTAACCACATAGGGGAATGAAATTCCCCATTACCTAAGAGGTCATTGCTTTTGAAACTCAATCATCACACTCAACCTGCATGCAACCTTAGATGGTACTTCCAACACTAGATGCTACTTTACGGGTTATGGTATAGCTTGTAATCAACCAAGAGGATCTAGATTTGGTATATGACCCAATATTAATGCCTCTCCACTAGGAGAATCATCCTGATGATAATGCAGGGGAATACTAGTGGATGTCTACGTGAAGGGATCCTGAAATAAAACAAGATGTATCATGGTAAAACTGTATATCTAGGGACATGAACCATGAAATACATGGAAAATACAGTCATTACTATATGATTTATGTACAACAAATTTTACATACACAAAATTTTACTTGTGGAGAGTCGAAAGGAAGGTGATTAAAGTACTAGTTTATTGATACATTATCTACCATACCAACACTGGATTCCCTGGATAAAGAGTAAAACTCAACACAATAAACACATTCCCCCCCAAAAAAAATTCATCAAATCTTGAACTAAGGTAGAACCAATAACCATTGATACTGTAAGAACTTGGGTTTTTAGAAATGAGTCAAATTCCGACCCTGTTTAAAATTTTTGACTGGTTTTTGAGAAGTCTGGAAAATCTGGGTAGTTTCTGGAAATTTCCAGACTACACACCATGTACTTTAAGTACACACCGTGTATGAGTTACCTGAGTGACCGACCGTGTGCTCGCCGAGTACATGCTGTGTGAAGACCGTGTAGAAGTTTCTTACTACACCATGTGTATTTGTAGACACGCTGTGTAACCCTTACCCGTGCAAGGCCAAGTACATGCCGTGTGGTGGCCAGGTATGAATTTCAATCTATACGGCATGTAGCCTTTTTTGACATGTCGTGTACCTTTGTCCCGTGTAGCGGCCGAGAGCCTAGCCGTGTGTTGACCGTGTGCACGGTCCATGCTGTGTGCTGGACTCCGCTTAAGTCAGAGTACAGAAACACATCTACACGGTGTGTACTTTAGAAATACACGCCTTGTACTTTTATTTTTATTTGAGCGATCAAGGCGTCGTCGCGTCTCATTCCTAGAAATCCCTTATTCTTCCCTGTTGGATGGATGGTTCATCTGAGAACCTCTGAAAAACACAAACCCTTCCAGAATCATCATACGACCTCCATTCATCGATCCATTGGTGGAAGTGGGACCACATCAGAAAGGCTAACCCCGCGCACCCTTCTTCATCTTTGACCCCTCACCTATTCCTCCGCAGATTCCATCCGAACAAAATTTCTGGATTTGAATTAAATTCATATCTACTACGATTCAGTCTGATTCTGAGGCTGAAATCAAAGGAGTGTCATCATATGAGTATGAGGTGGGTGGTTCATAACTTCTTTCATGTTTTCGTAGACAATTTGGGGTTGCGACCTCCGGGCGCAACATCGGGTGTTGAGTGAAACCCTGTTTATTTGTTGTTAATTAATTATTTACATTGTGGGATGCCTCTGGGTATTCCCTGCCCCTTGTTGTGCTAGAGCAAGGCTGGGTGAGAGGTCATAGATCGTTTGGGTAAATTCGGCCGAGGGTGCCGAAATGCGTATGTTTTGGACCAGTATTTAATCTGCTGTTTTGAGACTGCTTTTGTTGCTGTTGGATTAAACTACTGAGTTCGATTTGTTATAGCATGCTAGTAATTGTTTAAGGCATTTAAGACCTTAGGTACTGGTATGGATTGGCGTAAGTTAGTTCAATTAGTTGTTTAGTAATTTCCTATTTCAAGTAATGTATGAGTATAGTTATTCAATGTGTAATATTATCTGTGTGGAACTGCTCATTGTGTTGGGTGTGACCCGGATATTTGTTGAGTGATGAGGATCACAGGTTGGGGATTTGGCTCGGGTTGCGTTGGGTGGTTGCTACCATGGGTTTGGGCGTCATGGACATCGGTTGAGGTAGTTGGATTGTTAGGTTGGGCTTGGCCAGGGTTACTTGGATGGCAAGGCCATCAGACTTGAGCGACAGGTTCGCAGGGACACAAGGTGTCAGTGGTGTTGTGGCTTGGGACATAATGTGGTGATTACCGCTCACTGGGTACTTTTGAGTAGTGTGCTCACAGATAGACTTCGAAATGAGGTGGTACAACCACTCGCTGGGTAGAGTCCCCAGATAGTTGCAGTTAGGTATCCTGGTTTGGGGGTGCTTTCCATAGGAATCCACATGGAAGGTGAGGAGCCTTAGGGAGATAGCTTTAAGGTGGTCTGTATGGGGGCAGAGGCTCGCCGTGATTTGAGGGAAAACATTGCTGTACCTATGGTTACTATTTGAGGACAGGTATCGCTGTTCCTCCGGATGTTGTGCCATGGGAAGGTTGAGCTTTTGAACTGGGTTACGACGGTTGGGCGTGCCTTCAAGATGTCGATACTTGAGACACATGGTGTCAGGTGGCACAAGGTGCCGGGCTACAGACTAGAGATTCCAGTGTTGGCTGAAGCAGGTGACAGTTCCTGGTGACTGCTGAGCACCAGTTAAGTCTTTGTTTACTTTTGGGAATTGCACTGTTTACTGTTTTTCTTATATAAGCATGTCTGCCTAAACACTTATATTAGGTACTCACCTCTGGGTGGTATCCTACTAAGACTTGTCTTACACCCTACACGGGCCATTCGAGACGCATGTAGACTTTATGAAATTGCATGCAGGTAGAGGGTCAGCCTAAGGAGATGGAATTTAGTGTTGTTGACATGGAGACTAGCATAGACCTTGAAGTCATTCTGTACTGGAATTACTTGTTTAGTATTCTTTTTCTTGCATCAGCATGTTTACTTTATATTGTAGCTACTGTTGGTTAGCCATTGGCGCCATTATATATATATATATATATATATATATTTATTTATTTGTATGACTTGCTTGGATGCGTGCTTGGTTGTTTTAGCAGTTATTGCAGTTGATTTCTGGCATGATGTTCTTTTTACTTTCAGCTGCTGTTGTTTCTATATTGCTTCCACTATTTATTGTTATTGAATGTACTTCTACTATGCAGGTCTGGTTCGAGTCTGCTGAGTCATTTATTTCCGTTGTATATCTACTTTTTTAATTGGACCAGTACCATTTCTATTAACCTATGACAGGGTATAGCCTCCCCACTATACCTATTCATACCCTCGCTGCTAGTCGGAATCCTTTGGCGTTCAGGGGAGGTGTGCCTAAGGTAGTGACACCCGACCCGTTCGGCACTGTTCGGGAGGCTGGCCGGGTCTGGGTCGTTACAAAGTGGTATCAGTGGGAAGTTCTTGACAAGGATTTAGTAACATTTCTTTGTTGGATAATAATGAGTTTGAGACTTCTCTTTTTATTTCTGATGGTTTTACTATTTGGGATATGGTAGACTGGAGATAGGTTGTTATTGGAACTTGATTTTTGAACTTGTGCTTGGGTGCCTGCAGCCCCATATATGAGGGATGGATTGAGTTGCCGGGGGTGTAAATTACTGTTTGCTTTTTTTTTTCTCAGATTACAGTTGATATGATTTCCACCTTAGTGGATCACTTGTTGTGTGATATTACTGATTATGATATGAAAACCCTGGCCGGTATGTCAAGGCTTGTTTGCTTGGCTTTTTATAGGCACATTCATAGGGTATTTAAATTTCAGAACCGCTCGTATGCTTTGTGAAGTGATAATACCATGTGAATAAAATCAATTTCCATGCTATGTATGCTCTGAAATGTGAATAGGTAAAACTCTTGATAGAATTTATTATTTATTGTAATGTGTATTCCATGCTATGTATTTTTTAGAATTGAATGTGCATGACATATGGGTATGGCTCTTATGAGAGCAGGCAGGTACTATGGTTGAGGTAGTGAAACTGTTAGGATTGGGAGAATTGGTCATTGAGGTTGAGGAAACGATGGTTGTCAGGACGAGCACGGCCTGAGGTACTATTGATAATTGGCTCTGTTGAGGGAGGGTAAGGAGGCCGTGAGGTTGGGGTGCCGAGGGCATGGGTTGCGGTGATGGGGAGTAAGGGTAGTTGTTATGCACGGCCTTCTACTTCTTCCCTTATCTGCATAGAATATATTGTTATATATATATATATGTGGGTTGTCTGACCATTTGTGGTATTCATTGGGTTACCCCTTCACGACACGATGGAGCGTCAGGCATGAAAGGATATGGTACCGCAAGATTAGGTTCAGAATCCGGTGCAGGCAGAGTATGAGCCGCAGGTACAGGCTCAGGGACAAGATCAGGTTCAGGATCCCGTGCAGGCAGGATAGCAGCCGAGTTTGGAAGGGTTCGGACCATGGATTGATGAGAAACTCCGAGCTAGCCTGGTACGCGTCTTACAGGGGATTGACAGAGGCGCGCAGGGTACAGAGCCTTCTATGGAATATCTGGCGCGAGAGTTCCAGTTGCAGCACCCACCATTTTTTCAGGTTAAGGGTGGTCCTCAGGTGGCAGATAACTGGATAGAGAGCATGCAGATGATCTTCAAGCAGCTGGAGATGCCTCCAGGGCGGAGGGTCAAGTTGGCGACGTACATGCTGAGAGGACCGGGAAAGCATTGGTGGGACGTACAGGTACAGGCTCGTAGGCACGAGGGACTTGCTTGGAAGGACTTCGAGGACAGGTTCTTAGAGCACTTTTATCCAGAGACACTGAGGGAGGAGAGAGATTGGGAGTTCTTGAGTCTTTATCAGGGAGATATTCCTGTCATGGAATACGCTGCTACCTTCACAGAGTTTTCCCGTTTTGCACCTGGTATGGTGAGCGATGACGTAGCTAGGTTGAGGCGCTTCGAGGACGGCTTATGACACGCCATTCAGGTTCAGGTAAACATCTTCAGGCTGGGTTCCTTGTCCGAGGAGGTGAACCAGGCGCTTATAGCAGAGGGAAACGAGAGATAGAAGTATCACTTTGGCAGGGTGATGACCCCAGGTGATGGTTCAGACAGCAGGAAGCGAGGCAGAGATGAGTTCCAGCAGGGCGGGCAGGCCATGGAATCACCTAGACCACCTCGTAGCAGTTCAGCGGTGGTTTTCATTCAGTGTGGATAGTCGGGACATGTTCGGGCTCAGTGTGTTAGGCCCCCGAAGGAGTGTTGGATGTGTGGACAGGTCGGGCATCTGGAGAGGTTTTGCAGGCAGCCTTCTCGGACAGCTGACAAGCAGGGACCGGGACAGACTGTGGCGTCAGGGGTTGGATCAGGTTCGGTACCAGGAGAATGTAGTTGAGGTTCATCTGCACGTAGAGGACGTGATAGGGATAGCGAGATCCATCTGAGGGGTCAGTGGCCGGTGAATGGAGCAGCATTGCAGGGAGGTTAGGCATCGGGCAGCCGTGCTTCAGGCCAGGTGCACGCTGTAGAGCTACCAGAGATTGAGCAGGCTGGAGAGCCGACGATGGTGGCAGGTACACCGCAGGTGTGGCCGTGAGTTTCTTTTCTTTCTTTTGGCATGGCCTCTTGAGGCGTGTCTGGTTGAGTGCACGAGTTGCACATGTTACTTGTGGACTGACTAGAGACTAGTTAGTGGGGTTGGTATCATATCGGATGTGTTATATATTTTATTATATATTTGAGATGTGTGGCATCAGGAGAATCAAGGATTTAGGTTACTTGATGTGTCGTGGGCATCGTGGCATCGTGGATGCGGGTTACTTGTGGTGCATGGCACCAGGTTTGATTTGAGGATCTATTAGATGTAGGACCTCAGGGAGGCGGACACCGAGGCGGTGATGATTACGTTGGGTGTCAGAAGCGACACGTGAGCACCGAGGAGGTGCAGGGGTGATGATGCATCATGGGAGGACCATGGGTCCGGGAAATAGGTCATTGGGCCTTGCCTGTTTATTTTTTTTGCTCGGGCTTTGTTTAGGTTGAGACAGAGTAGGAAATTCCTAAAGTGGGGAGCCCTTTTATGAATTTAGCCAGAACCTTGAGATCAGGGTAGTCTGGGTTGTTTAACCAGGATGGGCGTGTTCGGTTCCATCTCCTGGTTTCATTTGGTAGCTCGGAGATGAGCTACGTTAAGGTGGGGAGTTTGTAAGAACCCGAGTTTTTAGAAACGGGTCAAATCCCGACCCTGTTTAAACTTTTTAACTGGTTTTTGAGAAGTTTGGAAAATCTATGCAGTTTCTAGAAATTTCTAGACTACACGCCATATACATTACGTACACGCCATGTATGAGTTACCTGACTGACCGACCGTGTGCTCGCCGAGAACATGCCGTGTGAAGACAGTGTAGAAGTTTCTTACTACATGACGTGTATTTATAGACACGTCGTGTAACCCTTACCCGTGCAAGGCCAAGTACATGCCGTGTGGTGCCCAGGTATGAATATCAATCTACACAACATGTAGCCTTCCTTGGCATGCCGTGTACCTTTTTACCATGTAGCATCCAAGACCCTAGCCATGTGTTGACTGTGTGCATGGTCCAGGCCGTGTGCTGGACTCCGTTTAAGTCAGAGTACGGAAACACATCTACACGGCATGTACTTTGGAAATACACGCAGTGTAATTTTATTTTTATTTGAGCGATCGAGGAGTCATCACGTATCATTCCCAGAAATCCCTTCTTCTTCCCCGTTGGACGGATGGTTCGTCCAAGAACCTCCAAAAAACACAAACCCTTCCATAATCATCATACGACCTCCGTTCTTCGATCCGTCGGTTGCAGCGGGACCGCATCGAAAAGTCTAACCCCACAAACCCTTCTTCGTCTTTGATCCCTGACCTATTCCCTTGCAGATTCCATCCGAACAGAATTTCCAAATTTGACGAAAACACAGATCTACCACGATTCAGTCCGATTTAGAGGCTGAAATCAAAGGAGTGTCATCGTACGAGTACGAGGTGGGTGGTTCATACCTTCTTTCGTGTTTTCGTAGACAATTTGGGGTTTCGGCCTTCGGGCGCGACGTCGGGTGTTGAGCGAAACCCTTTTTATTTGTTGTTAATTAATTATCTACGTTGTGGAATCCCTCTAGGTATTCCTTGACCCTTGTTGTGCTAGAGAAAGGCCGGATGAGAGGTCATGGCTCGTTTGAGGAAATTCGGTCGGGGGTGCCGAAATGCGTATGTTTTGGACCAATATTAAAACTGCTGGTTTTAGACTGCTTTTTTGGCTGTTGGATTAAACTACTGAGTTTGATTTGTTATAGCATGATAGTAATTGTTTAAGGCATTTAAGACCATAGGTACTGGTATGTATTGGTGTAAGTTAGTGCAATTAGTTGTTTAGTAATTGTCTGTTTCAAGTAATTCTTGAGTATAGTTATGGAATGTGTGATATTATCTGTGTTGAACTGATCGTTGTGTTGGGAGTGGCCCAGATATTTGTTGAGTGATGAGGATCACAGGTTGGGGATTTGGCTCAGGTTGTGTTGGGTGGTTGCTACCACAGGTTTGGGCGTCATGGACATCGGTTGAGGTAGTTGGACTATCAGGTTGGGCTTGGCCTGGGTTACTTGGATGGCGAGGCCATCAGACTTGACCGACAGGTTCGCAGGGACACGAGGTGTTAGCGGTGTTGTGTCTTGGGACATAATGAGGTGATTACTGCTCACCGGGTACTTTTGAGTAGTGTGCCCACAGATAGACTCCGAGATGATGTGGTACGACTACTAGTTGGGTAGAGGCCCCCGATAGTTGCAGTTAGGTATCTTGGTTTGGGGGTGCTTGCCATAGGAAGCCACATGGATGATGAGGAGCCTTCAGGAGAGATCTTTGAGGCGGTCAGGTTGGGGGTAGAGGCTCGTCGTGATTTGAGGACAGACATCACTGTCCCTCCTGTTACTATTTGAGGATAGGTATCGCTGTTACTCTAGATGTTGTGCCATGGGCAGGTTGAGCTTTCGAGTAGGGTTACGATGGTTGGGAATACCTTCGGGATGTCGATACTTGAGACACATGGTGTCAGGTGGAACGAGGTTCCGGGCTACATACCAGATATTCCGGCGTTGGCCGAAGAAGGTGCCACTTCCTGGTGCCTGCTGAGCACCAGTGAAGTCATTGTTTACTTTTCGGCAATGCATTGTTTACTATTTTTCGTATATAAGAATGTCTGCCTAAACAATTATATTAGGTACTCACCTCTGGGTGGTATCCTACTGAAACTTGTCTCACACCCTACACAGGCCCTTTGGGATGCGTGTAGACTTTATAAAATTTCATGCAGGTAGAGGGTTAGCCTCAGGAGCTGGACTTTAGTGCTGTTGACATAGAGACTGACATGGACCTTGAGGTCATGCCGTACTGGAGTTACTTGTTTAGTATTCTTTTTCTTGCATCAACATGTTTACTTTATATTATATCTACTGCTGGTTAGCCATTGGCGCCATTATATATATATATATATATATATATATATATATATATTGATTTGTATGACTTGCTTGGATGAGTGCTTGGTTGTTTTAGCAGTTATTGCAGTTGATTGCTGGCATGATGTTCTGTTTACTTTCTGGTGCTGTTGTTTCTGTATTGCTTCAGCTATTTATTGTTATTGAATTTTCTTCTACTATGCAGGTCTGGTTTGAGTCTGCTGAGTCATTTATTTCCACTGCATCTCTAATGTTATAATAGGACCAGTACCATTACTATTATCCTATGAGAGGGTATAGCCTCTCCACTATACCTATCCAGACCCTCGCTGCTAGTCGGAAGCCTTTGGCGTTCAGGGGAGGTGCGCCTAAGGTAGTGAAACCTGGCCCGTTCGGCACTGTTCAGGTGGCTGGCTGGGTCTGGGTCATTATAGATGCCACTTTTTCATTACGCAAACCACTTATGTATGACTTGTGGAAACCCAAAGACCACATCCAATAGGCCATATCATGGTGCCCAATGCTGAGTAGTCATATCCCCCAAACGAAGGCATTAACCTAATGTCATACACACATAGACACATACACATTTCCCCATGCCCCAAAAACTCTAAAATGATAGAAAAATATAACCAATACATCCATACATCTAAGATCACATAACAGAGAATGATAATATTGTACTAAAATTAGACAAATGGTTAAATAATATCCCAAAAAAGTATAATGAATCCAACCAGCTCCAAGGGAGAGGAAAAAGTGAAATTCAATCTCTGAGTGAATATTTCTAGACTAAAAAAGCTAGAGATCCACTCTACCCACTCCTTATCCTCCCAGGACACCATCAAATGGTCTGCTGTCTGCCTCATAAATGACCTATATAGGAAAATCCCAGGTCGTGGTGAGAATAACTACACCATGTAAGACACCCTGAAAACACTAAACACTATGATCATAGTTCAATTAGCTCAATACATGATACATCAGTTAATATATAAAATAAAAACCCAGATATACTGTATAAGGACACTACACCACCAGGTGGTAATAACCAACTTTCATACATATGATTCTACACAAAACAATGATCGTTTGTGTATAACCCATTCCGCGATCCATGATATTAGTGGAGAATATTGATAAATAGTTCTATATCACTAGGCCCTTCCAAATAATGATTACTTATCCGAGAATACCCGGATACAAATATATGGGGTCATACCAAGAACGACTAGGGGATACCAAAAACTCAATATAGATCAGCCTACTACATAGGGGATTTTATTCCAACCAAACAAAAAACAATACCGACACATCCTTCTTAATGAATGATCAATGCCCAGCTCTAGTAGAACACAATGATTCCAAAAACCCCATCTAGGGAACAAAAATGATAGAGGATCAGAGTACATTCTAACAGAGGAAAAAAAAATCTATCAGAGACTCAAATTCATGATCAGATCACCATTCTATTATGTGGATATAATTCCCCATTATACCCTTGAGGGAATGGACCAATGGAACATGCTCAACCTAGATTGGTCCAAACTAAGGAAATGAAGATATACAAACACTCTAGAAGGGTGTACATTGTGTTTCAACGGGGCACACAGTGTGTCCAACAATCCTCATGCCTACCTATATATAATTTTGTCATACAACATGTTATTCTCCATATACACGATGTTTAGAATATGTACATGGTGTGTAAAGATATATGGCATCTTGGGCATGTACCCTAGTCATTTCTAGGTATGGTGGCCTTGTCCATTTAATATACCATGTACACATGGTCATGTCTGTGTCTAATTTCACAACATGTCACTAGTCATGTACTTTTCCCCATGTTTCTATACTTCTCAATGTACACCCTGAGCCAACTGTGTATAGATTTAATGTCATGTGGGTCGACACTCTATGTGATCCTTATCATATTTCTAAAACCCTATCCGTGGATAAATGAGCCCTGTGAGGTTTATAATCTCATTTTACACAATGTGTTTCTTATGATTTTCTAAATCCACATGTTTCAACTCTTTTTATCCTAACGTAATGCCACTACCTCATTCCCCACCAAAAATCACACCATAGATCTCCAATCTTGGCTGACCAATCCCTATAGTCACTTGATTCCTATTATCCAGCTATCACAGTGGATCTAAACCATTCAATCAACATCCAAACCACTATTCACCTCCTTAAGATGGTAAAAACCACATTATTCGGTCCAATTCACCCATGATCTAGCCACTATCATTTTCTATTTTCTTACCACAACTTCTATAGTCTGTCTTACCTATGGTTTCAATCCATTGCTCTAAAAATGGTTATGGATTGATCATAAATAGGGTTTCAATCAAACCATTTTCCTAAATAATTACCAACGATAATAAAAAAATAAGGGAAAAATAAATAATCCATATAAATCATGGAACAAATATTTATTGGTGTTCATTTTATCTCAATGCATTGACATAGAATAAGATGAAAAAAGGGGAATAAATCACAATCCATAATTATAATATTCTATAAATTTAATTTTTCTGATGATGAAAATATAAATTCTAATCATTAAATTGATATATGATTATCCAGGTATAACAACGAAAATTAATATCACAATGAGAAACATCATATTTGGAGTTTGAGTCAATTTTTGACAATGAATCATTTCGTTTACTTCATTTAAGAGATTCAAAATCTCAATCAGTGAAATGATCCATGATTTGATCTCAGTCCATTTTGGTTCACCAAGTAATCTATCCAACTGTTGTCTAAATATCTAGGTTGAGGGTGGAAGAAACAAAGGAAATCGTATAACCATATACTTAAAGGATAAACCAGTCATTGTGTAAAAAATAATAAAACAAATTAATTAAACGTTTTATTTATTGATTTATGTCCATGATGAATTCTTTCGAAATAGAAAACGCCGAAACGTATATTCCATTCCTTGGGTAAAATCCATTTTTTTAACTCAATGGTTCTATTATATTTATTATCTAGTCCACCATTATAGATTTATATCACTTCTCTTGGAAAAATTCATGGAAATGGTATTAATATATTTTTTATATTTTAAACACTTATCCTGGGAGCATCGAGCATCAGAATAAGAAGTCTTCATAGATCCTAACGTCGAAGATAATCCATGGAGTATCCAAAAATAATTCATAGAAAATATGATTTGTGACATCGTTAATTAAACACAAATCACCCAAATAATAACAATGTTCATCTAAATCCTCGGTAACCCATTAAAAAATTATATCAAGATGTCATCCCACATACTTAATGGAATTTAATGTGGCTATAGAAAAATACCTGGATATATGTCCATGGACAATAACCTATATCATTTCTAGCATCGAGGGACAAACCAATAAATATACCTATATATCTTTGGCCACACCAACTATCATCTGAAGTCATGAAACACCATTGTTTCATCTTGATGTACAATCCATCTAAAGGTATTGAAGGATGTAATCATCAATTCTATAATTGGAATACGTACTACCAATCTCCAATATAGAATGATCATATCATCAACCCCCATGAATCAACTAGGTATTGGTTCACCTCATGCTATCAGTTTGTGCATAAAAACCCATTAGAGCATGACTTCTAGCTATCAATGACATAGACTACAACAAAATATGTGATAAGAAAAGGGTTACAATTCATCGATCCCTAGTCAATGGAATAATACATTATCCAACCTACCAACAACCTCTTCAGGCTCCACTACACATAAAAAGTTTCACCACCAGGCTTCAGAGCTATATGAAACTGAAAGATAAAAGAATACATAAAAATAGATACCTTTATTAGTATTATAATCCTTTTCAATGTATAAAATATGTTGATTCTATACCATGAAGTTATAACTAAAATTTGGGTCTTGTAACCTAAAGATATGATAAAAGATGTTTTTGTTCATTAAAAGAGACTATCCTCTCACCAAATTAACTATGTCACCAACATTTTAGAGTATTGACCATGACATAAAGCTTTATATAATGGGTAGGATAGTCCTACTTATGGGATCCTAGGTGAAGTGACCCAAAAGATATTACCTCAGCCCTTTTCTTCAGAACTTATCCCAAATGAATATCTCATACATTATAGTATACTATATATACAATACATCAATTTGGAATAATCAACAGTAGAGCTCTAAAAAGTATCCTTTTCACCTCAAAAAAATAATTTTCACACTATTCCCACCATTGTAACATCACTCCCTTGATCATGAGTGTAATCATGGGTGATGATAAATAAAAACAGTCTTGGATAAAAAATCTTTTTTATCTATCTAAAACTCAAAATATCATGATCTCAGACATGTTTGGATTGTGAGTGTATTAAATCACTTCTTCCAAATTTTTAGATTTATGGATATTACACTCTCATAAAAAAACTCCCCATGAATTTCACCTCATGAATCCAAAAGTTACACTTTGACTGGTAACATAATGTTGATGTTCTTGAAGCATACTCTAGACTATCATAAGATGTCCCACATGATGCTCTGGTGTCAGTGAGTATATAAAGATATTGTTGACAAAATCCCAAATAAATGAGTTTAGGAATGAGTTTTATATATTTTTTATGTGATCCACAAACACTTCCAACCCATTTTTCAATCAAAATAACATCACAGTGAACTCATATAGAACATACTTAAACTAAAATGGTATCTTGGGGATGATTTCATCTCTAACCCATATATGGTGATATCGAGATCAACAATCAATATTGTAGAACCACTAGTCTCAATGTATTCAACTGGAAAGATAAAAAACAAGAAATTGTATATTTATCTTTCTCCATCACCTTATTAATCATCTAGTAACCAATTAATATTTGAAGTGTACCTTCTAATTTATTGGTTAACATGATAGTCTCAGCAATGGTGACGTACTCCACCTAATAAATTTAGTATTCTCTATATACTTATGTTAAACCTTAATCTATTTCATCTTGGATACTGCCATTCAATAAGCGTGTATCGAAATGGGTTACTCAGCTAGAATATGATATATCTAAAATTGAAAATATCAATATTTGGGAAGTATGATGAAATATTTATTGAAGACATCCTGATAGAAATTTATGACTGGGATAATAGATAAGTGGTTGTCACTAATACTAGAAAATGATCCATGATCATAATTGTCGTCACAATCACATCATGTTGACACAAGTTTGGATGAACTATACTCGATCCAAGATCCCATTATATGGTCTTAATGAACATCACTCCCTTTTGGGATGTAAAATTTACATATCTACTATAAAAATCAATGTGATCTCCAATGCTGGTCATCCAATCCATATTGGGAATCACGTAGAAGCTCATCATCTATGTAATCACATGTTCTTACAACTTTACATGACATAATATTACTCTTAGACACTCTGGAAAACAATTAATATAGTCCACATTCATGCCCAATAATTTATCAAGGGAAAACCATACAATGTATGACTTTATTTTTATGTCATGTACAACAGTAAATTTTACATATATGATGGTATGGGAAGCACCTATATCTAAAAAGTTTGTTGATAAATTATAGATGATTATAACCATACATGAAATAGTGGATGACCCCTCATCACTATATATTGGTGTTTGATTCACTACACACACTTGAGTTTCTTTAGCTTTATGAACCTATAACAAATGTGTGTGACTAATCTGACATTTCATTATCGATGACTACTAATAAAGACCATAAATGGATCCATGGGTTGTTGATCGTGTATTTCATTCAACTCTATGGAACTTCAGCCTCAATGATTTGGTCCAAAACTATGGAATATAACATATCTTATCATATTGTTGGCATGTGCTCTTGGGTGATGGAAAAAACTTTGTATAGTGACTAACCATCCTAAAATCGAATCACTGCAATAATACTCTAGAGTAGGATGTTGATTCTATACTCTTTGTTCAGTTCCTAACCTTCCACTTTTAGTTAAAAATGTTGACACTCATGGTAGAAATATTTGGTATAGTCATCTGATTAATGAAGGATGAAAGATGAAAAAAAACTCGATCATTCTACCAAGAATTTTATATCATCATGTCATTTTGAATAATCTAAATATAAGATGTTAGATCAAAGTAATTCATTTGGAATAGAAAAAATTCGTAAAGAAAAATAAATATAACAACGAATAGTCTCTATAGTTCTATATAAAAATATAATATGTTGAGTTGGATGTCTTGACCATATTAATCTTAATACATGAAACAACACTACAATCGACAGGAACCAAGTGAAAGACACATGGATGAAGTTATATTTATACATGAACCATGTAAGAGGGTGTGGGATCATTATCCTACATTACTAATGGCATAATAATGATTTCTACCCTATGGGATGCATTATGGATTGCTTCACTAACTGATCCTCTAAGTTATCATGGAATATTAATTGTTTGTAACACAAATTAAAATGTTAAAACATTTAAGATATACACTATCTAGTACATTAGATCACACAACATGTCTCCTATGATTATATCGTTAACTCATTATATTACCCACCATGAACTAACATCAGTCTCATCCCTTGTAATTTAGTTATAGTAAAAAATATACACAAAACATAACATTATTCTTAGGTTAATATAATTAATGGTGATCTATATAAATATGAATCAAGAGAATATTTCATTCTAAGGATGATAGAATAATAAATTAATTAAATTAAATAACTACTATATAACATAATAATATTTATATATGGAATGTGATCCTATGTGAACACTCATTATTTATGAACATAATCAAAATATTATAAACCAGTACTGTAAATCCTGTTAACTATAACTCTGAGGTCCCTTACACATGAGATCGACTGACATATTGAAAATCCACTACACAAGTCTTACACTACAGTCTATTTACTACAATGAACCATGCTTGACAGAATTTAATGAATAAATACATTGCTCTGAAACCACTTTCTAATTCCTCAACATGAAACCCCATTTTTGAACCAAATTTCGACAAAGAATAATGTGTGCCTCAACATATGGAAGAGGCTTTTGACTTAAAGCTAGGGGTTATATTTCTCAGTGGGGAGACTATAAAACTAACATCATGTCCTGAAGAAATATTTATAAAATAGAATCTAATAAAATATAATGATATGTAATAATTAGAGTAAACATGATGAATAAATTTAAATGAAGTACCAATTATACAATAATTAAAAGGATTTCTATGCTGGAAATCCAATCCAAACAAAATATATTGAAGTTAAATAAAAATAATAATCAGTAGTTCCCTCTAGAGTATGTGATACTACCACTTCTATATCCACACTCAACTTCTTAGCCATCAAAAATGCTCCTTTACAGTACTTAGATCCTTATAATTGAAGTTTTTACATGTATTGGAATTCCCTTGCTAGCTGTAAGTAATAAAACCCAGTAGGAAACCACTATAGTGTCAATAATAAGCATTCAAATTTATAATAGGTGTATTCCATGATAATAATTAATAAAAATTAATAAATAAAAGACAAACAATGTTTTACTAAATATCATATGCAAACCATGCCTCCACAAACCCCATATCATACCTACTTTGACTATATGCTAAAATTTTGATCACAATCATCAACAATTATAATTAACTGGCCATAAGGCTGATGAAATGTCTATCATTACTCCTAAAGAATTGATATTATCTAGTTACATTGAATCCTCATGTCATTGAGTTCTGTAATGTTTAACATTATCTGTAATGAATCAAATTTCATCATATTACTTGACATCCAAAAGTCATAGAGTTTGATTTTGGCCAAAATTATATCATGATCTAACCCATGTATGGGTCTATTATTGTCCCCATTGCATGTTATTCATGATCTATATCAAAGGGAAAATGTACCGTGACGGTGCACATGTCACTGGTGCCAAAATCTAACCATCAATGGTGTGACATCACATGACAAGGGAAAGCATGAAAAATAAGAATAACATTGAATCATTGGAAATTTAGTGGAATCATATAAAAACAAATGTATTAATATCAAACATTCTTACAATATACTAATATAATTTATCATTAAAATAAATATCATTTATTGGTATCATGGATACAAAATTACCCAAAATTAATCACCATAAATCAAGAACACAAACCATGAAAACATGTGAATAATACTATGGAATGAAGTTTATATGAGTTCCCAAATTATAACGAACATACAACATCGTGTTTTTCAACAAAAATATATAGTTTATCCAAGTAATTATTACCGAAATCAGATCCACATATTCATCAGTTCAAAACATACACCAAGGAACCATACAATAGATTTAAAATATTTAATATCTATAAGAAATGAAATCACCACATGCGATGACCCATTAAAATTCATAAATAAATTTTAAATTATATATTTATGAAATATAATGTTCTTAATAGTTTATTTCATAATTAATTATCAAAAATTTACATGAGATAATATTCTATCTCTTTTTAGTTTTTTTAAGTTAAGAAATATAATTCTTTGTTATCACATTTTAATTATTCTAGGTAAATTGATTAAGAGTTACTAAAAAATTCGGTATAAATATTAAAAAATATAATTTTGAAAATAGAAAAATCATAATAATACCTTTAAATTATACCTTTTTAAAATTATGAACCTGGGGCAGAGAAGAATTGAAAATGTTTCTACCAATCCAAAAAAGTTTAAGAAGGGTTTGAATTGATCTAAAGAGGGTTCTCCTATCTTCCATAAATTAATTTTTGGGTTGGTCAAGTACAAAAGGTTAAAATAATATAAGGAAGTTGAGATTTATATATTTTAGAAGAATGAATTAAAAATAAATAGTCATCGTATTAAAAATATAAAATTAGATTAAAAATTTTAGTTTCCATTTTAATCAATTCTTAATTATATTGTATTAAAATTATTCCAAAATATGAGTCATGAACATTAAACAATTAATATAATTGATTTTGGTGATTTTATGATTCCAAAATCCTCAAAAGAAAGTTACCTGAATGTGAGGGGTAGGAGAAGGAAAAAAAGGATATCAAAATATTTTTTTTTCAAAACTGGACTATGTAAGGGTTGAATGGTTTTACCCCCACATATCTCTTAACCATCGTGTGAGGGTATATATTTTAACCATATGTAAGAGCAGAAACCTATTAATACCGATATGTACACACAATTGACCTGTATAAATCCATTTTTAATTTTGAGTTACCCTTTCAAAATGAGGGGAATAGCCTCACATGACCTTTAGAAACCATGATCTACCCTTAAGGAGTGCATAGAAACTCCATATTAACAATACACATCACTAAAGGATCCTTTATGATTTACATGTATATATGATCTTACCCATTCAAAAAGTAATGAAAAATGATATACCCTTATTCAACTAAATGAAAAACCACTTTATCATTATTTAGATGGTTGAAAACTTATTTTAATTATTCATAAACCACAATATACACTGGTAAGGGTAATATTTATTGTAA
The DNA here is from genome assembly GCA_963277665.1 of Viscum album. Lineage (NCBI taxonomy): Eukaryota > Viridiplantae > Streptophyta > Magnoliopsida > Santalales > Viscaceae > Viscum > Viscum album. Next base: position 1,005,880,924 of record OY728119.1, on the reverse strand, counting down.
ATTTTATATTTTTACATTAGAATACTTATAATTTATATTCAAAATAGGGATGTAATAACATTAAGAAAATTAGAACATTACAATAATCATCCTTAAATAAGAAATAAAAATGTGAATAATAAAAACAAAATTAAATCATGGAAGTTTACTAAATTGAATATTGATTGAGTTTAAATTATTTTAATCTAATAATAAAATAATGGGATAACTAAGAAACCATTATTTCGATATATTAATGTGTTATAAAAAATGATCTATGAGAGGACATTATAAGTCTCTCATCAAAAATATATCAAATAAATGATAATAAAATTGATATTTGAGAGAAGAAGATTATATAAATATTGTTTAGATGATATCAGGAATAATTAATCTCAATAGACTGTTTATGTTCAATGAAATAGAACTCTTAACTTGTACATGAGTTTCTTCCTTTTGATTGAGATTAACTCATTCATCTCATGTTTTTTATAAATACATAAATCTTGAGTATGTGAGGACAAACTATTAGTGTGGTATATTTTTAAATATTTGGTAAATAAAATAATTTTTAGAGTAAAGAGGAGTAGGTGGAGAAGGGTGGTATTTATAAATGGAGGACAATAATGTTTTTTAATATAATATTTATTATATTATTATTTTTTTAAAGAACTTCTAATAGTTATTATTCTACTAGATATATAGATTAATTAGTGTATGTGAGGATAAACTAACAATTTCTTATGTCACCCCTTATATGAATAATCATGTATTTGACATAAAAGGGGAAAATTTCATATTATGAGATATATTATTATTCAAAAAAAATTTAACTTTCCTAGAAAAACATGAAAAAAACAATGGGATAATTTTGATGTTCCCATTGTAAAAGGGAATTCCATTTATCATATTACAATTTTAAAATCCCAAAATTTAGTTTTTAAATAAATAAATATATTATATGGAAACCCGATTTGTTTAGAAAAAATTGTACCTTTTATTATAACTGGATACATTTATATTGGTTATTTTATATTAATATTTATATGATTTATAATTAAAATAATATGACAATGAAAATTTTACTTCTGAAAAAACTATATTATCAACAAAAAATAATCTTTTTATAATAATAATACATTATAAATATTTGTAATTGTTTTTTTAAAAATTAATAATGAGTATTTGATATTTTAATTTTATTACGAAACATTGAACTTATCATTTTATAAGGAAATATTTAATGTATTAAAATTATCATTTAAGAATTAAAAGCTCTAATAAAAAATAAAAATGAATGATAACTTGTTAATGAAAAGAAATAAAAAATTATAATACCCTATTTGAAGAATTTTTTTAAAAGGGAAATCATGTTTTTTATAAGGAGGATTTAATAAGGTGAGTGTTCACCTTACGGCATGCATCATCATTAATAAATGTTTAGGAAAATTCAGGAATCAAAGAGGATGAAAAAGATATTGTCTCCACAAATACTCTTTTTTAAAGGGAAAAAACAACTTGACTACCCTCCCTGTAGGTATGTTTAATAGCCATGTTAAAATATTTAGTGGCCTTTAGAAAATCATTCCAGGAAGAAATTAATATTAAGGGGACATTCCCCAATTTTATCTTGAGGGCATCTACTACTATGGTAGAGTCATATTCGATCAAGAGGACATTCTATTGATATATAAGTTCATATTTGATAGCCTGTATTATTTTCCATAGTTTGGCTTTGTAGACCCATCGATTTCCCACATAATGAATAAAGGAGCCCTTAAAAAGACCATGATAGGCATGAAAGACACCACCACTTACATTAGTACGTTTTGGACCATATTTTTCATTATAATGTATTATGTTTTTGTAAAAATTATATTTAATCATTTATCATATGGTCCACAATTTTTTTATAAAAAACAAAATTTCTCCTTTACAAACCTATATTATAAATTCATAAACATTACATTTTGATAACTTAATTACCAAGAAAAATATTCATAAAAATAAAGTATTTATCAAAAAATATATGTGACAATTATAATAGATCTAATAAAATAGATATGTGAAATATATTTAATATATATATATATATATATACATATAATACTTGAATTAGTACATTGAACCAAAAAAATGAAATGATTCAAATTTTTTGATAAATATGCATAAAAAATTTTATTTAAATTATTAAAAATAATGGTGTTCATTTCTCAAATAAATTTATATTTTATGAAAATAAATTTATAAAACTATTCATTGGAAATCTAGGATATTGAATTCTAACCCATAAATAAATTATGTCCAAAAAATGTTAGTCTTTATAAAAACAGAATTATTACAATTACTATTTACTTGAACCATAATAATAAATTAAAATATGAAATTAAATGTTATCTATGTTAATCCAAATAGGTAATACTATTTATACATAGTATATTACTCTAGGGAATGAGGTTATATATATAATGACTTATTTAAAAATAACTAGATGCCTAATTCTGAAAAATAACAAAACTCTACCTTAATTGACAAAAAATTACCCAAATCCTCACATCCGGATCTATAGTTATGAATATATATATTTTCATATATCTTAAGAAATATACATAACATCAATGATCATAATTTATTATTTTTATGAGAGACTATAGACATATATAACTAAACTCATGTTACAATAAATATTTCATACAATAGAGTCTACATAAAAACAACCATCCTCAACGTATCCTTTTTTAGATATTATTCATAAAAAAGGAGAAACATCATAAATGGGTGATCTCAAATCCTCATTAATGTGTAAAATAATTACAATTTTTCAATTATCATAAATTTTTTTACAATGAAAGAAATTTCATTATTAAATAATGATGTAAAACACATGAGCCAATGGGAATAACATGATATCATAAATGTGCAATGTCACATTTAATAACAAGTATTAATTTCATAGAGAAGATGATATAATATGATTATTGAATAATGTATATTTGGAAACAACATAAAATATGATAGCATAAGAAAATGTGAAGGATCACATTCAGGATCATAATTGAATCACCTAATCTAATTATTCCAATATCATACGTTAATAGAATAAACTAACTATATATTCACAACCTTAAATAATAATAAAATCATCTATAACTATAAATTTAATATCAAATAATAAGAAAAATATATAATACCAATTGAATTGGAGAAATATATATCCTCAATCCCACATGGGACAACATAAAATGCACATAGTACTGTATTTTAGATGAGACGAAAATATATAAAAACGTAGCTATAAAATAATCACATAGAGATGAAGGAGTTTCATTAAGATAACATATAAAATATACTAGTGAATAATGTTTTATATTCCAAATATAATAGAAAATAAACATTTAAACATAAACTTTTTGAGAATAAGAAAAATATATCATGGTGAGAGTATGATATTACTCGTGATGACCTTATTAGATGACATAAAAAATAATCTTTTTGAAATATCATTATAGGCCTCATAGAAGTAATATCAATGAAGTAGACATATGGATATAAAAATAATAAAAAGTCAATTTTAACTTTAATTAAAATTAATTGTAATTCATAGGAATTATAAGAACATGATTAGAGAGTGGAAAACACCATTGAAATAAATGAGTCCATGAATCCCTTTACCTGATGTCTCAGATCACTTTGTATATCCTATAACCCTGTAAAAAATTATATGAAAACAATTATATTTTATATTTAGATTATTTTTATTTCTATATGATTTCTTTTACCCATATTTATTCTTTTATTATCATGTAGAATTTATTCAATAACATAATAAAATTCATATATATCGTTTTGAGGTCCCTCTGTTCTTATTATCCATAATAGTTATGATATGATTGTATTTATCATTGTAAATTATAATTTTTTACACAATTAGTAATAGTTTTAATGTAAATGTTTAATAATATTCAATAATAAATTAAGTTCAATGCTATATGAAAAATTCCATTTAATGATTCTTCAATGATAATCCTATATGAAAAAATTTAAATATGATATAAATAATTACATTTGATTTATTTCCAATATTATATATTTTAAAATTAATCAATCATAATAATTAAATTAAATGAATATTAATATTATCTCCATACATTTAATTATTTTTAATTAATTTCATTGAAATTAAATTTTTTATAAAAATATCATTTATCACTTACTTGGGGTAAAACTACCATGGTGAGAAATTATTTTTAGAGTTATGTAATGAAGAACCCAATATATATTTGATATTTATTAGAAAAATTATATTATAATTATAATATGATTTTAGGATTATTTTTTTTGATAAATTATTTTATTTAAATGAGTATGAGTATAGAATTTGTATTAAGACAATTTTTTCTAAAACCAATATTTCTATGTTGTAACAATTATTAAAAATTATTCAAAGAGATGTAATATTAAATTTATCCTAATTAAGAGTTAAAAATGATAATAACAACAATGAATGTGAAATCACGTAGGTATAGAAAATTGAGTCTTAAAGAGATCATACAAATAAAATAAAAAGGGAGTATTTAGAAACCATTATTTTGATAAAGTAACAAGTTATGAAAAAGGGATCAATAATAATGAATTGGTCGAATATCATAAACAAGTATCAAATAGTGTAAAATATAATAGATATATAGTAGCATAAGAATAATAATTTTATTTTAAAATTAAATCAATATAAATTAATCTCAAAAGAATGTGGAAGTCCTATGAATAGAAACCTATACCATGATCTTTGATCAACTCTATTGAATTGAGTATAACACTTTTAATGGAGGGGTTTTTTCAAGATAAGATCCATATAATCATTGGGATGGAAGGTTATATAAGATGTTGTATAGATATTTTCAAAATAAAATAACGTTGAGAGTGATGAGGAATGGGTGGAGTATAATGTAATATGAAGGGAATGAGAGGGGTGTCTTTAATATAGCATTCATTAATTTTTTATTTTTGATGATGACTTCGAAAAAGGATGATTCGGGTTCATATATATAATTTTTTATGTAATTTTTAGAAAATTGGTGTATACATAATCCCTTATGTTTTAAATCAAGTATTTAACATAAAATGAAAATAATTTTATATTGTTGTATACAAGTAATCACTAAAAAATATTTTTTTTTAAAATAATATTACACCATAGTATAATATATTCCTTTTAATTTGAATGGGTAAGTTGTTTTCATGAAATTAAATTTATAATATTCAGAATTGACCATTTAAATAAAAAATTATATTACATGGAAAAATGATTTAATTAGAATAAATAAATTCTAAATTATTATGATTGATTACTATAATGTATGTTATTATATTAAAATTTTTATATAATTGAGATCTAGTAGTATCTATATGTTAAAAATATTTAATTTTATTGAATTACTATTATAATTTTTTATAATTTAAATATTATGTACATAATCAAGAAAACCGTTTTAGTGTAACAATGTTTATCAACTCAGATTATAATACCCTAAAAATGAAAAATTTACTTTTTAAAAAACAATATTATCAAAAAATTATACATTCTTTAGACAATTAAACATTAAAAATATGTCTAATTAAATTTTAGATTAAAAATAATAAGTATTTCATACTTTTATTTCATTATAAAACATTTTTGTAAACATTAATTATATAATCATTTAAAATAATAATAAAATAAAAAGGATATTAACAAACTATAATGGAAGTTAAAATTTAATGATAATATACTTTTTTACTTCTAAAATTATTTTTAATCATTTATCATAGGATTTATATAAAATGATATATGTTATAATTCCAAGACTATGAATACATGTATTATTATTTATTATGAATTAAATCACAATGACTTAATTACTAATAAATATGTTAAAACATGTTATTAAACAATAAATATATATATGACAAAATAACATTTTGATAAAAAATATTTAATTAGACCATTTTAATAGATAAAATTTTCTTATGCACAAATTAATTTTGTGAAAAAATTCATAAAAAGGACAAGAATATGGTGAAAAATATGTGTATAAACATTTAGATTAAAATATAAAAAAAATATTCATTTAGAAATTATAATGATATTTGAAGAAAAATATTTTATATAAAGATTCACTAGAAATTAGGGATATTAGACATTATATTTGAGATATTATGAATAATGTTCCAAGACTAATATTGAAACATAATTATTATTTTTTCTATAATGATGGAGTCCCATATAGTAGTTCATCTAATTTATGATAGATGAAATGAATTTTTTTTCTAAATGAAATTTTTATTAAATAAGATTATTATAGTTTTTGTTTTTCTATGAATATCATATTGATGAAATTAGTTTTTCCATTTTGGACTAATTATGAATAAAGATAATCTGGTTATTAATTTTAGAACAATGGGTCACATGTCACAGTTTGAGAAAGACTTCCATAAAATTCATGTGACTAGGTTCTACCTCAATATCATTATTGTGATTTTTATCAAGTTTAGAGACCCTATATTACTAATAGAGCTTAATTATCTTCCTCTGGTCGATGATGTGTTACCCTCATCTATTCTGTTATAGTTGTGTGCTACATGGGGGTTGTTTTTGATGCATTCGCATTTGGGGTGCACATCGTTATGACGAAAAATACTTGTTGCCCTATATTACCTATTTCTAAAGGAGAGAATATTTTTTTTACCTTCAATGCTAATGAGTTCTCATTCATCGATATGGGATGATGAGATTTCATTTACTCCATTGATGGATTCATCCTTAAAATGTTTTCCCTTATTTAGGTCTCCCTCATATATTTGAGACATCTTCTTAAGACTCATTCCCGGTGACATATCATTGTTGGAAATAGATAATTACACCACATCTGTATGACAGAGAAGAAATATTTTCCCAGAGTGGATGGTAAAATCATGCATGTCTAAGAATCTCTATACATTGGTTTTGGGGAACATTTATTCTTCCTCCTAAGATAGAAACACATTTATGCATCATATGTGTGGAACTTGGGGCATCCCATGTCGATCACGAGATATTGGATGTTAGAGGCATATCATACATGGATTACAACTCAGGAATCATGTGTTTATCATGAGCTAGAAGAATCCATGGGAACTTATCTTCCATGTAATTCCCCTCAAGAATCCCATGTTTAGCATGAGGTTGTATAATTATACAGGTTGTGAGATTAAAATCTCATAGGTAAATAATGAGACTTATTTGAACACCCTATAGAGGGAGAATGGGGATGGACATCCCTCTGTGGGAGAATCACGAATGTTATAAGTTTATGGGTAATAACTCAGTTGGAGGCAGACCTGTGAGGTACATCCAATAAATGAAATATGTCACTCCCTGAATGTTGATCATAATGCTCTTGGTGGTGGATCATGAAGGTGCACCCCAAAGAGGGTTGAACCAAGGTTTATTGTGGATTATGATTGAACCCGAAAGAGAAATACTATGTATCTTATATAGAGGGAATGGATTGAAACACATGTAGATTGACATCGTAGTTTAAATTCATCTGATAATACCAATCCATCCATCATAACATCATATGATGAGGATTCTCCTTCTATGAATGGTGAATCTGTGAGGGATGGTATGTGGCTTGGACATTGATGATATCATGTTCAAGCTGATTTTTCTTACCTGGATTGTCTGGGGACTATGAATGGGGGCTACTCAAGTTCATGCCATGATCATATCTAGATGTGGTGGCTTCGAAAAAAAGTCTATAGATATGTATGGAGTGGATGGAGTGGATAGAGTGTGGGTTTTGAACTATAGGGAGTATTTATATGTATCTCAATTGGTTGGGAATAAAATAACACATAGATCAAAAAGGGGTACATGGAAACATTGCTGATAAGGAGTCCCATGGAGGGGACATGACATGATTGGTGATTACACATGGAGGCTACCCATAGGGTGCATGTATGATTGGGGATTATTCCATGATGGATTCCCATTTGGAAGACATGGTTGGGGATTACTCGTAGAAGCGACCAATGGGTGATGTATGGATGGTTGTAAGGGATTACACATGAGAGAATTTCTATATGTGGATGGAGTCTATGGATTAGTCTATGAGGAATGCCCATGAAAAAATGAAGTGGTAGGGTCATTCACATGTGAGATGCTCAGGTTCTACTATAAAGTAGCAAAGACGTGGATGTAACTTACACATGGGAGATTCCCAGGTGACATTCTAATGATAGGACATGAGGGAATCCATTATGAATTTCATGAGGTATGATGATAATTTAATTTTTTTTAAAGGAAATGTTTCACGTGGATTATGCAATGATATTCTCATTTTTTCATCCTCAATTCTGGTCATGAGGGAATCTAGATTGGGTGATGGGTCAAGGAATATGATTAGGGCATACACTAGATGAGGAGGAACATGGTGTTTATTTGGATTTCATCTCACAATCATGGTATGATGAATCTTATGCTTTATGCATAATTCATATTGTTCATGAATTATAGAGTATGGTACAATATATTTTAAAGTCATGTAGTGAGGACTATAGGGAATATTATACCCGATGCATTAAAAATCATATGTTTATCTTAGGAGGAATCCAATTCATGAATGATATGTTATAGTAAAAATTAATGTAAGGTTGTGAGGTCTTCTAAATGAATTCTATGGATCATTTCATTAATCATCTTATTCTTAATATATAATGAATCCTATTTCTGAATTATATAGTATACTACACATTAAAATCATGTAGTGAGATCCACTGGGTGGAATAAACACTGTAATGGCTGCTGTGGGTCTTATAAGAGGGAGGCCCTTTCAAGTTCAATAAGAAATAGAAGTAAGGTGATTGGGGTATGAGTTCTTTCTTAAAAATTGGTTTTACTCAAGGATCCTGGATAAATCTCTGAGAGAATCTCAAATCATGATAATGGAAATTGACCAAGAGAAATAGTTCGACTCAATGTATTCCAAGGGATGTAGTGGTGTATCTGGAATCATAGTATTTCAATGGTAGATGTTACAGTCATAAAAGAGTGTAACCCAAAATTTTCACCGACCCAATCTGAAATGTTTACAATGCTACCAATAATTTTTTAGGGTTTTAGTGATGCCATCAAAGGGTCCAAAATTTGTTATTGTTACTGAGTGGAGGTGCAGGGGAACAAACCCATGGTATAGACCAATGGCCTAATTTTTAACACTATTTCAGGAAAGATGTGTTGTACATAAGATGTGATGCTTGCAAGATAGAATACACCTAAGTTGGGATGTGTTCTAGATGTGTTGTGCGCAAGATGGGCTTTGGGAAAGGTGGGATGTGAGTAATATGGGTTTCATAGAATATGGGATGTGTGAAATGTTATGGGTGAATACAATAGGATTCTTTTCATACACCACACATTGGTTGAAATATGTTGGGTGAGCATTACACAGCTATGGGCCCCTCGAGGTAGGATCCACAGGTAACCTGTCACACATGATCTATACCTTCAAGAATCATTTTTCTATGATGTCACATAAGAAAATTCTTACACACTGGATATAGGCAGTTAGACTTCTAGAGGATCACCCTTATGTATGAGGTGACCTTCTTCAAAGAATCTATATCATTGGTGATGGCGTGGAAAATTTCAACAGTGGAAGAGGTCTTCAATACAACCATGTCCTTTATTACGATGAATGATCATAAAGGGGATCATTTTTGTCTTATTTATCATGAAAGAGGGTTACAAAAAGATTAATTTTCACCTATGAATGTTATAAATATTGCATGCAACTAGCTTAGATTCCTGGGATGTATTTCTTGGATGATTCATGAGATATGTAATATTTACCATGCAAGATTCATTCATGATGGGTTGTGCGTAAGATTACATTCTTGAACGCATGAGATTTGGGAAAGCATTTGGACAGAAAGGACTCTAATGATATTATTTTTACCTTTTATGTGTAACTCACGTACTTGGTCATAGAGGTCTTCCATGAACATTTTGGAATCATGGGTTCACTTCTATAATTTTCACTAGAATCACCATAGCAATCAATTTTCTCTAGTATAAATTCAAACTGCCATAAATTCTGATATATAACTCTATTCGGGCTATTTTACCAAAAAATAAAACTCAACTGAATGAGTTATGAAATTATATAAGGCTTCTTGAAATTTGGAAGATTCTTGGACACAATGTTTCAGTGAAAATAGGGTTCTCGTTCCTTTATCTATGAATTCAAACCCTTTACCGATATTTTGATTGATAATCTATCCATGTGTTATCCCATGGGTTTGGTTATCCTATAAAGTAATACTCATTGTTATAATGGATTTATGTGAGGTGATGTGGATTTTATCATAGGCTAGAAGACTAAATATGTTAGGGTTAGATATCATGTGGCTAGAATGTTTACTTTATACTAGTTCACTAAAGGGATTCTAGAACCATAATACATTATTGATGGATAATATTGTGTAGTATACTCTCAAATAAAAAGTTTTCTTCAACAGTTAAGGCTCTCTATCTTATATTATGGATGTTTTATAGAATTAAAAATGACTGAGGAGTTGAAAATCACTAATGGATGTGAAACACGGGGAAACCCCTATTTTTTATTTACATGTGACATATAGACAACTAGTTTTGGTGGGGAATTTCATTGCATGAGTAATTCTGTTTTACTTCTCCAAGATTCAGACATTCATTGATTGTAACTAAGTTTATTTGGATGAAACTTCATGTATTGGAATTTGGATGAATTATAATATAGTTTGTACTTGTAACTTGAGGTTTTAGATAATATTGGGATTATTCTAAACCTCCTCTTTTTTCTTTCATATAACATATATCAATAATGATGTCATTTCTCTTTTTTGTAGATTCTAATTAGTACCAAGATATTTTTGATAACATTAGGTTTCTGAGTTTTCCCTTTATATTCCATTGAGTCATGTCTTATAAAAGGGGTCAGAGATGATTTTTTTCTTCATCATTCATTTTTGGATTAAGGATCATCATATGATGTATTTTTATACATTACTCTAAATGGGAAATGTACCCACAATTTTTGTTTCAATATAAAAGATTCATGTGGTTGATGATGGTTTCGGTGGACATATAGCTGACATAACAATTTAGATCTAATACATGAAAACATAGAATGGGGATAAGTGGTTCATGATATAAATAATTTTTTTATGGGTGGTGGATAACTAATGAGTTAATATAGTGATGTGGATCCTTCTATATTATACTGTTGGTCATATTCATAGATGTGTTTGATATACAATGGCATTTATATTTACTAATATAGGATGAACATGTAAGTTTCGTTAAATTAATGTGTTTGATATATAGTTTAATTATTTTTAAATCTCTTATTTTTATCAATTTTTGTTGTTCTAGATATGTTATTTATGTTTCCACATGTTTATATATGTTTAGACCACCAATATTATGATATTTACCTCATCAAGGATAGTCACTAGCCCATGTCTGTTAGAGGTGGTCTTGGGGAGGCTCATTCAAATAACCATTATTCTAGCTAGGCCCTCGATGGTCTAGGTCACTCTAGAGTGGTGTCAATGTTAGTTTTTATTTGTTACGAAGTTTGTTGCTAGGTGTTGTGTGTTGGTGGATGGTAATTTAGGACAATGGTGTTATTACAACTCATTTTTTTTATTTTATGATAGGAAACCATTAATGGAATGAGTAATAAAATATTAATTCACATGCCTCTGATAACCATCATGTAAACTTTATATATTGGTACTAAAAATTCAAGAATGAATAATGGAAATTGCGTAGGGTAAAAATTCCTCAATGTAAATTTGCAATATTTTTGGGTTGAATGAATTTGTTGAAAAAGAGGTTTTTCATGGATATTTTTGGAGTTCAAAAGATGTTGTTGAAAATTTCTATTGAAAAAGATCCATGAAAATGCAATGGGTGATCTATAGGTTATACATAAGGATTTGTATTTAAGTTGATTCTCATTCATAGTTTTGTCCAAATTATTCAGTTCTAAAATATGGAGGATGGAAAAAAATTTGAGAAGGGTTTAATTTCAGATAAAATTAAATTTTTTATTCTAGGTCCATAGTTATTCAAAAAGTGGGCCACAATATAAAATGTGGGATTGCTACATAAAAATAAGGATTAGGAAATAGGTTCATGTATTATCTGAAATTTAAATTAATATTAATTTTTTCACAATATAGGAGATATTCATAGTAGTTGGTGCACAAGAATCCTATTTGACAAATATGACGTCAAAGATTAATTTTTACTAAACGAATGATGTTTGTCACAAAGTAGGTGTTCCATGAAAAGAATGGGTTTATTGTGTGCACAATGGAATATGTGTAAGGAATTTTAATGTAGTGTTGGATGGGTCTATAAATAGATGGATACACCCAAAATTAGATAGCTCATACCTAAGAGAAAATTAGGTCTCTAAATTTGTAACGACCTGAATCCGAAGCCACTCAACTGGTGCCCCGTACCCGGTTCTCCACATGACCTCAAGCACAATCCCCCGAATGCTAGAGGCTGCTGACCAGTAGCGAGGGCCTTGTGTAAGGTAGTTGGGGGAACTATTCCCTCATAGGTTATGAAAATAAAAGGAAAGAAACAATATATAACAGCAGAAGCAGTAAACAACATTCTCATCAGAATTTAACAGCAGAAGACTTTATAAAATAATAAATAACTGGAACTGAAGATATGATGCATGGCATGTTATAAGTCTAATAAATCATCCAAACCAAATAACAGGCTGGAAGCAATACAGTAACAATGAAAAGGAAAAACAAAGCAAATAAAAGTCTCCTCAGCATTGCAGGCCTTATCTTAGTCCCATGCTCCCCAGCATCTGACAACCAGAAGAAGAAGGGTCCATGCCCCTGCTCATACCTGCAACCAAGTAATCTGCTTGGGCCCAAAAACATGGCCCAAATATGGTGTGAGACTAAATCCCAGTAGGCAACCACCCAAATATTTGTGCCTAACAGTCAATGAGTACAGGGAAAGTAAAGTATATGAACAGTAAATAGGAAATACACAGTAGCTACAATTCACAGTTCTGACATATAAAGTACACAGGTAAACAACCAACAACAAGTAGAAAACAGGTAACCCTCTAGGTAGCTCTCACAACATAACCCCTATGGTTCAACCTACAATTACTAGCAACCCTCTAGGAGACACACACATTCTCACCCCTCTGGTTCATCTAAGTGTAGACTCTCTGAGGAAGCACTCACTGTCAATTCCCCCTATAGTCTCGTATCGTGCTAAAGGCTCTCTGGGGAAGCACTCAATGTCTCATTCCCCCTGTGGCCCGCGTTGAGGAACTACAGACTCTCTGAGGAAGCACTCATCATCAATTCCCCCTGTGGTCTCGCATCGTATTAAAAGACACTCTGGAGAATCCCTTACGTCCATTCTCTCTAGGTTCTACTACACTAGGTTCTCACATTCCTATGTGGAAATAAACATGCATAGCGTGCATGTATCATCCAAGTAAACCTCAAGAACTACTTGGCTATCATTCTATGGTTCAACAGAATAATAAAGCAACAGTTCCACTATCCTGCAACTGGGCATGGCAACTGGAAAAATGTCGAATAAGAAAAACATGCAAAGAAAATCATAAGAACACAGTATAAATTATCCAAATTTACATGCAATGATCTCTACTCAAGCAATCAAGCAAGAAGACAATAACAAGGGTAAAATAGGAAACACACAATTCCCCGTTCAAGGGAATTGGTGGAATTGCACAAAAACACTCAATGACTTTCTATAGAAAGGCACAAACCACCTACCTCGAGGTGATAAGGATGATATACTTGGATGTTGGCTTTCAATTTTCCCTCAGAGTGGACCCAGGTTAACACGCCTTGCTTTACCGGTCACGCAGTCGAACGTGAGCGGCTTTGATGTGCGTATATATATATATACACACACCTATACACATAAAAGAGATGCGTATATATAACCTGCAATGTAAAGAGAAATATATTTCTAAAATTAACAACTTAGGTAAACTGACTCTGGACCAGATAAAGGCCGCAAGGGTTTGCAGAATCAAATTCAAAATTAAAAAGGCGGAAAATATACAATAATTATGAATATTCATTTTCTTACCCAACATCGTTGATAAAAAATAATCGCACCCAACTGCAGTTGTCGGAGCATGGTCTATGTGTCCTGGGATGCTATTGCACAATCGTGAAATTAGGAGAACACAACAATTTATCAAACCCTAATCGAGGGTTTTGGTCAATGCCGAAACGGCATCGAATACATTTTGAATCACGATGGCGATGAAGAGGTATATGAAGGAAGGTCATACCTCCTCGGATTAGACCCAAACGAAGAATGATGTTAGAAAAAACGTTGTGCAAGAAGGACCCGTAAGATTGGGGTCTCACCGCCATGGGAGAAGGAAAAAAGGCTCTATGCGAAGAGGGATTTCTAGGCGCTACTAGAGGGAGAAGTCGGAGAGCCTGACCGTGCGCTAGTAAGGAGAGCAGACCGGGGGCGTCGCGCTACATGAATTATCGGAGGAGGTCACACGCTGCTCACCTGAGGAAGGTCGGACCTCACATGGAGGTTCGGGGTTGCACCGTCCTGGATCACAGAGCAAGGGGGAAGAGGAGGCCAGGCCATGGGAGAGGTCCGCCACTACAGTAGATGCAGATAAGGAGAGACCATGGGAGAACCAAGAAGAGGAAGATCTTGAGGTCTCCCTTGTCTAGGGTTTTTAGCAGGGTGCAGGTCACCTGTGCAAGAGGAGCTGGCTGGTCATGGTCTTGACAGCCGTGCGGAGAGGAGTCGATGCGCCATGGAGGGAGGAGAGGAGACCTTGCGGAAGAGGGGTCATGCACTGCCTTGTAAGGAGGAGGAAGAGTCGCCTCGCATGGGAGAAGGCGTTGCTTGGTCTTATGCGGTTTTGGGAGAGGGAGAAAGAATAGATAACAAAATAATAATTAAAAAAAAGAAAGAAAGTCTCCATGCGGATGAGCCTTGATTGAAGAAGAATAAATGTGGGCAAGGGGAAGTCATGCCCCCTAGGCCAGCACCTAAAAAAACAAATTCTCTTTTTTTATCTCATATACTAATATATATATATTAAAACTAATCTATATGCATATATATATATATTACACTATGTGTATATATATTATAGGCCATCATTAAGGTTATATTTATATCAACATTCACAAGAATATAAAAATAATAATAATAATAATAGTCTACAATATTTATTATTAGGATTAATTACACATAAATCCTTAAATGGATTCTTCACCCATATATTTAATTAATTAAGTCTACCATAACCCTTATTTAATTACTCAATTATTATTATTATCTAGAATAATAATAATAATAATCAAAACTAATAATTATAACAAAACATTTAATTAAACACTCTCATTTAATTAAATGGTTCATTGCGAAGCCGCCGCAATTAATATAACGCGTTATTAAAATAATGCACCTTTAATAAATCTCAAATCTTCATTTAAATATAACCCAAATAATCCATCATTATTATTATCCAAAATAATAATAATCACCACCAATACTTATATTTACATTTCTCATATAATCATACGCTCTTTATTTAATTAAATCCATTATTGCGAACTTGACGCAATAACGCGTTATTAAAAGTAACGCTTCTTTAAATAAAATTCAACGTTAATTAAAATCCACTAAACCTAGATTTTTATTTAACATTCTTGGTCAAACTACAACTTCACATTTAATTGCGTTTGACCTCTATTTAAATAAACACGTCTGTGTAATATTTAATAATAATTATCTTCCAAAATTATTATTATTAAAACATCCACATTTAATATCGTTTGACCATTATTTTATTAAATGTGTTTTCACAACATTTAATAATAATAATCTCTCACTATTATTATTTTTAAAACATCCATTAATTCAAATTAATTA
The DNA here is from genome assembly GCA_963277665.1 of Viscum album. Lineage (NCBI taxonomy): Eukaryota > Viridiplantae > Streptophyta > Magnoliopsida > Santalales > Viscaceae > Viscum > Viscum album. Next base: position 1,005,864,939 of record OY728119.1, on the reverse strand, counting down.
GATAACACGTTTTGATAATCAGTCAACTGCGCGACTTGACCCGCATGGTCTAACCGCCCATGAACAGCCCGATGTCCCCGCTTGAACTGGTTCGTGCACTCAGAACCTCGTTCCGAAGCGCGGTTTTAAAACTGACCCACCAATAAACTAATTTTTTTAAAAAAATCTCGCATTTTATCCGGTCTAAGAACATGGGTTCTTAAAAACTACCCACCTTAAAAACTTCTCGTCCCCGAGAAGCTTTTGGGAACCAATGAAAACATCACCTGACCTACAAGGGTTGTGAAGTTCCGTTCAACAATATCGCATTGCGTTCCCAACGCCCAATGCATCTTTAAGTGTTTCCTAGGAAAACCGCACTTGAGCTTTTAAAAACCGATCCAACACTCACTTTAAAACTCAAACACCAAAACTAAGCTTTACATTCGAGGCCATTATAGGGAACCCATAAAAGAAAATGGTCAATCTCAATCACCCAACATAAAGAGGTTACACATGCTTCCTCGGAAGACATCACTGACCCAAAACCCACACTCGTCATTTAACTGAAGACGTCTCCTGAAAAAACATTAGATTACCAACTGTACATACACCGAAGTCCTGAGCTGATCTTCGTTGACGTTTTGAAGTCAAACCTTCACAAGGTTATTGAAAACAACTATGCCTTAGCATGAATAAGGTCAAAGATTAAGAAAAAGCACACATCCCATGAACAACTATGAAGGAGATCGCAAGACAAGCCTACAACTTTTCAACTTTACCGTGGCATATAACCGACGCTATCCTAGTGCCTATAACATGAGTTCAAGATGGGGGACACGCTCGCCGCATTCGAGAGAGTGCACTAAGAGGAAAAAAAGTTCATCAAGAAGATTAGTCGTGCTACGAAGTAAGTATCGACACATTTATGGAAACAAAAGCGACACTAACCACCTTAAGATCTTCCATGTCATCGCAAAAAGAGATCAGCCACTAACCAACATTCTATATGAGAATATCTTAACCCATGTGTGACGTTCCAAGGACCTCGATCACCATGTGAACATCTTACACAGAAGATGATAATTTAACCGGTCAACGTGTCAAAATACCCGAGTCAAAAGTTCTCCCGAGCAATGGGATACAACTTATTCCTTAACGCACAGGTCAGTCTACCACGGAGGAACCCGAAATCGTACTCGACAGCACAAGAAGGTTTACATCAGGGTCATGTCACATCACACGATGATTGTCCCAGATGACTTCATAAGAAGTCATCCCTTTAATAAGAAGCAAAGGGGTCAACAACCACCCATCCGAATGAGGATGTATTTATAAACTGAAAAAGTCCTATTAGGAACAACATCACGAAAGGCACCAACCTTAAAAGTTCACAACCAAAACGTGGCATATAAGGATCTAAGGGTGATATCTACCATGGGCTGGCCCCTTATAAAGCTCACACATTGACTCTATCTCTTGGTCATGCAAAGCAATTTAAATACTAGGATCAAGGGCCATTTTCATTTTAACCATTTAAATTTAATTCATTTCAACCCTTAATCCTTTGAAAGAATTCAAAAAACAAAAAAGTATTGTTCACAACAAGTTCACTTGGTTTTTAATCAACACCCATGGAAAAACAGGAAAGATAGAACAAACTTCCTCTTAACATTTAATCATTCTATGTTATTCAAACATTAACAGGAAATTTAGCATCTAAATTCCCTTTTACTGAAAAAGGAGGACCTTGAGGGTCCCATTCAAGATCAATTCACTTTATGATTTACTTTAGAAACCTTTTTCATAAGTTCGAATACACGGGTTACCCTTTTTCCCAATTATAAGGCACCCATACACCTTAAAACTAAAAAAACTGGTTCCGTCATATTCACAACCAATAACATTTATCCATAACAACCTATCATTTATCAGTAAGCTATAATGTCACTACAAATAACTATCACAATACAACATGTTTAAATCACCAAACATGTTATAACATAAAATCATGGCATATAACAAGATAGAAAGCATGGCATTTTATCACACAAGCATGTTAATTGTATCACCGAAACATGCTATCTAATCAAGACATACTAAATAAATGCAAGACATGTCACATATTCAAGGCACACAATCATTATTAGTAGGAAATTTACTAATGCAACTACATGGCATGGAACATATGAATGCATATGAATCTCTAAGTGCCTAATACGATGCATGTTATTCAATTTTTCTTTCCATAACAGGCCATGGAAAATTTTTATAAAACTTTTCATAATCAATAAGTAGCGGAAAGTACAACATTCACCCAAGGTGAAATCATATCAACTGTAACAGCAATTAGTATGAATATTAATCCCAACCATGGTCACTTGGTCATTTCCCCTACATGGGGTGATCAGTCCCAAGCACGAATATTAAACCAAGCGCCGACACATTCCTAGTCTCCTGTCTACCAACCCCGAAATAGTAAGACCAAAGGAAAAGAAATAACAACCTCCTTTGATACCACTTTGTAACGACCTGAATCCAGAGCCACTCAACGGTTGCCCCGTACCCGGTTCGCCACATGACCTTAAGCGCATTCCCCCGAACGCCCGAGGCTGCCGACTAGCAGCGAGGGCCTTGGGTAAGGTAGCTGGGGGAACTATTCCCTCATAGGTTATGAAAATAAAAGGAAAGAAACAATATATAACAGTGGAAGCAGTAAACAAAATTCTCATCAGAATTTAATAGCGGAAGGATTTATAAAATAATAAATAACTAAAACTGAAGATATGATGCATGGCATGTTATAAGTCTAATAAAGCAGCCAAACCAAACAATAGGCTGGAAGTAATATAGTAACAATGAAACGGAAAAAAAAAATCAAACAAAAGTCTCCTCAGTATCGTAAGCCTTAGCTTAGTTCCATGCTCTCCATCACCTGACAATGAGAAGAAGAAGGGTCTATGACCCTGCTCATACCGGCAACCAAGTAATCTACTTGGGCCCAAAAACATGGCCCAAACAGGGCGTGAGACTAAATCCCAGTAGGCAACCACCTGAAGTTCTGTGCCTAACAGTCAACGAGTACAGGGCAAGTAGAGTAAAGGAACAGTAAACAGGAAATACACAGCAGCTACAATTCACAATTCTAACATATAAAGTACACAAGTAAACAACCAACAACAAGTAGAAAATAGGTAACCCTCTGGGTAGATATCATATCCTAACCCCTATGGTTCAACCTACAATTACTAGCATCCCTATAGGAGGCACACACAGTCTCACCCCTCTGGTTTAGCTCAGAGTAGACTCTTTGAGGAAGCACTCACTGTCAATTCCCCCTATAGTCTCGTATCGTGCTAAAGACTATCTGGGGAAGCACTCAACATCTCATTCCCCCTATGGTCCGCGTCGAGGAACTACAGAATATATGAGGAAGCACTCATCTTCAATTACCCCTATGGTCTCGCATCGTATTAAAAGACACTTTGGAGAAGCCCTTACGTCCATTCTCCCTATGGTCTACTACACTAGGTTCTCACAGTCCTGTGTGGAAATAAACATGCATAGTGTGCGTGTATTGTCCAAGTAAACCTCAATAACTACTTGGATATCATTCTAAGGCCCAACAGAATAATAAATCAACAGTTCCACTATCCTACAACTAGGCATGGAAACTGGAAAAATGACTAATAAGAAAAACATGCAAGGCAAAGTATAAGGACACAGTATAAATTATCCAAATTTACATGCAATGATCTCTACTCAAGCAATCAATCAAGAAGACAATAACAAGGGTAAAAATAGGAAACAAAAAATTCCCCGTTCAAGGGAATTGGTGGAATTGCACAAAAAATACTCAATAACTTTCTATAGAAAGGCACAAACCACCTACCTCGAGGTGAGAAGGATGATATACTCGGATGTTGGCTTTTGGTTTTCCCTCGGAGTGGACCCAAGTTTACACACCTTTCTTTACCAGTCATGTAGTCGCACGTGCGATACTTTGATGTACGTATATATATATACCTATACACATAAAAGAAATGCGTATATATATCCTGCAACGTAAACAACAATATATTGCTAAAATTAACAACTCAGGTAAACTGACTCTGGACCAGATAAAGGCCGCAAGGGTTTGCAGACTCAAATTAATAATTGAAAAGGCGTAAAATATACAATAATTATGTATATGCATTTTCTTACCCAACATCAGAGATAAAAAGTAATCTCACCCAACTGCAGTTGTCGGAGCATGGTCCACGTGTCCTGGGATGCTGTTGCACAATCGTGAAATTAGGAGAACACAACAATTAATCAAACCCTAATCGAGGGTTTTGGTCAATGCCAAAACGGCACCGAATATGCTTTGAATCACGACAGCGATGAAGAGGTCTATGAAGGAAGGTCATGCCTCCTTAGATTGGACCCAAACGAAGAACAACATCAGAGAAAACACTGCGCAATAAGGACCCGTAAGATTGGGGTCACACCGCCATGGGAGAAGGAAGAAGGTACTGTGCGAAGAGGGCTTGCCAGGCGCTGCTGCAGGGAGAAGTCGGAGAGCCTGGCCGTGCACTAGTAAGGAGAGAAGACTGGGGGCATCGCGCTGCATGACTTCTCAGAGGAGGCCACGCGCTGCTCACCTGAGGAAGGTCATGCCTCACATGGAGGTCTGGGGTTATGCTATCCTGGATCACGGAGCAAGGTGGAAGAGGAGTCCCAACCATGGGAGAGGTCCGCCACTACAGTAGATGCGGATAAGGAGAGACCATGGGAGAACCAAGAAGAGGAAGATCTTGAGGTCTCCCATGTCTAGGGTTTTTAGTAGGGTGCAGGTCACCTGTGCAAGAGGAGGGAACTGGTCGTGGGCTGGACAGCTGTGCGGAGAGGAGTCGATGTGCCATAAAGGGAGGACAGGAGACCTTGCTGAGGAGGGGCCGTGCGCTTCCTTGTAAGGAGGAGGAAGAGCCGCCTCGCATAGGAGAAGGCGTTTCCTGGTCTTGTGCTATTTGGGGAGAGGGATAATGAATAGATAACAAAATAATAATAAAATAAATAAATAAAGGCTCAATGCGCATGGGCATTGATTGAAGAATAAAAAAAAGTGGGCAAGGGGAAGTCACACCCCCTAGCCCAACACCTCAAAAAAAAACAAATTCTCTTTTTTTATCTCATATACTATTATATATATATTAAAACTAATCTCTCTCTCTCTCTATATATATATATATATATATTACACTATGTGTATATATATTATAGGCCATCATTAATGTTATATTTATAACAACATTCACAATAATATAATAATAACAATAATAATAATAGTCAACAATATTTATTATTAGGATTAATTACACATAAATCCTTAAATGGATTCTTCACCCATCTATTTAATTAATTAAGTCAAACATAACCCTTATTTAATTACTCAATTATTATTATTATCTAGAATAATAATAATAATGATCAAAACTAATAATTCTAACCAAACATTTAATTAAACGATCTCATTTAATTAAATGCTTCATTGCGAAGCCGCTGCAATTAATATAACGCGTTATTAAAACAACTCACATTTAATAAATTGAAAATCTTCCTTTAAATATAACCCAAATAATCCATCATTATTATTATCCAAAATAATAATAATCACTACCAATAATTATAGTTACATTTCTCATATAATCATACACTCTTTATTTAATTAAATCCATTATTGTGATCTTGACGCAATAACACATTATTAAAAGTAACGCTTCTTTAAATAAAATTCAACGTTAATTAAAATCCACTAAACCGTGTTTTTTATTTAATGTTATTGGTCAAACTGCAACCTCACATTTAATTTCGTTTGACTGCCATTTAAATAAACACGTCTGCGTAATATTTAATAATAACAATCTTCCAAAATTATTATTATTAAAACATCCACATTTCATCTCATTTGACCATCATTTTATTAAACGTGTTTTCACAACATTTAATAATAATAATCTCTCACTATTATTATTATTAAAACATCCATTAATTCAAATTATTTAGATAACACATTCTCACAATCGGTCAACTGTGCGACTTGACCTGCATGGTCTAACCACCCATGAACAACCCGATGTCACCGCTTGAACTGGTTTGTGCACTCAGAACCTCATTCTGAAGCGCAGTTTTAAAACGGACCCACCGATAAACCAATTTTTTTAAAAAATCTCGTATTTTATCCGGTCTAAGAATGCGGGTTCTTACAAAATTGAGTAATAGTTATGTGAAAATAATAATGTATTTCATAGAATGGTTTTTGTGAAGCAAAGACTCAAATGTCTATTGCACAATGAAAAGAAATTGTTTCTTCATGAATAATGGAGGTGCATGAAAAATGCAAGAGTTTCAAGAAAGATGATGTTCCATGACAAAAAAAATGTTATGCGATTGATGGGAGTTTCTCGATCAATCACATATGTTATAAAAAATGTGATATTGTTTTTAAAAAGTCATCCAATGTTTGAGAAAAATAAAAAGTTATATGAGATTTGTGAAGGTAGAGTGATTCCAAAAAATTCAGAAGGGATTTAATAGTGAATTTTTGGAAAGTTAGTATTCCTCAATTGGATGAAATTATAAATTCATTTAAGTTTCTAATTCTATTTTAGGGTACAATCATTACTAATAATGAAGGGACCAACATGACCATAAAATTCATGTGAATCCTTTCAAGGGTAGTGAGCAAAGGTAGAGGACGAAGGTGTTCCTTTCCACTACTAGTGACCCACAAAAGGAAGACTGAGGGAGTTACCCATGGGAAGTAGTGAGTTGTCCCTTAATATTGTAAAGTAGTGATCATGGTTATATATGCGACCTATTCAAATCCTTATGATGTAATTGAGCTTGGGTATAGAAGTGTCCTAGCCTGAACTATGATTTGGCACTAATCCATATTAAATTAGGTACATTAACACATTCATGTTGTAGCATCCTCGGGCACATCCCAGTGGGGGTGAAACAAGTAAAAATTTCTGTGTCCATGTGCTTAAATCCATGGTTTACCATCTATACATCATAATCCCATAAATTTTAAATAGAAAATTGAATATATAAAACAATAAAAAAATATGACCTCTTTTATAATGATGTCATGATCTAGTGGGGAAGGAAGAATTTAACAAATAACAGTTATTCTCTGATTTGACCCCTCTATTAGGCTATCTAGTCCATTTTAGACCAAATAATTGGTATTATATAATTGGATTCATTAAAAATCATATGAATTAGTTCAGTCAATTGTTTACAATGATGTTTTATTTCTCTCTTTTCTTAGTATTCCATAGAAAATGGATGAACTTAAAATAAGAAGGATATGTTTGGTGGAATTTCTCAGTGTGGATGTATATATGGAAAGAGTGTAATTTAGTTGAATTTAACCAACAAGGTAACATATTGTGACACCATTTAATCATAAAATGATACCAAACGAATGAATGAAGAACCTGACATGCGAAGTGATGTTGGAACTAATGATTAGGATGAAATTATAGGATGACTAATAATAGATGTTTTCAACATGGAAACTAAATTGGATAAAAAAATGAAAGAGTAAAATAATTATCTAGATATTATAATCCTACTTTTGGAAATTGATGTCATCATGATAAAAAGTTTATACAAAAGGATTATTCATTTGAATATTAATCATAAGGATAATAATGATTCCCAAGACGATGCACTGCAAAATATGTCTACAATGATAGGAAAACTCAATGATTATGAAAAGGGAATGAATCTGAACTCATTATAAATTTAGAATCAAAAATAAAAAAATGATGATCTTTTTATATATCTATCTAAACTAGTTCGAGAGAAATAAAGGCCTCAATAAGATAATGGGTGTTGTACAATTTCTATTTCTTAGAAAAATTTCAAAATAAAGAAGAAAATTGACATAGTGGATAAACTCACTTGAGAATTGGAATCTAATATTAGTAGTTAAAATCATCTCAAAAGAAATTATATTTATCAAATATATTCAAGGGATATGAGTATTGAACAATTGGGAGAATATCTAGAATCAGTGATGAATGGAGTGGGGAAATCTAATACAAAAGCCTTGACCAATTTTAAGGATGCATTGCATTAATTATTTGACTATCCTTCCGAAGATAATAGTGAAATGAAGTGGTAATATTCTATTTTTGTTGAAAAACCTAAAATTATTGTTTAATCCCAAAGGCCATCTAGTTTTGGAAAACATGTATTTCAAAATTATTAACCCACTTCCATGTAATATAGGAAAAGAGATGTGAATAGATACAAAAAGTGAGAAAATTGTGCATGTGTAGAAAATATATCTAAATGGGTTTTTACAAGAAGTAATAATAATATGTACAATTTCTTGTGAGATGCATGTTGATACATCATGTCTTGTTTCAGATTATTTGGAATATAATTCATGATATTATGAAAAAATTGATTCAAATGTAGAGAATATGAAAATTTTTCTTAGGAAAACTTGAATATAATCCCTTATAATTAATGAAGCCAGGAAATTCTACCACTAAGGAAAACATGGACACACAATGAGTATGTGTCAAGAAACTTAGAGGATCGATGTCATAAGAAAAAGAACACCTGATGTATCAATATATTATCCTTTATATTATTTCACAAGGTATAATTTTAAAAGTATATGTATTATACATTAAAATAATGGGAATTTGGAAAGATATTGAAGCCATAAAAAATCATGGAAGGAAAATGAACTCAATAAAAGATCCCCAAGTCAAGGTGTTTGTAATGAAAAAGCCAATATTAGAAGAAAACACGGTTCGTTAAAAAATAGTTTTACAACCTCAAAGGAAGTGTGGGGAACTCAAGGAAATATTTATAAATTAATATATCAATTACACTGAAAAAAATCCTATTGGGAAGAATGATAAAAAACTGGACGAAAAAGGGATGAGATACTTGAGTTGTGACTGATAAAAATGAATATTTAATGGATGTCTCAACCCCATGAAGAAAGTGTGATGTTAAAAGGACAAATAAAAATAGAGAAATGAATATATAATCACTTAAAATTAAAATTTTATGCCACATGGTGATAAAAAAATAATGAAAAATATCCCTCTAATGGAGGAAGAAGAAAGTGCAGAAAACTAGTGAACAAAATCCTTTAAAAAGAACCATTCATGAAAAATGACATTTTGATTGAGAAATAATGAAGTAACTTAATATAATGCTATTAAAATAAAAAATTTTGAAAAGTCCAATCTACAGAACTTAAATATTATAATAAGAGTCAAAATGTGGATTAAGAATTCTTCATCATTTGGATTATAATAGTTTTGTTTGGATGGTCAATTGGGCAAAGATGAATAGTAGTGCAGTGCTTTATAAGAAAGTATCAAAGGATCAACGAAAATCTTCATCTTGTGGATTTGATATGTTATCATATACCTATGTGTTTAAATTAGGTTATCTAATGATAACATGTTTCGGGTTTCAGTTAAGAAACAATATAAGTGGAAGTTGTATCAAAATTTGTCAGGTGGTGATGTGACATAATCTAGATTGTAAACTGAATCAAATAAGGTACCATAGTGGGAGAATAAATATATACGAATTCAATTAATGACGTTAATGGCCTATGGATTCTTGATACGGATGGAAGTAATTCAATGCAATGGAAAGTGATGGTGTTATTAAGTCCATCTCTTTTTTCCTATATTGACTTACAACATTGTATGATTAGTAGTTTTTTTGATGGATCATTGCTAATAATAAAATGTGAAAAATGATGTAGTAAAAGAAGAATGTTTTTAGGTCTACACAGTGGGCCAAACAATAGGATGAATCTGATGTCATAGAGGGAGAAATTTTTCCCTTAATCACATGCATGGTCTATATGATATATAATGTTTTACAATTTATATTATCTGAACTCAAAATTATCTATTAGAGGTGAAGCATAAATATTCATGTATTTCATGATTATCTATATTGTTCTACTAAAAAGATATTCGCTATCTATTTTTGGTATACCAAGAATCTATGAGAGAAGATTTAATGTTTTCCAAAAAATTGTCTCCCTACATTGAAGTGTAATTGAACATATGAATTCACCTAAAAATTGGTATTAATTATTTTTATAAGTCCAATTCTGGATGTTCTATGGGTGGTTGTTTTGAGACCAAAAGATATTAATGTCATTTGTACCAAATTGGTAACTCCTGAAAAGATAAATGAAAAGGTAATAGTGATTCCAAACAATGAACAATTAGTTTTTAATGGATACTCTCAGATAAATGGTTTTAATGTCGAAGAAACAATATTACATATTGTGAGGCTTGATACAATAAGATTATTTTAGGCTATAGTAATGTAAAAAAACGCTAATTTTTTCTTTATGGATATCAAGTAAGCATTTATTAATGGGATTATGTAAGAATAAGTTCATATAGAGAATCAATATTGTTTTTACAATCATGAATATTTGAATAGGGTTTTTTGTCTAAGGGTGGAACTATATGGGATGATGTAAGAACTAAGAGCATGGTATTCTAGGCATGAATAATTTTTTATGAAGCTTGATTTTAATCATGGTGGAGTTGATTATAGTATGTATGTCATCAACGATAGTAATCAAATGATGACGGTGTTTTGGTATGTCAATGAAATAATATCTGGTGGACTATATGAAGCATAATGCAAACAGTTATTAGAAATCATGAAAAGTGAGTTCAAAATGTCAATGATTGGTGAAATGATGTTATTTACTTGGTTTACATGTGACATAAGGAATGAATGTAATATTCTTTTCTCAATATAAATATTCTATAGGGATTTTTGAGAATATTTGGAATGGATAATTTCAAGAATATGACACCTCCTCTTTCTACCAAGATGAAACTATTATGAGATAATGACTGAAAGGTGGTTACTATCATTGAATATAGGTAGAACATTGGAAGCCTGTGGTAATTAATTGCAACAAGACATGATATTGATTATTTGTCATGAAATTTATCAAGATATAAATAAAACCCTAAATATATATACATAATTTAAATTAAAGGAATAATCTAATATATTAAGGGATCATTATATATTAGTTTATTGTTCAATGAGAAATCATCGAAATAGTTATTTGACTATAGAGATACATGTTGGTCCAGATCCTCTGATTATAGGAAATAAATATTAGGTGGGGAATTATATGTTGGAGGATTTTTTTATATCATTTCTAACAAATAAACATTTCAATTCATTGAGCACTGAAAAATTTAAATATAATGTGACCACTGAAGCATTCACACCTTTATTGTGTTTAATGCAACATAATGAAAAAATGTGTGTTCTAGTGAAGTCTCTTATCGAAATACATTGTTATAACTAATGTGTTATAAACCATTGAAAAAAAGTGATTCCATAACTCAAGGAAAAAGAATTTTAAAATCATGTATAATTTTATTACTGATTATATAGGAAGTGAGTTAATGAAATTAGAGTATGTGCATAAAAAACTACAAGTTAAAATCATTACAATGAAGGCCTTACCAAATGAAAATTTGAAAAACATTGGCTAGATTTGGGAGTTTGTTTGACTCCTAAAACATGAAAAAGTGTGATTGTGGGACCCCATATCCTTGAGGTATCATGTGTTTTTCCCTAATGTGCTGATATATGTTCTTTAGCATGTTATAGACAATGATGGAGTGACATTCGGGTTTGTTTAAAAAGGGTGAGAAGTTGTAGCTATGAATAGGGGAAAATGACTTAATCAAGACATGAGGAGAAGCTGATAAGTAGAGCAGTAGATTAGAGGGATTTTTAAATAAGATGATTCTAAATATGATCAATCAAAGGTTATATATCATTATATATGTGGTTCATGAAAAAATTGTAATAGTGGTTTGGGAATGAAGTGATTCATTGAAGAACATTTCATGCTATTATTTTTTATCACTACAAGCATGGATCATGTGGGATTAGAGTGTTTGATGAAAATATCCTTGATCATTATCTAAATAATAATAAGAGAATGATGGGATAGTATTGATGCAGATTAATGAGGTATAAAATTGTGAAAATTTTACTACAATTCTAATGTGGGAGATTTTATGGAAGAAATAACTCAATGTAACATTGTAATATTTTTGGGCTGATTGTGTTTGTTGAAAAATTGTGTTCCAATGGATAGTGGTGGAGTTACAATGATATTGATAACCAGTTATGTTGAAAATGACACGATAAAATGAGATTTATTCTCTAGATGTGGTATAGAAAATTATGTATACAATGTGATTCCATTTTTCAGTGTTTCCCAAAATATTAGGGTCAAAATTTCTGATGATAGAAAAAGGTGTTTTTAGAGAAGGATGTAATTTCATGCAAATTAACATTGTTTCATACAAGTGTTATTTTGATTTTAAAATTTGAATGAAATTTTTGATTTAGGATCACATAATCAAAGTTAGGCTAATGAAAATTGTGAACTTAAAATCTAAAATTGCACGAATGTTGTAATTTTTGTGACATAAGAGTTACACACATGGGCTGGTACGTAAAAATTTTATGTTACAAATATGATGTAAAAATTAAATTTTTTTTCTTGGAGGAATATGTGAATATGGATGGAGTTCTATATAGATATGTATTTGTTGCACAAAAAGAGGAATTCGTTTAAGGATTTTTCACGCAGGGTTATCAGGGTCTATAAATAGGAAGCTAAAGACGATATTTTAGTAGATTTGGCCATTCAGAAAACCTGGTCTATGAATCTGAAAGTACATTCATATTAAAAATAAATCTTTTTGCATAATGAGTTAAATTATTAAATGAATCAAATGTTTTTGGCGTGTATAAAAGAACTCATTTCTTCATCTCAAAGGGAGGTGCATGAAAAGTGTATGATTTGTGCATAAGTGAACGATCCGAAAGAAATTGTATGATGTTATTGTGTTTAATGAAAAAGAAACAATGTAGTGTGCATGGTGGTAATGTTTAATGCAATTAATCCAATGTTTGTGAGAAATAAAATGTTTTGTGACATTTTTTACGGTTGTGAGAAGCACAAAAAAGTTTAGAAGAGATTTCCTTGAAAATCTATGGTAATGTGGTTTTTATCAATTGGATGAAATTAGAAATTAATTATAGAAAATATATTCAAATGAGGATGCATTCATTATTTAAAATTAATGTAATGAAATTTCTTTAAAATTTATGTGAATCATTTCTATATTAGTGAGAAAATGATGAGAAGAAGGTGATCCTTTCCCCGAAAAGTGATACATAGCAGGAAGATTTATGTATTGAACCTTGAGAAGTAGTGGGTTATCCAAAAAGATTGTTTTTCAATTATAACAGGTATAGAAGATATCTATCTATAAAATTGTAATGGTATTTAGCTTGATCATATTATTGATCTTTCCCAAACAATGAATTGGAAGTGACATATATTAAATTTGGAACACTTGTACAATTCCATTGTATGATCTCTGGAAGTATCCCAGTGAGGGTGGACAATGTAATCATATATGTCTCCTTGTTCTATATTTCTTGATTTAAATTATATGCATAATCATCATATAATGTAAAAAAAGAAAGGACAATATAGGCAGTAATGTGAAAAAATATAACCCTTATAATAAAGAGGCCAAGATCCTATGAGGTAGGAAAACTTTTAAAAATTATATTCGCACCCTGATTCGCCCCACCTCTCAGTGTATCTTTTCCCTTTGTCTACCTACAGACATTATAATATTGGAATTGTTCATTGATTTCAATGACCTACCAACTCCATCTCCGTAAATATTCACTATTGATCTTGGTTCATATAGTTAATTTTTTGATGCCTCTATATAGGTAACCGGATAAGATTTCTAGGAATGTTTATGGGAAATACATACATGAGATTGAGCCTCTTATTAATGACTACATAATCTAAAAGGATTTTAATATGGGTTATATTACATTACTCTCATAATTTATGTGATACACTATATTGTTTATCACCCTTGTCAAATTTTTGAAATTAATTGAGGCATGAGTTCTCTATCTTCAGTTTTGAGCTACACCCAATTTCTATATGACACCCTCATCACATAATTTTCATTTGAAAAGGTGTAGATTCTACGTAATTTATTTTATGCTATAATAGAAATGTTTATGTTGTACTCTCATCATCTATGTTCAATATAGAGAGCCATAGGTTCTTCTTCAAAATCCCATATGAGAGATTTTTTGTTACTCAAATACATGGTTGAGAGTCATTATTCCCTCATACAAAGTAAATGAATATATAATTTTGATCTTAGTGAGGATATATTATAGTAGATTGTAGTTCCCACTGATTCAGACGAGTCTAATAATAAATTAATTTTTTTGTGTGTATTGTGATTGTACTGACATCAGATGTTTACCAAGGGAGCCTAATCCTCATGCAAAAGAGGTTCTATTAGAATATAATACTTTTATTTCTATTTGGCATGGACTTTTATACATTATATGTAAATTATTATATTGATAATTCAATATATCATGGTTATTTGATAGTTGATCATTTTTTTATTGATCATTCGATATGTATGCACTTTTTTGGATTTATCATCATCATTCATATGTGGTTATTTTGAATCATATGATGTTGGACATAAAAAACGTTGTTAGGGTCATTGTCATGTTTTTTTTAAGGAAATTAAATGTTGTTTTATGTGAATTTTTCATGGTGATATTGTTAAAGATTAGTGGATCGCATGGAGAATCCATTAGATTAGGTCGCAATCTATGATAATGATTCCATGAAATATTAATTAAAATATAGTCCCATAAGAGAGTGATTCCCAATAGGGAAATTCTTATCCATGACATGGTCATATATGGTTCTCTAAATAGTAGATTTTAATGATTTTCCACACCTCTTTTTAGGAACCAATGACCATCAATGTGTTTTACGATGAATGATCATGAGTAGAAGATACAGTGAAAAACTACCATAATCTAAAATTTTGTATAGTTCCAATTCAACGTTGAAAGTTGATAGTAATGGTAATGGGATACTGCTTTTAGGTGATGGATATTGTCATTTGGGAGATAATGTAAATCATGGTATATTTTTCATCCTCATGTTA
The DNA here is from genome assembly GCA_963277665.1 of Viscum album. Classification (NCBI taxonomy): domain Eukaryota; kingdom Viridiplantae; phylum Streptophyta; class Magnoliopsida; order Santalales; family Viscaceae; genus Viscum; species Viscum album. Next base: position 1,005,849,835 of record OY728119.1, on the reverse strand, counting down.
TTGACCCTCACATGAGTTATTATTTATTTTTCATATTGTCAATAGTTGGAGATTCTAGTGGATTCCCAATTTAAACCCTTTCCAACTAGAGATTTCCCACATATAGTTATTTTATTAATCTTTCCACTTCTCATTATGAATGATCAGAATATTAATATATGGTTTTTGTGAGTTGTAGATTATTTCTATATATATTATTTGATCCGATCAGAGAGTTCAATAAATTCCATTATGAAAAGTGTTTATTGATTTTTTGTGATAATACTTCTTGATCATCTTATTATAATTTAAATTTGTCATTTTTTGAGATATAAAGGAATTGTGTGTGTATCCATCATGGAATATAATAGGCCTTACCATACCTATCTTGTTGTGTGTAGGGTAATATTATTGTTACTTCATAGTGATGTATAACTGTGTATGTGGTAAGGTCTACTACCAAAGGTGATTGCGATCCCCATAGTATTGGAAAGCTATTCCCATCATCAAGATGTTTGAGCTATACATGATATTTATAATATATTAGAATGAATTTTAGATTTAAGGGCCTACATATAGTTATATATTTTTGAGGACCTCATGTGTGAAATGAATTCAATTTCAAGTATTATGTTCAAATCTTTATAGTTGTAATTATGTTCTTAAATATATAATTTATGTCTTTCTAAGACAGAATACTCCATTTAATCTATTTATAAAAGGCCGTGTTTGGAATTCATTGAAATTTCTTGAGTCATACCTCAAGAGAATTAGTAATGTAATTACTATGTGCCGCGAGATATGTTAATTCATGGAGTACTATTGGTCTTCATATGATTGAATCTATAACATTTTTAGTGATTTTTTTGAAAAAAGGATACATTTTTGAACGTTTTAAAAATAGTGTACAAAATATATGGATAGTGGTAGAGGTTTATGGGATTCTATATGTGGTTTGAATTTTATTTTTTATAGATTGAGAGATATTTTTTTCTAAAATTCGACTAATTGTGGTTGCCCCTAACTCATCCATTTTATTATGAGAGGGCCACATTGATTTTGTGAATTTTATAGACATTTCTGATTGATTTTAAAAAAATTAATACTATTTTGGTATTGTGGAAGGTGGGGGGAACCTTTTCAATTTCCCAAGGGAGACAATGGAACTATATTGGAAATAATATTATTTATTTGTAGGAAATACTAAGTAAGGATGATGAAACTATATCATGTTTCTAAAATTTTCTTGTGATGTGAATCATTGGAGGTGTAAACATCAAACACACACACGTTCTATGTAGTGGATGAGGATACAATATCACGATGTTCTGGATTTTTTCCAATTTGTCATGTGTTTTCTATGGGTCTAGAGAATATTGAGCAGGTCCATGTGAATGATGAAACATTTCCACTTTGGATTATAGTGGAATATAATATGTGATGGTTAACTATGTGGTGTTGTATATATTTATGTGACTTTGGTGGATTCTATTGTTCTTAACACAAGAATACTGAAAAATACTATTATGATAGTTTTTTTATATAAATCACAAACCTATTGTGGAATAGAAAATGTATAATGGATTCTCATGAGTGTTCTTATATATATTTTATATAAAATCCCTCGTATCCTTTTTTTCAGGGTTAGTGAAATTGGTTTACATACCATTCTGGTAGTAGATGTTAGAAAATATATAGTGTTATAGGAGGACCATTCTTCCTTTCAAATAATTATATATTAGTACAAAGTCATAGGTAATCACTTTATATTTGTAGTGAAAAATGTATGGGTTTTTTCAATATAACATTAACCCTCATAAAATCTATAGATAGTTATGCTCCCACTAGTGTAGGCCTTGGGGGAGAATATTTTCATGATATTATAATGTGAGCCAGGTACTCTTATCATAACATGTCAACATATGATTTTTGGATGAGGAATGTTTTATGTGTAAAGGAATAGAAATAATTACCATATATAAGATTCATGTTTCCTTTAGAAGGATTACTTGGATATTAGTTGGAGATGAAATCTATATTAATGAATTAGGATGTTCCTTTATAAGAATATTGTTTACAAAGTTTGTTTTATTCTCCCAACTATGATTTAGGGGAAGTGTGTGTGATAGTGATTTCCACTTGGTGTTGTTTTTTTAAATTGTTTAAGGATCCCCAGTTGATTTCCTTGTTTTGGATGAAAGGGTTAAATAATGGGGGAGATATAATAATGAATCTTCTTCTAAAAAGTGACTTTAGCTCAATTTTTATTTTTAGAGTCTCTCTACATTTTATGGGTAAAACAATAAATTTAACCTTGAAGATTATATTAAAATAATTATCTTTTGGTTTATTGGGATTAAGTGTTTTGTGTTTTCCATTGGGCTTATCCAAATTAAAATTATGATCATATAAGTTCCTCAATAGAATTATATTAAGTATAAAAATATTTTTGTTAGATCAATAATTTTTTCGATAAATATTATATATATTATAAATGAATTAATAGATGAAAAAAACAAAAGTAGATTCCAAAATAGTAGGTTTACCCTCTGGATTTTTTAATTTGAGTATACATTAGGATTTTTTTGTTTGTTCAATTACATGTTGATGTTGAGTGAATAAAATATTTTAATAAATATAATTAATTTTGAAAATTAAATATGGAAATAGTATGGGGGTTTCCTATATAATTACACTCATTTTCACTATATATGGTTACCCATATTTTTTTTAATAACCCTATAGTGGGTAATGGAGAAAGGGTATTATAGATTGATTAATGGTGTATTGGGGTATAGATAGAAGCTCAAAGACAATATTAGTGAATGGGACTATGATTACATAGAGGAATTGATGTGATAGAAATTATCCATCAATGTATCTATTTAATTCCTCTTATAGGTGGGTTTATTTCATAATTTGAGTTTAAATATATATAATATTACACTTTTTTTGGCTGAATTGAGAAAGATTATTAATAGGATAATTTATCAATGAAGGAAACCATGAATGAATCCAAAAATATCATGTTCTTGGTCTTTTTATAATAGGTAATATATATTCATATAATTTTATTTTTTAAATATTTGAATTAGTGTGGAATTGATGTATAATTCCTTTATTTTAGTCACATTTTTCCTTCCCCACCACACACACTTATCTATCATCTCATGATCACACATTCACTCCCTTTTACAATTATGTTTATGAGTCTAATGTGTGATGGATAATGAATTAGGTTTGGTTCATGATGGAAAATGTGAGGAGGGATAGTGTTGGGGATATGATCACTGGTTATATGAATTTCAAGAGTAATAATGGTTTTTTAGATGGAGGCTATGCAATTTGGATGGGCGATTATATCACAACATGCAATGATTTTGGATAGATGTTAACCTCATAGCCTTCAAAATTTAATGTGTAAATTTAACCAGATGATTATATTCGATCATCATGAACAAGGGGACACTTCATCATGATGGAGGTAGTAGGGTTTAACAAAATTAAATAATATAAAATGGAAGAAAATTAATTTAAAAAAATGGTTTATAGGGTAAGGGTGGTATTTTATGTAACCCAACCATGAATTTATAAAATAACATTATTAATTTACTAAGAATAATAATAATTTTAAAATTAAATGATCATTTTATTATCATTATAATAATTATTCATTTTCTTAGTTGTACTAAATTTCATGACATGGATCGACGATCCACCAATGGAATTGCAATTGAGACTCTATTATGAAATATTCTAGACTAATATTGATATTTAATACAAATCATGCCAGAACCCACATTCCACATCAAATAATGTTTGTTATATATATTTATCATGAAAGGAATTTTTTCATCATTTGTATGTTTCTAATAAATAATTACCATATCCATTATGTTTTTACATATCGATTGCAATGGTGAGATACATTTACCTATCTAAATCTGGGTGAAATGTGAGATAATATAATGATAAATATTAATCCCATAAGACCCATGAATTGGTTTAGGCATGTAAATCGTTGTCTTCTTGGGGATAAGATATCTCTACACATCTATTTTGTGTTGTTCAGTGAGGTTTATGTCTCCATATTTTTAATATACCTATATTATATTACTCCCATTGTTTTATACCCATTTACTATGTGCTAGATATCTGATACTCATTATGTGTTACCTTTATCTATGAATTTATACCCTCCACAATGTTTTTGTGTTCTACTCAGGGCACAAGTCTTCCACTAGGGTTAGTTATCCCCTAAACTGAGATGCATTTCTTTGATATAGTGTACATTAAGAAACTATGGTTTTCTATATGGTGTATTGAATATACTCATATACATAGTAAGTTAATTTGTATGGGTTACTTCTCCATGTATAACATTTTAAATTACAATTGGTTCCCCTAGTGATTTATAGAGAAAATTTATAATATAGAGGAAACATATGGTACGACAGTCAATCAATTACCAAGTGTTGTTTAGTACAGTTGGATCTCCATATTATATTCAAGATGATATTTCACTTTGTAATAGGATAATTTATTAATAATACATCATTTATTGTGAATTATGTGGCACCTATTGGTTTCCTTTGAGATTCAATGTATTGTTGTATATATACTTTGAACATTGGGTGGGATTTATAGTACTCTTAGTTTTCCCTTGTTGTTCTTTTGGGTACCCTTTATTCTAAGAAGATTCAAGATGAAATAATTTTTTTGTGATTTATATATTATATTTTTATGTGTCACCACCGATTCCAATATATTTATAATAATTATTTATTTATCTTTAATTTTTATAATTTTGGGCTTAATAAAATATATGTTTATACCCACTCTTATACAAATTGTTTCATAAACTTGTATTGTGTGTGCATATGATGAACATGTTTAAATGTTGTTTTTGTGGAAGTGTATCTCATGTGTATTCTCTGAGATGAATCTTCATGAAACATTTTTATTCTTGATGGATCATGGTAGTTAGTTTCCTCAACATGATATCATGTGAATTGATGAAAATGCATGTGTAAAAACAATGAGGTGGGTCCTTCCATCATCTATTTTTAAAAGATATTAAGAACCCTATAAAATATACAATTTATTTGGGATTTATATGTATCTATTTTCATATTTATCTATTTTATATATTTTTCAATTATTTGTTAATCTCACGTTGGTGTTGTTGGATATCGACATTATATTGATATTTATTGGATACATGTTCAATGAGGATAATGGAATCCATATTTTGATATTTCAAATCAATTATACTTATTAGACATTGACCTATTAGAAATAAGATATAGGAGGGACACTAATATTACTATTGGCCTAGGCGGTTCCATACTAGACCTGGTCATGATATTCTGAGTACAATTATATTAATTATAATTCCATGAAAACCAAATGTGGGGAAGAAAAAATTAATCAACTAAAAAATGTTGAATAAGGGAGAAATTATAGGGAATTTATGATTCTAGACATACACTATTTATATAAAACAAATGGACAGTTTAATGTTTCTACTATCAAATATCATCTTAATGAGGGATAATATCATACAATTAACTAGGGATTCTCTAAATCCATAATTATTATAGAAAATATCACAAATTTGACTTGTATCTATATAGGATCCAGGAATACATATATAATTGTAAGAAAAGAAACATCCAAACTACTAGATCTAATAACATCCATGACATGACTTGGGAAGTGTAATATGGAATCCACATGATTCCATATAATATTTATAATCCAAATGACTAATTTCCCCTCTAATCTGTGACTACACATCCTTATGTGTAAACACAATACTATAAAAAATATAATGTGTATAACCCAAATCTTACCAAACTACATGTTACAATCTTGTGAAGATCAATCCTTGAGGGAGAACCTTCACCTCATTGGGTAGTGTATGTATACGAATGTACTAAATAAAATATGTAGGGCTAATATATTATAATATTATGGGTGTTTATTACTTCAATGTTATATGGTCAACCCAAAACATTTATTGTCCATGTGTTTTATGAATGAATGCATTATATAAGAGGACTCACACCACATTTTTCTATAGTAGTTCCAAAATAAAATGAATTATATATAGGGATCCACATTATATTAAAACCATTTAACCATGGGAGTACCCCTGAATGATATTTATAAAAAAAATTATTCCTAGACCTTTTAATGTCCATTTGGTAGTTTCGAACCCCATGGATACGTCAATCACCATACAAGAATAAATTTGTACACATTGTTTTATTAATTAATACAACCCCCATAACATTATGTCAATAGCCATGAGAAGCCAAAAGGATCAAACCCCGACATTGTTCATTCAAAAATACTAATGATAGTCTCTCTTCTCCCTTATAATATTAACACTATGAAAAAGGTGTAACAAATAATAATTGATAGCTAGTATAGAAAATTTATATAGAAGTACCTAGCATGTATGCCTTGGTCTATAGCTGAGCCTAAATTGATATTATTATACATTAATATTTTTTCAACATGATGTGTTTCATATGGTTATATATCATTGAGATACTAAATCTTATCAATGTGTAATATAAGAATCCCAAGTCATTTAATATCATTCTATAAAAATATGGTCAAGAATAATAAAGAACATGTTGGAACTATGGGTCAAACTTATGTGTACTATAAATACACCGAGATGTATGTGATGTTACAACATGGAATGTATCTCACCCAATACCACATTTATTAAATGGGTTGTTGGGGAAGGATCTCTAGTACACCTCATGGTTATATATTGTACATAAATGACTTTTTTTCATATGAAATTTAACTAGATCCAACATTAATAGCAATAGATATAAGTGATCAATATAATTTGTTTCTAAGTTGAAATATTCTATGAGTGATAATCTGAGATCTTGCAACCCAAACTGCCTGTAAATTTCATCACCACCAATATTTTCATAGTGAATAATTGGTTAAAATATCTAGTTATATATATTATCTTCATTATTACTTTGGAATCCCATTCCATCATTTATTTAATCCTTACAGACCATACAATGAGAGATAAACACCCAAAATATACGTTATAAAACATTTCATTGTGGAACCCTTCAAACATCACCCCTTATTTTCACTCAACAATGTGGTGACACACCATTATCTTATAGCTCAATTTTAAACTCATGGAATTCATACACCATGGTTGATTTATCAATCATCCATTTTTTTATCCAATGGTGAATCTTAATGGGATTGATACTTATTTATGAACTAGAAATTTCCAAGGGAAAATAAATAATGAGAGATGGGCGAATTTTCGTGGTTTTTTATTTTCTCCCTCCATTATAAAAATCATAGTAATAAATTATATTTCATGTAAGATAAACTATGATACAAATTATAATAATATAATTTTAATATTAATTGTCTTATAAAATTTACAATGGATAAATAAGAAAATATAATGATGTAATCCATTTAGAAATGTGAATAATGAGGAAAAAATGAATTAATAAATCCTATATCATTAGAGGTATACATATGGTAAAATACATGAGCTCTTTAAATGCATGAATCATCATAAATGGATCACAAATTCGTCATAGTTTTATTGATTAATTAACTATATCATGATGTTCTAGAAATTATATCCCAAATCACTATATATCTGAAGTGTTTCATCATAATAAGTCATATATAACTGATGTCTTATGGTGAAAATAAGTATTTAAAGTCCAAAAATTGGATATAGTATATTTTAATTGAAGACTCAAAAGTACTCAATCTAGGATGTAAATACTAATCAAAAGGATTGTTCATATTCTATGTAGATATCCATTTATGACAGAATAATAGTTTCAAAATTAACTCTTGGGAATCATTTAAATTATATCATTTTTTTCATATATAGTATAAATATTAAATTTTAAAATAAATATTAATATTTTTCATTAAATACACTTACTCAAAATCTCACTGAATTTTAGCCTAAGGGTAATCACCATATCCCTATATTGATATAATGATTAATATATTTTTTACACTGCTACTATTGTGAAATTATCTTTATGTCCCTTTTTATTGACATCTGATTGAAAAAAAATTGGTTTATATATGACCCTAATAAATCCAATGTCACAACATTATCCTCCGCATTAAACATTTTATTATCAAAAAATGAAATCCAGGGTTGTTATAGAAGGATGATCATCAAAATACTCATCAATATGATGGGATGTACTAAAATGAATTTCATCCACATCAATAGTTCCATGATTTATGAAAAATCATAAAAATCTATAAAAATGAATATATTTTTTTACCAATACCATTATTACATTTCTCCTAGAGTCCCCACATAATCAAAAGAATTAAAAATGAAAAATAATTTTCATGAAATTCATTAATAGAAGAATAAAATCATAGGTCACATAACTAAATGATGATTAAAAGAAAATCCATTTTCACTCCTAAAGATCAACTAAAGATATGATAAAATAAAAACAATCAACCATTAAAATCTATATAGGTGAGTGTCATTATATTGGGAATCCTCCTACTAGAGAACTATGATCATTTCCTTTAAGGAGTGTCCTATATAACTATTACATGGAAGTAGTCTATTATTTCAAACTCAATTACATAGTATATAAAAATTTCTATCATAATGAATTATTTAGGGAAAAAATTATAGAATTCTCTTTAGTGCTTGTATTAAATTTTATTATATTCTTCCCAAAAAAACAAACCTAAAAATATTTCATAATAAAGAAATATGGGAATTCCATAACCTCTAAATTTATATAATATGGATTATAGAAACCACTCATCAAAATTTATAACACTAAAAATGATCCCATTTATCAAAGTATGAAAATTTTGGTTGGATTGTTCTCTTCTTGTAAAAAATGTCACTAATTAGAATATAAAAAAATAAATATAACCTCCAACTAACTACCCCACAACCATCCATTTTATGTAATTGTCCCATTTTACAAGAATCTTGGTTCTATAGTATTTACTATTCAGTTGTCATTCCATTTTTAGTTACATAACCCTGGATTACATATGCAACTACGCAAGAAACAAAAATCATATCCTATAAAGGCACAAGATCCACAACATAGTAAGGGTTTATATATGATGAGATCAAACAAAATATATTGAAGATACAATCTTCCAAGGGATATGATACACTCATAATATAACTTCTCAAAATACCCATCATGAAATAAAAAATTATTCTAAATGTAAAACCAGTACCTCTTAAGAAAAAATGGTGAAATTATCACCACATTTAAGAGAACATGAAGGTCCATCACCTGATCAAATCTGGCCATGAAACACCTTATGATCTATATCACCTAAATGGGACTTTGTAATATAATAGAATAGTTTGAGGAGACTGTAATCAATAAATAATATATAACACACCTTTATCTATAAAACAATAAACTACATTAATGATAAGAAATAAAGTTCCTCATCTATTAACTGAATGATTCATTACCCAATGGGGGAATTAGCTATCACACTATCAATATATGACTCTGATCTAATCAACCATTACTTCTCAAAACATCACTGGGTCCAAAAATTATAACTTTATATGGGATAAAAAAAACATAAATAAGAACTAAATAACAATGATTCCACAATTTGAGATCTTATATCAAAACTATTACTCTGAAATAAAAAAAGATGATCTTCTATTTGTTAACATGATCATATTATACATAAAATCTAAGAGGTCTTCTCATTTTTAAACATATAAAAAATAGGAATGGGAAAAATATTTTAACTATGTGTTCCAATAACATTGAAGGAGAGTTTTAATACTGCACACAACATCAATAAATGCTTAAAAAGTCTTTTAAAAACACTATATACCAATTCTATAATGAATGTTACCATTTATGATGACCTTTTAATGAAGGAATAATGTGGGTTAGGTTTTGAAAATGAATTCACACTTTCCATCACAATAATTGATCGTGAATTCACAATTACTATCATTCCATATGATTTTATGTTTACTAACTAATGTATATGTGTATATAATATCATAAGGATTAGGTATGCTTATATTTACTAGGGGAATCACTAAACCATGATGGTTGAAATCACCTTGTATACTCATTTTTGTGTCACATTTCATTACTATCACATGTTAAATATATTATGTATAACATATATTGGCCTCATTTTTACCAGGAATGAATTCAATTAAGGAACTAATACCATACCAAATATTATCTAACTACATAAGATAGTTTTAGAAGAAATAATTATTCATTATTTGAAATACTATTATCAATAATGGTCTAAAAATGCGGTCTAAGAGAATCCACAACTCGTGAAAAATTATTCCAGGGTGATATAATAGATCTCAATCTAGTGAAGAGTATGAGTCACACCTATTAGGAAAAAACATGCTACAAACAATAGTCAGTGTTGACTAACCATAGCTATCCATTATTAGTATACATCTATATCATTATCTACCATCGCCTTATGATAAAGAAAAATCATAATCTCATTGTAGTAATGTTCGTGGATCAAGTCATATTTTACATATAGCTTGTCCTACCAAACTATCTCTGAAATCTAATCAATCAAATAATACTCTAATACTACAATAGTAATTATGTGAAATAATTTTGTTCTATAAAAAATATGGAGGTTTATCCCTGACACCAAATATATTATCCATAGAAAAAAATTCAATCCTAATACCAAAATAACAGTGAATCTTATTGAGTAACTCTTATATTCTAATTCCTACTAAGGGACTCTTAGTATTTGGGTATGTATTATGGGATAATAACTATATTAATTAGAACTATAATATTACAGTTATGATTTTTTTCATGAATAATACCAATGAAATGATCTTGAGGGAGTACCTTGTGTAATTTATGGGCCTAAACATATACTATGACTTGATCTTGCATATATGTGAATAGTGTAGAATCTCTTTAAAAAGTACAATCCTCTACATATCTAATTAAAACCTCTTTCTAAAAAGGCACTGTATGCAACAATGTAAGGGAAATATCATAATGAATTTGGGTTAAATGTCATCTAATGTTGGAATTTGGCATCATTTATTTCTTTTAATGGTTGAATCACCATTTGGTTAGTAGGAATCTAAAACTTGACTAAGTAATTGACTCACACAATTAATCCTATCCCATATAATTGAGAAATATGTTCACCTAAAAACAAGAAATACACAAACCCATAAATGCATATAGTGAACTATAATATATACAGTATCAAAATTCCCTTAAGGAAATACCATATCCTCTATTAGATGGTGTACAATATTCAGATTGGGTAAAAAGAATACTTATTCAAATGGTTATAGCATATTACTACATAACCATTATTTTTTAAATTCCACATCAATAAATAAATTAGTGGTAAGAGTATTTAGACCAATAATGGGATTACCATGTCAGTATTATTAAATATGTGTATGATATTTGTGAGTGGAATCCATCATTACATAGGGTAAAAACACAAGAATTAGAGAACATCACGGTGAGTTTACAATAGATGGACATGAAATATCACAAAATAAAAATCTATGATTCCTAAACCATTGTTTATGTATATTGAAACCAGTACAATATTACTTTTAGTTGTTCGACAGAATATTAATGACCTGAGGAATGGAATCATCAAACATTATAACAAAAATGAGATCCCAATTGCATAAATTAAACTCCAAACTTGTCTACATTGATTCTCTAAGTTTCCACTCCAATCCTTAAAACTAATTACTCAAAACTTCAAATATATGGATATAACTACTCTAATTCCAAAATTATTTACCCCTTACCAATGAGACTCAATTATAGTATGTTGTAATCTAGGAATGCTAAACTATGAAAAAAAAATATATGAAAGGGGATGGAAACTACCATTGATAAAGAATAAACATACCTGAGAGGCATTATTTTATATCAACCTATAATATATATGAAACAATGATAAATAATATATATATATATGTATCTATATAATTTTTTTAAAATAATTTGTTTTACTATAAAGTAAATGAATGATTGTGAAAATGATTGCAAAATAAAGCACGAGATAAGAAAATCTAAATAGAATATAAATAAAATATTAACAAAAAAAATATAATAGTCACATGAATTTAGAAAATTCTAAATGGAAAGGTGAAATCATGGGCAGAGGTTTCCACTACTAAATTCTATCAGCATAGACCAATACAAACAGACCTTGGTTTACCAACACAAGATACAATTCTAATAATAATTCACTATGATTTAGATTCCTTAATATTTTCACCACACATGTAGGAACAAATACCATGTAGTGGGAGATTATAATTAAAATTAATTCAGAACCCCAAATAAAAAATGAATAAGGGAAGGAATCATTGTGATCAAAACTCAATTTTAAGTGATAAATTGATGGGATCTAGGAACCATGAAATACATTTCTAGTAGATTTCATAGGTAAATAGAGAAGTCATAACCACAATTGCTCAGCTCCATAATGTAACAAAATTTACAAGGAAACATGTATACTCAGAATCAATAAATTTAAAAATAAAAAATTGAGATATACATTTTTTTCTTGATAGATACAAATAATGTATAATGCATAAAAAAACCTGATACACCAGAACGACATATATCAGTTAACTTATTGGTTCCATATATAGTAACATATTTTAGGATATTCAAATTCAATAAAAATAATTAGTCCCCAAATAAATATAATACTTTATAGGGGTTAAATATTTATCATCAAATTTTTATCGTAATTGAAACAATAAGGTAGAATTCAGTGGGATTGGGAAAATTTGGACCTGATGCACCTAGGGGGTGAGTTAAGGTGTTTATCAATAAATTTTTATTTTATTAAAACATTAATAGGTACATTTTGAATATTATTTCATTAGGATTAGAAATTATTGTTACCATGTTTATTCTATAATATTTAAAATAATCCAAAAAATATTAATTAATAATATAGAATTGTAAAGAAATCATTGGATATATTTTTCCATGGTTTATAGCTAAGGGAAAATGAATGGAGATCAATTTTTCATTGTGTTGACATAGGAAATGATTTTTTTTTGTTTTACTTAACATTGAGGATTAAGAAAGGCACATTATCTATCCTTGGGCCAATACATTTCTTTTTCATCCACCCAATTCTTTAGTTATGGTTAAATTTGCATACTTGAGTGTCTCTTCAATGTTTTATAGATAGGATGTTCTCTTTTAGTTCATAATAGGACATTGAGAAACAATACTTCATTTTATAAAGTTATATAAAGCATTAACCTCCTCTTAGATACAATCACATTCTTCAATACATTATGAGGTTAACTCACTAACTGTGGATATAATATTTATATTCCGAAAACATAGAAGAGAATAAAAATTTTCCATACAAATACAATTACACATTGGAATTATCTTATTTCTATACTCCTTCAGCAAAAAAATATAATTTTACTATTTTCTTTTTTTCTTTATTTTTTCCACGAACCAGTTATATAATTGATGAAATCATTTTTATTCTTCCTATATATATAATATTTTAAATTTCCTATGATCAATCTTAATCATATTATGAATAATTATTCAATATTTTATTTGAATAATCTATAATACTACTTTTGGTAGTTTTATATTACTTTATTAAACCAACCCAATGATAATAATAGAAGATTAATCAACCATCACATAATAATATAAAATCATGGAGGTTGTCCCACAATTTTTATTTTCTCCAAAAAATTACAATTAAAATAATAGAATTTTTAAAATATTGACCCTATATTCCAAATTCAAATTCGAAATAAAATATCTCAACTATCCTGGAATTAACAATTTAAAATGTTCCAACATTCCTCCAGACATGTTCTCATCAATTATATCCATTACATGGAGTGTAATTATATATTACAATATAGTATGAGTCAATGAAAATTTATTATTAGTTGAAAAAAATATTCCATATAATTATTCAAATATCATTGTTTGGTTCTTCTATTCATTACAATCATGATTTTTTTATGGTGTGGTCAATTGTTCTATCATTCTAATCACCAATAAATTAGTCAATAAACCAAATATTGACAATAAAAACCATATAAAATGTCCATAGTTATATGATATGGTTTTAATAATTATATTTTATTCAATGAAATAACATGTTTTGGGACAACACATCATCTATTTCATAGGAAAATCTTAAATAGAAGTAAATTTAAATTTAGACTAAGTCTCCTTCAAAGATGAATATCTTTCTCATGATATGCCTATGGTATAATGTACCATATGAGATTTTCCATGAAAAGATAATTATTTCTTTAATGATGTACCCATATGAAATGATAGTATGACTAAAATAAATCAAACATGTATTGCATCATTGATGAAATATCCATGACATGGCTGAAAATATAATTAAAATCTCTATAGACAAAAAAACTAATTTTTCATACTCCTCAACCAAAATATTATAAATTCTCCCCAAAAAACAGACATTTAACATAGAAAAATTTATAATATTGGTAACATTCATAATCCACAGAATTTTGTAGCTTCATTTAAGAATAAGAATAAATATACATAAGAAGGAGGAAAATTTAGGTGTTTCTTAGAAGTAGTATATCTATACCTCATTAATAAGTAATAGCGTATAAATAACCTTCAATAATCATAAATTATGTTATGAATATGGGGTATTGGATTTTATTTCCCATTTTTTGGTTCCTAGAAAAAACATATGCATTATCCATCAGTATGAGACATAGTTGAATTTATAAAACTGTATATTATGCCATAGTTATATTACTCATCTGATGATTCCTTGATATATATTCTAGATTACAACTCTGTTAAATATTCCTCAAACAATTTCAAATCACTTTCAAACACATGAAAAGAGATATATATATATATATTGATGCATATATTCATTTCATGTATATTGTTTCTATGTTCACACTTTACATAAATATTTAATTTTTACTCATACTTCACCAATAATTCATGATTTTAGCGATTGAAAAAGATAGAGAAGCAAACTAAACATTGGTTTGATAATCTACCCTACTTATTTAGATATTGAAAGTATCATAAATCTATCCTATATAAAATAATATAGGTTATCAGGGCTATAGGTTTAGATGACTTGTTTTTAATAACCATAGAAATTAACATGAAAAAGCAAAAACATATCTAGTTTTTGAATTTCATTATCCCTCTCTCTCTTATAATATCATTGGGGTACCCTCTCCTATCTACTCACCATTCATCAATATTTGAATTTCATCGTATTTTTAATTTCTATATAAGAAGCATGATTAGGAATTACAATTATCCTCAACTTCATGATGTCATGATTATGAGATTTTGTTCTCTCCCATTGTCAGGTATTCCTTTCCTACCCATTTGACACAGCATATTGAGATCTTAAAATCCCTTTTCTAAATCCAACAATTATAAATTTTATTCCAAAAACATGGGATTTTTATATTCATATTGAAAACTAGATCTATATTATCATACTTTTTACTCCATATATAATATGCGAATCATTAGGATAATCCACTTGTTTACCAATTCTTTGTCCCTCCCAATACCTATCAGTGTTGCGGGATTATAAAAAAGTTAAAAAAAATTAGTTAATCCCTGATTCATTTTCTGATACCACTATTTTAGTGAACACAATTCTATATTTTAATTTCAACCACTAAATAATCTATGAATATGATTATTTAACATTTTCCATCTTTCAATCTCGTATCCACATTCTCTATTACAGTCTCATTTTATCCAATAATTATCATTGAGGTTGATTAAAACTTGGAATTGAGTCATTAAAAATTCATTTATCTGTATATAGTCATAACTCATTATAGGATACAATATTTTATGTAATTAATATGACGGATAACCATTTCACTAACTAAAATTAATAAAAACAAGAAATTTGATACTTTCAATATCTTTTATGGATCTTGTGATCTCAATCAAAAAATATAAAACCTTAATAAATTATATAGTAAATCCTATGTGAGTTACTAATACAACCATATTAATATAAAAGTACTGATTTTTTGATATAAAATTGTTATAGATTTTGTTATTCATGTACATATCATAACCATGGGTCATATTATTTCTCAAAAAAGATAAACATACTTTTAGTTCTCATCTCCATCTCCCATTAAATTCCATTGATAAAGAAAGTGTAGAATTTTTGTAATGATCTACAATGGGGATCATTAGGTTGTTATAATATTTCAATATATGATATACTTGGATTCATAATGAAAAATAGTTGAACCCTAATTATTTGTATGTGAAAAATAAATATGAAATCCATAATCATTTTTATTCTATACAAATATATCATGTAATTCTCCTAGTGGTTAAATTAGTCTTGAGAAAGAAACTAACATAACTAATTTATTTCGAATGATCCGAGGATTCCACCTGAACATTAAAACATATCATAAAATCCTATTCAACAATAGTTCTATACTCCATTTTATTTAATTTATTTATGAATGAAACTCTAAATTATTTTTACAAATCAAATTTGTTTTTTCATGAAATGTAGAATTATATGATGTCATTAACACTATTTCATATTATTTTACATGTCTAAATAGAATATAAGTATAGAAAACACTCTTACACCTCTTATTTCATTTTTTTGCTTCTAGAATATACAAATAATATTATCTCTGTAATATCACCCAGTGGGCCATATATGACCCTAAAAAAGAGAAAAAAATCAAATACTATTAAAAAAAATTAAAAAAATAGAGATTTCTTTCACCAATGATTCTAATATAGAAGAATGTGTCATTTTATCATAGGAAAACCATTTACTAATAATATAATTCTAATAAATTCTTTATGTAAAACCACTTATATAACCATACTTACTATTTTTATAATTGAATACTTCTTATAAAATGGTTCCATATTTATATCCTTAGTTAAAATCATCTCAATAGTACAGCTTTAATCCATTAATTTATTATCACAATATTCATTATTATTCTTTTTTAACCATCAAAGGGAAAATCCATCAGGTATCCACTCATTCATTACAATTTCATAGATAAAACCACTTCGACATTTCATTTTGTTATCCTTAATGATATCCAAGGGATAAAAATCATCAATTTTCATAATCTGAAGGATTACATCTAATATTCTATTTAATTTGGTGTAAAGAAAAATAAGACTTTTGGTGCCTGGTTCATAATATATTACCTTATTTCTTTAATTCAACTAAATTCATTAATATATTCTCCATACTCATAAATTTATTTTTATTTCTTCTTAATTTAGTGACCCTCTTATTTTTATTCCATTTTAATAATTCATAATAATCTATCAATGATACTTTGGGAAATCTCCAATTTCCATTTCTCATTTTTTTCATCTAACACGGTGACATTATTTTTTAAAGAAACAAAATTTTCTTCCTTCCATCCATGTATAATTTTTATTTTATGAATAGGCTTTCAAATTTTAGTGATTCCATAGTTTTTTTCAAGAGTATATTTCCATATTATTATGGTTAGTTTAACTATAAAAAATCATGATGAAATAATACCCTTAAAATAATTCTTCGGTTGAGATTTGGTTTTTTCAAATCACACTCATATGCTAATATTTATATTTTAAATAAATGACTCATAATGTTTACTATTATATTAAATAATGTCATAGCAATTTTACCTTCCTATAAGATCCATTCCCCTTGGATATTGCACAACTACTATGTCTTTTCCCCAAATCCATAATTTATTACTTCTTACTATAGATTGATGTATCCATGTAATAATACTAATAATTTGAATTTTTATTCAAAATACAAATATATCCCTCATTCTTATCATTTATATAATTCTTATTCATTAGTTGTCCATCTAAATTATCTTGTATACAACTATTTTCCATGTGTTAAGTCAGTACTAACTCTTTACAATACTGTTCTATGATAAAAATGGAGGCTCTATGGATTATTTCATTTACATGAATAATTTATTCCAAGTAAAATATTATTCAGTTATATCTTTTTTTTATTACATTATTTTTATTATTGCAATAGTATCATTTTAATCCATCTATTTATTTATAAAATATCTATTATATTTTATAAAATCTTCAACATTTGATTAATTTATTCCATAATTATCCTATAATAATGTCACCTCTCTTCTTAATAGTGGATTATTGTCTTATTTTAGACATAATAAACATAATATTTATTAAATTATGTGGTTAATAATTAACAACCATCATAATCCATGAATATAGGTGATATATAAATATTATCCTCATATTTACAAGATCACCACCAACCAAGTCAAAATAATATATATGTGAGGAATATTTTTGTTTGACCTCATTGGTAATAACCAATTTCTTATATTCCTTCCTCTTAAAAAGCATCGTACTTCCTAAAAAAACATTTTCATCATATTAATTAGATTTCAAACCAATTCCATAAATCGATTCTTTTATATCCCTTTAATAAACCCTATTCTCATAACTCAACATAGATATAATATAAAAAAATATCCAATCTCGTTTAAATATCATTTTAAAACATGAAATGAGGTAGCATCATGAATAAAAAATATTTTATAGATTAAATTAAAATATCATAGAATAAAAATCAATCTAATTATTTCTTTGATATATATCATATACAATTCTATAGTTTCTTAGTAAAAATAATTTAATTATAAATAATTTATGATTGATTTTGACCTGATCATTCATATATGATATGAAATCATTCATTAAATAAAAAAATTAATTTACATAATTTTTTATTACATGTTTTATTTTTAATAAAACTATGTGAATCCTATGATAAAATCAGAATGATGACTATGTTTGAAAACCATTGAATGATATGTTGAATATTTTATAATAGTGAAATAGAGAAGGATTCCAGAAATGGTGATTTCATAGAAGAATTGATTTCATGTTAAATGGAAATACTTCTAATATAATTGAAAATTAAAATTTTTATTATGTTAATATGGTATTTATCTAGTCCCCATGTACTATATATATATCTGGAGGTATCCTTAAATTCCCCCAAGACGTAGTAATGTGAGTCACTCAACAACATTTCCTTGATTTATTAAATAAAATATATTTTAAAATTATTCATTGGGGTGAAATGGTTATGATTGAAGGATTCTTTGGAGACCAAAAAATATTTTTTCACTCTATTTGAAATGAATTCATTATAGTCATTATATAGAATACTATGACCATTATTTTTAATAAAAATTTCAATTTGAATAACCCCTTTACATTTTAGATATGAAATATGATCCCAACTAATCACTATTTTATTACCTCCATATTTTGAAATATCCAATTGGGTGGGGTATAAGTGATGTTGTGGTTCCCTAATTGGTTTAGACTCATGCTCAATGTGAAATATATTCATTCATATGAATTTTTTAATATAAAGTATATCATTAAATGTATATATGGTAATCTTTTTAAACATTATAAAAAAGGCCAATTATTTATATGATATCTTTAAGAGAGTGTTTGTTGGAAATAATATTTTTTTATTAGAAAAAAACTTTATCTGATGTATATTAAATGTCACTAGAAAGTGGTTTCAATTCAATTAAATGCATGTTGAGAATATAGGGTAATGTTTTTTTTGGAAGAATATCACCTATACCCTCTATCATAAAACTACTATCTCTTCATCGTGAATATCAATATCAATGTTCGTTATAGAACCAATGATGATTTGAAATCATCCAATATGTTTGAAATAATCAAATTACTTATAGTTATGACATTTTTCAATAATAATATAGTATATTCTTGATGAATCATCCCCCAATATTTTAAAAAGAGAAGAAAAAGAGGATATGTGATCAAAATATGAATTGGTAATTCTAAAACCCATGGGGTAATCAACGTTAATGTCAATTAAAAAATAGAATTTCTCCTCAATGGTGTGTTTTATTACATCATTAATTTTATAATTCGAATCATCTAAACTAAATTCTATGAAAAAAGATCCATTATTTAAATTTATTATTATTTTTTAGTTTTTTAAAATTTAAGACACTGAAGCAGTTCTATGTGCACCTTAATTTATCATCCTCTATTTTATGCAATTAAAAGTCTATAGGGTAACACAAGATACTTCACTCTTATAAACACATCCTTGATCACACATCATGGGTGTATCTAAAAATTATTCATTAATTCTAATACACTTCCTATGATGTACAATTTTACAATATAAAATTTTATAAAATCAAGGGAGGAATCACAATAATCGAAGTAGAATGATCAATAGTAGTAATAGTGAAATTAAACTCTTTAATGTTTAATGTAATTGAAGAATTTTTTGGATCCCTAACTACATCTAGTAATTTTTTTAATGGATCCAGATTCATTTCATCCAAATCATACTCTTTTATCCCTTGATAATCATTAATGTTGTGTATAGTGTTTCTAAATAAACATTATCAATCCAAAAATTTTATTCAATTCATAATGTAATGGAATGTTAAGTTTCACCTTCATAAAAATATATTTAATTTAATTATCATGATCATTATCAATGTATTTCTTAGAGGGTTGTATGATTTAAGAAAATTTAATATGTACATTTGAGTCCATATAAAGATTTCCAACTAATTTTATACCCTTTTAATTTTGTTTATATTCAGTATAATATTTTGAATATTGAGAAAGTATTCCTTCATGAAGAGGAATAAACTCAAGGTTTTATTTCACATCAATAGAAATATTTTGATTGGATATATCTTGACTAATATGAACTACATTAGAATGTAGATGACCATTTTATCTGTATTGATATGTAGCTGGGAAGGATTTTTTCGGATCCTTTCATCCTTATCTCACACATGGTATTGGAAAATTATACCACATGAATTTTGAATTCATGATATTCAAATTGAGTCCTCCTTTATAATGAAATGTTTTAGAATTAAATTTTAAACACTAAATCCTGAAGAGTAGTTTTGAGAATTTATGGTGGTATATGTGTATCTCTAGTTGAGGGAGGATGTTGATTAAAACCATGACCATCATTGTACAAAGACAGTTTAATGATTCTCAAGTTAACCACTTATTAGTATTTTTTTCAAATATTTTACAGAGGAATCATGTTTATTTTATTTTCTAACATGAGGGGGAATTTTTAACATGATTTATTCTCTAAAAAACTATTTCATAAAACATTGAGGAATATTATTGTATAAGAACTGATCAAATAAATGAATTTTCTTGATAAAAAATACACAATTTAATATAATTTTTAATGATTTAAAATTTATTTGAGAAAAGTACACAATTCTTAATATAGTATGAATTTTAACAAATACAATTTTAACAATTTGTTTGATTATAAATATGCTTACCTCATGAATAATTTTATTATGTGTTCTTTCCCATGTGCTTCAATATTGTAAACTTTTGGCAATATTAATCATTTTTTCTATAGATATAGATGTCGTTTTCCTTGACAATAGATTCTCATCCTACAATATCTATCATTCTATAATCCATAGTGCAATGACCCTCAATTAAGTACTATATTAGTAGTTAGTCTCTAATCTTATTGTGTGGGAAACTTGAGGGTAATATTTTAAATCTCTCCCAATATTCATAAAGGGTATCAGCTAATGATTTCATTCTTCCTCAAATATATATTATAATAGGTTTGGTATAAGAGGATCGGAATGGAATCTCAAAAACTTGTTATATATAACTAGGCTCCCCACTTATAACTCTCGATAGGTATTATGACCATTATTTCACTACACCATATATGGATCATGGGAAGGATATATTTTTAATGGGATAATTAGTGGAACATTTTGGTTTCATGTCTGATTACCCAATATAGAACTTCATAATTTTTGAATGAGGTACCATAATTGTATGGAAATTAAAATTAGGGAGGAGATTGATAACCCAAGGCCTAAGTTCCATGTTTGACGGTTATTATGGGTATTGGATTCACAATGTTTTGTAGTATAAAATAGGGGTAGGGAATTATTTTTGGATCCAATTATTTACATCATTGTTCTCAATTTCATTATTAGTTTCACTCACAGATTTAATATAAACAATTTAATGTAATTTTTTATTTACCACAATAAATATATTTGATTACTCTACATTGTATGTACGATTTCTTTATGATAAGTGTTCTTTATTGTTTAGTATAAATTTGGAGGAAAATTACATTATATTTTATGGTAATTCATAGAGTTTTGATAATAAAAATAATAATTATTATTATTTACTGTAACTATATTTATGTAGTAAAGAAAAAAACTCATAAAAATAAAATTTAAAAGAAGAATGAGGAAAATGTAGAATATGAAAAAAAATCCCAAAAAATGACCTAAATAATAGTATTTTATTTAAATATGGTTGTGTAAAAATAAATTCCTATTTATATGTCCTTTTATGAAATAAGTACCTTGTTCTAGAAAAAAACATACCAATACTAAATAATTAAGTATACTCAACCCCTGTTGAATCCTTACCTTTATAAAAATAATAACAGGATATAAGAAACAAAAAAATTACATGGATGATGTAGGTATTGAAATTGATAATGAATCATCATAAAATATACTTTTCATAGAGTCATGATAAATGGCGTAAAAATCTTGATAACATAATTGAATATTCCAAAAATGAATTAATGTTTTATTATGATTTATAGTATATCGTAAACACAGTTGTTTCCATGGGATGTAATGGACCTATTCATAGTGTTGATTATAAGAAATTAAATTTTGAAAATGATTAATAATTTTTGGTTTTTATTGATTTTAAATAAAAACTTAAATTACGTTTACACGTGAGAGAAAAATTTTAGAGTAATCACAATCAAGCCAAAAAAATTGTCCCTTTATGCTCAATAAGAATCATTATTAATGGATGTGAAATCAATAAATTATTCCTTTGTTCATATTTTTTTAAAATATTATTTAATATTATTTTCAAATATTTTTAAACCTCATATTTTATCAATAAATGATATTTATTATTAGAAGACACTAAAAATCAAGGAAATCATTCAAAATGTATGATATGGACTCAATGAAAGAATGTAATCAACATGGTTATGATATGAGCAGATTTTGGTCTACATTTAAATTATTATCAATACTGGAAAATGAATTTTAATTTTTGATAGATTCTATATTTCATCATCCTTTTACAACCAATTAGAACACTCGTGAAATAGAAATGGTTAGAAAAGGAAAATAAATTCAAATATCCTAATTCACACCATGTTATACATGGAACATTGGGTATTCATGTTTCCTTTATTTCATTGTTAGAATAATAATATAAATATAAAATAAAAATATGTAAATTAAAACCAATATACCAAAATTCATGAAATTCTATTACTTTCCAGTGATTACATATGTTGATATATGTATTACTTAAAATAAAAAACCCTAGATTTATCAATGAAAAGTTTAAAAGTATATATTTGTGAAGATGAAGAATATTGCTGAAGAAATATCTTAAAACTGACATTTCCTTTCTCATGGAAATTTAAAAAAATGAAAATTATTCAAGGATTGTTTTTAAATGTATATTTTTCTTTGTTTAATCCATGAAAAGTAAATCATCCACTAGTTTAGATTAGTATTTCATTATATATTTTCCACATTTTTAATGTGAATTCTTGAGTTATATAAATGTGTAATATTCTATTGATTATTGTGGGATGATTTAATATTGTAGATATCATTGTGTGGATATTATAATCATATAGTTGGATTATTTTATATCTTGTAATGGACTAAATTTTTTGGGTAGGTCCAATCTATCTTGAAAAAATTTCTAAACACTGTTATCTCCCCTCAGGCCTCTTATACATAGATTCGGCCTGGTAAAAAGTTTTATTAATTGAAGACACATGATAATAAAATCCCCAAAACATGATTCTTGTTGATTTTATTATTATATTGAATGCTATTATTGGAAATAAAACTACTTTAAAATAGGTCTGTTATATTAAAATTTTTAATTTCATATTTTTTTACCAAAACATTTTAATCTTCAGAAAAAATTCATTCAAAGAAAATATTATAATGGGATAGGTTATTAAACTTCTAAATATATGTCATAAAATATTTTTCCTATATATAATAACTACCACAACCCAATTACACTTCTTTTAAAGACTAAAATTGAATTGATTACATGGAATAAATCCACCATGAAACAATTTTTGAGATCACCTCATGAAGTTATTTGACCTCTTTAGATACCTAGGAATTGTATTGTTTCAATAAAGCTAGAAAAACATTATTTAAAAAAAATCCATCATAGTCAATGAATGAAAATCCTTCCATGGTAGAGTAGTCTCATCATGACTTCATGAAAATAATTATTCACAAATAGATTACTATTTATTGTAATGTTCCTACCACAAGATTCATCTTATTTTTAGTGAGACTATGATATACATGGAAATAAAAATCTCAAAATCTAGTGTAACCTCTCTGACATAAAGATTATGCTCCTTTCACAAACACATAATTCCTCTACAGTTGAAACACTCATGGAATTAACAACCTAAGAGTATTCCCATAAAATTAAGTTAGAACAATGATCAAAATTAAAATAAATTCTATAATTCTCATGATTTATAGAGAATCATCCTCAGATCATATATCAACAATACCTCTCCAATGATAGAAGGTAAAAAATACCTCATCCATCGTTACAATGTAGTTATCGGTTCTACAACAGCCATGGGATCATCATTAGCCTATTTATACACATAACGTGGCTATAATAAAGTGACACCCATTAACAGACAATTTAAACACATATTGGTTATTTAATAATGGGATGATTTGAAACGAGTTGGACAAAATAGATCATAATGTTCCAGTTATTGATTGAATTAAAAAAATATCTTATATAATAATTTTTACTGGTCAAAACGTATATTAAAAAGTTGATTTTCTATTGGGAAAATGAATATCCATCTATTGATAAAAAACTAGTCCTTTTGGTTTGAAAATATAACCCAATAAACCCTTAACATATTTCACCAAAATTACCAAGAGTGCCCTACAATGACTACTAATGTAACTGCCACTGAGTTTTTTCATTACATTCTAGAGGGATTAAAAAAATTTATCATAGGAAAGTGTTTGATTCATAAATGTTGATTCAAATTAAAATTGTGTGTGGTCGAGCATCATGTGATGACGTTTTGGATACCTAATGAGTCCTGATTAGTTGTATCGGTTCCTGAGTAAGTATTAGATCAAGGTATAAAGGCTATAGTGAAATTATATTGATATATTAGGTCCCTCTAGAGTCTATATGTCTCAAAATGCATGAATGAAACGTGTAAATATTCACCAAGGATGAGGTACTTATGATATAGTGAGTTTCATTGATTTTAGAAAACAGAACGACCCATAGGTAGTGGTTCACATCATGATTTTATAGTCATGCTTTTAAAAAGAATCAAACAAGGAGATATAATGACGCTTAAGAGGCTCGTTATCATACGACATTATGGTCATTCCAAAAATATAGGGAGAACAAGGCACATTCCTTCAATTTTGGGAATAGGGAGCCAAGACACTTTGTTACATAATTAGTTTTTTGGGAAAGGGGGTGTGTCATAATGTGACCACATGATCATGATGATTTTTTTTAAGAAAGGGGGGCACCATGTTGTGGAAACTCATTCCAAACCCTGTATTTTTTCTAGATATTTTCTCATATAGGGACATTTAATCCTTTTTATTCATAAGGGTCTTTGATTTTTGTGGGATAATGGTGATAGGGGAGCCTATTACAACCTGCATCACCTCTCCCCCAATCCTCTATTCCACATAGAATAGGGGCTTTATTGTGATATTTTACAATGATTATAGGAATGTATCACCCTCTATTTTTCATCTATTTTGGTTTTTAATATCTATACCCGGATTTTATAGATTTGATCTGGGAATTCAATGTGAATTCCTCATATTAATGGATAATTTATTTGATGTTTTTAGGGATTTTATGTTCCATGTTGAGAGGAGATTCTAAATGGTTGATCACACATCATTGGATTGATTTTGATGAATTAGGGTTTCATAGTTATTTTTTACTTAAATATGACTCTTCAGACTGTGTAATGCTATTAATTATAAATTTATGTTAATATATAAATTTTCTAATATGGATTTTGAGAGGAGAATAAGGGGTATTAAGAGATTAGAAAAGGTATAAAGAAACTCAAATGAGGTTGTTCAATCATTTGAAAGGATATTAAATCATATACGGAGGTGGGTGGTCCCTTTAATATTTTTTCATATTTCAGTTTATGCATCTTTTCCTTCTTGTTTTTATCTTAAATAGATTTCATTGAATGAATAATAACCATGAGTTATCTATATTTATAGATAAGATGGATTTTGTCCACCTAATCATTGGATAAGTTTAATTTTAAAAATGTTAGTGTATTGGGATACCACCGTTTCATTATTTACAAAGTTGGAAGGTTTTGTCTGAGTTTATGAGAGTCCAGGGATATGTCTTGATGCTAGTTAAGTGTTTTATGTGGACTGGGATATTTATTATAGGCTTATATAAAAATTCATGAGGGTTTTGAACCGTAAATTTTTGAAATAGATGTTCATACATTATTTTTGATAAAGTGAATATTCTTGTTGATGGATTGTGCCTCGGTGAGTTTTGTGAGTTGGATGGGTACTTTGGTATTAATAGGGTATAGGAAAGAGGTTTTTCCATCTAGGTTAGGATAGAGAGATACCCCAAGAGGGATGTGTGATGGGGACCTAGTGAAGGTTGTGAAGTGAAAATTATTATAAGTTGGGAACTCAAATCCTGATGTCATGTTCTGGTGGAGCCAATTAGATATGAGAACATTTTAGGGCCTTAATGAATGATTTTCCCAATGATTAAAGACCAAGACGGTTCCTAAATACCCAAATGAAATGCCTAATAGGTTATATGAGTATACATAGAGGCACTAATTATGTGTTAGCCTAGCTAATAGGTTTTTCTGGAGGTGATGAGATAGTGATATTTTTTAATGGTTTATGTTTCCTATATAATATTTTTATTCTTATAATAGGTGATTGATTGAACTGTATCTGATGTGGATCCAAATACCTAGCCCCTCCATGAGTGATATTGATCTGGGAGGATATATTTGTGTGATATTAGATCCTAGCTTGTATAAATATTGGTGGCCCCTTGATTGAGAAGGTATAGATTTAGATCTGATGTACTCACCATGAGTGATAATGTATTGGTAGAACCAAAAAAATAGTGGGAATGTACTGGAAGGATTATAATGTGATATATGAACCTACCTAGTGTGATAATATAGTTCTCTTGATGATATAATGTACTTAGTGATAAGGATTTTTTGGTCGAAACATGGATGATAGACACTGCTTTGATTGAAACAGATTTGGTAGAGACCTAAACGTGAGGTCAAACCATTAGTGATGAGGCCGTGGATAGTTCTAGATGGACACCCACCATTGAGTGATAATATTTATTCTATGTCCTAGACAAGAAACCCAAACTCACACATTTAGGATGTCTTAGGGGCATATAGGGATTCCTTTCCTTTATTGTTTAATTATAATCTTGGTTTTTGGTATAAGTTTTGGAGGATATGATGGAGATTATAGCATTCTTCCAATGTATTTTTGATCATGCATCATTTTTTAAAGACAAAAATTAATTAATTATTTCACTTAGATTTAATTTAGTTTGGTTTTCATAAAACATCCAATACACTCCTGTAACATGTTTACTGACCTCACGAATAAAAATTTATGATTTCATATTTTAGGGGAACTTAGTGAGAACATAATGATTTTAATTTCTCCAGGCATTTCACAAGAGTCCTAGTGTTTGTAATGATCTTATGATCACATTTAGGTCAAGGTTAGGCTATTAATTTCATCGAGATGTGATATAATCAACAATATTAGAGACTATGATGTGATGAGGATCATAGGTAGTAGCATATCCTATTATAAAGATTTAGTTATTTCATATATTTTGTTCATTTAATCATTCTAGTGGGAGATCATATTGGATGTTGACTATATGCCTATTGTATGAGATGTTTTTTTATAGAAATGTAATTTATTCTAATATGTGTCCACTGATGTCTATTATAGATATTGTCTTATTTCCAATAGTGATCTTTCACACTAATTAAGGGGGAATATTCTCCCCATGTTAATGATTAGGGCCTCTCTACAGGAAGAAAATCAATAGATTATGTGGAGGAATGATTGAGGTCTAGTATAACCTCATCCTAGGTACTTCCACATCATATATAGATGGAGTATTAGAAATCAGTATCAAATTATTTTTTTATATTTATCATGATGATAGATAGGTGATTGATTGATATGTTAGGGCCCATAACAGACCTTCAGTTAGAGTGACATGGATATATTTCAACATCTATGTTTAGGTTACTAAGAGAATAAAATTTTAATTCACAGTTATCAATGTTTTACTGATATTCATATTCAATGAGAATTGATTACCAATGAATTTAAATCATGGTGATTTCCTCTAGGACCATTGGTAAGAGGAATGTGTTTAGACCTCATGATTGAAATGTATGATTCATAAATTTTTCATCTTCTTCTATTTGGTTGATTTATGATTTCATGGATTCCATTTTTAGTGTTTCAAGATGAATACGTATGGAATTTTCCAATATTACATTTTAGTTTCATTTTACACTACTAAAAAAATAATATTTTCATCTGAAAAATGTTTATGTGGATCCTTGATCAGGAAAATCTCCAATGATGTCTTTAAGGTACCTTTATGTGAGGGATGTATAAATATCCACAGTGGGACAGTGAACCAACTTGATTCCTGAGTGATGAATCCATGAGGAAATGATTTTACTATGAGTTGATCAGGGGATTGGCATGGGTTTCCTTGTTGATGGATGTATCATTTAATTAATGTTTCGAAAATAAATGATATTGAATTTTTTACTATTTCGTAATGGTGGAACACTATATAACCTAATTTGGCATGTGAGTAAAAGAATAAGAAAATACATTGTCTTCATGAGATGAAAAGTGTATTGAGTACTTATAGTATGTGTACTTGGTTTTGAATATTATATAAGTTGAATGCAAAGAATAGTACAACTGTGAGGTGCACTCATTAGTATGGAGGGATAATGTGTAGTCACATTTGGATTAGAATGACACTTGAGTGGAAGTGTATCATTGGATTAAAAATAAAATGAGTGATTTTACATGGGTGTTTGAATGAGATTGATATATAATGGGGTGTGGTTTGTGGGATAGGTGTCTAATACTTGTTTTTTGTGAATATTAATTATAGGATCATGATTTTTGTTGGATTTTTGGGTGGTACCTAAGGGTTTACCCATTTAGTCTAGATTATTTCAATGTATATATTGATTAATAAACTGTGAGTACATTGTTCATAGTATGAAACATCCTTTAGTGTAGGAGAGTTGTGTTTTCTGATTTTTTCGATGTAAAAGTATCTGTGTGAGGGTTAGTGTTTTTTAGTTATACACAATAACTATTTATTGCAGTTTAATGACTATATGTGTCCAAGTCCGGTTCCAATAAAATGTTTTTGTCCATGAGACATTAGTTTTGATAGTAATAACGGGTGTGGTATTAGCTGATAAGAGTGGAGAGCATGGATTAAGAGGAGTGATGTGCATGTGATGGTAGGATCTATCATGTTTCGTACGTGAGTAGGTTTGTATGGGAATCCATATGATGGGTAATACATGATTGGTTGTTTTCCATCTTATCTCTTGATGTGGATGAATTTCATTAATGGTCGATGATGTTCCTAGTGATTAGGTAATGGATGATGTTTGGTGTTTTACACTATGAATCATGAATGATTGAGGATTATATATTCAATCATTATATATGGTAATATTCTCTGCATGAGATATGGATATAGTTTATTAGTTAAGTGAGAAAAAATTAGAAATACGACTATAGTAGCTAAAATTTCATCGGCCAAGGGTGTATAAATTTTATGTTAGAAGAGATATGGTTATGGTGACACTAGTTAATGGATATTCAATATTATATCATAATATCAATGTTTAGGTGGGTTATATGAGGTGTGATTCATTAAGGATATTATTGATTCCAAAATTGGATATTGAATCAGTTTTAGTATGACTATCTTATTTACATCTATGATAGAGTTATTCTGTTTGGAGTTTGATTTAGATAGGTGGTGCATAGATACATCAGGACTGATCCAAATGGATAATTAGGTTATTTGATAGTATACCCATAGAATTAAACTAGGTTTTAGAATTCATTGATGGTGTTTTAATGATATCATTTAGTCTTTTTTAAATAGTTCATGATTAGAAGATGTGGGGCGGTGATGTGTCAGATATTATGATTGATCCTTTTTAGGAGGTTGACTAGTCAATGTCTGAATGGTGTCCTTTTGTGAAAATTATTATTGTGAGGTGGAAACTACATCAAGATTTTTTATGGAAACCTTGATGTGAGTTCTAAGTTAGTGATTCCTATACTTTTTCGAACCATCACATGAGATCACCCATTATGGGTTTAGTTTTATATTTGGGTGCACTATAAGAGTTAAGATAAATATTTTAATGATTCTTTAATATCTATGGATTGTTATGGGTGTATGAGTGTCACCTTAGTGTTCATATAAATGGAGAATGGGTGTCTCTCATTATGAAAATTAACCCACCTTTCTACTTGGATTTTCAATGGGAAAAATGGTTTTTATATTGATATAAAAAAAGATGAACAAGAATTTGTTTGAAAACAATGGAATATTGGGGTTTTAATATGGATGACCACCATGTATTCTATAGTATGATAAGTGTTATAGTGATTAGTTATTAATTACCTATGAATTTCAAGGTAATTAATTTTCAAGGAGAATATGAAATTTTTATCTTGGATTAAGAATAATTTCATGAATTGGGATTCATATTAGGATTATAAGAATTATAAATTCCTATGAAGATTTTTTACGGAATCAGAACAAGGATTTATTGGTTCTTTGAGTGCTTGGGGAAGAATAATTGACTGTACTAGATGCCTTTTCTAAAATAAATATGTTGTAATATACCATACAATACCCTATAGGTCATTCTGTTATGAACTTTGCTGAGGAAATTTAACCCATGGATATGGAATTCACCATATGGTGGGTTTCTATACACTAAAAAATTGAATTAATCATTCATATATGGTCATTCCATGAATTATGAGTCATGTTCTGATGATGAATGATACAAAGGGATCATATGACTCTTAGGGATCCAGTTGTGCAGCGACCCTGAGGTAATGCAATGAACATATATGGTTGAGGGCCTGGTCTTATTCCATTGGAGAACAACTCCACAACCCCTAGTCCAACATGAATTATTTAGGCCAGGGTGTGTATCATGTATGAACTGACCTAGGTGTCCATGTAAACTTTTTCGGAAAGGGGATACATCACTCCATGGACCCATTTCTTATTCGGCAACTAACACTAGTATTTTTTCATAAGTGTGGGTATTTCCATATTTTAACTATTTGGGTCTTTAGGTTTTTATGGTGAGGGGTGGTTTGAGTGAAATATTTATTAATTTCTCACTAATACCCTTACTCAATTCATTATCCATAGAATTGGGTGAATTCATGTGCGATTAAATATTGACTATAGGGATGTCTCTTGGTCTATTATCATCTATTTTATTCCCATTTTACTATGGAATATTTTTTCAATAATGGCTAGGGTTTCATCAATGAATATAGTGCATCATGGTGGTATTAAGAATTATTGAAGGGGGGTTTTGTGCAACGGTATAAGGAGGTACTAAAATGTGTATCACACACTATTATCTATGGTTTTGGTGAATATGTGTTTCTATGTAAGATTTCTAGTTGATAATACTCTTTGGATTACTTAATAAAATTAATTTAATTTTTTCATAATTAATAACTTTTTTCCATATGTTTTGGGAACGAATCTCAGGTGGTACTATGAAAATGGATGATGAAAGTTTGGCCTTGGAAAATGTAATGTAAACCTTAGAGAAGATGGTAAATTTTATATAGCTATGGGAGACCCCATTGATATAAAAACACAGAACCATTAATGTATTATTTATCGTAATTAATAATGTTAATTAGACCAGTTAGAATGAATATGCCCCTTGAGTTCATGGAAAGAATATTAATGTTGTCATAGGCCATTCTAGACTAAAGATATGTGATTTTATTTATTTTGGGTGAATTCGAAATGCATAAAATTAATGTTTTTATATGGTGACCAATCCATTGACTTCATGAGTGATTATGGATAGATATTTAGCATTTAAGATGAGTTTTGATAGGATTTCTTAGGCCTAGTCATACATGTATTAGGGGATTTGGATCAATGTGATGAGTGAGATGGTTTTATATTTCACATATCATAAAGAGATCCCATTTAAGTGTTGATTGAGTGTTAATGAAAATTTTGTGATGGATCGATCCATAAAGATAGATTGGGGTTGATAGATAGGTTTTTCTAATAAGGGATATGTTGAGAGGTGTTTTTAGAGAAATGTGAGATAAGACTCACCTAAGGGTTATGATGTTGAAATCATTAGAGTATGTGGAATGCCCACTTTGAATTATTTGATAGCTGGGAAATATAGGATGTGAAAACATTATAGAATTTTGAGACATATTGGTGCTAGGGATTAGAGATCAGGGTAGTTTTGAAGTACTATAGTGGATACCTAAGAAGGTGAGATGTATATTTTAACAAGTGTTGATGGTGAGAAAGGATAACTATGATATAGATTATAAGTGGAATATATGGTGATCTTGTTGATTGGGATACATGCCTTATGTGTGTTGTATGTTCCTAAGTTAGGAGAAAAATTATTATGTGTGTCACAAGGTTCATATCAACTAGCCCCACCAAGAGTTAAATTTCACTAGAAAGACAACCATAAGTTATATGATATTCTAGTGCTTATGATCTTCATTATCATTATGTTTCATTATTTATTGAATAAGAAGGGAGAAAAAGCAGGGGAAAATATAAATAATAGAGGCCTAAGGGGTCTTGAATTAGTGAAATACTAGGGAATCCCTTCTAATACGAATCACACCCTCTCGGTTCAACTGTAGGGGTAGTAAAAAAAGGTTGTGCTTGAACCCTGCACAACAAGCTTGGCTAAGTGGCCTACCACCTTGATTCCCTCCTTCCATGTGTGCCTTATTCGAGGGTTTCTAGAGAGGAGGGTGTGACACTTCCTCATAGGGTAAAAGATTGACCAGGGGAAGTTCCATTGCCATGCCAAGTGTGGAAAAGAGTTAGGGAGTATGTCTCTTCTTCTTCAATAATTATACCACATTGCCCAAAAAGAGTGAGGGTAGAGGGAAACATGAGAAATTCCAATTGAAGAGATGAGCCACGACCAAGGAAGGTCATGAATGACAAGGCCATGTGGCCCAGGTAGTCCGGGACCACACCACCACCCCTTATGAAACCTGCAATGTAGGAGCCATCCATATTGAGTTTCAAACCAGAATTAAGAGGCGACCATCTAACCCAATCAACACTAGGAAAACTGGCATGGAGGCTAGCTTGAGAGCGGGGGAAGAGAATCTGAAGAGAGGGGGCATCCCACCAATTATCCAGGCACATGGTCAGATCACGAAGAAGGCCATGGGCATGGGCTAAGATAGATTTTCCAGACGAGCCAATACCCTAGAACCTGTCCTTGTCCATGGAATGACAAATACACCACATGCCAGCATGAAGAATATAGGATCTTGCAGTGCGCTCCACTCCCTTATCACCTGATCCGAGAAACCATCGAGCAAGAAAGGGGGCATCAATCAGGGGATGAATTCTAACAGAGGTGAAGAAACCGATTGAAGACCAAGCCTCCAGCACCCAGTCATCATCAAAGAACATGTGTTCACTGCTCTCCATGTTGGGGTCTTTGCAGTACATGCACATAGAAGGAAAGGGGAAAACACATTTTTGGATGTTTTAGTCCATGGAGACAATATGATTATAGATCCTCCTTGTAAGGAAGTTATATTTCAAAGGGAGTTTCTTGTTCCAGAGAAGGGCGTTCCATTGGTTGTCTTTATATTGAGGCATAAGATAATGTTGATAGTACTTGGAGGAGAAGGTGATCATGTGCGAGGGATTGAAAATGCACTTTTCTGGATCTATTGAGATATCAATGAGGTGAAAAGAATTCAGTTGGTCCTTGTCGAAAACTACCTCGATGAAAGATGGAATTATATGGGCCTCCTTGTACGTGATGTTGTGTGTAGGACATCTGGTAAAAAAAGTAGATCACCCAGCTAGTTATCATTCCAAAAGGAGACTTTGCGAACCACATTGACCCATATGACATGTGGGAAAATGGAAGAGAAAAGGGGAAGAATCATGTACATAAATGGGGTATTGCATGAATTAATATTTAGCATGGAGTCCGCCAAGGATCCACCCATTGCCTTACCCCATAATTCCTGACATTCATGAAGCACCCATTCCATTTTAGCGTGAAGGGAGAGAAGGGCATCAGGAAGACTCTGAACACTAATCCCCACTTCTTGGATTGGATTCTCCATTTTCCTCCATGACACCCAAGCTTGTTTCCCCTCGTCCCGAGCATCCCAGATAAACCAGACATGAAACTTTTCAATTTTTGAAATGAAACCATTTGGAATTTTAACAAAAGAGACTGTACGAACAAAGGTATCAAGAAGAACGCTATTAACCAAGGTGATCAGACCTCCAAACGATAGGTACCTATTATTCTAGTTGGGAATTATCTCAAATATCCAGCACAAAAATGAAGTCAAAATTATGGATTCGAAGATGGCGGGGAGAGATAGGGGCACCTAGATAACTCATGGGACACCACCCTTGTTGAATTCATAGAAGGTCACAAATAGAGGCAACACCGGAGGAGGCACATCCCCGAGATATGAAGAGGTTGGTTTTGATTTTATTGATAGCTAGCGGTTTCCAATGGCAATACTCATCCATGACATGGGTCATCCCTCGGGTGGATTTCCTAGAAGCATTCAGGAAGATGAGGGTATCATCAGCAAAAATGAGGTAAGAGATGGAAGGAGCTCTTCCTTTTCTTTTTCATGAAAGTATCCTACGGCTGGACAAGCTCTGATGAATGAGCCAACTAAGGATTATGTGGGAGAGGATAAACAGGGTCTGAGAGAGAGGGTCTCCTTCCTTAATCCCCTCGTAATCTTCAAGAATCCATGGGATTTTCCCATGAAGTGAATGGCCAGCCATGCATAGCTATAACACCAGAAGAAATGATCAGTAACTTGGGTGGATAATCTCATACCTGAGAGGATCTTTATGATGAAACCCCATTTGACATGATCAAATGATTTTTTCATATCAATCTTGAGAACAAGGTTGGATCCATGCCCATTGGTTTTGATGTCACAGATCATTTCTTGCGCCAAGGAAATAGCACCCTAAATCGTACAACCTCTAAAAAAGCTGTGTTGTTCCCAAGAGTTCCAGTGGGGAAAGTGCACCTTGAGTCTGGTATTAAGGTATAACATGAGTGATATGGTATAGCTTGAGAACTGATGGATTCACACTAAGGGTGATTGAGATGGTTTAACCCTACATTGAATGAGATGGTGGCGGTGGATTATGATTTGGTATCATAACCTAACTTTTGTTGTCAAGGTAATGGTCAAAATGATAGAAAATATGTGGGAAGATGTTTAGTCTAGTTGAGTCATGAATAATAGACTGTACATTGGGTCT
The DNA here is from genome assembly GCA_963277665.1 of Viscum album. Classification (NCBI taxonomy): domain Eukaryota; kingdom Viridiplantae; phylum Streptophyta; class Magnoliopsida; order Santalales; family Viscaceae; genus Viscum; species Viscum album. Next base: position 1,005,813,932 of record OY728119.1, on the reverse strand, counting down.
GAAGGTAGGAGTCAAAAAAAGGGTGAGGACCTAACTAGATTGTTGAGGTAGATACTGAATTTTATAGTTGAACTCAATTGAGTTATATTTGTGGATTTATGACTAGAATCTGTTATTATATTACATATAGTTAGGTAATGTTGGAGTCTCTATGAGGATCCATAATAAAAGTCTTTGAGTATATTATTTTTTATGAGTATGATGGAATGAGGTGATGATTAGATTCAGTCATGGTACTGAAGTAGGTACGCTCGAGTGTAATAGGGACTAATTTGAACATGATTGCCTTATGTTCATGGATTCATTGGGTCTTGGTTAACACAATACTCTGAACACTCTGATGTGATTTTTTTCAATTCTCAATCATAAACATGTATGAATGAATTTTTTAATAGAACATGGTGATACCCCACTATGAATTATTTTTCAAACCCTACATGGCCACCATAGTGAAAGGAAATTCTTTTTATATGATTATTGGTTAGATTATATGATGTGCACTAGATCTGGATCGGAAAACACAATTAGTATCTGACATTGGGGTGAGGGAAGGATCAAATACAACAATAGATACCCTTGTGTACATTAGTTTCTTTTTTTAAATTATTTATATGTGTTTGTACTAGTGGGAGATTAGTTTTGATGTATGGTGGTACGAATTCCAAATAAATAAATTTTTATAGAATTGTTGTCTATTTAAATTTATATACTTTGAATAATTTTAATTTTATATTTATAGTTTTTTTAATATGATTTAAGGGTATGGAATTCTAATTATGAGTTTGAGGAATCATCACTATTCAATAGCCTCTAGTATAATATAAGTAGTGCATGGGGTCTTCTATCATTAGACTATAGAGACTACTATGTAACCCATAGGAAAATGTGTCACAACTAACATAAAAAATTTTCCCAAAGAATTGATTCCTCATATACTTCTCTTATGCAAACTAACACTCATGGGATATCTTCTATCTAGCAATAATACAATTATTTGAATACATTAACACCTCCAATTGGGAATGTTCTTATGAATTTCACTATGAATGAATATCATAAAATATGAGAATACTTATCTATGTAAACCTAGAAAATAAGAATATATCTAATATATAAAATAACAAAAAATAATTGAAGTTTATATTTAATAAAATATACTATATAAAAAAATAAATGAGACATAAAATAAAAATAAAATTTGATATTGTGAAATACATAATGAAGTTTATATCCAAAATGCCTTTGAATAAGATTAACAAAACAAACTTGAAGGATCTCCCCCACAACAAGTGTTTCTGGATCAATCTTCATCTGTAACAGTCGCAACCAACATCATGAAAAACCATGATCCTTAATACATCACGCAGAATCAAAATACATTGACTCCAAAAAAATCCAAATAAACACTATATTCACTATAATCATCATTTAACTATAAATAATTAAATACACACAACCCTAATGTGAAATATTATAATATAGACATGATTATGGTGATAACCTAGAAGACATATCCAAAAACAATAGTAGAAGAAAATGAAAAATGGTTTCTTTAACTTTGAAACATTAATGTACTGGGGAGTAATAGAAGGAAAAATATACATATTGGAAACCTTTAAAAGACATGGTGATGGAATAAATTCCCCTTCATCATAGCTTTAATCCCTGTGGGTTATACATCAAGAGAATCCAATGTTTCCCATAATATCACTAATTGTACAAATTATGAATTCAATTTTTTAGATGCACATTGCATCTTGAAGGCAACCGTGTAGTTACAAAAAAACAGACTAGTCGAGATGTATATGATCTGATAAAAATATTTAACCACTATATTTACACTAACATTCACAAATATGTGCTCAACCATCATTGAATCATTTATAGTAGTCATGGAAGTATGTCACCATACTATCCACGGATACCATATCACCATTATCAAAATCTATTTGGGAATCCACACTATTCAAATAAATAGATCTTTTTCTAGAGAGTATTAAACCCTATTATTCCACATTCCATGTAATAGAGAACCAAGAACATCATAGAATTATAAATGGTGGACTCATAGTTCATCTAGTAAAACCATTCTGATGAATACAAGGCAAACCATATATGGGAAGAACACAATATAGAAGATTAGAATATAATAGACTTGGTTGTTATTTCTGTTATGAATTATCCAACTGCTACACCTGATACATAAATACATCCCTATGGAGAAAATAAATTAAACACATAATATCCCATTATAAATTGATATATCTAACAAAAAACATAATTCAATAATTAGATATTAGAAAAAATTCAATATAACGTAATATTTATCTCAATATAAACCAATGTGATAATTGTTTAAAAAATATCACAATAGATAATTGTATTCCTTGTGGTGGCCTTCGATAACACCACATGGTGTACTAGAAGTTGTAGAATTTAACATTGTATATGTATGAACAAGTTATATTTCATTGAATGAGGGATTGTGTCGACCATGAACATTATGGTGTACTAGCTATATAATGTCAAGAATACCCATCATGGAATGCCTAGTCCAGATAGCATGCCAAAACTAATTTAATCTCTGATCCAACTTCTCTTGGAATGCAATGATATACCTATATGACTAGATTTATTTGGATAGACTCAATGGATTGATCTACCAGTCGACCTAAGAGGCTAGGACTGCTAGTCATCATTGGAGATCAAGCATGCCAGCTGGCACATTGTGATGTAGCTGGATCGTTGATGCCCCCTACAATAGTCGTGACCTCACACCATGGACACATACACCAATTAATCTAAATCAATACATAGCCTTGTTTTTATTATTTATCACACAATTTTATGGCCTTCTTTTCCCACATTTTCCAAACAACACATCTTTTTTCTTTGTTAGGGACCACTTAGTGGAAACATATTGTTCCCATCATAGTCTCATTCCACAACCATAGGTTCCAAAAACAAGACCATGTTATACCACCCACCTTTTCAATATTACTCAAATGCATGATGTCATTTCCCTTTCACACCCATTTCTGCAAATAATGAAATATTTAATTATATATGGTTAGACTAAAATTGAAAAACAAAAAATCCATCACGATAAAGTTTATATCCAATTATATGTTTTTTAACTTCACCATCTTGAACGTGTAGTCAAATGAATCTATATTAGGATTACAAATATATAATATAGTAATTTAGCAGCAATAGTTCCATGAAATCATGAACGGACAATACAATTCAAAATATTGGTTCTAAAACAATTAAAATGGGTTTGGTAGAATAAATAATTCATGAGTGATAACGAACAATGATGAAATTTGAAATAATTATCCCTTTACCAAGGAATAACTTCATTCTCATCTTGATCCATCATTGATTCTATAATTTAGATAATTATGAGCATCCTATTATAATTTTCATATCATCACAATTCTAGTACGAATCATTTGATCCAATTAAAATTTACCAACTGTGAATGTTTTCTATTCTATCACCCATTCTCTAGATTATATGTATTGGAATTGTGAAGATAAGCATAGAAAAAAATATATAATGGGGATTTATTGTGGAAATTTAATGATCAGAAAACAAAAACTCATAAGAATTTGAATATTTTTAAATATCTTAAACCCATAATATTGGGGGTCCAAGGTGAAATTACAAACTACACAATCAAATGGGGAAACACCCCATTCATTATGTGACCACTAAATTTGATTCTTCATTAGATGATATATTTAAATGATATATGTTATTAATCATAGAGTTCTTTCATTGAGGATAAAAAATCAATACTATTTTGAATATTTTTTTGAGACTCTATGGTGTTGAAATATCAAAAACAAATTTTGGCCCACCCAAAAATATTATAAGAATCATATATTTAATAAAATTGAAAGAAATTATTTATATGAATTTACTATCCATGACCACATAATAGAAATTTATTAAATTAAAAAATATTTAATATAACATCAAATTCAATGTGTTAAAAAATTCAATGATACTTAACAGGATGGTAAACACAAATCCTCAAGGAAAAAAACCAACATAATATTTTTTAGTTCATTTCAATGGGTAAATTTAACATTTTAACCCATAGATCTCCCATGACATAAAAAAATAAAAATCAATGCTCTGTTTGAGAAAAAACTTGGTCGCTATAAGCATTGTGTGGGGACCAAAGGCACACAACATATATTAGTTAATAAGAAACTGAAACTCTAGACACCATTGGATCCTGATACAAAACATGTGTGTCTGATATCATATTCTATGTAATCACTACGTTGATTTTCCAGAACCCTTCCAAAATATTAATTTAATTTTATTGCCTTTTTCATCATGAAACATTTACGAAACACCACTCTCATTCTACAATATCAATGATATACCTCTAGTGACCTTTTTATCCTCATTTGACTCCCTATTTGTAACCATTTATAGGATAATCACTTCAAAAATCCTTCACTTGTCAATTTTTCCTCAATACTCACTACAATATCAACCTTAACACTAAAAATACATATCACACCATGTTGTTTCCTTATATAACCATCACACCTTGAATCATACACAGCCATTAATGATTTAACCAACCTCATTTAGAGCTAACAGATGGATTTTGATCAAAATGAAAGATAATATAAAATAATAATGATGGGGAAATTATTCTAATTATCGTATAATCACTATGTATATTAAATTTGGTAATGAGAAATTATAAATGATAAGGTGTATCACTATAGGGTTGATCATTCCCTATCAAAAAAATTATTTACAAAAAATATATTTTTGTAGAAAATAAAAATACAAAAGAATAATATTTTAATTAATATTTTCAACGAATTAATTATGAAAAATTAAGAAAATATTTAAATATAAGATTACATTAAATCTTTATAGAAGTAATATAGAACTAAAATAAATATTCTTAACACATTTATATATTAAGAAAATTATGAATATTATATTCTGTTATTTCAGGGTTCATCAATTTTAGCTAATGAACCCATTTCCACTTCCCTAGTCTATTAGTAGTTCAATGAAGATGAAGTCCTAATACCTATCATCCTATTATCTCATTATAGTTTTATCACTATTTTCGGTGGATAACTCTATATAGAGGGATAAAATAATATTTTATAGTGGAAAGAATAGTTTCCATGTATTTTTAATGAAAACCCAAAATTGGACTATCAATAACCTATTACCTAAACAAAAGGAAAATATTTTTATTATGAAAAAATCCTTACTTTATGTATAAAAATGGTATTGATATTTCAATTGAGTACTCCATCATCAATATATAATTTATCTTTTATGAGGAATAAATATTTATTTATTAAATATAAAATAAATAATATTTTACATCCAATAATCTAGGAATCTCATCCAAAATTTTCCCAAGGTTAAACAAAATTTCTAACTATTAACATAATAATTAGAAAATAAAAATTTAACCCTATTCAATTTTAAATTACCATTTTCATGATCTTGGGGACACAACACATCAAATGTAGAAAATGAATGAAGTCACACCTGGGTAAAACATGAGCCACTACACTCTTTTCCAAATGAGAATAATTAAAACCCATGATATATATTTTTATAGATCACAATGTTTTTATGATATTATCATGGGTTACATCATGTAATTAATTTTATTTTTTAATATTATTACTCATTAATTTACCTGTATTCTTTAGTTTCTCTAATATGAGTAATTACGTATTAATTATAAAATTAATTTCTATGTATTTTAATGATATTGATAGCTTATAGATATTACTATAATGTAATTATATATATATATATATATATATATATATATATATATATATCTGTCTATATATCTAGACTATGGGTAATAGTCCATATCAAATTCATTGTTTTTCATATTTATTTAATTAATATTTACACACACACAGACAACAAAAATACTTATACATGTTTTAATGATATTTTATATAAGTACATTATAAATTATAAATATGATCCAAAAAATAATTAAACTAATTATTATGGGTACAAAGGTAATTTTAATCCTAATTATATTGAAACTAAGTAACCCATTCTTTCGTTAAAATTTTCCCTATTACAAGATGTTGGTTACTAAGGTTTATTCTAATATTGTTATTCCACATCACCAAATGATGTTTTTTTCATTTTTATTTTACCACTGAATATGTAATATTTTATTCTAGTGTTTATGTGTGATGAGAATCTAGTTTGGATCCTCATGGTTATATGAGAGTTTTATATTACTATCATGTGATACGTGGTCTATGAAAACTATATATTCAATTAGATGCCTATGTATTTTCAATATATAAATGATATATATATATATATATATATGAAATAGAAAACTTATATCCATTACATGATAATTCACCAATGGGAGTTGAGGTTTCAGGGAGGTTCTACAGAGTTTTCATACTCATTTCTTCCATATAAAACATAGTTGACATGTTGTTTTTAAATTTTCATTATTAGTATTAGGATGTATATGGATATATTCCTAGAAATTGTGTAGGTTATTTTAAATTGATAACATTTTGGATAACATATAATCTATCTTAATTTAATTATATCAATATAACATTATAATTTGTAGTAATGATTCATATTAATGATTCCATCAATTTTAAATTTGTTTGGTATGTCTATTTTGTTGATATTTTAAGATTACTATGATATTTTTTTCTATATATTTGTGTAATAAATGTTTTAAATTATTATAGAGTTACAACATGAACTCCATGGAATAATTTTTATAATATTAAATTACCTAATACACGCTTATATCACACTATTGTTTTACTAGAAAATATACATGATCTAGCTTGTTAGGAAAAGGGGAAAATTTATTCATAAAAGAGTAACGTAGGAACATGGAACTAGCATTAATGTTAGTAAATCATAGTATAATATTGGGGTATACGCTGTATTAGTTTAAAAATATATTATAAAAGGTTATAGTCATTAAATTGTTTTATAATATAATTGACTTATTATTTTATGGATATTATATATTCGATATTTGAAGGTTTTGGGAAAAACATTATACCATATATAGGATTAATCCACCTATTTATTGAGGAATATTTTCTTAATAGGGGTTCATCATTTTATGGTATTGGAATAATTATTATATTTAATAACATTAAAAAAACAAAACACCTACTTAATGGTTACAACAAGTCATTATTTATAATGAATATGTGAATTTTTGGATAACTCATAAATTAGATATTAAATTTTTTGTTGACATAAAAAAATTGAGAATCAGAAAATATATAAGTGATTAAATACCCAACATGGGTATTCTATTCTCTAGTATGAAATGTAAGAGAAGGTGTTGATAACACTTTGATCGCGTAAAGAACTTGAGGAAACATGATTGGATGACATTCAAAAGGCCATGAAAACTAGACTAGATTAGTTCATAACCTAAGTGAGATCACAAAAAATACCATTTTAAATTCCCTAATGTTCTCATAAAGGCATAAAAGACAATATATTTTTAAGTAGTGGCTTCCAATGGAGTTTATAAGAGTCACTCGACATGTGAGTCGACAAGTTTCTAAAAACCACCAAAAAATCCCTTTAAAATCAAGGAAAAATTATACAAATTGAGAAGGATTTTTTAGTCATTATCATTCATGTGAGACACTCATGTGGTTGTCCGGACACCATAAGAACCCTAATGAGATGTACAACATGTCATATAAAATCTCACTAACATGTCACCTTCATCATTCATATGTTTTCAGACATATCCAGTTGATTTCGCATTTCCCCTTCCTCACCATAGAAAAATAGAAGTTTTGTCTATGACAATGCTGAAATGTCACTACAAGGCCCTTAATTGGTAACATGATGAATCAAAGGTGGAATGAGTGATTTTATATGAAAAAACTCACACAAAAACATAAGGTCTCCAAACCTAGAAAAATAATGAAGGAAATAATAAGTTAAATTTTGGAAGGTTCTTTTTTTTAGAAAAGATATGATTACCATTACACAGAAGCAGTTAGTCCCCCTAGGTGATCCCCATTGATCCCATAGAAACTCCCCTTAGTAGGTTAAAATTATCTTTAATAATACCTCTATAAGGAAATTGTGATATCATAATGTCCCCCAATGACCCATTGAGGTCTCAAGGAAAAAACTATTAAAATATCTTTCAATAACGTGAAAATCATTTCACAGGAATGCTGACCTCGTGAATGCAGATAGACATGTTGGAATGACCTTATGAAATCCTATTGACATGTACACATGGTCATTAGGAAATCCTATAATTAGTCATGTGTTAATAAAAGTGAAAAAATAAGAATATTCCCATGTTTTCTGATCATCATGTCATTCTGAACAAATGACCCATGTCAGGATCATATAAAGCATGTAACACAAAATACATCAAACGAATATAGATCAAATATGTGATATAAAAACCTCAAAATGATGTATATAACTGTGGTGTACATTCATATAAATCCATCCCCACCCCCTTTGCATAAAAAATACTACTACACAGCCCCCAGTGATCTCATGTGGGAGCGCATGAGTTAATTTATCAGATTGGCCAATGATGCGATCACAAATGTTTTATAGTAGTAAAAATATAGGAAAAACCTAAGGGAAAATGAGTCATGAAGAGACACTCAACATTATCACTCATGATCATGAATTTGACATATGGTGTGACAACTAAATTATGCTAAGGACATCATGCATGTCACATGGGTCATTGAAAACCTAAATGAAGCTAAAACTGGATGATTCTCCGGAATATATGAATTAAAACTTTTGAATAAAGAATAAAATAATAGAGTATTATGAGATTAACATATATTATGATCCTAATTACCATTTAATGAATCATACTTATCACAAGACCACACTGAGTCATGTCGCTAAGAAATAATGATGATCCCTTGAAACATTATTTGGATCATTCAATCACTGTTTTAAATGTCGAATAATTTCATAAGATTTACTTTGAGTATAGCACCCAAGTCATATAAATTCCACTAGGATTTACAATATAAATATTTATATTTACTCCAGATATGTCACCTATGATATGTAGTGACCCAATGAAAATATTGCAGGGTCTCGCGGTGACACTTGGGAAAGTCAGCCTTGGTCATGTGATATAATCCAGAAAAAAATACTTGGATCATGTGACATCCTTTGGAAAATTAATATAAGACTAATGGTTACAAAAACATATATCATCCTAAATAATTTGATATCCTCTAGAAAAGTTATGTAGGCCATGAGGTGCCATACAAACATGTTATCCAAATTTTAAAATTTCACTAAGAATATTCCCTTTTTATGAAGTGACACCATGACATGTCAGTATTTGTCATCTGATGTCCTCCAGAAAACTCATCCACATCATATGACACCCATCATACATGTCTTCATTGATCATTTGATGGTATCTAAGCATTTCATTCAGGGTAATTGATATCCTACAGACATGTCATATGGATTATACGATTGTCCATGGACATCCCCATTCTGCAAATTGGACATGTCCAAACATCCTCAGAAATGATAGACAAGAAATGAGAACATATTAAAAAGGCAATAAAACCATGTCAGGTATATTCCCTAGGACACGAAAAACCTTCCTAGTTGATATATTGTAGAAACACCAGTGTATAATCCCCAATCAATGGCATGGTATGAATGCCCCAATTAATGGGAAACCTATTTGTGTAATCTATGATATGTGGGAAGATATGAATAACCATATATGAGGGAAAACTCAGTGTATAATCCATGATCAATTGAATAATATGATATGTCCCCCCATATAAGGGAATCCATAGGGTGTGAGTCCGGATTAGTGGCATGATAATAATTCCATTATTTAAAGTAACTGCTGTACATATGACCAAAATATTGGCATGATATAAATACTCTATATATGTGAAGCCTCAGAGTGTATGCCTTGATCATTTTTATGACATAAATGACTCTATATAAGGGAATCCATATTTTTTAAGCCCCAATCGATGGTCGAATATGATATGTTCCCCATATAATGGAAATCATAGTACATAATCCCCGCTCAATGAAATGATAAGAATTTCCCAATGTAAGGGAAACCTCTATGTGTAATCCCAGATCAACCAAATAATAAGATATTTCCACCATATTAGGGAATCCTTAATGTTTAATAACCGACCAACTGAACTATTTGTACTCCCATTATGGGAATTACCAAGATTTGTAGGATGTGTTTCTAAGGTTCCAACATAAATGGGATTCCACATTAGTAGCAATCTCTCCATTTCTACAATTTTTATACGATTAGGACCCAATATCTCCCAGGGGGTGATTATTATACCTCATCCACTAGGGGATTCAGAAATCAACTAATCTATAATTACTAATATTATTTCTATATCTTGGAGGTATATGATTCTTTCCTAATGTTGTATCTTCATTATAAATACTTGAGGGATTGTCCAAACACATATTTCCATCATCTTTATGTAGTGAGGCTAATTACATTGATTACATTATTTCTATGACCAACATCATACACTTGTGCTTATGGGGTTGAAATGATCAAAACATTCACATTATAAATATAATCCATCTAGGGAATCTTCAATGTGCAATCCCACATTAGTGGAATGAAATAACTACTTGATGTACATGTAATATCATCCACCACATGTATCACCTGAGGCTACCACTGAAGGTAGAGAGGGGTAGTGGGGGTAGTAAACCGTCTACTTCACCCACATCTAGGATGTTTGATAAAACACCCATCCTAAAACATATGAGTATAAAAATAGTAATCTAAATTAGGTGGGGTGAATAAATAAATCCAACAGAATGTATATTCGAATAATATGTCACACAAACCCATCTTAGGGGTCATTCAAACTATACCACCATTATCCCACAATTAATGTTAATCACGCCCCCAAGAATCACCCCTAAATAAATAATTCATCCACCATTCATCTCCAAAACAAAAATAACGTGATTCTAATTTCAAAAATTCCATTTATCTACTTCATTACTTTTATTATATTAGTTCATCCCTGCCTATAAATTTTCATCTCATGAAAAATTCATATTATTATAACAACTAATTCTATTTGACACCAAACCAACACTAAACCAATCCATATTAAAAAATATTGTACAATAAAGGTAATAATACATGAAATGAAATTCCAACAAGCAAAAATAATCAAAACAAAATTCTTTAGTTTGTACCAATATTTTATTTTTTTCATGTTATTACCTTCTCTACTACCCTCTATATCTCCCTATATTATCCTATAATTATTATATATAAAGGATATTTCGATAATTTTCCATTTTAATACCCTAATTGGATTAAATCCTATAACATATATTAAATGTTATATATTCCATATTTCACCACACATCTCCATTTTTTCCATTTCTAACTATTTTTACCTTAATTTATCAAATATTACACATTTCCTATTTTTTTTGTTCTAAACAAATATATGAAATCTATTTCATAAAATAAATTATCTAAATATATATGTTTGTTATCTTTAATATGATTGCCTCAATGAAAAAAAATTTATATTAGAGAAAAATCCATTTTACTTGAAAATAAATTTATACTTCAATTAATCATGAATAAAATAAATATACATTCTTATCACACTAGTATAATCCAATAGGGATATAATATCACTTGTGTAACATTTAGAGGTGGTTTTACCGATATAGATCTTATAGTGATTTACACTAATAGGAACACCTCATGTTGGAGATTGTTCTTGAACACTAAATATTGAAGATGTTATTTGGATTGGTCAAGGATGAACCCCAATGATGATAGATTTTTCACAAAACTATATAAATGAACATTATAATGGATTTTCAGGCTGGTCGAGACCTAGGTTTCTCAAATATACATTGATAAACTGATGTTATTTACCATAACAGAAACTACTTATAATAGTAGTGTCCATAACTCTAATAATCATAATTACTAATGGTTTAAATGGAAAATAGTTAATTAACTACCTTTTTAATTATTTCTAAAATAAATCCATCATTAAGATTCCACTATATAATAACTTTTATTTATAGTTTTTATAGGTTTATTAAGTGTATTTAATTAATTTTCATTTTTATTGGGCATATTATAATAATGATATTTATTAGATAATATGCGTAATGATCCTTCTAAATTTTAAATTAATTTTTATATTTATTTACAGTCAATTTTTTTATTGACGAAATAATAAATATTATTTTCCTCAACACATAATATGTCATCTGAAATAAAATATTGTTACATATTACTATAATATATATGTTTATTAGATTATCATATTTTATAATAATTTCATCAATTAAACCCAAAATCAATCTGTGAAATAATATTGGCAGGCCTTTATAATTTCCTCCTAAAACAGAAATAATTACCCAGTAAGGTAGTGTTTCCTCCCAATAACCTTTACTAGTTGAGTATTTTTATTTCACATCACTTACTATATTGTATGAATAATTTTAATTGAAACATTATCATATAATAATTCAGTCATTTACTATACTTAATAAACCATTAAAACATGATAAGAGAATAAATTATACTTCCTTATAATTAATATATAGAAGAAGTCAAACTATTTATATCATATTATAAAATACAATCTCGAAAATAAAAATCCCACATGGAAAGGATCTCAGATATCCCCATAATTTGTTTAATGAATTTATAGAGAATTTTGATTCATAGACCACATCTAATAGATCAATCATCACCATTATTATTTATGAAAGACCATTCTTCTTATAAAACCATACCTCTTCATATTGACCATTGTTTAACACATGAGATTTCTCAATTTCTCAATCTTCAATGTTCTTTTATTACTACTTAGTTTCATTTTATGATTACTCAATACACTATAATAATAACAGTATTATTAATTACATGGAATACAAATGATTTATAAATATATATATTCATAACAATGTTAATTATTACTAAATCCTTGTGAATTGGATTATTAACTAGTCTCATCGTGGATATGACACCAGAATATCTTATACTCAACACAATGACTTATTATTCACCTTATGATAGTAATATACACCCCAATAAAAATCCTTGTGTATTCCAAAAAAATATATTTTTCCTCATATCATGATAATTTAATATAATGAAACATTTATTTCCCTTGTGGTCATTACATATATTAGATTCCCTGATATTTTGGTAATGCCTCCATATTTTGTTTGAAATGAACCACCAAAAACGCCAAATCATGATCTATACAATTAATATCATGGGGTTTCAAGAATAAATATTCATAATATACCAAATTATAGTTGAAAATTAAAACAAATCTAAGACCCTTCTTTCTTTCATCATTATAAATTAAAAACCATTCATTACAATATAGTATAGTTAATACATGTGCATTTATTAATAACCTATTTATATACTAAAATATTTTTTATGTTTTCATTATCTATTGAAACATAACCCTATTTCATATTAAATATGTTAAAATATTAGATAATTAATAAAACTATTTAGTATGTATCATATAATATCAATCTAATCAAAAGATACTACATTGTTCAATTATGATTTTAAGTCTTACAAATTCCTTAAAAACATTATTTTAGAATGTTTAACAGATATGCCATCCAAAAAAAAATATTCTATGGGGAAAAACATATTAAAGATATAATTTAAATTTTATGCACTTCTTATATTATTGAATTTTCCATAGATCCTCATGAATGGTTATAAAATGAGTTTTGCGATCCTCCTTACTATGAGAGTATATATGAATACCACTTATAAGTACCTAAAAAAATAATCATTATAGTACCATAATAGTATATTTATAAAATCCATAAAAATATTGGGTCTATTTATCTACCAAATGGGTATTACCACGAGATAATAATGACCATACCAGATATTAATTTAAATCTATGGGATATAAACCTTGTTATCCTTATAAAAATGATAAATAAACTAAATAAAATTAATTATAAGTATTGATACTCAAGAATTTCCATGAAAAGGTCATTAATATTTGTAAATGGATACGTATTATTTATATTAATTATAATTACATGAATAAAATAAATGAATAACCACATGGAAATAATTAAGTGTGGGGTATACTATGGGATTTAATAATTTCAAATTTAATAATTTTAAATTTATTAAATTTTTTATGAATGTCCTAGAAAAAATGGAGTGTCCAAAATAAATGTGGGGTATACTGGGGGATTCCTCCACCTCCAGCTACCACATGATAACAACTCGAACCTATATGCCTTCCATTTTAATTCATAGAGACTAATAAAATAGCAATTGGAGAGGTCCCTTTATATTTTAATTTGACCCATAATGGTTCAATTCGACCCCCAACACCTCCAAATTGATACTAAAGATATGATAGATCATAAATATACCTTAATGGTGTTTTGATGTACATATATACCTTGATGATCATTTTATATCTCATTATAATTCATATTCCTCATCCTTAGGATCTCACTCACAATATTATCTCTTACTAACAACTCGTCTAATTTTATTCTTACCAGAGTATTGAGAGTGTGCGTCAAAGTTATACTTATAAGAAAGTCTAATAATTTTTCCTTGGGAAGTAATGGATGTTGAGTATTAGGGGGATAAGTTATCCCAAATGTTTAAGGTGATGGATTGGTGGCTCACTTTCATTCAGTATAATGGGGATTGGATATCACAACATTAAAAGTGAGGTATATTTAGTTACATGTCATGAATACTAATAGTATATCAATGTATCAATGTTTCTAGGTTCTAAACACTAAAAATCAAGGTTCTAATGCTCTATAATGGGTTTATTTTCTATAAAAGAAAACAATTATGGGTTTTGGTATCTTTGTTATTTCATTAAACATCAATGTTTAATCCAAAACCTCTCATGGATACGTGAGGGAATTTGACATATAGACACATTGTATATTATTTATAAATTTATTGTCAAATTTATTATGTTTTTTGTTTTATATTTAGATTTATGTTCTACATAAATCATAAATTTTAATTGAATTATTTTATTATTTAATTAGGTAACATTTTTTAAAATTTAAAATTTTTTAAAATAAAATTCACCCCACCACTTTCCATATTTAGATTGATCAAATTTTTTATTTTAAAAATCATTGATTTGAAAATATTAATGTATTCCAATGAATGATAAATTATCTTTGGAATATACCTCAATTTTGCAAGGTGATTTTGAAGGTCAATACCTAGTTAGAACTCCACACATTGATGAATCCATCATTGGATATTTGAAATAATAAAATCTATTTTAATTATAAGCATATGATATTTTCTTTGGAGAGTTCATCATATATATACCCCCACTCAATAAAAAGATGAAAAATTTACCCTCAATGAGATATTGGATTTTTAGTTTGATGGAAAATACATGAATATTATACATTGTCAGTATGGTAAGAATGATTTTATTAGCATCTCAATGTGTATAATTATTCAAGAAATTTGTAAATAATTAAAAAATATAGATGAATGTACCTATAAATTAAATTAAACTAGGGTTGATATATACCAAAATACTTCTGAAAGAAGTGTTATTCATTAATTTGATCAAATTACTAAAATGATTTGTATATATATTAGTTTTTTAATGGAATTAAATCAATTTTTTATGATCTTATTAAGAATATTATTAGGAAAAATATAATTTGTTTCTTTCCAAGATCATATGAACCCAAACTGATTACATTACAATATGAAAAATGAATAAAGTATATTATTGTCTAAGAGATCATTGGTTCACTCTTGAGATATGATATTTTAAGGAAAGGTTAATCCATGAAGGAATATTAAGTGTTCAAGGTAAAAAATATGAAAATATCCTTCATCAAAATTGATGATGATTCATCCAAAAATTATTCCAATCAAGATAAATTTGCTATAAACATATGCACTTTTAATTAAAAATAATTCCACAAATCATACAAGAGAGAAGATATAGAGTGGTAATATAGATTAATGGATCTATTATTTAATGAAAAATAAATATATCAAGATATATTTCCCCAAATAAAAAAAGAAATTGAGGTAGTTGAAGGAAAGTAAGAAGACATTATAATTATTAACATGGAGCCAAAGTGATTAATACCATTATTCATCTAAATAAAGTGATATAATCCCAAATTACTTACGGCCTATGATGAGGTAAACTGTCATAATTCTGCTAGTTATTTTTTAAAATATTCTTATTACATTTGGAATCATGATTATGAAGTTCTCAAATAATATATTAGATGATTCATAGAAGGGTTTTATGGGCTCTATATAAAAATTAGGGAGCTTGGAAATAAATTTAATTTTCTCGTGAGAGAAGAGTATCAACTCTCCCAAAGTAGAGTTATCATAAAATTAATTGTGTATCATAAGTTCAAAAATTATAAAATTCGTTCGAATAACTCACAAAATACACTTCCTTTCCCATAAAATGTGTCACAAATTTGAATTAAGAAAGTATTGGGAAATGTAATTATAGGCATGGTAATCATTTAAGCTCCTCTAAAAATACCATGAATAATTTTTTTATATGTGGAATTTTCCAACATAAAATTATAAATTATAATAAAAAAGTTTAGAACATGATTTATGAATTAAATATTAAATATTTCTATAATGGTAGAAAAAAATTCGTCCACAAATCTTTTAATATATTTTCTATATAATCTAAAATCTCAAACAGTTACTCATCATCCATGAAAGTATGTCTTCAAAAATCAATATTGGATAATATTTATTGACCCAAATTTTGGGTATGTAAATCTCTTGTTGAATTAATATATTTTGGAAGAATGAGTAAAGATAAATTATGAATAAACATAGAACATATGTAGTGGGTTATTGATATACTTTTGTAGTGAAATATTAATTATAATTAATTTTATAAATAATTTTTCTAAATAATTATATTGATTAAAACTTTTATTTAAAATTATGATAATACCCTTGTTATAAATATTTTTATTAAGTAGGTATATATCTATCTATATATATATTTAAAACTACTAATTCTTATGAGAACATATTTTTAGTATATGAAATTAGAATATATTAAAAATTGTTTTGTACTTCAGGTAATATTCTTGATCATCCTAGCATTGAGTAATAATTCATTTTTATATTTATCTATTTATTTTTAAAATAATAAATCCAATTATCTTTGTAATGTGATATTTTAAAATTATTTATCAAATTATATTTTATTTTTTAAAATATACATTTTCCACAATTTTATTTCTTAAATAACTTTCTTAAGAAAGATTTTTTATCCAGGGGGAGTTAAAAAAATTACCTTTCATTTGATTCTTTCTTTTAATTATAGAAATCAATATATTTTTAATCTATTTTAATTTTTTTGCTCTATACCATTAAACATAAATCGTTTGTCATTTCTTTTATGTTTTTAATTTTTAATGACTAATTGCTAATGAGCCCATACCCGAGTGGTAAGGGCTCCTGATTGGCATCCAAGAGACCCGGTTTCAACACCGGGTGGAGGCGGATTTCCGAATTACTGTAGAAATACTGTAGCAGTACTGTAGCTATTACTGTTCGTTACTGTAGCAGCCGAAACTATTCACCTGATTTGGGCCTTCGGGCCACCGGTTTGGGCCTACGAGTCTCCAGGGCCTTCGGGTTATCAAAAAAGGCCTTTGGGCCACAGGACCATCGGGTCACGTAGACCATAGAGTAGCCCAGTTCACACAGAACAGGCCCCATAAGAGGATCAGAGCAACAGGAGCAGCAGCCACCAGATGCAGAGTTAACCGGATTGGACGAATGAGAGTGTATGGCAGCCGTGATCGGGACCAGGCACCGTGCAGCTTTGTACGAGGCAATGCCAGCTGATCAGTAATGCAATGTGGGGAGCTAAGGAGATCAATGATTCAAGACACTATGGAGGGGAAGTTCTAGTGGTCTGGGCCTATGGGTCATGTAATGGGCATGGTATGCCTCTGGGCCTTTGGGTTACGTAATGTGGGTCATGTCGGGCCTTGTGCCTTGGGCCTATAGGTCATGTATGGGTTCCCCTTCAACCCTTAAAAGGGGGATTATCTATAATAAAAATAAAAAGAAGGCCTTCAGGCCATTCGGGAAAAATTACCAATTCGAAATATAT
The DNA here is from genome assembly GCA_963277665.1 of Viscum album. Classification (NCBI taxonomy): domain Eukaryota; kingdom Viridiplantae; phylum Streptophyta; class Magnoliopsida; order Santalales; family Viscaceae; genus Viscum; species Viscum album. The sequence goes on along the minus strand of OY728119.1, from coordinate 1,005,795,696 downwards.
AAATATTTTATGTTTATTTCCATTATTTTATATTTTAAATGTTAATATTTTCTGAAGTATGATTTACTTTAAATATTGAGAATTATTGAATTATGTAATTTATTTTCAATATTTAATGGTGGGATTAAATCTGTAATTGCGGGGGATAGAATTATCTTTTTACATATAAACTATGTCGTAGAGAGATATTCATATTTAACGTCTTTTGATTTCAATGTTCTTTTTCCTTATAAAACAAGACCATATGTTTGTATATATCAAATTTTATTAATTGTTTCAACAATTATAATATTATTTTAATTAGTTTTTTATATTTATTTTTGAATTTTGTACTTTTATAAGACTACAAATTCATTTTCAATTTTTAAAATTCATGATGGAACTGTTATCATTTTTGAAATTTTTATTTCATTATTTATTGGAAATGTTCTTTTTATGAGTACAATATCAATATTTTTTCTGACACTTATTATAAAATTTATTGTAATTAAAATGGTGTAATAGGTTAATAAAAAAATGTATTATTTATCTCAACAATCTTCATAGTTGTTTTTAAAATGAAGTTATAGATTTCATATCAAAAGTTTTTTTCTATTTTAGGGGAAACTTTCTTGGTTTTAAAAGGTATATTACAATACTTCTTTTATTTTTAAAATTTACTATTTTTAAAATTTCATTATCAATGAATATGAAATAAAAAATTATTTTTATAACAATGTCAAAGGGGTAGAAATAAAAAATTCATTTATTCGTGATATATTTCATGAAATCCATTTATAAAATTATTTTTGATGTATTGAAAAAACATGGAAAAATTTCAAGGTGAAATATTAGAAATATTTATTAATATATTTATGAGAATTAACATGTGTATATATTTAGTAATTAATATATTATTTTATTTATATCATCAAAATGGGTAGAATGTTTTACATATCACTACCTTTGGTGAAATTATTGAACACATTCTCCAAATTATTTTACTATAATTTTAAATTCATGGATTTCAGTATTTTAATTTAATATATTTTTTAAAATTATACAAGATGAAAATAATGGCTCAAAAGTATAGTAGAGAACAATTATAGAATCCTCAAACACTAATAAACACTAAATATCTTATGACACACATATAAAATTTAGTTGAATTCATTAAAACAAATAGACATTTTAGAGGTCTCCACATACATTAATTTAACCCCCAATGTCTCTATTAAACCACAAAATCCTCCAAAATGATCTTTAATCTATGGGTGGATACAAATAATTCCCCAGGGGATCTTAGGTGTATGTGTAAACCATGATGATCATTTTTATATCATTATGATTGATTTTATTTATTCTGAGTATCTCTATCAAAACTATATCTCTTCCCCTCATATCTTCAAGTTTCATTATTGATGATGAATTGAGTGTGTCATTAAAAAGGGATTTTTATATGAATTTTTTATATATATAATGGGTTCTCACTAATATCGTTTATGGGGGGATATGTTATTAATGTCAATAAATTGATGTATTGGGTGCTAACAACCATTTAGTGTGAGGGGGATGAGTGATCACTACATTAAAAGTGAGGGAGATTGGGTTACATGCCACATCCACTAAAATGAAAGTCATGTATTTTGATTTCATGGTACCAATGATTAAAAACCAAGGGTTGTTCTTTTTTGTAATGTGATCCATTAATACAATTAAAAAATCTAGGGTTTTAATTTATTTTGAAAACAAAATAAATTTCACTTTTTCAGAAGACCCCTTTAAGGATACATGAGGGGTGATGATATAGGGATCCGATGAATATTATTTTAAAACATATATATCAATTTGAATTTATTTATCTTTTAGGTTAGTATTTATACTATATTTAATTAATATATTATCAGTTCATTCATTTGATTCATTTAGTTATATATATTTCTTTTTAAAATGTCATTAAGAGGACATTCGCCCTACTTCATGCAATATTTACTTAGAAAAAAAATTCCACTTCTATATTTGCTGTAAATCTAGGTAATTCATTAGAAAATACATCAATATATTCTTGAAGAATGGATATGTATTAATTTTATTTATCATTATCCCATGTCACATATTGTTTATCATAAAATTCATCATTAAGGATTTCATTAAAGATATTTACTAGTGGTATTGTTTATTAATATTTTGGGGATGAAATATCTCATTGTATATTAATTATATCAATACATGGTTCGGTAATTCAAAAATAGTTCTTCTATAGTTAATTATTTGATTGTAAAATGAGATCTATTAAATCTCCAAAATTAGACCAAGATAATCCATAAGTATAATGAATATATTTGATACTAGAAAACATTGATGAATTATAAATTGTGCTTATGATTTTATTTTTGTTGAAGTCATTTTACCACTAGACATTCTAGCTAAAAAAATAATTCCATAACATTTTATGGGGGGATTGAATATTCCTTATATGAATAGATGATATAAAATATTGTGTAGATTATGAACCAAATAATGTATTTGTTGATATTTAATCTATAATCAATGTATGTGGAATCAATTTATTTGGATCAACATCTTCAGCTATTATTATTACATAATCTCATCCTAGATCCAAATTCCTATTCTATGTTAGTTTCCCAAGGTGATTATTAATTCATTAGTGTAATGTTTCATCAATTTTATGATAAATAATTTCTTATATATCAATTAGAAAATTTAGTAACACTATTCATAAAAAATAATATTATTTCCATATTTACATAATACCAAAAATCCCATTATGGAGGATTCTAGGAATTTTATTGAAATTTTTTAACATATGGGTAATTCAACATTTACCTTATTTTAAATTATTATTTTTTATTCTATATTTTGATAATCTATCATCTTCTTATTATGATTCCCTTTATAAATAGATAATTGGGAAACTAATTCTATATCATGAATGTATTTATTGATATCTTTTAATATGTTGATAATGTTTAAAATACTAAATATGTTATATTTATTAGCACCAAACCATGAATTAATTGATCAATCAAGATTCCCAAGATCTGTAGATAATATTAAATATACCTCATAAACCATTTAAAATTTCCATCATACTTAGTGACTGAATCGACTTATTTTTTTCACTATATTTAGGAATTATACTTTAATCTATCAACTCTTCTCATGAAAATAATATTTTCCTATAAAAATAAACATAACTTCATTTTACTCATGTTTTTCAATATAATATTCCTTTTTTGAATTTTCTATTTTGGACCACCATTTTTCTGAATCTCATCTAATATGACACAATATAATGATAAGAAAATTATTTTATATAACACCTAAATTAAAAAATATTCATTTCTCGAGACTTAATCCATTACTATACCACTATTGGATTGTTGAACCCATTGAATGATTATGGTTGTTTCCTCATAAAATTATCTAAATTGGTAGATCATGTATTAGGGGAACATGTTGATCCATGTGATAAAATATATTTTTCATGAATTGAGTTAATTACAATAAAATAACAATATTTTTTAAAATTATAAGACTAAATCCAGTATACTGATTATTCCATGAATCCCCATTTTCTATATGAATGTTGTATTGGTATTCATTCCTTCTACAAGGATCTGATAATTATTCAGTATCATAACATCATTAGTAATATTTTAATCCTTTAATTTATAAAAAAAGAGTAATAAATCATGTTTTCCAAAAATGTAATTTTATACAAATGATAACTATCAAACCATTAAAAAGAAAAATTCTTATAGAGGAAAAACTTTGGTTCTTTACATATTTTATTCTTGATATAGTTCTAAAATGTTCTACTAAAACGTTATATAATATAAATTATAATGCGTGTGACTACGATATAACGGAGGTGGGGGGTTATTTATTACATATTAGTAAGATAAAATTATATAACATTTCCATGATCAGGTATTAGTGTTCTGTAAGAGACTAGATGCATTATTATTACCTTATAGAATGATATATTATGATATATGATTGTAAATATTTATACAATAATACCAAACATATAGATGATCATACATATTATTCCAATTAATTACCTAGGTAAATGTGAAACATAATCATGGGGCTCAGATTTATAGTAAGGGATATAATATAGATGGACCTAACATGAAATAAAAAATAGAATAATTAATATAACAATATGAAATAAAAAACTGATTTCATATCAATGAATATATATGAATATATTTATATATGGAAAAATGGAATAAATATCATAGATATATTTAAATGATAACATTATGACATAAATGTTGGTAATTAATAATGCATAGAAATAATATCATATCATTGAGAAACTGTTTTGTGATATCATAAATTAAGGGTAATTATTCTCTCATTACTCTACCATAGTACTCATGATACCTACCTTTAATAGAGTGGAAATACAATTCAAATACCCTCACAACAAAGAAAATTTTAATTCATTTAATCTAATATTAAATACCAATCACCAATTTTTTTTATTTTTGAGTGGTACCACCCAATCCCCGATGAACTCATGTATTCGGAATTTTTATAAGGTACTATGGATACAATATATTTTTGATGAAATAATATTAGTAATAGTACTATAATAGAGTAGATATTGTAGCAATGACATCATTGTATTAGTAGTTTCACTATGTTTCTTGGATATTTTTCCTCCAGACCATAAATACATGTAATTTATGAACCCACATGCCATGTAAAGGTTCCATCTCAACCCAATTAAAAATGTTTCCATCCATTAAAATGGTTCTTTCCCATAAAATTTTTCCAATATTATATATTAATAGGATTTACATGAAGTAATGTTTAACTTTGAAATAAATAAAAGTATTTCTTATTATATCTCATCATAAATCGTTTTCTGATATAATGCCAAGGGTATTACATGATTTTCAATAGATTTTTTGACAAAAAGAATAGAATACTTTTAGATTGATTCCACTATGTCATATATGGAATAATTAGGGATTTATAATTTCAATAAATGTTCAATTATAATGAAAAAGATATAGAAATTGTAGTTATCATGAACTTATCAAGATTAATATTATCAATGAGTTTTAGAAACACAATACATCTATTTGTATTATTAGGAGACCAAATAAATAGTTTTTAATCCCCCAAAAAATCCATAGTATTTAATAACATGTATTTTTTTCACATTACATATGTGGAAGATTTTTATGGAAAGATATATTGATTAATATGCATTTTTGTAAAAGGAATACTTCTACCAATAATATGTCTAATAACATGAGACTTGACAGAGGCCCCAAGACTACATCTCTCCCATACTTATTTATAAAAGTACCACCCATATAAAATAATATATCCATAATTCCCTAAATACATTTAATATATACATATTTCTATAATTTATTTTATGTCTAGTGGAATGATTATTGATTAAAAGTACATTAAACATAATATAATGTTTATAAAATGGGAACTCACTCTCAAAGAATATGAGTAATAGAATACCTATAATAATATAATAACAATATTATAATAATTACATATTAATGGAAGAGGATACAGTAGTGGAAATATAAATATTAATTTAAAAGTGAGATGAAAAGGACCAAAACAATCTTTGGCGTCCTAGCATAGTGCTAACCCGTTGAAGTAATAAATCATTTCATGGTTTAAGAGAGGAATATTGAAAAAATGATAGGTTATTGGTATTTATAGATGTGTTGAATGATTTTTTTGGGAATGAATTAGTAAATATATAATTTTTTAATAGTATAAGGTGGACTACGTACCCCATAGTGCCCCATATCCCACCCATAAATATACATTATAAAAAGAATTTTCAAAATTAATTAAATAAATGAGTTTTGTTGAATTTAGTTATGCATAAAAACTTATTGTTACTAAAATATCTTATTTAACTAATTTTTTATATGTTTACCTTATACATAATTTTATGATATTAATTCTAAATATATATTAAATTATATAAAAATGATCACCAAAAAAGATAATTTTTCCCTTTAAATAAGTATGATATAATAAATAAAAAATTGGATTCGAGTAAAAACATGTAGAACAATTTACACCTTAATATAACATAAAAAATAGTTATATAATCCCCTCTCATTCGAACATATGACCTATATGTAGGAATTATAGTTGAAGTAAAATAATGTAGTGGTTTATCCAATATTAATTTGGTTTTCATTTCTTCTAACATGAATTTCTCTCAGATCCAATTCCCCACTATCATTAATTGATAATGTTATGTTTGAGCTTGGTATGAGGAGAACCCATTTGATTACACCACATTATCATGCACTACAAATGAATTTTATAGGGTAGGTTAATAACAGTACATGACATGGTTCCTCAAATCAACATAAATTATATATCACAATGACACTTAATATACACTAATTATGGAGTCCACCTAATAAAAATTATACCACCAATAGTCAAATTTACCAATTATCAAGTAACAACCATATCTACTCCTTAATCCTATAAAATTTATCAAACTAATAAATTAATGTTTTTTATTCTTTAAATATTTCAATTATGTGGCTTATATTATAATTTTAATTACTTTTTTAAATTTAAATTTTTATTAGAGAATACAACCATGATGAGATCAACATTATAATTTAATTTTTAATAATACAAAAGAATTTTTATATAAGTATGAATTAAATTTAATCATTGTTTTTTACTACATCATTTATAATAAAATATTATTAATTTTTAATCAAATTTAATGTTTATTTCACACTGTGTATTAGTTTTGGTAATAGTTGGTGGTATCCACATGATACCACCATTGGATACCCTATAATTTGTAATAAAATATCCACTTATAGATCATACATCTATTTTTCTATCATATTTGTAATGGTTGAAAATGGAAAATATGGTTTAAAACCATCAATAAGTGTTATAAATCCACTGATTTGATATTTTCTATTTCATGGCCTCAAGAACATTTTCTCATTTATATCAAATTGCAAAATGTGTTGACTTCTTAAAAATATCATTTTTGGAATGATTTTCCCTCAAATGAGACATTCACAACACATTATATGTATAAATTTATTTCTAGGTAAAACAATTCAAAATATTTTTTAGCAATTGAATCTAATGTGGTTAAAAATATAACAAATTCAACTAATAAAATAAAAAAACATGGAATATGGTATAATTAATAAAACGAATGATCATACCCCATAGTAACACAATATCTTGTATAACCCCTAGGTGGAACTACGACACGATACTATTGAATAATAATAAGTTTTCCTTAACTGTTTAATATTTAATTTAATCTACATATTCATTAAAATTACAAAAGTTTGACATCTGTTTAAAACTATTTATGATGACCACTATATTTTAGTACATTTCTAGGAAAAATAAAATTAATGGAAACCACACAATAATGGGGTCCAATTTAAAATTGATTTATTAAATTATTAGATAAAATTATTCCTTTAAATTAAATTTCAAATAATTTCATTTATGTAGTCATCCTACTTTTTTAAAATGTAAATTTATATTAATACTCATTTAGTAAAATTATAAATAGTAATTTTTAACTATATAGTCCCATGTTACAGGAAATTGTTTCCAAAATATCAATGAATATCTATTTTTCACTACATAATGTAATGATTTATCATTATATGTACAATGGAAAATCACTATTTTAGTAAACCTAATCATGAGATATCCCACTCCCTATACAAATACACTATGTTATTGATTCCCTAGTTTTTGAAAGTCATAAAATCCTATTTTCCACAACCATGTGCTATATTGTTTCCATTGAATAAAAAATTCTTCATACACTAAAAAATTTACAAAATAATGTGGGTGTATAGATATTTTTGAACCACAACACATGATCTTCAATCAACCCATTATCATGAATGAATATGGGTGGTTTTTTTTGAAACATAGTTTCACTAAAAAAAATATACACAACAAACCATGGAGGGTGGAAACAAATTCTTAAACCCATGTCCATTTTCTTTAAATTTACTTATATTTAAAACAAAATATAATATTTTTAACAAAAAAAAATATTACATAAATAGAATTATTTCAAAAGTAATATTGATTTCACAATTTCCTTATTAAAATATCCATATCAATTTCAAAATTGATTATCTTATTCTTTATTAAATGATCTACCTCAGTTTTCAAATAAAATGATAACATTTTCTTTTAAAAAAATAATATAAAACCTTCTTCATATTTTAAAATTACCATTTTCAAATTTCAATTTTTCGTTATGTTTAAATTGTTTATAAGTAAATCATGAAATATCCATTGAAATATATTATTTGAAATTCATATTAAACCTAAATATAAAATTTCACCTGAGATCAATGCATGATTTACACAATATCTTTCAACCACAGTTTTAGGTTATTTACCCTTATTTCACATACTTTGATCCTAAGTAATACATGGGTTATATTTCCTGAGTTTTTGGTGATCATGAAGGGGTTTTCAATAGTAATTCATGTTTTTGGAGTATACAATACTAAGAAGCATGAGGTTGTGATGAAATCCCTTGAGTTTGTGACATTTATTCCCCATCTAAAGCATAGGTTCCTAGGATGAGGGTTCTCCAATCCACTACATTTTTTAGGAAGCTAAATTGTGGATCATATGCAGAATAATTTTCTTTAGAGGATGTGGTTTGGAGACTACAAGGATTATGTAGAAGGGTCTCATTACACTACAATTTTTAGCACTGATGTAGTCAAGGGATCAGGATAAACCATGGTTCTTACTTATATTAAGTGTATCTATAATGTGGATGGCACCATGGATCACAAAATTTTTAGACTCGGCATGCTATGTCACACCTGAAGGGGGCATCACTATATTCTTGGGTGGGATACACTATGATCTAAATGACTACACTATGGAACCCCTCTTAAAAATAATATATATTGATGTTTTAAGTTATTATTGAAAACAAAAACGTCATATTAATCATTATTCCACTACTAATTTAGGAAATTAATATCTTCTACCTCTTTAAACATGAAAGAGTTTTCTCTTCGATATGGAGAAAATAATGATTGACTAAAATCAAATTCAAGATCTATATTCATTGATGTGACATCTTGGACCAAAATGCCTCTCAGAGTTTCCATGATCTAATTGAAGCACCAGGACTCAAGAGCATCTCCACAAATGATAGAGGCTTTTGACTAGTAATGATGGCCTGAGGTGTGTCTGTTTGGAGATTGTTCCCTCTCTACCAGAGTGTATCACAATAGATCAATATTATATAAAGGTAAATGGTCTAATAAGTATAAATAAAAATGATGTATTACTATAATAAAATTTATTTAATAAACAATTAATCATCTAATAGTCATATAAAAAATATGATTATGATGATATATTACATGTATCTAAGATACTAGAAAACCTGGATAAAAAAACATGACAATCAATTCTATAATATTTTTTCCAAAAGGAATCCAAAATATATCCTAATCATCCTGAGATGAAGCTCGACCAACTACTTCCAACACTATCCTTAGAAATCATAAAATCAAGGGTATGATTCCAGAAGCCTCCCTCCATCAACACTTGCATACATATAGTCTTCCCGGGTCCCAATGGTGGCCCATATAGTGTGTGGTATAAATCTTAATAGGCCACCACCTGTGGTTTTTATAACACCCTACCAGTTTAATATAAACTAATCTAGTGGGAATGATATCATATATAAATGTAAATTAATTCAATAATGTAAATACCCATGTACCTACATTATCCATTTAAATGTGTTGGAAAAAATATAACCAATTCATTTATTAATTATGTTCTAGTTTATATATATAAGTTTTATGATTCATAAAAATTACTATCATCACTTTGTGATAGTCCTAGTAATGGATCTAATATGTGAAAACGAAACCTATATTTATATTAATAATTAATGGGATTCAAGTTAATAACATAGAATTTCCAGACCACTAAGGTTTCAAAATCATTAATAGATGCTGCCTGGATATAGTAGTAAGAATATAATAAAAGTATAATCATCCATGGAATTCATTGATAAATTATATAACTGGGACCATGTAAATCATCCAAGGTAAAATGGTATAAACAATGGATATGACCAAGGATGTGACCAAGGTGCATCGTGTTAATAAAATCCATTATAGTTCCAATGAGTGAATGTAAGGAATTCTATAATAGTAAATGAGGGATAATATGATTGAATTATGGGAATACACTAATATAAGAGGATCAAGTTATAAGGAGGGTATCAACCAAGGCAACACGTATCCTTGAATCAGAATGTTGTCCACGAGCACCCAAGGAATTACCTCGGGAATCCAAAAGAGAAATCATGTTTGAAAACTCATATATTTATTTCTTGTTTCATATATAACTAAGAAAAATGCATTTAATTCATTTTCTTAATTTATCCATGTAATATTATTATCATTTAATAATATTATTTGTATCAAAACTTGATTTCATTAGAGTGACAATGAAAAAAGATAAAAAACAATTTAAATCATTTTATATATGTTATAATAATTTAATATGTTCATTTGGTTTGAGCCGTAACATTAATTAGTGTGATATGACAAATATAAGGAATCCATTAAATTAATTCATTAATTTCATAGTATTTTAATATTTTCCACTCTAATAGCATCCATTAAACATGGAAAGGTGTGTTAAAAATATGAAACTAGGACATTTTATTAAAATTCATTATGTTAAGTCATATAAGTGAAACAACCATTACAATTATTCATTTATATTTGATTAATCAAGTTCAGACACATACATTAGGCAGATCAAGTGATTATCACACATGGTACATTCCAGTTAACATTTCAAAATATATTCAATTAATGAATTATTACAATTCCATTTTTAAGACGAAGAACACCTAACAGTGCCCCAGAAAAACATGCAAGAAAACATAAAGACTCAATTATGTATAAAACCCTAATAGGGATGGTCGAAATTGTGGTTCTAACCCCCAATGTATAAAAAATATTATGGAATGGGTCTCAGTACATGTTTTTAATGACCACAATTAAGGCATATAAATTTATCATTTGATCTCTTCTGAAATCAGTAATAGAATAAGAGAATTTATACATGAAAAAATATTGATGAGTGAGCTATAATCCAACTACCACATACTCGTACAACTCTCCTCATCCAGTAGCATCCTATTGTTAGGCCTGGACTGGTTGAGATCTAATTAATGGGCCAATGCAATTTTTTTTTCATATGATCCTCCATCAAAACATATTCTTTAAGAGGAAGAGGAATGATGAAAGAATAAGTATCATAGAATCTCTTACTGATGTGATTCCAATGAGATAGACATATCTGAAATCAATGTCTAATAAAAGTAGTGGTTGTTGAACCTATCATATATATCCTTGGTTTATTCATTTGTGAGAGATCGATGAGGTAGGGTTCTATCCAAAATGGAAGTCCCTACCTTTTATCATAAAAAATACTCTATAATTTAAATGAAGTGTAATGATCATGGTATTCCCCTCAAGAAATACTAATAACACGACGTGTGAGCTTTTAACGAGACCATTTCAGGACATGTATTCCAAATTCATGGCAAGTAATTGTCATGCAACCAACTTACAACCCCATGACACCTTCTTCTCAAAATAAACAAACTGAAACTCATCCTGGATTTAGGGATATAACCAATAATTAAAATGACACATAAATAGATAATAAAACAAAGTTCCTACAGTCTTCACCCATTAAATGAACATGTCCCCATGTTTAGTTTCCATAGGAAGCAAAATAATTCTAGAGAAATACTTTTTTCAATGGGCATGTATGTTTACCTCCCACTCCAATGTTTCATTTTACATTTGATAGTACTTCCATAGAACTGATACTAGATGTATATTATGACTATAGAGAGCCTTTTTTCTTTGGTCAATGATGCACAAAGAGTACTCCTTTAATGAACCATTGACATTTTTCCCATCATCATGGGTATCAAAAGTATGAGATGGGATTGTATGATAACAGAGATGCTATAAAATGAGGAAGGTGTCATGCATGGAAAAATACATATGAGGTAGTAAAAATTAATAGGATACTGATATGATTCTTTCTAGAATCTCAAGAAACATAAAAAAGTATAATGACCACTTCCCTTTCCTCAATATTCATATATTTAATAACCTGGGTGATACTCACAAGAAAACATGATCCTCAACATTAAACTCTAGAGGTCATCAATGAATATTAGCATAAGAAAAATGTCTATACTGAGTAGTATTCACTCCCTTCCTAATCATATGAATCATCTCTATGGTATCCTTCTTGAGATGAGGACCTAGTAGGGATACCTCACTTTCCACTTTCCAGCACAGTGGTGAACGACATAACCAACCATATGAGGCCTCAATGGGAGCCATAAAAATTATCTACTAGAAGCTATTATCATAGGAGATCTTGAAAATAGTGATATGATTGTTTTAAGAACAACCAAAATAAAGGATGCATCCTTATATCATGTCTTCTAAAACTTCTATCATCCCTTCCAATTATCCATCAATCGATGGGTGAAAGGTTATTCTTAGAAGAACATCTGCATCCATATCCTTATGCAACCCTATTTGAAATATGACGTAAAATGATATTCCCAATCTGAAATGATAGTATATGGTCCCCCATGAAGTTGGGTTATCTGAAAAGCATACACTAATTCTTTCACATCAATGTATAATGTCTCAAAAATAGGAAGGATATGGGATACTTTTTTTAGTTAGTTAATAACTACCCATGCAACATCACTAACCCAAGGAGAACTTGCTATTCCCAGTAAAATGTATATGGAAATAGATTCACATTTAAATTATGTGGATGGAATGAGTTTTAATAGTCCTAAATTTCTTTTGTTCCCTGACTTCACCTACTGAATGGTGAAAAAACGTTTGATAAACCCTACTATCTGACGTTTCATCCTAATACACAAATAATGTCATCACATATCTCGAAAATTTTTGGAGACTGCAAGATGATTTTCCCACTAAGAAGTGTGTGACTCTCAAATCAATTCCTCTCTACTATAATTAAAATCCTAGAAAAACATATCAATATGTTAGATGTCATCTTGTCCACAGGAAAATCCAGAGGCAGGTCATCTCCTAAAATATTGTGTTAGAGAACCAAGGCTTCATGATTTTAGAACTGCACGCTCTTTACCATCTCAAGGGGGAAAGAGGTCACTATCATGGTTGATAGGTAATAATTGTCATGACTATAGTAAAACTCCTAATGTAGTTTAGATAACAAGTCCTTATATTTTAATTCATTACTGGCCAACTGAATGGCTTATTCTATAGTTTTCCCACTCAGTGCATCAATTTCTACATTGCCTTTCCCTAACATATTGGATTTCTCAAAATCAACGGAATGAAGATATTCAGCCCATATTTGATACCTATGGTTCAATTCATGTCGTATATATATATATATATTTGGATTTTTTCCTTATACAAAATGATGATCTCACCCAATAGATACTTTCTTCATCAACATAAAGCATTGGTAAATACTTCTTGGGAATAGTCATGCATCACGTAATTCTTCTCATGACTCCTCAAATGCAAAGATCCATACACACTGAATCTAGCCCCCTAAATCAAAATAGTACCTAGTTTGATGTCTTATACAATATAAAACACATTTTTGATAATTTTGGCCTCTAGATATATCAGAAATAGGTTCCTAGACAATCCTCCCTTTCAGATCCGGAAATGATTTCACGAACTCTCATTACCATAAGAACATGACACCATCATGTTTAGGTCTAGTAAGAGTTGAAACAATGAAAGTTAAGTCCTTTATAATATATAAATATTATCCATACATCCCTAAAAAACATTGTATATCAAACAATTTCTTGGGATGCACCCATGAAACTACAACACTAACCCTCTTTGGGTCAATATAGGCTCACAATTCTAAAGTAATAAGACCCAATAAGTGATCTCATTTGATGTAGAAGTGTAAAAAAATATATTGGATGAAATATGATGATCATTCATTTTACTAATAGAAATCTCAATGATTATATCATGGTCACCAAAATTTGTGAAGACACCATGATTTCATCAAAAATAATATGAAAACAGAATCCAGATAGGTGCGAAAAACTGCATTCAGTAGAGCCATGAAAATAGGGGGTATGCTAATAAGACCAAATATCATAATTAAGTACTCATACATATTGTACCTACTAAAAAAAGTTGTATGATGTATCTATGATGGCCTTACTTTCACATGATGATAGCCCTATCTCTGGTCGATCATAGAAAACACCAAAGCTCCTCAAAAGTGGTCAAATAGATTAGATATTCTAGCAAGTGGATAGTGGTTTTTTATTTTAACTTAGTTCAACCTTGTATAATTCACCCATAGGCAAAGGGTATCATCCACCTTCATTGAAAATAACATAGTTGAACTGCAAGAGGAATTGACGGTATGAATAACAAGTTTTCCATCTAGATCCTCTCACTACTGGTTGAGCTCCTAGAGATAAGTAAGTTTTATTCTCTAACGATAAATGAACATTGTAGATACTCCTAGAATGAGATAAATAAAAATATACCTCTAGATTAGGATATATTCAATAAATATTATTGTTAATGAATCCCCTAAAATGATCTAATACTAGAGGGAATTCTGACTGATGTAATTCCTGACCATCCATAAAGGGATTAACATTATGGTTGGTCACTCTCCTAAGACCATGATTATATGGTCCATCTCTACAAGCATGTACATCCCACTCACGCTTGTGTAGATAAATTCTATCATCAAGTGATATAAATGGAACCCTGTAGAGATATAAGTCTAAAAAACTTATTGTATAAAACCAAATAACCTATCACAAGAATGAAATCAAATACCATCACCTTGAGAAAAAAGAGGTCATATAGAAATGGCAACAACTTACCTACTGGTGACAATATCTACACTGATGTATGCCCTCTGATCGTACTTGGAATGGGGTATACTAGTTCATTGCACAATAGTAATACTGTATTTCTAACACAATTCTTTCCAAGATAGATAAAAATACAATGGATTGTATGTAAAATTATCTATTAAAGAATGTACAGTATTGGAGGATAATTGATTTACAATATGTACCATAGAGATCAATGTATCATGATCTATGGGAATCAGCAGTAATCCAAGCACCAAACCTGATCCATGACCCTGAAAATAATATTACTACCACAATCAAAACAAAAACACTATAATGGATGTTGATCTGCAGTATGGATACTACATCCAAAAACTCATCCTCAAATAGTCCTACCATTATTACTCTAACTCCCTTCCTAAAATAGAATAGATTAACTTTCCCCTGACGGTGGAGCCATTAATAATCCACTTCTTCTAGAAATAGAATTAATTTTCCGAAATAATCTATGTAGATTTCCCATATTGAAGAAATCATGAAACTCTAGAGGGTCTCTATCACACTAAGTATATAGGTTCCTCTATCATCATACACTGATGAAACCCCAGGAAGTGGACATTATGTGTACTCTGGGATCCACAACCCTGATAAGAAATCCCAAGGGATCATTTCCTGTTTCCAGAGGAACTACAAGACTGATGCAACACTGATGCTATTTTCCTGGTACTATCTTTGTCCCTCAAGTTGTGCTCATTGATAAGAGCCTGATTTACTCTTTCAAATAATTTAGGTAGTTTAATTCCATTCCCCTGAGTCTAGATAGAATATTTAATCCCAACATAAAAGTCTCTACCATGTGAATACTCATCACTGGTTAGAAGTATTATGATGTAGAGTAACTCTATTAAATGTACTGAATATTCCATAACTAACATAGAACCATACTTGAGATGCATGAAATCATTTTATTTTTCAGCTCCTAGCATATAAATAATGAAATTATCATTGAACAAAATTTAGAAATCAACCCATACCATGCCATGATTGATACCAGATTGGGTATCTACCTCCCACTATTTCTTAGCCAAATCACACAAAATTTATGAAGAAAGCTTAAACATTAACTTTGGAGGCATCACTTAGTGATCAATGATATATAAGCTTCCCTTTAGCCATGACTCGACAATATGTGGACTAAAGTACCACTGAGATAGTAGGGGGATGCTACTGCTGGTACTCATGGTCCATATTAGCTATCGTAGGTGTAGGCCATGGAGAACCTTCAATGGACTACATCAATCAAAGGAAACTATCATATTACTGAGAATTAGGGATTTGATAATTTATATAAGGTGATTCCTCAAGTAGAAATTTTGGGGACATGATTGGCATTCAAGGGGCCACTATGCATGGATCATGGTTGTCACTAACTTCTTAGTGCACGATACAAGGACTCCATCATGAAATTGGTCTAAAAATTACAAGAACATGCCTTATAAAATTCCTTGATCAGATAGATAACAACACTAGTGGATGATAAATTTTATAAAATGGATTACTACACATGGTATACTACTCTAACTACCTACATAGATAATCATTTTTATTATGTTTTCAAGTATTTTTACTACTATTCCATTAAATGATATGTCAGTAGTACCTTACCTCGTCATTTTCTAGAAACCATTTCTCATAGTATGTTAAGTTTCACTTTAATATTTTACATTTACTCATTTTCTATATATCACATTTCTATATATGGTTCACCATTCTTATTTAATCATCCACCATATTACTTATCTATTAAAGGAATAATCATTTGATATTAAACAAAATCATCCACTTGATAAATTACAAATTCCAACCAATGAGGACCCTAACAACTCATGAATTGAAACCAAAATCACAAAATCACATCGAATGAAATTAATAGGCATAATGAAACTACCAAAAAACCACTAAATAATCACAGGCATAGAACAAAATGTTACGAGTGAGATGCAGCTATATGGCGTGGAAATATTAATGAAATGAGTGTTCTAGGTTTCTATAAAGATTCATATAACAATTCTCATTTCCCTCATATCATCAGGGAAAGAATTAAATGATGTTATGAATATGAATAATTATCTAAAACACCACTTAGAATGTTAGTAACTAAATGATGAAATGATATCAACTGTTATTGAAAAAATAGAACAATAATATTAATTAAGTAAACATAACATTTACCTAGATCATGTGTTCATGAAGAATAATAATGGAATATAACCAAGTTAAAAAATTAATAATTTATAATATATTATCTCAAAATATAAATATAATAAATGATCCATATCTAATAATATTTTTTGATAACCCAGACCCCGATGCCACTCATAGGTTCCCCGAGCTCGGTGGTTCAATGTGCCTCAAGCACATCTGGCTAATGTTAGAGGCTTCCGATTAGTAGCGAGGGCCTAATGTGTGTCTATGGGGAGACTATTCCTTCATTACCAGATCATGGTAGAGTGGATCTATATTATACATAGTTAAATAATGAAATAAACATAAGTAAATATATGGAACAACAAAAGCATAATGAAGTAATAAGAAAATGATCAACTGGTAATCATATAAAATACATAAAAGATAATGATGACGATCTATTTCATTTATGTAGAAATATTTAAAACATGTATAAAATCCATATATAATACCGGATATATAAAAGTAGAAAAACATAATCCATAAACTGTTGTAAAAATCTTGAGTTCCAGCACGGTCATCTGATACCAGCTCTTTCTTTAGAAATCAATCCATCATGTGTCCAGATTAAGATGCTTCCCTTTTTCATAACCTACATACATATATTCCATTGGGTTTATTATGGAAGTCCATATAGTGTTTGAGATAAATACCAATAGGCCACCACAATCTGTCTATAACATTGTATTCGTACAATATAAACAGAACCACTACGCATGAATGAATATATAAAAGCACAAAAGTAAAGTAATGTAAATAATCAAGTATCTGTTTTAGACCTATGCTGGTGTCTAAAATTTGAAACTAGTTCAGATATTATTTATGTTCCAATTTATATATTTATGTGAAATGAGTAATATCTAGCACTAACACCACCTAGTGATTATACTTGTAAAGGTTACAAGACGTAACAAGGAAACCATTATTGTTATTATTAAATAACTGGATCCAATGTAATAAACCTGGAATCCAATACCTCAAGGGTCACCAAATTAGTAGTAAATACAACATAGATATAGGGGAATATTGTAATACTAGGAGAATAATCCATGTAATTAGAAAATAAATGATCTAATAGATTCCAAGGAAATCATCCAAGGAAAAACATGATAAATAATTATAAGGTCCATGGTTGTAACCAAGGAACCTCATGTTTATAGAAGCCATGATGGATACATGAATTATATCTAAGGAATTTGATAATAGTAATGGAGAGATACTATGATGTCATACTAGGCATACACTAATAGAAATTGATCACGTTACAAGGTGGGTATCAACCAAGGAAATCAATATCCTTGAATTGGAATGGCTTCCATGCGTGATCAAGGAGTTCCTTCATGAATCCAAAATTAAACATAAGTATAAACAATCATATAATGATGTCATGGTTTATATAAAATTGGGAACATAACATTTAATTCACTTAAATAATTGATCCATGAATGTTTCATATCATTTAATAACATAATTTGGTTCAAATCTGGTCTTTCATTATTATGACAAGGCTGAGGGACAAGAAACCATTTGTATCTGTTCATATAAGTAATAATAATTCAATATTTTATTTTGGTTTAATCATTTACAATCATTTGGGTGACATGACCAGGGGAATGAAAACACTAGATTAATTCCCATAATTCATAGTCATTTATTATGGTTAATTTGGATACCATCCATTAAACATGGAATGGGGTGCTACAAATCTGAAAACAAGATATTGTATTAGAATTCATTATTAAAATTCATATATATACTTTATAATTGAAAATTTATCATTTAACATTAATTAATAAATTTGAATCACGTAGCTTAGGTAGGTTTAGTGAATAGAAATCAAGGAACTTTCCATTTAACATTTCAGAACTCATTTAATTATGTGAGCGTTACAATTATCATGGTCATGATGAAGAAAAATTGAAAAGTGTCCCAGACGAACATGTCAAAAAACATAAAAACAAGATTAATGATTGGAATTTTGGATGTAACCAAAAATGTTTAAAAAGATTTTAGAAATGGGTATTAGAACACGATTCTGACAGCTACAAACATGCCATAAAAATTTAATAGAGACAGCTAGTGAAATAGGTTCGCCAACATGTCAATTTGTAAAATGATAAATATTGAGTAGTGAGTTATAGAAAACCTTCCCTGCTCTCATGAAACTATTCTTATTAAGCTTCATAATCTTTTATTATGAATGGATGATATCAGAAGAACATATTAATACCCTGAAAATAGATTGTTTGAGTATGCATCAAAACAACATCATTAATATGGATAATAAGAACAAAAACTGAGCTAAAGGACTAATGAAAATAATCAAATGATTCCAATTAGAGATACATATATAAACTATGATTTCAAATATAGGAGTTATAACAGAACCTTAAATTGGGATCCATTAGCTCTTCTTGTGTGAGAGACAGAGGATGTGGGGTTCTGTCTGAAGAAGGGAAGCCCACAACCTATTTTAAAAAATTGATTGGGAATTTTCATGAAATGGAAATTCTTTACATGTCATGTAAATCACAGGTGTTTCACTTAATAAAAACCATTTACATGACATGAGAGTTTCTTACCGGTCTATTAAACATCATGTAATGGATATACATCATGTATTCAAGTTACCCAGTGTGTAATTGGCCTACAACCATCCTACATCTCCTTGTTCCCTTCATTTAAAAAAATATACCAACCACCGGATGGCCAAACATTTATTATTTAATCAAAAACTAAAAGGACATGTACCTAATATTAAAACTATGTTCTTATAATTGAAAAGAAGATCCAAACCCAAATTTTTATGATCTTATTAAAATTATTTTTTCACGACATGTTGTGTGGTATGTGGCTTCTCACTTATATCCAATCATTATCAAACATTAATGATTAGTTATTATTGTTTTTTTGAAATATTTGTGTGATTCTTTAGGAAAACCTCTTTGTGTAAAAGTATTGATAATTGTAGAAAACTGAATGATTTTTTATAAATAACTGGTTATAACTACCAAATGATGATTTTGGAATTTTGGTTTTGTTTTAACATATGAACTTTGTTTAATAAATTGTATTAAATAAAATATTTGGTTGATGATAAATTGATTGAAATGGATTTTGGTATATGTGGTTGGTGCTATTTTTTTTATTCATAACATTGAATTAAGGGAGTTTACTATTGGGGTACATGGACATGACCTAGTATATAAGATGTTTTCTACTAGGGAACATGGATATTGGATACCCATTGATGACTTAGTGGATGTATGATATACCTCTCATGAGTACATAACTATCATTTACATGCATGTGTGTGAAGAAATATTTAATGTGTATTCCAAATGAATGAGATAATTTTTTTGTGTTTCTTTTATCGCATTTAACATGGTAAAAATTATTAGATGATATATTTTTTACTACTTTATAATGCTTTATAAAAAATATGCTAACTGGATCTTTTCATTATGGCATGGGTTTTGGTTTTTTTGGGGAAATCCTACTTAGTTCATCCTCAGCCAATCATGGTCACTTTGGTTAATTTATAAAAGATATATTTTGGGATATAGGTAAAAGGGAGGTAACATATTTTTCTAATTATGTGTCTTTATACCATAGACATATTTTGAGGAGTCGGATACTATATCTTGGTTTCTTGTTTCTTAGGATTTTTTCTCTTGGATTTTATTGGATCTTTTTATCTCAAAATCCATTCAGTTAATTGTCAATTTTTTCTACTGATACTCTAGTAGTTTTGTATGAATTGGTATTTTAGGATTGTCTATATTCATTAATCTTTTATAGAATCATCATTTATGAGTATTTGATATTTATTTTTATGTGTTTCTCTTGATGTTTTATATAGAAATGTAAAATCATCTTCCATAATTCCTTCATTACATGGTATTTATTACTTGTATTTGGTTTATTCGGGTTATAAAATAATATCTGTATCACCTCTGCCCATTCTCAATTGAATGAGGAGGGAAAAAAAGTCTCAATTTGAATAAAATTCGATCAGTCATTGACATAGAAATGGTATGTTGGGAAAAAATTCCTCAAGGTATCATTGCTTACATTTTTGGTTGATTGTGTTTGTTAACAAATAAGGTTTCCATTATGATGAGCTCCGCGATCAGAAAATTTCCGTGGTGCTGCATAATTTTGGGAGAATTTCAGCGGGAACTTCGAAGCTTCATGATTTGAGATGACGTGGCATTATCTTCGTGCGTAATGTTCAAGGGTTGGTGGAATTTCATATTAATAGACCTCGATCCCCTTGGGAGAAGTATAGTTTTTTTGATGAAAATATTTTTCTCTCTGATTGAGAAGATGGTTCACGAAGGCAGTGTGCTTCGTGAAACAATATCTTCACGACAACTAATCTAGCTCCATGAAATTTGTGAGCTTTACATTGACTCAGTGATCTTCATGAGTGAAGTCTCTCTGTGACAACCCAAGCTTCATGAGAGTTCTTCATGAGAGTGCTTCAAAAAAAGGCCAGAGAATCGTGAAGGCTTGTTTGAGATTCACAAAATTGGGGGCCTCTCAAAGTAGGGTGCTTTGCAATGGTATTTACAAAATAATTTCCCAGTGTTCAGGGGAAATAGGTATTCATCAGTGGATAAAAGTTGGGCATTAAAAGAGCATCTATCAACAGTTGAGGATGCATGGATTCATGCAAATGAAAAACCTACATGTCTATTAACTGTGATTGGATCCCTTCTAAGTGCAGTGAGGAAAGGAAGAGGAATAAGGGTATCCTTTCTATAGTCAGTGAGTCTGAGAGAGAGAAACATTGAGTGACCCTTGGTAAAGCAATGAACTGACCCTAAAAATTGTAAAGGCAGTGAGCCTTAGCATAGAATTGATATATCCAAAACATTATTGGCAGTGAGCTTTAGTGGATTTGGTATAGTGGCACATCACCATTTTCTGCTCCGTGGATGTAGCCCAGTGAGGATAAACCAAGTAAAAATCTATTTGTTTGCCTGATTGCTTCCCTAAATGGAATTCAAATAATCATCATCAAATAAAGAAGAAAATAAGTGATTGTAGACCCCAAAAAACACATCCCCAATATTTTCTAAATTCCACCATACGCGATCTAAGATCGTAGTCCTTTTCGGAAGCTTCGATTTGGTGGGTTTCAGGGCTTGAACAGAGTTATGGATTAGGAGTTATGGACATTTGAGGTTGTGCTGGAAAACTGGTTCACGAAGACCCCTCCACAATCGCGGAGTGCTGCCACGAAGCAAGGAGGTGGGATGATCCACGAACCTGTTTGATGTTCGCGATGCGCCGCGAAGACCCACCATGAATCAATGAGGCGGGATGCTCTGCGAACCTATTTGATGTTCACGACCTGCCACGAAGACCCGCCGCAAAGCAAGGAGGCGGGATGCTCCGCGACCGCCTTTCACATTCACGATCCGCCGCGGAGCAAGCTCTGTCTTCTCACCTAGTGAGCCTTGCTTTGCAGTACCCCATTCCTATAAATACCCAGCTTGCCCCATTCTCCGGATGGTGACTTCACCCATTGGACTGCCTCTTCGCCCCTTGGGTGGCTGATCTCCCAGTTCAGGGAGCTCCGTTTTGCGCCTCCGTGAGGCCATGCTCCGCGATCAGCTTTCTCCGCATTGCTACTCCACGAGTCCATGCTCCACAAGAATCTTCCTTCGTGTTTCTGCTCTGCGAGCCCATGGTCTGTGAGACCATGCTCTGAAATCCCATGCTCCACGAGACCATGCTCCGCGAGCCCATGCTCCGCGAGACCATGCTCCGCGAGAACCTGCTCCACGAGATCCCTTTTCTCCATGAGAGACATTTGCTTCGCGAGGCCATGCTCCGTGAAGCTACCTCGCGAAGACCTATCCTTTGCGAGGCTCCTACCTTTGCAATATGATCTGTCTCTATGGGACTTCGGGATTTTCAATTGCTTCCTTATGCACCACGAACTTTTCGTCCCGAGACGTCGGGATTTTCCATTGCGCCCTTATGCACACCCACGTTCCACCTATGGAATACCATGCTTCGAGATACTCCTATGAACACCATGAAACACCTTGAGTCGACATATTCCTCTTGGTTCTTTTCTCATGTAGTGAGTTGAGATTCTCATCATCAATTCCCCGAGTACCTTGAGTCGAATCATTCCTCAGGCAACTCCTCCAAACCCTATCACTTGGCTCTTATGCCAAGTTGAACCAGAAAGGGCCACCCTTGCATAAGTCCCAACACTATTCATTCCCAGATGCCTTATGCCTAACAGTCCTCTCTACATGACTATAAACTATAGTACACCCTATGTTCCAAACATAGGATGCCTCTTAATCCAAATAAGAGATTCCTTATGCTCCAAGCATGAGATTCCCAATAGTCTTATCTATATGACTATAAATTATAGTACTCCATATGTTCTAAACATAGGATGCCTCTTTCCCTATAAGAGAGATGCCTTATGCTCCATGCATGAGATGCCAATAGTCCAATCTATATGACTATAAACTATAGTCCTCCCTATATTCCAAACATAGGATGCCTCTTACCCAGTATAAGAGATGCCATATGCTCCAAGCATAAGATGCCTAATAGTCCTATCTACAAGACTTTAAACAGTAGTAATCCCTATATGGACAAACATAGGATGCCTCTTTCCGTATATGAGAGATACCTTATGCTCCAAGCAGGAGATGCCAACAGTCCTCTCTACATGACTATAAACTGTAGTACACACTATGTTCCACACATAGGATGCCTCTTAATCAAAATAAGATATGCCTCATGCTCCAAGCATGAGATTCCCAACAGTCCCATCTACATGAATATAAGCTGTAGTACTCCCTATTTTCCAATCATAGGATGCCTCTTGATCCAAAAAAGAGATACCTTATGCTCCAATAATAAGATTCCAAATGACATGATTACAATGGTGTAATTTCAAGAGCGTTGGAATCCGTCCAAACACTTCATCACTCCACCTCACGCTTTGCGTGCCCTTCATTCAGATCATCATCTACTTCCATGTCTGGAGGGACCCCCTAATGGCCTGGTCCCATGCCACATAGGCTCACCTACCGTCCTAGGCCAACGCCCGAGAAGACTTTGGACAACACTTCGAGTCAGGTCCTGTGTTTCGATCACGGTCGACAGCCGACCCTCATTGGTTTGTCCACATTTAAGGTTAACGCGATATGGATGTTGTGTTTTAAACACGGTCAAAAGTTATCCTCCATCGTCATGCCACCCTCACTACGTTCCGAATGTCGGGCAAGTGATTCACACTTTTCATCTCCCTTTGTTTGGGACGATTCCAACGCCCTTGGCATTATCCCTCTTGTGCACTAGCGCATAAGTGAAGGCCTCCACCCACCAGTGGGTTGGGATGCCCTCATGGCCAGACATGAGGATGATATTACGGGCAATCCCTGTTCACCATTTCTGCTCCTTAGCGGCACCCGGGCAGCATCCTTGCGTAAGCCCCATCCACCATTGCTGCTCCTTAGCAGCACCAGGGAAGCATCCTTGCCTATGCCCTATCCACCGTTGCCGCTCCTTAGCAGTACCCAGGCAGCATCCTTGGATAAGCCCCATCCACGATTTCTGCTCCATAACAGCACTCAGGCAGCTTCCTTACGTAAGCCCCATCCACGATTGTCGCTCTATAGCAGCACCCGGGCAGCTTCCCCGCGTAAGCCCCAACCACGATTGCCACTCCTTAGTGGCACCCGGGTAGCTTCCATGTGTAAGCCGCATCCACGATTGCTGCTCCATAGTGGCACCCGGGCAGCTCCCTTGCGTAAGCTCCATCCACGATTGCCGCTCCTTAGCGGCACCCAGGAAACTTCCTTGCATAAGCCCCATCCACAATTTTCACTCCAATGAGGCACCCGGGCTGCATCCTTGCGTAAGCCCCATCCACGATTGCCACTCCATAGCAGCACTTAGGCAGAATCCTTGCATAAGCCCCATCCACCATTGCCACTCTTTAGCAGCACCCGGGCAGCATCCTTGCGTAATCCCCATTCACGATTGCCGCTCCTTAGAGGCACCCGGGAAACATCCTTGTCTAAGCCCCATCCACCGTTTCCACTCCTTAGCGGCACCCGGGAAGCTTCCTTGGATAAGCCCCATTCACCATTGCTGCTCCTTAGCGGCACCCGGGCAGCATCCTTGCCTAAGCCCCATCCACCATTGCCGCTCCTTAGAGGCATTCGGGCAACATCCTTGCATAAGACCCATTCACCATTGCCACTCCTTAGCAGCACCCAGGTAGCATTCTTGCATAATCCCCATCCACGATTGCCGCTCCATAGCGGTACCTAGGCAGTTTCCTTGTGTATTCCCCATCCATGATTTCCGCTCAATTGCCGCACCCGATTAGCTTCCTTGTGTAAGCCACATCCACCATTTCCACTTCATAGCGGCACCCGGGCAGCTTCCTTGCGTAATCCCCATTCGCGATTTCCGCTCCTTAGTGGCACCAGGGCAGCTTCCTTGCGTAAGAGCCATCCACCGTTGCCGCTCTATAGCGGCACCCGGGCAGCTACCTTGCATAAGACCCATCCGCGGTTTCCACTCCTTAGCGGCACCCGGGCAACATCTTTGCATAAGCCCCATCCACCGTTGCCTCTCCATAGCTGTATTCGGGAAGCATCCTTACGTAAACCCCATTCTCGATTGTCGCTCCTTAGTGGTACCCGAGAAACATCCTTTCCTAAGCCCCATCCACCGTTTCCACTCCTTAGCGGCACCCGAGCAACATCCTTGAATAAACCCCATCCACCGTTGCCACTCCTTAGCAGCACCCAGGCAACATCTTTGCATAATCCCCATCCACGATTGCCACTCCATAGTGGCACCCGGGCTACTTCCCTATGTAATCCACATCCACGATTGCTGATCCATAATGCCACCCGGGATGCTTTCTTGCGTAAGCTCCATCCACCGTTGCCGCTCCATAGCGGCACCCGGGCAGCTTCCTTGCGTAAGCCCCATCCGCGATTGCCGCACTTTAGCGGCACCTGGGCATCTTCCTTGCGTAAGCCCCATCCACTGTTGCCGCCCCATAGTGGCCCCCGGGCAGCTTCTATGCGTAAGCCCAATCCGCGATTGCCGCTCCTTAGCGGCACCCGGACAGCTTCCTTGCGTAAGTCCCATTCACGATTTCCGCTCCTAAGTGGTACCCAGGCAGCATCTCTACCTAATCCCCATCTGCGATTTCCGCTCCTTAGCGGCACCCATGCAGCTTCCTTGCGTAAGTTACATCCACGATTGCCGCTCTATAGCGGCACCCAGGCAACTTCCTTGTGTAATCCCCATCTGCGATTGACGCTCCTTAGCGGCACCCGGGCAGCTTCTTTGCATAAGCCCCATCCACAATTGTCGCTCCATAGCAGCACCTACGTAACTTACTTATGTAAGTCCCATTCACCATTGCCGCTTCATAGTGGCACCCGAGAAACTTCTTTACGTAAGCCCCATCCACGATTGTCGCTCCATAGCAGCACCCATGAAACATACTTGCATAAGCCCCATCCGTCGTAGCCGCTCCTTAGCGGTTCCCGAGGAACATCCTTGCATAAGCCACATCCACCATTGCCGCTCCTTAGCGGCACCCGGGCTGCACCCTTGCGTAAGCCCCATCCACGATTGCCACTCCATAGCGGCACCCGGGCATCATCCTTGCGTAAGCCCCATCCACCATTGCCGCTCCTTATCATCACCCGGTCATCATCCTTGCGTAAGCCCCATCCACTATTTCTGCTCCTTAGCAGCACCCGGGCAGCATCCTTGCGTATGCCCCATTCACAATTTTCGCTCCATAGCGGAACCCGGGCAACATCCTTGCGTAAGCCCCATCCACTGTTGCCACTTCATAGCGGCACCCACGAAGCTTCCTTGCGTAAGCACCATCCACGATTTCCGCTCCTTAGCGGCACCTAGGAAGCTTCCTTGCGTAAGCCCCATTCATGATTACTGCTCCTTAGCGGCACCGGGGCAGCATCCTTGCCTAAGCCCCATCCGCGATTTCCGCTCCTTAGCGGCCCCGGGCAGCATCCTTGCGTAAGCCCCATCCACGATTGCCGCTCCATAGCGGCACCAGGGCATCTTCCTTGCATAAGAATCATCCACGATTTCCACTCCTAAGCGGCACCCAGACAACATCCTTGCATAAGCCCCATCCACGATTTTCACTCCATAGCGGCACCCAGGTAGTTTCCTTGCGTAATCCCCATTCACCATTGCCGCTCCATAGTGGCATCCAGGTAGCTTCATTGCATAATCCCCATCCACGATTGCCACTCCATAGCGGCACCTGGGTAGCTTGGAGTGCAAGACCCACACCATCTCAAACTACATGGACTTTGATCTGTGCTTAGGCATGGTACGTAGGAAGCCTCATGAGGTTCAATCCCACCATCAATCGGACCAATGTCCACCTTCACGTCGGTCCAATAGTACCCACCCAAACTACGTGGACTTTGATCCTTGCCAAGGTAGTGTACGTAGGAAGCCTCCCTGAGGTTCAAGCCCACCACCCGGTTGTTCCACCATCCTTCACGCCAGTTCACCAACATCGGGGTAGCCTAGAGTGTAATCCCCACAACATTCTAAACTACGTGGACTTTGATCCATGTCAAGGAATGGTACGTAGGAAGCCTCCACGAGGTTCAGGCCCACCACCTGGTCATTCCGACCATCCTTCATGTCGGTTCAACCACACCTGGGCAGCCTAGAGTGTATGCCCCACAACATTATGTACTACGTAGACTTTGATACATGTCAAGGCATGGTACGTAGGAAGCCTCCATGTGGTTCAAGCCCACCACCCAGTCGTTCCGACCATTCTTCACGTCGGTTCACCCACACCTTGGTCCGCCTTAGAGTTTAAACCCCAAAATACCCTGTCTCGCATGACGTTAAACTACACACCCGAACTACGAGGAATTTGATCCATGTCAAGGCATGGTACATAGGAAGCCTCTATGAGGTTCAAGCCCACCACTAGTGGACCCCCGCATTCACCTTCATGACGGTTCGCTGGCGAAACCCGTCCCGAACTACAAGGACTTTGATCCATGTCAAGGCATGGTACGTAAGAATCCTCCTTGAGGTTCAATCCCACCAACCATCGGACCAAGGTCCCCCTTCACGCCGGTTTGCCGACACCTACATCCCTTCTGAACTACGCAGTCTTTGATCCATGTCAAGGCATGGTACATAGGAATCCTCCATGAGGTTCAAGCCCAACACCCAATGGACCAAGCCCCCCCTTCACGTCGGTTCAACGACATCCTTTCTGAACTATGAGGGCTTTGATTCATATCAAATCATGGTACGTAAGAAGTCTCCCTGAGAGTCAATCCCACAATCCACTTAGACCAAGGTCCCTATTCAGGTCGGTTCTCCAACATTCCCTCATTCCGCATGACGTTAAACGACATCCAAATCCAGTGGTAAGCTATTATGACCCCACCATCTAGTTGTTCCGACACCCCTTAATGTCAGTTCAACATCCCCTTTTCAACTCGAACTACGAGGAATTTGATCCATGTCAAGGAATGGTACGTAGGAAATCTCACGAGGTTCAAGCCCAACACCCATTGGACTAAGGTCCTTCTTCACGTCAGTTCACCAACGTCCATTATGAACAGTGGGGTCTTTGATCCATGTCAAGGCATAGTACATAGGAAGCCTCCCTAAGGATCAAGCCCCACCATTCATCTGAACCTGGGTCTTTCTTCACATAGGTTCACCGGTGCCCCATCCCAAATTACGAGGACATTGATTCCGTACTACGGGGATACGTAGGAGGTCTCTTTGAGGCTCAAACCCAACTTCACCATCGCACTTGCGATGCTCTCATTTCATTCCCCCTCCACTCCATTCAAATTTCTATCATCGATCCTGATTCTCACCTGGGCCGCCACATCCCAATGGGATCATGTCATCCACTCTCCTCGCTTCTCCAAGTAGTACTTGGGCCGCTATCCATGCATTAGCCCCATCATATCTCTGGGTCATTGTCCTCTGTGTACACCCCAATTCATCACCCATTCGAACTACATGGGTTTTGATCCCTATCCTCTTCATAGGGTGCGTAGGAAACCTCTATGAGGTTCAATCCCAACCAATGGTAAACCTTGGTGTTCCCCCATTCTGGGGTGCACACTCCCTAATCCTCTCTTAGTGGTGTCCAGATCAGCTTTTACGGTGTGAAATCTCCCTTCCATGGGGCGCACCACATCAGATCCATCCTCGTTGGGCATCCTGATCCATCCATCTTCCAGGTGTTCCCTCCTTAGGATCTACCAATATGATCCATCTCTAGGGGACGTTCTGATCACTCTCATTCTGTCTCCGTAAGATGTTAAACCCGCGACCTACCT
Organism: Viscum album; assembly: GCA_963277665.1. Lineage (NCBI taxonomy): Eukaryota > Viridiplantae > Streptophyta > Magnoliopsida > Santalales > Viscaceae > Viscum > Viscum album. The sequence continues at coordinate 1,005,766,086 of OY728119.1, read as the reverse complement.
CGTGATAAACATGAGATGCATAAGAAAAACCTCGGAAGGCACGCCATTGGGGTAACCATATCCACAAGACGTTAAACTCATGGCATACCCTGTGTTAAACATGGGAAGCTGAGGAAAACCTCAAATACATGCCTATGGCATATGATTCCCCGAATTCGACGCGGGATGCCTCAGGTTATGCACCCTTGAGATGCCCTCTTATGAGGAAGAATATAGGTTCCCCAATGTCCACGCACCCAGAGATGCCCTAACATGCCTGATGTTGTCATTTACTCCGACCGAAGGTTGCTACCATGTCAAGACCCCATGGAATGTCTTGACGGAGGTAGTGTAATTAACCGACGTCCATGAAGATATGGCATCAGGAACGAGATTCACGAACCACGTTTTCAATCTATGAGGGAGACCCGGACTAGGTGACGAGTTCTAAGGAGGAGTCCACAAAAGGAAGAACCGACATCCCATCATCCCGTTTCGATCAAGGAGCAAACGTCCCCGAACAAGGAATGAATGCCGCCCGCCTTTGGAAAGTGGGAATGTGGGGTAACAGCTACGCGTCTTCCAGAGACGGATGCGTGCGCCCTGGCCAAAGCTTCAGAAACAGAAATGGTGAACCCGATGTGAATCTCTTCACCTTCAATACTAAGTATACCAATTGTGTCAGTAAAATTGAGGCATCACCCATGTGTATCCCCTCTACATTATATGTGAGATGATGAGTAACATCCGATGTTTGAAAACTACTATCCATCAGCTCCTCGCCGACTCCGCCACCTCAAGTGGCCATGCAGGTGGCATCCGCCACCCGACTCCATCGGCTCCTCGCCGCCGCCGCCACCTCAAGAGGCCGCACAGGTGGCATCAACCCCCCAACTCCATCAGATCCACACCGACCCCACCGCCTCAAGAGGCCGCGCAGGTGGTATCAGCCACCCAACTCCATCAGCTACTCACCGACCCCGCAGCCTCAAGAGGCCGTGCAGGTGGCATCATACACCCTAATCCATCGACTCCTCGCCGACTCCTCCACCTCAAGAGTCCGTGCAGGTGGCATCAGCCACCAAACTCAATCAGCCCCTTGCCGACTCCGCCACCTCAAGAGGCCACATAGGTGGCATCAGCCACCCAACTCCATCGGCTCCTCACCAACTCTGCTGCCTCAAGAGGCCGCGTAGGTGGCATCAGCCACCCTACTCCATCAGCTCCTCGCCGACGCCGCCGAATCAAGTGGCCGCGCATGTGGCATCAACCACACCACTCCTTCAGCTCCTTGCTGACCCCGCCGCCTCAAGAGGCCGCGCAGGTGGAATCCTCCATCCCACTCCATTATCTCCTCGCCGACTATGCCGCCTCAAGAGGCCGCACAAGTGGCATCCGCCACCCCAGTTCATCGGATCCTTGCCGACTCCGCGACCTTAAGAGGCCGTGCAGGGAGAATCCTCCTCCACTCCATCGGCTCCTCTCCAACTCCGCCACCTCAAGAGGCCACGCAGGAGGCATCCGCCACCCCACTCCATCAGCTCCTCACTAACCCCGCCGCCTCAAGAAGCTATGCAGGTGGCATCTGCCACCCCACTTCATCGGCTCAGTGCCGACTCCGCCGCCTTAAGAGGCCGTGCAGGGGGAATCCTCCTCCACTCTATCGGCTCCTCACTAATGACGCCGCCTCAAGAGGCCCCACAAGTGCTATTCTCCACCCCACTCCACTGGCTCCTCGCCAACCCCACCGCCTCAAGAGGCTGCACAGGTGGCATCCGCCACCCCACTCCATCGGCTCCTCGCCGACTCCGTCGCCTCAAGAGGACGAGCAGGTGGAATCTGCCACACCATTACATCGGCTCCTCATCAACTCTGCCACCTCAAGAGGCCATGTAGGTGGAATCCTCCACCCAACTCGATCAGCTCCTCTTCGACTCCGCCGCCTAAAGAGGGATCGCAGGTGGCTTCCGCCACCCGAATCCATCGGCTCCTCGTTGACTCCACCCCCTCAAGAGGAAAAGCAGGGGGAATCCTCACACGAATCCATCGGCTCCTCGCCGACTCCGCCACCTCAAGAGGCCATGTAGGGGGAATCCTCCCCCGACCCCATCGACTTCTCACCGACTCTGCCACATCAAGAGGCCGCACAGGAGAAAACCACCCCCAATCCAATGGTGCATCTCCAGCAGTACCATCACCCCGTCGTACCGACGTTCCAGGCTTCCACACCTCCTGGGCTCCATCGCCCCATCATACCGACGCGTGAGGCTTCCATGCCTCCCGGGCTCTATCGCCCCGTCGTACCGACGGTCCAGGCTTCCACGCCTCCCGGGCTCCATCACCCCGTCGTACCGATGCGCCAGGATTCCATGCCTCCCAGGCTCTATCGCCCTGTCATACCAATGCTCCAAGATTCCACACCTTCTGGGCTCCTTCCCCCCATCGTACCGACGTTCCAGGCTTCCACGCCTTCCGGGCTCCTTCGCCCAGTCGTACCGACGTTCCAGGCTTCCACGCCTTCCGGGATCCTTCGCCCCGTCGTACAGACTTTCCAGGCTTCCATGCCTTCTGAGCTCCATCGCCCTTGTCATACCAACATCCAGGCTTCCACACCTTGCAGTCTCCATTTCCCCCGTCATACCGATGCTCTAGGCTTCTACGCCTGCCAAGCTCCACCGCCCCCATCGTACAGACGCTGTAGGATTCCACACATTCCGGGCTCCATCACCCCGTCGTACCGACGTTCCTGGCTTCTTCTCCCCTCCAGATTGTGGGAATGTAGTCATCCATACTACCCTTGCGACACTCTGTGTCATCTCATCTACCACGTTGCATCAACCACATAGGTTCTCCCTGTGTCCTTGACACCAGCACATGGAAGGTTCATTATGATCATGTAATTTTAGGGAAATCCCATCATATGACTCCCCCATCATCCCTACCCTCCAGAATGGGGTAGAGAGGAACATTCCTCTACCAACACAATCCGTGTGGTTTCACGTCCCAGTTTCATAACGTTAAACTGTATGACAAGGCTCCACCGCCCCCGTCATTCAGACGCTCTAGGCTTCCATGCATTCCGGGCTCCATCGCCCCATTGTACCGACGTTCCTGGCTTCTTCACCCCTCCATAGTGTGGGAATTTAGTCATACCTACAACCCTTGCAACACTCTGTGTCATCCCAACTACCACGTTGCATAAACCACATAGGTTCTCCCTATGGCCTTGACACAAGCATGTGGACGGTTCATTATGATCGGGGAATTTTAGGGAAATCCCATCATATGACTCCCCCCTTATCCCTACCCACTAGAATGGGGAAGAGATGACCATTCCTCTACCGACACAATCTTTGTGGTTTCACGTCCCAGTTGCATGACATTAAACTATGTGACAACCACGTCCTAATGGCATGATATTAAACTGTTTGAGAACCACGTCCCAGTGGCATGACGTTAAACTGCGTGACAACCACATCCCAGTTGCATGACGTTAAAATGCATGACAACCAAGTCCTAGTTGCATGTTGTTAAACTTGGTGACAACCACGTCCCAGTTGCATGACGTTAAACTGTGTTACAACCATGTTTCAGTTTCATGACGTTAAAATGCGCGACAACAACATCCCAGTTACATGCCATTAAACTACGGGACTACAACGTCCTAGTTTCACGATGTTAAACTGCATAATAATCTTCATCCGTCATGACGTTAAACTGCACATTATTGTCCTGCATGACTTTAAACTTCATCATCGTCCTGAATGACATTAAACTGCTTATCTTTTTCCGTCATGATGTTAAACTGATCATCATCATCCTACATGATGTTAAACTGTTCATCTTCGTCCGTCATGACGTTAAAATGCTCATTATCGTCCTGCACGACTTTAAACTACACCATTGTCATGCACGACATTAAACTGCATCATCATCCTGCATGACGTTAAACTGTTCATCTTCGTCCGTCATGATGTTAAACTGCTCATTATTGTTCTGCATGACATTAATCTACATCATCGTCCTGCATGACATTAAACTATTCATCTTCATCCGTCATGAAGTTAAACTATTCATCTTCATCATGCACGACATTAAACTGCATCGTCGTCTTGCATGACGTTAAACTGTTCATCTTTGTCCGTCATGATGTTAAACTTTTCATCTTCATCCTACACAACATTAAGTTGCATCATCATCCTGCATGATGTTAAACTTTTCATCTTCATCCGTCATGACATTAAACTATTCATCTTCGTCCAGCACGACATTAAACAACATCATCATCCTGTATGACGTTAAAATGTTCATCTTCATCCATCATGAAATTAAACTGTTCATCTTCATCCGTCATGACATTAAACTGCATCACCATCCTGCATGATATTAAACTATTCATCTTTGTTCGTCATGATGTTAAAATGCTCATTATCATCCTACACGACATTAAACTGCATCATCATCCTACATGACATTAAACTGTTTATCTTCGTCCATCATGATGTTAAACTCTTCATATTCGTCCCACACGACATTAAACTACATCATCATCCTGTATGACATTAAACTGTTCATATTTGTCCGTCATGACATTAAAATATTCATCTTCATCAATCATGATGTTAAACTGATCATTATCGTCCTGCATGACATAAACTGCATCATCATTTTTGGATGATGTTAAACTGTTCAGCTTCATCCGTCATGAGATTAAACTGATCATTATCGTCCTGCATGACATTAAACTGCACCATCATCTTGAATGACGTTAAACTATTTATCTTTATCCTGCATGACATTAAACTGTTCATCTTCATCCGTCATGATGTTAAACTGATCATTATCGTCCTACATGACTTTTAACTACACCATCATCCTGAATGACGTTAAATTGTTCATCTTCATCCATCATGATGTTAAACTACTCATTATCATCCTACACGACTTTAAAATGCATCATCATCCTACATGACAATAAATTGCAAAATGGTTCGAGCTCTATGACCTTAAAATAAAATCTCCCTCGTCCTCACTGCATGACGATAAATTGTGAGCTAGTCAGGCCTTCCTGACCGAGGCCTAGCCTTAGGCCCCTTGGCCTTCTCCGGCCCCTTGGAATTTCTGGGCCCTAGCCCCCGTCCTCACTGCATGAAGATAAACTAAAAGTTGGTCAGGCCTTCCTGACTGAGGCCTAACCTCAGGCCCCTTGGCCTTCTCAGGCCCCATGGCCTTTTCGGGCCCCCGAGCCCCGTCCTCACTGCCTGACAATAAACTGCAACCTGGTCAGGCCTTCCTAACCGAGGCCTAGCCTCAGGCCCCTTGGCCTTATCAGGTCCCTTGGCCTTTCCGAGCCCCCGACCCCCCGTCCTCACTACATGACGATAAACTGCATGCTGGTAAAGACTTCTTGACCAAGGCCTTGGCTCAGGCCCCATGGCCTTCTCAGGCCCCTTGGACTTTTCGGGCCCCGACCCCCATCCTCACTACATGACGATAAAATGAAAGCTGGTATGGCCTTCCTAACTGAGGCCTAGCCTCATGCCACTTGGCCTTCCCAGGCCCCTTGGCCTTTCTGGGCCCCTGACCCCCATCCTCACTGCATGGCGATAAACTTCAAGCTGGTCAGGCCTTCCTGACCGAGGCCCAGCCTCAGGCCCCTTGGATTTCTCAGGCCCCTTGGCCTTTCCGGGCCCCCAGCCCCCATCCTCACTGCATGACGATAAACTGCAAGCTGGCCAGGCCTTCCTGAACGAGGCCTAGCCTCATGCCCTTTGGACTTCTCAGACCTCTTGGCCTTTCCGGGCCCCCGGTCCCCGTCCTCACTACATGACGATAAACTGCAAGCTGGTCAGGACCTCCTGACCAAGGCCCAGCCTCAGGCCCCTTGGCCTTCTCAGGCCCCTTGTCCTTCTCAGGACCCTTGGCCTTCTCAGGCCCCTTGGCCTTTCCGGGACCCCGGACCCCATCCTCACTGCATGATGATAAACTGCAAGCTGGTCTGGCCTTCCTGACTGAGGACTAGCCTCAGGACCCTTGGCCTTCTCAGGCCCCTTGTCCTTCTCAGGACCCTTTTCCTTCTCAGGCCCCTTGTCCTTCTTAGGACCCTTGGCCTTCTCAGGCCCATTGGCCTTTCCGGGGCCCCGACCCCTGTCCTCACTGCATGAAGATAAACTGCAAGCTGGTCTGGCCTTCCTGACCAAGGCCTAACCTTAGGCCTCTTTCCCTTCTCAGTCCCCTTGTCCTTTCCGGGACCCCAACCCCCGTCATCACTGCATGATGATAAACTGAAAGCTGGTCACGCCTTCCTGACCGAGGCCTAACATTTGGCCCCTTTGCCTTCTCAGGCCCCTTAGCCTTTTTGGGCCCCCGGCCCCCGTCCTAACTGCATGAAGATAAACTGCAAGCTGGTCAGACCTTTCTGAATGAGGCCTAGCCTTAGGCCCCTTGTCCTTATCAGGCCCCTTGGCCTTTCTGAGCCCCCAAACCCCATCCTCAATGCATGACGATAAACTGCAAGCTGGTCAGGCCTTCCTGACCGAGGCCTTGCCTCAGGCCCCTTGGACTTCTCGGGTACCTTGGCCTTTCCGGTCCCCCGACCCCCATCCTCACCACATGACAAAAAACTGAAAGCTGGTCAGGCCTTCCTAACCCAGGCCTAGCCTCAGGCCCCTTGGCCTTCTCAGGCCCCTTGGCCTTTTCGGGCCCCCGTCCCCCATCCTCACTACATGAAAATAAACTACAAGCTGGTCAGGCCTTCCTGACTGAGGCCTAGCTTGAGGTCCCTTGGCCTTATCAGGCCCCTTGGAATTTTCGGGCCCTTGTACCCCATCCTCAATGCATGACGAGAAACTGAAAGATATTCAAGCCTTCCTGACCGAGGCCTAGCCTCAGGCCCCTTTTCCTTCTCAGGCCCCTTGTACTTTCCAGGCCCCCAACCCCCATTCTCACTACATGATGATAAATTGCAAGCAAGTCTGGCCTTTCTGACCGAGGCCTAGCCTCAGGCCCCTGGGCCTTCTCATGCCCCTTGGCCTTCTCAGGCCCCTTGGCCTTTCTGGGCCCCGACCCCCTTCCTCACTGCATAATGATAAACTGCCAGCTGGTCAGGCCTTCCTGACCGAGGCCTAGCCTCAGGCCCCTTGGCCTTCTTAGGCCCCTTGGCCTTTCCGGGCCCTCAGCCCCTGTCCTCACTGCATGATAATAAAATGAAAGCTGGTCAATCCTTCCTAAATAAGGCCTAGCCTCAGGCCCCATGGCCTTCTCAGGCCCCTTGGCCTTTCCGAGCCCCCAACCCCCCGTCCTCACTGCATGATGAAAAACTTCTAGCTTGTCAGGCCTTCCTGACCGAGGCCTCACCTCAGGCCCCTTGGCCTTCTCAGGCCCCTTGTCCTTCTTAGGCACCTTGGCCTTTTCGGGCCCCCGACCCCCATCTTCATTGCATGACGATAAACTACAATCTAGTCAGGCCTTCTTAACCAAGGCCTAGCCTCAGGCCCCTTGGACTTTCCGGGCCCCCGTCCCCTGTCCTCAGTGGATGATGATAACCTGCAAGCTGGCCAGACCTTCCAGACCGAGGCCTAGCCTCAGTTCCCTTGGCATTCTCAGGAACTATGGCCTTTCTACACCCCCGCCCCCCATCCTTACTACAAGATGTTAAACCATAAGCTGGTCAGGCCTTCCTGAACGAGGCCCAGCCTTAGGCCCCTTGGCCTTCTCGGGCCCCTTAGCCCAAGTTCATACCCCGAGTGTATGATGTGGTGTGGGATTACATACTCATTCATGTCAGGTTACTCGCTGTGCCGTACACCTCCCCTGTCTAGGGAATCCTATTCCCCGACCCTCGTCCTCACTGCAAGACGTTAAAATGTGAGTAGGCCCGGCCTTCCTGACCAAAGCCCAGCTATTAGGCCCTTTGGTTTTTTTGAGCCCTTGGCCTAGTTTATCTCTTACGGGACAATGCAGTGTGGTGCAAGATTATGTCCTCATTCACGTCAGGTTACTAGCCACGCTGTACACGTCCTCAGTAGGGTATCCTGCCCCTGAGTATCTTCAAGAACTACGTGTGGATTGATTCCCAATCTTATGGGATACGTAGGACCACCTGAATATCTAGGCTTTGGGTTCATCCACATCTCCTAGAAATCTACCTTTCACCTTGGCCCCATGGCCTACCCTTCCCCGGAGAGTGGAGTATATGTCATGTTATGGGATTATGTCCTCGTTCGTGTAAGTCTTGTAATGACCACGCCATGCACCTCTCCATCCTGAGAACCCTCGTCGACCCTCTTCGGTGGTTCACCAATGTTGCTAAGGGTACTCTAGTTTAGTACCTGGAATGTTGGACTCTGCTCGGACATGCTTCCACCCACTTTTCAGGCTTTGTGTTTCTCTTCATTAGGGCTTCCATCACCTTTCAAACCTGAAGGGACCCCCAAGAATGGCATGGATACAACACCTATGGGCTCTCTTACCATTTCGGGCCAACTCCCCCGAGGGTTTTGGACAACAAATTTATAAAAATCCCGCATTGCGAATATGTTCATCGGTCGATGCTCGTTTGTTGTTCCCACTTCAGGATAACCTGATATGGAGACTATTTTTTAGCCATGGTTAACAGTTATCCTCCATCGCCATGCTAACTCCATTAAGTCCAAAATTCTGGTTACACGATTCACATCCTTATCTACCTCATCATGTCCAAGTAGAGCTTTGAAACTCTTGATACTATTCCTCAGTGTGAATTTGCGTGTTAGAAGGACAAAAGTTGCGGCAAGGGCGTCCTTCGGGGATCTGCACCGATTTCCCTTTGATGGACGTTCCATGTATTGCAATAAGAATCTTCCTCCCTTGTTTTCCACACTGAGTTTGACTCACGTGGTCTTAGGGATTGGGTCGAGGTCTACACTTACTTAGAAAGCTGCCATCCCTCCATGGTCTGAGCTCTAAGACCATAAACTAATATCTCCCAAGAACTATGTACAGCTTGATTCCCATCCTATTGGGCTACATAGGAATGCCCGAACATGGGTCCAACCTGAGATTTTCTAATTTGTCTTATCTGTCCCACCTTTAGAACTTTGACTATGGGACCACGTGGTGTGGTATGGGATTACGTCCTCATTCACTTTGGGTTTGCAGTAGCCGCACCACGTGCACCCCGTTCTAAAAATTAGTCCTCCTATCTCCTGTCTCACATGACATTAAAAGGAAACTTTCTAGAACTATGTGTGGCTTGATTCCCATCCTTATGGGATATGTAGGACCATCAGAATGTCTAGACTTCGGGTCCAGCCCCACCTCTTAGAGATCTCCCGATCTCCCAATCACCTAGGCCCCTTGGCCTGTCCCTCTCCACGAGGTGGATATATAGGTGTAGTAAAAGGTTTTTGGCACCATGCCCCTCTTCTCCTGAGAATCCATCATCTTTTGGCCACCCTCAAGTTTATTCCCTTGACCCCTTGCAGTGGTTCGCCCATGTGATAAGAGTACTATGGACTAGGACCAAGAGTGTCAGAATCAACTTAGGCAAGTTCCTCCCATTAGTCAAGCTTCGTGTTCCCCTTCATTTGGACCTACATTATCTTTCACACCTGGAGGGACCCCCAAGAACAACATGGATAAAATGGCTAAGGGCTCTCCTACCATTATGGGACAACACCCCCGAGGGTTTCAGACAACAAATTGAAACAAATCCCGCGTTGCGAACATGGTCAGTGGTCGATGCTCATTTGTTTGTCCCCATTTCAGGCTAACGTGACAGGATGCTGTGTTGTGAACATGGTCAGCAGTAATCCTCCATCATTATGCCATCCCCTTCAGGCCTTGAATGTTGGTTGCATGATTTACATTATGTTCCACCCCTCAATGTCCAGGTGGAATCTTGACACTCTTGGCGCAATCCCCCAGTGCACCTCTGCGCGTGAGGGGCACAAAGATGCAATACGACATCCTTTGGGGCTCCCACTGTAACACCCCAAGATTTCATAGTGTGTTATTTCTTCAAAATAATTCAATAACTTGCACTACAAGCAACACCGAGTTCAATTGCACCATGACTTACCAAAAAAAAAGCCATTAAAAGAGGTCATGAATAGAATTAACTACATTTTTAACTTTATATAAACCTTATAATTTTAGAATCCATATTATGAGTTTCTTAGTCATAATGCAAGAACAGATTCATTTTCAGTATTGCACTTTTATCAACTTTTGATAGTGAAACCTTTTTAAATAAAATATTTTAAACTTTTTGACTAAATGGAGACATCAAAAAATTTAAAATGAAACACCCCAAACTTCCACGGTACGTTTCCCTTCGAATAATCGATAGCGTGTGTTGTACGCAACCTCGAGTTCTAACACACACCACAACTAATTAAACTAGCCGTTGTGAATAGTAATACCTAATTTTTGAAATCATATATATTTTATAATTCAAAATGGACTTCATTTTTGGATTCGGAATATTGAAATTAGCCTAGGGTGAAATTTTGGTACTTTTCGGATAACTTTTATATTTTGATGAATAGTGAAAATTACTAAATTTTAATTAAAAACAACTTTTTTAATCAAAATAATTAATAGTGATAAATTGTGAATTTGAGTGGTTTTAAAGTATATTTAGAATATATTTTTACCATTTAATATAATTTTGGTCATTGGACATAATTTTACAATTAAACCGAACATAAACAAGTGTCAATCTCTTTATAGTTATTATCTCTTAAAAACACGTTTTTTGTTTTGACAGCGGGAATTAATTTTAAATTAATTTCTGCCACTTATGTGTTTTGAATTTAGGAAAATGGATTCCATATTTGGAATCAGGATATTCAAATTGTGTAAATAGGTAACTTTTATTTTTAGACATTTTGAATAGTTACTGTGGTAAATATTTTATTTACCATGGTTAAAGGGTAAATCCGGTAAATAAGGGTTAAAAAAATAATATTATAATAATACAAAATTACCCTAAAACGTGTCCTAACCTTATTGGTGGACACATACCCGACCATGGGCATCCTTGGGTCAATTTGGGGACCCCTTGGAGCCACTTGTATGTGGTAGGGACACATTATATTAATAAAGTTAAAATAAAAATAAAAATGGCATAAGCTTACATCTTTTAGAAGAATAATTTTTACACAGGGTTATACATGTTGGATTTTCGATTATAAATATTCATTAGAAATCTAAAAAGATTTCCTACATGATGATAATTTATTTATAATTTTTAGACATCAAATAAGTTAAATTATTAATGACACAATAATGATGCAATGTTTACCTCATTAATAAATCATTGAAATAAATAATATTATAATGATTAAAATATTATCTAAAACCTGTCCAATTATTATTGTTTGATGTTATTTAGAATATTAGTCATCTTATCTTCGACCTCAATGATTTTTGGACCATTATAAACCGAATATAATTATATTATAAAGTAATACTTTCACTCTTTCCTAAAGAGCCCCTCCTCTCCCTTATAAAAGGAGACCACTTCTACTCATTCCTCACACATCTCAAGCCACTTGGCTCGTCCAAACTCTACCCAACTAAGCTCCCCACATCCCTCTACTCCTCCTTGAAGCTTCCCCTTATGCAGAAATCATTTCAAGAAGTCCTTTGGTTCCAACCAAAGTGAGTTACCTAAATTAAAGGTAACGATTTCTCTTAAATTATTTTCCTTTATTTTGCTTCTCCAACCCCCAAACTCTTTTTATTTACTTTCTTTTGTAACAACACCAGTATCCTCAATATACTAGGATGTTGTTATAAGAAGGATTCAAACTACACATGCACACAACTCCATCTAATGGATGATGAACATAATGTTTCTGTGGATGGCAATCTAACGCCTCACGAAACGATGATTGTTCAAATACATCTTACCGCCTCTCATGGTGGCCATTATGATGGAACTGTAATTAAATAAGATATTAATGATATATATTTTATATATAAGCTTCTGTAATTCCATTTTATTTCATACCATTATTCGTTTCATGTTGTATATACATACGATAATTTCATTTGAGGAAGTGCGGACTACCGCCCCCTTAAAATGATATGACTCGTTCATACCACACATGGAACGTATAAAGGATGGTGTTAATGAACTTAAGTAACATATATAAAATATTATATCATACTGGAATAGTAATATACCTATTTATCATTTGGATTCAATTCTTTTAAAATTAAAATTAAATGGAAGTAGCGTTCGTGCGTACGTACGGACTACCGTCTCCACGAACGCGATGAGATTCATTCTCCATCGTATCCATTCAAGTATAATTATCATTTAATTATTTAAAAATGATGTTTAAGGACTTGATAGCATTCTGGATATGAATAAGATACAACAAACATGACTTATGTAACAAAACATATAAAGAAAATGAGTAAGTTAACACCCGAAACGACGATAATACTAAGATATTATTATCAAATCAATATTAAAAGATCATATATGATATCATATTAATGTATATGATTCTTGTATAATTTAGTAACAATTATTTCACTATTATACAGGAGGTTAACCTACCCCAACCAAGGAAAAGTACAAGGTAAGGGTTTACTTTACAACCTCTTCATTATCCAAGGTTGTTTATACGTAATAATCTTCTGGGATCTCTTTATCATCCACATCCATGTTTCTTAAAAATGTATTTCGAAACATTTTTACTATTTACTAAAATATGAGTTAAAGTCATTTATACCCTTTTTGACTTTTATAAGTGGTTTATAAAGGAATCTTTCCGTCATTTTCAAAACAAGGTCCTTTTTAACCTTTTCGACAGAATTGAGGTAAGAATGTTTTTTTTAACTTATACGGCGGGTGCGGTTATTTTACGCCGTTATAAAATCTTCAAAGCTTTCCTTACAAGATTATAAGAATATTTTCAAAAAAAATGTTTTATTTTATATGTATCTTAAATGATTTCAAAATAAAAGGAGATTTTCCTTTAAAAAGAATTTTGATTTCATCTATGTCAACATCCTTTGATGGATTTTAAGATTATTTGAAGTTGATTTATTATGATACAAAACTTCTATATTGTATTGAAGGTTTTGTGATATGTTTGACTATGGATGTGCTATTTTTATACCATTCATAGTTTATGGTGAAATTATTTACATTTCGTATGCTAGTTTTAATACGAATGTTTATGTTATGTTTAAACCTTTTCATATGGGAATGCATTGGACTTAATAAGTGACGGGTGGAGCCCGCTATAGCTCCTCGATGCATCGGTAGGTCTCATGAGACAAACTAGTGTCTTGGCACAAGGCCTTGACAAAATCTTATTTGTAGTCTTGGCACGAGGCCTTGACTATGTGGTTATGATAGTCTGGCATTATGCATTCCAACATTATGAAAGTGGTTATTGATTTTTGCATGTGATTATTCGATTAGTAGAATATCCATGTGAATAAGTAAATGGCATTATTTCATTTTTACTTTTGCCATACTATGTTGAAGTTCATGTTTAAAAGGCTTTTGTTTTAGTAATGCATTGCCTTAAATGTTTATTCTTATTTATGAAAGTTTCCGCTATATTGTTATCCTTACTGGGCATTTGAGCTCACCCCTTTTCAATGTTTTATCTTTCCCAGGATGTGAAGAAGTAAGTTATGAATGACCTGCAGGGATTTTATGAGGGGTCAATAGTGTGGATTGTGGAAACATTATGTTGTTGTATTAGTTTTTCATTTTATGATGTAATGTAAAACTTATGAATATATCTAGTGTTTCCAAGGCTACTAAACCAATCGGTCTTTCGAGATTTGATCTTTCTTGTGAACATGCCAATGTTATGTAATAATGCACCGACTCTGGGTAACTAGGGTCGGGGCGTTATAGTTGGTATCAGAGGAAGTTTAGTACAAACCTTGGAAGCTACATTTAGATAAACTCTGATTAGAGCACGTAGACCTAAGATGAACTTTGAGGATTAGTATAGAAGAACTTCCTAGAATTTTGGTATTGTATAAATTTTGTGAGTTTTCCGAGCAATACATCCCTGTCTGGATACGAGCAGGTAGAGGCGGCTCTGGCACAGATGTACCTAGGGATAAAACCCGAAAACACCGCTTTGAGCTAGACTCGAATGGGAACTGGTGCACGACAACGGGCCTTGCTGCACTCTTGGTTACGACACTCCCGGGGGATATGCTTAGGATAACTCTCACTGTCTTTACAAATCATTATGAAGGGTTTATGAGTATATATACTTCCTCAAAGAAAACATTTTTATGATTATGGATTATATCCATAAATAGTTCAATTTATGTTAAGTGTTTTATAAGTATGGGATTATGTATTTTGATTCATAAACTGATCTATTTTATGCCAATGTTTAGAAATGGCACCTAGTGGAAGAAATGGAAACCGTATCAATGCACGCACTCCATGTAGGGATTGCCCTCCTGCTCAAGATAATTATAGTGGGGCTAGTGATGCAACTGGTGCTGATCAGCTAATCACCATACTGGGACAACTTACTCAGGTTATGAATAATAACCTTACCCGTATGGAGCACCCTGATCCGCAGCGTGGAGGATCAATGTTAGATCGATTCATGAGGCAACAACCACCAACGTTCAATGGGAATACAAATCCCTTAGTAGCTGAGCAATGGATATTTTCCCTAGAGAAAATATTTCAGGCTTTGGGGAGCAGTGAAAGGGAAAAAGTTATCATGGCAGTTTACCGCCTCACTGGAGATGCTGATCAATGGTGGTCATTGATTCAAAATACGAAGGAAGATGATGAAGTATCAAATATGGAATGGAGGGAGTTCAAAGATCTGTTTTTAGAAAAATACTTCCCTCGCGACCATCGAGCAGATATGGAAAGACAATTTCTGAGTCTGAGACAAAAGGAAGGATCATATCTTTCATGGTCTTAAGCTAGAATTTATAAGAGGAATAGTCTCCCATGTATTATCATCATGTGAAGAAATAATATCATGTGTTGATAAGATAAGTAAAGAGTTTACTGAGTCATATGGATTTGAAGGGAAGAAAGAGAAGAAAAGGATGGAAGAGAGAAAGATGGATAAAGGGATGAGGGAAAAAGAAGAATTTTCCTATATGTGGTAACTGTGGAAAGAAACACCCTGGAACTTGCCTGAAAGGAATGGGAGTTTGTTATAAGTGTGGAGGAAAAAGGGCACAAAGTACGTGACTGCAAGGGTAAGAAAATGGTTTCAATTGTACAATGCTTCATTTGCAAGGAGTTTGGACACTATGTGAACCTATGTCCCAGTCATCAGAATATGCCTCAAATGATGTTATTGGATAATAATCAAGTTATGATACTACCACAGATGAAGAGGAATGATTAGAGTTCTTATGTTGATTATGTCAATTGAGTGTTGTATCAACAATGTACTTGTTATAATAATTATGGAGTATATAAGGATTGTACTACAGTACTATTTCATTAAGGACTTGAGATTGTGTGGAACAAAGGAAAGTGACTCAATAGCAGGATAAATTTTGGAAAATATATGGTTGAGAGAATGATAAATCATAATATAGTTCTGATACTTAGGTAGTGATTTTGGAATAATATGTGATTGTTTTGGATAAATTATATTGGATATTCTTGACTACCCTGGAACTGATTAATGATTTGTATATTCCATCATTGTTGGGGTTTAAAACATTTTTTTTTGGATTAATGAAGTATATCCAGCTTTCTATATGGAATAAGGGAGCATGAATGTAATCAATAAGGAATATGGTAATTCAGGATGTTTCAGTGTATTAAAAGAATACATGATGAAGGTATTCATATGCTATTACGGGGTAAAAAGGTTCTACATTATGTTTACCTCACTTATAAATGTTGGACTGTGAGTTTGGATAGAAGTATTTTGGATAGTTCTAGTTTGGATTATTTTGGATTGCCATAAAAGGACAACCCGGAGGTCGGGCGGCAACCCGTCGCGTCCGGCAAGGCTGCGAGAATTGAACCCGCAAACGAAGGGCGACAAGGGTGTATCACCTACCACTGTCCCAAGAAATGTCCTAGATTAAATAATGTAGTTTTTTTAAAAGATCTGGTATATGAATTATAAATTCGATTATTTTGGAACCCTATATGAATAATATAAATAGAATTTTTTTTACGAGTGAAAGATGAGTTTGTGGTTGAAATTTATTAATGGATAAAACTCTAATTATAAAGTAAGTATATCTCCTTATGATCTTAGCCAATCTCATAAATAAATTCTTCAACATTATGAAAAGCAACTTAGAACAAAAATGTTTTCCTAGATGGTACCTTAAATCATCACTAATTTATGGCTTTGGGATTGTTGGCCTTTTCATAGCCATGTTCTCTACCACTCTCCATCAGATAATTGATGGTTAGATTTCTCCTCCATATCCATATTTTTCTACATGGAACCCTAGTATGTATTATTTTCGGTAATCTTCATACTTTCCACTCTTTATTTTAAATAGAGGCATCATTAATTCATTTTTCGATGTGGGATTTCAACTAAGATATTTTGAAACGTCAAAAATGTGTTATCCCAATACCCTATATTTTGTTGAACTGATGGTACTTCAAATCATCATAGATTGATGAGTTTAAGGACCTCAATTTTATACTTGTTTGTGATTGATGACCTCAATCACTACCTATAAATATTTACGTTTTTCCTCCAATTATATGTCTATAATTGCCACCAATGTTCTCCTAATAGAGATCATAATTTTGTGGTGATCCTTTCATTTCTCTTTTCCTCATATTAAGACTAAATTTTAGTAACCCAATTTCCGATGTGGGTTTTCCCACAAAGATATTTTCTATTTTCAACCTTTTATTTTCGAAGAACAATTTCAAATTGCGAGGACGCAATTTATTGAAGGAGGGGAGAATGTAACACCCCAAGATTTCATAGTGTGTTATTTCTTCAAAATAATTCAATAACTTGCACTACAAGCAACACCGAGTTCAATTGCACCATGACTTACCAAAAAAAAAATCCCTTAAAAGAGGTCATGAATAGCATTAACTACATTTTTAACTTTATATAAACCTTATAATTTTAGAATCCATATTATGAGTATCTTAGTCATAATGCAAGAACAGATTCATTTTCAGTTTTGCACTTTTATCAACTTTTGATATTGAAACCTTTTTAAATACAATATTTTAAACTTTTTGACTAAATGGAGACATCAAAAAATTTAAAATGAAACACCCCAAACTTCCACGGTACGTTTCCCTTCGAATAATCGATAGCGTGTGTTCTACGCAACCTCGAGTTCTAACACACACCACAACTAATTAAACTAGCCGTTGTGAATAGTAATACCTACTTTTTGAAATCATATATATTTTATACTTCAAAATGGACTTCATTTTTGGATTCGGAATATTGAAATTAGCCTAGGGTGAAATTTTGGTACTTTTCGGATAACTTTTATATTTTGATGAATAGTGAAAATTACTAAATTTTAATTATAAACAACTTTTTTAATCAAAATAATTAATAGTGATAAATTGTGAATTTGAGTGGTTTTAAAGTATATTTAGAATATATTTTTACATTTAATATAATGTTGGTAATTGGACATAATTTTACAATTAAACCGAACATAAACAAGTGTCAATCTTTTTATAGTTATTATCTCTTAAAAACACGCTTTTTGTTTTGACAGCGGGAATTAATTTGAAAATAATTTCTGCCACTTATGTGTATTGAATTTAGGAAAATGGATTCCATATTTGGAATCAGGATTTTCAAATTTGTAAATAGGTAACTTTTATTTTTAGACATTTTGAATAGTTACTGTGGTAAATATTTTATTTACCATGGTTAAAGGGTAAATCCGGTAAATAAGGGTTAAAAAATAATATTATAATAATACAAAATTACCCTAAAACGTGTCCTAACCTTATTGGTGGACACATACCCGACCATGGGCATCCTTGGGTCAATTTGGGGACCCCTTGGAGCCACTTGTATGTGGTAGGGACACATTATATTAATAAAGTTAAAATAAAAATAAAAATGGCATAAGCTTACATCTTTTAGAAGAACAATTTTTACACAGGGTTATACATGTTGGATTTTCGATTATAAATATTAATTAGAAAGCTAAAACGATTTCCTACATGATGATATTTTATTTATAATTTTTAGACATCATATAAGTTAAATTATTAATGACACAATAATGATGCAATGTTTACCTCATTAATAAATCATTGAAATAAATAATATTATAATGATTAAAATATTATCTAAAACCTGTCCAATTCTTATTGGTTGATGTTATTTAGAATATTAGTCATCTTAGCTTCGACCTCAATGATTTTTGGACCATTATAAACCGAATATAATTATATTATAAAGTAATACTTTCACTCTTTCTTAAAGAGCCCCTCCTCTCCCTTATAAAAGGAGACCACTTCTACTCATTCCTCACACCTCTCAAGCCACTTGGATCGTCCAAACTCTGCCCACCTAAGCTCCCCACATCCCTCTCCTCCTACTTGAAGCTTCCCCTTAGGCAGAAATCATTTCAAGAATTCCTTTGGTTCCAACCAAAGTGAGTTACCTAAATTAAAGGTAACGATTTCTCTTAAATTATTTTCCTTTATTTTGCTTCTCCAACCCCCAAACTCTTTTTATTTCCTTTATTTTGTAACAACACCAGTATCCTCAATATACTAGGATGTTGTTATAAGAAGGATTCAAACTACACATACACACAACTCCATCTAATGGATGATGAACATAATGTTTCTGTGGATGGCAAACTAACGCCTCACGAAACGATGATTGTTCAAATACATATTACCGCCTCTCATGGTGGCCATTATGATGGCACTGTAATTAAATATGATATTAATGATATATATTTTATATATAAGCTTCTGTAATTCCATTTTATTTCATACCATTATTCGTTTCATGTTGTATATACATACGATAATTTCATTTGAGGAAGTGCGGACTACCGCCCCCTTAAAATGATATGACTCGTTCATACCACACATGGAACGTATAAAGGATGGTGTTAATGAACTTAAGTAACATATATAAAATATTATATCATACTGGAATAGTAATATACCTATGTATCATTTGGATTCAATTCTTTTAAAATAAAAATTAAATGGAAGTAGCGTTCGTGCGTACGTACGGACTACCGTCTCCACGAACGCGATGAGATTCATTCTCCATCATATCCATTCAAGTATAATTATCATTTAATGATTTAAAAATGATGTTTAAGGACTTGATATCATTCTGGATGTGAATAAGATACAACAAACATGACTTATGTAACAAAACATATAAAGAAAATGAGTAAGTTAACACCCGAAACGACGATAATACTAAGATATTATTATCAAATCAATATTAAAAGATCATATATGATATCATATTAATGTATATGATTCTTGTATAATTTAGTAACAATTATTTCACTATTATACAGGAGGTTAACCTACCCCAACCAAGGAAAAGTACAAGGTAAGGGTTTACTTTACAACCTCTTCATTATCCAAGGTTGTTTATACGTAATAATCTACTGGGATCTCTTTATCATCCACATCCATGTTTCTTAAAAATGTATTTCAAAACATTTTTAATATTTACTAAAATATGATTTAAAGTCATTTATACCCTTTTTGACTTTTATAAGTGGTTTATAAAGGAATATTTTCGTCATTTTCAAAACAAGGTCCTTTTTAACCTTTTCGACAGAATTGAGGTAAGAATGTTTTTTTTAACTTATACGGCGGGTGCGGTTATTTTACGCCGTTATAAAATCTTCAAAACTTTCCTTACAAGCTTATAAGAATATTTTCAAAGAAAATGTTTTATTTTATATGGATCTTAAATGATTTCAAAATAAAAGGAGATATTTCTTTAAAAAGAATTTTGATTTCATCTATGTCAACATCCTTTGATGGATTTTAAGATTATTTGAAGTTGATTTATTATGATACAAAACTTCTATATTGTATTGAAGGTTTTGTGATATGTTTGACTATGGATGTGCTATTTTTATACCATTCATAGTTTATGGTGAAATTATTGACATTTCGTATGCTAGTTTTAATACGAATGTTTATGTTATGTTTAAACATTTTCATATGGGAATGCATTGGACTTAATAAGTGATGGGTGGAGCCCGCTATAGCTCCTCAATGCATCGGTAGGTCTCATGAGACAAACTAGTGTCTTGGCACAAGGCCTTGACAAAATCTTATTTGTAGTCTTAGCACGAGGCCTTGACTATGTGGTTATGATAGTCTGGCATTTTGCATTCCAACATTATGAAAGTGGTTATTGATTTTTGCATGTGATTATTCGATTAGTAGAATATCCATGTGAATAAGTAAATGGCATTATTTCATTTTTACTTTTTCCATACTATGTTGAAGTTCAAGTTTAAAAGGCTTTTGTTTTAGTAATGCATTGCCTTAAATGTTTATTCTTATTTATGAAAGTTTCCGCTATATTGTTATCCTTACTGGGCATTTGAGCTCACCCCTTTTCTATGTTTTATCTTTCCCAGGATGTGAAGAAGTAAGTTATGAATGACCTGCAGGGATTTTATGAGGGGTCAATAGTGTGGATTGTGGAAACATTATGTTGTTGTATTAGTTTTTCATTTTATGATGTAATGTAAAACTTATGAATCTATCTAGTGTTTCCAAGGCTACTAAACCAATCGGTCTTTCGAGATTTGATCTTTCTTGTGATCATGCCAATGTTATGCAATAACGCACCGACTCTGGGTATCTAGGGTCGGGGCGTTACACCCACGGTCCAATTTCTAAGACCATAAACTAAGATCTTCATTAAGATATATGTGTGGCTCAATCATCATCCCCATGGGATGCGATGGGTCACCCAGATGTCTTGTTTCTGAGTCCAGATCAGCTGGGAGCTAGTTCCTCATGCCCCTTTCACTCTCACCCCTATTTGGGCCCCTTGGCCCGAGGTTCCTATCTCGGAATTACGTACGGTATGATGTGGGATCATGTCCCCATCCACGTTGGTTATGTTTCATATCACTGTACACATTCGCTGCCTAGAATCATCTCTGCTATGTCTACGCTGCATGACGTTAAAATGCATGCTTGGTCCTATCACATGACCCTAAACTATGACATTATCGTCCTGGACGCACGACGAAAAACGGAGCATGAATTGTGATTTTCTCACTCAATAGGATGTCACGTTGGGTATCGGTCATTTACCATACCATTTGTAAATTCATACTATGGATTGATTCTTGTGGCGACGACGAGGCCTTTTACTCTAGGCTTGTTGCTTAAAAAAACCACTCACCTTAATGAAGAAACAAGATTTATCAAATACCACATCTTTTGGTGAATGGGCCATACCCACACACCCCTTTGTTTGGCACTAGTACCTTACCGTGCCACCTCAAGAACTACATGAAGCTTGATCCCCATCCTCATGGTGTACGTAGTAAGGCCTTCACACTTTGCCTCAGGCCAAGCTCAACTCCCTTTTTTGGTCCCTTGACCTAAAACCTCTCCATGGAACACATGGTGTTTAGAACCCCCGGTTCCTATTCATGTCAGGTGTTTGTAGTTACCCCATGACGTGCCTCCCATGTTTCCTACCATCTATGGTCCAAGTTCCATGACCCTAAACTAAGATATCCCTATGGGAAGGGGATCGACTCAATATATCTAATTTTTATTGTTGCCGTATTCAGATGCATTTTGGAAAAGAGCCCGATGTGTGAAATTTTCATGGGGACATTCCCCTCGTTCCATGTCCAAGCTTTATGAACATTCTATTTGGATCCTCATCCTCTTCCATGTCCAAAAGGACCCTCAGACGACATGGATGCTAGGCCTATGGGCTCTCCATAGATGCTAGGCCTAAGGGCTCTCCCATCATTTCGGGCCAACGTCCCTAAGGATCTCTAACGACCTTTGCGACATGGTCCCATGTTTCGAACTTAGTCAACGGTCGACCCTCATCTGTCTATCCCCATTCGAAGATAACATGATGTGGATGCTGCATTTCCGCCACGGTTAATGGTTATCCTCCATCGTCACGCCACTATCATTGTGGACTAGATTTCGAGCTTCATGATTCACACATTTCCACTCTCTCATGTTCAAGTGGAATTCTGACATACTCAGCTCCACCTCTTCGTACGTCTAGGTGCCCATCATGGATGAGTTAGCATCATTGGGCCGGTATTCACCGAGTGTCGCTTCGTCCTAACATTCCCCCTCCTGTGTCGGGAAAGTCCCAGCATTACTTCTTGATTCCCACACCGATCACGACTCCCATGGGCTTTTTAGTTTTGGTAGGATGCGTACCGGCACAACTAGGCTTCTTATTGTCCTACATGACGTTAAATTTCTCTTCCAGAACTATGTATGGATTTATTCCCATCCTCATGGGGTACGTATGAATGCCCGACCACTCTACTTCGGGCCCATCATAATTTTCACTCTTGGTCCCTCGACCAGAAGAATTTCCTCCAGGGGTAAGTGGTGTGATTTGGACTCCATGTCCTCATTCACGTCGGTTTCATAGCTACCCCACCACATGCTCCCTGGGATCTCCCCTTTCATGTCCTATCATATGACGTTAAACTGCAGGAGTTCATATGTCATCAACGCATGACACTAAACTACGGTTCTGCCCTGAACAAGTTCAGGATACCCCATGTTAGTCATGGGATGCCCCAAAGCCTCTACCAGAGAGGATTTCACCTATCAGTGTTGGTCTACGATTACACTACACTTCTTGAACTACGTATGGATTGATTCCCATCCTCATGGGATACGTAGAGACACCCCGTTATTTTCCCTAGGGTCCAGCCCCGAGAATCACGGATCCAATCCTTTCCCACTATCAACCCCTTGGCTTGAATCCTTGTAGGGAACCGTGTAACAACAACTTTTCCCTAAAAAAGTTTGGGATACCCCACGATGATATTAGGAAGCGACAACCCCCTCGCCCTAAGAGGCCCTGTCTGAAAGAAGGAATAATCCTTGATCAAACCAATGCGTGCATCCAGTGTGCTTCCGCCATGGTGGCGTAATTTCAATAGTGTTAGATTCTATTCGAAGAAACCCTCACTCCATGTGCCACACTTTTCATGCCCCTTATTTAGACCCTCTTCCTCTTTCATGTCTGGAGGAACCCCCTAACAGTGTGGATGCCCAGCCTATGGCCCGCCTACTATCCTGGGCCAACGTTCCGCGAGAGAACTTTGCTTCACGAGGCCATGCTCCGTGAAGTTACTTCGTGAAGACCTATCCTTTGCAAGGCTCCTACCTTCGCAATATGATCCATTTCTATGGGACGTCAGGATTTTCCATTGCTCCCTTATGCACAACCACCTTCCACCTATTGAATACCATGCTTCGAGATACTCTTTCGAACACCATGAAACACCTTGAGTCGACATATTCCTCTTGGTTATTTTCTCATGTAGTGAGTTGAGATTCTCATCATCAATTCCCCGAGTACCTTGAGTCAAATCATTCCTCAGGAAACTCCTCCAAAACCTATCACTTGGCTCCTATGCCAAGTTGAACCAGAAAGGGCCGCCCTGGGTATGTCCGAACACCATCCATTCCCAAGAACCTTATGCCTAACAATCCTATATACATGACTATAAACTATAGTACACCCTATGTTCCAAACATAGGATGCCTCTTAATCCAAATAAGAGATGCCTTATGCTCCAAGCATGAGATGCCCAATAGTCCTATCTTTATGAATATAAACTGTAGTACTCCTTATGTTCCAAACATAGGATGCCTCTTCCCCTATAAGAGAGATTCCTTCTGCTCCAAGCATGAGATGCCAATAGTCCTATCTATATAACTATAAACTGTAGTACTCCCTACGTTCCAAACATAGGATGACTCTTACCCAGTATAAGAGATGTATTATGCTCCAAGCATAAGATGCCTAATAGTCCTTTCTACATGACTTTAAACTATAGTAATCCCTATATGGCCAAACTTTGGATGCCTCTTTCCCTATACAAGAGATTCCTTATGCTCCAAGCATGAGATGCCAACAATCCCCTCTATATGACTATAAACTATAGTACACCCTATGTTCCACACATAGGATGCCTCT
Organism: Viscum album; assembly: GCA_963277665.1. Classification (NCBI taxonomy): domain Eukaryota; kingdom Viridiplantae; phylum Streptophyta; class Magnoliopsida; order Santalales; family Viscaceae; genus Viscum; species Viscum album. The sequence continues at coordinate 1,005,741,958 of OY728119.1, read as the reverse complement.
TAATACAAATAAGATATGCCTTATGCTCCAAGCATAAGATGCCCAATAGTCCCATCTATATGACCATAAACTATAGTACTCCTTATTTTCCAATCATAGGATGCCTCTTGACCCAAAAAAGAGAAGCCTTATGCTCCAAGCATATGATGCCTAATTCCATGATTACAATGGCATAGTTTCAGGAGCCTTGGAATCCGTCCAAACTTTCCATCACTCCACCTCATGCTTTGCATGTCCTTCATTTGGATCCTCATCCACTTCCATGTCTGGAGGGACCCCCTAACAGCCTGGTCCCATGCCGCATCGGCTCAATTACCTTCTTGGGCCAACGCCCCAGATGACATTGGACAACACTTCAAGTCAGGTCCTATGTTTTGAACACGGTCAATAGTCGACCCTCATTGTTTTGTCCCCAATTCAGGCTAACGTGATATGGATGTTGTGTTTCAAACATGGTCAACAGTTATCCTCCATCGTCATTCCACCCTCACCGCATTCTGAATGTTGGTCATGTGATTCACACTTTTCATCTCCCTTTCTTCGGGCCGATTCCAACGCCCTTGGAATTATCCCTCTTGTGCAATACCGCATAGGAGAAGGCCTCCAACTACCAGTGGGTTGGGATTCCCTCATGGCTAGACATGAGAATGACATTATGGGCAAGCCCCGTTCACCATTTCCGCTCCATAGCGGCACCCGGACATCATCTTTGCGTAAGCCCCATTCACCATTGCCGCTCCTAAGCGGCACCTGGGCATCATCCTTGCATAAGCCCCATCCACCGTTTCTGCTCCTTAGCAGCACCCGAGCAACATCCTTTCATAAGCCCCATCCACGATTGCTGCTCCATAGCGGCACCCGGGCAGCTTCCTTAGGTAAGCCCCATCCACGATTGCCACTCCATAGCGGCACCCAGGCAGCTTACTTGCGTAAGCCCCATCCACGATTGCTACTCCTTAGCGGCACCTAGGCAGCTTCCTTGCGTAAGCCCCATCCATGATTGCCGCTCCATAGAGGCACCCGGGAAGCTTCCTTGCGTAAGCCCCATCAACGATTGCCACTCCTTAGCGGAACCTAGGCAGCTTTCTTGCGTAAGCCCCATCGATGATTGCAGCTCCATAGTGGCACCCGGGAAGCTTCCTTGAATAAGCCCCATTCACCATTGTCGCTCCATAGCTGCACCCGGGCTGCATCCTTGCGTAATCCCCATCCACAATTTCCACTCCATAGCGGCACCCGGGCACCATCCTTGAGTAAGCCCCATCCACCATTGCCTCCTCTTAGAAGCACCCGGGAAACATCCTTGCATAAGCCCCATTCATGATTGACACTTCTTAGCATCACCCAGGAAGCATCCTTGCCTATGCCCCATCCACCATTTCCACTCCTTAGATGCACCCGGGTAGCTTCCTTGCGTAAGCCCCATTCACCTTTCCCACTCCTTGGCGGCACCCAGGCAGCATCATTGCATAAGACCCATCCACCGTTGCCGCTCCTTAGCAGCACCCGGGTAGTATCTTTACATAAGCCCCATCCACGATTGCTGCTCCATAGCAGCACCCGGGCAGCTTCCTTTCATAAGCCCCATCAATGATTTCTGCTCTATAGCGGCACCCATGAAGCTTCCTTGCATAAACCCCATCCACCGTTGCCTCTTCATAGTGGCACCTGGGCAGCTTCCTTGGGTAAGCCCCATCCGTGATTTCCGCTCCATAGTGGCACCCGGGAAGCTTCCTTGCGTAAGCCCCATCCCTCGTTACCGCTTCATAGCAGCACCCGGGAAACTTCCTTGCGTAAGCCCCATCCACGGTTGTCACTCCTTAGCGGCACCCATGCAGCATCCTTGCATAATCCCCATCCACCGTTGCCTCTCCTTAGCAGCACTCGGGAAACATCCTTGCGTAATCCCCATTCATTATTTCCGCACCTTAGCGGCACCTGGGCAGCATCTTTGCCTAAGCCGCATCCACTATTGACACTCCTTAGCGGCACCCGAGCAACATTCTTGCATAAACCCCATCCACCGTTTCCGCTCCTTAGCATCACTCGGGGAGCATCCTTGAATAAGCCCCTTCCACGATTGCCACTCCATAGCAGCACCTGGGAATCTTCCTTGCGTAAGCCCCATCCACGATTTCTGCTCCATAGCGGCACCCAGGAAGCTTCCTTGCGTAAGACCCATCCATCATTGCCACTCCATAGCAGCACTCAGGTAGATTCCTTGCGTAATCCCCATCCGCAATTGCCGCTCCTTAGTGGAACCCGGGCAGATTCCTTGCGTATGCCCCATCCTCCGTTTCCGCTTTATAGCCGCACCCAGGCAGCATCCTTGTGTAAGTCCCATCCGCAATTGCTGCTCCTTAGCGGCACCTGGGAAGCTTCCTTGCATAAACCACATTCACGATTGCCGCCCCTTAGCGTCACCCGGGAAGCATCCTTACCTAAGCCCCATCCGAGATTGTCGCTCCTTAGTGGCACCCGGGAAACTTCCTTGCGTAAGCCCCATCTACGATTGACACTCCATAGTGGCACCCGGGCAACTTCCTTGCGTAAGCCCCATCCGTGATTGCTTCTCCTTAGAGGCACACATGCAACTTCCTTGCGTAAGCCCCATCCACGATTGCCACTCTATAGTGGCACCCAGGCAGTATCTTTTCGTAAGCCCCATCCGTCATTGCCGCTTTTTAACGGCACCCAGGCATCATCCTTGCATAAGCCCCATCTGCCATTTTCGCTCCTTAGCGGCACCAGGGCATCATCTTTGCATAAGCCCCATCTGCCATTGCCGCTCCTTAGCAGCACCCGAGCAACATCCTTGCGTAATCCCCATCCACGATTGCCGCTCCATAGCGGCACCCGGGCAACATCCTTGCATAAGCCCCATCCACCATTGCCGCTCCTTAGCAGCACCCGGGCAGCATCCTTGCGTAAGCCCCATCCACCGTTGGCGCTCCTTAGCAGCACCCGGTTAGCATCCTTGCATCAGCCCCATTCATGATTTCCGCTCCTTAGCGGAACCCGAGAAACAACCTTGCGTAATCCCCATCCACCATTGCCGCTCCATAGCAGCATCCGGGAAGCTTCATTGCTTAAGCCCCATCCGCGATTTCCGCTCCTTAGCGGCATCCAGGAAGCTTCCTTGAATAAGCCCCATTCACGATAGCCGCTCCTTTGTGGCACCCAGGCAACATCCTTGCCTAATCCCCATCCATGATTGCCCCTCCTTAGCGGCACCCGGGTAACATCCTTGTGTAAGCCCCTTTCGCGATTGCCGCTCCATAGCGGCACCCGGACAACTTCCTTGGGTAAGCCCCATCCCCAATTGCCACTCCTTAGTGGCACCTGGGGAGCTTCCTTGCGTAAGACCCATCCACGATTGCCGCTCCATATCGGCACCCGGGCATCTTTCTTTTGTAAGCCCCATTCACCATAACCACTCCATAGCGTCACCCGGGTAGCTTCCTTACGTATGCCCCATCCACGATTGTCGCTCCATAGCGGCACCTGGGCAGCCTAGAGTGTAAGCCCCACACCATCCCGAACTACGCGGACTTTGATCCGTGCTAAGGAATGGTATGTAGGAAGCCTCACGAGGTTCAATCCCACCATCCATCAGACCAAGGTCCACTGTCACATCAGTCCACCGGCGCCCACCTAAACAATGTGGACTTTGATCCATGCCAAGGTAGGTTATGTAAGAAGCCTCCCTGAGGTTCAAGCCGACCACCCAGTCATTCTGACCATCCTTCACATCGGTTCACCCACACCTGGGAAGCCTAGAGTTTAAGCCCCATAACATTCTTAACTACATGTACTTTGATCCATGTCAAGGCATGGTATTTAAGAAGCCTCCATGAGGTTCAAACCCACCACCCGGTCGTTTCGACCATCCTTCACGTCAGTTCACCCACACCTAGGCAGCCTAGAGTGTAAGCCCCACAACATTCTGAACTACGTGGTCTTTGATCCATGTCAAGGCATGGTACATAGGAAGCCTCCACGAGGTTCAATCCCATCACCTGGTCTTTTTGACCATCCATCACTTCGGTTCACCCACTCCTTGGGCCACCTCGGAGTGTAAGACCCAAAATGCCCTGTATCTCAAGATGTTAAACTGCACACCTGAACTATGAGGAATTTGATCCATGTAAAGGCATGGTACGTAAGAAGCCTCCATGAGGTTCAAGCCATCCATCAGTGGACCCTCGGGTTCACCTTCACATCAGTTCGCTGACGAAACCTGTCCCGAACTTCAAGGACTTTGATCCATGTCAAGGCATGGTACGTAGGAAGCCTCCCTTAGATTCAAGTCCCCCACCCATCAGACCATGGTCCCCCTTCACGTCGGTTCACAGACACCTACATCCCTTCTTGAACTATGGGGTCTTTGATCCATTTCAAGTCATGGTACGTAGGAAGCCTCCATGTGGTTCAAGCCCAACAACCAATGGACCAAGGTCCCCCTTCAAGTCGATTCAATGGTATCCTTTATTAACTACGAGATCTTTGATCCATGTCAAGGCATGGTACATTGGAAGCCTCCATGATGTTCAAGACCACCATCCACTTGGACCAATGTCCGTATACACGTCGGTTCTCCGACACGCCCTCGTCCTGCATGGTGTTAAACTGCATCCCAATCCAGCGGTAAGCCGTTGTGACCCCGCCATCTAGTTGTTCCGACACCCCTTCATGCCAGTTCAACAACCCCTTTTCAACCCGAACTATGAGGACTTTGATCCATGTTAAGGAATGGTATGTAGGAAACCTCACAAGGTTCAAGCCCAACACCCATTGGACCAAGTTCCTTCTTCATGTCTGTTCACCGACATCCAGTATGAACTATGGGGTCTTTTATACATGTCAAGGCATGGTACATAGGAAGCCTCCCTGAGGTTCAAGCCCCACCATTCATCTGGACCATGGTCCTTCTTCATGTCGGTTCACCGATGCCCCATCCCGAACTACGTGGACTTTGATTCCCTGCCAAGGGGATACATAGGAGGTCTCTTCGAGGCTCAAGAACAACTTCACCATCGCCCTTGCGATGGTCCCATTTCATCCCCCCTCCACTCCATTAAACCTTACATCATCCAACCTGATTATCACCCTAGCCGCCACATCCTAGTGGGATCATGTCATCCACACTCCTCGTTGCTCCTAGCAGTACTTGGGCCGTTATCCATGTGTAAGCCCCAGCATGTCTTTGGGTCGTTGTCCTCTGTGTACACCCCGATTCATCACCCCTTAGAACTACGTGGGTTTTGATCCCTGTACTCTACACATGGTACGTAGGAAACCTCCATGAGGTTCAATCCCATCCAATGGTAAACCTTGGTGTTCCCCCTTTCTGGGGTGCACACTCCCTAATCCGCCCTCAGTGGTGTCCAGATCAGCTTTTACGGTGTGACTTCTCCCCTACATGGGGAGCACCACCTCGGATCCGTCCTCATTGGGCATCCTGATCCATCCATCTTCCAGGTGTTCCCTCTTTAGGATGCACCAATATGATTCGTCTCTATGGGATTTTATGATCACTCTCATTCCATCTCCTCAAGACGTTAAACTTGCGGCCTACCTCGTTATAAACATGAGATGCTTGAGGAAAACCTAGGATGGCATGCCTTTGGCGTAACCATCTCTACAAGACGTTAAACTCACGACATACCCTATGTTAAACATGGGAAGATGAGGAATGACTCAGATACATGCTTATGACATATGATTCCCTGCATTCGACGTGGGATGCCTCAGGTTTTTCACCCTTGAGATTCCCTCTGCTGAGGAAGAATACAGGTTCCCCAATGTCCATGCTCCCAGAGATTCCCCGACATGCATGATGTTTTCATCTACTTCGACCAAAGGTTGCTACCATGTAAAGACCCCATGGAATGTCCTGACGGAAGTAGTGTAATTAACTGGAGTCCATGAAGATATGGCACCAGGAATGAGATTCACGAACCACATATTAAATCTATGAGGGAGACCTGGACTAGGTGATGAGTTCTGAGGAGGAATCCTTAGAAGGAAGAACCGACATCCCATCATCCCATTTCAATCAATGAGAAAACATCCCTGAACAAGGAATGAATGCCACCCGTCTTTGGAAAGCATGAATGCGGGGTAACAGCTACATGTCCTCCATAGACGGATGCACACGATCCGTCGAAAGTGTCAGAAACAGTGATAATAATAAAAATATAAGTTAAAAAAAGTGACCATTGTAATAAAGACATCAAGATCCAGTGGGGTTGGAAAAATTTTGAAAATAATATCCACACCCTGATTCACCTTCCCTCACAGGATATATAGGCCCCAATTGGTCCTAAAAATTGGGAACAAAGGGAAGGTTGCTTTTATTAGATTTGATTGCTCCGACTTGGTGTAGTCGATTTGTGTGGTTAAATCCATCTGCTCTTATCTCGGTGTGCCATGGAAATGAGAAAACATCAAAGAAGAATCACTAGTTAGGTGATATCCCTCAGTGTGGCAGTGTTTATGGAAAAATTGTGATTTAATTAAAAGAATCAAACAACTTACTGAAGGAAGGTCTGGATGAATCTGATAGGGAAAAGATTGATTCACTCAATCATGATGTAGGAATTAGTGAAGTACTTGAACATCAAAGTGATACCGAAACCACAGATGATAAAGAAGGTTTAAGAAGGAGGCCACAAGTATATGTTGTCAACATGACAAAGAAATTGGATTTGAAATTGGATGAAGATGTTAAATCTAAAGATGTCTGGATCCAAGTATTGGAAACTGAGTTCAATAAGCTAAGAGGCTTAAATCAAAGGCTTATTGATGAGGCTACTAACCTAAGAGATAAGAATGATTCTCCAGATGAACAAATACAAAAGATGGATAGAATGAAAAGAAAACAAAAGGATGATGATTATGAAGAGAATCAAAAGCCATATGAAGTTCATAATCTAAAAGCCAGAAATAACGATCAAGCTACAAAGTTTTCAAAAAAAGTTCAGAATAATCAAAGGGTAAAAGAAGAGAATGTATCTGTCTCTAAATCTATTTATCTGGAAAAATAGAAATTAAAGGAGCAAAGTTATATGGTAGAAAATCTCACATGAAAACTGAAAGATGAGATGAGTTGTGGGAATAATCTCAGAAGGGAACTCAATGCCCAACTTGATTCATGGGATATGAAGATTCAAAAGTTGGAAGAAGATCTAGAATTAGTAAATAATGAAGTGGTGAAATCCAATGCTAGAGGAAAGACTAAAATGAAGGATTCCATGGACTTACTATTTGATTATCCTTCGGTAGGTGATGATGAAATGAAAAGAAAATTTGTTATTTATGAAAAGAGGAAAGAGTAAATTTTCTCAGCTCAAAGACCATATATTTTGGGATAAACATTTACTATATTTTATGAATTCCCTCTCTTGCATGAACGAATGAGAGCTTTGAATAGTTCCATAAGTGGAGGAAATCCTATAGGTGTTGGAGACATGCCTAAGAGGATAGTTACAAGAAGTAGTGATGACATGTACTATTTCTACGGGATTCGTGGCCACACATCAAGCTTCTGTTTAGAGGCCCGTGAATACATTTCAGGATGTGGAAATAGATACTTATATAAATATGAGAATAAGAAGATGTGTTTTGAGAAATATGAAAGAAGAGTATCTCAATGAAAATAATTTATTAGATGCTCTTATTGTGGAAGAATGGGACACACCATGAGTATGTGTCAGGAAGCTCAGGAGCATAATTTCATAGGAACAACTAAAACAACATCAACATCTCAACATAGAAATGATGATATGCGGTATGAATTTGATGGAAAATGTTTTATATGTTCTAATTATGGGCATTTGGCAAGACATTGAAGCATGAAGAAAGAAGGAAAGGAAAAGGAACTTGAGAGAAGATTCACGACTCCAGTGGTGTATAATGAGAAATCATACACTGGAAGACAAAGTGGTAAATAGAAAAATAAGATACTACCCCAGGAGAATCCCAAGGAGACAAACAAAAGGTGTATAAATCACCTTCTTTATCACACTCACAACAACCCACATAGATAGAATTTGAACAATCCTAGAAAATTAAAGGGATGATCAACACCAGTTGTGAGTAAGAATAATGTGATGTCAGTGGAAGACTCAACCCCAATATGAAAAGATGGAGTGAATTGAAAAATTGATTAAAGAAATATGAATAAAGAATGCCCTGGAAAATTCACATGTCATGACATAAACAGAGAAGTGAAGTCAAGAGAAAGAGCATCCCAATGGGGGAAGAAGCAAGAGTGTATGACCAGTGGAATGTTTATTGCTCAGAGAAGGAATCAAGGAAAATGGAATTTTGGTGGATCCTCAGAGAAAGAAATGTGTACTAGTAATTTTAAACCACAAATGTTGAGAAAGGAAATGCTTGAAAAAACTACATATCAGAGAAATACATAGCATGTGGGTATTGAATGCTTAGTCATATGGACAGATCAATTAAAGTTGTCTAGGCAGATAGATGAAGAAATGAAGGAGTGGGATGCTCTGTAAGAAAGAATAAATGGGTTGACCCATCTGGATCAACAATAGTCCTCACCTTGAGAATTACAGAACCAACCCCTCTCTCTATGTACATAAATTCTGTTAACTAACAAATCATGTGTTTCATTTTTTAGGGTGATATGATCAAAGGAGATGTGTCATCTAAACGTGCAAAGGGACGAGTTGATAGGCTTCAGAGTTTTGATTGACTCAAGTCAGGTACCAAAGTTGAAGATGAAATGGAGCAATAGAGCACAATATAATGTGATTGTGTTATTAACTTTATCTCTTTTTTCCTAAACCAAGTTCCAAATCGTTAGGCTTAGCGATTTTGTTATTGGCTCAATGCTGAGTACCATATTGGTATATATGATGTAGGTGGAGAAGAATGGTTATGAGTCTAAACCGGGGTCTTACCACAGTATGTGTTTTATAGTATAAGGGGAGAATTAAATATCATAATCAGATGCAAGGTCCATCAATGAAATAAATGGATGACCCAACTTAGGTGTTGTCTATTGAGAGAAGACATATCAATGGAGAAGCTGAAATAATCATGCATCCCATGCATATCTATTTTGATCAAACAATGTGGTATCAACTAAGTATTTTCTGGATACCAAGAATCTGCGAGAGAGTATCAAAAATGTTTCAACAAGAAGATCAAAATCGTAGTTGAATGAAATGATACCACTAAACAATGACACAAGGACTACATGTATATTGATTGTGATGAAGGTGTAAGAGAATCAGGGGGAGCATAAGTGTAAAATGATTATTCAGAAGCATATACTGATAATGAACATGAGGAATTCAATTCTATATCAGCATGAAAGTTGAAGATTCGAGCTACAACTAAACATGAAAGTTATAATTGGTAATTAGATATGGGAGATTATTTCAAGGTGACTAGATAATAATGTCATCGGGACTAAATGGTTCCATAGAAACTAGATGAATGAATAAAGCACAGTGATTTGGAACGAATCATGGTTGGTGTGCAATGGATAATCCCAGATAGAGGGAATAGATTTCATTGAGACATTTGCTCCGGTTGCGAGACTATCAGAAATCAGATTATTTCTAGCCATTATAGTGCAACGAAAGTTCATTGTTTTCTATATGGATGTCAAATCTAAATTTTTGAATGGGGTTCTAGAGGAAGAAGTGTATATAGAGAATCCAGATGGATTTCTTATTCCTGAGGATGAGAACAAGGTTTGCAGACTGAAGAAGGCATTGTATGGACTGAAACAAGCACCAAGAGCATGGTACTCAAGACTTGATCAGTACTTGAAGGAGCTTGTTTTCCACCATGGGGGAGTTGATTACAATATATATTTCAACAACCATAGTAATAAAAGGATGATGGTCCTGGTTTATGTTAACGACATAATATTTTGCAGATCAGATGAAGCTCAGTGCAGACAATTTTCTGAATTCATGAAAAGTGAGTTTTAAATGTCAATGATTGGAGAGCTAACGTTTTTCCTTGGTCTACAGGTGACACATGGAAGGAATGAAACATTTATTTCTGAATCCATATATTCCAAGGATGTTTTGAGAATATTTGGAATAGAAAATTCCAAAGAGATGAAGACTCCGATTGCTTCCCGGATGAAACTGTCCAAAGATGAGGATGACAAGGCAGTTAATATCAAATAATATAGGCCAATCATTGGAATCCTACTGTATTTAACTGCGACAAGGCCTAACATTGATTTCACCACATTCCAAGAAGTGAGATATCAGAGTAATCCTATGGAAATCCATATTCTTTTAGTGAATGGAATACTTAGGTATATCAATGGCACGGAGGATTTCATTTTGACATATAGTGAAAAATCTCAGTCTGAGTTATTGGGATATACTGATGAAGAGTGGTCCAGTTCAATAGATGACAAGAAATCGACATTATGATGTGCTTTTAATCATGGTGGTTTGTGTATTTATTGGTTAATAAAAAAGGTAGATTGCATTTCATTGTGCACCATAGAAGCTGAGTATATTATGGCCACTCAAGCATGAACACAATTATTATCGATAAAGCAGCAGCTTGATGACATGGGAGTTGAAGTGAAATCTCCAATTGGAATCTAGTGTGATAACTCAAGGGCTATAAATCTTAGCAAAAATCTTGTCTATCACTCCAGGACAAAGTACATTGTGATAAAGTATCATTTTATCAAGAGAAGGTTGAGCAGTGAATCGTGATGTTGGAGTATGTACCTACAGAACTACAGGTTGCAGACATTATAATGAAGGCCTTACCCAAGGAAGATTTTGTGAGGAATCAACTAGCTATGGGAGTCTATTTGACTCCCCTCACCTGAAAATCATTGATGTGGGAACCCCCACTCCTCGAGGTATGGAATGTTTTTACCTAATGTACTGACATGTGTTTTTTTATCCTGTTACAGACCGCAATTGAGTGCCCTTTGGGTTTGTTGATAAAGGGTGAGAAATAGTAACTCCTCAAGGGGGAGAAACGGTGGCTAATAAAGGGAGAAAATTTCTTTTTCAAAGACATGGGGAGAAACTAACAGGTGGAGTAGCGAGATATTGGTAGAGCAATGAGATAGGGGGACCATTTTAAATCTAACGATGCTAGAAGTGATCGATCAAAGAATAGATATCACGAAAACTGAGGATCATGATAAAAGCAGAACAATGATGTTGGAAAGGAGTGATAAGGTTTTCATCTATCACCAAGTGGTATCAGTGTGGTATCAACAATTGGAATGAGTTTGGTAATTTGTATAATTTGGGTTTCAACACTTGGAGGCAGAAATGAACTGATTCATTGATGATCTTTTCATTTACTCTTGTTTCTCATGATGAGAATTACTCATGTGAGCTTAGAGTATATGGCGAGTGAATCTCTGATTTCTATCTAACTCGTAAGAGGCGAAGGGTGGTATGATGGAAGGAGCTTCCAAGAGGTATCAAACTGCAAAAAATCATTCTAAGAATATTTTTCAACAAACCCAAAGGGGGAGATTGATGGGAAAAAATTCATCAAGGTAACATTGCATCATTTTTGGGTAGATTGTGTTTGTTGACAAAACAGGTTTCCTTGGAGAATTTATGAGTTCCCGAGATGTTGATGACAATCCATGTTGAAAAATAACCATGAAAAATGAATGAATGATCTAGAGGCAATATAAAAGAATAGATACAAGGTGGCACCGTTTTCCAGTGTTTTCCAAATTTTTGGGGGCTACAATTTGGAGTTTGGTGAACATCACAAAAATATGATTTCCTTAAAGATCTAACTTAAATATGGAAAATGAATGGGTTTCACGAAGATATGCTTCAAGGATTGGATTTCATGAAGGCCATAAGAATGATGACGGTGATGCTTCGCGATTACGACGAGCTTTGCATATAGAAGTATTGAAGAGAATTGCGGTGATGAATGGAATTGTGGGTGGAGCTTCATGGCAAAGGCGTGAAGGAATTGACGGGATGCTCCAAGATTATGATGAGCTCTGTAATCGGAAAATTTTCATGTCACTTCATGATTTTGAGATAATTTTACCCGGAACTTTGGTTCTTCACGATTTGAGATGACATGGCATTGACATCGCACAAAAGGTTCAAGGGTCGGTGGAATTGTCTAGAAATAGACCTCGACTCCCTCAGGAGAAGTAGAGTGTTTTGGAAGAAAATATTTTTCCCTTGGTTCGAGAAGGTGGTTCCTAAAGGTAGTGTGCCTCATGAAACAAGAGATTCGCGGTGGCTAATATAGCTCCGTGAAAGTTGCGAACACCACGTTGGTTGAGTGAGCTTTGCGAGGGAAGTTGCTCTGTGAAGACATTAGCTTCGAGAGATTGCTTCATGAGAGTTCTTCACGAAAAGGCTAGAGCTTTACGAAGGCTTGTTTGTGCTTCACGAAAATGGGGTCCTCGCTAAGTAGGGTGCTTTGTGATGGTATTTACAAAAGAATTTCCCAGTGTTCAGGGGAAAATGGGTATTCATCAGTGGATAAAAGTTGGACTTTAACAGAGCATCTATAAAAATTTAAGGATTCATGTATTCATGAAAATGAAGAGACCTACAGGTATATAAACTGTGAATGTATCCCTTCCATGTGTAGTGGGAAAAGGAAGAGAAAGAAGGTTATCTTTTCTACCGGCAGTGACCCTGAGAGAGAGAAATAGTTAGTGAACCTTGGGAAAGCAGTGAGCTGACCCAAAAAACTGTATAGGTAGTGAGCCTGGGCATAGATGTGATCTAGCCAGAACATTATTGGTAGTGAGCTTTAGTGGATTTGGTACTACGACACATTGTTGTTGTATGCTCCTTGGATATAGCCTAGTGAGGGTGAACCAAGTAAAAATCTTTGTGTCTCCCTGCTTGCTTCCATGCATTGCATTCAAATCATCATTATCAAATAAAGAAGAAAATAAGTGATCATAATAAACACACAAGTGAAAATAATGTGACCCTTGTAATAAAGAGAGCAAGATCCAGTGGGGAGGGAAGAATTTAGAAAAGAATATCCATACCCCAATTCACCCCCCCCCCTCTCAGGGTATATAGGCCCATATTGGTCCTAACATGGTACCATCATTATTTTTGTTCTTGATTGTGAAATGATATCACTATTTTTCAATCGGTATGTCTCTTAGAATGGTAGAAAGGATAATTGATTGTAAGAAATTGAAATGTATATCATAAAAGTACATTACTAAATTTTTATGCTGAACAATATTTTACCTAGGTAGATAGGCAGAAATTATTTTTGGATAATTTTTAGTGTGTATTTTAACATTATTGTCATGGTTTTAGCATATGAGAGTTGCATAAAATACAATTTCTATCACTCCTACTACCAAGAATACATTTTTCATGATGTGATTGATTGTTTAAGAAAAATGTAAAAATGATTTCAAATTGGTTGATTTTTGAAATCTTGTTTTTGATATTTATTGATATGGTAATTTTAAATTTTCGTATTCTTTATTTTCTAATTTATTATAGCTAAAAATATTTTATTATGGCTATAGAAAATGGAATTGGTCAGGGATAGTATAAATAAAATAGAATAAGTTGATTGAAAATATGGTTTCGCCTATGGCACAGATGGACCAATATCTGTTCTAAATAAAGTTTCCAGCCATTAATGGTAACCATAGGGTAATCATAATGATGAGTTTCAAAAAGTGGACCATTATGTTCAATTTTAAAAGATTATTTTTCCCATATTTTGGGTGGATAACAATTTGAAAAAATAAGCAGTTTGGTTAAATATGATGAATCAAATATTTTATTTCCTTACCACAGCAACATAGTTGAATATAATTTTTTAAACATATATCATGGAGGATATATCCACCAATGGTGTTACATATCTATTCAAGATTATGTTTACCAAGGAATAATGTGGGATGATATATTTGATAATTGTTGAACAAAAAAAATCTATCCTCAAACACTAAAAATTTCCAGAATAACATACATATCTAGAGTGAAGAAGTAAAATATATTAATAATATATTTTTTAGTTGAATACATTATTTTAGTCCAATTTATCCAAAAATATACTACAAGTTCATCCTTGAAGGCATGAATTATCGATCCCATTTTAAGACATGAAATTCACCAAAATATTGTTGAACTTTTTATTTTACACTATCCAGAATTTATCAAAAGAGTGATTGTGGAATAAATAGATATCATTAGAGATATATTTATAGGGATATTTATAATTAATATATGAATATTTGGTAACTCTATATCTTGTAATTAGAAGAAGAGTGTAATCAATATCTAGTGTGGTGATACAACTCAAAATCATACCATGGGACCAATAAACATTTCTTCTCTATATAAAATAATGACGGGATGTTTTTAATGTGGTTATATTGAGTTTATAAAGTTGTATTATATAGATGTAGCTTGGGATTATGACAATTATAATCATATAAGACATATTCTATTTTTTTACAGTAGTTCTCAATAGTCTGGCCAAGATAGAAATCTCAGGTTTATTATACATCTTATGATTTTATTAGAAGATCTTAAAAGAATAGATTTTGTCATTATAACCGAGTGAGGAATAATGATTCATTGAACACCATGAATCCTCAACTAATTTTATATCTAGAGTTTAACAAGGATAAAACCATTGATAGTAAGCAATTTTATGGAAATGAGATAGTGATCACGGATAGTTAATCAAGTCATTTGATGGCGAGGAAATATTATTTTGAATTATAACATTGTCAAATATTTTCATGATATAGGCACCTCAGACTCATTTATTGTTCTCACATGGTTAAGTATATGGGTTGGAATGTTGAGATAATTGCTTCTATTTAGAAACATAAAACTCCTCTTGGAAAAAGGGAGTGTATAGACATTATGTGTAAATTTTATTCAATAGGTAACGATGGGGATGAGTTACTTTGTGATTTCTCTATTATTGCAATAGATTTTTATGACATGATTTTTGGAAGGGATTATTTTACATCATTAAAGGCCCACATAAACAATCATTTTATTAATATTAGTAATACATCTATTGATTGAATATATAAAATATTTAGTGAACATTTATATAAAATGGAAATTATGATACAACTTTTGAAATTGGTGGATGGAACCATCTCTTATCAGCTAGAAGTGATTACTTTGACATCTCATTATGATATAAAAAATAGATATTTTCCAACTATCATAGATCAATTAAATATTTTGTTCCAGAAAATTTATTATGATTTTTACAGAAAAGTGAAGTAGAGTTTATGATTTATCTTTTAACAGGGACAAGTCATATTTCACATTAGTCGTATAAGATGAAAGAAATATAATTGAGTGAGTTAAAATTTTATTCAGAAGAGTTGGAAAGTAAAGGGTTCATTAAACCAAGCAGATCTATGTGGCCATCACTTGTCCTTATTGTAAAGAAGATGGATAGTACTCTCTTTATTTATGGATATTATTTTAATCCTAATCAAGATACGATAATGAATTACTATACTCTTCCATAAATCGATTATATATTTTACCAAATCAGTAGATACCATTAGTTATCTAAAATTTACTACTATTAAGTATATTTGATATTGTGAGTTTATACTAAGTATATTATGATGTTATATTTTAAAAGAAGATCTTTCCATTATGAATTTTTCATTATGCCATTTGGTCTTAAAAATGCACTATCATCCTTTATAGAACTGATGAATAAAATATATTTGTGTTTTATGGATTCCATTTTAGTGGTGTTTTTTATGATATTTTAGAGTATTCTAATACAAAAGTGGATAATCATAAATACATGGTTTTAGTGTTGGGTATCTCATGGGAGCACTACATATATAATAATTTATCAAACTGTGAACGTTTATGATATAAGAGATTAATTTCAATAGAATTTCAATATATATGAAAATGATTTTTAGACCCTATCTTGATAGAAGAAGTTATCTACATGAATCCACCCAAAAATATATTTGTGATAGATAATTTCCAATGATCAGAGGGATACTACGTACATTTTATATTTTATTTTTTCATGTTTTTCTTCACTGATGACAACCTTGATGAGGAAATACATTAATTTAAAATTTAATAATAAATTCCAAAAAATTATATCCATAACTTAATTTTGGGCTTAGATAATATAATATCCTAACATTTTCAGAGTCCTGACAGTGATATGTATAAAATTATGAAACATCATGATCTAGTGTGGTACATGTTCTCATGTAGGGAGATAAGGTTGTTACTTATGTTCCATGATAGTTATAGATCCATGAATGAACTATCCAACACAAGATTCAGAGTTGTCTATAGTAGTTCATTTCAAAAAAGATTGACATCGTAATTTTCTATTGATAAATTAATATTGTATACATATTAAAAAATCATGGAGCATTATTTTCACAATGTAATTTGAAAATAAGTAAAATAAGATGGATAAAGTATCAATAAATTTATGACATAGAATTATTGTTTAAATTGTGGAAAAGAAATTTAATAAGAATTTCCTTAAATAGGAAGTCATATGCTCATTTGAAAAAAAAATAATTCAGTTCAATGTTAGCTTATGTCAGTCGTAGATCATTTGCAAATGGATTATATAGAACATGGTTATGTTGTAGATTTTTTAGATTCTACTATTTTTGATATGGTTGAATATTGTAGAAATTTCAAAAATAAAATCCTAAATGTGTTATCACGATTTATAAAATCAATGGTGGAGAGAACATCGATAGATGGATGATGAATGAGAGTTTTTTTTATTTAGATATCATATGGGCATACCATTGACTTATTAAGAACAAATTCTAAGAGCATTCCACCATTCAAAATATGATGCTCGTCTTGGGTTTATAAAAATTAATTATGTATTAAATTGATAGTTTGTTTGCGTCAGAATGAAAAGATATCTAGTAGAGTATGTATCAATATACCTCACATGTTAGCATGTCAAGGAAGTTAATCTATGACCAGTTGGTATGTTCTAGTCATTAAAAATTCAATTGTGGAAATAAGAGCATATAACCATGGATTTTTTAATAGATCTAACAAGTAATGTTAGGAAGAATGATTCTATATGGTTGATAATGGATCATCTCGCAATGATAGATTTCTTCAACCATATTCTTGAAACTAATAGGGTGGTTGAATGGTCCTGAATCAATATTTGGAAAATTATAAAGATGCATGGTGTACTAGTCTCGATTATTTATGTCCAATACCCCTATATTATATCTCGCATTTGAAAATTATAACAGTAAGGCCTTGGAAACTAGTTGACTATAATCAATTATTATCTTATAAATATAAATGAACTGTATGAAATTTTAATGAAAATATTAGAGGAAATTATTAGGAACTTTTTAATGGATTTTTGTCTCTCATGTAAGGAGAATATTCCATTAGTTGAGTTCTCAAAAAATAATAATTTCTAGACATGATACACATGTCTCTATTTGAAGAATTATGTGGTTTCATTTACAAATACAAGATTTTTTTTGGATGGAAATAGGTGGTACATAACTAATTGGACATAGCCTAGATCTAGACCTAACATATAAAATTTAGATTGTCCAAAAAATATTAAGATGGCTTAGAGTCCTCAAAAATCATATGTGAATCATCATTGAATACCGTTACCATTTGAGGTAGTTGATTATATTTTCATTATAATATTTCTAGGGATTGGGAAAATAATTTTCATAAGTAGGTAAATATTTAAACATGTAAAATTTTATTTTTTGATATAATTGAAAGCTTTGTAGTAGTCACTTATTGGTTGTCTATAACAACGGAGTTTTGTTTTGTGTATAACGTGATTCATGTATTTTAATTGATGAAGTAAAAACCTAATCATGAAAAAGTGATTTGATTATATCATTATAATATATAATTGGATGAAATATTGATTAATTTGTATATATGGATTTAGGATATGAAATTGGAACTGTTTCATTGGAAAATCATCAGTTCAGTATGCATTTTATGGAAATTGTTTGAGATTTATGAATAAATATAGGAGCATGAGAAATAAATGTATTAAAAATGGTCCAAAATCCATCATTAAACCCACGGTTTTCTACATTATGATGATAGAAAGACTAATTTTCATGAGAATTTCACACCACTAGTTTCAGGTACATTAACCTTGTATCATGTGTTTTGAGATTAAATAACACTAGGGTTATGTTTTTGGGTTTTTTGTGGGTCTTGAAGTGGTCTTGGATTGTTCTCGAGGTTTTTAGAGAATGTTTTAAAACTAATAATATAACAATAATGTATGTTCTCAAGTTCATCATGAGGCATCCCAAACAATTATGTACGGTCATAGAAGGTTTTTTTAGAACCACAGTATTTTCTAGACTATTATGTAGAGCTTGTGTTATGGAATATGCCATAGGAGGATGCATGAAAGAGACCACCTATATTGGTGTATATGGTCTCAAAGATGATTTCCTATACCTCCAACAATTTCTTAACCCCATTGGTGAAAGGTTTGGGGTTTCTCCATGGTTCCTAGTTATATTAAATGGATCTACATCATTGAAGGGATTATGGATAACATAAGGATTTCAGTAGACCTGAAATGTTGCAGCTAAAGGGGAAAATGTTGTGGTCATGGGTGGGATGCGCAATGCTCTATATGATTACACTATGGTACCCATCATAAATAAATTACATGAATTTTTAAATTTTAATTAAAATTAAACCCCACCCATAACCCTATTTAGATCAATAATCATTCAGCTACATTAGATCCACTCCCTCATTAGTCTTGAGAGACTTTACCCACTAACATGGAGACAAATATTACTGAATAAAAGTTTTTTGGAGATCATAATTCATCAAAAATACTATCCACTTATGGATATAGAAGATTTTAGTTTTTTACTCATTCTTAAAACATTTTGAGTGTTAAGGGTATTCTCTTTCATTTACACTCATTCTATAACATTATTTACTGTTTATTATTTAACAATTTTCTTGAGTTTATTGATAAATATTTTTGGTTGTCCTTAATGAAAACCTATTTGGGTAATATATTTTGGCATCATGGGAAATATAATGTGATTTTATAATGATTTTAGTGGAAATATGAAAAATTTTATTTCAAAATTTTGGTTATGTGTTTCCACCCACATATTTGTAATGTAATGGATTTGATAAAATATTTATTTTTGGAAATGGATTGTCATGGGTTTTGGTATAAATGGTTGGTGTGTGTTAATTTTTTTAAGTTGACCACAACTAAGGGGTGTGTAACATTATGGTGTAAGGAAACGACTCTTGTTTGGGGGAATGTGTCATTAGGTAAGAAGGATATTGTACACCTAGTGTCGACATTGTTGATAGATGAGAGACAGATCAGGAGTTTAGAATTTTTAACTACGATTCATGTTTGTGTGTGTAGGGGGAAATGTTGAATGAATATTTCAAATAAACAAGAAAGGTTTGAAAGGTTTTTTATATCATTTTACATTGAACATTGTATTAATTGATATAAACCATTTTAACAACTCTATAATATTTATATAAAATGATCAAAGTAATTCTTGTCCTAGTGGAATGAGTTGGGGATTATTTGGGGACATCTTAATGAGTTTATATTCACCCCATTTATTGGAAATTTTGTTATATTTCAGATGAACTATTTGAAAATATAGTTTAATTTATGGTATCATATTTCTTTAATGGTGTACCTTGATACCATTTTCATGGTAGGAGGAGTTATAGCTTGATTCATGGTTGGTTTTTTCTTTGTATTATGTATTTTTCTCATATAGTTTCAGGTTCATTTTAGATTATTGTTGTTTTTTCCATTTTTTATCTTATAGTATATTTTGGGTTTGGGTTTTTTATTTTCCTTTATTCATTACTCTTATACACATGAACCATTTATGTAGATTATATATTTATGGGTTTGTGTTTGTCTGGATGATTTATAAAGAAAGGGGAAATCGTCATCTATTGATCATTAAAGTTCTTGTAATTTATATCCATCCATTGGTGGCTTGGGGAAATTACCCAAGGATATTAGAACCTATTCTCCTTTTCAAGACAATAAGGATCAATAAGATGTTATATAATAGGTTAAAAATTATTAAAAATATATATGAAATTAAAAAATTCATGGAAGAGATAAGAGAAAAAAAAATTCATGTTTAATTTTTTAGATTTCATAATTTTTCAAATCCATTAATCACAAAAATGTGGTTGAATAATTTAATTCATAAAGAAAAAATGAAAGAAAAATAAATATCCCTTAAATTCAATAATATATTACTAAAACTTCTAGACATAAGAAAAAGAGATATATGATCAATGATAGCTGTGAACTAATAAGAGCATTAACCCTAAACATTGAATTACACATTGATCTTATAAATCACTATAAGAAAAAAAAATTAGCCATGAAAACTTAATATTTCTTGTGATATACATATATTAATTCAAAAATTAATGTGATATCAATCATGAAAAATGGAGACAATCTACTAATTATATATTGGTTGTCCTTGAATATACATGACATGCATGGTTGGGATACATAGTTAGGAATATTGGGAACCTAAACATACATTAATATTACCCCAAAATCCCAGAACATGGTTAGGATGTAATTATATTTCCATCCTTTCACACAAACCATGATATTCCCAAATACATTATTTTCAAATATATTCTATTTAATACACATAACAGGTTACTATTAATCTTTCAAAATTTTCAGATATACTTGAAATTTTATCAAAAGGCTTAAAATAATATTAAGGTCACATAAACTATTAAAAAACAGTAATTAACCAATATTATTAATAAAATATGACATATTATAAAAAAATTATGGAATTAAAATTCACCCCTATTTTTATTTTTAATCATTGATAATTCAATGTAATCCATTCTCTACGAACAACTTTTTACTTTTCTATCAAATATAATATTATCCCCTATAATATATTCTTTAATATCTCTACGATACAATGAGACATAATAAACATAAATCCTCATTAAATTAAGTAAATTCTATTCACAATCAAAACCCAATACCATTTTACCCACATATGGTGATTCATGTTTTAGTTAGAGAGCCACCTATATCAGAACATTATGTTGGTCTAATTGAATCTTCTTCAATTGGTAAAATATAATAACATTATTAAATTTAAATTAATGATATGGTAATGAAACCGAAAATTCACTTCTCTTATCTTCTCAATAATATAATGACAGCCTTATAAAATGTAATGAAGTTCCCTACCTTTCCATGTTTTTTCTATCCAAACATAGACACATTTAAAAACCAAGCACCAATATAAAATTTAAAGGGTTATCATAGAAGGTTAACATGTTATTTTAATGATTATATGATGAAATTTTAGGAAATAAAATAAGATTATCCTATTATATCATCTACTAGACTAAATTCTGTCCCACAAGAGTCTTCTCACATTAATCCACCCAACTAAAAGATAACATGAAATATAAACCATTAAATTACTCAAATTACTCCACATAAATTGATGATTGATTTAATTTTCATGTGATATTATATAACAAGAGAACATCATCGATGGAACTACTGAAATAATATATAAAATCATATATCACATCCAATAAAAGTTTAATAACATTTATAATCATACCATCCATTAATATATGATATATCTTTTTTATCCTTAGATATGATCCTATAAAAATATTATGTTATCTCCAGATACCTAACATTGATAAAGGATCTACATCAAATTAAATGTTCTCTATAAAACCATGAGTTAAAAATAACATTATCACAATGTTCTCCACTCGATCATCCATAAAACATTGATTCTAGTATAGATATGAAATATGATGGAATCATTAGTTAATTCAGAATAATCCAAAATATTTCATGATTCCATGGTGAGACCATAAACCAAAAAAAATTTACTTTGATATTTTAAAAAAATTCAATTCATATATTTTTAATGTATTCAAAAATACCTAATGTTTTTATAACACCAGTATTACTTGTTGGAATATCAAAATAGGTGAATTTAAATTTGAAGCATCATTTTGAATCTATACCACCAAAACTTCTCTTTCTTTTCTTGGTACATGATTGTCACAACCCTATATGTTACTCATCATAAATATTGAATCACTCTTAACTCAAAATTTATGATCTATGTAGAGACCACCATTAATTACACTAAATATTGAGTTGAATATACTATGACTGTCCACCACTTCATTTTTTCAAAAACAGTGTGGTGGTGCCAAAAAATTTTATATATATTATTTGATATCTTACCAAATTTAACAATTCCACCCAAAATGAATGTATCTTTATTTATAGAGTGTTCCATCCCCTTTTTAATATACAACACCTCAATGTGAATTTTTTTTATATATCTCATTAGATATAACTTCCCTTCCTTTTCATTTATAACTTTTAATGATATTTTCCATCACATGGAATATTCAACTACATTACCCCTAGAAATTTTGTACATAAGGTCATAAATTATTTAATAATTGTAATACACCAACCAATGTCTTATTAAATTGAGTTTTGTTTATGTGAAATTATAAGTTAGAAATTTATGACAAGTATAATCAATGAATGTCTCAATAAAATTATTATGAATCTAATACTTCGGAGAATCCTAACCATTGATAAATATATGATTTTGATAATGATATTATATTCAATGGTACTCTATTGTTTTAATCCATTCATCAGAAGTAGTATCCCATGATTAAAAAAAGTGTCCATGACCACGATCGAT
The DNA here is from genome assembly GCA_963277665.1 of Viscum album. Lineage (NCBI taxonomy): Eukaryota > Viridiplantae > Streptophyta > Magnoliopsida > Santalales > Viscaceae > Viscum > Viscum album. The sequence goes on along the minus strand of OY728119.1, from coordinate 1,005,719,178 downwards.
GTATCATAATAAATATTATTACCAAGATCTCATTAAAAATGAATCAAAACTAGTGTTGATGTTAGCATATTTTTATATTACATGAATACCTCCTACCACATTCAAATCAATTTAAACATTTCTCCAGTACTAGTCAAGGACATCAAGAATGAATTATATTTTTATATTATTAAATAATCCTCAGTTAATATATATAAAATAATGTAAAATTATAAATCTATTGAATATTCTATTGGCTTTCAAAAAATATCACTTCTTTGAATTTCTCAGAATCCATGAATATCCCATTAATGAAAAATATTTGACAGTGAACTCTAACATACTAATTCATAAAATGTGTCATGACCTGTCCCACGGGGTCCGTGCCGTGACTACCCCAAGCCCGCCTTCCATAGGCCAGGGGTTGATGACTAGCTCCAAAGGCGTAATTCTCTATTAATGGGAAGGAATTTTCTTTATAACCTGTAAAAACACATAGTAGATATGATCAAAAGTAAACTAAAAAACTAACAAGTGAGTAAAGTAAGTAAAATGGGGCTAGAAATATAAGCCCAAAATTAAGTACAAGAAACTGAAAGTACAACTAAAGAAAAGAAAAACTGCCTCTCGATCATCCCCCAAGGTTCCTATTTTAATTTTAGGTATAGATTTCCTCTTCAGCACTCTAGGTACATCCATCTCCTCCGTGTACTGTCACACCGTAAGGTCCACCCCAGGTACTGTCTAGTCCTGGTACTCCCAGCCTGAGTCAGTGTTGTCCATCATCCTCATGCAACACAACGAGGTGCAAGAATATCCCGTGCAGGGGTGAGTATAACATTACTCAGTAGGGAACCCGAGACCCTCAAGGTCTCAAAAAATCCAACAAGGATAAACCACAATGTATGAAATCAATAGATAACCCCACTTAGGTATATTCCCATTCATATACCAATGTTATCAAGTAATCCATCTCCATCTTGAGGAAAAAACAAATGTTACTCACTCACCTCAACCATGATTTTTATTCACATTATCGAAACCATGGATGCTGGAGAACTCCTCTTCTGTAGAGTATAGTTGGCCTACCACGACACCAAGGTTATTCCCACTATCATTGGACTGCTGAGGTACTTTTCATGTCGATTACTGTGGTTATGCTGCGTCACCTAGGCGCTCCCTACCATGTGTCTGCTGCCACAACCAGATGCTCCCCCTAATAGCCTATAGAGGTACTCATCATGTTGAGTCCCGTGGGTCTGCTTCTACAACCAGGCGCTCCTCCACCGTGGGTGTGCTGCCACAACTAGGTGCTCCCCGTTGGGCTAGTCAAGTCACTCCGAGTCTATCGGTCAGCATTCTCTAAGTCTCAGCTAGCTACTTGGTCTCCGGTCTTTATCCGCTCATCTCTAGAAGGATCCGCTCATCTCTAGAAGGATCCGCACCACGAGCTACTAGTTGATACACCAACTGACACGAAGACCCATGAAGAAATATCTCCAAGGTCTGCCACGTCATAGTGGTATTAACGTAACATACGGCTCGTCAATCGGACACACGGTCTATGAGTTATTACACTTTTAGTCCCGAGGGCCCAGTTAGATTCATGTGCATTCCAACGTGACCATATCTCACCTATACCCCAAACTCTAGTGGGGTGTACTCAAAGGGACCATCAAGTTCCAAGATTATGAGTGCCGCTGATTGTTTTCCAAACGGACGTCTAGTGCCAAAGGTATGGCCAAAAGAAATTGAACAGGTCGTAAAGGGCCCTAGTTTGGGCCGACCCGGTCAGACCCGTTGGGTCTGGCCCAGCCTGTTGGGTGGGCCAGCCCATGGGTTTTGGACCAGAAATCTAGGCCCAGCCCTGCAGGCCACGAGATCATGAACCGGTCGCGAGGGTATGGACCAGCTGCAGTTTGACGCTAGGACGTTTTGGCCCAGAGGGCACCGCGAGGGCACAGGCCGGTTCGACCGGGGCACCACGAGGGGCGTGTGAGGCCTTCTTGGCCAGGGTTCCATGAGGGCGCGCGAGAGGCAGGCTCAACAAGGAGTTGGTTCGGCTGGGAGGTGCGGGCATCTAGGATGGTGTGGGCGGCCCGGAGGCATGAGCGGGCGGGAGGGTGCCACGGTTCGGCACCGGGTGGCAGAGCCAGTTCGGCCAACATACAGGTTGGTCAGGGTTGGTTTGGCTGGTTCGATTGGGCGGAGGGTGTGACCAGGGCGGCATGACTGGGTTTCGGCGCAGCGGAGGTCGGTTCGACCAAGGCACAGCCCAGCGCGGGCTGGTTCGGTCGGGGCGGGGCGCGACCCCGACCAGTTCGTCCGGCGGGCGGCGTGAGTTGCTGAGGCCGCAGGTTGTGCGACGGTTGCCTTCATCGCATACATTGTCTCATTGCCTTGTCTCCAATTTGAAGAACATCACAAACAAGAATGACGGAGGGGTCGGGCCATATTGGTTTGTCTCTCACCCTCCACGTTTAGGGTGGTAGCAAGCGGATAAATTCATTCTTTGAATTTCAAATAATTAACCAGAAAATAAGATAGAAGAAAAATCAATCCAGCTCCCCACATCTTCCCACAAAAAACAAATCCCAACCCACAACAAAAAACATCCACAATGATTCTTCTCTTAATAATGGAAGAATTTAAGGAATAATATCATATTCAAATAAAACCCCTACCTGGATCATTGTTCGTCGACGGAGTCATGGGGAGGAAGATAGAGTTGTAGTCATTTGTCGCATCCACCACACACATCGAATACAATCTGATCCGTTGGTTCGTTTATGATGATGAGGATGGAAGGTCGGTCATCGAAGACATCCCACATCGGTTGCCTCTGCTAGGTGCTTCCGAGAAGGAAGTCGAAGACGATCCTCGCCGGTGTTCTTCATAGAGGAAGTTCTTCGTTGGAGAGATTTTTTCATATGTCCTCCTCTCTCATGTTCCACCATGATTAATATTCCAAGACAAAATAATAGATTAAGTTTTTCTATTATTTAATTGTTTTCACAAAAATAAAAAGGGTTTAAAAATAATAATTAATTGATGTGCTCAATTAATTAATGGGGAGGATATGGAAAATTAATGGCAAGTGTATTGGCAGAATTAATTTGGTAGATGAGGTCAAGAGGATCCCCCTCATTAATGAGTGGAGTTGAGAGGTTTTCCACAATTAAAATGGGGTTTTAGTATCAGGAGGTCCCCACCACCATAATCTCCCACAGGAGGTTATGTTTGGGTGGGTCCCACCACTATAACCGCTCATGTGAGGGTAGGGTCTGGTGGTCCCCACACATCAACTTCCATAAGGAGGTTTAGTTCTGGTGGACCCCACCTCCAACTTCCACAAGGTGGATTAGAAACAAAATAATGTGTTGTTCATTTTATTTTATTATTTTCCATGAAAAACCCAAAAACTATATTTTATTCTCAACCCACTGTTGTCGAGGTGGAAGTCTTTTTAAGCGAATACTAGCACTGTGAGTTCAACGGTTCCCTCTGATTTCAATTCCTATCACCAGTTTAAATGTTATAAAAAACCACTCATACATTTACTGAACGTACCTGAAAAAAACATCAGAAATTGATTCTGGGCACACTGGGCCTCAGAATCACTCGCTGTCAAATTTCTCAGACTCATAGAATTCCCATTTATATAAAAAAAATTACATGGAAATTCTGGTTCATTACATTCTCCCCACTTCAGAATTTACATCATCGTAAGCCACAACTCAAACTAAGGGAACAAGCGAGGTTACTTAGAATGCATCTGAGCCTCCCGTTCCCATTAGCTATCCTGGAGGTTCTCGTGTTCTACAAGCAAATGTGCACAGAGGTATTGACCGCACATGAAGGGCCTGCTCTGGTCGATCCTCAATCTCTAAACAAACCTCGGTAAAATTCTACCCATCGTCGACATCCATCTCACCATGTTCGATGATGTGGGAAGGGTCATCCACGAATCTGCTCAGCTAGGATATGTGGAAGACTTCGTGCACCTGATACAATTGAGGTGGAAGAGATATGTGGTAATCTACCTCGCTAACTCTGCTGTGGACCTGAAAATATCTGATGAATCTTAGAGATAACTTGCCACCTCGGCCAAATCTCCATAGCCCTCATCGAGGTGAGATCAGCAGAAAGACGTAGTCGCCATCCTCAAAATCCAAAGGTCTACGCCTCCTGTTAGCATACGAATTCTTCCTGCTATGTGTAGTCTTCATCCGCTCCTAGATGATCTGCACCTTCTTCGTGGTAGCCCGTACCTTCTCTTGTACCGCTAGTGTTGACTCCCCTCAGCCAGTCCAGCACAAAGGTGATCTGAAAGGTTGCCCGTACGACACATCGAAAGGTGCCATTCCAATGTTGGAGTAATAAATGTTGTTTTATGAAAACTCCACCAAAGGAAAGTGATCCTCCAAACCGCGACTACGGTTGAGAACATAAGAATAGGTCATGTCCTCAAGGGTCTGAATGCTCTGCTCAGTCAGGCCTTCCGTCTGAGGTTGGAAGGCGGTTCTCAAATGAAGATGCATATCGAAAGATTCCTGAAACCACTTCCATAATCAGGAATTAAATCATGCATCACGATCGGAGACAATAGTTGAAGGTACTCCATGTATCCGCACAATACCCCACACATAGAGGCATCCCAAGATCTCTACTGAACCATGTTTCTGATCAGTAGGAAGTGGGCCGACTAGGTGAGTCAGTCGACGATATCCCTAATAGATTCATGAACAATGGATGTACATGGAAGTAATTTCACAAATTCCATTGATATACCATCCCAATTCCACTCTAGGACCTCTAAAGGATGAACAAATCCTGCTGGTATCAGGTGCTCTACCTTCATTTGCTGACAAGTGAGGCACCGAGAGACAAACTCTGCAACTGCCTTCTTCATTCCCGACCACCAGTGCTGTCGTCGAAGATCTTGGTACATCTTTACCACTCCTAGATGTACTAAAGGAGGGGATGTGTGGAACTCCCTCAAAACTTCCTCCAGAAGTGACACTGGTACCATTGTACGTCCTCTGAAGAGGATGGCATGCTCCCTACCTTCAGATTATCCATCAGCTGCCTGCCCTATGGATATCTGAGCACGTGGTGTCTCGCAGTCAGTGTCCCCATGTTGCGCCTCCCTGACTCACTAAAAAAGTGGGGAAGTGACTGTAAGATACTGAAGGAAGGCTGATCCAGCTCTATAAACAAAGGATATTTGTAAATCAATGAGCTGCTATGTCGACTCGCCTATGAGCTGTATACCAGATCTCATGCTGAGTGCATATGTAACAACAATCCCCTTCCCATGAGTATAGAATATCTTGAAGTCATAGTCCTAGAGGAACTCAAGCCAACACCACTTTCTCATGTTCAGGTCCCTTTGAGAGAAGATATACCTGAGACTCTTGTGATCAGAGTACACAGTAAAACACTCGCCCATCAGATAATGTCACCACATCTTCAAGGCGAAGATCAATACTGCTAGCTCCAGGTCATGGGTAGCATAGTTATTCTCATGTCGTCTCTACTACTATGAACCATATGTGATCACTGCTCCCTCTTGAATTAGGACACATCCTTTTCTAGTCCTTGATGCATCACAATAGACTACACACCCTAAACCTTCTTCTGGAAGCCTCAATATTGGGGAACAAGTCAACCTCTGACTCAGCTCCCGAAAGCTCTACTGGCATCTATCCGACCACACAAAAGGCTTCCCCTTCTTCTTCAAGGCTGGAAGTGGTGCTGCAACTCTGGAAACATCTGTCACAAATCTCCAGTAGTATCTGGACAACCCTAGGAAACTCCATACCTCCATCACAGTCCTGGGTGGCTCCCAAGAAAGTACCGCCTCAATCTTGACTGGATCTACTACAACTCTAGCCTATAAAATGAAATGTCCCAAAAATGAAACCTCTTGGATCCATAACTAGCACTTCAAGAGATTAGAAAAAAGCTAGTGCTCTCAGAGTGTGTCCGGTACTTCCCACAATTGATAGGCATGCTCCTACTTAGTAGTTGAGTAGATTGGAATGTCGTCGATGACGAATACGACAAAGAAATCGAGGTATGGATATAATACACTATTCATGAGTCCCATGAGCATTGAAAGAGTGTTTGATTACACCGATTGGAAAAACCAAGAACTCAAAGTGGTCTTAATGACATCTAAAGGACGTCTTATGCACATCTTTGTCTCAAACTCTGAGCTGGTGATAGACATATCTACGGTCTATCATCAAGAACCACCGTGCTCCATTCAGTTGATCAAAGCAGCCATAAATCCTCGGGAGTGGGTACAGGTGCCTGTACCGCAGCTCACAAAGCTCTGCGAGATCCATCTGATACACTGGAGTAGACATCGGTGCCGTCCTGGGGTATAAGTCAATATAAAAGTACACATATTTGAGAGGAGGTAGACCTGGGACGTCATAAGGGAAAACATCTCGGTACTGGTCCCCCACTACAGGATAGCTAAGACTCTCTACATCAATTTCTATGAGGGTAAAGCAAGACAACTAATGAGTGATCGGTTTCACCCTCCTTCGGGTAAGTCTGTCCTATGCTGCAAAGTCTCCCTTCTTGCCTGTGAAGGTAAACCTTGTCCCATCTGTGCGGACACACCGCACTTTGCACCAAATATAGTCAATCTATGCATTGAATGTAGATAACCAGTCCATTCCCAATATGTTGTCGTAAGGCCTCGACACTGCTACTAGGAGATCCCAGCTAAAGCTCTCACCTCCTATAGTATGATCACACTACCGAAACAAGTACGTAATCATCAAATCTGCTCCCGTAAGAGTCAATAGCCGTATCGATTGATCCAACGGCTCTGTCGAAATCTCCGACCTCCAAACGAGGGTAGTGGAAATGAAAGTGTGACTGACACCTGTGTCTATAAGAACTGCATATAAAGTGTAATAGGAACAGATGGTACCATGTATCATCTCCAGAGCGTCGCGATCATAGGCCTCAGCTGCCTGGAGCTGAGATCTCCCATGTACACCTACTCCTTGCTGTCAGGGTGCACCTCTTTGTGGGGTGTCGGTAGCACCTCGAATTGTCGTTCACTGCTAGCTGCATAGCCATATCCTCTTCCACATCAATCTGCTCCCTCCTGACTACCTCGATTGAATCTTTGTCTCTGCATGGGCGTTCCTTCGACAATCTGCTGATATTCTGAACAACGGGTTAGACAGTCACTGGCCATGTGACCCTGCCCACCACATGTGAAACGCTGCCCACTCTGGGCATGAATGTCTCTACTCTGTGTGCCCCACACAACCGATCCTGTGTCATGCGGTCATACACCTGTAGTTATGGTCCTCTTGGACCTCTGCGACTTATGTATGCTGCCAACTATAGAATACTCCGCTATGTGTCGACTGGTGGTGGGTCTCACTATTAGAGACTTCTCAGCAAGGAAACTCTCTTCTAGGAGGGATCTCTCTAACACCCCTGCTTGTGTCGGGATGCTGAGTGAGATCACCGAAGCTCTGATCTCATTCCTAAGTCCCTAGTTGAAGGTCTGTGCAATATATAATGGGTCCAATACCATATCAGTGGAGTAGCTTGAGAGGTCTTTGAACCTCACGGATTACTGAGCTATAGTCATGTTGCCCTGATGCAGACGAAGTGGCTCCTATATGCACACTATGAGAAGAGTTACTGGGACAAGCTCTGCCCAAAACAGGCTCTCTATGTCTTCCCAGAGAAGTGTCATCTCATCGTTAACATGGAGCATCAAGCTCCACCATCTTCCCACTACTGCCTGTAGAAGGCTGGTAGAAATTATCACCATGAGGTCAGCTAGTGTCCCTACCAGTCAGAAAACACTCATCACAGCCTCCAGGAAATCCTCTGCCACCTGTGGGTCTGTCTCTCCCCTTATCCTAGGTGGCCTCTGGCACTGGAACTCATGAAACATTCTGAAGCGGCGTGCATCATATGCTGCTGGGGCTGGGGGCATTGATGGCCCAATGGGAAGTGGTACCGCTGGTTTCTCCGCTGGAAAAGGGCCCTGCACCAAGGCCTCATCGGTCGGTGTGATATATATGCATACAACTCTCGAGACACTAGATGGTCATACATGGAGAGGTATCCTAAAAGAAATAGATGTGACCCGGTCAAAAGATTATATCTGGTGATCTGACCTGGTTGAGCTGACATTAAGAAAAATATTGAAAACACACATGCAATTATTGAGTTCGTGCACTTTGTCAGAAATCAGAAGTCAGGGTCCCAGTGTATGGATACGTCGGACGCCGCACCAACACTGGACTCCCTGAACTGAGAACCATGCATAATAAACTTAACATTATTTCTTCATTGAAAAGAAAAATCAGAGTCCTATGTTCTGTGGTAGAATCGACTCCTTTGATTCCAATTTGTCACGACTCATCCCCCGAGGCCCGTGTCGTGACTACCCCAATACCACCTTCCATAGGCCAAGGATGTCCACTAGCACCAAAGGCGTAATTCCCTAAAACTGGGAAGGAATTGCCTTTATAACCTGTAAACACACACAAAAGATATGATCATGATAAACTGAATAAACAACAAGTGAGTATAGTAAGTAAAAATGGTCCGAAAATATAAGCAAAATAGTAAGTACAAGAAATTGAAAGTACAACTGAAGAAAAGAAAAACTGCTTGTAGATCATACTCTAAGGTTCTTCCCTAAAGGGTAGGTACAGATTGCCTCCTCAACACTCTAGGTCCATCCATCTCTTCTGTGTACTATCACACAATTAGGTCCACCTCGGGTATCATCCAGTCTGGGTACTCTCAGCCTCGGTTAGCATTGTCTGTCATCTGCATCCAACACAATGGGGTAAGGGCATAGCCCATGCAAGGGTGAGTATAACGATACTGAGTAGGGACCCTGAGACCCTCAAGGTCTCACAAAATCCAACAAGGATAAACCAAAAAGTATGAAATCAACAGATAACCCAACATAGGTATATTCCCATACATATACCTATATAATCAAGAAAATCATCTCAATCATGAGGAAACACAAAAGTTACTAACTCAGATCAACCAGGATTTTTATTCACATTATCTAAACCATGGCTGTGGGAGAACTCCTTCTTTGTTGAGTAAAATGGGCTTGCCGCGACACCAAGGCGCTTCCCACTATCCTTGGACTACTGAGGTAATCCTTTTGTCGAGTACCTTGGGTCTACTACGTCACCAAGGCGCTCCACACTGTGGGTCTGTCGCCACAAGAAGGCACTCCCCCTAATAGCCAGTAGAGGTAATTCTCTTGTCAAGTACTGTAGGTCTTCCACTACAACCAGGCGATGCTCCTCCATGGGTCTGCCGCCACAACCAGGCGCTCCACACTTTGCAAGTCGAGTCACTCAGAGTCAATCGGTCAACAATCCTCAAGTCTCAGCGAGCTACAAGGTTTCTCCACTCTGTCTTCTTGTTTCTGGAAGCATCCACCCCACAAGATACTGGTCGATAATCCAACTGAAATAAAGTCACACTAAGAATTATCTCAAAGGTCCATCACATCATAGAGGTCTCAACACAATAGACAACTTGTGAATAATACGCCCGATCTGTGAGTTATTAGCTTTTTAGTCCCGAGGGCCCAGTTTGATTCGTGCGCGATCTAACATGACCATATCTCAACTATACCCCAAACTCTTGTGGGGTATACTCAAAGGGACCGTCACGTTCAAAGATTACCTGTGTTGCTGATGGTTCATCAAATGGACGACTGGTGCTAAAGGTATGGCCAAAAGAAAGTGAACGTGTTGTAAAGGGCCTGGGCTCGGTCCGACCCGACCCGACGCAGTCCGGGTGGACCCGGACTGTTGGGTGGGCCAACCCATTTGTTTTGGAGAGGCCCGATGGGTCCAACCCAGTAGGCAACGATGGGTCGTGGAGGGCCGTGAGAGCACGGACCAGTTGTGAGTGTGTGGACTAGCCACAATTCAGCGCGCGGACAGTTAGGACAGGAGGATGACATGAGGGAGCGGTCTGGTTCGGTCAGGGCACCACGAGGGGCGCTAGAGGACATCTTGTCCGGGGTGCCGTGAGGGGCGCGGGAGGCCGATTCAGCCAGGGTAACGGGAGGGCGCGACTCGACCGGGGGCTCAGGAGGCCGGCTCAGCTGGGAGCCAGTTCGGCCGGGAGGCATAGGCGGTCAGGATGGAACTGGCGGCAGGGAGGTGTAGGCGTCTGGGAGGGTGCCGAGGTTCGGCCTAGGGTGGCGGAGCTTGTTCGACCAACATACAGAGTGGCCGGACCCGGTTCGGCCGGTTCGTTCGGGTGGAGGGCGCGACCAAGGGGCCACGACCGGGGGGCGGTGCGGCCGAGGCCTGTTCGGCTGGGGCACGGCGTGGCTCAGGCCGGTATAGTCGGGGTGTGGTGTAGCCCGGGACGGTGCGGCCGGGGCGTGGCACGACGAGGCCCGGTTCGGCCGGTGGGTGGCGCAATCAGTAGGCGGCACGGGTCCCGGAGGCCACAAGTAGCGTGGTCCTTGCCTTCGTCGCATTTGTCATCTCGTCATCTCGTCGCCAATTCGAATAACATCAAAAACAAGAATTACAGAGGCATCGAGGCATGATGGTTTGGCCCACACCCTCCGTGTTTAGGGTGGTAGTAAATAGATCAATTCCTTCATTGAATTTTGAAGAATTAACAATAAAAGAATATAGAAGAAAAATTAATCCAACACCCCACATCTTCCCACCAAAACAATCCCAACCCACTTGGAAGAACATCCACAAAAATTATTTTCTTTACAAACGAAGACTTTAAGGAATAATATCATATTTAAATAAAACCCCTATCTTGACCGTTGTTCATCGACGGAGTTGTGGGGAACAAGACAGAGTTGTCGTCTTTTTTCACGTCTTCCACACACTTCCAATCCAAGTTCGTGCGTTGGTTCGTTGACGATGATGAGGAGGGAAGGTCGGTCGTCGATGATGTCCCACGTTGGTTTCCTCCTAAAGGTGCTCCCAAGGAAGAAGTCGAAGATGCTCCTCGCCGATGTTATTCATGAAGGATGTTCTTCATTGGATAGATTTCTCCCTATGTCCTCCTCTCCCAAGTTCCACCAAGATGAATATTCCAAGACCAAATAATAGATTAAGTTTATCTATTATTTAATTGTTAGCACAAAAATAAAAACTGATTAAATATAATAATTAATTGTTATGATCAATTAATTAATGAGGAGGGTTTGGCACAGTAATGGCATGTTTGATGGCAGAATTAATTGGGTATAATAGGTCAAGAGGCCCCCCTCATTAATAAATGGAGTTGAGAGGTTTTCCATAATTAAAATGGGGGCTTAGTCCCGGGTGGTCCCCACCACCATAACCTATCATGGGAAGTTATGTTTGGGTGGGCCCCACCACCATATCCTCTTATTGGAGGTTATGGTCGGGTGGTCCCCAAAATTCAACTCCCACAATGACGTCTTGTTCTGGTGGACCCCACCTCCAACTTCCACATGGTGTATCAAAAATAAAATATTGTGTAGTTCATTTTATTTTATTATTTTCCACGAAAAACTGAAAAACTATATTTTATTCTCTTCCCACTATCATCGAAGTGAATGTCTCCTTATGTGAATATCGGCATTGCGAGTTCAACGGTGCCCTTAGATTTCATTTCTGTGCACTAGTTCAAATGTTATAAAAACCCACTTGTACGTTTACTGATGGTACCTGAACAAAACATCAGAAAGTGATTCAGGGCACACCAGGTCTCAGAATAACACACCGTCAATTTTCGTGGACTCGTAAAATTCCCATTTATATAATAAAAAACTTACCTAGAAATTCTAGGTGTTTATAATATGAAATTAAGATAAATATTCCAAAATCTTATACATCTTAATATAAAAAATAAAATGATAAGATTATTGTATGGTTTTCATCTAATTCATGTAAATAAAAAATAAATCCTAAAAAAATTACAACAAATGAGATCATAAACATATGTAAATACATATTGAATGAGGAATTAAATACAGAAAGTGCATTAATAAAAATTAATATATTGAAAAAAACAAATTTATTTTTTATCAATAATAGATAAAAGTATTTTGGATATTATTTTCATTTATAGTTAAATGGAGAAAACATAAATAAGGAGTGATTTATACAAACCAATGTGAATCCCTTAGTTGATCAAAATGCCTATAAATTCATGATAGTATATATTTTATTTCATTTTCACTAGGATATTCATTTTATAGAAAAAATAAAATCTTATGATATAATAAATTTAATTCCGGAATTATATTGGTCCTGAAATAGGAAAAATATTAATTGAATGAATCCCTTCTACTCCATATCATTATTCGACACATTTAATTTTAGTAACATTGTTAGTTCCATTAAATATAATGGAATATCAATAAATATAATTAAATATACTACTTTAATAGAATATATTTATTATTAAATGTATTCAGTTGAAATCCTTAATATATACATCTAGATGTTATTCTAGTATAATAAAATAGTCAGCTTTATTCCTTAATTTTGCAGAAGAAATCACTAATTTATCAATATATAAGTCAATGATCAAACACACCCATATCTGGACACAACATTCTCAGTTATCTTCCCACATACCTAATTTATTGTTGATGATCTTATGTAGTGATATAAAGAAAATTAATAAACAATAATAATTTACCTGAGATCTTAGTTGAACCATATAATCCAATTCAATTATTCAATCAGTCCATCTCAAAATCATGAAGTTTATAGTAGCACGAAATATCTTTATTACCAATCATAAATGTGTAATATCAAATCATGGAGTCTATTTCAGTTCTTACCCCCTATAGACAGTCAATCCTCAAGGAATAAGATAATAAATCCATGTAAATATCCAATAAGTAAAATAATACTTCTGTGGAGAAAGAATATAATGTTACATTATAATATAAAGAAACAATATTCATTAAAACTATAAAGGTTCTACAAAACACCAGCAAAATATTTATACAGTTCTTATTGAAATGACTCCAACATTGATATATAATATTTACCATATGAGTAAGAAATATAATAAAACCAAAGAACATTATTTTAAAAACAATTAAAACATTATTAAAAAATATAGAACATTATTTATTGAAAATAAATAAACCCTATAAATTAAAAAAATATATAAACTTGATAACAAAAAAATCTTAAGTGAAATTAAAATATTTCTAGTATTTTCATCATATGAATATTCCCACACATGAAAAATATATTAAATATAAAAACAATATATATTTTTATGAAATATTGAAATATATATAGATATACTTGAGGGAAATCATTACTAATGATCAATTAAGGAATAATATGTTATTTATAAGATTTAAAAATGTAATATCACAATTGAAATGTAAACAATACTATTGTACTAGTAATATCATAATTGGGATAGAAACATGACCATTGGAATGATAATTAAATTTTTATAATAGTGATTCGATAGTTAGAATGGTATAATGAATTAAAAATAAAATTTAAAATTTAAAAATTTAGTAAAAACATTTTAATTTCATAGATAGTTAATCAAATTATGTATCTCAAAGTCATTAGAAATTTAAATTCTTTAAAAAATTATTGTATAATATAGTTTTTGTAAATATATATATATATATATTAATATAAAAATATCAAAATCAACAAAGATAGAAACATATTTTCATGAAATGAATATCATTACAATAATAATCATATAATAACTTTAAAACATTGATTTTGGGGTATTTTTATGGAAAAACTAAATTTTAGTGTGAATAGTAAAAAAATGTTATTTTCTAAATTATTATTTTTATCACAATATATCATATAATAATGAGTTAATAAATTAAGAAAAATTTTTTTTTCATAAAAATAACTTTTTTCAAAAAATAATATTCATAATTTATAAACCTAAATGTATTTTTCAAATTATAAAAGGTACGTTATACCATTTTGTTATATTTTCAACTTTTCATTTATATAAAATAATAAATTATATTTTTTAATTATATTAAATCCATTAGGTTTTATTTTTTTCAAATAGTATTAATAATATCAATTAAAACTAAAATACATTTTTTTACAAATAATAATATTTTCTCTATTATTTTATCCAAAATTACCCACCACTCTATGTATAAGTTTCCCCTTACTCATCCCATTAGAAGTAACACCCAATATATTTCTCTATAATAACTATGTAAAATCATTCCCTAATATAACAATCATATTTTCAATTTTGATGAAAAATATCATCCATCCCCTTGACACTAAAGCACAGATGCTTATTAAAAGGATAAAACATCATGGAAGAGGTAACATTTTATCTTTATTTGTTCAATTTTTTATCATCTATACATCTGTTATTATTTTTATATCAAAAAAATTCATAAAATAAATATATTTTTATACTAACATGATATTAATATTATTATTCTTCAATAATGTCATAGAAATCTACTTTATATAAACACACACACACACATATATATATATATTATCTCCCAGTAATTTTGAATCAAATAGATAATGGTCTATTAACCCACTGATGATATTGTCAACTATTAATTATGAAAACATATATGACCAGTTATTATTGAATTAATTTGTATATATAAATTTAATTATGATTCTATATTATGATGAATAAAAAGTTTATTACATGGAAATTAACATTTTCAATATTTTTATAATCTCCAATTAATTATTATTTTAATATATAAAAGGTCGTTGTCAATTAGTTAGTTATTATCATCATAATGGAGTGTTCAAGAAAAATGTATATATATATATATATCTCTTATAAGTATCTAACTAGAAGACCTTTTAATCCTACAGAGGAATTTCAATAATTTACATATTATAATTAATACAAAATACATAGTCAAAATTTAAATTTAAAAATCAATCAATCACTTCGCCACAACATTTTAGGTATAGTTAAATGATAATATATAAATTAATATGAATAAAATTAATTTATAACAAAATAAATTATTATAATAGATATTTATATATATAATTACATTTTATTCTAAAAATAATATTCAATTGTGAAAAAATGAAATAGTACATATGTTAATGAGGTTGTCTCATTTAATCTGACATTGTGATTTCCACCTTAAATCATATCATGTTTTACTTTTTTTTGTTTCAATATTCTACCATTATTCTTAAACTCATTTTTATTAAATTTTATTGGGATATAAATATCTAATAATTTTATTCTCAATAATTTATGATCAAAATATACATTATAATGTTCGTAAGGGGTCTTACAACTTATACCTTGTCATTAGTTGTTTTTTATCTATTTTTCCCAATTTTACCAATTTTTTTTATATAATTCATTTTAAATGCATTCCAAGAAAATTTCCCATGTTTTTTCCTTGGGTTATTATTTTCATTATTTTATTGGCATTCTTTCTCTTCCATCTTTAATATTTTTTATAAATACATTTTTGCAAAATATTACATATTTCTCCATTTGATTATTATTTTCCTCTCTAAGAAGTATGATATATTATTTGACAGTGCAACTCTTGAATGCCATGAATAATGAATTTCATAATCTTCCGGTATAATAAAAGTCTATTATATGAAAAATTCCATGTAAATCATTATGAAATAATTTTCAATATTGGTTTATTTAGTGTTTATTATTTATTAATGTATTAGTTTACATGACGTATGCATGATTATGAACATAAGATAATGTTACACCTAGGACCAGATTTCTATAGACTATAAATTCATCTGTTAAGGTGATATATCGCATCATATTATTATCTATGAACATCTGGCTATCATTTTTTAACTGGTATAGTTGTAATAGTTCTTATATTATGTCTAAACATGGAAAATGATTTGTTAACATTTTATGTGATTTCATATTGTTTGTTAGATTTGTTAATAAATATAGGATGTTTTTTTATTAATAATTTTCTATGTTATTTTTCCACTAGAAATTATTTTCATATTCAATTAATGAATATACCATAAATGTGATATGGTGATGATTACTACTCTCACAGAAATAATTATGATGATTCATTTCCAATTGTTCTCATTATTAATCATGCATTTAATAGGATTTTATCTTCCACTTTAAATAATGTATGCTTCTATTTAATTAAATTTTGTAATGATATTATTGATAAATCATGTTTGTAAACACATTTATACCATTAATTTCATTGATAATTGAACATAATTATACCGTACACTTTTATTTATACTCAACTGAATATTGAGGATGAATTTAAACACTATTAGACGATTTTGATGAGAAATTGTACAAATATTGCTATACCACATAAATAATGTATTTTTTTATAATGAGTGGAATTTAATATTAATATCTAAAGGAATAAGAGAAAAAAATATCTTGTTCTAGAAAATAATAAAACTCCAGGGTAAATCATGGGTATCATAGGAAATATAAATTATTCCATTAATGAAAACACTACAATAGAATGTGAATAATATTAATTAATTGTGATAAGATCACAAATAATAGAATAGATAAATGACAGCATAACTATGGCCATCAAAAGACTCAAGGACCACCATGTCATATTCATGAACATTCAAACTAGTGGAAATAATCGATAATTAATATTGGGATTAAAATACTCTATATATCATGTCAATTAATAAAAATATATAACTAAACATCATTTCTAATCCATGAATAATAGTATGAATATTTGTAATTTCCTCGATTGAAAACTTTAAAAAAAAACTATACTCCCTTGATATAAAAAATGGATATGATGGTAAGAGGGTAACACATACCAATATATATTTCTCATGGATGATCATTTATACAAAATAAAAAAAATAAATATATTCTATAAAAAGATCCAATAACATCCCCCAACCCCATCTATAACCCATATATAACACAAAAACCCAGGTCGACCCGAAACATGATTCATTATTTTTTGAGATGAAGAGGTTTTGAATTTTTTCTGAATAGATTGATGATTTTATTAATGCTATATGTTATTTTCAATTCATATATCACTACCAAATTTTTGTACCTCCTAATAATGATTTTGGATAAATTATACGAGATATAAAATTTTTAGTCCAGTTGACAGAGGAGATCATATGGAGATGAATAGAATGAGGTGATCAGATGAAGGTTATAACCCTGTGTTTTACCAATTATAATCATTATTACAATAGATAATGATGATTAGTAAAAATATATCAGGTGAATAATTACTAATATAAAAAGTAAAAAAAATTCTTAGTATGCTATGAAATTCATGATAATAGATATGGTTGTTCTAGGGGTAAATTAAAGGAGCAAGAAGGTTTCAAATGAAGTGATCAGATATTAATTCCTAGGCAGTTGTTATCATATGGAGAGAACATTCAAGTCTACCAAATGAACAACATTTTTGAATAAAAATTGTAGTAATAGATATAAATTCTATTATTGAGGTTTCTATGTCATTGGATATAGAATTATAAATAAAACATCATCCAACATAGGCTCTACAATAGTAATTTCAAAGATATTATATTGATATTTATAATTCATCATACAAATGTCTATAAGTTATTAGATATTGGTTTCCAATGAAAACAATCTAACAAATGATTCCTAGAAAAGTCATGGGACCAATTTTCTGAAAAAAATAGATCGGATAGTGTAATCTCAATTGATAAATCTTCCAAAATGTTCCTTTGAAAATAGTTTACAAGATATAGGAGAATTGAATAAGTGATTTTATAAAACGTTGTATTAGAAAAATATTTTAGGAGTAGGTGCATTGTGGTGAAGACATTTCTATAGTGATAGTTTCAAAATAAATGAATCTTTGACTGGGAGTCTTAAAATATATTTTATCAAATAACTAGATGAATTCTACCAAATTATGGGTATTATATAAAGGATATCAAACAAAGAGGTACTTGACACAATGTACTATATAATAGAGTACTAGTAAATGTTTATTAGATAATGTATATTAGACATATGAGGTATTGGACAGAAAAGGTACCAGATTGATTTTACCAATTAGAGAAGTGATCGACTAATATTTTTAGACAAATCAGTTCAAATATAATATAATTTTCATTTATTTTTGGTATTTTATTGATGAAAAAGAACATAAAGGTAGGAATGCGAGAAGAAATAAAGAATCAATGTTATGTGGTTTTGAATCCTGTTGGTTAATGATACTTATTTATTTATTTTTCTTATAATTTTTTCTATTTTAGGATCAAATTAAATTTAAAATGATAGGTTTTATATAAAAGTGATTAACATTCCAAAAAACAATTAATAACAAAGAATTTCATTTTAATGGATGTGTTCTCATGTATTATATCCAGTTCATAGCAATGACTATATGATCTTATTAGGCAGTGAACCTTGAAAATTATTGTATTACTATGGATGTGCTTGTGTATTGGGTTTTTATAGAGTAAATTTTCCCTAATATAATGAAAATGTTATTTTTATGAAGAAAGTATAAAAAGGCCATATCAATAATTTACACACCCTATCGAAAAGGACACATATATTCACTATTTTTTTTTTAATTTGGTATCATAGTGGGGTTCCATTATTTTATCTTTTCATATATAGGTTTCATGAAAAGTAATAATACCATTAATGTTCCATATATGTTAATAATAAGGGGATTATTTTATTTTATGGAAATAATAATCTTACATGGAATTTAAAAATACTACCCTATCTATTATCTACCAGTTATGAAATCCATTAATCTATTATAGATACTTTCACTCCTCCTTTTGAGGGTTCACCCATGATAACTATAAATAAAAAAAATATTTAAAACCTAGAATTTTCATACATTCCAAACTCTCTGAATGCGAATTTCTATGGTTTAATTGAATTTGAATAACTAAAGTCATCTTTTCAAAAGATTAATTATAGTTTAGAATGAAATATGAATGAGTATAATTTCATGTTAAAGATTTAGATATTAATGTATAATGATTTTAATATTGGAGGTGATGAATCAATTAGTGTGTTTTTTATTAAGAATTAATGAAATTGTATTCACTATAATAAATTTTAATGAGACATCGAGATATTCAATTATTTTTGAAATAAATCGAATAAAACATAATGATAAATTTGAATTTATTTAATCATACCTAGAATATGGATATCAGAAAACTCTCACTCACTAAATTATTTTGATAACATTTTAATAAAATTTTAAATGAGAAGAGAAACATATTTCAAGAACAAGGAAAATACATTTTGGGAAGTTTATTTCAAAGATGGTCGGATAAGAAAGTATAAGAATATTGTAGAGGAATAATTCATTTTACAAGAAACTAAAGAAGAGTATGTAAAATGATTGATGAAACTGTGTATTTATATTACAACAAGGAAACAAGACTCACTAGGATGTATAAAGGTAGGTTACCTTTGTGGTTCATTAATTTCAGAGAAAATAAAAATCTAATGGTCAACATTCCAAGGCTAAAGGAGGATTAATAGAGTGACAATGTATATAGAATGTGATTAATATATCTAAATAATTATGATGAAAAATAAATGTCATATTTGAATGGAAAGGATAAGACTTTTAAAAAACATTATAAGCTAGTTTTTTTTCTAAGTGTGAGAATGGTGATTAGTTTGATGTAGAACCTAAAACAAATCATGGGATTTTGTTACTAATATGTTTCATATTGAAAAATTAAACTGTAATAATTGTACTGGTGGTGAAATAAGTAACTATAAAGGGGAGGAAAAGTAAATATATATAGAGTTTATAGTTAAAATAGAATTAAAACTATGACTTTCAAGGATTTCTAATATTGGGAAATAGAACAAAAAATGTTAAAAAATAAGATCAATCAGAGAAAAATTATAAATCAAAGTTTATGAAAAAATAATGATTATTAATATATATATCAATTATTTTAATGAGTTTCTTTATTAATACAAAAAACTCAACATAATTCATTTTGGGAAGATAAAGGCAATGCATAAATAATTTTACATAATTCAATAAAAACTTTATAAAGCTCTAAATGAAATAGAAAAACTTTAAAAAATCAATTTGAAAGGATTTTTAATGTTTAAATATTTATTCACCCCATAAGGATAAAATAATATTACATTAGAGGTTAAAAAATCTGAAAATATTAATTAAAAAAGAATACCAAGAGGACCATATATACGAAGAAATCATGCAAATAATGTATTTTTAATATTTCCTAAAAATCAACGATTGAATACAAACTGCTAAAACTAGAGACATTCACTATTATGATAAGAATTATAAAAGGACTAATATTATTTCAAGAGTATAAAATAATTTTTTTAAACAAGGGGACTAGTTCGATGATATGAATACTACTGGAAAATAGGGACACACTTCAAGAAAATATACTGGATACAAGAGAAATGTTTCATCATTTGGATATTTATATTACAATGGAGTATTTGAGAAAACAACAAAAAATTTATAATTCAATCACCAACTGTATAATGAATTCAAGAGGAAATGGTGGACGAGTTTCATAATGAGTCAACCCACTCAAATAAGACATCTAGAAAATTCAAGTTACAAACTGAATATTAATTTCTACCACTTAGATCAATTTATAAAATACGTGGTAATCTGGAAAATATAGATAAATGATATAGTTTTATTCTACTATATCAATAAAAAGAATGTTAAAACTCTTAGAAGTGTCATGTAATAGATAAAGAAGATTATGAAATGTCCTTAGA
Organism: Viscum album; assembly: GCA_963277665.1. NCBI lineage: Eukaryota > Viridiplantae > Streptophyta > Magnoliopsida > Santalales > Viscaceae > Viscum > Viscum album. Next base: position 1,005,698,439 of record OY728119.1, on the reverse strand, counting down.
TGTTTAAATTACATCAAATCAAAAATTGGAGAATGACCCAAAATATTGGATCATTGGTGTTCATAACATATGACTGAAGATTATAAATTAATGAAAAAGGAGAAAGAATACAAATAAGGGACAATGAATTTTATAAATGATGATTTAATTAGAAAAAAAATCATTAGATTAGAAGTTATTTGAAAAGAAAAATTCCAATATCTATATACCATATTTGTTATTGTAATAGAAATCAATTTCTTTTATGGTTCACAAATTACTGATAAAGGAAAATAATTATTTTTTAGATGATATGGATTTATTGTTAAATGTTTTAGATATGAGAATGTTGTAAAAAAAGGTCAATGAACCAATTGAACTCTATTTCAGGTTGAAGGTTCATAGTGTTCATTCTATCTGAGCACGATAGAATAAAATGAGATATTTCATTAAAGTGTTGGACATATTTTATATATTAGTACGAACAAGATGACATATAGAGAATTTATTAATTATATTTTTTAACAAACAAGAAAACGGGATCAGTTTTTTTAATCATCTAAAAATTGATGATTTAAATTAAGTATAGATGAGTGTTGAGATACACAAATCATCATAAGTAGGATATTCATTCAAAAATATATAGGAAATTGAGAAATGAATTCTTAAATAATATGGGTTTATTATAGAACATTAAAATCACATTTCCATATCTTTTTATTAGTAATATAGTATTAAATGTATGAGAAATGAAGGGATATTAATATGAAATATTTTATGATGTTAAATGGGAGAATGTTATAACTCACTAAATCAAGTCCCAATTTAGTGATTTCTGCAAAACTTTTTTCTAGGAAACATAGAGAACAAAAAGTTTAAAATGTTGGGATATGAAAAAATCATAGATACAATAATTTCCAAATTGATTTATCATTGAAATAAGAAAAATTGGAAAGAATGATCTATTTGGTTACTGTAATTTAGATTGGACAGGTTTTTTCAATGATATATGATCTATATCTGGTGGAGTGTTACTATTTAGAGGATGTTGTGTTAATTTAAATAAAATTAAAAAAAATCCAGTGACATTCAACATGAAAAAATATGAGTACGTAGCATCCACTTGATCTATCAATCAATTAAAATAGGTGAATTCATTTCTAGAAGATATGTTGTTTTGTGTAATATATCCCCTTCTCTTGAGATTTGATAATGATAGTTCAATCAATATCACTAAAATCTAGTGAAACATTCCATATATAATAGAATCTATATTAAATATCAATTTATCAAAAATATTTAGGAACTAAATGAAAAAAATATAGACAGTGTAGATAAAAATACGTGAAAAGGTTACATATTTACTAAACCACAACATTAGGAAACATTCCAGATGTTGAGGCTGAATGTGGGCACTCGACCTCATTCAATTAGATGCTATGGCATATAAAATTTATCCCCTATATCATATAGTATTATTACATAATTTTAAAAGGATTATAAATACAGCAAAATAAATTGATATATTCCTTATATAAGTAGGTCATATGCTTAGAGGTAGGTTTAAATGGAGTAAGATTTGATTTCATCACATTTGAACTATTTTACATGTTTTTATATTGATTTAGGTAATTTTTATCTATATGATGAATGTTGGTTTCAGATTGTGATGATGATGTTTTGAGTCTATAATGAAGTTTATAATTAGTGTTAATAAATAATTTATGTCAAGAATGGTATTTTTATTCAATGATTCAGGTTTCCTACACTGAGGTCCCTCACATAATATTCAAATTGATGGATATTTATCTAATTTTTTAGAATTAGAGCTTCAATGATTTATGTCCTTCGTTGAAAATAAAATGTAACGGGGGGGGGGGGGTTGTTGACACCAATAGGTGTTGATTTTTTTTGAAATATAATGAAGGATTTCATAGTGTTTTATTTATTATAAATTAATAAATGCCATGATTTTTTTGTCATTCCTTATAAATTTACCAAGAGAAGTATAAAAGATATAAAATTGATCGTCCAATGGGAATAGGTGATCAGACATTGAAGAATTAACTAATTTGATAAAATGATGGTTAAAACCAAATGTTTTTTTATTATATTCATAGTCAAATCCGACATAGATAACTAAAAAAAGAAAATAATTCAATTTGACAAATATCGTCATGTTACCAATCATAATGATTATGCTATGATATTAATGATTTGTGTGGAGGTTTTATGAATGGAATATTGCCGGAAGAAGATATTTTTTTTTCAAAAATAATTAGTGAAACATTTCCAGATAGATTTTATTGAATGGTGATATGAATAAATAATTCTTTAAATATTATACTTGGATTGTTAGATAAACTATTCCATACAAAATATAGAAAAAAATATTTTCTGACTCATAAAACATATGTATTGAATGCAATGTCTTATGAAAAAGGATTTCAGAAAACAATTTTCGAGATTTCAGATAGATATTTAGGATTCATCCAATATAAGACTTTTATTTATAGAAATGAGGCTTATAATTGATGTTATTATATATATAATACTTACCAATGCAATCATAAATTGTTTCAAAACTATTTAATCAAATATAATTTTTTGGATAAATGAATTAGGTAAAAATATCATCAGAAAAAATGTTAACAGAAGGAGGGGAATCATACAAAGGAGTCCCTATGATGTTATATAAGATGATGATTTTAATAGATAAACAATTCTTTCAAATGAAATAAATTGTGACAATGATGAGTTTTATATTCATCATTTGAATATTTATCTCAGATTAATGGAAGATTTGAAGAGATTATTGACACATAGAAATATAGATGTTCTTATGACAATTGATGAAATAAATTTACCTGGTGGTTTGATGATTTAAAATAATAGAAATATTCAATTGGGTATTGAAATTTATAGTGGAAAATCTAATTTATATTTTTTTGGTCGCTTAATTTTTAGAGAAATAAATCCTATAAAAATTATAGAATTTGTGATATAAGAATGTTTTTTATATGTAATTCACGCATATTATCTTCTATCGGTCAACCAAAAATGGATTAATTTCTATTGTAGTTTGTTCACGAATTTATTTTAGATCATTCCAAATATTTTATACTATTATTGGGTAGCATACCTTGTAAATTTGACTGTTCTTATGTGTTTTATGATGTATTATTTTTTGGGAGATAAATCTTTGAAATATGAGGTGAAGGATGTTTCGATATAGAACCCATAAAATGTATAGATCAATAATTCACATAATTACCCACAATGTGATCTTATTTTTTGTACTGGTCATCTCATTCTATATCCCATAAGGCCCAAATGGAATTCATAACCACCAATGTTTTTTGAAATGGAAATGGATATCAAAAAACATAAACATGGGAATGATTTTCCCCCTCAAATCAGAAGACATCATGTATCATAAATTACATTATGAATTAAAAAATCAGTTAAAATCATAGAAGATGATTTAAAAATCATGATACATAACAATGCAATTCTAAAAGGTGTATCTCAGAAACTAAAAAAATTTCTACGTGTAACCAACTGTCACCACTATCCAAAACCATTGGGATGTTACATCTAAAAAGACATGTTTCCAATATAAATGAAACCATTTACATCACATAAATCATAAAAAAAACCAAATTTTCATTCACCCAAAATCATAGAAAGGATAGTAGGTAAGCACCCCGTATGATACCACCATGAATCTTTACAATATATATAACCATTAACCCATTAGATTAGGTTTTAAATGAAAAAAAAATTAGAATGAAATTTCATTCAAAATAATTTTTAATAAAATATAATTTGGTTTCCTATATTATATGTCTTTTTAAAATTCTCCAGGAATATGAAAAGAACTTTTGTATGTTGATGTATATAATCTAAAAAATACATAAAAATCATAAGATATTTATTTTTACAAAAAAATATTGAATTCTAATAATCATAAATAATATCAATGAAAACATGTCCCTATACATTGTGAATCCATAAGTAGGACACATATGTAATTATAATTGGCTCAAAATTTATCCAAATGAATATGATTCTTGGAAAATTCTATCAATATTACATCCAAAATCCCTAGTCTTGAAACAATTCCTAAAAAAGCAAGTATATTCATATCCTCTAGCACCCACTATTCCCATGTGTTATGTTTTCTTAAACATTTAAGAAAATTATTTCCACGATTTAATAAGACATTTTAATAGGAAAATAAATACCACTCATTCTTTAAAAACCATTTTAAATTAAAACATACTGATGTGGTATTTCATTGAATAGATGATGTGTGTAAATTTTTTTTTAAATATAGACAACCTTTAAAATCATTTACAATGAAAAAATAATGAAAATTACAAAAACAAATAACTGTAAACATCCAATAAACAATTTTCATAAAACAAACCAAATTAAAACAGATGAATAATATTGTATTCTATTATAAAATACCATTTAATTGATATGAATACCACTCTAATAGAGAAAAATTAGTTACCTTCAATAATTATTACAAGATAGAAATATGTTGTGGTCCCCATTAGCCTAGATCTCTAGGAACACATATGAAAAGTAAGTTATTAACCCCAATACATTGTATGATGAAGGATAATTCATAGAAAATAATTATATAAATGCAATTGATTAGAAACCCTAGAATGTAGAGGAAGAAAATGTGCTCATAAATGAGAAATCATGAAAATATTAATATCATTTCACTGATGAAACGCATTTGGATGATGAGGTATAACTCCCCTCCTAAATGATCAAAATAAAAATTATTCATTTCAAATTCTAAAATAACATTCACCAGGTAATGATTATTCTAGGAATTTCTATATTGACCTTAATCACACCACGAACATGAAACCCATTTTGATGACCCTCTAGGGAATGTTTTTAATAATTTGTATTTTTCTAACATACCAAAAATTACACCATAACATACTGAGGCCATTCTAGACATTTTCTAGATGGCGAATCTCTAGATTCATGATCATGAACACACCCAACCAAGGGTATTTTTTCCCATGTAACACTGGTTATTTCTAGGAATAAAAAGACCTACAACGTGACATAGAACTCCCCATGATACACCTAAAAACACCAAAGAATCACCCAAATACCATAACATCACTGATTAGCCAAAAACATTTAGAACTATAATATATAAGAAAATAATCCCACAAAAACATTAATGTGAGAAACATGGTGTAAATATTTTCTCCTTCATGCCACATTATATCATTTGAGAAAACAAACAACTCTAGAATCAATATGATATAAGGCCAGTGATATATTATTAGTGCTTCAGACATGCACTTCTTGGGTCTATATCAAATTCACCACCATAATATATATACATAGGGAATCTTTATACTATATAAAACCATATCATATCAATCCATAATCCACAATGGATGATCAACTACAAATATATTATACTAAACATCAAAATTTTCCAATTATATTTATTGATAATTGAATGGTTGATACCCCCTCAGTTAGTAAACATGAAACTTGTTATGAAATGATATAAATATATAAGATATGACTAAACTATTATTCCACATTTTGATAATATTCAATGACTTTGAAGGATAAAATAACCCTTTGTTGATGAAAACTATTTGTTCCCAAATGAGGAGAAACCTTGAAAAACCTGATCACCTACCAAACACCCCAAAGAGAGATATAGATGGCATGCATTTGATTTCTGATGACTCCAACATGTTGCAACCCTATTTTAGATAAAAAACACCACTATGTCACCTATTAAACAAGTCACAATGTAATAAAAGAAATATCTCTCAACTCCACCCAACAAAAATGATATATATATGGTCTCCCATTTGATTCAACAAAAAGGAACATTATAATTAAATACATATAATTATTTTTTATAGGAGAACAAAACCAAAAGAATAAAGATTTTATATTATCCATAAAAAACTAGCAACCCAGTCATAATGAATATCCTCAAGAATATGATTTTATTTCCCAGTCACTCTATCCATCTAAAGGTGATACATGGAGATGAATAATAATTAAGATCCCATTTACTTGTAAAAAGTATTGAAAATAGAATGTTAATAATGGATCATTAAAAAAATAATAGACTAATCCAATACATGGAGATACACAATATCTTTGACATATAAATTCTTGATAACATCAACATACATCATATCCTTAATATAAATGAAATGATAATATTTCTCCAAATGAATAATGATCACCAAAATCAAATTTTTCTTACCTAGAGTCCAGGGTAAACATACAATGAAACCTATTTAAATTTCATTCAAGTTCCATAAATGAATGGGTAAAGTTTGTAACTAACCTACATATCTCTGGTTCTCCACCTTAATCTTCATGATGTTATGGAATTTAGATATGAATTCTTCCATTGACTACATCATCCTCAGAAAGTAGTACCGGTGTCTCAAATATTGATACATCTTAGTAGACCCAAGGTATATAAACCAACAAGATCGATGTATACAATCTATAAACTCTTATATTTCAGATATTACAAGGTTGAATATTCCTTAGAAATGAACAACCCTATCTGAATACTGAGAGGAGTCACATGATGTCTCTCTAAAGTAAATAGATTCACTAAATCACTAAAAATCAGTGTCTATTACTTGTCCAAGAAGAAATTAATCATAAAATGAATAATATTATATCATAAAAGCTACATATAACTACCCATCTGCACCATCCACCTCTGGAGTGTATCCCTAAAAAATCTCATCAAATAGTATTGAAACATTTATTCCTTCAGGGATTTAGTTGGTATCATTATTCTCGAGGAATTAGTCACCAGTTTCACTTTTATAATAATTTATATGATATAAATATATAATTCCTAAATATTATAAACCCATTGCCTCTATCAGAGGTTCATACTTCTTTGGGATAAAATATAATGTTGGCTCTTATGATTAGAATATACAGTATACTGTTATACAAATATAGTATAAAACCCATTTTTGGGAACATTTGTAACCACATCTAATTTGAGATAATTGGTACAGAAATTATTCTCATGAGGGAATAGTTGGAGATTGAATGTCCTCTAATATTTTTCCTTTCATTATAACTCATCTTAATCTCATTCCAGTGGAATAAAAAAAATTCATAACCCCGACTAAGCTCCAGATAAATTATAATCAAACATTAATTCAACCAAACCTACAACTCATAAAATGATATCTGATACTTAACATTCCACTTATAATTAACATCCCTATTGTTCAAATCTGTTATATGATATGAATGATTTAAGAAAACATTGGAAATAATACGGTAATAAATTTCCAAACCTAATAATCTATATATATAGCACACTATTTAGTTTCTCTAATTAAATCACCTCCTTAATTATTTCATGATTCACTTAAATTATTCCTTCCTATATAAAATTTCTAATATACTTCACATATTATCTCTCCATAAGTCCCAAAGTGCATTTCAAATCACCATCCACAATGACTAGGTTATATAAACACACATCCAAATTGTCATAATTTTTATTCCTTATCCAATGTACTAACATAGGAATTTTCACCTCTTAAATCATAGCTATTGGTACCATAATAAAATATAAATCTTAGAAACTATTAGGATTCTTTTAGTAGGTCAAATAGACCTACAATCATATATAATGTAAAATAATTATCAAAAAAGGCCTGATTAATATTATAGTAACCAACACTCTGATAAGTTCTACCGTATTCAATAATTTTGATGTTAATATGTGAATCATGGGGATACATTATTAGATAAAAAAACATTATCCTGAATATCTCTAAGTAGAACATAAAATTTCACCAATTTGATGGGATTTAAATGATAATATTGAATGTATATGTAACTCATTCTTAATACATGTTATGTATTAAATATTTATGCTCTCTTAGTAAGTAAGTCTAAAATATAACAAAGAAATACATCTTTGTACTCACCCTCCATTAGAGGAATCAAACCACAAAGTTACATGTCAGTTGTGTGAATAAAAAACACTAAAAATTGGAATGTAATTTTTCCGATTGTAAGAACAATGGTTCCTTCTTCTAATTACCCAATAATTTATAATATTCCAATTAAATTAATTTTAATATATATAAAACCATATTAATACATTCTAGGGCTGAGAGGGTTAATTTAATTAGAAAATTAGGAATATACATCACTAATAAAATAAAATAAACATAAATTATATTTTATGCCAACATAATTATCTTTAAATGGATGTGATGTTCTCACTAGTACATGTATTGTCCTGAGGTAGTGAATCAAATAAGAGGGTGTGAAAAAATCATAGTATGATGAGGATTAATATAAATGGAATATAATACATGACTCATAGTATATTGGTGATCATAATCACCTTCATCATATCCTAAGCATGTGATCAAGACAAAATATTGAGGGAATCATATGAAAAATTTATGAAATTTTGAAAATTCACAATACTAAAATATTATAACATAGTGTTCAAGTACCACAAAACATTTTTATAAAAAAAATGTAGTATTACTTTCAAGAATAATATATGTTCATATGTCAAATTATCTTAATTATGAACAATGCAAAAATAATTTTCATTCATAACAGAAATAATCTCATGAGATACTTCACATTAGCCAATGAATTGGTAGGGAATATAATTATAACCCAACAACTTATATAATTAGATTATCACAAACATGAATTCCATATATAAAGATAATAATAAATAAATCAAATTCATGAAATAAACAAATGAAATAAAATGAATATCCAAATGATTTCATAAATAATAATTAACTGAATATCAGTTTATGTTAACAAATGAATCTTAGTGAACAAATTAGGGAATATAAAAAAAACATTCATGAGTGGAGAAGTAATATTCCAAGAGGATTTAATGATATGTTTTAGAAAAATTAATTACTTTTTTAAAAAATATTTATATTTATCTTATAAAACATTTTGTAAAAGTAATAACATGTATTTCCAAATAAATAAAGTTAAATAACAGTGACAAGATATTTTAGGCATAATGGAGAAATATCCATAATGATCATAATGTGAAAATATTGACAACAGAAAAATAATAAGTTTGGTTCTAGAATCCCATTGACTTCGACCTTGTTTTATTTCATCAAATTATATATAACCAAAATAATAATCATGAATTTATCAATATAATAATCCATTAGTTAGTTCTGTTAATTTTTTCACTATATATACATTATTATTGTTTTATTTTATTTTAGAATTTTATTCAATAATAGTGTATCGTGTTTGTATTATGTTTTCCTTAAAATTATCCCATATTGTTTCAATTTCTTTTTTTATTTCATTTTATAGCTTGATTAAACTAACTTCAAAATCATTAAAGTAAATATATTAATACAAATATATATCATAGATGATATATTTATACCATCCATAAAGGATGTGATAGGTAGAGGTTTGGTAAGACTCTTGTGGGTGGTTAACTAACCATTAACATGATACTATCCTATGGTTTCATGCCATGGTTTTTGAAATATTTATTATTCAAGATTAGGTTGGTCCTCAGTTAGTTTCTCGGGAATCGGTTCAGAAATATTTTAATTTTTGGAAAATGAATTAATTCTATATTTAGTTTAGATTATCCCCTTTGGTTTCTATTTATTTGTTTGGGAAGAATATAAGCATTTTCAGGTGGTAGGAACCTACACATGGTTGGTGCACTATTAGTAGTAACCATGCACCCGATGAGGAAGCCACTTGGTATGAGACAAAACCTACTGCAAGGCCTCCATATGGCCGCACACCTCAGCCTAGGTAACCCTGACAATGTCTTACGTTGGATATAATTCTCCACATGACTACCACATAGTTTACCAAACTATGTCGACTAACCATGAAGAATTTCCAGCATGTTAAAATTTGGTGGATTTCATTTCTCTCTCCTCAATTTTTAACCCCTTATACCACTTTTTGGCCTCCTGTGGAATCCTTATCCCATGGAACACCACCCTAAATATTCTCCACTCCACGGGCTTCAATTATTGGGAGAATTTGTTCCATATTCATAACTATACCTCATGTAATTCCTCTTCTCTCTTTTTTTCATCTTTTTAGGGTTTCCACTCATCTCTTATAGGGGTTCAGGTTTTATCGTAGGTATGAAGTTCAATTTAAGGATTTTATATTGAGATTTGGGTTTGATTTTATTTTTTAGGGTATCTTCTTGCATCATAATGGTGATAATGTGGTGTAGATGTGATTTCAAACCTTTTTCAAGAAGGTTCTTGATGAGAGGTAGGTGGTTCTTTTCCATAACATTATTAGATGAATTTAGTATGATTGTTTGAGTTTATAATTGTGTTATATGGTTTGGTTATGTGGTGATAATGGTGAATTTGAAGTGTTTTGTATGATTATATGTTGAAAATGTCTTTTTTAAAATGGTAATGGCTAATATTTGTGTGTGTTTGGATGTAATCCTTCTAAATTGGTTTTTAGGGGATGTTTGGAAGGTGTGCAATATGTTTCTGATGGAACCTATGGTGAATGAGTATTTTAAGGGGATTTTTAATGGAAGAATGTGTCATTTTTTCATGTTATCCTTGTTATTCACTTTTGAGTATGAATTTTACATTCATTAAATGATGGGAAAGATTGTTTTTAAAATGTACTTTGATTTATGTTAAGATTTATAAAGGGGGATTAACCCATCGCATGGGTTGTTTGTAATTATGTGTTTTTGTGTGTTTGTAAATGGGAAAACTATTAATTGTGTGAGTAACGAAAAATTTATTTAATTTTGGGTTTTGGTGTGAGAAAATTAAAAAACAGTTGGTTGTATAGAAAATGTTTGATTTCTTGAAATTCATGTCATTCAGTTGTTGTAGTGGGGATATGTGTAATCTGTGAACCCTTACTCAGGCACAAGGAAATATATGGTATCTAGGTGGGATGAATATAACTAGTACGTTAGTGATACAAAAGTGGATTTTCATAGATTCACAGTGGTGTATTGTTGCATACAACACTAACTAAACTACAATAATGATTGGTCACCCCTAGAACATTGGATGTATCTTATATCCAATGGCTCGTGCTTGTGGAAACTGATGGTTGTGGTTATTATACCAACTTTCACCGATGTACAAGGTTAATGTGTCCCCGTAACACCCCAAGATTTCATAGTGCGTTATTTCTTCAAAGTAAGTTAATAACTTGCACTACATGCAACACTGAGTTCAAGCGCACCACGACATACCAAAGTAGCCGTTCAAAAGTGGTTATGAATAATATTAATTGAATTTTGAACTTTATATAACCCTTATAATATTAGAATCCATATTATGAGTTTCTTATACATAATGTAAGAACATATTCATTTTTTCTGATAAAAGAAATATTTTTCGAAAAATGCACTTTTACCGACTTTTAATGGTGAACCCTTTTTAAAACCCAATATTTGATAATTTTATATTTTCAATTTGATGAAATAAACTTCTTCTTTAGAATCAGGAAATAAGAATTTAGTTTCAATTAATTTTTGGTGTTTTTCAGATAACTTTCATATTTGGGTGAATAGTGAAAATTTCTAAATTTTAATTAAAAAAAACTTTATTAATCGAAATAATTAACACTGATAAATAATGCATTGGAGTGATTTTAAAGTATAATTATATTATATTTTTACCATTTAATCCAATGTTGGTCATTGGACATTATTTCACATTTAAACTGAACATAAGAAAATGTCAATCTTTTGATAGTTATTATTTCATAAAAACACGCTTTTTGTTTTGACAATGAGAATTAATTTTAAATTAATAAATTCAACTTATATGTTTAGAATTTGGTAAAATAGACATCATTTTTGGATTCAGAATATTGAAATTATCCTTGGGTGAAGTTTTGGTGTTTTTCTGAAAACGTTCAATTTGTGATGAATAGGGAAAAACAACGAGTTATAGTTTAAAATAGAATTTTTATTTAATTAATTATTTATTTTATTTAAATTTATTTTAGGTAAAAATAGATACATAATACCTATATATGTTCAATTTAATTCATTGGAGTCAGTTTATAAAAATTTTAGATATATAAAAAGTTTATTGAACTTTTCACCGTCTTTTACCCACCTCCTAGGAGAATATGTGAATTCACATAAAACTTAATTTTAACACTTATTTTTTTTGGAATTTCAAAAATCCGAGAGACACGGTTGATATCAGTACGTAAAATATGGTTCAATAAGATAAAAATAATTTTTGGTGAATAGTAACTTTTTACTTTTATTTACCACGGTTAAAAGTAAATAGGGCAATTAAGGGTAAAAATGATTTTATTATTACCCTAACACGTGTCATAATTCTATTGGATAATTATAATTTACCCAAAACAACCTTATGAATAAAATATGAACCTCTTTGGTACACTTCTATTAGATTAAGACATTTATTATTATTTAATTCAAAGAAGAGTTAAAAGAGTTAAAATAAAAGATTAATATCTAAATAATATTTAATATAGGGATATAAATAAGATAAATTAGATTATAAATATTCATTATAAATTTAAAAAGATTTCCTACATAATGGTATTTTATTTATAATTTTTAGCATTAAATAATTTAATTTATTCATGATACAATGATGATGAAGTAATTACCGTATTAATGAAAGATTAAGATAATTGATATTAGAAATACTCAAATAAATTTAATTTGAGACTTTTTATGAATTACACTAATTTTATAGGATATTATGGCATGCGATGATTGATTTAATTAAATTTTTTCTAAGTAATAACGCTTTTATTTTTTTCACAAAAATAAATTCCAAATAGTGTCAAAATTGTCATAAAAGAGTAATTAAAACAAATATTGTATTATTAACTGATAGAATATTCTTAAAAATATAACGTTCAACCAAAGTACTTATATAATTATAGGTTTATCATTTAAGAACCACTTGGGAGTAGTTTGAAAGTTTATAGTAAGTTTATTAACCATATAATATAAAAATACAAAGAGACATGGTAAATGTCAAACTAATTAACTAAGAGTTAATACTAAACGATAAGTTTAATAAAGTGAACACAACCTGTATAAAACTAATTGGTTGAGTTTATTTAGACCCATACCCACCGTAGTCTCAAAATAAATCAGTTTGGAGCCATTAGAAATAGAATATGAATTTATTATAAAATAATATTTCTATCTTTTCCTAAGGTGCCCCTCACCCCTATTATAAAAGGGAACTCCCCCTTCTATCTAATTCACACCATCAAATCCATTTGTCTTGGCCAAACCCTACCAAATATCCTGACAACTTACCTAAATTCAACCTAGAGGCCTTAGTTTGATCATAATGCTAACCTAAGGACCCCTTTTCATCAAATCAAAAGGAAGTACCCGAAGAAGAGGTAATGATTTCATCACCCTCTTTCAAGATCTTTTCTTCTTCCACTTCTTATTTCTTTGTTATTTACATTATAAAATAATAAATACAGTATCTTTTATATAATTTGATGTTATTAAAAAATATTTTACAACCCTATTCAGTATTCTATCCATCCTTTGAATGACATGTCACTATACGTGCGTACGTATAGATTACCATCTCCACGTCGTGGTGTAATTGTTATTCAATACTTTATTATATGAATGGGTATAAAAATGATGTGTAATTCATGTAAATAATAAATATAAAATGATAATTATTCTGTATATATGATATACCATCCAATTATATATTATTTTAATATCAAAAGAGTGATATTGTCACTCGTGCGTACGTACGGATTACCATCTCCACAAACACGATGGGATTCATTCCCCATCATATCCATTCATGAATAATTTCCATTATATGATTACAAATAATGTTTAAATACTTTATATCATTCTAGATATGAATAAGATACATCCCATCCATAACAATTATTACTCACATAAAAAATAATATAATGGAAAACGAATCCGTTGACAAGCGAAACGACGATAATACTAAGATATTATAAATAAATCAATATTAAAAGATCATACATTATATCATATTAATTTATATGATTATTTTATAATTTATTAACAATTATTTCACCTTTATACAGGTGGTTAACCTACCATTGACCAAAGAAATTTACAAGGTAATGGTTAATTTCACAATCTCTTCATTATCTCAGGTTGTTTATATGTAATTATCTACTGGGACCTCTTTATCATCCACATCCATGTTTCATAAAAATTTATTCCAAAACATTTTTACTATTTACTAGACTATGGGTTAAAGTCATTTATATCCTTTTTTACATTATATAATTTTTTTTGAAAGAAATCTTTCTGTTGTTTTCCAAACAAAGTCCTTTTTAACCTTTTTGACAAAAATTAAGGTAAGAATTTCTTTTTTGAACTTATATGAAGTGTGATTCTATTTTATGTCATTATAAAATCATCAAATTTTCCCTTAAAATATTATAATAATATTTTCAAAGTAAATTTTATCTTTTATAATTATGTGACTTTTAAATGATTTCAAAAAAAAAGAAATATGTTTCTCAAATAGTTTTGATTTCATCTATGTCAACATCCTTTGATGGATTTTAATCTTATTCGAAGTTGATTTATTATGATACGAAACATCCATATTGTATTGATGGTTTTGTGCTATGTTTGACTATGGATGTGTTATTTTTATACCATTCATGGTTTATGGGTAAAGTATTGACATTTCATCTGGTATTTTTAATACGAATGTTTATTTTATGTTTAAACCTATTCATATGTGGAATGCATTGGACTTAGTAAGTGACGGGTGGAGCCCGCTATAGCTTCTCGATGAATTAGTAGGTCTCCGGGGACAAACTAGTGTCTTGGCATAAGGCCTTGAAAAAATCATATTTGTAGTCTTGGCACAAGGCATGACTATGTGGATATGATAATCTGGCATTATGCATTACATCATTATGAAAGGGTTTATTGATATTTCATGTGATTATTCAACTAGTAGAGTATCCATGTGAATAAGTAAATGTCATTATTTCATTTTATTTCTGCCATATTATACTGTAGTTCATGTTAAAATGGATTTTGTTTTAGTTATACATTGCCTTAAATGTTTGGTATTTTTTATGAAAGTTTCCGCAAAATTGTTATCCTTACTGGGCATCTGAGCTCACCCCTTTCTATGTTTTATTTTACCCAATATGTGAAAAGTATTTTACGAATGACCTTCAGGGATAGTATGAGGGTAAATGACTGTTCCCTATGGATACAAGATGTTGTAATAGTTTTTTCACTTTATTATGTAATGTAAACTTTATGAAAGTATCTAGTGATTCCAAGGCTAGTAAACTAATCAGTCTTTTGAGACTTGATCTTTTGTGATCATGCCAATGTTATGTAATAATGCACTGACTCTAGGTAACTAGTGTCGGAGAATTACAATTGGTATCAGAGGAAGTTTAGTACAATCCTTGGAATCTAGATTTAGATAAACTCTGATTAGAGCACATAGACCTAAGATTGACATTGAGGATTAGTATAGAAGAACTTCCTAGAATTTTGGTATTGTATCGATTTTGTGAGTTTTCTGAGAAATACATCCCTCTCTGGATATGAGCAGGTAGAGGCAGCTCTGACACAAATGTACCTAAGGGTAAAACCCAAAAACACAGCTTTGAGCTAGATTAGAATGGGAACTGGTGCACGATAATGGGCCTTGATGCACTCATGGTTACTACACTCCTGGGGGATATTCTTATAATAATTCTCATTTCCTTTACAAGCCATATTGAAGGATTTATGAGTATATACTTCCTCAAGGAAATTTTTTTATGATTATGGATTATATCCATAAACTATTCAATTTATGTCTAGTTTTTTACAATTTTGGATTTATTTATTGCGATTCATAAACTAATATAGTGTATGAGATTGTATAGAAATGAAGTCCAGTATAAGGAATGTGAACTCCATCAATACGTATGATCCAAGGAGTAAGAAGGATCATATCTTTCACCATATTAAGCCAACATTTATAAGGGACATAGTCTCCCATATATTCTCAACATATGAAGAAATAGTATCATGTGTTAATAATATATGTAATGAATTATATGAGTCCTATGGATTTGAAGGTAAGAAAGAGAAGAAAAGGATGGAAGAGAGAAAGATGGATAAAGGGAAAAGGGAAAAGAAGAATTTTCTCAAATGTGATAACTGTGGTATGAAACACCCCGGAACTTGCCTGAAGGGAATGATAGTTTGTTATAAATGTGGAGAAAAAGGACACCATGTACGTGACTGGAAGGGTAAGAAAAAGGATTCAATTGTACAATGCTTCATCTGTAAGGAGTTGAGACACTACGAAAACCAAGTTTCAAATCATCAAAGTATTCCCCAAATGATGCTATTGGATAATAATCAAGTTATGATACTACCACAGATGAGGAGGAGTGATTTGTGTTCTTATGTTGTTATTAAAGAATTATGTCATTTGAGTGTTGTATCAACATTGTACTGGTTATAGTAATTATGGAGTATATAAGGATTGTACTGTAGTACTATTTCTTTAAGGACTTGAGATTGTGTGGAACCAAGAAATGTGACTCAATAGCAGGATAAATTTTTGGAAAATATATGATGAGAGAAAGATAAACTTTAATATGGGTTTGATACCGAGATAGTTATTTTGGAATAATACATAATTGATTTGGATAAATTATATATTCTTGACTACCATGAAACTAATTAATGATTTTTATATTCCATCATTTTTGGAGTTTACAACATTTTTGGATAGATGGAGTATATCCAGTATTTTATAAGGAATAATGGATTATGAATGTAATCAATAAGGTTTAATGGTAATTCATGATGTTGTAGTGTTTTAAAAGAATACAAGATGAAGATGTTCACATGTTATTACACGGAAAAAAGTATCTTCAATATGTTTACCTTTCTTTTAAATTTTGGACTATGAGTTTGGACAAAAGTATTTTGGATAATTCTAGTTTTAGATTATTTTTAGATTTCCATAAAAGGGCATCCTGGTGGTCGAGCAACAACTTGTCGCGTCAGTCAAGGCTGCGAGACTTGGACCCACATCAGAAGGGTGACAAGGGTGTATCACCTACCACTGGCCCACATGATGTCCTGTATTGAATAATGTAGTTTTTTAAAATGTTCTAGAAGATGAATTAGAAATTAATTTTTTTGGAACCCTATAAGAATAGGATAAATGGAATAATTTTTTAAAGTTCTAATTATTTTTTAGAGTGAAAGACGAGTTTGTGGTATAAATTAGAGAAAGGATGGAACTATACTTGTCAAGTATATATATATATATATTATCTTATTCTATGAAGAAATTAATTCTTAAACATTAGATAAGGGATCTTAAAACTAAAAATTTTTTATCCTAATACCTTATTTTTTGTTGAACCGATGATATTTTTAATCATCATAAATTGATGGATTTAAGGCCCTCAATTATACAATTGTTTGTGACTGATGACCTCAAACACTCCCTATAAATATTTACATTTTCCTCCAATTATGTTTGTCTAATTAGCACCAATTTTCTCCTAATCGATATCATAATTTAGTGGTGAGCCTTTCATTTCTACTTTCCTTTTATTAAGACTAGATTTTATTAATCCAATTTCCTATGTGGGTTTTCCCACAAATATATATTGTATTTTCACCCTTTTATTTTCGAAGAGTAAATTCAAATTGTGAGGATTCAATTTATTTAAGGAGAGAAGAATGTGACACCCCATGATTTCATAGTGCGTTATTTCTTCAAAGTAATTCAATAACTTGCACTACATGCAATACCAAGTTCAAGCGCACCACAACATACCAAACTTGTCGTTCAGAAGAGGTTATGAATAGTATTAACTGAATTTTGAACTTTATATAATCCTTATAATTTTAGAATCCATATTATGAGTTTCTTAGACATTATGTAAGAACAAATTCATTTTTTCATATAACAGAAGTATTTTTCCAAAAATGAACTTTTTCCGACTTTTAATGGTGAATCCTTTTTAAAATACAATATTTTAATCTTTTATATATTCAATTTGACAAAATGAACTTATTATTTAGAACCAGGACAAAAGAATTTAGTTTTAATAATTTTTTGGTGTTTTTCTGATAACTTTCATATTTGGGTAAATAGTGAAAATTACTAAATTTTAATTAAACTTTTTTTTAATAGAAATAATTAATAGTGATAAATTATAAATTTAAGTGATTTTAAAGTATAATTAGATTATATTTTTATCATTTAATCCAATTTTGGTCATTGGACATAATTTCACATTTAAATCAGACATAAGCAAGTGTCAATCTTTTGATAGTTATTATTTCTTAAAAACACGCTATTTGTTTTAAATACATGATTTAATTTTAAATTAATAAATGAAGCTTCTATGTTTTGAATTTGGTAAAATATAAATCATATTTTGATTCGGTATATCGAAATTATCCTAGGGTGAAATTTTGGTATTTTTTTTGAAAACGTTCATTTTTTGATGAATAGTGAAAAACACTGAGTTATTGTTTAAAACAGAATATTTATTTAAATAATAATTTTTATTATTTAAATTTATTTTAGGTCAAAATATATACATAATACCTATATATGTTCAATGTAATTCATTGGATTCAGTTTATAATAATTTTAGATATATAAAAAGTTTATTGAACTTTTCACCGTCTTTTACCCACCTCCTAGGAGAATTTGCGAATTCACATAAAACATAATATTACTGCTTATGTGAGTGGAATTTCAAAACACCAAGAGACACGGTTGATATTAGTAAGTAAAATGTGGTTCAATAAGATAAAAATAATTTTTGGTGAACAATTATTTTTTACTTTTATTTACCACAATTAAAATTAAATAGGGTAATTAAGGGTAAAAAGATATTATTATTACCATAACACATGTCATAATTCTATTTTATAAGTATAATTAGACCAAAAAAAACCTTAGTAATAAAATATGAACCTGTTTGGTCCACTTGGATTAGATTAGGACATTTATTATTATTTAATTCAAAGAAGAGTTAAAAGAGTTAATATCAATGTTTAATAATTAATCATTTTTAATATAGGGTTATACATATGAAAAATTAGATTATAAATAATCATTATAAAGATAAAACTATTTCATACATAATGGTATTTTATTTATAATTTTTAGACATTAAATAAGTTAATTTATTTATGACACACTGATGATGAAATACTTACCATACTAATGAATGATTAAAATAATTGACATTATAAATACACAAATAAATTTAATTTCAGACTTTTTATGAATTAAACTAATTTTTAGGATAATATGACATGTTATAATTGATTTAATTTACTTTGTTCTAAGTAATCATGTTGTTATGATTTTCACAAAAATAAAATTCCAAATAGTATCAAAATTGACATAAAATAGTTTTTAAAACAAATATTATATTATTAATTGATATTATATTCATAAAAAAATAAGGTTCCGAAAATGGAATTATATAATCATAAGTGTATCATTAATGAACCACTTTGGGGTCTCTTGGAAGTTTATAGTATGTTTATTAACCATATAATATAAGAATACAAAGAGACATGGTAAATGTCAAACTAATTAACTAAGAGTTAAAACTAAATGATAAGGTTAATAAAGTGAACAACACTTTTCTAAAACGTATTGGTTGAGTTTTGTCGACCCATAACCACCTCATCCTTGAAATAAATTAGTTTGGAGACATTATAAACCGAATATGAATTTATTATAAAATAATATTTCTATCTTTTCATAAGGTGCCCCTCACCCCTCTTATAAAAGGGCACTCCCACTTCTCTCTAATTCACACCTTCAAAGCCATTTGTCTTGGCCAAAACCTGCCCAATTATCCTCCCAACTTCCCTCAATTCAACCTAAAGGCCTTATTTTGATCAAAAATCCAACCTATGGAGCCCTTTTTATCAAATCATAAGGAATAACCCAATGAAGAGGTAATGATTTGACCAACCTATTTCAAATTTCTTTCTTCTTCCACTTCTACTTTCTTTGTTATTACCATTATAAAATAATAAATACAGTATCTTATATGTAGTTTTATGTTATTAAAAATATCATACAACCATATTCAGTATTCTATCCATCCTTTGAATGACATGTCACCATACGTACGTACGGATTACCGTCTCCACGTCATGGTGTAATTGTTATTCATTAATTTATTATTTGAATGGGTATAATAATGATGTGTAATTCATGTATATAATAAATATAAAATGATAATTATTCTGTATATATTATATACCATCCAATTATATATCATTTTAATATCAAAAGATTGATATTGTCGCTCGTGCGTACGTACGGATTACCGTATCCACAAACGCGATGAGATTCATTCCCCATCGTATCCATTCAAGAATAATTTCCATTAGATGATTAAAAATAATTTTTAAAGACTTGATTTCATTCAGAATATGAATAATATACATTCCATCCATAATAATTATGACTCACATAATAAAGAATATAAAGGAAAACGAATCTGTTATCACGCGAAACGATGATAGTACTAAGATATTATTAACAAAGCAATGTTAAAAGATCTTATATGATATCATATTAATGTAGATGATTCTTGTATAATTTAATAAAAATTATTTCACCATTATATAGGAAGTTATCCTACCCTTGACCAAGGAAAAGTACAAGATAAGGGTTAATTTCACAATCTCTTCATTATTTGAGGTTGTTTATATGTAATTATCTTCTGGGACCTCTTTATCATCCACATCCATGTTTCTTAAAAATGTATTCGAAAACATTTTTACTATTTACTATACTATGGGTTAAATTCATTTATACCCTTGTTTGGTTTTTTATAATTTATTTTGAAAGTAATCTTTCCGTCGTTTTCCAAACAAGGCCCTTTTTAATCTTTTCGACAAAAATTAAGGTAAGAATGTCCTTTTTTAACTTATAAGAAAGGTGCTGCTATTTTATGTCATTATAAAATTGTCAAAACTTCCCTTAAAATCTTATACAAATATTTTAAAAGTAAATGTTTTCTTTTATAATTCGGTGACTTCAAAATGATTTAACAAAAGGGATATTTCTCTCAAATAGTTTTGATTTTATATATGTCAACATCTTTTGATTGATTTTAAGCTTATTTGAAGTTGATTTATTATGATACAAAAATTCCATATTGTATTGAAGGTTTTGTGATATGTTTGACTGTGGATGTGTTATTTTTATACCATTCATGTTTTATGGAAAAAAGTATTGACACTCTGTCTGCTAGTTTTAATACAAATGTTTATGTTATGTTTAAACCTGTTTGTATGAGGAATGAATTAGACTTAGTAAGTGATGGGTGGTGCCCGCTATAGCTCCTCGATGCATCGGTAGGTCTCATGATACAAACTAGTGTCTTTCCACAAGGCCTTGACAAAATCTTATTTGTAGTCTTGGCACAAGGCCTTGACTATGTGGTTATGATAGTCTGGCATTATGCATTCCATCATTATCAAAGTGGTTATTGACATTGTATGTGATTATTTGACTTGTAGAATATCCATGTGAATAAGTAAATGGAATTATTTCATTTTATTTCTACCGTATTATGCTGAAGTTCATGTTTAAAAGGATTTTTTTAGTTATACATTTCCTTAAATGTTAACTCTTATTTATGAAAGTTTCCACAATATTGTTATCCTTACTGGGTATCGGAGCTTACCCATTTCTATGTTTTATTTTTTCCAGCTTGTGAAATATTATGTTGTTAATGACCTGCAGGTATAGTATGAGGGGATATGAGTGTGGTCCATGGAGACAAGATGTTGTTGTATTTTTTCACTTTATGATTTAATGTGAAATTTATGAATGGATCTACTGATTCCAAGGCTACTAAACTAATCGGTCTTTTGAGACTTGATCTTTTGTGATCATGCCAATGTTATGTAATAATGCACCGACTCTGGGTAATAGGGTCGGGGCGTTACAGTCCCACTGAAGCTAGATCAAATCTAGGGTATTTACCCATGGTGATATACTTTATGTGATATGGTTCTATGCTTAAGCATATGGTGGAACTTAGGTGTGTGTGTGAATGTGTTTTTATAAATTATTTATTTCTTTTAACCAATTAGTTATAAATAGCTTTCCTCGTATATGTTTTTTTTTAAAAATTCCGATAAAAATGTTTACCTAGAAATGTATAAAAAAATTTATATAATGAATCATGTTATATAGAAATTTTATTTTATAGAATCTAATATTTTTTTGGTAAGCATCATATTGGGCTTTCAATCACACCCTCATCCATCCATGGGTGTATGTATATGTTGTTCCATGTTTAATCCAAGAAAGATAGGTTGTTAAGTGATATTGGTGTTCATTGATAGTGTTCTTCCCTTTTTCATTTGGTGGCAGAGGCTTGGGGTGATGGCCGCTGTTTTGGAATGATGTTTTGGGTTTGAATTTCTTTTAGTTATTTTTGTTATTGTCCTTTTTGTGGTTTTTGTTTAGTGAAAACATCAAATTAAAATATTATTTTCGTCTTGATTGGTTGTCTAATTTATGTTTTGGAATATATAATTTTTTTTGTTTATATATATCATATTACATAAAATAATTCCCAAAGAATAATATTATTACCCAAGCACTAGTTTCCATCTCGTTTGGATCAGAAACACCCCACGAGTCATGTCATAGACTAGGTCGAGCGGCGGTCCAGATGGAGAACTGGCTTGGTTTGTGACAATATGGTATTAGAGGTGATCATCTCTTTTGTATCATAATATTTTAGGATGATTCAGGGTAGACCGGAGCTAAGGTTGTCAGAAATCAGTTTTCTAGTAGCGAGTAAGGTGAGTGGATAACACACCTCATTGATGGAATTGAGTTTCTATGGAACCCTAGGTTTCAATTGTGTTATTTGGTTTCTTTTTTCATTAATTTGTAGGTAAATTAAAAGTTATTTTGGTCCATGGTCTCAGTGATAATGCAGGGCCTGGAATCCTATGTGGATCCAAGGAAATTTCCTTAGAACAATCTTCAGGATGGTGAAGTGGTTGGAGTATGGCCACCAATAATATCTCTATGCCATCCACCGACACTTATTTCTTCACTCTTGGACTTGTGTCACATTGGGTTTTGGATAAACCATTTTGAAATCATTGATTGAATATTGTGAAAGAAAGATATTAAAATGAAAATGGTTTCGAGTGGATGAGTTTTAGATTGTCGATATTGGAATTTCATAATATAATCATGAGGTTTATTGACATTAATTGTTTGAAAGCATAAATTAAGTTAAAATATGTTTTTTGAAATTCTGTTATAAATTTTATTTTCCAAACTGTTGGAAGGTATATTTAATGGGTTGCAATCTTTTTGGATTTATGTGTGATGTTTCGTAATGGACATTGATTTCGTAATTAGTAGGATTTTCAAAGGTTTGATAAAATTATAGAAACTAGTCTTCAATGAGGATTAATTCATTTCAAATTAGTTATTATTGATGTAATGGAGTTTCTTACATAACTGGGAGTCATTTAACGGGAAATGAAATGTTTTGAGGTAGATGTTTAAGGGTTGAAAATGTATTTTTGTTTGAATGGTTGGTTTTTTTTCTCAAAATGATTTATGAAACACAAAATAATTTTTAATTTTTGTGGGTATTAGGTTGTAAAATGAAGATTTAAATAAATTAAAAAATGGAACGGTGAGTTGATTTTTTTTAGGAATTTGGAAGTGTTTTTCATTAACCATTATAAACTATGTGAGTGGTCACAAGTACATGTTTTGTTCAGAATGTGAATGGGTTCATAGTTTGGAATGAGAAAAATTCTTGTGATTGTCTCCTTGTGATACAATTGTTAATGTGAAAATCCCCAATATTGTTTTATTTTTGAATGCAGTTTTTGAAGTAAATAGTTTGGTGTGTCTTATCATATTTTGGGAATGTTATCCTGGGGTGATTTGGTTTTGAAAACCTCCAATGTTCAAACGATGTTACATGTTAGGTTTCCATCAGTAAGTTGGGTTGAAGAATTGGTTATTGTTCTTTTTTGATAAATGTATTTGGATGCCATTTGGTGGTTCCCTCTTTGTGTTTGGTTCTGGTTTGTGATATTATTGGAAAATAGACCATTTTTATTTGTGTATTTGGTTTTCTCCTATGGATAGTGTATTCCCCTATAAAGTGTTAATGGAAATTAATGGGTGGCCATATACAGTTTTTCGTTGGTCGAACCTCCCTTTGATCAATGTATGTACGATCTTATTGAATTTTATGGTTGATTCCACCTCCCATTTTTTAATTAAGTGAATTCTCTCATAGTGGGATAGAAAATGCAAGAGGAGTTGAAGGACGTTTTGTTTTTATTGAGTCAGTGTGTTTGAAGGTCCTACTCAGAAATAGTGAGGGAAATTATAGTGAGGGAAGATGATTAGTCTGTAGTTGGTGGTTTTTTATGTTATCATTAAGGGCCACTAGGACTTTCATTGCACTCATCTAATAAGGGATTCACATTTGACCACCAATGTAGTATGTCCAGTCCAAAGAGGCTTTTATGGTCGTTTTGAGTAATTGTGTTCCATTTGGACTTGGTTTATGATACCTATATTAAAATGTTTCTATTATTCATAATGGTCATGTTTTGAGACACCATGTGTTTTCATGTTTTCACTCATCTGTAAGGTTTGAGGATGTAAAATTTTCTTGAGAACCCTTGTTTTGACAGAACTGTGTTTATTTTCGAGAATTTAAAATTCATTTCTTTTAGTATAAGGCATTTACTATGTGTCCATACTTTTGATGTTTCATGTTTGATGTAACAAGGGGTTATGA
Source organism: Viscum album (assembly GCA_963277665.1). Classification (NCBI taxonomy): domain Eukaryota; kingdom Viridiplantae; phylum Streptophyta; class Magnoliopsida; order Santalales; family Viscaceae; genus Viscum; species Viscum album. The sequence goes on along the minus strand of OY728119.1, from coordinate 1,005,673,551 downwards.
ACGTACACCATCGAAGCCCGTGTTTTGGTGACTGTTCTGTGTGGGTGTAAGTGGATGTTGATGTGTATTTTGTTAGATGGTGTTGTCTTTATTGTGTTGTGGATTATTTTGGCATGATAAAATTAATTTTTGTTCTAGGGTTTTAAAGATTGAATTTGAGGCATGAGATACTTCAATTGAAAGAGCTCCAATCATAGGTATTGGATTAAAGATGGAGAATATTCAAGAATCCCCATGGGTATAGGGGATCTTGAAATTATTTCTATCTTCAGTGTTGGGAATAGAAAGAGTATAATCCTTCAATGATTTGGGTTCGTTTCAAGTGGTCATGAGTGGTGAAAAATGGAAATGGGGACCTTGTTCATCAATTTTGTGACTATATAATGTGGAAGAAATTCTCCTTGGTTATAAGGTGGTGGTGTTGGCTCATTTTCTAGATGTTTTGGTATCATACCTTTATGGGTGTAAATCTTCGTACGATTGTTTCGGTTTGTGTATCCTTACAAGTCTGTTTTGATCCTGATTGGGGGGGAATCGGATGATGGTAATTCCATTGGAGTGATGAAACATGTGCTGTCTTTTGTTTTATATGGAGTATCTTTCATCAAGTCCCTTTTCGTTGGAGATCAGGTTGTGTAGAAGGATTTTTAGTTTTCCCTTGTTAGGTTTCCTTTATCAGACTGTGATAATTAGGTACACTAGCCAGTTAGTTTTTATGGTGGGTAGAACCACTATCATTCACACTAAAATTTTCCTAGAGTAAATCAAATGTTAGCCTATTTTTTAAGGTGGGGAGTCCATTTGGGCCTCCCCATTATGGAATTTCGGTTCCATATTAAGTGTTTGTTTGTTTCTTATAATGGGGTGTCCATTCAGGCCTCCCTATATCAGTTTTTCTGTCTCATTCTCAGTCATGGGTTGGAGGTAGGTATTCTCATTCAGATCTAAGTAACATCAATATCCTTCAGTGAGTAAGCTCTAGAGTTGGGGAATTCCAAATAGTTTTTTCAAATTAAGGTTATGGGGGTATTTACTGGGATATGGATTTAGGTTGTACATTTGTTCCAACCAATTATTGTGGGTTCCAATCAATAAGTTCAATGGTATTGGATTGAAGAGGTTGGATCATGCATGTGATATTTCATTTCATTTGATTGACAAACTGGTTGTGTCTTAGCTTTCGGGGGGTGATGACACTTAGCATGGAGTCCATTTTTGGTCTACTATGTTCATTTTGTTTTCTCCTTTTTTCCTTGTTGATAGTGTCCTCACTGCTATGTGATTTTTGTATTTTAGAAATATCCATGAACTGTAAAGGAGAATTGGTCTATGTTTTGATGTTTGGTATCATTGTTGATTTTTGGGGTGTAAAGTGTTACGGTTGGGAGAATTGAAATACTCGGATTTTGAAATGTCTTTTGTTGCAGTTCTGGTAGGTCCATGGTTTGTTTCTTAGGATCTAGTTTTGAGGGGTTTAATTTTTTGAAGTATTATTTCCATTCTTCATTGGTATAGACTATCCTCTTGGGTTTTCTTTGAGTTTTTGGAGAATACTATATTTTTTTGTGGTGGCATGAACCTATCCATGGTCGGCGCATGGTTAGTAGTAACTAGGTGCCCTACCAGGAAACCATGAAGTAGGAGATAAAACCTATAACACAGCCTCCACATGGTTATATGCCTCAACATTGGTGACCCTACATATGTATTCCATCAGACATAATTCTTTACATGGTTAACTAAGGGTTTACCAAACTTTGGGGACTAACTGTGCAGATCTTCCATCAAGTTAAAAATTGGTGCCATTATTCACTCTCTCCTGAATTTTTTCCCTCTTTGTCCCCATTGTTCAACCCTTTTGGATTCCCCAGCCCTAGCATGCCTCTATATATCCCCTCCTCTCCTTGGTCTTCGATTCTATAGTGTTTTTGATGTGGATCTTTAACTATATCTCTTTCAAGTCCTCTTCTCTATAGTTTCCACTCATTTGTAGGGTTTACTCTCTTCTGTTTTTGGTGTTCCAGTATTGAAGAGGGTGTAGGTTTAGATTTAGTTTTTCAATCTTGGGTTTTGGGTCTGATAAGTTTTGTTAGGGTTTCTTATGGCCTGCTTTTTGGTGTGAATGTGTTGTGCATTTGATTTCACACCTTTTTTGAAAGGTTCTTCAGAAGAGTTAGGTGGTTCAGTGCCTTAACATTGTTAGATAAATTTAATATGGTTTTTTGAGTTTATAAATGTGTTCATTGGTTTCATTATGTGGTGTTAATGGTGTTTTTTAAGTGGTTGACGTGTTTATATGATAGAAATGAATTGTTGAAAAATGGAATGTCTATGTATTTGTGTGTGTTATGATTTAATGTTTCTAAAGAGTTTTTAAGGTTTACTTAGAAAGTGCGAAGTGTGTTTCCCAGGGCACATGTAATGCATGTGTGTTTTAATGTGATTTTTAGTGGGAAACCGATCATTTTTGGATTTTTATAATTATCGTACTCCTTGGAGTAAGAATTGTACATTGTTTAAATGATTAGAAAACATGTTTTTAAAATGTACATTGATGTATATGTTGTTTTATAATGGGGATTGGCCCCTCAAATTAGTTATTTGAAATAGTATTTTTTTCTTGTATTTGTAAAATGGCAATCTATGATTTTTTGGGGTATAGAAAATGTATTTAATTTGGGGATTTTGTGTGACTAAAATAAAAAATGGTTGGTTTTATGGGAAAATGGTGGTTTATTTTATATTCTAGGCATTGAGTTATGGTGGTGGTGATATTTTTGATATATGAACTTTTACTTCGGTATAAGGGAAATTAGGGTATATATGCGGGAGAACTAGAACTAGTACAATAGTGATATAGAAGTCGCTGGTCCCACTTTTACATTGCTAGATTGACACTTACAACACTAACTAAACAATGAAAATGATTAATCACCACTAAAACATTTTCTGTTATTCATTATAGTGGGTCATTTATGAGGACACTAACGATTGTGGTTTTTATGCCACCTTTCACTAAACTATGAGGTTCCATGGTACCAATCGAGCTAGATCCACCATAAGGATACACCCATGGTGCTCTACATTATATGATATCATGTCATCCATAGGAATATGGTGGAACTTGTGCTAGTGTTCATGTATTTTTATAAATTCATCTCTTCCACTAAGAAACTGGTTATGAATAGATTTCCTTGGTCATAATCCTTTTTAAAGTGTTCATCCTATAATTGTTTTCCTTAAAATGATTCAAAATTTTATTTTTATATAAATGATCATGTTAGATTGTAATTTATTGTTATGGAATGAATCCAATTTATTTTGGAGGCATCTTACTGGGCTTTGGATCATTCCAAATATACACCCTTAGGTGTATGTAGAACTTGTTTCAGGTTTATTCCTAGAAAGCCATGATGTTTGGTGATTATGGTGTTGGTTGTTCTCATTCGTCCCTAATGGGTTCAATAGAGGAGGTTTGAGGATATGGTCTATCTAGTGGAATTAATGTTGGGGTTTTAGTTTCTTTTAGTCATTTTTGTAGTCGTTTGTTTCCGTTTTTGTTTAATGTGTAAACTATAGCTTTGAAAATTATTTCAGGCTTATTTGGTTGCATAATATCATTTTTGGAAGATAAAAAATTGTTTATTGTTTATATGTATAAAATTGGGAAAAATTGTTCGCAAAACATAATATTGATACCCAAACCTTAGTATCTAGCCTGGGGGGATCCAGAATACCCCGCGATTCATGACACAAACTGGGATGAGCACTGGGTATGATGGTGACATGGCTTGGTTCCTGACAAAAGTGGTGGTTTAAAATATATAATATATTATTATTATATAAAATCAACATCATCAGGATCATGTAAATATAATTTTTATTTATTTAATACTGATTTTATATTAAATGAATATGATTCTTGGTAGTTATAAAAGATAAATGATATAAAAAATAAATGGAATTTGCTCATTCATGAAGTTATACCTTTTCTACAAACTACAAAATCATGAATTATTTGTGATATACTATTTAAAACATACTAATGGTTTTTTTGGATTAATATATTGTAATTAGGTACATATTTAGATTTTTAGGAACAATCAATCAAAGTGTTATCTATGTATTTTTGGGGTGATTTTGTTTTTTTTAGAAAAACCTAGATAACCCTAATAAATTATGGTAGGTATTTACAAAGAAGAACGAACATGAGGTATTCAAAATGTAAATGGAAGATTTTCATTGAAAGGATTATCATATAGTAGTGCTAGGAAGACATCGTAGAACACTATGTGGACCACATTGAAAAAAAAATTCATATAAGGGTCACAATTTGTGGGATTCTCATCAGTTTGTGGGAAATTTTTTTTTTTGGATTTAGGATAAGATTATTGCAACTTAAAACGTGTTTTCATTTATGGAATACATCATCCACCAAAACAGAATTTTTTTTATGAGGACCACATTGTAGTTCACACTGAAGGATGAACCATTTCATAGTTTTGGGTAATTTAGATTAGTGGGTTTTATAGATTGATTTACGCTATATAAATACCCCTAATTGAATCATTAAAAACAATTAATTTCATTAGAAAACATTATCACTATAAGGAGAATTCAAAAAATTAGAAATACATTTTTGAGGGAGGATTCTTTAATGGGGGGGGGGGTAGTTCATAGGAACAATTATACGAAAGTATTTTGTGGAGATCTGATGCCCACAATGGAAAACGAACCACATCACATAGGTGGTTCATGGAAGAAAAGGCATCCATGATTAAGGTACAGTCTGTGAAGGATAATGTTTTTAGCAAATCCACCACGTCATGTGGTGAAATGTGGTTCATAGAGAATTCATTGTAGTTCATGGAGGATGCTTCCTATCTAAATGATATAAAAAACACTTCTCGAAATCAATTTCCACAATCATATGACACAAAGACAATAGGGAATTCAACAGAGAAACTAACTACGATAGAAGATGTTTTCATTCAAGAAAAAAATGGAAATAGATGATGATAAATTATGAGAGGATCCCTTCTGAGTAGTGAGAAAGGGAATATGAGGACATTGATCCTTTCCAACATTATTGAGCCAGAGAAAGAGACTAAACGAGTGAACCTTGTGAAAGTAGTGAGATGTCCTTAAACATTATAAAGGTAGTGAGTATGGGTATAGAAGTGATCCAACCCAAACCATGTAATTTGGAAGTGATTCGTAGATGATTTGATACAGTATCACAACATCATTGAATGCTACTTGGACATAGCATAGTGAGGGTGTACCAAGTAATCCTTTTTTGTCTGATACATGATTTCAATTCTATCCATACATTACTATGGGGAAGGGAGATAAGAGTGTTTTTAGTTATTAAACTAGAGCAGAAAGGGGAACTATTATAATCATTCATACACTAATTCACCCCCTCTCGGGGTATTTATCCTAATTAGGCTGAAAATTGGTATCATAGGTAAAATTAGAATGTATGTGGTTCTCTATCAGTAGTAGACATGGTGGATTTCATTCATAATGGTATTCTGATCTTTGAAGAATTTTTTTTTCAATTATGGAAGAATTAGATGCATCACTACGTTTAATCATTTGGAATATATATCCTTACAATATATATGCATGTAATATCATAAAATATCGAAATTTGTGTTTTATAATAATCTTATCGAAGAGAATTGGATGTTGACACCAAATAAATCAATGATTTATGGGGACCACTATCTAATTCTAGGTATATGATAATGATGTCATGTAAGACAAAAAATTATATGTGGAAACAATTTCTAAATATCTATGAGGAAAACTCAAAATTTAGTGAAGTAAAGATTTAGGTTCTATGAAACAAGTATTAAAATCTTGTAATCCACCATAATGTGTCTCTTGATACATTCTTGGAGTGGGTAAATGTTTTTGAGTAATAGATGTGAATTCTTTGATAATTTTTTGAATATTTATATATTGTAAAGTTCATCTTGAGGAAACATCCACCATGGTTTTATCTGAATGTTTCTATATTTTATGATAATTATGTAACAAATATCACATTGGATAGCTTATAGAATACAATTTTTTGCGAGAAGAAAAATGATGATATTGAACCTTTAGAAAAATCAAATTCTAAGGAATTTTCATCCAAGTAATTGATGATTCTCACAGTTAACTATGTGTATGAATGAGAATATATAGATGAATTCATGTCATTTCATACATCAATTTTATGAATTGAAAAGGGAATGTTAAAAGGGAAGCAACCACTATTATGCTTTCAATGTTGAAAGGTTAGGCATCCTGCAGTGAGGTTCCTTAATAATTTTTAAGATAATGATGGAGAATAAATATAATTTCATTGTATGAAGTCTTCAGCCTATTTGAATGGTATAAAAAATTTATTCAAAAATAAGAATATTCATTAAAAATATTATAATAATTAAGCATAATATAAGGTAGAAGAGTTGGAGGAATATAAAAATCATAATGTATATACTATGGTGGGTGTTTTTTTAAATTCCAAATCAAGGGAAGAATGTTACAATGATGAAGGATATGTAGAAATAAGATTTTATATTAGAGTTAAATTATAAGATTATCATGATGAAATTGATGTTTGGAGAATTAAAACAATGAATGGTAAAAATGTGGTATATGATTGAAAACATTATATGTAGCTATAGGAAGTAGATAATTCTGAGATTAATGAATAAATTGAAAAATAATGTCTTCAATACTAGAGAGATCCTAAAATCCCATTGAATACAAACTCAAAAGAGAGGAATAGAAAAAGATAAATTGATAGATTTTTTATCACTAGAAAATAAAAAATCTCATGTATTGAATATCTTGAAGAGGAAGTTGTCGATATAAAAAGGAAATTGAAAGATCATGAGAAACTCTTAATTGCATAAAATCAGGATACAATGTAAACATAATAGCTAATGTAGATTTCAGAGTTAAAATAAATTAGACGAAGGAGTGACATGAACATAAAATGGTTGATTATAATGAATCAACTACTATGGGGCTTGATTGTAAAAAAGAAAGTGGTAATGCATAAATCAATAATCAAATTCCTACATTATGATTAAAGATAGATTTGGGTATGAATCATAATCTAATGATTGAAATATCCCAAGGGAGAAACATTATTGTAGTATTTCCATTCAATAATTCACCCCACATGAGATGTTAATGTTATGGAAATATGGGACACTCAAAACATGTTTATTCCATAGCCAAAAGGTACCAAAGGGAATAATACCAACAGATAAATCCATACAAAACTCAATATTCTAGATCATCAATTCATGGTCACTATTTTATGTATGGAGGATTCTATCACAAGGAACTATACTGATCATCAACAATATAGAGAAATTAAACAAAGACGAATGAATTTGTTCTTAAGAAGAAATTCAATGTTTCATAAACTGAGTTGATTAATTCAAAACCATTTTGAAGAAATGAAAGGAGAAGCAGGTCCATCATACATTGAGAGAGAACAAGATTATATATATTTAATGAGTCTGAAATAAAAAACATAGAACAAATAGAAGACATGTATGAAAAGGATGTGGTGTAGAAATTAATTTAAAAGCACAAGATCTAATTGGAATATAGATTAATGATTGTGGAAGATCCGACCATATAATAAGGATTCAAGAACAAATGTTAAGAATCAGATATAAAAATTAAGGTATTTTATGATTTTCAAATGATGAGGGATTGAAAATTATTTTTTAGGAAAAGCAATGTTTGGGGAAAAATGCGTGAGATATAACGATATATATGTTTTTTATGGTCTCAGTCACAACATATTAAGTGTTAGATAATTATGTGATTAAAAATATTCCACAATATTTTACAACAAATTATGTATAATCTAAGTAAAAGTTTGAGAATTATTTTTGGGAAATCATCCCAATGGGAATCTCTACTTTTTGAGTGGAGAATAAGATTTGTGATTTTTATAGATTGGAGACGAAAAAATGTTATGGAGTAAATTTCTTTGTCATTTGAGCCAAAAATTATTGGAATTTATGTTGAAATACAATACTTCTCAAGACCTTCCTATTATATCATGTGATCATACTAATATATGTTATGCCTGTCAGCAAGGGAAAATCATTCAAATGGAAAGTAAGAAAAAAAGTGAAAAGGTCCACAAAATTACATTAGTTGGTGCATATTGATGTGTTCGGAACTATTTCACTAATATATATATTGATGAGAGTATATATTATGTTTAATTTATTTATGATTTTTGGAAAATTAAATATATTTCAATCATCTCCCACAAATTTGTGGTGTTAAGCTATATGAAAATGTATCGAAGGTATTAGGAAAAGATTCTGGGTCAAATAATATGAATGATCTAAATTGGTAATGGTAAATGTTCATAAATATAAAATTGGAGGATTATATCGAGAAACTTTGTGTATGGAACCCAATAATTATAGTATGAACTCCACCAAAATATGAAGTAGTTGAGAGAATAAATCGAATTATCTATAACATGGATAATACAAGGATCATTGAGAAAGACATTAATGATGTCTTTTTTTTGAAATATGAATTGATTAAATAATTATACATATCAAATAAAGTGTTGTTATGTTTGAAAGAAGATAAGAATCCATATGAACAGTGGTGTGGAAGGAATCCAACATTGATGTACTTTTGAATATTTAGAAGTAAGTGTTTCATTATAAATAAGGAGAAACATAGGGACCTTTAATTGTGTGGATATGAAGGGACATATCATGTCTACCAAAATAAAAGATAATCATATAAATTCTTCAATAAGTTTTTTTTATTGGATGTTGAAATCCATGATGTAACTATACTAAAGAATGAGAAGAATCTTTGAGAATTCATAAGAGGATAGGGAAGAAGTGATAATAATCACATGGAATGTTCTAGTTTTAGAGGATAATTTAACAGAATGTTTAGATAATTAAATTGATAAACAAAAAATAGTATCATCACAAATATCATTTAGAATAGTTAATATTTATGGTAAAACATTATTGGAGATTATGTAGTTCTAGTACATATAGGGAGGATGAAGACTCTATATCAAGAGTCTTTATTACTACATGTAGAGACTAAATGTTGTAAGAAAGAATTTTTATATGAGAATTAGATCCATGATATGAATTAAGAGCTTAAAAAATTGAGAAAAATTAAACATGGTTGATTGTTTCAACGCCAATAGATAAGAATGTCATCGAAGCTAAATGGATATTTCAAAACAAGATGAAGGAATATGGAATCATGATTAAAAAAATCTACTAGTGTGGAAATTATAATCTTATATAGGGGGTATTAATGTAGATACGAAATTTTCACATGTTATATGTTTAGATACAATCATATTATATTTTTATATAATAATGTAATGAAGGTTAGATGATTTCCAAATGGATTTCATGTCATCATTCCAAAATCTTGTGTTAGAAGAAGAGGATTAAATTGATCATCCATATGGGATTCTAATACATGAAATTGAAAACATATATTTTTCATTGGAACAAGGATGTATATGGGTAGAAATAAGAACAAATAGAATGATATTCAAGGATAGATCAGTTTTTGAAGAAGCATGATTTTTGGTAAAGTGGATTTGATTACAATATATATATTAATGATGATAGTAATAAAATGATGATCATAATAATATATGTCAATGAAATAATATTTGGTGGATCATATGAATTATAGTTCAATCAGTTCCTATAAATCCTGAAAAGTTTATTCATAATTTCAATGAATAGTGAACTAACATTCAACCTTTGTTTATAGGTGATTGAATCAAATATTGCTCCTTAATATTTCAATGTAAATATTACAAGGATATTTTGAGAACATTTTTAATGGATAATTCCATGGATATGATGACTATAGTGGCTACCTAGATAACATAATCACTACATGTTGAATGCAATACAGTTAATGTCATAGAGTATAAGAAAATCATTGTAAGTCTATTGCACTTGATTGCAAACTGACCTGATATGGGTTTTCCACATGCTAGGTAGCACGATATTAAAGAAATATCATGGAAACCAACATTCATTTAGTGTAAATAATATTTATGTATATCAATGGAAAAATAGTTTTTTGTTTTCATTATAATGTAACATATAAAAAACAGTTATTGGGCTACATATATGTAAATTTGTCCAGTTTTGCAGGTAATATAAAATCCTCATCAGTTGGGGAATTCTATTTGGGAGGATTGTGTATTTATTAGCATAGAAAGAAAAAAGATAGTATTTCATTGAGAACCAAAGAAGATGTATATATTGTCGATACACAAGTGTGCACATAATTATTGTGGACGAAGCAATAACTTCATGGTAAGGGAGTTAATGTGAAGTCTCCAATAAGAATACATTGAAATAATTTTAGAGAAATAAATATGTGATAAATTTAATTACATCACTAATAAAAAAATCAACTATAATTTTATCAACGAGAAGTTGAAGTAACCACCAGTGATGTTTGAGTATGTTCCTATAGAATTATAGATCACAAAAATTATGATGTTAGTCTTACACAATGAATAATATGAATGACATAAAAATTATATGGGAGTTTTGTAGACTCCCCTCAAATGAAAAGAGGGATATTGGGACCCCCTATCTTTAAGGTATGATGTGTTTTTCCAGGATATAATGATATCTGTGTTATACCCAATTGTAGTCCATAATGATATAACCTTCCTGTTTTAAAAAAAAGAGATGTTATTCATTAAAGTGGAAAAAAATTTATTAATCGTGATATGGGGAGAAGTATATTGGATGAGCTACGATGTACAAGAATCATAAAATCCAATGAAGCTAAAGGTGATCAATTAATTTATATATATCATGATATATGGAGTTCATGATGAAAATATTTCAATACTTTTAGAAAGATGTGATTTATTGATGAAATTTTCATGATACTCTTTTTTCTCATTCTGACCATGGATCATGTGGGATTAGAGTATTTGTTGAGTAAATTCATGATCAATATATTAATTGTTGGAAGATATTTTTTGTAGCAGATTAAAAAGATTTAAATAGTTATCAAAATGTGAAGAGTTTCAAAAAAAACCCAAAGGGGAGATTTCAGGGAAAAAATCACTGAAGCTGTCATCTATATTTATTGATGATGAAATTGTTTTTTGAAAATGATATATAACCATGAATTAGTATTGATGTTGTTTCAGAAGTATATATTAAAGGTGGAATAGATTCACAGTTTTATACAATTAATTTTGACTCAAAATCAAGATTTTTATTTATGGAAAAGGATGGTTTTCTAAAAATTAGTTGACATCAACAAGTTCAAAAAATGTGAAGCACAGTCCATGGATAGAAAAATAGGTACATATAATGAAAATGGAAAATATGAAAATAAACTATTTCATATATAGTAGCGATATGTATACCTTGAAGTGAACTATAATAACTATGTGGAGAAAACTACTCAATGAAGGATCATAGTTTATTGGAGGCTAATCAGTTTGTGGGAAGCATGTAGTTTTGAAGAGTGATACACTACAACAATGGGTTTTTTTCAAAATACATTGTCCTCTGCAAAGGATAAACATGCTATGCGGACCACATACCAACTCGCGGTGAAAGGTATACCACCTCAAATTTTTTCTATAATTCAGATTACTCAGTTTTTTGGATCCATTTTCCCTTATAAAGACCCCTAATTACATCATTATATAGAGATAATATTATTAGAAAAGATCATCACTTCATGAAATATTTAAAAATGTCTATAGTGGTTTGTGAGGGAGTATTCTGTGAATGGTGAGGTAGTTTTAGGAAAAAATACTGTTAATGGAGTTTACAGGGCCCTGAAGCCTATAACGAAACAGTGACCAAATAGTATAGGTGGTCTATGGAAGAAAATGATGTCTGTGGTGTTTTGAAGGACTATTAAGTAAAATGGATACAGCAAAGCACTTTCACCATGTGGTGTAACATAAATTGTGGATGAATCATAAAAGATAAAGAAGGATGCATGATAGTTTGCGGAAGGACTAAAATAGTTTGTGGAAGCACATTCTAAAAACTAACAACAACAAAAAATAAGGTCTTCAAAAAAGCAACTACCTAGAATTGAGGATGCATTACTTCATGAAAATGAATGGACCTCATGTCCATAAACTATGAATGGATCCGTTATGGAGTAATAAAGAATGGACATGGAAGAAGATGGTCCTTTCCACTGGTAGTGATCCAGATAAAGAGACTCATGGAGTGACCTGTAGGAATATAGTGGGATAACAGTAAACATTGTAATGGTAGTGATCATGGGCATCAAAATAATCTACCAAGAACCTTGTAATTTTTCAATTCACAAAATACATTGATATGGGAAAGGGAGATAATATTTCATTGTTTAAAGATGAAACATGATCTGAATGCGAATTTTTTTACCCATTTATACCCTGATTCACCCCCACTCTAATGGTATTTAACCTAATTAGGCTAATAGATTCGGTTGATGGATATGACGTAGATTCTTAAATCCTCCTTTATATGCACATCCATTTCTCAGTTTCCTAACTTTCTAATGGGGTTACCATGATCATTTGCGGTGGATACATGGGTCTATATTTTCAAATTTTTTCATAATAGTAAGATACATACCTATATAGATGGATATTGGTTGCATTGATTCATACTTATAAGCCATAATTTCCTTCTTTATAGAACTGTGTGGCTTCATGGGGAATATTTTCAATGGTGGTAGTCTCAAATCTAAACAGGAAGTAATTCTGCATTATTATTGGCTCAAGGGAAGACTTCATGGTGGAGTAATCTCATAGATCCAATATAGTAGGGCAATTCCAAATCAACCATTTTTTTTATGGAGGCCCACCAATAATCTGATTCTTATGAAGCATCATGTTGGTTAATTCTCATTGGATTTCCTCTAATTTTTGATAATGTTGGATTCTTATATAACATCAAAAACTCTATAGGATCATCTTTCTATTGGGATGAAAAAACTTTTGACCTACTAGATTCTTCAAATGTGAGAATCAGTGTTGAAATGGAACTATCTAAGCCTCACAATCACATTTTCTCCTCTAACTTGGTGAGTCCTTCAAATATTGGAAGAATATTATCTTTCATTTTCTTATGATTTTATATATGGAATATCTTATTTATGGTAATTTTATATAAATATGTTTCATGTTTCACCTATTACCAATGTCGCTCCAATCGAAAAAACATAGGTCTTAGACCCTCTTAGACTCCTAGTCTCACAAACCTACTTTCTTTGAGGGAATCTAGAACTATAGTGATGGATAAGCCAAGTGTGGCCCCCAAGCATTCTGGTTTATTGGGGAATCCTCTCATACCCCTCCCTAATTATGCTCGTATCCATGACCTTCCAATGTCTCACAAACAATCCCCTGTCTTGAAGTGGATCCCTTTATATCTTGCCCGTATTTAATTTATTGGATAGATAGTGTGTGAAATCTCCTCTGAAACCTTATACTCCAACAAATGAGTAACGAATCCTTATATTTTCTAGTACTCTTATACATATCTACTCACTCATGAACTGTAATCCCATAGTATCACTCAACCAAATATATCTTACTACTACAATATATTAAAATATTTTCATGATAGTCTAGAGAAGACTGTTTTAACCTCTCCAAGACTACCCTATGGTGCCTTAACCAGATCTCAATCTAATAGAATAATTTCCATATTTTAATCTCTATAAATGCATTCTAGGACACATAGAGGAAAAACCTTGAACCACACTGATAGTTGGTTTCCATCCTATGATTGATTTCCTCTAGGCTAGGTGTATTGGTTAAAAAATTCATCATCTCAACTGAAGTTTTCAACATTGAATCCAACGTGGTTATATTACTATAGAAAAAACACTTTCCTAACCAGACAATGAATTTTGTGAGAAGTGTGAGGGTACAACATTAATTTAATACTAAACTACAGTTTCACCACATTTGGATCATCTAGAATTCCATTATATCAATTAAACTAAAGTATTCTTCATACTAGTTTGTCACCACTAGTGTTAATACTCATGCTCATTTAATTCTGTTTATTTTTTTCTTCACTAAATTTTATGTTCATTGTAGTGGTATTTTATTTCAATATCTTGCATCATTCAAATTGGTTGATATTTTAGGGATCATCGGAGGGGATTTAAACATAATCTTGGATCCTATTCCGATGAAGGGAGGGGGTTCTTTCCCCCTTAAGGATTTTTGGACCTTCTGTACTTTACGTTATTGTTATGGACTCCTAGAGATCGAGTATATAAGAGACTACATAAAATGTTTTGACAATCAGTGAAGATGTGCGTGTACATGGAGTTCAATTGATCAATGTCCCTCTAACTATCATTTTATTTCATGTTTCCCAGGTACAAAGGTAAATCACATTGTCAGAATTTTTTTGACCACTCTTACATTCATGTTGATTTATCTTCTAAACATCGATTAGTGGACTTCTTTAATTTTTAATAGAATTTGATCAATATATATGGATATCATCAGGAGAAGAAGTAATCATGGAATAATAAATATCTTGGTACCATGGGGATTGACCTTCAAGAAAAATATTTGAAAGGGGATCTTAGATTATAGGTCAACAGACATCCTCCCCGCATGCATGACATGGAAAAGAAATCAAATGATTTGGAATTTATTGAGTTACACCTTTAGAATTATTGGTACGATTATTTTTTTTGTGATTTCATAGAAGATGAACATGATGGAAAAAATGATCTTTAGTCATGAACTCATGTAACATTGTCAATATCAGATCAAATGGATTAAATAAGATGATAGGTATACCACATACATTCAAGCATACATCAATGATAAATGTTGAATTACCATAAAAATATTTTTGGAGAATGGAACATTAACTAACGATCATGTGGTGGTGCGAGGAATGGTTGAGTATCATTTTATGTCAATTTTTATAATCATAACCCATGCATTTCAGGAGGATAACCGAGGTGTATCAACGGGGTCCTAGTGATAGCATAGACACCCCACCTTAACATGGTCGTCAGGTCCTGGACCGCCAGGTACCACCCATTGCCCCGAAGACACGTGGTCTCCACCCCGAGACCCACCCACGTGCCCGAATGTGTCAAATGACTAATGACAGTCCCCACATGCTAAGTCATGTCTTTTCCAGTGTGTTTTGTCATCACTCAAACACACCCTGGGAAACTTTCCAGAAGGTTACCCATCCAGATCACTACTCTAGCCCAAGCACAATTAACTGTGGAGTTCTAATTTGATAGACTCTTGAAAAGGAAGGTGCACATTTTTTCCATGAGTCATATCATTTAGTAATTTAATCCTTTATCATTTTGGGTTGTGACAATCCCCCCTTTAGAGAACAAAAACATTGTTGCGAGACCTAAATCTCAACCCTGATAGTGCACCACACGTAAGGCTACGTACCACCTCTCACACCAAATGTTACAAATGGGTATCGGTGATAGCACATACACCCCGCCTTAACAAGGTCGTCGGTTCCTGGCCCTCCATATACCACCAGTTGCCCCGCAGACACGTGGTCCCCACCCAGGACCCCACCCACATGTCCGAACATGTCATCTAACTAATGACCGTCCCCACAGGCCAACACATTTCGTTTCCAGTGTGTTTTTTCCTCACTCACACACACCCTAGGAAAGTTCCCATATTGTCACAATCCTGATCATTACATCAGGTCAAGCACATTTATTTATAGAGTTCTAATCAGGTAGGCTCATAAAAAGGAAGGTGCACCTTTTTGACATGAGTCATATCATTTAGTCATTTAACCCTTTATCATTTTAGGGTGTCACATGAGGGGTCATGCAGATATATTAAAATACATTCCTAAAATTGAATCCTAGATAGAAAATGAGAAATTTGAAATTGTTATTAATATTGAGGTGATCTATGAATCTATTTAGGAACTGAAATAGAAAAGTGAAGCCAACCCTAGTGGTTTCCCATATCCCATATATGATAACTCATGGGATGTTTTGAGGAGTATCATCATGCATACGATACATGTTTTATTTTAGAGATGGTAGTCTCCCCTGGTTAATTATCGACAATACTTTGGTTGAAATTCCTAATATCAATGATCTATCTTTATTGTTTAATTATAGTATAATTATCATGTGAAACATTCGGTATAATTTCCGAGCCAATATGATTATTATACGTTTATCTTTACACCTCCCACAATAGATATTAAGGAAAAATCATGGGTTTTTGCAGGGGATAAAAATCCGCACTGCTATCTGCCAATCTCAAGAGATGGTGTGATAAGAAAACCAATTGTTTTTGATAAAATATGGATATAAAAATTGATATGGATAGGGTGTGTGATTTGATCAATTATAATTTCAAAATCTAGTTGATTAACGACATTGGGATCTCTTCTTGGTCCTTTGATATAGTTATCAGGTTTATTAACTTAGCATGACTATCTATTTATATTTCGGGGAGGAAATTTTTTATTTTAATGATATTAAGAATTAAGGCAATGAGATCCGTTACCACCAATTTGGTTTATCATTACCCAATAAACCCTCAGTCGTCCCATCGATAATAGATTCATGGATGAACCATTTGGCCTTATCACTACAAATCTGACTTTGGTGGAATCTCCCATCTAATTTTCATAGACGAGAAGATCTATTGTGTCAATGCTAATAAAAGATCAATCTATGGTGTTAATAAGGCCATGGAGGTTTATGGAAAATGTATTGGAAATTCAAGAACCATGAGAAGAGTTATTTTTTTCACTAACTGATGCCTAGACATGTGTGTCAATTCCCTGGATAGATTCTTTAGTGTGCATAGAAGAGGTTACCTATATAGTACATGTTGTCCCTAATTTATTCACACAAAATACATATACAACACTATGATATTGTTATAATAAAATAACTAAGTTTATCTGGGACTAGAAGAAATGATACTTATCTTTTGGAGGATGACATATTATGTTTACCTATGTTCAATCGTCCATCCTCATGCATTTATTACCATCTATTTTAGAATTGAAGTGTGTAAATTTGGGTATAAGGGAAAGTTTGAATTATTTCGTATTAGATGTGAGTTCACAAGGAAAATACTAGTGAGTTTCATAGTATAGTATGGAAGGAACAAAGAGGGATGGAGGCATAGATATTAAGAATGTTTATAGAATGATGGTAAGTCTGCATATGATGTTATCATGTTAGTTAATTGAGGGTTATAAATAATGTGGAATTTTTTCATGTGAATGTATGGAATAAACAATGATATTCATATTGAGAAGGTATCTTAACTATAAAATTTAGTTCACACACACATCTTGAATATACAATGTTACTCCCAGTGGATCTTAGGATAAGGTGACATAATTGTTTGGAACCATAATTAGGTTAGAAACGGTTTGGGTTTTCCTGGAATACCTTCACTGGATATTACATTTTTATAGCCCTGTATGAGTCCTTATTTCATCCAATATATTCTTAATAATAAATAGTTTTAGATTTTTGAGGGAACTATTCTGAACACTGATCATTATAATGTAGATATTTTAGGTTCCACGTCAAAAACATTTTCAGCCATAGACTATCATAGGATGATGTTGTCCTCCACTCAAATTATTTAGTGGGGAGATAACATTTGATGCAAGTAGTTACATATAAATCTCAATTTTATCTTATGGAATATCATGAATCATTATTTATCCACTAATGAAAACATGTTGAAAAATGATATTAATCTTGTTTTCAAATTCACTAGTTTCATGAATCATCAATAATCATATTTATAATACCTTTTTGATGGATAATAGGAACATGTAGATTGGAGATCCTTGGTGGTTTATAGTTGAATAATTTTGGGAGAAAATGAATACCTCTATCATCACCATATGCTTCTAGGGTGCTAACAAATGTGTTATAGTGAAGAAATTTTGAAAAATAATTCTGGTGGGGGGTTGTTGGTGTATATAGAAAGAACAGAACAAATCCGATAAAAAGGGACAAATTCTTCTAGATATGAAATCAAATTTAGAAGAAGAATACTGATTTTGTACCTAATATGTCTGATTATAAATTAGGAAAATTCCTCATCCATCATCTTGCTGAATATTGGTATTTTCCTCCATCCATCCACTATATGTCCACCTTATAAACAATGGGTTCTGTAGAACTACCACATAGAACTAGATTCAAACTCAAAATGGACAGGTATTACATTATGGGTTTTATGTGGAGTGTTGCAATATTTTATGACCATAATGAATCTAATATCATGTAAATCACTGTTTCATTTGAAAATTTCATCTTACATCAAGAATAATCATATGGAAAATACACAAAATTGTGTCTTTGTAATTAGAGAATAATTCAACAAGTGTCAATTAAATATTATTCCCTAATGATTCATAATGCATTAACATGACAAGGTACCACCCCATGGTCTATAATCTACCATGTATGAAGATGCATGTATCTCATCTTAAAACTAAATTTTGTCTTTCATACGCAGTAAAGGGGAACGATTTTTTCGACTTCCTATCATCGGCTTCTTCTATTACCACCCATGGTGGAGTGGTCACTTTTGTATAATGGGATCATTTTATCTCGTAAGTATTGATTTTGTTAGATGAGATAAACTCAGCCTCTATTACATTTTACCCCCATAGATCCCTTTCACTTTTTTTGTATTTTCATTCACTTTTGAGATCCTGTTTTTTTACTTTGCCGAATTAAATTATATAATGATTTTAGTTATATACTATCAAGACCTAATATTTATAACATATATATTAAAACTGGTGCTAGGAATAAGAATTATGACTTTTTAAAAATTATTAATAAAATTTCAAGATAAATAAAATACATTGTAAAATTAGGGATCATTTTTTATTAATTCCTTTATATGATTCCAATATTATATATATTATCAAAAATAATTTTGTTTCTCACTATAGGTAAATATTATAAATAATATATATATATATTTTATATTTTATTCTTAAAAATAAACATCACTTTTATTAAAATAAAAATGTCAAAAAATAAATTATTGTTATTTTTTTTACTTTTTTGAAAATATTGATTTTTCAATGCACAGTGAACCATAAAATATCATGTGAATGATTTATTTATTTTAAGTACATTATGAAATTGGTAAGTGGAATTATAAATTTATTTCTATTATAAACCAAAATTATATTTTTTTATTTATATTTAATGTGATTTGTTATCTTTTAATCATCTTTATCCTAGATTCATCAAAAAATTTTATATATAGGATTAAAAACACATTAATATGAGAACTATTTTTATGTGATTAATGTTTCTCCATTTTATTTATTTAAAATAGAGACTATAAGGGAATTATTTAGATTAAATTTATAGATTATATATATATACACATAATTATTGAAATTCATAATATGGTGATTATTATCCATATAATTAATATAAAATAAGTTTTCCCTAAAAATTTTCATTTTACTCTAAAATCACTCTTCATCACACTTTTTGGGATACATATAAAATGAATTTATATCATGTATAGAGTTTGGATTTGTAAGAACCACTTATATATTTTCAATCCTAATAATATAAATTATTTAATATATCCAACTAATTCATTTTCATTAAGAAATCTGAAAATAGTAAAAAATCATTTAAATGGTAAAAGTGTCAATCGAGTTAACATAGGTTAAACCTAACTGATAATCCCACCATTTTCATATTAATTATTATTTTATTAATTTATTTATATTAATATTGTCATATTCTATAAGTAAAATTATTAAAGGACTCTTTTAAATGAATGTGTTGTATATAATAATTTCTGTAAATAAAAAGACAAAATATCACTTTCTTTCTTTTAAATATCTCTTATATGTTCACATTGGGATATATATAGGTGGTGAATGATTATTAATTATTAATTTTAGGATAATGAAATTATATTAACTACGGTAATTTTATTTTAATTTTAATTATTATATTTTAACCATAAATGATTTTTCAATGATGACACAACACAAGTGAAAACAGTTCAAAACACAAGGTAAATAATTTAAAAACCATTAAAAGTAATATATATAGGATTATATTTGAATAAAAAAGAATTTTATAGTTAATAATGATGAATTATTTATGGTGAAATATATTATATTCAAAATTAATTTATGTCTCGATGTCATTAAATTCAAATGAAATGAATAACTTCAAAATTAATATTAATGATCTTTTATAATAAATTAATTTTTTATATTTATTTTCAATTGAAGAAACTATTAAAGATGAAAATAAGAAAGTTAAGTGGTCTAAAATTTCTACATTATTCCACATAATATCAAATTATTATCTTATAATTAAAATTATACACCATTAATTTAGAAAATTTTGTTAGCATAATTAAGGTTATAATTTTTTTACTAAGGTTAATCAAATAGATAAGAGTTATTTTTCTAATTAAAATAATATATATTCTACTATATAGAAATATATATACCAAATTATATAAAAAATACCTATAATTTAGTAATTATTCTATTTGAATATGAACTTTTTATAATGTAATAAAGTAAGAAATTCTTTAATAGTTCCCCTCACCTCACTTATAAAATTGAACCCAATAACTTATCTTCTCTATACATAAAGAACAATATTTTTCAAAAAAAAACCTTTCCCAAATTTCATCCTTAATTTGATCCATATATCTTTGAACCCTTGTATTGATCATTAATCCAATCAATGAAGGATTTGGTACAAAACTAAAGAGGTTGTTGGGAGAAGATGTATATTTATTAATCGATATTTTTTTAATTATTTCTTCCACCTCTATAAAATATTGATCAACCATAAAAATATTATAACATAGTTATATTTTATATATTGATTTTCTGTTAATTTAATATCATATATCCATCTCTTCTTCCAACCAAAGTAAAATGAACTATTTTACTTTTGTAAAATGGACTATGTTCTACAAAATCATTGTAATTTGTTTTATTTCACCACCTCGTAAAACTAGTTGTAATAATGGAGTAAATATATATATATATATATTAATTACATTTCAATAATTATAAAAAAAATATAAGTTAATTTTAAATATTTCTATTCACTGAAAAATGATAACATTGATTATTCGTATGTGTGGACTTTCCCCCATGAAGTGATATGATTTGTTTTATATCACCATATCACATTGAATATATATATATATATAATTATATTAAAATAAATTATATATTATTTTTAAAATATTTATTAATATGGAATGAATAAAAATACTTTATTTATTCTATAATGATCGTTAATAAGATGGAAAAATTACTCATGCATACATATGACCCACCATCTCCTTGATTATAACATAGTAAATATTTCATAACCAAATATAACATATTTTTATAAAAAATAATTTATATTTATAACGTTTAATTATTTTATTAATATAATTCTGGAGATGGTGGAATAATGACCTTTTTAGACATAGTCAAACTACAGAAGTCATTTTTGACATAGGAACTCAATATCATCAAAACATCTAATGTGAAAATTATTTATTATGTAATTAAATACAATACGTAGTTAATAAAATAAAAATAAAAATAAATATTAAATTCATTCTTATTAAACTAAATAATTGCCGTGAGCTTATTATTCTTGTATATAAATAATATATGCAATGAGTGAGACATGAGGTATATGACTTCGTCAGATTTTCCATTCGTTGAGGTATGTTATTATGATATGAACCAATTTCATTTATATGGTGTATATAATATCCTTTGAATTATATATCATTAATCCATCATACATATTTTTTTTTAAAATATCAATTAACATTATTTTAACTAAGGATAATTTTTATGAAAGATACCATATGAAAAATGGGATTCATAACTGAAGTTCTTTTCATTGGGTAATATTACTTCAACATTGTATTGAATATTCTAATATTATATTTGTAATGAGTTCTGATTAATTTATATCTTATTTTTGATTTTTTATGTTGATTTAAATTTTATATGTGTAATCAATTTATTGATTATTTCTCACTTCAACAATATGATCATTGTCAGAGATTTCATCTCATTTTACACACCCTCAAGAAATAGTGGGTATCATGCGCCAATTGATATATAATCAGTGTATCGACGATTATTTGATATGTAACATCATAAATATCTTTATATTCATGGTATTTATTTATTCCCTTGAATTTATTTCTATCTTGTAGCTAATGATTCAAAAAGATACCAATGTGAAAGGAGTTTATTTCACAATGTCATTGTTGTTTGGGATTTTCTACTTTTATGACTCTGTTGGGAGAATTATTTGATATTTACATAATAATTAAATTTTTTTCTTCTCATTTGGTAATGTATGAAAAATATATTTTTACATATATTTTTTCCTTTTTAAATACTCTAGATGCCGAAAAAATTGTTTTAATGAAACATTGCATTTTTTTATACTCCATTCGAAATCATTATTTTCATGCAAAAATTTTTATTAAAATTATTTAATGAATATATTTACTATTATCCATTAAATCATTAATGATGTTGTTACACATATAAATTTTTTAAAAAAATATTTAATATAAACATAATTTTTTCCCCAACAAGGTACTTTTTGACATAATACAAATGATGTGAAAGGAATAATTTTTTTCATACTCAATAATGAAATCATAATATAGATTAATGAACTCAAATTTATTTGAATATTAATTTAAATTTTCATAATTTTCTTCTAAAATTAAATCTACATCCCAATATTCAGGAAATTTATATTTTTTAAAAATTAATCTCAAATTAAAAAAGAAAATTTTACTCAACAATGTTTAAAATGATATTTTGTTGGTATTTCTATAAATAAATTATATTAACCAATTAATTTTCTTGTAATACCCTTTAAATATATTGTAAAAATTCAATCATTATTATTTCTGTGTACAATTTATAATGGGTTAATTGGGATAGAAGTGACATTCACTTTCATTATTATTTTTTATTCTTTAACATTCCCATAAAAAATTCACATTATTGTGATCGTTGAACATAATATTTATCTTAGATATCCACTAAATTTTTAATAGTAATTATTATTACCAAAACCATAAATTATTTTTCAATATGCTGATTTACATTGAATGTAACTACACTAACTGTGGAATTAATGGAAATATGTATTCATTACTAAATACAAGTATTTTTTTGATAAGGAATATTGATTATAAACTGAATTAACTATTATTTATATAAGGAATGAGTTGGAAATATAGTAATAGATGGGGAATGGTTATAAATATTCCCTCAATACATTTATAGGTCTCATGATACCAATCAATATCATAGTATTGAATAGGGTTCTGGTTTATAGCAAGAAATTGATTACATTGTATTTGGGTAAGGACTTTAAGTTATAAATATCATGATGTTTGAGATCAATAAGACTAATATTAAGATTCTTATTAAATGGAAATAGAATTTTAATTATCCTAGATATTAATAAATTAATATTATACATGGTTGATTTTCATGCTCAAGTTATTGATTAAATGACTTGTGTTTTATGTTATTTATCATAACGTAACTTTTTTGAATTATTTATTCATTATAAAATACAACGTATTTAATCCTTACTTAGAATCTTATCTCACTGTTATTTATTTTAATATACATAATATTTGATTAAGGGAACTTTTATTTTCTTAAACGATGAAAATAAATTTACTTCTATTTTAGTCTATATTTATGTTTTCCAATATAATGTGTTATTAAAGTATTTATATAGTTAAAAATGACTAATAAACTATTCGTCTCTTAAGGATATGACCACTTTTCTATAATTTTAGTATAGTTATTTAACCACT
Source organism: Viscum album (assembly GCA_963277665.1). NCBI lineage: Eukaryota > Viridiplantae > Streptophyta > Magnoliopsida > Santalales > Viscaceae > Viscum > Viscum album. Next base: position 1,005,649,616 of record OY728119.1, on the reverse strand, counting down.
TTCTATAGGATACTGGTTCAGGGGTATGTTTAGTTTGTTTCAAATGAATAATTTAAGAAATCTAGAGATCTAGATTTAGAGAAACAGTAATTAGGGAACATAACCCACTATCTGACATTAGATATGTTCCCCAAATACACTATGTTTTATGTTTGAGATTATGATTTTTTTATATTTATTAGGTACCATCATGGGTTAACAAGCATTAGGATAATAATTATTTTATTTTCATAGATTCCCCTTCTGAGATTTTACGTGATTTATGAACAATGTAGATTTTTTTCATTTGAATTAATGTTTGAGGTATATGTAACCCCATCGTATAATATGTGTTATTGTTATAATTTTATTTTATGAATAATGATGTTATAAATTATTAACATATTATTAATTTCATTAATAACCTGTCACGTTAATATAATTTTTATTGTCTTAGGAATAGTAGTCAATTAGGAATATATTATTTGTTGGAAAAACATAAGACATACAGAAAACCATAGTGGTTAAAATTTTATTTAATGATAAATTTTGTTTTGGACATGTTAATAATATTTTGGAGAGTGTTATAGAAATTATATAAATATTGATTTACAAAAAGGATAACCCACATGTTAGGAATAGTCATAACATATTTTTCAAGGCCATGGAACTTGATCCATAAACCAAAGGGTGAGAAAAATACAATTCCCACCATTACACTACATTATGTAATGGTTTTAGGAATTTTTTATGTAAATATATAAACATTTAAATTTTAATTTGATTTTTGAAATCATAATATAGTATCAAATATTTTTTAATGGTAATTAATCATATTTCGACGATACTCTTTATTCGGTTAAGGTATATATAACCATTAGGATTAACATAAAAGATAATTTTTGAAGAAATAAATTTAATTTTTAGGGATGTATGTTATATGTAACTATATAATAACTGTTAATAAATAATTATTTAATCTTCAAAATTGTGGGATAATATAGATGCATGGTTATTTATTTATTAATTAATCTTTGTTGAAACTTCGGCTGGAATTTTTAATTAAAATGTGTCATTTATTCATATGAAGGCTTTTAAATTTTTGTATTAATCTTATACTATTGTAACCATTTCAATTTAGGATAATATTTAAATATATGGGGAAATAATTTTTAATTTTTTATGGATATAATGTTATATTAAATTATAATTTTAATGTTTCATTTATAAAAAAATATTATAGGATATTTATTTCTAGGAATATGAGATGATGTGGAAATTGATCGATGCCCAATGAAAGAAAGATATTTTTCTTAAAAAAAGATGTAAAGAAAGTATATCTTCTTATATTATTTTCATATATATTAAATGAAATTATATACACTATGAAGAGGACCTTGAAACAAAAAAAATCATATTGTAGTCTCACTTAGTTAGTCAATTTCCATTTCACCAATCATAAATTTATGGATTTCTATTCATTAAATTTCTCATGAATATGTTATTTTTAGCTATCAATTATAACTTGAGAGAAATTTTCTTCACCATTTATATATTTTATCATTCCACTAATTCTATTATATTTTGAAATATATTTTTTAAAATTCTATATTACCGTTGTGTTTCACTTTCTCTCTTTTTAAGAGGACGTTTTTTACACTTTTACAATGTGGTTTTTTCTGGAAAAAAGTATTTTTAAAATTTTTAACCCATAATTTCCACGAACAATTTTAAATTTATATGATTTAATTTATTTAATATTGGTACAATTTAACAACTATATTTTTTATAAGAAGAACATTTTTTTCAGTAGTGTACACAACATGCATCACCGAGCCTAAATGAACTGAGATATACATTTTAATTATTGCCATCATAACATAGTAATTAAAAAATGGATGTATGAATAGAAATAAATAAAAATTTAAAATTACATAAATATATGCTATATAAATAAAATATATGTATAAATTAGGACCCAATTTTTAGTAAATTCTTGGTAGGCTTTAAAATATTTATGTTTCATCAAAAAAGTATATTCATTTTTTTTGTGATTAAATAATATAGTTATTTTATTTTCTATTTTAGATTTTCTTTTTTAAATGGAACATAATTTTTTAAATAGTAATTTTCAAATTAACCTTGTGTAAATGTTTTGGGATTTTTCTAAAAACTGTGATTTTTAGCCAATAGTGGAAAATATAGTTCTTTTTGTAAAATCATCATTGATTTTCAATAAAAGAAGTAATTTAAATGTCTAATTATGATTTAAATTTTAATTAAAACTAAATAAAGTATTATTTATTTATATTTAATATATTTAATTACTTTTTAATCATCATTACACTTGATTATGCTAAATGATTATTTTTATTTATTAAAATAGATTGTTCTGAAAACTGTTTTTATGTTTATACTGTTTCTTTATTTTAATTAATTAAAAAAACCAAGTATGATTAATAATTTAAATTAAATTTATTTAATATATATATATATATTAAAATTCATATAATGAATAATTCTACTCATAGAGTTATTATAAAATCAAAATTTTTCAGGAGAAATGAAATTCTATAAAAACTATTTTCACCAAACATTTTTTGATTCATATAGAATTATTTATTTTCACTTATAGAGATTGAATTTGGTAAAATTGATTCAATATTTTTAATCATCATAATTTATATTATTTAATAAGTAAAAATAAAATTCTGTAATTATAAATAGTAGATACAATAAAACACGTGTCACTACGGTAAAGGGATAAATCAGATTAATATTTGTTAAAGCGTAGTGATAAGGACTCCATTTTTGTTCTTAATTATTATTGATTGAATTTATTTAAATAATAATATTATTATTATTGAGATTAAAAAATATATGGAACATGTTTCTATGAAATTAACCTATATAAGAAATTTCATAAAGAAAATGACAAAATATAACTCTATTTCCTTTAAATATTAGTAATATATTCACAGTGGGATAAAAATAATTGACGAGTAAATATGAAATGTCATATTTCATATAATTAATATATATTCTAGTTGTTAATTTATTTTAAATATTTTTAGATTATATTTTTACCTTAAATTCTAATAAAGTGCAGACACAATGCTTGTGTAAACAATGTAAAACTCACGGTAAATTATTTGACAAAAATTATAAGTAATGAATTTTGGATGCATTTTAATTTAGAAATAATATTATAGTTAATAATGATATATTATTGTTATTTAATTGTAAAATATTATAAATTAATTATCATATTCTGATTTTTAATTTCAAATAAAATTAATAGAATAAAAAATGATTATAATGATATTTTTTTTCAAATAACATTTTGAATTTTTTTTACGAAACTATGATTCAAGAATTTTTGAAAATTAGGATGATAAATGATCTAAAATATGGTACCTTTTCCATTTATTATATAATTTTTTATCTTATATGTAAAATTATTAGCCTTCTATTTGAAACATTCGTTACCGTAGTTATGGTTCGAAAAGATTTTTCATAGGGTTAAACCTAAAGATAACTATTAGTTTTATTTTTTAAAACATATAAATTTTAATTTATATTCATATATATACACAATACTATCCAGTATTACAATCAGATGTGATTTTGATATATTTTAATCCAATATGTATTTTTTTAATTATAATATAATGAAATTACAAAAGTACGCATCCAATCATTATAAAAGAGAAACCCTCCCCCATCCTCATACCATTTTTCTAAGTCATTTGGATCAACCTATATCATACCAAATACATTAGTTTATCCCCCACCCACATCCTTGGGGTGTTTTTTCAATTATAAATAAAAAAATGTAAGTATTTTGGAATAATAAAAAAGGCATTCTGATAAAGAGGTATTGTTCTTAACCAAGCATTTTTATTTTATTCCTTCATCCACCGAATTCAATTATTTTTCATCCATTACAATATAAAAAAATAATTTTAAAAAATATACTAATATTTTATCAATCTAATGACATAACATATATCCATATCCTATTCCATCAAAGGGGAAACAAAACTATATTTCAAGTGTAATGTGGAAATGAACTACATGACCTGATGCCATTTTTTCCCATCACCTACTCGTAAAACATGTTGAACTGATTTAATATATATATATATATAATTCATTAAATAGATATAATTATTATAAGTTTATATATCATTTAATATCTTACATTTATATTCACTAAAAAATGATAACATCATTCATTCGTACATGTGGAATACCGACTTGACTAAGCACTCTGATTCATTATTATACCCAATCACATGGATGATATATATCAGTAAATTTAATAAAATAATATTATACATAAAATTTTATAATCATTATATAGATATGAAATAATTTTTTCTTTCTTTCCATAATGATCATTGAATAATGTAAACATTACTAATGTGTTTGTACAACCTACCATTTCCATTATTGTAATGTATATAATTTTTCAGAACCATCTTTCATGGTTGGGATTAAAAGAATAATTTATGTATAAAAATGATTAATATACAATTATTAAAATTATTGATATTATGGAACAATGACCTCATTGTCCATATTCGAAGTACCGAAGTCATTTTGAACATGGGAAATCAATATCATCAAAAAATACAACATGAACTTATTTGAATTTGTAATTAAAAAATATATTACGAAATAAAAATAAGTAATAATATAAAGTAATTTTTTTTATTATATTAAATATTAAACCAATGTTTATTATTTAAAATTATAAAAAATGGACATGATTAGTCAGAATTCAGGTAAGTAATTTCCTCATTGTTTCATTTAATTGAGGTGTATATTTATGTTACGCCGTAATTCCATTCATTTTTTGGAATATAATTCCATTTTAAAAATTACAATGAATCCCTTATAAAATAGGTTATTGTTTGTTTAAAATCAACTTATTTTGTCCATTAGTTTTTGAAATATATTTTACTAAGTGGTAAGTGCTTCATAACTTAATTTTGTTTCACATCGTTATATAGATTCTTTATTGTATTTTCTATTGTTAGATTTTTTTTGTAATGAATTTTTGTTATTTTATGATTTATTTCAAATATATTATATTTATTGACATTTTTTTAAAATAATTAATTATTTTTTTATACTCACATTAGCGGTATGACCATTTTAAGAGATCTTGTCTCAATTTACACTTCATTGAGACATATTCGGTATTATACACCTACTTATATATATGAGGTGTATATAAAAACCCATTTACATTTTATGTCATTATTCAATATATATTCATAGTATTTATTTTTCATTTTATGTAATTTCACTCATTGGTATTATGATTCAAATGTTTTCAATGTGGTTAGGGTTTATTTAACAATTTCATCATTATTCAGGATTGTTTAATTTTACGTCTCCACGGGAAGAATTATTTGTAATTTACATATTAAAGGAAATATATTTTCTTATCATATATTTATTTATGAAAAATGTAATTTTTTTACTTTCATATTTATCTTTTAAATACTTCTATGATATATATATAATTCTTTTAAGGAAACCCAATTTTTTTTCTTATCTGTCAAGAGTCATTTATTTCATATAAATAATTTCAGTAACATTTTTTAATAATATGGTTCTTTTTCATAACCCATATCATTGCGAATCATGTTGTTACTACAGATCCTCACCTCGGATATGCCAGGGGATGGACACTAGCACTGAGAATTCATATAACTTACTTGGGAGGCCTTTGCCTAATTACCTATAGACACACACACATATCCAAGCCAATACACTGATGAAATTTAAAAAAACTGATATCCCATTCATGAAAACATATAATCATATAACCAAGGTGTGATATGATGTATAATAAAGTCAACGAGACAACACAAAATCCCTCCAAAATGAGTATGAAAACAAAATCCCAACATGTATTTAAGCACAAGGATTGTTGTGAAAAAGTACCACCAAAGCACCTTAGTCTATTTGGTCTCACTAAGCACCATATGGTCCTGGTATGCCTTGGACTCTATCAAAACAAAGATCATGTACATTACCTATTATTGTGTGGGAAAATCCCATGCATGGGTGAGTATAAACATGCACTATAGGAAACCCAGAAACTATAAATCATACAACATAGGAAACAAAGTCAGTTGTAGAACGATATTTGTCTATAATAATAATAATAAAAATATCCAGATATATTCAAAAATGAAAAATAATATAAAGGTAAGTCACAATCATACTATACCATTAGATTATTCTTGCTCAAATATTCCATTAATCAGTCATCTAGGAGAAAACCCTCTTTATTCACATGACACTGATGATTTCCATCAGAGAGGTCCAACCAATTTGTTCGTGTCATTAGAAATATCACGTTGATTATCTAAAGAGAATACAATACCTATATGAGGACCACCTGTAAGTCCATATATTAATAAAAAAATCAATTTTTATAAACCCACAATGTAGAGGATTGACACCCATGTATGTTGGTCACATAGATTCTTATAACACCACCTTGGGTGCGAAGATGAATAAGGGAACCTACTCTGTCCTCTTTTGGGGATTCCAACAAATCTATCCAAGAAGTCCCATTTAATGGGTCATATTCCTAGAATTGGGATATTATTCTATACAAACCTTTATATAAAGGATGATGGGAACATACCCTAATAAAAGATTTCAAAGATACATATAAAAAAGGTTCCAATTCATGAATATAAGAGTACACACTGTGTAGTAGGGGTCACTCATCATGTCCCTTTACCCCGAGTACTTCTAGTGTAAATGGACCATGTATCTTGTGTCTGTATATGTATAAGTACGCAACATGTAGGATGCCCATGTATTCTACTTGTGTTCTAGTACATAGCTCCATACCATGTACATTATCTAATTTAATTGTACACTGCTCAGCTCGTGTACCTGGTCCAGGCTGTGTCTATGTTGGGATTACATTCTATGTTGGGAATATTTATAATACATAACATTTCTATGTACATTCTAAAGTATATATTATGTTCAACAGTGAAGGATGAAACCCCTTGTGATAGTGGTATGACAACGTGAGAATCATAACATCCTCTGGAAACCATAGCCACCACTTTGGGGGGCCACGCGTCGTGTCATCCCAGATTATGTGCCGTGTTGACTGGATTTTTTCAGAAACAATCATTCTTCTTTATGAATAATCTCATGCCACTCACTTCTTATATCATTTCTAATAATTTCATTAATCAAGGATCATCTCACTTGAGGCTCTTTATCACTCAAAAAATCGATTCCATCGTTAAATCCATTCATAAAATATATATATAGTTCGTTCTTTATTCCACAGTAATGAACACCAAATCGGATATCTTGCATCACTGGAATCACTCCATCTCCATCATCATAAATTCTTCATTACACACTATATCTTGATCTATAATTTTTTATATTTTCGCTAAGAAATGGGTTTGAAATGGTCGATTGATCATGATTTTTTTAGTCATAGACGAAATGAAGAACACCGATGTTGAACGTAGAACTACAGTAGATGGGCACAATAATAGATATTAGGAAATAATCTCAATCAATTTTTGTAATAAAATGTTTTCATTATTTTTTGAACAAAAATTAAAATAAATCAATTCATAATATATTCTCACATCAAATCCCAAAAAAAAAACAATCTCTCATCACAATTGCATTGTGTGTCAATCTGTTCATTGATTGATTCATGTTCATCATAGTGATCAAGAACTGGGAATATTCATATCAAAACACGTTTCATACCTCTATTTGTATTAATCTCTAATGAATAAAGAATCAATGTCATATTCTTTGGTGAGATTCCATGACTTTGATGTGGATCAACCGTAGATCCATGATCTCATCATTGTTAACCTTATAGAATTATGCATAAGTATTTCCAACATCCCTTCAACATCTCAAGGGTTATGAAAATAACCCTAGAATTTTAATTGAATATTATAATTAAATAATTAAAAGTATTTGTGTCATGAATTAAATTTAAAATAAATTATTAATTTTTTTATTCATATATGTACGCACGAGAAATTTTAAATAAATGACCCATGCTGACTAATGCTAATTCATTTTAGGGTAATCCTTCCATTATGAACTCGATTGTGAACTAATATTTCTGATTTGGGAATCCATTTAGGTGTTATTCCACATTTTTATGAAAAAATGTCTTCGGGAGCTATTTAATATTTTTCCAACAATAAATCCAACCACATTGGGCCTTAGAGTCACAAGCCTTCATAGTTCCTCATATTTAAATTAATCCCTATAATATCCAAAAATAATACATAGAAAATTAGAGATATTAAATTATCCCCACATTGGGGTTTTTTCCCTGAAAATTCCAAACATGGGATACTCAAAATGATGTGGGTATTGAAAATGAATCTAATCCAATCACTCACATGTGATCTCTAAGATATTCTTGTGTTTCTGAAAGACAAAAACTAAATTAAAAAATTACCCAAGAAGAATCAGGTCATGTCGATCCTTGATCACTACAAGGTACATAGAAAAGGTTAATCCATCATCGATGCCAAGCATTCCCCAATTGATAATGTGTGATGGGTCATTCATGTACCTTCTTAGATGTTACATGTGGTCACGTATTGAACCCATTATAACTACAGTAGTATAACTAAAAGGTATGACACCTCACCAACTCTATATAGTATCTAGAAAAGGAAGATGGACCTCATAGATTCATTTCCACCAAATCCAAATATCCATAATCCACATCGAGGTGAAACGTGTCACGACCCGACCCTACCCGGGCTTGAGCCGCAACTACCCCAAGCCCGCCTCCATAGGCCAGGGGCTGGCGACCACCGCTGAAGGAACAATAAATTGGGGAGGCCTTTGCCTAAGTACCTGTACACACACCCACGCAGCACACTCAATGCCAAACTGCAGAGTAAAAGAAAATACAAGTAAATAAAAAGGGAAACTGCTATAAATAAACCCCAATGTGCATCGACCTCTAAAAGATACAAGTAAAGTGCTGAAAAGGGAAAAGGGAAAAACACGCGCCCAACCAGAAAAGGTGCCACATCCCGACAACAGGTAAACAAAAAGGAACATCTGACGGGTCTCCCACCTAGATCTTGACCACGACCACCGCACGCTATCCAAGCTCCCAAGCCCCTACGCTCCACTAAGGTCACGACCAACCTGTCCATCGTCTGCAAGGGAACACCAAGTGCAGGAAAAGCCCAAGCATGGGTGAGTATAAAAATACTCAGTAGGATACCCCGAAGGCTCGAGGGAGCAACAAAGGAGGAACCGAAGGGTGAGCAGTAGAGCGAATAGGAAAAGTAAAGGAGTACAACAGAGACTGCAGTAAAGAGTATAGCTCAACCCAACAAGAGGAGAGAAGGTAGACTCATCTAGACACAAGGATTTGGAAACGGTGAGAAGATGAACTTCCCATCGAGTCTTCGCTACCTATAGCAGGAGAGTAGACTCGTCCAACCATGAGAAGCTAGACATGGAAAGCATGTGGAATACCTCGCGCGTCTTCGCCTCCCCTGGAAGGAGAGTAACCAAACCCAAGAAGTGGGTACTATAACAAGGTATATACAAGTCCATATGCTCAATAAAGAAGCCCAAACAAGATCGTAAGGGGATCTCCATCCCGTAGCTCAACCCAAGAAAGAGTATCCCACAGTCCCAGAAGTAACACCATCGATGCCCAGCATCCCGCACGTCTGACTGGAACCACAAGCCAAAGGGCTCAATCACCACACCTCGAAACTATCAACTTTGGGCGGCATTGACTCGCCCGCACGGTTTTAGGTCGCGTTACAAGGACGTGTCTCAGTGGGGAAAAGAATTCCTCGTACTTGAGAGTTCTGGGGGAACGTCAACCACAACTAGTCACTGCCCTGTAGTCGAGAGGTATGCTCAAAGTCGACAGGCAACCCCCTGCCCAGCCCTGCTGGAGGATCCCAGGAAGTCAACGGGTTCCCACTACTGGGAGACCCGGAAAGTCGATGGGTGCCACACTGCCCAGTCCCATAACAGGGTAATCCATTGGAGGGTGACCCGGCTAAAGTCGGCGATGGGACCACTGCCCAGCCCAGATAGAGGTAACCCGACATCAGGGACCACTGCCCAGCCCAGCTGGAGGTAAGCCCGACATCGGGGACCACTTCCCAGCCCAGCGGGAGGTAAGCTCAACATCGGGGACCACTGCCCAGCCCCGCTGGAGGTAAGCCCGACATCAGGGACCACTGCCCAACCCCGATGGAGGTAAGCCCCGAACTACTCTGGCCATCCCTACTAGATGGTACTGCTCGGTGAACACTGCTGTACTGGCCATCCCTGCTGGATGGTAACCCACTGGCGAGCCCTACTCGAAACAACCTCAGCTCTGCTGGAACAACCTCAGCCCTGCTGGAACAACCTCAGCCTTCCTGGAAACAACCTCAGCCCTACTGGACCAACCTCAGCCCTATTGGAAACAACCTCAGACCTGATGGAACAACCTCAGTCCTACTGGAACAATCTCAGCCCTGCTGGAACAACCTTCTGGGTAGAGGATCGGTGCCCGCGTAAAGTGCTGGTCACACTTAATCCACAAGAACTCTACGAGGGAACACGGGGTGATGGGAGAAACTCCCCAGGCCTCACAAGGAAATCCCGCTCTGATCTGCTGAGTCACTGTCGAAGCGGACAGAGACACCTCATCCCAGAAAGTGGGGAAAACACCCACGCTGCACGAACACCCGTAGTCGCAGGCGGTGTCGTAGTCTGGTAAAAGGGAACAGTACTGAAACCCCTCACAGCCGAAGAAATAGATGAACCAAACCATATCTTCCGGTCAAACCATCAAGAACAAGACCAGGGGGAGACCACTCAACCCTGCTGGTCAGACAAAACAGCACCAGGCCAGGGGAAACTCTGCCCTGCTGGTCAAACAAAAGAGCACAAATGTAGGGGAAAAATCTACCCTACTAGTCAAACAAACGAGCACAGAGGGACCCTCTACGTTGTGAGAGGTCAAAGTACGTAAAGTAGATCGCGGCATGCATGTGGGTCCCACAAGATGTGTGGTCCCAAGTCAACCCCAACTGAGCGCACAAACATCCTCAGGTACAAACAACCACACGTACCTCCAAGCGCTCCTGTATACTCCTGGAGTATACCTCATTCCAGCCAAAAGGCTATCGTGCATACGACACCTAGCATCAACGCAAAGGAGTGACGTAACAACTCCACCTCAAAGGCTCAGGAACGACCAACCACAACTTATGACCCATTTGTATCACTCTCCCAAGAGTGTGTGATCACAAGCCAAGGGTCCGCTACAAACAAGGTAGGAAGAACCGCCACTGGAGCACCCCTCATGCTCCACATTCAACAAGATCATGCAAGAGGCTCTGCACCACCAAAGGGATCGCACCGCTGTAATCCTCACGGAAAAAACATGTGAGATCGACTACTTACTCGCCTCTAATGGAAATACGATGAAAAAGTCACCAACACCGCCTCACGCCCGAACGACGTCCTGTGATCCCAAACCTAGACCCCGAAAATAGTCGGGCGCATCGCACCATTGCGATCCCCTCGGGAAAACACGTCAAAAGCACTACTCACTTGAGTGCAATGGATATCCGGAGAAAAAGGTGCATCCCGACGCACCGCACACGAGCGGTGCCACGTGGGACCCACATCCCAGTCCCGAAACTCAATGAACGGATCACACCGTTGCGATCCTCTCGAAAAAGCACACAAGATGGACTATTCACTTGTCCAAAACGGTCGCCCGGTGATAAAGCTGGAAATCACCTTCAACTCCCAAAACGGCCCTCGCGGGGCCCGCACCATCGTGTAGAATTACAGTGGGCAGACTATGCCAACGCGATGCCCTCAGAAAAACACCAAACATCGACTACTCGCAAGCCCCGAACGGACGTCCGAGGAAAAAGTAGTGAAATGCTGCACGAAGCTCAAAAGACGGGCCATGGGGCCCGCGCCACAACTTCAGCCTCAATGCCCGAAACTGCCATGGAAACCTCCACCTCAGTGACAGGGTCACAACGCCGCTGACGGCGCTCCAAACGGACGTTGGATGCGTCCGCGCCGCTCAAAACAAGATTCCCAAAAAAACGACATTCCACTTTAAGACACGTCCTGCCTCCGAGCCCCATCGTTTCGGGAATTAAAAATTCCCGAAACCATCTCAAAATATTCTCTTCGTCCCAAGGAATGCATCGCCGCTGACGGCGTGCAAATCCGACACCCGGGCTGACATTTACAGCCGTTAAAAAAAAAGAACGGACAATAGTGGGCCAGGCTAGTTCGGCCGGCCCACTATCCTGAACCGGCCCGCGGTCGCAGGCCGGCCTCCCACGCCCGGACCGGCAGCGAGCCGGTCCAACTCGCTTTTATCCCACAAAGACCCGCCGAGTGCCGGTCTTGCCTGCCGCGGGGTCTCGAAGACCCCGCCCTCCGTCGTTGTCGCGTCTACCCGGCCAGGAGGGCCGGCCGCGCTCGTCGCCCGCGTGCCGCGTCACACCGGCGCCCGCTAGAGGCCCCCGGCCTCATCCGGATGCCGCCCCTCTCGCCCTGTCCAGCCGCCGCGGCACCTGCCTGAGGTCGCCCGCGCGCTGCGACACCCTGCTGAAGCCGCCCGCGCGCCACCTCCTGCCACCGCCCTCAAAACCGTCTGAAAAAACCAAAACCTGCAACTTTCGTCGGACGCCCCTGGCCTCCCCCGAACTCCGATTTCAAAACCGAAACAAGCCACAGAAAGAGAATAAAATCTACTACAATATTATGGGCTTTTTTCGAGGGTCGATCAACGAATTGATGCATAGAATCAAACTCAAAGTAGGTGCGGGAATAAAATTGACACCGCAACAAATCCTACCTCATGGGCGTTGCCCGAAGCTTCACGGGCGATCCGCCGGAGCCGCGCCTTGCCAGAGAGGAGGAGGAGAGGAAAACTCCCTTTGGTTGATGCCTTCCGCCAAAGAACGAACAAGGGAGGAAGATGGGAGGGGGTTAGGGCTTTATGTAGGAAGAATAATTAATAAAAACATTAATTAATTAAAACTCCCAAAATAACCCACATCTGAAACACCCGACGGGGTCGAGGTTAAGCCTCCCCTAGCGGTGGTCTCAGAATTTTAATCCGAGGCCCCGTTCAAAAGTTATTAAACTTAGCACCCGAAGCCGGCAAATTACGAAAACGCCCCTGCAGCCACTTTTCACAAACGGCCCGCGCCCATGAAACTTATACCCCTCCTTGGGTAAAAGGTATGCTCCGAACTCAACGGTGCTCTCATTTTCCTATCCGAGCCACGATTTAATAGATATTATCATTTCTCCATTAAACGAATTAATTAATTTATTTAATCCGTTTAATCGTTTCAGAAGCGGTCGAGGGGTCCAAACATCCCGCATCGACAAGTTTTATGTCATTCCTAGGGTAAAAACCCCATTACGGACCCATCTGTACACTCGGATCTCTGATCCGGAACTCCGTTTAGGAGTTATCCTATTTATTTGGTGTTCCAAGTGTGAACGCACAGAAAATTTAATTCCGGCCACTCCGGGGCTCTGAATCGCACGCCGTCTGAAGGCGCTGCCCTGGAATATTATCAAGAATATTCCAAAGTCTTTCATAGAAAAAAACGCGTTCTTACATCATTCCCTCCTTCAAGCTTTTCGACCCCGAAAAGAAAAACTAGGGAGTAACACAGGGTACTAAGCCGACACCTGGCTTTCCCGTACCCAAAAGAACCCACACATAGCTCTGTGTCACCGCACACATACCAAAGGATTGATCTGTTCACTCTAGGTCAGCCCTTGCCGATGTCGTGCACCCAATCCAGACTTTGGGGTTAGGGAGAGGTGGTAGACAACCTCTCCATCCATTTTCACGGTCTTAAACGACCCAAATGCTCTCTCGGGGGTAGATCAACTCCCTGGTCTAACCCTTACGTCGCACGCCGCGACTGGAATCACTGCCCGCACATGGAATAAGGCCTGTTGATTCCCTCCTTCAGAATATCCATATGGTGAAACACCCAAGGATATCTGGTCATGCAAGGTTTCACTGTCGATGCTCTCTTACACGCTCAAAAGGTGAAGGAGTCAACTCCATCGACTAAAGGAAAAGGTCTCATGCCTTTTCCCCTACCAACACAGGGTTACACCCGACGCCTTGCGTCACCCTCATAACACCTCAAAAAAGGAGCAAGGAGGAAAGAAGTTCACACAAATAGTCTAAAAATTCTACTGCAGAAAGGTAGAAGAGCTGTAGAGCGTACCTCTTATCACCTCATGCACTGCAGGATAATAGGCATCCAAAGCTCGCGGCTGTCCTTGGTCCCAACTGTCAGCTCCCGGAGCCTGACGTGGATTGCCTAGTGGTGATGGGAAGACCTCGTAACGTCGTGCCCCACCTCCAGCTCCCCTGCTCCTCTGCTATCACCACCTCTTTGGCCACAACTCCGATCACGGCGCTGCCTCTGCCGTGGTGGTGCGCCTACTGCCTGCCCGGAGCTCTCAACAATTCGGGTCAGGCAGTCTTGTGCCAAGTGACCTCGCCCGTCACAAGCATAGCACATAATCTCTCTGGGATGCACTGGTGCCCTCCGACACCACTATGGTGTACAACCACACCCCTGAGTCCGGTTGTCAGAAAGCCACCTGCTTCGAGGTCTTGCTTGCCGACACCCACTAGTCGCAGCAGACGTCTCAGCTCCAACGTGCCTGATGCCACTACCAACTCCATAACGTGACAGGAAGCCCTCTGTCAACAGCACCTGCTCTAGCACCTCGACATATGTGGAAATGCCCAAGGTTACTATGACAGCATTAATCTCTCAGTGGAGACCCTGCCCAAACTTCCGTGCTCGGAGGTTGTTGTCATAGACCAAGTCCGGGTGAAAGCGTGCACGGTCTGGAAAACTAGTCGCGTACTCTGCCACCATCATCCCTCCTTGCTGAAACTACAGGAGCTCCTGAATCCAAAAGGAATGCAATCAGGAGGGGAAAAACTCCTCACAAAACAACAACTGAAAGTCATCCCACGAAAGTGATGACTCGTCAAGAAACTAAGTCACCAGACTCCACCAACGCCGAGCTGCTCCATGAAAAAGGGTGGCTACCAAATCCACTCTCTGATTTGTCGGCATCTGCACAAGCCTGAAAAGGCGAACCACTGCTTCGAGCCAAACCTCTGCTGCCTGAGGGTCTGGCTCACCACTGAACATTAGCAGTCTCTGCCACTAGAACTCACGGAGCGCGCTCAATCTGCGCTCAAGCTCAGCCTGCTCTACTGAAATAGCCTGCTACTCAACAGGTGGGGGTGCTGCTACCAGACCACCTGGAGAAAGGGGATCGAATGATGGGTCCTGGACTGTGGCCTCGTAGCTCACAGGGTTGTCGTCACGAACCAAAGCTAGTATCCTGGCTGGCTGTCCTCACGGAGACATCCTGAAAATTATCAAGGAGTGTCGCGGTGAGATGATCATATATGTATATACCAATTGCAACGATGGGGAGCTGATTCAAGAAGGATAGTCAAAGACTCAATCCTATGTGATGCACAAACAAATTTTCCCTCCAACAAGTGTCTAAGCATACCGAGTCGACAAGCGGGTATCAAGGTCCTGGTGATTGGATACGTCGGCCGCCGCACCATCACTAGACTCCCTTGCCTGAGAGCCGCTCTCGAGACACATTAACACTGTTGCCCTAAATCCCAAACAATTCCTTTTACTTTAGGGACGTACGAACAACGTCCCAAAGAATGAACCACCTTTGATACCACTTTGTCACGACCCGACCCTACCCGGGCTCGAGCCGCAACTACCCCAAGCCTGCCTCCATAGGCCAGGGGCTGGCGACCAGTGCCGAAGGCACAATAACTCGGGGAGGCCTTTGCCAAAGTACCTTTAAACACACCCACACAGCACACTAAATCCCAAACTACAGAGTAAAAGAAAAGACAAGTAAAGAAAAAGGGAAACTGCTATAAATAAACCGCAATGTGTATCGACCTCTAAAAGATACTAGTAAAGTGCTGAAAAGGAAAAAGGGACAAAACATGCACCCAACCAGAAAAGGTGCCACATCCCAGCAATAGGTAAACCAAAAGGAATAGCTGATGGGTCTCCCACCTGGTTCCCGGCCACGACCACCGCACGCGGTCCAAGCTCCTAAGCTCCTATGCTCCACTGAGGTCACAACCAACCTGTCCGTCGTCTGCAAGGGCACACCAAGTGTGGGCAAAGCCCAAGAAGGGGTGAGTATAAAAATACTCAGTAGGATACCCCGAAGGCTCTAGGTAGCAACAAAAGAGGTACCGAAGGGTGAGCAGTAGAACGAACAGGAAAAGTAAAGGAGTACAACAGAGATTGCAGTAATGAGTCCAGCTCAACCCAACAAGAGGAGAGAAGGTAGACTCGTCCAGACACAAGGAGATGGAAATGGCGGGAAGATGAACTTCCCGTCGAGTCTTCGCTACCTATAGCAGGATAGTAGACTCTTCCAACCATGAGAATCTAGACACGGAAAGCACGTGGCATACCCCGCGTGTCTTCGCCTCCCCTGGAAGGAGAGTAACCAAACCCAAGAAGTGGGTACTAGAAAAAGGTATATACAAGTCCATATGCTCAATCAAGAATCACAAAAAAGATCGTAACGGGATCTCCATCCCGTAGCTCATCCCAAGAAAGAGTAGCCCACAGTCCCAGAAGTAACACCATCAATTCCCAATATCCCGCACGTCTGGCCCAAACCACAAGCCAAGGGGATCAATCACCACACATCGACACTATCCACTTTGGGCGGCACTGACTCGCCCCCACGGTTTTAGCTCACATCACAAGGATGTGTCTCAGTGGGGGAAAGTGCTCCTCGTACTTGAGAGTTCTGGGGGAACGTCAACCACAACTCGTCATTACCCCGTAGTCGATTGGTCTTCTCAAAGTCGACAGGCGACCCCCTGCCCAGCCCCACTGGAGGATCCCTGGAAGTCAACGGGTTCCCACTACAGGGAGACCCAGAAAGTCGACGGGTGCCACACTGCCCAATCCCGTAACAGGGTAATCCACTGGAGGGCGACCCGGCTAAAGTCGGCGATGGGACCACTGCCCAACCCAGCTTGAGGTAACCCGACATCGGGGACCACTGCCCAGCCCTACTGGAGGTAAGCCCGGCATCGAGGACCACTGCCCACCCCAGCTGGAGGTAAGCCCGACATCGGAGACCACTGCCCAGCCCCGCTGGAGGTAAGCCCGGCATCAGGGACCACTGCCCAGCCCCGCTGGAGGTAAGCCCGGAACTACTCTGGCCATCCCTGCTGGATGGTATTGCTCAGTGAACACTGTTGTACTGGCCATCCCTACCGGATGGTAACCCACTAGCGAACCCTGCTCGAAACAACCTCAGCTCTGCTGGAACAACCTCATCCCTGCTGGAACAACCTCAGCACTGCTGGAAACAACCTCAGCCCTACTGGAACAACCTCATCCCTGCTGGAAACAACCTCAGCCCGGCTAGAACAACCTCAGCCCTTCTGGAACAACCTCCTGGGTAGAGGATCGGTGCCCGCGTAAAGTGTTGGTCACACTGAATCCACAGGAACTGTACTAGGGAACACGGGGTGATGGGAGACACTCCCAGGCCTCACAAGGCAATCCCAATCCGACCTGTTGAGTCACTATCGAAGCATACCGAGACAACTCATCTCAGAAAGTGGGGAAAACACCCAAGATACACGAACACCCGTAGTCGCAGACGGTGTCCCAGTCCGGTGAAAGGGCACAGTACTGAAACCCCTCACAGCTGAAGAAACAGAGGAACCAAACCATCTCTACCGGTCAAACCATCGAGAACAAGACCAAGGGGAGACCACTCAACCCTGCTGGTCAGACAAAAGAGAACCAAGCCAGGGGAATCTCCGCCCTGCTGGTCAAACAAACAAGCACAAATCCAGGGGAAAACTCCACCCTGCTGGTCAAACAAACAAGCGCAGAGGGACCCTCTACATCACGAGAGGTAAAAGTATGTAAAGAAGATCACAGCACGCTCATGGGGCCCACACGACCTGTGGTCCCAAGTCAACCTCAACTGAGCGCACAAACATCCTCCGGTACAAACAACCACACGTACCTCCAAGCGCTCCCGTATACTCATGGAGTATACCTCATTCCATACCAAAGGCTATCGTGCACACGACACCTAGCATCAACGCAAAGGCATGACGTAAAAACTCCCCCTCAACTTCCCAGGCACGACCAACCACAACTTTTGAACCATTTGTATCACTCTCCCAAGAGTGCGCGATCACAAGCCAAGGGTCCACTACAAACAAGGTAGGACGAACCGCCACCAGAGCACCCCTCACGCACCACATTCAACAAGATCGCGCAAGAGGATCTGCACCACCAAAGGGATTTCACCGTTGTAATCCTCGTGGAAAAACATGCAAGATCGACTAATTACTCGCCTCCAACGGATATCCGACGAAAAAGTCACCGACACTGCCTCACGCCCGAACGATGTCCCCTGATCCCAAACCTCGGCCCCAAAAACAGTCAAGCGCAACGCACCATTGCGATCCCCTCGGGAAAACACGTCAAAAACACTACTCACTTGAGTGCAATGGATATCCAGAGAAAAAGGTACATCCCGACGCACCGCACACAGGTGGTTCCATGTGGGACCTGCATCCCGGTCCCAAAACTCAACGAACGTATCGCACCGTTGCAATCCTCTGGAAAAAGCACACAAGATGGACTATTCACTTGTCCAAAATGGTCGCCCGGTGATAAAGCTGGAAATCACCGTCAACTCTCGAAACGGTCCTCGCGGGGCCCGCACCATTGTGCGAAATTACAGCGGAAAGACTGCGCCAACGCGATGCCCTCGGAAAAACACCCAACATCGACTGCATGCACGCCCCAAACGGACGTCCGAGGAAAAAGTCGTGAAATGCTGCCCGGAGCTCAAAAGACGGGCCGTGGGGCCCGTGTCTCAACTTCAGCCTCAACGCCTGAAACAACCCAGGAAACCTCCGCCTCAGTGCCAGGGTCACAACGCCGCTGACGACGCTCAAAACGGACGTCGGATGCGTCCGTGCCGCTCAAAAAAAGATTCCCAGAAAAATGATATTCCACATTAAGACGCGTCGCGCCTCCAAGGCCCATCATTTTGGGAATTAAAAATTCTCAAAACCATCTCAAAATATTCTATTCGTTCCAAGGAATGCGTCGCCGCTGACGGCGCGCGAATCCGACACTCTGGCTGACATTTACAGCCGTTTTAAAAAAAAGAACGGACATTAGTGGGCCATGGCAGTTCGGTCGGCCCACTATCCTGAACCGGCCCGCGGTCGCGGGCCAGCCTCCCATGCCCGGAATGGAAGCGAGCCGGTCCAAATCGCTTTTCTCCCACAAAGACCCGCCGAGTGCGGGTCTTGCCTGCCGTGGGGTCCCGAGGACCCCGCCCCCCGTCTTTGCCGCGTCTACCCGGCCAGGAGGGCTGGCTGCGCTCGTCGCCCGCGTGCCGCGTCTCGCCGGCGCCCGCTGGAGACCCCCGGCCTCATCCGGACGCCGCCCCTCTCGCCCTGTCCGGCCGCTACGGCACCTTCATGAGGCCGTCCGTGCGCCACGACACCCTGCTGAAGCCTCCCGCGCGCCACCACCCTCAAAACCGGCTGAAAAAAAAAACAAAACCTGCAACTTTCGCCGGACGCCCCCAGCATCACCCGAACTCCGATTTCAAAACAAAAACAAGCCACAGAAAGAGAATAAAATCTACTACCAGATTATGGGCTTTTTTCGAGGGTCGATCAACGAATTGATGCATAGAATTGAACTCAAAGTAGGTGCGGGAATAAAATTGAAACCGCAACAAATCCTACCTCGTGGGCGTTGCCCGAAGCTTCACGGGCGATCCGCCGGAGCAGTGACTTTCTGGAGTGGAGGAGGAGAGGTTAAATCCCTTTGGTTGCTGCCTTATACTAGAGAATGAACAACGGAGGAAGATGGGAGGGGGTTAGGGCTTTAAGTAGGAAAAATAATTAATTAAAACATTAATTAATTAAAACTCCCAAAATAACTCACATCTGAAACACCCGAAGGGGTCGAGGTTATGCCTCCCTTAGGGTAAAAACCACCTCCTGAGCACAACGGTGGTGTCGGAATTTTAATCCAAGGCCCCATTTAAAAGTTATTAAACTTAGCGCCTGAAGCCTCCAAATTACGAAAATTCCCCTGGGGCCACTTTTCACAAACGGACCGCGCCCGCGAAGCTTATACCCCTCCTAGGGTAAACGGCATGCTCCGAACTCAATGGTGCTCTTGGTTTTTCGATCTGAGCCACCATTTTAGAGATACTAGAATTTCACCATTAAACGAATTAATTAATTTATTTAATCCGTTTAATCGTTCCAGAAGCGGGCGAGGGGTCCAAATATCCCACACCGATAAGTTTTATGTTGTTACTTGGGTAAAAACCCCATTATGGACCCATCCGTACACTCGGATCTCTGATCTGGAAGTCCGTTTAGGAGTTATCCCATTTATTTTGTGTTCCCAGTGTGAATGCACTGAAAATTTAATTCCGGCCACTCCGGGGCTCAGAATCGCACGCCGTCTGAAGGCAATGCCCTAGAATATCATCAAGAATATTCCAAAGTCTTTCGTAGAAAAAACCGGGTTCTTAAAAAATTCCTAGGAGCACATGGTATCCATCCACTAAATATATAGGCCTTTATCGCCTAACAACATAATATTTATGATGGATCTATATATTCTTTATTTGAAACAAGATGAGCTGCACATTCTCTGTTGTTGATTGCACCAACTCAGGGACATGTGTGCAAACTCTCCAGGGTCAGTCCCACAATGTGTTGATGTAATGGGTTTTCTTATAAAAATCCTCAAATTGTTCCATAAGGGTGGTGGAATTATATCTATTGGCATACAAAAACTCTAATAGTGGTAGGTGATCCTCATAAATTCGACCAATGTAAAACATACAAGATTTCCAACTTTCCTCAAGAACCTAAATGGTCAGCATATTTTAGCTTCCATTTTTGAGGTGGAATTTCATTCTCAAGTGTAACTGAATCTCATATGCTTCCAATATTACATTCCACAACTATGATGTGAAGAAAGAATCATAGTTCTAAATGATCATTATTGTAACTCCATGGATCCAGACAATATCTTGCATATAGAGGCATCCCTTGATCTATACTGAACACTATTTTTGGATAGCTGGGAAGTGGGCTGACATGGTGAGTTAGTCTACGATATCCATGATGGAATAGTTTTGCATGTATATATGTGTCAATACCATCATGATGTAAAAAAATTATCCCATCCCACATGCACTCTGGAACCTCAATGTGTTGAGATAAAACTGATGGTACTTGGTGCTCAACCATCACTTGATGAAATTTATGGAATCGGGAGACAAACTATAAAACTCATTTCTTCATCATTAGAAACCAAAACTAATGTTTGAGGACTTGGTACATATTTTTAACACCTTTATACACTTTTAAATTAGATATATGAAACTATCATCGACCCTCCCCCCACAACATCCCTGGTACCGACAAGAATCCACTAAAATAAAAGATGTTATCCCATTATTTATTAAATAGATCAAGAGCATGCCATATGGATATTTAAGTGTGTATGGTCTCAATGTCGGTATCCTCAATCTACGAATACCAAACTCACTAAATGAGTGGTGGGGTAAAAACCATTTATTGTATGTACACTACTCCATCTCCATCCAGAATGGATAAATGTTATAAATTCAACTAATCAGATGCCTCAATCAGTAACTACGTAGAAGATCACCTATTGAGAGAATCTACTACCACATTCTCCATCAAAATATGTATATAAAATAATAAAGTAATAATCTAAAAGTAATTTTATCCATATCCTCTATCTCAAGTTTAAATACTTATGAGGGAAGATATACATGAGACTCTTTTGATCAGAGTACACGATAAACTGCATGATCAATAGGTATTGTCACTGCATATTCAAAGAGAAGACTACCACTTCTTGGTCAACATCATTTGTCACGTAGATCAACTCATGTATTATCACCTTGAGTGAACCATAAGAATTAACCTCCTTTGTATAAATTATGAAAAAC
Source organism: Viscum album (assembly GCA_963277665.1). Taxonomy (NCBI): domain Eukaryota; kingdom Viridiplantae; phylum Streptophyta; class Magnoliopsida; order Santalales; family Viscaceae; genus Viscum; species Viscum album. The sequence continues at coordinate 1,005,627,458 of OY728119.1, read as the reverse complement.
CATGTCTGATTCATGATAAATCGCAAAAAACTGTATACTCGACACCAATCTTTAGAAATACTAATATTGGAGCACTCACCAAACATTTACTCAACTAATGAAAAGCCAACTACATCCGCTCCATTAATTTGATGTTATTCCATTTTGAGTAAAAGATCTCAGGCGTGTTGATATCCATGAGAAATCACAGATTAATATCACGTAATAGCCTTCCAAACCAATGAAGATCCACACCTCACTTACACTTTTGGTGGCTCCCAGGTTAACAGAACCCCAACATTGGACGAGTCCACTACCACTTCAACTAATGAGTAAAAATGTACCAGAATATTGAGAACCTAAATGTAGAAAGGGAATATCGAGATCATTCTATAAATCAGGTGCTCTTAGAGTACATCCAAAACCATCTTCAAGTGTCTCACATGTTCCTCATCAAACACCGAGTATACAATGATATCATCCATGAAGACTATCATGAACTAGTATAAGAAAGTATGAAAGGTCAAATTCATGAGTCCCATGTACTCTACTAGTGAATTCACCATGCCAAATTTTATCACCAAGTACTCATAATGATCATAGCTATATATGAATGCCGTTTTGAGTATATTCTCGTCTCGTACTCCCAAAGGGTGATAGCCTGACCTAAGGTCATCATTTGAGAACCATTATTCCCCTCTCAAAAAACTGAAGAGGTCATCAATTGTCATTAGTGTATAAAAGTTATTCATGGTTAACTGGTTTAATCATTGGTAGTCCACAACCAACTTCAATATCATGTATGCCTTCTGGGAAAACAAAACCATGACTTCCTTGGTTGAAACATTAGATCTAATAAAACTATTCAACTATAACTGCTCAAACTACCCCATAGTATCTAAAATCATTGTGTCATACATCCAATATGATGGAATAAATATAAAATTCATCTTATTTTGTAGATCAATGTAGATTCATATGTATCGGAGGGGAGATAAACCTACAAGATCTTCAAGGATGTCATCTTCATATTTCCCCACCACTACCAGAATCTTGGTTGTCACAACTTCAAATGCACAAAGGGTCAGAGAAGAAAACTGATTAATATTAGCCACACCCTCTTATGCATTAGTCTATCCTATGCTAACATGGTTTTTGTTTCACTAACAAAGTAGTACTGGGATCCATCCCTGCAGACACACAATATCCTTCAACTAAGATTGTCTATTTGGTAATGAACTATAAAAAAATAGTCCATACCAAGGATGACATCATATGAAATCAAAACTGATACCAAGAGTGCCAATAGAAACTCGCACATCCCAAGGATATGTCACATTGTCAGCATGAGTTCATGATCACTGAGTCTTCTCTCGTAAGAGTATCCAAGCATATGGTTTGAGGTGAAGGTTCAACAAAATTCTCTAGGTCTCATATAAGGTATAATGAAAGAACAGAACCACTGTCACACAAATCTTATAGTACTATAGATATGGAAAAAAATTACAAATATCTAACATTGTATCATTCTTGGGCCCTTTAGTCATAATATTCGACCGCCCGTGAATTTATGTGCCCTTATCATCTAGCTCCATAAGATTGGGATATATAATGTTGGGGTGATGGTTGAAATAAGTCAAAACAGAGACCACCTCCTATTATTATCCCAAATCATATTTCACATCCAATTCCCAACAAACTGATATTCTCCTGCCATTACTAGAACCACCATGTGTGCCATAAACTACCGATCCTATGTCTAGGGACCTCCATCTAAATCCTCTAACATATCTAGGTCCTCTAGACTAAAATTAACTCCATGAAAACGATGTATCTTCTAATACATTCACAATACTGATAGCAGCCAGTTGTATATACTTAGAAAAGAAACTCTCAAGAACCAATGATTGATCAATCACACCATCATAGGTTGGAAGGAACATAGTGATAAAACCAGATTAGAATCCTCTACAAATACCACGCTCGATGGTATGAGACCTAATGAACTGATTGTGAACTATATCCATCAATTACCTATAAAGGATGGTAAACGTCGAGAAATAGTAGCTATAGTAATGTTGTGCTGCTGGAGTAGTAGAAAATCATGGATATGTATAGACCTCAATGTATCTGGTGAGATCTACACTCTAAAAAGGCACTCAAAATATGTTAATAGAAGCGTTTCAGAATCATATTACTAGGCAATCATACCTCGCCATCACCACATAGAGCCATCATGAAGGATCGCTTCCATGAACACAATCTGATCAGTTCTTGTGTTGAATAAATAGAAAAATCAGGCCACTCGTTCAAGATACTCCTCACCAACCTATGGGTCAATTTAGCCTTGTAACCCTAGTTTTTTTCTAATAGAATCTAATGATACATGCTTAACCGGTGCACCTCATTTACTTGTACAACAGGTACCATGTGCATCTCTATATGTGGTTGTATGGGTGGTGTACCACATGGAGGTAAAATCATGGGAACTGATCCCTGTATTAATTTCTCATCACCATGGGGATCATCTTCATGATCATCTAGCTGAATTCTTGGTGGCATATTCCATGGAGGCATCCTCGTACGAACCAGATTAGAAGTAGTCAATGAGTTTATATGGTGAGCTGACTCATGAAGCAAATGGAAACCATAAACCATTCATATATGATTCATTTACCATTGTTTTCCCTACAACCAGTGTATCATGTTCTGAGTTGAAAATAAGGTGACCAGAGTCCTGGTTTATGGCTATATCGATGCCCATAGCAGAACCAGAGTCCTAGTTTTGAAAGATAAACTTATAGCATTTAACATTGTTTCCCAAAACCAATCTCATAGACTCTAGATCCCAATGTAGAACTGACCACTCTAATATTAATTTTTCATGACATGTCTCAGTTGGGGCTATTTCGTGGCTCCCCATGCCCTCCTTTGATAGTCCAAGGGATAGAGAATTGAACCGAGAAAAAATATCACTAACATGGTAGGCCTTATCCAATGTACCTGTACACATTCACACATTTCCAAGACTATATAATGATAATATTAAAATAAAACTAAAAACTATACATGCATACTTAAAATCTCATAACCATATTTAAAAAGAAATTAAAACAAAGTAAAATGGGATAAATACGAGCTCACCAAAAAGAGTCTAAGACAAATGTTCATCCTGGACGTAAGTACCGAGACTATAGTTTGAAAGCCATAGGAACACACCTTGATCTATCCAGTCTCACTAAGAATATTCTGCTCCTAGTCTCTCTAAGACTATGTCAAAATTTCTATAGTGTGCACAAGATAGGGAATCTGTGGGAAATAACAGTACATTGGTGAGTATAATGATACTCCTTAGGAATAACCAAAACCACAAACCATATAACAAAATAAAAATAGTCAACTAAACATAGGTATATATCTACATCACATCAAAGATGAATATATAGATATACTTAATAAATACACATAGCCTAGATGTTAGCCACAACCATATTATATAGAATGGTGTTCCAATATGAATATTCCATGAATCACTCGTCTGGGAGAAGACACTTCTAAATCTCATAGCATTGATGATATTTATATGAGAGGTACTACTCGTCAGGTCTCATCATTATAAATAACATGCTTATTGTCTGAAAATAAAATGATACATCGATAAGGATCACTACCAAGGACATGGGATGAGGCAGACAACTAAATATAGGAAACGTACTAATTATAGTATTTCTTATCGCAATTTATTGGTCATGATGATCCCATGAAATCCACTGAGAGAATGAAAATGAATAAATGAGTGTACTCTAGGAATCTTGAATATATTCAAAAAACTCTATCTGATAAGTCATGTTAAAAGGATCATAGTCCTAGGAGTGGGAGATGATTCCATAACATCCTTCAAGTAATGGATATGGGTAATTTACCCTAATGATAAATTTCTATGATATTAAGGGAAATGGATCCAATCCATGTATGAAAAATAGTACATGATAGGAAGTATGTGTCACATGCTGTGTCTCTTGACCCTAGGACCTACCCATTCAAATGAACCATGTATCATGCACGTTTTAGTGTTTTTGTACAATAAATTTGGTCTTCCCATATATTATACCTCTATTCAAGTACACGGGTCTAGCACATGAATGTTTTCCAATGTACCAATACACATGTCATCCCACGTACCTGGTTCAGGTCTTGTTCATGTGGGGAGTATGGCTTGTATAGGCTTTCCATGTACTCCACCAAATGTCTATGTACTTTCAAAAGTGCACAATGAGTTCACTCAAGAGGGACCATATTCCAAGTGATGCCTAATGTCTTTTAAAAACCCAAGATTCTACTCAGGGGGACCACAAGGCATGTTATCCCAATAACACGCTGTGTTGATCTGGTTTTCCAAAACAATACTCATTCTTCCTTATATGTGTGGCAACATAAATGATGCCTCAGATATCATATTCAATCACATAGGTAATCATGTATCATCATCCCAATCCTCTCCATAACCTGAACATAAAATTCTAGCATCCAATCTATTCAGAAAATGGAATTATATGGTGTTCCTCCTACCACAACTACGAATGAATAAAAATGGAAAATCAGTTATCCAACAATATCTAAATTGATATGTTACTATCTTCACAACACCTTTTATTATTACAATAACATATTTTGGAATTTTTATTGTTACACTATGAAATGGGTGTGAAATGATCTATTGATCAGGATTTTACTAGTCACAGGCCCAACGAAGAACGTCCTCTATAAACACAAAATATTGGGAGAAAAGAAAAAGAAAAGATAATAAGAATAAAGCTCGATTGATGTTCATGTATATATTGGTTCTTTTCAATTTTAATGAAAATAAAAATAAGTCAAATCATGAGATATTCACCCATAAAAACCCTACTTAAAAATGCACCCTGCATATATATTGTACCCTAATCAATATTATCATTGATTTATTCTTGTTAATCGTAGAGATCGTAAATGAGGTAGAATAAAATCTCAACATGTGCACTACATAAATTTGGATCAATCAATTATAAATAATGATCTTAAAAATATTATTTTTAAGGATCTTTTTAATCCGATGTACACTAATCCACGATCCCATCATCTTTCGGATGAGATAATTCTTAAACGGTCTCTCTAAAGGTTCATTAACATCTATAGGGTTATTCAGCTGATCCTAGAATTATGAAATAATACAATTTTTAAATATTAACTGTTTATTTCATTAATAAATATAAATAAAACAATTAATTAAATTAGTTTATTCATTTCGGTCCCCATGAAAACATTATCAAAAATGACCCACATTGAAAATTTTTAAGTTGCAGCTATGATAAACCTCACGTTGTTAACTCGACGATGCCCCTATATTTCTCTTCATGGAACCCATTTAGAAATTATTATACTTTTCCAAGGAAACAATATGTGAGTTATATTTAATAAATTTAAAATATTTCAGACATTTATTCTAGGAAAATCGAGAAACAAAAATACTTGATATCTCTTCACTGGGTCTCAAAATTAATCCATATAAAATCCAATAATAGAAGAAAAATAGAATAAACTAAAATAATATTATCGAATAATTTATTAAAGGAATTTTAACCCATGTAAGATTTTTTTTAAAATAGTTTATATGTAATATTTTTATCATTTTCTAAAAAGGTTACTTATTACTTTTAAATAAAAATAGAAAATGAATCTTTATCTTAACATATTAGGTATGATATATTTACACTCTCATGAAAACGTGTTAATTGAAATCAAATTTTAAATTTTAATAATGATATTTTAAAATAATATATTTTTCTTAATAATCTATAATCTTAATTTTGTATAATTTTTTTATATGTGAGAAGGGTGTCCTCTTCCAGAATATCTTTAAATATATTTTTATGGTATTTATATTCATCAAAGAAAAAACCATTTATTTTATTAAAAATAAAATTTTTATTATAAGGATATTATATGATATGTTAGACAAGGGAAATTATTATCATTCATATTAATGATTTTTTCCATTAATCGACATTATCTTGAAACATTGACCTTTTTATCCACATTGAACATTTTGTTCCCATTAAATATTCATATTATTTTTCTAATGGATGTGATTATATCATAATTTTTATTTTATTTTTATATATCATGTTTAATATTAAAGTTTTATTATTTATTGGGGATTTTATAACAACAAATATTATTTACTCACTACAGATATTTGTTGAAAAGAAATATTATTTTAGAACTGAACTAATAATTTAACATACGAGAAATTAATTGTACATGTATTGAGAGGTAAGTATTTGTATTATATAACCCCTAATGGATCAGTAGATCTCCTGAGGGAAATTGAAAAGCAATCATTAATTTTTTTTGATGTATGACTACCCATAGAATAATATATTTTGGTTTAAGGTCTCAAAGGTATCAATATCATGATATAAAAGATCATGCCATCAAATATTATGAATGTCCTTAACTAATAATTTAGTAATTATTATCCTTGAGGTTACTACATCTACATTTTTTATTTGATGCTTTGTTTCTAATGTTATGGATTAAATAGAATGTTTTTTCAGTTGTTTCCATTCCTATATTGATTATGCCCTACTGATTCTTGATAAAATCAATTGTATATAACCCATACTAAAAATCTGAGTTCACCCTCTATTTTTTTCCTTCGATATGATATAATGTAGGAATCCTAAAAAGAGTTCATGTATGAATAAAATTTACTTAAATTTTTTTATATAATTATATTTTAAAATGAAATGTGTGATTCAAGTGTGTATCTTGTTTACCAAGAAAACTAAAATATTAGATCATTTGGGCTATAGCCTGTTACATTTTATTCCTATGTAATATTTTAATGATTTGATAGGGGATTCTGAGGTTGGATTCTTTACATTTTTATCAGGACCAACGTTATAGAATTGATTAGGTTACTAATTCATCATGAATGATGTATTTTAAAACAAATGGTTTATGAAGAACTGTATTGTTACTATTCAAATAAAAATTTCTATTTCTCAAAAAAAATTCACTAAAAATTCCCATTTGGAAATTTTATATTTCTAATTCAGATAAATTGAAATAATTTTATAGAAATAAATTTCTATAATATATAATTTAAATTATGATTATAAAATTTAATATTATTAAAAAACACATTGAAATTCAGTTTATGAAGGAATGTCTTATATTTTTTTTGAATTTTTAATTATAATACATATTTTATTCCACTACTATTTTTAAAATTAATTAAATAACTCATGATAAATATTTTATATATTATATTTTATTATCTTGAGGCCAAATGAATATTCAAATGATCATGTTACTAGTGAAAATGGAAAATATAATATACTTAATGGTAATGTTACTTTTGCAACCATCATATTACAATCAATAAATACCCATTATTTCCTTCATTTATCTTTCACCTCAATTTATCTCAAGAATATAGATTTATACATTCTAAAATTTTGATTGGTTTGCTGATGGTCGGTATTTCTTTAGTGTTACTCGCAAATGTAGAAATTCAAGGAGATCAACATGATCCAGATTTTCTAATTTTACTTTTATTTTTATGCATTACTATTCCAACTATATTAGCTTATATTATAAGGGATACATTTTTTTAAATGAAATATTCCAAATTCATGAAATAAATTTCCATCTATTCCATTTCAATCAGCTATATTATATGAAAAAAATATTTAACTTGAACTAAAACACACACACACAAACACACACATATATATTATATGCTACAACATTCTACCTTAAGAAAATTTATCCACAAAATTGGTACTGATTTCCTTAGTTTAGTATTACTGAGGGTAAATTTTTTTCATTTACTATTTAGTTTACCATGTTTCCTCTTTATACTATTGATTCCACCATGTTACTATAAATAGGCATGTTTTGTTTTTACATAAGAAATTTCTTCTGTGAGCCATGATTATTAATGTTTTTTTCTCATAGGACAGGTCTTGATCCTCTTATACCCCCTTTATATGTAGTATATGTGATGGATCCGGCATGTACCTCATTAGGAGTGATATTGTGAACACATAATGATCTAGAGACTTATTTGATTGAAGTTCTAACTAATTGGATAGTTCTATTATGGGATCTATAACACCCCAATCTTCCACGATATGCTTCTCTTTGAATAATATAGTAGCATGTGTTGTATGCAACTTCGTGTTTTAACACACCACAACCAATCAAACTAGCCATTATGAATAGTAATACCCAATTTTTAAAATTTTATAAATTTTATCTTCCAAAATGGACTTCATTTTTTCATTCCTAATATTGAAATTATCTTAGGGTGAAATTTTGGTACTTTTCTGACAACTTTCATATTATGATGAATAGTGAAAATTACTAAATTTTAATTAAAAACAACTTTTTTAATCGAAATAATTAATAGTAATAAATTACGAATTTGAGTGATTTTAAAGTATAATTAGATTATATTTTTACCATTTAATCTAATATTGGTCATTAGACATAATTTCACATTTATACTGGACATAAGTACGTTTCAAAATTTTGATAGTTATTATTTCTTAAAAACACGCTTTTTGTTTTGACAACGAGAATTAATTTTAAATTAATTTCTACCACTTCTGAGTTTTGAATTTAGAAAAATGGATTTCATATTTATAATCAGGAGGTAAAATTTGTGTAAATAGTTAACTTTTATTTTTAGACATTTTGAATAATTACTTTGGTAAATATTTTATTTATCATGGTTAAAGGGTAAATCCGGTAAATAAGGGTAAACAAATAATATTATAATAATATTAAATTACCCTAAAATGTGTCCTAACCTTATTGGTTGCTACATTTCCAACCATGGGAATCATTGGGTGGATTTTGGAACCCCATTGAGCCACTTGTAAGTGATAATGACACTTTATATTAATTAAGTTAAAGTAAATACAATAACGACATACGCATGTATCTTTTAGAAAAACAATTTTTACATAGCGTTATATATTTTATATTTTAGACTATAAATATTTATTAGAAAGATAAAACGATTTAATACATAATGGTATTTTATTTATAATTTTGTAGACATTGAATAATTAAATTTATTTATGACACAATAATGATGAAGTATTTTTTTATTAATGAAAGAATCAAATAATTGGTATTATAAATGTTAAAATAAATTTAATTTGACAGTTTTGATGACATCCACGAATTTTATTTGTTAGTATGAATGTTAGTATTTCTTAAATGAATTTGGTTCGAATTAATAAGGTTTTTATGGCTTTAACAAAAATCAATTATTAAATAGTGTCAAAATTTACATAAATGAGTTTTTAAAACAAATATTATATTATTAATTGATATCATATTCCTAAAAATCTATGGTTTGGAATAAGGACTTATACAAATATAGGTGTATCATTAATGGACCACTTGGGGGTTTCTTGGAAGTATATAGTATGTTTATTAACTATATAATATAAAAATACAAAGAGACGTGGTAAATGTCAAAATATTTAACTGAGAGTTAAATCAAAAAGATAAAGTTAATATAGTGACCCAAACCTGTATAAAACATATTGGTTGAGTGGTTTTAGACATATCCCCACATTAAACTTTAAATAATCCAATTTTGAGCCATTATAAATCGAATATAAAATTATTATAAAATAATATTTTCTAGCTTTTCCTAAGGTACCCCTCACCCCTCTTATAAAAGGGAACTCTCCCCTACTCAATAATTCACACCATCAAAGCCTTTTGGATTAGCCAAACCCTGCCCATATATCCTCTCAACATCCCTAAATTCATCGTAGAGTCCCTACATTGGTCATAAATCCAACTTAAGGACACATTTTGATCAAATCAAAAGGAAGAATCCGAAGAAGATGTAATAATTTCACCACCCTCCTTCAAGTTATTTTCTTCTTCCACTTCTTCTTTTTTGTTATTTAAATTCTAAAATAATAACTCCAGTATCATCTATATACTGTGATGTTATTATAAATATGGTACATCCATCTTCATTATTCTATCCATCATTTAAATTACATGTTACCATACATGCGTACGTACGGATTACCGTCTCCACGTCGTGGTGTAATTGTTATTCAATACTTTATTATTTGAATGGGTATAATAATGATGTGTAATTCATGTAAATAATAAATATAACATTATAAGGATTCTTTATATATTATATACCATCTAGTTATATATTATTTTAATATCAAAATAGTGATATTGTCGTTCGTGCGTAGGTACAGATTACTGTCTCCACGAACGTGATGAGATTCATTCCCCATCATATCCATTCAAGAAAAAATTTTATTTTATGATTAAAAATAATGTTTACAGACATGATATAAATCTATATATGAATAAGATACATCCCATACATAAAACATATGGCCCACATAATAATTAATATAAAGGAAAATGAATTTGTTAACACCTGAAATGACGATAATACTAAGATATTATTAACAAATTAATGTTAAAAGATAATATATGATATCATATTAATGTATATAATTCATATATAATTCGATAATTTTTTTTCACCATTATACAAAAGGCTAACCTACCCTCGCACAAGGAAAAACTACAAATTAAGGGGATTCTTATCTTACTTTTAATTCCTTGAGATTTCCATCATTCGCCACTTATTTATTTCATGTGGTGTGTGTACTGCCCATGATTGTATTCATTGTGTAACATATTTTAATTTAAGGATATTTAAATCATAATTGTATGATCCTTCTTTCATTGGTGTATTTTTCTTAAGTTTCCAAATCGATAAAGGAATTGGAAATTTCAATTTCCACTCATTCGGATTTACGCATACTTCATTGATTATTTTACTCCAAGATTATGTGTGGAATCACTATTCATTTGATTATGTCATAATTTCCACTCCCCTTTTTGTGGATATAATTTTGATACACATAATCACTCAATTGATAAATCCTCAATTCATCGATAAGAAATTGATAAGATTAATTTTAACTCAATCTCCATCTGTTGAGTTAAATATCCAGTTCATTGGTGTTGTTTTTACAAGAATATGTGTGAATATCCTATGATTGATTTACACTGAATAGCCAATCATATTGAGTATTTTTATATTTGTCACACATAATTATGTCGTTTATTTATCCTTAATCTAAGGATATGGTCTTTATAATAAATTTCATCTCAATTTACATTCCATTGAGACTTATTTGTTTTTATACAACAAATCTATTTTATATGGTGTATATAATGTACTTTGACATAGTATACCACGAATCCCTTTATTCTCATTATATTACAATGATTTTATTACCTCAATTATTTTTATTCAAGTGTCTCTCTTTTTCTTAGGAACTCTAACTAAAATATCATTTTAAAATGTTTTAAAGATTTATTATTATAAATCTTTCTCAATAATGTCCATGTTTTAAAAATGTTTTTTAGGATTTATTTATATGGGCATTAAATTTTTTAAAAATAAAATTACTTTTAAAAGTTTCAAATTGGTATGGGACACTATGATTCAGAAATCTATTTTTAAACCACTTCTTGACAAATAGTGTGTCTTTTAAATGTTTTGAAGAAAAATGGGGGATATTTCTCTCAAATAGTTTTGATGATTATTTTCACCTATATCGGTATCCTTCATTATTATCTATTGAGGTTAATCTGTTACAATACAATATTCCATATTGTATTGAATGAGTTATGTTTGACAGTGGATGTGCTATTTTTATACCATTCATAGTTTGTGGACAAAGTATTGACATTTCGCATGCTAGTTTTAAGATGAATGTTTAGATTATTTTTCACCCATTTCATATGAGGAATTCATTGGACTAAGTACGTGACAGGTGGAGCCCACTATAGCTCCTCGATGCATCAGTAGGTCTCAGGAGACAAACTAGTGTCTTTCCACAAGGCCTTGACAAAATCTTATATTCAGTCATGGCACAAGGCCTTGACTATGTGGTTATGATAGTCTGGAATTATGCATTATATCATTATAAAAGTGGTTATTGATATTGCATGTGATTATTCGACTATTAGAATATCCATGTGAATAAGTAAAAGGCATTATTTCATTTTATTTTTGCCATATTATGCTGAAGTTAAAGTTTAAAAGGCTTTTGTTTTAGTTATACATTGCCTTAAATGTTTATGCTTATTTATTAATGTTTTTGCTATATTGTTATCCTTACTGAGCATCTAAGCTCACCGATTTCAATGTTTTATTTGTCCCAAGATGTGAAGAAATTAGTTATGAGTGACTTGCAGGCATAATCTAGGAAGCTTGCATGTTTCTAATGGAATAATTTAGTGTTGTTTTTCTTTTAAAGTTGTAATGTTGACCTTATGAATGTATCTAGTACTTCCAAGGCTACTAAACTAATAGGTCTTTCAAGGCTTGATCTTTTATGATCAAGACAATGATACCTAATAATGCACCGACTCTGGGCTTCTGGGGTCAGGGATTTACAGTTGGTATCAGAGGAAGTTTAGTACAAACCCTGGAAATTAGATTTAGATAAACTCTGATTAGATCACATAGCCCTAAGATAGAATTTGAGGATTAGTATATAAGAACTTCCTAGAATTTTGGTATTGTAGAGATTTTGTGAGTTTTCCGAGCAATACATCCCTGTCTGGATACGAGCTGGTAGAGGCAGCTTTGGCACAGATGTACCTAGTGGTAAAACCCAAAACACCACTTTGATCTAAACTCTAACGAGAACTGGTGCATGACAATGGGCCTTGCTGCACTCTTGGTTATGACACTCCTAGGGGATATGCTAAGGAAAATTTACATTTTCTTTACAAACTGATTTGAATTATTTTAATATAATATGAGAATAAATGACCTTGGTTAATCCTAAGGTCTTTCATGTTGATAATATGGTGTCATGAAATTATCTAAAGGATTTTATGACTAATGTTACTCACACAATGCTTTTTGATTTTATTCAATGAATGGATTCTAAGGAAGTCATATTAACTTTGGGAATGATATTAAAAGTGGGATCGATGGTGGAAATGAGCAACAGAATGGAATGTTGATTGGTGTAAAAGATATCGTGTTAATGCCAAATTAGTTTTCCAAAAATATGGTCCAGAACATATATATTATCCAACTTCCTGACTCAACAAAGAAGAGAAATGCGATCAATGATAAGTTCTCCAGTAGTAGAGACCATGGAGAAAAGAATCCTCAATTTACATCATGGACGAAATGTGGAAGGATACACCCAGGAAAGTGTCTCAATGTAACAAAGAAAAGCTTTATGTGTGGGAATGAAGGACATAAAGTGAATAATTTCCGAGGAAAAATGAAGAGTACTATGGAAGAAAATGAAAATGGTCACAAGAATCCATTTACAGTCATTTTCTTTAAATGTAGGGGACCTGGCCATTACCTAAGTGAATTATCTATTCTATATGATATTTTCTTGGTCAAAGAAGAAGCTATGTGGAAATAAATGGTTGGAGAAATGTTTAAAAGTATTAGAGCTCCTTGTTGATGGGATTACTTTGGAATAATTTTCTCTTGTTTGTGTAAGCCTTCAGTTTTCCATGTGAGAATGATATTTTAAGAAGACTTATCATTTCTCTTGTGGATATAGTTATAAATAACCATTTGGTTTTATATGATCATTGGGTTTGAAGCAATTACAAGTTATTATATTTTGGGATGAAAATACAAGGTATGATATAACATTTGTGGTTAAATTATGTTATGGTTATTTTGATGAATTTATCTCGTTTTGGTAATTTTATAAAATATAGATTTTGAAAAAGGACAACACGCAGACCATGTGACAACCCGTCATGTGGGACAAAGATGCGGGAATCAAACCCACAACCAAAGTGCGATTTGGATTTATCACCAACCACTGGACTATGTAAAGTCCCTGGTTAGTGTGACTAATTATTTATAGCTAAAGGATTATATAGATCAATAATAAGTTGACTTGGGATCTTATGTCTTTTCAAATTAATAACCTTAGTATAGGAAAATCATTCTGTGATTAAGTGATAAATGTTATTTTGGAAGATGTTTTCTTTGTTGTGAACACAATATGCCCAAGGTAAATAGAATACTATGGGATTTCATTTAAGGAGTAAAGGTGGATTTTTATCTATGTTTTTATTGTGAATTTATAGTGATTTGGGTCATTTATGGAAATGATTTATTAATAATAGAGAATATGTGATTAGGTTAATTACTTCTAAGTATGTGAATATAAGATTAGTTGATGTCATTTGGAGAAACAATTTAATGTGGAAGACTACATAACCAAATTCTTCTATGTTTTGGGTTTCAATATTATTTTTTATTATATTGAAGGATTTTATGTACAATTGTTTATTGAATGGTATTTATTTAACTTTGGGCTATTGTTGGTTTAGTTTTAGAAATTAATATTAGTTTTTATTTCTCTAATTGAATATCCTTTTGGGGGATCATCAGATATTATAATCACCATTTCTGTTTTGATTAATCTTTAAATATAAGGTAAATATATATTTTATCCTTCATGGATCATGTGATTATGTTAACGTTTATTCTTTCTCTTCCAGTGTGACCAAGTCTTCTTGAATACTCATCATTAAAAAAATGAGTTAGTGGTAGAAATTAAATAAATAAAGAAACTATACTTAAAAATTAATTATATCTATTTATGTTCTTAGTCAGTCTCATAAATTATTTCCTCATATTTATGTAATGTACCTTAAAACAAAAAAATGTTGTTCATTTTCTTTTCCTACTGGGAGGCTAATGACCGTTTGTCCCACCAAAAGTTTGTGGTTTTCTTGTTGTTAATTTTCTCATGATCAGTCTTTATATCCCTCTCCATAAGAACTTGAAACTTAGTTTATCATTTATATCCATGATTTCCTACATCAAATCCTAGTATGGGTTATCTTGGGTGACCTTTTTACTTCTCTTTTATTCCTTTAAAGTGATAGTTTTATTGACTCTTTTTCTGATGTGGGACTTTCCATTATCTTCCCAAGACCAATTTTAATGATTGCAAGGATGTAATTTATTGAAGTACAGGAGAATGTAACACCCCAATCTTCCACGATACGCTTCTCTTTGAATAATACAGTAGTGTGTGTTGTACGCAACTTCGAGTTCTAACACACCACAACCAATCAAACTATCCATTTTGAATAGTAATACCAAATTTTTGAAATTTTATAAATTTTATCATTCAAAATGGACTTCATTTTTGGATTTGGAATATCTAAATTAGATTAGGGTGAATTTTTGGCACTTTTCTGATAACTTTCATATTTTGATAAATAGTGAAAATTAATAAATTTTAATTAAAAGCAACATTTTTAATAGAAATAATTAATAGTGATAAATTATTAATTTGAGTGATTTTAAAGTATTATTAGATTATATATTTACCATTCAATACAATATTGGTCATTGGACATAATTTTACATTTAAAATGGACATAAGCAAGTGTCAAGCTTTTGATAGTTATTATTTCTTAAAAACACGATTTTTGTTTTGACAACGGGAATTAATTTTAAATTAATTTCCGCCACTTTTGTGTTTTGAATTTTGAATAATTGAATCCATATTTAGAATCAGGAGGTCCAAATTGTGTTAATAGGTAACTTTTATTTTTAATCATTTTGAATAATTACTTCGGTAAATATTTTATTTTCCATGGTAAAATGGTAAATCCGGTAAATAAGGGTAAAAAAATAATATTATAATAATATTAAATTACCCTAAAACGTGTCTTAACCTTATTTTATGATACATGTTTGACCATGGGCATCTTTGGGTCGATTATGGGACCCCATGGAGCCACTTGTAAGTGATAATGACACTTTATATTAATTAAGCTAAAGTATATACAAAAATGAGACAAGTATATATCTTTTAGAAAAACCATTTTTATCCTGGATTCATCCAAATTTTATATATAGGATTAAAAACACATTAATATTAGAACTATTTTTATGTGCTTAATGTTTCTCAAATTTTATTTATTTAAAATAGAGACTATAAGGGAATTATTTAGATTAAATTTATAGATTATATATATATACACACATAATTATTGAAATTCATAAAATGGTGATTATTATCCATATAATTAATATAAAATAATTTTTCCCTAAAAAAATTCATTTTACTCTAAAATCACTCTTCATCACACTTTTTGGGATACATATAAAATTAATTTATATCATGTATAGAGTTTGGATTTGTAAGAACCAATTATATATTTTCAATCCTAATAATATAAATTATTTAATATATCCAACTAATTCATTGTCATTAAGAAATCTAAAAATAGTAAAAAAATCATTTAAATGGTAAAAGTGTCAATCGAGTTAACATAGGTTAAACCTAACTGATAATCCCACCATTTTCATATTAATTATTATTTTATTAATTTATTTATATTAATATTGTTATATTCTATAATTAAAATTATTAAAGGACTCTTTTAAATGAATGTGTTGTATATAATAATTTCTGTAAATAAAAAGGAAAAATATCACTTTCCTTCTTTTAAATATCTCTTATATGTTCACATTGGGATATATATAGGTGGTGAATGATTATTAATTATTAATTTTAGGATAATTAAATTATATTAACTATTGTAATTTTATTTTAATTTTAATTATTATATTTTAAACATAAATGATTCTTCAATGATGACACAACACTAGTGAAAACTGTTCAAAACACAAGGTAAATAATTTAAAAACCTTTAAAAGTAATATATATATGATTATATTTGAATAAAAAATAATTTTATAGTTAATAATGATGAATTATTTATGGTGAAATATATTATATTCAAAATTAATTTATGTCTTGAAGTCATTAAATTCAAATGAAATGAATAACTTCAAAATTAATATTAATGATCTTTTATAATAAATTAATTTTTTATATTTATTTTGAATTGAAGAAACTATTAAAGATGAAAATAAAAAAGTTAAGTTGTCTAAAATTTCTACATTATTCCACATAATATCAAATTATTATCTTATAATTAAAATTATACACCATTAATTTAGAAAATTTTGTTAGCATAATTAAGGTTAGATTTTTTTACTAAGGTTAATCAAATAGATAAGAGTTATTTTTCTAATTAAAATAATATATATTCTACTATATAGAAATATATATACCAAATTATTTAAAAAATACCTATAATTTAGTAATTATTCTATTTGAATATGAACTTTTTAAAATGTAATAAAGTAAGAAATTCTTTAATAGTGCCCCTCACCTCACTTATAAAATTGAACCCAATAACATATCTTCTCTATACATAAAGACCAATATTTTTCAAAAAAACCCTTTCCCAAATTTCATCCTTAATTCGATCCATATATCTTTGAACCCTTGTATTGATCATTAATCCCATCAATGAAGGATTCGGTACAAAACTAAAGAGGTTGTTGGGAGAAGATGTATATTTCTTAATCGATATTTTGTTAATTATTTATTCCACCTCCATAAAATATTGATCAAACATTAAAATATTATAACATAGTTATATTTTATATAATGATTTTTTGTTAATTTAATATCATATATCCATCTCTTCTTCCAACCAATGTAAAATGGAACTATTTTACTTTTGTACAATGGACTACGTCCTACAAAATCATTGTAATTCGTTTTATTTTACCACGTCGTAAAACTAGTTTTACTAATGGATTATATATATATATATATTAATTACATGTCAATAATTATAAAAACAAAATATATAATTTAATTTTAAATATTTCTATTCACTGAAAAATGATAACATTGATTATTCGTATGTGTGGACTTTCCCCCATGAAGTGATATGATTTGTTTTATATCACCATATCACATTGAATATATATATATATAATTATATTAAAATAAATTATATATTATTTTTAAAATATTTATTAATATGGAATGAATAAAAATACTTTATTTATTCTATAATGATCGTTAAAAAGATGGAAAAATTACTCATGCATACATATGACC
Organism: Viscum album; assembly: GCA_963277665.1. Taxonomy (NCBI): domain Eukaryota; kingdom Viridiplantae; phylum Streptophyta; class Magnoliopsida; order Santalales; family Viscaceae; genus Viscum; species Viscum album. Next base: position 1,005,609,414 of record OY728119.1, on the reverse strand, counting down.
CACCATCTCCTTGATTATAACATAGTAAATATTTCATAACCATATATAACATATATTTATAAAAAAAAATTTATATTTATAACTTTTAATTATTTATTTAATATAATTCTGGAGATGGTGGAACACTGACCTTTTGGACATAGTCAAACTACAGAAGTCAATTTTGACATAGGAACTCAATATCATCAAAACATCTAATGTGAAAATTATTTATTATGTAATTAAATACAATACGTAGTTAATAAAATAAAAATAATAATAAACATTAAATTCATTCTTATGAAACTAAATAATTACCATGATCTTATTATTCTTGTATATAAATAATGTATGCAATGAGTGAGACATGAGGTATGTGACTTCGTCAGATTTTCCATCCGTTGAGGTATGTTATTATGATATGAACCAATTACATTTATGTGGTGTATATAATATCCTTTGAATTATATATCATTAATCCATCATACTTTATTTTTCTTTAAAATATCAATTCACATTATTTTAACTAAGGATAATTTTTATGAAAGATACCATATGAAAAATGGGATTCATAACTGAATTTCTTTTCATTGGGTAATATTACTTCAAAATTGTATTGAATATTATAATATTATATGTGTAATGAGTTTTGATTAATTTATATCTTATTTTTTATTTTTTATGTTGATTTAAATTTTATATGTGTAATCAATTTATTGATTATTTATCACTTCAACAATATGATCATTGTCAGAGATTTCATCTCATTTTCCACACCCTCAAGAAATAGTGGGTATCATGCGCCAATTGATATATAATCTGTGTATTAACGATTATTTGATATGTGACATCATAAATTTCTTTATATTCATGGTATTTGTTTATTCCCTTGTATTTATTTCTATCTTGTAGGTAATGATTCAAAAAGATACCAAAGTGAAAGGAGTTTATTTCATAATCTCATTATTGTTTGGGATTTTTTACTTTTATGTCTCTGTTGGGAGAATTATTTGATATTTACATAATAATTAATTTTTTTCTTCTCATATGGTAATGTATAAAAAATATACTTTACATTTATTTTTTCATTTTTAAATACTCTAGATGTCGAAAAAATTGTTTTAATGAAACATTGCAATTTTTTATACTCCATTCGAAATCATTATTTTCATGCAAAAATTTTAATTAAAATTATTTAATGAATATATTAACTATTATCCATTAAATAATTAATGATGTTGTTACACATATAATAAATTTTTAAAAAATATTTAATATAAACATAATTTTTTCCCCAACAAGGTACTTTTTGACATAATACAAAAAATGTGAAATGAATAATTTTTTTCATACTCAATAATGAAATCATAATATATATTAATGAACTCAAATTTATTTGAATATTAATTCAAATTTTCATAATTTTCTTCTAAAATTAAATCTATATCCTAACATTCAGGAAATTTATATTTTTTAAAAATTAATCTCAAATTAAAAAAGAAAAGTTTACTCAATAATGTTTAAAATGATATTTTGTTGGTATTTATATAAATAAATTATATTAACCAATTAATTTTCTTGTAATAACCTTTAAATATATTGTAAAAATTCAATCATTATTATTTTTGTGTACAATTTATAATTGGTTTAATTGGGATAGAAGTGACATTCACTTTCTTTATTATTTTTTATTCTTTAACATTCCCATAAAACATTCACATTATTGTGATCGTTGAACATAAAATTTATCTTATATATCCACAAATTTTTTAATAGTAATTATTATTACCAAAACCATAAATTATTTTTCAATATGCAGATTTACATTGAATGTAACTACACTAACTGTGGAATTAATGGAAATATGTATTCATTACTAAATACATGTATTTTTTTGATAAGGAATATTGATTATAAACTGAATTAATTATTATTTATATAAGGAATGAGTTGGAAATATAGTAATAGACGGAGAATGGTTATAAATATTCCCTCAATTCATTTATCGGTCTCATGATACCAATCAATATCATAGTATTGAATAGGGTTCTGGTTTATAGCAAGAAATTGATTACATTGTATTGGGGAAAGGACTTTAAGTTATAAATATCATGATGTTTGAGATCAAGTAGACTAATATTAAGCTTCTTATTAAATGAAAATAGAATTTTAATTATCCTAGATATTACTAAATTAATATTATACTTGCTTGATTTTCATGCACAAGTTATTGATTAAATGACTTGTGTTTTATGTTATTTATCCTAACGTAACTTTTTTGAATTATTTATTCATTATAAAATACGACGTATTTAATCCTTACTTAGAATCATATCTCATAGTTATTTATTTTAATATATATAATATTTGATTAAGGGAACTTTTATTTTGTTTAACGATGAAAAAATTTTACTTCTATTTTAGTCTATATTTATGTTTTCCAATATAATGTGTTGTTAAAGTATTTATATAGTTAACCATGACTAATAAACTATTCATCCCTTAAGGATATGACCACTTGTCTATAATTTTAGTATAGTTATTTAACCACTTTATATAGGATACTGGTTCAGGGGTATGTTTAGTTTGTTTCAAATGAATATTTTAAGAAATATGGAGATTTAGATTTAGAGAAATAGTAATTAGGGAACATAACCCACTATATGACATTAGATACATTCCCCAAATACACTATGTTTTATGTTTAAGATTATGATTTTTTTTATATTTATTAGGTACCATCATGGGTTAACAAGCATTAGGATAATAATTATATTATTTTCATAGATTCCCCTTCTGAGATTTTACGTGATTTATGAACTATGTAGATTTTTTCATTTGAATTGGTGTTTGAGGTATATGTAACCCCATTGTATAATATGTGTTATTGTTATAATTTTATTTTATGAATAATGATGTTATAAATTATTAACATATTATTAATTTCATTAATAACTAGTCACGTTAATATAATTTTTATTGTCTTAGGAATAGTAGTAAATTAGGAATATATTATTTTTTGGAAAAACATAAGACATACAGAAAACCATAGTGGTTAAAATTTTATTTAATGATAAATTTTGTTTTGGACATGTTAATCATATTTTGGAGAGTGTTATAGAAATTATATAATTATTAATTTAAAAAAAGGATAACCCACATGTTAGGAATAGTCATAGCATATTTTCCATGGCGAGGGAACTTGATCCCTAAACCAAAGGGTGAGAAAAATACAATTCCCACCATTACACTACATTATGTAATGGTTTCAGGAATTATTTATGTAAATATATAAACATTTAAATTTAAATTTGATTTTTGAAAACATAATATAGTATAAAATATTTTTTAATGGTAATTAATTATATTTCGACGATACTCTTTATTCGGTTAAGGTATATATAACCATTATGATTAGTATAAAAGATAATTTTGGAAGAAATAAACTTAATTTTTAGGGATGTATGTTATATGTAACTATATAATAACTGTTAATAAATAATTATTTAATCTTAAAAATTGTGAGGATAATATAGATGCATGGTTCTTTATTTATTAATTAATCTTTGTTGAAACTTCGGCTGGAATTTTGAATTAAAATGTGTCATTTCTTCATATGAAGGCTTTTACATTTTTGTATTAATCTTATACTAGTGTAACCATTTCAATTTAGGATAATATTTAAATATATGGGGAAGTAATTTTTAATTTTTTATGGATATAATGTTATATTAAATTATAATTTTAATGTTTCATTTATAAAAAAATATTATAGGATATTTATTTCTTGGAATATGAGATGATGTGGAAATTGATCAATGCCCAATTAAAGAAAGATATTTTTCTTAAAAAAAGATGTAAAGAAAGTATATCTTCTTATATTATTTTAATATATATTAAATGAAATTATATACACTATGAAGAGGACCTTGAAACAAAAAAATCATATTGCAGTCTCACTTAGTTAGTCAATTTCCATTTCACCCATCATAAATTTATGGATTTCTATTCATTAAATTTCTCATGAATATGTTATTTCTAGCTATCAATTATACCTTGAGAGAAATTTTCTTCACAATTTATATATTTTATCATTCCATTAATTCTATTATATTTTGAAATATATTTTTTAAAATTCTATATTACCGTTGTGTTTCACTTTCTCTCTTTTTAAGACGAACGTTTTTAACACTTTTACAATGTGTTTTTTTCTGGAAAAAAGTTTTTTTAAATTTTTTAACCCATAATTTCCATGAACAAGTTAAAATTTATATGATTTAATTTATTTAATATTTGTACAATGTTACAACTATATATTTTATAAGAAGAACATTATGTTCAGTAGTGTACACAACATGCATCACCGAGCCTAAAGGAACTGAGATATATATTTTAATTTTTGCCATCATAACATAGTAATTAAAAAATGGATGTATAAATAGAAATAAATAAAAATTTAAAATTACATAAATATATGCTATATAAATAAAATATATGGATAAATTAGGACACAATTTTTAGTAAATTCTTGGTAGGCTTTAAAATATTTATGTTTCATCAAAAAAGTATATTCATTTTTTTGTGATTAAACAATATAGTTATTTTATTTTGTATTTTAGATTTTCTTTTTAAAAAGACACATAATTTTTTATATAGTAATTTTCAAATTAACCTTGTGTAAATGTTTTGGGATTTTTCTAAAAATTGTGATTTTTATCCAATAGTGAAAAATATAGTTCTTTTTGTAAAATAATCATTGATTTTCAATAAAAGAAGTAATTTAAATGTCTAATTATGATTTTAATTTTAATTAAAACTAAATAAAGTATTATTTATTTATATTTAATATATTTAATTACTTTTTAATCATCATTACACTTGATTATGCTAAATGATTGTTTTTATTTATTAAAATAAATTGTTCTGAAAACTGTTTTTATGTTTATAATGTTTCTTTATTTTAATTAATTAAAAAAACCAAGTATGATTAATAATTTAAATTAAATATATTTAATATATATATATATATTAAAATTCATATAATGAATAATTCTACTCATAGAGTTATTATAAAATCAAAAATTTTCAGGAGAAATGAAATTCTATAAAAACTCTTTTCACCAAACATTTTTTTGATTCATATAGAATTATTTATTTTCACTTATAGAGATTGAATTTGCTAAAATTGATTCAATATTTTTAATAATCATAATTTATATTATTTAATAAGTAAAAATAAAATTCGGTAATTATGAATAGTAGATACAATAAAACATGTGTCACTACAGTAAAGGGATAAATCCGATTAATCTTTTTTAAAGCGTAGTGATAAGGAATCCATTTTTGTTATTAATTATTATGGATTTAATTTATTTAAATAATAATATTATTATTATTGAGATTAAAAAATATATGGAACATGTTTCTATGAAATTAACCTATATAAGAAATTTCATAAAGAAAATGACAAAATATAACTCTATTTCCTTTAAATATTAGTAATATATTCACAGTGGGATAAAAATAATTGATGGGTAAATATTAAATGTCATATTGCATATAATTAATATATATTCTAGTTGTTAATTTATTTTAAATATTTTTAGATTATATTTTTACCTTAAATTCTAATAAAGTAATGACACAATGCTGTGTAAACAATGTAAAACTCACGGTAAATTATTTGACAAAAATTATAAGTATTGAATTTTGGATGCATTTTAATTTAGAAATAATATTATAGTTAATAATGAGGTATTATTTTTATTTAATTGTAAAATATTATAAATTAATTATCATATTCTAATTTTTAATTTCAAATAAAATTAATAGAATAAAAAATGACTATAATGATATTTTTTTTTTCAAATAACATTTTGAATTTTTTTTACGAAACTATGATTCCAGAATTTTGAAAATTAGGATGATAAATGATCTAAAATATGGTACCTTTTCCATTTATTATATAATTTTTTATCTTATATGTAAAATTATTAGCCTTCTATTTGAAACATTCGTTATCGTAGTTAAGGTTCGACAAGATTTTCCATGGGGTTAAACCTAAAGATAACTGTTAGTTTTCTTTTTTAAAACATATAAATTTTAATTTATATTCATATATATACACAATACAATCCAGTATTACAATCAGATGTGATTTTGATATATTTTAATCCAATATGTATTTTTTAATTATAATATAATGAAATTACAAAAGTACGCATCCCATCATAATAAAAGAGAAACCCTCCCCCATCCTCCTAACATTTTTCTGAGTCATTTGGATCAGCCTATATCATACCAAATACATTATTTTATCCCCCACCCACATCCTTGGGGTGTTTTTTCAATTATAAATAAAAAAATATAAGTATTTTGGAATAATAAAAAAGGCATTCTGATAAAGAGGTATTGTTCTTAACCAAGCATTTTTATTTTATTACTTCATCCACCGAATTCAATTATTTTTCATCCATTACAATATAAAAACATAATTTTAAAAAATATACTAATATTTTATCAATCTAATGACATAACATATATCCATATCCTATTCCATCAAAGGGGAAACAAAACTATAGTTCAAGTGTAATGTGGACATGAACTACATGATCTGATGCCATTTTTTCCATCACCTACTCATAAAACATGTTGAAATGATTTAATATATATATATATATATATTTCATTAAATATATATAATTATTATAAGTTTATATATCATTTAATATCTTACATTTATATTCACTAAAAAATGATAACATCATTCATTCGTACATGTGGAATACCGACTTGACGAAGCACTCTGATTCATTATTATACCCAATGACATGGATGATATATATAAGTAAATTTAATGAAATAATATGATACATAAAATTTTATAATCATTATATAGATATGAAATAATTTTTTCTTTCATTCCATAATGATCATTGAATAATGTAAACATTACTAATGTGTTTGTACAACCTACCATTTCCATTATTGTAATGTATATAATTTTTCAGAACCATCTTTCATGGTTGGGATTAAAAGAATAATTTATGTATAAAAATGATTAATATACTATTATTAAAATTATTGATATTATGGAACAATGACCTCATTGACCATATTCGAAGTACCGAAGTCATTTTGGACATGGGAACTCAATATAATCAAAAAATACAATATGAACTTATTTGAATTTGTAATTAAAAAATATATTACGAAATAAAAATAAGTAATAATATAAGGTAATTTTTTTATTATATTAAATATTAAACCAATGATTATTATTTAAAATTATAAAAAATGGACATGATTAGTCAGACTTCAGGTAAGTAATTTCCTCATTGTTTCATTTAATTGAGGTGTATATTTATGTTACGCCCTAATTCCATTCATTTTTTGGAATATAATTCCATTTTAAAAATTACAATGAATCCCTTATAAAATAGGTTATTTTTTTTAAAACCAACTTATTTTATCCATTAGTTTTTGAAATTTATTTTACTAAGTGGTAAGTGCTTCAAAACTTAATTTTTTTTCACATCGTTATATAGATTCTTTATTGTATTTTCTATTGTTAGATTTTTTGTGTAATGAAGTTTTGTTATTTTATGATTTATTTCAAATATTTTATATTTTTTGAATTTTTTTAAAAATAATTAATTATTTTTTATACTCACATTTGCGGTATGACAATTTTAAGAGATCTTGTCTCAATTTACACTTCATTGAGAAATATTTGGTATTATACACCTACTTATTTATATAAGGTGTATATAGAAACCCATTTAAATTTTATGTCATTATTCAATATATATTCATAGTATTTATTTTTCATTTTATGTAATTTCAATCATTGGTATTATGATTCAAATGTTTTTAATGTGGTTTGGGTATATATAACAATTTCATCATTATTCCGGATTGTTTAATTTTACGTCTCCACTGGAAGAATTATTTGTAATTTACATATTAAAGGAAATATATTTTCTTATCATATATTTATTTATGAAAAATGTAATTTTTTTACTTTCATTTTTATCTTTTAAATACTTCTATGATATATATATAATTCTTTTAAGGAAACCCAATTTTTGTTCTAATCTGTCAAGAGTAATTTATTTCATATAAATAATTTCAGTAAATTTTTTTAATAATATGGTTCTTTTTCATAACCCATATCAGTGCGAATCATGTTGTTACTACAGATCCTCACCTCGGATATGCCAGGGGATGGACACTAGCACTGAGAATTCATATAACTTACTTGGGAGGCCTTTGCCTAATTACCTATATACACACACACATATCCGACCCAATGCACTGATGAAATTTAAAAAAAACTGTTATCCCATTCATGAATACATATAATCATATAACCATGGTGTGATATGATGTATAATAAAGTCAACGAGGCTACAAAAAATCCCTCCAAAATGAGTATGAAAACAAAATCCCAACATGTATTTAAGCACAAGGACTGTTGTGAAAAAGCAGCACGAAAGCACCTCAGTTTATTTGGTCTCACTAAGCACCATATGGTCCAGGTATGCCTTGGAATCTATCAAAACAAATATCATGTACATTACGTATTATGGTGTGGGAAAATCCCATGCATGGGAGAGTATAAACGTGCACTATAGGAAACCCAGAAAGTATAAATCATACAACATAGGAAACACAGTCAGCTATAGAACGATATTTGTCTACAATAATAATAATAAAAATATCCAGATATATACAAAAATGACAAAAAATATAATGGTAATTCACAATCATACTATACCATTAGATTATTCTTGCTCAAATATTCCATTAATAACTCATCTAGGAGAAAACCCTCTTAATTCACATGACACTGATGATTTCCATCAGAGAGGTCCAACCAATTTGTTCGTGTCATTAGAAATAACACGTTGATTATCTAAAGAGAATACAATACATAGTTGAGGACCACCTGTAAGTCCATATTTTAATAAAAAAATCAATTTTTATTAACCCACAATGTATAGGATTGACACCCATGTATGTTGGTCACATAGATTCTTATAACACCACCTTGGGTGCGAAGATGAATAAGGGAACCTACTCTGTCCTCTTTTGGGGATTCCAACAAATATATCCAAGAAGTCCCATTTAATGGGTCATATTACTAGAATTGGGATGCGATTCTATACAAACCTTTAGAAAAAGGATGATGGGAACATACCCTAATAAAAGATTTTAAAGATACATATAAAAAAGGTTCCAATTCATGAATATAAGAGTACACACTGTGTAGTAGGGGTCACTCATCATGTCCCTTTACCCCGAGTACTTCTAGTGTAAATGGACAATGTATCTTGTGTCTTTCTATGTATAAGTATGCAACATGTAGGATGCCCATGTATTCTACTTGTGTTTTAGTACATAGCTCCATACCATGTACATTATCTAATGTAATTGTACACAGCTGAGCTCGTGTACCTGGTCCAGGCTGTGTCTATGTTGGGAGTACATTCTATGTTGGGAATATTTATAATACATAACTTCTCTATGTACATTCTAAAGTATATACTATGTTCAACAGTGAAGGACGAAACCCCTTGTGATAGTGGTATCACAACGTGCGAATCATAACATCCTCTGGAAACCATCGCCACCACTTTGGGGGGCCATGCGTCGTGTCATCCCAGATTATGTGCCGTGTTGACTGGATTTTTTCAGAATTTATCATTCTTCTTTATACATAATCTCATGCCACTCTCACTTCGTATATCATTTCTAATAGTTTCATTAATCAAGGATCATCTCACTTGAGGCTCTTTATCACTCAAAAAATCGATTCCATCATTAAATCCATTCATAAAATAGAGATATAGTTCGTTCTTTATTCCACAATAATGAACACCAAATCGGATATCTTGCATCACTGGAATCACTCCATCTCCATCATCATAAATTCTTCATTCCGTAATATATCTTGATCTATAATTTTTTATATTTTCGCTAGGAAATGGGTTTGAAATGGTCAATTGATCATGATTTTTTTAGTCATAGACGAAATGAAGAACACCGATGTTGAACGTAGAACTACAGTAGATAAGCACAATAATAGATATTATGAAATAATCTCAATCAATTTTTGTGATAATATTTTTTCATTATTTTTTGAACAAAAATTAAAATAAATCAATTCATAAGATATTCTCACATAAAATCCCCAAAAAAACAATCTCTCATGACGATTGCATTGTGTTTCAATCTGTTCATTGATTGATTCAGGTTCATCATAGTGATCAAGAACTGGGAATATTCATATCAAAACACGTTTCATACCTCTATTTGTATTAATCTCTAATGAATAAAGAATCAATGTCATATTCTTTGGTGAGATTCCTTGACTTTGATGTGGATCGACCGTAGATCCATGATCTCATCATTGTTAACCTTATAGAATTATGCATCAGTCTTTCCAACAGCCCTTCAACATCTCAAGGGTTATCAAGATAACCCTAGAATTATAATTGAATATTCTAATTAAATAATTAAAAGTATTTGTGTCATGAATTAGAATTATAATAAATTATTAATTTTTTTATTCATATATGTACCCACGAGAAATTTTAAGTAAATGACCCCTGTTGACTAATCTTAATTCATTTTAGGGTAATCCTTCCATTATGAACTCGATAGTGCACTAATATTTCTGATTTGGGAATCCATTTAGGTGTTATTCCACATTTTTATGAAAAAATGTGTTCGAGAGATATTTAATATATTTCCAACAATAAATCCAACCACATTGGGCCTTAGAGTCACAAGCCTTCATAGTACCTCATATTTAAATTAATCCCTATAATATCCAAAAATAATACATAGAAAATTAGAGATATTAAATTATCCCCACATTTGGATTTTTTCCCTGAAAATTCCAAACATGGGATGCTCAAAATGATGTGGGTATTGAAAATGAATCTAATCCAATCACTCGCATGTGATCTCTTAGATATTCTTATGTTTCCACAAGACAAAAACTAAATTAAAAAATTACCCAAGAAGAATCAGGTCATGTCGATCCTTGATCACTACAAGGTACATAGAAAAGGTTAATCCATCATTGATGCCAAGCATTCCCCAATTGATAATGTGTGATGGGTCATTCATGTACCTTCTTAGATGTTACATGTGGTCACGTATTGAACCCATTATAACTACAGTAGTATAACTAAAAGGTATGACACCTCCCCAACTCTATATAGTATCTGGAAAAGGAAGATGGACCTCATAGATTCATTTCCACCCAATCCAAATATCCATAATCCACATCGAGGTGAAACGTGTCATGACCCGACCCTACCTGGGCTCGAGCCGCAACTACCCGAAGCTCGCCTCCATAGGCCAAGGGCTGGCGACCAGCGCCGAAGGCACAATAAATCGGGGAGGCCTTTGACTAAGTACCTGTACACACACCCACGCAGCACACTCAATGCCAAACTGCAGAGTAAAGGAAAAGACAAGTAAAGAAAAAGGGAAACTGCTATAAACAAACTGCAATGTGCATCAACCTCTAAAAGATACAAGTAAAGTGCTGAAAAGAAAAAAGGGGCAAAACACGCGCCCAACCAGAAAAGGTGCCACATCCCGGCAACAGGTAAACAAAAAGGAACAGCTGACTGTTCTCCCACCTGGATCCCGACCACGATGACCGCACGCTATCCAAGCTCCCAAGCTCCTACGCTCCACTAAGGTCACGACCAACCTGTCCCTTGTCTGCAAGGGCACACCAAGTGGAGGCAAAGCCCAAGAAGGGGTGATTATAAAAATACTCAGTAGGATACCCCGAAGGCTCGAGGGAGCAACAAAGGAGGTACCGAAGGGTGATCAGTAGAGCGAACAGGAAAAGTAAAGGAGTACAACAGAGACTACAGTAAAGAGTCCAGCTCAACCCAACAAGAGGAGAGAATGTAGACTCGTCCAGACACAAGGAGATGGAAATGGTGAGAAGATGAACTTCCCATCGAGTCTTCGCTACCTATAGCAGGAGAGTATACTCGTCCAACCATGAGAAGTTAGACATGGAAAGCACGTGGCATACCCCGCACATCTTCGCCTCCCCTAGAAGGAGAGTAACCAAACCCAAGAAGTGGGTACTAGAACAAGGTATATACAAGTCCATAGGATCAATCAAGAAGCCCAAACAAGATCATAAGTGGATCTCCATCCCGTAGCTCAGCCCAAGAAAGAGTAGCCCACAGTCCCATAAGTAACACCATCGATGCCCAGCATCCCGCACGTCTGACCCGAACTGCAATCCAAGGGGCTCAATCACCACACCTCGAAACTATCCACTTTGGGAGGCACTGACTCGACCGCACGGTTTTAGGTCGCATCACAAGGACGCGTCTCAGTGGGGGAAAGCACTCCTCATACTTGAGAGTTATGGGGGAACGTCAACCACAACTACTCACTTCCCCGCAGTCGAGAGGTCTACTCAATGTCGACAGGCGACCCCCTGCCCAGCCCCGCTGGAGGATCCCAGGAAGTCAATGGGTTCCCACTACTGGGAGACCCGGAAAGTCGACGGGTGCCACACTGCCCAGTCCCGTAACAGGGTAATCCACTGGAGGGCGACCCGGCTAAAGTCGGTGATGGGACCGCTGCCCAGCCCAGCTGGAGGTAACCCGACATCGGGGACCACTGCCCATCCCAGCTGGAGGTAAGCCCGACATCGGGGACCACTGCCCAGCCCATCTAGAGGTATGCCCGACATCGGGGACCACTACCCAGCCCCGCTAAAGGTAAGCCCGGCATCGGGGACCACTGCCCAACCCCGCTGGAGGTAAGCCCATAACTACTCTGGCCATCCCTGCTGGATGGTACTGCTCGATGAACACTGCAGTACTGGCCATCCCTGCTGGATGGTAACCCACTGGCAAGCCCTACTCGAAACAACCTCAGCTCTGCTGGAACAACCTCATCCCTGCTGGAACAACCTTAGCCTTGCTGGAAACAACCTCAGCTCTACTGGAACAACCTTAGCCCTACTGGAAACAACCTCAACCCTACTGGAACAACCTCAGCCCTACTGGAACAATCTCAGCCCTGCTGGAACAACCTCCTTGGTAGAGGATCGGTGCCCGCGTAAAGTGTTGGTCACACCGAATCCACAAGAACTCTACCAGGGAACACGGGGTGATGGGAGAAACTCCACAGGCCCCACAAGGCAATCCCGCTCCGATCTGCAGAGTCACTGTCAAAGTGGACAGAGACACCTCATCCCAGAAAGTGGGGAAAATGCCCACGCTGCACAAACACCCGTAGTCGCAGACGGTGTCGCAGTCCGGTGAAAGGGCACAGTACTGAAACCCCTCACAGCAGAAGAAATAGACGAACCAAACCATCTCTGCCGGTCAAACCATTGAGAACAAGACCATGGGGAGACCACTCAACCATGCTGGTCAGACAAAAGAGCACCAGGCCAGGGGAAACTCTGCCCTACTGGTCAAACAAAAGAGCACAAATCCATGGGAAAACTCCACACTACTGGTCAAATAAACGAGCACAGAGGGACCCTCTACATCGTGAGAGGTCAAAGTACGTAAAGCAGATCACGACACGCACGTGGGTCCCACACGACGTGTGGTCCCAAGTCAACCCCAACTGAGTGCACAAACATCCTCAGGTACAAACAACCACACGTACCTCCAAGCACTCCTGTATACTCCGGGAGTATACCTCATTCCAGCCCAAAGGCTATCGTGCATACGGCACCTAGCGTCAACGCAAAGGCGTGACGTAACAACTCCACCTCAAAGGCTCAGGAACAACCAACCAAAACTTGTGAACCATTTGTATCACTCTCCCAAGAGTGCGTGATCACACGCCAAGGGTCCGCTACAAACAAGGTAGGACGAACCGCCACCGGAGCACCCATCACGCTCCACATTCAACAAGATCTTGCAAGAGGCTCTGCACCAACAAAGGGATCAAATCGTTGTAATCCTCGCGGAAAAACACGCGAGATCGACTACTTACTCGCCTCTAATGGATTTCCGACGAAAAAGTCACCAACTCCGCCTCACGCCTGAACGACGTCCCTTGATCCCGAACCTCGACCCCGAAAACAGTCGGGCGCATCGCACCATTGCGATCCCCTCGGGAAAAAACATCAAAAGCACTACTCACTTGAGTGCAACGAATATCTGGTGAAAACGGTGTATCCCGGTGCACCGCACACGAGCGGTGCCACATGGGACCCACATCAGGGTCCCGAAACTCAACGAACGGATCGCACCGTTGCGATCCTATCGAAAAAGCACACAAGATGGTCTATTCACTTATCCAAAACGGTCGCCTGGTGATAAAGCTGGAAATCACCGTCAACCCCCGAAATGGCCCTCGCGGGGCCCGCACCATCGTGTGGAATTACAGTGGGCAGACTGCGCCAACGCGATGCCCTCAGAAAAACACCCAACATCGACTGCTCGCACGCCCCGAACGGACGTCTGAGGAAAAAGTCGTGAAATGATGCACAGAGCTCAAAAGACAGGCCGTGGGGCCCGTGCCTCAACTTCAGCCTCAATGCCCGAAACCGCCCCGGAAACCTCCACCTCAGTGCCAGGGTCACAACGCCGCTAACGGTGCTCAAAACGGACGTCGGATGCATCCGCGCCGCTCAAAACAAGATTCCCGAAAAAACGACATTCCACTTTAAGACGCGTCGCTCCTCCGAGGCCCATCGTTTCAGGAATTAAAAATTCCCGAAACCATTTCAAAATATTCTCTTCGTCCCAAGGAACGCATCGCCACTGACGGTGCACAAATCCGACACCCGGGCTGACATTTACAGCCGTTTAAAAAAAAGAACGGACATTAGTGGGCCAGGCCGGTTCGGCCGGCCACCTATCCTGAACCGTCCCGCGGTCGCGGGCCGACCTCCCATGCCCTGACCGGTAGCGAGCCAGTCCGTCTCGCTTTTCTTCCCCAAAGACCCACCAAGTGCGGGTCTTGCCTGCCGCGGGGTCCCGAGGACCCCACCCCCCATCGTCGCCGCGTCTACCCGGCCAGGAGGGCCGGCCACGCTCGTCGCCCACGTGTCGCGTCTCGCCGGCGCCCACTAGAGATCCCCGACCTCATCCGGATGCCGCCCCTCTCACCCTGGCCAGCCGCCGTGGCATCTGAATGAGGCCGCCCGCGCGCCGCGACACCCTCCTGAAGCCGCCCGCCCGTAACCTCCTGCCACCGCCCTCAAAACCGTCCGAAAAAAAACCAAAACCCACAACTTTCGTCGGACGCCTTTGGCCTCCCCCGAACTCCGATTTCAAAACCGAAACAAGCCACAGAAAGAGAATAAAATCTACTACAAGATTATGGGATTTGTTTGAGGGTCGATTAACGAATTGATGGATAGAATCGAACTCAAAATAGGTGCGGGAATAAAATTGAAAGCGCAACAAATCCTACCTCGTGGGCGTTGCCCGAAGCATCACGGGCGATCCACCAGAGCCGCGCCTTTCCGGAGAGGAGGAGGAGAGGAAAACTCCCTTTGGTTGCTGCCTTCCGCCAGAGAACGAACAAGGGAGGAATATGGGAGGGGGTTAGGGCTTTAAGTAGGAAAAATAATTAATTAAAACATTAATTAATTAAAACTCCCAAAATAACCCACACCCGAAACACCCGACGGGGTCGAGGTTAAGCCTCCCCTAGTGCTGGTCTCAAAATTTTAATCTGAGGCCCTGTTCAAAAGTTATTAAACTTAGCGCCTGAAGCCGCCAAATTACGAAAACGCCCCTGGGGCCACGTTTCACAAACGGCCCGCGCCCGTGAAACTTATACCCCTCCTAGGGTAAAAGGTATGTTCCGAACTCAACGGTGCTCTCAGTTTTCCGATCCGAGCCATCATTTAAGAGATAATATCATTTCTCCATTAAATGAATTAATTAATTTATTTAATCCGTTTAATCGTTCCAGAAGAGGGCGAGGGGTCCAAACATCCCGCACCGATAGGTTTTATGTCATTCCTAGGGTAAAAACCCCATTACGGACCCATCCGTACACTCGGATATCTGATCCGGAAATATGTTTAGGAGTTATCCCATTTATTTGGCGTTTCAAGTGTGAACACACTAAAAATTTAATTCCGGCCACTACGGGGCTCTGAATCGCACGCCGTCTGAAGGCGCTGCCCTGGAATATTATCAAGAATATTCCAAAGTATTTCGTTGCAAAAATAGTGTTCTTACATCATTCCATCCTTCAAGATTTTAATCCCCAAAAAGAAAAACTATGGATCAACACAGGGTACTAAGCCCACACCTGGCTTTCCCGTAACCAAAAGAACCCACGCATAGCTCGGTGTCACCGCACACATACCAACGGATTGATCTGTTCACGCTAGGTCAGACCTTGCCGATGTCGTGCACCCACTCCAGACTTTGGGGTTAGGGAGAGGTGGTATACAACCTCTCCATCCCTTTGTATGGTCTTAAACGACCCGAAGGCTCTCTCGGGGGTAGCTCACCTCCCTGGTCAAACCCTTACGTCGCACGCCGTGACTGGAATCACCGCCCGCACCTGGAATAAGGCCCGTTGATTCCAACCTTCAGAATGTCTATATGGTGAAACACCCAAGGATATCTGGTCATGCAAGGTTTCACTGTCGATGCTCTCTTACACACTCAAAAGGTGAAGGAGTCAACACCATCGACTAAAGGAAAAGGTCTCATGCCTTTTTCCTTACCAACACAGGGTTACACCCAACGCCATGCGTCACCCTAGTAACACCTAAAACAAGGAGCAAGGAGGAAAGCAGTTCACACACAGAGTCTAAAAATTATACTGCATAAAGGTAGAAGAGCTGTAGAGCGTACCTCTTATCACCTCATGCTCTGCAGGATAATAGACATCCGAAGCTCGCGGCTATCCTCGGTCCCAATTGTCAGCTCCCGGAGCCTGACGTGGACTGCCTAGTGGTGATGGGAAGACCTTGTAATGTCTTCCACCACCTCCAGCTCCCCCCGCTCCTCTTCTAGCACCACCTCTCTGGACACTAATCCGATCACCACACTGCCTCTGCCGTGGTGGTACGCCTACTGTCTGCCCGAATCTCTCAATAATTCGGGTTAGGCAGTCTCGTGCCAAGTGACCTCGCCCATCACAAGCATAGCACCGAATCTCTCTGGGATGCACTGGTGCCCTCCGGCGCCACTGTGGTGTACGACCATGCCCCTGAGTCCGGTTGTCAGAAAGCCACCTGCGTTGAGGTCCTACTTGCCGACACCCACTAGTCGCGGCAGACGTCTCAGCTCCAACGTGCATGATGCCACTACCAAATCCATAACATGACAGGAAGCCCTCTGTCAACAGCACCTGCTCTAGCACCCTGACATATGTGGAAATTCCCAAGGTTACTATGACAGCACGAATCTCTCGGCGGAGACCCTGGTCAAACTTCCGCACTCGGAGGTTGTTGTCATGGACCAAGTCCGGGTGAAAGCGTGCACGGTCTGCAAAACTAGCCGCATACTCGGCCACCGTCATCCCTCCCTGCTGAAACTGCAGGACCTCCTGAATCCGAAAGGAGCGCAAGCAGGAGGGGAAAAAATCCTCACGAAACAACAACTGAAAGTCGTCCCACGAAAGTGACGACTCATCAAGAAACTGATTCACCAGACTCCACCAACGCCGAGCTGCTCCATGAAAAAGGGTGGCTTCCAAAGCCACTCTCTAATCTGTCGGTGTCTGCACAAGCCTGAAAAGGATAACCACTACCTCGAGCCAAACCTCTGCTGCCTGAGGGTCTGGATCACCAGTGAGCCTCAGCGGTCTCTGCCGTTGGAACTCACGGAGCATGCTCAATCTGCGCTCAAGCTCAACCGGCTCTACTGAAACAGCCTGCTACTCAACAGGTGGGGGTGCTGCTACCGGCCCACCTGGAGAAAGGGGCTCGCATGATGGGTCCTGGACTTTGGCCTCGTAGCTGACAGGGTTGTCGTCACAAACCAAAGCTGGTATCCTGGCTGGCTGTCCTCGCGGAGACATCCTGAAAATTATCAAGGAGTTCCGCGGTCAGATGAGCATATATGTATATACCAATAGCAACGATGGGGAGCTGACTCAAGAAGGACAGTCAAAGACTCAATCCGATGTGATGCACAAACAAATTTTCCCTGCAACAAGTGTCTCAGCATACCGAGTCGACATGTGGGATATCAAGGTCCTGGTGAATGGATACGTCGGCCGCCACACCATCACTGGACTCCCTAGCCTGAGAGCCGCTCTCGAGACACATTTACACTGTTGCCCTAAATCCCAACCAATTCCTTTTATTTTAGGGACGTCCGAACACCGTCCCAAGGAATGAACCACCTTTGATACCACTTTGTCACGACCCAACCCTACCCGGGTCGAGCTGCAACTACCCCAAGCCCGCCTCCATAGGCCAGGGGCTGGCGACCAGCGCCGAAGGCACAATAACTCGGGGAGGCCTTTTCCTAAGTACCTGTACACACACGCACGCAGTACACTCAATTCTAAACTACAGAGTAAAAGAAAAGAGAAGTAAAGAAAAAGGGAAACTGCTATAAATAAACCGCAATGTGCATCGACCTCTAAAAGATACAAGTAAAGTGCTAAAATGGAAAAAGGGGCAAAACACGTGCCCAACCAGAAAAGGTGCCACATCCCAGCAACAGGTAAACAAAAAGGAACAGATGATGGGTCTCCCACCTGGATCCCGGCCACGACCACCGCACGCGGTCCAAGCTCCCAAGCTCCTACGCTCTACTGATGTCACAACCAACCTGTCCGTCGTCTGCAAGGGCACACCAAGTGCGGGCAAAGCCCAAGCAGGGGTGAGTATAAAAATACTCAGTAGGATACCCCGAAGGCTCGTGGGAGCAATAAAGGAGGTACCGAAGGGTGAGCAGTAGAGCGAACAGGAAAAGTAAAGGAGTACAATAGAGACTGCAGTAAAGACTCCAGCTCAACCCAACAAGAGGAGAGAAGGTAGACTCGTCCAGACACAAGGAGATGGAAACGGTGAGAAGATGAACTTCCCGTCGAGTCTTTGCTACATATAGAAGGAGAGTAGACTCATCTAACTATGAGAATCTAGACACGGAAAGTACGTGGCATACCCCGCGCGTCTTCGCCTCCCCTGGAAGAAGAGTAACCAAACCCAAGAAGTGGGTACTAGAACAAGGTATATACAAGTCCATATGCTCAATCAAGAAGCCCAAACAAGATCATAAGGGGATCTCCATCCCGTAGCTCAGCCCAAGAAGGAGTATCCCACAGTCCCATAAGTAACACCATCGATGCCTTGTATCCCGCACGTCTGACCCGAACCGCAAGCCAAGGGGATCAATGACCACACCTCGACACTATCCGCTTTGGGTGGAACTGACTCGCCCACACAATTTTAGCTCAAGTCACATGGACGCGTCTTAGTGGGGGAAAGCGTTCCTCGTACTTGAGAGTTCTGGGGGAACGTCAACCACAACTCGTCACTACCCCGTAGTCGAGTGGTCAGCTCAAAGTTGACAGGCGACCCCCTGCCCAGCCCCACTAGAGGATCCCTGGAAGTCAACGGGTTCCCACTACAGGGAGACCCAGAAATTCGACGGGTGCCACACTGCCCAGTCCTGTAATAGGGTAATCCACTAGAGGGCGACCTGGCTAAAGTAGGCGACGGGACCACTGCCCAACCCAGCTGGAGGTAACCCGACATCGGGGACCACTTCCCAGCCCAGCTGGAGGTAATCCCAGCATCGAGGACCACTACCCAGCCCTGCTGGAGGTAAGCCCGACATCGGAGACCAATGCCCAGCCCCGCTGGAGGTAAGCCCGGCATCGGGGACCACTGCCCAGCCCCGCTGGAGGTAATCCCGGAACTACTCTGGCCATCCCTACTGGATGGTATTTCTCGGTGAACACTGCTGTACTGGGCATCCCTACTGGATGGTAACCCACTGGCGAGCCTTGATCGAAACAATCTCAGCTCTGCTGGAACAACCTCAGCCCTGCTGGAACAACCTCAGCCCTGCTGGAAACAACCTCAGCCCTGCTGGAACAACCTCATCCCTGCTGGAAACAACCTCAGTCCTACTGGAACAACCTCAGCCCTTCTGGAACAACCACCTGGGTAGAGGATCGGTGCCCGCGTAAAGTGTTGGTCACCCTGAATCCACAAGAACTGTACCAGGGAACATAGGGTGACGGGAAAAACTCCCCAGGCCTCACAAGGCAATCCCACTCTGATCTGCTGGGACACTGTCGAAGCAGACCGAGACACCTCATCCCAGAAAGTGGGGAAAATTCCCACGCTGCACGAACACCTGTAGTCAAAGACGGTGTCATAGTCCGGTGAAAGGGCACAGTACTGAAACCCCTCACAGCCGAAGAAACAAAGGAACTAAACCATCTCTGCTGGCCAAACCATCAAGAACAAGACCAGGGGGAGACCACTCAACCCTGCTGGTCAGACAAAAGAGCACCAGGCCAGGGGAAACTCCGCCCTGCTGGTCAAACAAATGAGCACAGAGGGACCCTCTATGTCGTGAGAGGTCAAAGTACGTAAAGAAAATTGTGGCACGCACATGGGGCCCACACGACCTGTGGTCCAAAGTCAACCCCAACTGAGCACACAAACATCCTCAGGTACAAACAACCACACGTACCACCAAGCGCTCCCGTATACTCCCGGAGTATACCTCATTCCATCCCAAAGGCTATCGTGCACACGACACCTAGTGTCAACGCAAAGGCGTGACGTAACAACTCCCCCTCAAAGGCCCAGGCACGACTAACCACAACTTGTGAACTATTTTTATCACTCTCCCAAGAGTGCACGATCACAAGCCAAGGGTCCGCTACCAACAAGGAAGGACGAACCACCACCGGAGCACCCCTCACGCTCCACGTTCAACAAGATCGCGCAAGAGGCTCTGCACCACCAAAGGGATCACACCATTGTAATCCTCGTAGAAAAACACGCAAGATCGACTACTTACTCGCCTCCAACGGATATCCATTGAAAAAGTCACTGACACCACCTCACTCCCGAACGACGTCCCGTGATCCTGAACCTCGGCCCTGAAAACAGTCGGGCGCATCGCACCATTGCGATCCCCTCAGGAAAACACGTCAAAAGCACTACTCACTTGAGTGCAACGGATATCTGGATAAAAAGGTGCATCCCGACGCACCACACATGAGTGGTGCCACGTGGGACCCGCATCCCGGTCCCAAAACTCAACGAACGGATCGCACCGTTGCGATCCTCTCGAAAAAGCACACAAGATGGACTATTCACTTGTCCAAAACGGTCACCCGGTGATAAAGCTGGAAATCACCGTCAACTCTCAAAATGACCCTCGCGGGGCCCGCACCATTGTGCGGAATTACAGCGGAGAGACTGCGCCAATGCGATGCCCTCGTAAAAACACCCAACATCGACTGCTCGCACGCCCCGAACGGACGTCCGAGGAAAAGGTCGTGAAATGCTGCACGGAGCTCAAAAGACGGGCCGTGAGGCCTGCATCTTAACTTTGGCCTCAATGCCTGAAACCACCCAGGAATCCTCCTCCTCAGTGCCAGGGTCACAACGCCGCTGACAACGCTCAAAACGGACGTCGGATGCGTCCGCACCGCTTAAAACAAGATTCCCAGAAAAACGACATTCCACTTTAAGACGCGTCGCGCCTCCGAGGCCCATTGTTTCGGGAATAAAAATTCCCAACACCATCTAAAAATATTCTCTTCATCCCAAGGAACGCGTCACCGCTGACGACGCGCGAATCCGACACCCTGGCTGACATTTACAGCCGTTTAAAAAAAAAGAACGGACATTACTGGGCCAGGCCAGTTCGGCCGGTGCACTATCCTGAACCGGCTCGCGGTCGCGGGCCGGCCTCCCATGCCCGGACTGGCAGCGAGCCGGTCCGGCTCGCGTTTCTCCCACAAAGACCCGCCGAGTGCGGGTCTTGCCTGCCGTGGGGTCCCGAGGACCCCGCCCCCCGTCGTCGCCGTGTCAACCCGGCCAGGAGGGCCGGCCGCGCTCGTCACCCGCGTGCTGCGTCTCGCCGGCGCCCACTGGAGAACCCCGACCTCATCCGGACGTCGCCCCTCTCCCCCTAGCCGGCCGCCGCAGCAGCTTCTTGAGGCCGCCTGTGTGCCGCGACACCCTGCTGAAGCCGCCCGCGCGCCACCGCCTGCCACCGCCCTCAAAACCGGCCGAAAAAAAAACCAAAACCCGCAACTTTCGCCAGACGCCCCCGGCCTCCCCCGAACTCCGATTTCAAAACCGAAACAAGCTACAAAAAGAGAATAAAATCTACTACCAAATTATGGGATTTTTCGAGGGTCGATCAACGAATTGATGCATAGAATCAAACTCAATGTAGGTGCGAAAATAAAATTCAAACCGCAACAAATCCTACCTCGTGGGCGTTGCCCGAAGCTTCTCGGGCAATCCGCTGGAGCCGCGCCTTGCTGGAGAGGAGGAGGAGAGGATAAATCTTTTTGGTTGCTACCTTCCGCTAGAGAACGAACAAGGGAGGAAGATGTGAGGGGGTTAGGGCTTTAAGTAGGAAAAATAATAAATTAACACATTAATTAATTAAAATTCCCAAAATAACCCGCATCCGAAACACTTGACGGGGTCGAGGTTAATCCTCCCCTAGGGTAAAAACCACCTCCTGAGCACAATGGTGGTCTCAGAATTTTAATCCGAGGCCCCGTTCAAAATTTATTAAACTTAGCGCCCGAAGCCACCAAATTACGAAAATGCCCTTGGGGCCACTTTTCACAAATGGCCCGCGCCCGCGAAACTTATACCCCTCGTAGGGTAAACGGCATGCTCTGAACTCAACGGTGCTCTTGGTTTTCCAATCCAAGACACCGTTTTATAGATACTAGCATTTCACCATTAAACGAATTAATTAATTTATTTAATCCGTTTAATCGTTCCAGAAGCGGGCGAGGGGTCCAAACATCCCGCACCGACAAGTTTTATGTTGTTACTAGGGTAAAAACCCCATTCTGGACCCATCTGTACACTCGGATCTCTGATCCAGAACTCCCTTTAGGAGTTATCCCATTTATTTTTCATTCCCAGTGTGAACGCACTGAAAATTTAATTCCGGCCACTCCGGGGCTCGGAATCGCATGCCATCTGAAGGCGCTGCCCTGGAATATTATCAAGAATATTCCAAAGTCTTTCGTAGAAAAAACCGGGTTCTTAAAAAATGCCTAGGAACACATGGTATCCATCTACTAAATATATAGGCCTTTATCGCCTGACAACATAATATTTATGATGGATCTATATATTCTTTATTTGAAACAAGATGAGCTGCACATTCTCTTTTGTTGATTGCACCAACTCAGGGACATGTGTGCAAACTCTCCAGGGTCAGTCCCACAATGTGTTGATGTAATGGGTTTTCTTATAAAAATCCTCAAATGGTTCTATAAGGATGGTTAAATTATATCTATTGGCATACGAAAACTCTAATAGTGGTAGGTGATCCTCATAAATTCGACCAAAGTAAAACATACAAGATTTCAAAATGTCCTCAAGAACCTAAATGGTCTACATATTTTTTCTTCCATTTTGGTGGTGGAATGTCATTATCAAGTGTAACTGAATCTCATATGCTTCCAATATTACATTCCACAACTACGATGTGAAGAAAGAATCATAGTTCTAAATTATCATTATTGTAACTCCATGGATCCAGACAATCTCTTGCATATAGAGGAATCCCTTGATCTATACTGAACAGTATTTTTGGATAGCTGGGAAGTGGGCTGACATGATGAGTTAGTCTACGATATCCATGATAGAATAGTTTTTCATGTATATATGTGTCAATACCATCATGATGTAAAAAAATTATCCCATCCCACATGCACTCTGGAACCTCAATGTGTTGAGATAAAACTGATGGTACTTGGTGCTTAGCCATCACTTGATGAAATGTAAGGAATCGGGAGACAAACTATGAAACTCATTTCATCATCATTAGCAACAAAAACTGATGTTGGAGGTCTTGGTACATATTTTTAACACCTTTATACACTTTTAAATTAGATATATGAAACTATCATCGACCCTCCCCCCACAACATCCCTGGTACCGACAAGAATCCACTAAAATGAAAGATGTTATCCCATTATTTATTAAATAGATCAAGAGCATGCCATATGGATATTTAAGTGTGTATGGTCTCAATGTCGGTATCCCCAATCTATGAATCCCAAACTCACTACATGAGTGGTGGGGTAATAACCATTTATTGTATGTACACTACTCCATCTCCATCTAGAATGGATAAATGTTATGAATTCAACTGATCAGATGCCTCAATCAGTAACTACGTAGAAGATCACCTACTGAGAGAATCTACTACCACATTCTCCATCAAAATATGTATATAAAATATTAAATTCATAATCTAAAAGTAATTTTAGCCATATCCTCTATCTCAAGTTTAAATACTTATGAGGGAAGATATACATGAGACTCTTTTGATCAGAGTACACAATAAACTACATGACCAATAGGTATTGTCACTGCATATTCAAAGAGAAGACTACCACTTCTTGGTCAACATCATTTGTCACATAGATCAACTCATGTATTATCACCTTGAGTGAACCATAAGAGTTAACCTCCTTTGTATAAATTATGAAAAACCATGTCTGATTCATGATACATCGCAAAAAACTATATACTCGACACCGATCTTTAGAAATACTAATATGGGAGCACTCACCAAACATTTACTCAACTAATGAAAATCCAACTACATCCACTCCATTAATATGATGTTATTCCATTTTGAGTAAAAGATATCAGGGGTGTTGGTATCCATGAGAAATCACAGATTAATATCCTGTAATAGCCTTCCAAACCAATGAAGATCCACACCTCACTTACACTTTTGGTGGCTCCCAAGTTAACAGAACCCCAACATTGGACGAGTCCACTACCACTTCAACTACTGAGTAAAAATGTACCAGAATATGGAGACCCTAAATGTAGAAATGGAATATCGAGATCATTCTATAAATCTGGTGCTCTTAGAGTTCATCCAAAACCATCTTCAAGTGTCTCACATGTTCCTCATCAAACACCGAGTATACAATGATATCATCGATGAAGACTATCATGAACTAGTTTAAGAAAAAATGAAAGGTCAAATTCATGAGTCCCATGTACTCTACTGGAGAATTCAACAAGCCAAATTTTATCACCAAGTACTCATAATGATCATATCAATATATGAATGTCATTTTGAGTATATTCTCATCTCGTACTCCCAATGGGTGATAGCCTGACCTAAGGTCATCATTTGAGAACCATTATTCCTCTCTCAAAAAACTGAAGAGGTCATCGATTGTCATTAGTGTATACAAGTTATTCATGGTTAACTGGTTTAAGAATTGGTAGTCCACAACCAACTTCAATATCATGTATTCCTTGTGGGAAAACAAAACCATGACTTCCTTGGTTGAAACATTAGCTCTAATAAAACCATTCAACTATAAATGCTCAAACTACCCCATAGTATCTAAAATCATTGTGTCATACATCCAATATGATGGAATAAATATAAAAGTCATCTTATTTTGTAGATCAATGTAGATTCCTATATATCGGAGGGGAGATAAACCTAGAAGATCCCCAAGGATGTCATCTTCATATTTCCCCACCACTACCAGAATGTGGGTTGTCACAACTTCAAATGCACAATGGTTCAGACAAGAAAACTGATTAATATTAGCCACACCCTCTTATGCATTAGTCTATCCTATGCTATCATGGTTTTTGTTTCACTAATAAAGTAGTACTGGGATCCATCCCTACAGACACACAATATCCTTCAACTACGATTGTCTATTTGGTAATGTACTATAAAAAATAGTCCATACCAAGGATGACATCATATGAAATCAAAACTGATACCAAGAGTGCCCAATAGAAACTCGCACATCCCAATGATATGTCACATTGTCAGCATGAGTTCATGATCACTGAGTCTTCTCTCGTAAGAGTATCCAAGCATATGGTTTGAGCAGAAGGTTCAAAAAAATTCTCTAGGTCTCATATAAGGTATAATGAAAGAACAGAACCAATGTCACACATATCTTATAGTACTATAGATATGGAAAAAAATAAAAATATCTAACATTGTATCAATCTTGGGCCCTTTTGGTCATAATATTCAACCGCCCGTGAATTTTTGTGCCCTTATCATCTAGCTCCATAAGATTGGGATATATAATGTTGGGGTGATGGTTGAAACAAGTCAAAAAAAGACCACCTCCTATTATTATCCCAAATCATATTTCACATCCACTTCCCAACAAACCGATATTCTCCTGCCATTATCTCTACATATATGGAGAATTCATTGTATTTTTGTCAATTGTACACCAATTTAGACAATCTCAGAGAAAATGTCCCATGCCATCACATGAGTTGCACTGCCTCTCTTTGGGATTACTAGAACCACCATGTGTGCCATAAACTACCGATCTTATGTCTAGGGACCTCCACCTAAATCCTCTAACATATCTAGGTCCTCTAGACTAAAATTAACTCCATGAAAATGATGTATTTTCTACTACATTCACACTACTGATAGTAGCCAGTTGTATAAACTTAGAAAAGAAACTCTCAAGAACCAATGATTAATCAATCACACCATCATAAGTTGGAAGGAACATAGGGATAAAACCAGATCATAATCCTCTACAAATACCACACTCGATGGTATGAGACCTAATGAACTGATTGTGAACTATATCCATCAATTACCTAGAAAGGATGGTAAACGTTGAGAAATAATAGCTATAGTAATGTTGTGCTGCTGGAGTAGTAGAAAATCATGGATATGTATATACCTCAATGTATCTGGTGAGAACTACACTCTAAAAAGGTACTCAAAATCTGTTAATAGAAGCATTTCAGAATCATATTACTAGGCAATCATACCTCGCCATCACCGCATAGAGCCATCATGAAGGATCGCTTCCATGAACACTATATGATCAGTTCTTGTGTTGAATAAATAGAAAAATCAGGCCACTCGTTCGAGATACTCCTCACCAACCTATGGGTCAGTTTAGCCTTGTAACCCTAGTTTTTTTCTAATAGAATCTAAGGATACATGCATAACCGGTGCACCTCATTTACTTGTACAACAGGTACCATGTGCATCTCTATATGTGGTTGTATGGGTGGTGTACCACATGGAGGTAACATCATGGGAACTGGTCCCTGTATTAATTTCTCATCACCATGGGGATCATCTTCATGATCATCTAACTAAATTCTTGGTGGCATATTCCACGGAGGCATCCTGGCACAAACCAGATTAGAAGTAGTCAATGAGTTTATATGGTGAGCTGACTCATGAAGAAAATGGAAACCCTAAACCATTCATATATGATTCATTTACCATTGTTTTCCCTATAACCAGTGTATCATGTTCTGAGTTGAAAAGAAGGTGATCAGAGTCCTAGTTTATGGCTATATCGATGCCCACAGTAGAACCATAGTCCTAGTTTTGAAAGATAAACTTATAGAATTTAACATTGTTTCCCAAAACCGATCACATAGACTCCAGATCCCAATGTAGAACTGACCACTCTAATATTAATTTGTCATGACATGTCTTAGTTGGGGCTATTTCGTGGCTCCCCATCCCCTCCATTGATAGTCCAAGGGATGGAGAATTGAACCGAGAAAAAATATCACTAACATGGTAGGCCTTATCCAATGTACCTGTACACATTCACACATTTCGAAGACTATATAATGATAATATTAAAATAAAACTAAAAACTATACATGCATACTTAAAATCTCGTAATCATATTTGAAAAGAAATTAAAATAATGTAAAATGGGATAAATACAAGCTCAGCATAAAGATTCTAAAAAAAATGTTCATTATAACGACCCATACTTTACATACATTGTTAATACTTCAAAATTGATGCACACTTATTACAACATATGACAAAACCACAAAGGACTGTATAGGTATAGTGTCTTTAGAAACTGGGAAACATAAACAACTGGTTCATAAATCTTCTACAGTGTCTCCCATTTATTTCATCATATCTAGGGTCCCTTTTAGCATATTCTACTTAATATCCATCTTCCTGACCTGGGGAAAAGAAAACATAAAAGGGTGAGCTCAAATGCACAGCAAGGGAAAATAAAGGAAATAAAAATCATATCATATCTTTTTGAAAATCAAAACCTGCAAAAGAGATCATAATATCTTAACATGGAATAAATCATAGAAGTGAAAATGAGATCCCCATAATCATAACATAAAACTTGAAACTTTGTGGCATGCACACATAATCATGGAAAATCATTTCTTGTTAGTCATGACTCATTGCCAAGACTATCTTAGTGGACAAAGTCCCTTTCTGAACCGAGTTCACTCCTCGTTTCAGTCCTGTATCACTGAACCGAAATAACCTTCCATTCCAGCCATGTCTATCTCATGAGATATAAAATCTTTACCCAATGCATTGGAGGGAGATATAGGTCCCACCCATCTTATAATGAATCCTTTCTTATGTGTGCCACATAATCATAAATCATACATCATTGCATAACCCATGTCATAGAAATTGGAATCTTAAACATCATGACATCATAAAACAATTCATACAAGATAAAGGAATTCATAAGAATAATTCAATCACAACATGATCAAATCAATGTAATAATAGGGATAAAAACAGAACCCTTTATTATCTTAGATGGAAAATAATTTTGATAAAACACTTGAACTCCATTCTTGAGGAAAATATCCTTTCTTCTTCAAAAAACATTTTTCCTTTCATAACATGTCATACGACTTTAAAATAAAATAAGTTGATTAAAAATAAACTTGAAAACTTGTAAAGGAATCTTCTTGGTAATAATTTTTTAAAAATCCATACATGCCGTATAAGTTAAAAAAACATTCTTCGTGCCTTTGTCGGAAAAGTCAAAAAGTACCTCGTACGAAAAAAACAACAAAAGATTCCTTTCATATTCTTTACTAAAAACTCACTGAAGGGTAAAATTGGATTTAAACTATTGTAAGTGGATTGAAACAATATTACATATTGATGGAACATGGATGTGTATGATAAAATACACCCCAGTAAATACTTACGAATAAACAATCTCGGATAAAAATGAGATTGTGGTATTTTCCCTTACCTTAGGTCCGATTTGCTTTGTACGTGTCCAAAGCTCCTGTATAATGGTTTAAATAATGTTATTGACTTATTCCAGAATCATACATATTGATATGATATCATATATGGTCATATTCTTAGCTTCTTGTTAGTAATATTTCATTGTTACTTGTTACTCGGGTCTTTATTACCTTTTGTTCTTATGCGTGTTTTTCCGAATACATTATTATTCTTCTTTTAAGGTTATAGATAACTTATATCCAGAATGGTATTAGTGTGAAATATATCATATTTATTCATTCAATTCATTTATATAAATACTATGTAATGATGATCATGTAGAACAAGTCGCATCACATCGTGGAGACGGTATTCCGTACGTACGCACGAGTGATGATATCGTTCCTATGATCATGGAACTGTATTGGAGTATATATGTATATTATTTCAGTATCAATATTACTTTATAATATTCATAAATAGTTACTCATTACACCATTATACCCATCCTTGTAAAGTGATGGTGGAAAAATAGATTACACCACGGCGTGGAGACGGTATTCAGTACGTACGCACGCGCGGTGATTTCATTTTTCCGTAGGACGGATAGAAGGTGAATTAGGGTTGTTTCATATTTATAATAACATATCAGTATGTAAGTAATACTTATGTTATTACTTTATCATGAAACAACTAAAGGAGAAGAAGTTGAAGAAGAACGAAATTGAAAAGATCGGTAATGGATATTACCTCTTCTTTGAAACGCCTCTTTGAATCCTCCACTTAGGGAAATAAGATTGGTCTTTGAAGAAGACCAGGACCTCTAGGATTATTCTAGGGAAGTGGAGAGGAGAAAATGGCAGGGGTTGGCCGAGCTTGAGTGCTAAAATTGGTGTGAGGAGGAGGGGGAGGAGGAGGTGACCTTTTATAAGAGAGGAGAGGGGCACCTTAGGAATATCTCAAAATATTATTTTATATTAAAGTCAAAATCGGTTTATAATGGTTCCAAAGGGTCTTATTTCGAAGATAAAGTGGGGAGGGGTCGAAATCCTATCAACCAATAGGATTTAGACAAGTTTAGGGTATTATATTAACCTTATCAATTAGATTTAACTCTAAGTTAAATAATTTAACTTTTACCTTGTCTTTTTGTTTTCTTTCACTATATGGTTAATACTCTTACTATAACATGACAAACGAACCCCAAATTGTTTATTATTAATATATATATCCTTATCTAAGTCATTTGGCCGAACCTTAGATTTTTAGGAATAAAATAACAATTAATAATATAATATTTGATTTAAAAACTATTTTGTGTCAATTTTGACACTATTTGATTTATGATTTTTTTGAAAGTCATAACAGAATTATATGTTCGAAAAAAGTTGATTAAATCAATAAAAATATATCATAGTAACATATAAAATTAGTGGAATTCATAAAAAGTCTTAAATTACATTTATTTTGATATTTATATTATAAATTATGTCAATATTTCATTAATAAGATAATTAATGCATCATCTTTGTGTCATAAATAAATTAAAGTATTTGATGTCTAAAAATTACAAATAAAATACCATCATGTAGGAAATCTTTTTAGCTTTCTAATGAATATTTACAATCGAATTTATCTTCTGTATAACCCCATATTAAAAATGATGTACTTATTAAACATTGATTTTAACTATTTTAACCCTTCTTTAAATAAATTAATAATAAATGTCCTAATCTAATCCAAGTGGGCCTAAATGGTCATATTTTATTCCTAAGTATGTTTTTGGTCGAATTAAACTTGTACAATAGAATTAGGACATGTGTTAGGGTAATATTAATATCATATTTACCCTTAGTTACCCTATTTACTATTAACCACGGTAAATATAGTAAAAAGTTACTATTCACCAGAAAATTATTTTTATCTCATTGAACCACATTTTACTTACTGATATCAACCGTGTCTGTCGGATCTTTGAAATTCCATTCACAGAAGCGGTAAAATTATGTTTTATGAAAAATTCAGTTTTTAACCTACCACTTAGTGGTTTCACTATTCATCAAAAATTGAAAGTTTTCAGAAAAATACCAAAATTTCACCCTAGGCTAATTTCGATATTCTGAGTCCAAAAATGAAGTCCATTTTGAAAAATAAAATTTATAAAATTTCAAAAAGTTGTTATTACTATTCATAACGGCTAGTTTTAATAGCATATTGTTGTTTAGTGAAACTCCGTATTGCGTACGACGCAAGCTATCGAGGAAGGTCGCGATTGCGTGTAAAGCAAGCCAAACAAGTGTTGTGTAGAAAAAGATTCCTTTGATGATTTATATAACATAAAAGTCTCGGGTGTTACATTCTACCCCCCTTAAAAATAATTTCGCCCTTGAAATTCGTCACTTTGTAACAAACAGATGAGGATACTTCTCCCTCATCATATCCTCAAGCTCCCATGTAGCTTCTTCAAGTTGGTGGTTCCTCTATAAAACTTTCACCAATCTAGTGGTCTTGTTTCGTAATACTTTTTCGCTATGATCCAGAATCTCTATCGGCTGTTCTTCATAAGAAAGATCTTTCTCCAGCGGTACAACTTCTGAGCTGAGTACATGTGAAGGATCTGGTATGTACTTTCTCAGGAGAGATACATGGAACACATCGTGAACTTGAGAGAGATTCGGTGGAAGCGCCAATCGGTAAGCTACCTTCCCAACACGATCCAGTATTTCGAAAGGACCGATATATCTAGGGCTCAACTTCCCCTTCTTTCCAAATCTCATAACCCTCTTCCAGGGAGATATTCGTAAGAACACTTTATCACCCACTTCAAACTCTAGGTATTTTCTTCGGTTGTCGGCATAACTTTTCTGTCGACTCTGAGCTGCGCTTATGTGTTGTTGAATAGATCTGACCTTTTCTGCCATTTCATCAACGAGATCAGGTCCTAATAGCTTTCTTTCCCCAACTTCATCCCAGCAAGTTGGAGTCCTGCATTTCTTTCCATAGAGAGCTTCATAAGGAGCCATCTGAATACTGGAGTGAAAGCTATTATTATAAGAAAATTCCATCAAAGGTAGGTGTTGATCCCAACCTCCTTTGAAATCCATAGAGCAAGCTCTCAACATATCTTCTAGGGTTTGAATTGTTCTCTCAGACTGACCGTCTGTCTGGGGATGATAAGCAGTGCTGAAACTCAACTCTGTATCCAGAGTATGCTGAAGACTTTGCCAGAACTTCGAGGTAAATCTCGGATCCCGATCAGATATAATAGAAAGTGGTACTCCATGCAATCTTACCACTTCCTTTACATATATCCTGACAAGCTGATCTAGAGAGAAATACTCTCTAATAGGAATGAAGTGTGCAGACTTTGTAAGACGATCAACTATGACCTAGATAGCATTATTTCCTTTGGATGTTTTAGGAAGTCCTGTGACAAAGTCCATAGTGATGTTTTCCCATTTCCATTCGGGTATGGGTAATGGTTGTAACATCCCTTAGACTTTTGTCACTCAGCTTTAACTTGTTGACAAACCAAGCATCGAGAGACATATTCAGCAACATCTCTTTTCATGCCATCCCACCAGAAGTACTCTTTCAGGTCCCTATACATCTTCGTACTTCCAGGATGAATAGAGAATGAAGAACTATGAGCCTCATCCAGCAGCTCCTTCTTTAATTCGGGGATGGAAGGAACACAAACCCGATTCCTGAACTTTATTATCCCATCACAATCAAGGTTGAATTCAGGAACATTTCTCACCTTCTTTTGTAACTCGACATCTTCTTTCTGTGCCTCTTTAATCTTCACATGTATAGATGGTTGAACATTCATTTGAGAAAGATAAGATTTTTCCCCTTCCATTATAATTCCATGATCCATCCTTTGTAAATCCATAAATATTGGATCTTTTGTGATCCTCATCATGGATAAAATAGCATGGTCTTGTCGACTTAATGCATCTGCCACCTTGTTTGCTTTCCCAGGGTGGTAATGGATTGAGTAGTCATAATCCTTAATCAGCTCCAACCATCTTCTTTGACGCATATTCAACTCCTTTTGTGTGAAAATATACTTTAAACTTTTATGATCAGTATAAATATCACACCTTTCACCATAAAGGTAATGCCTCCAAATCTTTAATGCAAAGATTACCGCAGCCAACTCCAAATCATGTGTTGGGTAATTTTGCTCATGGATTTTCAACTGTCGTGAGGCATAAGCTATCACCATATCATTTTGCATAAGAACACACCCCAATCCCTTCTTGGATGCATCACTGTAGATCACAAACCTTTCTCCACTACAAGGCAGTGTGAGCACAGGTGCACTGGATAACCTTCTTTTCAACTCCTTGAAATTCTCTTCACATTCCTCTGTCCAGACAAACTTAACTCCTTTCCGAGTCACCTTGGTGAGTGGATTTGATAATCGTGAAAAATCTTTTACAAAACGTCAATAATATCCAGCCAAACCAAGAAAACTTCGGATCTCATTTACTATTGTTGGTCTCAACCATCTTTCGATAACCTCTGTTTTTTCTGGATCCACAGATATCCCCTCTTTTGAGATTATGTGACCCAAAAATGCAACTTTTTGAAGCCAAAATTCACACTTGGTAAATTTGGCATAAATATTCTCCTTTCTCAGGGTCTTCAATATAATTCTCAAGTGATCTTCATGCTCTTCCTTGCTCTTTGAATAGACAAGAATATCGTCTATAAAGACTACCACAAATTGATCAAGATAGTCTCTAAAGACTCTATTCATTAGATCCATGAAGATAGAAGGGGAATTAGTAAGACCAAATGGAATCACTATAAATTCATAGTGTCCATACCTTGTACGGAAAGCCGTCTTTGGTATATCATCCCTTTTGAACTTTAATTGATGATACCCTGAACGAAGATCAATCTTGGAAAAGTATTGAGCTCCACGTAGTTGGTCAAATAAGTCATCAATGCGTAGGAGAGGATATTTGTTCTTGATAGTGATCTTGTTATGTTCTCGATAATCAATGCAGAGTCTCATTGATCCATCTTTCTTCTTAACAAATAGAATAGGTGCTCCCCAAGGTGACGCACTAGGTCGTATGAATCCCTTATCAAGATTCTCTTGGAGTTGCTTCTTCAATTCCTGCAACTCAATTGTGTCCATTCTATATGGTGTCTTTGAAATAGGCAAAGCACCCGGTACGAGTTCTATTGAAAACTCAACTTCATGATTTGGTGGAAGACCCGGTAATTCCTCCGGAAAGACATCATCAAACTCCCGTACAATGGGAATATTCTTAATCGTGAGTTTCTCACCAACCATTTGAGATAAATAACCTTCATTTAGTGGAATAAATACCCATAATATGGAAGAAATTTCCACTGGAAGATTATGTTCATCCTTGCATTGATATACGATCGTAGATTGATCTGGAATATGAAATGTGACTTACCTTCTTTGGAAATTGATATGAGCTCCATGTAGAGAAAGCCAATCCATGCCAATAATCACATCAAATTCCACTAAAGGAAGGATGACAAGATTTGCAGGAAGCACTTTCCCACAAACTTCGATCGGAGAAGAATTATAAACTTTTGATGCAACTGTTGTGCCATTAGGTTTTGTCACAGCTAACTCAACATCTAATTGTTGAGGTAATACGGTGATACCCTTAGAAAATTCTTTAGAAACAATAGAGTGGGTGGATCCAGAATCAAATAAAACATTTGCTACTTTAGAGTGGATGGTAAGTGTACCTTTCACCACTTCGTTATCGTACTCCACATCGCTGATAGAAATTGCATGTGACTTTACTTTGTCTTTAACCTTAAGATTTTGCTGACGTCGACCATCATCATCAACCCTTGGATTTGGGCATTGATTGGCATAATGCCCCATCTCCTTGCACTTGAAACATTGAGGTGTAGTAGGTTCATTCTGTGTATCCCTTCCTTTGTTTGCGTCATTAGACATCTTCTTCCCATTATCACGGCATTCAAATGCCCGATGACCTTCCTTTCCACATTTAAAACATTTAATTGTCCCTTTAAGACAACTCCCTCCATGTTTCTTTCCACACATTGAGCATAAGGAAAAGCTCGTCTTCTTTTCCGTGTGCTCTTTAGATTTTTCATTGAATTCCATCTTCCTCTTCATATCAAACCCATGTGACTGATGGGTTATTCCAATCTCTATATCGACTTTGAGAGCACATCGAACTATTTCCTCGTAGCTATTGAAGTCCCTTATGGCTAACGCCCTTCGAAGACTTGGTTTTAAGCCACTAAAGAATCGATAGATCTTACTCTCAGGTTGGATAATAATACCAGAAGAGTACCTTGCAAGTCTTGTAAAATTTGCTTCATAGGTACCAACAGATTCATCATCCCTTTTCTTCAATTCAAGAAACTCTTTCTCCATCTTTGTTCGGAGAATACGAGGGAATTACTTATTGAAAAATAAGTTCTTGAACTCGTCCCATTCCATAGACTCAATTTCATCCCTTTGCCTTGTATTCTTAATAAGAGTCCACCATTGATCAACATCTCCTTCCAAACGATACACTGCTAGGATGACTTTATCAATGTTCAGAACATTGAAGAACTGAAAATATCTTTTCAGTAGTACTAATCCATTGTTTAGAAACTAATGGATCAGTAGACCCACTGAAAGAAGGTGGACGCTGCCTCATGAAGGATTCAACAGAATGTTGCTCCTTCCTTTGCTCGTTTGGAAGTCCTGCATGATTCATAGCTTGAGAAAGTTG
The DNA here is from genome assembly GCA_963277665.1 of Viscum album. Lineage (NCBI taxonomy): Eukaryota > Viridiplantae > Streptophyta > Magnoliopsida > Santalales > Viscaceae > Viscum > Viscum album. The sequence goes on along the minus strand of OY728119.1, from coordinate 1,005,573,482 downwards.
TGTGAGCATGGCTACAAGATTTTGCATTCCATCTCCCATATCGTTTGGTTTCTCAGGGGGACAATCATTGCATTGCCCATCGCATTCTGCATTAACACGGTTCCTTCGGGTTCCAGCCATTGACTAAAACCAAGAAGAATAGTGTGAGCAACACTAATTATAATAGGAAAACCACATAATTCAAGAATAAAATTTTCATGCTTAAGGTCTTATCCTAGGTTATTCAAGGCCATTTCTGAAACACTGAGATTGTGTTCTATGCTTAGACTTATCCTTAGGGTTCTTACTAAGGCTTTCACATCCTAGTTTCCAAAGGTTGACTATACCTTTCCTCTGATACCAACTATAACGACCCATACTTTACATACATTGTTAATACTTCAAAATTGAAGCACACTTATTACAACATATGACAAAACCACAAAGGACCGTATAGGTATAGTGTCTTTAGAAACTGGGAAACATAAACAACTGGTTCATAAATACTCTACAGTGTCTCCCATTTATTTCATCATATCTAGGGTCCCTTTTAGCATATTCTACTAAATATCCATCTTCCTGGCCTGGGGAAAAGAAAACATAAAATGGTGAGCTCAAATGCTCAGCAAGGGCAAATAAAGGAAATAAAAATCATATCATATCTTTTTGAAAATCAAAACCTGCAAAAGAGATCATAATATCTTAACATGGAATAAATCATAGAAGTGAAAATGAGATCCCCATAATCATAACATAAAACTTTAAACTTTGTGGCATGCACACATAATCATGGAAAATCATTTCTTGTTAGTCATGACTCATTTACAAGACTATCTTAGTGGACAAAGTCCCTTTCTGAACCGAGTTCACTCCTCGTTTCAGTCCTGTATCACTGAACCGAAATAACCTTCCGTTCCAGCCATGTATATCTCATGAGATATAAAACCTTTACCCAATGCATTGGAGGGAGATATAGGTCCCACCCATCTTATAATGAATCCATTCTTATGTGTGCCACATAATCATAAATCATACATCATTGCATAACCCATGTAATACAAATTGGAATCTTAAACATCATGACATCATAAAACAATTCATACAAGATAAAGGAATTCATAAGAATAATTCAATCACAACATGATCAAATCAATGTAATAATAGGGATAAAAACAGAACCATTTATTATCTTAGATGGAAAATAATTTTGATAAAACACTTGAACTCCATTCTTGAGGAAAATATCCTTTCTTCTTCAAAAAACATTTTTCCTTTCATAACATGTCATACGACTTTAAAATAAAAGAAGTTGATTAAAAATAAACTTGAAAACTTGTAAAGTAATCTTCTTGGAAATAATGTTTTAAAAATCCATACATGCCATATAAGTTAAAAAAAACATTCTTCGTACCTTTGTCGAAAAAGTCAAAAAGTAACTCGTATGAAAAAAACGACAAAAGATTCCTTTCATATTATTTACGAAAAACTCACTGAAGGGTAAAATTGGATTTAAACTATTGTAAGTGGATGGAAACAATATTACATATTGAGGGAACATGTATGTGGATGATAGAATACACCCCAGTAAATACTTACGAATAAACAATCTCGGATAAAAATGAGATTGTGGTATTTTCCCTTACCTTAGGACCAATTTGCTTTGTATGTGTCCGAATCTCCTGTATAATGGTTTAAATAATGTTATTGACTTATTCCAGAATCATACATATTGATATGATATCATATATGGTCATATTCTTAGCTTCTTGTTAGTAATATTTCATTGTTACTTGTTACTCGGGTCTTTATTACCTTTTGTTCTTATGCGTGTTTTTCCGAATACATTATTATTCTTCTTTTAAGGTTATAAATACCTTATATCCAGAATGGTATTAGTGTGACATATATCATATTTATTCATTCAATTCAATTATATAATTACTATGTAATGATGATCATGTAGAACGAGTCGCATCACATCGTGGAGACGGTATTCCGTACGTACGCACGAGTGATGATATCATTCATATGATCGTGGAACTGTATTGGAGTATATATATATTATTTCAGTATCAATATTACTTTATAATAATCATAAATAGTTACTCATTACACCATTATACCCATCCTTGTAAAGTGATGGTGGAAAAATAGATTACACCACGGCGTGGAGACGGTATTCCGTACGTACGCACGCGCGGTGATTTAATTTTTCCGTAGGATGGATAGAAGCTGAATTAGGGTTGTTTCATATTTATAATAACATATCAGTATGTAAGTAATACTTATTTTATTACTTTATCATGAAACAACTAAAGAAGAAGAAGTTGAAGAAGAAAGAAATTGAAAAGATCGGTAATGGATATTACCTCTTCTTTGAAACGCCTCTTTGAATCCTCCACTTATGGAACTAAGATTGGTCTTTGAAGAAGACCAGGACCTCTAGGATTATTCTAGGGAAGTGGATAGGAGAAAATGGCAGGGGTTGGCCGAGATTGAGTGCTCAAATTGGTGTGAGGAGGAGGGGGAGGAGGTGCCCTTTTATAAGAGAGGAGAGGGGCACCTTAGGAATATCTCAAAATATTATTTTATATTAAAGTCAAAATTGGTTTATAATGGTTCCAAAGGGTCTTATTTTGAAGCTAAAGTGGGTATGGGTCGAAATACTATCAACAAATAGGATTTAGACAAGTTTAGGGTATTATTTTAACCTTATCAATTAGATTTAACTCTAAGTTAAATAATTTAACTTTTACCATGTCTTTTTGTTTTCTTTCACTATATGGTTAATACTCTTAATATAACATGCCAAAAGAACCCCAAATTGTTTATTATTAATATATATATCCTTATCTAAGTCATTTGTCCGAACCTTAGATTTTTAGGAATAAAATAACAATTAATAATATAATATTTGATTTAAAAACTATTTTGTGTCAATTTTGACACTATTTGATTTATGATTTTTGTGAAAGTCATAACAGAATTATATGTTCGAACCAAGTTGATTAAATCAATACTAATATATCATAGTAACCTATAAAATTATTGGAATTCATAAAAAGTCTTAAATTACATTTATTTTGGTATTTATATTATCAATTATGTCAATATTTCATTAATAAGATAATTACTTCATCATCATTGTGTCATAAATAAATTAAATTATTTGATGTCTAAAAATTATAAATAAAATACCATCATGTAGGAAATATTTTTATCTTTCTAATTAATATTTAAAAGCGAATTTATCTTATGTATAACCCCATATTAAAAATTATTTACTTATTAAACTTTGATTTTAACTATTTTAACCCTTCTTTAAATAAATTAATAATAAATGTCCTAATCTAATCCAAGTGGGACTAAATGGTCATATTTTATTACTAAGTTTGTTTTTGGTCGAATTACACTTGTCCAATAGAATTAGTACATGTGTTAGGATAATATTAATATCATATTTACCCTTAGTTACCCTATTTACTATTAACCGCGGTAAAAATAGTAAAAAGTTACTATTCACCAAAAAATTATTTTTATCTCATTGAACCACATTTTACTTACTGATATCAACTGTGTGTATCGGATTTTTGAAATTCCATTCACAGAAGCGATAAAATTAAGTTTTATGAAAAATTCAGTTTTTAACCTACCACTTAGTGGTTTCACTATTCATCAAAAATTGAAAGTTTTCAGAAAAATACCAAAATTTCACCCTAGGCTAATTTCGATATTCTGAGTCCAAAAATGAAGTCCATTTTGAAAAATAAAATTTATAAAATTTCAAAAGGTGGTTATTACTATTCATAACAACTAGTTTTAATAGCATATTGTTGTTTAGTGAAACTCGGTATTGCGTACGACGCAAGCTATCGAGGAAGGTCGTGATTGCGTGTAAATCAAGCCAAGCAAGTGTTCTGTAGAAAAAGATTCCTTTGATAATTTATATAACATAAAAGTCTCGGGTGTTACATTCATCCTGGACGTAAGTACCGGGACTACAGTTTGAAAGCCATGGGAACACACCTCGATCAATCCAGTCTCACTAAGAATATTCTGCTTCGAGTCTCTCTAAGACTATGTCAAAATTTCTATAGTGTGCACAAGATAGGGAATTTATGGGAAATAACAGTACGTTGGTTAGTATAGTGATACTCCTTAGGAATAACCAAAACCACAAACCATATAACAAAATAAAAACAGTCAAATAAACAAAGGTATATATCTACATCACATCAAAGATGAATATCTAGATATACTTAATAAATACACATAGTCCAGATGTTAGCCACAACCATATTATATAGAATGGTGTTCCAATATGAATATTCCATGAATCACTCATCTGGGAGAAGACACTTCTAATTCTCTTAGCATTGATGATATTTGTAGGAGAGGTACTACTTGTCAGGTCTCATCATTATAAATAACATGCTTATTGTCTGAAAATAAAATGATACATCGATAAGTATCACTACCACCGACATGGGATGAGGCACACAACTAAATATAGGAAATTTACTAATTATAGGATTTCTTATCGCAATTTATTGGTCATGATGATCCCATGAAATCCACTAAGGGAAAGAAAATGAATAAATGATTGTACTCTAGGAATCTTGAATATATTCAAACAACTTTATCTGATAAGTCCTGTTAAAAGGATCATAGTACTAGGAGTGGGAGATGATTCCATAATATACTTCAAGTAATGGATATGGGGAATTTACCCTAATGATAAATGTCTATGATATTAAGGTAAATGGATCCAATCCATGTATGAAAAATAGTACATGATAGGAAGTATGTGTCACATGCTGTGTCTCTTGACCCTAGGTCCTACCCATGCAAATGACCCATGTATCATGCATGTTTTAGTGTTTTTGTACAAGAAATTTGGGCCTCCCATATATTATACCTCTATTCCTGTACACAGGTCTAGCACATGAATGTTTTCAAATGTACCAATACACATGTCAGCCCACGTACCTGGTTCAGGTCATGTTCATGTGGGGAGTATGGCTTGTATAGGCTTTCCATGTACTCCACCACATGTCTATGTACTTTCAAAAGTGCACAATGAGTTCACTCAAGAGGGACCATATTCCAAGTGATGCCTAATGTCTTTCAAAAACCCAAGATTCTACTCAGGGGGACCACAAGGCAAGTAATCCCAATAACACGCTGTGTTGATCTGGTTTTCCAAAAAAATACTCATTCTTCCTTATATGTGTGGAAACATAAATGATGCCTCAGATATCATATTCAATCATATAGGTAATCATGTATCATCTTCCCAATCCTCTCCATAACCTGAACATAAAATTCTAGCATCCAATCTGTTCAGAAAATGAAATTATATGTTGTTCCTCCTTCCACAACTATGAATGAAGAAAAATAAAAAATCAGTAATCCAACAATATCTAAATTGATATGTCACTATCATCACAACACTTTTTTTATTAAAATAACATATATTGGAATTTTTATTGTTACACTATGAAATGGGTGTGAAATGATCAATTGATCAGGATTTTACTAGTCACGGGCCCAACGAAGAACGCCCTCTATAAACACAAAATATTGGGAGAAAAGAAAAAGAAAAGATAAGAAGAATAATGCTCGATTGATGTTCATGTATATATTGGTTCTTTTCAATTTTAATGAAAATAAAAATAAGTCAAATCATGAGATATTCACCCATAAAATCCCTACTTAAAAATGCACCCCGCTTATATATTGTACCCTAATCAATATTTTCATTGATTTATTCTTGTTAATTGTAGAGATCGTAAATGAGGTAGAATAAAATCTCAACATGTGCACTACATAAATTTGGATCAATCAATTATAAATAATGATCTATGAAATATTAGTTTTAAGGATCTTTTTAATCCGATGTACACTAATCCACGATCCCATCATCTTTCTGATGAGATAATTCTTAAACGGTCTCTCTAAAGGTTCTTTAACATCTCTAGGGTTATTCAGCTAATCCTAGAATTATGAAATAATACATTTTTTAAATATTAACTGTTTATTTCATTAATAAATATAAATAAAACAATTAATTAAATTAGTTTATTCATTTCGGTCCCCATGACAACATTATCACAAATGACCCACATTGAAAATTTTTAAGTTGCAGCTATGATAAACCTCACGTTGTTAACTCTACGCTGCCCCTATATTTCTCTTCATGGAACCCATTTAGAAATTATTATACCTTTCCAATGAAACAATATGTGAATTATATTTAATAAATTCAAAATATTTTAGACATTTATTCTAGGAAAATTGAGAAACAAAAATACTCGATATCTCTTCACTGGGTCTCAAAATTAATCCATATAATATCCAATAATTATAAAAGAAAAATAGAATAAACTAAATTAATATTATCGAATAATTTATTAAAGTAATTTTAACCCATGTAAGATTTTTTTAAAATAGTTTATATGTAATATTTTTATCATTTTCTAAAAAGGTTACTTATTACTTTTAAATAAAAATAGAAAATGAATCCTTATCTTAACATATTAGGTATGATATTTTACCACTCTCATGAAAACGTGTTAATTGGAATCAAATTTTAAATTTTATTAATGTTATTTTAAAACAATATATTTTTCATAATAATCTGTAATCATAATTTTGTATAATTATTTTATATGTGAGAAGGGTGTCCTCTTCCAGAATATCATTAAATATCTTGTTATGGTATTTATTTTCATCAAAGAAAAAACTGTTTATTTTATTAATAATAAAATTTTTATTATAAGGATATTATATGATATGTTAGACAAAGGAAATTATTATCATTCATATTAATGCTTTTTTCCATTAATCGACATTATCTTGAAACATTGACCTTCTTTTCCTCATTGAACATTATGTTCCCATTAAACATTCATATTATTTTTCTAATGGATGTGATTATATCATAATTTTTATTTTATTTTTATATATCATGTTTAATATTAATTTTTTATCATTTATTGGGGATTTTATAACAACAAATATTATTTACTCACTACAGATATTTGTTTAAAAGAAATATTATTTTACAATTGAACTAATAATTCAACATACGAGAAATTAATTGGATATGTATTAAGAGGTAAGTATTTGTATTATATAACCCCTAATGGATCAGTAGATCTCATGAGGGAAATTGAAAAGCAATCATTAATTTTTTTTGATGTATGCCTACCCATTGAATAATATATTTTGGTTTAAGGTCTCGAAGGTATCAATATCATGATATAAAAGATCATGCCATCAAATATTATGAATTTCCTTAACTAATAATTTAGTTATTGTTATCTTTGAGATTACTACATCTACATTTTTTATTTGATGCTTTGTTTCTAATGTTATGGATTAAATAGAATGTTTCTTCAGATGTTTACATTCCCATATTGATTATGCCCTACTGATTCTTGATAAAATCAATTGTATATAACCCTTACTAAAAATCTGAGTTCACACTTTATTTTTTTCCTTCGATATGATATAATGTAGGAATCCTAAAAAGAGTTCATGTATGAATAAAATTTACTTAAATTTTGTTATATAATTATATTTTCAAATGAAATGTGTGATTAAAGTGTGTATCTTGTTTACCAATAAAACTAAAATATTAGATCATTTGGGCTATAGCCCATTACATTTTATTCCTATGTAACATTTTAATGATTTGATAGGGGATTCTGAGGTGGGATTCTTTACATTTTTTTCAGGACAAATGTTATAGAATTGATTAGGTTACTAATTCATCATGAATGATAAATTTTAAAACAAATGGTTTATGAAGAACTATATTGTTACTATTCAAATAAAAATTTCTATTTCTCAAAAAAAATTCCCAAAAAATTCCCTTTTGGAAATTTTATGTTTCTAATTCAGATAAATTGAAATAATTTTATAGAAATAAATTTCTATCATATATAATTTAAATTATGATTAGAAAATTTAATATTATTAAAAAACACATTGAAATTCAGTTTATGAAGGAATGTCTTATAATTTCCTTGAATTTTTAATTATAATTCATATTTTATTCCATTACTATTTTTAAAAATAAATAAATAACCCATGATTAATATTATATATATTATATTTTATTATCTTGGGGCCAAATGAATATTCAAATGATCATGTTACTAGTGAAAATGGAAAATGTAATATACTTAATGGTAATGTTACTTTTGCAACCATCATATTACATTCTATAAATACCCATTATTTCCTTCATTTATCTTTCACGTCAATTTATCTCAAGAATATAGATTTATACATTCTAAAATTTTGATTAGTTTGCTGATGGTCGGTATTTATTTAGTGTTACTCGCAAATGTGGAAATTCAAGGAGATCAACATGATCCAGATTTTCTAATTTTACTTTTATTTTTGTGCGTTACTATTCCCACTATATTAGCTTCTATTATAAGGGATACATTTATTTTTTAAATGCAATATTCCAAATTCATGAAATAAATTTCCATCTATTCCATTTCAATCAGCTAAATTATATGAAAAAAATATTTAACTTGAACTAAAACACACACACACACACAGACACACACATATATATTAGATGCTACAATATTCTACCTTTAGAAAATTTATCCACAAAATTGGTATTGATTTCCTTAGTTTAGTATTACTGAGGGTAAATTTTTTTCATTTACTATTTAGTTTACCATGTTTCCTTTTTATACTATTGATTCCTCCATGTTACTATAAATAGGCATGTTTTGTTTTTACATAAGAAATTGCTTCTATGAGCCACGATTATCAATGTTTTTTTCTCGTAGGAGAGGTCTTGATCCTCTTATACCCCCTTTATATGTAGTATATGTGATGGATCCGGCATGTACCTCATTAGGAGTGATATTGTGAACACATAATGATCTAGAGCCTTATTTGATTGAAGTTCTAAATAATTGGATAGTTCTATTATGGGATCTATAACACCCCAATATTCCACGATACGCTTCTCTTTGAATAATATAGTAGCATGTGTTGTACGCAACTTCGTGTTTTAACGCACCACAACCAATCAAACTAGCAATTATGAATAATAATACCCAATTTTTAAAATTTTATAAATTTTATCTTTCAAAATGGGCTTCATTTTTGTATTCTAAATATTGAAATTAGCTTAGGGTGAAATTTTGGTACTTTTCTGACAACTTTCATATTTTGATGAATAGTGAAAATTACTAAATTTTAATTAAAAACAACTTTTTTAATCGAAATAATTAATAGTGATAAATTATGAATTTGAGTGATTTTAAAGTATAATTAGATTATATTTTTACCATTTAATCCAATATTGGTCATTGGACATAATTTCACATTTAAACTGGACATAAGTAAGTTTCAAAATTTTGATAGTTATTATTTCTTAAAAACACGCTTTTCGTTTTGACAACGAGAATTAATTTTAAATTAATTTCTGCCACTTCTGAGTTTTGAATTTATAAAAATGGATTCAGTATTTATAATCAGGAGGTAAAATTTGTGTAAATAGGTAACTTTTATTTTTAGACATTTTGAATAATTACTTTGGTGAATATTTTATTTATCATGGTTAAAGGGTAAATCCGGTAAATAAGGGTAAACAAATAATATTATAATAATATTAAATTACACTAAAATGTGTCCTAACCTTATTGGTTGATACATTTCCGACCATGGGAATCATTGGATGGATTTTGGGACCCCATTGAGCCACATGTAAGTGATAATTACACTTTAAATTAATTAAGTTAAAGTAAATAAAATAACGACATAAGCATATATCTTTTAGAAAAAAAATTTTTACATAGGGTTATATATTTTATATTTTAGACTATAAATATTCATTAGAAATATAAAATGATTTAATACATAATGGTATTTTATTTAAAAATTTTTAGACATTGAATAATAAAATTTATGTATGACATAATAATGATGTAGTATTTTTTTATTAATGAAAGAATCAAATAATTGGTATTATAAATGTTAAAATAAATTTAATTTGATAGTTTTGATGACATACACGAATCTTATTGGTTAGTATGAATGTTAGTATTTCTAAAATGAATTTGGTTCGAATTAATAAAGTTTTTATGGATTTAACAAAAATCAATTATTAAATAGTGTCAAAATTGACATAAATGAGTTTTTAAAAGAAATATTATATTATTAATTGATATCATATTCCAGAAAATATATGGTTTGGAAAAAGGACTTATGTAATTATAAGTGTATCATTAATGGACCACTTGGGGGTTTTTTGGAAGTATATATTATGTTTATTAACTATATAATATAAAAATACAAAGAGACACGGTAAATGTCAAACTATTTAACTAAGAGTTAAATCAAAAAGATAAAGTTAATATAGTGACCCAAACCTGTCTAAAATAGATTGGTTGAGTGGTTTTAGACATATTTCCACCTTAAACTTTAAATAATCAACTTTTGAGCCATTATAAATCGAATATAAATTTATTATAAAATAATATTTCTAGCTTTTCCTAAGGTACCCCTCACCCCTCTTATAAAAGGGAACCCCCCCTACTCACTAATTCACACCTTCAAAGCCTTTTTGATTAGCCAAACCCTGCCCATATATCCTCTCAACATCCCTAAATTCATCGTAGAGTCCCTCCATTGGTCATAAATCCAACTTAAGGACACATTTTGATCAAATCAAAAGGAAGAATCCGAAGAAGATGTAATAATTTCACCACCCTCCTTCCAGTTATTTTATTCTTCCACTTCTTTTTTTTTTGTAATTTACATTCTAAAATAATAACTCCAGTATCATATATATACGGTGATGTTATTATAAATATGGTACATCAATTTTCATTATTCTATCCATCATTTAAATTACATGTCACCATACATGCGTACGTAAGGATTACCGTCTCCACGTCGTGGTGTAGTTGTTATTAAATACTTTATTATTTGAATGGGTTTAATAATGATGTGTAATTCATGTAAATAATAAATATAACATTATAATTATTTTTTATATATTATATACCATCGAGTTATATATTATTTTAATATCAAAAGAGTGATATTGTCGTTCGTGCGTAGGTACGGATTACTGTCTCCACGAACGTGATGAGATTCATTCCCCATCATATCCATTCAAGAAAAAATTTTATTTTATGATTAAAAATAATGTTTAGAGACATGGTATAAATCTATATATGAATAATATACATCCCATACATAAACAATATGGCCCACATAACAATGAATATAAAGGAAAATGAATCTGTTAACACCTGAAATGACGATAATACTAAGATATTATTAACAAATTAATGTTAAAAGATCATATATGATATCATATTAATGTATATAATTCATATATAATTCAATAATTTTTTTCACCATTATACAAAAGGCTAACCTACCCTCGCACAAGGAAAAAGTAAAAATTAAGGGGATTCTTATCTTACTTTTAATTCCATGAGATTTCCATCGTTCGCCACTTATTTATTTCATGTGGTGTGTGTACTGCCCATGATTGTATTCATTGAGTAATATATTTTAATTTATGGATATTTAAATCATAATTGTATGATCCTTCTTTCATGGGTTTATGTTTCTTAAGTTACCAAATTGATAAAGGAATTTGAAATTTCAATTTCCACTCATTCAGCTTTACGCATACTTCATTGATTATTTTACTCCAAGATTATGCATGGAATCACTATTCATTTGATTATGTCATAATTTCCACTCCCCTTTTTGTGGATATACTTTTGATACACATAATCACTCAATTGATAAATCCTTAAGTCATCGATATGAAATTGATAAGATTAATTTTAACTCAATCTACATTTGTTGAGTTAAATATCTAATTCATTGGTGTTGTTTTTACAAGAATATGTGTGAATATCCTATGATTGATTTACACTGAATAGCCAATCATATTGAGTATATTTATATTTGTCACACATAATTATGTCGTTGATTTATCCTTAATCTAAGGATACAGTCTTTATAATAGATTTCATCTCAATTTACATTCCATTGAGGCTTATTTGTTGTTATGCAACAAATCTCTTTTATATGGTGTATATAATGTACTTTGACATAGTATACCATGAATCCCTTTATTCTCATGATATTACAATGATTTTATTACCTCAATTATTTTTATTCAAGTGTCTCTCTTTTTCTTAGGAACTCTAACTAAAATATCATTTTAAAATGTTTTTAAGATTTATTATTATAAATCTTTCTCAATAATGTCCATGTTTTAAAAATGGTTTTAAGGATTTATTTATATGGACATTATATTTTTTAAAATTAAAATTCTTTTTAAAAGTTTCAAAGTGGTATCGGACACTATGATTCAAAAATCTATTTTTAAACCCCTTCTTGACAAATAGTGTGTATTTTAAATGTTTTGAAGAAAAATGGGGGATATTTCTCTCAAATAGTTTTGATGATTATTTTCACCTATATCGGTATCCTTTATTATTATCAATTGAGGTTAATCTATTACAATACAATATTCCATATTGTATTGAATGAGTTATGTTTGACAGTGGATGTGCTATTTTTATACCATTCATAGTTTGTGGATAAAGTATTGAAATTTCGCATGCCGGTTTTAATATGAATGTTTAGATTATGTTTCACCCATTTCATATGAGGAATTCATTGGACTAAGTACATGACAGGTGGATCCCACTATAGCTCTTCGATGCATCGGTAGGTCTCAGGAGACAAACTAGTGTCTTTACACAAGGCCTTGACAAAATCTTATATTCAGTCATGGCACAAGGCCTTGACTATGTGGTTATGATAGTCTGGAATTATGCATTATATCATTATAAAAGTGGTTATTGATATTGCATGTGATTATTTGAGTATTAGAATATCCATGTGAATAAGTAAAAGGCATTGGTTCATTTTATTTTTGCCATATTATGCTGAAGTTCAATTTTAAAAGGATTTTGTTTTAGTTATACATTGCCTTAAATGTTTATGGTTATTTATGAATGTTTTTGATATATTGTTATCCTTACTGAGCATCTAAGATCACCACTTTCAATGTTTTATTTTTCCCGAGATGTGAAAAAATTAGTTATGAGTGACTTGCAGGCATAATCTAGGAAGCTTGCATGTTTCTAATGGAATAATTTAGTATTGTTTTTCTTTTCAAGTTGTAATGTTGACCTTATGAATGTATCTAATACTTGCAAGGATACTAAACTAATTGGTATTTCAAGACTTGATCTTTTATGATCAAGACAATGATACCTAATAATGCACCGACTCTGGGCATCTAGGGTCGGGGATTTACCGTTGGTATCAGAGGAAGTTTAGTACAAACCCTGGAAATTAGATTTAGATAAACTATGATTAGAGAACATAGCCCTAAGATAGAATTTGAGGATTAGTATATAATAACTTCCTAGAATTTTGGTATTGTAGGGATTTTGTGAGTTTTCTGAGCAATACATCCCTGTCTGGATACGAGCTAGTAGAGGCGGCTTTGGCACATACGTACGTAGTGGTAAAACCCAAAAACACCACTTTGAGCTAAACTATAACGAGAACTTGTGCATGACAATGGGCCTTGATGCACTCTTGGTTATGACACTCCTGGGGGATATGCTAAGGAAAATTTACATTTTCTTTACAAACTGATTTGAATTATTTTAATATAAGATGAGAATAAATGACCTTGGTTAATCCTAAGGTCTTTCAAATTGATAATATTGTGTCATGATAGTATCTAAAGGATTTTATGACTAATGTTACTCACACAATTATTTCTGATTTTATTCCATGGATGGATTCTAAGTAAGTCATATAAACTTTGAGGATGATATTAAAAGTGTGATCGATGGTGAAAATGAGCAACAGAATAGAATATTGATTGGTGTAAAAGATATCGTGTTAATTCCAAAATAGTTTTCCAAAAATATGGTCAAAAACATATATATTAACCAACTTCCGGACTCAAAAAAGAAGATAAATGTGATGAATGATAAGTTCTCCAGTAGTAGAGACCATGGAGAAAAGAATCCTCAATTTCCATCATGCAAGAAATGTGGAAGGATACATCCAGGAAAGTTTCTCAATGTAACAAAGAAATGATTTATATGCGGGAATGAAGGACATAAAGTGAATAATTTCTGAGGAAAAATGAAGAGTAATATAGAAGAAAATAAAAATGGTCACAAGAATCCATTTACAGTCATTTTCTGTAAATGTAGGGGACCTGGCCATTAACTAAGTGAATTCTCTATTCTATAGGATATTTTCTTGGTCAAAGAAGAAGCTATGTGGAAATAAATGGATGGAGAAATGTTTAAAAGTATTAGAGCTCCTTGTTTATGGGATTACTATGGAATAATTTTCTCTTGTTTGTGTAAGCCTTCAGTTTTCCATGTGAGAATGATATTTTAAGATGACTTATCATTTCTCATGTGGATATAGTTATAAATAACCATTTGGTTTTATATGATCATTGGGTTTGAAGCAATTACAAGTTATTATATTTTGGGATGAAAATACAAGGTATGATATAACATTTGTGGTTAAATTATGTTATGGTTATTTTGATGAATTTATCTCATTTTGGTAATGTTATAAAATATAGTTTTTGAAAAAGGACAACACACAGACCATGTGACAACCCGTCATGTGGGACAAAGCTGTGGGAATCAAACCCACAACCAAGGTGCGATTAAGATTTATCGCCAACCACTGGACAATGTAAATTCCCTGGTTAGTGTGACTAATTATTTATAGTTAAAGTATTATATAGATCAATAATAAGTTGATTTGGGATCTTATGTATTATCAAATTAATAACCTTAGTATAGGAAAATCATTCGGTGATTAAGTGATGTTATTTTGGAATATGTTCGCTTTGTTGGGAACACTATATGCCCTAGGTAAATAGAATACTATGGGATTTCATTTAAGGAGTAAAGGTGGATTTTTATCTATGTTTTTATTATGGATTTATAGTGATTTGTGTCATTTATGGAAATGATTTACCAATAATAGAGAATATGTGATTAGGATAATTACATTTAAGTATGTGACTTTAAGATTAGTTGATGTCATTTGGAGATACAATTTAACATGGAAGACTACATAACCAAATTCTTCTATGTTTTGGGTTTAAATATTATTTTGGTTTATATTGAAGGATTTTATGTACAATTGTTTATTGAATGGTATTTATTTAACTTTGGGTTATTGTTGGTTTAGTTTTAGAACTTAATATTATTATTTCTTTCTCTAATTGAATATCCTTTTGGGGGATCATCCGATCTTATAATCACCATTTTTGTTTTGATTAATCTTTAAATATAAGGTAAATATATAGTTTATCCTTCGTGGATCATGTGATTATATTGACGTTTATTCTTGCACTTCCATTGTGACCAAGTATTCTTGAATACTCATCATTAAAAAAATGAGTTAGTGGTAGAAATTAAATAAATAAAGAAACTATACATAAAAATTAATTATATCTATTTATGTTCTTAGTCAATATCATAAATTAATTCCTCATCTTTATGTAATGTAACTTAAAACAAAAAAATGTTGTTCATTTTATTTTCCAACTGGGAGGCTAATGACCGTTTGTCCCACCAAAAGTTTGTTGTTTTCTTATTGTTAATTTTCTCCGGATCAGTCTTTCTATCCCTCACCATAAGAACTTGAAACTTAGTTTATCATCTATATCCATGATTTCCTACATCAAATCCTAGTATGGGTTATCTTGGGTGACCTTTTTACTTCTCTTTCATTCCTTTAAACTGATAGTTTTATTGACTCTTTTTCCGATGTGGGACTTTCCATTATCTTCCCAAGACCAATTTTAATGATTGCAAGGACGTAATTTATTTAAGTACAGGAGAATGTAACACCCCAATCTTCCACGATACGCTTCTCTTTGAATAATACAGTAGTGTGTGTTGTACACAACTTCGAGTTTTAACACACCACAACCAATCAAACTTGCCATTATGAATAGTAATACCAACTTTTTTAAATTTTATAAATTTTATCATTCAAAATGGACTTCATTTTTGGATTTGGAATATCGAAATTATATTAGGGTGAATTTCTGGCACTTTTCTGATAACTTTTATATTTTGATAAATAGTGAAAATTACTAAATTTTAATTAAAAGAAACTTTTTTAATAGAAATAATTAATAGTGATAAATTATTGATTTGAGTGATTTTAAAGTATAAGTATATTATATATTTACCATTCAATCCAATATTGGTCATTGGACATAATTTCACATTTAAAATGGACATAAGCAAGTGTCAAGCTTTTGAAAGTTATTATTTCTTAAAAACACGATTTTTGTTTTGACAACGGGAATTAATTTTAAATTAATTTCCGCCACTTTGTGTTTTGAATTTAGAATAATTGATTCCATATTTAGAATCAAGAGGTCCAAATTGTGTTAATAGGTAACTTTTATTTTTAATCATTTTGAATAATTACTTCAGTAAATATTTTATTTGCCATGGTAAAAGGGTAAATCCGGTAAATAAGGGTAAAAAATAATATTATAATAATATTAAATAACCCTAAATCGTGTCCTAACCTTATTTTATGATACATTTTTGACCATGGGCATCTTTGGGTCGATTTTGGGACCCCATGGAGCCACTTGTAAGTGATAATGACACTTTATATTAATTAAGCTAAAGTATATACAAAAATGACATAAGTATATATCTTTTAGAAATACCATTTTTACATAGGGTTATATATGTTCTATTTTGGACAATAAATATTCATTAGAAAGATAAAACTATTTACTACATAATGGTTTTTTATTTATAATTTTTATACATTTCTTAATTAAGTTAATTTATGACACAATATTGATGCAGTATTTTCCTTATTAATGAAAGAATCAAATAATTAATATTATAAATGTTAAAATAAATTTAATTTGAATGTTGTGATGACATCCACGAATCTTATTGGTTAATAAACCATGTTATGATTGCTTAAATTAATTTGGTTCTAATTAATAAATTATTTATGACTCTTACAAAAATCAATTTTTATATAGTGTCAAAATAGACATAAATGAGTTTTTAAAACAAATATTATATTATTAATTGATACTATATTTCTAAAAATATATGGTTCATCCAAAGGACTTATATAATAATAGGTGTATCATTAATGTACCACTTTTGGTATCTTGGAAGTATATAGTATGTTTATTAACTATATAATATAAATATCCAAAGAGACATGGTAAATGTCAAACTATTTAACTAAGAGTTAAATCAAAACAATAAAGTTAATATAGTGACCCAAACCTGTCTATAACATATTGGATGAGTGGTTTTCAACAGATAACCACCCTAACCATTAAATAATCCAATTTCGAGCCATTTTAAATCGAATAATAATTTATTATAAAATAATATTTCTAGCATTTCCCAAGGTGCCCCTCACCCCTCTTATAAAAGTGAACTCCCCCTACTCACTAATTCACACCTTCGAAGAATTTTGCCTCACTCAAAACCTACCCATAAATCCTCTAAACATACCTAACTTCATCCTAGAGGCCCTACATTGGTGATAAATCCAACTTAAGGATCCCATTTGATCAAATCAAAAGGAAGAACCCGAAGTAGAGGTAATAATTTCACCACCCTCTTCCAAGTTCTGTTCTTCTTCAACTTATTCTTTTTTGTAATTTACATTCTAAAATTATAACTCCAGTATCATATATATACTGTGATGTTATTATAAATTTGGTACATCCATCTACATTATTCTATCCATCATTTGAATGACATGTCACCATAGGTGCGTACGTACGGATTACTGTCTCCACGTCGTGGTGTAATTGTTATTCGATACATTATTATTTGAATCAGTATAATAATGATGTGTAATTCATGTAAATAATAAATATAACATTATAATTATTCTGTATATATGATATACCCTTAAATTATATATTATTTTAATATCAAAAGAGTGATATTTTCGCTCGTGCATACGTACGGATTACCGTCTCCACGAACGCGATGAGATTCATTCCCCATCGTATCCATTCAAGACCAAATTCCATTTGATGATTAAAAATAATGTTTATATACATGATATAATTCTGGATATGAATAAGATATATCCCATCCATGACAAATACGTTCCACATAACAATGAATATAATGGAAAATGAATTTGTTAATACCCGAAACGACGATAATACTAAGATATTATTAACAAATCAATGTTAAAAGATCATATATGATATTATAATAATGTATATAATTCTTTTATAATTCAATAAAAATTATTTCAGAATTATATAAGAGGTTAAACTACCCTCGAACAAGGAAAAACTATGAAGTAAGGGGTTTCATATCTCACTTTTAATTCCGTGAGATTTCCATAGTTCGCCACTTATTTAATGCATGTGGTGTGTGTACTGCCCATGATTGTATTCATTGTGTAATATATTTTAATTTAGGGATATTTACATAATCATTGTATGATCCTTCATTAATGAGTGTATGTTTCTTAAGTTAACAAATCGATAAGGGAATTTGAAATTTCAATTTCCACTCATTCGGCTTTACGCATTCTTCATTGATTATTTTACTCCAAGATTTTGTGTGGAATCACTATTCATTTTATTTTGTCATAACTTCCGCTCCTCTTTCTATGGATATAATTTTGATACACATAATACCACCATTCATAAATCCTCAAATCAATGATATGAACTTGATAAGATTAATTTTAACTCAATCTCTATTTGTTGAGTTAAATATCCAATTCATTGGTGTTGTTTTTACAAGAATATATGTGAATTTTCTCTGATTGATTTACACTGAATATCCAATCATATTTAGTGTATTTATATTTGTCACACATAATTATGTCATTGATTAATCCTTAATATAAGGATACAGTCTTTATAAAATATTTCATCTCAATTTACATTCCATTGAGACTTCTTTGTTGTTATACACCAAATCACTTTTATATGGTGTATATAATATACTTTGACATAGTATATCATGAATCCCTTTATTCTCATGATATTATAATGTTTTGATTACATCAATTATTTTTATTCAATTGTCTCTCTTTTGGTTTGGAACTCTAAATAAAATATCATTTAAAATGTTTTAATGATTTATTATTCTAAATCTTTCTCAATAATGTCCATGATTTAAAAATGGTTTTAAGGATTTCTTTATATGGACATTAAATTTTTTAAAATTAAAATTCATTTTTAAAATTTTCAAAGTGGAATGGGACACTTTGATTCAGAAATTTATTTTTAAACGACTTCTTGAGAAATAGTGCGACTTTTAAATGTTTTCATGAAAAAAGGGGGATCTTTCTCCCAAATATATTTGATGATTATTTTCACCTATGTCGATATCATTAATTATTCTTGATTGAGGTTAATCAGTTACAATACAATCTTCCATATTTTATTGAATGTGTTATTTTTGACTATGGATGTGCTATTTTTATACCATTGATAGTTTGTGGATAAAGCATTGACATTTCGTATGCGAGTTTTAATACGAATGTTTAGATTATGTTTCACCCATTTCATATGAGGAATGCACTGGACGTAGTAAGTGACGGGTGGAGCCCACTAAAGCTCCTCAATGCATCGGTAGGTCTCATGAGACAAATTATTGTCTTGGCATAAGGCCTTGACAAAATCATATTTGCAGTCTTGGCACAAGGACTTGACTATGTGGTTATGATAGTCTGAAATTATGCATTCCATAATTATTAAAGTGGTTATTGATATTTCATGCGATTATTCGACTAATATAATATCCATATGAATAAGTAAATGGAATTATTTCATTATATTGTTACTATATTATGCTTAAGTTCATGTTTAAATGTATTTTTTTATTTATACATTGCCTTAAATGATTATACTTATTTATGAAAGTTTCCTCTATATTGTTGTCCTTAATGAGCATTTGAGCTCACAAATTTCTGAGTTTTATTTTTCCCAGGATGTGAAGAAGTTAGTTATTAGTGACTTGCAGGCATAATCTAGGAAGCTTGGATGTTTCTAATTGAATAATTTACTGTTGTTTTTCTTTTCAAGTTGTAATGTTGACCTTATGAATGAATCTAGTACTTCAAAGGATACTAACCTAATCGGTCTTTCGAGACTTGATCTTTTATGATCATGCCAATGATACGTAATAATGCACCAAATCTGGGCTTCTGGGGTTGAGACGTTACAGGATCAAGAACCTTAAAGGGGTAAATTTACCTAGGGATAATATTTCCATTATTTTTTATACCATATGACACTATTCCAATGTGACATCTAAAGTAATTTTTTATCAAACATTACGGTTCATTACGATTTCATGAAATTGTTTTTGTCGATATTGATTAGATTTTATCTGTTCTTCGATGGATTTAAACAAATCATTCATTTTTTTAACAATATCAGGTCCATTTATCCTCTATTAACTAATGTTATTACAAAATATTGGAGATTTAAATCACATCCCATATACAAATTAATATAAGGAATTTTAAATTATTGAGTAGATGATGTTGTTCTTTAAAAACAAAACAAATGAGAGACTTTGATATAATCCTACTTCAAATTACTGTGAGAAATATCTATATATGATCATTATTTACATAATGGTCTTTTTCATATTATCCACCTATTTGCGGGTTGTAGGCCATACTAAAATTCAATTCAATATTTTTAAAATGTTGATGTATTTTCCATAATTTATTATGTATCCTTGGATAACATTAGAAACGATTGAATTTGGTTCCCATAGAGCCTCACCACTTCATTTACATATATAATATATTGATTTTCAAGAGAAAAGTATTCTATAATAGTGATGAAATTGTGAATTTTTATGTTTCAATCCACTGTAATCCATATCTCATTACATAAATTAGGTGTCTTCACGGGAAAAATGACAATTTCTATAGTGGTGTCCTCCCATTTCCATGATGGTATAGATAAGGTTTTATCACCCCATTTTACTTTTGCACTCTTCATTATATTTTTTATATTCCATGAACATTGATGTGTACTTAAAAATACCCCACTTCATATTTCCCCTTACAATTGTTTCTCTAATATCAAGGTATATATTTTTTTACTTCATTAATAGATGGAGAAATAAGAGCTATTTTCATTTTGTAAAAGGTATTTCATTATATCTGATGATTATGGAACATATATTCTTATACCAAATCAAATTATACCTTTTCTTATTGATGTGGGATTTTACATCATTCATATCCTTTAATTATTACACCTTTTTTAAAAGCTCGAAATCACCACTTTATAATTCATCAGTCATATCATGGAAACATAGTGGGGTAATTATTTAGGGAAGGTAGATTTCCTTCCCTACTGTTATGATTTCTTGGTCTGTCATTTTCATATCAACTATGATAGGGTCATTCCCAATCCATATCAAGTATAAAATAAATGAGTATAATCTGATAAGATCATAAGCAACTTTTTTTTTTGTTTTTTGGGATGGTTTTGTATACATAAATCATTGTCCTTGATTAATTATAACTATATTTACTGAAACATGTTGTGCACATTCTAGGTCAATATATAATTAGACTCTTATCATCTAAATATATGTAACACGTCCTACCATTGAGGTAGTTTAAAACCATATTAAAAGAGAAGATCCCATATGATAACCCTAGATCATTCATATTTTGGTTATAATCATCCATCTTATACTTTCATGGGACATATGATATTATATTTTATTTCAAAATTTGTACACAACCTAAGAAGTTATTTGATTTATTACTATATAATACAAAACATTTTCCCCTTTAGAGATGTGTGAGAACTAGTGATTTGATTTTCCACTACATAATCTCTTAAAATCTTTCCACATATTATTCTATCCAAACATACATTATCCCTTTCTATGTAAACAATGTTAGTATGATTGATAATTATGAGAAATTTTAAAAAAACCATTGGTAGTACCATGTTTTTCAATGATAATTATATATCTCTATGATATATAATGATCTAGTCCTTTCTATAATTTCCATGATCTTTGGAGAATCAATGAAAATTCCATCACAAGAGATCACATTCCCCAATAATGTGAATAGCAACAACAAAAATTCAAACATTATAAATATAGAGTAAAAAATATCATTTAATAATTTCACCATAATAATTCTTATATTATGTGGATATTCAGTATTTATATAGGAGTAAATATAAATATCTCCAATAAAGGGTACCCGAAAATATTTCATTGTAGTCTCCAAAGACTCTATTCAAAAATTCAGTGATGTTTTTAATGAAATTAGGAAATAAAAAATGGATTCAGTATTAATTTATTATGTCTATATCCATTACAATGATCTATCATCTGAATATAATCTCTGTTCATTAGTATTTAATGATAATAATAATTAATTCCATCTATGATATGTACAAATTCAAGAGAATTTGATGTAACAAATCATTATCCCTTCAAAGTGGATAGTTGTTCTCCATAATTATATTATTTAGATACAATTAATAGATTGAATGCCTAATTGATCATTAATTTTTCTTGAAAAATTTTATCATTCTCCCTATGGTGATATAATTCATGAATGTGAGTCCCTTTTCCATATTCTATGTAAACATCATATTTAACTCCTAATGTTCTATAAAGGCCATTCTATATAAGATTTTTGGGGATAAGATTGGCTCTGAATATGTGATCTACTAAGATCTCTACCCTATCTCTCATGACATGTCCAGAAAAATTTTCAAAACAAACATTAAAAATATTCCATTATAATAGTAATATAATGATAGATTATACTTTCCTTCGAATAAATCATTTGGGAAAGAAATAATTCTTTAATGGTTATCATCACCTACACTGTTGAGGGTTTATCTATGGGAGATTCATGATCATCCATACATTTTTATATGATAATTTGGAGGATCAAAATATAGAGAGAAATTTCATATCCCCAATAGTGGATTTGACATCTATATAATGATAGCTAAATATACCAATTATATGATCTAATTCTACAATTCTATGGATTACAAGTATGACAACTCTACTCTTTAGTTAATATTTTTATAAGATTTATTGCATAATAGTGATCTTAAAGAAACATAGATGATAGCATGATCAAGTGTCTTTGGGGCTTAGGAACATTAAATAACAATATAAAACTTGTCATACAACAACATTAGTGAAAACATCTTTTACATGACCACAACATTCCTTCATACATAACACATAATGGGATATCCTGAGGAAATACACAAGAAAGGGATGAGATATAAACCATAGTATGGGAGTGTAAAGGGAATAACATGAAGAATACAATACATATTAGGAAACTGGGATTTCAATAGAGCATAAGAGAAACATTAATATAAAGGCATGTCATAACATGATTTTCATAACATGGAAATGTGGAAACAACTTCAAAATATTCATCATAATCATAAAAGAATTAGGTAAACATGAATCCCCACTTGGTTAGAAAAGTTACAATAAATGAATTAAGTAATCCCCTATTCTAAAATGACGTATCGTGATACTAAACATTACACAATTCCTTGGAGAACTATCATGGATAACACTTCATAATCATTTCAATCACATGATTTAGTGTACCATATAGATCATATATCATGGGTTCATTCAACATCATTATTTATTCCATGATCAAGGAATATGGAATTAATACATATAAGACACCACTAAATATGTATATATTCATAAAGATGAATAACATTGATAGATTAATGAAAATGGTATTAAAAAAATGAGTATTTTTGCATGGAAATTCACGGTGAGATTTTGGCATCGTAAAAAAGTCATATAGAAATTCATTAATTGGTATGTTGAGATTGAAAGTGGTGTATCATACATTATATATGAGATTGAATGTAAGGGGTTTATGGAACATAAAATAACAACATATTAAAAGGAATATTTATTCATAATATAAACTTATTTATTTAATGTAAATGAGAAGAGAAAATTCCCTTATTGAATTTTAAAATTGTAACATGTGGGCTAAAAAATCTTTGGGAGGATTAATTGGAGGAAAGGTTATATACTATAATTTATACATAAAGTGTAAAATAATTAGTATTGTTAGAACATATCCCAAATCAAGAAAATAGAATTTAAAATTCATTACATGAAATAAGTTCTTGATGAAAATGGATAGAGGGAGATCCCTTATGGGGTTTTGTCATAGAAACAGGTGTACATGAGAGGGATTGATAAAATAGTAAGGGGTATACCATCATTAAAAAATAATAATGGATGTATTTGGGTTGTGTAGTGTTGAAAAACATACAACATAATTTTTATTTGAAAATAAAAGGTGTAACAATATTAAGAAATATGGAAAAAACTGAGTTTGGGTGGAACCATTATGAAATTTCCGTATAGTAACGGATTGGGTTGGGGTCCAAATGGGGGAGGATAAATAATCATTCATTGAACTCAAATTAAATATACATTAGGTAACATATTAAAAGAAGGATTAAAATATAACCAATTTAAATTAAAAATACATATTGAAATCATGGTTCCTTAATTGAAAGGGGGAGATGAATGTGAGAATCCCTTACATGGATTTGTGATCCCAAAAACTTGGGAGAGGCTATATGGGAGCTTGGGGGAACCTTGGGAGGGATATAGGTAGTTGTGAGTAGAGTGTGGATGAGATTAAATTATTTTTAGTGAATAGAAATGGGTATATGTATGGGTTTATTTTGGGAAGAAAGGGGATTTTGTTTTTATTTTCATTTTGGACAGTACTCAATAAAACATTTAAAACCACAAACCATCACATTATTTATTCCAGTTGTTTATACAAAATGGAAATGGTAGTGGTTATTTTATAAGGCTAAGGGCAGAATATATTAAAACATTTCCCTTACACGTGTGGAGGAGAGTCATACTTTCATATAAAGGGTTTTAAATTCAAGAAATATATTATATGTTATGAAGGATTCAATAAGGCTGTTTGAAATAAATAAAATAAATCTACAATTAAATTATCATAATTTAAAAATATATTTGGCTGAATATCGATTTTATATTATTTTATTGCATGAAAATTTGGTCATTATGATGTCATATAACACATTATATACTTATATAGTAATTAATTTTTACCAAAAAATTCAACTGCCTTAGAAAATTATGAAAAATTCAACATTTCATAATTTCAAAGCCTAGATTCCAAAACTATTATTCATTTTATCTAATTAATATACTAAATATATTAATTTTTACTTTTAAAATAAGAACATCCTATATTTAAAATAAGTGGGTTTTGAAAATAACAGTTTTCAATACAAAATAAAACATATATTTGTCTTCTTAAAAATTATATGATCAGTAATATTTAATAAATTTATTTTAATAATAGTACATTATTAAAATATTTATTATATAGAAAATAAATTAATTCATAAAAATAGATTCCTTAATTTAATTCAAAAATCAACCAAAATTACTATTCGTGCTTTAGAAAAACATTTACAAACTAACAAGAATATAATGAATGTATATTCATTATTCTATAAAAAAAATAATCAAAATGATAGGGTCTTAATACATATCAATTTATAACACCATCATATTTTCTGTGAGTTAGGTGTGTGATGGGCTTCATAGGGTACAATCTTACTAGTTGAGGACATCACTTCCTTTGCCTATGCCAAAAGGCTTTGTGAAAACCCAATATTTATACTAGTCATGTGATCATGGTTCAATGAGTATATTATCCATTCTAAGGATACACAAAGTTCATTTTAATCCAATTGGATATAAGTAAAAAAACATGAATCTTATATATCCATAATACATTAAACTAAATAAAAGAAATTGATTTTTAATGAAAACCATTTGAGTCATTACAACTATTACTCCATAAGAAATTTCACACTCAAAATTTAATTTTCCAAAAATAAAATAGATACAGGAAACATTACCTCATCACTTCCTCTAGTTCCCACATAGCTTATTCAAACATGAGGTATCTCCACAACACATTTTCAAGGGACATTGTCTTATTTAGTAGCTATGTTTTCGAAATTTTATAAGATATTATTTGGATTCTCCACATAATAGAGGTCATACTCCAATGGTACAACCATTGTATTTCATACATGCGATGTGTTAGGTATGAACTTCTTAAACAATGATACATTGAATACATCATGTACTTGAGATAATTTCGTTGGGAGTTCTAGTCGATAGGCCACAACTCCAATGAAATAAAAGATCCTAAAAGGGACGATGTACCTTGGACTATGTTTTCCATTCTTCCCAAATCTCTTAACTCTCTAACATAGAGATAAGTGGAGGAATACCATGTCTCCAACATCAAAATCTATATTTCATTTAAAATTATCATCGTAGATATTTTTTCAACTCATGCAAGCATTTATATGATACTACATGGTCTTATCCTTCTCCACAATTTATTCGACCATTTACAGACCTAGAAGTTTTTAATCCCCAAATTCAACCCAGCATACTAGTGTTCTATATCTTTTCATAAAAATGGAATTCATAAGTATCTATTTGTATTCTTGAGTTTAAATTTACGTTGTAAGAGAAGTACCACAATGGAAGATGTTGTTATCATAGTACTTTGAAGTCCATTGAGAAAGCTCTCAACATGTCCTCATGTGTTTGTATAGACCACTCAGATTAGAAATTAGTTTTATGGTGATAAGACATACTGAAGTTCTGATTTATGTTTTGAGCATGACGAATACTTTTCCAATACATAGAGGTGAATATTGGTTATCGATCATACATAATAAAAAATGGTACCCCATGAATCCTTAAGTGTTACCTGATGTATATATGTTCCAGTTGATCTAGTGATAAATCACATCGAATTGCAATGATGTGTGTAGCTTTTGTTCAATGATCCACAAAAACCCAAATAGCATTGTTTCCTTTCGATTTATTTGGATGTATGGTTACAATGTATGTTGTGATGTTTTTCCATTTCGATGTTGGTATAGGTAATGGTTATATAATCCCCTTAGATTTTTTCCTCTCAATCATAACTTGCTGACAAACCAGGAACATTGATGTATATTTACATTTCTTCTTCTTCATTTTATCCATCCAATAGTTCTCCCAGATATCTCGATACATCTTCATGTTTCCTGGGTGAATGCATAATTTTTAATCCTGTGCATCATCCAAAATTTCATTCTTCTACCCCAGATATGATGAAACACATAGTATTGAGCCAAATCTCAAAATTTCATCATCATTAAAATTAATCCATGAGGATTTTCATTTTCTAATAGTGTCCTCATTCCTTTAAATTACCACATTATCTTTTTGATCATCCTATATCCTTTACAAAAGATACTGTTGAGCAATCATTTGTGAATGGATTGGTGAAATTCCCTTATGTTTTATTCCAATGACCATCTTCATCAAATCTATAAATATTGGTTCATTTTCAATTCTCCTTAATGATAGAATTATTGGGTCCTCACTATTAGAGTATCTTCCACCAATTTAGAATTCCTAGGGTGGTAATGGATTGGGATTTCATAATCTTGGAAAAGATCTAACCATCTTAATTGGAACATATTCATCTCTTTTGGTGTCAATATATTTTTGATACGTTTGTGATCCATATATATTTCACACTTCTCCTCAAAGAGATAATTACACTAGATTTATAAGAAATATATCACTGCTACCAAATCTATATTCCGTGTAAAACATTTTTTCTCATAAATTTTGAACTATCTTGAGGCCTAAGAAATGGAATTTTCATTTTTCATCAACACACATCCCATAAAATTCTTTGAGTCATCATTAGAGATAACAAAAATCACCCCACTTGTGGGTAGTGTGAGCATAGGTACATTGACTAGCCTATTGTTTAAACATATGAATCTTTTTTTTAAATTTAACATTCCATGAAAACATGACTGCCATATGAGTTTTTTGGTTAAGAGGGTATGACATCTGTGAGAAATTTCTCACAAATCAGCGATAATAATTACCTAACCCCATGAATATATTGGATATCCATCACAGATGTCAGCATCATCCCTTACTCCATTGTTTTTTTGGAAGGATTCATAGATATTTAATTTCTTGTGATGATATTCCAGAATAATGAGACTTCATTCAAACAGAACCCACAATTTTTAAACATTGAAGATATATTATTCTTTCACAATGCCTCTAGCACAGTGCTGAGATGATCCTCATTCTCATCATTGGGTTTGGAGGGTATTTGAATATCTTCTATAAAGAATAACACCAATTTATTGATGTAATGTATGTAGACACTATTCATCATGTTTGTTAATATTTATAGAGTATTAGTGAGTATGAAGGTCATCACGATAAATTCATAATGCTCGTACCTCGTATGGAAATGATTATTGGGGATATCTTACTTCCTCACCCTAACAAGGTAATATCCTAACCGTAGATCCACTTGGGAGAATTATTGTGCTCCATGAAATTTATTGAAGAAGTAAACAATTTTTCGAAATGGATACAAGTTCATTATATTGTTTTTATTTATCTCACGATGATTAATGTAAAGGTTTATTGACCGGTCCTTCTTCTTGAGAAAGATTACTAGTAAACCTTAGGGTTATGGACCTGGGAGCATAAAATAATTGTTTATATTATCCTTATGTTGTCTCATTGTCTCCTAAAGATCCAAAACATCTATTATAAATGGTGAATTATACATTTGAAATTCTCCTGGTATACGATCCATCGAGAATTCAATGTCTCTTATTGGAGGAAGATCATGCATTTCATAGGGAAACACATCATCAAATTACCTCATAATAGGCATGTATTTGAAGATGATTGCATCCGAAGAATAAATCTGCATATGAAGATATGTGTGCTCATATGGAAGTAATATCCAATCTTTGGATGATGGTTCTTAATTATATTCATCGTCCTCCTTGCATGTGTATAGAATCCGAGGATTACTCAGGATATAGAGAGTGATTTCCCTCTCATGGAAATTAATGCTGTCTTTATATTGGGAAATCCAATCCATGACATGAACTTCATAAATGTCTACCATATTATGTATGATGAGGTTCTCTGGGATGTTCAATCCACAAAATTTTTATGGGGGAGGAGTTATATACATAGGATGAAATAATTTTCCCATTTTCCCATTTTACTGAAATATTTACCTCCATTCTTTTTGGTTGTGTTTGGGTTTTACTACTAATATTTCATGAGGTAAAATAATGTCTAGAGCTATGGGAGATAATCTACCTTTCAAATTTTTATTCAGGTTCTAATTTATCCAATATAGACTTAGTGACAGGTAATTTTAAACTATTATGAACATTAAGGGTATTTCAATGAAATTAAAGGGATACATTATCAATTACATTTGTCTAATTAACATATGAATTTATAGAATTCGATGTTAGTAATCCAGGATCTACATCCTCAATTATATTCCTTTGGGATTTTTTTCTTCCCTTAATATTGGATTGTATAATAATTTTGAATTTAATAAATCATATATCTCTGGTGTGTCGATCCATGATTGTAGAAAAGCCTGTTTTCTTGCACCGGTTCACATTCAAGTCTAGCTCAAAGCGGTGTTTTTGGGGTTTACCTCTAGATACATCTGTAATAGATCCACTTATAGATATTCATATCTAGAAAGGTATATATTTTTATGGTAAACCTCTTACTCTATACTCCACAAAATGTAGGTATTTGTTTCTTATACATTGTATTATCCCTAAGGTTTTCTCTATAGTTTTGAAATAATTAACCCACAAATAACTAAACGAATCCTATGATACCAACTATAAAAACCCTTATCTTTATTTCATATTTAATCATGATTTATTACATAAAATTTTACTTAATACAACTCATAAGATTGATAGTTCTAGTGTCATTAGGGCTTATGAATAGTACGTAACAATATAAAACATGTAATACTAAATCTTTAACGATAACATCTTTTATATGACCACCACAATCATTCACACTTAACATTGCGTGGGATATCCTGAGGAAATACATAAGAATGGGGTGAGATATAAATCCTAGTAAGGGAGTTAACAAGGCATAACATGAATAGTAAATGTCATTTTTTTAATAATCATATAAAGGGAGTATAAGAGAAATATTAACATGACGTTATGATATAACATGATTATCATAACATGGAAATGGAAAAACCACGAAAAAAATAAATCATAAATATAAACAAATCAAATACAACATTGTCCCATCATGGTGAAAAAATGTCCTATAATCAAATCAGATAAACCCCTATCCAAACACGATGTATCATGATATTAAACATTAGAAAATTCATTGGAGCTCTATCAGGGTGAACCATTCATAATCATTTCAATATCATTCTTTTGTGTTCCACATAGATTATATTACATGGATTCATTCAACGTCCTCATTTATTCTATGATCAATGAATGTGGAATTTATACTGATGATTCACTATTAGATAATTATATGTGTACAAATTTTATTACCCCTGATTGAGGAACGAGTATGTTATTCACTACAAATTTATTTTGTGAAGGGAAATTGCGGTGAAATTTTGGAAACATAATGAAGTTAATGGAAATTCATAGATTTAGATTATGAGAGAGATAAGGGTCTATAATAACTTATACAGGAGACATAATATAAGTAGATCATGGATCATAATAAACAAACATATGAAATCTAATTTATATTCATAATATAAAATATATTCTAGAATGGAAATGAGATGTTTCAAATCCCATATGGAATTTTTACAAGGTAACTAGTGGGATTAAAGTATGATATGGGGATTAATGGGAGTGAATATAAGATCCCATCATGTACATCTCAAATATAATTTAAGGTGGATTAGAAGAAAATATCCTAAATAAAAAAATGGAAATTAAATTT
This sequence comes from Viscum album, assembly GCA_963277665.1. Taxonomy (NCBI): domain Eukaryota; kingdom Viridiplantae; phylum Streptophyta; class Magnoliopsida; order Santalales; family Viscaceae; genus Viscum; species Viscum album. The sequence continues at coordinate 1,005,542,505 of OY728119.1, read as the reverse complement.
TATGACAAATAGTGGCGCTTGATTTAAAAGGAGAGATGGAGAACCCATACAGAATTTCAGCCTAGTAACAGATTTACACTGGATTTATTAATGAGAGAGAAAGGGGTCCCTAAAAATTGAAAAATAATAAGGTAAGTATGGGGTAGGTATGAAAAAATACCCCATCATTTTTAATTGAAAACAATTGGGTGCAACAATATAATAATATTTGGATAAAAATTTTATAGAGGATGTAACCCATACGCAATTTCAGCATAGTAACAGCTTAAGTAAGGGTACAAATGGGGGAGGATTAATGATCCCTCATTTAAATAAACTAAAATGGAAATTATGGGATTTATTTGAAAAGGATGAAAATATATCCACATGAAAATAAAAAGAAAATTTTAAAACACGGTTCTTGAATTGAAAGGAGGAGAAGAAGGTGAGAATATCTTACTTCGATGTGTGATCCCAAAGGCTTTTGGGTGGATTTTTTGGAGCAGTTGGTGGCATGAGAGGACTGTAAAGATAGAGGAATGGGTTTTGGGTGGGTTTATATTGGAAAGGATGGGGACTTCTTTATTATGTTGGTTTTGGAGACAACATAGTAATATATTCAAAACCACAAACTATCCCATAGTTTATTCACATTGTTTCATGAAATAGGGAGTTTTATACATTATTTTAGAATGCTAAATTCTTATTATATTATAACATTTCCTTTTATTATGTAGAGGTGAGACGTACATTCAAGGGAATGGTTTTAAAATCAAAAAATATATTATATGTTTTGAAGGATTCACTAAGGATTTATAAATTAAATAAAATAATCGTAAAATTAAATTTTTTTAAATTAAAAATATATATTTTTCCAAAGATACATTTTATATTATTATATTAAAACATAATTTGGTCATTACGATCTCAAAAATCACATTATATATTTATATGTAACTTAATTTTTACCTAAAAATTTGACAATCTAAAAAATTTATGAAAAATTATCAGTTAGGTAATTTTGAAATCTTGTTTAAAAAAATAATATTAATTTTATCTAAACAGTTTTATAAATATTTGATGTTTTATTAAAAAAACCAACATGTATTGAAAATTAACAGGTTTTGACAAAAATAGTTTTCAAAACTTAAATTTTTTTTTGACATAAAAAAATATTATCATTATCCATTGATAAATGTAATTTAATAATTACAAATTATTAAAATATAACTAGTTTTAAAACATACATTAATTATTTAAAATATATTTCTTAATAAAATTTGAATATTAACCAAAAGTACTATTTATGTTTCAGAAAATCATTTACAAAGTTACTATAATAGAATGAATGTATATTTATTATTTAATAAAAAACTAATCATAATTCTAGGTTCTTGGTAGATATCAATTTATTAAACCATATTATGCACTAAGATTATTATATGTGATGTTAAGGATTTATTGGTCAATTTGGTGAAAATGGTTTGGGACTTGATCTCGATGAGCTTGATCATCTCCTGTAAAACGTTTCTCTAATGCTTAAGTTGTTTGATCTCAAATTTGGATTGCTCAAGATAAAATACCAGAAATGATCACTCCCTTAGAAACATTGATTAATGTGATTCATAGGGTATTTTACTATTGGTTTAGGGCACCAATTCTTTTGTCAATGCTAAAGGGATTTGTTATACCTCTATAACAAAGCAATCCATGCGATCATTATTCAACTGGTACATTATCAACGTTAAGGATAAATAATTTTCATTTCAATACAATTAGATATGAAAAAAATCATGTTTTCTATATATATATATAAATTTTAATTAAATAAAAGAAATTTAATTTAATTCATAATATTTTGGGTTGTTGCAACAAGATTCCGGTATATTCATCTCAAATACGAAAAATTAAATAAATTCTCACACTTGGGTTTCATTAATTACACAACAAAGAACATTAATGGATATATATTAGTCAAAATATCATGGTTTCTATTTAATATTATTTAAAACATATTTTATATAATGGAATTCATAGAACCATAACTAGATAAAACAATTTCCATTCAAGATTGAATAAAAAGTGTACCATATATGACTTCATTTTCATGTTCCACCCAGACAAAAAATATGGAATAATTTTTTTTGGATCCCTAAAATATTTATAATGATGACATTGATTACTCTCCATGGACCATTCTTTAGTGCACTATAATTAATAGTAAATTTTTTCCTTAAAATTGGAGAATTACAACAAGAATGGTGCATTGGGTTATGCCGATATTTCCATTATAATATAAGCTAAATATTCAGGTCAAATTGACATTCAATATCATATTGGCCTTATATCATATAATTAAAACATTTCATCACCTATTTTAGGAGATTCCAATTATGCTTCATTCCACACCTATGAAATGCATGTGGTTGAATATTTTTTATTCCTCTTTCTTTAGAACCCCTAGAATTAATTTCCAAATAAATCTTATTATCACCATATCTTTGAGACCATTATCCAAATGATGTCTCTACATTTGGAGTCAATTGAACTACCACATTTTATATCCTATTGCATTAGATTTAAAAATAATTTACATGATGAAGTATTAAACCAGTAATGAATATATTAATTTTTATAAGGCATATCATGAAATTCATAAGAAATTTTACTTATAAGTCCAAAATGACTCAATATCTTTTTTATAAGAAATAAAAATTATCTCTCAATACTTTTTTAAAGAGATAAAGATAAATACATGTTAATAAATATTTTATTAACATCCTCCCAGTCCCTTTTATCAATTTTAACATTCAGGTTTGTGTTCCTGATCAATACCCACCATTGAAAAGTTTCTCATTCTAATTGATAAATTCATAATGTAAAATAAAACTGAGAACATTGGATAATAGATATGATCATCCCCAATATGTTAACCCACTATTATTTGAAAATGAAAACATAATTTCTAGTAAACTTTAGTTTTTTTGGATCATAACGGATTCAATTTCTATTTTCTCTTTCTTGGGTGAAGGTATAAATTCAACATGGCTTAATTTGGTGTTCAGATACTGAGGCAACTGGGTAAGAATCAAAAAGATGTTTTCGATTGTGCATCACATTGCATTGGGAATTTAGTTTAGACAATCATTAGGTTATCACTCATATGTTATTTTGGTTTGGTTTATCATGGTTCACAACAATTTCTAAAATTGAAATGGTTTTAACAAAAAATAAGACAATTAATTGTGTATAAATATTTTTTTCATGTGTAAATAAATTCTAAATTTAAAACATATAGTATGTCAATGTTTATCTAAATATTATTCTGAAATTACGCTTTTAGTAGCATAGACAATTATAATTTTACATATTTATGATGGATAAATACAGTAACTATATATCCGTTAGAATGTGTTTTAAGGATAATATGAATATTCCAATGAATATCCACATGTAGAGTGAAATCGTGGGTATAGTAAAGCCTCTTTATCATGAACTATGTACATGTTATGTTAATACGCAATGAGTTATTATGAGTTTATTACACATTGTTTCATATCATCTACAACCATATACATTTATAGTATTGAGAAATAGATTTCATTAATTGGTGACTACACACTCCTTATTATTTTTGTGGATGTTTTCCTATTCTTAGAAATCTTTGTATGAGTTTTCTCAAACTTATTCAAGTCTCCATTCCACAATTAACTACATTTCCCTATAATACAAAATATGATGAAACCACTATTTATTATATAGTTGTGACATCATATTTATGATAAATAAAAAAATTGAATAATATTCATATGTTGAAAGGTTTATTATCTCATGAAAAATAGGTTTATAGATCACTTATAAATAATAAAATAAAAATTTTATTTCAATCCTTCATTTTAGTCCTTACAAAATATCTCAAGAATACTAAAGTACATGTATTCACCTTTGGAAATACAATAAACTGATGGGCGAGATTAAATCATAATATATGGAGGAAAATTAAATAATAAATAATAGAAAAACATACAATACATGTATTTTTATTGAAATATTCATCATATTATTTGAATGGGATCAACATCATAAGATTGAAGGAATCATTTAAAAATTCATTTAATTCATCATATTCATAATAATGATACATCATAAAATATGTTTAAAATTCAACACACACATGTCATCAATCCTTACACCATATTCCTAAAAAAATAATTAAATAAATCATAGAATACTAGTTACCAATAATGATATAATAATGATAAAAAAATTAAAAACAAATCATGATATGTATCATATTATCCAATTAATTTGATTTCTATAAAAATACAATCACATCCTTCAAAACATTGAATGATCGTAATCATGACTTTTATATATAAAGGGAACATATAACAATCAATTTCGTGAAATAAACACATTGACTAAAATGAGTTTCCAAATTATTTCATAAAAAATTAATCTATTTATAACATTTTAGGATTCAAAAATAATAAATGATGATCATATTTGGGCATAAAATAGAAATATTAATGAGTGGAAAAGGAACATCTCAAGATTACAAAATGATATGTTGATTTAAAAATAAATTTCTTTTCGAAAATTCTGAGTATATGTATTAGAAAACAAATCTAACACGTTAAAACAGTTTATATCCCAAAAAGTATGGGGAAATAATAACAAAATGATTAGTTAATTAAAATTGATAAATATCTATAATGAATATAATGTAAAAAAGTAGATCACCCAAAATGTTTGAGTTGGATTTGAGAATCCTGTAAAATTAGATACCACTTTATCTATCCACATTTTTGTTTCTATTATAATAAATATACATTTATTATAACATAAGAACAACACATAATTTTGTTATGTTTTTTTTATCATGTTAAATTATAATAAATGGATTTTATTTTCCTATTATTTTGGTTGAAGGTGCATGGTTTGGATACATTGTTTTCATTGAAATAATCCCATGTTTTTTATTTTTATTTATTATTTCATATTATTCATTAATAAAATTAACATTGAAATAATTGAAATATATATATATATATAATTATATCATTTATACTCTATTATTACTATCCTTAAAGTCGGTGATCAGAATAAGGTTGGAAATGTCTTAATTGGTCGTTAACAGAACATTAAAATGACATTGAAAAAAGACAAGGAGAAATGTGTATAATGGTTTCCTAAATAATAACTATCATTTTTTAATAGATTAAATTTATAAATATCATTTTAACATAATATTTAAGATCTCCCATTTCTAGAATCATTAACTTATTAAATTTATAACGATTTATTATTATGAAATATTAAAAAGAAATTATGGGGATTAATTTATGTTAATTGGATAGATATATGCATTTGGTAAGTGGATATGAAGTGGATTTCCATGTGGTAGAGTGTGTAATTATAGTATAGGAGAGTATAAATTTTGAGTTAAATTGATTAATAAAATATAATTTGCATTGAAAATTTTTTTAAAGTTTTTTTCTTGAAAATTGAATTCATATTTTTATAATATAAAATTATTTTTTAAAAAAAAATTATAAAGTAGTATACATTAGTTTTGTAAAAATATATCGAAAAATGATTTTTTTAAAAAAACAATACTTTTTAGAATAGAAGTTGGATTTTTTTTAAAAAAATTGAATGTAATGTATTATTCATATTATTGAGATTTTTTCTGTACAATTATAAAATTAATGTGTTTACTAGGTAATAATTACACTATTAATGATGTAATTTATTACATTATTATAAAGAAAAAAATTAATTTTTACAATTCACCTAATAATTTGATTTTTTTCAGTAATTTATAATACATTAGCCTAAAAAAATTCTAAGGTGATAATTATAAATATTCCATTTATTTTTCCTAAATAATTTTATATCATAGGTAATTATTACTATTAACTTGAAAATTATTATTTTTATGATATACATAAATATATATTCTATTAAGAAGTGATTTAATTTTTTTTGAGTTTTTTATTTTGATATTTATCTTACGGAATTAAATTTAGCTAATATTACTATTCCAACAAGAACCTAAATATTTCAAAAAATCATGTTAATATTCCAAATCCTTAGATATCAATTTCAGTGGTCATATCATCTCATATAAAAACCCTTTAATCACTCTACCCATCAATCAACTAAATTTCTCTCAAAATTTTATATTTTTCCATTCCATAATGCTGATTCAATTATTTATATTATATAAAATTTAGTTATATTCATGTGTATGATGCATCTATAAGGCCTTCATGAAACATATTTTAGAATTATAATTTTTTTTATTTTTTTTGTTTGTTATTCCAATGATCATGTTTCAATTTATAGGATATGTAAATATTACATTTCATTTTTATTAATTAAAAAATATTTTATTACATATTTGTTGTGTTTGAGCAATATTATATGATAATAATGTTTTATATAGAAGTATAATTCAATATATATAGATATATATAATGATTGGGATGATACACTACTCTCCAGATATAGGATTACACTCACCTAGAAAGATAGGGGTAGACCCATTTGATGATTGAAACTGAAATCGATGGTGATAAAAATAAATAATGGCCTTTAAATTTTATATCTATTAAATTAAAATGAATAGTTCGATGAATTTATTATCATGGACTCAAAAATATTTATTACCTCATCGTTGAATATCATAACCTAGAAATTAGAACATTTTATACCATGATCCTTCAACCGTCCCAAGGGAGCATAATGATAAATTATAAATGAAATAATATCTATGCATAATATTAACATATAAATCATATTATTTAATATAATGTAATGGCATGAACTAGTATCAATAAATTATTGGAATATAGAGGACCAAATAATAATTGGTTCTCAAATAGTAGATATACCCAATTTAGGTTCTTATAATGAATACATTTCTGTATAATGTTGTCAGAACTAAAATCCCCCATGAACCTTATTCAATTTTATGTGTACCCCTATTTACATAATAATAATATATAAAACATTTTTTAGTATCTAAATGATCATCATACCTATAGTACTAGTAGATCTCACTCTACATCCCTATGATAATTATCCAAAAAATTAGTTTGATCAGATTTTCTTTATTCACATCAAATCCTAAGTGCCACCATACATTTAGAATTGATAAGAACCCCAATAAAGTTAATAATAAATTAAATTATTAAATATTATTTTCATTATTGGAATATTAGGTAATTTTTTTACATAAAATGAAAAAAGCATTATTTTTAAATATTCATTTTTTTCACACATTATATAGTTTTAAAAAATGACTTATGTAAGAATTATATAATTTGAAAATATAAAAATTAAATTATTTTACCAAAATAATATTATTTAAATAAACTTATGTTAATATTTTCATAATTTTCTAGAGATATAAATATATAATTTTGTTAATATATCATTTCCATTCCGTAAAAAATAAATTTATGACCCATTATTCACTGAATATTATCTAAGAGAATAATAAGTATTATTTTATTAGATATAGACTAATTAAATTCATTTTAATAATTTATATTCCATATTTTGGTATAAGTACATTTGTGGGGCATAAAAACACTTTTTTCTAAAAACTAATTTTAATTGAGTTTTGTACATTAATTTTAAATAAAGTTCTACAAAATATGTGATTTGAAACATGAAAAATATTTTTACATATTATGAATCATGTAGTAAAACTTTATTAATAAAGTGTTTTTTTTGTTCATTATGAATATTAATTGTAGTAAATATTTTTCACCACAATTAGGGTAAATTTGGTTATTAATGTTAAATAAAATGATGATAAGTCAAACAACTCTAACTAAATATGTTTATTTAATATATTATATAACTATTTTATTAATTTTAAATTTAATGATTCAATGATGAAATAATACATTTCCACTTTATATTGATTATAATTATTATAATATATTATGTGAATATAATGTCATAAATCTCACTATATTCCATTTAATATATATAATATTTTGTGGCTGTTATAAAAAGAACACATTTTCATTTATAAGTTTAAAATTAAAAGAAATCTAATTTTTATTATTTTGGTAATTTAAATTCACAGTGATGAAATAATTATATTCAATTATTACACAAGGTCGACGTAATGGTTGTGCAACCAATAGAAACATCAGGTAAATAATTTTAAAAACCTTGAAAATAATATATATTTACTGTGTTTTAGTATCCCATGAATTTTATATGTAACCATAACTTATTATGGAGATTCTAATGGATTATTTTAGAACTAATTTGATGTTATTATAATTTTTATGTCAAATGAAATTTATAATTACTATAATTAAATTAAATATTTCTTATAATGAATAATAATTTATTAAATGATTTAACATTCCTAAAAAACATCTATTTTTTCATGTGAATGGGAAATGGATAAAAATTTAAAACATTTCCCATATTTTTTCACTATTCATTTTATATAATATTTTATAACTCTTTTATTGTAAAAAACATTGATACCACAGTAATAGAATTGTGTTAATGGTGGATTAAAACCAAAATATAAGGGTGAAAATTTTACAAAAAATTAGGATCATTTTAACAAATTAGAGGATTTAGAACCATATCTATATTATATTATAATTATGTCAATTTTTATTCTTTTTTAAATTTTATTAATTTATATTAATTTAATACATTAAGAAATTATAAGATTTCCTCTCTCCTCTCTTATAAAAGGGAACTGACTCTCCTCTTTCCCTCACACATTTTGAGTACTCTATTTCAGACAATTACCACCCAAAAACCTTCCCTAAACCTCTTCCCACATCCTAGAGTCCTTTATATTCTTATAAAACCATCCTAGGAAATATTTTAGTGTAATCCAGAAGAGTTTGTGTGATGATGATGTATTATTCTTAACCAAGCATTTTCATTGTGTTTCATCTCCATCCTCCTTAAAATATTCATCCAATTTTTTTTAAATAATATGATAATTATATTATATATACTAATAATTTAATCTATTAATTCCATAATCAATATCCTTCCCCACATTCATGTTTTAGGGAATAAAAACACCATTAATGTGTATATGTGGACTACCACCTCCACAAAGCGATGCATTTCGTTTTCTACTGATACCTATCACAATTGATAATAATGATGGATTTAACACACACACACATATATATATATAATTAATTATATATGCTTCATTATGTAAATTTAATATATAATATATTTACATACATTTCTATTTATTTAAAAATGGTAATGTTTTTAGGCTCTATGTGCCAATTTCAAACATCACATAGCATTGTGATTCATTTTACTTCACCTTATAACATTGAATCCAAATGTAAGTACTTAATGAAATATTCGTGCATTTAGGATATAGTGATCACTATACAATGTTAAAATAAGAATTATCTTCTCTTCATTAAGATCAAAGTAAAAATGGAATCATTAACCATGCGTATTCCCAAACTACCATATCAATGATTGTAATGTAGTACATTTTCTAATCCTTATATCATGGTTGGTTTTACCAAAAAAATTATGAAAAAATGATATTTTTTTCATTTTTATTAATTTTGAGATAATGGTATAATGACAACATTGGATATTGTCATCCTACCATAGCCATTAGGTATATATGATCTTAATATCATCATATCACAAAACATGAAATTAAATTTATAAATAATTGAATATAACATATTAATTAAAAAATTAAAAAAAAACAATGAAAACATTTCTTAAACAAGTAAATATTGAAATTAATATTATTATTCTATAATATAAATAATTTAGATCATAATTTAGAGTCTAGGTAATGGGAAATTTAACAATAAATGACAATTTATATGTTTTAGATATTTTTTTTAAAATAAATTTCTTTTATATCCATATTATTAAAATTATTTTAAGGATTTATTTATAGTGAAAAAATTAGTTTCAATGGAAAATATCTGAAAATTTTTACATTCAATTAATGGATTTAAAAGTGAATATTTTTATGGAATCTGTTTACTTAATTTATAGAAGGAAATGAATGTTGTACTTTAATGTCTATGACATCATTGAATAATCTTGCCACCAAAATTTTACTTCATATATGGATTCTGTTATAAGTTTTAATTTTTTAATGAAATGAAAACAATAATTTTTTGGGTTTGTTTTTGGAAAATTAGTTTAAATGTAATTGGGATTTAAATAATCAATAGGGGTTTTCATATGGGTTTAAAATATTTTTTTCAAGTGGTTGATGATGACAAGGAACAAGAAAAAAAATTATTTCTTCAATATGTTCTACTTTAGAATTATACATGAGAAATGGGTGAGCCTAAAATATCTTAGACATTGATTTATCCATAGTATTAGTATTTAATTAATTGAGTAATTTTCCCAATAATAATAGGTAATATGGACTGAGCTAATTTTGGTGGTTTCTCCTATGGATTTAGCTAGCCTACAATTATTTCTAATATGAGTTTAAAATTTGTTATGAATACGATTATATATATACATAAAAAGGGTTTCTATTTTATTTATATGGTATATAAAGGCATTCCTTAAGAAAAACATGAACTTATTATGTGGACATGATGAATTTCATAAACATGAAAACATTGTGATAAGGATAAACATTTTATAGATTTCCATATTTTTAATGGACTAACAAATTTCATTCTTTTATTTCCTATACTTGTTTTTGTACTCAAAGAACATTTTTTAATAATGTTCATTGGTATTAGGGATGTGAATTTAGAAATATAAATTAACAGTGAATGTCACGAATAACAATCAAGAAATAAAAAGAATACAAATTTAAAATTTTTATATGTTGGGAAATATAGATAATGAGTAGAGGTGTCTAATATACAATATATTGATTTTTTATGTAAGATTAATTACTTAATTATATAAAATATAAATGAAAAATAACATTAGTGATGAATGAAATAGAATTTGAGTATAAATATAATAGTGTTTTTAATTGTTAAGGATTGATCTATATAGTGGTTATTAGAGAAATGTTTTAGATAAAATTATAGGTTTGGATAATAATAATAGTATAACCATATGAGATTTTATTTTATAGATAATATGAAATAATATATATTTTTAGGATTAACTTTTTCCTCTATCGAATATATGTCTTAATAGAACTATTTTCCATAGATAAATGAAGATGATGAAGTATTAAAGTACCAAGAGTGAAATACCATTCCTAATCAATAGTCCAGAATGATTTGAATTGGAGTTAACCAGTTTTTATAAGTGATGGCCTAGTTTGGGTATACTATAAATGGTGGTGGAATCTATATTATAGAAGAAGAATATTTTAAAAAAAGTAACATGTTTGTGGTTTATCCTCTAATGATACTATACCCACTATATTTAGGTATAAAATTCAGTTAAATTGTAGTGGAAATACGGTTAAATACTATGGGAATGATAGTTTATGTCTTGGGATGTTCAGAACATCTCATAAAATCTCCATCCATTTATTTTTCTTAATGGTGAAGTATATTGATAGTGGTATTTGATGAGGAATACCCGAAATAAATGATATTTCTAACATAGATTGGGATGAATATAGGAATTACTTTTCATAGAAATGTATCTCTATGTTTGTTCATATCTGGATAGAGGAAATAATCAGGTAAATGAACAAAATATATGAAGAAATAGTTTTCATTTATATAGAAAATTTTAAAATAGTGTACTAGTATATATGATATTTTATTCCATAACATGATGGTAAAATTATATATTTTTCATTGGATTGGAAACTTTTTTATTATATGAATTATCCAAATGATAATTTAAAAGTTATGAGAATGGTATTTTTGTGAGGATAATGTTTTGATGGATTTAATTAACATCCATTTTCCTTATGATTTCAAATTTAAGAAATAATCATGGTCATATGTAATGTAGAAGAAACGAATTAACAATTATGTATGTAAGATACCTACATGTTCTAATTGTTCTAAAAAAATTTCATGGACTATTTTTTATGACATGTAAAGTGCTAATTGCAATGTAAATCTCATCATAGAATTTGTGACTAAAAAGGAATTAGTCCTGAATAATAAAAAATGGTATAATAGATAATTATTCAATGGTGATATTTTAACATGTAATGAGTTGGGAAATTATGATAAAATGTCTCAAAAGATACATTGGGTGGATATAATCATGACAGAAAGATGAAATTTTTGGACAAGTCTTTTTTTAATACCGCAGTTGATGTGGGGAATGTAATGAAGTGGTGAGAGGAATTTTTATTTTTTATTTAAATCATTAAAATACCCATTTTTACTCTTTATATTCTATTTTATTTATTTCAACACTATTTTAAATTGAACTAGGAATATAAACTCTTGTATTGAAGATAGATGTTTAGGGGAAAACTGTCTATGGACACATTATTGTAAAAAATATTTATAGGAATATTCCTATTACTATTAGAGGGATGGTCTTTCCTGAAATTTTTATTAAACACCCCATAGTAGTGTTTGATATTATTTTATACATGTATTTACATTTAGTCTATTATTCTATGATATATTAAAGTGATGATAAAGTTTCATTCAATTATTTTGTATCTTTTATATCATATTGATAAATTAAAAAATGGATTAGTGATGACATTGTAAATTACCTACCTCATGTTTATGAATAGATTTTTTTTCCAGATTAGAGATGTTCAAGTAATAAATGAATATATGAATGTCCTTATTTTTTTAATTTCTTTATGTTATTCTTGAACAAGAGTTTGAGTTTACTATTTACATAGTTCTCCATTCTAAGACAATTTCAAAAACAACTTATTGAGTAGATCAAGTTGGAATTTTGGAATTCAGAAAGTAGTAGCATGTGTTTCTTGATAAATGTTTCATTAGTCTAAGATATTCACAAAGATATGATCCTGTATTTTTTTCTAATGTAGGCATGGTTCAATGATGATTGTTATTTAATTATAGAGCCTTTAATAATATAATATTAAATTACAATTATCATTTCCCTCATATTGACAATTTTTTTGTTCATATCTAAGGTGCCTAGTATTTTTTTAATGTTGAACTCTTGTCAGGGTATAATCTATTGACGGAAAATTAGAAATATAATCTAGATATGGAGTTTTAGAAATGATATGTACATAATGATTTAGTTGTTATTCCCTTTGGATTTTCTATAGAAACCGATTTATTATTGAATCCGAGAACTATGGTTTTCCATGAATATTTATATATGTTTCAAGTTGTTTTTATTATTGATATATTTTTATATAATAAAATTCAAAATGATAAGGAAAGAAACATAAGTATTTTTTTTTGCGTTCCCTAAATGAAAATTATCAATATGTATAAATCATTATGTGTGAATTTTTGTTGCAAAAAATTTTATTCTTCTAGAATATTTCATTGAATGATAGAATGTTCACAAAATTACTTATGCTTCATGTTAATTGAAACATTAGTAAAAAAAATTTACACATGAACCAAAATTAGTCAAAATAATTAATTATTTGAAAATTTGGAAGCATCTATTATATTGAGTAAACTGTGAAATATATATCGATTATAAATGTTTCTTGTATATATTCAATCAAATTGAGTTGAACATGAGTCGAAGAATATGGTTGTAACTAATTATGTATTATGACTGCATGACAATATTTCATCCTAGAAAATATAAAATGGATGATATTGTTTTATTTGAAAATTATATAGCAACATTAATCATGTGACATTTATAACATGACTCACTTGTTACAAATTTGATGCATTTTGGCCTATAAATTGTTCTAGGTGGATCATATTTTTTAAGAACAATTGATTTTTTTTAAAAGGATACATTTATATAGTTTAGGGTTGATAAATAAGGTCTTATTATATTTGGGAAATTATTATGTGTGCCATTTGATTCATAGTTTTAGTGTTAATATTAAAGTGAATTTCATAGTTCCCTATTTTCTATTCATCTGGGTTGTTCTTTGATATATGGGGTCATTTAAATATACTAGTGGTGGTAAGGAATGAAATGATATAATGTTAAAATTACCATGAAATAAATAACTTTTCAATAGGTCAAGACAATATTAAAATTAATGGATGGGATGCATTAACCTTAACCACTTCCATATTGGAATGGAGAAATATATCCATGAATTTCATGGTGGGATTTCCCATGAAATGTTAAGGTAATAATTAAATTTGGGTTGTTATTAATTGATACAATAAATAATTAAATTTCATTTCCACTAAAGAAATTATTTCTTTAGGACATCTTTCTCACCTTATATCACGGATATTGTGAGGTTACATGGAATTACTCTCTCCACTGGTTCTGCCCATGATCATAGGTTCAGTTTTGATTTTTGTAAATTTATATTAGAAATCATTGGGTACTGAATTATATTTTAGTACGTCAGTTCATCCTAAATCTGGTAGAATGTTTGAGTTTACCCTTAAAACCATGTAATGTGTGTTTATTTCTTATTAAATCTATTTCCTATATATTTTTATCAACAACTTTCATTGGTTGAGTTTTCATATAATAATTGTTTTCACTCGAGTACGCAGATAGAAACTTTTGAATAATTATATAGAATTAAATTTTTGAATATGGGATCCTTAGTTGAATTAGGTGAAATGATGTTTCAGTAAATTTTTTTATAATAATTGGTTAATATGGTATTTATTCTTCAAAAAATATAAGGTTGGATTATATAAGAATTAAAAGACACACAAATAAATAGAGGGAAAAAATTATTTTGAGGTAGGTCATCATTTTCTATTAATAATCACCATTAAAAAAGTTTACACATATTTTTGAAAATTGTAAGCTAAGACTATGGTTAATTAGACCATATAAAATCTATGAATTTTTTTATTAGTTTCCTACTAAGCGACATTACCTCAAAACATATCCTAGGAACATGATGTATTACATGTTTCATTATTCATGAAATATAGGTAGATGTATCTCATGTTTTGGGACCTCAATTAGTATAATTTTAAGAGAACCTATCATATGAGTAATAACCTATTATGATTCATAAAAACATGGATATTGTTTTTTGAAAAAGTAAATTCATCATGTTTTGGTTTTCCCAAAAGGTCATATTTTTATAGAAGAAACATTGGAATCAGAAATGTTTTTCAGGGAAATGTATCCCCACTCATTTAAGAAATGATAGAAATTTTGTGGGAAGAATTTATAAATGGTGGAAGAATTTAACAACCATGTAATTTTTAATAAGAAATTCATGAATTATATATTTATATTAATTATAATAACTTTGTAAATTTTTCATTCAAAAGGAATAATATTTATTTCTAAACATACTCGGTTTTCATGAATTATATGAATTTATATAAAAGAATTATTTAAAAATTATATAATTTTTATTTTACAAATTGAAATAAATATTTGAAATCAAAATTACAAAATTATCTTAATGTGAGATTCTCAAATTTTTTTGGAATGTTAAATTTTTTCTTGAATAGTGGAAAAACCAATCATTATAGAATATTATTTCTTTTAATTAAATAAAGTTATTTAAGTGTACCAATGTTATTTTAATCTAATTTCAATGTAAAAAAAGTATTATTTATTTAAATATAATCTAAATAATTATAATTTAATAATATTTATATTTTATTTTTTTTACACGTACATATTTATATCATTAAAACTAATTTTTTATAAAAACAATTATTTAATCATGGAAAGTGTAAAAAATTCCCCTGATTTTCAATATCCTACTTTATATTATAAATTGTAGTTTCTTTTCAGGTTCAACATTTTTTTAATTCAAAGTATTATGGGCATATGGTTTATGTTGGTTTAAGAGACATAATGCTCGATTACTATAATGATTGAATTATTCATTCATTACATATTTTAACAATGGGTTCACTATCTTTGATTCATATTTGGGGATTTACTAGTGGTGGGGGGGGGGGGTGGTCAGCTATGGTTTCACAATCATTCCCACTGGGTTTTCTATATTCATTCATTATTCAAAATATCAATGGTTCACACATCCATATCTCGGTATAGACCAACATTACAAATGAATGAAGACAATTTCCGTTTTAAGAAAATCATAGATTTTGTACACAAATTGGTAAAGATGATGGGAGGTTGGGCACATCACAAACTTTTTGGTGGAATCATTTTATATTCTATGAATCTATTATAGATTTAATACATGGTCAGATTTATCATCCAAATTTTAATTTAATAATTATAAAACTAAAAATGATAGGAAATTTAATGCTCTTATCTATAAATGGATTGATGATAACATCTGTAAGTATATAATTTTCATCATATATTTTTATTATTGGTTAGTAATGGGTAGATATTTATATTTTTATGTCTTATAACCAGGAATTCCAAAAATTAATTCCATACATAGAGATGATTGGTTTTTAAGGATTGGACTGAACAGTCAGGAGGCATCCTATATATCCCCAATGTAATAGGAATCAGAACCCACAGAGTTCATTTACATCATTTAGTTTAACTTCATATGGAAGAAGATATATATTTGGCTATATAGGAACTAGGTATTGATACTCACCCTTAATATGTAATCCTTTGTATCACGTTTATAGTAATTATTATAGTTATCAATGTTTTATCTACACTTAACCCACTGATGGGAAATGAGTTATAATTAATTCTACTAAGGGTTATTTCTCTAGGGCATACATGTATGGAAATATTGTAAAGACATACCTTGAAATGGATTCCATTTTTTGGGGGCTATTTTATCATGAAACCTATTATGGATTACACACGATGGTATCCATGGTTGTGGGAAATTAATACAATGAGTGATATGATCATTGAAAATACCTATGATGAAATGAGTACTTTTATTTGTGAGAAATAAGGGAAACCATGTGATAATACTGACTGCATATGGGTATGGGACTTATGAACTATGAAGTCCATATGGGCGGTTTTTATAGATAATGATCCATAGTAAGGTCTCATACCTATCTTTTAAATATAGGAATCCATGTCCTCATAGTTTAGTTCATCCAAAACCCACTGATAGAATTGTGGTACATGGTTGAATTTATGTGGATTACAAATAAAGGGATGCTTGTGTATAATCCCAATTATCATATTCCAATGGGCGTGGAAGGATGGATGACTTATGTGAAAATTTGGTCCCATAAGATAATAATGATTGAATTATATGGGGAATAACTCTATGGTGGATACCTATTAGAGCACAAGCCTGATGATGGAATAGTATATATCTTTAATGGGGTGGAATCAAATTTCTTAAATTTTAGATAGCTTCTCAATCTATATATGGATGATAAAGAATGATAATACCATGTGAGAGTTTGTGTTATATGGGTTGGAGTTTTTAAAATATGGAGGTAATCAAATTAAGTTGGATTCCCATTTGGATATCATGCCTTAGGAAGGCATCCTACATATCCTATTTAAATAATGAATAAGATTAATCATAGTTTAGTTTAATATATTTTCTATTATGTTTACTAGACAATGTTATAATATCCTTGGGAGTATGAATGACATGCTATACATTTTAAAGAGTCGATGTCTGTCAAATCCTGATTGTTTGACAGATATTTCTTGAGTGTTTGTTCGACATGTCCTGGTTATCATTATGAAATGTGCTAAGTGGATGATCAACATTTTCGGATTGTTTTTCAGACATCTCCAGAGTGTTTTATTGAATTATTATGATTGTATATACAACATTTCATCTATTTCTAACTGACAAAGATGACATGTCCTAATGTAATTCACTTGATCAGAGTAGACATGTCTAAGGTATGATGCATTAATTGATTGACATGTCTAGAAGACTAAACATAACTCCGCTAACACAAATATTATCCTTATGATGATGTACATTGAATGGTAAAGGGGTGTCATGTTAGTAATGTTGACTTATAGATTGATTTTCTAGATGCATCCACATGAATTGTTTTGATATGTCTATATTTCTTCACATGACAAGGAATATATACCTGGAGGATCCTGTGTGGATTTAATTACATGTTTACAGCACCTCATGAGTATAGGAAGATATGATAGGGTGATATAAAAATATATATATGTGTTATGAGATTCACCTGATTCATTCACTTGAATATATGTGTGCCCATATATATGGATTCCTTTCATGTTTTATATCATTAAATTCATATATACTTTAATGTACATCCTACATTTGTTTATTGAGATTTCATGTGAAAAATTCCACATAGGAGAAATCTATTTCATAATATGGATTTCACACTATAATTTTTATGCATGATTAATATAGATACCAAAAATAGATGTTATTCATTCACGAAATTCCTTAGGTTATTCCCTATATTTTACGTGGTGGAAGACCCTTCTAATAGTGTGAATTTAAGTCATAGAAGTATTCTATTATGTGATCCTATGGGTATGTGTTATTTCATTGGTGTTTATTTTGTTTTGTTGGGGAGGAATTTATTTGCCTCTCCACCCTGGTTATACATCACCTTTCATTGATTGTATATATAAGATATTTTATTGAGTTAGGGAAGGAAATATTATGTCCTTCACATTGTGTAATCTGGATGCAGGTTATCCATGACATGTCAAGAACTAGCCAGGGTACCCTGGTAACTCGATAACCAAGCCGACACTAACATGAACCAGACAGTGTTCCCAATCCTCATGTTCTGGTTACTAGCACTTGGCATCGTACAACATAAATGTGTGAAAAAATTTTCTCTAATAATATAGAATCAATTGATTATAGGAAGTAAGAATATCAATATAAAAACTCCACTAGGATTAAAATTACTAGAACATAAAGTGGAATTAAAGGCATGTTACTGAAACCTAATGTACTAAATTCGAAAATAGCTCCATCTTCCCAAAGGACAGAACTCACTATATCCAAAGATAAACAACTAGATCCACCTCTAAGAGATCCCTTCCCATTGTTCGTGTCTGGAAGTAGAATGTCTATAAACACCAAAAGGAAAAATTATGGAGTGAGCCTAATCCCAATAGAATACCACCAAATATTCTATAATATATGAAAAATATAGATTATTCATACAATGTATTTCCAAATTCAAAATAAATTGGTTTGTCAATTCAAAATCATATTAAAAAAACATGCTAAACAATATCAATATGATCAAAAATTTATTTAATGCTCATGAATTATTTTACAAGAGATGGAATATATCTAAATTAATTGCTTATGAAAATAATTTATATAAAATAGTTTATATAAATTAAGCAGGAATTTAAATCATTCCCAAAAAACATTGGCATACATTTGTATCTGAATTTTAAATAAACATGTGAGCAACATGGTTGTCTGCCAAAAGGTATAATAGTATTAACCCACTATTGGATACTGTAGTCTCTATGTGAACTCAAAAAAATGTGTATACACACATCCATATAACACTAGAAAATGAAGAGTCATCAACAACCCACCAGGTATGTGACCATCCATAGGTATGTTTTAGAACATTGTCGTAGCATAGAGTGTATCCAATTTACTCACTAACAACCCAGGGCTTGCATATGCTCTAACAAGATAGGGGAACAATTTTAATACTTCATAAAATATGATCAATCCCATTATACCATTTTAAAAATTTCCAATTTCTTCCCATTTAAATCCAAAACCGGATTTATTAAAAAACATCCTTTTTTGAAAAGATAGTACCAATTGGTTCGTCTCCAATAATTTTAGGCAATTTTCATTAGTTAAAAATCCATTAAAAACTAATTCCATTATTCTCTCAATTAATTTCCATAATTAAATTTATTAATTTAATTAAATTTTTTTCCAATAAATCCAAAATATATATTCAACAATAAAAATCATTCAATTTCCAAAAACCCACAACAATTCAATGGAATAGGGTGTTTCCAAATTTTCATTCCAAAGCCGTTTCAAATTTTACAATTAATACAGTTATGTTTCTATTAATGAAATTAAATTAATGATTAATTTTTTTTAAATAATCATTTGAAATAAATCAAGAAATTCAATGGAAATAAATTTGGAAAATCAGAAGAGAAGCACCTACCAATTTTTTGAAGAACAACACTCACAATGACTCTCGTCAATGAGAATGATTGTATAAAATACCTTGGAACTCTACCTAAAAGAAATATATGACACCACAAGACCTGGATCTATCAATCCCAATATGATACATTGAAAACCCAATAAGAGACTAAGAAATAATCTTCAATAATGAGGGGGAATAGTTACATGGGAATCACACTGCAAGAAGAATGAAATCCAAAGCTATTTGGTTCGATCTGAATGCAGTTGAGTCTCTCAAAAGCACCCCAGAACATCTCTTGGCTGAGAGACATGAAGTATGGAATGAATAAGACCAAGAGAAATATCCAAACGCGTGACTTTAATAAGGGAATAGGCGGATTCACGATGTGTACCTTGGGGTCACAACACGTAGTCCATTCTGGATAAGTACAACATAAAACCCATCGCATTGGATTAAAAATTTAACATTTGAACACTACACAATGTGTACCTCAGTTAAACAATGTGTACCATCTCAGGGTGTGATGACCTCTTCCTAACATGAATCTGTCACCATGTACACAATGTGTACTTCAGGTACACGACATGTTACTATCATGAAAACTACAAAAAATTCCATAAAAAACTGTTTGAATGATTTTTGACTAAACGGGGACCTAGAACATGTGGAAAATTATGTGTTCTAGGTAATAGAATGATACAAAATCCACACTATAAATATTTTATGTCACCAGAAAGCCTATGATGAATCTTCCATTCCAAATAGATGAGGCCACTACTCTCTCTTAAATTCCTACCTCTCCCACGTCTCATGATAATTAAAAAGATGATTGCATAGCACACAAACCAAAGGTATCACCCTCCCATAGAGTACTTTGGTCTCAGAATCAACAATTCTTGCTGCTTACTCAGTTAAAGTCAAATCAGGATCAATCTTAAGGTCACTATAGATCATAATGTTATATGAATTAGATATAAACTTTCTCAACAATGATACATGGAATACGTTACGTGACGACATTAGTTATATTGGAAGTTCTATGTGGTACACAACATTCCCTACAAGCTCAATGACCAAAAAAGGTCTATCAAAACAAGGAGACGGCATCCCGGGCCCCTAAATCCATCAATGACCCAGCCATGGTGAAACCTTTAAGAACACCTAATCACCAAATGAAAATTAAAAAGGACTACAACATCATTCCATAGAAGAATTATGTCAACATTCTACTTTCAACATCCTCTAATAAACTAATAGAATCATTGATGTCGTCTCCTGCACAATGCTTTGTCCAACAAAATAACATTCTCTTACCTCTTACCAACACAACATAGATCTATAAGGGCATCCATAGAAGGCCTAAAAGGGTTCCATTATGAATGTAGACTGGTAACTATAATTATAAGAGAACTCAAACAGCCTTAATTGAACATGCCAAGCCCCACGAAGGATGAGATCATAGGCACAAATCATATCTTCAAGAATCTGTATAGCTCTTTATGTCCGACCATTAAACTATAGATGGTAGGTTGTGGTCAAACTAAACTATGATCCTAGTGCCTCATAAAGTTCTCTCAAAAAGTGAGAAGTGAACCAGTGATCCCAATCAGATACTCTATCAGATCGAAGTACATGAAAATTAACAATCTATTTCACATAGAGATTGCATAAGTCTACAACTTTGCCTATATAATGAATGTGTTTAATGTGATCCGACTTGGTCAGCCTATCCATCCCACCCATATTTCATTATTATTCCTCTAGTTACAAGGAAACCCAACCAAAATGTCCCTAGAGTTCTCATCCCATTCCATGTAGGAACTAGAAGTGGTTGAAGAAAACACAAATGATTTTGGTACTTGGCTATCACCTTTTTGAATATAATTAAAAGGGAGACTGACTCTGCAATGTCCCATCTCATACATGGCCACCAGAACTACCACCTCAAGTAATAGAACAATTTATTGGATCCTAGGTACATAGACTACTTTGAAATATGGAAACCCCCATCATATTTTCTTTTCACTAAAGGCACAACGAAGCGATATTGATAGCATAGAACCCCCACATTAGAGAAAGAACACTACAAAACTATCTCCCCTTCATAAAAAATTTCACTAATTCTATTAAACTCATCATCAACCTCTTGGTATTGAAGAATCATATCGATAAGAGTGGATTTGAACAACACAATGGATTAAGAAACATCATCCCCTTACTCCTAAACTCCAATTTGCAACTGTGTAATGAGATCCATCAAATTACAATCATCTAAATATTCTTTCATGACCATGGTTAGAAGTTTCCTACTCAAAGTATCAACAATGAAGTTATCATTCACCAAGGTCTAGGTGATGTTAATGTTGAAAGTCTATAGGTACAACACCTTGTGCCTATACTGATGAAACAAATATTTTTGGGAGAAGATATAACTTAGGCTATTCTGGTCTGAATAAACTGTAAACCATTCTATAAAATGTCAATGCCTACAACTTTTAAGCACGTGCATCATCGCTGCAACTTCTAAATAGTGGGTAGGATAATTATTCTCATGTGGCCCAAGAAGATTGGATCCTTATTCTACTCTATGATCATTGTTCAAAAGAACATAGCCCAATCCAGAACCAGTTGCATCACAAAAGACCACCAAGACCTACCCATCAACTGGTAGAGTTACCCCCATTTCTGAATCCAACATACATTTTAGCTCAACAAAAGAACTATGACCTTTATTATCCCACAAAAACATCTACCCCTTCCTAGTTAGAGAATTCATTGGTGAATACACCATCAGTATGTGGTTCACAAACCTATGATAATATTCTCCTCATACCAAGAATATCATAATTCGAAGACATTTCGTGGTTTCTCCCAGGTTATAACAGCCTTCACCTTCTCAGGATCAACTGATATAACATGTTCATACACCATGTGTCCAATGAATTTCACTTCATGAATCCAAAAAATGACACTTTTAATGTTTATAATAAAGGCAGTTTTTTCATTGTAGACTTAGAACTCTTTTTAGATGTTGCAAATGATCCTCCTCTGACATGAAGTAGATATTAATTTCATACTTAAAGTATAATAAAAAGATATCCAAATACTCATAGAATATATTTTTCTTTAAATCCATGAAAAATCTAGGAGAATTTATCAAACCAAATGGCATAATAATGTACTCAATGTTCCCATACCTACTTTGAAATGCATTTCTCGGAATGTCAGTTTCGTTTATCCTCAACTGATTGGAACTAGATCGATGGTCGATATTTGAAAGAAATGTTTCCTCTTTTAGATGATCAAAAATATCATCAATCCCTGGAAATGGATCATTGTTCATTAATGTAATTATATTGAGCGTTCTATAATCAAAACATAAGTTAATAGAATCATCGGCCTTCTTAGAAAGGAGAACCAATGCTGCCCAAGTTGACACACGTGGATGAATAAAGCCTTTCTCAAGAATGTCGTCTATCCGAGACATCATATCATTATGTTTAGCTGGTTCAATGTGATATCAGGGGATAGAGACCGGTTGAGTACCATGAATAAATTCAATATAAAACACAACCTCTCTCAATGGTTGATGAGTTGAGAAGTCCAAAGGGAACACACCAAATATATCGGCAATAATTGCATGAATATCACCACTCATTGAGTCTTTCTTCAGGGAAATATCAAACACTAATATAAGTCTCCCAAACTCTGGATATGATGGTCGGACTATTATCAACCTTCGGTCCCATTCTCTAAGAAAAATATGGGGCACACTATGGGGTTTGTTTAATTTGACCCGTTGAAGATAATAATCAATTTCATCTTTGTTGGAAATGAGTTAATCCCTCCAGAATATAATGTCAATTTAACCCATCAGTTGGGTAAGGTTGCTAATGGTTTGATATCATGCAATCAGTTTTGATTCGTACCTAGGAGGAACATTCAAAACTGTTTATGACCTACCTCAAAATGTGTCAATGTGATGAAAATAAAGGTTAAGGATGGAAATAGGCTTTAAAAATTGATTTTTCAAAAGCCATTGATACTATGAGATGGATATTCCTTTTCGATATTCTTCAAATGCATGGGTTTTCACAAAACTTCATTAACCTTGTTATATCCATTATTTCTAGTGCCAGACTTTCAATTCTTGTTAATGGATCTCCTAGGGGATTCTTTCCATGCTCAAGAGGTGTCAGGCAGGGTGATCCTCTTTCTGGTCTTGTTTTTTCCTTTTTAGAAGATTATTTGAGCTGGTGTCTCATTGATCTTTCAAACGTTGGGTGGTTTCAGAGGACGAGAGTTCAACATGATTTGTTTGCTCCCACACATCTGTTCTATGCTAATGATATTATTCTCTTTAGAAGAGCTGACAAATGTACCATTTCTTGCATTAGAGGAATTTTTACTCACTATCAAGAGGTGTTAGGTCAGGTAATCAACTTGAGTAAATCCTCTATCATGTTTTGTAAGGGTATCCATGTCTCGAAGCAGGTCAGAGTGTCTCGACAACCTGGGGTCAAGAAAGGAATGTTCCTTTTATCTATCGTGGTGTACCTCTGTTCTGGGGAAGGATCAAGAGGGTATATCTGAAGAATATTTCTTTGAAAATTGTGAATCCACTATCCAATTGGAAAAGGAAAAACTTGTATCAGGCAGGGAGGATTTTTTAGTGAATTCGGTGATAACATTGATGTTTTTCTACTCTTTTTCAGTTTATTGGTGGCCCAGGGTGTTGATTAATAAGATTGTTGGGAAGATCAGAAACTTCATTTGGACAGGTTCAATTTATGAGAGGAAGTTGATTATTGTGGCATGGAAAGATTGTATTAAGCCAATTAATATGGGAGGAATGGGTGTCAAGGATATCCCGTTATTCAATGACACATTGATAAATAAGTTGACCTAGAATCTAATTGCTTTTCCTAATAATTCAATGGATTTCCTTCAAATTAGACTTTCTGATAAGTTACATAAAGGACACTAAACATATCTTTGCTCATCCATTTGGCCAGCACTTAAGAAATACTATTTTGAATTGATGTTAACCTCTAAATGGATGGTGTCCAAAAAATATGCTCTTAATTTCTTGACCACCCACTGGATATCAAGGATTGTTTGTGATTTTATTGGAATACCTAACCCTTTAAAGGATTTGACTATTTATGAATATAAAAGTAACCCATCTATTATCTACAATCTCCCTAGTCAGGTTATTTGTTAAATTAATAAATACTCCTTTCATGATTATGATTTTCTCATATGGATGGATAACTTGAAAGGGAATTTTACAACTAGAGACTGGTTCACAAATCTATGTGGTCATTCTTTGCATCCTGCTCATTGGGTTATTGATTTCCAAAAGTCTTTCATTCCTCCAGATGCTACATTGCTTATATGGAGGATATGGAGAAAAAGGCTTCCTCTTAAAAATGAGTTGCAGAAAACGGGTGTTAACCTTGCCTCAGTTTGTTTATTTTGTCTACAGGAGGCTGAATCTTATGATCACATTTTTCTTACATGAAAATTTTCTGTGAGGATCTAGATTTATTTGGAGGACATGTTTCATTGAATCCTTTCCATGACGTCCCTTGAGGACATGTTCTGCTAACTGCGTAATGCAGAATGCAATGAGCAGATTGTTTCGCTGCAATATGCAGCGGTGGCTAGTTTCTTCTCCTATATTTGGAAGTCCAGAAATGAGATCATCTTTAAGAACCATGTTCCATCCTTCCGTGGCAGTATCTTGGTGATACCTGAAGCAGTTCGGACTGCTTCTTACATTCAAACAGGGGAAATGAAAAATGATGTATCCGATTTAACCCTGCTCATGTTTCTTGGTGTCAATGGAAGGGTAAAAAAGCCTCTAATGCTGAAACATGTGAGATGGATCCCTCTAATTTCACGGTGGCTGAAGGTTAACGTTGACGGTGTAACATCTGGAGCACCTGGTCTGGCTGGTTGCGGTGGTTTATTCCGTGACCATAGGGGATTTTTCGAAGGATTCTTTTTTCACTACATTGGAAATGCTTTCTCTATAGAGTCGGAATTATGGGCAATTATTAAAGCTATCAGGTACGCTGTTTTATTTGGATGGAGTGATATTTGGATTGAATCTGATTCATCCACTACGGTTCAAATTTTGTCGAGATCAGTTCCAGAATGTGCCATGGAGGATGCTTTTAGCATGGGTAGAATGCCTTTGTTTAGTTGATTCTATATCTGTTGAAGTACTTCATGTTTATCGTGAGGTGAATCAAGTTGCTGAAGCTCTTTCTAAACGAGCGATTCTGGAGGTAGGCTCATGTTGGCCTTTTGTTGCTCCTGAATTTTGAGATCGCTTTGTTCAAGCTGATTTGCATGGTGATGTTTATACATGCCTTGGTAAAACACCTTTCTAAACATTCTTGTAACTTTGCCTTTTATTTTTAATAAATTTCAAAGGAGCAGGCTCGCTGGCCTCCAGATTTACTTGGTATGATGTCAAGAGATTTCAAATCAAGTACAAGAAAACTCAAATTTAGCTCATCTTATGATAGGGAGAAGAAAAAAGCAATACTATGGATTCCACACTATCTCTTCATGAAAAGGGGTGTAGTATTATCCACTGAACATGAAAACTACTCTATAGGAAAATTAAGAAGGTTTACAATACTGGTTAAAATAAAAGTTTGAGATGCACAAATATCAAAAAGAGTCATTACAATTGATGAACCAATGGTAATGTTACCTCTCACAGTCGATGGACCCATGTCTACTTCCCCGAGAGACTCTTACACTATGTGAAGAAGCTTCGTTCCAGATTCCTATGGTTGGAACCCTTTTGATTGTGAATAATTTGATATCTATATAGCGTTAAGAGGAGCTAATGTTCCTATCCAACTACATGGGGTATAGAAGTGATAGAAGAACATCTGTAAGTGACATGAACATTTGCATGAGCTACAGTTCTTGGGTTCCTCAGTGCAAACCCTCCTAAAATTCCATAACTTTCCACTCTTCTAGCAATTCAAAGAATATCATCGTGGAGTTGTAGGAGGTGTACAACCACTCTATCATCGATAATTTTTACAACGATCATCATTATTCTATTTTCTATTAAGAGAACCAACATTTATATTTGGAGAAAAAGGATATCATGTCATCCCTGACCTACCAGTGAATTCCATCTCAACCATCAACACTATATCCAACACATCATCATATGTGAGTAGCTTTGTTAAGAAAACCTGACAACAAATATGTGATCGAACTCCCAACTTGAACCATCAGTCCTTCATCCCCTCATTAGATAATATCCGAAGAGAAAACTACACCAGCTCGAAAAAGTGATTTGAATACTCCATCATGGTTTTTTTGGTCTTCTCAAGATTTGAAAAATACTACTGCCTTATCTAAGACCATTGACTCTAGGTAGAACTAATTGGTGAAATAAACCATGAATTCTTTCTATTGTAATCCCTTTTGTTTCCTTGTCTTCAACATTGTGTCCCACCATCTCCTACTTTGTCCCTCCATCATGAAGGTGGAACACTTCACTCTTATCACTTCCTATTTCTCTAAGAACTCAAAAAGACATTCTATATTTCCAAACCATTATTCATCATGTTGAGGATCCGTGGATCCTTTTAATACTGGTGGATTATGGTGAAGGAACTCTTGGGAATGATTATGAAGAACAACCCCCTGAGGATGCATTGAAGGATCATTAAAGAGAAATTGAGGTGGTTCATGTCGCAAAGCATGGATAGTTCACACAATCACCTAAAACATATTTGGGTCGACCACAAGATTTTTATGCTAAGGTTCAACAATAAGATCTTCCAATATCTCATTCACACTACTCCTCGGAGGAATGATGCTAAAAAGCATCTGCAGATAAAAGGATAACATTATATTACCACTCAAACCAAGTAGATAAAGAAAGTATTCTCAACATAATAGACATATAATATTTCTATTTCAACCATTCCAAATATAAATAAAAAAATACTAAAACCTCTCCATAAGACGCTTTCCCCTAACCACCCCAACAATCATAAGGATCAGTCCAATGAGAGCTATCCAAACACTCAGTCACAACATCCTCTTATGTTTCTACATGATTTCATAAATACATGCTGATTTCAAGAAGCAGGAAGATAAATATCCATATCTTATACCAGTTTTTAATGAACTATCCTTGGCACCTTGGAAACCGGATAACTAATCCTACCTTGAGATGAACCGAAGGGCATTCTTAATCCCCATGGGTTGGTGACTAGCACCTGGAATTCTACATCATAAAAGTGGGAATTCTTTTTTTCCATAACAATGCAGACGTGAAAGATAAAAGAAAATATGCATATCATTAGAAAAACACCACTCGGAGTAAATGTACCCGAACTCAATGAGGATTATAATACAAATTACTACAACCCAATGTTATAAATAAGAAAATAACTCCAAGGTCCATTAGTACACAACCTATTAAGTCCAATGCTCAACACCTAGATCCATCTCCAAGAGATTTCTCCCATTTTCTCGAGCCTAGAAGGATAACATCTAAAAAAACTGAAGGAACAAGTAGGGTGTGATCCTTAGCCTAGTAGGATACTACCAAATATTCCATAAGATATAGAAAATATATATTATCCCAAAAAAAGTTTCCAATGTTCAAAATAAACAGGTTTTAAAATTAAAAGGTATATTTAAACACAACATGATAAACAGTTTCGATATGATGGAAAATCCATTTAAATCACCTGATTTATTTTATTAGAGATGGAATATTCATAAAAATGTGGCTTAAGTAATGAATTTATATAAAATAGTTTATATAACTTTTTCAGGCATGTAATGAAGTTGTAAAAACCATTAGCATACATTTATATCTCAAATATAAACAAACAAATGAGCAACATTGCCATCGGCTAAAAGATTCAATAGTATTAACCTACTATTTTATTGCTCACTGTCTATGTGAAATCAGAAACATGTGTATACACACCTCACTTTCATAGTGTCCAAAGGAGACATGTCACCAATCCATCAGTGATGTGACTCTCCACATGTATGTTTTAGAAAATTTTCATAGTGTAGATTTTATCCAAATAACTCATTAACTAATTAAGGCATGAATGAACTATTACATAATGGGAAACCTATTTTAAGACATCATAAAATAAAATCAATCCCATTATTAAATTTTAAAAAATTCCAATTTCATTCAATTAAAAACCATAACTGGTTTTTTCCAAAAACTTTTCTTTTTTACAAGATAATACCACTAGGATTCGATGAAATCATTTTAATGCATTTTCATGAGTTTGAAATCCATTAAAAACTAATTACATAATTTTCTCAATTAATATCCCTAATTAAATTCACCAGTTTAGTTGAAAAACATTTCCAAAAAATCCAAAATTTAATTCAATAATTTAAATCACCCAATTTCTATCAACCCACCCCAATTCAATAGAATTGGGGGTTTTCAAAATATACATGCCAAGTCCATTTCAAATACTCCAATTCATTGAAAATATGTTTTTATCAAATAAATCGCAAGTGAGATTAAACAAATTAATTTAAATAATAAATTGAAATAAATCCATCAATTCAATGGTAATCATTTTGGAAAATTGGGACAGAACCACCAACCTCTTTTTTGAAGAACGACACTAGCAATGGAATCCTCCAATAAGAAAATAGGTGTAAAAGACCTCATAAATCTACATAGTATCAAGATCGGACATTAAGATACCTGGATCCATCAATCCCAAGATGACCCATTAAAAACCCAGTAGGAGAATAATATAGAAACATCAATAATGAGAGGGAACAGTTACCTGGGAATCACATTGCAAGAAATGTGAAGATAAAAATCCATTTAGTATGATCCAGAAGGAGTTGTGTCTCTCAAAAAATGCACCATAACTTATGTAGGTCGAGAGACAGGTTGTATGGAAAGAAAACGAATTGAAAAAAAAATCCAAACATGTGACTTTAGGATGGGAACGGTCCGAGTCATGATGTGTACCTTGGGGTCATGATGTGTAGGCCATGTTGTTAAAGTACTATGAAAAACCCATTTCCTTTGGTTATAAATTTGATATTTAAACACTAGATGATGTGTTCCTCAGGTAGATGACATTTACCATCCCACGACATGACCACCTCTTCACGACTTGAATTCATCCCCAAGTACGGGGAGTGTACTTCAGGTACACGAAGTATACATCTGGTACACGATGTGCACTTCAAGTACACGATATGTGTCGATCCTAAAAAATTCAGAAAATCCCATAAAACTATTTTTAACAATTTCTGACCAAATGGGGACATAGAAAAAGTGGAAGATTACCCATTTAGGGTAACAAAATGTAACTGAAATTCACGATGGCCCCCTTCTCTCCCGACTCTCCTCTCGCCCCGTCCCCGCCTAGGGTTTCCTCCTAAAATATTTCGATTCAGGGTCGGCGGTTCTCCGTTCTTGATTGGGGTATTGTTGTTTCTGGTTTGATGGGTGTTGATAATACGGTGATGTTCGACCGAGGTTTCAAGGGTCTTCAATAGTCTCTAGTGCTGGTGGTGCACGTCGGTGAAGGGATGGCGCTATTTTCATCTCCAATGGTGGTCATGGGTGTCAAGACGATGATGATGCGATATGATGATGGTGACGACGTATTTTTAGGACATGCGAAGCTCTCCTCGGGTGGATAGTGGGATTTTTGGGATATGTTGTGATATGGTCTTTGAATTCTGAAACAGGCGACATGTAGATGGTTCTGGCGTGGTGATTCTGGCTCTATTTGAATCTTTTTGAATTTCGAATTCTGTCAAAGTGTAATGTGTTCTGTGTGACCTTCTTCTGGTTGTTATGTTTTTGTTGTAGGCTTCCACTGTCCCTCGAAGTTGTTTTTTCAATAATATAAAGAAAAATGGATTGGATGGGTAACAAAATGTAACATGACATCACATGATAACCAATTACCATGAGAATAAACCATCATCTTTAGATGCATTTGGCCTGTATCTTGTCAAAAAAATATATATGACTATTTCAACATGTCAATGAGCCCTCATGAGATCAGGATGACATGTTTGGGAGTCATTATGAGATCATGTTGGCAAGTCAAAGGACATTCATAAAACCTTTTGTCTTTTCAAGGGGGCCACTCTGAGAGTTGAATAACATGACAACAACACATCCTGATATCAATGGTGATCATACGAGTAACATATCCCCATTGCTTGAAAATTATAATATATCCATTACATAAGAGGATTATACCTATTCCATATTTTATTCCTTACTTACATGGTTTTCTACCTTTTCCAATTCGTTTTTCAACAGAGAAACTCATGATCAGTATAGGATATCACAATAGTGAGAGAGAGTTTTCATGGAATGTTTCCATTATTATCTTTGATTTAATGAATGATCAGTTTGACAAGTTGAGGGTATTTCTTAACACTAAGATTATATATATGGGAGTCATCCTAAGATACATTTACCCATGGAAACTTTATCATATTTATCAATTGAGTCTTTTCTGAGTCCTTCCATGAGATTAATTTATCTTGTTGAAGGGAATTCATATTATCAATGGTATTCATATGAGGGGCTTATCATATTTAAATGAAAAAAAATTAGCATAAAAAAATTCAGTCTTTCACTTATTGTATCTCTATTTATTTATTTTATAATGGGATTAGGGTGATTGTGAGGAGATTATTTCATGAAATGTTTCCTAACTAGAAAAGTTCATCTTGAAGACTTTGTTTGTTATGTAGAACTTTTCTAGAAACCTTTTCTGAATAAGAGTAATAGTTATAAGTCATTCGTGTGATCCTTTAAAAAAACAAGAATGGAACATTAATCCTTCGTATGACCGTACCAGGTCCATACAAATGTGCCATATTAGGGGTAATGTGATTTCTGAAACCTATCCCCTTAATCCCCATGTAGTCTTGGTTCCCTTTCCTTTATTTTGTGTGGAAATTATACATAGTATTTTTGTATTTATTCAATTATAGTATATTCAATTCTCATAATGCTGGCAACAAAAAATTATCCACTTCTTGAGATATGCCTAAAAGGACAAAGGAATCAGTTCTAGGGAGAGTATATGCCCACCTGAGTCCAAAGGGATTCTAGTGAACAATGTCACTAGTAATGTTTGATCATAGAGGTGACCTTTGGTATTCCACAATCCATCCTATAAAAAGTGGAGTGAGGGAGACTCTCCTTCCACCTATGACCCAAATTCCACAGCACATTTGATTTCTCCCATCATGTTACTAATTCAGAAGACCTCACCAAAAGAACCATTTTGGGAGATTTAATTGTCTGATCTCACTTCTTTAATATCCTCATCTTTAAGACATTCTCATGTAATCATAGAATCAAATTATGGTAATTTTATGAAACCGTAACAAATGTACCAGATATATAGGTATAATTTGGGCTTCACATAATATTTTTTTAGTCTACTAATTATTATATAAATATGTAGTTTTCATGAAAATCATAAGGTCACACAATAAATTTTTTTTCAATAGGTCATATGTTTGAGGGTTTCCCAATGGGACACATGATTTTTGATACCTATATCAGTCCATGAAATCACGAATTCTTGTAGGGTTAATGTAATTTACGTGATACCTTTTATATAGATGGATTAAATTTCAATTAATCTTCTAATCATCCATATAGAGGTATATGATCACTAAAAATCATAATTTCAGCAACCATTATTAAATTTTCTCTAATAATTATTCTTTGATGGGGCTTCTCCCAACTGCAATTCAAATTTTTCCTCTGTCAAACCAACTTCCATTGTATGGATTTCATCTACATTATTATTTTTTCATTCATTGACCTGATTAAAATCTTCCAACCCGATTGATGTCGTATTTCAAATATTTATTCAAACTATGATTTCTGAAGATTATTTATTGGAAACAGTACTGCTCTAGGGGTTATCCAATATGTTGGATTACTCCAAGAAGTGTTTAAATTGTTTTAAATTTTCCCATCATTAAATTAGTCAATGTTATTCAAGCATACTCTCCTCCTATCTTAATTTTTCAAAAGTAGTTGGACCTCAAAGTGGTACATGTGAACAAGGGGTGACTTCCATAATTAATAAGAAAGGTCATTCTAGGTTAGGTAGAGAAACTCAAAATTTTCCAATAAATTAAACAATATTCATCTTTATGAGGTGTTATGTACTACTCAATATTACATGCATCATCATTTAGAACTTATAAATGGGTTAAATAGTCACTAGTGACCCAAAACTAATTCTTTTCACATGTCTCATGTAAAAGTAGGGGTTATCCATTGAGAAATTTTCCTGTTGAAAAAAAAAATCCTTCTTGGGGAGATGTGTGAATAATTTCTTCCTAATATAGTTGTTTGGGATGTCCCCAAACAAAATATGTCTTTGTAAATGGAAATTCTCACCATTATGATGGATAAGATGGGGTAAGAGTTGAACATACCCTCACCCATTTACTTTATGTAATGGATCAACAACATCCACTACCATAGCGTGAATCAGATGATCATTATACAACCTCATCGATGAATTTCCATGTAGGGTCAAAAAACACATGAAATTTTTGTATATTCTTTGAGGGTTGGGGTTATTGTTCTAGGGGATAATAGGTGATACTGAAGGTTTCTTTAATCTCATATCTAGTAGGTGTTTTTCCATGTTTTTGAAAGGAATTTTTTTCATGGGAAGGGATGGAGACATGGGAATTCGAGTGCGACCATTGGTGATAGAAGCATGATCAAGAGAGGGTAAAATTCATAATTTATCAATAACATATATTTTTCACCATTATTATCTCATTGGTCATATATAGCCAGGCAACATCTATTACCATATTTTCTAGCCCAATCCTGTTCTTATTTAGCTAGATATGAGATAATTTTTAGTATTACATATTTTGTAACACTTATAGAATCTATAATTATTTGTTCTGACCAAAGGTATTGTATAATTCTAGTGTTTAGGTGACTCCACAATATTTTATGAGGTTATTTACATGTTGATCCAAATTGATCACTACAACATCAAGACCAATCATGAACAGACCAGGTTGAATGTCAATAATGGCAGTTCCGCTATCAATGATAGCTCATAAAAAATCATTATTCTGGATTTGGTTATTGAGGATTATATAGACAATTTAATCATCAATTATCAATATACCCTTATATATAATCTCATTATATTGTACATATTTATAGGTTTTAACTTTTCCATTTATCTAGAATGTTTGGTGATAATCATTGTAGACTTATTCACCAATATGGTTTTATGATTTCACATGGAGACATAAATTATAAGATTATTATTACAATAATTGATTCCCCTATATTTTTATCTTACATCTAGGCCTAGGATTGGATGGAATAATTTTTGGCTGGTGTATTGAATATATTAATTTGTTTTTTGGAAAAGCCATGTGATAAAAAAAACCTTTATATATAGTAGCGATGGAGTTGGATCATGACATGGGGGAGCCTACAAGGAAGTGTTCTAATAGTATTGATGAAATTTCCCTTAGTGGGGCATAGATTGCAGTGGAGACCAAACCTTCAATACCAGTGGCAGATGGTGAATTGATTAATTGGAGAGCACATTTGAAATCTTCCCTTTCTAATTTGTTAGTTCTACCTATATATATGATAGTTGAATACCCTTCATCATGAATTATTACATCTAACGTAAAAACTCTAGTGATTTCAGATGATCAAGTTCCACAATTTCTAGTCTTAATGAAAATCCATAAATTTATCTCATTGACTATGTCAGAGGAGTTTTTTGTCTATGAATAATTCACTCTCTACTAATATATATACATGGGGAAAGGTGGTTGGAATTATCACCATTATATCTTATAATTATATATATTTTCAATGCATGGAAAAAAACTATCTACTAGTGATAAAGACTCATAAAACATCATTGTAAAAAATTATATGAACAAGAAAATAAGATAATCTTTGAAGATTCTTCAGAAAATACATCAAACAATATTTGGGGTAATCCCTTAGATTGATATCTCGACCACATAAAGAAAAAAATACAAAACATGGATAGATATTGTGAGATACCATCTTATGGAATCATCATCTTTATTAGATACTACCCAAGAAGGATTTTAGGATCTATCCCATTAAATTGTGAACTTTTATCCTCAAGCAGTAATAGATGAGATGGACCAAGAGACACATTAAGACTCAA
This sequence comes from Viscum album, assembly GCA_963277665.1. Lineage (NCBI taxonomy): Eukaryota > Viridiplantae > Streptophyta > Magnoliopsida > Santalales > Viscaceae > Viscum > Viscum album. Next base: position 1,005,507,182 of record OY728119.1, on the reverse strand, counting down.
CTAAAATATCTCATTGTAATTAGGAAGATTTTGAAAATGAAGCTAATTAGACATTATAGTGACCCAAATAATTGAATATATGCTTTTTTTATATTTATTCTATCATTTTTTGAAACATAAAGACAAAAATTAGAATTAATTGATTTATTTTTTTAACATTACCTATCAATAAATCTATTGAAATTATACAAGTTGTTGAACATATTTTATTTATTCACAATATGCATGAAATTTCATAGACCACATATCATATGGATCATCAGTGATATCAATATTTTTTATAATACCAGGTAAAACCAAATTCATGGATTTCAGTGCTTGAATAATGATATAAATTTCTTGGGAATAGATAACTAATGTTCAATAACATGAGATTCAACATTGATGTGACTTCTATGGTTATTATGGGATCACATGGTTAAAATGATAATTTTTAAGACATGTTGTAAAGGAATAATGCTTTAATTTCATCCTAATCAATTGAAATTATTGATCATAGATTAACATTTTCTATGTATAGAAAAATCTCTTACAAAAATTTTATATTTGTATTTTTAATTATTTCACTGTATTATGGTTATGTTTCATACGAGGGAATGATTAGTGGGAAAGGAATTTAATTTTTTTTGGAATACCTATTACGGGATTTCATCCTAAAAAGTTATATTCCATAACCATTTTATTAGTTCCCAGTATTGTCTCGATCACACAAAGTGAATGTATAATGAACAGATAATTAAATTTTTTCCGTGGTGATATTTTTGGGTTTCTAACATAGAGATCATTGTGTATATTTTAATTAGGTGTTTAAATGTCTTTCAAACTATACTATCACTCTACTATTATTTTTTATCATCCCATTATAGACCATCTTCTTATAGTATCATACTATTCCCATAACTAATTTTTCCATGATGTTTAACATCATGTGGTAAGGATATATTACATGAAGTTTTGCCTCATGCAAAATAGACATATTCAATGCAACTTAACATCATACGATAATTATGAATGATTCCTTTCATTTTAAATTCTTTTTTTAAGGGAATGATATTTTGTTAATGTTAAATTCTCACATCCAGGTCATGGAAAACTGTGTGGTTCATAGTCTTGATTTCAAGACTTGAAGAGAATAAAAGAGTGAGACAAAAAAGTCGGGGATGAACCAAAACATCCTAGGGTTCACAGTTAAACAAATTTCATGTTCGCATTCACAATTGGAATGGAGAAGAAATAACAAGGATTGACAAAAACACCCTAAGGTGTTGACTTCCTCTATTGTGTTACCGGGGCTCGGGAAGATTATATTAACTTTTATTATCAAAAGAGATTCATTTTATTGGTGGGTCAGGAGATCTTATGTATGATCCTGTAGGAATTAAAAGCATTGTAAAAAAAGAGAGGATCCCCATGATTTTCTATGTTCCATGGGATATTTTGTGAAGACACAATTTGTGTATATAAACATATTAGGGAAGTCGAGTCCACCTGTATAGTTGGAATATGAGTTGTGTAAATATATACGCAAAATTTTCAATCGATGTATATGGAATGGAGTGGACATAATATGGACGATCCAGAACACCATAATGAGTTGAGTTCCACTGTGGTGTCATCAAGGCTGATGATCATTGAGTTTTTTTAACTATAAAGATGATATACCTTTGGTTGGGGGGGCCAAGTGCCCTTATTCATGGTCTCATAGGTATAGCATTCATGGTCATGTAATGGGGAACCATAATCTTTTCCATGGTCCAAGGAATATTGGAAATGGCACAGTCATCTGGATGATTACGTTAGGTATGGGGAAAAGAGTTATACTATAAATGTTCTAGAAACTTATGATAGTTTTTATTTTTTATGGGAGATTGAAGACCTGCACCGTGTGGATTTAACTCGTGTATTTTGGGTTATAAATAAGGTTTTTGAATGGAATATCACAATAGTACTTTAAAAAAGGGTACAATAATCAGTGATGTAATGTCAATGATGTCAAATCCCCATGAATAATCTTATTATGGGGATTGTAAATTAGAATCTAGGAATATATGAGTCAATTAGAAGTGGGAAATGGTGGGTATATATCAACCATTTTTAATAAAGGAAATTTATATTATTCCATGTGGTCAGGAAAATAACTCATGGATTTAAGGGGGATATTGAAGGACCAAAGGGGTAGTTCTGATTATTTAGTCACTGTCAAAAAATAGTTATATAGATGAACCATAATAACGGAGGCCAATGTCGATGGGGTTCCAAAAAAATAATATCAACTAGAAGAACAAGTTGTTTCAACTAAAATATGAAATTATTGAAGGTGGTTTACGGAAATTGTAATATTTATAAATGGTTGAAGAACCCTAGATGTTGTCTATCTACACAGTGGACACATTATCACTATGATGACATGCAATAAATAATTACTCTATCATTGTCCAAAAAAAGGGTTCTAGGAAGAAAGAATTTTATTTTAGTAGGGTCAGTAAGTATGCGACTTGATCATTTTTCATTATTTTTAATGATCTAACTTTTTTATAATCATTAGAGATGAATTTTTCGGAATATAGAGACATACATTTTTCATAGGATTACCTTTAAATGTTTTCAACCTAAAATGTCTTATTTATCATTACCTAGTGCAACATCCCAAGTAAATGAATAATAAGACATATTTAATATTTTTTAAAATTTGTGAATTAAATATTAATTTTACTTCAAAGGGGTTTCTATGTTCGATAGCGTACCCGATACGCAACAACGAGTTTCTTTGAAATCTTACATTGCACACTAATAATATAATATAATTATTTTAAATTGTAGTTAACTCATAGCCATTGTATTGGCATTAATGAACAAAAGTAACTATATTATAATTATACATAATTGTTAAATGTTTTTACATTTATCTAATAAAAAATATAGAGGATTAAAATGTCAATGAATCTATTTTTAAGCATAATTTACATTAAAGTTCAATTTACCACCTTTTAATGGAGAACCCTATTTAAATATAGATTTGGTCACTTTAATACATTCTAATTGACCCAATAAAATCCTTCTTTATAATGGTGAAATAAAAATTTACTTTTTGTAAATTTTTGGAAATTTTCCAATAAAGTTCAATTTTTAGTATTGAAAATATTGTATTTTAATTAAAAACTGCGTTTTAATCTCATTTATTTATATAGTTAGATTATATTTTTAACTGGTTTTAAAGTGTAATTAAAATATTGTTTTACCATTTAATCCAATTTTGGTCATTGGAATTAATTTCACTTTGAAATTGGACATTAACCAATATCAATCTTTTGATAGTTATTGTTTCTTAAAAACACACTAATTGTTTTAACAACGAGAATAAATTTTAAATTAATTAATGCCACTTCTAAGTTTTCAATTAGAAAAAATAGACATCATTTTTCAATTCAGAATATCAAATAATTCTTCGGCTGATGTTTTGGTATTTTTCTGAAAAACATCAATTTTTGATTAATATTGAAACCATATAGTAGTTGTCAAAAAAATGAATTTTTCAATTAAATGAAATTTTACAACTTTTGTGAATTGAGTTTTAAAAATACGACATGCATGGTTGTTATTAGTAAGTAAAATTTGGTTCAATAAGATGAAAATAATTTAAGATGAATAGTAACTTTTGAGTTTTATTTACCGCGGTTAAAGGTAAATAGGGCAATTCTAGGTAAAAAGAATATTATAATAATTCAAAATTACCTTAAATCTTTTCCAAACCTTATTGGATGAGTAATGAATGACCATGGGCATCCTTGGGACGATTTTGGGACTCCATGGAGACACTTATTAATGATAATGACACTTTTGATTAATTAATTTAAAGTAAATCCAAAATAACATAAACAAAATTCTTTTAGTAAATTACTTTTTATATGGTGTTATATAAGTTGTTTTTTAGACTATAAATATTATTTATAAAGCAAAAAATATTTCCTACATGTTAGTATTTTTTTATAATTTTTAGACATCATATAAATTAAATTATTTATGACACAATAATGATGTAATATTTACCTTTTTAATAAATGATTTAAATAATTAAGATTATAATGATTAAAATATTATCCAAAACCTGCCTAATTCCTATAGGATGATTTTATTTAGACCATGAGTTATCTTATCTTCAACTATAATGATTTTTGGTCCTTTAGAAACTGAATATCTATATATAATAAAATAATATTTTCACACTTTCCAAAAGAGCCCCTCCTCCACCTTATAAAAGGAAACAACTTCTAACAAATTCCTCACACCTCTCAAGAAATTTAGATCGTCCAAAAACTATGAAATTAAGCTACTTATATCCCTCTCCTCATCTTAGAAGACATACCTTAGGCAGAGGGAACTTGAAGAAGCCCTTTGGTTCAATCCAAAGGGAGTTACCCAAATTAAAGGTATTTGTATCTCTTAAATTGTTTTCTTTTATTTTACTTCTCTAACCCCTAAAAACATTTTATTCCTTTCTTTTGTTTCAATAACATTAAAATAAATATACTAGTATGCTGTTATGAGAAGTATTCAAACTATACTTAGACACACCTCAATCTAATGGATGAAGAATATAATGTTCTTATGGATAGAAAACTAACGTCTCATGAAACGATGATTGTTTAAATATCTCCAACAGCCTCTCATGGTGGCCATTATGATGGAACTATATTTATATATGATATATATTATTTTTATGTTTTATTTATGAATATGTATTTACCATTGATATCATACCTTTATGGATTCCATTATGGGTAAACGCAATAATTTCATTTGAGGAAGTGCAGACTATCACCCCCTCAAAGTTATATGAATCGTTAATGCCATATGTGGGAAATATAAAGGATGGAGTTAATGATATTATATATGATATTATACTGGAATTATAATATAATTATTTATCATTCTGTTTTAATTCCATTAAAATATGAAATAGAAATGAATGTAGCGTTAATGCGTATGTACGATTTACCGTCTCAAAGAATAGGGCATTTCATTTCTTACCTCCAAATGTAATGTACTATTATAAATAAATGTATATACTGGACAAATTGTTAATATAAGGTGTTCATTTTTACTCAAGTACCAAATATCAACCACAGAGGAACATGTCAGTAGTGGAGCATTTCTTGAGGCAACATCCCCCATCATTTAGAGGATTATCTCACCATGTGCTAGCTGAAGGGTGGATTAAAGCAATGGAGAATATTCTTGATGTTATGGGGTGTTCATAACATCAAAAGGTTAGTCTTGTTATTTACCATTTTTAAGGTGAAGCTGATCAGTGGTGGTCGATGGTGAAAAATATCTGGTATATTGAGGATATTGATGCTCTCAATTGGGTTGAATTCAAATGTATGTTTCTTGAGAAATATTTTCCTAAGGTGGTTCATCTTAGAATGGAAAAAAAAATTCCTGGAATTGATGCAGGCGGATGACTCAGTGGCTTCTTATGAAGAAAGATTTACTCGACTGGCAAGGTATGCTCCAAATTTCATACGAGATCTTAATAGTAAAATCAACCATATTTACTCAGGATTAAAGAATATTTTTTAATGGATTTAGCTAATTGTGAGTTCAAAAGTTATGAAAAACATGTTTGTTGTGCGAAGAAGGTGGAAATGGAGTTTCTGGATGATCAGGTGCTCTTTGAAAAACAACAGAATAAGAGGTCGAGGTGGCAGGATAAAGGGAAGAAATCTTCAAAACAGTATGATTGTAAGTAACATAAGTTTACATTTTGTGAAAATTGTTGTAAAAAGTATGCTGGGGAATGTCTTTTGAATTCCGGTAAGTGCTAATGATGTGGTAAAATAATACATAAGGCTCGTAATTGCACTGAAAAAGATCAGGGTAATGGTAAGACAAAATCTGATTTACAGTCAGTAAAATGTTTTAAGTGAAATGAAATGAGTAATTATGAAAATGAGTGTCCAAAAAAGAACTCAACCGATGGAAAGCAGCTAGACTACAAGCAGAATAGGGTGGTGAAATCCTTTTCAACTACTTTTGCAGACGTTGTTCCATCAAATAAAGTTTTATCAGGCACACTGTTTGTTTGTTCAGATTATGCTAATGTGTTGTCTGATTCAGGGTCTACACACTCTTTCATTTCTGAGATGTTTTCAAGTAAAATTGGTATTCCATCTCAATATATGAATATAGAACTTATTTTAAAGACACCTAAAGGAAATGTGAAGATAAAAATAAAACATAATAACATTCCTGTCCTTGTGTGCGGAAAGAATCTACCTGCAAACCTTATTGTTTTTTCTCTAGTAGAGTTTGATGTTATTTTGGGCATGGATTGGATTTCTGTTTATCATGCAAAGATTTATTGAAAAACCAAAGAGGATTTTTTTCAGAATGATTTTTAGTTTTTACAAAAAAATGAATCCTTGATTTTGATAACATACCAGGAAGCTGAGAAACTAGTAAAAGATGGAAATGAATGTTACCTTGAACATATTGTTGAAAACAATTGAATAGTTTAGATTAATGATGTGCCAATGGTAAATGAGTACCATGATGTTTTTCCTGATGATTTTCCTCGTATTATACCTGATTATAAAGTTGAATTTACTATTGACATAATTTCTTATGCTAATCCAATTTTAAAACCCCCTATTGAATGGCTCAAATTGAACTTTTAGAGAAAAAGAAGCAATTGCAGGAGTTATTAGATAAAGGTTTCATTCGACCTACCACATCACCATGGGGTAATCCTCTTTTGTTTTTTAAAAATAAAGATGGTTCAATGAGACATTGCATTGATTATATAGCATTTAATAACATCGCTGTTAAGAATAAGTATCATTTTCCTCATATCAATGACTTGTTTGATCAGCTCCAGGGAGCACAGTATTTTTTGAAGATTGATTTGAGATCGGGGTACCATCAATTGAAAGTAATCGATACAGACATTCCGAGACCACGTTTTGTACGAGAAGTGGCCATTATGATTTTGTAGTTATGCCTTTTGGGTTAACCAATGCACCTACTGTATTCATGGATCTTATGTATAGAATTTTCCATATGTTCTTGGATAAGTTTGTGGTTATGTTAATTGATGATATTTTGGTTTATTCTAAATGTAAAAAAAAGCATGAATGTCATTTAAAGGTCATCTTGGAAACCATAAAAGAAAAGAAACGTTATTGGAAATTCAGAAAGTGTGAGTTTTGGTTACAACAAATTTCTTTCATTGGTCACATCATTTCCAAAAATGGAATAACTGTTGATCCTGCTAAAACAAAAGTTATTGAATAATGGCCGAGATAGACAAATATAACCGAGAATCATAGTTTCCTTGGTTTGGCAGGTTATTACCAGGGTTCTTTTGAAAATGTTTCACGGTTATCTAGTCCAATGATTAAGTTAACTCAAAAAAGTGTTATGTTCATCTGGACAAAAGAATGTGATGATCGTTATCAGGAATTGAAAAGGTAATTGGTGAATGCTCCAATTTTTCCACTGCTATCCCGAAATAGTGAGTTTGATATCAAATGTGCTGCTTCATTGAAAGGACTGGGTTGTGTCCTAATGCAGAATGATTAGGTAATTGATTATGCTTCACGTTAGTTGAAACCACATGATTTAAATTACCCTACACATGATTTGGAATTAGCTGCTGTTGTTTTTTCATTAATAATTATGATGCATCATTTGTATGGAGTAAAATGTAAAATATATACAGATCAAAAAAGTTTAAAGTATATATTCACTCATAAAGAGTTGAACATGAGATAGAGGAGATGGTTATAATTAATCAAGTATTATGATTACACAATCCATTACCATCTGGGAAAAGAAAATAAAGTGGCTGATGGTTTGAGTTGAAAAAGTAATGCTTCATTAACCATGTTACATTTGGAACAAGATCCTTTGGTTTTTTGATTTGATAAACTTCTTCAGAAAAATTGGTGGTGCAGAAAATTCTTCTGTTTTGTTTCAGGAGTTAGTGAAATAATCTCTATCAGATAGAATAAAGCAAGTGCATAAAGAAGACAGTGAGTTACAGAAAATGGAAGAGTTGGTTTAGAAGGGTAAAGTCCCTAATTTTAACATTGATAATGATTGTGTTTTGAAGTTTGGAAAGAGATTATGAGTTCCTTGTGATTAAAATATGAAGAATGAGTTGTTATGTGAAGCTCATAGTTCCCCATTTTCTGTTCATCCTGGTAGTACTAAGATGTAAAGAGATCTTCCGGAGTATTACTGGTGGGATGGAATGAAAATAGATATTGCTGATTTTATTGTGAAGTGTTTGACTTGTCAGTACATTAAATTAGAGGGGCAGTTACTGAAAGGGATGCATCAGCCTCTACCGGTGCCAGAGTGGAAATGAGAAAATATATCAATGGACTTCATTGTGGGATTACCAAAGTCATATCGAGATAATAATGCAATATAGGTTATAGTTGATTGATTGACTAAATCTGATCATTTCATTCTTATTCGAGATACTTTGTCTCTAGAACAACTTTCTCGATTGTATGTTAAAGAGATATTCAGGTTGTATGGAGTTCCCCTCTCCATTGTATCTGATCATGATCCTAGGTTTTCTTCTTACTTTGGTAAAGGCCTTCAGAAGTCATTGGGTACTGAATTATGTTTTAGTACAAAATTTCATCCTGAATCATATGGGAAATCAGAAAGAACAATTCAAACATTGGAGGATATGTTATGTGCTTACTCGATGGATTATCAGGGAATTTGGGACCAACATCATTCTTTGGTTGAATTTTATTATAATAACAGTTTTTATTCATGTATACAGATGGATCCATTTGAGGCATTATATGGAAAGCATTGTCGAACTCCATATTTTTTGGATGAAGTAGGTGAAAGGAAGCTGATGGGACCAGAATTGGTAAAAGAGATGGTAGAGAAAGTTCAGTTGATTCAAAAGCACATGAGAACAACTCCGAGCAGACAGAAAAGTTATTCTGATAACTAGAAGAAGGATCTTTCTCTTGAGGTAGGTGATCATGTCTTTCTCTATGTTTCTCCATGGAAAAGTGTTATTTGTTTTGGTAGGAATGGAATGTTGAGTCAGAGGTTTATTGGAACTTATAAAATTCGGGAGAAAGTTGGATCAGTTGCATACAGAGTGGCTTTACCTCCAAGTTTATCCCAGGTACACAATGTTTTTCATGTTTCTATGTTGATAAAGTATATACCAGATCCATCTCATGTTTTGAGCCTAGAGGTAGTTCATTTGGAAGAGAATCTCTCTGTTGAAGAATAACCAGTCCAGATTCTTGACCGTAGAGAGAATGTTTTGCGGAATAAGTTAATTCACCAGGTAAAGGTTTTGTGGAAAAATCATATGAATGAAGAGGCAATGCGGGAATTTGAAAATGTTATGAGGGATAATTACCCCATTTATTTGATAAGTGAATAAAATTGCAAGGATGAAATTTCCAGAAGGGGGGAAGGATGTAACATCTCATGTAAATAAAGAAAAAGACATATTTAATATTTATTAATGTTTGTGAATTAAATATTAATTTTACTTTAAAGGGGTTTCTATGTTCGATAGTGTACCAGATACGCAACAACGGGTTTCTTTGAAATATTACGTTGCAAACTAATAATATAATATTATTATTTTAAATTTTAGTTAACTCATATCCATTGTATTGGTGGGAATGAACAAAACTAACTACAATATGATTATACTTGTTTGTTAAATGTATTTACATTTATCCCAAAAAAGATAGATACTTAAAATGTGAATGAATCTATTTTTAAGCATAATTTACATTAAAAGGTTGATTTACCACCTTTTAATAGAGAACCCTCTTTAACTATAGTTTTGGTCACTTTAATACATTGTAATTGACCAAATAAAAACCTTCTTTAGAAAGGTGACATCAAAATTTACTTTTTGTAAAATTTTGGAATTTTTCAGATAAAGTTCATTTTTTAATAGTGCAAATATTGTATTTTAATTCAAAACTGTGTTTTAATCTAATTTATATATATGGTTATATTATGTATTTAATTGGTGTTAAAGTGTAATTAGAATATATTTTTATCATTTAATCCAATGTTGGTCATTGGAATTAATTTCACTTTGAAATTGGACATAAACAAGTATAAATCTTTTGATAGTTATTGTTTCTTAAAAACACTCTAATTATTTTAACAAAGAGAATTAATTTTAAATTAATTAATGCCCCTTATATGTTTTTAATTTGAAAAAATATACATCATTTTTGAATTCAAAATATCAAAAAATTCTTAGGATGAATTTTTGGTATTTTTCTGAAAAACTTCAATTTTTGATTAATAGTAAAATCGATTCGTAGAAGTTAAAAAAACTGTCTTTTTCATTTAAATGAAATTTTACCACTTCTGTGAATTGTATTTTTAAAATCCAACATACATGGTGGTTATTATGAAGTAGAATTTGTTTCAATAAGATGAAAATAACTTTTGATGAATAGTAACTTTTGACTTTTCGTTACCGTGGTTAATGGTAGATAGGTTAATTCAGTAAAAAGAATATTATAATAATTAAAAATTACATAAACACTTGTTCAAACCTTATTGGATGACTAATTTCCGACCATGGTAATCTTTGGGTCGATTTTGGGGACCCCATGGAGCCACTTATGAATAATAATGACATTTTAGATTCATTAATTTAAAGTAAAGTGAAAAATGACATAACCAAATAACTTTTAGTAAATTAATTTTTATATGGTGTCATATATGTCATTTTTTCTACTATAAATTTTATTTATAAATATAAAAATATTTAATACATGATCTTATTTTTTTTATAATTTTTAGAAATCGAATAAATTAAATTATTTATGGCACAATAATGAAGCAGTATTTTCCTTATTAATAAATGATTTATATAAATAAGATTATAATGGATTAAATATTATACATAACCTATAAAATTCCTATTGGTTGATTTTATTTGGACCATAATTCATCTTATCTTTTACAATAATGATTTTTGGACCTTGAGAAACTGGATATCATTATATAATAAAATAATATTTCCACACTTTCCTAAAGAACCCCTCCTCCCCATTATAAAAGGAGACCACTTCTAACCAATTCCTCACATCTCTCAAGCCATTTGGATCATCCAAAATCTTCCCAATTAATCTCCCTATATCCCTCTCCTCCTCCTAGAAGCCTTACCAGAGGAATAAGGCACTTCAAGAAGTCATTTGGTTCAATCCAACGGGAGTTACCCAAATTAAAGGTAATAGTTTCTCTTAAATTGTATTCTTTTATTTTACTTCTTGAACCCCTAAAATCTTTTTATTTCTTTCTTTTGTAACAACACCTAAATCCTAAATATACTATCATGTTTTTATGTGATGTATTCAAACTACACCTACACACACCTCTATATAATAGATGAGGTACATAATTTTTATGTGGTTGGTAAACTAAAGCCTCACGAAACTATGATTGTACAAATATCTCCAACCGCCTCTCATGGGGTACATTATGATGGAAATTTATTTATATATGATATATATTATGTTTATGTTTTATTTATACTTATGTATTTTCCATTTATATCATACCATTATGGTCTCCATTATGGTTAAACGCGATAATTTAATTTGAGGAAGTGCGGACTACCGCCCCCTCAAAGTGATATGAGTCGTTAATGCCTTATGTGGGACGTATAAAGGGTGTATTTAATGATATTATATATGATATTATAATGGAATTATAATATAACTATGTATAATTATGTTTTATTTCCATTAAAATATGAAATAGAAATGAATGTAGCGTTCATGTATACATACGGGTAACCGTCTCCATGAACAGTGCATTTCAGTTCTTACCTTCAAATGTTATGTAATATTATAAATACATGTATATAATGAATATATATGATATATATGATATATAAATCATAAATAGAATTCCGGATATAATGTCATATTGACTACATAGACAACTTTTAAATATAAGGTGTTCATTTTTACTGAAGTACCAAATATCATCAAAATGGACGTTATTAACTTAAATGATTACAAAATGTTTATAACATGGTAAAAGTTATATAAAAGGAATAATAAATTTGTAGAAGGTTCTTAAGAAATTATAAATTGACTTTAGTATATTATTCAGGAGATTAAAGAATGATCGCATCATGTCGGACACATGTTAAGGGACTTTGTCTCAATCACCTTTCATTGAGGCGTATTTAGTTTTATACAAAACATTATTTTATTCAGTGTATAAACCCCTGTGACTTTTCATTTCATTGAAAGGGAATCTTTTTATATGAATCATTTTTCTAAATGACATAAAGGAATGTTTTTTTACGTAAGTGGTGACAATGACCTTTCCACCGCTGCGGGTATTATTTGATCTTTGGATTCCTTAACAAACCGAAATGTTTTTAAAAGGAAAAATAAATTCCATATACTCTTTTTCGCATATTTTGGTATTGAAAATGATTTTGAGAATGGATTTGTTATTTCAATATCTTGAAATGATATTTTTTATTACAATCTTGAAATGTTATCTTTCCTTTATGCTTATGATATTATCATGTTCTGGTGCTTGGGCATTATTTACGTATACGGGTGGTTCTGTGATAATACTAGGGTAGGTGAGCCCGATATAGCTCTCAAATTCATTGGGTAACATCACGAAGGTAAATGTGAATGTTTCTCCTAAGAGATATATGGAATATACAGTGATGGGTATTCCAATGTAAATCCCTATGAAGCTGTGATAACTACATTGTAAGCATGTTATGGATGCCACAAGATACCATTATGATATATGATTTATATGTGTTATTTATAAATCATATGTTTTCATGAGGTAAGTAAAAGAGTGTATGTTTTTATGTATTAATAAACAAATGAATTCTTTCATTGTTTTATAACCCTTACTATGCTTTTTATGCTCATCCCAGGTTTTAAAATGTTTTCACATGGCTTAAAGATGAATAGGGTCAAGGATGGGATCATGTAAAAGTCATTCTGTCTAAAACATGGAACTAGACATGACTGTTTTTTCAAGAGTTTTTATTTAATGAAAAATTGGAGACTGTGTAGAAGTGTCTACTTTGTAATCATTTGATATGTAATAGTTATGTCCTAATTCTCTAAAACTCTAAATATGAAAAGATCTACAATGTGAATTATTTATTTAATTCAAGATTATGTAGTGTTATAAGGTTGGCTCCTTATACCAAGCATTCTAGGGTATTCAGTTTTGGAACCCCAAAGGATAATATATATAGTCTTACAACATTGGCCAATGTTAATTCAGTATACGTTCTTGATTCCCATGGACTTGGTTTGAGGTGAATTTTACAAAATAGCCTAATTAGTATACCAACGGTCAAGAGTACACTGAAATCCTTTAGACGGGGTGCTGAAATTATTTCAAATGATGGAATAAGTTTTATGGGTCATGAGTAATGATATGGGACAATCATGCTTTGGATGACCCAAAACACCCTAATGTGTTGAGTTCATCCACAATGACATCTGGTCTTATAAAGATTTGAAATAACTTTCTACAAGGCCATGATACTTATTGTTGTTAGCTAAATTCCCATATAGAGATCAACCACTTTCATGTTAAAACATAGAGCACTTATCTACTTTATTGGGGTTGTGAGATGTTTTTATGGAAACATAATTTTCTCGAGACATGAACTATGATTTACTATTTTAAGTGCATAAATGATATTGGAATCACACTATACTCTGGTTTATTGGGGTATGACTCTTATGGATCATTTATAAGGACTGATTATTGGTTATGGTATACACAATATAAAGTCAGGTAGTGGGTAGGAATTTTTTTAATTTAAATTAATGAAACAAGTATGTTTTTATTTCTATTTAACATTATGAGTATAGGAAATAAGAATGTACATGTGATTGAGAAAGATATTATTAAGGAAACATTAAAATGGATAATTCATTTCAGATGTAGTAATCAGATTTTATATATTCATAGTAATGTTTATGGATATCCATATTTTGTATCCCATCCACAATATATTTATCTCATGCATAAACATCCCATACATAGATCTGACTCATGTGTAGACATAAAGAGTATGTATAACTTAACCATCTTTATATATAGTAACTTTGAATTTTAATTTTGGGGATTACCAATGACTCTTGATTCATATTATAATTATATGAATCATTCCATAATCATATTCTTTAGGGAGATGCCTCTAAATAGATAATACTCTTTTGAAGGAGAGAAGGGAAATCCATCTTCTTCCCATAGCGAGTTTCGACGTCATTTTCAACTAAGGGGACTACTATATAGATTAGAATCATAAATGTAGATAACTAATATACACACCATATTCTTGTATATAGTTTTAATATTCACCCATAGTAGATATCCATGGATAGGATGTCCTGTTCAGATCAATTATAGGTTTTATAGGATAGACAATATGTGATGCATAATATTTCAATACAACTAGTTCATTTTCGTGAAGTTTATTTTCATCTAACTATGATGTGGTCATGTAGTTAAATTTCATAAGTCTAGGACATGGCACCCTATCAAGGAAAACAATTTATCTCACTGGTTAGATCTACTTACCAGGATCCCTAAGCATACATAGTGCATGATATCCATGAGGAATAAGGGATCATTAGGAAGTTTGTTAAGTAGTTCAAGAGTATATGATGGGGTATATATGAGGATTCGATAACATATTATGGACAATAGAAAATAGAGGGATCTTAATGTCATGGAGGAACATGATTTGGGGTTATGGGATACCATGAATATTCCTAAATAGGGAATTTAGAGGTTACTACATACCCTATAATGGAATGAATCAAGGAAAAATAGTTCTCATATAGTTCGTCACATTAGTACGATCCATATATTTGACAGGTGAATTTATACAATTATATATTGTGTGGTTGGATGTTTGATTTTTGATCCGAGCACCACAATAAATCCTTCAATAATAGAAATCATGTCACACATTGTTCTTGAATGAATGACTCTCCACAATGGTCTGACCCATACTTAGAGGTGGTATTTTTCCTATCAATGATGCGTCTAGACCCATGATTGGTGATATGGGATTCTATACATACAATATGATGGAAGGAATCGTGCAACAAATTGTTTTTGAATTCAAAATTCTATATGAAGGACTAACCTCAATGGTTAGGGGGATTATTCATAGATGCAATGGCTAGACCCAGTACTTGTGATATGGGAATGACTACAAAACTAGTGGTGATAGGAATTAGGGCACATGTAGTCCTTGAACAAGAAATTATCCATGTAGGCCAAACCCATAGAATTTGGAGGGGGATAGTTTCCATAGATTACGTGGACATATAAAGTATATTGGGGTCACTAAAAATAATGTGATATAATTAATCTATGCACATGTAGTTATTGAATGGAAAATTCTTCATGGATTTTTGACCCATAAATAGAGGGGAAATTTTGTCTGTTGATGTTTTGGATGGACCCAAGATTAGAGATCATAACATTACTATGTATCCTTTTATAGTATGAATCAAGAACCAAATTGGTCATGAGTGTAGGTTTTGTGGGAGACCAATAACAAGGATAATGACCCTCTTAGGTGAGGGTCCTAGTAATTTGTTGTTTAACCTCAAGAAATAAATATCAACCATACAATTTAACCCATTGAGAAAAAAATTATGTTTTATGTTTGATGTTCATACATCGAGGAATATGCTATCCAAAATTTATACTAAAATATCTAGATCATGTAGGAATGTAATTAGCAAAATTACTAATCCCATGTGTGCAGTGATTTGAGCGAGTACATGGAATGGAAAAGGATTATTTCACCCCACAGATGAGATTAAAAGGTAGGATATGGGAATTTGTATCATTTAGTGAATGAGATATGATATAGGATCTAGGAACATCTATGTATGTCATTGTAATGAGTATCAATCCATAAATTGTTTTGGGAAACCATGATTATTAGAATAATGTAGCAAGGAGTGATTGTTTCTGGTAATTTTAGGTAATTCAACTCCGACATAATATTTTTGTTTGAACCATGATCTGGAATATAAGAATCACTACATGTCATGTGATAGATAGAATAAATATAGGAATAGTCGTTTATTAGTGGGATTACCTTTTTGGATTTTACTAAAACGTAGTTATATGGGAAGTCCATTTTCCATTTGCACATTTCTATTTCAAGTGAAGTGAACCATATGTGAAGTGATTCTCTCTATGCAGTTTAACATTATGGGGTAATGATGTAAGGTTAATATATATTTAAATTCATTATATATTTTCAATTAATTTTAACATAATGTTTTAAGGACATATCATGTAGTTTAATATCATTCGACTATGAAGAAATGATGACCTATTGTTCAATTCATAAGAATATCACCAATCATTCAGTCTAACATCATGCGACCAAGATGAAATCTTTAGTTGAATATTGTATGAGTAGGTTACATCATTTATTTTAACGTTATGATACTATGAAGAACTGTGCAACAAAGCATCCAAGAACTAGAACACATAGTGTATTTCAACATCTTGATCCCAGGATGAATAGTGCATTTTAACATCACAAAACTAGGAAAAATCATGTTGTTTCGGGTCATGTGACCCATAAAAATCAAATAGTTTAACATCATTTAATTATGATGAATCATTCAGCTTAACATCACAAAACAAGGATGAATCAGGCAGATTAACATCATTTGTCTACGTGGAATTATTCTTGACATCATCGGTTGAAATTAATTATTCATAAACCTTTCATTGGTGGGGGACGTAATGAGTTCACCATCCACTGTGGATAATGTGTATTCTCTATTATAATTGACCTTGTGTATGATGTATGACTTTTACATTCATGCACTATCATTTGAGGATTATTCCAAAGTAAAGTAGGGTTCTAAGAGACAATATCAGTTATCTATGAAGAAATAGGTAGAGGAAATCCATTTTATTGAAGTCTCATGCTTTCAAATAATTATCTACTTCAATGCAGAGTTGCATGCGTAACCACATCTAATTGAGCCATTCCAACTCAATCAGCTACTTTTGAAACAACACGTTGTAATATAGTTGTCTACATATTACAATTCAGGGTGAGGGAAACATTACTTCGATGGGAAATAAAATATTATTTTGTTAAACCAATGAAAATGTGGTTTCATATGTGGTTGTCCTAATGGTCGTTTGGTAGGCCCATAAATAATGAAAGAGCATGTTCGAACTAAAAACTCTTAACCTTGTCCACTATCTTCTGCACTGTAGTCAACAATTTCTTATTGATGTAGAATTTTTTTTAATTTTACACTAAATGATAGTGGGATGAATTGTAGGATTCTATGTTGTGATCCTTGAACAATTTCTTCAATTTTATAGAACAAAAGTTTGTGTCAATTCCCATAAATTTCATTAGAGGGGCTCTGAATATGGAGATGATGTTAGAATTTATAATTCTAATGACATTCTTCCACCTTACAACATTGAGTTGTATTGACAATACTAATTTGGAAAATAAGTCGATAGTAGTATCGATGTACATAACATGAATATCTATTCCTAGGGGATATGGACCCACAACATCAATCCATTATATGAAAAAATGATATAAATAGCTAGCAATATATATAAATTCTAGGGATTTAGGATGGATTTTCTATGAATATGGAATGAATGTAATTTCCTATTGCAATCCACATAGTATTTTATGAATTTTTCCTGTAGTAAATAGGCATCCTAGTTTGGTGGGAGAGACTTGTCCCAGGACTATGAGAACCACAAAAGCCTCCATGGAAATCATCTGTGATGGAAGAAATATACCCTTCAACTATACATCAGCAAAGGATTTCATCGATTGGAAGGGGTTTTTTTCTCATTTGGCACATCTGGATGTATAATGTTCACTACTAGACATTGTGTTTTCTGTATTTAGGTTTGAATTCAAAGGATGGGATAATTTTAGATATAAATAACTATAGGTTTTATCCATCATGGGATTGATATATATTCATCATTCACTAGATATGTGTTGACCAAACTTATTGCCTCAATGTCATATAAAATGTATAATGATACAATATTTGGATGATCGGTGAAAAATATCACTTCATCATGGTTGGGGACAATAATGATTGTGGTTGTATTTTCCAGTGTGTTGGAACAATCATTTAATGTTCTAAATATATTATGCAATGTTGGTTCAAAAGAGAACTCTTCCATTAATCATCCAAAATAATCCATCATTGGGGGAAATTCTCCCTTCATGATAGTATATTCTATGCCGGTATTTGGAATCTCTATAATCTATTCTCTATGATGTTTAGATAAGCTATCTAAAATTATAAGGATAGTTCCAAGAATGAACTACATGAAACATATTCATCCTTAGAATCCTTGAATCCTTTAGACAATGAGAAACTGTAGAGAAATATTTATATTCATGGGGAAACAATCAAAATATGATGAAAAAACAGATTTGAATTCATGTTTTCTAGATTATTACAAATAAAACATTAGGAGGCCCCACCAAAATAATTCTCCCTTATTTGAGGGCTGTCATGGCTATAGAGAACCTCTTCATCTGGAAGTCTAGTGTGTATTTGTGTAATTTCCAGACCAGTATGGGCCACAAGGAAATCAGTTGGGCCATTCCATTTAACTACCATATACGACATGAACAAGATGCCTTATTTCTACGGAATAAACACCCATCAGGCACAAATCACAATCAGTATAGTGTGGCTATGTATGTAATTTATAGGTTCAATATGAGAGACGATGTTTACTTGGTGATGCTGTAAGTAATGTGATTTTTTTTCACTCCAAAGATGTGCATGTGGAAATTTTCCTTCTTAATTTAATATCATGTCATATTACCTATAGTCATTTTACTATTGTGGTAGAGATTGTTTTAATTCCCAATATAATTTTTATATTATAGGAGATCATTGAGTGATCATTCTGTGGTGTCCACATATATGACATTTGTATTCATTATACTAGAAACATAATGAGTGGTGGTTGCATCCAGTACTTATTGAGACTGTAAAATGATTCTTGGTAGCCTTAATTCCATATTATGGTGACAGTATTATTCATTGATAAGGTTAAGGGGAGTGATTTGTAATCTAATTTATCATTGGATTCCAAAATTTAATTTTGGTTCCCTTAGAACCCGTAAATTGTTTTAGATTTTGAGGGGTTGATAACACTATGACATCACTATTATTTTATAGTTTTAATTCAATGCCACAATTATATACCACAATGATAAGTAATTTCTATAACATTACCCTGAAATTACACCGATAATGTTTTATCTTCAAATAGTGCAGGCTCAAATTACTGAATATTTTGTGAAGATCATTGTAGTGATCCCAACTATTTCAGGATTTTACTACAAGTTCAAAAATAAAAAATTATACTATATTTTTAAGAAGGGAATAATAAAATGATCCATGATGTTTTGGAATTTAGTTCCAAAATTCTCCAATCCAAAGGGAATGACCTAATAGAGAAAGGTCCTCTGAGGTGTTATGAAGGTAGTGGCTTCCTCAACATTAGGAGAAATTTATAGATGATTGTACATTGAATAACCATCTACAAGGGATATGGCTCAAGAGCATGATGTTCATTGATAAGGAGTTCTGGTATTGAAAATGGGAAATCATCTTTCCAGAAGTTTCGAGTATGTTCCTTAAAATCGATGTAGACTCTAATTTTCACACTATTTTTCTTTACAAGGATGATGATGGTTAGACCTTTTGGGTATTGAACTACCCAAAAAGTTATCTTTTATTAGTTTTTTAACATATGATTGTACATTAGTATCGTTTAATCCACTTGGATTATTTATTGAAACCATGATTTTCATTGGGAAAGCCTAGGTGGTTTATAGCTACATTGGTGTTCAACCTAGGTATTTCTTAGTAATTCCATGAAAAAACATGTGGATGTTTTGTAATAAATTAAATATACATATCCTTCTCCTCAATGGGCACGTGGACACTAATTATTATATGATTAATGTATTATTATATTCTATGAGTAACCTACCATAGGTCATTGATGTTTGTGGAGACTCCTTCATTAAATATTGAAGGCGAATTCCAGAGTTCATCCTACTATAATACCATCTATGATTTTGTGGAGGCATCTTCATAGATGGTGGGTATTTTGGTGGGATCTCTATCACTGAAAATAAAAGGGTGGCCATGGAAAGAGACATTTTCTTCTCAAACTAAGGAATTAATCATATAGTGGTTCTATATATAATTATATAATTTTATATTTTGAATAATAAGAAATGGATCTTAGAAATATGGGATTAAATCACTTACCTCAATCAGGCTTATGAGTATTAGATAATCTCTATTGATCATTCATTAAGAATTCACTCGGATGGTCCCCAAGCCATCAGGGGTTGTAACATATATATAACAACACAGTATTGGTTATTTTCCAACCTTTTTGTAGAACCCAACCTTATAATTTATAGAATCTTAGTAATCAAAGGATACACTATCACCATGTACCATGCCAACCATCCCATTTATTAGTGATTTGAAACATTGATGATATGTTTAAGGTATAAACACATGTCTACGAAGCTAAGTAATACCATGTAGGAAATTATATATATTTTTGGTGATGGATAATCATTAAATTAATGTTTGAAGTGATAATCCCAAACTGATCTGTGAGCATGATCGTCTAGAAATTACTTTTCTAAAAATAATTATACACATGAATGGTTATATTTTTTGGGGATAAGTCAACCTTATTTTATCCTAAAAATCAAGGGTTCTAGATCATGATTAGTCTGATCTCCAGACCATTTTCAATCAGATCCATTCAGATGTTGATCTTGTTGTGTTTTCCTTAGACATATAGGAGGATCAAATATACCTAGATAAATTCTTGATGATCCATTATTATGAATGTGATGATAACAAGAAATTATAATAAAATATCCTCCACTCGATAAACCTGAGATCTAGAGACTAATATCTCATACTCTTCTGGTCTATTATGGGGATTGATGATTTCCTATCTCAAGTATTTTTAAGGATATAGAGAGTCTAGGATTGAGTTTTTAACTTGGACCATAAGAACCTATTTTAGACAGATGTACTATTTTTCCAAAGGTTTGAGCTTCCCAATGAGTATTTTCACATTATTATATGGATTATTAGTTGATGTGTTTGAGGTGGTTGGTAGTAGTTCTTGAGAAGAGGTCAGAGGTATATTTGTTACTAGTATCATGGGTCGTATCATCAATCCCATTTGATTAGGATGATAAAAAAGTCAGACCCCTCATGATTTTCATGTATGATGAGTTGTCTTGGATGACCAATAGAGGAATCTAATGATGTTCTTTATTTTTTTGTCTTACTGTAATAATCACTAGTTAAACTATGTTGAATATATGTTCTCTATGTGGTTATAACTGAAATATTAGTGTTGACTATGCTTGTTTTGTCCCATATATCCTGGTATCCTACAATATCAACCTCCAACTCCCTGATTAGGTATGTGGAACACATACTCGAAGTATTATTCGTCATTGGAGTTGGAATATGTTATGTAATATATATTAATAAAACCAAATATGATCACATCAATAGATGAAGATTATATTTGGTGGCGTGGTTCCCATTATCTAGATGTTGATGGAAAGAAATTAGAAAGATTTAGAGCATTGGTGGGAGATATATATGACTCATTATCTTATTTCCCTTCACATGTCTGATGATTATGTCCACTACCATGAGGTGAATTAAATTTCACCTCCCTAGGATATTTTATTTTAATTAGTTTTGAAGGATTTCTATTAGGGTGGAATGAGTTGGATCAACTATCGTTATATTCAAACAATTGTTGAACTTAAGTCCTTGATTGAATGAAACCCCTTACCAGTCACCATCTTCTCTGAGTTGGGAAATGACTATTCATGTTACCTATACTGGTGAAGTTTTTAGAAACACTTATCTATAATCAACCATGCATGGTAGGAAATATTTTTAGATGAATAAATCTTGCATAATGTGACACAAGAGAATATGGAAATGGAATTTATTAGAATTATTGGTAGGGTGTCCTCGATGGGTTTCTACTAATATAAGAGCTTTAGAAGGTTATTTTCCAATGCTGTATGGAAAAAACTAGGGACCTGATAATTTTAGAAGGATTACACTATATTAATCCATTTCATATAACATGGGAAAATTAAATATTTTTATTGATTCTAGATGAGAGTGATTTTTTTACTTCTTTCACATGATTAGAGGAGTTGGATGATTCTAGGACTACATTGTTCCTTGTGTGATAACAAAAACTATTTTGAGGTTTAAAATTATAGTCTCTATCATACTAATAATTGTTCACTATTTTGAGGGAATGGTCAAAGAATTATCTGTATCTTTCTGAGTAGAATATTCTAGGAATTGTGATGTTTCTACAGTCTTAAGAAATATTTCTAGTTACTTCTTTTAGGGACAATGTGTTATCATCTTATATTGATGATTTTAATCACATAGTTCTAAAACATTTATTGTAAGAGACAAATGATTAGTGAATGGGTTAAACCCTTACATCAATAAATGATGTTAAAAACTCTGTCGTTTTCATGTCTTTTGTAGTCTGTGAGTTAGGTAGTTTTTGTTAAACATACTGTAGAGATAAACTAATAATGCAATCTATGAAGAAGCTAATCCCATCCCGAAATAAACACTTCCATAATCTATTATATAAAAAATTGATGGTTTTATCATTGTTTGTTTGTAACACCTAATCTTTGTCACCCCATGTTGTTCCCATGGGACCATCAACAGTCCATATAGGGACAAAAAGTGGTTCATATTCTATTCGGGATCTCCCACAATATCAACGATTGAGAATGAAATATTGTCAAATTTTAATGGAGGAAAAATTTCGTCCACACATTCAGTATATGGATTCTTATAATGTTGTACAGGTAAATACATCCCTTACATGACATCCATTTATGGAGGCATAGATTCGATGGAATTTAATAGTTCTAAAGATACCACATTCTAGACCACATCCTATGAAAAAAGAAGATACAAGTTTTGATGAGGTGTAAAATTTTTAACACCCTACTAATTCTGAATTTATGCAAAGAAAAAATGGCTTTTCTGATGGTGGGGTGACTACCAACAGAAATGGGGAAAGACACATTCATCATGAACATCCAAATTTATATAGACTACTTTCCATGATCCAAAATTTTCCAAATGCATATATTTCACACTTATAGGTGGATTATATCTATCCTTATATCTGGGATGAGGGATATTCATCTTTTTATAAGAATAAACCTTATTGGAATGTTCCCCCTAAAAAGTTCTTCATGTTGTTGAAGAATACTTTTTTACATTAGTTTCATTTTATTCCAGCCCTACCTCTAAGGGAGGTATTTTAGTGCCTCTAGGTGGTGAGTGGGATATGGACACCCCTTTCTATTTATCCTTAGTAGTTTCCCAACATAAAGATAGAAAATTATTATTATTAGGTTATTGGTTCTATATACTTTGATTGTTGGTACATGCAACCTCAATTGGTTAGACTAGATCACGAAAATGTAAAGAATTATTTTGTGCATTGTGTCCCCCAAAATTTTATTCTTTATCAAAATCATGAATTTTTTTATGATGAAGACATTTTTTGATGTGTATTGGGAAATTGTAGTAATCCCATTACTCTCAACTCAATATGTTGATGCAACACAACTTACTCCTTCTTCGAAGGTTTGATCATGGTCATTTTTTCGCCATTTCCATATTGGATAGATTTGGATTATAAACAATAAAAGAATTTATATTATTACCCTTATTTTTCTTATAAAATGGTCTTTAAAAAATGATATTGATTGTGTTTTCTGTCAAGTTGTCTGAATGAGGAAGAAATAGAATTTTTTTTCTAGTGGTAAAAGGAATTGATGGGACCCCAACCATCCATATTTACATCCCAACCTATAGAAGACTAATTCATTATAGGGTTATGATAATGATGATAATGCCCTAATCCTTGTGGTATGGGAATGATTCGATCCCACTATAGTAACTTTCTCATCCTATAGTTGTGGATTTGATGAATCTAGTTAGGTAATTAATGACAAATTAGACCTAAATTTTGATATAAATTATCCCAGACATGTAGAATGGGGTTTATCATTATTAGAATCTCACTTATCTAGGACCCTCATATGGTGTGATGATTTAGGTGAAGTCTATTACGATAAAAATTCCCCTAGGCCTGTGGAATGGGGTTGGTTTGTAAATGCCACTGATATTCTATAGATCCTCTCTGTTAATGATGTCATGATGGGTGGAGGTTGTGGAAAAGTATTCCCTAGCATGATAGACATGGTTCTCTCCTAGATAAATGTCATGGATTTTTTATTGCGATCCATTTTATTTGATCTAATTGTGTTCTATTATGAGTTTATTTCAATGTTTTCCCATGATGGGAGTAAATCTATGTGGGATTTTGCAGGGTTTGACATAACCTCAACTTCTATGGTTGAAATGGAAAACAAATTTTTAAGGGGATCATACTATGAATCTTATTTTAGTCTGATCCATCCATTCATTATTTATTTTCACCTTCAAATTAGTTGAATTTTTCTATTTTTTCCATCTACAACATGCATTATTTGGTCCCTTTATTTATCACATAACAATAACAATACATGATGTCATATCTTGGTTAATTTTCTATTATAGGGACATACTAAAGATCAATGATCTATATTTTCCTTATCCTTGAATATGTATATTTGATGGGGCTATGGAAAGAAGTCAATGGATAGTTATTATAATACCGAGATAATTATTGGTTTGGAGTTTTTCATGTTCTTCCATCCCTTTGTTCTGGGATACATATAATGCATTAATATTGTTATGATAATAGAGACATTTTATGACCTAAAGGTGACCCTATATCCTAGATAGAGAAGGATTCTAGACTTAAACCAATAATGAGTTTCTGACTTAATTTGGTGTATGTAATGTATGAACTCATTCTATAGAGCTTGTCAGATCTCATAGCCAGATGTTGTGATAGGAAATAACGTGGTTGAGGAGTTATTTCTTCTAACTCTCTCAATATTTCCATGTCATCCACTTCTTTATAAGATTTATAGGCCACCATCTAGTTATACCATAATGGATAAATCTTTGGGTTTGTTGCTGAACGTAATGAAATTATATAAATAGTTGACCTGGAAAAATATACGTTAAACCTCAGTGTTAAGATTACCCCTCAATAAAAATTTGTACGAGTTTTTTGAACCTATCTATATGTAGGTGTATGGGAAAGGAGATGATTTCCTTATCCATGATGAATATCACCATGGAATATGTTAGCAATATATTCTATGTGATTCAGACCTACACTACCATAAGGAAGTGTATCATGGTATTGATTTCCTTCTACATTGGATTAATAGTCGAAGAACAATTTTGTTGTTATAGATGTGTTCTGAACAGCCACAAGGAAACTAAAATCGAGAAGAATAGGGATATCAACATCATTTTATGTCATGGATGGAATATTCTTACCTAACATTTGTAGTTTGGTAGGATATGATATTACAGTATGATGGTTAGTGAAATATGTTGATAATCATCTGGTTCATTACAGAAAATGATCCCACTACTGATAAACTATTAGAGTATGGTTTTTAGTTTCTTCATTATAGTTAGGAATATAAACATTCTTTATCGGTGGTTCTTAGATTTGGTTATTCAATACAGGATGAAGTTAGGATCTATGCTTAATAAAAATATGCATTCCCCACTAGAATATATCAATGGTCCACTAGAATTGGAGAATCTATATGAGCCTCATCCACTAGCCTCTAATGGATGTTTGTGATATCATTTATTAGTTGATCTAGAGATATGAGCCTAGCTCTCTTGATCTACTAGAATATGGTATATAGCTTCATTGTCAAATATATGGGACTAGTTTTAGGTGAATTCTTCATTATAAATAAAATCCATTGATGTAGAAGGGATATGAGCTTGGAATTATTCTTTTAGAGTCAAACTCTAGCCATTTTTGTAGGAATATGTGCCTATCAAGTGGCATTTTCCACAATCACATGGTGAGCCTCAGTTAGAATGGGTATTTGATCACACTCCTGCTATTTTGGAGTATGTCATCGATCCTTTCCAAATGGAATGAGGGACTTTCTCAAGGCATGTTCCAATCCCACTGGGTGAACCCAAGCAGGAATGGTTATTTGAACCCAATCAGACTCCACATCATTTAATAGAATTTACTATCATACTTCTTGGACATGAGTATGAATGGGTTCATGCTCAAGATTAGCCATTTATTCATACTGATCATGGTGGTGTTCTTCTCCGATTATCTATATAGAAATACATACCTATCCCAATATCATTACTAGTTATAGAATATGCCTATGGAGTTCTTCAATAGTTTCAAGAATGTAATGATACTTTAAAAATGAGTGAATAAAAATATAGGCTTATATATTTATAGTCTCGAAAATATATAGATAGATATCTTCAACTAAACATGGAATAAAATCACCCTCTTGTCTTCCTAGTTCCTTCGGAATCTGCCAATGGGGTTCTTCATTGGGGGAAAGGATATGTGCCACCCACATGCCTGATAGAGTGATATTTATGCAGACATGATTCAAGTGAACTGTGATATGAACCTCCCGATATGTTACCAAACGAATATGATGAAAAACATCATCTACAGATGTTGGAAAATAATCCCACATTCATTTATCTACATATTTCTGCTCCATAAGGGACTTCCGTAGTAGCCAAGTTTCTTCGGTAGATGTTTCTTTAGGTGGTTCCCTTAGCAGGAGATTATGTTGCACTAATATGATGAAGCTAGTGAACTATATTATTAGGATATATCCACCAATCCTCCTAAACTATGACATATCTGATGTTAAAACCACGATCCAGCTTCATTAGATATTGAATTTGATGATTTTGGCACCACGAGGATAATATTTTCAATTCATTAGTGGGGGTAGTTATATCCTGCTACTAAGAGGGGCTTACAAAATATGGTTTCTCTAGTTGGGGGAAAATTATAATATAGTTGATATTATTATTGAAAATCACAATTCTAACAAGATTCATCAATAGTATTTGAAACAAAGAACAAAAAATGATCATATACACTACATAGGGGTACAGTACTTGTGAATTGGGAATCCTTGATAGGGAATTTGGTTTTGAGCTCATTCCTTAAGAAATCATCATACATATCCTTTTTAAATATTAAACAGATTCTCCATAGTGTAGTTTACCCCAAACCCCCTGATTGGATTTAGGTTCTTTAGGGAATTGATAGGGATTACACATAATGTGATTCCTATATATGATACTAATTCTCTTGTATTTTTGAAGAGGAATAATTGAAGTCTTATGAGAGAATATGGTCCCATGGGTTTTGAATATTTGAAATAATGATGGACTTACACTGGTGTTGATTCCCATTGTATATGTACCCTTAGGAAGGCTTTCTCTATATCATGTTCGGAATAGAATCTATGTTTTCATAGTTATTTAGATTCATAATCCACCAATATATAAGGAATAATGATAATAAATGTGAGATTTTAGGTTTTTTGGGATATAATGTCCGACATATCATGGTAATTAATAAGTGGAGGATTACCATTTAGAGCTCGATACATAGAAATTCATCATATGTATCCTGTATATATAAGAAATTAGAGTAATTGCTGTTCAGTTTTCTATATGGCTGGACCTATCTACTTGACAAAGTTATAATGACTTGGGTGTACACATAAAACTATTGACATGTTTGAGGGTTTAGGCTTGATATTTCTTGATAGTTTTTCATACAATTCCTTAGTGTATACTCGACATGTCCGAATTTTTTATCTGACATGTCCAATGTGACTTCTTGATAGTTCCAAATTTTCAGTCTGACAGGTCATATTTTTTTACATGACATGTCCTATTTATATTTATAATATCTCACGAGTTTTTAAATGTCATGTATGTGACATTCCAAGGTGCTTCAAATGATTTAAGAAGACATGTGGGAGATATATCACATAATCTCACTGAAATTCATCATGGGATGCCAAACAAATTGATTGAAACATAAGAGGTTCTTTTCATGAACAGTACAGACACACCCAATGGTATCACATGACCAACACTGACATGTTGGAAGGATATCACATGAACTGGCTGGCAGGACAAGTGGAAATACAAGAATGGGAAAAACATTTCTATAGGTCTTCACAAGACATGGATGATATATTTAGAGGAATAATTTTGGCATTGATAAGATGCCTAGAGGAAATTGTGAGTCTTGGCCATCATTTTCAGGTTCATTCACCTGAATTATATAGGTCATGTGATGAACATAGTTCATTTACATGAATATCAACAAATCCATATTCACAAATGTATTACATTGTTTTCATAATTTATTGCATATAATTATTATGGGGTTTCAAGAATTATCTGGCTATGGTATTGTTAAACCAAGTCCACATGGGGAAAATCCTTTGCTAAAATCTATCTAGTACCACAATAGTCCTCAACATGGTCAATTGGGAGATCACATTGTGCAAATATTAATACCACTCAATCCCTTAGGATGAACAATAATCATTAGCTAGTGGAACACCCTTGTGACTGCAAGTCTTTATCCTCTACGAATTATGCTCTTCTACACTCCCATGGGAATTCCGTGCATAACATGTCTGATTTATGTACTGATTGGGGTATATTATATTAATTGTCTCTATAGTTATACACCTCATTACAGTGATAATATATCAAATATATGACAAACATTAGGTGGAAGGAATATCATATCATTTTCGTTGAATGATCCTTCCAAGGGTAATCCATGGTGTCACATGACAAATAGTGACTATAAGAAAACTCAATCATAAAAACATTTATTTAAACCTCATCTTGTAAAATAAATTTAATATGATCGTATTGACATGTCAATGATCCCTCATGATACTTGGATTGAATGTTTAGGATTCCTCATGAGATCGTGATGGATTTCTTGTGGGAATTCTCAAAACTAAGCTCGTTTATCAAGGGTTAATCCATGGTATCAGGTTTATATGTCAAAGGGAATTAACATGATAAATTCTTATCACAGGTAAAACATAACCCCTTTAAAAAAAAATTGTACCTTCCTTTCACGAGAGGATTCCACCTTTTCCAGCATTTAATACTTACATTACATGAATTTCCCAATTTTCTAATTGGTTATCCATTTGGTAATAACATGATTTATAGAATTTATCATGATAGTGTGTCTGTTTTTTCATGGGAACTTTATCTCATTTCTTATGATGCCCACATGATCAAATTGACATGTGAATGGGCATCTGCAAGATCGATATGACATGTTCGGGAGTCTTTGTGAAATTTAGCTTAGAATTCAATAGGATTTCACTTGATTGAGGGATACTAATCTAAGGCCCACAATGAGATTAAGATGTATTATCAATGTCTCTTCCCATGATCTATGATGATAACATGAGTTTAATTGTCCATTAGTATGAAAAATTGAAAACATTGATCGCATGAATATTCCTCCACTTTTTTGATAATTTCATTATCTTAAAAAGGGCTTCAGGTGAATGTCAGGTATTTTTTTAAATACGTCGTATGATCACTTGAGTTCATTAGGAATCTATGGAAAAATTAAGAAAAAGGTTTTGGGATCGCATCACAATAGCATGAGGGACACTCAATGAAGATTCAAAAGGTCATTAACAGATCACGTGAAATGCGTGCCCCATTTCCATGAACATCCCATGAAATTTATATAGGTTTCATGTGCCATGGAAGTGTATGATGGGTTCTATAGAAATTCTATTTCAGTCATTATTGATGTTCAATTTATGATTCATATGATGTTGAATGTCATGTTCATCCAAATTGAATAAAAAAATGGATAAAATCCTAGAACCAAACACATGATTGTCACATATTATTTATAATTAATTTAATCAATTAAAAAAATAACGTGAAATAATTATTTATTTACTAGTGTATCTTAAAATAGATATATGTTGTATCACTGTTAAATGAATTGAATCCAGAGAACATTCCCTCTAGCAGTGATCTACACATGTTCCACAAATTTCTAGACATCACCGTAGGAATCTTCATGTGCTAGCACAGAAGATCCTATCACATTTATAGTTCATATTTGATCTCTACGACAATGACATCAAAATCAATCTCATTTATCTCTATAGACATGAGAGTGGAAGGGTGAGGAAGATTGATCTCTTTTCAAAGAGAATTCATAGAGAGGGAACCATGTAGGGCTTGGGAGGATTATGTCAAGATATCATTGTGCATAACCCAAATGAGTTGGATCTATTGGAAAAATTATATCATTGGGTTTAAATACCACTAGGGAATAGAAATAAATAGTTTCACAAGTGACGTTTAATATTTGTTAATTCCTTGTAGAACCCCATGTCTAAAATTAAATTAATAATTATTATTTGTCTTCAACAAAAACAAAATGTCAATGTTAAATTAAATATTATATAATCATATAAAATCTAATATATATCACTTATCACTAGACCTAAAAACTATATCCTCCATTCCTCAAAAATATTTATTCATAAAAGAATAATTAATAATTATTTATTAATAAATATAACTTCATTATTATCCAATAAATAAATAAATACTATATTCACAAAAAAAATAAATATGAATTTATTAAATATTCAGTTCACATTATATTCTCTCAAATGTCTAGTGAAAAAATATATGTGACCTAGAAAAATGAATAATTATTATACCACATGAACGAGTATTATTTATTTAATAAGTTTTATAATATTTAATAATAAATATTATTTAACAGTGATTTTGGAAACACTTAGTGCATGACCCACTAGGCCTCGTTCTTAATGGAATTAGACAAAGTAGCCAAAATTAGAAGGTTAGTATGTATCCACACTCCAAAAAACCATAAAAAATAATTCAATGGGTTAATAAAATAATACCTCATACTGAATAATATTATGTAATATAATCCCTTTTCCATTATATCTCTAATCAAGCATGTTTCATGCGTGTGCCATCAACCTATGTGCCATATTACCCATTCTATGACTTTTTGGAACAGGAACACCCCCATAGAACACTATATAAGTTGATTAATGTTGGCTATATAATTTCCTCCAATGTTTATTAAATATGATCATTCAATTAAAAATAAAAGGGACAAATCCTTTATCACTGTATTTGTTGGGGAGAAATCCTTCAAGGTATCATTAAAGCATTTTTGAGGTGATTGTGTTTGTTGAAAAAGTGGACCAATGTGATGTGATTGTTGACAAAGCAAACCATGAAATTCAAATTTGTTGAAAATGGGGGTTTCATAGTGGAATTTTGAGATCAAGGGATATGTTCAACTATCCATGTTTTATTTAAGAATGTTGACAAAGGAATGGATGATCTGAAGGCGGTACAAAAAGAACAGATACAAGGTGGCATTGTTTTCCATTGTTTGCCAAATTTTTGGGTCTGAAAATCAATAAAAGGAGAAAATTGGTTTTGGAAAAGAGACTTGTACTCCCTGTATATGAAGGAGAAGAAACTTTCATGACTATTTTTTTCAGGATAAGAAGGTCAAAATATGGAAAAGGAAAGAGGGCCGCGTAGGTATTGGTGTTGTCACGCAGGTGACTTGCGCGCCGTGAAGATACTTGCGCGCTGATTCCTAGAAGGCTTGAGAACTTTCACTACTATTGTTTTCAAGATCAGAAGATCAAAATATGGAAAATGAAAGAGGTTTGTGCAAGTATTGGGTTGGTCGTGCAGGTGACTTGGAAGGGCAGAGACTTGTGCGCCGAAACTTGCGCTCTGAGGGGAGACTTGTGCGCCGTCGCACAGGGTGACCAAATGCCTATAAATACAGGACCACCCATCCGAATTTTCAACAGAGTTAAATACTTAGAGAAAATCAGAGCTCCCATCATGATGGTGTGGTGGTCGCGCAAGTGGTGGTGTGTCGCGCAAGTATAAGCTGCGCTACAGGTGTTAATTGCATGCCAATATTGTTTTGGGCATAAAAGGTGTTGTGTCACATAAGTTGGGAGGAGTAGAGGTTTGTGTCGAGACGGTAGTTGAGATGGACCTGCGCGCTAGTGTTGACCTGTGAGCTATGTAAGGTTGATTTCCAGTAGTGTTTCTGGGCTACATGGAAGTTGGATGATTTCCCGATACCTTCGGTGCAATGTGAAATTCATCTACGGGTGAATGTCAGACTTCAACATAGCATCCACATACAACATAGGATGTATTCATTGGTGATAATGCAGAGACCTACAGGTCTATAAACTGTTAGTGGATCCTTTCCAGAGTATTGATCAAAGGAAGAGGAAGAAGGTGATCCTCTCCACCGGCAGTGAACTAGAGAGAGAGAAACAGGGAGTGACCCTTGGGAAAGCAGTGACCTGACCCTAAACCTTGTAAAGGCAGTGAGCTTGGGACAGAGTGACTATTCCCAAACCCTTGAATCCACATCTATTGAAGAATATTGGAATTTGGTACGACCAGCAACTTGTCAGAGTATGCTCCTTGGACGTAGACCAGTGAGGGTGAACAAAAAAAATCTCTATGTCTGCCTACTTACTTCTCTACATTGCATTTAAAGAATCATCATCAGATAAAGAAGAAAATAAGTGATCATAATAAACACACATGTGCAAACAAAGTAACCCTTGTAATAAAGAGGTCATGATCTAGTGGGGTAGGAGGAAATTTGTAAAAGAATATTTATACCCTAATTCACCCCCTCTCAGGGTATATAGGCCCCTATTGGCCCTAACAGTATTCATTAATGAAATATTACTCACGACACACCCCACATATTCTTCCTCACCATAAAAATATGTAGTCACAATTTTTCTTCAATACATAAAATTATATGATTCATAATACTAATTAACAATAATATTAAAGTATATTGATCAATATAAATATTTTCTTATATGGATATAAAATGGAATATATAAATGTGGGTTTACATCTGGTAGGTATTTTTATCATTATATCTTATAATTGATATTGCCAATGATGTACACTATTAGAAGGTTCCTTGATATCCAATGAATCCCCACCATTGATATCTGGTATAAATTGTGTCCCTAAAATGATATAAACTTGATATAGAACATATATTTAATAATATTGTCATAGCACTTTTGGGTTCTCATCATAGTAGCGAATTTCTATGACCTTTTATTGAGATGAATAATCCTTGGAAACTATCACATACTTTTTTAAATAGAAGAAAATTCATGACATGATAATATTTTTATTAACATATAAAATATGAGCACATGTTATCAATAACTAATCATAATTTGATTCTAGGGAACCAACTCCAAAAGACTGAAACATGCACTAGAACCAATAGCCAAGAACATTTTTTCCTCTTGCTCCCACATGATACACATTGTTCTATAGAGAAAGGCCTTTTTTCAAGGGTTATACAACATTTTTTATGAAATAACACTTCATAAATTAACTTCATGAATATGATAAAAATCCCTCAATAGGTGACACATCTTGATTATATGCTTTGTTCGTTGGTGTAATCTTGGATCTTTTTCAAGAGCCACCATTTTAGTCTAATCATAATAAAATGTGATAGTGTCTTTACTTCTAGGTACTAGATCAATGTCCAAGAAAATTCATTGTATCCATACGACTTACTTGGATTCCTCAAATGCTTCTATATACTCAGACAACAGTTTATAATCAAATCTAATTGCAGGCTTTGAACTCATCCATCGCATAACACCTCTGTTGAGATAGAAAAAATATCCCTACTATGACTGTTGATCATTCTTATCTATACAAAATCTATCATCAATATAACCCATAATAAATTTCTACTCATCTCTTATATACACCATGGGAATATCTTATTTCATCTATGCTATGTAAGGATAGCCTTTACAATAGACCAATGATGTTCTCTGGGATCATCTTAATATCCACCTACCATGATAAATTAATATGCAACATCATTCCCAATACATTACATGGAATAATTGATTCATTCTATCACTGAAGCATATGAGATATTACTAAATCTCTCATTCTCTTATTTTGTTAGAGAAAACATTTTCTTATAAATATAAAATCCATGATACAATAGAACTAATACTCTATTGGATTGTTACATACAAAATATCTTTAGTATATCGTCAATATATATTATTTAACAATGTCCAACTAGCCTCTTGGACCAATTGTAAATTCTCTTGATCCCAATAATACAGGTTTCATCACCTATGTCCAATATGGAGAATTATTTTTTCAACCGATTCTTAACAGATTGTAAGAATAGTATGTCATTTCTAATAAATAATATTTCATAAATATATATAACTAGGATAAGTACAACATTTCTGCTAAACAAAACATAAATAAATAGATCAAATTCATTCTTAATAAAGCCATATTCATTTATACTTTATAAAATTGAATATACAATGACGTAGATTATTTCATTAATCCATAAACAGATATTTGCAACTTCTAAATATTTTTGGCATCACATAGTGTCACAAAACCTTATAGTTGTGTCATATCGACAGATTCTTGATGGATCCCATTATGGAATATAGTTCATGCATCAATATTCCAAATATCCTAGTCATGTAATGCGACTATATATAGTAGAATTAATATGGTGATGAACATTGAAACTAGGAAAAATGTTTTATATTAGAAAATTACATTACGATTTTTAAACCCTTTATCCCCAATCCTTTCATTATAGATATTTACATTACCATCCATGTCCCATTTAATAATGAATTCCCATTTCACCATTTTGTCATTACCTCAACGGATGTATCGACTAGAACCTAATATAGTTTCCAATACATGGAATCCATTTCATAATTCATGGATTATTGAAATATTTTGTCTTCTGAGCTCTCAACATCCTTTTTTTGGAAAGAGCTTCATCATTTTCAACCAATAATGAGTCTCCATCATCAATGAATAGAAAACCATATATCTTTAGTTCTCTTACCTCTCTCGTGACCCCACGAAAATACTTATATTTTTGGAACTAATATTTCCACATGGACCTATGAAGCATGTTCATATATATTCTCTTGTGTATATTGAGAATAAACATAATCAAAGCCAATCGTTCCCTCACTATCCATTTTTAGGATGTGATCCATCTTAAGAATGGTGGATTGTTTGGTGAAATTCACTTTCTTCTATGAGGGGTTGTATAGGTAGTATCCCTTCGTATCCTAGGAATAACCTATAAAGATACAAAATGTTACCTGAGGGATAATTTTTTCTTTATAAGGCCTTAAAAATTAATTAAAACCCCATACTTGTGCATGTGAGAAAAAAAAGATTCTTTCTCTCCAGAAATTGAATAGAATTAAAATTTCCTATTCATTTGGTACTCTATTTAACATTTATTCCACAGTTTTTAATGCGTATCCCCAAAAAACATAATGGAATGTATACATGAATAACTATTGAACATAATATTTATAACAATGGCAGAGTTCCTACATTTAATAACACCATTACACTATCGTTTTTATGGTGTAGTGAGTCAAGATAGAATCCCAAACTCCCATGAAATCTCAATAAACTTTTAGTAAAGAAATTCAGAACATTGATCTTATAAAATCATCCCAATATTCATACCAAGTTGATTATAAAAATCATTATTGAATTACTTGAATTTATTAAAATATTCAGACTTATACCATAGCATGTAGACATAACCATATCCACTAAAGCCATTAGTAAAATTTATGAAGTAAGAATATGCACTTCTATCTTCTGTTATAAATGGTCTATACACATCAGTGTGTACCAATCATAGAATCTATGTGTCCCTTTCACCCTATCCAACGAATGAAGGTTTGGTTAATTTACATTAGGATGTTTCATGAAATAATTGAATGGTTTTTTCTCACATGATTCTGAATAACCATCATCATAGTGATTTTTTGAACACTTCTAATTAACATGAAAAAGATGGTGATTCCATAGTTGGTTGTTATATGAGTCATCTAAAAAATATTCATTATCTATTTTAATTATTTGGTTTTATTAACTAAATACATAAATACCATTAATTAAATTCCCCATACCATACCATATGCTTTATTTATAAAAGAAACAACATTCATTTATATACATAAAAATAAACACTTTAGCATCTATTTATGATAGATAAATTAAGTTCATGGTATATTTTTGTAAATAATAACAATTCTTTAAGACACATATCATTCCAATTACCAATGAAATGTGGTATTAGACAATTTATATAGAATCTAGTATCTCACCATTATCAGTTATCAAATGCAGCACTCCACTATAATTCCATCAAAATCTATGTGGTTACTATATTTGGGTAAACATTTGATCACCACAATCTATATCTAATAACCAATTTATAGATTTTGAAATATTACACTCGATAATGAACACACCTCTATATTACACTGACTTATTGGTGTAGTATATCATCAGATGGCCTACCATTCCACATGCAAACCATAATGCCTCTTTTTCATTACCATGCCTTTCTATCTTCTTCTTATTGGAATGAGGGTGCACATGAGCATTAGACTTCTTGTGAGTCCTGGTACCCTTTTCACCTTTATTGCTTTTCATATTCACTATAAGAACATGAGGTTAATCATGAACCATTTAATTTTCCACTTGTGGAATCAATGTAAGAACATCCAAAAGAATATTCTCATTATTTCTCATATTATAATTATCAATGAAACTGAATAAGGTATTTTGAAGTATATATTTATGAGATATGTTTTCAACTCATCCTATAAATTAATCACTATGTTATATAAGAATTCAACGATTCAAATAATTTTTACAAAGAAATTCCTATATGGTAAAAACTATCCATGATTATATGATAAAAATCATTTGATATCTCATATAACTAATATATCACAATCCTATTATAGAAATCTTTAAGGTGATACATCACTATATATAAGTACATGTCCTCATGTTTTTTTAAAATATAGTTGGTAATTCGTGATAAAATTAGAAACATAACTTATGTAGAATCATATAAATTTTTCTCATAGAGAGATACCTCATCATCAAGAGACTCATTCTAGGAACATTAGGTATATGTTCATTGAGTACATACAATTTCCTTTCACAGTAATGGAAAACCAATATGTCCCATTACCACTCTTGGATTTTTTTTCATATCATTAGGTTATGATTCTCATATATGGATCAAACTAATATGTTTTATGTAATATTATTTATCTATATAAAAATAAGATGTTTAGAATTTTAGTACATTAGATGATAAAATTTATACAAAAAAGAAAAATACTATATATATTAATCTCCCTATATTTTATCAAAACCCATTATCTCCCACCATTGGATTCATAATATCATGTTTATTGGATATTATATTGGGAATGAAACATATTACACTTCTCATTTCCCCAAATTCTATTGGTGAAGCAACACGAATGGGTTTAGGTTGGAATTCCAAAATCCAGGTGCATTAAATCACAGATCATTGAAAATTTTAGTGGACTACCCCATCCTAAAATCCAAAAAATGGATTTCCCAAAAACTTTTCCTCTTATTTACACCAATTCTTGATTTGAAAGCAAACCCTTGATGTGAACTAAGTTATATAAACACAACTATTCAATTTATAATTACCTAATATTTGAATGCACCACATCCTTGGTTAGTCGAGCGCATTAAATCATGGTTTTATTTTATATAAAGTAGTGGAAGGCTATACCGAATTAATATTTAATATTTTGTGATTTTATATTTTATGTGTATATTTAGAATTATTATCTTTATGCCATTATTTATAATATGAAGTGGATTTACATAAGTAAATATCTAAGTCATAGATAATACTTATATATATGTTATATTATTTTAATTATATCATGTGTGATTGTTAATTCATTAATTAATGTGATCATGAAAAACATCCAATATGAAATAACCATGAAACATGACAAATATAAAATAAAGGGATTTTACAAATGTTTAGTACATCTTGTGGCTGATAAAATAATCATTGGACTTGGGGAAAACACCTTGAACCATTTAAGGATCTTATTACAGCTTTCCAAATATCCACTTGTGTTTCAATCATTGATTAGTTTCTCTTCATATCTATACAAGATCCCACTACACAAGCTGGTGAGATCCATCCATTACTTTTTCTATTACATACACACATTTTAGGGGTGAATGGATTATATAAAATAAACTATGGGAATATAGGCCAATAAATAATGAGATGAGATATGACACATAGGCCACCAATTTAATTTAATAATAAATTAAATGAATATAATTACATAAAAATGTATGGTCTATTCTAATGACCATCCACTTGATTGTAATGATTTAACAATTTAATAAAACTAGCATTTAATTCGTAATCATTGTTATTTAATATAAATCAAGTTCAAATAAATTAATTATCAAAATTAAGTAATCAATTATTTTGACATATTATTCACCCAAATTTACTTTATATTTCAATCCATCATAACTTTTGTAAAATAAAATATTTTGTTTTAAAAATTAAATTTTTTTAAAATGTACATTAGATGAAACGTGTTGAATACCAATCTGAGTCTACCCAAAATGCGTTATAGTCATACAATTTTTATTCTAGTGACATAAGTCATAGATGACGTATCACGTACATCCATGACATGTAGAATCAAAGTAAAGATTTTGGGAACTACATGATTTTTTGTAACATGTTATGATTTAATGCACATGTAGTAGTATATTCTATACGTCTCATAAATGATATGTATATGTATAAATTATGCAGGAATTAATTTAACACAGATATATATATATATATAATATTACAACCTATCACATGGAATGTCCCATCAACTTATTGACAACACATAG
Source organism: Viscum album (assembly GCA_963277665.1). Taxonomy (NCBI): domain Eukaryota; kingdom Viridiplantae; phylum Streptophyta; class Magnoliopsida; order Santalales; family Viscaceae; genus Viscum; species Viscum album. The sequence goes on along the minus strand of OY728119.1, from coordinate 1,005,468,117 downwards.
ACACATATTGATCAGTATAAATAGTAAAATAAATTAATTTAAATTATATGTAATTTGGTATAAGTTCATTGTGTGTACAAGTGAGATAACCAACATGTAAATCTGTCATAGTCTATTTGACGCACATAATAGGAGAATCTTCATGAAAATTATTATAGGGAAAAATTGGAGACACAATATTTACAAGGTGCTACATGTTCTGTGGTCGCCGAGTTATGTGGTCACTAGTTAGTTATGTTGTGTATGGAAGGTAATGATACATCTATGACATAATGGGATTACAAACCATGTAAGTGGGATACACAATGTGAACTATAGCTAAATGTGTTCCAGTATGGCCTGATAAACATGTGGTGTAATAAATTAACTACACCACATGATTTCAATGAACATGTCATGAATTAATTCCAAATTAATTCATAGTGGATTTAATAGTAAAACACAACATGTTACTCTTGTTAGAAGACATTTAATATCATTTAATCCATCAATACTCCTCGACAACTATTTATGATTTCTTCAATTTTAATTTATCAAAGAAATTAATCAATTTTATTAAATCAATGAGAAATTAATGTCGAAGAAGAAATCTATGAATTCGGTTTGAAGTGAAATTAAATGTGAATTCAAATGAAAATAATTTTTTTTAAATAAATCATTAATATATAAATAATTATAAATAAGTTTTTCAGTACTCTGATGCCATTTGTTGGTTTCGGGTGTAGCAGATGCATTTGATGTTCATGTCCAACTTTTCTTTAATCATGATCGATGATCAATCTGTTATTTACATAACGATGATTGACATGATCAAAAAATTGAATCAAATAAAATAGACATGATATAGAATATAACAACAAAATGATGGATCATCACATAATATTTATATTTAATTTAATCAATTAAATTACTACCTTGTGTGAATTATTTCTTTGTTTTGGATCTGATAAAAATCTACATTGTATCATTGTTACATTGAAGGAATCAAGAGAAGATTCTCTATAATAGTCATAAACACATGTTAAATTAATCTATAAACATCACCTTAGTAATATCTCGATGCTAAAACAAAATGTCACATCACTTGCATCATTATCCATCGATCTCCATGTGAAACTCTTCCAAAACATTTTCCTTAAAATCTCTTGACTAAAGATTCAGAGGTGGATGAAAATCAATCTCCTTTCATAGGGATTTCTTATAATGTGATATATATAAGCTTCATAAGATCCCCTCTGGATATCATTGTGCACAAAAATATAAATTTGCTTAAAATAAAATAAAATATAATTTGGTTTAAATAGAAATAGGGTTTACTAGTAAATATGTGTACAAGTTCCATTTAATATTTCATTAATCCCATGTGGAACCCCATGTATAAAATAATAATAATAATATTTCCTCAACATGTTCCTAAAAATAAGCTAAAAAATAAATGCTATTTAATATAATTATATTCAATTTATATTATTTCTCATCTGACATAAAAACCCAGTCCGCCATTCCTCCCCAATATTTACTGAGCCTAAAAAAATGACAATTTAAATAAAGAAATAAATATCACTACATTATTAGCTTGTAAGTAAATACATATTATATTAACTATATATATATATATATTAAAAAGTATCAGACATTATATTCTATCATATAATAGTTGATAGAATATATGGGATCATGAAAACAAAAATACTTATTAAACCAAATAGAGAAATAATTTTTTTTTTCAAATTTTTAATGATTAAAAAATAATGTATATTATTAAAATGAGATTCAGCATACACTTAGTGTGTAAACATCCAGGCCACTATCTTAGTGGAATTATACGGTGTAGCCTAATGTCCAATGTTAACATCCAATAACACATCCAGGCACCCATAGATAAAGAAGTAAATGCCACAATGACATAATATGACATACTAACACTCACTATGTAACATAATATCATTATCTTTATATATCCAATAAATAATGTTTTATATTGGTTCCACCAACCTACATGGTCGATGACTCATTACTTAACATTCCATAAATAAAACATTTTCATAGAAGACCATGACCATGTAATTTTTTTTACAATATAATTTCCACCATAAGGCATGAGATATCAACTTATGTTAATGAATAGAAAGGAAAATTGGTTTCTCATATTATCAATTAATGAAATTTTACTTATGACACACTCAATGTATCCTAACACACTATGAATGCACGTATTAATGGTATTCTTTAATACACCATAGTACATGAAAAATATTACTCGTTTATAATAATCTAAATTTTTAAAGATCATTAAATATATACGCGGATTGGAATATCCAAAGACAAATATAAATCTAGATCTTCTATTTGTGGGTGTCATTCTTATAATATCATATAGTGGATATTACTAGGAGTGTAAACCATGATAAGGTGCCTCAATGTCATATGAGCCTCAAGCCATGATAGTAAATATCTTTTCTGTAACTCAAATGATATCATCCAGCAATAGACTATATAATTAATAATAGTTTCACCAAACTTATGGATTCTTATCATAGCAGGGAAATTGTATGACCTTTTAGTGTGACCATTATAATAAGGAAATTATCATATACTATGTTATGTAGAAGAGAAATTATTATGTGACAAGTTCCTTATTAATAACTATGAATGAAATTTATCATAACGTACACAAAAGTTAGTTCTAGAGATCCCAATCATACACATGTGACTACCGGTTCTTTGGAGTCATGTGATCCACATAACGTAGCAATGTTGTCCCTATGTAGTCATTTATGTCTATCTGTTTTCATGTAGAGAGAATAATACTTGTGCGTCTAGGTATTTCTTCAATTGTATAATTTCTAATGCTCATACAGTGTGCATACCAAACATTATATCATTTCATTTTTAGGATTTAATTTTAAATAAAATTCATTCTCAATTATGAATTGAATATTAAAAAATGGTTACAATACATTTAATAATGAGTTTTTTATTTAGTAATTATTAATTTTTTTTTCATTTTGAATGGTAACTGTTGTATATATTTTTCCCCTCCGTAAAGTGAAATTTTCTATTTAAGGATAAAATGTTATAATATATTATACTACCCCAAAATAATTCTAATGATTTTATTAGATAACTATGTTTCAAACTAGAAATTTTCAATAATCCAGGATGTGGATATTTATTTCCACATATTTTTTAGTATAACATATATATTAATTTAATTTAATATAATGTAAAAAATATCAATATCTCTATGTTAATATTTATAATATTTTTTAGAGGTTAAAAAAACTCATTTCCAAATCATCATTTGGAAAATAAAATATTTTCTATCATCAAAAATTATATTTAATTTCATCTTATTATATTATTAGCATAAATTCTTACACAATGCTGAATATGTGCCTGTTCAAGTAATAGAAAAATAATGAAAATAACTTTTAAAAATTTCGAATTAATATTCATTGATTTAATTTTAGTTCCCCATCAATTTTATAGAAAAATATGTCATTATGATGGTTTTAATTTATTAAATTCTAATTCATTTTATATAATATTTTTTTCATTAAAAAAATTAAATGAATAGTTTCATTGATGACATAAACGATATTTTATAATAAATAATGTCTTATTAAATGATATAAAATTCCTAGAAATATTATACTCAACCAATATATTGGTATATTATATAGAATATAAACTATAGTTCATTTATTGTCCACCATTCATTTATATAATATTTTTTACACTTTTAGTTTAAAAAACATCAGACCACTATAATATAAAATGTTAACAGGGTGTTAAATGAAAAGTTAAGGTTGAATACATCATCTAAAATGTCCAATTTAATTGGACTGAGAGGATATAAAATCATATTTTAATTTAAATTTAATTATATTTTTTGGATCCTTTTGTATGTGATAAATAATTTATATTAATTTAATACTTTAATTAGTTCATAGAATATTCTTCCTCTATCTTATAGAAAAGAGCCCCCTCTCATATTTTCTTCACAATTTTTTAAAACACTATTTTTTCTAATTCCAACCCATATATTTTCATTAAATCAATCCCCATGTCATAATTGACTCTTTTTATTCATAAAACATTATTAGTAATTTATTTTCCTTATACATTAAGGGGTTGTCCAGAGAAGAGGCATGGTTCTTTCCGAAGAATTTTTTTTGTATTTCTTATCCTACCTCCTTCGCGTTTTCTTCAACCATACTGAAATAATAATATCTTTATGTTATATATACATTAATATTTTTATATAACTTGAATATCCAATATCAATATTCACTTCAATTCAATGTGGAATAAAAACATATTTAAAGTGTATGTGTGGATGAATCCCTCAATAAAGAGATGTTTTTTTCTTAACTACCACTAATGGATGGATATAATGATGGATTTAATCTATATCTATTAAATTAACGGAATATTTATCATTATGGACGAGTAATATATTATTTATTTTCTTTTCATTCCCTTAACTAAAAATGATAATGATATTCATGTGTACATGTGAATTACCACCTCCACAAATCAATGTGATCAAAATAGTACGATTAAAAAATACACACCTTCTTTCCACCATGATCATTGAAAATGGAAACATTTAACATGTGTATGTACATCCAACCATCTCCATGATGGAAACATCGGTAATTTTTCATTACCATATATCACTGTTTAATTTAAAAGTAAAATTAATGTATAAAATTAATTATTGTTATGAATATTATAGAATAATGACTTTATTGACCATAGTTTACCTACTGATGTCAATATGTACATATGATATGATTAAAATCTAAACATATAAAATCACCTTAAATGATAATGTAATTCACTATATCATATTAAAAAATAATGTAAAATTAATAATAAATATTAAAAATGGTTATTAAAAATGAAAATAATTGATTTTTTATAATTCAAGAATATAAAGAACTAACTGACGATTCAGACTCTATGTAAGTGGAACATTAAAATAAAACCCAAATTTAAAAGTTTTAATGATTTATTTTATGAATATGTTTCATCCATGTCAATTTTATAAAAATTATATTATGTATGTTGTTATATATAAAAAATGAATTATAATGGAAATTTTATGTATCTTTTGAAATTCATTCAAATACATTCAAAATTTATATTTTTATACAATATATTGATATTCTATTTTAAAAAAATATTATTATATTCAAACATATATGTTGAAAATCACATCCTCAGTTTCTGCAACCAATATATGATATTTTTATTCTATTACATGTTTTTATGTTTTCATAAATGAAAACCAATCACTCCCTTTTTGAAGTGTATTTTTTTGAAAAATATTTTTTATAAGGAAAGGGTATTTAATATCCTAATGTAATCTAATTATTGGATTTTAGTAAATTTTAAAGGGTTTATAGAGAAATTGTGCATGAATATAAATATTTATTCCTGATACGGTTCTTTAGAATTATATCTGAGAAATTATTATCAAATTATAACTTATACTATTGGTGAACCCCATTATATTTTTTAAAAAGGTAGAACTGAAGCCTCATTTATTATTGAAGAAAAGAAAATACCTATTTAACTAGGTAGAGGGAGACCCATTACATAGCCCAAAGGTCCAGTGGTCATTTAGCCCATTACATGTCCTGTAGGTCAAATGTTTTCCCCCAAGGCCCATTTTGTGAATAGTACTACTATAGTACCAGCGCTGCTACAGTACCATACAGTACCCACAACTGCTACAGTTCTATGCCGCCGCTATAGTGATTCGTCACCGCTATAGTGTTTTCCGTCTCTATAGTTCCCGCCGTTGCTACAGTGCCACCGCTACTACAGTACTCTACAGTGTAGCTACAGCACCAGTGCCCAATGGGTTTTTGACACCCATTTTTCATGTTCTTTATCTCTAAATAAAAGAAGGTGTCTATTATACATTGTGGATTGTACCATGGATTTAACTGGGTTCTATTCATTATGACATTATTTTATCATGGGTTATGAATATTATGCTCTATGTTTCTTAAAATGGGATTTGTTTTTGAATATTATGGGCTTTTATATTTTCTTGAAGAAAATGTGTGTTGCTTTCATGTGGATATGATTAATTTCATACACATAAATATTATTTTGGTGATGGAAAATGTTTTATAGATTTTTATGTTATTTGATGGAATACGATATTTCATTCATTTATTCCCTTACTAATCTTTTTTCCCATACACATTTGTAAATGTTCTAAAATATGTATAAGGATTTGTAAGAACAATGAAAATGTTATTTTTAACATTATGATGTCTTTTAATGAAAAGAAATCATGTTTCATTTTAAATGTTTTATATTTTCTAAATAATTGATACGTTGTAAAATTGTCTACTATATAATATATTGTATTGTTATGTAATAATTAATACGTAATTCTATAAATTCAGAACATAATGGTTTATTGGGAATAAAAGGAATTTAAATCTACTATAATGACACTATAGTATAAAATGATTAGTTCAATATACTTTTAGACATAGTATGACCATGTATTCCACTCTATATGAAAACCACATGGGTTTGTCTTGAGGAATCTACAGTGACTAATCTTAATGTAAACAATGTTCCCTTATTTTTTTACTTCAAGAATCAAAACACTATATTTCACCTAATGAAACAAAATCACCATAAAATATTTTATATTCATTTATGTCTAAATCAATCGTCACTAAATTAATAACTACTTAAAAAAATATCAATAAGAATATGATATTTATCAATGCTCTGGTCTCAGACTTCTGACCCATCTTGAAATATTTATCTTTTGTTTAGACATTAGTGAATTGTTTTGTAGAATGATTAAAAAAATTTGAAAAATGAGTTACATAATGAATTATTAAATGGTCACATAATTCAAAATTTAAAAATTCATGGGAATTATCAACATGAAAAGTACCATAGTATAAAAATAGATTATTTTATCTCTTTAAAGAGGTCCATGTGTGTTCCTCATGTAATTTAGTTTTCATTATGGAATCCCAAAACATAAATTGAGTTTTTTCAAGCCTTTAGGTAGAAAATACCATCTTTGAGTTCTCTAGGTTCATCAAAAAGTTGAAAATACATTCAATTTACTCAATAAATTTCCTGGGTTCCATGTTTCGTTTTTCAACACTTATGAAAGGTGAATTTTATTGTAGAAACACAAAATCCTAATCAACAATCCATTTCAGGATTCCACTACTAGCATAATCCTGGGGTTGTATATTCTATATTACTATTTCAACTAAATAATCGATGAGTAGTGGGGTTTCTTATTGCGTGTTCCCTTCAAAAAATTACCTTTGATTTGGCATGAACCTTTTAAGATGAAATAGTTATCAAAGTCAAGGTATAATAACTGAATAACATGTTAATTCATATGTGAATCAAAAATTGAAATTGAACAATCCATATTAAGTCACTCAAACAAAAATAATATAAGTACATACATTATTATATGCATGATAAGTATATAAGTAAAATAATAACAAAAAAAATTGAAATGTTTCTTCTAAATAATACCAAAATCAAGCTCCATGATCGATGAAAAATCCATAAACCACCCTAGAAACCAGAACTGAAATACTAATGTGAGTTAACAAGACACTGTTTCACACATACCACTAATGTAATGGAATTACTATAAAGAGTCTTCTATCAATACACAAAACCCAAAACATCATTTGATAACATTTTTTAAGGAACCTACCCAGGTCGACCGGACACATCATCCAAGACAGTTCCCTGTAAGGCTAGAAATTCCTTCTTGATCAGTATGGATCAGCTACCAAAACCTAGGAATGAAAAAAATAACATAGGGACCAATTTAACATTTCTACCAAAACATAACATACAACTTATATAATATTATAAAGATGAAGATTAAAATTATTTTTTAATTTAATATATAGGTTACTATGGGAAGAAACAACCAAAATCAATATTTCTACTATTGTAAAGAAAAAAAATGAAGTATCCTTTTGTCTAACAGTCCCTACCATCCCAGAAAAACCTGATGTGATAGAAACCAATATAATTCATTAAGCTACATGATATACTTCCATTTAAATATATCCCTTAGAAACAAATACACATTAAAATAAGGACATATGTATAGTGCAAGGAAACTACCTAGTAGGACACTATAATGAATATATGTAATGTATTTCACAATGTAACTATTTTAATATCATTAAAATGAAAAAAGATTCATAAATAAATTTAATTTTAATTAATTTGTCAAAATCAAAATGGATATTGTTTTAATACATAAGATATTCAAATAACACAATATTATGAAACAATAGATGTATGTGCCAAGCTAAAATACAAACCATCCATATATCTAATACGTTAAACATTTAATATATCAAAGCATGAAACGTCTCCATTATGAATATAAAATGGAAAATTTGGCTATAGCCTATGAGAATATGATACTATAAATACATGGGCCATTATCTATTATAATGAATATCCAAATGATTCTTAGTTATCTCATAGTCAAACAATATCCTTATACATATTGGTGTTGGAATAGCTATAAAAGTTCACATGCCAATAAAGAATTCAAAAAATGTTCCCATATGGTATGTTTTCAAAAAATGTTCATAAAACACTATTATAAAATTTTCATAAACATGTTTTCTTGAATTTAATTAGCACTTCAATGCTCTAAAAACTATTTTAGAGTGAAAATCATCTTTTCAACATTTCTTCAATCACATGATCCGAGTGAAACTATTTCAAAATAGAAAGAATTTAAATTAATAAACCATATAAAAATATAAATAACAAAATCATACCTCATAGATATATAATGAACCATTTTCAGTAGAAAAAAATGGAATGTCTGATGACTATATGTTGATCCATGAGAAAGAATTATTATATAGGGACAACTTCCACACCAATGAAGGAAACATAATCACATTTGAAATAATTTACAAGCTAGGAACAAGATTAGATCCTCAAAATTTATGATTAACAAGAATAAACATGGTAAAAAATTTATCACCTAGATCTAAATTTTTTAATGAATAATCATTTATAATCATTCACAAAGTCTATTATATTTAAAACCACATAAATATGTTGGAGATTATTGGTTTAATATTATGTAAATTAAGTAAATAATATATTAAACATCCCCAAGTAATGAACACAAAAATATTCCTCATGAGGAATACCACCCACAAAATTAACAATGAGTAAATAAACTATTTCTTATTTTGTAATAGATTTTACCATGATGTGATGATGTGGACTATGGTCATGGTGTCCTCGATCCCATGAAGCCCATTGAACCTATCACAGAGATCCTCTGGATTGTTTTATTGAAAAATTTCAATTTTTAACTTTTCATACCATAAACAAATAAAAGTTGAGGCTATTTTAGCCTTTTTCCACCAGGAAACTCCATTTTATTTATGCTTATGATGATTCCCATACGAGGCATGTCGGTGCATCCCATGTCACCTAGGTTACATTCTGAAACAAATGGTTTAGAACACGACATAGACCTTCTGGTGGTATAATTAAATAACCTCATAAATCATCAAAAGACTATGTTCACTATCCAATACTTCCTAGAATCCATGAAAACCAATATAAATGAAAACATATCACAAAATAAAACATACATATGACCATAATGTAGTCAAAACACTTTCCCATCCCAGTAAAGCTACTATATATTGATCCATTATGAAATATGTGATCATATCTATATATAAATAATGAGGTCTTCATGTACATAGAGTATCTAAGACTTGGTGTAAGAAATACGTCTCCATTTGGTGTCACAATGTTTCCCCTATTATAATCCCAAAATTATATATGTATAAAAATAAAAATAAATCATATAATACATAAAATGAAACAATACATGTTAGATTATTTTGTGCTAACCTGGAAACTGACACAAATTATTATACATATTTCAGACGATTCAAGATTAAGTATTCTCCTCATGTAAAAAAATAACATATACATGATTAATATGGGAATGGTTCCATTCCATATATCAACATATCACCTCACATATAATTATGTGTCCCATTATTATCATGTACAATGTCATATAAAGTCCTAAACACAACACACTCACTTAGTGAATTATCCCAATTAAAACATTGAACTATTCCCTCTAACCCAGTAAACGTATTCATACTTAGTCAATCCAAGATATGATTTAGTAAATTTAAGATTAGAAGTCATTATTCAACCACAAAATTCTAATTCAATATTGCTGATATAATAAATTAATACCACTGTACTCTCCCATGGGAAAATTCCCTTGACAAATCCAGAATCTGACCCTCACTATATGTTTATATCGCATACCAAATCATCCACACAATTCTCTCACATAGTGTAAGACACAATGAAAAATCCCAATGATATAACTCTAACTAAAGGAAGGTACAATACGAAATCATTAAACATTATTTGTCACTATGGTTAGTCTCCCATGATGCTAACAAATCATATCCCTTAGTATCAGGTCTTATACCATAAAAAATTAAAACCATCTATCAATTTTAGTGTATTGGTCCTCTTTATGTTTATCTACAACTTAGTCCTCAAAGTAAAATTAAACACACTCCCCATTGTTTTTACAATAAATTAATGCACTCTATTTAAACCATGGATTCCATTAGTGCATCACATAACATTATAATAATGTAAAATTACACAATGATGTTATCGATACGCATCATGTGTTGAATATCTTCCTATGACTATCCTCCATGGAAAAACATCACATTCCATACCCAATAACACTCATAATGGAATTCAATAACTTCTCTAAACATTAGAAAACATTTACTCATGGATACCAACCCATTTCAATTACCCTATGGTGAATATTCATCCTAATGGATTTATCAGATTCATTCCACTAAATATTTATTAAACTCCTATGAAAATATTCTACGTAAAAATATATATAACAATATATATTATTTATTAAAAATATATCCCATGATGGAATTTTTGATATTGATTTCTGATAAATTATATAATTCCCACTTTACAAAATTGGGTCCCATATCAAATCCCTCATTGGAGATCGGTTATTCATATCCTCTTGAATAATACTACATGTCAATATATATTATGACTCGTCGGAATTATATAACTCATCACACATAGGTAAACACAAATCCTATCATAAGAGGGAGTTTCTATCGGACATCAAGATGAGAACCAATTTAAATATCCGTCCACCAACCTAATCCCTTTAGTATGTCAAAAATATCCATTGGTAGTCTAATTTAAGAAATCAAAACTAGTTATGATTTTAAATATCAGCACAAGGACACTTTTCAACTCAATAGCATAATTACTACTTTTATATTATGTCCGTATTTGACTCTAAATTTTAAAATATATATTAATGTACTCATTACATGACCATGAGGCTTGCCTCACTGTATTATTTCATTATGAGGAACAAAAACTCCAAATATAATTCATCTAAAAAATATCCCTACGTTTAAATTTATAATCATACATAATATACCATATAGTTATGTATTATATGGACCACTAGACTCATTAATATGGTCAATCCCTCAGTAAATGTTACATTTATCCTTGACTAAGCCCATAAAAAGATATCCAAATTTACTTATCCCTTTATAAAGCCAATACTCCAAAAATTTAATTATAAACAATTATAAATAAATCATAAAAATTTAACCATTATTGTATATCCTTGTGAATCACACTGGTCAACCCCAATATGAAAAATTTACGATCAATGTAATTTTATTTTATAATAGTGATCCTACAACATCACTATATGTATAGTCCCTATCAAAAAATTCTTTTCCAAACAAAACATTACTATAATTAAAAAAAATTCCCTAATAAACACTCTAAATGTTATACCTCAACCAAAACATCGATCAATGATGTGAATTTATCATTTCCAAAAATACTAAACCATCACATGTAAAGGACCATCCATTATTGGTGATTAATCCATTCTACGGTGGAATCATATAGAAAACACTAAAAAAATCACCACAAATCCATGAAAATATGACAATATAAAGAATAAAGAATGCTTTTGATGGATTTAACCATAAATATTTGTAGGAAATATATCTATAACTCCACTAATATATATATATACAATAATGGGAATGATAAATGTAACAAAATATATGGAATGAAAAAAAAATAATTTATGAAGGCCTCCCCTACTATAGAACTATTGGGGATTATTGATAAAATTATTATTATTTGCTATCAATAAAAATCAAACCCAAAACAAATTGGTAGATGGTTGAACCGAATGAAGTACCTAGTTAAGAACTAGAAACAAAGAGGTGTCCCATTTACATTTTAGTGTGACTTTAGGAGATATTTTAACAGTCCAATGATGTTAATTTCTCTTTCTTATATAATAATACTCAACTATGATTAGAAAACATCATATAATTGGGTGAGATCAATTAAGTAAAGTGGGTATCAAATCTTACATATTTTTCTCAACTCATTGTTTATTTATAATAATTTGTATTATCTTGTAATGAAATTTATTGATCCTATAAGATAATATGTAATTTTTTTTAGTTACTAATAAATTAATCCCAAAATTTTATAGGTAATTTATTAAAGAGAGTAAATTTTATTATTTTATTATCTTAATGTGAATCTATTTTGACTCTTATGATCAATATGTGCAGGGATGTAGAAGTAGTATTGATTAAAATTTATTATATGGGTACTTATTAATTTTATATTCATTCAAATATTTATATTATTAATCTCATAAATTAACATAAATTATTTTAAATTATGAAAAATTATGTAGAAAATGATTCTTCCAAAATCATTATTTTCATTATTTATTAAACTATTTACTATATAATTTTTTACATAGATTTATTTAGATTAAAATTATCTTAATGGACATGATAGTGGGGATCTAAATATTTGTTTGTATGTTTGAAAGGGGTTTTATTATTCTATAAATGTTAAACATCTTATATACATTATTCTATTCCTTTTATGATTTTTCCAGTTAAAGAAACATAAATTAAAAAAATTTACTCTATTCTCTCCCTCATTAGAGGTAATGTTTTTAATCATTTTATATAGAATGAAAATAATTAATATATATTTGACATTAAATAGATAAAATTATTTTAATTTCACTTACTATTTTCTTATTTTGTATTATGTAACTTGTATCATTTTTACACGACTCTCTTTTTTTTATAATTGATAATATATATTTTGATGACGATAGCCTGCATATGTATGAATAATAAACATTTTGACCATTTTCTACAAATAATTATATTGATAAAAGAGTTTAATATAAATTATTGGTTCAATATTCACACCATGAGGGGAATTCCAAAAATTGACACAATATAGATGAAAAATTTATCTCATTCATGAATAAAATTCAAGGATGAATGTATAATTATTTATAATGATGAAAAATAATTGGAAAAATATAATTAATTTCCTCACGATTTATCATAACTGAATATTGAACTGAAGCATACATATGACAGGTATATAAATAGTTTTTATTCATATAAAATTTTTACATAGGATATTATAGAATTTAATATAGTATCCATGAATATAGAAGTTCATAAAATATCTTGAATTGAATAATAATAAATTTTATAATATGTAACAAAATTTGATTTGTGATAATAAGAATAAAAATCTATTAAATTGAAATGACCCAACAAAAAATTAAAGAACTATATCTACATAAATATTTGATAGAGGAGAATTACTGGGTTTTTTTGAACCTGATTAAATTAGTAATTATTTTAGACATTCCAAATCAGGGTTTTACAAGGATGATATATTCTTGTTTTTACTTAGTAATAAAAGAGTTTTATCAACCGAACTTAAGAAAAAATCATATAATCTATAAATATATAATTCATGATTATTCTATTCTCTTATTATGTGATACATAATATCATATGGGTTTTCTTAAAGAAGTTAAGAAAATTTATTATTGGAGTTACCCTAAACATCCATTTTTCATATATAGTTGGTATATTGAGGATGAATTTTAGGAACTCTATTCATGGTGAATACAAGAACCCTATATTGTTTACCATTTAATAGAATGAATCACTAACTATACATGTGTAGTTTTAAATTATAGGTGAAAATTAAGAATGAATAATGATGAAAATAAAAAAGTACTAGAAATATTTCCAATTAAATTCACATATTCAAAATTAATTTTATAAAACAATGATAAAATGTAGGCATGTTTAAATAAAAGATATTTTAAATTTCGTAAATATCAATTAATTTATTTTTTATCCATTTATTTTATTAATACATATGAATATTCTTTTGAAATCACCTCATTTTAGTTTTATCAAAATTGTATTTTAATATTTACGTGTTAGAATGACATTAAAAAACATAATTTTGTTTTTCAGGCATGATAATTTTGGAAACATCAATAATTATGTCATTTAATTTAGCACATTAAAATAAATAATTCCAGATCATTCTAATTTTTAATTTTCTTGAAGGAGTTATTTTATATTATTCTAATTCATGATTATAAATATTGTAAATAATTATTGATGAGGCTAATGAATATTTTCTATACCAAAAATTGATTGAATTAAATTTTTAATTAAAATTCATGTGGGGTACTCCAATCCTATTTGATATATTCTTACTTAGACACTCATTCTTAATATATTATTGGGATAGAAATAACTAGTTAACAATTTTTTCATATTACCAAATCAATAATTCTATAAACCAAATTAATATCATTGATCCCATATTTTTATTATATTCAAATCATTTGATACTCACATAAATCTTAAATTGGACCCTTTTAAAATTATTTGGAGACAATCATCTCTATATAAAAAGCAACATTATACGATAACTTTTACTCCCTGCCATAGTTCATTCATATAATTATATGATTATAATTATTATTATGGATTTAGATTGGTTATATCATGGATTTATTGGAATGTTATTATTGAAATATGGAATATAAGAAGTTATTAAATTATTATTTTAAATTATTATTACTAACCATATATGAATATTCGTCTATTTTTTAATCTATATATTTTGAAAAAAATAAAATAAAGGAAATTTTACACAATACAAAAATTTAATCAATATAAGGATTGAAAAATTTTTGATCCAAAGAGGGAAAAAAGTGAAGTGGTGGATTATGATTATTTGTAGGAAAAATAAAAAAATGAGTGTAGTTTTAATTAAATATGTTGAAATAGAAAAAACAAAATAAATCAAAAATTGAATTTTTTTGAAGAATACCTTAGAAATAAAATTATTCATTTAAAATTTATTGAAAAATATAGAATAAAAAGAATATTGTTTATGAATGTAATAATAAGATATCCTTAATAATTTTTCACACAAAATTAGTTGGGCACAATACATTGCTATTATTAAAAAGTCATGTAATTAATATAGGAGGTTCAATGCAATTTTTTTCTATGCTTGTACATATTTTAAAACTTAATATATTTATTGTAATAATACCTAGAGAATGAAAAGTTTAATTTATTTTAGATCCCAAGTGATTATTGACGAATCATCTATTCATGTTATGGATTAGGTTATTAATAGTCTCATGAAACTACAACATTTAACTTTTAAAAGGATGAAAATAAATGAAGAGGTAAATTTGTTTCTCAAATTTAAAGGTCACAAAATTTAAATGGTGATAACATTGATAAAACAACATTGGATTCCATTTTTTGAAGTTCATTTAAAAATATTTGATAGAAAAATTAGGGGAAAATGTTTCCCAATTATACGATTGATGATTTGGATTAAATTAAGAATTTATTTGTCTTTGATTTGGTATCTAGGAAAAATATCATGAATTTTATTAGACCAAAATGTGAATTTTATATTAAACTGAATGAATAAATACTGTATGTAGGAACCAAACAAGACATGTGTGTATAGGGTACTCACAGTTGGAAGGAAATGTATTGGATTATACCTTAATATTATGTACTAGGATTGAGATCATTATATCCATTTATTTTATCACAACAGATAAATGATACAATACATTTCAGGTTGATTTCTATTCATAATTCCATTATTTTTTTTTGGAAGTTGATGTATTATAAGATAAATATAATTAATTGTTTTTCAAAGAGAAAATTAAAAATGTGATTAAAATATAAATAAATTTTTATATGGATTCTAAAAATCCCCTAAAACATATTATTCTTGTTACAAGACTTCATTTATTCCCACAAAATTTAGCAAGGTAATGGTGGGATGTGACCTCAACCATAATTTTTATAAAGAGGGTTATTTAATTTTATTAACTATGTGGATGATATTATCATATATCTAAATAAAGACTATGTTTTTTAGGATATTTCATCAAAGATAATGAACTTTTTTGAAATTTCCCTACTTAAATAAGTGAATTATTCTTTGCATTTGAATATTTATCATTTAGAGGATCAAATTTTCTTATCAGAAAATTTTTATTCACTTGAAAACGTGTTGAATTTTTTAGTGAATAATTGATATTAGGATTATGCAATAATATGATTTGTAAAAATTTTATAAATCTTTGAATATGGGAAATATTCATATTGAATAGTGTTAAAATAACAGTTTATGAGTTTTCTCTACTTAACAAAAATATAACTAGATTTAGAGTATTTTGTTTCATTATATAACAAATTTAGAATATCAAATAAAGGGTCACATATAATTTTTGAAAAGGGATATTTTGATACATAAAGGTATTTTTTTAATATGGAGTTAAATTTTACAGTAATTGATGTCTTGATCTCTCAAGACTGATATATACAAATTGCAATGGAATTTAAGGTGATTGAAGATAAATATCAATTATAGTTTTCTTTCATAATAATTATTTTAGTATGTAATATAAATAATAAATTTGAGGTGACCTTCAATACTAATGTCGGATAGTATATTCAAATAATGGAATATATAACATACTTTATGTTATAAATGAAAGAATTAAATGTTCTCATTTGGGATGTGAAGTATCCATTTATCATTGGATGTGATAACTAAATTGCAATCAATTTATCTAGAACTCATGTTCAACATTATCAATTAACCCTAATTAAATATATCTATTTATGAATTATTTTGTGTAATTAATTTATTATGGTGGGATCTTGTTCCATCCAAGGAGAAAATTGATGGGGTTTTCAACTATTCACTACTTTATGATTCATGTTATAACTAGATATTGATGATTATTGTTCATCCACAGTCATCCTAGGGGATGTGTTCTGATTCTATACCATTTCTCCTATTAGTTGGATATTACTTATCAGTAGAGGAGTAGAAAAAAAAGAAATAATATGAAAATTTTCACATAATTGGAAGACCATAATATTGATGATATTGTAAAAAGAGAATTCTAAGAATATATTTTTGGGTTTCATTGTTATTTAAGTTCATGGAATATTCAAAATATTTGTAAGGAGCATGTGAATTGGAAGCTTGTTTTTGACACTGGGATGTATAATTGTCTAGAATACCTAATATAGTAGTTGTGAAAGAAGCACTAAACAAAGTGGATATGAGTAACAAAAAATGATCACCATTATAATATCTATCCACAATTCCTTTTTCCAATACTACCCTCAGTCATAGAGGGTTTGTAATTTTAAATCATGTCTCATGGTCCGGCAGAAATTGTTATTTTTTCACATGGTCATCAAAACAAAATATCATTGGTGTTTTTTTTGAAAAACAAATAAGGGAACTAATTTGTTGAGAACATGTTTAGGAGTGTTTTTGTGGAATATGAATGTTAATGTTGTGATGTAACTCCAAAATGTGATGTTTTTCATGGTGGTTGATAAATTTCATTGAATTAGTCTTATATGTGATTAATATTATTTATATTTTTAAAATATCCAAGAAAGTATTCAAATAATGTCCCAAAATCAAACTCAATTGAGATAGATTGATATATATGATGTGAAGATAATTTAAAAATGTAACTGAGTTAGAAATAATCATGGATATAAGAAGATATAATTGTAAAGGTATTTTTATGAATGAAGAAATAGTTATTGTAATTAATGTATTTGGTCATGCTATAATATTAGTTAAATAAGAATGAATCATGACATAATTTGATATTTTACACTATTATTGGTGCTATGAATTTAATGATATTAGAGTTTATCCTTAAAACATAAATGTCAAACATAATTAAAAAATATATATGTTATTATATTGAAATTATTTTAAGAATAAGATTATGTTTCATCATAACATACCAATATATTTTTATAATAAATATAAATTTGATATTGTGATAGTTCAATAAGTTAAATTACTATGTCATAATTAATCGTGCTATTTGGCAATGAATTGATCATTTTTAGTAATAATTCGATTCCATTTAGTTGTATCTATGGATTATATGGATTTCAAATCTTAATACATAGTAGTTATCATCACACCACAATTGATGATGTTATTTTTAAAGTAATTGTAGGAATATATTTTTCTCATATCATAATATATTGGGTTTCATAATAATTGTTATGATACAACCATTATAATCATTTTCATACAAATATTTTTATTATGTTATAGAATTATATTTTTCAATTAATGTTACCAAATTTTGGAATTAATGGATCCTATAACACCATCTTTTAATCCCTTTATTCATATTTATAGATTTATTGAATTTAATGATATATTCTCTGGTCGTGAAATATGTGGGAACTTTTGATATTGAAAATAAACACATAAAGTTAATTTTGTATTTCGAAATTTTATTTTAGAGTAATATGAGCTTACTTGTTAGGAAAATATAAAATTAATTAATATGAAGATGAAGAAGTTGTTGAAACGAAATAAGAAGACCAAGAGGAGAATGTAATCATTAAAAAAATAATTTCATCAATGCATATCTAGGGTGAAGTCTCCATTGAGAAAATATTTCATATTTTATATACTTATTTATATGGGAAAACATTACAATAGTTAGGAGACACATTTGTATCTTAAGTTTAGGGACAATCTTTATGTTTTTTCACCAATATGTTGATTCTAGAGGATCATTTGATGTTGAGTGATTCCAAATCCGACCTAGGATGCAAGTCCATTTAAATTATAGTAAAATTTACAAAAATATATTAAACATGTTTTATGCCTTGAAAATTTATGGTTTTATTTAAAATTTTCCCACTCTTTTATAGGTATCAATGGTTTTCTAAGTGAAAGTAAAAAATGAAATAAATTAAAACATTCACCCAATCCCCTAGCTAAGTTCATTATATTATTGTGGACACATTTCAAATCCAATTAGATTTTATATGTTAAATTTTGAGATAATATATTATATAATGTTTAATTTTAATAATTTCATATAGTAACCCATTTATATAATTATATTATTACATGTTTTCAAATATATAATTCCCTAAAAAATACAAAAATGGTGTGGTTTAATTTATTTTGGATAATAATTCTATAATAAATAAACATTAAAATAATTTTGATGAACAATATAAATATTTATATACTTTTCTATTAAATATTTTCAATTTATATTAATTTATAGGATACCCTTGGTAAGTCTAAAGAGGAAACAATGATATAATAAACCTATTATAGAAAAACAATATATATCAGTAAAATATACGAGTCAAGAGGTTGAATATATTGTCATTGGAATTGAGGATCATATATAATCAGAGGAATGAATGGAATAGTGGATATTATATCATTGTATACAATAATTACTATAATGTGTACTGAATAAAAATAATTAAATCCTAATAAAATGTTCAGGTAGACAACCAAGATAATAAAACATTGTGTTTTAGGATTATTTACCAAGCACTCTACATAGTATCTCATGAGATGAAAAAATTACCGAATGATTTAGGGGAAGTTAAATTTTTATACCACACATAATAAAACAATATATATAAGAAATTCTGCTCCAAATAACGAATATAAGTAATTCTTAATGAATAAGAATGGGGAATCCAAAGATAAGGAAATGAGATTCATAATCTTATCTCAAAGAATAGAAATAGGGTATATCATAATGATTCTAAATAAAATATGGTATTAAATATTTTTAGTTTATCAGATTTAATAGAAAAGAATATGTCATGAATATTCAGGTAAAGTAATGAATTTTTTTAAAATAGTGGATAATTAAGTATAGAAAAGGTCCTCTTAAAAGATATTTCATTAAAAGAGTGAAAAATATTTAATGGAGGTATGAGAATATTGTTTTTTATAAAATCAGAAATCGACCATAATATTTTTCTATAATATTTTATTCAATTTTATAAATAAATAGGGGGAAATGTTTTTAAACAGAGACATATAAAATCAATACAAGAATATAATATTTTCCTTCTTCCAGGTTTTAATTATTCAATATATTGAGAAGAGAATAATGAAAAAATTAATATTCCTTGGAAAATAATATGTAATAAACATTATATATATTTATAAATGATATATATTTGATATATAATTTGTTCATTAGATGCAAAAATATTTAGGGAGAGTTAGATAGTGATAATTTCTATCCAAAACGAAAATGAGTTTTCTTAAAGAGATCATATATCATGGGATTGACTCGATATCTTCCTGAATTAATCCTCTCAAATAATCAAATTATGTTTATTGAATACATGATTGATTACATTTTTAATGTATATTTAATATAATTTTATTCATTTATGTTCATGTATTATCATTTTTTATGAAAATTTGTTTATTTTCACATCCCCATGTGTCAAAAGAGTTGGGGTCAAGCCCTTTTATTAAGAAAAAAAAAATACAACACAAACCCCCTTTTAAACTGGGTATGGGAAACCCATTAGATGCTATAAAACCAAGAGGAAAACCCGCCACAAATCCTTAGACAATAGAGAACCCATTACAAGTCCAAAGACCAGAAAAAAATTTCAAACATAACACGAGTCCACAAAAATGATCCAAAGCCCGCATAAGAGCCCGAATCAAACCTACACACCGACAACTAGTGTCATCACCAACCTTTCATCGTTGGACAGCCTCGATGATCATCACACACCTGTAGACCGCCTCACACCGATCTTCCCAATGCTCTGCAGCGTCAATGGGATATATAATTCATTCATCTACATCAAATTGTTCATTTTTACTAAGAGGAGTATGTAATTAAATAATACTATGTGAAGAAATTCTACATGAAATTATCTATGTGAAATATCATACGAGAAATCATGCATTTAATGAACACCTACACAGATATATTCAGTTTTGGGGATTAAAATACGTTGATGTCAGCTACGTGGTGACCATGAATTTGCTACATAATTTAAAAAATTTTATTTATTATAATCGGTTAAAATAAATTATGAAATAATACAACCACTCATCCTTTAAATATTGGATAAATAAGTTATGGTAAAAAATGTATAAAAAGGTTGCTTTTACTAGGAAAAGTACATAGTAAAAGTGTAATTTAAGGGTCAAAACTATTACCAAGGATTTGTTTTAGAAAATGACAACGTGGAATATAATTAATACAATAAATTTTATAGATTTGATGTTTAGATATTATTGCAGAATGTTTTTGTAGATATTCATTTTTAGTGACTAAAAGAATACATATTTGAAGAGAAATTCTTGCCTGACAAACATGGATAAACTCTCAAAAATCTTTTTTAGTGCTATATTTGAGATAAAATGAATATATATATTCAATTTATATAGCTTTCCATTAATGATAATATTATTTCGGGGTTTTAAAGGGACAATCCTCATGATTATTTTCATTCTCATCATCTCCTAGAGATATCTATTCTCTTATATCATTTGTTTTATATAATGGTGACTAATTTTTTTGAAAAGTCTATTTATTCCCTCTCTCATCATAAATGTTAACGTAATATAACCTTGGAGGTTGAAATTTGTAAATAATTTTGGGAGATATGATAAAATATCTCAACATCATACAATGTTTCAACTACTTTCAATTAGTTTTTCATTCGTGGGGAAAAGTAATTAATGTTCACATAAAACTGATTGGTCTTGTGTAAATAACTAAGCTCTATGATTAGAGTATTTTTGGAGTGGACTATGTTATTTTACTTCCCCAAACCAATATAAATCTATGGTTACCATTCAATATTCCTTATTCTTATATTTTACATTTCATGAAATTTATTATAAAAAATGATCAAATTTAGTCATACCATAAAGTGGGGGTTATTTTATTTCATGAAAATTTCTTGAACATAATTCACCCCAATCTTCTGTAATTATGTTTATGGCCTCTATCAAACAATTTTAATGGGAGGTAATTACTTTTTAGTTATCATAATTCAATGTCTAATGTAGTAATATAATAATCAAAATAGCCCCTAAGAATGAAAATAGAAAAATTCTGCCTATGGTAATATCTACTTACATTAATTGTGAGAATTATGGTTACTGGAAGATATAAATGATAATTTATATGAAGAACCGTTGTTTAGGTGTTTATCTTATAACAACGACACCATATAAGATTACCAAGACACAAACTAATACATGGGATGCTATTACTAAAGAAAGGTATGGTCTAAAATATTACGTTTTGAAAGATATAATATGTGGACAAGGTCATGATGGGTTCAATAGAGTTTCAGTGTGTGAAGGAGTTCAATGAATGTGTGCTACTATTTCAGTTTCTTATGAAGGAAAAAATGTGAGTGTTCATCGATATAATACTAAAAACCTATGTTCGATATATTTAAAATGATGGAAGAAAAAATCATCTCTAAACAAAATAAAATAATTACTCTGGTTTTATATAATATTTCTACATCATAAACTCCTATTCATAAATTCAATTAAGATATAAAAATCATATTAATTACACCACTTAAAAAGTGTTGAACATTTTTTTCTATATGGTAATATATAGAGGTGAAAATTTTTAAAATATAATTTAATATTTGAACATTTATGATATACTAGGTTTAAGTGATATTTTTTTTGAGCAAAAATAAAAATTTAAGAAATGAGAGTGTTGAACTAAAATACACAACAAAAATAATATGAAAATAAAATTAAAATTATAAAAATTGATGATTCAACTGATGATGGAATCTTAAATAGTTATGTATTAGATTGTGAGGCTATTCATTTTGTGTGAAAGTTAAAAAAGATATATAACTAGATAATTTGTTTCCATAAATCCATTGACTAGTGTAATAAGCATGTGGGAAATTCTATGGAGGTTGGATTTTATGAGTTTAATAACATTATAATCATCATCTCCATTGACACTATTTCTATATATTCTTAGGATACATTATTGACTATTAATAGTGAATATTGGTATAATCTTATCAGTTATTGTGTATAGTTTCAGAGGAAAAAATAATCTTTAAACATGAAATTATGAAGTGACCATTATTCATTATCTTATAACCATGCATTTAAATCATATTTTTCAAAATATGGAATCACATGAACTTATTGTACCCCAAGGAGACCTTAATAGAATGATATTTATTGGAGGATAAATAGGAATTTTTAAGAAGCAAATAATACAATTTTATGTAAATAAATCATTCATATACATGTTTGGGACAAAGCATTGAATATGAAATGTTTTTTTATAAAAAATTTTAAGATGGGAAATTATGAATAAATAACACTATGATCAACTGAATAAAAAAATATAATGGTTTTTTATTTTATGTGTCTCGATGCATGATATATATTCTAAAATTGAAGTTAAATCCTGGATAATTTTATATAAACGTTGATGATGGAATATTTCATGGATATTTTATTAATTTTATCTCTTATATAATTTTTATAAACAGGTAAATATTGTTGAACAATAATCTAAAGTGAACAATGATGAAATTAATCGTCTTTGTTACAAAATTAATCAAGTTGATTAATTAAAAAATTCATTCTAAAAAATGAGACATGATCATACCATTAATAATAAAAATGGTAATGATTTGTAACATGATTTTGCTATACGAAATCCTAAAAGGTGGGATATGAGTGAACTAGAATTTGTGTAGGCCATAAAACACATAACATTTAAAATCAATCACATATAAACAATTATTTAACTATTAGATGAATTTTTTAAGAGTAGAATAAGTATATGAAGCCTTGTGTAATTTTTTTTCATTTTTATCTCAACTAAAATCTAATCCAATTTAATAAGAAATTGCTAATGAGGTATGGTTTTTATATTTTAATGTGTGATTAAACAAGTCCAATAGGAAAAAAATATGAATATTAGTTTATAGACCATTCGAAAATAATATTATAGTAATGAAATGTGTTTATAAGAATAAATATGATTATCCTAGAGTATTTAATTGGAATAAGTATAAACTACCAGCTAAAGGTTGTAACCATGAGAAAGATATAGATTATAAAGAGGCCTTTTCATCTTTATCTATATTAGATTCCATTAAGATTCTTCCAGTCTATGCATCACATAAAAATTTAATATTTTATATTATAGATATAAAATCTACTTTTTATTTGTTTTCTTAGGGAGTATGTTTTTGTTGAAAACCCTCTTGGTCTGGGAAATTAAAATTTTTCAAATTCAGTATTGAGAATTTAAAATTTTCCTTACGGCCTTATAAAATAATCTAGAGCATGGTATGAACATTTAATAACCATTATGTTATCAAATAGGGTTTTTTATGAGTGGGATGTCCAAATATTTTCATGAAAAAATCAAATATAAATATATTATTGTTTCAGATATATATTTATGATGCTTCATTTGGTTCTAAAAATATTAATATACATAATTAATTATCATCCATTATGGAAACATTATTTTAAATGATCCTGGTGAGGGATTTATATTATTTTATATGTTTATAGATTTTCTGAAATGTTTTTTAAAATGTTCTGAATAAATGTTACCACATAACTCACATAATCAATGGGTTTGAACTCAAAAAAAGTAATGAAAATACAAATCAATTGAAATATAATTAAATTTATAACATGGATGAATCTCGGAAACTTGTTACCAATAAGGTATACAAAGGAAAATTCGATTTACTAGAAAAATCCACAGTTTCATTGTATAGTAATAAATAAAACATTTTCACATTATTAACTAATGAAGAAATATATATAGCTAATAGTAGATTATCTGAAAATATGATATAGATAAGACACAAATATAAGGTTTTTTATTCAAATATAATCATGTATTTACCAAATGTGATAACAACAATGATACCAAAATATCGATGAATCCGATTAATCTTTCCAGAACAATGATCATAGACCCATGGAACCAATTATTAAGATATTGTTCTCAAAAAGTTATTTAAGCATTCTGTTTATATCAAAAGAGAATCAATTAGAAGATATTTTTACTAATCCACTTGTGTTTGAACATTGGAATTTATTTAAAATGTGTTTTTATATTATTTATATAAATTTAAAATTGTTAATTATATTTTTATTTATAAAGTATTTTAAAAAATTATTAAAAGTAAGTGAATGTATTTATTTTTTGCATATTTTAAAAAACTACAATTAATTTAAATTTAAATACAAAAAGATATGTATTTAAAATTGATTTTTTGTTATTTTTATTTCAAATTTGTTTTATAATTTTATCTATTTGAATTCAAAACTAACCCTAAAATCCAAAATTGGGTACACAGATTTTTCAAAATTGGGTACGTGGACTAAGATCCGAAACCACCCTTGAACCTTCTCTATTATCATTCATTCCATCCTCTAGAAGCCAAAATTTCACTGAATGGATTCTCATGTCTATCAATCCCCACTAGAATTTATATCAACATAATCTGATGTGAATTTTCATGTTTAACAATGATGAATTTATTATTTCTTCTAATAAATCAAAGTATGTCAGTGCACTGTGAAATGTTCATGATTGAGAATCATTCAATATGAATATACTTTAGAAATATGAATTTCAATAAGAATTAATTTTTGTTCCCAGGTAGGGATTTTATTTTTTATGAAAATAAATCTGGTATATAATTTCTGGAAGATTATATCCCATTAATGAGGAATTCATATTTGTAGGTCGATGAAAAAGAGGAAGATTTGTAATAAAATTTAAAAAGAAAACATATGATATTTTTATCAATTAAAAGGAAATATAATTTAATTGTTTTCATGAGAGGTACTATAGATTCATCTGTACATTGGAAGGCCTGAATATAGTGGGACCAACCTAGGACTTAATGTTCTTATTTAGATCCTATTCTTTTTGAATGATGCATTTGTATGATATAGTGCATGAATGTATTGTTTTTTGTAAATTGTTTCTCAATAAGACTTTCTTTAGAGATTGTGAAACAGATAATATGTTGTTTTAGAATATTTATATCTAATATATCCTGATGAAAATTATAATGCTGAACCTTCCATGGTTTGTGATGTGATTTACGTAACACTTCTCTTATGGGAATGAAAAAAAAATATTACACATCATGAAATGATTATCTCTATAGAGAAAAATAATAAGAATGTTATATCATTGAGGTATAGTTTTTAATATTTCATAAAAGTAAACTCATTTTTTCAATCATGGTGAAATCCATTGCCTACAACAAAAATACATATTCCAAAACAATATGGCTTGATGGATAAGAATGTGTCGGCCAAGGTGAGATATCTAAACCACATGAACTAGATATTAATCCCCTCTTAATAAGGTTATCTTTAGTGAGGTATAAGAATAAGTGGTTTCCATAGTAGTGCCTTAGTTGAAAGTGATCAGACTTATATTAGAAGAGACATTCTAGAGATATAAAGTTTAATGTGTTGAAGCTGGTGAAATAGTAAAAAATGTTGAGGTAGATAATGATATATATTATTCCGATCCCAGGGAAATGCTAGTTCAAATTATACCTGGTATGTGAGATGGTAATGGTAGAAAAGATGATTAGTTTGATTATCATATGGTTTATTTAATACCTATAATAACTCTTGATCCTAATTTATATTGGTATGTGGATGTGATTCTGCATTCTCTAGATCTTTCTCAAGTTATAGTGCATATTCTATCAACACCACTTATTCAGTAGGAAACACCAAATTTATGTAAGTGTTCATAATGTTTTGACGTGAATAAAAATTCATATACTACAATTGGATAATTTTAATAACATAGAGAGGATTATAATATGGTGAGGGAAGGGATGATGTCCTCTATGGATGATATAATTAAAATTAAGTAAATATTCATTTAAAGAGTTAACATTGAGTTTCTTTTGGGACAATTGAATCCCAAACAAACAAGATAAAATATAAAAACACTAGGCAATAATTTATCATTGAGTTATGTGATAACATTAATGGTGATATAAAATTTCATGTAAATGGACTAGGAGGATGATATGCTACCCAGTAAGAGATCAATGGTCTTCATGTTCTTATTTCATCTTAATGGGATATTATTTAGAGTCCCCATATGATCCATTTTAATATATCTTCAGATGTAGTTATTGATATTTTGGGTTTTAGGTTAGAAATGACAGAAAAGTATCATACATAAGTAGTAAACTTTTAAGCCATTTTGAGTTTGTAAATCTGTTTCAACACTCTATCATCACTATATCTATAGCATCAGTGATCCATGACCTTCTAAACAAGTTCTATCAAATATCATCAAAATTGAATATCTTATATAGTTAAATACATTAGATGTGATATGTTCACACATTTTATATTATAATATTTCAAGATTGATATTTTTATGAGTTCTAAGACAACACAATGTCTTTTATAAGGCTTGTGGTTTAAATAGTTATGTCCTCGAATTACATGGTGGGTTATATTGACGAATAAGTTAGTAGTGAGATGAATGAAACCATATGGGTTATTAAATATTTATAAGTTATTAATTATCCATTAATAAGTTCAATGACTAAAAATCATCAATGGTTTACTAATATTCAGGTTTAGATTTATAATAAAATTGAAATATTGTATACAGACACTTTTAAATAGGATTATTGAACCACGTAACCCAAGGAATATTTAGCAGTTCTAGTTTATATTATTAGAATAGATAATATTCATTACAAGACCATAAATATTATCAATTCAATAAAAAAATTCCATTTTTCCTATTTTACATTCTGCAATTGTTATTGTTTCTACAGAAATGTACATCTAGAACCATTATTATGCATCCTCATTTTTGTGTCGTTTTGGAGGAAGCCATTTATTTTTTGTAGAGGATATCTATTACAGAAAGTAAAATGTAATATGTGAATTTTATTCTGATTATTGTATAAGTCTACATCAACTATATTTTAATGATGTTGTGTTTAGAGATTCTAATTTCATCATCTAGTTCCTATCTTTCAACCATTATCAGTTCGTTATAATGTTTTCCACTATAAATATTGAACCATTTAATGAATTATATATAATTTTTACTCAATAGATTCCTAGATACATAGAAATAATATGATAATATTACACAATTTTATAATTTGGATATCATAAAGTGGTCTAAAAATTGTAAATATAGCAACCCAAGCATGATATAGATGGAAGTTACATCAATAATTTAAAATACATAAAAAAATCACTCAAATAGAAGCCCAATGACCATATTTGTTTATTTCTATTGGAAACATGTAACATATTCTTCTAATTTTTTGAAATATCATTAACATCTCCCATAAATATATTCATATTTGGTACCACTACCTAAAACCATTCTTTATAATTAGAGGAAAAGAAATCATAGAAATGGTGAGCACAAATAATCTGTAAGGGTATACAAATGTAATACGTAAGTATATCAAGATTATATGTGTATGAGACCATGATCATTATTATAAACTGTCATACTATACATATCAAAAATCATGGAATAAATTTGATTGTTATAAGACATAAATATTAAGGAAATTGAATAAAATAATCCATCAGATAATAAAATTAACTTATGACATGAAATTATGGAATACAAAAAAACATTTAATTTTGTAAACATGTATAAATAGTAATAGGTTAAATTATTAAATTAAGGACATGAAATCGGACCCCTACATAAACATATGGACATGGAAACTTGGTCCACTCATATCATTTTGAACATGAAAGTAGGTTCACACATAATATATATACCTCACGAGTTATCCATCTTTACAAGATGCATTAAAAAATATATTGGTCCCACCAATCTCATAATGAAATCATAAAAATAAAAATCATATAACATGAAATATAATTAAAAATGTGATAATATTTTATGTCCCAAACACACAAAATAGAGAAAATTAATATTATATTGAAAGATGATGTTATGAATATGAAAAATCAACGATGATTTCATTTGTTATATTTTTAAAAGTTTGGAAGAAGAATCATCAAAATGTAACAATAATTTTTTTTGGAATTTTTTGAATATTTTTTATTTATTTGATAGTTTTTCATAATATTCAACACCATGTTAATATTTTATTTAAAAAATACTTTGTTTATCTCGCACTACATGTAATACTATATTTTAACAGAACCACTAAATATTATTAATACAACCCCTTAAATGAAATAATTATAACCTTTACATTATGAATATAGATATGGATAGTAATAAATACTTGTTAAATATTAGGTACAATGAATTTATATAAAATAAACATATTAAAAAAAGGTATGTAATTTAATGTAAAGTCATTATATATTTCCAAAATACTATTTCCTCAAAAAATGTTTTTTATTATATTTTTTAAACATTAGTAGAATTAATTTTTTATACGTTTAAAAATATAAAATTATTGTCTAATCCAAAATTTTTAACTCTATATATAATAATTTTGTTACGGTGAACTTTAGGGGCTTTTTTTAGATGTTTAGTATTTTGATGAATGCTGAAAATTAATGAATTTTAATTCACACTTCCAATTTTTTAATTTTATTACTATGTTCTAATACATTTGAAATTTGGATATAAGTATAATTATCTCAGGTACACATTAATTAGTCCATTCTAGGTCATTTTAATCAATTTTATATTGATTTTTGATATAAAAAACATAAAAAACATATGAAACTTTTCTAATTAAAAAGGTATGTTATCATTGCGTAGTGACATTAATATTAAATTAAAATTTTATAGTAAGCTGAATTGGATTTGAAAAAAATTATTAAATATATTTTATCATAATAATTTATTTTAAATAATATGTTCAATGTATTTTTTCTCCAAAAGGAATAGTGAAAACAATAAAAATTATTTACTATGGTTTAGGTAAACATGGGTTAACTAGTGGTAAACAAATACATAAGGGCTAACATGACAAGTATTCTTGTATGAAAATTATTTTATCACTACATTTATACAAGCTCATATATATTTTTTGAAATGGTTAATTTTGGAACCTTTCAATATGTTGATCACTTTTGATCAGTTATTTTTTTAAGAAAAAACAAGTGTGTCCTCTACCCCACTTATAAAAAGAAAACCCCTCTCTTATATTATTCACATCATAAATCCATTTTTATTGGAAACTACATAAACAAGATACATCCTAAAATCCATCATCAAATTTTATAATACTAATTTTCAACAAAAAACCTACCAGTGAAGGATTTTCGTGTAACCCTATTTAGGATATATGAAGTGGAAGTAACATTCACTAAAGAGCTTTTTTAATTTTATTCCTCCACCTAATTAATTTATTATTATACCATTATGATATAATAAAATCAATATCATATATATAATTAGATTATTTATTCTATGTTCGTGACCTACAACCTTCTCAACTTTTATCAAATGAGAAAATAGTTATTCATTAGTACAACAGACTACCACCTTGAGAACAGATGTCATTTGTTTCTAGTAATACCTCTCAATGATGTAAATAATAATATATTTTTTAATATATGACATTCATAAAAATATTCAATTTCTGGAATTGTTATATCACACATATCTTCACAATTTTAATTTTTTTTTTCAGAAAATGGTAACGTCATTCGTGTGTACGACGGAATACAACCATGCGAAGGGATGTGATTCGTTGATTCTTTAAGTGAAAAGTAATAATGTTTTCTTTAGTGAAAATATATTTTACACATTTCATAAAAATGGGTTTTTAATGTTAATATATAATTTAAATTTCATTATTTCAATCCTAATGGAAAATGGAAGCAACATTCATGTGTATGTATGAACTACCATCTCTATGGACCGTGTAACTCATTTTCTCTCATCAGATTTCACAAATTACTATAAAGTCATATATACAAAAATTATATGATATTTATATAATGTTTACATTAAGTATATTATGTAATAATTCTAAATTCCAATGTAAAAAATTAACAACTGAAAAAATATATGAAGAAAAAAATGGTTATTAACAAAAAGTTGTCATTAACATGGAGTTGTTAAATAATGATTAATAAAATGTCATAAAAAAGTTATTAATTTTATGATATATATATATAAATATTGTTAATTAATAGTTTTATATAAAAAATATATTTATTATTCATGTTATATATTGAATTTTAAAATTTTAATGATATTTAACATTAAATTTTGTATTATTATTTATTTCGAACTATTTTTTTATAAGATACCTATGTTATAATTGTTTTTTGAATCAATTTCCCATCTTTGAGATATACGTTATGTTATGAAATGATATTCTTACTTGAGGATTATATAAAACCTGTTTAACATGTAATACCCTTAATTAATTTATTATTATTATTTTGTTGGTTTCATTTTATGTTATTCATTCATGAGGCTTTTGAATTGATGTTACCGATGTGGTGATGAATTAATTTCACAATATAATCATTTATCTAGGATATTCAGAATTATGTTTCTGAGGGTAAAATATTGTGATACATATTTCTATAATGTAATTAATTTTATTTATATATGGTCATTCAAGATATTTTTATGAAATAATACCATTTTTTGTCTCATTGGTAGTTTAAACAATAGAAAATTAGTTTTTATGGAAAATATTTTTTTTTCTCTTCGATTAGAAATCTGTTTTCATCAAAAACCAAGATTTTAAAAAAATTATTAAAAATGAATTATGATATTAAAATAATTTTTAAGAAATATTCTTTCCCGTATTTTACTTTTTATATTGATTTTCTAGAATAATCTTCATGTATATTCCTAAAAAATACCCTTTCATATTTTACTGAAAATGTGAAAGGAATGTTTTTTAATGTATATGGAATGAATTAAAATTACAATAACCATGAATATTTTTGGTGTAGTATTTTATATCTTAATAATAATTACTTTATTGAAAAATATTTTCAACATATTTTATGTTTTAAGATGTTTTTAAGTGGTAATGAAATTTTCTTAATTAAATATATTAAATGATAACTCAAAATAATTTTCCATATATTATGACATCAATTGATGTTAACAATACATTACTGGGGATATGATCTAATGATATTGTTCTTATTCGTTCACTGAATAGATTATTATTAGGACTGAATGATGTTTAATAAAGGATTTATCATCTATATGTTATAGAATGAAAAAAATATTAAGAAACCTGATTATTTTTTGATGGGTTATAACATAAAAATATTTTGATGAAACATAGTTCTTTTTCATTGGGTTATTATTTTATCCAAGGATGTAATTATTATGAAACATGTATAATTTCTATAGGTTATGATATGATGAATATAATATAAGACCCTATTCATTTAATGGGTTATGATATGAATAATGTTTTATTAACATTTTTATCAAATAAATTTTGTTTTCATTATGAGATGAGAAAGAATTATATCTACCTCCAATGAAATGAGTAAATATTAATATATCATGCGATAGACTGTAATGGAAAAGGGAGTGAACAAACATTAGTGTGGGAATTTTTCAACTATGATGGTCATAGGAATGAACCTTGGCCACTATGATTGTTTTGGGAGTGAACCCATTCCACTATATTAAGATTGGAAATGATACATGACCAATATGGAAATGATTTTCTATGAATATGCTTATGACATAAATATATGTCTTATGCTAATTCTAGGCTAACTTGACTCATGATCATTGATTCCATTACAAATTATGACTTATTAACTACTAATTATTCTTCTATGACTCCAGATTATGATCTTTTGTATTCATTTTATGGTTATTAAATTTTGTAATCATGTTCTTATAAACTTATGTTCACTTTATGCTTATATATCTCACATGGGTACCCTAAAATAGAATTTAAGATCACTCATTCTTATCTTTCCTTTCCCAATGGTATGTGTAAATGTATTACATAGTATATTTATAGTAAGGGTTATATTTATGAATATCAAAGAGGGATATTGTGTCATTTACCGAAAGACTGGTTTTTTTGGGTTTCCATTATTCTAAAGACATTATAATATTACTCTCTAGAGGATTGTGTTCCTACAATTTAATGAATACTCATAAAAAATTATGTAATCTCCTAGTATGATAATCAATGTTTACTATTTTTAGTATTGGTGGATAGGATTATGTAACCATTAGAATCTAGGATAAGAAAAACCTTAGTGATATCTATAAGGACATATCAATGGATAAATCTAAGGACGAGTCAATGTATCAGAAACTGTGCATGAATTTTTGTGAATGGTGGATCAGGTAGTTTCCAAGATATTACATCTCTATCTATATACTATAAGTTTATGATTATCTATAACATATATACTAAGGGGTAATAAGTCAAAAAATGGTGCATTGAGATAGGCTCGATCATAAAATATTTCATGATAATGGGCCTTGGACCACACCTTATTTGACACTCCATGGGGATATACTGTAGAAATTCACAAACCCTTTACAAACCATCCTGAAGGATTATAAATATTTAATTATAAAAAATATCCAAGAAAAAACCTAAATTTTCGTATATTAAATAAGGTTTCATGATTTAAAGATCCAATAATTTATTTTTATTATTTTTGAGTTCCCCAACATGATTATTATTTCTTACACTCTTCTATTTTTCTTTTATTCATTGGATAGAACCTGATGAAAACATTTCAATGGTTGGTGTACCCACCCAAAAAATATTGTATATAATTATTTATTAATTATCATATGATATATAACTACAAATTAATTATATAGATATAAATATTTTTATGATTTTAGATTATTGTTGAAAAGCTATTTCTAATACATAAAATATCACTCCCCATATTTTGATAATATCCATTTAATGGTCTATTTACCATATATAATGAAATTATCATTTCATTGTATATCAAAACATAAATAATTTTTTTCATAAAATTTCATGAAAATGTAATTAAAAAAATTAATATATATTGTTATAGAGTCGATTTTATGAATAAAAAATGTGAATGAAAAAAGATATGAAATGAAATCAGGAAATTGATAAATTATAAACATCCTCAATCAAACCATGTTATCTTAATGAAAGGATGATCAATAATAAGATTTATTTATTTTATAAACACAATAATTAATGATTCAATAAAATTATGTTAATTGTAATGATTATTTAAAAAATGGGGAATAATATATGATTAATGGTAAGGGGACTCACTCTCGACCATTTATATTGGGATTCTCTAGTTTATATATTTTTCATTCAATTTTTTTTTTGTTTTATCTAACCTCATTCCCAAAATAAATTTCATATTATTATAATTGTATATTTATATATCTAATAAATGCATTTTCAATCAGGTCTGATAAAATTTTATCATCCAATATTCGAAACGGGATTCCCAACCCAACTATTTTATATTCAATTTACTCATAGTTTTCTCATATTTTCCCTATAGTTCATCTAATACATTTTATAATTTTTTTATCTAAGTATACATTTAATTTTATTTATGATATTCATTTATTTCTTCATCAGGATATATTATTTTCTTTATTTAAGATTGTTTTATAATTAATTAACCTCAAATTATTTAATAGATTCTACTTATGTTTATTCTTTTATCATTCATGAAATATTATTATTATTAATTGGATTCTACCCAAGAATATATCATGTAACATTTTTTCGTTTTCAAATGAATACTACTAGAATATTCATTGAATTTTTATTTATAACATCATTAAGAAACCTATAATTTATTTGGTGGGTCATGTGTATGATTAATTTAGATTATCATTTATATCATGGAAGTTTGTTGTTGGGAATATAATATTGATATAGGTGGGATAACAAATATATAGATATCCAATTAAATGATTAATTTTATATATCTTAAGATATTATTATTTGTGACCTTGTTTTTATCTTTATTCACATGATACAATTTTAATTTTACATAAATGATACATAATAATGTTTCTATATTTTAAAATATTTTATTTTTAGAAAGGATATATAGAGATTCATTCAAATTTTATTGATTTTGATTTCTAATCTTAAAAAATAATTACTATCATCTTTATATTTTTTATAAATATATTTTTTCCTTATAATGCACTATTTATAAGTAGAGGATGATTTCACTCACCTACATACTCATATATATTCTTGTCACCTACTACTCACTATTATTAATCAACATAAAATGGATTTTTCTCATGATTTATCTAATTATTTCCCTTTTGATGACATATTTGAAGAGGATTATAAATATAAAAAAGATTTCTCTGAAAATGAATTTAAATAAATACATTATTCCATATGTATAGATATTGTAATAAAAAAATTATGTAGATTGTTGACCTATTGATTTCGGGATTTATAATTTTATTAATTTATCTTGAAAATGACGTAATAACATATCATGTAAGGTATGTTTCCTATATATTAATGTTAAATAAATACCTTATGAGGGAATTCCTCAACAATATAGCATAAGTCAATGAATCCGTCTACTTTAACCACATTATATCTTTTATCGTTATAACTGATAGATGTTCTCAAATTTCTGGTATATGAGAACCAACTAAAAAATTTAATAAATTCGATAATCAACCTATACTGATGGAATTTTAAAGGAGGTTTTGGACAACTTTTCATCTGGTTGCTCATCTCTATATAAAAATAATAATATAGAGGTTAACATCGTTAAGATAACTTTAAATATTATCAAACCAGTTTCTAACAAAACCCACAATGATTCATCTTATAACCAACAAATGAATCCTCCAATATTACCTAAAATGGATGATAAAAATAGTTTCCATAATTTCTAATTTATATTTCTACATATATGAAAAAAACAATTACAATATATATATATATATATATTTAAATTATCATTAGATTAATCCTCAATTGATTCTCTAGTTTCAACCACTTATCAAATCATTATTCCACGATATTTTTATTTATCATAATCACAATAAAAACATCAAATATTGGGTAAATGAAGACACAAAATCAATCATTTTCAAGCATACCTTTTCATGTTCTGATACAATTAGACTCTTATTCATTTAATAACGTTTATATCTTTTTCAACATTAATTATATTTTGTAACAAATTTATATCATTATCGTAATATATTTTATATTTTTCAACTAAATTTGAATATTTTTTACCACTATTGAAACAAATACTATACAATTGTCATTCATCAATGTCTATTCCATTTTAATTATAATAAAAAATAATTATACAATCTGGAAATATTTATGATCATGATGTATTCCCAAAATACCTCGGAATAATTATTGGTTATGATTCATGAACCATTAGGAGATTATAAATACATTTTCATTAAAGAAAAATTGTTTTTATTTTCATAAAATTACTTGTGATTGATATTCTACCATGTATAGCATAATTTATAATTTATTAATATTTTTGATCCAATACGTGTTTCTGGGAAAATAATTCATTCCTCTAAGGTATCCATTACCCTCCCATTTTCATAGAAATATCAATTACTTATAGTACACCATAAAAAGTAGTGTTATAAATTTTTCTGTGTCTTCTCTAAAACCCAACTATTCTTTTATCCACACCCACAAAACAACTGTTCACATAACATAAAAATTCAACATTACTATAATTTTTTAACTCTTGAATGTAGAGGATGAAACCTGAGATAAAATGGAGGGTTCCACAATACCTAGATATCTTTCCCTATCTGGATAGTATGGAGAAAAGTTATTTGGGATAAAATATAATGCACTGGAAATGATTTATCCACAAATAAAACCTTATCCAAGCCCATTGATGGGAAAG
This sequence comes from Viscum album, assembly GCA_963277665.1. NCBI lineage: Eukaryota > Viridiplantae > Streptophyta > Magnoliopsida > Santalales > Viscaceae > Viscum > Viscum album. The sequence continues at coordinate 1,005,430,866 of OY728119.1, read as the reverse complement.
TAAATTTTTTAAAAAACATATATATTTTTATTTAATAGACTAATCCATTGTTACAAAAACATGCTAAATCCATTACATAACCTAATGATCAGCGAAACATGTTAACAATGTTAAAATAAATTACAAACCATGAACTGCTATATTATATACCAAAGATATTGTGTAAAACAATGATTAACCACTAACGTAGAACAAATTTTTTTCTTTTATACTCATCCTATCTAATAAAATACGTAAGACCAAAATGAAATATTAATATGTGAGTAAAAAAATTATTAGTATTTCTCAGCCTCCCCAATAAATGTTTATGAAAAAATAATCTAAAATGTATATACAATGAACTATGACAAACAAGGAATATTTTTTAAAAAGATTTATTTTTAACTTTTATGACAATCAATGTTACAAAATTGTAATTCACCGTGATTTCCATAATTTATTAAATATACAAATATAATATCGTATATAATAAAAATTCCAAATCTTGGATTCAACCCCAAAACCAATTTCTAGAGAAATTTTTTTTCCAGAACGTCATGTGATAAATTATTTTCACTAACTGGTTTAATTCAACCACATTTCATGTCCCAATATATATACACATGTTTTAAAATATATAATGGATAATTCCACCACAAAAATAATATAGTTTAGGGATAAAACAATATAAATTACATATTAAAGTGATTTTAAACAAGAATTCACGTTCAAATAATCCCAAAAAATTATCAGTTGTAGAGATATAGAGAGTTTTCCCACAAATATTACATAAAAACCATATATATAAAATTTATTCACTTCTATTTAGTATTATGTTTTTCCAAAAATATAAAATGATTTCAATAATATATGGTTTATTTTCCATAAAAATATTCATAAATTTTAACATGACTTCTACCTTTCCCATACCCATATATAAAACCTATAAAAACATTTTAGAACATGATATGAACATAATAAGTTATTTATGGAAAATAATTATATGAAATAATATATTCTAGTGAAGAAAAATAAATCCCTTCAAAAATCATTTAAAAAAACGTTTTCATCCAAAAATAGAATCATTTTCTATTTTAAAATAACATTATAATTATTTTTGAAATAAAATGATTTCCTGAAATCTAATTAGCATGAATTAAAAGAGGAAAGTATTAATCATCATTATAAGTCCCATATAATTATAATAATGATAAAACATATATCCACTTTAATTTTATTGAAAACATAATCATTACCCAATGAATTATAGTGCTATGTGGGTGCACCCATCATGTAAGCTATAATGTACTCACATAACACTAACTGGGAGGGGCCAAATTATATGAAATATGAGGAAAACTCATTAGCTATTGTGGGGATAATACAATCATAAAAATTTCCATGGACAATATCATGAATAAAACCGTCAAAAAATATTTTTAAAATGTGTTAAAAACACCGTTAGAAATCAGTATTTCCTTTATTCTATAAACAATTAAAACCTATAATTTATAGAAATGGAAGACATGGGTTTTCTATGATGAAAATTTGAAATATTGTAGATTAACCGAATAATAAAGTAATTTTTATGATATAAGGAAAAGTAATTATCTTCGTATAAATTTAAATATAATTTTATCTTGAAATTTGTAATGAAATTAAAACATTCTGTACCTGGATTCCTATTTTAAAGACCTATAAATAAAAGAAAGAAAATTTCCATTATTAGAATATAATTTTTATACATAATTTTTCCTAAAATATTATTAATAACATAGGTATGGATGAAAAATATCGTTGGATGTAAACCATTTAAAGACTGTTATTAAATAAAAGTCCCTTACCATGAGACCAATTAATCACATACATTTGGTAACATCCCAAGGTTTTATAAAAATAATTTGATTCATGAAACATTTTTTTATATAGATATTTATAAGTATCCTTTAATCATAATTTTTCCTATCTATGTATTGAATATCGAAAAATGGTTATTTACAATTGTGGTCATTATGTTATTTGGAGTCTTAAAGAACCATGTTTATTCTTTTTAGTAAACCATTACATAACCTTATGAATAGTAACATGAATACTAATAGGACCCTAATGAATAATAAATTGTATTTTATTTTACTTTTATAAGGATTTAAGTTAATTGACATCTTGGTTAGTTTTTCAATGTGATATTAAAGTTGTTATAGAATTGAAATTGATAATTTCTGAATTATGTATGATTTGATTTAAAAATTAAATTAATAATATTTAGAAATTTATTTTCAAATAATGGAGTTAATTTTTTAATTCTAAATGTATATAAATGTTAATGGGGAATTATAGTTATTTTTCTGAAATTCTTGAATTTTCGATGAATAGTGAAATATAGTAAAATACAATATTTTCTAATTATCAGTAAAATAAACTATTTATGAAAACCTAAGTGATGTAAGGTCAATTTTTTCAAACTCACATGCCATTAATTCTATTTAGGGTCACATTAACTAAGACTATTTATATTCATGGAAAAAAATATTATAATAATGATTAAAATAATAAAAAATACATCCTCTACTCCACTATAAATACCACCATCATTTCCCTATTACACCCACAACTCTCAAGCCATGAGACCTACCTAATATATTCCCAATAAACCTCTCAAGAAACTTTTCCAATTCTTAGAGATACTGGTATCACCAAAAGGCCAAAAACAAAATCTTTAAGAAGGATCTCAAGGAGAAGAGATCAAGAGGTAAACATCCGATTTTGTTTTCATTCTTTTCTTTCATTTTATATTATCCATTTTAATTTCATTTGTATTATGTCAAGATATTTCATTCCATATGCACATTATTTCCCATATGATGTAATAATTATGTTATAACCCTTTTCTATTATCAAAATACTTTATGAAATTTTGAGCGACACCGTTAGGCAGCTAAATTTTCATAAGTGATTTCTCAACTATTATTTTATTCAGAGTTCTCTTATTTTATTTTATCCTCATGTACTCTTATCCAAGACGAATAAATTCTCTAGAAATATTGTATATTATGGTTTTTCTTTTGTTTATTGAAAATTCCTCATCAATCTTCTTCCCCTCTCCCACTCATTCCTTGAATAAAAATATTGTCTAGGTTGTATCGAATTACCGACATCGTTGATGATGTGATTTTATTTTATTTAATTCGTTCAAGTCTGGTCATGAAACTATTTTAAGGTTGAATCAGGTCATAATATATGTATTATTTCTCATCCATGTATCTAAAATTCTTTTTTACACATGGTTTTAATTTATTAAACAAAATGAGGTCATTACTATAAAAGAACCAGTAGAAGTATCTAAACAATCATCATTAGTTTTTTAACTTATAAATCATATTAATTTCAAAATTCAAAATTATAAATTGTATAATTTATTTTCCTGTAAATATTGTAATACCAATCCAATAAAATTCTAGAGTTTCACTCCCAATCGAAAGAATATCCATGATGTACAGATCATGGGAATCATGTAAAGAATGTCCACAAAATAATGCGAGGAACAAAATACTAACAATTTAATGGTGAAATAATATAATTAAAATATCTTATAAGGTATTATTAATATTTATAGGTTTCTTTAAGATATTAATAACACACATTTAACCATTATACAGGGGGTTTAAATGTGTTTTAAGTAAGACCTACCCGAGGTAAGGAAATTATTAACCCAGTTTCCATTGTTTTGGTTAACTTCTATATCAGTTATATTAAATTATGTGTATTTATAGTATGTATATATATATTATATCTACTGTATTATGTATTACATTAATTATATGATATGTATATGGGGATTTTCATATATAATCCTCCTTATAATTTTAGTTTTACAAAATTCAAATGCAATGTTTTTATGCCATTATTCATGTTTTATGATTATGTTATAGTTATTGGGAATTGTTAATTAATATTTTTGGGACCTATATCTCCCTTTAATTCATTTGGTATGTGTATGTTGGAGGTCATCTGTATAGTTACTCCAAGTCTAACTGTGATGGTTAAACAAATTTTAAGGTATCTGTGAGGGTTACAAATTATAAGGTAGCAGTGAGGGTTACATGATTATGTAAGTAATTCAACAAGATACCTTTATGCTTCTATTTATGTTATTTTTTATTATGGTAATATTTTTTAAACTATAATGTTTCACAAAGTATGTATATATGGGTGACAAGTGTATCTTTTGAAAATGATTTAATAGGTTACAAGTATTTATGGACAAATGTGCTCCTTCCTTCTTTTTATATCCATTACTGATCATTTTATGTTAATCCCATGTTTTAAATGATTTTCACTTTTTATTGAGATGTGTTTGAAAAATAAGGAGTCATGTTAAATGTTTGATGATTTTTCAAAAAAATCATGTTTTATTTGAAAAGATTCATATTATTTAAGAAATGCATACTGTTTTTATGGCATCAACTCAATAATACAGTGTAATTTTATGTATGTATTATGTCCCAATTCTCAAAATATAAATCATAAAAATATCCTTAATGTGAAATGATGTGATTTGTTGAAAAAATTCATTATTAAGTAATGTAATAAGGTAGGGTCCATACACATTCTTTATCTTACAATGTCATAACATTATTTTTATTATATACATTCTTGAGAACCATTGTAATTTTTTGTATTATTTTAATTAACTAATTTCCATGCTATCAAAATTACGTTATTATTTATGTTCATAATAAATGTTTTAACTATATTCTATTCTAATGTCCATATTGACATTGGTAGGCTGATTATGGTCAAAGTGGTACTATTTACAGCATATAAATAATAATAATCATTAAAAAATAATATTCTCTAATAAATATAATATAATTTTAAATAAAAAATATAAATATTTGTATGAATAAAGAAATACATTAAATTCTTAGAGAATGTAGACCATTTATACATGTGAGTAAAATCTCCATTTTCAATGAAAATTAATGAAAGATGGTAAGTATTATTTTATCATTAAATTATGATAATAATATCATATTTTTAAGAATACACATATATATATATATATATATCATTCATGTTAAATTGTGATGAAAAATGAATCCCATCAATTCGTGTAGGTGGTACACCACTCATACTAGCTAATGACATAATCATTTTTCTTGAATGGATGGAAAGAATTATAATGATATATCTTATTTTTTTAATGATTATCATTCAATTAATATTATATATAAAAAATAATTAAATAATTAAAATCATTATTGAAAGATGATGATTGATAACAAATTGCATTGGTTCGTAAGGTGGTATACACCATTTAATTGAATGAAAGTTTCTTTTTCTATTTGATTAAGGAGTATATGGATAATGATTGTTACATTAACATAAATGAACCTAATTATATGGAATGAAATTGTGTTTTTATATAATCATGGTACCATAATATTTGATTGAGGCATAAGAATATATAAAACAAAAACATAAATTTTGAAATATACATCTTCAATGGAAATTAACCATTGATTAACACCTTCAGAATAAACACATGGTTTTGACATGTACAATTGATTATGTTTTTAAAGGTGATTTATACCATATGTAACAACCTAGATCATCCATCTAAGTGTATTGGATTTTAACAAGTATGTGTTTTTTGAATTATATAAAAAATTAGTTGTTTTGAAAAAAAACTAATGAAATTTCATAATTAAAGAGTTTAATATTTCATAATGTAAAGTTAGTGTTTTAAGAATTATAAAACAAGAAGTTAAATTCAGTTTCACTACACATATTTAATATTTAATTGTTATTAAAATTTCCTAAGGTTTAATTCAATCCATTAAAAGAGGGTTTCCAAGATATTTACTCCCTTGTTTCCTCTTAAAATGATGTATAAGTATCACCCTTTGACACATGAATCATGTTGTCAAGGTTTGGATCTCATGCATTGATTAAGGGCTTCCAAATAATACATATATCTCTTATATGTGTGAGAGAATGTGGTTTAATTTTTTCTCCCATAAAAAAACCACAATATTCTGGTTTGAAATCTCATCCCACTTGGTGTTGAAATGAAAAGTTATTCAATTAATTAATTTAGAGAAAAGTATTAAAATGAGAAGAGTGTAAAGATAAAATGTAATTAAAATAATTCAGAAAAAATTAAACCAAAACATAATAATAAATAATGTTGTAACCCCCCATAAAGAATGTGTATGTCCCTCAAAATGACCATCCACCTTTTGTCTCACCATAGAGAGGACAAAGAGGCTCAGATGGAACATCATCTTCATTCCAGTTCCACTTGTGAGGATAGGGGCCTCCAAAAAATATTGGATGAGGAAATGACCCATTTGGGCCTCCAAAATGGAAATTATTTTCTCATAGACCAAACATAAAAATTGGGTGCCCATGGTTCCATTATTTAGACATATTTTGATGTATTCATGCTCCCCTTATATTTCGAGAAACCAATTTTACCATGGTTTTGAGTGTCCAAATAGTATTATCCTTATTTTTCTAAAACAGAAATGTTGTTTCACCACATCTGCACTATCTCCATTGATAATTTTTATCTACTTTTAAATTTACATTAATAGATATTTAAAAAATATGAATCCCTCTAATAAGAATTTTCTCCAGGGATAAATTAGTTCGATTCACCCCTTAATAGACGAATTGGGATTGAGGTTCCTTAGAGGAGTTTTATCCCACATAATTTTGGACCATCCTAAAATATTTCAAACAAATTTAATATAAGTAATAGTTTCAATGTACATTTGATTCTACTAGTTTGATTGTGATATTGAATATTTGTTCTTAGATTTCATTATTTTCAACCTAGTCCTTCCAAATCATCTCCAACAAAAAAAATATAAAAAACATAAATTTCCATTTTTAACATTGAGAAAATTTATATAGTTTAACAAAACATGAATTTTTAGATTCATAGATTACTAGAAATTATAATGCAAAATCATTTTAACACATTGGTATAAGGGTGAAATAAAATAGTCAATCATAGTGAGATCACACCCCCACACCTCAATATATTCACTATTATAAAAACTCACATTTCTAAAAATTATGAATACAGATATTCTGAACATCCTGATGATTTAACATTTAAATTATAAATTCCAATATCAATATGACCAATGAACACACACACTAAGGATTTATTATCATGATCAAAATGAAGAGACCGTAGAAATAGTATCCTAATGAAATTCAAGGAGATAAATTATAAATATATGATAGTTTTATTAAAAACTAAATAATTTTAGAAAATCTTCTTATGTGTGTGTGAAAACCAATTCACAATAATTTTACACATCATATACACTAGATATAGGTTATTTTAAACAATATCATCTTAAATGATTATGTCCGTAGAACCTTTCCAACATACTTTGAAATCATATTTTAAGATCCACTAAAATAATTATTCACAGAAGTAAAAAATATAACCTCCCGACCTCGATATCCCCATATGTTGTACACTTCATCACTGCCATAATTTATAAAATTTTATGTCTTATTCAAAAAAGATAAACATTGAATAAATCTCACACACCCCACTCAATGTTTTTCTGATCTCCTCATGAAATTAATTGTATTAGTTATAACAAGAACAATCTCTGAGGATGTGTGGTTGTTTTCCTGGCCAATTCAAAACCAATGTTTTTTTGTTTTTTAGGGAGTAAAATAGTTGGATAACCAGTACAGACGCATAGATCAATCAGGTATAGTAGTGAAAAAATAGGATATACAATTAATGTATTGAAAATTTATTTTTTAAAGCTAATATATATTAATCTATATTATATTCACCAACTATAGAGGAGGAAAAATTCACACATCATTGTTGTGTGAAAAGACATGTGGAAATATTGTGTGACACTGTTTCACTATAAACTACTCACACAATGAGTAACATCATTATTCATTTATTAAAAATGATCCAAAAATCTTTATCATCCAAAAAAAAAACAAATTTACTAGAAATATTGACCCCTCAATTTTAAATTTAGTTTATATCACACAATCTATAGTGATTTTTTAATAAAACATTAAATTCATATATTCCTCATTTATTTTCAATATTTTCCATAATTATCTGGGAATCAAATTCTTAGATTAAATGGAAAACTTTTCCATGATTTAGAAACAATATAAAGTGAGTAATCTGAAAAAAAAAGTAACTATTGGGGAAGGGTAATGTAAAAATACTATTTAGTAAGAAAACTAGGAAAAACATAATGATGATGAATATTCCAATCTATCCTAGGATTATTAATTTTATTGAAGCAATTTAAGAACCCCATTTTCAATAAATATGATGAAAAAGTATATAACTTTCATTAAAATAACAGTTTTAATCATGTAACTTATCTTTTCTCTATTTATCATCATTCCCCTTTCCTTATTGTTTTTATTATATAACTTTTCCTTATTATTATTCAATTTTTATTATATATTTTCCTCTATATGTTTTTTTATTTATCATATAGGGAAGAACATAGGTGATCTATCATAAAGATTTGATGTATATTTTGATATACATTATCATATTGTTATCTTTCAACCCTTACAATTTCCTTTTTATATAATTTTTGAGACATATTTTTCCAAGATCATAGAGGATAACTCCTTTGTGGAATTTTGTATTTGATCACTTTACTATCTTGAATTAAATTTCATTTAATGTGAAATCCTCATGATGTTTCTAATATATGCCCTCATATATTCTAGAAATTTGACTTTACCAAGGAGTGAAAATGTTTTGTTGTGGGGTTGTGATCGTATAGCCTTTAAAAAATATATAATAATAATAATTAGAAAATAATAATAATAAATTATATTATAAAAATATTTTTGAAAATTTATAGACTAAAAAATTGAAAAATAAATGAAAAATAATACCATTAAAATAAATTTAATACAAGGAAAAATATAAATAGAAATAAAATGAATCATCAACGATCCTTTAGAGATAAACAAGGGTTTCCCAAATACTATAAATAAAATTTAGAAACAAATGAAATTATACATACAATGGAAACACTACTGAAACCCATCCACGAATACATTATAGGTTGCTTGTTGGTCATTGAGTTCCTCTATCAGTGACTTCATAATGTCCTTGTTGAAGTGATTCAACAATGTTGTTTTGATGCACCTTGTTAATTATGTTTTTAAAGTTTATTTTTTGTATAGGAATGACCTCATGTCATCTACCAAGTAGAAATGATGTGTTTAGATAGTTAATTTGTAATTAAAATAAATATAAATGTGTTTGATTTGAAAATAGTTTTGAGAATTTGAAGTTCTGTCTGAGTCTCCTCCACCTCTCAATGGAGAACTAAATGGTGGTGATATTCAATAAATTTTGGATAGAGATATTACATTTTTTTTGAATTGAAATATCACCATTTTACCAATAGTTCATGTATTTATTCAAGAACTTATATATGAAGATATTCCAATCTTCATGAACAACTAAATTTCCATTGAATGGTAAATCATCACAATGTTGGGAATATCATTATCCATAATTTTAGGAAATTGGTTGTTACCCAACAATGAAGATGATTTGGTTTGAGGGTGTAATCATGTAGTGATTTAGCAATTTATAAAAATTATAATAACGATATAATTATAATATAAAAATAATATAGTATTTCTTCTAAAAAATTATATAAAATAAAAAATATTAAAAAATAAAAGTAATAAAATAATAATATAATTACAATTAAAAGTTATAAAATAATTTAAATGACTAATCAACATACACACTCTATACATTTGGGTTAGTTTTCATAGGGCAAGGTTTTTTCTATCCATATTCCCTTTTATAATAGTGAGGAAACCCCATAATCTAGTTGTGGGGGGATTGGTATATTCCTAATTCTGTTATGAATTTTCCTCATATTTCTTCTTACACAGGATCAGGTTTTTGTAGGGGTTTTTTTTCAAAGGCCTATATGGTGCATGATGATTTTTTCTAGTGGTAGTGATGACTAATTTAACGAGTTTTGTTCCATAAATGTGGAGTTTGGATTATAGTCCCCCTTGAATAAATATTTTCACACTTGGGAAAAGTCACATTTGAAGAAATTATGCATGAATACATTAAAAACATCATAATGATTTATCATTTAATGAAAATTTACTTATTTATTGAAATGTTTTCAAAGAGAAAATCACACAAATGTGTTATTCTCTGTGATCATTGAAAAATATGGGTCAACAATTCTATCTAGACAAAATAATATTAGATACATTATATCAATATCAGAATGTAATTCAGAAGTTAACCATGTCACTAATTCTCTACATGTATATTAATAAAATAATGCAATTCATTCCACTTTTTATCTTTTAATTGTATTATATTTTAATATTTTTCTTCTAAAATGATTTTGTCCACCGAATCTAGTCTACGCCCATTGTAAACAAATTGAATACCCCATTACTTTTGAATTCATGAAATTAATATCTTATGATCCTGACCTCGACAACCTAATATGTTAGACATTTAATCACTCCAATAATTTATTATTTTTGTAATATATTTCAAAATTAATATGGTTTTTTTAAATTAAGTTATCTTCTTAAAAATATTTTCAAACTTACCAAATATTTTAGAAATATTTATTAAAAATGCAAACTCTAAACCCATTCATTCTCCTTGATAGATGAGATTGGGTTTTACCAATACATTAAATCATCTTTAAAAACATTCTCAACTAGGTGTTTCATGGAAATGTTGTGGAATAACATCTCTATAGCCATTCAATTGTCTTTAATGATGGAAATCCAATTTCAAGAAACAACCCACTAATGGAACTCACCGGGTTTTATACTTCCTTTGCATGTTATCTTTTATAATGTTGAGGAAACTAAATATATTAGGTGTATGGGATTGTTATATTCTTTAGTTAATTATGAATTTTATTTTTCTTTCATATTTTTTTCGTTTTTTCTTCATGAATAGTATTATTACATTTTACAATCCCCACTATTTCTTTTTCAGAATATTAATTATGGAACCCACATAATCATGGGAAATGATGTTCTCTTAATCAGAGAACATAATAAATATACATGAGGAATTTCCCCATTTCACATTTTTTATCAAAATATTCAAATTTATAATGATTGATTTTGAATGAATTTAAAAATGAGTTGTGTCTTATTTCTAGTTAATTGGTTGTTTTTATATGATATAATTGGTTTTATAATTTTGAAAGGATTCAGAAGAATAATAAAGTTAGTTAGAGTAGTTTATAGGAAAACTAGGTTAGCTAATATCTCTACACATATATTCACCCAACCATAAAGTGTGAATTTTTCTACACAATTAAATGTGAATATAAGTAAGGCTAATATTTATCATCATTATAATATTATTTTTCTATAGATTTATTTTTATACATTTTGATTCACTACATTGTGGGATTGACCTATGTGTTTGTACCGGATATCCAACAATTTTATACCCTCCAAAGAAACAACAAAAAATCCAAGAAACACAAAATTTTGTGTATCCCCTTTGGAATGTAAAAAGAACATTTCCTTAATATATTATATTATTATAACATTAAGAAATAGTTTCATGAGGACATATTACATGGTGTGAGTGTTGAGTTTGAGCTTTTTTCCATGTTCAAAATTGAAAAAAAATTATAAAAAATTATTAAAGCGATAAAATTTACAACTTATATGGATTTATTGTTCAAGAGAATATGATTTAACATAAAGGAAGCCTTAAGTCAGTGGGTTTTGAAATTTTATTAAAAAGGGTGATAGATATGTTCAGTGTATAAAATCATTTAAGACAATTTTTTTAAAATATCATTTGTTTACTACATTTTAAGAGGATTTAATAACATGTATTTGTCTTCACACACACACATGGGGAATTAGTAAAATAGATTTATTGTGAACTAAATTCTCATATTCGTAACATGAATTTGTAAGAATTTTATTTTGATACAATTTATGAGATATATTTTTCAATGAACTAAGAGAATAATTCCTTATTTTGGTTTTTTTACTTTGATCAAATTTTTATGTTGAATTATATTTTAATTTAATGAAAAATCAAAATGAAGTTGGAAATATCTCCTCTAATAATATATGGAAATACAGCCTTCCCAAGATAAAATTATTTAAAAAAATATATGAAAATGTATAAGATAAAAAAATAATGAAAAAATAGAAGATAATTAATACAATTATTTTAAAAAATAAAAAATGAAATAAAAAGATTTATGAAAGCTCATTCAAAGATGAATTTAGGTGTCCTGTATAATATAATTAAACAATAAAAACATAATCAAATTTTAGTGTCACAAACACATGATTGATTAACTTCTACAAAGCTATTACAGAGTCCCAAATGGAGGAACACCAAGTTCAAGAAGCAACCTACAAATAACACCCACATGGTTTTCAACGCATTCAACATTCTCTTTTTTTATAGTGTGAACATTGTATACTCTAGGTGTGGTATGATGATGAATATTCCTAACCAATAAATATACCTATCCTCATACACCTATATTAAGTAGTGTTCTAGATGTAATAAAATATAATGGGGAAAGGAAGGATTAATATGTGTGTGTGTGTTATTTATAAGTTCCTTCATAAACATAGAGTTCCTCCATCAGGGACTGTAGCATGGATTAATGGAATTGTTTCAACTGTATTTAATGACACATAAAATGATTATGTTTTTGAATTTTATTTGTAGTATATGGAATACCCTATGTAATGTTTTATGAATCACAGATTGGTTAATTTATTTCTTTTTTTTTATTTTTTCATTTATTTGTTTTATTTTATTATGATTTTTTTATTTTTCTATTCATTTTTTAAAATTATTTTATTATATATTCCTTATTAGTATTAATCTCTTATTATTATTATATATTTTTTAAGCCCTACATGATCACACCCTCATACATAAACATGTTAAATATTTGGAAAAAGTTTGTTTTATAGAAATTGTGTATATATTCCACACATCTTGAAGAATTTATTTTTAATAGAATGTGAAATATTTATGAAGTTTGGAATATATCCATTTTGAATTTATATAAAGGTTGCATTTCACAATTGTGATAATCTTTAGGTGTGGGGTTGTGATCATATAGAAATTATAAAATTTTTAATAATATTAATAAAAAGAAAATAATGCTAAAAAAATAGATGATTATTAATTTATGAAATTATGTAAAAAAATAATGGAAATTATTTAAATTAAAAACTACAAGAATAAATAAAATCAATAACATGGGTGTAACATCATCAAGAATTTTCAAATAAATTTACTCTCTTTTTATTTCATTGTGCAATTTAATAATTACCATGATTAATTGGACATAATTTTCTATGATTAAGTGGTAATATTTAATACTGATTAATTATGAATAAAAAATAAAAAATATGTCCCAAAAGTAATGGAGGGTGGGTGTATTTAAAAACGCTAATCAATAATAATAAAATAGAAAAGGAATAATTATGATGAAAATTCCTAACTAACCCTAAAATGTATCAATCCACCCCCACCTAGATTAAATTATTCATCACAGTAATAAAAAATTGTCACAATGTATGAGCCAGACACATAGGAATGAAGCTTACCTAAATGAAACATTATCCTTTCATTATAATGGAGGACCTTATTCCAAATTTAGAATTGATGAAGAAGGTTGAGATGGTCATGGTTATCCTTGGTTCGCTAATTATTAATCTAACAGTTTAATTTGACTCTCTATGCATTCCCTCTAGATCATGAATATGTAACTGTCTATGAGATCCTATACTAGAAAGACTAAAATTATATTTTCCATTGGTCTTATAGGACAGGTTCTCTATCTCAATAGGGAGATGACAACTCTTTCCAAAAGTACACTGATTTGGTGACTTTCAATTAGAGTTTTTCAAGAAGTATGGTAAGATAATAATGAATAATCATGTCTAATAATCCAATCGCTTAGGTAGTTTTAAACAAAATTTTCAAGAATTTGTTTTACCACACTATTTGAATACCCATGTTGACCATTTTTTTTGATGATTTTATGTATACACTCAATGCCAAACCCTATAACTAAGGAAAAGAGATTGCATGGCTCAATTTATGATATGAGAACCAAGTTCAATGAGGTTTAACCTATGTAACCGAATCCTATACAAAATTTCATTCCCAAATAAGAGACAACTATCTTAGAATCATCTATCATAATGGTTCTTTCTTCTACAAATTTTGATAGATAATCAACTAATACATTGATTAACATGTTTCTAAAGAAATTAAAAAATGACCCCCTAAATTCAATGCCCCTAATATGATAAATTATACGAATGGAAAATAGTACTTTTTGTATTTAAATTATTTAGATACATTCTCCATTATTTGAAAATGAGTAAATGATTTAATGAAATCATGGTAATCCTAAAATAATGATTTTAAAAAGAGACCAGAATCAACAACCATGTGAGTAGTCCATTCGTGATCAAAGTGGCCCCTATAAGTAAGTGTGTGGAAGAACCTATGGATGCACTGAAACTCGCTAATGAGAACACAAATCCTATAGACATGATCACTACATGTGAACCAAAGATAGTGTTCATCCAAAATATAAAATCCTGACTCTTATTTTAGATGATAATATTAGATTTTGTTGAAATCAAAATATATTAACAATGCTACAAAATAATACAGAATTTTGGTATGCGAAAAATTAACATCTTGCACTAGGTAAATTTTCATATTATGAAAAATTTCATTTATAGGAATAAAGGTGGGATATCAATAAATGAGGATTGAAGGATCCTACAAATATGGTCAGACAACACATTTTATAATTTGTATTTAAACTATTTTCTAGATTAAATTTCTTATTTATGGGAATCCAATGAATGAGACACGGTTTTCCTTCTGATTTCCTAATGAGATACCAGAGGCTGGCATGGTCTGAGAACACATTGACTTTGGACCCTAAAAGGCATGAACTATATTTATCTAAGGAAAACACAATAAAAATGAACTCATTTTCAGTTGTGGTATAGTTTTATTGTGTAGGGATGAGTATAAATGAGGAAAAGGTGATGACATATATAGCTCGACCAACCCATTGTGATAATATATCTCCAACTGCATTGTTAGAGGCATCATAGATGAGATCCAATGGTAAATCACACCAAGGTGGATGGTTTTCCAAGGGTAACGTGAGTCTCCATTTCAATTTATTAAATGCATCCCTAATTTCATTATTAAATAAAAATTATTTTTTGGATTAATTTCTAGAGGGTAAGTTAAATATTAGTAATGACACAAAAAAACAACAACTGTAAAATCAAGTATGACCAAATTTGTACCGAACACCCCACACGTTTTTTAGAATTTTAGTGAATAAGTGACTTCCAAATTTGATTTATCAATATGGATACTATCCCCGTAGATGACATGTTTAGGTACTATTACTTATCTCACCATGAAATGACATTTCACATATTTAATATAGGATTATTTTAAATATAGTGACAGAGGATAGATTAATGAAATATAAAACACTTATCAAAATATTATCCCTATATAGTTAAATCATCCAAAATATATCCATGTCATTTTACTGGTAATATGAAAAAAAACTAACCATGAATTACTAGAATGTACATGAACTATTTCACAATCCAAATGGAATCCTTCTATATACAAATGTATGAAATGGGAAACTAATGGTTTTCTTTAACTAGTACATGGGGTGAAATGAGGATCATAATGTATCCAGTTTTCCTATCTTCAAAATAGTAATTCAACTTACACACTACCCACACTAGCATCTGGTCATTGATATGAAATGAAAAACTTCACTTCCTTGTTTGTTGAATTTTTTGGCAATTGTCTAAATAGAATCATTTACAATTATTTACATATGTTGGAACCAATTAATTGTTTTCTTTTTAAATAATGTTAGACATATTTTTTAGGAACATCCCACACCTTACAGATCCATTGTCTTTAATATATGAGGTAAATGGTTCTCGAACCAAATAATATTGTAACCAACATTTTTAAAACATATAATAGGATTATGTTTAGTTGATGTTCTTCCTACCTCACATGTTTAGCCTCATAATTTAATAATATATAATGTGTGAATATTGGTGGGATAATATGAGAAATTTCATCATGTTTCCATCCAAATGATTGGTTATAATCACGTAAATGTTAAATTACTCTCAATTATTAATCTTAAGGGAGTTAACATGAAATAATGACTGAAAGCATGATTCTATTCTAATGATATAAATAATTTATGTTTTCAGTCATTCGTTTAAGTAAATTTTCTAGGGGACTCTGTATTGGTGGTAGTGGATTTAAAAAAGACAACTCATTGGTCTTATCTAACTACTTGATGGTTTCATCCTCACTTGTGGAATGATATTTTTCCAGCTTAGTGGTATCAACGATGGTCATAAAATCCTCAATACTCAAGAAGTCATCAATTATCGAACATGCATTACATTTCTCTAGACCAATATAACATTCTATTCAGTATTCATTACCTAGGATGTTTATCCATAAAGAAAAATCATAATGGTGATCATGAAAAAGAAACTAAGAGTTTCAAGGGAATGGGAGAACATCAATTGAATTAACTGAGAGAGTGGTATTTTCTTCTAGGGGTGATTCACAAAATCAAGGATATTAATGTGGAAAATGTCCCCACAAAATAGTATAGATAATGTTACACTATTGAAATTAATTATGGTTTTGTATATATTTAGGAATGGAATCCAATATATAAATCTAGATTTTCCATTCATGCCATCATATTAAATTTTACAAACATAAATGTTGGATAGATATGTTAAAAGATTCACCCTTACAAGAACAGCCTCTAAAACACTAACAGGGTGAGATGTACATCAATTTCTAGTGGAACAAAAATTCCTTTGGGATTCAATTACCCGACCATAAATGGTGTGAAAATTCATTATGTAACAAAATTTATAGTATCAATTAAATCATGCATGGTATTGTAAAATAAATACTCCCCTATGGTTCATGGAATCGAGAATATTCCAAGATACTTACATTTGGTGGTAAGTGATCTATCTATAAACACTAAGAAGTTCCTCCCAAATATCACGTTTTCAAAACAATGATATTTTCTTCAATGTGTACACATTTCCATTATAATGTTTGTGTATCGTGGCCTTCTCTTCACAACATCAATCAAGGAGATGTTGTAATAATCATTTTCAAATGTTACTAAGATTTATTTATCAAGTTCTGATTATTTTGGTTTCTGGGTTGGGTGTCCCTTTTTATAAATAGAATAGGAATTGTTCAGGTAGGTAACTCATCAAGAGACACACTCTTTTTTTAGTGGGATTTATCTCTAGACATCATTTTTCCTTGGAAAATTCTCAGTGTTTGGGATGGTGGTTTCCATAGGAGGGGTTGACTATAATATTGGGGTTATTTGGAATTTATATATTTTGTCACTCTTAAGGGGGAGGGACAGATATTTCTCTTGTCATTAGGGTTTACAAGTGGATGAGAATGTATTTTACCAAACCCAAAACATTGTCTTTCACCACCAAATTAGCGAGTTGCTTAAATTGGGTTTTTAGGTCTTGTGTGGTGGCATGGGTGGTTTTTTTAAATTTTAGAATATTTATTTAGATTTGTTTCATAAATAATTATAGGATAGGATAGGGTTATAGAGGGGGGTTATTGGAAATGTCTTTATGGTGGGTGTAGATTTATCAGTGGTGAGGGTGGGTGACTACTCTGACCTGATTGGTTCCATTTTTGATGATGTTGGTTTTAATACCCCCTTTACTATAGGTCTGGTATTCATTCCACCTATGGTATGATGGATAATATGGTTCTTTATAAATGTTTTGGTTCTATGTTTTTCCTAGAAATATTTTTTCAAAACTCTCATATGTTTTTCTCAATTGAGGGTGTTGGTTATAATAATGGGTTTCGACATAATATATACCATATTGGATGGGTAAAGTATATTTTGATTTCCCTTAGGAAAGAGAAAGATGTCAAAGAAGGGTACATACCTCTTCAAACACCATATCCATATTCTTCTGAAATGCATAAAATTAAACCTAATAGACACTTGAAATAGGTACAGAAGACATTGAGCCGAATTGTTGAGTGTTCAATGTCATATTCTCAATCAATTTACCTATATAGATTAGGGTTTAATCAACTAGCACACCACCTATAGTAGTATCAATAATGTTTCAATAAATAAGAATTAAACCATCATAGAAATACTATATTAATTATTGAAAACATATTTAGTGTCATGGAAAACATGAACAAGTCCTTTTAAATTATTTCTAGTATTCATGAAATTTTTCCACTTTTGATTGTCTTATCACAAAAAAACTTTCCTTATTATTTTAGTTTGAGAGGTTGGGAAACAGTTTTCATGAAAAAAGTGGTTCATTTCAACCCAGCTACTAATTGGTGAATTAAATAATTCCACCAAACCATCACAATGTATTATATTGGAAACATGAATTCCTTAAGCTTTACTTTTTATTAATTAATGTTATCATATTTTAATATAGGACAAAAATATTAAATTATTTTACCTTCTTTTGTAGATATTCTCCTATGAGTCATTGAAATATTGGTAATAAGTGAATTAAACCAGATTTAAGTTCAAAATACGGTCATCAACCTTATATTTGAATGTATTCGAGATCAATCCTTATATTAGGTGGGGTTAGTTATTTTTATATATTGATATTTTCTGCCATATTAGTAATATTTATTTCAGTTTTGATGTGAAATCTGGATGTAGAAAAAGGATTTAGAAGAGTTTCAATGTTTTGGGTGTCCTCCATCATAGATAACTCATGTATGTCTCAGTGTCACTAATGTATAATCTTGTCCATTTTAAGTTAGAAATGACCTCAACATCCTTGAATAGAATATGTCATGCATTGAAAATTTAGTCGAAATAAATTAGTAAATATCATTAAAAAAATGAGGGTTGAAAATTAGTACATAAATATTTAAAAAATAAAAAATTTATTTTTAGAAATGCACACAAAAAATAAAATGGATCTATAGAAACATTACTTGGATTAATAAATGTTTTCATGAGATATCAAAATTATTGTGTTTTATAATGTGATTTATATCTCAAGGAAGACCCAATGATGTCACTCAAGGAATTTTGGATGTTGAATGTGTGTATTTTTAATAATGATTACTAGAGTCGGTAGTTTTGAAAATAGTTTTTAAAATGAAATGACATAATATAAGAGTTTAATAGATTAAAATGAAAAGGTGGTATTTTATTAATTATGAGTGAAGGAGGTAATATCATGTTCACTACACATCTAGGATATTTTATTATACTGGAAATATAATCTATATAATGGGAATACATTGGTTGATGGATTTCAAGAATTTGACTCCCCTCTTGCCTGTAAAGACGATACATAAGGACCACCACATGAATAAAAATCATGTTGTTAATGTTTTACCCTCATACATTGAGTGAGGGATACAAATGAATATTTATATATCACAAATTTGTGAGAGAAATAGAATTTATGGGTTTCCAATTTGGAAGAAATAAAAATTCACACATGAAATCCATACACATTCAGTTTTGAATAGAATGGTGAATCACTTAATTAAACCAATGAAATGAATTCATAGGAGATACATTTAAATAAAAAAATAATTAAAATAATTCCAACAAAAATCATAAAAAACTAGTAGAATGATTAGTTTTCAAATACCCTCCCAAGTAAGTGTAAGTTTCTCGAAAAAATCATCCATCATTTAGCTCAACATCAAGTGGAGGAGGCTAAAGTGGAACCTCACCTTCATCAATGACCCCCTCTATGAGTATAGGTGCATTCCAAATATCTTATATGAGTAGATGAATAATTTTTTCCTCCAATATTTCATATTTTTTCTATTGGTATGAAGATATAAATTTGGTTCCCATGGTGTCATTTTATTGGCAATGTGGAAAGTTGGTTTGAGCCCTAGATTTGGAGAAACCACATGGAACACAGTTTGGAGTGGACATATATTCTAATATCACATTGAAAGATATATGAAAATCGGTTTCCCCGCCACATGAATATCTCCACAGAAATATTGTATACATTTAGAATACAACATCTAGATATATAGAAGAAATACAAGACCCTTCTTTTGACTTCGATCCAAATAATTGTTTTAGATGGATCAGTTTGGTTTGGCACCTTAACAGATGTATTGGGCCACGATACTTCATCGTAGTTATATCCCATATAATATTTGATTATCCAATAAATGTCCAACCCAGTTGGATTCAATTATTAGTTTACATGTCTGTTTGAGTCTACTGGGGTGATTGTAATCTCGCACAGTGTGGCCCATATATTTTCATATTCATCCTAGACCCTCCAAATCACATCCAATTATAATGAAAACATCAAAAGAAATGAAATATAATTTTTTAATAGTAGTAAAAATTAAATGATTTAATCGAACTTGATGTGTAACTTCTTATAATAATTGTAATTCAAAATATGAAATCATTTTAATACATTGGTATAAGGGTGAAAGAAAACAATGATATGTGGTGTGATTAAATATATAAATGTTTTTTATTATGCCTAAAATATTAAATATAATATGAGTTGAGGTATTATAAGAAGTTATTAGTGTTGTTATTGGCTAATACAAATGGGTTTTGATGAGTGAATTAATGGGAAGAAAAAAAAGTTGTTTTATATGTTATCTGAGGCTCACTCATCAATGTTATCAAAATACTAAATCAAATTAAATTAATTTATAATTCCAAATTCTTTTAAACAGATTTATTTAAAAACCTTCTATGTTTGGATCGTATTTCCTAGTAATTTTACTGGTTTCCCCTCATCAATAAAATTTTTATAATTACAACAATATTAAAATATTCCATAGTTCATGGGTTCATAATGATACTATAAAATGAAAAAATCACACTAAAAAATATGGTTGATATCATTAACAATATTACACAAATGTGATTGAATATAACATTTTGACCAATAGTATATATTTTAATTAATTATTTTTTTTAAAAATATCAAATATGTGAATTTTATAACTATTTGATTCATTTGATTTTATAATATCAAAACAAACAAGGAATTGGAATATAATAAATTTCTATATAAATAAAATTTAATAGTTTTCTATAATATTTATTGGAAATTTTAATTGTTTCAATTAATAATTCATTAATCATTTTTCATGTCATTTATTTTATTTTTCCTACAATTTAATAATTATTATGTTTGCATTCTATAATAATTTTGGGTAATTATGTATTCAATATAAATTTAAATAAATATATAAGATAAAGATAAATAATTTAATTTTACAAATAATATTTATAACCAATCATATCCTATGGTTAACCCCAGGTAAATATTTTATAGTTATTAAAAACACGAGTGTGATATTTTTTACTTTTCATTAAATAATATATTATAAACATTATAATCATGTAAAAATGATAAAAAAGGTCATATAACCTAATAATGGATTAGTATCAACGAAATTAACTCATCCAATATTACAAAGTCATGTGTTAGTGTCATTTTATAGTCCTTATAATTTTATTTTTTTACTTCTATTACACGGTTTACTCTTTATCATTGTAATAAAAATTACTAGAATTTATATTCATATTGAGAAAAATAAACCACAAATATTTACCTTATTTTTCCACACTAATTAAAAATTTTGAATCCAGATTACTAAACAAATAATATGAATAATCAATTTAAAATTAAATGAAGAAAATGCAATGAAGAAAAAAATAGTTTTATAAAAAAATGACTTTTTTAAAATTATGATATTCTTATAATTACTTATAGTATAAAATTAAATTTAAATACCATAAGAGTATTATTTATTCAAAAAAATGAATAAAATAAATTTTAAAAATAATCCGAAATATTATTTTACTTTATAAATACTTTAAATGGAAATATTATTTTTAATAAAAATAAACATTTTCACTATTCATTAAAAAATCTAGACTTTCATAAAATTCGAATATGTTAATACTAATATATTTTTTACTTTTAGAATTCATAATATAATTTCATTTTATAAAATTATAATTCTAAGATTTGGTTTTAGTTATTTTAAATAAAATCGTATAATTCATAAAATCCCATTATCATTTGAAATAGTTATTTATCCTTTGGACTAAAAGGCTACATAATGTTATTATAATGATTTTAACAGAATAATATCAATCTAATTAAAAGTTTTAAGAAATGAATATTATTTATTCTAAAATTATTTGTGTTTTTATATTCCCTTTATTGACTTTGTTTCCTCATAATTTTAATCACTTATTAAAAATGATGGGACACTATTCCCCATTAGCATTTCAAGACACCCATGTTGTTTCTTAAAAAATATGTTTTTTTACACAAAATAATAAACTAATGAGTTACCTAATTGTAAAATAAATTTTCTATATGGTAAAGAATATAAATTACATATGACTCATAATAATGTTTTTGTTCTAATTTGACAACATCTAGGCTCAAACACATCAGTAGAATATGGAACTTAAGTTCATTACCTAAAACCTTGAAAAATATGCACATGGGATAACCAATGAATAAAAAAATCAGGGGGAAAAATAGAACATTCAATTGAATTTAATATAGTCTGATGTATAATTAACATTGATTTCAATTTTAAAAAATGCATAACACTTTTCCATAGATGTCGATTATGAAAAACATGATCACATACCTCAAATGAATGATATTTTCTTTGGTTTTCAACATAAGGATTCTACCTAATGATCTATTTACATATGATCTTAAATTAAGATCACCTTCTCAACCATTTCTTCTCACAATGTTGTTCCCATTTTCATCCTTTCTTCTACATCATCCCAAAATGAAGAAGTTAGACAATAATTTCCATATAGTTCCTTAAAAGGTTCCATATGTATGTATGAATGAAATTTTCTATTACAAGAAAAATGAACCAAATATGTAGGAAAATAAGGATATACCTAGGAAAACATTTAAAAAGTGTGAATAATGTATTACATGGTTCGAATAATTCACCCAGAATGACCACCAGATTGAGGACAGAAGTATGAATTGAAATTTATTTCTAAGAACAATGAATTCAAAAGACCATTCCAAATTTTTAGTGATCATGAGATCATGTTCATATAAAATTGAGATAAAAATCCACATAACCAGACTATCATAATAATATATAGTCATGAATTTTTATAGATTGATATAGTATCTCAAATGGGATAGAAACCCACATATTTAATTAATCAATTTTCAATAACCAAAATTCCATTATTATCATCAAGTTTATATTTCATTCCCACTAAAAAATGAACATGGATATTTACAAATTACAACTTTGGTACTAAAAAAGTTCTATGAATCCCATTTGGTAATTTTCAATCTTCTTTTACATGATAGCAAGAAAAAATTTCATGGTATATTTATAAAAATCATTTCTCATTATATTCCACTAGTAATTATCCTTATGGTCTCTCTAATACATAGTGATACCCAGATTATTATAAGAAAAGATCTGTGAGCATGAGACAATAAGAATCTCTTGAACAAGGAATCAAAAAGCCTACCCAATAATTTTCTAAATATCAAAAGCCTTATTTTTTTGGAATTTATTTTTATGTAACATACCCTTATTGAAAAATTAAACCTCTTCCTGTGACCCATGATCTTACTACGAGTCATTCTACATTCAATGTAATAAATTAACCTACATTAAAACTGGAAACAAATCATTGAAATTACATGGATCCATAAAATTTGGGACAAATATGTTAAAATATTTATCCAATGTGTCATTTAATAAATGGTACATTGTAAATGTATAATTATTTTTCCAAATAAATGCATCGACATCTTTGTTTGATTTTCTTGGATAATAAAGATTTGTACTACAAAAATACTTTTTCAGATGATATCATATTCTTTACTTTATTTTCATCTATTTATCAGTGATTATGTACTTCAAATATTAATAAACAATATATATTTTACACTTGGCTACATGTATGTTATTCCTTGAAATTTTGTAATAAAAAACCATAGCATATAATTTCTGATCATGAGTTGGATTATTTAACTCCTGGGGGTTTATATTCCATATATCATAAGACAATACCTAATAATACTACATTAAAAGACTACTAATACCATTTAACGAACACTCATTTTGGATGGGATATCCACTATCACTAGAGGGAAAGTCTTAAATTGGATCATTCATGCATATTATATTTTAGTTTAAAAAAAATCATCATGAACATTTTTCACATTAATATAACTCCTTTATGATTTATCTTAGCCATAGGGATTGAAACCGAGGAATATTATTAGCGAACTGCTAATAAAAACCTGTTAAACGACAAAAAATATAAATCTATGTCACATTGAATTGTCTTATACACACTTTAACACTTTTAGATTTAGTAGGGTTATCATTTTTTCCTTTTATACAAACCATTTTTCTATGTATTAAAATTTTTTGAAAAAAAATTCACAAATAATAAATTAGTTATATTGATTCATTTGTTTAATGGTTTTAAATACAATCCATACGTGTTTTTCATGATCCTTGTTCCTATTATAAAACTCCAAAATTTCATCAATTAGCCAAAACACACACTCATTAAAATTTTCATGGAAGAATATATTTATAATATCTATAAAAATAGTTTTTTCGTTAGACAACCCAATGGGAATAAATACAAACACATATCACACATATGTAGATTAAATATAGTCTTTAGAGTATCATCCACCTTCAACTTCAACTAATGGCACCAAAAATCGATAACAATTTTTACAATGTTATTTGGTTAATAGATCGGATTACAAAAATCATCTATTATATGAAGAATGTTACTTTTTATAATAGTGATTTCATTTAATTCTCTCTAATCAATGTGAAGCCTCATGGAACCATATTTATTTTAAAAAACAGAAAACCAAACCTAATGGTAATGTACATGGATGAATGAGTCCTTTACATAATAACTCCAACAATTTAATTTTAAATTCCCAAATATTTATATGAGAAAATTAAATAGTGGGAGTTGAAATATTCTTAGCATCATGATCTACGTAAAAAATAATGTCAACCCCATGATCATGAATAATATGCAATATATTATCTGAAAAAACATCAATATTTTCATTCACTAATAGTAAATCACTAATCTGTTACATTTATTTCTTTTATAAAAAATTTCTATGTAACTTTAACAGCAATTTCTAATAAATATATCCTCTTTTTATTGGAAAAAGTGGTCTAAAATAATTGAAAAAAACATTATTGGATATGTAATCTATAATATAATGATAAAAAACTCCACATAACATCAAACTATACCATTGGAGGATAAATAATATTTTAAGGTAAGATAATTTCTATAATAAAAATAGAAATATTCCTATGAATTAGGGTATCATTAATATTTACAATTATAGTTTTCTCCAAATGATCTATCATATATTCTTAATTTTTTTTACCAATTATTCTTGAAAATTTATCATAAATTATTGAACCATAAAATCTATAGTCAATAATCGTATTGGAATAATTCTAATAAATAAGTAACATACCTATCACCACTTCATTAAATGTCCCTACACCAACCATAATAGTAGAAAAAAAAACTTTACCCACATTTATTCATTCATTCTAGTTGATTTCCATCATGTGTTACTAACAACATACACTTATTATCATAATGAACAAACTTATATCTTTGATAACATATCTACGATGGATGTAAATTTGTTAACCAATTTATTTATTGTTATATAATTGTTTCCTTTCCCTCTCATTCCCTAGACCAATCTTAAATTACTGGTAACACATTAAAATATTTTATATACATTCCTAGGAATAAATTCTAAACATTTGTCATAAGATGAAAAATTGATTTCCATTAAAGTTAATTTCATTGATAAATGGTTCCCCACTACCTTCCATCCACATTGTTTTTACTTATTTTTGTCTTGTAATACATGATCATCAGTGAACCCCATTTATACATTATCTACATAGAGATGATGTTTTTTATAACATTTTAATTCATTGAATGATAATTCCCTTACATATAACCATTTAAACCATTATTAAAACTAATTAACAATAGAGACCCTTACTATTTATAAAATAACATTACATTACTTTTTAAGAATTACTTAATAAATTACACAACGAAATGAGAAAAGACCATATTAGTCTACTTCCTTTAGAAACAAGTAAACATAATCATTGGTACATAACCAACCTAAATTATCCCCCACTATGTTTTTCTTCACTATCAGCCATCTTAGAGACATAGAATATAACACTTATCTTCATAACATGGTTGAAAGGAAAAAATAATTAGGTGTGATCTCATATGATCTATAAGGGTAAATAAGGGAGATATGTAAAAATAATCATTAGAATAAGTGTGTGAGAGCATGACCATGAAATAAGAATATCGCTCCCTACATTTCAAAGATCATAAATAAGAATCATGTCTTAAATATGGGGAGATCTTATGATTTGAATCGAAATAAAATAAGGATTGTGAGAAATTAAAACATTATACATGGATAAAACATGGAACTATGGAAAATACATAATTATATATTAATTATTTTAATGGTAGTTAATGTACTACTTTCCAAGCCCACCATGGTTGAATATGTTAACTTCCCAAAACATCTTGGTTGTAATGGTTTACACCCATTAAAATTTTAATGTAAAAAGTTGTTTACTTGTTTCTCATGAGATAAATTTTTTTATATTATACATTTGAGGGAGATTTTGGGTTAGAACATCTCATAATAAAATCATACATACTTGATCCACAAGATCATTAAAAATAATATCACAAACACAAAATGATAAAAGCATCCTAAACAAGTAATCATATCTTAACCTATATAAAAGATACTAGTTTTATAATCATTTCAACAAAGCCTAACCTATGAAAAGAAGTGGCCTTTATAAGAATATAACTTGTGAACGATATATGGGTTTCATAAACAACATACAATAAACTCCTATACCATTCAAAGAAATAAAATGGATGGAATGATGGATCCTCTCCTTAAATTGAATGAGTAACACTAATATATTTCATCTTATATGGGAAGTAATTTTGAATAATCACTTCAAAATATTTTTTTGGGAAAAATTACCTTTGTTCATGGAAAATATTTTTTTTAAGATGAGGTGAAATTTAATTTTTTTTTAAAATAATATTCCTATATCACAAGGGAATATTCAAGGAAATAATGCATCATGGAAGCATAAAAATCTATTCATTCCATTTATGTTAATATAAAACATTCTCCTTGTATATTTCTTAATAAAGACACAAATATCATTGTTTGGAAAAAGAAAAGAATATTTTTTTTATACCATGTACTAAAAAGTTAGAAATTGAAAAAATGACTTTAGAAATCATCAGAGAATAATAAACCAAGATAAGAACATATTTTTAGATAACATATACATGGATAATTAATATTCCCCATTTGAGTATTATATATAAACAACCTCAGATAATAATGAGATTGTGAAATTAACCCTCACCTTATATCTTTACTCTGACCTTACCAGTTCAAAAATCATGTATAATAAAGACATGTTTCTTATAAATATACCACAGAACAATATTTATATATTTAATATCATCTTTTACTTTCCTAAGACATTATATTACTCATTTATTATTAACTTCTTGTTGAATTTACATTTCGAGTAATAATCGATTTTTAAATAGTATATGATTTGACTTTGTATCATTGTTTCTCATACATAGATTATGATATACTAATTTCTAGAATATAGAAAATTATATTAATATCTAATATAATTATTACATTTGTTCTTATAATAATCATTAATAATAAAATAAATACACCATTCGTGGTGATTCAAGGTTGTATATATGCAAGAACATTGTTTTCATTTTATTTTTTAGGTAAAATGAGATGAATGTATATGGTGTATTAATTTTACAGAATAATTATAATGTCATATATAACATATATATCTATAAAATTCATATTTATTACCATCCATGTATAATACATGTGAATAACGATTCACATCATATCTTGTTGATGGAATGCAATATGTACTCATGAGTGACATTATCATTTTCCAAAAATATTGTTTAGTAAAAAGATAGAAATTATATTTTTAATACATAGGTGTTATTATATTATAAATATCATTTATATAGATTAAACTCATCCTTTTCTTAGTTATAAAATATGGTGGGGAAAAATTAATTACACAACAATGTGGACATTGTATGATGTACGTACTCATGCATGGATATATTATTTTTTGTAGGATGGATTAGAAGAGGGAAATAATTGCCTTATTACAATACAAACTCTTTTTTATAAAGATTATACTGTATCTGTTACATTATTATGGAAATAATATAAGTGGGGGATGTAAAATAATAAAGGAAATTGAATTGGATTCATAAAACAATTACATATTCTTTAGTTGACTTTCTTTGGATATTCTATTAAAGACAATAGGGTGTGAATTTTTGGAATACAGGGACCTTTAAAACATAACTATTAATTTTGAGAGTAAAATTGGGTAGGATTTGGTTGATATATATTCTCATGTAGGTTTGAAGAAGTGAAATATGATGTGACTTTTTATAAGAGAGTGGAGGGGAACTCTAGGAACCACTTTAAATATTAAAATAAAAAAAAATATTATTATATTTTAAATATATGAAAGGTGATATATTTAATATATAATATATGGAAGGGTTGAAATACTATCAATGAATAATTTTTTGGTAGGATTATGTAACATTAATAACCATATGATTTGGTTTTAACTTGTAGTTGAACACTTTTTCTATTACCATAAACACTGCGGTTTTTATAATTTTTGGTTAATAAATGTACTATAACATTCCAAACAATACGAAGTGAATAATTTAAGTAATATTTATCCTTATTCTTGTAATTTGGATTAATTATATTTATTATTTATTTTTATATCATTTTATAAATTATGTTTTATTTTATATTATCATTTTTTTAAATTTTGATACTATTTAAAATTTTTCTTTTATGAAATATTATAAAACCATTACAAATTCATAATAAAATGTATAATATAACAAGAAGATATCTAATGTATATCGAAATAATTGTTTGTCATTAATTATATAAAATGATATATATTTTTATATTTTTAATATTCTTAATTTGATATATCAATTAATTAATCAATTAATATATCGTCATTATTAAGTCCATTAATTAAATTATTTGTTCCCTAAAAATTAAAAAAAATTATTATTATTAAGATAAATGTATTATAATTCAATGGAATATTCATTGTCCAATTTATTTTCTATATAACCCAATCATAATTTTATTTTCTAATTAAAATTATGAGTTTGACATTTTTCACTTTTCAATAAATAAAATATTAAAAATGACAAATTCTTATACAAGTGGATTAAAATGTTATAATTTTTTAATAAAGAATTTTTTACTATAATAACAGATATCCAATTAAATTAGTTCAATTTTTAGGATAATTTTATAATTTTATAATATTATTTTTTCCTTTAATTACATGGTTTACCCTTAATCGTGGTAAATAAAAATATTAATGTTATTATTCACTATAATATTAAGTTGAACATATTATACATAAAATTTCATAATGATTAAAACCATGTAAATCTATTTTCCAAATTCAATTCATAGTAGTAACTAAATTATGTACCACACATATAACATAGATCTGTTGAGAAGGTGGGTAAAAGTAACATTTAAAAGATCAATATGTTTTTGTATGTAATATAAATATAAAAAAGATTCTATTGTCCTATATTAGATTAATAAATGTATAATTGATATATTTTGAATTTTTTTTCAATTTAAATTAAAATAATTAAACAAAAATTTTGTTTTTAACTATGAATCTATATTTTGAATTATTCATCAGAAAATAAAACTCTACATAAAAATACAAACAATTCACCCTAAGTTAATTTTGACAATAAGAATTATCAAATAAGGTTTATTTCTAATAAATATATTCTCTATTAGTGTAAAACATTTATCTTATTATTATTCACATGAGATCATAATGATTATTTCTGTTAAAAAATAGTATTTCTAAACATATATTGATTTTACCCAAAATAATTACTCTTTTCATTATCAATATGTTTTATTTATTTAGAATAATTATAAATAATATTTTAAAATTAGTTATTAAAATTCATATTACTATGTTTAATGGCTAGGTTATAAATATATCATTTAATTAATATTAATAGTAATGTGTGTTTTCAGAGAAACTCAGTGTCGTGTGTAACAAAATATAATTCAGTATTTCATGTAGTAGAAACATAACATGGTGTGGAATATAACACAATATAAACATAATTATTTTATATAATAACAGAAATCTAGATTAGCTAATATGTGATTTTACAGATATAAAAAATATTAAATTAATTCCAAAAAATAAATTCATAAATTTTCATAGTGTAACATTCAAACCCTTATAAAATGAATATCACTCTAAAATTCATCTAGGTTATCGAAGTTATAATACTTGAATGTTTCATTTAGTGAAACCAACATCAATATAATGAATTCTAAAAATTCTTTTTTAAAATTAAAAGATGAAAAATATTAATTACACAATGTAAATAATAATTCGGCGTCTATGTAGGAGAACATAGCTAATGAGTTGGTCATGAAGTAAAATCATAAATAATAATCTATATTGATAATGATCATTGATCACAAGAATGTGGGTGATCCATTGAAAATTTATAAAAACCAAAATAATTTTTTTTGAAATAATAAGATTTCAATAATATCATCAAAATGAAGATAATATGACAACCTTTTTATGTCATTATTTTTTTCATAATGTTACAAAAATCCCCTGTGATGAAATACATTATTCCTGCACAATATTATCGTTTTTCATGCCTTAGTCAATTTACACATT
Source organism: Viscum album (assembly GCA_963277665.1). Taxonomy (NCBI): domain Eukaryota; kingdom Viridiplantae; phylum Streptophyta; class Magnoliopsida; order Santalales; family Viscaceae; genus Viscum; species Viscum album. The sequence goes on along the minus strand of OY728119.1, from coordinate 1,005,399,776 downwards.
ATGTCGTATACTATATATGATGTTTTCCTTATCACTTATAAATATTTAGTATATCATGAGATCCATAAATAGAATGATTGGTCATTTTATCTATCTTTGTCAATATAAAAGGGTTAATAGAAGATATAAAATATGCATAAATCCACCCATGTTTAATAATAATTTAACATCACAAATTTATCTAATGTTTTACATAAAATTTTGACAAATGGATTATCCTATAATTCATTTGAAAACAAAAAATTCATATACAATAGAAAGAAGTGTACTAAATCAGTTTAACCCTTATCTCCCACATATCATAAGGAATCTCTTGGTTGTAACATTATAATCATGTCAATACCATCATCATGTATTTTCATAAAACATTGTAATACACTAATTTAACAAATATCCTTATTGAAAACATTCATGTTTATATATTCTTTAGTCAAATATGTTTTAAACATCATCTGTGATATCATAAACAACATGTCAATAAATCCTTAATTAGTTCCAAGGTAACTATTATTTTCAAATTTCCTTTTTCAGAACCAATATATCTTTATCAAAATATCATTTCTCAACATCATGATCATATTAAGGATTATCATTCCCTTAATCATAGTTTTTCAAAAAATATTAATGTATTACCTCAACCCCTTTTCATTGTTTTCAGTACCATTCAACATATTCTCTTAAATCCATATGTAAAAACCATAGTAGACCAATGCATAAATGTTTTTTTATTCCATAATACCATAAATTTACTTCAGCAAAAGTATTCTTTAATTACAACACATAATCACTCAATAATTCAATTACATCAATGTCATACACCACATCTATAATAGTGATGTCATCATATTTTCATTTTCCATTAACCATAATAGGTTTCTAACATCAATAATTATTGATAACCGCAGTATTAAGGCACTTATTTGCATAATAACCATTCTCAGTACACATTTATCACAAAAAATGTAGAGTTTCATTTTGTGCAACACTATCTCTATTAACATTGTTAGGTAACATCTTCCAGTAAATTAATCACTCAAAATAATTATGATATTACTTTCCTCAAATAAAGAATTCATTAGGCCCCTTAAGACAATTTCATGAATTTTTATTCCCAAACATATAGAATAATGAAAATCTCCTCATTTTCACTTCATAGTTTTTAAATTTCTCTTTAAACTCTATCAACCTCTTCTTGTCAAAACCACGAGATTGTTATGTGACACTAGCCTCTATTTGAACATTGATTTCACATAACATACTCTCTCTATAGAATATATGTTATCTTATAGAAAATTACCTTTAGATACTTATCTTTGTGACATTGATTATTTTATCCAATTTACATTCTACTTGGATGATAATTCATGAAATGAACCTCCCAAGTATCGTGAGCTAGCCTGATAGGTATGAACAAATTCATTATCCCTATTCTTAAACTCGAGAAAGTCATTCATTATATTGTAAGAAGAATCTTTGGAATGTATGTATTTAAAAATATGTTTTTGAACCCATCACAATCCTGAGATTAAATTTAATATTAGTGCCTCATATATTTAACTAGATTCCGCAACTTTTTTGTTTCTCCTTCCAAACGATGAACAACCATAATAACATTCTCATGATCTAAAAACTGAGAAATAGGCAATATATATTTATTATTATTGATATATTGTTTTATAATAATTTGATGAGAAGACCCGCTGAAAGGTGTATGTTGAATTAGGAAGGAGTTAATATATTGTTTTTCCCTACATTTCTCATTTGGAATTCTGGAATGATTTATAGATTTAGATAGCAGGGTGACGATATCAATTATATTATTTAACCCAACAGCCTTATCATTTAGTTTATAAACAACATGATGCATCATAGATTAAAATCACTAATAATGTCATTCGTTAAGGTTCCAACCACTGACTAAAACAAAAAAACACAGTGTTAGAAACTTGTTTCACAGTGAGGAATCGTCTAATCCTAAAAATTTAGTTATAGGGCACCTAAATTATAGAACCATCATTAATATATGTCCCCTTAGGATTATCATAGGTTATTTTAAGACATCTTAAATTTACAATCAATATGACAGTTCATGAAGAGTTTTTGAATTTCCTACACAAATCCACCTGGAGTGCCATGTCAGGAGTCCAGGAAAGACCATTGTATTGTACCAGGCTATACCCAGTTAGGCCCAATGAACCATTTTTGAGTTGTTACCCCTAGTTATATTTGTTCCATAGACATATATACATGTATTATATTTATATTTATGTATTCCATGAAAACCAGTTTATCTATTCTTTACCGAAATTCCAATACATTTTCCTATACTTTTCCTTATAATTATACTTATCCTTATACATTTATAGGGTTCTCATGATGTTTTTATCATCCTATTTTCCAATTTTTAACTAAACTTTTTCTCTGATACCTATTATATAGACCTTGATTTTATAATAATAATATTGCATTAATATTGTATAATTACTTAATACATTATAGAAACAAACACCCAAAGACCATATTAGTATACTTCTTTTGGCAACATGGAAAGATAAATAACTGTACATAAGTGAGTGACATTATCTCCCACTAGATTCTTCTATAATAGTATATTTCTTATACACCTCAAAACATAATACATATCTTCATAACCTAGTTGAATGGAAAACATAAAATGTGTTGATATTAGATGTTTATTAAGAACAAACAGGGGTGACATATAAATATAATCATCGGTATATGGGTATAAGAGCATGATCATGAAGTTATGAGATCATACCAAGCATATCAAAGATCATAAACAGGAATCATGGAATAATGATGGGTATATCATAAGACATTAATCATAATGAAATAAATAAAAAAACCATGAATGCAAAAAATACAAATAAAACATAGAACAGTGAAAAGCACATAAGAATATATTAATTATTTGCATGGTAGATGAGGCATTACTACCTAGGACATCATGGAAGGAAAGGTTTACTTCAATGACCATTATAGTGGAAAAAGTCCTTTATTAATATCTCATGAGATATAATTCATTACAAAATGCTTTAGAGGGCGATATAAGTCCCACCAATCTCATAATGATATAAAATATACCTATAACACAAGATCCAAACCAATAATATCATAAACCATTAAATGAAATTAGTATCCTAAATATGTAATAATCTCAAAACCCATGGGTAAGAGAAAAGTCACATCATCATTTCATTAAAGCATAAATTGTGAAAATCTAGGGGGTTTATAAGAGTATAAATCATGGAAGAGAAATTGGTTTCTTAATCCACATTACATAAATAAATAATAAATTAAGAGAAAAATTATTAATTAAAACATGGATCATTTCCCATAAACGCATGAGTAACACTAATGTATGTCATCTATGATGGAAAATAATTTTGAAATATCACTTGACCATAATATGTTAGGATGGTATACATTTTTTTTTCAAAACATTTTATTTTCATAAAATGATGTCAAATTTTAAAAGGAAAATTTTTTGTGGGAAATTATCCACAAAAAAAATAATAGAAGATAAATGAAAATAATTTTTTTATGAATTAATAAAAATATATTAATTCTTTATATGTTAAATGAAAACATTCTCCTTATACATTTTATGAAAATTTCACAAAGTAAATTCTTTGGAAAATGAAGAAAATATTACTTCCAAAATTTGTAGTATAATGTAAAAAATGGATAAAATGATACTATAAATCCATAAAATCATGGTAAAACATTTTATGAAAACATTTCTAGAAAACATTTATATGGATGATAAATATTCACCTATATATTCTTATTTAAAAACAAACTTACATAAGAATGAGATTATGAAATTAGCCCTTACATTATATCTTATCACTAATAGTGCCCCTTAAATAAACATTTATAATAAATACCATTTTATTATACATCTATAAAAGTAATATATTCTTATATTTGATATTAAATATTATTTTCTATATACATTATATTCCCCTGTTGTTATTAACTTCTTGTAAATGTTTTTTTTCAGGCGATATCTTCTTTTTTAATCATATGTGATTTGACATTTTATTGTTGATTCTCATATATAGATCATGGTTTACATATTTAAAAATATAAAAAATATTATAAATATTTTATGTTTTAGGTATATAATTATTTATTAAAATCATTAATGATAATCAAAATACACTGTTCATGGAAATGTTATTCCCCTCATACACATAAAAGTTATTTGCATTTTGTTTTCAGGTAAAATGAAAGAATTATATGATATATTATTAATATATAATAATTTTAATGACATACATAACACAAATATTAATAAAATTATCCTTATTACGATCAATGTTTAATATAGGTGAATAATGTGTCACATTACATCCTGGAGATGGTAAGACATACGTACTCACAGGCATTGCTATCATTTTCAAATACATTAGATGTTCAAAAGGTAGTTTTGATATTATTATTAAAATGGTAGAATTATATTATAAATATAATATATAATAAATAAAATCCTTATAATTTTTAGTTACAAAATATGGGTATGAAGAAACGATTAAACTAAAGTGTGGATTGCATATGTCGTTCGTACAAACACTTGGTGATATTGAATTTTATAGAATGGATAAACGGAGGGATGTTGTAATTTCATAATCATAATAAAATATAATAATATAGATTATACTGGTGTTATTTATTTTTATTTAATAATATAAAATGGTGTAAAAGAAGAAAAAAAATGAATTTGATTGGTAAAACAATTATCTCCTCATTAGTGGGATGGCATTGGATCTCCTCCTATGAAAACTGTGGATTGATTTTTTGGAATACCATGACCTATATTAGTTAAAAATGATTTTTTAGAGGATAATTGGTTATGGTTAGGTCAATCTAGAAGGCTCAAGTTGGTGTGAGGATGCGATGGAGGATGTTTCCTTTTATAAGAGATGGGAGGGGCACTCTAGGAAACACTTATAGTGTTAAAATTATATAATTGTGTTTTGAATTTAAAATATATAAAAATTAAGTTATGTAAAATCTAATTTGAGTACGGGTCAAAATTATCTCAAACAATGATTTCTATATTGGTTTAGCTAAAATTTTTAACCTTATCTTTTAGGTTTAGCACTTAGTTAATCCCTTTAAATCTTACCATGACATCTTACATTTTTTAATTTTAATGGTTAATATAATTAATATTAAATGCCAAAAGAATAGATAGTATATCATTGATGAAATATTGAAACATATTATAGCTGTTTATCTACATTATATATTTTTATGAATTTTATTTCATTTTATAAAATGTTTGTTTTTATAGTATTATTTATGTCAATTTTGAAACTATTTATAATTTGTCTTTTTTAAATAATAAATTCACAACATTATACCATTGAAATAACACATATAATATAAATATAACATGAATAATTTATATATAAAATTAGTGGTTGTCATCAATTATTTCAAATTATAATTATAATAATTTTTTACGATCATTAAAATGGTATTTCCATTAATTATGCAATTAATGCATCATTATTATTCTAGACATGAATTAAATATTTTATTTTATAAAAATTGTAAATAAATTTTCATGATGAAATTAAATGTATTATATTTCAAATGAACATTTATATTTGAATTTATCTTATGAATACCCCTATGTTAAATTTGATTTAATTAGTAAAATATTATGTATTCCATTTTTAACTTATCTTTAAAAACAATATAATAAATTCCAAATTTTTACACAAGTAGACCGAAAATGTTATGAATTTTATGTAACGTTTATTTAATACGATTCTCACTTATCCAATGAAGTTTGGATAGGTTTGGGGGTAATTTTATTATTTTATATAATAATTATTACCTTTAATTACTCAGTTAACCATAAATAATTTTAAATAAAAACAATAATGTTAATATTAACCAAAAATAAAACAATAGATCATATTATTCCAAAAAAATCATACAAATTACAACCATTTTTGTATTTTCTTCAAATTTAATTCATTGAACTAACATAAATTACATTGAAATGAATCCCGCATATGTGGGGAGGGGGTTGGTAAAAGAGATATTCAAAAGATCTGCAAGTTTTTCTATATAATTTTAATATAAAAAATATTCAGATGTACTACATTGAATTAATATATGTATACTTTATTTATTGTTCCATTACAATCAAAATAATGTATAATTATTAAATGCAAAACGTAGTTTTTACCTACAATGCAATGTTTTTCCCTCTTCATCAAATAATGAAGCTTCACAAAAAAATTATAAAAGTTCACCCTATGTTACTTTTGACATTAAGAATTAAAAAAAATATTTTAGGAAATTAAATTTCTATGTGTGTTTGGAATTAATTTTTTTTCAATGAAATTACTAAAGATTTTTTCCTAAAAAAAGATCATATTTATAAACATATAACAATTTTACCAAATGTAATTATGATTTTCATTATCAATATGTTTTTTTCTATAGAACCATTATAAATATTATATTATAATTAGGTTTTACTATTAATAATATGAATTTTAATGGATAGGTTATAGCAATTCCATTTAAATAATTACAATGTTAATGTGTTTTTACACATAATCATAATGTTTTGTGTAATTCAAGCCATGTCGATGTTGCATGTACAACAAAATTAATTTGGTATTACATAAAATGATATTAAAAAAAGTGATTTTATATAACAATATAAATCTATATTCAGTGTCACATGAAGAAAAAAATATCAAAAAAGACAAAATTAACATGAAACAAAATTCACCAAATCCTCAGAATTGACATTAATATTAATATGCAATTCCTAGAAAATATCTGGCATATACATGTCCAATATTATAAAATGTTACTCATATGTATCTATATTACTTTTTTATTTTTCTATAATTTTTATAATTATTTATCCATAATGATTCAAAATATCATAGGGATATTATTATCAAGGAATAGATTCAAAAATGTTTCCCATACCATTGAAGCAAGATCATATATCCCACTTATATTCTTTAGAAACGTCCACAATATATCAAATTAACATTTAAAATGATTAATGGAAGTGGGTTATATTTGGACATTACAAACTCCCAATGACTTCAAATATATTCTCACATGAATTAATTCTTCCTTCAACTACCACAAGTTAGAATATTCAATGAATGATGGAGGTTGTATTCTCATAAAATCATCAACTATCACCATACGTGTAATGACCTAACTTTTCATGAACTTTTAACTCATAGTTTTTTGTTTAAAATCATTTGTCATCTTCTAAAATGTGCCATATAGCTTATAGAAGGTATCATGAGAGTTCAAATCTTATGTGAATCCCAAATCTTCAGAAGTTAGAGGGATATACTAAGTTGTACGGTTAGCTTGTGGTTAGTGATAAAAGTGAGACTCAAACGTTTATAGAACTGAGTGCATAGTAAGGGGATGTATGGTTTTAATGAATAATGGGAGATTTTTCCCAATCCTATGTGGATATTCTGGAAATTATAGAAATTTCATTTCACATGTATTTTGAATGGTTTTACAAACCATGCACCAAGCCCCTAAAAAGGGGGATCTTCAATATTGATTAGTTAATAGTTGGTGCAAGATTAGGATAACCAAGCGGTCAAACCATGAAACACCATTTTTTGGAGAATTTAAAATTTTCCCTCGAAAATGTTTTTACCCTCCCATATATTTTCATTTAAAATTGTAACATAATTAATCATAATTTTTTCTTATTTTGTTTATTGTTATATCTCATAAAGTGTTTTGGTTTGAGACCATATGCCCAATTTTCATACCATTGATACGTTCTTCTGATTTATCCCATTATTTCTCAATTGAATGGATGACATAGGATGATGAGAGTGTTACAAGACAATGGTAGGTATTAAAATAATTTCACCAAAATTTTTATGTGTTTTTATAGATTCATAATTGTGATTGACAGCTGATATTTTCCACGTCATGACATAAAACATGAATTTCTTTGTCAACATTATTTAAAAATGGTTACATACTCTTATTGACTGATGTTCATTATTAGAGATTTATTACCTCTTGGATACCACCCATTTGGGTGACTATAATTAATTAACCACCCCCAAAAAATGTTTAATTTTTCTAGACACCATATATGTGGTCGATCTTGACCTGGATTTTCTTTATCCCTTTATATTAGTTAAAATTTATTTATTAAAGTTTATTAAAGTTGGTGTAATAGAGATTCAATTTGGTTTTTATTTATAAACATTAATTATAAGAATTGTGAAAACCATGGATACACTATGTTAAATCATTATAAATTATTTAAAGGCAATCTCCAATGAATATTATTATTTTACCATGAATTTTTGTTAGTGGTAAAAAGTTAAAGGACTTGTTGGGAAAGACACTCTAATCTCCCTTAGGATGGGTAATGTATAAGGCCCCAGCCTTAAACCTTACTTAATCTTGAGTTAATACAAGATTACACATTGAGGATCTTTTTAGGTTTAGAGTTTTAGAGAATTAGATCATAAACTTGCATTACATTCCACATATAAACAAAGTGGTTACATAAATATAGTATTCTTCTTTCCCATCAATGGAAACAGTTTTAAAATAAAACATGGATTCTTTATTGACACTTCCTTGACACTATCATCATATCATGTACCTTTCCCTTGTCTTGTGAAAACATTTCAAAAAACTTGGGATGAGCATAAAAAGCTCAGTAAGGGATATAAAAATATATGGAAAGGAAACATGGGTACATATATACATAAAAATGAAATCATACTTTACCCATAAAACATAAGCACTTCAACATACCTCATCAAATCATGAATAAATCATAGAAATCATAATACATAATGGTAACTTGAGGCATTCATAACATTCTTACGTAGGGAGTAACCCTCTTGGTTACGTTTGGAATACCCATCACAGTATATTCCCTAAATCTCTTCAGAGAAACTTAACGTTACACTCCTATGCGTTACCCAATGCATTGGTGAGATATATCGGGCTGACCCGCCCTTAGTTTATCAGGGAACCACCCATCTTCATAATAATTCCCAAGAACCTCAACATAATCATATCACATAAAACATGCATAAAGGAATCATAACATTTCCACCTTTCAATCACAAGATATAAATACAACACATTTATATAAAAACATTATTAAAACCATTTTCAATACCAAAATAAAATAAAATTAAAACATGGTATTTATTTTTCTTTTATAAAGAATGTATGGCTTGTAGAGGAAGTCGAAACTCAAATAATGGTCTCGGTGGCAGGGAAGTAGTTGCGCCACATACGTACGACAAAAACATCCCCTTTTGTTGTTTAGTAAACACTTCGTATAAAAATATTCCTTTTGAATAAACATAAAATTCAAAGGGGTTTATACACCATATAAAAGATGGTTGTGTATAAAACAAAATATGCCTCAATGAAAGGAGATTGAGACGAAGTCCCATACCTCGGGTCCGAATTGACTCGGTCGTTCTTTAATCTCCCGAATAATAAACATGTGTTAATTTATACTTGTTTAAGAACCTTTTTAATGTTCATTATTCCTTTTATATCACTAATTGCCATGTCATGAACACTATGTAATTATTTTAGTTAATAACGGTTGTTTTAACGATCATTGGTACTTGAGTAAAAAATAAACCCTTTATAATTACAAGTTTTCCATGTAACCATTATATCCAGAATTATAATAATGATTTATATATCATATATATCATATATATACAGTATATACATGCATTTATAATATTGCATAATCATTTAGAGGTACGAAATGAAATGCACCGTTCATGGAGACGGTAAGCCGTACGTACGCATGAACGCTACTTTCATTTCTATTTCGTATTTTATAGAATGGAATCATAATGATATAAAGGTATATTATAATTCCAGTATAATATCATATATAATATCATAGTTCCATCCTTTATACATCCCACATATGGCATTTAACGAATCAAATCACTTTGACGGGGCGGTAGTCCGCACTTCCTTAAATGAAGATCTCGCGTTTACCCATAATGGAAACCATAAAGGTATGCCCAAAATGAAAAATAAAGAAGCTTAAGGAAAACATAAACATATTATATATCATATATAAATAAAGTGACATCATAATGGCCACCTTTGAAGGTGTTAAAAGAATGTTGAACAATCATCGTTTCAGGAGGCAGAAATTCGCCATCCACGGAAACAGTATGTTCTTTAACAATTAGATGTAGTTGTGTGTAAGTGTAGATCGAATCCTTCTTATAACAACATCCTAGTATAATGAGGATACTAGAGTTGTTACAAAAGAAAAGAATAAAAAGGGTTTATGGGGTTGGAGAAGCAAAATACAACAAAAGGACTCAAGTGAAGACATTACCTTAAAATCGGGCAACTCTCTTAGATTTGAGCTCAAAGGCTTCCTTGGGAAGACTTCTGCCCAAAGTGAGGATTCAAGGAGTAATAGAGGGTTGTGTAGAGACAAAATGGGCAGGGTTTGGCAGAGCCAAAGGCTTTGGGAGTGTGGGTAAGAAGGTAGAGGTGGGGGCCTTTTATAAGAGGAGAGGAGGGGCACTCTTGGAAGGTAAAGAAAAGGCACTTTATTGTAAAATGGTATTCAGATTTAAGAGGTCGCACATTGATGTTTTTCAAGGATAAGGTGATAAGGTTTCGAAATCCACCCATCCAATAGGGTTTGGCCATGTGTAGGGCTTAGAATTTACATTATCATTCCATTTTATTTAAAACGTTAAATAATGAGGTCATCGCTGCATCATCATGATGTCAGAAATAATTTAATTTATTTAAAGTATAAAAATTATAAAAAAAATACTATGATGTAGGAAATCCTTTTAGATTTCCAATGACTATTTATAATAAAAAATCTGATCTTTATAACCCCATGTAAAAATTGTTTTAGTAAAACATCTCATGTTTGTGACATTTCCCAACCAAAGTGGCTCCATGGGGTGCCCAAGTTGAACCATGGATTGTCTTGGTCTGACATGACACATCCAATGAGGGTAGGACATGTTTCAAGCTCATCTCATTTTATTAAAGCATTATTTTTACCTTAAACTACACTAATTATCTCTAATCGCGATTAAGATCATAAGAGTTACTATTCACCAAAAAATTATTTTAATCTCATTGAACCACAGTTTACTTCTTAATGACAACCATGTATGTCGGATTTTTGAAATTCAAAACACAGAAGTGGTAAAATTTCATTTAAACGAAAAATCAGTTTTTATAAGTACCACTTAGTGGTTTCACTATTCATCAAAAATTGATGTTTTTCAGAAAAATACAAAAAATTCACCCTAAGATATATTTGATATTCCAAATTCAAAAATGAAGTCTATTTTACAAAATTAAAAAAATATAAGTCACATTAATTAATTTAATAATTAATTCCCACTGTCATGACAAATAGCGTGTTTTTATGAAACAATAAGTATCAAAAGATTGACACCAGTTTAAGTCCAATTTCAAAGTGAAATTGATTCCAATGACCACCATTGGATTAAATGGTAAAAATATATTCTAATTTCACTTCAAAACCAATTCAAAAGATAATCTAATCATATAAATATATTAGATTAAAAGCAGTTTTGATGTAAAATGCAGTATTTTCACTATTCATTAAAAAATGAACATTGTCTGAAAAATACCAAAAATTCACAAAAAGTTAATTTTGATGTCCCAATCATAAAGAATAAGTTTATTTTGACAAACATACCTTATAAAATTGTCAAAATATTGATTTAAAAATGGTTTTCCATCAAAAGGCAGTAAAACAATGTTATAAAAATATTAGTGTACTCCATGCTTAAGATTGGATTTATTTTCATTTTAAGCCTCTAAAACACTATCTAATTCATTAATAGACATAGATAAAAATACCAATTACTCATTAATTACTTGGGATGTTACATCCTTACCCCCTTTTGAAAATTACGTCCCCGCAATTTATTTACTTATCGAATAAATGGGGGTACTTATCCCTCATTGCATTTTCAGAGTCCCATGTTGCCTCTTCCATCATGTGGTTTTTTCACAAAATCATTACCTGATTAATCACCTTATTCTGTGACACTTGCTCTCTGTGGTCAAGAATCTGGACCGGTTGTTCCTCATAAGATAGGTTCTCTTCCAGCTGAACTACCTCTGGACTCAAAACATGAGATGGATCTGGCATATACATTCTCAACATCGAAACGTGAAAAACATTGTGTACCTGAGATAAACTCAGAGGTAAAGCCACTCGGTAAGCAACTGATCCAACTCTCTCCAGAATTTCATATGGTACAATGAACCTTGGACTCAGCTTTCCTTTCCTACCAAATCTCATCACACTTTTCCATAGAGAAACCTTGAGAAAAACATGACCATCTACCTCGAAAGATAGATCATTCCTCTGGTTATCCGCATAACTCTTCTGCCTGCTCTGAGCTGTTCTCATGTGCTTCTGAATCAGCTGAACTTTTTGTACCATCTCTTCTACCAATTCTGGTCCCATCAACTTCCTTTCACCCACTTCATCCCAGAAAGATGGAGTTCGACACTGCTTCCCATATAACGCCTCAAATTGAGCCATCTGTATACTGGAATTAAAACTGTTATTATATGAAAATTCAACCAAAGAAAGATGTTGGTCCCAACTTCCCTGATAATCCATAGAGCAAGAACGTAGCATATCCTCCAATGTCTGAATTGTTCATCTTGACTGCCCATCTGATTGAGGATGAAAAGTTGTACTAAAATTTCATTCTGTACCCAACGACTTCTGAAGGCCTTTCCAAAAGTTAGAAGTGAACCTGGGATCACGATCAGATACAATGGAGAGGGGAACTCCATGTAACCTGACTCTCTCTTTAATATACAAATGGGAAAGTTGATCTAGGGAAAAAGAATCTCATATATCAAGGAAATGAGCAGATTTATTCAAGCGATCAACAATAACCTAGATTGCATTATTACCTTGAGATGTCTTCGGTAATACAACAAAAAAGTCCATGGATATATTCTCCCATTTCCAGTCTGGAACTGGTAAAGGCTGAAGCATCCGTTTCGGTAACTGCCGCTCTGCTTTAACCTGTTGACATGTCAAACACTTCACAGTAAAATCAGCAATATCTCTTTTTATTCCATCCCACCTGTAATACTCCCGCAGATCTCTGTACATCTTAGTACTTCCAGGATGAACTGAAAACAGAGAACTAAGAGCTTCACATAACAACTCTCTCTTCAACTGTGAATCACAAGGCACACACAATCTCTTCCCAAATCTCAAAACATAATCATTATCAATGTTGAATTCAGGCAACTTACCTTTCTGAACCAGCTCTACCTTTTTCGGCAACTCACTGTCTTGCTTCTGTGCTTTCTTGATTCTATCTGATAGAGATGATCTCACTGATACCTGAAACAAAACAAAAGAACTTCCTACACCAAGAACTTCTATGCCAAAGTTCATCAAATCCTTAACCAAAGGATCACGTTCCAAATGCAACATTGCTAATGAAGCATTACTTTTTCGACTCAAAGCATCATCCACTTTATTTGTTTTTCCCGGATGGTAATGAATTATACAATCATAATCCTTGATTAATTCCATCCATCTCTTCTATCTCATGTTTAACTCTTTCTGAGTGAATATATACTTTAATCCTTTGTGATCAGTATATATTTCACACTTTAATCCATACAAATGATGCCTCCAAATTTTTAAAGCGAAAACAACAGAAGATAATTCCAAATCATGTGTAGGGTAATTTACCTCATGAGTTTTCAACTGTCGTGAAGCATAAGCAATTACCTGATCATTCTGCATTAGGACGCAACCAAGTCCTTTCAATGAAGCATCACTTTATATAACAAACTCACCATTCCTGGAAGGTAGTACCAAAACTGGAGCATTCATCAATCTTCTTTTCAATTCCTGAAAACAATCATCACATTCTTTTTTCCAGATAAACTTAACACCCTTCCGAGTTAGCTTAGTCATTGGACTAGATAACCGTGAAAAATTTCTAACAAACCTTCGGTAATATCCTGCCAAACCATGGAAACTACAAATCTCTGTTACATTTGCGGGTCTTGGCCATTCTTCAACAACCTTTGTTTTTATAGGATCAACAGTTATCCCATCTTTAGAAACAATATGACCAAGGAAAGAAATTTGTTGCAACCAAAAATCACACTTGCTGAATTTTCCATACAGTTTCTTTTCTTTTAAGGTTTGCAAGATAACCCTTAAATGTCTTTCATGCTCCTCTTTACTTTTAGAAAACACCAAAATATCATCAATGAAAACCACCACAAACTTTTCCAAGAACTCATGGAAAATTCTATTCATTAAGTCCATGAATACAGCAGGTTCATTGGTTAGCCCAAAAGGAATTACTACTAATTCATAATGGACATATCTTGTACGAAACGCGGTCTTCAGAACATCTTCTTCCTTCACATTTAGTTGATGGTACCCCAATCTCAAGTCAATCTTTGAAAAAAACTGAGCTCCCTGGAGCTGATCAAATAAATCATCGATATGAGGAAAAGGATATTTGTTCTTAACAGTGATGTTATTCAAGGCTCTATAATCAATGCAAAGTCTCATTGAACCATCTTTCTTTTTAACAAATAAAACAGGAGCACCCCATGGTGATGTGCTAGGTCGAATGAAACCTTTATCTAATAAATATTGCAATTGCTCCTTCAACTCTAAAAGTTCAATTTGATCCATTCGATAAGGGGGTTTTGAAATTGGCTTAGCATCAGGAACTAAGTAAACAGTAAACTAAACTTCCCGGTCTGGTATTATTCCAGGAAACTCATTAGGAAAAACATCAGGATACTCATTTACCACTAGCACATCATTAATCTGAACAGTTCCTTTATTTTCATCGATGTGTGCAAGGTAACATTCATTTCCATCTTTTACAAGTTTTTTGGCCTCTTGATAAGTTATCAACAGTAAGGGTTCATTATTGTACACAAACTGAAAGCCTTTCTGAAAAGAAACTTCTTTAGCTCTACAGTCAATCTTAGTGTGGTAAATATAGAGGAAATCCATACCCAGGATAACATCAAACTCTTCTAGAGGTAGAACAATAAGGTTTTCAAGTAGGTACTTTCCACAGATGAGGATATGAAGATTCTTATAAATTCTTTTTGCCTCAACATTTCCCCCATGAGTTTTTACCAAATGTTCAGGAGTCATTTCTTGAGATGGTATTCCCATTTTAGTAGAAAAGGTTTCAGAGATGAAAGAATGTGTAGACCCCGAATCAAACAACACACTGGCATAATCTGAAAAAAAAACAAAGTACATGATACAACTTCATTTGATGGCCCGACATCTGCTGAAGTAGTTGCAAAGGATTTCACCACCCCTTTCTGCTTTTATTATAACTTCTTCTCATCACCCAAGCTCTTTTTCGGACACTCATTTTCATAGTGACCCATCTCATTGCACTTATAACATTTCACTAACTGTAAATCAAATTTTGTCTTACCATCACCCTGATCTTTTCCAGTGTAATCACGAGCCTTATGTCCCATCTTACCACATCAGTAGCACTTTCCAGAATTCAGAAGCCATTCCCCAGCATGCCTTTTTCCACATTCATCACAAACTGGAAACTTAGTTTTCTTACCGTCATGCTTTTTTGAAGAATTCTTACCTTTCTCCTGCCACCTCAGTCTCTTCTTCTATTGGTTGTTATAGAACACTTGATCATTGGCAAACTCCATTTCCACCTTCTTAGCAAATCGAACAATCTTTTCATAACTTTTAAACTCACTAGAAGCTAATTCCCATCAATATTTTGGCTTTAATCCTGAGTAAAAACGATTGATTTTACTATCAAGGTCTCGGTTAAAATTTGGAGCATACCTTGCCAATCGAGTGAACGTTTCTTCCTAGTAAGCCACTGAGTCTTCCTCTTACCTCAATTCCAAGAATTGATTTTCCATCCTAAGTTGAACAGCCATAGGAAAATACTTCTCAAGAAACATACCTTTGAATTCATCCCAGTTGAGAGCATCAATCTCATCAGCGTCCCTGATATTTTTAACCATCAACCACCACTGATCTGCTCCACCCTCCAAATGGTAAATAGAAAGCCTAACCTTTTGATTGTATGAACACCACATGACATCAAAAATCTTCTCCAGTGCTTTAATCCACCCTTCAGCTAACACAGGGTCAGATGATCCTTTGAATTATGGGGGATGTTGCCTCATGAAATGTTCCACCACTGACATGTTCCTCTGCGATTGATCTGGCTGATCTCGTGTATGGATACCACTGCCATTTATCACTTGAGTCAACTACGCCATTACTGCAACAAACTGTTCATTTCCAATTCCGACCATCTCATGATGCTGATTTGGATGGTTATTTCCTTCTACATGCCTTCCTAGCACTGCTTCCCTGTTTCCTCTACGGAAAACCATTCTGACCAAACATTTCTTAGATGAAGCAACATGGTAATCTTCAAATACTATATCACTTCAATTTGACCATAAAAAAATTTGGATAATAATTTAATAGAATTATTACTCCTAAAGTTATCTAAACCGACCTCTGATACCAACTATAAGGCCCCAGCCTTAAACCTTACTTAATCTTGAGTTAATACAAGATTACACATTGAGGATCTTTCCAGGTTTCGAGTTTTAGAGAATTAGATCATAAACTTGCATTACATTCCACATATAAACAAAGTGGTTACATAAAGATAGTATTCTTCTTTCCCATCAATGGAAATAGATTTAAAATAAAACATGGATTCTTTCTTGACACTTCCTTGACACTATCATCATATCATGTACCTTTCCCTTGTCATGTGAAAACATTTCAAAAAACATGGGATGAGCATAAAAAGCATAGAAAGGGATATAAAAATATATGGAAAGGAAACATGGGTACATATATACATAATAATGAAATCATACTTTACCCATAAAACATAAGCACATCAACATACCTCATCAAATCATGAATAAATCATAGAAATCATAAGACATAAAGGTAACTTGAGGCATTCATAAAATTTTTACATAGGGAGTAACCCTCTTGGTTACGTTTGGAATACCCATCACAGTATATTCCCTAAATATCTTCGAAGAAACCTTAACGTTACACTCCTTTGTGTTACCCAATGCATTGGAGAGCTATATTGGGATCACCCACCCTTAGTTTATCACGGAACCACCCGTCTTCATAATAATGCCCAAGAACCTCAACATAATCATATCACATAAAACACGCATAAAGGAAACATAACATTTCCACCTTTCAATCACAATATATAAATACAACACATTGATATAAAAACATTATGAAAACCATTTTCAATACCAAAATAAAAGAAAATTAAAACATGGTATTTATTTTTCTTTTAAAAAGAATGTATGGCTTGTAGAGGAAGTCGAAACTCAAATAATGGTCACTGCGGCGGGGAAGTCATTGTCGCCGCATACGTACGACAAAAACATTCCCTTTTTTCGTTTAGTAAACGCTTCGTATAAAAATATTCCTTTTGAATAAACGTAAAAGTCAAAGGGGTTTATACACCATATAAAAGAAGGTTGTGTATAAAACAAAATATGCCTCAATGAAAGGAGACTGAGATGAAGTCCCATACCTCGGGTCCGACATGACTCGATCGTTCTTTAACCTCCTGAATAATAAACTTGAGTTAATTTATACTTGTTTAAGAACCTTTTTAAAGTTCATTATTCCTTTTATATCACTAATTTCAATGTCATGAACACTATGTAATTATTTATGTCAATAACGGTCGTTTTAACGATCATTGGTACTTGAGTCAAAAATAAACCCTTTATAATTACAAGTTGTCCATATATCCACTATATCCAGAATTATAATCATGATGTATATATCATATAAATCATATATATACAGTATATACATGCATTTATAATATTACATAATCATTTAGAGGTAATAAATGAAATGCACCGTTCATGGAGACGGTAAGCCGTACATACGCATGAACGCTACTTTCATTTCTATTTCGTATTTTATAGAAAGGAATCATAATGATATAAAGTTATATTATAATTACAGTATAATATCATATATAATATCATAGTTTGATCTTTTATATGTCCCACATATGGTATTTAACGAATCAAATCACTTTGAGGGGGCGGTAGTCCGCACTTCCTTAAATGAAGATATCTCGTTTACCCATAATGGAAACCATAAAGGTATTCCCAAAATGAAAAATACAGAAGCTTAAGGAAAACATAAACATAATATATATCATATATAAATATACTGGCATCTTAATGTCCACTTATGAAGGTGTTAAAAGAATGTTGAACAATCATCGTTTCGGGAGGCAGAAATTCACCATCCACGGAGACAGTATGTTCTTTAACCATTAGATGTAGGTGTGTGTAAGTGTAGCTCGAATAATTATTATAAAAACATCCTAGTATATTGAGGATACTAGAGTTGTTACAAAATAAAAGAATAAAAAGAGTTTAGGGGGTTGGAGAAGCAAAATAAAACAAAAGGACTCAAGTGAAGACATTACCTTAAAATCGGGTAACTCTCTTAGATTTGAGCTCAAATGCTTCCTTGGGAAGCCTTCTGCCCAAAGTGAGGATTCAAGGAGTAATAGAGGGATGTGGAGAGCCAACATGGGCAGGGGTTGACCGAGACAATGGCTTTGGGTGTGTGGGTAAGGAGGTAGAGGTGGGGTCTTTTATAAGAGGAGAGGAGGGGCACTCTTGGAAGGTAAAGAAAAGTCACTTTATTTTAAAATGGTATTCGGATTTAAGAGGTCCCACATTTATTTGTTTCGATGATAAGGTGATAAGGGTTCTAAATCCACCCATCCAATAGGTTTTTCCCATTGTAGGTCTTAGAGTTTACATTATCATTTCATTTTATTTAAATCATTAAATAATGAGGTCATCATTGCATCATCATGATGTCATAAATATTTTAATCTATTTAAAGTATAAAAATTATAAAAAAAATACTATGATGTAGGAAATCGTTTTATCTTTCCAATGACTATTTATAATCAAAAATCGGATCTTTATAACCCCATGTAAAAATTGTTTTAGTAAAATATCTTATTTTTGTGTCATTTTTACTTTTACATTAAATAAAAAGTTATTTATTTAATTTCCCAACCAAAGTGGCTCCATGGGGTCCCCAAGTTGACCCATGGATTGTCGTCGTCGTCCATGACACATCCAATGAGGTTAGGATATGTGTCAATCTCATCTCATTTTATTAAATCATTATTTTTACCTTAAACTACACTAATTACCTCTAATCCCGATTAAGAACTTAAGAGTTAATATTCACCAAAAAATTATTTTAATCTCATTGAACCACATTTTACTTCTTAATGACAACCATGTATGTCAGATTTTTGAAATTCAAAACACAGAAGTGGTAAAATTTCATTTAAATGAAAAATCAGTTTTTATAAGTACCACTTAGTGGTTTCTATATTCATAAAACCTTGAAGTTTTTCCGAAAAATACAAAAAAAATAACCCTAATCTATATTTGATATTCTGAATTCAAAAATTAACTCTATTTTAAAAAATTAAAAAAATATAAGTCACATTAATTAATTTAAAATTTAATTCCCACTGTCATGACAAATAGCGTGTTTTTATGAAACAATAAGTATCAAAAGATTGACACTAGTTTATGTCCAATTTCAACGTGAAATTGATTCCAATGACCACCATTGGATTAAATGATAAAAATATATTCTAATTTCACTTCAAAACCAATTCAAAAGATAATCTAATCATATAAATAAATTAGATTAAAAATCAGTTTTGATGTAAAATACAGTATTTTTCACTATTCATTAAAAAATGAACATTGTCTGAAAAATACCAAAAATTCACACAAAGTAAATTTTGATGTCCCAATCATAAAGAATAAGTTTATTTTGAAAAAAATAGCATATAAAATTTTCAAAAGATAAATATAAAAATGTTTTTCCATCAAAAGGCAGTAAAACAATCTTTTAAAAATATTAGTGTACTCCATGCTTAAGATTGGATATATTTTCATTTTAAGCCTCTAAAACACTATCTAATTCATTAATAAACATAGATAAAAATATCTATTACTAATTACTTACTTGGTATGTTAAATAATGGGCATGGTATATCACACCCTTTACATTTATTTGGATGATGTGCATTAAATTCCATGTTCCTTTGCATCATGTATCGGGAATTATTACTCTTCTACACTATCTTGAGTGATGATCCTTATTTCTCATATTCCCAAGATATTCATCGATTATTCCTTCTTTACAACTTATAGCTCATCTGAAATGATATGGAAGCCCGGGTTATTCCCATGGAACCACAAGAACATAGTATTCATGTACAATATTACATATTTCCATACATATAAAGTATTTATACATGTATACGTATTATATATTTATTTGACTAATTATAAATGGCTAATGATTAAGACTAATATTACCAAATTTCAAAGTAGGTTGAGTCGGCCTAGTGTTCTAGAAGAACTGGTGATGACATGTATTTTTTTCATGTTTAAGTTTCTAATACACCTACACACTGTTATTAGCTAAGCACTAGATAAATTATTATAGAAACCATTGGTGGTGGCGTTTAAAAATTTATCTCACCCCTTATCTGTGATTCTATTTGTACCTTGGAAATCATTATAATCTCATGTATTGATAGAAGAAAGAATCCTTTTATGGAATGTTGATCAGTTTTTTTATAGCATGGATCATTAGAGAAGAAGGCATAGCACATTAATGTAATGGTTTTGGAGATTTCTTTTTATAATTTTTTATTTTTTTGTATAGAATATTGTATATTCAAGTACTATTTACCCAATATATCCCATTCGTTGTATATCAACATTAAATGAAATCATTTTTTATAAGACTGTAACAATGGATTGATTATTTTTATAGCTTTATAGATTTAAACATTCATTGTGATGCTTATATGTGTTATTTTATTCTTATGTACTATTAGTTATTTCATGCTTGCACGATTTTTATTTACTTTATATTACTAATTTACTACTCTAATAAGTGGGAACACTCTCCCCATGGTACTCCCATATACCCTCACTTGTAGTTGGTAGCCTTTGAAATATAGGGAGGTTCTCTTGAGGCCCTATGACCCCCATGCTGGGGAAAACTTTTTGTGCCTCCTAGGTCTTAATGTTACTAACTAGTATCATAATAGTTATTTATTTTTGTTTTTCATAATTTTTGTGTGTTATAAAGGATAATAAAGAAGGTAATTGAATTTTTAATAATAATATTTCTTGTATTTGCTAACCCACATTCCAGGTAAACCCAAATTAACATGGATGTATATTATACTTATTATATTCCTCATGTTACGGTTGACATGATTTCACCATTTGGTGACAATTTTTCTTGGTGATATTATTATTGATGATTTTTAGATACATATTTCTTTTATCCTTGCCCAGTATTGAAAGTGGGTATTAGATCATTTATCATTATAAGAAATTCATAACTTATATTCCATGAATTATTTCATGGCATGATTACTTGTAGGAAGCATTTTATGATATATGTATATTTTTGTACCTTATTATGTATTATAAATGTTCTAAAGTCCCTTTTAAAAATAAGATAATTGAATTAATTATATATTCTTCACTAATCAAAATGATTTTTCCCACATATATAGATGATGGGACCTTAAATGGAGAATTATGAAATGTTGTTGGTTCGGGACATACCAGTTTATTGGAAAAAAAATTGACTGATGAATTTGATTACATAAATTCCAATTATAATTTAAGAACAATTTAAATCTATAAATTCAGAATGGTGATAATAAAATAAAATCATTCTATATATCCTTTCACATCACGATACTATGTTTAAATTCCTTGTCTTAGTTACACGATGTTCTAATTGAAATATTATAAGAGTCTGGGTTTTATAAACATGGAATTTTGGAACATTTAACTGAACCATGATTTATATATATTTAAGACAATGAACATAAATTAAATTAATTCCATGATTAAATTGGTAACAATAATATTGAGTTTCAAATTACAAAGTAATGTGTATTTTTCAGGATAAATATCAAATGACACTCCGTATATAGGAACCCTTATCTTCTGATATGAGACCCAGTCTAAAAACATGCTTTAGTAGTGGGTTTTAGGGGGTGTCTTATATAGTTCATATAGACTATTATGGTCATCAATTAACACATGGACCTAACATTGGGAGAATGAATATACAATAATTATTTTTATATTAAGGCTATAAAACTATCCTTATTTTTTATCTCCAATTTTTTCAATTTCTATTTTATTTTATGAGTTCTGTGTTTGGAATTGTATAATCATACAACCATGAAATCCTCGAGTCATAACACTTTGTGGCAAAATGAAGACCATGGACCTGGGGTTGTGGGACATGAACGACCAATGATTCTCCTAGAACATCCACATAAGGCACCACATATATTTCCTAACATGGGAACTGATTCTAAATTCAAAGATAGTTTTTATTGTATGATGATGTCTATGAATGGTGTTTCTCACGATTCCCTGACTATGAAATAATATACATTTGAATTTTAGAAGGAGTATCACCCACATTATTAGGTAATGATTGTCCTCAGGCTTAGAGGTAGTGTCTGGATGTCAAGTTATTTCTATTGATGCATGTAGAGACGCCTCTAGAGTATAGGGTTAGGATAAATTCTTACATGTGATGTGTTTTGACAAGAAATTTTTGGATTAAATTTCCTAGGAATAAAACAATAAGGATATGGTGTGGAGGTATATTTAGATAGTCTTCTATGATTATTTATTTCCACATATATTGGTGGATTAATATGATAGTGGTTTCTTGAAATAATAATTCGGAGATATATTTATAGTGGATTATTCATCCTATTTTATGTAGATCTAGTGACTCACACTATCTATAGAGGGTGATGAGATCTAGAATATAAGGGTTTTATGGATGGGATGTCATACACCATCCAATCATAGGTTAACACTTTCCCATTGACCATTATTACATGATTGTCTACTAGGACCTCATTATTGAGGGGAATATATGGGAAAATGATGGTGTTATCTAGGTTGGTCTACACCAAAACCTGATACATGTTCTTCTAGAAGTAAAAAAGTGATTTTTGAGGTTTCTTACTAGGGAAGTATCATTAAATGAGCTCAAATTTAAAGATTCAGTATTTACCATCATTATAGAAAGTTGGGACACATGAATCCAATATGTATATGTGATCCAATACAATGTAGAGGTTTTTACTGGATTGGCCATATCCATTACCTCATACAGAATTTTCCACTAATACATCTGAGAGAGAGGGTCTACCCTGGCTCCACACATTAGAGCAGACTACTAGTTTCTCTCTATGAAAGAATCTGGAATACCACCATTTGATCATGATGAGGTGGTGGGTGAGGTAGAGGTAATCCGACTCATTATTAATAGTTCAAAAAGGAAGGGCCTTCTCAGGGAAATAAGGTTTCTACTTAGGGATATGGTACATTCTTATTTCATAGACTGCAACTTATAATAGAGTATTATAGGTGTATAGAATCTACTATATGAGGTCTTATTATAATATCCACCGCATTAGTGTCTACATTATTTGATACAAGATAATCACACTCTTTTATATCTATGGAAATTTTGGAAAGCCTATACCTCAAAATAGGGTCCTTATTTATCATGATGAAACTCGCTAACCTATTGCGTATAAGATTGGGAGTGTTATCCAGTGTAAGGAATATCACCTTGAGATAGGTGGATATTAATTCAAGTGAAATTTCATCATCATAAATATGAAATATTTTGATGTATTTCTATAGATTAAATGGTTAGTCCCATTTCTATCTTAAGTTGATTAGTATCCTTGAATGGTGATTTTTACATCATCATAGGGATATATACATGGTTACAAGGGATAATGTGATGTACATGAATATCAGGAAGGAAATGGGAATATGAATCTAGGGAGCGTGACACCCTAGATCACTAATATCTTCATGAATGATCATGGCTTATAGTCGGCTATATTCATTTCGAGATAAATAAATTTATGAATATATTTCCTAATAAATATTAGGGAATACCTCTTGGGAGAGAGATATAATAACCCATTGATATTGTATTAGGAGATGAACCAGCTTCCATTATTCAATACATGATAACACCAATGGTGATTTTAGAGGTCAAGACAAATTTATATGAGTTTAATACCAAGGTCTTTATATTCCACAACAATTTTCCATGGGGTTCACCATCCATTTGTTCAAGAGGGTCGGTAGTAAAATTAGACTATGAGTCGATTATCGATGGGTGATTTAGTTTATTATAATGACATTGTATTAAATGCCTCAAATAAAAAACTGATTTTATCTGATTTATGGAGATAGGGTGTTCCCAATGATTAATTTTTTGTTGGTCTATCATCATGTATTTGTCAGGTCTTCAAACATACCTCTGAAATCGTTCTGATGTTGCTGGGATGATTATGAGAAACCATTAATTTCATTCAGTCTCACAAATGTGCTACTAATGTTCACAAATTTAATGCACCACTTATTACACCTGTATCTGAATTCATTCATTATATCCTTTGTGGCTGAAATTGTAGTGTATTATCTCACTCAACACAGGTATGCCAAATATTATGAGATCATTCTGAATACAATGAGTGTGCTTCAACATTAATAAACGAACACCAAATTCAACTTTGGTATTGAAAAATTCACCTTCCTGGGTGAAATTATCTTGTGATTATGAGTATTAGTAAACCAATATATGGTTATAGAGATTGATTCTATGGAAACCACATAGAAAAATATTGATAGATGGAGTTTCATGGGGATAGTTTGGGATTGTAAAGTCTTCATCTAGTATTTCTCAAGCTTAGTGGTGCCCCTTACAAGATCAACTATGAAGGGTGTGAAATTCATATGATCAAAATAATGTGAGATATAGTTTTTATAGTTGAAATGTAGAGTTAATTTTTTGCGGATTTGGATTATACTAGAGCTAGAAAAGAGTGGCAGAGTTAATTGTGACAGATCATGTATTGGGCTGGGATCTGTTTTGATGTAGGTTTAGTGAGTCATAGAGAAAGAATATCATCATTTTCAGACTCATGTGTCCTATATTATAATCATGATATTGGATTCATTATGTAATTGGGGATCAATATATAGTATTTTATGATCATAAAATCTGTATATATATCTTTACACTGTATAATATGATTCTAAATGCATACGTGTTGAATATATATTGTCATTTCATTACATTCTTGCTTGTTTGCTTGGAAAGGTAATGTAACAGCCAATCATATGAGTTGGAAGACACAAAGGCTTGTGGTTCATAAGGATAGTGGTGAGTGGAAACTTATGATCATGTCTTCAAAAATTCATGTTACGATATAGGAGGATTATGGGATGATATTCATCCCAGTTTTAAATTGACCTCTACCATTTTAGAACATTTGTGAATGAGGAAAATTTCAGATCATCTGGGCATGGTCATGACGTAATGTCTCTTAGATTTGGATTCATATATGTGTTGTACCATGTATGAGGATGATAATTCATACATCCATGCTTATGTATCGATCTCGATAGAGATTTTGGTTGAACTGATGGCGGGATATCATGACTCATCTTAGGCATTATGTCCTAGATTCACTAATATCTATCTGAATTTACATATTTTTATTAGTTTACCAGTATGAAATATGATATAACTGACTTTATCACTTGATTTTCCACTTGTACACATGTGAATATGGAACAACAATATTGGGAAGATCATTTGTAGACCTTTTTCTTTCCTGAGTGGAAATGGGATGTGAACTCTATTGAATTCATGACATGTTTTACTAGACCTCCTTGGGGAAATGATAAAGTTTTGGTAATTATTGATTTATTTATTAAGTTCACCAACTTCCTACAAATTTATGAGTGATTTTAAATAGGTGAGCATTGCAGGATACACATGAAGGCGGTCATGCAACTTCATGGATAACCTCGTTATATTGTATCTATCATGGAAACTCATTTATGATCAGGGTTATAGAAATGTTTGAAGATGGAATTGGGAAGATGAAGTATTCTATGAAAAAAAATATCATCCTTATAATAATAGATAGAGAGGGCACATGATTCCAATATTAGAGAACATGTTTCGTGCATGTGTCCTTAATGCTGGTGTTTATGTGAGAAACATATAACTCAAGTTGAGTTCATTTAAAATAACTTAATTTGGATACCATATAGATGGATCATTGTGAATATTTATATTGAATTATATTTAGATCACCTATATGCTACTTAGAGGCATGGTATATGTTACTTCAGGGACTATGTATTTTTTTGGAGACTCTATAGCATGAAATACCTATCATGAAGAATAAGTTGATAGAAAATTACATACATCATTCATAATCCATCTATCATTAATGAAATCTTGATTTTGAATTTGGAGATATAGTTTTTTCATGTGTTTCTTCCTAGTTGGGTTAATAATGGATCTGGAGGTAGCGTAAACTAACTCCTAGATTGAATAGACCCTTTGAGGTTGGGGAGTGAATCAAACAAGTAGATTATAGAATATCACTTCCTCAGAGATACATGTTTATGTATACTAAAAGGTCATTATTACATAATTTTTATAATAAATATATTTAAATAATTTAACTTTTATAAATAAATTATAATTATAAATATAATCAATAAATATGGTTATGAAAAATGAACTATGTTGCAATCATGGAGACTATAGGTCATACGTACAATTTAGTATCATTTCCATTATTCATCTATCTCTATTGAAAAAAAGTATGTATTTTTTAAAATTTAAATAATGATAATTATATTTAAAATAATATATTAATAATTTAAATATAGCATGTTATATCATATATGTGATTTGGTGGTTAGAAACAAATCACATCACATTCGGCAGGTGGTACTCCACACGTATACACGAAATGGAATTATCATTTTTTAGTGAATTGAATGGTAAGAAGGTAAAATATATATTATCTACTACTAATGATAAATATTTCATTTAATATATAAAATAATTATTTATATCATTATAATTTTTCTTAGCATATATTTCTAGAAAATTAATTACATAGGTTCGTGAGGTTGTAGTCTGTCATACACGTGATCGTGGATTTGTTTCCCATTTGATGGAATATAATGTGGATATATTTTGTGATATTAACATAAAATATATTATGATATTTTATGATATTTATTTTACTATATAATCATGGTTGAGGAATATTTTAAAATGATGGAAGAAGAAATAAAAATAAAACATGTGGTTAAAAATAGTACTTCTTCTTGGGAATGTCTACATTGATTAAAATTTTAATACCTCTAATGATGTTATTATGCATAAAAAAGACCAATAGAATAATATTAGGGATTATTTTAATTTATTGGTAAGGTTTCATCTTAAAAAATGGTTTCTAATGTGTAAATTATAGGGAATAACAAATTTCGTTTTATACGAGAGGGGAGGGGAACTCCTAAAATCTCTAAAAATATTAAATTAATAAAAATTAAATTTCAATT
The DNA here is from genome assembly GCA_963277665.1 of Viscum album. Taxonomy (NCBI): domain Eukaryota; kingdom Viridiplantae; phylum Streptophyta; class Magnoliopsida; order Santalales; family Viscaceae; genus Viscum; species Viscum album. The sequence continues at coordinate 1,005,372,086 of OY728119.1, read as the reverse complement.
ATAAATGAATGAAAAGTGACTTATTTAAAATATAGGATTTTTATGTATAGAAATCCAATCATAATTTAAAATTTTTATTATATTGTATAACATTTTTATGTTAACATTTTATTTTAATCCTTTTAACGCTTTTGACAACTACACCAATATTAAAATATTCTACACATTATATGTTATAAATAAAAATATAAATTTTCAAAAATTATATAAATGGAAAATTTTATATTTTATAAAACATTTAAATTTAAAATAGATTAATTTAGGTTTTTAAAAAATATTATATCATTTAAAAAATTATATATATTAGGTGATTGAGGGTACAATTACATTCAAGACAAAAAACACACACATGTCGGAAGGGTAGGGCATACCCCCCCTACATGGATCGATCACCCATGAAGCCTTATTTTATTCTATGTGTATCTTGAATTCAAATTGTGGATAGAGCCCATTACAAGGCCTAAAGGCCCATAAACTAACTGGAAGGCATATTGCATCATCATGTTGAGTCACCATTTTCCCGTGTCATGCATGTGTCACCACCTACCTACATCATTCATGTGTCAAGCCTACGTCACCACCTGCAAGAAGAAATTCCCTCCCACCTAAATTTGATTCCGAGTTTGATGTAGGATTACAGGGGGCCATTAGCACATCGGAAATCCCCCAATAATATATATTTTAAAACTATTAATTTAAGTTGACATTGATAACATCATTTAAAAATAGGAATTAAAAAATAATCTATTACCATATCTATAACATGTAATAAATATATAAATATAATCCATGATTCATATTAATTATTTCAAATTATACTAATTTTAATATTTTCAATATCATCTATATTTTTCATTAATTGAAAAATTTCTGCATCATGTTTTTTTAAGCAATTAAAATAATTATTTTTTCCCTACAAATCTCAAAAAAAATAACCATGTTGGAAATAAATATATTATATTTAAAAGATAAATTTATCAAATTCTGCATATTTTTACCACATAGATAAAAATATTATGGTTATTAAAAACAATAGTGTATATTTATTTACATTTTTTTAAATAAAATATTATAAATTTTTTAATCACATACATTTTGAAAATTTGAGATATAATCAAATCATGGATGTGTAGTAATAAAAGATACTCATTTAATGTAATTAAATAAAATATTAATGTGAGTTTATAGTCCTTAAAATTTTATTTTTAACATTAATTTCCATATTTATCATTTATAATAATTACTAAACAAAATATAGTTACTATTTATATGGTTAAAAAAATATGTCAACTAGTTTATAATATTTTAAAAAATTTGTTCCATATATGGAATCTAATTTTAAAAATTAAAAACATAAATGTGGAATAATTAATTTAATATTATATTTTGAAATAATAATGACAAAATATTTTTTAATTTTTTTTAAAATATAAATTTTTTATACTATATTAATGTATAAAATTAATTAAAAATCCTTCATTGAATAATTTTTAATGAAATGGAAAACATTAAATTTTACAAATAATATAACATTTATTCTTGTTTTATAAATCCTTTACAATAAAATTCATTCTTGAATAAAAATATTTTCATTCAAAATTTATAGAAAAATCTATACATTTTTTATAAATAAAATGAACTCATCCTAAGATAATTTATACTTGATGTATTCAATAATTAAGTTCATCTTACCACATCGAGATTATATATTTTTGGAAATAATGAATTTTAATTGAACCATATAATTCCTGAAAACACATTTTGTTTTCAAATAATGCTTTTTTACTTTTTTGAAAAAAATTTATTTATTATTATTATCATGAATTTAATACTATAATATATTACAAAAGGGTGTTTATAGTACATGAAAATGATTCATTCTAACATTACCTTTTGTTATAACAATGTGTGTTACAGATTCATTGTGTCTCACTAGTGTGAATGTTGCAATAACTATAATGATAACCTTACCAGCATTCATGGTGTATAAAAGTCAGCACCCACAACAACTCCAATCAATCTATACTATGAAAAGTATCCTTATTACATCATTAAACATGATTTATATGTTTAACATCCCTATGGATTAATCTTGTATGTTATTAAAATATATTCTCATGAAAACATTTTCAACACATGCACACAACCAGATAAAACAAATAAAAAATAATTTTTCAAATAAATTGATTATAATTCAATATGAGAATATGAATATTAATACAAGATAAAATAAACATGGATTCCATTATATTTATAAATAAAAATTCAAAATAATATTTTCCTATTAAAAATTTCATTTAAATTTAAATATTAAACCATTTATATATCATTAATTGCACCCATACGATTTTCCATGATAAAATATTTTATCATTTCAAAATACAGCATATTAAGAATTTTAAAATATTCCAACCACATATTTATAAATCTTATTTTTAATATTCTATATTTCAACCCATAATCACTTTTTATACAACCCCCAACATTTTCAAACAATATAAATTAATCTAAAGTCATCATTTTACTTGAATAAAAAAAATTCACTTGAAATCTGGTATTTTAGACTCAAATACATGATAAATTATCAACAAGATATATAAAATTTTTCAATTTATGGTTGGAACTAGATCAAGAGAAAAAAATTTTGTGGTTTAAACAGTTCTGTGATGTACATATTAATGAAGCACCCAAAGAGGGTTAAATCCTTAAATTCAATAAAATAAATAATACATATCATCAATTATTTATCCATGCTATTCAAAATCAATTTATCAACACCCCCAAAATAAAGAAAATTCATGACCTAGAGTGTCTGTTCCAAGATAAGATAAATTCATTAAAGCTAAATGTGTTTCCCAAACCTCCATTCCATGATCAGGTGATATAAACACATACTTTAAATAGTGTCTTCACGAAGTATAAAACCATTTATATAAAAATTCCCAATTACAAAATCTATAATTATTATTATGTCTATTAAAATTAAAGCATGTTTTGTCAGATTTGATCTTTATAGAATTACAAAAAAATTACAATCAATGATCACGACCATGAATCAAATTAACTTGATTTATAATATAGGAAACTAAAAAATACACAAAGATTCATGATGATATCTACAAATTTCATTCACATGTGTTATCCTTTAAACCTGTTAGTTTTATAAAATTCATTCCTGATATGCATCATCAAAATAAAAAGTGTGATTTCAAATTCCCATTGAGGGAAACTTAGAACTAATGTTATAAAAAACATAAAAAATAATATATCCAGAATAAAAAATATTAATTATTCTATAAGAAATTTTAATATAGAGCATGCTAAATACAAGATAATTAATGATAAAAAAGTTATCAACATTACATATCTCAAAATAATCAATAGGTTTGGGAGGCCAACAAACCTGCTCTTAGAAATTTTATTAAGAAAATAAATTAAGAAAAATTGAAATCAAAAGTTGATTAAGAATTCATTTTTTAAAATGTCCAATTTAATCCACATTAACCATGACTAAATAAAAATATGTGATGCCAAAGGATCATGATGAGATAATCTCTATAATTTATATTTTTTGAGAAAAAAATTAACTACGTGATTGTACTCCATAAACACCTGTGTAATATCAGAACATATATGACGTATAAGATAAATGAATTCAATTTAGGATTGAAATAGTATCCATGGGACATTCATTTAATTACCACTAAGAATTTATAATATAGTTCAAGAGACATACATGATATATATAGACTACTAACTATTATGGGAAACATAACAAACCACCTAGATCATCGTCTATAATTCTACGTCAACAAAAAAACCATTCCCAATAAAATGGTAAAAACATCCCTTAATTATACCACTATGAGTATGTATGACACCACCACCACGCGAGGGACCTGGAACACCTAAATTATCCCTATCCACATTTAATTTTACTCACACATGGATTAGAGGAATCCACCTTATATAATTACCCACCAATAGATTCTTGATCCTACCACTATATTCATCTCACGTCAAAGAAACATTATTTGAGAATTAATTTTTCGTTGACCCAATATGAATTTTGCAGGAAATCATAATCTCATTATGAATTTCACAAACTCTTTAATGAATAGAGGGAACCTAGGTTTTCAAACCAAGCAAATTACATTCCCTCCCTATGTTGGAGATGAAAATAACAACAACAAGGTATTGGAGCATCTAGAATGTCTCACTAGAACATGCGATGTTTATGGAAGTCATCAAGTTTCCAAGATTACCAAACCCATGATTACATCTGAAAACCAGCTGTTTATTATACCATAACCAACAAGTGAAATAGAGAGGAACATAAAAATTGATTAATGAATTCATCATCTTTTGGATAGGGATGGAATATATGGGAAAGGCTCAACCATTATTGCTGGATAACCCTCTATAGTGGAATCTGGTGCATCCAGGTCCCTTGAAGATGAATCAAGGTAGTTTTAGAAATGCCTGGGTTCTTAATACCCAACATCCACAATGGTATAATGGTTGAACCATCAGAAATATGATGATGTCATTATCTGATGCTAAATTTTCCATTCACATTTGGTGTCCATATCTGAATATATAAATCAATAAAATTTTAATTTCTATGCTCCTTACACAGATAAGGAGATTACCATTAATATGCACTGACATTACAATAAAAATCATCAAATTATCCATCATTCAAGGATTGATTAAGAACATCATCTTTTTTATTGGTCTTGTATGAAATGGTGTAGTCTAGTAGTTCAAAGAGGATTTCTTACTGAACATATATTTGGAAAATTTCATTATATCAGGATTACAATCTATGATAACTAGATATACTGATGAGGGAATGTATATTGAATAACAATTTCTAAATTTTTATGACAAATCTCAAAGAAATTAAATATAATGATGAGTCATTGGATGTGAGAAGTGTATATGTGATTTTTTTAATAAAATTCACATTGGGGAGCCTGATATACCTTATTCCAACCCTCCTAGATTCAATGGTTTGAAAATCCTTCCAGGAAACCATAACCATTACCTTTTTAGGAATTGAATCATCTATGAAATATTAAAGAATCATAATCTACAGCTAATTAATTGGAGTTCTAAACTACTTATACAATGAGAAATAATATAACAACATAAAGATTATCAATGAGTTTACTAAAAAATTCTCCCTACATGGGACATATAATTCCATTTACACGTTTCGATTTGATTGGTACATTTGGTGTAAATATTCTCAATGTATATATTTCAAAGAATACCAAAAAAGGAAATCCCAATGAAGATAAATGGAAGGGAACCCCTCATAACACAAATATCCATAGCCACTCTATTTTTTATAGATATTGAAATCCATATGGTAAACCATACTGTTATTATTCCATTTAATAAAATAACCAGCATCTTCTTAATAATGACTAAAAAATAAATTTATTGTAAATGATATTTTTTCTATAATCATTACAAAATATGACAATTCTATCAGTAAAAAGTAGGTGTGAGTCGTCCATGAGTTCACTTTTGACCATGATTTTATTATATAGTCTCGTATAGATAAGATCTCTAAGACAAAAACACAAATAATATTTATAAAAAAAGATGCCCGAAGTTTGTATCCACGACAATTATTCATTTATCAGAACATAATGAAAAACCATGGGGATCCATTCATAATAATAGAGAGTGTGGAACTATTGAATATGCTGTTGAATAAATTGTTATACATAGAGATAAACCCATGAATTATCAGGATAAAAATCATGAAATTCCATAAAATTATGGAAAAATATAAGGAAATATCAATTTTTATAGCTATAATAACATCCTTAAACTTTTTCCTCATGATTTCAACATAGTCAAATAAAAATAAAAAAAAACCTAGATGCTCCTTTCACGAAAAAATTCAAAATAATTTATAGTAAAAAATTCTTGGAAATATCTCACAATCTAAGAGGTGTAATATTATTACTCACTTTTGGAATGGAGTTTCCAATAGAAATATGTTTGATATATTTAATATCTATTTGATTATCCTTACTTGGAATCAAGGAAATGAATTTGAAATTCACCCAATAAGACATTTAAGCATGGTTAAAAAGTTGTCTAAATGTATTTATGAAATCAGGGCTAATGATGACACAATTGAACATAAATAATTTATTAGTAAAACCATGATTCCCTACAATACTATAAATATTAATTGAATATAGACATTCATTAATTTCCACTTCATTGAGAGATTTAATGAGTATCATGTTATAAAAATCAAAAAAGTTATTTCAATATTATTTATCATTTTTTGAGTGATTTCATCCCATTTTTATATAGAGAAAACATCAACGTAACTAGTCACAACATTGGATATTTTATTTAAATAAATGAAAAAATTACTACTGATATTAATCATAGGGATCCCTATCATGGAATTATTATTCATATGAAAACAGTGAAACCATTTTTAATCTATTTCTCTCTCCCTTAACTTGGTGATATTAAATTGATTTTGGGAAAGTGGCTCTTATGGGGAATGAATATCATCATGTTTGGATATGAATTTTATCTTATCCTATAGTGATCCTCTTGATATAGACTTATACCTTACAATTTTTTTATATGATTTTTAGGCAACAAAATTTGAAGATCAATTTTAGAGAAGGAAAATTTTCTGCACTCTTTCATCCTTGGTTTATCATTTTTAATTTTAATAACAAACAAGGGATACCATGGCACTCATCCTTTTAGGAATCCATTATTTTTTCCTTTTCCTAGAAAAAAAATCCATGCATTGTTGAAAATCGATTTTTACGGGGCTAACCTTTTTTTTGAAGTAGATATCAATAATAAGAGTTATATGGTTAGAGTTTTCCTTTAGTAATGTGAGACAAGATATGTCAAAAGAATTATTACATTTTTTCACATGGTCATAATATCTATCCAATTTACAAGATTTCCACCGATTGAGGGTATATATACAAAATGTGTAATCATTTATGACTCTAGGAACATCAACCATGCCACAGTTATCATTGTTAGAAGATAATTCATATGATTTTCACCAACATAAATTATTTCGTATTTTTTCTTCGAGTCTTAACACAACATTGATGTCTCCCAATATAACACGTCTATGAAACATATTATCAGAGATATATTAATGGAGCCCCTATAAGGATCTAATTCTTGAATAATGGATAAAATCAAGGAAAAACACAAATGAAATTTATGTTCAATTTATAACAATAAAACCAGTGATATAACAATGATATTCCATACATGAATTAAGAATGATTCTACCATGTTTCAAAACTAAATGATACTCCACATCATCATCATACTGATTTTTAAATAGAAAAAATAACTAAGCATTGACTATTTGAAATCCTTTAGATTATCAAATATCATTCGTATATTATTAAGACCTATTAGACTAGGTTTTCACCAAATAATTAAATACCTATGGGTTGTGAATGTTGGAGAGTTATAAATCCATTAGTAATTGTGATGAACCGTCACCTGGGGCATGTATCGTGACTACCCCAAACCCGCCTTCCATAGGCTAGGGGATGGAGACTAGCACCAAAGGCATAATTATCTAAAACTGGGAAGGCATTGCCTTTATAGATCATAGACACACACAAAAAAAGTAAAATAAGAAGAAAACACTAAGTAAAAGTAGAATAAAAAGTTTATTAAATGTAATCGGGGGCCAGAAGAGAAACCCAACTATAAAGTACAAATACAAATGAAAGCAAGTACAACTAAAAAGGGACAAATAGATGAATGGTGAAAGATGCCCCTGGATCATCCTCTGGGGTTCCTACTAGAAGGGTAAGTATAGATGGCCTCCACAGCACTCCACGTCTGTTAGACTCCACCAAGTACCGACACGTCTTAAGGTCCTCCTTCGAGTACCGTCCAGTCCTGGTGCTTTCAGCCTCTGTTAGCGCTGTCTGTCGTCTACATCCAACACAACGAGGTGTGGGCATAACCCGTGCATGGGTGAGTATAAAGATACTCAGTAGGGACCCTGAGACCCTCAAGTTCTCACAAAATACAACAAGGATAAACCACAATGTATGAAATAAATGGATAACCATTCCTTAGGTATATGACCATACATATACCAAAGTTATCAAAAAACCCATCTCAATCATGAGGAAAACACAAAGGTCATTGAATCAGCTCAAACTATGATTTTTATTATTGAAACCATGGCTACTAAAGAACTCCTCCTCTTTCAAGTACAGTGGGCATGTCGTGGCACTGTGGTGCTTCTCACTAACCTTGGACTGCTGAGGTTCTTCTCCTATCGAGTATTGCGTGTCTACTGCCAACTACCAGGTGCCTCGTCCGCTGTGGGTATGTCGCCAAATACTAGGTGCTCCCCACTAATAGACTACAGAGGTACTCCTCCTGTGATCTACCATGGGTATACTTCCAAATACTAGGCACTCCTCCAACATGGGTATGCCGCCAACTACCAGGTGCTCACCACTGGGCTAGTCGAATCACTCCAAGTCGAATCAGTCAAGCAGTCATCATGTCTGATAGCTACTAGGTCTCTGCACTCTGTATTCTCATCTCTGAGAGGATCTTCTCCATGAGATACTTTTCAATACTCCAAATTTCACGAAGTCTCATGTGGAAGAATCTTAAAGCACTACCACGTCATAGGGGTCTCAACTCAACAGACGGTGCGTCAATCAGATGTCCGGTCTGTGAGTTATTGGAATTTCTGTCCTACGGCCCGGTGGGTTTTTAGGTTCAAACCAAACCGACCGTACTATAAATTTGTCCAAAACTCAAGTGGTATATTTCAATTAAATCTTCTCGTTCCAATATTTTCATCTCCATAGATGATTCCCCAATCGGACACCTATAGCCCGAGTTATGGCCGACTAGGTGTAATCGGGTCTGACTGGTTGGTGTCTGGTCCGACCCAGTAGGATTGAGCCGACCTGACACGACTCGGGTCCGGAATGGGGTCCGCCCAGGTCAGTGGGTCTGACCTGACCCGAAGGGGTGGCCCGGATCGAAAGCGGCCCGACGGGCGGCTGGGGGGCCTCGCTGGCGGGCCGCAGCGGGCTGGCAGCGGGGCCCGGCCGACCACACCGTGTGGCCTAGCGAGCCACGCCGTGGGGGGGGGGGGGGTGTTGCGCACCACCATTGTTCGTAATGGCATTTTCATGGTGTCAGAGCCTATAACTGCATGACCCAAAGGGTCCCGCCTATGAAGTGTGCACCAACGGTCGGCTCAGCCAGCCCCCTCCCCATGTCCACCGCGACCTTAGGCCGCAGGTCATCTCCGTCACTGCACGACGGTGCCACGCCCCTGCTCACCCACCGCGGCCCGCCCTGGCCGCGTTCTTGCACCATTGGCGAGGTGCGACGGCGCCGCATGCCTCCTACGCTGCCTGCCTTGGTTGCGGCCTCCTCCTGCCCTCTACACGGCGTGATGGCGCTGCACCCCACCGCTGCGACCCGTCATTGCCACATCACTCCTCTGTGTTGTGAAACAGTGTCACACCCTCTTGGCGACCCAGAAGCCTTTGCACCACCAGTTTCTTTTGCGGCCGGCTGATCATCGACCGTCATTGATCGCTGTGATCCGTTCTTCCATCGTTAACAAACAAGATCTACCAAAGTGACCAGGTTGACCATGTTGGTTCGGTACGAGCCCCCCCCCCCCCATTTTATGATGATAACATTCATCATAATGAATGAAAAAATATTAATGACGTAGAATGGAAATAAAACAACTCAAATCCCCCTACCATGCATGAATATTTTTTGCTGATGAAGTCATGAGAAAAGGTAGCATCGTTTCGTTGAGGTCAGGAAAGAAGAAGACGAGGATGGCGTTAGTGTTTTTTGTGGGTGATGCTTCCCTTTCTTGCCCCGGTCGAAGAAGAAAGAATATGGTGTTCGTCGATATTTGGTGGAAGGATATTTTTTCACGTTCTTCATCGAGAGGATGAGGTTCTCTATCATGTCCGACCCAAATGAATTTCCAACCAAATGAAATAATAGCTGTCTATATTATTTAATCATTACCTTGAATTAAAAATAATTCAAAAGTTGAATTAATTAAACAAGGGGGTTCAATTAATTCTATGTGCGTTGGCACATTTAATTAGTGGGGGATGTTCAAGGGTCTCCCCCGACTTTATGGAGAGTTACAAGGGGTTAAAGTCAGTGTGGTCGCCACGCTAAATATCTTCCCATGGGAGGTTATATGATGGTGGGCCCCACCTCCATAACCTCTCATGGGAGGTTATGGTGTGGTGGCCCCCACCACTAACCTCCTCTTGGAGCTTATAACCACCATGAAATGAAAAATTAGCAATTGCCTTATTTTTATTTAACTTTTATAATGAGACACAAAAATCTATCTTCCAAACATGTAAAAACAAAATTGTGGTGAAGGTCTTACTAAGAAATCATCGATGTTGTGAGTTCAATGGTGGCCTGAGAATTCGATACTGAGCACCGGTTAAAGAGTTATAAAATACCACTCGTATGTTTACTGAATGTACTTGAAAAAATCTTCATAAATTTTTTCTGAACACACCGGGCCTCAAAATAAAGAGCCGTCAGAAACTGAAGACTCGCACAATTTCCATGTATTTAAGAATAAAAATTCCACAGAAATTCCCTGTCTTTACATTCTCCCCACCTCAAGACTTTACATCCTCTTAAGCTACAACTTGAACTAAGGGAACAAATGGGGGTATTGAGCATGCATCTGAGCCCTCCACTCCCATGTTCTCTCCTAGAGGTTCCCATGCTGTGAATGAACGTACACCAGAGGTATCGACTGTCCATGTAGAACCCGATCCTATCGATCCTCAATCTCCACTAGGACCTCTATGAATGTTGCTCCGTCATCAATGTCCAGCTCCCTGTGGTCAGTGATGTGGGATGGGTCGTGCACATATCTCCTCAACAGAGATACGTGGAAGACGTAGTGCACCCAATGCAGTTGAGGTGGGAGAGCCAGGCGGTAAGCCACATCGCCTAATCTACTGAGGACATGGAAAGGTTCAACGAATCATGGAGATAACTTTCCACCTCATCCACATCTCTTCAGACCTCATTGAGGTGAGACCCGTAGGATGATGTGGTCTCCATCATTGAACTCTATAGGTCTCTGTCTAAGGACATCATAAAAATTCTACCTGCTCTGTGCAGTCTTCATCCACTCCTGGATGATCTGCCCCTTCTTCGTGGTAGCCCGTACCATCTCTGGTCTCACCAGTGCTAAATCCCATGGGTTTGTCCAGCACTGTGGCGATCTGCAAGGCTGGCCATACAAGGCCTCAAAAGGTTCCATATAGATCGTGGAGTGATAACTGTTGTTGTAGGAAAACTACACCAAAGGCAAGTGATCCTCCCATATGTGACTTAAGTTGAGGACACATGTATGGAGCCTCTCCCTGAGGGACATGATGGTCTTCTCGGTCTGACCATCTGTATTAGGATGGAAGGCGGTGCTCAGATGTAGCGGTGTCCCGAAAGCCTCATACAACCCCTTCCATAGCTGGGAAGTAAACCATATGTCTCGGTCAGAGATAATAGAAGAAGGTACTCCATCAAAAAATGAACAATATCCTGCACATAGAGGCTTCCCAAGCTCTCTAATGAGCCTTTCTCTCAAATCGATAGGAAGTGGGCCGACATAGTGATTCGGTCGACAATCACATAAATCAAGTTGTGAACCCTAGATGTACGTGGATGACCCATCACGAAGTCCTTGGTTATCCCATCCCACTTCCACTCTGGGACCTCTAAGGTGTAAACTAATCTTGCAGGTAACTGGTGCTTCGCCTTCATTCACTGACAAGTGAGGCATCGAGAGACAAACCCCGCTACCGCATTTTTCATACCTAGCCACCAGTGTTGTTGTCGAAGGTCCTGCTACATCTTCACCAGACCTAGATATACCGCTAAAATAGTTATGTGAATCTCCCTCAACACTTCCTCCTCAAAGTGAAACTGGTACCAGGGTACGTCCTCTGAAGAGGATGACATGCTCCCCACCTTGAGAAAATCCATCATGTGCCTACCCTGTGGATATCTGAGCGTGTTGTGTCTCATAGTCAGCGTCCCCATGATGTGCCTCCCTGACTCGCTGAAGAAGTGGGGGATTTACTGTAAGAGACTGAAGATAGGCTGCTCCATCCCTATCCACAAGGGATATCTTTAAGGTACCTAGCTGCTTTGTCTCCTATCCAAGAATCTGAATACAAGTCCTCCTGCTGAGCGCATCCCAATCAACATTACTCTTCATAGGAGTATAGACTATCTCGAAGTCATAGTACTGGAGGAACTCAAGCCATCACCACTGTCTCAAGATCAGGTCCTTCTGAGAGAATATATACCTGAGACTCTTTTGATCAGAGTACACGGTAAAATGTTTTCCCATGAGATAGTATCGCCAATACTACTGCTTCTAACTCCAGGTCATGTGTAGCATAGTTTTTCTCATGCTATCTCAACTTCTGAGAACCATACATGATCACAACTCGCTCCTGCATCAGGACATACCTGGGTCCGGTCCCTGATGCATCGTAGTAGACTATGTACCCTAAGCCTTCCTCTGGAAGCCTCAAGATGGGGGCACTAGTCAGCTTTTGACTCAGCTCTTGAATGTTCTGCTGGAATCTCTCCAACCACATGAAGGGTTTCCCCTTCTTCGTCAAGGCTGAAAGTGGTGCTGTGACTCTGGAGAAATCTGTAATGAATCTCCGATAGTATCTACCCATGCCCAAGAGTCTTCGAACCTCCATCAAAATCCTGGGTGGCTCCCAAGCAAGCACTTCCTCAATCTTCGCTGGATCCACTGCAACTCTAGCCTCCGAGATGACGTGTCCCAGGAAGTGGACCTCTCGAATCCAAAACCTGCACTTCTAGATCTTACCATAATACTGGTGCTCTCGAAGTGTTTTAAATACTACCCAAAAATGGAATGCACGATCCTCCTCAGTAGTCGAGTAGATCATAATGTCGTTGATGAAGACTACGACGAAGTGATTGAGGTAAGGATAGAAGATCCTATTCATGAGACTCATCAACACTGCTAGAGAATTAGTTACGCCGAAGGGCATAACCAAGAACTTGTAGTGGGCATAACGACACCTGAAGGATATCTTCTGCACATACTCATCTCAAACTCTAAGCTGGTGATAGCCTGATCTGAGGTCTATCTTTAAGAACCATCATGCACCTTTGAGCTGATCAAAGTGGTCGTCAATCCTCGGAAGTGGGTACTTGTTATTCATGGTCACCTGATTCAGGTGGTTATAGTTGACACAGAGCCTCCAGCTCCCATCCACCTTCTTGGTGAACAAAATCAGGGTTTCCCAGGGAGAAAAACTATGCTAGATGAATCCCTTTCCCAGCAAGGCCTCTAGATATACCAGTAGCTCACGATGCTCTGCGGGAGCCATCCGATACATTAGAGTAGATATAGATTTCGTCCTGGGGTACACGTCAATGTAGAAGTCCACCTCTCTGTGAGGAGGTAGCCCTGGAACATCATCATGTAAAACATCTGAGTACTGGTCCAACACTAAAGGATATGTCGGACTATCCACATCAACTACTCCTAGGGTAAGGCAAGCCAACTGGTGAGTAATCAGCTGCACCCTCCTCTGAGTATGTCAGTACTGTGCTAAAATGGTTCCCTTCTCAACAGTGAAGGTGAACCTAGTCCCATCAGTGCGGAAACACTGCACTTTTGCCTAATACAATCGATCTGAACATGGACTATAGATAACCAGTCCATACCCGAGATGACGTCGTAAGGCCTCGAAAGCACTACTAGAAGATCCCAGCCGAAGCTCTCATCTCCTAGAGTATGGTCGCACTGCCAACACCAATGCGTAATCATTGAATCTTCTCTCGTAGGAGTCTCTAGTAGTAAGGATCGAGCCAACAGCTCCATCAGAATCTCTGAGCTCTGAAGGAGGGTAGTGTCTATGAAAGAGTGACTACTCCCTATGTCTATAAGAACTACAAATAAGGTTGAGTAGACACAGATCGTACCTCAAATCATCTTCGGGGTGCATTGATTATAGGCCTCAGCTAACTAAAGTTGTGATCTTTCCTATACACCTGCTCCCTCTGGCTAGGGTGGACCTCCTGGTGGTGGTGGCAGTAGCACCTTGTATCGTCGTCCACCGCCAACTGCATGTCCAGTTCCTCTAACACAACTGCTTCTGCCATGTAGACTGCCTCGATCAAACCACTACCTCTGCCTGGGAGGTACCTCAACTAAATTCTGATCATCTAAATGGAAGGTCGGATAGTCACGAGCCATGTGACCAAGCCCACCGCAGGAGTAACATTGTCCGCTACTGGCATGTCTAGCTATGTCTACACTCCGGGTGCCCCGCACAACCGATCCTGAGTCGTGCAGTCGACCACCAGTGGGTCTGGTCTTCTTGGAACTCATTATCATCTGTCTAAAACCATCTATAGAAGACTCCACAGCAAGTCGACTAGTGGTGGGTCTCGCTGCTTGAGAAAGATCAGCACATAAACTCTCTACAAGGAGAGCTCTCTCCAACACTCCCTCCTGCGTCGAGATGTTATGGGAGATAACTGAAGCTATAATCTCTCACCTGAGTCCCTGATCAAAGGTATAACCCCTAAATAATGGGTCTTGTAATATATCAGTGGAGTAGCGTGAGAGGTCGGTGAACCTCACTGAGTACTGAGCTACGCTTATACTGCCCTATTGCAGATGAAGTAGCTCCTGTATCCACACCGCTCGAAGGGTTCCTGGTACAAACTCCACTCGGAACAGGCTATTACAGATTGCTTATAGATGTGACGCCTCATCATGTATCTAGAGCATCAGTCTCCACCATCTACCTACTGCTGCCTGAAGGAGGGTAGCAGCAAGGATCACCATGAAATCGGCTGGTGTCCCTAATAGACTGAAAACTCTCTCTACAGCCTCTAGCCAATCCTCAGCTGCCTGTGGGTCCATCTATCCCCGGTACCTGGGTGGCCTCTGGAGCTGCAACTCAGGCATCACGCTCAATAGGTGTGCATTGTCTGCTGCTGGGGCTAGTAGCATAAGTGGCCCAACGAGTGGTTGTACCGCTGGTGCCTCCACTGGTTCCTAAACAGGGAAGGGGCCCTACAATGAGGCCTCATCACTCGGTGGGCTGTGATGGCGTACAGCTCTCAGGGCTCTAACTGGTCGTCTGTGGGTAGGCATCCTGAAAGAAATAGATGTGACATGGTCAAAATACTATACCTGGTGAGCTGACTTGGTTTGATCTGACATAAAGAAAACTTTTAAAACACACACGCAATTTGTGTTTCCGTGCACTAAGTTGGAAATCAGTTGTCAGGGTCCTAGTGTACGGATACGTCGACCGCCACACCAACACTGGATTCCCTAAACTGAAATCCACACTCGGTACCCTTAACACTATTTCTTCACATAAATGAAATATCAGAGCCCTATGTTCTGCCGTAGAACTGACACCTATGATAAAAATTTGTCATGACCCGTCCTGAGGGGCCCATATCATGACTACCCCAAGCCCGTCTTCCATAGGCCAGGGGCTGGAGACTAGCACCAAAGGCTTAATTCCCAAAAACTGGGAAGGAATTGCCTTTATAGATCATAGAAAAACACAAACAGAGCACTAGAGGAAGAAAACACAATGTAAAAGTTGTATAACAAGTGTGCTGAATGTAATGGGGGGCCATAATACATGCCATACTGTAATGTACAAATAGAAATGAAAGAAAGTACAACTGAATATTGAAAAACAGTTGAAAGGTGAATGCAGCTCCAAGATCGTCCTGTGGAGTTCCTACCTGAAGGGAAGGTACAGATGGCCTCCAAAGCACTCCACGTCTGTCAGACTCCAAAGTGTACTGACATATTGTAAGGTCCTCCTCTGGGTAACGTCCAATCCTAGCGCTCTCGGCCTTTGTCAGCGTTGTTCGTCGTCGGCATCCAAAACAACGAGGTGCGTGCATAACCCGTGTAGGGGTGAGTATAACGATACTCAGTAGGGACCCTGACACCCTCAAGGTCTCACAAAATCCAACAAGGATATACCAAAAAGTATGAAATCAACAGATAACCATTACTTAGGTATATGCCCATAATTATACCTAAGTAATCAAGTAACCCATCTCAATCATGAGGAAAACACAATGGTCATTTACTCACATCAAACCAATATTTTCATTATCAAAATCACAGATGCTGGAGAACTCCTTCTCTATCGAGTATAGTGGGCCTGTCGCAACACTGAGGCAATTCTCACTAACCTTGGACTACTGAGATACTCCTCCTATCGAGTATCGCAGGTCTGCTGCCAACAAGCAGGTGGTCCGTCCGCTACGGTTATGCCACCAAATACTGGGTGATCCTCCGCCATGGGTCTGCCACCAACTACCAGGTGATCCCCACTGGGCAAGTTGAATCACTCAGAGTCGAATCGGCCAAGCAGTCGTCAGGTCTGTCAGTTGCACTCTGTACGCTCGTCTCCGGGAGGATCCGCTCCATGAGCTACTGGTCGATACTACAAATGTCACTAATTTTCACGTGGAAGTATCTCAAATAACCACCATGTCCTAGGTGTCTCAACGCAATAGACGACGTGTCAATCGGACACCCGATCTGTGAGTTATTGGCATTTTCGTCCTAGGGGCCCATTTGGTTTTTAGATTCAAACCAACCCAGTCATAATCCAACTATGTCCAAAACTCATTTGGGATATGCCAAATGAATTACCTCATTCCACGCTTTTCATTGCTATAGGTGGTTCATTGATCGGACACACGTAGCCTGAGTTATGGGCGATTAGGTGTAATTGGGTCTGATGTGTTCAGGTGCGATCTGACCCCATTGGACCGACCCGACCTGACCCGACTAGGGTTCGGACTGGGGTCCAACCAGGTCCATGAGTCTGAACCGACCTGAAGGTGGCCTGACCCGAAAGTGGACAGGACCGGTTGGCTGGCCGTGTAGCCCGACCTGGCTGGCTGTGTGGCCTGGCCTGGCTGGTCGTGTGGCCTGGCCCGGCTGGCCGGGTGGCTCGGCAGTGGGCCGTGTGTCCTGGCAAGCTTGTCGCGGATGGCTAGCTATGTGGCATGGCCCAGCCGGCCATGTAGCCCAGCTGCTGGCCGTGGGGCCTTGACAGCTGGCCGTGACGGCCCCTATAATCGTTGTACCCGACGGGTCCCACCTATGAAGCGCGCACAGGCGGTCGGCTTAGCCAGCTACCCTCCCCTATCCACCATGGACTTATGCTACGTGTCTTCTCTAGCACCGCGTGACAGCACCACGCCCCTCCTCTCCTGCCGCGGTCCTACACCACCTGTGTGGCGCGATGACACCGTGCCCCTCCGCCACGGCCCGCGTTGGTCGCAGCCTTATGCTGCCTTTCGCGTGAAGCGACAACGCCATGAACCTCCACTATGGCCCATCATGGCTGCGGCTCTCCTCCACGTAGCGAGGCTGTGTCGCACCCTCTTGGTTACCCAGTGGCCTTTGTGTCACCAGTTTCTTTGACGGTCGTCTCGTCGCCGGCTGACGTTGTTCCCTGCAGTCCATTCCTCCGTCGTCAACAAACAAGATCAACCAAAGGGGGATGTTCGTCCATGTTGGTGCGGTCCAAACCCCCCATGTTATGATTATAACAATCGGCATAATGAATACCAAAATATTAACGATGTAGAACAAAAAAACAACTCAAATCACCCTACCATTCTTGACGATTGTTTATTGACGAAGTCGCAGGAAAAGGCGGCGTCGTTTCGTTGACGTCATGAAAGAAGAAGCCGATGATGGTGTCAGAGTTCTTCATGGGTGACGCTTCCCTTTCTTGTCTCGGTCGAATAAGGATGATGATGGTGTTCGTCGATCTTTGGTGGAAGGTGCGTTCTTCATGTTCTTCATCGAGAGGATTACGTTCTGTCTCAAGTCCCACCCAAATGAATTTCCAACCAAATGAAATAATAGCTTTGTCTATTATTTAATCATTGTATTGAATTCAAAAGAATTCCAAAGATGAATTAATTAAATGAGGGGGTTCAATTAAATCTATGTCAGTTGGAACATTTAATTAGTGGGGGAATTTTAAGGGTCTGCCCCCCCTTGTGGAGAGTTACAAGGGGTTAAAGCATGTGTGGTCCCCAAGCTAAATATCCTCCCATGGGGGGTTATGTGTGAGTGGGACCCACCTTCATAACCTCTCATGGGAGGTTATGGTGTGGTGGCCCCCACAACTAACGTCCTCTTGGAGCATATAACCACCATGAAATAAAAAATAATCTATCCCCTTATTTTTATTTAACTTTATTAATAAAACCCAAAAATCTATCTTCCAAACCCATTAAAACGCAACTGGGGTGAAGTTCTTACTAAGAAATCACTGACACTGTGAGTACAAATGTGCTCTCAGAGTTCGATTCAGAGCACCGATTCAAGAGTTATAAAGTCCTACTCATACACTTAGTGAACATACCCGAACAGAACTTCAGAAATTGATTCTGAACACACCGGGCCACAAAATCATGCGCCGTCAGAAACTACGGACTCAAAAAATTCCCATGTATTTAAGAAAAAAAATCCACATAAATTATGGTTCTTTACAGAAATTACATAAAAGGAACTTCATTGATGAATAGATATGATCCTTTTAATAGGGTTATTATTTGTTTTCTTCATTATTTTATCACTATTAAAATGACCATTATTGTTATTTCTCTTACATTAAGTGAATTCTTCAGATTTTGTCTTTCTAGAAGCTTGAAAACATTCCCTTAGATTTTGAAAATATAAAGGTAAATATCCATCACCCTCAACCCAAAGAGAAACACATAAAGGGTTTAATATATAGATAGATTATTTATGCTCTTGATTTATAATCTATGTACCCCTACTTCTTGTAGTCTTGGATGGAGGAACCTATGAGAATGGAATATCTACATTAAAAAGTGTAATGTTAAAATATTAATTGAAAAATCGTCCTACCAAAATGTTCATAGTTAATTCTATCAAAGGATAATTTTCCCCCATATTTTAGAAAATGTATGTCGTCTCATCTCCATGTAGATTACAAATTTTAGATATCACATTGATAGGTGATTCATCAATAGTTTCACATCCTGTCATGATGAGGGGGGAGGGGATATCCCTCATGTAGAACACCAATAGAATCCAAAGTGGTAGTAGCCTGTTCAACTGAATCTGATAACCAAAAACCCTAACAATAAAAAAATAGAATCAAATATTCCAACATACTTTTAAAAAAACAATCCATCATACCTCTAAGGGGAATAGAAAAACCTCATTGATTTCTCCGAATAAATAAAATATTTTTGTGTTATATTTTTTAATTACAACATTGTTATCAATAGGACAATCATATTCCATATAATCATTTAGATTAGAATAAAGTTATATCTTTCTCTTCGAATATCTCAACGTATATCCGTCCCATAATATATCTTCCACAAGATCCTTTTTAATATTAATGATACCTAAAAATTATTCAACGTCAAAAATTTCAATTAGAAATGCACAATAATTTATCTATTTGGCCTCAATTAGATGGGATAGTTAGTTCATATCTGGTTTCACAATAGTATTATTAATATGGTGGAAATAAATTTTCCAAAACATGGATTAAAGAAATATGATCCCATTATTGGATTATCTAGGTTCATGAGTTTTTGATTTATCAGTATGGATCTTATCCATTCCCTTACTCCTTATACATGTGGCATCATAATATACCATTATTTTACTGATGGAACACATTTTTTATCTTATGCATTCAGAATGTAAATTCACAAAATGTTACATTTTAAAAAAAATATCATCATCCATTCATATATAATATACAGGTTCATAGTATAATCCGTGGTTTTCAACACAACCACTTCAACCAAAGTGGAAAACATACATAACTCCCCAACTAGCTAAGTAAAACTTCTAAGACAAGGATCTTTCAAATGTATTTCCATAGTTATAGGATTTAAAATTCAGCATGAATTATTGAAATGTATTTTACCATTATATTAAAACCATCTCAATATTGAAATTTGACTCCAAACCATTGTATGAGTGTTTCAAAGAACCACTATAAAAGTTTATAACACATTCCTGAATTAAGATAAAACAAGGATTCAAAGAGATATATCCTAAGTTTTTTTCATATTCATGTACTCATCTAAAAGAAAAACAACATCATAATAACCACTCCTCCATTCATTACACACCAATGTTCTACAATTTATATAGTTATCTCAATGAATTTAAATAACTCTACCCCTTTAAGATTAACAACATGTGCTATGATGGAATACGTACATAGGCTAATTTGTTCTGGAAATAAATATTGATTTTCCATAATATGATCTATTCTAGCCATTAGGATAACCCATCTTTGAGAAGGAGAATCCAAAGCATAAAAATAAAGATTCACTATTTTTTATCACATCTGCAATGTTCCTCTTAGAATTAGAGGGTACAATTGATTTTTTCTCCAGAAAAATGGATTTGTTTTTCCTATAGATGTATAAGGGATATTTATTAGTAACATGATCATGTCGATCTGTGAGTACATCATTTTTGAAAATCCATCCACTATAATAAATCATCGTAGAATCTTGATCACAAAATCTGGGATATTTTCCAGTTCTCCACACCCTGATCCACCATCATAATAACAGAATACATAACATCAAATATCAAAAACATGTTTTCAAGGCCCTGTTACATGAAACTATCCTTTAATGGGATATCATATACACCAAAACACAACATGTTTTGTCTCATTAGGACAATTGATGCATTGTGGATATACTAATAGCAACTGGTAATAATTTTCTATGTCCAATAAACTCAATATAAGAGTTAATATGACATTTTATTATAATATCTAGGGAAACTATCTCCGAATAAATACATGGTTATCTATATATTGGAAAATACATATTCTTATATTATAATAATATTGTATAAGTAGAATATAATTATCAATGATGCAAATAATTTTCCACTTTTCCAAAATTGCAATAATTCGATAAAAACCATCATGATAATGAATGTGGAGTTCCATGAATGAATTATAAAACCAAAAAATAATCACCAAATATTTCTATACAAATATATGGAATACCTATACTTTTACATATATCAAAAAAATGGATAAAATTAACTTAAAACACCTAGAGGTATATGGTGGAAGGTGAGAAAATACATATTAAACAATACAATAATAATTATTATTGGAATAAAAACATATGAAATAAAAATTATTTTCTATATTTATATAAAATAACATTATTTTCATGTGATCATCATCAAATTTTAATAAACTAAAATTTAATTTTAAACCTGCATATAGAAATTACTAGACAAATAACATAATTTTATGATAACATTATCATAATACATAAAAATAATTAATGTGTATGGTTTTAATAGAATCTAAACCTTGTGCAATAATGGATACATATAATTATATTCACATAGATAAAAAACACATCCAAAAACTATTTCTGAATGGTACCACCATAGAAGGGTTAAATAATTTGTTATTTTGGTATATGGATTTAATTAAACCAAAAATATTTATATTAGAGTATAATTAAATAACCTTGAACCTTATAAGGATAAATATAATTTAAATATAAAATCTAAATGGTTTTGAAAACATAATATAGATTTTATAAAAAAATTATATTAACATAAAATAAAAATTTATGGGTGACATACAAAAGTATTTTTCAATATGTGTAGTGATAAATATTTAAAAACCATATTTTTAAATATAATATTAAATAATATTCCCTTTAAAATGAATATGTTTTATCATGTATAAATTTGTAGGGAATGAAAAACATGTCAATGTGAATGAAAATACCCTTTTCAACAGATTAAAAAATATATTTATTCAAAATTAACATTTTATGAACACAAATAATCAATTATTTGTGTTGAAACATTATTTTAATAACAATAATTTTAAAAATAATGTTATAAAATATCATGGTGATAGAACTAAATCATTTTCAAACATTGTTCTTGATAAAATATTATAACTCAAAGAAGGTGATTTGAGTATTCAATATCCCTTATTGGAATTGCATCCCAATAATTAATCCATATTTAAGAAAGGTATTATTAGGTAGGAGCATATATCCCTACTATAGAATGATATATTACCAAATATTAAAATTACATGATTAAATGTACCAAATTATATGAAATATGTTCAAGAGATCAATCATAACTCAATGAACAAAAATTGAGTTATGAAAAGAAATTACAACTATGGTATCACTTGTGTCATTAAAACATTTGAATGAAATAGCTTTTGTTGGAATAATATTTACACTAAATAGAAAATTAAGTATATTATAGAACATTCATATGTTTTTAAATCTATAAAACACCATATATATGAAACAGGTTTAATAACTTGTTACATGAACCAATAAACTAGAATTAAGATCGAGAAAAGCCTATGGCTTCAAAACATTTGAATAAAATAAAAATGAATGAGAGGGTATATAATTTCATTATAAATACCATGATTAAATGAGAATTTAGGAAATTATGCCACAATTAGTTAGTACGTAAATCACATTAATTTTTATAGTTTTATAATACAAAACACTATTTTAAGGGGGTAATTTATTTGAAACCCCATTCCTTATATTCCTACATACATGACTATAATCTACCCTATTATATAAGGAAAATAAATATATTAACAAATTATATTTGAAACATATCATACAAATAAAATATACTTTATAATTATCTTACATTCATTAATTACAAATATAATCTTCAAAAATAATTTAATATAATTATTGGTTCCCATAAGTTTTGTATGATTGTTTCGTATATATTTTCTATTGTTAGGATTAATTATAAATTATAAAATATTTTTTTTTCATTCCCATATATATCAATATATAAATATAATTTTTTCAATTATTACATATGCTACACTTTAATTAGGTGAATGTCATAGATATGAATTGTGAAAATGGAAATCATGAGGAACATTTTTTGATGTTTTTGACGATCAAAATGATACATATTAATAAATATATATAAAACTATATAATTATAGAATAATTATAAAAACTATTTATTTCAATATTACATAATATTTCGATTATATGAAATCCCATTAATATTTATGATGTAAATGACATAACATCGTTTACATAGGTGGCTAAATTATACCATGTGTTAATGTGTTATAATGATTTAATGAATGTAGGGATGCATTTCAATAATGATAATGTCACATATACAAAATCTTAACCATTTAATAAAAATAATATATCATTTGAAATTCATTATAAGAACCATAAATTGTGGATGGTGTTGAAAATTGTTTTTTTATTCCAAATTTTGTCATATGCATGAATAACGATCACTTTTTTTATTAATATATTGAATGATGGTATATAAAAATTTGTAATTTAATAATATTAAATGGGATATATAAAATTTATTGATTCATAAAATTAATCCTTTATACCATCTTTTAGAA
The DNA here is from genome assembly GCA_963277665.1 of Viscum album. Lineage (NCBI taxonomy): Eukaryota > Viridiplantae > Streptophyta > Magnoliopsida > Santalales > Viscaceae > Viscum > Viscum album. The sequence continues at coordinate 1,005,348,507 of OY728119.1, read as the reverse complement.
TATGGGTTGAATAATTAACCACATAGAGTTGTGGAGCCAGTAGTTTTCATGTACCGATGAACACTAATTTCATATTTATAATGGATTATATTGATGATTAAATAATGTTGATACCCTAGATATAGTAACATTAAATTTTATAATTGATAATAATATCATTATATTATTTTTAATTTAATAAATTTGAATGATGATAATAAAAATGAAAAGGCAAGGAATTTGATAAAATTCATGTCAAGGATTTCAAGATTCCTTAATACATTAATTAGAAATGGAGGCCTTATGATAAATAATGGGTTCCAAGAGTTTTTTACAGTGGAATGTGGTTATAGTATGAATATTATTTTATAAAAATGTAAAAATTTAATTTTAATCAATGAATTGATGTGGATTAAGTGTACCCATTTATATGTGTATAGAAGTGAACATTTGCAAGAACTATTAACATTTTCTATATTGTTATGTTGTTATTACAATAATAGTCGATAAAAATGTAAAGAGAGAAGGGTAATGTGAGTGTGGGTTTAAAAGCACACAAAAACCCATTTAAGGTAACAAAAAAATTTATAGAATATTTATTCTAAGTCTTTATCATTTTTCCTAATTTAAATTTATGTTGGAAATTAATTTTTCATTGTAGTAATTAATATTATTGAAAAATTATTATTGAAACAAAAGAAAATTTTGAATTTTTTTTATTTCAAAATTATTACTTAATTTTGAATAATATTTTTTTGATGGTTTTGATAATTTAATTTATTGATTAAAAAATAAAACAATTAATTTTTTTTAGATAAAAGTTTGTTTTTAAAACATAAAATTTATGATTGAGACATTGTTAATAAGATTCCAAATTCTGATGAAACATTTGGTACATTAAAAAACAAATGAATGTTATGAGGCCTTAATTTGAATCTATATCCAAACCACACATCAAAAATAGTTATTTCAAAGAAAACGAGGAGGATAATGTTTTACTAACATATCATTTTAATTTAGTTATAAAATTATCTGAGATGAGATTTATAATCAAGAGTTATATATTAATATTAATAATTCTAATCCCTAAATATATATTTTATTACCTAAATAGTGTTTTAAAATTTTAAGATACACAAATATCATGATAAAATCAAAAAATATATAAATCTTTAGAACCATTAATTTTTCATCCAAGAAGTTTTTTTGAGAGACAATAAAAATTTCATCTCAAGATAATATTTTTAATATAAATTAAAAATATATATGTAAATTTTAAAATTAAAATTATAAAAATTTCAATATTTAATTTCTTAATAAAAGCATAATATATAATTATAAACCATTTATATAATAATATAAATTTTAAAATACCAACACTTTTTATTATTACTTGATATCATTTACCAACATAATTTGTGTGAATATCTTGTTAATTTAAAATAAAACTAATCAAAATTTCTCAATTAATTCATATAATAGAAATTTATAGGACATAATAATAGAATTTTATAGAAGAATACTTTTCTAAACAATATATGTTCTTAATAATCATTTCATATAAACTAATTGTGATTCATTATGGCTAAAATTAGCTATTATTTTAATTATACACATATTTAATAAATAGATTTCTCATATTAATTCTCATTAATTCTATGGAACGTTTTTTATATTCGTACATGAATATTTAAATTTTTATAAATATATATTGGTGTCATTTATATTCATCATTGTGTATTATGCGAACTGTCAGTCAAATGCTTTAATATAAAGGAATTTATATATTAGAAACTTTGAGAGTTTCAAATAAATGTTCATTTAACATTGATAAAATAAAGCATTTATATATATTTTTTAAGCTATATAAGTGAAAATAGATGAAAATAAATTCATTAATATATTCAATGTCGAGTATCGGTGTTATTGAGGACTTATGATGCAATTATGTGATTTAAAATTGTATTTTTGGGTATTTTATTCATGAATATAGTCTGTATACTACGGTAGGATAAATTTGTACCAAACCATGCTTTACTAAAACCCAAACATCAATAATAATGAAATAGAAGATTTTTTATAATGATGATTAATTATATTTTCTATATATACTATAGTTAGTTCAGTAAGATTCCATTCTATGTGTATAACAATATACAACGATATTATCTATAAATGCTACTAAATTTTTCCTGAATAATTAAAATATCACAAAATGGATTAAAAATATTATAAGGGCCACCATATAGTTTCTTAAGAGGAAAATTAACAATGAAAAATTGTATAATAAAGTTTAAACATTCAATCAAAATCTTTAAATGTATTATTTCAAAAAGTATCATTACAATATTTTTTTTATTTCACTTAATCCCTTTTGTTTGCTCTTTCAATCACACTTTTTTTAGGACTCCAACACGTCAAAGGCAATCTCTCATTGGATTAACTTCTTCATCTAAAATAAAAGTCATTAAGTTAATTTTATGGCGTTTATCCTTCCAAATCATATTAGGATCACTTCTATTATTAAGATGATTATTTGGTTTTCTCTTATCGTCAAATTTTATTTGGTCTCATTATAGTATTATGCATTTATTCCAATGGATTATGGTTATATAAATATGTGATATGGGTGATTTTTTAATTTCCTTCATAAAGGAGGACATATAAGATCATTCTCAAGCATTTTACAATTTTTTGAAGTCAATATGTCTATATTATTCTATTATAGATATTTTTTTTGATTTTTAGTATTAATGGATTTATATTTATGTTTAGGAATTTTAGGGGTTTATGATTTATTGGGTCAGGATTCAATATTGATTTTTTTTGTTAATTATATTTTGTTCATTGGTTATTCAATAATTTAATTTAACTAATTTTATTCATTGATTATAATACATGGTTTATAAAATATAGGAATCCACTTTGTTGTTTCGAAAGGATGTTGTATTCCCTAATTATTTTAAATAGAAGGTTATATGAACCAACCATATGATTAAAGATTTTTTAATGTGATATATACTGTACATGATTTCAAAATTTACTAATGCACATAATATTTTATTTTGGATAAATAAATAGCATGTTATCGAGAATATTTTGACATGACAAGATATATGTTCTACTAATTCTAGATGATTTTGTAAGTTATTAATAGATTATAATTTATAAATCTTATCTATTAGTATGTTTCAAATGTTTATAAGGGTATTTAGTATTAGTTTAATCCCATTTTCCCATGGTCTTTTCAAAATTAAAAGATATTTTATTTAATTTATTATTTAGTTCTTTTATGAAATGTAAGTTTTTAAACCAATATCATTATTATTGGTAAGTTTGATTCATTCCATTTCATTTTAGAATTATCATATGAATTGTTTAATAATGTATACACCAATATAATCATGATAAATAATTGGAATTATATGTATAATTTTAAATTCATTTTTATTGTATGTATAGATTTTTTGTTTAAAATGATTATTATGAAAAACCATGAAAGAATATAATTATTTATTTAATTTTAAAAAAGAGTTTAAATTTATTTATTAATATTGATTTCATATTATTTTATTTTCATTTACATTTTTTTCACTATAGTATTATAAATATAATAAATCATTTATTTTCTTATAAGGCTGTAATTTTTTTAATATAAATGAGAGGAATATATTCATTGGTTAAAATTTTAATTTATATATAAGATATTGTTGAGTCAATAAGGTTTTCCTTATGACTTTTCCATTCCTTCTTGTTTTGAAAATCACAAACACCTTATCTTTAAGAAAATTTCTTTCTTAAGGAAAATCGCTTTTATAAGGAAAATAGCTTTCTTAAGGAAAATCGCTTTTATAAGGAAAATTACTTTCTTAAGGAAAATCACTTTTATAAGAAAATTTATCCTTATCATATTTTCATCCATATTTTTCTTAAGTATGAGATTCGGATTCATTTTCTCGGAATCATTAAAACTTTGATATAAAGCATTCTGTTTTAGGATTCAGATTCTGGATAAGAACTATAAGGAAGTCTCATTCCGAATTCCGGATATAAACTCTGAATAAGTTCTATTCCAGGTTCAGGATACGAGTTCTGAAGAAGAATTCTCATTACGAATTCTAATGAAGAAATCTCATTCCGAATTCCCATTACGAATTCTAATGAAGAATTCTCATTACGAATTCTCATTACGAATTCTGGTGATGAATTCTCATTACGAATCCTGATGATGAATTCTCATTACGATTTCTGATGACGAATTCCTATTTCGAATTCACATTCCGAATTCACCTATTAAACAGAATTTGGGTATCTTAGTTTTATACACTCTGAATTAATTCAGACTCCGAAAAATATCTTTGTTAGACTCCGAACTTTTATGTTGCTTACACTTCTAATAATTTGTCTACTCTTTATTATTTTCATTACACTCTGAACCTTCACTCCGAAGTGTTCATTCCGAACTTTTATGTTAGAGTTTAAAATGATGTCGTACATTTTGTTACACTTGTTTTGTTATAAAATGATGTCGTCCATTTTGTTATAAACTAACCATTGTCTAAGTGACACGTGTACATGTCCCTCCGATCTTTAAGGAAAATATGACCGTTGGAGAAGGAGCCGACCTCACCTATAAATAGGAGCTCATTTGAAAGAGCTGGTGGCTGATGGATGATGAAAAGTACTAAAAGGCTGACTAATTTGCTTGAAGTGATTTCTAGAGAGAGAGAGGCTCTTATTAACTATCAATGATTTGTGCGACTCCGAATGTTGGTGATTACATTCGAGGGCTTCCGGGGATAGGAAGACAGTGGTGCCGACTACCTTAAAGTTCAAGGGATTCCTTGCTGAGGAAGACAGAGGTTTCCAACTACCTTGAAGTTGAGGGCTTGTGGGGATAGCAAGACAGAGACTCCGATCTTCGTATCGAGGGCTTACCCTGGTGTGGGTAAGACAGACTTGCTTAAAAGTATAAATCAAGGGACCTTTATCCAAGGTTGTTGGATACCCTTCTCTTTGGGATAAAAGACTTTTATCTTGTTACTAGTAGTTTTACTACTTGTTTTTATTCCGCTGCATTTTGTATTATAAGGAAAGTATAACTTTATTATACTTTCTTACTTGTACTCTGATTAGTTTAGATTCTATACGCTTTAAGGTAGAATCTCATATTGTAATCTTTGGATTAAGAGTCAACTTTTGGAACCATATATCCGGAACCTACGTTCAGAATCTATTTTCAAGTCTGCTTTTGGAATTAGAGGTGTTGTGATTCTACTAAGTTTAACTTTGTTAAACTTATCCCTTTCCTTTGCTTAAGGAAAACATAGTTATTCTTAACTAACTTTAAAGGTTCCAAGGGAATTTTTAAAGTATACAATTCACCCCCTCTTGTATATTGAGCATCTCATTCTATATTTCGATCCTACAAATGGTATCAGAGGTTGGAAACCTCTTACTCTATAACAATCTTACATTTGGTATCAGAGCAGGTCTCTGAAATACTCGTACTCACATACAAGTTTTTCTTTCTCACTTTATCCTTCCGAACTTTGTCATTCCGAATTTGTCCATTCCAAACTTTTCTCATTCCGAACCTTGTTATTACGATTCCTTTCTACTAACAAGTTTCTATCCAAGTTATATTAAGTATGGAATGAATTAATGTTGGATCAATTGACAATCTGAATCCTACAAGACCACCTATATTTGATGGTAATGATTATGAATACTGGAGAGATCGTATGAAGACTTTTGTTATTAATACTGGAGTAGAAAACTTTGTTATGCTTACTGGTGATTATAAAATTCCTGACAAGGAAGTCAGATCTTTTACTAACCAGGAAAAGAAAGAATTTCAACTCAACTATAAGGTATGCAACACTTTACATTGTTCAATGACCAGAAATATATATAGCCAAATTTCTTCTTGTGAAGCAGCTAATTGTATATGGAAGAAGTTAGAGGTTACACACTTCGGGACTTCTAAAGTGATTGAGACTAGAAGAGCTATGCTTAGAGCTGAATGTCATGGTTTCAATTTTCCTTATGGAGAACCTATCTGTAAAGTTAAAAAATGATTTATGACTATTGTCAACAGTCTACAATCTATGGGAGAAAAAGGTTTAGATAATGAAGCTCTTGTGGACAAGATAATTGACATTATGCCCAATGAGTGGGAATCCAAGAGAACAGCTATAGATGAGAACAGGAAGGTCACTCAAATTACTCTTGATGAATTATTTGGAACTCTTCTACAACATGAAACAAGAATGAAGAGAGATGTTGACAACATCAAGAAAAAGAATGGAAATGGTACTTTTGCTTTTACTACAACATCAAATCAGATGAAAGCTAAGACTCCTGAGAGAGTAACCAGATCTAAGTCGAAGAAAGTCATTTTCCAATCCGAATCTAGTGAGAGTGAAGTCTCAGAAAATGAATTAGCCAATCTTGCTCGAAGGTTGAACAAGATAGCTGGCCAGAGAAATTTTCAATCTAAGTATAAGAAGAAGGATAGGAAAGATAAGAAAGATGGAGAAGTTACTTGTTATGAATGTAAAAGAGCTGGACATATTAGACCAGATTGCCCTATTCTCAAAAAGAAAGAAAGGAAGAAAAGACATTCATACAGGAACAGAAAGAAGTATTATAAAGCCAAAGCTAAGAAAGTTCTGAAAGCTAATGACACCTGGAGTGCCAGTGGTGGTGACTCTTCCGATGAATCTTCTGATTATGAATCTTCAGGACAAAAGAATCTTGGTCTTATAGCCAGACTACCTATTGATAATCATTGTCTTATGGCTAAGGTACGAAATGCTGAATCATTGACCAATGTTTCTTTAAATTCTAATGATAGTAAATATTATAACTCTTCTGATGAAGAATCATCTTCTGATGAGGAAAATACTTTACCTACTTATGAAGAAGTTTCTAGGTTTGCTGAAATTATTGAGATTGAGAATTCCAAACTCAATAAGAAACTTGATAAGGCAAACTCTAGGAATTCTATTCTTACTAAAGAGATATTAGATCTTTCTAAAGATCTTGATAAGAAAAATTCTGATTTTGAAAGTATTTCAAAAAATCTTGAGGAAGTAAGTTCTGAGAAGAATAAACTTTCCAAAGAATAAGAAAAAGTAATTTCTGAGAAAAATGCTTTCGAGCCTAACTCTAGTTCTAAAACTAACGATTTTGAGGATAAAAACTTGGTTGTAAAACTCAAGTCCGAAATTTTTTCCTTAAAGAAGTGTTTAACAAACTTTACCAATGGTAAGGAAAATTTTGATAAGATGTATTCTCAAATACGACCTTTAAGAAATAAATCCGGATTTGGTTATACCAATGCAAAACCTATTTTCAGTAACAATTATTTTGTTCCTCAAAGTGCCCCATTTTGTACCAAGTTTCAATGTGGTGGTCACTGGGAAAATAATTGTTCCTTAAACAAAACCCAATCTCTAGGATTTCACAAAGCTTACTTTTATGAAGATGTGGGTTCCTAAAATTTTATTGTCTGGAAATCTCGGATCCAAACAAGTTTGGATTCCGAAAGTCTTATTCTCTTCTTGATTTCAGGATAATAAAGAAAGTACCAGCAACAATACATTGTACATGGATAGTGGATGTTCCCGGCACATGACTGGTAACAAAAGCTTTTTTGAAACGATTATCAAAACGAAAGGAGGAAAAGTAACTTTCGGAGACAATGCTAAGGGAGAGATTGTTGGTATTGGTAATATTGTTCTTTTAGGTAAAACCTTGATTTCAAATGTTCTTTTTGTTAAATGTCTTAAGAACAACCTCATTAGAATAAGTCAGTTATGTGATGAAGGTTACCTTGTGAATTTTAGGAATGATAAATGCTTAGTTCACAATTCCATGGAAGAATTTATTCTCTCAGCCAATAGGCAAGAGAATGTTTACACCATAAACATAGAAGACCTCACGAGCGAAGATTTACCTTGCCTAAGTGAAATGGAAAATCATTCTTGGTTATGGAATAAAAGACTAGGTCACTGTAATCTTATGAACCTATGTAAACTCTCTAAGAAGAAACTAGTTAAGGATCTACCGGAGCTTAGATTTGATTCTTCTAAAGTTTTTGATCCTTGTCAATATGGAAAGCAACATGAATCTAGTTTTAAGTCAATCGGTGAAGTCTCAACAACCGATGCATTACAGTTAGTTCACATGGATCTTTTTGGTCCAACACAAACTGGAAGCATTGGAGGAAAATACTATGTGTTTGTTCTAGTTGATGATTACACCAGATTTACTTAGGTCTATTTTCTAGCAAAGAAATCTGAAGCTTTTTCTTATTTCAAAAGTTTTAGAGCTCAAGTTAAAAATGAGAAAAACCTTCCATTGAAAACTATTCATAGTGATCATGGAGGAGAATTTCCAAATTCAGATTTTGAAACTTTTTGTAGTAAGAAAGGTATTACTCACAATTTTTCAGCACCTAGAACTCCTCAACAGAATGGTGTAGTTGAAAGAAGAAATAGAATTCTTCAAGAGATAACAAGAACCATGAGTGAATATTCTATTGCTAGACATTTCTGGGATGAAGCTGTAAGTACTGCTTGTTATACTATAAATCGAGTTTTGATTAGACCTTTTCTTAATAAAACTCCTTATGAGTTATGGAATGGTAGAAAACCAAGACTTTCCTACTTCAAGGTTTTTGGTTGCAAAGTATTAATTTTGAATACTAAAGATAACTTACATAAATTCGCACCAAAGTCTGATGAAGGAATTTTCTTAGGTTATTCCACAACCTCTAAGGATTATAGAGTTTTTAATAAAAATACTTGTACTGTTGAAGAAACAGTACATGTAAAATTTGATGAGTCAGATCCTTTTGTTTTTAAACCATTTTCACTTACATCTTCGGATGTGTTTTCAAAAACTGATTGTCAACCTTTGATAGAAGAACCTTCTGATAAGGAAATTGTTCTAGAAGATACTTCTGAAACATTTACCCCAGAAGACATTCTACCCTATGTTGATGAAAAGGTTTTACAAAACCCAAATCAGGTGTTTCTTAAGAATCATCCCAGTGATAGTATCATTGGAGATGTAAATAAACCTGTAAGGACTAGAAGTCCCTTAAGAAATGAAGTAGAACATCTAGCATTTCTTTCCCAATTAGAACCTAAAAGCACTGATGAAGCTTTAGGTGATGATGATTGGATCAAAGCAATGCAAGATGAACTAAATGAATTCGAAAGGAATAAAGTCTGGACCTTGGTTGAAAGGCCTAACGAAACTTCTGTTATTGGAGTAAAATGGGTTTTCAGAAATAAATGTGATGAAAATGGAGTCATTGTTAGAAATAAAGCTAGACTTGTTGCTAAAGGCTATAATCAGCAAGAAGGAATAGTCTATGAAGAAACCTATTCTCCAGTAGCTAGACTTGAATCTATCCATATTCTACTTGCCTTTGCAACATTCTTTAATTTCAAACTATTTCAAATGGATGTGAAATGTGCTTTTCTTAACGGTTATGTTCAAGAGGAAGTTTTTGTTGAACAACCTCTTGGCTTTGAAGATACAAAACATCTGAATCATGTTTTTAGACTTACCAAAGCTTTGTATGGCCTTAAACAAGCCCCACGAGCATGGTATGATAGACTCACTGGATTTTTGCTTCAAAATAACTATGTTAAGGGAAATGCAGATCCAAATCTTTTTATAAAGAAAGATAAGAAAAATGTTTTGATTGTTCAAATTTATGTTGATGACATTATATTTGGTTCAACTCAGTAATCTTTGACTGACTCTTTTGCAAGTCTAATGAAATCTGAGTTTGAAATGAGTATGATGGGTGAGTTAAAATTTTTCCTTGGTTTTCAAATTTCTCAAAAACCAGAAGGAACCTACATATCTCAACATAAGTATATTGAAGATCTTCTTAAAAAGTATGGTTATGACAACACTAAGAGTATAAGTACTCCCATTGGTACCTCAAACTCTTTAGATCTTGACGAAGCTGGGAAACCAGTAGATCAAACATCTTTTAGAGGTATGATAGGAAGTCTACTTTACTTAACAGCTAGTCGACCAGACTTAATGTTTTCAGTATGCTTATGTGCAAGATATCAATCCAATCCTAAGGAATCTCACTTAAAGGCAGTAAAAAGAATTTTTCGCTACCTTAAGGGAACCATGGATCTCGGATTATTTTATACCTCTGGAAATGATTTTGTTCTAAAAAGCTTTTCTGATGCTGACATTGTTGGATGTAGAATGGATAGAAAAAGTACATCCAGAACTTGTCATTTCTTAGGAGATTCTTTAGTTTCTTGGTCCTGCAAAAAGAAACATTCTGTAGCACTCTCCACTGCTAAAGCTGAATATGTAGCAGTTGGAAGTTGTTGTGCACAAGTGTTGTGGATGCAACACACACTCACAGACTATGGCCCGAGTTTTAGTAAAACTCAAATTTGGTGTGATAACACAAGTGCCATTGCCCATAGTAAAAACCCTGCACATCACTCTCGTGCAAAACACATAGATATTAGGCATCACTTTCTTAGGGATCATACACTTAAAGGAGATATTATTCTTCATTTTATCGGAACGCAAGATCAACTTGCTGATATTTTCACAAAATCATTGCCTTCTGATAGATTTGAATATATTAAACAGAAGTTAGGAATGATAACCGTAAGGTAATCTTTCTTAATTAACTTTCTGTTGAAAAAGTCTCCTTACAGTAATAAACTCCTTTTCATTGGGGGAGTACATTTGATTGTTTGTTTAACAATGTTTTTCAAAATTTGTTTTCAAACTTTTCGGAACGAAGATTTCCGGAATGAAACTTCTGGAATGAAAGTTTTCCAGAATGGATATTTCTATACAGAATACTTCTTGAATGGAAGTATTCATATATAAAACATCCAGAATGAATGATTTCGTACTGATACTTTCATAACCAGATTTTTGTACCGAACCTTTATAGTTTATGGTACTAAGTTTTTCGTACTAAGATTTTCGTAGTGAGTTTTTAGTACTAAGTTTGTTTTCCGTAATAATTTTTTTTTCTTCGTAGTCATCTTTATATTACCCATTACGAATAATCCTCATCAGCTAATCCGAAAGGTATGATATCCTTACTCAAGTTTTCGTAGTCATATTTTACTTGCTGGCAGTTTCCTATGTTTTATTTTCGGATTATAGATTTCTTAAATATTTACTTTAATAAAAACCTCAAAAAGATCGGATTCAAGTTATCAACCGTCAAATTTGATCTCAGTTCATTCTAAACCGTTAGATCAACTGTGGAAGGTGAACTGTCATCTCTTTGCCTATATAAAGGGCACCCAAATTCTCGTCCCAGATCGATCTCAAGCTATCGCGTCCCGAAGCTCTGACTCTCTGATTTAAGGCCGTTCCGAACTACAGTTGTCTCCATTCCGAACTTCTCAAAGGATTACAGATCCAAATGTCTACGGAGTTAGCGTCTCAAGAAATGTCTTCAACTAAGCCTATTTCTCAGTGGTTAGTTTACAGAGAAAGGTTAGTCCATCCGGTTTTCTTCAGCAACTACGATTTTATCATTTCAAAGAATATTAAGTTGAATGGTAGGGGAAGATGTTACGGTATCAAAAACCGGGAACCAAGATGAAGTATATTCAGATTTACTTGTCGAGTTTTATGAGTCATTTTCTTTCTTCAGGGATGATAATAGGGAGAAGTTCTCTTTTAAGTCTTATGGCAAGACTTACAAGCTTTCTCACACCAATGCTGCAAGCATGGTAGGGTTATCTTATGAAGGAGAAGCCGAGTTTATTTCGCATGTGTTGCCAGACTCTAAAGGTAGCTTCAACAAGGAAAAGGCCTTAGAAACTCTCGGACTGGCTGATGACAAGGCTCTGAAGATTGCAAGTCTATCTACAAACTTCTAGATTATGGAGTTATGGGTACAATGGATTATCGTACCGAGGAAAGGTGATAAAGATAGCTTGAAGAAAAGTGAGATCTATATCTTAGATTTCCTGATAAATCTAAGGAAGTTCAACTTGATGAAGCATATTCTTCTTACTATTGAAAATTTGAAGAAGGGGAATCTGAGAGCTCAGATCATTATGTATCCAGCAATCCTCTCCAAGTTGATTGTTCGGTGCCTTGAGTCCTTCAAGGAGGCTTGCAAATCTAAGCCAAGAGTTTGCAAGATCATGCTGGTCAGTGATGGTACTCTGAAAAGGATGGATGTGGCTTTCAACAAGGAAACAGGTGAGTTCTTTGATCTACCTGCTCAAGAAGAAGTGGCTCCGAAATCTGCTGATCCGGAATCCTCTAAGCCGGTAAAGAAGTGAAAGTTAAAAGAAGTTCTAGTAGAAGCCGAGAATCCCATGTCTAAGGAAGTCCACTCCGCACCTCCAAAGCCAAAGAAGAAGAAATCTTATCCAGATGAGGTTGTCATGAAGTGGAGAGCTGATAAAGAGAAAAGGAAAGAAGGGGATCCGTAGTTCGGATTGGACCCTGCCGAAGCTAAGGCTTTGAAGGAAAAGACTGCTGATGAGCTTGAAAAACAAGCTAATGAAAAGATGCTCAAGAAGAATATTTCTGAGGGTGAGGTAGCTCATGCCTTGTTAAAATTCAATGAAATGGTTTCAGCAACCATTCCAGTTCCGAGATCTTTCTCCCTGGAATCTCTACCTGAGACTCCAGGAAGGAATCTCACTGCTCCGGAAGAGGCTCTTTCTAAGAATACTGAGGAAGTTGAGCAAGTGGAAAAAGTAGAAGAGGGAGCTGAAAGAAGTGGTGAAACCAGAGATGTGCTGAAACAAGTAGATGATTACAAGGTAACACCTTCAGAACGCTTATCACTCCGAACTTCTGAAGGTGAATCTTCAAAGATAGTGACTCCAGCGATGGAAGAAGAGAAAGGAGAAGAAGAAGTGTCTTATTATGGATATGAAGAACATCTTTTACTTGATGTTTCTTAGAAGGAAAACGTAGAAGTTGGTGTTCAGGAAGTTGCTGATGAGGAAGATTTTGTTGTTCAAGTTTCTGATAGTGAGAAGAAAACTCCGGAACAGGACTCAATTCCAAAACAAGATAAGGGGAAGCAAATTCTTGCTGATACTCCGAGTTCAGAAAAGAGGATGAGAAAGGAAGCTGGTAGTTCTTCTAAGAGAAAGTTGGAACTTATTGGGGAAGAAAACTCTCCTAGCAAGATTTCAGATTCGGAGTCATCTTCGTTAGGGATTGATTTTGTTGTCCAGTCTTTGAAGAAGTTGGTGGGAACCATTCCGACCTTCTCTAGTCTTGACTCTAGATGCCAGATGCTCCAACATGCGTTGAATCAGAAAACAGACTATGTATCCATGGTTATGGATAAGTGCGTTGATATTTAAGCTCAGTTCAAAACCTTCTTTGTGGGTTACGAAGATCATAAGAGGTCTTTCAAGAGGATGACAAGTTGGTCCAAGATGATTGTGGAAGAAATGAGGTTGTTCGATGAATTTCCAGATAATGTTAAAGATGCTTTTGAGACCGAAGACAAAAAGATAAATGAGTTAACTTCCTCCTTTGAAGAAAAGTTGACAGAGGAAAAGAACTTTCGGATTCAGGAAGTGAGAGATCTGAATGGGAAGCTCAATTCCATTTCTCAAAATTGGAAATTTTAAAGGGATCATTGGATCGATTTTGAAGAACAGATGAAGGCTCAGGAAGAGAAGATGAAAGCTCAGGAAGAAAAGTTGAAGGCTCAGGAAGAAATAATTGAAGCCCAATCCGAAAGAATAGTTGCCTTAGAGAAGCAAGCTGAATAAGATCATAAGGACCTAAAGAAGATCAAGACTATTCTAAAGGGGCTCATGTCAAAGGAAAAAGATCCGAAATAATCAAATCCGATCTTTTTGTTGTAATGTTTTTTCTTTCTTGTCGACATTACAAATTTAATGAAAGTTGTGTTTCTTGTTTCTTTTGTAGTCATTACTAATATCTCAGGTACTTTGTTATGTTTTTCCATTCCCTTCAATTCTTTTTGAAAATCATAAAGGGGGAGAAGGAAAAGATCCTTAAGAAAAAGAAGAACTCAAATAAGAGTTTATCAAAGGGGGAGAAGAAAAAGATCTTTAAGAAAAAGAAAAACTCTAATAAGAGTTTGTTTAAGGGGGAGATTTTTCATTAAATAAGACATTCTTATTTTTCACTCCGGAAATCTGAATACGATCCTTAGAGTTTCAAAGCCTAAGGGGGAGTTAGTCGTATTCATCAATATCCTTAAAACAAAGGGAGATAAGCCTGAATTTTTTTCTTTCTTCTTAGAATAGCTTTTTCATAAGGATGTTTGTGCTTTCCAAAAAGGGGGAGATTGTTGAGTCAATAAGGTTTTCCTTATGACTTTTCCATTCCTTCTTGTTTTGAAAATCAAAAACACCTTATCTTTACGAAAATTGATTTCTTAAGGAAAATCGCTTTTATAAGGAAAATTGCTTTCTTAAGGAAAATCGGTTTTATAAGGAAAATTACTTTCTTAAGGAAAATCGCTTTTATAAGAAAATTTATCCTTATCATATTTTCATCCATATTTTTCTTAAGTATGAGATTCGGATTCATTTTCTCGGAATCATTAAAACTTTGATATAAAGCATTCTGTTTTAGGATTCGGATTCTGGATAGGAACTATAAGGAAGTCTCATTCCGAATTCCGGATATGAACTCTGACTAAGTTCTATTCCAGGTTCCGGATACGAGTTCTGAAGAAGAATTATCATTACGAATTCTAATGAAGAAATCTCATTCCGAATTCCCATTACGAATTCTAATGAAGAATTCTCATTACGAATTCTCATTACGAATTCTGGTGATGAATTCTCATTACGAATCCTGATGATGAATTCTCATTACGATTTCTGATGACGAATTCCTATTCCGAATTCACATTCCGAATTCACCTATTAAACAAAATTTGAGTATCTTAGTTTTATACACTTTGAATTAATTCAGACTCCGAAAAATATCTTTGTTAGACTCTGAACTTTTATGTTTCTTACACTTCTAATAATTTGTCTACTCTTTATTATTTTAATTACACTCCGAACCTTCACTCCGAAGTGTTCATTCCGAACTTTTATGTTAGATTTTAAAACGATATCGTACATTCTGTTACACTTGTTTTGTTATAAAACGATGTCGTCCATTTTGTTATAAACTAACCGTTGTCTAAGTGACACGTGTACAAGTCCCTCCTATCTTTAAGGAAAATATGACCGTTGGAGAAGGAGCCGACCTCACCTATAAATAGGAGCTCATTTGAAAGAGCTGGTGGCTGATGGATGATGAAAAGTACTAAAAGGCTGACTAATTTGCTGGAAGTGATTTCTAGAGAGAGAGGCTCTTATTAACTCTCAAAGCTTTGTGCGACTCCAAATGTTGGTGATTACATTCGAGGGATTTCGGGGATAGGAAGACAGAGGTTCCGACTACCTTAAAGTTTGAGGGCTTCCTTGCTGAGGAAGACAGAGGTTGCCAACTACCTTGAAGTTGAGGGCTTGCGGGGATAGCAAGACAGAGACTCCGATCTTCGTATCGAGGGCTTACCCTGGTGTGGGTAAGACAGACTTGCTTGAAAGTATAAATCAAGGGACCTTTATCCAAGGTTGTTGGATACCCTTCTCTTTGTGTTAAAAGACTTTTATCTTGTTACTAGTAGTTTTACTACTTGTTTTTATTCCGATGAATTTTGTATTATAAGGAAAGTATAACTTTCTTATACTTTCTTACTTGCACTCTGATTAGTTTAGATTCTATACACTTTAAGGTAGAATCTCATATTTTAATATTTTGATTAAGATTCAACTTCTGGAACCATTTATCCGAAACCTGCGTTCGGAATCTATTTTCAGGTTTTCTTTTGGAATTAGAGGTGTTGTTAATCTACTAAGTTTAACTTTGTTAAACTTAGCCCTTTCCTTTGCTTAAGGAAAACATAGTTATTCTTAACTAACTTTAAAGGTTCCAAGGGAATTTTTAAAGTAAACAATTCACCCCCTCTTGTATTTTGAGCATCTCATACTATATTTCGATCCTACAGATATGAAAGATTTATCTAATAGAAAATGGTTGATTTATTCTCATATTTTTTATTAGGATTCCTTAAATTAATATTATTTTATAGGATGTTGCTTAAGTGGATGTAATATTGTATATGGGTATTTAGAAAAACAAATTCTTGAATGGGTTACATCAGATAACAAATTAAAAAAATATTATTTTGAGATATAGTTTCCAAATTCATTAAAATTATTCATTTTTATTATTCAAATTCTTATAAAAAATTATAATATATCAATACATTGTGATATCCTTATATCTAATTAATTAATTAAGTTCCACAGATCTATTTTGTATGTTTTTTCAGCTATTTCATTCCATTTGATTTAGTAATTGTCTTCTTAAATTTATTAGACTGAATTATATTACAAATTTTGTTAGATTGATTTACGTTATCCTAAGATTAGTACATTTTCATATTATGGTTTCCATTATATTTATTTTTTATAGTAGTGATAATATTAATGGATAAATATTTGGGTTATGACTATATATTGTTGAATGATTGTATTATTATTTAATTATAGGGATATTGAGGGAAAAAATATTTTTTATTTATTATTTGAGTTTGTATATATAATTATTTATTATAATTATATATTTTTATATTATGGATATTATTTAATTTTGTTCCAAGTGTGTAGTGACATGAGCTTTATAAATAAAATTCCACTTCTGATTTCCTTAAAAGGATTATTATATATTATATACATTGAAAACCCATTCAGTTATTTGTTTCGTATATAATATCATATTTATAATATAATGAATCATTATCCTTGATAATATACTCATTTAACAACAATCATATGAGTAGTACAAATTTTGGGTTTTTAAAAATTCAATTGACATAGAAAAATGAATTGTTGTCCTCAACAAGTAGAACTGTGCCAAAACAATGTATGTAGAACCTCCACTGACCCCATTAATTAATAACTATCTTATATATTACACATAGGGAGTTTCTTAGAATATTAATTAGTTATGTGTCAGTACCCTTATAATATAAATATATATATTGTATATAATAATGAATATATATTCATCTTTTTATTCATATTTTATAAATAAATTTTATTTTAATACAATATAAATAAATTATTTTTGTAGGATATAATTAAATTCATAAAATGAATTAATTCTAATGAATTAATGTATTTAAAAAAATAGTTTATAGACATATTATTAATAAATAATGTTAATTTAATATAAATTATCATATTTATGTTATAAATTGAAATTTAACGTTTATAAGGTTTGAAAAACACTAATTATCGAAAAACCCACCATTTCTTAATTAATGTCATTTCAAATTTAAATAATAAAGATTCAGATATTTAGGAAAATATTTACTTAAAATGAATAACAGTTATGGAATGAAAATGGTGAAATTATCCCATGGTATATTTTTTTTGAAATTATATAATACTGTTGAGTTTTCTAGTAAATATTTAATGTGATATAAATATACAGTGTATATTATGACATCATAACAACCCAACATGGATATAATAAATACTATAAATGTAATCAATGACCAAATAAACATATCCAATTTAAAAATTAATTATTATATTTATTTCACTAATTTTATAAATCCATTATCAATCCTCTTAAACCTATAATATAATTTATGGATTGAAAATTATATCATTAATGGAATGACTCACTTCCATGTCAAAAAGGGTAATGTTTTATAAAATATGTCACTTTAAAATATAAAATAATGATAAGAACTCCCCTTTGGGAGAAACCATGGGAAACCCCATGGATTTTTTTTGGTTTTTCTTGTATTATTTTATATGTTCCAAAACATAGGTTGATAAATATTTAATAACTTCCAACACATTTCCTATATAAATACACTAAGGATCCCATTTCTATTAACTAAAAAACCCATTATGTATTTCCTATCCATCACATACCTCCATTTTTTTCTCTAAAAGTTACCCAATCTTTCAAGATGCTCCTCCAATGCATTTGGAATCACCCTCTAAAGGTAAGTAATTGTGTCATTCTATTATTTATTCAGGTAACTTTAATATGTTATGTCTTTCTTCATCATTTCATAATGTTGGAGTATGGTCTATCAAATCACAATTACATTAAATTTTATGTATAAATAATTAAATACCAATTTTAATCTCATGTAGTAGTTCCATGAACATTTATAGCCCTATTTATGCTGTCAAAATTTCACAATGACATTCAATGCCAAACAATTGAGTAGTGAATACCCATTCCCATTTCTGATCATGGGTGTAAAAATTTATGAACATGAAATTACATATTTTTAAATTAAATTTATGTATTCCATAGTAATTCATCATGGAATAAAATATGATGATGAGTGAATCCATGTTTTATGATCTATGAGGTGAAGATAACCATGAGAATGAAATGGAATTTATTGGTGTGCCCAAAATTATATAAAACTCCATTGAATGGGGTAATGTTTTAGTATCATGTATCCTCATGAAAGGGGTTACATAGTGAACATAATTCATGATATGAATTTTTCAAGCATGATGTATTGGAATTTATCCTTGACCTATGATTATAATGAAGTGTTTTAGGTTGATTCCTCATTTAACATATTGTCTTTCTGTTGTCATGTTATATATTGTTTCATTAATCATGTTTATGTTTATCACTCCATTTATGCCATATTTATATTTCTAATTTCTATAATGTATTAATTTCATCATGTTATTCTATTTTTACTCCCTTACTTAGATATATAGATCATATCATTCTTATGTTTTTTCCCAGGTTATCCTTCACAGTTTTATGTATGATGGTATATTATGAGCATGTTAATGTTTTTTTCAATAACATTGTCATATTCTCTATTTTTTGTTTTTATTTCATGTAAATATATACCAATGAAACTAAAATTCTCGACCATATGGGTTATTTTAGTTGTAATATTTTTGAAAAAATAATGATTTGATAGTTAATAATGTTAGGGATTTTCATAGATGGTTTCAAAGAAAATGTAATTTTTTAAGTATTATAAAACACTGGAGAAATACTTTGGGATATAATTGAGTATAATAAAACATAACTAATTTTTTTAAACTACAGATTATTTGGTTTATCAATAACATAAATGAATTTCTAGATAATTCAAGGGGATGTGGCTCTATCCCTAATGTATATATGGGTAAAAACTGAAAACAGATTACAGAGATAGACATTACATGGAAGTGGATCACGAAAATGGGTATTACGACATATCAGGTTTTAAAATTCTGGGATATAATCTATGGTAAATTTACAATCTCATTACAAAACATTATTATGGAAGATTCCAAAAGATTATATGATTGTAAATAAATCATGGATAACATATATTGATGCTGAGAAATTCATATGTTATGAAATAAAGGACTTTTATATGTTTCCCTTTAAAGACATTTAATTACCATTTTTGTGTTTTATAGTTAAAAAATTTTCAACCATAATGTTCCCTTTGTTATATCCATTTCATAGAAATATGAGGAATTAGGGAAACAACTAATTTGGGGGGAAATGTGATGAATACTCAAAAGAGATTACCAACCCAATGAGAGAAATAATCATGAATTTGTTTATTATACTCTTTCAACAGACTCAGGTTATGAATAAAAATCCGGATCATTAGGAGTGACCATATCCCCATAAATAAGAAAAACTTTTAATTAAGGCCATTATGATCCATAGGCCTCTATCATTCTTGGGATCATCCAATCCATTGATCATATAATAATGGATTGACTACACTAGGATGATCTTCTCTATTCTTCAATGTTTTTAGTATGAAATAGTTGTACAGGTTTTGTATCATATGGAGGAAGAAGATGATTAAAAGAAGACATTGATCAAGATTACGAATCACAGGGAAGAGAACGAAAGTATGAGGTGGATGAAATCCCAGAAAAGGTTTTTAGATAAATATTTTACTCGCACTCACTTTATTAAATTGGAAATGGATTTTTATGCCCTCAAGAAAAAATGACGTTAAATCAATTTAGGAAATGATTGAAAACATCACAATACATTCACAATAAAACACTAAAATTGTTGTTACCCCCCAAATGAAAATATTTTTTTTATTTGGTGGATTAAAACTTAGTATTAGAGAATCCATGGTGATCCAAAACATTGATATCTATGCAGAAAATGTTTTATGTGCCCTCAAAGTAAAACATATTTGTTTTCTTATATAAATTGTAAAATGGTGATAAGAAGTGGAAAGTTAAATTTATTTCTAGACCTACAATGGATAAATATTACATTGCAATGAAATTTCAACATCCCTCTTACCAAAAGTGCATACAGAAGCACCGTGAAGTTATTTAAGGGAGATGAGTACATGCTCTAGGTGTGGGAATGAAGAACACTGAGTAAAATCTTTCTGACCGGAGAACACCATTAATAAATAGGACGAAATAGATGCTCCATTCAACCTTTAATTTATTGTTAATTTATTTAACTACAATGAATCATTGAACTTTAGAAACAAACTCACTTAGCCAAGGGTTTTCAGAGAAAACGAAAAACCTACAAGGCATCAAGGGTGATTTCTTCTCATTAAAACATCTAAGGTGGATCCTAAAAACGAAGTGGGGATTTGCATTCCAACTATTCTTTATGAAGATAGAATCTAATTTCAAATATGGTTTTATAAATTCTTTTCTATCATGTAGGTTTAGTATAACTATTCAAATACCACAACAAATCATTTAAGTAGAGCAGTCAGTGAAAATTGTAATAAGTTATATTATTCTATAATGATTGTATAGCCCCTCCCATATAAAAATTGTTGGTTTGAATATCCTAGGTATCATTGTGAAGCTTCCTTTTGTGGAATCTAATTCAGATGTAGGTATGAATTAGCTTTCCCTTTATAGATCTAACTTAAATTTCAATGAGAATAGAGTTAGTCTCTATAATGTAAATTGACCCCAAATTCAATAAAAATGAATGAATGATGAATCTTCATTAATGACAATCTCTTAGGAATAGATATTATTTCCTTATGAGAAAGTGTAGCCAGATCAAATGATTGAGACCATGGAAATTATATTCAATGAAGAAATTCTCATTGTGAGGGAATATATTGATGTGTTTCCATTGTAATTTTCTATTATTCCTTCTTTCCTAGAAGTTTATTTTTCAATCAAACTTATAACTTCGTCATTAACATTATCCTAGACTCCATATTGAAATGACATTTTGGATAATTAATTGTTTAAGAAACAACTATTGGAGAACATGGATAAAGGGTTCATATGCCCATGTATTATACCATTGGGTGCACAAATCATTTTCATAATGAATAAGGATGGGTCAATGGGCTATTGTATTGATTATCATATGATCAACAAGATCACAATGAATATGATGTATCCTCTAACATGGAATGATGACTTGTTCAATCAAATACATGGAGAAGAATACTAATTCAAGGTGGATCTTGAGTTTGGACATTATCAAGTAATGGTAAATATGGAGGATACCACTAATACTGCTTTCCGTACAAGCTACGAGAACATTTAGTTCACATTAATTCTATTCAGACTCACTAATGCTTCAACAATATTCATTAAATTGATGAATAGTGTTATTAGAAATTACCACAATAAAATTTTTGGTATTATTTATTAAATATATTATAATAAACTATTAATGTAATGAGGATCATGATTATAATTTGATCACTTCTCTAAAGACCTTATGAAAGGAGAACCATTTTGAAATGTAAAACAAATATGTGTTCAGGTTGAAGAAAGTGTCATTCATAGGGAATATTATTACACAAAATATGATATACATGGACCCTTTAACGGGATAAAAAAATTAAATGATGTTCAAGGCCATTATCAGTGATTGAAATCTATACCATACATAGGTTAGTTTGGAAATATCACCGATTTGTGAGATATTTATCATACTTTGCGAACCCTCTTACTAAGATAACTCAAGAGGGATATGTTTTTTTAAAAGGACGAATAAGAAGAGAGATTCATGGAGTTCATGAAGAGGATTCAACATATACTTTTACTCAAAGGGTACATAAGTGGATAAATCTTTTTGATATATGGTGAATCTTCAGTGAAGGGATTGGGATGTATGTTAATGAAAAATCACAATGTGATTTCCTATGCTACATAGTAATTCATTTTTCATAAAAAGAACAACCCAATTACATATCTATATTTGGTTGTAGTGATGTTAAAATAAAAATATGATTGAATTATATATTTGGAGAGACTAATGAAATATATACGCATAAAAAATCCTGAAGTATATATTTACACAGAAAGATCTGAATATGCACCAATAAAGATGGTTAGAGCTAATCAATGTCCATGACTACTTGATGAACTACCATAATAAAAAATCCAATAAATTATAATATTGTTTTTAGTAGAAAGGATCCAAAATTTTTATCATATATGAGAATTGATAAGGGTCCATCCAAATCATAATTTAAATGGATGGACATGTGGATCAAAAAGGAAGGAACACAATCAATCATTTAAAATTTTTTCCTCAACCATCTCTTATAGAGAGGATAGAGGAAGATCAAATATATTGTGTCGTAATTATTAAGTCTGTGGAAGCTATTAGATAAACTATATCAATGGATTTAAATGGTATTGAATAAGAATTTATACTATTTGGGTAATGACAATGAATACCATAAAATCCTGAGTTAAAGTAGTTTTTGGATGATACACATAGTTTGACTTTATCCATCCAAATAGGAAGGAGAATGATTTATCAATATCTTTGAGAGTACTATTGGTTGGAGAATATGAAGAATGATATCATATAGTATAGATACATATTTCTTGTATATCAGAATCTGAATGTGGGATGGAAAAAATATATGGAGATGAAGAAACGATTACCCCTACCCACATTTAAATGGTAAAAAATTACCATTGAATTTATCAATGTTATTAAAAATACATCAATAGAGAAAAATTCAATATGGGTTGTTGGTGATCATTATTAAAACATTTCCCACTTCATTAAAATTCAATAGGACATTAAACATCATAAAATTGCAGTACGTACATTAGATAAGTGGTGAGGCTACATTGAATGCCACTATCAATTGTATATGATCGAGACTAATGTATTACCCAATGTTATGGAAGAGACTCCAACCTGATGTATATACAGAGTTTAAATTTACAATGTCTTATGAAACTAGAATTAAGTATTAATATAAGTAGTATTTCAAGACAGTCAAGGACATGTTGACAGTATACTCAATTGGCTACAAAGGAGGATGAGATCAGTATAGTCTTCTCGTTGAGTTCTCATACAATAACAGTTTCCACACAAGCATTGATATGGATCCCTTGAATCCCATTATGGGAAGAGGTACAATAGAACTATATGTTTGGATGATGTTTGGGATATGAAAATTATAGGTCCTAAAATGGTTGATGAAATGGTGGAAACGTTCAAGAATGTTCAATAGACCATAATGGATTCTCAGAGTCCACAAAATATCATTATTGAGAATTAAAAATGAGACCTACCATTTGAGGTTATAGACATGTTATTCCTTCAAATATCTCCATGTAAGTATTTCACGAGGTTCAGTAATAAGGGAAATCATATTCTCAGATATATCAGTCCCTTTTAAATCCTTGATCACATCAGAGTATTGGCCTGCTGACATGTACTCCCACCCAACCTATGTTTAGTGCATGATGGGTTCCATGTATCACTCTTGAGGATGTACACGCAATTCAACTCACATGGACTCAATATAGATGTGGTACTAAACGAGAATCATCATTCCTATGAGGAGAAACCAGTGATGATCACATACTATAGAGGCAAAGGTCTACAAAATAATAAAATTCACATTGTCATAGTGTTGTTTAGAAATAAGAAGTTTGAAGAAGCGACCTAAGAGCTAGAGGAGGTGGTGAAACAATGTTACCCTCATATTATTAGTGTGTGAAATGAAAAATTTTAGAGAGAAATTTATGAATGGGGGATGATTGTAATTACATTACCATTTGGAAATAATATTCACCATGTAATTTTATAAAATTAATTTTTATATATTATGGACATAGGAAACACATGAACTTATTTGTTTTGTTATAACCCGTCGTATTTAAAATTGCATAAGCATTTTAGTTGAGATATCATTGGTATAGATATTGGGTTTTATCAAATCCTATTGGCACATATAAAGGATCTGATGGACTAGACAAAGATGATTCTACAACATGAGCCCATTTATTAGAGATTCCAAGGGAGATCTCATCATTGATATTTCCCCTTGACCAACCCCAATATTAGATTCAAAAACATAGTCTACAGTGAAAGTGTTTTAGGGAGAATCTAAATATCATCGACCTCATAACACATTCCATGTACATCGATCAACCCCACAAATGTCTCACCACCACAAACCTTAATTTTAGGGTGTTTTATATTTTATTAAATGGATATTTCTGAAAAACCATACAATATTACAATTTATATTTTACATATTAATGAATATAGTTTCATGTTATTATTTTTTACATTGTAAATGATTTTGATTTTCATATAATAAGTCACAAATTTTTTTATAGGGTAATATTCAAATTCAATTATAAAATTTATTTTCATTATTTAAATGATTATTTTAATAAATAAAGATACATTGAAATAATATTAATAAATAATTTTTATAAAATATACATTGTCATACATTTTTATGAAGTAATATATATTTTTTATAAGTGCTTAAAAAGATATTTTATAAAAACACACCATTTATTAATAATTAGGTATTCTTGTTTTTAATGTAAAAATTAAAATATTTATAAAATAATTTGAAAAAATGAAAATTATTTTTGATATCATAATGATGAAATTATACAGTGGGTAATTTTTAATAATTTTATGAATCATTCCAATTGTCAGGTAAAAAGTAAAGACTGTATAAATATACATTGTGTATTATGGAATAATAATACTAAAAGGTAATGTAATGTATATTATAAATGGTATCCAAGACCAAATATATTATTCTTAATTAAAATAAATATTGAAGTTGTTTTATTATTTTTATAAATCCTTCATAAATCCTCCAAAAACTATAATATGTTTTATGGATTTAAAATTATTTCATTAAGGACATGACTCACTTCCACATAATCAATGGTAATTTTTAAATATTTTCTAACATTGTCCTTATAGACAAATTAAATCTATACCCATTTGAAAAAAAATCTGGTTCCAAAACTATGTCATGGTTTCTGGTTTGGGTTATTTTATTATATTGAGTTCAAAACCTAATATTACATAATTCACCCACATTTTCTATATAAATAAACCATATCTCTCATTATTCTTTATTAAAAAACCATAGATCAAATCCTTATTCTACCATACCCATTTAGTGTTCTCTCATGGTTCTTCCAAGATCTCAAATAACTACTACCATAAATTTTGAATAACTCTATCAATGTATGGAATCCACTCCTTCTACTTTTTATTCAAATATATTCATTATCTTATGCCGTTTTACATCAATTCCTAACAATGGTATGTGTACATCAATATCCCACTTAATATTCATATTGTGTCTAAATGATAACACACCCTTTTTATTCTCATCAATCATTTACACAAATATTTATACGACCCTGATTATGCTGCTGAAATTTCTCCAAGACTTTCCATGCAAATTAATTTTGATGTCAATACCCATATCTATTTTATATAAATGGAGTACACCTTTATAAACAAGTAATTTTTCATTATGGACTTACATGTATTAATTTCACACTATATGATCATCGAATAATATATGATGATTAATGAATCCATTTTGTATGATCATTGTGTTACACTTAATAATGTGAAGAAAATGAATGTAAAAATTCTGCCTATTTTCTATCTCGTAGTACTTTCATCATGTAACTCTATGTTTTTTCACTTAATGGTATTTATATATCACATCTTTCTTATGTATTCACCTGGTTATCCCATATCATTTTAATTATGAAGTTATAATATGTGTATGTTAATGGAGTTTTCAATAATTATTATGTATTCCATGTTTTAAATTATTATGTAGTGTTCCAAAATCCAAAAGACACTAGACATATCAATATTTCATGTTATATTTTTATAATTCTATAATAAATCAGTAATTAACTTTTAATATATATAAGGGTTATCATATCGTGAATACATTGTATGATTTTTAGTGACTTCCTATTCTTTTTTATTTGATATAATATTTTTAAATTTTGATACCATAAGTAAGTAGAGTTCCATTCTAAAATATTTTGTTATGTTATTTTACTTTTAATTGAATTTTTTTAAATATAATTAACTATCAATAATGTATTACATATATTTTTATATTATATTCATTGGTTGTCTCATGTTATCTTAAAGAATTTTGTGAACTAGTTTTACCCTACTTTATAAAGAAGTTATAGTTTTCCATGTTTACTGTTCATATTTTTATTATACATGTGTTATATGAGTATCTTAATGTGATTAATGACATGTTTAAATTATTTTCAATTTCATATGAAGTTATATAGTATATATATGATAGTTATTGTTGTCTAATTTTCTATATCTATATATATTTTTTAATTATGTATATGAATTCATATATGTGTGTGTGTGTGTGTGTGTGTGTGTGTGTGTGTGTGTGTATGATATCTCCATGATTTTATATAGGCCATTTTAAATGAATATAAATATCATAAAATTATTCAATCTCACTCTAATAATTTAATGTTTTGTTATCCCTTGAGATTAGCAACAGATACATCATAATTCAAAACATATTTAAATTTCCTCAGTAACGTTATTCTAAAAAATTTCATTCCTAGATTCATAAATATATTAAAAATATAAATATAAACAAATAAACACTAAATAAGAAGGATAACAAGATAGTAAGTGATGCTAAATTTATGGTCATAATTTATTTTTCCATAGTTCCAAAAAATGTGAGAATTCATGAACATGGGGGATATTGAATGATTAATGGGATAAGAGCATGGATTACAAATAAAGTTTTATATTGATTGATAACATAATCATTTATCATGACATAGAAATATAGAATCATATAAGGATAATCATTGAATCATGACATATAGCATGGAATGAAAATATCTAATAAATTATTTTTGACTATGGTTACATATAATAGTATATAGGAAAATGAATAATAAAAAATGTAACCTCATGGATGTCTTCCTTGACCATTATAAGATTGTGAAAAATTATAATTGATTCATCAATATTCATAATATTTAATAAAACATAACCCCAATGTTATATAAATTTCATCTCATGAGATAATAAATTACACAATGTATTAGAAGAGAGTTAAATTTTTTCCCACCTATAACATATTTATTATCACATTCTATAAGAAGGAAATATTATATATATCGAAATAAAAACATTATTTATCCAAGGTAGAAAAATGGGTAAC
This sequence comes from Viscum album, assembly GCA_963277665.1. NCBI lineage: Eukaryota > Viridiplantae > Streptophyta > Magnoliopsida > Santalales > Viscaceae > Viscum > Viscum album. The sequence goes on along the minus strand of OY728119.1, from coordinate 1,005,320,975 downwards.
AGAAAATTTATTTTTATATCACATGATATGATATCACAAATTGAATTTTATGATAACATTATTCAGTCATCCCTAGGAAACCAATCAAAAAAGGCATTAAATTGTGATACATTATTAAAAATGGTATTCATATATAATGGATAAGTCATAGTAAGTAAATATATATATATGGATGAATATTTTATTTAAATTATGTTATTGTTTTTATGTAATGGTATAGTTCATATAAAACATTACATTTAAAATGTAATAAAAACATATGAATATATTTTTTGAATAATAATAAATCTTAATATTAGATCATTTAATGGGAATAAAGCTATTTTTTAAAAAAATAGTATGGGAAAATTGATTCTTTTAGGAAATGAATTGTAATATTTATTCATTTTTAATGACTTTCTTTTACGTAAATCATTGAATAAGATATTATATTATTTTTTAAATGCATAAAAATAGATATACACAATAAATAGACTAATATAAAATGTTAAATTAATAAACTAATAAAATAAAATAAAATCATTAAAATAATATTGAAATGGAAGATTTATCAACTAAAACATTAATATATGATATTTTTATTCATAATATATATACTTTATAATTAGATAGAGGATATTGAGTAAATCATGGAACACTAATAAGATTATGAAACATGTTTATTTCATTATACTTCAAGGATAAATATAATATTTAATATTTAATATAGTATAATGAAACAAAAACCCAAAAAATTAAATAAAAATCATTACATTGGAGAGTCGTTATCCCTAATAATAATCAATGACAAAAATAAAACTATAAATAATTAATAAAACATTTATAATAAAATCATTTTTTAAAAGGATTAATATAGTTCTTGTTGGTCGGAGTGGACACTCAAGAGGGGGGGGGTGAATTGAGTTCCAATTAAAATTTCTGCCAAAAAGGGTTTCTCTTAAAATCCCCCAATTTAAAAACAAAGTTAAACTGTAGTTAATTTATATAGAATATAAATTTTCAATTAGTTTCTCAAATATTTATTAGGTATCAGTCAATTAAATCTCGAGATTAAATTGACTTTTGAAACTAACTTATTGGTTTACAATGAATATAAACACTTTCTAATTTAACTATCAAAGTAACTCTAAAATAGATTTATATTTCAAAGTAACAGCAGTGGAATATGAAACATATATAAATAGTATATTTTAGACTTAGTCTAATATTCAGAGTGGATTAAACCCAGAGGTTTAGTCTCAAGATGAGACTTAGTCCTCTCAAACAATTTATATAATGTTGATCCACACCCTAGATCGGGGTTAATAACAGTACAAGACTGTCCAGGACACACAAGGACCTCTACCACAGTTGTCACGGGTAAACAAGAGTAAACAATTTTGGTTTGAGGATTTCGATATCCTCCAGTTCATCATAGGAGTCAGTGTGTGTATGATGAATAGAGTACACACGTAGCTCAAAAATGTAAGTAAAATAATCACTAAAAGAGAATGTATCAGAGTTTAGAAAGCTCTAGTGATTGGTAGTGCAGCTCTGGACTCGTTGGATATAGCAGAGATGCTTCTGAGTCCTTCTGTGGTTTTTCTATTAAAAACATAGTATCGTGAATCAGATTGATGTCCTTCATAGGTGAGTGTGTTCTCTGTTTTCCAGTGTTCTTTGTATTTTCTTAAGTAGTGCTGGATTGTGTGCATAAGAGTTTTCTTTAGATCTTGAAAATTCCCCCTTTTCAACTATGTCATGTGTTCTTCAGTCTTGCATGTATATTCACGGAAGAATTCTCTCTCTATGACTTTGCATGCATCCACTCTTTTATTGTAGCTTGATCTTCCTTTTTATTCTACAATCTCCGGCAATGGGAATGATTACCTTTCCTAGGTACGAGGTACAAGCTCTTGAAATGAAAACATCTAACATTAAATATCATTAATTGAATTAAAAACATCAATTATAACCGTTAGAATTAAATACGAATTTATAGAAGTTCAAACAGTTTTCATGACTCTCGGTGAGTTATGAGATTGGTGAGACATGTTGAATCTGCATCAGTTTCGGTTGCATCAGCATCAGTGCCTCAACGTCGGTGTCTTAGCATCGATGTCTTAGCATCGGTGTCTTAGAATCTATGTCTCAGCATCAGTGTCTGAGCATCGGTGTCTTAGTATCGGTGTCTTAGCATCGGTATCTTAGCATCAGTGTCTTAGCATCGATGTCTTAGCATCGGTGTCTTAGCATCAGTGTCTTAGCATCAGTGTCTTAGCATCGGTGTCTTAGCATCGGTGTCTTAGCATCGATGTCTTAGAATATGTGTCTTAGCAACTGTGTCTTAGCATCGGTGTCTTAGCATTGGTGTCTTAGCATCGATGTCTTAGAATCGATGTCTTAGCATCAGTGTCTTAGCATCGATGTCTTAGCATCGGTGTCTTAACATCAGTGTCTTAGGAAAATGACTAACGATGAGTCAAGACATGGAATTCTTACAAAGTGTCTGTTCAATCCAGAATACTTCCAGGTCACCCATAAACAAACATTGATCATAGATAAACATTTATAGATATGATTTAAACATATTTAGAACAATTTGGACAAAATACTAAAAGGAAATAAATAAAACTAAGATTTGTGATTATTAAAATAACCATTCCAGAGAGAGTTCAACAATCACCCCCTTTTTGATAATCACAAATCAGTGGCATAAATGAAGAGAGAATATAGTATGTAATTCATTATGATCCCCCTATAAAAAAGAATATATGCCAAAAAATAAAACATGGTTAGAATAGAAACTAGAACATATATATAACTGAGGCATTCTCCTCAGTCAACATTTCTCCCCCTGTGTATACATGCATGTGATAAATAGCCATCATGGAATCATATGCACATTCATTTCACCCATCAGATACATGATTACCCTGAGTTCGCATATGCATGCATGATTCCCCTGTTTTCTCTCCTTGATTTCTCATGATTCCACTATTTTCTCTCCTTGATTTAACTCCCCCTTTGGGATTATCAAAAATAGGAGATAAAGAATATAAGAAAGAAGATTCCATACCAAAAATGAGTACACATATTACAGTCAAAAGGGAATTGTTCAGAAAAACAAACACCCTATAAAAAATTGACAGGAATAGCTATTCCTTACGGTGCAAGGGATCTTTCCCTTTATTAGTAAGAGGAATTGAAGGTCCAGAAGGTTTTTAGGTGGAAGGTATAACTGGACTTATGGAGAAAGGAGGTAGGACGAACCGAGATGGATGAACTGTAGGTTCCATGGTCACCTGCTGCGAAGAAGGTCGTTCTAAAGGTTTGTGTTGAAAGACTGGTCTAATACTGGAAAGAGCTTGAGAAACAGACATTTGGCTGGGAGCAACATCTGATGATTTCAGAGACTTGGTTATAGGAAAAACAATGGCTTTTTATTTCACATGAAGTTAGGGTTTTAGAAAATTGATAAATTCCTAAATGACTTCTCCACCATACTTCGTGGATTTTTCAAAATCATCCTTATTTTGAATGAAATTTTCTAAAGTGGGGGTAAAATATTTTAACTATTGAAATTGAGCATTAAAATCTTAAGTCACTGGAGGGAGTATGAAATTATCAGCCAGTACTTTAAAATGATGATTCAACTCATGATTTGTGTAGATCTTAGAGAAATAATGATATACTTTCTCATTAATCTCCTTTTAAGCTTTTGTAGCATTAGCCGAATACAACTGTACCATTTTATGCACATGATCACTATGCTCTTTCAGTTTCTTCAATGATTCTAAATCTATAATCTTCTCAAGAGCTGCAAGATCTTCTCTAACAACATCTCTTAAGGTATCTAATTCACAACCAGTGATCTTAGTCACCTTGGCATTGCCAGCCTGAGCAATAACCTAATTAATCATAGCTTTTAACTTCCTCAAATATGTTTTCTTCAAATGTTCTATCAGATTTCTTAAAACAACCATCATACAGGAGATGGTTGTTCTATACTCACCTGGCAGATAAACAAGATTGCTGCTTAACTCCGTAATTGTTTGATTCAAAGAGGTAATATGCCTGCCAATCGATTCACTGTAATTGCACATTTCTGGTTTAATAAGGCTTGCCACTCTTTGAGCAAAATCATCCATAGTAGCATAAGATAATGTCAAAGGAGTATGAGTAGGAATATGAGATAACTCACTCTTCACAGTCTCCCTAACAGCTTGAATCAATTCAACATTTAATTTATCAATATTTTACTAAGGAACTGTCGGATCAGGTCTACCATGAGACACTAAATGATCAGGTCTGACATCTGTTCTTTAAAAAAACTCGGCAACAAATTGAGACTTAACAAAATCACTTATGCCTGTAAGAACCACTTCAACACCTTCCCCTTCCACTGGGTAGTCTAATCCCAGAACAGCCAGACCTGGATGCTCTTCCCATGCGGGTTTGCATGAAGGGTACATAGGATTCACAAACTGAGCTCGTCTAGAATTTTCAGGAAGGACTTCTCCATCCTCATCACTCTCCAACTGTTCTGTCCTCTTAGCCTTAGGGACATTTTCTTACTCAATAGGTTGGGGTTGAGGATCATCTTGGATCACATTTGGACCTTCAATAATTTGAGCATCAACATCATCATCATCAACATCATCACCATTACTTTCACTGTCACAACTACCACCACTACCATCAGCATCACCCTCATCACCACCACCACTTTCATCATCATCATGATCATCATTAACTGATCTTTCACTTGAACTGTCTATACATCTTGATTCACACTCCTCAGAAGTTGATTCATTAGTCTCACCTTCTTCTTCATCATCTAAAAGTGGTTCAATTTCTGGTAAATTGAGAGGAGGACTTGCTGAACAAAATTCAATCCTTCTTCTCTTTGGGCTAACAGTATCAGGATCACTCCTTTCATCAGGAGATGATTCAGCATCTTCTCCATCATTTATATTCTCATCAGCTTTTTCTTCTTCTTATTTTCCTTTCATACTGGATTCCCTAGTTTTTTAGGAACAACCACTTTCTATTCTTCATCTGAATAGATCACTCCCTCACCGGGTTTTAAGCTATTATCTCATACTTCCCTTGGTCTTCTTGGATGATCAGTAGGATTGAAGGACTCATATAACCTTTCGTTATCAGTAACCCAAGCTTTCTTCCATGGGTTCCAATTTATTTTCATCCTCTTACAAATAACTTTGTTGAAACAAAAGATAACCGATGAGATACACTCATCTCCATCATCCACACAGCCTAAGAATTTCAGCATGGCAGAAATCTGTTTAGAATAAAACAGAGTAGTAGCATTCTTTGAAGGTTTTATCATCTCAACAATATGCTCAGCAAAATATCTACATAGATTGATCTTTTCACCATTCAGTAAAAGAAATAGCAGAAAACATCTTGATACTTTACTGCAGCAAAATCACCTTTTCTCGGACATACTTGATGTTGAATAAAATTGAATAGGATTCTGTTCTAACCATCCAACTCAGCAGAAATTATCCTTCTTGATTAAAAACTACCAGTAAAATACTCTGGGGCTATCTCATAAGAAAATTAGTCAGTTGTGGGAGGAATATTACTAGAATAGTCCTCGTATCTTCAACTATGAGGTACTCTTAGACATTCGGCCCATTGTTTTGACGAAAACGTAATCATTTTACCTTTTACTATAGAAGATACTCTCACAGCCTCTACTCTGTCCAAATCTATATACAGGTTCAAATAGAACTCGTGCACCAGATTCAGGTAAAAGACTCTATCATTATTACAGAACCACTCCTTCCAGCCCTGAGTTTCCAACACTTTCAAGAGAATGGACTTTCTAGATAAATCCCATTCCGAACAAATTTCCTTTTCAGCTACAAATTCTCGTTTTTCTAGCTCCGGGTTCATAGACCTCTGTGTCGTACTACTCAACTCACCTCGAGCATGCTTGACAGGTGAAGTTTCTTTCAGATTCCATGCTATGTCTCTTTTGCTTGTCCATTTTGAGGTTTGATACAATCGAAAGGCTTAGAAAGATTCAAAAGGCTTGGGTTACAGAGAAGAGAAGAGAGAGTTTGGCAAGAAATGGAAGGTCAACAGTCTTTAGAGAATGGAATAGTCGCGTGTCATTATTTGTATCATTTAGGGTTACAAATAATAAAATATTGATTAAGTAAAACAACGTCATTTTAAATAGACAAAAATAATTTTTAAAATAGTACGACTCAATCGGTAGCACTAATCGACTTGACAGATTGGTTTGACAGATCGGTTTGACAGATTAGTTTGACAGATCGGTTTGCAAGATCGATTCGACAGATCGATTTGACAGATCGGTTTGACAGATTGGTTTCACAGATCGGTTTGACATATCAGTTTGACAGGTATGTTTCATATATCTATTAAACATAACTTTTGTTTAATCAAGTTTATCCTTTCACAATTTATGGGCCTGGTGAAAATGTCGGCTAATTGATGTTTAGTACTTATAAACTCAAGAGTAATATCACCTTTTTGGTAGTGATCTCTTAAAATGTGATGTCTGACATCAATGTGTTTGGTTCTAGAGTGAGACACAGGGTTCTTTGAAATGTTAATTTCATTAGTGTTATCACAGTTAATTGAAATATGTTTAAAATCATATCCATAGTCCAAAAGAGTGTGTTTCATCCACAAAATTTGTGCACAACAACTACCAGCAGCAATGTATTCTACTTCAGCAGTAGATAATGCAATAGAGTTCAATTTCTTACTACACCAAGATACTAAGGATTTTCCCAATAAATGACATGTTCCAGATGATCTCTTCCTATCTAAATTGCAACCAGCAAAGTTAGCATCTGAATAACTGATTAGATCAAAATAGTTTCTTTGTGGACAAAACAAGCCTAAGTTTACAGTGTGTTTAAGATACTTAAATATTCTTTTAACATCAAGTAAATGAGATTCTTTTAGGTTAGCTTGAAATCTTGCACACATACTCACACTAAACATAATATCTGGTCGACAAGTAGTAAGGTAATGTAGGCTCTCAATCATACCTCTGTAATTGGTTTGATCCATTTGTTTCCAAATTTCATCTGCATCCAATTTACAGATTGTACTCATAGGAGTATAACTTTCTTTAATACTATCGAAACCAAAAAAATTTAGATGATCCTTTGTGTATTTACATTGATTCAAAATTATACCATTTTAATTTTAAAAAACTTGAAATCCAAGAAAATATTGATGTTCTCCCATTAAACTCAATTCAAATTCATTTTGCATACTCTTTGAAAATTCAGTATATAAAGAATGTTAAGAAGATCAAAAAATAATATCAGCAACATTTATTTGAAGTATTAAAACATCTATAGAAATTCTTTTAATAAAAAGTGTTGGATAAACAATCCCTTTAGTAAAACTTTTTGAAATAAGAAAATTACTAAGTCTATCATACCAAGCCCTTGGAGCTTGTTTTAATCCATATAAAGCTTTAGAGAGTTTAAAAACTAGATTTGGAAAAGGAATATTATTAAATCCAGGTGGTTGTTCAAAAAAAAATATCTTCAACAATATAACCGTTTAGAAAAGCAATTTTGACATCCATTTGATATAACTTGAAATTCAGATGAGCAATATATTCATGTAAGATCTTAATGAATTCTAATCTGGCTATAGGTGCAAAGTTTTCCTCATAGTATATACCTTCTTCTTGACTATATCCTTGTGCAACTAATCTAGCTTTGTTTCAAACTATGTTTCCAGACTCATCAACATTGTTTCTAAAAACCCATTTTGTGCCTATTGTTAAAGTGTCCTTAGGTCTATCATCTAATTCTCAGACTTTGTTTCTTTGAAATTGATTTAACTCTTCTTGCATAGCCATTACCCAAAATTAATCATTGATAGAATCATTGACATTTTTAGGTCCTAGCTGCGAAAGAAAGGCTTGATGTTCAACCTGGTTTCTTAGAGAAGCTCTAGTCTGTGTCCCTCTATCAAGATTACCAACAACATAATTCAAAGGATTATTCTTTATAATCCTTCTTGATCTAGTAAAGGTAAGACTAGAAATTTCAGGTTCATCTATAGTTTCGGGTTCAACAGAAGCAGATTCTAGAATATGTCTAGAACTGGATGTTTTTATAGCAGGTTATTTAGATTTTCCATTAAGGTCCAAAACAGATAAATCTTCTTCATGATTTTCAAGAGAGGTTTTAAGCTCATGTGGATCAATTTCATCACACTTGATGTGAACATATTATTCAACACATTTGGTTCTTTTATTAAATACTCTATAGGCTTTTCTAGTAAAAGAATAACCAAGAAAGATTCTATCATCACTTTTAGAAGCAAACTTATCCAGATTATCCTTTGTATTGAGAATAAAAACTTTTTAGCCAAAGACTCTGAAGTAACAAAATTTTTGTTTTCTATTATTCCACAACTCATATGGGGTCTTCTTAAGATCTGGTCTAATGAAGACTCTATTAATGATATAGAAAGCTGTATTCACAGCTTCAGCCCAAAAGTAAATAGGTAGTTTATACTCATTAAACATGGTTCTAGCTATTTCTTGAAGGGTTCAATTTCTCCTTTCTACTACACAATTCCGCTGAGGTGTTCTAGGAGAAGAAAAGTTTTGACTCTAGCCATTGTGTGAGAAATAATATTCAAAGTATTTATTTTCAAAATCATGGCCATGATCACTTCATAGAGTTTTAATCTTAAGTCCACTAAGGTTTTCTACATAATTGGAATATTTAATATAGTAAGAACGAGCTTCACTTTTGTAATCTAAGAAGTATACCCAAGTATATCTAGGAAAGTCATCTACTAGAACATAGAAATATTGTTTCCCATTTAAACTAGAAACTCTAGAGGGTTCAAAAAAATCCATGTGAACCAATTCAAGAGGTTTGAGAGGTTGGAACATCTTTCTTGGATTTAAGAGAAACTTTATATTGCTTTCCCTTTTGACAGGGATTACAAACTTTGTCATTTGGGAATTCCAGTTTAGGTAGGTCTCTAACCAAGTTCTTCCTAGTTTGTTTTCTAAGTGAATGGATTTTGTAGTGTCCTAATATTCATTTCCAAATCCAGGACTCCTTATGAAAAGCATTTGGGTAAGTAACATTTTTCTTAGCTAAAGAATTTAAATCAACTGCATAAACATTTTCATTTCATAAAGTAAAAAAGACTAAGAAATTTTTATAATTAAAAACATTAAAAGAATAATTTTCAAATTTGACATTAAAATCATTATCAAAAAATTGAGAAATACATAAAAGATTATATTTCAGTCCATCAACAAATAAAACATTGGAAATTAAAACTGAATCAGTGTTAACAATTTGGCCTAGGCTGATGATTTTTCCTTTAGAATTATCACCAAAGGTGACATTGCCTCTATAAATCTTGATTAGGATTTTAAATCATGAGTAATCTATAGACAAGTGTCTCAAACATCCACTGTCGTAGTACTATACCTTCTTGTGAGAACTCTTCAAAAAGGATTCGTACAAAACAGATTTAGATGGAAAATGACTTTGGTACCCATATCTTCTTGGGTCTAGACAGGTTAGAAATAAAATATTTTGGTACCCACATTTGTCTTATGGGTTTCATACAAATTACAGAGTCAAAAGATTTTGATAGATAAACTTTATTTGATCTATAGCTATGTGAATCACTAGTTGAAGCATATGAATGTCCATAACTAGAACTACCATTATTCTGTCCAGATTTAGAAATAAATCTATTCTTAGTAATCTGTCTTTGTCCAGGTTTGTAGCCTATTCCAGTAGTATATTTAGGTGCCACTTGATTTCCTATAATTTGAGTTAGTGTATCCTTTCCCTTTGCGAGCTTCTCGAAGTCTTTTCAATGTTTCTCACTAGACATTTTCAGTTTAGTGTTTTACTTTAACAGTTGAGAATTTTTCGCTTTTTCAATAGTAAGTTCGGTTTTAACAGTAGTAGTGAGAGCATGCTGTTTCTTCAATGATTTGTATTTATCCTTAAGTTCATTGTATGTCTCTTCTAGCATATTACAATATTCAAATAATTCCTCACTAGTCATGTTTTCAGAATCAGAATCAGATTCTGCATCATCTCTAGAATAATAAGAATTTAAAACATGAGTATCTAAGGTTACCTCAGATGTGTTGGTCATGAAACACATGTTGGCACAATTTCTTTCATAATTAGACATTTCAATTTCACTTGTGCTATCATAAGAAGAACTCCAGATATCCTTCATAGCTTTCTCATACATGCTGTCTTTGTAATCACATTTCTTCTTGAATTTTAACTTTGGATAGTCTACTTTAATGTGTCCTTTTCTTTTGCACTCGTAGCAAATAACTTCATCACTTCTATCTGGCTTTTCCAGTCCTTCTTCAAATGTCCCTTATTGTCATATTTCATTTGTAATTTGGCTTTCTGAAAACTTTCTTCTTCCTATAAAATTTATTAAACCTTCTGGCTATCTGAGCCATTTTAGTATCACTATCAGAGTCTGAACTTTTACTTGTTGAACTATCAGTTTGTATTTGGAATTTTTCTTTTCCCTTTCTCTTTGAAGCAGTAGTATTGAAAGCCATTGATTTCCTTTCTAGTTAATTATCTTCCTCTTTATTCACCTTGAGATCTTCCTCATACATCGTCAGTTTTAAAATAAGTTCCTTGACAGGCAGAGCTCTAATGTCACATTATTCTGTGATTGAAACAGATGTGCCTCTCCATCAGTCTGGTAGACATCTCAATATTCTCATGATTTGTTCCTTTACTGGAACAACCTTACCAAGTGAATTCATTTTATTGTCTATCTCATTGAACCTGATATATATATCAGAAATGGATTCATCGGTTTTCATTTTAAAGTTATCATATTTAATAGTGTAAGTATTCAATAACATTTCTTTAACATTAGTTGTTCCTTCATGAGAAACACCTAAAGTATCCCAAATTTCATAAGCAGTTTTGCAAGTAGATATTTTGTTAAATTCCTCATCTCCTAAAGCACAATACATGTCATCCATAGCTTTACAATTATTATTGTAAGCAGTCTTTGTAGGTTCATCCCAAGTTGTTCTTTAAGTTTCTAGAATTTTTTATTGAGACTCTATAGAAGTCCAATTATCAAAACCCATACTCTCTAAATGAATTTTCATTTTCAATTTCCAGTGATCATAGTTCATAGCATTAAAGAAATGTGGCCTGTTAGTAGCAGAAAACTCTAGTCTATTATCCGTAACTTGATTTTAGAAAATAAATTTAAAGAGATAAAATTTAGAACTAACATAAATTTGAGATCTTTAAAGATGAAACTAAAATCACAGTTAAAAAATAGAGTATTTCAAAAATCCTTTAACAAAAACACACCCTCTGATACCAAATTTTGGTCGGAGTGGACACTCAAGAGGGGGGGGGGGGTCAATTGAGTTCCAATTAAAATTTCTTCTAAAAAAGGTTTCTCTTAAAATCCCCCAATTTAAAAACGAAGTTAAAATGTTTTGAATTTATATAGATTATAAATTTTCAATTAGTTTCTCATAGATTGATTAGGTCTCAGTCAATTTAATCTCAAGAATAAATTGACTTTTGAAACTAACTTACTGGTTTACAATGAATATAAAAAATTTCTAACTTAACTATCAAAGTAACTTTAAAATAGATTTATATTTCAAAGTAACAGTAGCGGAATATGAAACATATATAAATATTATACATTATACTTAGTCTAATATTCATAGTGGATTAAACCAAGAGGTTTAGTCTCAAGCTGAGACTTAGTCCTCTCAAACAATTTATATAAAGTTGATCCACACCCTAGATCGAGGTTAACAATAGTAAATGACTGTCCATGCCACACAAGGACCTCTACCACAATTGTCGTGGGTAAACAAGAGTAAACAATATTGGTTTGAGTATTTTGATATCCTCCAGTTCAGCACAGGAGTCAGTGTGTTTGTGTGTATGATGAACAGAGTACACACACTGCTAAAAAATTTAAGTAAAATAATCACTAAGAGAGAATGTATGAGAGTTTAGAAATCTCTATTGATTGGTAGTGCAGCTCTGGACTCGTTGGATTTATTAGATATGCTTTTGAGTCCTTATGTGGTTTTTCTTTTAAAAAAAGATTATCGTGAATCAGCATGATGTCCTTCACAGGCGAGTGTGTTCCTTGATTTACAGTGTTCTTCGTATGTTCTTCAGTAGTGTTGGATTGCATGCATAAGAGTTTTCTTTAGATCTTGAAAATTACCCTTTTTCAACTTTGTCGTGTGTTCTTCATTCTCACATATATATTCCCGTAAGAATTCTCTCTCTATGCCTTTTGACGCATCCTCTCTTTTACTACATCTTGATCATCCTTTTTATTCCATGAGCTCCAGCAATGGGAATGATTACCTTTCCATAGGTACGAGGTATGGTCTCCTGACATGCCAAAAACTATCATTAAATATCATTAATTTCATTAAGAACATCAATTATGACCGTTGGAATTAAATACGAATTAATAGAAGTTCAAAAGGTTTTCATGACCATCGGTGAGTCATGAGATTGGTGAGACATTTTAAATCTACATCAGTTTCGGTTGCATCAGCATCAACGTCTCAACTTCGGTGTCTCAGCATCGGTGTCCTAGCATCGGTGTCATAGCATCAGTGTCTTAGCATCGATGTCTTAGCAGCGGTGTCTTAGCATCGGTGTCTTAGCATCAGTGTCTTAGCATCGGTGTCTTAGCATTGGTGTCTTAGCAATAGTATCTCAGCATCGATGTCTTAGCATCATTGTCTTAGCATCAGTATCTTACCATCGGTGGCTTAGTATTGGTGTCTTAGCATCCATGTCTTAGAATCAGTGTCTTAGCATTGGTGTCTTAGCATTGGTGTCTTAGCATCAATTTCTTAGGACAATGACTAATGGTGAGTCAAGACATGGAATTCTTACAAAGTGTCTGTTCAATCCGGAACACTTCCAGGTCAACCATAAACATACATTGATCATAGATAAACATTTGTAGATACGATTTAAACACATTTATAACTATTCTAACAAAAGACAAAAATGGAATAAATAAAACTAAGATTTGTGATTATTAAAATAACCATTCCACAGGGAGTTCAACAGTACCATTAGAGTAATTGAAGTGAATGGTCAATTAATTAAATTTATGGAATCTATAGGTTGTATTAAACCAATATGACCATTTAAATAGTTACACAATAGTTTTTAATTATAACTGCCTTTTTGAATAGTAATATTTAAATTTATATCAGAGAAAACCCATTAAAATATTATATTGACATGAAAATAGTATTTAAAATGACAATTTAAGAAAAAATTATAACTAAGAATAATCAAAATATTCTATTTAGAAACTCAAAGAATACATTAGGACAATTTTAAAGGGTATTTTTCTTTATATTTCAATATTACATTCTTTTTTAATAATTGATATTAACTATGATCGAAAATTATTTTCATAAAATAAATTCTCTTATTTATAATTTTAAAAATAAAATTTCTTTGTAGTCATGTTTCAGTAATTTAATTAATATTATCAAAATATATTTTCATATAAAAAATTAGTTTTTTAAAATAATGATGTCTTAAAAGGTAATATTAGTCTTCCAATAATCTAATAATTCTAAAAGAAACATAATTAAGAAAAAAAACAAAAAAATTTAATTTATTAATAAGAACATTATTTTATAAATATAAAATGTAATTTCAAGTTTCTAGTTATATAATGTATATTATAAATTTTATTATAATTTTCACTTCATTAGCTTAATATAAAATAGTTAATTTTGTTTTGGAAGTGGTAAGAACAAGTTTAATGATATTCTTTTATCCTAATATGATACATATTTTTATATAATATATATACTTATATATTTTTAAATTAAATATAAAAATTTACACAATTTGTTTTACAGAAAATAAATATTCATTATGTTATAATTTCCTTTGAGACTCCACATGGTAAGTAAACTCAAAAAAAATATTTTTCTAATATCTTTGGAATTAAATTTTACTAAGACAACTTGTTTCCTTATAGGATTTTTTATGTCATCCAATCCTGATCTCTTATAAATTGAGATATATTACAATTGAGTAAGTATCAATGGTTACGTAACCTCACTACTTGTTCATCTCAATTCGTAACATTCTACTCTCATAAATACAAACTTTATTCAATCTACATAATCAATCTATTTCATAGGTATATAAAATATTTCTGGTATAATGATATTATATTAATAATTTAATCATTTTTTAATTTATATAATCTCTCCACCACATTTTGATAAACATAATTAATTTTTGGTTTTGTCTATATTTTAGAATTATATCAATAAATTAATTATAATTCCCTACATAGTTGGATTATGTCAATAATTTTTTAAAAAAATAATTTATTTCATTTTTTGGATTCTATAATTAATTTAACTAATTTAAATTTATCTAATGAATGGCATCCAACTTATTGTATCATTAAAAATAAAATTTAAATAAACATCACAGTATTCCACTATCTATTTAACAAAAATTAATAAATAAATATAAATAGTTATAATTGAATCGGAGTAAAATTATAAGTAAAAAATAATAATATTTTTTCATTGACAAGCTATGTACATTATAGGTAAAATAGGTAAAAATAAAAAATTGATTATTGTAAGGTGACACTAAAACCCCATAACATTCTCTTTTCTTTATCAAATATTTCTTACACATTTCAACTTGCTCCATTTAAATCTATTATAAATTCATTTCTCATATACATTCCCATTATTCTTTTAGGAATATATAAGTTAATACATCATTGGGATAAATGTTTTATCCTCTATATCATTTTTTTGAAAACAATTCCTAATAATTATCAAAAGTTCCTCTTATGATTATTCTTATCCTCTATATAAAATAGGTTAATTTATATATTTATTTTTCCCATTAAACATAAAAAATTACGTCTTCTCATCTTATTTTATATGGAGCCCTTTATTTTACTCATTAATATATGACATTCAAAAAAATATTGAAATATATTATTTTAAAATGTTTTTTTTATGATTATTTCTGTAAAATGATAAATTACTATGTGTATTACATGAGTATAGGGAGTTTATAATGTGATAGGTGCGATTAGGGTTGTGTAGTCCACTAAAGAATTGGTTAATATGATATATCATTGGATTTTATTCATATTATGTGTGAAAACTATGGTTGATTTGTTCATAGTATATGGAATGATATTTGAAGACATATATTTTTTAACATGACATAATATTTGGTCACATTTTATGGGTGGCACTTTTCCACATATTTTATGATGTTTCCCTATTATCTGTATTTGATATTCCATATCCAATTAGAATTTATCCATTATACTTGTGATGATGCTATTATTTTTATTATATTATGATTATTAATATCCTTACAAGATTATGATATTAATTCAAATTTCATTGCTTTCATATTATCCCTCCCATAAATTCGGTTTTAGTTGAAACTTTATTTTATGTATTCCCTCATGTTATTACAAATACTAACCTGTTCATAAAATAATGCATAGGGGCTAGTAAAAATAGTTTAAATTAATCCTTATAGGGTTAATATTTTTATATTGAGTGAATATAATTATTACAAGACACTAATGATTTAAATTTATCGATATCAATTATAATTTATGGGTAACTATATATGTTTATATATTATCATTTAATTTATTTATTAATTATATTAGTAAAATATGACATTTAATTAATGTATAGAAAACATCAGTTAAGACATAATAATTGACTTACAACTATGAAAATGGTTTTTATAGATTCTTTAATTATTTATGATTTATCCTAACCATTTATGTATAATAAATTTTTATATCATTGATACCTATGGACAAAAAAAGGAATATTCAATAATTCATTCAATATCATAAATAATTCAATGAGAGGAGGTGTTCTAATCGTTAGGAATAAACTTACCACATTCTCTAATTTTTTCATTAATAACATGATACATGTGTAAATAATTTCTTTATTAAATAAATAAAATTAGCTATTGAATAAATTATGTGATAGTTACCAATAGAATTTAATTTATTTTCCAACCCATTACCTGCTAAAAAATGGGTCAACTCAGTGAAAAATACACATCTAATACTCAATATAGTAATCATTACCAGGTCACTCTATTATTTTATCATATATAAAGAGAGGAATATTGATGGGGATCACTAGTAAAGAAAAAAAATCTAATGGGCGATCTTTATTCATAGGAGTAGGTAGTTATGATTAGAAATTGTAATAATTATTATTATACTCTATCACATCATATCATGATAGTGAAATATTTTGTATAGATTATGAAAATGTAGTATGAATCAATATCAATATATGAGGTGAGTATATGTTTTGGTGTCATCTCAATGTAGTGATTGGGTTAGATAAATCGTTTAATGAACAAGGAAATATAAAATATAGGATATATTTTTAACATAATGGGTAAACGTTTATAGGATGAATGAATATTTAACCCCCAACATGTCAAAAATATGGCGAAAATGCCATGATAATAATCTAAATGGAACTACTAAAAGCACGATGATTTGAAAATAATAGAATCATAGCCATAAATGTTAAATAATTTGAAGAATCCAACCAATGTGATAGATAAATAGAACAAACCAGGATAATACCCACAGATGGTTCAACTCATCAACTATACAGAAAATTGAAACTATATAAGTCAGTTTACCTACCTAATGGTCAATTTTGGTTGTTAACATTTGTAAACATTTAATCCAAGATATTAAGGGAAATATTACTCTGTAACTATTTCTATGGTGGAGAAAAGTAATGAATTATACTATGGGATACTCACTGTTAACTCAATCATGGAATTTTGTATTTATGTTCTATTAATTACGTAACATCACCAATGTTTTTTATAAATTCTGAGTCAGATCCGTTATACCATAATGTAGATGTAATTATTAAAAAACCTAGTTTTACAATAGTTACAAGCCATGTGTTGGAACCTTCCTCTATTAGATTCTGTTGAAAGATTATCCCATAAAAACATTAAATCATTTATTTGGAATAAATTCATTCTATTTAGGGATTGGATTTTATTTCATTATATATAAACCAAATCAACTTCTGGAAATAGTAAATATCATTCAATATCTAGAACAATACCATGATTCATTACAAATTAATGAAATATTATGAATCAAATTTATAATTTGTTTTAAATATATTGGTTTAAATACATAATAAAAAAATTATTATATTTAGTATGAATAAAAAATTATGAATATATATTTAGGAAATTAATATTATGAGTGAATATATCAATGTATTTTCCAATTAATTCCATGTTCGTCAATAATATCACAATGTGGATTTGTCTATATAACATATCCCAAAATCAACACATATATATGAGATCCCCAAATTGGTTTACATAATAAAAATTAGTAAGTTAGACAATAAAATGTATGATTATTATGATAAAGGATTCATAAACCCTAGTAAATGAGTTTGTGGTTCTATATTATTACAATTATGAAGAATTATAGATCAATGTTCTTGATCATTGATAACTAATAACATGAAGACATCACACTAAATAATATATATAAATTAAAACTAATTAATGAATTTTTTGATCAAATTCAGGAATTTACATTATTTTCAAGAGTAATTATTTTTTCTGAATATCATAATATGATGCTAAATGTAGAATATATTTAAAATAAGATGCCTTTTGAAAAATACATACACACAATGTATTCATAGAGACATCGATTGTTCTTAAAAAAACAACACAGATATTTATATAAATATATAATTTTGTATTTTAAGACAATACATATTACCTTTTAGTTTTATATGTTGTTGATATTCTAATATACTTTATTAGTAAGGTGGGACACGAGGATCTTCGTGGGACTGTGTTGAATATCTCATGGAAATATAAGTTAAACACTAATTTCAGAAAATTTGACTTTTTGATGCCGCATGTCCCATTATTGGGGAAGTTCATCAATGGTAGAAGATTTTTTTTGGATCCTTCAAGGAATATGGAAACTATGGAATAGAAATGTCCAAAAACATCCAAACCTATACATAGTTTCCCTATCACAACAGGCATGTTAGAAATTTATATTGTTTTTATTAATGTCAATATATATTAATACAGAAAGGGATGATGTATTTATAAAGTGAAATAAAGGGTAATTATTTAAATAACATAATAAGTATCCAGTTTCAGAACCTATAATCATTTTATCCTCATGTGAATAAGGGTCAATATTATATAACGATATTCAAATATTTTCTTTGGTCGTGTACACATTAAAAAATATAGAGTGACATCATATGTTTTATTAAAATTGATACTACAAGATCATATATACACATTATTTTGAATGATTAGTGATATTATTTGAATTAATTATTTTTGGACACTATATTTATTCAGTTAAGTGGAAGATATATACTAAATAATTGTACCAAAGAAATATTATACTAAAGAAAACTATAAAAATGAAAATAATTATTCATAAAATCAGTATTTAGATTGAAAGTAATGTACAACCATAATTTTAATTTAAATTAATGATTAATGAATGAAATTTTAGGTATTTTTAGGAAGTATTAATCTACAATAATTGTTTAAATTGTAACATGACCCAAAGAAATAATAATTTTTTCTATAAGGAAATTTAATATGAATTTTAGAATAACAATTAGACTACAAAACTCATAAATAAATAATTAAATTAGAACAATTATATTTATGTTGAATTTTAAATGTAAGATATATATATATATATATTATAATGAAATTAAAAAAATATTCAAAATTGAATGATACTGAAAATATTTGGGATTTTATTAAATTGCGTATTTTAGTGTTTTTTAAAAATACTAATATTTATAAAAATAAATAAAATTATTTAAGTTTGATAATTATTTTTATAACATGAATTTTATTTTCAAAATTATAATGTAACATTTTTATAAGAGTTTTTTTTTGTAATTTTCTAAAAAATTTGATATTTTAGAACAAAAGTAAAAATACATTTATTGAGAATACTATTTTTTCATGAAAATATGTTTATGTAATATTTACATCATGAATAATTGAATGGCTATGAAAATTGAAAAAAAATAAATTTCCATGCATAATAAAGAAATATACCTCATCTAAAAATATCCCTCAGAGGAAATCACATCTAAATAAAATATTTATTCATAATATATTCCATATTATATTCTTGAAAGACTGTTAGTATATGTTTCAATTTTATCATGTAATTTAACCATGGAATACCAAGGATTTAGTCCCATATAATGGTATTAAAAACTAACACTTTGAAAACCTCGTTATCCATTTTTTTTATTTATACGCTTTTAAAGTCCCTTCATTTTCAATTCCTATAAAAAATATTACTTTAGAATTATAAAAAATTAATTATGTCATTAAAATTCAATTTAATTTTTTTAAGTTAGTCTTAATGTAAATAATATGTCTCCATATTTTTGATACATCCCTTTTTTGTCTGTTTTATCAAACAATGTGTTTATATCCAATTTTTACCAATGCCTTCATGGGTGGTCAATGTACATAAATTAAAATATATAAAAATTAAATTATATAGATTCTTATTCCATTATAGTATATTTTACTAATTTATGTTTAATAAAAAACACAAAAAAACTGAAATACTCATTGGAATTTTTAAATTTACATGTCCTCAATCCAAGTTCCCATCAAGGATATACTAATAAATAAAATCTAATGGCACTAATTTAATATTAAGGATGAAATTAAATATTACATAATTATAGATTAATGTATTAAAAAGAACATTATCATATATAGGCATAAAAATTTGGAAATAAAATGTGACCACATATATATTGACTCTCAACCCTAACTCTTTGCTTTTGGGTTTATCTCTTTATTCTTCCTCAACATTCAAACAGATTATTATAAATAATGTTTATATTTATTTTAAATATCACATCCTTTATTTTTATTGGGAGATGTATGTACATAATTAATCATGGCCAATTTTGTGACACATTTATAATTTTTTATGATATATCTTTTTTCAAAAAACTATATTTGACTCTTCATATTTTTCTCATCCTCCACAATATGCAATTTTATTTTTTGTCTATGATAATTATACAATTTGATATCAAAAATCATGTATTCCATTCATCTTTTTTGTGTCCTCCAATAAATTCTCCAATACAAATTATCACAATGAAACCCATGTTATGATGATAAAACAAATCTTAAATACAACCTCTCTTGTCAGAGACATAAAACTAGAGATGCAGAACCAAAAAAGTTGTATAGAGATTATTTCATCTAATTTGAATCCATGGGGAATTTATAGAGTTCTCTTGAAATCATACTAAACCAATATGTATAAGATACATTCCCAAAACTGATATACATTAATAGGTATCCACAAAGGCCCACACAATATAGTATTAAAATATATAAAACAATATTATATGATTTATAACGATGTAAAAATGATGAAACAAAAGATTCTCACATAAAACCAAAATCCTCGTATAAAATTAAATTCTATAATAGTTGATGGTATATATGTGTCATACTAACTAGAATGTAAATAGAAATTTCTTATTTCCCAACTCATTTAATCATCCAAATTGAATCCTTAAACATCATATCCTCTTATACCAAATTAATTTGTTCAGATTCATATGAAACATATTCCTTAAATGAAACACAAAGGTTACCCCATTTATATTGAAAGCTATGTTGTTTATATGGTATGGTTGATTCAATAGACCAACTATAAATATCAATCCATAATACTCTAAATGTTGTTGTGATCAACTGGATGTGCCTACGAAACATATATGTAGTGAAATTCATCCCCATGAAATAGTACACCTAAAAAAATATTCAAAAATTCCAATGCCAAAAAATGTATATCATCATCATCATTTAACCATGAAACCATGACTCTGGAACCCACCTAATTTGGCCAATTTTAATATAAGGAGTCACCTCATCTAAAACTACTTCATAGAAAAATATTGGTGGCATTTTTCTCAATACATTACCTCACATAGAAAATAAAATCAATCCCCATACCACAACCTTTTAGTTGGGGTTGGACATGTTCCTAGTCAGATCACAAATAATAATTAGACCATATGATTTAAAAAAGGAATTATAACTCTAGAAACCATCACAATGATATCAAAATAGAATTTCTCCCACATGTCTGGTTTTATATAACATAATGGAAACTACCTTCTCACATAGAGTATAGTTCTATGTCTTATCAAAACTATTACCCTCTCACACTGGATGGGTTCTTATATCACATCATAACTTATACTCTCTTACCCATGTCAGGGTATCATATCTATTTCTAAACAAAACTCCCTCAACGTGGATAGAGTGTTATATAATATCCAAACAACCACTCTTAAACTCAATTATTGGTCTTATATAAAATCCTTCTAACTACTCAATCTCTCATTGAGGGGATTGATGTTTATTTCTGGCCACAACATTCTCACATTTTGATTATCCATATATCACCTTAGACCATCCAATCACTATTTAAGAAGACCTATTTCAATTTATATTCCTTTATATTACAACCCACTATCCTCTTACTCTTATCATGGTAAAACATCAATATTAATATACTATTTCAATATAGCAGGAAAATTAAATAATAAAAAAATATCAACTCTCTAATAGAAACAAATAACAAAATCCTTTGTTACAAATTCCACAATAATATGCCTTAAAATTTTATTAAAACAACCTATATCAGTTATAGACAATACACATCATCTTGTATAAGGACAACAAAAAAGTATTGATTCATCATCCAAAACTATAATTACAATTATAATGTAACTAAAAAAATAGAGAAACCCAAACTTCAAATTGTGGTCATATTTTACAAAACAATATATCTCATAATGACTTCATGGAATAAGGAATGGATAAGTATAAAAAAACCATTTAACCAATTCCTACCCTCCAAGGGGCCAATTATATAAATATAGTCAAATACTGACACATGGTAACAAATGTAGAATATTATTTGGGTGATAGACTCACTAGCATGACCAACAACCTATAAAAAACATTTAAACAATTTAATAATGTATGATAATCTTATAAAATTATTTCTCATAAAAAATAAAAATATCATTATATGAAATCTAAATTAATAACAAAACCATTATTAATTATTTTGGAAGTAGGGGATTTCCCCTAGAATATCGACATGAAAATAACATTCCTAGTACATTCTCGTCAATCATTGTTATAAAAATAAGATCAAAATTCCACTTAAATCCCATTTATAAAAGGGAATCATATGATGTTTCACAATATATATAATCTAGGATAAAAATTTAATGAAATTTTATTTTGAAAACTACCATTTTTTAAAAATAAATTTTGAAAATCATAATGTTAATTCACCCTCTTATCTAGAACTTAGCATATTAACCATTTCTATATCGAGACAATTTTAATATACCCATTTCAATTGGAAAACCAATTTTCCTTGAAAATAAAATTCAGTCCTCCCATGTAATCAATAAAAAAGGGAAACCAATTGTTTTTTAGTAAGGATCCAAAAAAGGTTTTCATAGTAAGAAATATTGCCTTTGTTGACTATTAAGATAATATAAACTTTTCTAAAATTGTTAGGAAATATCAGTGAAATCATGAAACATTATAACGCTAATCATATTATTTAAACACATCCCTTAAATAACCAATTATAAAATAGAATCATTAATTTAGTTTCCACCAACCTATCTATGAGTTAATATTAGTATAATCTCCATGAAACTCTATCCAAATTGGATAATATAAGATAAAACCAAATATTTTTAAAAAATGCCTAATTGTGTTAATAGAAAATAAAAAATAATAAAATAATGATTAAACACCCATGGGTATGAAGCCTTTCCCTTAACCAATCTAGGTAAATAACAATAGGAGATCATATACATATCTATGAAGAACTCCCATTGGGTAAGGGAGAGTAATGGGAGAAAAATAATGTTGGCATTCACTATTTACTGAATAAAATGATTTATACTCCCATTTAAATTTTTTAAACATTTATTTATATTTTTAACAAAATATTGACAAAATATTTCAAAATAATTGTCTAGAATATCCTAGGTACCACATGTATAATTAAATTATCATTTATATATCCACCATTATCATAGGAATTCCCAAATCTATAACCTATTGATGACTCTAACATATCTTCCCTCATAGATTACAATGTCATGCATTATTACTTATATGAAACCTTAAGGACCATTCATCAATATTATCCAATTTTCAGAACCTAATGAATCCATAAGTATCATAAAACATTATAATTTTCATCACCCAAGGTGACCCATTTGTATAACCCATTAAACATAGGGTGACCATTACTTATCACAGGGTTAATAAAACACATTTCAAATTTCTATCTCAATGTAACCCTTTGAAGAAGTAATAGAATAATTAGAATAAATTAATAATCATCCATAATTAAAAAAAAGAAACTAAAGGATATAAAATCTAATATTACACAGAAGTATTATTTTTCCAATAATATGTAGTTCTCCAATGGAACCTCACATGAGGTGGTTTTGTAAATATAATAAAAGAGACCAAGAGAATTAGGAAAATATAATATCTATAATTGAAAGTATCCCAGTTGGTTAACAATTATTATTTGTATTCCACTAACCAGCTCTAATTTCCAAATATCCTCACATGGTGGCCTTTCGCATGGATGGATCCTAGATAATAAATTCTCAACATTTGTTGAGGTTAATATGTATAGAATGAATAAAACCCTAATAGGAAACCACTAAAACATCCTTACCATATGATCATAGTAAATGATATTATATTTTTAGATATATATATCTATATATAATGGGATAGACCATAATATTCTCCTATATTTCATTATAAACTATTTATAACTATACAAACAATGACCATATCTTAATAATCTCAATTCTAGATAGAATTGTCTTTTAATCCATAATATGGGCATAGAGCATGATTATTACACTATCAATCAATTTAAAACTTCACATTATGCTCTTTACTAACCCAAATTTCATAGGGGACGTCAAAAGTCATGTTTCATAACTGGTTTCAAACCATAACCTCACACAAATGGTTGGTCACATACCATGTCCTAGTTCATCCCCTATAACTATTGTGAGGCCTCAATCATGTCTTGAAAACACCCCTCTCACGTATGAGATTTCTTTAATTATCATCATAGGGTTTAACCCTCTAACTAATTATAGATATAGTATCCACCCCATGCAATATAATTTTGACCAACCATATATTTATGTTAAATAGTTTAAAAAACTTTAGTTCCAAAATATAATTAAATAATCATAATACATATCAAGAAATCAAGAAATAACATTTAGTTAAGCATAGTCTAATATAATATACTAAAAAATAAAACCATAAGGAATTATCATTGTTCAAACCCAACAAATCCCCTCTACAAAACTCAAAAAAAACCATGTTCATGTTGAAAACACCATCAAAATTTATAGGTTTCTCACCCAACACATATGTTAACCCATTATATAACGAAATATTTTTCTAATCCTAAAAAAACAACATAATAAAACATTACCAAAATATAAATCACCGAGCCCAGTGATTAAAAATGTAATGGTTTCTATAAAATCAATTAAAATTACATATTTCAATAGTTTTATGGGCCAATGACCTTAATTTTGTTACACTCAAGCACGTTTATAACAATTTTATAATGTTAATAAAATTTCTTATACACCCAAATTCTCTTAAAACAATAAAACCACATATATTTTGATGCAATTTTTTCTCTTCCAATATTGATCATAAGTTATAAAGAATTCAATGATTAACCCTATTATTTAATATTCATCCATAAAAATACCTAACTTAAAACTTAAACCATTAACATTTTTGATTTGTGATTAATAAATTAAATTGAGAGAGGATTTAAGAAATGATTCATGAATGACATCATATTTAATTTGATAGGTTCACCCAAAATTTCCGTGATTAAATATGGAAATGGGAATGAATGAAAAATTACATGCCTGAAAATTAACACCTAAAATCAATGGTTTCATCGAGTTGGGATATAAGGTAGAGACAGTATAAGTTTAAAGGTGTTTTTGAGGGGATTATTCAACGCAAAGGTTAATAATTTATAAACAATATATATAGATTACATAAAATATAATTTTTAGTAACTTGTGATCCAAAAGACAATTTATAATCCCCTAAAATATAAATTATGAAACTCTAGGAATAACTTTACCTCTTCATAGGCCATCGAGTTCTGAGTCACACTCATGTAGGTACCCTATTTTCAATGCTTGTAATGCCTATAGAGTGTGACCATAGTTCTTCATAATTTTTTTTAAAAAACCCCAAATTACCAATAATCACACGATAATATGGCCATGAATAATTAATGAATAACCAGTAAAGTTCCTTATATTCCAACAATAAAATACAAATGTTTTTAAAAACACATTAGTTAAGGTATTCTCTTCCGGAAGAATAATAATTAGGGAACATCTACCAAAAAAATAAAATCACTGGTCTTCCTTATCCATCTCATAATGTAAGGTATCATAAAATATAAAATAGTTATAGAATAAAACCTTTGAATGACTCACAAGATTTATTCCTAACACATTCAGTGTTTTTTCCATAAAACTCACTGTGTATTCCACAAAGATTATTCCCACATCCTACATGACCTCATTACTTGTTATAATTTATTTAGTTTTCAATCATTTTTTAAGATATGAAGTATGAAAAGTTCATTTTTCACCATTATTTCATTTAGGAATTTACAAATGATAAGAAAATACTCCAATATCTCCTATTTACTAAATTGGGTTGACAAATCACAATGTGACAATCCACTAAATCTTCATATACTAATTACCTAACTGATAATATTCTTATTTAAAAACCGGGTCTAATAAAGGTTACTCTAATTTTTATTACATTTTTTCTATATCTAAGAAAATATTTTCATGAGCAGTGACAAACCATATTGTGATCAACTAATCCATATATAGCATGTCTTGTTTCATGATTGACTAAATCAATATTTTATCACATATAATTAACAGTAGAAAATATGATTGGAATAATATAATTTATAATACCAAAAAATTTGTAATCTATATATAATATTTAATTGTTATGTTACATGAAAATGTATACCAATATATTTATTTATCAAACTCTATTAAAAAATACAACAAACACACCCTCATTATGTCCACATTCTCCCAATCAAAAGGCATCCCCTCCCCTAAAAACAATTAATAAGTAATAAAATATTTTGAATAAAAAATTAAAATTTCCGGATGTTTCCATGATGGAAATGAAAACAAATTGTACTATATATCATACCTAGTTGTTTTATATGAAGACTCATATCTATGTGTCTATTAAAATGTTGTCGGTGAAAACCAGAAAAGTGGATTCATGGTATGGATTAAAATTATTATTTATGAGATACATGAATATTAATATAATATTTATTACGCACAACTACATCATAAGGGACCAAAAACCCCAACACATGATTCTATATGATGTTTCTAGAATATCATCATCCCTGAGCCATAAATGGTTGTATCATAATATTATATTAATCATAGAGAACCATATGGATTCCAATAAATTTTGAAAAGAATAATCTATCATAGATAAATGATATTAATTCATCAATACAATGTATTGAAACATCTCAAACTCCATTCATATGAAATTAATACTCTCCCATAATTGAGGTATAAGTCTATTACAATTGGTTTTAATTAATATGATTATGGATGGGCATAATCCAATTCCTCCAAAATAATACCTCAATGTTATAAATATATAGAATAATTAAAACAGACATGTTTCCATATCATTAAACTATAATGGAACAAGACATTATTATCAGAATGTAATCTATCCACCTCTTAATCGCTGTACCAAGTGAAAATATATGATGTGAAAATTTATTAAAAAACCCTAATCTAAACACAAACCAAAGAGATATAATTTAGAAAGAAATCCTCATATGATGAAATGAAACTGAAATAATTGATGCAATTGAAAATGTACATATGATTACATAAGTATGCTATACTCCATCTACTAGAACCCATGCCTATTTGTAAAACCTATGTGAATTAGATCTATATCCCTATCCCAATATTCCTTGAATCAACTAAGGGACACATCCATGAGAGATCTATGGATGTGTGGGCAATAATACCCTAAAAACCCTCTAAGGAATAATCACCAAAATAAGTTATTACCATTTATTTGATCTCCTACTAACCAATACATTAATTAATATGTCATCCCTGAACTTATGCATAAACCCAACTATGTTACCCTTAAACAGAATAACCATAACAGACTCATTAATAAAAAATACTGAAATTAATTAATACGGTCATAGACATAGCGTGAAAATTAATTTTCTAACCACATTCATTTTATATGAAGATAACCCCTATGGAGGGAAGGTGAAGAAAAAACGTCCTTACGTAGATTGTCTCGCATAAATATAGATCAACTCATCAAACCTCAAATTACTAAAACTAGAAAATTCCACTATTACTGAACTTGAGAGGAATCTAGTTGGACAAGTTATGTTTGTTATATAACCCAATATTATGATCATTATGAGGCCCCTATCAATTGTGATATCCCAAAAAACCAAATACTGGTATAAATCCTAAATAAAATTATATGAGGGTTCTTCAACTCCGGTCAATGCCATATCTAAAATATGTGGTTCTTCCCTGCCACAAGACCTACCCAAAATGGAGAAAAGACAAGAATAAGGGGCAACATATTCCATCGCAAAGATCATCCCTTACAGTGGACCCTTGAACACATACAATAATTCCTTCTTGAGCTTAATGGTGAGGAACCCCTTGAGTAAATTCTCATTGAGGGGTCCTCGATTAATATTGTACCCATAATAGACAAAAACACATTTCCCCACCTTCTCCAGGTGGACCCCTAAAGCATATAGGCCTCCTCATCGTGTAGATTATCAGTTTTATCATATAATTTGAAGATTTTATCCAAAACATCAAATTATTCCTAAATCATATGATGAAAATCTATACCTAAGATGGATGGTGATTCTATTTTTTAATTTTCATGTGAAAGTCTAAAACAGAAGGTACAACTAAATCTTCATATCTTCCTCCCATATATATAATGTCATACAACATTGATTAAAGTGTATTCATTGCTAAAGTAACTTGAAAACCTGTAGGGCCATGATTTTTTATAATCATCATACCATATATTGTTATATCAATACAATTCTATAGAAAGGAAATATACACAATTTGGTCTATTGGTGGTACTTTAAGCTGCTTACCAGTTTGTATTATCTAAATTTGTTAAACAACGATATGGATCTATGTCAACAACATAAATATTAATATAATTTAACTAATTTGTATTTATACAAAAACAAACATCGTAGGAGTCATGTACTAATTTATCACCCAAAACTAATAAACATATTTAGCTACTATATACCCATGTCATATATCATTTACAAATTTACATTGGAAATAGTAAAAGTCATATAAAAATTATTATTTTATGATTTCAATTTAATTGGATGTCATTAATAATTTTTTTTGGGAAACAAGAAAATATATTTTTAATTTGATTAATATAAAAAATAGTAATAATTGGAAATAAAATACTTTATTGGATAATCTAAGTAGTTGATCATGATACATTATCCCATACACTCTCTCCATCATAACATGATGTAATCCCAGGTAATATCAACTCATAATATCATTTTAAGACCCATAAGAAACTATAACACGATAACTTATAAAATAAATCCAACTACATTAGATTCTAAAAAATCAATTAAACATGTGTTAACCAAACATAACCACTATTTATTTTTATAATATGGACAATTCTACCTCTTTCATAAAGGTCCCTTAATAATAAATGAAAATAAAAGGTACCTTTATTTTAATTTTTAATGCAATAGATTGATCATATATTTTGATCAAGGGAGACATATGTACCCATGTATGTATTAAAATTTCTACGATTCTACTAATTATTAATGGCATCCAATCCATCCGCACCAAGTATACATCCTAAATAATAATAGAGAAAGAATAATAATAACATAAAAATCAATATATAATACACATATAAGTTAAAATTAATTAGCATAATATGATACTAAAAAACATGGCACATCAATTTATACATCCATGTAAAAAATGAAAAACACATGAATGGGATTAATACGTATGAAAGAAATGAAACTAAAGAATATTTATGAGACGACATAAAATATTGAATAGTATGTATATGAATCAAATATAATCCCTGACCAAAACCACTGCATCATCAACAAAACCTAGAACCATTTACCATGATTGGATCATTTATAAGATTTTATTTATTCTCAGCAGGGTGGTCGTGCATGGTGTGAGTAATAAATAAAATACGACACAACCCATGAATCATTTCAATAATTAAATTTGATATATGAGATTGTATATAATGAAAAAAATAAGTTAATAAACATTATAATCTATAGAAGGTCATTAAAAAATATATAGTCTACCACGAAAAATAAAAATACCTATTATAAATAAATTTATTATTAGAAGAATTAGTTTAATACGGAAGCATGGGTCATGGAGTGAATCATAATTTCTGTCTTAGTGTCTGATCCCATATAAACTCTTAGACCATCCACTCTCATAGTGGACAGGTCACCGAACATGACTCATACTAAGCCTCCGACCCCACCCTCTCCCTTATGTGTTGTCATATATAAATTGCATGTTCATTAATACACACCAATGGGAAATCAAACATCATGTATGGGACTATATTCCCCCACACAGTGGAGTTAAACTATCTTCATCATGGGGTTTAATCCTATAACATTGGGGGTCCTCAGTATCCAATGTCATATAATGTCATATTATATCCCAATATAATCATAATATAGTCAATTTTAAAACCATTATAACCAAAATAAATATACATTTTCATAAGAAATATCAAATTATTAAGAAGCATTATGATTCCAATAACTTCCCAAAGGAATAGCCCAAACCCAAAACCACCACATGGATAACCCAAATGACTAACATAATCAAACCCATATAGGATACTCATAATAAAAATTTACATGAACTTTAAAACATATAAATTTTATTTTAATATCACTTAAACCCATATACCAACCCATTACATTACCCATACACTAACAAAGCTTGAACATCAGATTATAGGAAAAATTTAAATGGTTGATAAACTCAGAAAAACCATTTAAAAGTGAATGATTCAATTTTTCTAATGTTTTTTAAACCATATATATTATATAATAGGGACAACTATTTCAATTTAGGTCAATTATGTAACATTGATACCAAAAGAAGAACATTTTCATCATATTAAAACTCCCAAAAGCGTGTTCTGACAGGAAATTTTCTATAATGATGTAACATGTTATGGAATTTACTCCTTGGGAACAAAGGTGTAAACTCAAAAATCCTCACACTATGATTCATGATGAATCTATAAAATTAAAAATTCTATATATATAACCTCTCATTTGTGGATTTCGGTAGGAAACTCCCCAAAATAGTGAGATAAAAGGAGAAATAGGGCAGGAATGACATTCAAATTCATGTGAGAGGAACACCACTACCATATCCACTTCAATATAGCATGAGAAATAGAATGAAGATAACATATAATAAATAAGATACATATCATCACGGGTTTGTTCATGTTATGTTCTATGGAGTATTAATGGGATGTTGGAACCTGTCATGATTATAATTTGTTATACTATTTCAAGGAAACACAACATTGTCTCATAAAATACATGGTTGACTAGAACTAGGTACCTAAATATCCTCTAGCCAATCCTTATATCCACAATGGCTGGCATATGGAGACTTAGTCCCTAAATTACTTAACATTGGGAAATGGGGAATCTATTGAACATTAACATAGTAACCAGTATAATACTATAGAAAATAGTATATGGGTTGATAGTTTTATCCTAATCAATACACCTCTTATTCTGAGTTACCCGCAATAATATCAAAAAAAAATCCTTGAATAATCAATCAAAATGGATAAATAATCATCAAAGCCATACATGAAATTAATGGGTTGTTACAAACTACAAATAAAATAGGTTATAAACATTAATAATTATATCCTGGGATCCATGGAATTTAATCCTAGTCACTGGACCCCCCACATCTGTCTTAAAATCTAAGGTTTGTTGTTCAATATAATCTCACATCCAGGGTCCTCTGACAGCTGTTATGGTCTTCCCTTATTGAAATTTCACACATTTTCCATGAGAAACATTAGGAACACGTCAAATGATATATCTACACTAAATCAAAACGATAACTTCAAATCAATTTCATCAATCTTGGATGTTAATTCTAA
Source organism: Viscum album (assembly GCA_963277665.1). Classification (NCBI taxonomy): domain Eukaryota; kingdom Viridiplantae; phylum Streptophyta; class Magnoliopsida; order Santalales; family Viscaceae; genus Viscum; species Viscum album. The sequence continues at coordinate 1,005,289,383 of OY728119.1, read as the reverse complement.
AGTTAACATAGATGAAATACATTATTTATACCCTATTCCAATGACTGATGCCCCAACTGATAATCCATTACTCTAATTTGTTTCCCAAACTCAAATGGGAAAAAATTAAAAGTTTGATATTCCCTTTCATACCAATATGTGAATTCCCAAATCATGTAAATACTAATAAGATCATAGAATCACACAAGAATAACTCAATGTGTAATAACTTATAATCTCTACATCATCACTACATCATCACTACATTTATTTATGGATGACCAATCACTATATGAAAATTTTATCTTCATATCTGGTCTCTAACGCTGTTCTCAAACAGATCATACTTGGATTACCTAACCCTAATCAACACAATGGAAACCATGTCAAACTTCTGTAAGGAACCTAAAAGGATATATATATATATATATATATATATATAATGAAATATAATTCTATAAAAAATCCTGACAAAATCATTATGGTTATCATATTCTCTACTATGTTTGTGAAAATACACACACAAACACTGTGATCATATCCAATAGTACTGTGATCATCTGCTAAGATTTCAATTTTGTTTTCATGATGGATATACTACATAACATCTTTATAGACCCCATACTATAAAAATTACCAACCCAAATTGTTATATGAATCAAGGGATTTATGTGATTCAATTCTTGTTTTTACGTCATGAATCCTCATTACATACCAAATATATAACATTCCTATGTTATCCACATACTGACTTACCTAGATATGAAATAAGTGTGAACACTATTTCATCTAGTCCACTATAACCCACACTATTTTACAACATGGCCTGGTTCGTAATTTAGGATTTATTAAGTAAATAGTCACATAATCACACTTTCAAAATGACATAATAAGAGGTCGATGTAAGCTAAATAGGAACTCATTTCCAATCGTTATCCTCTGACATGTGATATTGTAAGATTAAAACAAAAAAAATATAATTCTGTAATCTTCACCTAAAATGATGAAAAATTTCTGGATATATTATATACAACCATAGATGTACTGACTAACATGAGGAATCAGAGTCCCCCATCCACTCCTCTATCATGAAATTTCTGATCAACGTCATGTAATCTATGTAGAGAACTCCATCCATATGTTGAGGAAACCATTGAAAGAGTTCACATCCAATATGTTATTAAATTATAAAAGGGAAATTATAATCATTTTTAGAGAACTATGTTACTCAGCATACAATATATAATGACACTTGTTTTTCTAAACTAATTTTTTTATGGAATTAGAATAATTTTCATTCACATTCTAATGATGGGGAAAAAATTTTCCCCTAGTATATGATCTCAATTAATATTTATCACCACCCCATTAGTCTTAGAATATTTTTCATACCCCTGGAATTTCATTTAGTGAAATTATGATCTGATCGAATGTTCATATAATAAATAATATTAAATATATATTTCAATCTTTTTTAATTTATTCACACACGTTCATTGGGATATATCATTTGAAAAATGAATTAGATTTATAATACATATTCTACATTGAGTTTAGAATTGTGAAATCCTCCAAGTTGAGGCATACACTCATATTGAGAATTTGGGCCAGTTTGTGCCCTATTTCCTTTACTTTTTTACTTTCATTCATTCATTTTATATTAATATTTTATTTCATTCTCTTCTATAAGTATTTTTTTATTTTAACTATAGTATTAACATTTTCATGTTCAAGAGAGAAAATATAAAGTGGGGGGGATTTTAAAAAAAATGGGACATTTCACAGAGGTTCCCGGGATGAGAATGATCTTCATGAGATGATAGTGGAACATTAATATGAGTGAAGATTCCATATATCACCTCCCAAAGGTAGAACATTTTTAATATTTTCAATATATGATATATATACCAAGATATAGTTTTATATTTTTGTTATAATTTATTAGGACCCCTTTATGGATAATCTATAGATTTTGGGGAGAAAAAGTTCTTGTTTAAGATGATTGAAGGGGTTTTACTTTTGGAAACTCTAATCACAAGACTTTTGGTTTAGGATAATATGTCGGGCGTTCATCTTATTTATGTATGGTGAGATTTTTAATTTAAGTTGAATTTTACTTGGATTAAACACCATGTAGTGGTAATCATCCGTGTAACTGAATACATGGCCAAATACCATATGTATGGGGATCATGGTCGTGTAGAATACATGACCATACCCTTTTTCAATTTCAAGATGTGAAAAAGTAAAAGACTAGTAAAATATATAAGTCCATACCATATATGGTTCTTGGTTAGTTAACCCTTATAGGGTACATTCTATTTACATGTCTTGCACACATTTTTCATCGGATTTACATTCCATATATTTTTGAATTACATGAGAAGGTATGAAATTGGGAGTACACATAATGTACTTGGGTACAAATGTAGTACAATGCTCCTTCTATACCCTATTTACTGTTTTAATAATTTTATGGCTCTTTGACATATTTGGACACAATATTTTTCATTTATGTGATAACGTATTTATAGATCATGATGATCAAGCCCTCTGGGTGATATGAAGACTAGTAAATTGAATTTAGGTAAAAATGAGATTTTATGGATATGTTATTCCTCTACCATTCCAATATATATGTCTACTGAATGTGAGACCATCACCCAAGAAAGGAAATGAGCATTATCCCATGCCTTATTCTTACATTTTTTCCCCTTGATGATGCATCCCTTGGGAGATACTATTTTTCGTAGAATTCCATGAGAATGTTTCCCTAGGAATAAATGTGGGATGCGTATGATTTCATTTAAACATATATGAATCTATGTTGGATTCATTATCTAACCAACACCATTATTCTTAATGATACTTAGGCATGTAATCTATATTGATTATGATTCATGGGAGTGGAATCCCTATTGATTGTGATACTTAAACATGGAGTCCCTATTTATTATGACACCCTGGTATTTAATCGTTATTAATTATGGAACATAGGCATGAAGTCCCTCTTGATTGTAATACATGGTAATATTCTCCCTATAGATGATGATAATTTTACATGGAATCCATCATGGTTATTTTAATATGTCATGTAATCCCTTATTATTATTATATATGGGCATGGCATCACTGATCACTCTATGAGACTCTGGCGACTACACATTGACTCTTGAGTTATTACTCAAGTTCTGGATTTTCATAGTATCCATATATATAGATATATATGTCACTATGTATCTATTATATATATATATACCTATATATTAATACACATCCCTGGAGTGGTACATCATCCATTTAAATTCCATTTTCACAAGGTGTCTAAATGATTAGAAATTATGGAGCAAATGATTTTTTACAGCTTGATATATGTTTTTTCCCATTTATCATATATATTTATATATACATAATGAAAACATATTTTGTTCCACCTTTGATTTGGATGAAGAAGGTTCAATCAATCGTGATCATGTACCTACGGAATGACTATAGTTTAATTTTATTTATCATCTTTAGTTATGTCTCATCAAGGCTTGGAATATTTCCGGAGAATTTAATTTTGATAGATGATTATTAGCTCACTATTAAGGGTGGATTTATGAGATTATTTCTCACCCCTATATGTTAATATCTGGTTTTGGGATGAAATAATGTATTAATTTAGGTTGATCATTGTTTTTCATTGGATATTGTGGAGGCCTTCTGTTACATGATTGATTAGAGCCTATTGTATAGATTCTTATGGTTGGTCTAGTGTAGATCTGTATGGTCTTGGAGACAATGTATCTGGTGTAGCTATAAGTTAGTAGTAGTGAGATATAATTATTTTTTAATTTTCTCTTATTAACTTGTATATAGATTGGTGTCCTAGTGTGTGACCACTATTGTATGTATGGAATGGGCATTTGGAACATTAAATTATTACATTTTCTATTATAGTCTGATTTACATTTATATTTTTATTTATACTCTACTTATATTATGAAATGATTTCTATTAGGATTTTTTTCTATTATATACTTTGATAGGGGGAATAACATATCCATAGAAACACCTTAGATTCATACTATAATTTATTAGCATCTGGAATATGGAGAGGCGTGCTTAGGGCTTTGTTGCAAACTACATCAGAGAATTATAGTTGTGGAAATAATGTCAGGATGTCACAAAGTGATATTAGAGTTGTTATTTTCTATTTTATTTCTATTAAGGGTGATTTATATAGAATTTTTAGGACTATTTCAGACCATACAATGGATATAAAACAGGTGCATCCTGAACACTTTCACTAATAAGAATCATGGGTTTCTAGGTATATTAGATTTGTCTTCAGTATATGTGATGTACCAATTGTTTATGATTTTTTCTTTTTGATACACAAATGTTGTGTCGAGGTTTAGATATACTATGGTTTTATAGATCTCGACCCATTGGAGAGATTCCATTGACAGATATATGGCTCTTATCCCATTAGATGGTGTCCAATGAATAATTTCAACTCTTGTATGAAAATGGTAAGATGCGTATAATGCATCATATTTTACCTATATGGTCCACTTTATATAGTCCTACTACTCTGTGACATTATTGATGTTGGAGGAATTTTTTTAACATTTCTCGAACATGCAAAATGTTATTTTATAATATAGGTTCTTTGTTGAATTCTACACAATTGGCCTAATGTGTATACAAATATCCTACCTATGGTATGTTATGTGGATCTATTGAGAGACAATATTAATGATGTTTATGACTCAATTCTCAAGTAAGTGAGGTTTATTGACCCATGTAGGTCAATAGGGTATATTATGACATAGTGATGATTGCATCATAGTGTTTTTTTCATATATTTAGTCATTCAATGATTCATTAAAAATCTTAACAGTGTTTTCCATCATATCATGGAAAGAAATTCTACTTAATTGACTGTTATTTATGGTTATATTGTTTGATCATTGACATAAATGTTGATAGGTTCCTGATTGATTATTGTAAATTATAACTCAATGTATTATTACTATATATATAATCATGGTGACTGTTTATTCATCTTTCTTTTTCAACAATCATATATTGAACCACTAATGTATAGTTATTGTTTTTGATTATTGGAAAGGATTAGGACCTAGAAGGATGGTGATTGATATGATTGACCCTGTTAGGTTATTGTAATCTATTCTTAATTAGGAAAGGTTTGACCTTATGATTGTGTATTTGAAACTAGTGACCATTTTACGAGACATGATATTTAGGGTGAGGTGGGAGACCTAGAGGCCCTTATATGTGACTTAAACTCCAGTATAATGATTTTAATTTGTTCTAGGGTAGAATTTGAGTATTTTTGACTAGAATTTTTATATTTCTATAGTATTCCTGGTTTTATTCAATTTTTGAGATTGATTCATGCGTGATTATAGGGTTTTACAATATAGTAATTTTGATTACTTATGTTTCTATGAAATCTACTAGGGTGATTGTGTTTTGAGACTAAGTTTGATGTCATGTACTTTTTGTGTTCATAGCCATGTTGAACATTAGATAAATTTTTATTATTTAATTTCCAAAATTGAATCTGTATGATATGAAATCATTTAATTTTTCATGGTTGGGGTATGTTTCTCTATTTAAAAAAATATTATTTATGTGGCATCAAGATAATGAGACTGAGGTTCCACATGGAACACACATCATAGTCGTTGATGGATGAATCATCGAAGTGTGATTCATGTAATAATGGTATGAGTATAGGATATATGGTACCTTTTAAATCATAAATCTATTAGTGACCTTGGGTTAATTATGAACAATTAATTTGAATATAATTTTCTAGGAATTTTTTCCCATTATTTTTGATTAAACGTTTATTATACCTTGGTGGTAAAGCAGACATCACGTATAAATTGGGATCAAAGATATAGATGATTTTTCATCAAAACTAGACATGACTTGTAAGGAGACCGGCTGTAAGGAGTTGTTTAATGTCATGTATAGTATATATTAGCGATAGAGCTTCTTGGAGAGATCTTCACATTCATATTGATGTAATATAAGTGTACTCCTATATTAGATATGATCAACCCCAATACTATAACATCATCTTAAATACACTAAGAGAGTATGTGTTACACATCGAGAATATTCAAAATAACATTTTTTTAGTTTTGATTTGAGGACTCAATGAGAGTTTTTCTCATGGAGCGTCATAAGGTAAGACATGTGGTGTGGCGTACACCATATACCATAGAGGAGGATGATCATTGATATGATTTAGGTTCAGAATGGACTTTGAAGCATTTCATGGGATATAACAATGTGTGATTCCTCGATGATTCAGGTAGATAGTCAAGTAAGATGGGTTTGGGTCATACCAAAATTTCAAGAATGTGATGGAAGGAGTGTGGGTATTTGAGTTCATAGATTCGGTATGTAGCGATTATATGGAAATTCCTATCATGAGAAGTACCATATTTCTTGGTGTTGATCGTCATCTTTGACGGGAGTGTTTTGGATGTTGACAAATAGATCATTAGGTTGTCAGGATGGATTATATGTGTAGATGCATAGAATGAAAAAATGGATATATTCAAATCCCATAGAGTAGGATTATGGTGAAAAAATTTTAAAGATTGTTTTTTAGATTCTGAAACACAAAAGAAAATTTATTTTTTTGATTCAGATTCTAGTGATAAGTAAGCTTTTAATTTTTTTCACTATTCATATTTTATTGAAATATTTATATGACCACATCATTACCCCTAGAATTGGATTTTTTGAACCCTTGGATAAGTCTATTCTGTAATTATTATCTATTTTAATTTTATTGTAATAGTTGATAATGAATGTTCATTTAATTAAATATTAAATTATTCATATGCATTATTTTGGATATATCTTATTAACAGAGTGGCAGTTTTAGTTTTCTTCTCACCCATTTTGTTCATAATCAGATGTCTTACATAGATAAGTCTTAATCTCATGTCATACGCTTGGGTCGTGCTAGGCCACTTTTCTTTTTTCATTTTAATTTCCTTATTTTCATTATATTTTATACTTATATTTTCTTCTGCTCCGTCTTGATTCCCATTTTCACCCCTTTAGTCTTCCATTTAATGTGATTGTGAGAGATAAAAGGGTTGGTAGATTGAGATTGAGAGATATAGAGATTGTATAAGTGAGGTTCCACCATGGAGCTCAGGTGGAGCAAGATTATCGTGAAACCTCATTGGAATGACATTAAGAGTGACACTTTAGTAGATTCCACCCAATGAATGTGTTTTTCATTTTATTCAGAAATAAAAATAGATTTAATTTTTTTTATTTTTGAATAACTATTATTAATTATTAGGTTACCTTAAGTGTATTTATATATATATTTGGGGAGAAAATAGTTGTTTGGGATGAATACATGGTTTCCCACCAGAAAATCCAAATCAAACACAGTGTAGTTCATGACGACACTTCACGTGTTCTTGATATTTATGGATTATGAATTTTTAGAAGTATATAAAGTGTACTAAGATAACATATCAGGTAGTGGTATTTGGCCATGTAGCTGATTATATGGTCAAGTAGCCCATGTTGGGTAACATGGACATATAGACAACTCAACTATAAAATATGTGGGATACACTCCATATATAAGTACATCAACATAAAAAGTAATATAGCCAAACAATGTGATGTAAATATAAGGGTACCCCATATAGGGTGAACACCATGTATACGTTTTACAATATAGGTAAATGGAATTGTCATTGGATTTATTGCTGATGTACATACCCATGTAGAGATTCAAGAGTACATATTACATACTCTAGCACAAACACTGAGTACTACCCTACTACCCTATGGAGGGTTTTCAGGATTTTACACCATCAGAATAGAATTGGTCAAATTATTAATCATTTTTATCATTTTCCATGTATATCATAATGGTAAAATCCTTGTGGTGATCCAATAACTCTTAATAGTTGTTTTGGGGAAATTGATATTTTATAGATATATTCTTCCTCCATCAATAAAATTACTTGACTCATAGAAAAAAGACCATGATCTAAGATAGGCCACAATCCATATCCTATAAATTATACTTATATAGACACTACCTTGATGTTTCATCCCTAGAAATATGTTCCCTTATATTGTATGAGGGACTGAGTTTTGTTGTTTCTAGGGATTACCTATAGAATTTCTCTCATTACGTTTCAACATTGAGGGTTCCATGTAGGATTATTTTTCCAATAAATTCTTTATGGAGGATCCCATATATTATACGTCAACTAGTTAACTAGTTTTTACAAAGGTCTATTTAGGGATGACTTTTCTTATATTCTGGAATAGAGAGTCTATTTTAGTAATCGTATTCATCTTTTTAATTTCTAAGGATATATTGTAGGAAGCCTATTTCTTTTTATACCATTTTTGAGGTACCATGATTGATACCTCTTCATATGGGATGATATAGGGGGTAACGTTTCTTATGTGATGAACTTGAGGACCTCTTATAGGATACGTTGGTTTACATAGTATTTATAATCATCTACTATAGGATAATTGTTCGATAATAATATCATTGATGATCCCTAGTTGGATTCCCCTCTTATGCATTGATCTAATGAAAATACTGGGTACCCCTATGTTGACCGACATTGAGATAGTGTGTTGGGTGTTTGGGTATAGATTATACAGGGGTTCACATTATAACTTATATCATACACGTAACCCATATGGGATGTGACAGTAATGGTGGGGCTCTATGTTAAGCCACACAAAATCTTTTCTTTATACATTTACTTGGTTACCATTGATGAAAAATTGATTCCTATGATTTTCCATGGTAGTTGTATGTTGATCATGATATAATTTTGTAAATAATTCGGATTCCTAGATGTACTCCCAGAGGATTATATTTTTTGCCATCTTATTTATGTGTAATATTTTTGAGATGCACATACATACTTATTGGTTATGGATTTTGTGTCTCTATTGATTATGATACAAGAGAATGAAATCCATATTAATCATAATTAATAGGTAAGGTGTACCTCTTTATTAATTTACCCAAACATGGAATCCCAATTGATTATCATAGTTGAGCATGGAATTCTGATTTATTTGGATACTCATGCATGGATTCATTATAGATTTTGATACTCGTGCATGGCATCTAAATTGATTATGATACATAGGCATGGAATCCTTCATGATTATGTTACTCAGGAATGGAGTTCCTCATGATTATCACACACTGTCATGTAGTCCCTTTTAATTTTTATACACATCCATGGAATCAGTTTTTTATATGATATTCAGGATTTTCATCACTTCTCGCACTATGAGACTCTTTTGACTCTACCTGGATGCATGAGTTATGGATAGGGTCTTGGTTATTCTAACTATCTATACATAAGGCTACATATTTATCTTTGTTTCTAGTCCATATATAAACATACATATCCATAAACATGGCTTGAGTTGTATGTCATCCAACTCAATTCCCTTTTCATTGTATATAAAAAATATCATGAATTATAGACCCATGGATCGCCTAAAGTTTGATTAATTTTATGTTCACCTTTCTAATAAATATACATATAGGTGAATATATGTATGTATGTATATAAATGATGAAACATTTTCTACAAAACCCCCACAAAGGTCCACATTAGTACTATTGATCGGGATAACGTACTCAATGGTTAACAACAGTTTTATTATATTTTTTACTTCCATTTGTGTCTCATCTTTGTTGGGAATATTTCATGATCATACAATTATGATAGTAGACTGTAGGATCAATATATTGGGTGGCCATGTAATTTTATTTCTCTCTCCTTGTATCTACACCTTGATGTGTGTGATACCATATATCTAGTTTTACATCATGAAAACAAGTTCTATGGTATAGATGATGACCGAGGTGTCACGACTGAGTGAAGCCTCTTCTATATATTCTTAGGATCAGTATAGAGCATATTAGATGTTTATTGGGTATCGCATTTTTTGGTTTGGCATGGAGTTATTAGTAAATATATGTACATTTTTATATAGTATCATTTTTATAGCAATATAGAAGATCGGCCTTGTGGACGATCCTTGATGTATATGTGACACATCCATTAAGGACATTACTACAATCCATTCATTATTACAGTTTAATTTATATTAATTTTATTCGAAATTCGGTTTATCTCCTACTATTGATGTTATATTCCTATTTATGGTGTTTTTTCTCAAATATTAAAAAATTATCTCTTTGTAGTCACACCATACAACCTTCCTTTTAAACTATATCCTCTAGTACATAGATAGGATATCTTGATGGATTATGGTGAACCTATATGGTGTAGCAAATTAGTAGAATCTGGGACAAGATGTTACACCGATAAGGATATAATTGACATATGGTGAAAGATTATTGTATCTTGAATCACTAACATGTCATCATTATCATTAATGTGAAATATCAAGAGTTTACTCTCCCCATTAAAGGTCTTAAATCACTTCTATTTAGTTTTCCTATGGTAAAAATCACCTCTTATATTCGAATTCCATTGGGCTCTCACCATCTGAGAATCAATGTTTTCTAGGTACTCAAACCAATACATCTGCCACATGTTTTTATTCGAATAAAAAAAATATGTTTCTTATTCTCATATTTTTTAAGTAAAAGAAACATATATCACTAAATTGAAATTAATTCAAAAATATTATTGCTTGAACTAGAACGTCATGATTATTGTAACAGTGATGAATCTTTCCTTACATATGTCATAGTTGATGTAACTCATTGGGTACAAGTAAATTCCCCATAATATGAAATTCACTATATCTACCCTTTCGTCATAGTAAAATATAGTATAAATAATCCTTGGATAATTAGAACCGTAATTAGAGAATATATAAAATCATCATCAACTCCTAGAAGGCCACCTCACACCAATCAGACCTCTCAAACCTCACATAGTTCATAGTCAGTCCTCTCATGGGAACTTCCAAATAGTATAAATATTGGATTTACCACTTTTGATTCCTTCTCTTGGTTATATAACACTTGATCTCCATCATATTATTCGGAAATGCCAAATACAATACTACAATATCTTTTTATAGATAGATTGAGTTCTGTACTAATGAAATCACATTCATATGAAGGCAAACCACCCTTATCCCATTGTGAAATTTCAAATATATTTCATAATGTTCGTTCAGTTGATGAAATATGAAGATGATATCTAGGTTCGTGATTAGAGAATCTCGATTCAATGAATATAATGACTTGTTTTTGTTGAGAACCCCAATACTATTGTCCATGATGGTGTTGGGATCACCTTGTGTATAGGCATGTATTTATGTAAATGAATATCAAAATGAAGTAGATATTGAATACCTCCAATGTTAATAGATAATGATTAAAGTGGTGATGTCTGGAGAGTTCTTATAGATTCATATCATTGGGTTCCATGCTTGGGCAATTCCCCAAGTTGATTTATATCAGATTATTGATGCACTGATCTTAATGTTATAAGAATTTGTATCAAAATATGTTACATGGTTTACAACATTTAAGTATCATGTTATTGAATATGATTCAAGATTGAAACAGTGATCATGAAAAATGTAGAATTATTTTTTTCATTGCATGAAGTGGAGAAGATGATATAATGAATGGAATAAGATGGATGAAGAAGAGGCTTGTACTTGGAGGTGGCCATGCATTAAAGTATCCATGAATGGGGTTGGTTTGTGTTTAATAATGGAAATGTATTTTTTTCATACTCAGTTTTATACCATGTATTTTTATGTTGGTTACATAAAAAAGGGGCCATCCCACGAGCTAGCTACCCAACCTCAACTCGAGGAAAATGTGGGAACATAGGGGTCAACCGCACAAATGGGGAAGCCAAGGTAGATCCATCCTAAGAGCAGCACATGGGACACAGAGCGTGATTTACCATGTGGGAGGCACATAGGTAGAGTCTGGGAGCATAACACGCCCGCATGGAGAATATGGTTGGCGAAAAGCACACCCACATTGAACACCAATATGGGGCGGTACTGGGAGTGGAGGAAGAGATTATTGAACCGATGCTAGAGCAGCTTCATTGATATGCCTTTCTCCTTCCGTGTCTCCAATTCTATGTGTTATGCTTTTAAAAAATGAGGATGTACTCCCCTCAAACCATCCCATCATGTTTCTTGATCAATTGTTTGATCAATCGGTTGTATATCGATCTATTCTCCACCATCCATCTATCATGCACCACATGAGTATGAAACTATGTTGTTTGATCCTCCTAACATTCAAACCAACTCGCATCATCATCTTCAACCTACAGAACCCAATGCCTCTGCTTCCACTCATCACCGAGAATATCGAGTCACCATGGACGATGAATGGACACCATATGCTACTCATAGAATACATAAGAGTATAACGAGACCATGCATGAAATCTTCATCTTGAATGCATGCGATATCTCGAGGATGAAGGTTCTTCTGAGGCAATGGGAGTTGCAGAGGCCATGTGGATTGGAGTGTGAATTTGAAAAGATAATCATTAAAATGATTTATGCTCCAGTTATTGATCTCAGGAACAAAAAATGGAGCATTCCTTTGGAAAGGAAACATCCAAAAATCCCGGCGTATCTCAAATACATCATGAATGTATTAAGGGATTGATGATCTTGATTTTTCAAAGAGATCATATCGGCTGATTCAGAGGTGTTACTTTCGACGTGGTAATGACATTATCCTAACTAATAAAATAAGATTCAACCAAGCGAAGAGGAGGCTTGTCTAAAAATACCTGAGAGGTCCTATTATCTACAAATAGAGCTTCTCCCTATGCTTCTAATTTGTGAACAACAAGCAGGGGACCCGTGAGACTTCTTATCTACAAAGAAGAAGATCTCATGTGTGTTTGAAATTTGTATTTCACTCTCAAAACCACTCTACAAATAATATGATCCTATCAACACACGATTAGTTTTATAACCCTCATTGTGCATTGAGAAGCCCGAGAAACCCTTATCTGGTGGTTGAGCCTTTAGAATCTCACTCTGCTTCACGAAGTCCAGACCACACTTTTCAATGAAAAATCACACATCCTATGTATGAAGAAAAAGAACTAATGATCTCCTTACTTGTACAATGGTTAGCACCCCACTCCTTGTTTATGATTTACTAGGGTAGTTTTGGTGAAGGAGAAGCTTGAACATTGACTATACACACATGAACGTGCATTTGTGATTTTCCTAAATGAACCTGAGGCCCCAAGTGTTCAAGAACATGTTGGACAATGTTTTTACATATTTAGGTTTCATAAATCACATATATAAAATATTACACCCTAACAAAGTGCCAGAGAAGATGAGGAAGAAAGAGCACAAAGAAGAATATAGGGAGTAGAGGATGTGTGTGTTTGATCAATGAGTCACACCCATTATGGTTCTCAAACAAGATTATGAAGTTATGAGTGCATGTATTCATTCATTCATATTCTTAGGTAAAGACACTCAAAATAATGAACCAAAAATGTGTGTCCACATATGTGAATAAGGAGAATGAAGATGTCAAAATAAATTTCATATGGATGATCACAAGAATTCCAGAACAATAGAGAATAATTATTTTAGATGATTATAGTTGAACAGATCCTCAATGATTAATCAATAACATTGTTATATGTCATTTCAAAAAAAATAAAAAGATGGTTAGTTCTTTAGTTTATTATAATAAATGATAATAAGAATGATGAAGTTTAGTGTGTTTTATTTTGCACTAGAAATAAAGAAATGAATTACATTCCTACTAATATTCATGGAATCATGTAAAGAGAACATTAGAATACAAAGATTAGAATATTCTTTTTTGATTATGGAAGAACACAGTCTCACAGGAAGTATATATAACTAGCAAGGAAGACACAAGTTGGGCTTGGATATCACTACTACAGGTAAGATTATTTTTTCCACCCCCTCCAATGTTTTTGTTCCCACATTGTCTAACGGATTTTTTTCCAAGTCAAAACATTGTTACGGTTATCACATTATAGTGGAGAATCAACGCACTGTGCATTCCAATGCATGTGAAGGACATATCAACTCTTATTGAGTGGTGAGCCCTGAAAAAATATCATGTTCATATTATAGTACTTTATATTATTGTATGTGATAGAGAAAATATAATAGGATAATAAAGATCCAAATTGGTCTTGATGTATAGGAAGAAAATGTTTTTAATTGGTTTAAAAAGTACCCAAAAACGATTCACCCTCTCTATGTATCTGGTTTATTTTAAACTGGTCCTCTCAATTGGAATCAATGAGAGGTCCACCTCTGTTAGAGTCTCTACAGTGAAATTATTTTTTATTTATGATCAGTGTTTCATTATTGAGTTATCAAGGAAGTGCACATTCAATAAAGATTCTATTTTCTCTATGAATAAGGCTATATCTACCAGGACCATTATGAACAGAAAAATAAGGAGAAGATAAAGTTGAAGAAGTGGTCCTTATTATCTAAATAAGTGGAAGCATCTGGTTCTCCATACCTGGATAACATTGTAGATGCACCAAACATGGTAGGTAATGAGAAGTTTCATCAAGCCCCCTCCAAGAAGATGGAAAACCATCCTACCTCAGCTTATCAAGAGGTATGTTATAATAAAGTGGGAAATCTTTCTGATGACGAAAATGATAGCATAAGTGGTGATGATCTATCTACAACATCTCAAAAAATACCAGTTGAAAGATTAAGAATGATTTTTCATGGTATTTATAAAGAAAGTATATCTAGGGTTTGTTGAGTATTTCAATTCATGCAGGAAAATATCACTCAGTAGGAAAAACAAACTGATGTTTGGGAGAATGGCTTACAATAATAAATTATTGAATGTTTAATTCTCTCCAGAAATGTTATAGAATTTGAAGCAATAAATATTGGATTTGTGTTAATTTCTTCAATGTGGATCAAATATTTTGAAGAAAAAGAGGGATTCCAAAAGACTCTAGATGATAAGATCCGTACACTTGAAGATGATCTGAAAAAGAGCAATGATGTCCAGAAGGTATATTTGGAAGAAAACTTAAAGAAGATCAAATAACATGACTCCTTGTTACAAAATAATTTAAATATTCTTAAATATGAATTTGAAATATTAATAAATGATTGTAATTAAAATATGACTACGATTGAAGAACAGAAAGTCATCCTCATTATGAGATGTCTATAATTGGATGTTGAGTTGACCATCTTTGAGAAGACACGTAATGAGTCTCCGTAAAAGAAGGAAATAGGTGATTCAAGTACTTAATCCTCACTGGATGATTCAACTATAAAAATACATTCAACATATGATAGGAAGGTCATTTATTCACTCATTGATCTATCAAAAACAGCTGACAAAGTGAAGTTATCATCCATACCCACTTGTATTCAGGTATATAAAATAGATTCTACCAAAAGTGAAGGTTTGAAGAAAAATTATGAACAAGTATGGATGAAGAAAAGGGAGGAGATACCTACCACCCTCACTAGGGTGGATAGGAAGAAGAAGTTGGAAGATGATTCCCCATAAAGGTAGAGAAAATCTTGATGAAGGCTCAAAAACCATATACATAATATATCAAGAAGAAAAGGAATTTTGGTCAATGTTGGTGCTAAAAAATATTTTGGAAATGTGCATTGGATTGTCGGTACAATCCCTTAAATTTAAAACCCTAGAGAAATGCAATATAAAGTAGGAAAAATCCCTAACATACAGATAAAATTCAATATATCTGGAAGAATATTTATATATCAAATAGATTTGTATTGTTAGGTATCATCAGTGATGTATATAATAAGAGTGATCACATGAATGATGAATGTTCATTTCAACAGGTACCCAAAGGTGATAATAAAATAAGACCTCAAGAATAGGATAAGAAAGTAAAAGAATCTAGGGGAAGTAGTTATAAGGCTGTTGGAAAATCAAACACTCCAAAAAAGACTATAAGGAGGAATGTTGAGAAGAACTTGAATTGTAAATCCATGTTGTGGAAGGGTAGTGCATACAAATAAACTACTAAGAATACTGACACTCAGAAGATTCCATGCAGAATATCCAATCATGAGGCCTCATCCTATAATGATTTATTAGTGGTTTTCCATAATATTTAGAAATAATGAGATAGATGGAAGATGAAAAAGGCAAGGTTAGTGCTAAATGAAAAAAGTAGATTCTACATGAAGACAACAATTTTCTGTGTGCCAGGTGCATCAAGGATGTTCACACTATTAGAAGAAACATTGAATTTACTATAGCCCATATAGAATTTATCAAGAAGATGAATGTTTCACATGGAGATTAAAATGATTTGAAGGGCCATAAATAAGGAAGAATCAGACACACTGAAATGGAATATTTACTAAGATCCACATAATCACAGCCACCATTGATGATCAGTTGTGATTTTTTATAGAATAGGGCATTTGGGTTGAGATAATAATGACAACCTTTTTTTCACATTGACAATGAAAGGAGGATCGAACATACCCTCTTGAATCTTTTTTGTATTGTATTTGTTCTTCTAATACATTAAATTCAAGGTGAAGGTAGCAATCAGGGGGGAACCTATGATTTAGGGATGAAAAGTGATTACTTGATGGGGAGACACAAGAAGAAGTTTCCATAGTCATTATTTAAATGACTATTAACATCAGTTGTTATTAAATACAATTACTCTAAATATTTATTGAGGACCATGTCACTGGGGAAGGTACATTATCTCTCAATCTCTCATCCTTGGTTACCCAAAATTAAAAAAATTACAAAGGTGGAGTAACAATGATAATTAGTGAAATAATACGAATGAAATTTCTCCAAGGCCACTAATCCTATCAATTTAAATTGAATGATTTTGATCAATTATTTTGATGTGACTACATGATTTTCAGTATGATTAGAACATATCACTATTTTTATTCAAAGCCTTGAATGAAAGTTAAAATACGTTGAAGAAAAGTTTAGGAGATCTCATTTCATGAGGTATCTTTATTCTGTGGATAATGGACAACTCTATTTTTTTAAATCAATTACTCTTGTTTTCTACAAAGAGAATTGCTCAAGAAGACATAAAGTGAAATGAATAATAAAAAATTTCTAATATATTGACTGATACCCTCTCTTCTGTAAACAATTTATTGCTTTTCAATAATGGTGAGATAGATGTAATGAATGTAAGGGGAGAGAGAAGATTCTAATTTTGACACATTCAATTTAAATGAATTTTCACGTATTGACAAAAAAATAAAAAGGGGGATTGATGGGACTACCTTATGTATGTGGTTGTATTTTATTTCAATGTAGATCAAAATGAATTTGATGATGATGGCCTCCAATGATACTTAATAATGGTTGAAGTGGTGATATTTGGAGAATAGTTATTGATTCATATCATTGGACGCCACAACTGGGAAATTCTCCATGTTTCATAATATAAAAATATTGTTGAACTAGTCATATTATCTAATGAACTTGAATAAAAATGCCATACATGGTTTACAACATTTAGATATAATCCTTTTTTGGATGATTGCATATTGAAATTGTGATCATGAAAAAGTAGATGAATTAAGACATTAGCATGAAGTGGTGACGATGAGTGAATAAATAGAAGAGGAAGGATGAAGAAGAGGTGTGGACATTGAGGTGTCCATGCATTAAGGTAGACATGAATGGGTTTGGTTTCAGATGAATGATGTCTGTGCATTTTTTTCATACATAGTTTTATACCATGAATTTTTAGGTGTCTTACATAAAAAATGGGGACACCCATGAGCTTGCTACCTGGCCTCATCCTGAGGCACATGCGGGATGATAGGGAGTGACTAGGCCAATGGGGAAGCCAATGAAGATCGAACCCGAGAGAGGAACATGGGACCAAGAGCACACACCACCTAGAGGGGTGGCACAGGGGCAGAGTCTAGGCACATAGCACACCAGTATGAAGCATAGGGTGGGAACAAAGTGTGCCCACAATGAAAACTGGTACGGGGTAGTACCGGGATGGGAGGAATAAATTACTAAACCAATGCTGGAGAGGCTTGATAGATATATCCATATCCTTCCATGTCTTCAATTTGAAGTGGGATTTGTTTTAATAAAACATAGATGTAATCCTCTCCATTGATTTAATCTCATGTCATTCACTACTATTAGATCCATAATTGGTAGATTGATCTAATCTCCATTGTCCCTCTATCCCCTTCCATGTGAGTATGAACTCAAGTTATCCAATAATTTCGACGTTCGTACTAGATCGTGTTGTCGTCTCCAACCTCCATCACCTGATGCCACTGCTTCCACTCATCATAGAGAAGTCTGATTCAACATGGATGATGAATGGAGACAATATATTTCTCATGGGGGATGCATGAGTATAACGAAACCTTGCATGTAATCTTTGTCTTGGATGAATGTGATATCTCTATTATAGAGGTTTATATTAGGCGAACAGAATTACCGAGGCAACATTGATTTGACCATGGATTTGAAAAGCGACTCATGCATTATATTCATGCACATGTTCCGAATCTCATGCACAATGAAAGAATCCCACATTGTAAATGGAAACATAAAAAATCCCAATATATCTCAAACTCAGTTTGATTCTTTTAATTAACGTAAGATCATGGTTATTCAAAAGAGATAATCTCAATTGATTTAGTGGTCTGATTTTGAATGAAGAAAAGATATTCTCGTCCCTAATATTTGATGTTACACCCAATCCAAGTGGAGGATACTCTAAAAATTACCAATATATCCAATTTTTTAAAAATAGAGCATATTCCTACACTTCCACTTTGATAAGAATGAATAGGGGACCCACGAGACTTCTAATCTTTGTAGAAGAAGATCACACGAGTTTTTGATAAGTTCTTTTTACTCTCAAATAGCTTTGTGAAGAAATGGTTCCTGTGAACACACAATAAGTTTTATAACAATCGTTTTTCATTTTAAAGGGAGAGAAATTATTATCTAGTGGTTTGGCCTTTAACCTCCAAATATGATTCAGGAAGTACAACACGCAATGTGCAATGAAGAACCATGAATCCTCTGTTTGAAGAAAAAGAAATTTTGAGCTCCTCTCTAGCATTATGGTATGCACCCCACTCATTGTAAATTATTTAAAGTGGCTGTTTTGGTGAAGGAGAATCTTGCACGAGGGTCATACGAACATGTATGTAGATGTGTGATTTTCATAAAGGAACCGAATACCTCAAGTCTGCAAGAATAAGTTTGATAGTATTTTCATCCATTCCGGTTAGAAAAAAAAATATATAAAATCTGACACCCAATCAATGTAAAATAAAATATGATAATTAATGAAAAGAAAGAAGAATAATTAGAGAAGAGGTTGTTTGTGTTTTCTTAAAGAATCACACCAATTAGGTTTCTCACAAAAAAAAAGATGTGGCGAGGGAATGCATGCATGCATGAAAATTAATTTGTGAATACACTCAAAAGAAAGAAAAAACATTTTGTGTGCACATATCTGAAGAATGAGAAGGAAGATTTCAACCTAAATGTCATATGCATGATCAAATGCATTCATGAACAAGAGAGAAGGATTAATTCAAATGATTCCATGTGAATTTATCCATAATGTTTAAAAAATCAAATTGGTATATTTGATTTTAGAGAAATAAAGAAGAAGGTTAGTGCATTCAGTTGTTTAACTAAAGTAAAGAAGAAATATGAAGTGTAGTTAAATTGGTTTTTCACTAGAATGAAAGAAAATAATTACTTGTCTACTGCATTGCATGTAATCAAGTGAATAGAAAATAAGAATATCAAGACAAAACCTACTATTTTGAAGAAAGAAGAAGTCTGTCTCCATATCCAGTATTTAGAACCCGCATGGAAGCTAGTGGTTGGGCTATGCTACCACAAGTCTAGGGAAGATGATGTTTTTCCACCCCACTCCAAAGTGTAGGGACCCACACTAACTAGAGGATTATTTTCCTAGTCAACTTACTATAATAGTAATCACATTATGGTGTATAATCCAAGCACTAGTCATTCCCATGCATGGTAGGGACATAACTTCTCTTATTGAGTGGTGATACTTTTAAAAATATTTTGGGCATATTTTTACTAATTTCTATTATTTCATGCGACAAGGAAAAGATAATAAAAGAATCCAGATCCTAATAGGTTAATAGGTACAGGGATAATTTTTTTGAATTAGTTTCAAGAGTCCCCAACACTGATTCACCCCTACCCCCTCTATGTTGAAGGTATACCTCAAATCGGTCCTCTCATAAGGGATGAAAATATTATTTCATGATATTCATGAACACTTCTAACAGATTTATCATGAATCAATGCCATAAAAATGTTGTTATATTACCGATAATGAATTTAATAATATATATTTATTATATCATTTTCCATTAATATTATGTTTTGGTTTCTTGAATACATGTCAATTTTATAGAACAATAGATCTATCAACAAAAAAAATTAAAAAAAATCAATCCTTCATAAAATATTTAGAGAAGTTCAACATAGTTAAATGATTCTTTTTTTGGTAATCCATGATTAACCTACTGAAAAAATCCATCGTCAAGGAGAATAAAATAGGATTAACCCATGAAGATGTACTCATATGTATAAATACCATTTCTCAAAGGTCTTATATCTTCACTTTAAACTATAATAGGTATGTTGGTTATATAAAATAAAAATGTATGTATATACGATCTAATCCGAAGAAACGTACTTTAAAAAACACAGTCTTCCTCTCAAAATAACATATAAAAAATTTATCTATGAAACAAAATAATTTAAATGGTCATGTACTAGACGAAATGTAGATGAATCCATTATCTGTTACCTAGTATAGTCTATACCCTCACAAAAAATTTAAAGAATCCTATATACAGGCCTATATATCATAATATCCCATGATAATGCACACCACTTACATAAGGGAAGTAAATTACTCCCACTTCATGGAATAATCATTATTATCATTGAATAAAATAACCAATTTATCTAAAAGGTGATCACATAGATCACAACATCTTGAAAAAAAAATCCATAATGTATATGTATCCCAAAAATAGTGTGAAATGTTTTGGTAATACCTAAATTTGATCTCACTAGTATATGTGAGGTTTATCTAGACGCAAAATAACTGGGGAGAACACCACAATCCACATTAAACCAAATCAAACCATCGATGAAATAAAAGTGTGAGCTTTCAATTAATAAAATAAAGAAACAGAAATGGTATAAGAAACATAATCCATATATATAATGGTTGAATGACACTAATATTTATCTATTAATCACTATACAATGTGTAAGTCCTTAACAAATCATATCCAGGGATCTAACACATATCTATCTTCATGGAAAATCCTTTTTGAATGAACATCTATCGTTATATAGTCCCCTAACAAAGCCCTCGAATCCCGTGTATAACATAAAGCTCTAGATTATGTCATCTATTATGTCTTTGAATAGAAGTTAAATAAGAAAAAAAAAATCTCCAACCTACATCGAACTAATTCAATGGAATCAATCATCTATAATTGAAATTAACTTTTTGATCATAATAGTAGCATGTAAGTGGAACTCTCCCTAAGGGAGGGACTAGAGAAACACAACCATGAAAAAACCTATTTCCCAATACTCAAGAAAATCCCACATGACCTATTAATCCTTACACTATAATAGGATTCAAAGGATTCCAAAAATCCCACTTAATATGGTTTGAGAGACAACTACCCCATCCTCCACCAAGGGCCTTCTCAATGAGTACAACTTTGAAAAACCATCTAATTAAAAGTTAGGTTAAATGAAAGGATAGTTATTCCCTCATATGGATTATTTATTACCATATATATATATATTAATTCAAGGCCTAATTCCATAAAATTAGTATATTTAATGAACCAGAAAAATCATGTAGTTTTGTTTTAGAAAAAATCTTCACCTATAATATATCCACAAACTATTATTCTCATAATAGACATCAAAACAATTTTAATTACTCGATGAAAATGTTTGTTTATAAATGAAATACCCAATATCATCTTATGATTACTGGTATATAACATAACTCTATATTATATCCATGAATATTAATGAAACATAATGTGAATGAGCATCACCCACTCATCATTAGGTGCCTTGACCAGCTAAAAGACACCATCAATGAATTCAATCAGTTACGTGGAATCTTAATGACCTCCCACTTTATATATGGTTATAGTATTTTGTATCAAGATGTAAAAAGTGAAGTCCATATTCGATAGGACACCCCAATGTGCACCACCAAATCCTACATGTACTATGTGAAAAACATCATAGTGGAATAAGATCTACCAAATGAACTAATATTATATCCTCAATATGATTTTATTGACAACCTAAAAATCCATATATTGTAATAAAAATATCATTATAAATATAATTGATGTCCTAAATCAACTCTCTAGATGGATTTATAGGATATCATTGAGGTGAAATTTTTTGGAATGGAAATGGAAGACACATATAAAACCTGTAACAACATAAATCAAAATTCACATTAAGAAATAAAAATTTATTCATGAATATGGAAGACGTATGATACATGAATAAAGCATCTACAGAGAACCAAAAACTATCTTCCCAAGGGAAAAGGCTATACCATTTATACCTACACATTAGTTTAAATCCTATATGAAAAATTATTACATAGTATTGTGAATTTATCTAAATTCCATCAATAGTTTATTTGAGAAAATAATGTAAATATTATGAAGTTAATTAATTTTGAACTATATCAGTATTTGGAAATAAATATTAAGACATGTGAATCTACATGGATAACCAAGATGAATGAACCCATTCATTCTCACCACCTAATAAATATTTAATTTCATAAAAAACCTATAAACATAATCAGTATAAAAAAACCATAAATTCTAATAAAATAAAAAATTGAAGAAGTCCCACAACTCATGGAACTCCAATATCAACAATGATGATGTTTTCTATATACAATCATGACCATAAATATAAGTATCAACAATAAAATCTCTACAATATTAAGCATTAAAAAATATATCTAAATAAATAGAGGGCCTAATAAAATTTTACAATACACTATATGGATCATCAGGTTTATTATAGAATTATTCCAAGCCTCATGAGTTCCATTCCATATGGGACAGGTAGTAGAGTAGTAGTGGGTGACTTGTTCATACAATGTGGATAATATATCATTACTAATTGACATCATTCAGAAATATTTATAACATTAGAAAAATAAATAAAGATTTTATAGGAAATAAACCTATAAAATTATAAATATTAATAACATAAAATTTTATGTAATAATTTCATTTGGAAATTATTAAATATTGATAAAAAATTATCATCACATGAAGATGATGAGTACACCTGATATACAATAATTTCATCAATATAATATCATAGTAATGGATTAAAAGATTAGAGTTTATGACTTATCATTGCTTCAAACACACAACTGAATCTACCAGCTCAATATCTTTTTGTAGGGTACATTCCATTGTAATGATCCATGGAAAGATAGTATATACATACAGTAAGGTGGCCATGATTAGTGTGAGTAATAATCCCAATTTTTATGTTCAACCAAATTTTAATCATAACAGTTTCATGTATATGATTGTTTTCGTAATAATGTAAATATATTAGAAAAAATATAATCTTAATAGAGTCATATTTTTCTAACATGGACACCACAAACCAAAAACCATACCTTCATCAAGTCAATTATTAATCTAAGATTCATATATATAAACAAACACTTCTCAATGTATTAATAATACTTTCTCCCTTGATATAATATCCCATTACATGCCTTAACTGTCCCTTATCCCCCAATGTATGTCACACATCAAATTTTATAAAAAGTCCCTAATTACCCCACCTCAGATAGGGTTGGTCATTTACCTTATCCTGATATACATCCTCTCATTTAGGGAGGTGACACATAAATTAATATAATACACTATCTTACACAATGAAGTTCATCCATCATCATTATAAGGTCAAACCCTATGACATAGGGTATCCTCTAAATCATCAATCGTAATCCATAACATCCTAACCTACCATCCAATAACTTTGAATGGGGTCACAACCATCAATTAGATCATATAATTAAAGTTTTAAAATTAATAGCATATAATAATAACTTTTATATGTAAAACTACAGCCTAATTAATCATCCCAAATATAACAATACCACAAAGATATTCCATTTCATTCACCCAATCCAACCGCACTTGGATACTCATTCTAATCATTCTAGTGCACCTAACACATTCATATATGAAAATTTTATTACCTTATCAAATATTAAAAATAACTATGTCACAAATAGTAGATCATTAGTAAATGAATAACATTAGGCCCACTTCACCAACCACAATTTCCTTAATCCCACTCTGACAAAGAATAATGGTTATATGGAACAATAACCAAATTACTCTTTTCTTCAATTAAAGGGGACATTTATGTCAATTTTGAGAAAAATGTAAACTTTATTAAAAATGTTATAAAATTATCTCATCCATAATTTGACCCAAATTCATTTTAGGACATAAAAGTATATATAAATTCATAATAGGCTATGCATATCCTTCCATGATCTTATATAGTAACACTCTATATGATTCACCCTTCGATTGACCCAAATTTATTATAGATCTCATGACTTGAGGAGGCATTATATTTATCATGGTTAAAGAAATAATAAGAGTAAACATAGTTCAGTAGATCATGGATTCTGCAATAAGGTTTCCCTTGTCATTATTGAGACTAATAGTGAAGATGAAATGACTTTTGAGATAATCTACATCCACTTGAACTATGAAAGTTGAGATAAACTATGTATATAAATTAATCAATGTCATTTCTTCTGGATGTGGGACATTATTTGTGGGGACTAACCTTGGAAAATTAATATGGAGATCGAACCTCTAGGATGTGTCCTATGTATCCTGGTTGTGGTAGGAATCTGAGTCACCATAGTTCTATTTATTGATGCTTATACTCTGTGGGATCCATTTGGATGGGGGATTATAATATAAAGTTTCCCTTTTGATAGAGGCATACACTCTAAGGGTTCCCTTTTGATTTGGGAGTACAATATGAGGAAACCCTTGTATCTGTGGCATACACACCATGTATGAATGGGGTTCTCAAATCATTGGATTCCCTCTTGATCAGGGCCTACACTCTAAGGTTTCTCTTTTGATTTGGTATTACACTATGAGGGATCCTTTTTATCTACAACTTCTACACTGAGAATGAATGAGGTTATCATATCCTACAATTCCCTTTTGATCGGGTCTTACATTCTAATGTTATCTTTGTATCCAACGATTAAAAACTGATGATGAAAGTGGTTATAAAAACCTAGGGTTCCTTTTCTATCTTACCTGCTTGCCTGCCCTTCAGGCATTGATTGTTTTTTCATCAAGATTAGATATTTTTTTCGAACACGTAGGATAGTATTGGCCATAAATATTCCAATACAGTCAAATAAGTTTGATGAATTTTTTGAATGAATTATCATAAATGATTTTATGTCCAATGGTTATCTCCTGATGAATGTAAAAATTTACATAATGCATCCCAAGACCCAAGTGGTTGGTCCTTGAATCCATCACATGACTTGGATGGATTTTCTAGAGTGTTTCCCACAAACCATACGTGTCCTCACAAGTGTTTGGCGACATATATTGAAGGTTTCACCTAATTTGGTGTGACATGTCTCAGATAGTGTCCAATGACTCTGATTTTATATATGTAGGGTAGTGTGAGTCTCGAATGACATTCTGAGAGGGTGTCATGAAATAAAGCTGACATGTCTAGGTTGGGATAGAGAGTGTTATCTGGCATTCATGGAGTGTGTCATGAGAGTTTATTAACATGACTGGGAGCTACCATGAGACATGAATTACATGAATTGATTCCATTATATGATTTAGGTGGTGTATCTAATGGACACTGCATGGCTTGGGAAACGAGCTGGAAGGGATTAAAATGAATGAAGTGGCATGCCAAGGGAAACCATATGGCATTATTTTCCATGTTCAGAGGACTTCATATCTCCCAAACATCATGTCGAAGGATCGTCTCCAGATCTAGGAGACATGTCCTGGTGCTGTTTCATTTATTGGATAAATCATTTAAAATGTATGAGTGTTAGAAAACAAGTTGTTGTTTAATTCCACCACCATTTTTATTTTTATAGTCCTTATATTATAAATTTTGTTGATTTATCCAGTGTTTGTTTATTTTAAATAACGCATGATATGGAAAACATGATTAATGGTGCAATTGTTTCCTATCAAAATCATATCTTTGGATGTATGATGACTACTGAAAGCACCTATTCATGCCGAAAAATAATTTTAGGTGTTTCCCATTATATTACTTAAATGAAGACGTTCCAGATGTAAGATAGGCTACTCAGAAAAATTTGAATTGGATATTGGGTATTCTAATGTTATTGTATATGAAAAAGAGAACCCATTTATTTGAGTATGTGGTGGGGGATTTTTAGGCCTCGCCACCCTAGTTGGTTATTGGGTTTCAAAACATATCATGCATGGGCCCATGATATAGTCAACAACGAGTTTTCGATAAACACATCTTCACAAGTCTCTATCATGGATTGATCCAAGTGTGTCACCTAATTTTCAGTGACCATGAGCCCCTCTATTCAATATTTCCTTTTTTAAGATCTTTCCATTTATCAGGTAATTGTTAAATCATGCAGGATTTGATGACTTACATCCTCATTATCATATTGACATGTCCAAGTGTGATAATTAGATCACAAATCCAGCTGGAATGCCTTTGCATGATCTCGGTACCATGGCTGAGAAATTTTGTGAGGCTGGAATGTATTGTATGAGGTCCTTCACCCAACATGGTCAACTTTTATAGGGGATCCAAAAGACCATGTTGTAGTTATAATTAGTGTATATTGATAGTTTGATGACTGCGAGAGGCTCCCACATAATCCCTCATTTATTTCCTTTATTAATTTTAGAATGGTTGGGACGCTCTCAAAGATTATTAAGTATTTTTTATGTAAAATAACATACCAATTGTTGATGAATCATGTGAAAAATAAAATCCTTCAGGATATATTTATGCAATTCATGGAAAAATCTTCACATTCAACCATAGGGAGACAAATGGTTCGAATATGGTTACCTGGACATACCTGATGATCTTCATGTGATAAGGATGATATACCAATGTTCTTTTTTAATGTCACAATGTAGATATGGGTGCCTCCCAAAGGTTCCTTGAACCCAGTTGGTCTCATGGATTCAAGCAAATTTCCCTAAATACCAGAGATAGCTAACTAGTAGTGTGGTCCTTGGGTGTCTTAGTGGGAAAAATATGCACTCATTGGTAGAGTAACATAGAAGAAATAGACAGTAACTAGTTGTGGAAGATGTAATACAATAAAACAATGTAAATAGTGGAATAATGATAGTAAAAACATCTAATATATATATATATATATAATGATTCATGTCACGTGTATCTAGGAAATTTACATAACAAATCTCACTGATGGAAATACCATACTAAACTATGTTTTGAATACTGTAAATAAATCGTTCAGCATCACAACCCTCAGCATAGTCTCATGTCTCTAGCACAAATAGCACTCAAGTATCTGATGTAGAAGGGAACATTACCTTATCTATAACTGCAACTATTTAATCTGTTTGGATTGATAAGGATATCTCAAACAGGGTGTGAGAGGAATCCCAGTAGGCAACCATCAAAAGTTATGTTTCTAACTATTAGTGAGTATATATAGTAGGTAATATGAAGAAATAGTGATATAAACTAGAGATCACTCAAAAGTAAATAATCCTACTATTTTCAATTAATTTCATTTACATTTAATAATTATCCAAAATTTTGAATAATGAAATCCCAGGATCTGGCCTAATCTCTATATCCACAGTGTAATAGAAAAACAGATGTCTTAGAAACCATCTTATAATTATGTAAAATTGAGACAAAGCTTGTGCTTTATGTTTGAGGACTCATCAAAACCAATCAATCACTCACAAGAACCCCTATGTAAATGTTCTAATTGTCTAAAACCCTTGGTAAAATATATCATTAATTATATCAAAATATAATGACCCTATGGGAAAGCTCACACAGTCTAACCTCATTGTCTCATAAAAACAAATACTCTATGAAGAAGCAGTCACCATTACTTCCCCCTATGGTCTATTAATATTAAATACAGATTATTTGAGAATCACTCAACATCCATTCCCCATTTAGTCTCATAACGGTATAATATAGACACTCTGAGAGACCACTCACCGTCAATCCCCCTTATAGTATCGCAGAGTACATATAATAGACACTCTGGGGAAGCCCTCATTGTCAATTCCCCCTATAGTCTTATTACAGTATGTTCTCATAGAATTGTGTAATACAATCATACACAAATGACATCAAGTAGCCCAAAGTAATCTAAACTACAACAAGGATAAGCAGTTACAATGCATAATTATGGAATTTATCATGCATCAATAAGAAATCTATTCTAACATAACAATGAAGGAAAAGAAACAAGGTCTGCCTCATAGGAAACCTGGACCCAATGGTCTTAAACATTCAAACAAGGAAACACACCCTTGGGGTGTCCCTTAAACATGAAATTTAGCATAATATTCCAATGCAAACCCTTAATCTATCAATCATTCTAAGATGGATGATAACAGGGTTCAGATTCCATAACATGAAATACACTAAACATCGTTAATTTTCACATAGGAATATATAAAAAATAAAAAACTCCAAAAGGAAACAAACCACCTACCTTGATGTTGTATGAATAAAACCCTTGAACGTTGGCCCCAGAATCAGCCTAGAACATCTTAGATCTACAAAAAGGTTAAAATCTTTCAACCTTGAATAACTCGAGAGAGCGGACAAATCCGGAATAGAGGCTCTTGGGAAAGAAAGAACTCACCATTGGAATCTATACACTACCTCAAGTTTTTAAATAGGACCTTGGATAGAGAAATGGTGGATTGGACTTTGATCGTCTCTCCTGGTCACTCTTGGAAGTAACAAGGTTAGAAGAAGATTGTTTTGGAGATAAGACATGACACTGGTATGATTAATCCAATAAAATGGAAAGTACACTGCATGTTCTTTTATGGTACATGTTGTGTATGAGCCTCAAACTGTCACCCCTTTAGGTGGTCCACATTAACATGTACTCAACTTCTACATAGGCAATACATGGCTACCTGTGTGAACCATCTACCTGGCATGTACTCAAGAGTACATGACATGTACTCACAAAATTTTAAAATTCTTCATAATTTCTAGATAAAAAAAAATAATGATCCATACCTTTAATGAAGATCCGAGTTCTTACAAAATCCCCCTTAATCAAATTCGTCCCCAAATTTCCCTTCCAAGAGTGGTGAAAATGAAACATCAAACAAATCTGTGAAGTGTGATTGATCATCGACCATTCTCACCCATGTCTCTCTTGTACTCACATGTGTTGGCACATCACCCATACAGTAGAAATTGATAGACCACAGATAACCTTCTTACTTATTTCCACAATCCAAATTGTGTGCTCATCGAAGGATGCATCCACCTCTTACTCTACCTCCTTAGGTTAAAAAATGTGACATGGGTCTGAAAAGTAACGTCATAGTTGAGAAACATGGAAGAGGACATGCATATCATTGTACATCTATGATAACTTCAACCGATAGGCAACTAGTCAGACCCTCACAAAAACATAAAACAATTCGATGTATCTCAGTGAACGATTTCCCTCTATCCTAATCCTCATGAGTACCAAACTCGGTGTGACATGTATGAAAACAATATTTTCATCCTCGAACACCTGAGGTCATCTTCATTAATCATCACAAGATTTTTGGTGAGACTATCTAGTATCCATCTTCTTTTGAATCAACTCCACCTGCTCTATGGTCTCCGAGACAAGATGAGCTCCCAGTATAGCTGCCTCTCCATCCTCTAGCCAACACATGGGTGGTCTACAAGGACTACCGTAGAAAATAATATAATGTCCCACTTGAATAGTCTCTTTGAAAAAAAAATTATAAGAAAACTCCACTATCAGAATAGGTCTCTCCCACAGACCCTAGAATTAGAGGACGCATGCTCAAAGAAAGTCTTTCAAAACCTGAATTGTGCACCTGGACATGCCATCTGTCTGGGGATGGTAATATGTACTAAAAAATACATGAGTACCAAAATCCCTAAATTGGCCCTATCAGACTCGAGAAGTAAACTAGAAATCCTTGCAGAAACAATATAGTGCGGACCCCCATGAAAACTTACAATCTCTCAGATGTACAACATTCTTGGCTCATCAACACTCAAGGTATCCTTGATCAGTAGGAAGTGTGAACCATTCTTGAGCCTATCAATAAAAACCCAAACTACTTTATTTACATGAGGTGAACAAGATAACCCTATCATGAAATCCATCAGGACATAATTCGACTTCCACTCAGGAATGGGTAACTATTGTAAAATCCTTTCTAGTCTCTGATGCTCTTCCTTTAACTGCTAACAGGTGAAAGAACTCAACCCAAAACAAGAAACATTCCTCTTCATACATGGCCACCAATACTAATAGTGTAGATAACGATACATCTTGGTGACACCATAATAAACTTCCCAAATTGAGGAATGAATGTATCACTGTCCACTGACACCCAAACATGCCCGTGAAAATGAAAGATTTTATCGTTGTCTACGGTCTACTGAGTAGTGGGGTCCACTCCTGAGACACTCTCCTATAGGACTAGGCCATCATAATTTGATAGAATCTTCATTCGCACCTAATCCACTAGGCTAGGGGTATCAACTGCAGAATAAAGAAACGTATACCCTGGTCTGTAGTGCACCTCCAAATACATCACAATGAATAGAGCCACAAGCTACCACTAACTTTTGGCCACCTAAACTACATGTATCTGAGTCCTCCTTATCAACGCATCACACACTATGTTGACATTCCTAGGTCTATAGGCAAACATTATGTTGTAAGACTAAAGTTACGCATCCTGGCATCACTATCTAAAATTCAGATCACGCTGATTAAAGATATACATGAGACATTGTTGGTTATTGAAAACCACAAAATTCTCTCCCAAAATATAATGTATCCAATTGTGTAAATCATTCATAGTTGTAGATAACTTGAGATCGTGCAATGGGTAATTCTTCTCATGTGTCCTCAACTACCGAGACATGTATGAAATGACTCCTTCCCCTTGAATAAGCACTACACCCAACCCGATACATGATGTGTCATAGTTAATGGTGTAACACTTTCCCAGATCTGGAAAAATCAGAATCGTTGCTGAAGTAAATCTCCCATTCACCTCATGAAAGGGTGAATCATATGAATATGTCTATGAGAACATCATACACTTCTTAGTCAGGCCTGTTAGTGGAACTTATAAGCATTAAAATTTATATATAAAGTTCTTATAGTAACCAACCATCCCAAAAAAACTTTTTACCTTATTGATGTTCTTCACCTACTCCTAGAAAACTACTGCTTTCACATTCTCTGGGTCTTCTAAAAATCTTGTCTCTGAGATTACATGACCTAATAAGTGAATATGGTCAATCCAAAAGATTCAATTTGAGATCATAAAATATAACTTATTCTCTCTTAGTTTACTCAATATGATCTCAAGATGGATGGGATGGTCATGTCCAGTGTGATAGTATAACAAGATATCATCCATGAAGACAACCACAAAAGAATCATTGAAAGGATGGAACCCTTGGTTCATCAGTACCATGAAAACTGTTGGCACTTTCGTGAGACCGAACAACATAACCACATACTTGTTTAGACCATACATACTTTGAAAGGACGTAAGAGGTATATTTGAGGGTCTAACACACAAATAATTATAAAAAAAATTATGTCAATCTTTGAGAACACCCATGTTCCTCGAAGCTGATCAAATAGATCATCAATCCTTGGAAGGGGACACTGGTTCCTCACCGTCAACGGTTTATCTTCTGATAATCCACAACAATTCTGAGGGTTCAGTCTTCCTTCTTCACAAAAAGGTAAGAAATACCCTAAAGATATGTATTGGGCCAAACTAGACCCTTTTCATACAAATCCACCAACATTTTATTTATCTCCTGTAACTTTGGTGTAGTAATCCTATAAGGAGTAATGAAGACGGGTGTTTCCCCTAGCTCAAGCTCGATAGATACACCTACCTCTCTCTCCAGAGGTAAAAAAGAAAATTTATCTGGAATGTCATCCTTGAAATGATCCACCACTAGAGGAAAGTCTATATGTGAAGCCCCATGGTTTTCTAGATATAAATTAGAAAACTATGATGGAATTCCTCCCAACCCATGATTCTTGGTTCTATCACTTCTCACATGAACATCCCATTTGTCCTTTTCTAGTAAAGATCATCCCTCTGGTGATGTGAAACTCACCCAATGACGATAATAGTGAACAAAGGACTAGATTGAGATTAATAATTCCATTATGAGAAAGATGTTAAAGCCTATAATCTCCAATACATAGAGGTCCAATATAAATTGACACTAACCAACCAATATAGGGAACACTTTTCCCTGATGCACAATAGCTTTCCTAATTCCCAATGGAGTCTCTATCATTATGACATCCTCAAAAGTAAAGATACAGATCCAATGAATCTCAAAAAATGAAACAAATCGAAAATTGATGAAGATAAAACTGAGGTAACTATAATCCTACCTCTAATAACTGAGGGTTTGCGATCTTGCTCTTTATAGGTCCACTCCACTACAAAGGACTGACCAACACCATGGCTCGGTGACCTTTTCTGACTAAACTGAGTTGATCTACCCCATTTGTGTTGAAAGCCGGCCATATGGATAACCAGACCAAGACCTCCTCCTCAGTATGAATGGTGGGATAAACTCCAGTTCCCTAACTAATGAGAAACTGGTGGTCCTTCTCCAGAACATTGAGTCAAAGAAAAACCTCTATCACTAGTGGCTGGTGAGAAAAAAGAAAAAAAATCTGATGATGACACATCTTACTGAAAGCTTAACACTCAACATGGTCTCACTGGCACTGAGGTATCGTATTCCCACTATTCCCACACTGGTATCATACCACCTGGCTCACTGGGTAAGTATCTCATCTACTTGGATCTCTGCATGCAGACTCCATACGACACTTCCTACTAGTAAATAGAGGAGTACCACCATTTGATGATGAACCACCCTAGCACACAACTATAGACTCCCTCATATTACGCTTGGTGATCTGTGCCTAGTTGATTATAAATGGTGTGGACGTCAACCCGAAGATATTCACCTAGTACTTGATGGAATGTATGAGACCATCCTCAAACATCCTGCCTAGAAACAACATTTCACCCCCAGAATGGGTGTGAAGAATAACATCTCTATTAAGTGAGTAGAATAATCCATTAATAAAATATAACCCTACTACAGCCACAAGAAATCTTGGGATTGGTCTGCCTTAATTGTCTTTGGGTAGATATAGTCATAGAAGGTCTGTTGGAACTCATCCCATGCTAAAACTCATGGCCATCCTGCCTGAGATATAATATCCCATGATCATTTGTTGGATTCTTGAAGAATGTAGGTTGTGATATTCACCCTTCGCTCAAGGGTTTCCTCAAGGTGCTCGATGATGAGTGTCATGGATTCTAACCATGTCTATACAGCCTAAGGTCCTCAATCCCCAAAAATTATGAGAGAATGTTGCTGTTGCAAAATCCATGTCAACTCTACCATAGAAAAGGTTGGAAGAGGTGCTACATAATATGTCTACATAAAAATCACGAACCCTTATCAAAATAGTGCATCTTCACCTATGTCTCGTGCCAAGACAGAAACGTCGGGATGATCTTCTAATAGTCCCAGATCTACCAATTCCGACATCTGATTGTTGCCCTGTATCTGGCGTACAACTGGAGGACGTCTCATTGGCATGTCACTTCAAGGTCATGTGCACACCTCAGTACAAAATTATCAAGGATTGAAGCATAGAAGTACAATAAATGAACACGTGGAGAAAAAAAATGACATTATATAAAATTAGGGTACACGGCGTGTATAACCCCTACATAAAGTGTTACCTTATGCGTTTAACAATGGTGTGTACTTCGGTCAAGAATAGTTTCATAACACACATAAACACATCGTATTACACCTAGGATATAAATTTTACTTGAATGTTTCCCTCCTACCCATGTTCGTCAACATGACTAAAAGACACAGTTATCTCTTGGGTAACACTACATGGAGTTTTCACCCTAGACATGTCTTGTACCACTATAGTTCCTACCGCTCATGTCATTAGTCACATGGTTGGAGACACGGTCGACTATACATGGCATGTTCAGCATAGACACGACATGTACCAATTATGTTCCTACCACCCATGTCTTTTGTAGCACATACAAACACACCGACTTTACAACACGATGTGTAATTATGGTACACAGCATGTTCCACTAATGATTTCCCAACCCTGTGTCCCTTCTCACATAGTCATTCACATGGTTAAAGACTACACAGAATGTAATTAAGAAAAGTTTTTTCTTCGGGAACAGAAGAACACTTGGCATTATATCATAACAACAAATTCCAAGTAGTTTGGTATTTTAGACAGTTGACTTTGAAACTCCTCTATAACTTTAAGAAACTAAATTTTTTGCCAAGGAATGAAAAATTTCGGTCTGTGAGTGCCGATTCTCCCCTAAATCATAATTTTGTATCCTTATTCACGTTATAAGTAGACAAAATTCAAGTAAAGGTAAACATGATCCACCAAATTTCAATCCAAGAGGGCATGTTACACCCCAAGGACCAAAGTTTGGTGTCTATCCAAATTAAAAATTATATATCACGATATATGATCAAAATAGATGATTTTAAATCAAGGAATATATCATAACAACATTAATATCTAGCATAACTTCTATCACAACATCATACAATTAGAAATGCACCCTAAATGGAATGAAAGAATGCATGACATGTGATCCATATCAAGTTCCTATATGATTAATGATATGGAATAGCCTCAACTCATCAGGTTACAACATTAATTGAACCATAATATTTTCAATGATAACATCACATAATAATTGAGTCACCCAATAGTGATATCAAATCAGCTATTACAATTACAAAACGATAAAAATTGCAATATTCATGGTAACATGCATTTTCCCAATACAAGGGTTAGCTACTCCTAAGCATAATTTATTACAAACTACCTATTCCATTCTATCCATGGCTATATTCTCTATACATAATGTCAAATAAGAAAATACTCCCATTGATATCACTTTGTTACATCGCAGATCTTGGTGCTGCCCAAAGGTTCCCCTTTCCCTATCAGTAAAATGGCCTCAAGAGCATTTCCCAAGTTCTAAAGGCTGCCAACTAGTATAAAGGGTATTCAGAGTGATAGTGGGTAAACATTTCCCTAATTTGAAGAGTAATATAACAGAAAAAATTAGTTACCGGTAGCAGCAGCAGTAATACCATACAACAAAGTAAACAACATAATACTGATTGTAAAAACAACCTCCACATATAAATATAAATAATGATTCATATAACAACTATCTAGAAATGTGCACAAAAAATTAACAATGATAGAAATACAATAGTAAACCATATACAAAAAATAAAAAATAACTATAACATCAACGCAATCCTTATACTGGTCATATTCTCTCCATCTCCAACAACACTCATGTACCTGATGTAGAAGGACGCTTACAATTATCTATTCCTGCTACCATATAAGCTGTTTGGGTCAAAAATCATGACCCAAATAGGGTTTCAATAGAATCCCATTAGACAACTACAAAAAGATCTATTCCTAACTATAAGTTAGTATATATAGCAGGTAATATGCAAAAATAAAGCAATAAAATATGAATTACTAGAATAAACAATCCTACAGTTTTCATTTACATTCCTTTACATTTAATCATTATTCAATACATTGAATAATGAAATCATGGGATCTTGCCTAAGATATGTATCCATTGTGTTATAGGAAAGTATATGTCTAATAATACCATATAAAAATCTTGTAAAAATGAGTCCCAGCTTTTTCTTCGGCCTGACAGACTCATCACAATCAATCAATCACTCAAAAGACCCCCTCTACGAATATTCTCATTGTCTAGCAGCTCTAGTTCATCATATCCTTAACACTACTAGAATTTAGAGTTTTCAAAATGGTATTATACCAATGGTTTAAAGAAACCATTGGTATAGTGTATATAAGGTAACCTTTGCCAACAGTTTTTTCAAACCGTTGGAAATGTGTAAAATAATTTCAGATTTACCAACGGTTTTCCAAAACCATTAGGAAATCATGATTTTATTTAACATATACCAACTGTTTAAAAAACCATTGGTAAAGATAGTCTTTCCCAATAGATTTTAATAACCTTAGGAAAATATTTCCCCCAAATACTAAACACCCAAGCCCCCACTCCGCCCGATTGCAGACAGACCCTAATCATGCTCCTCCTGAATTCTTCCCGGCCGCGAGACTCCTTCCAGCCAAGATCCATCTTCAATAAAACAAAATTTTATTTCACACTTCAAATTAGTATTTCTTACCTTAGTTTATCATTATTCCTCTTTTTTTGTGTTTGATGTTTTGATTTAGGTTAAATTAGGGTTTCTATCTACAGAACCCTTGGATTTGTTTTCTATTTTTTGTTCTATACTTCAAACTTGGTAAAGGGTTTGTTTAGTGGCGTGATATGGTAGTTTTTGTGGACTTTAGTTTAGTTGAAATATGGATTTGGATTTTGACGTAGCAGTGTCCATAGGGGTGGGGGTTTCTTGAGGGTTGGGGGTGTCCGGGGGGATAGGGGTGCCCAAGGGGGTGTCCGGGGGTGGGCGGGGCTATACAGGTTGGTGGGTGAGGGTGTCCAGGGGGTACGGGTTGTCCACAAGGGTGGATGGGATATCCATGGGGGTGGTCAGGCTATCCAGGAGGGGTGGGTGGGCTATCCAGGAGGGGTGGGAGGGCTGTCCGGGGGGGGGGGGGGGGGTTGGCGGGTTGGCCACAGAGGGGAGGGGTGTCCATGGGGGTGGGCGGGCTATCCAAGTGGTTGGGGGGATATCCACATGGGGAGGGGTGTCGAGGGGTGTCGATGGGCTATCCACCGGGGTGGTTGGGCAGTCCAAGGGGGGGTAGTGGTGTCCATGGAGGGTGGGCAGGGCTGTCCATGGGGGTGGGAAGGGCTGTCCAGGGGGGTGGGCGGGGCTTGTCCAGGGGGTGGAGAGGCTGTCTGTAGGGGTGGTCGGGCTGTTTAGGGGGTGTGGGCTATCATGGGGGACTAGGTGTGGTGTCCTGGTCGGGGATGGGTGTGTGGGGTATCCAGGGAGGGGTGGTTTGTTCAGGTGGGGGAGGTGGGTTGTCCAGGTGGTGGGTTGGGGGGGGGATGTCCAGGTGGTGGTGGCAGGGGGGTGGGCTGTCCAGGTGGGTGGCGGTGGGGGGGGCAGCAGCAGAAGAGGGTGTCTGGGGGGGGGATATCCATATGGGGGAGGGTGGTATGGGCTGCCCAATGAGTGGGGGTTGTCCAGTGGGGGGTGGGGGGAATCATCATTTTATAGATGCATGACTACTCACATGACATAGGATGGAGCATGTAGCATATGATTGGGTTGTATCTCATGAAGCTAGGTCAAATTTTAGAATATATTTAGCCTCTTGTATAGTACTACTTCCTACTAGATGTAACTATGTTTTTCTTCTTGATACATTACATACATTACCATCATTCGGTTTATGATTCTTTTATTATGATTCTTTTATTAGTTGGTATTACTAATTTGGCTATTTTCTTCCATTTCCAAAATTTTTCCAATTATTATTTTTCTTCCACATGAACTGATAATATTTAAATTGTTTCAACTTAGGTAATGAGAGAATATTCTCCCCCCCAGATACACCAAAGGCTCTCACTGTTAGTCAATAACATTTAGATTTTTGGTAGATGTGCTTGAGGCCATGTGGCCATCTTGGTTCGGGTCACTAATGAGTGGCATTCTGGTTTGAGAGGTCCACAATTTCTGGATATCCATTTTATAGGTGATTCTAATCTAATATATACCTATAACTATTGAATGTCCCTCTCCAAAATCAATTGGAACATGATTAAATTAATATAACCTACCAACCTATGATCTATGGCCCCAAACCAAGGATCCGTTAATCCATGGTTATGGTGAAACCTGATGAGGCCCTAACTAATTTGGATATGATCCTCATCCTACGCCTCATCCTGATCTCCCTGAATAATGTTAAAAGTATAAAACTTCTAGTCCCATCAAGACCCTTAAGGATTATGTATTCCTTGATCAACTTCAAATATTCTTCTGGGCAAATCCTTGAATATAGTCATTAGAAAATTCTATATCTTATTTTCTTATATACACTGTATTCTGTTGTATTTCTTAATATGATTCTCATATAGAGTAATGTGTTAGTTATGACTTTATTTTATACTATACAATTTTCATTGACCTATATATTTTTTTGATTGAACTTCAATATTATTGAATTGTGTGAAATGAATTATTGCAATTTTTTTTACAGAATGGATAGAAGTTGGATGTATGAAACTGGTCAGATTTCAACCCGATTTTTCA
Source organism: Viscum album (assembly GCA_963277665.1). Lineage (NCBI taxonomy): Eukaryota > Viridiplantae > Streptophyta > Magnoliopsida > Santalales > Viscaceae > Viscum > Viscum album. The sequence goes on along the minus strand of OY728119.1, from coordinate 1,005,250,608 downwards.
AATTAATTTGATCAACTATATATATTTTTCATTTGACAAGGCTTCTGATAGTGGTCGCATACACTGCCAATGTTCTAATTGTGTTAGAAGACCTTGGTTGAGTCATTAAGAAGTTATCTATGATATGACCAAATATTGTTTCCAAAAAAACTATTATTTGTGGAATCACAACGGAGAGAAAATGGAATCTCAAAATGTTGATGATCCATATGATAGCACAAAATTGGAGAGTTTGATATATGATCAGTTTCCATTTATTTTTTCATCATGAGAAGGAAAGGATGTCCAGCCAACAAGATTTCGATACAAGCACACATGATGCGTCCCATGAAAATGATGATGTTGATAGGGTGAAAAAATTGAATTGATGTTGCGACGACTCCAGTATATCGGGCAATGTGGTAAAATAAAAAAGTTAGAATTTTTAATCAGATTGTTTCATAGGAAAACTATGCATGTGATTTCAAATACTACAATTGATTAAATTCATACCTTCTTGAAGGAATTACTTCTCAGATGATGTAGATATTCCCTCAAACCACTATTATGTCATGGAAAGTTAGTTGATGAACTTGGATTCTCAAAAAAAAAATCATGCCTTGCCCGATTGATTGTCAGCTTATTGTGGGAGGAAACTGCTAAAATAAATTATTTTATCAAATGTGGAACCTCCCGATGGCAGCCAAAAAAATATGGAACACCATCTTGTGTGGCACAAAAAGTAATGTGGCACATTCCTTTGATCCCCATATTATAGAACCATTTTCATGTCTGATGAAATATTAGTAAAAATGTTATGGCATGACACTCGAGAGAAAAAAGAATAACGAAGAGTCAGTTGACCCTGTAGATTGATTTTCATGGCATAGATTTGATGCTCGATATCCTGAATTTGTAGCCGACGTGCGTAATGTGAGATTGGGTCTTCCATGTGATAGTTTTAATCCAATTGGGTAGATTCTTACTTTCGCACAACACATGGCCGGTTTTCATACACATTTATAACCTTCCCCGATGGTTGTGTATGAAAAAGCCTTACACCTTCTTGAGTATACTAATATATGGTCCTTCTGATACCAACAATGATATAGATGTATACATGAAACCTTTAATAAAAGAGTTGAACCTTCTTTGGGATGTGGATGTTCCCACATACAATGCATGTTCGAAAGACATATTTCAGATGAGTGTTGTGCTTATGTGGGAGATCAATGATTTTCCTGCTTATGCAATGATGTCTGGATGGAGCACAAAAAGAAAATTGTCATGTCATATTTGTAGGAAGAATACTCGATCGAGAAGACTGAAATATCATCTTAGTTTTAGTTTTTTAGGACATCGAATATTCTTTCCAATTAACCATCCATATAGAAACAATCATCGAAGATTTGACAATTCCATGGAGACTGACGATCCACCTCATCCTATTTCTGGAATTGATGTGCTTAATGAATTGAAAAATTTCAGTTATTCATTTGGGAGGGTTGTAATGAAATCTAAAAAGAGAAAAACGGTTTCCAATGAAACCTATTACAATTAGAAGAAGAAGAGTATATTCTTTGAGTTGTTGTATTTGTCAACCAACTCATTATGTCATTGCTTAGACGTAATGTACATTGAAAATAATATATGTTAAATGTTGCTTTTGATTCTTCTAAATGTCAAGGGGAAGACAAAAGATTTTTTATGATCTCGGTGTGACTTGGTAGATTGGAGGATCGGGCCAAAATTGCATCATGTCTGTATCAGTGAAAATAAATAGAAAGTTCCTTGTTCTTCTTATGTGATGACACATGCTGAAAAAAATCAATTTCTAGAAGTGCTAGAGATTATTAAAGATCATGATGGCTATTAAAACAATATATCAAAATGGGTCAACAAAAAAAAGTTGAAGCTGAAATCATTGAAGACTCATGATTATCATGTCCTTTTGCATGAGTTGATTTCAATAGCAATCCGTCATCTCTTATCCAATAATGTAAGAGTCTCAGTTATTCGGTTTTGATATTTTTTTGGAGATAATTGTGCTAAGAGGTTGTCTAAATCCTTCTTGAAAAAACTGTTGGCAGAGACACCATTAATTTTGTGTGAGTTAGATAAAATATCCCCTTCATCGGTTTTTACATGCATGTTGCATCTGACTGTCCATCTTCTGACTGAAATACTTTTTGGAGGAACCATTGTTTTCTATTGGATATATCCAACAGAAAGAAACATGTTGACGTTGAAATCATATGTTCGGAACACAAATTATCCCAAAGGTTCTACTGTGAATTGTTATGTAGCTCAAGAATGTATGGATTTTTGATAAATGTATTTGTCAGATCTTACTACAAGAATAAATAGACCAATGAGAAATGAAGAAGAACGGTATGGGAAAATTGAACCAAGTTTTCCATCACTTCCTCAAACATGAGTAATTCCGGGATCATATACATTGATAACATTAAGCCTTGAAGAGAGAGAGATGGCACATCACACAATGTTGTTCAATTGTGATTTGTTCGATGAGTATATCAAGTAAGTAAATTGTATATGTATCTCTTATCTTATCTATTGAAATTTTAAATATTTTTTAAACTATTATTATTTTTATCTACAGGGAACAAAAAGAATTGATATATAGAAAGTATCATTCTTTATCTTTGAGAAGGAAAGAGGCTTTGCATAGCAAAGGGTTTTATTCTTGGCTGAAATTTAAGGTAAAGATAATTCTATAATGACTAAATAAAAATAATATTTAATTAAGTTTACTATTTTTTTATATTTCAGGTATCGAGTTTGCCTGCAGAATCTATTTCTGAGGAAATAAGAGCATTGGATTTTGGTCTTAATACCATGGTTCATTCTTGTAAATCACTTGTGAAAAATGGATACAAATTTATTATCACTGAACGAGCAAGAAACATGAGAACTAAACATGATGGTGTTATGCTAACTGTCACAACAGACTGTTATGCCAGTTCATCGGATAATAGACCTCATTTTGAAAATGTATCTTATTATGGAGTCGTGGAGAAAATAATAACTTTGGATTATTACTCGCATGGTCTAGTCGTGATGATGAAGTGTCAATGGTTTCATTCAATGATGAGGCAAGGAAACTTTATTGATGAATGTGGATTTTGAGTAATTTACATGACTCACACTCTTGCCACAGATGAACCATATGAATTGGCATCAATGGTGAAACAAGTTTTTTGTTTCAAAGATCATCATCATCCTAAAGTCAATGTAATTGTTGAAGTAAATACCAGACATGTTTTTGATGATGATGATGATGATGTTGACACTATCCCTACTGCAATTTGAAGCAATCTGTTTATTACTTATGAGGACTCCTATAGCTCAATTGTCAAAGTTGATTGTGAACCAGAAGTTGTGGTGGGAAATATATAGAATCATACAGTCATGATCTCTCCTATATGTTTCACCTACATCATTCAGAGTGTGTATCCTAGTACTTACCTTCAAACCACCATAAATCTTTTTTTTATGTTTTTTTATCAGAATGGTTTTTCTATATTTTGTTTTTTGGGTTAAAAATTAGTTATGTATTTCTAATTACATCCATATTTTTTTCATTGCAAGAAATGAAACCCATTGAAGAGAGGTGGTGGAAATAGAAGACAGAAAATAATTGTCGCATGACACAGATGTGCACTCCTACACTCATCCGTATTATGAGTACAATAATTCAAATATATTTATTTCAATAACTTATAATATCATGTGTTTACTTTTCTATTAAACTTTTTTTTCAGGATCCAACCCCTACACGAGAGATATCTGAAGAGAAGCCTAATATTTATCCCAGTACATAGGCTGGTGGTAGGGGGGTGGTGTCAGTGTTAGAAGACCATCTGGTGGTCCTAGTACTGAGGCTGGTGGTACGAGGGCTTGTGGTGAGAGAGTTAGACGATCCACTGGTCGTACCTGATTGGATCATGCCTCTACCACATGCATATCTTATATGTCCCATTTTAATCCTATTGTGTCTTTAGGGACACATAGGATATTTAGGCCTCCGATGTTAACACTACCAGTTGGCCAGATGTCTCTGCCATCATCTTTTTCTTCTGGTTCATTATCTCCAGGCTATTATATTCCACCTTCTTCGACTCCTTCTCATACACAGTATGTGGCAGAGGAGCGTACACTGAGGGATACTCCACCTGTACAGGATAATCCTTCGTCTTCTGTACATCCAGTGACACCCATTGATCCAACTACCCTTGGTATATTTATATATCTATAACAAAATTTTATACCAAAATTTATTTTTATTATAAATTGTACTCATATTTTTTTTCTTTAATAACAAATTCATCTACTGGTAGGAGGTGGGGGAGGGGGCGTACTCGCTTGCGTGCGGTATGGAACTACCAGACACAGTTGATGGTGGAATACAATGATGATGGATAGATGATTGAGAAATCTGGGTAGGAATGTTGGGGTTTTTTGGTGATGCTAGCCAAATACACTGACATCATTCCGGTCAGCCCTATCTCTTTGAGACATCTACCACATGAAGTCAAGGATAACGTGTGGGCACAAATATTGGTAGAAAATCTATTGGATTTAATTTGGTATTTTTTTTGTATTTATATGAACTAATCTATTGGGTGTCAGCTTCGGTTTAACTTCCCTGATGGAGAAGGTGCATGACCAAAATGTTTGAAGGAGCTAGGGGAGCTTTAGAGAGCATATAAGCATGAGCTGTATGTTGGATGGTGTGATAGAGTGGGAACGGATTTGGAGACATTACCTATCATGGATGACTGCTCGATAGAGCAATATCACTTAATAATTACCCATTGGGTGACTGCCAAATTTAAGGTATTAATCCCATTTGAAGAATTGAAATGACAATTTTCATATTTTTCATTAATATTATCTTGTTTATTATTAAACATTATTTAGGAATCTTCTGAAAAAAACAAAAAAACAATGATTCAAAGCAATACCTCCAAACATTGGGGCGTACAACCATGTTAGATCATGAGAGGCAGTTGGTACGATATTGTTGTTTATCATTTTTCTGTAGGACATTCCCTTTTTATTGTTTCCTACATAAATTATGTGATTTATTGAATATTGAATATATGATTATACTTTAACTTTATATTGTTTCAATGTCATTACAAAAGCACAAATTAAATATTTATGGACGTATCCCTCGAGCAAAAATGATTTTCTTGAGTAGAAGAAAAATTATATCCATCCTCCCTGGACCCCGGATAGCCCCCCAGACAGCCCCCCCCCCACCCTCCTCCATAGACCGCAGACTACCCCCCGAACAGCCCCCCCAGACATCCCCTCGAACAGCCCCCCCGAACAGCCCCCTCGGACAGCCCCCGGACAGTCCCCACCCTAATCCCTAGACCCCAGACAGCCCCCCGAACAGCCGTCAAACATCCCCCCTCCTCCCTAGTCCTCGGACAACCCTTCGAACAGCCCCCAGACATCCCCCAGGATATCCCCCTACCCTCCTCCCTGGACTCGGAATAGCCCCCCCGAATAGACCCCTCGGACAACCCCCCATCCTACCTGGACCCCGAACATCCCCCAGACAGCCCCCACCCTCCTCCCTGGACCCCAGACAGCCCCCAAGAGAGCCCCCCGGATAGCCCCCCCACCCTCCTCCCTGGACCCCAGACAGCCCCCCAAACAGCCCCCGGATAGCCCCCCACCCTCCTCCCTGGACCCTGGACACCCCCCTAACATCCCCCGGAAAGCCCCCCTCCCTCCCCCCTGAACCCCAAACAACACTTGATCCATTAGTCATCTAATTTAATAGAGTAACTCCATATCAATCTTGTTTATTCTGATAAAACTACAGAGAAACACCAACATTGAACTAATAAGGTAGATGAGCCTCTATAAAAAGATGAAGATGATATATTGGACATGATAAAATAACCGGATGAAAATAAAATGCCAGTCATGTTTGGGCCTTTTCCCAGTCCATAATATACCATTCTAGAGATGTTGATGGCAGATTGTATACATGAAAACCAACAAAACATGGGGAAAACACTTCATCATTTGAAGGAAAATACATTACCTTATGGAAAGTTCCCAAGTCATGTCAAGGTAATAGAAGGGTTATATCATATTTAATTTTTATATCTATTTTTTCTCAAATAAAATATATTGAGAAAAAATGGGAATCCCTTTAACGTGCATGACTCAATACATTAATGGGGTTTTGAAAATTAATCACAAATACCCCTCCTTGTGTTCACATTAGAAGATGGGGTGCGCATGCAGATGATTAGACTCACCGGGTCTTCAATCCACACTTGACAATACCCAAAATGCCCAAGTGATATGTACGAGTCAACCACGTCTCAATACGAGGCACAGTTTGGCCGACACATCTCAAAGTGTCTCACTTTTCTTGGAAATGGACAACATTTAAAGTGAAAACAACAACTAGCAAACAATAAACTGACCAAACACATTCGGATTCTATTGATACTTTTGGAAAAGGATCCATGGGTCATATTTGACATATACGAGTCAACCCAGCCTCAATTCGAGGAACGGTGTGGCCGATTTCACTCGAAGTGTCTCACTTTTATTTGAAATGGATAGGAGTTTAAGTGAAAACAACAACTGGCATACAAAAATCAATCCAAATGCATTCGGATTCTCTTGAAAATTTAGGAAAACGATCCACGGGTCATACGTGACATTTCCGAGTCAACCCCGCCTCAATCCAAGGGCTGGTGTGGCCGGAACCACTCAAAATGTGTCACTTATATTTGAAATGGACATGATTTTAAGTGAAAACAACAACTGGGATACGAAAAACTGTCCAAACGTATTTGGATTGTGTTGATACTGCAACAGAACTACACATGGGCCATTTTTGACGTGTACGAGTCAACCCCTCCTCAATACAAAGTGTGGTGTGGTCGATACCACTTGAACATTCTCACTTTTATTTGAAATGGAAAGGATTTTTAGTGAAAACACCAACTGGCATACAGAAAACCAAACTAACGCATTCAGATTCAGTTGAAACTTTAGGAAAACGATCCATGGGTCATATGTGACATGTACGAGTCAACCCCTCCTCAATCTGAGGGCCGGTCTAGCCGGTACCAAACAAAGTGTCTTTCTTTTGTATAAAATGGAAACAATTTTAAGTAAAAACAACAGACATAAGGAAAACTAACCAAATACATTTGGATTGTGTTCATACAATAGAAAAATGATCAATGGGTCATTTCTGACATGTACAAGTCAACCCCACCTCAATCTGAGGCGCGGTGTGTCCGACACCACTAAAAGTGTCTCTCTTTTATTTCAAAAGGACATCATTTTAAGTGAATACAAGAAATGACATACATAAAACCAACCAAAGGCATCAAAATTCTATTGAAATGTTAGGAAAATGATTCATGGGTCATATGTGACGTGTACGAGTCAACCTCGCCTCAATCCTAGGGCCGGTGTGGTCGGCACCACTCAAAGTGTTTCTCATTTGTTTGAAGTGGACAAGATTTTAAGTGAAAACAACAACTTGTATAATTAAAACCGACAAAACGTATTCGTATTGTGTTGATATTCTTGGAAAACGATCCATGGGTCATTTGTGACGTGTATGAGTCAAACCCACCTCAATCCAAGGCGCAGTGTGGTCGGAACCACTCAAAGTGTCTCTCTTTTGTTTAAAAAGGACATCATTTTATGTGAATACAACAACTGGAAATACGGAAAACTGACAAAAGCCATTCTAATTCTATTGAAACATTAGGAAAAATATCCATGGGTCTTATGTGATGTGTACGAGTCAACCTCGTCTCAATAAGAGGCATGGTGTGGCCGGTATCACTCGAAGAGTCTAACTTTTATTTGAAATGGACAGGATTTTTTGTGAAAACAACAACAGGCATACAAAAAACTAACCAAACACATTCGGATTTTATTGAAACATTAGTAAAATGATCCATGGGTAATATGTGAAGAGTTTAAGTCAATCCCGCCTCAATACGAGGGCCGGTGTGGCTGGTACCACTCAAAGTGTATTTATTTTGTTTAAAATGGATATGCTTTTAAGTAAAAACAATCGACATATGGAAAACCAACCAAACACATTCGCATTATGTTTATAATTTAGGAAAACAATCCCTGGGTCATTTTCGATGTGTACGAGTCAACCCCACCTCAATCTGATGTGCGGTGTGGCCAGAACCACTCAAAGTGTCTCTCTTTTGTTTCAAAAGGACATCATTTTAAATGAATACAAAAACTGACATACAGAAAACTTACCAATGGCATTCAGATTCTATTGAAACATTAGGAAAGTGATTAATGGGTCATATGTGACGTGTACGAGTCAATCCTGCCTCAATCCGAGGGCTGGTGTGGCTGAAACCACTCAAAGTGTTTCTCTTTTGTTTTAAATGGAAAAGATTTCAAGTGAAAACAACAACTGGCATAATTAAAACCAAAAAAACGCATTTGGATTGTGTTGATATTTTTGGAAAACGATACATGGGTCATTTTTGACGTGTACGAGTAAACCCCGCCTCAATCCGAGGTGTGTTGTGGCCGACAGCACTCAAAGTGTCTCTCTTTTGTTTCAAAAGGACATCATTTTAAGTGAATACAACAACTGACATACCGAAAACTGACAAAATCCATTTGGATTCTGTTGAAACTTTTGAAAAATGATCCATGGGTCATATGTGATGTTTATGAGTCAACTCCACATCAACCTGAGGGTCGGTGTAGCCGACACCACTCAAAGTATTTCTCTTTTGTTTGAAATGTACAAGATTTTAAGTGAAAACTACAACTGGAAAACATAAAACCGACCAAACACATTTAGATTGTGTTTTTATTTTAGGAAAATGATTCATGGATCATTTGTGTATGAGACAACTCCGCCTTAACCCATAGCACGGTGTGGATGGAACCGCTCAAAGTGTCTCTCTTTAGTTTCATAAAGACATCATTTTAAGTGAATACAACAACTGACAATATGGAAAACCGACCAAAGGAATTATAATTCTATAGAAACATTAGGAAAAATATCCATGGGTTATATGTGATGTGTACGAGTCAACCCCACCTCAATCTGAGGCACAGTGTGGCCGATATCACTTGAAGTGTCTCACTTTTATTTGAAATGGACATGATTTTATGTGAAAACAACAACTGGCATATGGAAAACCGACCAAACCCATTCGGGTTTTATTGAAACTTTAGGAAAATGATAAATGAGTCATATGTGATGTGTATGAGTCAACCTCAGCTCAATCTAAGGGCTAGTGTGGCCGGTACCACTCAATGTGTCTTTCTTTTGTTTAAAATGGATACTCTTTTATGTAAAAACAACCAACATACAGAAAACTGACCAAAGACATTCAGATTGTGTTGATACCTTAGGAAAACTTTCCATGGGTCATTTTTGATGTGTATGAGTCAACCTCGCCTCAATCCGAGCTACAGTGTGTCCGGCACCACTCAAAGTGTCTCTCTTTTGTTTCAAAAGGACATCATTTTAAGTGAATACAACAACTGACATACAAAAAACTGACCAAAGGCATTAGAATTTTGTTGAATCTTTAGGAAAAAAATTCATGGGTAATATGTGACGTGTATGAGTCAACCCCACCCCAATCCGAGGGCCGGTTTTTCCGCAACCACTCAATGTGTTTGTCTATTGTTTGAAATGGACAAGATTTTAAGTGAAATCAACAACTAGCATACTGAAAACTAAACAAACATATTTGTATTGTGTTGATATTTTAGGAAAACGATACATGGGTTATTTGTGACGTGTACGAGTCATCCCCAACTCAATCGGAGGCGTGGGGTGGCTGAAACCACTCAAAATGTCTCCCTTGTTTAAAATTGACATCATTTTAAGTGAAAACAACAACTGACATATAGAAAACTGGCCAAATGCATTTGGATTCTGTTGAAACTTTAGGAAAACAATCCACGGGTCATTTTTGACATGTATGGGTCAACCCCTCCCCATTCCAAGGCATGGTGTGGCCGGAACTACTCAATGTGTCTCACTTTTCTTTGAAATGCATAACATTTTAACTGAAAACAACAACTTACATAAGGGAAATGGACAAAACACATTCATATTCTGTTGATACTTTAGGAAAAGGATACATGGGTCATTTGTTACATGTAACTATCAACCCCACCTCAATCCGAGGCATGGTGTGGCCAGAACCACTCAAAGTGTCTTTCTTTTGTTTAAAATGTATACACTTATAAGTAAAAACAACCGGAATACAGAAAACCAACCAAACTCATTCAGATTGTGTTGATAATTTAGGAAAATGATACATTATTCATTTGTGACATGTACAAGTCAACCCTGCCTCAATGCAATGTGCGGTATGGACTTCACCACTCAAAGTCTCTCTTTTGTTTCAAAAGGACATCATTTTAAGTGAATACAACTGAAATTTACACTCATCAACGATAGTTGCGAAATCTTTTTCAGGTGTTGGGTAGTTTCCCTCATGGGGAAATAAGTGAAGAGACTATTAAGAAAATAAATTTTCATCATGTATTGTAAAAAATACAAGTTCAATGCAAAATTCATCGCAAATCATTACATTCCCAAATCTAGGATCAGAAAAAAAAATTGGGATTTGTGCCAATTTCAAACTCTTGTTTAACTATAAAAGATATTTCTCAGACTATTCTCCCTATTAGAATTTTATGGGGAGGTGGGGGGCTGATCTGGTTGGTGGGTTGTGCAGGGGTGAGGTTAATTACTACTGGATGACTGTTTTCATATGAAGATTGAAATAGGGAATCGTAGTAATGACATGGTTGGAAGAGTTTGATGGTTTTATGTGTTTTTTTGTTCTATTTTAGGTGTTGTTTATTTTTTTAAGTCTTTATGTAGTTTTTGTGATATTTTTTACGTAGGTGTATAGTGGAGGGGATACTAGAGGGCTAATGTGTAGCAGTTTTGGAAAAACACAATACCAACAGTTTTAAACCGTTGGTATTAGAGTTCTGGAAAAACACAATACCAATGGTTTTAAACCGTTGGTATAATAGTTTTGAAAAAACACAATACCAATGGTTTTAAACCATTGGTATACATTGAGAGAAATTTAAAAATTCAACATATACCAACGGTTTCTGAAAACCGTTGGTAAAAATTTTATACAAACATATACCAACGGTTATCCTACAACCATTGGTATATCAATAAATTCAGTGGGATAAACTAATGGTTTAGATCAAACCATTAGTATAGGGATTTCGTCATGGCTAACTACCCTATGGTTTGGTAAACCATTGGTATAGGATATACCAACGGTTTTTTAGCCTATACCAATGGTTTTAAACCGTTGGTATAACCTTCTTTTCCAGTAGTGTAATTCATTAAAGATTTAACTACCCTCTGGGAAATCTCACATAGTCTAGACCTATTGGTCTCAAATAAACAATGAATCTTTGAGTAAGCAGTCACTATTAATTTTCTTTATGGTCTTCTAACAATAACTACATAGTCTCTGAGGTAGTACTCAACATCCATTCCCCCTATTGTCTCGTAAAGGGATTCTATAGATTCTTTGACGGAGAACCCATCATCAAATCCACACTATGTTCTCGTAATTTTAATATAATAGACACTTTTGGGAAGCCCTCAATGTCCATTCCCCCTTTGGCCTAACTATATCTCATTCTCACAGACTTGTGTAATAAAATTGTACAAAAATGATATCCATCATCCCAAAGTAGTTTTAACTACTACATGGTTAAGCTGTTACAATTCATAACACAAGCCTTTAACAAGTTTCAATAAGCAATCGATTCCAACCTAACAAGAAAGTCATTTAAATAAGTTCTCCCTCATAAGAAACCATGAAGAAATTTCCATGAACATTTAAATAAGGAAATTAGTTATTGGGTTTCCCCTAAACAAGCAATTTATCATAATATAATAATTAACAACCTTAATATAGAAATCAATCTAAGGTAGAAAATAAATAGGTTTAAATTCCCAAACCTGAAATACCTGAATCCTGGGTCATTGGAACTTAGGCATATATAACTCAATGACAAAAACTAAAAGGAGAAAAACAACCTACCTCAAATTTGTATGAATAAATCTATTGATCATCGACCGTTGAATCACCCTAGGACACCATAGAGCTATTGAAAGGTCAAAATCGTTCAACCTTGAATAACTCTAGAGAGAGAAGAAATCAAGATGAGAGCCTCTAGAGAAAGAGGGAACTCACTGGTGGGATTACAATGCACCTATAAGAGATTGAATTAGACCTTGGAGAGATAAATGTTGGATCAGACATTGATCGTCTCTCCCGATCGATCCTGGATGAAATGAGGTTAAAAGAAGATCAATTGGAGTTGAGACGTGACCCCAGACTAATTAATCTAATAAAAAAATGAACAGGGCATGTTCGTTTAAGGTAAACCCTGTGTACATGCTTTAACTGGTCCCCATTTTATGCAGTCCACACATCCATCTACTCATCCACTACATGGAAAGTATAATGCTACCCACAAAAATATGGTACACAACATGTACTCTGAAAATTTTGAAATTATTTCTTTTTCCACAAAAACAACCAAAATCAATCCCTAATGCTGAAATGAAGATCCGGGTTATTACACCTGAGATGAGGTGGACATGTCTCCAGGGTCTCAACATGTCCTTCATACCACTAGGGGAACTCCTCATGTCATTAAGGCATCGAGTATCTCTCTCCTCCTCTTATTCTATTTCCATTATTTAATTCAACAAAGGCTTGGTGGTCTCTTGATTTTGTTTGGATTCCGGGAAGGAAAATTTCCTTTCCTATTGGTGATGTATCAAATGATATTTATGATAATGAAAGGCATTCACCTTTTTAACATTTTCCACATATTTTGAACTAACAATCATGATGTTTTTCTTACGAACATGATGATGAAAAACAACATGGTGAGGGCTAGCTTATTTGTCTTCCAGTACACGATCACTTGTAGTTTGAATAGCCTTTGAATGGGCATGACGAATTTTTGGAGGAATCATTTCAAGATACACCGGATGTTGTAGGATAGAAATGGTTAATTCTCAGGACCTAATAATTGTTATTTGATGAATATTCTCTTAATGGCTCACACAATATGCAGGTCTCAACCATATTTTTCATCCATTTATTTTGTGGGGAAAATAGTACCCATATTCTTGGATTTATTCTTTGTGAAATTTTCAATGATCTTTTGGGGGGTGTCATCAAATTCCCCCCCATATGATAGGCACTAGTAGGGAAAAATTATATGTTATGAGGAATGTAAATTCACACCTTATACATTGGTGGTGTCATGAAGAGGTGTCTTGGGTGAAGTTTTTCATACTGGGCGATGATTGGAATTCCATGAAGTCCCTTACATATAATAGGGGAGATTCATTCATTTCCAAGGATTTCATCCTTCATATTTCTTTATCCCTTTCTACTTCACATGACCTTGTTAGAAGACAATTCTGCAAGACCTGATCATGAGACTTATCAGTGAGCCTTCTTCGTGAGCCCATTTGGTGAATAATCTTTTAGAATATTGTTTTTACTCAAGCTCCAACCCAATCCAACTATGAAACATCATTTTGTAGTTGATTGAACCTCAACTATGAGGATTTCTATGGTCTTATGGATTTCACAAGATCTATTATCTCGATCATATAATCAATTTATTATCATATTATTTCTTTCACCATGTCCAGGTGATGTGATCATGATTCACTAAAGGTGTCATGTGATCACACGATGTATTGATGGGTAATTCATCCCATAAGAACATTTAGGGGTTTTAATTTCACAAACATATTATATGGTTCATGAATCTTACACTATTCATGTGGTGTGCCATATGGTGCTGGTTAATTTTGTCATTATTTTTGAAATGACTTCATATTCTCTTTTTATAACATGTGACTCTTACTCTTGTTCATGTGTCTTCCATTTCTCAACAATATTCATTTATGATTTTGAAGGAGGGAAAATTAGTTATTTACAACAATGAATCTATAGTACCATGTGTGGATCCTTCATTCCGACATTCTATGAGGTGGGACTATAAAATCTAAAAAAATTTATGTGGTTAAAAGTTATGAACTGTCACCTTTTTGAATTAATTCAACTTTATGGGGTTGTTATAACAAATTATGTTGTAATTTCTACACTAAATTCATCGTTCATACCTTCTTCTTGGACCTAGAGGACCCAAAAGGCTTTTATAGAGATCATCTCTCCAAGGGATATATTATCTCCTAGGGGGACTGTGGAGATGGTCACCTAATGAAATTAATTACCATAGACAACAATAGGACTAATCGTACACATATCGTGGATGTTCATATGTATGAATCAATAATGTGGGAATCTATTTATAATTATAATTTTCGGTGGATTTCCAACAATGACTTAAAATGAGGAGGTAGCTTTGGATGTGACTTAGGATTGCCCTTATAAGTTCAAATTATTACTTGTGAATTTTATAGTGACTTGAATGAAATTACAATGTATGAGGATATCGAAATATCAATGACATATGATTGTAGAAGAAAGGGTATGATGATAGAGTGTTTAGTCATTAAAGTATGGATATGATGAATTTTCAACATACACATGGAGATGTAAGCATTAAATATCAATATGTAGAATAGAATGGTAGTGCACACATACAATTTGGTATGTATGATGAGATCATTCCACTCAAGATCATCTTGTGAGGATGTAATTATAACTCCAAAATTAACATAGGTGATGATCAAGATAGATGATATGGACCTTCCAAATTGGATGTTTTTTAGAGTATATATTCAATTTAGGTTATTGGAAAAATGTTTCATTAAGATGTCTAGTTCGAAGCTGGATATTAAAGAGTCAACGGACTCGCTTATAAAGGATATTGTACTGAATCGAGTGCATAATGGTCCATTATTGATGAAGGGAAGTTTAGAGAATGGGGGGATACAAAAGTTTCTCTAGCGTTGATCAGTTGTTCCAACTAGCCAACATCTTTTCAATATACCAAATGTGTTACCTTCTTTCTATGATGGAAATAAAGAGGAATCAGGGTCTGCACTATTTTGATGGCATCCTGTATAACAGGGGGATCTTTTTAGGATGTCTATCCCAGCACTGGCCAATATCTACTACTTTTTTCATTACATTTAGGAGTGCAACACCCCTTATAGAATTCTGGTCACATTTAAAGTATTATTTGGTTTCATAGGAGCTCACTTAAGAGGTTATGAGTACCTTAACATCCACAATATCTTAATTTCACACTTTGTACGACACGTAAAATGAATTAATTATGTATGGTATCTTCTATTTAAGTATTGATATTTTAGGGATTATGTAAGGCATTAAAAATGTTTCTATTTTAGGATATATAGACTAGTTTTGAAAGGAGATATTGCTTAAAATTTTGAGGCAACTCTCGAGGAATGGGCTTAATTGATGTCACTTAGTGAGGGAGTTATTTCCATTCATATTTATGGAGATGTAATTTTTGAGTGGTATGCACCATTCAAAATCATTAGACAATTATTATTTTTTAATTATAGTGTCCTCACACTATTTATTTTAGATGAGTGTAGAAATATATTGTACCTCAACAATTTGGGTTGATATTTTCTAGGGAAAATACTATAGTGGAAGTACACCTTATTCCATGTAAGACATTAATTGATTAATCTCAGGGTTATATAGATTTTTGGATTCATTATTATCCTTGTGGAAAATTATCCAATTTAGTAATTGTGACATTCCATGAACCTTCTGTTGAGCGCAATCTTAGTCATAGAATTTATCTTGATTCTAAATGGACAAAATCCCTCAAAGAAACTCATAATAAAATCAACCATTTACCATTTCTAGAAGAAAATACCAATACCATGGCTAAAAAAATGTTGTACTAGGGGGTGATTCCTTTCTAGAGTTATAATTTTCTATCAAATCACTATAATGGGATGTTTAAAAGGGACAGAGAACTGAGTATGTTCTCATAGATTTATTGTGTTACTAAAATGCTCTTAGGGTTGTTTTTTCCTATATCACTACCCATCAAAGAAATAATATTGATAAACTCCTTTAGAAGATGTTGGACTTTATCTGAGGCCATGATGTGACATTGTTGAGATCTAGAGGTCATATGTTATTATATATGATGGTATAAAATAATTTTTCTCATGCACACTTCAAATTTTTGTGGATGATCAAGGTTACACTATAAATGTGGAAGTAGTAATTTGGTCTTACTTTAGTTTTTAAGGATTCATTATCCCTTTTAAACTGTGTTGACATCCTTTAATATTTGGTTATAGTGGGAGGCTGTGGAAGATCATATTGTGTGAATTTCCCCACAGTATAATCCTCATGGTTTCACTGTGGGAGAGGAATTTGAAAATTGTTCGGGAACCGATGATGAAGGGTCCCCAAGTCAATAGCTTCAGATGAGGGAAACAACATCAACGTATAATGTAATATTTTTAGATGTTTTAGCTTTTATAGGTAATTCCTCAAATGGGATGAATAATAAAAATATGTGATGTTCATTATCATTTCTTTCTTCCTGTGAATCATAAAGAATATGTAGTATTTTAATATCCTTTTATAGTGGGACATTATAGAAGCATATTAGGATTTTTCTTAAAACATATGTCCTTATATAGATATATTATAAAATTATGTATCCACTAATGTGGATATAGGTGATAATTTTGTTGCTCTAGAAGACCCATTACTATTGGACCTCACATTTCAAAAACCTCAGATTTCCATAATGTTGATTCAGTAATGTCAGTTTCTTGTTGTAGACATTTTAGTGATTGTACCATTTGATATGGAATAAGTGGAATCTATTTTGGAGGTTACATAAATAGATAGATATTTTTCTATAATGTATGCCTTAATAGAAGATTGTTTTGGACAAGGAGACTAAAAATTCAAGACTGGACAGTATGTTTACTTGTGTCATAAAACCTGATATTATCTTCTGTTATTGTAGTTTTAAAGGTTGGATAAAGAAGAAAATTTTCTGGAAATGCACCATTGGTACCATAATGTTGTCTATCATAAGATGTAATTTCATCATCAATTATGGATTTGGTTGGGTAAGCGTATTTTACCATTGATGTGACTGAGAAAGTTAGTATTTTATCATCAGCAATGTATTCTGATTATCTAGTGGTACGACATTATTCATTTTGTATCTAATATACACCTATTAATCTTGATGTAAAATCTTATCCCATATGTTTAGAGGCTTTGATAGATGCTCCCAGAGGATTTCCTTTGATTGGATCAACCCATGTGGAGGCTGTCACTCTTCCCTCATCATCATGGACTATGGGCACAACCCACTATCTGAGCGGCCTGATATCGATATATGTTCTCATTCTCAAAATAAATTTAGACCAAATCCTCAATCCCACATTACATTACCAGTAACTACAGTGACATATGTTACGGGATATCTGGATTATAGTTTCAAAAACCATAATGGAAGAGTTATTGGACTGATTGGGTTATATTCAATTCAAGTTATCTACCCTTGGTTATGAAGGCTTTCACTAATCATCCCTTTACTCTCTAGTGAAGGAGGAGATATCCATGAGGGAACACAAGATATCACGTGAATTGAGGGTGGTAGCTAGTGATTCGTTCTCTTGAGAGAAATATAATTGGTGAAAATAATTAAATGAATATTCCCATCATGTATTGGAGGTGACTACTCATCTGGATGAATTCAATGCTACTAATATTGAAACCGACCATCTCCAACAAAAATTTAATCAATATCAATCTATAATCCTACATATTTAGGAGGAACTATCTTATCTGCAATAGGTTGTTCATATATTAAGGAATACAATATTTGAGCATGATAAAATCCAGGATGTAGTAGAGAAATCCAGACCTGATTCCATCGCCAGAGTGCAGGATCATCAACATGCCACAGAAACAATGACCGAATATTCAAATAAAATATTCCAATTAGTGGAATATATAGAGAATAGACATGGTGATCATAAGGGATCATCTGAGTAAAAAAATTATGGAGTCATAATTTTGAATTCTATTTTGGTATGTATATTTCTTGGGACAAACTCTTATATGTGTAGATTCCTATTATTCAGGCATTATTGGTGAATATGATTATTGAAGTTTTGAAATGTTATCTCATTTCTTATAATCTATGATATGAATGATATTTCATTAATATTATATTTCATTTCAACTGTACCCATCCTATAAATAATATCAAGTATATATGAATGATTATATCCATATATTTTAATCATAACATGTTTCTTTTGAGAAATACTCATAAAATCCCATAAACATAAGATTCATTACAGGTGTATATGATCCCGTTTTCATGATATCTCCTTTTTGGGGAAGGATATTCAGGTAAAATATGTATCATGCAGGTAGAGTGTTGTATTATTTTATGAATCCAATAGGGTTTGGGAGCATTGAATATTGATTAGGCCCATATATATGACCATACAATATTTTCTACTCTAAATCATTGGTTTACTATTATTTAGGATCTATTAAGTTCGAAATGATATTTCTTTTATTTTAAGGACTTCTAGGAAGAACCTCAAATTTATTTAGTTTATGCTTGTTTATCTCAAACCTATTATCAATTTATTTTATGGTCCATTATAGTGGCTCTCATATTTCTATATTTTGTGATTTTTCTTCTGAACTAATATTTATTCAGTTTATGGTCTATTAGATCAGAAATTATATTACATTAGAATAAGGTCATTTATATTGGACCTGATATTGATTTAGTTTATGATCCATTAACTCGTACCATATGTTTCTTTAGTTTAGGGTATTTTAACTCAGACCTTACATTGAATTCGGTTAGGGTCTTTTATCCATGAAATTATATTTCATTAGAAACCGTTTAGTTTATCATCATGAGGAAATGGTGTGGATAACCCAATGTGAATGAAGATGGGACTATTATACTGTGAAGTTTATCATTATGAGGTAAGAATGAGATATTCAATGTAGTTTAACATCTAATTTTGAGGATGCCTTCTTACAGTTTACCTCCATATTGATAGCATGTGCTGGTACAGTTGAACATCATGTAAATAGGATGAATGGAAGAGCTTACACTAATCTGGATTCACATATGATGAAATATAATTAATGTATTTCTAATGAAACCTCTCATTAGTGGGGGGGTGTGACATTCTCTCCATCCATTATGACCATTGAGTAATCCCCATTTTGATAAAACATATATATTATTTAAGGACCTTCTCAAATGGGATCCAACATCTTGGGTTTATTTCATTGTATTATTGGGTTCCTGAGAGACAATAATAGCTCCAATTTGATAAATGGGTAGAGTCGAAACTTTTTACTAAAGTATCATTCAATCAGATTTTACTGTATTCCAATGATGTACAGTGTACGTAACCAATTCACAATGATACATTCTAATTATTCCAATATCTTTTGTGTTTTATCATCATCTGAGAGTTTTCCACAGACGGAGATTTGGATTGAGGGAATTAATACATCCATGGCTATCATTAAAATTGTACCATACACTAGTATTTATGGTGTTTCCCGTGTTGTAGTATGTATGGTTTTATGGCAGGCCCAAAGATCATGGAGGTGTTTTTATGGAAAAAAACATATCCTTATTCAACATATTATGGTTTATATAAGAAATAAATGTATTGAAAGCCTCTATCTATCTATTTCACACTGCATGATTTTGAGATTGGGATTGGAATCAATTTGGTCACTGAGGAAGAGTTACTTCAAAATTGCAGAACTTCTGTTAATGCAATTGTCTATCAATATTATGTGAGGGAACCCAAACCTGGTGATGATGTCAGACTTTACAAAGTTGATGATTTTCTTATTCCAAAATTCCTTTTGTTGTATTGACTCATCCTTTGGAAAATAATTTTTCGACATAAGGTTACACTTAAACCCTATGGATGTGGCTAAGGGATATGTCCCCACAAATTCCATTCCCCGAACTATGAATGGCCATGAATATTTAGCATTATGTAACAACTCCAAGAGATTATTTTTGAAGTTTCCATGAATCAGGCATGCATGACATTACATTATGTACTCCCCTTATCCATGAATCATGGTTCTCCACAATATCACAACCTATGAATTTGATGGGAGATCCAATTCCTGGATTGACGACAACTATGAAATCATAAATGGAATGCATCCATGACAGAAATAAATATTTTTCTACTATGAATATGTAGAGGATTCTATCAAAACCATTATTATAAATGGTTTTCTACTCATTTGGATAATTTTGTAGGGTGAAATCTGTTGCATGATGTTGAATATATTCCCTTCAATCTCCATATATTGGGATAGTCCTTTATTGGATATAACCTTTTGTGGGAACTATCTATCCAAGGGTTGAAATGAGTTCTTCATGCTCTAGGGTGGTGTTGACCTGGTAGATTTCTTCTATATCACAACTGATGAACACCGACACCATTATTCTATGTGGGGTATATAAGATTTTTATTTATTGATCAGTTCCATCTAGGTTGGTGGCTTCATTGGCCATTGTGTAAGTGAAAGCATTCTATGATCAGGAAACATGATGTAACGACGGATAAAAAGGGAACCCTTCCATCAGTCTCCTAACATAGCCAGTGAGAGGGGCCAATTCATCCTTTTTAATTTCACAATAACTATTGATCTTCTTTATCAACAATTCTACATCCCTTATGATGTTTAGTTAGGCTATGTGAAGCTGTTGGGATAGTTCCAACCCAGTGTGGAAGGATTGATATTTGTCACCATTATATGTGTAGCCTTTGGATAGTGAGAAAGAGTATGTAAGATATTATTTTTAATAGAGATGAACACAACCCTAAAGCAACATGATTCTGCTTCTTATTTTTTGTCCTTATATCAATGGGACTATGGGTGGCACCATTAAATTACATCTCACACTATTAGGAAGGTTCATGGGCATACAAGACATCCTAATCTATGAGTTCTGTTTCTTATGATGTATTTTATGCGGATGTACATGTATCATGAAACTAATCTTGGGATTCCACATTCATTTTATAAAGCAAAATGAAATAAATTTCAAATTGTTTCAGAATGAATTATTATTGGTCAAAGTTACCCCATAAACATCGAATGAACATGGATGCACTTGAATGGATCGATATGAGAAAAAAAATTGACTTCTTAGTGTTTAGAGTAATTTTTCATCTTTTCCATTAAGAAGATAAGTGAAAGGTAGTTCTTCTCACCCCTAGAATATCTAGTATCGTTACCCAGAATCATCCAGATGAGGTAGTATATAATTTTCTCACTCCCCTTATCAGTTTTTTGGTTGAGGAGGGAATAAAATGGAAACCCCTTGGACTTTTCATATAATATGAGTATCCTTCCTTCGACTTGATACATCAAAACCCATGAAATCTATGACAACAACTTGATATTTTTGATGGATTCTTGTCATTTAGCATCCCATTGATAGTAGGTTTCCTTATTCATTATCCTGGTGAACGGGATAGATTTTTCAACCATGTATGAAATGAATCACTAAATATAGGCAAGGTTTCTCTGGGTCCTCCTCATTTCAATGAGATTTTTATGTGGTGATAATACCAAGATATAACTAGTCTTCTCTCGGTCGACCTTGATTTTCCAGTGGAATAAAAAAAGGAAATAATTATCATTGATCATACCCCAAAAGGTAATATCCGTGGATTCATCTTCAGTCTGTGATATCATAACATTTTGAACATAGTTTCATGGTCTTTTATGTGATCACACTGCATCCTAGATTTTACAACCAGGTTATAAACATAACATTCATCTATCCATCCTAGGAATTACATAATGAACTGATTCATAGAAAATTAATATGTATCTCCCTCATTCTTCCATCCCAAGGGAATGACATGAAAATATAAGAATCACTGAGTAGATATGAAGGTATTTTCATCCTCATATTTGAGGTTAACCTTTATTTGATTTCACCATGAGTACCCATAAATGTATGAATTGTCTTGAAAGCCTGTAAATAAGTAGATCAAGAGTTATATGATCGTAAATTGGTAATCTTTCTTTCTGAATGGATGATTAAGGTATCTGAAATCGATGCATATCCTAATCTACAAATTTTTATACATGATGGGGATGATTTTGGAAAACCATCATATGTATTTAAAATTTTGAACAAAGATGGATTTGATTAATTTTTCACCTTCATCCTCTAAAATGGTTGCATGATATGGGTGCATCCTAATGGCCAACTTTTTTGAATCCACTATGCACATTGGGTGGCCTGAGATGATGTATAGCCACATATTGACTTAGTTTCGAAATTCCATTGTAGTCATAAGAAGACATATATTGGTGATACTCTAGAAATGTGATTTATATATCATACTCTACGGGGGGCATGGAAAAATTGATTAATGTGGGTAGAGGGACTTCTTATTTCTATATATTTATCAGCATTAATTCATCAATGGTGTTGGTACCATTTTCCTTGAATGTTAGAGTGGTGTTCCTGAGGACATCTTCACATTCTTTCATGTCAATTTTTTTGGTGTCATATCTAGATGACAATCGAAATATGGGGGCATCTACATCGCAATTGTGGTGATAGAGACCATGAGAAGTGATATTATAATCTCATATTTCTTTATTAATTGTAAAGTCTTGATAGAGCTAATTATTATATATACTATCACTGGGGAGAGTAGGCGCGTAGACCTCTGGGACAATATTGGTTACCTAGTCGTGATTTATAGGGGGCACGTAGTCACTATCACACATACTCCAGGGATTCATAGTGGTCCTCCCCGTGTCATTGGGTGTATCAACCTATGTATCATCGTATTCCATTTGTTATTTGGTCCCTTTTTATAAAAATATACTTCAACATATGTGGATCTGAATGTCTCTAAGGGGATGCTGTCAACATGTAGTATGCAGACTTTTGATCAATGTGGTACTTCAAAACCTGATAGAATGTTTAAGTTACTACCTAGTGTCTATGGAGACATGTTCATCCATCTAGAAAATTATATGTAGTGTTTTTTTGGATAACCATAATCATTGTTCTAGATATGAGTACCCCAATATGGTATTAGAGCGTAGTATCCCCACTGTATAATTTCCCATGATTAACATACCCATAAATGGGTATCCCTATGTGAGAAAACTCCCCTTAACCATATCATAAAAATCCTATTTTTTGATCCACGATGCTGTTAATCCGAAAACCATTATTGATCATGGGCCTTTGTTTATTGACATTATTTAGACTAACTAAGACACATTGGGGTCTTATGTTCCCTTCTTTGACCTCATTCTAATCATGGTTAGTTAATGAGATTGAGAAATGGAGTTCTGATGACTTGTTCTCCACTCAATATGCCTTAGATGTTGTAGATTTTTTCTTGAACTCCTATGGGATTCAAGGGGCTTCAACAATTTACTTTCTAAGTTCTATTGAATGAAACTGTACATGCATGAAAGAAAACATTACTCCGACAACCAATAGCTATTTAAAAATGTCTTACAATTGAAACATATGATGGTGATTCCAAATGTGGGGTCTCTCTAATACATACAGCTCAGGGTAAGATGAATTGGAGGTGGATCGGCATTGTGTTTGTGTAGTGGTCTTGGGATAATCTATATCCGTCAATATGAGTGATATTTTCCTTCTCCATTTTTATGGTTGACCAAATAATCT
This sequence comes from Viscum album, assembly GCA_963277665.1. Taxonomy (NCBI): domain Eukaryota; kingdom Viridiplantae; phylum Streptophyta; class Magnoliopsida; order Santalales; family Viscaceae; genus Viscum; species Viscum album. The sequence goes on along the minus strand of OY728119.1, from coordinate 1,005,226,836 downwards.
TACTATAACACCTTGAGATTTTATGAGATGGATTCTATTAATTTTTTAGATTTATTTTTTTGTATTATACACCAATATTTTTTTACTCTATATGAAACACCACATTTTCTTGTAGTATATGCAACACTATTCTTGGTTTGAGTTGTACACAATTCCATGTTCTTTGGATATAATTCATTTCACATAACACCTAGTGTATATTTTTTCAATATATAAATACACTATATTTTGATTATGGTATACCAAACACCAAAGGAAGCATTCACTAGACAAAACACTGACTTGGCTGGCGTTACATGAAAAGGTGACCTTCCTCGATAGCTTCATTTGTACTCAATATCGAGTTTCAGTAAAAAAATGATATATTATTAAATTTTATTATTTACTATGACATAAGCTTGATGTTATGAATAGTATTAACCATATTTTGAATTTTATATAACATTATTCAATCATCATACATATTTTCTAGAACATTAAATTAGAACATAATCAATTTTTTGGATAAAAGAAGTAATTTTCCAAAAATGCAGTTTTACCACCGTTTGATTGCACAAAAATTATAAATATAGTTTTTCACGTGTTTATAATTTCAATATGAAAAAACGTTTTTTTGAATCATGATATTAAAATCTACTTTGGATAATGTTTTGATAATTTCTGATAACATTCATAATTTGATGAATTGTGAAAATGTGGTAAATATTATTTCAAAATAACTTTTTTCATTAAGGTAATTTATATTGATAAATTATAATATTTATTGATTTTAAATTATAAATATAATAGATTTGTACAATTTAATATAATTTATGTCATTTTCATTAATTTAAAATTGAATTCATTCATGAAAACATTTCAATCTTTTGCAATGTTTTATCTTTTAAAACCCATTTTATCATCAACGAGATTAATTTTTAATTATTTACTGCGAGATCTGGGTTTTTAATTTGAAAAAATGGATTCCATATTTGGAATATGAAGGTACAAAATGTGTAAATAGGTAACTTTTATTTTTAGACATTATAAATTGCATCTTCATTAAATATTTTATTTACCATGGTTAAAAGGTATATCTAGTAAATAAGGGTAAAAAATAATATTATAGTAATAAGAAATAACCCTAAAACATGTTCAAACCCTATTTTAGGATTCATTTCTGACCAAGGGAATCATTTTGTTGATTTGGGGTCCCCATGGATCCACGGGTATGTGAAAATGACTTTTAATTACTTTAAATTTAATGTTAAGGAAAATGTTACCTACACATATAACTTCTAGTAATAAAAATGATATGGGGTTATGTTAGTGATATCATCAAATATAAATATTAAATATTAAGAAAATATTATTTTCTACATCATGACATTTATTATTAATTTTTTTACATTAAATAAATAAATCTAACTCTTACAAAAAGATAATGCAATGATTGCTTCAGTAATAAAGGATTCAAATAAATGAATTTATAAATGATAAAAATAATTTATATTGGTAATTTTGATTTCACCCACTAATTTTATGGATGATATTGACATATTATATATTATTTAATGCTTTATTTTCAATTTAATCAAGTTTTTATAAATTATTTTAAAAGTCATAAATGAATAGGGTCCAAAATTGACTTATTTCATAACTTAAGATATGAAATAGTTTAGTAAATGATATTAAATTTATAAAAATCTATGATTAGAAACAATGGTTAATGTATGACTAAAAATATCATAAATAACTTTCTATGGGTCTTTTGACATGATATGGAAATTACATTAGTACATAATGTGTATATAAAATGATATCACGGTAATATTAAATGGGGTAAGATAAGTGTAAAACCAAAGAGATAAGGTTAAAAAAATTCATATCATGTCAAAAAAAAAAACTTTATGATGGGTATTCAAACCAAAATCATCTTATCTTATAATTAAATACGTTTTAGACAATTTTAAACTGAAATTTATTTTATCACAAATTAATATTTTGCATCATTCCTAACGTTCCCCTCTCCTCTCCTATAAAGGAAACCTCCTCCCTATCCTCTTCACCACATTCTGATAATTAAATCTCATCCAACCCCTACCCATTTATCTTATCAACTTCCCTCGTTACATTTTATAGGATCTTGTCTTCTCAAAGGACCATATATAGAGCCCTAAGAGTATGTTTAAAGAGGTAGATCGAGGAAGAGGTAATCTCTTCTATCAATTCATTCAAATGTATTTCTTCTTATACATCCTATTATTTAGTTATTTACTTATAAAGTAATTAAATATGAATTACTCATATACTGACATATTCTTATAAATATGAAACAACCCTATTTCACCTTTTATCAATATGATGAAAACTGAAATCATCGTGCGTGAATACATACAGATTACCTTCTCTACGCCATAGTGTAATCTGTGTTTCACCACCACCATACTTGGATGGGTATAATGGTTGAAAAAATAACTAGATATTATTAATATAACATGATACTAATTTTGATATATTATAAACCCTCTAATACAATATTTGTAGGAATGATATCGTCTCTCATCCGTACGTGAAGCTTACTGTCTCCACGACGCGATGAGATTCATTCTCCATGTTAACCATTTATTAATTATTAAAATTAATATGTAATAAATAATCATGAAATATATGAAATATTAATTCTACTATATATATATGTCATTTACTTACTTTCATTCAATTTAATATGGAAACAAAAAACACCATTCATGCGTATGTACGACCTACTGTCTCCATTAACGGTATAATCCATTACATTTATCGACCAATTGTATATGTTAATATACTAAATATATATGACATATAAATCATGTTTTAAATTATGGAAGTAATTATGTCAAGATCTATGTAATCATATCATGAATAAAAAGATCAAACATGTATGATAAAATGAACCAATTGTTACCTAAAACGTTACATTAACAGGGAATTGACCCAAGAATGGGAAATATAAAGTCATTAGTGAATCATATATGATATCATATATATTAATATGGTTCTGTTAAATGATAATGAAAACTTTAAACCCACTATATTGGAGTTTCAGACACGTAACGAAGAAATTGTACCTTAGGTAACAGATAATTTTACAATCTCATTTTTATCCGAGATTGTTTATTCTTAAATACTTACTGTGGTTATATTTATCATCCATGTCCATTTTTTCAAAAATAAATTTCATAATATGTATATTATTATTCCATTTATTTTTAAAGTCACTTTTATCAATTTTTTACTTTTATTACGTGGTCTAGAAGGAATCGTTATTTAACCGTACGAGTTATTTTTTGACTTTTCCCTTAAAAGTATGAAGATAATGTTTTTTCAACTTATAAAGAATTAAGGGTTTTTTACATATTGATAATACCGTATTCCCATGAATATTACTATACACAATTTCATGTTAATTTTCAACTAAATTTGTTTTTTAAAATTTACAAGTCATTTTGATAAAAGAAATTTTTTTTGAAGAAGAAACAATATTTTAATCAAGAACTATGTTCAAGTGGTTTATCCAAATTACTTTCCATATAATATGACATGGGGTTAGTTTTATATAACTATTATTACTTTTATTTTATTTTTTATAAAGGAATTATCTTTATGAATTCAATTTTTCTTGTATGGATATTGTTATGATGAAATGATGTTAAAGGAACCCATTTTATTTCATGGGTAATGCTATGGTAAATGTTTTTATGTTTTGTGGAACATGTAAGAATTATTTCATTATTAGATGGGTGGGACCTATATTTCCCTCCGATGTATTGGGTAAATATTTATTACTCATGAGACATACAGGGCTGTAACGACAAGTAAATTCGGTTTAGTAATACTTGGTTGGAATGGCCGGTAAACCTCGTTCAGTAATGGGCTTGGTCCACTATGATGGTTTTAGTAGAAATGCACTTTCTACTATGGAAATCATATTAGGTGCATAATGGTTTTCCACAATTACATGTTTTATGATAATGCAATTCTATTGTGGTCAATGTTCTATTATGATCCATGTATTACATTCTTCAAAGATATAAGTCTTTTCTAAAGATTGTGACGTTTAAACTTTATGTTCATGTTTTACGACCTAATGATTATGGTTTGTTTTACATTATCCATGTTAATTCTTACTGAGCATTTTCGCTCACCCTTTTTATATTTTATTTTACCCAGGATGTAAATAATGGTTTTAGGTTGGAAATCAAAACGGGAATATCTTTATGAGAGATGATGAGGATATTTTCCAATGATTAGAAGTTTTGGATCCGAGCTTCCAAAGGAACTAATCTAATACAATCAATGTGATTTTGTATGTGTCTTGTATTAAGTATCCTTAAAATGAAATTTAATGTCTGTCTACAACAATATTGGGTCTCTATAGTTGGTATCAGCATGAAGGTTTGGTCAAACTTTGGAAACTAGGATATGGAAACTTTACTGAGTTCCCTAGAGGTATTTCAAAGGTATGTCTATTGATGTTCGTAAGGTTAAGTATAAGTATAGGTTATAGTCCTAGAATTATGATAATGATAAATAATTACATGGGATTAAACATATGATGTTCGAGATTGAACATAATCCCCCTTGATTATGTTGTTTTACTTGTATTATTTTCTCCTCTCACACTATTCTTTTTGGGTTTTAGGAAATGGATAGAAACAAGAAGATTCATGTTAATGGAGAATTTGATGGAAAATAGAATGATATTTTTCATGAAAAACCAAATGAAATGGGATTTGGAATGCGAAATATCATTATTATTCATAATAAAAAATCTCATAATATGATGGATAATCTCAACTTTGGTAATTTTTCCAACTTAGCTAATAAGAGAATGATGGAGTTTCATGGTGATTATAGTGGAACGAAATTTCAATTTCCCTCATGTAAATCATGTGGGAAAAGGAATCAAGGAAAATGTTTCAACAAAACTAGAAAATGGTTTGGGTGTGCAAAAGAAGGACACAAAGACACTAATTTCAAAGAAAAATGTTTAGTTAACTCAATGGACAAGGATAATAGTATTTATAATATAAGGCCCCAGCCTTAAACCTTACTTAATATTGAATTAAATTAGTAATTCACATTGAGGATCTTTTCAGGTCTAGAGTTTTAGAGAATTAGGACATAACTATTACATCTCAAAAGATTACAAAGTAGTCGCTTCTACTAAATTTCCATAAAATAAAAACTCTTAAAATGAACCATGTCTAGTTCCATGTTTTAGGTAGCAGGACTTTCCCTTGATCCCATCCTTGACCGTATTCCACGTTAAGTCCTGTGAAAAAAATTTCAAAAACTTGGGATGAGCATAAAATGCTCAGTAAGGGATACACAAAGAATGAAAACTGTTAGTTTTTGAATACTACAAGTAAACCATGTGTACTTTTTCAAAGTAATACTTTTCACCTTTTCGAAGTAGTAAAAACTCTTTGTTGAATAAAAGTTCATTACTTACCCTTCTGTAACCAAAAGATTACCATAAAACCCATATAAATATCACATAACATATAAAGGAAACTTGGGACATAAACATACTTAAGTGGAATAACCATAAGGTCTACTCCCACACATATCACTTAATGGAATAGCCATTCGGCCAACTTCCATACATACTTAATGGAATAGACACACAGCCGACTTCCATACCCAATGCATTGGAGGTTATAACGTAACCACCCGTCCTGGTATTCACGGCACCACCTGTCATATGGTTTATCACGTAACCACCCGTCAAATGTCCAAGTACCAATATAAAATCATAAAACATAAAACCAATATAAAGGAATGATTACATTTCCACATTTAAATATATCATAATAGAATCCTTTATCAAAACCATTTTCAATTTCAAAATACATAAAAGAGTATATGGTATTTATTTTTTTTTAAAAACATTACGGCTTGTTGAGGAAGCCAAAGACCAAATAATACTCGCGGCGGCGGAAAAGGTCATTGTCACCACGTACGTAAAAAAACATTCCTTTTTGTCGTTTAGTAAAATGCTTCGTAGAAATAGATTCCTTTCATATAAAAGTAAAAGTCAAAGGGGTTTATACACCGTATAAAAGAAGGTTGTGTATAAAACAGAATATGCCTCAATGAAAGGAGATTGAGACGAAGTCCCTTGCAAAGACTGTATCCTTGGTTTAAGGATAAATCAATTGCATAATTATGTGTGACAAAAGAATACACCAAATATAAGAGGATATTTAGTGTAAAATAATTAGTGGTTATTCACACATATTCATAGTACAACATATTCAAGGATTACAAGTTTATCCCAAATAATCAAAATTGGGTTAAAAAGTTCTCTTGCAAAAATTTGACAGCCTAACGACATCAATTCAAAATTCAGAAAATGATTTGATGAGAGATAAAAAGGGAATCTCATCACTTGGACATAAAATTTACATCAATAAGGATATAAAGGAACATATCCCAACATAATATTAAGTGAATTAAAATACATAACAAAAGAAGTCTTTTAAAAAGAGGAGGGTGAAAGGTCACCTTACCAAGTTGGGTAACTTTCGAAATGTACACCCCTTGGAAGAAGGGTCATAAAATGAAGATGTGAATACCCATAAATGAAATTATACTACAAAAAGTGTATAATAATGGGCAGTACATACACCACTCAAAGGAAATTCTGGCAAATGTAGCATAAATCTCACGGGAATAAAAGTGAGATGAAAAATCCCTTACGAAAACTTGGCAGCCTAACGGCGCCACTTAAAACATTCAAAATGGATTGATGAGATCAAATAGAGTATCTCATCATATTACAATAAAATGTACTGAAAGAGGAATATAAAATAACATCCCCCATCATATCAAAGAGGAGCTTAAAAGAAGTGACAAAAAGGAGAGTACTTAAAAAGAAAGAGAGAGGTTAGATCTCTTACGAAAATTCGGCAGCCTAACGGCGCCTCCCGAAACTTCAAAAATGGATTGATGAGAGAGAATAGGATCTCTCATCATATGAAAAATAAAAATTACATTAAGATTAATATAAAAGAACATCACAATAATAAGAAATATGAGCTTTAAAAGGAATGACATAAAAGAGTGTACTTAAAAAGAAAGAGAGGAGTAAGATCCCTTACCTCGGGTCCGACTTGACTCGACCGTTCTTTAACGTCCTGAATAATAAACTTGTGTTAATTTATACTTGATTAAGAACCTTTTTAATGTTCATTATTCCTTTTATATCACTTATTTACATTTTATAAACATTATGTAATCATTAAGTAAATAATGTTTGTTTTGTTGATATTTGGTTCTTAAGTCAAAAGTGAACTTCTTACAATTACATGTTGTTCGTGTGGTCAAAGGTTCTTTATATCCATAATGAAATTCCTGATTTGGATTTCATATATATCATATATATCCATCATATACATGTATTCATAATATTACATAATCATTTATAGGTAAGAAATGAAATGCACTGTTCATGGAGATGGTAAGTCGTACGTACGCATGAACGCTCCTTTCATTTCTTTGGAATTAAAACTAAATGAGAGGTATGTATATTTTAATTCCAGAATTATATTCATCATTTAGATATATCATTTATTATATATATCCATTATACACATGTACTTTTAATAGTACATTACATTTGGGGATAAGAAATGTAATGCACCGTTCATGGAGACGGTAAGCTGTACGTATGCATGAACGCTACTTTCATTTCTATCTCATACTTTAATGGAATGAAATAATAATGATATAGAGGTATATTATAATTCCAGTATAAAATCATATATAATAACTTTAAATCCATCCTTTACACGTCCCATATATGGAATTAACGAATCACATCACATTGAGGGGGTGGTAGTCCGCGCTTCCTTAAATGAAGATATCGTGTTTACCCATAATGGAAACCATAAAAGTATGACCAAAATTAAAAATACATAAGATTGAGGAAAACATAAACATATTATATATCATATATAAATATAGTGTCATCTTAATGGCCACCTTTGAAGGTGTTAAAAGAATGTTGAACAATCATCGTTTCGGGAGGCAGAAATTCGCCATCCACGGAAACAGTATGTTCTTTAACCATTAGATGTAGGTGTGTGTAAGTGTAGCTCGAATCCTTCTTATAAAAACATCCTAGTATATTGAGGATACTGTATTTTTTACAAAATAAAATAATAAAAAGATTTTAGAGGGTTGGAGAAGCAAAATAAAACAAAAGGACTCAAAAGAAGACAATACCTTAAAATCAGGTAACTCCCCTTAGTTTGAGCTCAAATGCTTCCTTGGGAAGACTTATGCCCAAAGTGAGGCTTAAAGGAGTAAGAGAGGTATGTGGAGAGACAAAATGGGCAGGTTTTGGCCGAGCCAAAGGCTTTGGGAGTGTGTGTAAGGAGGTAGAGGTGGGGGCCTTTTATAAGAGGAGGGGAGGGGCACTCTTGGAAGGTAAAGAAAAGTCACTTTATTTTAAAATGGTATTCGGATTTTAGAAGTCCCAAATTGATTTGTTTTGAGGATAAGGTGATAAGGGTTCTAAATCCACTCATCCAATAGGTTTTGGACATGTTTAGGGATTATATATTACATTATCTTTCTATTTTATTTAAATCGTTAAATAATGAGGTCATCGCTGCATCATCATGATGTCATAAATAATTTAATTTATTTAATGTCTAAAAATTATAAAACAAATACTATGATGTAGGAAATATTTTTATATTTCCAATTACTATTTATAGTCAAAAATCTGAATTGTATAACCCCATGTAAAATTTTTTTTTAGTAAAACATTTCATGTTTGTGTCATTTTTAATTAAACTTTAAATAAAAAGATATTAATGACATTTTCAAACAGCAGTGGCTTCATGGGGTCCCCAAGTTGACCCATGGGTTGTCTTGGTCGGCCATGGCACATCAAATGAGGTTTGGACATGTGTCAAACTCATCTCATATTATAAAAACATTATTTTTACCTTAAACTACACTAATTACCACTAATCACGATTAAAAACTTTATAAGTTACTATTCACCCAAAAAATTATTTTTATCCCATTGAACCACATTTTACTTCATAATGACAACCATTTATGTCGGATTTTTGATATTCAAAACACAAAGATGGCAAAATTTCATTTAAACGGAAAATTCAGTTTTTATAAGTACCACTTAGTGGTTTCACTATTCATCAAAAATTGAAGTTTTTCAGAAAAATCCCAAAAATTCACCCTAAGCTATATTTGATATTCTGAATTCAAAAATGAATTATATTTTACAAAATTCACAACATATAAGTTGCATTAATTAATTTAATCATTAATTTCTGCTGTCAGAGCAAATAGCGTGTTTTTATGAAATAATAAGTATCAAAAGATTGACACTAGTTTAAGTCCGATTTCAATGTGAAATTAATTCCAACAACCACTATTGGATTTAATGGTAAAAATATTTTATTATTTAATTTTAAAACCAATTAAAATGATAATATAATCATATAAATAAATTATATTAAAAAAGGTTTTGAATTAAAATACAACATTTTACACTATTCATTAAAAAAATGAACTTTATCGGAAAGATACCAAAAATTTACACAAAGTAAATTGTGATGTCCCGATTCTAAATAAGAGTTTCATTTGGTCTAAAAGAATTTTTAAGAGTGAACAAAACTATATTTAATGACGGTTCGCCGTCAAAAGGTGATAAGTGGACCCTTAGTGAAAATTAGGATATAAATGCCAAAAAATTGAATTCTTTCTGTATTTTAAGCCTTTATCTTTTATTGGATAAATGTAAAAAAATTTAAAAACATATATAATCATATTTTAGTTATTTATATCCATTCCCGCCAATACAACGGCTACATGTTAACTACCATTTAAATAAATATTATTTTATTATTAGAGTGCAACGTAAGATTTCCAAAAAACTCGTTGTTGCGTGTTGGGTACGCCATGGAGCATAGCGTCCCCTTTAAAGTCATATTAATATTTTTATTCAAAAATATGGATAAATATGAAAATTTCATATTCTTTATTTACCTAGGGTGTTACATCCTTCCCCCCTTTTGGGAATTGCATCCTCTCAATTTTTAAAATTGAGCTTGGAAACATCCTTGAATGTCCCACATCAGAACAAGAGTCGGTAAAACAATCACTTTAAAATAAAGGAAGATAAGTACATAGGTCACCCGAGTTAACCCATACTAGGATTCCATGTAAAATAACATGGTAATGGAAGAAAAATTAAAGGGTCATGTTCTTGAGAGAGAGTGATAGTAACCATGTCTAGGAGAAAGTTAACCATAAGAAAATCAAAAACTTGTGATGGGTTAAAAGGTGTTGGGTTCCCCAGTAGGAAAATTTAATAGACAAAATTTTTGTTTTAAGTTACTTTTTATTGAGGAATTTATTCATAAGGAAACATAATCACTTATCATGTTGACTTTCAACTTTTAAACAAACTCATATTTTCTCCAAAAGACGAGTATTTAGGAAGACTTGTTCACATTAAGAGTACCATAATCAAATTCTAGAGAATAACCTAATCCACAAAAGAGAACTATATAATTCCCATGTCTTTAGACCAAAACCAAAACCAAAAAGGCTAGTACAATATCAGATAATTCAGAAAAGGATAACCCTTTATAAAAAAATCTATTCTTAATCTCCAAAATTCATCCAACAAAACCCAAAGTTCAACGAGGACCATTCGATAATCAGTTTTTCCATAAAATTATTCAAAGTAACCCAATATAAGATTGAAACCCAAATATTTGAAGGATTTAGTCACATAGTCTTCCAAGTTAAATCGTAACATTTATCTCCAAACAACATCAGTTGCTCTTAATGTCTCGTATTGAAAAGTAATTAACCTAATCACATATCCTCTATGATAGGTTAATAAATTTCCATAGATAACCCAAAATCAGCTTACTATTAATTAATATAATCATCTAACTAAAAAAAGAATCAGTCAAACTAACCATGGACTTCACGTAGTCCAGTGGTAGGTGATAAATACCAGTTGCACTTTGGTTGTGGGTTTGATTCCCGCAGCTTCGTCCGACGCGACGGGTTGTCACACGGTCTACGTGTTGTCCTTTTTCCAAAACTATATAATTCTCAAAACATTTCCCAAAACAAGATAAAATCTTCAAAAACAAACATAACATATTTTAACCTCAAGTTTATCTCATGCCTTTCACTTCCATCATAACATATAGTAACCCATAATTACCTCAAAAGTATGGATCATATAAACCCAAATGATTACCTTTATAATTATTACTTGAACTTCCACATCGATTGGTCATATCATACATGATGCATTATAGGACATACCAAGGTTAAAGTGGTAGATCATGACACCTTGATAGTTGGTTGAGGATAAACACAAGAGTTTTCATTACAGCTCCCATATCATTCAGTTGCTCTCTCAGAAAACTATCACAGTTTCCTTCACATCCACCGTTATCTTGGTGCCTGCTACATCCAGCCATTTACTAAAACCAAAAAGTGTCAGTGTGAGTATAACAACAAAACCATCATGTACTAATGAGGGAGATAACCACTAAGATATACTTACTCATTCAGTTTATATAAAACTAGGACTCTTTCTGAAATCCAATCCATTATGGTACTGTCACTTATGCTTAGAGAATACCCTAACCTCTAAAGTTATCTAAACCGACCTTTGATACCAACTATAAGGCCCCATCCTTAAACCTTACTTAATATTGAATTAAATGAGTAATTCACATTGAGTTTCTTTTCAGGTCTAGAGTTTTAGAGAATTCGGACATAACTATTACATCTCAAAAGGTTAGAAAGTATTCGCTTCTACTAAATTTCCATAAAATAAAAACTCTTAAAATGAAACATGTTTAGTTCCATGTTTTAGGTAGCAGGACTTTCCCTTGATCCCATCCTTGACCCTATTCCACGCTAAGTCCTATGAAAAAAATTTCAAAAACATGGGATGAGCATAAAATTCTCAGTAAGGGATACACAAAGAATGAAATCTGTTAGTTTTTCAAAACCACAAGTAAACCATTTGTACTTTATCAAATTAATACTTTTCACCTTTTTGAAGTAGTAAAAACTCTTCATTGAATAAAAGTTCATTACTTACCCTTCTGTAACCAAAAGATTACCATAAAACCCATATAAATATCACATAACATATAAAGGTGACTTGGGACATAAACATACTTAGGTGGAATAACCATAAGGTCTACTCCCACACATATCACTTAATGGAATTGCCATTCGGCCAACTTCCATACATACTTAATAGAATAGCCATACGGCTGACTTCTATACCCAATGCATTGGAGGTTATAACGTAACCACCCGTCCTGGTATTCACAGCACCACCCGCCATATGGTTTATCACGTAACCACCCGTCAAATGTCCAAGTACCAATATAAAATCATAAAACATAAAACCAATATAAAGGAATGATAACATTTCCACATTTCAATATGTCATAATAGAATCCTTTATCAAAACCATTTTCAATATCAAAATACATAATAGAGTATATGGTATTTATTTTATTTTAAAAACATTACGGCTTGTTGAGGAAGCCAAAGACCAAATAATACTCGTGGCGGCGGAAAAGGTCGTTGTCACCTCGTACGTAAAAAAACATTCCTTTTTGTCGTTTAGTAAAACGCTACGTAGAAAAAGATTCCTTTCATATAAAAGTAAAAGTAAAAGGGGTTTATACACCGTATAAAAGAAGGTTGTGTATAAAACAGAATATGCCTCAATGAAAGGAGATTGAGACGAAGTCCCTTACAAAGACTGTATCCTTGGTTTAAGGATAAATCAATTGCATAATTATATGTGACAAAATAATACACCAAATATAAGAGGATATTAAGTATAAAATAATCAGAGGTTATTCACACATATTCTTAGAACAACATATTCAAGGAGTACAAGTTTATCCCAATGAATCAAAATTGGGTTAAGAAGTTCTCTTGCAAAAATTTGACAGCCTAACAGCATCAATTCAAAATTTATAAAATGAGTTGATGAGAGATAAAAAGGGAATCTCATCACTTGGACATAAAATTTACATCAATAAAGATATAAAGTAACATATCCCAACATAATACTATGTTAATTAAAAGACATAACAAAAGAAGTCTTTTAAATAGAGGAGGGTGAAAGGTCCCCTTACCGAGTTGGGTAACTTTCGAAACGGACACCCCTTGGAAGAAGGGTCATACAATGAAGATGTGAATACCCATAAATGAAATTATACTACACAAAGTGTATAATAATGGGAAGTACATACACCACTCAAAGGAAATTGTGGCAAATGTAGCATAAATCTCACAGGAATAAAAGTGAGATGAAAAATCCCTTACGAAAACTTGGCAGCCTAACGGCGCCACTTAAAACTTTCAAAATGGATTAATGAGATCAAATAGAGTATCTCATCATATTACAATAAAATTTACTGAATAAAGAATATAAAAGAACATCCCCCATCATAACAAATATGAGCTTAAAATAAGTGACAAAAAGGAGAGTACTTAAAAAGAAAGAGAGAGGTTAGATCTCTTATGATAATTCGGCAGCCTAACGGCGCCTCCCAAAACGTCCAAAATGGATTGATGAGAGAGAATAGGTTATCTCATCATATGAAAAATAAAAATTACATTAAGATTAATATAAAATAACATCCAAATAACAAGAAAGATGTGCTTTAAAAGGAAGGACATAAAAGAGTGTACTTAAAAAGAAAGAGAGGAGTAAGATCCCTTACCTCGGGTCCGACTTGACTCGACCGTTCTTTAAAATCCTGAATAATAAACTTGAGTTAATTTATACTGGATTAAGAACCTTTTTAAAGTTCATTATTCCTTTTATATCGCTTATTTACATTTTATAAACATTATGTAATCATTTAAGTAAATAATGTTTGTTTTGTCGATATTTGGTTCTTAAGTCGAATGTGAACTTCTTACAAATACATGTTGTTCGTGTGGTCAAAGGTTCTTTATATACAGAATGAAATTCCTGATTTGGATATCATATATATCATATATATCCCGAATATACATGTATTCGTAATATTACATAATCATTTATAGGTAAGAAATGAAATGCACTGTTCATGGAGATGGTAAGCCGTACGTACGCATGATCGCTCCTTTCATTTATTTGGAATTAAAACAAAATGAGAGGTATGTATATTTTAATTCAAGAATTATATTCATAATTTAGATATATCATTCATTATATATATCCATTATACACATGTACTTTTAATGGTACATTACATTTGGGGATAAGAAATGAAATGCACCGTTCATGGAGACGGTAAGCCGTACGTACGCATGAACGCTACTTTCATTTCTATCCCATACTTTAATGGAAAGAAATAATAATGATATAGATGTATATTATAATTACAGTATAACATCATATATAATAAATTTAAATCCATCCTTTACACGTCCCACATATGGCATTAATGAATCACATCACATTGAGGGGGCGGTAGTCCGCGCTTCCTTAAATGAAGATATTGTGTTTACCCATAATGGAAACCATAAAGGTATGCCCAAAATGAAAAATACAGAAGCTTAATTAAAACATAAAAATATTATATATCATATATAAATATAGTGTCATCTTAATGGCCACCTTTGAAGGTGTTAAAAGAATGTTGAACAATCATCATTTCGGGAGGCAGAAATTCGCAATCCACGGAAACAGTATGTTCTTTAACTATTAGATGTAGGTGTGTGTATGTGTAGCTCTAATCCTTCTTATAAAAACATACTAGTATATTGAGGATACTGTAGTTGTTACAAAATAAAAGAATAAAAATAGTTTAGAGGGTTGTTGAAGCAAAATAAAACAAAAGGACTCAAAAGAAGACATTACCTTAAAATCAGGTAACTCCCCTTAGTTTGAGCTCAAAGGCTTCCTTGGGGAGACTTATGCCCAAATTGAGGCTTAAAGGAGTAATAGAGGGATGTGTAGAGACAAAAATGGTCAGGGGTTGGCCGAGCCAAAGGCTTTGGGAGTGTGTGTAAGGAGGTAGAGGTGGGGGCCTTTTATAAGAGGAGGGGAGGGGCACTCTTGGAAGGTGAAGAAAAGTCACTTTATTTTAAAATGGTATTCGGATTTTAGAGGTCCCACATTGATGTTTTTTTAGGATAAGGTGATAAGGGTTCTAAATCCACTCATCCAATAGGTTTTGGACATGTGTAGGTCTTATATATTACATTATCTTTCCATTTTATTTAAATCGTTAAATAATGAGGCCATCACTACATCATCATGATGTCATAAATAATTTAATTTATTTAATGTCTAAAAATTATAAAACAAATACAATGATGTAAGAAATCTTTTTATATTTCCAATTACTATTTATAGTCAAAAATCTGACTTGTATAACCCCATGTATAAATTGTTTTAGTAAAACATTTCATGTTTGTGTCATTTTTACTTTAACTTTAAATAAAAAGATATTAATGTAATTTTCCAACAAAAGTGGCTTCATGGGGTCCCCAAGTTGACCCATGGGTTTTATTTGTCGGCCATGGAACATCCAATAAGGTAAGTACATGTTTCAAACTCATCTCATTTTATAAAAACATTATTTTTACCTTAAACTACACTAACTACCTCTAATCGCGATTAAAAACTTAATAAGTTTCTATTAACCAAAAAAATTATTTTTATCCCATTGAACCAAATTTTACTTTTTAATTACAACCATGTATGTCGTATTTTTGATATTAAAAACACAAAGATGGTAAAATTTCATTTAAACGGAAAAATCAGTTTTTATAAGTACCACTTAGTGGTTTCACTATTCATCAAAAATTGAAGTTTTCCAGAAAAATCCCAAAAATTCACCCTAAGCTATATTTGATATTCTGAATTCAAAAATGAAGTCTATTTTACAAAATTCACAACATATAAGTTGCATTAATTAATTTAATAATTAATTCCCGATGTTAGAGCAAATAGTGTGTTTTTATGAAACAATAAGTATCAAAAGATTGACACTAGTTTAAGTCCGACTTCAAAGTGAAATTAATTCCAACGACCACTATTGCATTTAATGGTAAAAATATTTTCTTATTTCACTTTAAAACCAATTCAAATGATAATCTAATCATATAAATAAATTATATTAAAAATAGGTTTTGAATTAAAATACAACATTTTACACTATTCATTAAAAAAATTTACTTTATCGGAAAGATACCAAAAATTTACACAAAGTAAATTGTGATGTCCCTATACTAAAGAAGAGTTTTATTTGGTCCAAAACAATGTTTAAGAGTGAACAAAACTATATTTAATGATGGTTCGCCGTCAAAAGGTGATAAGTGAACCCTTAGTGAAAATTAGGATATAAATGCCAAAAAATTGAATTCTTTCTGTATTTTAAGCCTTTATCTTTTATTGGATAAATGTAAAAACATTTAAAAACATATATAATCATATTTTATTTATTTCTATCCATTCCTTCCAATACAATGGCTACATGTTAACTACCATTTAAATAAATATTATTTTATTATTAGAGTGCAACGTAAGATTTCCAAAAAACTCGTTGTTGCGTGTTGGGTACGCCATCGAGCATAGCGTCCCCTTTAAAGTCATATTAATATTTTTATTCAAAAATATGGATAAATATGAAAATTTCATATTCTTTATTTACCTAGGTTGTCACATATAAGTCATCAACAACAATTAATTGTTTTAAATGTTGAATATAATGGAATTATGCAAATAGATTCCCTAAGGTAAAATCTCATGCTGAGAATCAACATGGACATATGGTTAGTATTTATGTAGCTGATGATGAAGATACTATAGTTGATATATGAGATTAAAGTAGCGTTATGGAATAAAATGATGAATCTCAGTAAATGGTTTATGAAGGTATTCGAATGAGTGCATGTTTAACTAGAGAAATGTTATATACATAATATAATGGTACTATGGAAAAAATAAACAATTAAGGATTGTTTCACTATTATTTTTTCTAAAGTATTTGATAGTATATGTTGAATGGTACCAGAAACAATTAAAGGTTATTCAGATATTTTTTGAAACCATATGATATGTTCATAATGAAAGAATAAGGACAAAATAATATGCTTGAAAGTATTAATGAGCTCATGACGGATAAAATGTCAAAGTGATATCATGGTTTGAGAATATATAATTTTTGGTATATTTGGTATATGGAAAAAGTTAATTTTGATATAAGACATGATTTCACTATGGTTCTACGAAAATTTATGTTTCATGATAATAAATGATTAAGGTATCTAGATGTTTGGAATGTGACAACCATGACTTGCTAAATGAGATATAGTAGAGAAAACATTAAGTAGATTTACTTCACCTCTTTCTAAAGTTTTATATTAACAGTTTTTGAATGTATTTTAATGTTATGCATTTATGGATAGTAAAATTTAAAATCTGGTTAGGGATTGTAAAATTAATGTATTATCTTATTATAGGCTGAGTTAGGCATAATTAATAATATGTTTTAAACTTTTTGTTCTGACATATGGAATTTCCTATCATTCTATCGTATGATCAGCTAACCCTGCAAGAATGAAAAATTCACTTTCATTTAATTAAATAATTGATGATGTGGAAATTGTTTAGCGTATGACTAATAATGATTTTACACTGAAATCAAGTAAGTATTTATCATTATGAAAAAATTATTCAACATTTGGGAAATTATTGTGAAAACAAAAAATGATATCCTAGTACCATCACATCCAATGAATTAGATGCTACCTTAGATCATGAAAAAATTGTTGCTTTGTGATTGTTGTGTTTTTTAGCCATGTTCTCTACAACTCTCCTTCGGATCTATATGGTTATATTTCTCTACCATATCCATGTTTTCACCTATCTTCTCTTATGTGGAAACCCAATGATGAGTTAATTTGGGTAACCATTCTGTTTAATCCTTTACTCTTTAAAATTACGTTTTAGTATTCCTTTTTATGTTGTTGGTTTCTATGAAACAAACTTTCATGTAGTAAACCATTTATAACCAAATGAATTTTGGGGGATAAATTCATTTTAACAGGTGTAGAATGTTACACCCCAATATTTTATGAGATAGATTCTATTATTTTCATTGTTGCCTTGTGTTTTAGGCTACACTAATATTTTCATTCTCTATACACAACACTGTGTTAGCTTGGAGAAAACACAACAATAATCTTTGTTTGTGTTACACACAATCCCAAGTTCATTTGATAGAATTTATTTCATGTAACAATGAGTATATATTTTGTTCAATATATAAATAAAATTAGTTTTCATTCTCTTATACATATCACCAAAGGAAGCATCCACTATGCGCAACACTGACTTGGCTTACGTTAGACACAAGAGCGACTTTCCTCGATAGCTTGCGTTATACACAATTCCAAGTTTCACTAAAAATGATATAATATTAAATATTATTATTTAATGGGAAATAATGTAGCTATTATACAAAGTATTGAACACATTTTTAATTTATATAACATTATAATTCATCTTACACATTTTTTTGAACATGAAATGAGAACAAAATCAATTTTTCAGATAAAAAAATTATTTTAAAAAAATGAAGTTTTACCACCTTTTGATGGCACACACATTTTAAATATAGTTTTTGACTTGTTTATAAGTAAAATTTCACAAAAGAAACTTCTTAATTTTAATCATGATTTAAAAATTTATGTAGGATAAATTTTTAAATTTTTTCTGATAACAGTAATATTTTTTTGAATGGTAGAAATTCGCTAAATATTACTCAAAGAAAACTATTTTTATAGAGATAATTTATATGGTTAATTTATAATAATGAATGGTTTTAAATTATAAATAGAATATATTTTTACCATTTAATATATCTTAAGTCATTATCATTAATTTGATATTGAATTCATAGGTAAAAATGTTTCAATCTTGGGTTATGTTTTAACTTTTAAACCCCATTTCTCCACAGTATTAATTTCAAATTAATTCCTGCAAATTTTGTGTTTTGAATATGTGAAATGGGATACCATATTTAGAATCAGAAGGTCCTAAATGTGTAAATAGGTAATTTTTATTTTTAGGCATTATGAATAGTAACATCAGTAAATATTTTATTTACCATCGGTAAAGGGTAAATATGGTAAATAAGGGTAAAAAATTATTATTATAATAATATTAAACTACCCAAACTTGTGTACTAACCCTACTGGATGTAATAGTTCCCACAATGGTCATCTTTAGGTCAATTGTGGGACCCCATCGAGTAACATGTAAGTGAAAATATAATTTAATTACTTTTAATTTAATGTTATGGAAAATATAACCTAAACATATATCATTTACTAAAACAATTTTAATATGGTGCTATGTAAGTGATATCTTCAACAATAAATATTTATTAATATTATAAAATGATTTTATAAATCATAATATTTTATTTGTAATTTTAGGACATTAAATTATAAAATTTAATTATGATATGGTAATTACATTAACCCACAATGTGTAAATAACATGATATCACAGTAATATTAAAAGGGTAAAATGAGGGTTAAACAAACAAATATAAGGTTATAATAATATTGAAAACATGTAAAATAACATATTATATGATGGGTATTGGAAAATAAATCATCTTATTTTATAATTAAACAATATTTGGAACATTTTAAAGAAAAATAGAATTTATAATAAATTAATATTTTGGAACTTTCATAATGTGCCCCTCTCCTCTCATATAAACGAGAACCTCCTCCATCTCCAATACACTCTATTTTTATCCTTCAATATCTTCCCAACCCTACACATTTCCCTTATCAACTTTTCTATTTACATTTTAGAGGTTTTGGTCTTCTCAAAAGACCAACTCTAGTGCCCTAAGAGGATGTTTAAAGAGGCACATCGAGGAAGAGGTAATCTCTTCTACTGATTCTTTCAAATTTATTTCATCTTCTACATATTCTTCATTAGGTGTTTAATTATAAATAATATCATCAGTATAACTCATATACTTATATGTAATTATAAATATGAAACAACTATATTTAAATTTATATCTATCCTATGAGAAATGAAGTTATCGCGCGTGCGTACGTAAGGATTATCATCTCCACACCATGGTGTAATATGTTGGCCACCACCACCTTAAATGGAATGGGATAATGGTGGAAAAAAATCTATATATTATTATTATAAAATGATACTATTTCTATGATATTATACACCATCCAATTAAATACCGTTCAACAATTATGGGAACGATGTCACGACCCGCCCTCGGGGTCCGAGCCGTGACTACCCCAAGCCCGCCTTCCATAGGCCAGGGGCTGGCGACTAGCACCAAGGCGTAAATCCCGGTAAAAAGGGAAGGCATTGCCTTTGAAAAGTAAACACACACCACAGAGTAAACAAGCGGAAGTAAACACTAAACAAGCAGAGTACAACTGAAAGTGCGGAAAAGTAAATGGGCCAGAATACAAACCCAAACTGAAAGTAAAGTACAACTCGAAAAGGGAAAAACAGCAACTGTAAAGTAAAGGCCGCTACTCCGAGCTGTCCACCGGAAATCCCACCTGAAGGGTGGGTACAGAAAGCTCCTCTGCTCCACGGGTCCCACCGTCCGCTCCGAGCACGTCCCGCCCAGTGGTCCACCTCCGGGTACCGTCCTGCTGTGCAAGCCTCAGCTAAGGTCTACGATGTCCGTCGTCTGCAACCAACACAACGTAGTGCGGGCAAAGCCCGTGCAGGGGTGAGTATAAGCTACTCAGTAGGGACCCCGAGACCCCAGAAGGTCTCTCAAATCCACAAAGGATAAACAACGAAGAAAAGTACAATCACGAAGTAACAACCGACACTGCTTAGGTATATGCCCATACATATACCTAAGTCATCAAAATACGCTCCATCCTCCGAGCCCAAGTACAACTCAGTCCACACAGGAAAGTATACGTATTCCACATAGGAAAGCAGAACATAATCCACACAGGATTGCACAACAAAATCCACACAGGAAAACAACAGGATTCAGCTCACACAGGTATACTTCTTCAAGGACGATAAAGATGATCACTGATCCATCTAAGTCGTCGGACCCACGAAGGATCGATAGGTAACTAACCCCCGCAGAAGACCCACACAGGATCGGGCTCACACAGAACCTGTAGGCGCTGGCTCACACAGAACCGCTGAGCGCAAGGACCCACACAGGATCGGGCTCACACAGAACCTGTAGCACTGATCCACGTAGGATCGCTGAGTGCTGTAGTCGTCGTCGTCGAATCCACACAGGATCTCTGTACTGTCGTCGTCGAATCCACACAGGATCTCTGTACTGTCGTCGTAGCAGTCACAGTAGCAGTCGTAGCAGTAGAACAGTCGCAGCCAGCACTAGGGTTCCCGCACACAGCAAGCTCGTACGGAGGGTCCGCTCCACGAGCCGAGAGGCTGATACATCAACTGTCACGAAGACCGAAGTTGATGTATCCAAAAGTTCCGTATCGCCAACAGGAACTCAACGCAACAGACGGCGCGTCGATCGGACGCCCGGTCTGAGAGTTATTGGCATTTTCGTCTCCGGGGCCCGGTTGGTTTTTAAGGCAAAACCAACCCGACCGTACTTCACCTGCGTCCAAACCTCGGGCGGAGTATGCCAAAAGATCCGTCTCACTAAGAGGAAAACTACGCGACTGACGGCACGTCAATCGGACGTCCGTAGCTCAAGATATGAGCGTTTCCGCTCCGAAGGCCCGGTTGGTTTCGTGAACGAACCAACCCGGCCGAACTCAAAGTAACCCGAAACCTTGAGTGCGATATACCGAAACGACCGTCTCGATCCAAGGATCGCGTTGCCGCAGACGGTTCGTCATTCGGAGGTCCGAGGCTCAAGTTATGAGCCAAGAACCGAATCTGGTCCGAAACGGGGGGTCCGGGTCCGGGCCGACCCGGCCCGACCCCCCCCCCCCCCCCCCCCTGGACGGCGCGGCGGCCGGCGGCGGCGGACGGCGGCGGCGGCGGGCCGCGTGGCGGCGGCGGGCCGCGTGGCGGCGGCGGGCCGCGTGGCGGCGGCGGGAGGCACGCGGGGCTAAGCCCCGCGTTTCACAAGGCGGCACGGCTATAAGCCGTGCCTTGCAAAAGAAACGGCCCCCGCAAGTGGGGGCCGGCTGGATAAAAACCGGGGGGGCTTTGCCCCCCCCTCCTTTAATTGAACCGCCCCCCTCATTAAGAGGGGGGTTTGGAGAGCCGGCCGGGGGTTTAATCCCCCGGTTTTATGACATCCGGCCGGCCCGCTGGCCGGCCGGTTTTTACCAACGGGACCGGAAATTCCGGTCCCGCCCTCGACTTCCGACGCCGGCGGCCCGGCCGCCGGTCTTTCCTTCCGCCGCGGCCCGGAACCGGTCGCGGTGTTCGTCGTCCGGCGCGGTGCGACGGCACCGCGCCCCATTCGCCGTGCCATGAATCCTTCCAACGCGGCGCGACGACGTCGCGTTCTTGAAGACTCTCCTCGGCGTAGCGCGACGTCGTTGCGTAAATTAAAAGAACGATCGTCCGCGTGGTGCGACGGCACCACGCTACTTGTTTCCACCAACATAAACAAACATGAACGATGGAGGGGGGATTCGGCCGTGTTCGTGCGGTCCGGCCCCCCCCTCACGTTAAAGGAATAAAAACGAAACTTAAATAAATAAGCCACACGTTATACTTATCATTCATGATCAAGAAAAGGAGTAAGGAAACCAAAATGAAAACAAAAACCCCTACCTCGGGTTTAGGATTCAAAGGTTCGGCTACGCTCCGCGGAAGACGGCGTCGCGGAGGTCGGGTGTCGCGGTCGTCGTTCGTCAAATCCGTTGACGAAGTGCTATGCCCGAAGAGACACGACGTTGGCGGATCTTCGTTTGCCGACGAAGAAGGTCCGAGGAGGAAGAAGAGGTCCGAAGATACCGGTCGCCGAGTCGATGATCCTTGACGAAGTGTTATCGTTCTTCTTTGAGGATGAAGACGTTCTTCGTTCTTCGACAGAGCTTGAAGATGGGAAAGCTCTCCAAAGACAAACAAAGAACTCTAAATAAAATAAGACTACCTCTTATTTTATTAACACAACACAAAGAATTTCAATATTTGAAATTCAAAAAGGGGGTTTAACTCCCTTAATTAAATAAGGGTAACTTAAGCCATTAAAAGAGGGGTTAAGTACGTTGAGAGAAAAAGAAAAGACTTAGGGGTTCGTGTGGGCCCCACCACACTTAATCCTCCCAAGGGAGGTTAAGTGGGTGTGGGTCCCACTTCCAACCCCCTTAGGTAGTTTTTTTTTAATAAGTTAAAATAAAATTTGTTTTACACAATTTTATTTAACTTAACTGAAAAACCCCAAAACGTAACTTTCAACCTGCAACAAACGCAACTCCCGAAAAGGTCTCATTAAGCGAATATCGGCGCTGCGAGTTCATCGGTGCCCTCGGATTTCAATTTCGAGCACCGGATCAAAAGTTAGGAATTCCCGCTCGTTCGTTCACTGAACGTACCCGAGCCAAACTTCGGAAATTAATTCCGGGCACTCCGGGCCTCGGAATCAGGTGCCGTCTGAAACCGCGCTCTTGTAAAAATCCAAAGAAAATTAAGAAAAAATTTCCCTTGAATTTTACGGTCTTTACATTACTCCCACCTCAGGGCTTTACGTCCCCGTAAAGATACATCAAAAACTAGGGGAACAAATGAGGGTACTGAGCACGCATCTGAGCCTCCCGCTCCCATGTGCTCTCCTGGAGATTCCCGTGCTGCCATCTGATGCGCACAAGAGGAATCGATCGCCCACGTAGGACCCGCTCCTGTCGATCCTCTATCTCCACCGGGACCTCCATAAATGTCGCCCCATCGTCAACGTCAAGCTCCCCATGGTCAATGATGTGCGTCGGGTCGTGCACGTATCTCCTCAGCTGGGACACGTGGAAGACGTCGTGCACCCGGTGCAACTGAGGTGGTAGAGCCAGGCGATAAGCCACCTCGCCAATCCTGCTGAGAATCTGAAAAGGTCCGATGAAGCGCGGAGATAACTTGCCGCCTCGGCCAAATCTCCGAATACCACGTCGAGGTGAGACCCGCAAGAAGACGTGGTCGCCATCCTCGAACTCTAGTGGTCTCCGCCTCCTGTCAGCATATGACTTCTGCCGGCTCTGAGCTGTCCTCATCCGCTCCTGGATGACCTGGACCTTCTCTGTCGTGGCCTGGACCATCTCCGGTCCCACCAGTGCTGACTCCCCAGGGTCTGTCCACCACAAAGGAGATCTACATGGTCGGCCGTACAACGCCTCGTACGGTGCCATCCCGATGGTGGAGTGGTAGCTGTTGTTGTACGCGAATTCCACCAAGGGTAGGTGGTCCTCCCAGCTACGACCAAAGTCGAGGACACATGCGCGGAGCATGTCCTCGAGAGTCTGAATGGTCCTCTCCGTCTGACCATCCGTCTGAGGGTGAAAAGCTGTGCTAAGACGTAGCTGCGTCCCGAACGCCTCCTGCAACCCTTTCCAAAGCCGGGAAGTAAAGCGGGCATCTCGATCGGAGACGATAGATGATGGCACGCCGTGGAGCCGCACAATCTCCTGAACATAGAGACGTCCCAAGCTCTCCACTGAGCCCTGCTCTCTGATGGGTAAGAAGTGTGCCGACTTGGTGAGTCGGTCAACAATCACCCAGATGGAGTCGTGACCTCTGGAAGTGCGTGGAAGTCCAGTCACGAAGTCCATAGATATGTCGTCCCACTTCCACTCCGGAACCTCCAAGGGCTGTACCAAGCCTGCTGGTACCTGATGCTCTGCCTTCACCTGCTGACAGGTAAGGCATCGAGAAACGAACTCTGCTACAGCCTTCTTCATGCCCGGCCACCAATGCTGTCGTCTGAGGTCCTGGTACATCTTCGCCACTCCAGGATGTACCGCCAAAGGAGATGTGTGAAATTCCCTCAGCACTTCCTCTCGCAAAGCGTCTGGTACTACGGTACGTCCTCTGAAAAGGATGTCGTGCTCTGCTCCAAGGGAGAAACCATCAGGTGCCTGTCCCGAGGATATCTGTGCACGCCGTGTCTCGCAGTCAGTGTCCCCGCGCTGTGCCTCCCTGACTCGCTGCAGTAGTGGAGGAGTGACTGTGAGAGACTGAAGAAAGGCTGCTCCATCTCTATCCACGAAGGATATCTGCAAAGAGGCTAGCTGCTCCGTCGCCTCCTCGAGTAGCTGAATGCCCGTCCTCCTGCTGAGGGCATCGGCTACTACGTTCCCCTTCCCAGGTGTATAGACTATCTCAAAGTCATAGTCCTGGAGGAACTCGAGCCATCGTCGCTGTCTCAGGTTCAGGTCCTTCTGCGAGAAGATATACCTGAGACTCTGATGATCAGAAAAGACTGTAAAGCGCTCGCCCATCAGATAATGTCGCCATGTCTTCAGGGCGAAGACCACTGCTGCTAACTCCAGGTCATGGGTAGCGTAGTTCTGCTCATGCGGTCTCAACTGTCGTGATCCATAGGCGATCACTGCCCGCTCCTGCATCAGAACACATCCGAGTCCGGTCCCTGATGCATCGCAGTAGACTACGTACCCTACTCCCTCCTCAGGAAACCTCAAGATAGGTGCGCTAGTCAATCTCTGCCTCAGCTCCTCGAAGCTCTGCTGACAACTGTCTGACCACACGAAGGGTTTCCCCTTCTTCGTCAAAGCTGTGAGTGATGCCGCAACTCTGGAGAAGTTCGGCACAAATCTCCGATAGTATCCAGCTAGTCCCAAGAAACTCCGAACCTCAGTCACGCTCTTGGGTGGCTCCCATGCTATCACAGCCTCAATCTTCGCGGGATCCACTGCAACTCCCGCCTTAGAGATAACGTGTCCCAAAAAGTGGACCTCACGTATCCAGAACTGGCACTTCGAGAGCTTACCATAAAGCTGGTGCTCTCGGAGTGTGTCAAGAACAACTCTCAAGTGATAGGCGTGCTCCTCCTCTGTCGTAGAGTAAATCAGAATGTCGTCGATGAAGACCACGACAAACCGATCTAGGTATGGCTGAAAGATCCTGTTCATGAGAGCCATGAACACTGCTGGAGCATTGGTTACACCGAAGGGAATAACCAAGAACTCATAGTGGCCATACCGACATCTGAAGGCCGTCTTCTGCACATCCTCGTCTCTGACTCTGAGCTGATGATAGCCTGACCTGAGGTCTATCTTCGAGAACCACCGTGCTCCCTTGAGCTGATCAAAGAGGTCATCAATCCTCGGTAGCGGATACTTGTTCCTCACTGTCACCTGGTTCAGGCGACGATAGTCAACACAAAGTCGCAAGCTCCCGTCCGCCTTCTTGGCGAACAAAATCGGGGAAGCCCAGGGTGAAACACTGGGTCGGATGAACCCCTTGCCCTGCAAGTCCTCCAACTTTACCCGTAGCTCTCGAAGCTCGGTGGGGGCCATCCGATATGCTGGGGTGGATATCGGGGCTGTCCCGGGGTACAAGTCAATATAAAAGTCTACCTCTCTGCGAGGAGGTAGCCCTGGAACGTCGTCGGGAAAAACGTCCGCAAACTGATCCACCACTGCAGGAAAACCAGGACTCCGCACGTCAACTTCTCCAAGGATAAGGCTAGCCAACTGATGAGTGATGGGCTGTCCTCTCCTCCGCGGAAGTCCATCCTGTGCTGCTAAGGTTCCCTTCTCTCCGGTGAAGGTGAACCTGCTCCCGTCGGTGCGTACACATCGCACCTTGCGCCTAAAACAGTCAATCTGTGCATGGACCGTAGACAGCCAATCCATGCCCAAGATGACGTCGTAAGGCCTCGACGCTGCTACAAGAAGATCCCAGCCGAAGCTCTCGCCTCCTAGAGTAAGCTCACACTGCCGGCACCAGTGCGTAATCGTCGAGTCTGCTCCCGTAGGAGTCTCTAGCCGTAAGGATCGAGCCAACGGCTCTGTCGGAATCTCCGAGCTCCGAACAAGGGCAGCGGCTATGAAAGAGTGACTCGCTCCTGTGTCTATAAGAACTGCAGCAAGGGTGGAATAGACACAGATAGTACCTCGAATCATCTCGGGTGCGTCGTGGTCGTAGGCCTCTGCTGCCTGGAGCTGTGCCTGTCGCTGCCCGCCAGCTCCCTGTGGTCGGGGTGGACCTCCTGGTGGTGGTGGTGGTAGAGCCTCAAAGCGTCGGCCACCACCAGCTGCTCGTCCAGCTCCTCTGCCTCGTCCGCCTCCTCCCTGCGGACCGCCACGGTCGACCCTCTGCCTC
Organism: Viscum album; assembly: GCA_963277665.1. Lineage (NCBI taxonomy): Eukaryota > Viridiplantae > Streptophyta > Magnoliopsida > Santalales > Viscaceae > Viscum > Viscum album. The sequence goes on along the minus strand of OY728119.1, from coordinate 1,005,199,523 downwards.
TGCCTCGGTGGTCCATCAACTGACTGCTGCTCCTCGGTACGGCGGGTCGGGCAGTCACGAGCCATGTGGCCCTGTCCGCCGCATGAGTAGCACTGTCTGCCTCTCGTAAGACTGGCTCCGCGCTGTGTGCCCCGCACTGCTGAGCCAGTGCCCTGAGGTCATCTGCCTGATGGTCTGGTCTGTCTGGACCCCTGAGTCATCCGTCGACTGCCTGCTGCAGATGACTCTGCCACGTGCTGCCCTGCGGTGGGTCGCTGTGCTGGTGTAGACTCAGCAAGGAAGCTCTCGATCAGAAGAGCCCGCTCCAGTACTCCTGTCTGAGTCGGTATGCTGAGGGAGATCAGCGACGCCCTGATCTCGTGTCTCAAACCCTGCTCGAAGGTCCGGGCCCGGAAGAATGGATCCTGTACCATGTCGGTCGAGTAGCGCGAGAGATCGGTAAATCTCGCCGAGTACTGGGCGACCGTCATGCTGCCCTGCCGCAGCTGTAGAAGCTCCTGGATGCGCACCGCTCGGAGGGTGGCTGGGACGAACTCAGAGCGGAAGAGGCTCTCGAAGTCCGTCCAGAGTAGAGATGTCTCATCGTGTACCTGGAGCATCAAGCTCCACCATCGTCCAGCTGCTGCGTAAAGTAGGCTCGCAGCGAGGATCACCATGAGGTCTGATGGTGTCCTCACTAGCCTAAACACTCGAACCACTGCCTCCAGCCAGTCCTCTGCTGCCTGGGGATCTGTCTCCCCACGAAACCTGGGCGGTCGCTGGCGCTGAAACTCATGCAGTGCGCTGAGGCGACGTGCGTCATCAGCGGCTGCTGCTGGAAGCATCGGGGGCTCGGCGGGTAAAGCTACCGCCGGTGCCACTACTGGAAAAGGGCCCTGCACCGAGGCCTCGTCGCTCGGTGGGCTGTCGTCTCGCTCGACTCTCGGAACCCTAGCTGGCTGCCGTCGTGGGGCCATCCTGAAAAGGAGAACAAGAGCACCATAGTCAGAACAGTATACCTGGTGAGCTGAATTAAGTAATCACAAAGAAAACTTGAGACTTTCATTAAGCAGATCAGTATACCCGGTGAGCTGACACAAGTAATCACAAAGAAAACTTTGAAACACACACGCAATCAATGTTTTCGTGCATTAAGTCGGAAATCAGAAGTCAGGGTCCTGGTGTACGGATACGTCGGCCGCCGCACCAACACTGGACTCCCTGGACTGATATCCACACTCAATACGCTAAACATTATTGCTTCACATAGAAAAGATCAGAGTTCGCGGTAGAACCGAACTCTCCTTTGATACCAATTTGTCACGACCCGCCCTCGGGGTCCGAGCCGTGACTACCCCAAGCCCGACTTCCATAGGCCAGGGGCTGGCGACTAGCACCAAAGCGTAAATCCCGGTAAAAAGGGAAGGCATTGCCTTTGAAAAGTAAACACACACCACAGAGTAAACAAGCGGAAGTAAACACTAAACAAGCAGAGTACAACTGAAAGTGCGGAAAAGTAAATGGGCCAGAATACAAACCCAAACTGAAAGTAAAGTACAACTCGAAAAGGGAAAAACAGCAACTGTAAAGTAAAGGCCGCTACTCCGAGCTGTCCACCGGAAATCCCACCTGAAGGGTGGGTACAGATAGCTCCTCTGCTCCACGGGTCCCACCGTCCGCTCCGAGCACGTCCCGCCCAGTGGTCCACCTCTGGGTACCGTCCTGCTGTGCAAGCCTCAGCTAAGGTCTACGCTGTCCGTCGTCTGCAACCAACACAACGTAGTGCGGGCAAAGCCCGTGCAGGGGTGAGTATAAGCTACTCAGTAGGGACCCCGAGACCCCAGAAGGTCTCTCAAATCCACAAAGGATAAACAACGAAGAAAAGTACAATCACGAAGTAACAACCGACACTGCTTAGGTATATGCCCATACATATACCTAAGTCATCAAAATACGCTCCATCCTCCGAGCCCAAGTACAACTCAGTCCACACAGGAAAGTATACGTATTCCACATAGGAAAGCAGAACATAATCCACACAGGATTGCACAACAAAATCCACACAGGAAAACAACAGGATTCAGCTCACACAGGTATACTTCTTCAAGGACGATAAAGATGATCACTGATCCATCTAAGTCGTCGGACCCACGAAGGATCGATAGGTAACTAACCCCCGCAGAAGACCCACACAGGATCGGGCTCACACAGAACCTGTAGGCGCTGGCTCACACAGAACCGCTGAGCGCAAGGACCCACACAGGATCGGGCTCACACAGAACCTGTAGCACTGATCCACGTAGGATCGCTGAGTGCTGTAGTCGTCGTCGTCGAATCCACACAGGATCTCTGTACTGTCGTCGTCGAATCCACACAGGATCTCTGTACTGTCGTCGTAGCAGTCACAGTAGCAGTCGTAGCAGTAGAACAGTCGCAGCCAGCACTAGGGTTCCCGCACACAGCAAGCTCGTACGGAGGGTCCGCTCCACGAGCCGAGAGGCTGATACATCAACTGTCACGAAGACCGATGTTGATGTATCCAAAAGTTTCGTATCGCCAACAGGAACTCAACGCAACAGACGGCGCGTCGATCGGACGCCCGGTCTAAGAGTTATTGGCATTTTCGTCTCCGGGGCCCGGTTGGTTTTTAAGGCAAAACCAACCAGACCGTACTTCTCCTGCGTCCAAACCTCGGGCGGAGTATGCCAAAAGATCCGTCTCACTAAGAGGAACACTACGCGACTGACGGCACGTCAATCGGACGTCCGTAGCTCAAGATATGAGCGTTTCCGCTCCGAAGGCCCGGTTGGTTTCGTGAACGAACCAACCCGGCCGAACTCAAAGTAACACGAAACCTTGAGTGCGATATACCGAAACGACCGTCTCGATCCAAGGATCGCGTTGCCACAGACGGTTCGTCATTCGGAGGTCCGAGGCTCAAGTTATGAGCCAAGAACCGAATCTGGTCCGAAACGGGGGGTCCGGGTCCGGGCCGACCCGGCCCGGCCCGACCCCCCCCCCCCCTCTGGACGGCGCGGCGGCCGGCGGCGGCGGACGGCGGCGGCGGACGGCGGCGGCGGGCGGCGGTGCGGCGGCGCGGCGGCGGCAGACGGCGGCAGCGGACGGCGGCGGCGGCAGGCCGCGGGGCGGCGGCGGCGGGCCGCGTGGCGGCGGCGGGCCGCGTGGCGGCGGCGGCGGGCCGCGTGGCGGCGGCGGGCCGCGTGGCGGCGGTGGGAGGCACGCGGGGCTAAGCCCCGCGTTTCACAAGGTGGCACGGCTATAAGCCGTGCCTTGCAAAAGAAACGGCCCCCGCAAGTGGGGGCCGGCTGGATAAAAACCGGGGGGGCTTTGCCCCCCCCCCTCCTTTAATTGAACCGCCCCCCTCATTAAGAGGGGGGTTTGGAGAACCGGCCGGGGGTTTAATCCCCCGGTTTTATGACATCCGGCCGGCCCGCTGGCCGGCCGGTTTTTACCAACGGGACCGGAAATTCCGGTCCCGCCCTCGACTTCCGACGCCGGCGGCCCGGCCGCCGGTCTCCTCGTCCCGCCACGGCCCGGAACCGGCCGCTGTCTCCTCGTCCCGCCGCGGCCCGGAACCGGCCGCGGTCTTCTCGTCCCGCCGCGGCCCGGAACCGGCCGCGGTGTTCGTCGTCCGGCGCGGTGCGACGGCACCGCGCCCCATTCGCCGTGCCATGAATCCTTCCAACGCGGCGCGACGACATCGCGTTCTTGAAGACTCTCCTCGGCGTAGCGCGACGTCGTTGCGTAAATTAAAAGAACGATCGTCCGCGTGGTGCGACGGCACCACGCTACTTGTTTCCACCAACATAAACAAACATGAATGATGGAGGGGGGATTCGGCCGTGTTCGTGCGGCCCCCCCCCCTCACGTTAAAGGAATAAAAACGAAACTTAAATAAATAAGCCACACGTTATACTTATCATTCATGATCAAGAAAAGGAGTAAGGAAACCAAAATGAAAACAAAAACCCCTACCTCGGGTTTAGGATTCAAAGGTTCGGCTACGCTCCGCGGAAGACGGCGTCGCGGAGGTCGGGTGTCGCGGTCGTCGTTCGTCAAATCCGTTGACGAAGTGCTATGCCCGAAGAGACACGACGTTGGCGGATCTTCATTTGCCGACGAAGAAGGTCCGAGGAGGAAGAAGAGGTCTGAAGATACCGGTCGCCGAGTCGATGATCCTTGACGAAGTGTTATCGTTCTTCGTTGAGGATGAAGACGTTCTTCGTTCTTCGACAGAGCTTGAAGATGGGAAATCTCTCCAAAGACAAACAAAGAACTCTAAATAAAATAAGACTACCTCTTATTTTATTAACACAACACAAAGAATTTCAATATTTGAAATTCAAAAAGGGGGTTTAACTCCCTTAATTAAATAAGGGTAACTTAAGCCATTAAAAGAGGGGTTAAGTACGTTGAGAGAAAAAGAAAAGACTTAGGGGTTCGTGTGGGCCCCACCACACTTAATCCTCCCAAGGGAGGTTAAGTGGGTGTGGGTCCCACTTCCAACCCCCTTAGGTAGTTTTTTTTTAATAAGTTAAAATAAAATTTGTTTTACACAATTTTATTTAACTTAACTGAAAAACCCCAAAACGTAACTTTCAACCCGCAACAAACGCAACTCCCGAAAAGGTCTCATTAAGCGAATATCGGCGCTGCGAGTTCATCGGTGCCCTCGGATTTCAATTCCGAGCACCGGATCAAAAGTTAGGAATTCCCGCTCGTTCGTTCACTGAACGTACCCGAGCCAAACTTCGGAAATTAATTCCGGGCACTCCAGGCCTCGGAATCAGGTGCCGTCTGAAACCGCGCTCTTGTAAAAATCCAAAGAAAATTAAGAAAAAATTTCCCTTGAATTTTACGGTCTTTACAAACGATATCATTGCTTGTGCGTATGTACGGCTTACCGGCACCACGACCCGATGAGATTCATTATCCATGTTAACCATTCAAGAATGATTATAAAGTATATATAATAAATAATAATGAAATATATGACAAAATAATGCTACTGGAATTATATATATATATATGTATATATATATATATCATTTACTTTCATTCAATTTAATATGGAAACAAAAAAGCGTTCATGCATACGAACGTCCTACCATCTTTAGGAATGGTGTATTCTATTCCATTTATCGATCTATTATATTTATTTATATACTGAATACTTATGATATTTAAATAATGATTAAATTATTCATGTTTATATATCATTATCTATGTAATAATATCAATAATAACATGTCCAAACACGTACGATAAATGAAACGATTATTACAAAAAATATAGTCTTAACATGGAATTGACAAATGTATGGGTAATATAACATCATAAGTGAATTATATATGATATAATAAATATAATTATGGTTTTTTAACAGTTTAATAATATTTTTAAACCAACTATATAGGATTTTTGGACAATTATAGAAGAAATGAGACCTCATGTAAGGGATAATTTTGCAATTTCATTTTTATCTGAGATTATTTATTTATATTTATTTACTAGGTTTATATTTCTCATCCATGTCCATGTATTCTATGTTTTTTTCATAAAACTTTTATTATTATTCCAATTATTTTTAATGTCACTCTTACCGCTTTTTTACATTTACTAGGTGGTATGGAAGGAATCATTATTTTACCATACGGGGTACTTTTTCACATTTTTGGTAAAGGTATGAGGAGAAAGTTTTTTTAACATATACAACATGAATTTATTTCTACATATTCATAAATTATTATTCTCATGATAAATACATTACACTATTTCATTTTTATTTTCAATTAATTTATTTCTATTTAAAATATCATTTCATTTCAAGAAAAGAATTTTTTTTGAAGAAGAAAGGATATTTTCCTCCAGAACTAAGATCAAGCGGGTTATCAAATTTATTTTCCATATAACATGATGTGGGGATATGTTTATGTCCATATTATTACATTGATTTTTTGTATTATGGAATTATTTTTATGAATTTTATTTATCTTATATTGATTATGTTAAGATTATATGATGTTAAAGAAACCCATTTTATTTCATGGGTTATGTAATGGTGAATGTGTTTATGTTTTGTGGCTCATGTAAGACTGATTTAATTATGATATTGGTGGGAACTATATCTCCTTCAAATCTATAAAATTATTATTTATATCTCATGAGATATCCAAGGCTGTAATGACAAGTAAATCCAGTTCAGTTATATTAGGATGGAACATCATGTAATCGTAGTTCAATAATGGACTTTATCTACTATGATGGTCATGGAAGCAATGCCCTGACTACTATAAATATCATATTATATTCTTAAAGGTCTTCCACAGTTACATGTTTTATTCCAATGATATTAAATCTTGGTTAGTCTTCTATTATGATGAATTCCTTATGTACTTCCGGGATTTATGACATTGCTCAAGATTGTGATGCATAAACTTTATTTTAATGTTTTTATGTTCAAATGTTTATGGTTTGTTTTATTTTCTCCATGTTTAACCTTACAGAGAATTTATGATCATCCTTTTTACGTTTTCATTTCCCTATGATATAAAGACATGTTTTTTGTAGGAAAACAAAAGGGGATGATCTTTCTGGTAGATTTTTAAAATCATTTACCATGATTATAAGTTTATGTTCTGAGTTTCCAATGGAAATAAACTGATATGGTCTTTGGTATTTTTTTTTTTCATGTATTAATTATTCCAAAAAAGAAATATATTGTCCATATTCATCATGCTTGGGTCTCTAATGTTACCCCATTAAGATTTCATGCATGAAAATTTATCATATAGCCACTAGAAGGTTCTAGGATGCCTCCATGAATCTTTTGATCATGTCATATTCATTACCCCAAGTCTCAGTTTCTTATAAATTTTTCATGGGTATATGATCAAAATAGTGTGTCTAACCCCATCTACACTATGCCCTTTATCCTTGGTTCAGATGCATGTGGCCTCCATTTCTCTATTTATGTGTGGGAAGCTCATGATCTGGGGAATAATAATCATCGAATAAGGGGTATTCTAAGTTTATCATATTTACCATACTAATGATTAACTCTTCTTCTAAAGAGGATTTTATTTGGTGGGGAAGTTCTTCTGAGCTAGATGTTGCAGGGAAGAAATCCAGAAGAGGTAGAGCTTAGTTCGTAGAGGAATATGACTCATCAATTTCTATTCCATCCTAATCCAATTAATCATAACAAATTTTAGGAAGCATCCATGATGTAACCTCTATTGGTGTTAGATTTATCGTGTTTCTACGCTTTTGTGCCATCATAGGGGGATGAGCTTGTTCAACTTATTTTCTTCTCATCAAATTTTTTAACCTTCCTGAACACCTAGATGGAATCATATTCCAATCAACCACATCTTCTAAATGCATAGTGATTATATATAACACCTTGTTTGATGTGTTATCCAGAAAGACTTTTTTGGAATTCACTATGCCTTGAAGGGATTATTTAATGATGAATAAGTCATAAATATTATCAACCAATGTTATATAGAGAGTGATATAGTCTAGATTATAACTGAGGTTAAACTCCTCTTGTTTTCTAGGATACGGTAACATTACCATGTTTTCATCCATCACATCCATTCAATAACCAAGAGATGATCATTTTTGAATCAGTATCCTTTATTCCCTGGTTCCTCAAATACAAGAAGACCCGTATTCCATTGTGGTTTTGGATATGGGAAATTATGTGGTTATAGAAACTATATAGTAGGTGTTGAGTAGTTTGGGACCAACATAGATACATGGATATTAACTTCTCCCATATTGAGAGTGAAATATATATGTTCTATTATACATATAATTTTACTCTATGTAATGGGAAGGGGTCGTGGGTTGGATCGGGTTTGAGGAATGAAGTCTTCAAGACATTGTTCCGTTTATACAAACATGGTGAACCCACCAAGAAACCTCATTAGGATAAAAGGTGTCTAAAAACTGACATAGATATTTTCATCATAGAGTTATATGAATTTATCCTATGAGATAAAGATGGCGGTTGAATTGGTTAGTCCTTTCAATATTGATTTGAAGTTGAAAAACATCTCATTTGTTCATTTATTTCATATTTATAGGCTGACGGTCAAATTTTTTCCATAGCATGGAACTTAATTTAAAATTGAACTAGTAGAAAAGTCCTTCCTTGGATTATATTTGAGTAGCCGTATGATGCTCCAAGGGACTACTTTATGTGCCTTTTATCATCTATATGGAGAATTTGACAGTTGATATGGTGGATCCACCATTATCTCAGGATGATTATTGATTCGTACCAAGGTTGAATGATTTTCATAACGAGGTGGAGGCTGTCGCCACAGCCGAGAGATGTCATGATCACTTTTGACCTACAAATTCATATATTCCATTTTTTGGGATTTAAACCAAGTATGATGCCTGAATTCCACTTTTTGTAGTGTATTGTCTGTTATTAAAATAGTTAAATTTTCCATAATCTGAAGATATTTCCCAGTTGGGATATAACCCATGGTTACCTCCTCATATTGTTTTCAATGTGTTTCTATTTAACTCTCTTATTACGAAAATTGTTTCTATTGTGGAAAGAACCTCAAATCTAATGGGTTCTAATAGGGATGTAGTTACACCAATCCCTTTTTCATTAAAAATGTGTCATATGAGAGGTTGTAGATAGTTATTAGAAGGTACCAAATTTTAGAGTATTCTTTGGTTTTGGATTCATGTACCCTTAGTTGGTGAATCCCGATTTTTCTCCTCTCAGGGTAGATTTTATGTGTCGCGGACCTATTCATTTTGTTCATGATGCAAAATGTCAAAAATGTTGAAGGTGCCAATATAATAGAGGCATATTGAGCAATGGTGGTTGGTCCATTACCATTGATGCAATAGACTGACCATATAGTACATTCACTAGGGTAAATATTCAATCCCTTGGCCACATTGGGCCTCTTTATCATGTCACCCAATCGTGGTACGACTACATTCTACATACTATTATCCCATATTAGTTAATGAATTGTGTCATAGAAGAGGTTTTTTGTCATGGTTGTCGAATGAGACACAACTAACATAGGTTTTTCTTGTTATGGGGGAAACATGTGGTATTTTCATCAATGATTTTACCATCTCAACCTAGAGAATACATATTCGATCTATGGTGGTGATTATAATGAATAAAATGCCCACATACCTACTGGATGGGATTTATTTTGGGTCTTAATCGAAATTGAATGGTCCTATTATCAAGGATCCAATGGCTCCATTCATGTATTTGATGACTCGTTGGATGTGAATACTGATATAAATAACCCAGCCCAATGGTATGGGTTGATCTGGAATAACTTTTGATTTCTTTATAGTCCTCTCAGAGGATGATGAACCACTTGATTTTAATTGAGAAAACAATTACATGAACCCAGGAGGATGGGGTGGGTTAACAAATCATTCCACTATGTCTCAAAATAAATCATGATTTGACAATTTGAGAGGTGGTGGTGGTGGACGATAATACCTTATCCTGATGATTTAAGTTCTTTCTTGGATTTCTAATATAGAATATACTACTATGGATCGTTTGATGCGGAAAAATTGCGATTGTGTAGGATCTAGGTGGTATGGAATCCCCTGATGAAAACCATTCCTTATAGAAACTCATTGAGTGATTGAAACATTGTTTTCTGTTTTAGATATTCATTTTTATTGGTTCATGGGGTCCCAATTCGGAATCATGTTGGCTATCCCCTATATCTGTTTGTGATGTTTGGAAATGGTTGAAGTAGGAGAATTCCTTTGTTGTGACCAAAAATCCTAAGCATTGCACAATCCCTTTATTTCACTGGTGTATATGACTTTATAAGAAACATTATCTAATAGGTTATATTGTTCCAATGGGTGTAAAAAATTTTAATGAAACATATGAACATTATCATAATATATGTATTCAGGATGTGGATTCAATGATTATCTATTGAAGATATATAATTAATTGGTAGAAACCATGGTTCGGATTGGTGCCGTGGTTTTCCAGTTTTGGATCATGATCCATAAAGATAACATCTAGGTATATCTAACGCCAATGTATTATGATGGTCTAGTGGTGAACCTCATATTAGTGAATATTGGTGTTTCTGGACAACATTAATTGATTTGTATACCATATATTTTGGTTTAGATATGGAATTCACTACTATTCTACCTCATTTGGGATCTAATTTTCGGAAGTAGCGAGGGGATAGAACATAAAGAGGAGATTTTTTATGGTTAAATAACTTCACATGTAAATGATGACTTCCTCTTTATTAGACATACACACCTTTGTATGCTCATTCCATAGAAGATGATTCTCAAGGTATCATTATAAAGAGAGTGGAGTGGTTCTTGATGTTTATGGGAAATCTTATACAGTTGACACCATTGTTTTAAGCCCCTATATATACGAAAGTGTCAAATTTTAAGACAAATATATATATATATATATATATATATATAGGTGTCTGGAAAATGACAAGGATTTCCTTGTATGTGGGAGAAAACATCATGGGGTGGTTGACCATAGTTTTTATCATTATTATAGTCCCTAAGATCCATCTCCACATGACCACGAGTATGAAAATCGTGATTAGGATCACATTATGCTTTAGTGTAATATTCAACATACACTTTTGCTGTTGAGAATATATATCGAACAGACACAAGAAAATTGACATTAATACGATTATGAATGTGTTCAATGTTCTAAATCATGGCCTAAATATGGCAACCTTACTTATGGAATTTTCCAGGGATATGAGCTTGCAAAATGAATGTTCCCGGAATATGCTTATCAACATCAGATGTTGCAAGATTATAAGATTGTGTTTGGGATTACTCAAAAATATGATGATTAATTTTTTCATTTTTTGACTAGAATATGAACCTAAACTGAGGAATGAGAAATTTCGAAATGGTGAGATTAGTTCAGGATGAGAGAATGAGCATGGTCCTGAGCCATTGTGTCTTGTGTCTGGTCTTCATTAGCAGGGGTTTAATATTTTCATGAGGTGTGTGCCCCACTAACTTGGTGAGCCTGATTGGTGTATGAATATGATCTTGGTCTAAATATGTATTATCCATTAAAATATTTTGGTGAACCACTAGAATAGGATATGGGATATGGGCATGCATCTATATTGCTTCAAAATGATGCAGGTGCAGCCGTTCTTCGATGTATGTAAGAATAGGTGTCTGGATTCCATGGCTTGTTGCAATATTCCTTGAAGATTAACTAATAATAATATGTGAATGTACCACGGCTTTTCCCAAAGTCACATGTTATCCCATCACAAACAAGGATATATGCCTAATATAGGGCCTTTGGAGTATGCCGCTAGAATTTTTATATAGAGACCTGAATTTTGACGTACATGGACATTACATTACTTTTGCGGAATACTTAATACATAACAAAAACAGACACACAAGGACCGTAATAGTATAGTGTCTTTGGAAACTCGGGAAAATAATCTTCTAATAATGGTGAAAGATCTTCAACATATCCCATAAAGATATTCCCCTTTTTTTCTTACCTAAAACCTTTCTTTATATCCTGGGAAAAAGAAAACATATAAAGGGTGAGCTCAAATTCATAGTAAGGGTAAGCATGGACAAAATAAAACAAATCATATACATTTGAACTTAAAAACATGAACATAATGTTTAAACTTAAAAATGTTGAGTAATGACATAAAACATGGAAGTACATAAGGTATAGATCATAAAGGAAAATTAATCATGATAAAATAGAATTGGAATAAAACATGTAATTGTGGAAAAACATTAATCACATGATATTATTTCCATAGTATCTAGGGAAATGCTTCCAAGACCATCTTAGTGGACAAAGTCTCTTACTGAATCGAGTTTACTTGCCGTTCCAGCCCTATATTACTGAACCAGATTTATTTGTCATTCCATCCATGTCTATCTCATGGGATATAAATCTTTACCCAATGCATTAGAGGCAGATATAGGTCCCACCCATCTCATAATGGAATCATTCTTATTGTTCCAAAAAATAAACAAACATCATTCATAATAACGCAACGAATAAAATGGATTTCATAAACATAATCCCATCATCACATAATCCATATAAAAAAATGGATATCATTTCATCATAAAAAAAGTGAAACCATGTAAATAATAGATACATTAAACATGAAACATACACATATGGAATAATGTCATCTTATATGGAAAATGGTTTTGATAAAACACTTGAAATGAATTATTGAGGAAAACATCCTTTCTTCTTCAAAATCATTTTCTTTTCACAATATACCATGCAATTTTAAAAGAATGGGATTTTGTTGAAAATAGTCATGAAATATTTTGGACGAAGCTTCATGAGAATAAGGCTTTATAAAAACCATAAAAATCCATTCATGCCGTATAATCTAAAAAAACATTATTCTCATACTTTGGCCAGAAAAGTCAAAAAGTATCTCATACGAAAAATGACAAAAGATTCCTTTCATACCTTTTACTAAAATCTCACCGAATGGTAAAATTGGATTTAAACAATTTTTGGAGGATTGAAATAATATTACATATTGAGGAAACATGGATGTGGATGATAAAATACACCCCAGTAAATACCAATGTATAAACTATCTCGGATAAAAATGAGATTGTGAGATTTTCCCTTACCTTTGGCCCGATATGCTTCATACGTATCTGAACCTCCTGTATAATTATTTAAATAATTTTATTGACTTATTACAGAATCGTATTCCTTGTTATGATATCATATATGGTTCACTTATGACTTTATATTACCCGTTCTTTTGTAAATCCCATGTTAAAGCACCGTTTTGTGTAAAATCATCTTATTTATCATACGTGTTTGGACTTGTTGTTTTTGATGTTATTATTACATATATCATGATTTAATTACTTCCAGAATGTAAATAATGATTTATATATCATATATATTCATTATATATCTAGCATATACATGTATTTATAACAGTACATAACATATGGAGGTAAGAAATGAAATGCACCATTCATGGAGACGGTAAGTCGTACGTACACTTGAACGCTACTTTCATTTCTATTTATTATTTTAATGGAATATGTATATTATAATTCCAGTATAATAGCATATATAACATCATTAACTCCATCCTTTATACATCCCTCATATGGCATTAACGAATCACATCACTTTGAGGGGGCGGTCGTCCGCACTTCCTCAAATGAGATCATCGTATTTACCCGCTATGGAAACCATAAAGTCTTGACATAATTGGGAATTAAAGAAGCATAAGGAAATCATAAAAATAATATATATCATATATAAATTGAGTTCCATCATAATGGCCACCGTGAGAGGCGGTAGGAGAAAATCGAACAATCATCGTTTTCCATCCACAAAAACATTATATTCTTCAACCATTAGATGGAGGTGTGTGTAAGTGTAGTTAGAATCCATATCATAAAAATATCCTAGTATATTTAGGATACTGGTTTTGTTACAAAATAAAGGATTTAAAAGAGTTTAGCGGTTGTAGAAGTATAATGAAAGAAAACAACTTAAGAGAGACCGTTAACTTTAATTTGGGTAACTTCCTTTGGATTGAACCAAAAGGAATTCTTGGTGTGCCTTCTGCCTAATGTAAGGCTTCAAGGGGGAGGAGAGGGATGTATAGATCTTAATTTTGCAGAGTTTTGACCAGCCAAATGTCTTGAGAGGTGTGTGGAATTGCATAGAAGTGGTCTCCTTTTAAAATGGAGAGGAGGGTCTCTTTAGGAAAGTGTGAAAGCATTATTTTATTATAAAAATATCTTCGGTTTCAAGAATTCCAAAAAACAATAATGTCGAAGATAAGATTACTCATATTCTAAATAAAATCAACCAATAGAAATTTGACAGGTTTTGGATAATATTTTAATCATTATAATCTTATTTATTTAAATCATTTATTAATGAGGTAAATAATGCGTCATTATTGTGTCATAAATAATTTAATTTATTTGATGTCTAAAAATTATAAAAAATACCAACATGTAAGAAATTGTTTTAGCTTTCCAATGAATATTTATAGTCGAAAAGATAATTTATATATCTTCTTATAAAAATTAATCACTAAAAGATTTTTGTTAATACCAATTTTGTCTTTACATTAAATTAATTAATCTAATGTTTCATTGTCTTTCAGAAGTGGCTACATGGGGTCCCAATATAGACCCAAGGATGCCCATGGTCGGCCATTACTCATCCAATTAGGTTTGGACAAGTTTTAAGATAATTTTGAATTATTATAATATTCTTTTAACCTTGAATTACCCTATTTTCTTTTAACCGTTGTAAATAAAAGTAAAAAGATACTATTCACCAAAAATTATTTTTACCTTATTGAACCACATTTTACTCCTGGATATTAACCATGTCTCTTAAATTTTCTAAATTCAACTCATAGAAGCGGTAAAATTAAGTTTTATGAACAATTGCAAAAGCTCCTAGGAGGTGGGTAAAAGACGGTGAAAAGTTCAATACAATTTTTATAAATATAAAATTATTATAAAATGATTATAATGAATTTCACTGAACATATTTAAGTATTATATATCTATTTTGACCTAAAATAAATTTAAATCAAATAAATGATTATTAAAATAAAAAGTCGGGTTTAACCAAAAACTCAGTGTTTTCACTATTCATCAAAAATTGAAGTTTTTCAGACAAATACCAAAAATTCAACCTAAGAATTATTTGATATTCCAAATTATAAAATGATTTCTATTTTTACAAATTCAAAACATAGAAGTGTCATTAATTAATTTTAAAAGTAATTCCTGTTATCAAAACAAATAGCTTGTTTTTATGAAACAATAACTATCAAAAGATCATTACTTGTTTATGTCCAATTTCAATGTGAAATTAATTCCAATGACCAACATTGGATTAAATGGTAAATATATATTCTAATTACACTTTAAAACCAATTAAAAAGATAATCTAGTGATATAAATTATAGTGATGAAAAAAGTTGTTTTTAATTAAAATATAGCGTGTTTTTACTATTCAACAAAATATGAAAGTTATCAGAATAATATCAAAAATTTATCCAAATTTAATTTTTATATACTGATTCCAAGGAAGAGTATTATTTTGTCAAATTAAACTTATAAAAATGTCAAAAACTGGATTTAATGTGGGTGCTCCATCAAAAGGCGGTAAAACTGCATTTTTTGAAAAACACTTATTTTACATGAAAATATTATTTTGTTCTCATACAATGTTATAGATAATAAGTAAGATGGATAATAATGTCATAAAATTAAAAATTTATATAATACTATTCATAATGGCTAGTCCATAATAATATTATAACAATATATCAATGTTTAGTGAAACCCGGTATTGCGTACTTCACACGCTATCGAGGAAGGTCGTGATTGCGTGTAATGCAAGCCAAGTCAGGGTTGCGTGTTGTGTAAGACTCCTTTGTTGTTGCATATAACAAAATCCAACCATATTTCATTTATACATTGAATATATATATATACACACACTCAATGTTTCCTAGAATAATTACTATCAAAATTGTGTGTAACATGATCCAAGAATAGTGTTGTGTATACTGCAAGCTAATACGGTGTTGCATATAGCGCAAGGTAATCATGGTGTAGCGTACAACACAAGATATCAATGAAATTAAAATAATATTTTTCATAAAATCTCTGGGCGTTACATCTTTGATAGGACTAAGAGCTTATATTGAGTCTTCTTCCCCACTCACTTAGTGACCCCTGAAAATAATGGGAGGGTGACCCTAATCCTATTAATTTGGACTATGCCACCATAATTATTTGATAGGATTGTTCCCATTTCCTGAGGAATATGTTGCTAAAGGAAATTGACCCTGATTGTAATGGGAATACAATACGTGTCTGATGCCTCATCATTTATAAGAATTTGATGATAATCCTCTTAGACTGAAGAATAAATGTGAAATTACTCTAGTGAAGCCACTTTTTCACAATGATCAAAGGGATGATGTATCCTATATGTAGTGATAATAATATTCACCAATCCCTTTATCTGCAATGGTGTCATAATATGACTATGGAGCTCTTTGGTTATTGTGAAAATATATTTTATTTTTATAAAAGTGTTTACATGAATATATTTTTGCACAAATTGTTATCGCCACTATACACTGGTAGGTACCTTCAATTGATTTGAGAATATTATCCCACTTTCTTCCCCCATGTGACACTAGAATATACTGATGGACATTATGAAAAATGGTAGATATATGTTCCATCATGTCAGGTACAAGAATATCCCCACAGTCATTTTCTAGACATGAAAGATATGTGCATGCATAATGGTTCTCGCCAAAATATACTGGTGGGAGTCATTTGTAGGAGATGGGATATGAGACCCCACTTGAATATCGATCACTTTTCTCCTCCAATGAGAATTCCTCATTGCCTATGTATGGGAATAAGATGTGAGAGTGTATCATGTGGAACCCTCAACATACAACTGGTTGATACTAGTGGGAAGATGCTAGCGAGGGAAGTTGGGAAGAGCCCTCTTGGGTGGACCCAAAACCAGAAGGGATCTGCATTAGTCTTCATTGTCAACATTTATCAGATATAAAAGGTGGATGTTTTAATAATTTGTGTATAATCTTTTGAATCAGTTGGTTGTAGTGATAAGGGCTACTGGCTTAGCAACAGCTTTCCCTGGGAGAGGTAGGCTTCTATATGATTATTCATAGAGAATGTCACTAGAAGCCTCTATGGTTGGTATTGAGTTACATCATTGGTATTTCTAATCCATAGTGTTATCCACCTACCATTAAAGCTCTCAAGTAGGTGGGATTGTTTTTCCTCCCATGGGGGTTACAATCAGAGTTATTTTTCGTGATAAATCACCAGATTAAGAAGTCCTTGTCTTGAATCAGGATGTTGTGAGTAATATATAAATTAGTGAAGATGTCAAAGAACATGTTTACTAAACAGTGATATATCATATGATTAATATGACCAGCCTGATATTCATGGTTAACACAATTTTTGTTTTATTACAGATTCATCCATTCTTCTTTCATGGACTTCTCAAAATGTGGATGCACTTATTTCGTGAGAACCCCAATTTTATGGGACCATCTTCATGATCATACAATTATTACTTCTTTTCATGTATGATTATGTAAATCAAAGACTCTTATGGAATTCTTCATCAATCATTCCATTTCATGAGAGATTCTTTCTGATTTCATTATTTTTGTTTTTGTATGTTGTGAAAACAAAAAGAAACAATATACAAGTACAAATCATATATTATTTCCGAGATTCAAATAAATTTCCCTATTTCTATTTGTGTATGGTGTGAAAATGAATTGCACTAACATATAATAATCAATCTTTAGTTATTTCATAGATTCATGTCAGTTTTACAATTTCTATTTGCATTTGGGGTGCAACAAATGGACTAAATGATAATGAAAAATTGCTTTTATTTTAGTGATTCTTGTACGGATCACCATTTTAGTTTTGATGAGAATGAGATGACCTAGGGAATCCATCACTTAGGTGGTCTTAATTAGGTCATACAGTTGATTAAATGGGGTTTGTAATCATACACAATCATTAACATCATATCATTGTCATTCATAATAGAAACTCCTAGTACTCCCCTTATCCAAAACTGGGGGTGGAACTACATTGTAAACGTATTTGGTAAGTATGTGTTTTAGATCCAACGAAACATTGGGACTCAAATTGGTCGAGAAGATGAGACGTCAGGCTCATCACACCCTTATAGGGGGAATTATTTCCTAATATCCGACTCTCTTATGAATTTATTGAATGTTCATGAACCTCTTCTTCGTCCCGATCGGGGATCAGTTACCCTAAACAAATGAATACATGTATATTATCTTTATATGAAAATTAAAGGAAATATCATTGATTAAAAAAGGAAAGGGGATCTCATTAGTGAATCCATATTTATGTATCATAGGTTCTCTATACCATTCTGATTAATGGGTTGCAACTTTATATGTTGAAGCCTTATAACATTGTTCTTTAGTATATTCTTCCACAAAGGGAGGCAATTAATATTCTGAGAATGGGATTAAACAATTATGAGAAATTTTATTTGTCATTGTTATTGTAGGAATTAAAACCCACATAGTTCAGTAATCCCATGAGGTTTAACATCATGCAATGAAGACACATGTGTGGGTGATGATTCACAAGATATTTGATCGAGAGTCAGTAGGATATTTGCAACATATATGAGTTATAACTGGGATCAGAGTTACCATATTTCGATCACTCCCTTAGGACTAGCCCCATGGTAGATCCCCTTTTATGATGGGTGGTCATATCATTCCACTCATTGGGGAACACATATTGGGATTTACTTGACTAGTGGATATTCACGAGATGAGTGATAGGAATATTGACTCTTCCTATGCTCAGGTGATCTATTCTAAGTATAAGGAACAAGGTATAACAAGTTATACAACTCACTAAACATGGGTATAGGAATTATGAACACGAAAACCATTTGAAGATTTATTTTAGATCTCAGGCCTCATGGATGCATCCTACAAATTTTGATTTAGTGGGAATCATAGTCATAATAGTAATATTGATCGGTTCATACACTATGAGGTTACCTTAATCCGTGTGTTGTCTTACAGTGAAGATGATATGATTATTGCAGCTCCCTAATCCCAAATCATCTATGCTCATTGTGGGAAAAAAATGGATGGAATGTAATCAATTCAATTGCTTATTGATGGGGGAATTTATATGCTAGGACTTCCCTTGGAATTTTAATATAGAGATCAAAGATTTGCGAGGTGTCCTTTATATCCTTGATGTGCTACGAATCAGAGTCCCCGTAGTTCAATTGATTGGGCCTTACAATATGAGGTTTCTATTTGGATTGGGGCTTACCCTATAAGGTTTCCCTCTTAATACAATCTTATACTCTAATGTGTCTCTTTTGTTTAAAGCTTCTAATCTATGGATTCCATTTTGGTTTGGGCTTAAAAACTGAGATTTACATTGTATCAATGGCTTGTACTGTGTGGATAAATGATCTTATAGAATCCTGATATGCCATTTTGATTGGGGCTTAAACTTTAAGATTCCCTTTTGTTTTGGTCTTACACTCTAAGGTTTCCTTTATATCAAGGGCTTCCACACTATGGATGAATGAGGTTATGAAATCACATGTGGTCAATTTGATAGTGGAATAAGCATTAAATTTTACCTTATATTGTGGGATTACAAATAGATGATGATTGAAGATATCAAATCATGGGATTCCCTTTCGAACTAATATACATTACTACCTATACTAAATTTATTTTACATTAATATTGTCTTGATTTTCTTATTGATATGTAGAAGAGTATATACTATACATAATCAAATATAGTAAAATTATTATTTTAAATTTTATGGATTAATTCAGAAAACAAAGATTTTAAGTCTGATTGTTATCACATGATAAATGTCAACTTGTGTGGAATATGTCATAAGTCCCAAAAGGATTGTCCTTGGAGACATCACATGAACTGGATGGATCATCTTGAGGGTGACACATAACCCAGCTTAATTTCCCTGGTGTCATAGAAAGATCTATCTATGACATATATAGGGTGTCATGAGAGTTAGTTTGGGATGTCTTAGAGGGTGTCGCATGTCTTGGTTGACATGTCTGGTTGGGTAGAATTATTCACAAGTGACTTGATCAGAGTGTGTTGTGAGATATGTTTTCCATATCTCATATCGGATCACGAGTCTCACATAATGTTCCTAGAGGATTTCATGAGAGATGGTTTATAGAGACCCTATCCTTTCACATGGATCATTACAAGATTTTATTCTTCAAATTACATGCCACGAATTGTAATGAAAATGGTATTTAAAAAACTATGTACAAAAAAACTAAAACGTGGGACTAAATAAAAGATTTCCTTATTTATCATCCATTATGAGATCCCAACTTCATTTAATCCATTACATCTTCATAGTATAACTTGGGGATATCATGAACAAAGGAATGTGTTAAAAAGGCCAATTAGGTAATAAACATTAAAATAAATCTTATCACAAGGGTTAGAAGGAAAAACATAATGATATAAAAAGGCATGGAACATGATTAAAAATATGGAATAATAATAAGGGATCATAAAATAAAGGATTCATAGTAATGTGGAAGAAACATAAAACATCACTTAACATGATTCAGTGCTCATTACACATAGAGTAGCATAATCCAATGCTTGTTTTACATAGAGGAGCACGAGACAAGGCTAACCACCAAGAATTATATACATAGAGAACAAGTCAAGGAAATCCACCCTGACAATTCTCATATTTCATCATGCGACTATACATTACCCAATGAATTGGAGAACTATCTATTTTTACCAATCCAATCATGTTCATGAATATGTGTTCAACATGAAGAATCATACATAATGAATCAAAAATAAACATATGAGTTACCCATAGAATGAAATGGGGATCATAAATATGTCAAAAGGCATATCAAAGTGGAATATTATAGTGGTTTACATAAAATGAAGAATATAAATTTTCCATGGAAATTCATAAGGGAATTTTAGAATATATCATGATAATCAATATCTAACATAAGTGAAATTAGTGTTTTAGAAACCATGTAAATATAAACATTTAATATAGATTATGGGAAATCATTCAAGATTTATTAAAATTGGAGAGGAATAATTATTTTTATAAAAATTTAATTGAACCAAGAATGTTTTTCTTTATAAAATTTGATATTTTAGAATAATAATGTTGGCATAAAATAGATTATTGATAAAACTTTTATATATGAAACAATTCGAGAAGTTCCCATAAACCATGAATTCTTATCAGAAATAACTAAGTAGGGAAACTTTTAAAAACATGTATATCCCAAAATGAAGGATGAATGGATATTGATACATGATTTGTAACATCAAAACAGAATTTAAATTTGATATATAAAAATAAAATATAATTTCATTTGGAAAAAAGAGATAATGTGTAAACTGAATAAATAATAGAGGTTTAGGTAGAATCTATCTCATTATGTCTGAAATGAGTCTTGTAACATCCCGGACCCAGTTTCCACTCCATTGTGCCCCAAACCTAGTTGGTCACATGACCTCAAGCACATTTACCTAAATTACATAGGCTGTCGACTAGCAGTGAGGGCCGAAGTCTGATATTGGGAAAACTATGCCCTCATTTGTCAAAGTGTAGCGTATCGGAATACAAGATACAAAATATAACAACAGTGGAGAAGTAAAACATACATAACTGAAATGAAAAACTGCAGTTAATGAGAACCAACAGTTATATCGATAATGATGCAACATGTCTCTTGTTCAAAGAAAACTGCCAGAACATGTTACACAACAATAAAATACAATGGAAAGTACAGGTACAACAACCAAAGGAAAATAGTGCAATAGAAACTCAACAACATCTCAAGCCTATGCTCAGTCCCATGCTCTACTACTCCTCTACAACAATCAAGTACCTACGTAGGGGTTTTTTCCCTTATCCACAACTGCAGAAATATATTTAGTTTGGGCCGAAGACACGAACCAAATAGGGTGTGAGAAATGAATACCAGTAGGCACACACCAAAGGTATGTTCCAAACTGTCAGTGTAAATGTGAAACAGTAGTGTGCAGTATTAAATGCAATAAACAAAGTAGTACTCAAAAGTAACAAACTGTACGAGTTATATTTCCATTTTTAATATTCATTTAATCATTCAATATAAGGAAATCACCATAGGGAATTTCTAATTAAACAGTCGGTGTCCTCTGGCACATAAACCCTTACCATCAGGTAAAGAGAATCCAAACCCACAAGAATCTGCTCATAGGCATATCGAACAATGCCCACAGGCGTATTGGGTATCACCCACAGGCACAAAATCTACTTCCCACATGCATGAAAGAAGTTTCCCTCAGGCTGAACAGAGCACTTCGCACAGGCTAACCACAACATTTTCCTCAGGCTAAACAAGTAATCGGGCCATGCCCAACATATAAACAAGATATTTATATACAATTCCTCTCAAGGTAATTTAAGACATGCTGTAATTTATGGTATACCCTTAGGTAACCTGGCCAAATGGTTAAATAGAGGAACACACCCCTGGGTGGTCCTGGATCCAAGCAGTGATCCCAAATAGCAGTTTTACAATTTCATTAAATTACCTAGGCAATTATAGGTATTTACGAAAGCCAAGGCCTTAGCCACACGACACCCCTACATGGGTTCTTAGCACAACGGTACTCAAAAATGCACAATATTTGGAATTTAAACACTAGACCACCTACCCCGATCGCCCTTTATCAGTATACATGAACAACGCTTCTCGAACCATCCAAGAACGACGTAGATCTAAGGTAAATTAATTCCTATTAAAACGTAAATAACTTCCCATCAAGAAATAATTGTTAGGAACATCTCAAAGAGGGAGGAGGGATTACCCGTACGGTTCCAACGAGATCAAGGGAGGCGGAATCAGATTCCCAGTGCTCGATCGGGTGATCTCCAAAGCCTTGGCCATCCTCTCGAGCACTCCTCTAGTTATAAGCCTTCTCTTTGAATAGAGGAGGCTACTGCCCATACATAGGGTAAAAAAATCTACACAGTGTGTACTACTGAGTAGACGGCGTGTACTTTACATTTTAACTTTTCTTACAACGGGTTCTTTGCACCGCAACACAGTTCATCTGTCTATATGAGTACATGGCGTGTACTGTCGCTCAGCTACCGACTACCTTCACCTCATTACTATTCACCTGCTGACTAAATACACAACGTGTAAATACCCTATACACGGTGTGTAGTCATTTTTACACCAATCATCGTCGACAGGCCTACACGCCCTGTGTACTCATTCCACACAGCCAAAGTAAACTTCTTGTGGAAAAGTACATGGCGTGTAGTCACTAAATTTAGGATTTTCTCCCATTTTTCATTATTTTTCTCAAAAAAACATAAGGAAAAGTGAAAAAAGAAACCTGTACCTCAAGATTAAGAACCTGGTTCTTATAAACTCCCCCCTTAATGAAATTCGTCAACGAATTTCCCTTCCAAGGGTGGTGAAGGTAAAGCTCAGAACAACTCTGGACACTGAGCACGTATGTTGGACTCCTGCTCCTAGGTTTCCTCCTACACTCAGCCATGCTGCCATAACACCCATATGAGAGGAATTGACCGGCCTCGGAGAATCTCTGTGCTCCTATCCACAATACAAATCGGATGCTCCTCAAAGGATGCATCGACTTGTAGCTCAACCACCTAGGGATGAAAGACGTGAGACGAGTCTGAATAACAATGGAACAACTGAGAAACATGGAAGACATTGTTCATGGACCGATACCTCTGTGGTAACTGAAACCGATAGGGAACTGGCCCGAATCTCTCTAGAATCTCAAATGGCCCCACATACCTAGGTGAATGTTTAACATGTATCCTAATCTGCATGTTTCCCAACATCGGTGAAACACGCAAGAAAACCTGATCCCCGACTACAAACTCTAAGGGTCATCTGCAGCGATCATCATAAGATTTATGATTAAAATGTATAGTAGTCATCCACTTCTGAATCAACAAGACCTGCTCAGAAGTCTCACGAATGAGACGTGGTCCCAGTGAAGCTGCCTCACTTGCGTCCATCCAACACAAATGTGATCAGCATGGCCTTCCATATAAAGCCTCGTAATGTGCCATCTTAATAGTTTCCTGAAAACTATTATTATAGGAAAACTCGACTAGGGTATATGCTTCTCCCAAGAGCCCCCAAAGTCTAGGACGCAAGCACTCATCATATCCTATAACAGCTGTATCATATGCTCTGATCGACCATTAGTCTGAGGGTGGTAAGATGTGCTCAAAAGCACCTGTGTACCCAGTGCCCTCTGAAAACCATGCCTAAAACGAGCCTTAAAATGGGCGTCCATATATGAAATGATAGAACAAGGGACTCCATGAAGATGTACAACCTATCGGATATAAAACTTCCCAATCTCACCAACACAGAAGGTCTCCTTGGTCAAAAAAAGTGAGCTACCTTTGTGAGCCTATCCACAACAACCCACATGGCATCATTGCCTCGAGGTGACCTCAAAAACCCAGTGACGAAGTCCATCGTGACATAATTCCATTTCCACTCTGGAATGTGAAACTGCTATAACAGTCTGGCTGGCCTCTGATGCTCTTCCTTCACCAACTGACAGGTGGAACATCTCGTAACAAAACCAGCTACTTCTCTCTTCATAGCCAGCCACCAGCACTTACTTCTAAAGTCACAGTACATCTTGGTAACTCTGGGATGAAATTACCATGCTGAAGCATTAAACTCCCACCTAAAATCCTCTCATATATCCCCTAGAACCCACAATCGTACACATAAATGCAATACCTCATCAACTCCAATCATCCATCCAGGTGGAGGGTCCTCACTTGCCACTGACTCCCATAAAACTAGGCCTTTTGAATCAGATAGTTGTCTCATCCTCACTCTATCCAAGAGGGTAGAAGTCACAGCTACAGAAAAATGATAGGTTTGCCCCTAACTGTCGCGCACCCCCAAATGCATCTCAGAGAACAAATACATTAGCTATAACTCACCACTGGCCTCATGAACTTCCTCTGTCTGAGTCTTTCTGCTCAGTGCATTAGAAACTGCTTTACCCTTACCAGGTGTATAGGCAAGCTCAAAATCAAAGGACTGAAGATTTGTGACCCACCTTCACTGCCTCAGATTCAAATCATGCTGAGTAATGATATACATGTGATTTTTGTGGTCAGTGAAAACCACAAATTGCTCTCCCAAGAGATAATTTCTCCAACAGCGTAACGCATGAACAACTGTAGCCAAGTCGAGGTCATGCATCTGGTAATTCCTCTAATGTGGCCTCAACTGCTGAGACTCGTACGCAAATACTCGATCAACCTGAATCAACAAAGCTCCTAGACCAATACCTGATGCATCACAGTAAACTGTATAGCTCTTTCCCTGCTCTAGAAGTATCAGCATTGGTGTTGATGTCAACCTTCCCTTCAACTCATGTAAGGCTATCTCGCATGGTTCTATCCAAACGAACATCACACCCTTTTTTTGTCAAACCCATCAATGGCAGTGCTAAGAGGGATATGACTTGTTTAGAATGATTATAGTAACCCTCCAGCCCCAATAAACTCTATTTCTCAAACATTTTCTTAGTATGCTCCTAGGAAACTACTGCTCTCACCTTTTCTGGGTCTACTGTAACTCCTGCCTCTATGATGATATGACCCAGGAATTGAATCTGGTCCATCCAAAAGTGGCACATTGAGAGCGTAGCATATAGATGATTCTCTCTTAGGGTACTCATCACGATCTCAATATGGGAGGCATGGTCATGTCGAGTGTGAGAGTACACCAATATTTCATCCATCAATACTACCACAAAGGAATCCAGATAAGGATGAAACACAGAATTTATCAGATCCATGAAAATAGCCGGTGTGTTTGTGAGTTTGAACGGCATAAAAAAGTATTTAGATAGACCATACCAACTCTTGAAGGCTGTGAGAGGTATATCAGATGGTATAATGCACAACTGATGATATCCGGATCTCAATTCAATCTTCGAGAACACTCGTGCACTTAGAAGTTGATCAAAAATATCATCAATCCTTGTTAAGGGATATTGTTTCTTGACCGTCAACTAGTTCAGATTCTGATAAACCACACAGAGTCTGAGGGTACCATCCGCCATCTTTGAAAAAAGGACCGGAGAACCCCAACAATAAGTACTGGGTCAGATAAAACCATTTGACTATAACTACTCTAACTGTCTCTTGAGCTCCTGTAACTTAGGTGTAGCCATCCTATAAGGAGGAATGGACACCGATACCACTCCGGGAATAGGCTCAATAGAGAAATCCTCCTCACTCCCTGGAGGTAGACCTGGAAAGTCGTCCGAGAAGACATTCCTGAAATGGTCAACCACTAGAGGGAAGTTCTTCTGAAAAGTCCCCTGATCATCCAGATATAAACTTGCGATCTGGGCTATGACTCCACCTCACCCACGATGCTCTGGTCTAGCTCGACTTGACTGAACATCCCACTTGACTGTGTATAGAAACTCTCCACCCTTTGGTGATATGAAACACACCTTGCGACGATAGATATCTTCAATGGCTCGAAAGGGAACCAACCAGTCCATTCTGAGAGTGATATCATAGCTTGTCATCTCCAAGACATAGAGGTCCCAAAGAAAGTTACACCCACCATCCTCAAGGGGGAACTCCCTGCACTAACCCACACATTTCATTCTAGTCCCCAATGGAGTGTCTAGCATCATAACATCAGAAGAAGAAGAAACACAGAGACCAAGGCTCTCCACAACAAGAAAAAATACAAAGCTATGTGTAGCACACATATCAAATAGTACTAAAGATAACAAAGAAGCTACTAGAATAGTACCTATGACCGTAGAATGTCTGAGATCCTGCTCCATTTGGGTTGGTTGCACTGCATATGCCTGCACAATTCCATAGCTCTGTGAGACAGCCTGGCTACCCTAAGTTATCCCGCCCTGCTGCCTCTGAGATCTTAGTGTCTGGCTACCATGGCCATGACCACCATCTCGGCATGCACGCCCTGACGTATTCCAGTTTCCTGACTTGTAAGAAGCTGCTCGTTCTTCTCCTGCTCACGGAGTCTTCATAGAACCCCTCTCACTAGCCACTGGTGAAAACGCCCTACAAAAGCATTGCATATTCCCCATCCTGCTTCAAGCTCGGAATTCCACTCGGTCACATGGACACTATGGTCTCTTATGCCCCTCCTTACCACACAAGTAGCACATGACCTGCCCACATGAAAAATTCATCTTGCTGGTACTACCACTATGAAAGAACTCCATCTGTCTCTTCCTCTTACAAGTGGAAATAGTACCAGAAACTGGTGTCGAACCACCCTGGCCCACACCACTAGCTTCCCGCATATTTCTCTCGGTAATCAGTGGCCGGTTCACAATATCATGTACAGTAGGAAACCTAAAACATTCACCAGTTCTCAGATTTCATATCGATGACCAACCTCCAAGCTTCTATCCCTCAACATATCATAACCCACCATAACAGGTACAAAACACTGAAGCTTGGTGAAATGAGAAGAATAATCCATCACCGACATAGTACCCTACTGAAGATTAATGAACTCTCGAGCTCTATCTGCCCTCATCATCTCTAGGAAGAAGAAGTCATATAAAGCTATCTGAAAATTATCCCACACCATGTATCTGTGATACTCTGACTGAGTGGTATCATCCCACCAACTCTTGGTGGAATCACATATCATATAAGTCACGAGCTTAACCCCCACCCTGAAGGCGTCTCAAGATGCTCGAAAATTGTCTTCAATGAATCCAGCCAAGACTCCACAACTTGTGGTCCGCCATCCCCTAAAAACATAGGCAGCTACTACTGCTGGAAGATACGAGTCAGCTCAACCATAGATGTGGCAGCCAGCAGTGCTCCTTGAATGGTCTGCATGAACCACATGATGCCTTCACGGAACAGTGCATCTGCGCCTGTGTCTGGTATAATAGCTGGCACAACATCCGTCTGTGCTGGAGGATCCATTGTTAGCCCATGGCCTACCATCTCTTGAGTATAATCGTTGTTTCTCTCTTGGCGAACAATGTGTGGTCGTCTCAGCGGCATGACTCTACATGGTCGAACCTACACCTTAGATCAAGAATTGTCAAAGACCGAAAACAAGGAGATGGGTAAAGGATGTTTTAAAAATTTAAAAAACATGACTACATGGTGTGTATAAATACTACACCGTGTTTTCTCACAATAGTTCACACGGGTGGGTACTCCTGCTTAAATAGGTCGTGTAAAACCCAAAACAGATGGCGTGTCTTCAAAATAAATGGTCTGTACTCAAATCCTCCTTCCCTGCTCGAGACCTTGTACATGGATATGCCACATGGATCACTTTGAACAAAACTGCATGGCTTGTATGGAATCTACACAGCGTGTATGGTTTAATTTCCAACTGCCAGTATCGTTCTTGACATGGACAACTACTAGGGTGACACAACATGACATGTTGCAGCCACACACAATGTGTACACAACCCCATTTCCCCATCCACACGGCTAAGTCCACACGGTCTCCCACCGGTAAGGACTACACGACGTGTCCCTCAGGTACTCGGCTTGTTCAAGAGTAGGTAACATTGACCCGTGTTTATTAGCTACAGTGCCGGGTCCCTAGGTCAGACTACACGATGTGTTCCATGGCGGGCATGGCGTGTATGTATCAAGGTCTCCTTCGTCTGTGTTTTTAGTTACTTGGGTGGACTCCAGGTCAACACTACGCAGCTTGAACATCCAATACACGAAATGTTTTTCCCAAGACTTTCCCTACCCCATGGCCCCACCCACATGGTATATGACACGTGAAGAGACTACCCGACATGTACTGAGGGTACACGACGTGTACTCAAAATGTTTTCTTTTCTTCCCAAACAGAAGAACACACGACATGTGTTTGTGGAACTACACAGCGTGTGTCCTAGGTCTTCCCGACAATAAGCCTCTGAAACTACTCCGAACACAGCAAATACTGAAAAACAACACCTAAGTGCCAAATTCTGATCCGTGAGGGCCCATACTCCCCGAGAATCAATGTTTGGAATGTTAAACATTTTATACACAAGTAAAAAAGTCAATGATCCACCAAATTCCAGTCATTGAGGGCCCATACTCCCCAAAAACCATAGTTTGGCATCCATCCTATCAACAGGATCACACAGAAATTCCCTACCACATAGCAGGTATTTACCAATGTAGCTATCACAACAACATGCAATTTCTAATGCATCTTCATGGCATGAAAATATACATGACATGTGATTTCTAGCATGTGCCTAAATGATGCATGAGACGACATACCCTCATCTCATTGGGTTGCAACTAAATAGAACCCATGGATAAAATATTAATAGCATAATGAAAAATGCATCACCGAATGGTGAAAATCAAATCAACTGTAAAATTTTAAAAATTAGAATAATTGGAAAAATACGAGGTAGACTGGATTTTCCCCGTATAGGGGTTAGCTACTCCCGGGCACAACTTATTACCAACTACCATTCCCATCTTATCCCTGACTAAGGCTCCAAATAGTAATTCAAAGAAAAGAAACCCCTCTGATACCAATTTGTAACGTCCTGGACCCGGGTTCCACTCCACTGTGTCCCAAACCCGGTTGGTCACATTACCTCCAACACATTTCCCCAAATGCCAGAGGCTGCTGACTAATAGTGAGGGCCCAGGTCTGATAGTGGGGAAACTATGCCCTCATTTGTCAAAGTGTAGCGCAGCAGAATACAAGATACAACATATAGTTGCAGCGGAAGCAGTAAAACATACATAACTAAAATGAACAACTGCAGTAAAAGATAACCAACAGTTATATAGATAATGATTCAACATGTCTCTAGTTCTAAGAAAATATCTAGAACATGTTACACAATAATAAAATACAATGGAAAGTATAGGTACATCAACCAAATAAAAACTGTGCTACATGAACTCAGCAGCATCACAAGCCTAAGCTTAGTCCCATTCTCTCCTACTCCTCAACAATAATCAAGTACCTATATAGGGGCCTTTTCCCTTATCCACACCTTCAACAATATATTCTGTTTGGGCCGAATACAAGACCCAAACAAGGTGTGAGAAATGAATCCCAGTAGGCACCCACCAAAGGTTCGTGCCCAATTGTCAGCGTGAATGTGCAATAGTAGTGTACAATAGTAAATGAAAAAAACTAAGTAGTACTCAAAAGTAACTAACCGTATAAGTAATATTTCAAATTTTAATATTAATTTAATCATTCAATATAAGGAAATCACTACAGTGAATTTCTAATTAAATAGTCATTGTCCTCAGTCACGTAAACCCTTACCCTCAGGTAAAGAGAATCCAAACCCATAGGACTCTACCCACATGCATATCAAACAATGCCCACAGGCATATGGGTTGTCACCCACAGGCACATAATCTACTGCCCACAAGCATGAAACAAGTTGCCCTCAGGCTGAATAGATCACTACCCAGAAGATAATCACAACTCTAACCTCAGGCTAAATCGGTAACTGGACTATGACCAACATATAAACTATCAATTTATATACAATTCATCTCAAGTTACTTTACGACATACTAAAATTTACAGTATACCCTTGGGTAACCTAGCCATACGGCAAAACAGAGGAACACACCGCTGGGGTGGTCCTAGATCCATGCAGTGATCCCAAACATCAGTTTTACAATTTCATTAAATTACCTATGAAATTATAGGTATTTACGATATCCAAGTCCTCTGCCACACGACACCCCAACATGGGTTCGTAGCATAATGGTACACAAAATTGCACAACAGTTAGAATTTAAACACTAGACCACCTTCCTCGATCGCCCCTAATCGGTATACGTGAACGACGCTCCTCAAACCATCCAAGAAAGACGTAGATCTTAGGTAAAATAATTCTCGTTCAAATGTAAATAAATTCACATCAGGATGAAATTGGTAAGAACGACTCCAGGAAAGGGGAGGTCATACCCGTGCGGTTCCAACGAGATCGACAGAGAAAGAATCAAATTCTCCTTGATCGATCTGGTGATCTCCAAATCCCCGACCATTATCCCGAGATCCCCTTTGGTTCTAAGCCTTCTCTGTTTACAGAGGAGGTAACTTCCCATTTTAAAAAAAAAAAAAACAGACTACATGGTGTGTTCTACTGTGTACACGGTGTGTAATCTATTTTTAATTGTTCTTACAACGGCTTCTTTCCACCGCAGAACTGTTCATCTGTCGACATGAGTACACAGCGTGTAATACCTAAGTACAAGGTGTGTTCTGTCGCTCAGATGGTGGCTGCCTTCACCACCTTACTATTCACATGCCGACTGAATACACGGCGTGTATATACCCTATACACAGCCTCTAGTCAGTTTTTTACACCCATCATCATCGACTGGCCTACACACCCTGTGTGCTCTTTCCACATGGCCAAAGTACACAGTGTGTGGAAACGTACACGACGTGTAGTAAATGAATTTAGGATTTTCTCCCATTTCCATTATTTTTCTCAAGAAAACATAAGGAAAAGAAAAAATAAGATACCCATACCATGAGAATAAGAACCTGGTTTTTAAAAACTTCCCCCCTTAAAGCAATTCTTCCCCAAATTTCCCTTCCAAGGGTGGTGAAGGTAAATCTCAGAACAACTCTAGCCACTGAGCGAGTATATTGGTCTCTCGCTCCCAGGCTTCGTCCTGCAATAGGCCATGCTTCCATAGAACCCATACGAGAGGAACTAACCAGCCTTGAAGAACCTCCGTGCTCCTATCCATGATACGAATCAGATGCTCCTCCAAGGATGCATCGACTTGTAGCTCAAACTCCTTGGGCTGAAAGATGTAAGATGGTTCTGAATGATAACGGTGTAAATGAGATACATGGAAGATGTCATGCATGAACCGGTACCTCTGTGGTAACTACAACCAATAGGAAACCGGACTGACTCTCCACAGAATCTAAAATGGCCCCACATACCTCGGTAAAAGTTTACCCTATCTCATAATCTGCCTGTGTCCCAACCTCGGTGAAATACTCAAGAAAACTTGATCCCTGACTAAGAACTCCAAGTGTCATCTGCAGGGATAAACATAAGATTTCTAGCGAGAATGTGCCGAAGCCATCCACTTCTGAATCAACTGGACCTGCTAAGAAGTCTCATACAGGAGACGTGGTCCCAGTAAAGCTCCATCACCTGCCTCCATCCAGCACAAAGGTGATCAGCATGGACTACCATATAAATCCTCATTTAGTGCCATATCAATAGTTTCCTAAAAACTATTTTTATAGTAAAACTCGAATAGGGGTATATGATTCTCCCAGGAGCCCCCAAAATCTAGGACGCATGCACGCAACATGTCCTCTAACACCTGTGTCATATGCTCTAACTGACCATTGGTCTGAGGGTGGTAATCTGTGCTCATAAGAACCTTTGTACTCAGTGTCCACTGAAAAACCTTCCATAAATTCGATGTAAAATGGGCGTCCCTATCTAAAACGATAGAACGAGGGACTCCATGAAGATGTTGGACCTCTCAGATACACATCTTTCCAAGCTCGTCAACTCCGAAGGTCTCCTTGATCGGAAAAAAGTGAGCTACCTTTGTGAGTCTGTCCACAATAACCCACATGACATCATTTCTTTGAGGTGACCTCTGCAACCTAGTCATGAAGTCCATCACGACATCATTCCATTTCTACTCTGGAATGGGAAACTGCTGTAACTGTCCGACTAGCCTCTGATGCTCCACCTTCACCTGCTGACAAGTGGAACATCTAGTAAAAAAACCAGCTACTTCTCTATTCATACTCGGCCACCAGTACTGACATATCAAGTCATGGTACATCTTGGTGACTCTTGGATGAACTGCCCAAGGTGATTCATGATACTCCTACATCAAATCCTCGCGTATATCCCCTGGAACCCACACTCGTACATGGAAACGCAATACCTCATCATCGACTATCGTCTATCCAGGAGGAGGGTCCTAAATTGCCACCGACTACCATAGAAATAGTACTTTTGAATCACATACATGTCTCATCCTCATTCTATCCAGGAAGGTAGAAGTCATATCTAGAAATGAAAGATAGGTTTTCCCCTGACTGTCGTGCACCCCCAATGAATCTCAGAGAACAAAGCCATTAGCTACCACTCACCACTGGCCTTATGAACTGCCTGTGACTGAGTCTTCCTGCTCAGTGCATCAGAAACTGCATTACCCTTAACAGGTGTATATGTAAGATCAAAATCGATGGACTGAAGGTATTAGACCCACCTTTGCTACCTCAGATTCAAATCACACTGAGTAAAGATATACCTGAGACTTTTGTGGTTGGTGAAAACCAAAAAATGATCTCCCAAGAGATAATGTCTTCAACGGTGTAATGCATGAACAACTGTAGACGACTCGAGGTCATGCATCAGGTAATTCCTCTCATGTGGCCTCAACTTCTGAGATCTGTACGGAACTACTCGATTTCCCTACATCAACACAGCTCCCAACACAATACCCGATGCATCACAACAATCTGTATAGCTATTTCCCTACTCTAGAAGTATCAGGATTGGTGCTGATGTCATCCATCCCTTCAGCTCCTGGAAGGCTATCTCGCAAGCTTCTGTCCAAAAGAACTTCACACCATTCTTAGTAAAACCCATAAATGGCACTGCTTACTAGGAGAAGTCCTATATAACATGACTATAGTAACCAGCCAGCCCCATGAAACTTTGTATCTCAAACACATTCTTAGGATTCTCCTAGGAAACTACTGCTGTCACCTTCTCTGGGTCTACTGTAACTCTTGCCTCTGAGATTATTTGACCTAGGATGTGAATCTGGTCCATCCAAAAATAGCACATTGAGAGATTAGCATATAGTCGATGCTCTCTCAGTGTACTTAGTACGATCTCAAGATCGGTGGCATGGTCATTTCGAGTGTGAGAGTACACCAAGATATCATCCACGAATACTACCACAAATGAATACATATAAGGATGGAACACACGATTCATCAGAGCCATGAAAACTGTTGGTGCGTTTGTGAGTACGAATGGCATAACCAAGTATTTATATCGACCATAACTACTCCTGAAGGCT
Organism: Viscum album; assembly: GCA_963277665.1. NCBI lineage: Eukaryota > Viridiplantae > Streptophyta > Magnoliopsida > Santalales > Viscaceae > Viscum > Viscum album. The sequence continues at coordinate 1,005,165,714 of OY728119.1, read as the reverse complement.
GTGAGAGGTATATTAGATGGTATAAGGCACAAATGATGATATCCGATTCTCAAGTCAATTTTCGAGAACACTCGTGCACCTTGAAGTTGATCAAAATGATCATCAATCCTTACTAAGGGATATCGTTTCTTGACCGTCAACTAGTTCAGCTTCCGATAATCCACAGAGATTCTGAGGGTACCTTCCCCCTTATTCGAAAAAATGACAAGAGAACCCCGAGGAGAAGTATTGGGTCAGATAAAACCCTTTGACTGTAACTCGTCTAAACGTCTATTGAGATCCTATAACTCAGATGTATCCATCATATAAGGAGGAATGGACACTAGTTCCACTCCGGGAACAAACTCAATAGAGAAATCCACCTCACGCTCTGGAGGTAGACCTGAAAAGTCATCCAGGAAGACTTCCCTAAAATGATCAAAAACTGGAGGGAAGTATTTATGACAAGTCCCCTGATCATCCAGATATAAAGTCACGATCTTGGCTATGACTCCACCTCGCCCACGATGCTCTTCTCTAGCTCAACTCGCCTGAACATCCCACTCGCCTTTGTATAAAAACTCTCCACCTTCTGGTGACGTGAAACACACACTACGATGATAGCTGTATATAAAGGCTCAAAAGGGAACCAACCAGTCCATCCCGAGAATGAAATCATAACTCGTCATTTCCAAGACATAGAGTTCCCAATGAAAGTGACACCCACCAACCTCAAGGGGGCACTCGCTGCACAGACACACACATGTCATTCTAGTCCCCAAGAGAGTTTCTACCATCATAACATCAGAAGAATAAGAAACACAGATCCCAAGGCTCTCCAAAATAGGCACAGATTAAAATCTATATGTAGTACCTGTATCGAAAAGTACTAAAGGTAAGACAGAAGCTACTAGAATAGTACCTCTGATAGTAGAAGGTCCGAGATTCTACTCCGATTGGTTCTGTTGCACTGCATATGCCTGCCCAGTGCCCCGGCGCTGAAACACAGCCTAGTTACCCTGAGCTGTCCCACCCTACTACCTCTATGATCCTTGTGTACGACTACCATGGACACAACCACCATCTCAGCCTGCATGCCCTGATGTATTCTAGTTTTGTGACTGGTAAGAAGCTGTTGGTCATGCTCCTACTCGCGGAGTCTGGAAAGAACCCCTCTCACTAGCCACTGGTGGAAATGCCCTGCAAAAGCGTTGCAGATGCCCCATCCTGCCGCAAGCTCGACATTCCACTGGGTCACGTGGACATTTCAGTCTCCTGTTCCCTTCCTTACCACATTGGTAACACATGACCTTGCCACCAGAAATATTCTTCTGGATTATACTTAAACTATGAGAGAAGTCCATCTATCTCTTTCTCTTATCAATGGAAATAATACCAGACACTGGTGTTGAACCGCCCTGGCCCACACCACTAGCTTTCCGCTGATTCCACTCGGTAATCAGTGCCTAGTTCACAATAGCAAGTACAGTAGGCAACCTGAAAACATTCACCAGTGCTCGGATGTCATGTCGAAGACCACCCTCAATGCATCTAGCCCTCAATGTCTCATCACTGACCAGAACAGGTCCAAAATGTTTAAGCTTGGTTAAACGAGTAGAATAATCCATCAACGACATAACTCCAAACTGCAAATTCATGAACTCTCGAGATCTATCTTTCCTCAGCATCTCTAGGAAGAAGAATTCATAGAAAGATGTCTAAAAATATTCCCACGCCATGTCTCTGTGATGCTCTGACTGAGTGGTAACATCGCACCACCTCTTGGTGGAATCACTCAGCATATAAGTCGCAAGCATGACTCTCCACCCTAGTGGCATCTTAAGATGATCTAAAATAGTCTGCAATGAATCCATCCAAGACTCCGCAGTCTGGGGTCCGCCATCCCCTAAAAAGGTAGGCAGATGTTGCTGCTAGAAGATACGAGTCAGCTCAGCCATAGATGTGGCAGCCGGTGGTGCCCCCTGAATGTCCGCATAAACCGCATGAAGCCTTCATGAAATTGTGCTTCCGCACCTATGTCCGGTATAACGGATTGCACCGCATCTAGATGTGCTAGAGGATCCACTGGTAGCCCACGGCCTACCATATCTGGATTATAATCGTTGCCGCTCACTTGGCGAACAACATGTGGTCGTCTCGGCGACATGACTCTACATGGTCAAAAAACACACCATAGATCAAGAATTATCAAAGACTAGAAACAAGCAGATGGAGAAAGGATGTTTTCAAATTTACAATACTTGACTACATGAAATTTATAAATACTACATGGCGTGTTCTTAGAATCATTCACATGGGCTTGTACTCTAGCTTAAACTGGTCTTGTAACACCCCAAACACACGACATGTCTTTGAAATACATGGCGTGTACTTGAATCCTCCTTCCCTGCCTGAGTCCTTCTACACGGCTAATCCACATGGATCATTTTGAACAAGAATACATGACTTGTATGGAATCTACATGGCATGTATGGTTTAATTTCCATGTGCCTGCATCATTCGTGACACGGCCAACTACTCGGGTGACACCACACGGCGTGTTGCAGCCGCACACAGTGTGAACACCACCCGGTTTCCCCAGCCACATGGCTAAGTCCACATGGTCTCCCACTAGTAAGGACTACATGGCATGTCCCTCAGGTACACAGCGTGTTCAAGAGAAGGTAAAACTGACCCATGTTTTTTAGCTACACAGCCAGGTCCCCAGGTCAGACTCCACTGCATGTTCCATGGTGGACACGGCGTGTATCTCTCAAGGTCCCCTCCATCCAAGTTGTTATTTACATGGGCGGAATCCGGGTCAACACGACACGAAATGTAAATCCGGTACACAGAGTATTTTTCCCAAGCCTTTCGATACCTCGTTACCCCGGCCACACGGTCTATGACACGAGAAGAGACTACACGGTGTGTACTGTGGGTACATGATGTGTACTAAAAAAGTTTCCATTTCTTCCGGAACAGAATAGCACACGGCCTGTGTCTGAGGAAATACACGGCGTGTATCCTTGGTTTTCCGGATAGTAAGCCTCTCAAACTTCTATGGAAACCAGAAAATACTGAAAAACAACACCTATGTGCCGAGTTCCGATCCGTGAGTGCTGATAGTCCCCACGAATCAAAGTTTGGAATTTTATACATGTTATACAAAAGTAAACAAGCCAATGATTCACCAAATTACAGTCATTGAGGGCCCATAATCCCCAAAAACAAATTTATGGCGTCCATCCTATCTACAGTCTCACAAAACAAACCCTATCATATAGAAGGTATTTATCAAAAACGTTGTCACAACAACATGCAATTTATAATGCGCCTACATGGCATGGAACTATGCATGGCATGTGATTTCTAGAATGTGCCTAAATGATGCATGATATGTCATACCCTCATCTCATTGGGATGCAACTATATTAAACCCATGGATAAAATATTAACCGCATAATCACAAATGTGTCACCCAATGGTGAAAGTCAAATCAACCGTAAAATTTGTAAAATCAAAATAATTGAAAAAATACGAGGTAGACTAGATTTTCCCTGTACATGGGTTAGCTACTCCTAGGAACAGCTTATTACCAACTAATATTCCTGTCATATCCCTGACTAAGGATCCAAATAGTATGTCAAAGAAAAGAAACCCCTATGATACAACTTCATAACGTCCTGGACCCGAGTGCCACTCCACCATGCCCCGAACCCAGTTGGTCACATGACCTCAAGCGCATTTCCCAAAATGTGAGAGTCTTCCGACTCGCAGCGAGGGCCTAGGTCTGATAGTTAGGAAACTATGCCCTCAGTTTTCAAATTGTAGCGCACCAGAATAAAAGAGACAACATATAACATTACTGGAAGAAGTAAAACATACATAACTAAAATGTACAACTGCAGTGAAAGAGAACCAACATCTATATAGATAATGATGCAACATGTATCTAGTTCTAAGAAAACATCCAGAACCTGTTACACAATAATACAATACAAAGTAAAGTACATGTATAATATCCAAAGAAAAACAATGCAATAGGAACTCAACAACATCACAAGCCCAATCTCGGTCCCATGATCTCCTACTCCTCTGAAACAAGCTAGTACCTGCATAGGGGCCTTTTCCCTTATCCACAGATGCAACAATATAGTCTATTTGAGATAAAGACATTACCCAAACGGGGTGTGTGAAATGAATCCCAGTAGGCACCCACCAAAGGTCCGTGCCCAACTGTTAGTGTAAATGTGCAACAACAGTCTGCAGTAGTAAATGCAATAAACTAAGCAGTACTCAAAAGTAACTAACGGTACTAGTTATATTGCCATTTTTAATATTCATTTAATCAGTCAATTTATGTAAATCACTACAGTGAATTTCTAAGTAAACAGTAAGTGTCCTCAGGTACGTAAACCCTTACCCTCAGGTAATGGGAATCCAAACCCAGAGGAATATTCCCACATGCATATCGAACAATTCCCTCAGGCGTACGAGGTTTCACCCATAGGCACAAAATCTACTCCCCAAAGGCACAAAATAAGTTGCCATCAGGCTGAACAGAGCACTGCCCAAATGCTAATCACAACACTGCCCTTAGGATAAACAAGTAACCAGAACATTCCCAACATATAAACATGCAATTTATATACAATTCCACTCAAGGTAATTTTAGACATGCTAGAATTTACAATATACCCTTCGGTAACCTGTCCAAATGACTAAACAAAAGAAACACTCCCCTGGGGTGGCCCTGGATCCAATTAGTGATCCCAAACAGTAGTTTTACGATTTCATTAAATTACCTATGCAATCATAGGTATTTATGACAGCGAAGTCCTCAGCCACACGACACACCAACATGGGTTCGTAACACAATGGTACACAAAAACGCACAGAAGTTTGAATTTAAACACTAGACCACCAACCTCGATCGCCCGTGGTTGATATACGTGAACGACGGTCCTCGAACCATACCAGAACGACATATAACTGAGGTAAAATAATTCCCATTCAAATGTAAATAACTTCCCGTCGAAAAAGAATTTGTAAGAACATCTCAAGAAGAGGGGAGGGCTTACCCGTACGGTTACAACGGGATTGACAGAGGCGAAATCGGATTCCCTGTGCTCGATCGGGTGATCTCTAAAACCCCGGTCATCCCCCCAAGCTCTCCTTCAGTTATATGCCTTCTCTATGAATAGAGGAGGCTACTTCCCATTTTCAGTGAAAAACTAGACTACACGACGTGTACTACTGATTACACGGCGTGTATTTTCCTTTTTTAACTGTTCCTACGGTGGCTTCTTTCCATCCCGTCACTATTCATCTATCGACATGAGTACACGCCGTGTAATACCTTAGTACACGGCTTGTACTATCTCTTGGCTGGAGGCTACCTTCACCACCTTACTATTCACTTTCCGGCAGAATACATGGTGTGTAAATACCCTATACACGACATGTAGTCAGTTTTACACCAATCATCATCGACAAGCATACACACCCTATGTACTCTTTCCACATGGCCAATGTACATGACGTTTGGAAACATACACGGCGTGTAATCTCAAAATTTATTATTTCCTACCATTTTCCTTATTTTTCTCAAAAACACTTAAGTAAAAGTTAAAAGAAGAAACCCATACGTCATGAATAAGAAGAAGGTTCTTACAAGTCTAAACTTGATCATAAAGACATGAATAATCAAATAAAATTAATTAATTAATTTATATAGAAAATATTGTTCCTTTATTTTATTTATTATATGTTTATTAAGATCAATTTTATCTCACTTGAAGGGTTATGAAATTAAATTTCACCATTTGGGATTGTTTGTTTCCTCGGTTTTCCAGATTGGTTTTATTATATATAGGTTTTAAAAATCACATAGAATGAGAATAGTTGTCCATAACTGAACATATATCCTATTAATAAACATATTGAATATTAAATTTCCACTATTTTATATATGTGAGGAAGACTTATGATAAAAATCAACAATGTTAATCGTTTATATTATTTTATCATATTTAAATCATCAAAAACTCTTTTTGTTAGATAATTAAATATCCTATAAATATACAGGTGATAGAACATTAAATTGGTTAAATTCCCATAATATAATCACTAATAAACATAAAAATGGTTTCTTGACCATTATTGAAGGTAAATTTGAAGGATTAAAGCTTTTCATCCTTGATGGTGGTAAATCAGCCCCTCAAGAATTATGTCTTAGATCTCAAAATAATAGAAGAGAAGAGATATGATATACATAATAATATTCCATACTATTTAAGGTAATATTTTTCTCATATAATTTTTATTAGTGGAGGTCCATTAAGAAAATTAAATGAAAGGAACATTAAATGAAATTAAAAGAAAAGTAAGAAGGTTTTACCTATTGGGTACTTTTTTTGAGAACCTCCTTAGGGTATTGTTATTTGACTTTTTTAAGACCATAATCTCTTTTATATGGGGGAGAGGTTTGGGAGGACTATTGGAAAAACATATATAATGTTTTAGTCTTGATAGGTTGTAGGATACATAGGGTTGATGGGTTGTTTTATAGTAGAGGAGGGGGTGTTTTCTCATTATTTAAATAATTAGTTTATTATTTTTCTCAAGACATGAAATAGATTTTACTCTTTATAATAAATATATTAATTAGATCATGTCAGTTCAATCTGATTTTAATAACTTCATCTATGACTCAATTAATAATATGTTTAACGTATATTGTATATATACTATAGATTACTATATTTTACTATTCACTAAAAATTCAAGTATTCCCAAAAAATCACAAAAATTCACCGTAACCATTTTATGATGTATAGAATTAAATATGAACTCTATTTTATGAAAATAATTATCTAAATATAACAAATTTATTTTTTAAATAAATTCACCAATTACTTGGAAAATAAAACTTTCAGTGTTGAAAATGATTTTCTAACACCTAGAATAATTAATTAAGTTCTCATAAAATAATCTAATACTATATAGACATAAATATTATTAATTTATGAACATATTTTATGATAAAAAATTATATTAAATTATTAAATTAGTCATAAAATTGAAATTAAATATTTATTAATTACAAAAATTCCATCAATAAGTTAGTAATTTTAAAATAGTTTTTACATACAATACTAAATAATTACATCATAATGTCACTTACAAGATGGATGATTTTTTTATACACTCATTGATGAGGTTACTAATCAATTTGTCAGTTCACTATTCATAAGGGTCACATTAATATTCCCAATGTCTTGTTACTATGCCATTTTTATATGTTCCATAACTTCAAGAAACAATTTTTATTTTTTTTATTCCTCATTTATAAATCATATATATTGTTTTTTACGGGTTTATTCAATATGAAATATTTATAACAATGAAATATATATAGATAAAACTCTGGTTCATTTATTTATTTCCCCCTTTTGAAAATGGTTCCTCAAATGTTTTTTTGCATTCTATGTTCAAAATAGATGTGGGTACTTATATTTAATTTCTTGCTCTGGTTTCGAGGCCGCTTCTTCATAATTATGATTCTGCCACAATACATTGACCATGCATGTAGTCCTGTTGCATATAACATTATCTCTACGATCCAATATCTTCACTGGATGCTCCTCAAAATAAAGATAATTCTCTATCTATACTACCTTTGATGTTAGTACATGTGAAGGATGTGTTATGTACATCTTCAAGAGGGATACGTGGAATAAATCGTGTTCTTGAGACATAGTTTTTGGAAGTTATTTTCAATATGAAAGAACATTGACATGATCAAAGATCTCAATGGGGCTGATGTACATATGATATAGTGTCCCTTTCCCAAGAAAATATCATGATCCTCTTCCATAGAGATATGTGTTACAATACCTTATCTCCAAACATAAACTCTACGTGTCATTGATGATTTTTTTGCATTGATCATACGCTGAATATGGGCTACCATAATGTGTTGCTGAATAGTTTTCACAATCCCCATCATTTGAACAACCATTTCAGGTCCTAATAACTTATGTTCATGGACTTCATCATAGTATGCCAGTGTTCTGCACCTTTTCCCACAAAGGGATTCATATGGATCCATTTAGATGCTTAAGTGGAGACTATTGTTGTGTGGGAATTTAAGTAGTGGTAAATGATGGTCCCATCCTCCATTGAATTCCAAACAACACACTCTCAATATGTTCCCCAGTGTCTAAATAGTACACTTATATAGTCTATAATTTGGAGGATGATATTTGGTATTTATGTTGAGCTTAGTGCGTAGATAATAATGGAGACAATTCCAGAACAAGTTGGTGAATATCGGATCCTGATAGAATACAATGGATATTGGTACTCCATGTAGCCTTCTAACTTCTTCAATGTATATTATTGCAAGTGGATCCCATGAAAAGTCATCATGAATTTGGATAATGTTAGTTTTAATTCTATGATGATCCATAATAACCCATATAGCGTTGTTTCCATTGGATATATTTGGATGTCTAGTGACTAATTACATAGATATGTTTTTCCATTTCCATGTTGGTATGGGTTATGATTTTACCATACCATTAGAATTTTATCGTACATCATTCAAATTATAACATTCTGGGATCTATGATGTATATTTAGCGATATCCATTTTCATAATCTGCTGACAACTGTTCTCATAGATATCTCAATACATATTCGTGCCCCTAGGTGAATATAAGTGTTTAAGCTATTTTCATAATTCATAATCTCTATCTTTATCTCCAGGTTTGATAGTACCCAGAGTCGTGAACAAAATCTGATGAATTCATCCTAAAAAATATTGATCTCAGAGGATTTCCCTTCCCATATAGCTTCAAACCTTTTCTAAATTTCCACATCAATTCATTATGCATCCTTTATTTTCTCCACAATAGATTATTGGAAATCATTTCATAATGGATTGATGATGTTTATCCCTTAGTGATTCCATGTTCAATCTTATGTAATTTTTTAATGATTGGATACTTCTAAATTCTCTTCATTAATAATGATGCTTGATTTTTTCTACATAGAGTATCTTCAACCTTAGTTTCTAAACCATAATTGTAGTGGGTTGAGCCGTTGTGATCCATGATGAGCTCTAACCATCATCACAAGAGAATATTATCCACCTTCTACGTCAATATATATATGAGACTCGTGTGATCTGTATATATCACACACTTTTCTCCAATGATATAATACCACAAGATATTCGACATAATGATCAATGTTGAAAACTCTAGATCAAATCTAGGACAGTTTTTCTAAATAATTTAAATATTCCTTGAGGTGTAGGATATCACATTATAATTTTTCATCAGTACGAAGCCTAATACCTTATTTTAAGCATCTTTTTATACCACAAATATTTCTCCACATATCCATAGTGTAAGTAAGGGTGCAGTTATAACACTCATTTAGAGATCATTATGTCTTTACTCACATTATTGAGTCTTGAAAATTGTCCCACCCTTCTATTTAATCATGGTTAATGGGTTTGAAAATCAAGATTAGTTCCTAGAAGATCATCGGTAATACACAAATAAACCAAGAAAAATATAAATCTCTATTCCAGATGTTCGTTTGGAGATCTCATTGATTTCATTTGTCTTGGAAGAGTCCAAAAATATTTCTTTTCTAGTGATAAAATGGCCCAATGGTGATACTTCCTCCCCCTTGAACTCACATACACTAAACATTTCAAATAGATTCTCCCTTCAAAATGTCTTTATCACAATCATCAAATTCTCATCATGTTCCACCATTATATTGGATTATATCAGAATAACATCTATAAAGAATACAATAATTTTGTCGAGGTAATATTTAAATACTCAATTCATTATCCCAATGAAATTTTTTGGATAATTAGTTAGTTGAATTGGAATCAATATGAAATCCATGTTTACATACCTTATTTGAATGTAAATCAAAAATAATATCCTCATTACTCATATTTAATTGGGGACATCTCGAATGAAGGTCCACCTTAGATATATAATTGTCCCCACATAGCTGACCGAACAATTCATCTTTTTTTGGCAGGGGAAACTTGTTATTTATCATTATTTTATTAATCTCATGACAATCAATGTAGAGTCACGTAGATCCATAATTCTTCTTGAAAAAATGGATGGGTGCACCACACAGAGAATCAATCAGGCATATAATCCGTTTCTAAGATTATCTAGTAAAAGCATCATCAGCACTTCCAACTCTACACTAGCCAATCTATAAGGTATCTTTGATATATGAAGAGATTGGGGAATAAGGTTAATTGATAATTGAACATCTGGTTAAAGAGGAAGACCATACAATTCATCAATAAATATATTATTGTAATACCTAATGATGGGAACATATTTAAGAAATTTGATCTCGTTTGTCTCAATAATTTGAGCGAGATATGCTTTCTCATAATGCAGTAACATCCACACTTTAGATGAATATTATGATGGATATTCATCTTTATCCTTACACTTGTAAAGAATCATAGGACACTTATAGATATGAATAGTGATCTACATGTCATGATAGTTGATTTTCAATTTGAATAATGAATTCTAATCCATTTCAAAAATACCATTAAACTCTACCAAAGGGAGTTTGAAAAGATTTCATGGATATTTGGATCCACTAACATTATCCAAAATGAGTTATGTACTTTGGATGCAATAATTTCTCCTATTCAGTATTCTAAAAATAACGTAAACTCTCAATTTTTTTTTGTGGTGGTTGAATAGTTCTAATAAACATTCAAGATATGAATGAATGCATAGACCCTGATCAAATAGTAAATTCATTATTCTTAAATGAATAACCAGCACACCTATCCCCACATCAATTTCCAAATCCGCATCAGCATTAGTGGTATCATATCTCTTCCAGTTTCCATGGAGGATGTTGTTTATTAACCATGAAAACAATGGTCTTAGGGAATCTGATTGAAAAATGACCCTATTCTTTGTAGTTGAAATGCAGAACTAGAGGTTGTGTATTGATCTGAACCTTCCATTCTACTTCCTCAATAATGTAATTATTAATATCCCTTCAAAAGATAATAGCTATATGACCCATTATTTCATATTAGAATAATTTTATAGTTATCATTTGATTGTTCCCATTATGATTTTTCCTATTTTTTTACCATTGGGATATTAAGTCTTCTTTATATCATGGTATTTATTAGCTAATCGACCCATATTAGACTCAATTTTCTACATTTTGTCACTGCTCCCCCAAGATAATTAATAATCTCCAATGTAGACTTAAACATTGAGGGAACAATGATAAATATACTAATAATTATCGATGTCTCAAATCACCAACATATTTCATAGTCTTGGATTTAGTCTACTAAAGAAGCGACCCACCTAGATTTTTGAGTTCACGAAATTTTTTGAGGTGTATCCTACTAGTATTGTAATGTTCATTTCATATGCCCTGGTAGATTAATATTTCATATTCTTAAGTTCAATGTATTCCATTTACATATTAATATGGTGTGTTCAGGGAAAATATTAATTGAATAACATTTTATTTAATTCCTCACAATCCGTATTAAGAATTTCCTCCTTGGACTATTTTTGATCAGTGTCCACCACTAAACTGCTTCCTCATCAAAATGATAGGCTTCCAACCTAATGTTCACTTCTTCTGAGAACGGGAGGACATATAATATCTTTCCAATGGAGTTAATCCATTTTTTCATGAGGAGGGGATCATAAGATCCAATAAACATGGGATTCTTTCACCACATGAATGATTTGATGGAAATATTCTCTTTATTAGGAGGCTGAGGGGGTTCCACATGATTCATGTTATTATTCATAACTCGATATAATTGAGAATACACTGTCATGGGTTTTTGAGTACCCATTTTTATCATATTTTGAATGTCATTAGTGAAATCATATCATTGCCTATCACATTTATTATTGATAAATGTTCTTCTATTCCCATTCATAAACTGGTAAAAATAAAGTGCAATTTGGGGCTTCAATACAAAGCATAAAAGGATTCATTAAAAATATAAAAGATAAACTTGTAAGGGAAAATTATAACCTATCTTGTGAATATATAGTTTTCAATGATGTTTATCCATGATCTATTTCCTAAAATATATTCTTATGGTATTTTTTTCCCTTCATAATTATTTGTAATGATCTTGTGAATTTACCAAAGCTTATCCCCTAAGAGTGTCAAACCAGAAGAGCAGTAAGGCCCATTGTCATGAACCTGGTTACTCTGATTCAGGCTCAAACATATTTTATATAGTTGTCACTCGTGGGTACATGTATGCTTGTTCCACATCTACTTGATGTATCTAGACATTAATTAATTTTTTGATAAACCAATTACTCCTTAATAACCATGTTTAGGGATTTTCCCTCATACTAAATCTTTTCCATATGGTTTATAATGAATTTATCTGTTCCTAGACTAAAAAAGAAACTAAAATTTTCATCTCATACCTACTATAGTTAATATACACTTTTACACATATCAATGCATGATTTATGCATCAAATCCAAAACCAATGATGACAATTTGATTATTCTTTTGAAGAATAGGTACACAAAACAATAAACTTGTGACTGATTAAATGATTTAATTATTTATCATTCAATATGAGATCTAAAATAACTCTGATCCCATATATCAAAATAAGCTATCATCTGGATAACATTAACAATGTGATGTGATAAAAACCTAGTCTGGGAATAAGCTTTAACATAATGCATATCGCATGGGTTAGAAGGCATACCAAAAGGATATAAAAAGTGATGGAACATGAATAGAAATAAGGAATCATTATATGGGATCATGAAATAATATATTCATAGTAATGTTGGAGAAAAATAAAACATTATTATAGCACGATTCAACGCCCATTTCACATAGAAGAGAAGAGGTCAAGTGTCTTTGCACATAGAGGATCTAGAGTCAAGGCTAACTACAAATACTGGTGCACAGGGTGCACAAGTAAAGGGTAAGCACCAAGACCACTCCACATAACTCCTCATCAGACTAAAAACATCAAAATTTACTGTATTTCTATCTAGGAACACCCATTATAGAATGTTCTTAAATATGTGTCTCACATGAATAATCATACATAATGAGTCAAAACCAAACATAAGGGTTACTAATGAAATTAATTGTGAATCATAATAATGTCAAAAGGCATATATTAAGAGAATTACATAGTGTTGTCCATGAAAAGATGTATTAAAATCATAACTAGACATCATTAAGGGATTTTATGAATTTATCATGATTGTAAATGTCAAATTAATGTGAATGGAGTGTTAAAGAAAAAATAATAAATAAAATTTAATACGGTTTAAGGGGAAACATTCAAGATTATTTTAAAAGAAAAGCCAATAATTATTTGTTTTAAAAAAGAATTGAACAATTAATTTCTTTCATGATAAATTGACTAGTTTTAGAATAATAATTTTTTCTTACAAAATATTATGTTTTACACATGAAAATTCATATGCATTTATGAATATCCCTTAAATTGGTCTTACATATTAGAAAGAATTGATTAGGGAACCTATTGAAAACATGTCTATCCCTAAGAATAAGGATGAATGGATCTTGATACATGAGTTTCCAAAATATAAAAATAATTTATAATTGGTGCGCAAAAATAAAATTTTATTTCATTTGTTTTAAATGAGAGAATGAGTAACCCAGAATAATAATGGAGGTTCAAGCAGAATCTCATACCTTAAGTCTAAAATGATTATGCACATGATCCCAATTTCATGAATAAAGAAATTAAATACATTAATTAATTGTTTAATATCCTTTTTTTTTATTTAGAATAATTTTATGAGGTATATTTATTTCCCTTTTTAATGGATATAAAATTAGATTTCGTCGTATGTGAGTGTTAGTTTCCATGATTTTCATGATCGGTTTACTTGTATATGTGTTTGAAAAATCATGAAGAATAATGATAGATGTCTAGAAAACAAAATATATGTTATTAATAAACATATATAATATTTATATACAATTTTTTCATAATTTATGATGATTAATTAAATAATTAATCAATTATAATTATTTAGACTAATTTAGTGTTTTTTGATCATCAAAAACTCATTTTGTTATAATATTTAATATAATGATTAAATTTTAGTTATAGATCATTAAAAAGGATACAATACATATAATATAATATAATACTACCATAAAAATGGTTTTATGACTAGTTTTGAAGGAGTAATTGAATGATAAAAGAACGTCGTCCATGTATGTGGTCAATCAGCTCCTCACTGACAATATTTTCATTCTTAAACAATATAATGAGAAGAGCTTTGATAAACATAATAAAATTCAAAAATAGGTATTGTACTAAAGTTATAATATAATATGTAATAGGGGAGGTTGGGATAGAAAATGAAAATAATGAAACTTGAAAGAAACATAAAAAAAGGAAGTTGATTTTAACTATTGATTCGTTCTTCTTGAGAACATCTTTTGGGGATTTGTTTTGGTCATTTGTTAAGAAAGAAATCTATAGTACACAGGGGATAGGTTTGGGAAGAGTATTATAATGAATTTTGACATGTCTCATGGCTTGGTATTTTTGATGAGAAGAGGTAGTGAGGGGTTTTATTTACAACGGCGGAGGTTGGTGCTCTCATTATTTAATAATTTAGTTTATTATTTTCCTAAAGATAAGAAATATTGTGTATTCATGAAACTGAATATATTATTTATAACATTTGAGTTCGAATCAATTAGGATTAAATATCCCATGAATCCATGAATAGTTCCTTTAAATTATAATGTATATATACAACAAATTACAGTATTTTACTATTCACCAAAAAATCTGGTACTTCATAACAATCTCAAAAATTTACCATAAACATTTTACAACATTTCAAATTAATATATGACGTAAATTTTTCAAAAATAATTTTCTATATATGAGAAATTAAACATTTAATTAAAATCATCATTTACTTCGAAAATAAATACTTTAGAATTATAACTACATTTCTGACACATTGAAAAAAAATTTAAGATCTTCAAAAATTACTTCATAATGTTAAGACGTAAAAATAATAATTTATGAATAAAATTTTCTAAAATAAATTTCCATTTAAAATATACAATTAGTCCTTAAATTGTAAGTAAATATTTAAGACTTACAAAAAATACAAACACTTAATTAATAATTTAACAATATATATTTACTATACTATGATATAATTATATAATATCATCACTTATAAGAAGAATAAATTTTATTTATACTCTCATTATTGAGGTTACTATTAAATTTCCCAATTTCCTATTCATACGGGTCACATTACTATTCCAATGGTCTACATACTATTTAATCAGTATATGTTTCTTAACCCCATGAACAAATTGTTATTTCATTCATTTATCATTTATAATTCATGTATTATGTAATATATATGTTTATAATATATGAATGAATTATAATAAGGGAATTTCTATAGATAAATGATTGGTTCGTTGCATTCTTGACATGCCCGGGTACTAACCTGTGACTTGGATAAACTGAGTAGATGTCATTATATAGGTTGAGAGATGATTCAAAAGGAAACAATAATGATTGGTTGATGTACCCAAGGGGTTTGTGATACTAAAGTGATATTTCTATGGGAAATATATGGAACACCATTCTATTTTTATAGAACATTAGAGGACCTAAATAGCATGTCAAAGCAGTGTAATGAGGTTTGGATGACATAGCCTAGTGCTGTCATGTGTCTTCAATAGTGTATGCAAAAGGATTTAGGGTCATAGAGTCATCCACCTTTATCCTTTGTTCGAGGCCTTATATTTCAAATTAATTTTATTTATTCAATGTCAGTTTATTTTTTTCTATAATGATCTGGAAGATATGCAAGATGTTACTCGCATGTCCATTCTGAAGCACTTTAAATTATATATGATGATCACGTGAAGTGGTTATTTATGTTTCATGATCGTTATTATTTTCTATGGTATATTTCCAAGTGAAAGACGTTTTGGTCACAATATCAACCAATCTGAGAAATCTACATTAGTGATTCAGTGTGTTGATTAACTTGTACGTGAAATGTACAACCCCTTTATCTGAGGATTGGATGGGGGATTTTATTCCTTTCCACACTAGTTGTTCACCTATTTGCACAAAATGTCTCATATGGGTCCAGGATGTAGTTAGCAAAGGGATCTGCACAACGTGCCTTCCTGAGTCTCTATCGTGGATCGTTATGAGGGCATAACCATATTTGTAGTCACTAAGTGTCCCTCAAATCAACATATCATTTTTTGTATTATTTTTAATTATTATGGACTTATTAAATTAGGCGGGATATGCCTAAAGAATTCTTTATTTTTAAATTGACATGTATAAGGGTCATTGTGCAATCAGGGTGACTATTGGATGTCCTTCACAAGATCACAGTGCCTTGAATTGGAAATTTTGTGAGGCAAGGATAGATTGTCTGGGGGACTTCTTGAAATCAGGTCAACTTTTCCAAGAGCCTTACCAATACCGTGATGTGGGAAACCCTAGAATATCATCAAAGCTTTATGAAAACAAGAGGCTCCCACCTCCTCCCTAATTTATTTTAATTTTTTAAATTAGAAATAGTTGGGCTAGTTTGTGATAATCTGGTATTATTTATGAAGACAAATACCATACATCTAGGTGATTCATAACTTGGACAAAAAAGGACTTATGGAGATGTGTGAGCACCTTATGGAGAAATCTATCCAATCATCACTAAGGATCCAATGGGGATGTGATTGGTTTTCTGGACATACCCATGGATTTATATGTAATGAATATGACACAAAAAATGGGATTTTCTAATATAATGGGGACATTTTATCATGGTATCATTATATCATGTAGGCTGCGAGGAGTGCTACACATCTCTTCTACAGTCGTGAGTAGCACTCAACTCTTGTTCTTTTATTTCTGTATTTTTTGTATAATAGATCAGGGGCCATGCATGTTTTTTTTATGTTGTAAATGAAAATTACCACTCACACCAGTGGTGTGGTTCATGGACATTATGATTGAAAAAGGACATTTCCCTTTGGAAATTTTCTTCATATTTTCAATGTAATACTTTGAATGGATTCCTCTGGTGCTCGCTGTGGAAAAACAGTGTGGCCAGGGGGAGGTTATTCAACTATCTTCCTATGACCATATGTTGTTTAGATAGCCTTATCAAGAAAGTAAAGAATTGTCAAAATAGGATCTTGGAGATCTTCTATAGGATATGTGATTCACATGATTCATTCGTGTGACCATATATTGGTCACAAAATCATGATTCCCTTAAAAGGATCACTCAGCCAAAAATCTTAGCAACCTTATTCTTCCGTTTCTTTTTTAATGGAAAATTATATCCATTATGATGTATTTATTTAATTTTGAATTTTTAAATTCTAATTTTGATGGTTCCAAAACCCATTTATCTTGATGATTTTAGTGACCCCTATACTATGGTGGGGTTGGAATCCAAATACTAGAATTGGAATGATCCGTCATCTATAAAGAAAGATATTAAGGAAAAGTCAAGGTGTGGATCATTTATATTTTTTTTCAATACATAGTCAAATATATAGGGTATATAAATACCATTATTGAGGTGCATTTTCTCCCTGAGAGGGGATAGTTTCGTCTGGATGATCAATCAATGAGGTAGTTACTCTATCATTCTTAAAGAGGATGGGGGGCCCCATACAATCGTGTATTTGGTTACCCCCTATGATATGAAACATTTACACATCTTGTAGAGGTTGTTGGGGAATTGTATTCGATATTAGTTCGTCGGTACTCCAACAGATTGGTTTTAGACACTCAACGATGTGTTGGTCATAGACCATTATTGTAATTTTGCATGATTGTGGTTGATACATGTTTTTTTACTATCAAATTGTTGTCTCCTATGTGGAATTTGGATGGTCCAGCCTAAGGGTTGGTATAGCCCATTGGTCTCACTCACAGGATGATACTATGGGTGATGAGATAGATTTCATTCTTATCATCCTTAACTATATGGAAGGTCCACAATCCATAATACTGTGAAATAATTTGTGTAGATTCATTTTATATTGAATGTTAGGAATATATTATATTATTATTTTAGTGAAAATTAATTCAAATATTTAGTTTTGGATAGATTTAATAATTAGGTATTGACAATATCTTGGTGAGGCAGACAACATTTTTTGCAGGATGTGTATTTATTCGTGAAAATGTAAGTTCTATTCCCATGAAATAGTGTTACTAATCATGGTGATATAGATCCCCATAGTTCATAAGCACTAGTACAATTGGGATATAGAATGATCATAGAGGTGTTGGTTAATCCAGATCTCTTCCAGAGGTGAGATATGATATTAGTAGTGTGTTCCCAAAGAAACCCCTATGATGGTGTAATTCAAATAGTTGTTTCATAAATAAGGATAATCACCCTCTGTTATGTTTATATGTGTGGTTCATGATTGATTTTTTTTATTTAAATATTGTTAATGAATCAAGGACTATAGTGATTAGAGTGGGACTTATCTAATTATAATGGTTGGCCCTCTGAATACATAACCCATTATTTAATTTATTGGAAACCATGGGTTCACCAAAAATAGTTTTAAAGGATTATAACTATAGTTAGAGATATTTATTTTCCATTTTATCCATTATTATATTACTTTCTTAGAAAATGATACAATCAATGGATCCTTGACTATGTCACACTTTTGGGGATTCCAATAGGCAAAACCATTGTTTGTGTTATGATATTTTTTTGGGTTAGATAGTAGAGTTTCATGTATAGGTTCCCCATGATTCCCAATTGAACGATCCCCAATTGGATTGAATACAGACAAATTGGTCCACTTGAGATTAAAATTCTAAACTACTAACATAACTAGATGTTACTCATCCTACTTATGTTCCCACTTAGGAATAGTGGTGAGAAATTTTAGAAAATATTCATGACTACCTCTCATTGGATGTATCTTGAATGAAAAATACATTGGTTGTGTATGGGTGAATGAAAGTGAATGGAAATTGAAATTTAAATATAGAGTTAACATATTGTACTATATGTGGGAGATGAGAATATTGATTATAATGGTTGTGTATATGTTTTATCTATACAACAATCCATGAAATAAATAAGAGATGATTGATATTACCTAGGAACCATAAATAATTTTCATTGTTTTGTGTTCTTGGGTGATGCTTTTCAAGAGTGGTGTTGGGATATAATGGTGTGGTGTGGTTCTCTTACTATGATTCCTAAGAGAAGACATAGAAAGAAATTAATTTTATCAAAAATAAAATCATTGGGTTCCTCATTTTTAATTGGGATGTGTGATACCCTTGGGATGTTCCTTAGAGAAAAAATATTATGTAATAGATAATGATATTTCAAGGTATTTATTAATGATATTGAAAATCATTTCCCATAATTAGATGAAATGTTATTTTGGTAAGAATTCTTTTTGTTCTTTCCCAAAAAACGTTCATTGTGTTATAAGATCCCATGTGACATGTGGATGGTGGTTGATGATATGGAGGAAGGATTATTTTAGAAGTAGGGTTCTCATAAGTAAAAATAGTGATATTAATCATTCCCATGTTTTATCTAAAAAATATACTTGTGTAGGAAGAGAATATAAGTAGGAGGATATTATTTGGTAGGGTGAATGTTTTTCAAATGATGTTAGTGTGATGTGTTCTAAATGGCTCATTTTTATTGTTCTTGTTTTTGAGGAATAAAATAAAAAATGTTCATAAAAGGTAATGATATTAGTTTAAATTTTTTTCACTTAGTTGTTTTTTAAAATTTCATAGCCTTGATGACCTTTGGAAGTTTAAATGGTACTTTTATCATATAAAACTAAATGATAATAATTTTTTGATATGTTATTTAACTCTAGATAGTGTTGATTACCATTGGGAATGAATTTTGTTATATTATGATTGCAAAAATTTATTTATAATATTTAATATTTATTAAATAAATTTTTTATTATTCATAATGTTAAAATATTATAAATGAAGCTGGAAATTGAAATTAAGGCTCTTTTGTTGAGTAAAGAATTGGGATTTACCAAGGAGAGGTATAATTTTAACTTTATTTTAGATCATTTTTATGGTCCCCATAATTGGTATTACATATATAAAATGATGTTTAAAAAATATCCCAATAATATATTTCCTTTACCTATTCAAGTTTGAGGTGGTACCACATTACTCTTAACAATTGATGACATGGAGTGTCGAAAGAAGGCGATTAATGATGGAACATAGACATGGTTTGATTAGTGTGCATATCTATATGCAATTACAACTGATAACAGTGAGAAAAGTTGTTATTATTAATCTACATAAACTTCCCATGACTTATGGTCTATTATTTTCAATGTTTTAATGATTGGATTCTATTTTTATTATCACCTATTATATTCTAATATATGTATCCAACATTCTGCATTTCATTTTTACTCTAATCAAATCAATGTTTTTGTCATGAATTGGGTATATATATGGAAGAATGAATCATGAAATCACATAAATACAACACCAATTACATATAACACATATAGTGTTGTTGGACAATGAATCCATATTTATTGATGATGAATTCTAAATATGATGTTTATATTCACACTCCAAGTAGAATCCTTGGATACAAAACCCATGTTCTAGTCTTATTCATGGCTAGATGCCCATGTGTGGGAAATTTAATGTACTTTTACACATCATGTTTCCTTACATGAAAAAACTTTCACTATGAGGCATTTTCCTTTATTATTTTACCACACATAAAATATAGGTTTCTAACAACCGATGTACTATGGAAGTACACTAGATGTTGGACTAGAGTAAATTCCCAAGGATGGGTGTTTTTTAGCACACCATGTACACATAGTGTATGTATTGTATTGCTATATTCTTCATTTAGCTTTTCCTTTTTCTTATACCATATTTTTACATGAAAGGGTTACATAATGAATATCTTTATTCAAAGATCATTATGGATATATACCATTCATTATTAGAGGTGTGATGAGATGATTCAATAAAGGGTTTGGATCTTAATTATAGTTACTCTTTCCCTACATTCACATTATTTACCATTTTTTATAGATTTGAAAATAAATACAAGTTGGAGATTGAGTGGTCTACTGACATAGGGATATTAAACACATAAATAAATCATCTTTAATTATAAAACAATATCATTAATTAAAACTAAAAATATTTATCATAACAGACACTTATCATCTTGAAAAACATAGGATACCCCATTGAAAATACATAATTTAAAGGGAGAGGTAGAATGGAAAGTGGGGGAATAAACCTAGACACAAATAATAACATTAGTGCTAAGATGCATAGTGGATATCATAAATTGAATGGCTAATAGAAAGGATACATAACACATAAAAAATATATCATAAGATCAAAAACTATATGAATTAACATAAAACTTGATATTATTAACATATAGAATTGATCACTCCCAATATAATCTTCATAATTTTGACAATTAAAAATAGTGGATTAAGTACACTACCTAATCCCATACTTAAAATCCCATGAGATAAAACACTTTTCCTAGTGAATTATAGTGATATGTAGTTTTATACCCACACATCAGAAAAATTAATATAATAAATATGTGTTCTATATGGGGAAAATAAATCATAAAATATCATAAGCATGACCAAACCCTTTATAATGAAGTGGGTGTAATTATTTTAATTTATGGAATAAATGTGTTCTAAATCAAAATGTTTCCAAAGAAAATAATTAATTCAATACATTAGATGTATGTATTTTAAAATGAACCATAGGTCTTGATAATTGAGTTCTAATATAGGTCTTACAATAGAAGTGTCAATGAGAAGAAATATTAAAAAAATATACCATTTGGGTGATGGTTCATGTAAAAAGTATTTGATCATTTAAAAAGGGAAATAATTTTTTTCCATAAAAAAATTGATCCAACATGGAAATCCACAAAATATTTTTTTATAATCTTTCATATATTGAAGATATTTTAAATGTTCATATAATTAATTTAAATCAAGGAATTTTAGTGTTGCATTAAATTGGGTTTACATAAAAGTGGGAAGGTTAAATGTAATAAATAAATAGAAAATCATTAAAAATAAATTGTATATTTAATTATGTATATATATGTGGTAAATTTAAAAAATATAATATTAACAAGATTATAATATTTCACAAAAATATTAAATATACGCTGTAAATGGAAAGTCATGAGGGAGGTGTAGAACATCTCTTAATATGTTTTAAAACATCATTATTGGAATTCTGACAATGAAAAAAATAATGAAACATTATATTGTATATAAGATACAGTATATATTATTTTCATAATATATAAAATAAAATTATATTTCTAATTATAATGGATAATATTAGTGTGAAGGGAAATTATCAACTATGAGATAAAAAAAATTAAGAAGATGAGAATTGTAATTCATATTTGTTGAATGTGTAGAAATGATTTGAAATCATAAATTAAAACTATTTTTATTCACAATTGATCTCCCAAGAGATAAATAATGAGAACGAAATGAAATTAACGAAAAAATGCATGATGAATCATTTTAACTATTGAATAAAAATTTATTTATGGATGAACATAATATTTTAGGAAAGATATAAATAATATGGAACAACAAGAAAGAACATTAATTTATTTTTTCAAATTTCCATGTATAAAATTAATATATGTTAATAAAAATTAATGGGGTATTAGTTACACTATAATATAAAATTGGTGCCAAAAATGAAACCATACCTAAAAAAGAATGATTGAGAAGGAAAACCATTTTGCATGTCTAAAGGTGCGTTCTATTTGCAAATAAATCACTATATAATAAAAATAATTTTATTTAAAAATACATATAAACTTATACATCTATATTTCTTTCTATATTGAATATTTATAATCTTGTATCAAAAATATAATACATTAATTCCACTTATATCAGTAATTTTTTGTTCTTAGGTCATTTTTATAGAAACGTAAATAATATATTGACAAAAGTAAATTTTTTTTAAAATAATTTCATAATATCCAAAAAATATGATTATTATCTGTTTTACTATTTCATTTGAAAATATTCTTAAACAAGTAAATATTTTTTCTATTAATTTATTTAAATTATAAAAAGAACAGTTATATTCAATTTTTGATGGTTTAATTTACTATAATCTTTTTTGTTAATAAAACTTATTATATTATAAAATAATATTATTCCATAATTTTAATCATTTAGTATATAAACATATTAAGTATTACATACAAGTTTTATTCCACCCATGTTAGACAATATGAAAAATTGAATACAAGTGTCATCAAATAGAGGTGGTTATCTGTATGTACACATGATGAAATATTTACTTCTAGAATGATTTTAAGGAATGTTATAAAATATAAGTTACATTACATTAAAAAATTTAATATTAAAAATAATGGGGTTATTATAATTTTGTGGATATAATTTTTTTACAAGTAGAAGAAAAATAAGAAGATTTGTTGGAAAATATTTCCTCCCGATTTAGATGTTCTACATTGGTCAAAAAATAATGAAACCACAGAATAGAATTTTTGGAATAAAAAATATTCTTAAATTTTGGGGAAGGGTTTAGTATTTAATAATGTTTATATTGAATTCATCTAATTGGAATTTGGATGTGGAGATAAATTAAGGGTTAGTGGTTTCTTTTATAATTGAAGAGAAGAGACCTTTTTCAATATATAACACATTAATACATTGAGAAAAAATTATTCACATGGAATGAGGATGAATTTGGATAACAAATGAATATAGGAATATTTAATCATGAAAAATCCTCAACCCCACTTTCACACACATGTTGGGAAAAAATATATCTGATACATACTCATTGTTTTTATAATTTTTACAATTTTTTTATTTTATGTTGGTTACTAATTATTATGTAGGTAATTTATTTTTATTTCATTAAAATAAAATTAACATTATTAGATACTTATAACATATTAAATATAATTATTATATATAATTTTCCATAAAACTTAATAGCATTCCGAAAAATAAATTTTAACATTACTGCATATATCACAAAATACAAAAGTTCAAAAAAATGTGTCTCGTAAGAAAAAAACATATTTTCAGGCTATAATTATCAATATAAATTATAATATTAGAATTTAAATGTTAGATATAATTCAGTAAATTTTTAATTTATATTAAAATATGTCCAAAAAATAATTCTTTCATGTGAAAATTTAAAAAAATGAAGCAGATAAATAATAGTTTTCATTAATAGATTACCAAAATATTATAAAATGATTTGTGAGAGTATATAACATAGTATTTCATAACAAATAATTTAACCTTTCAAATATATTTTTAATTCAAAAAATGGATTCAATAAAAAAATGGAATTCTTATACAATAATGCCAGGAATGTGACAGAAATATTATAATCGAAATTTTTTAATATTCCCCTTAAAATCATTAATTTATAAAAAAACAATAGTTATCATAATATAAATCTGAAATTATAAATTAAAGAAATTATGTTCATCTTTAAAAATCTGATCTATTGGATTTATAATTTTTTTTTTCAAAAAATCAATATATAATGAAAAATGGCCTTTATTAACAAAATGAAATTTTTAGACAATAGCTTATATTAAAATTATTTCATATCAATTTTCAATTTCAAAGTTGTTAATATATTAATTCATATGTAATAATATTTTAGAAGTTTTCAATTTAAGAAACTAGGATAAAATATATCATAAAAAAATTATTTCTTTGAGAAGAATATAAATTACATTTATTAATTAAAAATACCATTAAAATATAATAATTAAGAATATAAAATTGAATTAAACTACATTGAATATATTGAACTATTTATATTTAATTTTAAATATGTATATTCTAATTAATATTTCTAATATGTATATTAAAAAAATATAGATAAATAAATAAATTTGTAAATAATTATAATATGATATATTTATTTCACATTGAATTATACTATTTTATTATTATCACCTAACATTACACAACTTCAGTATACCAACCAGATATTCAAATGAGGATTATATTTTCAATGCCCAAATTTTAATTTACCATAATTAAAATAAATATAATTTCAATGAGCATATATACAATATCCAAATTTCATTCAGGTTTATATTGAACTAGTACCTCGCCCGTTCATATGCACGGTGCTATAATTCAAATCTATGATTCAATAGTGTTTTAATCGATTGAGTAGTTAATAATAAAAATTACTTAAAATATGATATACTTATAGAGGAGGAGGTAGAGGTAGAGTCGAAGGCTAATGTAGAGGAGGAGGTGGAGGCCGATGAGGAGGATACACATGGGGAGGTGGATTATCGGTATAACATTCAAAGAGTTTACTGACAACTCAACCAACATTTATTTTTTGAACATAAAACATATCAATATGGAAATAAGATTTCATAAAGTATAGAAAAACATCTGAAAAAAAGAATGCAAATAAAGTAATATTTCTGTATTTCAATGAAAAATAATCCAAACTACTTATTTTGAATAAACATTCTATGAACTAAACCATAACTCCACTAAATTATATCATTAAAACAAGAAATTACTATTGAAAAGGCTCCATTCCACCAACACTCTTAAACAGGTTACCTTTTAGAAAGATAAACCCACTATCCATTTCTCTAATCCAATGTAATTAATACATAAAATCTCACCTATTAAGTTTTGTCCCTCATAAAAACAATCAAAAGAATTAATAAAAAGGCAATACAAAGGATTAAATGATCAACAAAATGCAGGGTCCTAGTGGTGGTCACTGCTATACACTCCGACATGGTATTTGAATCACTGGAACTTTGAATGAGCCTTCATGACCAGCTCCTATTTCAAGACCTTCACTGCAGGAGTGTTGTAATCTAAAAATGAAAAAATTGATATTAAGTAAATGATGTCAATTTTGTGTTCCATTAAGATCAAAAAATTGATTCATTAGATAATGAGTTGTTAATAGATGAAGACTTCAATGGAAACATAGATGTAGTATAATGTTTGGTGCATTTCATATTATTATTTTTCCCCTGGAACTTTTCCATGATTTCATCTCATCTAAGGGAAGCTTATTCAAAGTGAACCAAAAATATCAACATGCAGAAATATGTTTTAATGGAAACAAACTTGAAAACACATAATTTGGGACAAGATTACTAAAAAATAGTTACAAATCCTAGAATGGTAAATCTATTTAACTTGAGAAAATTTTTAGATATCATAATGCGAGAAAACTAAAATACTGGATATTTCCATTACATCAGAACATAGATTATCTATATGAATTTATATTATTTTTGAATATGGTTCTGTTTGTTTGCATGGACCATGTTTTCACAGAATTAAGTATACAGAATATAAAAATTAACTAAAATGGTTTCTGAAAATCTTTTTATATGCTAGAAACTGATAATGAAACACCCATATAGGTAATCTATAACAAAAACATTTTATTTTAACGTCCAGTTTACCTTTATTTTTTATGGACTGGATTTTCTAACACTGGGGTGATTTTTTAACAGAAGTTTCTTTTTTTATTCATGTGATATGTTTGCAAGAATTTAACTATAAATAATAATAAAAATTAATTAAAATAATATAGGAAAATATACCCATATGTTGAAAATTGATAAAAAAACTTACGGATACATGTAATGCGGAACATAAAAAATTGTATTTTAATAGAGAGTTTACCTATATTTATCATTAATTGGATTTGATAATATTGGGGTGTGTTTGTTAACATAAGGTTCTGTTTGGTTTAATGTACCATGTTTTCCTAGAAGCACATCTATATAATAAAACAAAATTAAGTGTAATGGTGTTGGTAAATCTTCTTATATGATGTATAATGATTACAAACACACCCATACAGGTAAACTAACCCAATTTCAATGCTGAAACTAATTTTCAATTATCCACATCTCCAAAATGTGTCGCTACTTCCCTTTCCATGACGGGTATTTATACAAAATGAAGTATAACTCCACCATGTGACCTAGTATGTTGGACGAAGACCATCCCAACACTGGTAATGTTCACTAATAATTTATCGCCCAATCTCATTATACAACAGTTGTAATGATCATATCATATTTTTGAATTCAAAATTTTCTTCAAAAAAAAATAACCTATAAATTATTTAACACGCAATTATAATTATAACTAATAGTTTTGTAATTTCCTAAGACATCATCACAATAGTATTAAACATCAATTGTATATGAAATGGAATAAAAATTTATTTTTACAATTGAAAAATAATATATATGAAGTAACAAACAATTTAAAGAATAATTAATATTAATGAACATTGAAATAGGAACAATGTACATGTGAAATTGAACATATTAAATATATACTTGAAACAAAAAAAATATTACAAAATATTTTCACACAATCATTTAGTTTTGAAAAGAAGGTTGTGAGAGGTAACAAAAATGGTAGATTTTTAAATGATATTCACATTGTACCTTCCACAATGGTTTATTCCCCAAAATCTAGTGTTACTTTACCTTTTACCCTTGTATGCAGGATCAAAACCTAGCATTAAAAATGATTGTAATGAATATATTAAATATAGAGACCATTAAATAGTAGAAAAAAAGATAATAACATTGTACATTTTTACTGAATCTCCTTCTTCAAGATCATCTGACATAGTCAACAATATCTGTAAATAAAGGATAGGACACATGTAGACCTTATTATTTAAGGATATCATTTCAAGATTGGATCATCCCAGTATACATTGAGCACCTGTATCGAGAGGAGATAAAGTAAAAAATCAAGAGGGAAGAATAAATCCAAGAACTTCACTAACATGTTTTTAGAACAATATAGACAAGTGAGTGGGGATGGAAACGTATCCAAGAGAGTAGGTCACCCAGAAATACATTCCTTGACAATAGATTTTCTAAGAGAATTTTTATATTTTCCATCACATTATAGTTGGCAAACATGTAATGCCATGAATATCCACCCTTACTAAAAGAGAAGTCAATTTCTGAACAGAATTACATCTATGAAACACATAAAGACAAAATACACTACATCAACATGAATATATTAACATAATCAATTATTGTTTGTTACCGAAATCTTGGGAATATTAAATATTATTTGAAATAATATTTTCCTAAATCATTCAAAAAAAATGTAATGTTGTTCTGGTCAATATAATGAAATATATATTCCCACTGTTCTCAAAAATAATTTATTTAGTAGTTTTCATAAATTATATACAAACAGAAATTTGAAATGCAGTTTTAAAACATGAAAACAAGAATGAATGTTCTTACATATGGGTAAATTTGAAATGCAGTTTTAAAATCTGATAGTAACTAAAGTTTTTAAACAGCACCGATGTTCCCTTCGGATTCAGAATGTCTACATCATACTGTGTTAATTATATAATCCCGATTGTTGTTTTATTTTTTCTTGCATTGGACCAGCACTAATAGATGATGTTTGAGAGTAATATAGTATCTTGCTGCAATTAAGTAATGGTTAGAAAATAGTAAATGGAAAATAATTTGTCTTTACAATATATTCTTAAAAAAAACATCCTAGGAATATATGAGGAAGAATAGTATAATGAATAATAAAAATGGATTATAGGGATTTGAAAAGAACCTGTGGCTAAGTAGACCTATTTCAAATCAGAGTCCATTTATTCTCCCTCAATAGACAACGTTGTAAAAAAATGTTGGACAAGAAAATATAGTAGTTCCCTAATTACTAAATCAGGAAATAAGATGGATTGTAAATGTATTATAAAAAATTATGGTAATTTAGTATGACTAATGTCAAATTAAAAGATTAAAAGTGGAGAAATTTTTTACAAATTAGATAGGCATACGAAAATATTATATATGTAATGCTTTTGGTAATGGGTTGATTCTGTGCAACGGGGAAATCATGACCTATATTTGTGAGGTACAAAAAATAGAAATTTGCAGATTTAAATAATATAGGAGGTAGCAACTACCTCAACCCCTAAGTAATAACTAATTGAATTTACATCAACATGTTTCTGATCAAAACACAAAAAGAATTGAAAAACAATATAGACTAAACTCCCTACTCTTGTAGTCTCAAAATAGAAGCAATGTTAAAAATCAACCTCATCTCCTCCAAAGATCTCTAAAACACGTCTTTCCACTGTTCTTAGACATCATCATTATAGTAGTTACAATAAAATATATATGAAGAGGAATCAAAATTTATTCTCAACAAATTAAAATAGTAAACATGAAGTAATAGACATTTCAAATAAAAAAAGGCAATAAAATCAATGAATCATGCAAGTTGAAATATCCATTATAACATAGTAGATTAGGTTTTGAAAACAAGGAAATAGAAATGATTATTTAGACATATGGGTATCAGGTCTACTAAAATAATTAAAAATATAAATATTATACTGAAATATTACTATATAAATACATATCGAAATTTAACCTATAAAGAAGTTGCTCTGAGGAAGAATTGATTAAAATCTGTATAAGACACATACCCACCAATAATCGGTTCATTTTATTTCATAGACCACAAAAAACTACAAAAAAACATGAATCCCCTCTAAACAATAGACTCATTGAAATCATTATGATACTATAATAATTTCTCAAATTTAGTGATATTACCATCAATAGCTTCTTACATTAAATGATTTTCAGTAATCACAAATTTGAACAGATTGAAGTCAAATTCATGTGATGTCAAGACAAAATCATCATTAACCTCTTGGGTTGTACACAATATAAAATTGATGCGTCCTTAACCATATATAAAAACCAAATGAATAATTAGTTACTAAGAAATTTACTGGTGAATAAATATCTGAACCCTAAAAAATGAATAGGTGAATAAATATAGTCTTACCAACTGAAATAGTTCATACAATTTCTGAAATGTAAGAGCAGATGTATTTTAATGTTTTTCATCCCAATATAATGAAACATGTCTTCCCAATGTTCTCAGAAATTATTTCTATTATAGTATGCATAAATTATATATGAACAACAATTTAAATCTATTCTCAATAGATTAAATAGTAAACATGATGTAATAGAAATTCATATAAGAAATGGTAATGAATTAAATGAAACATGAATGATGAAATATCCATTGTAACATAGTATATTATGTTTTGAAAAAATGAAGACATGAATGAATGTTCTCACATACAGGTAAATTTGAAATGCTGTTTTAAAATCTGATAGTAATTACAGTTTTTAACAACACCGATGTTCCCTTTGAATTTATACTGTCTACATCAAATTGTATTAATTATATGATCTCAAAATTGTTTTACTTATTATCACATTATAAAAGAACTGATGGATGCTGTTTGAGAGTAATATGGTTTCTTGAATCACTTAAGTAATTTTTAGAAAATAGTAAATGGAAAATAATTTCACTTTACATTATATTATTAAAAAACAACCTATGAACATATGGGGAAGAAGAGTATAAGGAATAAAAAAAGGTTTATCGGGAGTTTAAAAGAACTTGTGGCTAAGAATACCTATTTCAGATCAATGTATATTTATCCTCCCTCAATAGATAATGTTGTAAAAAAATGTTGGACAACAAAATGTAGTTGTTCCCGAATTACTGAATCAGGAAATAAGATGGATTGGAAATGGATTGTAAAACATTATGGGAAATTAGTATGAATAGAGTCAAATTAAAAGATTAAAAGTGGAGAAAATTTTCACAGAGTAGATAGGCATATGAAATTACTATATGTGTGATGTGTTTGGTAATGGGTTGATTCTGTGCAAAGAAGAAATCCCGACATGAATTTATGAGCGATAAAAAAAATTTGTAGTTTCAAATAATATAGGAGGTACCAAATACCTCAAAAATTTTGTAATCAATGCTTGAATTGACATCAACATGTATTTTATCACAACTCAAAAGGAATTCAAAATAATACATACTAAACTCCCTACTATTGTAGTCTCAAAATAAAAGAATTGTTCAGAATCTACCTCGTCTCTTCCAAAGATCTCTAAAACATGTCTTCCCACTATTATCATACTTAATAAAAGTAGTAGTAACAATAAATTATATATGGGAATTAAAATTTATTTTCACCAAATTAAAATACTAAACATGAAGTAATAGACATTTAAAATAATAAAATTCAATAAAATCATTGAATCATGCATGTTGAAATATCCATTGTAACATAGTAAATTAGGTTTTGAGAACATGGAAACAGAAATGATTGTTTAGACATATGTGTATCAGGTATACTAAATAAATCAATATATATATATAGTACAATAAACTTTTACTATATAAGTACATATCTAAACGTATCCTAGAAGGAAGTCGTTCTGAGGAAGAATTGATTAAAAGCCGTATAAGACACATAGCCACCAATAATCAGATCATTATTTTCATAGAACACAAAAACCTAAATAAATAACATGAATCCCCTCTAAAAAATAGACTCATTCAAATCATTATGACAAAATAATAATTTCTCAATGTTAGTGATATTACCTTCAATAGATTCATACATTACATGCATTTCAGTAAAAAAAATTTGATCACATTGATGTCAAATTCATGTGTAGTCTAAAAAAACTCCAGAAGCACATGATTATCGCTACATAATTAAACCCTTGAGTTCTAAAAAATATAAAATTGATGACTCCTTAACAATATATAAAAACAAAACGAATAATTAGTTTTTAAAAAATGAATTAGTGAATAAATGTCTGAACCCTGAAAAATGAATAGGTGAATAAATACTGTCTTACCAACTAGAATAGTTGTTGAAATTTCTAAATTAAAATAGAAGATGTATTGTTATGAAATAAGAATAAAGAAAGTATGAATTTAAACATAAAACCAGAATGAAGAGGGGTGGAGGCCGACTGCATCTTCTAAGAGAGGCTTTGCAATGGATTGGGGTGGAATCTATTGAAAAGGAAATAGATATTAAAACTAGATGAGTAAGAGAACCGTGAAATATGATGATATAATAAGACAAAGTTATGTGAATTATTTTATTTCATCCACAACCAGAGTTTCAAATCACCGACGTTTCCTTTTTTGAGTATGTAGGTGGTGTTGATAAAGCCAGAATATTAAGACCTTTATTTGAGTGGTGCTGATGATTTCCAAAATGTAATATAACATGAAGAAAAAATCCAATGAAAATATCAAAGATTGAAAAATTTGTTACTGAGCTGAGCCAACAACAACTTATTTGAATATTGAAATCAATTGCGATTTGTGGTCGCCACTATTGAATTAGGGAGGTAGAGGAGCCTGAGACTGATGAGTTGTAAGAAGAGGAGCTATATGAGTCAAACATGGAACTTGCAGAGGTAGTTTAACACCCCAGGTAAATAAAGAATATGACATTTTTATATTTATCCCTTTTTGTGGAAAAAATGTCAATATTAATTTAAATGGAACACTATGCTCGATGGCTTACTCAATACGCAACAACGAGTTCCTTTGAAATCTTACGTTTCACTCTAATAATAAAATAATATTATTTTAAATAGTACATAACACATAGCCGTTGTATTGGCGGGAATGAATATAAATAACTAAATTACGATTATATTTGTGTGTTAAATGTTTTTAATTTTATCCAATAAATTTTAGAGGCTGAAAATAAAAATGAATCCAATCTTAAGCATTGAATAAACTAGTATTTTTAAAAGATTGTTTTACTACCTTTTGATGGAAATCCATTTTTTAAATCAAACTTCTGACAATTTTATAAGATTTATTTTTCAAAATAAACATATTATTTATGATTGGGACATAGAAATTTACGTTGGGTTAATTTTTGGTATTTTTCTGACAATGTTCATTTTTCAATGAATAGTGAAAAATACTGCATTTTACATCAAAACTGCTTTTTCATATAATTTCATTATATGGTTATATTTTATTTTTAATTTGTTTTAAAGTGTAATTGGAATATATTTTTACCATTTAATCCAATTATGGTCATTGGGATTAATTTCACTTTGGAATTGGGCATAAACAAGTGCCAATCTTTTCATAAATATTGTTTCTAAAAAACCCGCTATTTATTTTGACAATGGGAAGTTTTTTTTTAAATTAGTTATTGCAATTTATGTGTTTGGAATTTGGTAAAATGGATTAAATATTTTGAAAGAGAAGGTCCAAATTATGTAATTAAGACTCTTTTGTTTTTGGACATTATGAATTGTAACGACCGTAATTATCTTTAATTATCTTGATTAATGAGTAATCGGGTAGTTAAAGATAAAAAGATAATATCATAATAATAAAAATGACCACACCATGTGTCCTAAGGATACTGGTTGTCTCATGGCCGACCATGGGATGCCTTGTACCAAACTTGGGGGCCACATGGAATCACTTTTGTGAGAAAGTGACTTTTTATATATTTATTTTTAAAGAATGTTAAATGTAACAAAGAATGTATCACCTAAGTAAAATATTTTTAATTTTGTTTAAAAAATTATTTTTTGGACTATAAAATGTCATTGTAAATCTAAACAAAGTTTCTACGTCATAGTAATTTATTTATAATTTTAGACATTATATAAATTAAATTATTTATGACATCATAATGATGCAGCGATGACCTCATTATTTAACGATTTAAATAAAATGGGAATATAATGCAACATCTAAGACCTACACATGTCCAAAACCTATTGGATGGGTGTATTTCGAACCCTTATCACCTTATCCTCTAAACACACCAATTTAGGACCATTAAAATCTGAAACGCATTCTAAAATAATGTAACATTTATTTACTTTCAAGAGTGCCCCTCCCCTCCTCTTATAAAAGGCCCCCAACACTAGCTCCTTACCCACACTTCCAAAGACTTTGGATCGGCCAACCCCTGCACATTATTTCTCTCCACATCCCTCTCTAACTCCTTGAAGCCTCACATTGGGCAGAAGTCTTCCCAAGGAATCCTTTGAGCTCAAACCAAAGGGAGTTACCCGATTTTAAGGTAATGTTTTCACTTGTGTCCTTTTGTTTTATTTTTCTTCTCCAGCCCCCTACACTCTTTTTATTCATTTCATTTGTAACACCTCAAGTATCTTCAATATACTAGGATGTTTTTATAAGAAGGATTCGAGCTACACTTACACACACCTTCGTCTAATTGTTAAAGAACATATTGTTTCTGTGGTTGGCGATTTTCTGCCTCACAAAACGATGATTGTTCAATATTCTTTTAACATATTTAAAGGTGTCCATTATGATGTCACTGTATTTGATATATGATATAAATGGTATTTATGTTTACTATATGCTTATTTATTTTATATTTAAACCATACCTTTATTCTTTTCATGTTGTGTAAATGTGATAATTTCATATGAGGAAGTGTGGACTACTGCCCCCTCAAGTGATGTGACTCGTACATGCAATACATGGAACGTATAAGGAATACAATTAATGAACATATGTGACCTATATAACATATATATTATACTGTAATTATAATATATATATATCTCTCATTTATTTTTAATCCCGTTAATATGACAAAGAAAAAATGAAAGTAGCGTTCATGCGTATGTACGACCTACTGTCTCCATGAACGGTGCTTTTCGTTTTTTATCTCCAAATGGTATGTAATAATATACAATTAATATATACTGGATATATATGATATTTAAAACATCAATACTATTCAGGATATGATGTACCTATAACTACATGGAAAATTATTTTCCAACAAGTGCAATTTTTGACTCACATACCAAACATCGACAAAAACGTCTGATATGAACTCATATTATTAACCAATTATTATAACATTAAAATATGTGATATGAACTGAATAATAATCTTTATAGGAGTTCCTTAAGTAATTATAATTTGACCATAGTTTATTATTCAGGAATATAAAGAAACAAACAAGACAAGTTGGACTTGAGGTAAGGGATCCTACTCCTCTCTTTCTTTTTACGTACACTCTTTCATGTCATTCCTTTTAAGCTCATATCTCTTGTGATTGGGATGTTTTTTTATATTAATCTTACTATAATTTTTATGTACATATGATTAGTGACCCTATTCTCTCTCATAAATCCATTTTGGAAGTTTTGAGTGGCGCCGTTAGGCTGCCAAATCTTCGTAACAGATCTAACCTCTATCTTTCTTTTTAAGTACTCTCCTTTATGTAACTTATTTTAAGCTCCTATTTGTTATTTTGGGGGATGTTGTTTTATATTCCTCTTTCTGTAAACTTTATGTTTATGTGATGAGATACCCTATTTCCTCTCATCAATCCATTTTGGATGCTTTATGTGGCGCTGTTAGGCTGCTGAGTTTTTGTAAGAGATTTTCATCTCATTTTTATTCCCGTGAGATTTATGCTACATTTGCCACAATTTCCATTGAGTGGTTTATGTACTGCCCATTATTACACTCATTTTGTAATATAATTTCATTTATGGGTATTTACATATTCATTGTATGACACTTCTTCAATGGGGTGTACTTTTTGAAAGTTACCCAAGTCGGTAAGGGAACCTTTCACCCTCCTCTTTTTAAAAGACTTAATTTGTTATGTCTTTTAATTAAAATACTACTATGTTGGGATATGTTATTATATATACTTATTGATGTAAATTTTATGTCCATGTGATAATATTCCCTTTTTATCTCTCATCAACTCATTTTCTGAATTTTTGAAGTGACACCGTTAGGCTGTTGAATTTTACCAAGGGAACTTTTTAACCCAATTTCGATTTCTTTGGATTCAACATGTAGTTATTAAATATGTCATCCTTTGAATATGTGTAAATGACCTTTTATTGTTTTACACTTAATATAAAATTTTATTGGGTGCATTTATATTTGTCACACATAATTTTGAGATTGATTTATCCTTAATTTAAGGATACCTTCTTTATAAGGGATTTCATCATATTTTACATCTCTATTGAGACTTCATTGTTGTTATGCACCAATTCAATCTTATATGGTGTATATATTGTCCATTGGAATATTATATCATGAATCCATTTATTCTCATGATATTATAATGTTCTGATTAAATTTTATTCCTCAATTATTTTATTCAAGTGTCTCTAATTTTGGTAAAAACACTTTAACCAAAATATCGCTTTAAATGTTATAATGATTTGTTTTTATTAATATCCATGTTTTCAAAATGGTTTTAAGGATTTATTTATATGGATATTAATGGTTTAAAATGTTAAAATATTCAAGTGGTATGGGAAACTTTGATTCAAAAATCTCTTTATTAAATGTTTTAAATGGTTTTGAAAATGGTTTTTTTAATGGATTCATTATTTCAATATCCTAAAATGTTATATTGTGATTGAAATGTGTAAATGTTATATCTAATTTATGCATGTCTTATGTGATACATTTATGTTATGGTTCTTGGTCATTGTTATGAAAACGAGTGGTTCTGTGATAAACTAAGGGTGGGTGAGCCCGATATAGCTCTCCAATGCATTGGGTAACACGAAGGGGTTAAACGATAAGGTTTATCCAAAGAGATTTATGGAATGTACTGTGGTGGGTATTCCAAACGTAACCAAGAGGGTTACTCTCTACGTAAGAAAGTTATGAAAGCCTCATGTTACCTTTATATCGTTATGATTTCTATGATTTATTCATTATTTTATGAGGTATGTTAGAGTGCCTATGTTTTATGGGTAAAGTATGATATCATTCTTATGTATATATGAACTCATATTTCCTTTCCATATTTTTATAACCCTTACTGAGATTTTTATGCTCATCCCAAGTTTTTGAAATGTTTTTCACAGGTCAAGGGAAAGGTACATGATGTGATGATAGTGTCAAGAATGTGTCAAGAAAGAATCAATGTTTTATTTTAAATATGCTTCCATTTATGGGAAGAATGCATACCGTCTTTTATGTAACCACTTTGTTTAAATGTGGAATGTAATGCAAGTTTCATGATCTAATTATATAAAACTCTAAACCTGAAATGATCATCAATGTGTAATCTTGTAATAACTCAAGATTAAGTAAGGTTTAAGGCTAGGGCCTTATTGTTGGTATCAAAGTTCGGTTTAGATAACTTTACAGGTTAGGGTATTCTTTAAGCATAAGTGACATTACCATAATGGTTAAGATTTCAAAAAGAGTCCTAGTTTTAGATAAAGTGAATGAGTAAGTAAATCTTAGTGTTTATCTTCCTCATTAGTATATGATGGTTTGGTTGATATACTCACACTGACTATTTTGGTTTTAGTAAAAGGATGGATCTAGCATGCACCAACGTAATAGTGGATGTGAAGGAAACTGTGACAGTTTTTTGAGCAAGCAACTGAATGATATGGGAGCTGCAATGAGAACTCTTGTGATTATCCTCAACCAACTATCTGGAGTCATGATTGACCACCTAAACCTTAGTGATTTCTCTAAGGCATCATATATGTGAGAAAAATATCCCTATGGAAGTACAGGTAATAATCATAAAGGTAAGTGTGTTCAAAAACCTATGTGTCAAAGATGAGGAAAGAAACACCTAGGAAAATGTTTCAAAGGGACAGAAATATGCTATAGATGTAGAAATGAAGGTCATAAAGCAAGAACTTGCCATGTAAAAAGGAAGCATCCAGTTGACTCGAGGAAAGGGAAGGAATTTATTTCTGAGGGATCAATTGAATGTTTTAAATGTGGTGTGCATGGTCATTATGCAAACACATGTCCTATGAAGAAGTTTCGTGAATGGGATCACCAAGAACGTACAAATGTTCGTTTACCAATACCAAATGCCATTCCGATTGAGGATGAAGAAACAAAAAATGACCAATCAAAGGTAGGGATTATTTCATAACTATTGTTTTCCTATTTTGGAATCTTAGTATATGATTCCTGATTTTGTTTGTAGGAAAGAAGTATTTCAGAATAAGTTGGAATGGAATAGTTAATGGATCATGAAGAATTTTGAATGTGTAAGAAGTAACCATATAAGGTCTTCAAGAGTTATGGTGAAATTCTTAAGAGTATTAAGTCTCTTTTGATGATGGGGTTACATTAGAAGAATTTTTATAGTATGTGTAACCATGATGTTTAATATATGAAAATTTTATTCAAGGAATAGTTATCTGTTCTTTTGTGGACATAGTTATAAAGAACCATTTGGGTTTATATGATCCTTACTTTTGAGGTAATTATGGGTTACTATAAGTTATGATGGAAGT
Organism: Viscum album; assembly: GCA_963277665.1. NCBI lineage: Eukaryota > Viridiplantae > Streptophyta > Magnoliopsida > Santalales > Viscaceae > Viscum > Viscum album. The sequence goes on along the minus strand of OY728119.1, from coordinate 1,005,127,355 downwards.
GAAAGGCATGAGATAAAATAGAGGTTAAATTATGTTATGGTTATTTTTTATGATTTTATCTCTTTTTGGGGAAAGATTTGAGAATTATATAGTTTTGGAAAAAGGACAAAACGCAGACCGTGTGACAACCCGTCACGTCAGACAAAGCTGCCGGAATCGAACCCACAACCAAAGTGCAATGAGTATTTATCGCCTACCACTGGACTACGTGAAGTCCCTGGATAGTTTGACTGATTCTTTTTAGTTAGATTATTTTATGAATTAAGAGTAATTTGATTTTGGGTTATCTATGGAAATTCCATTATCCTATCATGGAGGATATGTGATTAGGTTAATTAATCTTCAATACGAGACTTTAAGAGAAACTAATGTTGTTTGGAGATAAATGTTACGATTTAACTGGGAAGACTATGTGATAAAAACCTTCAATTTTTTAGGTTTTAGTCTTAGTTTGGTTTACTTTGAAAGATTTTATGGACAAATTGTTTATCGAATGGTCCTCATTGAACTTTGGGTTTTGTTGGACAAATTTTGGAGATTAAGAATAGATTTTCTTTTTATAAAGGGTTATCCTTTTCTGGATTATCTGATCTTGTACTAAACTTTTGGTTTTGGTTTTGGTTAAGGTCTAAATATATGGGAAGTATATAGTTCTCTTTTGTGGATTAGGTGATTCTCTAGAAGTTGATTATAGTACTCTTAATGTGAACAAGTATTCCTAAATACTCGTCTTTTGGGGAAAGTATGAGTTTGTGTAATAAATCTAATAAAAGTTGAAATTCAACATGATAAGTAATTATGTTTCCTTATGAATAAATTCCTCAATAAAAAGTAACTTAAAACAAAAATGTTATCTATTAAGTTTTCCTACTGGGGAATCGAATACCATTTAACCCATCACAAGTTTGTGATTCTCTTGTGGTTAACTTTCTCCTAAACATGTTTTCTATCACTCTCCATCAGAACATGACCCTATGTTTTCTCCTCCATGTCCATGTTTTCCTACATGGAATCCTAGTATGGGTTTCCTCGGGTGACCTATATACTTCTCTTTCTTTATTTTAAAGTGATTGTTTTACCGACTCTTGTTCCGATGTGGGATTTGCAATGATGTTTCCTAGCCCAGTTTTATAATTGCGAGGATGCAATTTCCAAAAGGGGGAAGGATGTAACACCCCAGGTAAATAAAGAATAAGAAATTTTTATATTTATCCCTATTTGTGGAAAAAATGTCAATATTAATTTAAATGGAACGCTATGCTCGATGGCTTACCCAATATGCAACAACGAGTTCCTTTGAAATCTTACGTTGCACTCTAATTATAAAATAATATTATTTTAAATAGTAGTTAACACATAGCCGTTGTATTGGCGGGAATGAATATAAATAACTAATTTACGATTATATATGTGTTTTAAATGTTTTTACTTTTATCCAATAAATTGTAGAGGCTTAAAATACAAATGAATCCAATCTTAAGCATTGAATACACTAGTATTTTTAAAAGATTATTTTACTACCTTTTGATGGAAAACCTTTTTTTAAATCAAAATTTTGAAAATTTTATAAGATCTATTTTTCAAAATAAAAATATTATTTATGATTGGGACATAGAAATTTACCTTGGGTTAATTTTTGGTATTTTTCTGACAATGTTCATTTTTCAATGAATAGCGAAAAATACTGCATTTTACATCAAAACTAATTTTTCATATAATTTAATTATATGGTTATATTATATTCTTAATTTTTTTTAAATTTTAATTGGAATATATTTTTACCATTTAATCCAATTATGGTCATTGGGATTAATTTCACTTTGGAATTCGGCATAAACAAGTGCCAAACTTTTCATAAATATTTTTCTAAAAAACCCGCTATTTGTTTTGACAACGGGAAGTTTTTTTTAAATTAATTATTGCAATTTATGTGTTTGGAATTTGGTAAAATGGATTAAATATTTGGAATCAGAAGGAACAAATTATTTAATGAGGAATATTTTGTTTTTGGACATTATGAATAGTAACGATGGTAATTATCTTTAATTATCTTGATTAATGAGTAATCAGGTAGTTAAAGATAATAAGATAATATCATAATAATAACAAATGAACACAACATGTGTCCTAAGGCTACGGGTTGTCTCATTTCCAACCATGGGATGCCTTGTTCCAATATTGGGGGCCCCATGGAATCACTTTTGTGAGAAAGTGACTTTTTATCTATTTATTTTTAAAGAATGTTAAATGTAACAAAAATTGTATCACCTAAGTAAAATATTTTTAATTTTGTCTAAATAAATTATATTTTGGACTCTAAATAGTCATCAGAAAGATAAAAATATTTTCTACATCATAGTATTTGTTTATAATTTTTAGACATTAAATAAATTAAATTATTTATGACATCATAATGATGCGGCGATGACCTCATTATTTAACAATTTAAATAAAATGGAAAGATATTGTAAACTCTAAGCCCTACACATATAGAAAAACATAATGGATGTGTGGATTTTGAACCCTTATCACCTTAACCTCGAAACACATCAATTTGGGTCCATTTAAATCTGCAACTCATTCTAAAATAAAGTAACATTTATTTACTTTCCTAGAGTGCCCCTCCCCTCCTCTTATAAAAGGCCCCCACCACTACCTCCTTACCCACACTTCCAAAGTCATTGGATCGGCCAAACCTTACACATTTTGTCTCTACACATCCCTCTATAACTCCTTGAAGCCTCACTTTGGGCAGAAGTCTTCCCAAGGAAGCCTTTGAGCTCAAACCAATGGGAGTTACCCAATTTTAAGGTAATGCCTTCACTTGTGTCCTTTTGTTTTATTTTGCTTCTCCAACCCCCTAAACTCTTTTTATTCATTTATTTTGTAACAACTCTAGTATCTTCAATATACTAGGATGTTGTTATAAGAAGGATTCGAGCTACACTTACACACACCTTTGTCTAATGGTTAACGGACATACTGTTTCTGTGGTTGGCGATTTTCTTCCTCACAAAACGATGATTGTTCAATATTCTTTTAACACCTTTAAAGGTGGCCATTATGATGCTAATGTATTTTATATATGATATATATGGTATTTATTTTTACTATATGATTCTATATTTTATATTTAAACCATACCTTTATTCTTTTCATGTTGTGTAAATGTGATAATTTCATATGAGGATGTGTGGACTACCGCCCCCTCAAGTGATGTGACTCGCACATGCAATACGTGGAACGTATAAATAATGAAATTAATGAACATATGTGACCTATATAACATATATATTATACTGGAATTATAATATATATATATATCATTTATTTTTAATCCTGTTAATATGACAAAGAAAAAAATGAAAGTAGCGTTCATGCGTACGTACGGCCTACCGTCTCCATGAACAGTGCTTTTCATTTTTTATCTCCAAATGCTATGTAGTATTATAAAATAAATATATAATGGATATATATGATATTTAAAACATCAATACTATTCTGGATATTATGTACCTATAACTACATGGAAAATTATTTTCCAACAAGTTCAATTTTTGACTCACGTAACAAACATCGACAAAAACGTCTGATATGAACTCATATTATTAACCAATTATTATAACAATAAATTATGTTATATGAAGTGAATAATAATATTTATATGAGGTCCTTAAGCAGTTATAATTTGACCAATGTTTATTATTCAGGAATATAAAGAAACGAACAAGACAAGTTGGACTTGATGTAAGGGATCCTACTCCTCTATTTCTTTTTAAGTACACTCTTTTATGTCATTCCTTTTAAGCTCATATCTCTTGTTATTGGGATGTTAATTTATATTAATCTTACTTTAATTTTTATGTACATATTATGAGATAACCTATTCTATCTCATCAATCCATTTTGGAAGTTTTGAGTGGCGCCGTTAGGCTGCCAAATTTTCGTAAGAGATCTAACCTCTCTCTTTCTTTTTAAGTACTCTCCATTATGTCACTTATTTTAATCTCCTCTTTGTTATGTTGGGGGATGTTCTTTTATATTCCTCTTTCTGTATACATTATGTTGATGTTATTAGAGACCCTATTTTTTCTCATCAATCCATTTTGGATGTTTTAAGTGGCGCCGTTTGGCTGCCGAGTTTTTGTAAGATATTTTTCATCTCACTTTTATTCCCGTGAGATTTATGCTACATTTGCCACAATTTCCATTGAGTGGTTTATGTACTGCCCATTATTACACTCCTTTTGTAATATAATTCCATTTCTGGGTATTTACATATTCATTGTTTGACACTTCTTCAATGGGGTGTACTTTTCGATTGTTACCGAAGTCGGTAAGGGAACCTTTCACCCTCCTCTTTTTAAAAAACTTCATTTGTTATGTATTTTAATTCACATACTATTCTGTTGGGATATGTTCTTCTATATCCTTATTGATTTAAATTTTATGTCCAAGTGATGATATTCCCTATTTATCTCTCATCAACTCATTTTCTGAATTTTTGAAGTGACGCCGTTAGGCAGTCGAATTTTACCAAGGGAACTTTTTAACCCAATTTTGATTTCTTTGTGTTCAACACGTAGTTATTGAATATCTCATCCTTTGAATATGTGTGAATGACCTTTTATTGTTTTACACTTAATATCCAATTGTATTGGGTGTATTTATATTTATCACTCATAATTTTGAGATTGATTCATCCTTAATTTAAGGATATCTTCTTTATAAGGTATTTCATCACATTTTACATCTCTATTGAGACTTCATTGTTGTTATGCACAAATTCACTCTTATATGGTGTATATACTTTCCTTTGGAATATTATATCATGAATCCATTTATTCTCATGATATTATAAAGTTCTGATTAAATGTTATTCTTCAATTGTTGTATTTAAGTGTCTCTAATTTTGGTAAAAACCCTTTAACCAAAATATCACTTTAAATGTGTTAATGATTTGTTCTTATGAATATCCATGTTTTCAAAATGGTTTTAATGATTTATTTATATGTATATTAATGGTTTAAAATGTTATAATCTTCAAGGTGGTATGTGACACTTTGATTCAAAAATCTCTTTATTAAATGTTTTAAATGGGTTTGAAAATGGTTTTTTAATGGATTCATTATTTCAATATCCTAAAATGTCATATTGTGATTGAAATGTGGAAATGTTATATTTCCTTTGTTCATGTTTTATGAGATACATTTATGTTATGGTTCTTGGGAATTGTTATGAAAATGGGTGGTTCTTTGATAAACTACGGGCAGGTGAGCCCGATATAGCTCTCCAATGCATTGGGTAATACGAAGGGGTTAAACGTTAAGGTTTCTCCGAAGAGATTTAGGGAATATACTGTGGTGGGTATTCCAAACGTAACCAAGACGGTTACTCTATAGGTAAGAAAGTTATGAATGCCTCAAGTTACCTTTATGTCTTTATGATTTCTTTGATTTATTCATGATTTTATGAGTTATGTTAGAGTGCCAATGTTTTATGGGTAAATTATGATTTCATTCTTATGTATATTTGAACTCATGTTTCCTTTCCATCTTTTTATAACCCTTACTGAGATTTTTATTCTCATCCCATGTTTTTGAAATGTTTTTCACGGGTCAAGGGAAAGGTACATGATGTGATGATAGTGTCAAGGATGTGTCAAGAAAGAATCAATGTTATATTTTAAATATGCTTCCATTGATGGGAAGAATGAATACTGTCTTTTATGTAACCACTTTGTTTAAATGTGGAATGTAATGCAAGTTTCATGATCTAATTCTCTATAACTCTAAACCTGAAAAGATCCTAAATGTGTAATCTTGTAATAACTCAAGATTAAGTAAGGTTTAAGGCTGGGGCCTTATAGGCAGAGTAAGAGACGATGGAGGTAGAGAAACTAGAGGGGCCGATAGTAGTTTAGGAGGTAGAGGGATCGGATGGCGGTAGCAGAAACCCTAGATCTAGAGATAAGAAATTGAGAGTGGGGATAAATGTAGATAAAGGATATTTCGGAGGGGGTCGTAAGTAAATGATATGTCAGAGATGAGAACCCATGACTCCTCCATCACCGATAACCCGACCTTGATGGTAAACGAAGTGGTAGGGACTTTGGAAGTAGTGTAATATCTCACAGCGGGAACCCTCAAATGGTGGGAGGTAACAGTCATTGTTTCGCAGGAGGGGTAGGGATTGTATTGACAGAGGAGTACCTGGTCGAAGATTTACTGGAAATCAGAGGTGTGAAAGGCATTGGAGGAGATGAGGGCTATCAAGAGCAGACACCCACAGAGGAGAGGAGAAGAATCACGAGGACGTTGGCAGACTGTAGGTTGACTCGGAGCAGGAGGATGACGGAGGCAGGGGTTTGAGGGTAGGTTTGGACATGACACGCGATAACCTCAGCAGGAAAGAGAGGCAGAGAGAAGTTGAGATACTACATAGTGGGGCAACGTGGTTAATTGGAGGGGGGACACATATGAAAAAACTGATGTGGAAGAAGGTGACGATGACACGTGGAAGGAGGACAGCCTAAGAGTAGTGTATTTAGTATATTAATATATAATTTTTACATTATACTATGACATCACAGATAATTGTTATCATTTTATAAGATATATTTTCCGTAATTCATTTTCCCTTTTTAATTACACTATTAAATATATGTCACTACAACAAAACCGGCCCCTAACGGTGGTTTTTTTTCATTTGGCGGCGGTTTAAACCTCCACTATAGGGTTTGGCGGTGGTTTACAAAAACCGCCACGAAATTGGGCGTCGGCAATCTATTAGCGGCGTTTTTTACTATTTCACGGCGGTTTAAGAAAAGCTTCGTAGATGCCACTTTTCGCAACGGTTTTTGGCCATTTCGCGGCGGTTTTATGCGTAGATGATACTTTTTTTTCGCGGCGGTTTTAACGGCCGCTATATTCTGGCGTTTGATGCACCTATGTCGCGGCGGTGAAAACCGCCGCCAAATTTAAACATAATACATTTAGCGGCGGTTATAACCGCCGCTAAATGCTGAATAGTAAGGCATTAGCGGCGGTTAAAACCGCACGCGAAATTTTGACCTGGAAAAAAAATAATTCTGCTCCTACCACACCACTGCCCTGAAAAACAAATCAAACCAGAATATTGAACAGGAGACACCATACAAACAAATAACATGGTAGTATTTATTGAAAAATAGGATATGAGAAAACATTGTATGTTATGGAGTCCAACCTAAGGAAAGGTATGTATCAAAATTTGGTGAGTAACCAATCCATGTGACCCCCAAGATGTATATGTGTTTTTAGGTTCCTCAATTTCTTATGTGTTTTAAGAAGGATTGATTCATATTATATGGATACTAATACTCTATATAATAAATGGTTATGAATTTTGATACAATTTATGTGATCATGCTAACCATGGTGATGTGTAATGATATGTAATTGGTTATGCTCTAAGTTGGCCGATATAACATCCATGGGTGGATTGTGATATGGGTTGGGTTTTTTTAACAATGGATTTGTGTTATGGGATAGAAAAAATTATGTTTATATGGGTATAGAATTTGTTCCAAAGATGGATGTTTGAGTAGTTATAGAATGTATGTTATGGTATGGATTTTTGAGTGTTTTGGGTTGGTTGTTAATGCCTACTATAGAAAATGGGTAACATGTGAATTGGCGTGTGTTTTATGTTGGACAACACGCTAACCGTGCATGGTTCTTGAGAGAGTATGGTTTATGATCTTGTAGGTTATACATGATTCCTATTGAGGATTTGAGTTATGTAATTGGATATGAGATAAGAGTTTCATGTATACATCCCAAGATGGTCATCATGTTGCAGGTTGGATGGGATGCATCATGATATATTTGTTATTGACATCGTTAAAGAAAATAGGATTCAGTTTTTTAAAATTTCAACTACTTATCTAATGTTTTCCTGAATACCTTATTGGTGTAATTATACTTAACCAAACCAAGTGATATTGATTTTTCACAATAATTATTATCATAAGATAATGTCATTAATATATAAGTGCATGTATGTGATCTTTATCCTTCAGGGGAAGTATGGTGTGTCGATTTCTAGTTAGGATTAGAAACCTAGATTTCATAGTTGTATTGGGTATGTGATTTGTGATATGCATGAGAACCCTCGAGTGCGTATATTGGCCTATGATTTTCCTCGTGATATTTGAGATGGGTTCATAGATGCATCTCCATGTGTTGTATCCTATATAGGATGTGACATACGAACTAGCGTTGAGAGAGACTAGTAATATTGAGATGTATCTTGGGATATTGGTGATTGGAGTGTTCTAATCAAGTGAAATAGTGATTCTCATTTCCACCTGATGAGGGTTTTCTTGTATGTATGTAATCCAAGAGAGGACTTATCCTAGGTCTATGAGTTCATTAAAAAATGAAAGTAAGCTTAGAAACTTTGTTCTATAGTGATGGTATATAGGTGGGTTGTGGTTTGGTATTAAGTTAGTAATATCATTGTATTTGGTATTGTGAATGTAAAAGCCTGGGTAGTGCTTGTGTTTTGTTAAGTCTAACATGAATAATTGACATGGTTATTTGGGGGATAAGTTACGTTAAACTATGATTATTTGGATGTTATTGTAAAGATGCATATTAGGTGTTTCAATAGAGTGTATACATTCTTAGAATCATGTTATACTGATAACAGTTAAATTTAGGTATTGTGGGAGGCTTCCAAGATACACTCTTTCCATGTCAGTAAGAGCATGAGTTCTTTATCATCATAATTGGTATGTCGGTTGTATAGTCTAAGATTAGCCTGTCAGGTGGGAATTTCTTTATGCCTGTGTAATGTGTTGTGGCTCATTGGGCCTTGATAGTGATGGTATGAATTGGGCTTACACAGCTAGGATACCCAGGTGGTGCTATGGAGAAACAATGATATGAATGGGACTTACACAGTTGGACTGCCTAGGTACTTCTATGAATCAGTTATGGTATGAATCGAGCTTACACAATGGGGCTACCCTAATTTTGCTATATAGTAGAAATGGTATGAATATGGGTTACATATATGGTATTCTCATTGGATGTGGTACCAATTCAAACACAGGCCTAAATGGAATGATGTATACCACACTCGAGAAATCAAGACATAAAATGAAACATCATAAATAAATAAAATTCATAGAAGGAAACATGAGAAATCAAAAAAATGTTAGGACATGGAAATGTTTGGTGGAAACTATGTGCCATATACATGTTACATATACAAACCAATCGTTCTCATACTTGTTCAACACATCAACAACACTACTACTCATCATCTGATGCTGCATCGTCACCCTCTCCACATTCATCTCCACTACCTGCTGCCACCTATAAGAACATTATATTGAAAATTAAATATTGTTTCATATATATAATTAAACTTAAAACCAATAAAAGTGTGAAAACTAAATGATTTTGATTTTTTTGGGATGTACTTGCTCACCACTAGCCGATGCACTTCCACCGGGGGCATATCTGCTCATATGCAGACGTATTTCAAGAAACTATTTCTGCAAAGCAGATATCTGATCCCCCTGCTGGTGAACTGTGTTTCGCAGAGAAGACATCTCCCTCTGAGTATCTTCAGGTATGAAATGACTATAACCAGGAGTATATGTAGCTGAAATCCCTGATGGCCTACCAAAGACCTCAGATCGTACGGGTCCAAAACCCATCCCGCGCACTCTACCAGGATGCTCCTTCCCAAGGACTTTACCAAACGGGTCATCCTGGGAGACTGAGTAGGATTGCTCAAGATTGACATCCCATATTTCATTAATTTTTACCTATAAATCAAATATCAATATATATTAACACAGTAAAAACTGATAATAAGTTATTATAATAAATAATTGACTTCATACCCCAACTTCTCTGGAAGGTTCATTAACAAAACATCCATCTGTTTTTTTATGAACATCCAGCCATAGTTCTGTTCGGGATGCTTCATGTCCTAAACTCTGTGACTGCATTAAACAAAGATAAATCAAAAATTAAATATGTTAAATAGATAATATTGTCTTATAAATATTTAAACTAATTAAAATATTACCAATGACATTCGGCTTCTAGAAAAGCTTTTTGAGCCCGCAGTGTGCGGGATGACTTGTTGTGCCCGATTTGATGCATTCTGTCATGAGAGATCCTGAAACAAATAAAATTCAATTTAATAGTAATGTATTCAATGTCTATCTCCTCTTCATGTACATGTATAAATGTAAAATGAGGATAATATAATAATATATATTTCAATACCATCCGCTTCTCATCACGATGGTTATCGAAAAAAACTTTCCACTGTTCTTTCGGTACCCCACTGGGTAGTTTCTCATATATCTGCTGCACGATCAATGAAGTATCATTGGCATCACACCACAACCTCCATTTGAAATCATTCCATTTTTTTCCAAGTTTTTTCAATGTCCACTTCCGTGCTATCACATCAGCAATGGTAAAGTGGAAGAACATCTATATACAAAAATTCATTTTGAATATATTAGTAACATGACATTCAATTAAACCATAATGTAATAAAATTACCTTTATCTGAGAATCAAAAACATTATTTTTCTAGTTTGGAGTCATATGCCTCCAATAATCATATGAAATAGTCAGGGAAATGGGCTCCGCTGCCAGCTGACCTATAATCTGACCAAGTAAACCTGCGGCATCATCCGTCGGGACCCCATAAGAATCAAATGGAACCACTATATTCTCTCCATTCATGTTCAAAACATCAGAACATTTTAAGTGTTTTTCCACAGTTTCATTTTTTTCATCTGCAATTAGTAAACAATTACTATAAAAAAATGCTATAAATTAATTTAACTAAAATTTATACCTATGACTGTGACCCTCCAGAATGTCTGTGATGAACTGGAAGGGGCATGTCGCTGCCCCACTGTTGAGGCTCCTGTAGGGGGAGGCGATGACTCATCCTCTAATGAGACATCCACTGACGGTGTCAGATATGGTGCAAGGGGAGATGATGCAGGGATGTAGGCAGCTGCTGCCTCAGATGCCGTGGGGACAGACGGATCGTCATCTGTCGCAGAAGTAGATGAAATGGTGTACCGCTTCTTCCCTGGCATTCCTATCATTTAATCAAATAAAATTAAGTTCAGAATATATATTTCAAAAAATATATGTAGAAAAAAAATTAAAAATGATAATAGTTGCCTTGTACTAACAAACAAAATATATATAGCAATGATAATGAATGACTACAGAAATGAAACAAGTGGTTGCTAAATGAATAAATAATTGTACATAGAATCATTTTCCCCTTCAATCATGTCGGTTTCCTGCTCCATTGCTTCATCCACTTCATTCATCCTTGCTAGACTAATATTTTCAATATCATGATGGACAAATAGTTTTGCTTCCTGTTGATGATGAAATTGAATTTCAGAGGTCAAATCTTCCACTTCATCACCCATATCATACAAATGTCTTTGTATTACGTGAGTAACTACACTCCACCATTCATCCACAACATCAATCACATAATATACCATTTTTTCCTACGATGCTAAGATATTTGGATCATGCAGTTCACGATCATCAACATCCATCAAGCGAGAGAAGTTTACAGAAGTAAATTGCAAGGAATCTCTTTTAACACCTCTGATAATATCGACCCATTTGCATTTGAATAAAACAACAGAATAATGCCCGTGGTAGTTTAATTCAATAATATCATGCAACTTTCCATAGTATTCCACTTCATCAAATGTAAATATACCACTGTTATGTGTTTTCAAACCCATTTCTCGATCGATTGTATGAAATCTAAAACCATTCACATTATAAGCGTCGAACTTTCTTACTTGTTTTATAGGACCTATAGCAAGAAACTTCAAATCTTCTGACAAGTCTACTCAAGTATCAATATTCATGATCTGAAAAATAAAAATATAATTTAATAGATTTGCAAATTGTATGTGTCAAACCAATATTCATATTTATTGCAATATTTATAAACATACACGTCGTGCAAACCATTCTACCAGCTCTTTATTCATAGCTTTCATTATATCTTTTTCATTTCGTGTTCATCCTCTCATTCGTCTCTTTTTTTGTATCCTCAACTCTTCAATAAATGGATCTGCAATTTCACTATTCAGTATCACATATCTATGTGCCTGTAATAACTCCAGTTCTGTCAGTGTCGCGTATGAGGTCCTCCCAATTGATCAGCCAATAGCAGGAAATATTTTTGATTTATGATGCATTTGAGATTGAGTTGATGTGTCGTCAACACATCCAACTCGATTAAATCTTGCCTCAATATCATCCAAATATCTAGAAAAAAATGTGAGACACTCCTCGGCCAAATAGCCTTCAGCAATAGAGCCTTCTGGCTGAGCTTTATTTCTCACGTATGCATTCAAATGCCCAAGATATCTGTGAAAAATAATAATAATATTATGCATTTATTTAAATTCCAAATATTGTTTACTTAACTGGAAACATATAAATAAAATACCTCTCAATTGGATACATCCATCGAAAATGAACAGGGCCTCCTAATTTAGCGTCGTCAACCAAATGCACAGTTAAATGCATCATGATAGTAAAAAACTATGGAGGAATGATCATCTCCATTGCACAAAGGGTCAATACAAACCTCTCCTGTAGGTTTTCAAGCTGTAAAGGATGTAGAGTTTTCTCACATAATTCCCTGAAAAATGTGCATAATTGTAGTACAACAACAGTAACTTTTTCAGGTAATAATGTACGCAATGCCAATGGTAGTAACTGTTGTAACAAAACATGTGAATCGTGACTTTTCAATCCATATAACTTACGATTATTCAAATCAACACACCTCGAGATGTTACTCGAATACCCATCAGATACCTTTACATTCTTTAAAATTCGATGGAAGGCATCTTTATCCCTATTTTTCATTGAAAAAATGGCAGGAGAATACTTTTCATTCTCATCTGGCCAGAGATCATGTTTTATGTTCATTACTTGTATGTCTTTGTGAGCATTGAGGTGATCCTTCAACTTTCCATGCTCATTAAGTAATGTGAAAATCAAATTATCACATAAATTCTTCTCAATATGCATCACATCAAGATTGTGGCGCACAGAATTAAATTCCCAATACGGAAGTTTGAAGAATATACTTTTTTTCTTCCATTATTGCGTTCTGATTTTACTTGACGATGCACTTCACACTCGTTTTCTGCTATCAGTCAAATGATGAACCTTCCCAAATTCAGTTTTAACATTTTCAAGCTGTGTCAATATTTCAAAACCAGTTAAAAACTTTGGAGGTGTTCTACGATCAATGGAACCATTAAATTTTGATTTGATCCACCGAAATCTATAAGACGCATCAAGAAATCTTCGATGGCACAAGAAGCACCATTTTCTACTATGAGGTAGCCGTTTGGGCTCGAAATCAAATTTACAAACAGGATAAGCCAAACCCGTATAAGTGTTCCAACCAGATAAATTCCCAAGCCCAGGGAAGTCACTAATGGTCCACATTAATGCAACATGCATTTTGAACATTGTTTTAGAAGAAACATCAAATGTCTCAACACCGTTTCTCCATAACTCCTGCAATTATTCAATCAAAGGCTGCCGGTATACATCAACATCATTTCCTGGAAATTGTTTTCAAGGAATAATCATCGAAATGATAAAAGATGTTTGCTGCATAGACATCCATAGAGGCAGATTATAAGGGATCAAAACAACTGGCCAAATGCTATAACTGGTACTCAAAGTCCCAAATGGGTTGAATCCATTGGCAGCAAATCCCAATCGAACATTCCTAGGATCAGCTGAGAAATCTGGATGTAATGAATCAAATGTATTCCACGATTGGGAATCTCATGGATGTCTCATTAACCCATCATTGTGATTATCTACATAATTCAACTTTATGTGTTCGGCGGTTTTTGATGACCTGAATAATCTTTGCAATCGAGGCTTCAAAGGAAAGTAACGCAAAAATTTTCCAAGTGTGTTCCTTTTCTTCTTCTCCATGAAATTATGTTCAGTCATACTTCCAACATCACCTTTTGACTACCATCTAGATGAAGAACATTTCTTACAATTCTTTCTACATGAATCCTCTCACCAGTAAAGCATACAATCATTGGGACATGCATGTATTTTTGTATAATTCAGACCAAGCTTGTTTACAAATTTTTTCATCTCATAAAACGATTCTGGGATTTTTACTTCAGGAAATGCATCGCAAATAAATTACAATATCATGGACATTGCCTTATTTGTAATTCCACATAGACATTTGATATGGTACAACTTTAGTAGAAAATAAAGCTTTGAATATTTCAAACACCCACTATTCAACTCTTGATTTCCATCGTCAAATAAATCATGAAATGCATTTTCCTCCCTGAAGTTTTCCCTTACATTTGGCTCCAAAGAATCAAGAGGAGGATCCAATGATGTGTTACAATCTTGATCTGCTTGTGTTACAGTCTCAAAAACATCACTTGTCATGTTGAAATTTGTAGCACCGTTTTCTGGTTGTTCTGATATGTTTTGATGCTCATAGTGGTGTCTTGCATTGCTAAATGCATCATTTATGAGGTTTTTCTTTTCATTTTCCATTGGAGACAAACTTGGGACCTCATTCTGTGGATTAAAATCAGTCCTCAATCTTTCTGTATTGTTTGATTCTCCATGCCAAATCCAACACAAATATTGATCAGGAAATTGCTTTAGTATTAAATTTTCATAAACTTCATCTCTCTTCAACCATGTTCTAAATTTACATTTAGGACATGGACATCTTATTCTCCCTTCAACGGATCGATTAGAAATTGCAAAATCTAAAAACTCATTCAAACCCTTAACATATTGAGGTGTGTTCCTTGGTAATGTGATCCAGCTTTTATCCATGTATATCACAATGTGCCTACACAAAATATACGATAGTGTAAGATTACATAAACATAATATAATAAAGATGAACCATTGATCATAAAGTATGCATAATATAATAAAGATGGTTCATTGATCACATTTACCACTTCAGACCAACTGAACAAGTCTGGTCCATAAGAGACAGCGTCAACACCTCAGTAAGGAGAAATAAGAATATCAGGATACACACTTATCATAACACTATCTACCCAACTATTTTTTATGGTTTCCAATGGGATATGTTTACAGAACATGAAGAACCTAATTAATTCATTATCCATGATAAGACATGTCGTTATGGACCTAATTTACAAGGGAGAGAAGTCACATGGATTTTTGTAAAATAAACCATTGGAATTGAAATTGGTCTATAGGATGGGATTTAATCTATTGAACATATCTATATTCTTGGGAAGAGTTGAGGTGTAAATAATATTAAGTGATATCCCAAAGGAACCAACTGCTCAATATAAATTCCATGAAATTACTCATATTGTGGATGGATATTCTCACTTTTAGTAATAAATACATGAATAAATGTAGAAGAAATATATAAACCACAAAAATAAATAATCCACAATTACTATGCATGACTTATCCGTTGTTTATGAGAAGCAATCAAATAATCAAGGAAGAACTAAAAATTACCAAAGTCGAAAGGGGTCGCGGGGGGTGCCGGGGGGTGCGGGGGTCGCCGGAGGCCATGGGGGGCGTGGGGGGTGTCGGGGTCAATAAAAAAATTACACCCATGAAAATACAATAGAGAATTCTCACTAAGCATATACCTAGGTATGAAATCGATACTATAAAACCATTCATGGAAAACCCAATACACATAATATGAAATCATACCTTCATTAAATAAAAAAATAAAGATAAAGTGATGGTCAAGGATTCTATAATGACATGACCTTTATAATTAACTACATCATGATGAATCTCTGAGAAAAGTAATATAAATTTACATTCATCTTTCGACGTACAAACTACATGCACTTGATAATTTGTACTTAGAGCATCAATAAGGAAATTTCACTTTCTTGGAGTATAATTAAAATCCAAATAAAATGACTAAATATATTCATCCCTTATCCTCTATCAAATTTTTTTATCCCTATGATAAAATATTTACTACATGTTTTTTTATTTGTAAATGCCACAAAATTCTCATTGAATAACTAGTTTCATAAACATTGGAGGGCATGCATAACCACGACTAACTCAATATCATGATTTGGATAATTGTTATCATTTATTATAAGTTTCAAGACCCATTTACTGAAAATCATTCCTACATATCAACATAAATCTTAACATCACATTGGAGGCCTCATTATTGACCTTATAATGCAGCCTTGGATTTGGTCAAATAAGAATAGTTGTAGATGTCAATATATTTTTTAGCTCATAAAATGAATCTTTTTATTTATCATCCCACTAAAAATTCACTCCATTCCAAGTCAATACGATATTTTTAATGAATATGTGAGAAAACTCCATGATAATGCAAGAATAAGAAACCACATGGCCAATGAAAATAGGAATCTAAACAATATTAGTATGAATCTATTAAGAAATTATAGATTCTACTTTCTCAATATCCCCTAATATCCTAGATTTAGAGAACTCATGACCAAAAAATGTCACCTATTGATTATAGAAATAACATTTCAATATATTGGCATATAAATGATGATATCTCAATGTGTCGAAGAACATAACCAACTATTCTTCATGCTCCTCATAGGATCATGATCATACCGATATATCATTGATAAATATAGTCTCGAATGAAAAAAAAGGATAAAAAATAGTTTATTAGAGTTATAAATACATATGGTTTCTCCATTACCCTAAATAGAATTATCAAAAACACAAATTTACTATATAGTGTTTGAAATTCTATCTTGGACACACCTTTAGCTCAAACCTTTAACCGATGATAACCTAATCGATGAACAATCTTCAAAATCCATAAAGAACCTCTAAACTGATTGAATAAATCATAAATTCATAGAAAAGGATACCAATTTTTAAGAGTAACATGATTTAATTTATAATAGATAATATAAAATCAATAACTCACTCTTGTAATATTGGTAAAAAGAAATGGATAACCCAATGTAGACACGGGGGTTGCCGGAGGCCACGGGGGGCGTGGGGGGTGTCGGGGTCGCCGGATGGCACATGGGGCACGGGGGGCGCGGGGGTCGCCGGTTGTCGAGGGGGGCGCTGGGGGGTGCGGGTTTCGCCGGACGGCACGGGGAGTGCAGAGGGTGCGGGGGTTGCCGGAGGGTGCGGGGGGCGCAGCGGTCGCCGAGTCCGGGGGGATTGGGGACGAGGGTTTGGGAACGCGGTCGGGGTGGGGGAAAGGGTCATTGTGTTATAAAAAAATTTGGGTTTCACGGCGGTTTATTAAAAACCTCCGTGAAACCTTCATCGAAAATGTTTAGCGGCAGTTTTGTGAATCGCCGCCACAAAACCGCCACTAAACCCAGTTTTTTTGTAGTGTTTGTTTATTGGCTATCAAAAATCCTCAAGGGTTTATATGTTCAATGGTATTTTCATTTTGTGAGTATTATATTATTTTCTATCTATTTTCCTATATTAATTTATTCTCTTTTAATGTATTTAAATCATTTTTGGTGAATAATAATCCATTTTTTGTGAAAATATTTTTATGTGACTTCATTTCTAATGAACCACTTATGAATGAATAATGTATATTTAGATTTTTTCATATCATATATCAATCTTTTTATAAGAATGCGGAAAATTTCCTTAAAATTATAGATATAAATAATATTAATTTATTTAGCTTCATGAGGGTTACAATAAATGTAAGAAAGACACACACCCCTAATAGAGTAAATACTAGCCACACCCTCATTTATAGATTGACCCAATCCATAGAAATATTATTACATTTATTATCATGAAGGTCATGTGGCCTGAATTCCATTACATGTGTATCCACCCCTTCATAAGACACTCCTATGTCATCACTTATCAACATCATAAATCCAAAAAATGGGATTCCATGATTAAAACCTAGTTAAGTTAGCTATACCTAAATGTGTTGTGTACCAGTTGACTACAAGTTTAGCCAAAATAATAATAATAATAATATGAATAATTAGAAGGATACCTATTACAAGTGGAGTTATATTGTCCTCCATTAAATAAATTATGACTTAAAAATTTAAATAACTTCTTCTTAGTATTATAATCTAAGGGTGTACAAAAGGTAAAATAATATTCAATTCTTCATTATATGTATAAATCTAATCAATTCAGTAATAATGACAATTATTCATATAACTTTTTAATTCCAAACTATTTGAATTAAATACCCATATAGGGTTGGTGTTAAGACCTATTTGATTTTACTTTTAGTTTATAATATGGCTTGAAGTGAAATATTATGGTATTTTGTTATGAGGAATGTAATGTGAATCACCATTTTTAAGTAGATACACCACAAAACCCATATATCTTCCCTCATTGTTCTTCAACATGGTTTATTAGGTGAATTTTTTATGTCTAATGATGAAGTCAATGGAGATTGACCCTCCACCTCTTAAGGATCATTGAGATCCACTTTTAATCACCTTTTGACAATTCAAAGAGTAACTATTCACCCTGAACAATACAATTTTATCTCTATATTATCTCTCTCCTATATCAACAAACCAAATACACCACTCTCATTCCCTCTATCACTTTTTCGATGAATCATTCCACTTTTTAGGCCTTCTCATACATTATTTGCTACGTTATAGAATTTTATCCATATATGATCATTGTGGTACATCACTTTAAAAAAATGTATTTCAATGATATGAACTATTTCCTTGACATCATACATGTTCTCAAATTCTATATAGAAAAGAACATAATTCATAAACTACTCTAATGATCAATGTCAATAGGATGCCTACCCATTTATCCCCTAAAAAACATGTTCTATTTCTACAATTGTGGTGGGGGTGGGGGTGGAGGTTGTATTATACATCAACCTTTGTCATTGTTCATTCAACCCCTACAAAATAATTTGCACATTCACATGATATTTGTCCAATGATGGATAATAATACAGATGATTTTTTGTCTTCATCTATTGATGAATTGAAACTAATATCCCATTATGGTGGATATTGTTTATTTACACTACCCACAACAGTTTTTTCAATAATGATGATTTTGTGAGTAACCTAACCACGATTAATGAAAAGGGAGTCTATATAAAATTGATAATCCGTTATAATAATGACATAAAATCCATCCAAAATAACTATAATAATATTTATATTCACATTTTCATATAATTTGAAATACAACCATAAAATGAAAATATGTTGTATTTTATAAATGAGGAAACATGGTGTAATAGAATGAAAAAGAATTTGCTATCATAGAGTTATTAAAATAAATATCTCATATTAAAAAAATTAATTAAATTATTTAGTTACCGCAATTCACCACATTCATAGTCATTAAATTGGATCTAATGCCTTATCATGTGTGGGGTGGTTTTCCACAAAATTTATTTTAAGTATCCTTGTTATTATGAAATTGATTTCACTTATGTCAATGATTTGTACACTTAAGCCATTATCTAGTTAATGGAGATTTTAGAAGTATGGATTCAACTCATATATTTATATCTCTCATAATATATCTGCGACATTTAGAAACATGATGACCACCTCTAACATAACAAAATAATTTTTTTATATCCTATAGGAAATTGTTTAGGTTCCTTTGCCAACAATTTTGAAATATCGGTGGGGGAATATCGATTATTTCATCATCATTATGCATGGAAATTTCATAATCCGTGATCGTTGTCTTCATTAGTGTAGTCATGAATGCATCTATATTTATATTATAAATCACGTGAAATGATTTTTTTTAATAATCCCAATATATCTCATATCATCTTCCATTATAATATGTTGATTGTTGAGTTAAAAATTGTATCATTCCATGTACGAATGTATAAATTAGTTCCTTCTTGTACCATCTATCACTGAACCTAATATAGTTAACATGAGTGACTAAAAATTAACAGCATAGAGTAATTTTTATAGATAACTTTGACGTTTCACTTGTTATTATATCATTTTATACATATTTATCTCTCACATTACATTCCAAGGACTGTAATGTTTAGTGTAATTGGAATACTAGGAACAAAAAACTGAAAATATGTGACTAAATAAAACAATTTTATGTTATAATCCCTTATGAGATACATACTTCCTTTTATCCATTACATCTTCATATGATATCATTCCAGAAATAAATTAACCAAGGTATGATATAGAAATCCAATTAAGGAAATAACAATTAAAATAGTGCTTTACACTCTTATTCGGTGGCATAACAGAATGATATAAAATGGCATGGAATATGATTAAACATAGGAAATAATAACACATAGAAAATGGGATAATATAATAAATAAATCATAGTAATCTGGTGGAAACACAAAACAACACTTGAGGATGAGTCATGACTCATTTCAAATAGAGGAGAACAAGTTAAGTCTAACCACCAAGACTGTTGAACTTGGAGGATGAGTCAAGGATAACCACCAACATGGTTGGACATAACATATCATGAGAGTAAACATTACCCTTTGGGTTGGATTTTAATTTGGGAACATCCATCATAACATGTACAAGAATATTTTTTCATCATAAAGAATCATACAAAAGAAATGTAACATAAACATATAGGTTACCCATGCAAAGAATTGGGTAATATAATTATGAAAATAGTTTTATCAAACAAAATAATTCATCAAAGATAGTTTTTCATGAAAAAAATCACTTACTTTTTAAAATTAAGTGCATCTTAAAACAAATTAAGCAGTGCACTTTAAAATGTGAATGAAATTGGGATGTTCCCATAAATCAGGACTTCTTTTCGAACAAATTTGAGAAGGGAACCTTATTAAAACTTGAATTTTCACAAAACGTAGGGATGGTATTATATAAATACCTGTGGTTTGATCATATTGAAATAATTTAGAATAAGTAAAAAAAATTAGGAAGTGTTACATTGGGAAAACAGAGACAAAACATAAACGAAAATTAATATAGAGGTTTAGAATCCCGTAACTTATGCCCGAAAAAATACTACACTTGGTCACAATGAAATGAAAAATAAAATTAAATGAATGAATTAATTAAATTATAATCTTTTATACAAGTATTTTATTTATTATAATTCAATTATGATACGATGTATCACTTTTTATGGGTTATGAAAATTATTTTCATCGTTCGGATGTATGGTTTCCTTGGTTTTCATGATCTGTTTAATTATACACATGTAGAAATATTCATGTAATATTAGAATCATTTTCCATATTTGAAGTTATAAGTTAATAATAATAATATATATTTTTAAATGATCATATATATCATTTGGTTATTTTGGGTGAGGGTAAATAAGTATTTAACATGTTAAGGAAAATCATTTAGATAATTTTTTGTAGTTTTTAATCACAACGAACATGTTTTGTTTTATTATAGTATCATATATATATATATATATGATGGATTTAGAAATTAAATAAGTTAGATAAATATATATTAGTCTATTTCAGCCATGAAAATGGATTAATTTCTATCATTGAATATGGAAAATGTAATTTTAAACCTTCATACTTATTGAATAAAATAAATTAACACATCACAAATGTTGTTTTCATTTTTAGTATAAAAGGAGGAGGAAAGAGAGAAGATGATGAATTATTCATTTTGAATAATAAAACTATTTTTCATTTAAGATAATAGAGAAATCGTACTATTTTTCTGAGGGGATGTGAGCATAGAAAAGTAAAATAATGGAACATGAAAAGAAATTAAAAGAAAAGTAAGATGGTTTTACCACACAATTCACTTTTTCAGAGAACTTCCTTGGAGGATTGTTTTGGGATTTTTTTATCTTGAAATTGTATTATAGCAGGGGAGTGGTTTGGGAAGAGTATTGGGAATAATTTGGTAATGTATCAAATAATTAGAGGTGTATGTAGTAAAGGTGGTGAGGGGTGGTATATATAGTGGAGGATATGGGTATTTTCTCATTATTTTACTCAATAATTTATTTTTTTACTCAATAGAACAAATAGTGTTAATTCGGGAGACTAAATATAGTAAATAGTTCATATGAATTAAAAAAATGTTATTATTTCATTCATGACTCAAGAAATAGTTCATTTGGCTTATAATATAAATATACCGTAAATTACCATATTTCACTATTCACCAAAAATTACAAATATTTTAGAAAAATCTAAAAATTTATCCCAACAATTTTTTTGAATATAGAATTAAAAAATAAAATACATTTTATGAAAATGATTTTTAAAATATGATATGTATTATTTTTAATTAATAGCATTATATACATGGAATATTACTAACTTAAAATGAAAAATGATTTTAAAAAATGTTGAAGAATTTATTATAGTCTCAAAAACATTTCTCATAATCGTATGAAATATAAATAGAAATTTTTTATTTTATTTTATGAAAATGAATTATCTTTTATATTATTAAATTAATAAAAAAATGTAATTAAACATTTATAAACAATAAAAATACCAACACTTAAATAATAATTTTTAAAACACTTAAATACATGTACTTTGATATAATTATATCACAATTTTATTTAAAAGATTAGTGAATGTTATTTATAAATTCATGGGTGAGGTTACTTTTGTATTATCATTATTACTATTAAAAAGGATTATATTAAGATTCTCAAGGACAAGTTACTATTTAATTGATCTAGGTTACATAAAATCTAGAAATACACTTTATTACATTTATTCATCGATTATAATGTTCTTGTTATATTTTCTATGAGATTTATGTGATTAAATCAAATAAAATAATTATAAGAATCGAATTTCCATTTTCCAAAAAAAAATTCGTCACTTTCTTCCTCCCGTGTTTATTTTTTCCCTTGGAATTTCATTTTACTAACTAAGGTGAAGACTGGTGTGGGTATTTCTCTATAATCACTTTCTCTTCTTCCCATGTTTCCTCTTCGTATTCATGGACCTGCCAATGTACATTCACTATGTTACTGGCCTTTTATCATGGAACATTATCTCTAGGATTTAATATCTTTATTGGATTCTCCTCATAAGAGAAATCATTTACCAACTGTACCACCTATGAAATCTGTACATGTGGACTAGTTATGTACATTGTTAAGAGTGATAAGTTGAATACATCATATACATGACAAATTATTCATAGATGTGACTGTAGATAGGACATGACTGTAACATGAAACTAATATCAATGGGACTATTGTAATGGAGACATAACTTCCATTTCTTCTGAAATATTTTGATCAACTTGCACAGAGATATGTGGAGGAATAAAATGTGTTTAAACATAAATTCTTGGTCATTTTATAAAATGTTTTGAATATATATTTGGTTGAATGAGGGATTCCTTGATGTTTTAATAAATATTTTTTCCCTTCTCCACCATTTCTTAGACCATTTCAAGTCCAAGAAGCTTAAATTCACTGACCTCATCACAACATGATGGTGTTCTAAACCTTTTCTAATAATAGTCTTAATGTGCATCTGTTGGAATGCTCTAGTAAAAAAAATTATCGTAAGAGCACTCAACCAAAGGAAGATGTTGGTGCCATCCTAAATTAAAGTCTATACAACATGCTCTCAATATTTCTTATAGTTTTTGAATAGTTTGATCAGATTGGCCATAAATTTGAGTATGATAAGAAATTCTAAAGTTCAACATAGTGTTCAAATCAAGTTGGATACATCCCCATAACATTGAGGTAAATAAATGATCTTGATCATATATAATCGATAATGGTACTCCATGATTACTTACCCACTATATGATATAAATATCCATGAAATTTTATCTAGTGGTAATTTCGCTCAAATTGTAAAACTATGAGTTTTATTTGTAAGATGATACACAATGACCAATAAAACATTTTTCCCTATAGATGTTTTAAGATGACCTTTGACAAAGTCAATGATAATGTTCTCCCACTACCACATTGGCATGGGTAGATGTTGCATCATCCTAATAGACTATTTCATTCAGGAATCACATGTTTACATAGAAGGGACTTCGATATATATTCAGTAATCTTCATTATCATATTGTCCCACCAGTAGTTATCTTGGAGATCTCGATTCATCTTTGTACTCCATAGGTGAATAGTTATGGTTGAGTTATGCGCAAAATTTAGAACCTCCATACTTATATCTGTAACATCCCCAGTAAGTAATGAATAATAGATATTTTTATCTATGTCTATTAATGATTAATATAGTGTTATAGAGGCTTAAATTGAAAATAAATACAATCTTATGCATGGAATACACTAATATTCTTAAAAGATTGTTTTACTTCCTTTTGATGGCAAACCATTTTTGAATCTATCTTTTGAAAATTTTTATAAACTATGTTTGTCAAAATAAACTTATTCTTTATGATTGGGACATCAAAATTTACCTTGTGTGAATTTTTGGTATTTTTCTGACAATGTTCATTTTTTAATGAATAGTGAAAAATACTGCATTTTACATCAAAACTGCTTTTTAATATAATTTAGTTATATGATTAGATTA
This sequence comes from Viscum album, assembly GCA_963277665.1. Taxonomy (NCBI): domain Eukaryota; kingdom Viridiplantae; phylum Streptophyta; class Magnoliopsida; order Santalales; family Viscaceae; genus Viscum; species Viscum album. The sequence goes on along the minus strand of OY728119.1, from coordinate 1,005,102,752 downwards.
TGTTTTTAATTGGGTTTGAAGTGAAATTAGAATATATTTTTACCATTTTATCCAATTGTGGTCATTGGAATCAATTTCACTTTGAAATTAGACTTAAACTGGTGTCAATTTTTTGATACTTATTGTTTTGTAAAAACACGCTATTTGCTCTGGCAGCGGGAATTAATTATTAAATAAATTAATGTGAATTATATGATTTGAATTTTTTAAAATAGACTTCATTTTTGATTTGGGAATATCAAATATAGCTTAGGGTTAATATTTGGTAATTTTCTGAAAAACTTCAATTTTTGATGAATAGTGAAACCACTAAGTGGTAATTAAGCAAACTGATTTTTCAGTTAAATGAATGTTTACCACTAATGTGTATTGAATTTTGAAAATCTGACATACATGGTTGTCATTAAGAAGTAAAATGTGGTTCAATGGGATTAAAATATTTTTTTTGTGAATAGTAACTTATTAAGTTTTTAATCGCGATTAGTGATAATTAGGGCAGTTTAAGGTATAAATAATGCATTAATAATATGAAATGACCTAGACACATGTCCCAACCTTATTGGTTGTGTAAGTTCCTACCAAGAAAAGCCATGGGTAAACTTGGGGACCCCATGGAGACATTTTGGTTGGGAAATGACATAAATAACTTTTTATTTAATGTAAAAGTAAAAATGACACAAACATAATATGTTTTACGAAAACAATTTTTACATGGGGTTATGAAGATCAGATATTTGATTATAAATAGTAATTGGAAATCTAAAAAGAGTTCCTACATCATAGTATTTTTTTTATGATTTTTAGACATTAAATAAATTAAATTATTTATGACATAATAATGATGCAGCGATGACATCATTATTTGACGATTTAAATAAAATGGAAAGACAATGCAAAATCTATAAACTACACATGGCCAAATCCAATTGGATTAGTGGATTTAAAACCCTTATCACCTTATCCACGAATTATATCAATGTGGGACCTTCTAAAACCGAAACACATTTTCAAATAAAGTAATATTTCTTTACTTTCCAAAAGTGCCCCTCCTCTCCTCTTATAAAAGGCCCCCACCTCTACCTCATTTCACACACTCCGCAAGCCATTGGCTCGGCCAAAACCTGCCCATTTACTCTCTCCACATCCCTCTCCTCATCCTAGAGGATTAAATTTGGGCATAATCCTTTCAAAGGAAGCCTTTAGGCTCAAATCAAAAGGAGTTACACTTTTAAAGGTAATTCATTCTCTCATGTTCATTTGTTATATTTTGCTTCTCCAACCCCCTAAACTCTTTTTATTTACTTATTTTGTAACAACACCAGTATCCTCAATGTACTAGGATGTTGTTATAAGATTTATTTGAGCTACACTCTCACACAACTACATCAAATGGTTAAAGAACATACAGTTTCCGTGGATGGAAAAATTCTGCCTCCCGAAACGATGATTGTTCAATACTCATTTAACACCTTCGAAGGTGGCCATTATGATGTCACTATTTTTACATATGATATATAATATGTTTATGTTTTCCTTAAGCTTCTGTTTTTTTATCATTTTTGGCATACCTTTATGGTTTCCATTATGGGTAAACACGATATCTTCATTTTAGGAAGTGCGGAATACCGCCCCCTCAAAGTGATTTGATTCGTTAAATACCATTTGTGGGACATATAAAGGATGGAACTATGATATTATATATGATATTATACTGGAATTATAATATACCTTTATATCATTATTATTCCATTCTATAAAATACGAAATAGAAATGAAAGTATCGTTCATGCGTACGTACGGCTTACCGTCTCCATGAACGGTGCATTTCATTTCTTACCTCTAAATGATTATGTAATAATATGAATGCATGTATGTACTGGATATATATGAAATATATGATATCTACATCATGAATACCATTCTGGATATAATAAATACACGAACAACATGTAACTATAAAGGGCTTATTTTTGACTCAAGTACTAATGATCATTAAAACGACTATTATTTACTTAAATAATTAGATAGTGTTCATGACATGGTAATAGGTGATATAAAAAGAATAATGAACTTGAAAAATGTTCTTAAGCAAGTAGAAATTAACTCAGGTTTATTATTCAGGACATTAAAGAACGATCGAGTCAAGTCGGACCCGAGGTATGGGACTTCGTCTCAATCTCCTTTCATTGAGGCATATTTTACATTATACAAAACTTTCTTTTATACGGTGTATAAACCCCCTTGAATTTTACGTTTATTCAAAAGGAATCTTTTTTATACGAATCGTTTACTAAACGAAAAAAGGGAATGTTTTTGTCGTACGTATGCGGCGACAACGACTTCTCTGCCGTCGTGACCGTTATTTGAGTTTCGGCTTCCTCTACAAGCCATACTTTTTTTAAACGAAAAATAAATACCATGTTTTACTTTGGTATTGAAAATGGTTTTCATAATGTTTTTATTATATCAATGTGTTGTATTGATATCTAGTGATTGAAATGTGGAAATGTTATGTTTCCTTTATGCATGTTTTATGTGATATGATTATGTTATGGTTCTTGGGCATTATTTTGAAGACGGGTGGTTCCGTGATAAACTAAGGGAGGGTGAGCCCGTTATATCTCTCCAATGCATTGGGTAACGCGAAGGAGTGAAACGTTAAGGTTTCTCCGAAGAGATTTTAGGGAATATACTGTGATGGGTATTCCAAACGTAACCAAGAGGGTTACTCCCTACGTAAGAATGTTATGAATGTCTCAAGTTACCTTTATGTCTTATGATTTCTATGATTTATTCATGATTTGATGAGGTATGTTAAAGTGCTTATGTTTTATGGGTAAAGTATGATCTCATCCTTATGTACATATGTACCCATGTTTCCATTCCATATTTTTATAACCCATACTGAGCTTTTTATGCTCATCCCATGTTTTTTTGAAATGTTTTCACAGGTCAAGGGAAAGGTATATGATATGATGATAGTGTCAAGGAAGTGTCAAGAATGAATCCATGTTTTATTTTAAATATGTTTCCTTCGATGGGAATAAAGAATACTATCTTTATGTAACCCCTTTGTTTATATGTGGAATGTAATGCAAGTTTTATGAACTATTCTCTAAAACTCTAAACCCAAAAAGATCCTCAATGTGTAATCTTGTAATAACTCAAGATTAAGTAAGGTTTAAGGCTGGGGCCTTATAGTTGGTATCATAGGTCGGTTTAGATAACTTTAGGAGTTAGAATACTATTAAATGATTATCCAAAAATATTTTTTTCGAAATGATATAGCATTTAAAGATTACCATGTTGCTTCATCTAAGACATGTTTGTTCAGAATGGTTTTCCGCAGAGGAAACAGGGAAGCAGTGCTAGGAAGGCATACAGAAGGAAATAACCTTCCGAATCAGCATCCAGAAATGGTCGGAATTGGAACTGACAGTTTGTTGCAGTAATGGCGCAGTTGACTCAAGCGATAAATGGCGGTGGTATCCATGCACGAGATCTGCCAGATCAACCGCAGAGGAACATGTCAGTGGTGGAACATTTCATGAGGCAACATCCACCATCATTCAGAGGATCATCTGACCCTGTGCTAGCTGAAGGGTGGATTAAATCACTGGAAAAGATTTTTTATGTCATGGGGGTGTTCAGACAATCAAAAGGTTAGTCTTGCTATTTACCGTTTGGAGGGTGAAGCAGATCAATGGTGGTCTATGTTTAAAAATATCAGGGATGCCGATGATATTGATGATCTTGACTGGGATGAATTCAAAGGTATGATTGTTGAGAAGTATTTTCCTAAGGTTGTTCGACTTAGGATGGAAAAGCAATTATAGGAATTGAGGCAAGAGGAAGACTCAGTGGCTGCCTATGAAGAAAGGTTCACTCGAATAGCAAGGTATGCTCCAAATTTTATCTGGGACCTTGATAGTAAAATCAATCGTTTTTACTCAGGATTAAAGCCAAAATATCGAATGGCATTAGCTTCTTGTGAGTTTAAAAGTTATGAAAAACTTGTTCGATGTGCTGAGAAGGTGGAAATGGAGTTTTCTGATGACATAGTTTTCTATAACAACCAGCAGAAGAAGAGACCGAGGTGGCAGGAGAAAGGTAAGAATTCTTCAAAAAAGTCTGATGGTAAGAGAACTAAGTTTCCAGTTTGTGATAAATGTGGCAAAAGGCATGCTGGGGAATGTCTTCAGAATTCTGGGAAGTGCTATCGATGTGGTAATATGGGACATAAGGCTCATGATTCCACTGAAAAGGATCAAGGTGAAGGTAAGAACAAATTTGATTTACAGTTAGTGAAATGTTATAAGTGCAATGAGATGGGTCACTATGCAAACGCGTGTCCGACAAGGAGCTTGAGTGATGGGAAGCAGTTAGAATACAAGCAGAAAGGGGTGGTGAAATCCTTTGCAACTACTTCAGCAGATGTTGGGCCATTAAATGAAGTTGTATCAGTTACTTTGTTTGTTTTTTCAGATTATGCCAGTGGGTTGTTTGATTCGCGGTCTACACATTCTTTCATCTCTGAAACCTTTTCTAGTAAAATGGGAATACCATCTCAAGAAATGACTCTTGAAATTTTGGTAAAAACACCTGGGGGGAATGTTGAGGCAAAAAGAATTTATAAGAATCTTCCTATCCTTATCTGTGGAAAGAACCTACTTGAAAACCTTATTGTTCTACCTCTAGTAGAGTTTGATGTTATCCTGGGTATGGATTGGATCTCTATTTACCATGCTAAGATTGATTGTAGAGCTAAAGAAGTTTCTTTTCAGAAAGACTTTCAGTTTGTTTACAAGAAAGAACCCTTATTTTTGATAACATATCAAGAGGCCGAGAAACATTTAAAATATGGAAATGAATGTTACCTTCCACACGTCGTTGAAAATAAAGGAACTATTTAGATTAATGATGTGCCAGTGGTAAATGAGTATCCTGATGTTTTTCCTGATGAGTTGCCTGGAATAATACCAGATCAGGAAGTTGAGTTTACTGTTGACTTAGTTCCTGATGCTAATCCAATTTAAAAACCCCCTTATCGAATGGCACAAATTGAACTTTTAGAGTTGAAGGAGCAATTTCAAGATTTATTAGAGAAAGGTTTCATTAGACCTAGCACATCACCATGGGGTGCTCCTGTTTTATTTGTTAAAAACAATGATGGTTCTATGAGACTTTGCATTGATTATAGAGCCTTGAATAATATCACTGTTAAGAACAAATATCCTTTGCCTCATATCGATGGTTTGTTTGATCAGCTCCAGGGAGCACAGTTTTTTTCAAAGATTGACTTGAGATCGGGGTACCATCAGCTGAAGGTAAAGGAGGCAGATATTCCGAATACCGTGTTCCGTACGAGATATGGCCATTATGAATTTTTAGTAATGCCTTTTGGGCTAACCAATGCACCTTCTGTATTCATGGACTTAATGAATAGAATTTTCCATGAGTTCCTGGATAAGTTTGTGGTGGTTTTCATTGATGATATTTTGGTGTTTTCTAAAAGTAAAGAGGAGCATGAAAAAAATTTAAGGGTTATCTTGCAAACCTTAAAAGAAAAGAAACTGTATGGGAAATTCAGCAAGTGTGAGTTTTGGTTGAAACAAATTTCTTTCCTTGGTCACATTGTTTCTAAAGATGGAATAACTGTTGATCCTGCAAAAACAAAAGTTGTGGAAGAATGGCCAAGACCCCCAAATGTAACCGAGATTCGTAGCTTCCTTGGTTTGGCAGGCTATTACCGAAGGTTTTTAGAAATTTTTCACGGTTATCTAGTCCAATGACTAAGCTAACTCAGAAGGGTGTTAAGTTTATCTGGACAAAAGAATGTGATGATTGTTTTCAGGAATTGAAAAGAAGATTGGTGAATGCTCTAGTTTTGGCACTACCTTCCAGGAATGGTGAGCTTGATATATAGATTGATGATTCATTGAAAGGACTTGGTTGCGTCCTAATGCAGAATGATCAGGTAATTTCTTATGCTTCACGACAGTTGAAAACTCATGAGGTAAATTACCCTACACATGATTTGGAATTAGCTGTTGTTGTTTTTGCTTTAAAAATTTGGAGGCATCATTTGTATGGAGTAAAGTGTGAAATATATACCGATCACAAAAGTTTAAAGTATATATTCACTCAGAAAGAGTTAAACATGAGACAAAGGAGATGGCTAGAATTAATCAAGGATTATGATTGTAAAATTCATTACCATCCGGGAAAGGCAAATAAAGTGGCTTATGCTTTGAGTCGAAAAAGTAATGCTTCATTAACAATGATGCGGTTGGAACGTGATCCTTTGGTTAACGATTTGATGAACTTTGGCATAGAAGTTGTTGGTGCAGGAAGTCCTTCTGTTTTGCTTCAGGTATCAGTGAGATCATCTCTATCAGATATTATCAAACAAGCACAGAAGCAAGACAGTTAGTTGCAGAAAAAGGTAGAGCTGGTTCAGAAAGGTAAGTTGCCTGAATTCAACATTGATAATGATTGGGTTTTGAGATTTGGGAAGAGACTGTGTGTGCCTTGTGATTCACAGTTGAAGAGAGAGTTGTTATGTGAAGCTCAAAGTTCTCCGTTTTCAGTTCATCCGGGTAGTACTAAGATGTATAGAGATCTGCGGGAGTATTACTGGTGGGATGGAATGAAAAGAGATATTGCTGATTTTACTGTGAAATGTTTGACTTGTCAGCAGGTTAAAGCAGAGCGGCAGTTACCGAAAGGGATGCTTCTGCCTTTACCAGTTCCAGAGTGGAAATGGGAGAATATATCCATGGATTTTGTTGTTGGATTACCGAAGACATCTCGAGGTAATAATGGAATCTAGGTTATTGTTGATCGCTTGACCAAATCTGCTCATTTCCTAGCTATACGAGATACTTTCTCTCTTGATAAACTTTCCCGTTTGTATCTTAAAGAGATAGTCAGGTTACATGGAGTTCCTCTATCCATTGTATCGGATCGTAATCCCAGGTTTACTTCTAACTTTTGGAAAGGCCTTCAGAAGTCGTTGGGTACTGAATTAAATTTTAGTACAGCTTTTCATCCTCACTCAGATGGGCAGTCAGAACGAACAATCCAGACATTAGAGGATATGCTACGAGCTTGTTCTATGGATTATCAGGGATGTTGGGACCAACATCTTTCTTTGGTTGAATTTTCATATAATAACAGTTTTCATTCCAATATACAGATGGCACCATTTTAGGCATTATATGGGAAGCGGTGTCGAACTCCAGCTTTCTGGGATGAAGTGGGTGAAAGGAAGTTGATGGGACCAGAATTGGTAGAAGAGATGGCAGAAAAAGTTCAGCTGATTCAGAAACACATGAGAACAGCTCAGAGTAGGCAGAAGAGTTATGCGGATAACCGGAGGAAAGATCTATCTTTCGAGGTAGGTGATCATGTTTTTCTCAAGGTTTCTCCTTGGAAAAGTGTGATGAGATTTGGTAAGAAAGGAAAGTTGAGTCCAAGGTTCATTGGACCATACGAAATTCTGGAGAGAGATGGATCAGTTGCATACTGAGTGTCTTTACCTCCGAGTTTATCTCAGGTACACAATGTTTTTCACATTTCGATGTTGAGAAAGTATATGCCAGATCCATCTCATGTTTTGAGTCCAAAGGTAGTTCAGCTGGAAGAGAACCTATCTTATGAGGAACAACCTGTCCAGATTCTTGACCACAGGGATCAAGTGTTACGGAATAAGGTGATTCACCAGGTAAAGGTTTTGTGGAAAAACCACATGATTGAAGAGGCAACACGGGAATCTGAAAATGCAATGAGGGATAAGTACCCCCATTTATTCGATAAGTAAATAAATTGTGGGGACGCAATTTTCTAAAGGGGGGAAGGATGTAACATCCCAAGTAAGTAATGAATAATAGATATTTTTATCTATGTCTATTAATGATTAAGATAGTGTTATAGAGGCTTAAAATGAAAATAAATACAATCTTATGCATGGAATACACTAATATTCTTAAAAGATTGTTTTAATGCCTTTTGATGGCAAACCATTTTTGAATCTATCTTTTGACAATTTTTATAAACTATTTTTGTCAAAATAAACCTATTATTTATGATTGGGACATCAAAATTTACCTTTTGTGAATTTTTGGTATTTTTCTCACAATGTTCATTTTTTAATGAATAGTGAAAAATACTGCATTTTACATCAAATCTGCTTTTTAATATAATTTATTTATATGATTAGATTATGTTTTTAATTGGTTTTGAAGTGAAATTAGAATATATTTTTACCATTTTATCCAATGGTGGTCATTGGAATCAATTTCACTTTGGAATTAGACTTAAACTGGTGTCAATCTTTTGATACTTATTGTTTTGTAAAAACACGCTATTTGCTCTGGCAGCGGGAATTAATTATTAAATTAATTAATTTGACTTATATGATTTTAATTTTGTAAAATAGACTTCATTTTTTAATTCGGAATATCAAATATAGATTAGGGTGAATTTTTTGTAATTTTCTGAAAAACATCAATTTTTGATGAATAGTGAAACCACTAAGTGGTAATCAAGCAAACTGATTTTTCAGTTAAATGAAAGTTTACCACTAATGTGTATTAAATTTTGAAAATCAGACATACATGGTTGTCATTAAGAAGTAAAATGTGGTTCAATGGGATTAAAATATTTTTTTTGGTGAATATTAACTTAATAAGTTTTTAATCGCGATTAGTGGTAATTAGGGTAGATTAAGGTATAAATAATGATTTAATAATATGAAATGACCTAGACACATGTTCCAACCTTATTGGCTGTGTCATGGCCAACCAAGACAGGCCATTGGTCAACATGGGGACCCCATAGAGACATTTTGTTTGGGAAATGACATAAATAACTTTTTATTTAATGTAAAAGTAAAAATGACAGAAACATAATATGTTTTACGAAAACAATTTTTACATGGGGTTATAAAGATCAGATATTTGATTATAAATCTACATTGGAAATCTAAAAAGATTTCCTACATCATAGTATATTTTTATGATTTTTAAACATTATATAAATTAAATTATTTATGACATAATAATGATGCAGTGATGACATCATTATTTGACGATTTAAATAAAATTGAAAGACAATGTAAAATCTATGAACTACACATGGCCAAAACCAATTTGATGAGTGGATTTCGAACCCTTATCACCTTATCCACGAATTATATCAATGTGGGACCTTTTAAAACAGAAACACATTTTCAAATAAAGTAATATTTCTTTACTTTCCAAAAGTGCCCCTCCTCTCCTCTTATAAAAGGCCCCCACCTCTACCTCATTTCACACACTCCTCAAGCATTTGGCTCGGCCAACCCCTACCCATTTACTCTCTCAACATCCCTCTCCTCATCCTAGAGGATTACCTTTGAGCATAATCCTTTCAAAGGAAGCCTTTAGGCTCATATCAAAAGGAGTTACACTTTTAAAGGTAATTCATTCTCTCATGTTCATTTGTTTCATTTTGCTTCTCCAACCCCCTAAACAATTTTTATTTACTTATTTTGTAACAACACCAGTATCTTAAATGTACTAGGATGTTGTTATAAGATTTATTTGATCTAAAGTCTCACACAACTACATCAAATGGTTAAAGAACATACGGTTTCCGTGGATGGCGAAATTATGCCTCCCGAAACGATGATTGTTCAATTCTCATTTAACACCTTCAAAGGTGGCCATTATGATGTCACTATTTTTATATATGATATATAATATGTTTATGTTTTCCTTAATATTCTGTTTTTTTCATTTTGGTCATACCTTTATGGTTTCCATTATGGGTAAACACGATATCTTCATTTTAGGAAGTGCGGACTACCGCCCCCTCAAAGTGATTTGATTCGTTAAATACCATTTGTGGGACATATAAAGGATGGAACTATGATATTATATATGATATTATACTGTAATTATAATATACCTTTATATCATTATGATTCCATTCTATAAAATATGAAATAGAAATGAAAGTAGCGTTCATGCGTACGTACGGCTTACCGTCTCCATGAACGGTGCATTTCATTTCTTACCTCTAAATGATTATGTAATATTATGAATGCATGCTTGTACTGGATATATATGACATATATGATATCTACATCATGAATACCATTCTGGATATAATAAATACATGAACAACATGTAACTATAAAGGGCTTATTTTTGACTAAAGTACTAATGATTGTTAAAACGACTGTTATTAACTTAAATAATTACATAGTGTTCATGACATGGTAATAAGTGATTTAAAAGGAATAATGAACTTGAAAAAGGTTCTTAAGAAAGTAGAAATTAACTCAGGTTTATTATTCAGGACATTAAAGAACGATCGAGTCAAGTCGGACCCGAGGTATGGGACTTCGTCTCAATCTCCTTTCATTGAGGCATATTTTACATTATACACAACTTTCTTTTATACGGTGTATAAACCCATTTGACTTTTACATTTATTCAAAAGGAATATTTTTTATACGAAGCGTTTACTAAATGAAAAAAGGAAATGTTTTTGTCGTAAGTATGCAGCGACAACGACTTCTCCGCCGTCGTGACCCTTATTTGAGTTTCGGCTTCCTCTACAAGCCATACTTTTTTTAAACGAAAAATAAATACCATGTTTTACTTTGGTATTGAAAATGGTTTTAATAATGTTTTTATTATATCAATGTGTTTTATTGATATCTCGTGATTGAAATTTGGAAATGTTATGTTTCCTTTATGCATGATTTATGTGATATGATTATGTTATGGTTCTTGGGCATTATTATGAAGACGGGTGGTTCCGTGATAAACTAAGGGCGGGTGAGCCCGTTATAGCTCTACAATGCATTGGGTAACGCGAAGGAGTGAAATATTAAGGTTTATCCGACGAGATTTCAGGGAATATACTGTGATGGGTATTCCAAACGTAACCAAGAGGGTTACTCCCTACGTAAGAATGTTATGAATGCCTCATGTTACCTTTATGTCTTATGATTTCTATGATTTATTCATGATTTGATGAGGTATGTTAAAGTGCTTATGTTTTATGGGTAAAGTATGATCTCATCCTTATGTACATATGTACCCATGTTTCCTTTCCATATTTTTATAACCCATACTGAGCTTTTTATGCTCATCCCAAGTTTTTTTGAAATGTTTTCACAGGTCAAGGGAAAGGTAAATGATATGATGATAGTGTCAAGGAAGTGTCACGAATGAATCCATGTTTTATTTTAAATATGTTTCCTCTGATGGGAATTAAGAATAATATCTTTATGTAACCCCTTTGTTTATATATGGAATGTAATGAACGTTTTATGATCTAATTCTCTAAAACTCTAAACCCGAAAAGGTCCTGAATGTGTAATCTTGTAATAACTAAAGATTAAGTAAGGTTTAAGGCTGGGGCCTTATAATATCTATACTTTTTGGTACACATAGTCAAGACCAAAATTTCGTGTCTCCTTCCCCATCTATTTTTAACTCTAGGAGTTTTTCATTTCACACGGCTTCCACCATCTTCTGAATATTGACGTAATTTCATTGAGCATATGTGATTTTATACAAATGGGTTGGTTGTTCAATTATTTGAGAAGTTATTAATGATGTACCTATATTAATTATTTTCTATATATAACCATTGGAATTATATGAATATTGGATCCTTCTCAATTATCATCATTGATAATGTTGTAGGATCCTTTCTATTTTTATTGAATCTGTACCCATATTTTTCTTACTAGGGTGGTAGTGGATTTTAATAGTCATAATATTTGAAGAGATATATCCTTATTATCGAGCATATATTAATATCCTTCTATGTGAATATATATTTGGGAGTCTTGTGATAATTATATATCTCACACCTCTCTCCATGGAGTAAATGATGCCCAATTTTCAATGCAATGATTATAGCTACCAACTACAAATCATGTGTGGTATATTTATTCTCATGGATCATTAACTTCCTTGAATCATTGGATATTAATTTATTATTTATCATCAGTACAAATCTTATTACCTTTCTTGAAGAATTGTTTTACACCACATATAGTTTTACACTTTTCATGTGTGTGATTATTTATTTAGTGGTAATCCCACTTTTGTGCTCACTAATGATTTTCTAACATTCATATTTCAATATCAACTTTTTCTCTTCCATTTCATCTTCGTTATATGGTATGAAAATTTTGAAGAGTTATTCACAAATTATTTGTAATACCACTCTAAACTAAGAAAGTTACAGTTCTCTTTTCCAGATATTGTCCAAGGCCACTCATTAATTTCTTTTGTCCTTTATGGTTCAAAATATATTTCTTTTCTGGTGAAAACATTCACCAAGAATGATAATTCCTTCATCTATAAGCCACATTTACTACACATTTCATATATTTTATCCCTTCTAATGGTTTTTATAAAATTATTAAAATGCTCGTTGTTTTTATCTTTTGTCTTGTAGTATATCAGAACATCATCAATAAATATTCCCAAAACTATGACATGGTAATATCTAAAGGCACTATTAATTTAGTCCTTCTATATTTATGGAACATTCGTGAGTTTTAAAGGAAGTGCTTTGAATTCATAGTGTCCATACCACATTTGAAACTCACTCTTAAAAATATCATCCTTCCTCGTCTTTAATATATGATTTCCCATTTAATGGATCGTCTTAGAGAAATAAATAGCCCCACATAGCTGATTAAATATGATATAAATTTGTAGAAGTGGATACATGTTCTTTATCATGATTTTATTGAGCTCAAAATTTTGAATTTAGAGGCACATTGATCAATCATTCTTCTTGATGAAGAGAACAGGCACACCACATGGTGAAGTACTTGGGAATATAAATTTTTTTTACATTTTCTCCTATAACTAAGTCTGTAGTTCTTCCAACTCAATAGTTATCATTCAATATTGTGTCTTTGATATTGGAAGAGATCAACAAATTATTTTAATTGAGAAATCAACCTCTCAAGTAGGCTAATGACCATGCTATTTTTAGGTAATAAATCAGAGTACTTCCTCGCATTAGGCATGTCTTCGATCATGATAATATTCTTTTTCATAATAATTTGATAGGTATATTCTTACAAATAAGGCAGTAATATCCAAACATGAGTTGATTATTTTTAAGGATATCAATCTTCCTCCTTGCACTTGTAAATAATCAAGGGATGATTCGAGATGTGAAGAGAGATATCCCTTTCCTAAAATTTGATGTTAAATTTGTATAATGATAGCCAATCCATGTTGAATATATCATCAATCTTCACCAATGGAAGTATGAAAATATTTTGTGGGTGGTTGACTCCACAAAACATAACATCGGAGGAGTTATGTACTTTCGGAGAAACAATTTCCCCATTATCTATTCTCTTAGATAACTCATCCTCTACATTTTGTGATTGTGTTTGAATAGTCCTACTAAACATTAAAGAGATGATATAATGCATATAACCATATTGAAATAGTATGTTTTTTATTATTTAATGAATAAATAGAATATCTATCACCACATCTTTATCCATCTACAACTCAATAGTTGTGATAAAATATGCCATTCCTTGTATTCTTAGTGGTTTCTATTGATTTCCTCGCAAAACTCAAGGATTTAGGAATTGGATTAAAAAATGTCCATGTTCACTGTAGTTGAAGCACTACACTATATATTGCTTATTGATCTAAACCTTCCACATTCTTCCACATCTAAAAAATTTACTTGTTACCTTTAAATAGTTCCTCAAATGTTTCTTCCCATAATTTTGACACGTGGGACATTCAGTCTTCATTCCACCATGGTAATTATTTTTTGATCAACCCATAAGAGACACCATTTTCATGTTTTTGTCACTAGGCCCGTGAGACCACTGGGAGACTTGGATCTCTATTTAAACATTGGGGGCATAATAGAAAATTGCATCATAACTATTAGAGTCTCAAATTCCCTAGGCTATTCATGGAATCATATTTAGTCTTATAAAGAAGCAATCCATCATTATTTCAGTTTTCGTGACAAAGATTGTGTTTTAACTTGAATTCCATGTAATGTTTTCATCATACAACCCGATAGACTCATATTCCTTTTGATAATGTCATATGAATTCTCATACCATCTTTTGATGAGGTCTTGGGGAAAATAATTTTGAAAAGGATGATCATGAATTCCTCACAATAAATGGAATTAATATCCTCATTAGCCATTTTTCATTTGATCAGTGTCTACCTCTAATCCTCTACACCATAAAAATGATGTACTGTCATCACAACATGTATTAGCCTCTGAGAAATGGACAATAGAAAATATGTTTTCAATATAGATAATACACTATTCCATGAAGAAGGGATTATAATATCTACTAAACAAGGAGGCCTTTTATGTATGAATGATTTAAAGACAACATTATCTTCCCTTGGAGAGGGAGGGAATTCCACACGATTCATGTTATTATTCATAACATGAGATAGCTAATAGGACACTAAAAATATGTTTTCATTACCTGTTCCCATCATATATGGAATATCATAAGGCAAATATTCACACGGACTGTCACATTTATTGCTAGAATGCGAACTTATATTTCCTTCAATGAACTAAAGAATGTAAAGTAAAATTAGGGGCTTGAATACTTATGTAATAGGAAAGATAGAAAGAATCCTTTCTCATAATGGGATATGCTTCAAACTGAAAAGTATATTCTATCCTTTGGTTCCCTATGTTTAAATGTAGGTTCTCAAATGAATTTTTCCAAATATATATTCTTACGAGAATTTTTCCATATATAATGGTTTGTAATGAGCTTAGAAATTTACCTCAATATACCCCCCAGGAGTGTCAAACCTGGTGTGTTGTGAGGTATGTTATCATGTACCTGGTTGCCTCAAGCCAATCCTAGAGCACCATGTCATAGTTGTTTGTCCTATGTACATCTATTCTAGAAACATGTTCACATATAGTATCAATAAAATGATTTATTTTCATGATAAAACAATTACCCAATAAATACCAAAATTTTGGTATGTTTTCTCATACAGTGTCATATCCAAAGGGTTCATACTAAAATGATTTATTCCAAATCTCCAAAAATAAATAAGATTTTACTCAGAAATAATCTATAGAAACCCAATCATTTTTTGATATTACTGCATGATTTTTAAAATAATTAACTATATATTTACAAGCCAAGGATATTAAGGTATAGTTCCATTGGAAGGATATGTATATAAAACTAAAAACATGGGACCTAAATTATTTTTTTTATTTATACTCCCTTACGTGTCACTAACATCCTTTGAGCCCGATCTAATTTATATGATAACCAAGGTGAAATAAAAGAATTGAGGGATGATATAATAATCCCAATAGGGAAATAAACATTGAAATAATGCATACCACATGGGTTTAGAGGCATAACCTAGTGACATTAAAAGGAATGTAACATGATTAAACATAAGGAATCATATCATATAGAACAAGGGAGCATATAAACATGGAACAAAAATAATGTGGAAGTAACATAAAACCAGAAATTATCATGAATCAAGGATCATTAGACATAGAGTAAAATGAGTTAAGGATAGCCACTAAGACGTTTGCACAATTCAAGTCTAACCATAAAGATAGTTTCACATAACAACTCATGAGACTAAATATTACCTAATTAATTGGAGCATTATCTAGTTGCACCGAACATAACATGTTCCTGAATTTGTGTTTCATATAAATAATCATACATATGTAATCATACATATACATAAGGGTTACCAATAGAAAAAATTTGGTATCATAATGATTTCAAGAAGGCATATTAAAAGGGAATATCATGATGGTGTCCATTAAAGGATGCATTTATATCATAAGTGGACATAAATAAGTGAATATATGCATATATCATTATATGTATTGTCTGATTTACGGGAAAAGAGTGATTATCAATCTTTATAAATAAAACATTTTAGTAGGGTTTAAGTAAATTTTCCGCGATTATTTTTAATATAAAAAGACTAATAGTTTTTATAATACCATAATTAAACCAATATTGTTTTTAATGAAAAAATGTGTGACGTATGAAAAGTAATGGTGGATTAAGAAATATAATGGAGTGCACATTAAAATGCATATGAAATCGAGCAGGTCTCATTGATTGGGGTTGCTTTTAGGAATGATTAGAGAAGGGGACCTTAATGAAAAATGTATTTTCCCATAATAGTAAAATGATATTATTTGGGAAAATTTAATCATAATTTATAAGAACTAAATAAAAATAAAGAATAGTTACATTTGGAAAATAGAGAGAACACATAACACAATGGTAATATGGAGGTTCAGAATGGATCTATAACCTTATTTCTGAAAAATATATACACCTAATATTAATGCCCTAAATAATTAAATTAATTAATTGATTGATTAATCTAAAAAAATTATCAATTTATTTTATTTATTTCTATTTTATTGAGTTCATTAATGTATCTTCTGATGGGCTAGGAAAAAAATTTCATCATTTAGAAGCGTTAGTTTCCTTGGATTTCATAATCAGATAACTTCTCTACATGTAAAAATAATCATGTAAGGTGATAATCAATGTACAGAATTGAATCTATTACTTATTAATAAATAATTTTTTTAAATATCATATAAATAATTTGGTTATTTTGGGTGAGGATGAATCATTATATAACATGTTAATGATAATCGTATAAATTATTATTTTCGGTTTTTGGATAACAAAAAATGTTTTGTTCTATTATTAAATATAATATATAAATAAGTATATATGTATATGATGGTCCCATAAATTAATATATGGTATAATAAATATATTATAATCAGGTTCAACCATAAAAATGGCTTCACTACTATCCTTGAAGATGGTATTGGAAATTCAAAACATTGTTATCCTCAAATGCGATAAATTAACATATTACAGATGATGTATTAACTTTTAGTATAAAATAAGTGGGAATGAGATATTATGATGAATTATTATATAAAAACATTAAAATTATAGTATATGAATGTCATTGGAGTGATAATAAAATTCCAAATAGGGGATGTGAGGAGTGAAAAAGAAAAGAATAGAACGTGAAATGTAATTTAACAAAAAGGAATAGGGGTTTACATATTGATTACTTCTTCATGAGAACATACATTGGGGAGAGGATTCATTAGAATATGGGCTTGTTTCATTTATCTAGATGGTCAAGGATATGTGGTGGAGAGAGGTGGAATTTATAGTAGAGGAGAGGGGCATTTTCTATTTATTTTGCTCAATATTTTATTATTTTATTCAAGACAAAAAGTAGTGAAAATTAAAGACACAAAATAATGTAACTAGGTAATTTTAATTCTAACCAATTCTTATTTCATCAGAAATGAAACATGGAAATTAATATTTTACTTATAATGTATATATACTAAAAATTACTATATTTCATTATTAAAAAACTTATAGTATTTCAAAAAATAATAAAAAATACATCTTAAACATATTTTTATTTTTTGAATTGAAAAAAGAACTCCATTTTATCAAAATTATTTTCATTATTCCATAAGTTCAAATTTTCATTAAAATCATATTTAACTTGTAACATAGAACATTTAAAATTAAAACTAATTTTCGAACACTTTGAAAAATAAATTAATATATTATAATATAATCTCTTAATAATAAGGCATCAAAAGATTTATTAGTAAATAAATTTAAGAAATTTTTTTTCTTTTTCATAGTTAAAATAAAAAAAATTTAATTAAATTTTTATGACCAATAAAAATACCAATACTTAATTAATAATTTTTAAAACACTAATTAACTTATAATATGATATAATTTATTTGTACATTCATTTTTAAGATTCATAAATTCTATTTATACATCATGGTTGATGTTTCTATTCTACGGGCAAATCTACTATTCATAATGTTCATATTAATATTCCTATAGTCATGTTATTATTCCAACGATATAGGTTACTTAACATCTATAAATTCTTCTTATTTCTTACATTTGTCATTTATAACATTTTTATTGTGTTGTATCTATGATTTTATCATATTATACCATATCAAATAATTATAATAAATGAATATCCATTGATAAATATTTGGTACAATACAATTTTCATTTTTAATAACATAAAAGGGTTTAACCAAAAATATTTCCCTTTCTATATCATCCCATAATCCCATTACTACAATCTACATCATTCATAGTTTATCAAATGACTCATTATGATTGCTTATCTTATAATTCTAAAACTAGTCCATCAAAATAAATAAAAAATAAATTCTTCATATATGTTCATAAAGTGCCTCTGAATAACCATAAAAAATATCAAACGTATATCAAGATATGTTTATAGTTAGGAATCATTTTTTGGACAAGATCACGGTCAAGTTAATTCCTAACATACTATATTTATATTTATTACCATTTTTCAATATTATTACAGAGCCTGTATCCACATTACCATATACTTACAAGGATTAATTTTTGTTGATAAGTACAAATTTTATATATTACTATGATTTTAGGTATTTTTTTAGACATAGTCTTACCCCTTTGACATCTCTTGAGGTTTTTCACAATGGTTATATCTTCCAAATCTCAAATAACTAATAGACCATCTTATAATATGAACTATAGTGCCCCAAATCTTTAACACATATTATTTCATATTTTTTTACAAAGAATTACAACAAATACAAGCCATAGATTGAGCAGTATACTTTAATTAGAATATATTATATATAAATACATTATCTTAAATTTAAAAATACACATGTTAATTAAAACCCCACACCATCCTCTTAAATATTATCGATACTATAAAATACTATTGGACACTGAGGAAAAAATAAACACACAAAAGGGTGACATAGAAATCCCCTTAAGGGAATAAACAGGGCCATAAAATAATGTGTGTGTCAGGAGGTATAACATAATATAATAAAGATGTTTTTTATAATAATGGAGACATACAATATGTAAATAACGACTTGATATCCTAAAAACATATAAATAATATATTAGATGATATTATAACATAAGTCAACGGTCACTCTAAAAACCATCATTATGTTGTGGAAAAATATCTACGGTTTCAATGAATTACTCCATAAACCTTTTCATAACATCTAATTTTATACAAAGAATAAAAATATTAACTATATTGTTATATAATTTATTCAAAACATATAACAAATTTTAATATAATACATCGTCATTTCAAATGAGGGAAATTAACTATAAAAAAATATAAGCTTCATCAAACACAAGAAGAAGAACCCGGTTTCAAAATTTTTATTAAGTGAATAACTAAATGATGGATCCTCAAGAGAAGAATAAATTACATAAATTACATAAATTGGAAATTATAATTTTAAAATTAATCATAGTTCTTGATAATTATGTTAAATTATAAATATTTCCAGAGAATGATAGATGAGAAGAAAAAATAATAACATAAAATGTAGTTAAAGCATTATTAAATGAGTAAAAGAAATTTTAAATTAATTAAAAAAAATATTATTTATAATTATACTACTATATAAACAAGTAGATTATATGAATAAATATTTATTATGAGGAAGTTATTCATGTTTAAAAATCCGTTAATAAAAGTGATGCCTCACATGAAACAAGATAGAGGAAAGAACCCCCAAACCGGTTTTACATTAATTTGGGATTTTGAAGGGAACTAAAAAACTTAATAACCCCAGAAATTAAAATGATACTTCAATAGTAATAAATTTAATGAAAATATATAATAAAATATAATAGATACATGTGAATAATACTTCTTAAAATAGATAATATAAAAATATATCCTAACCACAAATTCATGAATTAGGTATTGAAGTTACAATCTTTTGTTTTATAACCCCATTGTCAATAAACCCTCATTCTCAAAATAATAAGTATAAATTATTATAAAAAAATTGTAATTTTTTATGATATTCAAATGAAATAAAATATAATTTGAATTCCAATTGAAATAGAGAACATTTACGGGAATATAATTTATAGAAAGGATGAGAAACTATAATTTATGTGCGTGGGAATTATTCATCACGTAGATTAGTTTAGAGGTAATATTAGAAAAAATAGATAAATATGATTTGAATTAAAAATAACCTCTAAATATTGAAATATCATTGAACATATGAAATCAATTAATCAACTAAATTTTAGAAATTATAACTCAAGAAATCATATTGAATTATGTAAGAATGTTGTATTTTTGGGAAGAAATCAATTACAACCCTTAGTAACATACATCAGAAATCAAAGTGAACTCTACAAATTAAAAATCAATTTATGATAGTAAAAATAATGTGTTATGTATTTACACCGTTTAAATAAAATTTATTTCAAAATATCAAATAATGTATCAGTGAAGGGCGATTGAGAAAAAAATCCTCAACCCCTGTCAAATTGTGCAATACACATGCTCTTAACTTATTAAATTATTAAATTAACTTCATTAAAATTATCATTAATAACCTACCGATTGTATATATATTTTTATAAAGAATATTTATCATCTTTTGACACTGATTTATTACCTATCTTCTAATTATATCGTAATCATGATATTTCTTGATCAATTTCTACAAAACAATCATTCTATGTAGACCATTGTTAAAGAGTACTAAAATAGTTTCAATATACCAATAATAAAATATTAATATGAAATATTATATTTCATTAGAACATAATTTATAGGTATAACTATATTTTTGACTAATATACTCAACATAAAAAATCCACATTGACATGTCCATTGTAGAGGTGAAATTTAATACAAAGGTTTTATCTTAATTTATCATATAGAATTATTTAGTATTATATATCCCAAAATTTTATTACTTTGTAAACATAATTAAAATAAATTATATTTTTATATTATTCCTCCCATTTTATTTTTTATATAATATATAGAGAAACATCATCACTTGGGGTCTATAGTCCACATGTGAAAATGATAACATATTTAAATATCATACAATTTCCGGCAAAGGTATAAAATGGTTTTTTTATTATAATAATATAACCAAATAATTAAAATACAAGGTAAATCATAGACAAATTTATAGTAGTGATTCTCGATTTTAGTCAATTAATAAAATTAAAAAGGTGTGGTGGAAAATATTACCTCTCGCTTTGGATGTTCTACTATAGTGACCACCTTAAGAAAATTTGGTTTGATATTTGGGAAAGTCAAAAAATTCATAGATATGGGTAGGGGGTTTATGAGAGAAATTTCTATAGTGCAGTTTGAATATCATGGTATATAGATATGTGGACTGGAGGAGGGGTGGTGGCCCCCTTTATAATTGAAGAGAGGTGAATTATTGTCACATATAGAATTTTATTTGAGGTGAATAGATGTTTCACATAAAATATTTAACTATAATATATAAAAATTGAGTATATGATGGGTTAATGAATTGAAATAGTCCACGGAAATCATAGAAAATTATATTAAACATGATTTTATATCATTTACCCATATATTTATACCATTACCATTGTTGATTTTTATTATGAAAACTTGTATTTATATATGTATTTTTTTAATGATTAAAAATAAATAACAAATACCATAAAATTTTGAAATAATGATTATAAAATAAAATAAAATGTTTAACAAATAAAACTAAATGTGTTACAAAAATTATTTTTAAAATTAGTGCATGAAAGAAGGAAAAATTTACTTCTTTTAAAAAATGTGTATTTTTATGTATATGATTTACAATTATAAGAAAATTATCAAGCTTATTGATTTATTTGATTTTTTTTTGAAATATTAATTAATTAACATTATTATAAGTCAAAAACCATATTATACCATCTGAAATTTTATTAATTGAAACAGATGCAATACAATTTTCATTAGTACAATACCTAAATATTCTATAATTTTAAGAATATATTTAATATAAAATATTTTCATATAAATAACATAACATTATAAAAACTGTAACAAGAGTCTAAAAGAATTTAATGGAATTTTTGTTAAATAATTTTTTAAATATGATAGTCTTACTAACATTAGTATTATTCTATATTTATGTAAAAATAATGTTTTCTAGGTAAAATTAAAAAAAATATCTTATTCTAATTTTGACATGATGATGTTGAAAAATGTTTTTTATTTTAATGATTTAGAATTATAATATAGATAAATTAAATTTTTATAACAAATTTAATTTTATAAAGAGACAATATTTATTGAAAAAACTACATTTTGAAACATTAAGTGTTCATAGTATTATTTCATATCAATTTAATATTTAAAATATTTTAATGTATTTGATAACATAAAAAATATTTTTATGTATTCAACATAACCTATTATGTTAAAATACACATTACTTAATAATAGGCTACTTTGAAAAAAAAATGGGATAATACATTTATAATTTAACAAATTCCACTATATATTATGATATTATATTCTAAAATTTAAATTTAGAACTCTATTGATATTAAGATATTTATTTGTTGAAATATATACATATTAAAAAATTAATATTAATTTAGAACACATTAATATATATATATATATAATATTTTAATATTATATTTTTATATCATTGTGAGTTACATTATTTATTACTTATTACTTCATAATATAAGTTATCATTATACCTATCAGATATATGAACAGACAACATATCTGCTACAACTATAATTTCAACATCTATAATCAAAATGAAAAAGGGGAAATATGCATATTTTTTAGGAATAATTTTTTTATTTTCATTGAATTATTAAATTTTTTATTTTTTCCACACTCACATCAAAAGAAATTTTTCTCATTAAAAAATATTTATTATTCATAACAATTTCTCTACTCATAGGGATCATTCTCATTGTAGATTTGTTTCTATAAGTTATGACAATGATTGTAGATAATATTGGTCATTTCTTATTCCTAAAAATTTTATTATTTTAATTCTATTTGTCTTACTTATATATGATTCTTTCAAATATACTTCAACCTTATAGAGTAATTACCAATGGGGTTAGAAACACACTTTTATAGATTTTCTTGTAATGCATCACTAATGAATGAATAATGTGAATTTAAACTAGTTCATATCCATGAGGGGGAATTATTTAATCATGTTTCAATCCTTTGGAAACAATAGTGAAAAATTCATTATTATAATACAAATAATAATAAAAATCATAATCATAATCATAAATGGTATAAAATAATGGGGAGTTATGTTATCCCCTTGGTGATAACAACCATTACCCCCAGATATTTCTTACACTACATTAATTTTAAATATTTCGGATGTTTGATAGTGTAAACCATGTGAAAGAAAGATCATAAATGAATGACGATATACCATGTACATATTATTATTTTAACATTACTTTTATCAAATTATCATTTGTTTAGTGGGAAATAATATGAGTGAAAACATTATGAAATATTTGTCTCTATTATTTTAATAAATAAATTTATTGAATATTTAAAATGAAATATGTCATTAATTTTGCATGATATGACTTAAAAACAATAAAAATTATGAAAAGTTAATGTTGTAATGAGTCATTTTCTCTAAAATCATGTTTTATTTAAATTTATTAGTTTAAAATAACAATTTATGAAATTTTTATATTCAATTTAATTAAAGGAACCTATTTTTTTTTTATTTTTTGATTTATCATAGAGTTAATGTTTTGATGGTTCTATAATTATATTATTTTTAGATGAATTTTGAAAATATTGATATTACAAATATTTTCACATTTATGTAATAATCATGATATAAAAATGAGTTTTGTGTTTAATAAAAAATTTTGTAGTTTTAAAATATAAAATTATGGTGTAATTTAACTAATATTGAATTATAATATTGATCATAGAAGTCTGTTGTTAATAATTATGAAACATAGGGGAATTTTTTTTGAAATAAAAAAAATTAGTATCTTTTTTTAATCATGTTTTTATAGGGTTAATTTTGGTTTTGGTTCTCTTTTAAATATAATATTTATATATTTATTGTATATAATAAATTTAATTTGAATCGATATATTTATTGAATTTGGTATAAAATCATTTTTATACATAAAATATGCATTTTTCAAAAATAGTTATTTTATTGCATTTTGTGAAATTATACAGAAATAAATTTTTAACACTTATAGAAATTGAATAATAGAAAATGGTGTTCATTTTTTAATCATAATGTTCTTATTTTTAATGAGGTAAATTCCTTTATTATCATATTTAATGGTTACAATGATATAATATTATCACATTGGTATAGGGTAATATAGTTTAATCTAGGATAATCATATGGGAAAAGGTTTCAAATTATCTAAAAAACATGAATTCAATTATTATGAATAGTTTATTTTAACCAAAAATATAATATATTCTAAAATATTCCATTTTTTTCTTTACCTTAGACAGTGCCTATACAATTATGTTATTTAATGAAGACATACCAAATACGGCCCACATTTTTTAATATCTATTTTATGTTTTTGTATGAATAATAATATGTTATAGAAGTTTTTAATTATTTATTGGGATGATAAATAAATTATTTTATTATACTATTTTACTTGTAATCATTACTAATCATATAAATAACAAAAATTCTTACGCATCCCTGATGTGATGATTGTTTAAGTGGTTAAAAAGCAATATATTTTTTTCAATTATTAACATTTAATATTTTAGAAATTTTAAAAAATTATTTTTATGAATAGAAATTAATTTCCTATGTTTTTTGGATTATTCAAATTCTAACATCATGTAAACAATTTCATTTATAAATTCATAATATATTTATAGGCCTACAAATAAATTTAATGATATTATATGTAAAATTGAAAAATTAATTGTTTTAAAAATCATAATTAACATATGATTTAAAGATTAATGGTAAATATCCTATCACATCGACCTATATCAACATAATATATACATTATATTTAAGAATGAAATTATTTACCCAAATATTATATGTATAATGTAACCACGATATGGTTTGAAAGAGTTATTGTGGGTTTAAATTGTGATATATGGGGTAAAATACAAACAAACATGTCTATATTAAATAATATTAATGTAATTTTACCATATATTGTGCTAGAATATAAATGGAACCATTATGGATCTAATTTTTCATGAATGTGATTTTTTATAATTTTAATGTTTAGAATATTTAAAATTGTTCCACTCCCCTTAAATATAAAATGACCCATCATATCCCACCTTATTCACCCCTCCATGTGTCCCTTAGCTCAGAAAAACATACTCAAATATATTATCATATTCCATATCCATGTTATATAGTTTTGGGTCATCTTAAATGACTATCTCCAGTGTACTTATAAAGAGATCCAAATGTGGTTAATCAAAGAAGAGGTAATCATCTTCAATAAATCCATTCCTATTTATTTATTCTTGTAGATCATAAATATAAAATTTAAACATATAAAAATTGTGAAACTACTAATAGAATCTTAATAAATAGTAATTATATTAATATAATAACAGTAATTTATTTATCGTTCTTCAGAATAGAAATTGAAAACATCAACATTGAAACATATATAATACCATTTCAATGAATGATATATTTTATATATCTTGACCACCAATTATTAATTGTTTCAAAGAAGGATTTAATGATTTTTATTTATTTTTATAACAATATTATTTTATTTAATGATAATATAATATAAAAATTACAACCATCACATCCATTGGAATATGATAATTTCTCTCATGCATACATGTGGTCTATAATCTTGATGAAGTGATGAAATTAATTTTTCACATATCCTTATCAAAGAAAAAAAGTATGTATTTAATTGATATATATAACATTTCTGATATTATTATGATTTTGGAATGATGGATTATTAAATATAATCATTTATTTTAATTATTAGGAAATTTAAAATAGCACTGGAGTGCATGTACAAACAATATTATCAATGAAGTGATATAATTAATTTTTAGTTAAATCCTTATATTATTAGTCAAAATAGCAAATTTAATGAATAAATATGATTCTAATTATAAAATATGATTTTTAGCACATGAAACGATTACCAATGTTCAAGAAATTAATCTTCTGAACCTAAGAATTTTAAAAAAAATTAATAGTGATTGTATATTCTATGGGAATCATATAAAGTAATGTACCTATGAGTACAGTTATTGTATTAGATTAAAATAAATTTAAATTTCATACACATGTTTTCATGATAAAATATGATGAATTTTTTGACATGAGGTTTGATTTTCTAGTCATATTTTTGCTTATATGGTTCGTTTTTATAATCAACAATGGATTATTTTTTGTGGTCTACATACTTTACATGAATGCCTTTTATTTTTTTCAATAAAATGTTGGGTAATTATAGATAGATAGAATTTTATATAATTTATATATATTTTAATTATAATGTTATGAAAATCGTTGTTGTTTTCCATCATAATATTCATTCAATGAAATTAGTTTTATGTTATACAACTATTTGTATTTATATTGTAAATATATTTCTCCTTTGATATGTAATAGAATGAATATATTTCTATTCATGTCATTGAAATTATAATATGAGAAACAAATTCCATTGGGTTTTTGATTCAAAAATAATGTGGAGATATTGTTTTATTTTATGCTATCATTTCATTTTTGATTCTATATATAATGGATCAATAGAGGGAAAATATATTGTTTTTTCCATTTAAAATCTATAAATTTCTTTTTCCTATATTTTATAATGGTTTATCAAAATTTTTTCTTCATTTAGTTTTTTTGGTATGTAAATATATCATGAAAATGATGGAATGATTATTTATCCTCTTTGGTTGAGGAAATAATTCTTCTTTATAAAAGTTCTTCAAAATATTTTAGGGACTATTTTTAAAATAAATTAAAGGTTTTGAAGTGGTCTTTTCACTAATTTTGAATTTATTAATAATGTTTTAAAAGAATATTTTAAGTTGATTTCTGAACAATTTGATCATCACTTTTCATAAAATTACGAAAAGAATGATATCTTTTAATGTATATGACATAGACATATTTTACCATAGTTATAAGAACTCATGACTCAAAATAATTCCTCATAATTATTTTTGTTATTTTCAAATAAAATCATTTTATTAGTAATATATAATTTTTTTTATAATTTTACAAAATGAAAGGGATAATTAATCACTATTTTTAAATCATATGATAAATTATTTTAATAAGGATATTTTGTTGAATTTCAAAATCCATTATGGAATGTTATGGTCTACTAGGCATATGATATTATGATACAAATTAATTTATAACTCTGGATTTTTATTATAATTATTTTGTATGAATGTTTATTGGGAACATGATTCCTTCCATAGGTAAATTAAACAAAATTAAAATAATTGATTTTTTATGATACAATTTAGTTCACCTATATGTATAAGATATGACTATATTATGATGAAATCATTATGAAATCTGATTACTGTTACATCATGTTATTTGATGAAATTTTGAAATTTCATATGATATCTTGGGTCACCTATATATATTGTTTCAATATGTGTCCATTAGGACTATAATTATTCTTCCATAAAATGAATTGGTTAATGATTGATTTATCATGTGGTTATAAGAAATTTTAAGGGTAGAGAACCCTTTACATGAATAAAAAGTATCTTTGGAATGAAACTTTTTATAGAATAAAAAGATGATGGGGAGTGAACCACACTAAATTTTAAATAGTGGTTGGGGAGTGATCCATTCCACAATTGAAAATAATTTTTGAAGGTAATACAATCCATTAATGTTATTTTTCTACCATGGGATGAAGATCTTAGAAGTGACCATAAACATCTACATTTAGTTTCTATTCTTATGATTCTGCCACAACTCCTAGGTATCATTCATATGATTATGATATGACCACATCGATCATGATTGATTATTTATGTTTCGTTATTGTAATATAATGGGTAACTTTTTATCAAAAGGGTTTATTCCATGTCAAATTTATTTACCATATATGACTAATTCATTGCGAGTTACTTTGTTATTATCATAATGTGATACACATTATGATATCATATTCCTAGATATTCTCATTCACTAATATCCATCATGTTTTCCAAAAATTCGAATCTAATCCCACCCATTTTATACATCCATTTCCATAGGATAGTATGAATTGTATTAGGTATTATATTTATCGGAGTGATATTTTGTGGTGAATTTTCAAGTTTATATTAATGATTTCTTGTGGAAAAATATCTATGTATAATAAATAGATTCCAATTTGAATATAAAGATATGGTTTTTTATGTATAGATATATTTGAAAGTCTACAATGTAGATCAGAAATGGTCTTCAGAATATAAGTGAATCAATTATTTTCTAATGATATCGTAATTATCGATGGATTAAATTAGATCACATCAGTGGGAATCAATGAAAATATATATGGAATGTTTTTTTAACATCACATATGATGGTAAGGGTCTCATAAAATATCAGTAATTATTAATGTAGGGTATAGATAATGTTAGGTGTTTTAATGTAATTTTATGAAAATAATTAAATAATTAAGAATACCATGATGCTTTTATACGTTCATGGTATATCATATGATTAAATAATGAATAAAAGTCCACTTTAGATTTTATCATCCTAATACTCATTCCCTATATGATGATGGACATCGAGCCAGACCCTCCCCCTATGTGGGGGAGGGACCACCGCCATACCTACAAAGAATTAGTTCCAATTGATGTTATGACTTTTATAACCCATATTGTCTTCCTTAATTACATTATATATTTCTCAATCCTGGAGATATTCAATGACTCCCAATATATGTCAATCTCATCTTCATAATGTATTGATGCTTCATATCTGTAGAATATAACAATAATAGCACAGTTCAAATATCACCTTCCGTCAATGGATTCATTTGAATGACCCATTTTAAGATATTAGGGTTAACGATTATGAGCAATAGTTGGCCTTCTTAATACCAAAAACCTCATGATAATGTTCGTATCTGAGAAAGACATAGTCTTATCCAGGTCGAGTTCTCCCTACATCTACAATCGATCCTAGATCTTCCTCATCTTATGGACTTAAAAATTCCACATGAAACATGATTCACTAGACATGTAATTTTTTGTTATATTTCCACAACACCCACTTATATTTCAAAATACATTTATTATACCAATGATAATAAATCTGAGTGGTCATTACCTTTTCACTGAAAGTAGGAATATATATGTTTTACACTTAATTTATTTATGAATTTGAGTAAATGTGGAAATTTATATATTTCATATTGAGTTTATTTGGGTTTTTTGTTGAGAAGTGTTTCGTAACAATCAATCAGTTTTTTTTGAATCATGGTATTATTTTTATTCATCTGCA
This sequence comes from Viscum album, assembly GCA_963277665.1. NCBI lineage: Eukaryota > Viridiplantae > Streptophyta > Magnoliopsida > Santalales > Viscaceae > Viscum > Viscum album. The sequence goes on along the minus strand of OY728119.1, from coordinate 1,005,073,307 downwards.
ATAATGTGGGGAATTTTTCAATTGTTTGTATGCGTGGGAGGATGAATTATTGTCTAAATATGACTGCGGTTTTTGGAATTTGTGATATGGAATTTGAATATGATTTTGGTGAATATCATATGGATACGGCTCTAGTTGGAGTATCAATTGATTAAAGTAGTTTCTTGGATGTTTTTCTCACTAGAAAACATGTTGGAAGGGAGTAAGATAGGACTGAGTAGCTTCCTGGGAATTATTTTGATCACCTAATTTTTTAGTGGATACTAATGGATGTCACATACTTCAAGAAAAAAGAGGTTCTACCCATTGATCAAAAACATATATATAATTATGGTCGATCAGTTCATCACATCGATGTGGTGTGTGCAGCAAAGCCTATGGATATTCATTATAATGCATTGGAATATACTGATTTGGATAATTGTAAGATTGTGCTATAGGTTCATGTGATGAAAATTTACTAGCCTTATTAACCAATATATGTATAGTGTTATGGGTGTAAGCAATACGTATGGAATGTTTATGAAGGATCATTCTCAAAATTCATGATAGAAATATCATTGAAAATTTGGATTCTGAAGGCATGGTCTAGAATATGTGGATGAGAAACAAGTATAAAAGGCAATCTAAAACTCATCAAAAAAGAATAATTTGTTTACTTATCAAATAGTTAAGGGGATTATTCGGAGGATGAGTCGTTTAGCTTTGTTTAGGGAGAAAAATTTGATATAGAGGTCAAAGGTTGTCTATACAAACCAAGGATGAAGAATGGATAGAAGGGTAAAAGATATTTCTGGAGTTTCATTTTGATAAAGGAGAATATGTCCAAAGGTTGTAATGAATACTCTATGATACCTAAGATGATGGAAAAAAGGTTATCCAAAAAGAATAAGGTGATGTAGAGTTAGTTCATATCCCATGATCCATAATTCATATCATATATTATGAGTGAACATACAGAGTAAGTGGTTGCAAATGTTATATTAAGTGATCATGATAAGGAAGATGCAATAAAAAAGGAGAAATATGTGCTCATCTCTACTTCCTATGATGAAATATTAAAGGTATAATTTGTAGTTAATGCTACCTAGGAGGATTTGGATATGATGGTTGAGAGAATGATTTGAATGGACCTAGATTGAGAATATATTACATGGATCATTAAGAAAAATCACATTTTTACACGTGGACTATTTGAATGTAAGATCGGTGTGTAAGAGTTCGTAAAATTTTGCGACAAGATGGACTATAACTCTGAAGTCCTCCTCAAGGATAATCTGTACATGAAGTTGAGTGCACTACTATGGAGTCTCTAAATAGGTGAGGTCTACTAGGTTTTAAATTGATTGAAAAAATCAATTAATTCTTATGGAATTGAATAATTTGATTTTCTAAACATGTATATTTTTCCCAATTTTTCCAAAAAAATATTTTTTTAATAAAAATTTCAATTTACATTCATTCAAGGGAGATAATTTACAATTTAGATTTTAAATGTCTTAATTTTAATTTGTTTAATGACATCATGATAAACATAATATATGATCGAGGTGTATGTATCCCATATGATTAAATTTGTATTTAGTCACATGGTATCCTATAAGAATGTTATTTGGTAAATAATACGATAAGAATACATAAACAATAAAATTAATATGTTCTATTTTGAAAAGATGATTATTGTTAACATAAAAAGTGTGGTTAACAATTTTTGGGAATATATGTTTACATAACCATGTAATTTAAAAGTCTTTTCATGATTAGGTTTTTTAAGATATTTTATATGCATTTCCCATATATTGGTAACACGATATGATTAATTTTCACAAAATATTACATTTTACGATCACATATTATTTATAAATAATGAATTATATCACATTCCCATAAATATATTCTTTATTTTTTGATTTATGTTGATTCTAGATATTTTGGAAAATTAATTTCATACATAGTGAATATTATATTAGGTTATATATATATTTTGTATATATCTTTTCATTTGACTAATGTTTTTTGGGGATAAATGTATATTCGATGATGGAATAATATGTCGTTAAATATTTATATAATTTTATTTTTCATTTTCTAATTCATATTTTGGATATTTTATGTAAAATTATTTATAAAATTATTTAGGATAATTATTGGGTGTTATTTGTTATCACATTAGAGATTGATCTCAGATTTCATTATATTGGATTTTATCCTATCTTGTGATCGTTATTTTTGTTTTGGTTAATGGGATAAAAATGGAAGAATTATCTGACATCATTTTTTTGTTTTTACCGATTATATGATTATTTTAATTCATTGGGACTAAATAAATCATCATTTTTATTTATCTCATGATATGAAAAGGACGTTTAATACTTCTAGAAACTCAAAAAATGATGAAATTATGGGAAGAAAATATGTATGTATATTCTATTAAATTCAATATATCAATTGTGAAATAATTCCTTGATATAAATTATGAAATAGATTCGTCCATCTACTTCAATATTGATATTATTAATCAAAATTGTTGGTATTATTTTCAAAACTCATTTACAATTACATGTATCAAAATAGTAAATTAATGTTTTCTTAAATATTTAGGACATGATACATTTTAAATTTATTAACATATAAATTAATTTTATATATTAATGGGATATAATTCATTAGGATTACAATATATTTCCTTGAACTTATTTTTATATATATCTTCCAATATATATAAATATATTCCGAAAATGTATTAAAAAAATTTTAGAGAGCATGAAAAAAATTCCAAGGATGAAATATTATTTATGGGGAATGAATGTGACTCCCAATGATTTTGGAATTTAGTTTAACCTTATTTAAGTAAATTTTTTTATATATTGAACAACACAGAACAATTATATTAGGTGAACCCTGATGTACTAAGGAAATATTATTATTTAAATGTGATTGTTATAACCATGTGGTAGGTTTGTTGGGTATAAATAGGTGTAAACACATAATGAAAAAATACCAAATTATATTCATCATTTTGAATTATTAATTACATCCTTGGAAATAATTACTTATTTTGGAATAGTATGAATAAAATCACATAAGGATCAGAACAATTATCGTTTAAGAGTGTTGTTTTTCTATAAAATAGGATTTTAGTTGTTTTTTTATATTAAATTTGAAAGATAAAATTTATAAATTTAGAATTTGAATCTGGTGAAATGAATTTAATTAATTTATTTTTCATATCAAAATTTTCTTATAAATTTTTGTGGGCCGTTTTAAAAAATTATTGGTTTTAGGGTAAAAATGATTTTTTTGTTTTACAAATAATCTCTCATTTGTGAGAGTATCATGATACCATAATGAAATGGTAGTTTATGAAACCTTATTTATATAATAAATATATTTTTCATAAGCAATAAAATTAATCTAAACATATATTTTCATACTTATGAATATATATGTAACTCCTCAACATTTTAATAAAGGAAGTTATGCTCGATAGCGTACAAGTCATGAAAACTAGATCTTAAACAAACCATGTAATAATATTATTTCTAATACGACCATTATAACCTAGAAGTTACATTTAATGTAATTATTTTAATCAATTAAATTATGAAATAAACATATAAATTTCTAACTATATATAGATTTATCGATAAATTTATTTTAAATAATCAATCATTTTTTAGTAATACAATTTGATTCATCAAAATATGTATCTTCCAAAAATAAAATTTAATTCCTTTTGTGATAAAATGATATTATTGATATTTATTACCTTAAAAAATTTATTTTAAAAAATTAATGTAATTTTTAAATCAACATAATAGAAATAACTTTGGGTGAGATTTTGGGATATCAAAGAACATATTAAATTTTTGGAAAATTTTTAAAAATAATGATTTATGTAAAACCACTATATCATGTAAATAAATTCAGTAATTAAATATTTTAATTATTCATTGAATTTTACATCAAGTGACACAATTATTATTTAACTAAATTTAATCCAATTAATTTAATTTGAATAATATTTACACTCAATTACGGTATAATTGTTTTTTGGGTTTAAAAACATGGTTTTTAGAAAATGTTTTAATGTATAAAATGTATTTCTATTTAAATATTTAAAAAACCATAATTTAGAAAATATTTAAATTAAATATATATATTTTATATCTAAATATTTTAATTGAAATATATATAATGATTATTATGTGTTGTAAGGTTAATATAATATCTTCTTTTTCATGGAAAATACAATTCAGGACAGTCCACTTTTTCATCACTTTTATGAGATTAATTTTATAATAAAATAGTAAATTCTATTAATTTAATTTGGTAAAATTGATTAGATATTTAGAATAATTATTTTTATATCATATAATATGATCATCATAATATTTCCAATAATGCATAGTGAGTCTATAAAAAATATATTTGTGGTTATGGTGAAACTGGTTTACCAGAGGGTTAAACTAAAATTATAATGGTAAAATAAACTAAAACCATGTCAAAATATATTATATTAAAATAATATGACCTTATAATTTATAATTTGGGAAAGTGGTTCATTTTTTTCCTTCAAGAATGTGAAAATGGTGGATATCACTTTTTTCTCTTATGAAATCACTTGTGTGTCACTCACATACATTTTAAAAGGCAACCCCTACTGATTTATTATTGATACCATAAAATTATTTTTTCTTGTCTAGGTACTAATAAAATATTATTATTAATTCCCTAAAAGCATCATAGAGTTCCTTTATTATTTTAAATGTGATCCTAGTAAGGCTTTTCATGGATAACTATAGAGGATGTCTGAAGAAGAGGTATCATGCTTAAAACAGAATCATTATTTTATTTCATATTCCACATACTAAAAATATTCTAACTATACAAATATAATATTTAATGATGTTGTTTTTTTAGTGTATGAACATAAATATTTATCCACATCCATCAAATGGGATATTAAATCATCATTCATGTGTATAGCAGAATATCGCATTTCAAACTAATTGGATTTGTTTTAATAATTGCATCTCATGGAATTTTATTATTATTGATTTAAAGTGTATATATTATATTTTAGTTATAATTATATTTTTTAATTTATTATATGAAATATACCTTATTAATTTCCATTATGTTGGGGTTATGATAATGTCACTTGTGTTTAAGATAGAGTACCGCCTCACGAAGCGATTTGATTCATTTTTGCATAATATTTTCATAAAATTTAAAAATGGTAAAGTTAATGATAATTTTTTTATTTATGAAAAGATAATTATATTAATGAAATATTTATTATCTTATAATATAATATATCATTTACTTTTTACCATTATTTTCACTGAAAAATTATAACATCGTTCGTGCATATGAGTGGACTACAACTTTCACAAATTTATGTTACTATTTTCCATAATCACACAATATGGATGAAATATATATCTCATTATTTATTTAAACAATATTCAGTTTATTATATAGTCTTCATTATTGAAAAATAATATATTACTTACCTTCTTTCGAAAATAATCGTAAAAAAGGAAATTGTTACACTGGCATACAAACTGCTTACCATTACCATGAATGATACATCGTGAATTTTTCAAAGCCATTATTCATTTATGATTATAAAAGTATAAATTATTTTTTAGTAATATAATTTATTTTAGAATATTATTTTATATATATATAAATAATGACAACTTTGACCATGGTGAACACGCTGAATCCGTTTTGATACAATGAATCGAACATCCTTAGTACATCTATTGTAAAAATATTTCACTAAGTATTTAAATATTTATTTAAAATTAAAAAATATAAATTATTTATGTATAATCTATAGAACATGTAAAAGGATTATAAAAAATCATATTGTAGATATAATCTCATTATACATGAGTTAAAGGACAAACATTGAATGTACAGACTCCTAGTAGGGGATTATAGTCTCACTTTTATTTTTTTGATTCATATTCCATATTCACCCGTTATTGTAATTGTGCATGTTATAAAATTCCAAAGAACATATTTTATTATTAATTTAATGTATATAAATTTTGATTCACGAATAAATTAGAGGCTCTTTCTTTAATATGGTTTTGAAATAGTGATGACCAGAGTAAAAGGGAGATCATTTCAATTTTTTCCTTCTTTGAGGAATATTTCAATGTTGTTTACCAAGATTAATTTTATAGTGCATATAATATAACTTTTTAATAACATATCAGGAATAATTCATCTATAATTTTGTTTTTTTGAAAATTTGATTAATTTCATCCTTTGATATTCGACTTGAAATTTACAATTTGGTAATCAATTTCATAACCCAATTTCTTTTTTGTGGGTAATATTTCCTCTTCATTGTCGTCAATATTATTAGATTATGGGTATGACTAATTTTTGTAATCATATATTATATATAGAATTAACTTATATTATTTTACATTTTATAGACACATTTGATTATTTTATTAATAGAAACTTTAATTTTACAATCATTGAAAGGGTTTCCCATCTCAAATTTTCTACTTTGGGACAAAAGTTATGTTTTCACAAATATTATTTTATGAGGGGTATCTCATAACCAGTTCAAATTTTATATCACAAAATTCATTATTTTAATAATATATAAAGTATCTTTTTATTTTATTCGATCAAGGGGATTATGATTTTTGAGCACTAAAGTGGAAATGGCTTTATGTAAATATCACCATTCTCTTCAAGATTGATTATGTTTAAATTTTTATTTATGGATGATATTTTTTCATTATCTAACAATCTAATTTAATTTTTTAACCTATGGTAATTAAAGAAATTTTTATTTTTTAGTACCATTTTACAGTCTTTTTTACATTAATTTTTTTTAGAAATTATTTTTTGTTGCAGTATCACATACACATATTTTTTCAACTAAATAACATAATTTGACATAGTGGATGATATTGATAATCCTTATGGAGGAATATACTATATAAAAAGCCTGTGTGTAATACCGAATTCTACACGCTATCCTCTTGTGCACCCAATGCATCGTTAGAGACCATCGTCCACTCTAGACTTTTTATAATGGCCAACTAAGATGTTTGAAAGATGAAGAAATGACCTAAAAAGGATAGTTCTGGTACATACCTCTTGGGCGCCCAATGTGATGTGAACTAGCCTAATCCTTGGTGGTTTTCTTACACACACTTGTTGATATTTTCCCATACATATAGAGGGAACCCCCCCCCACCACCAACAAAAAATCTATATAATTTGAACTATAACTATCATGAACGTAAGGTGATCCACTCCGTGAAAGTGTACATGTCACAACATCAAGTATTTGGAACTTCTGTGATATGTCCCTAATTTGTTCTAAATTCAGGTGGGCCCAAATGGGAATGACTATCATTCATTTCTTATTTTTCTAAATGTATGTTTGCACAGAATACCGCACATGCGCTCAATGGTTGTACATTTGTAGTGACTCTTTCCTTCAGATCCCCTCTTCTTGCATGAAAGTCCCCAATGTTCGACAAAAACATGGCTTTTCGATCCATTTGTTGATCTTATCTTAAGTCACCGTGTTTGAGATCCACTTGAATGCAACATCCCTATCTTGCACGAACTTCAGTCGTGTGGCCTTTAGGTACTATGCGTAGTGATTTCTAGGTTCCCTGTGTGGTGCTTCGGTTTACATTTCCCTACATAATTCTTCTTCTCATAGGTACAATAATAATATTTCATGTTCAAATATCTATACTGAAATGTACCCCTTATCTGGCCACTCATCCACCTCACTCACTATCGGGCATTGCTTGTGCCTTTCTTTCCCTATGTATGGGTTGATGCATGTTATGCAAGTCCACAGGATGAGGAGTGAGTCCTCATCAGTTGAGCTGCAGAACATTAAATTTCCAGGAATCCACGTCTTCAACACATGATTTTGAACTTTGATCTCCCCATGCGTGGAATGTTCAAGAGGTCCAAAAAGTTAATAGGAACTACTATCATCCAGCTCTAGAGACTCTCTTTGGGCATTTTTTCAATGTTAACCTCAGGAAGTCTGTATATAATCATGGAACCTTTTCATTGGGTCTTCCTCATAGATTTTGTCCCAATATCCATATCCATGCGCCACTAACCATGAATAAGTCTCATACCATCACTCGTGGCCTCAGCATTCGTTACATGATTTTCAGGTCTTTATTGACATCTTGTTTAACATGTTGAGCATGACTCACGTGCACATAGAGTAAATGGTTACCATGAAATTCTTTTTAAGAAACAAATTTCATTTATTACCCAACATGACTTTGGGATACTACCCATTCATAATCCCCATGCCTCTATATTCAAAACTACTTGTACTCGGATACCTTTTTTCTATGAAGTGTACATGGATTGTAGGAAACCTCTGTGAGGTTCAAGTCATCACTCCCCGCATCCCATTTTTCCTGGATCATTCCTATTGACTCACATGTCCTATATGAAATTGAATTGTGTACTCTATACTATGAGATCTTTGATCCCTTTTAGGTACATAAGAAGCCTCTTTGAGTTTTAACCCCAAACAATTCAATACTATGGCTCTCTATTTTAAAGATGAACTCCATTGATGTGACATTTTCCCTTATTGGGTTGTATCTATTGGATGTTCCACCCTAAGGGGTTTTCATCCACATGGGAATCTAACTGGGCATAATCCACACACTTCATCATAGTCTCAACCCATGATTTATTCTCTTGCAATGGTCTTCTTAACATGTATTTGCCTCTGCCACGTCTCCAGGGCACTCTCTTTTGTGTACACCCTAATTCTATCCTCACTCTCTAAAATACATAGAATTTGATCCCTATAATTTAATTAGGTTATGTAGGATCCTTCCTTGAGGTTCATGAAAATCACTTATTTCATATCCTAGTCTTTACTTTGAGCATTTGTGTATTCAGAAGATCATGCACCAACTCAGATTACCTACACCCTTCTGGTCCCCATCCATGAACTCTATTCTCATGAACCACCTTTATAGAGTTTTTATCTCCTACATCCTGAACAATGTGGTCATTAATTTCCAAGCACTGGGATATGTAGGAATCCTCCCCGAGCTTCATACCTAGAACCATCATCTTCACATCGGTTATATCTCATTCATTCTGTCTACTTCACCCAATCTGACATCAACCATCCTGATTCTACACCAGGATGCCACATCCTAGTGAGTCACCCCATTCATACTGGATGATATCCATGCATATTCCTCAGCCATATGCTCCCCCACTATACCCTTATAATGGTAAGGTAACTTACATCATTGATTCCTTCTGCATCACTTGAGAAGTTAACCATGTATAATCCTCACACATCATATCCATCTAAAAAGGAGTTCCCCACTTGTGATGGAAATATGACCATGTCTAGTCCCCAAGTAACCCAACAAACTATGTGGGTTTTTTATCATTGTCTTCGAAATTGGGTATGCAGGATGCATCATTAAGGTTCAATCTCAACCAATCATAAAACATGGGGTCCCTATTTTTGGGTTGTGCTTCCCTGATCTGTCCATTGTGATTTCCATATTATCCTTCACGACGTGAACCCTATATTTTTTAGATGCACCACATTACCTCCATTATTATTAGGGGTTTTGATCCATCCATCTAGTATACATGAATGGTGATCCATTCAATGGATTCCCCCATCTGATCCACTCTCATTAGTGTTCTTATCAGTCAGATCAATCTTTATAAGTAGTTAAACTCCTGACATACCCCATGTTTTACATGGGAAGCTTAGGAAAATCTTAGAGACATGACTCAATCATTAGATAACCCACTATAGAAAAGTAATCCCTTGGAACTCCACACCATCAAGATTCTCTCTAATAAAGGAGAACTCTAGTGTACCAATGGTCCAACATCTTAACATGCCAGTGAGGCCCAACGTGACTAATCTCATGAATGAAAGATGCTACTCCAACATGACCCTTTGGACTGTACAAATATAAGTGGCATAAAAAAATCAAATATCAACAATATATGGAACTAGGGAGAGATTCAGGAATAATGAATTAAACATATAAGGGATACCCAGAATAGGTGATGAAGTCTGTGGAAAAAACCAAGGGAGAAGAGACCAAAATCACATCATTCGTTTTCGATCAAGGAGAAAACATAACTGATTAATTGATAAATGTTTCCTACCTTTGAAAAGTGGGAATGTGGGGAACACTGCATCTGTAACCATCTAAATTACCTGAACGTGTTGTGATCCACAATGTCATGCATTGAAAAAAGAAATGGTGAACCTGATGCAAATATTTTCTCCTATAACCATAATGAAAAAATCATTCAGGACATCCACATGTAAGCGTGTTATCTGATCAAGCTACCAAGAACTTGGTATTGCAATGAAAATTGGGGGCTTTGCATGGAACTGACTAGAATTTGGGGAAGTTTATCAATTGACATTCTGGTCAGTGACATCATTAACATGAATATCATTATCCACTCAAAAAAGCCTGAAAGGGGCTAGGCAACTGGGAACTACTTTTCTATAATCCATACTAATAGATGAATCATCTTACATTGTTGTGAAAATCTATATGAAACTTTTCAAATCCGAACTAAATATATAGGGGTAGAGGAAATTCCAATGTGCCAATCCTGCATGGATCCACCTTTACAATGATGTCATCCACAACCACTGATACTAGGAAACCCACACCACATCCCACCCTTAGAATTTTTCTAGAGAAGGGTGATTGACACTCTTATAAGATAGTATGAACAAAAGGGGTTCAAATGAAGGAGGGATATGGCCCACAATGATTTGATGCCTTTTTTGAATTTTCATCACCACCACTCCCAAGGGATGTGTAGGGAGACACTACTCCCCACTCTGAAATTAAACAATTTTTGGATACTCTCTTAAGAATTCTCCAATGAATCACTCCCCTTTTCCAAAAAGCTGACAAACATCTCAGTCATCCTAACTACAAATTCGACCAAGGATTCACCATGTATTCCTATACACTGTGATGCTTCAACACCTCCATTTGGTCCCTTATTCTAATGAACATGTGGTATATAAACCTGCATCGACAACCCTGGTTTAGCTGACCTAAAGACAACATTGAGTGTATGTTTAGGATGACACCCTTAAGGGGGTGTGATATAAAATATAAATTGTGTCACATAACCCTTGTAGAATTATATTAGTTTTATCCTAGTAAATATTAGTTATTTTTAATTTCTTTATTGGGATTGATATCCTATACTCCACACAGGTCGGCTGGGTTGAATCATCTGGTCACCGGCATGATGAGAATCTTTAATAGTCCAACCTATGATGTTAAGACTTGAATGGAGTCCCTGAATATAACATCACTATTCCTTGAGTATTCCATCCCAACTCTATTGATAGTTTACTTGTTGGTAATCCCAATGTATAGCTTGATTAGAATTAATATCCTCCCCATGCAGCTACAAAAAACATGCATGGAGGTCCTCCTTGTGCCATAGTAGGCTGACATGGATGTCCTCCCCATGTCCTCCCAGCTCCAATAGTTGTCCTCCACACATGCCTAGAAACATGTGCATAGATATTCACCCTAACCAATTTCATGACTCAATGGTCTTCCCCATGTCCCATTTGACATTTTCCAGGTTCTGCTCACACTATATATCACCAATGTACATGTCCTCCCCACATAAAAGAAAAATGATATGTAGGTCCTCCCCATATCCCATCCAGCATAAGGGTCATTCCTCACCAATCTAGTCCCAACCCATATACAGTTTCCACTCATATCAATGATCTATGATTCTCTTGATAATTATCCCGAGGCAGGAGGTGAACTATATCCACAAAAGGAAGAATCTTGTGAATCACTATGTCAGATTCAATCCCGTCCTATTTTCAAATTCTGACGTGGATAGATAATTGGTGGAAAATGATTCACCATTATCATATACATTAGAGTCTAAGAAAAGAAATTTTCATTTAATCTTAATCTACCGAGAGAGTTTGATGCACTGGATCAATAAATCCCTCCATAGTTCCATAAAGGAGGAGGAATATTTATCTCCTTTTAGGGATCTCACCGTGCAGTCCTTTGTTTCATCACCATGATCATTTTATACCTAAATGTGATATAACATATATCTGTTTTGGATTTTGGTAGAATATTTTATCTATCCCAATCTATCAACAACAAACTCTATCTTTGTGCATGAACAAGTGGTGAACATCCCATCTTACTGGTACATGATGATGTAGTATGTACTACCCCCATAAGATTCCCATTGAGAAGCATTCTATCATCTTGCACACCATTCTCTCCATCGGCCAGTCCACCTCCACTGTAGTCTACATCTATGGAATTTCAAGTCACATTGAATCCCCCAATCTACTAATGGGAAAAATCGATGTCAAAACCCTTTTTTGAATGAAGATGGTTATGGGACATTCTCATGGAAGATAATTTCACGGAGTTGTTCTGGAAGATCACATCTTCTGACAATACGATGGTTGTGTCCACCACCCATGATGAAGTCCTATGCCTTTTCCAGACCATCTGGGTTATTCATTTTCATATCCTTCATTGTCATTTAGATAATCGATAGTCTTAGGAGCATTATGATGATATCATTCAGAAGTGTTTCATGGTTTACCTAGCCATGCTTCCCAACACTCATCATCCTGCATCACTCAGTTATCACCAAACCTTATATAAACGATGCCTTCAATGATTTCTCATGATCAGTAGAGTCATAAATGTGGAGTAGCCACATGTCCAGATATGTGTATTGGGATAGTATGAAGATTACCACATCATTCCTTTCCTACGCCGACCTGACATATCAGGTGATATCGAGGATATGCAGCTAGGTGTAGTCTGGGTGATCATGGATGACCTTAATCTTATAATGGAGATGGATAGTAAGGTGAGGATCAATGAAGACATATATTCCCATGGAACAATTTCACAACTATTAGATCCCCCTGGCATTGTCACTCACCAGTAAAGATATTTTGTCATCCTTTCTAAACATGTTGAGTGATTGCCTCTAGGTTGGTACTCTAGAAATGGGAAAAATTCACACTGTGACCATTAGGCCCTCTGACCTATCTTTCTCGATGAATAAGATGGTAGATGATCTCTAGAAGGCTACACTGCTTCAAGAACTTCTGGAATAGTGGGAGATATTTTATGAGCTCCATTCTCAGAACCATGAAAAATGGCTCGTAGAATATAGTGATCCTCAATAAGACCCCATTCACCCTTAAACTAGTAGTAGGAGAAACCACAAGTTCCCATTGTTGATTTGTCTCTCATTGATCCCAAAACCCTGATTATTCAAAAAAAGAATATTCTAGAGTTTATGAAAAAAAATCGTGGTATAAATCACCGAATACTCTAATGCTGTGTCATAATATTCCCCAATAACTAGCTCCACAATCCATCCCTCTAATAGCTCTTCAGATCATTCCTCCAGTATTTCCACTGGCTGGGCAAGCTTCTCTACATGTCATAGTGCTTGCCTATCATGTTGAATAGGCTGTGAATGCATTTTTAGTTAGAAATACACACCAAGATAATAATCCTTATATGTTTGGTCAAATTGATGATCTCATCTCCTGCATCGAGGATCATGAAACATGATTCGTGGAAATCACATCTAACAGAAAGTCTAATCCAACGTTGTTAAATGATATTCCAGTACCCCAAAATTTTAGGAACCCAAACATATTCCCCTTCAACCAGATTGGTGACCCACTTCATCATATGACACATTTTATCTCTAGATTTAGACCCATGATGGGACTCTAGCATAGTAAGAAGCCTCTATGTTCTACTGTATCATACAGACCGTCAAGGGGCCAATGTTCATCTACTATAGATAGTTACCCATCATTTTTATATCTGGTTGGGTGGATCTTCTCAGGAAATATATTTATCACATTATCTCTGATAATCATGAGACTAATATTGATGAATTTTCGAGTGAAATAAATGACTATATTTTCATGTTGTTGACTTTGTTGCTAGGTGGAAATGCCTCACATATTCACTCGACATGTTGCCGTCTCAAGAGACACTATTGGAAATGTGTGTGGGGAACCTAAAGACTGAACTGGTTCCCATCATCATCAATAAAAAACTCCCATGTGTTTTTTGATATTTTTATGAAATGCCGTAGTGCATAGATGAAACCTTGCAGCACGCTGTGTAGGCATGCCCATTGCTTCCCATAGCTCCTCCAATAAGAGCTGCTAAGGCCGATACTATTTTCGTCCCATAGGTAGAGGGGCCAAATCCAATATTTTTTATTATTTAAGAGCCACTAACTTGCGGATGGAAGTAGAATTTGGTTCAGCGTTAGAATCAACAACACCCAACCCAGAATAACCAGGTGCAGCCACATAATTTACCACCAGCACCTATGCTAAAAAAATCAGTTTCCTCCACTTTTTTAGGCTTCAGAACTTCATGAAGGCCAGGCTCTCACATTGTTGATTCTATATAGGATAAAACATAACTACTCATTTTAGTAATCTCAAGACACCTTCTATTTCTGAAGCAAGGGGGATTCTAAAGGTTTTAGACTGTAGAAGACCCCATGAGGTTGATCTCATTGATCACCCCAACGACTGCCTCTATCCATGATTAGATGGACATACTCTATAAGGCCCTAGCCTTAAACCTTACTTAATCTTGAGTTATTACATGATAACACATTGAGGATCTTTTCGGGTTTAAAGTTTTAGAGAATTAGATCATAAAACATGCATTACATTCCACAAATAAACAAAGTGGTTACATAAATATAATATTCTTCTTTCCCATCAATGGAAACATATTTAAAATAAAACATGGATTCTTTCTTGACACTCCCTTGACACTATCATCATATCATGTACCTTTCCCTTGACCTGTGAAAAACATTTCCAAAAAACATGGGATGAGCATAAAAATCTCAGTAAAGGATATAAAAATATATGGAAAGGAAACATGGGTACATATATACATAAGAATGAAATCATACTTTACCCATAAAACATAAGCACTTCAACATACCTCATCAAATCATGAATAAATCATAGAAATCATAAGACATAATGGTAACTTGGGGCATTCATAACATTCTTACGTAGGGAGTAACCCTCTTGGTTACGTTTGGAATACCCATCACAGTATATTCCCTAAATCTTTTCGTAGAAACCTTAACGTTTCACTCCATCACGTTACCCAATGCATTGGAGAGCTATAATGGGCTCACCCGCCCTTATTTTATCACGGAACCACCTGTCTTCATAATAATGCCCAAGAACCTCAACATAATCGTATCACATAAAACATGCATAATGGAAACATAACATTTACACCTTTCAATCACAAGATATCAATACAACACATTGATATAAAAACATTTTGAAAACCATTTGAAATACCCAAATAAATGAAAAGTAAAACATGGTATTTATTTTTCTTTAAAAAAAAGGTATGACTTGTAGAGGAAGCCGAAACTCAAATAATGGTCACGGCGACAGAGAAGTCATTGTCGCCGCATACGTATGACAAAAACATTCCCTTTTGTCATTTAGTAAAATGCTTCGTATAAAAAATATTCCTTTTGGATATATGTAAAAGTCAAAGGGGTTTATACACCGTATAAAAGAAGGTTGTGTATAAAACAAAATATGCCTCAATGAAAGGAGATTGAGACGAAGTCCCATACCTCGGATCCGACTTGACTCGATCGTTCTTTAATGTCCTGAATAATAAACTTGAGATAATTTTTACTTTCTTAAGAACCTTTTTTGAGTTCATTATTCCGTTTATATCACTTATTTCCATGTCAGGAACACTATGTAATTATTTAAGTTAATAACGGTCGTTTTAACGATCATTGATACTTGAGTCAAAAATAAACCCTTTATAATTACTTGTTGGTCATGTATCCATTATATCCAGAATTATAATCATTATGTATATATCATATATATCCAGTATATACATGCATTTATAATATTACATAATCATTTAGAGGTAATAAATGAAATGCACCGTTCATGGAGACGGTAAGCCGTACGTACGCATGAACGCTGCTTTCATTTATATTTCATATTTTATAGAATGGAATCATAATGATATAAAGGTATATTATAATTTCAGTATAATATCATATATAATATCGTAGTTCCATCCCTTGTACATCCCACATATGGTTTTTAACGAATCAAATCACTTTGAGGGGGCGGTAGTCCGCACTTCCTTAAATGAAGATATCGCATTTACCCATAATGGAAACCATAAAGGTATGCCCAAAATGAAAAATACAGAATCTTAAGGAAAACATAAACATATTATATATCATATATAAATATAGTGACATCTAAATTTCCACCTTTTAAGGTGTTAAAATAATGTTGAACAATCATCGTTTCGGGAGGCATAAATTCACCATCCACGGAAACACTATAACCATTAACCATTACATGTAGGTGTGTCTAAGTGTAGCTAGAATCCTTCTTATAACAAAATCCTAGTATATTGAGGATACTGGAGGTGTTACAAAAGAAAATAATAAAAAGAGTTTAGGGGGTTGGTGTAACGCCCCAAGATTTTATGAAAAATATTCTTTTTAATTTCATTAATGTCTTGTGTTGTACGCTACAACAAAAGAAGCTTTCACAATACGCATCCTTGACTTTCCTTCCGTTACACGCAATCGCGACCTTCCTCGATAGCGTGTGTAGTACGCAATACTGAGTTTCACGAAACAACGATATGCTATTAAAATATTATTAAAACTAGCCGTTATGAATAGTAATAACCACTTTTTGGAAATTTTGTAAATTTTATTTTTCAAAATGGAATTCATTTTTGGATTCGGAGTATCGAATTTAGCCTAAGGTGAAATTTTGGTACTTTTCGGATAACTTTCATATTCTAATGAATAGTGAAAATTACTAAATTATAATTAAAAACAACTTTTTTAATCGAAATAATTAATAGTGATAAATTATTAATTTGAGTGGTTTTAAAGTATATTTAGAATATATTTTTACAATTTAATACAATGTTGGTCATTGTTTGTAATTTCACATTTAAACCAGACATAATCAAGTGTCAATCTTTTGATAGATTTTGTTTCTTAAAAAACACGCTATTTGTTTTAACAGCGGAATTTAATTATAAAATTAAGTAATGCAACTTCTATGTTATGAATTTGGTAAAATAGACTTCATTTTTGAATTCGGAATATTAAATATAGCTTAGGATTAAATTTTGGCATTTTTCTGAAAACTTTCAATTTTTGATGAATAGTGAAACCACTAAGTGGTAGGTTAAAAACGGAATTTTGCATAAAACTTAATTTTACCGCTTCTGTGAATGGAATTTAGAAAATCCGAGAGACACGGTTAATATCAAGGACTAAAATGTGGTTCAATGAGATGAAAATAATTTTTGGTGAATAGTAACTTTTTACTTTTTTACCACGGTTAATAGTAAATAGGGTAACTAAGGGTAAATATGATATTAATATTACCCTAACACATGTCCTAATTCTATTGAACAAGTGTAATTCGACCAAAAACAAACTTAGGAATAAAATATGACCATTTAGGCCCACTTGGATTAGATTAGGACATTTATTATTAATTTATTTAAAGAAGGGTTAAAATAGTTAAAATCAAAGTTTAATAAGTAAATCATTTTTAATATGGGGTTATACATAAGATAAATTCGACTATAAATATTCATTAGAAAGCTAAAAAGATTTCCTACATGATGGTATTTTATTTGTAATTTTTCGACAGCATATAATATAATTTATTTATGACACAAAGATGATGTAGTAATTATCTTATTAATGAAATATTGACATAATTGATACCAAAATAAATGTAATTTAAGACTTTTTATGAATTCCACTAATTTTCTAGGTTACTATGATATATTAGTGTTGATTTAATCAACTTGGATCGAATATATAATTCTGTTATGACTTTCAAAAAAATCATATATCAAATAGTGTCAAAATTGACACAAAATAGTTTTTAAATAAAATATTATATTATTAATTGTTATTTTATTCCTAAAAATCTAAGGTTCGGCCAAATGACTTAGATAAGGATATATGTATTAATAATATACAATTTGAGGTTCGTTTGGCATGTTATAGTAAGTGTATTAACCATATAGTGAAAGAAAACAAAAAGACACGGTAAAAGTTAAATTATTTAACTTAGAGTTAAATCTAATTGATAAGGTTTAAAATAAGATCCAAACATGTATAAATTTGATTGGTTGATGAGATTACAACCCTATCTCATCTAAGCTTCGAATATGTGTCATTTTTGGAGGTTTTTAAGTGGGGTTATATTTATTATAAATTAATATTTTTAAGAATTCCTAAGGTGCCCCTCTCCTCCCTTATAAAAGGACACCTCCTCCCCCTCCTCCTCACACCAATTTGAGCACTCAAGCTCGGCCAACCCCTGCCAAAATCCCTTCTCCACTTCCCTAGCAACATCCTAGAGGTTCTGGTCTTCCTCAAAGACCAATTCTAGTGCCCTAAGAGGAGGTCTCAAAGAGGCACTTCAAAGAAGAGGTAATTACCGTTACCAATTCTTTCATCTTTATTTCTTCTTCCACTTCTTCTTCTTAGGTTGTTTCATTATGAAGTAATAACATCAGTATCACTCATATACTGATATGTTATTATAAGTATGAAACAACCCTATTTCACCATCTATCCATCCTACGGAAAAAGAAATCACCGCGCGTGCGTACGTACGGAATACCGTCTCCACGCCGTGGTGTAATCTATTTTCCACCACCACCTTACATGGATGGGTATAATGGTGTAAAGAATAACTATACATAGTTATTACAACATCATAATGATTCTGATATATTTTATAATCCACTCCAATTCAATTCAATATTTATAGAAATGATATCATCGCTCGTGCGTACGTACGGAATACCGTCTCCACGACGCGATGAGATTCATTCTCCATGTTAACCATTTAAGAATGATTATAATGTATATATAAGAAATAATAATGAAATACATGACATTATAAAGCTACTGGATTTATGTATATATATATACATATGTATGTCATCTACTTACTTCCATTTCAAGACAATAAGGAAAGAAAAACAGCGTTCATGCGTACGTACGGACTACCGTCTCCATGAACGGTGTTTTTCATTTTATTTATCTATCTATTATATATATATATATACTGAATATATATGATATATAAATCATATTTTATATTCTGGAAGTAAGTAAATCATGATATAAGTAATAATGATGTCAAGAACAACAAGTCAAAACACCTACGATAAATGAAACGATTTTACCCAAAACGCTTCTTTAACATGGAATTTACAAAAGAACGGGTAATATAATGTCATAAGTGAACCATATATGATATCATAACAATGAATATGATTCTGTAATAAGTCAATGACATTATTTAAATCATTATACAGGAGGTTCGGACACATACGAAGCAAATTGGACCTAAGGTAAGGGAAATATCACAATCTCATTTTTATCTGAGATTGTTTATTCGTAAGTATTTACTGGGGTGTATTTTATCATCCACATCCATGTTTCATCAAAATGTAATATTATTTCCATCCACCTACAATTTTTTAAATCCATTTTTACCCTTCGGTGAGTTTTTAGTAATATGTATGAAAGGAATCTTTTGTCGTACGAGGTACTTTTTGACTTTTCCGACAAAAGTACGAAGAATGTTTTTTTTAACTTATACGGCACGAACGGATTTCTACTGTTTTATAAAGCCTTATTTTCATGAAGCTTCCTCTAAAAGATTTCATGACTATTTTCAATAAAATCTCTTTCTTTTAAAGTTTCATGATGTTTTGTGAAAAGAAATTGATTTTGAAGAAGAAAGGATATTTTCCTCAAGAATTCAATTCAAGTGTTTTATCAAAATTATTTTCCATCTAAGATAATAAAGAGTTCTGTTTCTATCCATATTTTTACATTGATTTGACTATGTTGTGATGGAATTATGTTTATGAATTCCTTTATCTTATATGAATGGTTTTATGATGTCATGTTGTTTAAGAATCCCATTTTTATTACATGGGTTATGAAATGATGTATGATTTATGATTTTGTGGCACACATAAGAAATGATTCATTAAGAGATGGGTGGGACCTATATCTCCCTCCAATGCATTGGGTAAAGATTTTATATCTCATGAGATAGACATGGCTGGAATGGTAGGTTATACCGGTTCAGTGAAACAGGACTGAAACGAGGATTACTCGATTCAGAAAGGGACTTTGTCCACTAAGATAGTCTTGGAAATGAGTATTGACTAACAAGAAATGATTCTCTATGATTATGTGTGTATGCCACAATGAGTAATGTTTTAAGTTATGATTTCATTTCACTACTATGATTTATCCCATGTTATGAAATTATGCTCTCTTTTGCAGGTTAAGATTTCCAAAAATGTTATGTTCTTATGAAAATTATGTGATTGATATTTCCTTTGTTTACCCTTACTGAGCATTTGAGCTCACCCTTTTATGTTTTCTTTTCCCCAGGATATAAAGAAAGGTTTTAGGTAGAAAAAAGGGATGACGTTTATGGGAGATATTGAAGAACTTTCACCACGATTAGAAGATTACGTTCCGAGTTTCCAAAGGCACTAAACTATTACGATCCTTTAGTGTGTGTTTTTGTTATGTACTAAGTATTCCGCAAATGTAATGTAATGTCCATGTACGTCAAGATACGGGTCTCTACAGTTGGTATCAGAGGAAAGGTTTAGTCAACCTTTGGAAACTAGGATGCGAGAACTTTAGTGAGATCCCTAGAGATATTTCTAAGGTATGTCTAGGGATGTCTCTAAGGTTAAGTATACGTATAGGTTATGGTCCTAGAATTACGCTAACGATCTTCGAATTTAACCTAAGATGTTAGATACTAACCCTTTATTATGTTGTTTTCCCTAGCATGATTTTTGCCTCTCACACAATTCTTTTGGGGTTTTAGACGATGGCTGGAACCCGAAGGAACCGTGTTAATGCGGAATGTGATGGGCAATGCAATGATTGTACCCCTGAGCAACCAAACGATATAGGAGCTGGAATGCAAAATCTTGTAGCCATGCTCACACAACTTTCTCAAGCTATGAATCATGCAGGACTTCCAAACGAGCAAAGGAAGGAGCAACATTCTGTTGAATCCTTCATGAGGCAGCGTCCACCTTCTTTCAGTGGGTCTACTGATCCATTAGTTGCTGAACAATGGATTAGTACTACTGAAAAGATATTTTCAGTTCTTCAATGTTCTGAACATGATAAAGTCATCCTAGCAGTGTATCGTTTGGAAGGAGATGCTGATCAATGGTGGAATCTTATTAAGAATACAAGGCAAAGGGATGAAATTGAGTCTATGGAATGGGACGAGTTCAAGAACTTATTTTTCAATAAGTACTTCCCTCGTATTCTTCGAACAAAGATGGAGAAAGAGTTTCTTGAACTGAAGCAAAGGGACGATGAATCTGTTGGTACCTATGAAGCAAATTTTACAAGACTTGCAAGGTATGCTTCTGGAATTATCATCCAACCTGAAAGTAAAGTTGATCGATTTTTCAGTGGCTTAAAACCAAGTCTTCGAAGGGAATTAGCTATAAGAGACTTCAGTAGCTATGAAGAAATTGTGCGTTGTGCTATCAAGGTAGAAATGGAAGTTGGTGTTACATATCCATCTCATGGTTTTGACAAGAAACGAAAGATGGAGTTCAAGGAGAAATCTCAGAATAATGGTGAAAAGAAGATGAATGTTTCCTTATGCACAAAGTGTGGAAAGAAGCATGGTGGAGATTGTCTAAAAGGGACTAGAAAATGTTTTAAGTGTGGAAAAGAAGGTCATCGAGCAGCTGAGTGTCGAAGTAATGGAAAAAGGGTTTCTAATGATAAAGCAAACACTGCAGAGAACGCACCGCCAACACTTCAATGCTTCAAGTGCAAGGAAATGGGGCATTATGCTAATAATTGCCCTAATCCAAGGGTTAGTGATGATCAACATGAGCAACCACTGAAGGCAAAGGACAAAGGGAAATCACATGCGATCACTATTGGCAATGTTGAATATGACAACGATGTGGTGGAATGATTAAGTGTTTATGTAATGGGATTCCAAAATAATGTTGTATCATTGAGTATTGCAATATTTATTGATGTGGTATTCAAAGTGATTGAGATATTTTTTTTGGAAATAAGATGATAT
Source organism: Viscum album (assembly GCA_963277665.1). Lineage (NCBI taxonomy): Eukaryota > Viridiplantae > Streptophyta > Magnoliopsida > Santalales > Viscaceae > Viscum > Viscum album. Next base: position 1,005,051,010 of record OY728119.1, on the reverse strand, counting down.
GCGCATAATGAAGACGAGAAAATGAAATGTTTAATAGTATTCATGAGCTAATGATTGATATAAGGACTAAGTGATATCATGGTTTGAGTATAAATAATTTTGAGGATTTTGGTATGTGTAAAGTGTTAACTTTTAACTTCATTCAAGTTTTCACTAAGGTTCAATGGGTATTCAAGAGTATACATGATTAAGGACTTTGAAAGTTTGGAATGTGACAAAAAAAACATATCTTATGATATATGGGGATCAACGATGATATTAAATCTCTGGTAATTGATGTTATGAGAGTGGACTGCAGTATTATGGATAAGCCTAAAGATTGGAATGGATTGTGTTGGACGATATTATTGATGGGATGTTATAGTAGTTTTGGAAAAAGGACAACCTGCAGGACGGGCGACAGCCCATCGCTTCGGACAAGGCTGTGGGAATCGAACCCACAACTGAAGTGCGACTGGCCTTTATCGCCTACCACTGACCTACAAGAAGTCCCTGTTTAGTAGAAACTAGTTTTATTATATTAAGCAGTATGATATATGAAGTATAAGTCCATTTTAGGAACCATATATGATTAATCTCACTATAGATCGACTTATGTATATAAGTTTTGCTAACCTTTTGTTTGAGACAGATGGAATGACCTGTCATTCTATCACATGATCTGCTAACACATCACGAATAACAAATTCAACTTCATTTATTTAAGAGATGAAGTAGAAATTGTTCAAGGCACGAACAAAAGTGAGATTTTACCAAAATAAAGTAAGTATTTATTCTAAGCAAATTTTCAACTTTAGGGAAATGATCTTGAAAACCAAAAATGTTGTCCTAGTGATCTTATACCTGATGAATCAGATGGTACCTTATATCATCACAAATCTATGGATTTTTGATTACTGGCTTTTCCATAGCCATGTTCTCTACCACTCTCCATCAGAACATGATGGTTAGATTTTTCTTCCATATCCATATTTTCACCTATGTGGAAACCCAGTGATTAGTATATTTGGGTAATCGTTACATTTCATACTTTAGTTTTTAAATCCATGTTTTGGTATTCCTTTTTACGATGTGGGTTTCTATCAAAGAAAATTTTGAATAGTAAACCATTTATAACCCCGACGAATTTCGAGGACGAAATTCCTTTTAAGGGGGGTAGAATGTAACGCCCCAAGATTTTATGAAAAATATTCTTTTTAATTTCATTAATGTATTGTGTTGTACGCTACAACAAAAGAAGCTTTCACAATACGCATCCTTGACTTTCCTTCCGTTACACGCAATCGCGACCTTCCTCGATAGCGTGTGTAGTACGCAATACTGAGTTTCACGAAACAACGATATGCTATTAAAATATTATTAAAACTAGCCGTTATGAATAGTAATAACCACTTTTTGGAAATTTTGTAAATTTTATTTTTCAAAATGGAATTCATTTTTGGATTCGGAGTATCGAATTTAGCCTAAGGTGAAATTTTGGTACTTTTCGGATAACTTTCATATTCTAATGAATAGTGAAAATTACTAAATTATAATTAAAAAAAACTTTTTTAATCGAAATAATTAATAGTGATAAATTATTAATTTGAGTGGTTTTAAAGTATATTTAGAATATATTTTTACAATTTAATACAATGTTGTTCATTGTTTGTAATTTCACATTTAAACCAGACATAATCAAGTGTCAATCTTTTGATAGATTTTGTTTCTTAAAAAACACGCTATTTGTTTTAACAGCGGAATTTAATTATAAAATTAATTAATGCAACTTCTATGTTATGAATTTGGTAAAATAGACTTCATTTTTGAATTCGGAATATGAAATATAGCTTAGGATGAAATTTTGGCATTTTTCTGAAAACTTTCAATTTTTGATGAATAGTGAAACCACTAAGTGGTAGGTTAAAAACGGAATTTTGCATAAAACTTAATTTTACCGCTTCTGTGAATGGAATTTCGAAAATCCGAGAGACACGGTTAATATCAAGGACTAAAATGTGGTTCAATGAGATGAAAATAATTTTTGGTGAATAGTAACTTTTTACTTTTTTACCACGGTTAATAGTAAATAGGGTAACTAAGGGTAAATATGATATTAATATTACCCTAACACATGTCCTAATTCTATTGAACAAGTGTAATTCGACCAAAAACAAACTTAGGAATAAAATATGACCATTTAGGCCCACTTGGATTAGATTAGGACATTTATTATTAATTTATTTAAAGAAGGGTTAAAATAGTTAAAATCAAAGTTTAATAAGTAAATCATTTTTAATATGGGGTTATACATAAGCTAAATTCGACTATAAATATTCATTAGAAAGCTAAAAAGATTTCCTACATGATGGTATTTTATTTGTAATTTTTAGACAGCATATAATATAATTTATTTATGACACAAAGATGATGCAGTAATTATCTTATTAATGAAATATTGACATAATTGATACCAAAATAAATGTAATTTAAGACTTTTTATGAATTCCACTAATTTTCTAGGTTACTACGATATATTAGTGTTGATTTAATCAACTTGGTTCGAATATATAATTCTGTTATGACTTTCAAAAAAATCATATATCAAATAGTGTCAAAATTGACACAAAATAGTTTTTAAATCAAATATTATATTATTAATTGTTATTTTATTCCTAAAAATCTAAGGTTCGGCCAAATGACTTAGATAAGGATATATGTATTAATAATATACAATTTGGGGTTCGTTTGGCATGTTATAGTAAGTGTATTAACCATATAGTGAAATAAAACAAAAAGACACGGTAAAAGTTAAATTATTTAACTTAGAGTTAAATCTAATTGATAAGGTTTAAAATAAGATCCAAACATGTATAAATTTGATTGGTTGATGCGATTACAACCCTAGCTCATCTAAGCTTAGAATATGAGTCATTTTTGGAGGTTTTTAAGTGGGGTTATATTTATTATAAATTAATATTTTTAAGAATTCCTAAGGTGCCCCTCTCCTCCCTTATAAAAGGACACCTCCTCCCCCTCCTCCTCACACCAATTTGAGCACTCAAGCTCGGCCAACCCCTGCCAAAATCCCTTCTCCACTTCACTAGCAACATCCTAGAGGTTCTGGTCTTCCTCAAAGACCAATTCTAGTGCCCTAAGAGGAGGTCTCAAAGAGGCACTTCAAAGAAGAGGTAATTACCGTTACCAATTCTTTCATCTTTATTTCTTCTTCCACTTCTTCTTCTTAGGTTGTTTCATTATGAAGTAATAACATCAGTATCACTCATATACTGATATGTTATTATAAGTATGAAACAACCCTATTTCACCATCTATCCATCCTACGGAAAAAGAAATCACCGCGCGTGCGTACGTACGGAATACCGTCTCCACGCCGTGGTGTAATCTATTTTCCACCACCACCTTACATGGATTGGTATAATGGTGTAAAGAATAACTATACATAGTTATTAAAACATCATAATGATTCTGATATATTTTATAATCCACTCCAATTCAATTCAATATTTATAGAAATGATATCATCGCTCGTGCGTACGTACGGAATACCGTCTCCACGACGCGATGAGATTCATTCTCCATGTTAACCATTTAAGAATGATTATAATGTATATATAAGAAATAATAATGAAATACATGACATTATAAAGCTACTGGATTTATGTATATATATATACATATGTATGTCATCTACTTACTTCCATTTCAAGACAATAAGGAAAGAAAAACAGCGTTCATGCGTACGTACGGACTACCGTCTCCATGAACGGTGTTTTTCATTTTATTTATCTATCTATTATATATATATATATACTGAATATATATGATATATAAATCATATTTTATATTCTGGAAGTAAGTAAATCATGATATAAGTAATAATGATGTCAAGAACAACAAGTCAAAACACCTACGATAAATGAAACGATTTTACCCAAAACGCTTCTTTAACATGGAATTTACAAAAGAACGGGTAATATAATGTCATAAGTGAACCATATATGATATCATAACAATGAATATGATTCTGTAATAAGTCAATGACATTATTTAAATCATTATACAGGAGGTTTGGACACATACAAAGCAAATTGGACCTAAGGTAAGGGAAATATCACAATCTCATTTTTATCTGAGATTGTTTATTCGTAAGTATTTACTGGGGTGTATTTTATCATCCACATCCATGTTTCATCAAAATGTAATATTATTTCCATCCACCTACAATTTTTTAAATCCATTTTTACCCTTCGGTGAGTTTTTAGTAATATGTATGAAAGGAATCTTTTGTCGTACGAGGTACTTTTTGACTTTTCCGACAAAAGTACGAAGAATGTTTTTTTTAACTTATACAGCACGAACGGATTTCTACTGTTTTATAAAGCCTTATTTTCATGAAGCTTCCTCTAAAAGATTTCATGACTATTTTCAATAAAATCTCTTTCTTTTAAAGTTGCATGATGTTTTCTGAAAAGAAATTGATTTTGAAGAAGAAAGGATATTTTCCTCAAGAATTCAATTCAAGTGTTTTATCAAAATTATTTTCCATCTAAGATAATAAAGAGTTCTGTTTCTATCCATATTTTTACATTGATTTGACTATGTTGTGATGGAATTATGTTTATGAATTCCTTTATCTTATATGAATGGTTTTATGATGTCATGTTGTTTAAGAATCCCATTTTTATTACATGGGTTATGAAATGATGTATGATTTATGATTTTGTGGCACACATAAGAAAGGATTCATTAAGAGATCGGTGGGACCTATATCTCCCTCCAATGCATTGGGTAAAGATTTTATATCTCATGAGATAGACATGGCTAGAATGGTAGGTTATACCGATTCAGTGAAACAGGACTGAAACGAGGATTACTCGATTCAGAAAGGGACTTTGTCCACTAAGATAGTCTTGGAAATGAGTCTTGACTAACAAGAAATGATTCTCTATGATTATGTGTGTATGCCACAATGAGTAATGTTTTAAGTTATGATTTCATTTCACTACTATGATTTATCCCATGTTATGAAATTATGCTCTCTTTTGCAGGTTAAGATTTCCAAAAATGTTATGTTCTTATGAAAATTATGTGATTGATATTTCCTTTGTTTACCCTTACTGAGCATTTGAGCTCACCCTTTTATGTTTTCTTTTCCCCAGGATATAAAGAAAGGTTTTAGGTAGAAAAAAGGGATGACGTTTATGGGAGATATTGAAGAACTTTCACCACGATTAGAAGATTACGTTCCGAGTTTCCAAACACACTAAACTATTACGATCCTTTAGTGTGTGTTTTTGTTATGTACTAAGTATTCCGCAAATGTAATGTAATGTCCATGTACGTCAAGATACGGGTCTCTACAGTTGGAGAAGCAAAATCAAACAAAAGGACTCAAAAGAAGACATTACCTTAAAATCGGGTAACTCTCTTAGATTTGAGCTCAAAGGCTTCCTTGGGAAGACTTCTGCCCAAAGTGGGGCTTTAAGGAGTAAGAGAGGGATGTGGAGAGCCAAAATGGGCAGGGTTTGGCCGAGCCAAAGGCTTTGGGAGTGTGGGTAAAGAGGTAGAGGTGGGGGCCTTTTATAAGAGGAGAGGAGGGGCACTCTTGGAAGGTAAAGAAAAGTCACTTTATTTTAAAATGGTATTCGGATTTAAGAGGTCCCACATTGATTTTTTTCGAGGATAAGGTTATAAGGGTTCTAAATCCACCCATACAATAGGTTTTGGTCATGTTTAGGACTTAGATTTTACAATATCATTCTATTTTATTTAAATCGTTAAATAATGATGTCATCGCAACATCATCATGATGTCATAAATAATTTAATTTATTTAAAGTATAAAAATTATAAAAAAACAACTATGATGTAGGAAAGCTCTTTATCGTTCCAATTCATATTTATAATCAAAAATCTGATCTTTATAACCCCATGTAAAAATTGTTTTTGTAAAACATCTCATGTTTGTGTCATTTTTACTTTTACATTAAATAAAAAGTTATTTATGTCATTTCCCAACCAAAGTGGCTCCATGGGGTCACCAAGTTGTCCCATGGATTGTCTTGGTCGTACATGAAACATCCAATGAGGGTAGGACATGTTTCAAGCTCATCTCAGTTTATTAAAGCATTATTTTTACCTTAAACTACCCTAATTACCTCTAATCGCGATTAAGAACTTAAGAGTTACTATTTACCAAAAAAATATTTTAATATCATTGAACCAAATTTTACATATTAATGAAATCCATGTATGTATGATTTTTGAGATTCAAAACACAGAAGTGGTAAAATTTCATTTAAACAAAAAATCGGTTTTTATAAGTACCACTTAGTGGTTTCACTATTCATCAAAAATTGATGTTTTTCAGAAAAATACAAAAAATTCACCCTAAGCTGTATTTGATATTCCGAATTCAAAAATGAATTCTATTTTAAAAAATTCAAAACATATAAGTCACATTAATTAATTTAATAATTAATTCCCGCTGTCATGACAAATAGCGTGTTTTTATAAAACAAAAAAGTAGCAAAAGATTGACACCAGTTTAAGTCCAATTTCAAAGTGAAATTGATTCCATTGACCACCATTGGATTAAATGGTAATAATATATTCTATGTTCACATAAAAAATAATTCAAAAGATATTATAATCATATAAATAAATTAGATTGAAAAGCAGTTTTGATGTAAAATGCAGTATTTTTCACTATTCATTAAAAAATGAACATTGTCTGAAAAATACCAAAAATTCACACAAAGTAAGTTTTGATGTCCCTATCATAAAGAATAAGTTTATTTTGACAAACATAGATTATAAAATTTTAAAAATATAGATTTAAAAATGGTTTTCCATCAAAAGGTAGTAAAACAATCTTTTAAAAATATTAGTGTATTCCATGCTTAAGATTGGATTTATTTTCATTTTAAGCCTCTAAAACACTATCTAATTCATTAATAGACATAGATAAATATATCTATTGCTCATTACTGACTTCGGATGTTACATCCTTCCCCCCTTTTGAAAATTGCGTCCCCACAATTTATTTACTTATCGAATAAATGGGGGTACTTATCCCTCATTGCATTTTCAGATTCCCGTGTTGCCTCTTCCATCATGTGGTTTTTTCACAAAACCTTTACCTGATTAATCACCTTATTCCATAACACTTTCTCCCTATGTTCAAGAATTTGGACTGGTTGTTCCTCATAATATAGGTTCTCTTCCAGCTGAAATACCTCTGGACTCAAAACATGAGATGGATCTGGCATATATATTCTCAACATCGAAATGTGAAAAACATTGTGTACCAGAGTTAAACTCGGAGGTAAAGCCACCCGGTATGCAACTAATCCAACTCTCTCCAGAATTTCATATGGTCCAATAAACCTTGGACTCAGCTTTCCTTTCTTACCAAATCTCATCACACTTTTCCAAGGAGAAACCTTGAGAAAAACATTATCACCAACCTCGAAAGATAGATCCTTTCTTCGGTTATCCGCATAACTCTTCTGCCTGCTCTGAGCTATTCTCATGTGCTTCTGAATCAGCTAAACGTTTTCTACCATCTCTTCTACCATTTCTGGTACCATCAACTTCCTTTCACCCACTTCATCCCAAGAAGCTGGAGTTCATCACCGCTTCCCATATAATGCCTGAAATGGTGCCATCGGTATACTGGAATGAAAACTGTTATTATATGAAAATTCAACCAAAGAAAGATGTTGGTCCCAACTTCCTTGATAATCCATAGAGAAAGAACGTAGCATATCCTACAATGTCTGAATTGTTCGTTCTGACTGCCCATCTGATTTAGGATGAAAATCTGTACTAAAATTTAATTCAGTACCCAACGACTTCTGAAGGCCTTTCCAAAAGTTAGAAGTGAACCTAGGATCATGATCAGATACAATGGAGAGGGGAAATCCATGTAACCTGACTATCTCTTTATGATACAAACAGGAAAGTTGATCTAGGGAAAAAAATATCTTGTATAGAAAGAAAATGAGCAGATTTAGTCAAGCAATCAACAATAACCCAGATTGCATTATTACCTCGATATTTCTTCTGTAATCCCACAAAAAAGTCCATGGATATATTCTCCCATTTCCACTCTGGCACTGGTAAAGGCTAAATAATCCCTTTTGGTAACCACCACTCATCAAACAAATCATCGATATGAGGCAATGTATATTTGTTCTTAACAGTGATGTTATTCAAGGCTCTATAATCAATGAAAATTCTCATAGAACCATCTTTATTTTTAACAAATAAAACAGGAGCACCCCAGGGTGATGTGCTAGGTCGAATGAAACCTTTCTCTAATAAATCTTGTAATTGCTCCTTCAACTCTAAGAGTTCAATTTGAGCCATTCGATAAGGGGGTTTTGAAATTGCCTTAGCATCAGGAACCAAGTCAATAGTAAACTCAACATCCCGATCTGGTATTATTCCAGGAAACTCATCAGGAAAAACATCAGGATACTCATTTACCACTGGCACATCATTAATCTGAATAGTTCCTTTATTTTCAACGATGTGTGCAAGGTAACATTCATTTCCATCTTTTACAAGTTTCTTGGCCTCTTGATAAGTTATCAACAGTAAGGGTTCATTCTTGTATACAAACTGAAAGTCATTCTGAAAAGAAACTTCTTTAGCTCTACAATCAATATTAGCATGGTAAATAGAGAGCCAATCCATACCCAGGATAACATCAAACTCTACTAGAGGTAGAACAATAAGGTTTTGAAGTAGTTTTTTTCCATAGATAAGGATAGAAAGATTCTTATAAATTCTTTTTGCCACAACATTTTCCCCAGGTGTTTTTACCAAAAGTTTAGGAGTCGTTTCTTGAGATGGTATACCCATTTTACTAGAAAAGGTTTCAGAGATGAATGAATGTGTAGACCGCGAATCAAACAACACACTGGCATAATCTGAAAAAACAAACAAAGTACCTGATACAACTTCATTTGATGGCCCAACATCTACTGAAGTAGTTGCAAAGGATTTCACCACCCCTTTCTGCTTGTAGTCTAACTGCTTCCCATCACCCATGCTCTTTGTCGGACACTCGTTTGCATAGTGACCCATCTCATTGCACTTATAACATTTCAGTAACTGTAAATCAAATTTGGTCTTACCATCACCCTGATCTTTTTCAGTGCAATCACGAGCCTTATGTCCCATCTTACCACATCAGTAGCACTTTCCAGAATTCAGAAGACATTCCCCAGCATGCTTTTTCCCACATTTATCACAAACTAGAAACATAGATTTCTTACCGTCAGTTTTTTTTAATGAATTCTTACCTTTCTCCTGCCACCTCAGTCTCTTCTTCTGTTGGTTGTTATAGAACACTTGATCATCAGCAAACTCCATTTCCACCTTCTCAGCACATCGAACAATATTTTCATAACTTTTAATCTCATGTCAAGCTAATGCCCTTCGATATTTTTGCTTTAATCTTGAGTAAAAACGAATGATTTTACTATCAAGGTCTTGGATAAAATATAGAGCATACCTTGCCAATCTAGTGAACCTTTCATCATAGGCAGCCACTCAGTCTTCCTCTTGCCTCAATTAGAAGAATTGTTTTTCCATCCTAAGTCCAACAACCTTAGGAAAATACTTTTCAAGAAACATACCTTTGAATTCATCCCAGTCGAGAGCATTAATCTCATCAGCGTCCCTGATATTTTTAACCATCGACCACCACTGATCTGCTTCACCCTCCAAATGGTAAATAGCAAGACTAACCTTTTGATTTTCTGAACACCCCATGACATCGAAAATCTTCTCCAGTGCTTTAATCCACCCTTCAGCTAGCACAAGTTCAGATGATCCTCTGAATGATGGGGGATGTTGCCTCATGAAATGTTACACCACTTACATGTTTCTCTGCGGTTGGTCTGGCTGATCTCGTGTATGTATACCACCGTCATTTATCGCTTGAGTCAACTGTGCCATTACTGCAACAAACTATTCAGTTCCAATTCCGACCATCTCAAGATGCTGATTCGGAAGGTTATTTTCTTCTGCATGCCTTCCTAGCACTGCTTCCCTGTTTCCTCTGCAGAAAACCATTCTGAAAAAACATGTCTTAGATGATGAAACATGGTAATCTTCAAATACTATATCACTTCAATTTGACCATAAAAAAAATAGTTTTGGATAATCATTTAATAGAATTCTAAATCCTAAAGTTATCTAAACTGACCTCTGATACCAACTATAAGGCCCCAGCCTTAAACCTTACTTAATATTGAGTTATTACAGGATTACACATTGAGGATCTTTTCGGGTTTTGAGTTTTAGAGAATTAGATCATAAAACTTGCATTACATTCCACATATAAACAAAGTGGTTACATAAATATAATATTATTCTTTCCCATCAATGGAAACATGTTTAAAATAAAACATGGATTCTTTCTTGACACTACCTTGACACTATCATCATATCATATACCATTCCCTTGACCTGTGAAAAAAAATTCAATAAAACTTGGGATGAGAATAAAAAACTCAGTAAGGGATATAAAAATATATGGAAAGGAAACATGGGTACATATATACATAAGAATGAAATCATACTTTACCCATAAAATATAATCACTTCAACATACATCATCAAATCATTAATAAATCATATAAATCATAAGACATAAAGGTAACTTGAGGCATTCATAACATTCTTACGTAGGGAGTAACCCTCTTGGTTACGTTTGGAATACCCATCATAGTATATTACCTAAATCTCTTTGGAGAAACCGTAACGTTTCACTCCATCGCGTTACCCCATGCATTGGAGAGCTATATCGGGCTCACCCTCCCTTAGTTTATCCCGGAACCACCCGTCTTCATAATAATTCCCATGAACCTCAATATAATCGTATCACATAAAACATGCATAAAGGAAACATAACATTTCCACCTTTAAATCACAATATATCAATACAACACATTGATATAAAAACATTATGAAAACCATTTTCAATACCAAAACAAAAGAAAGTAAAACATGGTATTTATTTTTCTTTTAAAAAAAGGCATGGCTTGTAGAGGAAGACGAAACTCAAATAATGGTCATGGCGGCGGAGAAGTCGTTGTCGCCACATACGTATGACAAAAACATTCCCTTTTTTCATTTAGTAAAACGCTTCATATAAAAAAGATTCCTTTTGGATAAACGTAAAAGTCAAAGTGGTTTATACACCGAATAAAATAAGGTTGTGTATAAAACAAAATATGCCTCAATTAAAGGAGATTGAGACGAAGTCCCATACCTCGGGTCCGACATGACTTGATCGTTCTTTAATGTCCTGAATAATAAACCTGAGTCAATTTCTACTTGTTTAAGAACCTTTTTCGAGTTCATTATTCCTTTTATATCACTTATTTCCATGTCATGAACAATATTTAATTATTTAAGTTAATAACGGTCGTTTTAATGATCATTGGTACATGAGTCAAAAATAAACCCTTTATAATTACATGTTGTTCATGTATCCATTATATCCATAATTATAATTATTATGTATATATCATATATATCCAGTATATACATGAATTTATAATATTACATAATCATTTATAGGTAAGAAATGAAATGCACCATTCATGGAGACGGTAAGCCGTACGTACGCATGAACGCTAATTTCATTTCTATTTCGTATTTTATAGAATGGAATCATAATGATATAAAGATATATTATAATTACAGTATAATATCATATATAATATCATAGTTTCATCCTTTATACGTCCCACATATGGTATTTAACGAATCAAATCACTTTGAGGGGGTGGTAGTCAGCAGTTCCTTAAATGAAGATATCGCTTTTACCCATAATGGAAACCATAAAGGTATGACCAAAATAAAAATACAGAAGCTTAAGGAAAACATAAACATATTATATATCATATATAAATATAGTGACATATTAATGGCCACCTTTTAAGGTGTTAAAATAATGTTGAACAATCATCATTTCGGGAGGCATAAATTCACCATCTATGGAAACAGTATGTCCTTTAACCATTAGATGTAGGTGTGTGTAAGTGTAGCTCGAATACTTCTTATAAAAACATCCTAGTATATTGAGGATACCGGAGTTATTACAAAAAAAAGAATAAAAAGAGTTTAGCGGGTTGGAGAAGCAAAATCAAACAAAAGGACCAAAACGAAGACATTACCTTAAAATCATGTAACTCTCTTAGATTAGAGCTCAAAGGCTTCATTGGGAAGACTTATGCCCAAATTGGGGCTTTAAGGAGTAAAATAGTGATGTGGGGAGAAAAAATGGGTAGGCTTTGGCTTAGCCAAAGGCTTTGGGAGTGTGGGTAAGGAGGTAGAGTTGGGGGCCTTTTATAAGAGGAGAGGAGGGGCACTCTTGGAAGGTAAAGAAAAGTCACTTTATTTTAAAATGGTATTCGGATTTAAGAGGTCCCACATTGATGTGTTTCTAGGATAATGTGATAATGGTTTTAAATCCACCCATACAATAGGTTTGGCCATGTGTAGGTCTTATATTTTACATTATCATTCCATTTTATTTAAATCGTTAAATAATGAGGTCGTCGCTGCATCATCATGATGTCATAAATAATTTAATTTATTTAAAGTCTAAAAATTATAAAAAAATACTATGATGTAGTAAACCGTTTTAGCTTTCTAATGAATATTTATAATCAAACATATGATCATTATAACCCTATATAAAAATTGTTTTAGTTAAACATCTCATGTTTGTGTCATTTTTACTTTTACATTAAATAAAAAGTTATTTATGTCATTTCCCAACCAAAGTGGCACCATGGGGTCCCCAAGTTGACCCATGGATTTTCTTGGTCGGCCATGACATATCCAACGAGGGTAGGAAATGTGTCAAGCTCATCTCATTTTATTAAAGCATTATTTTTACCTTAAACTACATTAATTACCTCTAATCGCGATTAAGAACTTAATAGTTACTATTCACCAAAAAATTATTTTAATCTCATTGAACCACATTTTTCTTCTTAATGACAACAATGTTTGTTGGCTTTTTGAAATTCAAAACACAGAAGTGGTAAAATTTCATTTAAATGAAAAATCAGTTTTTATAAGTACCACTTAGTGGTTTCACTATTCATCAAAAATTGATGTTTTTCAGAAAAATACAAAAAATTCATCCTAATCTATATTTGATATTCCGAATTAAAAAATGAAGTCTATTTTCAAAAATTCAAAACATATAAGTCACATTAATTAATTTAATAATTAATTCCTGTTGTCATGACAAATAGCGTGTTTTTATGAAACAATAAGTATCAAAAGATTGACACCAGTTTAAGTCCAATTTCAAAGTGAAATTGATTCCAATGAACACCAATGGATTAAATGGTAAAAATATATTCTATGTTCACTTCAAAACCAATTAAAAATATAATCTAATCATGTAAATAAATTAGATTAAAAAGTCGTTTTAATGTAAAATGCAGTATTTTTCACTATTCATTAAAAAATGAACATTGTCTGAAAAATACACAAAATTCACAAAATTTAAATTTTTCTGTCCCAATCATAAAGAATAAGTTTATTTTGACAAACATAGCTTATAAAATTGTCAAAAGATAGATTTAAAAATGATTTTCCATCAAAAGGCAGTAAAACAATCTTTTAAAAATATTAGTGTATTCCATGCTTAAGATTGGATTTATTTTTATTTTAAGCCTCTAAAACACTATCTAATTAATTAATAGGAATAGATAAAAATATCTATTGCTCATTACTTACTTGGGATGTTACATACTCTCTAGTAGTGTTATTTATTCATGAAATGGCTTCAAAACCATGTCAAAAATATTTTATTTAGGTTGGTTCATTCCCCAACATAGGTGGTGTGTGTCTTCAAAAAGATATATAGTGACAACAAAGGTGAATGATAGTAGGTCTTCAGCCATGGGCCTATGAACATTGAAAAATGGGGGTCACGTAAGGTAGTCACCCACACCCATAGTATCATCTGTTCCTATTAAAATTAACACGTTCCTTATGAATCCAATATTCATCGTCCCTCTACCACTTTTGCATCAACTTCTCAACCTTCTTATTCTCTGATGATCATGCATTATCAGCACAAGGGAATGCGAATACCCTAACCAATGCCAAAGAATTCATGCACTCTTGCTGACTTCTTTAATCTAGAGATGGGGATTACCCAAATAATTTAACCCATAATGGTGGATTCCAAAAGTGATGATAAGGAGTATTCTATACTGAATATCCGTAATATGGTCGACTCGTACATGATACCCGAAGATGTGGAATTCAATGTAAGTCCTCCTAATGTACCTGGTCGACAACATCACCAACATACCCATGGATATGTGAATCACTATAATGCATTGTCTAGTGCCTCAAGCCATGATTTTTACTCAATGGAGACCAAAAAACAAGCTCAATGTAGATCTCAACATGAACACTCTTCTCATCCTAAACATTTATTCTTTCAACAACCTCTGATTTAGATAATCGATCACAAAGATCTATGGAAAATATGTTATGCTCCTCCAATATGTTTTATGTCTAGGCCTCAATCAGTTGAAAATCAATTGATATTCATTTTTAATAGTGTGGCTAGTGAACAATGACATATCTCCAGCACCATTCCGACTATATCGGTTCAACCAGAAATGCTCATCATACCAAATGATGGAGAGAATCTCCACACCTGTAGGAATGTTTCCCTGACACAGAAGTATGATTTTTATATGCACCATAACAACATTCATGTAAATATATCAATCCTCAAAACTCTCCTCCTATATAAATATATGGGTGCTCCTCATAGATTCTTTGAAAAGCCCCTCCAGTTCAATGCTGTGGTGGAAACTATAGATTACTTCCATGATAAGGATATTGAAAGATAATAATGAAAATTCATCATCTTTTTCTCAACTGAAGATGATGCTTTTACTATATAGGGCCACATTCTTCTGATGTACATCACTATACAGATCAATGGTGTTGATGTCCTTATATTTCTTTTCGATAGTGGTTTTGGGACTAATATCATTTCAACCTAGATATTCTACATGATAGGATTTTATGAATTAGGTTTGAGTTCCTCTGACATAAAAAATCATGTTTATGACAGGATGGAGTAATCGCAATGTTGAATGATCTCCCTTGTGACCCAATTTGGGTGCCTTATTTGAACACATAATTTATGGTCATATTTAATTACACCTCTAAAAACACATTGATTGGAATACCTTGAATCCATTTAGACATATAGGTTCACTCCTCATAGAACCAATGTCTCACATACTCCATTAATGGTCTAATGGTAATGCGCCATGATGATTCAAATACCTTCAACTATTATGAATCCTTCTATTTTGATGCTGAATATTAAAAAAGAAAGGAATATAAGGTTTAAACCAATGAATATGAGTGTACTGCTACTATGTTAGATCCTTAGATGGATGTGCATGATTTTGTCATTTGATTGATTCACCAGATTGAGGGACCAACCCCAATCATTGGGAATTTATTTTTTGTGTATGAGATTGGGGGAATACACATTCATAGATACAAGGGACACAGGTATGATTCCTAGTATTCTAAAACATAGAAATCTATACTTATACTAGATTCTCTCACTCCTATAAGGTATCGGTATGTTTTCCCAATGATAAGAGGAATATTCCATTTTTGATTGTTCATAAATGATGGGTTGAACCAAATTTGTCCTATGTGCCACTAATTATTTGATTATATTAATGATTCCCACATGGGTCAAAAGCCTGACAGAATCGAATTGGAAACTTCCATAACTATGGTATCAGTTTTACAAGATTCTTGAGATGAAGATTCCATTTCCACTCAAGTCGGTACAATAATTCATACAGGGATATCTAACATAGATGAATTAAATCCCTCTTATGATCCTATACACTTGGATGATGAAGAGGATTTGTATGATTCCCCTCTATAATTAGAAGAATGCATCTCCACCACCTTCGATGAGTAGGTATAGGTGAATCTCGGTACTTTGGTAGAGCTGAGGCTGACAATGATTAGTGCAACTATGTCTACTAAGGAATGAACATAGTATGTGTATTTTCCGAAGCAGCATCATGATGTATATTCATATAGTTATGAAAATATTCCTAGATAAGATACTAAGGCCACCGTCAACTATTTTGGTCTCCTGATAAGTCATCTTGTGTTCAAATAGCCTCCATAGAAGATTGACCATTCACATGGTGCTATGGTCAAGGATGATGTTGATAAGACCATCGATGTTAACATCATCAAGGAAGTCCAACACTATTGGATGTAGGCTTATTCCATCCTTATATGGAAGAAGAATAAACATCTCAATGTTTAAATTTACTTCAAGAATTTACGAAATCATATTCCAATGTTTGGTATTCCCCTTCCTATGAAAAATCTATATTTCAACACCAATACTAGATTCCAAGACCTATCCTTCATGGAGGGATATTATGAATATAACCAAACATGAATTTATCATTTGGATGAAGAATACACCAACATTATGGAACGACAAGATAAAATTTTCTATCAGTTAATTCCCTAATGTCTGAAGAATGATATATCCACCTATTGGTCTGCTCTGTAATTCATTTTCAACGTGATCCTCGAGAAGATAGTGGAATTCTATGTAGAATATTAGGTGGTCAGGTCTAGGTACCATTAATACCATAGCCTAAATCTTGAGAAAGTGTTATTAATCCTCTGTTTCTATCATCTGAAGATGAAACCTTTCATGTGGACCTTCGTGGTTACATCTAGAATATTCATTGGCATTCTCATAAAATTAAAAGGCATCAAGATCGATACAGAGAAGATAAAGGCAATCAGTAAAATGATTCCTCTGAGAAAACTTCAAGTTCTCCATGGATTTCAAGTCTACTCATCTTACATAATCCGATTCATTGAGATTATATTTGAAAAGTGTAATTCATATTAGAGACTGATTATGAAAGGTGTCGTCTATCATAGAGATGAAGATTATCGGGACTCTATTTTGAGATCATGAAATATCATCTATAGCCACTAGTGTTAATGCCACAAGTGTCTAGAAACCTGTGGGTCCTCTATATGAACACTCTAGAATGATCCCTCCGGGATACTATCCAACCAATAAATAACCAAGGATTAGAGAACATTTTGTACAATCTCATCTACATTCTCCATGAGATGGAAACCATATATTATTCTATCAGGAAGATCTATCACACACTAGTTTTCATAGTGATGAAATTATGGAAATATATATAGCATAAAGAGATAAATACAAAGTCACATGTGGATATACTAAATTATATTTTCAAAAACCCAATGTTTACAATCCATATAAAATTTTGGTCAGTGATCCTTTATAAATTCAACATCTGGTTCTTTCCGTAGAAATATTTCAAGGTTCAGGTGATAGAACAATTCCTTTCCACCCATCCATCCCTCACAGAGCAGACTTTGGATCTTTGTTTTCTAGATGAGTCCATCCTATTAGTAGATCATGTTTTTCAATGTTTGGAGATTCAAATTTTTGGTTCCTCACATAGCCCCACTGGTTGTGGGTTTAATGATCCAAGATTCAGCAATGTATGTTTGGGTATAATCTTCATCATGCCTACACAATCACTTTTTACCTATTTATTCTTTTGGTCATAAAGTTAAACCAATAATGAGTTGGAGAATTAAGCTCTGATCACTACTCTCGAGCTCTCCCTCAAGATATATTTCCACCCCGATATGTGAAAGGGGACTATGAGCTGGTCAACAAGTATATCTATGGTGATTATGACATAAAGAAGCTAGAACTCATTCCAATTCATGGGAATACACACCATTTGATTTCCCATTTCCCATCACATAGTGAAATTTATTATTTTACATGATTATAGAAATCTCATCCCAGTTTTCTAGTAATCCTTATATCATCTCCCAGAGAGAATGACCAGGTGATTTGATTATTCATGTGGTACATCGAAGGTACAATGCTATCGTTACTCCGTATGGTGATGATAGCCAATAAATAATCCATATTATCATTGATTCTTCCATAACAAGACCCCTAGATACCCATTCCATTTTAGAATTGTCACATTATAGAATACTCTAATGGTTGAGTGCATAAAAAATTGAAATATACTAATAGACAGAGCCAAATACGAGTTAATCTGTTGGCATGCAGTTCATTTCACCCACTATAGCAGTCCCAATCATGATAAGAACCTCTTAAAACATGGTCTTTATTTAGTTATGAAATTTTTTTAAAGGAAAATATGTTCCCTAGGATATTGGGGATGCCCATGATGGTTCCTTTACAACTCATCATGGATGGTTGAAACTCTCCTCATAGATCTGAATGATAGTATACATTGGGACCACCAAGTTTCATATCTCTAGAAAGTTCACCAAGATGTTACATGTGTGTAATATCAATTATAATTTTATGAATCAACCTACGTAGTCTTTCCATACTTCCATGAACTCTTGGCACTTTGTGGAATGTGGACTTGATGTGGTTGGCCATATCAACCAGTAACAGCACACCAGGGTAGGTTTGTGTTGACCACAACAGATTTATTCTCCAAGTGGAAAAAATATTCTCAATGAATTTAAGGCACCTTAAATTTTTTATTTCATTATCCCCAACATCGTCCATCAATTAAAATTCCCTTACTCCATTATCACTCATAACGAGACAAATTTTTTGCAACTAATCTAAAGAAATTTTATTCCAAGTACAACATCAGACCTAACCATACATTTTTTCAATAATGTAAAGGTGAATTGACATATTTATTAATTCAACAAGATCCTCTCTACCATTTTTTCATAAAACAGTTGTCCAGAATAAGAAATATTTTCCAGAAAATCTCTCAAACGCTCTATGTTCTATCATGCAGTGACCGAAATTTCCACCAATGATACCAAATATTCCCTAGTGTATAAAACTGTAGAAATATTACTAATAGAGATTCACCATCAATTAATTCACATAAATTTATATAACCAGTATATGTCAGACAGGGTAGAATAATTCCATCCATATGAACTAGTGTCCCTTAATTAGAACAGTCTTCGGGCCTTTTACAATCATGTGAGGTAGCAGAACAATATAGCTAGTGCTTTTGAAAAAAATTTGATCCTCTGGTCCATCTGACATAGTGATAGCGTATTTTCCATAAATTCATAGATTATATAAGGAACGGATTCCCCCAAGGGGGATCCCAGATGGGAGGGACCATACATCAATCACAATTTAACCCCAACAGTGCATACTTTACGGTCACCACAGATTTTGAGTGAATCACTCCCCCAACCAATGCTAATTTCATCAAGAATTACTTTACATGAGTGAGTATACATTTGATATGAAGATAAACTACATATATCCTTCATGTCCATATCTAAAACTAAAGTTTTTTTCCCATTTTCCTACGTTATTTCATGGGAGAATGTAGTGTGACATGAAACCTCTTTGGACCTCATTAATGTACAATTTTAAATAGTAGAACCATGTGCCTCCATTACGTATTTCCCTTCACATGCATCCTTAATCAATGATATTAAATTATGCGAGATTCTAGAACAACTCATGTCTTGATTTATTCCATTGCATGATACGTAGCGATGGATTAAATTTTGTCTCTAATCTCATCCATTGAACTACCATATCATCATTTTGGCCACTTGGCCAATGTTCTTTCCTGTGAGAACTTAGTGTGATATGTGATATCTTTGGTCCTCATTCACATCAATTTGACACTATTCACACCATGTCCCTACCTCATAGATCTCTCCTATTATCTCACCCATACCACATGATGATAAACTACATGATATTATAGAACTATGTATGGATTAATTTATTTCCTCATGGGATATTTTGGATTTCTCAGACATGTTTTTTACATGTGAATTATATGTTGTATACACCCTTTCAACCTTATAGTTTTTATCTTGAATACCATGAATAGAATTTGGCATGGTATGAGTCCCCTTTGGTCCTCATTCATGTCTGGTTTACAATAGATGTGTGTCCCCTACTTTAGGAACATTAATTTAACACATCCTTACCGCATGTTGTTAAAGTAGACTACATTCAAGAACTATGTATGGATATATTATTATCCTGATGGGATATGTGGGAATGCCTAGATATGTTGTCTTTATGTCCAACCCCTAGGTATTTCAGGTTTCACATCCTTTCTAGTCTTTTTATCTCTACCTTATGGTCTGAGTTGAAGGACCTTAAACTAATAACTCTCTAATACCAAATGATGGCAAACTATTATTTCTTACATGAAAGACATGAAACCACATTTATTTTTTGGTCCTTCCATATTGAACAAAAAATTAAAGTGCCCCTTGGTCTTACAAGACACCAAAACTGCAACATCCTACAAAAAGATAAATTGTTCCTCTATCATTACCGCCCAACATTAAGCATCATAGCATTTCAAGAACTATGTATGGGTTGAATTTAATTCATATGGGATAAGTAAGAATTCCTATACATTTTTTGTTCGGGTTCTACCCAAGCCTCATAAAAATATCTTTACTCTTTCCTCAACAGTTCTTCTCAAGTCACTTACCCTTAATTGAATCCCTCGACCTCTGTTATACCCCATTAACATGATTGAGTGCATTTTGGTGTTATGACTAGAGTATTGTATTCTACATGGAACTCATTCATTCAATTTACATGCTTCATGTTTCCCATTATTTTGGACTCCATAATCAGTCACTTCTAAAGGGACCCCCTTATGGTATGGAATCATGGCCACATGACTCACCTACCATCATGGGCCAATATCTAGAAATATTTCTAATTACATTTTGAGATAGTTTTTGCACATCGAATATGGTCAGTGGCATACCCTTGGGTGTTTCATCCCATATTAAGTCACAAGATATAGATATATATATATTGTGTATTAAATATGTTAAGCAGTTTAATTATATCTACATTCCAACACCATTGTGTCCCAAATATCAGGCTTCGTGACTTGAATCATTTTCCACATCCTATTGTCTATATGAAACTTCAACACTCTAATTCTAATTTGTCACTACACCATTCCAAGTTGAGCAAGTGTACTAGTGTCATGGTGTCTTCCTCGACATCAAACTCCATTCCCCCTTAGTGTGTTTTAGTGTTCAATAAATATCATCTCGATCACATTTTTCCTACACATAGAATGGATCACATTGGATTAGGGATATTGGTAAGGATTATATGTATATGGTTGGATCATCACATCCTTTGGTCCAAAATCGATGTCCTTAAACTAGAAGATCACATTTCAAGTCAATAATTCATGACATTAAAACGTACATATGTTTTTCTAAGTGAGTATGTGGCGCAGTTCTAAGACCACTTTGGTACTCATTTACATTTGGATTCTTTATAGAGTAGAACTACACATTTCTACTTATAAATCCTCACCCATTATCCAAGCTCTATAACCATAAAATAAGATGCCAGAATCCTCATTTTATGATGTTAAAATATGCATTATATATCCAAGATGCATGATGATATACTACAAAACACTGTGATGTATTCACCTGAGAATATGTTTTCCCTTTTGGTTTTGGCCATTTTCCTTGGATTTTATCATGAACTACGTGTAGCTTGATTATCACCCTTGTGGGATATGTGGTGACACCCAAATATTTTTTTTTTCCATTCTTGCCATTGAATCATGAATTTCTTGTTCACTCTCTCCATTATAGTTTGGTTGTTCTCACAGGAGTGTGAGGTGTGGTGAGGATCTCAGCTACACTCATTCGTGTTGGGTTAATTCATGGAACCAAACTACAAATTTCCCATTTGGAATCCCTATCCTTTGGTATAAACTCTACAACATTACACAATGTTTTTCCTTGTTTTTATAGAATTGAACTACATAAAAGCCTCTATTTTTTCTCTTTTCCATGGTTATCATCCCTTTTAGAATTATAAATTTTCCACATCTTCCTTTAGGAATAATGAATTGCATTATTCCCATTATTATAGGACACATAGAAATGCCTTGACATTTCACCCATGGTCGAGCTGCAACCACTTTCATCTCTCCGGCCTATTATCTGAGATTCACCCAAATGTTCCATGTGTTATTGAAACCTCTTTTGATCTCATTCACGTCAGGTTTACAATATTCACACCAGGTACCTACCATGGGAGAACCCCTCTAGTATGTGACCTTACTACAACATGTAAAAGTGAATGGGTATGTCCGTTCATTACAAGTACCATTAGTTTGGTCACCATCATCTTTCACATATGATGGTTACCCTTAATGGAAAAAATTCATAGCCTAATGGATCACACAACCTCATGGGCTGACATCCCAAAATATTTCAAACAACATTTTGAGACAGGTTACATGTTTCAAATATGGTCAGTGGCTGACCCTCATTTTTCTGTTCTGATCCCATGTCACATGATCAGTATGTTGTCTTTCAAATATGGTCAGAAACCATCCTCTATCATTTGTTTATTTCACTATATCCCACATATTGTGCATAGTGATTCAAATTTTACACATGTTGTGTTCTTATGTGTCTCCAACACCACTGTTATTGTTCCTCCGTGTATCTTCACTCATAGAGTATGAATGATGGATGGTTTTTATTATATGACTCGATATTTCCTATTTATTATTGTACACACTCATGTGAAGGGGAAGGCCTAAAATCACTCCTTGTTTCCCACACTGAGCATAGATCATATGGGATAAGAATTTTGTATAGTGTCATACCCACATTGAATGTTGCACAACAATATGTCTTGAGATCTATAAGCTTAAACTAAGATATATTTCATCCACGTTTAATGAAATTAAACAACACTAAAATGTCTTAAATGAAATTAAAATATGACGACCCGGCCATGTGATATCAAAATGTATGGGATGGTCATATCATATGTCCTTAAATTTTGACACCACCATCCTAGTTGTACGATATAAAATGGTGCAACATTATGGTGTTTTAAATAGAGAGAGCATCACCTTTGGCATTGGTCAGCACTATTCAACTTTTCAAGACCAATACAATGCTTGATTACCATAGCGACAACTAGCCTTTTCATCAATGTATAGTCACCTGAAAAAAGAATACGACACACACATCAACATAAAAAAAATATCAAATGTCTTCTCTTTATACAATAATAATGTTTGTCTAGTTTCCCATCCTTATGGGATATATTGTGATACCCGGATCGTCAATTTTGGGGCTAGTTGTATCATTATTACCCCATTTATGCCAAATCATCTTCATCCTTACCACCTGATGTTAAAATTTATGAGTTCCTATAACTAAACATACCATGATTCCCATCCTTTTGGGATATGTAGTGGTGCCCAAGAATTTTGCCTCGGGACTAGCCATAGGATCACTAACCATTCAGGTCATTTTTACACAATTTTGGTCCAATCCATATGAACATAAACTACAATTCATGGTCAATGTAACATTATGATATAATATTATCTATGGTCTAGGTAGTATGACCTTAAATTTTATGCAATATCCTAGTTACATGAAATTAATATATGTTGTGAATCTTCATCCTTACCTTATTACGTTAAAAGTTTTGTGCATCGTATGTGCATACATGACTTGAAACTACAAATCATCCCTTCCCCTGTAGTGTAGTTAATCCAGTTTACATATTATCTTCATATCCATAATCCAATCATATAAGGTGACACTCCCCATCAAAGATCTATTTTATCATTTCTCAGACGAACGTACTCACACCAATGCCCTTTTGTGGTGGTGGTGTATTTTTAAGAGTATTAAAATCCCTGTGAACATTATATCACTCCACATCCACATTTTGAATTCCATTTATTTGGATCATGATACCCTTTTACATCTAAATGAACCCCCTGATGGCCTTTTCCCATGCCACATTGTCTCACCCACCTTTACAGTCCAACATCCAAAACATATATCCTGATTTTTGTGTTTGGCCCTCTCTTTTCAAATTCAATCAGTGGTTGTCCCTCATTTTTTGGTTCCCATTTCAAACTTGGATTATGGGTACTTTGTTTCAAGCATGGTAAGTATTCATCCCATTTCAGGATGTTTCTACCACTGTGTTCGGAATCATATGAATCACAAATCACACATATCATTCCCCTTTTTTAGATTGATCCAAATTCCCTTGTCGTAATCTAACTCATGTATTCGAGCATGATGGTGAATGGAGTATGGCAGCTAATGGAAACTTGGCATCCATTGTTTTCCACTCTCAACCTGAATACTGTGTGTGGTATGTCAATAATATAATACCCTAAGTATGTGATGGTTATCTAAAACAATAATATAAAATGTTAAAAATTATGTGATCATCCACTGTTTATGACCTTGGCTGTTGAACCATATGATATTTGGGACTGATCATTAGTTGTTCCACAATTATTATTGAGATGATTTCATAATATGAAAAAAATATATCCATGCATACAGTTCAAAATAAGAAAACAATAAGGGAAAATATGTTTCATGAATTTGGCCAAACACGGACCTCAAGAATCTTCGTGTTCAATAGAACTCTTCAATGCTGCCACCTTCTGGTGCATTGAATGCAGATTTCGATACCGCTTCCTGATATATATCTCATTGTTGAAAAACATATGAGGATTCTCATTAGCCCTAATATAATTGATTATCACATAGTTATGAGTTCAACCATTTGAGAACTCACCTGCACTAACAGCTCTTGGGATTTGACCAGCTAGACTCTCAATCGTTCATTGAGACCATATTGATTATTGATGAATGTGACTGGTTAGTCTTTACTCTTGTCAAGGCGTCATATTTCCTACGCAATCTCATGGTACTTATGGATTGTTACAGACTTTTTTTCACTAGTTACATCTATGTTCTAACCACTCTCCCGCATCATCTCAACTTGATTGTCATGTTTCATCATATATAGATGGAGTGCATCTAGCCCTCCAGTAGAGTGAAAGTAAAGAAAATTGGAAAGCGACCCCATCGGGCATAGTCATTCTACTTTTGGGAGATTTAGGTAATGCCTGATACAATTCCATGCCTTGATCAAGGTCATATGGCTCTCCACAGCTGCGTCTGGATCAAAATCATCCAATTCTTCTGGATCTATAGGTATTTATTCAGGTAAAAAGGCTAGGATTTACGCAGTAGGTTCTTCCTATGAAAACATTTTTGATGGGTTGGACTCTATGATATGTGGGCAACCATCCACACTCATCACTTCATCACCAACTTCACCCTGAAATGTTTTTGGATCCACTTTGATAGGGGAATTATGTGTGACCACAACATCCTGCTCACCAGGTACTATGGTTAGATCAGCTTGAATGGAAGTATATTCATTGACATGTACACCCACCAATGGGTCTCCCACAGATACCCTTGACTCTTCAGATATCTGATTTTCTAGTATTGTGGTCTTTTTATGAATATTTGGTTACTTGGCCAACTAGATTCCCAAATAGAAAATGCTGGTCTATAAATATGGAGACTTATAAGATCCATGTACTCCTTATTCATGTCCCCTAGTCACTGGAATAACATCCACCAAAGGTGTAGAGACCCTAAGCTTTAAGTACATGAATATTACATTACTTTTGTGGAATACTTAATACATAAGAAAAACAAACACACAAGGATCGTAATAGTTTACTGTCTTTGGAAACTCGGAATAAAATCTTCTAATCGTGGTGAAAGATCTTCAACATCTCCCAATAAAGATCTTCCCTTTTTTCTTACCTAAAACCTTTATTTATATCCTGGGGAAAAGAAAACAAAAAAGGGTGAGCTCAAATTCTCAGTAAGGGTAAACAAAAGAAATATCAATCACATCATATTCATAAGAACATATCTTTTGGAAATCTTAACCTGCAAAAGAGATCATGATTTCTTAACATGGGATAAATCATAGTAGTGAAATGTAATACCAATAATCATAACATAAAACAAGAAACTTTTTGGCATACACACATAATCATAGAGAATCATTTCTTTTTAGTCAAGACTCATTTCCAAGACTATCTTAGTGGACAAGGTCCCTTTCTGAACCGAGTCACCCTCGTTTCAGTCCTGTTTCACTGAACCGGTATAACCTACCGTTCCAGCCATGTCTATCTCATGAGATATAGAATCGTTACCCAATTCATTGGAGGGAGATATAGGTCCCACCCATCTCATAATGATACCATTCTTATGTGTGCCACAAAATCATAAATCATACATCATTGCATAACCCATGTAAAAAAATGGGAATCTTAAACATCATGACATCATAAAACAATTCATATACGATAAAAGAATTCATAAAATTAATTCCATCACAACATAATCAAATCAATGTAATAATTGGGATAGAAACAGAACCCTTTATTATCTTATATGGAAAATAATTTTGATAAAACACCTGAACTTCATTCTTGAGGAAAATATCATTTTTACTTCAAAACACTTTTCTTTTCTTAAAATGTCATACAATTTTAAACTAAAAGAATTTGATTAAAAATAAACTTGAAAACTTTTAAAGGAAGCTTCTTTGAAATAATGTTTTAAAAATCCATTCAGGCCGTATAAGTTAAAAAAACATTCTTCGTACTTTTGTCGGAAAAGTCAAAAAGTACCTCGTATGAAAAATGACAAAAGATTCCTTTCATATCTTTTACAAAAAAACTCATCGAAGGGTAAAATTGGATATAAACTATTGTAGAAGGATGGAAATAAAATTACATATTGAGGGAACATGGATGTGGATGATAAAATACACCCCAGTAAATACCAAAGTAAAAACAATCTCGGATAAAAATGAGATTGTGATATTTCCCTTACCTTAGGTATGATTTGCTTCGTATGTGTCTGAACCTCCTGTATAATGATTTAAATAATTTCATTGACTTATTCCAGAATCATATTCATTGTTATTATATCATATATGGTTCACTTATGACTTTATATTACCCGTTCTTTTGTAAATTCCTTGTTAAAAAAGCGTTTTGGGTAAAATCGTTTCATTTATCGTAGGTGTTTGGACTTGTTGTTCTTGACATTATTATTACTTATATCATGATTTACATACTTCCAGAATATAAAACATGATTTATATATCATATATATTCAGTATATATATATATAATAGATAGATAAATGAAATGAAACACACCGTTCATGGAGATGGTAGTCCGTACGTATGCATGAACGCTGTTTTCCTTTCCTTATTGTCTTGAATGGAAGTATGTAGATGAAATACATATATACATAAATCCAGTAGATTTATAATGTCATATATTTCATTATTATTTCTTATATATACTTTATAATCATTATTATATGGTTAACATGGAGAATGAATCTCATCGCGCTGTGGAGACGGTAGTCCATACGTACGCACGAGCGATGATATTGTTCTCATGATCGTGAACTTGTGTTGAAGTGTATGTATACTATTTAAGTATCAATATCACTTTATAATAATAATATATAGTGACTCATTACACCATTATACCCATCCAATTAAGGTTGTGGCGGAAAAACATATTACACCACGGCGTGGAGACAGTATTCCGTACGTACGCACGCGCGGTGATTTCGTTTTCCGTAGGATGGATAGATGGTGAATTTGGATTGTTTCATACTTATAATAACATATCAGTATATGAGTGATACTGATTTTATTACTTCATAATGAAACAACCTATGAAGAAGAAGTGGAAGAAGAAATAAAGGTGAAAGAATTGGTAACGAAAATTACCTATTCTTTGAAGCGCCTCTTTGAGACCTCCTATTAGGGCACTAAAATTGGTCTTTGAGGAATACCAGAACCTCTAGGATGTTTCTAGGGAAGTGGAGAAGAGATTTTGGCAGGGGTTGGCCGATCTTGAAGGATCAAAGTTGTGTGAGGAAGAGAGGGAGGAGGTGCCCTTTTATAAGGGAGGAGAGGGGCACCTTTGGAATTCTTAAAAATATTAATTTATAATAAATCTAACCCCACTTAAAAACCTCCATAAATGACTCATATTCTAAGCTTAGATGATATAGGGTTGTAATCTCATCAACCAATAGAATTTAGACATGTTAGGAATTTATTTTAAACATTATCAACATGATTTATCCTTATTTAATCAATTTTATTTTATTTGTGGTAATAACATTCTAAATTTTAAATTATAACAAATAATTACTTATTTGTTGGTAATTTTCCATAATTGGATACTTAATAACATTTTAGATGATATAAATTTAAATTTAAATTTTTTAAATATTTTTGTGATTTTTAAACTATTTTAAAATATGTTATTTTTATAACATAACAATAGTGTCAATGTGGAAACTATTCATTTATTTGAATTTAAATAAAATAAATACAGAAGATATGTTCGAAATAAAAGCTTTAATAGATTTATAAAATGTCATATGTATCTATAAAATTAGTGGAGCACATTAAATAGGTCATATAATATTTATTTTATTATTTTTAAAACCATTTATTTGGTTTATCTCTTAATAAAATAAATACTACAACATTTTTGTATAATTATTTCATATACTTATTTGTTGCCTAAAAATTAAAAATAAAATCTTATGATGAAAATAAATCTATTACCTTTCACAATAATACTTTTCCTGTAATTTATCATCTTAAAATCACAATATCTAGATTGTTATATTTATTAAATTATGAAGGTGGCAACTTTGGCATCATTTAAAATAAAATAATATAAGTGTCATAATCGCTTTTATAAGGCTCCAAATGGTCAAATATTCGACCATGGGATGATTATGGTTTACATTTACATGGCCAATAAGTTTTTGTTAGGGTTTTGTTCATTTTATGGTCACTATTCGTTTAATAAAAACTATATTCTTGATTTTTCACTAGATAAACAATTTCTGCATCACTATTGTGTCATAATTAATGAAACTTATTTAATCCCTAAAAATTATAAATAAATTTATATGATGTAGATAATTTCATTATCTTTCTGGAGACTATTAATGTTCGATGTTTCATGAAGTTTATCACTAAATTAAAATTAATATACTTATAAGATTTAAGAGAGTGACATGTTGTCACTTTCTTTTGTTTTAATAATAATTAAGTTATTTTCATAGGAAAAAGTCCATTAAATGATTCTAATCTGACCCTTAGGTGATATGGGTCGATTTTTAGTCAACCAATAGGATTTTGGCAGGTGTTAGGGTAATTTTATAATCTTATATTTACCCCTAATTACCCGATTTATCTTTAACTATGGTAAATAAAATTTACCGTAGTTACTATTTATAATGCCCAAAAATATAAAGTGGCTTATTAACATAATTTGTACCCACTGATTCCAAATATAGAATCCATTTATCCAAATTCGATACATAAAAGTTGCAGAAATTAAATTAAAATTAATCCCGTTGTCGAAAGAAAACGGGTTTTTGTTTAAAACATTGCAAAAGATTGAATTTATTTAACCTACGAATTCAATGTAAAATCAAGGCTAATGACTTACATTATATTAAATGGTAAAAATATATTCTATTTATTCTTTAAAACCATTCAATATTATAATTTAACCACATAAGATATTATGATGAAAAAATTTGTTTTTAATTAAAATATAGCGTGTTTTTATTATTCATTAAAATATGAAAGTTATCGGAAAAATATCAAAACTTTATCTAATGTAAATTATTACATCTTGATTCGAAAGAAGAATTTTATTTTGTTAAATTGAACATATAAACATGTCAAAAACTTGATTTAATGTGGGTGCGCCATCAAAAGGCGACAAAACTGCATTTTTTGAAAAATACTTACATTACCCGAAAAATTTATTTTGATCTTATACCATGTTCTTGAAAATGTGTAAGATGAATAATAATGTTATAAAATTAAAAATTTAGTTAATACTATTCATAAAGACTAGTTCATGACAATATTATAATAATATATCATTGTTTATGAAAACCCGGTATTGCATACAACACACGCTATCGAGGAAGGTCGTGATTGCGTGTAATGAAAGCAAAGTCAGGGTTGCGTGTTGTGAAAGAATCCTTTGTTGTTTCGTATAAAATAATCCAACCATATTTCATTTATACATTTAATATTTATATATATATATATACTCAATGATGCGTAGATTAACTATTATCAAAATTGTGTGTAACACGGTCCAAGAATAGTGTTGCGTATACTGCAAGCTAATACGGTGTTGCGTATAGCGCAAGGTAATCTTGGTCTAGAATAAGACACAAGACATTAATGAAATTAAAATAATATTTTTCATAAAATCTCAGGGTGTTACATTCTACCCCCCTTAAAATGAATATCGCTCTCGAAATTCGTTGGGGTTATAAATGGTTTACTATTCGATAGTTTCTTTAATAGAAACCCACATCGCAAAAAGGAATACCAAAACCATTATTTAAAAACAAAAGTATGAAACATAACGGTTACCCAAATAAACTAATCACTGGGTTTCCACATAGATGAAAATATGGATATAGAAGAGAAATCTAACCATCATGTTCTGATGGAGAGTGGTAGAGAACATGGCTATGGAAAAGCCAACAATCACAAATCCATAAATTTGTGACGATCTAAGGTACCATCTGATTAATCAGATATAAGAGCACTAGGACAACATTTTTGGTTTTCAAGATGTTTCCCTAAAGTTGAATAATTTGAATTAGAATAAATACTTACTTTATTTTGGTACAATCTCACTGTTTTTCGTGACTTGAACAATTTCCAATTCATCTCTTAAATAAATGAAGTTGAATTTGTTATTCGTGAAGTGTTAGCAGATCATGTGATAGAATGACAGGTCATTCCATCTGTCTCAAACAAAGGGTTTGCAAAAATTATATACATAAGTCGATCTATAGTGAGATTAATCATATATGGTTCCTAAAATGGACTTATACTTCATATATCATACTTCTTAATATAATAAAACAAGTTTCTACTAAACAGGGACTTCCTGTAGACCAGTGGTAGGCGATAAAGGCCAGTCGCATTTCGGTTGTGGGTTCGATTCCTACGACCTTGTCCGACGCGATGGGATGTTTCCTGTCCTGTAGGTTGTCCCTTTTTCTAAAACTATATTACTATAACATCCCATCAATAATATCAAAAAAAGTTTTATCCTTAAACAGTACTAACTTATATCTAACATAATCCATTCCAATCTTTAGGCTTATCTAAACTACTTCGGTCCAAGATCATAGTATAAAGAAAATGATTACTTGAAATGTCACATAACAATCACGTGAATGCCATAATTTATCCCCCATATACCATAAGATATATCTTGTTGGTCAAATTACAAATATGTGAATACCTTAATCATGTATTCTCTTGAAGAATGAATATCCATTGAACCTTAGTGAAAACATGAATGCGGTTAAAAGTTAACACTTTCCACATACCAAAATCCTCAAAATTCTATATACTCAAACCATGATATCACTTAGTCCTTATATCAATCATGAGCTCATGAATACAATCAAACATCTCATTATCATCTTGTCCCATCATTATGCGCATATCATCTACATTCCAAAAATATCTGAATAACCTTTCATGGATACCGGTACCATTAATCATACACTTTCAAAACTCAAGTAAAGACAACAGTGTAACAATCCTTAGATGTCTCTTTATTCCATAGTACTATGAGATTACTTATACAACATTACACATGATGAACATGTAATCATTCCACTACATTCTTAAACCATTAACCGAGGTTCAACAATTCTTTCATCTCACATATCATTTGTAGTCTCTTCATCATCATCCACATAAATACTACCCATACAGCCATACTGATTCTCTTCATGAGACTTTCCCTTAGGGAATTGGTTTTCATAATGCTCGTACATTCCACATTTAAAACATTTAACCATTGTTGATGTCGTAGAAATACCGTTATCCTCATCCCTGGTGTTAACTGAACCTTTTCCTTTGCACTTACTGGCTTTGTGTCCTTCTTTTCCACACCCAAAGAATCTTCTAGTTCCTTTGAAACATTCTCCTTGATGCCTCTTCCCACATGATTTACATAGGGGAAATTGAACTTTCTTTCCTCTATGATCATCATGAAACTCCATCTTTCTCTTATTAGCCGAGTCAGGAAACCTAACAAATTTTACTTTATTGATCATATTATGAGATTGCTGATTCGGCATAATAATGATGTTTGGAGTTCCAAATCCCATTTCATTTGGTTGCTCATGAAGAATATCATTCCATTGTCCATCATATCCTCCGTTATCGTGAATCATCTTGTTTCCAGCCATTTTCTAAAACCCAAAAAGAATAGTGTGAGAGGCAAAATCATAATAAAGGGGGAGTAACTTCAATATCTAACATATTTGGTTTAATCTAATATCGTTACTATAGTTCTAGGACTATATCCTATACGTATACTTATCCTTAGGGGCATCCCTAGACATACCTTAGACATATCTCTAGGGATCTCACTAACGTTTTCGCATCCTGGTTTCCAAAGGTTGACTAAACCTTTCCTCTGATACCAACTGTAGAGACCCTAAGCTTGACGTACATGAATATTGCATTACTTTTGCGGAATACTTAATACATAAGAAAAACAAACACACAAGTATCATAATAGTTTAGTGTCTTTGGAAACTCGGAATAAAATCTTCTAATCGTGGTGAAATATCTTCAACATCTCCCAATAAAGATCTTCGCTTTTTTTTCTTACCTAAAACCTTTCTTTATATCCTGGGGAAAAGAAAACAAAAAAGGGTGAGCTCAAATGCTCAGTAAGGGTAAACAAAAGAAATATAAATCACATCATATTCATAAGAACATATCTTTTGGAAATCTTAACCTGCAAAAGAGATCATGATTTCTTAACATGGGATAAATCATAGTAGTGAAATGTAATACCAATAATCATAACATAAAACATGAAACCTTGTGGCATACACACATAATCATAGAGAATCATTTCTTGTTAGTCAAGACTCATTGCCAAGACTATCTTAGTGGACAAAGTCCCTTTCTGAACCGAGTCACCCTCGTTTCAGTCCTATTTCACTGAACCGGTATAACCTACCGTTCTAGCCATGTCTATCTCATGAGATATAGAATCTTTACCCAATGCATTGGGGGGAGATATAGGTCCCACCCATCTCATAATGATACCATTCTTATGTGTGCCACAAAATCATAAATCAGACATCATTGCATAACCCATGTAGTAAAAATGGGAATCTTAAACATCATGACATCATAAAACAATTCATATACGATAAAGGAATTCAAAAAATTAATTCCATCACAACGTAATCAAATCAATGTAATAATAGGGATAGAATCATAACCCTTTATTATCTTAGATGGAAAATAATTTTGATAAAACACTTGAACTTCATTCTTGAGGAAAATATCCTTTTTACTTCAAAACACTTTTCTTTTCTTAAAATGTCATACAATTTTAAACTAAAAGAAGTTGATTAAAAATAAACATGAAAACTTTTAAAGGAAACTTCTTTGAAATAATGTTTTAAAAATCCATTCAGGCCGTATAAGTTAAAAAATACATTCTTCGTACTTTTGTCAGAAAAGTCAAAAAGTACCTCGTACAAAAAACGACAAAAGATTCCTTTCATATCTTTTACAAAAAAACTCATCGAAGGGTAAAATTGGATATAAACTATTGTAGAAGGATGGAAATAAAATTACATATTGAGGGAACATGGATGTGGATGATAAAATAACCCCAGTAAATACCAAAGTAAAAACAATCTCGGATAAAAATGAGATTGTGATATTTCCCTTACCTTAGGTCCGATTTTCTTCGTATGTGTCCGAACCTCCTATATAATGATTTAAATAATGTCATTTTCTTATTCCAGAATCATATTCATTGTTATTATATCATATATGGTTCACTTATGACTTTATATTACCTGTTCTTTTGTAAATTCCATGTTAAAGAAGCGTTTTGGGTAAAATCGTTTCATTTATCGTAGGTGTTTGGACTTGTTGTTCTTGACATTATTATTACTTATATCATGATTTAATTACATCCAGAATATAAAACATGATTTATATATCATATATATTCAATATATATATATATATATAATAGATAGATAAATGAAATGAAACACACCATTCATGGAGACGGTAGTCCGTACGTACGCAGGAACGCTGTTTTCCTTTCCTTATTGTCTTGAATGGAAGTAAGTAGATGAAATACATATATATATAAATATAGTAGCTTTATAATTTCATATATTTCTTTATTATTTCTTATATATACTTTATAATCATTCTAAGATGTTTAACATGGAGAATGAATCTCACCGCGCCGTGGAGACGGTAGTCCATACGTACGCACGAGCGATGATATCGTTCTCATGATCGTGAACTTGTGTTGAAGTGTATGTATACTATTTCAGTATCAATATCACTTTATAATAATAATATATAGTTACTCATTACACCATTATACCAATCCAATTAAGGTGGTGGCGGAAAAACAGATTACACCACGGCGTGGAGACGGTATTCCGTACGTACGCACGCGCGGTGATTTCGTTTTCCGTAGGATGGATAGATGGTGAATTAGGATTGTTTCATACTTATAATAACATATCAGTATATGAGTGATACTTATGTTATTACTTCATATTGAAACAACCTAAGAAGAATAAGTGGAAGAAGAAATAAAGGTGAAAGAGTTGGTAACGGAAATTACCTCTTCTTTGAAGCACCTCTTTGAGACCTCCTCTTAGGGCACTAAAATTGGTCTTTGAGGAATACCAGAAGCTCTAGGATGTTTCTAGGGAAGTGGATAAGAGATTTTGGCAGGGGTTGTCCGAGCTTGAAGGCACAATGTTGTGTGAGGAAGAGAGGGTGGAGGTGCCCTTTTATAAGGGAGGAGAGGGGCACCTTTGGAATTCTTAAAAATATTAATTTATAATAAATCTAACCCCACTTAAAAACCTCCAAAAATGACTCCTATTCGAAGATTAGATGATATAGGGTTGTAATATCATCATCCAATAGAATTTATACATGTTAGGAATTTATTTTAAACATTATCAACATGATTTATCCTTATTTAATCAATTTAATTTTATTTGTGGTAGTAACATTCTAAATTTTAAATTATAACAAATAATTACTAATTTGTTGTGAATTGTCCATAATTGGATACTTAATAACATTTTAGATCATATAAAGTTAAATTTATAATTTTTAAATATTTTTGTGATTTTTAAACTATTTTATAATATGTTATTTTTATAAAATAACAATAGTGTCAATGTGGAAACTATTCATTTATTTGAATTTAAATAAAATAAATACAAAATATATGTTCGAAATAAAAGCTTTAATAGATTTATAAAATGTCATATGTATCTAGAAAATTAGTGGAGCACATTAAATAGGTCATATAATATTTATTTTATTATTTTTAAAACCATTTATTTGGTTTATCTCTTAATAAAATAAATACTACAACATTTTTGTATAATTATTTCATATACTTATTTGTTGCCTAAAAATTAAAAATAAAATCCTATGATGAAAATAAATCTATTAAATTTCACAATAATACTTTTACTCGAATTTATCATCTTAAAATCACAATATCTAGATTGTTATATTTATTAAATTATGAAGGTGACAACTTTGGCATCATTTAAAATAAAATAATATAAGTGTCATAATAGCTTTTATAAGGCTCCAAATGGTCAAATATTTGACCATTGGATGCTTATGGTTTACATTTACATGGCCAACAAGTTTTTGTTACAGTTTTGTGCATTTTATGGTCACTATTTGTTTAATAAAAACTATATTCTTGATTTTTCACTAGATAAATAATTTCTGCATCACTATTGTGTCATAATTAATGATAATTATTTAATCCCTAAAAATTATAAATAAATTTATATGATGTAGATAATTTCATTATATTTCTGGAGACTATTCATGTTCGATGTTTGATGAAGTTTATCACTAAATTAAAATTAATATACTTATAAGATTTAAGAGAGTGACATGTTGTCACTTTCTTTGGTTTTAATAATAATTAAGTTATTTTCATGGGAAAAAGTCCATTAAATGATTCTAATCCGACCCTTAGGTGATATGGGTCGACTTTTAGTCATCCAATAGGAATTTGTCAGGTGTTAGGGTAATTTTATAATCTAATATTTACCCCTAATTACCCGATTTATCTTTAACTAGGGTAAATAAAATTTACCGTAGTTACTATTTATAATGCCCAAAAATATAAAGTGGCTTATTAACATAATTTGTACCCACTGATTCCAAATATGGAATCCATTTATCCAAATTCAATACACAAAAGTTGCAGAAATTAAATTAAAATTAATCCCGTTGTCGAAAGAAAACGGGTTTTTGTTTAAAACATTGCAAAAGATTGAATTTATTTAACCTACGAATTCAATGTAAAATCAAGGCTAATGACTTACATTATATTAAATGGTAAAAATATATTCTATTTTATACTTTAAAACCATTCAATATTATAATTTAAGCACATAAGATATTATGATGAAAAAAGTTGTTTTTAAATAAAATATAGCGTGTTTTTACTATTCATTAAAATATGAAAGTTATCAGAAAAATATCAAAACTTTATCTAATGTAACTTTTTACATCTTGATTCGAAAGAAGAATTTTATTTTGTCAAATTGAACATATAAACATGTCAAAAACTAGATTTAATGTTGGTGTGTCATCAAAAGGCGACAAAACTGCATATTTTGAAAAATACTTATTTTACCCGAAAAATTTATTTTGTTCTTATACAATGTTCTAGAAAATGTGTAAGATGAATAATAATGTTATAAAATTAAAAATTTAGTTAATACTATTCATAACGGCTAGTTCATGACAATATTATAATAATATATCATTGTTTATTAAAACACGGTTTTGCATACAACACACGCTATCGAGGAAGGTCACGATTGCGTGTAATGAAAGCAAAGTCAGGGTTGCGTGTTGTGAAAGAATCCTTCGTTGTTTCGTATAAAATAATCAAACCATATTACATTTATAAATTTAATATATATATATATATACTCAATGATGCGTAGATTAACTATTATCAATATTGTGTGTAACATGGTCCAAGAATAGTGTTGCGTATACTGCAAGATAATACGGTGTTGTGTATAGCACAAGGTAATCTTGGTGTAGAATACAACACAAGACATTAATGAAATTAAAATAATATTTTTCATAAAATCTCGGGGTGTTACAAAAGGATATCCCTATGTGCTTTTTAACTTAATGATTTCCATCACCTTCATCTAAAAAGTGGGAAAAATGGGATTTCAATGCCATCATTCTGACCCCACCCTCTGGTTCACCTCTTACCACTTCATTCGTGATTGGTCCTCCACCATTCTTAGCCCCATAAGTGGGAACATGGAGACTCATTTCAATGCCAATTGGCATATTTTCACCACCTGCAGTGGGATAATTCTGATCATCATCACCAATGTGTTCCAAAATAGGATAATCTCTGGTTAGTACATTCAGGTTATGAATGAAATAGGGACAAAGAGTGGTAGGATTTTATAATTACCATGAGACGTTCATCCATTTCCTTGTCAGAGCATAAAATTTCACTACTATCCCGTGGGATCCCCCCGTGAGATGACATCCTTTGAGACTCCTAACCTCTAGTTTATTCATTCTCAACCTCCTCTTATTCTTCTTATTCTGTCTCATCTCACTCCTATTATTCTTCATCATCCTACCCCTCGACCTCTTCTTATTTATATTCTTCATTATCTTCATCGTCCCTGGGTAGCATTTCTTCAGGATCATGTTCATGACCATGAATTAATTTGAAAATGAAATGAGGTTCTCCATACCACCCTCATTGCCATGCATAAGCAACCATATCCATCATGTATGAGTTTTGGTAATGAAAATGCATCATATACACCACCCAAATGTTCCTGACATTCGGTACATCAATCCCAGTGCACACCGGTATTCACCATAGATCTTTAGCTGATAGGGATGGTTATTGAAATCTCCATGTAGACCATAGATATGGATTAATGGAATCGGTAGTCATCTGCAAGAGATATCTATGTTTCATCCTATGGGTTTCTCTACTGGTCTGCAAGTTTGCCAATTGGGCCACAGTTTCCGGCACATTAGCTGGGGCACGTGCATCCGTCTATGGAGGATGAACAACTGTTTCCCCACATTACCACCTTCCAAAGGCGGGGGGCATCCGTTCCTTGTTCAAGGACGTTTCCTCCTTGATCGAAATAGGATGTTGGGATGTCAGTTCTTCGTTCCGTGGATTCCTCCTTGAAATCATCACCTAATTCGGGTCTCCATCATAAACTAAGTCATTGTTCATGAATCTTGTTTCTGGTGTCATATTTTCATGGAATCCAGTTAATTACACTGCTTCCATTAGGACATTCCATGGGGACTTGACTAGGTAGAAACCTTCAGTTGAAGTAGACAGTATCATCAGGAATTTCGGGGCATCTCTAGATGCATGGAAATTGTAGAACATGTATTATTCTTCATAAGAGGTCATCTCAAGGGTGCAGAACCTGAGGCATCCCATGTCGAATTTTGGAAATCATATTCCATAGGCTTGTATCTGAGGTTTTCCTCAGCTTCCCAAGTTTAACACAGGGTATGCTGCAAGTTTAAAGTCTAGTAGATATGGTAACTCCAAATACATGTCTTCAGAGGGTTTCCTTAGGCGTCTCATGTTTATCACTAGGTAGGCCATGAGTCTAATGTCTTACTGAGACAAAATGAGAGTGATCAGAACAACCCATTGAGACATATCAAATTGTTACATCCCAAGGAGGGAACACCTGGAAGATGTATGGATAAGAATACCCAACGATGACGGATTTGAGGTGGTGCACCCCAGAATGGGGGACACCAAGGATTACTATTGGCTGGGATTGAACCTTAGGGAGGTTTCCTACGTACACTATGTAGATGACAGGGATCAAAACCCACGTAGTTCAAAGGGGTGATGAATTGGGGTGTACAAAAAGGACAAAAACAGAGAGACATGCTAGGGTCTACACGTGAATTGCGACCCAAGTAATACTAAGAGCAGCGAATAGGTGGATGGGATGACCCCATCGGGATGTGGCGGCCTAGGTTAGAATTAGTATGGATGATGGATAATTGTATGTAGTAGAGGGGGGATGATATGGGACCGTCGTGAAGGTGAAAGAAGTGTTGGTCTTGAGTCTCGAAGAGACTTCCTATGTATCCTCGTGGCAGGGAATCAAAGTCTGCATTATTATGTCGGACGATGGGACACCTGAGGACACGACCTGTGAGAATTGATGCATGGATGTGATCTGGAGGAAATAGAACCTGCAGGTTATGTCATAACCTTCCTGAAACACATAGGCTTGAGGGAGAAATCCGGATGAGACATGGGTGAGGGGCTTGAACCCCAGGGAGGATTTTTTACATATCCTCGTGGAAGAGAATCAAAGTCTACATAGTTTAGAAGGAATGGGTGCTGACGTTAAGGGGGTTGGAGTGACCAATGGGTGATGTTATTGAGCCTCAGCGAGGCTTCCTACATACCTTTCCTTGGCATGGATAAAAGTCCTCATAGTTTGGAATGGGTGTGGGGCTTACGCTCTAGGCTACCCAAGGCGTTGGTGAACTAACATGGAGGGGGTCAGAGTGACCAATGGGTTGTGGTCTTGAGCCACAAGGAGGCTTCATACATACCTTACCTTATCAAGGATCAAAGACCACATAGTTGAGGTTGGTCGGTGAACCAACGTTAATGAGGACATGGGTCTCATTGGTGGTGGGATTAAAACTCATGGAGGCTTCCTACGTACCCTACCTTGGCAAGGATCAAAGTCCTTGTAGTTCAGAAGTGTCGGAGCTGATGTGAAGGGGGTCTGAACCAATGGTTTTTGGGCTTGAACCTTGTGGAGGCTTCCTACGTACCTTGCCTTGGAAAGGATCAAAGACCTCGTAGTTAATGTGGTTCCAGCGAACTAATGTGAAGGTGGACCTAGGGTCCAATGGTTGTTGGGTTTGAACCTCATGGAGGCTTCTTATGTACATTTTTTTGGCAAGGATCGAAGACCTCGTAGTTCTGGTGGTGTTTGGTGAACCAATGTGAATGTGGTCAGAACGACCAGGTGTTGGGCTTGAACCTCGTGGAGGCTTCCTACGTACCCTACCATTGCAAGGATCAAAGACAACGTATTTTAGGATAGGGGGAATTTGGTGCTTATGCTATGAGGTGGTCCAAGGTGTTGGTGAACTAACGTGAAGGATGTCCGAATGACCAAGTGGTGGGCTTGAAACTCATGGAGGCTTCATATGTTCCCTGACATGGTGAGGGTCAAAGTCCACGTAGTTCAAGTGGGGGTGGGGCATACACTCTAGGCATCCCAAGATGAGGTAGGAGTCGGTGAGTATATGTGAATAAGGACCTGGGGTCCTGGTAGATGGTGGGACTGAACCTCGGGTAGGCTTCCTACGTACCTTGCCTTAGAAAAAATAAAATTCCACGTAGTTCAGGTGGGTGGGCATGGGGTTTACACTCTAGGCTGTCCAGGAAGAATTTCATGGTTGGTGCTCACTCTAAGCTCACGTGAGTCATGATCAGTGTGAGATATAAGAGATAATAGAGATCTGACGATCACATCGTGAAAGGTGCATTTGTGGTAATTGGAGTGGGTCTTACGCGTAGTTAGCATCCGAAAGTGGAAATAGGGGGCTTATGAATGGTTATAAGCCTATGGTGGTTGGGACTTACTCCAGGAGGGAGGCCCAAGTGAAACTATGGAGTGTCAACGGTGGATGGGGATTATGCAAAGAAGTTGCTCGGGTGCCGCTATGGAGCAGCCATGGTGAATGGGGATTACGGAAGAAAGCGGCCAGGGTGCTGTAATGGAGCGGAAAAGGTGATTGGGGCTTAAGCAAGGAAGTTGCTCGGGTGCCGCTATGGAGTGGAAACCGTGAATGGGGCTTACGCAAGGAGGCTACCTAGGTGCCGCTATGGAGTGGTAATAGTGAATGGGGCTTACGCAAGGAATCTTCTCTTAATGTCTTCCTCATGTATAGCCATGAGCGAATCCCAAAAAACTGTTGGGTTGTGGCCTTCACCTATGAGCTAGTGCACAAGCGGGATAATGCCAAGGGGTGTTGGAATCAGTCCAATCAAATGGTGATGAAAAGTGTGAATTACATGCCAGTTATTCGAAACACAATGGGGGTGGTGTGGAGATGGAGGATAACCATTGACAATTTTCAAAACACAGAATCAATAATGCGTTAGCCTAAAATGGGGACAATCAAATGAGGGTCATCTGTTGACTGTGTTTGGAACACGGGACCAGACTCCAAGTGTTTTAAAATGTCTTACAGGGCATTATCCCAGGACGGTAGGTGAGCCGAGGTAGCATGGGACCAGGCCATTTTGGGGTCCCATTAGACAAGGAAGTGGATGATGATCCAAATTAAGGACACATAAAGAGTGAGGTGGAGTGATGGAATGTTTGAATGGATTCCAGTGCTCTTGATATTACGCCACTATAGTCATGGAATTAGGAATACTATGCTTGGACCATAACCCCTATCTTGTATTGAGTAAGAGTAATCCTATATTTTTCATATAGGGTTCACTGCAGTTTAAATTCATTGGGATAGGACTATTAGGCATTTTATGCTTGGAGAATAAGGCATCTCTTGCTTGGATCAAGAGGCATCCTATGTTTTTCATATAGGGAATACTGTAGTTTATAGCCCTATAGAGAGGACTGTTAGGTATCTCATGCTTGGAGAATAAGGCATCTCTTAAATGGATCATGAGGCATCTTATGTTGGTCATATAAAGAATACTTCAGTTTATAGTCATGTAGAGAGGAATGTTGGGAATAAGGTGCCTAAAAATGGTTGGTGTTGGGTCTTACCCAAGGGAGACCCTTTCTAGTTCGACCTAGCATAGGAGCCAAGGGATAGACTTTGGAGGTGTTTCCCAAGGAATGGTTAGACTCAAAGTACTCGGGGGAATTGATGACGAGAATCTCAACTCACGACATGGGAATGAAACCAAGAGGAATATGTCAACTCAAGGTGTTTCATGGTTTGAGGAGAAGTCTCTCGTATAATTGTATTCCATCAGTTGAAGGTTGGTGAGCATAAGGGAGCAATATAAAATCCCGAAATCATGGCCCAGAACCTTCGTGGTGAGACTCTCCATTTCTCATGGGAGTCACTGAAGATAGTGAAGAGACTAGCTTGAAGGGCCGGGATCACGGCTCAACACTGACACCGAGGAGTGGTGCGGGGGCACAGCTGCCATGGTATGAACCGG
Source organism: Viscum album (assembly GCA_963277665.1). NCBI lineage: Eukaryota > Viridiplantae > Streptophyta > Magnoliopsida > Santalales > Viscaceae > Viscum > Viscum album. The sequence goes on along the minus strand of OY728119.1, from coordinate 1,005,008,577 downwards.
TGGGTGTGAAGGAAGGAGCTTTGCTAAGGATAGATCTTCGTGAAGTAGTTTTCCGGAGCAAAGGGGCTCAGGAAGCATGGGGGCTTGTGATGCATGGACTCGTGGAGCATGTTCTGGTAGAGCATGGACTTGCGGAGCATGGACTCTTGGAGCATGGGATCATGGAGTAGCAACGTGATGGAAGCTTCTCGCGGAGCAGGGATTTTGGAGCAGCAATGCGAAGGAAGCTGCTCGCGGAGAATAGCCTCGCGGAGCTGCTTCGTGAAGGAAAGTAGAGCTCCACTAACTGGGAGATCGGCCGCCCAAGGGGAAAAGTGACCACCTGGAGAATGAGGGTGATATGTGTATTTATAGGGGAGAGTTACCGTGAAGCGGAGCTCACTCGGCGCAAAGACGTATCTTGCTCTGTGGTGGCTCGCACATGTCAAAGGGGCACGTATAGCATTACCTCCTCCTTGCTTTGTGACGGCTCACAAACGTCAGAGGACAACACGGAGTGTTACTGCCTATTTTCTTCATGGATGGTTCTCAAACGTCAAAGGGGTTCACGGAGCACTCCACCTCATTGATTCATGGCGGCACTCCGCAAAAGCAGAGGGGGCTTTGCGAATGGACTTCGCGAACCAGTTTTCCAACCCAACTTCAAATGTCCATAACTCCTAATCTGTAACTTCGTTCGGGCCCTATGACCTAATAAATCAAAGATTTTGAAATGGGATATGATCTCAGATAATGTATGGAAGCATTTTGAAAATTTTTGGGACACATTTTCCAATTCCATCAAATTCCACCACTAATTCCAGGGTCCAACAAGGATGAGGAGGGCGAGGGGGACTGTGTTATGAGGAAACTACTGAGGAAAACACATTCCTTCAGGTCCATTGTACCTCGATCGCATTTAGGATAAATACAAATAAATACCTATTCCTACGTGAGCCATGCTCAGTGCGGGAAACAAGAGATAATAGGAGCTCTTGTACGAGAGTGTTAAAGAACAGAAGGTATGAGGGGATCAACATGGTACATCAATCACAATTTGGGAGAATCCTAAAAGAAAGAGGGGTCACAACTAGAGAACTGGGTTATCGGGATAGTCGACCTGCTTCTCCCTCCATGCTCTAGAGCCTGAGTGGGGTAACTCCAGGTGTGTTAGAATCAATCAGAACAGAGGGGAGTGGAAAATGTGAATCATGATTCCCAAAATCCAGACCTCTATAGGGGTGGTGTGGCAATGAAGGATAACCTTTGGCCGCATTCGAAAAAAGTATCCTTACTGCATTAGCCATAAATGGGGATAACAAATGTGGGCTGACCATTGACCATGTTCGAAACATGGGGCCTGACTCAAAATGCTACCCATTTGTCTTCTAGAATGTTGGAAAGGGACATTAGGCGAGCCATAGGCCAAGCATCCATACTATTAGGGGTTATTTTAGACCTGAAGGAGGATGTGGTTCTGAATATAGGGCACACCAAGCGTGGAGTGTGGAATGATGGGTTGTTCGAATTGAGTCGAACACTCTTAAAATCATTCCTCCCTAGTGGAAACACATTAGGTGGGAGTTTTTCTCTAATCAGGGATCAGATATACTTTCGACCAGGACCTATTTCATAATGACCTGAAAGTACCTGTAGTTTTACATCACATGGTAAAGACAGTGCACATAGTTTAAATTTCATATCACCTGGACCATGGTTAATAGTTTAAAGTCATGTCACATGGACTGTTAGCTCCTATTTTAAGGTCATAGAGAGAGGATCGTAATTGGGGAAGATGGGCCAAGAGGGGTAATGACCCTGGGGCTATTCCCAAGGCGAAATGCCTGGGCATCACTACAAATCTCATAGAGATGAGAATCATGCCAAACATAGTTCATGGGGCATAGTGTGGTCTTAGACCAACACTAGCAGGGAGAATCCTCTCTGGAGAGGAAATTGGCGCATCCCATGATTAACATAGGGCATATGAAACTTTTTCAGGGAAGAACCAGAATTTATTATCATGCGTTGAGGACATATGGACTCATGCAGTTCAACATCATACGAAAGGACATGGAATTAAATGGAATATCTGACGAAAGGAATATCTAGAGTGGAAACTATAAACCCGACCCAAATGAGTTCTTGGAGTCCCAATCACACCACGTATCCATGGAGGAAACTATTCAGGTCAAGGGACCTATTGTAAAAATTTGGATGGGCATGAAGCAAAGTGGTCGAGCATTCCTACGTATCCCATGAAGATGGAAATCAAGCCATACATAGTTCTGAGAGCGCATTTTAATATCATGTGGGGCAATTAAAGGCACATGTGGCATGGTTTCGCTAGTACACGTCCTACCTGAACTACTAAACACACGAGAGTCGTTCTTGATGTGGGAAACAAGAGGTAGTGATGGGACATTCCTAGAATATGGAGGCGCATGTTAGGGATGATGGGGGTATTAGGTGAAGGGAATCCCAATGATGCTTACCTACCTATATAACACATCTATACATGATTAAGAGTAAATCTCAGTATGTTGGAATTCCACATGATCATAAATAAGTTGAAATGTGTCAATCATGATTCTCGAGATCTGGACTACAATGATGGTGGCATGACGATAGGGGATATTTATTCACCATGTTCGAAACATATTATCCATATCACGTTATCCTATAATGGGGATATACATATGAGTGTCAACCGCTGAACATGTTCGAAACACGGGACCTGTCTCAAATGTCATCCAGGGTCTTTAGGGACGTTGGCCCGAGACGGTTTATAACCTAGTGTGGTATGAGACCAGGCCATGAAGGGGTCCCTTTGGATGTGGAAGAGGATGATGTTCTAAATAACGATCTCACGAACCTTGGAAATGGAATGAGGGGAATGTACCTTTAAAAATTCCACACATTGGGTTCTTTTTTAGGATGAATCCGAGTACGACAATGAGACACATCAGATAGTAAGAGTCGAGTCCCTTCCCAAGGATGAGGGTCCAAGGGTTGCACACTTCCAGCATAATGGTCATAGGACGATCCATTAAGCGGGATTGATTTAATGGACTGTGAACTGGGTGGTGAAGTGTCCAAACATGACGTGTCTTTCACATAGGTAGATCATAGTTTAGGGTCATAGAGCTTGGACCATGTTGTGAGAATACATGGGAGGCACATGATGCAGCCTTTTCAGAACCCAATGTGAATGAGGAACATGAGGTACTCCTTACACCACATGTTCTGCAATGATATCGGACTGATGGGCCGAAAGAGAGGACAAGATTTTGGATTCCTATGGCTGGACACGAAAATAAGATGCATGGGCGTTCCTAGGTATCCTATTAGGATTGGAATCAAGCTATACATAGTTATGGATGAGATTGTAGTTTAAGGTCATAGAGCTCGGACCATGGATGGTAAGAAATGTTGGAGACACATGGTGGTGTAATTATAAAACCAGATGTTCATGGGGACCTGGGGTTCCGACCACCACATGTTCCCTTGGAAGGTTTTTGGTCGAGGGGATGAACACGAATGTTATGTTGAGCCCAAGGAAAAGTGCACGATCATTCCTATGTACCCCATGAGGGTGGGGATTAGGCTGCATATAGTTCTAGAATAGATCTTAGTTTAAATTCATAGAGCTTGGACCATAGAGGAGCGAAAACCATCCATGTAAGTGCGGACAACAACCTAATCCCTAAGACCATGTGAGTCATAATAGGTGTTGAAAACAGGGGCGGAAGAGGTTTTTTGCAATACCTGGAATGCATGCCAATGGGAAATCAGCGTGAAACCCTGAATGACTCCCTTATCATGACTATTTTCCTCCAATCGTGCGAATGCACACTAAGGAATAGTACAAAGAGTTTTAAAGTTCTGTATGGAGATGATGAGGTCGAGAAGGATGTGAATCATGTAACCAACATTCCAGGATTGAAGGGGCTATCATGATGATGGAGGATAACTATTGACCATGTTCGAAACAAATCATTCATACCACGTTAGCCTAGAATGGGAACAACAAATGAGCATCGTCTGCTGACCAAATTCACAATGTGGGTCTTGTATCAATTTTTTTCTCGAAACCATTGAGGATGTTGGCCCGTAATGGTAAGATAACCCTTGGGCCAAGAATCCATGACATTTGGGGGAACCTTTGGACGTGAAAGGTGATGGAATCCCTAATGATGGGGAACACAAAGCTTGAGAAATGGGTGATAGCATGTCCGGGTAGAATCCGAAATTCTAGGTGCTAAACCAGAGTACCCTTGGGCACATTGGTGAATCATTGAAGAGGATCAAGGGGCTCATCTTGAGAGAGGGTGATTTGAACAAACGAGTATAGTTCAAGGGGATAGAGAGACCGCAAGAAAAAATATGTACATGTCGTGGTTGTTACAAACCCGATGTGAGTAAGGATATACATGAGCGAGGACATAATCCCGTACCACACTATATATCCCTCTCATGGAAGAATCCAGGCCATGGGGCCTAGATAAGAGGGACATCTCCAAGATATGGTACAGGACCCGAAGTCTAGATGTTCGGGTGGTCCTATGTATCTCATAAGGATGGGAATCAAGCCACACATAGTTCTAGAATCGCACATATGGGTAAGATACCCTAACGAGGGGGTGTACGGCATGTCGCGTAACCTGACGTGAATGAGGACATAATACCATAACTCATTGTACAACCCTAAATAGAAATTTGAGTCGAGGAAGGCCAAGGGGCCTGAGGCTGGGCCTCGGATGGGAAGGCCCAGTCAATTCACAGTTTAACATCTTGTATGGACGACGCGGAAATGGGTAAGATACCCCAAACAAGGGAGGTTTACAACACGGCCAGTAACCCAAAGTGAATGAGGAAATAGTCACATACCACAACATACCCCCCTGAATATGAACTTGGTCTAGGGGCCCGAAAAGGCCAAGGGGCCTAAGGCTGGGCCTCAGATGGGAAGGCCCAATCAATTCACAGTTTAACATTTTGCAGTCAGGATGAAGGTAATCTTAGTCTAGGTTCATAGAACTCAGAAAATATATGAATAGTTTAATGTCATCTATATGGGACAGAGAGGGGGAATCATCATGCATATGGAAGACCTAAAAGTAGAAACAGTGATTGAGGACAACTGCTGACCAAGTTCGCAACAACATATCCACCTTTGTGTGACCAGAATTCAGGGAAAACAATTGAGTGTCGATCGTTGACTATATAACAATCTGAGACTCATATCAATTTGATGTATGCAATCCTCAAGGATGTTTTCCTCTAATGTTAAGAGATCCCTTGGGCCAAGCATCCATTCTATTCAGGATCCCTTCTTGATAAAGAGGTTGAGTAACAACTAAATGATGGGGCTCATGATGCATGGCATGGCCTGCGCTCGCGGGACAGACAATAAAAGAGGGTAAGGATGTCTCAATGGGATATGTGTGGCAAGTCCAACGTAGTCCAACATGATTGAGGACACGGAGTCCCCACCCCATCAGAAAATACAAGATGAGAACTTCAGCCAAGAGCCCAGAATGGATGAGGGACCTAAGGTTGGGTCAAGAATGGGATGTTCCAGCCAGTTTGCAGTTTATTTTCATGCGGGACAAGTGCTGAGTGATTTTACATCCTTTAGTTTGGATGGATCACACAGTTTAATGTCGTGTGATATGGACGGTGGTGATATTAGTTTATGGTCATAGATCTCGGACCATTTTGCTGTTTATTGTCATGCGGGACAACAATGAGTAGTTTGACATCATGATGGATGAAGATGAACAGTTTAACGTCAGGCAAGATGTTGATGAATGGTTTAACGTCAGGCAGGATGATGATAAACAATTTAACGTCATGACAGACGAAGATGAACAGTTTAACATCATGCAGGATGATGATGCATTTTAAACTCGTGAAGGATGATAATGAGAAGTTTAACATCATGGTGGATGAAGATGAACAGTTTGACATCATGCGGGTTGAAGATGAGCAGTTTAATATCATGCAGGATGATGATGCAGTTTAAAGTCACGGAGGACGATAATGACCTGTTTGGCGTCATGACATATGAAGATGAACAATTTAACGTCATGGAGGACAATGATGCAATTTAAATTTCTATAGGATGATAATGAGGAATTTAACGCCAGGACAGACAAAGATGAACAGATTAACGTCATGCAGGACGATAATGACGTTTAACGTCGTGCAGGAAGATAATGAATAGTATAACACTATGACGGATGAAGATAAATAGTTTAACATAATGCAGAATGAAGATGAGTAGTTTGACATCATGCAGGATAATGATGCAGTTTAAAGTCATGCAGGAAGATAATGACCAGTTTAACGTCATCACGGATGAAGATGAACAATTTTACATCATGTAGGACAATGATGCATATTAAAGTTGTGCAAGACGATAATGAGCAGTTTAACATCATGATAGGTGAATATGAACAGTTTAATGTCAGGCAGGATGATTATACAGTTTAATGCGGTGCAAGAAGATAATGAGTTGTTTAACGTAATGACAGAAGAAGATGAATAACTTAATGTCATGCAGGGTGATGATGTAGTTTAATGTCATGTTGTACGATAATGAGCAATTTAACGTCATGACGAACAAAGATGAATAGTTTAATGTCATATGGGACGAAGATGAACAGTTTTACGTCATGCTGAAGGATGATGTAGTTTAATGTCAAGAAGGACGATAATGTCCAGTTTAGCATCATGACGGATGAAGATGAACAGTTTAACACCATGTAGGATGTTGATGCACTTTAAAGTCATACAAGATGATAATGACCAGTTTAACATCACGACAGACGAAGATGAACAGTTTAACGTCATGCAGGACGATGATGGTGTTTAAAGTCACGTAGTACGACAATGACCAGTTTAACATCGCGATGGATGAGGATGAATAGTTTAACAACATGATAGACAAAGAATAATAGTTTAACGTCATTCAAGATGATGATTCATTTTAAAGTCATGCCAGACGATAATGAGCATTTTAACGTCATGATGGATGACATACTCTTTAACGTCTTGCAGGACAAAGTTAAACAGTTTAATGTCATGCAGAATGATGATGCGACACAGATTTTGTTGTTAGAGGTATGTTAATCTCTTCCCCATTCTATAGGTTTGGGATGAGGGGGGAATCTATATGATGGCATTTTCCTAAAATTCTTCAATCACACGAATGGATGTTTTCCATGCAGTAGCTGGGATACCTCAAAATGAGCCTTCTAGGTGTTGGTGTAAAGGACACATGGAGGACCACAGCAGATGATGCAACATGGATGTTGGGATGACACAGAGGGTCATAAGGGTGGTAGAGATGACAACCTTCCCTTTGTCTGGAGGGGCGATGAATCCAAAAATGTCGGTATGATGGGGCGATGGAGCCTGAAAGGCATGGAATCTAGGACGTCAGTACGATGGGGCGATGGAGCACTGATGGCATGGAAGCCTAGACGTCTGTATGATGAGGGCGATGGAGCCCAGAAGGATTGGAAGCCTGGACGTCGGTACGATGGGGGAGAAGGAGCCTGGATGGTGTGGAAGCATGGATTTCGACACTATGGGTGTGATCGATCCCGAAAGGCGTGGATTCCTAGATGTCGGTTCGATAAGGGAAATGGATCCCGGAAGGCGTGAAAGCTCGGACGTGGGTACGATGGGTTGATGGAGCCCGGAAGGTGTGGAAGCCTTTGTGCAGAACGGTGTTGGTACGTGGATCACCTCTATAGTGGCTAGTGATAATGGTGCCGGGTCGAAAAAATCCGATAGAGTTGGGGAAAGAATACCCATGGGCGACCTCTTAAGGCTGTGGCATTTGTGAGGAGCTGATAGAGATGAGTGGAAGATTCCACCAGCATGGCCTCTTGAGGCGGTGGAGTCGGCGAGGAGTCGATGGAGTCGAGTGGCGGATGCCACCTCTGAGGCCTCTTGAGGCGGCAAAGATGGTGAGGAGCTGTCGGAGTCGGGTGGATGATTCCACCTATGCGGCCTCTTAATGTCGTGGATCGAGTGAGGTTTTGATGGAGTCGGGTGGCGGATTCCACATGCGTGGTCTCTTGAGGCGGCAGATTTGATGAGGTGCTGATGGATTTGGGTGGTAGATGCCACTTGTGACACCTCTTGAGGCGGCGGAGTCAGCGAGGAGCTGATGGATTCAGGATGGGATGCCACCTTCACTACCTCTTGTGGGAGTGGAGTCAGCGAGGTGCCAAAGGATTCATGTGAATGATTCCATAGGCTCAGCCTCTTGAGGTGGCGGGTTCGGCGAGGAGCCGAAGGAGTCGGGTGGCGGATGCCACCTACCCGGCCTCTTGAGGCGGCGGGGTTGGTGAGGACCCAATAGAGTCATGTGGATAATGCCACCTATACGGCCTCTTGAGGTGGCGGCGTCAGCGAGGAGCCGATGGATTTGGGTGGGGGATGCACCTATGAATCCTCTTGAGGATGTGGAGTTGGTGAGGTGCTGATGGAGTGGGGTGGTAGATGCCACCTGTGCTACCTCTTTAGGCGACAGAGTCGGTGAGGAGCCGATGGAGTCGGGTGGTAGATGCCACCTGTGTGCCCTCTTAAGGTGGAAGAATCAGTGAGGAGACGAAGGAGTTGGGTGGTGGATTCCACCTATGCGGCCCTTTAAGGCGGCATAGTTGGCGAGGAGCTGAATGAGTCAGGTGGTGGATGCCACCTGCGCGGCCTCTTGATGCGGTAGGGTCGACAAGGAGCTGATGGACTGTAGTCTTGACACACCTGATGGTACTCATCCTCTCACATATGAAGGAGAGGAGATTCACATGGGTGATGCATCAATTTTCCAAACATATTTGGTATACTCACTATTCAAGGAGAAGAGATTCACGTCAGGTTCACCATTTCTCTTTCCGACGCATTCATCATGCCGTGCGCATCCGTCGGTAGAGGAAACACAACTGTTTCCCCGCATTCCCTCTTCCCAAAGGCGGGCGGCATCTGTTCCTTGTTTATGGATGTTTTATCCTTGATAGAAAGAGGATGATGGTATGTCGGTTATTCCTTCCGTAGATTCCTCCCCGGAACTCATCACCTAATCCGGGTCTCTCTCATAGATTAAGTCTTGGTTTGTGAATCTTGTTCTTGGTGCCATTTCTTTAGGGACACTGGTTAATTACACAACTTCCATCAAGACATTCCATGGGGTCTTGACATTGTAGAATCCTTCAGTCGGAGTAGACAGTATCATCGGTCATGTCGGGGCATCTCATGATGCATGGACATTGGGGAACTTGTATTATTCCTCAAAAGAGGGCATTTCAAGGGTGCCGAACCTGAGGCATCCCATGTCAAATTCAGGGAATCATATTCCATAGGCATGTATCTGAGGTATTCCTCAGTTTCCCATGTTTAACACAGGGTATGCCACAAGTTTAACATCTATCAAAGACGGTAATTCCAAAGGTGTATCTTCTGAGGTTTTCCTCAGGCATATCATGTTTATCAAGAGGAAGGCTGTGAGTTTAACATCTTGTGGAGATAGAATGAGAGTGATCAGAATGTCCCATATAGTCGGATGGAATTGGTATATGCCAAGGAGGGTACACCTATAAGATAGATGGATCAGAATGCCCATTGAGGATGGATCCGAGGTGGTGCGCCCTATGTAGGGGAGATTTCACACCGTAATGGCTGCTCTGAACACCACTGAGGGAGGATCAGAGAGAGTGCACCCCAGAATGGGGGACACCAAGGATTACTATTGGATGGTATTGAAACTCATGGAGGATTCCAACGTACCTTGTGTAGACGACAGGGATCAAAACCCACATAGTTCAAAGAGTTTATGAATTGGTGTGTACACAAATGACAATGACCTGGAGGCATGTTGGGGACTATGCGTGAATTGTGGCCCAAATACTGCTAGGAGCAGCGAAGTGGAGGATGGCATGATCCCACCGAGATGTGTCGGCCTGGGTGAGAATCAGGATAGATGATGTGGAATTGAATGAAGTGGTGGGGGTGAGATGTGACCGTCGTGAAGGTGACGACAATGTTGGTATTGAGCCTCGAAGAGACTTCCTACATATCCCCATGGAATGGAATCAATGTCTGTGTAGTTCAGTGGTATGATGGGACACCTGAGGAGGCACCCCGTGAGAATGGATACATGGATGTGATCTGGAGGAAATAAAACCTCCGGGTTGGGTCATGACCTTCCCGAAACACATAGGATTGGTGGAGAGATCAGGATGAGACATGGGTAATGATCTTGAACCTCAGGGAGGCTTCCTACGTATCCTAATGGAAGGTTCTGAAAGTCCACGTTGTTCAGAAAGAAATGGTGCTGATGTGAAGGGGTCAGATTGACCAATGGGTGATGGGTTTGAGTCTCAGGGATGATTCCTGCGTACCTTGCCTTGGCAATGATCAAATTCCTCTTAGTTCAGAATGGGTGTGGGGATTACGCTCTAGGCTACCCAAGGTGTTGTTGAACTGAAGTGGAGGGGGTCGGAGTGACCAATGGGTTTTGGGCTTGATACTTGGGGAGGCTTCCTATGTACCTTACCTCAGCAAGGATCGATGACCTCATAGATCATGTTGGTTGGGTAACCGATGTAAAGGATGACCTGGGGTCCCATGAGTAGTGGTATTGAACCTCATGGAGGCTTCCTATGTACCCTAACTTGGAAAGTATCAATGTCCTCATACATCAGAATTGTGGGAACCGATGTTAAGGGGTCGGAACCAATGGTTGTTGGGGTTGAACCACGTGGAATATTCCTATGTACCTTTCCATGGAAAGGATCAAAGACCTCGTATTTCAGGTGGTGCTGACAAACTGACATGAAGGTTGACCAGTGGTTCAATCGTTGTTGGGCTTGAACCTTAGGAAGGCTTCCTACGTACCCTGCCTTGGCAAGGATCAAAGACCTTGTAGTTCAGGTGGTGTTTGGTGAACCGACATGAAGGTGGTCAGAACGACCTGGTGTTGGGCTTGAACCTCATGGAGGATTCCTACATACCTTTCCTTGGAAAGGATCAAAGACCACCTAGTTCCAGATATGGAGGAATTTGGGGCTTATGATCTAAGGCGGCCCGAGGTGTTGGTGAACTGATGTGAAGGAGGTTGGAATGACCAGGTGGTGGGATTGAACCTCCTGGAAGCTTCCTACGTACCCTTCCTTATCATGGATCAATGTCCACGTAGTTTAGGTGGGTTTGGGGCTTACAATATAGGCTTCCCATGATGAGGAGGGAGTTGGTGAACCAACGTTAATAAGGACCTCGGGTCCAGGTGGATGGTGGGATTGATCCTCAGGGAGGCTTCCTACGTACCTTTCCTTGGAAAAGATCCATGTCCACGTAGTTCATGTAGATGGGGATTGAGGCATACACTCTAGGATACCCAGGATGTATGTCATGGTTAGTTCTCACTCTAAGACCATGTGAGTCATGCTTCTTGTGAGAAACAAGACATAGCAGAGACCCAACGATCACGTCATGAACAGTGCATCCGTGGGAAGCGGAGTGGGTATTACGGTTAGTTAGAATACCAAAGAGGAAACAGGTGGCTTATGCATGGTTTGCAGCCCGTGGTGGTTCAGAATTACTCTAAGGGGGAGTCCCGAGTACCACTATGGAGCGACAACGGTTGATGGGGATAAAGAAAGGAAGCTTCTTGGGTGCCTCTAGGGAGTGGCAATGCTGAATGGGGCTTACACAAGAAAGCTTCTAGGGTGCTGCTATGGAGAGGAAATAGGGAATGGGGCTTACTCAAGGTAGCTTCCCGGGTGATGTTATGGTGCAGAAAACGTGAATGGGTTTACACAAGGAAGCGGCCCGGGTGCTGTTATTGAGAGACAATAGTGAATGGGGATTATGCTAGGAAGCTGCCCGTAATGTCTTCCTCAGGTCTGGCCATGAGGGCATCCCAACCAACTGGTGGGTTTAGGCCTTCACCTAGGTGCTAGTGCATAAGGGGGATGACGTCAAGGGGCGTTGGAATCAGTCCAAACAAAGGGAGATGGTTAGTGTGAATTACATGTCGGACATTCGGAATGAAGTGAGGGTGGTGTGGTGATGGATGATTACTGTTGACCGTGTTTGAAGCACATAACCGATATCACGTTAGCCTAAAATGGGGACAAACAAATGAGGGTCAACTACTGACTGTGTTTGAAACACAGGACCTGACTCGAAGTGTTGTCCAAAGTCTTACGGGGCGTTGGCCTAGGACTTTAGATGAGTCAAGGAAGCATGGGACCAGGCCATTAAGGGGTCTCTTAAGACATGGAAGTGGATAATTATCTGAATGAAGGACACACAAATCATGAGGTGGAGTGATGGAATGTTTGAACAGATTCCAGTGCTACTGAGATTACGCCACTATTGGCATGGAATTAGGTATCCAATGCATGGAGCATAAGGCGTCTCTTGCATTGAGTAAAAGGCATCTTGTATTTTTTCATATAGTGTTCAGTGTAGTTTAAAGTCATATAGATAGGACTATTAGGCATATAATGATTTGATTATAAGGTATCTATTGGTTGGTTAAGAGGCATCCTATGTTTTTCATGTAGGGAATATTAAAGTTTATAGTCATGTAGATAAGACTGTTAGGCATCTCATTCTTGGAGCATAAGGAATCTCTTTGTTGGAACAAGAGGCATCCTATGTTTTTCATATAGGGAATACTATATTTTATAGTCATGTAGAGATGAATGTTGGGAATAAGGCACCTAGAAATGTTTTTTGTTGGGTCTTATGCAAGGGAGTCCCTTTCTGGATTGACCTGAAATAGGAGCCAAGTGATAGAGTTCGAAGGAGTTTCCCGAGCAATTGTTCTATTCACGGTACATAGGGAATTGATGAGGAGAATATCAACTGACAACATGGAAACGGAGCCAATCGGAATATACTGACTCAAGGTGTTTCAGGGTGCGAGGAGGAGTCTCTCATATCATGGTATTCCTTTTGTGGATGGTGGTGCACATAAGGGCGCAATGGAATATCCCAACATCCCGTCCCGAAATGTTCATCATGCGACTCTCCAATTTTCAAGGGGGTTAGTGATGGTAGCAAAGATACCAGCCCAAATGGCTAGGATCGCATCCTAGAACATTCCCTGAGTGGGAGTGTGGGGGAATAGCCCCCGAGGTATGAACTGGTGGGTGTGAAGGTAGGAGCTTCTCAAAGGATACATCTTTGCGAAGTAGCTTCACGGAGCAAAGGGTATCGGGGATCATGTGGTCTCGGGAAGCATGGACTCGCGAAGCATGGACTCTCATAGCTTGTAATCTTGGACCATGGACTCATGGAGCATGGGATCATGGTGCAGTAACATGAATGAAGCTGCTCGCAGGTCGGGGACTTGTGGAGAAGGAACCTGAAGGAAGCTACTCGTGGAGCATGGCCTCGTAGGGCCGCTTCATGAAGGAAAGTGGAGCTCCACAAATAGGAGAGATCAGCCGCCCAAGGGGAGAATTGATCGTATGGAGAATGGGGGTGATATGGGTAATTATAGGTGAGAGCCACCGTGAAGCGGAGGTCACTCGACGCAAAGATAGAGCATGCTCCACGACGGCTCGTGAACGTCAAAACGACTCACGAAGCGTTACCGCCTCCATGCATTGCGACGAATCGCGAACGCCAGAGGGATTCAAGGAGATTTACGGCCTCCATGCATCACAGAGGTTTCAGGAATTTTGAAGGGGGTTTCAGATAATCCCACTTCATTTCTTTGCGACGGTGCTCCATGATCGAGAAGGGGGCTTCGCGAATGGGCATCACAAACTAGTTTTCCAGCCCAACTTCAAATGTCCATAACTCCTAATCTATACCGTTGTTTGGGACCTACGACCTACCAAATCGAATATTTTGAAATGAGATACATTATTGGATCATGTCTGGAAGAACATGGAAACATTTTCGGATGCGTATTATGGTGTAAAAAAAAATCCACCCCTAAGAACGGGGTCCAACGAGGGCGAGGAGGGTGAGGCAGACCGCGTTATGAGGAAACGGCTGAGGAAAACGTAGGCCTTTGTGTCCATTGTACCTCAATCGAATTGAGGAAAAAATAAACATAAATCCCTATGAATGCGTGAACCATGATTTGTGAGGAAATTAAGATATAATAGGAGCTTCTGTACTATACTGTTAAACAATGGAAGTTATGAGGGGATCAACATCGGATATCGATCACTGTTTTAGAGAATCCTAAAAGAGAGAAGTGTCACAGATGGAGAACATGGCTCTCTGAATAGCTGACCTGCTTCTACCATCATGCTCTAGGGCATGAGTGGGGTAATGATAGGGGCATTATAATCAATCCAAATAGAGGGGAGTGGAAAAGGTGAATCACGATTCCCCAAATCCGGAACATTATGGGGTGGTGTGGCAATGAAGTATAACCATCGAATGCATTCGAAACATAGTGTCTTTATTGAATTAGCCTGAAATTGAGATAAAAAATGAGGTCCATCCGTTAAAAATGTTTGGAACATGGGGTCTGACATAAAATGATACCCATTAGTCTTCTAGAAAGTTTCCCCAGGACAGTAGGCGAGCCATAAGCCGAGCATCCATACTCCTAGGGGGTTATTTTAGAAATAAAAGAGGATGAGGGTCTGAATAAAGAGCACACCAGGCATGGAGGGTAGAATAATGGGTTGTTTGAATTCAGTCTAACACTCTTGAAATCACACCACCATGGTGGAAACACATTAGGTGGGCGTATCTGTCAAATCGGGGATTAAACATACTTCTAACCAAGACCTCTCTAGTATGGACCTTGATGCACCTATAGGTTTATGTCATACGGTAAAGATGGTGCACATAGATTAAAGGTCATACCGCCTGGACCATGGTTAACAGTTTAAAGTCATGTTACGTGGACATTAATCTCCTAGTTTAAGGTCATAGAGCGTGGACCATTATTGGGGAATATTGGCCAAGAGGAGTAATGACCCTGGGACTAGGCGCAAGATGATATGCCTGGGCATCGCTACATTTTTCATAGAGATGACAATCAAGAAAAACATAGTTCTTGGGTCACAGTGTGGTCCGAGACCAACACTGGCTGGGAGAATCCTCTTTGGAGAGGAAACTGACACATCCCATGATTAACATATGGAATCCCGAACTTGATCAGGGTAGAACCACAGTTTAGTTTCAAGCATTGTGGACATATGGACTCATGCATTTTAATGTCATATGATAGGATGTGGAATGAATGGGAATATCCCAAGAAGGGAATATGTGGTGCGATAGCTATAAACCCGGCGTGAATGAGGATATGGAGTCTGGATCACACCACGTATCCCCGGAGGAAACTCTACAGGTAAAGGGACCAAAATTAAAAATTAGGTTGGGCCCAAATAAAAGTGGTCGAGAATTCCTACGTTTCCCATGAATATGGAAATAAATCCATACATAGTTCTGAGAGCATTGTTTAACATCATGCGGGACGATGAAAGGCACACGTGGCATGGATGCGCCAGTACACATCCTACAAGAACTACTAAGCTCACGTGAGTCGTGCTCGATGTGGGAAAAAAGAAATATTGATGGGACTTTCCTAGAATAGGGAGGAACATGCTAGGGACGATGGGGAATAAGGTGAATGGTGTCCCAGTGATGCTAAACTACCTATATAACACATATAGACTCACAAAAAAGTAAAGCTGAGTATGTTGGAATTCCACTTGAACATAAAGAAGTGGAATTGTGTGAATCATGATTCTTGAGATATGGCCCACAGTGATAGTGGTGTGATGATAAGGTATAGATATTGACCATGTTCAAAACACAGTATCCATATCGCGTTAGCCTGGAATGAGGGAAAACAGTTGAGGTTCGACCGCTGACCATGTTCAAATCACGGGACCTGTCGCAAATGTGGTCTGGGGTGTTTATGGACATTGGCCTGAGATGGTAGGTAATCCAGTGTGGCCTGAGACCAGGCCATGAAGGGGGTCCCTTCGGATGTGGAAGAGGATGAGAATCCAAATAATGATCTCACAATTCATGGACATGGAATAAGGGGAATGTCCCCTTGAAAATTCCACATGTTTGGTTCTTTTTCGGAACGAATCTGAGTACGATGATGAGACGCATCCGATAGAGGGAGTAGACTCCCTTCCCAAGAAAGAGGGTCATGGGGTCACATACTTCTATCATAATGGTAATAGTATAAACCATTAAGAGCACTTGATTTAATGGACTGTGCACATGGTGGCGATGTGTCCAAACATGACACATCGTTCCCATAGTGAGATATTAGTTTAGGGTTATAGAGCTCGAAACATGTTGAGAGAAGACATGGGAGGCACATGGTGTGGCCTTTTTAGAACCCAATGTGAATGGGGACTATGAGGAATCCCTACACCACATGTTCCTCAAAAATATCAGACCGATGGGCCAAAAGAGATGACAAGATTTGGATTCCAATGGCTGGACCAGAGACAAGATGCCTAGGCGTTCTTACATATCCCATGAGGATGGGAATCAAGCCATAAGTAGTTCTAGAAGAGATCTTAGTTCAAGGACTTAGAGCTCCGACCATGGATGGTATGAAACAAAAGATAGATGTGACAGGGTAATTATAAAACCCGACATGAATTGGGACCTGGTGTTCTGACCTCCACGTGTTCACTAGGAAGGATTTAGGTTGAGGTACTATACATGAATGTTAAGATGAGCCCGTGGAAATGTGCACGTGCATTCCTACATACCCCATGATGGTGGGGATCATGCCGCACATTGTTCTATAACAGAACATAGTTTATGGTCTTATAGCTCGGACCATAGAGGAGAGAAAACCTTCCAAGTAAGTGCAGACCTCAACAAGATCCCTAAGACCTCGTGAGTTAAACTCAGTGTGGGAAACAAGTTCAGAATAGATTTTTTACAATACCTGGAATGCACGCCAAAAGGGAAATTCGTGCGGAACCCTTAATGACCCCTTTATCGAGGATTTTTTCCTCTGAACGTGTGAATACGCACTGAGGAATAATACCAAGAGTTTCAATGTTCAACCTGGACATGATAAGGTGGAGAAGGATGTGAATCATGTAACCAAAATTCACGGATTGATGGGGATGGTGTGAATATGGAGGATAATTATTGACCATGTTTGAAACACTACATCTATATCATGTTTTCCTAGAATGGTAAAAACAAACGAGCATCGACCGCTGACCAAATTCAAAATGCGGGACATGTATCAATTTGTTTCTCTAAAACCTTGAGGACGTTGGCCCTTAATGGTGTGAGGACCCTTGGGATGAAAATCCATGCCATTTGGGGGTACCTTTGGATGTGAAAGGTGATGAAATCCCTAATTAATGCTAACACGAAGCCTGAGAAATGGGTGATATCATGTATGGGTAGAATCTGACATTCTAGGTGCTAAACCAGAGTACCATTGGACACATTGGTGAATCAATGAAGAGGATTGAGGGGCTCATATTGAGTGAGGACGATTTCAAAAAGATGAGTATAGAACAGTGGGATAGAGAACCCTCAAGAGAAAGAGGTACATAGCGTGGTTGTTACCAACCCAACATGAATGAGGACATAATCTTGTACCACCCCATATATACCTCTCATACAAGAATGCAGGCCAAGGGGCCTATATAACAGTGAGATCTCTAAGATATGGGGCTGGACCTGAAGTTTATATGTTTGGTCCGTCCTATATATTACATAAGGATGGGGTCAAGCCACACGTAGTTCTAGAATCACACATAGGGGTATGATACCCTAACGAGGGTGGTGTAGGGAACAATGATTAACTTGAAGTTAATGAAGACATAATCCCATACCACACTGTATAACCCTAAATAAGAACTTGGGTCGGTTTCCCTAAGTGGCCAAGGGGCCTGAGGCTGGCCCTCAAATGGGATGGCCTGTTCAATTCAAGTTTAATGTCTTGCCGTGAGAACGAAGAAATGGGCGAGATACACCAAACAAGGGAGGTGTACATCACAACGAGTAACCCAACGTGAATGAGGACATAATCCCATACCACATCATACCACCCTAAATTGGAACTTATGTCGGGGGCCCGAAAAGGATGAGGGGCCTAAGGCTGGGCCTTGGATGGGAAGGCCCAGTCAAATCGCAGTTTATCATCTTGTAGTGAGGACGGAGGTGTTCATAGATTAAGGTCATAGAACATGGACCATATAAGCGTAGTTTAATGTCATCTACATGGGATAGAGAGGGAGAATAATCATTCCTATGGAAGACCACAAAGCAACAATGGTGATTGAGGATAACTATTGACCAGGTTCGCAACATAGTATCCTCCCTTGTGTGACTAGAATTCGAGGAAAACTATTGAGCATTGACCATTGACCGTATTCACTACACATGAATCATATCAATTTAAAGCCCGAAATCCACTAGGACATTAGCCCGTAATGGTAGGAGAGCCCTTGGGACGAGCATTAATTCCATTCAGGGGCCCTTCTGGATATAGTGGGTAACAGAAACACCAATAATGGGACTCATGATGCATGGAATGGTATGTGATCATGGGACGGAAAATAAATGAGGGGAAGGATGTCTCAAGGGTATTTGTGTGGAGTGACCAACATAGACCACCATGAATAAAGACACAGAGTCCCCACCCCATCACACAATCCAAGATGATAACTTAGTCCAGGGGCCCGGAATGGCCGAGGGACCTGAGGAGAGGCCAAGGATGGAATGTTCCAGCAAGTTTACAATTTTTGGTCATGCGGGACAAGTGCTTAGTGGTTATACATTCTTCAGTTTTAACGGATCACACATTTTAACAGAGTGTGATATGGATGGTTGTGATCTTAGTTTAAGGTCATATAGCTCAGACCGTTTTGCAGTTTATTGTCATATGGGAAAATAATGAGCAGTTTAACCTCATGACGGATGAAGATGAACAGTTTAATGTCATACACTATGGTGATGAAAAATTTAACATCATGTAGGATGACGATGAATAGTTTAATGCCACGATGGACGAAGATGAATACTTTAACATCTTGTAGGACAATGATGCAATTTAAAGTCATGCAGGATGATAGTGAGCAGTTTAACATCATGACGGATGATGATGAACAGTTTAACATCATGCGGGATAAAGATGATCAGTTTAACATCATGTAGGATGATGATCTAGTTTATATTCATTCATGACGATCATGTGTAGTTTAATGTCACGATGGACGAAGACGAACCATTTAATGTCATACAAGAGGATGATGCAGTTTAAAGTCATGCATGGTGATAATGAGGAGTTTAACGTCATGATTGATGAATATGAACAGTTTAATATCATGCAGGATGATGATTCTATTTAAAGTCATGTAGGACGATAATGAGCTGTTTAATGTCATGGAGGATGAAGCCGAATAGTTTAACATCATGCAGGATGAAGATGAGCAGTTTTACATCATGGAGGACGATGATGTAGTTTAAAGTCATGCAGGACGATAATGAGCAGTTTAACATCATGAAGGATGAAGATGAAATGTCTTAGGTCATGCTGGATGACAATGCATTTTAAAGTCATACAGGATGATAATTAATAGTTTAACATCATGACATATGAAGATGAATAGTTTAACATCATGCAGGACGATGATGGAGTTTAATGTCATGTAGGATGATAATGAGCAGTTTAATGTCTTGAGGGACGGAGATGAACAGTTTAATGTCATGTAGGATGATGATGAAATTTAATGTCGTGCTGGATGATAATGAGAAGTTTAACGTCATGACGGATGAAGATGAACAATTTAACATAATGAGGGAAGAAGATGAACAGTTTTACATCTTGTCGAATGGTGATGAAGTTTAAGGTCACGTAGGACGATAATGTGCAGTTTAACATCATGTCGGATGAAGATTTACAGTTTAACTTCATGCATGACGATGATGCAGTTTAAAGTCATGTAGGATGATAATGACCAGTTTAATGTCATGAAAGATGAAGATGAACAATTTATCATCATGCAAGATGATGATGTGGTTTAATGTCATGCAGGACGATAATGACCAGTTTAACATCATGACGGCTAAAGATGAACAGTTTAATTTCATGACAAATGAAGATGAACAATTTAACATCATGTAGGATGATGATGCAGTTTAAAGTCATGTGGGGTGATAATTAGCAGTTTAACGTCCTAACGGATGACATAAATTTTAACGTAATGTAGGACAAAGATGAACAGTATAACATCATGCAGGATGATGATGCCACACAGATTGTGTTGGTAGATGGTTGTTCATATCTACCCCATTCAATTGGTCTGGGATGAGGGTGGAATCTATATGATGGGATTTCCCTAAAATTTCCCGATCGTATGAATGGATGTTTTCCATGCATGAGCTGGGATACCTCATAGTGAGCCTTCCATGTGCTTGTGTTAATACCACATGGAGGACCTCTGTAGTTTATGCAACATGGTAGTTGGGATGACACAAAGGGTCGTAAGGGTGGTAGGGATGACAACATTCCCTCAGACCGGAGGGGAAATTAAGCTAGGAATGATAGTATGATGGGGTGATGGAGCCCGAATGTAATGGAAGCCTGGACGTTAGTACGATGAGGCGATGCGGCCTGGAAGATGTGGCAGCCTGGACGTCGGTACGGTGGGGGTGATGGAACCTAGATGGTGTGGAAGCCTGGATGTTGGTACGATAGGGGCGATGGAGCCCAGAAGGCATGGAATTCTTGACGCTGATACGATGGGGGTGATGTAGTTTGAAAGGATTGGAAGCCTGGACATTGGTACGATGAAGGAGATGGATCATGGAAGGCATGGAAGCCTGGAGGTCGGTACGATGAGGCGATGGAGCCCGGAAGGTGTGGAAGCCTCCCTGCTGAATGGTGGTTGTACGGGGAGCATCTCCGTAGTGCCTGGTGATAATGGTGTGGGGTCAACAAAAAACCGATAGATTTGAGTAAGGGGTCCCCATGCATGACCTCTTGAGGCTGCGGCGTCTGTGAGGATTCAATAGAGTCCGGTGGCGGATGCCACCTGCACGGCCTATTGAGGCGGCAGAGTCAGTGAGAAGCTGATGGGGTCGGGTGGCGAATGCCACATGCGTGACCTCATGAGGCGGTGTATTCAGCGAGGAGCCAATTGAGTCAGGTGGTGGATGCCACCTACGAGGCCTCTTGAGGTGGCAGAGTTATCAATGAACCAATGGAGTCGGGTGGAGGATTCCACCTGCGCGGCCTCTTGTGGTGGCGAGGATAGCGACGAGTGGATGGAGTTGGGTGGAGGATGCCACATGCGTGACCGCTGAAGGCGGCCGAGTAGGTGAGGAGCCAAAGGAGTCAGGTGGCGGGTGCCACCTACACGGCCTCTTGAGGCGGCGGGGTCGGCGAGGAGCCGAAGGAGCCGGGTGGCGGATGCCACTTGCAAGGCCTCTGGAGGCAGCGTCGTTGGTGAAGAGATGATGGAGTCGGGTGGCGGATGCCACCTCCGGGGCCTCTTGGGGCAGTGGAGTCAGCGAGGAGCCAATGGATTTGGGTGGCTGATGCCACTTACGTGGCCTATTGAGGTGGCGGAGTCAGTGAGTAGTCGATGGAGTGGGGTGGTAGATGCCACTTGTGCAACCTCTAAAGGCGGAAGAGTCAGCGCGGAGCCAATGGAGTCGGGTGGAAGATTCCACCTGCACGGCCTCTTAAGGAAGCGTATTTGGTGAGGAGCCAAAGGAGTGGGGTGGCGGATGCCACTTGCGTGGCCTCTTATGGCGTCAGAGTCAGTGAGGAGATGAAGGAGTCAAGTGCCGTATGCCACCTGCGCGCCCTTTTGAGGCGGTGGGGTTGGCAAGGAGCCGATGGACCATAGTCTTGACACACCTGATGATACTCATCCTCTCACATATGTAGGAGAGTGTATTCACATGGGTGATGCCTAAATTTTCCCAACATATTTGGTCTACTCTCTATTGATGAAGAAGAGCTTCACGTCGGGTTCACCATTTCTATTTACAATGCTTTCGCCAGGGTGCACGCATCCGTCTATGGAGGACGAGAAACTGTTGACCTACATTCGCGCTTTCCAAAGGCAGGTGGCATCTGTTCCTTGTTCATTAATGTTTCCTCCTTGATCAAAACAGGATGATGGGATGTCAGTTCTTCCTTTCATGGATTCATCCTCGGAACTCGTCTCCTAATCTAGGTCTCCCTCATAGATTAAGTCATGGTTCGTGAATCTCGTTCCTAGTTCCATATCTTCTTGGATGGTGGTTAATTACTCTGCATCCGTTATGACATTACATGGGGTATTTACATGGTAGAAACCATTGGTCGGAGTAGACGGTATCATCGGGCATGTCGAGGTATCTCTAGATGTGTGGACATTGGGGAACTTTTATTTTTCATTATAAGAGGGAATCTCAAGGGTGAAAAACCCAAGGTATCCCACATCAAATGTGGGGAATTATATGCCATGGGCATGTATCTGAGGTTTTCCTCAGTTTCCCATGTTTAACCTTGGGTTTTCCATGAGTTTAACGTCTATCATAGATGTTAATTCCAAAGGCATGCCTTCTGAGGTTTTCCTCAAGCATCTCATGTTTATCACGAGGTAGGCCATGAGTTTAACGTCTTACAGAGATGGAATGAGAGTGATCAAAACATCCCATAGAGGTGGATCGAATTGGAACATCCCAAGGAGGGAACACCTAGCAGATGGATGGTTCCGAATGCCCAATGAGGATAGATCCGAGGTGGTGTGCTCCATGTAGGTGAGATGTCACACCGTAATGGCTGATCTGAACACCACTGAAGGCAGATCAAGGAGAGTTCACCGCAGAATCGGGGACACCAAGGATTACTATTGGCTGGGATTGAACCTCAGGGAGGTTTCCTACATAAAATGTGTAGCCGATAGGGATCCTAACCCACGTAGTTCGAAGGGGGGATGAAATAGGGTGTACACAAAGTAAAACGACCCGGAGACATGTTGGGGCCTCCATACGAATTGCGGCCCAAGTACTGCTAGGAGTAGTGGAGAGGTGGATGTCATGATCCCACCGGGATGTGACAGCCTGGGTGAGAATTAGGATGGATGATTGAGAATTGAATGGAGTGGAGGGGGGATGATAATGGACCATCGTGAAGGTGACATATGTGTTGGTCTTGAGCCACGAAGAGACTTCCTACGTATCCCTGTGGCAGAGAATAAAAATCCTTGTAGTTTAGTGGGACGATGGGACACCTAAGGATGCGACCCATGATAATGGTCGCATGGATATGATCTGTAGGAAGTTGAACCTCCAGGTTGGGTCATGACCCTCCCGAAACACATAGGATCGAGGGACAGATCAGGATGAGACATGGGTGATGAGATTTAACCTCAGAGAGGCTTCTTATGTATCCCCGTGGTAGGGAATCAATGTCCACCTAGTTTTGAAGGAATGGGTTCCAACATGAAGGGGGTAAAAGCGACAAATGGATGATGGGATTGAGCCTCCAGGAGGCTTCCAATGTACCTTTCCTTGGAAAGGATCAAAGTTATCATAGTTCTGAATGGGTGTTGGGCTTACGCTCTAGTCTTCCCAAGGTGGTGGTGAACTAACATAGAGGGGTTTAGTGTGACCAATGGGTTATGGGATTGATAATCATGGAGGCTTCCTACGTACCCAAACATAGAAAGGATCTAAAAACTTATAGTTCAGGCGGGATGGTGAACCGATGTGAATGAGGATCTGGGGTCCCATGGGTAGTGGGCTTGAACCTCATGGAGGTTTCCTACGTACCCTTCCTTGGTAAAGATAAAAGTCCTTATAGTTCAGATGTGTGGTAAAATATGTGAAGGGGGTCAGAACTAATGGTTGTTTGTCCGGAACCTCATGGAGGATTCCAACGTAACTTGCCTTGGCAAGTATCAAAGACAACGTAGTTCAGGAGGTGTCGGGCAACTGACATGAAGGTTGACCTAGGTCCCATGGTTTTTGGGATTGAAACCCGTGGAGACTTCCTATGTACCTTGAATTGTCAAGGATCAAAGACCATGTACTTTAGGATATGGGGGAATTTGGGGCTTACACTCTGAGGCAACCCGAGGTGCTGATGAACCGATGTGAAGGAGGTCAGAATGACCAGGTGGTGGGCTAGAACCTCGTGGAGGCTTCCTACATACGCTGCTATGGCAAGGATCAAAGTCCACATAGTTTAGGTGGGTGTGGGGATTACACTATAGGCTTCCCAGGATGAGGCAGGAGTCTGTGAACCGACGTGAATTTGGACCAGGGGTTCAGGTGGATGGTGGGATTGAACCTCAAGGAGGCTTCCTACGTACATTACCTTGGAAAAGATCAATGTCCATGTAGTTCAGGTGGGTGGGGTGTGGGGATTACACTCTAGGATTTCCATGATGTATTTCATGGTCGGTGCCCACTTGAATCCCATGTGAGCCATTCTTTGTGTGAGAAACAAGAGATTGGAGAGACAACCTGATCACGTCACGAAAGTTGCGTCTGTGGGAAGTGGAGTGGGGATTACACATAGTTAGCGTCCCAATAAAGAAACCAGGGGCTTATGTGTGGTTAGAAGCTCGAGTAGGTTGGGACTTACTCCACGAGGGAGGCCTGAGTACCACTATGGAGCAGAAATGGTTGATGGGGATTAAGCAAGGAAGCTGCTCGGGTGCCACTATGGAGCGACAATGTTGAATGGGGCTTACGTAATGAAGCTACCCAAGTGCCTCTATGGAGTGGAAATAGTGAATGGGGATTATAAAAGGAAGTTGCCTGGGTGATGCTATGGAGCCGCAATATTGAATGGGGCTTACGCAAGGAAGCTGCCCGGGTGCCGCTATGGAGCGGCAATAGTGAATGGGGCTTACTCCGGGAAGATGCCTGTAATGTCTTCCTCAGGTCTGTCCATACGAGCATCCCAACAAACTAGTGGGTTGGGGACTTCACCTATTCACTTATTCACAATCGGGATAATGACAAGGAGCATTGGAATCAGTCCAAAGAAAGGGAGATGAAAAGTGTGAATTACATGCCGAATATTCAGAACGCAATGAGGGTGGTGTGGTGATGGAGGATAACTGTTGACCATGATCGAAACCCAAAATACATATCATGTTAGCATGAAACATGGAAAAACAAATGAGTGTCGACTTCTGACCATGTTTGAAATGCAGGTCCTGACTCGAAGTGTTGTCTAATGTCTTACGTGGCGTTGGCCCAGGACGGTAGCTGAGCCGAGGTGGCGTGGGACCAGACCATTAGGGAGTCCCTTTAGACATGGAAGTGGATGATGATCCGAATGAAGGACACACAAAGTGAGAGGTGGGGTGATGGAATGTTTTAATGGATTCTAGTGCTCTTGAGATTACGCCACTATAGTCATGGCATTAGGCATCATATACTGGGATCATAAGGAATCTCTTGTATTGAGTAAGAGGCGTCCTATATTTTTCATATAGGGTTCACTACAGTTTAAAGCCATATAGATAGGACTATTAGTCATCTAATGCTTGGAGCATAAGGCATCTCTTGGTTGGATCAAGGGCCATATTATGTTTGTCATATAGTGAATACTACAGTTTATATTTACGTAGAGAGGACTGTTAGGCATCTCATGATTGGAGCATAAGGCATTTCTTGGTTGGATCAAGAGGCATCCTATGTTTTTCATATAGGGAACAATATAGTTTATAGTCATGTAGAGAGGAATTTTGGGCATAATATGCCAAGAAATGGTTGGTGTTGGGTATTATGCAAGGGTGGCCCTTTCTAGATCGACCTGGCATAGGAGCCATGTTAATGAGTTTGGAGGAGTTTCCCAGGGAATGGTTCGAATCAAGGTACTTGGGTAATTGATAATGAGAATCTCAACTCATGACATGGGAATGGAACCAAGAGGAATATTCCTACTCAATGTGTTTCATGGTGTGCGGAGGAGTCTCTCATATCATGGTATTCCATAGGTGGAAGGTGGTGTGTATAAGGGAACAATGGAAAATCCCGACATCCCGGCATGAAATTTTCGCGATGTTGTTGTCCATTTTTCATGGGGGTCAGTGACGGTAGCGAAGGGACCGGCCCGAACAGCCAGGATCACAGCCTGGTACTGAGCTCGAGTGGGGGTGCGGGGGAAAAACACCCCGGTTTGAACCAGTGGGCGTGAAGGTAGGAGCTTCACAGAGGTTAAGTCTTCGCGAAGTAGCTTCACGGAGCAAAGGCGCTCAGGGATCATGTGGTCTTGTGAAGAATGGGATCACGGAGCATGGACTCACGGAGCATGGACTCATGGAGCATGGGCTCGTAGTGCATGGTCTCACGGAGTAGCAACGCGATGGATGCTACTCGCAGAGCATGGCCTCATAGAGACGCTTCTTGAAGGAAAGCGGAGCTCCTCGAACCGGGAGATCGGCCGCACAAGGGGAAAAGTAACCGTCTGGCGAATGGGGGTGAGATTTGTATTTATAGGGGAGAGGCACCCCCAAGCGGAGTGCGCTCGCCAGGAGGACAGAGCTTGCTCCACGATGGATCACATACGTCAAAGCGGCTCACAGAGCGTTTCCACCTCCTTGCTTTGTGACGGCTCGTGAATGTCAGAGGGATTCACAGAGTGTTACCGCCTCCTTACGTTACGACGGGTTCGCGAACATCAAAGGGGTTCGCGGAGCATCCCACCTCATTGCTTCATGACGACGCTCCACAATCGTGAAGGGGGCTTCGCAAATGGGCTTCGTGAACCAGTTTTCCAGCCCAAATTCAAGTGTCCCTAACTCCTAATTCATAACTCTGTTCAGGTCCTCCGACGTATCAAATCGAATCGTGAGAAATTTTGGCTATGATATTTATTATAATTTTATGTTTTTGATAAAAATTTGTTTTGTTTAAAAACTGAAATAAAGGGCATAATATTTCTCCATTTTATTTAATTAAAAAATCAAGATAAGGAATAAAATAATTGAAATTTAAAAATAAAATATCTAAAAATATTAAGGTTAATTCATATAATTATTATTAATACATGTTCTTTTAATATTAAATCATCAATTTAATGAAAAATAAACATCTTGATGACAAGCTTTTTCACCACATATACCGGTTAATGTTAAAATTATTTTTTCCCACATCTATGAATTTATTATGGTAAAATAGATTTAATAGTTATTTTAATAACAATATATATTCGGTATGTTTATCTATATATTTTTTGATCATATTTAATATAGAATATATTAAAAATTAATTACCAATGTTAATGTGTAAATGAGCTTACTGTTGGGTTAAACTAATAATATATGTGTTAAAATGGAAAAAAATTTGATTGAAATATATTTTTGGACTATTTTTATATTATCATATATCTGTCTTGGTAATTTTAAATCTTACTTCCTAGTAGAATGTGAATGACATGGGTATAAATTTTTATTTTAACAATTAAAAGGCTACCACTTACCGCACTTATTAAAGGCCACCACTCTCTTTTGTTTTCATCAAACTATAAGATCTATTTTACCTTGAAAATACCTACCCAAATATATTATGTAATTTCCACTACATATCATATAGGAACATATTTTATCATAAATACATCCTAAGAATCCTTTTGTTACTTACATAAATAGGTTATCTGAAGAAGAGGTGTCATGCTTAACTAAGGATATTTATATTATTACTTCTTCCACCTCATAAATATGTTATAAAATATGACTATATAATAAAAAAACAAAGTAACATAAAAATAATTTTTATATATGATAATTTAATAAACTAAATCAATATATTGTTCCATCTAATGGGAATATAATTTATCATTCGTGTGTATAACAGACTATAGCCTCGTGATACGATATGACTCATTTTTTCACATCGATTATAATAGAATATTATAATTATGAATTTTATTTATATATATGTTATTTTCAACATTAATATGCCTAGATAATTATGATATCATTTACACCTTATTAATTTTAATTCAATGAGGGATACTATAACATTACTCGTGGGTGTAGTGGACTACCGCCTCCTGAAGTGACATGATCTGTTTTTCACAAACGCTTCTAATGGAAGGTAAAACAGTAATGTCAATGATATATATATATATATAATAAATTAAGATAATATTACTTATACAAATTATATTATGATGATATAATATATAATTATCTTTTTTACCTTTTTATTCACTGAAAAATGATAATGATGTTCATGCATATCTGTAGACAACCACCTCCATGAAGTGATGTGATCCCTTTTTCATCACCACCAAACATGGATCATATATATAGATATTTTTTAATTTAATAAAAGAATTTAGTATTTCTAACGTTATTTTCATTATGGGAGAGTAAAATATTACTTACAATATTTTAAAAAATTATATTTTAAAAATGGAAACATTACTCTTCCGTACGTTTGAAATACCCTCTACATGAATGCACTGGATTTAATTTTTCATAACTAGTATGAAAGGATGATTTTTAAATTATAAATTAGTAATATATAATATGTATATTACATAATTATAATTTTGTTGATTTTGAAACCATGGACACTTTGACCATGATCAACACACAGAACCCGTTTTGAAATAGTGAACCAGACATCCTCAGAACATCATACGTGATTTTGGATATTTAATTATTAAAACATGTCAATGAAAATAAATAAATAAAATGTTTAATGAATTTTATATTAAACAGATAAATGGTTATCGAGAAAAAATTAACTGATATAATCTTGTTATACAAGAGTAAAATTATATATATTGATTCTGTGGACTCGATTTAAGGCCTTATCATTTAACTTTAATTTATATGAGACATATTCTATATTCAGAAATTATATTTACACTCCACTGTATACGATTATCAAGGATTTAGTTTTTTATTTGTTTCATTAAAATTACATTGATTTCATAATTCATATGTGGTTCTCCCTTTCATGAGGTTTTGATCTTATGCATAACAATGTTTCAAGGGGTTTCATCTAATTTTTTTCATTGAGGTATATTTTATTGTTGTGAAACTAATTTATTTTATATTTTATGTATAATACAAAATTTAATTTTGATATCATGAAAATTAAATATATATTTTTATTTTATTTTTCAATATTAATTATTTAATCTAATGGGATTTCACTTTAATTTTTTTGTGGTAAATAATTTTATAACTCAATTTCTTTTCATTGAGATATATTAATTCCTCAATGTATTTGAAATTATATGATTATGTTTGTAATGAATTTTGATAATATACTATTTTGTTTCTACTCATATAATTTGTATTTACATTTTCACTCATAGTTTATTCATTTTTTAATTCTCACTTCATTGTTAAGACCATTATATTTGGCACCCATCTAAAATATTATTCTTTGGGCCATACATTATGTTACTCATAGATCTTTTTTTGAGATGTATCTAATGTCCCATTTGACAAGTTATATCATCAAATTTCTTATATTGATGTTATTTAATGTTTCATTTGAATTTATTATTTTTGTCGTCTTACGCATAATGAGTACTAAAGTGTAAAATCCCTCATGATTCAGTCTTATTTTATATTGGAATTGTTTATACATAAATTTAAAATAGCTTACATTATTTAATCATTTTATAATAAACTCCTTTAATTTCATTATCCTTATTATATCCACAAAATTTTCATCTATTATTAGTATTTTCTACTTTTTGGTACTAAATATTATTTAATAAAAAGATCTTAAGAAAATCTGAATTGATATCCAAATTAATTAAAATAATATTTCATCCAAATCCTTGTATTATAAAATATTTATAAATAATGTTTTACTGTGATTGTTTAAATAAATTCTGATCCATAAATTACATTTAAAAAATTTCGTAAAATGGAATATTCTATCAATTTTCTGAATGACGCACATTTTAAATTTCACTGAAAATGTGAAAGTTATAATTGTTTTAACATACTCATCATGAATAAAATTTTACATCTGCAATACCAATATATGTTTTAATTAATTGCTTTTTTATATAAAATTCAATTTTTTAATAAAAATATTTATTTATTAATCGAGAATGATTTAGATTTTAAGTAGTTTTTAGAAAAATTTATAGGTTATTTTCATCAATAAATGTTCTAGGTTATGTTTGAAAATAATTTACTATATAAGATGACATCATTTGATGTTACTAAATGTGAAGATTTTATTTTTCTCAAGAATGATTTTAATGATATATTAATGTTATTTCCATTCATAAATATCAATAAAACTTGATGTTACTTATGCTCCATTAGGATATGTTGAACTGATAAAATTCTTATTGTTTATCCTCGTATATTATGATTATTTCATTATATGTCGTGAGTGCATTTATTTTTCATGGGATTAAAAGGATTCAATGATATTTTCATTGAACCATGTTTTTCATGAGTTAGTAGGGTTTTTAAAGGACTAATGTATTTTTTATGTTTTTTGTGATGATAATAACATTTTCCAATTTTATGATAATGATGTGATTATATTTAATAATTTATGATGGAAGGTAGTCATATTATAAACAAATGATGGGTGGTTATGTTATTAACACATGATGGGTGGATTTATGATAAAATAAAGATTAGTGTTTTAATGTTAAAAAAGAATGGGTGGGTCCATGATACCACACAAATGAGTTGGGAAATCTGGAGATGGAAGCCCACTATATTTTTTTTGTAACACCCCAAGCTTCTACGGTACTCTTCTCTTTGAATAATGTGATAGCGTGTGTTGTACGCAACACCGAGTTCTAACACACCATAACTAATCAAACTAGCCGTTATGAATAGTAATACCTACTTTTTTAAATTATATATTTTATATTTGAAAATGGACTTCATTTTTGGATTCGGAATATCAAATTTATCCTAAGGTGAAATTTTGGTACATTTCGGATAACTTTCATATTTTGATGAATAGTGAAAATTACTAAATTTTAATTAAAAACAACATTTTTAATCAAAATAATTAATAGTGATAAATTATGAATTTGAGTGGTTTTAAAGTATATTTAGAATATATTTTTACCATTTAATATAATGTTGGTCATTGGACATAATTTTACAATTAAACCGAACATAAATGAGTGTCAATCTTTTGATAGTTATTATCTCTTTAAAACACGCTTTTTGTTTTGACAGCGGGAATTAATTTTAAATTAATTTCTGCCACTTCTGTGTTTTGAATTTAGGAAAATGGATTCCATATTTGGAATCAGGATGTTCAAATTGTGTAAATAGGTAACTTTTATTTTTAGACATTTTGAATAATTACTGCGGTAAATATTTTATTTACCAAGGTTAAGGGTAAATCCGATAAATAAGGGTTAAAAAATAATATTATAATAATACTAAATTACCCTAAAACGTGTCTTAACCCTATTGGTTGATACATGGTCGACCATGGGAATCTTTGGGTCTATTTTGGGACCCCATGGATCCACTTGTAAGTGATAATGACACTTTATTTTAATTAAGTTAAAATGAATACAAAAATGACACAAGCATATAGCTTTTAGAAAAACAATTGTTACATAGGGTTATATATGTTGGATTTTAGATTATAAATATTAATTAGAAAGCTAAAAAGATTTCCTACATAAGGATATTTTATTTATAATTTTTAGACATTAAATGATTTATTTTATTTATGACACAATGATGATGCAGTAATCACTATAATAGTGAAACATTAAAATAATTGATATTATAAATACCCAAATAAATATAATATGAAACTTTTAATGCATTAAACTAATTTTCTAGGATAATATGATATATTAGGATTGATTTAATTGACTTTGTTCGAAGTAATCAATCTGTTATGAGTTTCACAAAAATCAACTATTGAATAGTGTCAAAATTGACATAAAAGAGTTCTTAAAACAAATATTATATTATTAATTGATATTAAATTTCTAAAAATCTAAGGATCGGCCAAGAGACTTATATCATGATAGGTTAATCATTAATGTACCACTTGGGGGTAGCTTGGATGTATATAGTAAGTTTATTAACCATATCATATAAAAATACAAAGAGACATTGTAAAAGTGAAACTAATTAACTTAGAGTTAATACTTAAAGATAAGGTTAATATAAGTACCCAAACCTGTCTAAATTCTATTGGTTGAGTGGTTTTCGACCTATCCCCACCTTAACCTTTGAATAATAAGATTTGGAGCCATTAGAAACCGAATATGAATTTATTATAAATTAATATTTCTAGCTTTTCCAAAGGTGCCCCTCACCCCTCTTATAAAAGGGCACTCCTCCTTCTCATTTCTTCACACCTCTCAAGCCACTTGGCTCGTCCAAACTCTTCCCAAATAAGATCCCCACATCCCTCTCCTCCTCCTTGAAGCTTCCCCTTAGGCAGAAATCATTTCAAGAAGTCCTTTGGTTCCAACCAAAGTGAGTTACCTAAATTAAAGGTAACGATTTCTCTTAAATTATTTTCCTTTATTTTGCTTCTCCAACCCCCAAACTCTTTTTATTTCCTTTCTTTTGTAACAACACCAGTATCCTCAATATACTAGGATGTTGTTATAAGAAGGATTCAAACTACACATACACACAACTCTATCTAATGGATGATGAACATAATGTTTCTGTGGATGGCAAACTAACGCCTCACGAAACGATGATTGTTCAAATACATCTTACCGCCTCTCATGGTGGCCATTATGATGGCACTGTAATTAAATATGATATTAATGATATATATTTTATATATAAGCTTCTGTAATTCCATTTTATTTCATACCATTATTCGTTTCATGTTGTATATACATACGATAATTTCATTTGAGGAAGTGCGGACTACCGCCCCCTTAAAATGATATGACTCGTTCATACCACACATGGAACGTATAAAGGATGGTGTTAATGAACTTAAGTAAAATATATAAAATATTATATTATACTGGAATAGTAATATACCTATGTATCATTTGGATTCAATTCTTTTAAAATAAAAATTAAATGGAAGTAGCGTTCGTGCGTACGTACGGACTACCGTCTCCACGAACGCGGTGAGATCCATCCTCCATCGTATCCATTCAAGTATTATTCTCATTTTAGGGTTCAAAATAATGTTAATATCATTCTGATTATGAATAAGATTTAATCTATCCATTACAAACATGTCTTACGTAACCAAACATTTAAGAAGAACGAATCGATTATCACCTGAAACGACGATAATACGAAGATATTATTAATAAAGCAATGTTAAAAGATCATATATGATATCATATTAATGTATATGATTCTTGTATAATTTAATAACAATTATTTCACCATTATACAGTTGTTTAACCGACCCCAACAAAGGAAAAGTACAAGGTAAGGGTTTACTTTACAACCTCTTCATTATCCATGGTTGTTTATACGTAATAATCTACTGGGATCTCTTTATCATCCACATCCATGTTTCTTAAAAATGCATTTCAAAACATTTTTACTATTTACTAGAATATGAGTTAAAGTCATTTATACCCTTTTTGACTTTTATAAGTGGTTTATAAAGGAATCTTTCGGTCGTTTTCAAAACAAGGTCCTTTTTAACCTTTTCGACAGAATTAAGGTAAGAATGTTTTTTTAACTTATACGGCGGGTGCGGCTATTTTCCGCCGTTATAAAATCTTCAGAGCTTCCCTTACAAGATTATAAGAATATTTTGCAAAGAAAATGTTTTATTTTATATGGATCTTAAATGATTTCAAAATAAAAGGAGATATTTCTTTTAAAAGAATTTTGATTTCATCTATGTCAACATCCTTTGATGGATTTTAAGATTATTTGAAGTTGATTTATTATGATACAAAACTTCTATATTGTATTGAAGGTTTTGTGATATGTTTGACTGTGGATGTGCTATTTTTATACCATTCATAGTTTATGGTGAAAGTATTGACATTTCGTATGCTAGTTTTAATACGAATGTTTATGTTATGTTTAAACCTTTTCATATGGGAATGCATTGGACTTAATAAGTGACGGGTGGATCCCGCTATAGCTCCTCGATGCATCGGTAGGTCTCATGAGACAGACTAGTGTCTTGGCACAAGGCCTTGAAAAAATCTTATTTGTAGTCTTGGCACGAGGCCTTGACTATGTGGTTATGATAGTCTGGCATTATGCATTCCAACATTATGAAAGTGGTTATTGATTTTTGCATGTGATTATTCGATTAGTAGAATATCCATGTGAATAAGTAAATGGCATTATTTCATTTTATTTATGTCATACCATGTTGAAAGTTCATGTTTAAAAGGCTTTTGTTTTAGTTATACATTGCCTTAAATGTTTATTGTTATTTATGAAAGTTTCCGCTATATTGTTATCCTTACTGGGCATTTGAGCTCACCCCTTTTCTATGTTTTATTTTTCCCAGGAAGTGAAGAAGTAAATTATGAATGAACTGCAGGGATATTATGTGGGGATATGAGTGTGGATTATGGAGACATTATGTTATTGTAGTAGTTTTTCATTTTATGATGTAATGTAAAACTTATGAATATATCTAGTGTTTCCAAGTCTACTAAACCAATCGGTCTTTCGAGATTTGATCTTTCTCGTGATCATGCCAATGTTATGTAATAATGCACCGACTCTGGGTAACTGGGGTCGGGGCGTTACAGTTGGTATCAAAGGAAGTTTAGTACAAACCTTGGAAGCTAGATTTAGATAAACTCTGATTAGAGCACGTAGACCTAAGATGAACTTTGAGGATTAGTATAGAAGAACTTCCTAGAATTTTGGTATTGTGGAGATTTTGTGAGTTTTCCAAGCAATACATCCCTGTCTGGATACGAGCAGGTAGAGGCGGTTCTGGCACAGATGTACCTAGGGGTAAAACCCGAAAACACCGCTTTGAGCTAGACTCGAACAGGAACTGGTGCACGACAACGGGCCTTGCTGCACTCTTTGTTACGACACTCCCGGGGGATATGCTTAGGATAACTCTCATTTTCTTTACAAATCTTTTTTAAGGGATTATGAGTATATAATTCCTCAAAGAAAACATTATTATGATTATGGATTATATCCATAAATAGTTCAATTTATGTTAAGTGTTTTATAAGTATGGGATTATGTATTTTGATTCATAAACTGATCTAGTTTATGCCATTGTTTAGAAATGGCGCCTAGTGGAAGAAATGGAAACCGTATCAATGCACGCACTCCATGTAGGGATTGCCCTCCTGCTCAAGATAATTATAGTGGGGATGGTGATGCAACTGGTGCTGATCAGCTAATCACAGTACTGGGACAACTTACTCAGGTTATGAATAATAACCTTACCCGTATGGAGCACCCTGATCCTCAGCGTGTAGGATCAATGTTAGATCGATTAATGAGGCAACAACCACCAACGTTCAATGGGAATACAAATCCCTTAGTAGCTGAGCAATGGATATTTTCCCTAGAGAAAATATTTCAGGCTTTGGGGAGCAGTGAAAGGGAAAAAGTTATCATGGCAGTTTACCGCCTCACTGGAGATGCTGATCAATGGTGGTCATTGATTCAGAACATGAAGGAAGATGATGAAGTATCAAATATGTAATGGAGGGATTTCAAAGATCTGTTTTTAGAAAAATACTTCCCTCGCGACCATCGAGCAGATATGGAAAGGCAATTTCTGAGTCTGAGACAGAAGGAGGATGAGAATGTCACAAAGTATGAGGCTAACTTTACAAGGTTAGCGAGGTATGCTGGAGATTATATTCGCAACCCAAGAAGTAATATTGATAGTTTCTTTTATGGGTTAAAACCATTTCTCCGTCGAGCGTTAGTCTCACAATCCTTTTCATCGTACGAAGACATTGTCTCATGTGCTATCAAGACCGAAAAGGAATTCTCTAAGTCTTATGACTTTAAAGCAAAGAAAGAGAAGAAGAGACCTGCTGATTAATCTGGGAATGGAAATAAGGGGAAGAAGGGAAAGGTTGAATATCCATCTTGTGGTAAATGTGGGAAGAAACATCCTGGTACTTGCTTGAAGGGAATGTGAGTCTGTTACAAGTGTGGTGAAAAAGGCCACCAAGCTCATGATTGCAAGGGGAAGAAGGAAGCTACCAACGTTCAGTGCTACAATTGCAGGGAGATGGGGAATTATGCAAATGCATGTCCTAAGCGTCAGGAGAACTTACCTCAGAAAAGGCCAAGGGATCAAGGCCAGGCTTATGCTATCACTACTGCTGAGGTAGAAGCTCCGAAAGACGTGGTGGCAGGTAATTTAATGGTTTCCTCAAGTTTAGCAAATGCATTATTTGATTCTGGATCGTCGCATTGTTTCATATCTTCCCAGTTTGCTAAGAAAATTAGATATTTCCAATTTTATTTAATAAGGGAGTTGTCAGTTAAAACTCCTAAGGGAAGTATCGTTGCAACAAAGTTTTGTGAATCAGTCCCCATTAGAGCACATAAATTTTCTTTATCTGCTGATTTCATCGTCATACCTATGATTGAGTTTGATATAATCCTCGGTATGGACTGGCTTTCGGACTATGATGCGAAGATTTATTTTAAGAAGAAAGAGGTTACGATTCTTGATGATAATGATAAGGAGAACCTTATTTTTAGAGCAGAATCGTCACCACCTAATTCTTATTTAGATCCACCCCCAGTAGCTCAACTTAATTCAATTATTGGGGAGGAAGAGAATGAAATAACTGTCGGTGAGGAAAGGAATGTTCAAATAGAGGATGTACCTGTTGTGAAAGAATTTGTAGATGTATTTCCGGAAGATTTACCTGGACATCCTCCAGAACGAGAAGTTGAGTTTTCTATTGATTTGATTCATGGATCAAGGCCTATATCGAAGACCCCTTATAGAATTTCCACTGTAGAGTTAGTCGAACTAAAGAAACAACTAGAGGAATTGAGTAATAAGGGATTTATTCACCCTAGTGTTTCTCCATGGGGAGCCCCTGTTCTTTTTGTTAAAAAGAAAGATGGATCTATGAGGTTATGTATCGACTACAGGGAGATCAATGCTATAACGATAAAGAACAAGTATCCCCTACCTCGTATTGATGATTTATTTGACCAACTGCATGGAGCTCAATACATTTCAAAGATTGACCTTTGATCTGGATACCATCAGTTGTGTGTGAAGAAGGAAGACATTCCGAAGACAGCATTTCGAACCAGGTACGGGCATTACGAGTTTACTGTAATGCCGTTTGGATTGACTAATGCACCCTCTGTATTCATGGATCTAATGAATAGAGTTTTCAAGGAGTATCTCGATGAATTTGTGGTGGTATTTATTGATGATATCTTGGTATACTCCAAAACCTACGAAGATCATGAAAATCACTTGCACATTATCTTGAAGACTCTGAGGAGGCATGAATTATATGGGAAGTTTAGCAAGTGTGAATTCTGGCTTTAGGAGATTTCTTTTCATGGCCATATTGTCTCTAAATATGGAATCACTGTTGATCCTTCTAAGAACAAGGCAATCCAAGAATGGCCAGCACCTACGAGTATAACTGAGGTACGTAGTTTTATTGGTTTGGCAGGTTATTATCGACGTTTCGTCCAGAATTTTGCCTGATTGGCTAACCCATTAACGAAGCTCACACGAAAAGGGGTTAAATTTGTTTGGACAAAAGTGTGTGAAGAATGTTTCGAAGAACTGAAGCGAAGATTAGTCAATGCTCCTATATTGACTCTACCATCGGGGAATGATGGGTTTGTTATTTATATTGATGCATCGAAGAAAGGACTTGGCTGTGTCCTTATTCAGAATGATAGAGTTATTGCCTATGCATCACGACAGTTGAAAATTCATGAAAAAAACTATCCTACTCATGATCTCGAGTTAGCATCAGTGATCTTTGCTTTGAAGATATGGAGGCACTACCTCTATGGTGAAAAATGGGAGATTTATACTGATCACAAGAGTTTGAAGTATATTTTCTCCCAAAAGGAACTCAACATGAGGCAAAGGAGATGGCTTGAATTACTCAAGGATTATGATTGTACGATACACTACCACCCAGGGAAGGCAAACAAGGTGGCAGATGCTTTGAGTAGAAAAGACCATGGAGTTTTGAACAATATGATAATTGAAAGGGATCCAATTTTCATGGATCTAGTGAAGATGGACATGGGAATAACCAGGGAAGGTGAAACATCAATGCTTTTTCAAATGGTTGCCAAACCATCTTTACTAGAAAGGATTAAGAGTTCTCAGACCGATGATGAAGAATTCCAAAAGAAGATTAAAGCTGTGAATGATGGGAGATTGAGAGACTTTTTGTATGAAGATGGAATTTTGAAATTCGGGAAGAGACTTTGTGTTCCCAGTATACCTGATCTAAAAAGGGAATTTCTGGATGATGCTCATAGTTCCAATTTCTCTATACACCCTGGGAGCACCAAAATGTATAGATATTTGAAGGAACATTTTTGGTGGGACAACATGAAGATGGAGATTGCTGATTTTGTGTCAAGATGTATGGTTTGTCAACAAGTGAAAGCTGGAAGGCAACAGCCTGGAGGAGTCATGCAACCTCTTCCCATACCGGACTGGAAATGGGACAATGTTACGATGGACTTTTTCATGGGGCTACCAAAGACTCCTAGAAGGAATGATGCAATATGGGTTATTGTTGATCGTCTTACCAAGACAACACATTTTCTTGCTATAAGAGAAGATCTACCCCTGGAACATCTAGAAAGACTATATATTAATGATGTTGTGAGACTTCATGGAGTACCCCTATCGATTGTTTCTGATCGTGATCCCCGTTTTACTTCAAGATTCTGGAAAAGTCTTCCGAAATCCCTGGATACTGAACTTCATTTGAGCACTGCTTACCACCCTCAGACAGACGGACAATCATAACGGACTATTCAAACCTTAGAAGACATGTTGAGATCTTGCTCACTTGACATTCAGGGTATGTGGGATCAATATTTACCTTTGGTAGAATTTTCCTATTACAATAGCTTCCATTCAAGTATTCAGATGGCACCATATGAAGCGTTATATGGAAAGAGATGTCGTACACCAACCTTTTGGGATGACGTTGGTGAAAGAAAACTTGTAGGCCCAGAACTGGTGGAGGAAACAGTGGAAAAGGTGAAGGTAATCCAAAATCACATGAAAGCATCTCAAAGTAGGCAGAAGAGCTATGCCGATAATAGAAGGAAGGATTTGGAATTTCAGGTCGGTGATCATGTTTTCCTAAAGGTATCTCCATGGAAGGGAGTCATACGTTTTGGTTAGAAAGGTAAATTGAGTCCCAGGTATATCGAACCTTTCGAAATTCTAGAACGAATTGGGGTTGTAGCTTACCGATTGGCAATGCCGCCAAGTCTCTCCAAAGTTCACGATGTGTTCCACGTATCTCTGTTGAGAAAATACATGCCTGACCCAACGCATGTACTCACCTATGAGGAATTAGAACTGGAACCCGATCTGTCTTATTGTGAAGAGCCCGTCAAGATTCTTGATACAAGAGAATAAGTACTGAGAAACCGAACGACACGTCTGGTAAAAGTTTTGTGGAGAAATCATAAGATGG
This sequence comes from Viscum album, assembly GCA_963277665.1. Taxonomy (NCBI): domain Eukaryota; kingdom Viridiplantae; phylum Streptophyta; class Magnoliopsida; order Santalales; family Viscaceae; genus Viscum; species Viscum album. The sequence goes on along the minus strand of OY728119.1, from coordinate 1,004,969,048 downwards.
AAGAGGCAACGTGGGAACCCGAGGAACTTATGATGAAGAACCACCCGAGTCTTTTTATGCAGTAATACCCTAGAAATTGCGAGGACGCAATTATTTGAAGGAGGGGAGAATGTAACACCCCAAGCTTCTACGGTACGCTTCTCTTTGAATAATGTGATAGCGTGTGTTGTACGCAACACCGAGTTCTAACACACCATAACTAATCAAACTAGCCGTTATGAATAGTAATACCTACTTTTTGAAATTATATATTTTATATTTTAAAATGGACTTCATTTTTGGATTTGGAATATCGAATTTAGCCAAAGGTGAAATTTTGGTACATTTCGGATAACTTTCATATTTTGATGAATAGTGAAAATTACTAAATTTTAATTAAAAACAACTTTTTTAATCAAAATAATTAATAGTGATAAATTATGAATTTGAGTGGTTTTAAAGTATATTTAGAATATATTTTTACCATTTAATATAATTTTGGTCATTGGACATAATTTTACAATTAAACCGAACATAAACGAGTGTCAATCTTTTGATAGTTATTATCTCTTAAAAACACGCTTTTTGTTTTGACAGCGGGAATTAATTTTAAATTAATTTCTGACACTTCTGTGTTTTGAATTTAGGAAAATGGATTCCATATTTGGAATCAGGATGTTCAAATTGTGTAAATAGGTAACTTTTATTTTTAGACATTTTGAATAATTACTGCGGTAAATATTTTATTTACCATGGTTAAGGGTAAATCTGGTAAATAAGGGTTAAAAAATAATATTATAATAATACTAAATTACCCTAAAACGTGTCTTAACCCTATTGGTTGATACATGGTCGACCATGGGAATCTTTGGGTCTATTTTGGGACCCCATGGATCCACTTGTAAGTGATAATGACACTTTATTTTAATTAAGTTAAAATGAATACAAAAATGACACAAGCATATATGTTTTAGAAAAACAATTGTTACATAGGGGTATATATGTTGTATGTTAGATTATAAATATTCATTAGAAAGATAAAAAGATTTCCTACATAAGGATATTTTATTTATAATTTTTAGACATTAAATAATTTATTTTATTTATGACACAATGATGATGCAATAATTACTATAATAGTGAAAAATTAAAATAATCGATATTATAAATACCCAAATAAATATAATATGAAACTTTTAATGAACTAAACTAATTTTATAGGATAATATGATATATTAGGATTGATTTAATTGACTTTTTTTGAAGTAATCAATCTTTTATGAGTTTCACAAAAATCAACTATTGAATAGTGTCAAAATTGACATAAAAGAGTTCTTAAAACAAATATTATATTATTAATTGATATTAAATTTTTAAAAATCTAAGGTTCGGCCAAGAGACTTATATCATGATAGGTTCATCATTAATGTACCACTTGGGGGTCGCTTGGATGTATATAGTAAGTTTATTAACCATATTTATAAAAATACAAAGAGACATTGTAAAAGTGAAACTAATTAACTTAGAGTTAATACTTAAAGATAAGGTTAATATAAGTACCCAAACCCGTCTAAATTCTATTGGTTGAGTAGTTTTCGACCTATCCCCACCTTAACCTTTGAATAATAAGCTTTGGAGCCATTAGAAACCGAATATGAATTTATTATAAATTAATATTTCTAGCTTTTCCAAAGGTGCCCCTCACCCCTCTTATAAAAGGGCACTCCTCCTTCTCATTTCTTCACACCTCTCAAGCCACTTGGCTCGTCCAAACTCTGCCCAACTAAGCTCCACACATCCCTCTCCTCCTCCTTGAAGCTTCCCCTTAGGCAGAAATCATTTCAAGAAGTCCTTTGGTTCCATCCAAAGTGAGTTACCTAAATTAAAGGTAACGATTTCTCTTAAATTATTTTCCTTTATTTTGCTTCTCCAACCCCCAAAATCTTTTTATTTCCTTTCTTTTGTAACAACACCAGTATCCTCAATATACTAGGATGTTGTTATAAGAAGGATTAAAACTACACATACAAACAACTCCATCTAATGGATGATGAACATAATGTTTCTGTGGATGGAAAACTAACGCCTCACGAAACGATGATTGTTCAAATACATCTTACCGCCTCTCATGGTGGCCATTATGATGGAACTGTAATTAAATATAATATTAATGATATATATTTTATATATAAGCTTCTGTAATTCTATTTTATTTCATACCATTATTCGTTTCATGTTGTATATACATACGATAATTTCATTTGAGGAAGTGCGGACTACCGCCCCCTTAAAATGATATGACTCGTTCATACCACACATGGAACGTATAAAGGATGGTGTTAATGAACTTAAGTAACATATATAAAATATTATATTATACTGGAATAGTAATATACCTATGTATCATTTGGATTCAATTCTTTTAAAATAAAAATTAAATGGAAGTAGCGTTCGTGCGTACGTACGGACTACCGTCTCCACAAACGCGGTGAGATCCATCCTCCATCGTATCCATTCAAGTCTTATTCTCATTTTAGGGTTAAAAATAATGTTAATGTCATTCTGATTATGAATAATATTTAATCTATCCATTACAAACATTTCTTACGTAACCAAACATTTAAGAAGAACGAATCGATTATCACCTGAAACGACGATAATACTAAGATATTATTAATAAAGCAATGTTAAAAGATCATATATGATATCATATTAATGTATATGATTCTTGTATAATTTAATAACAATTATTTCACCATTATAAAGGAGGTTAACCGACCCCAACAAAGGAAAAGTAAAAGGTAAGGGTTTACTTTACAACCTCTTCATTATACAAGGTTGTTTATACGTAATAATCTACTGGGATCTCTTTATCATCCACATCCATGTTTCTTAAAAATTCATTTCAAAACATTTTTATTATTTATTAGAATATGAGTTAAAGTCATTTATACCCTTTTTGAATTTTATAAGTGGTTTATAAAGGAATCTTTCGGTCGTTTTCAAAACAAGGTCCTTTTTAACCTTTTCGACAGAATTAAGGTAAGAATGTTTTTTTAACTTATACGGCGGGTGCGGCTATTTTCGGCCGTTATAAAATCTTCAAAGCTTCCCTTACAAGCTTATAAGAATATTTTCAAAGAAAATGTTTTATTTTATATGGATCTTAAATGATTTCAAAATAAAAGGAGATATTTCTTCTAAAAGAATTTTGATTTCATCTATGTCAACATCCATTGATGGATTTTAAGATTATTTGAAGTTGATTTATTATGATACAAAACTTATATATTGTATTGAAGGTTTTGTGATATGTTTGACTGTGGATGTGCTATTTTTATACCATTCATAGTTTATGGTGAAAGTATTGACATTTCGTATGCTAGTTTTAATACGAATGTTTGTGTTATGTTTAAACCTTTTCAAATGGGAATGCATTGGACTTAATAAGTGACGGGTGGAGCCCGCTATAGCTCCTCGATGCATCGGTAGGTCTCATGAGACAAACTAGTGTCTTGGCACAAGGCCTTGACAAAATCTTATTTGTAGTCTTGGCACGAGGCCTTGACTATGTGGTTATGATAGTCTGGCATTACACATTCCAACATTATGAAAGTGGTTATTGATTTTTGCATGTGATTATTCGATTAGTAGAATATCCATGTGAATAAGTAAATGGCATTATTTCATTTTATTTATGCCATACCATGTTGAAAGTTCATGTTTAAAAGGCTTTTGTTTTAGTTATACATTGCCTTAAATGTTTATTGTTATTTATGAAAGTTTCCGCTATATTGTTATCCTTACTGGGCATTTGAGCTCACCCCTTTTCTATGTTTTATTTTTCCCAGGAAGTGAAGAAGTAAATTATGAATGACCTGCAGGGATATTATGTGGGGATATGAGTGTGTATTATGGAGACATTATGTTATTGTAGTAGTTTTTTATTTTATGATGTAATGTAAAACTTATGAATATATCTAGTGTTTCCAAGGCTACTAAACCAATCGGTCTTTCGAGATTTGATCTTTCTTGTGATCATGCCAATGTTATGTAATAATGGACCGACTCTGGGTAACTGGGGTCGGGGCGTTACATTTTTATCCCATTTGGAATAATTATATGAATATAGTGTCCAAATAACAGATAACATTTTCCTTATTATTTTTATGGGTTTTAAATTTCTTCTTTTGATCATGATTGATATCACTTGGATCAAGATTATTGACATTGATGACCCTTTCCTTTGTTAATGACTTAAGCCTTATTTTCATATATGATGATCTTGGTATTGATAGGTATGAATATTATAATATTACTATGATTTAAATTGATTATTTCATCATACACTTAATATCATCTTTTTAACTTATGAAATTTATTTGTTAGTTATGTTGTTTAGAATTATTGAAAATTTGATCTCTCCTAAATTTTGTTTCATTTTCAATAGTTGATTAATAATTCTATAAAATGAATCATTTATTACAATGGTTTTATATGGATATTGATTTATATTTAATGATAAAAAGTTAAAGTATGTTTTAATGGAATAAACATTCATTTGATTACGTGGGAATTTTTTATGTATAAATTTTTCTTAAATATATATAAATATTAACTTAAAAAGTAATTGTGTAAGTGCGTGATATAATATATCACTTTAATTTTTATTTTGTATGTAAAAAGTTTGGTCACATTTATTGGAATTAATGAATAAATTTTATAATTTATAATTTTAGAACTTGACCCATGAGTGCAGGTTGAGGGATGTTATACTATGTTACACATTTTATAATTTTATGTGATTTTTTAATCAAAACTACATTTTTTTAGTAAAACAAATTTTATTATGGTTTAATAATGTTCATTCAATTAAATTTTATAAAGGGAAAAAAATCACCTTGATTTTGAAATACCAATTCAAGGGGAATCATAATTTACAAGATATTGGTAAACAAATATTCTTATGCTTAACATGAATGTTTTTAAAAAAATGGGCATTAATTTAGATTTATAAATTTATATTAAATATAATTTTTTAAACTTTTTCAACTTAAATAATAAAAAAGTTAAGAAATTTATTATAATTAACTAGTTCTGATTTTATAATGAGTATATTTTTGGGGCTAATGAATAGTAAGCCTTTTAAAAGTAGGTCACCATAGTAAAGGCTAAAATTGGTTAATTAAGGTAACAAATGTGGGATAAATTATAATAATGTATAAAAAAATTAATTTTATTAATTTTATTTGAATAGAATCATCCTATATTAAAATATATTTAAATTTTGGTATATTTTTCTTTAATAATGGCCAATATAATTTATTATGTAAAGACAGAGTACAAAAAAATCATAATAATATTGTCATTTATAAAGTGAATGGGGATTGGGTCAATATTATAAAATATTTTCCACTTATGATCATCATTCAATTATATAATCCTATTATTGGCCATTAATGACTATGTATCCTTTAAAAGAATTAACTATTAAAATGGTTAAGAGGATGGAAACATTAAGATAAAATTATAAATAAGATAAAAATTGTTTGAATTTTATTTGAATTTATTTCCACCATATAGAATTAAAAAAAAAAATTATATTTATCTACCTCTGGGTTAGTATAACATATATAATTCCATTGTTTTGAATAATTACATACGAAATGATCCCCTCACTTATAAAAGAGATGATATGTTTCATTCTTCGTCACACATTCATGATCCAAATAGCATGATATAAAAACAGAATATGTAATTAATAATTTTACTATAAAAATTAAAATGGATTTTTATTTATAAAATTCTAACCAATGGAACCAAAATAATAGATCCTAAGGTTGTTTCTGAAAAAATAGGTAACCATATTAATTGAAAGCTAAATGTTTATTTATTCTTCTAGAAAAAAAATAACCATCTAAAAAAATTTTAATTTGAAAATATTTACTTATGATGGGTTAATATCATAATATAAAAACATTTATATATTTATTATCCATCCTGCTATAAAATGAATATGTTTTCATGTGTATGTATAGATTACAGTCTCCCTGGCTAATATATTTTATTAATCATCACTAACTCTAATAGATTTTTATATATATGGATTCAGTGATAAAGTATGAGTAATATGAAATTATTATAATTCTATAATGGTATATTACTATCCATCATCTAACACACCCAACCATTTTAATGAGATTACATTGGGCATGCATAATAGTAGACTTCCAACTCAATGAATCGATGTGATTTGTTTTTAATTTATTCTTTTCATAGATTTTAATGTGGAATAATTTATTGTATATATATATTATTTAATATTTTATTATTACATTGGAAATAAATAATCATATTTACCACTATTTAGGTAAATTTATATAAAATTAAAAATCATCCATGTGTACAAATATGATATAGTCTACATTATGTACTCTAATTTATTTTGCATCATTACTATATATTAATGGTTTTAAATGTCAATATATGCATAAATATGATACTAATTGCATAAATACTATTCTTTATTAAATAAAACCATGACTGTGGTTCATGTATTGGAATTTTCGAACCAAAACAAGTATGAAAAAAAATCAATGAACACCCTATATGATGATTATATAAAGTAGTTACTAATAATGGTCAATGGATAAATGTAAATGTATAATATATGGTATTATAATTTAAAATATCATTTTTCAATTAACTTTTAATGAATTAAAGTTTATAATATACAATGATAGGATTATATGTGGAGTATGTAAAGTATTGGTATATGGTTTTGTTGCCTCATTTTTAATTATATATTTCATATTCCATATTCACAATTAATTTTTTTATATACTTCCCAAGAATGTATTTCAATAATATTTTCCTGAAAATTAGTTAAATTTAAAATTTCATCAATTTAATCTCTTTCATGAATGTTTGATTCAAATTAAACCAAACCTGTATTGGTACTTCATCAAAATATTTCTTTGTTGAGACATGTTTCTTGTTATGAAACTATTCTTTATATGATTTATATATATTTTATATAATTATTCAATTATATTAATGTTCTTTAAATTTTTATTTGATTTCATTTTATTTAAGGTGTTTTGGATTCTAATGTTACTAATGTGGTTACAACTTATGATACAATCTCATTTCTTTTCAAGATTATCTAATTTAAATTTCTATTAAGTAAAAATATATTATAATTTTCTTTTAAGACCCATCATAATTCTTAACCTATACTAATTTCGAAGATTTCAATAAAAACATTCATTTTTCATTAATTTTAAAATAAAATGATCATGATTTTTTATAAAATCCAAAATTATTTTCTCCTTTTGAAGGATAATTTGTTACTTCTATCTCCATGTTATAGATAATGACTTATATATTTTTCCCCAATAAATTAAATTTTATGAAATGTTACTTTTCTATAACATTATATTCATTTCATATGTATTAAAATGAATCTTTTTTTTGTTTTTTATGGAAATGTCATTTTTTTAATATTATATAAATAATGATCTCTTTAAATCAATATGGATTAAACTAATTATTAAATTTCATAAATGATCACCAATTTTAATTATCTTTACATGATTCCATTTTTACTATCAAATATGATCAATTTCATAATATTCTAGAATTTATTAGATTTTAAATGTTTACAGATAATAAATTATGATTTATCTTAAATTGGAAAGAGTATATTAATTTATATTGAGATTGATACACAGTGATGCATGGGGTTACATCGTAGGATTTATTTGTGGATGGTTTTTAGGGGAACTGACATTTCCAGTATAGCTACACCACAGAGCATGGAAAAGCTATCTAAATTTTGGTTTTACATTATAGAGAATCGGATTGGGGTGTTGAATCTAGGGGAAGGCTTTCGGGACATTCTATCCTTTTTTGGTACCTCTAGAAAAAAATGAGTTGCTATGAAATTAGTTTGTTTTTTCTATTCAAGGCATGGGTGACATAATCAAATTCATATTCTTAAAAAATAAGATCTACAGTGCATCATAATTCAGGATTATTTACTACTCAGTTTACCAGATGGTAGATGAATTCTCTCTTTCATTATGATATAGTTTTACCTTTTTCATTATTAATTCACCATAGAGAATGAGGTTATTTCATGGTATTAAATTTTCATCTAGGGTATAAAATTCCTTTTACTTACTATCAAGTTTTTTACAAGAACACTTCTCCTCTCACTATCTAGGGTTAACCGATGGATTCTATAGTGATCTTTGACATCCAAACTCGTATTCCAATGCTTTTTGGATAGTTTGATTGGATGAATCAATAGTGAGTGGATGAAAGAGTTTAGAATGATGGTTGTTCCTTAGATACTTTGTGTCATTATTCATTGCCATTATCCATTGAGATATAGGTGGATTCTCTCACATATCTAATGTTTTATAAAACACAGAATTATTTTTTTTGGTTTCATGTATTTCCAATGTATATGTTTTTTAGTTTCATAAAAGAAACCCATTCGGTTTGTGTCATAGAATTGATAAGAATTTCATGGAATTTTAAAACCCCATTTTTTATAATTATAAAATTTTTATATTAAAATTACATACTAGTTTTTATAACTCCCCAAGATCATATTCTATGCCTTTTTTGAAATTTATTATCTTCGATATATTACACCTCAACCAAAAAAAATTTAAAATAGTAATATACTATTTAATATAAATGTTGGGAAAATAATGTGACCATTGTAAAAATTAATATGACCAATATAATAGTTACTTTACCAATGAAAGTTTAAATAATATTTTAGTATCTTATAGATAAAAACATAGTATGATTATATCATGTAATAATTAATTTAATTTTTTAAAAATTATATATTAAATCGTTGTATTTCTATAAGTCAATAATATTTAAATAAAAATATATGCTTAATATAATTATTTAATCATAAATTATTTTCAGGAAATAAATTTATAAATTAATAATTTTTTATCTTATGGTTATAAAATATATTTTTGAGACCTTAATTAATTTTTTGACGTGTTATAAAAGAAGTTATAATTATAAAATCATTACTTTTTGAATAAATGATGATTTTAATTAATAAATAAATATAAAAAATATAAAAAATTATTTTAATATAATAGATTTCTTTTTTGAATTTTACATGTCAAAAAATGGTTTGCAAGAATATTTTGTATTTTTCTAAAATAGATGTTGTTTTTGTGAATAACGAAATAAATTAATATACTATATATAGACATTATATGTCAAATAAACTATTCCACGAGTCATCACTGATGTAAGATCCATTATATAGAACTATAAATAACTATTCACTATATTTAGTCATGGAATCATCAAAATTGCATTTCATCATCCAAAATAATAAACTAATGAATAAGATAATAAAAAACACCCCTCTCCTCCAATATGAATACCACCCTAAACCCATATTTTCCTCGAACCTTTTAATACAAGAAGATTTTCCTAGTTCTACCCAATCCGTTTTCCAAGTCTCCCCCCATTGAAGATCTTTTTTTCTCAACCATTAAGCAATCACAATCCCTTAAGCATGTTCTCTAGGGGAAAAAATTTAAGAGGTAAGATCCACTTCCATTTGTAATTTATATTAATTTCAATTTTATTCCTTTTATTTTACTTACATCATATAATCTTCAAAACATACATAATAACTCTAGAATATTATTTATAATATAATTGTGTTGTGTTAATCGAAAATAAGTCATCAGTCCCCTTCTCATCTCCCTTTTATTTTAAAGGTGATTATATCGTCTGTGATATATCGATTAACTATCTTCATTAATGATGAATTTTCATTCTCCATTATTACCTTAAAATATTAAATTAAAACCCTTTATTTGGATTAAATAATTATTATTTATACATATATAATGTCATACAATATTTTAGAACAAGTATATATTCATACAATTAAACAATAAAACAGAACAAGTTCGTGATAATAAAAAATTCACCTAAATAAACAAATATTAATTATTAATGTTTTATCAAATGAATCATCCCCATATATGTAAAAAAATAAAATATAAACCATTAAATATTTTTGTGTTCATTAATAACATATAATTTTGACTATATAGTATTAATTTCATTTTACGTGAACATCCATCCATGTATACAATTAAACCATTCATGAAACCCAATGAAATGAACACCCATAAATAACAAGGTTGAATTATACAACTAATCTAAATAAATAAATTTACTTAATAATATTATAATTAATAAAATACTTTTATAATGTGTTATCTATTTTATTATTAATGAATATAATTTCATTATCTATGTAATCCCTCGAACCCATTTACCCAGAGTATGTGCATTATTTTAATACATTATAATGATTACAAGGAATCAAGCCTCGGAAGACCAATCAATTTGGTAGTCATGGAAAATATATTACAAACATTAAGTTCAACATTACAGCTTAAAAAGAAAAACAACAATAATTTATTCCATTAGAAATGTCCATGCCTCATAGATTATGCCTGATAGTCACTCATAACTAACTTCTTCAAATCCTATGAAAATAAAACATAAGAAAGGGGTGGGGTCAGATGCTCAGTAAGGGTAAATAATTTAGCGGAAGCTATAAATTTTTAAGGGAAGATGTGTAATAAAAAAAACAGCCTTTAAAACATAATCTTGAACATAATATGGAAAAAATAAATCAAACATTACAATATAAACATGCACATGGATATTCTACTAGTCGAATAATCACATGTAATAACTAATTTCATAATGAGGGAATGTATAATACCAGACTTTAATTTATGTGTCAAGGCCTAGTGCTAGGACCTATGGGATAACTATAACCAGACCCATACCCAGAGATCCTCTATAATCGAACTCTATCCTAGAGAGCCTCTTTAACCGGACTCCAACCCAGAGAGCCTCTGAAACCAGACTCCAACCCAGAGGGTCTAGTATACCCAGACCCCAACCCGGAGGGCTAACTTTTACTGGTCCCCAATGCAGAACATACTAGTCCAATAAATTTATCATATGAAAAGTAGAAATATAACATAAAAATTATATTAAAACTATACAATGAAATGTTAATACATTATCTAAAAACCGTAAATGGTATAAAAATAAAACATTCACAGACAGACATATCACAAAACATTGAATACAATATGGAAGATTTGTACCATAATAAATCAACATGAAACAAGTTTAAAATCTATTAAAGGATGTTGAAATAGATTAAAATGATTAGTAAAATGCTTTGAGAGAAATACAACATTTTCATGAAATCGTTTAAAATTATCACAATTTATAAAGGTATTCATTTAAAAGGAATTTTTTAATCAAAGTGTCCCATACCACTTTGAAACCTTTTTTACAAGAATTATCATTTCAAAACATTCATGTTCATATAAATAAATCCTTAAAAACATTTTGAAAAAAAGGTCATTAATGAGAATGATTAAAAGAATAAATATTTAAAACATTTAAAATGATGTTTTTGTATAAAATTCCCTTAAAATAATCCATTTTAAAACTCTTTCATGAAACATGGAAAGTGATAATAAATATGTCCCATTAGGTACTTACATAAAAACACCCTCATATAATAATGAGATTGTGAAATTAACCTTTACCAATTTGGTATCTTATGAAACATACACCCCATGAAAGAAGAATAATACAATGAATATGTAAATTCACAAAATTTAAAGTTCATTACACAAAGGATACTAGTATGGGAAGTACATACATGACACAGAAGTTAAAAGGGGTGATATAGCATGAATCTCACGGGAATAAGGAGTGAGATGAAAACCACTTACATATAACATTCCTTTGGTCGAGGGTACATTTAACCTACAGTATAATGACAATTTTATGTTATTAGATTATACCAGAACCATATTCAAAACTATTATATCATACATGATTCATTTATGACTCTATACTAACCATTTAATAAAGATTTTCATGTTAAATTAACATTTCGGGTAATAATCGCTTTCTTTATCGTACATATTTTAATTTGTTATTCATGATCGTATCATTTAGATCATTTATTAAATATATAGATAATATAAAACTTGATTTATATATCATAAATTTTTAGAATATAAATATTTATAAAAGATAGATATATGAAATGAAATGAACCATTTATGGAGATGGTAGGCCGTACATATGCATAAACGTTGTTTCTGTTTTCATATCATATCGAACAGAAGTAAGTGAATATGATATATGTAAGTACATAAATAAATACATACAGATATATATATATATATCCAGTAAAATTATTATGTCTTATATTACATACTTATTAGTAATATATATTTTTATAATCGTTGATGAATGGTGAATGTGGAAATGAATATCATCACATCGTGGAGACGGTAATCCGTACGTACGCACGAGCGACAATTTCATTTCCATAAAGGTGTAGAATTGGATTGTATACTGATTTTACAAAGACATTATCATGTTATTTTAATTATTTATATACATATTATTCATCATTATATCCATCTGTATAACTTAATGTTGAATAACAAATTACACCACGACGTGGAGGCCGTAACCCGTACGTACGCACGCATAGTGACATTATCCTTCATAGGATGGATAGAATATTGAATATGTATGTGAAATATTTATAATAACATTACATTATATATTGGGTACTAGATTTATTATTTTGGTATGGTAATAACAATGAAAGAGCAAGTGAAAGAAGAAAAGAACATGAAAGAGGGTGGTGAAATAATTACTTCTTCTTCGGGTTCTACCTTTTGGTTTGATCAAAAGGGTTCTTTGGATGCATTTATGATACAAATAAGTCCTCTAGGATGATGGAATCATAGTTGGTGGATATTTGGGCAGGGTTTGGCTGAGCAAAATGGTATCCGAGGTGTGAATTTGAGAGAAGGGGATGTGCCATTTTATAAGAGGTGTGAGGGGCACCTTAGAAAAAACAAACAATATTATTTTATAATAAATTATTTTTCTGTTTAAAATGGCTAAAAATGAATTTTTTAATGTTCATGGTGGGGATGGGTATAAAACCACTCAACCAATAGGTTTTAGACAGGTTTGGGTCACTATATTAACCTTATCCTTTCGATTTAACTCTTAGTTAAATATTTTGACATTTACCATGTCTCTTTGTATTCTTATATTATATGTTTGATAAACATACTATAAACATTCCAGAGAACCCCATGTAATTCATTTATGACGTATAAAATAGTATTTATGCCCTTTGGGAGAGACTTATATTTTTAGGAATATAATAACCATTAATAATATAATATTTGTTTTAAAAAATCTTTTATGTCAATTTTGACACTACTTGGTATTTTGTATTTTTTAAATTCATAACAGCATTATTACTTAGAAAAAAATTCATCGTTCAACCCTAATATGTTATATTTCCCTAGAATGTTTGTGGAATTCATAAAAAGTCTCAAATTATATTTATTTGGGAAATTATACTATTAATTATTTTAATATTTCATTAATACGGTAATTACTGCATCATCATTGTGTCATATATAAATAACATGATTTAATGTCTAAAAATTATAATTAAAATACCATTATATAGGAAATCATTTTATATTTATAATTAATATTTATAGTCTAATTTATCCTATGTGTAACCCTATATTAAAAATGGTTTATTTATTAATCTTTGAATTTAACACTTTTAACTCTTCTTTGAATTAAGTAATAATAAATGTGCTAATCGAATCCAAATGGACCTAAAGGATCATATTTTATTCCTATGGTTGTTTTTGGTCGAATTATACTTATCCAAAAGAATTAGGACATGTGTTAGGGTAATAATAATATCATTTTTACCTATCATAACCCTATTTACTTTTAACCGTGGTAAATAAAATTCAAAAGTTACTATTCAGAAAAATTATTTTCATGTTATTTAACCACATTATATTTACTGATATCATCTTTGTCTATCATATTTTTGAAATATTAATCACAAATGCAGTAAAATTATGTTTTATGCAAATTTACAAAAGCACCTAGGTGGTGGGTAAAAAACGGTAAAATTTCAATAAAATATATATATATATATATACTTATTATAAAATGAATCCAATGAATTACATTGAAATTATATAGGTATTATGTATCTATTTTGACCTAAATTGAATTTAAATGAAATACATAATTTTTTAAATGAAAAGTTAGTTTTAACCAATAACACAGTGTTTTTCACTATTCATAAAAAATTTAATGTTTTTAGAAACAGACCAAAAATTCACACTAATCTTATTTCATTATTACAAATTCAAAAATGAAGTCTATTTAATGAAATTAAAAAAAATAAAAATATCTTTTATTAATTGAAAATTAATTTCCGTTGTCAAAACCAAAAGACGTATTTTTAAGATAGAATAACTATCAAAATATTGACACTTGTTTATATCCAATTTCAATATGAAATTACTTACAATGAACCTCATTGGATTAAATGGTAAAAATATAATATATTTTTACTTATAGTCCCTTATAATGTATAATTTAACACTATAAATTATTTATATTAAAAAAGTTTTTTTAGTTAAAATATAGTATTTTTCACTATTCATCCAAATATGAAAGTTATCAGAAAAACACCAAAAATTTATTGAAACCATACTTTTAGGTCACGATTCTAAAGAAAAATTATATTTTTTTAAATTGATTACATAAACGTTTCAAATATTGGATTTTAAAATGGTTCTTCATTAAAATGCAGTAAAATTACTTTTTAAAAAAAATACTTGTTTTATCTGAAAAAAAGAAATTGTTCTTACATTATGTTTTTGAAACTCACAATATAGATTATAAAATTATAAGGATTGTATAATGTTCAAAATTCATTTAATACTATTCATAACCGCTTTTTAATGACTAGTTTGGTAAGTCGTGGTGCGCTAGAACTTGGTGTTACTTGTAGTGCAGGTTATTAGATTACATTGTAGAAATGACGTAATATGAAATATTGGGGTGTTACATTCTTTCTCCTTCAAAAATTGCGTCCTCATCATTTGAAATAGTTTTTCGAAAATAAAAGGTTGAAATTAGAAAATACCTTTCTGGAAAAACCAACACCAGAAATGGTTTAATAAAATTTAGTTTTAACAAGAGGAAAAGGGAAATGGAATGGTCACCGCCAAATTATGATTTTGATTTGGAGATAATTGGTGGAAATTATAAACACATAATTGGAAGAACAATGTAAATATTTATAGGGAGTGATTGCGGTCATCAATCACAAAAAAGTGTAAAATTGAGGGCCTCAAATCCATCAATTTATGATAATGTATAATATCATTGGTTCAACAAAACATATGGAATTAGGATATAAAAATTTTGGTTTTAAGATTCCTTCCCTAATGTTTAAGAATTAATTTATTCCTAGAATATGTGGAATTAAATTATATATATATATATATATATTTGATAAGTAGATTTTCATCTTTCAACTAATTCCTACCACAAACTCATATTTCACTCCAAAAGATTTCCAAAAATTATTCTATTTATCCTAAACGTATAGGGTTCCAAAAATAATGAATTTTTAATTCACATTGTAGACCCTTTAAACAAAATAGATTATAAAATCCTAGGACTTAATGTTGTCTAGTGGTTGGAGATAAATACCAATCGTACTATGGTTGGGGGTTCGATTCCTACATATTTTTCTGACACGGTGGATTGTCAAACGGTCTATATTTTATCCTTTTTATAAAAATCCATAAATAACATTAACAATAACATCCAATTTCAAACATAATCCATTAAACCATTAGACTTATCCAAAAAAATTATATTCAAACTAACAATCCAAAATTTATAAGGAAGTTAAACATAATGAATATCCTTTATTCCATGTAATAAAATGTTAACACCTTCATTATGTAATATTTTAAAACATGGTAAAACCCTAAATTACCATAAAACATTATTGATTACATTAGTGCTACCATATCCTTTATATAATAATGGATATATTCCTCATATCAGAAATATTTTATTATTCCAACAACGATGAAATAAACAAACCATTAATCAGTTCCAAGGGAGTCAAGAATATCCAATATAATTTATCAAAATCAACCATCTCTTATTCCAAAATCACTACCTCTTTATCCGGACCATATTAAGTATTACCTTTCCATCAACCATGTATTTTCCAAAAAGTGTAGCTTACTATTAAGTCAGTTTTCATAGAACCATATAATATCAAATCCTCTCTAAAATAGTACAAAAGTACAATCTTTATTTATCTCCATAATTCATATAAACAGTATATTGTTGATACAAAAGTCAAATGAACAAATTCTATAATAAAAACATAATAACACTAGTAATTAATCTTCATTTGATGTAGTATCATAAGTTGATTATTATCCAATAACATCATTTATGATATGCTCTGATGACTAGGACATTGATTCGTATAGTTTCCCAACACCTTGTAGATGACAAAATTTATATTTGAAAACTTTTTCTTACCCTTGAAATCACATACGTTGTGTCCTTTTTCTCCACACATATAATGAAATCCCATTCCCTTCAAGTATTTATCATGATGATTCGTCCCACATTTATCACATATAGAAAAATCTTTATTTCCCCTTTTATATTTATCCATCTTTCTCTCTACCACACTTTTCTTCTCTTGCTTCCCCTTAAAGGCATCAGATTGGACAATTATTTACTTATCTTATTAACACATGATATTATCTTTTCATATGTTGAGAATTCATGGGAGACTATTTCCCTTCTAAATTTTGGCTTAATACCTTGAATGAAATTATCCTTCTTACTCTTTGGATCATACATATTACTGGAGTTCTAATTCCTTCTATTGGGCAGCATTTCTATACAATGTCCTACACCAGGTCAGTTTATGAATCACAATGAAAGATTCCAAACATGTAAAATACCTACCATAAATTGAACATTTTCTGGATATAATCCGTAATCATAAAAAATATTCTCTTTGAGGATTTATATACTCATAAATGCTTCATAATGATTTTTAATTAAAATGAGAATTATCCTAAGAATATCCCCCCTGGGGTGTCGGTAACCAAGAGTATAGAAAGTCTTGTTGTTGTTCACTAGTTCCCATTCGAGTCCTGTTCAAAGTTTTGTTTTCGGGTTTTATCCCTAGATACATCTGTGCCAGAGACGACTCTACCTGATCGTATCCAGATAGGGATGTATTTCTGGGAAAACTCACAAAATTTATAAAGTACCAAAATTATAGGAAATTCTTCTATACTAATTCTCAAAGTCTATCTTAGGATAATGTTCTCCAATCAGAGTTTATCTAAATGTACTTCCACGGTTATTTCTAAACTTCCTCTGATAGCAACTGTAATGCCCCAACCATAGTTAACTAGAGTCAGTGCATTATTATAATACATTGGAATGATTATAATGAATCATGTCCTGGATGACCAATAAGTTTAGTTGTCTTGGAAAACAGATTACATACATGATGTTCAACATTACAACTTGAAAAGAAAAACAAAATAATTTATTCCATTATAAATGTCCAAGCCTCCTAGATTATTCCTGAAAGTCACTCATAACTAACTTATTAATATCCTAGGAAAATAAAACATAAGAAAGGGGTGAGATTAGATGCTCAGTACAGGTAAATAATTTCACAGAATCATTAAACATTTAAGGAACGATGTGTAATAAAAACACCAGCCTTTCAAACATAAACTTCAACATAAAATGACAAAAGTAAATAAAAAATTACCATATAAACATGAACATGTATATTATACTAGTCGAATAATCACATGTAATAACTATTTTTATAATGAGGGAATGTACAATACCATGTGTTAATTTCTGTGTCAAGGCCTCATGCCAGGACCTATGGGGTAACTGTAACCTGACACAAACCCGGAGAGCCTCTGTTACTAAAATCTATCCTGGAGAGCCTCTATGAAAAGAATCCAACCCAGAGATCCTATGTAACCTGACTTCAACCTGGAGGGTCTACAGTAACCAGACCCCAAACCGGAGGGCTTACTTTTACCAGTCCACAACCCAGAACATAATATTTTAATACATTCATCATAAGAAAAGGATGAAATATAAAAGAAACATTTGTATTAAAACTAGAATACTAAATGTCAATACATTATCTATAAACCATGAATGGTATAAAAATTACACATCTAAAGTCAAATATATCACAAAACATTCAATACAATATGGTAGATTTGTATCATAATAAATCAACATCAAACAAGTTTAAAATCCACTAATGGATGTTGACAAAGATGAAAATGATCATTAAAATGCTTTGAGTAAATTACCCCCTTTTAATGAAATTGTATAAAATTATAAAAATTTATAAAGGTAGTATTCTAAAAGGGATTTCTGAATCAAAGTGTCCCATACCACTTTGAATATTTTTTTTAAAAAGAATTATAATTTCAAAACATTCATGTCCACATAAATAAATCCTTAAAAACCATTTTGAATACATGGATATTAATGAGAATGATTTAAAAGAATAAATATTTAAAACATTTAAAATGATGATTTAGTAAAAAGGTCCCTTAGACGAATATATGTGAGAACTCATTCATTAAACATGTAAATGGATAATAAATATGTCCCAGTAGATACTTACATAAGAACAACCTTGGATAATAAAGAGATTGTGAAATTAACCCTTACCAATTTGGTAACTTACTAAAAATACATCCCATGAAAGATGTATCATACCATGAATATGTAAATACACATAAATTAAAGTGTATTACACAAAGAATACAATTATGGGATGTACATACACCACACAAAAGGTAATAGTGGAAATATAGCAGGAATCTCACGGGAATAAGGAGTGAGATGAAATCCCCTTACCTAGAACTTTCCTTTGGTTGAGGGTACGTTTAACCTCCTGTATAATGAAAATTTTATATTATTAGATTATAAAATAACCATATTAATATTTATTATATCATACATGATTCATTTATGACTTTATACTACCCATTTAATAATTATTTTCATATCAAATTAACATTTTAGGTAATAATTGCCTTCTTTATTGCACATATTTTAAGTTGTTATTCTTGATCATATCAAATAGATCATGAATTAAATACTTCCACAATATTATACTTGATTTATATATCATAAATATTTTTAATAATAATATTTATAATAGATTGATATATGAAATGGAAAACACCATTTATGGAGATGGTTGGTTGTACGTATGCATAAACGTTGTTTCTGTTTTCATATCGTATTGAAAAGAAGTAAATGAATAAGATATATGTAAGTACATAATACAAAAATATATATAAATATATATATATCTCTAGTATCCTTATTATGTATTATATTAAATACTTATTAGTAATATATATTTTTATAATCGTCTATGAATGGTGAACATGGAAATAAATATCATCGTGTCGTGGACACAGTTATCCGTACGAACGCACGAGCGACAATATCATTTCTTTAAAGGTGTGAAATTGGATGGTATATTAATTTCACAGGGAAATTAGCATGCTATTTGTATTATTTTTATACATATTAATCATCATTATATCCATCCAAATAACATAGTGTTGAATAAAAAATTACACCATGGCGTGGAGATGGTAAGCCGTACGTACGCACGCATGGTGACATTATCATTAATAGGATGGATAGAATAATGAATATTGTTGTGAAATATTTACAATAACATCACATTATATATTAGTTTCTGTTGTTATTATTTTTTTATGGTAATAACAATGAAAAAGTATGTGGAAGATTAAATGAACTTGAAAGAGGGTGGTGAAATCATTACCTCTTCTTTGTGTTCTTTATTTTGATATGATCAATAGGGCTCTATACGATGGATTAGTGATCAAAATAAGGCCTCCAGCATTAAGGAAATATTGTTTCTATGATATTTTGGTAGGATTTGGCCGAGACAAATAGCTTTAGAGGTGTGAATTTGAGAGAAGGGGAAGTGCCCCTTTATAAGTGGGTGGAGGGGAATCATAGAAAAAAAATAAAATATTATTTTATAATAAATTCATTTTTGGACTATATTGGATCCAAAATGAATTATTTAAAGTATAATGTGGGAATGGCTCTAAAAAAACTCATCTAATAGGTTTTATAAAGGTTTGGGTCACTATATTAACCCTATAATTTAGATTTAACTATTAGTTAAATAGTTTCACACTTACAATATCTCTTTGTATTTTCATATTATATGGTTAACAAAAATACTATAAACTTCCAATAGAACCCCAAGTGGTTCTTTAAATAATTATATAATAGTATTTACGATCTTTGTCTGAATCATATATTTTTATGGATAGAATAACAATTAATAATATAATATTCGTTTCAAAAACTCTTTTATGTCAAATTTGACACTATTTGGTATTTTTTTTTTCTAAATTTATAAAAGCATTATTAATTCTAACCAAAATCATTTAATCAACACTAATATGTCATATTACCCTATAAAATTTGTGGAATTTTTAAAAAGTCTAAAATTACATTTATTTGGCTATTTATAATATCAATTATTTCAATATTTCCTTAATAACATAATAATTGCATCATCATTGTGTCATAAATAAATTAAATTATTTCATGTATGAAAATAATAAATAAAATACCATTATGTAGGAGTCCATTTATCTTTCTAATTAATATTTATATTAGAATTTATCTTATGTGAAACCCTATATTAAAAATGTTTTACTTATTAAACATAGAATTTAACACTTTTAACTCTTATTTGAACTAAATGATAATAAATGTCCAAATCTAATCCAACTGGACCTAAAGGATAATATTTTATTACTAAGTTTTTTTTGGTCGAATTACACTTATCCATCAGAAATATGACATGTGTTTGGTAATAATAATATCATTTTTACCATTAATTACCCTATTTACATTAAACTGTGGTAAATAAAAGTCAAAAGTTACTTTTCACCAAAAATTATTTTTATCTTATTGAAACATAGTTTAATTACTGATATCAATCATGTCTCTCATATTTTTGAAATTGAATTCACATAAGTGGTAGAATTATGTTTTATTCAAATTTGCAAATGCTCCTAGGAGGTGGGTAATAGAAGATAAAATTTCAATAAAATTCTTATATGTCTAAACTTATTTTAAAATGACTAAAATGAATTAAATTGAACCTTTATAGGTATTATGTATTTATTTTGTCCTAAAATAAATTTAAATGAAAGAAATAATTATTTAAATGAAAGTTTGATTTTAACCCATAACGTAGTGTTTTTCACTATTCATCAAAGTTTGAATGTTTTCAGAAACATAAAAAAAATTCACCCTTATCTAATTTTGATAACCCAAATTCAAAAATGAAGTCTATTTTACCAAATTAAAAAATTATAATTTTGATTTATTAATTTAAAATTAATTCTCGTTGTCAAAACCAAAAAGCGTATTTTTAATAAATAATAAGTATCAAAGTACTAACACATGTTTATGTCCAATTTCAAAGTGAAATTACATAAAATGACCAGAATTGGATTAAATGGTAAAAATATAATCTATTTATAATTCCAAACCATTAAAATGTTTAATTTTACACTATAAATTATTTTGATTGAATAAGTTGTTTTCAGTTAAAATAATGCATTATTCACTATTAACCCAAATATGAAAGTTATTAGAAAAACACAAAAAAATTATTGAAACTAAACTCTTATGTCCCAATTCTAAAGAAGAATGTTTTTTCAAATTGAATATATATAAAAGTTTCAAATATTGGATTTAAAAAGGGTTCACCATTAAAAGGCGATAAAATAGTATATTTTGAAAAATACTTCTTTTATTTGAAAAAAATGAATTTGTTCTTACATTATGTTTAAGAAACACATAATATGGATTCTAAAATTATATGGATTATATAAAGGTAAAAATTCAGTTAATACTATTCATAGCCGCTTTTGAACGACTAGTTTGCTAAGTCATGGTGCGCTAGAACTCCATGTTGCGTGTAGTGCAAGTTATTGAATTACATTGAAAAAATAATGTACTATGAAATCCTAGGGTGTTATAATCTAGGATGTTAAGTACAACAAAATAATGCAGTCGGACATATGGTATGGTTTTCTACTTGAACATCCACTGTTCATTCAGTTTACACTTCATTTTTCGTTTACCCACTATATTTATTATTTATTATTATATTATTGTTCTAAATTCAATTTATATATTAAAAACTCAAATATGCATATCGTTTCATATTTATTTTTTGAGAAATACATGTTTTTATGGTTCCCTTCTCAATTATTCCTTATCAGCAAACCTGATAGAAAAGAACATCCCAATTTAATACCCATTTTCATCTACCATCTAGAATCTGTTAAAAAAAATTATTTCATAAAACAAAATATTATGAATTGGAAAACTAATTTTTTCATTTTTAGATTTATATAAAGCCAAGGACAATCAGAAATTATTTTGTCCAAAATAACTACTCTTCAAAAGGAAAAAATTGAATTTCTCTCAAGAATTCCATGATGGTATTATTAGATAATTTTCATCTATGATTTATTGATATTTATCTCTTAATATTATCATCTATCATATTTATTAAATTTTTTGACCTTTTTAACATCCGGTGTGCTATCTTGACAACATTAACCATACTAATCAGAATGCTAAGTTATTATATTTATTGATTGGGGAAGGTTATTTAAATTTATTATGTATAGGTTTTTTATATTTCACCCCATTCATATATGCAATGAATTTGACTTGGTATGTAATGGGAGGGGCCCACTATAACACCTCCCTATATCGGAAGGTCTCATAAGACAAAAATGATATTGCCTTTATCAAGGGACTTCAAATTAATTTTCCTATATGGATTTTGATTAGGCCTTAACAATTTCTTTTTAGATGTCTTGGATGAGGCCTCGATTGTATGTTTAATATGACCAACACTATGAATTCACTCATTATGATATTAGTAATTTATAATTAGAGTGATTATTAAACTAGTATAATATACATGGTTATGATTCGTTCTAATGTGATAATTTATATGGAATTATTTATTAGGTTTTTATTGCTACCATATTGTGATAATGATTATATTTTAATGGAATGTGTTTTTATTCATTCACCTTGCCTTATGGTTTCTATTTATATTATATTCCATTGATTTACATAACCTTACGTAGACTTTGTAGTCACCCATTTACTATATTTTATTTTTCTCTAGGATACATAGATGTATAAAATGAATTTATTGTTCGGATAATCAAAGAGTTTATGGATGTTTCCAGTAGAGTTTCTATGTTATATTTCATTAGTTGTTTCAATGTTATAGTTATGTTTCTATCTAGTTATTCAATGTAAAATAAACTACTCATTATTTTGGGAGACAACTTCTTTGTATATTATACCAATGTAATATGGCAAGGCACGAGATTTATGCTATTGTGGTCAGGGTCTTGAGTTTTTTATTAGAAACCTTGGAAAGTATATTTATAACACGTATATTATTGAATATAACACTAAGATATAATTTTAGTATAATAATAAAATTACATCATTGAATTTTATTAATGTAGATATTATGTGGGTCTTCAAAAAATAAGTCCCTTTATGGATACTACAATTGAAAATGGTTATGTAACATATGTAACTACGGGTAGAAACATTGACAAGGTGAGTCAAACCAGACTTGGCATGACCATGTACAGGACAACGAGCCTTACTCTGCACTCGGTTTGACACTCTTGAGATATATTCTTATTATAATTCATATTTTATTTAAAACTCATTATTATGGAATTCAATGTAAACAAGTCCCCAATGAAGCCATATTTATGATTATAATATTAGCTATGTATAAATTTCAATTTTATGTTAAGTTTCATCTAGTTTGAAAATTATTCATTATGAATCTTAACCTAGTGAACTGTTTTCCATTTTTTAGAAATATCACATAGTGGATGGACTGTAAAATATGTCAATGCACATATTTAGTGTTGGTATTTCCTTCCTAATCATGATTATTCTATTGGAACTACAAGAGTATGTAGAGCTTAAAAACTTATAATAATACTAGGAAAACTGAAATAGGTTATAAATAATAAACCTAAACATATAGGGAATCCTTATGCACAATGTGGAGGAACAATGATAGGCTATATAATGAGAATATAAAATCCATCATTCAATGGGAATTCAAACCCATCTGTAGCTGAGTGGTGGATATGTTCCTTAGAGAAGATATTTCATTATTTTTGATGTATTGAAAGGGAGAATGTTTTCATATAAATTTATCATCTCTTTAGATATGTGGATAATTGGGGGATTTTGATTCAAAAAAGAAAGGATGAGGAATAAATAGATAATATGGGATGGAATGGTTTAAAGGTATTTTTCATGGATGCATATTTTCCTAGAGGATAACACGAAGATATTGTGAGACTATTAATGAATATGATGAAAAAAGAGGATTATAATGTTCCTGTGTCTGAATCCAAATTTAAATGGTTATCATGGAATAATAAAGATTACATATGCAATCTAGAGAGAAATATTTATTGATTCTTTAAAGGGTTAAAATAATTTCTCTGAAGGGCATCGGTTTCCCAAACATTCTCATCATAAAATGATATTATGTCATGTGATATCAAGATAGAGAAATAATTCTACATGTCTAATGAATTTGATGGAAAATAATAGAAAAAGAGGGTTCTATAGGAAAGAGTTGATAAAGTGAAAAAGAAAAAAGATATTTTTTCCAATGTGTGATACTTATGGAAGGAAACACCAAGGTGCTTGTATAAGTGGAAAATATGTTTTCTACAAATGTGGTGAGTAATTTCAACATGATCATGATTGTATGGGAATGAATGATAATACCAATATTTAATCATATAATTTTTGGGAGATGGGTCATATTGAAAATGGACGTATGAAGATTCAATGACACTTTCCTCATAGAAGGCTATGAGATCAAGGAAAAATTAATGTTATCACAAAAGATAATGATGAAGTTCATAATGAGGTGGTTTAATGTACATTAATTATCTCATAAACTATTGTTAATGATTGTTTTGATTGCAAATCATCACATCACTTTATATGTTCCATGTTTTCATTAAAATTATTGATTTCTAATTTAACATAAAAAGAGTGTTTTTAGTAAAGACACATGGTCATATCCTTATTAAAAGAAATATGTGTTGAAAAGATCCTATTTTGACATATTCAAATTCTCTATTTTATATTTTTATCATCATAAAGGGTTGATATTGATATATACTATGTTATATAATGGATTTTATAATATAATTTGAACATTTATTTAAATGAGAAGGAAATTATAATTCATTATGAAGGCATAAAATTTCTCATCATCATATGGTAGGCTTTTTTATCTATGTCATTTCTAGATCCACCACACGTAGCTATTCTAAATTAAATTCATTGGGAGGAAGAAAGAATATAACATATGGATAAGGGATGAAATATTCTTATTTAGGATGTACATATTGTACATGAATACATTGAAGTATATACGAAGGATTTACCTAAACATCCTCTATAGTGGAAGTTGAGTTTTTTATTGATTTAATTTTGGGTGCAACACCTATATATAATAATCCTTATAGAATGTACATTGTGGGATTAGAGGATCATAAGAAAGAACTAGAAGAATTAATTGACGAGGGGTTTATTCACCCTAGGGTTTCTCTATAGGGAGCCAATGTTATCTTTTTCATAAATAAAGATGGTTCCATGATTTTGAGAATTGACTATAGATAAATCATTGCTATTAAAATAAATAACAATAATAATATACGTCGCATTGATGATTTATTTGATAAACATCATGAAGATCAATATTTTTCTAATATTTTACTTCGATATGAATATAATAAATTGTGGGCGTGGAAGGAATATATTCCAAATACATCATTTTGAACTAGTTTTGAACATTATGAATTTACAGTAACTAAATTTTTAATGAATAATTAACACTATTTTTTATGATTATTCAAGTAATATATTCTAGAAATTGTCGTGTTATTTATTGTAGATATGTATACATATTATAAAAATATATGAGAACCATAAGAACTACTTACAGGTTAGTTTAGAGACTCTTAAAAGAGAAGAGTTAAATGTAATGATTAGAAAGTGTGAATTTTGGATCTAAAAACAATCATTTCATGGTGATATTTTCTTTAGGGATGGAATCTATGTTGATCTTATGATGAAAAATACAGTTCAGAAATGACCAACATCAATGTTTCTAACTAAGGTATGTAGTTTAATTTATTTATCTGGCTATTATTGATATTTTTTTGAAAAAGTTAATACCATTAGCTTACCCATTTACCAAGAGTACTTATAATGGGGTTATGTATGTATGGGAAAAATAATTTGAATAAGGTTTTAAAGAATTAGTGATGGGAAGATAATTATGCTATCTTTACTCTATAATCAGGAAATTGTGGATTTTTTATTTATAAATATACCTCAAATAAGGTAATTGGATGTGTCTTTATGATGAATGATAGATTTAATTCATATGAATAAAAAAGTTAAACACTAATGATTAGAAATATACTTTGGATGATCTTATGTTAACATCTATAATCATTTCCCTAAATATACTGAGACACTTTATTTATGGGGATGGACGTGATAGATATTCCAATCACAAGATCTTGAAATATATCTTCTCATAGATATAAATCTACATGAGAAAAAGATTCTAGATCAAGCTACTCATTTATTATTATTTTTCAATGAACAACCATCCGAGGGAGGAGAATAAGGTAGCACATTCATACAGTAATATTGATCATGGTGTTAAGGAAAAAATAAGGATTGAAAAGGTTCTTATTTTCATGGATATAGAAAATTTGGATATGAGAATTATCAAGGAATGTGAAACATAATTAATTTTAAATTGATTTCACAACCATCATCATTGGAAAGTATTAATGGTTCATAATATGATGAAGAGAATTTTTAAAGTAAAATCAATTTTTTGAATGATGGGATGTTGGTAGAATTCGTGTATGATGATGAAATTCTGAAATTTGGGAAGAGGTTTTTTGTTCCCTACATACCATAGTTGTAAAGGGAGTTATTGGAAGATTCCCATATATTTAATTTCTCTGTACACCCCAATATCAATAATATTAATGGAGATATGATGGAAATTTTAGGGTGGGATCATGTGAATCATTGAATTGTAGATTATACATTAAGATGTATTGTCTATAAAAAGGTGAAGTTTAAAATACAACATTGTAGAGGATTCCAAAAACCTATTCATATTTAAAAATAGAAATGGGATGATATTACTATATATTTTCTCTATTTATTAGCAAAATCTAAAAGAAATAATTATTCAATATGGGATATTGTTGACTGACATTCCAAAAATATACATTTCCTCAATAAAAAGGATGATTTTCCACTAGAGTTCATTTCAAAAATCAATATTAAAGACAATTTATGACTACATAGAGCTCCTCTTTCTATTATGTCTGATTGTGATCCTCGATTTAAATGAATATTTTTTATAAGTCTTTTATAATATATAGACACAATTACTATTTGAGTATAACTTATGAACCTCTAACTAAAGAGTTGTCTCAAAGGACCATTTAAATATTATAAGACATGTTCAGATATTGGTCGCATTAATTTCTATTAATTTGAGATTAGTATTTACCTTTTTTAAGGTTTTCTTACTAATATAGTTTCCCTTCACGTATTCAAATCCCATCATATAAAACATTGTATGACATTAGATTTCATAGAAAAACTTATTTTGATGATGTTAATGAACAGAATCATATATGCCTAGAATGTGTGGAGGAAATAATATCAATAGAAAATACTATTCACGCACATATTAATGAATCTATTGTTTTGAAAAATATCTCAGAAAATAATTGAAGTATTTATTTGTAATTTCTAGTGGGAGATCGTTTTTTCATGAAAGTATCTCCATGGAAGGATGTTATAGGATAAGGAATGACAAGTAATCTAATCCCTTGGTACATTGGTCATTTTGAAATTTTGGAGATAATTAGAGTTGTCACATATAATTTGGTAATGAAAAATATCCTTTCTCAATTACATAACATGATTCACATATCTGTGTTAAGAAAGTACATGGTAGACCCAACAGATGGCCTCACTTATAATGGAGTATAATTAACACATGATCTATCTTACTATGTTGATTCTATCAAAAATTTGGACACTAGAGTGCATGCATTGAGGAATTGGATGAATCGGTTGGTAAATGTAATTTGAAAAAAATCATATAATTGAAGTGGCAATGTTGGAGGTGGAGGAATTAATGATGAATAACTATCCAATTTTTTATATGAGTTGAAATTCTAGAATTTTCTATTTACAAATTTTTTTAAAAGGGTATAATGTGACGCCCCATAAACATCTGTTATGTATGTTAATTTTTTTTTCATCATCGATTGTTTATGCTCTTGGAAAAATCGAATTTCAGACTGTAATATAATAATAAATATGTTCATTGGAATACAAACACAACTATTATGAATACTAATATCACTAATACAATATTAACTTCACCATGGAAATTATAAATAAAATTTATGCTTCCTATAAATTAAGATAGGGTATATTTATATCATTTAATAAGTAAATAAATGTCTTAAAAATAATAAAATAATTGTTTTTATATTTGTATGTTATATATATTTAATTATAATTTTATAATTAAAATAATTATATAATTAAAAATATATTATCGTAAGATATAATCATAAATTAATATTATTCTTTCATATGATTACAACAGAATTTTCTGGGACATGAATTAATTTTTCAAAGTTTCATAAAACCAGTTATAATATTAAAATTAGTAATTTTCAAATAAATTTTTATTTTAATTAACAATTTATATTAAAATAATTAGAAAATTATTTTCATAAAATAGAATTCTTTTTTTAATTCTACATTTCAAATAATGGTTAGAGTGAAATTTTTTAATTTTTTTAAAATAGTTGTATTATTGGTGAATACTAAAAACCATAATATACGATATATATACAATATAAGTTAAATATAATATTAATTGAGTCATAATTGATGTAAGAAAAAAACTCTAAAAATAATACTATAATAATTTTATGTAGTCATATAATCATAAATTTTTCTTTTTGTGTGCCTAAATAATTAATTAAGGAATAAAATAATAAAAATCCACCCTTCTCCTCCACTTAAGTACCACCCCTCACCACCTATTCATCTCAAAACTATTGGGCCTAGAATATTTTCCAATTTTAACCAAATCATATTTCAGAGTATCTATCCCATGTGAATAATCCTTTTTTCTGACCAAAAGACCAATACCAAGCCCGATGTGGTGGTTATCAAGGAGATGAAATTCAAGATGTCAAATCCTCTTTAAATTTCCATTCTTTTCTTTTTTGAAATTAATTTATTTTCTTATCCTTCCCTCACATGCTCTATATGAACATGAGTAATTACTCCAGTGTCTTATTTATAATGTAATGTTATTGTGTTTATGGATAACACATCCTCAATCTCCTTTCTCATCTTCCTTTTATACTATAGATTAATATATTGTCCATGATGTGCCGATTTACTACCATCACGGACGATACCTTATCATTTTCTATTACCACATTCATAGAAGGTAATACAACCATTATTATGGTTAAATATTGTTTTATTACACATATTTTAAGCTTTATTATTGGTATGTAACTAGGATATATATATATTATTAATTTATAAAAAAACAAGTTCGTTTTAAGGGAAGATATCATAAAAATAATGTAATGTTTATCATTACTGTTTTTAGTAATGAAACATCATAATATCTAAAAAATAATGATATATAAGTCCAATTAATCTAATATAAGCTCATTAATAGCATATAATTTGACTTCTGGATAATAAATCCCATTTTACATGAACATCCATACATGTATACATGTTTTACCATCAAGAAACCCATGGAAAAGAACACCCCAAAATGACAATGTTGAATCATACAAATCCTCAAAAGGAAATATATTAAATTAATAATTAAATAATAAATCAAATAATTGTTTAATAGGTTCAGAATTTATTTATTAAGGAATCTATTTTCATTATACGAAATGTTAAGTACAAGATCTTAATGATTTTAGACATAAGGTAAGTGTTATTTCCAAAAACTCCCTTCTTCATTCGGGATACAATTTCTTAGTCATTACCATAATGAAACATTTATTTATTTTTAGATAATTCATATAAATGATGATTATTTATTAATAAATCATATATTAATATCATTTATTCTTTGTTTTTGGAATGTGCATATTTTAATTGGTTCCTTTATCAATTCATCCCGATCATCGAACATAATGAAATGGAAATTCCAGATTTCATACATATTTTCATGTAATATCCTTCATATGATTTAAGAAATTTTATTAAAATCACTACATATTTCATGGGTGACTATATTATTTCATTTCTAGTTTTATGTAAAAAATCAAGATAAATAGAAATGCTTTTTCCCTAAAAGAACAAATCTCTCCAAAAATAAATTATTAGATCTCCCATGAAATCCTCAATGATTCTATTAGTGTTTTTTAATAAATTTTTTATTGATATTGATCTATTATTATTATCATCTAATATATTAATAATATATTTTACGATCATTTTTATTGTGGATGTAAAAACATGACACTATTCACCATAATACATGTAATGGTTTTTGATTCTGCTTACATATTAGGGAATGTTATTTACCTTTTTTATGTATATACTATTTATGTTTATCCATATATTTATAATGAATAAATTGGAATTTGTAATTTATGGTTGGGTACCTCGATAGACCCACGATGCATCGGTAGTTCTTGGGAGAGAAAATTGATATGGAGCCAGTCAAGGCCTTGCCCATTTATTTTTAGATATGGATTTGGCTGAGGCCTTAATAATTTATTTTCTGATTTGTTGGTTGAGGTCCCTACAGAATGTTTCAAATGTCTTGAATTATGAATTCACTCAATATGATATTAGAAATTGAAAATTCATGTGATTATTTGACTAGTATAATATCCAAGGTAATGTTTCATTCTCATGTGATTATTTATATTTAATTATTTATTCAGATTCAATTCCGGCCATAGTATTCTCTAGATTATGTTTCACTAGAAGTTGTTTTTAGTCATTCACCATACAAGTTTTTATGTTTATTATAGCTTCTAATACATTACATACCTATACTAATCATCAAAGCTAACCCCTTTATTATATATTATTTTCCCCCAGGACACGAAGATGTATAATTTTAATGTTTTTCATTAACAATGTATGATTTATTAGATGATTACAATGGTGTTTCAATGTTGATTTTCATTTCAAGTTGTAATGTAACAATTATGTTTGTATCTGGTTTTTTAAAGCTAATAAACTTATGGCTCCTTCATGATGTGACTTCCTTGATTGTTATATCAATGTAATAAAGTAAGGAACCTTCCCAAGATACTAGAATCATGGTATTTATATTTTTTATATAATCTATTTTCTGGTAACATGTTTTCAAATGTGTATTCTTTGGTAGTGAATTGTTTTTCATGGAACATGAAATGATTAGGTTGGTGGGTATCAATATTAAATTTTTTAGTTAGATATTCCATCATCAAGTTTAGACCTTTTATATTAATGGAGTACTACCTTTAATGGTAAAAAACCATTATTTTATTGCATTTATAAGAATGGATGTGTGTGTGTAAACATGGAAAAGGTTATTCATTAATAGAATGAATGAATTTGAGCATGTTTACAGTTTTCCCATTTTGTTTTACATGTTTTATTTTATTATAGGTCCTAATGTTTTGAAACTGTTGTATATAAAATGTTATAATGGTTATTGTCATAGTGGATTGTGATGGTATGTCTCTATGGAAATCCAACTAAGTTTACACTCTCTCGCTGCTTGGGAACATTGTCTGTTTTTCATATATTATCTACGAAGATATAGTTAAAGGTAATATATCATACAAGTCTTTTGTTGAACCATGTTACTTTGGTAAATGAAGGTGGTTTTGGAACATAGAATAGGATCATGTGATTCTCAAATTGAATAAACTTTAGTTTCTTGAGTCATCTGGTCTTCCAATTTTTCAATCTGTTACTCTATATTCTATTATCTATATCATATTTTTGTTTTTTTATATTCATTATATTGGGTGGTTTTTTGTTATTTTATCTATAATATTTCTATATGTCCATGATTTATATTGATTGGTTTTTTCTTTTCTTCTGGAAAATAAGCCCCCAAACATTTCCTCACCCTATTCATTTGGAATAATCAACTTGTGTCATTGATATGTCATATAAGTTTTATAGAACTCTTTATCTTATAAATTAAATGTGTTGGTGTTAATTTTTTTACATTTAATCATCCTTGGATCATCTATCAATCTATTCGTATGTTATTAAGGAGATAGAAATTTCTTAAAATAAAATGAATATTTTTTCTGAAACATTCTCTATGGTGCACAACATTGTGTGTTATTGTTCACCGACATGAATTGTAAAAACATTCCCACTTTCCAATGGTAGTTTGTAATCATCATATTCATGGGGATATCTAGTATTTGATGAAAATGGTATGATGGGATGTTGTTTAATCCTTCAATGTATTTCTCCTTGAAACTCATCTCCTACTCCTAGAATCCCTCTAATATTATGTTGTGTTCAGGAAACTCATTCCCGATGTAATTTCATTGGGGATTACTATTCATTACATTGCCTCTTTATGGAAATTAGAAGTGGTATTGTCAAGGAAACAACCTTATGTTAAGGGACTAGTCATTTTGCGCATCTGTGGCATATTTGGATACTGGAAGAGTGGTCACCTATATGATTTTTCATTATAGGGAAACTCGTAGATGCATTTAGGTAATGGAACTAGTGGAACCCCATGTACAAAATGAGGTATCTCGTTCCAAATGCATAACCTCCGTGTTTTTTCTTATCAAATCCTATTTTTATAGTTAGGTAGAAATTTACTAGGTCTTCAATTTAACAACATTCATAGTTGATGATAGGCTGACCAGAATACTCGGTTAGGGAATATCATATAGGTACGCCCAAAGGTGGGAGCACCTGGGAGGTTTACCGGATGGGAGGATCAGAATGACCAGGAAGACGGACCCATGTTGTTGTATCCCATATATAAAAATTATCATACCGTGAATTATGATCTAAACATTGCGGAATGTTGATTAGAGAGGTTCACTCTTAGTGGGGGAATAACAAGGTTTACAATTGGTTGGGACTGAACATCATAATGGTGTCCTATATACCAATCTTAGAGGAAAAGAATCATAATACATGTATTTATATAGATGGTGTGGGGATTACGCATGGGAGCTACCCAGGTGCTTCTTAGAGATGTAATGATATTCTTGGTGATTACATGTTAGAATGACCCAAATGATTGGAATGACCTCATCCGGATGTGGTAGATTGGATAAAAACATGATGGATGTGGATAATGATTTGGGAGGAGTGGAGGGAAATTGAAGAATAGTTGGGGGTTTTGGGAATGAACTTCCTCGAGGATTTGTACATATCCTAGTTAGTTAGGGATTATTCTCTATGTAGATATTAATGGGGCATAATGGTTTATAACTAAGTAGGTGTACAAATGGAATTGGGGAATATGATTGGGTCTTATAGATATGAGATGATTATATATACACATGGAATGGTTTGAGTTTACATGTGGGAGCTACCTATGGGGCATGAGGATGATTAGGGATTACTCAAAAAGAGGACTCCCATGTGGATCATATGGATTTTAATAATGTTAATAATATCAAATATCAAATGATTCATGCTCAGTGTTAGAAATATGAAACATTTGTAGCCTTGACCCAAATGTAATAAAGGTAGCATTAATGAGAGATGGTGTGGGGAAGACACAAAAATGATTTGCAAGCAGGATATCATTCCATGTGATGAGGATATCAATACCCATGGATTGGGATTACTCATTAAAGGTTACCAAGATAAAAAATTCCAAATGGATACAAAAAGATAGGGCTCTAGTTCCCATACATTCTCTGAATGAGTGGTCGATGGGGGGAGGAGGGGCAAAGGAATAGCCACACGAAAGGAATTATATGAGTTTCCTAAATATGGATGCCTATGAGGATATTCTTACGTGTTTAAAAGGTGTGGAGGATGTCATTCCATATATATAGGGCCTAATTCCATGTCATTTGTACATAGAATATTCTACATTTTCTACACAGCGGGATGACATAGTTTAAAATCATGTGTTGAGGATGATTGGTGCTAGGTACTTTTACATCATACAACTTAGGGGTTGGTGAATCACTCCTAACCCTCTATATTAAATAATAATCGCACATACACCCTTTGGAGGGTAGAAATTCCTTGTGTTAACTGAGATAAGTAGTGACCATTCAGGAGGTCCACATTAGCGTACCTATGCTAAAAATAATGGGGAGTCAGACTGCCAATGATGAATAGTAAGAGGTTGGGGAATAAAATAGGGAAAATATCATGAATAACCATGAAGTCACATCACAAAATTGTAGAGGGCTCCACAATGGAGGCGCACAAAAGAAAATTGAGTTGCACATAAGAGGTGCTCGAACATGATGCATTGAAGTAATGACCTTCCATGGAGCATGAAGGAGAAGTTGAACACAATATTAGAGGTGTTTACATAATATGAATAGTTGAGTGAAATATTAGGGTAAACCCTTAAACTATGTTTAGTTATTGTGGGACATTTTACATGCTCTAGATATAGGTGAAAATGAAATTAGTAAGGGTCAACCCACTATGGGCCCACAAGAAGGGTTACCCTTCGAGAACCTGTCACGTAAGATTTTATTCCATGAGGGTTCTAGGTCCTTCATGCTGTCACGTAAGAGGTTTCTTATGCAAAATATACTGATGCTTTGGCTTCTATAAAATCACCATAAAAATTGAAGGGGTTCCCCTCAATATATTGGATTAATCGTTTGCAACGACACGCAAGATTTTGAGTGTAAATGTGGGATTCCATGCCATTTACTCTGTGATTCATGGTGGGCATGCATGAAAATTGTATATCTAACATTGCATTGGGTGTGTAATAGCCTTGAGCATATTTTTTTCTATTTCACACATCACATCAATCTTGCACGCACATGCCTTAGGCTACATGTACTATTCTGTTGGGACAAAGGGTTCCTTCAGTTTACCAAAAGATAAAATTCATGGATTATTTTGGCATTGAGTGCCCAAAAATACCCCCTCAGAATCAGAGATTAAAGGGGACATGAAGGTCAGGTTTTATGTGAAACAAAAAAACGAGGGGTGAATCCATGAAGGTGGGAGCAAAACAAGAGAGTTCACCACAAAATTTTCCATTCCCAGGCATGAAAACCCCAAGTTGAGTCCAAACTAATATTATTACATTTCCATTCCTTTGATTTTGGAAATCAAAAACTCTTTATTAAATACCTAATTACTAAATTTTTTTATCCATATTATTTTTAGTATATTTATGTACCAAACATATACTTTTACCTTACATATACTTTGTTTAGACATATTCATGAATATAAAGAATCATACTTCATTATTATTATTACAATGAGTATGGATCCAATAAAAATCATATTTGACGTTATTATATATCATATGTAAGACATTATGTATTGTTTTTATATTTAAAATCCATAATAATTGGACTAATTTCTGAACTGATAAACATCAGATTGACATTCATAAATAACAGTGTAATGAAAATAATAAAGGAAATCCATCAGATTCACTAAGTTTAAATTAAAAATACAAAAAAATAACTATCTGAATGGGCCATCTTATACACTACGTTGGTGCAAGTCAATATAAATTTTGAAAATAAATTACAAAATATCCATGAAGTTATATGTTTTTTAGTCATTGAAACAATGATGGTGAAATATGACTGTTGGGAAGAAAATATTGACATTTGTTATATCTTATAAATACATGGTCATTCGAATAGTTTAGATCTCTTTAATCATTTTCATTTACAAAAATCTCACTATGTGATAAATGTAGAAAGTACAAGCATGAATGTTTTGTTCTTAATTTCTGTAGTTGTCTTTAATTATTATAGTTATAAGGAAATTTTTTCATATTATTCTCCGTATGAACTTTTGGGTTGTAATCATGTATTCTATATTTCTTTACGATTATGGTCTTAACGAGATAGTATGACAGAGAATATGATCATCATAATAATCGATGGCTTTCATCAATTTCTTGATAGAGCTAAACAATTAGATTGAGGGCTACCTGGGATAAGATGATAGAGTAGTAATTCAGTATATCTAGGACATTACTTGATGGAGAAAAACATACTGTCATGAATATATACTTCTTGATATACCATTAGTTTGGGATATAGAATGCCTTACTCTTAAGGTTAAAAGTGATTTATTATTTCTAAAATATCCATTAGTCGTTCTTATATCATTGATATATTTGTAGAACTCATTTATTCATATATTCTTGTTTGATTTAGTTTGTCGTAAAATTATTTAATATGATATGAAAAAACTATTTTATTACTAAAATCATCAATGAATCAGAGTAAATTTGTGTTAATAATAACCTTTTTGATTATAATCCACTTTATCAATTTTAATTAGGTTTCATTGGATTTTGATTTTTTCTCCAATGTTTTTTGTAAAAATTTGATTACAGTATATTAGTAATTTGGACAGGGGCCATGTATTAAAAGTTTCCTTTCAAATAAAGAGGTTTTTGGATTGGATTTGTTTAAACGTATTTAAAATATTGTTTTCTAGAACTAAAATTCACCCCTATTCTAATAGATCCATGTAGAATAAATAGTTTCGATCATACTAAATATTATTCTTATATACTGATCCAACTCCCTGGTCCATGCCTATATATAAGTGAGGGGGTCCTATGTATAGAATAATAGATTTATGTATAATAGGAATATTATTTCCTAGGAATTAATTTAATCATTTATAGTGGAACACCAAAGATCTGTGGATTTATTATGAGAAACTGATGAAATTTTTTTACTTGTACTCTTTTCCTTAATTTTGATCTTTTCCACATTCTCCAACCAATATTGAACTCATAACTGTCTTTTCCACACTGACACCTTTTTCTTACATGCATCAGCTTTCAGAATTCCAAAATCAACCAATATAGGAAATCAATTGAATAATACTGAAATAGAAGCCACAATTGATTCACGAAAAGCATAGATGACCAGTAAACATCAAATACATCAAAATAGGAGTGTCATATTAGAAAATAATATTCCCTTAGGTGTGTTAGGGTAGCTACAAATAAATTATCTACTATGTAAAGGCCTCCCTTTGTTGAACCTTAGAATACCAGATGAAGTATCCATCCCAGGTTTTGAAACTGATTCATTGTGATTATTGTTCTGTCATAAATACAACCTCTAAAGATAAATAATCATTTTTCAAGGAAATTACACAATAGGTTATTGAAAATAGTATATATATATGTATTCAATGAGAAGACCTGGATGATCACACGAGATGAGAGGGAGGTAAAGGAGTATCCCACCCACTATGTATGTGCCTTCCATCATATAATGAGGAATCAAATTGTGGGATGGTGGAAGAGCATGGACCTGAGGTCTAGGGGTAAACATTTATAGGGTTCATTCACTGACCCTCCACAATGAAGATTCCATAATCCATATATAAAACCCCAAAAATTTCCAATTACAAACCTTCCTCACTATAGTAATTTTTTTGGTGGATAACCTACTAGGTTCATGGGATCATAGAGAGTATTTACAGATTTTCAATATCAGTGTGTTAGTGTCCTATATCTATTGAATGTTGCCTTGTGAACCATATGTGTTATTCCTCTTTGAAAGTAATCTTATATGACTTCAAGAAGTGGTGAATAAATTTTATATGGAGGTTCATGAATAGAATCACCCTTGTATCCTCTTCTTGTAGCGGTACATGATGAAGACTGACAAATTCGATGAAAATATCATATTGCCACCTATAGAAGTCGATGAAATCATATTAATGGAATATTCCAAAAACTAGGTATTGGCATTTCTAGAGTCAATATAGTGAAACAAATTCAGTTGACTGAACCAACGAGTGGCGAACCGGAGTAACAGCAAGGTAGGCAGACTGATAGCTAATCTTTGAAACTAGGGAGGCATGAGCTAGAACCACATCTATAGGGACATCACATGGTCCACATGAACCTCTGCCTTTTGAGGAGGGGTGGTCATGAAAGCATCCTCTAGTGACAAGCCAAATAAACATATGGAAAGATAAAAATGTACCTTTTTAAACTATATTTTATTGCAGTATCCTGGCTTATTGTTCTTTTTGGATAAAATTTAGATTATCATTATGAAATGGAGAACTATTCTAGATTCTGAGTCACAAGTGGCTCAAATATCTTGATTTTGGGCCCAATAAGGTGGCAGATAGAGGTATATTTCATTAGAGGAATGAGTACCTGATATCGGTGTATATATACACATTATATAGGGGTACTATGAGGCACCTCCCTCTCTCGTGAAGGATATGCTCGACCGAGAGTTTGGTCAGGTGAAAAATCCACCTGATGAAGACAAAAAAGAAAAAGAAAAAGAATAAGTAGCAAAATAAAAAGAAGAAGATGAAGAAGAATATGAATAAGAATAATAGTAATAAGGATCTTATGATGAGGTTCCATTGGGGTCAAATTATCATTAGGGGATCCCCCAAGGTAATGGAATGGTCGGGAGATCCGAAGTAGATTTGTCATGTAACTTTTGTAAAGCTATAACATAAATCTTCCTATAATCATTTTCTATCTCTATAAATTCACACAAACCAAAACCTATATTTAATTGAATTATCATGGTGGTGGTCAGGATTCTAGCTATGTAGGGGTTGAAGAAATTTTAATGGTCATAGAGAATCATGCACTGGACCTGGAAACCGATGCAGAGGTAGGTATCAAGTCATTCCTGGATGTGACAGATATTGGTGGGCTAGTGTAGGGTGTTTGGGTGACATGATCAGAACTGTAGTCCCTTCCAGTCATCTATGGTGGT
The DNA here is from genome assembly GCA_963277665.1 of Viscum album. Taxonomy (NCBI): domain Eukaryota; kingdom Viridiplantae; phylum Streptophyta; class Magnoliopsida; order Santalales; family Viscaceae; genus Viscum; species Viscum album. Next base: position 1,004,929,843 of record OY728119.1, on the reverse strand, counting down.
CAACGTCATGATATCACTTCACAAGAACCCACTAATGTGGTACATACGAGGCTAATATCCATCTAAATCCCACATCCACAAGGTATGATAAAATCATGAAAAATCATGTTGTAATCAAGTTTCCTAGATAAATTATCATTAATTATTACCTATCTTTTTTTGATTCTTCCCCAATGATGCATGATGCTGGTTTCAATACTTGTTATACAATATGGTGAGGTCTATGATATATGGGGTTTCCATATGGTGACTCATGAATATGACATTGGGGCACTCAGTTCTTGTATGTATTAATTTTTACAAATCTATACATTTCATAGGTTGAGTGAATCTACTGTGGTTCTTAGTTCCATTTAGTTCTTTGGATAATTTTAACCCACCAAGTGGATGAGTTCTACACATCTTTAGAATCACATCTAGTAGTTTCACCCTTTCATGAAGAGCCAATCATTCAATCCCACCCAACCATGATGGTCTCGAATGTATATAGTGTTTTGGATAAAATTGATACTAGAGGGGTGGAATAACAAAATGATTATGCTGATGAATCAAAAGATAATAGGTACCTTGTGATATGTTTCCTAGTTACTGGAATTGGATGCCCATGGAAGGCCTTAAAACTATAATTCATACTGTATTCCCAGAATATGACCCTATTAATTTCAAATATCTAGATTATTTAGTCCTTGATGCTGCTGATGAAAATCACATCATCTAGTGCAGCCCATGGATATGCAATTAGTTTATCATTGAAATGACCTGCTAAGAAAAAATTATGGGCCATATGGGGTCACTTAACCACTGGTTGTGTAACCTATATTCTATTGGGGAGGATTCCCAAGGGCATCATGCACATGTTTTTGATTTCCCTTGTGAAAATATGATGGGGGAAGCAAATAGACGTTTTATGTTTCATGGAGAAGTACAATATCATGAAAAGACATCGAGAAGTCAAACATGTGACTAAACATCAGAATGTGAATAAATAATGCATGTTGATTTCATTATAAAATATTTATAAATCATCATCCAAATGAGGTAACAACTATATGAGGCAACAAACCAAATGAATCTTGAGACTGCTCAGATTGCTGATCTCTATGCTGAGTGGCTCTGAAAACTAACAAGAGTTGATGAGCATCGTCCAACAGACAATGTCAAGGAAGAAGTGCTTTGGAAAAAGAAAACAACTGTGGTGGCCTCATGCCAAAGGGTGGTATAATTGATGCACACTATCAATGCAGTATAGCTATATGGGAAATTCTGAAACAACCCATGAGAATCTCTAATTTTTGGGTTACCCATAAATTCTCTATTTTATTCCCTTTGGATCTTTTTATGCAAGGAAATATTACATTGTCTACATTAATTATCCTACAATCATTATATTTTTGAGACAAGAAAATCCCAATCCCTCTGATCACATGGTTCATGACTAGTATGAGTATAATGGATGATAATGAGATTGTTCACTTTGCATGAGAGTGTCAATAAAAAACAAAAAAAGGGGTTTTCTATTATTGACTTCCCAACCAATGTGTTCATGTTTAGAGAGGTTTTGGGTGGATAATAAGCCTCTCAATGCTGCCAAATTTCTTCTCACAACTTGAGCAAGTGCATAAATGGTAAAACTCCATGTGTTAAGGATCAATACGAAAAATGGGGAATGAAGAGAGTGAAACATGAAGCCTAAAATAACAAGGGCATGATTTCATGGAAGTAGAGTAACACCATTGACCTTGTTCAAAACACAATATCTATATTGAAAACTAGAAATGGGGACACAAAAATGAGGTCCGATGAATAAAAATGTTTGAAACATAGAACCTATATAGAAATTACATCGAATTCATTTGGAAATTTGGCCCAAAAAGGTAGGTTTTCTGAAGATACATGAGACTATCCCATAGGGGGTCCATTTAGACATAGAAGTTGATTTGGATCCAAATACGGGGAATGCGTGGTGTTAAAACAGAGTGATAGAATGTTCAAATGGATTCTAATTAACTTGATATTACATCCCTATGACATAGAGTACATAGGTCTACATGTACTGGTGTTAAAAAGGATAATAAATAAAGTTAAAGGGTATAATTATCATAGATGTTGAGCGATAGAAGAAGATATGAACAATGCGGTAGGTAGAAAAAAATTTGGAAATGAACTCTCATGAGAGAACCTAGGTTGTCTGGTACTTTAACATCATGAAACAATGATGACTGACACAAATTTTAAAGTCAAACAATAATAGAGATTCATTGTACTAATTTATGTCAAGTGGTAAGACATCATCACACATTTTATCGTTATGTGATAGAGATGTTTCACACTGTATAATGTCATACTTCTCAGACCCCGGTCAACCATTGAAATTCCTACCACATGAACAATATAGATTCTGATGACTAGAAACATTGTTTTATATTGATAAAATTAACATTTTGTGACTGGAACAAAGGTGGATTAGTTCAATAACACCTTTCCCCAGTGAGGCTTTATGATTCGGTTATAGAGTTTGGACCATGAAGGGCTCATGTACGGATTGACTACATTAATACCCATCCTACATTAATTTATAACACCATATGAGTCTTAGTGGTGGAAAAAAGGAATTGAAAGAGGGGTCTACCTTACTTTTTGGAGCATGAATTAGTGAAAAACCCCATGGGTGGAATCCTAGTATGATACAGGAACATGGAAAGGAGGTAAGTCGGGACATTAAAGCTCTAGATGACATTGTGAATGGTACTTATGAGCTGACAATTTAACATGTGGGAAACAATGATACCATGAACATACCAATCATGTGTGGTGGGAGAAAATTAAGGATCAACTTTTGACCATGTTTGAATCAACGGATTTGATAATTTGTTTCCATAAATCCAGTACGGTGTTGGCCCAAAATGAGAGTTGGGAAGAAAATGGATTCATAACTTCACCCTCAGTGGTCCATCTAGATGTGAAAGGTAATAAAATAAAAACTCAGAGACTCTATGTGTGGAAAAAGAGTATTAGGGAGTTTAAATCAATCTCAAACATTGGTTAAATATAAAGTCGTATTGTGTGGACTTTGACAGATAATTTAAATTCTTGTTTCATAGACTATATAATAATAGTTTTTGGTCATCGAATAGATTCCATGTTTTATACAGTTTCAGGTAATAGATATTATAACTTTAAAAGAATTAAAATATTGTATATATTGGAAAAAAAAATGTTGTCCAGGCGTCTCTATGTATCTCATGAGGATGATAATCAATATACATGTAGTTATTGAATATACTATTGAGTGAGGCTAACACTAGTGGGAGAAATATTCTATATTATGGGAAATGAAGTCTCCCATGATTATCATGGGGTGTCCAAAACATTTTTATATAATTATTCTAGTTTAATGTAGTTTATTGAGGATGTTTAATTTTACTTTAAGAACAAAATGATTAGTTATATGAGGATGAAATATCAAATGGGTGTGTCTTGCATCACGTCCTGATATACATGATGTGAATGAGGACAAATAAGTCCCAAAATCACACAACACATCTTGATGAAACTCCCTTATACATTTTATATTTGATTAAAGTGGACTATGTTGGGGAAAATGGTTCAAAAATTATGATGGATATGTAATTGGATACTAAGAAGAAATGTTAGAGAATATTTATGGATCTCAAAAATGTTGAGAATAACATGAAATTCAGTTCATGAAGATGAATTCTCCCCACATATGTCTGACCCAGACATAGTGAGAGGGAATTTTCATTGGAGAGGCCCGAACAGTATATAGAATCTAGGTGTCATTATGTATCACATATGGATATGAATCAGTTTTTACATAGATCATAAAGACGGAATGGTTAGTTGATGGATTGATGGGGGAATATCTTATCTATCAAGAACATTATTATGTTGTGTAGTTTATCATCATATGACATGTATGATGATTGTAATGCATTTTATCATCGTGTGACTTTGACACTGGTTGTTTCACAGTTTAATTTTTTGCTACATGGAATGTTGTGGATCGTAGTTTCTCGTCATAATTTTTTGACCAAAGGCCGTGGCTTCTAAAGAGGAATTATGTTGTCTGGTGTCAAGAAAAACGTAATATATGTGAGGGAGAATAAGGCCCAATACCATACATAACATTCCTAAAAATAACTCATAAACTATTGATTGTTTTGGATTCATGGACTATGGATAAGTAGTTTAATGTTGGACACCTCAAACTATGGGAGAGGTGTATCAATGAAATAAGTTATGTGTTGGACAATAGGAACAACCTAGTGTGAGTGAGGGCTGAAGAAGGACAATGTTGCATGAAACATCCGAAATAAAAACACACACATAATTTAAAGTAATGATGCTTAGAATCAATCACACATATTAACATCAAGTTCATGGGAAATTTCACATAGTTTAAGTTCATACAATATAGACCCTTATGTGAAGTACTACAGAAAGAACTTTGCATTGGTGGTAGGAGTGAAATTCTACCTATCCATAGTGACCGAAGAGTTTACACCATTGAGATAGACCATATGAATGATGTACTGTCCTTCCCACATGTGATCCAACATTGGGGATATCCTTCCTAGAATAATCGGTATTGGAAGATCTAATATTGTATCTCCATAGAGAAAGGAATGAAAGACAAATGATCGGGCTACATTGTTTGGAAACCTCTCTAGATTATACAAGGACTGATGTTTATTCTAATAGAGATCATGCATTTCAGATAGATAGACCACAACTATATTGTTTTATACCTTCTGATCATAAGTAGAAATTTAGGGTGAAGGTAGCAGAATCATGATCGGCAGGACTACTTTTGTTACATACATAAGGGAATATGGGGTGTCCAAGCTAGAATTTCTAGTTGTCATTCGATATGCCCCGAGGGCATTGGGGAGCCTGTTTATGAAATTATTCTTGTTCTATCTTACCATCATATATATAATGTATGCAAGGTTTTTTTAACACCATGATCTTTATATTAGCTTTCACATGGTAGTGGGATGTATCTTTGCAATAGATTCAATAATTGTCATAAAATTCTTTATCCTTGTAGCTTTGAAGTTGGTACCATTGTTGAAAGTAATGGAATGGGGGACTCCAAATCAATGCATGATATTAGATGTATCAAATTCAAAAACTAATTAGGCTATGAATTTTGAGATAGGAGTTACTTCTACCAACTAGGAAAATAAATCTATCATTGTCAGAAGAAATCTACAATGAATTGATCTCGCTGGTTGATATGCACCCATTACATCACGTCCCCAGACAAAAAATATCCATGACTACATAGTATTATGGTGGGGATTTAGAATTCAATATAAAAAGATAGAATGGATCTGAAACAAATTGTACCACTTGAAAAATGTGATGTATCCATTGACCTTGGTGGTCCCTAATTATCACATCCATAGAATCTGGTGTGTGATCTTAAACACTTCATAATGAGAACAATAGGAACCATCATGAACATCCTACATGAATTAATAAATCTTGTCTCCTTGAATTGAGTGTGGGAAATTACATTAAACAAATAGTTTTAGAGTTTCTGTTCAAGGTTGGTCACACATTGGATAATTAACTATGCCCTGTATCGATGGATTCAATTAGGTTTGTTTCTATTTGGAATGAGAATTCCATGCTGAAGATACTCAAAAAAGGAAGTTTTCCAGTAATAGAATACTTTATCTAGAGAAGGATCATGAGGTCCTGTTGTAGAATTGCCAATGTTCAGATAGTTTACCCATTAACAATCACCATTATCATAAATGAATGGTGTGATGAATCTTAGATTTTCCACATGAATGAAAAGATAATTATTTTTAGGCTCTTTAAATGAAGAAGAGAGACTCGGAAGGGAATAATCTCGGCAATTGTAAAACTAGGGAACATGAGTCACCAATAAATAAGAAGGGAACTCAACCATTACATAGAGGGTATGTATTATTAAGGGAACAAGCTCTGTCTTCTTGGTGACATAATCATAAAATGGTTTTCTTCATGACTATATCTAAGTATCCCATTACATGTAGGATGGGAACTTTAATCTTGAGGGAAATAACATGAAAAATAATGGGAGCTAGATATTGTACCTCATTGTCTTTGTATCCTTCTAATAGCATGAATTAGTATGAAAGGAATGAATGTGTCGGGGTGATGATGATAATTTTTAAACCTAGTCATTTGATCATGGGATCATTGAGCCTTATGCTAGTGGGGATTCAGGAGGGGCCATTGAAAAGAGTCTTATAGAATAGAATGACATGATCTACTAAAAGTATGGCCTCATCATGGAATGAACATCTAAAGGCACATCTCTATGGCTTGGATGAATGACCAAAATTTATGTTAGTTCTTGAATTTTGACAACCTTATGCAGAATTTATCGGATTTCGAAATACTAAAGAATCACTAACCAACATGGTAATTGGCATTTTAATATCATGTGGATCAAGATATCAATTAGAGGATACTAATGTGATAGTAGTTTTATGTAATGATCCTCTAGGTAATGATAGAACTTCGTCACTATCAAAACCAGCATGATGTAGCTCTTTGATAAAAGACAATACTTGGACATGATGTCGAGGAGCATGCCACTAAGATATTATAATGTGTCTTTTGTCTCTTAATTTTTTTTATAGGTATAGAGGGATGCATGGGATTATTCCAAAGTCATCATGTAAAGGAACAAAGGATTACCTGAGATGGGTGGCATCAAAAGTAGTGGCTGGACCAGATATTGATGGATCTCCTCAAACATGGTATAACACTCTTAATACCTTTGGTAGATAGTAATATTCATCATGATTTTGCAAAGTGGAATGCACATTTTGGCCAGATTCTAATTGATTCATTATATGTAGGACACGTTTCCTTAAAAGCATCGGAGCTCCCAATGTTTGCTCAGAGTAGGCATCAGGTTTTTGGTCTTGATCTTATGTAGTTCAATCTCAATGACTATGTAAATAAAAATGATATTAAGTAACTTTTCTTGGGTATCCAAATAGAAACTTTCATCGGGTTCAAATTCAGATGCTATGAATGGAGGAAGACAAACACTTCCTCATAATATCTTATGTGGTCATAATGCAATCGGGATCTGACCACCACATCATCTATGTATTATTACACTTATTTCATAAGGATTGGTTATAAAATTCAGTCAATACCTCACCGATAAGTGGCTATGGTATTATTCAATTTGAAAGGCATAACATAAACATAAGAAGTACCCCGAGACACTCTAAAGGTGGAAGACTCCTCATATTTGGTGGCAATCTAGATCTGATTGTACCCAAAATACATATCCATAAGTAATAGAGATTGGAAACTAGTAGTGTAATTAATTAAGAACATTGTCACTGGAACTAGAAAATCATACTCCAAAAATTGGCATTTGAGATCTCTGAAGACGATACATACTCTTAATTTCCCATTCAACTTCATAACTGGGATAATGTTAGCTAGAATATTGGGGTACTATACTTCTGTGATGAATCAATACTTGATAATCCTATAATATTCAGCCTCAACATGTCACAATGATTTGGGTGAATCATTATAGGATGCTGCATGAACCCATGATGATGAATCAGAATATGCGGAATGCAGTTAGCGGCCTGAGGGTCCATCACTAGCATCTCGTTAAAGATCAAGGAAAACAATTCATGGTGATTCATCAGGAAACCCACATTCTGATATTGTTCCATTATAGGCATGGCTAAACTAATAAGAACCGTCCTCATATCTTCCCTAATACCAAGATTTAGATGAAACAACTCATTGACAATGGTGGAGATACCTTCCTCAAATATGGGAGTAGAGCCTTCGTGATCTTATTCATTGTCTATGGTACATAAATAACATGGAGGAGATAGTTCATCCGAACTAACTGATTCTGGGGAAACACTGGTTCTTTCATGGGTACTGTTAGAACATTCACTAATAGACTGTTGATATTATTAAACCATCACAAGAGAGGATGTTGTGTTGATTCGATCAATATTTCAATTTAGCGATCATTTTTTGTTTTCAAATAAATAGTGGTAGTTTAGTTTGTGGATGTTTAACCCATCTAAGTGAAATAAGTAGTTCTATAATATTGTTGATCCATATCGAGGACTTCACAGTATATGGGTGGAGTTGGGTTTCTAGGATCACTCGATCCTAACCCATGTATTTGTATAAGGTAGTATTGTTATGTCATGTGTACTTATAAACATTATTCCATTTATCTCAGTAACAAATAAGAAATTCACTTAGTTTGGCATCACAGCCTCAAACTAAAGTATTTGAAGGAAAAATCTGTCATCCAGATCTTCCAACAAATAAGTTGCGATGGATGAATGTTCAAATTTGTTTTTCTACAATAACTTTTCCATTATATGGTAATTGGAAGAATTTTTATAATGATCCTCATAAGTGTTAAATAGAGACACATCACCTTAAATTATGCCTACTCATCCATTGAAGGAGTACATGAGGTGTTGGTAGTACGAGGAGGGAACTACTATATAAAGACACATTCATGGTCTACCAATCAACACATTTTATGTAGTTTCTTATGAGACAACCATGAATTTGGTGTTTTATACCAAACTGCAGAATTGGTTCCTCAAAAAAATCATGCCTCATGATCTCAATTCAGTCTTCTTATACCCTTGAATATCCATGTTAAAGGATGAAGTCTTCTTTAGTGTGTGTCAACCTACGAAGCAACTCGATCAGGATGAGTTTAATATCAAAAAATATGTCAACTAGACAATGATGGAAAACTACTCCATGGAATTGGTTAGTGATGTAAAGTTGGTGGATGTTCCCTAGAAAAAGAGATCCCTCATCTTCTCTAATGAAATGAATAATGGATTGATATTTTTACTTCTCAACCATTTCAGAATAGATATTATCTATGGATGCAAAATCTGTTTCAAACTGGTGGGGGATTTTCAATGCTTCTGTGAGGGCCTATCACATTTCTTCTGAGGGAAGGAGGGCCTCACAGAATTGGATCCATGTAATAATTTTGTATAGGTGCTTCAACGTTTCATAATTCCATTGTAGGGTCCCAATTAATCCTATCTGAATTATCTCTATAGTGGTGAGATGGTTGTGAATTAATGGATGAGCCACTCGATTTCGACCTTTGTTGGAAATTCTTTATTGTCATCAAACAAACTACCCTGAACAACCACCTGTAGATTGTCGTATGACTGATTCTTTTCCAAACATGAATGGTCAAGATATAGCTTTTTCTATTGATCCAGATCAACTATAAACGTCAAATGTGGTGCTGAAACTCGTAGAGTGGGATAGAAGGAGTGTTCCTAATATGGTTTCTATAGAGCCTACTGTCCGGTCTCAGTTTCATTTAGGAAATATCATGATGCACTGGACTAAATATCCCATCAAATTTCATGTCCTAATCCTATTTTTCTATTCTATTTTCCTAGTAAATTCAGAGGGACTACATGATATTCATCAGAATCATGAACCATGTAGGGATCTATCAGTTTCACACTATTTGTAGATACATAAAATCTATCATCATTAAAGGATTATCCAACTATTTGAAGGAATATGGGTCCAATTATCATTTATCGAGTCATGATGTTATTGAGAGTACGTGGCGACATCATCATTAATGTGGTAATTTTCATTCCCTTTAACCATTAGTGACTTATCTTATGAGATATAGATGACTGATATGTGGATACAAAAGCACCCATCAAATAGGGTTCAATGATTGATGGAGTTTTAGGCCCACCTAAATGGGAAATAAATATTCCATGGGCATGAGAAACTACTCTGGTAACTAGATAGTCATTATACATATGGATCCCCAAGATGTAAACCTATTTCCATTCACCATAACCCTCACTATCACTACTCAGATTTATAGAGGTACGTGATATCTATTCCAAAACATCACCCAAGCTGAAAAACAATTATCCACGTTGTCCTAGATCTAACCCCTAATCAAAAAATATTTTATGATTGTATGTCCAATGATTTTTTGTTAAAAAAACTGGTCTATAAAATCAGTGATACCAGCCTCATGTGGATTTCTACATTCTGGAATCTTCCAAATCCCTTGTTCTTGGGCTATGCAGAAATTCACTGTGAACCTTATAATCTAAGAAGTATTATGTACATTTTTTCATTTAGTTAAGGTAAGTCTATGAGATATCCCCTGAAGAGGGGATGGAAGATTACATGGTTCTAGAGTAAAATTCTCTTGTTTTGGTGTTGGTGCCCTCTAAGGAAGTTTCTATCGATTATGAGGTTAGGGAAGTGGAGGCTTTTGATTTTTCTGTCCCTAAAAATGCTGATCTGGAAATAGCTCTATGGGGAAAAACTCTAGAAGCTCTGGTTCCCCTACCTATAATGTGGCACTAGTCTCTTACTTGGATGCTCTTCTTACAGGAGCTGGCAGATGAACAAGGCATGACATCTTGGCATCAAGTAAGTATTTCCATATATATTGATTTTTGTCAAAAAACTCCTATAATCCACCTAGGAAATTATGATTGATATTATTAGGAACCAATTTATTATTGATTTTTCCACTCACATTTTCAATGGTTTCTCTTGATCCATTGGCTTGTCGTCATGTACATAAATACCATTAACCTGTCGATAACATATACTACATGCTAATCATGAAGTTTATTTCACATGGTGAGGTCATGAATACATGTCTTATGGGTTGTTGAAATGAACTGGATAAGAAAATATCTATGTAGGTTATCATGGTTGGTGGTGGATCCAATGGGTAACTGGTTTCAGCAGATGTGCACATTCCCATACAATGTCTAATCAAACAATAATATCATTGCTTCTTCCTACTTATTAGGGGTTACCAACATTGGTCCACGACTATAGATGGACTGGGAATGATATTGAAGTGGGGTGACCATCCCATTGAAGTGGGTGATGTTCCGAATCCTGAAATTTTTGAGTGCCCACATGTTTTTCACACATACCGAATATACCTTATCATTAGGTGGTATTAACAAATGTCTAATTCTTTGGGATTCGATATGATTAGTGAGATAAGATAGTAGATCATGTGGGTGGGTATTCATTTCTTTGTGAGGAATCCTAACCACTAGGGCATTGACCAGATCGTCTACATGATAAGAAAGCTTAGTGGCACATGAAGTAACATATAGAGTGACCTATGGAGTAGCATGATCAGGGTCTCAATGGAGGTTCTCATGTTATTTACGTAGTTTTTGAAAATCATAGATTTGTCTAATTCAATAAACACCAGTCTCAAATCATTTGGGATGTGAGGGATTGTCGGCCCCAAATGGGGGAAACTGGATGATATGGACTTCCAACAACACTTTAATCCCATGTGGAGGGTGAAGGTGATCCTGCTAAGGGTAACTATATTTTTGTAACCTCTTGTTAAGTATTTCCTTTATGATTCAATTGTAATATGAAGTCTTCAATCATAGTGTAGTCATAGATGGTTCATTCTCATTCCTTTGTGCAATGCAAGGATGATCGTAGGGATTGGATGTTCTAATAATCTATTTAAACTTACTACGGTCCCGAAGAATGGGAAATGATGATGAAGGACATCTATGGATATGTTATTTCCTTGGTAGGTGAGTCATCCTTCTTGTGTTTGGGTCCACCTATTGTTGTGCTACCCCGATATTATATTTCATTTCTTCAGATCTTAGTCTAGAGTTCTCATCCTTTGGTGATGCGATCCATCCACATTTATTTTGATGACACGTAGAGGCTTGTATAATATGTCATTATCAGGATACAACATGATATGTCTAAATCAGAATGCGACGTACTATCCCAAACAATAGATTATCACTTGTGGAGATTCTTCCACAATGATTCTATATATAAATATAAATCCCTGTATGTATATGTATTGAATATTCTGATAGTATCCAAATGAATATGGATGTGGCTCCAATGGGATTTCTAATTATTCAACCGTGTGACAATATTGGTTGAGGTCATCAAAGATCTCAAGGAGATGAAAACATGTCGGCTAGACAGTAATGTGATTGAACATGGACACATCCTAAGTGATGGACTCTGGAATGTCAATGTTGGGATCCATGTTTGTAAAGAACATTTCATATAGCTGATCAATGGTAAGAAAGTCCCACAAGCATATCTATTCAGAATTGAGGCCCGAATTTGGGCTGGCCCAAGTACATATCCATTCTATTTGAGGGATCGGTGGTGGTGCTGATGTGGTGTGACATTGTGATGGAATGGATTGTGGAGAAGCCCAAGCATTATGTGAATGACTACTTCACGATGGATCATTACATAGGGGAGGTTCCAAAGATATCATCACATCCCCATAAGACTTAGTACATACCACTTCATCATGTACGAGTGTAGAAGTAGTAATCAAAGGGTCCACTAGGTGGTATTGTGTTAACATATTAAAAAAACTCTCTGAGATATGATGTATATGTATTTAATGACGATGATGATAATGGAGATGATTGCACTGTAGGACCCTAGAAGGTAAAAAAATCAATCTCTACCCACATATAGATATGAAGGAATTAATGAATTTTGTGGGACTGACCATCAGGGATTGCAAATATCACCCGACAGTCTTTGGTCCCTTACACTACTGTAGAATACTTGGGAGAATTATAAATCATATATTTTCATTTAGCTTTAGAATCTGATAGCCAAACAAGATTTATAATTTCCTCGTGATTTCCTGGAAATTTCTTTTGGTGGAATTAATTATCCCTTATTTTCCATGATAGATCATCAGGTAAGGGAAATATTTTAGGATGAGGAGGAACATCATGCTGGTTGGTGTTGGAGAAGAGAGAGCCTATACTATAGTGGATTGGGATATAGGGATGTCCTCTGTTTCGATTGTTGTTTAAGCAACGAGGGCCTCTTCATATAATAATTTGAAATTGGGGAGGGCCTCAAATTTGGATGATTATTTATTAGGGAGGTGCACCTATTTGGTCTACAAGATCATTGGTAGGAACTACATGTTGGTTTTTGTGGGAGTAGGGAGTACCTCCACATTTGTTGGTCGATGTGAAAGGGGTAATTTCACACCAGTTGACTTGGTAATGGGTATTAGAACTTTGTTGACCACTGGAAGTATGTTGAGGTCCTCTATACTTAACAATGATGGAATGGGAACAGAATATACTATGTTTGGCACGGGAGTGGGGACGAAATCCACTGGATCTGGTAGTGGCATGAGGGGGACCTTTTAATAGCACGATGGTGACATAGAGAGGACCTCTATATCTGAAATGAAAAGCACAATTAGGACCACTTAATTAGAAATCGTTGAAGCTGGTAGGGACTCCAATTTATACAATTCATCGAATATGTGTAAGACATCCATGTTAGTTACGAGAGTGATAAGGATATCACACTTGTGGGCAAATGAAAAAGTATTGCCTCTATGTTGAGACTCATCATCATGGGATTGCGAATGATGGCTACTAGAGACACCAATGGATGATAGAGTCAACCCAACCCATCATTGATAAGGATGAGTTCTTGATACAAAAAATTCATTGAAGAGTCTCTACTCTACAGTAGCAGGGATCTTGTGGATTACACTAGAGGTTCTATGATCCACTAGTGCTAGGGAATATGATTACTCTAGTTTAGAATCCTCATATTCTTGGGCACAATTTTGGCATTGGGTTGGATAGACTAGGTCTGGAAGAGAAAGGGAATAGTCCACCTATTTCCTGTCTAAAAAAGAAGTCATTGGTGGTGTTTATGGAATCCTATGGGATCCCTCCATGGAAAATCCTATGTGGTAATTATTATAGAGGTGACTTCAGAATCCCTTACCTCTTCATATTATGGGTTTTAATTTTAGTATTTCTCAAGTGGAAGGTTCTTTATGGTGTTCAACCATGTAGTGGGGAGAAACAGCTCATTGTGCAGCACTTAGGCATAATAGTGTCAGTGAGGCCGAAAAGCCTATAGGTCTCTGTAACCTATATTCCATGTGTAATTGACTCACTCTTTTAAATAATATCATTCAATAGTTTCCATCACCCACTATTAGATAATATAAAATTGTTATGAGGGGTATGGGAACCTGATAGCTGATGGTGTAGTGGTCAATGTAGTGGAGGAGGGGTCATTCGGGATTTCAAAATTGTTACTTATCCTTCCACTACACAACTGGGTGTTGGGTGAGCAGTTTCTAGTATCCTGGGTCTTACAAAGTTGGATGGTAGATCAATTAGTACGAATACAAGTATAGAAATTCCCAATTCCCTAGTATAGTCCAATCTTCCATGGTTAGAGAGATAGAGAGAGCATTCTATTCTGATAATGCCACATACTATAATTCTTAATGTTCAACTGCCCCAATTTCTAATGAGTTCCACAAAAAGCCCACTTTTTTCTTTGTGGGTCTTGGTTCTAGTTTATTTGATCTGGTCATATTCATATATATCAAAATATTTATCTACATTTCCAACCCCCCATCGTTGAAGGAGAAGAGCTTGACATTGGGTTCACCATTAATGTTTCTGATGCTTTCACTGGGGAGCATGGTCTTACATGTTAATTTTTTCTAATGTGAATTGTACCCTACATTACTAATTTCAAACGAAGGGAATCATTCATCATTGTTTCAGTGATGTATTCTCCTTTATTGAAATAGTATGATGGTATATCAGTTCCTCCTTCCATGGATTTCTCCATGGAACTCATCACCTAGTTCTTGTCTCCCAAGTAAATTATCTACTGTTCATGAATCATACTCACACTTCCATCTCTTTGTTGATTATTTATAATTGCAATTCATTGATCTAGACATTAAAAGGTGTCTTGAGAGGGTAAGAACCTCCAGTAAGGGGAGTATTCACGTTGTGCATCACAAGAATGTGTGGGAGATGGATCATTTGCCACGTGTTTTTCTTCCTCATTAGAGGGAATCACATGGATGCATCTTAGGTGTGAAACCCACGACATTCCATGTTGATCATGAGGTATCTAGTGCTTAATGAATATCCTCCATGTTATTTCACATTCATCCCATGAATAACATGAAATAGAAATGTAATAGTTGCGATATTAATGTCATGATAAGATGAAGAGAGGCTTATCATAATTTTCAGTCAAGGAGGATCATAGAGGTACATCCATAGGAGGGATCACATGGAAGGTATAATGGATGCCTAGATCAGAATTCATATAATGTTGAAATTAGGGAGGTGTGTCAAAAAATGAAAGATATCACACTGTGAAGGATAATTTGAACCCAACTGATGTCTTATAAGGGAGGTCCACTATTTGGATGGGAACACCAAGGAATACTTTTGGTTGGTACTAAACCTCATGGAGTATTCTAAGGTGACCCATTTAGAGAAAATGGATCCAAAACCATGTATTTATTGGGTTTTATACAATAGTGCTACATAAGTGATTCTAGGATTAATAATGATGTGGATGGGGCTTATGTGTAGTAATAAAATAGATGGATAGAAGGATCTCAATTAGATGTTTATGTAAGTATAAAATCAAGATTAATGTGGATGTATTGTTGGGTAGAGTAGATTGGATGGATAGATTGTTTGGGGTTTTCTGAACTTGATCCTCATGCAGGCTTCCTATGTATCCAAGTTAGTTGGGTAATAAATTACACATAGTTATGAAATTGTCTTTAGGGATTAGACCAAGGAGGCTTTCTAATGGAAGATGATAATATGATTGGGGATTACACATATGAGATTCATGGATGGATAGATGGAATGGTTTGGGATTATGCATGGAAGCTTCACATTGGAAATGAGGATGATTGTGTCTTACACCTAAAGGAGTGTCCAGTCGGGATTGAATTGATGTGTTGGATGTTAATAAAATCCAAGACCATGTGAGTCATTGTCGGTGTGAGTAATAAGGGTAAGCGGTTTCCCTAATTCCCATTTCCTGAAATAAACAATGATAGGAGATGGTGTGGATTTATGTGTAGAAGATGATATAGGAGTATAACATTCCATGTGAGGATGATTTCATTCTCCATGACTAGGGAATATGTGCAAAAAAGGCCCGTGGAGACATAGCCCTATGATATAGAAAAAATAGGGGCCTCTATTTACCAACCTTTCTCTATCCTACAACATAAGGGGTGATGAGGAGAGATGAAATTTTCTCCTATATGAAATTCTATGATCCTACTACATGATGGATTACTCAGAATGTATCATTCCCAATGATGAGAATGTTGATGATTTATTCCAATTGGATTTGGATCTCGTTCCATGTCATTCATTCATAGGATGTCATAGATTTTATACAAAGGGTTATTACATAGTTTATCATCATGTGTTTTGGATGTATGGTGATAGGAATAATGACTCCTTGCATCTTGGGCATGGGGGACTCCATCCTCACCCATTGGGATTTCAAAACCATATTACAGACACCCATTGGAGGGGTATGACTTTTGAAATTACATGTGATAATGGTGTCGATGATTGGTCCCCCTTGAGTTCTATGTTAGTGAACCTATTTTGAAATTAAATGGGAGTTATCATACATATTTTAAAAATAAATATATAGGGCTATGCAATTGGGGACACGATATGAGGAGCCAAGAAATCACTATGTGCAAGCCCATAGATCTGCATGGAGGAGGAACATCAATGATAAGGGAATTGTGAATATGGGGGGATCATACATGGTTAATTAATATAACGGAATTCTATGGATCTTTCAAGAGAATGTTCAAATAATATTTTTTTCATGCACAATGAATAAGAGTTTCTACCTATATTAGGTTGTGCCCAATACCTATTTTCCACACAAGTGGGGTATTTTGTGTTCAACTGAAAAATATGATTTTTTTGAAGTTCAACCAAATATTGTCCCCCATGAAGGGGCCCCCTAGGGATCCTACTGTGCAATATCTTATACATTTAGTGTTCCATAGTTTTGAGAGTGACACGATCTTATTATAATAACATTTGTACCAATAACTCTGTTTAGTCCCCACCAGAACCTCATTAATAAAAGAGCACCCCTTTTGATATTATAGTATGTTGTAACCAGTGTAGGATTATAATATCATTGGGACAAAATATCCCCATATAATCAACCAATAATGTATCACGAATTGAAATGATGTTGGATACATTATTCAGTTGATCTAAAACCGCCCAAACTATGTCACTAACTCATGGAGAACTCGTTAAGATATTGAAAATTTCTATATCTATATATTTTCATTTTCATTCTAAGGATGTTAGTTGACGTAGAAATATGACATTTCACTATTGTTCCACCTTTAAATGATGTAATGTGGATCACCTAGTGATAAAATATAATATCTTACATTTCATCCATGCCGACTAATAATGTCGTTGCTTATCATGGTACATCTTGGAGATACTGAGGTGAACTTCTTCATTAAAGCACATGATGAACACTTTAACCCGTTAATTTTATCTATGGGAACCGATATATTCCCATGTATATGTTAAATTTCATCACCATCGATAGTTCAATACTGAGGTGGGTCCTCACCAAAAATACCTTCCCCTAGCACTAAGCCCTCAATATATAAAAACTAACTCATCATCCCCTTTTCCAAAAATTAAGAGCTCACTGATAAAGTGGAATTACAAGACTATCTATGGATGTTCTGTACCTCAATGTGCATCTTAGAAGACAAATCCATAAGCATCCATTCGATTATAGCCCCTCGAACATCCTATGTCTGTATCCTCCTTGTCGGAGCATCGAAAATTTCATTTCATCTTCTAGTAATTTTGGGATTCTCAATATTAATGTGATCTAGATATCCAACCCATTTTCTCAACATTATATTCATTAAGGAAAGTGATAATATATACCAGATTATTTTTTGGTACATAAACACCACCAAACACCTGTTTAGAAACTAATTCCTCCAATAATTCATGGTGTGTATAATAACCTCCAACCTGAGATATTGGGTTTTGTAATTCTTCTAATGAGGCCTCATCTTTGCTGAACCATATAGTATGACTCAGTGTTTCTACGTCATAACATCTCCTAGATTGATACATGATGTTTCATAATATAATTTATATGTTCTATGTCGCTCTATAGGAAATTGGATAATTGATGAAGTCAATCATCAATTTATCTCTTGAAAATTAGTCTCACAGTAGTTAGACCACATAAAATTCACATTGTTCTTAGTCAATCATGTCTAAGTAGAATTTAAGAATGATAATTCATGTATATAATGCATTTAATAACCAACAATCCCCCATGAAATTCTATAAATCAAATATGTTATTGGTCTGCTCCAAAGTAACATCATATATCACCTTCCTTTTGACGATTAAAACTCAAGCCTTTGAGATTATATAACCTATGGACTGTACGTTTTCTATCAATAAGGGACATTTACAAGGTATAACATGTAGCTGGTTCCTTTAATGTTTTTCAAAATGATCACTAGATGAGTGGAAGGGTAGATTCATGTATGTGAACAAACCAAGATGTTAGCTATGAAGACTACCACGAAGGAAAATAGGTAGTAATGTAAAACATTTTTATCAAAGCTATGAATATGAGAGGAATGTTTTTATGATTGAAAGAAGTCACAAGATACTTATATAAGTCGTAATAGAAATAGAAATCAATGTGTTGAATATATAATAGACTTACTTGAACCTGATGATACCTCAATCTCAAGTTGATCATTATGAAGAACCTTAGTCATTTGAGCAAGTAAAAAAGGTTGTATACAAGTGAAAAGTTGTTGTTTTTTACTATAATCATATTCAACATCTGATAATCCACTCAATGCTTAACAGTTCCATCTTGCTTCTTGTGGAAAATAACTGGAGAACCTTTTGGAGAAGTATTTTTCCAAATAATTCCTTTACCTCTAAAACATACATACCCCATTGACATCCTGTAACATAGTAGTGACATTCATTTTAAAAAAATAGATGTTGGTGTAGTACCATTCACCAGATTGAAAATAAAATCTACCTCTCTCCCAAGATGTAGTCAAGAGAAGACATTAAAGAAAAATATTCCATGAATCGATCGAATATAGGTGGGAAACCAATTGATTTAGTCATGAATAATTCATGTAATGGGTATAAATTGTTGTGGTTAATCTACCAATCCTGGTATGATCTATTTCACATATACCCACCAAGTTATACCACATTCTCGTCTGAATATAAGTACATTTCTCTAGTGATGTAAATGACAAACTATGATGGTAACAGTTCATGTAGGCATGATAGGGAACCAACCATTCAATTCATATAATTACATAAAACCCTATTCTCTTGAGGAGCAATAGGTCACATAAAAAATTGAAGCATCATATTTCTTGGTGTAAGTCATTGCACAAGAGTATACATTCAAAACACAAATCAAATCGTGAATGTTGCATCATACGGCTACAAGTGTACTCAACATGAAGCCTAAGGATATCCAGATTAACCATATATATGAAGGAATTTTATTCACTCATATTAAATAAGAATGGAAAAATATTATAGGCTACTATAATAGTAACTCAAATTATAGATATACTAAAATCCTACTCCCATGGTATAGAATATATTTAATAAAATATGCATGATCCCTAGACTTGTTCTAAAACATGATAACCTAGAGCTAGCTCAATATACTGGAACTATAAATCTGTATCATCGATTCCATGACCATGACATACTCTACTTCTTGTATCGATCGTAGTTCGCAAGATACCTTCATAGTGAGGTTCTACTAAATATACCCAGGAATATAGAGTTGTAATGAATCCTCTCCCACTCATGACAGATGGGATGACCCGATTAAAATTCAATAGATTCCTCAATCTACCAGAGATTTAGAACTCATTGTAGTCAATGGGAAACATGATTCCTCCTATTCCAAGTATTACCACACTAGTGAAAAACCTCACAACATTATTAGAATATCAGCTAGATTCCACTGCTCATGCATGTAATATCAAAGAATCGCTTCTCTCCACTAGATGAACCACTACACAATCTGTTGTCTAAACAACCATTGATCACACTTCCAAGCTCCCTTATGTTCCTCTGGGTGATAAGGTATAGGTTCCTTAAATCAGATACATTGGTCAATGGGGAAACATTTACTGGATAACAAATATGATTCTTCAGGTCATCCACAAATCATCTCACTTTTACAGGGTCATCAACAATATCGATATTGGAAAATCATTGAAACTCTGGGAAACGAGTTGTATATTCCATAGCTATTATAGAATCCTACTATAGGTTAATGAATTATTTAAAATGATCCACCCTCAGTGTATTATGGTGGAAATTTTTTATGATGGTTGAATAAAAATCTCTACAAGTCACATCCTAATACAAACTATCCTGATTTATAATTTCCCATGATTTTTTGGTGTAACCTCAAAGCATGTAAGTATAGGGTTTCACTATCATTGTATGAGGGGACTTAATATTTGTCGATATAAACATAGCCATATCGCGCCATAGCCCTATAGCCTAAGGTCTGTTATCCCCTAATTTTTTTTGGATTCCACATCTTGAACTCCTCAGTCTACACACTCATAGAATAAGTCGTGAACATAGATCAATGTATCGTTTTCATAAAACATAGTATATATCTTTGAAAATAGGCATCATTTCCTCCATCAGGAATAGTAATTTGTGTTATAGTTGGAATTGATGAATGTATAAATGATGGATCAAGGTCCACTGACATTGGATCATCATCATCACCACCCTCCTAGCCAACGACCAAAGGACATTAAGCAGGAAATGGTCTATAAATAAAAAAACAACTTAGGAAAGGTTATATGTTGTTATAATCCACCAATATAAGAATAAAACATACAATATGGCATTATATATACTAATGACACAAATTTTCCATCTCAATGATTCAGGGGTGGGTGATAGGAACATTTATATAGAATACAATAGTCAATACCTACTACCAACTACTATGTTTGGGATTCAGTCATGCTCTATGTTTTTCATTTTCAATTTTAGTTGATTAATATTTTCATTAAATATTAATTTTTTTAGATATATGAATCAAGTGATTCCCCATTTTTGATACATAATTGTCTATACACGTTATAAAATAATTGGTAACAACTACTGACTATATAACAAAAATGTTCCATTCCATGCATCCAATGGTCCAAGAATCAATGTTCCATAATTGACTATGTAGTGTACATACTGTTGCATATGCAAGGAAATACTATTACATTACACCAAGAACCCAATGTAAAAATCATATTTATAAGCCCCTTGTCGGGATCATTATAAAAAAGAAATCAATTTCTATCAATCAAAAACTCAAAGAAAAAATTGATGTTAAAAATCGAACAATGCTCCTATATGTCATGAAATTTGCATGGCATGTGAATTTCCTACAAGACTCCTATTATGTTGCATGATATGGAATTACGTCATATAATAGGATCATATCAATATAAAATCTTCAATAATAATATTAAAAAGAAACATTACATAACATTTTCATCACCCAATAGGGGAATATATAAACTATAATAAGAAAAATATTGAAAATAACAAATTGCATTGATGGAAATTTGGATTTTCACTATACATGGATTAGATAATCTAATGAAAAACTCATTAACAACCACTGAAGTGTTCCTAATGATATATATATTTTCTTGAAATTTATGTCATGAAAATTATATGCATTGTTACCACTTTCGGACACCATGACCTGGCTTCAAAACAACATTTCCTAGAAGTCATTTGGCCACATGGACTCAAGTGTGCCTCCTTGAATGCTAGGCGATGCCGAGTAGAAGTGAGGGACTAGGGTGTGTCATTTGGGAAAATAATCCCCCATTACCATATATTAATAAAAATTTATATAATAATATGTAATGTGGGGAAGAATATATTATTGCAACCCTAGCCTCTCACATATAACATTACACGATTTTAAGCATAATTAAACATCAGAGTACAATCCAAGGATTTTGAAGTCTACTATCTTGGAATACTTGGTACAAAAAACATAAAACATGGGAATAATTTCATTTATTTAGTCTTCATAAATAGCTCAAAACATCATATAACCCCTTACATCTTCATAGGGTACCCTGGTGATCACATGAACAAAGGGATGAGATAATAGCCATGTGAGGGATTTAACATAAGAATATGTATTTAGAATAAGGGTTAGAGATTATGACATAATGATATAAAATGCAATATAGAATCATAACATATAATCATGGGATCATATAATTACTAATACATATTATTTTAGAATAAAAATAAATTATGACTTTTTCATGATTCAAGGTTCATTTCACATAGTGGAGCACAATTCAAGGTTAACCACTAACACCGTTTTACATGGTATTGTGAGTCAAGGCTAACTACCAAGATTGTTGCACATAACGACTCATGAGGATAAACATTACCCAATGAATTGGAGTTATATCTAGGCCCAACCATCTTAACATGACAATTAATATAAATTCAACATAAATAATCATACATAATCAAGAATACATAAAAAGAACGGAACCCCTAGAGAGAAATGTGTATCAAATTCATGTCATAATGCAAGATGATTTGGCGTATAACACAATTTTAAATGAGAAAAGGGAATTAAAACATAAATGGAAATTAATAAAGTAAAACATGCATATATCATGGTATGTGATTTAAAACAAAAGTGACAACATGTAAGAAGAGTATTTAGGAAATTCATAGCATTAAAACACATCCGTGGGGGTTTTGAGAAGAATATTAAGAAGAATTTAAAATACAATAGTGGATAATATTATATAAAAAACAAGAAGTGATAAAATAAAGATTTAATAATAAAAATACTATTCTTATAAAAACAATGTTTGATATAATAAAATGTTATAGTGCACCTAATATTCGGTAAAAATTTGCGGAAGTTCCGTTAAAATGACTTTGCTATTTGGGATGCATCAAAGAGGGAATATTTTGAGGGAATCTATATCCCTGAAATAAAATAATTCATGGATCTAGAGGCATTTTTTGGGAATATAATAAATATATAGAAGTTTTAAAAAATAATAGAGTACAACATCATTTTTGTAAAATTAATTATAGAGCTACTTGAAGGAATAAAGGTGGTTCAGGTAGAACCCCTTACAGAATATTGGCATGGTATCGAGTGTACGTAGGATGTCATAATGAGAGAGAAAGAGAATTATCATCTTTTATACATTATGATGACGGTATGGAGTTTTTTCGAAATCATACACTATCATTATGAATTATATGTAAAAGGGAGTAACTTAGAGGATATTCTTGAATAAATATGAGAAAGAGGGGATCCCTAACCTTATGCACGATGGCATTCTATCATTGATATTAATGACCTGAATAATCAAATAAGGTTCATTAATTAATAATTACTGAACCTATTTTACATGTAAATTATTTTGTTAATATTTTTGAGTATATTAATAACATTTTCTATTGGTTAAGTGGTTCAATTTCATTGTTCGGGTTTGTTTGATTCATGTTCAGTTTACTTTTATATATGAATGAATAAACATGTATGCTGAGAGTCGTTGTATAGAATTGATGTTTTAGGAAATTAGTAATGATCCATAAAATTAAAAGGTTGTATTTTTAATTTTCTTACTTGGAGTGAAGTTGAATCACTATATAAATCACTAAAGATAAAAACTTGGATCAATGTGGTGATTTTACCCAAAAGTAACATGTTTGGAATTATTATTTTACATCATAAATTTATATAGAATATATAACATTAAATAAGATATAATAAAAATATTAAGATATGGTTCAACCATTAAATTGGTTTCATGTCCATTTTAGAATATGTTAATGAAAATTGAAAGCTTTCCTTCCTTGAATGTGATAAATCATCACATCTTAGACTGTATTTTCATGTATAGAATAAAAGGACGGGAAGGGGGATTATGATAAAATATCCCATTATCATAATAGAATTACAGTACATGTATGTTCATGGAATTATCATACCATTTTGGCTAAAGGAGGTGAGGAAAGAAACAAGAAAAGAAAAGGACAAGAAAGAAAATAAAGGATTCAGAAAGAAGAATTTACCTCTTATGATTATCTCATTTGATATACTCTTAAAGAGAGTGTATTTGGTCTTTTGTGTTGACCAATGGATATTGGACATGGGGGGGGGGATATTAGGGATTGATGTCTGCAGAATATAGGCAATGAACATGTCTTAAGAGGTGTTAACAGAAGAGGAGAGTGTGAGAGGGTTTTATAGTGGAGAAGATGAGTGAGTTTTTAATATTTAAATCATTATTTAATTATTTTTATCAAGAAAAGAAATAGTATTTGCGGACGTTGACCAAAACTGTAATAAGTGATTATGTGTTAAAAGCAATGAACATTTATAACATTCATGACTCATCTATGATTCAAAAATTCATGTTTTAGCATTTATTTTGAATTATCATATATTACTATTCATTAAAAAATAATTTATTTTAGAAAAATCCATAAAAATAAGCCTTAACATTTTTCTATGAGTAGAATAATAAAAATCAATTCAGAATTTAAAAACCAAATCAATAAACAAGATTAATTTAATTAAAAAAATTTAATTTATTAAAAAAACCACATTAAAAATATAAATCCTTTTATAACACCTTTAAAAATTTATCAAGGACCCAAAAAAATTATATTATAACCATAAATAAATAAAATTTCAATTTAAGATTACATTTTATGAAAATATATTTACATTTTAAATTATTAAATTAACCATAAAATTGGAATTACAATATTTATGACATACAAAAATAAAAATACTATGATTGTTTTTAACATGTAAGTTGTCTAAATTGTATTTATACATTAATGGGCGAAGTTTATATTTTTCTATCCAACTCACTATTCATTACTATTCATTATTATTCATATTGTTATGTTACTATTAAAAAAGGTATTTTACTATTCTCCAAAAACTATATTGATTCTATCAAACTAGATATCCTACTGAACATAACCGTGTGTGTCAAATTTTAGAAATTCAAAACAAAGAAGTGACAATATTATGTTTAATGGTCACATGGTACATAATAGTTAATTTTTTTAAATTAATTTGATTTATATGACATAATTAGAAGATATTATTTTCCATTGATAAAACATTGGGTCATTACATAAATTTAGTGATGTTACAATAGAAACATACAATAAGACGATTGGACTAGTAACCTGCCATATCATAAAAATTATAGAACTAAATTGAATCTCAAGAAAATAATAATAAAAATCACTGATTTAAATTGAATCATATACAACAAAGGATGATAAGGCCTATCATGTATCTACCAAACTAGTAAATTTATATACATGGAAGAAACAGATGAATAAAATAAATTATCTAACAAAAGTACAAAAAGTAATAAATCTATCCAAACATCCTGATATCCAGCTAGTACATTTTCTACAGTGCTTACATCTTAAGAAATTCATTAATCCAATCATTTTTAATGGGACACTTCACATTATATACACCTAAAAGAAAATAGTCTTCTCAGATACTATTGATTTCCTAAATATAGTGTGAGATAATATCTATAGGCCACAACTGAAGAATCTATTATTAATAGACCCAGTATATAGCTTTGTATTTTTAAGATATAATAATAAAATATGTGATGATAATAATAAATGTGATAGCTTTGGTTATTAAAGGAAAACATGGATTACACTACCTGATTCTACACATTCCATGATATCTTTAGAAAAGCCTCAGGGATGTAATTCCCATTATCAAATTTATAAGGGATTCCATTCCAAGTATCACATCAATATAAGGGAATTCATACATAATATTTGATCAATTTTAATCATATGTAAAATTATATAATGGGGTAACCATTATTGGTATCATAGAATAAGGGTCTCCATTACTTGTTCATGGTAAGGGTAATCATGCCCATATATAAAAAAAAGGCCTCCATTCCTATTCCACATACGTAAATGGACATCATTATAATATAATTATTATAAATATATGTCATGTACATGCATTAAATTAGGTGAAGGGACCCGATGACCATGTAAATAACAAGTATAAGGGTCATCATTCATTTTATTGATATTATTCAAGGTTCTTCATTCCCACATTTACAAGTCATAAGATTCTTTTGTTTCATTATAGAGACCCATCGATTAATTTAAAACTACATTACATTTAATAATAACATGGTAATAACCATTAAACCATTTAATTTACATAATTTCTTCATTACAATAAAAAATTATTCAACCCAATTTAATTTTTAAGGGTGTTAATCATTCAAAAACATTACATTCATCCACTATCATCCTAATAACAAAATTTCAAAGTGAATAAAACATCTCAAATAGATGTATTGGCTATAATCCCTAGAAAAACAATTAGTTATGTAAATGGAACAACCAAAGTTATGGATAAATCTGATTTTGACAATATTGATATTAATTTGGGTTCTAACAATCCATTGGGTTCCAATATTCGAATCCAATTTTAGAAAGATACAATTCCATAGAAACACAAGGTGAAACTATCATGAATTACATATATAATATTAAAATACCTTAATAAATGAAGGGATAAATAATATACAAGGTACCTCAGTATCTAAGTTCTTTCATAGTACATTATTGAAAATTAGATTGTCTTAGAGCAGATTAAATCTAATGAATGGATCAATTCCAAAAAAGCTGAATATGATCCTAAACCTTAATAACATTATTGAGGTGAAGAAAAAATTTGACCTAGATTGGAAGAATTAAGAGCTTATTGAGATAAATTCAATGAGACGTACCTGATCTTTATCTAACATCATATGAGAATCTTTTGAATTCCTTGGTGGAACCAATGTACTAGATAAATAGGTTTGAAAACTCATTTAACACTAAAAAATGTGATATAAAGGGGATGGGTGAAATTATATATGTTTAATGGAAATTCTGTAATTTCCCCCAAAATATTTGGGGTATATGGTTTTTACAAATGGTTTAAGAAACCATGTTCCAACTCTGTCAAATGTATCTGCTAAAAATAAAAGGCAATAAACATCATCATGTGGTCCAATATGCATAATTTACTTAAATAATGAAGTGTTTGGCTACCCACATCCACGCCCATCATTGTTTTGGGTAATTTTGTGTCATTTCACACATAGTTTCTCTTATCTGTGTTGGATTCCATAGTTTTTCAAAAATTTGTCTTCTCAACCTTGAACAACCCTCAAGAACCACCAAAATACTGACAACCTCATTAGGCATCCAAATAAGGTCCATGATAAATTTTTTTCCCAAATATAAAAGGAATCATACATGAGATAAAAATCATATTCTTAAAGTTTTTAAAACAATTAGTCACATGTTTTGTATTATTTATATTGTATTTTTAGAATATATATATTTTAGGTTTTGTTTTATAATTTTCCTCTAGGTTTGTAAGTGTTTTGATAAGAGTATTCATGTTTTATTGGAAGGATACACTATGGATCATATGGATGAATCATAGACTTTTGTGTCCTACGGTGTGCAGAGCACAAATGTGGTGAAAAGTAATCGGTCCTATGTTTTTGGATCCACTTAAATTTCAGTCATTTATTTATTGTGGATCATTATTATGTAATAGTAATTAGGATTACATGATATACATTGTCAAGATATGTTGTGGATTCCATGGGTAGGGTTTTGGGTGCCTCTTCCATGTACAAAACCACCATAGTGAAAGGGAGAGGATGTCGTGTCAGTACTTTTTTGCGAAGGAAGTGGTGTGTGGGAACTATGCTATACTCCTATGAAATAATTGGATCTATAGTGTATCATCTGACACGTTCTTTGGATGAAAATTTTACCACATAGGCTGAAACTTAGCGTATATAAATATTTCGTAGTATTTCATGATTCTATATTCCATTACTATATAGTAAAAGGATGAAACATAGTCTGAAATTTATAGATGTTGGGTAAATTGACTTCAAGGGGTTATCAAATTTTTTGGATGACAACTCTTTTTATCTTGAAATATAGGGCTACGTTATGATGTGTTTTTTGACATTTGTTGTCTAAACATAGTCTCCAATGGATGATTGATTGTTTGATTGTGGCAATAAAAGATGAATGGAAGAAATATTTTAGATCATTTGGTTTTCAATATATTGTTTTCTTGTTTTTCTATGTCATCATTTATTGAGAGGTATCAGGATTCTCCCTAAACTCCACTAATATAAAACATTATGGATACAATTTTATTATTATTAGTTTAGTAATATATGGAATCATTGTTTGGATTCATTAATAGAACCCGGTTGGTTTTATTCATATAAAATATGAAAATTTTATGTAATTTGAAAATCCCATCAATGTTTTAAATTTAAAAATTATTATTTTTAAATCATGGAATATTTTTTATTCCAGAAATGTATTGAATGTTTTCTTCAATGGAACATATTATTTTGGAAAAGGAATTTTTATTGAGATTGGATGGATTAGGTAAGAATTTTTTCAAAGTGGATAGGATTTGTAGGAATTGACAATATCATGGTTGAATGCATCATGGTCATGCTGTACCGCCATCAATAGTAACACTTTGTTTGATTTTATTCATGGTATTTGCATGGATTTGGGTCCATAAAAAATGTAAAAGTGTATTCCAAACATGAATGAAATAAAATGAGATTTTTTATGATTTTCTAGCATGTATTTACTTTTATAATTTATTAAAATATGTTCATTTTTTAAAAAACCATTAATATAAAATGTGTTATATAGTTCATGACATAGTAGAGTGTTATGGGATGTCTTTGAGTAAATCATAGTGTGTTAATATTTACACCCTTCTTGGTTACTTTGGTGTGTATTTAAATTTAATATACTAGGATAATGAGGAAAAAAGATATCTTATTTCACTTGTGATACCCCATGATACTTTAGGATATGAAGATGGTGTTGGAGCTTGAATCTAATTCAAGTGATACTTGGAGAGATTCTACTTTATTATCTTGAATCAAGTGGTCTAATGATTTTTTAAATTTATATAGAATATTCCATATTCACTATAATAATTATTCCCTGATGGTTTTATTCATGGGGATATGTTTCTCGTTATTCATACATAATATAAAAGGTTTATATTTTCATGAGATATATTGTTTGGTTGTTTTATTTTCATAAGGATTATAATCCCCCAAAATTTTCATAATCACGTGGTATTTTATCTCTACCATTGTTATCATGGGGATGTAACCTATGGTTGTTGGAAAATTTTATCTTTTTAATCTATTGAGTTGGGGTAGTGTGTAGTAGTTCAATTAATAAATAATGAAATAATAGATGTATTTATATTATCCTTAACTTCCTTTCTCTGGGTTTTTATGATTATTTGATGGTAAAATATTTATGAAAATATTTCCACTAAATGGGTTATGCTATTATAAAATGAATATTAATTATAAAATCGTGTTGGATAGTTATTTTGGAATTTCAATATGTACCTAGTGGGACCATAATTTTATAGATATCAAATTCATTTAGTTATGATTGATATCAGACGGGATTATATGACTGTTTAAGGGGAGGGAAATGATAACAACATTTCATATATACTTATTTCTATCATTTAAATAATTATTTTAATTGACTTATTTGAAAATTCATATGATATGTGAATTATTTTGTAAGATTGGGGATTCATAGGAATGAAAGGAAGAAATGTAGAAAAAGTGGAGAATTCTTCTATTACACACCAGGAATCAGTATTACACATAATGTAAAAATATTTCACTTTATTTGACAAGCTGTGATCCAAGACCTATACCATGTCGTGATGGTTGTAGAGAAATAATCCATTATACATTGCGAGTGATTAATACATGACATGATCGTAGTCAAAGCCTTTGAATGAGAATTCTACTATGGAGGAATAGCGGGACGACTATTACATGTTGTGAGTCATCAGTAACCAATATATATACAGTCAAATCTCACCTTTCAGGTTAGAAATGCCCAAGATATACATAATATTAATTATCTAAGGAGAAGTATATAGATCTACGATACACAACCTGTAACATATTACACATTATAACCAATGGCGATTATATATACAACACCTCATCAGTGCATTTTAGAGCATTCCAGAGTTGATTTTTTTTCTATTTTATTCCCTTGGAGTTTCCTTCGTCCCTTTCCCTCTCAGACTTAAATTTATTCATTTTTTATTATTTTATTTCAATTAAATACTCAGTGATATTGTTTTTGTTCATCTCCTTCTATCTTCCATCACATTTATTACCATCAATATTCATTGAATTCATGTCTATCCATTTTATTGTTTCAGTTCATGTATGTATTTTATTAGATTGTGATCTAAATCTTCCGAAAACCTAATTGCTGGATCACCCTTTATAGTGATACCAAACCATTGTATGATTATGAATTGGTTAATTCTAAATCATCTTATCATTCCAAACATTGTTCGATTTATTTATTTATTTTCATTTCTACTATAGTGATGGGATAAACTGTTCAGGGGTTGGGATCAAGAGTATATGTATTTGAATTCATAATAAATCGTTAACTCTAATTTTGGTAACCCTAAAATATTATTAATCAGGGAAAATGATATATTTCTATCCCATTATTTTGAACATCCCTTCTCAAGGTATATTTATTTGGAAGACCTTATGATGAATGTTGAATATTAGGCTATAACCACTAGCCTATAAATATTTCTACCATAGAAGGAAACCATAATGCACCTTGGTTGTCACTATCTACCAATCATGAAATAGTTACGTCATAGGAAGAGTGATCTAACTTGGCAATGTCAATTGGAATCTTCCTCTTGCTTCAATGCCTAAACTCTAGGACCCTTCCGTGACAGAAATAATATTATAATTCTCATTGATACTCAAAATGGATCTTGAACCTTCTTTTACCATTTGAAGAAACCTTTAACCATATATTTAATAAATTCCCAAAAGAAATAAAATTTAAAGGACTTCTATCTAAGAGGGCATCCATCCAATGAACTATAAGATCCATCTTCCTCCCTGTGGGATCGACCCCATACTATTGTTATACTAGGCCCTATTAGTAAGTGAATATTGGAAAAATAAGTAGTCAAATCTGACAGAAACACGTATGAATTCTATGATGCGTGCATGCATGTTAAATTTTGGTATTGTTTCATGGGAGGTAATTTTGTTCTTTCCAAAACCCCTATAATAAATCCAATCATTACATTTCACAGACCCCCATTCCCTTTTTCCTTTATAGATTCCATTTTGTCCCATTTTTCAATGATATAGTGTATATACTAAGGGCCTTTGACTCGTTCGAGGAACTCTGAGTCAGAAGAATCGTCAGCCTTCGAGATCAAGATTTTAATGTACCATTCTGCATGATGATGGTTATAAATTGTTGATCAACTGCACCAATTGAGACCCACCCACCAATCATTAATCAACATATTTCAGGAGAACAACCAATGTATCTAGAATGGACCATTACTGATTATGGATTGCCATTAATCCATGGTTCCACACCAAGAAATGTCTTACCCCCATTCATGCCCACACATTGAAATTATAACTAGATTAATTCACATGATCTAGAAGATGTGACAATTTAGAGGTCTCTAGAGTGAAGACCCACACGAGTACATTTGAAAACTCATAGAAGCTTGAAATAGTTTTAACGAAAATGGATTTTCTTCAGATGCAATCAGACTGTGCGTCTTCCAATTTTCCCTTGGGGACAGAGATGAGGGCTATCTCAAAATTAATTCCCCCTTTGCCAATCACAACTTGGGATGATCTATCCTAGTTTCTTTGGACAAATACATTCCACAGATCTAGACGTGGATGATCTAAAATGATATTCAAAACATATTTTAAACTATGAAAGAATAAAAATTGAAATCATGGGGCCGATTCAAAAAGATCATAAGGAAGTCTCCAAACCGTAGATTGGATACATGGATTTAGTTATAGACATTCTACTAATTACATAAGGTAGCCACAAGAACTGTTTCCGATACTGCATATGATGGATGATTGATGCTTAAAGCCCTAAAAACTAGATGATTTTTTTGAATAAGTTTCACAGAGTTACATCCTTTGGAAATGTTATCATGGCTAACCAATGTGTTGTATACATCATGTAGATGAATACACTAGATTAGAAGCACATGTTGATGCACTCACAATGAATCTCAAATCATACTAAATTCCAGCTGCACAACCCCCTCTTTCAACAATAATGGTGATTAAATCATGTGAGATTTGTGGTGAATCACATCATAACCTTGATCGAATCTCATGATTTTATGATCAACAAGATTGTAATTACATCAATTTTAATCAATAGAACCATCAATTTCATTAGAAGAAACAATATTACCAGTAGAACCCTGCTCACCAAAATCTTGAGAACCACAATGAATATTTCCAGTAGTCGATTGATCATGCACTGATCTAAAATCTAGGACACCATGGGTGTCCACTGATTATCCCTATTATAAGTCAGCAGTAGAATATGAAACCAAAACCCTTCCAACAAAGACCTTAGAAAAAATTCCATCCCACCTAACTAATATCTTAGTAACCACCTCCTCATCTTCAATTAAACATGAAAAATATCATGGCGACTATTTTCTAAAAAATAGATCAGATATTTATATCTCTAGAGACGAAAACAAAAAACCCTAGAACTACATTATGGAATCTTATTATTCCAATGGGAAAAATATCAAAGACCACATCTGATAGATTATGAGGTAAAATAACTTTTAATATTGAGAAATTAACAAGGGAGGAATCCATGTAATTAGTGATATGATATAGGAAGATATTGGATTTTAGACAACCTAGCAGAAGATATGAAAGGAAAAATGAAAGAGGCTAAGAGGATACCACTGGAAGAAGTAACTGATAAGACTAAACCTATCAGACATCAAGATGAAATACCAGCTGAGATGATCTAGAATCATATATATACAAAGGGACTAGTTTTTGTTGACCAGCCTCCATACATGACACCTCTTCCCATTCCAGAAAGAGAAAGGCATGGTTGGGAGGAGGCACTATAAAAGAAGTTTCGGGAGATGATGAAACATCTTCACATCAAAATACCATTTACATAATCCATTGCCTAGATGATAGAATAAATAATTGTTCTAGAATCTATTGTCCCAAAAATGAATGATATATGATTTTGGGTTCATATCATTAAAAGAAAAAAGTTTGGTTGTTTTGTTGAAGACGATCCCACCAAAATTGAGAGATCATGTATGTTTTTCAATTCCCTGTACTATAAGAAATCCATTCTTGTAAGCACTATGTGCTGTATTGGAGGCATCTTCAAAATAAATTCTATAAGTAATTTCTAGATGTTAGGATGCCAATTACCGAAAATATCCAAAGTATCACTGCGACTAACCGACATATCATTGAAGTATCCTAGGCGTGTACTCGAATATGTTTTGGTTGAAGTAAAAAAATTCATCCTTCAAAATTACATTCTTGTTTTGGACATGGATGAACAAAGAAACATCCCCATTATTAATGTAAGTCTTATCCTATCCACAATATAGGCTTTGACTAATTAGAATCAATGACGTCTGATCATTTTTGATGTTGAAGAAAAAATAGTGTTAAACCTGGTTGAAGCTTCCCAACAATCAAATGATGTATTGGGTTTCAATTCCATCTCTCTCACCAAAAACATGGATGAATATATAATAATTAAATAAGATATTCAATGTTAATTTTCAAAGAAGGAAGAGGAGTACCATTTTGACGAAGTAATATTCATTTAAGATCTCACGAGGGAAAACATTCAACCTTTCATCCCCAATATTATTAGACCACCTCTGCTATAACGAAAACCTCTACCCTATACTATGAAGTACACATACGTAGGATGTTAATTTTCTCTGTCAATAATTATCAACACTAAACTTCATCAGAAATAAGATAAAAAATTCATTGATGTTATCATGATAAATACGAAATCAATTTCCTGGTTAGTGGTAGACATAAAAGGAATAAATCATACTTAATGAACTAAATAGATCCTACTCAAATAATATAAAAAGTGCAAATGAAAAACTCAAAGGCATATCAAACCACTGATGATGAAAGTTGTCAAGAAGTATGTACTAAAACACCTAGATGAAGGGATAAGCATTCACATATTTTTTAGTGAATGTTTGAGTCCCTGAAAAGTTTTTCCTATGAAAGGAGGAATCATGCAAGATAGAACTAATGAAAACGAAATGATTTAAACATTCATCACCACTAGATGGAGATTCTGCGTAGATTACAAATTCCTGAATGCGACCACCATAAGGATCATTTTGCATTACCCGTCAAGGATCAAATGATCGAATGACTTGAGGGGCATGAATTCTACTATTTCATGGATGGATATTCTGTATATATCAAAATTGTATTTTATCCCCTAATTACCCAAAGTCAAAATTCACATGCCAACATGTTACATCTTTTTACATGAGAATGTCATTCGAAATGTACAATGATCTTGCAATGTTTTAGACATGCATGAAATAAATTTTCCATGTCATTGTAAAAGATTTCTTATAAATCATCAGGGTTGATTTCTATGTAAATAAAAGATTATTTGTTGTTTTTATGTATTTTTGTGTTATTTATATAGAACTATAGAGAAACATTCCTCGTCCTATAGTTTGAAAAATTCCATGTACTAAATTTGGATGAATTTCATTTCATGGTGCATGGAGTAATAGTTCTTGGTCATAAAATATTCATGGAGTTCAAAGAAGTTGATCCAGAAAAAATTAATGTCATCAGGGATTTACCATAATCCTTAATATTAATTGGTATCAATATTTTTCTAGGCCATGCTGTATTTTTCAGATGATTGGTGAAAGATTTTTCATACGTTTCCCATCAATTAACTCAACTATTTTCAAATTATTTCTCATTCTAATTCACCAAAAAATTCTGAAAAGCATTCAATACATTTAATATGATTATGATAGATTCCCCAATTTTAATTTCACCCAACTGGGATATGGAATTTGAAACAATGTGTGATGTTAAAATCCTTCATATTTGTAGTGTGAAACGAAATCACATTAGACACATCTTATGTCCCATATTCTATGAAAGTCACACAGTATTTGAAACTCAAATAAAATACATGACTACATTAAATGAAATCATACCCCTTATATAATATTTTCTAAAATATTGTTCTTATTTAGTTTTTTACAAAGTGATTGTACATACTAGTCATGTTGCACTCAGATTCATGATGAATAAGAAGGATTGCAAACCTAGGATACTACATTGGATTGTCTAGCTATTAAAATTATATAATGTGATCAAGGATAAAAAATCCATAGATAATGTGGTTGCAGATTATTTATCCAAACCACCTTTATCCATTATCAAGGAAGTTTATGAGACTAAAAATGAAGTAGATTTTCCAAATGAAACCATGTTCAGTATTATGGTTCCATAATGGTTGTTGGATATTGCATACTATTTGGTGAGATATTGTTTTTCATCAAGACACTTCATACCAGTAGGGAAAATTATTTTTGTCCGATGCTATGAATTATTTCTATGAAAATACAGAATTGATCAATTGTTATGTTGATGGATTATTAATATAGTACATCCACCCAGAAGAAAACCACAATCTGATTGTGATATTTCACCTGTCTCGAACCGTTGGACAACATCGGCCCAAGCGTATAGTAGAGAAAATATTAAAATGGGGATTTATCTTTCCCGCACTAAACTATTAACCAAGGTAATTTTCCAAAATATGTTATAGATTATAGTAGACCAAGAATAATGGAAAAATGAATGAGATGCCTCAAAATACCATTATAGAAGTTGAAATCATTGTCATTTTGGGCATATACATCATGGGGCCATTTCCCACATCATATGGTAAATACAAAATTCTTGTTTGGTGTCGACCGCTTATCAAAATTGGTTGAAGTTGGACCAAATACACCTGAAACATTGTAATTTGTCATGAAAATTATAAAATATAATGTGTTTCCAAGATTTGGATTACTAGGATTACTCATTAGTTACAGAAGAACACACTTTACAATATGAGATTTTCAGGATTGTAAGAGAGGTATATAACCAGATACAGGAAAAGAACTCATTACCACACCCCAAAAATGGGATTGTAGTATTTTCAAATCCAGAGGTAATGAAAATTATGGGAGAGACTGTGAATAACTATCAAGGTGATTGGAGACCCAATCTAGATGATGTGATGTAGGCATACCAAACAACTGGCAGGACACCCACATGCAACACACTGTTCACACTGGTTAATGGGAAACCATGTCATCACATAATTCAGCTGAAGCATCATTCATTTGGGGTGATGAAGAAACTGATTCTAGATTTTGAGAATGAAGGAAAATCCAAGATGCTGTAATTAACCTCATTTAATGTGATCATGAGGGATTCATATGAAATTTATAGGATCTATAAAGAGAATACAAATAAAAGGCATAACTAACACGTTGTTAGGCATATCATTTTCCTTGTGAATAAGGTCCTATTGTTAAACTCAATATTGAATCCATTCCCCTGTAAGCAGAAATCCTGATGGTCAGGACCATTTAATGTTTCTCAAGTCTTTCCTGATGGGTCTATTGAGATTCAAGGGGAAGGTGGACCCCCATTTTATGTGAATGGTTAGAGATTGAAAATTTTTTAAGAACCATTCCATGAAATTTGTGTCATCAACCTAATATTCAATTGATTCCAAATTGAGACATGATCACTATTTAGAAGGAAGTTCTAATCGGGAGGAAACCTAGTGTGGGATGCCTTAGCCTTGGGTTGATTAAGATAACTTTAGTATTTTCTCAGCTTGGTCTAGAACAAAACGAAATGATGGAACACAATTTGAGCAAAAATAGTTCATTAATCATTGTGTAACAATATTTATCAATGTGTAACCTTTTACCAAAAAAATTCATTTTATTATAAAATTACATGAGGTGAACCACTGTTACACATCGTTTACAGATGCATATCAAATTTTAAAAAATATTTCAATAATCTATGTTCACCACCCAAACCCCCGACAACCGCATCTCACCTGTTAACTATTCCTCTATAGCACACTTTCACCATTACTTCTCCCTATATCCCTCTCTTACCCCATAACCTATCCTGCACCCACATTTCCCCACTTCACCCTTGCATATCCCTCCTCGTCCCCACTGAAAACTGCACCCACCATCCTCCTCTCCCAAATCTACACCACCTTGTACTTTTCATCCATTATAACTAAGTGCCTCTGAAACCAAATCAATCACTACCATTTTCCATTGAATGAACCAAGAGTCCACACCCCTCCTACTTCTCATCCCTAGCATCTAAACAGAAACCACAGTCCAAGCATCACCATAACAAAACATTGTCATCAACTATTATACCTTCTACATTTCCTATTATGACGCATTCC
Source organism: Viscum album (assembly GCA_963277665.1). Taxonomy (NCBI): domain Eukaryota; kingdom Viridiplantae; phylum Streptophyta; class Magnoliopsida; order Santalales; family Viscaceae; genus Viscum; species Viscum album. The sequence goes on along the minus strand of OY728119.1, from coordinate 1,004,892,305 downwards.
ACACCAACTACTCAGGAATATCCCACCACAACGTCCATGGATGAAAACATCTACCTATATCTAATCATGTGTTTTTAAAACCCACATCACTGGGTAAATCTACAATGATATAGGCTAAGCCAATACATTCAAATAAGACCCTATACATGAACATCTCAGCCTAGTTGATTATCAATGATGTTGTCCTTGATATATTGAAGACCCTCCACATTGATAGAATTATTGAGGTTCAAGAGGAGGCCTACATGGAGTTGTTTCATGAATTCCACTCTACTTTCTAGATGACCATAGATTGCCTCTGATTAATCCCCATTTGTCATCCCAATGAATTATCAATCATAGATTTGGGCATCAGACTTGGCATTTACACCGATGAGTTTTTCAATTTCAATATCTATCTGAATTAGATGTGGAACCACCACAAGATAATTCTCAATAGTAGTTTCAGACGATTACATACAAACCCTAGCTACACCATGAGTCGTGTATCATGAAATATACTTATCTACGAGGCCTCGTACTACATATCCTTCATTCATACATAGTATATGGATTGTTCGATTGGGAAATGTATAATAGGAGTATCATGAAGATGAACGTGATTATCCATGACACGACCATGGGTGGCCCATCAATCAACATGGCTACATGATTCTATCATTATTACAAGGAACATTCCCAGATGATCCATGGTACTATGTTGGGAGGGTCCTTCATCACTCACATGACCAGGAACTTGGGTTTTTCTGATGCATCAAATCCACTCACCTCTCTAGGAACTATTGAGATTATCGACCCCATGATTATGAAAAATGTGAAGTTGTTAGTGAGGGAGGATAAATATTCTTTTTGGGCACCACACGTGCATTATGCAATACCACCTGATGCACCACCAGTAGCAGGAATAGTAGTAGACCCACCCAATGAGCCACACACCACATCTTCATATATACCACCCATTTCTCCTCCAATCACTTACATTACATAATACACCATTCATACACCCAACCTACCCACCCTATGTGATATATGGGCTACTCAGTAGTGCAGCCTAGAAAACCTATACGATATTTTCACTAATATTCATCCACTTTTCATTCAGACCACAGATTTCACCACACCACCACCACCCTCCACCCACCCAACACCCACCCCGACTAACCCCTCATCTGCTAACATTACCACATCATCTACAGTCCACCTCAACATGTCTCAAGATGACACTAGCCCCACTACCCAACGAGAGTACATTGTGGAGCTAGACCATGAGCCACAAGGCTGGCCGCTGACTCAACACCATAGGTACCATTCATCAATCTCACTTCTTGACCCACTGCCTCCTTATGGATAAATACCACTCCACCACCCACCCCAACCAATTTACCTAGCTCCATGACCCCAACATCTACCACTATTGTAGCTGCTCCAGCTGCAGCCCCAAATACTAACCCCATCAGACAGATTTTCTCACCATCTGACAGGGGAATGATGAAAAAGGATTTCATTCTATAAAACATGATATTCCTTATGGGGTTCTTTTTGGGGTTTAGAATTTTTGTGATATGGATGGTTATTTCTTTTTTCATCATTTTATGGACTCTTTTTGTATAGATTTTTGATATATATATATATATATGGGTATTTATTATTTCATTCTTTTTTTCCCTATATTTTCTTATATTCTATTATTACATAGATATGTCTAGATTCAATTGATCATCTGTAGTTGTTGATGACCCATTAAACTATCTGTTCTGGTCAAAAGTGTATCAACGTGGGTAATAAAAGGGGTAATGTTTAGATTCTCCAAATCATTTATTATTTTAATCCTTATAAATCAAATTAACCATCATGTTACTTCTCATGAAGTAGTAAAATGGGCCATGAGACCTTGATATCTATATTACATGACTACTAGTAGTTGTAAGAGAAAAAGAAGGAACTAAGTCTATGGATGCACTGCTTGCTATTTTATTCGATTTGTCTAGTTAATGATTTCATGTCAGTGATTTATAGGAGAAACCCATAGTTGATATATTTTATAGATTGAGTAATCATAGTTGAGTGTTTTTCATTTTCATTTTATTCTTTTATTGATCTTCATTATATACATTTCAAACATTTGAAGAAAATGGGTTTCCTCTACTAATTATTCCATATACCTACCAATTCACACGCAATATAAATGTTTAACCCTGTGTAATAATATTTCATCTTCTACAAAATTTGTTAAGTAACCCTTTTTAAGGTGTCTTATACTCAGCATGAAGACATCCAAATTCCACTATGTCATGAACCTATACATTGATCTCTTGATTCCTTATTTTAATTTTTTTTAATATGAAATTTAAATTTTTATAAGAATCACATTCCATTACCCTACCACCATCTTTTCATGAAAATTGAAAACATTGTATCCTTTTATTTGTAGATGAGATTCTCATGATTTTAATTGGTGACACACTTGAATGTTTTCTTATTTTCACCTATTTACGAGATATTTTTTTTAAATGATATGCTTTTTTAGAAATATAAAAACACTGTACTCATTTAAAACAAAGAAAAATTTCAGTTGGAAATATATACAATCCATGATTTTTCTTCGTTTACAAAATTAACATTATTGTTGATTTTTGATATTTTATTTAAATTTAACTTTTTAAAAATGATTAATAAATTATCATATTACATGGTTTTATAACCATTGTAATTTTTAGTTTATATTTTATTATCATTACCCATGGTTAATCTAAACATATAGTTACATATTACTTTCTGATAAAATTTCTTGAGTGATAGGAAGGACATGTAAAGCTATCAAAATAGTATTCGAGATACTATTTTTCCAATGACTGAACAATTAAAAAAAAAATATTTTTCTGGAAATATTTTTCAGACACATTTTCTTGAGACCAAAATAGAATTTTTCCTTCATTTATCACATAGTCACCATTGATGAGCATATAGGATGAATCAATTCCAAGAAGATATTTCCTTCCTACCATGTTCCTTGTATAATGCATGACTTACTTTTGAACAACTGTGGAGGGGGAATACTGATAGAAAGAATGATTTACTAGTAGGAGATGTATTGTTTACTTATCAAAATATCTAGTTTTGATCCATATATACATTTAATATTTTATCTTTTATTACGTTCCTTTAAAAATTTCAAATTAAATTAAAAACTGACACGGGTTATATACTAGGATGGTAAAAAATCCGCTTTTCCAGACCAATGAATTCCATGAAGGATCTTATGTTGTTAGTGGATGGATTTGATATGTGAACTATATATTAATTTCTAAAAATATAAATACAAATGAAAAAATAAAAGAAAGAGATACCCATCTAGCACTTACTTAACATATATGGATCCAACCATAGAAACTCGAGTGTGGAAATAATTAGATGGAATGGGGAATTTTTGTACACATATCCTAACATTCATGCATTATCCACCAGAGATTACCATTCTTTTGAGATTTTTTATCAATTTTTACCCACATACCCACAACTATAGAGTCATAAAAACCTAATTGTTAAAGCCCTACTGATTATTTTTTACAAGTATTTTAAAATTAGAGAATATATAACCAATAAAAGGAAATGGATATAAAGATGTACTCAGAGTGTGATCATAAATACAATTTAATTTTACCCTAATTGATGATAGGAAATTTATTTCAAATGTAAAATTCAAATGGGTGTGTAATTAATGATTCTATTAAAAGGTTTTAATTAAAATATTATAATTTGGATTAAAGAACTAAGCTATGATGCATGATTAATTTTCTATGTTGGGATGTTTATAGAGACTAAACCTTCCCTCTTACACAGAGTTTTATGGTCATATACATGATGAGTGATTATTTCTTTAAAAATGGATAATCATTTTTAAATATTTATTGAGTCCTTTTGCATGAGGTTAAAAAATTGTTCATGTATTTGGGAATTTGATATGCCAAATTCATACATAATTTTTATTGCCATTTATTAAAGGATTATTATTCATATATTCGATAATGTGATTGGTATGTTCATAATTTTTTAGGAATGAGGACTCGTTGGAATTAAATTATGATATTACAAAAAAAGTTTAGAATCCACTGATTTCACATTGTGAATCAACATTACATTCCATTTAATAGGATTTTAGCTCATGTGATAATCCATGAGAAAATCCATGAAAGATGTTGTGAAGTATGTAGATAAAGAATCTGTTATACATCGTCAATGTGTAACACATTACATGATCACAGTAAAGTCATTGAATGTGAAATACTCTCTAGGGGAACAGCTTGAAGGCATGTAAATCTCATGTGTCATTAGTACATGATGTGTAAGTTGTCAAACCATAGAATTTGGTTGAGATATGTGCAAGATACTCCCAATATTCATAATCTGTGTAGAACTGCATGGATCAGTGTCACACAATGTGTAATACAATACACATCGTTACTCATGATACATACATAAACAACACGTCAGCCGCACATTTGAGGGAATTCTAAAATAATGAATTCTTATTGTTTTTTGTTCCCATATAGTTTCCCTCATACCATACCTTCTATAACTCACATTTCATCATTGTATCATATGTAATTATAGTTCAATATAATGGATCATTATTTTCCACATTGCCTTATAATTTCAATAACATTAATTACAATTGTTCATCATGTAAATCATGTAATTTGTTTTCCCACTTTTTATTTCAAGTATGTATTTTATTAAATTTTGAATTTACATCTTCTTCAACCACTATTAAAGGATAATCATTTTTACTGAAATCGATCCCTTGCTTGATAATGAATTTTTTAATATGAAATCATCTTAGAATTCTAAACATGGTTCAATTTATTTATTTCATTGCATTCCCTCATACATAGAATTGATGAATTGTTTCGGTTTGGGGATCAAGAGTAGATGTATCTGAATTAATAATAAATCAGTAATTGTATTTTTTTACACTAAATATTAGAAATTAGGATAAATGATTATTGTCTCTCCAATTCATTTTAATATCTATTATCACATGATATACAAGTGGATGTAAGTATATTGATTAGTGTAGATTAGGCTGCAACCACTAGCCTGAGATACTTTATAATATATAAGCCATTTATTATGCACCTATGTTGTCATAATATCTCAGTCAATGAATAGTTAACTCCTAGGTAGAGTGATTTGATTCGAACAAAGTCAATTGGTTACTTATGCTTAATTCACATCTGAATCTATAAGACCCTTCCACGATCAAAATTAAGATTATCCTTCTCACAGATTCTCGAAATTGATCCCGACCCCTCTTTAATAATTTTATGAAACATGAATCCAATGATTTAATAAACTCTAAAACCATATAAACATAAAAATACTCCAATATAAAACTTCCTCAAGCATATGACATCTAATAGCATGATTCCTCCTTATGGGAGCGACCCCAGATGATCGATATACTACACCCTAATAGTAAGTTATGTTTGGAAAAATAATAAATATAATCAAATCTTTTTTTGTATGAATTCAATGGTTCATGTGAGTGCATCAGGAACCATGTAAATAAATGATAAGAGGAAGAAGAATAAAACCCTTTGAAGAATTAAAATATGATAAAAATTTAACCCATTCAATGAATAAGAATTGAAAGGTTACTGAACATATTCAATCGATGAAATGAGGTTGGGGAGGGAACCTCATCCATTATGTTACCTTTTACGCTTAGTGATTATGTTCATGGAAGTGAACATTGACAAATGAAATTACTATATATGCTTATGGATTTGTCATAATACCTATTCTTTATTTTTATTCTAATGAAACACTCTCATGTCACATGATGTAATATTGATGATTCCACAATTTTATGAAACACGCCTCTTGTAATGAAATATTTTCCCATGAATCATGATATACGATATAAGAATGAATGGGATTGTATTTATAATGTATATATCATGTTCTAATACCTATAAAATAATCTTATTATTACTTATAACCATCTATTTAAATAACATAATATTACCATACTCTGGTTATATTCTCAACCTTTTCTATGTATTCATTTCCATTATGTACGATGAGTTATATTTTAAAAGAAATATATAGAATTTTATCATGTGTATAAAATTCTGGTTATGTTCTTTAACTCTTCTTATGTAATAAAAATAGTACATTATAATAGAAGAAATTTTTATATTAATAGAATGTTTTTTATGTTAATGTTTTTTCAATTATTATATCAATCTATAAGACTAATATTTATTGTCTATGTGTGTGTATCAATGTTAGATATTTATATTGAATTTTGGATGGTTAAAATATATTCTAATTAATTTGTTATTAATTATAATATGTAAATAATCTATGAACGGAATAAGGTGCTTGTGTCTTAGGATATCTCATTGAAATGGGTTTCACGATGTGAAAGAGTGGTTGTAAGGGTTGTATAATTTCTATAGAATAACAGTGATTTAGTGTTGGGATACTCATTTGTCTTAATTTATTGGTATCATCTAAGGGTTACTAGTGGATTCAGGGGTCTAAAAGTGTGGAAGTTCATTGATGCATGTGTTTAAAAATGAAGGATTCATAGCCTCTTCACAAGTAGTTTAGTGGTCCATTGACATGTGGAGGATTCAGGGAGGAATATTGCAATTTACATATGCACCAATGAGTTCTTATTAGTGAATGTTTCATGTATTAATAGGATGATGGAGTTGGATATTCAATAATTATTTTAGATAGGCTAATGGGGTGTCTTTATTTAGATGGTAATCACCTCCCCAATTTCATGTTTTATCTCTAGTAAATATAAATGGATTTAGAGTTGTATTTGAAATTAATTTTTAATGATACCATTTAGTATACCATAAGATCTTATTTTTATATACAGATACTGTAATAGAGTCATCCTTAATATCCTTCCATTGAGAACATCTTCTTGGACAAGATTTCTGTTTTCCCTTATTATCAATTGATTTTCAATGCCCTTGTATGGAATTGTTTGAATCCTCAATGAAAAGATAATAATTTTTAGAGCCCTATCACATGAGATATATTCAATTATTTTAGGGATGGTGATCATACACTCTATCTATAATCTCTCACATTATAATTTCAAGGGTTCCTCAACATAGTAGATGTGTTTTATAAGTGCTGGAAGAATCTTATTTATCCAAGGCATATAGGTGTATAAGGTTTGTAACCCCTGATCATGATGGGAGTAAACATTAGGTGTTGTCCACCCATTAGAGTAACAAATTGTAAGAAACTGGTGATTAAAATTGTTTTACCACAAGGAATGTTTATGTATCCAATATATAGTCATGTTCATGGTCTTTTAGTTCCATCCATCCTAGTTAAATTACATGAGAAGAATAGGTTTTTATAGAGATTACTATACATATGAATGATTTCACTACCCATTTAGAATGTCTATAAATCTATGATATATTTTTGTATAGTTTCATGAGGAATTACTTATCATCAGGTTCCATGAGGTTTATTTTTACATCAGTTGGTCTCACTTATAGAATTTTATTTGTTGTGATAAGAGTGATAGGTTATTTCAACATTGTAATTTGTTAGACTTGTTTTGCATAGGGCCCCATGGGGGGATCGATGTAGTGAATCTAGTTCTATTTTGTCAAATTTTGTATCAATTTTGGTTCTAGTGTGGATTTAATAATTCATTGTATATGGAACCTTTATTTTTTGATGATATTTCTGTACCCCCTATGGTGTGTTTATTTTTCCAAATGTGGTGATTCCTCTTTTATAGATTCATATAGTTGAGATTTTATTTCATTATTAATAGAAGGGTTTCATCATCCCCAGAGGTATTAGACCAGGTCAGGTGTCCCAATCGATTTGGTTGACTAAACAGTACAATTCCCCCCTAAACACCAACTAGATAGGTTCTATTTTTGTTCATTATATTTTGTGTCTTATTTCTATAAGATTGGTGGTTTATTTTGTTCCATTGGGATGTCATGTGGTTCAACCCCATTTTTTTCTATCATTTAATTTAGTTTTCTTTTTTTCAGTAAATCCAAATTTTTATTTTTATTCTCACAATTTCATTGTCCTTGCACACTAAATTTGGGGTGTCAATTTGGACAGTGCATAGGATGGAGTCCTTAAAAACACGGTTCTATGGAGTTGTAGCTATTTGAGAACACATGATTCATGAGATAGAAGGATTTGGGTTGGATTAGACATGATGGTGTGGATTCATTTTCATAGTCTCTTGAGAGGCACCCATATATATTTTTAATTCTAAACTAGGTATTAATATCATTTTAGGATCTGAATCCATCTATTATTGTATAGTGTGTATATCTCTCGATCAAATATATTTTATAAAAAGGCATACCATTTTATTGAAATGCCTTGCTTGTGCTAGTTGAAAACCCCTAGCTTATTAGAGGTGGGATTTGAGTTTCACAGTCATTTTACCTCTCATCTATGTGGAATCATCGTAGTTCATGTTGTGAATAATTGAATTAGAATCAACACTTCATGGGGTTAGAATGTTTTTCTCGATTTTATTAGAAAACGATTTCAAAAATGTTCACCAAATATATAATTATTTACAATAATGAGGAAAAAATAGTTTAGAAATTTTTTTTAATGAGATATAATTTTTGGATAATAATTACCATCATTTAAATTTTATAATTACTTGAAATTGGAAACCATCAAACTAAAAAATGCTATATTTTTTAACACATATTTTGGGTTTGGAATGTTTTCATATTTGTGAAAACTATGTTGTTAAAAAGTACATGATGAAATAAAAAGATAATTTTTAAAATTAACTACCACCTGATAATGAGTTAATTCTTTTATTGGATGTTCGAATCAGAATTTTTTCGAAATAATAATATTTTTTTCAATAATTATTAATGACCAAAAGTAATTTATTTTAAGGATAATTTATTTGTTAAATATAATGGTTATATGGAAAATGTTTATAAATTGTATTTTAATATCACATATAGACATAAAAAATTTAGTTTCATAGACAATGATTGGATTAAATATATATTTACATATTATTCTAAAAATTAATATTGTCAATTAAAATAATATTTAGTTTTTATTAAATGTATTTTAATTATAAGTGTTATTTTTTCCTCTCTTGGTTATCTAATATTTCTAATTTAATGTGTCCATGGACTCATTGATATAGATATTTATATTTATTTAATTCATGTAAAAAATATAACTTTCTAGTTATTGTTATTAACACAATTCTACAAATATATTACATCTATAAACTCATGTTTTATCCCAAGACATATCAAAACAATCCAAGAGAACAATATACAATAATTTTTTTAAAATTATTTATTATTGAAATTACAATAATTAATTGAAATATACAAAATATCAATAAAAATATAATTATTAATGAAATTTAAATGATTATTATGACATATGATACATGTATTTAAAAAATACCTCCCATTACGAAGGAATAAAATTATGATTTATATTTTCATGGTTATAAATTTTTTATGTTTAATAGAAATATAAACTAACATAAAAATATTTACTCCTCTATTGAAAGAACTATAATAATTCTTAATTATTTATAATGAAATAGTTTTAAAAAAAATTCCCCAAAACCATATTATTTAATTAATTAAATCTATCATGTCATACTTCACTGATTTATATAATAATTTTTGACTATTCTCTTACAAAATATGATAAAAAATATAATAATATGAATAGAAATATCTTTCTTGAGAAAGATTAATTAGAAATATAAATACAATATTAATCCAAAATTAATTATATAGCCATAAATTATTAATTAAATCATTCTAAATATATAAAAATCATTGGTATTGAGGAATAAACCATCGATGTTTTACTAGGGAAAAAAGAATAAATAAGTTATTTATTACAATGGAAACTAATCATAAACATAGTTCACATAAAAATAAAACATTATTTTATAGAAATTGTGCAATTTAAATATAATCAAAATGAGAAAATATGTTAATATAAAATTTTCAAAAGGTATAGGTAAAAAATATCTATTTCCCCTATCTCCATTTTTTATTAAATATAAAATCAATCAGTAATTATCTTAGTGAATTTAAACCATATTATTATTGTATCTAGAATGATAAAAAATCATTATATATCTAGGATACCATGTATTCAACATTAAAATTAAAAATAAAAAAGGATTGTTAAATTAAATTTGAACCATAATATAAAAACATAAATTTTCAAAAATAAATGGATATCATAACATTCTCATAAAGTGTAAAATTTAAATATTACAAATATCATACCACTCATGTTTATTTATTATTTTCATTTTTAAAAGTCTAATTTGTCTTTAATAATAATCCATGACTCCTATAAATCCTGGAAATAATTAACATTTAAACTACATATGCATTATTTAATCTCTAAGAAAGATTCCCTGTTTGGTTTTATATCTAATTAATTTCTCTAATCCATATAATAATCTCATATTAATGCAAGTAAAAATTCTATGAAAATTTCCATCATTGTGATATTAAATTATTTCATATTGAAAATTCAATTGTAAAAGTATTAACAACAATATATATGTCATTATTGGATTCAAAGAGTTGAAATTTATGGAAAATCATATGGTTTTTATTTATTAATTCTAATTTACAAGAAAAAATTAATCTTCCATAAAAATACAACAATTTTTATAAAATATATTAAAAATTATGAAAATAGTTTTCTAATTTAAATTATCATATAATTTTGAATAAAAAATCATAAATAAAATTATTAAATATATAACAATATATAAATTCCCACAAAAATTAGTTTTTCTCATCCTCTAGAATGTATCTACCAAAATATTATATTATAGTATCCATAAATAAAACAGTACAAATATACGTAATTGAGGTTAATGATTTATTACAAAACTAAACATTACTAATCTATACGGGGAAAACAATGTATATGTAAAATTTTTTCAAAAATAAAACGAATAATCATATTAATCTCTAAAAAATTAATAACTAAGAGGAATCATAATAAAATATTAAATTAGTAATTTTAATATATCATTGATAAATATAAACTTTTAACTACAAAGGAAAATAAGAAATGTTTAATTATGAAAAAAATTACTTTTTATATATTTTCATTATAATTCCAATCATGGAAAATACATAGAATTCAAATATCCACTAAATTACCCCCCTAAGAAAATATTTTCATAATATTGTCATAAATCATAACAATAATTTCATCAAAGCACCGAATGGATATTGAATATTTACATTGTTTTTTCAATATTCAGGTCAATATGTTCATTCAATGATAGAGTAAGAGCTTAATGAATGTAAATAAAAATTATTTATTATTTATTATATGATAAAGAACTCTTATATTCTAAATTATATTACATAGAATATTTATTAATTTTAATTAGATACATCTAATTAATATAGAACTGGTATTCATATAAAAGAATAAAATGTGTTTCTGGATTATTAAATTATTTTCTACATAATATTACAAGTGAATTTGATTGGGTGGCATTGTTAATGACTGGGTGATGTGAGATTATAGATTTAAAAATATGTATGGTTTATTGAGAAATATTTTTCTATATTTTTCATCAATATCTATTTTATAGAGGTTTAGTAAATATTTATTTGTGTTTTCATTTTCATAAGACTGAGTGTCATTTAATTACTCCAAGTTGAGTAATTAGGTTGGAGAAATAAGTTAGCATTTTATGGAAGTGATTTGAAAAAATTCCTATATTATTCAAATTTTGATAAATATAATTCAGAATTTTTGGAGAGATTGAGAATTCCTAGTGAAGATTTACAATTTTTCTGATTTTATAACAATAAATTAATAATGATATAATTTCAAAGAGACAAATTATCTATTTATGGACCCTATCACTATATTAGTTTATATTTTTTATAAATAACAGTGAAAATCATCCAAATCAATTTTATATGTAATCTAATTTTTTTATATGAACTGACAAAATAAAAATTAGGAAACATAAATTTATATCTAATACCATCACAAGATGGATTGTAAAATATTTCTATATGATGAGTACGGAAATTGTGGAAGGAAAATACTCATATGTGTTTTTAATTTAAAAAATTTATCAAATTGATGCCCCATAAGACTAGAAAAGTCAACCTCACAGTATTCATATGTATGATATTTGAAATGAGATTATTGAATTTCTATTAATGGATAAACTCACTTTATGATTTGTGTTATTTTTCAAGAATGTGAAGGATGTTTTATCATAGTAATTATATAAAAAATTATTGTTCGTACAGAATACAATCAACGTTTTCAATATATACATTAAGGGTAGATACCACCAATGATGATACACAATATATTTCAATGCATTTAGTTGATACTTTGCAATGTGATAAGATTCCTTGATTATATAAGATATTTTTATACCAGCGTATTGAAATTTTAAAAATCTATTCAAATAGGAGAATGAAAAGGAGTTTTAGGGATTAAAAACAATTATACACTGTAAAATGTATTTTTCTACAAATATTTTAAAATACCTTATATGGTCCATCAGTTAAAAATTTTAAAATTCATGATACCTAAATAGTACTTTAGTCATGCGTATGATATTTTTGTAGAGTATTTTACTGAAATGGAAAATTACAGAATGTAATTTTTTATATATGATGATTATCATTTATAGAAAGATACATAATATTTCATAAAATTTTCACTTTTATTTACAGATTAATAAAACTGGGATTCAGGATTTTGGAAAAATTCATTAATAAATACCTGTTGAAATTAAATCATTATATGGTTTGTCTATTCATCATTAACATAAAAATTTAAACTGAAATTGTTATCTAGTAATATTTCAAAGAATGAAAATGATAAATATATGAAGAGAAATATCTTGAAATCAAGAATTCAAAGTGTTAATTTCCATAATGAGGCTTATTATGGAATATTATAGGCCTCTATTTCTTGGTGATAAGTACTGAAAAGAAAAGAACTATTACTTTATATTTTAATCCATGATTAAAATTTGTTTTATATTGGGGTTTTGTAGAATTTATTTTAGAATAATTATCATACAATATATTGTAAAAAATACAAGAATATTTTTTTCTGGTGGAAAAAATCACCTAAAAAACTAATCTACACTTATTTAGGGAAAGTGAGTGATTAAAATCAGTTATAAAAATATAATCATCTTGATACCATGGAAGCAGACCTAGATTATATGGTCATTGAATTTCTGGAAAAAATAAAAAGAATATAAATAATGAATGTTTCACATATAATTTATTTATAAATATATTTATGTCATTCAACAAAATATATTTTAGAAAATGAACGATAATATGTGTCAATAAATATTGGAAATGTGATATTTTTATTCAACATGATTAAAATTTGTTATCTCAAATTAAAAATGGAACATAATGATAATCTATATAAGATCCTATGTCCCAATGTAGATTTTAAAATATGAATATTTGAAGAATATTTCAATAGTTATATTGTTTCCCCTAATCTATTTATTGAGTCCTTCAATCTATGAAAATGTTAGGATTTTAACATCACAATGGGATCATGTGTTAAAATTTTACATTTATTAGATTTAGTGTAAGATCTAAATCATGGATTATTAGAAGGAAAGACACCCAAATAAGTAACAAAATATTAATTTACAGTCTAAGAAACAACTGATGAAGGATTATAAGCCATGGATTATATTTAAATCGAGTTTCATTTTGTGATCAATTTTATATATTTGGGAATATTGGGTTGAATTTTAGTGGGATGTAGTATAATTTTTAATTCTAATATTTTTTCCTTGTGTTCTAGTGAAGACACATGAGAGGGAGTTGGTGAATCTGGTGTGTACTAATTATTAACAATTTCATGTTATTTTCACCCATTTTTGAGTCATCCACAATTTTATATCATTGAAGTAGGATATAGGTCATATTTTAAAATTAATAATAAAAATACTGCATAAATGTAGATAAAAGTAAAGGAACATTTTAATTTTATAAGGTTCATTAGAGTTACAAACTCACTACATTTATTGGATGTTCTCCATAATCAATGATTATCCACTATAATATGATATTAGTAAAAATGTTTTCTTTAAACAACACCAACACTAAGTCACATAGTGTTTATAGTTTCTTATTTATCATAAGAATTATCATTAAAAACATTTCATTGACATATGAATGTATAATAATTTTGTTTTCTCTAAGTCTCATGGTGATATCCCTTAATGTCATGACTCGTCCTAGTGGGGCCCATTCTGTGACTCCCCTATTCGGCCTCCAATAGTTCAGGGGAAAGTGACTAGCACTAGAATAAATATTAGTAACATTATATTATTTTCTAATGTACCATTACACACTCACACAACTCCAATCCTACTAATTTTGAAATGTTAAAAACTACTATGGACCAAAAATGCTTAGATACCAATAACCCCAACCAATAGTGTGCAATTAGTAAAGTAAAGTGCAATAATGTAATTAGTGTATAATAAATTCCAACCAAAATAATGAATCTATGAACTAAAAATTCCATCCTATAAATAAAAGTTATTGGGACCAATTTCAATAGTCATAGGAATAAATCGGCCTTTCTATACTCATGAAGTACCGCTGGGTCCTGATCCTCATCTTGGTCTACCTAGGATTATGTCATATAAATTTCCCATGTCATCAAAGTCCATTTCATGTATTGGAAAATCCCATGAAAGTGTGAGTATAAAAATAATTGGTATGAAACCTTGAAACCACAAATCAATACACAGGGTAATGATACAATTATATCTACAAAAGAATGTGTCTATATCACATATTAAAAATATATCCTGATATAGTCGAACACATACCCATATTATAGAGGTAAGTTTCATCTAACATATACCAACACTACATATTAAATAAAAATACTCCACAATGCACTCCTCCTAGAGCACAAACTCTTGACTTCCATAACACTGTAGAATTATGCCTAAAAAAACATCATCTGGAACAGTTCAAAGAGAGGGAAGCACTAATAGATCTGATGAGAGATATATGATACACTCACTCCTAGAGAACCAAATCCAGGAGTGGGGAAGATCTTGATATATAAACAAGGATTACTTCTAGTTCCATAGTGTATACTATGAGTCATCTAGATTCTACAGCTATGTAGAGGTCCAACATTCAGTAGTATTGGTCGTGTCGATACCTAATTATACCTAGGAACTCAAATGGATAGAGGATCCTAGTCTGGGCCTCTCAAAGGGGACTCATATCTCTATTAAAAAAGTCTTCTTGAAGGGAGACATACTCCTCTAGATAAAAAATGATACCAACATAACATTAGAGGAATGAGAAATGGGGAACCAACCAAAAAGAATCAAGCTCATGATACAGTGATAAATGACATAAGTCTATGTTAAGAGAGTACATTGCATGAAGAAGGGTCCCATGCAGTATCCCTGGACCCAGGGTACTACCCGTGTACAACGACTTGTGTCATAAGAACATGTCAAATAGGGAAAGGTATACAAGGATCACAAAAAGGCTCACATATCATGACCATCGTTCTGGGGTCCACCCGTGTACCTTAGTCATGTTATGGTACATGGTGTCAACTCGTGTCCCCCTACCCTTGCACCAATACATGGGGTAGCATGTGTATGTGGTAATCATAAGGTCACGTGGTGGAGTAAATTCCATGTAATCCACCCCATTTTAATGTATCCCCCATGATTCATGCCGAGTCTCATGGAAGGATCCACATGTTGTTTGACAGGTGCCCCACACCGTGTGATGCTTCTCTTCTACATGAAACCCTGGATGACAATGAACTAGTCCCACACGGCATGTTTCCTAAGATACATTCCATGTTCTTCATGATTTCCAAGAATCACAGTTCTTCGTCTAGCACTTCAGTTGATCCTATGGTTCCCAATCTGATGATCAGTTTGCCTCAAAACTACAAATCCATGGTTTCCTCTTCATTTTAACTATGATTTGGTAGGATTCGATCATTCGACCATGTCCAAAAAATGGATTCTGATCATCCACATAAAGAATGATCAAAGAATGCTATATTTTAAAATACGTCGATCCATCAGTCTCCATCATCGTCGTACATCTACTAGGTCATCACGATGAAAGAAATATGAATTTAGATCGTTGTGTGGTGAATCAAATGTCAAATTATCCTTCAATCATAATCATGCGAAGAATGATGAACACATGGTGATAAAGGTGGTATAGATCCCATAAAGAAATCGAGGACCAAACCTCATCCTTTTTTTGATATGTCCATGATCCACTACCATTATAATTACCCAGAAACTACATCAAAATAGAAATAATCCGATAAATCAAACATGTAATCTCCCATCCCGCAATAACAACCGAACCATGGGTCAACCTGTTCTTGGGTTCATACTCATTACTCATTGAACAAAATAATGGTAAATAATTAAATCAAATCACATGCCCTACCATGTAATTGGATCAATTTATAAATAAGGTCAATCAATATGTCACTATCATCGGTGATATCCATCAATAACATCATTCATCAATCGTGGATTTTTGATTCCATCGCTGTTTCCTTGAGATGATTCTCCAAAGCTCTCCCTAGTAATTAGTCAGAATTTCCATGTTTATGTGGATAACCCTAGTATTTCTTTATAATGATTATATTAATGGAAAGAATCATGGTGTTAAAAAATAATTTATCTGTAAATTATTAATTGATGATTACGTCATATTTGGGGTTTTCCACAGTTGAAAAGCGCCAACTTAAGTTAGGTCATACCTAGTGAAAAAACCCCATCACAAAGTCAACTATGGTCTGAGATTTCCAATCCAGGTTACCATTCATGTGTTAGTAGAATTCGAATAATTTTTTTTATTTATTTATTTAATTTTACATAAATAACAGTCATTCATAGCTGAATCGAGATAGATGAGGTTAGGATTAAACTATGGTAAAGTTACTCCTATCAATATAATGGTGCCCTTATATTTTTTTCGAGAAAGAAATTTATGAATTAATACATTTTTTTGGAAACTTCCCACATGCTTCATTATATACTAAATTTTGTTTAACAAATCTTCCCTTGAACACCATTTCTGATAATCACATGTCATTTCAGCACCTGGTCTCCGAATATTCCCTATTAATTTCTAAAAATATAATATTAGAAATGTGATAAAATACATTCTCCACACCATAGGTATTTATATATTTGAAAATCCCAAATCCAGACTACATAAAAAGATGGGGGCACTAAGTATGAATCAGAGACTCTCTCTCAAATTTTCTCTTATGGAGATTCACATGCTACCACAGACATGAACCAAGGAAATTACTCACCAATGGAGGATTATCTGTTGTGATCCTCTATCTATACTTGATAGTGAGGTAATTTCTCTCCATCTCTAATGTCTAGCTCACTCTAGTCGATGATGAGTGATGGGTCATGTAAGTACCTACTCATCTACAAAACATAGAAGACATCATGTACCCGGAACAACTGTGGGGATAAATCTAATAAATAAACCACCTCACAATATTTACACACAATATGAAAAAGGGCCTATAAACCCCCGATATTACTTGCCTCCTTGGAAAAATCTCTATAAATCTCACTGAGGTGAGACCTAAAGAAACACATGGTCTCCTTTCTTGAACTCCAAATGCCTCCACCATCTGTCTTCATAATATTTATACTAGATCTATATTGTCCTTATATTCTCTTAGATGATCTATACCTTCTTAGTAGTAGCTCATGTTACCTTCGTCCCCATGAGTTCTGTCTTTCCGGGGTGAGTCCAATAAAGTGGTGACCTGTAGGATCACCCCTAGAAATACTTGAATGGTTCTATACTAATGGTTTATTGGTAGCTAATGTTGAATGTGATATCAACTAGAGGTAAGTGATCCTCTTATGTTCATCTAAAGTCCAACATGAAATCTCACATCATGTCCTCCAGGTCCTGAGTGGTTAGCTCCATCCAACCATCTATTTAGGGGTGAAATGATTTTCTCATTCATAACTGAGTCCCCAATTACTCTTCCAATACCTCCAAAAAACTAGGATCTAAAATGACCATTGTAGTAAAAAATAATCTTCGACGGGTCTCCATGAATCTGAACTATATCTGGTATGAAGAGGAATCCTAATATATCTACTAAAATCATGTGTTGGATAGTTTGGAGTGGAATGACACGCTAAGTGATAAACGATCACCCAGATGAAATTATGTCCCCAAAAAATACATTGTAAACATTTCATAAAGGCCATAGATATTTTATCCCACTTCCACTCCACAACCTCGAGGGGTTGAGCTAAAACCGCGGGATCCTGGTTCTTAGGCTTCACCTACTGGCATGTCATGAATAGATAAATTAACTCTGTGACTGGCTTCATCATCCCTATCCATGGGAACTGACACTAGATGTCCTAGTAAATCTTCCCTACATTAGTGTGTACCTACAAAGGGGATTCATGTAACTTTGTAGAACCTCCTCCCACAACTTGACTAGTACTACCATGCATCTTATGAATATAAAGGAATTCTCAAAAACAATCAAATATCCATTTGTAGTATGACATGTGGAATATGAGCACATAGATTCTCATAGTTAATATCTCTCAGTTGTGCCTCCCTGAATCACTACAATAGAAGAGGGGTGTCAACCATGAATTTGAGGTAATCTGATCCATCTCCCTCTATGAAGAATAACTGTAATGAGTCTAACTACTCTGACGACTCTTCGAGAAGCAACAAACTCTATCCCCTGATAAGAGAATCTGCCACCACATTCCACTTCTTAAGTGTATAGACACTGTCAAATACATAACCACGGAGAGACTATATCCAATACCCCTACCTCATGTTCATACCCATTAATTAGATGTTATAATAGATACTCTTATGATTTATGTAGACGATAAATCACATTCACATCATGTAGTGTCGCCAAAACATCAATGTGAGGACTACCTCTGTCGACTCAAGATCATTGGTCACGTAGTTATTATCTTGTTGCCTCAATTAGTCTGAATAAAAGGAAATCACTACTTGACATTACATTAGGGCACAACCATGTACAGTCCCTAATGAATCATAGAACACTACATACATGACACCCTTCTCCAGCAATCTCATGATCGGGTCACACATCAAAATCTACCTCATGAATAGAAAAAATTAACTAGGGGTCATCCTTAGAGAACCATCATGAACCTATAAACAACTCATATAGTTCATCTATCCTTGCTAAAGGATGGTCATTCACCATGGTGAGTTGTTTTATGTTCTATAAATCCACACATTACCATAGGGAATTATTTTTCTTTTTTTCAAGTAAATCTGAGGCCGCTCTGGGTGAAACACTGGGTCCTAATAAGCCTATTCCCCTATACATGCTCAAACTACACCCTTATATCTCAAATCTCTGAGGAAGAAATCTGATATGTTAGTTCTGATATTGGTGTTGTCCTAGGCTGCAAAACAATAAAATTTTATCTCACAACATGGAGGTAATCCTAGAACATCTTCCGGAAAGACATCCTCATATTGCACCAATACTTCTTGTGATTGAAAACTCAATACATCTGGTACTATAATGATTAGGATATCCATATCAAGAGTAATTAGATTTACACTTCAATTCTTGAATCCTTATTAAGATTTATGGGTTTCGTTTTCTCTAACAAAGAAAACCTACACTCTCTTATTGAGGATATACCACACCCTTTTCGTAAAACAGTTAATTTGGGAATTGATCTAAGATAAGTAATCCATATAAAGAATGACCTCATAATTCCTCAACATTACCACCATGAGGTTCAACCTGAAACTCTCACTGCCAATTTTTAGGTCACATTGTTTGAATATGTGTGATCTTTGAGTCCTCTCGAGTTGGTGTCTCCAAGTATAAGGGTCGAGTCAACGGTATTCCAGAATATCAATGCCTCAAAGAGGATTTGTGACAACATATATATTATTAGTATCTATGTCTATCAAATCAAAATCTAATGTATAAATGGAAATTATCATATCTTGAATTATTCTTGGAACCTCTGGGTCATACACGTCGAATACAAACTATTATCCCCACACATGTCCTCTAACTCCCTAAGCCAAGCACAGACTACATGGGGGTGGTGGTGGTAACATGTCAAAATATATGCCACCATTTACTACTCTACTAGATTCTCAACCATGTTATCCTCCCAATAGATCTGCCTACTTCTGTTTCTGCATATGACTTGGTAGACTATCCACCATCTCCCTGTAAGCATGTCGATGGGACGGACAATCTCTAGCGAGATGTCCTCTACCACCACAAGAATAACATCTCGTATCTCTATGATGAATAGACCCACCCATGATTCCTAAATCATATAATATATATTCTAGTTCTTCAGAAAGGGATGTCTCCGACATCTATGTTTCTGAGAGTAACTTTAACTTCCTGCTTCTGAGGTCTCTACTCCTGCTCGCCCACCGCTGTCTACCAGTAGCTATATCTACCCATCCCAGGAACTCTCTACAGCCAAATTCTTCACTAGAACCAGAACATAGGTATGAATACATAAAGATGAATCATTGGATCAGATATCTCTATGTAGACCCCACGCAAAGGACTGATTCTTACAGTTCTAACCATTTTTCATATCCATCGAGTACCAGGAGAGTTACGTACGCCTCAGTGATAACTCATTCGCCGACATGTTTTCCTTTCAGACCAGGAGAATCTTTTTGAAACACATATCACTCTAATAATATGTTGATTACTCCTATCTATAATGTTCCTTCAATACTATCCATTGATTGTTAGGGTTGTCATAATATTGGGTAACTAGACCCCGTTATCACCCTCCTGATCTAATGAGAATGCTCACATCGAGAACAACCATCTGATCTGTTGGTGTGATGACTAGATGGAAAACATGGTTCACCCCCAAAATCTCGTCCTTATCCATCTATGTGTTAGGACCACCTTGAAACATGAGAGGTATCTGCTGTGGAAACATGTGAAGCACACTCAGACTACACACTTTACCCATTGGTACTACGATTACCATGTGCTGCTCTCATGGTGGCGGAATAGCTGTTGCACCACATGGAGGTAACACCTAGGGAAATAATCCCTGTATCTATGGCCTTTCACTATGGGTTTTATCATCATGATCTTGCAATTGAATCCTAGATAGTGTATGTTGTGAATACATCCTATATGCGAACAAGATTTACCATGATAAATGAGTATCAATGGAGATCCAACCCAATAAGGACATAGAAGCCACAACCCATATTTATATAATTCATGTACCATTATTGTTTTTCATTAACAAGTGTTCAAATTTACAGAGTCCTAGAGAATTTTTTCAGAGCCTAATCACATGGATATATCAGCCACCACACCAACACTTGAGCCCACAGCCTAAATGCCAAACATGAAACACTTTACAATGTTTCCCAAAACATATCTCATAGACTCTCAGTGCTATGGTAGAACTGAACTTCTATGATACCACTCTTTCATGAACTATCCAAGTCGGAAATATACCAAGACTACCCAAGCAAAACCCCAATAGCCTAGGGGATAGTGATAGGCATTAAGTTATAATATCACTGAGGTTGGAGGCATTGCCTATGTTCATGTACACACTCACACTTCTCCAAGCACATGAATAATGAAATGTAACAAACAAATATGGAATAAAAATGAATTCATAATACTAAACCCAACAAATAGAGTAAAATAGAGAATGTGAGGTGCAATAATGTGAATAGGTAAAGAATACGATCCGACAAAAATAAAGAGTCTATAAACTACAAAGTCTAACCCATAAACTAAACGAACTAGGACTATTGTATATAGAAGTAGGAACACATTGACATGTCTGCACTCACAAAGCATGGCCTGGTCTTAGTCTTAGTCTTGTTCTTCCAAGGACTACATAAATGTTTCCAGCATGTATAAACAAGACACAACATGTGTGGAAAGTGTATGCGCATGGGTATGTATATCAATACTCAATAAGAAAATCTGAAACAAAAAATTAACAAAAAAGGAATTTTTACATTCTTATCTACACAAGGTTGTGTCTACAACACATATCACAATGATACCCTGATATACTCAAATCCATACCCATTTTATAGAGGTTATTCGCAACTATAGTATACCAACAATAGAGATTCATTATGAGGATTCCATTATGCACTTATCTGGGTTAACATACTCTGATTTCCAATAAAACTAATGACGTCCACCCAAGAAGTACTGTTTATTTGGATCATTATGATAGATAGATACACTGATAGATATGAAGAGAAAAATATGATACTCTCGCTATGGGGGAACCAACTCCACGAGTGGGGAAGATCACGATACACATATCAGGATCACTATTGGGGCCATGAAGTATACCATGACTCATCTAGATTCACCTTTAAAGTTGAGGAATGATATCTAGTAGGATTAGTCAGGTCGATACCAGACCCTACAAAGGGCCAAGAATGGATAGAGGATCCTGCTCTGGGCCTTGCATAGGGTAATCATGACTATATCTAGAATTTAACGCAAATGGGAGTCATAATATTATGGATTAAAAATGATACCTACTAACATTCAGGTGACTTAGAATGTGGGAACTAATCAAAAATGAAACTTTTCCAATATATGGTGGACTAGGAGATCATGACATGCATGAAGTGAGTACACGACATGTAGAAGGGTCACACATCATGTCCCTTCACCCCGGGTCTTTCACATGTTCAAAGACCCATGTTAGAAGAACATTTCATTTAGGTAAATTTATAGATAACATATATAAAGGCTTAAATGGTGTGCCCTTCCTTTCGGGGTCAACCTGTGTACCTCAGATATGTGCCGGTACATTGAATCAACCAATTTCAACAGTTACAAGTAAAATCCCATGAGGAAGCCCATGTATCTGGTCGAAATATAACTGTGTGGTGATGTATATATTTGGTACTCCACACCATGTAATTTTATCCTCTAAGATAGACACCAAATCTCATAGAATGTGCCACATGTCGTGTGATAGGTGTCATATGCTACGTGGTAGTTCTCTGCCACTCCAAACCCTAACCACCACATAACAGGTCCCACAATCAATGTATCCGGATATACATGTCTTCATCATCATGATTTTATAGAATCTATTCTCTACCTTTAGTTCTTTGGTTGATCTTCTAGTCCTCGATCCAATGGTCCTTTTACCTCAAAAATGTAGATCCATGGTGGCCTTTCCCTAGCAACATATATTTGTTTGTTTTTATTCCATAAGTTCACTCTGAAACCAGAATCTACTATTCATTAGAAATATTTAATTATGAACAATATCTCTAGAAATACATTGATCCATACATTTCAACCACAAATTAAACTCTTCTAGGTCGTCTTGATGCCCGATCTATGATATTAGATAATTACATTGTGAATAAAATATGAAATGATTCATCATTAATAATATCATAAAGAATAAAGAACCCATATAGAGAAAGTGGGAATAAATCCATTAATGAAATCTACTAAATAACTTAAACCATTGTTTTTATGGCTTTGATCCTCTCTTATTAGAGAGATCAAGAATCTAGATCCAAACTGAAATAATCCCCCGAAATAAACCTCCAAAAAACTATCCCACAGGAACGAAAAAATGGGTCAACATGTTTTTAACCTAATCCACATTCATTATTTAATCAAAGAATGGGAAATAAGTTAATAAAATATCATGCCCTATCTTTGATATATATTTCATGCCAATGATGGTCAATCACTATTTTGCTATTCTTAGCGAGATCTTCCAACAATGGAATTTGTCGATCACTAAAATGTCCTTCCATTTCCATTTCCTTGTGAGGGTTCTCCAATGATCTACATTGAAATTATCTGGAATTCCCATGGTTTTACAAATTTCCCTGGGATTTTTACATAAGGGTTATTTTAAAGGAAATTGTCGTTGTGTCAAAAAAAGTTATCATTAAATTATTTAACGAACATTATGTCCTTTTATGGTATTCCACAAAATACCCACACCAACTAATGTTAAGTCACACCTTAGAAAAATACCCCATTATGAACTCAATGGTGATATTAAAATTCAAATCCATTTTACTATTCATGAGTTATTATAATTTTAATATAAAATAATTTTATGTTATGTTTTTATTTATGGTTATGTCCAAAATATATATTTCACAGTAGACCACGTCGACCGATGTTAGGCCTCAACTTTGGTAATAGTGCTGCACTGAACATAATAGTGCCCTCATAAATCTGATCCATGCACCCATTTAACCATTATTAGACTTTTTCAAGAAACGACTTGTGCAATTTATTAAAAACTGTACTTTTTACAACAAATCGTCCCAGGCACACTGTGCTCAAAATCACAATCCCTCTCAGTGCATGGTCATGTAATTTCCACAAAAAATTCGAAAATTAAAATCTAGAAAATATGAGAGATTACACTTAATACAATAACTTTTACAATAATTATGGACTTTTACCAAAAATTTTTTTGATTTCCATGAATAACTTCTTAGAATATGATCATCTTATCTACAATAGATGATTCTATATTGATATTATAAATATCCGTAAACTCACAAAAAATCATTAAATGTTATGTTATCTTTAATAATACTATACAAAATTGACACTAATTGAAAACCATATTAAAAAATAATCCAAAACATATCGTATGGACTCTATTCTACTCAATAACTTAATGGATGATCTTTGGATGTAAAAGACAAATCACATTAATTATTTAAACTAATATTATCCTTGATACTTCATATCTCAACACATAATCTTAGATTAATGGCGATATATTACTCTTATACTTTATTAAATCTTTTAGATGATACTAATTCTTGTTCATTGAGATAATATAATTAGATATTCCACAAAAGTTATACTGTTGACATATCTATATTATTACACATACACAATCTAATAAAAAATCATAATTTCTTTTAGAATAATTTTCACTCAAACATCTCATCCACTCAAGTTAATGGGAATCCCAATGGAAGAATTATTTTCCTTAAAAATTCCATCAATGGAATTTATAGGGGATAAATAATATACTTGTAAAAAAGTGATATCATATAATGCCCAATTTTGGAGAAAATATTTATATCTGAACATATTTTTTAGTATTCAAATTTACCTAGAATAAACACGTTTAATTATTCTCCATTTCGAATGAAATTAAAAATAACATCAAAAATATATATACCAGGCTTGGAATCATATTCCTCAACATGTCCCCCATCTAATATTCAATTTCATGTGAAACTGAGGAACACTGATGTCCATAAAAGATATATGTTTTTTTGAACCCATTTTCCATATCAAGACTCATTAAATACTGAATTAAACTCATTTATGAAGACTTGAGAACATTCCCATTCTTCTATAATAGATCATGTTGAATACTCAATCATTATTAAGAAGAATGATTTAGTATGAAATGAATAATATGTCATGTTTTTATGGTCATTAATCTTATTTATTTCTAAAAACTCAATAAAATCATTTTCTTCATCGACTAACACATGTAGTGGAACTATACCTTCAATATTACTAGTAACAAGCATAGATTATGTATTTTCAATGAATAATGAGGCTTTAATCTCAAAAACATTGATCTAGAATAAAAAAAAATCACTAAAATTATAAAATTATTGAAATTCATTTCTTCATAAATAACATGTCTTCTATTTCGATGGACAAATATTGGATCCTTTTTTTAAAATGATTGGATAAAAACCGTTTAGGGGTTTTTTTTAATGTTTTTACATAACGAAATGAGTAGTGTATCATCGATATTATTTCACCTTTATCATATTAAAAATTTGTAATATCAATTTTATATCAAGTAAAATATACAAATTTTTAACAACTATTAATTTCCTAATATGTTTTCTATATAGTTTTATGCAATGAAACGATAAAAATTATAGTAATATAGAAACATCTGATGTGTTTTACATAGCTATAATAGTATTATGACATTGTATTTTCATTTATTATGCTCTATCATGATGTTTCAAAAACCCTTAACGTTGTATGATAGACTCATATTTAAATGATCATGTCTTACTGTCATGTCTTTAGCAGAAGATAATTTCATAAGATCAACCAAAGAGTTGTACAATAAAGGAATATAATATATCCTTTATCATTATTATACCATACATAAAGTCATACGATAAACATAAATATTATGGTCATGTCATACAATTTGGATTAAATTTCTATGTTCAGTGATATATATTTATATTTGCACTTAAAATATTATGTTTGAACTAATGTAATATGCTCTAGTAGGGAAAACCGTAAATATAGGTGAAACCATTTTCCAATTATGGTTTAGAATTTCTCACAGATCACAACATGAATTTAAAGCCTCCTCAAGGTGACTCCATCCATTGTCAAACATAATATATGTGTGTCCATAAACTGATTTCAAAAACTATCTATATTAAAACATTATGATCTCCTTTCCCATACAATAGTTCTTCAATATACAATTGGAATGAAATTTAAATTATCTTTCTTATTGAAAATTTAGGTTTTTATAATAAGAATCCATTTCACTCAAACAATATTTTGTAGAAAGTTATGAAACTCCTCCTCCAAAACCATACACTTTCATTAATGAATATGTTTCTATTCCAATCACCTAATGTAATATAGGATACCGAATAGAAATTAACAGTGTAATTAGGGAAAAAATATATCCATTAAATTTTAACCATAGTTAATAGGATGTATGTTTTCATTCTCCATTTAAATGTACCCATATTGGGATATTAAGTATATTATAATGGTTGGATCTAGTAGTCCATCACCCATATCATAAAAACTGAATAATTAGATTTCCATTATTAATAAAAATAAGTCAAAAAAATACTACCATAAACCAAATTGAAATTCACCTATCATTTGTAATAACACATAAATAAATGTTGTGAAATTTAATTTTAGGGTGTTTCATTCTCCTTGGATAAAAGTTACTCAATCATCATTGAATCACTTATGAAAATGGTGAAAATTTTGTGAATTTGAGTGAACTTGATCAATGACAATAGAAAGAAGCGATAATGGAACCAAAACATATTAACAACAATTTGGGATTATCTTTTACATCATTTCCATATACAGATATAGAATATTTTTACAATAAATTTAAAATTTATTTCTAATGTGTCCTTAGCTAATGAAAGGAGATAAAATATTGGGAGAGGTTTTGAGAATTTAATGATTAAAGTAAAAAAATTAATTTTGTTAAATGTGTTAATGAACATTATCCCCACTCTTAGATGACACCATACATTCCCGTGGACACTAACAAGTATCCAAGAAAACCATGGTCCCTTGGGTTAAATCTATTTTTTTCTATGAGTTTTATCAAGTTAAAATCAGGTGCATATATGAAGAGATTTTATTTGGGAATTAAATAAAAAATTTATTTTCCACACAAATCAATAATGATATATATATATATATCAGTCAAAACATTGAAAAATATAATAATAATACAGGGATAAATGTAAAAATAATTAAAATTTTATGTGAATATCACTACTAAATAAAGTTAATAATATATAATTATTTCTATTATATATCTTTGAAAATGATTCCTCATATGGATCATGTTCTAGTCATGATATTTATGATAATATTATATTTTTTAATATCTTATACATTGAAGTTAAGGAATATTTTATGACTATGAAAATTATGGTCTTCACCTAAATATTAAACATAATATAGGGAATAAAATACGAGACAATAAAATATAAAATGGAATCTAACGAAATAAATAATACTGTGGTAATGAATTTACATATATGTGATATTCCATCAAAACATTATGATGATATTGAACCATCATTATCAAAGTTTATTTTTTTTCACAAATTAAATAATAAATGTTAATATATGTTATGGATAATGGTTTTCCAAAAATAATCAATGTTTTGGGGACCCAACAAAAAAACTCAGTATGAATTTAAATTTTTTCAATTTAAAATCATTGCAACAGAATTCAAAGTTCTTGAAAATTATCAACCAGAGGAATTTTATAAGGAACATGATTATATTAGAAATTGTAAAAGAGAATGTTAATATAATGTAAAATCTCATTATTACTTGTAGAACTTGTTAAATCTAGAATTTCATGATTTAGATGAATATCTATAAATTTTAAATATATAAATTTTTAGTCATAAAAATATATCGAATGGTTATGTGTCTATAAATATTTTTGATCACAATGTTACTATAAAAAGTAGTCACTCTAGTAGAAAAAAGAGTTTGAGTTCTTCTAAATATCCATCAGGTGCTTCTTATAAAACAAGGTAAACCGTGACAAAATTCTCTTATCCATTGATGTTACATTTAATTGAATATTTTTTATATCAAACAGTTAATAAAATTGTCATGTGAAACATTCTATTAAATAACCACATCATAAATGAGGATACTAGAAACTAAATGAATAGAACCACCCCAAAATAATCTCAAAAGAATTGAAATGTTTTCTAAAAACCATAAGAAGATAAATATCATTTTACTTTACTTAATATCAATAGAAAATAGTTTATATACCGCTAGTTTATTTTTGTTTTTTTTATTTTGAATAAATATATTGATTTTTCGACAATATTACAATCCCAAGAGATTTTAAAATTGATGAATTAATTGGTAGAAGGGTTTCCATATATAGAAAACAATTGATTGATATTTATTAACTATAAAAAATGAGACTCCAAACCAATAATATAATTTGAATCCCTGAATTATTTCTGTATTTTTATAAAACCATTTTCTAGTGTGTGTAGTTTTATGGTATACGAAAATAAATCACTACTCATTACATTGGGAGAATACTAATTTTTTTGAATAAAGAGAGTAAAAAATTTAATGAGTGTTCTATGATATTTAAATAAGAAAAATATAATAAAATTACCCAAAAGAATAATAATGACTAATATATAAAAATATATATTCCTTAATAATGGTACGGAAGGCCACACCAAATACAATTAAAAATAATCCATGAAAATTACTATTGGATGGTGCTTGTAAAATAAAAATGAAGAATAATCAGAGGATAAGAATAAGAGTATTCATTTATTAGAATACATACATTATGAAAAACGAAAATTGTTACAAAAAATGGTTATGATTAATGATAATGAAGTTATTTATGAAGGGTGTAAATTAACTATTCATATATCATATAAAATAAATTAAGTGGTTTATTATTCATGGATAAGAATTCTATAATGAGTTGAATGGAATAGTGCATCCTTGTACCAATGATAAGTCAAATAAAGATGTGACCTCGTTTACAATGATGGTTGAGGATATCCCTAAAGAATTCATAATAGTATGATCAAATTAGTTTGAGTTGGATGATACGTTGTTGAAAGATCCAAAGAATGAAAATGTTTGTCTTTGTATATAAAAATCTTAATTCATAATAATGAAAAATATTTAATGAAGGCAAAACCCATGATTTTTAAAGGGGATTATATTTATAAAGGAATGGGGAAACCAAACATGAAGTGTTTTGAAAAACTTATATCTATAATGAGAATTCATTTGTGTTTAGAAATTTTTCTAATTCATGTTTCTAATAATATTATGATTTTATATGGAAATATTTTTTCGAAATTTATTTATTTTTCATCATTGAATGGGTAACTAAATGTGAAATATTAAAATTGAGAAATATAATAATGGTGTCATCTATATAATTTTTTTCCCATCATTCATGGATTTCATGAAGAATATTTACAATATATCAATTTTTATAATGGGGATCTTGGAGTTTATTCTTCAATGAATTAACCATTGTGATATATGATGAAAACAATCCAAGGAGTGGTACCTCAGTAAATTTATAGTTTTCTTGATGATAATAGCATAAGTTATTTGGAATAACATTTTGTTTATCCCAACTAAATGTTTTTTTTATAAAAACAACATCCCAATCATAATACAATTAAACCAGAAGTATATTTAAATTTGAAGAAGTGTTGAGAGGGAATTGGTGTGTGTTTTTCCCATTACATGAATGTTTTATGAGATTTTTTAAGTGATTACTATTAAAATATTTCTTCAAAATAATTCTGTGAAACCTATAGGGGTATAAATATGTTTGTTCGAATGAAAAAATTAATTATTTAACTAAAAAAATTAATATATCAGGATATTAATTGTTTCTCTCTAAATATATAATTTCTGTAATAGTGTTAATGCTGAGTAATTTTTATATCTCTACTATACAAAAAAAGTGATTCCATCATTCTCTTTAGAAAATAATTTTTTATTTGTCTCAAGTGGTATATCTATTAGAAATGTGAGGATCGAAAAATGTGATACCAAATGTGATAAGTTTATTATTAATATAAATGAAATTAAATTGATTATAATATTTTCCCACTCTTACTATTGTATTTAATTTCAACATGAAGGTGAACAAAATAATAGCTATATATATATTAACATTATATTTTTCAATATAGTTTAATTTAATGATAAAAAAACAATAGGGGGAGACAGATGATCCTAATGGATTGGGATTTAATTTTTTCCAATTTTAATGTCAATATATTTATTGTGTTATAAAGGAAGAGACTAATAATGATTATTGATAATCTTCTACTTCATGTGCTATAAATATCCACACTCACATAGGAAAATAGTTTCAATAGTTCTTTGTCATTTTGATAATTCCATGAATCATGTTATTTTACAGTTTATATTTTTGAAAAATCAATAATAAGCTCTATTTAATGATTATGTAACTATACAAAACATCTTAACATTTAATTTAATTATTTGTATGTTTAAATAACATGAAGAGTAGAGATTAAAGTGAAAATTTAATGATTCTCGATCAAGAAAACATCCATGGATCTTGGAATATACAGAATTATAGAATCATTGATAAATATAACTAGAATGTGGTTTGTAGAATTATGGCTTATGACATGAACTAATGTTCTACTAAAGTTCATTTTTGTTCTCTTAATAGTTTATATAACTTTAATAATAAAATATACAACCATCATGAATATAATACGAAATATTTATATTTTTTCCGATTTTAAATAATGTAATTTGTTATATTTTTAAGTGATTGAGAATGCATTGAGTTGAATTGAAATGATACTAATATTATTTGATGAAATTACATATGATTCAATATTTATGTAAGAAATTTTCCTCAAAAGGATTTATTCATGTATATGTTGATTTTTTTTGTTTAAATGAATAAATATTTTCCTAAAGGAATTTATATGTAAATAATTTATTTTTTTCATTAAAATATATAACATAAACTTTATTTAACACCATTTGGATTTAATATTCTATCAAGATTTTATATAATATAATTATATGAATTCAGTTTGAAAATGGAAATGTTATTATAAGGAAAATATTTTCTAATTCCTATAACCTATTCACTAGATTAATAAAAAAATTAAAATATTGTATTCTAGACTAAATATTTATGATATATTAAAAAAGAGACTTATGAAGGAAAAAGATATAACTCACAATTTTATTTATATCATTTTTCATTGAAATATTATTAAAATTTATCCATGTGAAAGCATATATAATTTTAGTGCTTGTGTGAAATATTTTAAGATCTCTATACTTATTTTATGAATATTTTACATCACTAATTATATATATTATATTTTTGAATGTGAGATAAATTTTTTAAAAGTAATATGATTCTAGGACTATAAAAGATATTACTAAATTTGTGTAATATATTATCCAGTGTGTGTTGAAATACAAAAAAGAAGAAACAAATCAATGGAAATTAATTTTTCCCCAAAATTTATCAGTTTAAGTTTATTCTAAAATAAAATAATTTCATTGAATATGTAATATATAGGTTTATAGTCAATAGTTGAGTACTATAAAATCAATGTAAAACAAGTGATATTTGTTTCAAGGGTAATATTTTTATTATAGAATGAGGTAATGAAATTGATATGTCCTAAAATATATAATGAACATAATATAATTAGTTCACTCAATAAGAGATGTATAATTTTGTAAATATTATGTATATTTTAACACGTAATAAAATCTGAGAATATTGAAATTAGTGAAAATATATGATATATAATTCAATGAATAAATACTATAAATGCTTCAAAAATTTTCAATTAATTATATATAATAAATTAGGTTTCAAATTTATGGAATAAATATGGTATTTAAGGAGTGAATTAGATTATCATGTAGTTATGTATTATGAGAGTTAATATTTGATATGAATATTATTCTAGCATATATGAGGTAGCCTAATAATAGAGATAATATTCCTAAAAAAATTATTATTGATCGATATTTCTAGACAATGATAATTATTTATTTATCATGACATCTCCAAAATTATTTTTAAATTTTTTTTCATGATTATTTTTTAGAGTTTATATTACTTTCATTTGATTGGGATTATTTTTTGAATAAATGCGGTCTTAGGTACATTTAATGAAAAAATGGAGGAAATTTATTTGATAATTAAATGATTTTGAGATTAAGGGAGCACATAATACTATTTTGAATGTAATTTTTTTGAGAAAATCATATCATAAGAATGTAGATGATTTTCGATATTAAAAGTAAAGAAAACATTTTTTTAATTCAAAAATATATATTGTATAAAATAGTAAATTCTTATAATTAAATATTAATAACATCATAATATTATTTAGAAGATGAAATTTCAAACTATTAAATTTTAATAAGTCAATAGAAATATGATAATAGGACTTGTTCAACATAGTATAAATAATAAGAGGAATGTGGGATAGGGAGAGATTCATTGTGATTTTTTTTATCTATTTGGATATTCATAATTTCACAATGAGGAGCTATAGATTTATAATGATCATATTTGTATTCAATATTGAGTGTATCTAGTTATACTATTCATCATATGATCTCATTTTTAAATAATTTTAGTAAAAAATGTGCACACATGTATAAGAATATTCATAGGAATTTGAATTTTCTAGTGAGGAATGATATTTAATAATTTTGATATAGTTTCATCAAGTTTAAATAGTGATACTCATAACTCTATGTGGAATATTATGTTTAAAATTAGTGGAAACATTTTAAATCATCATTTAATATATATAGACACAATAACACATGTAATACGATGAATTAATTTAATAACAAGATTCATAATCTTGGATTCTTATTGATTATTGACCCAATATTCCAGTTTTGGGAACATTATAAAATCATTACATTAGACTCAACTAGATCACAAAAAATGAGTAGTGACCACATTGGGACAAAACCGTTAAAAAATACTATTTGAAACTCCTAATTTCCTTTTTTATGTTATGTTTGTATTAGGCTTATTATAATCTGAAATATTTCTAACTTAACTAATAACAAATTTTCAAATAGTTAGAAATTATTCTATTGGAAGAAACTGTAATGGAATAATATATTAGTTAATAAATTCATACCAAACTCACTTACCCTCTCTTGGGAGACTGCAAATATTACTTGGAACTTATGTTTTTATAGGTATATCAAAGACGTGAAATATGTTAATCCAAAAAATCACCAAAAACAATACTGACCACTTATAAGGATTAATAAAAGGGTCTATATATCAGAAATATTGTTACATGATAATGGTAAGATGAATTATTTTAATTATATATATATATTTTATATATAATTTCCTGTTAAAAAATGATTAGTTTTTGAATAATAATATAATATTGAAAAAAATATTCATTGTAATATTTTTTTTGAAAAGTATAATTAGGAATTATTTACATAATATTTTAGAGTCAATTGATATTAGAATCTACCAAATCCTTTGTTCGTAAACTAAGGTAATTTTTTTCTATACTATAAAATATATATATTCATTTTATTAATGATTTAAATAAATGCCTATAATAAAAATAAATGTATATTTATTAACTAAACTTTTCTTTTGGAGTCCATAGGTGTAATATATTTCATATAGAAAGAATCATCATTATATTCCACTATGATGATAGTGACATATTGAGGGTTTTGATGTTAGTTTATATTAAGAATAATTTTGTTGAAAATATTATAATAATTAATAAAATTATAAATATTTTCACAAGATTTTCAATAAAAAATCCAAATACACAAACAAAATAGATCTAGAGTTTTTAAAACATTTGGAGATTGGTTATAAAATATGTCCACTTAAACGAAAGCTACATAATCATTGTTTTAATATATATATTTAATTCTGGGTCCAATTATAACCTCCAACAAAACATAAGATACCTTGGGAGTCATATACAGAGAAAAACGTCACATATAAGGTATAATAAGTTTTTAATTAGAGGAATGTATAATGAGATGGAATACATAGGAGATAAAAAGAATTTCATAATAGAAATAAGACATTGAATCATATATAATGGAAAAAAAATATATAAATGAGCACATTATGTCACATGTTCATTGAAATATAGGAAAGGAGACAATAAAACAAAACATACAACCCATGTATAAGTCATGTATCTCTGTTAAGAAAACATATCATTGTATATTATGATAATATATCATGCACAATACATCATATAGATTGATATTATTAAATTTACAAATGAATTTTGGGGATGTATAACTATATGACAACACATCACCATTATTATGTGAACATTGATATCTACTCTTGATATGGAAATAAATCATAATGCATAAGTACATAGAAAACCACCGGAATAATGAAATTGGTTACATATTATTTTTATAGATCATAAAAAATTTAATATCATAATAATTCCATGAAAAAATGATATAGATCAGTCATGGGTGTTATAACATGAAATAATATGAATATTTATTTAAATTGGAGTTAAATTTATTTGCTGAATTCAAACAATTTTGGAGTTGTATACATGGAAGTGAACTTCTTATGTACAGTTTTATGAAAAAAGTGAAAAATTCCTTTTAAAAATGTAGGATCACAATATTTCAATAAAAATAGTGGAAAACCAAATTTGTTTTCCATGAAAAAGTGATTTTTTAAACCATACATTATTAAAATTATCTGATGATGTGGTACGAGAAGCGATATGAGAAACATAGTAGTCCCATAATATATAATTTTTATTAAATAAGGAATTATAACGGGATGATGAAGAAAATGTATTATCCTAAAAAATGACTAGTAATTTTGGATTGGTATATATTAATGAAACATATATCTAGAATATTGAACAAAATAATGAGATAGTGTTAAATAGATAATGATAAAATTAATGAAAAAAAATAAGCTAAATGTAATAAGGGTGGTTTGGAAGATCCCTTGCCTCATGTTCGTGTGCCGTTTTGTGAGTGAAATTATCCATTTAAATATTCTAATAATATGTATTCATTAAAAGTTTTAAAACATTTTTTATTAAAATTAATTTTATTTAATTACAATTTATAAGTATATGTTAGTAAATTATTATGTATTTTTGATTACAATGGATTTCTGGAGTTGTTTGGTTGAATTATACAAAATAAAATTAACTAGTTGATCATTTTTTTGAGTTGTGAATGAGATAATAAATATCAAAAAATTTAGGGTTGTTTATATTTTTTTCTTTAAATTACAATATTGTGATTACAGTTTATCAGATTATCCAAAATAGTTCCATTTTTCTATATGTTCCCCAAATGTCTTGTTTTTTACAATGAATTATACCATAAAATTTTATTCTAAATTATTTTGATTTAATGCTGAAATAAAATTTCCATAATGTTTAAATCATAAAAAATTACATATTTTTTCATTGAAACCTATGTATTCAATCAATTGAATTAGCAAAATCCCATGAAATATTTCAATGAAAATAGAAATACAATGTTCATAGGGGTGGTAAAATGATATCAATATAAAAAAAAATTTAATTTTTCAATAAATATAGATAGGGTAATACATTATATTATTCAATAAAAAAATATTACATTATTATATTAATAATATTTGTGTCATTATGTCATAATGGGTGGCTCAAATCTTGATGAGATAGATGAATACAATATTTAATAACATTGTTTGAGAATATTTTCTCTTACATTGGATATTCAGTCATTTGAATGACCCTATGGTTACTTGGTTTCATTTTTTAAGGGCATAACTCCATTGAAATGGGAATGTTCCTTGGGGAATTATTTGGGTTGATATTTTTCAAGTTACATAACATAGAGTGTGGGGAGAATACGGGTTGAAAATGATCGTATTTATAAGGGGATTACATTGGTATTTTAAGTGTAATAATCATCATGTCATTATTGTTTCTTATTACTTCCTAGAGTGATGATATTAGTAACTATATATATTTATATATTAGTTTTTTCATTTAAGTTGGATAAATTATTTTAGCATATTAAATGTTATTAAATATATATTCTACATGATTTATAATAAAAATATCATTATTTTGGTGTAGATTACCATTAAAAAAATTCAACTCAATTTATAATAGAACATAAAATTCATCATAAGATAATTTCAATGGGATGATCCCAAAATGACATCCATTTTATCAAAATAATTTTATAAAAATGGTTTTTTTAATATCCAAATAAAATTATTATTTATAAGATATAATTTTTTATTAAACATTAAAATTTATAATAGGAAAAAAATTCTTAAGGTTTCATAAAATTATATTTTCATATTTATAAAAATATATTTTTTCCTATAAAAATATTTTAAAAAAATATTAAAAATTTAAAACATTTATTTCCATAAAAATATATTTAACATGATTATCGATTAATATTTTTTTAAATATATAAATAATATTTGATTACATATAATGGTTATTTTAACTAATTTAACAATTTTATATGATTATATTTCTATTTAAACACATTAAATATTTTTAAAATATTAATTTTCAATTCTATTTTTCAATTATCTATTCCAAACTATAAATTTACTTTTCCCGTAGTTATAAAAAAATTCCAATGTTATGGTAATGGTATGGTATTGGGGACATCTTAATGATAACATTTACACTAATAAATTATATATATTCCACTAATATCATATATAATATTTAAAAACTTTACATGGAATGGTTTCTATACTTCCTTGGACATTTTATATCATATTCATCATGCTTACCTTTTTTTAATGTCTTTATTGATATAGAGAACTTCATGGAAGAATTGAATCCTATAGGGGATACCTTAGTTTGTGAAATATTCTTTTTTGATTATCTACATGTACAATTATATTATTTTATATTAACCATTATTTCATGATGGATATTGTTATTACTTAATGAAATAGTCTTTCTATTTACATATAACATAAATTGTAACAATATATTCTTACTAAAAAATAATTCATTTGTCAAAAAATTATATTTTTATACAGTTTTAATCCCCCTTATGAAATTCCATGCCCAAAATTTTATTTCATACATTATGGATATTTTTAGGGTAATTATACTTATTTTCTTATTCTGGTTTCCATGTTTCTTCTTTATACTATTTTTACCACCAAAGGACTTTTATTAGGATAGTTATCTGTTTGTATTGAACATTGTCCCTCTGGTCCACGAAATACACTAGATAGTCATGATAATAATGATTATTTTACTATTTTAGCCCAACAATATTTAACACATATGAAGTATATATTATTTACTTACTCAAGAAGGATATTTGGATCTTTTCTTTTACATTACACATGTTTGGTGTGAGTTCATGTTAATTTTATAAAACAATGATGTGTTTAAGAATGAAAATTTTCAACATTACATATACTTTTCCTTTTACTCCACCCAAACCACATGAATTTATGGGTGACATATAATAGCGAACATTAAATTAACCATCAATATATTGGCCTTAGTAATAGTTATCAGCATAGATAATTTGTATACATTTGGAAAATTGGATGTGTTTTGAATGATATTTTACTGAAAAGTAACTATTATTATTATCACAACACATTGTGGGGACAAAGTGAGAAACCCTAGGACCAACATAACAACTGAAAAAATACAATATCAGAGAAATGACTTAAATAAAACTATATTATCTTTCCATCCCCTACAACTACACTATGAATACCAACCATTACCATTACATGACCACTCAGAAAAAAATTCTAGGTAGGAATGCACGAGCATAGAACCGATGGCATGTCCATACCCTCTCAAACTACCAATTATGAATGGAATGAATTAGTGAGGGATTAATTCTTTAACCCTAATCTGACTCAATCCCATGTATAATGCCTGATACGTATCACCAAAGAGTCACATAAAATCAAAAGAAATACCAAGGTGATCACAAACATAATCAACACCAACTAGCAAACCTAACAAACCAATCAAAAGGTTCCACCAATTTAATATCATTGAAAAATAATTTATGTTTCCAGAAAATAGATTCCCTACACAATTCCCATGATATTTAAGATACATGGATATTTGGAAAAGACAACACCAGACATTAAAAATCAGTAGCATGTTGATCCTAGGAATGATTTTACTCCTAATGTATGATCCACAATTTATTGAATCCCCCTACCAGGATTAGTTCCTATTTACCAATCCAAAAGTATTTCTCCTCATTTAGGGCCCCCTTTAATGACCTCTCCATCATCATACCTCCCGACTCATTAGTTGCATGGAGGAGTAAAAACTAGTCAACCACATATTTTTCAGAACGTTGCAGGAGTTCCATGGGCTGATCACCCACAGCCCCTAAATATGATTTCATGACATTCATCTTCATAGCAGACTGGGTCTCCAAGGGATGAGGTAAAGAGGATTAGTCATTATTACATATCCTTACTCTATTACTCATATTACACTTTGGCCTTGAGTCTTTGCCATCTAAATGGACAGCCACAGTTGTGATGGGTCGATTCTCATAGACCTCTTCTACATCAATCGACCAAGATAGAATATGACTGAAATCAACCTCATCAAGAACATAAAACCTGTTTCTTACCTATAAAGGGGTCCAAGTCCTCGAATCAGAAACTCAATGCATATCCTCTCTATCTAGAAAGGACACCTCCCTAAATAGCTACTTCCTCCCCTTAAAAGAGTATCCATTACCCATGTTCAACACCTTGTCATAAGAAGTATTGGTTACCACTACCTCACCGCTCACATTCTCTTCCATACCTGTTGGAACCTCCTCCATCGGGCCCAAATCAAAAATCATCCTCACACTTTCCATGGGAATATGTACATTGCAAGTGGGAGGGCCGCCTAGATCATGCATCATTAAACAGTGACCCAATGATAACCTCAGATTAACCAATGCCACTGATTCTTTCTTCCCCAAAGAAGTTCCAGAACCATCCTCTAATGACACAATGGGATCCACCTGATCATTGGGCAGAAAACTCCTCCACAGTCCTCGATGACTGTAGTACATCCAAATCAGACTGTGAATTCCAAGTGTTTCGACTTAGACAATCATATTCGACCACCATATCCCATTTCTTCAACGTTCCTACATCCTCAATGACCTCATTAGTCTTGCCAATGTCTCAACCCACCTTCCATCTTGAATATAAAATTCCCCAATGATTGGTAACAAAATATTTAACCAACCATTTTCATGTAGAGCATAAATAAATACGATTTTCACACACCACTCGTTTCATGAACATAAAATCCTTGTTGAATGTTACCTAAATATAATCATAAGTATTCCTTGACACATCCATCTCAACACATAATCACAGGTTGACGTGATGGGAGGTAGATTAAGTACTGCTATTTGCACAAAAGAATATTCCAACATGATTTTGAAGCATCATAATAATAGAGGGGTTTTGAAATGGTAAATGTAAAATAGGGAAGCTTACCCATACCACCACATAAGTTGAATAACAACCCATATGAAATTCAAAAGAAAATAGAAACAAGAATAATCACAAACCGTTGAAGTTGAGGTGGGGGCACATGAATAAGAAGTGATGAGATTTTCCACTGATGTTAACAGATCAGAATTTGATGAAAATAATGAAACCTTATAGTCTCCGTATCTTGAAAATTCATATAATTGAAGATGACGATGTCAAACAAGTCAATCGATTGTCTCCTCTACAAAAACTGATCACCAAAAATATTGTTCCGATGTACAGACATTTCTGAGAACTCTACAGCTGACAACTGAAGGACGTGAAATCCATAACCTAGATCCATCGCTTTAGGACCAATGAGGGATTTCAGGATGAAGGGATAAAAATCGGGATTTTTGAAGGGGTGTAAAGGAGACCCATCTCTATTGAGCAACATCGAAGATCCCTCCCCCTCTAATCGGGGAGGGATCAGCTCAAAGGACGTCATCGTCACTACGAGGGAATCGACACATAGGGTTCCAGAAGCATTGATTGATATTTATATTTTTGGTTTGTTATTATATTAGTTTATGTCAAAATTTCTTCTAATTTTCATATTTAATGCAACATAATGTAGTATTCATTTCATTTGTTGGTGTAGTTCATATGGTGTTATATGAATTATCATGTAAAATCTATTATCATATGGGAACATGGAAAATGGTATATGTTTAACCCCTCCTTAAAAGTATATATTGAATTCTCCCAATATATAGTCATGTCGATGAATATTCCATTCATATTTTATACCATTTTGAGGGTGATAGATCCTAATGAAGTTCAATTATAGGTTAAATTCATGTTGAATGCATTTTCAATGAATATGGATGAAAATATTATTTCAATCATATATAATGGATAGTGGTTTTCCATGGAGCCTTATATATTTTATTAGGTATATCCTCAAATTTTGATCAGGTGATATGTCCCCCAACATTTAAAATTTTGTGTGAAATATTTTTATGTATTTCCATATTAAAACACATGACATTATTTTCACAAGAGATCCGTGAATAAATCCATGGGGATGTTATCCAATTTACAAGAAGTTATGATTAATAGTTTCATCACCCATGAGGATTCATCCTCTATCCCTTTAGTTATTGACATATCTGGAAATTTATGTACAATTTTTATTATCTTCCTTTAAATTGTCCCAAAAATAGTTCTCTGAAATAAATTTATACATATATGGTTCTTTTGGGTGGATAAAAAATGTTCATCTATAGGAAATAGTCAATAACTCAATCAATATTCCATTATTTTGTGGTATATTAACATTTTCAAAAAATCTTGAAACTACTTAATCATCAATGGTGAACTATAAATATTATCCCCTTTATATTGAATTATCCTTGTATAGTATCTCTATATCACCCCTTTGGTCATTTATAATCACCATTGGAATGGATTTTTGAGCAATAATTTGTTAAATAAAGGAAATGGTTTATTATATTTGGATTCTCATTTATGTTAATGTCATGTATTAAAAGATTTGATTTCTCTAAATCATAATCATGGATAGGGTGACATGATCATTTATTCATAGAGATCTAAAACATTATTCACCTTCAATGTGGGATAATAGACTAAGAAACCATAATCCATGATTAAATATAACCATCATCACTGGGGAATCATCATATCCATCTATGTTAATAATGAAATGAGGGTCTTATGATCCATAATTATTTGAATCTTCTCTCCAAAATGGTAAATTTAAAAAATATTCAATTCTAAGGTTTTAATTGGAAACTCAATATCATGTGTGAGATAATCATTTTCTAACATGATCATTAGTTGATAGGCTTATTCTCAAAAATTATAACTTATCATTACAAAAAACACAGTCCCTTCATTCAAACATCACTTTAGATCAAAAATAATTCACTACATTGGGGGGGGGTGAGCATATGTGTTGTGATAATCCTCTGATTAAAATATTTAATGGACTCATCATGTTTATCAGTCCAATTTTTTTACTCCCTTTATTTTTATAATGGTTAAAGGGTTTAAAAATGAAGATATTGTTTTCTCAAATTGATGATAATACTCCCATAATCTATGGAAACATCATATATCTATTATAGATTATGGTGTAGACCTGTCCTCATCCACCTTGATATTCAATGGATCAACATATAACTCAGTATTTTTGTTGGATTTCCCCAAAAATGTTAATTTCCCTACCCAAAAATACTATTTACAATACATTATATATATATTCTCATTTATCTATGAATTCATTACACTATTAAAATATTCATGATGTTTTAGATTTCCCCCTAAGTATATGAAACTTAATCTCTAAATAATTCATCACATTTTTCATTGTTTTTAATGTCAATATTAGATAAAGTCATTATATATTGTTGAAGCAAGGGTGGGTCCTAATGTTTTCACTATAAAATCATAGTTTTAATATCTTTTCTGAAATAATCTGTTAATAATATCCTATTCCTCCTAAAATATGTGATATCCCAATATAATATCTAATTTATAAAATTATTGGGATTAGTTTAGATGATAAAATTACTCATACATATATGGAAGTGATACTTGTTCTCTATAATAACAATATTGTGTTTTTGATTGTCACTATTGTGGCAGATTGACCCATATATATTTTTTAATATGTGGACTACTAATCATTATTGGAATGAACAAGGGCATATGAAACCCTTTTCATGATTCCTTTCAGCTTAATCTTTTGTTCTTTCAGATCAAGGGTTCATATTCTATAATGAGTCTTGAATAAGGATAGATATTTTAGTATATGTTTTATTGAGATATGTACTTCTCAATTATGAGGAATCTTAGGAAACATGTTTGTGAATACATCAATTTATTCTCCATCAATGTTTTTGTTATAATGTGTTGTCCTATAATTTTACTCATCCTTTTGAGCTATATATTGATGAAAAAATTAAATACATTCCATAATTGATAGGAATGCTCCATAGGATATTTATCATCCTCCGTAAAAATGTATGGAATATGAATATGATTTGGGATACAAAATGTAATTTTATTTACAATAGTTGAAGTTTTCTCTATAAAAGAACATTCAATTCAGGCCCCATGTAGAATGTAAAAAAATAAGATGGATTATGATAATATTTTTTGGTGATTGATCCAATATATAATGACTAAGGAGGTTTAATATGAATGAGATTCTATAAATGATTCGTATTATTTTTTCTTCCATAACCTAACCTCAATGATTTATGTTGGTGATGTGATAGTACAACTAACATTTTACAATATAAAAGAATTAATATAACTACAACTACAAAATATTTTTATGTTCATGAACATATATTTAGTTCATATCCCTTATTATTTGTTCCTCTAGTAATAAATTACTATTAAAATAAAAAAAGATAGGGATGATAAAACACACAACAATAAGCATTTAAAAGTGAAATTATAAACATTAAAGGGATAACTTAGATTGAAATATATGTCCTAGATACAGAATTTATTGGTGTCAACATATTTTATCCAAAATCTATTTGAAATTAATAAACCATTAATAATAAAATATTTTAATCCTTCAAAATGTCTTGTAATGATATCATTAAATACTGAAATCATATCCCCTGGGAATTTTATTCCATGTTTGTAGTTAGACCGATTATGGTTATATGTGTGAATATCAAATTAATAAACAACAATCCCTTTCCATGGATTATTTTCCATTAATTCCACAATGATTGATCCTCTATCCATATATAGTATTGAAAATCACATGATGTTTTTAAGATACCACATAATCATTAAAAAACAAATAATTTAGGATGTTTCCTAATATATAAGTTTACCCATATGGTTTTCACTTCTGTATTCTTCTCCTGATTCATGATAATAACCAAGACTATATCATATACTA
Source organism: Viscum album (assembly GCA_963277665.1). Classification (NCBI taxonomy): domain Eukaryota; kingdom Viridiplantae; phylum Streptophyta; class Magnoliopsida; order Santalales; family Viscaceae; genus Viscum; species Viscum album. Next base: position 1,004,848,377 of record OY728119.1, on the reverse strand, counting down.
ACTATAAAAACCCTGTTTTTTATACAAATTGTTCGATTATTTCCCACATTAAAATCCAAAAACACAACCTATAAGATCTAGATGTCTTGTGAAATTATTAGGTTAGTTAGAAAGTACATGAAAATAAATAGAATGTATATATATCATATGTTTATATTAAAAATGTGTTATTAAATACAATGAAGCTTTTAATATAATATATGACATCCTGCATATGATTACAAAGACTCTAAATCTTCAATGGTGATCTATACATGCATACTTAATATATATTTTTGATACCAGCTATAAAATCCAAGACATTACATTCAAGAAATAAAAAATAAATAATGAATATTACATGTAATAACTCTAATGGATCATTTATGCTTTGTTGATTTTCCGTATTGGGTAAAACAATTAACTAATAAATCATGTATTCATTGTTTTAAGACAATATTTTTTAACATTATAAAACAAACTATTTTCTCAATAAATATTCTTCAATATCTCCTACATATTATTTCATTCAAGATATCTATCTAAAAATGAAATGTGTACTAATTTTTTTTCATGATAGAGGGTTTTGAAACATAATGTGATGGGATATAAAATGTTCAGTATAGTGAATAAAAAGCATATCTAATATTATAATAATTATGGAATAAATATTATGCAAGGAATAAGTAAATAAAATTTATTCCAAATCTATAAATTAGGAATAACATATCAATTATAATATATGAGAACATTGATATCAGTCATATCGACCACATAATGATGGATTGAATAATATAGGACATCAAAATGTAAATTCTGTGGCCCTTGTCGAAGATACATTACATGGGTTTCATATTGTAGTTAAAAAATCTTGTTCTTGAGGCCTTGTGTGATGTCACTATCCTATTATCGTATGTGGAACAGAGAAAAACCCTAAATTATTATTCGCAAGATTCATTTGAATGAATTCATGGGAAATACAAAGCTAGGATTCATGAACCCCAACATGATCGTTTAAGTAAAATATGAAAAATGGTACATTTTTTCTTGGGTTGATTTAGAAGGAAAAATGGTAACTTATATTATCAAGATATCAAATATAATGTTTATGATAACATCATGTGTCTATTAAAAGAGTTTTTTCTGAAATAAATGTGTTTTTTGCAATTCTAATTGCTTTGAATTTCCCCAAATATTCAATAATAAAATTAATTAGATATTTTTATTCATAACTACCTATTCGGTGATATCCCCTGTTTAGAGTGATGGATTTGAATTAAAACTTGGATTTTCAATTATAGAAATGTGGGTTTTTCTTATGTGACATATGATATCATGCCAGGTGCTGGGTCTGGGTCGAGCCCCCTTATCATCTCACTTTTATATTTATTTTTCTTTTCTTTTATTTTTATTTTTTACTTATTTTAACATTATTAATCTTTCCATTGGTTGGTTAAAATTCCACCCCATAGTGATTCATTCAGCTAAGTGGATGGATAGGGAGATGAGAGGGAGAGGAGGGGGATAAAGGGATAAGGACACACCATCATAGAGCCTGGGTCATGCTGGATCAACCTGTGGGAGCTAAAGAACCTGGAATAGATTGAATCATTTGTGTTTTCTTCATGAATATTGGAACTAATGAATTTTTCTTATATATATTACTATTTAGTGGTTTAATTTTTGTTCTACTATTCTTCATGTCATTTTGGGGGAATCTTTAATACCGATCATGTGGTTTTTTGGTAAATCAGATCATTTTAGTGTGTTAGTAAGTATTTCGGTTTGGTAAATACAAAAAACATGACTTGTGATTTGAAGAACACACAACATGTGTTCTCACTGTTTGGTGATGTCATGTTTTTTGGAACTACACTCCATATAGTTGTGGTGTATTCAATGTAGTGGATCTCCGGGGTGTGGTTTGGTATTTGGGGTGACACCTCTTATGGTGGTACATGGGTGTATAGTGTACATGGCCAATATCATGTGTCATTAACTCCATTTAGTTGTACACGACCAGTTGGGTAATCGAATTGTCACACGGGAGTACCCATGTTGTGTAATAAACCATGTTTCATTCAAACACATCATGTTATAGGGTGTGTTACATGCTATGTTAGGATGAGGTACACTAGACAGTACTCATGGTGGGTTACATTCCATGTACCATGGGAAGTTACATGAAATGTGGATAGAGTAACATATCCTAGGAGGACCATGGGGGTAGAAACCATGTACCTGATGGGTTTAACATGTACTTCTCCCACCCTTTTCCCTTTGGACTATTTTTTGTCCTGGACCCAGAATTGGGCTTCTATATAATCCATTCTAAATGTTTTTTGGACTGATAGTTCTGTGTTGGAGGATTCCATAATGATTGTGGTTGTATAATCCTTTTGGTGGTTAAATTTTATGCTATGAGGTTTCTCTAATGTTGGTCAATCATCAAAATCAATGGATTGAGAATTCTAGGTGAGTCGGATTGAGGTTATTGGGATGGATTCCATATGGCAGTATCATGTTTTTATTGGGGCACGATTTGTTAGTTTGGTTGTTTTATGTATTTTTCTTGTTTCATGTGGTATTGGTTGTTAGGTTTCCCCAATGTGGTTTGGCATTAATGGATTTCATGTATAACTCATTTCTATTGAGAATAGTTTTTGCTTGTTATGACACACATTTTTTTTGTGGCATTAACTTCGGATCAGGGTGTTTCTTGAGGTCCCCAATTTGTTAGAGGGGTTTATTGGGGTTTTCCTTATAAGTGGTTATTTTTTGTTTTTGAGATGGGATTCCAAACGTGGATCATATGAATAGGCTTAGTCCCAGGATTGGTTTTTATGGAGAATTCCTATTCAGGTCATCCTATATGAATTATGTGTTTCAAGTAGATACATTTAACATGTTTCCTATTTTTACAAGGTTCTGCAAAACATGGTGGCTACACTCTAATGGTTATCCCATGAGTTGGTTGGTTCTAGTTTAGTTTTCATAGATAATGGGTGTGGGTTCTATTCAACCCTATTGTTTGAGTTTGTTGTTTGAGGTCTCTGTATTTCCTTTCTCAGAATAGTTGTGTCAGGCGACCTTTGGTATATAATTGGATTACTCGTAGACCGTATATTGATCTTGTTTCTCTCCACTATTGGTTAAGGTCAGGTTTTTTAAGGTGGGGTTATGGATATAATTTACAATCTAGATGAGTGTAAGAGCCTTAGCCCAATTGTTTTCCCAATAATGGGTTGTGAGGAATGTGGATGATATTTCCCTCCCTGCGACCAGGTATTGTATGTGTTATGGGGCTTGGTCTTGATTCCGGATGATACACTAATAGGTTTGTTTTCCGAGTTAGTTATGTAGGACTTCTGGGCCTAGATGTGTACCCCATGGTCGATAGGGAGCCCTTAACATTAGTTTTGATCATTTCATTAGATTCTAAGTTCCAAATAGATTCCTTTCTCTATTAGAGTACTAGGGTGAGATCCTAGGGACTTCCATTTTATCTTATCCTTACAGTGGATGACATATCTCTTTCTTAATCATGATAACAGACTTGATCATGCAGTTGTGTAAGCCATGATTTGTATTTTTCTCTTTCTACGACCAATGCAATGGTAGATAACCTACATGTGATAGGGTAAAATGTGATGAATTAATTTTTCATTTTTAATCACTTATTTTCATTTATTAATATTTTTATGTTTTATTTGCAATCATGTTTATATAGTATATACATGATTCATATTTCGTTAACTTATTTTGATAGAAATTATTAGGACCACTATTGTGGGTGTCCAACGATGATTTGTTTCCCACCACCTGTAAATACAACATAGTGTACATATAGACACTATATATGTGATTACATTTATCATAAGAAAGTGGACATGGTAGAGGGATAGAGTTTTATGTTTTGGAATGGATTCTAGAGTGGAGTTCATAGTTCAGGATGGTTATGTTTTGCTATCATGGATAATGGGTATGTGAGTTTCCATGCAGTAGTTATAGATCCTTACGTATTTATTTTAATTTAGTTTAATCTATATTCGGTCATTATATAGGGTGACCAATTCATGTATGTTTTATTTTTCCATTTCCATATGCATCATTTCATTTATTATTGTATCTTGAATTGTTTTTTATCACTGAACACTTTAATGCTCATGGATTCTTGTTTATTAGTTTATTTTTTCTTTCATTTCACTGTTATCTACGGAAATACAATCCACATTATATCCTCTTATCCCTCTCTATTATTAAATAGCCTTTGGATTAAGGGGAGGAATGTTAGAGGCCCTATTACGAATTAGATCATGTGATGGGTTGGGTCATCTTGGGCTAGTTCAAGACAAAATATTATCAGGGGATTATTTTACAATGTCTTACAATTTGGGGAGTTGGTAAATAGGAGATCTAAGAATTTTTTGCAGCCTATGATGGACACCACTCTAGTCAATCAAGAACACATTTTTTAGTATGAATTACATATTACTAGGGTTTTGGTATTAATTTTCATAGTTTTTGCTATTATGGTACTATGATTTCCACCTCATGTGATGCAATTCTATTTTCTCATTTTATGATTTTTTATTTTTTTATTTATTTGTTGGATGAAAGAAGTGATATGATATAGCATTATTATTGGAACCTAGAATGAATATTCGTATATTTTATTTAATATATTTATTTTGAGGATAGTGCATGCGTATACATTGGGTATGTGTTCTCTTTTGGTGGAGATGCATTAACTTCACTAAGGGATACATAGAAACCCTTCTTGGTTAGTGTGAGATTCATCGTGCCCTACTGCTTTTGGAGGTGGTTCGCATGATGATAGAAATGTTTCATGAGATATTCTTAGTTCATGATTGATTTTAACCAAGCCTTCTATAGTCCTGATATGTTCTACAGTGATATTGAGGATTATTTGGGATTGTGTGGTGGGGCAGAGGGAGTGCTCTTTGTTTTTTGGTTTGATTTTGGATTTTTTTGTAGCTGGTTGAGATGGAATGTTTATTTGGTTCCTTGAACTATCTTCTCTATCTGTTCATTGGGTAGAATAGTTGGATCATGGTATGGAAGTCATTTTTTAATTTAATTCCTATTTGTTTGTTGGTCATGTTAGAGGATCATTAAAATATGGATTCCTCATTTTATAAGTGGAGTGTTAAGGGAGCTCTAGTACCCTAGGGATGGACTACATGAAGAGCATTGTTAGTGGGTGTAGTCATGTTAGGCAATGGTTGTTTTTCATGGATTATTTATTTGTGATAGTTTGTGAGAGGTTTCTCATGGGTCATTCAGCCATGAGATGTGGATTGATGTTTCATTGGATTTTTTGGAGGAATACTTGTTGTGAAGGCATGCACAAGCTGGTTTGGAAATGATTCATTTGGACCTTATGATTTCAATAATATTTTTTTCAATATTTGGGATTCCATATGGTGGGGACTGAACCATAGGAGATAATAGGATGTAGTCCTTATTTTAAGAGTTTCATTTAGCGTGGGGTTTTCATTCCTACTGTATTTTGAACTAATGGGGGGTGTATATCTGCATTTGTGCACCAGTATGAGTGGTTTGGACTGGTCTACCAAATTTTTTGTTTTGGAACGTGTGTGGGCCCTAGATCTGGGTGCTTGGTTGATGGGATATTATATGTATACTCTTATGGGGAGGATCAGATCATCCATAGTTGAATTTCCCTCTTGTTGGGTGTTTCGTCAGCACTATGGAACTAGTCAGTAGACATTCATGGTAATGTTGTATCGACAATGTTTTTTTGGTGATATTGGCTATTGGTGAACACATATCCTTATTATGGGGGAGATGCATTTATAGTGGGCAGATTTCTATGAACCACATCATGATTGATTATGTAAAATAAGGGAAATTTGAATTTTGTCACCTTGTTAGATAGAAATGCGAAACTGGGAATTTTTCCTATTATGAGATCATAGATATTTCATTTTTTACAAATCCACTGGTACTATAATATTTTTTTCACCCATTTCATGGAACCTGGTTGAATTTCATGCAATTTGAATTTTGGAAGAATAATAAATAATTAAATTAATTAAATATTATTAGTTTTTCATGTTTTCTTGGCGATATATTCTATTAAGAGTGTCTTATATGAATTCCATTGTTTTTGAGATCTAAATTGGGGGGGGGGGGCTTCTTAATCGATCTATAATCATGGGTCAGGTGCTTACTTTAGTATGATCCCATGTTCATTCACTATCTTCCTTTCAATTTTCCATTTATTTTCTTTTTATTTATTATTTTATTTCTATTTATCATTTTCACTATTATTGACTTATATAAACCTAATGATTTCTTATTACGAGGTATAGGATAGGGAAATGATAGGGAGAGAAGAGGGGGAGAGGGGGAAGGTGGTGCCATTATGTGGTACATGTCATGCTAGATCACCATGTCGATTCTGCAGAATATAGATAACAGTTTCCTCCTGATGGTAGGATCTACTTAGTTTTTCTACTTTAAATGATCATAGATTTATTATTTTCAGGTTTTAATATTTTTCTTTAGGGGTTGGGGGCCTCAAGAAGGTTTATGTTTTGGTTTTCAGCCGAATCGGGGAGTTTCAAGGCATTATGATGGATTGTTATTTGAGAAATCCAAATAAAATGGAATGTGTTTGATGAAACCAAACCACGTCTTTTTCCTATTTAACGAAGATCATTTTTTGGAACTATACTAGATTTATCATGGGTACACACTGGGTATTGGTATTCAGGGTGTGGTTATGTACTTGACCAGACACCTCATGCAAGAGTATGTGGTTGTTTAGGGTACATGATCAATGCCCATGTGGGGTGCATAGTATTTAGTCATACATGCCAATAATGGGAACACAATTTAGAACAATAGGGTATACTGATGTATTGTTACACACCATTTATTTCTTGTACATTCTATATTCATAGGCATGTTACATGCTGAGTGGGTTTTAGGTAAACTGGTAGGAACCAATGTTTAGTGATACTCCATGTAATATTAGGAATTATATTACCTTTGGAAACAACACACCTAGTTGAAGGAGGAACATGAACATAGATAATTATTGTTAGTAAACACCATGTACCTGAGGTAAAATATTTGTACTTCTTCTCTGCTGGTCCATTTTTTCTATCTTATTCCATTGAGTAATAATTTTGGATTGTGAGTAATTTTTAGTGGGTTTTCACTTATAGATCACAAAGATGAAGCTCATTCAGCATTTAGAGTTCATATGGATTGTTTTTTTGGACTTCTATATATATATGGGTGAGGATTCTATTGAGGATTTTTGTTATAAAATCCTCGTAGGGGTTAGGTTAGGATCTATGAGTCTCATGCGAGGTTGTGAAATCATTGAAAAATGTGTCTTGATAATTACATATGTTCCTAGTAGTGTTTCTTGTGATGGATTAAATAAAGAATAATCAATTTTTTATAGGATGAGAAGTTTTTTTGTCTGTTTGAGTTTTAGGTCCAGTTTCACGGGGAAGGGATCACAAGGGAAATTTTGTGTGGCATGAAATCATTGGCGATCAAGTATATCTGTTACCTATTGAATATATTTTGAGATAGTTTTGAGAGACCATTTCTATTTAATTCTCACCCAGGTGGGGTGTTTCTTATGTTCTCCCTTTTGAATAAGGCTTTTCTTGAAATTTCAATTCTTGGTTGGTCTTCATTAATATTGAACTAGGATCCTAGCCATAGTTTATAAAATGGAGCTTCACCTATGGTTTGGTCATTATGGAAGATCCCTATTAACGGTGTCCTACCTCAAATTTGGGTTTATTGGGAATCCACTTATATGGTTTCCTATTGTACGAAGTTTCTATTAACCAGGTTAGATTCCCTACGATAGTTGGCCCATGATGTGGTCAATGCTGGTTCAAAAGTTCTAGTGAGAGAGTACTAATGTTAAATGAAGTTTGTGTACGAGGTATGGCATAATGGTATGGGGATGTTATTATTGAGGAATGAAGAGGGAGGATACATTTGAAATATTATTAGATCAGACATAGATCCCAATATTGAACATTTTTTATCCTTCATTGGTTGTGGCTAGTCATTGTGAGGAGAGGCCATGGAGAAAATTGATGATCTAGATGAGTATAACCACAACATTATAAAAGATATATTAAGGATTGGGTTATTTTATGGTGGAAAATGTTTCACTAATCATAAAAATTGTTTCTATTTGTTATGGTGCTTGGTTAGGCAACCAGATGATGTGATGAATGGATTGTTCACCCGGTTAGTGTTTTAGGTCTTTGGAAATGGTATTGTAACCCAAGGTCAACATCGAGTCACTAAATATATTTTATATCATTATTTTGATTTATAATTATTATTATATGTTATTTAGTGTTTTAAAATTAGGGTGATATCCTAGGCCCCAACATTTGTTCATGTCCTTATAGTGTAATTTGGATATCCTACTTGATCTGGATGATGTGCAAGATGTCATGGGTGTATGATCTATGCTTTACGATTTCCTTTGGCTGGAGGAATAGAAATAGTTGATTCCATATGAGTTTGAAGAATTAATAATATGTTTTAAAATTTTCTTTTTTAAACATTTTATTCATTTTTCTATTTGATTGTATTTTTCAGTGAATCACATTCATCTAGGATAGAAATGAAACATGTTTCATGAACATATAATTATTTTCTTTTTTAGGATCACCATTTGGGGCCGCATACTGATATTTATTTCTCTACCCCAATGCATGGACCTCACAATATGTGTATACCTTATGTTTGATTTCATGTTGTGAATGAGGTAGTGGATAGGGTAGAGGAACAATATTGCATGTTTGAGTAGATCTTCTTGTGGGGGGTACTTGGTTCATGATGGGGATTCTCAACCACCATGGAGATTGGGGATTTAGTTTTTATTGGAGTATTATTAATGGTTTGTGTAGTTATTTTCTTTTATTTTATTCTATACTTTGTCGGCTTAGTGGAAAACCATTGTCTGTATGTTTTAGTTTATTTTTCATATTTTAAACATTCATTTATTCGTGTTACATCATGTTTTTATTATTAATGTGAAGTATAATGTTCATAAATGGTTGTATTTTTATATTTTTTTCACAATTATTACACTCATTTATGAGGTAATAGTATCCTCACTATATCCCTTTTGTCACTCACCACTAGTCATTATCCTCTAGTGTAAAAAGTGGTGCTCAAGTGGCATTGTTAGGAGAATGATCAGGTTATGGGTGAGATAAAACAATTTCATGTTTTTTAAATTGGGACCCTAATATCACAAGTTTATGTCTAATGAATTCATTCTATGAGTCAACAACTCATTTCATACAATTCCCTATGTAATTGTTTTCTGAAAAATACATTGATTTCTATTTAATGAATAATACAGAATGTCAATACATGATCAACGTAAGTAATCACTCAATATTATTCATGAATTTCAAAACAATTACTCATGAAAATAATAGGGATAACCTTATCGTACTGAATCATGATAACGAGGGAGGATGGTCAAATTATAAAATTTTAAAATACATATAATCATCTAAAGAGTAATAATAAAATAAGAAATGCCAGGACATTTCACCATGTTAATTGAATTAACATCCTTCGAGGAAAACAAAAAAAATATATTTCATGTGTGCTATGATGTTCACATTATATTTTAAAGTTATTAAACAAATATTTCTATCATGGAATATTATGATCACAATATATCTATTGAATTAAACATTCATTATAAAGATGTATCCTTAGAAGTAAGATATGTCTGTAATAGTGATAATGTGGAAATATTGTATAAACATATATAAAAATGGGATAACAAAAAATATTAAAATCTTGGTTAGGGTGTACTATGATTATGTGAAATATGTTCAATAGAAATATCATAACTCAACGATTGAAAGTTGAGTTAGCCCAAAATTCATACTACTGAGGAACTAACTAAATGAATAGACAAATATATAAGGGAACATGATTTTCGTTATAAATTACCAAATATTAAAAGTACAGTATAGAATATATTTATTTTTAGTTAATAATCCATACAAAATAAAAATTGTGCATAAGGTTATATATCTCAGGGAATCATATTTTACCCCAAGAAACCCCTTTAGTCTTGTGTAAAAATTTAATCAATACACTAGAAAATGGGGTGTATGTAATTGAATATCATGGCATGTAATTGAACATGAAATTTTGGGATCAAAATATAATTCAAGATAATATATTTTGAATTATAATTATATAAACTAAAAAAATAAAAGTATTTGATTAATTGAAAACCTATCTGAAAGAGATGAAATTTGAGATGAAGAACCCTCACCACATCTGTAACATCATGACGATAATCCTTTACTGCCATTATAAAATAAGATTAATAATCCCATTATATAGATAAATTTAAATAGAAAACCAAAAATAGTGAAATTTTATATAATCATGATTTAAATATTAAAATTGGGTGGTATATACACTATAAAAAATGTAACATGGTAAAGACATTTACAAGACTCGATGAGAGGGAAGTGAGACAAACACACATTCCTCTATTATAAAAACCTGAACAGAAATTATCATCATGCATCAAAAAAATATACCTTAATAACATAATTTATAGTAATACACATTTATTTTCTCATTTTTAGTCATCATAAATAATCATTATCTATAAGAAATATTATTATTTTTTCATCGAGTGTTGTCAATTTTGATCGTTTATATTTTTCTTAAAATAGAGATATCATTTTTTATTTAGATTTATCATTTCATAATTAATATTAAATTAATGATACTAATTGGGATTATTTATAATTATTTATGATGTTTTAAATTCTATTGAAGAATATTTTATTCATTACCATTGAAGATTAAATGGATATTAAGAATAGTTTTTGGAAACTTGAAAATTGATCTGTTTTTTTTCAATTATTTTGTTATATGTTGAAGTTGAAATAGAACAATAAAAACCAAAAAAAACTCTTTATATTTATAAAAAATATAATACATGGAAATATTTTCTTAGAATAATCCATTAAATAATTTTTGAATTTGGTTCATGTAGGTTGTTAAACCAACCCATAAATGAACTTGTAAGGATTAACATATGATTATGAGATGATTTAGTAGTAATATAATTATATAGAATATTAATGTTATTATTTAGTTTTTATTAGTGTTTTATTTAAAAAATGGAAAAAATTATAAAATGAAATTTTTTTATATAATGTTTTTACTTAGTATGAAGAGATCATTTCCATATTAGTTCACACTGTTTAAATGATTGAAGTAAGGATACTATTTTTTTGATCACATTATTATCATAATATTAAATTTGATATATCATAACGGAATATATATTATATAAATAATATATATCATTTAATACAGTCCTTAAATAAATCCATGATAGGTAATGAAGGAAAATGATACACATTTCATTGTATATGGGGTAGTCTTCCTAATACATGTACAATGGTTTTGATTTTTTAATGGACAAGGAATATGAATATATAATTTTAATAAATCCAATATAATAAATTTATTTAATATAAATTCTAATAATATCATTATGTTAGTGTTAGTAGAATTAATTTCCAATCAAACTAATTTTGATGAAAATGGTGAACATGATAATACTGAAGTCAGGTACTTGAGTTTTCCTAAGAATACTCCAAAAATATTAAGGGATTTGGGTTATAATGAGTGACAATGTGATTAATGTTATAGGAGACAAATCTATTGATATTTAAATGGAATATTTAGATGATTAATTATAAGGTGATATGTGTATTGAAGTGGTGATGATGTTCCATTTTATAATTTATTTACTTGGATGTTTCATGAGTAAAAGTAAAATTATAAAGAATTAAAGGATACTATTCAGGTATTAAAGGACACAAAAAAGAAAAATTATAAGATAAAAATATGTTGGTGTCATTAAAACCCTCTATAAACCCTTTTGGGGAAAATGATTATTTTAGGGATTTTGATACCAACATTTTTAACTTTTTTTGAAATTTTCATTTTCATTGGTAAATAATTTAAAACTGAGGGAACATTTTTATTTGTTTTATATTTTCCCCCTTTAAATACATTGACTCATCATAATTTGACTCATAAGATCAGATTAATTTATATATAGATCTTATTAGTCAATAAACACATCCAAATGATCATGAATTTATATATGATGTGGAATAATATTTATCAATTTGAAAAATATTTATAATTTTCTTATTAGGGGAGATAAAAAATTCACAATTTCAAATATAACGATACTAAGGGAAAAATATATAAATTCATAATTAATAACTTCCCCAAAACGTTTAAAATTATTTATATGATATTTATACAACATGTTATTTTTATAACTCATTATCCAGTAGTTAGTGAAAACATAAATGCCGTTGGACACTAAAAAATATAGTGTGAAAAAACAAGTATGGTAAATTAGACGATATTTTATAAGAGATTCAATATTCATTGGGTTGTAGGTGACTATCTATATTATTGGATCATGGAATGGGAAATTAGTTTTAATTATTCCTAGCACTCATACAAATTAAGAAATAAATATTTTTATGTATTTTCTATTACCATTAATCTTGTGGTTCTAAATACTTTCATCATTAGATATTTTAGGGAACTCCATATTTGTAATTTTTTTTCATTGGTACATGAAATATTTTCCATTCTTAACTGTATTTTGTTATAGATCATTATTAATAATCTTAGGACATATCATTCAATATCCCATTTCATCGGCTTGAAAATAGGAAGAGTTTTATCAATGTCCATTGAATCAATAATTTATACGATTCCATCACGTATAAAACACTTAAAAATTCAAAATGGTTGTCATGAGGGGAGAAAATTTTATATATAGGATATGTATCACAATAAATAAAATAAAATTAATTTAGTAATAAAATATTTTACCCTAATCATCAAAATAGCCTATAATTACATTGTTTTAGAAGAAATAAATCATTGTTTAACATATTTCATTATTTCTTCAACTAAGGTTACTCTCAGTTGGTTTACCCCATACAATATAACAAAATCCACAAAATAGAGATCCATAATAAACATGAGCTTTCTTAAAATGCACTAAACACAAAAATCATTTTAAATAATGATATAAAAATCCATCTTATCCATATTCAATACACATTAATAATTTTAATAATCATGTAACCATGTTTTTATATATTATAATAAAATAATGTTAGTATCATTCCTTTCAAATAACATAATTTGAACATCCAAGATAATTAACCACAATGAGATTATATATTCCTCCAAAAATTATCACCATATTTCATACTAACAATTTATAAAAAACTAGTTGAAAAGGACACATTATTTTTACTATATATCCAAATAAAAAAATATAATATAAATAGTACCAATTAATTATCATCACTGCCATGGATGTTGATAATACACGACATACATGTTTACAATCACTCATCTATTTACTATATCTACTAAAAATAAATACTAATAATAAATAATTTACACACATAAAACAATTTTTATACAAATGTTATTCCCAATAATATAATGTTTTCATAAAATAGTTTCTCATTTTACTAAATACAATGTCATATATTATTTAAAAAAATTATAAATAATTAAAAAACTATCCTTATATTTTTGACCTAATCATTTATATTACATACTTGATTAAAAAAGATAAGATTACGAAAAACTAATTTTTATTATGATATATACCATTATACATATAGAATAAGATGAAACTCACCTTTTCTATAATAATAATAAATATTCATTTTCTTAAACTTTTACATATTCACTTGTATTTAGTTATAAGAAGAAATGTCTTATAAATACATAACATTTTCAACTTCATGTTCTTGATCCTATTTCTACCAAATAAAAAAATTGTCATGATAATATCGATAACATGAATAAGAAAAATTCAATTTTAATATATCATTCCTTATAAATCCTTTTTTAAATATGATTCTTTTGGTTCAACATATGACTCTTCTTGTTTAATGCATAGTAAATTATGATAATTTACTAATTAAGTTCTATATAATAGTTTGTTAACATCATTCAAAAATCATTCATAATGTTTATTTAATATAATTTTATAGACCAATATATATCCAGATGTATTATCTTGTGAGGTGTAGATTCTTAGGACCATTTAACATAAATCAGAATGATGATTTAATATATTATAAACAGACCGTTTTTGGGGTGATTTCCCTTAGATGAATTTATTAGTAAGACTAATTCACACTATAGTATCCATATAAATAATATTCTATAGGAATAAATATATATTATTTACAAGAACATCAATATGTACGTCCAGCAAATTTACTTATTCCATTTTCTTTAACTAAATAGTCATATTCTTATTCCATAAAAAATATGCATTTTTTCATTTATATCAAATAATATAAATAAAAAAGGGTTATATATACCAGTGAAATGTAGATAAAAATTAACTTATTTGTCCATAAACTATGCTCTAAAAACATTATAACCCATAAATTTATCTGAACCATAACATTGATAATATATTTGAAGCCTTGAAACCACATCCCCAAATTTGGTGAGATATATACAAACATAAGATAGAATTTTTGATCTATTTTAACTATATATATATCATATTCTAGAAATAAAAAATATATAATAATTAATGAATATCTAGCATCGTAAAAATATTATCCAGATTAATTATTCAGATAATTTGGAAACACCATAAACTAATAAATCACATCTTCAATGAATTCGGTAATAATTTTTTTTATAATAAACTACTTAATCCATAACGTGTCTTCACCATCTACCATATGTTCTTTAATATGTTTTATCCTTCTAATCAAGTCACATTTTTAATTCTGTGAAGGGGTGAGATGAAAATATCAGTAAGGGATAATAAAAAACTAAAAAATCAGAGCATAATCAATGCATAAATATTTTAGTAGGAAAAAGTAAAAAACATAGAGTCATAGTGATCATGAATGTAATCATGATAGGCACATGAAAGTATATGAAAAAATATATATCAATAATAATGATATCATAATAATTGAATTCATAACACTATAAATCACTAAATAGCAATCGAGGCTTGTTTCAAGACTCATGACTTGTTGTTGGGACCACAATCAATGACTTGTGCCATGATAATATCCTATTATGTGACGAGGCATACAATGAAGCCCAACCTATTTTGTATCATGATTAACAAAAATGAAAGGAAGGGATATATAATTTTAGGCACCACTAGTGACATTATTAATACCAATTATTTCAACATAATAGTTAATGAGTCTTTTCATAACATTCCCTAAGGAACCTCTTACTTAAAAAATATGGATATCCATATAATGATGTATATAGAATATAAATACACGATAAAAAAAATTAGTAATAAAAATTCATCAATATTGCCAATAAATTTTCTAATGTTAATAAAAGCGATCAACTAATCGTAACCCATTTAGAGAATGTAGGAGGATGTTCAAACAATACAAAGCCAAAATTCCAATAATCATCCATTTTAGAATAAAAAAATATACAATAACAATGAATTTCTCTATGTAAATAGAAAAAGTTCATTTATACGTGAAAATATTCTAATTTCAGTTATATAAAATGGGAAGGTCTCACCATATATAAAAATGGTTTTTTTAATTCAATACTATATTATTATGATCATAATCCACCTTAAAAATGTAAATGGATTATCTCAAAAGAATATATCCTAAGAAGTGATAAATGACTGTAAATATGATAATTTTGTATGAATATATATCCCTAAAAATAATGATAGAATACCAGATAATATATTAAATTCAATGATCTACCAGAGTTATATAAAATAAGTTCAAAAGGAAAACCAAGAATCAAGAAAATAGTAATAAATTACTAGAAACATAAAATTGACAGAACTACTAAATCAATATCATAATGAAAATGGATGAATGTTTTTTCAATTAAATCCCATGAAATAAAATTATATTCATCAATATATATATATATGTGAATTGAATAAACCATAAAATTTATCGTGGTGTAAAAAATCTATTCTATATCAATGAATCAGAATAAAGACTAACAAACCCCTTCTGAATTGAGTAATAATTTAATCATAATACCTTGAAATAGAGGGATTGTAATTGAACTTAATATATAATATATAATAAATAATTAATTTTATGAAAGATATAATAATAATTATATGTAGAATCTGGATTATATTATAGTCATAATAACAATCCTCTTTTATGGAGATTAATGTGGGGATGAATAAGGTGTACGACTTTAGTAATTTTTCATATTAGAAACCAATATAAACTTTTAATCATTTGATATAATTCTATGAAATAGTTATTAATAAATTTGAAAATAAATATTATGAAATATATGATATGAGTATATAATATTTAAAATGGGGTTTAAGGTAAAACATAAAAAATCAATGATAGTGTATTACATTATCATTTGTCAACAAATGAAAATTGATATTGGAACCCTTAACACGTGTCCTGAATTCCATGAATGTAATTTAACATTACATTTCATAAACATGGATTCCATAATTAATTTTTTATATCCTTGATTATATCCATTATCATTTATAATACTATTAAATATTCAATCTCTTTAGGAATTATTTTGAATTTTCAAATTTAGTGTTTATAGTTTAAATCATTTGAAATAAATACATAATAGTGGAATAATTTATTAATAAAAATAAAAATTTTAACATTACCATATTTTTAAATATAATTTTATTTATTGTTATTTATTATTTATTATTCATTATTATGTTATAAAAAAATAATTGATAATTTCATTCTTAATCCTTTATAATAAAATTGATAATAATCATCTTTCAGGGAATCATGACAATCAAATTGTGTTTCCTTAATAATTAAATTAAAGTTTCAAATAAACATTCCATTAAAAAAATATAACATTATTTACATATTAATATCATATCAAACCCGTAAATATATTATCATAGTCATCCATGATTGAAAAGTGATGTATTTGTTATGTATGGGTTAAAATGTCCCAAACATGATCCTACAAAAATTAAAAAATAATAATATTATGTTCTTGTTTTGATATAATTATTCTCTAATCATAGGGATATTATTTAATTTTTTTAGTGCTATAAAAAATAAATTTAATAAATTATGAATATTATATAATTTAAATATTTTTATTACATAGAAGGAAGTGGTCATTTTCCTCTTTATTCTCTCATTTTAAACGATTAAATAATTGATAATAATTTGTTGATAATATAATTAATAGTTTATAAATTTTACATATGAATGATATATTAATTTCATAATCATATGATTTATATTTTAAGGTCATCTTTATATTACTACTACTAATGAAATCATAGAAGAAGAAACATGTTATGTCATGAATGTGGTAGTCCATATGACACACAAATTATGACTTTGATTTTTTTAATTGAAGGGGTAAATGAGTAAATAATTATAATTGAATTAATACAGTAAAATTGATGTATATAATTAATAGAAATATGATGTTATTATTATTGGTAGATTAAATTAGAAATATTATAGATATAAAAACACTATTTACTTGATAAGACTCATGTCAGGGAAATTAATTTTCTGTAAAAGTTTCCTTCAATTTTAAGAGGGTTAGAAATATATGATTTAATAGAAGATTATATTTTGGGGCCAATAATCTAGGGAGAATAAAATTAAACAAAACACAATGTGGATTTTCATTGTTAATTAAATATTGAAGTGGTGACGATTTTACCCATTTATAAGTGATGGAAAGGGCTATTTTGTGAGTAACCATTACATTTTCAATAATATATGCTTACTATTTAGGTTTCTTATTCTCAAAATTGACCAAATATGAGAGTAATAGTTATATGTGTATAAAAAACCCACATATACTCATCACTTATAAAATGTTGACTATTCTATAAAATGTTTTATAAAAGTTTTGGGTATTCTCCACAATTTATTATTACCATAGAAATATATATATTACCCTACTAATCCATTTTAAGGCTAAAATTTATTATCAAACCTTTCAAATTTGTTGATCATTCATAATTATATGTTAGATATCATTTTATCAAATAAAATATTTCTGTCATCAAAGAAATAATTTTGTATTTGATGAACTTTATCGCATAAAAAGATTCATTAGAGAACTAATATTTTCCAAAAATAAATATTTAATGATAAATTATCTTGGATATTAATTCTATAGACCAAAATTTATTCATGAAAAAAAATAATTGAAATGAGGATTTTAATTTATTCCAAAACTGAATCACCCTTGAAAAATACATGATTATTAGAAAATAATGAAAACTATTCTAATATTCATGTAACATTATCATTTATTATTATAATGATATTCAATGGTTTTCTAGGTTCTAAAAATATACCATGTTGTATTATATTATTCTTTAATATCACAATTATTACATTATAAGTTTAATAATCTTTTTTGGTTATTCTATCATGTTGAAAATACCATGGAAATAAATATTTCCATTATCATCAAAATTTTTGATTAAAACCAACCTTTCTAAAACTATTAATGAGTCTTAATAATTGAATTTTTATGTGATCAATTCAAAAATTTGGTTCATTTAATGAAATTAATAATAATAATTATTATTTTTTTAATCAGTAGTGAAAAATATAATGAATAATATTTTTTTAAAACACTAATTTTAATTATTAACAAATATCTGATATTATATTCAAAATGAAATTATTTTCAATTGATAACCCTACTATTTTAACTAGAAAATTTATATCAATATGTAATTATTTCAATTATGTGAGAGGATTTCTAAGGGAATTATATAGACCAAATTTATTAATTTGACGATAACTAGAATTTATGGGTGTTACACCACTGTAAAACATAAATACAAAGGTGAGACCTGAATCCCAGAAAAGTAATAATTAAAATAATGCATTATGAAATGTAATATATTTGAGATAATAATATAATTATATCCAAATTTTGATAATAATATATGATAATATAGAAGCACGCTATAATAAGATAATATCATTGTATTTAGGAATCCTGGGAATGTGTCACCTAAATACAACAAGTCATTGTAATAATAGTTAAAGGCTCAACTCTAAGACATCATAACACAGAGTGTTAGGCTACTTTTAATCCATGATTAATTTTATCATATGAAAATAAGACATTACCCAATATATTACGTGGTTATAAAATTCTTGTCAGACATATCACATTAATTACTTATACATGAAAAAATGTTCCACATTATAAAATAAATAAAATGAAATAAGAATAATGAAACATCCATGAAAATTGAATGAGTTATATAAGAATGTATTTTAAAATAACTGAACTACATGTCATAAATGTTTTAATAGAATATGTATTTGTATAATTAATCAATGTTTATAAATGAAAATAGAATCATAGGTCATGAAAATGAGTTCCAATTAATGTGAGTACTTATAACCCTTTAGAGATGTATGTTTGAGAATGAACTGCCTAATCAAGGTGTTATGAAGAGGGTTATGATTCATTAAAGAAGGTAATAGGATAATAATTTCATAAAACAATAATATAATCCATATGGGTTCACATAAAATAATGGCATTTTTTATAAACTATTAACAGTTAAAATCATTTTTTCAAGAAGAAAATGAATGGGAGATAATAATAATCTTCGTTTCATATTATAATGTTTTCTAAAAAGATAAAATAAAGAAACGAACATAATGATCATGTATTATAACAACAAATGGATGGTATATATTGATAGGTAGGTATAAAAGAATCATATATAAAAAATTTATTAGAAATAAATTAGAATAAGATTAAAGGAATGTTAGAAAATTAGAGTGTATGATGAAAAATGGCTTAGTAGTTTAGAATATCCACTTCCACTAGTCCATGTCTAGTTAGATTAGTGATTTTATCCTCCTAAATAATTTATTTAAATTTATTTATTATATTAAAATGAAAATTTTTAGAGTAAAATAATTTTTTCAGAGGCCATTTTATATTATTTTGTATTAAATTATTAAAACTATTTTCTTTTTATTAGATGCTCAATGTTTTCCCATCGACCTATCCATACAAGGTTAGGTCAACAGATTTTGGATCACTGTGTTGTTAATTATTTCCAAAAAATCAATATTTTTATTCTAATATTGTATATATATTTCCATTATAATACGAGTCTTAAATTTTAATATAATATCCAAAATATTTCGAAATGTGAAATTTGTCTCAGTTGACACATATTTTGATTCTGAAAGTCACATTCATCACATGTTCCTAATATCAATGATGTAATGATAAAATAATTTTTTAATGATTAATTTTTATAAATAATAACATTATTTATTTAATCATATTTAAAAACTATTAATGAAATGTGTAAATGGATGGTGAAATGTGTTGTTCCAGGGGGGATGTACCATTTAATTTAAATTGTGTTTTTATTAAAAAAACATAGGAGGTACAACTATGTAAGAGGATATGTGCTCAAATGGATGTATAAAATAGGATTTAAGACCAGGTAATTGTCTAATGGTTTAGTCCCATGTGTCCCAACATTGTCTCCCTACACCATGACATGATGTTGATAATCCCATCAACTTTTCCTCGACACCATGTTTATAACTATGGCTATTTATTTTTGTCATAAATATGCATCCTAAGCTATATTATCTAAATTTCTGTGATAAACCTCCATATAATGGCCTATATAGTGACATGTACATTAAATACTATTAAAATTTTATTTTTAGATTAAATAACCATTGTTGTAGTTACAATAAAAAATCTTACAACACAAATAAATCACATAGTACTAAAAACATTAATGAATAGATCATTCTCCAATGATAAAAGGCTAATATTTAGGTCTATAAACCTCATCATCTATAATTGGTTTAAGACATGCTGCTATACCTCCACCTAGTCCATATGCATTATTGAATGTAACATGATAAATCCTATGTTTTCAACAATGTGTTTTATGTGTATCATCATGTATAATAATCTATGGATTTCCACCACAAATATAGATTATAGGAAAAACAAAATGTTGTTGGGTTCCATGTGTATCACATGTGGGTTTCCTGATAATCGTATTCCTATTTATATCACACCACACGTTCGTAGCTATCATATTAATAATATATTTTAATATTTCATTATCTATTTCTATGCATTAATTTGGAATCTATAAAATGAATCTCTTTAATATTAGTGGATACACTATTTGCAACATTCCTCACCTTGTTTATTCATTGTTAATCATCCCTTACTCACATTACGGCTCCCAACATCATTGAAAGGATTCGCAGTGAAAAGTATTTTTCCATTGTGGCTAGGTCTTATATCTATATAAATTTCGTGTCAACCAAAAAAATTAAGTCACATCATTTTTATCGATTAATATTGATAGGGATCTCACTATAGGGTCAAAAAATTATATAAACATGTTTGTCATGAATTTAAAAACTCCCCCTTATAAAAATGTAGTGAACATATACATGCACTCCCCTAACTTTTCAATGGCTAATCACAAAAATGTTTCCCCTAATAAAAAATGTATTAATTTTTTTACATATGGTGCCTTTATCATATACAAAAATAGTTGTCATGTTATCTATAAAAAATATATAGAATATGTAATTAACCTGATGAATAATTATATCTTGGATAAAAGTCACAGGGATGTAGTGATGTCAGTCTTCCTGGTCTATACTCATAACCATAGTAAATGTTATATGAAACAGATACAAAAATATAATTCTCAACACATCTAGATGAGTGGGTGAGAGGAAGTATCTTGGATATATTTTGTTATTATCTTTAATAATTCCTTTTCTAGAGGGTCCTTAAGATCGTTTTCAACTGTACTTCTAGTCTTAATGATTGATATTTTTTATTACTCAAATTATTACAGAACTTCCATTATTATATTTTAAAAATTCAATAAACCAATTTCATTGCAATATTTAGAATTATGTTGTATCATCATAGAAATAATAAATTCATCATAATTATACGAGGATAAAATAAATTATTGATTTTGATCATCTGATAATTCTATAGATGTGATAATATATGGTTCTGTGATATCTCTACAAAAAGTTTTTTAACATCATATAGTATGATATAAAATAAAAAATAATTTTTTTTACAATCATATGTATTGTATCTATACCATTATTAATGAAAACTATATTTGGTTAAGGATTACCCAATTTTAAATGATAATTATGGAACATAGTCAAAAAATGTGATTGGGAAACTACACTTATATTGAAATTATATCATTTAATAATTTAATTAAATCAAATTTTATATTTAATGCCTGATGATAATGGTCATTCAGAACCAAAATATTCTAATTTCAATTGAGAATGATATAAAATTTACAAACCATAACTACCATTTTTCAATTTTTATTCTACATTTAGATTATTTAATGCATCAAAAAGATGTTTCATTATGGAGTAATAATATATATGATTCTCAAGAAATTTCATATGTTTTTTATGAATGTGAAGTATTTATAGTGACTATCGAGGGATCATTACGTGATCTACGATATTATATGGGATGACTCCCTTATTTTCTTAGTAATAGAGAAACTCTTCCTCAATATTTTCTCTATTGAGGGAGTTGAAAAATGAATCAAATTGATTAAGAAGATACATATAATATTTTCCCTCATGTGAATCTATATAACATGAAATTTTATGCATAAGAGAATATTCAACAATGGAAAAATCCATTTGATAGATAACATAAGATTTTTCATCAACAAATGTTGTATAAAAAGATGAAGTTTTATTGAAGATATTTTATGTGTTCTCGTTACAGTTGAAATATAAATCCTATGATTGAGACTTCTTAAGATCAAACTAATAGGAAATATCATTAATTGACTCTTTTGGGTAAACTATTTGATGAATGTAATCTATAACCAGATCAACCAAATACTTTTTAGTTGAAATTACATTGTTTGATACTTATATTGGTTATTTCTTAATGTTATAATACTTATATTTACCTTAAAATAATGATTATTATGTCATAACTACATATGTTCTAGTTCAAATGAGTTATAATAGATTTATCATTCATGAAGATCTAGTTCAGTTTGAGATATCTCTACTTTTTTTTGATAAAAAATCTATAGTATCTTCTTTATAATAATAAAATTCAAGGTAGTACCTATTCTATTCTACAATAGATGATGAAATCCTTTAATAATAAGGAGTTTTAAAAAAAATAAATTTTCATATGTAATCGTTATTATGGATAGGCTGGAAATAAATACATAGGACATATATCATACCATACTATCTGTATCATTGATTTGGACTAACATTGTAGATGATGATTAATGAATTCTATGTAATTATATTTTGATTAGTCATTTAAATTCCATCCACCATGAGTGTTTGAATTTAATCAATATAACATTTAATCCTCACTGTAGGTTCATTGTTATGTTATGTAATTTTTACATCATCTTGTCTTAGCTGAGTATAATCCTTGGGCATTCATATATTGATTTCTTATATAAGACATAATATATAGATTTCCCCTATGATGGGTATGATTTTTTAGATTTGGATATCTCCAAGAGTATTAATGTTATCCCAATGAAACCATTTTTCTACTAGATTGCCCATGATTTAATAAAAATCATATGGATCACTTTCAATCCATACATAAAATATTTTAATCATATGATGATTTTACTACCTCAATGAATAATCATATTTTTATTCGTTATTATGTCACATCTTTGACAAAGATGATATCCAGAGAATATTATATAGATTTATGGAAGAAAATAATATAAAAGAAGATTTTTAAGACATATTAGTTTGTTACACATTCATGTTTCTCTTATCATATAATTTATGTCCACCATTCCTATAGTTAGTGTGTTTATGAATGTTTAAATATTTTGTGTATTTATATATAGTGAAATGGGATATATCACTTTAGAGGGTTTTTATCTATGAATATTTGGATGAATTGTTATTTGTAATAGAATATATAAAATGAAAAAATATGGTAGAATTTATTTGATGGGAAGTGAAGATCAACCATAATAAAAATACGCTTCCAACCTTTTAAATAAACATACCCACTAAATAATAATGACATCTTCTTGAAAAATGAATCATTCTTATTTATAATGGATTTTCTAGAGGGTGATATTTTGAAAATAAATTGTTTTTAAAAAGATTTTTCAAGTAATTTTCTAGTTATATTTTGTCATTTTTGATAAATCTGACACATAACACCTTATTTATTGTATTAGGTGACTTCTGAATATAAACCATTATTTGATTCAATAAGGAAAACATATATCCAATATATAATATGGAACTTGGAAAAGGGATAAATCATTATTACCATAGATCTCTAGGTTACCTTATATATTGAAATAAAGACATTAATACATGAACTATCCTCCATATGAACTGATGAAAAAACTCAATGAGAGACCATAATAGGGCCCTAATAAAATGATTTATAGTCTTATTACTTATGATGAGGTTATTCCTTATATGCGTAAAAAATTAGGGAACAATATGCATTTACTAATCATCACGATATCAAAATTCCATAAGGTAGTTATTCAGTTGGTGGGAACGCATGAATTTTTAAATGAATCCATGGATTTGATTACAAGGTTAAAAAATCACTGCAGGTACAACCATGAAGGATCCTATATGATGAAAATGGAAAAATATTGAGCATATGGGATATAATATCATAGGGATGAAAAAAGAAGTATTGATGTAGAGGGATTATTATTATCATGATGGTAAAAAGTATTTATCTCCTAATTTTTGAGAAACTTTTCTTCTCTTTTTATGTTTTTTATCGTCACATTAGTACAGTTCATGGAGATAAAGTTATCCTACCTTTCATATATCCTGACCTAATGTGTTCAACCTTATCATCAAATTTCGTGACATAAATAAATAGATCCAACTAATTTTTTCACCAAATTATAAAAAGTGGATACATATATGGATAAGTCACCTTTAACAAAATGTAAATCATCAAAGTATCCAAAAAAATCCACAACACACCGATCGACATAAACTAAATTGACTTTACTAGAGATAATTGTGGAAACTATATTAATAAATCAAATTATTATATCTTATAACAAAATTCCCTATATTAAAAAAATTTAAATAACTCAACCACATGGTTCATGATAAAATTGTAAATCACTTATTGATGGCTCCATGAAATTCATGGTAAATGAAATGATACTGTAATGTTGTTCTAGAACAACTTAGAATAATTTAATTATTGACTCTAATGTTATAATCCCCAGGTTAGATATCAAATTGTCTATGAACAACTTCATGTATACGAATATTTAAAAGGCCTCCAAATATTATTTTCATTGATAACCATATCTTGATAGACATCATGAATTATTTTTTTAGATTTACCAATAATTTTATCATTATTTATATCACACAATGATCTGATAGATTACATGATAATATTTTAGGTCATGATTACATCACCGTGTAGTGGTCCAAACATTTGATCTTGTAAAGGAATCTTATTTTGAGTAGAAAATTGTATATTTAGAATATTAATGTCTATCAGAATTCAAGGTTTTGATCCACTTGTTCACATTACTCTTCATAGAAGGATCATATGTGGAAAATATATAAAACACCATTTTCATCATGAGAGGAGCAGATTTATGTGCTTCATCATTTTTATTCAAATGAAGATCATGTCGACATGGAATTTTATATTTTGACTTTGAGAAGAGTTATATAAATCTTCTAAAATATGTATATTTGACTATTATAACCTATAACATGATAATATAATAATATTATAGAATGGTAGATATTTTATTTCCTATTAACATAATAACACATTAGTTAATTAATAATATTGATGTAAATATTTATACAAAGACTGAAAAAATATTGAGTATATAGAAGAATCATATATTTTAATGTGTGAGTATATATAATTTTAGCTCTACCTTTGCATGCTCACTATTAGGATACACCCAAAGTCTCCAAAAGTTTTCCTTTTGGGAAGACAAAAACTCCATAGTGGTGGGGAAGATGGCTAGGGAGTTATTTAGAGTCATTATTGTCCTGGGAAGGAATATTATAGCACAATATAATTTTCATAAAAAGACATGACATCTAAAATAAGAATATTTAATGTAGAACATAATAAAAAAATATCAGAACTTTATTTGTATAGTGTATTTGATAACATGTGAATGTAATCACCTGATTCCTAAAACATATAAATTATCTCCCTCTTATTCCTTCAAAAGAAGAACCCTTTTCGATATATAATATTTAATAAATTTCTTCATATCTTATGGAAAATAATTATGTGAAATGGGGATCTCAGATTCCCAATTATGGTTATCAATAGTGATAACAGAAGTATAAGAATATAAGAACACAAAAATATCATTCAAAAATTATGCCATGTGTATCTACGATTATATTATTATAACATGGAAAAAATCATAAAAGCTCATAAAAATGAATTATAAATGAAAAAGTACATAAAGAATATTATTATAAAATTAAATATTTAATTTTAGCATACACATAATCATAAAAATCATATTCATATTTTCCAAGAATCCCTTCAAATACCATCGTAGTTAAAAAAAATACCTATATTGAACCTAGTTCACTTCCAATTCCATACCTTTATTACAAAAAAGACATTAATTCACATTCAATTCCTATCTATATCATGAGATATAAATCGTTACCCAATTAATTTGATGGATATATAAGTCAAACCAATCACATAATGAAAACCATACATTTATTTTCAAGTAGAACCAAATTCATTCATCATATCAGAACATGAAAAAATAAATGGGATTCATAATAAATTCATTATAACATATGTCATGGAAAAGAAATGAAATTGATGAAATCATATCCATCGGTAAAATAAACCATTTAATTAAATAATGGAAATTGTCTCTTTTTTTCATATCCCTAGTAAACTATTATCAAGAACAAATTTAACATTTGTAGATGGAAAATAATTTTTAAGGATAACATGAAAATAATTCGCGTGTAATATATCATTTCCAATTTGAAAAAAAAATATAGCTTTATAATTACCAATTAAAATATATCATTTGTAAAGAAATTTTTAAATTATAATATAAGATTAAATACATTATGGTGTTATGAAATTGGAAAAATCTATTCATTTCTATTATGTTAAAAAACATTCCTTTTATTCATTTATAAGAAAAATCGAAACGAGCATCGTTTAGAAAAGGAAAAAAAGATACTTTTAATAAATTTAGTCCAAATTAAGACATGGGTAAAAATGACATTATATTTTTTATATCAATATAATATATAATTTTGAATGTATTTGTAAGAACCATGGACCCAAAGTATAAATATTCCTCTATATATACTTACATATAAATAATCATGAATAAAATGAGATAGGGAAATTGACTCTTACCTTTTGTCGAATTTTCCTCCTACATATCTAAAATTCATGTATAGTGGTTTGAATATTTTAATTAATTTATAATATATCCAGATTCATATTTATGATATCATATCTGATCCTGTTATATCATTGTATCATCGATTTATTAATAATATTCCCTTAGAATCACTTTTTCGGGAGTTAACTGTTCAATTTTTGCATGTTATATTGTATTATTACATATTATTGTTCATATAATATTTTTCTATCATATACATAGTTATATTAAGGTAAAATGTATAACATTAATTCATTATTTACATTTATATATTCATTCTCGAATGGTCTATATGGAAAAAGAATCACATTTCATTATAGGCATGGTTGGACACACACAAGCATGCACGGTGGTATCATTCCATTAATATTTAAAGGATAATTAAGTGGATGAAATATAAATAAATTTTTATAATTATAATATAAAAATATATATTTCCCTTATTATACCAATCTACATTAATTGGTGATGAAAAAATACATTATGCCACAACATGGAGAAGGTATGTCGTACGTACACATACACAATTCATTCATTTTTTATATCATGGCTAAAAGTTTAAATTTCGTTTTCATATAATCAAAATTAAATATACTAATATTGAAACAACCTGACCCTAGTTACCTAGAGTCGGTGCATTATTACATAACATTGTCTTGATCACAAAATATCATGTCTTGAATGACCGATTTGTTTAGTAGACTTGGAAGTACTAGATACATTCATAATGTTTAAATAACAGCGTAAAATGGAAAACTACAACAACATTGTTTCCATAGACAAAAATGTGATCCGATAGAATATCCTTGCAGGTCAGTCATAATATACTTCGTTGAATCTAGGGAAATATTAAACATAGAAAGGGGTCAGCTCAAATTCTCAGTGATGATAACAATATAGTGGAATCTTTCATAAATAAGCATAAACATTTAAGGCAATGTGTAAAACTAAAAAATACTTTTAATCTTGAACTTTAACATAATATAGAAAATATAAATCAAAATAATTCCATTTACTAACTCAGATGGATATTATACTAGTCGAATAATCACATGCAATATCAATACCCACTTTCATAATGATGGAATGAATAATGCCAGACTTTCATAACCACATAGTCAAGGCCCTGTGCCTAGACAACAAATAAGATTTTGTCAATGCCTTGTTCCAAGACACTAGTTTGTCTCATTAGACCTATTTATGCATCGACAATCTATAGCGGGCTCTACCCGTCACTTAAAATGTCTAATGCATTACTCATATGAAGAGGTTTAGACAAAACAAAATAATTTGTTTTAAAAATATCACATGAAATGTCAATACATTACCCATAAAACGTGAATTTTGTAAAAATAACACATCCACAATCAAACATATCAAAAAACATTCAATACAATATGGAAGTTTTGTATCATAACAAATCAACATCAAATAAGCTTAAAATCGATCAAAGGATGCTAATATAGATGAAATCAAAACCATTTTTAGAGAAATATCTCATTCTATTTTTAAATCATTTAAGAAAACATTTATTTTGAAAATATTATTATAAGATTCTAAGGGAAGCTTCTATGATGTTATAATGGTGAAAAATAGCTGCACCCGCTGTATTAGTTAAAAAAACATTCTTACCTTATTTTTGTTGAAAAGGCCATACCATGTCTGGGAAATGACGGTAAGATTCCATTGAAAACATATAAGGTCATATAAGGGTCTAAATGAATATAACCCATTATCTAGTAAATAGTAAAAATGTTTTCAAATACATTTTTAAGAAGCATTGATGTGGATAATAACGAGAGCCATGTAAATAATTTTGTATAATCAACCATGGAAAATGATGAGATTGTGAAATTATCCTTTACCTTGTAATTTTCCTTGGTGGAGGGTAGGTTGAACTCCTGTATGATTTTTAAATAATTTTTGTTAAATTTTACAGGAATCATATACCTTAATATGATAACATATATGATCTTTTAATAATATTTTATTATTATCGTTGTTTCGGGTGTTAACTGATTCGTTGTCCATTATATGCTTTGTTACGTAAGTAATGTTTTTTATGTATATTATGTATCTAATTCATATTCATTTTGATATTGTGTCTTTAATCATTATTTCTAATCATCAAATGAAAATTAGTCTTGAACGGATACGATGGGGAATGAATCTCATCGCGTTCATGGAGATGGTAATCCGTACGTATGCATGAGCGACAATATCATTATTTGGATATTAAAATAATAGATAATAGGATGGAATATCATATATACAGAATCATTATCATGTTATATTTATTATTTATTTCTATTATATGTCATTATTATACCCATCTAAATAATAATGTATTGAATAACCATTGCACCATGACGTGGAGACGGTAAGTCGTACGTATGCACGTATAGTGACTTGTCATTCAAAGGATGGATAGAATAATGAATATAGTTGTACCATTTTTATAATAACATCACAATATATAAAAGATACTACGGTTACTATGTTAGAATGTAAACAACAAAAAAAATAAAAAGTGGAAAAAGAAAGGAACATGAAAGAGGTGATGAAATATTTACCTCTTCTTTGGGATCTTCCTTTTGATTTGATCAAAAAGGCTCCATATGTTGAATTTATGACTAATGGAAGGCATCTAGGATGAAGGGAGGACAGTTTATGGGATATTTTGGCAGTGTTTGGCCGATTCAAATGGCTTGGAAGGTGTCAATTAGAGACAAGGTTATGTTCCCTTTTATAAGAGGGGTGATGAGCATCTTAGGAAAAGCTAGAATGAATATTTTAAAATAAAATCATTTTCGGTTTATAATGTCTCAAAAATGCTTTATGTAAAATATAAGGTGGTTAGGGGTCGCAAAACACTCATCCAATAGGTTTAATATAGGTATGTGTCACTATATTAACCTTATCTATTAGATTTTACTCTTAGTTAAATAGTTTGACATTTACCATTTTTTCTTTGTATTTTTATATTATATGGTTAATAAACATACTATATACTTCCAAGAGAACCCCAAGTGGTTCATTAATGATACAAATATTATTATATAAGTCTATTGGAAAAAAATTATATTTTTAGGAAAAAAATGTCAATTAATAATATAATATTTTTTTTGAAAACTTTTTTTTGTCAATTTGGAAACTATTGATTATTTTGTTTTTGCTAATTTCATAACAACATTATTACTTCAGAAAAAATTCATCTAACCAACCCTAATATATTATATTAACCTAGAAAATTAGTGTAATGCATAGAAACTATCAAATTACATTTATTTGAATATTTATAATATTAATTATTTTAATATTTCATTAATTTGGTTATTACTGAATCATAATTGTGTCATAAATAAATTAAATTATTTAACATCTAAAAAATATAAATAAAATAAAATTATGTAGGAAATTTTATTAAATTTCTACTGAATATTTATATTTGAATTTTTCTTATGTGTAACATTATATTAAAAATGGTTTAGTTATTAAATATTAAATTTGACACTTTTAACTCTTTTTTGAATTAGAAAATAATAAATGCCCTAATCTAATACAAGTGGACCGAAAGGATCATATTTAATTTCTAAGGTTGTTTTTGATCGAATTAAACTTATCCAATAGAATTATGACATGTGTTAGGGTAATAATATTATCATTTGTACCCTCAATTACCCTATTTACTTTTAACCGTGGTAAATAAAAGTAAAAGTTACTATTCAAAAAAATTATTTTTATCTTATTGAACATCATTTTACTTATTGATAGAAACCAATTCTCTCAAATTTATGAAATTCAACTCACAGAAGCGGTAATACTAAGTTTTATGTACATTTGAAAATGTTCCTAGGAAGTGGGTAAAAGACTGTAAAAAGTTCAATAAAATTATAAAATTTCTAAAATTATTATATACTGAATCCATTGAATTAAAATGAACTTATATAGGAATTATGATTCTATTTTGAACAAAAATCAATTTAAATAAAATAAATAATTATTTAAATAAAAATTCAGTTTTAAACTATAACTCAGGGTTTTCCCTCTTCATCAAAAATAGAATGTTTTCAAAAAAATACCAAAAATTCAACTAAGCTAATTTCGGTTTTCCGAATTCAAAAATAAAGTCCATTTTGAAATATAAAATTTATAAAATCTCAAAAAGTTGGTATTACAATTATAATGGCTAGTTTGATTGGTTGTGGTGTGCTGGAACTCGATGTTGCGTACAACACACGGTATTGTATTATTCAAAGAGAAGCAAATCATGGAAGCTTGGGGTGTCACATTCTCCCCTCCTTCAAATAATTTTGTCCTATAAATTTCTAGAATACTACCACGTGAAAATACTTGGGTGTTTCTTCATAATAAGTTCCTCGGGTTCCCACGTTGCCTCTTCCATCTTATGGTTTCTCCATAGAACTTTTACCTGATAAGTCGTCCGATTTCTCAGCACTTCTTCTCTTGTATCAAGAATCCTGATAGGATCTTCACAATAAGACAGATCGGGTTCCATTTCTAATTCCTCATTTTTTATTACATGCATTGGGTCATGCATGTATTTTCTCAACATTGATACGTGAAGCAGATCGTGAACTCTGGAGAGACTTGTCAGCATTGCCAAATGGTAAGCTACAACCCCAACTTGTTCTATAATTTCGAATGGTCTGATGTACCTGGGACTCAATTTTCCATTATAAACATAACTTATAAAAATCTTCCATGATGATACCTTCAATAAAACATGATCTCCTACCTGAAATTCCAAATCCTTCCTTCAGATATCGGCATAACTCTTCTTCCTACTTTGCGCTGCTTTGATTTGGGTTTGGATTACCTTCACCATTTCCATCGTTTCCTCCACAAGTTCTGATCCTATGAGTTTTTTTGACAAAATCAACCCAATAGGTTGTTGTTTGACATATCTTTCCATATAACACTTCATATGGTGCCATCAAAATATTTTAATGAAAGCTATTGTTATAGGAAAATTCCAGCAGAGGTAAATATTTATCCCACATACATTGAAAGTCAATTAGGCATGATCTCAACATGTCTCCTATGATTTTAATAGTTTGTTCTGATTGTCCATTAGTTTGGGGGTTGTAGGCAGTGCTCAAAGGAAGTTAATCATCCAGGGATTTCTGAAGACTTTTCCCGAATCATGATGTAAAATATGGATCACGATCAGAAATAATCGATAGAGGTACTCTATCAAGTCTCACAACTTCATTAGTATATAGTCTATATAGGCGTTCAAGTGGTAAATATTCTCTTATAGCAAGAAAATGTGCTGACATGGTAAGATTATCAACAAAGACCATATTTCATCGTTCCTTCTAGGAGTGTTTGGTAGTCCCTTGACAAAATCCATCATAATATTATCCCATTTCCACTAAGGTATGGGAAGAGGTTTCATGAATCCTCTAGGCTGTTTCCTTCCATCTTTCACTTGTTGAAAAATCATACTTCTTGACACAAAAAGAAAAATAGAAATCTCCCTTTTCATGTTGTCCCACCAAAAATGTTCCTTCAACTCTCTATACATCATACTGTATAGGTAAATTGGAACTATGAGCATCATCTAACAATTCACTTTTTTGATCAGGTATAACAGGAATAGAAATTCTCTTCCCAAATTTCAAAATTCCATCTTCATATACGAAGTGACTCAATATCCCATCATTCATAGATTTAATATTCTTTTTAAACTCTTCATCACTGGTCTGAGAACTATTTATCCTTTCTGGTAAATATGGTTTTGCAACCATTTGAAAACATATTGACGTTTCACGTTCTATTATTATTCCCATATCCATATTTACTTGATCCATGTATATAGGATCCTTCTAAACTCAAATCATGTTCAAAACTCCATGATCTTTTCTACCCAAAACATCTACCTCCTTATTTTCCTTCCCCGAGTGGTTGTGTATAGTGCAATCATAATCTTTGAGTAGTTCAAGCCACCTCCTTTGCCTCATGTGGAATTCTTTCTATGAGAAAATACACTTCAATATCTTGTGATTAGTATAAATATAACATTTTTCACCATAGATATAGTGTCTCCAAATCAATAATGCAATGAGTATAACTGCGAACTCATGATCATGAGTAGGATAGTTTTTCTCATGAATTTTTAGCTGTCATGATGCATAGTCAACAACCCTATCATTCTACATAAGGGCACATACAAGTCCATTCTTTGAAGCATCACTATAAAAAAAACCCATGATAGAAACGATCAATCTTACATCTTGGGTTACATATATAATCTACAGTATGCCATGCTTACCTTGTAATATTAGCTTCATAATTTTTAACATTATGATCCTCTTTTTTCCCCAGACTCAGAAATTGTCTTTCCATGTCCTCTCAATGGTCATGAAGAAAGTATTTTTCTTTGAAAATTTCTTTAAACTCCCTCCATTCCATATTTTATAATTCATCATCTTCCTTTGTGTTTTAAATCAATGACCACCATTGATCAACATCTCCAGTGAGGCGGTAAACTACCATGACAACTTTTTCCATTTCACTACTCCCCAAGGCGTGGAATATTATCTCTAAAGAATTTATGCATTTCTTAGATACAACTGGATTTGTACCCCCATTGAATATTGGTTGTTACTTCCTCATAATGTGATCTAACATTGTTATTTAATGATGTGGATCAAGGTTATCCATACGGTAATGTTTATTATTCATAACCTGAGTTAGTTGTCCAAGTATGGTGATAAACTGATCTGCACCAGTTGTATCACCAACTCCACTATAATTATTTTTAGTAGGAGGGAAATCCCTACATTGATTTAATGCATTTATAAGGTTTCCATTACATCCACTAAGATCCATTTCTAAACAATGGCATAAAATAGATTAGTCTATCAATTGAAATAAATAATCTCAAACTTGTAAAACAATTAACATAAATTGAACAATTTATGGATATAATCCATAATAATAAAAATGATTTCTTTGAGGAATTATATACTCAAAAACACATCATAATGGTTTGTAATGAAAATGAGAATTATCCTAAAAATATCCCCTAGGAGTTTCGTAACAAAGATTACAGCAAGGCCCATTGTCGTGAACTGGTTCCCATTCGAGTCAAGCTCGAAGCGGTGTTTTTAGGTTTTACCCCTAGTTACTTCTATGCAGAGCCACCTCTACCTACTCGTATCTAGACATGGATGTATTGCATGGATAACTAACAAAATCTCTACAACACCAAAATTTTAGGATGTTATTCTATTCCAATCCTCAAAGACTATCTTAGGGTATTGTGCCCTAATCATAGTTTACCTAAATCTAGATTACATGTTTTATACTAAACTTCTCTAATACCAACTGTAACGCCCTAGCCCAAGTTACCCAACATCGGTGAATTATTACATAACATTAGCTTGATCACAAAAGATGAAGACTCAAAAGACCGATTGGTTTTGTATCCTTGGAAGCACTAGATACATTCATAAGGTTTGAATTACATCATAAAATGGAAAACAACAACAACATTGTTTCCATAGACAACAATGAGATCCCATAGACTATCCCTATAGGTTAGTCATAATATACTTCTT
The DNA here is from genome assembly GCA_963277665.1 of Viscum album. Lineage (NCBI taxonomy): Eukaryota > Viridiplantae > Streptophyta > Magnoliopsida > Santalales > Viscaceae > Viscum > Viscum album. The sequence goes on along the minus strand of OY728119.1, from coordinate 1,004,813,190 downwards.
CGCATCCTATAAAAAATAATACAAAGAAAGGGGTGAGATCAAATGCTTTGATAGGATAACAATATGGCAGAAAATTTCATAAGTAAGAATAAACATTTAAAGTAATGTATAAAACCAAAGAAGAAGCCTATTAATCTTGAACTTAAGCATAATATGGAAAATATAAATCAAAATAATTCCATTTACATACTCACATTGATATTATACTAGTTGAATAATCACATGAAATATCAATATCCACTTTTATAATGATGGAATGCATAATGCTAGAATTTCATTTCCACGTAGTCAAGGCCTTGGGAAAAGAATAAAAATATGATTTTGTCAAGGCCTTGTTCCAAGACACTAGTTTGTCTCATGAGACATACCGATGCATCGAGGAGTTATTGAGGGCTCCACCTATCACATACTATATCAAATTTATTCATCATATGAAAAGGTTTAAACATAAAAGAAGCATTCTTAGTAAAACTAGCATAAAAAATGCAAATACTTTATCCATAAACCATGAATTTTGTAAAAATAACACATCCACAGTCAAACATATCACAAAACCTTCAATACAATATGGATGTTTTGTATCATAATAAATCGACTTCAAATAATCTTAAAATCCATCAAAGGATGTTGACATAGATGAAGTCAAAACCTATTTTAGAGATATATTAGATTATTTTTTTAAATATCTTAAAAAAATATTTATTTTGAAAATATTCTTATAACCATATAAGGTAAGATTCGATGCTTTTATAATGGCCGATAATAGCTGCACCCTCTGTATAAGTTAAAAAAACATTCTTACTATATTTTTGTCGAAAAGGTCGTAAATTCTTAGGAAAATGACAGAAGGATTCCTTTAACAACATATAAGGTAAAATAAGTGTATAAATTACATTAATCCATTGTCTTGTAAATAGTAAAAAAATTTAATACATTTTTAAGAAACATGGATGTGGATGATAAAGATGTCCCAGAATATAATTATGTATAAACAACCTCGGATAATGAAGAGATTGTGAAATTAACCCTTACATTTACTTTTCCTTGGTCTAGGTTTGGTTAAACACCTGTATAATGGTGAAATAATTTTTATTAAGTTATAAAATAATCATATACATTAATATGATATCATATACTATCTTTTAATAATATTTTAGTATTATTGTCGTTTCAGGTGTTAACTAATTTGTTTTCCTTTATATGCTCTGTTATGTAAGTAATGTTTGTTATGGATATGATGTATCTTACTCATATTCAGGATTATATTAATTCATAAAAAAATATTTTTATTCATCGAATGAAAATTAGTTTTGAATTGATACGATGGGGAATGAATCTCATCGCATTCATGGAGACATTAATCTGTATGTACACACAAGCGACAATATCATTCTTTTGATATAAAAAATAGATAATATGATAGTATATCATACATACCGAATCATTATCATGTTATATTTATTATTTACATTAATTATAAATAATTATTTTACCCATAAAAATAATAATGTATTAAATAACAACTACACCAAGACGTGGAGATGGTAAGTCGTACGTATGCATGTTTGGTGACATGTAATTCAAAATATGGATAGAATAATGAATATGGTTGTACCATACTTATAATAAAATAACATTATATAGGATATACTGGAGTTATTATTTTAGAATAGAAACAACAAATAAAGACGAAGTGGAAGAAGAAAAGAACTTGATAGAGTGGATGAAATATTTACCTCTTCGTCGGGTTCATCCTTTTGATTTGATCAAAAGGGCTCCTTAGGTGGGATTTATGACTAAATGAAGGCCTCTAAGAAAAAGTTCGGACTGTTAAAAAGATATTTTGGCAGGGTATGGATGAGTAATATGTATTTTAAGTTGTGAATTAGAGATAAGGTGTAGTGACATTTTATAAGAGGGGTGAGGGGCACCTTAGGAAAAGAAAAAACTATTATTTTATAATAAAATCATTTAAGAATTATAAATGCTCCAAAATTAATTATTTGAAAGTATAAGGTGGGGATGGGTCTAAAAATATTCATCCAATAGGTATTAGACTGTTTTGGGTCACTATATGACCATTATCTTTTATATTTAACTCTTTGTTAAATAGTTTGACATTTACCATGTCTCTTTTTATTTTTATATTATATGGTTAATAAACATAATATATACTTTCAAGAGAACCCCAAGTGGTTATGTAATGATACACCTATAATTATATAAGTCTTTTATCCAATACTTAGATATTTTGGAATTGAATATCAATTAATAATATAATATTTTTTTAAAAACTGTTTTATATCAATTTTGACACTATTTGGTATTGTGGTTTTTCTAAATTTATAATAGAATTATTACACAGAAAAGAATTAATATAACAAACCCTAAGATGTCATATTTACCTATAAAATTAGTGTAATTCATTTAAATGCTCAAATTTCATTTATTTGGATATATATAATATCAATTATTTTTATATTTGATTGATTAGGTAATTATTGTATCATCATTGTGTCATAAATAAATTAAATTATTTAATGTCTAAAAAATATAAACAAAATACCATTGTTTAGGAAATGATTTTATCTTTTTAATGAATATTCATAGTCCAATTTATTTTATGTGTAACTATATATTAAAATTGGTATAGTTATTAGTGTAACATTCCATGTAAGTAATGAATATTAGATATTTTTATCTATGTCTATTAATGAATTAGATAGTGTTTTAGAGGCTTAAAATCAAAATAAATCCAATCTTAAGCATGGAATACACTAATATTTTTTAAAAGATTGTTTTACTACCTTTTGATGGCAAAGCATTTTTAAATCTATCTTTTGAAAATTTTATAAGCTATGTTTTTAAAAATAAAATTATTCTTTATGATTGGGACATTAAAATTTACTTTGTGTGAATTTTTGGTATTTTTCTGACAATGTTCATTTTTTAATAAATAGTGAAAAATACTGCATTTTACATCAAAACTACTTTTTAATCTAATTTATTTATATTTTTAGATTATCTTTTAAATTGGTTTTAAAGTTAAATTATAATATATTTTTACCATTTAATCCAATGGTGGTCATTAGGATTAATTTCACTTTTGAATTGGGCATAAACTAATGCCAAACTTTTCATAGATATTGTTTCAAAAAAACCCGTTATTTGTTTTGAAAACGGGAATTATTTTTAAATCAATTATTTCAATTTATGTGTTTGGAATTTAGTAAAAAGGATTACATATTTGGAATCATAAGGTCTAAATTATGTAATTAAGAGTCTTGTTTTTGGATATTATGAATAGTAACGACGGTAATTATCTTTAATTATCTTGATTAATGAGTAATCGGGAAGTTAAGGATAATAAAATAAAATCATAATAATAAAAAATTGTCACCAAAATGATTCCTAATTCTACTGGTTCTCTCATGGCCGACCATGGGATGTCTTGTGCCAAACTTGGGGACCCCATGGAATCACTTTTGTTGAAAGTGACTTGTTATCTTTTTATTTTTTTTTAAAGAAAGTAAATATAACAAGAATGTATCACCTGATTAATTTTTTTTTTAATTTTGTCTACATAGATGATAGTTTAGCCTATAAATATTCATTGGAAATCTAAAACGATTTCCTACATCATATTAGTTTTTTCATAATTTTTAGACTCTATATAAATTAAATTATTTATGACATCATGATGATGCAGTGATTACCTCATTAATAGAGGATTTAAATAAAATGAAATGATAATGTAAAATCTATGACCTACACATGTCCAAAACCTATTGGATGGGTGGATTTCGAACCCTTATCACCTTACCCTAGAATTATTTCAATGTGGTATCTTTTGAATCCGAAAATCATTTTCAAATAAAGTAACATTTCTTTACTTTCCAAAATTGCCCCTCCTCTCCTCTTATAAAAGGCCCCCACCTCTACCTCCACACCCACACTCCCAAAGCCTTTGGCTCGGCCATCCCCTGCCCATTTTGTCTCCCCAAATCCCTCTCTTACTCCTTGGAACCTCACATTGGGCAGAAGTCTTCCCAAGGAAGCCTTTGAGCTCAAACCAAAGAAAGTTTTCCGATTTTTAGTTAATGTCTTCACTTGAGTCCTTTTGTTTTATTTTTCTACTCCAACCCCCTAAACTCTTTTTATTAATTTCTTTTGTAACAACTCCAGTATCTTCAATATACTAGGATGTTGTTATAAGAAGTATTAGAGCTACACATACACACACCTATATCTAATGGTTAAAGGACATACTGTTTCTGTGGATGGTGAATTTATGCCTCCCAAAACGATGATTGTTCAACATTCTTTTAACACCTTCAAAGGTGGCCATTAAGATGTAACTATATTTATATATGATATATAATATGTTTATGTTTTCCTTAATCTTCTGTATTTTTCATTTTGGGCATACCTTTATGGTTTCCATTATGGGTAAATGCGATATCTTCATTTAAGGAAGTGCGGACTACCGCCCCCTCAATGTGATTTGATTCGTTAAATACCATATGTGGGACGTATAAAGGATGGAACTATGATATTATATATGATATTATACTTGAATTATAATATATATTTATATCATTATGATTCCATTCTATAAAATACGAAATAGAAATGAAAGTTGTGTTCATGCGTACGTACGGCTTACCGTCTCCATGAATGGTGAATTTCATTTCTTACCTCTAAATGATTATGTAATATTATAAATGAATGTATATACTCGATATATATGACATATAAAGCATGATTATAATTCTGGATATAATGGATACATGAACAACTTGTAATTATAAAGGGTTAATTTTTGACTCAAGTACCAATGATCGTTAAAACGACCGTTATTAACTTAAATAATTACATAGTGTTCATCACATGGAAATAAGTGATATAAAAGGAATAATGAACTTAAAGAAGGTTCTTAAGAAAGTAGAAATTATCTCATGTTTATTACTCAGGACATTAAATAACGATCGAGTCAAGTCAGACCCGAGGTATGGGACTTCGTCTCAATCTCCTTTCATTGAGGAATATTTTGTTTTATACACAACCTTCTTTTATATGGTGTATAAAACCATTTTACTTTTAAATTTATTCATTAGGAATCTTTTTTATAGGACGTGTTTACTAAATGACAAAAGGGAATGTTTTTGTTGTACGTATGCGTCGACAACGACTTCTCCGCCGCTGTGACCATTATTTGAGTTTCGGCTTCCTATACAAGCCATACCTTCTTTTTAAAAGAAAAATAAATACCATGTTTTAAATTTCAATTATTTTGGTATTGAAAATGGTTTTCATAATGTTTTTATATCAATGTGTTGTATTGATATCTTGTGATTGAATGGTGGGAATGTTATGTTTCCTTTATGCATGTTTTATGTGATACGATTATGTTGAGGTTCGTGGGCATTATTATGAAGATGGGTGGTTCCGTGATAAACTAAGGGAGGGTGAGCCCGATATAGCTCTCCAATGCATTGGGTAATGCGAAAGAGTGAAACGGTAAGGTCTCTTCGAAGAGATTTAGGGAATATACTATGATGGGTATTCCAAACGTAACGAAGAGGGTTAATCCCTACGTAAAAATGTTATGAATGCCTCAAGTTACATTTATGTCTTATGATTTCTATGATATATTCATGATTTGATGAGGTATGTTAAAGTTCTTATGTTTTATGGGTACAGTATGATTTCATTCTTATGTATATATGTACCCATGTTTCCTTTCCATATTTTTATATCCCTTACTGACCTTTTTATGCTCATCCCAAGTTTTTTTGAAATGTTTTTCACAGGTCAAGGGAAAGGTACATGATATGATGATAGTGTCAAGGAAGTGTCAAGAAAGAATCCATGTTTTGTTTTCAATATGTTTCCATTGATGGGAAAGAAGAATAATATCTTTATGAAACCACTTTGTTTATATGTGGAATGTAATGCATGTTTTATGATCTAATCCTCTAAAACTCTAAACCCGAAAAGATCCTCAATGTGTAATCTTGTAATAACTCTAGATTAAGTAAGGATTAAGGCTGGGGCCTTATAGTTGGTATCAAAGGTCAGTTTAGATAACATTAGGAGTTGGAATTATATTAAATTATTATCCAAAAATATTTTTTTATGGTCAAATTGAAGTGATATAGTATTTGAAGATTACCATGTTGCTTCATCTAAGACATGTTTGTTCGAATGGTTTTCCACAGAGGAAACATGGAAGCAGTGCTAGGAAGGAATGCAGAAGGAAATAACCTTCCGAATCAGCATCCTGAGATGGTTGGAATTGGAACTGAACAGTTTGTTGCAGTAATGGAGCAGTTGACTCAAGAGATAAATGGCGGTGGTATCCGTACATGAGATCAGCCAGATCAACCACAGAGGAACATGTCAGTGGTGGAACATTTCATGAGGAAACATCCCCCATCATTCATAGGATCATCTGAACCTGTGCTAGCTGAAGGGTGGATTAAATAACTGGAGAAGATTTTCAATTTCATGGGGTGTTTATACAATCAAAAGGTTAGTCTTGCTATTTACTGTTTGGAGGGTGAAGCAGATCAGTGGTGGTCGATGGTTAAAAATATCAGGGACACTGATGAGATTGATGCTCTCGACATGGATGAATTCAAAGGTATGTTTCTTGAAAAGTATTTTCCTTAGGCTATTCGACATAGGATGGAAAAAAAATTCTTGGAATTGAGGCAAGAGGAAGACTCAGTGGCTACCTATGAAGAAAGGTTCACTCGATTGGCAAGGTATGCTCCAAATTTTATCCACGACCTTGATAGTAAAATCAATCATTTTTACTCATGATTAAAGCCAAAATATCAAAGGGAATTATCTTCTCGTGAGTTTAAAAGTTTTGAAAAGCTTTTTCGTTGTGCTGAGAAGGTGGAAATGGAGTTTTCCAATGAACAAGTGTTCTATAACAACCAGCAGAAGAAGAGACCATGATGGCAGGATAAAGGGAAGAATTCTTCAAAAAAGTCTGATGGTAAGAAATCTATGTTTCCAGTTTGTGATAAATGTGGAAAAAGGCATGCTGGGGAATGTCTTCTGAATTCTGGAAAGTGCTACCGATGTGGTATGATGGGATATAAGGCTCGTGATTGCACTGAAAAAGATCAAGGTGAAGGTAAGACCAAATTTTATTTACATTTAGTGAAATGTTTTAAGTGCAATGAGATGGGTCACTATAAAAACGAGTGTCTGACAAAGAGCTTGAGTGATTGGAAGCAGTTAGACTACAAGAAGAAAGGGGTGGTGAAATCCTTTACAACTACTTCAGCAGATGTCGGGCCATCAAATGAAGTTGTATCAGGTACTTTGTTGTTTTTTCAGATTATGCCAGTGTGTTGTTTGATTCGAGGTCTACACATTCTTTCATCTCTGAAAACATTTCTAGTAAAATGGGAATACCATCTCAAGAAATGACTCCTGAACTTTTGGTAAAAACACCTGGGGGAAATGTTGAGGCAAAAAGAATTTATAAAAATCTTCATATCCTTATCTGTGGAAAGAACCTACTTACAATCCTTATTGGTCTACCACTAGTAGAGTTTGATGTTATCCTGGGTATGGATTGGCTCTCTATTTACCATGCTAAGATTGACTATAGAGATAAAGAAATTTCTTTTCAGAAATACTTTCAGTTTGTGTACAACAATGAACCCTTACTGTTGATAAGTTATCAAGAGGCCAAGGAACTTGTAAAAGATGGAAATGAATGTTACCTTTCACACATCGTTGAAAATAAAGGAACTGTTCAGATTAATGATGTTCTAGTGGTAAATGAGTATCCTGATGTTTTTCCTAATGAGTTGCTTGGAATAATACTAGATTGGGAAGTTGAGTTTACTGTTGACTTAGTTCCTGATGCTAAGCCAATTTCAAAACCCCCTTATCGAATGGATCAAATTGAACTTTTAGAGTTGAAGGAGAAATTGCAAGATTTATTAGAGGAATGTTTCATTCGACCTAGTACATCACCGTGGGGTGCTCCTGTTTTATTTGTTAAAAAGAAAGATGGTTCAATGATACTTTGCATTGATTATAGAGCCTTGAATAACATCACTGTTAAGAAAAAATATCTTTGCCTCATATCGATGATTTGTTTGATCAGCTCTAGGGAGCTCAGTATTTCTCAAAGATTGGCTTGAGATCGGGGTACCATTAGCTGAAGGTAAAGGATGACGATGTTCAGAAGACCGCGTTCCATACAAGATATAGCCATTATGAATTTTTAGTAATGCCTTTTGGGATAACCAATGCACCTGCTGTATTCATGGACATAATGAATACAATTTTCCATGAGTTCTTGGATAGGTTTGTGGTGGTTTTCATTGATGATATTTTGGTGTTTTCTAAATGTAAAGAGGAGCATGAAAGACATTTAAGGGTTATTTTTCAAACCTTAAAAGAAAAGAAACTATATGGAAAATTCAGAAAGTGTGAGTTTTGGTTGCAACAAATTTCTTTCCTTGGTCACATTGTTTCTAAAGATGGGATAACTGTTGATCCTGCAAAAACAAAAGTTGTGGAAGACTGGCCAAGACCCACAAATGTAACTGAGATTCGTAGCTTCCTTGGTTGGTAGGCTATTACCGAAGGTTTGTTAGAAAATTTTAATGGTTATCTAGTCCAATGACTAAGCTAGCTCAGAAAGGTGTTAAGTTTATCTGGACAAAAGAATGTGATGATTGTTTTCAGGAATTGAAAAGAAGATTGGTGAATGCTTCATTTTTGGCACTACCTTCCAGGAATGGTGAGTTTGTTATATACAGTGATGCTTAATTGAAAGGACTTGGTTACGTCCTAATGCAGAATGATCAGGTAATTTCTTATACTTCAAGACAGTTGAAAACTCATGAGGTAAATTACCCTACACATGATTTGGAATTAGCTGCTGTTATTTTCGCTTTAAAAATTTGGAGGCATCATTGGTATGGAGTAAAGTGTGAAATATATACTGATCACAAAAGTTTAAAGTATATATTCAATCAGAAAGAGTTAAACATGAGATAGAGGAGATGGCTGGAATTAATCAAGTATTATGATTGTACAATTCATTACCATCCAGGAAAAGAAAATAAAGTGGCTGATGCTTTGAGTCGAAAAAGTAATGCTTCATTAGAAATGTTGTGCCTGGAACGTGATCCTTTGGTTAAGGATTTGATGAACTCTGTCATAGAATTTGTTGGTGCAGGAAGTTATTCTTTTTTATTTCAGGTATTTGTGAGATCATCTCTATCATATAGAATCAAGCAAGCACAAAAGCAAGACAGTGAGTTGCAGAAAAAGGTAGAGCTGGTTCAGAAAGGTAAGTTACCTGAATTCAACATTGATAATGACTGAGTTTTGAGATTTGGGAAGAGATTGTGTGTGCCTTGTGATTCACAGTTGAAGAGAGAGTTGTTATTTGAAGCTCATAGTTCTCCCTTTTCTGTTCATCCTGGTAGTACTAAGATGTACAGAGATCTGCGGGAGTATTACTGGTGGGATAGAATGAAAAGAGATATTTCTGATTTTACTATGAAGTGTTTGACTTGTCAACAGGTTAAAGAAGAGCGGCAGCTACCAAAAGGGATGCTTCAGCCTTTACTAGTGCTATAGTGGAAATGGGAGAATATATCCATGGACTTTGTTGTGGGATTACCGAAGACATCTTGAGGTAATAATGCAATCTGGGTTATTGTTGATCACTTGACTAAATCTGCTCATTTCCTTGCTATACGAGATACTTTTTCCCTAGATCAACTTTCATGTTTGTATCTTAAAGATATAGTTAGGTTGTATGGATTTCCCCTCTCCATTGTATCTGATCGTGATCCCAGGTTCACTTCTAACTTTTGGAAAGGCCTTCAGAAGTCATTGGGTACTGAATTAAATTTTAGTACAACATTTCATCCTCAATCAGATGGGTAGTTAGAACAAACAATTCAGACCATGGAGGATATGTTACGAGCTTGTTCGATGGATTTTCAGGGAAGTTGGGACCAACATCTTTATTTGGTCTAATTTTCATATAACAACAGTTTTCATTCCAGTATACAGATGGAACTATTTGAGGCGTTATATGGGAAGCGGTGTCGAACTCTAGCTTTCTGGGATGAAGTGGGTGAAAGGAAGTTGATGGGACCATAATTGTTAGAAGAGATGGCAAAAAAAGTTCAGCTGATTCAGAAACAGATGAGAACAGCTCAGAGTAGGCATAAGAGTTATGCAGACAATAGGAGGAAGAATCTTACTTTTGAGGTAGGTGATCATGTTTTTCTCAAAGTCTCACCATGGAAAAGTGTGATGCGATTTCGTAAGAAAGGAAAGATGAGTCCAAGGTTCATTGGACCATATGAAATTCTGGAGATAGTTGGATCACTTGCATACCGGGTGGCTTTACCTCCGAGTTTATCTCATGTATACAATGTTTTTCAAGTTTTGATGTCGAGAAAGTATATGCGAGATCCATCTCAAGTTTTGAGTCCAATGGTAGTTCAGCTGGAAGAAAACTTATCTTATGAGGAATAACCGGTCCAGATTCTTGACCATAGAGAGAAAGTGTTACGAAATAAGGTGATTAATCAGGTAAAGGTTTTGTGGAAAAACCACATGATGGAAGAGGCAACATGGGAATCTGAAAATGCAATGAGGGATAAGTACCTCCATTTATTCGATAAGTAAATAAATTGCGGGGACGCAATTTTCTAAAGGGGGGAAGGATGTAACATCCCAAGTAATTAATGAATAATAAATATTTTTATCTATGTATATTAATGAATTAGATAGTGTTTTAGAGACTTAAAATGAAAATAAATCCAATCTTAAGCATGGAATACAGTAATATTTTTTAAAAGATTGTTTTACTGCCTTTTGATGGAAAACCAATTTTAAATCAATATTTTGACAATTTTATAAGCTATGTTTGTCAGAAAATCTTATTCGTTATGATTGGGACATCAGAATTTACTTTTTTTGAATTTTTGGTATTTTTCTGACAATGTTCATTTTTAATGAATAGTAAAAAATACTACATTTTACATCAAAATTTCTTTTTAATCTAATTTACTTATATGATTATATTATCTTTTGAATTGGTTTTAAAGTCAAATTAGAATATGTTTTTACCATTTAATACAATGGTGGTCATTAGGATTAATTTCACTTTGGAATTGGGCATAAAATGATGCCAAACTTTTCATAGATATTGTTTCAAAAAAACCCGCTATTTGTTTTGACAACGGGAATTATTTCTAAATCAATTATTGCAATTTCATTGTTTGGAATTTGGTAAAATGGATTACATATTTGGAATCATAAGGTCCAAATTATGTAATCAAGACTCCTTTAATTTTGGACATTATGAATATTAACGAGGGTAATTATCATTAATTATCTTGATTAATGAGTAATCGGGTAGTTAGGGATAATAAAATAATATCATAATAATAAAAAAATGACACCAAAATGTGTCCTAATTCTACTGGTTGTCTCATGGCCGACCATGGGACGTCTTGTGCCAAACTTTGCGACCCCATGGAATCACTTTTGTGGAAAGTGACTTGTTATCTTTTTATTTTTTTAAAGAAAGTAAATATAACAAGAATGTATCACCTGATTAATTTTTTTTTAATTTTGTCTAAATAGATGATATTTTAGACTATAAGTATTCATTGGAAAGATAAAATTATTTCCTACATCATTGTAGTTTTTTCATAATTTTTAGACTTTAAATAAATTAAATTATTATGACATCATGATGATGCAGCGATTACCTCATTAATAAAGTATTTAAATAAAATGAAATGATAATGTAAAATATATGACCTACACATGTCTAAAACCTATTGGATGGGTGGATTTCTAACCCTTATCACCTTAACCTCCAATTATATCAATTTGGGACCTTTTGAATCCTAAAATCATTTTCAAATAAAGTAACATTTCTTTAATTTCCAAGAGTGCCCCTCCTCTCCTCTTATAAAAGGCCCCCACCTCTACCTCCTTACCCACACTCCCAAAGCCTTTGGATCGACCATCCCCTGCGAATTTTGTCTCCCCAGATCCCTCTCTTACTCCTTGAAGCCTCAATTTGGGCAGAAGTCTTCCCAAGGAAGCCTTTGAGCTCAAACCAAAGGGAGTTACCCGATTTTAAGGTAATGTCTTCACTTGAGTCCTTTTGTTTTATTTTGCTTCTCCAACCCCCTAAACTCTTTTTATTGATTTCTTTTGTAACAACTCCAGTATCTCCAATATACTAGGATGTTTTTATAAGAATGATTAGATCTACACTTACACACACCTACATCTAATGGTTAAAGGACATACTGTTTCTGTGGATGGTGAATTTATGCCTCCCGAAACGATGATTGTTCAACATTCTTTTAACACCTTCTATGGTGGCCATTAATATTTTACTATATTTATATATGATATATAATATGTTTATGTTTTCCTTAAGATTCTGTAATTTTCATATTGGGCATAACTTTATGGTTTCCATTATGGGTAAACGCGATATCTTAATTTAAGGAAGTGCAGACTATCGCCCCCTCAAAGTGATTTGATTCGTTAAATACCATATGTGGGATGTATAAAGGATGGAACTATGATATTATATATGATATTATACTGGAATAATAATATACCTTTATATCATTATGATTAAATTCTATAAAATACGAAATATAAATGAAAGTAGCATTCATGCGTACGTACGGCTTATCGTCTCCATGAACGGTGCATTTCATTTCTTACCTCTAAATGATTATGTAATATTATAAATACATGTATATAATGGATATATATGATATATACATCATGATTATTATTCTGGATATAATGGATACATGAAAAACTAGTAATTATAAAGGGTTTATTTTTTACTCAAGTACCAATGATCGTTAAAACGACCGTTATTAACTTAAATAATTACATAGTGTTCATGACATGGAAATAAGTGATATAAAAAGAATAATTAACTTCAAAAAGGTTCCTATGAATGTATAAATTAACTCAAGTTTATTATTCCGGACATTAAAGAATGATCTAGTCATGTCGGACCCGAGGTATGGGACTTCATCTCAATCTCCTTTCATTGAGGCATATTTTGTTTTATACACAACCTTCTTTTATATGGTGTATAAACCCTTTTGACTTTTACATTTATTCAAAAGGAATCGTTTTTATACGAAGCATTTACTAAACGACCAAAGGGAATGTTTTTTTTGTATGTATGTTGCGACAATGACTTCTCCGCCGCCGTGACCATTTTATGAGTTTCGGCTTCCTCTACAAGTCATACCTTCTTTTTAAAAGAAAAATAAATACCATGTTTTACTTTTCATTTATTTTGGTATTGAAAATGGTTTTCATAATGTTTTTATATAAATGTGTTGTATTGATATCTTGTGATTGAAAGGTGGGAATGTTATGTTTCCTTTATGCATGTTTTATGTGATACGATTATGTTGAGGTTCTTGGGCATTATTATAAAGACGGGTGGTTCCGTGATAAACTAAGGGCGGGTGAGCCCGATATAACTCTCCAATGCATTGGGTAACGCGAAGGAGTGAAACGTTAAGGTTTCTTCGAAGAGATTTAGGGAATATACTGTGATGGGTATTCCAAACGTAACCAAGAGGGTTACTCCCTATGTAAGAATGTTATGAATGCCTCAAGTTACCTTTATGTCTTATGATTTCTATGATTTATTCATGATTTGATGAGGTATGTTAAAGTGATTATCTTTTATGGGTAAAGTATGATTTCATTCTTATGTATATATGTACCCATGTTTCCTTTCCATATTTTTATATCCCTTACTGAGCATTTTATGCTCATCCAATGTTTTTTTGAAATGTTTTTCAATGGTCAAGGGAAAGGTACATGATATGATGATAGTGTCAAGGAAGTGTCAAGAAAGAATCCATGTTTTATTTTAAATATGTTTCCATTGATGGTAAAGAAGAATACTATCTTTATGTAACCACTGTGTTTATATGTGTAATGTAATGCAAGTTTTATGATCTAAATTTCTAAAACTCTAGACCCGAAAAGATCCTCAATGTGTAATCTTGTAACAACTCAAGATTAAGTAAGGTTTAAGGCTGGGGCCATATAATTAGACTTTGAATTTAACACTTTTAACTCTTCTAGAAATTAAATAATAATAAATGTCCTAATCAAATCCATGTGTACCTAAAGGATCATATTTTATTTATAAGGTCTTTTACTGTTTAATTACACATATCCAATAGAATTAGGGCATTTTTATTGTAATAATAATATCATTTTTACCCTTAATTACCCTATTTTCTTTTAACCGTGGTAAATAAATGTAAACATTTACGACTCACCAAATATTATTTCTTTATTATTTAACCAAATTTTACTTACTAATATCAACCGCGTCTCTTAGAGTTTTGAAATTCAACTCACAAAAGCTGTAAAATTATATTTTTTGTAAATTTTCCAATGCATCTAGGAGGTGGGTAAAAGATGGTAAAAAGTTAATTAAAATTTTTATATATCTAAAATTATTATAAAATAACTCCAATGAATTAAATTGAATATATATAGGTATTATGTATCTATTTTGACCTAAAATAAATTTAAATAAAATAAATAATTTTTTAAATAAAAATTCGGTTTTAAACTATAACTGAGTGTTTTTCACTATTCATAAAAAATTGATTGTTTTCAGAAAAAAACCAAAAATTTACCCTATGGTAATTTTGATATTAAAAATCCAAAAATGAAGCCCATTTTGAAAGATAAAAGTTTTAAAATATCAAAAACTGGGTATTACTTTTCAAAACGGCTAGTTTGATTGGTTTTGATGTGTTAGAACTCCAAGTTGCGTACAACACACACAATTGTATTATTCAAAGAGAAGCATACCATGGAAGAATGGGGTGGTAAAAATATACATGATAATGGCTATTACGTTATAAATGATACAACACATGAAGATTAAGTATAAAAATATTTAATCATGAAATTGTCAATAAAGACGAATATCTTTTCTTCCACGAACCTCCTTTGGATCTCCTCTTAGGGACACTAGGGTGGGAATTTTCCAAAGACAATAACCTCTAAAATGTGTATAGAAAAGTTTATAAGAAAAATATTTAGGGTATGGTAGAGCATTAAAGTGAAACAATATCTGAAGTATTAAGGGTGACAGTGACGTTTTATAAAAATGGCGAGGATCATTTTTGAAAATTTAAAAAATATTAATTTATAATAAATTCACTCACAATACAAATACCTATTAAAGTGCATGTATTTTATGATAAGATGTGATAATTTAGTAATACGATGAATAAAAAAAATTATCAACAATTTTTTTTTTCAACCTCATCGTTTTCTTTAACCAGTAGTTATCCTATTTTAAATTTAACTAATATAATAGATTTTTCAATATCAAATGGATGAAATTTTTCACTTCTCTAATATAAACATGTAAATAAATTAAATAATATAATAATTATGTTTTTAATAATTATTTTAAATTATTGAATGAGATTTTGAATTTTTAAATAACAGAATAAAATATTATTTTGATAAAATATAAATTCTATAAATTTAAACATTATCTATTTCATGGACATTTATGAATATCAATACAACATGTCATACTAAAAATATAGTTTATTATATCCCATGGATATCAAAGTATTCTGAAAAATTATTTTATCACATAAATTATCTAAAATTGTATTTATTTTAATATTATCGATAACATTTATTGTACATTACTATTAAAAAAATTATTATCACATCAGCATTGTGTAATTATTTATTTTACTTATTTCGTCACTAAAAAATGAAAATGAAATACCATGTTAATGATTAATATTCTATATTTATGACTAATATTTAAAGTCAAATATATCACTTGGTCAACCATATATTATTGATTATATATCATTTTTGTCATGAATTTGTCATCATTAAATTTTTATATAATAAAATATGATATATATCATAATCTCACCTAAGAGCGCCATAATGTAAGAAAATAATTTAAATAAAAAATATGTTTATTAAGTTACGAATTTAAATTTATAATATTTCATAATAGTGATTGGGCCTCATGTGTACACGTAATAGAAGTTTAACATAAAACAAAAGTTACATTTTGTGACATTCCTTGATTTAAATATTATATAAGTCATTTTAAGGGAAATGTGTCAATCGAAAAAATATAATTTTGGTCCATTGGTGTTAAGGGTCTGATAATCTTCACCCATTAAAATTTTATATTTTGTTAAGGTCATTATATAGTTTTTATCATTTTATTTTTAACAAAATTACAATATTTATCCTTTAATATGGTCACAAAATCCTTGAAGGATACTATTAATATTGGATATAAAATAATATGTAATTATTAACATAAGTTTTACCTTATGAATATAAATTTGGTGTCCATTTTTTAAAATTAAAAAAATATATTTTTTATAATTTAATTAAAAATAAAATTGAAAAAACACAATAAAAATCAATTTGTTTTAAAAAATTTCCTTCTGAAACAAAAAATGTTTTTATAGTAAATTCATCTATAAAAATACATGTAAAAAAAATTATTGGAATATGGTAAATTATAATTACCGAATTAAAATTTCATACTAATCCAAATCATAATTTGACCTTGTAATGACATTAAATTAAATAAAGTAATCAATAAAAATTTGTATTTTGACAATTCCTTAAAAATAAATGTGTTTTCAAAACAAATTATGGTAATTGTTAAATACTGAGTTTAAAATATTAAATTAATGTTTTTAAATTAATATATTATAACTAATTAAAATTAATATTGACTCATAAAAATAAAATAACATCAATTTTGAAGAAAATTTATTTTTGAAGAATAAAGTGGGTTTACTAAATATAGTGTGATTATTTCTAAACTCTTACCAATACATTCATATTGAGATGGAAATTTATATTTATTTTTAAAATTGTTTAGTATTATGTATAATTTTAGATTTAATGTCTTATTTATAAAATTCATTTTAAACTAACAGTGCCTCACGATTCATTTAAACTCGATGTTACGTATAACAAAAGAAATCAAAGAAATGAAAATATTAAAAGAGAAATATGTCATTAAAATATATGGATGTTACATTATAACCCCTTAAAGTAAATCATTCCTTCATAATTAATCACATTGATATAGCCACACGATGTTGACATTGTGTCATCGCATCCTATGGTTCCCATGTATCCTCCTTAAATTGTTGATTTCTAAAAATATAATATAACCAGACTAGTTTCCTCATTTCATAGCACATTTTCTATACAATACACAATATATATCTATTGTTCTATATAATAATGATATTTTCCCAATAATTTTAATTATGAGTTTATTAAATCAAATAGATCAAATATTTACTTTATTAGGAGAGTTACATTGAACATATCAGGGACTTGAGAGTGATTCGATGGAATCACCAATATATAAGATATTATCCCAAAATATTAAATAATTTCAAAATAACAGATAAATGATGGTATTGGATTACCCTTATTTCCAAATATCATTACGCTCTTATATTGATATATTCATAAAAATTCATTATCACCCACATCAATATATAGGTTTTCTCATTGATTGTTAGAATAAATATTTTGAGGATTTTGAGTTGTGGTTATTTGATTTTTAATAAATGTTACATTATCTATCATTTTATCTACTATATAATGTCCCAAAATCTCTATTTATCGAAATTAATACCTTACTGATGGATTTATACATATATAACCATTGAGGGATTCATAAAAATACTTTTGAATAAGGTATTGAAATATATCATTATAGAAATATTATACCAAAGTTAGTTATTGACCCCAACCACATTTTAAATCCAAAGATAAATCTCTCAACATGCCTTGTAAATTATTATTCCTCCTCATAGATTATCCATATGTCTAATAATGATGAGTAGTTCTCAATAATAATTCTATATCTAGATCCTGATAAAGAATTATCCAAAATATCTATGTAATCATCAGTTTCTGATCAGATAAAATACAATGTGGTACTAACCTCAGTCTCACAAATTCCATAATATAAATTATGGAAAGATGATCAAGGGATTAATCTTATCTAATATCATGGAATTGTTCCAATTTTTTAGGTGATCTACTATAACCCATATAGAATTGGGATTTTTATATGTATTATGAAGTCTGACAAAATAACCATGGTGATGTTTTTCCATTTCAATTATTTTATGGGTAATGGTTGTACGATATTCATATACATTTATAGGTTACTAAAATTTCATTTGATCAACATGAGAATCAGCCAATCATTTAATATTTATATCTTCATTCTTTGAAAACCTATAAAAATTTCATCATTTATGATCTTTACCATAGAGAGGATAACATGGTCCTATCGAATCAATGAATTTTTTTCCATGTTCCCATCCACTGTGTTATAATGTATTGATAAGTAGTAAAAGTTTATTCATTTTCAGCCATTTTCTTGAGTTATAATTTTAGTCCTTTTCCAAAACCATCACCATAAACTTATACGATCAATATATATGTCGCACAATTCATTATAAAGACTATCCCACCATGTAATTGATGAAAATATTATGTCAATTAACCCCAAATCAAGAGTTGGAAAATATTCTAATGGTTTTTAAATTTTCATGAGGCATAAGACATCACCATAACATTTTCTAGAGAAAAAATCCAAACCCATTCATGGACAGGTCATTGTTAATCAAATTCCTTTCATTACTATAGGTTAGTGTGAGCATAGATGCCTTGACATATATTCATTGTGGCTCTGTGAAATTATATTTTAATTACTCCATCCAAAAGAACATATCTTCTTTTTGATTCAACTTGTCAAATATATTATTTAATCATGAGAAAGCATTCAAAAAATTTAGATAACATCCATCCAAACACTAAAATATATAAATATCAGTTACTATTGTTGGTCCATGCCAATTCTTAATAAAGTATATATTTTTTGGAACCACTAATACCAACTATCGTGAAATTATGTTACCCAAATATGAGTCATTCTGATGATAAAATTCACACATGGAAAATGTTTCATAAATATTATCCTTTATCAAAGCCATTAGTACAACCCTAAAGTGAAAATAATCTCCTTATTATATCCTTGAAATTATAGGAATATCATCTATATTTAAAACCAAGAAATGATCTTGCTAGTCTCCAATGATTATATACATTAACTCCATGAATATAGTAGGGAAATTTGAAAGACCAACTGGAATAACTACAAATTAATAATGACCATACATTGTATGGAATTCCATATCGGCTATAGCCACCTAGTTGACCCTATATTAATGAAATCTAGAGTTAAAATCCATCATATATAAGCATTGGGCTTAACATAGTAGATCAAATAACTCATAAATAAAGTGTAGATTATATTTTTATTCTTGATAGTGGTCTTGTTATGTTTTTAATAATCAATTCATAATGTCATTGATAAATCATTCATATCATTAAATTGAATATGTGCACCCCAAAGGGATGTACTGGTGATTATGAATCCCTATTCATCATTATAATGTAGTTTCTTCATCATTTCCTACTACTAATGTAGAAACATTCTATATGGGTTCATTGATATCGGAAAAACACTCAGTATGAGGTCCAATGAAAACTCAAAATCATGATTTAGGGGAATACCTAGATATTATACAAGAAACAAATCGTAAAATACATGTACAATAGGTGTATCATTAATGGGGAGTTTCTCCCCAAAAATAAAATACTAATAAACATCATTTATTTGAAGTAATACCCACAATAACATTGTAATTTCAAATAAGACATCATATTAACAGTTACATTGATAGATTATAATAGATTCATTTGGAATAAAAAATGTGAATTCACTTCATCGAAAATTTATATGGGATTCAGATTGTGAAATAAATTACATTCCAGTGATCACATAAAATTAAACTAGAGGATGGAAAAAATTATTTTTGAGAAGCACATTACCACATAGTTCCATTTATGAACAATTATAAGCATCTGATGTGACTATTACATCATTATGAGTTTACATATCTAACTTAATATCTTATTAGTGAGGAAATATATTGAGACCCTAAGGAAATTATTTAGATATAAAAGAAGGGGTAAATCTATAATCAAATAAATAAATCATCTACATTATAATGGATCGAAATTTTACCTTTCAACGCATCATTTTCTTACTCCATATCATCAATACTGATCACATGGGATTTTTCATTTCCTTTGGTAATAAGTGGTTGTCGATGTCAATAATCATCGATAGCCCTCAGATTTGGGATTTTGTAAGCATAATGGCTATTTTGATTTCACAAGAATCATTAATGGGTTAGTAGTTCATTATATGTATCCTTTTATCTATTTTCAAAATTATTTATCTTTTTTCCTATCATATAGGCATCCAATTACCTAATAACATTAATTATCACACGTGATAATTATATGGTTCCCCTTTACAATGATTCCTCAGTGGTTATTTCAACAAATTGATTATAAAAGAATACTCATCTTCTATTCAAGATGTTTTTTATATTTTACCATGACATCCATCTTCTAAATTCTTATCTAACCCATAATATTGATGAGTAAATCCAATATCTATACCCATTATATGATCACATAAAATGATGTTATTATAGAAACAGATATCCCTTAGGGATAATTCCCAATAGATACATAGATTTAATACACTAATGAATCAATCATATATACACTTAGATAGAATGAAAATTTTAGAATTATAGTTTTCATGTCTTATAAATATATAATTTTTGGTGCCAAGGGATTAATAAACCTATTATTAAAAGATAATAAAATAATTCACCATATTCCTTCAAATAATAGTATTAATGTACTAATTAAGAAATATTTCATGGAATCTTCCCATTCTATGGAGTCAATTTTTTCTCGTTGACTCATGTTTTTTGTGATATTCCACCATTGGTCCTCTTTACCTTCCAAATGAGACTCTTGAAAAATGAAATTTCAATATTCTAAACCTTGGGGAGATAAATATATATTTATAGTAGTAATAATACATTTTTATTATACTAGATGATTATAAGACCAACTAAATGTATTTAGGCAGTACCTCATTTACGACTCAACATTGTTTTGTTCCGTCCTTTTCTTATTTGGATGTCTATAAAAATTCACAGATTAATAATGTTGTCTGAGAATAGAAAAAATATTTTCATTCTACCTTCCATAACATTTTATTTCTCTAGTAAGAAATCATTTCATTTCCCATTTATTTTAGAATTAACATGGTTCCTTCAGGTTACATCTATTGAAAAAACAACAAATTTATAGTTTGAGAAACAAGAATCATAATGTGAAATTCACAGAATCATGGGAAATTCCATCTGAAATTTTATTTTAGGAAACCTTTTTTTGTTTTCCTAGGTTTTTTATGATCCTCACCGATACTGTAGAATGGTCTCATATACATACAGATATCCTATTAGATCTTACTAATGAATTCTCACCCTAGTTTCAAAAGGTCATCTAAAACATTATCCAAATCCATATATAACAGGCGATACAAATAATAAATATATATTAAAACTAAATTTATGGTTAATCATTACCTAATATAACAATAACTTTTTACAACCATAAAATATTAGTTTACAGTGAAACTTAGTAACATAGAATGTTGATTCCTAAAACATCTACATTATCTCCTACTTATTCCTTCATAACTAGACCTCTTTGGAAACATATTATTTAATAAAATTACTCATATCCTAGGGATGATAAATATATGAATAAACGACCTCATTTTCTCAGTAAGGGTATTAAAGGTGTATAAAATAAGAATAAGATCATAAAAATAAGAAAATAACATCTGAAAACTATATCTTATAAATCATGAATCATGATATTAATATGACGAATAATTCATAGAACTTCACAAGGCATGAATTATAAAATAAGTAAAGAACATAATTCCATTTAGTATAACCTAATACTTGAAATTTTAAACGAAACATAAATATATAAAATCATGTTTATATTATTTATTTCTCACTTTCAAGATGTTCATATGGCACAAAGTCCCTTACTGAATTGAGTTCCTAGCTAATTCAAGACCTGTATTACTAAACCAATATTACATCCCATTCCAATTTTGTCTATCTCATTAGATATAAATATTTTCCTATGGAAATAGAAGGATATACTAATCCAAAAAATATATAAACATATATATGTGTTCCAAATGAATTTAATTTATTTATCAAATAATAACACATAAAATTCATTTTCAAAAACATATCATCATAAAATAAATTATTGAAAATATTTAGAAATCATAAACATAATATCATTATATACATTATCCTTTAATGGAAAGTATAAGAATGGTATCATTGCATCATATCCCCATTAAAACATATATAACATCAAATTAAATAGTCTCAAATGGAAAATTATTTTGAAATATGACAAGAATCTGTTTCGTGAGGGAAATTTACTTTCTATGTTAACAAATATTTCCATATAATCACAGAATGAAAATTGAAAACATTTTTTTTGAAAATTACATTATAATAATTTAAAATATTCTTCATGAAATTATGGTTTCATGGAATTATAAAAGTAAATTCATTTCATATATATTAAAAAACAACCCATTTATACATTTGTTGGAATAATAATAAAGAAAAATTTTATAAAACGACAAAAATATTCCCCGGAAACCATTTCGAAAAAATTATCACAAGAGTAAAAATGAATTTAAAAAATGTAGAATAATAGTAAAAATATTTTTCATAAAAATTTTAGGAATCATGAACATGGAAAAGAGATATTCCCCTTAAGATACTTACATGTAATCTATCCTGAATAAAATGAAATTGTGAAATTAATAATCACTATATGGCTGATTTCCATATAACCTATATTAAACATATTTATAATGGTTTAAATAACATTATATATTTATTTCATAACTATATACATATTTATAGTATCATATATTATCCTTTTATATCATCTTATAAATTGTTTTCAAATAATATTTCATTATTACTCCATTTCATTCTCAAATATGCATCGTTTTCCTATACATATTTGGTCATAAAAGTACTAGTAATTGTGAATAGGATTTATGTATATCATATCCCTAAATATTTTAAGGAATTATATATCATATTTATTCATTAAATAAATTTATGTAATCATTCTTTAATGGTCAACATGTAATATTAATCACATCGCATCGTTGAGGAGGTTTGATGTTTTCACGCACGAGGGATGGTATCACTCCCTTAATTGAGAAAGGGTAAGGAAGTGGATGTTCTACTGATATAATATTAAAATTAATATATATATATTACATTATTATACCCATCCATGTAATGTGGTGAGGTTGAAAAATATTACACCATGGTGTGGAGAGAATAAGTCATTCGTACGCATAAGAGGATATTTCATTTTTCTTATGATTGATAAACGGTGGAATATGGTTGTTCTATAATAATAAAAAATTCATAGAATAAGTTTTATAATGGAGTTATTTAATTTTAATAGAAAAAACTCATGAATTATAAGAAAAATAAAAAATAATCTTGAAATATTTGGTAAAAAAATATTACCTCTTCTATATCGAACATCCATTAGATTTCCTCTAAACGGATCTTTGGTTTGTATATTGAGGTATAAGAGACATATAGAATGTTTATAGAGATTTTATAAGAGATATTGTAAGATATGGTCGAATTGAAGGCTTAATGTGATGTGATAACGTGTGGGAGAAGGTTCCTTTATATAATTGAGGGGAGGGGCACTTTTTGAAATTCTAAAAATACTTATTTATAAAAAATTTAATCTCAACCAAATACAACAAAAAGAAAATGGAATTGAATTAATATTATATAATTTTTTAAGCTCATCAACCATTAGAATTTAAAAAATATTTTGTATTTTTAAAACCTTATCCTTTGGATAAATCATTGGTTATCATGTTTTCATTTTAACTAAGGTATCACAATTTTCAATGTTAAATGGTTGTAATTTTTACTTATGTTATTTCAATTAGTCACTAAGAGATAAATTTATATCATTTTCAACCAAATTATAAATATTTTTTTATTTTAAATATGTTTTATTTTTTTCAAAGAATATCGTAAAAAACTATTTCAATATATTTTCATTACTATCAGTTTTTATACTATTCATTACATGGAATTTTGAAAATTACAAGATAATACGATAACATAAAAAACATTATATTTTATCATTATGAGGGTATGTGAAACTTTAATTTTTTTATAATATTAAATAACCGAGAATATATTTATTTAATTATTTTTATTAAAATTTATTGAACATTTTCATTAATAAAATAATCACCCCTTCAATGATTTTAAATTATTTAATTTACATATTATTATATTAAAATTAAAAATAAAATAAAATGTTGAAGATCAATGTTATATATAGCAGAATAAAATTTGTAGTAGAATAGATAATTTATGTAACCATATTTTAGAAATTATACTATGTTTAAAACTTTAATGTGACATATGTAAATTTTCATTTAAAAAAATTATTATAAATATCGTAATGAAATATATATAGCCCAAAGAGTAAGAAATAAATTTATATCATGAAAATATGATTACTAATATAAAAATATACATTTATATTTATTAAAAATATATCTTTTTCCCCTTGTAGACACATAAAAGATATTTAAGACAAGGAAAGTTATATGTTGTTATTTTCATCGTTTTAAATATTATATAAGTCATTTTCAAGGAAAAGTGTCTATTAGACAACTTCATTTCAAAACATCAGTGTCGATGGTCGAATTTTCATATCCAATAATTTTTTTATGAGTTATTTTCATTTGATAGTCTTTATCCATTTATTTATAACCCAAATCACCCAAATCACCTTCTACTATGGTAGCATAACGTTCTGAGGTAACTATTCATATTGGGAAAAAATGTATATGGGTAATATTCAATAAATGTTCAACCTCTAAATATTAATTTTCTATCAATTTTAAAAAATCAAAACATATAAGTTTCAAAATTTAATTTAAACTAAAACAGATAAAATATATTGAAAACCAATTGTTTACTAAAATACAATTTAAAAATTTGGTTTTTTATATAAACCCTAAAAACAATTATTAGATTATTTTAAAAAATTAACATCTTTAAAATTAATTCTATTAAAAAACATAATTATAATATGTAAATACATTAATAGAAAATAATTTTATCATTAAAAATAGTATTGTTATTTTACCTTAAAAATAAATATTATTAATAAAAATTAGATACTTTTTACATAATGGTTAGAAATTATGATATTCTTTTTTTCAAATACATTTCCTAGAACTTCTATATATTAATATTCATTAATAAAAATATGAAAAAATAATTTTGGAAGAAAACATATTTTTTAAGAATAAATGGTTATTACTAAAAAATGTTTGATAATTTTCTACGAACAATCTAATAAATTCATATTCATTTAGTCCATTATATTAATTTCTTAAATAATTTTTTCATATATATTCATACCATTTTAAAAAATAGTTTATAATGGTCATTTTTTACTAACATTGTCTCGCAGTTCATTACCTTCAATGTCACATACAACTGAAGCTATAAAATAAATAAATTTATTTCAAGAAAATTTTTTCATAAATATATGTCGGTGCTAGAAATATAAATCATGGGGAGAAGATATAATTTGAAGGGTTTCATTTATTAGAGGATGATATGGGTGTTTTTTGAGTACAATATTCTTTTAATTATTTTCCTCTCAAGACTACCAACAATTATGATTCTTATAACTTAATAAATTATTTGGTGCATGTGAGGATGATCTAATTATTTTTTACATCACCCTTTATACTGTTAATATTTTATTTGAAATATAATTTAAAATATTATATTTTTTCACAAATTACTATTCACTAAAATTGAAATTCTTTATTAATATCCAAATAGTTCATTAGATGATATTTTCATAATATTATTTAAAAAATGTAGTCCAATGTATATAAATAGTTTAATATATATAAGAAATTTAATATGTTATTGAAATCATAATTTATTTAATATATAATTTTTATGATATAATAAAAATAATAGCACATAGGTAGATTACTTATTATTTTCTAAAATAATATTTTTATCTTCATAAAATTAAATAATTTATATTGGAACTATTTTATTTAAAAGATTTTTTTAAACTAGTGGAAAAATGATACATGATATGAGTTGGCCCCTAAAACAAAATCCAGAAAAACAAATATATAATATGAAAGATTTAAATATTTATATATGAGGTGTAATTAATATACACTATATAGAATGTAAAAAATAATAAAAACATACATTCCATCATAGACACATTAATGAATAGTCCCAAATCAAATTGTTTTGGATCAATCCACTAAACCATCTTGACATAAATCAAAAATCAACAAATCATTACATGTTGAAAGTCCAAAACCTATGAACCTTATCCTCTATGAAAATTTCAATTAGTACATAAAAAGTGAATCATTGTGTGAGTTGTAAAACCCAACAATGAAAATGGTTTCCAGAAATGTTAGTAAGAATCCTAGCCTTATTCTTGGATAAAGATAAACAATAATACTCTATTGAGTCCAGATCTGAGAAACAATTCCATTATCCTGTAATGGTTTTCATCACAATATGTTTCTACCAGAACTCAACTCTAAATCCATTCATATTCCCCTAAAACATTGATAAAATGAAACATATTACCCCATATTATTCTTAGACCAATCCAAGTGGCCCTAATACACTATAGATTTTTCAACTTCGAGATCCCACTATCCATGCGATTATGGTTCATTTTCATCCAAGCCTTATAAACTATAACAACTGTAAAATTATTAACACAACTATCCTATCCATAAATGAGTAGATTATCAAATGGAGTTTCAAAGGTGTCAATGTTTCTATACCAATGTTCTTTGAGGTTCTCTATCAACATCGCAAAAAAATACAACGATGTTTATATGGGTGATATGAAGAGAATTCTATTATGCACCTACAAAATTCTAATATTCATTATATAGATGAACAATAAATAACTATAGAATCAAGAAACAAGAAGATATTTCCTTTATAAAATGAATATATTGAAGGTATTTCCCAATTATGGAATGAGAATTTTCAAGAATACATTATCTCAAAATTTTGTTTAATGATGAAAAGAAAAGAGGTGTGAAACCTAGGGTCACCCAGTGTTCCATCGTGTGGTTGGATAAAAACCATCATTAAATATCTAGGAAATTCAGAACTCCAAATAAGGATCCATTTACCTATAAAAATAATTGATGGATAGAAGGAACATAAACTATAATTGTTGGAACCATGTTGTTTTCTCCTAGTATATAAATTACCAATGAAGGTGAAAAAAATGAAAATTGTGGTTTCTTTCATCGTCAAATTCCACCAAATCAGACATACATTATCTGATTCAAAAAAGAAGCTGTTATCTCATTTTTGGATAACTTCCAAATAATAACCCTTACTGACCCTGAATATAGAAATATAATTCCACCTTATATAAATCCATACTAACACAGTTGCAATTCTTAATATTTATGGAATCTTAGAACACCTATTCATATGCAGACAATATGGAATCATCATCATCTAATAAGGATATGGTATCTTTACTTAGTTATATATCAAGAAAATAATAGGATTTTATAATTGAATCTCTAAGGATATATTGACTATAATACTCTCAAATATAGTGTAATATATAATTCTCTTTATCTTCATAGGGTTAGGATCAATTAATCCATTATATCAGTGACTAGATTTATAACTTTTTTAGTAATTGAGTGTATGTAGTTGCCCTTAATTTTGAATAATTCTTCCTGTGTATCATGGAAGGATTCTACAATGTCACATTGAATCTATTTCCCCCATTTTTAATAGAATTTATAGTGACTGAGGAAATAGAAATGTGTTAATCATTATTAACATAATCCAAAAAACGTATATGGAATTAACATTAGGTATGGGTGGTTGGGGATTTTTATAATGACCAAACAAATCCATATTGGTTGACAACCATATTGGAGTCCCCTTAGTCATCCATTTAAGTCATGTATGAGCATTATCAATCCACATGGTCTCTTGATGAGTTAGGTTATCAAGACGTCCAGTCGGGTCCATATATTTCCCAACATTTCTATCATCATGTACCATAATTTCCATTTTTACTAACATATTCTTACCCTTTTCCACCCATAATGAATTTGTTTCATTTAATGAGGCATTAGATAATCAGTTCATGACTTTAATATTTGGAAGAATTAACAGTTTGTTTGAAATTTTTTTCCGAAGGATGGTGTATTTTTATAAGATACATTAGGCTAAAATCGTGAATATTTATTTTGATTCAAAATATAGAGAAATAAGTTTGATAAGTGACTATTTTAGTAAAAACCATAACAACTTAAGGTTATTAATTTTTTTTTTCAAGAAGAGTTTAGTTTTACATGATGGAAATTTATCTAGAATTGGGAAAAGGGCCACTCATTTGAACCAGTGAAGCATAAGCCCAAAAATACTAAAGGAGATTTGAGTAATGGGAGGTTCAAAATTAGAATAGATATCTATGGTCAATTTTGTAACTATCATGGTGAATTCCCAAAATACCCATGATCTACTCTTCTAAAATTGATATTATTAATTTCCAAAATAACAAAGCAAGAGAACATTAGTGGAGTTCAACTAGATAATGTGAGAACCAATGAACGCAATAGACTCAAGTGATATTATTTAGTAATTCAAATAAGTTCTATGCTTGAGGTATCTTTTCAATATGATTCAATATTAGATCTGAGTTAACTATGTATACCTCATTTAAGTAAATTTATATTTATGAGTTACAAAAAATTCAAAAAAAGGATCAATGCAAATATTATAATTCAGATCATCTAGAGAATCCTTCTACTAGAAAAATTTGACAAAAAATACATCTAAAAATGATCGAATATCAGTGTTAGTAATTCTTGAGTAATCTCTTAGAGGTGTCCTCTCCAATTCTCGTGACATCATATTCTATTAATAAATTACTGTATGTTATTAAAAATAAAACATGGTGATGAGGTATTTTGCGGTTCCATGACATGAAATTCATGGGGAAACCCAGATTATCAATGCTATCCTAACTAAACTAAATTATTCATGTGGAAAAAATGGAACCTAAACTAGTTCTAGTTTGAGGGAGTGGATTAGAACATTTAAATTGTAAATAAAATTGATTTTGTCTAACTAAACCATAATTTTTTCCCAAAAATATAAATATGATTACATTTTTCTAAAATTTAAATTATCATGTTTAATATTTTTTAAAACATATATATTATCTTGATACCTCATTATATTATATCCTATAAATTATTAGTATTTTATATTTGTTAGTTTGATATTACTAATGGTAAAAATAATATTCTAATGGTTATATTAATTTTCCAATGGCTTTGTAAAATTAATTTAATAATTATATCATAATGGACTGATTTACTATGACTCCCAATATTTACATTACATCTAATATTCTTCTCCACTCTCTAATATAGATAAAATTGTTCCTAAACAACCCTAGATAATTTAAATCATATTTCTAATGATACTATTTGATTGAATGAATTTTTGTTTTCATTATCTTGAAGGGAGAATTTGGTCCCACAGAGTTTAAATTTTTTAATAGATTTTACTTCGTCATTTATCTCAATGTACATTTATATTAATATAATAATGTATATTGTTATTAATAAATCTAATTGTACTTCTATGTTCATATATTATAAAACATAATAAAATTATTATATTTAAACATAATTTATTTCATTTAAATAAGGATTATTCATGTCATTTAAGAAAATTTATTCAAGTATTTAATAGAAAACATATCATGTGGAGATTTAATCCTATTTTTGTTATATATTATATGGATCCTCACTTGTATTGTGAGAAATTTTTAGGTATTATTTAGTGGTTAGCGTTTCACAATCTAGCTGTGTGAGTAGTATATATAAAACATGGTTATATTTATAATAAAATAAATATATTGGTATTATGATAATAAACTAAAACATTCATTAACTATAATATTTTTATCCATTCATTATCATTTACCATGTCACCATCAATTTAGTAGATATTCAAATTCTAGGTTGGCGAATGGAACTTCAGATGAATGGTATTTGATGTCGGTCCTAGCCGATATGCTTGTGGAATGTGAAGAAAGATGTCATGTTGTGGTTTTCATTTCATCTATTCTTGTAACTAATTAAGAAAATATTTTTGATGAGGTTGAAACATCTTATGCAGAATGTTTGGTTATGAGTTGAAAACTCAATGAGGGGGAGACCATTAAGGGTGGGTAACTTAGTCGGAATTTAGTTTTGTGTTTTAGAGATCGTATGGTTGTACAAGTGGCCTATTAGGATAAACTCCTTCATTCATACCACTATTCGATATGGGTGAAAAATCTAGGAACATAGAAGATGTATAAGGAATTGAAGGCACAATTTTGTAGGAGAGGCATGAAAAGGATGGTGGTTGTGTTCATTTATATGTGCTTAACATGTCATCACGTTAAGGTAGATCATCAAAGAAAAACTTTTATAATGCTGTCTTTACTAATTACATTATGGAAATGGGAGCAGATAATGATGCATTTTTTATAGGTCTTCCAAAAATGTTTTAGAAACATAATTTCATTTCGGTGATGGTGGACCATTTTACCAAGTCAGCAAATTTCATCCCAATTCGTGATAATCATATAGTGGAGGATTTGTCCAAAATTTATATCCATGATTCGTTATGGAGACATGGGTCACGAGTTTTATTGCTTCCAAATAGAGATTCAAGGTTTAAATCTCATTTCGGGAAATCCTTACAGAGTGTCCATAGTTGTCAATTGACAATTAGCATGACATATCATCCTCAGATATATGGCCAATCTGATAAGACGATACAAACATTCAAGGAAATGTTGCAGGCTTGAGTAATTGGTTATGGAGGCCTACAATAAGATCACATTCCCATAGTGGATTTCTCATATAATAACAACTATCAAGAATCGATACATATGGCTCCATTTATAGTACTATGCATACTTCCTTATCATTCCCCACTATACATGGTGGATATAGGTGAACCATCACTAGTTGGGTGAAGCCTTATTTAGGAGACAACGTAAAAGATCTAATTGATTAGAAAAAGGATCGAGATGGCTCAGAGTTGTCAGAAATCTCATACATATCATCTTTTAAGTTCGTTGTTTTTTACCTTGAGTGATCATGTGTTCTTGAGGATCACTCCAAGAATAATACATTGACAATTCGAGATGTAAGGAAAGTTATATCCTTAAAACATAGGCCCTTTTTAGATTCCTTAATTTGATGGAGAGGTGGAATATCAGTTGGGTTTACTACCTTAGTTCATTCAAGTGCATAATGTTTTTCATGTATCTCAGTAGAAAAATTATCAGTCTAACTTTGACCATGTCATCATAAGTGATCACGTTGACCTAGATCTAAATGATTTGTTGATACATAACTGTGTACAGATTGTGGATTTGGATGATAATGTATTTCATGGAAAAAAGAATCAGTCTTGTGAAGGTTATATGGAAGCATGGTCATATTCAGAATGTGGCATGAGAATGTGAGAAGGAATTTAATGATTAATGGCCAGAACTCTTTCAGAGTGGTAATGGTTTTATACATTCTGGTGATGGAAATACAGTTGGTGGGGAGAATATAGCACCCCCATTTCTTGTTACGTAACAATTTCTTGGTGTTTTTATAGATATAACGAATAAGAGGGAAGTTTGGAATAGTTTGGTGAACATTTAATAATTATTGTGGGCTAAAGGAGTGGTGCACACGATGGACACATTTTATCCACACTGCGCGGACATCCTAGTGTAAATAGTGAGAAATGGTAGGTTTGAGGCAGAGAACATTGGAATGGTGTGCAGACGGTTTGGGAAACTCTGTGATGAGGCCATATGAGAGACTTCCTGGGTTGTAGATACCAAACAGTAAGTGAACATATTGTTTGACCATATGACCTAATCATGCTATTGGCATAAATGAGATCCTAAAAAATGTAGATCTCACTCAGTTTTTCCACTTAGTGGCTCGTTTTTTCCTATGAGGCCATAACTTTGTATTTATCTTCCTTGAAGGTATAAAAACATCTCACAAAGAATTTTGAGTCAATATGAAGGCTTACCTTGGTTTTTTTATTTGGGATTCATGAGGTATATGATCGTTATTTAGTGTTCTTGATTGGTTTCATAGATCTACATAGATATACTTCTCCCCTCATCCTAGTTTCTAATATCTACAACTGTTATGGGTAGATATATGAGTTTGGTTTAAAAAAAAGTTGATTTATGGTGTTAATCCTATTAAGAGAAGATATATAAGGAGTCCCCATGAAGAATATCCTTGTTTTCTTAAGCGTTCATCTCCATTATTAAGTATCATAAAAACAATTGAGGTGGGTGGACTCTCTCTCAAAAAAAGTAGAACTAATGGGCATGATATCAAATTTATTTCTTGGTGATGAATTTATCATTAATTTGATGGTTATGAATGGTTAGAAACATAATATTGTGATGTTTTAGTAAATTGTAGACATATGAAAAATTGGGTGTTTTAAATAACATGCTTTTGTTCATAGTTTTAAAATTTGGATTTTAATGTTGGAATTTTCAGGAATTTTGGAACATGGATATATGCTTACATTTTTAAAAAATGAAATGTTCTATAGAAAAAAAATTGTTGTTTTGAGATTGGATGGATATTTCATTCTAAATAAAAGAAATGTTTTATAGAAATTGTTTGAAATGGTTATTTAGAATGGTTTTGGAATACATGGGGTTGTGTGAGTTCATGTTCGACATGACCTTCAATAAAGGACAAGTAGCATTGGGGTACATGGTCCATGACCCTAGATCGGGGTCATGTTTGATTGGGACATTAGGTAATTGGACGAGACACTGATCAGGAGTATGTAATTATCAAAAGAAGCACGCATGTGTAAGTTTGTTGTGAACTATAGAATGGTATGCAAAAATTATTATATTAATTGGATTTTAATCCTAGGTTAGTAATTTTATGGAATATAACTTGTCAAATTATTGGTTCATTAACGTTTTTGGAAAAAAGATATAATTTGTTTTCAATATCCTTTATATTTGGTTATAAACAAATTTGGTAAATTATTTTATATATACTATTTTATATAATGTTTAACCATTCTATCCCAATGGTGTGTAGGGAAGTCTTTGTTGAAAATATATAGAGTTATATTCTCACCCCTTCATTGGATATTTTATGGGTTTTCATATTCTACCTTTTGGTACATTAGAAAATTTAAAGCTTCACTGTTCGTGATCACCACATCATGATACATTGGGATACTTGTTGATGTTGGAGGATGGATATTGTGAATATTGGAATTTAGGCATCTTATTAAAGTGTATTTGTCATTTTTATATTTTTTTATTTTGATAATGGTTTTGCGTCAGCTATAGAATACCTCAGTTGATTGTTTTAAAGAGAAGTATTTGAAATTTCTTAGTATATTTCACGCATCTTATAGTGAGCTGTTTGTGGATGTTTTTCTACATGTTGTTTTTAAACTTTACATGGTAAACTATAGACCACATTTTTTGAAACCCATCGGCATTGATTTCCAACCTCTTGTATCTTCGGGATGTCTCTTTAGGAAGAGTAATAAATTGTTCTACTCTCCATCTAGTGGGACTTAATGGTTCATTAAAATGTATGAATGTAAACACTAATAATATTCCGTGTTTTGTAAAAAAACATTTAAAGGATTTTTTTTGGATTTGGGATGTGCTTCTGGGGGGCTTAGTTTGGTCATAGTTCTATTGATCTAAAAAAAATATTCATGAACAACCATATAATGGGTTAACCAATATCCATCCAATGGCGAGTTGTATATGTATTAGTGAGATGTTTCATTATGCTAATGTGTGTCTGATGTATGTTTTACATAAAGTGCATAATCATTATTAGAAACTGGGAGGTGTAGAATTGGCAGTTTCCAATGCAATAGTTGATGATGGGCCATCGAATGAAGTGACGATATGTATGTTACATGTGTAATAAAATTATTATTATACAAGGTTTGAATATGGATCTTCACATTCTCTTATTTTGGAGAAATTTTATATTAATTTTTAAATATCACCAAATGAAATTATGATTGAAATATTTGTGAGAACTAGGGGTGGAAGTATTAAAAAACACCATATTAATAGGAATATTCCAATTGTCATCTGTGGGATGATCATTACTAAAAATAATGTTGAAAATTTCATAGTTGATTTTGATATCAATCATTCTATGTATTTTATTTCTTTTTACCAACATTTTATAGATTGTTGATTTATAAATGTTTTGATCAAGGATTTCATGCATGTGTTAACATAACATAAAGTAGATAAATCATTAGAGAATGTAGTGAATATAATATTAGTCATATTATTCAAAAAAATGTTAAAATTAGGGATATACAAATAGTAAATGAATACATGGATGTTTTTTGAGATATTATTGGTTTTATTCATCATTGAGAGGGTGATTTTACTATTGACTTAGTACATACTGTGAAACCTATTTCTAATCCCATATATTGAATTTCTCAAGTGTCTCTTTTAGAATTTAAAATTATATTTTTGGATCTATCAGGTAAAGGTTTTTTTTGACCAATAATAAAACAATGTGGTGTTTCACTGTCTTTTGATAAAAATAAATATGGTTCAATTAGGGTTTTATATGATTATAGCGCCTTGTATGGAATCAATATTTAAAAAATTATGCATTTCCCCATTTCAATTTTTTGTTTAACCCAAAGCTTGGAGCATAGTATTTTTAGAAGGATTAGAATAAGTCAACATACCATCAGTTGAAAGTGATGTTATTAGACATTCCAAATACCGTGTTTTAGACTATAAGGGGGAAATATGATTTTTTATTCTATTTGGTTTATCTAATGCAGTTGATGTTTTTTTGGAAAATTTAAATATAATTTTTCATTATTTATTAGAAATTGTTTTATTTGTATTTATTTTTACGAATTTCTTATATTGTAAAAGTCAATAGGAGAATGAAATACTGGTTAGGGTCGTCTTACAATAAATTAAAATCATTTAAAATGAATTAGGAATTTAGGAATTATGAGTTTTGGATATTAAAATTTTCATTTCATGGAATGAATTTTTTTTGAAGGATGTCATAAAAATTTTCACAATTAAAAAATTGTTTAGTAATTTCCATGAACCAAAAATATCACTATGAATCATTGTTTTATTAGATTAGTGGGTTACTACATGTTGGATTTTGAAAAAATTGTTCTCTTATATATAAAATTGAATATATTAACATGACTATAAGTTATTATCATTTGGAAAAAAGAATATGATAATTAATATTAGATATAAGAAGGAATATTAGTGAATGATCTAGTTTTGGTCCTTCTTGAAATGGTTATATTTTCATTACAAATGATTATTTTTTTAAATGTAATTGGTTGTGTCCGTATATAGAATGATAAAGTTCTCTCATATGATTCACTTCAGTTAAAACTCCATCAATTAAATTATACTACATATGATTTGGAAATATCTGTTGTTTTCCTTTATTTTAAAATTTCAAGGCATTATTTGTGTGGAGTAATGTATGTAATATATACTGATCCACAAATTATATTGTATATATTCATTAAAATGTGATTGATCATTAGAAAAAAATATGTATAGAATTAATCAGGGGAAATTATTTCATGATTCATTACATTTCTAGAAAATTAAATAATGTGGTTAAGTCTTTGAGTTGAAAACGATTTGCAGAATCAACCACAATGCATGTGGAATTTCACAACTCTTATAATGATTAGATGTGTTTATTCATAGAACATGCATATGAAAATTAAAAATGTTTTTTTGTTTTTATTAAAATTGAAATTATTATAAATAATTTAGAGTGTTTAAAAGGTGGAGAATTATTTTTTGGAAATGGTATTATCAGTTAATATGGGAAATTTTACTGATTTTAATATTGATTATGAAGTTGTTTTAATTATTTTAAAATTATTATGTGTTTCTTATGTTTTTATAGTTGATGATATATTTTTTGGCATATGCTCATTATTGTTAATTTTTTGTTCATCTGGGAAACACAATGATGTATATAGACCCTCATGAGTATTATGAGTGGGAGAGTGTAAAAAAAAAGATAATACTGATTTTAATTTGATTTTTTTGAACATCCAGTGGATTGAATAAAAAATATAGTTACCTAAGGGGATTCTTCATCATTTTCAAGTCTGGCAGTGTAAAAGAGACGAAAAAGAAAAATAATTCATGATAGGATCACCAAACAGTTCTGATGAAAATAATGGGATTTTGGTTATTGTAGATTGATAATTTAAATATCAAAATTTCCTTCTGATTCATAAAAAAATAATAATTAGATCAACCTTTTAGACTATTTCTGAAGGAAATTCTCATGTTACATGGAGGTCATATCTCCATTGTTTCAGACCATGATCCTACGTTCACATTCATTTTTTGGAATGGAATTAGAAAGTCATGGGGTATTCAACTAAATTTTAGTATATATTTTAATCTTCAATATGATGGATAGTGTGTGTATAAAAATTCGGCCTTGTAAGATATAGTTATTTCATTCTCAATGGATTACAATGAATGTCGGTGTCAACATATTTTTATTTTATTTTATTTATTATTACAATTTTCATTCAAGAAAAGTTTGGAACCCATTGAGGAAGCATATGGAAAGAGTTTACAGAAACCATATTTTGCAATGAAGTTGGATAAATGATGTTGATGGGACTATAATTGGTAGATTAAATGGATGAGAAAGATGATTTTATTGACGAACACATGTGGAAAAAATATAGTAGTCCTGAAATTAATGTGGATTAGCAGAGGAATGATATTTTTTAGAGGAATGTAATAATGTCTACCATAACATTTCTCCCTATAAAAGTGTGATGTGCTTAGGAGGGATGGGGAAGTCGAGAACCCCATTCCACTAACCATATAAAATCATAAGTAAATTTGAATCATTTTCCCAATGTGTTTTCTTACCTCCGAGGATATCTCATGTTCCCAATTTATTATGTGTTTTATGGTTACAGATATATGTGTTGGATTTTCCTCATCTTTAGTCCCTAAATTAGTTTAATTATAAGAGAATATTTTATTTGAGGAATACCTAGTTTATATTTATGACTATAAAGATTAATTTTTTGAATTAGGTTATCTTCTTGTTTATGAATTAATGGAGAAACCCTATGGTAGAAGAGGGAACATAAGAATTAGAATATTTTTTCAAGGAAACAATATCCCCACGTATTTAACAAGTGAATTAAATTGTGATGATGAAATTTAAAAAATCTTGGAAGGATTTAAAATGCATATTTATTATATATTAAATCATTTTCTACATTTATTTGTAAGAATTATATAGTATCTTTTGATGTAATAAATATGATGTAATTTTAAATTAAAAATGAAATTGTTTTATTTAAGAAACATACAAGTAAGTTTTTGTTGATAATATAAATTTAAATATTTTATAATATTAATTTGATAAAATGATTTTGATTTTCAAAATTTGCATATAAAAATTTTCATTGATTGAAATTTGGATATGTTTTTAGAAAATATTGATAATCAATGAATCGTGAAAATACCAATTTTGTGATGATGTGATGTATTTTTAATTAATTAAGTTATTAAAAAGAGAAAATATGTTTTTAATATTACATTATGTGTCCTTACACTTATTAATTTATATTAATTCCACTTAATTATTTTTTAATAAATTATAATTTTTTATTATGTTTTTGTGTGTTATAGTTGGATTTTTTCTAAAATAAGTTTAAAATGAACATTGAATCACATTTTTAATTAGTTAAAATAATACATTGTGGGGAAATAATTAATTTAAATATATTTAATATATATTATAAAATATTAATTTATATTCATAAAATGATTTTATTTTTCATATAATTAATATAGAATCATCTTTTTCTGAAAAATACCCTTCTAAAAAATCTACCATCTCACAATTACTATGAGATTAATATTAAATTAAATTTCCCCAGTATGTGAAGTATCCTTGGAAACCATGATTGAATATTTTCAATCTGATTAATTTATAATGCCGAATATAGTAAAATTTATTTTCTTTGTAATTTATTTGTGAAAAAAATAAAATGAATTGCAACCACTATTGTAAAAATGAGAATTACCACGTGACTAAACTTAATCATAAGTGAAAAATGACAGAGAGAAATATCAAGGATACCTTGGTTATAAATATTTATACATCATATCTAATATTATCTTGTTTTTGGTATTATGGGAGAAAATCGAAATTGTAAAATTTGTTAGGAATTCCCTATTTAAAAAATTCATATGCTTTCAACTAGCCTGCCAAATAAAAATCTACCACCTCCCCTCCAATAATAATAACCTTTAAAAAACATTGTTTCCTCCAATAAGATGAAAATTAACTTCTCATATTCTACAATCACATCATAGATGACATAATTTAGGTACAAATCCACTGAATCCCTTTGCTTCAAACCAAAATTAGTTACCCGAAAGAGATATAATGTTCATTAATATATGTTTTTTTTATATTCTCGTCCACACCACCTAATGTTTTATTATAAAAAGATTATATAACAAACTCTATACAGAAATTATTATAAATTTTAATGTTAATATATTTACTTACCCTCTCCCCCCACATATCAAATGGGTTATTAAATTATAATCTATTTGCACAGTAGGATTCCATATCATGAAATGATGTCATTCATTTTTTCATTACCACATCTTTTTTTGGAATAATCATGGAAATAATATTTTTATAATATATTAATAAGACAATTCTATATTAGGATTTTTTGTATCAAATAAAACTGTTTTACCTTTTATATTATTGGTGATAAGATAACATCCCTTTTTTTCATGCAAACTACCCCTCGTGAAGTGAAGTGAAGCAATTCTCACTAATGTATTGCATGAAGGTAATAAGGGTAACTATAATGAATAAATATGAAGTAAATGAAATTATTAACAAAGTAATGAAAAAATTTAATTTCTATAAATATAATATATACTTATCTCCTCTTTCTTAACACTCACTAAAAAAGTGAATAAATGGTTCATAGACATGTGGAATACTTCCTCCTTGAAGTAATGTGATTTTTCTTTTTTCACCTGCACATCACAATAATTATATGTATATATCAGTATATAAAATTTATTAATATCGTATTAAAGGTATAATTTTAATTATTGATCGTTAATTGTTCACTTACCTTTTTTACATAATGATCATTGATAATGTGAACAATACTCTAACATACGTATGACCCACCAGGTCCATGACCATAACATGGGTCCATTTTTCATAACCATATTTCATGATCAATTTTTTGAGTGATATATATATATATATAATAAATCTTTCATTATTATTATTCTATTTATGTTTAAATAACAAAATAATTGATGTTAGTCAATATACCAAATGATATTTTGACACATAAGCAGAATATAGCCAAAACACCTGATATAAACATAATTGATTATGTAATTCTATATAAAAAGATGATAATTGAAATAAATAAAATATCAAATATCAAATATTTTACCAATTGACTAAATAGTTAGAATTTTTTTTAATTTAGGTAGAGAATGCCACAAATGAGAATTCGGAATCATTGTAAGTGACTTTTTCTCAACATCATTTCATAGTGGGGTATCTTGATATTTGGAACCTTGATTTTTTATACGTTTTATATAAATATCATTTTACATTTTATTTTATAAATATATAGATTCTCGTGTTATTTAATTTTTTTAATGTTATTTATCAATGGGATTTATAATTAAACATTTTCCCATGTAATAAAAGACTCTTCTTTTATGAAATCATATTTTTATTTTTTCTCTTAAAACTCACTTTCTCTTCCATGTCAATGTATTAAAAATATTTTATATTGACATAGAAGATTTATAATGTACATTTTATACATTATTATAAATGGTATGTAAATGAATATTTTCCCATGTTCTATATGGAATACTTTAACGAATGGAAAAATTAATGTTCTATTTTTAATATACACGACAACAATTACTATTCTTAAATTTTGCCCATTATATTATTTACGGATTTATATTAATAATTTAACGTTTTACATCAATGAATTTTTTTTAATTTTTTGGGTATTTTGTTATTAAACATGGTTATTTAATGTAAAATCATATATTTACATTGATATGGGTTTTTAATAGAAAAGAGACGTTTTTTAATCTAAAAGTTATTTTCATAGGAGTTAGAATGAGTTTTTAGATTTTTTTTATTAAACATTAAAATCATGAAATTTTATATTAATGATATGTTAAAAAGGGATTAAACAATGGGGTTTCCCAAATAGCATTGTGTTAGCCTGATACAACTCATTTTATAGGGTGACCCTTATGGTGTTGGTTTAAATAATAACAACTTATATGATTGGAAATCCTAGATAAAAATATTTTATCTTGTTATATTTCACAATTTCATATGGTGATAATAATATTGGAAGTCATCTGTATGGTTATTCAAATTAAATCTCATTTGAAATGGTTTTATGTATATAATTATCTATGTCAACAATGTTATTTTAATTTCCCTTATTGGTTATTAATGATATTCTATCAATAACCAAATTTTTTGTGTGAAAATATTTTATTAAATAAGCTCAAAAAAATTTAAGACAATGATAAATGTTTTTTGATTTTCTATGTTTTCACAAGACTAATAGTATTTCTTATTTGTATCCCTTAATATTTTATTAATTCTCATCCCTCATTATTAAATGTCTTTCACAATAGTTCAGGACTGAAAAGAGAATGTAATAATCCATGATGAGTTTTGGAAACATTTAATGCTAATAAAATAATTTTTATTGTTTTATAGTATGGAAAAATGGATAATAATCAGAAGTGTGCACATTTAATAATATGGTTATATAATGATTGAGTTATGGGATAATTCTAAAAATTGTAAACTTAAAAAGTTTCGGGAATTGAAATACTCAAAATTCATGACTAAATCTCAAAATTATGTAGTTTTTAAGGCTAGATATGTATACATCACATGGGTTAATTGACATTGATTTTAATGTAAATATTGAATATGGTCTTGAGTGTAAAACTATTTCAATTATTTTATTCTTGTATAATTTTTTAGGAACTCATTTTCCCACGAACAATGATATTTATTAGTAACAAGTGTATGATATAAAATATTTTTATGGGTGTCTTGATTTGATATTATTAGAAAATATCCATCTGATGTTAATTTTGAGAGAGATAATTCATGGATTAATGATATTATAAATTAATGTATATAAGAGGAT
Organism: Viscum album; assembly: GCA_963277665.1. Lineage (NCBI taxonomy): Eukaryota > Viridiplantae > Streptophyta > Magnoliopsida > Santalales > Viscaceae > Viscum > Viscum album. The sequence goes on along the minus strand of OY728119.1, from coordinate 1,004,771,593 downwards.
GCATATTATTAAAAATGAGATTTTGTATATAAATGGTTTAATATTTTTTTGTAGGTAAAATTTTATAGCGGAATTTCTATATTTGTGTAAGATGAAGGTTATATTGTGTTGGTTTTGTTGGTAAATAAAATTACCATAATACTATTTGAGAACATATTAAATTTGTTGCTTATGTATTGATAATATTCTTATTTTACCACCTTTTTAGTCCCATTATCAATGTTTATATGTATAGAATATTTATTAGAACCAAAGATATGGAATATGGAATAAATTTATTTTATTCAAAAAATCATTCAATATATACAATTTTATATATTCATTATATTTCAACAAAAATTATTTCTTTTCCGATAACATATTTTAGTAATGCATAAAAATATTGATATATAAAAATCATTACTATAAGTATGATATATAATGGATATTTATCATAAAAAAATGATAACTTCCAAACCATGACTAAAATATAGAGGAAGATGAGGTATGTAATATATAAATTAATGCACCTATATAAAAATTTCATTTCATTAATGGTATAGTTTTATATTTGTATAAATAAAATGGGAAGTTCTCGTATGACCACTATAATGACAAATTTTGGATTTTTAGATATCACTATAAAAAATTAAATATAATATGTATAATATTAGTGTACTCGATAAAATATTAAATCATATATAATAATACTAATTTAATAATTCCATATAAAAAATTTAAGTTTTTATTTACAAATACATATTATATTTTAGTGTTATTCTATATAAAAAAATTCATATTTCATGTTACTTTTTAGTAAACAAATATTTAAAATATATAACTAATTCTTTTTATGGAAACCATTATTTTATAAGTTATTATAAATATTTTATAAATAAATTTTTATCTGATTCTGAGTTATTTTTTCTGAAATAAATTTAAAATTTAAAATCACCTAATTAAAATTGAACAACTTCAAATTTAATGAATATTTTTTTTAATTTTGGATAAAAAGGTGAAAGATAAAATATTATTTAGACATAATATATGATTTATAACATCCTACCCATTTCTATCTATATAATTACCTCTTTTATAATATATTTATAACTTATTATTATTATCATTTATCTCTAGAAATTAGTTCATATAGTATCTGATTATGTTCCCCTTCCACTAATAATTTTTACCCATTTTAAAATTTCTTTTTCAATTTATGTTTCCAATTAAATTATCAATAAATATAAATACTTTTTCTCAATATTCATTTAATATAAATAGAAATTTTTATTTTATTTCTTTACAATCCATTTAGTATACTAGGAAAAAATCATAATTATAGTAATCCATATAATATATTGATTTGAAATCCATAATTATTTATTGTGTTAGTTCCATTTTGTATATGATATTTTTATGTGGGGGAATCAATCAATGTTGTTCTAATATATATAATTTTTTAAATGGATCAACATTTATAGAGGAATGTATAGGGGTGATATTTATATTTTCAAAATTAAACCAATGGTACTGCTGCTCTGGATAATGGGATTTCCCAAATTAATAGTTATATAACTATAATGAAATTACAAATTATTGGTTTTATATCATACTTTATAGAGTATGTATATCAATTATTATATTTATATGGCTATGATGAATAATTTAATAGATACATCAAGTCCATGTGATACAGTAAATTGATGAAATGTTTAAAAATATTTGATATAGGGTTACATATACCATATTACATTATATATTGACCCTATATACATTTACAAAAATAAAATCGATATTTATCACAATTTATGTATATTCCCTTTACATGATATTATATATATGTATAGCCATATCTATTTCATGTGGGTTAAAAATGATGATGATATCATTTTTACAAATGTTTAATTTCATTTGATTGTGTGTATATATATCAAGTATTATGATGAGATTTTATTCACTAGGAGAGTTTTCTGAAAATTATATATCACTCCAAAGCGTTGTATTAGGATTAATCTTTCTATATTTGATTATATGATGTATCTCTTGTAATCCTAAAATATATAGTTCATTTTATAACATAATTAGTAATATATTCTGCATTCTTAGTCCATGAGCTTTCCTAATATTCATATGATGTTCAATTTTAGGATTTTTTTATTTATTATACATAATTGGAATTTGATTCTTATTTTATTGTTATTTTAGGATGTATCTTATGTTTTATAGTGTTTATTTTTTCTAAAAATGCACTATATTACTATAAGACATATATTGGAAATTTAAATCTCAACCATTCATTCTCTGCTAGTCATAGATGAATATTGAAAATTATAACTATGAATAAATCAAGCATAATCAATGAAAGAAATTATAGTAGTACATAAATAAATTTTAAATTTATTTTGAATATATACATAATTTTAATGTTAACTAGAAATATGTATTTATGAATTGAGAATATAAATTAATATATGAATATAATTTATCATATATTTAAAACTAGGTTTAATTGTATCAGTATATGGTGTTTCAATTGAGATAAAGAATATTTTTTTATTTATATAGATTTTTAAAATAAGGATTAACAGAAAACCCATTATTCTAGGGAACATGAAAAAATTGCATTCATAAGTTAGTAAGGTCATATATGTATCTGTCTATATCAATGGAAGTATATTGTTTGTTATTATTTCTCTATCATTATTTTTTTAAATTAAAAGTGATTGAAGGGGTATAAATATTAATAATTGGGAAAGAAACAACATCATTTGAAATAGAAATTTTATAAATTATAAAAATATTCAACAATATACCATGGGATTTTGGATCAACATGGCTATTTTGGATGAATTAATCATATCATTTCCAAAAACATAAATCAGGAATAATTTCAAAAGATTAATCTCATATTTTTTATATGGTGTACCAATTCACAAGATACAAATTATCATCATTTATTGAGTCTGTAGAGTCACTAGCCCAAATTCAAATGATCAATTCTTTTGAGAAATTATTTTTGGTACAATTGATATAAAGGAATACAAAGGTAGTGATACAGATCAATTACATCAATGGTGTGGGACATCAGCAGAGAACAATGATCTATATATCAAAATGATTGAAATAAATAGTATTTTTTGTGTGAGAATATATTATTAAAAAATTATAAAAATATATTTGTATTACATGATATTACAAATAATGGGATGATAAAAAATGACCTTATTTAGAAGTAGACTTAGGTATTTGGGAAATGTTTTCTAATATTACTAGGATATCTTAGCATATTTCCATATATATCATTTAAATGGATAATATTATTGTGATATATTTTTTGTGTATAATAAATACACTTGAATTAATTGAAAATATATGCTCTTAATACCTATATAATAACTACCATATATTTCAGAACATTTTTCCACAAGATAATCACTATACCAAAAACCTGTTTCACCCACAAGGTCAAAATAAAACCATCTCAGGTGGTTTATATGTACATGTTTTTAGAAAAACATAATAAAATACAAAAAATTATTACAAATATACTTAAAAAACAGTGATAAAAAATTTATAACATTTGAGGATAAATATAAAATGATTTTTAATATTAAACTAAATTATTCTTTATCAAATTAATATTTTATGAATTTTTATACATTCTATCCTAATAATATATTCAACTGATATAAAAATATAATATATAATATGATGGTCTATAAAATAATATATATTCATTATTAAAATTTGATATTGGTATGAAATAATATTAATAACACATATGTTTTTAAATCATCATTATCCCCAGAAAAGAGTTTTCAATTTAATTTTTTTTGTTCATATGAAATATAGATATTAAATTTTATTAATTTTATTTAAAAAAATAACATATAATTTTTATTTGTAATTTCATAATTATATTTTCATATATCTTTGGGTTTTTTCTAAAAATTCATTTTTAGGGGAATAGTTTAATATATCAAATTTTCTAATAATTTTACTTATATTAAATTATTAGTATGATTATGAAATAAAAAATAATGGATCTTTTTTAAATATTTTATAAATTTAAATTATGTTTTTTAAAATAGTGGATATAGTTTTCAAACCCATGATTAATAATTTATAACCCAAGTAATATGTTTGTAAAAATAGTTAAAACATTACAAAAATATTATATAATTTTTTTCAAAAAAAATTACAAATTAAACTCATTAAAATTTATTTGAAAATTGGAATCTTTAAGAAATGATTAAAATTTAATTTTCAATTATTCATTCATAATGAATATATCACCTTTAAGAACAACTATTTACCCATGTAAAAGCGTATATTGAAACAATCACCATACATGTGGTAATGGTCTTGAAACATGTTAAAAATGTAATTATAATTGTGTGGTTTCCGATATTATTGACAATATAATAGGATAAGATAAATTATTTTCTATTTTTGGGGTTACATGACCATTTTTGTTTGATCCCTTTTTATAGTTTAAAAATATTATAATAAATTAAATTCTCATCACTTATAAAAGGTGTATCTAACCAGTGACTCAACTACAATATAAAAAATTAGTTTTGTTCTGAAACAATTCAAAAACTTTTTCCCATACCATAAAATTTTACTCTTATTTTATTCTGGTCACAAGGTAGCAGCCTTCTAATTATTTTATATGGTATCAAATTAGATAAATAGAAAATTACCTATCTGAGTTCCATATTTTTACTATAATATTTTCTATTATCACTCATTCTCAAGTTTATTATTTATTATATTATTTATTTAATTAAATAATAAAAAAATAATTAATTTTATAATATAGGTTCAATAAATATTATCAATCAGTCTTCTACACCATTTGAAAATAGAAAATGATAAATTTTCTTGTGTACGCACTACCACCTCAATGATGTTAGGTGAAATTTTTTTAGATTCTTTCATAAAAGGAGAAGAAATCCATTAATGTATAAATATGATTTTATTGACAGTAATATTTTCAATTTTATAATAATTTAAATTCATTTTAATGTTTTTATGGAAAAAATCACTATCTAATTAATAGTTTTAAACAAGAAAACTAAGTGAAAAACATTTTATCTATACTCTGTAATTTACTCAAATCCATGACTAAATTTATTACATATTTATAATAATGATATAACATACTAAAAGTTGTAAATTATATTATTATTTTAATTATATATTTATATTGAAAATAAATCACCTCATTATCATTAATATTCATGGTATGTTCAATTTCTGGTATACATGACCACATAAATGATAATTGATATGAAATTATTTCAAGGATTTATATAAAAGAATAATTAATTATTTAATATGATATAAATAAAAAATAACTTTTGTTCTTTTCTAGAATAGATGCATAAAAATTCAATTCACCATTTAATAAAAACATAACATTAGTCAAGAATCAACAAAAGAGAACATCGTTCATTTTATATACCAAAATTATTAATGAGACAAAAACAGAAAAAATAGAAACAAAAAGGATAATCTTCAGTATTACCTTATAGAAAATTAAAATATTTTGTGAAGAAGAAGAATAGAATAAAAACTAATACTTTCATGACTATAATGAAACCACTATAAATCGTTAATGTTTTTAAACTCAGGATGTGGGTAAATATGTTCAAAAAATAATATATATATCCATATATATATAATTTTTATAATTTTTGATTATAAAGGGTTATAGTAATGAATATAGATTTGGGTATATCATTTACGAACATTATTAAATTATAGAGGATGCATGGTGAATGTGATAAAAATCATAGCCAAGGTAAAGTTATTCGTCTAAAACAACCTTCAATAAAGATTGCATTTATATAATGAAACATTCCTAAATTTTATAGAGTATCTACTTCAAAAATATATTATAATATCAAATAATATAATTGAATATGGAATAATAACATTAATTCATGCTATATCTTTTTGTGGCCTATAATTGATAGTTTCTATAAAATATAAATATTTTTATAACTCAGTATTCATTAAGAGTAAAAAATATTACCTTATGAACCATCCTTCATTTCATATGGTAAATTCTATTTATATAATTTTTTTCCAAATACCCTTCAAATAATTCATATATATGAGAAATCGTTCCCTAAAAAAGTGATACTATATGATGGATAATTCTAATTTTTCTAAATAATGGTTTCCACTAATTGTACATATTTTTCAACTATTTCAATGTTCTAAATTATATATTGAAATTATATAATATGTTTTCTAATGTGAATCCAATATTTTTGTTTACCTTTTTAAAAAAATAATTTATTGTTACCCTTATTTTTTTGTGGGAAATAATCGAGGTATTTTTAAAAATATTATAAATGTTTTCAATCATTTAAAAATCCTTTTTCCATCATATCCAAATTAATATTTTGTACAATTTTTTTTCATGTATTTATAATTAAATAATATTTTTAAGTGTTATAGTTTCCAATTTTTTTACATCACCTCTTAATATAATGATATAAAACTGGAAAATAGGGTTTTCATTAATTTATAAGATAAATGAGTTCTTTAAAATATATTTTAGGATTTATATATTGTTTTTTACTTTATCTCAAATGGATTTATTTATTTAGAACTTATTCTTGTTTTGAGAACCTTTAACATATCATAGGAAAAAACTATTGGGTGTTTCTGTTGTGGGTATCAACCATTTAATTTCATGATTTCAGTTTTGGTGAAACCTCAAAGAAATGAAGTGAATATATATTTTTCTTTCAATGGTTTCATTATGTTATGTTATTTTGTGATTTCTGATAGAACTTATATATGTTTAATATGATGGGTGGTGTCAAATATATACGTCCTATAGATAGTGAAATATTTTATGTTTAAAGATATAATGTATTTAGTGCATATAATTGGGGTTTAGCTATGATCAAAGGGTTTTGAAGGTGTATAATTGCAGTGTAGTTATGATCACAATGTTTTCTGTGGGTATAATTGTTGTTTAGAAAATATTATGTAGTTTCTTATGGGTGTAATTATTTTTAGTCATTCTCACAAGGTTTTTCATGAGTTTGATTTTGGTTTAGTTATACTGACAATGTTGTTCAATGGAATAATGTTGGTTTTCTCTATTGATACAAGGTTGTGTGTGTTTATAATCATGGTTTATTAATAATCAGATGTTTTTTTGTATATTTATAGTTTATCTATGTTTATATGGATATTTATTGTTATAATTGTATATTCTCATATGATTGTGAATGGGTATAATTATGTTTAGGTTCTGCATAATAATATATGTCTGTATATTATTATGGATAAGCTATTAAATAAATGATATATATTATTATTCATATGTTTCTAAAAATTAGCATAAATTTTATTTATTAACATGTTATGATTTTTTGTTGATATTTCATGTAGTTTTTTATTATGTTATGGTGGATCTCTTATGAGCCCTCTATTCTCAACAGAACCAAAACTCTTCTATGTGGCATCACCATATCCTTCCTCATTTATTTCACCTCTTCTCGCCTTTTTTTATTTCACATCCTCTACTCCGGTGATTTCCATTCAACTTTTTGAGCATCGTTCTTGGAGTTCTTGCAATGAAGCATTGTGATGTTGTATCTTTTATGGTAATAATGGATATGCATTTCTTATATGTTTTCATTACCATATACTTCATTGACACTGGGGTTCCTTCCCAGATTTGGCCTTGACATTGACTTATGGTGTTTTTTCACCGATTTCACACCTGCAGAGTTCCACATCAACATACCTTTCGTTATTATGTAATGATCCTGTACTTAAGTTGGATTTGGAGCATTTTGGGGATGATGAGAATCAGGAGATGCATCTTTCCCCACACATTCAGCGATGGATTCTCTCATGATTGTTGGTAGTATTTATTTCGTCGTGTCTTAGCTCTCTTATAATGGTAGGTGATTCCTGGTTGTACTAGTTTCTTTTGGTGACTGTTGGAAGCGGGATGTTTCCATAGTGGTAGACTACTTACTGGAAATCATGCGTTGGTGACATTTTAGTGTTTTGTTTGTGCGGTTCAGGGTGACTTTCAAGGGGAGTCAGTGGTGATGATGTCACCACGACTTCATGGTGGTGAGGAATATGTCACATTATGGTGACATAGAAATTTGATGGGTTGTTTCCTTGGGATTTTTATTCCTTGTGTTTGGGCCAGTTTTTATTCGTATTGCTCCCTCAAGAACTCTCCTATTGTACCTATAATTATCTAGGTATTCTAATTTTTTGTGGGTTACCTCTCAACATTTTTCAAAGAGGATTTTTGGGATCTTGGCCCACCCAAAATTTTGGTTGAGTTTATCTAGGCCTATAATATTGTAATGGGTTCTACATTAACGTAGATCAAATGAGATGTATGTATTCAATTTCTTTTTTATTAAATACTGGGGGTGGTCCCTAACCTATTTCAGTATGTAATTATGTTGTAGTATCATAATTTTTTTATCATTACATGTTTCTATGACATTTATTTATTTCCTTTCTTTCGTTCTATTATTATATTACACTATCCTCAATTTTCAACAATGATTCATTATTTTCAATTATTATACTATGATATAATTATATGGTATTCTTCAGTGAAAATGTGTTCCCTCTTGTTTATGATAAAGTAGTTATGACGAGTTCCTATGTTTCCCAGACTAATACTTAGATCATGTGTATTTACTATATTTTTTTCCAATGGTTAGGAATATGATTATATCATATGTAATTTATAAGATGTGGTTTACCATAACATGGTTATCAAAAAAGTATACTAAGGGTTATAAAATAATATTGTTATATAACTAGTCTCAATGGTAGTGAATCCTTTGGTCTTCATGATTTGAAACTCTTTATGGTGATTGAAATATAATATATGGAATAAATTTGTGATTTATATATTTCTATCATGAGTCATCATATTTAAAAAAAGTGGAACATTAATCTCTAATGGTGGATGATGATATAAATATTATCAGAAGTGTTGTGGATAAAAAATATGAAAAGTTTAATGAAAAAAATTTATAAAAATACAATAGAAAATTTTATAATTTAATCGAATTTCCATTAAATGACATGTTAACCAAGTGTGATAAATGTAAAATTTTTTATTAAACTTACCAGTATATGTTTTCATAAATGAGAATGGTTGATCGAGACTATTTTTCATTTTATAATGAAAAGTAACCAAAACTGTCATAATAGATCATTTATAAAGGGATAATGATGATTGTGAGAACCAAAGTATATGTTTAATAAATAAATAGAAAATGGATTATTCATAAAAACCATAATTAATAGAATTTATGAAAAATATAAATTCTATGAAATAAATCCCCAATGTTAAATTTCATTCTTTTTCAATCATTACAATATATGTATAGTCATTGAGTTACATAGTGGAATACAATATAACATTGAAATCAAAGCTAAAATACATATTAATTAATATATGTACATGACTAATATCTTTTAAATGAAAAATCTATATGAATCTAGGATATTATTAATAATATCATATAAAACTATTCATGATGTATTTGTATTTAAAAATAATATTATTTATTTTCATTTGTTTTATCTTATTCTAAAGTATTATTACATATTAGAATACTTGTTTACCATAATTATAGGAGTTAGGACCACATAGGATATACACCACCATTATAGGTTACTAATTTTGGGGGTAGTTTTCTCTAATTTAAAACCATTTATTCCACACGTATTTTTCTAGTTATGTACAAGACTATATTTTTTTTTTGTTTTATCTGATGCTAAACTATTATATTTCATTATTTTCTTTTTGTACAACCACTAAATTAACTAAATAATTCACATTGTCTTCATTCAAGAAATATTGTGATAATTACATGTCAATATCTTCATAATGATCATTGAAACATTATAGTTCACCCACTGGTCAAACAGAAATCTAATTGATCATGTGGTTTGTAAACCTACCATGTGAGGGCATAGTTACATGACTTATCATGTGGTATATAGTCAATCCTTCTTTAAATACATCTCTATTTATTCATGTTTTCACATGTGTGTTAGTTATACTATAATTCACAAACTATCCATTATAAAATTCATATATATATATATAATTATCTTCAATATAATGAATGGAATACATTTAAAAAATTTATTCATCATAGTTATGTATAAATGTTTTTATTATGAATATTATTTTCCATATAACTCACACTCATGAAGAAACATTTCTCCTTAATAATATTTCTTAAATAATTGTGCCTATAAAGTTTATTTAAAATACACACACACAATATTCCATGTAATTTGACAATTATAAAAATGGATCTTAGGATATCTTTTTATACCATAAACATCTTATTCACAACAGATTGAAATATATTGATGATAATTTCATGAAATAAAATAAATATCACGTGATGTGGGTTTATTAATCAGACACTTTTTTTGGACATATATTACTAATGACGTGTAAATATTTTCCAACTTCATCTAACTCTTCCATTTTCTAATAAATATTTCATTTATCATTATCTCCCCATTACTGATAATATATTTAGCACACAATGAGAAAAGGTATTAATTTATTCTTTGAAAATGTTGTATCTACAATATCTCTATAAGTCTACATGATCCATACATGTTGTACAAAACATTATTATGTGATTAAGACAATAAATCTATCCATTTTGAATAAAACAATATTCTAAAATGTTTAAGGACTACGCAAAATTCAGAAAATATATTCAATTATATTTGAGGATGATACCAATTCTTATAGAAATATATTATTTTTCAATAATGAAACTTCTACACTTACTTCAATAAAATCTTCAAGATCACTAAATTTCCATCCCAAATCCATGTTCTATGGATTTGTTCATAATTGTTTAATTTATTTTCAATGCCTATAATTTTGACTGAAATTTTAACATATTTATATAATAAATTTATTTTTCATTATAATATATTATTAATTTTAAAAAATGATCCATTTAAACGACACTAGAACACACATATTTTAGAATATATCATATATTTATGATGAGATAATTCACTGCATCTACTTATATATATGATCATCTCCCCAACAAACGATGGACTTATCATGATCATCATAATCATAGATCTATTAAAAAGATAAATCAAATGATATTTAATATTGAAAATACAAAAAATGAAAATTCATAATATTTGTGTCCAAAATCAAGAACCTATACATTTTCCACAAATATGATCATATGGAATAAATTACATTTGAATTTCAAATTTATGATTATGAAATGGATGTTATCCCCCTCACATTGCTATTATTTTTTGATAGAGATCACTTACATCAATGTCATAAATTATGTTCCTGTAATTATATTTTATAAAATACTTCTTGATATATTAACCATAGTTGGTTGATTATTTATTTGTATTATAACCAATTTATCTATGTTATTCATTAATAGGTTAGAAGCATCATATAATGATTTCGCTTCATTTATCTATATTAAAATTTAAATACATAAAAAATTATGCCACTACGTTTCCCTCATTTATATAATGAGAATAAAAATATTGAGCTAATTTTCTCAATATTGTTTCTTCAGTCTTCATACAAACATATTTGGTCATTATATCTGAATTTATTTTTGATTACATGGGTCATCTCTTATCATATTATTCGTCATATAGAGACAATTTAATTTAAAATAGAGTTCATAGATAATACATTTTTAATTAAATTATGTTATGATTAATATAATGGATGAATAGATAGACATTCATTATCATTATGATCATCCTTCTTACATCCATCATATATAAACTCATTAACATATGGGTTGTATTTTATTGAATACCACTCATGAAATTATGGATTTTTATGTGAAACTTATTCGTTTAAATTGTAGCATCCTATTTTATGTCCCACTTTAATCATTTTTTCCATCTCTAAATATGTTTATTTTTTAAATGACATCGGATTAATTATTATCTTTCTTGGAGTCATTAAACGTAATCATGTGAGTGTCTTATATCTAATGAATCCTTTTAGTTTTTTGTATTCCACTTGACCTTCTTGGGATTATTTCTAGGGAAGATTCATAACACTTATTTGTAATCTATTTAATTCTATATACATTTGCATTTCACTTTAACTTATTTTACAATGATATAACTTATTTCATTACCTTATCTTAAGGTATTTTTTTATAATTTGGCATTGAAATATTTTATGATGAGCACACACAATCTCTATGTCAATAACCACTATACAAACACCAATAATCTCTAAGTATCTAAAATATTTTAGAGAAAGAAGAATTAATTTTATTTAGATATGGTTAATGAATATTCTTTGGCATGTTCAGCTCAGATATGGGATTCGATTATGTTTTAGTATTTATAGTTTGGTAGCAAAAAATATTATCACTGCTTATAAACCAATTATAGTACCATCAATTATGAGTATAATCATATTTCTTTATATCTTATTCCTTTAGTCTAGATTTTTTAAGAGGATTTTTATTCACATATTTAAATAATGGTTAGGATTTTTTGGCAGAACCATATTCAATTCTTCTATCCAACATAGACATGATGGTAGAATTGTCTTCATTTTTCATCATCCATACATATATAGATAACCTTTTCCATCCCTCATGGTCTATAAAAATAAATATAGAAGAAAATTTGGAAATAGTTAGGGATAGTATCCTTCCATAAAAACATCACAAAATGATGAAATGATACTATATGCATATCATATTAGATTTTTAATAGTTGAATATTTGGTAGAATATTTGGTGGGACCAGATAATGTATCTATCTTTTGTGAAGACAAAATATGTGTTATTTTATAAAGTAAAAATTTATATATGAATGATTAAAACTACATATTTTCGGTGTTATTTTGATCTTCAACTATAATACCTTTCTATTCACAATTCATATTAAATATGTCAACATTTTAATCATCAATATTATTTATTTCAAAAACCAAACATTCATGTTCCTAGATACTCTTTGATAGTCATTCCAATTTTTCATTATAACCTATTTTTTTATTCCGTATAATGTATTAATAGCAACTTTTATATTATAGGGATTTTCAATGAATAGATATTATCATATTGACCACCTAAAAATTATATTTATTTATCTCTTCCTAGGAAATTTAAACCGCCTATTATTTACTTTAGATACCATATGTTTAATATTATTCTGTTTTCGGAAAGAGAGATATTTTTCACATAATATTACATTATTTCATTTCATTATTTAGTATTTTCTTGTTTGAAATTGAAATATTTTTTTGGATAGTCCTAACATAATAAAACATATAATCCTAATAAATACAAGAAAAAAAATTTCAATAGTTAAAAAATTAATGTACATAATCTAATACAGCTAAAACATTTACTAATTAATGTTTTTAAGAAACTATGTGAATTAATAAATAGTTAGCGGGTGAGTGATTCAGTGATATTTGAATTTTAACTAAATTAATTCATTTTATTCCTTCAAAAAATTATTTGGTTAGGATCTTGAATCAATTATTTTATTATCCATTTCTTGTGAAATTAGTCATATGAAAGGAAATGCTATAACACATTTTTTCAAGGAAAACTACTCAATAAGAGTATCAAGAACATCTTCTATTTCGTAAAGGTTAATATAAAGATTCTATACCATATTATAGTCATAATTAATGTATTTTTATTTTAAAATAAACATTAATGAATGTTTTCTTCCCTACACATTAGGTGGGGGTAGTAAAACAATCTCGATTTCTGGCATTTGTGAAAACTAGTTCAAATGCTGCTCATGTTTGTTCCCTATACTACTAGTGTCGAATGTGTACATATTATTCTTGTTCTTCAATAAATTATGAATTTCATACAAAATATTTTAATTTTATTGATTTTCATATTGATTATTTGTTTATCCCTCTTATATTATAAATTATATAATAGAAAAAAACAAATATCTCTTCTTTTTCCTATGTAATCAATGTATTGAACAGAATGTTTGGTGTATTTATAGTAGATGACTGAGTTGATACATTAATTGTAAAAATAACTTACTTACTATCATCCTCTTTTTATTTTCCTCCACTGGATAGATGGACTCTAAAAAATCAATGAATACTAGAATTATCATTACTTTCATCTTCGTCTGAACATCATGGTCAACTAGTCCGGTTCTTCTTATTTTTAATATCTATGTAAATATGGAAAACAACTTGATTTTTTCTTATTATTATTATTTAATGCATAATATATATAATTTTTATTACATATTATCATTTACTGAAAAAATATATGAATTTTACAATTGAGTATTATCATATTCAACTTGACACTATTATATTTTCCCTTAAATGATTTCTAAAGAAAACAAATAGTTTATTTTTATTCTTTGACTTACAATATATATATTTATAAATAATAATAAAACACCACTTCTTTATATGTATAACATATTCCACTATTTTAGTTATTATTTATTTTTCACAATGTAATATGGTTTTTCTAACTTATCTATATTTTCTACAAATCATGAAATTCCATAATTTCGTTCTATAATTTTCTTATCATCCATTTTTAAAAATACATAAAGACTCAAACTCTTACAAATATCATTGTTATACAAACTCCACAAGAAATATTTTCATAAGGAAAAAATCCTAAATCTATAACTGTATAAAATATTGACATTTAATGTACATTATCACATGAATATTAAATATTAGATGCTTATAGTTGTGCCTCTTTTGTTTCACAGTACATAGCTCACGATTCATCATTCCTCTTCCATCACTAAATGAATGTAATCAACAAAAAATTCTCAATATTGTGATTTTCCTAAAAATATATCTACTATATGTTTCATTAAATAGTCTATATCTTCATGATAATTATCATTAAATATATTACTTTAAAAAGTACCACATTTTTTGAATCAAATGATTCAATAATACAAGGTGAAAAGAACATCAAAAATATCATATTTAATTTTATATTATATTATAAAATAAAAATGTAAATTTTCATTTTATTTGATAAAATACATATTGGAATAAAATTATCTTTTAGAATTATACAGATATGTGAAAAAATACCACTTAATACATATTATTCTAAAAAACACAATCATTGAATGTAGCAAGATCAGCTACATGGAAATTCCCATATGTGACTCTCATATTTTAATAATCATTATTCGAACATAAATATATTTTAATTTATAATAAATCATGATAACTAAAATAATGTTCTAAAAATATTTTCATTTTTAGTACACAATGAACTATATGATATCTCAATATCCTAACACTGTGCTTTCCTATGAACATTCCTTCAATTTCCAAACTATATTGGATATAAAATGTTTTCACATACATAATGAAATTTTTGAACATGGATAATTACTATTTTGTGGTATTCAGATGTATATTATTTTATGTGGGGAAGATTCATCCCTAGGAAATTTATATATGTAATTTATTCTCTAATGTTGATCTATTATCATACGTAAGAAATTTACCTATGTGAGTAATTGAAATAGGAAGAAAATTCATCTAAACATATTCACCAACGTTACTAGACTACCTAAATGAGAAATATACATATAAACTAGGGAATTCAAGTATAGTGATTAAAACATATGACTAGATTTCCCATTTAACCAACTCATATAATCTATATGGAATTCAATATATTCATTCACATATACATGAATGAATATCATATGAGTTTTTTTAAAAATATAAATCAAACGTCAAAATTGTAATTTGTGGGTTTTTACATCTTAAAAATGATTACAGACATCATTTATTCAATATTTTTCACCTCTTCTATCATTACCAATTCAACTAAGAAACTCAATGAATGATTCACAAAAAATAGTACCGTAAAATTTGAAATAGATGAGAACACATCACATTGTGTTAAATGAATTATTTATCTCATCATTCTTATATTAATTCATTTAATAGAGTGAAAATTTAATTAATCTATATTCATATCGTGTTTCTAGACATATCTCCATCTGTTTGAATGTGGATTGGTTAATGATAAGGTATGATATCTTGGAAGAATTACCTACTGCATGCTAAATAAGAAATCCTTCATATGGTGGGCTCACATTTCATCATTTTTTCCCTTGTGTGACCATGAGACAACCCTTCACAAACCAACCCTCAAAATAATTCTCACTGTGCATTTTTAGTTATCATAAAAAACATGGATAGAACACAATTATAAACTCATTCAACATAATTTTTGTAAAACATTATCACTATAACCATCATTCTGAATTTAAATAAATTTATTAAAAAATAGAATTAAATATATTACCAAAACTCCCATGCCATGAATTTTAATGAATCATATTCAAATATATTCTACATAAATATTTTATAATCGTGAAGAAAATATTCACGATCTCTTTATCTTCAATAAGACTATTCTTCCTAAAATATTTACATCTATTTAAATTATTTCCTTGATTATTAATAAAAATCATTAAATATGTGATAAATACTAGGTTAGTATTAGATATTAATTTACTATTTCATAATCAATCATTTATATTAAGAAATATGTTTTTATTTAAAAGTAAACATAATATCCCTTTTATTGGAGAAGTATTACTGACATTATAACTTTTATGAACAAGAACATGTGAAATATGCTGTAAATGTACATTCGGAATATAATAAATATTTTTTGAATATATATTAAATAGTTGTAAATTTTTTTTAAAATATTTATAATAATTTCAACAAGAAGTAGATGGACCCCCAATAAACAGCGATGGAGTTATAAATCAAATCCATTCCCATATCTAACCCCATTCCAATGGATGTATATTTGATGAATCATATATAGTTATAAGTTATAAATAAATAAATAATTTAACGCACCCTATATGTAATCTTATATAAACCCTAATTTAACATTAGATGGTACACCTATATATTTTTTAGATGAATACGAAATTTATGAGTTTCCAAAAAAAAATATTGATAGTTAAATGTTAATCTTAATCATGAAAAATCTTGTTTACCATCATAATAGTGCATAAATATTCTTCACTATTGATATATAGTCTATATATCAGTATATATTATTTAAGAAATTATACATTTCTATGTAAATTATTTTTCACATGACTTTTTTTCACTTCCATTATATTTTATTATATTTATATAAAATTTATTTACCATAGTAATATTAAATTTCATGATTAATAAAATAAAATATTATTACTATTAATTTGTTATATAAAAATTTATTCCAAAAATAATTGTGAAGTATGGGTTTCAAAAATGTGCTATTTTAAAGTGATTAATTATTTTTTGATTGTTTTCTATATTCATTAAAGATGGGTTAATATAATTTTCAGTTTTTGTACCATGTTAAAACAAAATATTAAAAGTAAATAAACCCAAATTAGATAATATATATATACATTTAAGACTGGTTTCAATCCATATTTATGAAATGTATTCACTGTTTTTTATTAAAATGGAAATATTCAAGTGTTTGTGAAACTATTTCATGGAATTAGAACACACTAACAATGTTCTCAAGTAAGTAGGTGTTCCTTGATTATATAGTGTGGTGTGATTAATGTATCTAAGAGATAAATAAAAAAATGTATTGGGGCCTTATAAAAAAAATATCATTATAAGGTTAAGGGTGTTTTTTTAAAAATTATTATTTAATAATTGGACTTGTTCATTCCTTATGATATGTTATGATATGAAATCATATATATCTTATTACTAAAAGACTGTCGGGAATAATGATTTACCGAAAAAACTACACAATGACTCAGGAGGGTTGTAGTGTGTTCACAAAATTTTATTCACATAAAAACAATTATCTTCTAATTTATAAAAGGTAATAATGTTTTTTCCACATGAATATCATGAAAATAAAATATAAATAAAAGATATGACAAATGAGTTTTATTTTAGATTAGGGAACTAACATCACCATGTCCAGTCAACAATTACTAAATACTTATAGATTAGAGATTTTCCATACTAGACAACATTTATTCATGGATTTCTAAAATTTCTATAGGTAGTCATCACATTTTATAAAATAAGGATATTTTACTAGGATCTTATAAGGATTTAGATAATGAAACCCATTAATAATTTGTATAAGGAGTTCTCACATCTAATTGTATGATAGAATATGAATTTTTACAAAATATATATTATTTTTTGAAGATGTGACTAATATAGGAGAAGTTATTTTCATGATATAAGATAACAGAGAATAATTTCATGCAGAGAGACTACTGAATAATCCAATATTAAACATTGAATGAAAATATATAGAATATGAATCTACATCATCACTCATCTAGATCATCGATGAATCTTTAAATAGATTTATCTTATGAGTTGATTATGAAGGTTTTGTTCTTGTTCACATAGTTTAATATTTTACCAATTTTTTAATATTCTTGAATAATTTTCTCACCCTAATATTATTAAAATTATAACAAAACAATTGAGGCTTTGGAATAAAATTTGAGATGAAATTTTCATAAAAATACAATAACCAGAGTACTGCGAAATTAATCTTTAAGTAGTATTTTCTTCTCTATGTGATTTCTACAATTTTTTTAAAAAATAACCATTAATTTATTTTTTAATATTTAATGAATAGTAAATATCCTTAAAATTAACAAAATATAATCCAATGATAAGAAATATGAATATTTCAGAATGTAGTTATTTGATTCTAGACCACTATTTAGCTTAATTCTACATATATGAATTCATGTTGATGAATTCGTCCTTGTATCCATTCTTCATTTACAAAAACTCATTACATTAAATAATAAATAACCCTTCTTTATTAGGTAGATGAATTTTGGAATATATGCATCAATCATGTACCAGATTAAAACCATGTTACCCAATTTTCCATATAACCAATTCATATTGCTTATTACTCCAAGTAGCTAATTCATGTAGCTATGTTATTGATGTATCCATTTTATCATGTAGGAAAGTATGGTACCGATAATTATATAACTGTTACTATAATGATAAATATTTGGTTGATATCATTTTTTATATTTTTTTCATGACAAAAAAATCACATCCATTTGAATGTTTTAGTGATCATTCGATGTATTATTAGACATTATAGATCAGACGTGGAATGATTAATATAGTCCATCTAATCTAGTTTTTTTCTATAGATTTATTTTATATGAAAATGACTCACATTATGTCAAGAAAGAAGTTTTTTATTGGACTAAGAAGTTGTATTCGAGATTAAATGTTTTTCATGAAATTAAATTTAAATCTTTTGATTTTATATGATAAATGTTGTAATCATAATAAGTTTTAAAAAAACATGTGATTGAATATTTGTGAAATAAAGGTAGATAAAAGTGGTTTGAGATCATTTTCAAGGATTTGGAAATAATATTGTGTTTACGATAGCAATATATAAGGTGATAAAAATAATTTAATTATTAGAACGTTGTAATTTATTTAAGATTATGCAATGCCAATATTATTATTCTCAACATCATAAATATTTAATGATACACATAGATGTTTGTGTAATGAAATAGTTAATGACATAGAAGTCATTATGTGTAAGAAGATAATTTCATGAAGTAATATATGATGATATTGATTGTTTTATGATAACATGATTTTGTTAATGTCAACAGTTTTACAGAAGTTCAGATCGAATGATTCCTCATATTTTCTACTCTACTCAATGAACCAATCCAATGTATCAATAAAATTTTGTATATTTTATAAATATAATAATATGTTACTAACACTGGTCCATCGTACCCAATGTTTTACTCATCAATCAATGGAGACTCTAACACCAATCGATCTGAAAATGTGTGGGTATCATTAGAGTCTTATATGAAATCAATGGCTCATAAATATGATTATGTAAACCAACGTAGTCAACCATTTTAATTAACACATTATAGAGTGGTCAAAAATTTATTTCTAATTTATTTTTGATAAGAACACAAAGTCATGAATGGTTTTGATTATTTCGAGATTGATCTGGAAAGGCATGAATCTCATTAATCAAATGGGATTATACACTAATCAATTGGATAATGATGAATAATGCAGTCAACAATTTTCATAGAGTAAATTTGTTTTCCTCTTTTAGATCATGTATTATCAGAATGTACTTGACATTGATAAATTATTAGATGTATAATTGGATTAGAATCAATATGTAATAGTATGAGTGTTTTGTGAACACATAAAGAAATGGTGAAATGTTCTGAAGATAATGTTGATTTTATGGTTAAGGGTTTATATGTCTTTATATGTTTCATTTATGTTCATGTAAGAACAAGTGTAGTTAAAAAGAAAATATTCTATTCTAACATGTGATTAATTAGAGTGAAAAAATGTAATGTAATTTCAAATTGAATTTTTCTAAAAACAATTGTAATATCATTGAAAGAGAAAGTTGATGGGTCTTTAATGTAGTTTCATGATGAATTAAGATGTTATAAAAAGAAAAAAAAATTCCAATGATTAATTTGAATTGTTAGTGAAATTCGAGTTTTTTGAATTTGGTGCACGGTATAATAATATTGGTTTTCCAACCATTCTATTTCTATAATAAAATAAATCAAAGTAAAAATACAACGTGCTCTAAAAAATTTCATATTTATGTGATAGTGATATTACTAGTGTTTT
This sequence comes from Viscum album, assembly GCA_963277665.1. Lineage (NCBI taxonomy): Eukaryota > Viridiplantae > Streptophyta > Magnoliopsida > Santalales > Viscaceae > Viscum > Viscum album. Next base: position 1,004,750,871 of record OY728119.1, on the reverse strand, counting down.
GATATATGTTTGGTTGAGGACGATTTCTATATATAGATTTCTTTAGAAACGTTTAAAAACAGAAGAAGATTGATGATGGCCTTATTGTTTGGATTCTTTGGATCAGACCACGAAATTTGACATTCCATTTCTGAATACTACATTTTCGATTTAGAAGTGATTCTAGATTAACTCCATAGAATTATTTTTTTGGAATATAGTATCAAATTGATGTATCATACTGAGTTTTTGTATGACATCCATAAGAGTTGTATCCATGTGAAGATTTTTTGTAATGTGAATAAGTGTTTTTAAAAAACTAAAAATGTGCTAGTTGTTGAAGAATTATAATGAATAATCTGGAACCAATTGGTGATAGGTATTACGATTTTTTTTAAAAACATTATATACATAATTTATTCTAGAAAATCCTGTGAACCATTTTGTAATCATAGTTCTACACATGAATAAGCGTATTTTATAATTGTTTAATCTAGAAAGAAATATTGTTTTCTAGTGAATTTTCTGTTTTTAAATTATTTCAAACTTGTTCAATGGACTAGTTAATATTATTGAGTAGTAAAAAATGTAAATACTTGTGTTTATATTTATCTGTGAGTGTTTTGTTTTCAAAAAACTGATAATTCAATAATATGAGGATATGTAACACCCCAAAACTAGAAACCCAGAGTTGGTGTATTATTATATATCATTGGCATGATCATAAATGATCAAGTCTGGAAAGACCGATTAGTTTAGTAGCCTTGGTTATACTAGATACATTCATAAGGTCAACATTACAACATGAAAAGAAAAACAACACTAAATTATTCCAGAAGAAACATCCAAGCTTCCAAGATTATGCCTGCAAGTCACTCATAAATAACTTCTTCACATCCTGGAAAAAATAAAACATAGAAAGGGGTGAGCGTATATGCTCAGTAAGGATAACAATATAGCAGAAACTTTCATAAATAAGCATAAACATTTAAGGCAATGTATAACTGAAACAAATGCCTTTAAACCTTGAAATTCAGTATAATATGGAAAAAATAAAATGAAATAATGGCAATTATCTATTCACATGGATATTATACTAGTCTAATAATCACATGAAATATCAATAACCACTTTCATAATGATGGAATGAATAATACCAGACTATCATAACCACATAGTCAAGGACTTGTTCCAAGACACTAGTTTGTATCATGAGACCTACTGATGCATCGAGGAGCTATAGCAGGATCCACCCATCACTTACTAAGTCCAATGCATTCCTCATATGAAATTTTTTGAAACATAACATTAACATTCGTATTAAAACTAGCATACGAAATGTCAATACATTATCCACAAACCATGAATGGTATAAAAATTGAACATCCACAGTCAAACATAACTCGTTCAATACAATATGGAAGACTGTATTGTAATTGATTAACTTTAATCGAGAATAATGTAGGATATTGACATAGATGAAAATAGTCATCAAAACTATATTAGAGAAATATCCCCATTTTCTTGAAAACAATTAAGAGTCGTACTATTGGCCATTAAGCTGTTTAAAAATAGATTTTTTGAATCAAAATCTCATATACCACTTTGAAACATTTAAAATAAATATTAATTTTAAAACCTTAATGTCCATATAAATAAATCATTAAAACCATTTTTAAAACATTGCAATGAATGTGAATGATTTAGAATAATAAATCATTAAAACATTTAAAAATGATATGTTAGCTAGTGTTCCTTACCAAAAGAGAGACACATGAATAAAAATAATTTAGGTAATCAAAAACTTTGTAATATCATGAGAATAAATGGATTCATGATATACTATGTCTAAGTACATCATATACACTATATAAAAGTGACTTGGTGTATAACAACAAAGAAGTCTCAATGGAATGTAAATTGAATTGAAATCGCTTATAAATACCATATCCTTATGTTAAAGAAAAATCAATGACATAATTACTTGTGAAAAATATAAATACACTCAATATGATTTGATATTCAGTGTAAATCAATTAGAGGTCACTCACACATATTCTTGTAAAAACAACACCCATGAATTTGATATTTAACTCAACAAACGGAGATTGAGTTAAAATTACTCATATGAAGTTCATATCGATGACTTGAGGATTTATCAATGGAGTGACTATGGGTATCAAGAGTATATCCACATAAAGGGGAGTTGAAATTATTATATAATCAAATTAATAGTGATTCCACACAAAATCATGGAATAAAATAATCAATGAAGTATGAGTATAGCCGAATGAGTGGAAATTGAAATTTTAAAATTTCATTATAGATTTGGTAACTTAAATAACATACACTCATGAAATAAGGATCATAAAATGGTTATGTAAATAACCAGAAATTAAAATATATTACACAATGAATATAATCATGGGCAGTACACACACCACATGCAATAAATATGTGGCGAACAATGGAAATCTCATGGAATTAAAAGTGAGATAAGAAAACCCTTACTTTCTAATTTTTCCATGGTAAAGGGTAGGTTAACCTCCTATATAATTCTGAAATAATAGTTGTTGAATTATACAAGAATCATATACATTAATATGATATCATATATGATCTTTTAACATTAATTTGTTAATAATATCTTAGTATTATCATCGTTTTGGGTGTTAAGTGATTCGTTTTCCTTTATATTATTTGTTATTCGAGCCATATTTGTTATGTGTGGGATGTATCTTATTCATATACATAATTATATCATGTCTCTAAATATTATTTTTAATCATCAAATGAGATTTCTTCTTTAATGTATTCGATGGGGAATGAATCTCTTCGCGTTCGTGGAGACGGTAATATGTACGTACGCACGAGCGACAAAATCACTCATTTGATAATAAATTAATATATAATAGGATGGTATATCATATATACAGAATCATTATCATTTTATATTTATTATTTACATGAATTAAAAATCATTATTATACCCATTAAATTAATAAAGTATTGAATAACAATTACACGACGACGTGCAGACGGTAATCCATACGTACGCACATATGGTGACATGTCATTAAATAGAAGGAAATAATAATGAATATGGTTGTATGATATTTAAAATAACAGAAGATAATATATATTATATTTGATTTATTATTTTATAATGGAAATAATAACAAAGAAGAAGTGGAAGAAGAAAAGAACTTGAAAGAGGGTGGTGAAATTATTACATCTTCTTCATGTTCTTCTGTTTGATTTGATCAAAAGGGCTCCATAAGTTGGATTTCTGACCAATGGATGGACTCTAGGATTAATTGAGGGAAGTTTAGTGGATATTTGGTTAGGGGTTGGCTGAGCCAAAAGGCTTTTAATGTGTGAATTAGTGAGTAGGGGGAGTGCCTTTTTATAGAGGGGTGAGGGCCACCTTAGGAAAAGGTATAAATAATATTTTAAAATAAAGTCATATTCGGATTCTAATGGCTTAATAGTTAATTATTTAGTGGTTAAGGTGGGGATAGGTCTAAAAATATTCAACCAATAGGTTTTATATAGGTTCGGGTCACTATATTAACTTTATCTTTTTGATTTAACTATTAGTTAAATAGTTTGACATTTACCATGTCTGTTTTTATATTTATATTTTATAGTTAATGAACATAATATATACTTCCAAGCGACCTCAAGTGGTCCTTTAATGATACAAATATAATTATATAAGTCCTTTTTTTAAACCATAAATTTTTATGAATATAATATCAATTAATAATAAAATATTTGTTTTTAAAACCCATTTATATCAAATTTGACACTATTTAATAATTGATTTTTGTTAAAGTCCTAAAAATTTTATTAATTCAAACCAAATACATTTAAGATTTCCGAACATGTCATATTAACCAATAAAATTGATGGATGTCATAAAAATGTAAAAATTAAATTTATTTTAACATTTATAATACAAATTATTTGATACTTTCATTAATAAAGAAAATACAGCATCATTATTGTGTCATATATAAATTTAAATATTCAATGTCTAAAAATTATAAATAAAATAAAATTATGTATTAAATATTTTTATATTTCTAATTAATATGTATAGTATAAAATATAACATATATAGCCCTATGTAAAAATTGTTTTACTAAAAGATATATGCTTATGTTATTTTTTTATTTACTGTATCTTAATTAATATAAACTGTCATTATCACTTACTAGTGGCTCCATGGGGTCCCCAAATCTACCCAATGATGCCCATGGTCGGACAAGTTTCAAACAATAATGTGAGGACATGTTTTAGGGTAATTTAATATTATTATAATATTATTTGTTCACCCTTAATTATTGGATTTATCATTTGACCATGGTAAAAAAAATATTTTCCGAAGTAATTATTCAAAAAATCTAAAAATAAAAGTTTTCTATTTATGCAATTTGGACCTCCTGATTATATATATGGAATCCATTTTTCTAAATTCAAAACAAAGAAGTGGAAAAAAATTAAATTAAAATTAATTCCCGTTGTCAAAACAAAAAGCGTGTTTAAAAAAATAATAACTTTCAAAAGATTGACACTTACTTATGTGTAGTTTAAATGTGAAAGTATGTCCAATGAAAAACATTAGATTAAATGGTAAAAATATAATCTAATTATACTTTAAAATCACTCAAATTAATAATGTATCACTATTAATTATATTGATTAAATAAATTGTTTTTAATTATAATTAATAATTTTCACTAATAATCAAAATATGAAAGTTATCAGAAATGTACCAAAAATTCACGCTAAGAAAATGTCAATATTCTGAATCAAAAAATGATGTCCATTTTGAAAGATAAAATTTATAAAATTTAAAAAATTGGGTATTACTATTCATAATGACTAGTTTGATTGGTTGTGGTGTGTTAGAACTCGAATATACATACAACACTCGCTTCTGTATTATTCAAAGAGAAGAATATCGTGGAATCTTGGGGTGTTACATTATCCCCTACTTCAATAAGTTACATCCTTGAAATTTTTAAAATTGGGTTTGAGAATATAATGGAATGTCCCACAAAGGAATAATAGTCAATAAAACTATCACTTTAAAAGAAAGAAAGAGAAGTAAAAAGGTCACCCAAGATAACCCAAACTAGGATTGCATGTAGGAAAACATGGATATGGATGAAAAACTAAGTGTCAAGTTTTGATAGAGAGGGATAGAAAACATGATCAATGGAAACATATCATCAAGAAAACCACAAACTTGTGATGGAAAAAACGGTCAGTAGTCTCCCAGTAGGGAAAGTAAACGGACAAATTTTTCTTAAGTTACAATACATAAATATGAGGAATTCATTTATGAGATTGACTAAGAATATAAATAGATATACTTACTTTTTATATAATGTTTTTTTCATTAATAAATTTCTACCACTAACTTGTTTTTTTAACGATGAGTATTTAAGAATACTTGGTCACATAGGAAGAGCTAGAATAAATTTCTATATAATCGCATGATCCACGAAGGATAAACTAAATATTTACCTTATATTTAATATATTAATCAAAACCAAAATGGTTAGTATAAGATCTGATGATCCCCCAAAAGGATATTCCATTAGAGAAAGAAACACTAATCTTAATTTCTAAAACTAAACCAACAATACCCCAAAATTAAATAAATACCATTAAATAAATAATTGTATTTAAAATCATTCAATATAATCCAAACTAATATTGAAACCCAAAAAATAGAATAATTTTCTTAGGTAGTCTCCCATGTTAAATTGTATCTCCAAATGAAAACAACTACTCTTAAATTCACATACTAAAAATTAATTAACCTAATCATATATTCTCTTTTATTGGTTAATCATTTCCATAAATGACCCAAATCACTATAAATACACTATAAAAACATAGATAAAAATCCACCATTACTCCTCAATTGAAATCCCCTAGTATTCTATTTTCATTGGGAATAACGTGTTCCCAAAAAAGCGAACATCTTCCAAAATAACATTTATCACTTAATCACCGAATCATTTTCATATACTATGGTTATGCATTTGATAAGACATAAGATCCCAAATCAAATTATTATTGATAAATAAAAGTATTTAACTAAAAAATAATTAGTCACACTAACTAGGTACATCACGTAGTCTAGTGGTATGAAATAAATCCCAATCGCACTCTGGTTGTGGGTTTGATTCCCTCATATTTGTTTGACGCGACGGGTTGTCACATGGTCTGTGTGTTGTCTTTTTCAAAAAAAATATTTTATAACATTACCAAAATGAGATAAATTCTTCAAAATAACCATAACATAATTTAACCTCAAATTGTATCTCATACCTTGAATTTGCATCCCAAAATATAATAACTTGTAATTGCCTCAAACCCAATGATCATATAAAACCAATTGGTTATTTATAACTATACCCACAAGAGAAAAGATAAGACTTCCTCAAATATCATTCTCAAATGAAAAAATGCAGGGTTAAAAATACAAGTGAATATTATTCCAAAGTAATCCCATCAACAAGGATATCTAATACTTCTAAACATTTATCCTACCATTTATTTCCACATAGTTTCTTCTTTTACCATGAAAATATCCTATTAAATAGGGAATTCATTTGGGTAATGGTCAGGTCTACTAAATTTATAGAAAATGACTATAAATGGATTCTTGGAACCATTTTTATTTTCTTCCATAGTACACTTCTTTTTTCCTCGGCAATTATTCACTTTTTTCCCGTCTTTCCCCACGTAAAGCATTTTTTTGTTCCATTTAGACACTTTCCTTAATGTCTATTTCCACATTTCATGCATGATGGAAGTTGGAGATTCATTTCTCCATGGTCTCCACTACTGGGGCCCTTATTAGTCATCACCTTTCTCTTCTTTGTCGAGTTTTGGAGTTGGTTAATATATATGTTTTTTATCATATTTTTTGAAAACTGATTTGGCATGAACACGATATATTTTACGCCTATCAACAATCCATTTTGTTGACCATTTCCACCACCATTCCCACCTTTTGCATCGGGCACAATGTTACTATGAATTCCTTGGAATCCATCTTTTTACTAAGACCAGAAATCATTTTGTGGGTAAACATAGTCATGAAATAATTTATTGAATATCATGACACCATATTCTCAATTTTGAAACACCTTAGGATTAACCAAGGTCATTTATTCTCATCTTATATTAAAATCCTTTAAATCAGTTTCTAATGAAAATGTAAATTATCCTAAGCATATCCCCTAAGAGTGTCGTAACCAAGATTGTAGTAAGGCCCGTTTTCGTGCACCATTTCCAATTTGAGTCTAGCTCAAAGTGGTGTTTTTGGGTTTTACCCCTAGGTACATCTGTGCCAGAGTCACATCTACCTACTTGTATCCAGACAGGGATGTATTGCTTGTAAAACTCACAAAATCTCTATAATACCAAAATTTTTGGAAGTTCTTCTATACTAATCCTCAATATCTATCTTAGGGCTATGTGCTCTAACCAGAGTTTATCTAAATCTAGTTTCCACGGTTTGTACTAAACTTCCTCTAATACCAACTGTAACGCCCCAACCCTAGAAGCCCAGAGATGGTGCATTATTACATATCATTGGCATGATCATAAAAGATCATGTCTCGAATGTCTAATTAGTTTAGTAGACTTGGAAGTAGTAGATACATTCACAAGGTCAACATTACAACTTGAAAATAAAAACAATAGTAAATTATTCTATTAGAAACATCCAATATTCCTAGATTATGCCTACAACTTACTCATAACTAATTTATTCACATCCTGGGAAAAATAAAATTTAGAAAGGGGTGAGCTCTGATGCTCAGTAAGGATAACAATATAGAGGAAACTTTTATAAATAAGCATAATCATTAAAGTAAATGTATAACTAAAACAAAAGCCTTTTAAACATGAACTTCAGCATAATATGGAAAAAATAAAATGAAATAATGTCATTTAATTACTAACATGGATATTCTACTAGTCGAATAATCACATGCAATATCAATAACCACTTTCATAATGATGGAATGCATAATGTCAGACTATCATAACCACATAGTCAAGGCCTTGTGCCAAGACTACAAATAAGATTTTGTCAAGGCCTTGTTCCAAGACACAAGTTTGTCAAATGAGACCTACCGATGCATCGATGATCTATAGCTGGTTCCACCCGTCACATAATAAGTCCAATGCATTCCTCATATGAACTATTTGAAACATAACAAAAACATTAGTATTAAAACTAGCATACGAAATGTCAATACTTTATCCACAAACCATGAATGGTATAAAAATAGAACATCCACAATCAAACATTACTCGATCAATAAAATGTGGAAGATTTTATTTTAATAGATTGACCTTAATTGAAAATAATGCAGGATATTGACATAGTTGAAAATAATCATAATAAATATTTGAGAGAAATATCCCCTTTTTCTTGAAAACATTTAAAAGTCGCACTATTTGTCAAGAAGCCATTTAAAAATATATTTTTTGAATCAAACTATCTCATACCACTTTGAAAATTTTAAAAGAAATTTTAATTTTAAATCTTTAATTTCCATAAAAATAAATCATTAAATCCATTTTTAAAACATGGATATTAATGTTAATTATTTAGAATAATAAATCTTTAAAAAATTTAAAAATGTTATTTTAGTTATAGTTCCTAGCCAAAAGAGAGACACCTGAATAAAAATAATTGATTTAATAAAAACATTTTAATATCATTATAATAAAGGGATTCATGATATACTATCTCAATGTACATTATATACACCATATAAATGTGATTTGGTGAATAATAACAAAGAAGTCTAAATGAAATGTAAATTGAGATGAAATCTCTTATAAAGACTGTATCCTTAGGTTATGGATAAATAAAAGACATTATTACATGTGAAAAATATAAATATACTCAATATTATTGGATATTCAGTTTAAATAAATCAAGTAACATTCACACATATTCTTCTAAAAACAACACAAATGAATTGGATATTTAACTCAATATATGGAGATTGAGTTAAAATTACTCTTATCAAGTTCATATTGATGACATGAGGATTTATCAATTTAGTGATTTTGTTTATCAAATTTGTATCCACATAATGGGGAGTGGAAATTATGAAATAAGCAAATGAATAGTGATCCCACACATAATATTTGAGTAAAATAATCAATGAAGTATGTGTAAAGCTGAATGAGTGGAAATTAAAATTTCAAAATCCCGTATCGATTTGGTAACTTACGAAACATACAACCATGAAAGAATGATCATAAAATGATGATGTAAATATCCATAAATTAAAATATATTACACAATGAATACAATCATGAGAAGTACACACACCACATGCAATAAATTAGTGGCGAACAATGGAAATATCCCGGAATTAAAACTGAGATAAGAAACCCCTTACTTTATAATTTTTTCTCGGTCGAGGGTAGGTTAACCTCCTATATAATGGTGAAATTATTTTTATTGATTTATACAAGAATCATATACATTAATATGATATCATATATTGTCTTTTAACATTGATTTGTAAATAATATCTTAGTATTATTGTCGTTTTGGGTGTTAACAGATTCATTTTCTTTTATATTCTTTGTTATGTGAGACATATTTGTTATGTATTAGATGTATCTTATTTATATATAGAATGATATCATATCTCTAAAAATTATTTTCAATCATCAAATGAAATATAGTCTTGAAAGGATACGATGGGGAGTGAATCTCATCACGTTCGTGGAGACGGTAATCCGTACGTACGCACGAGCGACAATATCAGACTTCTGATATTAAAATAATATATAATTGGATGGTATATAATATATACAAAATCATTATCATGTTATATTCATCATTTACATGAATTAAACATCATTATTATACCCATTAAAATAATAAAGTATTGAATAACAATTATACCATGATGTGGAGACGGTAATCCGTACGTACGCACGTATGGTGACATGTCATTCAAAGGATGGATAGAATAATGAAGATGGTTGTACCATATTTATAATAAAATCACAGTATATAGATTATACTGGAGTTATTATTTTAGAATGGAAATAACAAAAATAAGAAGTAGAAGATGAAAAGAACTTCAAAGAGTGTGGGGAAATTATTACCTCTTCTTTAGGTTCTTCCGTTTGATTTGACCAAAAGGGATCCTTATGTTTGCTTTTTGACAAAAGGACGGACTCTAGAATGAATTGAGGGAAGTTGAAAAGATATTTGGGAAGGTTTTGGTCAATCCAAAAGGCTATTAAGGTGTGAATTAGTGAGTATAGGGAGTTCTCTTTTATAAGAGGGGTGAGGGGCACCTTAGGAAAAGCTAGAAATATTATTTTATAACAAATTAATATTCCATTTCTTATGGCTCCCAAGTAGATTATTTAAAATTAAGGTGGGGATAGGTCAAAAAATTCTCAACCAATAGGTTTTAGATAGGTTTGGGTCACTATATTAACATTATCTTTTTGATTTAACTATTAGTTAAATAGTGTGACATTTACCATGTCTCTTTTTATATTTATATTTTATAGTTAATGATCGTACTATATACTTCCATACGACCCCAAGTGGTCCATTAATGATACAAATATCATTATATAAGTCCTTTTTTCAATCCTTATATTTTTATGAATATAATATCAATTAATAATATAATATTTGTTTCAAATACCCATTTATGTCAATTTGGACACTATTCAATAATTGATTTTTGTTAAAGTCCCAAAAACATTATTAATTCAAACCAAATACATTTAAGCAGTCATAAAATGTCATATTAACCAATAAAATTTATGTATTTCATCATAAGGTTCAAATTAAATTTATTTTAATATTTATAAAACCAATTACTGGATTCTTTCGTTAATAAAGAAAATACAACATCATTATTGTGTCATAAATAAATTTAATTATTCAATGTCTAAAAATTATAAATAAAATAAAATTATGTAGTAAATATTTTTATATTTCTAATTAATAATTATAGTCAAATATATAACATATATAACCCTATGTAAAAATTGTTTTGCTAAAAGATATATGCTTATGTCATTTTTGTATTTACTTTAACTTAATTAATATAAACTGTCATTATCACATACAAGTGGCTCCATTAGGTCCCAAAATCAACCCAGAGATGCCCATGGTCGGACATGTATCATCCAATAATATTAGGACACGTTTTAGGGTAATTTAATATTATTAAAAAATTATTTTTTTACCCTTATTTACCAGATTTACCCTTATACCATGGTAAATAAAATATTTACCGAAATAATTAATCAAAATGACTAAAAATAAATTTTACCTATTTAAACAATTTGGAACTGTTTATTCTAAATATGGAAACCATTTTTTTAAATTCAAAACCCAGAAGTGGAAAAAATTAATTTAAAAGTAATTCCCGTTGTGAAAACAAAAAAGCGTGTTTTTAATAAATAATACTTATCAAAAGATCGATACTTGCTTCTGTCCAGTTTAAGTGTGAAATTATGTCCAATGACCAACATAATATTAAATGGTAAAAACAAAATCTAATTATACTTTAAAATCACTCAAATTCATAATTTATCACTATTAATTATTTCAATTAAAAAAGTTGTTTTTAATTAAAATTTAGTAATTTTCACTATTCATCAAAATATGAAATTTATCAGAAAAGTCACAAAATATCAACCTAAGATAATTTTGAAATTCTGAATCCAAAAAATAATTCTATTTTAAAAGATAAAATTTATAAAATTTCAAAAAGTGGGTATTACTATTCATAATGGCTAGTTTGATTGGTTTTGGTGTGTTAGAACTCGAAGTTACGTACAACACACGCTACTATATTATTCATAGAAAAGAGTACCATTGAAGCATGCGGTGTTACATTCTCCCCTCCTTCAATATATTTTGTCCTCACAATTTTTAAAATTGGGATTGGGAATATAATGGAATGTCCCACATAGGAAAAATAGTCAATAAAACTATCACTTTAAAAGAAATAAAGAGAAGTACAAAGGTCACACAAGATAACCCATAGTAGGATTCCATGCATGAAAACATGGATATGGATGATAAAATACGTTTCAAGTTCTGACAGAGAGGGATAGAAAAAATGATCAGGAAAAAGTTAAGAACAAGAAAACCAAAAACTTGTGATTGGGAAAATAGTCATTAGTCTCCTAGTAGGAAAAGTAAACGGAAATTTTTTTGTTTAAAGTTACATTTCATAAAGATGAGGAATTAATTTATGATATTGATTAAGAACATAATTTTATATACAAACATTTTATGTAGAGTTTCATTCTTTAATAAATTTCTACCACTAACTCATTTTTATTTAATGATAAGTATTTAAGAAGACTTGGTCACACTAGACGAGAAAGAATAACTTCTATATAATCACGTGATCCACGAAGGATAAAATCTATATTTACCTTGTCTTTAGAGATTAATCAAATCCAAAATGGTTTGTATATGATCTGATAATCCCCCAGAATGATATTCCATTAGAGAAAGAAATACTAATTTTATTTCTAAAATTAAACAAACAATAACCCAAAGTTAAATAAATACCATTCAATAAACAATTTTCCTTAAAATAATTCAATATAATCCAAACTAATATTGAAACCCAATACATAGAAGAATTTGGTTATGTAGTCTTCCATGTTAAATTTTATATCCAAATGACATCAATACTCTTAAATCCATATACTAAAAAGTAATTAACCTAATCACGTATTCTATTTTATTGGTTAATCATTTCCATAAATGAACCAAATCACTATAAATCCATAATAAAAACATAGATAAAAATTCACCATTACACCTCAAATGAAATCCCATAGTATTCTATTTTCATTGGGCATATAGTGTTCCCAAAAAAGAAAACGTCTTTCAAAATAACATTTATCACTTAATCACCAAATCATTTTCATATATTAAGGGTATTTATTTGATAATACATAAGATCCCAAAACAACATATTATTGATCAATAAAACCATTTAACTAAAAAATAATTAGTCACACTAACCAGGTACTTCATGTATTCTATTGGTAGGCGATAAATACCAATCGCACTATGGTTGTGGGTTCGATTCCCACAGCTTTGTTCAATGTGATGGGTTGCCACACGGTCTGCGTGTTGTCCTTTTTCAAAAACTATATTTTATAAAATTACAAAAATAAGATAAATTCCTCACAATAACCATAATATAATTTAACCTCAAATGTTATCTCATACCTTTCATTTTCATCCCAAAATATAATAACTTGTAATTGTCTCAAACCCAATGATCATATAATACAAAATGGTTATTTATAACTATATCCACATGAGAAAGTTAAGTCTTCCTCAAATATCATTCTCACATGGTAAAATGTAGGGTTACAAATACAAGAGATAATTATTCCAAAGTAATACCATCAATAAGGATCTCTAATGCTTTTAAACATTTCCCCAACCATTTATTTCCATATAGCTTCTTCTTTGACAAAGATAATATCCTACTAAACAGCGCATTCATTTGGCTAATGGCCAAGTCTGCTACATTTATTGAAAAGGATTGTAAATGAATACTTAGAACCATTTTTATTTTCTTCCATAGTACTCTTCCTTTTTCCTAGGCAATTATTCACTTTTTTTCCTTCTTTCCCACATGTAATGCATTTCTTTGTTCCATTGAGACACATTCCTAAATGTATATTTCCACATTTCATGCATGATGGAAATTGATAATTCTTTTCTCCATGGTCTCCACTACTGGAGATATTATCAGTCGTCACCTTTCTCTTTTTTGTTGAGTCTGGGAGTTGGTTAATATATATGTTGTTGATCATATGTTCGGAAAACTGATTTGGAATGAACACGATATCTTTTATGCCTATCAACACTCCATTTTTTTCCCATTTCCACCATCATTCCCACCTTTTACACCAGTCTCAAAGTTACTATGAATTCCTTGGAATCTATTCGTTGACTAAAACCAGAAATCATTATGTTAGTAGTAGTAGTTATAAGTTAATTTAGAGCACATCAGGAAACCATATTCTCAATTTTGAAAAACCTTAGGATTAACCAAGGTCATTTATTATCATCTTATACTTAAATCCTTCAAATCAGTTTGTAATGAAAATATAAATTATCTTAAGCATATCTTTTGGGGGTGTCGTAACAAAGAGTGAAGTAAGGCCCATTGTAGTGCACCATTTCCCATTCGAGTCTATCTCAAAGCGGTGTTTTTGGGATTTACCCCTAGGTACATCAATGCTAGAGCCGCCTCTACCTGCTCATATCTAGACATGGATGTATTTCTTGGAAAACTCACAAAAACACTACATTACCAAAATTCTAGGATGTTCTTCTATACTAATCCTCAAAGTCTAACATAGAGCTATGTGATTTAATCAGAGTTTATCTAAATCTAGTTTCCAAGGATTGTACTAAAATTCCTCTGATACCAACTGTAACTCCCCGACCCCAGAATCAAAAAGTCGATGCATTATTATGTATCATTATCATGATCATAAAAGATCGTTTCTCAAAAGACCGATTTTTTTAGTAGCCTTGGAAGTACTAGATACATTCATAAGTTCAGCATTACAACTTGAAAATAAAAGAACACCATTTTATTCTATTAGAAACTTCCAAGATTCCGTGATTATGCCAGGAAGTCACTCATAACTAGCTTCTTCACATCCTGGGAAAACATAAAACATAGAAATGGGTGAGCTCTAATGCTTAGTAAGGATAACAATATAGTGGAAAAATTATAAATAAGCATAAGCATTTAAGGAAATGTATATCTAAAAGAAAAGTCTTTTAAACATAAACCGTAGCATAATATGGAAAAAATAAATTGAAATAATTCCATTTATTTATTCACATGGATATTTTACTAGTCTAATAATCACATGCAATATCAATAACAACTTTCATAATGATGGAATTCATAATGTCAGACTATGATAACCACATAGTCAAGGCCTTGTGCCAAGACTATAAATAAGAGTTTTTCAAGGCCCTGTTCCAAGACACTCGTTTGTCTCAAGAGACCTACCGATCCAATGAGGAGATATAATGGGCTACACCTGTCACTTACTATGTCCAACTCATTCCTCGTATGAAATGTTAGAAACATAACATAAACATTCATATTAAAAATAAAATACGAAATGTCAATAATTTATCCCCAAACCATGAAGGTTATAAAAATAGCACATCCACAGTCAAACATAAGTCATTCAATTCAATATGGATGATTGTATTGTAATATATTAACCTTAGTCGATAATAATGAAGGATATTGACGTAGTAAAAAATAATCATCAAAACAATTTGAGAGAAATATCCCCCTTCACATGAAAACATTAAAAAGTCACACTATTTTTCAAGAAGCTGTTTAAAAATTGATTTTTTGAATCAAAGTGTCCCATACCACTTTGAAACATTTAAAATGAATTTTAATTTTTAATCTTTAATGTCCATATAAATAAATCATTAAAATAATTTTTAAAACATGGACATTAATGTGAATGATTTAGAATAAAAAAATCATTAAACCGTTTAAAAATGTTATTTTAGTTAGATTTCCTAACCAAAAGAGAGAGACTATAATACAAATAATTGAGGTAATCAAAAAATTTTAATATCATGAGAATAAAGGTATTCATGATATATTATGTCAAATTACATTATATACACCATATAAATGTGATTTGGTGTATAACAACAACGAAGTCTAAATAGAATGTAAATTGAGATGAAATATCTTATAAATATTGTATCCTTAGGTTAAGGATAAGTAAATGAAATAATTATGTGTGAAAAATATAAATACAATCAATATGATTTGATATTCAGTGTAAATAAATCAGCGGACATTCACACATATTCTTGTAAAAACAACACTAATAAATTGGATATTTAACTCAACAAATGGAGATTGAGTTAAAATTTCTCTTATCAAGTTCATGTCAATGACATGAGGATTTATCAATAGAGTTATTATTATTATCAAAAGTATATCCACATAAATGGGAGTGGAAATTATTACATAATAAAATGAATATTGACTCCACAAATAATCTTGGAGTATAATAATCAATGAAGTATGCGTAAAACTGAATGAGTGGAAATTGAAATTTTAAATTTCCTAATCGATTTGGTAACATACGAAACAAAAAACCATTAAAAAAGGATCATTAAATTATTATTTACATATCCATAAATTAAAATATAATACACAATGAATACAATCATGGGCAGTACACACACCACATGGAATAAATATGTGGCGAACAATGGAAGTCTCACGGAATTAAAAGTGAGATAAGAAACCCCTTACATTAAACATTTTTCCTTGGTCGAGGGTAAGTTAACCTCTTATATAATGGTAAATAATTTTAATTGAGTTATACAAGAATCATATACATTAATATGATATCTTATATTATCTTTTAACATTGATTTGTTAATAATATCATAGTATTTTTGTCGTTTTGAGTGTTAACGGATTCATTTTATTTTATATTATTTGTTATGTGAGCCATATTTCTTATGGAAGTGATGTATATTATTCATATAAAGATGGATATCATGTATCTAAATATTATTTTTAATAATTGAATGAAATTTAATCTTGAATGGATACGATGGGGAATGAATCAAATCACGTTCGTGGAGACAGTAATCCGTACATACCCACGAGCGAAAATATCACACTTTTGATATTAAAATAATATATAATTGGACGGTATAACATATATACAGAATGATTGTCATGTTATATTTATTATTTACATGAATTAAACATCATTATTATAACCATTAAATTATAAAGTATTGAATAACAATTACAGTATGAGGTGGAGACGGTAATCCGTACATACGCACGTATGGTGACATTTCATTAAAAGGATGGATAGAATAATGAAGATGGATGTAACATATTTATAAAAATATCACAGTATATATATTATACTGGAGTTATTATTTTACAATGGAGATAACAAAAAAGAATAAGTGGAAGAAGAAAAGAACTTGAAAGAGTGTTGTGAAATCACTACCTCTTCTTCAGGTTCTTCCTTTTGATTTGATCAAAAGGGACCCTTAAGTTGGCTTTTGGGCCAATGGAGGCCCTATAGGATGATGTGAGGGATGTTGATCGGATATTTGGGTAGGGGTTGGCCAAGATAAAAGGCATTGAAGATGTGAATTAGTGATCAGGGGGAGTGCCATTTTATAAGAGGGGTGAGGGGCACCATAGGAAAAGCTAGAAATATTATTTTATAATAAATTCATATTCCTTTTTTAATGGCTCCAAAGTAGATTATTTAAATATTAAGGTGGGTATAGGTCTAAAACCACTCAAACAATAGGTTTCAGACTGGTTTGGGTAACTATATTAACAATATCTTTTTGATTTAACTCATAGTTAAATAGTTTGACATTTACCACGCCTCTTTGTATTTTTAAATTATATTGTTAATAAACATACTATATACAACTAATAGACCCCCAAGTGTCCCATTAATGATACACCTATCATTATATAAATCCTTTTTCTGAACATTATATTTTTAGGAATAGTATATCAATTATTATTATAATATTTGTTTTAAAAACTCATTTATGCCAATTTTGACACTATTTAAAAATTGATTTTTTTAAAGTCATAAAAAAACTATTAATTAAAAAAAACTAATTTAAGAAATAATAACATGTCATATTAACAAATATAATTCATGTATGACCTCAAAACATTCAAATAATTTTTTTTTGGAGATTTATAATACAAATTATTTGATTCTTTCAGGAAAATACTGCATCATTATTGTTTCATAAATAAATTTAGTTATTCTATGTCTAAAAATTACAAACAAAATACCATTATGTAGGAAATCATTTTATCTTTCTAATGAATATTTTTAGTCAAAATTATAACATATATTACCCTATCTTAAAAGTTATTTTCTAAAATATATATGCTTACGTCATTTTTTATTTACTTTAACTTAATTAATATAAAGTGTCATTATCACTTACATGTGGCTCCAAGGGGTCCCAAAATCGACCCAAAGATTCCAATGGTCTGGAATGTATCAACCAATATAGTTATTACACGTTTTAGGGTAATTTAATATTATAATAATATTATTTACTTACCGTTATTTACCGGATTTAACCATTAACCATGGTAAATAAAATATTTCCCTAAATAATTACTCAAAATGCATGAAAATAAAAGTTACCTATTTAAAAAATCTAGACCTCCTAATTCTCAATACGGATTACATTTTTATAAATTCAAAACATAGAATTGGATTAAATTAATTAAAATTAATTCCCGTTGTAAAAACAAAAGGCGTGTTTTTTAGAAATAATAACATTCAAAATATTGACACATGCTTATGTCCAGTTTAAATGTGAAATTTTTCCCAATGACCAAAAATGTATTAAATGTTAAAAATAAAATATAATTATACTTTAATATTACTAAAATTCATAATTTATCACTATTATGTATTTCGATTAAAAAACTGCTTTTAATTAAAATTTAGTAATTTTTACTACTCATCAAATTACGGATGTTATTAGAAAAGTACCAAAAATTCACCCTAGCCTAATTTTGATATTATGAATCTAAAAATGAAGTCCATTTTGAATGATTAAATTTATTAAATTTCAAAAAGTGGGTATTACTATTCACAATGGCTAGTTTGATTGGTCGTGGTGTGTTAGAACTTGAAGTTGCGTACAATACATGCTACTGTATTATTCAAAGAGAAGTGTACCATGGAAGGTTGGGTTGTTACATGATATATTATTTTTATATGAAAAATAATATGAAACAAATGGAAAAGGTTGTTTCACCATCACCCCCTCGTTGATTCATTGTTCTGAGGTAGGAATTTTTAGTTGGTATCATAGGGACGATTCTATCAATACTCTATGATGATGTTTTTAATGATAAGTAGTTTTTGATAAATTGAATTGTGTGAATAGTACTAGGATTTTAGTATACAATTTATATAATGAGAAAATTTGTATGAAAATAACTTTGTGTTATTATTTTCCTCTTGGGTATAATTTTTTGGAAGATACTAATGAAATTTTTCCATCTGTTATTAAATATATACACATTACATCTATGGAAATCAAGACTATTTATAAGGATGGAAGGAATAAGAATAATTTACCATCATCACTATATGAAAGATAATTACATAGTTTTACAGGATTTTAAACTAGCAAATTTTTTTTGTTATAAATTAAAGACATCGAAAAATGAAATACAACGGTGAAAAAATCAATGATACAAATGTGGAGGCTGATTTTCGAATCTCTAAAAATGAGTGATTTTAAATATACTGGTGATTTCATTATAAGGGTGAATTTTATTATTAGAATAATTATATTTATAGTTAAGAAGTTCTTATATTCAATTATTTTTGAAAATATCATGTAAATAATTCTTGAAAATGTTATGATAGTCTTTCATATTTGGATGATATAGACCCGAAAACTCTATTTTTTGAAAACTTCACTGTACTGTCATTACATATCATATGATATGTGAGAACTTTTTGAAAATAAAATAAATATTCAATCATGAATGGTCTTTCATGTTTTCAATGAACAGAAAGTTTATGATGATTCTCAATGATGAAGAAGTTGGTGACATAGAATCTGGACATGATGTTAATAACAATCTTAAGAAATTTGTATCCTGGAATTATTATAATGTAAAGAGTGGTACATGGAATTAAAAAATTGAAAATATGATAGAAATTGTTTTAATATGTATATATTGGGAACATTGATTGAAATTTTCCCTGAAAATGTAATGAAGACAAAAAATATGAATATTATAGATGGTCAATAAGTTATTAAAATAATCATGTTGATAAATCAATCCCTAATTGAAATAGAAAATATAAAAATTTATCAAAATAAAAAAAGTGGATTTTTTTATATTGTTGATTATGATAATTATAATGATTTTTAAGTTGATATATTCCCTTATATTTCGATATAAAACATAGTTATTGCAATAATTAATGAATATGAGTCAAGAATCAATAGTTCTAATGAAGTAGAAGTGACTAAAATGTAGTTTCACATGAATAAAGAGTAGAAATAATTTCTAATAAAAATAGTAATACTTGAAAGGGAAATCAAACATTTAAAGATGAAATTTAATAAAAAAACAATATAAAATGTATTTCTTCAGATAATTATAAGGTTTTTGAATATAAATATTTTCAAGAGATGTATCTATAAAAAGAAAAGATTCAGGGTCATCTTCTTGAAGTAATAATAAAAAAAGTGGAAGAGTTAGAACATGTTTACCCAATGTTATCAAATGATTAATTGGGTGTTCCATGTTTTAAAAACTCAATCTCTGAGGTCAAAAAATGTTATTGAATGTTTGAACCAATGGATGAAAAAAACTAATCTTTAATGGTTGAAAAAATTGATGTTATTCATAATAGTATGAAAAATTATAAAATCGTCTATGTTTCCTAAAACATTAAATTAAATAGTTCATAAGCCTCTAAAATTTATGATTCTGATTAAAAATAATCCTACTTATTATAATAGTGAAAAATATGGGATGAAATCTGAATTCAAGATGAAGATTCCATGTGATATATATATGTTTTTTGGGAATAATGTAATATTTGGAAGGATATATTTTTTACGAAGATTATGTTTGCATATTCATATAGTATGGTTATTATAAAGGAATTTCCACTTTCTATGGGTATTGTTGGTGTCATTTAGGACTTTGAAATACAAAAAATATTTGTAGGATTAATCATCAACATTTAAATTCTCCTATGATTAACTAGATGAAATGTTTTATGGGTATTTATTCCTCTCAACAAATGAATTCTGATAATTTTTTTTTGAATTTTGAAAATATATTCAGACCATTGGAAACTATTTTTTAAAGGTTTGAAAAATCTATAAATTTTTCCAAAGGAAGTCTTGTTTTTTTACATACGAATCAATCAGTTTTTAAGAATATTAAAATGTTTGATGTGAAGAAGAATTAAGGGAGAAAAACATCTATTGGTGTAGAAACGGCTCTCATGTATACGAATAGAGATTGACACAATATTTGGATAGTGGGTGGTGAACACTTATTATAGGTGATATAAAAAAATTGATTAATGAGACTGAGTTCAATGATGGAATAGTGTCATTTCGAAATGATGAGTCTCTAATAATAAAATTATTTGGATATAATATTATTGTGGTTGAAATTTTGAAATCCCAAAGGCCTTTTTGTTGTTGTGTTAAAACATATTATGTAATGTTTCTCAGAACATTTCAGTGATGTCAATAATGTTGTTTTTAGAAAATATTATTTTTTTTGTGAAATTAGTTGAAGATGGAAAATTTGTTATAAGACTCAAACAAACATCAGAAATGTTTTTTAGGATGATGAATTAAAAAAAACATGTTATCTATGTGTCATGGAACAATATCAGTTGTGGAATAAATATTTTGGATATATGGGTAAATGAAATATGATTATGTTATCAAATAGAGACATCATCAATGAATTTTTTTATATTTCTATAAGAAGAGAATTGAATTGTTCAATTTTCTAGAATGGGAAGTCTACAAATGTCACTACAAAATAAACAGGATGATTAGAGGGGATTATTTAGTGGTAGTTATGAACAACCCCTTATACATTAATTTTCTATATAAGTAGAGTGGGTTATGCAAAACCCCCTCTAAATTAATTTTTTATTTATATTAATGGGGCATATGTGTGAGCCTCACTAATCATCGAATTTATAGGGGGTTAATAAACCCCATTAATTTATAAAATTATCGGGGGTTGTGAACGGCCTTTATATTTTTTAAAATTATTATTTTAATATCTAATTGGATTTTATAGGGGATTTTCAATTTCATATAATTTATGATAATATAGGGGTTTTATAACTATCTCTAATTAATTTGATTAGTTTTTGTTCACAACCACCTCTAATATCTTAAATTATTTGTGGTTCAAAACCCACATTAATTTTATAAATTAGAGGGGTTGGAAAAGCATCTCTAGTGTGTTAAAATAGAGTGGTCTATAACCCCAATTTTTTTTTAAAACTTAATTCCCTACCATATATATATATTTAATTAGAACACTGTATATAAATGTATTTAAATTCAATACGTGAACATATTATTTGAAATATTAATTTGATTGTATTTAATTGTGTTTATATGAATACATAAATATTTTTCAAAAATAATATGTACATGAATATATAAATTTTTTGTCTAAATTGTATGACATATAATATTATTTATATGTAATATAAATGATTAAAAATATTACATATTTATTTTTATAAATAAAATGTAGTTAAAAAATATATCATATAACAACATAAGGTTGGAGTTTATATATATTATTATAATAAAACAAATTATATTTTAAAATAATATTTTTATGATTTTATGTTATATATATGTAATATTGTATGATATGACATTTATAAATCTAAAAATATATTTAAGTACACAAAAATATACAATTATATTTTTTGAAATACCGAAATATTAATGTGAATTTTGATATGTAAATACATTATATAAATATTTTTATAAATTGTGTGTCATATATATGTATTTCATATATATGTATTTCACATAATATTAATTATGTATTGTATTATTCAATTTAAACAAATATATATATATATATATTAATGATCTTAATAAGAAATATATGTATTGAAATCCATTATATTTTATTTAATATATTTTAAAAATTCTGTAAATAAATAGGTACATATATATTATATAAATACACATATATATAATATATAAATATATAACTATGTATATAAATATTTTATTTAAATATAATTATAAATGTATAAATATACACATAACATAAATAGTTTTATAAAATATACATACCCAAATCATTTTAGATACAAATAGTATATATAAATGTATAAATTTAATATAATTTGTATTTAATGTCATATAAATATATAAATAGAAAATATAAAAAATTTATTTGTAAATTTATTTAATATATATATATTTCATATATTAATATGTATTTATAGATTTATTAAAATATTATTTATATATATATTCATTAATATATATATATATATATATATATATATTAACGTGTACATTTATTTCAAAAACAGAATCATCAAAATGGTATAGGCGGGGCCGAGGTGTTTAGCTGCTCAACTATTTGAATCTGGCGGGATTTGGTTTTACAAAGTGTGTTGTGGTGAGAAATTAGAGGGGATAATTTGGGAATTAGGGGTCCATGATGGGTTTCTATGGGAATTAAGGGTTGTAGGAAATTTGAGAGGTGGTTGCATGGGAGAACAGGAGGTGGTGTTGGGTGGTACAAGATAATAGGAGCCAGATTCTGGGTGATTTATGAAGCTGAATGAGAATAATGGGGTATATATAAAAATAATATATATAGATATATATATATATATATCATTTCTGGTAATTGTTTACAACCTCCACTAACTTATAACATTTTTTGAGGTTTAAACCGCCCAAAAGTCCTCAATTAGTTCTGGTTATAGTTCTAACCCCAACTAATTGAAGCTTTTCATTAGAATTTAGGAACACATTAGAGGGGGCTTAAACCCCCAATAAAGTAACCACAAATAATGTCAAGAAGCTTTGACCTCAGATCTCTCATAAAATACCCTCATAATATTACATAGGAAAATTATCAATGGTTACTCCTAACTGCCTCTAATTTCAATAGAATGGGTTAAAACTCGTTCTAAAGTCAAAATTAACCAACTAAAATGTGGTTGTTTTATTGTATTGGGATTTTCATAAGAATGTTAAAATTCATTCAACTGAACCTGTGGAGATGTTTTATTTTTAATTTTGTGGGCCAATGAGTAGAAAAAAACATTCAGGGATATCTACATCATTTCATTCATTTATAATTTTATTCATATAAATTTTGTTATGTATCTGAGACCTAAACCATATTTTTTAAATGAGTTTAATTGTTTTGACGTAATATTTGAAAATAATATTTTCTATTTTATGAAAAGTTGAGGACATATGATATTGGTTAATATAAGATTTTTGAATTCAAAATTTATATTGAAAACATGAACGTCATCTTATGTTTAATGCACCATCTACACCACAATAGAATGAAGATTCTTAAAGAAATAATATAATTTTGGTTAAGATGAGGTGTACAATGATACATGAACATGGTAATTCTCAATACATTTGGATATAGGTTTTGAGTACATTTTTTATATTTAGAATATGTGTTTCTACAAGCCACATTATTTAATGAATCCTTATGAAATAGTCTACAAAAAATCATTTTCTTTAAAATACCTATGATTTTTAATGAGTCCCCACATTATAATAAAAAAGGTGGAAATA
The DNA here is from genome assembly GCA_963277665.1 of Viscum album. Lineage (NCBI taxonomy): Eukaryota > Viridiplantae > Streptophyta > Magnoliopsida > Santalales > Viscaceae > Viscum > Viscum album. Next base: position 1,004,726,405 of record OY728119.1, on the reverse strand, counting down.
TTGGAATGTTATAACAAGGTGGTGGAAATAGAATTATTCATTATTATGCTCTTTATGAAAGAAGATATAGATATCTAATTAAGGAAACTTGAATGTTTTTTTATTATATTGATTTAAATGTTCTTAAAAAGTATAGGGAGATGTTTCAAAAACACATGAAAAAGAGGAATATGAAGATGATTAAATAAATGTTATTGAGAAAAACGAATATAAATAAAAAAATAGTGATGCCACATAGATGTAAAAATATAACTTGAATACTTATAGTTATGAGAAAGAACTTCGCAAATCTCATCATAGGATAAAGGAAAAACTACAACATCAAATTATCAGGGATATAAAAATGACCAAATCAGAAGAACATCAATACTTACTACACTATTTATTTTAAATATATATTTCTTTTCTAAATAATGTTAACCAAGCATCAGAGAATTAATAATGGATTCAGTATTTGAATATAGAGTTTGATCAGATTTATAATGATGATACTTGGGAACTTCAAACCAAAAAAAAGATAAAAATGTTATTGGTGCAAAGTGGGTGTTTCAAAAAAAGATGAATGATGATTGTTAATTAACAAGAATCAATGAATGATTTGTTTGAATTATTATATCCAAATCAATGGTATTTATTTTATTATGAATTTTTATTTTATTGAAAAGATATAAATAATTAGAATATTTCATTAAATTAGACCTTAATGGGGTTATAGATATTTTGACAATTATATTAAATCAGTATTTATAAATAAATAATTTCATAAATAAGTTTATATTGGAAAACCTTGTGGCATTGTTATTGTAATGAATAAAATATAAGTATCTTAATTGAGGAAATATTTAAATCTGTTAAATCATCCTCTAGGGTTTCATATTGGAAATTGGATACCTACATACGAAGGAATTACTTTAAGAAAGGAAGAGTTGATTCTAATATCTACATAAAATAATATTAAAACATTTTCCTCATTTTTATATTTTTTACTGATGGTATTATAATTTCATTGAATGATTAGAGAGTCTATAGACGAAAAATTAAGCAATGATTCTTCACACGAGATCTTGCTCATTTAAAATTGACTGAAGAAATGATGATCATATTTTGGTGTATTCATCTTTCTCAATGGCTGAGTTTAACCTAGAATGGGAATGATCATTCCCAACTCATCAGTTTGAATATGAAAAGAGCTTAGATCTAGAAACCCTCTCCCTTAAAGCACTATCTTTCACGGAAGTCCTTACAGGAACCTCTTCTGTATTGCATATTCTGAATAAGCCACCTATTATAAAGTGATCTGGAGATGGAGTCATCACAATGGTTTATGACACTGAGACAATCAAACAAAGACTTAGGGTATGTAGATTCGCAGTGTTGGAAGTATCTCCTATGAAAAAGGAATGAAGCCCTAGTATTTTTTTGGATCTCAAAGAGCATATTTCACTTTGGTGAAATTTCTCCAGTGGAGACTGATTCCCCTTGGAAAATTCTACTTCCATATAATAGATCAGCAACAAGAGGAATTAAATGCAATATGGAAGCTCGGAACTCTTCACTTGAAGCCTGGGATCTTCTGACTCTCATAATGGGATGAAAATTTTAATTCCTACATGCAAAAGAAATCCATTACTCAAGTATGAGAAAGAATTCATGGACTTCCATTGATGTAATGAAATCCTAAAATACACAACGATCTTGCCTCTGGTATAGTAACACCTTTGAAGCTTGATCAGAGAACAATTAATGGAGATCTTGGACATTAGGACAAGGTCCTCATTGAAATTGATATGGAAACCTCACCTGTTGATCTTGTTGCACTGGATTCCAATGACCACCTTATTGAAGTCAAATTTGAATTTGAGAATTTTACTAAATATTGTGAGAATTGTATAATTGTTGGGCATATGATTGATAAATGTTGTATTGTACAAAAAATTGTACAACTGACAATAATGACTCTTGGAAGGAGGTTAGATGAATTAAGGCTGCTGCTACTATGAAGTATGTTAAAAAGAGCGGTAACAGTGCTTCAAAACATGAAACATGTGACAAATTGGTGGGATCAAGCAAGAATTGGGCAAATCTTACTAAGGAGGAAGAACAAAATTCTCTCCATAATGAATGTATTGTTACTGAAATATCAGTGGGTATACCTGTGGAGGAAAAAATTGTCAAGAAGGATCCACAATCCTTTGTAGAGGAGATCTTTGCACTTGTGTTCGGTCTGCAACAGGAGGAAATATCCCTCAATCTGATTAGTTCAGAAATTAATGAAGCTCTGAAGATAGATTCTGAGGATATTCATAACAACATTCTCTAATCTAGTCCGAATCTAATGAATTCCCTTCCTCATAACCCAACTCAACATAGTAATGAGGCCACTTCAAAGGAAGATATTCTAAATAAATCTGGAGATCAAGACATTCCCTCTGAGGAAGAGTCTAAAACTGAAAATGGAGATTACATCATGGACTGCACTAGATCCACGCAAGCAAAAATTAACTCAGTCTCCAAGAAGGAGGACCTGAGATTGTATGGGTGGAATAAGACACCCGTGACATGGGAATAGGGGGTTTTAACCCCAAACTTAAGTCAAAATGAAAGTAATCTTCTGGAATTTTTAGGGATTGGCCAACCCTGGCATGACTTGTTCCCCTAGGATACTAATAAGTAACCATAATCTTGTCATTCATAGAATTTCAAAGCCTAAGACCAAGCATCACAATATTAGTTCTCTTATTCATAAAAAGGGTTATTCAATTTTCGGCTCTATACAGGATTCTAATCAAGACATATTATGGCTCTTTTCTCACAACAATGTGGTTAACCCTATTATTATTTATGAGCAAGAACATGATCTCACATATAGGTTTACTTACTGTGGGAGAAACATTCTATGTTAGATGGTTTATGCCTCCAACAACTATATTAATAGATGATATTTTTGGATTCATCTTAAAAATATGTATTGTTCCATCTCGGACCCATGGATTATCATAGGGGATTTCAATTCCATTCATCATGTAGATGAAAAGCTCGGGTATGTTACAGGTAAAACTTCCATCATGGATTTCCGAGCTTTTATTGAGGATTATAGTATTATTGAAATTAATTTGTTGGGAGATAAGTATACTTGTTATAGAATACATTTGAATGGAATGAGGGCAAGAAAAATTGATCGTGCTTTTGTTAACATCTATATGCTTGAGGAAAGGAAAACCACTTCATGTGTTACTCTTGCACGACATAATTTAGACCATCATCCTATTTTGGATAACTTCATTGATGAGAAAGAAAAAATTACCTCTTCCATTTTGGTTAAAAAATTCTTCGACCACCCTACCAGATTGTTCACAGATTGTTAGCGGTACTTGGGCCATGATGGACTATATCCACATTCCACTAGCTTGTGTTTTTAAGCTTTAGGTCCTTAATCAAGGAATGAAGCATTGGAGCAAGAATAAGTTTAACCCTCTTGATCAAGAAATTTATTCTCTTGAAACAACTATTCATAATATTCAATAATCAATAACTCTCAACAACTTCCCTAAAATGATGACCGTGAAAAGAAAGTATCCTCTGAGATCAATAAACTCATTGTGCTCAAGTAAAACATTCAGAAATATTTGTTCAAAGTCAAGTGGATTACTGATGTTCAAAAGAATACCAAATTTTATAATGAACTTCAACCAGAAAAAAGAGTCAACATGCCTATATATCTTCTGAAGGATAGAGACTCAGTAATTGATGACAAACATAGTCTCTCAAAGCACATTGTCTCCTTCTATTTGAATCTTTTCAATGGCCCCACAAGAAATGATGCTTTGATCGATAGGATTATCCCCAAGCTGGTCACTCATATAGAAAACACTTTACTTATCTCAACTCCCATAGATATTGAAATCAGGGAAGCTGTTTTTGGTCCTAAAAAAGAAAGCTCACCAGGGCCAGATGTTTTCACTAATTATTTCATCTAATCCTATTGGGAGGCTATACAATATGATGCTTGTAGAATGGTTAGGAGTTTCTTAACAGAAGGATATTACACTCAAGGATTCAATGCTCAATTCATTGCATTAATTCCATAGTTTGAGAATACAGGTGATATTGGTCAGTTCCACCCTATTTCTCTCATCAATAATATCCACAAGATCATCACCATAATCCTTTCTATTCTCCTTGCTCATATTTTTGAGGGAATTGTCTCTTGGAAACAGTTTGGTCATATCAAAGGAAGGAGAATACAATATTTCTTTATTAATGCCTTTGAATGTATTAATCTACTTCAAAAAACCACACGTGGTGTAAAAATTGTTCCAAATATTGATATTAAGAAGGCCTTTGATACCATTTATTGTTGTTTCATTGGATGAATTCTGGATGAGATTGTCTTACACTATAGATTCATTCCTTGGGTTCATGCTATGATCAGTTCTTCCAATATATCTATTTTGATTAATGGGGCTCTGGAAGGTTACCTTAAATGTTCTAGAGGAGTGAGGCATGGAGACACTTTTTCCAATATTATTTTTTCAATTTCTGAGGATTATCTCAGTCGTCTTAACCTTGATAGAGTTCACAAAGGGGAGATCAAAATAGTCTGTTCTTCCCGAGGTATTTTTGTCCCCTCCTATCTCCTTTTTGCTGACGACATCATTTTGTTTACTAAAGGGGATAGAAGGAACATTAAATATATCAAGTGAAATATTCTTCATTATGAAAAAGATTCTGGTCAAGTAGTCAGTTAGAGCAAGTCGTTCATTTTCATTGGGAATAATATCTCGGCCTCAAGGATGAAAAGAATGGTTTATGAACTAGGAATAAGGGAGGCGTCCCTTCATTTCATTTACGTTGGAGTTCCAATGTTTCTTGGAAAACCTAAGACCTATTATTTTTATGATGTTGTGAGAAAAGTCAGAGAACTCTCTCCACCTGGAAGGGTAAGGCACTCTCAATGGCAGGGAGAATCTGCCTGGTTAAACATGTGATTATTTCTAGGCTTGTTTACTCCTTCATGGTGTACTCATGGCTAGCCTCCACCCTTAAAAGTGTCAACACACTCATGAGGAACTTTGTGTGGAGTGTCAATATACTTGAAAAAAAAATTAACTTGTCCATGGAAGACTTGTTGCATGCCACAGAGCATGGGAGGACACATTATTAAAATCATTAAGCTCTTCATCCAATCTCTTCAAGCTCATTTCCTTTGGAATCTCCTCAATGATATATCAAGTCCCTAAATTTCCTCAGATCTAATATTCTATGAAGGATAATTGCAGGAAACTTGAATTACATTCATTCCTCAGTTTGTCCATGTATCAAAAAACATTCCAGAATGTTAAAATGTAGTCTCACTGGTTGGTCAGTAGGAACCCCTCCCTCCAATTATAGAGAGACAAATGGACAGGTACCCCACTAATAAATAGTGTTGAGATTCAGGAACTACATACAAATCAAAATGCCACAATTAGAAATCATCATGAGTAGCATCATAATCTTCCATCTCAGATTACACACATGGTCTCCTCCTATGACTTTCTCGACACAGATTACATTCTTATTTGGGAACCAAGCTCAAATGGAATTCCAAACTCCAAATTCATCAATAATAATCTTCTATCATGGTAGCGGTAATGGAGCTGTGAACTACAATAAAAGATGGCTTCTTCCATCTTGCGCTGCTCTCTTCTGGTGCCTCCATCTCAATAAACTTCTAGTGGAAACTAATCTGTAGCGGGTTGGGATCTCCCTCTGCTCTAGATGCGACCTCTGTCATCAGCACCATGATGATATTAATCACTTGTTAATGTCATGTAAAACAAAAACCTCTCTCTAGAATATGTTTTTTACATGGTTTGAGATTGAACCACCGCATGTGAACATCATTGAAGAACATATGCTGCTACTCCCAGAGATTCAATTAATGATGTAGGTGCGTATTCTTTTCATTACTGCATGTGCTAAAATAATTTATGTCCTATGGAAGTGAAAAAATGAGGCCCGACACACAAATTCTAGAATTAATAACAGGTTGCTGCTCTATCAAATTATGCTAGTGGCTCAACATGAAAATAATTCACATACTGAAAATTATCACAACTCAGTTCGGGACTTCACTATTCTGAAAAAAATGAACATGCAAGGAAATTATCCTTGTCCTTTCGGAACCATGGATGTCTTCTAGTTACCTCCTTTTGTAGGATGGATTAAATGCAACTCAGATAGAGCATCGAGAGGTAATCTTGGTCCTGTTGGTTACGGTTTTTTCATCAAGAATCATGATTGTGACTTTCTGAATGGGGGTCATCGTACATGTGGTATGGTCACGGCTCTTAAAGTAGAGATGATGTCTCTCATCAATGAAGTTTCTTTTTCTAGAAGGAAAAATTGGATGAATGACTGGTTTGAAATTGACTCTGTCACAGTTGTTCAATTGGTTCGAATGGGTCAAATTTACTTGGCTTGTAATGTTACTTAGAAATGGATTAAGTGCCTTGACATACTTGCTTCAATGAATTTTATCATAACACATGTCTACTGGGAAGCCTATCAACTTGCTGATTTCCTTTACAACATGGGAGCCTCGGGTTACACTTTCACATATCATTCCTATACTCCTAGTGAGTTTCCCCCTATCCTTTACTGAGATAAATGTAAAATTCCATACTTCAATCTTTTGTAACACTTGTTTCTTTTCTTTAGTATATGAAGCCTTGTTGCTTGCTTGGTTGTGTAATGATGAAATAAGTTTTGAACTCTTTTTCAAATGATATTTAAATTTTAATTGAAATCACCATGATTAGTGATATGAATTAAATGTTTAGCTTATACATCACAAAAAATAAAAACATATTTTTCAGTTATAAAAATAATTATAACAATGGACTACATAATAAGTTTGTAATGTATAATTAAAATCCTATTTAAAATCCAATTTCAGTGGGAAAAAACATTTCTAAAGAGGGATAAAGAATGAATGTTGACTCTAAGGACTTTCAGAATATGATTGGAAGTATGTAATATTGATATACTTGTAGACTAGTTATTATGTATATTATTACCTTTTGTGTGAGGTTCCAATGTTCCCCGTTGTAATCATATATCATAAATGAATTAAAATTAATCATATATACCATCTAAAAAACATATTTTGGTATCAGATATGATGACTCAGTAAGAATTTATTTTTTGGGTTAGACATATATTGATTTAGAAATAAGTATGGTTGATAGAAGATATATGTTAGGTGTATTTTTAATTCTAAAATAAAGTTGTTTGAGTTTCTTTTTGAGTTTTTTTACTCATAGAATGACTTAAGATGATTATGTTTCTTCCATTTAAGATAAAACCTAACATATGTGGATGATGAATATATTGGGAGACCTACATATTAATGAGATGTTACCTATGGTATTTGGTTGTGATAATTAATTCATTATCAACCTTATAATAAATAAAGTGAACCATTATCTTTAAAAACCTATTTATATAAAGTACTATGTCATCAAACAGAACTTTTAGAAGAATTAACTTAAGGTTGTGTGTGTTCCTACAAAAAATAAGGTCATAACATTATAAAAAATCTATTTCCAATAGATTTTTGTAAGAAATAATGTTGGACATGGAAATACATCCTATTTCCCTCCATGTTTTAGTTATTTGTTTTTATCTTCCCTCTAATATAGTTATTATATAGTTCTTTCAAGTGTATAAAAATCATGCTTCATAAATCTATCTATTTATATCTGTTAAAACATTTTGGAGAATGTATTTAGGGGGAGTTGTGGGTAATATTTGAACTCGAAATATAATTGTGTATAATATTCAAATGTTTTTTTATGTGGTTGTATCAAACATGTTTTTTCAAGAAAGTGAAAGAAGGTATGGAGTTGTAAATTTATATGTTTGATAATGTTTTTTATAAATTACTACTGAAGAATAGAATGGTTTTTCTATTAGTGATTCTTGTTTCCTATAATGTGTTCACTCATGTATGCTTATAATTGTTTTCAACTGATCCATTGATTATGTTTTCAATGCACATGGGTTTATGAACCATGGTTGACAAAAAATACAAAGGGGGGATGTTTGGGAAAATATTGATGAAAGTGGTTTTTAGATGCCAAAAGATGTGGTTGATGTTTCTTTCAATTTTTTTCATTGAAAAAAATCATATAATATTGAATGTTTGTGTTACCAGATAATATAGTACCATAAATAGTATATCATTAAATGAATGATTATGAATTTACCTTATATACATTTGCCTTTTCTAAATATGTTTTCTTGTGAATGTTTTTAGTCACATTGTTCCATGAATATTTTTTTTAAACAGAGTGAGATTTTATATCTATGTCTTAATGTATTTTAAGATATTATATTAATATCAGACGTTTCATTGATATGATGTATGATATAAACATAATAAGTTGTTATAAAACTAATGAATCATGATTTTTGAAATAAAGGGGTATAAATGGTGATCATTTTTTTTAAAGGATTGGGAAATAGGTCAGTGTTTCATATAGAAGGATTAGAGGTGTAGTAAATTTGGGATTTCATTCAAAATTTCAATATATGTTTGTAGATATAATAAATATTCCAATGTTCTCTACATCATAGAGAATTTATCATATAATAATATGTTTATGGAATAATATAGTTTATGAAGTCAAATTTTATCGGTATTTATTCATCAGTTCAAGAAGTGTAAGAAACTGGTTTTTTACTGAGAAATGTTATTTGGATGAAGTGAGAGGTTTTACTGTTGTACTGAGTAACCAGTCTATTAGAGTATTCAATTCATCACGATATCTGATCTACTAAAATAATCAATCAAAATGATCAATCATCAGTTTTGAATAGTTTAAATGAATATAGTCCTTGGCTACAATAGTCGGTACGAAATGATGCTCCATTGACCCAACAAAAGCTATTCTGACACCAATACATCTTAAATTTTTTGGGTATTGTTATTTAATTTCATGGAATCAATGAAATGAAAATTGGATAATGTTTAAAAATGTACTAAACCTTTTCCATTGAGATATCATAGTGTGTTTTCTAGGTGTTTACATTTTTTGTTGGTTAAGATCCAGAAGTCATGAATGTATTTTACTATGTCATAGCTCACTATACTAGACATGAAATTGATGCATCATTTTGTATCCGAGACCAATCTATCTAACGTCGTTCCAAAAATATAGTCAACCATTTTCATAGAGGAATAAATGTTGTTTTTTTTTAATTAGTTAATGTCTCAAAGTATAGTATTTGTCAATTTTGAATTAACCTAGGATTAACTACAATAGATTTATAATCCATTAATCATATTATTTGTTTTAAATGAAGGAAAGGGAAAATTTTAACAAACTTTTCGTGATGTATTGTCGAACGACTTTAATGACTTCTAACATTGAAAAAATGTTTTTGGTAAAAAAAATTTAGTTGAAATGAGTTTCCTACAGTCATACATGTGTTTAGTCAATATAAAAAACTGAATTAGAATCACTAATTATATCAGAAAGAAAAACAATTTGTAATTTAATATAAGGATGAGCTTTTTGGATGAATCAAGTAGTTTTAATAACAATCTATAAGTTCCCATAAGTAGTGATATGGTAAAAGTTAAAGCGTAAAGGAAATTTAAGTTTATGCTTCTGGGATTTGGTTAACCAATAAAAACACATTTGTTTTCATACCAATACATATCTATAACACCTATAAATTAAGGAAAAATTACATCATTGTGTGACACTATTCACATGACGGGGAGAGTGAGATCAGTAGATTTTTTTATATAAGTTTTGTAGATGAATAATTTTATATAGAATTTTCATTAGAGAAATTTCTAAAAAGAAGAAGTATGATAAAGAAGTTATGATCATGGTTTTTAGATTAGATTGTTCAATCAGACTGACCCTTTTTAAAAAATATAGATGTGATTCAAAAATATTTATGGATTAAATAAACAATAAAATTTTTCCATACTGAAGAACTAGACTGAGGGGTCTATCTACATTTTTTTATGAAGTAATAAGAATTTTTTTACATACTATTGCATGGGAAATTAAATAATTGTTTTTTAATTAATTATTGAATAGGATGTTATTAATTTTTATCTAAATGATTTTCAGAACCAGAATATGAATGTTTCAAAACATGATTGAAAAATTATTTTACAACGTTCATTTTAAAATAAGAACATGCATTTTTGTATTGATCATAGGTCTACAGACATTTAGGTGTATTTTCAATTTATTGAATCCTTAAAATATAATTTATTTCTAGTTGTTTTTTTAGAATGGTATTATTTAAAATTTATACAAATAACTAGCTATAATTATTTTTTAGTGAACCTTGTAAATACATGTGTTCCAATGGATGACTGAATTATTTATATTTAGAAAAGTGATAATACATTAATAGGAATAGAATGTTCTTATACAAGAAAGACAAAATATGACTAAATAATATAAATTATAAACCCCCTCCCAAACATAAAGATTCTCTGATCATGGAATGGCCATTTATGTAAATAGATCAATGTAGGTAATTTTTTCCTAGATAATTGTGTTTAATAAGATATTTTTATAGGAAAATAATTTATATAGATTATTTGATTACATAACCATTTATTCATATATGAAAAATTCTCAGATTTCAAAATTTATAAATAATGAAAAAGTTCATCAAAACTTCATGAAATCGATAATAAAAATTGAATTGTATGAAATATATATAAAACCATATGATCACACTGATAAACCCAATAGTGTCTTAATAATTTATTTTAAGATTTATAAAAACATTATCCACTTGTGATTTGATGGAACAATCTTAGTTGTGAAATTATATCCTATTTTTTATGATCACAAATCACAATACACAATAAATATGACATTTTAATAGTTTTATTCATTTTATATGAAATATGTATTACATTTAATACATTAGGGATTATAGTGTTTATAACTACTTCTCCCCCTTTATTATCATTCTACATTATTTTTTGTCCCTAAAAAAGGAAGGTTAAAGAGACTGATTCTAAATTAATTTACAAATTTTATTGATGAAATATTTATGTATACTTCTGATTCATAATATGAATTATAGTAGGACACAATATCAAAAAGAGTAGAATATTGAAAATTCAAAAATAATAAAAACATCAAATGAAAACAAACAATTTGTAATGAACAATATAAAATAAACAAATATGATTAAAAAAACATTGAATGATAATAAATTTATAAATATGTAATTTATTATTCATGATGACTATTAAAAAACAAAAAGAGACAAACATATATATATAGAAACATATCAATCATAGGACCTGGTTTTTGGATTTGGTGGTGCATGATTTTTTTATGATAGATTGGAGGATGTATAAGTTTTTTTATCAAAAATTAGAGGAAGAACTTATCTTCTAAACTATAATGATGAGACCTCTAAACAAAAAATAATCTACCCCATGATATTAGGGAATTTTTTCCTAACACCATTTCAAAATCGTAATATGTAATGCTGAATTCATAAGTGTCATAACTTAAAAAAAGAAAATTCCTAAAAGGCTCTGAAGAACAAACATGTTTTTATTAGACTTAGTAAGAAATAAAAACACATCCTTTGAGTTTTTTTATTAGTAAATCATGAATGTATCAAAAAAATCATCATAACATTTCCTAGAACCTCTATAGATGTGTAGTGGTGTTTTTATAAGAGACATTCTTCCCCTTATTGAAAATATAGCATCAACACACATATCTATTCTCATTATAATGTCTCATTTTTAGAATTATATAATGGATGTTGATAATTTTTATGTCAACTTTCACAATTATTTATTGACGAATATTTAATATTTATTTTAAATAATGAAAATTTAGTGAATAATTTTTCCAGAGAACTAAAAATGTATTTTTATCAAGAACAATATGAAAATGTAAGAGGTTCTAAATATTTCCATTTCTGAATTTTATTGGATCAAAATTTCAATATAATTACACAACTTTATAAGGAAAAAATTGATGTATTATCTTGATATCTACTATATAAATATTATAGAATCATAATTTAATTAATAAGTGTTCTATTTTTATAGTACATTAGTGGAAATTTTTTATGTAGGAGATCTAGAATATTCTACAATAGAAAAACTAAACGATAAATAAATATATTTAATATGATCTCTCCATTTTAGCGTGGATTGAATATTATGAGTTTATTATGACTCTGAGGATCTATAATATTCATATAAAGAGATTTTATATAGATTTATAATTACACCAAACAATATAGCAATCATTTTCTGGAAAATATTATTATTTTTAGTGGGCCAATCGAGAATGAACCCATTTTTTAATTTCCTGTTTAATGTTAAGGGTTCTTCGAAAAGATCAAATATAAAATCCTATCAATGATTAAGCATACCATTTCACGAAATCTCTGTTCTTGGAACAATTATTATAACAGAGTCTCTAGTCCCCTAATTATCATTTTATATACCCTTTTACACTATAGAATAAAAATAGGGGTAAACATGTAACAATGTAAATAATGGATCTGATAACAAATGAAATTTTTATTATCATACACTTGATCCAATTGATTATTGAGATATTGAGGCACATATGGTGTATAATTTAAGGTTTTAGTTGGATAAGAAATAAAAAATATATTATACTAACTCACAAAAGTGTGTTTTAGGGTGTGCAAGATATATTTCATCTTTTCCAGAAAATACTAAATTTCATAAATTTCATAATGAGGGTGATCTGATTTAAATGGGGGAATATTATTTACCATGTACCTTTTATATTAAATTAGTAATTAATGTTAATTAATGTCAAAAATTCTATTGAAAACACCTCTTTTCTAATTCAATTTATATTTCACTTCCACAATTTCTTCAACAACTACACCTACCAAAATAGATTGCACGAGGTGGAGTTTCTAGATCATGATTGGTTAAATTGACAACATCCTAACCATATTTCCAAAATGTACTATAAATATAGAATTTGTAAAAAAAATTATTATTTTATCTTCATAAATTATCATATGATTATTTAACTCAATAAAATATCCCATGAGATTATCAAACTATTTTTTAATGTTGGATGGAAATTAAGCTTCTGATATTAAATATATAAATATTCATAATAATTTCCCATTACAGGTTCACGTTCCTAAATACATGGAGGATATTGAATAAGAATATGAGTATGTTAATGATCTTCATATTCTAAAAAATACTTCCAAATATCCATATCTATTAGTAGTAGGTGAAATAATTATTCGATAAACTATTTTGATCTCAACCATAGGATACTCATATATCACAGTTGTATGAAAACCTAGAACAATATCAAATGAGAATTATCATTTATCTCCAGTATATATCTCAAAAACATGCACACATGGTAGTTCCAATGTAGCTAAATTAGGCCCAGTTCATTGTATTTGAGATTAATCATCCATAACTAGTCTCATTCATAAAAATACATCATATTTTCTTTATTAATTAATACTAGAGAACCCCTAGAAGGAACCATCTTAATTATTGATATATCCATATGATTCATGGTAATGGTTATATCACCAGAATTTGATTTTGGAGGATCTATAATCAAAATTTACCCCACAAACAATCAAATATCTGTTAGAGAAATTATGGAATGAATATATTTGTATCCAAAAGTAGAAAAGAGTTCATAACATATGGTATTTCATTTATAACACTTTATAAACTCTATTTTTTTTGATCCACTTCTTTACATTTCAACACTAATGAAATTATAATTCCATATTGGTAGTACTTCCACTACCACATAAAATTATAGTAGTTGGGCATGCATGTCATCATGGACTCAGATAGATTCAACATGATATAATATCTTTTTTACATATAAGAGTTATGTGTAATAAAACGACTATTTAATATTTCCAAGAGTTTATAAATAATAAAAACACATTCCATTCTGGATTATAATTTTAAAATTTTCATTTCAAATGTAGATTCTTGAAATAGGTACTTGAAAATGTAAATTGGAGCTTTCAGGCATGTTTCAACAAAAGTTTGACAGAATGTATAATCTCCCATATGAGGGGTGTTCATAATCTCATCCATCTCTATAGATGAATCTAGTAGTACCTTATAAATTCACTGAAACTATATGACATTATTTAGTAATTACATCTCAATATTTCACATAAATAAATTTAATACATCTTAAAATAGAAAACATAGTTTCTTATCATAAAAAATGAATTCCCATCCTTTGAAATAAAAAAATCCATAAAATCTATATTCCATTTATTTAACCCATATATATGGAATTTTACCACTATAACATAGTAACAAATAACATCAATTATTTATTTATGAAATGTGCCGTAGGCAGCCTCCTCTCCAAGATATGACTTCCCCATTATAGATTGGCTAGTAGAAGGTGAACTTTTATCAAAGTGATAGTTCATCAACAGAGATGATGGAACAGAATTGAAATTCCAAGATGGTAAATTTAATATTACTATTTTAGAATTATACCCAATTTATGATTTTGATACATTGTATATTTTGTTCTATGGTCTACTATCACCATATAAAAATGAACCTAAAATAAAAAAATCCACTTTTTAAAAGAATTAAAAATAGTTTTTAAAATTTAATTGTGAATAATTAACTAAAATGTATATTTTTTTCAACTAAACTAAAATAGAATAAAATCACTTAATTTAAATAATTAATTTAAAAATAAATAGACAATTAATAAATGTATATATTTAAAAATAATAAAATAAAAAAGAATAAAATAATAAATCATTTAAATTAAAATATCATTAAAAATAAATTAAAAAAAATACACAATAAATGGGATAAGTAAAAGATCCTACAAATTTAACATTATGATATATAAATTCAAGAGCAATATAATCATTTTGGTAATAGTCCCTCATGAAATGATTACTTAGATCTATATTCCTAGGCTGTGTATGCTTTATTAGAATATTGTAAATATTTATAGCACTAGTGTTATTACATTTGACAAAAGAAAAGATTGTAATTGAATTCCATATCTAACATGGATTGTTTTAACATTAGTACATATGTAAAATAATAACAATATAAATGTATTTTTGTTTTACATGAAAAATAAAACTCGATGATATTTCTTCTAGAAATGGATACCATTGATTTCCATAGAAAATAGAAGGTTCCTAATGTAATATATTTATATAGTCTACACTCCAATGGTTGAAATATAAAATAAATTTAAATTTAAACAATTGGTTTTCAGAAAAAATACGGACATCAAAATTGTTAATTTTAAATAACATGAAATTCATTTGGTTATTCTCATATTGGATTTCATTGATTCAGTTTAAAATATAGAATATAAGCACAATTAAAACATGATATTTTTTCTGCTATAAGAAATATACATTGTAAACCCAATAATATATATATATATATATATATATATATAATATTAGTTTTTTGTACACTAGTTTGACAACATTATTAAAATCAAAATTTTTATTAGAAATTATATAAGTTTCATGTACATTACCATTTTCGAGTCTAAACCCATTATATAATTAATTTATATATTTAATTTAATATATCATATTCCTAAAGGATTTATTGGACAAATATATTAACACATAATGTAATAAAAATCACCCATAATTATCATTTCATATTAATTTTTCAGGGTTTGAAAAAACCATTTCACGATATTTTTAACAGAAATAAATTACATCATCAACATATGTATGAACTAGGAATGTATATGTTTATTATTTTTTCATAAAAATAGTTAGATATATTATGCTGATTGAAAATAAATTTGATAAAATAAAATAACATAAACAGTAATTATATGATCTAGGTGTTTTAAGGATTTAGAACAATTACCTATGTTTGAAAATTGAAATAGGAAAATGGTGAATTTCAACTTCATGAGCTTGTTCGGCATTAAAATCATCTAATAATAAAATAATTAAAAATTTTGATTTCACCTACACCTGATAAAATTTTTAAACCATGTGAGATGAATATTCTAGGATATTCCTTATGAAAGTTAATCTATGTATGGGTTCATATTTCTCTTCTTAATAAATAACTTCCTCTTGGTTATATCCTCTCACCACTATTACAGAATATTTTTGATTGATCACACCGCAATAAACATTTTTATTCCTAAAAACATTTTCTAAAGTAGGGTAATTAATGGTTCAAAAAACTATTTCCCATTACTTGTCTCTATTTAATGGGGTTAACTCAAATTACATTGATGAAAACACAATCCAATAATAAAGGGCATCATCTATGGTTTTATTTTCTAGTTGATATAGAAAATAAGAAAACCATAAAATATTTCATAAAATCAATTTTTTTAATACCATCATTTAAAATTCCATTAATAGTTTATATGGTCTATATTTCAAGGTGCCATTATATCTTAGAATCACACTTATGGTTTATTATAATCCATCCATTTAGGTTTTTTATCCACAAAATCAATTTAATTATAATAATCATTTATATTAGGAAAATTAATTTGGGGTCTCGGGTTTTTAAAATAATCACATAGATAATTAATATCAGTCATTTTATGATCAAATATATAACTTTATTTCTAATTACATATTATTTGATATGTATCACCTTAGGCTTCAGGTACTTGACCCTTTATTCATGTACTTTTATTTTATTTGATATTGGGTCATGTTTCATATTGTATTCATGAGTAATTTTATGTTTTTTAGGAATTTTTGGAGGTGAGTAGTTTGTTCAGTTTTATGCCGAAAACATATTTTATCTCATGGAAACCATACATGGGAATCATGGGGAACTAGGTATTCTCATAGTTGGGGATGAAATGTACGAGATTAGTAGTTTAATCTATATCACCACATAGTTTGGGAAAGGTTTAAAAAACCATGCATCGTCTATTTTTCCATTCTAAAAAATGGTTTCAAATCCAAATTATACCCTTAAGACCTAATATTATACTAGTCTCTCAATTACCCAATTTTCTATTTCCCCCTGGGAGTGATAGATGATTCACATCTATTTTGGAGTGGTATATAAGTAAATCCAAGTGCATTGGTGGCTCAATTTTATTGGTATGTTCCAATTATTCATTATTATTCTTAGATAAATGGTTCTTCCCTCTCTTATAATAAAAATTACTATTCTTTATTTATATATATATCTATTATGGTTAGTTTTTTGATGAAATTTGGATGGATCTAGTGAAGGTAACCTATATTGTGATTGGATATTGATGTTCTGTTATGTTATTCCTTGATTTCAAAAATGTTTTTAAGGAATATTTCTTCTCTACCTCTACTCCACATTATTTAAACTATGATTGAATAACTTTCAATTAATTATTAACATTAAATGATGGGAATTTTTTGAATCTTTATTAAATTATCAATTTTTTTTTGTCATGGAGATTATAGAATGTTTATTGTTTTTTTTAAATACCCATTGTTTATAATTTAAAAATGGTGTATTAAAATACCTGTTTATTTTTGACATAGATAAATTGGTTTTTAAAATTATTTCAAAAAAGAAAATGGTTTTATTCTAAATTGTCAGAATGGAAAACATTTTCTGGTAAATAGAAAGTAATGATATTGGAATAATCGATATGGTGTGTGTTGAATGGGGTGGGTAATGGTCCATAAATACCATCATAAAAATGAGAATGTGAATGGATGTAATGTTCAAACATAAATGGTGAAATCGAGTTTGAGTGAGTGTGCGTGTGTTTCTGTTTGTTGGGTTGTGTATGTGGAAACAAAAAATAATATATTAAATCAAATGAAATTTTTTTATTGAATTTGTTGATTCATTCCCTTAAAATAAAAATTATAGTCTTGATAGAAATTATTTATATTTAAATTGTAATATTATAAAAAATATTATAACATTTTTTCCCTAGTGGTTTTAATTATGAAATTACTGTGGGAATCCTACTCGGTTTAAACTCACCCCAAGCATTGACACTATTTTGAATTTTCAGATTTCATATATGAAATAATTAGTAATTTAAGGGTATCTCAATTTGATAGAGAGTATTCCTCATATCATGTCTTGGTAAGCGTTCTTAGAGGATATAACTTTTGGGGTGTGATTTTTTTTCTCACATTGTAGTTTAATATCTTTGTGGCCTTTTATACCCTATTTACTTTGTCATTTTAATTATTCATGCATTAGGATATTTTTTTTGGATATGTTATGTGATATATTTTCTAATAAATAATAATATAGTGGTCTGGTAACATATTGTTTTTTTGGTTTTAATGTTTCATCTTTAAATTGTAAAATCATCACCTAACTTTTCTAATGGCCATAGTATTTTATTGATTGAATTTAGAGTCTTGGGGGTGTTATATGTGGCTAGTAACAACACTACCTCTTTACAATACAACGTGTGAGTTGTGGGATATTACATGATTCTTCATTAATGTTGAGCCATTTGTTAAAAACAGTATATGCCTTTGAAGTGTTATAAAATCTTACAACAATTCTTTATTCAACAATTATATCATAATTTCTAATATTATTCATGGTTCTCAGAATGTAAACACTGCATCCTAACACTTTCAAATATACTAATTTTGTATTTCTATTATTCAATATCTAATAAGGTTTTTTTGAAAAAATATTCTGTATTTCAAGTATATCAATGGAATATTATATTTTATTTATATTTTTATCATATAAATTTGTACGATGTTTAAAAAGACATACCATAGTCATAGATATTTCTTGTAAGGTCATATTCCTCGCTTCAACAACACCATTATATTGATTTGTTTTGGGGGTATAAACATTATGATATATTCCTTGTTTTGAATAATTTGAATACAATTCATGGTTTCAAAATTATACCCATGGTCACTTATCAATGTAAAAAATTTATTATATTTCAATTTTCAAAACTATATATAAAATCTTATAAAAATAAAATCATATTTTTTCACTAATTAAAAACCAAACCCATGTAAATTTTAGAGAAATTATCAACTAACACACAAAAATATATTTTATAATTAAGGTTTCTATTATATACGATGAAAAATAATCTATATTGATACATTTTAGAGGAAAAATAAACCAAATTCAATAATTTATTTATATGATATCTACTGTATCATTCCAATTTTTCATATACCTAAAAGTTTTTATTTTCTTTTTTTATTTTGGTGGAAAATTTTATTGTAGACAATTTTATCGAAGAATATTCATCAAAATGTTCATTTATTATGTGAAAGCTATAATATTAATTGGGTAATCAGTTAAAAATTTCAATTTTTAAGGAAATTAAATTTTGATCTAATGTATCAACATTCTCTTTTTTATGTTCATGAATTAAGGATTTTTTTTATTTGAAAAAATACTTTATTTGAAAAATTAATTGAATATCTTTCAGGACAATGTTTATAAATAGTTATCATATTTTTAATAAATCCATATATATATACAAAATTATTAATCAATAAATTTCCTTGGTTTCTCATAGACCCATCTATTATACATTTATTTTTAGCACTATCACAAATATTTCACAAACTCCATAAAATTCATAATTGAAATGGAAATTTATAAAAAAAAGAATCATATTATTTGTGAATGTTCAATTCATATAACAATATTCATGGATTCAATTTGATCTATTTCCCTATGAGACAAATAAGAAAATAAACATATTTTGTACCCATATTTTCTTGGGTCCTAAAATGTTACCAACAAATGATTTTGGGACCCAAAGATGATTATATTGACAACAATGTACCTCAAAAAAACATAAAAATATATTAAATGAAAATTAATATTTAGTCACTAAAATTGGGAATAAAAAAATATAAATTTTTGTATAGTTTCCAGGTTCAACATATTTAAAAACTTATTTAGAGAAATCAATGTTCATAGAACTAGGACAAAATAAATTTTCATAACGATTGATTTTACAACTTGTATTCCAATACAAATTTAATTTTAATTTATTTTTTACAAATAAATTATATATGTATTTTCTTCATATTGATAAAAAACAAACAGAATCATTATGTTATTGAAATTATTTTTATTTTATTTCACATTTTTTATAATTCACAATACATGAATCAAGATAATTTCCTATCTCGACTAAGAGTTCTTAATTTTTCTTATTTAAGTACAATTTTTATCTTCAAACAATATTGTGTGTAACATTGAGGGATTTATTTCTATTATTTTTTATATCATATTTTTTTCAGGTAATATAAAATATTTATTTGACTCTTTGAAAGTGTAGTTTTAAATTTTATAGGTAGACTCAAAGTCAAAGGAATATAATAATTTTACCTTCTCCCAACATTCCGTAAATCACATAATATCATTTTTATTGTATATTTTTCATCTTAATCATAAAGATGTATTATTTTTATAATATCTAGAAGTTCAAAATTTGAGCATCATGACTATTTTTCAATTCCACTTTTATTCAGGATTAAACATTTACATTTTTTCATGTTTCTTATTTTCATATAGCTATTGGCAATCTAGTTTTATGTGTCCAATATTTATGCATTCATATCACCTCAATTCATTAATAGACCCATCATATTTCTTGTAATCCTTGGAATATTTCATTAATCCCCTAATATTATTATCATCTTTTTGGAACATCCATCCAAATTATGAAATATAATTAGTTGAAGAAGACCCATTTATTTTTTTATAATCTGATGACACAACAATTTGTATTTATTTACACTTCTAATCAAAATATAATTTTTAAATATTCAAGGAATAACTATCTTTATTAATCATTCAATGTTCACCAGCAATATATTCTATTTAAACCTTGAATATCATCTGGTATCTGAGGAAATATTTAACCATCAAATACATTTCATTGGTGGATTTTATAATAACTATTAAAATTACACTCCTCTTATATGGTATCTCCAAAAGAACATGCATATATTTATCTTAATAAAAAATTAGTGCTCTAGTTGATTAAATATTATTAACGGTCTAAAAATAAATAAAATTAATATGGGTTAGGGATCATTAATTTTCAATCTTGAACATGTAAAAATTCATCTTGTGTGTATTTTTTTCTTTATCAGTATAATTAACTTAATAGCTGACTGATAAATTAGTCCAAATCACAACTAATATACTATATTATGATACTATATTGAACTCATCATGACCCAGTTTACATATTATATCATTTTTTGAGTTTATGGTATATTTATATTTAGTAGAAACATCCAATTTCTATTGATATTATTCCTCAATAGTATAAATATTCATGTATTTTACATAATCCTCTACATTAAGGTTCCTAAAATAAATTATCATTTGTACCCCCAGTGGCCATAATATTCTCCATTAATATAGGGAAATGTTACCACATACATGAATAAACTAATGTTAATCTTAGAATCCATATTTATTATGATAATAAAACATTAATCTTCTCATGATGATAACTGTAAAGGTAAACCCTATGATACCAATTGTAGAGAAAAAACAACAGCAGTAAGACTCAAAGAGATGGGTATTGAGTTCTTGAAATTTTATTCTCCTTAAAGCCACATGAGTCTAACTTATGGATGGATATTATATATTCAACACAAAAGAAAACTGAACAAACAATATCAAAAAGAATATATAGAAAACAAAATATTCATTGTTTTTTGGGTTACAAATATCAAATAGTCCTATCCAAAAACACTCAACCAACATTGTATGAATATTTTTACTAACATAAATCCTTTTAATGTATACTACCTAACTAAAAGATGGTAGACATCACATGGCTCAAAATAGAATATTTTACTGGGATATAACATTTTATTATAGAAAAAAATCATTCAACACTCCATGTAGGGATAGAAAACATCCAATAGTTGTGAAGAATATGAATGTTTGAAAAATTAATATTATAAATGTAAGATGTAATAAAAAGAATTGAAATGTTCTACATTAGAGAAGATAAGAGTTAATGGTAACATAATCTGATATAAAAATATATAAATATCAAAATTAAAATGCATAACTATTTTAGATGAAAATATTCTTCTTATATAATTTTTAAAAAAGAAAAAACCCAAAAAATAGTCGATGGAGATATTTGAGACTGCTAGTATAGTTCTTGTTCTTTTTCTTCTTTTAAATATTATTATTTTTTAAAAAAATCAATCTGCAATATAATGTCTTTTATAATCAGGAATCATATTTCAATAATATATGAATGTTTCATTTAAATACTTTATCAATTGTACTGATTGATAAATAATACGGTATAATTATCTTCTCTTGATACTCTCAATAATTTTGAAATAAATTTTATTATGTGTTTATAGTCCAATATTTAGTCCACATATGTAAGAATTAATTTTCACTTAATATACTCAATCGAAAACTATTATGTAGCTTGAAAAATGTTGTAGATAATTGTTGAGCACTAAATAACTACATTTAATGGATTAAAATTCCATTACAATGATATATCCACATACTCATTTATCATGCTTCAATTTTATTCATGTAAAAAAATTCATTGCCTCCTCACTCACATGTAAAAATATTAGCATAGTTAGATAAATCACATATGCAATTGGTTAATTATTGAAAATCTTTCCACGTATCTAATTCATAAGATAATTACTCTACATAGAAGATTAACATCTTTGTTTTATCATCATATCCTATTTCCCTCATCATCGATTCAGCAATATAAGAATAATTTGGAAAACTGATTCTTTAATATAGATGAAGCAAATATGATTATTCCTTAAAATATGAAATTAATGTCATATATTGTTTGATATAGCCATGTCATAACATAATAATGTTAATCACATGTAATATTTTATATACATAGAAAAATTATAGCAAAAGTTCTTAAAATATATAATTACAAAAGAATTTACATAAATAATGATAAAACATGATGAACACACATGCAAAAAAATAACTAACATATAAAGGGTTTTAAAATTATCAAAATATAATACACATGGAATATAAGGAATCAAAATTATTATTACAACAATGAATTATCAAAATCATGAATTAAATGTAGATATTGTACTATTCACCTTACAGATATGGGTATATGATCATTATATGAAATGTTTATATATATATATATATATTAGAAATTCCAAAGTCCTTTTCAAATGTAGAAATTATAGTATGTCATATAAAAGACAATAGAAGACACTTAATTATTATAACCAAAGTATTCACTAGTAGCCCAAAAAGGAAAAAATAATTATACGGGTGACATGTATTATGTGTCCACATTTCCTTGAATGAATTAGAATTGAAAAATTAAAATTAATATAGATTATAGTAAATAAATACATTTTAATCCTTTTAGAAAAACATCATCCCAATGATAATATGAGAATATAAAGGAATCACACTCATAAATCCATATTATGTAATGATTTACTATATATGTTTTATTACACAACACTCTCTTTAAACTTTGGGAAAACCTAAATGTATAGTGATCAAATTTATAAATGTTTTTTCCATAACATAATTTTTTAGTTTAAAAAATATATGATTGTGTATATATTATTTCAAAATTCATGGTGGAATAAAAAATCTTATTTTTAGAATTTATCGTTCTCTTTAAGAATTTATATGTGAGAAACAAAAATATTGATTTAATTTATGATTTTTCTACATGATTGAAAGTATATCATTTGGTAACCATTATTATTTCCCTAAAAACTATTTTCTACCATTTCTAAACATATACAATGAAATGATTATATTTTAATATACTTATCTCTGTATTCATGAAATTATATATTACAAGGTACACACTAAGAAATCACATCGTATATCGAGAAAATATTCACCTCTTTGATTCGTAAATGAATTAGAACGGAAAAAGTCATAGATCTAAATATTTAAATGACTTATAATTATCTATTGGTTGTTTAATATAAATAAACTATCAATACATGTAAATATATGTTATATTTTCCTATAACGATATTTAAGAATGTATGGAACAATAACGTTCATTGGTGAGAATCATGTAAAACAAAATTTTCATCACAATCCGATAGAGATATTCACAGAAATACCTGGAAATAAAGAAGTTCAAAACTCAATTATTTATTAACAATATAGAATTACTAAAAAATTTAGAATATATTTTTCAATATATTGGTGAATATTATTATATAATATAAAAACATCATTCCATAAATTAAACATGTAATTGGTTTATGCTAATATTTGGTGAAAGGAGTAGCAGTTCATGTTTATAATGATCTATTTATCGATATATATGAAGGGAGTGTTTTTATGATATTTAGAAAGAGTTTATAATTATTAAACTAGTATTTTGGTAAATATAATATCATTCTATATATAAAATATATCATCACGTCCTAAACTGAATTCAATCCACAATTTTATCTATTCAATTGGATATGTAATCTTTTAAAAATTAATAAATTATAATTATAATCCAATAATGTATTTAATTAAAATAATGATATACTTTATGTCATGGCACATCCTCCCTATAACCCATCCTAAACAACTAGTTAACATATTAGTGGACCCAAAAAAACTAAAATATGTTGTATATCAGTTACCTTAATTGATTCTATAACATACAAAACATGGCTGACTTAACATCTATAATCCTCTTAAATAATAAAAAATTCAGTCATAAAAACAAATTATTGTTATATAAAAAAATCCCATAACCCACACTGATATATTTTCAATATAATATGAAATATATAACATTTTATTGAATATTAATATTTAATTAAAATCGATCCTATGTAATAAACCCTAAAATAAAATTGAACTATATCTAAAATTATGATAACTTATATCCATATCATTTAAAATGTTCCCCATATTTGGAAAATATATTATATGTGGATGTGGTTATTCAATAACATGTAGGGCTTTCTTTCCCAAAATAATAGAGACAATTTACAGAAAAATACAAAATTCTCAGTGCATATTTTTCAAAACTGAATCAATATCTATTGAAAATAAACTAAAATCATCATCACTGACTCCTATTAACTAAATCATTGAAGAAATTATAATATATTAAATTTAGGGATATATAAAATAAGATCCTCATACCACTTCCCCTTGGGATTTGTAACCCTCACACCTGTTGAAAAATGTATTGATCCTCCCATGCATTCCATATCAACATATCATAATATAATGTTAGGTCAAAATACCGAATACCAATTTAGTTTCCACATTATATAGGGATGATTTAAAATATACATAACCACCTAAAAAAATTTATTATTAAAATCATAGTATCTATATATGAATAGATCATTTCCATAGAATCTTTAGTTGAGTGATATAGAGTGGGGTGTAGTTATACTTGTTATGACTAACATTCTATATTTTAATAACTAGTACCAAAAAACATATATTGGCATCATTTAGGTAAAATTTCCCTAGTGGTGATCTAGGATAAATAGTAAAATAGAAAATGTTATATTAAAAGTATTTATTCCATCCAATGGTGACTTTTCTATCCCAACATCTATTATTACGATCCATCATCATATTAAATTGATGAAACAAAAATATTTCTACCATATCGAACTAGAAAACCATTCCTCCCCACAGAAAACAATATAATTTGATTTCATATTCCAATATCTACCACACTATTATTTTATATTCACAATAACATCCATACAAAAAATAAATTCTAAAAACTATTTTTTTCTTATAATCAACTATCACATAATAATTTTTTAAAAATTAAATTATTAATAATATATAATACATCATCCTATTTATTTTATTACCTGTAATATTTATTTTTATCACTCTAATCATTATCATATTATAATATTTATATTATTAATTTTTTTATAATGCTCCCATATCAAGAGATACTATTACAAACTAGCTATGATAATCATATCAATCATCATTCCACCATAACTAAAAATTGAATATATCATGATTCATCTATTATATAAGAAACCATATCGAAACACATTCATCTACCAAAAAAACATAAATACTAAATTTTATTAAATTATTAATTAATATTTTTATTCATTTATTACCTTATAATAATTTAACATTTTCTCTAAAAAAATAACCAACAAATTGAAATTTTCCAAAAAAAATCAGATAATTTTTTTATAAATTTTCTTGTCTAATTTATATTAGGGTTACATATTTTAAAAATTACAATAAATAATAAAAATTTTATGATCAATGTAATACTGAAATAATATAAGTTACAAGAATAAAATAAATCATATAAAACTATTTCAACACAGTTATATATTAATACAAATAATGTATTATTATTTTTCTCAAATTTTATTTCTACAGTACCTATGAGAAACTAAAAACACATGGAACACACAAGTAATAAAAATTTAAATATGTATTTAATCTAACATACAGTAAAAATATATTGAATTAACTTTCTAGAAAGATGAAATTGAAATATATTCTCAAACCTCTATATCCCTAAATAATTCACTCGAACAATATATAATTTATCCATATCATATCATCCTATTACATATAAATTCTCACATTACATACATATACATTTTTTATTAAAGAATGTGGAGGAGATATATGATAATTGAGAACTAAAGAACCATAAATCTTATATAAGTCCCTATAAAATAGAAATATTAACTGATACACATTAATGTATTGAATTTTTAGAGCCCTTAAAATGTGTTTCCAATTAACTTGATCATCCAAGCGATGGGTGGGTGGTTTTTAGTGTAGATTGTGATAGTATTTTACTATGATAATTGTGGATATTTTGTAACCCTATTAGAGGCCACATTTCATGGTTTTGGAGATTTGATTGTAATGTAATCATAGTATATGATATGTGGAGGCTGGTAATGTTTGTTTTTAGTGTCCATGCCTACTAATAGTTAGTTTTAATAAGGAAATTGGATACTATAAAGATCTCATGGTATCGCACCCTGATCTCTATATCTAGAGATGTGGCTCTAGCATAGGTCTTAGGGCATCATGTGGAGCTCGAGGTGTTGGGGTTCTTATCCTATTCCTTCTAGAGGGTCATTGAGAATACTGATTGGGTTTGAAATTTATTATTTTCTGGTATTTAAATGATCTATAAGATATAATTGGTGATTGTTCATTGTATTTTAGAGTTTGTGATCATAATTTAACCCTTTTATAAAGGCTTCCCTTATGTCTTCATATTTTAGGTCAAATCCCATGGGGTTGTGACATTTTCAAGGGTGTTGTGTCTTGGTATTTGAAAATTGTATCCCTATATAAATTCTTAGATCATTCAAAATAATATTTTCTCCCTTTTATATTTGTCATTAAAAACTCAAGGTCCTCTTCTAGAGACTCTTGAGTCTTATTTCTAATCCTTTTTTGCTTCAACATCCTCAGATCATTTTATGGTGGACTGGGTTAGATTATTCACCTATGTTCATTAAAATGACCCCTATTACATCATTATATTCTATGGATATTGATTCTTTAGTAGTCATTGGGGGTTTTATTGATATTTATAGATGATTAGATGTGGGATTTAATCATTCGTGTCATGGATTCATTATGGGATAGGTGGTTGGTGGTTTTCAATTATCCTTTTATTCTATCATGAAGAATTCTCAATTATTTTTTCATAATTCGGGGGATTCATTACATTTTTTCCTAGGTTACTCTATGGTGTTATCAATAATTGGATTTTTTACAACTATGGGGAATAAATAAAGTAAATTTTATAAGTGGAATTATGAGTGAATTCAATTCTTGTTTTTATAATATGTGCAGATTATACATTGATAATTCATATGGTTATTTACAACATACTAGGATATCTATTTATAATGGTTACAATTTCTTCCTAGAATGGTTTATAATAATGATTTTTATTTATTCAACATTAATCTTGTAATGATTAAATTGTTAGTGGAAGATGAATAAGATTCCTAGTAACCATTTGAACATGATTTTGTTTAACATTGAGGTGATTATTGATAATTATTAATGGGTTGTCCATATTTATTGTTGATAGAGATTTATTAATATTTATTAATACATCTTTAAAATGAATGAAAAATTTTTAGAATAAATATCATTTTCTTTCTTCCCATGTTTTAATAATATTGGTTTCCCATTTAGTTTTATATAAATAAAATGTTTCATTTAAATGTATGTGATATAGATTGTAATATAACACTTTAAATGATTTATAAAAGAACTATAAATATTGGGTTATTAAATGAGGAATTAATGGTGTATTTTTCAAGAATGTGTTTAGTTTTAAATATTCATTTATATGGGGTTGATATTAGGATTGACAACCATCATTGAGATATGTGATTTTATATTATTGAATAATTTTATAAGTGTTTAATTTTAATTATTGTTTTTACTAGAGGTTAGATTGCATGTAGTGTGTTTTACATGATTGTTTTTTTTGAAAAATATTTTCTTTGAGTTTGGGCTTCCTAATGGAGATTTACTCAACACAACGAGTCCATCTTACTTGGGGTATCTAGATCACGTACTAGAGTAACTATTTTATGAAATTATAAAACAATTAATATTATTTAATTGTAAAGTTGTAGATATTAAAAACGTCAAATAATAGAAATTAATGGAAGGTTGTAATGAATACAATTAGTTCCTTGAAAGGAAATATAGAACTGAAATGTTAATTTAAAATTAATTCAAGATTAAGATGAAATTAAATTATTATTTAGGAATTGATGATGTTGATAATAAATTATGGTTATGTTGACGAATTGTTAAAAGAATTATTTGTAATTTTTATCCAATTAATGTGAATGTTGAAATATTGTTGATCTTGAATCTTGTGTACTTTTTTGATATATAGTTCTTTGGCCTGAACATAGGAAGTATATTTTCTTGTATGATGACAAAAATGGTTTGGTTTATGGATTGTTAGATTCCAGTGGATTGGTTGACTTTTTATGTTGGGGAGGAGGCCTCTATATTATTGAGGCAACTAAAATGATGTTTTTTTGGGTGGGGGAAATCCATTACATGGCTCGTACACACTATGAGTGTTAAATATCCTTATATGGACTTGAAGGACAATCCTTATGTCCCAAAGTCCTGATGATAAATAGAATAAAATTGTGTTCTATTTTTAGCAATTATTATATTCTATGGGTGTAATTTCTATCTATGATGGGTTGAGGTATAATTCCTAATACATGGCCTATAGTGACTTGAATACTTACTACTATGTTGTTGTTTATATTGAAGATATGATATTTTTTTTATTATTAGGATGTATTTTTTAGATGGTGATATCATTTTGTTTGTAAACATGTGTTATATGAGAACTAATAAAATTTATTATATCACAGAACTATTATTGTTGGGGTGTGAGAGAGATAAAAAACTACGTGGAGTTGGATGTCAGTATAATTCTTTACGTAAACTATTAAGATAGAATTTCATACATGTATGTGTTACATAGTGAGGGAGCATTGATATAGATGTGATATGGTGTGACCTCATTAGGTAATGTGTAATTCTTAATCATATATTCTCATGGATCTATTTTCCTTCATTATCATTTTTACAATTGTCTTTGAGGTAGATCCACTAAATTATATTATTTTATCAACCCATAAATATAGACTATTTTTCATCTCTATAGGATATGGTGGGATATAAGTGGGGTGTTTTTAGTTTGTGTATATGTTCAGTAAATAATGGAGTTTTCTGGTCACATACTAGGATTTTCTATTATCATTCTCTTTTTTTTTTCTCATTTTTCATGACACAAATTTCATGTATTATGATTTTTTTCGAATCAATGTGATATTTTTGATCACTATATATCAAGATTAATATTTTAGAAAAATGGTTATATTGAAGGTAATTCCTCCTACATGTATGTAATTTGTACCATTTGTGTTGGTATAGAAAAAATTTTCCAGTATAGGTGATCTACAAATTATATCCTCATATTCATATCCATACAATGAGATCTACTGATAATTGGGAAGACATGATAAAATGGTATCAAAGTTGTTAGATAAAATATTTTATGGAAATTGGGTATAGGGTCTATTAAGGATTTAATGGGATGGTAGGGAGACTACATAAAATTGAATTAGCGCAATTTATAATCATGGGACACATGGATTATAATTAAATTTTAGAGCCCCCATTGATCAAATTCAACGACTTTCACATTTACCCAACATACTAAGATAATTGATTCAAATTATTTGGTATACACATTTGTAAAGATCATGTTCCAGGATTTTCATTAGTTGTGTTTAAACTATATTTAAAATGGGGATAAGAAATAATATTTATAAATTAATAATAAATGATATATATTTGATACGTAGGAGACAATATTATTATTTATTTCACCATAATGGATCCTAAATGACATCCGCATTAGGTTCATTCTTATGTTGATTATAATGATGGTAAATCTGATCTCCCTATAGTTGAGATCATTTGTGACTAGTCATAGTGATTTAAAATCTGATAGTTATTTAATAATATTTTATTGAAGTATTCAAGATAAATTTTAGGTAATAAGAATTAATAAATATCAAAGGATATGGATGTTTACTTCACCAAGATCAATTATCTAATAAATCACTAGGATTCACTGATTGTGACTATGATGTTTGGAAAAGAAAGTAAGTGGTGGTTCCTATTCCTCATAGTTCAAAATGTTTTTTTTGTTTCATGGTAGAAGTTATATAATGAGTTATAGTAAAATAATATTTTTTTAATTTATAAAGTTGAGTTATTATTTTGAGATTAAAACTATCTTCCTTGAAATTTATTATTTTGGGAAGATCAATATAATGCATAATAACCACATTTTGAGATTTAAAAATTATTCTGTGTGACAAGGAAAGGGGGAGGTATATTTAAGGGACATTTTTCCTCCAAAAATATTATTAGGCACTCCATTATTATTGTCTTAAGATATCAAAGAGTTGGAATAATAAATGTTCATAGAGAAGATACATGATAGGACCCGATCATCATAGGAGGGGAATATTCCTAAATCACTATAGACTGAATATGTGGCTAATTGTTCCCTATTTTCTAGTCACTTCATCATTCAGATGTTTGGGGGATATTTTTATCCATCTTTGTCTAGTTTAACTAGGGCTGGATGTTATGCAACCCATTTAAGTGAATTTATAGTGGATATTTTTTATCAGAGATCTCATGGAAATCAAGATCTTGAGTAAAATATTTTCTTATATAGTTACCACGGATCTAACAGACCTATATGTCCTTATCAATTGAGTAAATATCATTTGAAAATGGATTAGAAGCTTCTTGATTCATCTTTTTACATATAGAGAGTGAAATAGGTGTAAAAGGATAGCCCCATGATGCCCCTCTTACTTAAGTATACTGAGAAGATTTTGTCGAAGAAGATGATAAACAATTAGTTGAGAGAGTCTAGAGAGATAGATGTGGTAATATAAAATCCATAGAGATATCAATAACGTAAAGGAAAATTTCCTGAAAGAAATTATATATTTATATAGTACAATGATGTATGCCTTTTTTTTAATTCGGTATCCCTGCAATTCTTTGTTATGTGTTACATAATGCATGATATATAATTTGTTGTGGATGTCACGACTCATCCCCCAAGGCCCATGTCATGTCTACCTCAATCCAATATCCAATAAGCCAGGGGCTAGTTACTATTGCTAAGTAAGCATATCACAATAAAATAGGTAGAAATTTCATATGTAATTGAACAGACATGCACAACACCAAGCCATAGATGCTTAAATCTGAAATCAATAAGCTAAAAAAATCACGGTACAATTGTAGAAAACTAAAGATAAATGCGGCCAGAATACAACCCCAACAAAAAGTAAATGTAGAAGTTAAATTCTATGGATCTCCTCCTCTAAAATCCTTAATAGTGGGGTAGGTATATAAAGATATATCTAGAGTCCAAGAAGCACACATTGTCTCGTAGGGTACTCTAAGCACCACATAATCACAGTCCACCCCAAGATTTCGTTAATGTGTCGATCATCTGCACATGACATTACATGAGGGTGGAAAAGCCCGTACCAGGGTGAGTAAAACAATACTTAGTAGGGAACCCCAAAACACAAAGGAAACTACCAAAAATAAAACATCACTAAGAAGATACAACCATCTCAAGACATGTACATCTCAACAACACATATAACAAGAAAATAAACTTATACTTGAAAATGATTCCAAGAGTCAAGGACTCATCCACTCCTATCCATATTTTCCCAGTCATCGCATGCTCGATGTCGTATATCTCTCTCCTCGAGCTATCCAATAGGAATCTAGTAGAACTGGACTACCAAAATTTTCTAAGAGACCATCTAGAATTGATATGTCATGTATGTATCTGAGACATCCCGTCTCACTAAGATTAGGAGTCTCAAATGCACAACCAATCCTTAGCCTCATGATTATTCTCAATAAATTTTTATATTCTTAGGAGACATGCTCTACATATACATAGAAGTCACACTATGTATATACATAGGAGACATAGTCTATATAACCATAGGAGACGCTATTTGTATATTCATAGGAGACACACTCTATGTAACCACTTGAGACACACTCTATTTATCTTTTGGAGAGACACTTCATATATCAGCATATTCACACAACCAATTGAATCGCTAGGTTATTCTCACACAGGTACATATCTATATCAAGAAAAATATTAATAATCTTCATACATATCCTAATCCAAGGAGTCATTTTATGGGCCTCCGTAAGAGATACACTCCACATTGGTGCAAGAGACACACTTTGCGTAGGGACATGAGATACACTCAATTAGATATGCACAACGATTGGGAACATGAGACACACTATACTGTGGAAACACATTATATAAGCTCAAGGGATATAGTCTATATGAGACACACTCTGTATGTGCATTGGAGACATACTCTTTATGGGAACATCCTATCAAATGATTCTGTTCTATGCATGCTCTCTTATGGACAACCTAATCCTCATGCCAAAATTGTGTACACCATACTCTATAAAACTACCAAATGGTATATAAAAATGTATTCCTAATTTTAAAAGTCCCATTTCCCCAAAAAGATCCTAAAGAGGGTACAATGTCCTAAAGTTATAGAAATTTAACTAAAAATGTGACAGTAGGGTCTGGGTGTTGTTAGACAAGGTTGGGCCAACCCGACCTAACCCAGGTCGTACTAGACCCGACCCATTGAGTAGACATAACCAATTAGATAGACCAATCCTACTATCGGACCATCCTGATAGCATTAGCCCAGCCAGATGGCTTTATCCCATCCCACTCATCTGTGATCTAGTTTAGTCTGCATAGATGCAGGTTGACCATCGCGTTCAATGTGGTGGTCTGCCCAGTGACTTCCCCATGGTCCAATTAGACCACATCCCTTCATCGTATGATGTTTCCTCCTACCACATCTATTCAAGCCATGCCGCTAACGGATACCTAGCCCTGCCTCCCACAACTGTCGTGCATTGGGCTCCTCTCATCAGGGGTCTACACTGTCATGCGCTGATAGAATTAGATCATCGTTGAATGGTCACCAATGTCTTGGTGGTGGGTTGTTTCTTGAACTGGGAGTACCCATGAGATCATTGGATCATTGTCTTCCATGATATGGTCCCCATGTATTATCTCTGTCACTCTGGGATTCCGGTCACATTTGGAAGACCAGTGAAAAACACGCTATGGCCATAAGGGTCTATAGATGATCAATGCAAGAATGGTGGGGGAAAGATAATAACAATAACACCCTTATAATGTTCATTGGCCTTCTTCTGGTCAGCCTTAGTATGTTCATGTTAGAGGAATAATTAATGATAAATAAATGTTTGTTAAAAAATATGCATCCCCTATAATAATTCTTTTTTAACCATCCCATAAAAAGGATCCTACCATGGATCAACATGTTCATGGGTTGGTCAGCATTCATTCTTGGTGAAAAGAATGGGAAATTGAATCACGAAAATAAAAATTGAACCCTAAATCATGTATAGATATGTCGACATCGAGGTTTGATCGTCATTGGAGATCATTCAATAGTCATCACGATCCAACATCAGGTTGATCCTCGATCCTCATATCATCATAATCTGATGTTTTCTAATGAGTGTAAGTCCCCAAGGATATTCTCCAGTACTCATAGGAAGGATCATTAATCTAATCCTGAATCCCTACCAACATTTAAAGAAGAAAGATGTGTTTCTATGTTAAAAATTTTATAGAGTATCATCTGTTCTTGAATTACTGTTGTAGTGTTGTCATGCTCTTTTATTCATGAAAGAGAACGAACTTGCCCATTGTTTTGTTTCTACATCTCCACATTGTGAAACCTAAAAAAATAAACTTCTTTATTTTTATTTTATTATAGTTTAAAATGTCAAAAAATTATAATTCACCACCAACCTGGGTCGGTCAATACTAGGCCATGTCTAAGTAAAATCCAATATTAATAACTCAACTTTGGTATCATATTTCCAATCCAAGTCACCATTCATGAGTTATATATATTTTCAAACAAAAAATATTATTTAATTGTTTCATTTATAGTTACGTCCTTTTAGGGTTCTCTCACTAGAGAGCCGCTCCGAAAAAAATTTAAGTCGTGCCTAGTGTAACCCCACAACCCGAAACGAATCAATTCGCTCTTATATTTGATCCGTGAAATACTTTTGGATATAATCATATTTTTCAAGAAAACCACTCATCCATGCTATTATAAACAAATCATTTTTCGTTGGACCATTATGGGCACACCAAGCTTCAGAATCGAAATACATCTCAACTCTTGGTCTTATAATTTTCAATATTATTTTCTAGAAATAGATCGATGAAAAATATGATTTATTAAATTCTACCCACAATGAGGATTTACAACTTAAAATTAAAAACCAAGGGATACCCAGACATATGGTGGTACAAGAATGAACCTGAGTGCCACACTCCCATCCGATCTTCTAGGGATTCTCATGCTGCTACCAGGCATGAAATAAAGTAATCGACTTCCCACGAAGGGTCCTCTCATGCCAATCCTCGATCTCCACAAACATGAGGAAAAGAGAGAATCCCTATCAAAAATTATTGTCTATGAGAATCCATGGATTTGAGTTATCTATTTCACGTGGTGGTATCCAAATATTTCTACATAACATTTCTCTTGAAATGATAAGAAGTGTTCAGGTTGACGAGTTAGTCAATGATAAAATAGAGGGTATCGTTTGTCTTGGATGTTCATGATAAACATGTCATGACATCCATTGATATAATTTCTCACTCCATTCATAGCACCCAATGGAAGAAAAGTGAAACCCATTCCAGGTATAGAGGCATGACATGGTGTCTTGATAAACCACATAACCCATTCAAACAATCATCCAACATTTATATCAATAGGTAATCCCAGCTTCAACCTATCCAGTCATCCCTAGTCTTAGCCATGACACACATTGGAATATCCCAATGCATCTCACCACTCTATGTATCCACCACTACTACAATACGTTATTTGAATGGTGTAAAGTGCTCCCCACCTTTAAAATATCCATTGTGGGCATTCCCTTTGGGCAACATAGTACATAAATTCTCACCATCGGTGTCACAGAGCCTTTCCTCATTGACTAAATATAATAGAGGAATGGTAAAAACTACCAATTGGAAGAAATTTGTGTCATATATATCCATAAATGATAACTGTAATGAGGAGAAATTCCTTATTTCCTCCTTCGAAAACTATTAACATGATCATGTGATCAGAGCATCTGCTACCACATTTCACTATCATTGATAATATACTACATCCATTTTTTTGTCCTAGAGGTACTCTATTTGATTTCCTAGTCTTTGGTTCATAACCATCTAAGAAAAGATAAACATGATACTCTTGTGGGCTTAGTTTACAAAACACTCACCACCCATCTGGTTGTGATGCCACATCTTCAATAAGAAGACTACCTTTTCTAACTCAAGATCATGAATTCTATAGTTTTTATCATGTTTAATCTAATGAAGTGAATGATTAGAAATCCTAATTGTCCTCTGTATGCAGACACAACTAGGTCTGGTCTCTAATGCCTCACAGAACAATATATACATGACTCCATCCTCCAGAAAACTCATGACCGGGAGCTCATTAGACTCTATCTTAATTGATTAAAAGAATGTGGTCACCTATCTATCTAGGGGAATGGATTCCCCTTTCAACTGATCTATGTGTTCATCAAACCTTTGGTAGTGGATTATCATTCTCCACGGTCATTGGGTTAATGTGATTGTAATCCACATAGACCCTCAAACACTATGAATTACTAAGCTCTTCTTATTACAGTCCTCCACCTCAACCCTTATCTCATGAATATTTGAATAATATATCTGATATAATGATGATGATATTGGCTTTATCTCAGGGTATAGATAAATATATAAGGATATCTCATTATGGGGGTAAACCATGAACATCTCTAGAGATTATTCTGTAATACTCCAACAATAATGCTGGAAATTGAAAAATAATAACATCCACTCAATTATGGGAAAGGATAGATGGCTCATGAGTGATCATAGTAACCCTCATATGAATTAATCTATCCCATGATGCATGGGATTAATTTTTCATTGAACAAGGAAAACCCCATTCCATCGCTACAGTCTTACCAAACGATATTTCTAAAACAGTCAATCTATGCATTGATTGATGGTAATCAATCCATACTAAGAATGACATTGAATGTCCTTGATGATTCCACCACGATATTCCAACTGAATTTCAAACCACAAGGGTCAGATCATAGTATCAGAACTAGTGGAATTATCTTGTTTCCTTCCATTGGTAGTTAAAAAAGTAATGATCAATCCAACGATTTACCTGGAAACATTGGGTTTTGAACAAGATCTATTACATGTAAGAATTATTAAAACCTATTTCCATTAATATGGAAGTTAATAGTGGATATGGATTGTTCCTCAATTCAATCAGGGAGCACATGGGTCATATGCCTTAACCATATGTAGTTCACCCTTCCCCTCTCCTCCAAATCCCTATGTTTGGTGTAGACCACATGTGCGGTGGTGGTGGTAGCATGTCAAAAAGTATACCAGCTTATGCTACTCTCCCAGCTCCTCAACCATGTCTACCGCACTAAAGATCCATCCATTCCTATCAATATCTATGCCTTAGTGGACCATCCATAACTTCACTATCACTACCATGGTAGTCTGTAGTATATCAAGAAATGGGTCCCTTGCATCTCATGCAAATAATTTCTTCTCCCTAGGCCAACTAGGGTCACCTAGGGGATGTGATCTATATATACTCTATCATAGGACCTCTTCTAGGAATGTCTCACATGTCTAAGTCTCATAGACAGAAATAGGATTCTTACTCATGAGTTATCTAATCCTACATTTCCACTACTGACATTCAATGGTTGTATCTATGCAGGTAAGAGACTTTCAACCATAAATAATCTCTCTATATCCCTTGCGTAAGTAGAAATACATAGTGGAATAACACTTTCTTGTATGTCTTTAAAAACACCTTTCACGAAGGTATAAGACAAGAATCAAAAGTGGTGTATCATACCTATAGATTATCTAGTAATGCTGGTATTTATTGCTGAGATATAGACACATTTTCCTACCAAAACTATTGATTATATTTGGAACACATAGCACATACCATTTATTTTGAGAGATACCTTATCAATGAATGGTTCTAAAACACTATCCATGAACTAGTCACCTCATTATATGATCAAGTGATCCAAATATCTCTATCACTGTACTGAGTTACAATGATGGCTCACCTCAAGCACCAACATCTGATAAAATGGTGTCCTGATTGGTCAGAAAACTCAGTCCCTGCCTCATGCCAGTCCATTGCTATATGTAAGTCATCATTGCCTCAGAACCTGAGGGGACTCTGTTGTTGAAACTCATGATGTGATCTTAGTCCTCACATCTCAACTACTAGTACTATGAGTTCCATTTGATACTATATTGGTGGAGGTTTTACTAGAAAACTGCATAGAGGTTAATATCCTATACAAATATTTATTCCCATCCATCACCCCTTGGATGATCCTTATAATCATATGAAAGAATCCTAGATAGCTATCTACATGGATGCACCATGAAAAAAAAATGTACCATGATTAATAGAGTATTCATGATGATCTGACTCAATTAGATCATCGAAACGACATCTCATTCTTGTATGATGCATGTACTATCATTTTTCTCAATTACAAGTGTTTTCATGTAACTAGTTGAAAATTATAATTATTGATCCTCCTGTATTGATATGTTGGTCGCTATATCATTAATGTATTCCCTGGACTGAAAGAAGATCTAGAAACACATAACACTATTTACCCAAACTAGAAACCAAGAATATGGGTTCATAAGGATGAATCGACAATCCTCTGATACCACTCTATCATGACCCATCAACCTGACCCATGTCATGACTACCCCATGACCACCACCCATAGGCCAGGGGATGGGGACAAGAATTTTTTAGGAATATCCTAAAAAAATGGGAGGCATTATTTTATGTACATGTACTCAAACACACAAAAATCCAAGGCACATATATTGTAATGTAAAAATAAAATTTGAAAAACACAATGTATGATCGAAGAAAAATGAATGTAAAATTGGCCACCTTACAATCCAAAAAATGAAAATGTAAAAATTCAAGTCTCTATAACTCCTCATAAGAAAATCCTAACTAAAGGGTCAGAAAAGACACCACTGCCTGGAGCTACAGAACCACACCTCTTATATTGGGTCACTCTAAGCACCATCTACCCCAAGTCCACCCAGGACTCCATCAGTGTGTTGATTGTCTACACAAGGAATGAGACGTGTGGGAAAATCACGTGTATGGGTGAGTAAAAAAATAAAGATTAGTGAACCCCCAAAACATAAAGTAAATGACCCCAATGGAAACAACACTATGAATATATAGTAATCACAAAATAGGTTTGTTTGGCAACACATATAACAAGAACATCCTTGTATACTCATACTGGATTCTGAGACTAAATGTTTCATTCACTACCTACCATATGGTCCCAATCATATAATTATTGATATGGGAGATCTCACTCCTCGATCTATATGATAATAAGCTCATATAACTAGTATAATAAAATTATTTGGGGGGAACATCTAGTGAAGATACAAAACAATGTTCCCTGAGACATCAGGTATTGCTATGGAAAGGATTCTGGATATCATATCCAATCCTTAGTCACATGTTTATGTTGAAGGCATATTTAAATTCGTAGGAGACACGCTCCATATCATCATTGGATACACACTCTTTATAACTAAAGGAGACAGACTCTGTATAACAATTGGAGACACATTTCATATTTGAATATGAGACACACTCTGTATAACCAATGGAGACACACTCCATATATCCATAGGAGGAATTATCTATATATTGGTATATTCAGAGACCTATTAGTGTCAATAGATTCTTATCACAAATGAAAATATCGTTTTAATGAAAATTCAAATCAAAGTCTAAAGATATAGTAATATTGGGAGACACACTATGGGTTCTTGAAGGATATACACATCACATAGGTTCACAAGACACAGTCTATGTAGGCACAAGAGATAAACACTATGAGAGACACACTATATAGTAGACACCCTCTGTGTATGCATGTGGGTCACAATCTATAGGAGACACACTATAAATTAGTACATCCAGTCATATGATTTTTTCCTTTCCATGATCTCTCTAAGACAACCTACACCTTGAGCCTATAGTGAATACACCAAACTCCAAGAAAACGCTTTTCTATTATCTAAAACGATCTTCCTCATTGTGAGTATCCCAATGCCCCAAAAATCTCATCCAACGGACACACGGTTTAAGAGTTATGAGCATTTAAGTAAAAAAGTCATGTGGGGTCTGTTTCTGGTATAACCCAGCCAGACCGAACCAACCCCATCAGACAGACCAGACTTGAGTCTCTCCTGATCCGACCCTTGTGTTTGACCCGACCCACCGGGTCCCAACCCACCGGGTTGCGCCACCTCACTATGGCCAGACCTACACGGTTGGGCCTAGCCCACTTGGTCGTGGGGCAGTTTGGTCCCCCCAGATGATACAGTTGTCATGTCCTGTTAGTCATTGATGGATAACCACCCTGATAAATGTTGTGGTCCACCGCATAACCACCCCATGGTGGTTTTTGTGGTGTATCACCATGGTCCATTTAGACCGCGACCAATATCCAGATGAAATAGTTTCATGCGTCCTCTAGTCTAGCCCCATCGTCGACTGTCAAGCTGGAGGCCCTGTCCGCCTCCCACGAAGGTCGTGTCGCGGGCTCCTTCCAATGAGGGGCTGCACTATCACCAACAACTCCTCTTTTGACGTGTTACACTATCTTCATGGTGGATCATTTCATGAATTTGGAATACCCACACAATCCATGGGTAACCTTATTCTCTATTGTTGACTACAAATCTTATCGTCATCAGTCCCGGGGTCTAGCCACGTTCTGAATCACCCGGAAAGACACGTTGTGACCACAAGGGTTCATCGATGATGAGTTCACGATCATGAAAGAGATATAAGAACAATAAAACCCTTGTAACAGACCTTTTCCTTGATCAGGTGGTACTTTGTCTATTCATTTTAGTTGAATTATGAAATCCAAACAAAAGAATGTTCAATAAGATTTAACCCCTCTAATCCTGAATTTTTAACCATCCCGCAAGAATGATCATACCATAGATCAAACTATTCATGGTTTGGCCCTTGTCCTTCATTGGAAACTAGAAAGGGGAAAGAAATCATGATGAATACAATAGTACCCTTAACTCGAGTTTGGGTCGGTCGACGTCAGGGTTCAATCATCTTTGTTGATCCATCGAGAGTCGTCATAATCAATCATCTCATTGAACCTAAATCCTAAAATCATCATTGTTTTTCATTCACCAATGAGAGTAAATCATCAAAGCTCATATCCAATGCTCACAAGGATTTATAATTAATCTAATACAAAATCCCTATCAACGAATAATGAATAAAGAGAAGATTCATCATTAAACGCGTTAAATTCATTTCACTGTTACATGCGTTTTATAATTATAGTACAATATTGAATTGTCACAAAACTGTTTATTTCATAAATGTGAATGGTATACACCATCATTTCCTCACTACACCACCACACTACGAAATTTGAAAATAAATAAAATAAAATTCTTTATGTGAATTTTATTATTCTTTTAAATGTTCAAAAAAGTAATTTTCACCGTCGGCCCGCACTGGTCAATGTTTGATCCCACTTAAGTAAAATGCCACATAATGAACCCAATGATTGTATCATATTTCAAATTAGTGTAACCATTCATGTGTTATGAAAATTTTAAAATAATGTAATTTTATTTAATTAGTTTTTTTACATTTACATTTTTAAGGATTTCTGACTAGAGCCTCATGCCGACTAAAAACATGTTGTGCCTAGGTTAAACCTTCCATCCTAACCTTAATTGTACCCTTAGATTTATGGTCTATACAACCACTTAATTTTTTACAATTTCTCATAAAACCACTCACATGTACTATTACAAACAAATCATTTTTCATTGGACCATTACTAGTACATCGGGCCCTGGAATCGCATGACTCCTCAGTGCATAATCTCCAAATTTCCCCAATTAATTTTTAGAAATAAAATGAGGACAATCCAATTAATTTCAATTTATATGATTACAATAATTGTATCCTTTAGGATTCTTGTTGGAGGTCAATCTATCTTGAATAATTTTTG
This sequence comes from Viscum album, assembly GCA_963277665.1. Taxonomy (NCBI): domain Eukaryota; kingdom Viridiplantae; phylum Streptophyta; class Magnoliopsida; order Santalales; family Viscaceae; genus Viscum; species Viscum album. The sequence continues at coordinate 1,004,684,500 of OY728119.1, read as the reverse complement.
AATATATTATGAGTAAATATTTTTTTTAAATCTATTATGGGGTTATTTCAGTCTTTTGGATACAACAATTTGACATCAAAAATGGAATTGATTATATATAATCAGTGTCAATTATTATTGAATACTACTATAGTTTAATAGTTTTATATTAAACTGATATAAAAGATGAACTGTTTTTTAGAATTCGGGTAACTTATTTTTGATTGAGTTATATATGATATTTATCATACCAGATGGTTTACATGATGATGAGTTCTATGGTGGATTATCTAGTACTGTGGTTAAGAAATATCATGTTCTTGTATTTTTATAAGTGGGTTGAAAATACCCCCCTTCATTAATGGTCGAGTATGGGATAGTGTTGTAGCTGGTTATCATTTTGATTTTGATGTTCCTATATAGGATTGAACATTCTATGTTTTGAATTTGGTAATTTTTTATTGGTATACTTTTACAATGAGTATATATTTAGCCTACTATTTCCCTTCAAGTTGATCTGTTTTTTTAATTAATCTAATTATCTATGTATTATTTTTTGATATTTTATGGATTTTTTTTGAACCATTTTCTAAGAAGGATTATAAATTTGAGGCCTGGTGTTTGACGAATAAATGTTTGAAATGTATTAAATATATTAAATATTAAACATGTGGCATTTTCATAAAAAAGTGGAACATAATCTAAAAGGTGGATTGAATCATTAATCATACCAAAATATTGGGTAAAAACATAGGTTTTACACTAGCGGAGATACAACCATTCTCGACATGGAAAATTTGTCCAAAAGACATCACAAATTGAATAATAAATAAAATTTGTAAATAAAATTATTTTTTTCTTAGTAACGTAGAAACGTAAATTATTAATTAATAATGTAGGTATGATGGATTTCTAGGGATGGGAGCATAACCTTGGTTCTGTTGGAGGAACCATGGAGAGATAATTGGAGGATCTATCTCACGTGAACATCAACCATATCATTGTTTGACGATTTGTGTGTAACAAGATTTTGATATCTCAAAAACGGCAATAATAATGACTTGGTCATTATCTAAAAGGGATCCATATAGAGGGAGGACATTGTTTTGATTGGATTCATTAAATATTATTATCATTCTATTATTAATTTGAACCAATCAAGCAAGAGATTGATTCACAAATTAGTCAATTTATGGGATGCAATTATTACTGGGATTTTTTAGGAGAATTTCATTGTAATTACTTGATCCATAGATTTAATTCGAATGGTTACATATATATTATAACATGATCAATGGAAGAGATTAATTTTTTCTATTTGTGGTTATGGATTTCTCCACTTTTTAAATATTCATATTCAAACATTCTATTTAGCTCATAGTTTGGCATTAATTGGAAAATCAAATGTTGTAAACCCATTTTGTGGTAAATTTATTCAATATTATTGATTTGTGATTGGCATGACATGAAGAAGGTGAGATGATAGAAGAGAAATAAAATTTGAAGGATTTAGATACACATTTTTTGTTTTCATAACTATGAGACTATGGATCAAAATAGATTTTTATGGGAAAAATGAAAAAAAATAATTTTATTAATGGAGTAATATTGTTGGATGGATGGATCCATGATTCCCCAAATGACTTTTTACAGACATTGTGTTGGCAGTTCTATAAGCACCATTCGATGAAAGATCTTCGGTTTAAAAAAAACCCAATACACAAAGAATTTATTCTGGGGTTACACAACATATGGGACCATCCTAGTATTATATAGAATTACAAAAGGTAGATATATATCATACAACATGTGATGATTTCACACTATGTGTGGAAACATTGGTGAACATAGTGTGTATCTCAACGTGTACACAGACACTTTATGATTTTAAAAGGATGCATTCATTCCTTATAATCCTACACTGACAAGGACAATCAATGGATACAAGGCCATAGCCATGTACTGTGACATAAGATGAGGTGCATGGATAGAATCATGTTATGTAATTCTATATAAACACTTACACATACCTTTTTAGATGGGAAGGACCACATGTAAAAGTGAAATGGTGTGTACCCCTACTACACAGACTGTACTCCCTTTATGATAGATTGGAACACTTTTCCTTTGTATGTTTGACATGTTCTGTTATGGTATGTCTCATATATACTTTTCATGAAATTTAAAGTCGAATAATATCCTGTATTATTGATTGGAATACATTCATCTGAAAATAATTATATGGGTGGTTGGAATCCATTCATAATTCCCAAAGTGATATCTTATTTTCATTTTTTTTCCTAGGATGAGTTCTTGGTATCTTCATTACCAACACTGTGTGGGTTCCAATACTCTACAAACCAGGTAAATCCATATTGAGTTATTTATATACCTCATGGGCTTTGTTGCAATTCTGATCTATGTATCATATGACTCCAAACGTCAGTGTGAACATCTAATTGAAAAACCTAATGACTATTACCTCTTGAACAACCATAATTTGTGTTATTAGACTCAAGGAGTGTGTACCCCTAGATGATTTCCTTTCATAATCTTCAATATTGAATCTTTGGTTTTTATTATAGATGTGAATAACTATTAGACTATGTGTATTTTTTGACTGTGTCTAGATAATGTTATTATAAGATATATAGTGATTATCTAATTTATATATGACTAACATTCATTTGTTAAATGATTTATGCTTTCAGGGAGTCCTACGGAGTATCGTTAAACTCATAACAAGATTAGATTTTCCCAAACTTATCTTGTCCTATTTATGTGATTAACATTTAGACAGAATCATTGATAGACCCATACTAGGATGTTATTAGTGAGACCAGATAGATCAAGGTGTGTTCATATAGTATCATGAAATAAATCCCCAGTTTACCTTCACCATGGAAATTTTTTTAAAATCATTCTGGTGATATTTAATTTTCCCCTATTTACTTTACTTTCTGTAGTAATATTATAGTGGGATATTTTTTTTATTCATGCATGGTTGATCAGTTATTTTTACATTTCATCATTTTATGTGTTTGGGGACGTGTGAGTGAGTACATGTTCATAAGCTATGTCATGACATGTTAGTGATATGATAACTCATCAGTAATTTCATGAACATATAATATTTGTGGCATTATTGGGGGTAGTGGAATGAGTCCCATTAGGATGGGTCACCACATAGTGGTAACAAAGATTTTGGTTATAACTTAGGATTTAATTCTGTGATATTTTTTTTAGGGAGATAGTGTTATGTGTTACAATTTTGGATTTTAGGCTATGGAATCCATTATTGGAGAAGCAGCTTTCGTATATATACACTAGGTCATTGAGAACCTAATTTTTGACTAGGTAAAGGGGGGAAATGTTTATAGGTCAAACATGTGAACATTTATCATATATGAAAGAGTTTTAGTTTTTATGTCATCCTAGATTCAACTCTTCATATATACTCACTGACCGTGACACATGTTTTCAACAATCAGAATGCCTTCACGATTTATGACAGATAAGAATAAAACATTAGGATCATGTGGATGATCCCATTAGAAATGAGGTATTAATATAGGGACTAGTTCCATAAATTTCACATGTTTGAACTGCACCAGTAATACAACAACCTACAGAGCAACATATATTACCCTTATTACAAGTATATGTGTTGCACATGATTAGATCACTACCTGAGTTATATAACCTGATGCCACTCATTTATAGAGGTGATCTGGACCCATAGGTGATTGTGGACTTACTTGATGAGATGACATGAGTTTTTAATATTTTCATTACATCAGTAGATCAAATGGTGGACCAGGTGGCAATCCTTCATTATAGAATATTAAGATGGTGGAGGAGTTTGGTGACCAGGTCATTTAATGAGTAAACACTATCATAGTCATAGTTTTATAACTTTTTTATATACGATTTCTATCCATATACACATAGAGATATATGTATCCCTCAGTTACTATAGCTTCTACATTGAAAAAGGATTCTAACTGAGTATTCATAATGGTTTTACAACCTCACTAGGTACTTGATGGATATGGTTTAGGATCATTTATTACAAGCACAGACAATTGAGAAATAGTTTCATAGAGTCGCGTGAGAGATTTTCACCTCTATATTATTTTTACTTATTCTCGGATGCAAGTGAAATATTTGGTTACTGATATTATCATTTCTAAAAAGACACGACAAGTGTTTTTTTGGTATTGTGCATGTTAGAGAATAGAAATTGATAGCAAGGAAAGACAAAAGTCTCTAGGACCTGAACATATGAGGAGGTTTAGGAGGAGGTCTCATTATAGAGCTTATATTATTTAGGGAAGACGTGATGCATCCAGTCCGCCTAGGTGAGGCAATGCTACTCATGTGATTGAAGGGGACATATGGCATGGTCTTATATAACTGGCTAATCAACTGAATGGGTTACCATCGATGAGACCTAAACGTAGAGGGAGAAACAAGTGTATATTATTTAGCATTATGGAAAACATAGAATTGGAGTTAGGAGTGTAGTTTATGGGGGTATATGATTTGATGTGTGACCACCACCACCCAAAGGTGGTCCACACCATGTTTAGGGAGCTGTTGGACATGTGTAGGGAAACCCACCTGTTGTCATAACTTCTAACCCAAAGGCTCCATAAATGATTTTAGGTGCAATCTATGATATTTCTACCATATCTACAGAATTGGTAAGAACATGTCCTAGTCATTCATTTCATTCCACTAGATTGTTTTGAGGCATATATATTCTTGTTGATCCCTTGGAACAACCCATTTTATTGGAGTATCCTAATGGGGATGGCTTGGAAATAAAACAGATGTGATGGAAGCCTAACTTGACTATTGGAGAAGAGTTTTTCTTTTGTGATATATTTGTAGAAGCAATAAATCATTATGATTTACTCATTTTTATGGACTATTTTTCCATAGTTTCTTCCATTTATTATTATTTTAGGTGGAGGGTGTAGTGTGTCTTCTGTGATGGGACTATGTTTTACCTTGTGGGTGAAAAGGAAACCCAAGAATAATTTGATTTAATCTTATAGAGGTGGGTTTATATGATTAATCATTAGTTTGATTGCATGACCATTGATGTATAAGATGTTATGAGGTTTCAGTTCCCTACCATGGTAGAGGAATACATGGCCATATTCCATGAGGTTGTTTCAGTTTTACCACCCCACCAGCAGATATAATCGATCAATGATTTACACTTTGTGATGGCATCAAAAATTGTTCCATAATTAAGATGATTCATTCATATCTTCATGAGTTGAGGTGTTTATTTCAAGGGCATGAATATGTAGGACTTTGTTCGACCCAATGTTTCACACATGATAGTCCCTGATTTATTCCCCAATATGGAAGGTAAGAGATTAATTTTATGTTTGGCCTACTGAATCATAATCCATGTGACTATGAAGAAAATGATTGCAGTACTAATGATTCAACCTAGTTGACACCACATTGACACGATGAACTCCTTAGTAGTGCTAATATAACTCAAGAACTAGATCCTCATACATTTTAGACTGGTTTTTAATAGTCTTCATTATTGATATCCTTTGATACATTTAATATTAGGGGGAGAACATGACACACATTGGTATTTTTATTGATGTACTATAAGAGAATCATCTTTATGAAAATATCTCACAGTTTTATTTAACGATTTAGGTTGTCCACTTCCTATGATATGTTATCATGTTATATAGTTTGGTAGTGTTCTTAACAAAAGAATAGGCATTGTAACCTCTGTAGATTCCTATGAGTATGATACTGTTGTAGATATTCATTGTGATGGTGGGGAATTAGTGTATATTCATACATGAATTTTCCCACATATCCCCTCCAATGAAATATTTTACCTAAAGGGGGTACAATTTCATGTGGAATGCGAGGTTCCCGAAATATATTATGCAATTTCTTGTAGAGATTGATCAACATAGCCAATATGAGATTTATATAGGAGGTTTTGGATTATTTAGTGTTTTGTGGTGCATCAAGAACTGGGTAGGGTTGTGATATAATGCAGAGGCATGCTTTGATTTTATATGGTTCCCATCATTTAAAACGACATTATTATAATTATTTGACACAAAATAATTATGTATCAGGGATTTTATTCATAGTAATTATGGTGATACACTAATTTATTGGTGATATGTTTGTCATCTATTATTATCATAATTGTCTCATGCATATATTACATCTAATGTATCTTAAATTTAGGCAGACGAGATTCCTTGTGTTCCTTCTAGATTATGTCTTTGAGACTATCTATAATCATAGAAAGGGGAATTTTGAAGTAGATTTTGTTTCTCAGAGATCATTTTTATTATTGCTAAATGAGGTGTCAGAGGATCAATCCACATTGAAGATATCATTTGTAGATTTGGAGACATAAACATACCAATTTTCGATGGTTATTACCCCTCCATTTTTAATGTTAGTCCGGGAGTCACAATATGGGGGTGTCGACTGTGATACCCTATATACTTAGATTTCCATTGGACATGATCCTGATTGATTTTATAAAGATCTCTAGCAAGTCATTCTTTTTAAAGGATGCACAATGGTACGAGTTTCATTTCATTATAATGTTTTGAGATAGTGCCTTATGTCTAACTAGGAGGTACCTCTAGGTTTATAAATGATGTATTAAGCCCTCCAATGTCAATTTTGGTATCCATGGATGATAAAGTGAGTTCCATAGTTTTTCTGTCAGCTATTTACATGTCAGAAAGTAAAGTATGGGCACTTAGTTCCCGTGGGTTTATATTAACCCCTTGAGGATCCAAAATGTTTTTGTGTTGGAATATTAGTGGAATTTGTGATGCATTTACCATGTATATCTGTGGTACAATATTTTATCTGGGTGATTATAGAACGACTCACCTAATTTTTCCACTTCATAACTATTTGGTAGTAGATTTCAGCACAGATATAGGGATGAATCTACTTATAGAAGACATTATGACTCCATTGAGTTCTCTTGATGATCATTTTTGTATCTGATACTTTCTCCACATCAAGTTAATTGGTATGATTATATGGGTATTATGGGACTCATTTATGGTTTACTATATCATTTAATAACTATAGTGTTGTCCAGAATGAGAAGGCCATTCTTGTTCCAATCAACTTGTTGCCATAGTTCATGTAACAAATCTTCCTTAGTTTGTAGGATTGAAAACCGTTGATAGATATTTCGTACAAAGACAACTACCATTCCACCATTGGTATGACACCTTTTGAGGATCAATGTGGGTGACCTGAAAGGTCACCAATTTTCATGATTAATCCCAATGATTCAGCACTTCAGAGCCCAGAGTTAGGTAATGAAACAATTTGGGAAGGTTAATAGAATCCAAGAGTGGAAGGTAACACCATAGATCCATAAGTAGTCTTATCTGGATAGATTAATGTGGTCTTGGGATTTCAATTATGGAGACCATGTGTTCTTATGGGTACAATTAATTGTGGATTATAGAGCGATGCCCATATAGTGAATATATATTTCACTTACATTGGGCATGAATAGATTATATATAGTGTTATTGAGGTGTCATAACACTTAGATATATCACTGTAATTAGACCATGTAGATGAAATCATCCACCTTCCATAGCTGAGGTGGTACATGGATAACCCATCACATGTTATTTAATATGGAAATATGTTAATAAGAAATTATTATTACATTGATGAGTACAGGAAAGAGAACAAGGATATTAAGGAAATGATCATTCATTGTAATGATATTACATTAGTTTGTCTTCAGTGGTAGAACAAGAACCTTGATGAGAGCACCTTGAAATTGAAGGATCATACACATGATTAGAACCCACGTCGCTTTATATATAAACATGTTTAGGATTTTTAGGTACATAAATCCCCAAGGTAAGGAAAATGTCATGACTAGGATTTTACATTTATTTTTATTAGAAACTTTGTGAGATATTATTAGGAACAAGTACTGAGATGACATTCAAATCCAACTCCCACTGTAACATGAATAAATTATTGAAATATATAATTTATATTAAATTTCATGTGCATGGAGTTTTCCAAAAATAATTTCAATAACGTTAAAATGGGGACCATATCTGAAATATGAGGGCACAATTGAGTTCAAAACATGATTTATACTCATTCCATTATTTGTTTGGGGAGTTGGATAAAAATTCATCACATATGTAAAAATAATAAAAATTGTTAAATAAAATTATTTTGTTTATCCTCTGACACAATGAAAAAAATTATTCATTGATATTATTTCTCTTATGTAATTCCATGGCCAGCCACATAACCCTGGGGATATTGGAGAAACTATGAAGAGAGAATTGGTGGATCTCTGTTAGGAGAACATCGACCAGATCATTAATCGACGATCACATCACAGCTGGATTCAGATATCTCACCAATGAAAATGACACATGATCATTTTTCACCAAACATCGATCTATATTGATTTATGATGTTGTTTTGATTGGATTAATTCCCCATTTTATATTTTTATGATGAAATGGAATCAACACACTTTTGGATTGATTCATGGATGGGTTATTTTTTAGGATGATATTATTATGAGGATTTATTTAGTGAATTTATTTGTTATTATTTTATCGTTAATTTTCATTTTATTTCAAATAGATCAAGGATTAAAAAAATAATGGATAAGGTTCATTCATCAAGCATGTGGCTGTGCATTTATCATGTTTTCTATGTTCATCCATGGTGATTCCCATTGGACCGTGGTTCGATGTTAACAAAATAGTCAAAAATTACACACACATTTAATAGAAAAATGATTCAAGAATGGTGATCTGGGTTAGTAGAATGTTATGTTGGTGTCATGATGGATGATGTAATGAATTTTAGGGATTAATATACCTAATTTCGGTGTTCAATGGTGAGTGAAAATAGGTGAATAATGTGGGTGTTTTCCTAGAAATTTGAATAGCCAGATTCTACTTATTATGGATGAAATGGTTATCCTGAGAAGATAAATGATTCACAAAAATGATCTACATTGAGTTCTAGGATGTGGTGGTGCAATAAAATGTGGAAGGAAAAATCATGATTTATAAATAACTAAATCCATATATCCTATAATCTAGGAATAAATGGTATGTGGGGACCTCCTAGTAGAAACTACGGTTTTGAAAGGAGATAATTATCAAATGTAACGTGAAAATGTCACAAAAAATGCCGAACACATTAGTGAGATCAGTGTGTACCTTATATGGTAGACATAAAAGATTTGAGTGTACATGACCACATCTATGAGGTTTACTCCTATGAATAAACTTCCACCTCATAGATATATGGGAAAAGCCGTATAATGGGAAATGAGATTAGGTGAATAGACTACATCAGTCCAGGTACTTCTTCACATACATAAACCCAAGATGTTTTACATAGGCATGATAGAGTATCGAATGGAAATTACATGTACCCCCACTACCCACCATCTACACCATTGATGTAATATTGGATGCCTTCTCCTCTATAAAATCGACTTTTTTTACTGTACATTGCACATATCCATTCCCTAAGGGTAATTTTGCAATTGTATCATATACCATAGACATAGATCACTTTAGCATAAAATTTTAGATACAGTTGTTTGAATCCTTCTATGATACCCAGAGTGATATCCTATGTTCATCTTCCAGCCCTAGGATGAGTTATTGGTATAATTTTGACCAAGACTACATAGCCACTGATCTTTTAATTAGCAGGTCAATATAAATTGAGTTATTGGTATAACTCATGGCCTTGAGTGTAATCCTCATCTACGTATTAAATCTCTTCGAACATTTAGCTTTTACATATAGTGGAAAGGTATTAAGAGAACTACCTCTATAATGGAAATAATATGTTCTATAATAATCGAGAGGTGTTTTCCCTTGGCTAAGTTATTTGTGGAATATTTGACCAGGAATCGTAGGCTAGTATTAAATTTTTCAATTACCTTAATAATTGGTTTCCTTTTTGAGTATATCAAGATATTATTGTTATATGTTTTTTAGACATAGACATAATAAGATGTTAATTTTAATCCATTTTTATGATCTTTTGTTTTGTGGGGCTTTACTCGGTATTGTTATAACCCTAAATGGGAGTTTCCCATACATGTCATGTCTTGTAAAAAATGACGCCCTTTGACAGATCCATAAAAAAAACCCAAACCAGCTGATGCCTAGTGAAACTAGAAAGACCAAGGTGTGTTCCTATGGTATCATGATGGTTTTCCCATCATTACCGTTTGGATTGAATTTTTAATCTCTTTTTAGTGGGAATGTGTTTGGATTTGTTTAAATTATATTACTTACTAAAATTTTGTAGTTTTGACATTTAGATGATTGAATTCCTGTTTGAATAAGTATTTTTACATTTCATAATTTTATGGGCTTGGAGATGTTTGAATGTGTATGACTACTTTGGATAGGTAATCCCATGTTAGTGATATGAATACATGATGCTTGTTTCTAGCCCCTTGCCTTTTAGAGTCAGTCTTGGGGTTCACAGCCCGGGCCCCACTAGGATGGGTTGTATCATTCTATTTTCAATGAAGGATGATGGAATTAAGTATTACAATAAAAATTTACACCAATTTAAATTTGTAGAGGTGATGATCTTCAAGAACATTTAATTGATTAGAGAACTATTTTATTGGATGTTGAATGGTATGTGGTACTGAAAAATAATTTTTTGGGTCCGATAATGAAAATAATGGTTGAAATATTTTGACATTATGAAATCTAAAATCATAATTTGTTATTATAATTTTGATTTTTTCATATCATCTCTATGTATTTAAAACACTTCAACCAATTTTGTAGGAAAAATCAATTAATTTTACTTTAAATTATAGATTAATCCATGTTTGTTATTATTATTGATGGCCTTATGTTTATGTTATGAATTTTTAAATATTTAGGGAATGTGTGTGTGGTCTGACATTATTAGCTATTTGAGAAGTTGTTTAAGTTAAATATTTGTTAACATGAGGTCTATCAATTGGGTCATTTTTGAATCTATATGGAATATCCATGTATTCATTAATAATTTGGGGTGTTTCACTAGGTATAAAACATGAATTTTTTGAATTTTTAGAGATTCCATGTTCATGGTTATTATTTTAGTAAATTAATGCCTAATTTCTCTTAGATTGTTACTCCGATGAAAAATATGAAAATAAAAGATATTTTTACATATGTCCTAAATAATTTTAATCTACTTTGAATAATTTTTTGGAAATACAATTTTGGACTTATTTTTATAATTTTCATAATGAGTTTAATAAAATCAAAAAAAACTTATGACACTTCATTTCAGGGATTTTATTTCTTACAATGAAAATGAATTAGAATATCACTTATTGTGTCTAAAAAGTTATGACGTAATAAACTAAATACTATACCGTAAATCATACACTTATTGTGATTTGATTTTCTAAAATGGATTTCTAGTATTACATCATCTATTCAAACATTATATTTTTTTCTAACCACCATATTATTAGTCATATATTCCCATAGAATGATATGATTTTTTGGATTCCTTAGAGAATGAAATTCTTTTACTATTATGAAATAAATATTTCATATACATTGGACATATTGAATGTTTGTGAATATGTTTTGAGTAGGAATTATGACGGATATATCATATGCATGTTTAGTGATTCTTGTAATGGGTTGGATGAGATCTCTACAACACACCATGTATAGTTGGAAGGTGAAAATGGAGGATATATTTATATAATGGTGGAATATTAATCCATTTTATAGAAGGTGGAGTCATAACTATGATAATCTATGGTCTTATTTTACATTATCAGGATGAATGTGAAGATTTCATTAATTTGATTTATATAGAAGACTAATATGATGTTTTTTCCATGGGGATCTTTTTTGCATCATTGAGAAATGATGTTGTTCTCTATCTGTTCCGTGAATTTTATTTGGTTTTACATTATATTATTGAAAATAATTATATTACTTTATGAGGCCTGGTTCGGGTGTCCTCTATGAATGTATTGGATAATTAGTTTATGTCTTCGTAGTATTATTTATATAATGTAAAATATAAGAACCATGTTCCTTGTCAGATTATCTCGTAGCTTGATGTTCTGTAGTGGAAGTTGGAGGACATATAAATTGAATTCATAATTTTTCCCTTCATAATATTTGTTATATGGTGCAATGTATTTCATTGTTGAGTACTAGAGAATATTATCTCACGTCATAGTTAGTTTTTAATCAAAATCTGTTGAATTTATACTCAGTTTATATCTTCATGTGTGGATGTGGTTTCATGTAGTTTAAAGATAATCATCTCTAATTTTGATCCATATTTACCACAAGCATTTGGAGAACTCAATAGAATAATTTTTTTCACTCATTTATTCCTTAGTAATAATTTTATTCAGTTTATGTATTTTCATATAGATGGGAGAATGTAGACCCTGGAAGACATATTAAGAACATATCCTCAGGATTTAATTAGTTTTTGGATGATTCTCATGTTCCTAATGAATATTTTATACAATAACATCTAAAAATACAATATTTATATGGTTCTATTAAAAGAGGTGTACGAATGACCATGAAAATATCAATTGTGTGCATCCTTGGACGTGGACCTGTCAATTCATAGATCAAAATTGTTGCAATTATAGAGAGAGATGTTGAAGGTGATTCTTTAGTGGATAATGGAATCATAACATAATCATATGTCTAATGTCGATCATAGAAGGAGGAATCCAAATTTTAATGTTTTAGATCATATATTCCGTAATGTATCTCCTCAAAATGGGTTATGAATATATAGTAATTGGGTTAATAATTCCTCCTAGTTTATGGGAACTATTGATTTTTTATAACCGATTTGAGATATTTCGTAATAGTTAGCACTACCAAAGTAGACTGGCCATATCCATGGAATCATTCATTTTTCACGACTTCACTAATATCATCATGGTGATTCAAATATCAATAACTTACAGGGAGTTAATAAATAATGATTATACCATCAAGAAAAAATCTATTGAGATTATGAACCATGTGGATATTTTTTTAAGAATTATATTGGTATGTTTATGGTCGTGTGGTGACAATGTGGCTGGGAGGAGTGTACTTTTAGTGGGAGATGTAGATTAATTCTAATTACCCTGAATTTATTTAATTAATGATTTTTGTGTCAACACACTATGTTACACATTTTTTTATTAAATGACGGATGATGTTAAATGTATATACACATGTTTAATATGATATATAGTTTGTTTTCTTGTTATTGGGATTTCATTTATAGTTATAATAATGTAATTATCTTTTCCTATTAATATATTTCTAGGTGATTTTGATTTTTGGATTTGAGAAGATGTTCCTTTTTAAAACTATGATTTCAATCGAGAATATATGATCTTGGGAATCCTTAGAAAAGGTTTTTTGTGGTTGTAGATTTAACTTGGATCTCTGGAGATGTATTTTAGGTTGATAGGTCGAAGGCCCTATATAAAAGGTTCAATGAGAAGAACTCATACATGTTGAATAATAGTGAAAATGAAAGAAAACTTTTTTACAATGTAAGGTTTAGAAAAACCTTATAATGGAATAACGGCGTAACGACACATAATATGATGTTACCCACACAAATTATTGATACATATTTTTTATTTATATTCAATACATATCATTATAATTAAATTCTAATGAAATGAAATGGTTTTGTGTCTTTGGAGAATTGATAAATATTAAAATTTCTCATGAATGATCTTCAACATCTTAAAAATCACAAGTAATACCCTTCTTAGAAATATTATGCATGAAATATTTATTTATAACCTGAGAATGTGGGAACATGAAAATTGGTGAGGGTTGATGGATAGTAAGTGAATAATACAATATATCAATCAATAATAATACTTGATCGTAATATATACATAAGAATATAAAAACATAATAATAACTTGTTATGGACATTCCTTATAAGTGGAAGATAATGAATAATGATTGAGGGATATAAGTATTTTCCTATTTAATCATTTAATTCATAAGAGGGTGAAAAAAACCATAATAAATCATATGAAATATGAACATATCACATGCATAACCGATAAATTTGTGGTATTTACATAATAAAAGGAAATAATTTCCATATTAAAGGATCATTTTAAAGATTAATATTGTTCTCAAAGTCTCCAAAATATTTGGCTCACTTCACATTCTTATTATATCCATTGTTAAAACACATTTCAAATAAATTCATAGTGGATTCAGACCCATACCATTCATGGTCCAATCTTTTTTTTGTGTTCCTATTATATATTGAGAAATAACTATTTTAACATATTCACTAGAGTGAAATATAATACTACAACTCTAATACTATTATATAAAACATAAATATGTATTCTAGAAGATCATAAAAATAGTGATTATAAAAAAATGTAGAAATGAAATAGGATTGGTAAATATTTCTTGCTAAAACAATTTACCATTGTGAAACTAATTGGTTTTATAAAATCAACAATAAAACAACAACATCATAATACATTTAGTGAAATTTATGTTATAGTATAATAATTTCAAATTCCCATTAATGTATAATAATACTTTAATGATTTTTACATATATAAAAATAATCATTAAATTAAGTAATTATATTATTTGAAAACATTATGGAAAATTTTTTTATTTTAGAGGATTTTATAAATAAATTTTCTTCAAAATAAAATATTATTTTTCATTAAAAACCCATCGATAGGTTTAAAGGATGGTGCAAGGTGATGAAAATACATATTAATGGAAAAACCCATTCCATATGTGTATATAAATTTAAAAAATTCGAATTTTAAAATATTAAAAAAGGTCACAAAGTAGTCATTAAAAAGAATATTAAAGGTTTATTTATAATGATTTGTAGTGAAATAAAAAATTTATAAAAAATGCAATCTAAAAAATTTATTAATATATAAAAACATAATTAAATATTTTAGGTTAACATGGATATAGAGGACAAAGATTCCCAATGCAGAAAGTATAAATAAGTTTGAATTTTCATAAAATCATTTATTGATCATTTTTAACTAATGAAATTAATATATAAGTAAAACTAAAATCCAAAAAATATAATATTATTAGAAGAAAATATATTTGATTAAAAAGATAAGTATAATATAATATTATTTAATGGAAACATAAAAAATAAAATCCCAATGAGAAATAAGATTTTAACATAAGACCAAACCTTAAATTCTCTCATGTTTCATCAAGTTCAAACCTCTTATATACAAAATATAAATATATATATTACATATATATATATATATAACTTATATAAAATTATTTATATATATATTACTCTATATAATTCCATTATAACATCAAATTACCCATTTATTAATAATTTATCATTAAAATAATTACACAAGTGAGAAATGTTCCATTTTATATATGTAGATAGAATTTATGATTCCATTACATGAAATGGGGTCATGGTTTAATAATATCCATAATTTAAATAATGTAATAAATAAAATATTTATTTCATTATATATTCTTTCAAAACTAACAATATATTGTTTTAATAAAGAATGAATCACCTCACATTATGGAGAAAATAGTTCTTACGTATACACAAATGAATTTTCCACATTTTGATAATGAATGAAATAAAGGTAAATAATACATAAACCATATAGAATATTATTAATTTTATATATATCATATATATTCATTAAATATTTTTATATTACTATCCATGAGAATAGTTGTTTCATAAAATACACTTCTTCGTAGAGTTTCTAATCATTACATAAACATTATTAATGTTTTGATTTCCCATTTGATATATCAGGGAAATAAAATCTCTATACTACTTGCAAGAATCATAATTAAATATTGTTATTATAATAATATCATCATGTCAAGATGGTTATGAAATATTTTATATATATTTGATGATAATGATACATGAACACATGTTTGTAAGAACATATGTCTCTTCTTCGTGTATCCAGCTATGAGAAAAACCTCAAGGTTTATTTGAAGAGTATTTTGTGAATAGTAAAACCCAAAGGTAGTTGAAATATTTTTTTAGAGTTATTAAATTTAGATATTAGTTTATTTATTGAACACTTTTTGTATTGTAATGTCGGAAGAGTAATTACCCTATTTTTATAGAGGTGGTTGGAAAACATGAAAAAACAGTGAATTTTTTTATAATATATCATAGTCTTGTATTGTAGCATGAAATTTCTAAATAATCAATCATAATAACTATATGTTAATAATAATATCATCAAATATATATAAATATTTTATTTGTGATGTTTAACTCCATATCACTCTGGTTAACACATATTTTACCATTTATACCTTTATCATGGAAAGAAGTTTTTTTACTTGTACCTATTCAATATATAAAAAAATAAAATTTACAATAATACCTTATCATAATTATTAGTAATATAAATATGGAAACCATTTAACAATAATATATTCTTCAAATTGGAAAAAATTATTTCTAATAAAAAATAAGATAATTAATAATCATTTATTTAAATGAATCTTTCAATCATAATGTTAAATTTATTTCATTTAGTTATAAGTGACATTAAATAGATGAATGTTAATTTATTACCTTGATTAATTAATTTAAAAAATAAATTAAATTCATTCATTATTAATGATTTATTTAATTTACAGTGGTAAAAATACTTCTTTACAAACAATTTTTTTGGTGAAAATTGACTCATTTTACGTTCATATATTTTATCATCACTTATAAACTATTTATAATTAATAT
Source organism: Viscum album (assembly GCA_963277665.1). Taxonomy (NCBI): domain Eukaryota; kingdom Viridiplantae; phylum Streptophyta; class Magnoliopsida; order Santalales; family Viscaceae; genus Viscum; species Viscum album. The sequence continues at coordinate 1,004,667,679 of OY728119.1, read as the reverse complement.
ATGAATTATTATTAAATTTTTTATATTCAATAATACTATGTATCATCAAAATACTAGTTCAGTAATGAACTAGATATAATAATATATATATATATATATTTAATAATAAGAACATATATAATGATAAAATTGTTATCATTTAAAATTGTGTTTTCAAATCCTATGTATAGTCAACAAAAATTAATAATGAAAAATTATATATATTAATTATAATTTAAATATTAAAACTTTAGCCCTCCATTTATATGGTATGGTTTTAAAAGTAAAATTTAATAACAACATTTCAATAATATATCGTTCTTTACGTAACTATATGGATTCATATAATGAAACCTGTATAAAAGACAATTTAATTTAAAAAAGAAAAATATTCTAAAATATAAGAGTGTAACATCCTACCCCCAGTATTGACCTAAAATGTTAAACCATAAATTATATTATGAATGAATGAATACATTATCATGTAATATAAATATATAAAACACACACACCATATTTCATTTTTATCACAAAATTATATGATATACTTATAATTTCCCTATCAAGATTACTATATCATTAATATTGAAAACAATGGCTAATATATAAATTATAGATTATCAAATAATATTGGAATATATTAACGTTTGGTAGGAAATATAATAGAAATAGAAGAGATAAGTGATGGTCGTAAATAGTATGATTGTACAATATTAATCCCATTTATTTGAGACTCTAATAGATATCACATCACTGGGTTTTCCCCTTAAAATTCCAATGAAGAGATTTAGTAAATTAAACTTTGGTGAAAAATGTTATGGGAGTTATTCATTCATATTTATTTTATCAACCAAACCACACTTGCTGAACCACCAAAAGAATGTAAAACCAGGTCACGTTGTCTAGAACATGCTTATACCAATGTAATAAGTGGATAAATATCTAGTACTTAGTTTCATGATTCATTTATATTTTATTTTTTATAATAATGTTTTTGTAATATTGATTCCTTTTCATTATTACTATATATATATGTACATGAATATATAATGATTTTTATTAAAATTATATTATGATATAATGGACATCATATTTTTGGAAAATATATATATATTCTGTAAAACAATTATTTCGATAAATCCATGTGTTTTGAATTATAATCTACTTTCATAAATTTGTATTATTGAATAATTTTTATTTTAATATATATGATAATATTATTTAAGGAAGACTCATTAATTTTTTTTAATGGTCATAATGTTTATTTTTACATAGTAACTACAGTTTTCAAAAACTAAATTTTTTATTTATAATTTAAACAATGTAGATTATAAAAATTATATGAATTTTTTTAATAATAACTTCAATACTATCCAATTGTAAATTGTTTATAATTTTTTGTCACTATCAAATATTTGGGTAAATATATATATGGAATAACTATATTATATGTATTATTTGATTAAAATATCAAAATTGGTTATGTAATAAACTTTATAAAATAAATATTTGAAAAATATGTCTCCCCTTTAATTTAATATGACTTTGAAGATTTTATAAAAAATCATAGACCAATAATGAAATCATCCCAATGAAATATTATTTATAATGGTTTTAAAAATAATTATTTATGAAAATGAATCAATTTCAACTAATTAATGGTACAATTTTAATGGAATTGGTTCTTAACCAAAAAAATATTATAATTATATCCTATATAGAAGATACAATCTGAAAAAACATGTAGTTGTATTTAGATTTGAGACCAACTACAATGTTTAGAGATTAATAAATAATTTCCATATCATTCCCTATAAATACCAACCAAATATATATTTAAACTTCTATAAATACCCATTGATTATGAATTTAATTTCGGTTTCGCTCTATAATTCCCCATAAAGGTGTCTTGAATCTCTTATGATACTCATGCCACTATTTTAGATTAAACCCCTAAATTGAATATCTCCCCTCCCTATATATTCAAGAACACTATTTTTATTAAGGCTTTTGATTTGAAATATCTTATCTTCAAAATTATTTTTCACATACCTTTATTGTTATTTTGATTCATTTATAATGATATACCACATTAAAATATCATTAATCAAATCGATGAATCATTATCTGCACCTATTATGCTGCTAATATTATTTAAAGAATTTTTAATCCCAAAATTTAGGAATAACCATCCCCATTTTTTCTTCGTGGTATCAAATGAGATGTGACTATCTGTAATTGATTAGATTAAAATATGTTTTAATCCCTTGCTAATTAAACATGAAATTAAAATTTAATAAATGTGTTCTTATATTTTATAATTCATGAGGGGAATAAATTCATATACATGATATGAATATGATGGGTGGGACCAGAGTAATATATCAATTCAATGCATTGGGTAATGATTCTATCTCATGAGATATCAGGTATCATGCATGTCAAACCATCCTAGGTGAAATTTAGTAGGATATCATAGTGGTCAGACATTACTTATTCTGGTGATACAATATTTATGTAGTTTCCATATTACTATTGTTTCATGATGTTGTACTATTATATCATTTTTAATGATCCTGATTATGATAATAACCATTAAATGACATCTTTTCATTCCTACTAACACACATATACTCCAATACATTATGATAGACCTTGATTATTCACATACTAGGATTTATAGTTAACTACATTCTTATACAAGTTCAAATTTTATCTCATGCATTATTAGAAGATAAATGGAATTTTTGGGCTTTTGGTGTTTTCTAATAATTTTTTTGTGTATACATTTCATATAATTAATTTAGGTATCTAATTTCACAAATAAATAAGGAATACGGATCTCCATGATTTTTATTATAATTATATTCATGTAAAAAATAATGAATTGATGTGCATCGATGTTTTTAGTATTCATAACCTACATTTTAAATATTTCTCCCTTGATATTTAGTTTCTCTATATATATTAATGAAAACATTTCAACCTCATAACAATAATGTGTTCCAATATAATTTCCACAAATGCATGGTTTCTCCATCAAACATAATGTAGGGGAGTGATCTTTCCACAGGACAATTTATCTCTTCAACCTATATTCACCAATAGTCGTTCAACCTAAGAAAGATTACATATTAACATTACAACCACTCTTACTAGTACATTTAAATTATTATTTAATTACATCAAACAATTTCATGAAAGTATCCCATCATGAAATTTGGAATGATTAATTAGAATCACTATGTTATATCCAACCATATAAAAATGTTCAAAAAAATGAAGGAGTTAATATAAATTGGAATAAATATTTTATTTCACCTAAATCAGATAACATTATTTCATAAACTTCTATATTTTAATACCTTTTTGGAAACATTGATATCTAGATCCATATGATGATTTTCATTATAAGAATTATTATAACTCTGAGTTTCTCTAATGACATGATAAATGAATTTATCCCTCTCATCCATTAACATAGTTAACTCTAATACCAATAGAATACATTATACATAATAATCCTATCATATTTGATTTAAAAAAAATTCTATAATATACAGATTCATAAAGATATATCTAAATGCCAATGTAGAAGCAATTATTGAAATAAAATATGACTAGAATATTGTGTTGATCGTAAAAACCCACGGAATTTATAAAAAATGATTGAAACATATCCTCTATAGTATTAATGATCCTCTCATAAAATGAAACTTTCTATATATGAGATGATGTTACAAATACCAATTTCATTTTCGATTCCTATTGGAGACATCTCTTGGAATTAAATGTAAATCATAGATCCAGGTTTAAAATAATATAATACAGTACCTCATGAATGATTACAATTACCAAAATGTATATCCAGGCATGTTGATCAAGTTATAAATGTTCACTGATAAAAAGTTTATGTTATCATTTCATAATGATTTAAATTAAAACCCACATATAATTATGAAAATTAGATTTTCTTGGGGTTCAAATGATTAAATCCATTAAAATGTTCCCCATTTTACATTATTTTATGGGAAATGTTTTTAAAATCTCCTTGGAATTATGTCTCACATTTCTAACTTTCAAATATACTTATGATCAGGATATATATTCATTAATATCCCATGTGATTTTTTCCCATCCAAAATTCCATGTTTCATATTTTTATATCTTTATACTTCCGTGATCGATATGGAATGTTGATCTATGTGCATCATAAAACATATCATAACATAGGATTTGGAATTGAAGAGAAATAAACTCTATTAATGAACTTTATCATTTAATCATAATCATTGTAGATATTAGGAACATTTCTCAACATATTATACAATTAAAAATCCCCCTACATTTCCACTTTTATTCTCACATATATGGATTTTTCAAAAATCACCAAAAATATATGTTTCTTTAGAATTCCTCTTTATTTTATTATCCATATTAAAAAACTAGATATGTATTTTATTTATTTAAGTCCTCATCACAGATAGAAGAGAATGGTTCTATCAATAAAGAGCATCACCCATCAATGTTCCCCATCTTTGGGTTGTGGTGTATTGAGAATTCATAATCACTAATTATCACTGACCATCCCCTTTAGTGAATATTAAATTTTTTTATGTGAATATATACTTAATGATTTCATAGTCAATATATTTATCATAAATTTTAACATATTAATAATTCCACTAAATATTCAATGAAAACATTAAATCTAATATCTGCAAATCATGAGATAGATTATTTTTCTCATGAACCATTATTTATAATGAGGCATAAGATAAAAAAAAATTATTTAAAAAATAACATATCCAAATCATTTCATTGATTCATAGCTATAGAACATAAACCATTATCCCCCGAATGGTATCTGTATAATATCACGGAACAAAAAAAATGTTTAACAACCTAGTTTATTTTAAACATTAATTATTTCAGGAGAAGATGTATCCCCCTATTATCCTCAGGGTTATTGGATTAGTTAGTCGTGATTTATTTCTCTAAATGCATCAATATTATCCATAAAATCAAATAAAACTTCAAATATCAATCACAATGATAGGTTAGAGCTATTAGTTGATTAAATCATTCATGAAAAAACATAGAAATATACAATATCTAAATATATGTTGTCACAAGAATGAAACATTTGTTATCTATAATTCACACATGATATGTTTGTAATACATCATATAATTCCATTGGGTATACAAAACATTACTCAAATTATTTTATTACTCTTACATTCTTGTTGAATATATATGAATGTAATGTATAAATACTTCTTAAAATTAACTATTTTAATTCTTAAAGATTCTATTCATTTGATCATTGAAGACATCTGGTAAATTAGTTCATCTGAAGGGAATCATTATAAATCCATTGTGATCAAACATCATATAGAATCATTTCATGGGTATATATTCCAGATTAATTCTCATGTAAGGTAATCTATAATGAAGGTCAATGCTTGAGAATTATGAAGTTTAAATATTTGAAAAACAAGGCTTCAATATTTGGAAATGTATATTTGTTTTTTATAGTAATAATGGGTTGTTAACAATAATAGATTCAAATATTCATTACACATATTTATTCATAAACAAAATGAAATATGTTCATTATATAGTGATGAAATCTATTATATAAATCACCTTTCTATTTTTTCTAAGAGTTTCATCTTTATTTACTAACACTCAATGAGAACTATTCTGTAAGATGTATTCGAAATAGGTGGATCACCCTATGCTAACCATACCCTGATCATTGTATTGGAATTAAATAATTCTCTACTACACTTAGGTGGAATTAATCAAGGCATGATGTCTGGAAATAAATTTCATGTTTTCAACAAGGAAATGTGCCATTATTCTACACCTTATCACATAACTGAATGCCAAAATATAAAACTGTAAAATATAAAAATAGAAGATATTTATATATAGGTACATAAATCAAAATAATTTCTTAAAAATAAAAAAAATAATTATAAAATTAATAGGGAAAATAATAAACCATTGAAAATTTGTCACAAAAATAATGTAAGACTATGGCGTCAAGGTAGTACTACTCCAGACTCCCAGAAAATGACCACCATCAAAGATCCATCAAAAATCAATGAAAGATACATTTAGAAGAACTACTAGTGAAATTATATTAAATACAACATTCATGTAATTTGGAATAAAATATTCATATATTGTATGGTACATATATTTAGTGTGATTATAATAACCTAAAAGGATACAAAAAAGTGCCTTTTTATACAATCTACTAAAATAAGAATAGTTTACCTCCTATACCAAATGTGTATATATAAAAAATATCAAAATTTGTGAAAATGGGATTTCTGATTTATAACCAATCATAATAAAATATTCCACTTAGCATACTTATACACCATTCTCACAAACAAACAATCCCACACAAGATTTTTGAATGCCAATACCAAAACATAAAATTGGTTATTCTTATTTAACCCTTCCATCAAATGGTGACATTTCATTTTAAAAAAATTGACCCTCCAACCAGTTATACCCAATAATTTAAAACGAAAAAAACACATTCTGATGATGTATACAAATTACTCATTCAATAATTTATCTTTTAAACAAAAAATCATAAATTAATAATTCCATTTATATCATTTTTCAAACAAAATGTGAAATCACCCATATGAAGTGTTTAGAAAACTACAATCCTGAGAATGAAAAACAATGTTTAAATATGATAAATCAATTGTGAAATTAAAATTTATTTTAAAAAATAATCTATAGTGACTACATATTGTAGTAGAAGTGGAAGGAGTTTAAAACCAACAACCTCTTACTTTCATATAGAAAAAATTAGATTGACTAATCATACATGATATAATTGGGATCATTCTAAAACCACCCTATAATTTTCTATATTTATACACCATAGGAGGTGTCAATGAAAAGTGGGTAAGAGGTAAATTACTATAAAAATATATACCAAATGCCCCTGATGATTATTTCTGGCATTATCGTTCGAATTCATAACACCAACCAATGTGTAAGAACATGAATAATGGGTTTTAAATTTTTTGAATAACTTTCAAAATGATGTGTTTCATCCACCATTAATGCTGTGAATTTAGATGACTCGTGACCTTGAATTATCACTGAGTTGAGAGACTATGACATTTGAGAAAACCTTCATAAAATTTTAAAATCAACACACTCTGTACCACAGTATGATTATGTCTTTGAACCTATGTTCCATCACCAAGGAAACCCAAGATGCTAGGCCCAAATCCATTGGGATACCGCAACCTCCTACGAGAATTTTAGAATTCTTATGTCACCTAGGTACACTACTATTTAACCATTCATCCCATAGTTGTGTGTTCGTACCCATATTGTACATCAACATTACTAAAAACCACACAACACTCATAGAAAGACATCAATACATTATAGACATAAATATAACCCTTAACTTATGTTAAGTTATTCATTATAGGAAATTGAAAGTACCTTTATCTTAGGGTGTATCATTCACCACACTATCAAGGTTTTCATCTTTCAAAAATGGATGGTTGGTGGTGATATGGAAAATTTTATGATATTGATTGATAATACCATTATGTCATCCCTATGTAACTTCTAAGATATCATAATGTTTCAAAAATACCCAATATAGATGATTACGATTTTTACATATCACAATTTTTTCTATAGGAAATGAAAATTTGGGCAATGATAAATGTAACTTCCATCTCAAAAGTGAAATGGTCCCAACAAATTACATTTTTTGAATCATTTGGATTCTTTTTATATTGATTAACTTGATTGAAATTGATTATATAACAATATTATAGTTCTGTAACTAACTAATATGGAACATAACCAATGAATTGAGCTTTTGAAAATGGCTAGTCATATTAATGTGAATCCATCCTTTGCCTCCATTTTATATGAGGAACAAATTATATATAAATTCTCAGAAAAAGATGGTCACCGACATAAAAATATAATTGTTGATGTTGATGATATTAATATGAATTCTATTGGAATTACACTCTACATATATTCTTTATGGCCTTCTAATATTTTTTTCAAGTCTCCTAGAAACAAATAAGTGTAATTATTGAAGTTTCCCTAATTTACCTCAAATAATATTGTGAGTGACAAGGAAAGCCTTAAAATTTATCAAACAGAACAATATGTGTTATGGAATGATAGCTTTAATAGTTTCTAAACGCCGCTAAATAAATATGATCATCCCAAAAGACAGCAATGTTGACAAAAAATTCACGAATTAAATCTTCCAATATATAAATCATTCATCGTGACTACCAATTTTTCTGTGGATGATACATCATGATATTTTAAAATTCATTTCCAAGATCCTACTTTAATATGTCGACAGAAATGTGTACTAAATCAAGGATTAGTAATTGAGTCAATAATAATTGGAATTGTTTGTAACTCAACCACTTCTAAAATTTAAAGATTCTATAGATCCAATAATATGTTGGAGTCTCCAATTAAGAGGAATTGTACTGAATATTAGAGTTGATACCAAAGTATCCAAATAGATTCATTATATTATTGTGTTTATTATTGACATATGACAATGTCCATATAAATATGCTCTTATTTGGGAATATTTATAGCCATACTATGAAACATACCAGTTAAATATTGATACAAAATTATTATATACTCATAAGGGATACATTTCGTAACCTGATATGAAAATGATCCTTTCATTCCAGACTACTTGAAATGGGAATTCATCTCCTTGTATTATCCCATTCTAAAAAGTGATAGGTTGAAGTAATTGGTACCTTATATTCTGGATGACCATAATTTGGTTCTTAAAATATTTAACTGGTTTTCATTGGTTCTCATATTTCTCTTGGTCTCCCAACAATTTTCATTTGTCCAAATGGTGATGCATTTGGGATCTGGTCACTGAGCCATTTTAGCATAATATATCAAACAAGGAACAATATTTCCTATAAATAAAACATATATTTTATTTAATATGGATTAATCCAGGTATAGATTCATAATATGATGCATTAAGTTATAATTATTGGAATCTTATCTCAGGATTTCATTATTAGACATCCAACTCAAATAATTAGTCAGTGTATATTAATTCCCATGTGTATAGACCATGATAATGTGAAACATCGATATATACTCTATCTAACATAATTTCATCACCTTATAGTATTTTTAAGATAATATATGTTTCAAGATTTTATAATCTGTTAAGGAAGTGAAAATTTCCCTAATGATATCGTGGTTATTTATTTTTAAATCATCAACCACAGTATCTAGTTATAGTTTATGCATTAGAAAATTACTTTTATTTTTTTCATTAATATTGAGGCGTCTGACACTACACGATTTCCCTATATAAGGGAAAACACTATTACCCATCCTGAAACATCCTAATATACCACATATCATTAACCTGGATCATGTGAGATAAGTTTAGCTTTATAAATTTGAAAATATTTAATTAAAAAATTATTTCTAAAAATATTATACTCAATTTATAGAAAATTACTTTATCTTTAATTTAGTCATCATATAAGAAATCTAAGAGAAATGATAAAAAATTCCAATTAATCATAGAAAAAATATTATCTCAAATGCATTATATAGTGGTTTCCAAATAGTAATGTTGAGATCAATGAATTTTTTAAGCTCATTTATTATCAATAAGTGATGAAATATTGGTGAATTAAGATGGATGTCAATATTTGAATATTTATTTAGTATTAATTATATATAATTATGATATTGGAGATTTGATGTCAATTCCAAATTCAGGTGGTACTTTTTTTGGGGATTTTTAATTTTATTAAATGATTGGATGATTATGGTTATAAGTAATGTATTAGAAATTATTTTATAATCCTATAATTATTTTCGAATTATATTAAATAAATAAATAGCGGATTTACAGAGATTAAGAAAAATTTTCTATTTCATGAGTAATTTTTTTGGAGAATATAGTTTTTTATTTTTATAGTTATTAACAAAGAAGTTTCAACCATACGATATCTTTACTATTGATCAATCCTACTCATGTGTGATCATTATAAAAAAGTAGAGCTTTCAATGAAATACAAATTGTTTTATGTGTAGAAGGTTTTAATAATGAGTACATTGATAATGAACTGGAAGAAAATGGTTTGTGAAGTGTGTTCATGGAGGTTCAAGAGTAGACAATGATGGATTTTCCAAGCTCGTTGATGGGCTTGGGTGCGTGGTTTATCCAGGTTCCAAACCAAGTCTCTACTTGATTATAATGTGTAATTACATTGTTTATATGTATGTCATGAAACCAAAAAATGTTTGATGTGGGACAAGAGTGGATACTTAACTATTTATTGACATTTAAAACACATGGATAAAAATTTCTCTATGATATGAATATCTATGTAATCTAATTAGAACATATAAATCTTATTTATTATGATGTCTGAAGTGTTTCCCATGTACAAGAGTCCATGAATTAACCATTTAAGATAAAACATGTGGTTTATGTGGTTGTTATGAGGTTGATATTATTATCCATTTTTGCCACCAAAATTCTCTAATTAATGTAATTAATTGAATACAATCATGAGTTTAAGGTTCATGTTGGATCTGAATGTAACATTTTGTAACAAGAGATTGTTCGAGCATCTAATATGCATTGATGAGTTAAAGCATCCAAATATCATGAATAAAAAATAATTATAATGTCAATTATGATGATTCCATCAATAAAATTCCATGTTATTGATGGAATATTATTTGGTAAACACCATGAACATTGATTAATTTATATATTATAGACAAGATATATTTTATAGGATCATTTAGGATAGCTTTGACATGTCTATTTGATCAATACTAAGGGTCTCTGAGGATGAAGTACTCTACCTATAAATATTGATGCTTTACATTGAGAAGATTTATGTTCTTCAGAAGATATATATAATTTATTATAGGAAATAAATCTCTAAGAAACGATTTTTCATGATGAATTAATTCATTAAATCACACATATTTCGCAAAAAGTAGAATATCCCATAGAAACTTAACATGAACTCAAATTCAAGGTATTAATGATGAATATGAACCTTCATATATATTAATCTTTTAAAAGGAATCCATTATTTCAAAATTCCGTATAGTTTTTCATGATTTAATTTCATGATGATTCAAATGTGTTATATTCTGAGAATCTATGTTAGTTTCCATCAATAATAGTGAAATAAGAATGAATAAGAGAATGCTTGAATCTTGATGACAGTACAATGTAGAATTCATTAATATACAATTAATAATGTAGTATAAATTGATAAAATTAAAAAACATAATGTGAACACATTTAATAATATGAAATGCATGATATGCATTTTATGATTTTTAATTGATAATACCATACAATTCATGCATGCATTTAACTAAATTAAGAATTAAAAAATTATGTAGAATGAGTTGACAATGATTATCATCTCATAGAATATTACATGTATAGGTTTTTGTACCACTTGAAAATGACATATTGAGGAAATGATTTCATATGATGAAGAAATAATTCCACCCTGAATAACATGTAATGTGGAAACTAATCATATACATGTGATAAAAACTAATTGATCAACATGAGAAACATTGAATCATCAGGTTCAATTCTATATGAATCTATAAAAGCGATATTTTTGTTAAAATTGATTATATATGACTACCAAGATATCAATCTATAATATATCAATATATATAAGATGGAGAAAGTTGGGACTAAGACGTGGGGGGGGGGGGTATAACCAATTTCGAACAAAAATTTGGATTGTGTTGTATAACATGTCCAGAATAAGAGAACATGGTTAGGGTTATAACTAAAATATGTAGAATATTAAGAATTATTGGTGTATAACTATGATCAACCCGAGGATTGACTATTGGGTAGTGTGACCAGTAACATCCTTAACCATAATAATTGATAATGCAATTATCGTAGAGAATATATTTTTTGTGTCGAAAAAATCTTAAAAGCGGAATGTTGTTATACTAAACCATGAAAATACCATTTTTCTCTCTTACCTCTTATTATTAATATATATGATATGAGAATATAATATATCACTTAGTAGAATAATATCCATAATAATTAAACAATATTGAATTCAAATGAAAATAATTCTTGAATGTAAATCATAGATTCACCTATGAACTTTAATTGTGGATAATTTTTATTGGGTCTCTATAGTTGGTATCGAAGATGTTCCCTATAAGGATCCAATCTATTACATGTATTGTACATATTTTAATAAATGTGTGATCTACTAGAGAAGAATAAGTGGGACTTTACTCCTAATGATATGAATCATGATAACACGACCTAGAATAATAAAAATAATGTACATCCATGGAAGATAAAAAATAATCTTATAGTAATGGAAGAGGCAAAAATAACTAAAGGAAATCGATGATCAATATGTTGAACTAATTACTTTTATTTTGATTAATTTTGTGATCCCAAATCATATAGTGATCATAATTTATCAACTATTGTTATTCATTTTTAATCAATCAACATATGAAAAATGATCCAACATAACTAAAGAAGATTATTTGGTGTTCGTTCAAGAGATATTGTTTTTATAAATAATATACATAGAAGAAGATGAAGAAATTTAGTATTAACTATGTAAATATATCAAGAATTGTATAACTCTCACATACCTTATAGAACCAATGAAATAACCCATTCATGATACATATGAATAATTAGATAGGTTTTCAGGTGAGAAAGTTATTTCAGAGATAGTATTTTTGAGACTTCCTTGACATTAAAAATTTATATATGTTCCCCATATTGCCAAATATTATTAAATATAGGATAAATCAACAAAGATCAAATATTATGAAAATTGATTATAGGAATCATTCAAAATAAATGAATAAAAAATATGAATAATATAAAGTAGGATTGGAATGAAAAGTTTACCATATTTGGTAATGATAATGAATCTATCAACATGAATTATTTTTATATAGAGGTGGGATTGAAGAGTCACGAATCACCAAAATTTGAAACATCCTATATTTCAATAAAAATATTTGATGTTACACAAGTTTTCATTGATGATTAGGACTCTAAAAGGATCATTAGTTAGTCCTAAAAGAAAAATGAAAACCCCCCTTAAAAAAGGTATCTCGTAACCTATAAGATTTTATATAAACACATGTTTTTTCAGGTGATGATAAGGATTTTAAACCAAAATCCAGGAATAATTTAATGGTTAAAACAATGATAAATCCTCCAATTAATGGTTTAATGATCAAATACTATTGTATATATTCTAACCAATAATAATTCAATATACCTTGATTACACTAAAAAATATCAATGTACAAATCCGTTGAAATCTAGATATATTATATTAGAAAACAAAATAAGAAGATTCATAGGTTATTGTTAGTGAGTCTAAATATGTGGGAACAAATGATTAAAATGATGGTATAACATGAAATTTCATGAAAATAATTTATGGTCATCATTTATCATTAGAATTCCTGAAGAAAAGAGTAGACCTTCACTATGTAAGAGAATTCTATTGAAATCCAATATTCTTATGAAGTATATATTTAAATGGTATAAATTTCATGTGAGTATTGCAATAGAAGTGGTCACTATTATGATATGTGGTAGTATATAACAGTCATTGAAAAATAATAATGTAATTCAAAGTGAATAATATAATATAAAACAGAGGTATAAATGAAATTGAGATGATAATTGAACGATGGGTTGTTAACATATGATAAAAAGTGATGACTCAAAATAATCATATTGAAAATAGAAATTAGAAAAGATTCCAGTAAGATAGAAACAAAAAGTAGGAACAAGTCTTGTGTAAATGGGGAAATAAGTCAAGAAAAAAAAACAAAAAACTACGGATATGAAATCATTTATAGTTGGATATAGTGGTAATAAAATGCACCCACCTGAGGCTTCATGAACGTAAATGAATATAATGAAAAAGGATATTTCACACCAATTAAAGGATGAGATTTGAAGAAAAGACTAGCCTTTGTTTAGTATTTGATCTCAGCCGAAATGTTACATATATAGAACATGATTTTTACTCATAGTATATATATATGTGTGTGGGTTTTATATGGAAATTAGTGTAATTGAAGTAGATTGATGTATCCATTATTTGGGGTTATCGAATATATAAGGCTATATAATAACCACAATATAGTTAATATGGAAAATATAAATAGCTCTATAATATAAGAAGTTTATTCTTAATCATCAGTTCTACATTTATTGAATAAATTTAAAACAATAATCATGGGGAGTTGATATTATGATCATAAGGGGGATTGACGACTTTTTCACCAAATTTTTATTTGTTTTTTGCTATTTTACAGATTTATCATTTCAATGATATGTTTTATTAACTTATACCTCTAAAATGAAAATATTTAGTTTCTATGTATGTTTTAATATCTATGGTAGTATATTGATATTATAAAAACCATTTCCAAATAATATAATTTTAAAACATTCATTTCTAACATAGATATTGAGTCGATTTACTAAATGATTGTTCATAATATAACAATGTGAAATCTTGAATCTTTCAGAAGTGTTCAAGGAAAAATATTACTTTTTAGGATAACATGTTTTTGGAAAAAATGAGATATGAATACACCAATAATTCTTTTATAATTTATTGTTAGTAAATGGAATAATTTTGAGAGAAACATTTACATATTTACTTTAATAGTATTTAAAATCAATTCAATGTGGGAGATAGTTATGACAATTAATGAATAAGTTTCATTGGTTGTTGATATTATATAACAATGTGTTGACTGAATAAGGATATCAATATTTGTTTTCCAAAATATTATTAAGAATATTTTATTTTTATTAAGTGCTAATTATGTTGGTAGTTTTTGCATTATTACCCCTTTTGAAGCATGTGGTTAGATGTAACACAATGAGGGTGATTTAATGATAATAGATTTTATAATTTCATTACATTATAAAATTAATATTAATGGAGTCTGTGTAAAATTCTATTTTCCATGTGGAATTTTTGAGGAGAATATGGGTTTTCATAATAATTTCTTTTAGAAAATTATTTCCCTGCTATCCTAAATTACAATACCATATCATCCCAAACATGTGGTTGTAGAGACCCATGCATGACATACATGGAAATTAGATTACTTTTTCAGAATACTTAATACATAACAAAAACAAACACCAAAGGACCGTAATAGTTTAGTGTCTTTGGAAACTTGGAAAAATAATCTTCTAACCATGGTGATAGATCATCAAAATCTCCCATAAAGATCTTCCCCTTTTGTTTTCATAACTAAAAATGTTATTTATTACTGGGGGAAAAGAAAAAATAAAAAGGGTGAGATCAAATTCTCAGTAAGGGTAAACATATAGAACATAAAACAATCCATAAACATTTTAATGCAAAAACATGAACATAAAATCTAAATATCAAAATCTTGAGCAATGCCATAAATCTTGGAAGTACATAAGGAATATATCATAAAGGAACATTGATCATGGTAAAATAACTTGGGAATAAAACATGTAATTGTGGCACACCATTAAGAACATGATATGATTTCTATAGCAGCCAAGGCATTGCTTCCTAGACCATCTTAGTGGACAAAGTCCCTTTTTGAATCGAGTTCACTCCTCGTTCCAGTCCTGTATCACTCAACCAGATTAACTTACCATTCCAGCCATGTCTATCTCATGAGATAATAATCTTCCCCCAATGCATTGGAGGGAGATATAGGTCCCACCCATCTCATAATGAAATCATTCTTACTCATTCCACAAAATAAATATAAATCATTCATCATAACTCAAAGAATAAAATGGGTTTCATAAACATCATCCCATCATAAAATAATACATATAAAACAAATGTATATCATTTTATCATAAAAAATGTGATACCATGTAAATCATAGAGACATTATACATGAAATATACATATATGAAATAATGTCATCTTATATGGAAAATGGTTTTGATAAAATACTTGAAATTAATTCTTGATGAAAATATCATTTCTTCTTCAAAAACATTTTCTTTTCACAAAATTTCATGCAATTTGAAAAGAAAAGTACTTTTTTTTAAATTAGTTGTGAAATATTGTAGATTATGCCTCATGAAAATAAGGCATTATACAATAGTAAAAATCCTTTCATTCAGTATAAGTTAAAAAAACATTCTCGTCCTACTTTTAACGGAAAAGTCAAAAAGTACAACTTATGGTAAACAAAAGAATGATAACTTCCATAACACAATGTCAAAGTCATAGAGGGGTAAACATGACTTTAAACATACATGGAATAATATTAAACACTTTTTTAAAATCATTTTTATGGACATGGATGAAAAATATAACCCCAGTAAATACTTACCTATATGCAATCTTGGATAAAAATGGGATTGAAAAATTATCCATTACCTTAGGTCTGATATGCTTCGTATGTATCCAAAGCTCTTTTATAATGATTTAAATAATGTCATTTACTTATTACAGAATTAATAATTGTTGTTATTATATCATATATGGTTCACTTATGACTTTATATTACCCGTTCTTTTGTAAATTCCATGTTAAAGAAGAATTATGGGTAAAATCATTTTATTTATCATACATGTTTGGAAATGTTGTTCTTGAATTTATTATTAATTATATCACGATTTAATTACTTCCAGAATTCAAATCATGATTTATATATCATATATATATTGTATATATATATATAATAGATAAATGAATGAAATGAAATACACCGTTCTTGTAGATGGTAGGTCGTACGTACGCATGAACGTTGTTTTCCATTCCTTATTGACTTGAATGGAAGTTAGTAGATGATATATATATATATATACATAAATCCAGTAGCTTCATTATGTAATATATTTTATTATTATTCATTATATATACTATATAATAATTCTTGAATGGTTAACATGGTGAATGAATCTCATCATGTTGTGGAAACGGTAATCTGTACGTACGCACAAGTGATTATATCGTTCCCATAATTGTTGAATGGAATTGGAGTGGATAATATCTCAGAATCAGTATCATGTTATAATAATAATATATAGTTATTCATTACACCATTATACCCATCCATGTAAGGTGGTGGTGGAAAAACAGATTACACCACAATGTGGAGACGATATTCCGTACGTACGCACACACGATGATTTTATTTTCCATAGGATGGATAGAAGGTGAAATGGGGTTGTTTAATATTTATAATAACATGTTAGTATATTAGTGATACTGATGTTATTAATTTATACCGAAACAACTAAATAAGATTAAGTTGAAGTAGAATGAAACTTGAAAGAATCTGTAGAAGAGATTACCTCTTCTTTAAGGCACATCTTTTAAGCTTCCACTTAGAGAACTAGAGTTGGTCTTTTGAGGATACCAGAACCTCTATAATGATTCTAGGGAAGTTTAAAAGGGAAATGGAATTTTTTTTCCGGGCATGAAGGCTCAAAAATGTGTGAGGTGAAGAGGGAGGAGGTGCCCTTTTATAAGGGAGGAGAGGGGCACTTTAGGTAAAAACATAAAATATTATTTTATAACAAAGTCATATTCAGTTTATAATGGCTCAAAAGTGACTTATTTAGAATATAAGGTGGGGAAGGGTAGAAATATTCTCAACCAATATGTTTTAGAAAAGTTTAGGTTACTATTTTAACCTTATCATTTTGATTTATCTCTAAATTAAATAATTTAACCTTTACCATGTTTTCTTATTTTCATACACTTTATGGTTAGTAAACATACTATAAAAAGAAAAAATAACCCCAAGCGGTTCATTATTAATATATATAACCTTATATTAGACATTTTTCCAATACTTAGATTTTTAGGAATAGAATAACAATTAATAATATAATATTTTTTTTAAATTCTATTTTATGTCATTTTTGACACTATTTGGTAATTGATTTTTGTGAAACTCATAACAGCATGACTAGGTCGAAAAACGTTAATTGAATCAATACTAACATTTCATATTAACCTAAACAATTAGCGTAATTCTTATATAAGCTCAAATTATATTTATTTGGGTATTTATAACATCAATTATGTTAATATTTCATTAATAAGGTAATTACTGCATCATCATTGTGTCATAAATAAATTAAATTATATAATGTATAAAAATTTAAAATAAAATACCATTATGTAGGAAATATTTTTTTCTTTTTAGTTAATATATATAGTCGATTTTATATTATGTATAACCCTATATTAAAAATGTTTTAGTTATTGAACTCTAATTTTAACTATTTTAACTCTTCATAAATAAAATAATAATAAATGTCATAATTTAAACCAAGTGGACCCAAAGGGTAATATTTTATCCCTAAGGTTGTTTTTGGTCGAATTACAGTTATTCAATAGAATTAGGACATGTTTTAGGGTAATAATAATATCATTTTTACCGTTTATTATCATATTTACTTTTAACCGTGGTAAATAAAAGTAAAAAGTCAATATTCATCAAAAATTATTTTTATCTTATTGAACTACATTTTACTCCTTAATTTTAGCTGTGTCTCTCGGATTTTCGAAATTCAATTCACATAAGCGGTAAAATTATATTTTATGTAAATTTTCAAATTCTCTTAGGAGGTGGGTAAAAGATGGTAATATCTTCAAGAAAATTTTTATATATCTAAAATTATTAGAAAATGACTCCATTGAATTACATTTAACATATATAGGTTTTATGTATCATTTTCGACCAAAAATAAATTTAAATAAAATAAATATTTATTTAAATGAAAAGTCGGTTTTTAAATAGTAACCTAGTGTTTTCACTATTCACCAAAAATTGAAATTTTTCATAAAAATACAAAAAATTCTCCCAAGGATAATTTCGATATTCCGAATCCAAATATGAAGTCCATTTTGAAAGAAAAAATTTATAAAATTTCAGAAAGTGGGTATCGCTTTTCATAACGACTAGTTCATAATAATACTATAATAATATCTCATTTAGTGAAACTCGATATTGCGTTCTACACACGCTATCAAGGATGTTGTTGATTGCATGTAATTGAAGCCAAGTCATAGATGCATGTAGTGAAAGCATGTTTTGGGGTTGCATAAAACATAATCAAAACTTATTTCATTTATACCTTAAACAAAATATATACTTAATGTTGCGTAGAATAATTTCCCCAAAACGAGCATGAAATTGTGTGTAACACGAGCCAAGAATAGTGTTGCATATAATACAAGCTAATACGGTGTTGCATATAGTGCTAGATAATCTTGGTGTAGTGTACAATACAAGACATCAATGAAATTAAAATGAATATATCTCATAAAATATAAGGGTGTTACATTCTACCCCCCTTAAAATGAATTTCGCCCTCGAAATTTGTGGGGGTTATAAATGGTTAACTACATGACAGATTCTTTCATAGAAACCAAAATTGTAAAAAGGAATAATAATACATAATTTTAAAAACTAATGTATGAAACGTAATGGTTACCCAAATTAACTCATCATTGAGTTTCCACATAGAAGAACTTAGGTGAAAATATGGATATTGAAGAGAAATATGACCATCAACTTCTGATAAAGAGTGGTAGAGGACATGGCTATAAAAAAACCAACAATCACAAAGCCATAAATTTGTGATGTTCTATGGTAACTTCTCATTCCTAAGATATGAGGGCACTAAGAAAACATTTTTGGTTTTCAAGATCATTTCCCAAATGTTGGAGAATTTTTGAATTAAAAGAAATATTTTCCTAATTTTGGAACAATCTCACCGTTGTTTATTCCATGAAGAATTTACAATTCATATCATAATGAAATGAAGTTGAATTTTTCATTTGTGAAGTGTTAGAAGATCATGTGATAGAATGATAGGTAATTCAATCTGTTTCTATCGAAAAATGATTAGCAAAATTTATTAAATATACATAAGTCCATCTATGCTGAGATTAATCGTATATGGTTTCTAAAATGGACTTATACTTCATCTATAATAGATCTTAATAAAATAAAACTAGTTTCTACTAACCATGGACTTTTTGTAGGCCAGTGGTATGTGATAAGGGCCTGTCGCACATCTGTTGTGGGTTTGATTCCCGCATTCTTGTCCGACGTGACAGGTTGTCTCCCGTCCTATAGGTTGTCCCATTTTCTAAAACTAAATTATTATAACATTCCAGAAATAATATTGAAAAAATTAATATCCTTAAACAATACTATCTGATATCCAACATAATCCATTCCAATCATTAGGCTTATCAGAAATACTTTTGTCCAATCTCATAGTATAATGAAAATGACTACTAGAAAGGTCATCTACCATGCATGTGAATACCATCATTTATCCCCCATATATCATAAGATATATCTTTTTTGGTCACATTCCAAACATGTGAATACCATAATCATGTATTCTTTTAAAACTTGAATTACCATAGAACCTTAGTGAAAACATGAGTGCTTTCAAAAGTTAACCCTTTCTACATACCAAAATCTCAAAAATTCTATATACTCAAACAATGATATAACTCTTTCCTTATATCAGTCATGATCTCATTTCATTTTCTTATTATACATTCATTATGTGCATATCATCTTATTTCCAACAATATCTGAATAACCATTCATGGTTACTGGTACCATTCAACATATACTTTCAATTACTTTAGGGAAAACAATAGTGTAACAATCCTTAGATGTTTCATTATTCCATAGTACCATTAAATTACCTATACGACATAACACTTGATAAACAGAAATCATTCCACTACCTTCTTAAACCATTGATCGAGCATCAAAAATTCTTTCATCTCATATATCATTTCTAGTCTCTTCATCATCATCAACATAAACACTACCCATACAACCATGTTGATTCTCTTTGTGAAATTTTCACTTAGAGAATTGGTTTGCATAATGACCGTACATTACACATTTAAAACACTTAACCATTGTTGATGTGATAGAAATACCATTATCCTTGTCCATGGTGCTAACTGAACCCTTTCCATTACAATTACTGGCTTTGTGTCCTTCTTTTCCACACCCAAATCATCTTCCAGTTCCTTTGAAACATTCTCCCTGATGCCTCTTCCCACATTATCTACATGAGGGGAATTGAACCTTCATTCCTATATGATCATCATGAAACTCCATCTTTCTATTATTAGTTGAGTTGGGAAACTTACCAAAGTTGATATTATTCATAATATAATGAGATTTATAATTATTCATAATAACGATATGTGGACTTCCAGATCCAATTTCATTTGGTTGCTCATGAAAAATATCATTCCATTGGCGATCATATCCTCCATTATCGTGAATCATCCTGTTTCCAGCCATTTCCAAAAACCCAAAAAGAATAGAGTGACATGAAAAAATCATAATAAAGGGTGAATAACTTCAATATATAACAAATTAATTTTAATTCTAATATCGTTACCATAATTATGGGACTATAACCTATAAATATACATAACCTTAGGTAAATCCCTAGACATACCTTAGAAATATATCTAGGGATCTCACTATATATTTTGCATACTAGCCTCCAAAGGTTAACTAAACCATTCCTCTGATACCAACTGTAGAGACCCAAGAATGATGAACATGGACATTATATTACTTTTGAGGAATACTTAATACATAACAAAAACAAACACCAAAGGACCGTAATAGTTTAGTGTCTTTGGAAATCGGAAAAATAATGTTCTAATCAAGGTGAATGATCTTCAACATCTCCCATTAAGAACTTCCCCTATTGTTTTCTTGCCTAAAACCATTTTTTATATCCTGGGGAAAAGAGAAAATAAAAAGGGTGAGCTGAAATGCTCAGTAAGGGTAATCATATAGAATATATAACAATCCATAAGCATTTGAATGCAAAAAACATGAACATAAAATCTAAACATCAAAATCGTGAACAATGACATAAATATTGGAAGTACATAAGACATATATCATAAAGGAACATTAGTTGGGGTAAAATAACGTGGGAATAAAACATTTAATTATGGAACACCATTAAGAACATGATATGATTTCCATAGTAGCCAAGGCATTACTGCCAATACCATCTTAGAGGACAGAGTCCATTTCTGAATCGAGTTCACTCCTCGTTCCAGTCCTGTATCACAGAATCGGATTAACTTACTATTCCATCCATTACAATCTCATGAGATATAGATCTTTACCCAATGCATTGGAATGAGATATATGTCCCACCCATCTCATAATGAAATCATTCTTACTTGTGCCACAAAATAAACATAAATCATTCATCATAACCCAATGAACAAAATGGTTTTCATACACATCATCCCATCATAATGCAATCCATATAAAAAAATGGATATCATTTCATCATTAAAAAAGTGAAACCATTTAAATCATAGAGACATTATACTTATAACATACACATATGAAATAATTTCATCTTAGAGGGGAAATGGTTTTGATAAAACACTTGAAATGAATTCTTGATGAAAATATCATTTCTTCTTCAAAATCATTTTATTTTCACAAAATTCCTTGAAATTTGAAAAGAAAAGGGTTTTTCTGAAAATACTCTTAAAATCTTGTAATTAAATCTTAATTAAAATAAGGCATTATAAAATAGTAAAAATCCGTTCATTGCTTATAAGTTAAAAAAAAATTTCTCGTCGTACATTTAACAGAAATGTCAAAAAGTACAACATATGGTAAACAAAAGAAAGATTCCTTCCATAACGCAAAGTAAAAGTCATATAGGGGTAAAAATGACTTTAGAAATACATGGAAGAATAGTATACACTTTTTTGAAAACATTTTAATAGACATGGAAGAAATATATAACCCCAGTAAATACATACGTATAAAAAATCTCGGATAAAATTGAGATTGAAAAATTATCCTTTAACTTAGGTCTGATATGCTTTGTACGTATCCAAAACTCCTACATAATTATTTATATAATTCCATTTTATTATTAAAGAATCATATTCATTGTTATGATATCATATATGGTTCACTTATTTCATTATATTACCCGTTCATTTGTAAATTCCATCTTAAAGCAGCGTTTTGGGTAAAATCATTTTATTTATCGTACATGTTTGGACTTGTTTTTCTTGATATTTTTATTAATTATATCATGATTTATTTACTTCCATAATTTAAATCATGATTTATATATCATATATATTTAGTATATATATATATAATAGATAGATGAATGGAATGAAATACATCGTTCATGGAGATGGTATGCCGTACGTACACATGAACGATGTTTTCCTTTCCTTATTGACTTGAATGGAATATGTTGATGACATATATAAATATACATAAATACAGTAGCTTCGTTATGCCATATATTTCATTATTATTCATTATATATACTTTATAATAATTATTTAATAGTTAACATGGAGAATGAATCTCATCGTGTTGTGTAGATGATAATATGTACGTACGCACGAGCGATGATATCGTTCCCATAATTACTGAACAGAATTGTAGTGGATGATATATCGGAATTATTATCATGTTATAATAATCATATAAAGTTATTCTTTAAGCCATTATACCCATATAAGTAAGGTGGTGGTGGAAAAATAGATTACACCACTATGTGGAGACGGTATTCTATACGAACGCACTCGCGGGGATTTCGTTTTCCGTAGGAGGGATATATGGTGAAATGGGGTTGTTTCATATTTATAATAACATATCAGTATATTAGTGATACTGATTTTATTTCTTTATACTGAAACAACTAATGATGAATAAGTTGAAATAGAAAGAAACATGAAAGAATCGGTAGAAGAGATTACATCTTCTTCGAGGCACCTCTTTTAATCCTTCACTTTAGTCACTAGAGTTGGAATTTTGAGGAGACTAGAATCTCTATAATGTTTCTAGGGATGTTGAGAAGGGAAATGGTAAGGTTTTGTCTGAGATTGAAGGATTAAAATTGTGTGAGGAGAAGAGGTAGGATGTTCCCTTTTATAAGGGATGAGAGGGGGACTTTAGGAAAAACATAAAATATTGTTTTATAATAAAGTCATATTCGGTTTATAATCGCTCCAAATTAACTTATTTCGAATATAAAGTGAGGATGGCTCTAAATATTTTCAACCAATAGGTTTTAGACATGTTTATATTAATATTTTAACCTTATGATTTAGATTTATCTCTAAGTTAAATAATTTACCTTTTACCATGTCTTCTTGTTTTTTACACTATGTGGTTAATAAACATACTGTAAAAAGACAAAGGAACCTAAATTGGTTCATTATTAATATATATATCCTTATCTAAGTCATTTTTCCAAACCATAGATTTTATGAAATAGCATAACAATTAAAAATATAATATTTGTTTTAAAAACTATTTTATGTCAATTTTGAAACAATTTGGTAATTGATTTTTGTGAAAATCATAACATTATTATTTGTTCGAAAAACTTTAATTGAATCACTAATAAAATTTCATATTATCCTAAAAATAGTTTAATTCATAGAAAGTCTCAAATTACATTTATTTGGGTATTTAAAACATCAATTATGTTAATATTTCATTAATAAGGAAATTACTGCATCATCATTGTGTCAAAAATAAATTAAATTATCTAATGTCTAAAAATTATAAATAAAAAACCATTATGTAGGAAATAATTTTATCATTCTAATGAATATTTATATTAGAGTTTATATTATTTATACCCCTATATTAAAAATGTTTTAGTTATCAAATTCTGATTTTTAGTATTATAACTATTTTTTAAATAAAATAATAATAAATGTTCTAATCTAATCCAAGTGGACCTAAAGGGTAACATTTTATCCCTAAGGTAGTTTTTGGTCGAATTAAAGTTATTAAATAGAATTAGGACATGTGTTAGGGTAATAATAATATCATTTTTACCCTAAATTACCCTCTTTACTTTTAACTGTGGTAAATAAATGTAAAAAGGTACTATTCACCAAAAATTATTTTTATCTTATTGAACCACATTTTACTCCTTGATATTAACCATGTCTCTTGGATTTTCTAAATTCCACTCACAGAAGCGGTAAAATTATGATCTATGTAAAATATCAAATTCTCCTAGGAGGTGGGTAAAAGACGTTGAAATGTTCAAGAAAATTTTTATATATCTAGAATTATTATAAAATGACTCCAATTAATTACATTGAACATATATGGGTATTATGAATCAATTTTTACCTAAAATAAATTTAAATAAAATAAATAATTATTTAAATAAAAAGTCGGTTTTTAAATAGTAACCCAGTGTTTTCACAATTCATCAATTGTTGAAAGATTTCAGAAAAATTTCAAAAATTCACCCTAGGATAATTTAGATATTCTGAATCCTAAAATGAAGTCTATTTGGAAAGATAAAATTTATAAAATTTCGTAAAGTGGGTATTACTATTCATAACGGCTGGTTCATAATAATATTATAATAATATCCCGTTTAGTGAAACTTGGTATTGCATAGTACACACGCTATTAGGGAAGGTCTTGATTGCGTGTAATGCAAGCCAAGTGAGGGCTGCATGTAGTGAAAGCTCTATTTGGTGTTGCGTGTAACATAATCAAAACTTATATCATTTATACCTTAAACCAAATCTATACATAATGTTGCGTAGAATAATTTCCACAAAACGAACTTGAAATTGTGTGTAACACGAGCCAATAATAGTGTTGCGTATATTGAAATCTAATACGGTGTTTCATAAGGCGCAAGATAATTTTTTGTAGTGTACAATAGAAGACATCAAGGAAATTAAAAATAATATATCTCATAAAATCTAAGGGTTATACAGTGGGACTGTGTTCAACCATGTCATAAAGTCATACAAAACCCTCCATGGTGGTATGTGTAGTTTTTTTTCATTATTTCTTAATATATCATGAGTAGTATTCACGTTGAATATTCACGAAGGTGGATGGCTGGACCTTCCATGTGTGGAGTTACAAGATCATGGGTTTTGGTGCACAGTTTATTCAGGTGTTGACTCCAGTTTCAACACAAGTGTGAAGCATCATATAGCTTATTATTAGGATGTGAAGAACCAAAACAAATGAAAAATATTGTATGGATATAGGGAAATAAATTTTCATTCATATATAAAATATATGGATGTACCATGGGTTATATGATCCAACTAATTTATGTTATCTAATCGGAACATTGGCCATCCTCTCACTTTGGATGTTTGATGGGTTTAAATGCACTAGACATAATTTACGAACGTTTAATGATTAGAATCAAGATCTTCAACGGTTTCTTGAGGGTAATATTCTTATATCATGATGACAAAAACCATCAAGCTTTCGTAATACTATTTTAATACAATATAAAGTTAGAGAAACATGATACAATAAATTAAAACAAAGTAGCTGAAGGAGGTTGTTTGTACATCCGATCTATATAGATGAAATTGAGTATATAATTTTTGGACAAACATTGTCTTAATCACATATATAGTTACTATTCAGATATGATGACTCCTTCTTTTAGGTGTTTTATTAATGTTTATATTATTAAAATATCAGGTGATATAAATATAATAAATATATATTATTTTATTAGAGCATGGAATGCATGTTGGCCCTGTATTTTTTCAAATAATAATGGAATTTGACATAGTGCTACTGTATATATACATATCAAAAAATGAAAATGAGGAGATGTTAATGAATCTTGATATAGATACCATTTTTTCAAAAAAATAAAATTTCCATGAATCCACTATTTCTTAATGATGCGATTCCATAATGCACTCTCTTTTAGGAGGAATATGTTAAAGATCATTATGTCTATGGTCTTCCACTATCACTTATGACTTTCATGGAAAATAAGAACATTGATATAAACTCAGATATTTGATGAACTATGTGTTTCCACAAATCCCTCATGTTTGGAATGTTGGTTTTAAATGAAGAACAACTTGTATGATATACTAATCATCTAATTTGGGTTTCACGATGGAGGGTGAAGTTTTCTAGGAGTAGATTGGTGATGTCTTAATTCATGATTTATGAAAAAATGTGAATTAATAAAGTATTTAGTATTTAGAATAAAATTATAATAAAAAATAAACATTAATGTGAACATATAAAATAATAACAAGGATAAATATTATATGATCTTGGTATTTTACATCAAAAGTTCATGAAATTTCTTCATCAAGTGCACTTATTTATATACAATTCCGAATTATACAATTAATCAGACATAGAAGTGTGAGTATACTCCAACATTAAATAATACATCATGATGTTGGTCTAATTTCATACAAATATCATAGAATGTCTTTGAATTTGTCTAAATAAAGAAAATTCAAGTCTAATAAAATTTAACTAAGGAAAATGATAATATAGATGTGAGAATAGATATTTTAGAAATAAACAGAACAATAATTCATCAGATTTAAATGTTACTGAATGTGTACATCATATGGTGTTATTTATAATGATTTTTTATTATGATATATAGATAATCATGTAGTGTATCAATAAAGAGGAATATAAAGGGATTTTGAATGGATGGTATAACCAGTTTCTAAAAGGGCTCAATGATAGGTTATAGAATCAGTAGATAATATGTGAAGATGTTTGGGGGAATCCCCAATCATGGAAAATGAATTATATAGATGGGTTATAGTTATTGTCAACTAGTGGATTTAATACAATGGTTTGTAAAATGCTTTCATAAATACCATTGTAATTAATAATAAGATTATAGGGGAATATCAATTTATGGAATCTTAACAACATTGAAAAAGTAATAATTTGCACTAAACTATATAAATACCATGTTCTTTGATTTATTTTATCATTTATTTATATGAGGTGATACTATTAGATATCCTTATGTGTACCAAAAATCATAACTAGTTTAGGAGGTTGTTTTAGAAATAGTTAAACTCGTAAAATTAATCAAAAAATTCAACCCAGCCCTAGTGGTTAATATAACTAGGGGATTTAAAATTTAATACATTGATACTAATAATCTAGGATAAGATTACAAACATATAAATTACATTCATAATGAAATAATCTAGTTTTATCCAGAAGTGGCACTATGAAAATATAGCACAAATTTTATGATTTGCGGAAAGTGATCGCGGCCATATATAATTTCTCATCGTGGTAATTGAAGGATTGAGTGTAAACAAATATAACAAAAAAAATTACCTTCAAAAAATAATCAAGATTAATATGGAATATACTATTCACTAAGGCCATGAAAAATATAGATTCAATCATCAGAACAAACGGAATGAAAATTTTCCTCAATGGTCGTATCAACTCAAAAAAATTGAATTTCGAATATCATCATTATTGACTATGTGTTGATTATAACCTAGTCATAAATATATGTTTTTAACTACATATATCACATTAATTGATAATGACATTTCATAATGGAATAGGATACACATTCTGGGCCATAACATCATACAGTTTCAGATAGTAGACACAAAATCTATGTGAATAGTCTTCCTTCTTTATGAATTGAACTGGAGTAGCCCATGGTGATTCCATTTCTCTAAAAAATCAGTTCCATTCAAATAATTCAATGAAGAACATAAATTCATGAAATCTATTTGAACTATTCTATATAACTAAATTTAATTAAGTCTTGTTCTCTGAAACATATCAAAAAGTGGTACTTCCCACATGGGTGGTAACCTAGAGAAGACATTTAGGAATATATTGGTTTAT
Source organism: Viscum album (assembly GCA_963277665.1). Classification (NCBI taxonomy): domain Eukaryota; kingdom Viridiplantae; phylum Streptophyta; class Magnoliopsida; order Santalales; family Viscaceae; genus Viscum; species Viscum album. The sequence continues at coordinate 1,004,638,892 of OY728119.1, read as the reverse complement.
TGGTATACTTTGATAAAAATAATCATGACTACACTTTCTTCCATAGTTCCCATGCTAATTATTTTGATCATGAAATATATGGTTTTTACACAACTAAAAAAGGTCCATCCTACTATGAATTCATACTACAATCCAATTTGAATATTTGTGCAACAACATTAGGGGATATGAATGTGATTTTTGTGAGTATAACAGCCAAAATAAGTTATAAATTCCACTAAACAGTTTATTTCAATGATTGAATCCACTAGTTCAATTTTTTACGAAAATAAATGTCCCTAAAAACTTCCCATTATAAATGATAATGGAACAAATTGGACACTAAAATCCTCTACTATAAAACTTCTGAATAGGTGACCTGATACTCATGAAATAAGAAATAATTTCAACATTTATGCCCCATTATTGATCATTATATAAGTGTGAAATTAAAGTGACACATGATTATCAAACATTAAATTCATAATTTTAGAATTTAGAATAATCATACCTCCAATTATTGGTTGAATTGATAGATCTGTTGAGATAGGTAGATCAACCATTTCCTATTTACAATTGAGTTGTACCAAAATCTCAGATAATCAATTAATGGGAGTTGTTACTAGGTATTTAAGAATAACATTATCGTAGTCTTAACCAATAGTAATAAATTCATTGTTTTTATCCTCCCAAACCATTTGAGATAAATATATATCATGGATTTTTAGAAATACCTATACAATTAATGTTATTTCTATTAGATATTTCTATTCATCCTCACAATTATTTATGATAGAAATTCGATTTAGATGATCAAATTACATATTTAATCAACAATAATTGATGTCGGATCTGTATAACAGAATCTAATCTATGAAGAAACAACTAGACGGTGAATAATAATATTTTAAATAAGAAAAATCACACAAATTTTTATCGAAAGGAGATGTCAAATTGAAATATGATTATCATACCAGAATAATTTTTTTAGAAAAAAATATATATCTATTTATCAAATATGATATATAATGTTCTTATATTAAATAATAGTTTTACAAGAGTGTATTTAATAATATATATATATATATATATATATATGTCTTTCACTTCATGAGTGGATGACCAATTTTTCTTAATCAACATCATTTTCGTGACCTACTTTAGTGGTTTTGGTAACATATTCTTTCCTTTATTCCATTAGTCATGATATTTTCATATTACTATAATCATTTCTACTCAATGGTTTAAGTAATTTTCATAAATATTTCCCCAATTCTATCAGCTATGTCATTGAGCTCATAATGTTACATTATGAGGTACTGTTATTCATATCTTTATGGCTGTCAGAATATACTTTTTTCATTAGTAATTCCCTCTTCCCCCCTATTCCACCATAAAATATATTATTTTTTAAAATACATTTTCTAGGGTTCATCTTCCCATATTCATAACACGTAGAAAACAGAATAAAATTTCATTAATCATCTTTATCACTAGAAAATTCATGAAACACCAATTTTCTATGTTTTAAATTTCAAAATTAGTTTCTAATATTATTTTCTTTTTCATATAGTTGATTAGTCATAACCAAAATATTTTGTAATCCATATCATATCCCATTTATATCCTCATTGATTAAATTAATCCAATTTTATTTATACCCATTTTTAACATGGTTCCTCTTAGTTTTTATGATTTAAAAAAACCAAAAAACATAGTTTTAGTATCTTGAAACATTAATTAGAGTGACAAACCTTATAAAAATCATTCCAATGATTTCCAAGATTTTAACATGTTCCAATAATTGAATTTAAATATAGGTTCACCATATTTCACATTTAGATCATCAATTGTTGTTATATAGTACATTATTAATTATGTATACTGATTTATATGGAAATTTTGAATTAACCAAATCATATCCCAAAGTGACTTCAAAAAATTTTGATATTTAGGGTTATTTAAGAACTAGTTGATGAATATATTAATACCAAGCCATTATATTCAATGTTTCCTCTTATGTGAATTGACTCCAAATCCTTCATCTACATTTTTGTATACAAATTGGGATGGAATATATTGGAAACATAACAATATCCAATACATGAAAACATTATGAAATTATCTAATATTTTGACATCACCCTAGTGTTTCACCATCACATTCTAATCATATTCTATATAAATAACTATGTCCCACTCCGATTCCAAATTTTATTTCCAAATAATTTCATAAATAATTATATCATCATTTTAGAGGAATATTGAATATATCTCATTATAATATATGACTCAAAACCATATTGGGTTAGTATCTTTTGATATACAATCATCTTACTTCATGATATATCTTCAAAATCTCCCACAATTTTCATCTCACAAATTATACCTCTTAGATATACAATACTAAAACACATTCTTACTAAAAAAATAAATGTAATTATACTAATGGGTAAATATAGGGGAATCAATCAGTGATTATAATTTATAATAATATTAGAATACAAGTATAAGGACACAATCATCACTTATAAAATTTAACCACAATTTTCCAAACATAATTCGTCACATGTCATTTATTATTTACTTTTTATAACAAATTACATAGGTCATATCTGTGATAAATCATCAAATATTAATCATGATATATGTGAACATATCATAATCATAGGTCCAAATATAAGGGCATATAAAAATTATAGAAAATCATTTTACTACGAAAGGATCACTTTTATGACAACAATAATTGACAAAGTCACATATTCAATTGGGTTCTATCCCTATTCCCATCAAATCTCTATTCAGGACTCACTAATGCGACTATTATAATGGATAAAGTTCCTTAATGAATTGATTTATCTTCCTATTATAGTTCATATAATCTCATGATACATAATGCTATTATCATTGAATTATGTTTAAAAATAGTTATAGTCACAACAACCAGATAAATAATCTATAAATATCTGTTCTAAAATTTGATAAAAACATTCCTCATATTATCACATGTGGAAATGAAATTAAACTCATAAGTATTTCATTCAATCAAAATTATCCTATGGAAAATTAATGGGTTTCAAAGAATCAACCATACAAAAAAATTAATCCTTCGATATCTAGATTAAAAATTTGATGGAAAAATAATATAATATTACTAAAAAATTATAATTATTTTCAAAGGATTATGATCTAGTTGAGAATTATATTTTATAATAAAAATAAAAAAATTATTTGAAAACATTGGAAAACACCCTTTTAATTTGGTGACACATATAATATAATAATTCATAAATAATAGAAATATTGATTTATTTTAAAACCCCATGGGTTGTTTTAATGTAATCATTATGAAAAAAAATTCATTATTTTGGGAATATATGTTCATTCTATATTAAGTAAAAATAAAACATTCATTTCTTACATTAAGATAGAGTAAAAGTTAATCACAATGAAAATTAATAAAAGATACATCTTAATTATTTTTATAGAAATTAATTATTAGTAAGTATATAATTTCTCAAAATTTTAACAATTGATAAAATTATCCATATTACATATGGATGAATTGGATATGGAGTGTAAAACATCCCTACCCAAAATGGAGAAATAAAGTCATAATCTCAAAAAACATTTTATCGATCATTTTATGTACATAATAAAGGAAAATGTGTTGATATATTAAAAAATAAAATTAATTAGTAGATTAAAATAAAATAATTATGGGTTATAATATAATTATTATATGATTTCACTCGGTATAAATTTCTTATAAATAATCCAAAAATGAAATTGTATTGTCATATAAACCCTTAAATCAAGTCCCATCTCAATTTTTATTAATATAAACATTTAATATAAAATATTTATATTTATAAAAAATATATTTGAAAATTCTATTCAAACATATAATTCAACATTTCATTTTTCTTATACTTTATTATTTAGCATTTATTAACAATTCGAAATTGAATTGATTATTCGGTTAAAATTTATTGTATTTTTTGTGCATTGTTCAGTTCAATGGTTTTGGTTATTGAATCCTAGAAATTATTTAATAAAATATATAACACAAATAATTTAAAGTATATAATATTTATTCATTTCTTATATTTTATGACCATCTATATATTGTAGTGATAAAAAATTAATTCCATCACTTCATGGAGATGGTTTCCAATAAGAATACATGGTTGATGCATCAAATTTTTGATGGATTGAATAAAATAAAATAAAATAAAGTTTCACCAATAAAAATTCATAATTATATAATAAATATCATTTATGATAACTATTAATATATATATTAAATTCCATGACAAATAGTGGTGATAAAAAATAAACCACTTCTTGTAGAAGGTAGTTTGTACATACGCGCGATCAATGTTAGCATTTATAATTATACAAAAAGAATAAAGAAATCGATATAAACATAACCTAAAAATTTTAGGATTAGTAAATTTTTTCATTTATTAATTTTCATATGATTATGGAATATTTGGAGTGGATTTAATGTGGAATAAAAATTAAAATGACTAAAAATGACATATACCACTTGTACAGTTATCCTTCAATGAAAAAAACCTTTTATATGATTGGATGGTAAATTTGAAATAATATTTATTCTAAGTCATGGATAGTTTTTGTTGGAATTTTAATCTTTTTGATATTGTTTAAGGTATAAAAATAGACATTGTGTAGAGATGTGGGATGAGTGGGTTCCCTTTTATATGTGAGTTAGGTGGAAAACATGTAAATAAATGAAACTTTTTAAAATAATACATGTATTACCCTAGTATGTTATGTCAAAATGAAATGATAATATAAATTAATAAGTATATATATGATATAAATCAATAAAATAATTTTATTTATATTTTTGTGATATTATAAACCTTATCTCTTTGGTTAGCCCCACTTTCACCCCTTTTAACCCCTAACGGTATTGCATGTTATTTACTATAGTAACTATTAATTATTGTTTTCACACCCCAATATATATTTATTAATTTATTTTATATTAATTGATATTAATTTTAGTCTTCATTATTTTATTGGAGTTTTGATCGTTAATTTTTAAAATTCTAATTTTTTTACGGCACATATTTTTCATGTATGGTTTGTAAACTATTCAGAGCCGATGTGGTTGAATCTAACACTATGTATTCTCATATATCATAATAGTTAATGATTTATTAAAAAAAATAGAATCTTATAAGTAAATATAAATCATATTTTTGAGATCCCGGTATAAGAAGCCTGATTTCTATGTAGTTTATTAATTTTTTTTCATTAGTATTATCTCAATCCCGTATTAGTAAACACTTTCTTTTAATTACTTTTATTCTATTATTATTATTTTGAATCTATACCTCTATCTCCCCAAATCACTATGGACCCATTTTGCCTAGATGAACTGGGTCAAGATGGACCTTCCCACTCCCATCATCCAATTCCAATAGAGTTTTCATGAAATTCTTCGTGGTTCATAGTTATTTCCTCATAGTTATAAACTCTACTTGAACAATTTTTGTTTTTTATTGTGTTTCATTATATTCATAGAACTAAACCACACTCATATTAATTATAAGTCTCCATTTTTCCCCAATTTTTATGGTTTCATTGGTGATTATGGTTCATGAACATTTGTTCTTCCCAGATCAGGTGTCTTCCATCAAATACCATCGATTCTTACTCGTGTGTTGTTGACTATTAGTAGGATTTATCATTGTTATGCTATGAGTATAAGATCTATTTTTTAATATTATAAAATTTTATTTATTTATTTAATGATATATATGATAGTAAAATGAAAATTGATTTTGGTTTTATGATGTAGTTATTGAGGAATAATTTTATAATAAGGAATTTCATGTGAAATATGAATATCAAAGTATTTAAAATTTGGCACAATTTTTAAAACTTATATTTCAGAATTAAAATTTCTTTTGAACTCATGATGATTGGGATTTATATTGAATATTCTGGATTCGCCTTTTGGTATTTTGACAGAAAATGGATTTTATCATTTCATCGGGGATTTAGAATTAAAATTTTATTATTGGTTTTAAAATATATTTGGAAATATACTTTTAATTAGCCGCCTTAAATTCAATGTGTATGTGAAACATTATAAATATTTGTTTTTGAATAAGAATATGAATTTTTTAGAATTTCCCTATATATATTAGATGATTCAACACACACACACAAACACACACATATATATATCAACCTATATATATATATGTGTGTGTGTTTAAAATTTTATATCAGAATATATGGTTTTCATTAATTAGAAAAATACATATATATAAATTTATCTATGTGTATGAAAAAAACTACTATAATGGGTTTACCATTCATGGTTTCAGAAATATATTTGAATGGATCATTTGGAAAATTTCAGAGATTTCTAAATGTGTGTGTTTGTGAGGGGTCCTCTTGATCCATGTTTTGATTCCTCTCACAAAGATGTTGGCCCAAGGGGTGTCCTTTAAATTTTATATGTTATGATAGATGTGTAATCATGATATATTATTAAGATGGAGTTAGAGGTGAGTGATGTTTATTTGATATTACCAATGATTCTATTATTGATCAATATTTATATTTTATGTGCATCATTAGTGGTAATTATTTATTTTTTTGCAATAATTTTCTTTGTTCATAAAAAACATGGTTTTATGGTAGTAAAACTGATATGCAATGGCCTCCATTTAATCCTTATAATTTAGTGATATGTTTCTACCCTCTATAAGCTAGTGACGTAATACTAGATTATTTTTCTAGTTACCAGTTATGTAACTTTCATGGTTACAGTTCATTATAGTCCATAGGGTAACACCCATGACATTAATTCGATTAATTTTAATTTACAAAGTGGTATTATCATACTTCTTAATATTAAAATTTACTCTTTGATTTGTGTGGAACCTAATATTATATTCTTCTATTTTTTTGTTTCCTTTGATATATTTTTATTTTATATTTCACTTTTTATTTAATTTGCACAGGTTTTTTCATATTTTTTTAAAATTTTAGAACAGATCATTTAAATAGGGAATAAAATTGGGAATATAACCGTTGAATATTTCTACATTTTTTTTAAATTTTTAATAAAACAATTGTAATGTTTAAAACAACATTTTTAGTATTTATTGGTTTCAAAAGTAATTACATATGAAAAAAATTTCTATTCCAATTATGAAACTAATTATGAATAGATATTTCTTTTAATGTTTAATTTGTTGATTCATTTCACTTTAAAATTTATAAAAATATTTCAATAAGGGATATATATTTTTGAAGATTCAATATTTCAATCAGATCTTGGCCTCTCTTGAGTATGTTGACGAATTGATGATGGCATGTTTTATTTTTGGTTTCCTTCTGCCATTAAAGTTTTTTTTCATTTCATTTTGATATAGGTATAGTTTAAATATATCTAATGCTATTATATAAAATTGTTTATTTTATTTTAAATTTTTAATTTTTATAATAAGGGAAGGTATATTAGGGGTGAATAAAATGATTTTTTGGCTAATTTTTGTTACTAATATATTTATTGTATTTCTATGTATAATTGGGGATGGATTTCTAATATACCATTGTGTCATTAACAATTTGTATTTGTTTTATACTAATTATTTTGATATTATTCAATGTAATAATATTTCCATTTTCCTTTATATAATACAAAGGAACATATCTTTGGTCGGTGGTGATAAGGGATGCCCTTGAGGCCCTGTCAGAGAGTAGCTTTAGCACATGATGATTGGATGAAACAGGTAGTTCCATGACAATTACCAAATTTATGAATATCGTATTAAAAAATAATTAATTATTACTTTTAAAAATATTGAAACCATTTTACTATATAAATTTTTTAATAGTGGGTACAATTAAATGTAGATTATATTGAAAAATGAGAAAAATTAAATTTTAGGATGAATACACTTTCCATTCATATATGGAATTACCATTAATTTTATTCATATTAAAATCCATTGAATCAATTATAATTTAGTATACTAAATAAATAATGTAAATATTACCATATTATGATTCATCAATTGTTAAAAATTAAATATAAAAAGACTAAATTATATTATGCAGGTAAAAATCATCTTTCAAAAAATGACTCTTTTACAGTCAAATGATTTTATCATAAATTCTAACCAATTCATAATTAGTGAATGAATTATTATCGAATTATTTAAAATTCTATTAAAATTTATTTCATCAAAATACTATTCAATTACTGAATAAAGAAATAATATATAAACATAGAAAACATCAAAAAAATTTAAACATTCTTGCTATTTTTCTTAATTAAAATTTAATACTTAATACAAAGGTATTAAAAAATATTTTTGTACTATTCATACTCTCAAATTTAATTTATAGGAGAAGATATTCACATTAAATAATAGTACATCAATAGTTTGTTATGGATATTTTAAATATTAGGTTTCTTATATAGGAATCGATTAACTGCATGGAATTTATTTGAATGTGAAAATTATTCTACAATTTTTGGGAATTACATGCATTGTGTGTAAGGATGGACAAGAAGACAACCATATGATGATCATAAGAGTGACCAATAGGGAATAAAATTATATGTGAATTGTTCAATATGATATCACACATACATGGAGTGAAATATAGTGGGAAATCACTACAATATTGATCATAATCATGAACAAGAAATAACAATCAAGATGATAATATGATTGATTTAAGAGTGACTATTTTGATGTTTATAAGGTTTATATGTGATAAACCTTATTAATTTCATAATGGTGGATATTGAACCACCCATAAACTCGGTGTAAGGGTTTTTTTGGTCAATATGTGTCTAATAGACAATGTGTAACGGTGAAATAGATAGTAGATGAACCTTCCATAGTGTGTAAGGGGGATATCAGATGGCCCTTATATATTAATTAATTGTATTGGGAGACACTCGGTCAAATAAATTAGAATGAAAAATATATTAAAATATAAAGGAAACAAAATTGAAAATAAATAGTTGGATGTTGTGTGTTCATAATTTTTTATAAACAAATATAACAATAGTTAGAGTTTTACCTACATAAATGGAAATCTTTCTTGATTGTTTAATAAAAAAGTTGAAATTTTTATGTTATCTAAAGGTTATTCTATAGCACTATTTTTATTTTTTACATTTCATTTTCCATAAATTTTTAATTAATCTTATGTTGTATTATTGATGGATTTGGTGATAATTTCACTAGTTTATAGTTCAATATTTTTATTTTTATGGGGATTTTTATTGGAATAGATAATGGTTATTCTAAGAAGAAGATAACACCATTTTTTGTTCAGACTCAATTTAATGTCTCTAACCTTTTATAGATATTATAACTTGATTTTATGTATAATTAACCATTAAATACAAACCATAGATCATTACATAAATTTCCTTTAAAGGATTAGGTATTAAAAATTTAAAACAAGATACTAAAATGAAAAAAATAATTTAATCTCCATAATGAGGTATTAACTCTTATAGAGCTCTATCATCTAGATATGGTAGCCTCTGAATACATGAAAAAATGGATGACCTAAAAATCCCAATAAGGGAATAAATATTATTATAAAGCATGTCACATGGATTAGACGACATAACATAATGAAATTAAAAGGCCTGGAAAGTGAACAATAACCAGAATTCATAACATGTATATCATGGGATCATATAAAAATAGAATAATAGAATTTTGGAAACAATATAAGTCATTGTAGAATCTTGTGTCGTCACTAATATCACATGGAGGATCACGAGTCCAAAATAAACACCTCGACTATTTTACATAGTGAATGTGTAAAGGGTAACCACTAAAACTGTTTCTTGATATTTTTCATGAGACTAAACACTACCCAATTAATTGTATAAAAATCAATGATCACCCATCATAACATGTCCATGAATATTTTTTCCTTGAGAAGAATCAATCATAAACAAAAGGCTTACCCATCGAAATAAATTGGTATGACATTCATATCATAATTCATAACAATTTCATGTATCATGATCGTTTCTATGAATGAATTGATTTAAAGCATAAATACACATTATTAAAAGGAACTTATGTTCAATTTAAGTAGATACATGTAAAAATAGTAGTTAAGAATGGTTAGAAATGAACCATTTTTGGGTTGTTTAATTAAAATTTTAATGATTATTTAAAAAAAGGAATAATTATTTATATAAAGGATGAAATCAACCAAGATAGTTTTTCATGATATAATTTTTAAATTTATAAAAAATGATGGATTTCATTAGATTATGTATATTCATTTTAAAATGAGTAAGAAATATTGATGACTTTTTTTAGGCTTACTTATAAGGATTAAATGAGATGGGAAAGTCATAAAATATGTATTACTATATAAAAGGGAGAAAAATTAGTATATGAACATTTTTTGGAACATAAATATAGAACATATAAATATTTCATAACAATAATTAAAAATAATTTCATTTGGGTAATGAGATAAAATGTGTAACCTAAAGAAAAAATAGATTTTCTGAAAGAATACCTTACCCTATAGTGGAAATAGATCTGTACATGATCATAATGTCATGGAAAATAAATTTAGATCAATTAATTAGTTAATTTAGAACATTATATCCATGTATGTTATTTTATATAAATTTTTATGTTCATTTATATTCTTTTTGTTATGTTATAATATTTAATTTTATCATACAAGAGTGTTTGTCTCCAAGGTTTTCATGATTGGTTCACTTGTATAAATGTAGGAATGATCATATAAAATGGGAATATATATATATAATTGAATTTTTTTATGGTAAAAAATATATATGATTATATTTTTATATAATTATTTTTTTTGTGTGGATGAATCATTAGGTAATATGTTAATGATAAGATTTTATATTATATGGGTATTTTTTATAATCCAAAAATAGTTTTCTTTTATTATATATTATCATGAATATATAATGTTTATAGGACATTTAATAGTCTATAATATATATATTATAATATTTATCATCATAAATTAGTTTTATGACAACTCCTAAATGCTGTAATGGAAAATGAAGACTTCCTATCCATAAATGCGATAAATTAACACACCACAGATAATGTTTTGAATTTTACATTAAAATGAAAAGGTAAGAGATATAATGATTGGTTATTAAAAAAAATAAAAAATTATAATATATAAAAGTAAATGGAATTATGTTGTAACGTGGATAAATGTAGTTGTGGATAGAATAATAAAAGTAAATAAAAAATAATTTAAATTTAAGAAAAAAAGAGGTTTTACCTCTTCAGTTCCTCTCCTTGAGAACCTCCACAAGAAAATTGGGTTTGAACTTCTGTTAAGTCCAAATCCTCCATAAACTGGGGAAGATACTTGGGATAAGTATTGGGTAGAAATTTGTCATGTTTTAATGCTTAAGAAGTGTGATAAGAAGATTTGTTATGGGTTGTATTTATATGGGAGTGGAGGGGTGTTTATTCATCATTTTATTTATTAGTTTATTATTTTTAACATGACTATGTATAAATTGATAACTATAATGAACTATAATAACATAATATAGGATAGATAGATATTATGGGCTTACATTAGTAATACATCTTATATGACTCAATAATTCAAGAATTTATTATTTAATCTAAATTATCTTATTTTTGTATTAAAAAACATTCATGAATTTTAGAAAAATACAAAAAATCAGTAAAATAATTTTTCCAAATGTATAAATAAAAATATTACATTTTATGAAAATATTTTTCTAATTATGATAAATAATATTATTAACTAAAAAATTAATTTATTTATAAAATACAAATTTTTGAATTATAATTGATTTTATAACAATTTGATAGTTTTATTAATGTCCCATTAAATTATCATTTAATCATAAAGTAAAAAATCATTAATTTATGAATACATTTTATAAAAGTAATTTTTTTCAATCATTATCTTATTTATTACATTGAATAATAAATATTTATGTTCTATATTTATATCAACATTAATTAATAATTTCATATATATTTACTTATTTATAAAATAATATAATTATATCATATTATGTATTATAAAATTTATAATTTTTTATTAATCCTTTCATAGGTAAGGTAACTATTTAATAGGCTGGATTACTTTTCATAGGGGTTATATTAATTTTTTGAATTCCTAGTTAATGTTCTTTTGGTATAGGTTTATTATATTTTAGAAATACCTATTATTCTAATAATTATTCACTTATAAACATTGTATTATCTTCTCTATGTGATTTTATGTGATTTATACTATATAAAATAAACATAATAATGGAATTTCAATTTATATAATTCTTGTTTACTACATTATTCCCCCTTATAAAATTTCTCCATATATATTTTTTTCATAATATGGTGAAAATTATTGTGGGAACTTCTCATTCATCATATACATCAGTTCCCATTTTTCCACATTATACATATGGATATGTCATAGTTTGTTGACCAGGTGTGTATTTATGTTGTGTAGAAAATTATTTATATAGTGCAATATCTTCACCAGATTCTCCTCGTATGGGAGCTCATTCTACAATTCTAAAACTTCTTAATTTAGTACATGTGAGAGATCTGGAATGTACTTACTAATGAAGGATACATTGAATATTTCATGTACATGAGGCATTGTTTGTGGATGTTCTATTCGATTGGCTTAAAATCTGACACAATCAATAATCTAGAACATGTCAATGTGCCAGGGATGTAACATTCCATTTTTCCCAAATATCGTGACCTACTTACATAGACATATGTAGAGGAAGACCACTCCCCATAATTAAAATCAATGTCTCTCCAATGATTATTATCATAATTCATTATTCATATTTGGGTTGATTTTATGTGATGGGGAATTGTTTTCACCTTCTCCTTTATTTCATTCACCATTTCAGGTCCAAGAAGCTTACATTCTTCGACATCATCGTATGATGTTTGTATTATGAATCATTTATTGTAAAGGTGTTCTGATGAATCCATTTAGATGTTAGAGTGAGTACTATTGTTATATGAGAATTCATCCAGAGGAATTTTTTGGTACCATCTTCCATTGAATTCAATATAACATACACTCAACATGTATACAAGTTTCTAGATAGTCCATTAATATTGGCCATTAGATTGTGTTTGATCAGCTGTAATGAAGTTCATCAATGTGTTTACATCATATTGGATACTTTTCCAGACCATCTAGGTAAATTTGGGATCTTTTTCGAATAAAATCGATAGTGTTACTCCATCCATCCTTACCACTTATCTAAAGTTTTTTTTAGTAATTCAATATGGTGATAAATCCTATCGAATAATGAGAAAGTGATCTACCCCCATATTTTTATTAACATGATAGTAGGGGATTGAGAAGTCATAATCTTTGATGACCTCCATCCATCACTGCTACTTCATATTATTATTAATCTATGTGAAAATATATTTTAGGCTCTTATGATTAAATTATATTTCACACTTCTCCCCATATAGATAATGCCGCTACATTTTTAATACAACAAACATAGACTCAAACTATATATCATGTGTAGGATAGTATTTCTCATGAAATTTCAACTTTCTCGTAGAGTAGGAAATAAACTTATCACTTTCAATCATTACACAACCTAATACCTTTTTAAGCATCATTTTACACCACAGTGTGTTACCCACATGTTAGTAGTGTGAGTAATTTTTTAGGGATAAACCTCTTATTCAACTCCTTGATATGTTGTTCACATACAATAATCTAGAAAAACTTAAATCCCTTCTAATTCGGCTTAGTTTTTAGGTATTAAAATCATTATAATTGCCTAAAAAATAATTTGTAATACCCAACTAGACCAAGGAATGTAGACATCACTTTGACAGATGCTGGCATGATCCACTCCTCAGTTGCCTTTTTCTTTGAAGGGTCCATTGATATTCATTTGATGGTGATAAAATTACACAATGAGGATAATTCTTCCTTCTAAAACATAAATTTGTTGTTATTTTCATAATGAATATCCCATCAAACTAACTTTAGAAGGGTATTCCAATAATAATCATGTTCCTCACTAGTCTCGGATTATTTGAGAATCTTGTCAATAAATGTTACTAAAAAATGGTAAATGTAATCACTAAAGAATATATTCATTATGTCCAAGATTGTTTTGCATAATTACAGAGTTTTAAGGGAATCAATATGAAATCATAGGTTCCATGCCTTATTCAGATGTTAGCATTAATAATATCATCTTTTATCAAATTTTCATTGTGATATCCAGATAGAAGGTCCACCGTAGAGAAATAGATGGCCCAACATAGTTAATTAAACAAGTAATCATTCCATGGAAGGGGGTACTTGATCATTATAATTATTTTTTAGACATCATGATAATTAATGAAGAGGCTAATTTATCAATCCTAATTTTTATAAAGTGGAAATAAACACCCCACATTGACACACTCAATCATATTAAACCCATATATAGATTCTTTTTTAACAAAATCCTTAGTTCATAAAGATTAATGTTGGAAGTTGTAGAGGATTTATATTATCTAGACCAGGATCATAAAAATAAGTTAAATTGTGAACCCAACCTCTCAATTAGGTGGAAGAGCAGAAAAAAAATTTAGGGAACACATAAGTGTAGTCCTTCACAATGGGAATGTTTTCAAGAATCATTGTGTCATTTGTCATAATCATTTGAGCTGGATATGATTTCATATTAGGCAATAAAATTTAAAACTGACAAAATAAATCTTATTGTGATTCTCCCTCCTCATTACACATATACAATATTTGAGGATACATTAGGATGTGAAGATTGATATCCCTTTCCCGACATTTTGTGTTATCTTTTTATAAAGATATAAAATCTGTGAACATTATAGCATTGAACACCACCAAATATGAAAGAAAATATATGTTGGGATGTCTAGTCCAAAAAAATTAATTGGGAAGGATTTATATACTTTGGATGAAATAATTTTTCCATTTTCTGTTCTCACAGAGTACTGAACCTACATATTTTAAGGTGGTGATTTGATTGACCAACTAAACACAGAAGATATGAAATAATGTGTATAAAGAAAATCAAGTTGTACATTTTCTTTTCATTATTGAAATATCATCACGCTTATCACAACTTCATTGTTCAAATCCACACCAGACATAGTGATTATGTATTCCCTGCCTTTCTTCAGTGGAGGTTTTTGTTGTGGATTTTCCTAACAACCCTTTTCTTAGGGTAATAGTATGCATAATTACAATGTTCCATATAGTTGAGGAACTACACTAAAGGTTGTGTGTTGATTTAAAACATGCTTTCATATTCAACACTATTGGGATTATTCATATCCTTTTAGCAATTATTTTTTAGATGCATCATTATTCCACGTTTCAATAAATTCTTAATTCCTTTTAGAAAGTACCTGAGATGCTTTTTACAAGAATTTTGACACATTGGATATTGGTTTTTTATTCCATAATAGGATTTATCTGATGATAATATTATACTATACTCTGTTTCCCCCTTTTAATCACTTGGCCTAAGAGTCCATTGAGAGTCTCTTATCTATATTTCAACCTTAAGGTCAAAACAAACAATATCTTCATAGCTATCTATATTACAAAATTATCATAATTTTTGTAGAATCTTATTTAGTATAATAAAGAATATATCCACCTGGATTTTATAATTCCAGAAAAATTCGAAGGCATATTATCCATGCCTTGTGATGTTTTCTTCCCATGCCTTGATTGACTTATCTTATTTCAGTATTAGTATGTTGAACTCTCTTCTCAAATTAAGACAATGGGTTTGGGGAAAATATTTATTGATAAATATATTATTGAAATATTCTCATTATATGAAAAAAAAATTCACATTAGAAATTGTATTCTAAAACTAGGTCCTCTATTAATCAGCTTCCCCATTAAAATGATAGAATGGACAGAGAATATTCTCTTATTCTTTGCACTAGAGGATAGTGAATATATTCTTAAAATAGTTAATCAATTGATCAATAATGAGAGGATATAAATTATCACTAAAAAAGGATGATATTTTTTACATGAAAGATTCTACCCCAACATTATATTACATAGGTTTAGGTGGGAATTATACAGATTCAAGTATTGATTCATAACTTCATCAAGTTGAGAAATTACTGTCCTGATGTTTTGGGCACGTATTACATTCTTATTTGTTGTATCATTAAGCCAATTGAAAAATTTCTTATCTTAGTGATTGTTTTAATGGGTTATCCTTCATGAATACATTAACTAATTAAAATAATGTTCAATTTAGTGCCTTTAATACATATATAATAATCATATAAAAACAAAACATTCAACAGAGAATGAAAACATGTAAATGAAATGTATATTATAAATTATGATACCCTAAGATTCAATCTAGGTTATCCATGGTGATATAATTATACATATGGTTATTTGAAAAAAAATTATTCTTATTATTGGAGAAAAATATATCATTCTCTGATACCAACTATAAGGGACCCATCATTTTACACATATTATTAGATGATTTTATGTATAATTAACAATTATATACCAACAATGGATAACAATGTATAATTCCATTGGAGGAATAGTTATAATAAATCTAGAATTAAAACTAAAATGAAATCATATTTTATTAAAACAATATAATTATCTAAGAACTACCATTGAACTCTAATATCTATATAGGATATCTTGGGGAATACCTGATCTAGTGGATGAGCTAAAAACTCTAGAAAGGGAATAAATATACGAATATAGTTTGTCACACGGGTTATAAAACAGAACATGATGACATTAAAATGTTTTGAAAATGAATAAACAAAAGAATTGATAACATGTATACCATGTGGTAATATAATCATGGAATTATAAAAATGTGGCAGCAACATTAAACATGATATAATCATTTGTCAAGGATCGATACACATGGAGGATCACGTGTGTATGCTGACCACCAAGACCGTTTCACATGGACCATGAGTCATGGAGAAACACTAAGACTATTTCATATGATTTATCTTGATATTAAACATTACTAAATGCATTTATGAACAATCTCGGTGCACCCATCATGACATGTTTTTGAATATTCATTCTAGATGAAGAATCAAACAGAAACATAAGATTCACCAAACGAATGAAATTGGATTTCTAATCATGTCTTAAGGAAAAAAAAATATTTTATCATAATTTTGTCCATGAATGAATGTATTTAAATAATAAATGTTCATTCATAAGGGAAAACTAATTTCATTTTATGTTGATACATTTAAAACATCTGTTTAAGAATCATTAAAAATAATCCTTTTTAATATGCTTTAATGAATATATTTAAGATGTTTTTAAATTGAAAGGGAATAATTATTTTTTTATAACTAGAAATGAACAATTATATTTTTCCATGATAAAATTTTAGATTTAAATAAATAATGGTGGATTACAAAATATTATTGACTGCACTTGAAAATGATTTATAAAATCAGATGTTTGCTTTATTATGTTATGCTTATCGGGAATAATTGAGAAGGGAAACTTATCAAAATTATATTTCAAAACCAATTAAAGAATAATTGGGATAGGGAAATATTTTTTGAAAATAAATACAATGTATTATAATATTACATAATAATTAATTTGAATTTCAAAAGTGTATAAGGAGAGACTGAGTGAAACCAAAAGGAAAAAATGGATGTTCCAAATGAATCCCTAACATTATGTATAAAAGAGATATGCACATGATCCTAATATCATGTATAATAAATTTATATCCTTTAGTTAGTTAACTTGGATGATTTATACATATATTTGATTTATAATGATTTAATTTAGTTCATTTGGGATCTTTTTGAAGAGTTATAATATGAAATTTTATTTTTTAGGAGGATTTGTTTCCATGGTTTTCATGATTGCTTTGCTTGTATAAATTTGTGAAACATCATGCAAAATGGGAATATATATCATGAATTTATGTTATATGTAATAAATGACTAAAAATAAAATAAATTGGTTATATAAGTTATTTGGATATTTAGGGTGAGGATAAACCATTTGATAAAATGTTAATGATAACTCTTTATATTATTTTTTCTGTTTTTAGATAATCTGAAACTAGTTTAGTTTTATTAATTAATATAATATATATATATAATTTTTAAGAAATTAAATAGGCTATAATAATTATATAAAAATATTTTTTAACATAAAAAATATATTTATGAGTATCAGTTAAGGCATTAATTGAAATTGAAAACTCATCATCTTTAATGAGATAAATTAACACATCACGGACGGTGTTTTTATTTTTATAATAAAAGGTACAGGGAAGATAAATTATGATGAGTTATAACATAAAACAAATAAAATTAAGGTATATAATATATATTGGAGTTATCATGTCACTTGGATAAGGGGATGTGATGAGATATTATGGAAATAAAATTAAAAAAGAAATAAAAATAAAAATAAAGAGGGTTTTACTACTTGAGTTTTATCCATGACAAACCTATTGTGTAGAACGTTTTTGTCTTTTCATAAGACAAATCCTATGGGATGTTGTTATGTTATTTGGGAAGATTATTGGGTAAAAATATGGAATTCATTGAGTATTAAGTGGTGTGAGGAGAAGAGGTGGTGGGGTGGTATTTATTGGGGAGGATAAGGGTGTTTTATTATTATTTTATTCATTTGTTTAGTATTTTGTCTAAGGAATATTAATATATTGTGAATTATTACTATATATATTAAATTTATCAATAATTGTTTTAAATTATGGGATTACATCATCCATGCATCATCTATGACTCAATAATTCATATATTTATATTTTATAATAAATTATTGTATTTTACTATTTATAAACAATTCATAATTTTTTTAAATATAAAAATAATTCCCCCTGACATTATTTTGAAATTTATAATTTATAAATTAACCTCATTTTATTAAAATAATTATTGAAATTTGAGAAATAAAATTTCTAATTAAAAAACATCAATTACATGGAAAATAAAAATTTCAGAAATATAACTTATGTTATAAGACATTAAAATATTAATTACTTTCTCATAAAATTATCTTATAATAATTAGAAAACAAAAAATTAATTTATTAATATTTTTACAAATATATTTTTCTTCATATCATTATATTTATTAGAAAATTTATAATAAAATTTTAAATTATATGAAATTTTTAATACATAATTATTAAATTCTAAAAAATCTATTTACTTATTCCATGATATATTAATATCATATTACAATTTATAGGATGAAAGAACTTTATTTTTACTATTATGGGTGAGGAAACTACTCTATTTGTGGTTTTACAATTCATAATGGGTCATGTTACTATTCGAATGGCCAATTTACTATTATTTTGGTATATGTTTCTTAACTTCTAGAAATAAATGTTATTCCATTAATTAATCATTTATTATGTTTGTATTGTTTTATGTATGTGATTTTAGGTAATTTATACTATATGTCATAATTTCATGAATGGAATTCCCATTGATAGAATTATAGGTTGTTACAATCAAAGGGATATATGTCTCATTTGATGTTATTTAATGATTTTGGTGATTATGGTGAAATAGATAAACATATTACCATGGTAAAGTATGTATTTCTGGTGATAAAGTGTAGTATGGGTGTTTAGTGTTCTTCGCATCCAAATATTATAAAGTTACACGATACAATATATTAAAAGTGATTTTAATACTTTATATGTAGTTTAATTAAATTTTATATAATTTTTATCATGAAAAAATAATATATTTTAAGTGGTAATTGTTTATAATTAATTGTTTAATCTACAATCTTAAAATACTATCTTATCAGTTGATTAAATCATAGATTATATTGATAGAATGACTATAATGTTACATTAATGTGAGTAACTCCATGACCAAGGATGATGCCAAACTAAAAATTAACACTCATACAATTCAGATTTATTAATTATTTAGATATGTTATATTTCCAAATTTATTTTATCAACTATTAATTTAAAAAATTATTCATTAAAATTTAATTCAAATTAATAAACTACACATTTTTCTAGGGTCCATGATTGATACTTGACTACTATCTTGATAACTCATCAATCGATGTTAGAGTCCTTGTTTCAATTATCATCCATAATGTATATAGAACAAAAGGATGGAGACATAAATGAGTTTTTATCGTAGAGGGCCCAGATATTTTCGATTGGTATAGTAATGTGGGAATGAGTGACATTAGTTTTTAAGTGTCATATGAAGGAGATGTTAAATTTATGATATTACATATAGTTTTTGAGCTAGGTATGTATAGATTAAGGTGAATGATCCTTCCACATTAATGTCATAACTCGAGTGGGTATACCATAGGGATGCAATGAAATAATTAGTTGTAGTTGGCTTTGTAGGGAACAAACATTGGGTGAGTATAAATATTGTAAGAGATAACATCCATATCATCACACCTTTTGTGGTGAGGACACTCTAATGTTGATAATTAGGGTATTTAATTATCACAATGATAATGAAGGATTCTATGATATACAATTGTTTATTGTTTAATCATCATTTTAGATTGAGATAGGGGATCCCCATGTGGGTGCTTCGATAAAGGTGTGACCAACTGTCCCATTAAATGGTATCCAGTGATATAAATACCATTCAAATGGTGAATGTTGGAATGGGTTGTCATGATTTTTCATGTGACCTTATAACAATAGTTTATATTTTTACAATTATATGAATATTGTCATTTTTATTTGTCATGTTCCATATTAGACGACCTCCATTATGTGAGACATTATTGGTATATTGTTATACCCTTAAGATATATTATATGAGATATATTATAAGAGTGATTTAATATCCATGGGAATTTATGGGGAATTAATTTTTTGTTAACAAACAATTTGTCAGTTTTCCTGAATATAATTCCATGTTATAGATGCCTATGATTCATATATTGATAATGAAAATGTTATAATTCCATGGGATGTCCACATGGATACTTAATTTTTGGATTATTTAGAATAACCTTGAATCTATGATTCATGATTTGGGTCTATAATATTTCATTGGATTTAATTCATGGAATATGTAATATTCTTAATACTATATTACCGAAGACATGGTCCTATAAATCTTTTACTAGATAAAAACTACTAAATATCATATTCTTTCACTTAGTATTCGACCAATGGGACTATATGGATTACATGGGTGGTTATCAGTGAATCACCAATCATTCTTATATAGAGGAATATCAATGACAATCATGGTGGAGTAGTATCTTCAAGATAATAATGATATGGTTAGATACACATAAAAAATGGTCAAAGTAGATATGATGGATCTTGGGTGCCGAGATATAATATTGGTATTGATATTTATTACTTATTTATGATATTTCAATATATTTATCTATTAAAAAAATCATATTACATGTTAAAACAATGAAGTTATGGAAAATATAAGGTCTGTTTTTTCAATTCTCCAATGAGATATAGTCACTACCTGTGTGGTTATCCATGTAGCTTGGCTACTCACTAAATCATAAAAGATCAAATTATTGGGGTTGGTATAGTATAATTATTGATATTTTAATTGGATATATTAAACAGAGTCAAAAAATAGTTTTTGTATGGATTGGTGATACTATCAAGCCGCATTTCTTTTGTAATTTTATATAAATATTTTATGTGATCATCCTAGTGGGTGATCATTTTTAGTATATGATTATGGTGTGTCACAATTATTGTATTCCTCCATAATATATTTTGATATTTAAGTGTGGAATTTAAATTTTTCCCAAGAACTATATATTTTTTATTTTTTTTATTTATCAGTTACTTATTTATCAATACTCTTACAACCGTAATATGGGGTCGTAGTCTCCCAATGGTACTATCTGAGACCCCCTTACTAGTTGGTAGCATCATGAATTTGGGGGGGAATTCTCAGGTCATGAATATCTCTTGTGTGTGATAAATGTTTAGTTGAAATGGGTAGGTGAAGTTATGATGATGTATGAGATGAATATTTATTAAATTTTATGAGATATGGGAAACCGGGAATATTTATGTTTAGATTCATGTGATGTATATGAAGATGTCTCATTACAAATGCATTTTAAATTTTTTAGTTCATATCCAAAGGGATGTTGTATTTTCATTCTTCAATTATAGTATTATTGTAATTATATTTCATATAGAACGATGCACTTGAGTTTCTAATTTATTATTTATTTATATATTATCTAGAATCATTTCCCATATTTTTATACACACATCATATTCATCACATAAAACTCACAAAAATAGAATTTTTTTAATAGGATTCATAACATGGACAATTTGGGAATAATTTATGAAAATTTCAACAAAGTATTTCTCTTTTTTTCCAATATAACTTGTTTGTTTCATTCTATAAAAATAAACCAAGATGTATTTTTATGTAATGAGAGTTAATAAGGATTATATAAAAGGATATAATTTTATTAATACAACATTACCAATAAATAAAAGGTTATTATAGTATCCAAGTTAGTTAGTAAAAGAATTTAATGTGTTACAGATAATCCCCTTAGCAAAGATTATGATACAAGATCATATATTAAATGGTTACTTGTTATTTAAATTTGTAAAAATGACCTAAATAGTTTTTAAAATATAGGTTATTGTCGGAATTATATATAAACAAACCATGTGATTAGATAATTGTTGACAAAAATCATCCCTGGATGATATTGTCATATATACATAATGATGTTATAGACTACGATCCTCAAGGGGTTAGTCACATATACAAATTCCTCAGGGTGATTTTTGACCTAGTAGGTTGATGCAATTATTTTTGATAACTGATATATAATATGCATTTGACAAAAATGGATCTGGTTTTTTGGCCATGTGATTTGGAATATTTTATGTGAGATGAGAATAGGGTAGTATCCTCTATGTTAGGATATATATGAGATATGACCTATGGGATATGTGAGGGATTCTTGTCTCTGGAGATATATAAGATGAAATTACTGAACGTGGTATTGTGGTTGAGATAAGCTAAAATATAAAATATTAACATTATATATTTTTAATCATTGAATGGATAGTTCCCTTACATAATGAACAAATGGATATATTCTTTCATTGATATCAAATAACCTGATTGTATAACATGTATGTGGTGTCATAAAAACTGAGGTGCTACATTTACGGTTTCATAAGGGTGATCGAGGTGGATTATTACTCTATGCACAAGGGTAAACCTGAAATTTCTCTTATTCATAGAATATGTGTGAATGAGAATCTTCCCTTCCACTAAGGGTATGTATGACTTTGGGAGATCCTTAAGAAATACATAATCATTAATGGTCCCACCCTTAGTCATTATGAAATGATTGTATGAAAAACACCATTATGATCTTTGTAAGGTTTATTGTGACTAATAGATGTCCACTAGGTTGTGTGTAAATATGAAATCGATGGGAGATAACCCATAAATAGTGCATGTGGGGGTTCTAGGGGTTCCCCTAACATAATTGTTAATGGTAATCATAGATGACACTTATAAACTAAATAACGATACAAGGATCCACCTTGTAGAAAAATAGGATGAAATATAATGGAAAAAAATGGTAAAATATAGGATAATTTATAATTATAATAATAAAATAATGTTGATATATATAGGGGAGAAGTGGGGAGTCCTAAGATTCATTTATAAAAACTCATAGGAGTAAGAATTTCACTTTTATAAAGTGAGATCACTTTTTATTCTTTCTAGAATCAGCTGGTATTTATTTCGAATGATATTTTTTGGTAAAACTATATCTTCCATTTTATATATTCCGTTTCTGCTAACATTATTTTTTTTATGTTGTGAATGTAAGAGAGATATTCTGTTATTATTCCAATAAGGTATGGTGTAATCATCTATTTTTTTCATTATATTTATTGTAATGACCTATGGGGTTCCCAATAGGATGATCACACACATTTGTGTGTCGAATCAAAGTTGTTTGTCAGTGTCATTATTTAATTTGTTATTTATAATTTTGTGTGAAATGGATTGATTTATTTCAATGTTAATTTAGTGTTTTAATAAAGGTATTGGTTTCTGTTAAGGGGTTTTGACACATCATTACATAAATATTTATGTTGAATATGATTATTTAGTTAGTTTTTGGGTTTTACTACTATTTAAATAAAAATATAATTTAATTAAAACTAGTTTAGAATAATTCTTATAATTAATTAGAAAATTATGATATATTATTATTTGATTTCTAGTCTTTAGATAGGTTATTATGATGTGATTCAAGATTATATGAGATTGTTCTGGTGTCTTTGGGCTTACATTAATATGAATAACAATACGAATGACATAGGTTGTCATCTAAACATGCATTCTAGGGCAATTAATGTTTATTTCAAGTTGTGAATTCAGATTTCATCATATTTGGATAATTACCCTTTCCATTAAATTAAATATTATTTCAAATTTTATTATTATGAATTTTTGGATCATTTTAACGTGGTCCACATGGGCGGTAACACACAATCTTCAGACGTCATTTGACATTAGCTGAGGAATTGATTATTATTTTTTCCTTTATGATTTGAAAATATTAAAGGGTGGGACATGATGGAATTTAGTTATTAATGTGGGCTTAAATAGGTTCTCCTAAAACATTCTAGCTAGTATTTGTAGAAATTAGAATAACTATCCCATGTAGGCTATAATATGAATTTGATATGACTCACAATAATTTTTTTACCTTTCTGGAGATCAGGATGAGTGATCCATATCATATTATATGATATAAATAGATCGAATACCCTTATATTTAAGTGAAATTATTTGGCATCACATTGTTGGACATAGTTTTCAGTTGTAATATGATATAGAACGGTTTCCATCTCTTTAAACTGATATTTATGATGAATCATTCAGGAGTTACATGTGGTAATTTTCTGAATATTATGATATTTATTTTTGATACTCTTTCTGATTCATTTGTTTTAATTAAAGAGATAAAAAAAGTATTTTGGATCCCCATAAGACTGTTTTTGTTACACTAGGACACATGAGAGTACTCAAGTTTCCCTTTAGATTTAAAAACCAATAATGTGGTCCATGTAAGAGTAGGTAATCATTATCTCTAGTGTTGTATT
This sequence comes from Viscum album, assembly GCA_963277665.1. Classification (NCBI taxonomy): domain Eukaryota; kingdom Viridiplantae; phylum Streptophyta; class Magnoliopsida; order Santalales; family Viscaceae; genus Viscum; species Viscum album. The sequence continues at coordinate 1,004,613,672 of OY728119.1, read as the reverse complement.
TCAGGATAAATTGATGGTGTGATCATTATACATCATTAGTGAGGTTTCATGGTAGTTCCCATGAAGGATAACCACTATTATACTATATGGGTTTGTGTAGATGAACACCCCTTGGAAATATGGGATAAAGGATATTATTGGAGGGAATACAAACAAAATTTAATGAAATATACCCTCTTGGTGGTTACATTAGATTATGCATGTTGTCTAAAAGTAATAAATTTGAAGGGTCACAAAGGAGTCAACCAAAGATCCAAGAAATATAATAATTCTATTTGAAATCCACTAATATTCAAATGTGATTCATATTAATTTATAATTACATTTGAAATATCACTATACTCATCTGTTAGTTCAATACATAATTCCCATGTAAAAGGAATTCCTTATTAAAGAATATATGATTATCTAATAAATAATACATTAATTATATATATATATATATGATATGGGATTCCCTAGGAATTGTACCCTATAAAAAATTCTGGGCCTATCACTTGTGTATTGTGTATGTGTTTATATTGTAATAATCTTAAATGTGTAAATAAATTTCCATGGTGGATCACTAGGAAAAATATTTCATACCAATATTTTAGTGCATTGTTGAAAATTAGGTAGGAAATAAATCCTTTTGATGGTTATTATTTTCTTAGTGTGAATATATTAATGTGATAATCATACTCAATATATATAACATGTAAAAAGATTATATAAGAAAAAATTCATGACATTAAAATGGTTAAATTTATATATAATATTTGAGAATCATGACATGGTAAAAACATATCATAAGAACTAGTAATAATGGGAAATATGAAAAAAATGTAAAATATTACATCATAAGAATGAGTCAAGGTTTTTCTCTAATAAAACTTAATGTAATGTAATATGGTAATATATCATGAAAAATATTTGGCGTCTCCAGAGATTAACGACTTACCCAAATCATTTGGGGGTTGTATTGTTCTGTTACATCCAATAATATTTATAAAATCAATATTTTTATGTTTTCCACTTAAGCAAAAAAAATCATATTGATTATGAATTTGAAGAAACCTAAGATAACAAAAGAAGTTTCATAATATCATCATTCCAATGAACGAAAATATGTTTCTTGATTATTCCCATGAGAAAAGGACTTATATCATTCTAGAATTATTCTAAATGAAATAGAAATCATTTTTTAGGAACATAAGGTTCCATAGAATTTAATTCATACTCAAATATATGGAGAAGTATGTTTGAAAATGAAACTAATATGAAGGGTTTAAAGAAAATTTTAATGTTCCCTTAAAAACTATAAGACTGTAATGATTCCCTAAAAATGGACCCAAATAATTTCTCATTAAATAATTTTTTTTAAAAAAAAAATGGATGTTAAAAATGTTATATGACATAGTAAATGAAAAAATGTTAATAAATTGACTAGATATATTTTATCAGGTATACAATGATTATGTGATTATTACTGGAACATGTAGTTACCATGGTGCATGTACACAGGTGGTGAAGGCTCTTGATTTTCATCCAAAAGACCCATGGTTGATTCTGGGTAGGGATCAATTCTCAGGTACAATAGAATCTATTTAGCATGGACTATACCAGTGTTTTAACAGCAGAAAAACTACAACACTGGTGACACTATAGATGTGGAGGCACTATAGAAGGAACTGTATCAGTAGTGGTAATGTAGTAGCCTGTGTACTATACCAATACTATTCACTAGAGGGCCTATTGGTCCAATAAATGGTCATTCATGCCCATGGGCATTCGAGCTATGAAATGGGTCTCCATCTACCCAAAAAAGGTATTTGCTTCTCTTTAATAGTAAATTGACGCTTCTTCCCCAACCTTTTAATAATGGAAGATGTAAGACATCTATTATACACAAAAATGAAATGTAAATTAGGAAAGGAATGTTTTTTTCTATCATATATAATCAACATGGAATACATAATAGTGAAAATTATTAATGTAATTGAAGAAAATTGATAAGAATGTGAAACCCAAATATAACATGGGTATTTCAGAAGATCCCATACCTATGGTCATTTGTTTGTCTCGTGAGTTCATTATGATCGTAAATAATAGAATTAAATTTTCTAATTATCTAAATTGGAAAACAATATACATTAATTAATATTTAAAATTCCATTTTAGGGACTTATAATAATGTATTATATAGTTTTTTCCACATCGACTGTAAATATTTCTTCATTTCACATATCAAAAATTATATATTTATTTGACCATGGTTCGTGGTTCATTAAATTATATCCAAAATCCATAAAATTGTATATTTATTTAGTATTAATTTTTTAATTATTATAAGTGTTTTACAATTCAATAGAAGATACAAAATAGGTAAAAATTTCAAAATGTGTGTTGATGGACCAATATATTATAATTAAAATTATCATGATCATTTAATATTCATATAATTGATGTAATTATCAAATTATATATCCAAAAAATTAATAATTTTAAATAAAATATATTTATTAAATTAATTAATTTATAAAATATGCCATGAATGTTGGTGATGGATGGTGAACTTCATTTTTTATGGGGATAGTGAACCAACCATAATATAATGATTTATTACATTTTAGTGTAAAAAGAGATAATGATTGATTATATATATATAATTAGACAAATAGTACATTGATATATTTATACTAGTAAATTCATTATGACATGTTGGATAGAAAAAATCATGTGTATGCAAAGGATGAAAAAAATTAATAGATGGGTTGAGAGTGTAACCTATTCCTTTAGATGTTCAAATTATTGGAACTCTTTACGGATCGTTAGTTTTTTTATTTGGTGAGAATAGAACACCATGTATGTGGGATTAAGGGTTGAAGATACATTTTTATAAATAGTTTTAATGGTAATAAACATATAGTATTTGGAGTAGTGGGATGGTGAAGAGCAGTTTTTAATTTGGAATGAGAGGTGTGTTTTTTAAAATAATAATCATTCATTTAATACAATTTCTCAAGAATTCAAATAGTTATTATTCTTCTGAATAATTTATTTAATTTAAATATATGATGAAAATATAATGGTTTCTTTCTGAACCCTGCTATGAAATTAATCATTTCCATAAGTTATAATGTAAATTAGTGAATTTTTCATATATTATTTCCCACTAAAACATTAAAATTATTAGAAAAATATGAAAAAATACACCTAATATACTATTAACAACTTGAATCTAAATACTAAATTATATTTTATTAGTTTTTTTATAAATATAAGATATTAAATATTTTTTAAAAGTATTAATTATTGGAAGAAAAGTTTTTATAGAACAAGAACATCTCTTATTCTTAAAAACAATTAAGTATTGTATCATAAAAAATATAATATCATCTATATATAGATATATTTTATTTTAACAATCAATTTCATTATAAATAAATAATATTTAAAATATTTAAATTCATCATAATCATTATAATGATGATAAATTTAATATTTTTTACTAAAAACCATAATTATAACATCATTATCTATATACAGTAATCATTTTTTTTGTATTTTAAAAAAAGAAACATTATGGGATTGTGAGAACCAAACAAGAAAAAAATAAATAACCATGGTGAAATTCATTATATTATTTCCTAAATATTATTTTATTACTCCATGAGTCAGTTTTATTTCCTAATGGCCTGATTACCCTTCCAACGATCTAGTAGTGGTATTATAATGGTGATAAAATAATATTATCATTTCCATTTAACCTCTATTTATACACCACTAATATCATAATTCATCAATATATATTTCAATTAAAATTTATCTTATTAATACATTAATATTTTATGTTACATTCTTCATTATTTAGTTTCCTTGTATACATTGTTTGGAAAGGTTGATCTTCATGGATTAATTCAAGACTATGGAGTGTAACCAACCCAAATATATCTATTTATGTTAAATAAATAAACATAATGTTATTATATTGTTTTATATCAAATTTTAAAATATAGAAACCATGATATTTTACATTAATATAAAACCATTATAAAATATCCATCAAAATAGAAAGCATTAGAAATAAGTAACTATATAAAAAGAAAAATGAATAAAATTTAAGGGAAGGAAATATGTTATAATATATATCCATTATAATTTTAATTTTTATGGAATTTAAAATTAAATATATTTCATTATGTCCTTCGATAGGGAAATTTACAACTGAAATTGAACAATTTCATAATGATTTAAATAATAAGGTATAGAAGTCCATGCTCATGGTCAGTTAGATGAGATAATTTCTATCATAATATCTAAAATCAACTACTAAAGGATTTTACCATAAGTTTTAATATCACATGATGATATTAAGGGGTTATGTAATAATAAATTATGATTATAGAATCATGTAATTATAAATTTGATATGGTATTTATCCCATGTATTTTACACACATAACAAGTTTACTTTTATTGTAAAATAATGTTTACTTTTCTATAAATTTTGTTTTATTATATATAATATTTTAAAGATATGTCTAAAAATTTTAGAATTTTAATGTTATAAAATTTAATTAATTTTTAAAGTACAAGTGTAAATATTAGTTTCTTTTCATTTATTTTATTTTTCTAAATAATATATTTTTAATGGTATAGTGAATATTCATATTTGAAAAAATTATAATATTTTGAATATATAATATTATTAGAAAGAAAAAGAAACTTTTAAAACCATATAACAAGTAAAATATGATTTATTAAGTGAAACTATATATTTTACAAAAACATTGTAAAATTTAGAAAACATATTATAATCATTTTTGGACCTTATATACTTTTGGTTATATTTTTTTCTATTATTGAAATTTAATTTTGTTAAAAAAATAATATATTTAAAAGTATCATTAATAATAATTTATTGAAAGTAAATCAATTTAATTCGTCAAAATTTATTAAAATGTCAATATTAATATAATTAAAAATGTTAATTAAAAATAAACATTTTAAAAAAATGGGGTTTTACCTATTACATCGCTAATAAAAAAATAATTTTCACACACTTGGATATTTTATTCATAGAAATATATATCATATTTCTATTCAGTGGGTTTAAATTATGTGATAAATTATTTTTATTCCATGAATAAGTATGTATTGCATTAGTTAAAAAAGATACTAATGTAAACTCAATCAAAGTAAAGGTTAATATTATAAGAATAAATGACCTAAAACTAGTTTAAATATGAATTGATGATGCATTATAAACCATATCTAATCCAGAAAACCATTATATTACATTTATTATTCATTATTTCCAATGAAACATATGAAATATTAATATTGACATGATATATTTAATTTTATTCATATGTCACTACTTATAATCGAGGCCTATCATTGGCCATTAAATACCATACTATAAATTCAATATCCTATGTAAAATAAATAATTTATTCTTTAATTTTGTATAAAATAACTATTAAATAATGATTTGGAAAAAATATATTCTCATAAGACCTCAATATCAAAGTATTATTCAATGGGAAACCACAAGTTATCAGTGTGAAAACTTTTTTCCTTGCTTCTTTTCTCTTCATTATTACATTAACCAATATAAATTTCCCTTTCCCATATAATTAATGCTCTATTAATTTTATAGTAAGTTTTATTATTATAATTCAATTAATACTATTCAATTATCACACTTCCTATTGATAAAAATTAAATTTCTAATCAAGTGGTGTGTGGAAACTGCCTCTATGAAGTCACGACATGATTTATTTTTCACCACAACTATTTTCTAGCAATAAAATGATTTTCACGTAATGAGATATATAGAAAATTAATTTGATTATGATAATAGAAATTATTTCCCTATCATTTATGGATAAATTGAAACATTAATTGTGCATTGTGAGGACTACATCCTTTATGAAGTAACAAATATGGTTTTCATCTATTTTAACTCAAATTTATTAATTTCTCATAAGTCCATGGTTGTGTTTGAGTTATAATATCCATTGTAAAATAATTCCAAGTGACCATGGTTCCTATCCTTGTACCCACTTGGTAATTTTTTTTGTTTTGGAAGGAAGTAACACATGGGTGTCCCATGTAGTGGTACAAACGCATGTCGTGAAATTTATGTCATTGATCCCCTCATCTGATCAATATAATGATCTCTCTTTTTAGTGGATTGTCCCATGGAGGTGTGTACGACCTTTCCTTGTGGGCTAGAGATGTGTGTGTGTTTCTTTTCTAGGTAACCTATATGCCATTTAAATATTAGGATATTAGAAAATATTATTCTTCAACTTAAAAATATATAAAATTAATCATTATCAATCATTAATAAACATATTATAAAAAAATTAATCCAATTTTTGTAATCATAATCATTCATTTAATATCTTATGTTAACGTTTGGTTTTGTTCTACCACCATATTAAAAAACTATATAATATAATAAACTGGATAAATATTAAAAATTATATATCTATTAAAATTGATAAAAAAACTAAATAAAAAATTTACTTTTTATTTTTAGTCTAAATAGTTATATTAAAATAATTATGACTGATATACCCAATCGTATGATAAAAATGATCGACATATTCTTGTCCTGAAAATCATATAAAATAACCATAACCATAATAACCATATAAATAAATTATAACAACACAAATTATCACAAATTATCAATTATAGTTCCTAATATTATTTGGGGTAATGAACATTGGGTGAATAATAATGAACAAAATTACTACTACAAAAGTAGTTCATAAGGATCATGAGAACTAATAAATAATAATGAATGTGGAATATAATTAATTATTATACATGTATATTGTAATAATATATTATTTTAAAAAATTATTATAAATATAAATATTATTTTGAAATTTATTCTTAAGATAGTTTTTTTTGTATATGATACTCAAATGCATTATTGGATGTTGTGAATTAAGGTATGAGTTTTTTATCTAAAATATAATTTTATGATTCATATTTCATAATTTATAACAAATTTTTTCATAATAGTGTATATATAACTCTTTATTTATATTTATACATTATTATCTCCTTATTCATGAAATTTAATGTTCCATGTAAAATAATCTCCTTCAAAAAATTTTATTTTAAATTTTAATACTTCATTAACAAATTAGCCAACTCAAATTATTTCCCATTGTGTCGAGAAGCTTTTACATGGTTAAGATCTTAGAATCTCTACCATACTCTTATTTTTAGCATTTTCAATTTTAATTTATCTTAGTCTCTAGGGAAGATATGTTGTTTCGATGTAATTATATTTAATTGACGAAAAACATTCTCAAATTAATTTTTGAAACTTATAAGAATAAATCCCACTCATTCACATGGATCTTAAATTTCAATGTCCATATTATTTTTCAAATAAAATTTTTAAAGTAACCTAAAAAACCTAAATATCAATTAATTTAGTTGTTCATATTAAATCTCAGTGCTAAGTACTATATATAAGTTCATTACATTATTTATGACATTAGCTTTCAATAAAGGCGTTCAAAAATATAAAAAATGTTTTATGTATGAAAGATTTAATTAGTATCATACAGTCCATCAATTTACTCTAAAAACATTATATCTTTTTCCAAAATACAATATCTGATATTTTTCAAAATTAATATCTTAATATATTTTATTTATAAGACTTATTGAAAAAAAATTCAAATTATAATGTTGTTATTTTCTCATATATATTATTTATAAGAAATATGAAAATAAGATTTTTTTTAATCTTGTTCATAATGAATGGATTTTTCTTCATCATGAAAACTATTCCCTATATTCAATTTTTATATAAAATGAAAAAATCATTTTATTATAATTTATGTTTTTTAAAATTATTTTTATTGAAAACTATCATATTCATCATGATTTTTAAAGTAAAATCATACTGTTTTTCAAAAAAATTTCATTTTATACTATTTGATTCCATTATATTGATTACAAAAATTACGAAGTAATATTTCATTAATATAATTTAGTAATCATTGGATTTTATATTTTCTAATCATGTTTAGTGTAATATAATAATTTTTCAAAAAATTTATTCCCTCTACACATACCACGTTTTTTATTTCATTGATTGAATGGGGTTCACTTAGATATGATTATACTAATAGAAATTGGAAACTATTGAATTAAATTTAAAAAAATTATATATAAAATTATACATACCCTATTATAAATTATGTTTATTGAATGGTATTTACCTAGGAAGATATTAAATACTTTTGGACAAATATTTATTTTCAAAGTGTATTTCCTATTATTATAATTGATGAAATTTAAAATGTTTTATTCATGTAATTCAATTAAAAAATATATAAAACTCATTTTTATACAAGGATTATATAAGACTAATGATTTATTAATAAGGTAATACATTTATAGGGATTTTTATTGGAAGGGTACTATATCTCCCTCAAATTAAATGGTTTATGTTCATGTCTCATGTGATAATCAAGCATAGACAAAATTAGGTTGTTCCCATGGGTATGGACCCAATGTGATTTCACTACTGTTTTAATTATTCTTGTTATTATTTGACATCTCCCTGTAATTTATCATGTTATTTAACATTTTTTGGATGATTTTCTCTTTATTTATATGTTTTATTTCAATAGAAAAATTTTATACTTTCTATTTATATATGATATTAACTAATAGATCTTGATTATTAGAATAGGCTTTTTCACACCTTTCATTCATTTATTATATTATAATAAACATTAATACATGAATTCAGATGTTTGATCTATGTTTGGTTGTGATATTCCAATATAAACTTATTATACCGATATTCCAATTTTATAATAACTTTTTATCTTTCATGGTGATCTCTTATGTTTACCCTTACTGAGAACCTATGATCAACCATTCATTATGTTTTTATTTTTATTGGATATATAGATCAGAAAAATTTGAATTGTAAATAATATTATATTATATGAATATTTAATGGGAGTTGTTTAAGATATTTCATAATGCCCCGACCCGAGAAGCCTAGAGTGGGTCCATTAATTTAATACATTTGAATGATTATAAGGAATCACATCCTGAAAGACCGATTAGTTTAGAATCCTTGGAAAATATATTACATACATGATCATTACCTTACACTCTATAAATTAAAACACAACATAAAATATCCATTGATAATTCCATTATACCCAAAGCTTAACCCTGCTTATCAATCATAATAAACTTCTTGGAAACCTAATAAATACAAAACATAGATAGGGTGAGATCAGATTCTTAGTAAGGATAACAATATAGTGGAAACAGTCATAAATAAACATAATAATTAAAGGCAATGTATATAACTAAAACAAAAGCCTTTTTAACAAAATTTTTGCATAATATGGAAATGATTAATCAAATAATTCAATTTACATACTCACAAGGATATTATACTACTCCGAAAATCACATGTAATATAAATATCCAATTTCATAATGTTGGAATGCATAATGCCAGACTTCATAACCATATAGCCAAGGCCATATGCCAAAACTACAAATAAGATTATGTCAAGGGCTTGTGCTAAGACACTAGTTTGTCTCATGAGACCTACTGATGCATCGAGGTTCTATACTGGGCTCCACCCATCTCTTATTAAGAACAATTCATTCATCATATGAAAAGAGTTAAACATAACAAAAATATTCGTATTAAGATTATCATACAATATGTCAATACTTTATCCACAAACCCTAAAAGTTATAAAAATTACACATCCAAAGTAAAATATATCAAAAAACTTCAATAAAATATGGTAGATTTGTATCATAATAAATCTACCTCTATCAATAATAATATCCATTAAAAGATGATGACATTGCTGAAAAAGATCACTAAATATCATTGAGAGAAATATCCATTTTTCATGAAATCATATAAAATTCACATAAAAATGAATTCGTTTAATAGGTAGTTTGAATCAATGTGTCCCATTCCACTTCAAAACTTATTAAAGGAATTAAAATTTTAAAACATTCATGTTCATATAAATAAATCCTCAAAACCATTTTGAAAATATGGACATTAATGAGAATGGTTTTGAAGAATAAATCATTAAAACATTTAAAATGTTTTTTTTAGTAATAGACTGCCTTTAAAAATTATACCTTTGAAAACACTTCTATTAAACATAGACATGGATAATAAATATGTTCCAGTAAAAACATACACATAAACAATCTCCAATAATAATGATATTGAGGAATTAACCCTTACCTTGCACTTTCCTCCGGTCGAAGGTACATTTAACCTCTTGTATAATGACCGTAATATGTTATTAAATCATAACCAAACCACATTAATATTAATTATATCATAAATGTTTCATTTATGACTTTATACTACCCATTTAATAATGATTTCCATGATAAATTAACATTTTGGGTAATAATCACTTTCATTATTGTACGTGTTCTAACTTGTTATTCATGATAATATCATTTAGATCCTGATGTACATACTTATGGAATATAACACATGATTTATAAATCATATATATTTAGAATATAAATATTTATAATATATAGATATATGAAATAGAAAACACCGTTTATGGAGACGGTAGGTCGTACGTATGCATAAATGTGGTTTTAGTTTTCATATTTTATTGAATGGAAGTAAGTGAATAAGATATATGTAAGTATATATATATTAAGTAGAATTATTTTTTCATATATTACATACATATTAATAATATATATTTTTATAATCATTGTTGAATGAAGAATGTTGAAATGAATCTCATCGCGTCGTGGAGATGGTAATTTGTGCGTACGCACGAGTCACAATATCATTATATTGATGGTGAAATCATATGAAATTTGATGGTATATCATATATATATTTATATAATAATTAAAATTTATATTTATTATTTATATATTTTAATCTCATTATTATAATTTTCTAAATAAGGATGTGTTTGAATAACAAACAACACCACGACAAGGAGACGGTAAGTCGTACGTACGCACCTCTGGTGACTTTGTCATTTATAGGATAGATAGAATAAAAAATATGGTTGTACAATATTTATAATTACATAAAAGTATTTAGGAGGTACTGGAGTTATTATTTTGGTATGGAAACAATAAACCAAGTGGATGTGGATGAAGAAAAGAACTTGAAAGAGGTTGGTGAAATTATTACCTCTTCTTCAGGTGTTTCCTTTTGTGTTGATCAAAAGGGCTCCATAAGAGAGATTTTTGTTCGAATTAAAGAATCTTGGACTGTTTGAGGGATCTTGGGAGGATATTTGGTCAGGTTTTGGATGAGCCAAATGTGTTTGGAGGGGTGATTTGAATATAAGTGGAAGTTCCCTTTTATAAGAGGGGTGGTGGTCACTTAAGGAAAATATTAAAATATTAATTTATTATACAATCATTTTCCATTTATAATAGATAAAAATGAATTTATTTCAAGACTTAGGTAGTTATAAATCTATATAAGCTCAACAAATAGGTTTTAGAAATGGTTAGGTTACCATTTTAACCTTATCTTATATATTTAACTCTTAGTAAAATAGTTTAACTTTTACCGTGGTCTTCTTGTATTCTTACACTATATGGTTAATAAAAATTCTATAAAAATCCAATAGAACCTAAACTGGTTCGTTAATTATAAATATGATATTATTTAATCCATTTTTTAGAACCATATATTTTTTGGAAATTTATATCAACCAATAATATAGTATTTGTTTTAATAACAAATTTAGGTAAATTTTGACACTATTTAGTATTTGGTTTTTTTAAAGTCATCACAAGTTGATTACATAAAAACAAATTCATTAAATCAATAATAACATGTCATATACACCAATAAAATTCGTTCATGGCATAAAAATGTTCATATTATATTGAATTTCATATTTACAATACCATTTATTTGAATCTTTTGTTAATAAGGAAATATTGGATCATTATTTTGTCATGAATAAATATATTAATTTTAAGTATAAAAATAAAAAATAAAATATAATCATGTAGGAAATATTTTTAGCTTTCAAATTAATATTTATATTTGAATAGATCAACTATATAATCCCATATAAAAATGTTTTACTTAAAGATACATGCTTTTGTTATTTTTGACTTTACATTAGATTAATTAACATAAAATGTCATTATCACTCCCATGTATCCCCATGGGGTCATAAAATTGATCCCAGGATGATAATGTCTGGAAATGTATCATCCAATATGGTTATGACACGTGTTACATTAGTTTAATGTTGTTATAATATTATTTATTTACCCATTTCTGTCGGATTTTGCCTTGAACCAGTGTAAATAAAATATTTACTAAAGTAATTATAAATAATGACTTAATATAAAAGATACCCATTTACAAATTCTGGACCTCCTTATTCCAAATATTGAATCCATTTTTACAAATTCTTAACACAGAAGTGTAAAAAATAATTTAAAATTAATTACCGTTGTCAAAACAAAAGAGTGTGTTTTTAAGAAATAATAACTATCAAAATATTTCCAATTGTTTATAAACAATTTAAATGTGATGTTACATTCGATGACCTAAATTATATTAAATGATAATAATCTAATCTAATTACACAAAAAACATTCAAATGTATAATTTTTCACCATAAATTATTTAAATTAGAGAAGATGTTTTTAGTTAAAATTTAGTAATTTTTAACTATTCATCAAAATATGTATGTTATCGAAAAACTTCCAAAAAATATAACCAAATTACTTTTTTAAGTCTATCATCTAATGATGATTTTAATTTTACCAAATTTAATATATAAATATTTCAAATATTGGATTTAAATGGGATTCACAATTAAAAGGCATAAAACTGAATTTTTAGAAAAATACCGCTCATATCTAAAAAATTGAATTTTTCATATATTATATCTAGGAAATAAAAAATATGAATGTAAAAATTATATAGGATGTATATAATTTAAAACGTGGTTGTTAATATTCATAACCTCTTTTTTTTAAGGCTAGTTTGGTTTGTCGTGGTGCGCTTGAACTCGGTGTTGCATGTAACGCATGTTGTTGAAATACTTTAAAGAGATAACATATTATAAAATATTGGGGGGTTACATAGGTTATGGACAATTTAGTATCTTATATAATGTGATAAATTCTATTAAAATGATAATGAGATGGAAGTTTTTTTAGTTAATGTTTTATCATAATTATCAATAAATATAATACTTAATGGTATTGGTAATGTGCGTAGTGTAATGTTTGAAATATGAAATTTAATCGCAAATTTACCATCTATGGGGTGGTATCAGTGAAGTGTATAGATAAATATTTAGATTAGGATTAAATTAGTAAAATATTTTTATTGATATAAATGGGTCATAAGGTATGGTTGATAATAATTTAAAATGTATAGATTAGAATTGTTTAAAATAATTTAATATAGATTATTTTTCGGTTTATGCTAAGATAATTTCTATGAAAACCCTAGTATAAATATAATATACATGTTTAACTATATGATGTCATCAGAAATTTTTATAAAGTAGATATTCTGTTATTATTTTAAAAATAAAAACCCATACTTGAAATTGGCATGTGGATTGAGTTGTGGCATAGATTCACCTTGGTGTAAGTCACCTAAAAGGATATTTTTAAATCAACTAATTCATAACTATGGGGTACAATGAAAGGTCACAACACTACAGACATTAATATATGCTCTTGAGGATGTTATTCGGTTAATAAATTTCTATTTACCATCCACAATGATGGATTTATATTGTTATGAAATTTATTAAAGGATTATGAGGGAATAAATCCTAAATATTCCAAAATTTTACAGAGAGTTATAGTGGTAGTATTGATATCATGTTTAATAATTATCAATTGTAATATATTCTGAGGTTACATTTTTATGAGACTAATTCCCATATAAAAGAATAAATAATATTTTCAATATTTTTTATTATGATAATGAAATTTTAAAGATATATATTCAAATTAGTATGTTAATATTATTATAATTGTTTTTAAAATATAAATAATGAATTTAAATTTGGTTGCAGGCTTAATATTTCATCACCTGCCTTCTAGAAGATAAGGGAATGAACAATAACTTCTAGGACCTTCTTTTATCAGGAAGAACAAGAGATAATGAACCATGGGTCCCAGCTTCAACAGACCCTGGTTTCACAAACCGGGACATGTGACCCAGTTCCCAACCAAGTCTGTGACATGGCCTAAGGGGCGTTCATGATCCCCACGGGTTGGCACAAGTGTCTAGGTATCAACATTAAAATGTGGGAATGATTTATGCAAAATAAAAGTCTGTAAACCAACAAACAAAATAAATAAAAAAATTTATCAAAAAGAACCAAACAATACCTTAATAATAGAAAAAACATAAAGTTTACAACTCCTACCAAAAATATAAGAAGACTGCAAATAAAAGAAAACTAACACATATTTTCACACCTTAATGCATCATTATGAGCAACTTATTCAAACCACCATCGTCAGGCATGCATGGGAAAAACCATCAACAACCTGAACCATAGTCACTAAGCACGATGCCCCAACCTGGGAAACACAATGATTAAGGTTTACATACACCCAAGTGTGTATGTGAGGTTTGAGACACAATCCGAGTAGGATAAAACCTAATAAAAATAGATTCCATGCATAACTAATATGACGAATACATTTTCTCGTTAAATAAATGGAACATAAATAATTGCCTGAACATAAACTAAGGAAAACTATTTTCAACCACAAGGTGTTTTAAATGAATTTTTTTTTAAATACATATACATAAATTAAATCACACATGCACACGTAGTTATATAATAACCAAAATTTCATGCTAGTAAGCATAAAGTAAAGAAGTATCACCAAATATGCGAGAGACCTCATGTCTTTTAGCTAGCTTGGGTCTCTAGATCTTCAAGTCTCGATTAAACGTGGCTTAAAAACCACAACCCTTAGAAAAGGTGGCTTAGAAACCACAACCCTCAAAAAATGTGTCTTAGAAACCACAACCCTTAGTCATTAATATGTTTGGCCAGTTTTTTTCCATCAATCTTCTAATGTAAAACAGTTTTGGAGAAACCCATAAATCACTATCCCACTAGTCTAGTCCACCATTCTAGCTTCCCTGGCTTCCCGCTTCGTGCTCAAACAAGATTCAAGATCATAATAGGTCACATAACATAAACAAGCCAATAATAACACCATTTATGAAAAGATTCCATTTACACCATCAATTCCACTTTTAAAATCCATGATCACATCACATGTCACATTTTTACGTAAATGCCAAAATAGGGTACTTACACACACAAAACCTTCATTTCACAACCTAGTTCCATGTCGAAACATTACGCACACCAAAACATTTTCCATTAATGTTTTTCACCATCGATATAATTTGATTAACCCCTTATAAAAATTTTAAATCAATTCTAAAAGAGTATCTCTAGGCATTACACATGAAAGCACACCTAAAATATCATTTTTGAATTAACCTCACACCAAAATCTTTTTAGATCGTAATCTCATCACATACACTATCAATTAAACCCACATAAAATTTTAATGAAAACACTTTCACAATTAGAATCCCACTAAGAAAATTTATGAAGCAATTTAAAAAATGTTCTGCATGACTATAAACACCAAAACACGCTCAAAAAATATTTTATGAAAAAACACACTTTGATGCCATGCCCAAAACACACATTATATCTCTTCCACATTCAAATAAATTGTAACAGCCCAAGTTTTCCTAGTACGCTTCTCTTTGAGAAATATAATAGCAAGTGTTATACGTTAACTTCGAGTTCTAACACACCACAACAAATCATACAAGCCGTTAAGAACAGTAATACCCACTTATTGAAATTTTATAAATTTCATCATTCAAAATGATCTTCATTTTTGGATTATGAATATAATAATTAGCTTAGGGTGAAATTTTGGTACTTTTCGGATAACTTTCATATTTTAATTAATAGTGAAAATTACTAAATTTTAATTAAAAAATACTTTTTTAATTGAAATAATTAAAAGTGATAAATTATTAATTTGAGTGGTTTTAAATTATATTTAGAATATATTTTTACCATTTAATACAATTTTTGTCAATGTACATAATTTCACATTTAAACTGGACATAAGTAAGTGTCAATCTTTTGTTAGTTATTATTTCTCAAAAACACACTATTTGTTTTGACAACAGGAATTAATTTAAATTAATTAATGCGACTTATATGTTTTGAATTTGGTAAAATAGACATCATTTTTTAATTCATTATATCAAATATAGCTTGGGGAGAATTTTTGGTATTTTTCGGATAAACCTCAATTTTTTATGAATAATGGAAAACACTGAGTTATTGGTTAAAACCGATTTTTATTACTTAAATATTTATTTATTTTATTTAACTTAATTTATGTAAAAATATATACATAATACTTATATGAGATCATTGTAATTCATTGGAGTCAGTTTATAAATTTTTTTGATATATAAAAATTTTATTGAACTTTTCACCGTCTTTTACCCACCTCCTTGGAGAATTTTCAAATTCTAATAAAACATAATTTTACCGCTTCTATGAGTGGAATTTAGAAAATCCAAGAGACACAGTTAATATCAAGGAGTAAAAATTGGTTCAATAAGATAAATTTTTATTGGTGAATAGTAATGTTTTACTTTTATTTACCATGGTTAAAAGTAAATAGGGTAATTAAGGGTATAAATGATATTAATATTATCCTAACATATGTCCTAATTCTATTGGACAAGTGTATCTCGACCCAAAAAAACCTTAGGAATAAAATATTATCATTTAGGTCCACATGGATTAGATTAAGACATTTATTATTATTTAATTTAAAGAAGAGTTAAAAGAGTTAAAATCAATGTTTAATAACTAAAAATATTTTAATATAGGGTTATAAATAAGATAAATTCTATTGTAAATATTAATTAGAAAGCTAAAAATATTTCCTACATAATGGAATTTTATTTAAAAATTTTATACATTAAATACTTGACGTTATTTATGACACAATGATGACGCGACAATTACCTTATTATTGAAAGAATCAAATAAATGGTATTATAAATACAAAAATAAATATAATTTCAAAGTTTTAATGACATCCACGAATTTTCTAGGTTACTATGACATGTTAGGGATGATTAAATGTATCTGTTTCGAAGTAATAAAGTTTTGACGACTTTCACGAAAAAAAATACCAAATAGTGTCAAAATTGACATAAATTAATATTTAAAACAAATACTATATTATTGGTTGATATAATATTTCTAAAATTCTATGGTTCAGAAAAAGGACTTATATAATGATATTTTTATCATTAATGGACCACTTGGGGGTCGATTATAATTTTCTAGTTAGTTTATTAACTATATAATATAAAAATACAAAGTGACCAGGTAAATGTCAAACTAATTAACTAAGAGTTAAAACTAAAAGATAAGGTTAATATATTGACCCAAAACTATCTAAAATCCATTGGATGAAAGTATTGAGACCCATACCCATCGTATATTTTTAATAATCCACATTTTAGCATTTATAAATCGAATATGAATTTTTTATAAAATAATACATTATGTTTTTCGTAAAGAACCCTTCCTCCCCCTTATAAAAGGACACCACTTCAAACCAATTATTCACACCATCAAAGCCTTTTGGCTTGGCCAAACCCTGAAAAAATACTCTCTCAACTTCCCTCACTTTAACCTATAGTATTTATTTTGATCGTAAAGACAACCTATCGATCCCTTTTGATCAAATCAAAATGAAGAACCCAAAGAAGAGGTAATGTTTTCACCTCCCTTTTTCAAGTTCCATTCTTCTTCATCTTATTATTTCTTTGTTATTTCATTTCAAAAATATTAACTCAAGTATATTATATATATTATGATGTTATTATAAATTTGGTACAACCATAATCATTATTCTATCCACCCTTTTAATTACATGTCACCATATGTGCGTACGTACGGCTTACTGTCTCCACGTCGTGGTGTAATTTCCATTCAGTACATTATTATTTGGACGGGTATAATAATGATGTGTATTTTATGTAATTAATAAATATAACATGAGAAGGATTCGTTATATATTATATACCATCCAATTATATATTATTTTAATATCAAAAGAATGATATTTTTGCTAATGCGTACGTACGGATTATCGTCTCCACGACGCGATGAGATTTATTTCCATGTTCACCATTCATCGATGATTATAAAAATATATATTACTAATAATTATGTAATATATGACATAATAATTCTACTGGAGATATATAAATTCTTACATATATCTTATTCACTTACTTCCGTTCAATACTATATGAAAATGAAAACAGCGTCTATGCGTACGTACGGACTACCATCTCCATAAACGGTGTTTTTCATTTCATATATACATATATTATACATATTTATATTCTAAATATATATGAAATATAAATCATTTTTTATATTCTAGAGGTATTTAAATCATGATCAATGTGATACAATCAATAGTAACAAGTTAAAACATGTACGTTAAAGAAAGAGATTATTACCCGAAATATTAATATAACATGGAAATTATTATTAAATGGTCAGTATAAAGTCATAAATGAATAATGAATGTTATCATAAATATTAATATGGTTCTGGTATAATTTAATAACATAATATAGTCTTTATAAATGAGTTTAAACTTACCCTTGACTGAAGGAAAGTGCAAGGTAAGGGGTTTTCATCTCACTCCTTATTCCCGTGAGATTCATGCCATATTGCCACTACTACCTTTTGTGTGGTGTATGTATACCCACAATTTTATTCTTTGTGTAATAAACATCAATTAATGTGTATTTACATATTAATTGTATGATTCCTCTTTCAAGGGGATAATGTTTCCTATGTTACCAAATTGGTAAGGGTTTACATCACAATATCTTCATTATCTGAGGTTGTTTATACGTTATTATCTACTGGGACCTCTTTATAATCCACATACTTGTTTCTTAAAAATGTATTTCAAAAAAAATTTACCATTTACTAGAAAATGGGTTGAAGTTATTTATACCCTTTTTTGACTTTTTATAAAATGTTTTGAAAGGATTCATTCTGTCATTTTCAAAAAAAGGTACTTTATAACATTTTCGAAAAAATTAAGGCATGAATGTCTTTTTTAACTTATATAGTGGGTGCGCTTATTCTCTGTCGTTATTACTCCTTTGAAGTTTACATTACACGATAATAATAATATTTTCAATATAGTGGTTTTCTATATAATTATTTGAATTTTAAATGACAAAAAAAGAGATATTTCTTTCAAATAGTTTTGATTTCATCTATGTCAACATCCTTTAATGGATTTTAAGATTATTTGAAGTCGATTTATTATGATACAAATCTCCAATATTGTATTTAAGGTTTTGTGATATGATAGACTATGGATGAGTTATTTTTATGCCTTTAATGGTTTAAAATATATGTTTTGGCATTTCATATTCTAGATTTAATATGAATGTTTATGTTACATTTCAACCTCTTCTTATGATGAATGTGTTGGACTAGAATGTTCGGGTTTGGGGACAAGTTACAGCAGACCCTATGGGTTTTTTCCGGTTATTAGATGCACTCGGGGTTGGTTTCTGGTTATTAGAGGCACTCCGTGTTGGTGTCCGGTTATTAGAGGCACTCCGGGTTGGTGTTTGGTTATTATAGGCACTCCGAGTTGGTGTCCGGTTATTAGAGGCACTCTACGTTGGTGTCTGGTTATTAGAGGCACTCCGAGTTGGTGTACAGTTATAGAGGCACTCCTAGATGGAGTCCGGATATAGAGGCTCTATGAGATGGAGTCCGGTTATAGAGGCTCTCCAGTTTGGGTTCCGGTTACAGTTATCCCTTAGGTCTTGGCAGGAGGCCTTGACACAGAAATTAAAGTTTGGAATTATGAATTCCATCATTATGAAAATGTTTAGTGATATTGCATGTGGTTATTCGACTAGTATAATATCCATGTGAACAAGTAAATGGCATTACTTCATTCTATTTTTTCCATATTATTCTGAAGTTCATGTTTAAAATGCTTTTGTTATATTTATGCATTGCCTAAAATGTATATGCTTATTTATAAAGGTTTATGCTGTATTGTTATCCTTACTGAGCATCTGAGCTCACCCCTTTCTATGTTTTGTTTTTTCCAGTATTCCAAGAAGTGTATTGTGATTGATATGAAGGGTTATGCCGAGGGAATACTAACATTTGTGAAGTATTATTTATGTTGTTTTTTATGTTTTGAAGTATAATGTAACATTCATGTATGTAATATACTTTCCAAGACATCTAAACTGATTGGTCCTTCGAGACTAGATTCCATTTAATCATTCCAATGTATTAAAATAATTCCCCGACTCTGGGTAACTGGGTTTGAGGCATTACCGTTGGTGTCAGAGGAAGTTTTGCAATAACCTTGGAAGCTAGATTTAAATAGACTCTGATTAGAGAACATAGACCTAAGATATACCTTGAGGATTAGTATAGAAGAACTAAATAGAATTTATCTATTGTATAGATTTTTTGAGTTTTCTGAGAAATACATCAATGTTTGGATAGGAGCAGGTAGAGGCGGATCTGGCAAAGATGTACCTAGGGGAAAAACCAGAAAACACTGCATTGATCAAGACTCGAACGAGAACTTGTGCACGACAATGGGCCTTGCATCACTTTTGGTTACGACACTCCCGGGGGATATGCTTAGGATAATTCTCATTTTCGTTTCAAACCATTATGATGGGTTTATGAGTATATACTTCCAAAAAGAATACATTTTTATGATTATGGATTATATCCATGAACTATTTAATTTATGTTAAGTGTTTTAGAAGTTTGGGATTAGTTATTTCTATTCATAAACTAATATAGTGTATTTCATTGTATAGAAATTATGCCCAGTAGAAGGAATGAGAACCCCAGTAATACGAATGATCGAAAGAGTAAGAAAGATCATATCTTTCATGGTTTGAAGGTAGAATTTAGAAGGGAAATAGTCTCCCACGTATTATCATCATATGAAGAAATAATATCATGTGTTGATAAGATAAGTAATGAATTCTCAGAGTCCTATGGCTTTTAAGGGAAGCCAGAGAAGGAATGGATGGTAGAGAGAAGGACCGCTAAAGGGAATAAGGTAAAGAAGGATTTTCCCATATGTGATAACTATGGAAAGAATCACCTTGGAAAATGATTCAATGGAAAGGGAGTATGTTATAACTGTGGTGAAAAAGGACACCATGTATATGACTGCAAGGGTAAGAAAAAGGATTCAAATATACAATGCTTCATCTACAAGGATTTTGGATTCTACGTGATCCAATGTCCCATTAATCAGACCATGCCGAAAATGATGCTATTGGATAATAATCACGTTATAATACTACCACTGGTGAATAGGAATGACTAGTGTTCTTATGTTGTTATTTTGGGATTATTTCATTGAAGTGTTGTATCAATGATGTACTGGAAATAAATAAAGAATCATATTGTAGTACTATTTCATTGACGATTTGATATTTAATGGTACTAAGAAAAGTGACTCTATAGTGAGTTAATTTTTTTTGGAAATTACATGAATGAAGGAAAGAAAAACCATAATATGGTTCTAATATTGAGGTACTTATTTGGGAATAAGATATGGTTGATTTGGGTAAATTATATTGGATATTCTTGACTTCCTTGAAACGGATTATTGATTTGTATATTCCATCATTGTTGGAGTTTACTACATTTTTGGATTGATGAAGTATATCCAGTATTCAGTAAGGAATAAGGGATAATGAATATAATCAATAAGGTTTTGTGGTAATTCAGGATGTTTCAGTGTTTTAAAATAATACATGATGAAGGTATTCACATGCTATTACGGGGTAAAAAGGATCTACATTATGTTTAAATTTCATATAAATTTTGGACAGAAAATTTATATAAGAATTTTGGATAAGTATAAAGGTTGTAATGGATTAAGCATGCAAGGTTATTTTTGGATTTTAATAAAAGGAAAACACACAGACCGTGTGATGACTCGTCGCGTTGGACAAAGCTGCGGGAATCGAACACACAACCAAGTGAAATTGGGATTTATCGCATACCACTAGACTACGTGAAGTTCATGGATGGTATAATGTAGTTTTTTTAAAGGGTCTGATATGTGAATTATAATTCATTATATTTGGAACCCTATACGATTATGGTAAATAGAGTATTTTTGAGTTATATTATGTTTTGGGGTGAAAGATGAGTTTGTGGTAGAAATTTATTAATGGATAAAACTATAATTATAAAGTTAGTATATCTCCTTAGGATCTTATCCAATATCATAGATAAATTCCTCAACATTAATAAAAGGAACTTAGAACAGAAATGTTGTCCTAGATGGTACCTTAGATCATCACAAAGTTATGGCTTTGGGATTGTGGGACTTTTTATAGCCATGTTCTCTACCACTCTCCATCAGATATTGATGGTTAGATTTCTCTTCCATATACAGATTTTCCTACATGGAACCCTATTATGTGTTATTTTCGGTAACCTTCATACTTACTGATCATTATTTTAAATAGAGGCCTCATTAATCCATTTTTTGATGTGGGATTTCAACTAAGATATTTTGAAATGTCAAACCCAAGTTTCCAATACCAAACATAAATTTAGAGGATGCAATTTATTGAAGGATTGGAGAATGTAACACCCCAAGATTTCACAGTACGCTTCTCTTTGAATAATACAATAGCATGTGTTATACGTAACTTCAAGTTCTAACACACCACAACCAATCATACTAGCCGTTAAGAACATTAATACCCAACTTTTGAAATTTTATACATTATATCATTCAAAATAAACATCATTTTTTTATTCTTAATATTTAAATTATCTTAGGGTGAAATTTTGGTCCTTTTTGGATAACTTTCATATTTTGATGAATAGTGAAAATTACTAAATTTTAATTAAAAACTACTTTTTCAATCGAAAAAATTAATAGTGATAAATTATGAATTTGAGTGGTTTTAAAGTATATTTAGAATATATTTTTACCATTTAATACAATGTTGGTCATTGGACATTATTTCACATTTATACTGGACATAAGTTAGTGTCAACCTTTTGATAGTTAATATTTATTAAAAACACGCTATTTGTTTTGACAACGGTAATTAATTTCAATTAATTAATGAAACTTTTATGTTTTTAGTTTGGTAAAATAGACATCATTTTTTAATTTATAATATCGAAAATAGCTTAGGACGAATTTTTTGTATTTTTCTGAGATAAATCAATTTTTGATGAATAATGAAAAACAATTAGTTATTGGTTAAAACAGATTTTTTTATTTAAATAATTTTTTATTTTGTTTAAATTAATTTATGTCAAAATAGATAAATAATAATTATTTAAATTCATTTTAATTACTTGTAGTCAGTTTATTATAATTTTAGATAAATAAAAATTTTATTGAACTTTTCATCCTCTTTTACCCACATCCTAGGAGAATTTTCAAATTCACAGAAAACTAAATTTTACCACTTTTATGATTGAAATTTCGAAAATCCGAGAGACACAGTTAATATCAAGGAGTAAAATGTGGATCAATAAGATAAAAATTGTTTTTGGTGAATATTAACCTTTTGCTTTTATTTACCACTGTTAAAAGTAAATAGGGTAATTAAGGGTGAAATTATTATTAATATTTCCATAACACAGGTAATAATTCTATTGGACAAGTGTATCTCGACCCAAAACAACGTTAGGAATAAAATATTATCATTTAGGTCCACTTGGATTAGATTAGGACATTTATTATTATGTAATTCGAAGAATGTTGAAAGAGTTAAAATCAATATTTAATATCTACATTTTTTTTAATATAGGGTTATACATAAGATAAATTTGATTATAAATATTCATTAGAAAGCTAAAAATATTTCCTACGTAATGGAAGTATATTTATAATTTTTAGGCATTAAATAATTGATGTTATATATGACACAAGGATGATGCAGTAATTATCTTATTAATGAAAGAATCAAATAAATGGTATAATAAATATTAAAATAAATATAAATTCAATGTTTTTATGACATCCAAGAATTTTCTAGGTGACTAAGACATGTAAGGGATGATTCAATGTATCTTTTTCGAAGTAATCATGTTGTTATGACTTTCACAAAAACAAAATACCATATAGTGTCAAAATTGACTAAATTAATACTTCAAACAAATACTATATTATTGGTTGATATAATATTCCTAAAAATATAAGGATTGGCAAAAGGACTTATATAATGACATTGGTATCATTAATGGACCACATGGGGGTCTATTAAAGTTTATAATAAGTTTATTAACTATATAATATAAAAATACCAAGTGACATGGTAAATGTCAAACTAATTAACTAAGAGTTAAAACAAAAAGATAATGTTAATATAATGACCCAAACCTGTCAAAATTATATTGGTTGAAAGGATTGCGACCTATCCCCACCTTATACTTTTAATAATCCAGTTTGGAGACATTATAAACCAAATATGAATTAATATAAAATAACACTTTATGTTTTTCCTAAAGAGCCCCTCCTCCCCCTTATAAAAGGACACCACTTCTAACCAATTCTTAACACCATCAAAGCCATTTGGATCGGCCAAACTCTACCCAAATACTCTCTCAAATTCCCTCAATTCAACCTAGAGGCTTTAGTTTGATCATAAAGACAACCTAAGGATCCCTTTTGATCAAAACAAAATGAAGAACCCAAAGAAGAGGTAATGTTTTCACCTCCCATTTTCATCTTCCTTTCTTCTTCAACTTATTCTTTCTTTGTTATTTCCTTTCTAAAATAATAACTCAAGTATCTTCGATATACTGTGATTTTATTATATATATGGTACAACCATATTCATTATTCTATCCACCCTTTGAATGACTTGTCACCATACGTGCGTACGTACGGCTTACCGTCTCCATGTTGTGGTGTAATTGTTATTCAATACATAATTATTTGGATGGGTATAAAAATGATGTTTATTTCTTGTAAAAAATAAATATAACATGATATGGATTCTGTATATCTGATATACCATCCAATTATATATTATTTTAATATCAAGAGAATGATATTTTCGCTCGTGCGTATGTACGGATTACCGTCTCCACGGCGCGATAAGATTCATTTCTATATTCACCATTCATCGACGATTATAAAAATAGATATTACTAAAAAGTATTTAATATATGACATAACAATTCTACAGGAAATATATATATTCTTGCATATATCTTATTCACTTACTTCTGTTCAATACTATATGAAAACAGAAACAGCGTTTTTGCGTACGTACAGACTACTGTCTCCATAAATGGTGTTTCCATTTCATATATACGTCGATTATAAATATTTATATTCAAAATATATATGATATTTAAATCTTGTTCTATATTTTGGAAGTATTTAAATCATGATCTATGTGATACAATCAAGAGTAACAAGTTAAAACACATATGATAAAGAAAGCGAATATTACACGAAATATTAATATAACATGGAAATTATTATTTAATTGATAGTATAATGTCATAAATGAATAATTTATGATATCATAAATATTAATATGGTTCTTGTATAATTTAATAACACATTGTACTCTTCATAAAAGAGGATAGACGTACCCCCGACTAAAGTAAAGTGCAAGGTAAGGGGTTTTCATCTCACCCCTTATTCCCATGAGATTCATGCCATATTGCCACTATTGCCTTTTGTGTCATATATTTAATTACCATAATTGTATTCTTTATGTAATACACTTTAATTTATGTGTATTTACATATTCATTTTATGATACCTCTTTGAAGGGGTGTATGTTTCGTAAGTTACCAAATTGGTAAGGATTTACTTCACAATCTCTTCATTATCCGAGGTTGTTTATACGTAATTATCTACTTGGACCTCTTTATCATCCACATCCTTGTTTCCTAAAAATGTATTTAATATAATTTTTACAATTTAATAGAAAATGGGTTAAAGTCATTTATACCCTTATTTGAATTTTTATAAAATGTTTTCAAATAAATCTTGCTATCGTTTTACAAACAATGTACTTTATAACATTCTTGACAAAATTAAGGCAAGAGTGTCTTTTTTAACTTATACGACGGCTGCATTTATTCTCCTCTGTCATTACACGTTTGAAACATACCTTAAAATATTAAATGGATATTTTCAAAATAAAGGTTTTCTATATAATTATATGGCTTTTAAATGATTTCAAAAAAGAGATATTTCTTTCAAATAGTTTTGATTTCATCTACGTGAACATCCTTTGATGGATTTTAAGGGTATTTGAAGTTGATTTATTATGATACAAATATCCCATATTTTATTTAAGTTTTTTTGATATGTTTGACTTTGGATGAGTTATTTTTATTCCAATAATGGTTTATGATGAATTTTTTGGCATTTCGAATGCTAGGTTTAAAACGAATGTTTATGTTACATTTCAACCACTTTTAAGATGAATGTTATGGACTAGTATGTTTCAGGTTGGGGACCAGTTACAGTTGACCCTCCTGGTTGGTTTCCGGTTATTAGAGGCACTCCGGGTTGGTGTTCGGTTATTAAAGGCACTTCGGGTTGGTGTTCGGTTGTTAGAGTCACTCCGGGTTGGTGTCCGATTATTAGAGGCACTTCGGGTTGGTGTCCGGTTTTTAAAGGCACTCCGGGTTAGTGTTCGGTTGTTAGAGGCACTTCGGGTTGGTTTCCGGTTAGAGAGCCACTTCGGGTTGGAGTCTAGTTAAAAAGGCTCTCCGGGATGGAGTCTGGTTATAGAGGCTCTCCGGTTTGGGTTCCAGTTACAGTTATCTCTTAGGTCTTGGCATGAGGCCTTGACACAGAAATTAAAGTTCGGCATTATGAATTCCATCATTATAAAAGTGGTTAGTGATCTTGCATGAGATTATTGGACTACTAGAATATCCATGTGAACAATTAAATGACATTACATCATTTTATTTTTTCCATATTATGATGACGTTCCAGTTTAAAAGGATTTTGTTTTAGTTATACATTGCCTAAAATGTTTATGATTATTTATGAAGGTTTCCGCTGTATTGTTATTCTTACTAAGCATCTGAGCTCACCCTATTTTATGTTTTATTTTTCCCAGGATTCCAAGAAGGGTATTGTGATTGATATTCAGGGTTAATCCAAGGGAATAATGATGTTAATCAAGGATTGTTTATGTAGTTTTTTATGTTTTTATGTGTAATGTAACATTCATGTATGTAATCAATTTTCCAAGACAACTAAACTGATCTGTCGTTCGGGACTTTATTCCATGTAAATCATGCCAATGTTTTAAAATAATGAATCGACTCTGGGTAAATGGGTTCAGGGAGTTACACAAACTAATTTCACAATTTTGAGAACATTTATAAATATCTCAATGTATGTTTTCACAAAAAAAAACACGTTATCATATCATAAACAAAAAACTAACAATTAAAAATCAAAAAAAATTATTCAAAATCACATTTGCAGCATGTAAACTACTTAGCAATTGTACAAAAATATATAAAATAAAAAAATAATTTACTAGAAAATAATGAATCAATTTTCAGAATATATCGCATGACTCAAAATGCTAAAAATTCAATAAAAAATAATTTTATGACATGACACAAATTTAATCTAAACCAGAACACAATATGTGTAATTTATAAAATACTATTAAATAGTTCATCATGAATTTTCACATAAAAACACCTATATCACATATAAATATCAACTTCAATTAAAAACATGAATCACAACAAACAAACTAATTAAATAAAATTACAAATAAATTTTTTGATTAAAATTAATTCATCAAACAATGGTTAAATTATAAACCACCTACGTCACATGGTGATACATTCTGAAAATGGTTTAAAACTCCCCTGCATCTCATTTTCACCATTATTAATCAAAGAGGTAGCTTAACCAAGGATATAAAACACAAAAATTAACAATTAAACAACCAAATCAGATTCAAAACGTGATAGAAAAACAAAATCTCAAAAAGAGATAAATAAATTAAGGGATAGGATTAACTGGAGGGGTTTGATCATGTGGAAGCAGGGAAAGGCACCAAAGGTGTCTCAAGATGGTGCAGTGTGATGGCCAAGGGGGCCTCATCAGACTTCACACATATAGTGAGGAGAAGGGGCATGGTGACAGATGTTCAGGGAATAAGGAGATGCACTGGCAGTCTCCGGGAAAGAAGCAGGGTTAACTGGCTGGTATGGGAGGAGGTGCATCAGACTATGCTGCGACCAGTAGGAAGGTGACTGGACGAGAGCACTGGGAGGCCGGCAGAGGTGGTAGCCATATGGTAGTGTAGGGGCAACGCCAGGTGGGAGAGGTGGTAGGTGGATCGGCCCACCAGGGAGCATGCACTAGGGTTAGAGGAGGGGTGTGATGAGAGAGGGATGTGGGAGGAAGAGAGGAAGAGGGAAATAAATAAAATAAACAAATAAATGTAATGAAATAAATAGAATATAAGGGCAAAGGAAAAAAGGGAAAATAAACCTAAAAAACAACAAACATGATTAAAATAATAACAATAAATTGATTGCAACAAAATAAAGTTAAAAAATGACAATGAAAATAATAATAATAATAATGATAATAAAAATAATAATAACATCCTCAAATAATAATATTATTATTATACTTAAAACATTTCATTAAAAATTTTGACACTCTTCTTATTTGCTTTTTTTTTTCTTATTTTATCACTCTTAATTTCATTTCGTCATTATTAATTAATTTTATATAATCAAATGAACATCGGTTGGTCACACTGTGGTCCAGGATGAGCCATGCAGTTTCAAAATCACACTTCGCCCGATCATCAGATGCTACCAATCTGGAAAAACTCATTTATCGAAAAAACTAAAAATTCACCTTGGACTCATCTGATACAACAACAAATATGTTTTAAAGAAAAATTGAACATTAATGTGATGGTAAATTTATATAATATTAAGAATAATATTTATTATTATAATTTTAATAACAACTTAATAATTTTTTTATTATTAACGCTATTGATAATAATAATTATAATATTCTCAAAAAATATTAGTATTATTATTATCATTAAAATATTTTCTTGAATGTTATTACACTTCTTTTATTTTATTTTCATTTCAATATTCAATCTTATTTTGTTTTATTTCCTTGAACATCAGGAAGGGTGTGCGGTGAACCGGGTCAGGCAGCTCGGTGACCCAGCTGAGGCAGTGCAGCTTCGACCGCAGTGAATTAGATGCAATAAAGGCCAAAACATCAATTCTTAAAATAAGAACTCAAAATATTTTTGTCCGGCTATAACCAAGACTGCACAATGACTAGAAAAATTAATAAAATAAATAATTAAATATGTCGGGTGTAATAATGATCTACACCATAACACCTTCCATCCCCGAAAATCTGCAACTAAGACCAAACAAAAAATCATCAATCGTAACCAACTTGATGTTCAAAATGTAACCCTATGAAAAGAAAGTTAAAGGCAGATAAAACATCATGGTCAAAGAAAGTGACTTAATGAAAACCTCATGAAACCGGTAAAATGTATTTCTAACATGTGTCACCCACCTCCAAGAGCTATAACACCTTTAGTTGATCAATCATAGAAAATAACTATCACACCCACAAAAACCAACCTCACAAACTGAAAAACCTTGGGCACCATAGGTGAAAACCACACTGTTTGATTAGAATGAATAAACAAGATCAATCCTTCACAAAAGCACAATCTTAACACATACCACCAATCTATATTTATGTAAATAACTAAAAGGACAATATAAAAAATTCCTAATAGAGATCCCTATAATTAGAAACATACTAACGCCCGAGACGAGATTAGAAAACCAAAACGGGGAAGCCCAGGTGGGCAACCTACTATTAGAACTGACGAAAGATACATAGACATCAAAAAATTCCCAACATTGACGAAGCACCCACCAAAAATGGGTGCTGAGGACAAGGCCCAGATTCCAGGGCATCAAAACCACGACCCAAGACAGACCAACATCTCCACATCTCTAGATGAGCACTATTCAAATTTGAGACCAATTTACCAAACAGACCCCATAAGGACCACTAAAGAGGTTAATTCTAGTTGGACGCAATCCCCCAAAATTTACGGTAACGAGACGACGATGCCTCCTCATAGCGACATGAAACATCACGCACCTAGAGGGGTCATTCATAATTTTACATCTATAGGAAATTATTTAAAATTTTCACCTCCACAACCGATGATAGAAATACGGAAGAGGTCCCGTACACTATTGGGGTTCCTAACCATGTGCCAGCTTTACTCCTAGGCCTATGGCTAGAGCCATGATGTTGGAAGAATCTCCTCCCTCCCAGTCATGTAACTAAGACTCTTGAACATATCTTCTCCTCTTGGTGCCACATGCTACCACACCACAACCGAGACAAACCTAACATAAACAATTCCCTATTACATCTAACTACTCCCTGACGACACATCCACCAAAAAAAGGGTTTAGAGGTTTCACTTGCATCACCATTCACCTAAAATAAGAAACATTGGAAAGAATGATTCATGAAAAAAACTCCCCCTTGAATAGAATAATTAGAACTCCCTATGATGTGAACCCACTCCTATGAAAACATGGATTACTAAAGTATTCTACTAAATCCTCCTTTTCACTTCACGAAAAATAACAATGAATGATGTCAGCATAGATGACCCTTGAGTCCCATGAATGCACTTAGATCCATTGAAGACATTAGTCAGCACCAATAACTCAGATCTTCCTGCACCCTTCCCAGATAGAATTCCTTTCACCATTTCCAAGGTGACCCTTCAAACGAAACAGCTTCAAATTTCATACCCGATGACTCAGATGACTCAGAGAGACCAAAAATCACTTCAAATCCCCTCGTATCTTCCATCGTACTGCGAGAGGATCAACATAACCAAAAATAAAAAAGGGATAGGAATATATCATTTACTTGAATGGGAGAGTCATTACATTAATCAATTGGAGTGATTTCCTGTAACATCCCAGGTAAATAAAGAATATAAAATTTTCATATTTATTTACATTTTTTAATTAAATATTAATATTACTTTAATAGGGATTTTCTGTTTTATGGAATACCTAATACTAATCAACATGATTTATTGAAATATTTTGTTGCATACAACGTAGAGTTATACTGAAAAGTAATAATAAAATATTATTATTTTAAATAATAGTTAAGTTATAGTCGTTGTATTGGTGGGAATAAAATTAACAAACTACATTAGGATTCCATAAGTTTCTTTAAAAAGGTGACATTAATCCAATTAATGTTAGAGGCTTAAAAAGTGAATGAATCTAATTTTAAGAATAAATACTGTCATAATATTTAAAAGTTCAATTTACCAAATTTTGAAGGAGAACCCTCATTAAATATAGTTTTGATCAATATTATATGTTCTATTTGACAAAATAATATTTTTTTAGAATCAAGAAATCAAAATTTACTTTGGGTAATTTTTAGGTATTTTTTCTGATAAAATTAATATATTAATTTATAGTGAAAATTACTATATTTTAATTCCAAACAAAGTTTTAATAATTTTTTATTAAAATTGGTATATGATATTTATAATTTTTTTAAAGTTTAATTAGATTATATTTTTACAATTTTGTCCCATTTTGGTCATTGTAAGTAATTTCACATTGAAATTGGACATAATCATGTGTCAATCCTTTGATAATAATTATTTCATAATACCACGTTTTTTTTTGACAACGCGAATTACTTTTAAATTAATTAATGAAACTACTATGTTTTTAATTTGGAAAAATAGAAATCATTTTTGAATTTAGAATATCAAATATAGATTAGGCTTAATTTTCTTATTTTATTAAAAACATTCAAATTTTGATGAAAATTGAAAAAACTGAGTAGTTTTTAGAAACCTAAATTTTTCATTTAAAAGAAATTTTAACAATTATATGAATTGAATTTAGAAAATATGACAAACATAGTTCTTATAATTAAATAAAATGTGGTCCAAAAAGATGAATATAATTTTTGGTGAATAATAACTTCTGACTTTTATTTACTATAGTTAAAGGTAAATATGGTAATTCAGGGTAACAATAATATTATAATAAAATAAAATTGTCTTAAAAATTTTTATAACATTGTTGAATGAGTCATCTAAAACCAATAATATATTTTGGTGATATTTTTTGGCTTTTAAAATCCATTTTGGTATGATAATGACATTAAACACATTTTATTCAAAGTAAAAAAAATCTATTCATGAATTGTTTTGCTAAAAAAAATTCAATGGGGGGTTATGTAATTGATGTTTTAGACTATAAATATTAAATGGAAATATATATTAATTTCCTAAATCTTGATATTTTATTTATAATTTTTATACTTTAAATAAATAAAATTAGTTTTTACACAATAATGATGTGGTGTTTGCCTCATTGATGAATGATTTAAATAAATAGAAATTTAAAAAACTATATAAAATTCCAAAACATGTCCAATTCATATTGGTTGATTTTATTTCAAAGAAGATCTATATTATCTTATAATTTAAAGAGGTTAGTGACTTTAGAAACAGAAAATAATTTTATAATAAAATAATATTTTCAAACATTCCAAAAGAGCCCCACACCCCCCTTATAAAAAGACCTCACCTCTAACTCTTTACTGACACCTCTAAATCTTCTTTAATCATCCAAACTTATCCAAAATAAGCTCTCAATCTCCCTATTTTTCACATAGAACCCTTTCCATAGGCAGAAGTCACATTAAGAAACCTATTTGGTTCAAACCAAAGGGAGTTAACTGATTTAATGGTAACATCTTCTCTTATGTTATTTTATTGTTATTTTACTTCTCCAACCCCATAAACTCTATTTCTTCCATTAATTAATAAAAATTATAGTATAATCAATATACTATGTTTTTTATATGAGAATTATTCTTACTACACTTACACACACCACCGTCTAAATTGTAAAGTTTATATTTTTTCTGTGGACGGTGAACTACTGCCTCACGAATCAAGGATTGTTCAATTTTCTTCTACTACCTATTATGGTTCCCATTAAGATGGAAATATATATACATGTGATATATATTATATTTATATTTTCTCTATACTTATTTGTTTTTTATTTATATCATACCATTATGGTTTCCATAATGGGTTAATATGATAATTTCATTTGATAAAGTGTGGACTATAGCCCTCTCAAAGAAATATGACTCGTTCATGCCATACGTGGAACATATAAAGGATGGAATTAATGAAATTATATATGATTTTATACTGAAATTATAATATACCTATGTATAATTAATATTTCATTCCATTAAAGATGAAATATAAATGAAAGTAGCGTTCATGCGTACGTACGACAGACCATCTCCAGGAACTGTGCATTTCATTTCTTACCTCCAAATGTTATATACTATTATAAATACATATATATAATAGATATATATAATATATATGATATATAAATCATGAATATAATTCTGGATATAATATACTTTTGACCAGATGAAGAACTTGTAGTTATAAGATGTTCATTTTTGAATCAAGTACCAAATATCGACAGAACAATCATTATTAACTTAAATGATTGAATAATGTTTATAACATGGAATTAATAGATATTAAATTAATAATAAAATTTAAAAGGTTATTAATAAAGTAAAAAATGAAGTTTTTTATTATTTAGGAGATTAAATAACGAAAGAGTCATGTCAGACATGAGGTAAGGGGTTTTCATCTCACTTTTTAGTCCCATGTGATACATACTATTTTTTACACTATGTTAATTTGTATGGTGTAAGTACTTCCCATGACTATATTATTTATGTAATATAATTCAATTTATCAATATTTACATCTTTATTGTATGATCCTTATTTCATGTTGTGTAGTATTCATAAGTTACCAAATCGTTAAGGGAACCTTTCACCCATCTCTATTAGTCAAAGACATCTCTTATGTTATGTCTTTAAATTTAAATTTTTAAATATTGGGATATGTTTTTTTACATACTTATTTCTGTAAATTTTATATCCATGTGATGAGATACCCTTTTCTCTCTTATAAACTCCTTTTCTGAATTTTTATGTCACTTCATTCGGTTGTCGAATTTTTGTAAGGGAACTCCTTATCCTAGATTCCATTAAATGGGTTCAACATCTACTTCTTGATTATGTCATGCTATGAATATGTGTGACTAACCTCCAATTTTTATAGACATAATATCCACTTATGTTTGGTATATTTATATTTGTTACACATATTTATTTCATTGATGTATCCTTAATCTAATGTTACAATCCTTTCAAGGGACTTCGTTTCAATTTACATTCCATTGAGACATATTTGTTGTTTAACGCTAATTCAATTTTATATGGGGTATATAATGTTCTTTGACATATTATGTCACGAATAAACTTATTCATATGTTATTATAAGCAATGATTAATGTTATTACTCCTTTATTTTTATTGTATCATTTATTATTTGGTTTGGAACTCTTAAACTAAAATATCATTTTAAATGTTTTGAAGAATTATTCTTGAAAAAATTTGTCATTAATGTCCATGTTTTCAAAATGGGTTTTAGGATTTATTTATAATGATACTAATGTCTTATAATGTTAATTCCTTTAAAATTTTCATACTGGTATGGAAAAATTTGATTCAAAAATCCCTTTTTATATGTTTTAAATTGGTTTTAAAATTGTTTTGGCAAAACATTGATTATTTCAATATCTTGAAGTGATATATTTTTATTGAAATGTGGATATTTTATCTTTCCATTATGATTGTTTTATGTTTAATGAATATTTTATGGTTATTGGCCATTGTATATGTATACTGGTGGTTATGTGATAAACCTAGGGCGGGTGAGCTCGAGGTATCTCTCCAATGCAGTTGGTAACATGACAATGGTAAAACTTAATGTTTCTCCTAAGGGAGTTAGGGAATATACTGTGATAGGTATTCCAAATGTAACTCACTATGTAGATGGGAAACTACAATGTAATTATGTTATGTATTCCATAAGTTATCTTTTTGATATATGATTTCTGTGTGTTATTCATAAATCCTATGGTTTCATGAGGTATGTAATTATTAGAAAGTATGGATTCATCTATTTGTGTTTATTGATGGGTCAATGTTTCCATTCCTTATTTTATAACCCATACTGAGCTTTTTATTATCATATCATGTTTTGAATGTTTTTCAAACAGCTTAAAGATGAACAGGTTCAAGGATGGGATTAAGGAAAAGTCATGCTATCTATAACTTGGAACTAGACATGTTTATTTTTTTAATAAGTTTATGTTTTTTTTAAATAGAAACCGAGTGTAAATTTCTATTTTGTAATTTTTGAGATGTAATGTAATAGATATGGTCTAATTCTCTAAAACTGTAAACCAGAAAATATCCTCAGTGTGAATTCTTTACATAACTCACGAATATGTAATGTTAATGTCCAGGTCCTTATAGTTGGTATCAAAGATCTTTTCAGATAACATTAGAGGTTAGGGTGTTATTTAAGCAAAAGTGACATAACCATAATACTTAGAATATTATAAAGTGTCATTGTTTTATAGATTAATCGAATGCGTTTATGATAACATGAACATGTATGTTTTATTTTTTACCCTCCTCGTAATATTGTATATGACGCTTTTACTAATATACTCACACTGACCTATTTGGTTTTAGTCAATGGTTTGATCTAGCAGTCAAAACAGTAAAAATGGATGTGAAAAATACTATGATGGTTTTTAGAATTAGAAACTAAATAAAATGGGAACTTCAATGAGGACTCTTATGGTTATTATAAACCAACATTCATGAGACATGATCTACCACCTAATCCTTGGATTTTTTTTATAAGGCATCGTATATGCGTGAAAACAATCCCTACAGATGTTCAGGTAATAATCCTAAAGGTAAGTATATTAAAAAAACTATGTGTCAAGGATGTGGAAAGAAACACATAGGAATATTCTTCAAAGGGATGAGAAGATGATATTTATGTGGTAATGATGGTTATAATGTATCAAACTACCATGGAAAAAGGAAGCGTCCAGTTGACTCCGGGAAAGGAAATGAAGTTCTTTCTGAATGTTTTAATGAATGTTTTAAATACAGTTTTCATGCTCATTATACAAATAGAAATCATTTGAAGAAGGCTCAGAAATGGGATCAGAAGGATCACACAAATATATGGTTACACCTTGTTTTTGTTGGTAAATTTCCTGTTTGTAGACCTTCTCTGAGTTTCCTTAGAAGAGCATTATAAGGGATTGGGTTTTTAGATTTCAGCATCATTTTAGATAACTCGCACATAATTATCTTCCAATTTGATACTGAGGATGAATACTATATACTTTTTTCAAGAAAATCTTGGTTTTATTATGTATGCCTCATGAAATTACTGAAATGGACCCCAAATTTTGACCTATTTAAGGAATCCACAATTGTTCCTCTCTGGGTTGGTCTCTTAGGCCTACCCCTACACTTGTTCAAAAATCCTACCCTATTCCCAATTTCAAATCTCATTAAAACCCCATTAAAGATAGACTCAGTCACTAGGAATCTTTCAAGGCCTTCAGTTTCACGAATCTGTATTGAGACAGATGTTTCTAGGGAATTACCTTCTCAAATCTAGATACAGAATGGGGAAACCGGTTTTTTTTCATGATGTTGTTTTTGAAAATTTACCTTCTTACTTCCAATGTTTCCTTATACTAGGACATGCCTCAAAGAAATATGGAATCAAAGACTCTTATCATGAAACTAAAAAATATTATTTGGATTGAGAAAGGAAATACAAATCAACCACTTCCTTCAATATCTACACCTAGCAAATTGCAAGATGGGGCTCAGACCTCCCCCAAGGAGGTTCCACCTCTGATTGTGGAATCAAATTACCATTAAAGTTCACCCCAACCTCTTGAGGATGTACCATCTGTGAAAATACAAGATGATACTCAGGAGGATGAAAATGAAGGGTGTGAACCATCTTAAAATAGTGATTCGCCTCACGAGGAAGAAGATAAAACTATTTATATTGAGGAATATTATTTGCGATCAATGGCCAAAAAGGGGAAAACCAATAATTGATGCTGATGGGATCATCACTCGTAACCCCAGAAAAATGAGGAAACGTGAAGACTACACTAAACTTTAAAGAATCATAGTAACCCATTCATTAGACATCTCAAGATAGGTAGTCTCTACCACTGACACAACTCAACATGTAGAGGCCCAACAACATGCTAAAGGGGACAATTCACATAATGTGCCTTTTTGTAAAGACTCTAAATCTACAAAGAAGCATCAAGATGAAATCATATATCAATCTTTTCAAAGTTGAGATATTTCAAAGGATACTTACTTAGCCATAAAGTCAGATATGATCAATGAAATAATTAGGAATGAGTATCAAAAACTCCCTAACTCATCCTATTGGTCGGGTGGAAGTGTGAAGACCTAGATTATGGGAGCCGAATACTGTCTTGCTCTGGTATGATGTTTGTAAATTTTTTTGAGATGATCTTTCTATTTATTATCTGAAAATGGTGAATTTCTGCTTCTTAATTTAGACTCTATCTGGCTAGATCCTGTTCACGATGTACCAACTTAAATGGTCCAGTTCCAGCTCGGTTTTTGTAGATCTGCTTGATTCTGATACTTTTTTGCATGATCATTACTTTGGTTCTTCGGTTGCGGATCTGTCTTGCTGAGGAGCTTTCCTGGAAGCGCATAAGGAATGGAATTTCTACAATACCATCCTGATCTGAAATTTTAGTTGGCTGGTCTTTTGAGGATCATCTTATCATGATATAATGAAGGTACCACTACCTCTATTAGGAGTATTTGAGTTTCTTGACTTATCTCTATGTATCCATATATTTTCCCTGTTGGTGTAAGCTCTATACACCTCATGATATTAATGTTACATTATTTTTTAATAAATTATTTTGGGGCATGAATTTGGAGACTAATTCTTGTTGCCTCCTTGAATGAAAATTATTGAATCATGGGAAATTATTAATGATAATATTTGTAGGAATGAAGTATTATGGAATATGTTGGAAAGGAATGGAAAATAGAACATTAAACATGTTGAATGAGTAAAAAGTCCACATATGAGGGATTCAAGAGTTATGGTACATTTTAAGATGATGAAATGATTACATGTATTAATGATCTATTGATGATGGGATTTCATTGCAAATCTTTTTCTAGTATGTTTATCCATGGAGTTCGATATATAAAAATAAAATTCCTGAAATATATATGATTTTTGGTGGGGACATAATGGATATTCTTAGGGGATCATATGAATTTTTTTTTATTATATTATGGTTTATTACTTTATAGGATGAAAATGAGAGGAATGAGATAAAATTTGTGGTAAAAATATGTTATTCTTATTTTTACGAGATTTATATCGTTTAGGGGAATTTTATAAAATTATATAGTTTTTTAAAAGGAAAGAACATAGACTATGTTACAATCCTTCATTTCGGAAAAAGATATGGGGAATCAACCCCACAACGCATGTTCGATTGGGATTTGTCTCCTACCACTAGAATGTGTGATGACCTTCGCTAATATGACTTATTCATTTTAGTTAGGTGATTTTGTTGATCAAGAATAAGTAGATTTGGGATATAATTATTATTTAAATGGATATATTTAGTATAAATAAATATTTTGGTAATTATGTGATAGATGTTATTTTGGAAGATGTTTTCTCTTTTGGGAACACTATATACTTAAGGGAAATAGAGTACTATGGGATTTTATTTGCGGAGTAATGGTTAAAATTTTATTTTGGAAGAATAGATGTTTTTATTGTGAACATATCGTGATTTGGGTTTTTATGGAAATGATTAACCTATCATAGCGAATATGGGATTAGGTTAATTACATTTCCATATGAGACTGACGAGTAACTGATGTTATTTGAAGACATTGTGATCAAATCTTTCTGATTTTTTGGTTTTAATCATAGATGAAATATTTTGAAGAATATTTTGTAAGGAAAATTTTGAATTTAATGGTCTTTGTTGATCTTTGGGTACTGTTTGTCGAATTTTGGAGATTTCGAGGTTGATTTCTTTTTATAAAGGACAATCCTTTTTTGGGATTATTTTTTCTCGTAATAATCATTTTTTTCGCTGATGTCTAAAGATAGGGGAAATATATAGTTTATCATTTTTAGATTATGTTATACTCTATAAGTTTATTGTCGAACAACAGGTGTTACCAAGTCATCTTTAATACTTAATATGTAGTGAATAAATGAGTTTGTCTTAGAATATTATTAAAGTATGACACTTTACATGAAAAGTAACTATATTTTTCATTACAATCATAGACTAGTTATTTATAAAAATCATTACATCTATTAAAAGGATATTGAAGAAAAAAAGTTATAAGCTCTCTTTTATCATCAGACTTTTACCCAACAACAAATTTATGTTATTGTAGTGTTTAACTTTCCACGGACATGTTTTGTTTCACACACTATTAATCTATGAGAGTTAGATTATATTTTATATCCATGTTCTCATACATGTAATCCTATTGTGGTTTATCTATGGTAACCATTTTACATCACTTTATTTCTTTTCATGTGATAGTTTTATTTACACTTTTTCTGATGTGAGACTTTTAATGATTATTCTGAGCCAAATTTTAAATTTGGGAAGAAGCAATTCCCAAAAGGGGGGAAGAATTTAACGTCCCAGCTAAATAAATAATATATCATATTTATATTTATTAAAATTTGTTAATTTAATATTCATTTTACATTAAAGGGGATTCTTTGTTCGATGGTGTACTATATACAGAACAATAAGTTTCTTCGAAATCATACATTGCACACAACATTGTGTTATACTGAAGAATAATAATATAATTACATTAATTTAAATGATAATTTACTCACAGTCATTTTATAGGAATGAATAAACATAACTAACTACAATATTATTACACATGTTTGTTAAATGTGGTTACATTTATCTAATAAATGTAAGAGGATTAAAATGTAAATGAATCTAATTTTAAGCATAAATACTCAATTATTCTTCAAATGGTCGATTTACCACCTTTTGGTGGTGAAACCTATTCAAAACATTTTATGGTCGCTATTATATACACTATTTTACAAAATAAAATTATTCTTTAGAAGCGTGACATAAAAAATTACTTGGGTAAAATTATCGGAATTTTTTTGGATAAAATACATTTATAATGAATTCTAAAAAATAATGTTCTTTTCTTCAAAATAGCCTTTAAATTCAATTTATTTATATAGTAATATTGACTTTTTAATTGGTTTTAAAGTGTAATTATATTATATTTTTACCATTTAATCCAATTATGTTCATTGAAAGTAATTTCACTTTGAAATTGGACATAAACAAATGTCAATCTTTTGATAGTTATTATTTATTAAA
The DNA here is from genome assembly GCA_963277665.1 of Viscum album. Lineage (NCBI taxonomy): Eukaryota > Viridiplantae > Streptophyta > Magnoliopsida > Santalales > Viscaceae > Viscum > Viscum album. The sequence continues at coordinate 1,004,573,001 of OY728119.1, read as the reverse complement.
AACTGGATTTCTGTTTTGACAAGAGGAATTAATTTTAAATTAATTATCTCAACTTATAGGTTTTTAATTTGGTAAAATAGAAATCATTTTTTAATTCGGAATATCACATTTTTATTAGGCTGAATTTTTGGTATTTTTCTGATATAATCAATTTTTGATGAATAGTGAAAACACTAAGTAGTTGTTGAAAAACAGATTTTTTCATTTAAATGAAATTTTATCACTTCTGTAAATTGAATTTTGAAAATACAACATACATGATTGTTATCATTATGTAATATTTGGTTCAATAGATTAAAATAATTTTTTTTGGTGAATAGTAACTTTTGACTTTTATGTACCACGAAATAGGTAAATAGTGTGATTCAAGTTAAAAACAATATTATAATAATATGAAATTACCATAACACTTGTACTAACCTTATTTAATGAGTCATGGATGACCAATACAATTATTTGGTGAGAAGTTTTTTACTTTGACATCCATTTCTATTGATAATGACATTAATAAATTTTTATTTAAATTAAAAATAAATATATTGTAAACGTGAATTGTTTTTGTAAAAAAATTAATGTAGGGTTATTTAATAGATATATTCAACTATAAATTTTCTTTTTAAATCTGAAAATATTTCCTAAAACAAGGTATTTTATATATAATTTTATCATTTCAAATAAATAAATTTATTTACTCAAACAATAATGATGCAGTGTTTACCTGATTCATTAATGATTTAAATAAATAAAATTATAAAAATTAAAAAAAATATCCAAAACCTGTCCAGTTGTTTTTTGATGATATTATTTCAAAAAATAGGCACTTTATTATAGACATTAATCTGTTTTGGACCTTTATGAACTGAAAATCATTATATAATAAAATAATATTTTCAAACAATCCTAAAGAGCCCCTCAGCTCACTAATAAAAAGACCCCACCTCTAACCAATTACTCACACCTCTCAAGAACCTTAGATCATCCATACTCTCACAAAATAAGCTATAAATATCTCTCTCTTCCACCTAGAATCCATACCTTAATCATAAGGGAATTCAAAAAAACTCTGTTGGTTCAAACCAAATGGAGTTACCTGATTTAATGGTAACATCTTCTCTTATGTTTTTTTATTTTAATTCTACAACCCCATTAACTTGTTTTATTCTATTCTTTTATAACAACACCAATATAATATGTATACTAGGTTGTTGATTTGATACGTATTCTAAATACACTTTCACACACCTTCATCTAATGGTTAAAAAATACTATTTTTGTGGATGACGAACTACATTCTCACGAAATGATGATTGTTCAATGTTCTTCTACCACCTCTTATGGTGGCCATTTAGATGAAACATTATTTACATGTGATATATATTATATTTATGTAGTCTCTATACATATATAATTTTCATTTATATCATACCCTTTTTGTTTCCATAGTGGGTAAATACAATAAGTTAATATGAGGAAGTACGGACTACCACCCCTTCAATGTGTTATGAATCATTAATTCCATTCATGGAACATATAAATGATGTAATTAAGGAATTTATATATTATATTATACTATAACTATAATATTAATATGTTTAATTATGTTTTCATTCCTTTAAATATAAGATAGAAATGAATGTAGCGTTCATGCATACATACAACTTAGCGTCTCCAGGAACGGAGAATTTCATTTCTTAATTCCAAATGTTATTTACTATTATTATTACATATATATATTGGATATATATTTTATATATGATATCTAAATAAGGAATATCATAATGGAGATAAGGTACTTTTGACCACATGAACATGTTGTAATTATTAGATGTTCTTTTTTGATTCAAGTGCCAAATATCGACTCAAGTACCAAATATCGACAAAATGACCATTATTAAATTAAATGATTGTATAATGTTTATTACAAGGTAATAAATGATATGAAATTAATAATAAAATTGAAAAATGTTCTTAACCAAGTATGAAATAACATTATATAATTATTCATGAGATTAAAGAACGAACGGGTCAATTCGAACACATGGTAAGGGGGTTTCATCTCACTTTTAATTCCAGTGAGATTCATGCTAATTTGGCAGTACTTATTCTTGTGTTGTAATGCCCCGAACCTGTTTAAACAGAGTCTATTCATTATTACATAACATTATAATCATCAAAAAAGATCACGTATTGAAATACCGATTAGTTTAGTACCCTTGGAAGTACTGGATACATTCATAAGGTTTACATTACATCATAAAATGGAAAACAACACCAACATTGTTTCCATAGAAATCACTGAGATTCCATAGACTATCCTTGCAGTTCAGTCATAATATACTTCTTTGTATCATCGAAAAAATAAACCATAGAAAGGGGTGAGCACAAATTCTCACAAAAGATAACAATATAGCGTAAACTTTTTTAAATAAGTATATTCATTTAAGACAACGTATAAAACGAAAAAAATCCTTTTAAACATAAACTTCAACATAATATGGAAAATATTAATCAAAATAATTCCATTTACGTACTCGCATGGATATTATACTAGTCAAATAATCACATGAAATATCAATAGCCACATTCATAATGATGGAATGCATAATGCCAGACTTTCATAACCACATAGTCAAGGCCTTGTGCCAATAATACAAATAATATTTTGTCAAGTCCTTCGGTGGAGACACTAGTTTGTCTCACGAGACCTACCGATTCATCGAGGAGCTATAGCGGGCACCACCTGTCACATACTAAGTCCAATGCTTTCGTCATATGAAAAGGTTTAAACAGAACATAAACATTCGTATTAAAACTAGCATATAAAATTGTCAATACATTATCCATAAACCATGAATGGTGTAAAAATAACACATCCACTGTCAAAAATAACACAAAGCATTCAATACAAAATGAAAGTTTTGTATCATAATAAATCAACTTCAAATAAGCATAAAATCCATAAAAGGATGTTGAAATCGAGGAAATCAAAACAATTTTGTAGAGAAATATTTTTTTCTACTTTGAAATCAGTTATAAAAACATTTATTTTAGAAAGTATTAATATAAGTTTGTAAGGGAAGCTTCGACTATGTTATAATGGCAGAATATAACCTCACTCTCCAAATAATTTAAAAAACATTCTTAATTTGAATATGTCAAAAATTTCAAAAAGTACCTTATTTGGAAAATAGAGGAAATATTCCATTCAAAAACATATAAGGTCCAATAAGGGTATAAATGAATTTAACCCATTTTTTAGAAAAAGAAAAAAGATTTAAATATATTTTTATGAAACATGGATGAGTATGATTAAGAGGTCCCAGTAGATACATACTTAAAAACAATCTCGGATAAATCAGATATAGTGAAATTAACCCTTACCTTGTAATTTTACTTGGTCGAGGGTAAGTTAACCTTTTGTATAATGGTGAAATAATTGTTATTAAATTATTAAAGAATCATATACATTAATATGATATAATATATGATCTTTTAATATTGCCTTGTAAATAATATTTTAGTATTATCGTCGTTTCGGGTGTCAACGGATTCATTTTCCATTATATGATTTGTCATATAAGTAATGTTTGTTAGGGATATGATGTGCCTAATTCATATTCATAATTATATTAAGTCATTAAAAATTACTTTTAATCATTAACTGAAAATTAGTCTTGAATGGATACGATGGGGAATGAATCTTATCACGTTCGTGGAGACGGAAATCTGTACGTACACACGAGCGACAATATCATTATTTTTATATTTAAATAATAGATAATAGGATGGTATATCATATATATAAATAATCATTTTCATGTTATAATTATTATATATATCAATTATACTTCATTATTATACCCATCATAATAATAATGTATTGAATAACAACTACACCACGACATGGATACGGTAAGCCGTACGTACACACGTTTGCTGACATGTAATTCAAAGGATAGATAGAATAATGAATATGGTTGTACTATATTTTTTATAACATAATATTATATATAAGATACTGGATTTATCATTTTAGAATGGAATCAACAATGAAAGAGTAAGTGGAATAATAAAGGAACTATAAGGAGGTGTTTAAAATATTTACCTCTACTTCGGGTTCATCTTATTGATTTGATCAAAAGGGATTCATAGGTTGGCTTTATGACCAATGAAAATCTTCAAGGATAAAGGTAGTAAATTCTAGAGGGTATTTTGGGAGGGGTTGGACGATCCAAGTGGGTTTGAATGTGTGAATGAGTGAGAAGGGGGAGTTCCATTTTATAAGAGGGGTTAGGGGCACCTTTAGAAAAGTTAGAAATATTATTTTATAACAAAATCATTTTTTATTTATAATGGCTCCAAAATAAATTATTTAAATGATAACGTTGGTATTCATTGATAAACACTCAAAATATAGGTTTTATATAGATTTTTTTCACTATATTATCCTTATCTTATATATTTAACTCTTAGTTAAATAGTTTGACATTTACCATTACTCTTTGTATTTTTATATTATATGGTTAATAAACGTACTATATACATCCAAGAAAACCCAAATTGCTTAATTTGTGATACACCTATCATTATATATATCGTTTGGACTAAACATTTATTTTTAAGAATAAAATATTAATTAATTATATAAAATTTGTTTTAAAAACTCTTTTATGTCAAGTTTTACACTATTTGGTATTCTGTTTTTGCTAAATTCATAACAGCAATATTACTTCGAAAAAATTTAATCAAACCAACCCTAACATGTCATTTTAACCTGTAAAATTTGTTGAATTCATAAAAAATCTCAAATTACATTTATTGGGATATTTAAAATATCAATTATGTTAATATTTCGTTAATTAGGTAATTACTGCATCATCACTATGACCTAAATAAATTAAGTTATTTAATGTCTAAAAAATATAAATAAAATATTATTATGTAGGAACTAATTTTATCTTACTAATGTATATTTTTTAGTCAAATATATCTTATGTGGTACTCAATATTAAAAATTGTTTAGTTATTAAACATTTATTTTAACACTTTTAACTCTTCTTTGAATTAAATAATAATAAATGTCCTAATCTAATCCATGTGAACCTAAAGGATCGTAATTTATTCCTAATTTTATTTTTGGTCAAATTACCTTTATCCAACAGAATTAAGAGATGAGTTAGGGTAATAATATTATCTTTTTTACCCTTAATTACCCTATTTACTTTTAACTGTGGTAAATAAAAGTAAAATGTTACTATTCACTAAAAATTATTTTCTTCTAATTAAACCACATTTTATATACTGATATCAACTGTGTCTCTAATATTTTTAAAATTCAACTTACAGAAGAGGTAAAATTATGTTTTATGTAAATTTTCAAATGCTATTGGGAGTTGGGTAAAAGATAGTTAAAAGTTAAATAAAATTTTTATATATCTAAACTTATTATAAAATGTCTCCAATAAATTAAATTGAAAATATCTAGGTATTATATATATTTTTACATAAAATATATTTAAATAAATAAATTATTATTTAAATAAAAATTCGGTTTTAAACGATAACTCTGTTTTTTCACTATTCATCAAAAATTGAAAGTTTTTAGAAAAATACCAAAACTTCACCCTAAGCTAATTACGATATTTAAAATAAAAAAATGAAGTCCATTTTGAAAGATAAAATTTATAAAATTTCAAAAAGTGGGTATTACTTTTCAAAATGGGTAGTTTGATTGGTTGTGTTGTGTTAGAACTCATAGTTGCGTACAACACACGATATTGTATTATTCATAGAGAAGTGTACCATGGAAGCTTGGGGTGTTACATTATCTCCTCCTTAAAATAGTTTCATCCTCAAATCTTCTAGAATATTAATGGATAAAAAGACTTGAGAGGTTCTTCATCATTAGTTCCTCGGGTTTCCATGTTGCCTCTTCCATCTTTTGTTTTCTCCATAGAACTTCTACTAGACGAGTCATCCGGTTTCTCAGCACATGTTCTACTGTATCAAGAACCTTGAAAGGATCTTCACAATAAGACAGATCGGGTTCCAGTTCTAATTCTTCATAGGTGTGTACGTGCATTGGGTTAGGCATGTATTTTCTCAATAGTGATACACGGAATACATCGTGAACTTTGGAGAGACCTGGCGGCATTTCCAAAAGGTAAGATACTGCCCCAATTCGTTCTAGAATTTCGAAAGGTCTGATGTACCTCGGACTTAATTTTCCCTTCTTACCGAAATGTATAACACCCTTCCATTGAAATTCCTCATGAAAACATGATCTCCAACCTGAAATTCCAAATCCTTCCTTAGGTTATCGGCATAGCTCTTCTTCCTACATTGAGCTTCTTTGATGTGGGTTTGGATTACCTTCACCTTTTCCATCATTCCCTCCATAGGTTCTGGTCTTACGAGTTTTCTTTCACCAAAATCATCCCAACAGGTTGGAGTGTGAAATCTCTTTTCGTATAATGCTTGATATGGTGTCATCAGAATACTTGAATGGAAGCTATTGTTATATGAATATTCTACCAGAGGAAAATATTGATCTCACATACCTTCAATGTCCAGTGAGAATGATGTCAACATGTCTTGTAATGTTAGAATAGTCTGTTCTAATTGTCCATCAGATTGGGGGTTATAGGCAGTGCTCAAACGAAGTTCAGTATCCGAGGATTTCTGAATAATTTTCCAAAATCTTGATGTAAAATGGGGATCATGATCAGAAATAATAAATAGTGGTACTCCATGAAGTCTTACAACATCATTAATATACAGTCTTGTGAAATGTTCAAGTTCTGAATCTTCTCTAATTGCTAGAAAATGTGATGACTTGGTATGACGATCAACAATGACCCATATTGCATAGTTCCTTTTGGGAGTCTTTGGTAGTCCCATGAAGAAGTCCATCATAATATTATCCAATTTCCACTCAGGTATGGGAAGAGGTTCCATGACTCTTCTAGGCTATTTCCTTCCAGCTTTCACTTGTTGACAAACCATAAAGCTTGACACAAAATCAGCAACCTCCCTCTTCATGTTGTCCCACCAAAAATGTTCCTTCATATCTCTATATATCTTAGTGCTACCAGGGTGTATATGAAAATTGAAACTATGAGCATCATCAAACAATTCCCTTTTTAGATCAGGTATATCAGGAGCACAAATTCTCTTCCCAAATTTCATAATTATATCTTCACACACAAAGTCACTGAATCTCCCATTATTCATATCTTTAATCTTCTTTTGAAACTCTTCATCACCGCTCTAAGAACTCTTTATCCTTTATAGTGAAGGTGGTTTGGAAACCATTTGAAAAATTATTTATGTTTCAACTTCCATGGTTATTCCTATATCTATCATCTCTATATCCCTAAAAATGGAATGGCTTTCAACTCTCATACTGTTCAAAACTCCATGATCCTTTCTACTCAAATCATTTTCCTCCTTATTTTCCTTCCCCAGGGGGTTTTTTATTGTGCAATCATAATCCATGAGTAGTTCAAGAAATTTACATTGCCTCATATTGAGTTCTTTATATGATAAAATATACGTCAAACTCCCACGATCAGTATAAATCTCACATTTTTCACCATAGAGATAGTGTCTCCAAATATTCAAGTAAATGATTACATCTACTAACTAAAAAACATGGGTATGATAGTTTTTCTCATGAATTTTTTACTGTCGTGATGCATAGGCAATAACACTATCATTTCTCATAATGAAAAAACCAATCCCTTTCTTTAATGCATCACTATAAATAACAAACCCATAATTCCCTGATGGTAGATTCAACATAAGAGCATTGACTATTCTTTCATTAATTCATCAAAAAATATTTCACATTCTTTTTTCTAAACAAATTTCAATCCATTACATGTAAGCTTGGTTAATGGGTTAGCCAATCGGGAAAGATTTTGGACAGAACACCGATAAAAACATGGTAAACCAATAAAACTACCTACCTCAGTTACACATTTTGGTGATGACCATTATTGGATTGCTATTATTTTAAAAGGATCAATGGAGATTCCATCTTTAGAAATGATATGGCCCAGAAAAGAAATCTATTGAATCCCAAATTCAAACTTGCTAAACATCCCATATAATTCATGTCTTCTAAGAGTCTTCAGTATAATGCACGTGTGATTTTCATGATCTTCATATATTTTGGAGTATACCAATATATCATCAATAAATACCACTAAAAAGTCATCAATATAATCCTTTAAAACTCAGTTCATTAGATCCATGAAGACATATGGTGCATTAGTTAGCCCAAAAGGAATTACTGTAAGCTCGTAATGCCCGTACCTGGTTCAAAATGCTGTTTTCTGAATGTCTTCTTTATTCACACACAACTGATGATATCCAGATCGAAGGTCAATCATTGAAAATTATTGATCTCCATGACGTTGGCAAACTAAATTATCAATGATAGGTAAGGGATACTTGTTCTTTATTGTTATAGCATTGATCTCACTATAGTCAATGCACAACCTCATAGATCCATCTTTCATTGTAACAAAAAGGGTAGGGGCTCCCAATGAAGAAACACTAGGGCGAATAAATCCCTTATTACTCAATTCCTATAGTTGTTTCTTTAGTTTCACTAATTCCACAGTGGCCATTCTATAAGGGGTCTTCGATATGGGCCTTCATCCAAGAATTAAATCAATGGAAAACTCAATTTCTCATTATGGAGGTTGTCCAGGTAAATCTTATGAAAAAACATCAACATATTCTTTCATAATAAGTACATACTCTATTTGAACATTCCTTTCCTCACCCGTAGATATTTCATTCTCTTCTTCCCCAATAATTGAATTTAGTTGAGCTAATGGTGGTGGATCTTGATTAAAATTAGGTGGTGATTCTTCTTCTCTAAAGATAAGGTGTACTTTATTATCATCATAAAAAATAGTAGCATCCTTCTAATTTCAACAAATTTTTGCATCATGGTCTGAAACCCAATCCATACCAAGGATTATATAAAATTCAATCATGGGTATGAAGATGTAATTAATAGATAAAGTAAATTTATATGCCCTGATGGGGGTTGATTCACAAGACATTATTGCAATAATACTCCCCTTAAGAGTTTTTCCTGACATCTACCTTGTTAAATCAAATTGAAAATATCTAATTTTCATAGCAAACTATGATGATATGATACAACATGATGATCAAGAATCATATAAATCATTGTCTAAAGTTGAGGAATCCATTAAATTACTGACCACCAACTCTTTCGACGATTCCACATCAGTAGTAGTGATAGCATAAGCCTGGCCTTCATCCCTTGGTATTTTCTGAAGTATGTCCCCCGGACACATAGGAAATTAATTTGTGCAATGACCCTTTATCTATAATTGTAGCATTCAACATTGATAGCCTATTTCTTCCCCTTGCAATCACAAGCTTGGTGGCCTTTTTCACCACACTTGTAACAGACTCCAATTCCCTTCAGTAAAGTTCCAAGGTGTTTCTTCCAACATTTACCACAGTATGGATATTAAACATTTCCATTCATTCCCTTATTTCCATTTACAGAGTATTTAACAGATCTCTTATTCTCTTTTTTTGCTTTAACATCATATGACTTAGAGATTTGTTTTTCTATCATGATAGAACAAGAGACAATATCTTCGTATGAAAAAAATGATTGTGAGTCTAATGCTTGACAGAGAAATTGTTTTAACCCATCAATGAAATGATCAATCTTACTTCATGGGTTACGTATATAATCTTCTTAATTCCTTTCAATCCTTGTTAAGTTAGATTCATACTTTGCGACATTCTCATCCTCCATTTTCCTCAGACTCAAAAATTGTCTTTCCATATCCACTCGATGTTCATGATGAATGTATTTTTCTATGAAAATTTATTTAAACTCCCTCCATTCCATATTTGATACATCAAAATCTTCCTTTGTGTTGTGAATCAATGACCACCATTGATCAACATCTTCAGTGAGGCGATGAACTGCCATGAAAACATTTTCCATTTCGCTACTCCCCATGGTGTGGAATATTTTTTCTAAGGGATATATCCATTACTCAGCTACTAGGGGATTTGTACCCCTATTGAATTATGGTGGTAGTTTACTCATGAATCGATATAACATTGATCCTCTATGCTGCAGATCAGGGTGCTCTATATGGGTATGTTTATTATTCCTAACCTGAGTGAGTTGTCCCAATATTGTGATAAGCTGATCAACACCAGTTGTATCACCAACTCCACTATAATTATCTTTGGTAGGAGGAAAATCCCTACATGGAGTGCGTGCATTGGTATGGGTTCAATTCCATCCAATAGGCGCCATTTCTAAGCAATGGCATAAACTAGATTAGTTTATGAATCAAAATACATAATTTAAATCGTGTAAAACACTTAACAAAAATTCAGCAGATTATGGATATAATCCATAATGATAAAAAAAATTCTTTGAGGAAGTATAAAATCATAAAATCTTCATAATGATTTGTAATTAAAATGAGGATTATCCTAATAATATCCCCAGGGTGTGTCGTGACCAAGAGCGCATCAAGGGCCGTTGTTGTGCACCAGTTCCCGTTCGAGTCTAGCTCAAATCGGTGTTTCGGGTTTTACCCCTAGGGACATCTGTCCTAGAGCCGCCTCAACCTGCTCGTATCCAAACAGTTATGTATTTCTTTGAAAACTCACAAAATCATTACCATAACAAAATTATAGAAAGTTCTTATGTACTAATCCACAATGTATAACTTAGGTTAATGTTTCTAATCATAGTTTACCTAAATCTAGATTCCAAGGTTTGTGCTAAACTTCCTTTGATACCAACTTTTTGCCCCAACCCTCGTTACCCAGAGTCGGCGCATTATTACATAACATTGGCAATGATCACAAAAGATCATGTCTCGAATGACCGATTAGTTTAGTACCCTTGTAAGTACTAGATACTTTCATACTGTATACATTACCTCATTAAATGGAAGACAGAAATAACATTGTTTCCATAGGCAACACTAATATCCCATAGACTATCCCTACCAATCAGTCATAATATACTTTTTCGCATCCTGGGAAAAAATAAAACATAGAATGGTGTGAGCTCAGATGATCAGTAAGGATAACAATATAGCGGAAACTTTCATAAATAAGCATAAACATTTATGGAAATGTATAAAACCAAAACAAAAGACATTTAAACAAAAACACCATCATAATATGGAAAATATAAATCAAAATAATTCCATTTACCTACTCATATGGATATTCTACTAGTCAAATAATCACATGAAATATCAATAGCCACTTTAATAATGATGGGATGCTTAATTCCAGACTTTCAAAACCACATAGTCAAGGCCTTGTGCCGTGAATACAAATAAGATTTTGTCAAGGCCTTGTGATAAGACACTAGTTTGTCTCATGAAACCTACTGATGAATCGAGAAGATATAGTGGGATCCTCCCATCACTTACTATGTTCAATGCATTCCTCATATGAATACTTTTAAACATAACATAAACATTCATAATAAAACAAGCATACAAAATGTCACTACTTTATACATAAACCATGAATGGTGTAAAAATAACACATCCATAGTAAAACATAACACACAACCTTCAATTAAATATGGAAGTTTTGTATCATAATAAATCCACTTCAAATAAGCAAAAAATCCATCAAAGGATGTTGAAATAGATGAAATCAACACATTTTTTTAGAGAAATATATTTTTCTATTTTTTAATCATTTATGAGAACATTTAAACTGGAAAAAAAAATTTATAAGATTGTAAGGAATGCTTTGACAATGTTATAACTGTGGAAAATATCCCCACCCACCGTATAAGTTAAAAAACATTATTACCTTAAATTTATAGAAAAGGTCAAAAAGTTACTTGTTTGGAAAATGATGGAAATATTCCTTTCAAAAAAATAAAGTCAAAAAAGGGTATAAATGACTTTAACCCATTGTCTAGTAAATAGTAAAAATGTTTTGAAGTATATATTTATGAAACATAGATGAGGATGATAAGGAGGACCCAGTAGATACATACATAAAAACAACCTCAGATAATAAAGAGATTGTAAAATTATCCATTACCTTGTAATTTTCCTTTGATGAGGGTAGTTTATCCTCCTGTATAATGGTGAACTGATTGTTATTAAAATATTCAATAATCATATACATTAATATTCTGTCATATATGATCTTTTAATATTTCTTTATTAATAATATTTTAGTATTATCGTCGTTTAGGGTGTCAACTGATTCATTTTACTTTATATGCATTGTTATGTATGTAATTTTTGTTATGGATATGATGTATATTATTAATATACAGAATAATAATAAGTATTTTATCCTTAATTTTCATCATAAAATGAATATTATTCATGAATAGATATTATGGGGAATGAATCTCATCGCGTTCGTGGAGACGGTAATCCGTACGTACGCACGAGAGACAGTCTCAATCGTTTGATATTAAAATAATAGATACTTGGATGTTATATCATATATAAAGAATCATTATCATGTTATATTTATTATTTAAATCAATTATACATCATTATTATACCCATCCAAATAATAATGTATTTAATAACAACTACACCGCGATGTGGAGACGGTAAGTCATACGTACGCATGTTTGGTGACATGTCATTTAAATAATGTATAGAATAATGAATATGGTTGTACCATATTTATAATAAAATCATAGTATATAGAAGATAACAGTGTTATTATTTTAGAATGTAAACCACAAATAAAGTGGAAGTGGTAGAAGAAAGGAACATGAAAGTTGTGATGAAATATTTATCTCTTCTTTGGGTGTTCCTTTTGATTTGATCAAAAGGGCTCCATAGGTAGAATTTATGACAAAAGGAAAGCCACTAGGATTACGGGAGGAAATTATAAAGGGTATTTGGGCATGTTTTGGGTGAGATAAATGGATTTGAAGGTTTGAATTAGAGGGAAGGGTGAGTTCCCTTTTATGAGAGGGGTGAGGGGCACCTTAGGAAATGCCAGAAATATTAGTTTATAATAAACTCATATTCAGTTTCTAATCGCTCAAAAATAAATTATTTAAATGAAAAGGAGGGAATGGGTCGAAAAACACTCAACCAATAGGTTTTAGGCAGGTTTGAGACACTATATTAACCTTATCTTTTATATTTAACTCTTAGTTAAATAGTTTGACATTTACCATGTCTCTTTGTATTTTTATATTTTATGGTTAATAAAGTTACTATATACTTCCAAGAGAAACCCATGTTTTTCATTAATGATACAAATATAATAATATATGACCTTTTCTATAACCATAGATATTTAGGAATATAATATCAATTAATAATATATTATTTGTTTTAAAAACTCTTTTATGTCAATTTAGACACTATTTGGTATTTTGTTTTTTCTAAATTCATAACAACATTATTTCTTCAAAAAAATCATCTAACACCCCTTAACATGTAATATTAACCTATAAAATTCTTGGAAATCATAAATAGTATCAAATTGCATTTATTTGGATATTTATAATATCAATTATTTTAATATTTCATTAATTAGGTAATTACCGCATCATAATTGTGTCATAAATAAATTAAATTACTTAATGCCTAAAAAATATAAATTAAATACCATTATGTAGGAAATATTTTTATATATTTATTGAATATTTATAGTCTAATTTATCTTATGTTTATCCCTATATTAAAAATGGTTTAGTTATTAAACTTTGAATTTAACGCTTTTAACTCTTATTTGAATTAAATAACAATAAATGTCCTAATCTTCTCCCTGTGGACCTAAAGGATCATATTTTATTCCTAAGGATGTTATGGGTCTAATTAAACTTATCCAATAGAATTAGAACTTCTGTTATGATAATAATAATTTCATTTTTACCCTTAATTACCCTATTTACTTTTAACCGTTATAAATAAAAGAAAAACTTTACTATTCACAAAAAATTATTTTCATCTTATTTAAAAACATTTTACTTACAGATATCAAATTTTTCTCCAAGATTTTTGAATTTCAACTCACAAAAGTGGTAAAATTATGTTTTATGTAAATTTTCAAATGCTACCAGGAGGTCGGTAAAAGACGGTATAAATTTCATTAAAATTTTTATATATCTAAAATTATTATAAACCGAGTCCAATGAATTATGTTGAACTTAAATATGTATAATGTATTGATTTTTACCAAATATAAATTTAAAGAATTTAAATATTTATTTAAAAAATAATTCCTCTTTATATTATAACTTAGTGTTTTTCACTATTCATCAAAAATTGAAAATTTTCAGAAAAATACCAAAAAATCACCCTAAGATAATTTCGATATTATGAATCAAAAAATAAAGTCCATTTTGAATAATAAAATTTATAAAATTTTAAAAAGTGGGTATTATTATTCATAACGGCTACTTTGATTGGTTGTCGTGTGTTAGAACTTGAAGTTGCGTAAAACACACGCTATTGTAATATTCAAAGAGAAGTGTTCTACGGATGCTTGGGGTGTTACTTGTGTGGTGTATGTATTTTCCATGATTGTATTATTTTTGTAATATAATTTAATTTATGGGTATTTAGATCTTCATTGTATGATCTTTCTTTCATGTTGTGTATGATTCATAAGTTACCAAATCGGTATGGGAACCTTACACCCTTTTCTTTTAGTCAAAGAAATATATTGTGTTATATATTTAAATTTAAATTTCAAAATTTTGGGATATGTTAATCTATATACTAATTGATTTAAATTTTATTTCCATGTGATTAGAGTCCATTTTCTCTCTCACAAACTCATTTTCTAAATTTTTTAGTGACATCATTAGGGTGTCAAATTTTTGTATGTGAACTCCTTAACACAATTTCCATTCATTGGGATAAACTTTTACTTCATGATTTTGAAATTATAAGAATATGTTGGAATGATATCTAGTTTTTTACACTTAATATCGACTTGTATTTTTTGTATTTTTATTTTCCACACATTATTATGTCATTGATGTATCCTTAATATAGTGGTGCAATATTTGTAAGGGACTTTGTCTCAATTTAGATTCTAGGGAGATTTATTTGTTATTATACACTAATTAACAACTATATAGTGTATATAATTTTATTGACATATTAAATCATGAATCTTATTATTATTATGATATTATAATAATTGATTAATGTTATTCCTCAATTATTTATATTCAACCATCTCTCATTTATTTGGGAACTCTTTAACTAAAATATCATTTTAAATGTTTTAAATAATTATATTTCAAAATATTTCTCAATAATGTCCATGTTTTCAAAATGGTTTTTATGATTTATTTATATGGGCAATAATGTCATAAAATGTTAATTCCTTTAAAAATTTTGATGTCATATGGGACACTTTGATTCAAAAATCACATTATTTAATGTTTTAAATGGTTTTGAAAATGGGTTGGACAAAGAATTTATTATGTCAATATCTTGAAATGATATATTGTCCTTGAAATTTGGAAATTTTATCTTTCCATAATTTTATTTTTATGATTTTTGAATTTTTTATAGTCATTGGTAATTGTTTATGTATACAGCTAGTTCCGTGATTAACGTAGTGGAGGTGAGCCCGAGATATCTCTCCAATGCATTGGGCTACCTGACGTAGGTAAATGTTGATGTTTCTGCTAAAAGTCTTAGGGAATATATTGTGATGAGTATTCCAATTGTAACTCCCTATGTAGCTATTAATTGTACAACATAAGTATGTTATGTATGTTATAAGTAACCTTTATGATTTATGATTTCTGTGTGTTATTCATAATTATTATCATATCAGGAGGTATGTTATGATTGAAATGTATGGATTCTTTGTGTTGTATTTATTGATGGGTTAAGGTTTTCTTCCCATATTTTATAACCCATAATGAGATTTTTATGTTCATACCATGTTTTGAAATGTTTTTCACATGACATAAAGATGAATAGGGTCAATGATGGGATCGAGTAAAAGTCATGATGTCTAAAACATCGTACTAGGCATGTTAAATTTTTTACGAGTTTTTCTTTTATAAAAAAAAATAGATATTTAGTTGAAGTGTTTACATTGTAATTTTTGAGATGTAATGTAATTATTATGGCCTAATTCTCTAATACTCTAAATGTTAAATGATCCTTAATGTGAATTCTTGATTTAAATGAATATTATGAAATGATTATGACCAAGTCCTTAAATAGACAACAGCAAATTGCCTATGGTGGAACTTCAATCGCACATAAATTCTTTAAAGAGGGTCATGAAATATTTAAGACATTAGATCATTGGCCTAATAAAACTAGTCTAATAGCCACGACATACTTGAAGAGAATAGTAAATGTATATGGGGAACCATTGACAGGTCTCCATGAAGCACATTTCAATTAAACCACTTACCACATACTTTCACACCAAAATCCAAATAAGAATTCAAACTCAAAAATTAATCAATATAAAAGGAATATCAGATCCAAATTACACACATCAAGCCTTTCCAAAACACAAGCATACATCACACAATCATTGGTTATTAAAACACCAAATTTTTCCTTTACCAAAATTTTTAATAATAAATGAAGGTTGTGGGATTCACAAACACTAGTGGTGTCTTGTGGGCCTCAAACATGAATGTTCTCATACCACACTGGCACCCACCTCATTTCAATTTAGGAACTCATCCATTCATACCATTAACCATTTATCTTCCCATATATACCCATGCACGCGTTTTCCCATGAGAACACCAGGGATCAAAAACCAAACTTCTTCATTTTTGAAAACCAAAATGTTCAACCCACACATTTCAAACCATTCACATCATTTAATTTTTAAACAGCTTAATTCTAAAACATTTTTCAAGAACAAATAATTTTTTCTTAAATAGAAAATATCCACAAATACAAAACAAAGATATAAGGAATGATGCAAAATGAAACTTCTGTCAATAGGTGATAGGGAAATATGGTTATATGCCATATTCCAATCACGCCACTACCATGTAATGTATTCTAGGTCCACATCCCCAAATCCACATGGAATTCCAGAGACTATGATTTCCTTGGGACCACTGAACCTACTCTATTTTCATTTCCACTATACAAGATTTTCTACAATAACCAATGACTCAGTCAAACCTCAACTTACCATCGAAATAGAGTCCCACCACGAGCTGTGATGGTCATTCACCTTACTTGTATCTCGGATGTCAAGTCTCGATATCCTTAACTATTGGCCACCCTAAATCTATCCCAAAATAACACGGCCCATGATAGCAAACCCCTATGATATAATTTGGTCAAAATACCAGGTCGGGAAACCTGGTACCCATACTGGTCTGCGACAAGGCCCAAGGGGCGTTCCCGATCCTCACGAGCATGAATAAGTTCTTGAGTATCAAGAGTAACAATATAGAATGATTTACCCAAAATTAAAGATAGAAAAAACATACAATATATATAAATAAATGCTTGAAAATAGAACCAAACCAGACCTTAACATCGGACCAAACATAAATTTTACCACTCCACCCAAAACGGAAGGAAATTTGAAACGATAATAAAACTATCTCTTATATCTTGACCTTCACAAAACGTGAAGAGACACTTACTCAAACCACCTTCATCAGGGCTATACAAGAATAACCATTGACTACCCAAACCACCATCACTATTAACGGTGACTCATCCTAGGATTCACAAATAAAAAGGTCAACATATAGCTAAGGGTGTATGTAGGGTGTGAGCCATGATCCCAATATGATAACACTTAATAAAAATGATTCCATGAATAACCATTAAATGAAGAATACAGTATCTCATTATATAATGAAATTAGAAATAAATTATGGAACAGTAAATAAGGAAAACAATTTTAACCATAGTTGGTTTAAATGAAAAAAAATTTAAAGGCAACAACATAAGTTAAAGCACATCCACATAATTACTATTAAGATAACCAATGTTTCATGCCAGTAATAATAAAGTCAACAAGCAGCACCAAAACTTTGAATGGCCTCATGAGTGTTAGATAGTGTGTGTTTCTGTATCTTCATAACTCGATAAAACATGGCCTAAAAATCATGAACCTCAGGATACGTGTCATAGAAACAATGACCCTTAGTAAACGGGGAAAATAAACCATGACCCTCAGTCATTCATATGTTTAGTTAGTGTTGTTGTCGTCAATCCTACAATGTGAAATTGGTACGAAGCCACCTTGGATGACTATCCCACTAGTCTAGTCCACCTTCCAAGCTACCCAGTAATCTCTCTTTATTCTCAAATAAGTCTGGAGATCATAATATGTGGACATCACATAAACAAGTCATTCAAAACCCCACACATTACAAGATACCATTTACACCATCAATTCCTCTTCTAAAATCCAATATCACATCACATTTCACATTTTTACATAAATTCCAAACAAGGTACTTACCCACACAAAAAATCACAATTTACACACCCAAATTCCATTTCTAAACATGACTCGCAACAAAACCTTGTTCACGAATGGTTCACTCCATTTATATTATTTGATAAACCCCTTTAAAAATTTATAAAACATTTCTAAATGAGTATCTTCGGAAATTACACATGATAACACACTAAATATTCCCATTGGGAATTAAGCACAGACCAAAAACTTATTCGAACATAATCTTCATAGTAGGCACCATCAATTAATAAAATTTCAATTTTTCAAGAAAACACACTCACAATTAGACGATCACAAAGATAATTTATTAAGAAATTTCAAAAATGTGTCGCATGTCTTTAAACACCAAAATGCACTCAAACCCTCTTCAATGAAAAACGAAATTTGAAGCCACTCCCAAAACACACAATTTAACTCTTCCATATTCAAACTAACTAAATTCACAATTTTGAGAACACTGATAAGTAGACCAATGTTGGGTTTTACAACAAAACACTTTAACATCACATAAATACTATGCTAACATACAAAATTCAAAACAAATCTTAGTATAAATCAAATTCACAGCATGTAAACTACATTACAATTGTGATAAATTAATTAAATTAAAAAACTAATTCCCCATAAAATTTATGACAAAATTTTCAAAATATTTTATATGACTCAAAATTATAAAAATACAATAAAAATTCCACTAGGACTCAACGAAAATTGACGCTATACCAGAACATAATTTTTTTAATTTTTAAATAGGTAATAAACATTTCAACATGAATTCTCACATAAACCACACCTATATAACATATACATTTCATCACTAATATGACCCAAACTGTTATTAAGGAAATTTTTTCTTGATCTAATTTATGGTCTTATTATGTAAAATGGTTATGTAAAACATATGCACTTTTATGGTTTTATGTTTTTGGATTTTAAAATACTGTTAAGAATCTCGATTATTTCTAATATATCCATTTAATAATGATCACATGATTAGTATAAATATATGGCCTTATTAAATCCAATTTACTCAGAGAAATGAAGTGATGACATTATCTAATAGAATTGATTTTTTCAAATCCCATTTGATGGATATAAGAAATTAGGTGGAGTCATTATTCATCACTATGGACCAAGCCAATACTGAGCTTCAATATGTTTTACTTGAATGGAACAACATGTGGTAGTAGTGGAAGTTGATAGCGATTACCAGACGATCGATGTTATTCAAGCCACCCTAATAGTCTATCATCATCTCACACCTTACCCTTCATTCTTATGCATGTTATATAAGAGGGTTATGTAATGAGACCATAGTCCTATTATTATAAACATTATTTTTCTGTAGAGAATGGACATTTATGTTATTATTAATACTTTCTATTTAGTTTTTAAATAAAAAATTTCATTTTTAGTTGATTATGAATTCTATTTTGATGAATGAATGAAAGTTTGAATTCAATAATATTTTTATAAAATATTATCACTAAATTTATTTTAATTAAATACAAAAGTCTATATAATTATAATGAACAAAATTGTTGTTTTCACTAAGGTTTAAAGAAATTTTTTTAGAAACCCATAAATTTTTGATAGATGTGAGATTATATTTTCAAAGAAAAAAGTCAAACTTTCATAAAATCATTTAGATAAAATGAATATTATTTTGTAATCCTAATGTCAAAATTATCCAATGGTAAATGTTTCATAATTTTCTAGGACAGTCAAATTTTGGAATAATGATGATATACCGTTTAATTATATAATGTTTTTTATGACAACAGAATGACACAATGGTGATTTAATAAAATACTACAAAAAGGTTGTTCTACCAATATATGTTTTATCTATAATATAATGTTATTTTAGATTTGTTTTATTAATTTTATATTTCCTTAGTAGACCTTCCAAGACCAATAAAACATTTTTATAATTAAAAATTCATTCCTTGAGAGTGTGAATCACCTCCACATAAGAAGCCTAAAATTTTAAAAAGTTCCGCCATTGGCCTTAAAAATATAGTTTTCCACACCCCATTTACGAAAACCATTGGGAAAAACAATGGGATGGTTTGTGGTATTGATTAGCTTAATTTGTCGTTACTAAAACCAATATAATAAATAATCCCCCCACTTTTCATTTATAATCCTACACAAGATAACAATTCATCTTCCCTAAATGCCTTTGAAAATCGACCAACCTATACTCTCCTCTCTATATAATCCTCCCAAGATTCTTAATGCTCCCACAAAGCCTCTGTGAAGCCTCTCCTACACCTTTGGGATCCCATTTCCTAATAAGAGATTATTCTTTTCTCATTTTATCCATGTTTTTTAATATTATTATTACCTTTTATTCGTCAATTATAAATGTTGGGGTATGATTTCGAACATTCCCTATACTATTCTTTTTTGGTTTGAATGATATGTGAACCCTTTCTTTCTCATCGATTCCCTCCATGTATACCCGTTACCATGGAGAAATGCTGTAAGGGAATTCATCCTTTCGAATTTTTTTCCAAAATTCATTATGTTGTTATGTACTTATATTTTCAGCTACAAATTTTTGGATATTCTTTTACACCACCCCCATACATCCCTCCTTATGTTTTAGTGATGACATAAATCTTTATCTCTCGTTAATTTCTCCCATGAAAACTTGTTACCATGCCAAAATTCCATATGGAGTTTCTCTATTCTCATTTAAATTCAAAAAAATTATTTTATATTATGCATATAAATTCCATTACATAAGTTGGGACATGTATCTAAATGAACCTCTACTATCCATTACTAGAAAATATTACAGGGAACCACTTTCTCAATCATCAACCATTTTTTGAATTTTTATTTCACAATGTTATGCTGCTAAAACTGCATCACGATTTTTAAATCCAAAGCCACTGTGCAGTGAATACCATGACCATCTATCTACTAAGGTTATTCAACATTATGAAAATTTAATTAGGGATTATAGTATTTAATTTAGGAATTCTATATTCCTTTTAAGTGGAATAAATGATGAAATCTAATTAATCTATGTTATATGATCCATGTGGCACACTTATGCACTAAATAAAATGATTAAGAAGATTGTTCCCTAACAGTGCTCCAATGTATTGGGTAAAGATTAGTATCATGATACCTCAAGTGAAATGATGGTTTACTAATTATAATTCATGTTCAATTAGGGTTTATTCATGATTCATGTGTAATGAGCATAAGCTAATTCTAATACCATGATAAGTGTTGATGCCACATTTACATGTTAAGATAATCATGCAGTATCATGCCTTTATGTTCATGTTTGTTCTATGCTCCATCAAAATTCCTATTACCTAAGATTTATTGTATTATTCATTTTATTCTTTTATTACTCCCTTGTTGGACTTTATATCTCACCATTTTCTTATATGTGTCTTCATGTTATCCCATGCAATGCTAAGTACGAGGGAATGTAGTGGTCATGTAATGGTAGTTTTCAATAAAATTGATGGCTTTCATGTTTTAAGTTGTTTTGTAATGTTCACATTCCCCAAAGACACTAGACCACTCAATCATCCATTTTGTATCATGTGATTATTTTATGTAATAAGTCATGTTTACGTGTTTAAAAATGGTCAGGGTTATTATAGTTGGAATCAATGGATAGGTTTTGTTATTTTTTGAATTAAGATTAGAAAACCATAATGAAGCCCTAGAGATAAAAATATGTATAATAAAAACATCCCTAAAATTTGGTGAGAATTTAGTATGTGTTATATCAAGAAAAAACATCCATGTCTGGATAGGAGCAGGTAGAGGCAGCTTTGGAAATATGTACCAAGGAGTGAAAACTCTGGCAAGGAGTTTTTTGCATGACCTGGGATATCTCGGTACACAAAAACTGGCCTTGCTGCACTCTTGGTTATGAAACTCTCAAGGGATATGGTTTGGTAAATTCATAAGTGTATTATGAACCATTATTAAGTGAATAAAAAAATTCCAATAAGAATATTTGTTGGGAGGTAGATCCTAAATAACATATATTGAAGCCTAGGAATTCATATGTTAAAGAAAGAAGTGTAATTTATAAGTCATCCTTTTTTATAACCCTTTATGTGTTACCCCCAACTTTTCTTTTATTACATCCAATAGATGGTAATAGAAGTACACGGGTTAACAACGAAGGAAAAGATCAATGTCATGACTATTCTAATGAGATGCCCAAACCAATAAGAGAGGGAATCAAAAACATTGACACAATACTATCTCATTTAACTCATGTTTTGAATAGAAATATGGGTCAAGAGGAACATTCAACCCCCACCCCCAATAATGAACAAGTCACAATATAGAGTTTCATGAGACAAAGGCCTCCATCTTTTAAGGGATCATCTAGTCCCTCAAACACCAAACACATGATCAACACCTTTGAGATGATCTTCTCCATCATTCAATGTTATAATCAAGAAAAGGTTCTTCTGTCTTCATATCATATGGAAGTTGATGATGATCAAAGGTGGAAATCGATAACAAAATATTTAGCCTAATGAAGAGATCAAGGCATTGAATTGGGATGATTTCTGGAAGTTATTTTTGGATAAATATGTTTCATGCACCCTCTGAAAAAATATGGAATGAGACTTCTTTTCCCTCATGAAAAAATATAATGAATACATTGGTGCGTATGGGGAAAACATCACAAGGCCCAAACTATGTGACTCTAGATTTGTCATTACTTCTAAAAATCAAGGTCGAACACTTGTTCGGTGGGCTAAAACCTCACCTACGGAAAGCCCTAGCAATTTGTGACTTCGAGAGCTATGGAAAAATTGTCTGATGTTCCCTCAAAGATAAAATTGGGATCAATGAATCTCAAAGGTATCATGAGGATAAGAAGCATAAGGTGGAATTTAATTATGTTGATTTGATGGATATATCCAACAATACTATGAAAATGAAGCACAAGACATACCAATGGTGTGTAAAGAAGCACCCTGGAAACTTCCTGATTGGGATGAGGAAATTCATTAGGTGTTGCAGGGAAGGGAAGCTGGATATTAACTTCTGAAAAGAGAAACATGTGGCTGCAACATATTAAGGGATCACTCTTTTTGACCCTCAACACATTTTTCATTGCCTCAAATGCAAAGAAACTGAGAACCTTGAAAATTAGTGCCCTAATCAAATGGTTTTCGGAGGCAACCAACAAACTCCAAGAAAACATGGTTGAGGTTTTTCTATCCCTACCTCCGATTTGAACCCCAAAAAACGTAGTGGTGAAAAGTACTCTAGTTATTCATTCAATAATAGTTAACTTAATTGCTTACTCTATTTATATGTATTCTTTTATATCCCGAATGATTATTTGAACAATCTCAACACCCCCACAAATCATGGAAGTAATGATTCCAGTGAGTTTGTAAAATGAGTAAATCACTGAATTCCATTAATATAAATACTCCCCTATAATAATTTGTGGAATGAACTTTCTGGAAAACTGCATCATACTTCCCCTGGTGGAATTTCGTGAAATTATTAGCATGGATTGGATTTCGTTATATATATCAAAAATAAGTTTCCAAGAGAGGGAAAACACTCTCTATATAGATATTCGACCCTCAGTTCTACACAAGTTGAAGGAAGAAGTTGATTCTTCATTATCACCATCATTTGACGTATGTATTTTACATCCCTATGAGATTGTGTATCTAGATTATATGATTGAGTCTAAAGAAGCTACAATCCTTAAAGGCATGCCTATAATGAAGGAATTCACTAAAGTGTTTCCCAAGGAATTGCATAGTCTTCCTCTGAGAAGAGATATAGAATTATCAATTGATCTTATACCTGGGGCATTTCCAATATCCCAGACTCTGTATACAATGGCTGTTATAGAGCTTGAGGAGCTAGAGAAACAACTACTTGAGAATCTGGATAAAGGGTTTATATTCCCAAGTGCTTCACTATGGGGTTCACCATTCCTCTTCATCAAGAAGAAGGATATGTCGATGCTCCGTTTAATTGATTATCATGAGCTCAACAAAAACACAATAAATAATAGGTATCCTCTACCTAGAATGGATGAATTTTTAGTTCAGCTACATGGAGCATAATACTTCTCCAAGGTCGATCTTCGATTGGGATATTATTAAGTAAGGGGGGAGAAGGATGATATCCCCAAGACTACATTTCATACAAGATACAAGCACTATGAATTAATATTAATGCCATTTCCACTCACTCATGCTCTAAAAATATTCATGTACTTGTTGAATATAGTCTTTAGAGATTACATTGTAAAATTTGTGGTTGTCTTTATAGACGATATTATGACATAATCTAAAACCAAGGAGGATCATGATGAGAATATATGAATTGTACTAGAGACCATGCTAATGGAGAGTCTCTATGAAATTTACACCAAGTGTTTTTCTAGTTGAAGGGGGTCTCATTCTTGGGTCATATCATCACAAGCAACGTGATATCTGTGGATCCCTCCAATACCGCTGCAATAGAGGGATGATTGAGGCAAACATCATTAAAAAAATATCATAATTTCATGGGGTTATCTAGATATTATCACCAATTTGTGAAACATTTCTCACATTTGTCCAACCCCATACCAATATAACTTATAAGGGAGTAAGGATTACATGGTGTGATCAATGCAATGAGAGCTTCATGGAGTTGAAAATGAGGCTTATCAATGCGCCCATACCCACATTACCCTCAAATGGTGAAATTTTTGTGGTATTGAATGATTCTATGAAGAAGGGCATGAGTTTTTTGTTGATGAAAAATGAAAAAGTCATTTCATATTCTTCGATGAAATTGAATTCTCATGTGAAAAACTATCCAACACATGATCTGGAGTTGGCAGTAGTGATATTCACTTTCAAAATTTAGCGGCATTACCTCTTTTGGGAGAAGTGTGACATGTATTTGAACCAAAAAAGTCCATGTATATACTCACACTGAAAGAGTTAAAAATGTGGCAATGAAGATGGTTATAGAATATCAAAGACAATGACTACCTAATCCATTACCACCTTGGGATGCGAACAAGGTGGCAAATGATCTATGTAGAAAGGACACATCAATTTTAACATTAATAAGAATTTAAAATGATATAATCTTCTTATATTTGATAAAGATGGACATGGGAATCTTAAAGAGTGGAACATAATCAATTTGTTCACAAGTTATTGCTCAACAATACATTTTGGAATGATTAAAGGATGCTCAAAAGGATGATGTGGGAAATCAGAAGAAAGTTGAAACTATCAGTAAATTGAAATACTCGAAGATAAATGTTAATGAGGAATTAATTGTGATATTTTGATAAAGACTATATGTTCCAGAAAATTTAAGGTTATAGAATGATCATTTGGATGGTTCAAATAGATAAAACTTCTCCATCCACCCTGAAACACAAAGATCTACTGAGATATCCAATTGCATTATTGGTGGGATAACATGAAGAAGGATATTGTCTTACAAACACTGCACATTTCATTACAATTCAAGAGGATTTTTCATTAGATCAACTAAAAAAGATATATATCAGAGAAGTGGAAAGGATTCATGGAGTACTACTATCAATTTAATCTAATGGAGATCCAATACCCACCTCTATGTTTTGGAATAGTATTCAACATGATCTGAATAGTGAGCTGAACATTAGTACGACCTATTATCCTCAAAATGATGGCCAATCCATGTGGACTATGAAAACACTTTATGAAATATCGATATCATGGTCAATGGACTTCATAGGAGGAGGGGATCAACATATTTCTCTGGATGAGTTCTCGGAAAGCAAAAGTATCCACTCAAGAATCCATATGGCTCCTTATGAAGCCTTGTATGTGAGGAGGTGCAAAACACATACATGTTGGGGTGAAGATTTGGAGCGAAATATCCTTGGTCTAGAAATAGTAGATGAGATGATGGAGAAGTTTACAACCATCCAGCAACACATTAAAGCTACATGGAGTCGACAAAAGAGCTATGATGATAATCTAGGGTGATATTTCTTAAGGGGGAATATTGTAAGGACCCAAACATTTATTCATGAAAATTACTATAGATATAATTTAATGTCTTATTGTGTAAAATGGTAATGAAAAACATCTGAAATAATTGATTTTATGTTTTTAAATTTTAAAATACCATTATGAATTTTGACTGTTGCTAATATAGTGGTTAAACTGTGATCACATTATTAGTGTAAATATAGGGCGTTAACAAATACAATTTAAACAGATAGGGGAAGTGATCTCCACATCCAGTTGAATTTCTCCATATGAAGACCATTTATTGGAGCTCAAAAAGGAGGTGGAGTAATTGGACTTCACTCTTGACCAATCCAATTTCGAGTATCAACACGTTAATGTCGAACTGAACCACCTACGGGATAAGTGGAAGTTGATAGAGATTACCACACGAGTGATGTTATCTGAGCCACCTCAAGAGTCTATCACCATTCCACACCATACCCTTCAGTCTTATATTGGTTTTACAACGGGATATGTAATGATACCCAAGTAATTTGATTAAGTATATTATTTTTTTATAAATAATATAGATTAATTTTATTATTGTTACTTGGTAAATAGATGAAAAAAATTGAATTTTTTGTTATTTAAGAAATATATTTTGACGAATTAATGTATATTTTTCATTAAATAATATTTTAATAAAATATTATTATTAAATTACTTTTTATTTAAAATAAATGACCATATAATTATTATGAATACAATTGTGATTTTTATTAAGTTTTGAAAGCTGTTTATGTCAAAACCCATGAATTTTTTATAAATAATGATTTTTATACTAAAACTAAAAATTCCCATATTTAAAAAAATATGTAGATAAATGAATAATTTTTTTTGGAATCAGGAAGTCTATATTATCCAATTGTGAATTTTTCATATATTTCAGAGACAATCTTTTTTTTGGGTAAAAAATAAATACTGTTTAATTATATAATGGGTTTTATGAAATCATAATGACACAATGGTGATGTAATAAACTAAAATAAATTGGAAGTTCGGAAACTATATGTTTTATCTTTAAAATAATGTTATTTTGGGTTATTTTGTTTAATTTTATGGTTCCTTAGGGGACCCTCCAAAATTTATAAAACATTATAACATTAAAAATGACTTCTGTGAGAGTGTGAATCACCTATACATATAGAAGCCAAATATTTTAAAAAATTTGGCATTTGGACAAATAAAATATTGTTTTCCACTACCATTTGGAAACAACCATGGTTTGGTGTGTGATTTTGATTAGTTTAATGTGTGGTTCCAAAACCAAAATAATAAAGAATTCTCTCTATTTTTTGATATAAATTCACCCATGCTCCCACTTCCTCGTTATTCAATGCCTTTGGAGCTTGAACAAAATCGTCCCTCCCCTATATAGGATCCTCCCAAGGTTCCCCAAGATCCCATGAAGCCTCTCCCAATCCTATCCCATGCCTTTGGGATCATATTTCCCAGTAATGGATTTCTTCGTTTCTATTTTTATCAATGTTTCGTAATATTTTTTATTCCCTTTTATTTATCAATTATAAATGTTCGAGTATGTTTTAAAAACTCTGATATACTGTCCTCTTTTTGTTTGAATGATGATAGACCCCATTTTATCTCATCGATTCCTTCCTTGTATCCCAATTAACATGTAGAAATTCTGCAAGGGATTTCATCATTTCTCATTTTTTTCCAAATTTCAATTCATTGTTATGCCCTTTTATTTTCAATTAAAAATGTTGGGTATGTTTTATAACCTCCCCCATACATCCCTAATTCATTTTTAATGATTAAATACCCCTTGCATGCATAATAATGACTCCCATGAACACTTGTTTCCATGTTGAACTTCGGTAAAGAATTTCTCTCTTCTCATTTACCTTCATGAAATTATTTTATTTTATGCATCTAAATTAGATTACATAAGTTAGTAAATGTATATAAATGAGCCAAATTTCCATTTCAGGTACATATGATGAGTCACCTCTTTCACTCTCATCAGCCATTTTTATAAATTTTAATGCCACGTCTTTATGCTTTTGAAATTGTATTGCGCTTTTCCATTCCAAGGTCATTATGTAGTGAATATCAGTCCCATTTCTCTATCATTTTTATTCATATTTTTTCATATTTACTTATTTATTATAGAGTTTCATTTATAAATTCCACATTCCTTTATCTTGGAATAAATTTTTATTTTTAATTAATCCATTTTATATGATCCATGTGGCACACTTATTCAAGAAATGAAATATTTTAGAAGGGAGCAGCCTAATAGCACTATAATGCATTGAATAAAGATTAGTATCATGATATGTCAAGTGAAATTAGGACTTACTCATGGTAATTCATGTGAAATTAGGGTTTACTCATTCTCCGTGTGTAATGATCCATGGATCATGCTAATACCATGTTAAGTGTTGTGGCCACATTTCCATGTTATGATAATCATGTTATATCATGACATTATCATCGTGTTTATTTTAGGATCTCTTGATATTATTATTGCATAAAATTTATTATATTAATCATGTTATGTGTTTTTTAATCCCTTACTAGCATTTATAAATAACCAGTTTCTAATGAATGTCCTCAGGTTATCCAATGCAATGCAATGCACGAGGGAATGTGTTGGTCATGTAAAAGATGTTTTCAATAATGATTTTGTGTTTCATTTCTTATGTTGTTATGTAATGTTCTTAATCCCCAAATACACTAGACCTCTCAATATTCCATGTTGTATCATGTGAATATTTTATTTATAAAATAACATTTAATGGTTTAATAAAGAGCAGGGTTGTTATAATCATCAATTAAAAAAAATATCTGTATAAAGAACTAATTAAATAATATGATAATTTAATTTAAGAAGAAAATTAATTCATTAAAAACTAGTTAATGATGGAATCAAGTACCTCACTTGGTGAAACTTCCGAAAAATGGGGTAAAACGCCCCAGTAACTCATTCTCACCACGAAAGAATCAAATAGGAGTCCTATTCAAGGTGGACAAACCCAAAAATTAATTGTTAAACCTCCAAATCGGAAAAAACCCATTGGAATAACCAAAACTCAATGAGGGAAAAATAAATTATGGGATAGGGTTAACCAGATAGGGGTTTTCACATGGAAGGTGGGGAAGGCACTAGAGGTGTCGCCGGATGGAGAGTTGTGCCGACCATGGGGGCTGGACTGGGCTTAGTGTGCATAGAGGGGAGTAGGGGTGTGATGATATGTGTCCGAGGATGACACGGGGTGCATCGTCCGGTATGGGAAGAGGAGAACCAGACTAATCCCCAGCCAGTAGGGATGGGTTTGGACAGGTGTGTGGGGAGGCCGGCAGAGGTGGTCGCAGGATAGAAGTGTAAGGGGGAGAATGAGTGAGGGAGATGGGAGGTGGAGCGGCCAACCCAGTAGGCACGCGCTAGTGTAAGAGGAGGGGTAAAATGGGAATGAGAGAGAGAAGTAAGAGAGGAATATGGATAAAATGAAAAGATAAAAAAAGAAATGAAATAAAATGAATATAAGGGGAAAAGAAAAGAGGAAAATAATCTTAAAAATAAAAAACTAAAACCTAATTAAAATAATGATAGTAAATTAATAGTAATAAAACAAAAATAAAATGTTTTGAAAATGATAACATAATAATAATAATAATAATAATAATAATAATAACATCCTCAAATATTAATAATATTATTATCATTAAAAAAATTCATTAATTTTTATCAAATTGATGTTATTTATTTTTATTTTTATTTTATCACTATTAATTTCATTTCTTCAATAATAATTCATTTTAGTTAATCAATTGAACATCGGTAGGTCCCACGGTGGCCCAGGCAGAACCGCACGGTTTCCAAATCGCGCTTCGTCTGTTCATTGGATGCAATCAAGATGTGAAAAATCATTTATCTACAAAAACATAAAATTCGACCGAGACTCGTCCTACATCACGATAGAATATTTTGAAAGCCAAATTGAACAATAAAGTGATGGTAACATGATATAATATTAAAAATTATATTTATTATTATAATTTTAATGACAACTCAATAAAATATATATTATTAACACTATCAATATTAATAATAATATCAAACGATATTATTATAATTATAATCATTAAAAAATTCCATTAAATTTTATTACACTTATTATTTTCATTTTATTTCCATTTCATTTTTCATCAAATTTTTTTGATTTCCTCGAACACCAGGAAGGGCATGCGGTGAATCGAGAGAGATCATGTGGTGACTCAGGCGAGGCCGTGACAGCTTCAATCACAGTGCATTGGATGTATTTATGGACAAAACATGTGTTTTTAAATAAGATCTCAAAATATTATAATTGAGATTCAACCAAGACTACCTAATGCCCATAAAAAAATAAACCAAATAACTAAAAATTGAGGGTGTGACACCCAATGTGTTGAGTAGCACCATGGGTAAATAATATCACACAGAAATGTAAGGAATTACATTTTTTATAGAACAAGATTGGGAGATAAAATTGAAAATGCCAAACAACTACCAATACAAAAAGTAAAAGTAAATCCAAAATTTATTCCCACATGCAAGTTCAAAGGTTATGTTGATACAAATAACAATGAAAAATCCAATGTAAGGTACTCGAAGAAAATAGTCAAAGAAGAAACAACTACAAATACTGACGCCCGAGCTACTAAGTTCCGTGACAGTCCTCAATGGCATCCCATTAACCAAAAAGATTTTTTATATATGTAGGGTGAGCATAAAAGTATACTCTACAGAGAAAATAAATATACTCCTGAACAAGTATGGGAAACATACTAATGCCCCTATGAGAAAAATATATAACCTCAAAGAACCAAACAAGAAATACTAACCGGCCCCACCTCACCAAATGAAACTCACCAAATAATGCAATTTAAGTAATGTAATTGTATATGCACATCGATATTTGGGTACCCCACACCACTTTCCCTCAAGTTGGCTACGTTTTATTAATATCTAATTTCCCGATTCTACGACTCTTCCCATACACAGTCCCACTACCACAACTCTCTTGCACACACCTCGGCATCTGCCACACTAAATCCCACCTGTAGACAGCTTGGCCCCAATAGCCATGCCACATGCCTAAATAAACTTGGGCCTCTTCCAGATAAAAATTGGGAAAACAAACTCATCCCACAACCACCTAGGCCCTTAATCCAAAATAAACCATTACCCAATGAATCGTGTATGATGGTGATCCTCATGAAATTGCATCAAGCCTGGATATGCCCGAGCGGCAAGATCTTGAAGAGGGTGTGAGGATAAAAGTCTGTAACCATCCAACAATCCATTTACTAGGATTATTGAAAAAACACCCCCCATGATTTGGAGGTGTTCAACACATAGTTCTCTACAAGGTTGGATTGTGTATATAAATCATAGAAAACTACAACTATAAATATATATATATATATAGGTATGAGAAATGTAGGGACCACATTTTGTATGATGATTTTATTTTTTGTCAACAGTTGTTAATACATGTCAAATTGAATAAATAGATGAATAATAACTCCATAGTTGATGGATTATACAATTTAAATGATTGTTGAACTGATCATAAGTTCAATGAATATTTGTCAATGGTGACATATTTTTTACAAAATATAGTAATAGTTATGTACAGTCCATCTAAGAATGATTGAAGAAGAATGAGGATTTGAAGAAGACCCTGAAATGATACATAATATCATGAGAACCATTCAAGAGAATACATGATGAAAATTATCATATGATTTTTATGAATTAGAGAATTATTATTGAAGAAAAAGATAGTGTGGATGTGCTCTACATTCTAATATGTCTATGTATTACACATTGCCTTTAAGACATATGATGATTTTCTAATTTGTGTCTCACAAATATAATAATATAAGAGAACATATAATGAAATCCTTATGAAGGAAATGGGGAGTAAAGGTGACAATAGTAATATACAATTTTTATTGGGAGGAAAGATGTTGGTGGATGATAAGGAAGTTATAGTACTTTCGATAAAAATAGATGATGCTAAATTTGTTCGATCAAATGATACATATCATCATATTATGTTCATGATGAATGATGATTAATGGTTATGGTATGTAGTAAAGAGAATCAAGAAATAGGAAGTTATGAGAATGTTTAAAGATGACATAGAATTTTGTATGCAAGTAATGATTCAAGGTCATAACATCGAAAAATTCCAAGGGCATGGAGTGCGCGGAAAATTGGGCAAAGTGCACCAAAAATGAGACTGCATGAAAGATTGGTTTTACACTCAATATTGAATTCTGTTTACAATTTTGAGCGTATGGGGTGTTTTGAGATCATAATGGATAAAAGTGGGAATGGAATGAAGTGCGGGAGAAACTCAAGAATGTGCGCAAAAAATGATGTTTTGTGGATGATTTTTTACAAGCATGTAGATGGCTTTATGCGTGGATTTTTGTTTTTTGTGCAGGGTAAAAAATGACTATAAATTCAAGGTAAAACCTTATCATTTGTTGATGAATAATTCTTATATAAATCCTGAGCTCTACTACAAAAAATGTGGATTTTCGGTTAAAAATAAGGGTTCACGTAAAAAGAGGGGTTGCGCGTAAAAAAATTGGGTTGCCCCTAAAAAGGAAGTTGTGAGTAATATTTTAACTTCCAGAAGTAATTTTTTTCACCCAGGAAAAGAATTTTCATGAAATAAACCCAAAATAATGAGCTAAAAATATGATTCTCATAGGCCTTTAATATGTGATATGCAATCTTGTAGTGTCTCATGAAGAAGGAGAACCACACCATCTGTACGAAAAAGAATCCACAGAAAGGTGACTGGTTATCTCAAACCCTGAATGTGTTTCGTGGAGGATATATTGTGAGTAAAAAAGAAGTGAATAATCACCCTTTTAGTGCTTAATGAAGAAATATCCACAAGCCATCCCTAGTTTTGTGAAGAAGAAGCACACATCCTCTATGTGATGAAGAAAACATGTGGAGCTCTCTACTTGCACAAAGGTGAACACTCTCTAGTTGCACGACTTATATTAACTATTTGAATGGGTATTTTTTTTATTTTGATAAAAGGAACCATATCTAAAACTACAGTCATATATTCACAGAAGAAGTAGGAAGTATACTGACACACTATTGTTCTGGAATTGAAGAAATTGAATAAGACACTATTTCACTATTCCATATTATATTGTGTTAATCAGAAGGAAGAGAAGAAGAAGAGAGTGGACAATCTATGTTCTATTGTTCATGCCATTAAAATAGTGATGATGCTATGTTGAACTGGACTTCATTGATTTAACAATCACAAAGAGAACATGTGATTCTAGAATGAAGAAGAAGAGTTTAGTGTAGTTGGTGTAGCACCGAAAGAGAACGTGTGAATATGAGCAGGTATCTGTGCGACTGGTTTTGTATTGAAGAAGAAGATTAAAAATACATGAAGCTTACAGGTTTTTTGTACAGATTGAAATTGTTGGTTAATTTCATGCTGCTATGTATGTAACAGGGAGAATAATAAGTTTGTTGAAGTACCGATTATCACTATAGCGTCCAATAGGTCTCAACAGGTGGATGATTCTTTTGGTGGTGAAAACAATGTTAACATTGAGAAGTCTGTATTCAGAGATAGTATAAAGAACCTATAGAGGATGCAATAGACTATCTACACTGGTAGTATAAAGAAGCAGCGAGTGTAAGGGGATATCCTACTCATTGCAAGTTGGATTAATATTGTTCTCATTCCCTCCTCCAAGCATAGGTATCCACAATAACTAGGTTATTTCATTCCAAGTCAACTACTGTAATAGTTACTACATTATAGTGGGGAATCTTTGAACTGGTCATTACCATACTCAGCAAGGACGTAGCTTCTCTTATTGGGTGGTGATCCTTGTAAAAATATCATGTGTATATTTTTAGTACTTTCTATTGTTGAATGTGAAATGGGTAAGGGAATAAGAGAATCAAGATCCTAAAAGATCAGGAGGTACAAGGATAAAAATTTCGAGTTTGATTAAAAATTCCCTAACACCGATTCACCCCACTCTGACTAAAGGTAACCATTTTCCTTAATTTTGGAGAAGAATAAAACAAAAGTATCATGAGGGTATCACAAAATTCAGGCCATGATCATTGTTAAACACATGTCTGTGGCACTCCCAAGGGAAGGACCCTAAACTAGTGAATAAGGACATACTTTGATTCGGTGAAGCCATGGACGCCATGTTTTCTTTGACCCTGATCCCCTCCCGCCATGTGTGAGTGAACTCGATGTGGTTTTCCAAGAGTTTTTTGCACATCCTGATGATGTACTCGATTTTCAATGGAGACAGTACTGATCTAGATAGTTCTTTATATAAGAAGAATGAATTTTTTTCCACTGTTTTGAGCCGTATTTTTTCCCTATTACTCATCTCTAAACCGGAAGCCATCACCTGCACCTCTACATGAAGTGCATTTCCCCTGCCATAGAAGGCCGAAAAGGATTCAATAACATCCACCTTGATTGTTCCATTTTTCACATCCACCCCACAACTCCCCTCCAAAAAAGGACCCATCCGTGTTATGTTCTAATCCACTGTGTAGAGAATGACACCGAATCTAGTTCCCCTACCCCAATCCATTGATCTGATTGAGAAAGGACCAGTTTGAAGTCATGGCCCTTACCGACAGTGCACCATGACTTGTTGTGCATGTCCAAACTAGGTCCTGTAGTAAATTCCACATTTTGAATATGATGCAGGTGTGAAAAATGGGCAGGTCCTTATGCCTTCTCTTGTTCTTGGCTATCCAGAAGGTCCAACACCCTTCCAGATGTATAATGGCCCGAGCATTCCTCTCAGCACCATTTTCCTCCATTCGGTTAAACCAGAACTGAGAAAAACCTCTTGCGACCCTCGCTACCAGCTCCATCCAACATAGGCCCTGAAGACCTTCCACACCCAACTAGACCCTTCACAATTAAAAAATAGATTCCCCAAGGATTTTTTCTTGGGATTGCAGCAACACCAACACTTGGAGGTGATACTCACTCCTATGTGCTGAATATTTTCCTCAGTGGGGAAATAATGATTCCTCACTCTCCACAGCAAGAAATTGAATTAGGAATGGACCTCCTTGAACCACAACATCACTCCCCATGGGTCTTCAGTGGATATGCCCCTCCTCACACGGTTAAAATCCATAATGAAAAACCTACCCAAAGTGCTTCATGTAATGATAAGTCTATCCATATCATCATTGAACACAATGTTATTGAAATCCACGTGACGATTCTCCAAATGAATGGCAAAATAAATCTCAGGATGATCACTTGCTGCATCGAGGGAGAGATCTGGAATGGGGCAGCCCTGAAACCACATCATTCCAGCCCCCTAGTTTTGAATCCATAATTTAAGATCCCCCTACCCACCATCCATTTTGAATGTTGTTGGAGGAGCTCTAACTATAGGTGGATCAACATCCAAATCATAGATGGCCTCGCCCTCCCATAATTGACATTCATCCCATATCTTCCTTTCATAATGCTTCCCCATACAGTTCTTACATACATATCCTACCAAGATAGTTTAGCTTGAAACCCTTGCATGGTCAGAGTGACACTCTACATGTTTATACGCCCCTCTGAAAGAGGGTTTTCAAGGTGCTTCTCCAATTCCCAATGATGTCAGCCTTCCATTTTCCTATCCCAAATAAAATATACTTTAATCCTCTATAGTGTGGAAACCACAGTTTTGAGAACCTTCAAGGTTGAAAAAATATGCATTGGAATGGACACAAGGACATTATTAACCTAAGTAATGTGGTAGCCAATGCAAAGGAATCTATTTTTCTAGTTGAAAATGTACCCAGTGATCTTATGAAAAAGTTTTTCAATGTGGTGGATTCATAGAGACAAAGGACTCACCGGGGCCCCGAGATACTCCATTTGAAATAAAACCTTCCTCATATTCAAGCTGGCATCTAGGCCCTTTCCCTTCAATCAGAGACATTCTGGTAGTAAAATAATGGATTTTGTTTCTATTCACCACCTGCCCACTCCACTTTCAATAACCCTCTCGGATCCCAATCTTCCCCTACACCAACCTCAGATGGACATTAATAAAAAAATTTGTGTCATTCGCGAGGAGTAAATGTGTGGTACCTCATGTATCATGCCCAGTCCAGAAAGGGAGAACCTTACCCATATGGAGACTTTTATTGATATGATTTCTAAGAGCATTTTGGGAGAGAATGAAGAGTGTAGAGGAGAGGGGATGCCCATGCCTAAGACCACAACAACCGTTAAATAACCCAAACTATTTTCCAAAAAACGAGGTTGAGATCCATACAGAGCTGAAACAGTGGAAAAGGATATCACGAGTCCAATTGGAGAACCCCATATAGGCCAGCACCCTAAGTATGAATCACCACTCCATTCTGTCATGTGATTTACTCATATCCTGCTTGATCACTAAATTACCACCAATATATTTTTGTTGATGTCACTGATCAATTCCAGTGCCAAACCAATTCCCCCATGAATGAACATCCCTTTAATAATCTCGTGTTACTCAGGAGCCACCCAGGAATCCAAATGAGGGTCCATCCTTTTATTGAGAATGTTGTCCATAACCGTGTAATGTATATTGCAGATGCTTATGAGACGGTACTGATTGATGGACTATGAATTTCTCACATTTGTAATCATAACCATCTTGGTTTCACCAGCAATACGGGGAATGCTTCCACCAAGGAAAACATATTTAACTGTTGTAACTAGGTCTTCCTTGACAATGTCCCATGCCGCTCTATAAAAGAACCTTGGAATACCATCAGGCCATCGATCACTTTCCGAATTTAAAGTCCAATAAGCCTCGCATACTTCTTCCTCCTATGGAACCCTCCTCAAAATATCATTTACTTCCTCTGAAACACTATTGGGGGTACACTCAAATAATTCTGCACTACCCCTTAGAAAACCTCTAGCCATGCGAGGATTGGTCTCTTCCAACAAAGATATAATAATTTCATTTGTCCTGGCACCCACCTCCTCACGATCACTGGATAAAAAACCACACCACACAAACCACATTTGTTGTCACCCCAAAATGCATATCTAGTCACAAAAAAACACAATCTTGGCCCTGATTAATTCAAAAAAAATTCCATTTATTAATTATGTGGTTCACAATAATCAATTCCAACACTATTGGGAAACTACCGACTATAACCATATCCAAAAAAATCAAAACTAAATCTGCCTTCCCACTACCTGAACCCACCAATCTCCCTAAACACTTTCTCAGCCATTTCCAACAATAATTCTTCAAAACACTAAATCAAAATACTCCTCTCATAACCCATCAATGCCACATTTTGCCAAAATAATTCCCAATACAGTCATTCTAGATAAAAAGTCCATAACCACAACATTGTCTCACTGCCCGACATCCCATCATGACGATAACACAACAAAAAGAATGTTCAGATGCCTTCTAGTTCTTCCATTCCACAATCAATCAATCTCTTAGAACGAGATTCCATCTCACCAATCAGGTACCAAACCTCATGCAAATCCCATTGTATCTATTATTTTAACCACAGTCCCATTACAAACCCATACCACTCCCTTCTATCAAAACCAACTCATATGTCCATCCTTGTACCTATAAATATTCTCCCAACAACAACACCACAAAACTGACGTATAGTTACAAAAATCAATAGATAAAATCAATCAACCACACCTATCTATTGGTTGTTTATATATTCAGATTTAATAAACACTAGATATTTAATTACACTAGATTATAAATTGAGTGAAAAATTATAGGCTTTATCCTGAGGCATTCATTTATTTAAAAAAAAATTCATGATTAAGCAGATTTAATGATGCACCCACTGTTCAAGAATCTAACCAAAACAGAACATCAGTTGTGTGCAATATAGGACATCCAACATCCATGATTTTCATAATGCATATAACCCTGAAAACCATAACAGAATCAAAGATAACAAATAAAACAGATGAACAACATAAACCTCTCTTTTCCTGTTATATTTTTTCCCATGTTATCTTTTAATCGAATCCAATTATTATAAATTTTTTGTTTTTAATATATTTCTCAACCATTCCTTACATGGGTTCCTTGGCATAACAACACAATAGGATTCACAATTAAGGAGAACAATAGTATGTCCCTACATGGATGATCAATGTGTAGAAGTTCCTCCTTGCTCCAAGAACATGGGATCATGTAATTCATAAAAACATTATCACGAAAAACCGATATGGAGGGTCTCTATCATAGGCGCACAACTCGTTTGTGTAGGAAGCCTCTAAGAAGACCATGATAAATGAAAAGGAAGAACGAACCAGAAGATCTAGGTTTATGAATGGGTGATATCCAAAAAACATTGAGATGATTTCAATGTACTTGAATATCAGATCATGGTTTGACCAGGCAGCATAGAAGTCACAAGGATGGTGGGCTGTTAGAAAATATAGAGAAATTAATAATTCCCTTCAGAAATGGTGGATTCCAACCAGTGCATGATTGCGAGTTGATAAGTTACCATTTAACTGAGATAAAAATGTAATTGTGGTAAAGCTAGAAAAACTGGGAAGAACTGGAAAACTAGAAATGAGTCACTAATGTGTGAGTCACCGATGCTAACCCACCAACAGGGGAGCTATCGACGCGATGAACTACCGATGTTAATGACCCAGACTCATCGACACCTCAACCTAACAATGCCCTAACCTACTAAAATTGATTACTTTGACTCACCAACACTGAAACCCTCAAACTACCAATGTTGATGCCCCATGACTCACTAATGTTGACGCCCATTGACTCACTGATACAGACGTAATGACCTGTCAACTCACTAAAATACCAATGCACTGACATTCCAACTCACTGGCATGCCGACACACTGACATGACGATGCACTGACATGCTAGTGCACTGACATGCCAACCCATAAAATTAAAATATGAAAAACTCTTGAATTAAGCCACCCCAACATCCCAAAACACCATAAACACTAGATTTTTGCAACGAAAATGGAATGGGGAAATCATGGTTATTACATCATATACCAATGAAACAATTCCCATCATTGGAATTTTTAAACTAACACAGATGAATAGAGGTCCAAACAACCATCCCATATGATACCTCCTAGGAGTAAACCACCATGGGTTGTTCTAAAGATACATTGATAACCTAAACATCCATGGAAAAACTACTTGAAATAAATCTCTTGAATAATCTATGCAACAATAAGGCCCATCACTGCCCCCAAATTACCACACATACACCAATGGTTACAATGTTAGGACATAAGGATTTGGGAGGTTCTTCCTACTTGTCATGATATTATCCTCTTTGGGGTGTACTGACTCGCCTGCATGGGTTTAATCACATCCACATTAATGTTTCGTGATAAGGGATCAGTTTCTCCCTTCCCTAGAGTCAGGAAATTTCTCACAAAATTAGGGAACAAGGAATGAAACATATCATAAAACATGTGAGGCCAAACATTGTCTCATAAGAAAGGGACAAAGAATACACAAGATCAAAACATATACTAGCTCAGGGTAATGGGAAAACATCTATGATTATCATTCCTAGGTAATCTCCCCAAGACCGCCATGCCTCCAATGAACATGAACCAAGGGGATGGTCTATCCACACTGCACATTCTCCTCACGATCCATGATTCATATAGTTTTCTCCACGAACGTCGCATCATACTCTATATCCTACAATAAACTGTCTAGGAAATGGGGGTAATCTTATATCTTCAAATGGAGCTGAGAGACAGGAATGGAATCATGTATATATTCCAACTATGGTGGCAATAATAGATGATATTCCACATCATCATCTCGTCCCAACACATATAAAGGTACGACAAACCTATGGAAAAGCATGATCCCTCTTCTAAACCCCCATTTTCTACACAGATGGGATACATTTAAGAGAATGTGGTCCCCAACCTCAAAATCCAATTTCATCATCCTATGATTTTCATATGACCTCTTCTTGTCCTCACCCACTAACATTCTCTCAAGAACATGCTGATCCTTCTCTATTTTTCTCTACACTACCTTATGTCCAAGAAGAGATATTTACCCTTCATTTGTCATGAACATTGGTGAAAGAAATCATCTTCTATATAATTCATTGAACATGGCCATTCCAGTGGTAGTGTGATAGGTGTTTTATAATGAAAACTCTACTATGTTGTACCAATGATCCTTTAATGTTCAAGACACACACACACATCACGTCTTCCTACATCTGGATTGTCCTCTCTGTCTTCCCATCCATATATTGGTGGAAAGTTGTGGTAATGACTTACTAGGTGCCAAAAGCATGAAGAAATCCCATCTAATCTTGTGAGGTAAACCACGAATAATAATTTGAGATGTTAGGTTTGGGAACTCCATGGAGCCACACCACCTCATACACATACCTCCTTGCTTAGGAATCTGAAACACTTTTGTCCTTGATTGCTAGAAAGATAGGTGATATCATCAATTGATCCACAACTACCCAAAATTCATCGAATACTCCCTACAATCTAAGTAAAACTAGGTAGAAATCCCTCGAGATTTCATCCCACATACACTCAAGGACATCCAAGGACTATAAAAAACCGCTAGGAACACGGTACTCAGCCTTCACCTGCTGACACAGTAGGAATCTTGCCAAAATATCTACCACATCCCACTTCCCCCGAGTCCATCAAAAAAGCTCTATCAATCCTTATTACATTTTAGAGAATTCTTGATGAACAGATATTGGTGATCCATGGAACCTAGAATGAACTTCCTAGTATATTACAACTATGACCAACAGCTTCCCACAGAACATCATTCGATTTTGGCTATCTGCCAACCATCCCTCTAGAGCATCACTAAGGACAACATGATTACACATCTCTTCAGCCTCTTTATCCCCCATAGAGACTCCTCTACATACTTGACCTTGGAACACTATAATATCATTTGAATAAAAAATCCCTTTTCATTGTCCTCTCTAGATGCCAATCGAAAAGTGGCCAACACCTCCATTGCATTATAAGAATTCATTGATTCCTGAATGCCCTCTTTGTGTGACTTCCTACTCAAGGAATTTACCACCATGTTCCCCTTCCCTAGGGTGTAGGATCTATAGAATTTGTAATCTTGGAATAACTTCATCCACCTTCTCTACGAAAACATTAGGTCCCGTTGGTAAAAAATATACCTTGGGCTCAATTGATCTGTGAAGACCACAAAGCACTCCCCGAAGAGGTAATGCGACCAAACATTTTCCACGAACATGGTAGTCACATGATATAGGACATGGGTGGCATAATTATGTTCATGATCAAATATTTTTATAGACCCTTAAGAGATTACTCTCTGCTGATGAATTAGCACACTTCCCATGACTAGATTGGAAGCGTCACATAACACCTCAAACATCACCCCATCCATTGTAATCCTACGCAATACGGCAATGAACATATTCCTCTTTAGATAGATGAATACTACTGGTCACTAATCACTCAATACAAATGATTGGTCATTTTAGGTCAAGGCTATCAAATGAGATGAAACTCGATAGATTTCTGGTATTAACCTCCATAATTTCCTTCTAGACCCTTGAAACCAAAAAACTCCACCACATTCATCGATGCTACCAAAGAAAAAATAGCTTCAATATTTGATGGGTCCATCACTATCCCTTGTTGAGACACTACATGTCCGTGGATGTGCACCTCTCACATACAAAATGGGCACTGGTACAAAATTGCAGAGAGTTAGTGGGGTCAAAGGTCCTCCAAGACAGTCTACATGTGGTCGGCGTGATCCTCCAATGAACTATAGTAGATAAGGTTATTGCCAGTGTACATGATGATGAACTGGTCTAGGAACTCATGGAAAAGAGTAAATGGGACTCACTAACACTAATAGTTCATTAGTGACATGAAAGGACATAACAATGAACTTGAAGCGCCCTTACCTTCACATGAAATCAGTCTTTGAGATGTCACACTCCTTTACCATCAACTTGTGTAACCCATACCATAGATCGATCTTATAGAACAAAACTTCTCCTTTAAACTAGTTAAAAATATCGTCGATCCAAAGAAGGGGGTAACGGTTATTAACTGTCACATGATTCAGTCTCATGTTGTCTTTGCACAACCATAATCAATCACCTGCCTTCATTTAGAACAAGACAAGATCCCACAAAAATTTCAAAACTGATCATATAAAACACTGACTCATTAGTTCATCAAACTAAATCAGTAACTCCTGTAACAATGAAGTCAACATTAGATTGAGATCCATATAAATCGGATGGTCACCATGTTGTAATTCTATCTCAAACTCAACATCACGTCGATGGGGCAGTGTCACAACCTCCTTAGGGAAGATGTCCAAAAACTCCCTGAAGAACCAATAAATTACACCATCTCAATATCTTATGATCCCACTGATATCTCGGATAACAAGGAAAGAATATTCTCCATGTGCTGGTTCCCCTCCGATAACTCTTCTCTCTAACAAAGGCATCATGTTGGTCACCCATGTCTTAGAAAGCGACTCTCCTCCAGAAGCAGTCAATAACAGCATAAACAGAAATCAACCAATCAATACCAACAATGACACCTTACGGATGCATCTGTAGAATATGAAGATCCCCACTGGACTGATGTTTCCCCAACAATAGTCTACACCCCAACATAGATTAATAAGACTGATATGACCTCTAACTGGAGTACTCAACACCTGGGGAAAAGCGAATTATCCCTAGGTCCAGTCTTAGTGAATGGAATATATAGGGATTTACAAAGGTGTTTGATTCTCTTAAATCCAAAAAATCACACACAAGAGTACTAAACAAACTTATCATACATCGAAAACCTTTGGCCCCACTGGAACTGCTACATTTGTGACATGAAACTACCCAATCCTAGATCCTCAACCTCTAAACTTTTGAGCTCCTCCCGATCCACACCCTTTTTGAGGTACTCAAGGAGGACCATATGGTCTGCCTCCCAAAGCACCTTCTACCCTTGGTGGAGTGGCAGCTCAGTGCCCCTACTATTGAAAGGGTCTATCCAACAACTTCTACTGCTGGGATGGGTGCTGGGCTGGCACACACCAACTGTATATCACACATACTGGGAACTGATTCCAAAAATGTCCATATCCCACATAGATAATGAACCTCAGTCCTTGGACTATAAGGAATGGCATGGAAAAGAAGATCAAAACTGGAGTTTTTGAGGCCTGATCCCCATTAGTTGAATCCTAAAAGGCCCTGATGTCGGATACCTACATATGACGAAATTATCCCTTAACGAACTCAGTTGGCTCCCCTCCCATGGAACACCTCCAAATGATTTTATCCTTTCCACTACTTCGTCCTTCTTTTGAAACAAAATGTACGTTGGTAGAGTGGTAGGAGTGAAAAGATAATAAATAGAATGTTGGGGTACCTCCTCTAAGAATCTTTCTCGGGACTCCTCTTGTTTGGGAAGAGATCTGTTGTGAAGAATTCGAAATACTCATACTTAATACCCAATTCCCTCATTGACATACTACCCTATAAGAGGGAGAGTATTTCATACCAATTCTCAGCCTTCATTTTCGATGAAATGAATTATGCCCAAAACTCCAACTCAAAGTCATCCCACGAAATCTCAGTTTCCTTCCTCTCACCCTAGTAATGAGCCCACCATTGTCACACTACTCCTCGTATTCATCTCACGTCTAGAAGAACCCAATACTCTGTCAGAGCATGGATCAAGCTGAAATAGATCAATAGCTCCTCAATCCCACTCTCTATATTCATATCCAAGATGATACACTCATACATTCCTATAGTCTT
Source organism: Viscum album (assembly GCA_963277665.1). Classification (NCBI taxonomy): domain Eukaryota; kingdom Viridiplantae; phylum Streptophyta; class Magnoliopsida; order Santalales; family Viscaceae; genus Viscum; species Viscum album. The sequence continues at coordinate 1,004,528,591 of OY728119.1, read as the reverse complement.
CCACGGGAAGGCATGAAGCATATCCGACTAGTGGTTATCCCCCTCTTCTCAATTATCCCTCTACTGATCTACTAGGTCATCCTGTTAGACCTCGACTGCTTGTACCTCATGAGGGAAATGTCATAGAGTTATAGCTGAAATGAGAAACAAAGAACTCAGAATCACGAGTAGTGTGGAAAAATTATTTTATATTTTTTACCTACTTATTTATTTTTAATTTTAAAAACAGAAAGGATACACATGAACACAAGTCATTATTATGAATGTACCTTTCCTAGGGTCTCGTTCCTACAATCTATGCAACCTTTCTTGGTAGTTCAATAGGCATGGAGTCCTTTCATTAGATCACAATGGCCACTAAAATCTTATTTACTAGCTAGTATTCCATAGCCTATCTCACGCACCAATGTTGTCAAGCACTGTTTTCCTACCATCTCATGAAATCCCCATTGTGCCTATCTCTGAACACCATCATATCTCTCAAACTCCCAATACAATTCTGCCTCTGATACCAATTTCTCACGACCTGCCTTCTCCAAGATGAGTGATCGAACAATAACTTCTAGGCCCTTCCTTCCCCGAAATGAAATAGAGATAATGACCCCCTGAGTCTTACCTTCATGAGGCCCAAGAGTGGCGAATAAAGCCATGGCTATAAAATCTTACATTTAAATGGACGTCATTACCACTATTTATAGAACATGATCGAGGTATAAGATTGTAAATCACAAACAACTCAATGTACTAAAAGTAAATGTAATCCAAAAATCCATTCCCACATGCTAGTTCAAAAGTGATGCTAATACCAGGAACAATGAAAATCATATGTAAAGTACTACAAGAAATGATTCTATATAGCAATATTGACAAATCCAAATGCCCGAGATAATAAGTTGAATTTGTGTCCTCAATGTCCCTCTGGGAACCTAAAAACGGTTTTATATACATTGGGTGAGCATAAATGTATACTCAGTAGAGAAACTAAATCTACCCATGGAAAATTGGGGTAAACATACTAATTCCATGTGAGATAACAGTAGAACCTAAAATCACCTACCAAGAAATACTAACTAGACCATCATCACCATGGATAACTCTCTAAATAAAGTAAATTATGTAAAGCAATTGTATTTTTATATCGATATTAGGGTACCCCATATCACATTCGCATAAGTTTAATAATTTTACATAACAACTAACGTTTTGAAAATACCACTCTTCCCATATGCAAATCCCACTACCAGAACTCACCCAGACAAACCTGAGCCTCAACCACACAAAATCCAACCAGAAATCACCTAGACCACAACAACCACACCACTAACACAAAGACACATACGCCTCATCCTGATGACACTTGGGAAAACTAACCCATCCCACAACTACCCATGTACCTCATCCAAAAAAAACATTTCCCATTGAATCAAGGATGGTGGTAAGCCTCAACCAATTATGGTGTGCCACGATATTCTCAAGTGCAACGATCCAGAAGACGGTGTGAAGAAGTATGTCAATAACAAGCCATCCATCTTCCCACTGAGATGTTGGTAAAAACACCTTCCCCCATGAAATGGATGTGGTTGGATCATAGTTTTAAACAAGGGTGGGGTGAATATTGAAATCAAAATAAATAATATTGTATATATATATAGGTAATAAAACACTCTGACAAACCTATGGGTTTACGAACAACAACCAACCCACACAAACCACCATTGGTGCCACCCATAAATGCCCAACCAGTGACAAGAAAACATCAGCCTGGTCCATTTTAATTTAACCACATGCCGTTTATAAATATAGGGATTAATTATAATCTATTTCAGTACTACTAGTAAACTACAAACCATAATCATATTAAAACAAAAATCAAAACCAGACCTCTAGTCCCACTGTACAAACCCCTGAATCTCCCTAGACACATGTTCAGCGTTTTCCAATAAGAATTATTCAAAATTTTAACGTCCAATACTCCCATCACAACCCATCCCCATATCCCCACTACCCATAAAATTCCACAATGAATTTATACTATATAATGAGTCTATGACGGAACTAGTGTCCCATTACCCAATATCACTTTGTGACAATAACACAACAAAATGGTAGTTCAGCTACCTACAAGTTGATGCATTCCTCAATAAATCAATATCCTGGAGTGATATTGCATCACACCTGTCATGTACCACCCCACATGGAAATACCACTATAACTATCATTTGAACTGAAGTACCACTACCCAACCATACCACTACCTTTTCACAAAACCAAATCCTATGTCTAATCGTGTGCCTACATCCCTACTCTCAAAAAAAGCACATCACAACTCATGCAAGGTTAAAAAATTCAATAGGACATAGCATTCATCAACAACTATCAATAGGAAGTCTATACATTCAGATTTAATCATATTATGTTCTATAATTCCACTAGATTATAACCAAAGTAATAACAGAATTTGATTGATCCTTAGGAATTAATTTATTTAACCAGATATATATGTGATTAAGAGGATTTAATGTTTCTTCCGGTGATGAACAATCTCAAAAAACAGAACATCACTTGTGCTCAAACAAAGACTACCAACATCCATGATTTTTAGAAGGAAGATAGCCATGTTTTTCATTATATAATCAATGATAAAAAATGAAACTGGAGAAAAAAATCAAACCAATTTCTTGCATGTTATACTAATTTCCTATTTTATCTTTTAATCAAATACAATTCTTATCAATTTCATGTTTTAAATAAAGTTATCAACTATTCCTTATAAGGGATCATTAGCATTACAACCACACATGGTGCACAATTAAAGAGAATTAAATGAAATGCCTATATGGATGATCAAAGGATAAAAGTTCCTCCTTGTGCCATGAAAAGGGGATCAGGTGAGTCACAAGAAATATATTCATGAGAACCCAAGAATTCGAGGATCTTGAATATGTGAATGAATCATCTGTGGAGGTAGAATCTAGGATCACTACATGAAACGAAAATGAATAATAAATTAAAATATCTTGGTTTATAAAAGGGGGAGATCCTAAAAGTTAGGGAGATTTTTTCAAAATAGATGAAAATAGGATCGTTGATTGACCATGCGGCTTAGCAGTTACTCGGCTGGTGGGATGTTACATGATGCATGGAAATTAAAAATTCTCTTCGTAAATAGATGATACATAATAGTGCACATATGTGAGTTGATAAGTCACCATTTAATAGATATAAACAAATAAGATGGGTGAAACTGAAAAATCATGTAAATACTAGAAAATTGGAAATCAGCCCCTAATGGGTGACTCACCGACATTGAGCCACTAAGAGGGAAGATATCGATGTAATGGCCTATTGATACTGATACTCCAAAATCCCTAATTACTCAACCTACTGACACCCTGACCTATTGACAGTAACACCTTTAACTCATCGACATGGATGCCCTTGATTTACTGATGTCAACCCCCCTTGACTCACCGATGGTGATTCCCATTGACTCAACGGTTGTGATGCACTGCCATGATGATGCACTATCATCCTGATGCACTTACATGAAGACGCACTGACATGCCGACACACTGATATGTTGATGCACTGACATGTTGGTGCACTGTCATGCCAACCTAAAGACGAGAAATTATGAAAACTCATGAAATGAGACACCATTGCATCCTAGAAAACCAACACTAAGGATTTTAATGCTGGAATGGGCCTAGAGAAATCATGGTAATTTCATAAAATTTATATTATCAAAAAATGGTTCCTATTTCATTTTTGACATTTATTTTTTTCTATATATTTTGAAAAATATAATAAATTTAATCAGTATAATATATTCCATATTTTTAATCAGAATTTGAAAATTTATTAATGAGTCCTATATCATTTCTTTCAAAATTAATAGTAAAAAAGGAAAACAAGTTACCCTAAATAGGGATAAAACATGGTAGTGAAGGGGGATAATCTAAGAGATAAGTAAAAAAATCCACAAAAACATGTAACACTATTATTTTATGATGATATTTCAACCTAATTGTATCATAAAAACTATTTCATATCTTTTTTGTTCTCCATTGACATAAAATTTTCACTATATTATATATTTTGTTTTTTGAAATATTAAAATTTTCCTTAGGAACTATTAAAAAATGGATTGTCCTCTCCCCCCATATTAAAAAACATTGTGCACTCAATATTGGAGAAGACATAGGTAAATATATTATTATAATACTTGTCTTCAAACATTAGAGTAGGGTATTATATTAAGTCCATACTGATAAGGCTTATGATGTAATCCAATTAAGACCTCCTAATGAAAATTAGGATGAATCAAGATATAATGCATTTTCAACTCTAGGTAAGGTTTTATTGTTATAATCTCACTTTTTATTAATACTTTTTGTTATAATATTTATGATAATGAAATTATGTGATATATATATATAATATATTTTCCATATTCTACTACACTCTAAATTTCATAAAAGTACATGATTTCCTATCATTTACCTATCTATATGTACTAAAAAATCTAAAGTATTTTTTAATAAAACCCTAAATTATATATCTCTTTTGGTCGGAATATTCTCATCCCATGTCCAAAAATTCGTTGGTTATAACCCCATATTTTTTAAAAATCTATACCTTAATTGATTAAAATAATTTTTTCATATTTTTAATATTATATAAAAAGTTATAAAATTTATAGTATTTTCATATTTTTAAAATGGTTTATTAGATTATTCTTGTTAAAGAAATATTTTTATGAAATTGACTATAAAAATGGGTTTCCTACCATTATGAATAATGGTTGTTTGGAATTTTCCATTAAATGTATCCCTTTTTTATTTAATGATTTTTTTCTAATATTATGGATTTATTTTAAATGATTGATTTTTAAATAAACATGGTGTTTTCTTTAACTGATAATCTGGTTATCTTGGAAATTTATTTTAATATATGAAAAAATCAATTGAAATTACTTATAAATTATTGGGTATATGATCCAAATATAATTTCTTATAGATTCTCAATATGGTTTATGATTATGAAGATGAAATATTAATAAAATCAATTTTAATTTAAATGAGTTAAACTATGATGAATTGATAAATGATTCCTGGTCCATGTGGAATACATAATAATAGATTATGAATGCTTTTGCTGTGGGTCATTTATATCCCTCAAATTACTTTGGTGATGTTTACTGGTTACGAGATAAAAAGGTATATTATTGGTTATCAAAAACTAAAAATAAGTCACATGGGAGGTAATAACAACCCCAATAGAGGGTACACTAAATGTTATCCCAAGACCAAAGCTTTAACACAATTTATTTCCTCAATCCTAACATGTAAAAAATGTATTGTTGTGTATCCTAGATGTAGGATTTTCCATTTTATGTTTATTATAAAAATATTATGCATATCTCTTTGACATGTCCTTATGCATATGATATGATATCATGGATCATTCCCATTTATTATCATATAATTCGGGTTGTATTAGATGATAAATTCTAGTGACATGATTATTATCAATGTATATCTGTGTGTGATTCTAAAATTTTAATCTCATATTCTCACGCAAATATTATTGTGTTATACTTTCTTATGATCATTGACTAATATATCACATTTTTACCTAAACCGATTATGTGAGATCACTAGTTATTATATTTATTTTACAATGGTTGTGAATAATAGTTTTATGTAGAGTATGATAAGGATGAGTACTATGTGATAAGAACATTATTAGAGATGTTAAAGATATCTCATCAATAAAGATGAATATATGTATTGTGTCAAATGAAAAAACATTATGGTCCTCATTTGTGTATTTTTATTATATTGAAATAATATTAATCTATAATAATAATATGAATGAATGTTACACTCATCCCAACTTAGTATTTATTAGATTATTTTTTATTTTTTTTGAATATTTTAAAAATAGATTATTGTTGAAATCCCTATGTTATGTCTGTTTGCAAGATAACAACCTGATAATTTGTAAAAATAGAGATCTTGTGGATTACTTGAATGTAATTCTCAATATGTATAATCAAAATAGATATTATTTATTTCATATATGCTACTAGAGATAATAATTCTGAATGGATAATACTATGTATTAAATCGATTTCAACCTATTCAAAATAACAGGGCATAATACTGTAGACCAAGATAGACGCTCTTGAAATATATTTCTTGTTTAGTTAATATTTAATTATAAAACCATATGATGGATTTCCAATAGATAATGATCATTGATACCCTTTGTTAGATCCATAGTTTGATTGGATTAAATGATTGTGTAATTATTTAAATACACTATAAATGATTATTAATTTCTATAAGATTTCTCACTAGGATAAATATTTTTAACAGTCTAATATTTTGTCTTTGTTAGTGTATGTAACCAAAAAAATCATATAAATACTAAATTCTATGAAAAATGAAATGATTTCCAACTTGAGAAAAAAAATATTTGGGTGGAAAAATGTAAAATCTTGTAGTTATGCTTGCACAAAATTTTGAAAACATGAATATTTATTATCAAACAAATGAGTAGAAGAAAGAATAATAGATTATTTATTCTTTCATGAATAAATAATTACATTATTTTAGTCAGTCATATAATCAAATAAATATAGATAAATGAAATTGAATAAGAGAAATTATATTATTCATTATCACTTAATAGAGAATGAATACATTATATACAATGTTTATCACATGGAAATAAAATCAAATAAATAATGACCTCTTATCGATAATATTAGTGAATTATAATAAATTTACTATATGTAGTGGGATGTTTTTAGGAAGATATTTTAAAATAATTTATTTCTATGTATTCATTATATAATAATGGAGAAGAAATTAATTTCTTTAGTAAAATGTATGATGAATATTTTAGTTCCATTTAGAAAAAAATTAGAATAATTTTGATATAAAATTATAGAATTGTTGTCCTAAAAAAATGTAAGTATAATAAATTCTTAAATGGAATAAACCATGTTTATAAATAATATTATAAACATGATAAGTCAACTGATATGAAGTAATTTTATGATGACCTTTCAAGGTGTAGACAGAGATAATAGTAACCCATAAACATCATGTTTTTATATGAAGATGGGGGAATTATATAGAAATTATAATAATAATAACACTATAGTGAATGTCTTTGTCTTCCTCCATGTCATGATTATGGAAATAAACGTTGAGAATATTTTATTTTGTTGATTAGTAAATTGATTTTTTAGGGATAGGATAGTTTTTGGTTAATGGAATGAGTATGCGAAGGGATTATGTTTGGTAATTAATTATCTATAATGGAATCCCTATATAATGAACCACACAGAAACTAATATTTCAAATTAATTGTGTATGGATGTAATTGTAACCAACACATGAGTCCAAGGGTAAATGATAATGATTAACATCAGAAACCTCTTAAGATCAATAAAAAGGGAAATCAAATTCGAACTTTATTATATTTCTATGTTATGAAAATTAAGTGGTGAAAGGTAAAAAAATCATGTACTCTAGAGTGACTAAGGCTTCATTTTATTATAGATTTACCTACTTCATATATATAAATAAACGATTGAGGTAGTTATGTTACTATCTAAATGATTATATATTGAATTGGATGTAAAAAAATATAATGGAATGATAATCACATATAATGTTAATGTTTTATCACTTATTTATGTTTCATGGGACAATGCATCCTTAAATTCTTGTAACTCTCCCTCTGGTAGAAATTGAAATTATTTTGGTCATATATTGGATCAATATCTATATGGATCCAATATTAAATTCTTATGAATTGAAATAAAAACATTTAAAATTCTGAATAAACCAATTATAGTTTACTAGTTTGGGGAGGAATATTATCTTTTAATGAAAATTGCATCCATTTTATGGGTCTTGAATACATTTTTTTGAGGGTATTTTTCTCAGATGGTTATGAAGAAACTCATTATAAATTACATTACATTTGTGAAGGTGTTTTTTGGAGTTAGATATGAAGCTTTTCAAAGTCTTATTCTCTTTGTTGAATTATATATTTCAATAGAAATATTACCTAGTGCTATGCCAATTTTAATTAAACCATATATATTAACCCCATTATAAATATTTGAATTTAAGATGGAAATCTATGAAAATGTTGATAAGGATTTCATTTATTCATGTGGGTCACTATGTGGTGCACATAATCTTTTTGTCATATTGAATGATGGACCAATACAAATTAGAATTGAGTATTAGGAACCTACCAATATTCATATGAAGAAATAAAGTCTTCTCTCTCATATTTATGACATGTTTTATCATATTTGGGATGATCAATACTTCGAAAATATTGATCATTGATGTAAAAAATATAAAATTTGGGTTAAATGTGATTACATTCCACTGAAGAAACTCTGTATGGTGAATGGACACTCTAAATCTATCATGATACTATTTTTACATTCCAAATCCACTATTATCTTCATATATTTTCTCAGCATTGTATTTAGTGATAATATTGATAATTTATCACTATTCATAGATATTAATCTTATATGCATGTGATAAATTAAGAGTATGATGATCTAATATGAATTTTGTTGGAAACCCAGTGGAAGGAGAAACTATATTAAAAATTCATCAAGTGAAAAATATTATTACAAAATGTGTCAATATTGGGGAACATGACCCGATATGAGGGTGTATTCGTAGATCCATAGAAGATGTATTTCATTGAATATTTTTCCAGTGTAATACCATAATACTTAACGAAATATATTTTAGAGAAATTAATTTTTATCATTTTCTTGTGTTACGCGCAACCACATGTTGAAAAAAAACATTGACATACTTTCAAAAATAATTTACATATGTATATCCCCATTCTACTAAATATGACATAATTAATACGATTAATTACATAATAAATTATTTTCAATATTTTTATCCAATATAAATTCTTAGTGACTAATTACTCAATTTTTTCTGATGTCATTTAAGACTTTAAAAAACATTTTTTAAATATTGGGTTTCCTTTATTTTTAAAAGTAAATATTATAATTAATATATTGAACTTTTGAGAAAATGTATTTTAATAAGGGAATTTAATTTTTAAATTAATAAAGTAAAAATAATATTACGATGGATTTTAATATTTTATAGAAAATTTTGTTTTCAGACAATAGTGAGAGACACTATTTTTTCCCAAAAAAATTATATAATTGAAATAAAGAAATTAATTTATAATATATATTATTTTTTATGTTTATTAGATTCAACATAAGTCTTATTCCATTATATCCACTTAATATAATTTTAATCATCATTATAATATATTCTTGTTTATATTTATTTTAGGGTTTTAAAAATTTTATTTATGAAAAACAATTTGAAAGTACATAGTGGGTATCAATTTTATTAATTAATACCGCACTTGATGAGTAATGATTTCAATGAAAATTTTAGACTTTATATATAAATATTATTTAATATTAAAATTATAATGTTTATAATTCATATAATTAGTATTAAATCATCATATTCTTGATAATTTCATTTTTTTAAACCCATTATTTCAACAAGATTTGTGGGGTTAATTTTAAATTAAAATTTTCAACTTATATGAGTTGAATACTGAAAAATGGATTCCATATTTTTAATCAGAATTTTAATATTCGTTAAATAGGCCACTTTTATTTTTTTCATTATGAATAATATCTTTAGTAATTTTATTACCATAGTAAGAATAAATCGTGTAATTTAAATTTAAAATACTACGACAATGAATAGAAAATCCTCCGAACACATACAACAATATTACTTGATTATTTTTTTCATAATAATCCAGGATTTTGTTTTATAAAAATTTATGTTAATTTGGATAATATTATGAACATTATTTTATTTTATTTTTAGAAAATTCAATCATTTCACACTCTTTTTTAAAATAAAAATAAATTTTTTATTTAGGATAAACTGGAGGAAATGTATAATAATAAATATTATTTATAAAGAAAATTAATACTCAGAATTAATTGTTATTAATTTTTAGATAAATTTTTTTCATTATATTCTTACCCAATGTTGTTTCTGTAATGTCTCAATTAATGTAAAAATCAATAAAATTATATTAAAACTAATGAAATTATTATAGATTTTGATATTTAAGGTGTCATGAGAATTTAATACATCTAAATGAAATTTCTACGATTTATAAAAATATTTTTTCAAATTTAAATTATTTTCATTATGTTAATAATGATAAATTAATTAATAGAGTCCAAATTGAAAAAAATTATATACTATGAAAATAATATATTAATAAATAATATAACAATCATAAAAATATTAATTAAGGACAGAAGGTATACAATATGATCTAAAATTGTATCCCCTGTTAATTTATAGTCTATTTTAAATAGTGTAGATCATGAATAGTGTTTTTATAATTTAATATTTTTGGAAATTCCAAAAGTGTCCCTCAACTCAATTTTAAAAGTGCGGCTCCACCTTCAATAATTTACACCACAAGGATATCTCTGCTAATAAAATCCCTAAAAAATTCCCTACTAAAATTTCTAATCCAAATTCAATTGGATTTGGTCTTCTCAGAAAGGGAATCCTTAGATCCCTTATGTGGATATCTAATTGAGTTATCACAAAGAACATGTAATCGCCTTAATAGATAATTTTTTTTTGGATTCGTTATTTGACCTCCAATAAATACGTTTTGTTTTTAATAATATAAAATCTCATGTATCCTAAATTGATTAAAAGTTATTATTATTATAAACCTAAATTATTCACCTTTATTCTATCAAATGGGAAGTGAATCTATCAGTCCTACGTATATATAACTTACCTTCTCCATGTAGTGATACAATTCATTTTTAATCAACATCCCTTATGGATAGTTCATAAGATGTGTTGAAATTTATTATATAATATCTATGGAGTCAAATTTCCTTTTTAATAAAAATATTTTATCTACCTTCTTAAATTTTAAATTGTTTGAAGACGATAAATTTTCATGTGCGAACATGTAGACTATGACCTCCACAAAGCAATGTGTTTTTTGTTTCATTTATATATTAAATGGATGGAATGTATGATGGTATTGATAAATATATATGATCTACATGATATAATTTTGATTCTATAATGGGTAAAATACTGCATACCATTCGTTCATTCCATTATTCAAAAAATGAAATTAGTGTTTGGGCATACGAATATCGTACCCTATCCTTGAACAGTGAAATTTCGTTTTCTATATGTAAATCTTATTTATGTGTAAAACTATTCATATAATGAATACATATTAGATTTATATAATTATTTACATTCATTTTATTATGTAAGTATTGTTAATGTAATCATAAAAAATCTAAAAACCAAATACATACATGAAAAATGAAGAACATGTCACATAGAATAGTGTTCTTTATAAAGGATTGAAAAAATGGGAAATAATATTATATAAGATAGTCATATATGGTACAACATATATTATAATGGTAATGAAATATATGCATAATAGATATATATTTATTATATTGGATGATCCAATGTCTATGAATTAATTATGACATATGTTAAGGGATTTTCATCACATATTTATTTCTATAGGACTTATGATTTATACACTACTTGAATAAATTGTGTATTGTATATAATTCTAATTGATTTATTTTACTATTATTATCATTTAAATAACGAGATATACATACCCATAAAATTTTATTTCCCTCTTGATTTTAATTACTCAAATCCTACCAAAGTTGTATTTGTGTTATTTTCCAATTGCATCATTATTTCGGATTATTTTTGTTTATATCTCCCCATGAGAATAGTTCTCTTCCTAGTCCATGTTTTGGAATAAAACATTTCTAAAGGATTTTATTATTATCATTACGGAAAATATAAACTAATATTTACCAATGTTTAATTTTTTTAAAAAATGTTTTGAATAGAATATTTTTGTTTTTTTTTCAAAATTATGTACTTTTAGAATTTTTAGAATAATGTATAGAAGGGATGTACATTTAAAATTATATGGCTTTAGAAGATTTTCATAACATCATGAATAATATTTTATTTGAATCCTCCATTTCAATTTTATTATTTTATATTGATATATAATTTTTTGAATCATAAATCTAAAATTTTATGTATGTTTATTAAACATTAATGCATATTTTCCATAGGAATAATTCCATGTAACCATTCAAAATCATTTTCAATATAATGTGAAATATTTTTTTTGTTGAATTTTATTTATTAGATATATGATTCCATAATAAGATATTTATAATTTCCCATGATGATTATAAATTTGATAATACAGTGAAACTCACAACTTTTTCATGAGTATTGTTTTGATGGAATCTTTATGAAACCCGTTGTTTCTCATGGGTTATGATATGATTAATTTTTAATGATATTACAGAAAAAATATGTATCATATTCATTATTTTATTATTTTTACTTATAACTTCATATATTCAATCAGCTAATTATTAATATCTTATAAACTCCTATGGTATATGGGATGTTATACCAAGACCCAAAGAGGGTACACATGAGGCTATCCCAATTCTGAAAGAGTGTACACGAGAGGTAATTCCAGGACCAATATAGGTACATGAGAGGTAATACAACGAATAATAAGATATAAATTTTCTAGTGCATATCCATTATATTAGATATATGAATAATTCACAATTTAATTTCTTATTGTTGTATTATGATCTCAAGGATCATGTTATATGATATCCATAGGATTTATATCTTTTTATCTGCCAATATTCATTCCAAAAGTAATGATTTTGATCATTGAAATGAATGGTATTATTTCAAAAATTAAATATCTTTTTTTATAACATTAGGATAAGGGTATGTTTTTTTGATCAATGATATTCCCCTTTTTAACCCTTAATGAGAATATTATCTCATCCTTTTCTTATGTTTCATTTCCCTATGTTATGAATAATGGTATCAAGAATGAATTTTATAATATGGTTTATAGTTATGAAGAAATAAGTGGGAGACTATGTAGATATTTTATGAACTAGTTAATTACGATTAAAGGTTACCAAATTCCCAAGACATATATGTTTTTACTGTAGATATTTATTATTTTTTAATATACAAAGATGTAATATCTATGTAAAAAAATTATGGGTTACTAAAAAAGGTATCATTTTTTAGATTATTAAGAATTGAGAAATATGGATTATAAAGCATTAGTAAGAACACTAAGGATAAACCTATTTATAAGAGAAAACCACATGTTATGGTAAATATGGGTGTGTGTTTTTACTATAAAATTAACACATTTTGATAATACATGTGGATGAGGATTTGGATTAATTTCACTAATGGGTAATAACCCAGAAATGTGTACATTTAGATTAAATTGATTATATCCTAGAGCCTACCAATGGATCTTGATGTATTCAATTTTTGAAAATCTAGGTGTATTTGTTTTCTAAATTTAATAACTCATTAAAAACCTTGTTTCCTCTAGAAATGGGGATGACCTCGTTGATTTAAGGTTCAAACATTCCAAGCGGGTTCTAACGGGTTTTTTAGTAGAACCAGAAACATCCAATGATTCCATATCCATTTGGACCTACTTTCCAAAGGTAGAAGCTCATTAGTTGTGAACTAAATAAGACATAAGAATTTGCGCTGGTCAAGAGGAATGGAGTTTGGACTCATCACACCTTTTTGAGTGGAATTATTTTCTACTCCAGGACTCTCTTTATAGATTTAAGTTATGTTCATGAAGCCTTATTAAATTACCAAGTATAAAATGAGCTTTCCTTTAGATCTGACAATCAATGATTAATATGTATGAAATTCAGAGAATCTTTTATATTTAGTCGAGGTTCTACATCAATAAATAATCATCTGTATTTGATATAGATTCTTAGTCAATGGTATCCTAAGATACAAGATCTCTTGGTTATTATGATAACCATACTGGTTATAAAGCCCCTCAGTGGAGTACTTTATGTTTATTGCCATTCATAAGGACATGAATTATTTCAGAGTTAGGATCGTACTCACAGATGGGCTACCTATGTATCCATATTTAAAAAAAGGAATCAGAACCCACATAATTTGAGTAAAGGAGTATTATGTTTATTCATGGTTGATGGCTCAAAGAAAGATATCATGATTACTTTTACACTCTAAGCTCATGTGAGTCAGGATCGGTGGGAGAAACAAGAGGTATTGGTGAAACCAGACAATTGTTCCAAAAAAGATGCAATCATAAGAAATGATGTGTGGCTTATGTATGTATGAATACCCAAATAAATAGAGATCGGGACTTATTTCAAAGAAGAAGTCCAGGAACAGGGTCCATAAATGTATATGTGATTTTATAGAGATTTGTATATTCTAACATGGGGATTACTCCTGAGGAAGATGTCCAAATTTTGATTGACTTATGATTGGGTTTTATTCCTGAGAAGGAAGCCCAAAATCAAAAGTAAATTAAGACTGCTTAAGAGATATTATGACTCTGGCTTATTCTTGAGAAGGACGCCCAGGTTAAAGGAACTTGAGAACAGGGGCTTACTCTTAAGGAGGAGGCCCAGGTTAAGGGAATTTTAGAATTAAGGGACTTGGGGCTTACTCCTAAAGAAGATTACCATATTTTTAGACCTTGAGACTGGGGATTTCTCTTAAAAAGTAAGCTCAGGTTAAGGGAATTATGGTCGGGGCTTACTCCTAAGGGGGATGCCCAGATTTGGGAAATTATGACTGGGGCTTACTCCTTAGGAGAATGCCCAGGTTAGGGGACTTGGGGCTTAATCCTAAAGAGGATGCCCATATTTGCACCCCTTGAGACTGCGACTTAATCTTGAAAAGTAATCCCATGTTACGCCAATTATTTTTGGGGTTTCTAATAAAGAGGATACCTAGATTTGGGAAATTATGACAAGGGAATACTCCTAAGGAGGATGCCTAGGTTAGGGGACTTGTGGATTACTCCTAAGGAGGATGCCCATGTTAGGGGACTTGGTGCTTACTCATAAGGAGGATGCCCAAATGAAGAGAACTTGGACTGGAGATTACTCCCAAAAAGAAGGCCCCGGTTAAGGATTCTCTAATCTTTAAAGGACATGGTTGAATGACTAAAATCTCTAACCTTAGTGACATAATGATGTGTAGATCACTATGTTTTGAGAGATCTTCCATAGAATTACATTCAGATAAAGAATCCAACAAAGGAACCAAGCCATAAATGGCTTTAAAGAGGGTTTTGAGGGTTGACTCTTGAATAGGATAGGTGGATAGGCATAAGAGAGGTGAAATGAGCAGGAAGGGCACCCAAAAAGATAGTGGTGTGCAAGTCCTGCGTGGGCACGCAAGTCATACATGGGTGTTCTAGTCTTGGTCGCGTAGGTGTACCTACGCGTCACATGGGTACTTGCGTGACGGTAAACCCTTATGATCATACTTGGTAGAGACTTGGCTCAATCCCTTTGTATTATCCCTAGGGGCTTCTAGAAGGGTGGTGTGCATGTTCTGTTGAAGGGGTAAGGCAGCACGCAAGTGTGGCCATTTCCCTTAAGTGTTGTCCACAAAGGCGCGCAAGTATTGATGAGTTTCAACACTAATGCCTTAGTCCCCCTCTTTAGATATTCCGTTCTAGGTAAGAAATTACCTTAGAAGTGTTTGGATGCTTCGAGAAGAGACTAGGGCACCGGGAGCTCAAATCTGAATTTCTGGAATTTTTCTTCCTCATATGGGGGGTCCATCATGGGTATTTAAAGGATGGTGAAGACACTGGGAGAAATTAAAAAGAGGGGGCGTAAGTCACCTGCGCGACCCCTAGGTGGTGCAAAAGTATACTTGCGCGACCTTGATGGAATTTGGGCGATCCAAGTGGAAATGAATATTTGTTCATTCCTTTGCCAATTTGTGATGTTTCTTCAAAGGGTGAATCACTTTTTGTTTAAGGTTTTCCCCCTTAATATTCGCTTAGACTCTATGACAGAAATAATCGTAAAAATTCCCCCCCCCCCTTAGCGCTAGATCCGAAGAGAAAAGAGGATTTGACTCTGAGGTGAGAAGAAAACAAGAAATCTGGCAGTTTAATGTCATGCATGTTTGGACTAAAAAGGCTAATGTTTAAGGTCGAAATATCTTTGACCTAATGGATAAAATTGACTCAATTCCTTGATAATTTATCTGGAAACATATTACCATGTTCATGTATGAGGGAAAATATGTAAACAATGAATTAAGAAATTTAGAATCTGAGGAATGATATGAAAAATGGATAAAGTGAATTAGAATAAGTAGTTCCCAAGAATAATGTTACCACTATTTAACAAACCTGTTAGGGGGTTGAATTATGCAGATCCACCTAAGGGAATTGGATGCATAGTTAAACAGTAGAATCATTTGGCTGACAGGTCCGTTATGTAGAATACATATGAAAAGCTGCCTAAGGGCACATGCTGCATAGTCATGCAAAAGAACTCTCAAGAAATTTACTTTTCTACTGCTCAAAAGTCAGTGGAAGATTATGGGGATTCAAATTTTCCAATGCATATAGTTTGATTTATGGAGAGAGGTATTGAATATGGAGAATATATTTCCAAACAAGATTTTCTATGAACTGGATGAATGTCACTTTTACGAAGGTCTGACCCAAACATAGGGAACAGAAATATAATCCATGGACTTGAATACTTTCAGATGATGAAAAAGAACATGTGACAAATATGTTAAGGATGGCTATTTTTTGTGGATACTTTCATATTGTCAAAAAGACCAATAAGGAAAAAAGTGGTCTTCTTCCCAGGAATGAATTTACCATTATTTAACAAAACTGTTAGGGGGTTGAATTATGCAGGGCCACCTAAGGGAATTGGCTGCATAGCCAAATAATAGCTTCTTTTGGCTGACAGGTCTGTTATATAGACTACTTATTCAAGGCCGCCTAAGGTCACGTGGTGTATAGTCAAACAAAAGAACACTCGGGTTTTGGACATTTTGAGACTAGAAGTCGAGAAAAAAGGTTATGATGATCTAAAAATATTTGATGTTAGGAATATGACACATAAAAATGGGTATTTTCAAATGTATGGAGAGATACACATATCAATGCTTACCATAATCATGTTTTGGATGGGTCTGCAATTGAAATGTTGAACTTCACTACATATCCCATAAGGATGGGAATCGAGCCATACATAGTTCTTCAAATACAGTTTCAAATCTTGGGGGATGAAATTATGAGAGATCTTAGTTTAGTGACATAGAGCTCAAACCATAATAATGAATAAACAATGTGTGTTTTCATAGGGACTTTTTAGTAGGGGACTGAAAGTGGAATTTGTGGTTACGCCCAAAGACTTGGTGCTGGATTCGAGGGATTCTAGAACATTCCTACGTATCCCATAAGTATGGGAATCAAGCCCACATAGTTTTAGAAATACCCATTGTATAGATTTAGTTCGTACAAGTGAAGGATGAAAGGGGACTTTAGTGAAATGATGGTTTGACCCAAGATAAAATGTTCGGGCATTGCTATGTATTCACGTTGTCTTTAGAATATAACATGATTGGAGATCAATGTAAATAATATTTCCCTCTCGGGTGAGGGTATCAAAGAATTTTGTAGGTTATTGTCATACAGGACAATAGTGTTGTACAGTTTAACATCATGTAGAAAGGAAAAAGGTGAACCAATGTAAAGATATTGATTCTGGGTGTGGCTATACGAATCAACATCATATGAGATGGAAGTGAACTAATGTGAAGAGATTGGTTTTGGGGTTCAACCTTGGGAGGTTGCATACATACCCAGCATAGAAGGCAATGATCAATGTCTGCATAGTCCAATTAGAGAATAAACTAGTGATAAAGTTGTTCTTGGGGACAATGACCTAATAAAATGGTGTTGGGACGTAAACGTGGTTAACAGCCCAGAGAGAGTGTTATGGTTGATGTTTACTCTAAGATCACATGATTCGTACTCATTTTGAGAAACAAGAGGTAGCAACAACCTTAACGATGCACAGTTTAACGTCATGTAGGACATATGAAGGGACTATGGAATTTTTAAAGTCTTGTAGTGAGGACTATTCATGCTACACAGATTAATGTCATGTAGCAGGGACAAACTATAGTTTAACGTCATCTAGGAAAAATATAGGGAAACAGTTTATCGTCACGTTGGACATGAACATAGTTTTGTGTCATGTTGGACAATAAGGGTGTCACACAGTTTAGCATCCTGCAGCTAAGACGATGTGGACAATACAGTTTAATGTCATGTTGGACAAAAGGGGGACTGTGTAGTTTAAATTCATTTAGTAAGGACAAAATAGTTCATAGTTTAATGTCATGTTGGACGTATTATGGAATTTTTCCACAGTTTAACGTCATGTTGGACGAAAGGGATGAAAATAGTTTAAGGTCAAATGCATGGACCAAAACTGATGATGTAGTTTAATGTCATTCTGGACGTAAGGGACTTCTGAAGAGTTTAGCAACATGTAGCTAGGATTTCACAGTTTAACGTCATGTTGGATGATGGTGAGAATATTTTAAGGTCATATGCAGAGACCATAACAGTTGATGCAATTTAACATCTTGCCGGAAAATAAGGGTGAAAATAGATTGAGGTCGTATTCATGGACCGTAAATGATGCATTTTGTGTCAATGCAAAATAATTCTTTATAAATCTATAATTTTTTGGAGTAGTGATGAGTTCTCCATCCATTTATATTAAAGAATAAGCTCCATTGGAGTAGATCTTATGTATTAAATAAGGTGCTTCCCATTTTGTCTCCTGGATGGGAAGTTTCTTTCCTGGTATCATTGGAGTTCTGAGAACTAATACCATTTCTCCCTGAACAAATGAACGAAGATGAAATTTTTATTGAAATATCATGCTATTAAATTCTGAAAGACTTCCATGTGATGCAGGGTGCACAATATTTTCTCAACTAATCATTCCAATTCATCCAATCGCTTTTGAGATTGTTCATCTGTATATGACTGATCACAAATGGCTACTCTGAGCGAGGGTAATTGAACCACAATGGGAAATATTTCTTCTATTCCATATACTTGTGAATATGGAGTTGACCACGTTGCAGTGCGAATGGTGGTCCGATAAGCCCATAATGTATGAAATATTTTATTAGGAAATGACTTATTATCTGTATCCAACATCTTTTGTAGTATGTTTGACGGAGTATTATTGAAGGATTCTATCTGGCCATTGGCCGCTGCATGATACCTAGATGAATGATTGGATTTGATGTTGTATTCTTGATACAACTTCCTCACCTCAGATGAACAAAATTTGGTTCCATTGTCCGTCAATATAGTATGAGGGGCCCCAAATATGGTAATGATGTTAGACTTGATGAAGCTAACAATGCATTTAAAACTGACTTCTTTGAGGGGTATTGCCTTTTCCAATTTGGAAAATATGTCAGTAGTAGTAATAATATACTTAAACTGCTACGCTGTAGATAAAAGATAAGGTCCCACTACATCCATTCCCCATGTGGAAAATGGCCACGAGTATTTAGCTGTATGAAGCAACTCTGGGGGATGATGAATGATGTTGGAATGTACCTGGCAAGAATTACACTTCTTTGTGAAATCAATATAATCTTGTATCATTGAAGGCCAAAAGTATCCAAGCCTTCGAATTTGATCAGATAGTCTATGTCCAGACTGGGGGGCACCACAGACTCCAACATGCACTTCCGTCATTATAGCCATTGTCTCTTCACAATCAATGCATCTGAAGAGAACTCCATCAAAACCTCTTTTATAGAGAATTTTTCCTATGTGATCCAAGCTGTCATACAGAGTAATATTGACCACACGTCTTCGGTCTTGTTCCTCCCCATCTCTATCAGGTGGAAGTGTTCCATTTTGAAGGTATTCACTGATAGGTGTCATCTATCCTGTAGTATGACCATATGGTTCTGGAATGGGACTAATTTCATTTATTTCCTCTGTTCTGGTTTGAATATAAGGTGAAATTGTATGTTGGTTAACTATAATTATGGTTTTCTCGTCCTGATTTGGATCTCCCAGAGCTGTGGCTATATTAGCCAGTGCATTAGCTTGGGCATTTTGTGATCTTGGGACATAAGAAAATGTTGGTTCTAATGGAAATTCCACCATTAACTCCATAAAATAATCATACAAAGGGATTAGTTCTTCTATTCTAATGGCATAATCCCCATTGACTTGTTTGATTACCAGGTCCGAATCACCTTTAACCATTAAGTGATTCACTTGTGCTTGAAGCACCAACTCCAAGCCTACGATAGGATATTGGTATTCTGCATCATTATTTGTACCTCCTACCAACAATTAGAAGAAATAGGGTAACACTTCCTTTTCTGGAGAAATGAGAAAATTTCCTAACCCAATTTTTTTGAATTTAGGATATTCCATTTTCCTCTGTGTTGGACTTCTGGAAGCACCATAAAAGTACATTTCCCATGTTTGAAGACTATCTTGAATAAAGAAGACTTCTTCATTAGAAAGTTCAATATCTGGAGATGTATCATTCACTAAAGGGTGTTCGGTAAGGAAATCAGCCAGAGCTTGTCCCTTTATTGACTTTTGAGACACATACTGAATATCAAATTACTGCAAAATAACTGCCCACCTTGCCAGACGACCTGTAAGAATTTGACGGCTAAAGATGAATTTGATCGGCTTATTGTGGGATACCAATTGAACGTTGTGATGTTTCAGGTAGTGTATCAACTTATGAACTGAAAATATTAATTCTAGGAAGCACTTCTCAATATTAGAATATTGGGTTTCTGCTTCAAGCATAGTCCGACTGAGATAGTAGAGGCTTTTTTCATTCCCAGCATCATTCATCTGAGCAAGAAAGGCACCCAATGATCACTCTAAAGCTATCACATAGAGGATAAGTGGTCTTTCTTCAACAGGAGGCATTAATACCAGTGGACTCAAGAGATATTTCTTGAGAATATCGAATACTTCTTGACATTCTTCAATCTGCTGGTAAGTGACTCCCTTCTTTATCAATTTGGTAAAGGGTAAACTTTTTCCTGCCAAATTGGCGATGAAACGCCGAATATAGGCTAAGTTTCCTTGAAGTCCTCTCAATTATTTCAAATTTTGAGGGGGTGACATACTAAGGATTGACACTGTCTTCTCAGGATCAACATCAATACCACGATGGCATACAATAAAGCCGAGAAATTTTCCTGAGGTTACACCAAGATCACATTTTAAGGGTTCATCTTCAAATTATGTTGCCGAAGTTTGTTTAATATGACTTCCAAATCAGCCAAGTGATTAGTACATTTCCTAGATTTAACCACCAAATCACCAACATAAGAGTCGAGAAACTTCCGTAAAAAGAGTTTGAAGATACGATGCATGGAACACTGATATGTTGTGCCTGCATTCTTCAAGCCAAAAGGCATTACCCAATAGCAGAACACACCCTGAGGGGCTCTGAAGGATATAGATTTCTCATCTTCTTGAGCCATTATAATTTTATTGTATCCTCAATATCCATCCATGAAGGAACGTTCTTCATAAATAGCTATTACATCAATTAAGAGTTCTGTGATCGGAACTGGAAAATCATCCTTAGGAAAATGCCGATTAAGATCTCTGAAATCATTGCAAACTCTAATTTTTATGTTCTTATTCTTCAAAGGGACAATGTTAGCCAACCATTTGGGATATATATCTTCTCTGACGAAGTTATCTTTGATAAACTTATCCACTTCAGCTTCGATTTTGGAAGAATATGATGGGTGTGTTCTTCTAGCGGCATGTTTGATTCCTCGATGTTCTTCTGGAAAACCCAAACAATGAGTAACAACATCAGGATCAAGCCATGGCATCTCTGTATACATACAAGAAAATATATCTCTATTTTTCTTTAAAAATTAAATATACATCTCTTTCTCTTAAATACTCTTGGACGCACTAATTAATGTGGGGCGCGAAACTTCTTTTGTACCCAGATTTATTTATCTGAGTTCATCCACGGTGGTAGAGATACCCTCTTCAAATGATAGAGGAGAGTCCCTAAGATCTTCCTATTCTTCTTCAACATTTTTTATTTATTCTGTTTCTACTTTCATCATAGATGATGAAGTAGAATTTTTATGATCATAAGATATGCTAAAATTTTAACATCTTGAAGAAGAAGCTTCCCTTTCTGACCCGATTGATGATGAATGGTCTTCCTTGGGGAATATAGAGGATATGATGGATTGATAATATACATAATAATTCACCTCTAGCATTGATATAACATCTTCTAGACGGATTGGAAATGTATATACTGGTTCGATTTCAGTAGATGAAATGAAGACATCCACATTTGAGGTTTCATCATTGCTTGGTGAGTCACCAATTTCTCCAATACTGACTAGCTTGATTGCCATAATTGACATTATGGTGGTTTCCATAAGAGTATTTTTATTTGGCTGTATCCTGTCAATTTGATTGATATGCAACACATAATCTGTACTCACATGTGTAAATGGGTTTACTAGAATGTTTTCCAAACCATATGGAGCATTAACATATGTAATATCCCTTGTTGTGGATTTCTCCTTTCCCTTCATGTGATAGAATTCCACGTCAATGTACTGAGATTCACATGTCTTGAATGGGGCCTTATAACCATAAAATGTCCCAATTTGACCATCGAAACAATATTTGATACATTGATGATATGATGATGGGATAGACGCATGTTGATGTAGCCGGGGTCTTTTCAAGCAAGATGTTGAAAGATGAGTCTTGATCAACAACCATGAAATATGAATTAGATACAAGATCTCCAAACTGAGTTTTGAGTGTAATTTCACCCAATGGTTATTTTTCATTTTTATCATATCCTTGTAGCATCATAGTACAAGGAGATAAATCAGATTCTGTGAGACCCAATCGATGAAGTGTACGAATGGGGAGGAGGTTGACTCCTGAACCATTATCAATGAAATCTCTTCAAATGTCTACACCATTGAACTTTACAGATAAATAAAAAGGTCTAATTTTTCCATGAAAGAAATCATCTTCATATTCATCTGTGAAAGATATCACTTCAGGGCATTCTTCAGGATTATTCTCAACATGGTAGGCTTCAGCCGCATCAATTTCAGTTTCAAAATCTTGAGGACTTGACAAGGCCTCGATGAGTGCCTCCCTAAGATCCTTTGATAAATTCAAGGCATCCAGAATTGTAAACATTGCCGGTACTGGGGCCAAGTGTTTCAATACATCATACTTTTTATCCAAAGGTCTATGTTTCCCAACCAGAACATGTGGTTTCATAGGTACCATAGAAGTTTATGCTTTGTAAGTTGATGCATCTTGTACTAGGATAGGAGTTGGAAATACTTATGGCTATGGAAAATTAGACTGACTAGGTCTATTTACCTACTGAGAGGACGAAGGAGGAACCTCCAATCGATCTTCCATAATAACTATGCTAGGACTAAATCTTCCCTGTGTGGAAGAACATGCTTGTTCTTGGTGAGCTTGTTTAAGGGCTCTGCCACGAGTTTCTTCTGCATACAAAGTTATAGCAGGGGTAGAAGTAGAATAGTGGCCTCTTAAAGATCCATGTCTTCCCCTATACCTTGAGCCTCTGGAAATTCCTCGGATTCCTCTATTTTATATAGGGAAATCAGGCTCATCAAAGTCAAAACTACAACTAGCATAACGATCTGTTAAGTGAATCATATTAACAGAACCAAAGATTAACTCTTCATCTGATTAAGACTTTTCCTAATTAGCCCATTTAGGCTATTCTATTTGATGGGACCCTACACGTGGCTTCAAAATAGATGGCATAAAATTTTCCAGAGTCAAAGACAACATGGGCTTTTACACGATTTCATCTTCTTTTGATTTCTCTTCATTCTTTGAATTATTCCATTTCTTTGAGGATTTTCCCTCTGTTGAAGAGGGTTTTGCTTTGGAATTCATGGAAGAAGACACAATTGGTTTCTTTAATTGTGTTCGAAAAATGGCTTGAGTTCAGTTGATCATTTTTCTGACCATCCAATCATCATATTTTTGCGCATTTTTATTCATGACTTCTTGCCACTCGCCTTTCTCCTCTGGATCTATAGCAGTAACACATGCTACCTGAGATGAAGAACCATTCAGTTTGACTTGTCCCGAGTCGAACATTTTTTGTAGGAGGTCATTGATGACAAAACACTATTTTATGGGATGCCCCAACCTCTGATGAAATCGGAAATAGTTTGGATGGTATTCATCTCCTTCCTTGTTCATCCTCTTCGGCCTTGGCAATGGAACAACATTATTTTCCGAAGCCGAAATGAAGTATCCAGGAACTTGTTCATTTCAGAAAGAGTAAACATTGCTCTTAAAATACTAAAATTGTTTTGATCTATGATCTATTTGATCATCATGACGAAATGGCCTCTTTTGTTGATGCTCGGGAGGCGGATCTCTTAGAGAAGATAAAGGTTTTGATATAGAATCAGGTATAGGTGCTTGTTTAAGAATAATTGTAACAGTCTATTCTCTACCCATTATCCTTCCTGGAGAAAATGGAATTACACAATTTTTATCCATAGTCTTCATAAGAGAATCCTCAATCTGTTGGGCGATTGAAGTAAGGTTTCAAAACTCTCCTGTGTATTTCGTAGAGATCAACGACGTGCATAATTCATCATGGAAATTTTCCACACAGATTGGCAACATGTTTTCTTGAGGGAGTTCTAATCCTAGGGAATATGTTAATCCATTCCAGCGAGAAATGAAATCTGAGACACTTTCATTCTCTCTTTTCTTACAGTTTGTAAGATAAAAAACATTTGTTTTTGGCAAAGTTGATTTGAATTAAATAAGGAATAATTGACAGAGATCCTCCCACCCGGTAATTGACTAGGATTGCAAGCTTGTGTACCAGATAATGGCAGGCCCTTGTAATGACTGTACAAAACACCTGAGCTTAACTGCTTCCTATTGATGAGGGGTTCCCATCATAGGATCGCAACGAGAAACAAAATGTTTTAAGTGTTGCTCTGGGTCTCCCGAATCATTAACGATTTGTAATGTGGTACTTGAAAAATTTGATGGGGGAGGAATTGCATCAACCCATTCAGGGTAAGCTCTATTTTCTGGTTTAATTAGATCACCCTCTCCCTCCATAGCTTCCAACTGAGCTATCAATGATTCAATAGTAGTTACTAACTTTTGAGAAACATCCGGTTGAGCTTGGACCTGAAAAGGTTCAATGACTGGAGCTTGGATAGATGTGGTGGCTGGTACTACAACTGATGGCAGCACCACCGATTATTGTTGCACATGACCCGTAAGATTAGACCTATGAGGGTATGCTGATAGAGGAGGATATTCATGATCAAACTTAGTAGCTGCAATAAATTCCCTTGGCTGACAGACTCCAGCACACTTAAGAGGAAGACTACCCTGAAGTAGTTCTGCATTCAACCTCTTTAATTACTTCATTTCTTCCTCCTGTTGTGAAAATATTTTCTCTAGTGAGAGTAATTGGCCTTTTCCAGAAAAATGATATGTAACCTGATTATTTCCATTCCCCTTGTTGGATCCCATTTGTATAGGGGAAAGTGGGTTATTTGAAGGAACACCCAGATTTTTGGTAAGCCTTTGATTTTGTGTACGCACACATTCTTCAATTTTGTTTGTGCATACAACTTCTTGAGCATGAACGTCTTCATCTTATCCCTCTGAGTGAGTCTCATTTTGGGGATCAAGAACAGTGGAATTGATGACATTAATTGATGCATAACGCATTGCATTCCTTCTATAGGCATTTCTGTGATATTGTCTTCTTCCATGTCCTTGACGTGACATTGCCTTTTGTTGATTTGATCCCTCAGGAACTTCTTGATGAACCATAATTTTGAGGGAATCTCATGATAATTTGGATCTTCGATCCTCTTGTGGCTTCTTCCCTAATCGAGAGAATACTGAATTTCTCTGAGGAAGAAATTGAAGATTTGAAAAAGTACCCAGTCTAGTGGACTGGGGCTATTCATGCTGTTTCGGCTCAACTCCACGAATCCTATTTGTTGATTCTGAGGGTTGGGTTAAAAGAGTCCCCACTATGGAAAGCTGGGGTGGATCTTGAGATGCTGCATCAGAGACTTTCTTGAAATCTCTCCTGATCTTGAGGACATTAGTCTGGAAATTGGATGGATGCATCAACCTGCATCCACTTTTATCACCCGACTCAAAAGACCGTTAGATGAGTTCAGACACTTTTGTCACTTGATGATATGCTTTCTCCAAATGAGAGGATTGTTCAATATTCTAGTTTTCTTGATGCAGGAGTAATTCAACAACTATTTATTTGTACGCTTGATTTTGAGAATAACTAGTTGAGGCATGTTCTTGAGCGAGCCTTTGATTACAAACAATGCCAATTGAATCTGACTGGCCATGGGCAATAACATTGCTTGAGACCATTTTCATCGGGCTTTGCTGACTGGAGAGTACAGTTAAATGTAGCACTCCATGAACACCCCATCCCCTGATATTAATACCAGATGGGGAATTGGCAATTAACTGGAACAATCTTGTTAGGGCGCCAAGGCATGAATGCTGAAGGGCTCTCTGCTGATTTTCAGCCTTCAGATATCGAGAAACTGAGAGAGATGCCAATTCAATATGGAACTGTAACCCTTCTATTATATTGACATGATTTTCATATTCATCATAAGGTAATATTTTCTTTCTCAATTGAAAAAGTGTTTTCCATATGTTGAGAAAAATATCATGAATTCCATCTTCCGACAAAACATCTCTGGAAGGTGATACTGAGAGTCAGCCAAAGGCCAAAACATAAATAACAATTCACCTTTCAACAGTTGTTTTCTCATTTTCAGTACTTCCTATTTGTCATTTGATGGAGATTATTCTATTGGATTAGACCAGAGCTAGTGCTTCTTTTTTGGTTTATCAGATTCAACAAGATCAGTAGAGAATTCACTGATCAAAATATAAGATGAATGACTGAGGGGTTGTTTAGAGAATGACCTACACCCTGGGAAATCCCTTGATTGAGAAAGTATTTCACCTGATAATGAAAAAGTATCAGACATGACTGGCTTCACATTTTCAAGATCCTCAAGATAAGAGGGCTTTCTAATCCCTACATTGTCTATTGGAGAATTTTCCAAGCAATGTGCATTATAAATGTGGAGAGGACTTTCACAGCTAAATTAATCATCATGGGGAGGACCACCATGGTGGGTTACAATAAAAGATGAAACATTGTTCTCCATGGGCTTCTGACAACACAGAGGGTTCTTGTGGATCTCATATAAAGATGAAACTTCAAGATCGACCAAATTGTCATGAAGCAAGCTTTCATGAGGAAGTGTCTGATGAAGAAATTCTGAATTAAAGTTCCCACTATTGGGAAATGAGGGAGTAGAATACTTAATTCCAACAGATAATTGTCTGAGGTCTTCAAGAACTCCAGCATCGTGCAAGGCCTTGATACAGATTGGCTCTTGATTTCTTGACTGTGCTGGGTTGGTCTTCTTTTTAGACGCCTTCTTACTCACTTTAGGAGCCAATAGTTGACGAAAGTGGTCATTATGCGAAGGTGTATGTGCCAGCTCAGGAGAAATGATCAGGTTAGGCTTATTATCTCCACTAAAATCAGGGTTATGTGCCTGACTAGGTTGTCTGTATGATATGGGAGAGTACGCCTCACAACCCTCTTGGAGTGGAATAGAGGTTTGTGTCTGTTCGAAGTGAACTGTTAATGTGTCACTCCATCGGTAGGGATATATTTATGTGTATTTACCTATGATGATGATGAAACTGTTATAATATCCTGGCAGGCATCCAGAATATGAGCAGGGATTTGCTTCTACTCTTTCACCATTGACAGAATGTTCATGGTGACTTTAGCTGTAGGAACAGGAATATACATCCATTCCATGCTAGGATTAGGTGTGTGTTCCTACTCTTATCCTCATTTTCCGGTCAGTGAATTCTAACAGTACTCATGTGTGGGGGTAGAGAGTTGAGTCTATCTCTTGTTTTTCGCCAGAGCATTCTGATTGACTTCTCCGAATGCTACCAAATGAGACTGTTGGTAGAATTGATTAATACTAGCAGTTGTATGTGCCTGCTGATTGTACCCCACTGAATTTGGTTGATGATCTTCCTTCAATACAGACAGACGAGGCTACTGGCAAGATTTATGAGTGTAAGCTAGTGTATGTACATATTTACTAGTTGTCAACACATTGGGTTGGAGGGCTTCATCGTTTGTAGTCAGAAGAGAATAGTGACTATTTGATGATTTATAAACATGTGTATGATCCTGCCTATTGTAATCTACCAGAATTGCCTGGTGGGAATGGTGTACTGCTGCCAAACGAGTCTGCTGGACAACGGAATAAAAATGGATGGGTGTGTGTGTCCTCTCGTTGCTTTCCACTAAGTTAGGTTGGTGGACATCTCCAGAAATGGAAGATATAAGAACCTGATCACTATTGATCAGTCGTCACCTCTGGTGGTTCGTCTTACCAGCTCGAGTTCGAGGAACCTGAGACGAACGCCTGGAGATGACACCCTCATCATGTTGAGGGTGCACTGCCGCACGAGTCTGGTGGTGATTTTTGATGGGAGCCCTTGGGAAGGACTCATGTATCCATGAATTAAGGCCCTGAGGGACCTTCCCATTCACCTCCCCAGAATATGGAAGGGAATAGTGATTGCATTCCACGGATAACAACCTGAAATGGTTGGAGACGATGGTTGGAACCACGAGCATCTTGATTGCTGGTCATCACCGTCCGGACAACCAGGGTTAATTATTGACTTGGAGGGCTTTTCAAGAGGCCTCCAAAGTTGGAATAGTACTATTTTGATGGTACTCCTTAACCAGCGCATTTTATACCCAGCGTTGAAGACGTTGAGTAGGTGATTTCATCCCCATATGGGATGATTATCTAGCATAAGTAGCAGTAGAGGCCATCACAGCAGAAGTATTCACAGTAGAAGTATTCACAGGTGTGAACTTAAGAGAATCCATTTCTGTAACGCTGAAGATCTTGGAAAAGAGTGTCTGTTTGATATAATAGACGTAATTAAGATAAATCCGGCTACTACATCTTTTGGATGAGCACATATGTTATTGAATGTTTTGTGGGCCCTCTCATTGAGTTTAAATAGGGGCCTACCAAAATTTGTAAAACATCATTTTAACTTGGTTAAGGATTCACATCGGGTTCACCATTTTTTGATTCCACTATAAATGGGGATGGCCTCGTTGATTTAAGGTTCAAACATTCCAAGCGATTTCTAACAAGTTTGTTCATAGAACCAGAAACATCAAATGATTCCATATCTATTTGGACCTACTTTCCAAAGTTATGTTCTCATTAGTTGTGAAATAAAAAAAGACTTAAGAATTTTAATTGGTCGAGAGGATGGGAGATCGGACTCATCACACCTTTTTTAGGGGAATTATTGTCTAATCCAAGACTCTCTTTATAAATTTAAGTTATGTTTTTGAATCCTTATTAATTTACCAAGCATAAAATGAGCTTTCCGTTATATATGCCAGTCAATGATTAATTTGTATGAAATTTATAGAATATTTTTTGTGTATTTGAGGTTAATCATTGATAGAGAATCATCTGTATTTGTTAGAGATTCTTAGTCTATGGTATCCTTCGATACAAGATCTCATGGTTATTATGATAACCATACTGGTTTTAAAGCCACTCAGCGGGGCACATGAAGTTTATTTTCATTCAGAAGGATATGAATTATTTCATAGTTGGTATCGTACCCACAGATGGACCACCTACGTATCCTTATTAAAAAAAGGAATCAGAACCCATGTAGTTCGAGTAAAATTGTATCATGTTTATGAATGATTTATGGCTCAAAGAAAGATGTCATTATTAGTTTTACACTCTAAGCTCATGTGAGTCATGCCCGGTGTGAGAAACAAGTGGTATTGGTGAAACCAGTCAATTGTTCCCCAAAAGATAAAATCATAAGAAATGATGTGGGGCTTATGTATATATGACTTCCCAAATAAATAGAGATCGAGACTTATTTCAAAGAATAAGTCCAGGAATGGGGTCCATAAAGGCATATGTTCCTTTATAGAGATTTGGATATTCTAACTTGGGGCTTACTCCTGAGGAAGATTCCCAAATTAGGAGAGACTTATGATCGGGTTTTATTCTTGAGAAGGAAGTCCAAAATCAAAAGTAAATTAAGACTTATTAAGAGAAATTATGACAGGGGCTTATTCCTCAGAAGGAGGCCCAGGATAAAGGAGCATGAGAACTGGGGCTTACTCTTAAAGAGGAGGCCCTGGTTAAGGGAATTTTAGAATTAAGGGACATGGGGCTTACTAATAAGGAAGATTCCCGTATTTTTAGACCTTGAGACTGGGGCTTACTCCTAAAAAGGAAGCCCAGGTTAAGGGAATTATGGTTGGGGCTTACTCTTAAGGAGGATGCCCAGATTTGGGAAATTATGACTGGGGATTACTCCTAAGGAGGATGCCCATGTTAGGGGACTTGGGGCTTACTCCTAATGAGGATTCCCATATTTTTAGACCTTGATATTGGGGCTTACTCATGAAAAGTAAGCCCAGGTTAAGGGAATTATGGTTGGGGCTTACTTCTTAGGAGGATGCCCAGATTTGGGAATTTATGACTGGGGCTTACTCCTAAGGAGGATGCCTAGGATATGGGACATGGGGCTTACTACTAAAGAGAATGCCCATGTTAGGGGACTTGGGGCTTACTCTTAAAGAGGATTCCCAAATTAAAAGAACTTGGACTGGGGCTTTCTCCGGAAAAAAACACCCAGGTTAAGGATTATCTCATCTTTAAAGGATGAGGTTAAATGAATTAAATCTCTAACCTTATTGACATAAATATGTGTAGATCACTAGGTTTTGAGAGATATTCCACAGAATTCCTTTCAAATAAGAAATACAACAAAGGAACTTCTCCATAAATGGCTTTGATGAGGGTTTTGAAGGCTGAATCATGAATAGGAGAGGTGGATAGGCATAAGAGAGGTGAAATGAGTAGGAGGGATACCCAAAAAGAGAGGGGCGCACAAGTCCTGCATGGGCACACATGTCGTGCATGGGCGCACTAGTCCTGGTCGCACAGGTGTACATGCGCGACACATGGGTACTTGCGCGATGGTCAACCCTTAAGATCATACTTGGCCGAGACTTGGCTCAAGCCCTTAGTATTATCCCTAGGGGTTTCCAAAACGGTGGCATGCAAGTTCTGCTGAAGTGGTATGGCGGCACACAAGTGTGGCTGTTTCCCATAAGGGCTGGCCACTTAGGTTCATAAGTGTTGATGAGTTTCAACACTTAGGCCTTACTCCCCCTATTTAGATCTTCCGTTCTAGGTAAGAAATTACCTTAGAAGTGTTTGTATGCTTTGAGGAGAGACTAGGGTGCCGAGATCTCAAATATGAGTTTCTAGAATTTTTCATCCGGAAATGGGAGGCCCACCGGGGGTATTTATAGGCTGGTGAAAAAACTTGGTGAAATTCATGAGAGGGTGCATAAGTCACCAGCGTGAACACTAGGCAGAACGCAAGTATACTTGCCCGACCTTAATGGAACATGCACGACCCAAGTGAAAATAAATCTTTGTTCCTGCCATTGTCAATTTTTGATGTTTCTTCAAAGGATAAATCACTTTGGGTTCGAGGTTTTTACCTTAATATTCGATTTGACTCAATGATGGAAAGGAGCGTCAACAAACCATCATGAAGGATTTCAGTGGAAAATGATACCAAGTGACAATGGATAAACCTAATGTGTAATGGGATTAAAATGTGTCACTAATTAGACATATAAAAAATTATATTCCATTATAATTTGGTTTTCCCTTATAATTATATTTTCACATGCTATTTAATTTCTCTTTAGTCATTATCTAGAACAAGGGGGTTTAATGTTAATTCATGACGTGATAGATAATGAAATGGTTTAACTCATTATTGTCAAAATAAAATAGGATTGGTAATGTTAATATTTGTGATTCTTTTTAATTAGCTATCCTATTATATGATTAAAAAATAAACTATGACGAATTTTCTAACACACCTAATAATAGAAATATATAGTTTCATGAATAACATGAAGGCAATATGATTCAACATCTTATATGTCTATAATGTGGGATGAATCCCACAAAATATTGTCTTAGGGGAATCTAAATATGTGTTAGTTAAAGAAAACAAGGTTACCAAATAAGTAATTTCCTTGAAAAAATTAATATTTTTGTTAATGAAATGTACGGTAATATTGGTTTACATTAGGTATTATCAACATAAAAATGTTTTAAATGTGAAAGGTGTGAAAATAATGGAAATATATTCCATAGGGTTAGTAAAATAACAGGATTAGAAAGGATAAAGGTGCAATTGTTTTGGTTTTGGATTATAATGAGATTAAAAATGACATGTGAAAAGAAGATTTTATTTGAGAATTAAATGATGAATCATTTTTAATGTATTATGACTAAATTTGAATAAGTAAACAATGTATTTATTGGGATTTTAAACTATTCAATGAAATTATAGATTATAAGAATCAAAAATCATATAAGGATTGTATATAACCATTTTTTCTTAAATACTCTAAAAATATATAATGAATGGTATTGATGACTGAGAAAAGTTATTGAAGACTAAGATTAAATTTTATTATAAAGAACATGATTAATAAAGGATTACAATTAATATATAAACAAAGTGGGGATTATAAAAATTATACGTGTTAATGTGATGATTGATGTTGTTTAGACTGTATTTATGTCCAATTAATTTCTTAATGATTTGGTGAAAAATTGATTATAAAATATTTGATAAAGATTATTTCATTTTAGATTTATTTAATATATTCAGTAGTATGGTATTTTATTAGAGGAATAAGAATAGTGTTAAATTTTTTGATGAATATTATTTTCATAAATGTTTTATAGTTATTAAATTTAATTCCATGTTTATAGATTATATATTACCAAGGTGTTAAAACATTATATATATGATATTAAGAAAAACATTGTCTGATTAAAAATAACATGATTTCTGAATTTTAGGAAATTCCTTTCTAATTTATTTTCAATTATATTAGTCTTATCTTCGTAGAATTGTATGACTACTTACATAATAATTGTATTGGGTTAACCAGTGTGGAAGATTAAGAAATTAATGTATTAATTGATATTTGATATCATATTATTCGAATTTTTTTGGTTATTATATAAAAATAGTATCCCTAGAATATAATAATTTTATTGAATTATTCGGTTTAGAGATGTTTATCATATTTCATCAGGCATAAAAAATTTATCTTGAATGGTCATTGATTGTATAAAAAGTTGAGAATGTTGTTGAAATTGATTGAAGGATGAAATTAAACTTATCATATAAGTAAAATTATATATGTTCTCAGTCTAAATGGTAAATGAATTTTTTAAATAATTAAACTAGATATCAGGAGGAAAAAATTGTCTATAACCTTCAATTCCATTTAATGAATGGTCATTTAACTACTCATTGATTTATTATTTAATTTCTATTAGCATTAGCATTATCATGTTCTATATAACACACTATCAGAACAAGAGAATTAAGAATTTCATCCATAACTATTTTTTCATATCACAATAAAGTAATCATTTTAGGTGAACTATTTATGTGTTCTTCCAAACAACCTTCATAATTACCTTTCTCTCATTTTAAGAGGTTATTTATATAACCCATTTATGGTGGGGATTCCACAATAGAATTTCTAAATGTAAAATAATGGATTAGAGACCGAAAGATCAAATTATAAAAAATAAATTTGTTAATTGGGTGTAGATTAAACCCCAATAGATTTTTTAAAATATTGTTTTAAATTATATTAAAATTTTTCATCAATTTGCATACCACATTACCACATGTTGAAATAGTGTGATATAATTTGTAAATTATTAATTTACTATTATCAACTTGATGTTCATTATGATATAATTAAGAGTATTACTTATAATTTTTAGTTTTATACCAAGGTCCGACCTAAAATAAATTCCTAGATACTATTCACTGAATTTTTTGTACTGTCATTTTGTTCTTCAAATTAACATTTTCATCAAAAAATGATGTTTATTTATTTTTCTGAGTAAATGATAAAATTATTTATTTAGAAATATAACGGGTATTTAAAAAATTTATTTCAATTTTTGTAATTATGAATGGAAAAATTATCTTTAGGTGATATATTTTAATTAAATATATTTTTAAATTTTTATAAAATATTGAAAAATATAGTTTTTTAAAAAACTGTTATTTTTTCAATATGTTAATTAATTTAAAATAATTATTATTTTTTTAATATTATATAATTTAAAAAATTATTATTTAGATATATACACTAATTTACAATGGAATCAACATTATATTGAATTATGATATAAGTTTATTTTTTGTGTATTATAACTACATTCTTTCTGAAAACGGTTTTAACATGAATGGTGTATGTCCATTTTAATTATTTAAAAAACCATAATTAGTAATGATTGAAATGTAATTTATAGATTATATATCAAAAAAATTTAATGTAATTTCATATAATTATGAATAAGAGTCATAGAGTTAATATAAAATTATAGTATAATTTTGAAACAAATTTCATGGAAAAGAATTTTTACCATTGCTTTTTACGAGATTAATTTTAAATTTTTTCAAAAAAATATTTGAGTTGAGTCATGAAATATATATTTCATATTTGGATTCGTTAGGTCCAATTTTGTTTCAAATATCCCTTTATATTCTTAGTCATTATGAATAATAACTATATTATTTTTATTACAACTTTAATGGAAAGTCATGAAATTTATGTTAAACATAAAATTATAAGGACATCAAAATAACCCTAACACTAGAATTTATTATATATATGAGTTTAGTTCATCAATAATTATCAAATATTAGGCTAAATATAATTGTACGACCATTTTGACATGATTATGTCCTTTATTGTATTTTATTTCATTAAAAAGTTGAACTTTCCACACTCTTGTTTTTAATAAACATTTATTTTTTAGTATAGTGTTATCTATAGGATACATTAAACTATTAATATATATATATAATATAAAATTATTATTCTATGTTGTATAATTTATTTTCTAATTTCTTAGAATATATAATTGTAATAAATGCTAACAAAATATTGATAGAGTAATAAATAAATAAATTGAGAAATAAAATAACTGATATTAAAATTAATTAATGTATTATTATTTGATATAATTTAGGTGATTTTTTAAATCAAAATTATTTAATATTGATTAATTAAAATATTTTTCTCAAAATTCAATTATTTTAAGATTTTAATTAATGTTAATGAACTGAATAGTGTAAAATTTGATAATAATGAAACTTTATTAGTATGATATTTCATTAAATTATTTAAAAGTAATATAAAACATAAATAAAGAAAAAGGGAGATTTAATTTTCCAAAATATGACCCATTCTGTATTTATTTGATACCTGGACACATTTCTCCCTTGAATTGTTTTACCATATTTTAATACTTTGAAAAAAATTACAAAAGTGAACTTCACAACTATTGTAAAAGTGAACCTTATTTCTCATTTCATAACGCCAAATAGATCCTTATAGATTGGACATACATTAAAAAATTATCTTCTCAACATTTTTATTCACATTATAGTGTATAAAGATATCAAAAAAGGACAACCAATGAACTATTAAGGGGAGATCTAAGGGAGTTATCTCAAAGAAGAGGTAATCACATTAACAGATCAGATTTTTTTTAATATTTTATAACCATATATAAATATTTTATTTTTTTAAAATAAATAATTAATTTTTTATCATAAATATGATTGAATATTAATATAGTTAGTAAACCATAATTATCCACCTATTTCCCATCTCGTAGAAATTGAATTTATCGCTTGTGTGTCGGTACGGCCTACCATTTCCAAAAATTAATATAATTCATTTTACATCATCAAATTTTATGGATAGTTAATTTTATGGGTTTTGATTCTATATATGATATTTAAAAAATAATTACTCCTCATTAATTAAAATATAATATCCACCTTCTTACATTATAACATAATTGAAATAGATAACGACGCTTCTGCATACGTATATAATACCACCTCCATGAAGCAATGTGAATAGTTTATAATTTATTTCTAATAATTATGGTAATGATGATATATTTTATGAATATATGTGATATATAAGAAAATATAATAAATTTCTTAGGGATAATTGTTATCAATGTTTCATTTGTTCCATCTTTTGAAAAATAAAAAAGAACATTTACATGTTCGTACGTCCTACTGACCCCATGAATGATGAAATTAACTTATCTATCAATAAACATTATAAATGAATATATGTTTTTATATAATTAATATATATGATATTTATATCATGATTGAAATTGTGAACTTGATATATCCATGATCAATGTTCATGGACCAAAAATAAAAAATAAAAACATCTGTGAATTATGTATTAGGTATAACCCCCCAAAAATATTTCAATTACGAATTGATAAAAATGGGTGATAAAATACTATAAGTAAATTATATACGCTATGCTATATATTATTATTGTTCCATAATATATGTATAATATAAATATAATTATTATATAGAAGGTTTTAATGTGTGTGAAGGAAGTCCTACAAATGGTAATGAATTTTCATCTCAAATTTATTTCTATGGGACATTTGTAATATTTACAAAATATATATATATTTTTGTTTATATCCTTCCAAAGAATGTATTTTATGAAACCCATCATCAAAATTATGAGGTATAGATATCAATATAAATTTTTTTCTTTTTTGAGTATTATGACATTAATATCACTAAAGAGTTTAGGGTTATATTTATCAATATCCTTATTATTTGAGATTGTTTGTGTTTAAGAATCCAGTAGGGAGGGTTTTTAACAAATTTTCATGTATTATAATAATATATTCATGAAGGGCATTAATATTCCAATACAATGTTTTATAGGCCCACTTACCCATGTGTTTTAAAAAAAATTGGTTGAATAGAATTTTTTTTGTTATATTTTAAACATGTTAATTTATGACTATTCTGAAAATATTATGGATAGATTGTTATTTTGAATTATTATACAGGATCATATTTTCCCACCATTAAGAAAATTCCATTGTATAAAGATTCAATTACTTTTTATAAGGTATATCTTAAAATAATATTAGTTCTTTAAAAGTTGCATCATTTTTCTACTAAGTGAACTTAAAAAGGGTTTTTTCATCAATAAATGTTCATGGTATAATTAAAAATCATTTTCCATTTAAGATTAAATCCTTTGATGTTAAATGAAATTTAATAATGATATGATCCAATGATACTATACTTATTCTTTATCTAAATGGTTTTTGAATATGATGAAACAATGTAAAAAATTTCTTTTGGATGATTTAAGTCATGTTTAAATGATTATGAAAACCATTTATATTTTTAAAATATTATATAAGGAATGTTTTATGATATTCTATCACCCATTTGTATGATTTTCATTATGTGATAGGTTGGGCCTATATCTCCCTCTAATTTATTTTTAAGTAATTACTAATATGAGAGAACAATAGTTACATGAGATGTTATCCAAATCAAAAAATAGGGTACATTATAGGTTATTCTAATACTAAAAGAGGATACATAAGAGGTTACTCAAAGAATAAAGTAGGTAAAACAATGGTTATTCCAATAATTATTTGTTATTAATGTTCTAGTGGATAGACTTGACATAATATTTATGTGTATTCTACAATTAAATATCTTTTTCCAATTATTTATATAATGGAATATGTTCTTTGAATTACATATTATTCATGTCCTATGAACAATTTGGATTAATTCCATGTAATATGATTTCAATATTTGAAATTAAATGTTTGGTTTTTAAAAGTTAAGATCATTTTCATATAAAATTATTCTAATTTTATATTTATTTGATCAATGATATAAAACTTGTTCAAAATTATAGAGTATTATGTATAATCATTTTCACATGTTTCCTTTCCCTTGGTCATGAACAATGGTGTTAGGTATGATATCTATAGTAATGGTTATAGTTTTAATGAAATATGTTGGATATGATTTAGTCATTTTACAAACTGATTGTTTCTGTTTCCTTGTATCCAAAGGCAATATACATATATGACTTTTTGGGTATTGTTATTTTTATTCACCTATTTATATTTAATATATAAGAATTAAAATCACGGTTCACTACACGTAGAGGAAAAAACTTACTGATATTTCTATTTTTCTTATTTTGGTTGGATATTATCAATTCATTATTTAGAATTTCACAACATAGTCAAATTAAATCCCACTATTTACATAGAAGGGGGTCAAGATCCTTTGGGACTATGAATGTCAAGAAAATTTCATGGAGTTGAGGAGAAGGTTTCCCAATACACTTCTTCTAAGATTACCCAATATTGGAGAAGGTATTTTGATTTTCAATGATGCATCTATCAAGGAACTAATACATTCTCTTTTGTAGAATAAAATCATGATAGCTTATACATATCATGAATGTATGGTTAATGAGTAGAATTACATATACCATGACTTGTAGATATTAGAATTATAAATTGTATTAATGACATGGGGAATTTCTTCATCAGGTAATATTTAATATACAAAATGATAAACAATTCTTAATGATTATTTTCTTTCAAAAAGATTATAATGAGAAATATAGAAGACGATTGATTTTGATAAAATATTTTGACCTATAAATACATTATCACCATGGGAAGGAGATCAATATTGCTGATACAATGAGTCAAAATGATCATACTATCTTAGCAATGAAGAGGATGGACACATCTAATATTTATATATTTTCAATGGAATGAAATTTAAATATTGCAAGATGGGGACAAATATTATCTATAGAAAATGAGGGATAAAACATAAATGTAGGTAAGTATTAAATAATATAATATAGAAGATGTGGTGTTGATGAGTAATGTGATATATTTTCCTAATATGAACAATGATTTTGAAGAAATGATATGGTCTATGAATAGTGAGTGTGCCTAATATACAAAAATTGAACTATGAGGTGTTGGAAAGTTATCATAGCTCATAAATATCTTTTAAGCATGGTAGTATGAAGATATATGATGACATTATAGACATTTTTCCAGGTAATAACGAGGATAGTGATATTTCAAATAATGCCTCTTAGTCATTAGTATACCAACAATTTATGGATGAGAATTATAAATAAAAGGGTATATAAAACCCACTACCCATAACTGTATGAAAATGGGAAAGGATTACCATGGACTAAATCATATGTCTCCCCCCGAAAATTAATTTTGCACCATTCTATTTGGGTATTATTCAATTACCATTGAAATTTAGATCATTTAATTCCTTTCAGAGATGTTTTCTATCAAGATGATATATTCAAATTATACATTATGTAAGAGGCAAGGTTACATGGACAACCAACTTCTATTGTATCTGACTATGATTCAAGGATTACCTCTATATTCTAGAGTGGTCGTCAGTGAGTTCTAGATGGATTTTTTTGTTTCTATAAAATCTAATAATCACATTAATATTTTCATTATTAGGGAACCATTTGATCTCGTGAATAAATCAAAATATCATATTTTTTATATTTCAATGTTTGATAGGGTTAACATCTTCTTCTCAATGATTTGTTTATCCAAAAATATTTTAATTTAGAATTCAGCTCGCATTATATAAAAACAAATATGGAATTAGGAAATTATATATGGCATACAGAGATAACATTGGAGAATGAAATGTATTGGGATCTCATATAGCAGAAGAAATGGAAGGGAATGTTAGATCTATTCACCAGAAGATCAATACATCTTAGATTCAATAGAAGAGTTATACTCAAAATAATCATCATTATCTTGAATTCAATGAAGGTGTTATTTTATTCATAAGAAATAATACATGGGTTTCTGTTATGGGATTTGAATGCAATTGAAGGTAGAATCCTCAATATATTACCTCCTTCTATATTCTAAATATATTGGGACAGAAAGAATATTGCTTGGTGCTCTAACCAAACTTCTATGAAGTTATTCTTATGTACCATTACTATAATTTGAGAAGTTTTTTGTAAAATCCTCTACATATATTGGAAATTGGGTTCTTCCTATTAGATCATGATTATTAATAAGAATAAAAATTCTACAAACATTCGATTATGGAGATAATGTGATAAGGAATAAGAATTCTCAATTGGTTAATGATTGAAGAACCAATAATAAATTTTATGAAGCTAAATAAGAACCCAAATATTTAATGAAGAATATTAATCATAATTTATCCAAATACGAGTAATAGTAATTTTAAGGGTTGTGGAATTTAACATCCTAATATTGTTTTCTATAACATTTTAATAATTTTGACATATTTGTTAATTGTCTTTATATAAATCAATTGGTTAAAATAAACCATGATATATTATAGTAGTTATTACCTTGAAAATTGATTTCTGTTTATTAATATGATAAACCACATACTGAAATTATCATATAAAATTTTTCGTTATCTGATTTTTTTATTATTTCTAATGAAATAATCGTTATATTTTAATTACATAATGTTATTATTAACAAACCAATTTTTATTAGAATTTATATTTTTATGGGTGCTATGAACTTTTATATAAATTAATATATTTATCAATATTTGAAAATTACTATATTGAAATATATTTTTTTAGTAATGAATAATATTTCATTTATTAGACATCGCATTGTATAGATGGAAGATAATTTCATTTGAATTTAAATTGAGTTATAATTTAGAGAAATATTTTTACATAAAAAAATAAATTTTAATATATTGAAGAAAGATGTTAATGAAGTGAATGTAACATATATTTAATAAAATATTTTGAAATTGAAAATTATCTTTCTAATAGGCTTAGAATGAGGGTGAATTCTATTTTATTCTTTAAGGTAATTTTTTTAAAAAATAGTTTCTCTATTCATTTCTCTGAATTATTTTTAATTTAATTTAAGAAATTTATAGAAATTCAATTTTTTAATAATGATTTAATATTTATAATCATCAAATCCATATTTTTTAATGAATGTTTTTTTATTTCTATTTATAATTTATAGTAAAAATATTCTAAATTTATCACAATGTTTAGGGATAAAATGTGTAAATGAAGGGTGATTATCTATGAGATATGTGTAAAAATGACATAGTAAAATTTCTAAATATTATTGGTCGAATATATTTAGACCATTTATTATATTAACATCATTTTCATATGAAATTAGTTTGACATTAAAAATTGGGAATTTAAATTATTTAAATCCATTATGAAATTCCATTTATGTCCCTCCCCACCCAAATAAAATTGAACCTATTATTCCATATTACTCTAATAGATTGATGACTATAGATCACCCAATCCCTTCACGTACAACTTTTATGATTCCTGCTATTATTTATTGAGATTATTTTCATATCCTAATAACATCCTAATAATTCATAACGTGATACCTTTAATTTCACATACAAAACCATTTTTCTATAGTTTTTTAGTATATATAATTGTATTTTTAATTTTTGGGATTTCCATTATAATTTGAGGATGTTATGGAAGTGTTTTGGGAAGTGAAAATGTATTAAAATTTTAAACTGACTCTATAAACTCTAAATCATGTTTTTAGGGTCACTATATAGGTGTCAGATTGCTGCATGGCTTGGCCAAATCATACAACTGCACTAGGGAAACTAGAAAATAGAAAATTGATAGAAATTAACAGTTGGTGAACAAGTTTCACATATATGAAAGCAGGATATATGGGGTTTGAGATTTTAATAGATTCACCTCACAGTTGGTGCTTGGTTTTCTAAACCATGCAACTACATGTTTTTTCAGGTTTCTCCATCATTGTTGTTGAACGGTATGAAAATTTGTGAATTATAACTATGTTAAATGGTTTTGGAACCCCAAAATGTATTTTTTCAATCTATTTGAAATTTATATGAATCGTTAATATAATAATCTACCATGGTGTCAAATTCACCCCTATAATCCATTGCAGATTTACATGGATCCAAAGTCAGCTTTTATTGAATGAAATCTTTATTGAGATTAAAAATAAATTATATGTCATTATAATTCCTATTTATTCTTAGATATACCCTTATCCACTATCTTGGAAACACAAGTCTAGTCTATTATTAATATATTTATGTTCTATTTTGGTAATCATTATGATATATGGGTGATTATATTAAATAAAATAAGATCTAAGTCTGGATCTTGAAGATCATAGAACCTTTATTTGTTCCCATTATCCATTGAGAGTTATGTTTCCTTGGTCTCATCTCCCCCATTATAGATCTTTTTTTGTTAGTTCTAATTAAATTTGATTTATTGAAATTGTGGTTTAAAAATTATGTTCATCTCAAAAGAAATTCCATTTTTTGTAATGGATTATGAAATTGGATAAATTTTATGGTATTTATAATACCCACAGAGATTTTAATTTTAATTGTTTGTTTTATTATTATGGAATTATTTTGATTCCTGAAATTTTATTAATGAAATTTTATAGAGAAATAATTTATTTTATTTTTAATGTAATTTGGCATATATCTTTGGAGTGAGATTAAATAAGGACGTGACATTGATAAATCGGTGTGTTCTATTTGATAATAAGGATATTTTTCAACCTCTAATGATATGTGGGTTGATGGGAAACCCCTAGCGAGTGTGGAACTACCTCATGGAATAAATATTTATTTGTAGGTGTGGAAGCATACAAATGGGTATGTGAAATTATGAGAAGCATTTTTTGGACATATTTGATTATATTATATGGAAAAATGATGATGTTATTGACAAAAATATTTTATGTACATATGAATTAATTTATATAAAATAGGATAATCAGTTTCGTACCTAATGTAATCAGTTCGGAAAAGTTTGGGTAATTCCTTATGTGTTTATACAAACCACATTTTTTTGTATCTTCTAACAATTTTAGATTTCATGTAATAGGATATTGGGAAAGAGAATATATGAAATTTAAATTGTGAGACATCAGGATACATTGGTCTTGGTAGGTGAAGATATATCTTGAAGATAGTGAAATATTATATGGGATGGTTTTATTTGATGGATTTAGTCTTATTGACATTATGTTTAATTAGATGTTTTCATGTTTCCACAATCACTCTGATTTAATTAGTTTTTATAGATTTATTCTTATGATTATATGGTTTATATTGATTAATTACATGAGGGGATTGGATGTTTATTATTCAATGTTAATTTTTTAGAAAAATTTAATTTAAAATCATTCCTAAAAATTCTCATATATCCTTAGCATTTTTTTGATATGTTTTTGTCTCTTGGGGATGTCACCAAACACCAGTGGTACCCTATCACATCATACCCCAATGAGGAGGGTTATGATGTAATAAATGGTTTCAATGCTGATCAGACCATATAACCTTTTTGGATGGCTGAGAGGATATACAAATTTCAGAACATGAAATGTATAATGTAAAAATATGTTTCTATTGTTTTTATATGAAACATTAAGTTACTAGTCTGCCCGGGTAAAAAAACATGAAATATAAATTTTTGTTATAACCAAATCATTATGGGGTTTTCTAATGATTAGTGAACATAATGAATTTATATTTATACTTAAAAATTGGATAAAACTGATCATTTTTGTATAATAATTTATTAAAATTATGATAATTTTGAATTTTGAATATATAGTCTATAATTCTGGTTTCGTATATTGATTTAAAAAAAACATGAATATTCATTCAATTTCAAGTAATTGGTAACTAAAAGAGGGTTTTCTATTAATAGTTTTTTCAATTGAGGATACATCATAAGAATCCATTGTAATATTTGGATAAAAATGTCAAACTAATCCATATGCGAACTTATTATATTACCAAGTCCATATTTTCTGATTATTATGTGGTTTATGTATAAAACTGGAATGATGATATTCAAAAAGTGGATGACTCCATCGTATTTTAGAAAAAAAATAACACACATATTTGGAGTGGGTATCCTAAACAGGTTTAGTTGTGGATGAGTAAGAATAATTGAATTTCCAATTTCTGTGGAATAATATGCCAGATAAAAGACATGTTGGAAATGTATATGCACAATAATATTGTATTACTAAAGTGGGGTTTATATATTTTGTAAAAATATGGACCAATCATTACATGTGGAGATTTTATTTAATTCTTCAATAATAAATTCTATCCTCACCCCATTAAAACCTCTTAATAGTAGATTTATTCATCCTTAATCAAGAGGAAGTCATAGTTGAAGAGTATGTGGAAACATTTATGAAATTATTCAACCGTTCACTAAATGTAGATACATGGGTAACCTTTAAGAAAAACATTTTAGCATTGAGTCCATGGAAAAATATTCACTTATGGATTATCCTTCTTTGCATTAATAACTACAAGTAGATATTAAATAGAAAAACTATCTTAGAAAGTGATATATCTCATAATATTGTTTG
This sequence comes from Viscum album, assembly GCA_963277665.1. Classification (NCBI taxonomy): domain Eukaryota; kingdom Viridiplantae; phylum Streptophyta; class Magnoliopsida; order Santalales; family Viscaceae; genus Viscum; species Viscum album. The sequence goes on along the minus strand of OY728119.1, from coordinate 1,004,483,904 downwards.
AGGGATAGTGTTTATATCCATAGTAAGAGAGTGAACCCCAATTATGGGAATATTTGGTAGAGGGAAACTGAATTATAATGATGTTGTATATCTTTATATAAGTCCATCAAGTCAGTAAAGTTCCCACATTGACCAAAATGTTATCAAGTATGTTTTTAGTGTGATGTTTTCATGAATATAAATAGATACTGAACAGAACCACCTATATAATGTCCCAACAATAATTGGATTTATAATCTATAGTTTTATTTTCATAGTGATCTAAACATGTGTGTGGGGAATACAAATTAGGTCTCCAGACAACATGAGCTAATGTAATAATATATGGTAATAATAACTCTTACCCTCATAATAGAGTGAGACAAGGTTGTTATAGAAACACAATGGATTCATTGCCTCTAAAATATCATCTAGAAAAAAAATTGAAGTCATAATAATAACCAATTATATGGTTTTGAAAAGGTGATCATGGATGATCAGTATAGTATGTCTATATGGTGAGTTATGTTTATTGTGAATTATAACCTTATATTGGAATTTTTATGGGTGAATCCATACATTTTAGATAATCTTATTTTGATGATATTATGTGTTTTAATATTGGGATGATTCCTTCTCTTTTTCTACAAAAAAATTATTTTAGGACAATGCAAATGTTGATATTTTATTTATGAAACACATTTGGTTACTATCTATGGGGATGAAATGGGTTGTCGTTTCTCTGTTTTATATATGGATAGCTATGACTTGTTTTTGGGAATAGATTGGTTAACAATGTCTAGGTCCCATATAGACTGTTATGAAATGATGGTTACGTTCATATTTTATAATACTGTTGAGTATCTAAATTATAGAGACTAGGATGCAAATTAAATAAAATAAGAACCCTAGGAAGTACAAGTTGGGACTATATCGTTCTTGTTGATAGTGGTTACTTTATCTTCAGTGCATAAAATAAGAAATTGATATTTTTACTCCATATTTGACTAGAATCCTGATGTATTTCCTCACAATTTCTCGGGTTTTTCACATGAAAGAGAAGTGTGGTTTATGAATGATCTAATCCTATGTAACAAGATTATTTGAATTCTATATTACCATATATAACTATAAAATATGGGTTAATTGAAGTCCCATCCTTAAGAGTTTGTAAATATCAGGTTAACATGACCGAGCTTGTCCCCATGAGTTGAGCCAATTATTTTTTCATATAATTAATGTGAAACTCTTAGTATTCGCATAGATATTCATAATATTAAAAGGTTTTGTTAAATAATTAGTGTCATATTCCGCACAATGATAACATATTTTGTCATATAAGGGGTGACCAGTGGTCCTCTAAATGTTTTTTATCAATCAATTATCAGTAATTATGAAATCAAATTGAGTATGTTATGAAAATATATTTTTAGAGTCATTATAGATATTATAAATATATATATTCATTCCATATTCCCTAATGAATGACCATCGATGTTTACAAGGATAATGAATTCAATTATTTAAGGCTATATTGATTCTTTTATAGTGGTTATCATTGATGATATTGTGGATTATTCCTGAAAAAATATTGATCATGATCTTCAATTAATTTTATTATTGATAATCCCATAGGATAATCATCTATATGTTGTGATATCAAATAGTTATTTATGGATACATGGGGTATGATCCCATATTCGTTTCAATAATAAGAATTCATATTTAGTAGATCATGGAACTGTATAATCAATAATATCATGGGAAACAATGAATAATGTGTTATAAATATGTAGTTTCATTGGATTTATAGGATACTAAGACAATTATTTGTTTATCTTCCATGTCATTCCTCACTAACTATAACCTAGACATGGAATTTTGTTCCATTCCAATGGAATGATGACTACTAAAAAAATTTCCTTAAATATATAGTTTCTCTTATGTTTTTACTAATCCTTATATTTTTATAGTTTGGATGTGAGTATGTTGAAAATTGTTATTCATCATGATCTCATTTGGGCTCTTTACTATTGAAGTGATATCATGTCATTACTTAGGGATAATGATATTTATGGCTGCATGAGAAGAAAATCACATCACATGTTTTGGAATTCAAAAATGTCGTTAAAGAATTAAAGTCACATCCACACTATATTTTTTGTGAAAATTTTATTGTGATTACAGAAAACAAATATTTATTACATATACTCTCAAAAATGGGTTTCAATTAATGAAATAGATATAGATGGAATATCATAATTTTTCATACTTCAGCTTTATGTACACACTAGGAAAATTAAACTCATTGGTGGATGGTCTAAAATGGTTGTAATATATTTAGTTACTATATAATATTATGTTCAATTGAAATAAATGAAATTCATAGTTGATATAAATCATTATTTTTCTAACTAATGTTGTGTAAAGTTTCACATTATGGGATTATGTGTTCCAAATTTGGAAGAGATTTTTATTGATGTCATGACATATAATTTTAAATTATTTAATTTTATTCCAAAACACAATTGTGGGGATACCTATGAGGGACGGATTCTTGAAGACAATTCTATTCTATAATTTTTAGATCAGATTATGGTTCCTCAAACCCGTTGAAAAAATATTACATTTTCCTCTACCATTGTAGATGTGTATTTCATTATTGAATCAAACTATTTTATCATGAAATAAAATAACATAAGTTTTGGGGTGTCATAAATGTATAAGTGGTATATTTTTTCTTGATATGACCCTCCTATAGTTAAGTTATGGAATATAATTAATGATCAACATGTGTGATAAAACCTTTAATGATTCCCATATGAATATAAGAATCGATATTCTATATATTTTTTTATATTTCTACCATGAATGGTTTGATTGTATGATTCATTATTGGAGATTGTGGCATATATAAGAATTATGATTCCTTTATACCAATTTGAGAATCAAATTTAGTGGAATTATTACCCAAATTTACATTCAGGTGGTGGTAAAGATGCATCGAGTACATGTATTGATATTTTATAGTGAGGATACTAGGATAAAATATTAGTATTATATGTATTTACTTCAATCCTGAAGAAATCAATTTACCATGCGAACAACACATCATCATTAAAAATATAAAAAATTTGAATTGATGATTAAAACGATGGAAGACATTATTATAGCTCCTAAGCCAGATTTTTAAGGCACATGGGGGGGGGAATATTCCATTAGTGGTGTTGTCATAATAAAATAATAACTATGAATTAATGCCTAAGGATTCTCTTAGAAAATTTTATTGTCATCATATTCATTCACTATATTGAGGGATACACATTTTTGAGACTTACCTAATCATATACTGACTTTTGAATAGAATAATAGAGAATATTCATATGATCTGTAAATAAATGTGGAAAACATTGAGTCTTCATAATTTTTATATTGATCTACATTAATGGACATTACTATATGGGGTAGTTGTGTTGAGTCAATAAGGTTTCCCTTATGACTTGTCTATTCCTTCATGTAAGGGGGAGAGAGTTGAGTCATTAAGGATTCTTTATGACTTTACCATTCCTCTTGTTTTTGAAAATCACAAACACCTTCTTTCAAGGAAAAATGCCTTTTACCCCTGTTTTACATTCATAAGGAAAATTTACTTCCCAATGGAAATTTACCCCTACCTTGTTTTCATTGTTCAATCAGATTTTTCTAAGTGTAAAATTCGCAATGAAACCAAAAACCTCAGAATCATATAATTACCTAGAATATGAAGCATTATGTTTCAGGATATGAATTCTCTGAAATCTGGTTATGAACATTCAGAGTTATGACTCTGAATTCTGAATCAGAATTCTAGTTATGGACTTTCAGATTTCTGACTCTGAATTCTAAATCAGAATTCTAGTTACGAACATTCTGATTTCTGAATCCGAATTCTGAATACGAATTCCATATATGAACTTCAGAGTTCTGATTCTAAATTATGAATATTAATTATGGATAAGAACTTCTCTAAGCTCTGACTTCGAGTTCTCTGAATAACAGACTCCAAACTCCTATGAGTTCTGACTCTGAATTCTCACAAACTCTGAATCTGAACTTTATAATTTTAGGATCAAAATTCATGAGAATTCCATATTCCGAATTTACTTGAAATTCAGACTCCTGAATTCTATATAATTCATGTTCCAATTTCCTACATAACAGAATCCAAATATCCGTTGTATTATAGACTCTGAATTCATTTTTGGTTGACTCTGACCTTTCATTTTCTTCATTCCAAATATTTGATTTTGGATATTCTTACACTTGTTTAGTTACAAAATGATGTCATGCTTTAAGTTACTCACTAACAATTGTTTGTGTGACACGTGTATAGGTCCCACTGTAATTCAATTTAGAATATGACCATTGGAGTAGGGATCCGACCATTGGATCTGTACCTATAAATTGGAACCCATTTGAAAAGCCGGACACAGTTCTATGACTCTAGAGATCACATGCTGTTGAAGTGATTTCTAGAGATAGATATGCTCATTCTTAGTGTGTACAGAACTCTAGGTTCAGTTTTTCTTCATGCTACACCAATTGTTGTTGTGTACCATCGAGGGTTTCTTGGGATAGGAAGAGAGAGGTGCCGACTACCTTGAAATTTTGGGCTTCCATGCTGAGGAAGACATAGGTGCTGACAACCTGATAGTTGAGGGCTAGCGGGGATAGAAAGACAGACTCCGATCATCATATCAAGGGATTACCCTAGTATGGGTAAGATATACTTTCCTAAAAGTATAAATCAAGGTTTCTTCATCCAAGGTTATTGGATACACTTCTCTTTGGGATAAAAATTTACTAATTGTTACTTGTTTTTGTTACATGTTTTCTACTGCATTTTTATTGATTGACGAATGTATAACATTCTTATACTTCCTTACACATTTACTCTGATTTTGTTAGATTCTATACTCTTCATGGTAGAACCATCATCTTTGTAAACATTTGTTAAGTTTAATTTTCAGAATCATACTTCCAGAATCAAGAAAGTTATTAGAACTTAGAGGTCTTTTGAATTATCTTGTTTAACCCTGTTAAACAAAATCATCTTTAAAAGTTCCTAAAGAATTTTTTATGTGTACAATTGACCCGCATCTTATATTTGAGAATATCATTACATATTCAATCTTACAGTTGGTATTATAGAGTATATCATACATAGACATACCATTCTAACAATTAGTATCAATGGATGGAATCCTCAAACCCTGTACCAGTTCAACAACTGGTATCAGAGAAATAGGTAAAATCTGAATAAATCTCACGATTAGTTTCAGAAGAGAATTTTTGGAATTTATTTTTTCAGATTCATTTTTTTAGATTCATATTTTTAGGACTCATAATGTTCAAATTCAATTTTTTTTAGATACTCTTGTTCTATTATTTTCCTTTTTTAGGATTATTTTCTAGTTTACAAAATTTTTCAATTAACAATATTTTGTGTTCAAATACTTTTCTTAAAGATGGAAGGAATCAATGTTGGTTCCATAGATAATCTCAATCCAACTAAACCACCTATCATTTATGGAAATGATTATGAATATTGGAAAGATAGCTTGTGTACTTTCATTATCAATACTGGTGTTGATAATTTTGTAATGCTTAATGGTGGATAAAAAATCCCTAATAATGAAGTTAGTGCCTTTACAAATCAAGAAAATCATGAATATCAACTAACTTATAAGGTTCACAATACTTTTCTTTGATCCTTGACTAGAAATATATATAGCCATATTTCATCTTGTAAAGCAACAAATTTTAAATGGAAGAAACTAGAAGTTACTGACTTTGGAACTTCCAAAGTAATTGAAACAAGAAGAGCCATGATTAGTGCTGAATATCATGGTTTCTGTTTTACTTATGGAGAAACCATATGTAAGGTGCAACATTGATTGATGTAAATTGTGAATAGTTTAAAATCAATCGGTGAGAAAGGATTAAATGATGAAGCTCTAGTTGATAAAATCATAGACATCATGCCGAATGAGTGGGAATAAAAATGGACATGCTATTGATGAGAACAGATAGGCTACTCAGATTACATTAGATGAGTTGTTTGAAACTCTTCTTCAGAATGAGACTAGAATGAAGAGAGATGCAGATAATGTGAAGAAAAATAATGGAAATGGAAGTGTTTCATTTTCTACAACTATTAATCATACAAAATCCAAGACTCTTGATAGAGTGACTAGATCCTAATCTACGAAAATTTTCCTCCATTACGAATCTAGTGGAAGTGAATCCTCATAAAATTAATTAGAAAATCTTGCTCGAAGAATGAACAAGATAGGTGGACTGAGGAACTTTCAATCCATAAATAATAAAAAGGAAAGGAAAGATAAGAAAGATTCTGAAGTTACCTGTTATGAATGAAAGAGAGCTGGACACATATAACCCGGTTGCCTTATGCCGAAGAGAAAATAATAAAAGGAAATTCATTCTAAAAAAAATTGAAATAATTATTACAATGCCAAAGATAAAAAAGTTTTGGAAGCTAATGATACCTGGAGTGACCGTGGTGGCGACTCTTCATATGAATCATCGGATTATGAATCTTCTGGACAGAAGAATCTTGGTCTAATAGCCAGGCTACCTATTGAGAATCATTTCTTAATGGATAGGGTACACAATGCTAAATCAATGACCAATTTTTTTTTAATGCTAATGATAGTAAATATTATAATTTTTCAAATGAAGAATCTTATTCGTGTGAATATAATACATTAACTACGTATGGAGAAGTTTCTAGGTTTTCCAATCTTCTTGAGATTGATAATTCAAAACTCATTAAAAAACATGATTTGGAAAATTTGAGGAATACTATTCTTACTAAGGTTAAATCAGATATTTCTAAAGACCTTGATAAGAAAAACTATGATTTTTCAAGTATATCAAAAAATATTGAGGAAGTAAATTCTGAGAAGAATAAACTGTCTAAAGAACTAGAAAACAAAATTTCAAAGAAAAATGATTTTGAGCCTATCTCACGATCAAAACCAAATGATTTTGATGACAAGAACCTGGTTATCAATCTCAAATCTGAAATATTTTCCTTGAGGAAGTGTTTGTCAAAATTTACTTTAGGTAAAGAATTTTTTTGATAAAATGTATTCACAAATCTGACCTCTAAGGAATAGTTCTGGGTTTGGTTATACAAGTTCTATGCCCGTTTTTAGTATCAATTATTTTGTTCCACAAAGTGCCCTATTCTTCACTATGTGTCAATGTGGTGGACATTGGGAAAATTATTGTTCCCTAAACAAATCCCAATATTTAGGATTTCATAAAGCCCATTTTTATAAGAATATGTGGGTGCCTAAAATTTTTCTTTCTAGAATTTCCAGATCCAAGCAAGTCTAGATTCTGAAATCCTAAATTTTTCTTATTTTCAGGAAAATAGTGAAAGTACCAACCGCAATACATGGTACATAGACAGTGGATGTTCCCAAAATATGACTGGTGAAAAAAACTATTTTTAAAAGATTATTAAGACGAAATGAGGAAAATTAACTTTCGGAGATAATGCTCAGGGAGAAATTATTATTATAGGTAACATTGTTCTTCTTGAAAAAACGTTGATTTCAAATGTTTTATTTTTTAAGGATTTTAAGCACAACCTCATCAGTATAATCCAATTATGTGATGAAGGATACCTTGTGAATTTTAGGAATGAAATGTGCTTAGTACACAATTCCAAAAAGAGTTCTTTCATTCTACCCATAAGTAAGAGAATGTTTATACACATAACTTAAAATCCCTTAGGATCCAAGAGTTACCTTGCCATAGTGAAATGGAAGATCCTTCTTGGTTATTGAATAGAAGTCTAGGACATTGTAACCTTAAGAATTTATGCAAAAATTATATTAAAGGACTAGTTAAAGATCTACCGGACCATAGATTTGATTATTCAAAAGTTTTTGACCCTTGTCAATATGGAAAGAAACATAAATAAATTTTTAAATCAATCGGTGATGTCACAACTACTGATGCATTACAGTTAGTACATATGAATCTTTTTGGTCCCACATAAACTGTATGCCATGGGGGCACGTGTTATGTATTTTTCTTGGATGATGATTACACTAGATTTATGTGGGATTCTTTTAAAGAAAATAATTTTAATGATTTTTCTTATTTCAAAAGTTTTAGAGCCCAAGTCAAAAATTAAAAAAATATTCCACTAAAAAATATTCATATTGATCATGGTGGATAATTTCAAAATTCAGATTTTGAAACTTTTTGTAGTAGAAAATGTATTATTCACAACTTCTCATCTCCCAAAACACCTCAACATAATGGTGTTATTGAAAGATGAAATATAATTTTTTTTATAAATAACTAGAACCATGTTGAGTGAGTATTCATTAGCCAAACATTTTTGGGTTGAAGCAGTAAGTACTGCTTGTTATACTATAAATCATGTTTTGAATAGACCTTTTCTTAACAATACTCTTTGTGAGTTATGTAATGGTAGAAAACCTAGAGATTCTTACATTAAGATTTTTGGTTACAAGGTATTCATTCTGAATACTAAAGACAATCTATATAAATTCACACTAAAATCTAATGAAGGAATTTTCTTAGGCTACTCCCCAACTTCTAAATCCTATAGAGTTTTCAATAAAAACACGAGTACTGTTGAAGAGACAGTACATGTCAAATTTGATGAAACTGGCCCTTTGTTTTTAAACAACACCAACCTACATCCTCGGATGTGTTTTCAAAAAATGATTATCAACCTTTGATAGGAAATCCATTCAATACATAAAATTTTCAAGAAGATTCTACTGAAACATTTACCCCAGAAGATTTCTTACCCTATGTTGATGAATAGATTTACAAAACCCAAATTAGTCATTTATTAAGAATCATCCCAGTGATATTATCATTGGTGATATGAATCAAACAGTAAAGACTAGAAGCTCTTTAAGAAATTATGTAGAAAATCTAACATTTCTTTCTCAATTAGAACCAAAAAGCACTGATGAAACATTAGGGGATGATGATTGGATAAAATCCATGCAAGACGAACTAAATGAATTTGAAAGGAATAAATTCTGGAACATAGTTGAAAGGCCTAAGGAAAAATCTGTTATTGGAGTAAAATGGGTGTTTAGAAATATGTGAGATGAAAATGGAATCATAGTTATAAATAAAGATAGATTAGTTGCTAAAGGCTATAATCAACAAGAAGGAATAGTCTATGAAGAAACCCATGCTCTAGTAGCTAGACTTGAATCAATTCTTATTTTACATGCCTTTGCAGCATTACTCAATTTCAAACATTGTCAAATGGATGTGAAATGTTCTTTATTTAATGGTTATGTTCAAGAGGAACTTTTTGTTGAACAACATACTAGATTTGAAGATAGGAAACATGCTGATCATGTTTTTAGACTCTCCAAAGCTCTGTATGGACTTGAACAAACCCCTCGAGATTGGTATGGTAGACTTACAAGATTTTTTCTTCAAAATAACTATTTCAAGTGAAATGAAAATCCAGACCTTTTTATAAAGAAAGATAAGAAAAATGTTTTAATTGTTCCAATTTATGTTGATAAAATTATATTTGGTTCAACTTAGCAATCTTTAACCAATTCCTTTGCAGATCTAATGAAATATGAGTTTGAAATGAGTATGATGGGTGAGTTAACATTTTTCCTTGTTTTTCAAATTTCTCAAAAACCAGAAGGAATATATATATCTCAACATAACTATATTAATAATCTTCTTAAAATGTATGAATATGACAACACTAAGAGTTAAGTACATCTATTGGTACCTCAAATACAGTTGATCTTGATGAAACATGGAAACTCATAGATCAAATATCTTTTAGAGGCATGGTAGGAAGCCTACTTTACTTGACATCTAGTCATCCAGACTTATCGTTTTTAGTATGCTTGTGTGAAAAATATCAATCCAATTCTAAGGAACCTCACTTAATTTCAATGAAAAGAATTTTTCTCTACCTAAAGGGAACCATGGATTTTTGACTACTTTATACATCTGGAAATGATTTTGTTTTAGAAAGTTTTTTATATTCTGACTTTTGTGGATGTAGAATGGATAGAAAGAGTACATCCAGATCTTGTCATTTTTTAGGAGATTTATCAGTGTCATGGTCTTGCAAAGAGAAAAAATCTGTACCACCACTACTGATGCTTAATATGTAGCAGTTGGAAGTTTCTATGCTCAAGTGTTGTGGATGCAACACACACTCACAGACTATGGTATGAGTTTTACCAAAACAAAAATTTTGTGTGATAATACAAGTGTCATTGCCCTTCGAAAAAACCATTCACATCACTCTTGTAAAAATTACAATGATATTAGGCAACACTTTCTTAGGGATCATAAACAAAAAGGAGATATCATTCTTCAATTTATCGGAACGCAAGATCAACCTGATGACATGTTCACAAAATCATTACCTTCCGATAGATTTGAATAAATTAAAGAGACATTAGGAATGACAAAGGTAAGGTAATCCCCCTTGATTAACTTTATGTTTAAATCAATATCCTTACTATAATAAACTCCTTCTTAATAGGGGGAGTACATTTGTTAATGATGTTTTTAAAATTTTTCTTAGTTTTTTTTTCAAATTTTTTCGAAGTGAAAATTTTTGTAGTTGGTTTTTCAAATTTTTTCCTAGTGAAAATTTTTGTAGTTAGTTTTTTCATTAAAAATTTTCGTAATAAATTTCTCGAAGTCAGTCTCTGAAATTTTAGTAATGAAAATCTTTGGATCTGATATTTTCGTATAAGAAATCTTTAAACCAGAGGTTTTCGTAATGGAAATCATCAGACCTGAGGTTTTCGTAATCGATATCGTCGGACCTGAACTTTTCGTAATGAAAATCTTCAGACCTGAAGTTTTCATAATGAAAATATTCAGACCCTATGTTTTCATAATGAAAATCTTCGGATCTGCAATTTTCATAATAAAAACATTTTTATATGAAAATTTCATAATAGAACATTTCGGATATGAGAATTTTTATAGTGATGTTTTTTTTCATATACAAATTTTTTTTGCGAATCCAATGTTCTTCAAGAAGAATTTTTCTCAGTACGAATAATCTTCCTAGCAATCTGAAAGGTATGATTCTTTCATAATTTTTCATAATAAATTTTACTTACAGGTAGTTTCTTTTTCTTTTAAAATTTCTCGGATTCATGTTTCCTTAGATCCGAATGTTTTTGTTTTAAAATCTCAAAAGATCGAATTCAATAAAATTATTTCCTTGCGTATATCATATCAACCATCAAATAAGATTTGAATAATTCTCAGCCATTGGATTCAAATGAGATGTTCAACAGTCACTTTCATCGCCTATATAAAGGACCTCCAATGGGTTTTCCATATCGGTTATCATGCTTTTGCGTCTCGAAGCTCTTCCCCTCTATAAAATCCCATTCCGAATTTTTTTGAAGTACTCCAATCTGAATATCTGCAGAAGCTCCTTCTCAGGATATGTCTAATATTAAGCCAATTTCATAGTGGCAAATATATAGGGAGAGTTTGGTACACCCAAACGTTTTCAACAAGTATGAATCCATTATTTCCATGAACATAAAGATCAATGTATGGGAAATTATAGCTATTTCTAAGACAACAACTCAAGATGTTGTCTATCTAGATCTTCTTATCGAATTCTACGAATCAGTTTGTTTCTTGAAGGAAGACGGTATGGAAAAATTCTCTTTTAAGAGTTGTGGTAATACATATAAACTCTCTTATAACAAGGCTTCGAGCTTTGTAGGGCTATCATATTAAGGTGAACCTGAATATTGTTCAGAAAAGCTGCCAGAGGTTCAAGAAGATTTTTTAAGGAAAAGGCTATGGAATGACTTGGGATCAAAGATGTAAAAACAGCCAAAGGTGCCCATTATTCTATAAACAATCGGATTCTTCAGCTATGGGTGTAAGTATTTATCATACCTAGGATGGGTGATAAGGACACCCTTAACAAAAGTGACATGTATATCCTGTATTTTTTGGTAAATCTATGGAAGGTCAATATCATGAGGCACATCCTCATTACAATTGAGAATATAAAAATAAGAATTTAAGAGCTCAAATTATCATGTATTCATCCCTACTATCAAAGCTGATAGTTCGGTGCCTAGAATCTTTCAAGATCCCCTATAGCTCCAAGATGAGGAATTGCTAGGTGATGTTGATCAGTGTTGACACCCTTAATAGAAAGAAGATTGGATTCTCCAAGTAGTCAAGAGAATTTTATAATCTACCTAAGGAGGAGACCGAAGCAATTCTGGAGAATGTTGAGAAAGCTAAACCATCAATGAAAGTTGGAAATAAAAGGAAGTTAAAGGATGTGGAAGAAGAAGATAATACTCCCCAAGCTAAAGAACCTCAATCTGCACCTTCTAAACAAAAGAACCAGAAATCCTACCCAGATGAAGTTGTTGCAAATTGGAGGGAGGATAAGAAGAATAGAAAATAGGGGAGCCACAGTTCTGTTTTGATCCTGATGAGGCTAAGGCCTTGAACGAAAAGGTAATTGAGGAGATATAAAAGCAATCCATGAAAAAGAAGCTAAAGAACAAGATGACAGAGACTGGAATTTTTCAATCCCTTCGAAGGGATACTGAGGTTTTATCTGTACAAAACCCCATACCAAAACCTTCCTTGTAGACCAATTTCCTGAGACTCCGGGAAAGAGGTTTATGTCTTCAGAAAATGTTAAAGAGAAGGATATTGAGACAGAATCTGTGGAAGAAGTCCAGGAAGCTCAAAACTCAGAAAAGATAGCTGATTTGCTGAAGCAACTATAAGTCATTAAGGAAAGGGAAAGTGCTTCTGAGAAATTTTCACTATGGACTTCTGAATATAAATATTCAAATCATGTTACACATAGAGATGATGAAAATGGTGAAGAGGAAGTCAACAATCCATCTGAGGAAGAGAGTCATAATCATGACTTCATTATTACTGAGGATATTGAAGCTGGAGCTGAGAAGGAAAATGTTGATGAAGATACGATTGTACAATTATCAGGAAGTTAGCATGAATCACTTGATGAAGAAGCCATTCCAAGAATAATCAAGGTGAAATAAGTGGTTGATGATACCCCAATGAATGAAATCTTGAGGAAGAAAGAAGATGGACGAACCTCTAAAAGGAAGATAGTAGGGCTAGAGGAAGAACCATATCGAATAAAAATGTCTGATTAAGAGTCATCTTCCATATGGCATGATTTTATTGTTCAATATCAGAAGAAGGTTGTTTATTCCATTCCAATGTTTCCTACAATTGATTATAGATGCCACATGCTTTAGCATACCATGAATCAGAAATCAAAATCCGTATCTATGGTGATGGATAGTTGTGTTAAGATTGACACAAAAATTTCCTTATCAATTATGAGGCCCACAGAAAATCCTGCCTAAAAATGACACTTTGGTCGAAGAAAATCAATGAAGATTTGGGAGAGATTGATCAGTTTCAAGATGATTTCAAAGAGGCCTTTGACACTGAAGACTCCAAGATAAAGGATATTACAAACAGTATCCAAGAAATGCTAAGTCTAGAACAAATTTCTCATATTCAGGATGTGAAAGATCTGAATGGAAAGCTCAGTTATATTGTTCAATTCTTGAAAACGGAGAAGGATCTATAGAGCGAGGTGCAAGAATGGTTCCTAAAACAAGTTTAATTGCTGAAAGTTTTGGAAGAGGCCAAGAAATCTCAGATAGACACGATGAAGGCATTAGAAAAGAAAGCTGAGGAGGATCATGAAGAGCTAAAAAAATTAAAGACCATTGTGAAGATGCTAATTCCCAAGGAAATAGAAGAAAAATAAATATCACTCCTATATTTTGTTGTATTGTTTTTTTTTCATGTACTTATACATTCAATCGTAATGGAATTATTGAGGGCTTGTTTATTCTTTTATGTATTTACTAAAATTTTAGGTAACATATTTATTTTCCATTCCCTCAAACTCTTTTTGAAAATCACAAAGGGGGAGAAGGAAAAATAATTCCAAAAGGGAGAAGGAAATACTCTAAAATGGAGAAGGAAAAATGTAATGGGGAGAAGTAAAAAGATTTATAAGAAAAAGAAATATCCCTATGTAAGGGGGAGTTTATCTAAGGGAGAGTTTCTCATTACGAAGATTTCCACATTCAAATGAAAATTCTCATTCTGGAAATCTAGAATACAATCCTTATAGTTCCAAAGCCTAATGGGGAGTTAATCGTTTCCACCATAGTCCATGAATAAAGGGAGATAAGCATTAATTTCAAAGTCTAGAAATTTATTCCATGTCCTTATATTCTTTTTCGTAAGGATGTTTGGGCTTTCCAAAAATGGGGAGTTTGTTGAGTCAATATGATTTTCCTTATAAATTTTACATTCCTTCTTGTATGGGGGTGATTGTTGAGTCATTAATGTTTCCTTATGAATTTACCATTCCTCTTGTTTTTGAAAATCACAAACACCTTATTTCAAGGAAATACTCAATCTATGCATGTTTTACTTTCATAAGGAAAATTTCCATCCCAAAGGAAATTTACCCATACCATGTTTTCATTATTCAATATGATTTTTCTAATTGGAAAATTAAGATTGAAACCAAAACCATCAGAATCATATAACTACATAGATTAAGAAGAATTTTGTTACAGGATCTGAATTCTCAGAATTCTGGTTACGATCATTCAGAGTTCTGACTCTGAATTCTGAATCAAAATTCTGGTTACGAACTTTCAGAGTTTTGACTCTGAATTCTAAATCAGAACTCTAGTTATGAACATTATGAGTTCTGACTCTGAATTCTAAATACGAATTCTGGATACATAATTTAGATTTCTTAATCTGAATTCTGAATACGAATTCTTGATACGAACTTCTCTATCTTTTGACTCTGAGTTCTCTGAACAACTGACTCCGAACTCCTATGAGTTCTGACTCCAGATTCTCATAAACTCTGACTCTGGTCTTTGTAATTCCAGGTTCCAAATTCTTGAGAAATACAAATTCCAAATTTCCTTGAAATTCATACTCCAAAATTATATAGAATTTAGGTTTCGAATTCCTACAAAACATATTCCAAATATCCTTCGTATTATAGACTCCGAATTAATTTATGGTTGACACCATACATTTATTTTCTTCATTCCAAATATCAAATTTTGGATATTCATACACTTTTTTAGTTAAAAAATGATGTCATGATTTTAGTTACTCACTAACCGTTGTTTGAGTGACACGTGTACGGGTCCCTCCAAAATTTATGGAGGAATATGACCGTTGGAGGAGGGAGCTGACCGTTGGAGTTATACCTATAAATATGATCCCATTTGAAAAAGATTGACATTGTTCAATGATTCTATGGACCACATGCTATTGAAGGGATTTCAAGAGAGATAGATACTCTCATTTTTAGTGCGTACTGAACTCCTAGTTCAGTTTATCTTTGTGACACACCAATTGTTGTTGTGTACAATCGAGGGAATAAGGGGATAAGAAGACAGAGGTTCTGACTACCTTGATGTTGAGGGCTTCCTTGCTAAGGAAGACAGAGGTGCCGACTACATGATAGTTGAGATCTTGCAGAGATAGCAAGTCAGGCTCCGATCTTCATATCGAGGGATTAACCTAGTGTGGGTAAGATATACTTTCCTGAAATTATAAATCAAGGGACCTTTATCCAAGGTTATTGCATACCCTTCCCTCTGGGATAAAAGATTTACTACTTGTTACCTATTTTTGTTACAAGTTTTCCGTTGTATTTGTATTAATTGAGGAAAGTATAACTCACATATACATAATTACACTTGTACTCTGATTTAGTTAGATTCCATATGCTTTAAGGTTGAATCTTCGTCTTTGTAAACTTTTGTTATTTTTCATTTTCGGAATCACTCTTCCTAAATCAAGTAAGTTATTAAAACTTAGAGGTCTTTTGAATTATCTTGTTTAACCTGTTAAACATAATCAACTTTAAAAGTTCATAAAGAATTTCTTAATGTGTACAATTCACCCACTGTCTTGTATTTGATAATGTGATTACATATTAGATCCTACATTTAGTATTTTAGAGTATATCATACTCTGACATTCCATTCAAACAAGTTGGTTAATTTTTTTACGAATATATTTATGGTTATGGAATAATGTTTTTGTTTATCAATGGAATTTTTCTCCATGGTACAACATACCTCTTTAGATACCTGAATACGTTAGTGATAGAAAATATTTGTAATATTTACCATCAAATCACAGTTATGTGAATATCATTTTTCTTGCATCATAGCAGAAAAAGTATGATCCTAACCCGTACCATGTGTTTTTATGTGATCAAAATTATCATGAACAAAATTCAATGTTGTTTAATTTTATGTTATGTATTGTGTATAGGTATAGAGGATCTATTGATTTGAAAAATAATATGATTATAATGATCTTTTTTGAAATCATGGAAATATTTAGTAACAGAGATTAGAGTGTGAAATTTAAATGATGGATCAATGGACTGTGTTATTACAAAATAACAATGGTTTTCTACTATTTGGGGATCAAAATAACAATGGTGTGGAGAATGTGAAACACCAAATTTTTGGAATGTGGCCCTTGTTTTAGGTTTTTATTATAAATAATTCTTGGGTTTTGTTTTCAGTAGCTCTTTAAAGTTTTCTAAATTTTTAGTAGTAATTATGTATTCTCACAGTATTTCAATGATAGTATAAAATGTGAACAACCTAATGAAAATGATGAAATTTTCTTTGGGGGTCGCTAGGAAGGAATATAGTTGATAAATGTTTGATAAAATTATACATGTTTGTTGGGGAAACAATACATTGGAAATAATATAGAAAATAATGGTTGGAGAACATTTTTCAAAATACTATGGTGCAAACCATGTGGCTGCATAGCTTGTCGAGTAGCACATTTGTTGTTGGTTTAGTGATTAAAAAATAGTTATAATAAAATGTTTGATGTACAGTTATCATCAAGAAAATTGTGTTTTAAATCCCATTTATTTTTTAAAATCTTCATTAATATTCTAACATCATATAGTCTACATTTACCATATATCTTAAGGCTCTAATGGAAATTTCCTTGGACTTAGACTGACCTTTTGTTGAATCATAGAATGTTGGAGATCTGAAATCAATAGTAAGTCATTTTCATCAATGATCATCATATAGCAACTCCTCTACTCTCTCCCTAAAAAATATATCGTGTCTTTTATACATTGATATATCTTTTATGATGGAAATATTATTAATGTATAGTTTAATATATTATTATAAATTGGATCAAGGAACCAATCTAGAATTTTATATATTTGTTCATTGTTTTTCCATCTATTGAGAGGTAAGTGAATTCTCTCACATAATCACCCTTATATAATATTAATGATTCAGTTTGGTAAAGTTATTTGGATTAAAAAATTGCAAATACTATGTGATTCTTGTAGTAATTCACTACTGGAAAACGGGTCTATACCCACGGTTTTGAAAAAAACAGTGGGTATCGGGTACCCCTGCACCCACGTTTATCAAAAACCGTGGGTATAGGGATAATATGGGGACCTATACCCACGGTATTGGACAAAACCGTGGGTAGAGATTAATTTTAAAGACCAATACCCAGGGTTTTGCAAAACCGTTGGTATATGTGTTTTTCTTTTGAAGATGTATACCCACGTTTTTGGCCAAACCGTGGGTATAGAGTTTGGTCGGATGATCATATACCTACGGTTCTTCAAACCCATAGGCATTGGGGAATCATATTTTGAAGACCTATACCCACTGTTCTTTAGAACCATGGGTATAGTTTTCTCGATAAGGCGAGAAAAATAATTATGCGGGACACCAAAATTTTTGTTGGCGGGAAGACAATATGGATTAATATAATTAGGTGGAAAGAAATAATAAATAACAAAAACATTGTAGCTGAGTCGGTCAAACGGCCGTTTGTTACATCTCCCGGTCCTAAGATCAAATATCGGCGTTAATTTTTTACTAATATTGAACTATAATTAATATAAGTAGACTAATATATATATATATATATATATATATATTCAACAAAAAGATCCATAGAGTGGTGGGTTTGGCGCGGAGTCTCCTTTCGGAAGGTCCACGGTTCGAAACCTCGCATCCTCAATTTTCAAACCACGTGTCCTCAATTTTTAAATCTCACGTCTTCCATTTTCAAATCCCACTCATGGATGATATTAATATATATAAATAGATATATGTATATATAACATTTGAAATTGATAGCTCCGCTGGTTCCATGGTGAGGCGCAGCCGACAGGCGGTTCATGAGGTGTGGGTTCGAACCTCTGCAGAGCCCGATTTTTGAATTTTAATACCCCACGGTTTTCAAACCGTGGGGACTGTTGTGTGCCACATTGAAACAGCGTTCTATACACTTTGAGAAGCCTATACCCACTATTCTGCAAAACCCTCAGTATAGGTTGAGACCCATATACCGACGCCTTTCCAGCCCATGGTTTCCAAAACCGTGGGTATAGGTTATACCCACAGTTTTGGGGGCTATAACCACGGTTATGAACAATCGATATAGTTCGTTTTTTCCAGTAGTGAAACACCACTTTTTTTTATTAAGATATTTGTAAAATTGAATGGCTTTTATGAAAACCTAATTTTTTTATAGTTTTAATATAATGTTCATAAAATTATGTAATTTTTTGGATTAAAATTTTATTAATGAAATATTACCAACAATTGTTTTTTGTGTTCACTGGAATTTTTCATAGAATTACTAATGCATTGGTAGCGTGATTTCATTTGTAGAGGTGTCCATATGAAAGGGAGATTTTACATTATGTGGCCTGCACACTAGTAACAATATGATGACATCATAAATTAATGATAGACCACTCATGAGTATGGAACAATCCATTTGCATAGATTGGTTTGTGTATATGTGAGGAAAGAGAAGAATGGGTATTAAAAATGGTGATAATTTTGTTTTCATACAGTGATTATTGTTTTCGATGGAAAATTGTTTATGTTTCGGATATGAATCTTTTTATCTATTACTAAACTATGTGTCAAAAAATTGGCTATCAAGTTCTATGTTAATCTTCACACCATGATTGGGTTATTCAATACATTTGTATTTTACATATGCAAAGATAAAGGAAAAGTGATTTTATCATATCCTCTAAGATTTCATCCTAATATAATGTGAATGGAGGGTGCTGTTGGATCTGGGAGCAAGTCGAATAATTTCTAAGGAGGTAAAATTTCATGGATTTTACACTTATGGTGTAATCCAAGTGAGGTATCTAAATGAAATCAAGGTCAAAAACACCTATGATGCTTGTTATATTTAAGGTAATCGTTTTATGTTACAATTTAAACTTTTAGGAGGAGGTCTTATGAATAAATATATTATTATTAAATTATATTATATATCTCTGAAAAATAATATTCCATTTTATATCCTAAGGTTATTTCTAGAGATAATAGTTTTCTATTCATTTTCTACTCCCTTTTTCAGTAAATTACTATATAATTATTTTAAGGGAACCCAAATATTTATCTCCCATAGGATAAAAATATTTTCCATAAATGTCATTATTTTCAATAAAATATTTTATTAATTTTTTCTATATTATTAAATGATTTATTGAATCAATTTTTACCCATGATTGAATTGCTATAAAAGAATAAAAATTAATAATTTGGTCATTTTCCAAATTAGATGATTTTTAACAATGTCGTGAAAACAATATTTTTTAACATTTAGCACAAGAGTGTTTTTTTATATTATTAATGAATACTGTTTTCATTTATTCATAATTTTCTTTTTTCCATTGTCTATTTTGATGAAAATAATTTACGAAATAATTTATATATTTTAGATACAAAATAAATGATTTTAAATTCAATATGATATTTTCTCAAAAGATATTTAATATTATATTTTAAAGGTACAATTATCGACAAAAATATGCATTACTATAAATTAATCTTTATTGGGGATGTGATCCAATGATACCATATTTTATAAATCTATATATAGTTTATTATTAATATTATAAACTATTAATGAAAAAAATTCATTTCAATTAGATATATTTTGATGAAATGAAAATTCTATTATGACCTTGTAGCAAACATATGAATTGATTAAGAATATTTGATATGATGGTATATTAAATATATATATTGTATTGGGTAATATTTAATGTATATCATTTCAAATGATACATGATATTTTATCCCATGCCTAAAAAAGGGTACATCAGAGGTTATCCTTGTGTGAATGAGGAATATGAGTGTTTATACCTAGCCTAACATATGATTATTGTAATGGTTGGTATCCTTAAAAAATATTTCTATGATTATAATTTTGAAACAAATATTTTGACACTAACATTTCTATTTTATTTTATGTGATATGTTCTCTTAGATCATGGTCTTTTATTATTCTATGATCCATGTCTTATGATATTCATCATCATTACACCATAATTATTATCTATTAAATGATGAGTCGTATTATAAAATGTTCAACTCATATTCACATACACTTATAGTAATGTTAATATACATATAATCTTTTAATATTATCACCCATGTTTACACATAATGATAAAATTAGCTCAACCTTTCATATATTTACTTTCCTTGATTTATTAAGAATGGTTGTAACTACTATATAACTAATAAAAATACTATCAGAGTAGAAAATTGTGGAATATGGTTAATATATTTGACAAAATAAAATGATTCTATATATTTTCTCTTAGAAAACAAAACCATTAATATTCTTGGGAATGTATTGTTTTGAGATATATATGATATTGGTCTAAAATAATGTAATTATAATATATGTTAAGCTTCATTCATATTGTTGAAATTTGTGAATAAAATAAAGCCAGATTTCATTTCCACAAAAAATATAAGAAGAATAGAAAAGTAAAATGTCTCATATGATATGAGAAATTTATTATTTGTCAAAAATATGGTCATATAGAAAATAATTTTTGAGGATTCATGAAGTGGTTAGTGGAAATAATGAAAGGAAATAGATTTCATCCTGATGTACCACAAGAAGATAAATGTATTAAATATGCGAAACATGGATATCGTCCATGTCAATTCAAAAATTCAAGTTGTGACAATGATGATTGGCTCCAAAAAATTTATTAGATAAGGAATTGAATTTCTAACCACAACTATGGAAGTGGGATCTTACAATTATTTCAAATAAAAAACACAATATTCATACTCATAAAATTAGAGTGATGTATGAATACCTTCTTTATCCTATTACTATTTACATAGAATGTTTAAAAAATTAATTAAATTTCCACCCTCATGACTAAGAGAATATATTATTTATAGAATAATATTTTTTTTGATTATTTTATTCCAAATATATAAAACTTCTATAATGAGG
Organism: Viscum album; assembly: GCA_963277665.1. NCBI lineage: Eukaryota > Viridiplantae > Streptophyta > Magnoliopsida > Santalales > Viscaceae > Viscum > Viscum album. Next base: position 1,004,462,457 of record OY728119.1, on the reverse strand, counting down.
TTTAAAATAATTTTTATCCATTAAAATATTATTATCATTCCTCGAGTCCAATTTGATAGTTATATTAATTATTTTTTGGATATTATGGACTTGAGGCCATAATAATTTAAAAAATAGTAAAATAATATCAAATAACCCCATGAGCATCTATTAATTAAATTCTAACAATAAAAACAATTTGAAAAATTACTTCCATCAAATTTTATTATCTAGAACTAAATGATAATTATTAAATTAAAATTATTTATATTCCTAATATTAGGGAAGATATGAGTGAATTAGTCACCCTGAGAATAGTAAGGATAAAACCACATAAGAAATTAAATCTTGTGTCATGTCAATCATTTTTACACTCATGCCTATTTTATTAGAGAGAAATACATAGAATTCATATGACATGAATTATTTGAGGAGGAAGAATGTAATAACATGAAATTTGTCCATGTATTTTCCTTAATTTAATATTATGTTTGAAGCTATTTTCTAAATGTGACATTGAGCAATATGAATTAATGATTTGAAAAAAATAATTTTTTTTATAATATAGCAATTAAATTACAGGGTATTAATAAGGGAAAATATATTACTAAATATCTGAAGTGAAATAAAATAAATGGCACTGGGAAGTGGATGTGTCCCTTATGAAGATTATATTTAAAATATTGTAATTGATGATGTATCGTAGGGGTTTTTATTTTAATATTTTCATAACGATCATGAATAATCATGTTATGGGATAAATTTTAGGTGTGGAAAATTCATGATCGCTTAAATTTCCATGAGATCTATGATAGAAGAATCACCACTCTCGACTTCCACAATGGGTAACCTTATTCTAAGAATACATGTGGAGATATATATGGGATAAGTAGCTAAAATTTATGATGATATACTGATGTAAGTATTAATGTAATATGTTATTTATATCATGTGTATTACTCATTTTTCAATTCCAATTTTTCTATAAAAGAATTTTTATTTTTATATGAAAATAATTATTCATTATATTTCATATATAAATAATAAATTTAATAATTAAATGATTTAATTTTATAAATATACATTCATTTTATAATTAAATGTTACAATATTTTATTAGTAATTTTTTTGGGATTCTACGTAAATAATTATTTTTTATTCAATATTGACAATACATTATTGATCAGAAATGTAAATTTAAGGACCTTATCATTAAATAATTTAGTTTAATATGTTAACAAAACATTTTAATTGGATGATTATGTATATTAATAGTAAAATTATATCTTTTAATGAAAATGTGATGATTATAGAAAACCTATGATTAAAATGTTAAGTTCATAAGTAATATTTCATAACAAAATATATTTTTTATTATATTTTATTTAAATATTATTTTTAGAAAACTCAGTTTTTTTTCAAGACATAGAACATTTTTTTTATTATTAAAAAATTTATTTTGTGAAAATAAAATTTCATGATAATATAGTGTAACTCCCCAAAACATAATAATATTTTACTTTTATAATAAATTTATAAATTCAAAGAGAAGGAGGAGTCGCATGGAATAGGTTCTGGGGGAAACCCTAGTCCTGATGATCCCGATCTGAGTGCGATGAAGGATGTTTCATTGCCTCATGACGATTCATTAGTTGCTAAGAATTTCGATAGTGTTAGTCATACTAAGATGTTTTGATGTGTTCCCTCAATGAAATCCATGGTCGCTCTGGTTTCTGAGGCGTCGGGACTGACGATATTTGTGGATGTGGTGAGGTTGGCTAGTATGTTTCTTGAATTTGATTATCCTCCGTCAAGGAGAATCATAAAAATGGACGCATTGCCCATGTTTCTGCTGATAAGATTGCTGTTGAGGAGTGATTCAACCTCTGCCACTTCTTGATTATCGCTCGGGTTGTTCTTCATAAGGGGGGGTCTCTCTGGAAATTCCATGATATATCTCAACGACTATCACAAGTTTGGGGGTTTTCTGATTGGAGGTTGACCTCAATGGGCAGTGGTTACTACAATGTTATTTTATCATCAGAGGCATCAAAACGAATGGCATTGAGCTTTGGGTCCATGTTGTTGAAGCCTTGTTTTCTTTGAATTCAAGAGTGTGTCCGGAATTTCAACCCTGAGAATGTCAAGGATACTCACAACCAGGTTTGGATTCATATCCACAAACTAAATTGGATATATTGGAATCCTAGGATTATATGGGATATTTCATTATCAGTTGGAAACCCCATACTGATGGATAATCACATTGAAGATTCCAGGTTCGGTAACTTTGTGAGAGTTCTGGTAGAAGTGGAAATGGCCTCAACGCTGGTGGAAGAGGTTATACTTACAATAAGGGATCATTTCATTATTCTTGAGATATAGTATGAAATACGAACAAAGTTCTGTCTCATCTGCTACTTCATTGGTCACATGGAAGGTGAATGTAACAGGAGAAAATTCTATGGTCTATGTAACTTGAAGGGCCATTCTGATCACTTATGTACGATGGGTAAGTCAACGGCTAAGCCATCTGATCTTGTTTCTGGGCTTAGTAATTCCACTTATAATATTTCTAATTCCATAAATGATCAGGTTCTTGGTAATTCTTGTCTTCAGGGGCCGGTGCGGGATCCAATCATCATTGCTAGTCCTCTTGCTGGTCAGAATTATGAGGGTTATTTCCAGGTAGGTGTTGATGAACCTGCTATTCAAGTGGTAGTGCATGGTTATTCGGTGGCCTCTCACAAAGTTCATATTGATGTACCTAGAGACAATGTATAGGGTATTGGTGATGGATCTGATCAGGTTTCCTTGTAGGTTCATTCTGGAACTTTTGAGGTTCCTCAGGATTCTTTACAAATGTCTAAGAATATGGAAACTTTTGTTATTGTGGATGTTGCTCAGGAAAATTTGCAGGCTCAGCTAGTGTTTTCTCATGCAGTTAGTTATAATGTTCCTCTGGATAGTTCGCAGGTTGTTGATTCTGCATCTGTTTATCAGGGAGTGCAGGATCAGGCAGTGGCCTCGCATGCAGTTACAGTGGATGTCCACCAGGGTTCTGTGCTAGGCAATGGTGTTGAGCCTTCTCAGGTCTCATTACAAGTTCATACTGAATGTTATGAGCCTCTTGTTGACCCTACAGTTCAGGGTTCAATGCTAGCTTTACCTATAGCTATAAATGTTGAGGTTTCTGATTTATCTGGACATAATGCTGAGGATGTTCTGTCTACTTGAATATAGGAGCAGCTACAGGCTAGTTCTAAAGTTGGCTCACATATTGTGAAAATTGATAAGAGTGGTGATATAAGTGCCGATAGGTCCTTTTCTTAGGTTTCTTTTTCTAAAGCTGCATGAAATCCTATGTTACAGACCAGTTTTGAGTCACTTTTTTTGATGAATAAATTTACACATTTGAGTGGTGTTTTCTAGTATGATGATAAGGAGGGTTCTGTTAGTGAGGGGCAACATCAACCCTTGGATGTTTCAGTCCCCATATCTAGTTCACCCACTATTCCAACTAATTATTCCTATGAATTTACTAAGGTGAAGAAGAAGAAGGGTGAGAAGCAAGTTAAATCAGTGCAATTACAATGGGATTATGGGCCTAACACAAGTCCCAAATCCTCTCTTCCATGGAGATTCTCTTCTGGAATTACCAAGCGATGGGGAATTGTCCCATGGTCACAACCCTTAGGCATTTCAGTGTGGCAAAAAAACCTATTCTCATTGGAATTGTTGAGCCTCATATGTACTTCTATAAATGGAAATCCTTCAAATGGACAACCCTGGGATATTCTATGGTTTCCCATTATGCTGCTCAGAACTCCTCACAGTACCTCCAGTTTTTGAAACATGATAGTGTCTCCTTGGAATCTACCTTTTATGATCAACAGTCGATCAGTCAATCTGTTGATATAAGTGTGTATGATATGTCCTTTACCTTTTTATGATTTAAATCAATATATTTGGAGACGTACTCTATGGTCATCTCTGGAAAGTGTTTCTATTGGAATGAGGCAAAATTGGGTTATTATTGGTGACGTTAACTAGGTTCTTCGGCCTGAGGACAAGACATGAAATTGCATTAACTGGCTGGCTGCTTCTGAATTCTCTTCCTGTATTGATGCTTGAAATCTGATTGATATTTCAGTCATGGGAGCTGATTTTTCCACGTGAAGATATACCTTAAATGGGCTTCAACCAAGAAATATTGATAGGTTCTTTTGTAATGTGAATGGGGGAACTCGTGACTTTTCACTATCTGGTATAATTCTTCCAATGGATAACTCTGATCACAACCCTCTTTTAATGGATTTGAGTCTCTATAGCTTGAGATATTCTCCTTTACCTATCTTGTTTAATAATTTCATGTTATCTATTCATGATCGTAGGTAGGTTGTCATTAAGGCTTGAGACACCACCTTTATTGGAAGTACCTTTCATATAATGGTTATGAAGTTGACGGATGTGGAGGAAAAGCTCAAAGAATGGAGTAAGAAATCATTTTCATGTCTTGATCAATATATTCAAAGTGCGGAGGATAACCTCATGCATTGTCAATGTCTTAATGAGCAACAAGTTGGGATATCTAGGGATAAACTGATTTCTCTTTCTAAATTTAATGATCTTCTTGATTTAAAGGAAAAATTTTCTCGGGCTTAATATAATGTCATGTGGTTGAAGGATGGGGATGTAAATATAAGATTTTTTCATTTCGTACATAAGGAATAAAAGATGAATCATGGCATGAATGCTCTCATGGCTGACGGTGTTCTTTTCAATTATAAAAATGATATTTCTAATGCTACTTGTAGTTATTTTGAAAAGATTTACACTGATTCAGGGAATGATAATTCTAATATATTGTTTAGAAATATTTCACCTTCGGTTGAGGCCTTTCAGAATGATATTCTCAATAATATTCCCTAAAAAGATGAAATCAATAGGGTGGTTTTTTCTATGAATTCTAATAGTGTGCCAGGGCTATATGGTTTTTCAAATAGGTTTTTCATGGATTATTAGGATATTATTCGCAAGGAATTTTTCAATGCGGTCATGGATTTCTTTTATCATTCTTATTTCCCTTTTGGCGCCAATGCTAGCTTCATTGCTATAATTCCAAAGAAGGAGAATGGTCTTGATATTCGGGATCTCTGGTAGGTGGCCATTGGGAACACTATTCCAAAATTTATCAGAACAATCCTGGAGAAAAGATTGGGATGTATTTCTATGGAGATTATTTCTACAAATAAATTTGGGTTTGTGCCTGGAAGAAACATTCAAAATTGTTTGTATACAACATCTGAATGTGTTAATGTTATGCGAAAAAATGTGATGTATTGGAATATGGCTCTGAAGGTTGGTATTTTGAAGGATTTTTATACGATGAAATGGAGTTTCATTTTTTTGGTGTTAAGAATGCATGGTTTCTCTAATGGCTACATCAATTTGATTAGCTGTATTCTTAAGTGTTCTATGTTATCTGTTCTTATTAATGTATCTCCTAGAGGTTTCTTTAAATGCTATAGGGGAGTGAGGCAAGGTCATCCCTTATCTGTACTTCTTTTTTCTATTTCCGAGGATTATTTTAGTACATGTCTTTCAGATCTTGTGCATGCTGGTATGTATCAGCAAATGACTATTGGTAGAGGTCTTTTTTCTCCATCACATCTTTTCTATGCGGAGGAGATTTTGTTTTTTGGTAAGTCTTATAGAGTCACTCTCAGTTATATTAAGGCGGTTTTCGAGCATTATGAGGCTATTTCCGGTCAAGTTGTCTATCGGGAGAAATCCTCTGTGTTTTTGGGGGAAGGGATAATTGATTCTAAGAAAAACAGAGTTTCCTGAAAGCATGGGATTAAAATAGAGGCTTTACCTTTTAATTATCTTGGGGTTCCCCTTTTCTGGGGAGCTCTTAAAAGGTGTCATTTAGACAATATATATCTCATAAATCTCAATTATATGGCTACCGAGAAAGGTAGGTCAATGTCCCAAGAAGGTCGTGTCTGTCTTGTTAACTCTATGATCACTTCCATGTGCGTCTATGTTTTTTCCTTATACAGATGGCCTACAAATCTTCTTAATGATTTGCAAAGGCTGATTTGGAATTTTTTTGGACTGGCCCAATCCATGAGAGGAATCTTGTTATAGTTTCCCGAATTGATTTTACCGGCCTGTTGATATGGGTGGCATGGGGATTAAAGATCATTAGCGATTTAATTAATCTCTCATTAAAAACTTTACTTGGTCCCTCTTGACTTCCAATTATTTCTCCCTGGAGTTTCTATGTAATATATTTGGATCCATGTGGCTAAATGGGTACTCTCTTTATGTCCCTTCCTCGATATGGCCATCAATTAGGCATTCTTATTTCAATCTCTAACAATCTTCTTAATGGGTGGTTTGTTGAAACTCATCTTTGAATTTCTGGAGGATTATCTGGTTATCATGTGACTTTGCTGAGAAAATTGAGATTCATTCTGTTTTGAAGGATATTTCAATTGCTGATTTTCACAAAAATATCATAGCTCAGGAGTTGCTTCCTGATTCTCTTAAATTGAAGCTGGGACGTTATCCATATTATGCGACGGATTCTTTGATCTGGTTTCCCAGTCTTACTGGAACCTTCATCACTATGGAGGATTATATAATCATGTGTGTTGAGAGTTTATTGGTTATTTCATGGATGATTATGTTTCACCCTTTATGTATGCCGCCACTCAATATTTTCTCTTATGGAGGATTTGGATGTTTAGATTACCTTTTACAATGGATATTACAGCGAGCTGTGTTCTCTCTGGCACCTGTTTTCTTTCGTTGTCTTCTTGTAGATGAAATGATTGATCATTTATTTATATCAGGTTTCCATTTATTTGGTTTATTGGAGTATTTACTAGGGGTCTTTGGATGCCATCTGAATATAGGGAGTTTTGTCCTGCTTCTGGATCTATCTATCGAGCTGATTGCAGCTCTCAGGTGAAACCACATATTCTCTCTTCAATTTCTGCATTGGTTTCCTTTATCTAGAGAGCCCGAAAAGATCTTGTCTTTGAAAATAGAATTAATCCAAATTCTTTTGGTATTCAGGAAATTCATATTATTTTTCCTTCTGCTTCACGCACTCAAAAAGGTTTCATAAGGAATGATGTTTCAGATCTGGTCATATTGTGACCTTTAGGTGTTTTTGTAAAATGGAAGAAGTAGATTATAATAAAATATATCTATTGGATCCCTCTGATCTCTCAGTTTCTCGAAGTGAATGTGGATGGGTCATCCTCAGGTGTTTTAGGGCCTTAGGGATGTGGTGGTGTTTTTCTCACATATAAGGGCTTTTTTAAAGGCTGCTTCTATCAATTTTTATGAAAATGACTTGGCGATTGAGGCAGAATTGTGGGCTATTATGAAGGCTATTCGGTATCCTTCTTTTTATGGTTGGATATCCTTATGGATTGAGTCTGATTAATCCTTGGTAGTTGATATTCTTATAAATTTTTCAAGAAATGTCCCTTGGAGGATGCATTTTGCTTGGGATGATTGTCTCAATATTCTGGAGCGGAATTGTTTGGTTGTCACCCATGTTTACAGAGAGGCAAATAAGGTTGAAGATTCTTTGTCCAAGCGTGCGATTGAGGAGGTTTTTTCTTTTTGGTCCTTTTTGGAACCAACATTCTATTATGATTTAGTTGATGCTGATGCACGTGGTGATGTGTACACACATCTTTGTTGACCCATTGTTTCATCTATTTGATCTTTTTAGTTTTTATTAATAAAATTTATCCTGGAGTAGGCTTTGTCTCTGAGTATTACGATTAAATTTATTTTTGTTTCTAGCATGATTTATACCCAAAAACCACTTATGATTATGGTATATTCCACACTGAGATTATACTTTCATAAACACAACACTATGTTAGTTTATTCTATACACAATACTAATATCATTCGATAATTTTCATTGCATGAATGACTGTGTATTGCAAAACTCTAATATTCTATTAATATTATTATTTCATATGATATATATAAAATTTTAATTGTAATTAAATATATAAAAAATAATAAATAAATTTGTAAAATATTTTTTCTATATTTTTATGTTTTTATTCGGTGATATATATAGATATAGAATCCAATTGAATAAAAATAAAATGTTTTTTTAAAATTTATATTTTCTAGTAATTTTGAATTAATAAATTAATATATATTACTAAATAATATTAATGAAACCTATATTTTAGATTTTGAAAAAATTATTTTATATATTTATCTCATAGGTTTTATAGGAATAAGATTTGAACAAAAACAATTATATTCTATTTGTTATTATATGATAATAATTTTTTATTTAGTTATTGTTTACATTAGTCAAATGTAGTTTTTCGACCGTCTTCTACAAAATCGATATGATAAGATAATCAAGGTTCAAGATTTTGTAATTGAGTTCCAAAATTTTATAACTGAATATTTGTTTATTAATAATAATTAAATTTAAATATGATTTTTATAGTTCAATATATGATACAAAATATTACAAAATATTGAAATGTTTTTTGATTTAGTATTTTTTGTGGCTAAAATTACCATGATCATTTATTATAAATATCATGTTTGTAATGATCAAATGATATTTTCATACTTTTATTTGAATATTAAATAACATATTAATTCATTGGATAATTTTTAAAATCACTACATGAAAATATTCGATGGAAGTTGAAATGCGTTTTTCATGGTTTTTAACCTACCATAATTTAAATAACACATTAAATTGAAAATAAAGGTAGATAATATTAGATATTAGATACTAAATTAAAATGATAAAAAATAATTTTATTTATCATTAATAATTCATTATTGGAATATTCGTGGATGAAATTTTTATTTTATAGAATAATATAGAAATTTGAGGATTTTAGATAAAAATATTACAACTTCAATTAAATGTTAACTCTTAGGCTACACCCTAAATCTCTTCAGTTTTTTCCTTGGGTAAGAACACAAATCCATGGAAGTGTAAAATTTTTCTAGGAAGTAAATTTTACTAAGGAATGAAATGATAAGAAACAAATCAGGCATGGTGAATGGGGATGATATAGGGTGGTATTTATAAGGGGATGATAAGGGTGGTTTTAAATATAATATCAATTAGTTTATTAGTCTTCATCAAATCTAAAAATAGAGATTATTCTTGTTATAATTTATGTTAATTGGTTTCTGTGATGAAGTTATAACAGTCAACTATATCACTCCATGTTAAGTTAATCTTGTATTTAAATTATAGTGAAAAATACACTATTTTTGGTTTATAAATATTAAAACAATGTACTTTTTTAGAGAAATATTGACACATAACCATATAATAAGATGAAATTATAATTCAAAATGGTACATATATTTTATCAATAGAATTTTAAAAATAATGAAAATTTAATAATAAAAAATATTTTCATATTATGAAACAATATATATTAAATGTTCGGATTTTTAAAACAAACAAATTTATTAATAATTTAACAAAATTATATTATCAAACTTATACCCATTTAAAATTCTTTGTAAAAATATTTAAACATAATTATATTTTTTTAAACATGTAATTTTTGTTTCAAAAACTATTTTAAGGAAGATAAATCATATATAAATATATATGTGTCTTTTAATAATATAATTTTTATTTATTTTGTCAACCCATTTATTGTATCAAATTTACCACTTTTATATTGTTATATTGCGATATAAACTCAATATATTATTTCCCAAATATTATTATACTATTCCTCAAGTTATATTACTATTCACAACTATAATATTACTTCTCCAATTGTATTATTTATATTCTACTGTATAGGTAATGATTATTTAACTACAATTAACTAATAGTAACATTATTATTTTAAACCATATATTTATACAACCATTCTAATAATTAATCATTCTTTATATAAATTAAAAAGGTTCTTACACTTCCCTATATAATTAATATAATCTTCCAATGACTTATTTTTCATTTTATAGTCATTATGTTAGGATTTATCTTAATTTAAAAAAATCCTTATTGAGTTTACATTATTTTGTTTAATATTATTTAAAATTTATCTCATTGTAACATTCATGTCTACTATAGTCAACATTATTTCATGATGTGAGTGTTCATATTAATTTCATTATTCTTTTTGTGTTCACTAATTGTAAAACATAATAAAATAGTAATAATGTAAAAACAATTATATTAATAATATATGGAATTTTTGGGTTGTAAAAAATATATACAATGATATTTGAAAAATGATAGAAATTTTCATAGATTTCATCATTATTTTGTTATTTATTAGATGTATTTTCTAATGTAATTATTGAATGTTTCGTGTATTTTGGAGTGGGTAGTTATATTTTCACTAGTGGTGTTGGAAATATTTTGTAATAATGGGTGGTTTTAAAGTAATTAAATATTTCTTTATAGGTATATAACACTCCCACTTTCATTAACTGAACATTGGTCATCCAAAAATTATCCTTAATCCTATCACCTTAAAATCATATGACATTAAAAGTATTATTTAAATTAATATCATGTATCTAAATCAATTAAATAAACATATTTTTTTAAGTTCCTTATTAATGGGTTCATATATAATCAAGGTAATGAAATTTAAGAGTGGTGTGGTGTGAAATGGGTAGTGCTTGATAAAATTTAAAATCAATACCATTATATTCAAGCAATAAAGGGATCTAAAATTATTGAAATGATTTTTAGAGAGTGTGTGAATAATTATTGATTTAGGGTTCAATGTTAGTTTTTTATTAGTCAAAAAAATCATAAAATGTTACATAATGTACTGCTTTGGAAGATATTTTACTTAATGGAGACTATGTTATAAATTATTTTAAAAATATTAAAATTGGTTCTGAGTTGGAACAAATTTAAATATACGAAATTAGAAAATTATTATAACGATGTCTTTTATCCAAGACCATTATATTTATTGGAGAAAATATAAGGATATAAATTTTTATTGTGTTGTATGTGACTGGATATATGGGAAAAATGATTTATATTTCATGCTAAATATGGAAAATTTAGTTTATGGATTCTTGATATTTTTATAGAAACAGTTTTATGATGACTCTCATTATTAATAAATGTCTTAATGTCTGTAAAGTTTTCTTGGTTTTTTGGCTTGGTTAATTTTGGTTATAGGCGTAGTTGGATCGTGAAAACTATAAAGTAAAATATTTTTTATTTCATTGGAAATAAATACCATAAAAATACTTGAGAACATGTCCAATGGGTAATTTACAATATATATATGAATTAAATTTTACTACAATCTTACATTCCAAATACCTAGGATATCCTGTTTATAATATTTTAGGGAACCCAAACTATTATATTAAAGAAAATATAATTGAATGCCCAATATCATATAGTAGATACAACATTATTTATTAATTATATTTAAAAACATAAGGAATAATATTATTTATTAAGATTTGTTTAGTAATATATGAATATATATACATTTAAATAACATGAATATATAATGGAAGTGTGGTGAATGGTATTATTTTAAAAATAGCTCTAATAACATTATGAATACATAGACATATAAAAAAGAAGACATGGACATAAAAATCATATTGAACCTAGATACAAAAGTAATTAAATTTTTAGTTCAGTTATTTATTTGTACATATTTGTTGGCGCAAAAATATTCCATGCAAAGAACGGATGGAAAAGAAGCCCTGCATGCTGCCTCGCGAAGTGCGGATGCGAAGCACCCCACCCACCCCCCCCCCCCCTCCCGAGTATCGCGGCCACCGCGAATCACAGGAGGCGGTAAAGCTCTGTGAATGCCATGACGTTCGCGAGCCTGCTGAGAAGCCAGGAGGCGGTAATGCTCCGTGAATGCCCTGACGTTCGCGATCCCACCACAAAGCACAGGAGGCGGTAATGCTCCACGAATGCCCTGACGTTCGCGAGCCCACCGTGAAGACTGTGAGGTGGTAACACTCCTCGAACTCCCTGACGTTCGTGAGCCCGCCGCCCCTTCGCTCCACGTGAGTTCTACTATGCGGCACCCCTTGCCTATAAATACTAGGTTCCCCCTAAGCCTAGAGGACGGACGATCCGACCTTTAGGCTTCTCACCTCTCGAATCGCGAAGCACCCTTCGCCCCCGAGAATCATGAGCTCTTCGAGGTACTTTTACTTCACGAGATGCCTTCGCCCTGTCTTGTCTTGAGCCCCCCTTCCGAGACGGATGCCCTTCACGAAGCCTAAGGGCATTTGTGAAGGAAGGGGATTCCCAAGGGAACCCGGGTAGCCACAGAGCATTTATTCTTCACAAAACACCCATCCGATACTAGTGATCCACATTCCAAGGAAGGGTCATTGTACATCGCGAAGCCCACTGCTTCTCATCACCTTGCTTCATGAGGCCCCTCTACTTCAGAGGCAGTGCTCCGCGAATACTATTCATCTTCGCAAAGCACCTCCCAGTCACACCCCTACCCCATGATAAGGCCATAGCACTCCACTTCGCGAAGCATACACCTTTGCTTGGAAATTACTCTTCACGTGCGACCCTCCAGGTTTGCACGATGTGATTTCCAAATCCCATGGACAACACCACCCATAGGGTTGATTCGCCTAATGATTCTCCGCATAGGCACGCTAACGGCTATTGCTTCTTCACATAGCCACGCTAACGTGGACCCCTCGATGGTTCGCTCCGCGACCCCCTTTACCATGGCCTTGCCAGTACCTTCCCCCCCATGGAGTATAGGGTACCGGTCATGTAGGTCCTAGGGGTGTGGAGTAAACCCACCTTGTCCGAGATGTAGGACGTTAACCTACCAAGAACCTCCTCCTCAGCACATGACGTTAAACTGTGATATGATCTCATGCCTTGCACGCAGGGTCCCCCCAGCTCGGACATTTTTTACGCCACTCATCTCCACAGAGAGGGGATCACCCCCTCTATAAGGGATGATATACTCCTTCTTGGAGTAGCGTATGTCCATGGGAGAAGGGCAACCACCGTGGAATAAGCCCCAAGCATCTCTTGCGGAAGGTAGCACCCATGCACCCCCGCACTTCCCCACAGCCAAGGCCAATGGTGGGCGTGATAGGGAACAAGGCACCTTCCATCTTTGGTCCCAAATCCCTATCCCGCCATGCTTTGTCGCACTTCAGGCATCCATCCTGGAGTAAGTCCCAGCACCATGGGCCACCCAACGCGTAAGCCCCTCTTTGTCTCTCACGATCGCACACTTCGCGACGTGATCATCAGGTCTCTGCTGCCTCTTGTTTCTCACACCGAGCATGACACACGTGGGCTTAGAGTAGGCATTGGCCATGACAACATCCCATCAAGCATGATGTTAAACTGTGTGCCGTCCAGCATGACGTTAAACTGTGTGCCGTCCAGCTTGACGTTAAACTGTGTGTCGTCCAGCATGACGTTAAACTGTGTGCCGTCCAGGATGACGCTAAACTCTGTGTCGTCCAGCATGACGCTAAACTCTGTGCCATCCAGCATGACCTTAAATTGTGTGTCGTCTAGCATGATGTTAAACTGTATGCCCATGTCTGGCACGACGTTTAACTACACATCCATTTGAACTATGAGATCTTTGATCCATGTCAAGGAATGGTACGTAGGAAGCCTCCATGAGGTTCAATCTCACCACCCGTCATTTCATCACGTCAGGTTCCACCCTCATCCAACATGACGTTAAACTACATTCCAGTCTGAGGAAAAACCGTTGTGAACAACCCGAACTATGAGGACTTTGATCCATGTTATGGCTTGGTATGTAGGAAGCCTCCCTGAGGTTCAAGCCCATCTCCCATCGGACCAAGGTCCCTTATTTATGTCTATTTTCCTACACACACCGCCATTCCAAAACTACGAGGACTTTGATCCAAGTCAAGGTATGGTACGTAGGAAGCCTCACGAGGTTCAAGCCCACCCCTAGTGGTCCTCCGGGTTCACCTTCACATCGGTTCGCCGACGAATCCCCCTTTGAACTACGTGGTCTTTTATCCATGTCATGGAATGGAACATAGGAAGCCTCCCAGAGGTTCAAATCACACCACCTGTTGGTCACCCTAACCTTCTTCATGTTAGGTCACCAACACCTGGGCAGCCCAGTGTGTAAGCCCCGCACCATCCGGACCAAGTTCCTCATTCACGTCGGTTCGCCGACAAAACATTATGAACTATCAGGTCTATGATCCATGTCAAGGCATGGTATGTAGGAATCCTCTATAAGGTTCAAACCCATCACCTAGTCGTTCTGACCCCATTCACGTCGGTTCACCCCCATCCCGCATGACGTTAAACTGTATTCCACATTCCACCTGAACTATGGGGACTTTGATCCATGTCAACGAATGGTACGTAGGAAGCATCCATGAGGTTCAAGCCCACCACTAGTGGACCCCCGGGTTCACCTCCATGTCTATTCGCTGATGATTTCCATCGGGATAAGGTCCACCTTCACGTCGGCTCACCGAAACCACCCCGAACTACGCAGACTTTGATTCCCTACCACGAGGACACGTAGGAGGTCTCATCAAGGTGCAAGCCCAATCTCGATGTCGCCCTTGCGATAGTCCCATCTCAGTCCCCCTCTGCTTCATCCATCCATCCATAATCCACCCTGATTCTCACCCGGACCGCCATACCCCAGTGAGATCATGTCATTCCGCTCCTCTTCACAACATTCCGGAAGCCACCCACAGGTTGGCCCCGATATCAGCATCCCTTCAAGGGAAATTCGTCAATCTGATCCACTCCAGCTAGTGTTTTGATCAGGCCGACCCGCCTCCGCAGGACTTTAAACATGCGACCTACCCCGTGATAAACATGAGATGCCTGTGGAAAACCGCGGATAGAACGCCCTTGGCGTAACCATCTCCGCTGGACGTTAAACCTGCGGCATACCCTATGTCAAACATAGGAAGCTGAGGAAAACCTCAGATATATGCCTATGGAATATGATTCCCCGCGCTCGATTTGGGATTCCTCGGGCTACCACGCCCTCGAGAAGCCCTATGACAAGGGAAAAAAGACAGACATGCCAGTTCCCCAGCATTCAGACATGCTACTAATGCCTCGACGTGACTACTCCCCCGACTGAAGGTTGCTTCCCTGACCGGACCCTTTGGAATGTCCTGCCAGATGTAGTGTAATTAACTGGTGTCCATGGAAACATTTCACAGGGAAGAGTTTCATGAACAACGTATTAAATCTATGAAGGAGACCCGCACTAGGTGACGAGTTCCGAGGAGGAATCCACTGAAGAAAGAACCGACATCCCATCATCCTGGTTTCAATCTAGGAGCAGACGTCCCTAAATAAGGAGTGGAAGCCTCTCGCCTTTGGAAAGCGGGAATGCAGAGCCACTGCTGCGTGTCCTCCACGGACGGATGCTCACGCCCCGGCGAAAGCATTGGAAACAGAAATGGTGAACCCGACGTGAAATTATTCTCCTCAATATGGAGATTAGTAGCGCTCGAGACAGCAGTAGATTAACGTGTCACCGGATCCAGATATCTGGCGCCAGGTCCCACTAATCAAATAGTGGGCCTTTCATGAAACTCACTGGAAGTTGGGGTAGTAGAATGTGGGGCATTCCGTTCTGCAACGTCTTGTTGTCGATCCTTCTTACAGACGTGGATAATGGAATGACGCTGGGGCACCGGTGGTCAATCCTTTTCCTCGCACTGCTGATGAGTTGATCTCTCCATATCCCAAGAACCAGGTTGCTGTTATGGAGACACGATCCCCACCCGCTCGCCCACGCAGGGGCATGGGAAATACTATCACAGCCACCCCGCATGGCTCCGCTGCCACCATGACGGCCTCTACATCCGTGAATATGGGGCACCCACGTCCCCTCTCCCCGTCAGAGATCATCCAGCGAATGGTGATCAACGACCTTGTGCACAGGTATGAGGAGTAATGGGTCATCCCAACTCGGGATATGGCCCACCTGGACCTGGAGGAATCTAGGACACGCCGTCAACGTCACCCTCCAAGGCCGCGCAGAGAGCCCCTACTCCCCACCCCAATGTTCAATCGTTTCGGGAGCCTGTCCCCAGAACGCCTCGACGACTTCTCGCCTTACGTTGATGAGGCGGGTGATGTCCAGCTCGGCCCGCTCAGAGTCCCAATTCAGGGGCTCCAGGAAAGGGCTCCCATCAGGATGCATCAGCACCACTGACCAACTTTTCCCGAAGAGTAGGTAGGGTATGCCCCTACAGCACTTGTGCCAGCCCGTCTAACCTAGCGTTAGCGTTAGGCCTGAGCTGAGAAAGCTCTTCAAGGGGCGTCGACGTCAACAACTATTGTGGCCTGATCCACCGTCGACATGCATCATGGAGTCGCTACGCACACTGAGCAGTGGCACTCCTTCACCCGACTAGGACCGAGGCTCAAACCGCCCGATGGACAGGTCGGGTTGGCTCTCGGGGTTGCAGGCCTGATCGGTGATCGCCCCGAACCAATTCGCTGTATTTTCACCCCGTACGGAGGGCCTCCCCGTACCACTGTTCTGTATAGTGTGGGCCTCCCCCACTCTAAAGCTCGTCAGGAATGCATGCCTCGTGCTACCCCCATCTCGAAGAAAGACGTGCCTCACGGCACTGATGCTCGGCGCAGAATCCTCTCCCACGCCCACCATGTAGGGTATAGAGTCCCTCCTCCTACCCTCGACCGTCAATGTGAAGGCACCGCCCATCCGGTCTCTCTCCAACTTGGGGGGTCCTCCTTACGTCCTCTCTGCAACTGGCGAAGGACCTCCTCGCCCTAGAAACTCGAGGAGTGATGGTCAGCCTTGCTCCACCTGCACTGACCATGGAGGTCCTCCCCATGCTCCTGACGGTTCCAATAGTGGTTCCGCCCACATGGGTACTGTCCATGGAGGCCCTCCCTATGTTCCCTTCGACATTTTCCCTAGCGCCCCTCGCACCCCGGTTATCCAAAGCGGGAACCCTCTCCGCCATGGCGTCAGCGCCACCCTGAGACCACATGTTGAGGATTAGCCATGTCACGAAAAGCCTTCTAGGGCCAGGAGAGCGGGTCGTCGCCACCACAAGAAGAGTCTTGGTAATGCCCAGGTGTAGATAGAACCTTCTCGTTTCTCGGACTCTGAAGAGGAATGCGACTCAGCGATGGAGCATTCTCCCCACTCCTCCATGTCAAGGAATGGGGTAGGGACTAGGCGCATCAGCCTCATTCTCCCAGAAGGAGAGCTCCACCGGATTTCCACCTCCCTCCGTAGGTACATCTAGGAGGATGAAATTGTGGAAATGCCGTAGGTCCAGACCGCGCAATGACCACCATCATCACCAGAAGTGCCCTTTACCTCTACCAGAGATCACGTGGAACTGTTTTGGGGACCCATGATGGTAGAGAAATGACGTAACCCATCGCCGGTGGCCACAACTCCTGTGCCAGAATCTGTGGCTATCAGCCCATCGTATCGTGATATTGTGGTCAGGTCAGCTCACTCTTCAGAGGATGGCCCAGAATTCGGTGGCCAGTCAGCTCGTTCTCCATATTCTCCGCTGCTAAGTTTATCGTCCCAGCGGTCTGCCTCGATACTGCTACTAGTCCCTCAGCCGGCTCCTGTTGACGAGTGGCGCATTACAAGGTCAGACCCCGGGTCCGAACCCAGGAGCTTCTGGATCATTCTCGCTGCCGATCACTTCCCGTAGATGTTCTGGCCAACGGTAGTGCCGAACTTTCACGCACCAGAGTCCCTTACCATAGAGGAAGTGGGGTGCTTCGGCCGAACCCTATGGGCGATGCACTTCCACCTTCGTTACGGGCGGGTGATGTACCCCAGGAGTTGAGAGCACTTTGATGAAACCAGCGAGAAATGCCACTTGATCGATTTAGCCGCACTCCCTATGGCCCCTCACCCTGAGTCACCAGGCCATCAAAGCACCCTCAAACAGAAATGCATTCTGAGTTTCAAAGTACTCCACAGAGTCATCAGGGAAGCTACCCCCATGTGCAAGTCCAAGGCTGGGGACACTATGCCACTCTCCTCTTTAGCACTATCCGACGGCTGTACGATTCGTTATGCGACATTGAGGACATTCCCTCGAGAGGGGTCGTGGTCCACATTGCTGACATAGTGGAAAAGGAATATGAGATTGAATTTCTTGATGGAGATTTACCCCCTGAGGGCATACCACCACTACTGGACCCATCAGGGAGGGTTACTCATCAGCAAAGGAACCTTATAGGCCTCCCTGTACCCACCGAGTCACTGGTACTTAGTTGAAATGCCTGTAAGGGTAAGGAGAACGTCAGAACTGCCACGAACTCCGACCCGTCTGCCTCTGTACAGAAGACGGACGAAGATCCCGAGAAGGCTGCGTTACGCCATCATCTTGCTGAGCAGAAGAGTCTGGTTGACGAACTCCAGGCCGAGCGCGTTGCAGAGCGGCGACCTGACTATGGTAATCCCATGTCGGGGCAGCAGGGGCAGGAACAATTCCCCCCGGTGAGATGCCTCAGGGAAAACCTGATCATGCTACATCCGCAGATTGGGAAGAAGCCGAAACATACGGCAAGAGGGTGCGATACGTCTCGCCAAAGCCACCTGAACGACAGGTCAATCTAAGGAATCCGGCCTGGGTTTTCCCAGCCACCCCACAGGTCGTTCCTCCAGTTGCTCCACGTGCTGCTGAAGCCATCTACCATATCGAAGAACCTGACAATGCACTTGTGATTAGGGATCCCTGTCAAGACAAGGACCCCACCCTGATGATCTTATAGTGGCACTCATCACCTGCATCGAAGCATTAGAAACGCGGAAGGTGTCGGTCCCACCGGATGGGAAGACATATCCCACGTGGGTGGATGATATGCCCACACCCCCGGGTTTTGGGAACCCCACATTCTCTCCCTTCAACGGGATAGGGGACCCACCATAGCACATGGCCCACATTTCATCCAGGTGTGACCCCATGTTGGGGACTCCAGCCCAGAAAGAAGCCGCCAAGCTCTGATGTTTTGTACAAACATTGGATGGCCCCACATTCATCTGGTACAGCCAGATCCCTATCAGATCGGTGACCGGTTGGGAGGATCTCCTCTAGAAGTTCCTATACCAATTCATCTCCCCCACGCGAAAGACCATCATCGTAGACCACTTCAAGTGCAAACAAAGTCCTGATGAGCGAGTTGCAGACTTCATCGCCCAGTGGAAGGGACTTACATACTCCCCCGACATGCCACTAACTCTGGAGAAATTACTGACGATGTGTGTAGGGAGCATTAAAACGGAGCTGGTTCCTTCCCCGATCACCCAGAACTACCCTGGAGGGTTTCAGAATTTCTCAGATATGGCTCAGCGCCTCGAGGAGGCTCTGCAACAGGATAGTCAAGCATGTTTGCTGCCCCTTGTGATCCCAGCTAGGAGGGCTGCCAGAGCTAAACCCACCATGGTGGCCCAGATAGAAGCCCCCAGGATGTTGGAATTGCTTCCAACAGCACCGTCCCCACAACCCCGCAGAGGTCCCCCACCTCAAGCAGAGGCTCCTGCCTAGCATCGATCGCCTCAGAATCGACAGGTTCCCCCACACAATGCGCCACCACCACCTAGGATAGACAATCAGGCACCGCCTCTTCGGTAGGCCCCTCTGGACCCTCGACAGGGCCAGGTCCCCAGGGCCCCCTATCCGGAAAGAAGGCACCCGACCTATTTGTTCAATGAAAATCAGGTCCCTGGCTACCTCCAAATTTTTCTAGAGGAAGGGATTGTGCGCCTACCGAAGTGCAGAAGGCCGACAGAGGCGAATCTCACCGATCACCCCAACTACTGTCCTTATCATTGGATTCTGGGGAACACCCTCAAGAAATGAAATGTGTTTTAAGACTATCTTCAAGACTAGGTTGAAAAAAACATAGTAAGGTTGGGCCCAACACCAACACAAGTAGCAAGTTTCTTTGTATGGTCAGATATCGGTAGCGATAGCGAAGGTGAGCGGCAGCCGGTCCCCAACAGTGGGTCCAAGAAATACGACGATTGTATGGCCCGAAAAACTATCGCCCGTGCCCATGGTATCATTCGGGAATGCCTAAAGCAGTCGGAGCCTTCGGGGGAAGTATCCATTACATCGCATCGTCTTCACAGCCGAACTCTTCCCAAAAGGGCAAGTAGCGACGACGCAAGAAAAAGCAACGCACTCCACCACTATAATCGTCATCCTGCACTTTGGCGACTTTATTACCCCTGAAATAGAGATTCCTCTCAGAATCCACCCGGTGGAGTATGACTCGTCAAGCGACAGCTTGGGGTATGCTTCATTTAACACCGTGGAGCTGGTAAATCCCTATATGACTCCCGAAGATGGGGGACGCCTGGAAAGCCTCCCCAACGTTTCCACCCGACGTCAACGTCATCGGAACCACAACCATGCCAGTTGTCGAGGCACATCAACAGGCACTTTCAGCTAGGCCATGCACGCTACTAAGACCAGACAGCAGGCTCAATGTAGAGCTCATCATGTGCAACCTCATATGATGCCCCCAGTTCTACCTCTACCATCATTTGTGCTACTAGATTAGGCAGAGCTGCCTTGTACGTATCATAGTCAGTCTTGCCTGGCTACAGGCCAATCTACGCTATCTGATCCTAATACGGCAACTACTCTCCAGGCTTCAACAAGTAGGCAGCAGGATGAACCCAGCACTAACCAACCGCCGGTTCAACCAGCGGGACCCTCTATGCCTCCAACTGCAGAACGACCTCCTGTAAGCAGAGACTCATGCATGGCATGAAAGTATGATGTCTTGAAGTACCTGGCCGGCATTCCAGCAAGTCTTTCTATCCTTGAGCCCCTTTGCCAATCATCTGAAATGCGCGAAGCACTTGCTGAGGCCCTAAAGATCCCCCTTCAGTTTGAGACAAAGGTAGCAGCTGCGGAAGCCTTCAACGCCAAGGTAATTGAGAACGCCGAATGCCAGGTAGTTATCTCGTTCTTCGGTGAAGATGAAGACCCTCCCATACAAAGGTATATTCACCCAATGTACATCACTGGCCACTTCAATGGTGTGGAAGTCCGTCGCTGCCTCATTGACACGGGTTTCGAGATCAAACTAATCTTGACTTAGAAACTATGAAAGCTGGGTCTATCTGAAGATGATTTGACGCACTCCGACCTCAGAATCTTGTGATACGACAGGACCGAGAAATCCCCAGTTGGCTAGATCATCCTGAAGACCCAGTTCAGCAGCCTAATTTCCAGCACCGAGTTCATAGTTGTCTCTTAGGACACCGCCTACAACGCATTGATGGCTAGGCCATGGATCCATCTGCACGTAGCGGTCCCTTCGTCATATCACCAATGCCTCAAATACTCCCTCAATGGTTGAGTAGGCGTGCTCTAAAGAGATGCATCTCCTTTTGCCTCTTGTGAATCCCGCTATCTCGACGCCAATTATTACAAGAGCAAGGATAAGGAAATCCTTGTAAGTGAGGATGAACCCGCCCTGGTCACAAGTGATCCATTAGCAGGCCTGGATGATGGCTACATCTTCCTGATCCATAGATTGGAGTCCACGAACCCAGACATGGGGAAGTGTTTTGTTGTTTTGGGTATGCAAGGAAGGTGCGTTCCCATGTCCAAGCGATGACGGAAAATCACCTCATACTCCTACACCAACCAGGCTCAGGTGATCACGGTGCCTCCTACCCCTATGTGTTATCGGAATGTCAAGCTTATGAAAATGGCAGTACATCATACATGTCTATTCTGCCGCGCTGGAATCAACCGACTCAGGTCGATGCGTCACCACTGCATTGATGTCATCAAACATGGCCCCTTGGGACGAAGTCCAAATGGGATAGGATCGACTGCCTTCATTTCTATGGTCTCAGTGGCGAGTGGGTCTCCTGACATGATGACCACTGCCGCCCAAGCCGGCACCAGCTGACCGTCAGGGTTTGATAGCCCAGAGGAAGCCTCCTTTGCAAGAAACCCCTCCACGGGTGGAGAGGAAGATCTGGATAATGCTCCCCTCGCCTTTGAGGAAGGAGTCTCTACCACAATTGATGAACTGGTACAGGTGAACCTTGGTAGCGGGGAAGATCCGAGACCCACATTGATCAGTGCCGCCATGTCCCTCGAGGAGCAGCATATGTACGTAGACTTTCTCAAGAAACACCGTGATGTGTTTGCCTAGAGTTACAAAGAGATTCCCGCACTAGATCCCCAGGTAGCCATTCACTGCCTGGGCCTCCAGTCAAACCATCACGGGTTTAAGTAGCCTCCGAGAATGATGCACCCTTCTCATGGTTCTATGGTTGAGGCCGAAGTTGACAAGATTATCACATCCAACTTCGTCAAAGAAGTCCAGTACCCCAAGTGGCTTGCCAACATTGTGTGAGTCAGGAAAAAGAATGGGCAGATCAGTGTCTGCATCGACTTCCATGACCTCAATCGCCACTGCCCAAAAGATGAATTTCCCCTCCTGGTGACCGAGTTATTAATTGATGCCACGGCCGGATTCCAAGCCCTCACTTTCATGGATGGGTATTTCGGGTACAACCAGATCCAGATGGCCCCTGAGGAAGAGGAGTTCACTACCTTCATGGCTCCCCAAGGTACCTTTTGTTACCATTTTATTCCCTTCTTCCTGAAAAATGCAGGTGCCACTTATCAGAGGGCCGTGCATCGCATATTCAGGCTGATTCTCAGGACGCTGGTGGAATGCTACGTGAATGAACTAGTGGTCAAATTGCGCCAGCGCCAAGACCATCTCAAT
The DNA here is from genome assembly GCA_963277665.1 of Viscum album. Lineage (NCBI taxonomy): Eukaryota > Viridiplantae > Streptophyta > Magnoliopsida > Santalales > Viscaceae > Viscum > Viscum album. The sequence goes on along the minus strand of OY728119.1, from coordinate 1,004,439,683 downwards.
GACCTTGATAAATTGTTCGGTATCCTCCGTTCCCGCCACCTGAAGATGAACCCGTTAAAGTGTGCCTTCGGGGTCACCTATGGGAAGTTTCTTGGCTTGGTTGTTAGATACCGGGGCATTGAGATCAATCTAGAGAATATCAAGGCCATCAGCAAAATGCCTCCCCCAAGCAATATTCGAGAACTTCAAGCTATCTAATGCCACTTATCCTATATACGCGGATTCATTGCGAATCTGGCCAGAAAGTGTAAGCCCTTTTACCGGATCATGAAGAAGGGTGCCGCCTACTAATGGGATGATGAGTGTCAGACTGCCTTCAAGGAAATCAAGAAGTACCTGCTCCAACGTACGGTTTTGATGCCACCTGTCTTCGAAAAGTCGCTCGTCCTTTACATGACCACCCTGGAACGATCCCTCGGTGCACTTCTCACCCAGAAGAATAACGGGCATACAGAGAACAATGTCTACTATCTCAGCCACATGCTTCTCGATACAAAAGTCAGATACTCCCCTATCAAAAAGGGCTGCCCGGTGCTTGTTTTTTCCATACAAAATAGGCGGCATTACCTGCAGCACCATGAGGTACAATTGGTATCTCGGGTAGACCCACTGATTTACATCCTAAACCGCCCCATGTTGACTGGCCGACTAGCATGGTGGGTGGAGATCCTCCAGCAGTTTGATATCAGGTTCATACCTCAAAAGTTTATTAAGGGACTGGTGTTGGCAGACTTTTTAGCTGGCCATAAGACCTCCGCGGATCAATCCCTGGACCTGGATTTTTCTGATGAGACGATCCTCTCAGTCAATCGTACTGTCTCATGTTGGAAAATGCACTTTGACGGTGCCTCCCGGAGCCCCACCGGTAGGAGGCTCAACGATCCTAAGCTCAAGAGAGTGGGCTTGTGTATCGTCTTCATCACCCCGGCGTAAGCCGTCCTACCATACTCATTCCTGTTTTTAGAAGGCTGTACCAACAACGAGGCAGAGTACCAAGCTCTCATCACTGGCCTCGAGTTGGCCCTTCAGATAGAAGTGCCCCATTTATATGTGAAAGGATATTCCAAGCTGGTAATAAAGAAGGTCAATGGAGATTATGTCGTTAAGAAGCTGGATCATGTGCCATTGATGGAGGGAACCCTCCACCTAATGGCCTTGTTCTCCTCTCGGCCAGAGGTCACCCATGTCCCTCGGTCACAGAACGGCCGATCTGACGCTTTGGCCAGTTTAGCTGTGTCGCTCGTGGAACCCATGCAAGATGATTTGATCATACTTGTGGCACACTAGAGAGTCATTTCCCCCGTCACCCAAGAGGACAATGATGGCTTGTGGGTAAGTCATCTCACCACCAGACCCTCTACGTCAGGGGTCCCAGGTTCCTCAGACACAGTGGTTGAAGCTATTCCCGACTGGAGGGCACCTTTTGTCGAGTATCTCCAAAATGGTTGCCTCCCAGATGATCGGGCTGAGCGCGAGTGAATCCAACGTCACACACTGCAATTTACCCTCCAGAGTGTTCCCAGTCTTGAGCAGATCCTCTATAAGCGGAGATTTGATGGAATTCTCCTCTTTTTCATTCAAGGAGTCAAGATTTATCAGGTTATGCAAGAGTTTCACGCCGGTTCCTGTGGTGCCCATGAATCTGGGCCAAAGCTGTCCCATCAAATCTGGAGGATGGGATACTTCTGGCCCTCTATGATCCATGATTGTATCGAGTTTTCCAAGAGATGCCATGCGTTCGAATTTCATGCCAACTTCCTTCATATGCTGCTGGAACCCCTCCACTCCACCAGGTACTCTGGTCCATTTGCGGTGTGGGGACTTGATCTAGTGGGACCATATCCACCTGCAACAGCTCGCCAGTGTAGGTTCATCCTAACAGCTATAGATTTCTTCTCCATGTGGACAGAGGTAGTTCCACTCAATGAGGTTAAGGCCCGTTCCATTGCCGATTTTGTGAGTTCCAATATCATTCACCGGTTTGGGGTCCCTCATGTTGTGCTCACCGATAACGGCACCAACTTCAAAGCAGCTGAGCTGAAAGCATTGTACGCCAAGTACAATATCCTTTCAAACCATACCTCCCGCTATCATGCACAGGAAAATGTGCAGATCGAGGTGTTCAACAAAACCCTCTCTAGCATTCTGCAGAAAAGGGTTGATCAGAAAAAGAAAAGATGGTCCGACAATCTCCCCAATGCCCTCTGGACATATCGGACGACAACTCGCAATTCCACCCAGGTGACCCCATATTCCCTGGTGTATGTGGTCGAGGACATCCTAACCATTGAGATCCAGATGACATCGTTACACACTGCAGTCTATGACCAGCAAGTGCCAGTTGATGTGGCCGAAATCCGTCTAGCTAAATTGGAAGCACTGGAGGAGAACAGGCTTCGTGCCCTGTACAATCTGGAAAGACATCAAAATAAGATAGAAAGGTCCTTCAACAAGAAGGTTCACCTTTTCTCTTTTCTGCAGGGTGGTCTGGTTTTTTCCCTTCAAGGGCCAATGATCCTCGGTAGGAAACCACCCAAGCTAGAGCCCAAATGGGAAGGACCCTACGTCATCCACAAGGTTTACCCCCCAACGGAGCGTACTCCTTGGCAACCACGAATGGTGAGTGCATAACTCCTCCCACCAATGCCAAGTTCCTCAAGAGATACTTTGCCTAGGGAAAAATGGTCCCGCACGACCTTAAACTGCATCCTCATCCTACAAGATGATAAACTGTAAAATGGTCCGAGCTCTCTAACCTTAAACTAATATCTCTCCCTGTCCTCATTGAAAGACATTAAACTGCAATCCGGTCAGGTATCCCTGACCGCGGCTCGGCCTCAGGTCCCTTTGTTTTCCCCGACTCACCCTCTTGTGGCATTGTACGGTGCGGTGTGGGACTACGTCCTCATTCATGTCGGGTTACTTGATGTACTGTACATATCCCCAAATGAGATGCATCCTTTTTCCAGCATGACATTAAACTTCATGGTCGTCAACAACTACTTATAGCTTGATTCCCATCCTAATGGGATACGTAGGAATGCCCAGACATTTCGTCTGTTGGCCCAGCCCAAAAGCCAAAATCTTCCCATTGGGTCAGGACATACGGCAGGTTGTACCCTTTTTCCCCAACTCACGTCGAGCAAGCCTCGACCTGGTTGCACATCCCCTAGAGATGTTTGCCTCTTTCTTGGATGGATACATTTTTGCTTCACCCACTCCTTGACTGGGATTCCATTATCTTCCACACCTAGAGGGACCTCCAAGAATGTCTTGAATAGAATGCCCAAGGGCTCTCCTACCGACCCAAGGAAACTCCCCCAAGGGTTTCCGAGCAACAAGTCGATGCAAGTCCCGTGTTGCAAATTTGGTCAGCGGTCGACGCTCATTTGTTGCTCCCATATCAGGTCACCACAGGGACGCTGTGTTTTGAACATGGTCAATAGTGTCTTGGATCTTCGGGTCCACCCCAAGATGTCCAAAACATCGAGTGCAGTGATTCGTTCTCTCCCATCCTGAAAGAAACAAACATCCCTCAAGGTGGTGCCAGCGGTCGGGCCCACGACCCCGATTCTCTTATAAGGGATGTACGACGTGGTGTTGGATTACGACCTCCTTCATGTTGGGTTACCTTCCATGTCGTACACATCCCCAGATGAGATAAAGTTATCTCTTTCCCCGTCCTTAATGCAAGATGTTAAACTGAAAGCAGGTCAGGTCTTCCTAACCGAGGCCTAGCCTCAGGCCCCTTGGCCTCCTTGGGCCCATGTCCCTCGTCCTTACTGTAAGACGTTAAACTGAAAGAAGTTCAGGCCATCCTGACTGAGGCCTAGCCTCAGGCCCCTTGGCCTCCTCGGGCCCCCGACCCTCGTCCTTACTGTAAGACGTTAAACTGCAAGCAGGTCAGGCCTTCATGACTGAGGCATAGCCTCAGGCCCCTTGGCCTCCTTGGGACCATGTCCCTTGTCCTTATTGCAAGACGTTAAACTGCAAGTAGGTCAGGACTTCCTAACAAATGCCCAACCTCAGGCCCCTTGGCCTCCCTGGGCCCCTGGCCCTCGATTGTACTGCAAGACGTTAAACTGCAAGAAGTTCAGGCCTTCGTGACTGAGGCCCAACCTCGGGCCCCTTGGCCTCCTTGGGCCCCTAGACCTCGTCCTTACTGCAAGACGTTAACCTGCAAGCAGGTCAGGCCTTCCTGACCAATGCCCATCCTCAGGCCCCTTGGCCTCCATGGGCCCCTGGCCCTCTTCCTTACTACAAGACGTTAAACTAAAAGCAGGTCAAGACTTCCTGACCAGTGCCTAACAATCAGGACCCTTGGCCTTTTCGAGCCCCCAGTCCAGGTCCTCTCTTATGGGAGTGTAAGGTTTGGTGTGGTATTATGTCCTCATTCACATCGGTTTATTCGCTGTACCATACACCTCCCCTATTTGGGGGTATATTACTCCCCTCCTCATCCCGCATGACGTTAAAGTGCATCTAGAGAACAACATGTGGCTTGATTCCAATCCTTATGGTATATGTAGGATCACCTGAATGTCTAGGCTTCTGGTCCAGCCCCATCTCTCGGGAATCTTCATCCCACCTCGGCCCCTTGGTCTACCCTTCCTCCACGAGGGGACTATATGGCATGGTATGAGATTATGACCTCATTCACGTCGGTCTTGTAATAACCACGCCATGTGCCTCTCATTTTCGACCTGTTTCGTCGAACCTTTCGGACGGTTCACCAATGTGCCTAAGGGTACTCTGGTTTATTACCTGGTATGCCAGACTTTACTCAGACATGTCCGCACCCGCCTTCCAGGCTTTTTGTATACCTTCATCAGGGCTTCCGTCATCTTTCACACCTGGAGGGACCCCCAAGAACGACCTAGATACTACGCCCAAGGGATCTCCTACCATTATGGGCCAACTCCCCTGAGGGTTTCTGACAACAAATCAATAAAAAAAACAGCATTACGAATATGGTCAGCGGTCGATGCTCGTTTGTTGTTCTCAACTCATGCTAACGCGATATGGAAACTGTTTTTTCCGCCACGGTTAACGTTTATCCTCTATCACCATGATAACCCCATTATGACCGAAATGTCGTTTACACGATTCACATCCTTCTCTAGTATCATCGTGTCCAATTAGAGTTTTGGAACTCTTGGTACTATTCCCTTGTGCACGTCTGTGCGTTGGGGGAACAATGTTGTGCCAAAGGTGTCCTTCGGGGCTCTTCACCGACTCCCCCTAATTGGATGTTTGAGGTATTGCGATAAGGATCTTCCCCCCTTGTTTCCGACACCGAGTTCATCTCACGTGGGCTTAAGGATCAGGGTGAGGTATGTGCTTACCTGGAAAGTTGTCACCCCACTCATGGTCCGAGCTCTAAGACCATAAACTAGGACCTCCTCGGAACTATGCTCGGCCAGAACTCCCATCCTCATCGGATACGTAGGACCGCCTGAACGTCTCGTTTTCGTGTCCAGTTCATCTGGGAGCTAGTCTCTCACCTCTTATCTTTCACCTCTATGTGGGCACCTCGGCCTATGGTTCCTCTCTCAGGACTACGTATGGTAAAATGTGGGATTATGTCCCCATTCGCGTTGGTTATGTCACGTAACACCATACACATTCACCGAATAGCATCGTCTCTGCTATGTTTGTGCTGCATGACGTTAAAATCCATGCTTGGTCCTGTCAGATGACCCTAAACTATGACATTGTCGTCCTGGCCGCACGACAAAAAACGACACTACATTGTGATGACCTCGTTCTAGAGGGAATCACGTTGGGTATTGGTCATGTGCCATGCCATTTGTCAACGCCTATCACGGCTTGATTCTTGTGGCGACACCAGGTCCTGCTACCCTAGGCATGTCGCTCACAAAAAAAACACTCACATTAAAGGACAAACAATATTTATCAAATTCCACTTCTTTTAGTGCAAGGGCCACACCCACACTTCCCTTTTTCCTCTGGAACTGGTATCATACCATGTCACCCCCAAGAACTACGTATGTCTTGATTCCCATCTTCATGGGATACGTAGAGACACCCTGGTATTTTTCCTAGGGTCCAACACATTTCTCTTCAGAACTATGTATGGCATGATTCTTATCCTCATGAGATATGTAGGAGTGCCCGAAAAATTCCCCACAGGCCCAACCTAACCTTCATGTTCGGTCCCTCCACTCGAGCATTTCCCTAGAGAACACATTGTAAGTAGGGCTTAGGTCCTCATTCACATCGGGTTTTGTAACCACCTTGCCATGTGTCCCCTTCTCCACTTACCCATTCATGGTCTGAATTCTACGAACCTAAACTAGGATCTCCCTATGGGAAGGGACTCTGATCCCTCTATCAAATACATTCTCATTGACGTATTCAGATGTGTTTTGACAAAGATCCCGTAGTGTGTATTTTCATAGGGACATTCCCCTCATCCCATGACCAAGCTTCATGAGCTCGCTATTTGGATCCTCATCCTCTTCCACATCCAAAAGGACCCTCAAATGACATGGATACTAGGCTTAAGTTCTCTCTAAGGAAGTTGGGCCTAAGGGCTCTCCTATCGTCTCGGGCTAACATCCCTAAGGTTCTCCGACAACATTTGCGACATGGTGCCATGTTTCGAACATGGTCAACGGGCAACCCTCATTTTTCTATCCCCATTATAGGAAAATGCGATATGGATGCTGTGTTTCTGCCACAGTTAATAGTTATCCTCTATCGTCACACCGCTGTCATTGAGATCCAAATATCGAGCGTCACGATTTGCACATTTCCATTTCCTCATGTTCATGTGGAATTCCAACATATTCAACTCTATCGCTTCACGCATCTAGGTGTGCCACATGTTTGTGTTAGTATTATGGGTCCAGTATTCACCGAGCGTCCACTCACCCTAACCTGCCCCTTTTTTATTTCAAGAAAGTCCCGCCACTACATCTTATTTCCCAGACCGACCACGACTCACGTGGGCTTAGTAGTTTTGGAAGGATGTGTACCAACACGGCCAGGCTTATCATCGTCCTGTGTGATGTTAAACTACGCCTCCATAAATACGTATGGCTTGATTCCCATCCTCATGGGATATGTAGAGACACCCTGGTATTTTTTCTAGGGTCCAGCCGATAGATATCATTCATCCCATCATTCCCCTTTCTGTTTCCCTGGCCGGACACCTCGCTAGAGAGGTCCCGTCCCAATGAATGAAGGATCCGCAACCAAACCAATGCGCCCATCTGGCGTACTCCCACCACGGTGGCGTAACTACCTAAGTGTTGGATTCTGTTCGGACAAACCATCACTCCATATTCCAGGCTTTTTGTACCCCTTTTTCGGACCCTCTTCCCCTTTCATGACAGAATGGACCCCCTAACGTCCTAGCCCCATGCCACATCAGCTCACCTACCATCCTGGGCCAATGTTCCAGAAGACTGGTCGTGTCTAAAAGGACCCCCTAACAGTATGGATGCTTGACCTAGGGTCCGCCAACTGTCCTGGGCCAATGTCTCAAAGGATTGACCGACAACATTTGTGACCTGGTCCTATGTTTCGAACATGGTCAATTGTCGACCCTCATTTGTTGTCCCCATTTCAGGCTAACGCAGTAAGGATATCGTTTCTCCACCATGGTTAACGATTGTACTTTATTTTAACGTCATCCCCGCAGTGTTCTGAGTCCTAGGAATCGTGATCCACACTTTCCATTTCCATCTGTTCAGACCGATTTCAGCACCCCTAGCATTGAACTGTTCGTGCATAAGAGCATGCTAAAGAAACGGTAATTCACCTGTTCCGAGAACCTCCTTCTCCAGCCAGACCTCTCCCACTTTCCGGAAATTTGGATTGGTTATCCAAACCCCGGATGCCCGAAGCTTGTTTTCCACTCCCATTTTGGGTGGGATGATGAGGCAACTATCTCATGTTTCTCACATCGATCTTGACCCATGTGAGCTTGGGTAATTGTCTCTGGATGTCCCGCCAACATTATATAGATGTAATGAACCAATTAAAACCGTGGAAATCGTGCGTGCTACGGTATTCAAAATAAGAAAAATTGAAGTGCAAAAGTACCATTAAAAGTTTTGTAATTTGTTACAATACCCGGGGGTCGACTCCCCCCATGGACCAGTTTGACCCCGTCAAAAGAACGTTGCAGCTCCGCCACCCTTCGGCTTGTGGCATCCAAGACTTACTGTCGCCGACTCAACTCCCACTCATTCTCAGCAGCGGCGGGGCGCAGTTCGTCAGCCTTGGCTTTGGCCCTTTTTACGCCAGCCAGAATGGCAACCATCTTTCCAGAAGGCTACCTCATACACTCTTCTACCACTTCCAGCTGGGCATTCAACTGTGAGATCAGCTCAGATTGTGCATTAAGAGAGGCTGAGTGCTCATATTCCCATGTCTGCATCTGTTGGACCTCTCTTTCATCCTTCTGTAGCTTCTTGATGTTGGTCACCTTTCTCCGCTACCAGCCCACGCTGAGCCCGCGATCATACTCACGGATCTTCTCAGCCATGAGATCTCGGATGAGCGCATGAGGATGTTGGGCATCCACTCCTCCAGAGCACAGTTCACGCAGCCGCAAGTGAAGTCTGTCCATTTCGTTTAGCCATAGCGTTTGGGGGGTGTCCTTGATGAAGAGCGTGATTAGCTTCCATGATCGGCGGAGGAGTATGCTGCTGTCCTCCTTGTCGGAGGCCGTTTTGTCCCAGTCTGCGCGATTGGAAGGCTTGTACGTAGGATGCGCCCGCAGCAAGTCCTCAGCAGGATCTGCATCTAGTGTTGAATCTGGCACGACATCTAGCGCCGGAGCAGGTGTGATAGGACTTGGGTCGGCCGATTGATCCTCATCATCAGACTCCACTTCAATAACCTCATGTACCACCCTGTTGGTGGCCCCACCGGTGATAGTGTGCGTAGAAGCTCAGGGAGGTGGGGGAATATATCCACCATCACCGGCATGCCCCTTAGAGGGATTCCACTAGATATCCCAACCAGCCTTGCCATAGCAGCCCATGCCAGTCAAAGAACTGTATGACAGAGAGAGAGACAAACATTAGTTGGCACAATCTACATGTGACAATAATGAATCCAGTAGAAGGAACATACGGTGATCGACCTCCTGGTGCTTCTCTTGAGTCGATGTTGACGTTACCCCGAGGTGTGGCCCTCCGTATACTGTTGGAAGGTCTATAGATTCCTGAGGAGCCACCTCGGGTGCTCTGGCCCCACCAGATGCAGAACTGGACACAGCCGTAGGCGCGGGTTCTGAAGGTCCTGCATCATCACCTGCCGAGGTGCGAGAGTGAGTCCTGCGTAAAAGTTCCTCCTGAATGTTTCAAACATCAGTGAGAAATCTGTGATGGCCCGAGAACGGACTGTAAGGAAAGAAGTTCGGAATTCTAACTCGAGAGCCTCTGCGAAATCATCAGAATCTGAGTCTTATTCTCTGACTTCACCCTCCTCCATCGGGCTCCCTCCACCATCCTTATCCTCTCAAGAGGAGTCCTATGATTCTTCCGGCAAGGGGAAGCACTCCCTCAGATCAGCGGATGACAGCTGTGGGGGGGCCGTCCGATCCAGCAGCTCCCCCACCCAGTCTGTCATTGGGCATGGAACACCACTGGAGTGGACGTAGTCCTCCAGCTCGTTCAAGTATCGCTCCGCCTCGAGACACCGTGAAACTAGCCCGGACTAGGCCTATGCCTGGTAAGTCCATCCCAAGGCGATTCAAGTGTGCCCATATCTCAGGTGGGTTGAGGATTTTCCAGTTGACATCCCAAATGTCCCATGCCTCTGGGAAGACCACATCCTCTGCCATGTCGATATGACGTAGCCACTTCCCCGGAGCCTGAGTGGATATCCTACGAAATACCCTCAGTGGCTGCCCCTCAGAATGGCCCTGCTCTTCAGGAATCACCAGATCTGCCACTGCTGCCACACCCTCGTCTGGTGCAGGTCTCACTGCCATGGCAGCCCCACCAATACAAGAGGCCCTTGATGCCCTCCGACCCTAACCACGGGATAGAGGAGGCCCTCCGTCACCAACCTGAATAGTTGACTGCCTCAGCATCTCCCCCGAATAAGAAGCTTCCCTGCTAATGGCATAATCCATCACCAATCCTAATGTTGTGGTGGGTGGATGCAATGCAATTCACATCATCCCGTCTTCCCGTGTGAACAAGACCCACAACTGCCTCATCACACACGGGTGCTCCTCATGACGCACCTCCCAGTAGACATGTGGGGTCAGCCATTGGAGGCACTAGAACAGCCTCGAAAAGAGATTTGGGGTGTACGGTTCACAGAGCGGCTCACGATCGACTCGTTCCACCAAAACTCCACCTCAGAAGGCCAGGAGATAAGCTCGGTGCTCTTCCGTTCCCTGCCCGTCGTCAGTGAGTATCCCCGTCGAAAATGGAAATGGGTGGAAGTTAAACTCATCCATCCTCCACACCCGGTTCAGCACCATCGGCACGTTTAGTATGAATGGGAATCTCTCGGACACATTCAGAATGGAGGGGCGGAAGTTTGATCCCTACGGCGAGATAGGGTTTGGATACTCATAAATCCCCGTGATGTGCGCCGCAATCCGCCTATATAGAAGGTTGAAGGGCCCACATATCCTTGGCGGATTCATTCCCTTGCTAACATGCCGCAACATCCTGTATAGCTTGGCAGGCATTGGAATGCACTGATTTACCTGTTGCCCAATGGCCAACACCGACACTGATTCCTTTTCCTCTCCAGGGACCAGTGCCATCAGCGTAACGCCAGTCGTGGCATCTGCTTCGTATCCTCCCACGAACTCATGACGGGGAGGAACTGATCATACATGGCCCCCAAGATCGGAACCCCCAAAATCTGGTTGACATCCCACAGGCTGATGCCCACCTCCCCATGGAGCAGGTGAAAAGTACTGGTTCAAGACGACCATTTGCTTAGCAGCTCCAGCATCAGCTGTTTGGGTAGGTAAATGTGGAATTGGGAGGCCCATACCACCTTATACAAACCCACTCTCCTTAGATCAGCCCCAAAATCCTCACATGAGGCGCCAAACCAATAGGCCCATGCCCAGTCATTGGTGAAGTTCCCGCCCTGGCGCAGGTCCCACTCATCGGACCACCCCTTCTTCAGATCCTTCAACGCCGCCTTCAGCATGGTACGGCACAGAGGAGGCGAGATCTTTGGTTGCAGTGGCTGCCCGTCAATATTGTTTACATGGTTGTAGAGACAGTTAGCAGTGAAGGGTGTCAAATCCTCCCGCGCATGACCATCGGCCGCCCTGAACCAATGGCGCTGGCATGGCGTGCTCCTGAACCAGCAAGCTGGTTCGTCCATACTCACCTCAAGGATGAAGACATCATCCCTCAACCCGAAGCCATGAAAGTGCAGCTTCTTGCACTACGAATAGTTCTTCTGACCCTCTGATAGTAGTTCTGTCAAAGAAGTATGGTCCGAGTGGCTTCAAACCATATCTCTTAGGCCTAGACAGTTATCCATCTCATCCCTCTGGGCGACGTCTACAAGGACCCCCAATACAGCCTCTCGATGGGCCATTTCGGTTTCGGCACTTGGAAATGAATTTTTTCCGGGCAGGATCTCGAAGCTTGCTCGCAAAGATCCCTCGCGAAGTTCGAGCGCAAAACCAAGTCGTGGAGTCTGGCCTAGGACGGAAAATAGATGTTTTCTTGGCGTGGTCGTGGATTTGGAGACTCGCGATTCGCCGCGAAGCTCAATTCATGGAGATTGGACGCGTAGCTTCGCGAAGTCGAGTTCCCAAGTGGAAAAAAGTTGTGAGCGGACAAAAGAGAGGTCAGCCCCCCTATTTATAGGCGTGTGACCCTGGAGCTTCGCGGCGCGTACCGCCCACACGGAGCATCGCAGCGCGCCTGGACCACAGGGCCACCGACAGCACCGCGGGCCCCTTCGCGAGGCAGCATCTCGAACCACCAGTAATTTTGGTGATTTTCCCTCAGACTTCATCACATCGTCCCTCCGTGGCTCCGAGTCTAAGGGGGGGCATTTGTTGGTGCCAAAATACTGCACACAAAGAATAGACGGAAAAGAAGCCCCGCGCACTGCCTTGCGAAGCGCGGACGCGAAGCACCCCCCCCCCCCCGAGCATCGCGGCCACCACGAAGCATATGAGGTGATAACGCTCCGCAAACCCCCTGACATTCGTGAGCCCATCATGAATCCCGGAGGCGGTAACGCTCTGAGAACGCCCTGATGTTCACGAGCTCGCCGCAAAGCCAGGAGGTGGTAACGCTCCGCGAACGGCCTTGTAACACTCGATAGTTTTATGAGAATGATTTTGCTTTTATATTATATAAATCATCAAAGGAATCTTTCACTACACACTACACTAGCCTGGCTTGCTTTACACGCAATCACGACTTTCCTCGATAGCTTGCGTCATACGCAATACCGGGTTTCACTGAAAACGATATATTATTATGGACTTGCCGTTATGAATAGTATTAACTACATTTTGAATATTATAAAATTATTATTCATCTTACACATTTTCTAGAATATGGTAAGGGAAAAAAATAAAATTTTCAGGTAAAATAAGTATTTTTTAAAAAAATGCAGTTTTGCCACCTTTTGATGGCGCACCCACATTAAATCTAGTTTTTAACATGTTTATAAGTTCAATTTGAAAAAATAAAATTCTTCTTTTGAATCAAGCTTTAAAAATTTACTTTGTATAAATTTTTGATATTTTTCTGATAACTTTCATATTTTGATGGATAGTAAAAATACGCTAATTTTTAATTAAAAACGACTTTTTCCATTGAGATAATTTATAAGGTTAAATTACAATATTGAATGGTTTTGAAGTATAAATATAATATATTTTTACCATTTAGGATAATTAATGTCATTAGAATTAATTTCACATTGAATTCATAGGTAAAAACATTTCAAACTTTGACAATGTTTTAACTTTTAAAACCCGTTTTCTTAACAATGAGATTTATTTTAAATTAATTAATGCAACTTATGTGTTTAGAATTTTGAAAAATGGATTCCATATTTGGAATCCATGGGTCCAAATTATTTTAATAGACAAATTTTTATTTTTTGGGCATTATGAATAGTAACTACGGTAAATTTTATTTACCATAGTTAAAGGTAAATCGGGTAATTAAGGGTAAATATAAGATTATAAAATTACCATAACACGGGCCAAAATCTTATTGGATGACTAAAAGTCGACCCATATCACCAAAGGGTCGTATTAGATTCATTTAATGGACTTTTTTCCATGAAAATAATTTAATTATTATTAAAACCAAAGAATGTGACAACATGTCACTTTCTTAAATATTATAAGTATAATAATTTTATTTAGTGATAAATTTAATAAACCTAATAACATTAATAGTCTCCAGAAATATAATACAATTATCTACATCATATATATTTATATATATTTTTTATGGATTATATAAATATCATTAATTATGACACAATAGTAATGTTGAAATTATTTTATTAATTAAAATATGAAATAAATGGATTTAAAAATATTAAAATAAATATTATATGAACTATTTAATGTGCTCCACTAATTTTATAGATATATATGACATTTTATGGATCTATTAATGTTTTTATTTTAGACATATCCTCTATATATATTTTATTTAAATTCAAATAAATGAATAGTGTCATAATTGACACTATTGTTATTTTATAAAAATAACATAGTATAAAATTGTTCAAAAATCACAAAAACATTTAAAAATTATAAATTAAAATTTATATGGTCTATAATGTCATACAGTGTCAAATTATGTAAAATTAACAACACATATTTAATTATTTATAATAATTTAAAATTCAGAATATTATTACCACAAATAAAATTAAATTGATAAATAAGGACAAATCAAGTTGATAATGTTTAAAATAAATTCCTAACATGTCTAAATTTTATTGGTTGATTATATTACAACCCTATCTCATCTAATATTCAGATATGAGTCATTTTGGAAGTTTTTATGTGGGTTTGGGATTTAATAAAAACTAATATTTCTTATATTTCCAATGGTGCCCCTCTCATTCTTTACAAAAGGGCACCTCCTCCCTATCCTCCTCACACCAATTTGAACCTTCAGGCTCGGCCAATCCATGCACATTTCAATTCCCCACTTCCCTAGAAACATTCTAGAGGTCCTGGTCTTCTTCAAAGACCAATTTTAGTGCCCTAAGAGGAGGTCTCAAAGAGGCGCTTCAAAGAGGAGGTAATGTCTGTTACCGATTATTTCAACTTTATTTCTTCTTACACTTCTTATTATTTAGTTGTTTCATTATGAAGTAATAACATCAGTATCACTCATATACTGGTATATTATAATAAGTATGAAACAACCCTATTTCACCATCTATCTATCCTACGGAATATGAAATCACCTCGCGTGCGTACGTACTGAATACCGTCTCCACGCCGTGGTGTAACCTATTTTCCACCACCACCTTACATGGATGGGTATAATGGTTTAAATAATAACTATATATGATTATTGTAAAGTGATATTGATTATAAAATAGTATACATACACTCCAATACAATTCCATCATCATGGGAACGATATCATCGCTCGTGCGTACGTACGGAATACCGTCTCCATGATGTGATGCGACTCGTTCTACATTATCTTCATTGCATATTATTATATAAAAGAAATGAATGAATGAATATGATATATATTACACTAATAAAATTATGTAAATGAGGTATCTATAACCTTAAGATAAGAATAAGAATTTATTCGACAAAACACGCATAAGAACAAAAAGTAATAAACACCCGAATAAAAAGTAGCAATGAAATATTACTAATAATAATCTAAGAATATGGCCTTATATGATATCATAACAATAATTATGATTCGGTAATGAGTAAATAACATTATTTAAATCATTATACAGGAGGTTCAGACACTTACGAATCAAATCAGACCTAAGGTAAAGGGAAAATCTTGCAATCTTATTTTTATTCGAGATTGTTTATATTTCAGAATTTACTGGGGAATATTTATCATCCACATACACTTATCCTCAATATGTAATTTTTATATACTTCTACAATATTTTATGTCCAATTTTACCATTCGGTGAGTTTTTAGTAAAAGATATGAAAGGAATCTTTTATCGTTTTTCGTACAAGGTACTTCTTGACTTTTCCGACAAAAGTACGAGAAGAATGTTTTTTTAACTTATACTGCATGAATGGATATTTAAAAAATTATTTCCAAGAAGCTTCCTTTACAAGTTTTCATGCTTAATTTTTATCAACTTCTTTTAGTTTAAAATTGTATGACATGTTAAGAAAGGGAAAATGTTTTTTAGGTAGAAGGGATATTTTCCTCAAGAATGGAGTTCAAGTGTTTTATCAAAATTATTTTCCATCTAAGGTAATATATGGTTTTGTTTCTATCCCTATTATTACATTGATTTTATTATGTTGTTATGGAATTATTTTTATGAATTCCTTTATCTTATATGAATTGTTTTATGATGTGACGATGTTTAAGAATCCCACTTTTATTACATGGGTTATGCAATGGTGTATGATTTATGAATTTTTGGAACAAATAAGAAGGTTATAATTATGAGATTTGTGGGACCAATATCTCCCACCAATGCATTGGGTAAAAATTTATATCTCATGAGATTAGACATGGCTGGAATGGCAGGTTAAACCGGTTCTGTGAAACAGGACTGAAACGAGGAGTGAACTCGGTTCAGAAATGGAATTTGTCTGCTAAGATAGTCTTGGCAATGAGTCTTGACTACAAAGAAATTATTCTCTATGATTATGTGTTTATGCAACAAAGTTTCATGTTTTAAGTTATGATTATTGGTATTACATTTCACTGCTATGATTTATCCCATGTTATGAAATTAGGAACACTTTTTCAGGATAACATCTCCAAAATGTTATGTTTTTATGAATATGATGTGATTGATATTTATTTTGTTTACCTTTACTGAGCATTTGAGCTCACCCTTTTGTATATTTTCTTTCCCTAGGTCAGGAAGAAGGTTATTAATTAGGATATTCCAAAAGGTATGCTAGATATGACGAAATAAATGGGAGACATGGTAGAATCTTTATGAACCAGTTGTTTATTTTTCCCAGTTTCTAAAGACACTCTACCTATACAGTCCTTTCTTGGTTTTGTTATATGTTGAACTAAGTGAACTTCAATTTTGAAGTACTAACAATGTATGTAAAGTGTGGGTCGTTATAGTTGGTATCAGAGAAATGGTATAGTCAACCTTTGGAAACTACGATGTTAAAGCCTTTGTAAGAACCCCAAGGATAAGTCTAAGAATAGAACACAATCTTAGTGTTTTAGAAATGGCCATGAAAAACCTATGATAAGACCATAATTGTGAAATTTTATTCTTGATTATGTGTTTTTCCTATTATAATTAGTGTTTCTCACACTATTCTTCTTGGTTTTAGTCAATGGTAGGAACCCGAATGAACCGTGTTAATGCGGAATGCGACGGGGCAATGCAATGATTGTCCCCCTAAGAGAAAAAATTTTATGGGAGATGGAATGAAAAATCTTGTAGCCATTCTCACACAACTTTCTCAAGCTATGAATCATGCATGACTTCCAATTGAGAAATGGAAGGAGCAACATTCTGTTGAATCCTTCATGAGGCAGCGTCCACCTTCATTCAGCGGGTCTTCTGATCCATTAATGGATGAACAATGGATCAGTACCACTAAAAAGATATTTTCAGTTCATCAATGTTCTGAACATGATAAAGTCATCTTAGCAGTGTATCGTTTGGAAGGTGATGCTGATCAATGGTGGAATCTTATTAAGAATACGAGTCAAAGGGATGAAATTTTGCCCATGGAATGGGATGAGTTAAAGAACTTTTTTTTCAATAAGTATTTCCCCCATATTCTTTGAACAAAGATGGAGAAGGAATTTCTTGAACTAAAGAAAAAGGATTATGAATCTGTTGGTACCTATGAAGCAAATTTTACAAGACATGAAAGGTACGCTTCTGGTATTATTGTCCAACCTGAGAGTAAGATCGATCAATTCTTTAGTGTCTTAAAACCAAGTCTTCGAAGGGCGTTATCCATAAGGGACTTCAATAGCTATGAGGAAATCGTTCGATGTGCTCTCAATGTTGAGATGGATATTTGAGTAACCCATCAGTCATATGGTTTTGATAAGAAGAGGAAAATGGAATTCAAAGGCAAATCTAAAGAGCACACTGAAAAGAAGATGAGCTTTCCCTTACGCAAAAAGTGTGGAATGAAACATGGAGGAAATAGTCTTAAGGGGACAAGAAAATGTTATAAGTGTGGAAAAAAGGTCATCGGGAAATTGAATGTTGAAATAATGGGAAGAAGATGTCTAATGATGTAATCAAAATAAGGGATACACAGAATGAACCTACTACACATCAATGTTTCAAGTGCAAGGACATGTGGAATTATGCCAATCAATGCCAAAATCCAAGGGTTGATGATGATGATCGACATAAACAAACTCTTAAGGCCAATGATAAAGGAAAGACACATGAATTTATTATCGGCGATTTGGAGTATGACAACAAAGTGGTGAGAGGTACACTTACCATCCACTCTAAAGTAGCAAATGTTTTATTTGATTCTGGATCCACCCACTCTTTTCTTTATGAATAATTTTCTAACGGTATCACCATATTAACTCAACAATTAGATATTGAGTTATCTGTGACAACCCCTAATGGCACAACAGTCGCATCAAAAGTTTATAATTATTCTCTGATTGATGATTGTGGGAATGTGCTTCCTGAAAATCTTGTGGTCCTTCCTATAGTGGAATTTGATGTGATTCTTTGCATGGATTGACTTTATTTATATGGAACTCATATCAATTTCCAAAGAAGGGAAGTCACATTTCATATTCCAGATCAATCTATGATCATCTATCGATACAGGGATGAACATAACATTCATGTTGAAATTTATTCCATATTATGGGTCTTGATTCCACTAAATGAAGGTTGTTTATCTCAAATGGTTGGTGAGAAACACATGATTAAGAATATTCCCATTGTACGGGAGTTTGATGATGTCCTTCTGGAGGAATTTCCGGGTCATCCGCCAAATCATGATGTTGAGTTTTCAATAGAACTCGTACCGGGTGCTTTTCCTATTTCAAAGACACATTAGAGAATGTCCCCAATTGAGTTACGGGAATTGAAGAAGCAACTCCACGTGACTCCTGATAAAGGATTCATACGCCCTAGTGTGTCACCTTGGATAGAACCTCTTCTGTTTGTTAAGAAGAAATATGGATCAATGATACTCTGCATTGATTATTGATAACATAACAAGATCACTATCAGGAACAAATATCCTCTCCCGTGCACTGATGACTTATTTGACCAACTACGTGGAGCTCAATACTTTTCCAAGATTGATCTTCATTTAGGGTATCATCAATTAAGGGTCAAAAGGGAGGATATACCAAAGACGACTTTCTGTATAAGGTATGGACACTATGAATTTATAGTGATTCCATTTGGTCTTACTAATTCCACTGCTATCTTCATGGATCTGATGAATAGAGTCTTTAGAGACTATCTTGATCAGTTTGTGGTAGACTTTATAGACGATATTCTTGTCTATTCAAAGAGAAAGGAAGAACATGAAGATTATTTTATAATTATATTGAAGACCCTGAGAAAGGAGATGCTTAATTCCAAATTTACCAAGTGTGAATTTTGGCTTCAAGAAGTTGAATTTTTGGGTCACATAATCTCAAAACAGGGGATATCTGTGGATCCAGAAAAAACAGAGGTTATCAAAAGATGGTCGAGACCAACAACAGTAACTGAGATCCGAAGTTTTGTTGGTTTGGATATATATTATCGACATTTTGTGAAATATTTTTAACAATTATCTAATCCACTCACCATGTTGACTTGGAAAGGAGTAAAGTTTGTTTGGACGGAGGAATGCGAAGAGAATTTCAAGGAGTTGAAAAGAAGGTTATCCAATGCACCTGTACCCACACTTCCTAATACTGGAGAAAGAATTTTGATCTATAATGATGCATCAATGAAGGTGCTGGGGTGTGTTCTTATGCAAAATGATATGGTGATAGCTTATGCCTCACAATAGTTGAAAATCCATGAGCAAAATTACCCAACTCATGATTTCGAGTTAGATGCGGTAATAATTGCATTAAAGATTTGGAGGCATTATCTTTATCAAGAAAGGTGTGATATTTATACTGATCATAAAGGTTTAAAGTATATTTTCACACAAAAGGATCTGAATATGCGTCAAAGAAGATGGTCGGAGTTGATTAAGGATTACAACTTCTCAATTCATTACCACCCTGGGAAAGAAAACAAGGTGGAAAATGTATTAAGTCGACAAGACCATGCTAGCTTATCCATGATTAGGATCACAAAATATACAATATATATGGATTTATAAAGGATAGATCTTGTAATTATAATGGAAGGGGAAAAATCATATCTTTCTCAAATGAATTTTCAACCATCTATACATGTGAAGATTAAAGAGGCATAGAAAGAAGATGTAGAGTAACAAAAGAAGGTGATAAATGTTCCTGAAGTAAACCTTTATTGTGATGTGATAATAATGTTCAGGAAATGGGTTTTTGTTCCTCCCATACAAGAGTTAAAGAAGGAGCTATTGGATGAGGCTCATAGTTCTTCATTCTCTATTCATCATCGAAGCACGATGATGTATATGGATCTAAAAGAGTACTTCTGGTGGGATGGTATGAAAATTGATGTTGCGGAATATGTCTCTCGATTCATGGTTTGTCAGCAAGTTAAAGCTGAGAGACAGAAGTCTAAAGGTATGTTACAACCATTACCCATACGTGAATGGAAATGGGAAAACATTACTATGGACTTTGTCACCGAACTTCCTAAAACATCCAAAGGCCATAATTCTATTTGGGTCATAGTTGATGGTCTTAAAAAGTCTACACACTTCATTTCTATTAGAGAGGATTTCTCTCTAGATCTGCTTTCCAAGATATACATAAAGGAAGTGGTATGATT
Source organism: Viscum album (assembly GCA_963277665.1). Taxonomy (NCBI): domain Eukaryota; kingdom Viridiplantae; phylum Streptophyta; class Magnoliopsida; order Santalales; family Viscaceae; genus Viscum; species Viscum album. Next base: position 1,004,419,598 of record OY728119.1, on the reverse strand, counting down.
GCATGGAGTACAAAATTCCATTATATCTGATCGGGATACGAGGTTTACCTTGATGTTCTGGAAAAGTCTTCAGCATACTCTGGATACAGAGTTGAGTTTCAAAACTTCTTATCATCCTCAGACAGACGCTCAGTCTGAGAGGACAATTCAAACTCTGGTAGATATGTTGAGAGCTTGCTCTATAGAATTCAAAGGTGGTTGGGATCAACACCTACCTTTGGTGGAATTTTCATATAATAATAGCTTTAACTCCAGTATTCAAATGTCTCTTTATGAAGCTCTCTATGGAAAGAAATGCATGACTCCAACTTGCTGGGATGATGTTGGGCAAAGAAAGCCATTAGGACCTGATCTTGTTGATGAAATGGCAGAAAAGGTCAGATCTATTCAACAACACATATGAGAAGCTCAGAGTCGACAAAAAAGTTATGTCAACAACCCATGAAAATACCTAGAGTTTGAAGTTGGTGATAAAGTGTTCTTACGAATATCTCCCTGGAAGAGGGTCATGAGATTTGGAAAGAAGGGAAATTTGAGTCCTAGATATATCGGTCCTTTTAGAATTATGGATTGTGTTGGGAAGGTAGCTTACCGATTGGTGCTTCAACTGAATCTCTCTCAAGTTCACGATCGGTTCCATGTATCTCTACTGAGAAAGTACATACCTGATCCTTCACATGTACTCAGCTCAGAAGTTGTACCGCTGGAGCAAGATATTTCTTATGAAGAACAATTGATAGAGATTCTGGATTGTAGCGAAAAAGTCCTATGGAACAAGACCACTCGCTTGGTGAATGTTTTATGGAGGAACCACCAATTAGAAGTAGCTACATGGGAGCTTGAGGATATGATGAGGGAGAGGTATCCTCATCTGTTTGTTACAATGTGACGAATTTCGAGGGTGAAATTCATTTTACGAGGGTTAGAATGTAACACCCGTGAGTTTTATGAGAAATATTTTGTTTTTATGTTGTATAAATCATCAATGGAATCTTTCACTACACACAACACTAGTTTGACTTGCTTTTCACGCAATTGCGACCTTCCTCGATAGCTTGTGTCATACGCAATACAAGGTTTCATGAAACAACGACATATTATTATGGACTAGACGTTGTGATATTATTAACTACATTTTTAATTTTATAAAATTATTATTCATCTTACACATTTTCTAGAATAGTTAAGATAACAAAATAAATTTTTCAGGTAAAATAAGTATTTTTCAAAAAATGCAGTTTTACCGCCTTTTGATGGCGCACCCACATTAAATCTAGTTTTTGACACATTTATAAGTTCGATTTGAAAAAATAAAATTCTTCTTTTGAATCAGGATATAAAAATTTACTTTGGATAAATTTTTGATATTTTTCTGATAACTTTCTTATTTTGATGAATAGTAAAAATACGATAATTTTTAATTAAAAACATCTTTTTCCATTGAGATAATTTATATGGATAAATTATAATATTGAATGGTTTCAAATTGTAAATAGAATATATTTTTACCATTTAATATAATTTATGTCATTTGCATTAATTTCACATTAAATTCATAGGTAAAAGCATTTCAATCTTTGACAATGTTTTAACTTCTAAAACCCATTTTCTTACCAACGGGATTTATTTTAAATTAATTACTGCAACTTATGTGTTTTGAATTTTGAAAAATGGATTCCATATTTGGAATCAGTGGTTACAAATTATGTTAATAGGCTACTTTTTATTTTTTGGTTATTATAAATAATTACTACGCTAAATTTTATTTACCATAGTTAAATGTAAATCAGGTAATTAAGGGTAAATACAAGATTATAATATTACCCTAACACCTGCCAAAATCCTATCGGATGACTGAAAGTAAACCCATATCACCTAAGGGTCGGATTAGATTAATTTAATGGTCTTTTTTCAATGAAAATAATTTAATTATTATTAAAACCAATGAATGTGACAACATGTCACTTTCCTAAATCTTATAAGTATAATAATTTTAATTTAGTGATAAACTTTATAACACATCAAAAATTAATAGTATCCAGAAATATAATACAATTATATACATCATAGAAATTGTTTTAGAATTTTTAGTGATTAAATAATTATCATTAATTATGACACAATAGTGATGTGGAAATTATTTTATTAATTAAAATATCAAATAAATGGTTTTAAAAATATTTAAATAAATATTATATGATCTATTTAATGTTCTCCTCTAATTTTCTAGACACATATGACATTTTATGGATCTATTATAGATTTTATTTCGAACATATCTTCTGTATATATTTTATTTAAATTCAAATAAATGAATAGTGTCAAAATTGACACTATTGTTATTTTATAAAAATAACATATTATAAAATTGTTTAAAAATCAAAAAAATATTAAAAAATTATATAATAAAATTTATATGGTCTACAATGTCAAAAAGTGTCAAATTATGGAAAATTATCAATTCATATGTAATTATTTATAATAATTTAAAATTCACAATATTATTACCACAAATAATATTAAATTGATAAATAAGGATAAATCAAGTTGATAATGTTTAAAATAAATACCTAATATGTCTAAATATTATTGGTTGATGATATTACAACCCTATCTCATCTAATATTTGGATATGAGTCATTTTAGAAGTTTTTAAGTGGGGTTGGGATTTAATATAAACTAATATTTCTTATATTTCCAAAGGTGCCCCTGTCCTCCCTTATAAAAGGGCACCTCCTCCCTCTTCTTCTCACACCAATTTGAGCCTTAAATCTCGGCCAATCCCTGCCCATTTCACTTCCCCACTTCCCTAAAAATCCTAGAGGTCCTGGTCTTCTTCAAAGACCAATTTTAGTTCCCTAAGAGGAGGTCTCAAAGAGGCGCTTCAAAGAAGAGGTAATGTCCGTTACCGATTCATTCAACTTTATTTCTTTTTCCACTTCTTAGTATTTAGTTTTTTCATTATGAAGTAATAAAATCAGTATCACTAATATACTGGTATGTTATTATAAGTATGAAACAACCCAATTTCACCATCTATCCATCCTAAGGAAAACTAAATCATCGCGTGTGCGTACGTACAGAATATCGTCTCCACGCCGTGGTGTAATCTATTTTCCACCGCCACCTTACTCAGATTGGTATAATGGTGTAAATAATAACTATATATGATTATTGTAATGTGATATTGATTCTTAAATAGTATACATACACTCCAATACAATTCCATGATCATGGGAACGATATCATCGCTCGTGCGTACGTACGGAATAACGTCTCCATGATGTGATGCGACTCGTTCAACATGATCTTCAATGAATAATGATTATATAGAAAAATTGAATTAATGAATATGATATATATTACACTAATACCATTCTTTAAATGAGGTATCTATAACATAAAGAGAAGAATAAGAATTTATTCGACAAAACACGCATAAGAACAAAAAGTAATAAACACACGAATAACAAGTAGCAATGAAATATTACTAATAAGAAGCTAATAATATGGCCATATATGATATCATAACAATAATTATGATTCTGGAATAAGTCAATAACATTATTTAAATCATTATACAGGAGGTTCGGATACTTACGAAGTAAATCGGACCTAAGGTAAGGGAAAATCTCGCAATCTCATTTTTGTCTGAGATTTTTTATACATCAGAATTTACTGGGGAATATTTATCATCCACATCTATGTTTCCTCAATATGTAATAGCTTTATCCTTCTATAATATTTTATGTCCAATTTTACCCTTCAGTGAGTTTTTAGTAAAATATATGAAAGGAATCTTTTGTCATTTTTCGTATGAGGTACTTTTTGAATTTTCCGACGAATGTACGAGAAGAATGTTTTTTAACTTATACAGCATGAATGGATTTTTAATACATTATTTACAAGAATCTTACTTTACAAGTATTCAAGTTTATTTTTAATCAACTTCTTTTAGTTTAAAATTGTATGACATGTTAAGAAAGGAAAAATGTTTTTGAAGTGGAAATAATATTTTCCTCAAGAATGGAGTTCAAGTGTTTTATCAAAATTATTTTCCATCTAAGATAATATAGGGTTATATTTCTATCCCTATTATTACATTTATTTGATTATGTTGTTATGGAATTATTTTTATGAATTCATTTATCTTATATTAATTTTTTTATGATGTCATGATGTTTAAAAATCCCATTTTCATTACATGGGTTATGCAATGATGCATTATTTATGATTTTGTAGCACACATAAGAATGGTATAATTATGAGATGGGTGGGACATATATCTCCCTCCAATGCATTGGGTAATGATTTATATCTCATGAGATAGACATGGCTGGAATGACAGGTTAAACCGGATCAGTGAAACAGGACTGAAACGAGGAGTGAACTCAGTTCAGAAATGGACATTGTCCGCTAAGATTGTCTTGGAAAAGAGTCTTGACTTCTATGAAATGATTCTCTATGATAATGTGTGTATTCCATAAAGTTTCATGTTATAAGTTATTATAATTGGGATTACATTTAACTACAATGATTTATCCCATGTTATGAAATTATGATCTCTTTTGCAGGTTAAGATTTCGAAAATGTTATGTTTTTATGAATATGATGTGATTGATATTTCTTTTGTTTACCCTTACTGAGCATTTGAGCTCACTCTTTTGTATGTTTTCTTTCCCCAGGTTAGGAAGAAGGTTATTAAGTAGGATATTCCAAAAGGGATGCTAGATATGATGAAATAAATGGGAGACAATGTAGATTCTTTATGAACCAGTTGTTTATGTTTCCCAGTTTCTAAAGACACTATACCTATATGGTCCTTTCTTGGTTTTGTTATATGTTGAAATAAGTGCACTTCAATTTGGAAGTATGAACAATGTATGTAAAGTGTGGGTCATTATTTCCCTGATGTTCATGAGCCTTCCACAAAGCACAAGAGGCGGCAACGCTCCGCGAACGCCCTGACATTCACGAGCCCTCCACGAAGACCGTGAGGCGGTAACGCTCCACGAATGCCCTGACGTTCGCGAGCCTGTCGCGAAGCACCCACCGCCCCTTCACGCCATGTGAGTTCTCCTTCGCGGCACCCCTTGCCTATAAATGCTCGGTTCCCCCTGACCCCAGAGGACAGAAAATCCGACCATTTGGCTTCTCAGCTACCGAATTGCGAGGCACCCTTCGACCCCGGGAATCATGAGCTATGTGAGGTACTTTTACTTCGCGAGATGCCTTTGCCCTATCTCGTCTTGAGCCCCTATTCCGAGATGGATGCCCTTCGCGAAGCCTAATGGCAATCACAAAGTAAAAGGATTCCCAAGGGAACCCGGGAAGCTGCGGAGTGTTTATGCTTCGCGAAACACCCATCTGGTACTAGTTATCCACATGCCAAGGCAGGGTCACTGTACATCGTGAAGCACACTGCTTTTCAGCAGCTTGCTTTGAGGGGCCCCTCTGCTTCGCGAGGCAGTTCTCCACGAATACTACTCCACTTCATGAAGCACCTCCCAGTCACACCCATGCCCCATTCTAAGGCCATGGAACTCCACTTCGCGAAGCATACTCCTTTGCTTGGAAATTCCTCTTCCCGTGAGACCCTCCAAGTTTGCACGATGTGATTTCAAAATCCCATGGAAAACACCACCAGTAGCGTTGCTTTGCCTAATTCTTCTTCTCATAGGCACGCTAACGACTATTGCTTCTTCGCATAGCCATGATAACATGGACCCCTCAATGGTTCGCTCCACGACCCCCCATTACCATGGCTTTTCCAGTACCTTCCCTCCCCCAAGGATCAGAGGGTACCAGTCATGTAAGTCCTATGGGTGTTGAGTAAACCCACCTTGTCCGAGCTACAGGAAGTTAAACTGCCATGAACCTCATCTCAACACATGACGTTAAACTGTGATCTGACCCCGTGCCTCGCACGCAGGGTCCCACCAGCACGGAAATTTTTTACGCCACTCGTCTATACAGAGACGGGGTCACCCCCTCCACAAGGGATGATATCCTCATTCTCGGAGTAGCGTATGTCTCTAGGAGAAGGGCATCCAAACTGTTATAAGCCCCAAGCCTCTCTTGCGGAAGGTAGCACCCATGCACCCCCGCACTTCCCCACTACCAAGGCCAGTGGTGGGCGTGATAGGGAATGAGTCACCTTCTATCATTGGTCCCAAATCCCTCTCCTGCTGCACTCTGTCGCACTTCGGGCCTCCATCCTGGAGTAAGTCCCATCACCATGGGCCGCCCAACGTGTAAGCCCCTCTTCGTCTCTCATGGAAACACCCTTCACGACGTGGTCATCAGGTCTCTACTGCCTCTTGTTTCTCACACTGAGCACGACTCACGTGGGCTAAGAGTAGGCATTGGCCATGACAACACCCAGTCCAGCATGAAATTAAACTGTGTGCAGTCCCACATGAGGTTAAACTATGTTCCGTCTAGCATGACATTAAAATGTGTGCCGTCCAGCATGACGTTAAAATGTGTGTCGTCATGCATGAGGTTAAACTGTGTGGCATCCAGCATGACGCTAAATTGTGTGCCCTCCAGCATGACGTTAAACTGTGTACCCTCCAGCATGAAGTTAAACTGTGTGCCGTCCAGCATGACGTTAAACTGTATGCCCCCGTCTTTCACGATGTTAAACTGAAAATCCATTTGAAATACGAGGTCTTTGATCCATGTCAACGTATGGTACGTAGGATGAATCCATGAGGTTCATGCCCACCACCCCTCATTTCTTCCCGCCAGGTTCCACCCTCGTCCAGCATGCCGTTAAAATGCATTCTAGTCCGACAGAAAGCCATTGTGACAAACCCGAACTACGAGGACTTTGATCCATGTCAAGGCATGGTACGTAGGAAGCCTCCCTGAGGTTCAAACCCATCTCCCATTGGACAAAGGTCCCTTATTCACGTCGATTCACTAACACCCACTGCCGTTCCCGAACTATGAGGACTTTGATCAATGTCAATGCATGGTACGTAGGAAGCCTCATGAGGTTCAAGCCCACCCCCAGTGGACCTCTGGGTTCACCTTCTCGTCGGTTCGACGACGAAGCCCCCTTTTGACTACAAGGTCTTTGATCCATGTCAAGGCATGGTATGTAGGAAGCCTCTTATAGGTTCAAGCCCATCAACTGTTGGTCACTCCGACCTTCTTCACGTCAGGTCACCAGCACCTTGGCAGCCTAGTGTGTAAGCCCTGCACCATCCGGTGCAAGGTCCTCATTCGCGTCGGTTCGCCAACACACCATTCTGAACTATGAGGTCTGTGATCTATGCGAAGACATGTTACATAGGAAGCCTCCATAAGGTTCAAACTCATCACCTAGTCGTTCTGACCCCATTCACGTCGGTTCACCCCCGCCCTGGATGACATTAAACAGTATTCCACATTCCACCTGAACTATGGGGACTTTGATCCATGTCAAGGCATGGTTCGTAGGAAGCCTCCACGAGGTTAAAGCCCACCACCAGTGGACCCCCGGGTTCACCTCCATGTCTGTTCGCTGATGATGCCCATCGGGCCAAGGTCCACCTTCACGTCGTCTCGCCGACACCACCCCGAACTACGTGGACTTTGATTCCCTGCCATGGGGATACATAGGAGGTCTCTTCGCGGCATAAGCCCAATCTCACTATCGCCGTTGCGATAGTCCCATCTCAGTCCCCCTCAGCATCATCCATCCATCCATCATGCACTCTAATTCTCACCCGGACCGCCATACCCTGGTGAGATCATGTCATTCCACAGCTCTTCACAACATTCATGAAGCCGCCCACGGGTTGGCCTCGATATCGACATCCCTTCAAGGGAAATTCTTCAATCTGATCCACTCCAGGTAGTGTTTTGATTAGGCCGACCCATCTCTGCAGGACGTTAAACTTCCCACCTACCCCGTGATAAACATGAGATGTCTGAGGAAAACCTCGGATGGCACACCCTTGGCATAACCATCTCCATTGGACGTTAAACCTGTGATATACCCTGTGTCAAACATTGGAAGTTGCGGAAAAACACGGATATATGCCTATGGAATATGATTCCCCGCGCTCGATGTGGGATGCCTCGGGCTTCCACGCCCTCGAGAATCCCAATGACAAGGGAAAAAAGATAGAAACGCTAGTTCCCTAGCATTCAGACATGCTATTGATTCCTTGACATGACTACTCCCCCGACTGAAGGTTGCTGCCCTGACCAGACCCTTTGGAATGTCCTGACAGAAGTAGTGTAATTAATCGTCGTCCGTGGAAACATGGCACTGGGAAGAGTTTCATGAACAACGTATTAAATCTATGAGGGAGATCCAGGCTAGGTGACGAGTTCCGAGGAGGAATCCGCGGATGGAAGAACTGACATCCCATTATCCCGATTTCGATCAAGGAGGAGACGTCCCTGAATAAAAAAACGGATGTCGCCCACCTTTGGAAAGCTAGAATGTGGGGCCATGGCTACGCATCCTCCACGGACGGATGCACGCTCCATGACGAAAGTGTCGTAAAAAATATTATATCCTAATTTCAAACAGTAACATTAAATTTTTGATGTTATTTAATTGTCATATTACTATAAACATTTCATAATAACTATTATAATAGTATTGTACATATTAAAATGATAAATCATGAATTCAATTTAAAATTTAGTTATTCAAAAAGACCATTTGGAATGTATAATTCTGCATTGGTATAATATTTTAGAGATATTCTATTATGAATAAAATTCATGTAATATGTTTTTATTATTAAAATAATTATTTTCAATTGTCAAGGAATAATTTTATTCTGATTTTTTAATTTTGTTTTTATATAATATTTTAATTCCTAAACATAGAGATATTTTTAGTGAAAAGAATTTCATATTCAAATAATCAATTCAAATTTTAATCAATATTGAATTATTTGGATTTTTTATAAAATAATAGATCTCAAAGGCCAAATAGAATACTATTTTTTCATAATATAAGTAATATAACATCATCTCCATTTACATTTATCCAAATATCACTTCTAGAAGATTTTATGACATTTATTCTTCATTTAGATCTAGTAATCAAACCATATATCATGGGTTTCCTTCCCCACCTCTTATAATTTTGATTTTTAAAATATATTTTATAAATTATTTATCAAATATATTTATCACCATATATACATTTTCATTAATATTTCATGTACTATAAGTATGAAAATACCATATATTTTATTATAATTCATTTATAATTAATTAATAAACAATAGTAATTAATTGACATTATAGTAAGCCATTTTGAATATTGATTATTAAATCATTATGTTTGCATTGACTTTGTGTAATTTTTTGTATGAATTTTCTATGTGGTTAAATCTATCAATATTTTTCCTATATGTATGGTTCACCCATCAAAGGGATCATAAGTAATGTATAATTAATATGTTAATAAGTAACAATTTAGAATTTATACTCTACGTACAATGAGTTTTTTAATGAGGCATATTATAAACACGAAGAAAATAAAATATAAAGGTTACATAATCATAATTTTTATTATATCTGTATCATCTATAATCATTATAAATCTATGGAAAATAATTTTATAGAATCATCATTCCATTGTGATACATTCAATTAATTAAGTGATAAAAAATTATAGATATAGGGTTATATTTATCAAATTACACAAAATAAAAATTTCTTATAATTAACTTATTTATTTTAAATATATTTATTATAATATCCATAGACATATTATACCTAATAATTCATAAAAACAAAACCATATTTAAAACAATAGTGTTACTAATGTTGATGGAACACATGTTTTGAATGTTTTATTCTATGTCGTTTTTTATATATTCCAAGTATATGAATGAAAATCATTATATGTAATGAGTTTTATGAAAATTATAGATCACTCACGAGAATTCAGTTATGAATAATAATTTTTGATTACACTATTAGAATTCTAGAATTCTATCCTTGGTTATATGACTCCTTATAGAAAATATTTAGTAATATATTAGTGACACATAGTTTTTGATCATTTATAATATTCCGATGATGTTCGGTTTTACGCTTTATATATATCACATCATTATCTGAGATCCTATTATTGTGTCGTTAATATTTAAACATATATCTAATGATATATCATGAATTATTCTATTACACATCCTAATATTCATATCGTATAAATATTGGGAATTTAGTGATCATACATTCATTCAATTTCTATTAAATGGGACTAAAAAAATTTATAACTAGAGAATTTCATGCGTAATCCATGAAACAAGCTTATATTAATATTTAAATAATGTTCTATATTTTGAATACAATGTACCTAATCTGAAATGGAACTAAACATGTGTATTGATAAATTGATTATAAAAATTATTATATTAATATAAATAATTTTTTATCAATAGAGATATTAGTGTGTATAAATAGTTAATAAATTAATTTATATAAAAAACTTTTATTGTTATTTTTTTGATCAAGACAATTAAGATTTAATCGAATCCCCTATTTTCTATAATACTTAAAAATGATAGTATTAATGTTTATTAATAACAATTATATACTAATATATATTAATATTATGATAATATATATTATGATTTTTGTGTCATCATGTTATTAGTCATTTTACTATTTCAATGGAGTGATCAGATGCCAAACATTAGAATATTACCAATTCCATTGATATAGAAGATGATTGGATTAAAAAAAATGTTCAACATAATTCCATCAGTTTTTCTAAAATTTCAACATTATAAAAATTTTATTATTTCATTTAAATAACTATGAATAATGAACAATGTCATACATTTAAACTTTATATCTCAACTATGAGGGTTGATTCATATGATAGACACTACCCTTGTTTAGTGACTCCAAATATCATATAGTAATAATTTAATGGATTAATTCATGAGTATTTTTTTTACTGTTTTCAAAAATTAATTTAAATGTGATGATGTTTTCTTATTAAATCGAAATTTGGTATTTATGTTATTAATATTGATAAAAAATTAAAAAAATTGGGTTTTAAATTGAATATTTTTTTTGGCATTATGTTATAAAAATATTTTTTAAACGACATATTTCATTTAAATAATATTAATGTTAATCGAGTGATTAAACTGGAGAAAAACAATTTGAGATAAATTCTTGTAGAGGTCATGAAATTACTATCACTCATATCCTTTTTGAATTTTGAGTTCCCATATTTATGTATACTGTTCGAGATGGGTTGTGTAGGTCTTGTATCCTCGAACTATGTGGCTATTTGGGAATTGATAAAACTCTTAAAATTCTAAATCATCGATAGTGTTATGACCCCAAATCTGGAGATATTATGGATATTAGATGAAAATTCTAAATTTATCATACAGACCTCGACATTTGATGTATATAGGATGAAAACGATGGTATGGTGATACTTCTATATTATGTTCCCTTCATATGAATAGACAAGAAATAAAGGAATATTTGGGTCACATTCCATGAATCATGACCACCTCATGATTCAAGACCAAGATCATAATATTCAAACTTGTATTTTAATAATTACGTATAAACTTTTCTAGATTCACATCGTTATGTTGAAATGGATTTATCAGAATCCACTGATTTTTTGTGATATTTCATTATTTCATAGAATCCCTATAAAGAATAATGGAGAGACCACTATTATATGATTTATACACTCTATTAGTGTTCTTATTGAATATGAAATAGAAACCCTCTACATGGAATATGTGAACTTACAAAATTATAGGATATTATCATTTTAGATATCTAATATGAAATATAACCCCAATTCAGTATGAACTAAAATTGTTTGGTCATATAATAATTAATGATGAATATTTACATTCTATAATATTTATAACCTAGAGAAAATTTTTATTCCAATTTACAAAAGAAAGATATAATGGGGGAAAAGAAGGCTCTTGATCCTTTGAACTATAATCTTTTACAAGATCTTTTGTATCACAATGGTTGTAATCATGTTGATCTTAACAACCACACCTAAGATCCTAAGACCTCTCCCTATTATCCCAATCACTATCAATTAAGGGATACTACCCCGAAGGATAGTTCCATTTTAAACTCATTTGAAGTAGTAAAAATACCTCATATCTTGCCAATGAGGCTCTTTACCCTCCAATATATAGTGACCGTAATTTTTGATACATGACTAGTACATCATTTTAATGATAAAAAATGTAATATAGTTACAAATATAAGATCAAATATATTATATTCCTTGGAAAAATATGATCAAAAATAAATTTTATATAATAGAATTTGAATATTATTCAGATCATTTTATATATATTCTTAGTGTCCCTAACCTTGTACCAATTACAAGAAAACACCCAAGTATATACATCAATTAAATTGGTAGGCCACAAGCCATGTAAGATGATGAATAAGAAAATGAATCAATATGTCATGGGTGAGAATAAAACCCATAATCATTACAAAATAACAATATTATCATCAACATAGATAGGGGGAAATGGATAATGGAATATTATATAGAAATTCATAAAAAATTAAACAATAAGTCCTGGTTTCCAATTAACTCATATAGTTGTGACCAAAGAAAGTATCTTGTTCACGCATATCATATGGTAAGAATCATAAAGTCATAATTATAAATTATTATAGAATCATGTTTTTGAATTATACACATCATCTCAAGAGATACATGGCATTACCCAATGCATTGGATGGATATATAATTTTCGGATTACTTTTGACATCATAACATTAAAATAATCATACACTCCACAAAAAATATATACCCTTCAATGTCAGGATGTAATCTCATTGATAATAACGTGTTCTAGAAATGTTTTGTAAAGAATACATTCCTGATCAAAAAATTTGGATCCCACATTAAAAATGGAAATTATAAATGGGAAAAAATATAATTTTCCTTTAGTGTACAACAAGTATTTTAGGAGAAGTAATAAGACAATTTTTAGAAATGGAAGTTATGTTAATAAAAAAAATCATAGAAAACATTTTTACATGTTTGGAAGTTGTATATAAAAATAATAATAGAAAAAATTCAGTTTAGGGGAATAATATGAACATTAATATTGTAGAAGAGGGAATAACCCAAAGAAAGGAATTGGGTTCAAGAATCCACATACCTTATTTCTCGTATTATGTCATCATTATTGTGCATCCTAAATAAGAATCACAAATAAATTAAAACACTTCTTTTGTAGTGTATTAAGTTTATATATATAACTATTTATCGATTATAATCACTAGATTAAATTTTCTAATTTTGTTTAATGAAATTGAAGCATTATCACATCATGTTTTTCATAAAAAAAATTCAACTTTCCATTGATTTTTCTATTTTCATAAATGTAATGTATACATTAGGGTAATTAATTAAATATGATTATAATATACATTATTAATTTTTTTAAAATTATATATTTTTTATAATATCCATCGATGATGATAGTTATATTTTTTACAAGGAAATGTATTCTTAGGTTGTTAAATGACCATTAGCGAGACATTCTCAAGAGAGCCATAAGGGGTAGTTTAAATATCACATATATAGTAGTGTGATACCTATAGTAAGTTAAAAATATTAAAATAATGTTAAATTATTGAGTAATTAAATATTTTATGTTTTGGGTTTTAATGGTTTGTTGGAAAAAATAAATAGAAGAGGAAGAAGAAATGAAAATATAAAAAATTATATTTGAATTTACTTAATATTCATTGTAGCTTCTCTGGTAGGACCCAATAAATCCCTGGTGATTGGAGATTGATTCCTTTATAACATCCCTATGGATTATAAAAGGCATAAGATAAATTAGTATTATATATATATATATATTCTTATTCGAATTGGTGGGAGGATTGTTTTTCCAATGGGTGGAATAAGGGTTATTAATACTTGGGGAGATGGGGTCATTCCAGATTAAAAAATGAAAATTTAATATATTCCATGTAAAAAATGGTAATGGTGATTTTTTTTAAAATGAAGATATTATGTTAACATGCTATAATGTGATTAAGAGATTAAACCCCTTCATAATTCTAATTCATTATTTCCTTAAAAAGGAACATTGAATGAACGAAAAATTGTTATTTTAATGAATCACTTTTGACTTTAGTTTTTGAATGTTCTCTTTTAGGATTGAAAAGTGATGTTATTGTATTTTAAAGAAGCATTTATAAAATAAAATATAACCTAGTCTAAAAAATTTATGTTAAATGTTATGTTATTATTATATCATGAATGATATAATTTGAGGTAAACCATTTATTTGGAAATTGTATTTATATTATTTCCAGAAAATTGAAGTATTATAGAAAATTATAAAAACCCACTCTTGGATAATTTTGAATTAACGATTCCCCAAAATGGAATTAATTTTATCAAAATAAAATTTTAAAATATATAATAATTATATTTAATATAAAAATTTACTATTTTATGAAATACAGTAAAATATAGTTTTTTTAACATTTTCTTGAATTTTCGATGAGTTTCATAATAATGATATTTTTTTAGAGTTATGTAATTTTTATTTAAGTAAACTAATCATGATTAATTTTTTTTATTAAAATATACTATTTTGAGGAAAGATTAATATTCCAATGGCTGATTTACTATTCCTAATAGTCATGTTACTATTCCAATGACCACTTTAAATCATATATATATCACTTAATTATTTCAGTAAATGTTAAAATTAATTCCTCTAAATGTTCTAAATTTAAATTTCTTTAATTTTACTAGGTTTGCTAATATTTTTCTTCTTATCTATAGTTTTTTCAATTCGGTGACTATACATGTATATTGTCCTAATCCATGTTTTCCAATTTTTTTCTTTTATATTTTATTGTAGTTGTAATGTTTGGAATTTAGATTTATTTAATTTCTGATTAATGTATTTGTATTTATTGATGAACTATGTCTTTGTTGGTTTCCTTATACATTTTATGGTTATAATATTATATAATATAATACAACAAATATTAATTTATAAAATAAATATTACTAATCAACACTAGGTCGTTACATTCTTCATCCCATTTAGGAATTTCATTCCCAAAATCATAACACTTATTCTCATTTTAGAATATGTTTTGGGTCATTATGATTAATTTTTTCCACTAGTTCCCATGTAACTTTTTCATGCTTTTGTTTCATAAACAACACATTAAAAAGGATTTTTTTTTTGTTTCATAGAACATTTTCCCTACAATCCATAATCTCTCCCTATTGTTCTTCATATTAGAGGTCATTATATAGATGTATCATTTAAAAAATTAGTAAATATGAAGGGTTAGGTATATAATTTCTATAGCATGAATCATGGAACACGTCATAAAAAAGATCCATATTTGAGAAATGTTCAAGTTGATAGGCCACTCATCCTATGTTATCAATGTTCTCAAAGGGGGAAATGAAAAATGGGCTATAAATTCTTCTCTTTCCAAACCACATTACACTCTTCCATGGGGATATTTGATGAAAACATTATACATAGACATCAAAATCCATGTATCTTTGATTATTTATAGCATAGCTATTTTTTATACTATAAGAAGAAATTATATGTCTTTAGATGGATGGAACCTTCTCTATCATCTCTAGAACATGGTCAGGTCATTGTTGATTTCATTTTCCAACATCATCACTACAAGTTGGAGTTTTAAATCACATCCCATGCATATCTTCATATGTATCGATTTGAATAGTTTAGTTGATGTTTTTGTTATATCAAAAATCAGTCAATGGGAGATGCACACCTCATCCTCCTTTGAATTCAAATGTCCAGTCTCTTAGAATATCCCCAGGCATAAGAATAGTTCTTTTATATTTACCATAATTTTAGGGAAAATAATCTCTATTAAAATTCAATTTATTACTCAAAATAATGTTAAATAATTTTCCAAAATATGTTAGTGGACCATAGATCATAATCATAGTCGATGGAATGATAGTGAACATACCGCCCCACTACATCCTTCAAATATTTCATGGAATTCTTGTTAGGGTTGGTGTCATGAGAACCAACTTTTTTGTACTTTGATTACATGAATGTTCACTTATTATATATTTTTCATTGTTCTTCATGACTATAATATAATAATGTCCTGCAATATTTGTTGCATTAATAAAGTCATGGCAGATCCACACTATGATGAGAACCTTGAAATGATAAAACAAATATTCTTAAATAAAATTTAGTGGTTGGATTACATACTATGATTGAACACATAGTATACAAACCGTCATGTGTGAGTACTCATAAGAAGATGAGACTCTCTCTCATGGAGTTCGTACATGGTAATCTCTAAGATGGGAGATTATGAGAATAGACCCACCAGTAGTAATTACGCATGTTTCGGTGTCATGATATATTGCAATCTATGAGTGTGGGTAATGGTCCTTAGACTGGAATATTATCATTAACTCATGTCATGACTCACACTCTTAGATTTGCTGACACAAACCGTTACGAAGACAGTTGGCAGTAAGTAGGGTACGTTGGGTGCGTCATGAATGACATGTTGCTAACAGATAAGTTGAGGAAGGATTTTTTCCTTCAATATTTATGGAATTTGATATCTTGGGCTCTTTGATTGAAATAGATTTTTCGAACAAATTCCATTTCCATGGTGACACGATCAGTTTATTTCTCAAAGTCAATGAATGATAGCTCAAGCATATAGGTTTATGACACTACCATGAAACTTTCTTGATGAGATATTGAGACAGATAGACTAAATTACACATTTAGAATTCGTATGAGTTGACAAGTCAATATGATGTCAACTTCTTTCTCTTGGGTGCCTTGACCCGTTTCTAGATAGTAATCTTGGACTTTAGGCAGTCCCGCCTAATGCGAACGAGAATGTGGCCTAGAGGGTCACACTCTAAGTGTGTCTGTGTATCTGAAGTAGAATAATGATTATTCCCATACGTGGTTTAATTAATATTCAAGGAATACAAATTAGGCTTAATGATGGAGGAAGAAGAAAATGAAAAACAAGATATACACTCCATGTATTAATGATTACACACCGTATAGTTTTTCATGGAAAACAAGTACACGACATGTATTAATGATTACATGCCTTGTAGTTTTCATTTTGGAACGCAAATGGAAAACAATTATATGTCGTGTATTAATGATTACATGCCATCTAGTTTTATGGAAAACATGTACACACCGTTTATTAATTATTACACGCCGTGTAGTTTTCTAGTCGGGATTTTGAGGATATAATATTGTTTTATTAAATGATATTTTTTATAATCAGCATGGACGGATGTCAAGAAATTAATTATTCGACATGGGGGTTTTCAATAAGAGTAAATGAAATAAATAAAATGCATAACACATTTATTTGTTTTCATAACTCTACAACCTCAAACCCTATTATAAATATCCTCATAACCCCAACTCTTTTCCTACATGAGAATCATTGTGCACAACAATTCTAGAGAATATTTTCAATGTCGAAAGAACCACTTCCTCTAAGAACACTCTCAAGACAGAGATAAATCCTCTTCCATCAGATCAAGATGATCTAAGGCGGAGAATGAAAATAATGTTTTCTCCATGCTAGCACCTGGAGACTTCATTTGAGATGTCCAGAAATACGAGTTGCACTTGTGGATCACCGCTAGAGGAAGTCTACACATGGCTTCTACGACGCAACGAATAATCACATCGGTACGTGATCAATAATATCAACGAATAAAGAACATCCAAAAGGTACTTCTTGTCATTTATTTATATTAATTTTAATCTACCTGTGACGATCCACTTTTGTGGTTTCAGGACATCACTTCTTCTTTGTCTATTTCTGTGAATCAATCCGTGGAGACTAAAGTTTATCTTCGTATTGATCCTAGATTGATCATTGATAATGAAAAAAATCCAAGTGCGCACATCCACCAATGGGCTTTCGCTTCACTCGGGACCTTTAATTGGTTTCATAGGGAGGTAACAACATTGATTATGGTTATTTAATTTTCATTGATAATTTACACACTTATATTTGATTAAATTCAAGATAAATTGTTCTACAAAACTGAATAAATGAGATCTGTTCTTCCTCCTTCGTTTCTAGATTAACATCACATAAAATAACTTTTAATATAAATTTTGATTAAATTAAAAAATCTAGGAACTCATCTAGAGGAGCCTCTCTTTTTGATTGTATAACACAAGAATGTAGGGCATGTAGTGAAAACTACAAGCTGTGTACTTAGGATCAACAAACCGGTATTGGTCCGCCAAACCATGCCGTGTGAATTGAGTATACCTGAGGATTATTACACCGTGTAGACCCGAATTGAACAGCTCATGGAAATGAAAATACATGGCTTGTATGTTGAATCAGCACGCCATGTAGTATGATCCGGTCCTGGTGAAACCGCGTACAAGGAGAAGTTGTGTTCCATGTACATGGGATTTCTAGGCCGGTAACCGTGTAACAAGGAAGTACATGCCGTATTGTAATAATCTATACATCATGTACTCAAAAATTTCCAAATTAAAGAAAACACGCCAAATCCCTCGATGTGTACCTTGGATAAAGGGTAAAAAATACATGGTGTGTAGGCTATATTACACACTTTTTACTTTCCAGAAATGCAATTTCACAAGGTTTCCTCAAAAATTACAAAGACCTGTACAAAGAATATGGATGAGAAGAATCTCAAGGAAATTCATAACGAAATTTAAGATAAAGAATTGATTAATTATAAGAACATTTTTAATTCAATTCAACCGCATCTTATCTTGAATAAATAGAATGATTAAATGAACATTAATGCTAAATATGCATAAATGTAGTTTCATGCTATGGATGATCATGATGTAGACCAATGACCCTTTGAATGTGTGTATGGTTTCATTTAAATTTGTTTAATTTAAATTCGTTGGCCTATGAGCCTTCTTCTAAAAAAATATAGGCCCTGTGTGCCCATGGTTTCTTTAATGTAAACCCCATGTAATGGAGGACCTCCCAAGACATAAGAGACTGTTCACAATCCGAAGATGAGGTGAAACCAACCCAAGAAGTTGCAAAGGTGGACAGGTGGGAGCTGCAAAACACGAACCATCGGTTCAATGATGATTCATGTGAGTCTGCCATTATCCTTTTGGGGATATGCATTACAAAAAGCAGCATACATACTAAACCAAGTACAATCTAATTTGATAAATGGTATTCCATATGAGTTATGGAGTGGAAGCAAAGCCATGTTATCGAATTTACATGTGTGGGGTAGAGAAGAATTTGTTAAGGCCTCTTCAAGTAACAAACTTTCACCAAAGGCACAATATGTATCTTTATAGGATTTCCCTAGGAAACAAAGGGATATAACCAATACAATCCATCAAATAAAAGGTAATAGTGGAATGTCACACCATATTCCTTGAGAGGGAGATCATCTAAAAAAGAGATAATGGGGGAGAGATAGACCTCGATGAAGTCAAGGATCATGATAAACATGAGTTGGTACCAGAACAGATTCTACAATGCCCCGTGGAAGAACAATATGTTCCATTGACACAAGAACTGCATAGAATCATGAGAGAGGTAAGATAACCAAAACGATATGGTTTTCTTGTCACTAAGGATGGTGACTCATTATTGGTTGACAATGATGATCCTCTTACCAACAAGGAACCAGTTAAAGGCAAAGATGCTCCCAAGTCTCAAGAAGCAATGAATTCTGAAATGGATTCCATGTACCAAAACCAAGATAGGATTCTTGTAGATCCTCCCATTCATGTAAATCCTATCGGTAATAAATGGGTATTCAGGATGAAACTGGACATGGAGGGAAAATTTAGCACCTATAAGGAACGATTAGTTGTAAAAGATTTTAGACAGCGTCATGGAATTGACAATTATGAATCCTTTTAACCGGTTGCAATGCTGAAATCCATTTGAATCCTATTGCACATTGCTGCATACCATGGCTATGAAATTTTTCAAATGGATGTAAAAACATAATTCCTTAATGGTAACCTCCAGGAAGATGTCAACATGACACAACCTGAAGGGCTTGGGACTCCAAAGGATGCCAACAAGGTATGGAAGTAGCAGAAATCCATTTATTGATTAAATCAAGCATCAAGGTCATGGACCAATCGTTTTGATGAAGCCGAAATGGAATTTGGAATTGTTAAGAATGAATGTAAGCCTTGTGTCAAAAAAAGGATTAGTGGAAGTGGAGTTGTTTTCTTAATAGTATATGTAGATGACATATTACTAATTGGAAACGAAGTACCTGTCTTACAGTCAGTTAAGGAATGGTTGGATAAATTCTTCCCTATGAAAGAATTGGGCGAGGCAGCATATATTCTTGGCATCATGATCCTTCATGATAGATCTAAGATAATGGTGGGCCTGAATCAAAGTACATACATTGAAATGATAATGAAGAGATTCATTATGGAAATGTCCAAGAGGGGATTATTGCCAGTGTCACATGGCATTCATCTTTCCAAGACAATGTGTCCTCAGACACATGAGGGAAGAGAGAAAATGGCAAGGATCCCTAACGCATCCGTGATTGGGACAATCATTTATGCTATGCTATGTAAAAGGCTATATGTTGTTTATGCATTAAGTGCAATAGGAAGATATCACGTTGATCTAAGAGACCACCATTGGATGGAAGTCCAGACTTTCCATAAGTATCTGAGACGTACTAAAGATATGTTCCTAGTTTATTGGAGGAGATGAGGAACTAGACCTCAGAGGACATGAAGATGATAGTTTCTAGACTGATCAAGATGACATGAATTCACAGATAGGGTGCATCTTCAGTTGAATGAAGGTTCAGTGAGCTGGAAGAGCTCAAAGTAATGTGTGGTTGAAGATTCTACAGCAGAGTCCAAGTATATCTTAGCTTCTGAGGCAACTAATGTAGTAGAATGGATTCGAATCTTCGTCCAACAGTTTGATGTAGTACCTTGCAGTAATGATCCTATCATACTCTATTGTGATAATATTTCAGTAGTGGCACTTGAAAAATAGCCAAGGTCACATCAGTGGATAAAGAACATAATTCGGAAGTATCACCTCTTGAGGGATTTTATCAAAGAGGTGAAGTTGTAGTGAGCAGTATTTCCATGAAATACAATGTGGTGGAACCCTTTATAAAAGCCTTGACTAAGCAGAAACATGATCATCATGTGAGGTCTAGTGGACTAAAATTTGTAGGCAGTTGGCTATAGTCCAAGTGGGAGTTTTTTAGGGTTGGTGTCCAGAGAACAAACTGTTTTGTACTTTAATTAAATGAATATTCACTTATTATATATTTTTAATTGTTCTGCAAGACTATAATATAATAATGTCTTGGAATATTTTTTGCAATAATATGGTCAGGGAAGATCCCCACTATGATGAGAACCATGAAATGCTATAACAAAAATTCTTAAATAATTGTCTGTAGTTGGATGACATACTATGATAGGACACATAGTATACAGACCGCCATGTGTGAGTTCTAATAAGGAGACCAGACTCTCTCATGGAGTTCACACATGGTAATCTCCATGATGGGATATTATGAGAATAGACCTGCCAGTATTAATTCTACATGTTTTGTTTTCATTAGATATTGCTATCCGTGAGCATGTGTAATGGTCCTTAGACTGTTATATTATCATTAACTCATGTCATGACTCATGTAATTAGATGTGCTGACGAGAACCACCACAAAGACAGTAGGTGGGAAGTATAGTACTTCAGGTGCGTCATGAATGACATGTTTATAATGAATAAGTCGAGAAAGGATTTGTCCCTTACATATTTGTAGAAGTAGATATCTTGGGACATTTTATTGAAATTGAAGGGTCGAACAAGTTCCATGGACATGGTGACATGACGATTTTATTTCTGGAAGTCAAAAAATGACAGATCAAGCATATAGGTTTATGACACTGCCATGAAACTTGCTTGATGAGATATTGAGAAAAAGGGATTAAACTACATAGTAAGAGTTTGTATGTGGTGACACATCAATGTGGCATCAACTTATTTCTGTTGGGTGCCTTGACCCGTTGCTAGATAGTAATATTGGACTTTTGGCAAGCCCGCCTAATGCCAACGAGAAAGAGGCCTAGAGGGTCACACAATAAGTGTATCCAAGTATCTCAAGTAAAATGAAGATTATTCCCGTATGTGGTTTTTTTATTATTCAAGGAAACCTAAATCTTTTTAATGATGGGGGAAGAAGGAAATTAAATACAAGATATACACGCCGTGTATTAATGATTACACGTCGTGTAGTTTTCATGGAAAACAAGTACATGTTATTAATTAATGATTACATGTCGTGTAGTTTTCATTTTGGAAAGGAAATGAAAAAAAGTACACGGATTGTATTAATGATTACACAGGATGTAGTTTTATGGAAACAAGTTCACATCGTGTATTAATGAATTCACGACGTGTGGTTTTCTAATCAGGATTTTGAGGATATAATATTGTTTTATTAAATGATATTTATTATAATCAGCATGGGTGCATGTCAAGAAATTAATTATTCCACATGGGGGATTTCAATAAAAGTAACTGAAATAAATAAAATGTGTTACGCGTTTATCTATTTTCATAATTCTACTACCTCAAACAGGATTATAAATATCATCATAACCCTAACTCTCTTCATACTTGAGAATCGTTGTGCACAACAATTATAGAGAATTATTTCAAGGATGAATGAACCTCTACCTACAATAATGCTATCAAGACTGAGAGAGATCCTCTTACATCAGATCAAGATGATCTATAGTGGACAACGAAAAAAAATGTTTCTCCATGCTAGCACCTGGAGACTCCTTTGGCGATGTCCAGAGATACAAGGTGCCCATTTGGATCACGGCTACAGGAAGTCTACACTTGTCTTCTGCGATGCAATGAAAAATCACATCAGAAAGTGATCAAGAATATCAACGAAGAAAGAACATCATAAAGGTACTTCTTTTCAATTAATTTGATTATTTATAATCAACCTGTGACGATCCAATTTTGTGGTTTCAACACTTTTCTTCTTCTTTGTCTATTTCTATGAATCGATCAATGGAGACTGGCTTTTATCATTATATTG
The DNA here is from genome assembly GCA_963277665.1 of Viscum album. Taxonomy (NCBI): domain Eukaryota; kingdom Viridiplantae; phylum Streptophyta; class Magnoliopsida; order Santalales; family Viscaceae; genus Viscum; species Viscum album. The sequence goes on along the minus strand of OY728119.1, from coordinate 1,004,396,473 downwards.
ATCCAAGGTTGATCATTGCTAATGACAAAAATCCATGTGGGAACATCCACCCATTATATTTAACTACTCCCGGGAGCTTCGATGTTTTCAAGCTAGAAATCCTCACAATGGAGATAAAAGTGGGATGTCTTGGTTTTTTGATCCACCATTACCCATATCACATTATTTCTTCTACATGTTTTCTAATGACAATTTAATAGGATAATAGTGATGTTATCCCATTTCCACAAGGGTGTAGGATATGTTTTCATCATCCATTTGGACTATTCTCTCTCTTAATTAACATGATGACATACAAAGCACCTTGTGTTGAACTCAACAATATCGTTCTTCATGTTTTCCCACCTGATGTGTTATTTATGATATTTTCATGACCTGTACCCTAGGGTCTGTGTTGTGACTACCCCAATACTTCATCCCATAGTGTAGGGGCTGGCGAGTAGTGTTGAGTCAGAATATCCCAAACAAATGGAATAAATTTTATTAAGTACTTGTTCAAATGCAAACACCTCCATGCCAGTGATGCAAGAAAGTGAAAACACTATGTAAACAAAAACATGATCTAAAAATAGATAACTAAAGGTAAATTTTTCCATAATACAATCCCCACATGAAGGAAATGTAAAAGTAAAAGTCTCTTTAAATCCCCCATAAAAACCCCAATCTAAAGGGTGGGTACAGGTACACCTGTCTGAAATTGTTAAAGCACAACTAATCTGTCATGTCACCTTAAGAACAACAAGGACCCATTATACCCAAGAATCATTCAAAGAGTTGATCATCTACATAATAAATAACACATGTGGATAAATACATTATAGTGGTGAGTATAGAAATACTCAGTAGTCCACCCAAAACACAATGTATAAACCACAAAAGAAACACCACTAAGAAGATACCATCATCCCAACAAATTTACATGTCATCAAAACATATAAAAATAAAATCAATGCATACTCATAAAGGATTCCAATACTCAAGGTCTCATCCACTACTAGCCATATGATTTCTCTTGTATAATTCTCTACTATGGGAGATCTCACACAATGATCTATCTAATAGTATGAATGTAGAAAATGTCTGATAAATGAATTTGAGAGAACACCTATTGTATATACTTTAAAAATTCCCCATGATTTGTCTGGTATCACTAAAACAAGGAGTCTCGATATAATAGCCCATCCTCAGTTATAGGATTCCACTCAATTCACGGTCGTTCAAGGATAACTCACTCCATGAGATATGGATTCAACAGATACCTTCACAAATAGGTCCTATAATTTGAGCCCCACCCAGAGAGTTAACACTGAGAACTAATCAAAGAACATAGGTTAGTTGATGTCAAAAAAGAAAATAATATGATATTGATACACAGATAAGGGGTTATATTCTTAGACATAATTGGGGGACTCTTGGCCCTACTAGATACATCAACATAGATAGAGGATAGGTGTTCATGTAAATATTCGTCACATCAACTCCCAAAACCCTATCTATGTAACCATGAATAGATGTGAGGATCAGTCAGGCCTCTCGGTTGGATAGACACTCCATCCCACTACATCATTCTCTAATCCAGGATGAGAAAACTCACTTCAGAACATGGGTCATCCACTATGATAGAAATGGGATCATGCATTAATATTTAATAGGAATGACTAAGGTTAGGATCTCAATATCTACTATCACCTGATATGATGTGATCAATATCCTGAATAGAGCCCCCACTGGAAATAAAAATAGAATGCTACTAACCCATATAGATCATACTAAAAACTGACCAAAACATATTAAATATGACATGATCATCACAAGGGTCACAATCCCACAAATGTCACAACATAAAGATGCTCCATTTGAATGATAAATCCATTTTTTCTGATAAAGGGTCGATCTTGATCTGGGTGGGGTTTGAACCGGTCTAAAAAACTACAACCTACTAGGCTCAAAAAATTTTCCCTGGCCCACTAGACCATTGGACCCATCCATCCAGGTGGCTCATCAACTCAATTCGTCCAGTCTGGTGTACGTCGTGTCGGCATGACACCGCTAACCAGATGCCTTTCCACATGCCACTCACCCAAAGTACTTGGTAATGTTGTACCCATTCAGCATGGTCCTCTCACGCGGAATGAAAATCCCCCTATGCAGATGGTCATTGATCATGCCCCCACATTGAATATAGTGTAACTTCATATCCCACCAGGCCCAAAACATCTACCGCGGGCTCCCATAGCATCCACTACAGGTGATCGTCGTCCACTACAATGGCACATTTCTGCCGCCGCATCGACACACCGGTGGACCCTTTGATGGGTCACAAAACTCACTCTAGTGATCTGATTGTTGATTTGAATGATATTTTATGATCATAATGTCTTCACCTTCGTTTTTGTGGGATTTTATAAATACCACAGTCCATCATGGTGCAAATTAGTTTGAGAGGTATTTCTCGAACTGCATCGATTCATCTTCCACCACCATCATCAAACTTCAATCATACCACAACCATACTAGGTCCATGATATCAAATTGTTGTGGCATGAATGTTTTTTATACAAATCAATCGACTAGGTTTTTTCATGTTGCAGACCAACGTATCAACTCCGGTGATGAATGAATAATTCTAGGTGAAAGGCACGAACAGAAAAAGTGAAAATGACCTCAATCAATGTTTATGTCGATCATGGTTAATTTTCATTAAAATGGTTATTGAAAGACCACAAAAAACAGATGAAAATTATCTAATTAGTAATCCCTACCAAACCCCGAATGGTAAACCACAACCAAAAATACACACAACCAATGGATTAATCCATTGGACTATTAATCCATATTTTTCTTAGGGATAAATAATGGGGAATGAAAATATATTAAATATTTCACCCTTTATCGATGTTTGCATCTGTAATTAGAGAACAAAGGAGTTTTACCACCATTATTCATCGATCCTCGATCAATGATCTATGATCCATGTCCCCCAGATGTTCATGGTTTCTTATCATTCTCCAATAAGAGGGAACTACAAACACCATTCTCATGAGTTTCCATGAAATTTTAGGGTTATGAATTAACTTTGAATTCAGGTATAATTACAGAGAAACCAAAACACGTCGACCAAATTATAGTTTTGTAGCATCTACAAACTATTTATTTTAAGAAAAAAAATTATTTGACTCATAATTAAATTGTAGTGTCACTATGTCTCTTTAAAACTTTTAAAAATAAATAAAATAAAATTCTTTATGATTATTTTATTCATCTATAATATTTAAAAATAAATAAATTTTGTAGTCGACCCATGTCGGTCGATGTTAGGCCCCACCTACGGAATACGCCACATTTTGAACTAAACGGTTGTCTCAGATTTCCAATACAAGATAGTATTCATGATTTATTAATATTTTAAAATAAAATCATATTATTTATTTATTACATTTATGGTTACATTTTTTTGAGGTTTTCTCACTTAATACCCATGTTGACTAATGTTAAAACACAGACAGGGTAAACAAGTCATCTTGAACGCAATGGTTACATCACATATATGATTCAGGTACCGATTTAAATGTTATTCCACCTGTTATGGAAAACCACTCATGTGAGCTATTAAAAATAGAAGATTATCATCAATCCATTCTAGGACATCTGGCCACATAATTGCATGTTGTATCAATTCCTAGTCTCATAATTTTCCCATAAATTTTTTTGAAAAAAATATTGAGAATCTATGTTATTGTAATCTTGGTAAATATTGGTGTTTCATTGGTGAATAAACATAAATGAGCTTTATGAATTATACATATCTCCAACATAATCGCTAGTGATATAGAAACACAAAGACTCATTCCAAGTCGAATCACCCCATCATTATTGATTAGAAACATATATAGATTCCCATCCCATTATGATTTCACCTTCTTTTTTAGTACTATATTATCCAATTATTTCTATTTAATCTTATCTTGGATGGATGGTTGTGAAAATAGTTATGAAATTTATGATTTATTCCATTTCATTATGATTTAAATCTCTATCCTATGTATATATATGTTTATAGGGACTTTATAAATCCAAATCATGAATAAATTAAATGGATATTTTGTAGTAAGATCATCACCTACGTTGTTTACCTGCCTAAAATGGTATTGAATATTAAAATAATAGATATTGATAATATCTGACTATATTCTTTTATTAAATTTGATCCCCTTATGTGTGAATATTTAATTTTGATTCTTATTTTTGGTATATAGGTCACACTTTTCACTATAGAGGATGTGTCACCAAATTATTAGAGAGAAGATCATAGTTGTTATCTCTATATCATGTTTCACGTCATTCTACTCATGGATCTTCAACTATAAAGATGCATAAGCTATCACATTATCACTCCACATGAGCATAAAACGAACGTATTTCACTGAACAATAAGTATATATCACCAAAACTTTTACAATTAAAGGTAGAGTAAGAATAGGATCTCTGATTAGCCTCTTATGAGGCTCCGTGAATCATTTCTAACATTCTTCCATCCATACATACATTACCCCATTCTGGGTTAGTTATGTTATGACGCTATAAAATCATATGAAATTTCTTAATACACATCAACTATACCCAACAAATCTAATGAAAATTCTATTTTCCAGGACACTAGTGGGTCTAGGTGATTCCTCAATTGTAATATTTTTGAAGGGACTAAAAATATTCCTTCTCATGTAATAACGTTCCCCAATAATGTAATTTTTTTCATCCCAAATTCACCCTTTTTTGACATAGTGTGCATTTTATCCTTGGTTATTATCACCATTAATGTCCTTATATTTCTTTCATGTTCCTCCATTATCGGAAAGTATATGAAAATATCATCAATAAAAACTACCAAAAAATCAAGGAAGTATCTAAAAAATACATTCATCTTATCCGTAACAATTACGGTGGAATTATTAAGTCGTAAGGATATACTATAAACTCATAGTTTCCATACCTTATATGTAATATATTATTATAAATATATTCGTTAATTACATTTAGTTGATGATTTAATGAATGAATATCCATATTTGAGAATTACTAATTGCCCAATAGTTGATCAATGTATTCCTGAGTATTTTTTATAGGAGACTTGTCCATTATAGTGATCTAGTTGAGCCCTTGATAATTTACCAATATCTACATTGATCCATCATTCTTCATGAAAAAGTGAATTTTCATTCATAGTTCCCTTTATCCCTAATGATGAAACATTGAACCATAAGTGGTTCATTTGGAGGTTCCTTTAATTCCTCCATCTTTTTGGAAGGAATCATCATATCTCTTCTACATTCATGAGCTTCATGGCATTATCTAAAAGACATGAAGAATTTACCCATTCCTTTAAGTCAATTACCCAAATTCTTATTCCCACATTTCATACATATGTGTAGTTGGATCCTGTTTACTCGTTTTTCAATTGACCCACCGTCATGAAACTCCATTATTCTTTTTTTATGTTAAAATTAATGGGGCCACTCTTTAAAATACATATCTTATTTGAGGGAACATTGAACCAATACTTCATAACTCCCAGAGTCCTGGATTGTTAGGTCCTTTCTATAGTGTGGTTTTAAACTACTAATGAACCATTATATTTTCATATCATTGATAAAAACAAGACATTTGGTCTATATTTCAATCACTGTGATGTTTTTTATGTGATATGTTATATATTTACATTCCATTATCATTTACTATATGAATTCTTTCTTTGTATATGATCGAAGAGTTTAGGGGAAATACTTGGTTAGAAATATATTCATATTTCTACCAACACCAGGACTTCCATTTCATCCTTTGGTTTGGTGTTCTATATTAGTGCCCGTTAATGATTTTCTTCTCCATCTAAATTATCAAAGGTTACTGTCACCTTCTCTATCCCAGAATAATGGATCACACAAAATATATTCTCTATTTAGTCAGCCCATTGTTCTATGATATGTTTAATAGAGGTTCCAATAATCATTAGTGGTCATTTCCACATAAATTTATAAATTGATTGTTGATCCAACATGGGTTAAGTTGAAATTTCCACATGATTCAGGTTATTATTCATATCCTAAGACAAATGGGTATGAATTTCTATGTATTTTTTAACACAAACTCCCATCGGATTGTGCATATCCTTCAGGAAATTGTTGTATTGTACTTCACATGACCTCTTGGGTTAATTTCTATTAGTTATAATATTTTTATACAATAGAAATGTTTTGGAAAAAATTAATTCAAAATATTAAGAATAAAACCATTATTCTTTCTCAAAATTATCAATAAAGTATTATCTGTTGGATTTCAATGTTTAAGTTTTTTTTAAATAATGTTTCTTAGATGTTTACATATAATTATACTTATCCAATGGATGTTCATTAATGTTCAACAATCCTTATAACCAAATTAAATAAATCATGTTATTTTACCAACTATATCATCCCTACTTTTTCATACAAGGCCATTACAAAATTTTATAGATAATAAATATAAAAACATTAAAAATCTAGGATTAAATAGTATATTTTCTATGGAAGGATAGGCTAAAATATAACTTTTACATAATAAAACATAAATATTATTTAATACCTTCTTCCTATTCTTCTTAGTTGACCACACATTCTCTTAGTACATATAATCACCTAACGATACCCATAATTTAAGGGGTTGAGCTAAAATACAAGTAAGAGGATGAACTCGGTACATGAATAAATGTAACATGGGTGAGAATAAACATCATCATCATAACATCATTATTAGATTATCATTTTCATATTGACATAATCAATCGATAAATTCTTTGAATGTAGAAACTGAAAATAATGAATGATCATGTGTTCATGTTGAAAACAATAGAAATAGTTTTGAACCATACTAGAATAATGTACTCAATAAAACACATCATCTAATGATATTCTGAATAAATATAAATTCATAGGTGCATTATATAATTCTGGGCCGCCTATCACAAAACAACATTTATATAATTATGCTTGTCACATAGAATGTTTATCAATAAAATTCATAAAGTGAAACCAAATTCGAGAATCATTATCATTCAGTTTTTTTAAAAAAAAATTCATAAATAATTGTTCTGGATCCCATAATAAAAACGTAATATTACTTGGAAAAAATACATCATTATTCTGGAGTGGAAAATAGGTATTTCAAAAGGAGTAAAATGTGATTTTTTTTGGAAATTGATGTCACCTAAAAAAAGGATTATTATTATAAACTCATTTGACAAGGTAAGAAATGTATATAACTGAAAGAAATTGGAAAAGATATTTGAAAAATGTAAATTGAAAATTCATTCGATATAATTAGGAACAACCCAATGAAATTAATTTATTTCGAGAATCACCTTACTATAGTTTCTTCCTTATTTCACCACTATTAAACCTCATAAAAAGTAAAAGTACATTTTTTAAAACATTGATCCAAATTCATATTATATTAATTTTTAAAAAATATTTATCAAATATAATCTTTAGAAAATATTTTTTTTAATTTCTTGTAATGAAATTGATGTACAATGAAATTGTGTTCTTTTTAAGAATTTATAGTTTTCGTTGACTTCGCTAATTCATTAAATTTAATATATAAATTAACACAAATTATTAAAAATACTATAATATATATAATTAAATTTTTATATATTATATAAAGGTTATAATATTCATCTATTATTTTTTTAATTTTTTTGGATAATGAAATAAATATATATGTGGTTAACTGACCATTAATGGGGCATTATATAGAGAGTATGAAATAGAAGATTAAAATCTATACATTAGTATTATGATGTTTAATATAGGATAAAACAATTAATATAATGTCAACTTGCATTCAAAATAATCTATTAATTGGTCTGTTGTTTATGGGTGAGTGCTAAAATAATGGGAAGAATAATATGAAATAAAAAGAGATTGAAGTGGATTAGAGCATATTTAATCCTTGGTGTATCTTTTTTCTTATGATATTATAACTCTGTGGTGATTTGGATTTTTATTTTTCTATAATTTCCTAATGTATTATAAGAGGATTATGATGTATTATTTGGTAGATCTTATTCCTTGTAATGGTTCAGAGGAGTTGTTTTACAAGGGGACAGAGAGGGGATATTTATTAATGAGGAGGGTTTTTTTATTTATATATTGAAAAAAATAATATATCAAATCCAAAACTTATAAATGTAATTTTATAACAATATAAATAATATATTAATATAATGGAACGAGATTAATAATTTAAATCCCCTTTATAATTATTATAAATATTTTATTAAAAATCAAAGTTGGAATAATGAAAAAATGTTATTTTAAGAGATCGTTTTGACTTTAGGTTTTGGAATGCTCTAGTTAGGTTAGGTAATCAAGTTTATTTTATTTAAATGGACTATTTATGAAATTAAATATACAATATGTGAGAGAAAAATTCAAGAATGTATGATTTTATTATTTCATCATGAATGATGTAATTTTATGTACACCGGTTATGTGAAAATAGTATATTTGTTATCCACCCGAAAATTGATTTATTTCAAAAAATTAATATAAAATCACCCTTAGATAAATTTTATGAAGTGATTTCATAAATGATATTTATTTTTTGATAATATATTTCTAAAATAGTTATATTTAATTTTTTATAAATTTTATTTTAATAAATACATTAAAATATAAATCATTTAAAATGTGATTATATTTTCATAAACTATCATTATAAAGCTCCTCACCTATGCTTCTGGACTCTTTGCTAAAAGATGGTATATATTGTTCAGATAGAATTGAACTAAAAAAATATTAGTCCCTTATAATATATAGTACATTTTTATTTCAAGGTTTGGGAAAATTAGAATACATATTAAAAATTACCTGAGTCAACCTAAAATTAAATAATAAACCCACTCCACTTCTCCCACAATCTCTCCAAAAATGAAACGATATCTATAGAAAACATTTTAAAAAAATATATGTGATTTTAATTTAACTTTCCTAGTAAGGGGTTTAGAAACACTTTGAGATATAAATTTCCAATATTCATTAGGATGTACTTTTAATAATTCATTCAGATTAATTTTGAAATAACAATTAAATATACATACATCATAAAAATACATTAACTTTTTTTAAAAATACATACATTTAAACAATGATATCTCAACATTTTCTAGTGATCTTTCATAAATCGATAAGAAATCTTATAAAAATATAAACAATGATGAAACTTGAAACAAGGAAAGACATCTAGGACTACACATTTTTCTTAGGGTCAGGTTTTCTCCCATTCCGATCAGGTTTACCATATTGTTGATCTGATTTTCCAAAAATAGTTAATATTTTTAGACACACATATATATACATATATTCAATGTAGTATTATTTAAACAAGGTTATTTCATAATAAATCACACTCAAATAATGAAACTAGAGTTCTATACTACAAGACAATGAAGTAAAACAAGTGCGTCCATGATATGTCACAAAAAATTGGAAATGGGCTTTACATTTAATGTAACTAAAATACATGATTGAAGTTAAAAAAAATTTATAAATGTATTCATTTAAAAATATATATAGTATCTACAAATCTATAACTTGAATCGTATCTATGATTTATTGTATTTGATTTTTAAATTAGAGTTCGACAATATATTTTAAGAGATGTCAGTTTGATTGGATGACTCTTCATGAAGTTTTGTAAAAACAAGATGAATCCTATTAAAATCGGTGACAAATGAGAAAATAATATTTTTTATAGACAATTATAAAATCAAAATGCAAAAAATTAAAACATCTAAATGAATAAAATTTAAATGATGAACCAAAATGGATAGAAGATAATGATTTTAGAAACATTTTGTTATAATGGACAACATATGTCATTGTTATAATAGGTCTCATTATGATTCAATGACTAATGAAATGCACACACACTTATCTGGACCAGATTTAGACAACACATCAATTATGTATAACACTCAATATCTATCACATTTCAGATCTGGGATCAAATAAATACATCAAATCCTACTTCAATGCACCTATTGGAAGACAACCTCTCGATGTTTTCAGGACATCAAATGATTGTCGAAGATTCCCAACCAGAATTCAACTTGTTTTCTGTGACTCCTTATTAGGGGTCAACCATGATCTGGATCTAAACTATGACTTTGACATTAATGAGATTAACTCTCCTCCAAATCATTCTATCCCTCCATATATTAGTAATCCTCATACCATCTTCTTCGACAACTTCCCCCCTGCAATAATAGAAACCCTTCCCTCGCGCCCCGATTCCTCTAATCATTATTGATTTTATTTTTTAGTCTTCCATTAATCAAATTATATTATCAGTTTACTGTTTTTATTTTTTGATAAATGTTACATTATAATTTTATTATTAATAATAATTTTATATATAATTTCTTATATTTATTTAAATAATAATAATATTAAAACTTCATAAAAATTTATAAAAGTTCTTATAGTAAATAATTTATTTATGATCCATGATTATTATTATTATTATTATTATTATTATTAATTTTTTAATAATATTTAATTTATATAAACATTATCCTAATGAGTATATATCATACATTTTAATTATTATTTATATATTATAATCATAAATTTAAAAAGTAATAATTTTTCAAAATAATATCATTATTTATTTAAAAATAATTAATTCTAAAATAATTAATTCTAATTTAAATTCATTATAAAATATGAAATTAGTTATATAATATTTTATGAAAAATATATAATTATAAAAAAATTAGAAAATTATATTATATTTAAAATAATATAAATTTTCTTTTAATCATAATTAATAATAATATATGAATTTTATTATTACCTTTCATTATTTTTATTTAATTCGCTATATTATAAAATATCATATTTTTGTATTTTTTAGAAGTGTAATGAATTTATATTATTTTAATATGTCATCATCTATTTAAAAAGTGACATTTGGGAAAATAATACAAATAAACATAGAAAAATTTTATTTTGATTAATGGAAATCAAGTAGTTTAATAAAAAATATTTTATAACATTATAAAGTAATTACTGAAAATTACTGGGTTGTTATATTCTTCATCATGATATATAATTTTTGTAATTAAGATATATATATTTAGTGAGATTAATAATGATAAGTAATATTTTTATTACAATATTTTATTTTTAGGAAAAATTACTATTCTAAAAACTAGGTTACTATTCCCAATGGTCACATACTATTATGATGATCATATTACCTCTTATGAATACCACGTTAATATTGTTCACAATATTCAACCCTATTCCACTCATGGTAATATATTTCAATATTCTGTAATGATTATTGGTTTAATAATCTCTTTTTATCTCTAGTGTTTTTAGCGGGGGCGATGATTTTAATAGATCGGAATGATCCATATTTTCCCATTTTAATTATTCTATTTTGTATTTTGGGTCCTTTAGTAATGATTAGAATTAATAGTGGCATCATTACTGATAAATGAAACATGATTTATTAATGAAAAAATCATTTTTTTTAGGATCTCTATTTTTTATGTTTGAAAAGTTATATAATCTATGACAATATATATTTATTCAATTAAAAAAATATAACTAATAAAAACTGGGTTATTACATAGATGTGCATCTACCACGTAATGTTGTGAATAAAATGAAGCTGTGATTGGTGACCAACAATCCAGGCCCTCAAATCACAATTCTTCTTGCTTGGACTCCATGACAATTGAGGTGTGGGATACATCCCAGAATCACACTTCACTTGATATCATATATTAATTAGTTTCTAAAAACTTAATTTTTATCATTGTGGGTTTTAACCACCTATTTATTTTTAAGTAGTAAAAGCTAGTCCAAACACAACAAATCAACTAGTTATTACCTTCGGTGAATATTAGATTTTAATCCCTACTATAAACATAACAAGTCTATAAAAGGAAGATAAATTAGAAATTTGTGAACATGTTCCCCAAACAATTGATATTTATTCCTCTCCTCATGAAAAACAGGTGGTCATGCCTGAAATAACCAACCATGGTCATACAGATATTAATCTCCTACAGTTGGTAGTCTTTTTCCGTCATTATATTATTTGGTGGTCAAAATAGAATTGACCGCCTCTCATTAAAAAGATGAATACATTTTGAAAAAGGTGACTTTATAAAATGATTCCAAAGATAGTCCATGTGAGATTCCATATAATGTATTAATTATTTATATGAATAATTCACTCAAGTTCTTGGAAAAAATTAGGTTTATAGTGATGGGGACTCTTGAACATCAACAGGTGATGAAACATTGTTTGATGATATAGAATATAAACCATTTATTAAAACTATTAACATGCCTAGAGAGAAGGGAACTACATGCCAATGGTAATTGTTGAATTACTTGTATAGAAAAAATGATGGAAAAAATGATGATAAAAAGTGTAAGAGAATCCTTGATGAAATTGATATAATGTATAAAATTTATAATGGATTAGGAACACTTCCATGAAATAATCCCTTTGACACATTATGGTTACAAAAGGGATAAGGTTTAATTGAATTTCTGAACCTATGATGTGATCTGAGAAATGGAAGTCCTTCAAAAGGCCTCCCATTGATACCCTTATTAATTTTACAGTATGAATGAAATTTCCACAGAAAACCTATGGGTGTTAAATCATATTTACATTAAATTCCTCTCATATTATAGTTAAGAAAAACTATATATTTAAAACACAGAAATGCATGATTTAATACAAAGATGCTTAGTTTATTAAATCACAAAATATTATTAGGGATAATGTATTTTGGTTTTTATATAAATTGAACAATAACAAGAAACATCAATATAATGAAATTATTTTTAAACTCTTCTAATGATATTTTATTTAATGGGTCTTCTAAAACACAATGAGATAACCTATGAGAGTATATAAGAAATGTATGATCTATAAATTCCAATTAATGAAATAATAAAATAATAACATGCTAAAATTATTAGAAGGATGACAATATCTATAGAAATTTGAAATAAAGGCAGTGAGAATCATAATCACGAACATAAAATCATTTTATAAGATGAAAACATAAAAGAACATTTTAATTTTGAATCAACATAAATGATCACATCAAAATCATAATTAATGGCTAACCACCAATACAACATATCATAGTGTTCTTATAACGACCACATGTGCATTATGCATTGTATATGACGAGGTAAAAATATTACCCAACACATTAGAGAACTATATAATCCTGGGAGCACCTATCATATTCACATAATGTGCATTCTTTTTTGGTCCATATATACCATAAATCATAAAGATTTATTTCATCACTTATTGTCTTTTTATTATGGATTTTTGGTTAAATAAATATGTTTCATTAATTAATGATTGATATTTACTTATAGGATAAAACTGTTGAGTAGAAATTATTATCGTTATAAAAAATAGAAATTTTGGACATGGAATATCAAGAATAAATTTTGGAATCTTAACAAGTTTACATACATATTTATGGAAGGGTTTAATGAGATTTAAATTTTGTCGATGTTATTTCAAAAGTTTTTATTCATACTATTCTCTTCCAATAGATTTGAAAATAAAAAAACAACTTAAAATTATGTTTTCAAATATTTTATATCCAATTTTTTTTAATTTTTATGAAATCATTAATTTATCTCAAATATATAATTAATTCTAATGTACTAAAAATTTAATCATTTTTTTAATCCAAAAAATCAGACTAAAAGCACATAAGATACATCAGACAGAAATATTTTTTTGAACAATTGTTATAATTAATTTTTATTCATAAAATTATTAACCATCAAAATGATATCGATACTAATATATCAAACCTTCACTCATTATAATTATCAAGTGTGTTAATCAATAAGTATTTCTATCAGACTATCCAAATGATTGAATTTAGATTGTATATATATATATATTTGTTTCTATCATATGGAATACGATTTATCATTGAAATGGTATGAAACAAAATTAAAACAGACTTATAGTTACTCATGATCTTCCTTGGGAAATATGTTTAAGTTCATTAAAACTAAAATAAAAATATGAATGTTGGGAGATCGCTAATAAATAGTTTTTTATATGATGAGTTGGGAGTAGATACATTTCATAAAGTATTCTGAATATTTAAGAGAATGAAATTCTCATTATTAGACATTATAATATGTTAGACTGATTTCGTTCTATGTTTACCTTTGTTAGGGTCGTTTCATTTCAATAAATCATATTTATACTATGTCTAATCATTGTTCTGATCAATGGAATTCATTGATAGAAATATTATGAATATGATCCATCAGATCTAGGGATTATATAGCTAGGAAGATAGATGAAGATCATTAATTTGAATTTTTTTAGTATAGGAAGGTAGAACTTGTTCGGATCATCGTATCAAGGGATTTCTAGGTTATGAATGATAGTCATTACACTATGCATAATACTATCGATTCTATTGGTCAATGTTCCTCACTACATTATTTATTAAGGAAAATAGAGTGATTTCTTATAATATAGTCTATAATTCATTCTTACATTTATACAATGTGAATTGTTTTTGGGTACAAGATCAATGTTTTGGATATGTATTGTATTATAATGATTGTTTTAATAATAATATTTCTAATGAAACACTTATCAGTGTTTCTATGAAACCAATAAAACATACTATGATATAATTGGAAAAAAATTTCTTATTTAATACTATTACCATTGGATGATGATGAATATGATTTTTTCTTAATAGTCATTGTTTTATTTTGTTTAGTTTAGTTTTTTGATATCATTTTTATCCCATATTTATTATTCCATTGAAATTTATTATTATCCAAAAATGGTACTAGTGAAAGTTTCACAATTCATAGATGATTATTTTTAACATTATTTATGAACTAAATGATTGATAAACTAATTTTTTTATAAATTTTTATAAACAAATTCATTTTATTTGGAGAAGATTTTATATTGTTTATAAGAACACATGGTTAAATGCTGGAACCCTATAAAATATTATTAAAATAATACCACCTATATTTGATATTACTAATTAAGAGTACTAGAGGGATCCAACGAAATCATTTGTTATCAGAAATGGAAATCATAATTTCGAGGCTCATAATTGAAATTATAATTTTCACAAATATTATATTATTACATCTCCAAGTCAAGATAATTTTTAATATAAACTCATTTATGGAGTAGAAAATACTCTATAATGTTCCATTAATATAATTATATAATGAAATATTTCAACTTGTGAAACTAATAATAGTATTTTGGAGAAGGTAGAAGTCACAAAATTTGGTACTTCCAATGTTATCGAAACAATAAGAGATATGTGTTAATTTGACTATCAAGCCTTTGATTGTCAACCATGTCATACCATTTGCAAGATAAATCAAAGGATTATGACTATTACTAATAGTTTATATAATTTTGAAGATAATATATTTATTATACCTGTTTGGTTGAATTTATTATAGATATAATGAAAAATCAGTGGGAATCAAAATTTACTATTGTGAATTATAAAAAGATTATTATGAATCACACTCTATATGATCTAATTGGTACCTTCATGAAATATTAGGATATATTAAAGATAAATTTTAAAAATACTATGTGTGAACAAAGTGTACTTCATTCTTCTACAACATATACAACACCAAATAATTTTTTGTTGGAGTAAAAGTTATACAATATAAAAAATGAAATTTGTTACATATATATATTCTAGTATATCATAATATTTTGAGAATGAGTTAAAAAATATTTCGAGATGGATAAAGACGGTAGATGGAAATAAATATTTTCGCTACATATGTTAGAAAATTCAAAAGGATAAAAGAGTCCAAAAGGATTATGATGTTGCTTGTTATGAATGTAAGAAGATTGATCATATATTTTTGGTTTTTCCTAAAAAAATATGTAATGATGTGAAGTAAATAAATTGATACATAATTTCAATGATATATTATAATTTTAAAGGAATATAATTTTTCAAATATTTTGATAGTTATAGTTCCATTGGTGGATATTCTTCTAAAAATTATTTGGATAATGAATGTTATGAATACAGAAATACCATTTTATTTTCATGGGTACCAATTGTAAAAAAATCTAATGGATAAGGTACACAAAATTTAATCCTTTAACAAATTTCCATTGATGTATTATTATCCTAATAGTGATAATGAGAAGAATTATATTTCTTTTCATTAATAATCTTCATCATTAAATTAGTATAATAAATTACCTAATAATTATGAGGTTTCTAGGTTTGTGAAACCATTAAAAAAACGAAATCCTAAAATTTATCAAATCAATTATATTTCATAAGATAAACACGTAATGGAATAATCGTGAATAAATATTTTAAATAATGAAATATAAGATAATTATAAAGATCACAATACAACTTTTTTTAAAAGATACCATTTTAGAAGATATTAAGAATAAAATATCTAAGAATGAAAGGTTACCGACTAACAATTAAAACGATTTTCCAAATAATAATTCTTATTAGGAAAATAATTTAGTGGTAAAATTGATGTATGGAATTTATATCTATGAGAGAATATTAATTTTGTTTACCACCAATAAAGAAAAATTTTAAAATATGTAAAATAAAATATGGCATCCTGTGTATAATTCAAGAATGGTTTTTACTCATAACAGAAATATTTTAGATGAAATTATTTAATTCCAAAATATTATCAATTTTAAACTGACTATAAAAGTGGTGGAAATTGGAATAAAAATTGTTTTAATAATATATTTCAAAATTTATGGTTCCATAAATATTATTTCTCTTTAAAATTTACATTTTAAAAAAGATTGTCAAAAAATAATGTTACACAAAATACTATTTTATTATAATTTATAAAAGATAATGTTGATATTCCATAAAACTAATCATTATATCTTCAATACAAATAGACAACGTACCAAAAACCAACAAATTTTGTACATATTTTGTTGATTTCTATGACACATTGCTAGAAACAAAGACTTTTTTTAAGATTATCAAGAGGAAAAGGGACAAGGTATATTATAGAGATATTTCTCAAGGATATTTCATTATTTTGGGTAACATTTAACTTATGCGAATAGATCTTATTTATATTTTTTTTATCGTAGGACTTCAGCACAAACTTGTTTGAATAAGTCAACTACGTGATGTATTTTATCTTGTGATCATTAGTAATCATAATTTTATCATACATAATTCAATTTTTTATTTGATTAAATGTAATCATACACATGAGAGTGTTTAAAAATTATAAATAGAAGACCATAGGACCCAAGATGTGCCATGCCTAAGTAAAATGGACGATAAATCAATATCATTGAATAATGGGTTAGGGAACTGTTACCTAGTAAACCTAACTATGATAACTAGTACGTGACATGTTAATGATTTAACAAAATTTAAATTTTATTCTTAAAATGTTTTGAGCCCCTTACAATTTTTCATGAAACGTAATTCATGTTTTAAATAAATTATTTAAATCTCAACATAAGATTCTTTATATTTAAGGAACATGGATTTATTAGGTTTCAATAAAAACTAGATGTAGTGGTGGAAAATAAAATTTATATTTATTATTTATTGATTACATTAGATAATCATTGGTATACTTTTAAAAAGAACATATAATGCCTTTAGTTAATTGAAATCATGTATTCCCTTGTATAAATATAAGAAATAATCTCCTTGATAACTTATCATAGAGATCAACACTGATTATTTTTAAATTATTATGTTTTAATATTTTATAGTAACAAATGTATTGAACATAACTTTTCAGTACCATGAAAAACCTATCATTGATAAATATCGCCTACATTATTGTATTAATGTTTTTGATTAATTATTCTTTTTAATTATTAAATTTTTTTATGAATACATGTTTTCTAAATGGACTGCATTATATTCTATTGAAAATATTTCTTTGAAAAATGAGATTTTATTATACAATAAAAAAAATTATTAACTAAATCTCCACCATCATATCACATAATGATTGTGATCTCAACCATATAATGCATTTGGGATTTGATTCTTCATTTTTATGGGATGATATAATGGTTGGAAATACCTAGATCCACATTGGTTCTCAAATTTTTTATTAACTCCTATCACCCATTTACCATTAATTATGATTTCTATTATATCTATTTTATTAAAAGAGTAAATACAAATATTATGGCTACAAATGAATATTATGAGAAGTGTTATGTATTTAGAAAATTTATAGTGGATAGATTCTAGTATGAAAATCATGATTCGATTCTCAAAAAAATTATTTCTTTATATGTCTGGGAGAATGTATTTGTAGGGAAACTGAATAAGGATTCTGGTTATAATTATGATGAAATAATTTGAGAGTTTAATGATTATAGTGTTTTTTAAACTGATGGTGATAATGATATTTTCTATTTGATGTTGTTTCGAACATAATATATGCATTCTAAAAAATATTAGAATATCGAATAGGTGATCCTACTAGAGGTGTGGATTATCTACCATCAAAATAATTACCAAATAATCTATGATATTTTAAATAAAATAAGGATGAATCATCATTATTTCCATGTGTTGAGAAAGTCATGAAATTATCTCAATAATCAATGTATGCCAGAGTTTTATCATTATGTAAGAGATGGTATCTAACACCTATGAAGGGTGAAATAGATTTTGTAAAGATAAAAATTAGATTTTTATTGGATTCCATGAAGAATATTTGGATAATCAACCAGGTATTGTTTGTATTTATTATTGTAGAAGATATAAAAAATTCCTCAATAAATTCAAATATCAATATGTGTATATCATTATTCAATAAATTTCATGTGAATGTTAGGGAACTCTTAAAAATTGATATAACAAATTATCCTAAGTGATAAAAGTTTTCTATTATTATTAAATATTTTATTTCATGAATGAGGAACATACTTTATTCTTAGTCAAATAATTTTTTCAATGATAATAGAGCATTGTATGAGTATCAACCATCCATGTTAGTTATAGATAAATTGGATAGAAGAGAATCTAAATCATCCCCATCAATGAATAATCAAAATATAGAGAAGAAAATTGTAGAAAACAATTTTGAATAAATTATGAAATTTATAGATATCAAGTAATTACAGGATCTAGGGTTTGGAATTTATCCAAATAAAGTAAGTTATAAGGAGTCTAGAAATAAGACAAGTTAAAAAATAGGATGAATGAATAAAACATAATAAAAGACTTTTGGAGGGAAGAGTTTGTTAAATTGTTTGGAAAGTTATGAGTAAGCCTTAAAAAATACAAATCAATCAAATTTTTTATACATGTCAAATCAATATAGATGATGTACTAGATTTTATAGAAACTTTGATATACCTATTTTTGTCCCTTATATAGCTAAACATAAAAAATGGAAAAGTTTTTTTAAATAAGTGATTCCATAAAAATATAATAATTTTGTTTAAAACAAAAATGAATCGATCACTAATATAGTAGGAAACACATATCATTTAATTAAATGGTAGTCAATGAAAGAACATAATGAATATACAGATAAATAAGAAGGATATCAAGAAGAATGAAAATATCATTAAGAATAATCTAATGATGAATAAATAGAATATGATATATAGATAACGGAATAGAAATCATTAGAATGATCTTCATCATTATAAAAAATATCTTCGACTTCAAATAAGGATACACACTTATAAGAATATCAATAAAAACTGTCAAAATCAGAGGAATATTCATCAACTAAACTTGATGAAAAATTATCCTCAATGGATGACTATGAGACAAATCAACAATCACAGTTGAACATTCCAAAATATCATGAATTAGAAAAGTATATGGATGTTTTAAAAGCATCATATTTCATGAATGATTCAAGGAATGTGAAATATAATGATGCAGAAGTATCAAATCCAGAAGCTGGATAATTCAATACAAAACCAAAAAATTCATTATCTAGTTCATCAGTCTTAGAGGAAACTATTTAACAAAAAGATATTATTTTATTTATCAAACATTAAAAAAATATTATTTATACTATTATTTATTTTCCTAATAATGTGGAAATAGATGATCTTATTCAGAGCATTATTAATAGAAAATCATAATTTTTTAATATTATAATTGAATCAATTATCAATATATAGGAAAAGGTAAAAACATGTCATTAAATAGTCATAATTATGAAAAGATAGTAACACATGATGGTGAAGATGTATAGTCAACATGAAAGTAAATTTAGAGCTCATGGTAACCAATTCATTTAAATAAAAACTATACTCTAGAAATGGAAGAATATATTAGCAGTTTATCATCATTTGTTTTTTATTATTTGATTTTTAGACAAAAGGTTGAACACACACGTGATGATCAGATGGAAAAAGTGATTGATCCAAAAAAAGGATCACAATATAGAGTTATAGAATAATTGGATCAGATCATTTGGAGACTAATTCAACCTTTTATGGGAAAAAAACAAAATATTTCAATGTATGCTTCCATCATGAAGAATCATTTTCCGAATCAACGAGTGAAGGTATAGTGAATCATTAAGCTTTGGAAATATTGTGAGTGGTTGAAAAAGGTAAATTCCTTTGCGAATATTCTTATAAATAATGAATGAATACTTTTACATTTTAACTCCTGATGTATATATTCAAATATTTTAATTCATTATTTAATGTGAATGATATTTTTATCCAAATAATTATCTTATAATATCTTCAAATAATTTTGGATGTATGATCATTATAGTTCTCATTGTTAATTAGTTTTTTCCCAACTAATTTTTTCATACGATATTACTCATCTATCATTTTAGGAAACTATGTTTACATTACAATTGTCTCATAAAATCAAAAAATTGGGGAATGTTTGGGAAAAACATTTATTGAAAAAATGATTAAGGGCGTGTGTCCTAAATTGGATATTATGTTTTTGGGGGGAAGAATAATGATTTTTAACACTATTATTATTTTCTAAAAATTGGATTAAATTACAATGGGGGAAACTTTTACAATCTTCATCATATCATTAAAGACTGATAAACCTAGGGTGAGTTATGAAGTATATAATAAATGATCCCAAATGGTAAAAGAGATTTATTTTTATCATTGTTATTATTTTCATTTATGTATTTTGTTTTATGCTCTCCAAAAAAATGTGAAATGTTTCGGTCATGTGTATTTCTTCTTAATTTTCCTTTCTATTAGTTTTACAAATTAAAAACACATTTTTGAAACTAATTTTCATAAAATATTACATCCAAATTCATTTAATTTTTATTTTGAAAATATTACATTCTAACTTATATAGAAATGATTCTACTATACTAAAAATATTACAAAAATTATTCATTATAAGACTTTAGACTGAAGGGGTGTCTGATCCATCAGACTGGACTTTTTTATAAAATCGGTAGACTTAGTTTTTATTGAAAAGAGTAATAACCATACCACTTATATGGGTACCTATACATCATACTAATACTCTATTATATTATTATATTGAAAATCATAAACGAAATATATCAAACTAACAAAAATTATACAGTTATCGTATTATTATTTGAATCTATGAGATGAAATACAATTTAGTCTTGTAATGGTGATGAATAAAATGATATTAGGTATTCATTTATAGAGGATATGTTTAGGAAAATCCATCTAATGTCATTGAAACTAACTCTATAATATGACCATTGGGATATCAACTATAAATAGTTGGTCATTTTAATGGTTCAGAGATAATTCATTTCAAAACTAAAGTTTTCTAAATATTCCATAGATTGAACTGATTGTTCTTAATCATGGTAATACTTTAGAGAGTTATCATTTTAAGGAATATTTTTCAGGGTTATTTCCATCAAAAAAAATTACTTTTATATTTTTCATCCGATCATTTAAAAATTGATGTCTTCCTAGAATATAAAGTTGGTGAATCAGAGATATCAAATATATGGATTTTCATGATAGGATGATAATTATCAATCATCACATCAAAATATTTTTAGGATAATAATATAGAGAATCTTTTTATCATTATATTAGTGGATTTCCTAGTTTATAAATAAAAACAATACAGTAAGTATAAAACTATAGATTTTATTAGTTAAGATATCTGACTACTTTAGCTCTTAATGATAGAAGTGGTATTTATATTTATATATCTTATAATTCATTGTTAAATTAATAAGCTATGTATTTCCTATCATTACAAGATATACATTTCTGTTTTGTATTGTATTAGAAATTTAGTTGAAATACATATATTTCTAATAAGATGTTTCTTTATCTCTCATTGATACTGATTAAACAAAATCTGATATAATTAGAATTTCTTTTTTGGGATTCTATTACTCTGACCATTAAATTTTTATGAGTTCATTGTTGTTGAAAAATAGCTTTTATGAATTGTGTTTAAATTTTGAAACTAAAACTCACCCTCACCTCTTAGATTGCATAGTAAAATCTTATGATTCAATATTCAATCATTAATTTTTAATCGTAAATATCAATAAAGAATTTTTAAAAACATATTCCATCATGTAATATTCAAAATTGAAATTAATAGAACAAAGAATGTTCTGTAATGAAGGGGAGGAGAACAGAATACCATACGCAAATAGGGTATATTTAAAAGGATATGATTTCTTTATAGAACCATTAGAATACCTTGGATCAGATTTGGGGTGATTTTGTGGGGTTAAATTCATTCTTAATGAGTTTTAAATGATGAGGAGTGGAAGTTTGGGTAGGTATTTATAGAATAATAACGGTGGATTATTGATTAAGATTTAAACACATATTTTGTAAAATAACTGATAAACTAATCAATTAAAAACACAATACAGTTATTATTTAATATTAATTTCTATCTAAAAACATAAAATATAATATTAGTTTTGAATTATTAATTAAGTTTATATTAAATTAATTAAATAGAAAAAAGTTAGTTTTGTTAAATGAGAAATATATATTTTTTCATGTCTATTTTTTTAGTAATTTATTGAATACATTTTGGTCATTATGATGTTTTTATATATTTGATATGCTGACAAAATATTTAATTTTTTATAAAAATAATGATTGTGTAATAAAATTATGAAAAATTAATCATTGGATAATTTCAACGTTCTTTGTTCAAATATAATATATATATTTCAAAATAAATTGTTATCTAAATATGATTATTTTAAAATTTATATAAAATTCCTAATTCCCATATAATACTATTTTTATGATATTATCCACTTCTTACCATTAATAATATTACAATTGTTGTCATTAAATTAACATAAAATTTATATATAAATAAATTCAATATAATTATAGTACTTATTAAAATATTATTTATTTAAAAAATTACATTATGTATCAAAATTATGTTGTAATCGATATTATATATTTCATAAAAAATAAAACATTGATTATATAATGTCAAAATAAAAAATATATAAAACAGATTATATAATATTTCATAATGTGTTAACAATAAGGAATAAATATAATAATTATAGTATGAAAAATTAAATATTGATATTCATAGTATTTTTGTCCTGAAAAATGACCCCATATGACAACTACCCACATCTTATGGGTAATGTGTGTGATGGAGATACTTTCATAAGATGGTTCGGTGAACATAGATTGATATGTTATCTCAATTAGCATGAACACATCATATAAAGGGATTCACTAATTCCTTAATTTTTGAATCCTATCTTGTTTTTTGTTATGGGGATATCAAAATGATTCCACCTCCCATGGTATCTCACATAAAAGGGATTCATTGAAAATGATACTACTATTTGAGGTCATCTCTTCATTTGTCTGCGATTTTTTGATTTTATCGACACCCTTAATATATACTAATCATAATGGTAACTTTAAAATGAAAATTTATTTTATATTATTAAACATATAATAATTTTAAATCTATTTGAATATAACTTTTAATGGCCCAAATTATGAATTATAGAGTTGGTGTTTCCCAAACATCATTAAATAATTTGTAATTTATTTATTTGTAAATATATTATCATATATAAGAGTTTATGTTTTTACTCTCTTACCACCTTAAAAATTTTCCCCGTTAAAATATCATTTTATATAATAAAATTTAAGATGAAATTATTTTTAATTGACTCTTCTAGTTCAAATGTTTCCACATCAAAGATGTGGTTCTACCACAACATTTTTGACTTGGTAAGTTTTCTTTATCCATATAACATTTTCTATATGATCTAAGTTCATCACTAGAAACTTATAAAATTATAGATCCTCCTCTAATGGTATCATGCATGGATTCATTACAAGTTACTGGAATATTATGTACTTCATCTAGAAGGATACATGGAATAGATAATTCGCATGGGATATGTTTGTTGGGAGTAATTTTTGAAATTTCATATCTCTTATGTGATCAAGAATATCAAAGGGGATGATTTATCATAGATGAATCATTCCCTTATTCTAAAACCTCATGTATTTGTTATATGTTAATATGGGTAAAATCACCTTATCTTGGACCTATGTTTCATTGATTATTGTCTATATATATACATATATATGTTTGACATTTTTTGTATTTCCTATGGTGTCAAATGGTTTGAACATTTTCTATCATCTTATGGATAAGATCATGTCCCATAAACTTCTTCACATAAACATCATCATATAATGTTTAAGTGTGAATCCACTTCTAACACAAGGCCTCGTAAGTATCCATTTTAATTATGTATTGGGAAAGAAATTTATATAATAACTCCACTAGAGGAAGTTGTTGATACCAACATCCTTGGAATCTCATTAAACATGATCTCAACATATCCTAAATGTCAGGAATGGTTCTTTCATATTCACCATCAGTCATAGGGTCAAAAATAGTAATTAAAATCCTCGCTATATCCTAAAATAACATATAGATTCTACATAACCTTATGTTATACCTCCAATATTAGCTAAATATAATATATTTTTGAACTTCCTGAATTATTTCCACATACCTTATATTTATATATACCTTATAGAGTTTATAAGGCCCCAGCCTTAAACCTTACTTAATATTGAATTAAATTAATAATTCACATTGAGGATCTTTTCAGGTTTAGAGTTTTAGAGAATTAGAACATAACTATTACATCTTAAAAGATTACAAAGTAGACACTTCTACTAAGTCTTCATAAAATAAAAACTCTTAAAAAGAAATATGTCTAGATTCCATGTTTTTGATAGCATGAAATTCCCTTGATCCCATCCTTGACCTTATTCCACTTTAAGTCCTGTGAAAAACATTTCGAAAAACTTGGGGTGAGCATAAAAAGCTCAGTAAGGTATATAAAAAGAATGAAAACTATTAGTTTTTCAAACATCAAGTAAACCATGTATACTATATCAAAGTAATACCTTCACCTTCATGAAGTAGTAAAAAAAACTCTTCACTGAATAAAGTATCATTACTTACCTTTTTGTAACCAAAGGATTACCATAAAACCCATATAAAGAACACATAGAATATATAAAGGTAACTTGGGACATAAACATACTTAAGTGGAATAACCATACGGTTGACTTCCACACATATCACTTAATAGAATAGCCATACAGTCAATTTCCATACATACGTAATGGAATAGCCATACGGCCGACTTCCATACCCAATGCATTGGAGGTTATAACGTAACCACCCATCCTGGTATTCACGGCACCACCCGTCATATGGTTTATAATGAAACCACCCGTTAAAATGTCCATGTACCAATATAAAATCATAAAACATAAAACCAATATAAAGGAAAGATAACATTTCCACATTTCAATCACAATATATCATAAATATATTGACATAATAGAATCCTTTATCAAAACCATTTTCAATACCAAAATACAAAAAAGAGTATATGGTATTTATTTTATTTTAAAAACATTACGGCTTGTTGAGGAAGCCAAAGACCAAATAATACTCGCGGCGGCGGAAAAAGTCATTGTCACCGCGTACGTTAAAAAAACATTCCTTTTTGTCGTTTAGTAAAACTCTTCGTAGAAAAAGATTCCTTTTGTATAAAAGTAAAAGACAAAGGAGTTTATACACCGTATAAAAGAAAGTTGTGTATAAAACGAAATATGCCTCAATGAAAGGAGATTGAGACGAAGTCCCTTACCTTGGGTCCGACTTGACTCGATCGTTCTTTAACGTCCT
Organism: Viscum album; assembly: GCA_963277665.1. Classification (NCBI taxonomy): domain Eukaryota; kingdom Viridiplantae; phylum Streptophyta; class Magnoliopsida; order Santalales; family Viscaceae; genus Viscum; species Viscum album. The sequence goes on along the minus strand of OY728119.1, from coordinate 1,004,370,165 downwards.
GAATAATAAACTTGAGTTAATTTATACTTGATTCAGAACCTTTTTAAACTTCATTATTCCTTTTATATCACTTATTTCCCTTTTATAAACATTATGTAACCATTTAAGTTAATAATGATTGTTTTGTCAATATTTGGTTCTTAAGTCGAAAGTTGACTTCTTACAATTACATGTTGTTCGTGTGGTCAAAAGTTCTTTATATCCAGACTGAAATTCCTGATTTGGATATAATATGTATCATATATATCCAGCATATACATGTATTTATAATATTACATAATCATTTAGAGGTAAGAAATGAAATGCACCGTTCATGGAGACGGTAAGCCGTACGTACGCATGAACGCTACTTTCATTTCTTTGTCATATTAATGGAATTAAAACTAAATGAGAGGTATGTATATTTTAATTCCAGAATTATATTCATCACTTAGATATATCATTAATTATATATATCCATTATATACATGTACTTTTAATAGTACATTACAATTGGGGATAAGAAATGAAATGCACCGTTCATGGAGACGGTAAGCCGTACATACGAATGAACGCTACTTTCTCTTCTATCTCATACTTTAATGGAAAGAAATAATAATGATATAGAGGTATATTATAATTCCAGTATAAAATCATATATAATAACTTTAAATCCATCCTTTACACGTCCCACATATGGCATTAACGAATCACATCACTTTTAGGGGGCGGTAGTCCGCACTTCCTTAAATGAAGATATCGTGTTTACCCATAATGGAAACCATAAAGGTATGCAAAAAATGAAAAATACAGAAGCTTAAAGAAAACATAAACATATTATATATCATATATAAAAATATTGACATCATAATGGCCACCCTTGAAGGTGTTAAATGAGTATTGAACAATCATCGTTTCGGGATGCAGAATTTCGCCATCCACGGAAACCGTATGTTCTTTAACCATTTGATGTAGTTTTGTGAGAGTGTAGCTCAAATAAGTATTATAAAAACATCCTAGTATATTGAAGATACTGGTTTTGTTACAAAAGAAGTAAATAAAAAGAGTTTAGAGGGTTGGAGAAGCAAAATAAAACAAATGAACAAGAGAGAATGAATTACCTTTAAAAGTGTAACTCCTTTTGATTTGAGCCTAAAGGATTCCTTTGAAAGGATTATTTCCAAAGGGAATCCTCTAGGATTATGAGAGGGATGTGTAGAAAATACTTGGGCAGGGGTTGGCCGATCCAAAGGCTTGAGAAGTGTGTGAAATGGGGTAGAGGTGGGGGCCTTTTATAAGAGGAGAGGAGGGGCACTTTTAGAAAGTAAAAAATATTACTTTATATGAAAATGTGTTTCGGTTTTAAAAGGTCCCACATTGATATAATTAGTGGATAAGGTGATAAGGGTTCGAAATCCACTCATTCAATTGGTTTTGGACATGTGTAGTTCATAGATTTTACATTATCTTTCCATTTTATTTAAATCGTCAAATAATGATGTCATCGCTGAATCATTATTATGTCATAAATAATTTAATTTATTTAATGTCTAAAAAATATAAAAAAAATACTATGATGTATGAAATCTTTCTATCTTTCCAATGACTATTTATAATCAAAATTTGGACTTGTATAACCCCACTACAAAATTATTTTAGTAAAACAATTTATGTTAGTGTCATTTTCACTTTAACATTAAATAAAAATATATTAATGTCATTTTCCAACTAAAGTGGCTCCATGGGGTCCCCAAGTTGGCCCATGGCTTGTCTTGGTCGGACATGACTCACCCAATTGGTGTAGGACAAGTGTCATGGTGTTTTAACATTCTTATAATACAATTTTTACCTTAAACTACACTAATTACCTCTAATCGCGATTAAGAACTTAATAAGTTACTATTCACCAAAAAATTATTATAATCTCATTAAACCACATTTTACTTCTTAATGACAACCATGTATGTCGGATTTTCAAAATTCAATACACATTAGTGGTAAACTTTCATTTAACTAAAAAATCAGTTCGCTTGATTACCACTTAGTGGTTTCACTATTCATCAAAAATTGAAGTTTTTCAGAAAATTACCAAAAATTCACCCTAAGCTATATTTGATATTCCGAATTCAAAAATTAAGTCTATTTTACAAAATTCAAAAAATATAAGTCAAATCAATTAATTTAATAATTAATTCCCGTTGTCATGACAAATAGCGTGTTTTTGTGAAACAATAAGTATCAAAAGATTGACACCAGTTTAAGTCCAATTTCAAAGTGAAATTGATTCCAATGACCACCATTGGATTAACTGGTAAAAATATTTTCTAATTTCAATTTAAAACCAATTAAAATAATAATCAAATCATATAAATAATTTAGATTAAAAAGTGGTTTTGAATTAAAATACAACATTTTACACTATTCATAAAAAAATGAACTTTATCAGAAAGGTACCAAAAATTTACACAAAGTAAATTTTGATGTCCCGATTCTAAAGAAGAGTTATATTGGTCCAAAATAAAGTGTAAGAGTGATCAAAACTATATTTAATGACGGTTCACCATTAAAAGGTGATAAGTGAACCTTTAGTGAAAATTAGAGTATATATGCCCGTAAAATTGAACTCTTTCCGTATTTTAAGCTTTTATCTTTTATTGGGTAAATGTATAAACATTTAAAAACATATCTAATCATATTTTAGTTATTTCTATCCATTCCCGCCAGTACAACGACTACTTGTTAACTAACATTTAAAATAATATTATTTTATTACTAGTGTGCTACGTAAGTTTCAAAGAAACTCATCGTTGCTTATCGGGTACGCTATCGAACATAGCAACCCCTTTAAAATAAAATTAATATTTAATTCGTAAAAATTAATAAATATGAAAATTATTTATTCTTTATTTACCTGGGATGTTACATCCTTCCCCCCTTTTGGGAATTGCGTCCTCGCAATTTTATTCACTTATCAAAATAAGTGGGGGTATTTATCCCTCATAGCATTTTCAGATTCCCACGTTGCCTCTTCAATCACATGGTTTTCCACAAAACCTTTACCTGATGAATCACCTTATTCCGTAACACTTGCTCCCTGTGGTCAAGAATCTGGACCGGTTGTTCCTCATAAGATAGGTTCTCTTCCAGCTGAACTACCTCTGGGCTCAAAACATGAGATGGATCTGGCATATACTTTCTCAACATCGAAACGTGAAAAACATTGTGTACCTGAGATAAACTCGGAGGTAAAGCCACTCGGTATGCAACTGATCCAACTCTCTCCAAAATTTCGTATGGTCCAATGAACCTTGGACTAAACATTCCTTTCTTACCAAATCTCATCACACTTTTCCAAGGAGAAACCTTGAGAAAAACATGATCACCTACCTCGAAAGATAGATCTTTCCTCCGGTTATCCGCATAACTCTTCTGCCTGCTCTGAGCTGTTCTCATGTGTTTCTGAATCAGCTGAACTTTTTCTGCCATCTCTTCTACCAATTCTGGTCCCATCAACTTCCTTTCACCCACTTCATCCCAGAAAGCCAGAGTTCGACACTGCTTCCCATATAATGCCTGAAATGGTGCCATCTGTATACTGGAATGAAAGTTGTTATTATAAGAAAACTCAACCAAAGAAAGATGTTGGTCCCAACTTCCCTGATAATCCATAGAACAAGCTCGTAGCATATCCTCCAATGTCTGAATTGTTCGTTCTGACTGCCCATCTGATTGAGGATGAAAAGCTGTACTAAAATTTAATTCAGTACCCAACGACTTCTGAAGGCCTTTCCAAAAGTTATAAGTAAACCTGGGATCACTATCCGATACAATGGAGAGAGGAAGTCCATGTAACCTGACTATCTCTTTAAGATACAGATGGGAAAGTTGATCAAGAGAGAAAATATCTCGTATAGAAAGGAAATGAGCAGATTTGGTCAAGCGATCAACAACATTCCAGATTGCATTATTACATCGAGATTTCCTCGGTAATCCCACAACAAAGTCCATGGATATCTTTTCCCATTTCCACTCTGGCACTGGTAAAGGCTGAAGAATCCCTTTCGGTAACTGCTGCTCTGCTTTAACCTGTTGACATGTCAAACACTTCATAGTAAAATCAGCAATGTCTCTTTTCATTCCATCCCACCAGTAATAATCCCGCAGATCTCTGTACATCATAGTACTGCCAGGATGAACTGAAAACAGGGAACTATGAGCCTCACATAACAACTCATTCTTCAACTGTGAATCACAAGGCACACATATCCTCTTCACAAACCTCAAAACACAAACACAAACTTATCCAAGAACTCATGGAAAATTTTATTCATAAGGTCCATGAATACAGCAGGTACATTGGTTAACCCAAAAGGCATAACTACAAATTCATAATGGCCATATCTAGTACGGAACACAGTCTTCGGAACGTCTCCTTCTTTTACTTTCAACTGATGGTACCCCGACCTCAAGTCAATCTTCGTAAAATACTGAGCTCCCTGGAGCTGATACCACTTCATTCGATGGCCCAACATCTGCTGAAGATGTTGCAAATGATTTTACCACCCCTTTCTGCTTGTAGTCTAGCTGCATTCCCCCAGTTGATTTCTTCGTTGGACACTCGTTTTCATAATGACCCATTTCATTACACTTAAAACATCTTACCGTTGGATTTTCATTTCCTGCTTGATCATCTTCCTTACAGTTATGAGCAATATGACCAGACTTACCACACTGAAAGCACTTACCAGACTTGGATAAACATTCTCCAGGATGCATTTTACCACACTTCTCACAGGATGGATATTTGGTTTTCTTACCTCCCTGCTTCTTTGATGAATTCTTCCCCTTTTCCTACCAACTAGACCTCTTATTCGGTTGTTTGTCATAGAAAATCTGATCATTGGCAAACTCCATTTCTACCTTCTCCGCACATCGAACAAGTTTTTCATAACTTTTGAACTCACGAGAAGCTAAAGCCCTTCGATACTTTGGCTTTAACCCTGAGTAAAAACGGTTTATTTTACTATCAAGATCATGTATGAAGTTTGGAGCATACCTTTCCAATCGAGTGAACTTTTCTTCATAAGCAGCCACTGAATCATCCTCCTGCCTCAATTATTGGAACTGTTTTTCCATCCTAAGATGAACCACCTTAGGAAAATATTTCTCAAGAAACATACCTTTGAATTCGTCCCAGTGAAGATCCTCAATCTCATCACTATCCCTTATATTTTTCACCATCGACCACCACTGATCAGCTTCACCTTTAAAACAGTAAACAGCAAGACTAACCTTTTGATGTTCTGAACACCCCATGACATCAAAAATCTTCTCCAGTGCTTTAATCCACCCTTCAGCTTGCACAGGGTCAGATGATCCTCTGAATGATGGTGGATGTTGCCTCATGAAATGTTCCACCACTGACATGTTCCTCTGCGGTTGATCTGGCTGATCTCGTGCATGGATACCACCACCATTTATAGCCTGAGTCAACTGTGCCATCACTACAACAAACTGTTCAGTTCCGATTCCGACCATCTCAGGTTGCTGATTTGGAAGGTTATCTTCCTCCTGATGTCGTCCCAACATAGCTGCTTTGTTTCCTCTGCGGAAAACCATTCTGAACACAGAAATATCTTAGGCGAAGCAACATGGTAATCCGTAAATGCTATATCATTTCAATCATATTATAATTTAACACTTTTCTAACTCCTAAAGTTGTCTAAACCTCCCTCTGATACCAACTATAAGGCCCCAGCCTTAAACCTTACATAATATTGAATTAAATGAATAATTCACATTGAGGATCTTTTCAGGTTTAGAGTTTTAGAGAATTAAAACATAACTATTACATCTTAAAAGATTACATAGTAGACACTTCTACTAAGTCTCCATAAAATAAAAACTCTTAAAAAGAAAGATGTCTAGATTCCATGTTTTAGATAGCATGAAATTCCCTTGATCCCATCCATGACCTTATTCCACTTTAAGTCCTGTGAAAAACATTTCGAAAAACTTGGGGTGAGCATAAAAAGCTCAGTAAGGGATACAAAAAGAATGAAAACTGTTAGTTTTTCAAGCATCAAGTAAACCATGTATACTATATCAAAGTAATACCTTCACCTTCATGAAGTAGTAAAAAAAATCTTCACTGAATAATGTATCATTACTTACCTTTTTGTAACCAAATGATTACCATAAAACCCATATAAAGAACACATAGAATATATAAAGGTAACTTGGGACATAAACATACTTAAGTGTAATAACCATACGGTTGACTTCCACACATATCACTTAATGGAATAGCCATATGGCCAATTTCCATACATACTTAATGTAATAACCATACGGCCGACTTCCATACCCAATGCATTGGAGGTTATAACGTAACCACCCATCCTGGTATTCACGGCACCACCCGTCATATGGTTTATAACGTAACCACCCATTAAAATGTCCAAGTACCAATATAAAATCATAAAACATAAAACCAATATAAAGGAAAGATAACATTTCCACATTTCAATCACAATATATCATAAATATATTGACATAATAGAATCCTTTATCAAAACCATTTTCAATACCAAAATACAAAAAAGAGTATATGGAATTTATTTTATTTTAAAAACATTACGTCTTGTTGAGGAAGCCAAAGACCAAATAATACTCGTGGCAGCGGAAAAAGTCATTGTCACCGCGTACGTTAAAAAACATTCCTTTTTGTCGTTTAGTAAAACGCTTCGTAGAAAAAGATTCCTTTTGTATAAAAGTAAAAGTCAAAGGAGTTTATACACCGTATAAAAGAAAGTTGTGTATAAAACTAAATATTCCTCAATGAAAGGAGATTGAGACGAAGTCCCTTACCTTGGGTCCGACTTGACTCGATCGTTCTTTAACGTCCTGAATAATAAACTTGAGTTAATTTATACTTGATTATGAACCTTTTTAAACTTAATTATTCCATTTATATCACTTATTTCCATGTTATAAACATTATGTAACCATTTAAGTTAATAATGTTTGTTTTGTCAATATTTGGTTCTTAAGTCGAAAGTTGACTTATTACAATTACATGTTGTTCGTGTGGTCAAAAGTTCTTTATATCCAGAATGAAATTCCTGATTTGGATATAATATGTATCATATATATCCAGAATATACATGTATTTATAATATTACATAATCATTTAGAGGTAAGAAATGAAATGCACCGTTCAGGGAGACGGTAAGCCGTACGTACGCATGAACGCTACTTTCATTTCTTTGTCATATTAATGGAATTAAAACTAAATGAGAGGCATGTATATTTTAATTCCAGAATTATATTCATCACTTACATATATCATTAATTATATATATCCATTATATACATGTACTTTTAATAGTACATTACATTTGGGGATAAGAAATGAAATGCACCGTTCATGGAGACGGTAAGCCGTACGTACGCAGGAACGCTACTTTCATTTCTATCTCATACTTTAATGGAAAGAAATAATAATGATATAGAGGTATATTATAATTCCAGTATAACATCATATATAATAACTTTAAATCCATCCTTTACACGTCCCACATATGGCATTAACGAATCACATCACTTTTAGGGGGCGGTAGTCTGCACTTCCTTAAATGAAGATATCGTGTTTACCCATAATGGAAACCATAAAGGTATGCCAAAAATGAAAAATACAGAAGCTTAAAGAAAACATAAACATATTATATATCATATATATAAATAGTGACATCATAATGGCCACCCTTGAAGGTGTTAAATGAGTATTGAACAATCATCGTTTCGGGAGGCAGAATTTCGCCATCCACAGAAACCGTATGTTCTTTAACCATTTGATGTAGTTGTGTGAGAGTGTAGCTCAAATAAATATTATAACAACATCATAGTATATTGAAGATACTGTTGTTGTTACAAAAGAAGTAAATAAAAAGAGTTTAGAGGGTTGGAGAAGCAAAATAAAACAAATGAACAAGAGAGAATGAATTACCTTTAAAAGTGTAACTCATTTTGATTTGAGCCTAAAGGCTTCCTTTGAAAGGATTCTGCCCAAAGGGAATCCTCTAGGATGAGGATAGGGATGTGTAGAGAGTAATTGGGCAGGGGTTGGCCGAGCCAAAGGCTTGAGAAGTGTGTGAAATGGGGTAGAGGTGGGGGCCTTTTATAAGAGGAGAGGAGGGGCACTTTTGGAAAGTAAAGAAATATTACTTTATATGAAAATGTGTTTCGGTTTTAAAAGGTCCCACATTGATATAATTCGTGGATAAGGTGATAAGGGTTCGAAATCCACTCATTCAATTGGTTTTGGACATGTGTAGTTCATAGATTTTACATTATCTTTCCATTTTATTTAAATCGTCAAATAATGATGTCATCGCTGCATCATTATTATGTCACAAATAATTTAATTTATTTAATGTCTAAAAATTATAAAAAAAATACTATGATGTAGGAAATAGTTTTATATTTCCAATGACTATTTATAATCAAAATGTGGACTTGTATAACCCCACTACAAAATTATTTTAGAAAAACAATTTATGTTAGTGTCATTTTCACTTTAACATTAAATAAAAATATATTAATGTCATTTTCCAACTAAAGTGGCTCCATGGGGTCCCCAAGTTGGCCCATGGCTTGTCTTGGTCGGCCATGACTCACCCAATTGGTGTAGGACAAGTGTCATGGTGTTTTCACATTCTTATAATTCCATTTTTACCTTAAACTACACTAATTACCTCTAATCGCGATTAAGAACTTAATAAGTTACTATTCACCAAAAATTATTATAATCTCATTGAACCACATTTTACTTCTTAATGACAACCATGTATGTCGGATTTTCAAAATTCAATACACATTAGTGGTAAACATTCATTTAACTGAAAAATCAATTCGCTTGATTACCACTTAGTGGTTTCACTATTCATCAAAAATTGAAGTTTTTCAGAAAATTACCAAAAATTCACCCTAAGCTATATTTGATATTCCGAATTCAAAAATGAAGCCCATTTTACAATATTCAAAACATATAAGTCAAATTAATTAATTTAATAATTAATTCCCGTTGTCATGACAAATATCGTGTTTTTGTGAAACAATAAGTATCAAAAGATTGACACCAGTTTATGTCCAATTTCAAAGTGAAATTGATTCCAATGACCACCATGGGATTAACTGGTAAAAATATTTTCTAATTTCACTTTAAAACCAATTAAAATAATAATCAAATCATAAAAATAATTTAGATTAAAAAGTGGTTTTGAATTAAAATACAACATTTTACACTATTCATAAAAAAATGAACTTTATCAGAAAGGTACCAAAAATTTACACAAAGTAAATTTTGATGTCCCGATTCTAAAGAAGAGTTATATTTGGTCCAAAATAAAGTATAAGAGTGATCAAAACTATATTTAACAACGGTTCACCATTAAAAGGTGATAAGTGAACCTTTAGTGAAAATTAGAGTATATATGCCCGTAAAATTGAACTCTTTCCGTATTTTAAGCTTTTATCTTTTATTGGGTAAATGTATAAACATTTAAAAACCTATCTAATCATATTTTAGTTATTTCTATCCATTCCCGCCAGTACAACGGCTACTTGTTAACTAACATTTAAAATAATATTATTTTATTACTAGTGTGCTACGTAAGTTTCAAAGAAACTCATCGTTGCGTATCGGGTACGCTATCGAACATAGCAACCCCTTTAAAATAAAATTAATATTTAATTCGTAAATATTAATAAATATGAAAATAATTTATTCTTTATTTACCTGGGATGTTACAGAGTTGGTATGGAGAAATATCCTCCTTGATATCAAAAAATGCAATAACATTATAAGGTGATCAATAACAAACCTGACGGTTTTGTTACCTTTATATGTCTTGAGATGTATGATGAAATCCTTTTTTATGTTTTATGATTTCAATTATTGTATATTAAAGGGTTATATCATAAACATAGACTTTTTTAATTCATCAAATACTTTTTTGTATACCAAAAATAAATATAAATATCCAGCAACATTCCTCATTATGTTGTCCCACCAAATGTTTTTATTTAGGTCTCTATACATATTAGGACTTCTAAGAGGAATCAAGAAATGGGATCTTTTACATTTTCTTGAATATCCATCTTAACTATGGTTTTTATGGGACATGTCTCATGGTTCAAATATTCTAACTCCATCTATAGCAATGTTCATCTCCCAAATATTAGATATCATTTTATCTATATCTACATCATCTTCTTGGGCCTCTATAATCTTTTTAATAAGGGAATAATTAGAATAGAATTGGGAAAAATTGGAAGGTGTTACTTTTATGATTTTGATTTCAATCCATTGATGTTATGATCACTGAATCCAATTCTATATAATTTTCTGGCTTTTTCTCTTCATGAATATTTAACTTATATAAAAAATATGGTATCACATCTATCTCTTTCACAAGTAAAAAACCATATCATTATTGGATGCATCCAAATTGATCATAGTACCTTCCCCACTAGTGGGTTTTATTAACACAACTGTAGTCATTTTCCTCTTCATCACCTATTTAAATATCAAATAACATTCATGAATCATTGAAAAAATCACTCCATTTTAATTTATCATAGTTTCTGGTCATGGAAATAAAGATAACATACTCATAAATTTATTCTATCACCATATTAATCGATATAATCTTCATATCTTCATCCTATAGGAATATTTGGAACATCATTCAATTTATTATTCTTTTTACCAATCCACATATATCTCTCTAATAGTGATAATATTCTCTAAGAATGTTATATACTCCCTATAAAACTCACATATATTATTCATCAAATATAACTAGTCATTTTTATTGTATTAAGTAAATATTCATTATTTTCCCCATATTACTCATCAATTTTGGAGTAGATAAGAATATAATCTATAAAAAGTATTATAACTGTTTTTTGGTAATCTGAAAAGAATACATTCATTATGTCCATGAATATCCCTAGAGCGTTACTAAATCCAAACAGAATGCCTATGGAGTCATAGTTCACATACCTTATAAGATAATTCATATATATATCCTCTTTATTACCGTCTAAATGAAAATATATCGATCAAAGATACGCCATAGATAATTATTTATATCCTTGAAGAGGATTAGAATAGTCTTCAATCAATTAAAGATGATACTTAGTCATTATCTAAATACTGTCAATACAACTATAATCAATTGAAATTTTCATTAACCCATAAATATTATTGATGAAAAGGACCGGATCACCGTATAGTGATTCACATGGTTGTATAAACCCTTTATCCATATTCTCTTTTAATTGGTTCATCTATGATTCAATTAAAAAAAATTGAAATTCAATATGATTTCATAGATATTTTAAAAGATCCTTGTATAATTTCAAACAAGAACTCATCCTCTCAACTATAATGATGACAAATCAATTGTTTGAAAAAAAAACATCAAAATATTTCTTTACAGTGGGTAGGTTATCAAGGATGATATTTCATTAGATTCAATAATTTTATCTAGATACTCTTTCTACTATGTAAGTAATATCTATACATGATATTATGATACTAAAGTAGATGAATTCTCTTGCTTCAACTAGTATATAATTAAACAGTGATTTTCAATAATTATGGTTTTTTCCTTCCCTTAGAAATTAATGTTTATTATATACAAGGAACACCAATAAATACAAATTTTTGCACAAAATTATGAAAAAATTATGAAAAATTCATCCAAAATATATTGATACATGTAGAATAATATACATGAGAAGAAGTAATTTCCTCATTTTTCATTTTCACTAATAGATACACTACCATATGTTTGGTCGTGCTATAATATTTGTTACAAAAAATGCGAGATATTAATTAATATATAAAATTATATTCATATAAGGAATTTGGTGTTCTTATTAATTTGAAAATCGAACCATTAACTATATGATTATTTTTCGAATCATGTAATTCATCCAAAATTGACCTAGGGATGATAATTTCAAAACAATTACCCAATTAAAATAGAAAAGTATGAACATTAATTGTATAACTCATATGTCAAATAAATTACCTAAAATATGAATTTATTGGTTTTGATATAAGTTTTCAATGCTCTATTTCCTAAAATAAAATTTTATGGGAACTTTTTTTCTCATGCCAATTTTTCCTAAGGAGAATTTGAATATGAAAAATAAAATCCAAAGAGAGTGTCAAACCATGTGTGAAACAATGAATATTTGTTTTGTATGGGGTTATGATCATGTTAATTCCCTATTCACAATTTTTTTGGTTATTACTCCTAAGTATAACTTTGTTAGAGAAAAATCTACATGTAGTATCCCGAAATGGATTTTATTTCATGAAAATCACATACTCAATATTTAACCATAATTTTCGGTTATTTTCCTATTTTTAGTCTTATTCATAAGGCTTTAACTATGGATTTCGAACCAAAAAAACCAAAAAATAACAATTCTTTATTCTGAAATAGACTTGTACCACCCATGTCATTAATATATCTTAATTAATGGTTAATTATATAAATATACCCTTAATAAAATCCTAAAAATCACGAGGATTAGTTTTATTGGGTAATTAGATATAGGTCGTCATAACTTGAAACATGAATATAATGAATTTTACTAAAAACTACATAATAAGAACATATATTCCACAGAAATTATAAAAACATATTGAATTAACTATGGATTTACATAAGAAATTAGTGGGATCTAAAAATATGTAATGAAATAATAAAATCGTAAAACTATGAAAATAATACATGTAATTCAATAGGAAAGTAAATTTTTCAATAATGGGTGAAAAACATAAAAATGTACTTCAAATAAAGATATAAGATGACAACATGAATGAATCATTGGAATGTGAAAAAAAAAACATGAACTTGTATTAATAATTCATAGATAAATAATGATACATCATACATAGTGTACTTAGTATATCATCCAATTAACAATACATGGTTTATCATTACATAAAAACATTACCAAATTCATCATGGGATGTATAAAATTGGGTCCACCAATCACATTCTTATCAGGTATATGTATTTTTGTGACACATAGATATTACAATATAAATACATCTTTATAAAGTTTAAACACATGATTAAGGAGTGTGGGTTATATACATGGTAGTAAAAAATAAATGATGGACATAAAAATCTTGTGGTATACCCCTAAGAAGAAATGGTGGTGGGTATACCAAACACCATTGTTTGGATTAGAAAATCAACAGATATGTTTAACAGAATAATGGGTGTACATGACTATTTATTGAAGTGCCTAATAACAGTGAAACATGGTATTTTATTAATTTGTAATCAAAATTATATTAAATAGACGTGTAAAAACTTATTCCATAGTGAAAAATTGGGAACCACAATATATAACTAAAGGTAATTTCTTGAATAAAAAGGATTAGGGAACCCATATGCCTTGAGAAGCAACATCTAAATGATTTGGTGAAGTATATTCAGAACTTAGAAACACATTAGATGTTATTTTGAGAGGTATAAAAATATTAACACAATATCCAATTTGTTTTGGATGTAGTTGAGTATGATTTTGGTTGCCTATTTATAGAAAAATAGTCAATAATTTTTTAATAATTTTAAACAATAGTTTTGGATTTAATATCATAAAATTATAAAAAAAACCATCCACTTGTTTTTTTAAGGTATTTACTAAATAAGTGTTGTATTCTATATTTGAAAATTCCATTAACCGAATAATTTAATTTAATTTATTGGTGTTGTAAATTCCGTAATGTTTGAAAATGTATTGATTTTAAAAAAATTGAAATATACCATATGTTTTGGGGTATTCATTGATGGTTTATAAAATTAATAAAATAAATTCTTAAATACATAATTTTATAGGAAATGTATATATTGGGTATTTTATTCCAATATTAGAATTTAATAAATAATATATTGATCATTGTAATGTCCTAATGCAGAACATATATTTATGTCATTTTTTATTTTAACTATAAAATACATCTTTTTTGAAAAGTATGAAAAATTCACCATTATATAATTTCAATGTGATGAATTCAAAATGAATATTTATTTTTTCAACAACATTTTATAAATAGGATAATTTTCACTTTTAAATAAAAATCTCTATAGACTAAAAAATTACTATTTTTTATGATATTTGAAACTTTCTAGTAATTATAAAAAGAACATTAGACATAACTACATTTAATTATTTTTTATATTTATAAAATTTTTATCTTAATATGATTTTTTAATATTATTACAAAAATTTAATTTATCAGAATAGTTTCTTAATTGAAATATATATATTTCCCATGAAAAAAATAATGATTTATTTCTATGGATATTTAATTTTATCCAATCACAATATATAATAATAATAATAATATATTAATAAAATGGGTATATATATATAATTATTATTTTATTCAAAATATAATGGTTCATATAGTTAGTGTTTGATACAAAACCCCACATTACTCAAGAAAATTCTATGTGGGTATTGTGTTTTTTGGTGACAATTTCTTGGGGTGGTTTGGTGAACACGACACAAGTGATAAATTAGATAATATTGAATTTTATAATAAATGGTTACACTCATGATTTATTTATTAAATATCATTTTAGGTTTCTTCAATTAAAAACCACAATGATTCCATACACATAAAATGCTTCGATAAATGGCCATCATTGTGTATGATCATATTTTTCTAGGTTGACACTTCTTTCATCAGTCTTAATTAGATTTTATCATCACACATATTATATAATATTCAAAAAATTCAATATACAATGCATATATTAGAAAAAAAATTTATGATTATTTTTTTTTAATTGTTTATGATATATATAATAATAGTGAAAAATACCAATGAAATGGATTTTTTTCTATAACTATATTACATAAAAACAAATTGATTTATTTGAAAAGGGGAATTTTGTTTAAAATAATTATCAATATTTTGTTAAGAACCCCATATCATCTCTTTATCAACATATATTCATGAAATTACGCTTACCATATGTATTATATAATGGTCAAACATGTATACTATGATACGTGGTTTTTGGATGTTATTTACTTTGATGGATGACCAAATGGAAAAAAAGTTTTTTACTAGAAACAAAAAAATTAATTTAGAGACCAAATGAGAGTATATGGTAACACATATCAATAGTTGATATAAGAGAATTATTTTATTTCATTGATCACTACAATCTGATAGAGGCTCCCATTGCTGGGGTGAATTTACCAAGGTGGGATAAATCATAATGGATGGAAGAAAATAAAACTAGACAAATGTTTATGTAAAATAAATGACATGAATTATTCAAGTAAATTATCTTGGATCACTCTTAAAAAGTTTAATTTTTATCATATCTCCTTGATTTATGAGATCTAGGCCCGTAAGATCAGGATGCCTCTCCTACCATTCATGTTCAATATTTCAAGGGTAATGATTCCACTATGTAGGATACTTATTATTAATGGATAGAATAAAATTTATAATAGAGTTTCCCTTTAGGTTGTTGCATCTAGGATCTAAAAAATGAAAATCATATTAAATAAAGCTATAAAAACATCATTTTTAATTTTATATAAATACATTAAGGTAGTAGTTATTTTGATTTCCACATGGAATTATATTTTTATGAAAAAATAGTATTCTTACCTAATATGAACACCAAATCTACTCTAATATAGATTATGTTCATTCTCAAAATGAAATGGTAAATTATAATAATTGTAACATAAAGTTGATTCAAGATGGAGTAAGAAACTATAAGATCCATCATTGATTATGTAGGGAGAAAAAAAGGGAGGAGAAACTACAATCCCTATCAATGAATCTTATTTCACATATAAGATTGAAATATATAATTATGTGTGGAGTAATATTTTAACATTTTCAATAATGACACAGACAGTGAAACTGCTAGGTTGATTTATCTCATTCTCCATTTGTTGTAGATTAACATAACCCGACATTAGTTGTTTTCCAATTTGAAAATGTGGCTAAATCTTCCCTCTTTCCTTTTTATATGGAATGTATAACAATCTTTGATGGATTAAACAACGAATTCATCATTTTCTATAAGGAAATCATGAATGTTTAGGTCACCAACATATTTAAGGGGTTTATTCAATCATACTAAATTCTTTAGGTTATCAACTCCAAAATCATTTCACTAATTCAAAAGATTGGAAACGAAATGGACAAGATGGAAATTCTAGTGGTTACTATTTGGAACATTATACAATCTTTTATTAGTATAATTGTCACCATGGGTGTGGGAATGGCTTTCATGAGATTTTCCCCCAATTCAATTTTGGATTACCCTTATAAAGAGTAATTATAACTATTTCTAAAACACCACATAAATAATACACCTTATAATAAAATGTTCTGGGATTAGAGTTTTCTAATAAGATGGATATCTCGATGGCCTATAATATTATAATGTGTGTATTCATCATTAATATCATTTGAACGTATGGATTCCCTAATTCATTTATCAAGAATATTACCTCTATAATTCAAAGTGTTAGACTATAAAATATTATTAGATGATCTCCATGTCGATTCATCAGATGTTACTGAGGTGTTATATAGGGATAACATCTCTCAAATCTCCTCAGTTGAACTGATTATGATTATTTGATTTGATAGATCAATGATATATCCCAATATAAATTCAATATGTTGAGAAGGAAGGGAAAAACCTACATATTCCTGCACACCTTCTATATAAAAATTATTTCCTAATAGTTGTGGAATTCTCTATATGGATAATGATCTTAATCATAGTGATTTTTCGCCACTACGAAATAGTGGAAGGTCAATCTATATGTTCAAATAATCTTTCCATTTTATTTGGTAATGGAATTTTAGTAACTCATAAAATTAGTATTTCCATAACACTTAGTGTGATGAGGGGATCCATACCGACTCATTATCTACTTATCTGTCTATATTAGGGGAGGGAATTGATATTTCATATAGAATTATCCCCATCATGGTCATCATGGAAATGAAAAACTGTATCACAGAATAATTTCCCATATGGGGAGGGTATTACTTTTTAAAATTGGTAATAAAATCGACTTATTCTCATTATATCTATATTTATACATGTTCATTGAATATTATGAAAAATTTCCAAAATATCAAAGAAATACTTTAAAATGACTCCATATTAAAAAATAATGGAATTATTACATCACAGGGTGTATCCTTGAAATTCTTAATCACATGTTTCTACCAAATATGTGTAATTAATATTCATAGACTTTTAATTCCTCCTTTTATCATCTCATTAAATTCCCATTTAATGAAATATTATCCCACTCAAAATGTGTTGTCTCTAGTAAAATAGTCTTTGGCATATTTAATAAACCCTTTTTAAGAATGATTATAAATTTTATTTTGAGGGTTCGACATAATAATAATAAAATGAAAATTTATGATCAATATCATAGTATTAGAGACATTTCTAAAATTCCCTCTCCTAACAACATCATGTATATTCAATGGTACTCTATTATGGAAAATGACCCTATTATTTGGATATTAAATCGGTTTGGATTTCTCTATATAAGATACATTAGGATTATTCAACAACATGGTGGTTCCCAACTATTTATTGAGATTCAAGAGTGGATTTTTTCAAATGTGAAAAAACATGTATGGATAATTTTAAAATGTCAGCAACCCCACAAATTTTAGATGACAAAAATTGGAATCTATTGAGAGTTATCATTCCATATTTCTTTATGTGATGACCAAAACACGAGAATCTTATTTAACATATTTTGTTGTGTGGCCAAGTACAAGTAATATACCTGACATTATTTAGAATCAATCTGCACATGGAAAATGAGGTGCTAGACCTGCTTAAGAACATTAAAATTTTTAATGTCATTCACAAGGTGTATAAATTAATTCTTAAAGTATTAGTTATAATCCATATCTTCTCTTAAATCTCCTTAAAGGATTCATCGCTTGATAACAAAACCATCTCATTACGGATGATTATTACTTCCATGAATAATGATTTTCACACCGCATGTAATATTAATATATGTTTAATGATGAATTATTTCTCTAACATACGTATAATAAAAATTATATGTTTTATAGGAATGATCAAAAACCCATTGTTTGGAAATATTTTCACTTGGTCCGGTTGATCCCATCATGAATAATATCCATTGATGTCGGTGTGGAAGTAGGTGCACCTGAACCCTCAAGATATGGTTGTGCATTTCACTCGCACATGGGGTTTGTGACGGGATGTTTCTACACATTCAATTGAAATAGATTTCCATAGGGAAAGGAATTGTGATAAATTATTGAGGCAATCAAATTTCATGTCCGATATGCATGGAATCTTTTATGGGATAAAGCATACTCAGTTCTAGAAATAGAGGAATTTAAAAACAAATCAAATAGTTTTCCATGGTTTATTAATACTTTATGGATGATGGGAATAAATAATATTAATATCTCATTTTAAATGTAACACAATCCTATATGGAGATTAATAATGTGGTAGAATCACTTTTAAAAAATGGGATTCATGAATTGATCACAATGTTGACATTTTTTTTCCTTGCATTTTTTCACCCTTACTATTATCATATTTGAGGAGTGAAATACCTAGCATCCACTTGATGACATCATTATTTTAAAGACCCATAAATTTGAAGGAAATTTTTTTCAAGATTTTCTTTGAAATTTTACAATAACGCAGTTTCTGACGGCACCTGATTCTTAGTCCCGGTGTGCCCGAAATCATTTTCCGAAGTTTAGCTCGGGTACGTTCAAGAAATGAACGAGCAGGTTTTTCTAACATTTGAACTGATGCTCGGAATCGAATTCCGAGGGCACCGATGGAATCGCAGCGCCAGTAATTGCTTAGAAACACCATTCTTATAGTTTTGTTTGCTCGGGTGTGGTTTTAAATTTTTGGTTAAGTAATGGAATAAAATAAAAGTGGTGTAACCAATTTTATTTTATTTTGTTTAACCTAAACTAAGTGGACGAAGTGGGACCCACAATATCCTACCCACTAGGTAGGATATTTGTGAGGTGGGGACCACACGAGCCCTACCTTTTTATCTTCCTAGAAACCCCCACCTTTATTTAGGTAACGCACCCGCACCCCCCAATTAAATGAGAGTCAGCTCTTGCTTTTAAATTAATATTTAGACGTCTCATTAATTGGGCGGTTTAACCTTCTCAATTAATACAAATAATTGATTGATTCAATATTTGAATTTCCTAAACATTTGGATTGTGTGTTAATAAAATAAGACAAGTCTTATTTTATTAAGGGGTTCGTTGTGCGAGAGGGCTTGGGGGAAATTACTCAAATCCGTGGAGCACTCCTTCCCCGACGAAGAATGCGAAGAACGCGATGAACGCCGACCTTTGACGATGGTCGACAAGAACGCCAGATCCTCGGAGGTTGATGACGTGATGCCGACAAATCTTTTCTCCACGACGCGACGATCCTCCTTCTGTGACACCTTCTTCCGCAACGTGCCATTCCGCAACGCCTTCTTCCGTGATGTGCAATTCCACGACGAGACTTCGTTCAACTATGCTCGAGGTAGGGGATTATTTTAATTGTTTTTTCATGATTACTTTCGTCGCCATTCTTCATTTCAAATTGAGCCGCCTGATATCGCAATAATGGGAGGAGGTTGGACTGCACGAACATGACCGACCCTCCTCCACCCTTGATTGTTGATTGTTTGCTGCACGAACAACGCAGTGCGGTGCCAGTGCACTACGTGGAAAATAATAAAGATTGGGCGAAGAATCGCGGCACTTTCACACCACGCCATTGAAGTCAAACAAGCGGTGGCGCCGTCGCGCCGCTCCGGTCGGACCAAGGTCGCGGCCTTTGGCCACGGCAGAGCAAGGGAGGGCGGTCGGACCGCCGGCCACCGGTTCGCTGGATGGTGGGACCAACCAGTCCCATGGTGAGGTGGACGGCAGTTACGTCCGGCCAAAATCTAGAAAAACAAGTGGTTTGACCCCCGGTCAAAGTGGCAGGGCGGACCCCCGCAAGTCCGCTGCTTGGTCTGAAGGGGTGGTGGTTCCCCCCTTCCGCGCTCACGTGGCGCGATGGGCTCTCGTGCCGGGCCACGCCGGCGGGGCTGGGCCGCCCCACGCCAGCCTGGCCGGGCCAAGTCCCAGGGGGCCGGACCCGAACCTGGGTCGGGTCGACCCTGTTCGGGCCGACCCAGGGGGTATCTGGCTAGGTCGGACCGGGCTCGAACCCCCATATTTGCGGACCTCTTACAGTCTTTTGCCCATATCGTGGGGTACGGACCTCGGATCGATGCACCGTCAACTGTGATGCGATCCTTGGATCGAGGCGGTCGTTTCAGTATATTACACTGAAAGTTTCAGAGAACATGGGTATGGTCGGGTTGGTTCGAACCCGAAACCAACCGGGCCCTTAGAGCGGAAATGCTTATATCTCGAGCACCGGATGTCCCATTGATGTTCCATAGACTTTGTTGGATTACTATTGATGAGAGGAAACTTTTGGAATGATTCGCCTCAGTTTTTTATGTAGTTGGATAATGGCCGAGTTGGATTGTACCCGAAATCCAACCGGGCCCCTAAGACGGAAAAGATGATAACTTTCAGACTGGACGTCCGTTTGACGAACCGTCAACGACATTGGTGATCATGTTGGGAAAAGGTCCCTATGAGTATACCCTAGGAGATTTCGGGGTACATTTGAGATGTAGTCGGGTTGGTTTGTACACAAAACCAACCGGGCCCCCGGGACGAAAAGGCTAAAAATTCACAGACCGGACGACTGATTGACGCACCGTCTTTTGCGTGGAGACCCCTATGATGAGACGGTCCTTTTAGATACTTCTTTGTGGGACATGTGTTACTTGGAGTATAGTCCCATAGCTCGTGGAGTGGACCCTCCTGGAGATGAGATAGCAGAGTGCAGAGACCTAGTAGCTGACTAAGACTTGACGACTGCTGATCGATCGACTCAGAGTGATTCGGATATCCCAGTGGGGTGCGCTTGGTTGTAGTGGTAGACCAACGGCAGAGGTGTGCTTGGTTGTAGAAGCAGACCCGCAGTACTCGACAGAAGGAGTACCTATGAAGGCTATGAGGGGTTCTCTTGGTTGTAGCTGCAGACCCATAGTGGGAAGCGCTTGGTTGCAGCGACATGCCCACCGTACTCAACAGGTGGAGTACTTCAGCAGTCCAAGTTAGTGGGACGTGCTTGGTTGTAGCAGCAGGCCCACTGTACTCGACATAGGAGGAGTTCTCCAGTAGCCGTGGGTTCGACATCATAAATAAAATCCCGGTTTGAACTGAGTCTATGACCTTTGTGTTTACCCCATGATTGAGATGTGTCACTTGATAAATTAGGTATATGTATGGGCATAGACCTAGGTAGTGGTTATCCGTTGATTTCATAACCTTTGTGTTTCCTCATTATTGAGATGGGTTACATGATAACTTAGGTATAATTATGGGCTTATACCTATGTAAGGGTTATCTGTTGAGATCCTTCTTTGTGGTTATCCTTGTTGGATTTAGTGAGACCTCGAGGGTCTTGGGGTCCCTATTGAGTATCATATACTCACACCTGCATGGGATATGTCTGCACCTCGTTGTGTTGGTTGCAGACGACAGGCAGTGCTGACGGAGGCCGAGTATTCGAGGACTGGATGGTACCCGATGGTGGACTTCACGACGAGACGATACTCGGAGGAGGTTGACGGGTGAGAGCGTTGAGGAGGCTATCGGTACCTAACCTTCATATAGGATCAGTGGTGGATGATCCAGGAGCTGCGCTATCTGTACCTACCCTTCAGGTAGGATCCAAGGTGGACGACCCAGGAGCTGCTACTTTCCTTCCAGCTATTTTGCTTTTCTGTTGTACTTCCTTTCAGATGTAGGTGCGCTTTTCTGATGGGTTTGTATTCTAGCCCACTATCTTTTAGTAATTACTTTTTTACTTAGTGTTTTACTTCCTCATGTACTTTGTGGTGTTTTTTTAACTTTAATAAGCCAATGCCTTCTCTGCTTATCCGGATTTACGCCTTTGGTGCTAGTCGCCAGCCCCTGGCCTATGGAAGGCGGGCTTGGGGTAGTCACGACACGGGCCCCAAGGACGGGTCAAGACAAATGGGTATCAAAGGATTTCGTTCTACCGCAGAACTTGTAACTCTGATATTTCTTTTCTGTGAAGAAATAGTGATAAAGGTACTGAGTGTGGTTTTCAGTTCAGGGAGTTGAGTGTTGGTGCGGGTAGCTGACGTATCCATACACTAGGAACCTGACAACTGATTTTCGACTTTGTGCACAAAAACACTGATTGCATTTGTGTTTCCAAAAGTTTTAAAAGTCAGCTGAAACCAGGTCCGCTCAACAGGTATAAAATTGTTTGACCGTGTCATGTTGGTTTCTTTCAGGATGCCTCCCCGCAGAAGACCAGCTAGAGACCCGAGAGTTGTAGGTACTGACAGCCCGCCCAGCGATGTGGCCTTAGTACATGGCCCTATCCCAGTTGAGGCACCAGTGGTACTACTACCCATTGGGCCACCGATTCCACCATCCCCAGCAGCGGAGGGTGCACGTCGCTTGAGCGCACTTCATGAGTTCCAGTGCCAGAGGTCACCCAGGTTCAGGGGAGAGATGGACCCGCAGGCGGTTGAGGATTGTCTGGAGGCTGTGGTGAGAGTCTTCAGGATAGTGGGGATGCCGACAGACTTCATGGTGATCCTTACTGCCAGCCTTCTTTAGACAGCAGTAGGCAGATGGTGGAGCCTGATGCTCCAGATGCATGACAAGGCGACACTTCTGTGGGCAGACTTCAAGAGCCTATTCTGGGCAGAGATTGTACCAGCCACCCTTTGAGCGGTGCGTATACAGGAGCTGATGCATCTACAGTAGGGTAGCACAATGGTGGAGCAGTACTCAGTGAGGTTTACAGACCTCTCATTGTACTCCACATATATGGTACGAGACCCATTCTTCAGGGCCCTAACCTTCGAGCAGGGGCTCAGGTGGGAGATTAGAGCTTTTGTTTTTTCTCACAGCATCCTGACGCAGACATGGGTTTTAGAGAGAGCCTCTTAGTGGAGAGTTTCCTTGCTGAGCAGTCTCCAGCAGCAGGACCCACCACTAGCCGGCATGTGACAGAGTCTTCTGCAGCGGGCAGTAGACAGATGATGGAGTGTTCCAAGAGGACCAGACATACAGGTGGTCGACCGCATGACACAGGATCATGTATGCGAGGAACCCAGGGTGGAGAGTATCATGCCATGAGCGGACAACGTTAATCCTGTGGCGGGGTTGGTCAAATGGCTCGTGACTGTCCGACCAACCATATAGATGATCAGCAGATAAACGAAGGACCACCTAGGAAGAGGCATAGGTTCGATCGAGGAAGACTGTAAGGAGAATGAGACAGTGGTAGGGGAACTAGTCGTGCAGCTGGAGGTGGACGACACTTCAAGGTGTTGCCACCACCACCACTAAGAGGTCCTCCACGACCGTAGGGATTGGGTGGATAGGGGAGAGCTCAACTTCAGGCAGTTGAGGCCTACGATCATGGAGCTCCGGGAGCATATGGACATGAGTGGGACTAGCTCCAGACCTGGTGACTTTTGTTCATTTTTCTTCTATCTTGGTTGATGTTGGTTTGAAGATGCTTTGAGTCTTTGTACTTTGATCTTCACTAATAAAAGACACAATTCTTGTGGCGTTTACCTTCATGTCCTCTCTTTATGTTGTTACTAAGAGGTTCCAGTTTAAAAACTGAGGACTTGACCCTCACTTTGAGATACCTACTGGAGGATACCCAATGACCACACACTAATGCCGACTGTGTGACTCAACCCTAGGAGGAGAGAGTAATGGTTGGATCTCTTGGTATTAGCGTCGAGGCCTTACGACGTCATCCTTGGTATGGATTAATATCGTCCAAGTCGTTATTGACTGTATTAGGCGAAGAACGTGGTTCATCAAGGGGATTACACCAGATTTCTCTTATTGGCAAAGAAGAAACCTCAGCAGATCTTGTAGGACCAGAAAGGTCCAAGTCATCCATGAGCAGATGAGGACAGCTCAGAGCCAACAAAAGTCTTGTGCTGACAGGAGTCGGAGACCACTAGAGTTCGAGGATGGAGACCACGATTCCCCTAAGGGTCTCACCTCGACGTGAGTTATAGATATGTGGCGGAGGAGACAAGTTATCTCCAAGGTTCAACGGACCCTTCTAGGTCCTCAGCAGGGTAGGCGAGGTGGTTTACCGTTTGACCCACCCATCTCAGTTGCACTAGGTGCATGACGACTTCCATGTATCTCAACTGAGGAGATACAAAGTCGACCCTTCTCTTTTCATCGACCATGAGGAGCTAGACTTGGGCGATGGGGTGACCCTCACAGAGGTTCATGTGGGGATCGGGGAACGATAGGAGTGGATCCTGCGAGAATAGTCGATTCCTCGGGTGCACTTTCAATGGCAATACGGGAACCTCCAGGTGAGCACATGGGAGTGGAAGGCTCAGATGCGTGCTCAATACCACATTTGTATCCCTAGTTTGTTTTAAAGAATTGCGGGGACGTAAATCCCTGAGGTAGGAGTAATGTAAAGACCTGGATATTTTAAGGAAAATTTTTTCTTGATTTTCTTTGAAATTTTATAAGAACGTTGTTTCTGACGACACCTGATTCCGAGGCCCGGTGTGCCCAAAATATTTTTCCAAAGATTAGCTCAGGTACCTTCAGTGAACGAATGAGCGAGTTTTTATAACTTTTGAATCGTTGCTCGAAATCTAATTCCAAGGGCACCGATGGAATCACAGTGCATGTAATTGTTTAGAAACACCTCTTCCGGAGTTGCGTTTGCTCGGGTGTGGTTTTTAAATTTTTGGGTTAAGTAAAGGAATAAAATAAAAGTGGTGAAACCAATTTTATATTATTTTGTTTAACCTAAACTAAGTGGATGAAGTGGGCCCCACAATATCATACACATTAGGTAGGATATTTGTTAGGAGGTTCCCCCACGAGCCCCACATTTTCAACTTCCTTGAACCCCCCACCTTTATTTAGGTAACGCACCCGCAACCCCCAATTAAATGAGAGTCAACTCTTGTGTTTAACTTAATGTTTAAATGCCTCAATAATTTGGCGGTTTAACCTTCTCAATTAATTCAAATAATTGATTGATTCAATTTTTTAATTTCCTAAACGTTTGGCTTGTGTGTTAATAAAATAAGACAAGTCTTATTTTATTAAGGGGTTAGTTGTGCGAGAGGGCTTGGGATAAATTACTGAAAGACTTGGAGCACTCCTTCCTCGATGAAGAACGCGAAGAAGATGAAGAACGCCGACCTCTGACGAAGGTCGACAAGAACGCCAGATACTCGGTGATCGACAACGCAACGCCGAAAAATCTTTTCTCCGTGACGTGACGATCCTCCTTCCGCGACGCCTTCTTCCGTGACGTGCAATTCGGCGACCCCTTCTTCTGCGACGTGCAATTCCGTGACGAGCCTTCGTTCAACTACGCTCGATGTAGGGGATTATTTTAATTGTCTATTCGTGATTACTTCCATTCCCATTCTCCATTTCAAATTGAGCCGCTTGATATCGCAATAATGGGAGGAGGTCGGACCGCATGAACACGGTCAAACCTCCTCCCCCCATGATTGTTGATTGTTTGCGGCAGGATCAAGGCAGCGTGGTGCCAGTGCACTGCACGGAAAATAATAAAGATTGTGCAAAGAAGCGTGGTGTTGTCGTGCCGCGCCAGAGAACCTGGAAGAGACCATGACCGGAGTGGGGCCATGGCGGAAGGATGTGGTGCCGTCGCGCCGCGCCAGTCGTACCAAGGCCACGACGAAGCAAGGGAGGGCGGCCGGACCGCCGGCTGCCGGTGTGCTGGAGGGCGGGACCAATCGGTCCCGCAGTGAGATGGACGGCTGTTACGGTTGGAAACATTCTGGAAAAACTGGGGGTTTGACCCCCGGTCAAAGAGGCAGGGCGGACCCCCGCAGGTCCACCGCTTGGTCTGAAGGGGTGGCAGTTGCCCCCTTCTGCACTCACACGGCGCGCGCGGCGCTCGTGCCGCACCGGGCCGGACCGCGCCGGCCGGACCGGGCCGCGCCGGGGGGACCGGACTGCACCAGCTGGGCATGGCCGTGCCCCAGTGGGCCGGACCTGAACTTGGGCCAGGTCGACCCGGTTCAGGCACAACCAGGGGGTATCAGGCCAGGTCGGACCGGGCCCGAACCCCCTATTCGTGGACCTCTTATGGTCTTTTGCCCATATCATGGGTTGTGGACCTTCGATCAATGCACTATCAGCTGTGATGCGATCCATGGATCGAGATGGTTGTTTCGGTATATTACACTCAAGGTTTAAGAGAACTTGGGTATGGCCGGGTTGGTTCGAACCCGAAACCAACCGGGCCCTTGGAGCGGAAACGCTTATATCTCGAACTCCGGACGTCTGATTGATGTGCCATAAACATTGATATATTCCTCCTGATGAGGCGAAACTTTTGGCATGCTTCGCCTGAGTTTTGGATGCAGTTGGATAATGGCCAAGTTGGATTGTACCCGAAATCCAACCGTGCACCTAGGACGGAAAAGATGATTACTTTCAGACCAGAAGTCCGTTTGACGAAACATCAGCGGTGTTGGTGATCACGTTGGGAAACAGTCTCTATGAGTATACCCTAGTAGAGTTCGGGGTACAGTTGAGATGCTGTCGGGATGGTTCATACACGAAACCAACCGGACCCCTGGGATAAGAAGGCTAATAATTCAAAGACCGGGCGTCCGATTGACGCGCCGTCTGTTTTGTTGAGACCTCTATGACGAGGCGGTCTATTGAGATACATCTTAGTAAGACTTTTGATACTTTGATTATCGACCCATAGCTTGTGGAGCAGACCCTTCCAGAGACGATCTAGCAGAGTGCAGAGGCCTAGTAGGTGACTGTGACTTTACGACTGCTGATCAATCGACTCAGAGTGATTCGGATAGCCCAATGGTGTGCACTTGGTTTCAGCGGAAGACCCATGGTGGAGGTGCGCTTGGTTGTAGCGGTAGACCCGCGATACTCGACAGAAGGAGTAACTCTGTAGGCTATGAGGTGGTGCACTTGGTTATAGCGGCAGAACCATAGAGGGATGCACTTGGTTGCGGTGGCAGGCCCACAGTACTCGACAGGTGGAGTACTTCTGCAATCCAGGTTAGTGGGATGCGCTTGGTTGTAGCGGCAGGCCCACTGTACTAGACATAGGAGGAGTTCTCCAGCAGCCGTGGATTCAAAATCATTAATAAAATTCTGGTTTGAGCTGAGTCTATAACCTTTGTGTGTATCCCATGATTGAGATGAGTCACTTTATAACATAGGTATATGTATGGGCATATACCTAGTTAGTGGTTATCCATTGATTTCATAACCTTGGTGTTTCCTCATGATTGAGATGGGTTACTTGATAGCTTAGGTATAAGTATGGGCTTATACCAAAGTAAGGGTTATCTGTTGATATCCTTCTTTGTGGTTATACTTGTTGGATTTAGTGAGACCTCGATGGTCTCGGGGTCCCTACTGAGTATCGTATACTCACTAATACACGGTCTATGCCCACACCTCATTGTGTTGGTTGCAGACGACAGGCAGCGCTGACGAAGACCGTGTGTTCGAGGACTGGACGGTACCTGGTGGTGGACTTCACAACGAGACGATACTTGGGGGAGGTTGATGGGCGAGATCGTTGAGGAGGCTATCTGTACCTACCCTTAATGTAGGATCCATTGTGGATGATCCAGGAGCAGCGCTATCTGTACCTACCCTTCTGGTAGGATCTGAGGTGGATGTCCCAAGAGCTTCTACTTTCCTTCCAACTGTTTGTCTTTTCTGTTGTACTTCCTTTCAGTTGTAGCTACACTTTTCAAATGTGTTTGTATTCTGGCGCACTTTCTTTTAGTACTTCCTTTTGTACTCAGTGTTTTACTTCCGCTTGTACTCTGTGGTGTTTTTTTTAACTTTAATAAGGAAATGCCTTCCCAGTTTATTGGGATTTACGCCTTCGGTGCTAGTCGCCAGACCCTGGCCAATGGAAGGCGGGCTTGGGGTAGTCACGGCACGGGCCCCGAGGACGAGTCGTGACAATTATGACATTTTTCTTATAATTGTTATTATGTATTCGTATAACCAAGAAGGATTGGACGTAAATATTTTTATAGTTACATAAATTTTTAAATAGAGGTATTAGGTTCATTATAGTCTCATGGAAAATATAAAATATATTGAGGGTGAAGCAATGTTATAAAAACACAATATATCATTAAATATTCTAAAATAATTTCCTCGAACATATATTTTAAACATTTTTTATAAATCATCTAGTTTAATTCAATTATATTTTTGATTATTATTGATAGTGCCGAATCATAGAACATGAGTTCTGGAATTTTTATAAAGAAACGAATCTATAATTGTCATGGATTATTATTTATAAAAGGATGATGGTTCGAAGTAGAACAATTCTTCATTTTTAAAATTTATAGAGAATATGAATATCATTAAGTAGATTCATATATAGTGGAGGTTTTAATAGAATATAAATTCAATGAAAAATATTACATAGGTGATATATCATGAATATCTAATCATTAGAAGAGATATAGATTTCTCAATTACATAGTGGAATATTCAATAATTTTCGAATAAAATAAAATAATTTCAATATTTAATGAAATTTCCACACATTCCGTTATTTAATATATTTTAATATTGAATATAAAATTTAATCTTTTGGTATATGATGTTGGGAAGTAATTTAAATTGATAAAATGGAATATAACGTTCATCTAAATAGTCAAAAATTTCATTATTTGTTTTTATGGAGGTAAAAACCCAAAAAAGCATTATTTTATACCAATAGTGTATTTTTGTATAAACCATGCAATAAATTACCTCTCATTATATGATACCGTATTCAAAAATAGATATATACAAAAACATTCAATCGATTTAATCATGATATCATTTTTAATGCTGAAATATTCAAATATTTTAACTATCATGAATAAAAAAATCTAATTGTTTTAATAAGATTCCATTGAGAAGAATCCGAATAACTATAGATAATATATAGAATATATATACCCAATTTTCTGAAATATTTCTTCATGTTCCTTCAGGAGACACTTAGACCTCTCCAAGACATATAGCTAGAGTTATCAATCAAAATTATTCTAGGATGAAAACACAAGTTGAAATATCTATATTGGAATCTGAAACATTAGTAAAAAATTAATTCTTTTAATGAACATTAGAAAATTCTTTCTATAAAAACCAATTTATCTATATGGGGTGAACCAATAAAATATATTTAGAATAATAATATATTTCTTAGTGTACCCTATGATTATTGAGATTGGAATGGAATCCTTATTTAGAACATGTATGTTTGACCAACTTTATGGTTTAGAATACTTCTCCAATATTGATCATCAATACTGGTATCATTATCAAATAATGAATGTTTAAAATCAAAATTTTAATTTTTGAAATAAGGTATTTTGACTTTTCTTTTTTTCATTTCCGTTAGTTTTAAAAAATCCCAAATTATATTTAATAATTTTAATAATATTAAATTTATAGATTAATTTAATAAACTTTTAACTGAATATAATAACTAATTTGCATTATACTTCCAGATATTTATAATGTGTGACGACCAAAATAGTCTTAAACTATCATCAACAATTATTTATTGGTTACTTATAAATTCTTATTATTTAAATTTTCATAAAATTTAAATCCATTGAAGAAGAAATACCTAGTTAGTGAATGATATTATACCATCTAGAAGGAGAAAGTTTATTATAATGGTGACACTATTATTTTGAAACAAATTTTCTAATTTTTAGATAACTAGTAGGATATGATTAGTTTTTTGTGACAAAATATTCGAGACAATAAATCATGGTAATAATATTTACATATACATAGGTTCAATAAAATTTTACATTCAGTATTTCTAAAACAATAAAAGAGTCAAATACATCAAATTATTTGTCTCATATGAAAATCAAACCATTGAAATGTGATAAGACTAAAATTAAAAGTAATTACTTAATTATATGACTTGGTTTTGAGCATATAAAATATTAAATGATGAAATTATATATGTATAATTTCCAAAATACTCATGATAATAATTTCCAAACTCATTAAATAAAGGTTTCTATTGTAATATTCAACTAACATATATGGATTTATGACCATATGCTGAATTTTTTGATATAAAAATTTAGTAAAAAACTAAAATTTAGTATTCTCACATAAATGAAAAAATAAGAAATATAGTTCATAGTTATATAAAATTTGTATTATGACAAAATGATTAAATATAAAAATATTATGGAAATATATTAGAATTTGTGATAGGTTGGAAATGATTAAATGTCCATAAAATGATCAGGATAAAAATATGTCCATTAATTATAGATATTGTAAAAAAGATTATATATCGTATAGAAAATCATCATCCTAATGATTATGTGGGAATATTATTGAATCATATAATGAAATGGCCTTATTATAAATAGTTTCCATATTATTCCCATATTAAATAATTATTTTTGTACATTGGGAAATCCTAGATCTACAGAGATACAATATGAAAATTTTTGTGAGATAACACTACGAGAGTGATTAAATGATATAAGAATGTGTGAATAATATGTCAAAAATTCATTGTCAAATAAAAATATTTAGATGTTTTTTTACCACAATCTCTTCATATGTATTGGTGAGAAACAATAATAATTATTTCATTAATGATCATTATATGTAATTCAGCAAAATTAATTTCAGAATATGTTTTTCCAAACTAACTATTTTTTACCATTCTATAATTATATTACCAAAATTCCATATTTTAAGCAAACTAATATAAATATTTATGAAGTTTAAATAATTCATGTTGAAATATTATAAATCATTTCATACTATGAAAAAATTATTTCACATATGTTTTGGAATAATATAATGGGAACAACATAAATTTTTAAATTTTAAAATCACTTATCATACTTCCATAGAGGATTGCTTTTATAAAAAATAAAACATTTTGAATATATGATGTTATAATTCTATATTTATTTATTATAATGTTGTGAATATCATATTCCTTTATTGGGAATGTTGTATGAAAAAATATCCATCAATATGAACTAAAATGGATGGATTTTAATCCAAGAAAAAAATGATGTTATAAACCACAATAATTTTTAAAAAAATATTAAAAAGGAAAATTTTGGGATAATAATTTTTTAAACATATAGTGAAAATCATAAGTGTAATATAAAAAAATCAAAAGACCAAATATATTGATAATTGTTTTATGCAAATTATTTCTGCAATTATTTGAACTTATCATGTTTGTGATCATTTATTAATTGATCTATCTATATAGAACTAATTATTTATATTTTTAGGTAATGAGAAGTTGTACCTAAGGTATTGTTATCCCAACAATGTTAAATACATTGAATGTGGGGGTGAATCAATGTTTGATGATTTAAAACAACTACACCTTTGGATATTGTTTCATTATGAAAAAAATACTTTTCCCTCTCATTCATGCAGAAATATATGAATAGAATTAAAATCATGTAGGATACACATTAATTTTTCTTGTTTCTCCTTCATAGTGTTATATACAAGGAGCATACAATAACAATGTGACAATGTACCAAGTCCACTAACGGTCACTAGTAGAATAAGGATGAGTCCATATCACTTCTCTTCCATTTCTCACTTCCATTACAATGATTAGGGATAGCTCACTGCATTCCCAATGGTCACTACCTGACTCTCATTCTATGGATCACTACTAGGGGAAATGATGAACTCTTTCGTCTTCATTTTCCCACTCCCCTAGATATGATTAAAACAAAGTTTATGGACATGTAGGTCCCTTCATTAGATATAATGAATACATTTAAAGTTGTTGATATATTCTATTTTAATGTCGTACTTTCCTCCAATTCATTAATACCACTTTACCAAAAATTCACAAGGAAATACTTTTTCAATACATTCATGATTCTCAATAACTATTCGAAGCACACATTTTTTTTAATATATACAATTACGTCACAAACCCACATCCATTCATGAAGTTCAAATAGCTGCTGTGAAACACAAAACATTTGTGAATCTCACATAGAGATAGAGTACTCCATTACATTCATGATTCATATAATTTTAGCCCTTCTTTTGTATACTTCACCATCTCTCTTTCATAATGTTTTTTTTTTCAAAAACACCCTTCACGAATATCCTTCACAATATTCGAGCCTATAGATTTTTGTTAAGGAATCAGTGACCTTTTTTATGGTGTAGAGACCTATTTACAGTTTTTTACTCTAATTCCAAAATAACACATCCTTTCTTCCACATTTTATGTGATATAATCTTATATTGTTCACGATTCAACCTATATTCATGACGAATAAGAGGAATTTCCCATTAATGAAGCATCTAGTAGTCACAAAGATTACCATCAGACCATTGGGAATTCATGATGTAAATTCATGAAAATAAAAAACTTCGTGAAACATACATCGAAAAACATATACATCATCAAACTAATTCGTATATATTATCATTATAAGTCCATAAAGGAAATCTATAGTTCATGATATTATCCTTCTCACATATTTTGGATGCTAAAAACATGGAAATCAATTGGAAACTTTGTCACCTTATGTACGCAATTTTAAATAATTCTTCCAGGGAATCTATTCCTCTATCATGGATCTTTTCCAACATTCCTAGTCAATAATATCTTTGTACTTAAATATTTATCCTTTGATAATTTCGTTTTGATCAAAGGCAATCAACCCAAAAATAATACAATGATGTCTTGAGGGAAATTTTCTAAATAGTACCCACCTTTAGGTTTGTTGAAAACTCTCCACATTTTGATACCTCATTAAATCATATAACATATTCTAACAATATTCATTTCTTATGATTCAGTTAGTGGCAAAAAATTTACTCTACCTTAGAATAGTCTTTTGAAAAAGTATTTTCCAACACTACTACCACTGAGTTTCTAGTCTCCTCATAACATTCACTCAGAAACTAGTCATTGTGTTATTGAATAAATTTATTATTTTATATTATGGTCACATAATTTATTTCAACTAATTTTTCATCATTTTTTGAACCATTTATATGATTTTCATTTTATATTGTGGCCTTTGAATATCCCATAATCTCCACATGAGTCAAACTTCTTATGTTTTTCATTGTTGATAATGAAACACTTAAATCCAATGATTTGAAATTATTTCAATGTTGAATTAATTCCATTCCACATATTTTATGGATTCATTTCTTCTTTAGAACAAAATAGTTCCATGCTATATATTTATATTAATGTCAATACTACTTCCTTACAGAATTTATCTGGTAAGTCATTTTATATAAGAATTAATTTTCCCATGTGGTTTATGATCTAATTTCACCTCTCAATATATCCATTGTGTTGATGAGTTCTTGATACTAAAAAATGATTCCTTATCCCATTTTTATAGATATAACATTACAGTTTATTTTTTGTGAATTCCAATCAATTATCAATCGGAAACATCATAATCTATTTTACAAGAATTATTTTAGTTTCTATTCAATAATTATTTATGCAACTGAACACATACCTTCTATAAAATTTAAAATAATATTTCCATCATGATGAAATCATGAATTAGTATAAATTAATACCCTTTCTTATCAAAGGTTATAGGTGGGATAATTTTTCATAAATCTACTTGAACCAATTCAAGCACTCAAGTTGACCTTTTCTCTTTCTCCTTATATACCATTCGGGTAATCTTCCATTGTTGAATAGAATAGAATGTATGATTATGATAATGTCATATATTGAAGGATATATAGTTTCATTACATTTTACAAAATCTACATCGTATTTTTGAAAAATATGGGAAAACCATTTATGCCACAACTAGTTTTATTGTAATCTAGATGATTTATACATATAATCATATCCACTAACAAGGTATAGATTTCCCTTCACCCGTCGTCCTTATAAAATAGAAGCACCATATATTCAGTTTAAAATAAAAATATTCTTATTAAATGATACATTATTCCCTGAGTCACATAATTCACTGACACTAATAACATTGTTACTAAGGCATTTAATAACTAATATATCACCATATATCATTTCTTTGGAAACAAATTTTTCATTTCATGAAACATTAATATCAAAAACTTCATTTTTTATAAAATTGAAAAAATATTACTTTTCATATTTTATACCATTAATAAGATATCTATTACCTTTAATATACGATGTTAATCCACTATCAAAGATTCATACAATAGAATACTCTTATTCATTAGGTTGAATCATTACAACAACTTCATTTTATTCTCTTTTCATATTGATTCATGTTTTTCCATTCATACCTAAAATTATATTACAATCATTAATTTCTTCTAATTGTTTTGTTATATCATCATATGAAAAGTTTTAAAATCAAATTTTCATTTTGAGATCATTTGATGATACATTGAACTATTTCATATAACCCCATTCATTCTGATTCAGAACATTTCTTTGAATTGTGGAAGGGAAATATATTACAATGTTCCTGTATCCTCTACAACTACAATATTTACCATCAAATGTTGTCCCAGAATTTTGAGTTTTATATTGATTCATATGTTCATCTGGTTCCCTTTTGAACATCATGGATATTGATACGACATTTTTGGATTATCACTTCAATCCACAACAATAACATC
Source organism: Viscum album (assembly GCA_963277665.1). Taxonomy (NCBI): domain Eukaryota; kingdom Viridiplantae; phylum Streptophyta; class Magnoliopsida; order Santalales; family Viscaceae; genus Viscum; species Viscum album. The sequence continues at coordinate 1,004,335,256 of OY728119.1, read as the reverse complement.
TCAATGTGATGTGCATTCTTATCTACCAATAATACACAACTTGTATACCTTTGGGTCCTCTAAATAATATAGACTAATTATTAACCAAATCAATATTCATGCTAAAATAATTCATTTTTAGTTTGACATCAACCATTACTACTTTATGTTTGATATCAAGCCCCATAAAAGCCTTTTTATTTCCATTTGTCTATTGATTCTGTTCTATAGAACCTCTATGCACTATATCCATCTATTATCAGTAATAATTATATTCTCTTCTTATTTTATACTGAGTGTTAAGAGTATTCTTGACCATTAACACTTTTTCACATGCTTACATCTTTAACATCATGTTCTTTGATACATTTGTTCATAGATTTTCAAGAGTTATTCACACTGTTTATTTTTATTTTTGTCATCGATTTGGAGAATGTAATCAAAATCCATTTTTATCAATTTGGAATTATGGCCTTTTTTTGTTCAATTTATTTATTTCTATTAGATTTATCATTTCCATGCTTCTGCATATAAATGTTTCATCCAAAAACAAATTTGGTTGGATTTCATTATATTGGCTTTCCAAACTTCTATCTCGTTAAGAGTGGAATTTAATTCACCTTGATATCTATTCATCCATAAAATTACTCTTCATCATTGTAACATTATTACCTTTTTTGTGATCTACCAACAACTTCCAATATACAATTTTCACTATGATCATTTTAGTTATTTGTCTCTTTATCATCATATTTTTATTAACCATCCTTTTTTTGTGAAGTAAATTATTCCTTTTAATGAAATTTATACATATTTTTTCAAGTCGTTCACATATGGTAGATACATATTCATGGGAATTTATTATTCATCCTCATCATATTCTTGAAACTTTTTGGGACACATTGATTCATGATTTCCAAACATTCCTCCTAGAACTCCTGAAATTGGGTTTTCCCTTTGAACATTTTTTTCTTATATGATTATTTGATTAAATGAATGATATCACCTCTTCTACCTTTTCTTATTTTAGTTTATCTTAAAAGGGTATATTTGTCATTTCCTCGAATTGGATCTCTTTTTACAATCCCTTTTCCACAACATATTTATCATCATTTCTTATTTCATATGTAATAAAATAACATTACATGTTATCCAAAATCATCACCATTAGATCATTATTCTCCAATACAAATTCATCCGAATTGAACTGAGGTGGATGTTTTCTGATGGTAGGATTAGAAATAGTTATATGTTCAATAACACATCTATGACCATAATTGAATTCCACAATAACATTTATCTGATCATAGAATATATTAAAATAATCATTTGGGTGAAAATTGAGATCTTGATAATTATTCCATAGAACATGAAGGTTTACTTCTCAAACATTTGAGTTACACACATTAATATTGAGAACATTTCCACAAATAAAATGTTATTACCTAAAAGACAGGAACATAATATATATTTAATGGTATAAAAACTCCATTAATGAATTTATTCCATTTTTGACAGCAACCAATTCCCTTTATTCAGCTCATGATTAGGCAACCCTATGAATACTAGCGAAAAGTCCTTGCATCACTATTATGAAGACATCCATCCAAAATGATCAAAATTAGTGATGGATCTAACTCATCTATAATTTAAAATTGTTCCAATTGAATATCATAATCCATTTATTATTTACATCCCTCATTGAAACCAATTAGAGAGAAACACTGAAATTAACATTTTCTCTAAATATAACTGTTATCCCAACTACATTAAATATGCTAATAGGTGGGGATGAATTATGTTGAGTAAGAATAAAAAAACGACAACTTGGGATATTTTTGCATTTTCAAACAAAAAACTAATGTATCATTCCCATATATTAGTATGGATAGAATAAAAAAATGCACGAGAAACAAAAAATTTACTTAGTTTAGCCACACTTAGCTATGTCCAAGGAACAAACAATGACAATGTTTTGACTAAAAAATCATTTACGAGTCACATACATAATCAGAATAAGTCAATATCAAAAATAATCCCATGCTCAATAAATTTACAATTTTTAGGGACAACTCCTTGCTTTCCCAATATGTCACTCCCTAACTCTCTTTCTACACCTCACTGCCAGTGGAAACGATAACCATATTCTTATTCCTTAACTAATTGTTGTGGAATGGATTCCCATATAAATTATGGATATGTATGACCCTTTATTAGAAATAATGAATATATATTATGTTGTATCTAGATCTTTTTTGAAGTCCCACATTCATCCAACAGATGAATACCACCCTAAATTCACTGGGCAATCCCTTTACAATAATTTTTCAATTCTCACTTCCTTCAAGAAGCTCACATCAATCAAAATGATTAAATAGACATTATAAAGCCTCATAATTTTGTAATGATAACATATCTTTAATTAAGAATATATATTAAATGAATCTCACTTATCCTTCTTGAATACAATTAATATCATGATGCATTCAATTTTTGGTCTGATTTCCTAGAATTTGCAAACACACATTCCTAATGACCATTTTATCAAGAACACCCATCACGAATATTCTACATTAAATGAGAAGCTACATATTTTTTTAGGGATTAAACTAATTTTATAGTGATTTTATAGTCTTATTTATTGTTTTTACATCTCACTTAAGAATATTATATATTCATCATTAAATTTTCAGAAATCTCTCCAATTGCATTTTAAATGGTCACTGTCTTCACAAAGAACCATGGAGATTTCCCCTTCATGAATCTTCACATATTCATGTATATTACCTCCAAACCATCATGAATCCATGATTTTCATTGGTGACAATTCAGACCTTCATAAAATTGCATTCATGAAACTCAATCCTCACGAAACACATGACATTACAAAATTTATATAAGCCCTTCAATGAAATACACCTTTACTATGAATTTTTCTTCCACTTATATGGAATCCAATCCATTTTCATTGATTTTTTAAATAATTACCAGTAAAAAATATCTATGGAAATCCAAAAATATCCTTAGAAACATGCTTTTTCATGAAAAACAATCAATCAAAAAAAAAACTATAGTGTAATCTTGAGGGAGATTCGCCGAGTATATATATTGAGAAATTTGGAAACACTGAGTACATAAAAAATAGATTTATAGTATACTATAAATTATATTCATTATTTTTTTATTATAATGATATATATAATCTGCTTAAAAATTGATTTTTTTTGTTAACCAATAATTTATTTAGTAAATTCAAGTATATATTTTATTCCATTAAACACCTTTCGCATAACCCATCCAATTATAGTACGGATGATATGAGCTACCCTCAAAGCCTACCACAAATATGTTATGTATTAGTGAAATGAATATAGGGTATAGAAAATTTTATGCCATACATTATTTAATCATATAAAATATTTAATTATTCACTAAACCTAATATAATATAGAAATATAAAAAAAAGCCTATAATAAAAAATTGATATATTATTCATTTATGATGAAATATTGAACAAATTATTTAATGTAATTACACAAAAATTAAATTTTTTCTATGGAATAAACACTAAAACCTATTGTAATACATGCCAAAATATACTACTTTACATCATTATCCTTTCATTATTGTTTTTATTTTGTTAAAAAAACATTGACTTATGGGTGAGAACACACATATAATGAGTGGTTTCCTACTTGAAAAAAATAATTCCAATAAATACTAATTATAATCTATATTATGTGCATAATTAGAAAAAATAACCTCATTCTATATCCAAATAAATATATAAAATATATAAAATATATTACAAAACCCCATTCATAAAATTATTTAATAATGTTTAATATTGAGAATATGAAGTTATATAAAATTAGGAAACACTCATCACTTACCCAGTCAATTTGTGACATTTGTATCTTCCCAAGGAATTTATTGGTGATACCAACACTTATATATGGACATATAAAATCAACATGAAGCATAAACACAAAATAAACTCATTTCATATACACATAATAGAATACCATTATTATATATTATTTTCCACATAAATATTTCTATATTTATCATAATCACAGCCATAATTTAACAGGTCATTACCTCCCAATGTGTGATAGAGTTTGGTGAAGAAGAGGAGAATTTATTTGTATATATAAGTAAATTCATAGATGTAAAATTCAATTTAAAACCCATATAATTATATCTATTTATTAACTACATTCATGCAGTGTTGACTAAGAAACTGTAAAACATTATATTAAATTTATATAGTTTTAATCACATTTTATGTGGTGCATCATATCATAAAATTTAAACCATATATAATAATTACATTATAACTATGATACCAAAAAAATGATATTATCTATTACCGATAAAAAAACCATCAAAGAAACCACACATGTTCAGCCCATTTCAGATTTTGTTTTCAACAACATTACTTATTTCGGACCATAATTAAATTATTATAAACATTACTTTTGAAAAGATTACTATTTTTATAATTCACTAATACCTTATAATTATTTATAATTAAAAATTGATTTATTAAATAAAATTTCCTACATATTAATTTAATACATTATATATATCATTTATTCACTATAACTATTCATAATAAATTATTATTTACTACATCCACTTATATTAGTATGCTTCCAGGTCAATGGAAACACCCAAAAACTATATTTTGTATCCACATTAATCAATTCCATGATAACAATAAACATAATGTAACACCCCAGGTAAATAAAGAATATGACATTTTCATATTTATCCCTTTTTGTGAATAAAATATTAATTTGACTTTAAAGGGGACGCTATGCTCGATGGCGTACCCAACACGCAACAACGAGTTTCTTGGGAATCTTACGTTGTACTCTAATAATATTATTTTAAATGGTAGTTAACATGTAGTCGTTTTATTTGCGGGAATGGATAGAAATAACTAAAATATGATTATATATGTTTTTAAATGTTTTTACATTTATCCAATAAAAGATAAAGGCTTAAAATACGGAAAGAATTCAATTTTAGGCGTATATGCCCTAGTTTTCACTAAAGGTTCACTTATCACCTTTTGATGTTGAACCATCATCAAATATAGTTTTTTTCACTCATAAACATTATTTTGGACCAAATAAAACTCTTATTAAGAATCGGGACATCAAATTTTACTTTGTGTAATTTTTTGGTATCTATCCGATAATGTTCATTTTTTTTAATGAATAGTGTAAAATGTTGTATTTTAATTCAAAACCAATTTTTAATCTAATTTATTTATATGATTATATTATATTTTGAATTGGTTTTAAAGTGAAATTAGAAAACATTTTTACCATTAAATCCAATAGTGGTCGTTGGAATCAATTTCACTTTGAAATCCGACCTAAACCAGTGTCAATCTTTTGATACTTATTGTTTCATAAAAACACGCTATTTGCTATGACAGCGGGAATTAATTATTAAATTAGTTAATGTGACTTATATTTTTTGAATTTTGTAAAATAGACTTCATTTTTGAAATCGTAATAACAAATATAGCTTAGGGTGAATTTTTGGTAATTTTCTGAAAAACATCAATTTTTGATGAATAGTGAAACCACTAAGTGGTAATCATGCAAACTGATTTTTCAGTTAAATGAAAGTTTACCACTAATGTGTATTGAATTTTGAAAATCCGACATACATGGTTGTCATTAAGAAGTAAAATGTGGTTCAATGAGATTAAAATAATTTTTTGGTGAATAGTAACTTATTAAGTTTTTAATCGCGATTAGTGGTAATTAGTGTGCTTTAAGGTATAAATAATGCTTTAATGATATGAAATGACCTAGACACATGTCCCAATCTTATTTTTTGTGTCATGGCCGACCATGACAAGCCATGGGTCAACTTGGGGACCCCATGGATCCACTTTGGATGGGAAATGACATAAATAACATTTTATTTAATGTAAAAGTAAAATTGACACAAACACGATATGTTTTACTAAAACAATTTTTAATTTGGGTTATACAAGTCATCATTTTGATTATAAATATTCATTGGAAAGATAAAAAGGTTTCCTACATCATAGTATTTTTTTTATAATTTTTAGACATTAAATAAATTAAATTATTTATGACATAATAATGACGCAGCGATGACATCATTATTTGACGATGTAAATAAAATGGAAAGATAATGTAACATAAATGACCTAAACATGTCCAAAACTTATTGGATGAGTGGATTTCTAAGCCTTATCACCTTATCCACGACTTATATCAATGTGGGACCTTTTAAAACCGAAACACATTTTCAAATAAAGTAATATTTCTTACTTTCCAAAAGTGCCCCTCCTCTCCTCTTATAAAAGGCCCCCACCTATACCTCATTTAACACACTCCTCAAGCCTTTGGCTCGGCCAACCCCTGCCCATTTACTCTCTCCACATCCCTCTCCTCATCCTAGAGGATTCCCTTTGGGCAGAATCCTTTCAAAGAAAGCCTTTAGGCTCAAATCAAAAGGAGTTACACTTTTAAAGGTAATTCATTCTCTCATGTTCATTTGTTTTATTTTGCTTCTCCAACCCCCTAAACTCTTTTTATTTACTTCTTTTGTAACAAAACCAGTATCTTAAATATACTAGGATGTTTTTATAAGATTTATTCAAGCTACACTCTCACACAACTACATCAAATGGTTAAAGAACATACGATTTCCATGGATGGTGAAATTCTGCCTCCCGAAATGATGATTGTTCAATACTAATTTAACACCTTCAAAGGTGGCCATTATGATGTCACTATTTTTATATATGATATATAATATGTTTATGTTTTATTTATGCTTCTGTATTTTTCATTTTTGTCTTACCTTTATGGCTTCCATTATGGGTATACGCGATATCTTCATTTAAGGAAGTGCGGACTACCGCCCGCTCAAAGTGATTTGATTCGTTAAATACCATATGTGGGATGTATAAAGGATGTAAATATGATATTATATATGATATTATACTGGAATTATAATATAACTTTATATCATTATTATTCCATTCTATAAAATACGAAATAGAAATGAAAGTAGCGTTCATGCGTACGTACGGCTTACCATCCCCATGAATGGTGCATTTCATTTCGTACCTCTAAATGATTATGTAATGTTATAAATGCATGCATGTACTGGATATATATTACATATATGATATCTAAATAATGAATAAAATTCTGGATATAATAAACATTTGGCCACACGAACAACATGTAATTGTAAGAAGTCCACTTTCGACTTAAGAACCAAATATCGGCAAAACAAATATTATTAACTTAAATGATTACATAATGTTTATGACATGGTAATAAGTGGTATAAAAGGAATAACGAACTTGAAAAAGGTTCTTAAGGAAGTAAAAATTAACTCAAGTTTATTATTCAGGAGATTAAAGAACGATCGAGTCAAGTCGGACCCGAGGTAAGGGATCCTACACCTCTCTTTCTTTTTAAGTACACTCTTTATGTCATTCATTTTATGCTCATATTTCTTATGATTGGGATGCTATTTTATATTACTCCTACTGTAATTATTATGTTCATATGATGAGAGACCCTATTTCCTCTCATAAATCATTTTTGGAAGTTTTGAGTGGCGCCGTTAGGCTGCCGAATTTTCGTAAGGGATTTTTCATCTCACTTTTATTCTCGTGAGATTTATGCTACATTTGCCACAAATTCCATTGAGTGGTGTATGTACTTCCCATTATTCTACTCTTTGTGTAATATAATTTCATTTATGAGTATTTACATCAATGATCTATTGTCCTTCTTTCATGGTGTGTATGTTTTGAAAGATACCCAAGTCGGTAAGGGAACCTTTCACCCTCCTCTTTTTTAAAAGACTTATTTTGTTGGGTCTTTTAATTTACATATTGTTATTTTGGGATATGTTATCATATATCCTTGTTGATGTAAATTTTATGTCCAAGTGATGAGATACTCTTTTTATCTCTCATCAACTCTTTTTGATGTGATGCCGTTAGGCTGTCAAGGGAACTTTTTAACCCAATTTCGATTTCTTTGGGTTCAACATGTAGTCATTGAATATGTCATCCATTGAATATGTGTGAATGAACTTTTATTTTTTTACACTTAATATCCACTTATATTGGGTGTATTTATATTTGTCACACATATTTTTGTGATTGATTTGTCCTTAATTTAAGGATACCTTCTTTATAAGGGATTTCATTACATTTGACATTTCTATTGAGGGTTCATTGTTGTTATGAACCAGTTCACTCTTATATGGTGTATATACTGTCCTTTGGAGTATTATATCATGAATCCTTTTATTCTCATGATATTATAAAGTTCTGACTAAATGTTATTCCTCGATTATTGTATTCAAGTGTCTCTAATTTTGGTAAAACCACTTTAACCAAAATATCGTTTTAAATGTTTTAATTATTTGTTCTTATTGATATCCATGTTTTCAAAATGGTTTTAAGGATTTATTTATATGGATATTAATGGTTTAAAATGTTAAAAGCTTCAAGGTGGTATGGGACACTTTGATTCAAAAATCTCTTTATTAAATGTTTTAAATGGTTTTGGAAATGTTTTCTTTTTGAATGGATTCATTATTTCAATATCCTAAAATGTTATATTGCGATTGAAATGTGGAAATGTCATGTTTCCTTTATTCATGTTTATGTGATACGATTATGTTATGGTTCTTGGGAATTGTTATGAAGAACGGGTGGTTCCGTGATAAACTAAGGGCGGGTGAGCCCGATATAGCTCTCCAATGCATTGGGTAACACAAAGGAGTGAAACGTTAAGGTTTCTCCAAAGAGATTTAGGGAATATACTGTGATGGGTATTCCAAACATAACCAAGAGGGTTACTCCCTACGTAAGAATGTTATGAATGCCTCAAGTTACCTTTATGTCTTATGTTTTCTATGAGTTATTCATGATTTGATATGCCTATGTTTTATGGGTAAAGTATGATTTCATTCTTATGTATATATGAACTCATGTTTCCTTTCCATATTTTTATAACCCTTACTGAGCTTTTTATGCTCATCCCAAGTTTTTGAAATGTTTTTCACAGGTCAAGGGAAAGGTACATGATGTGATGATAGTGTCAAGGATGTGTCAAGAAAGAATCCTTGTTTTATTTTAAATAGGTTTCCGTTGATGGGAAGAATTAATATTGTCTTTTATGTAACCAATCTGTTTAAATGTGGAATGTAATGCAAGTTTCATGATCTAATTCTCTAAAACTCTAAACCTGAAAAGATCCTCAATGTTAAATCTTGTAATAACTCAAGATTAAGTAAGGTTTAAGGCTGGGGCCTTATAGTTGGTATCAAAGGTCGGTTTAGATAACTTTAGAGGTTAGGGTATTCCTTAAGCATAATTGACAATTACCATAATGGTTAGGATTTCAGAAAGAGTCTTAGTTTTAGATAAAGTGAATGAGTAAGTATATCTTATTGTCTATCTTACTCATTAGTACCTGATGGTTTTGTTGATATACTCACACTGAAATTTCTATTTTTAGTGAATTGATGGATCTAGCAGGCACCAAAGAGACAACAGGTTTGAAGGAAACTGTGGTGGTTCTCTGATTAAGATATTAGATAAAATGGAGGATTCAATGAGGAAACTCGTGGTTGTTCTAAACCAAATATCAAGGAGTCATGATCAACCACTTCAACCTTGGTGAGTTCTCTAATGCATCAGGTACGAGATGGCCAATTCGATGTGGAAATTCAGGTAATAATTATTAAGGTAACCATTAGGGTTTATAAGATACTTAATTTTTAGGTAATTATGGGTTACTCTATGATATGATGGAAAATGAAAGGAATGAGATAAACTTGAGGTTAAAATATGTTATGATTATTCTTGAAGATTTTATCTCATTTTGGGGAATGTTTTAAGAATTATATAGTTTTGGAAAAAGGACATCACGTAGACCGTGTGACATCCCGTCGCGTCGGACAAAGCTGCGGGAATCGAACCCACAACCAATGTGCGACTGGTATTTATCGCCTACCACTGGACTACGTGATGTCCCTGGTTAGTTTGAATGATTCTTTCTAGTTATATGATTTTATGAATTAAGAGTAAGTTGATTTTGGGTTATTTATGAAAATGATTATCCTATCATGAAGGATATGTGATTAGGTTAATTACTTTTCAATACGAGACTTTAGGAGCAACTGATGTTGTTTGGAGATAAATGTTACGATTTAACTTGGAAGACTATGTGACTAAATCCTTCAAATATTTGGGTTTCAATCTTATTTTGGTTCACTTTGAAGAATTTTATGGACAAATTGTTTATCTAATGGTCCTCGTTGAACTTTGGGTTTTGTTGGACAAATTTTGGAGATTAAGAATAGATTTTCTTTTTATAAAGGGTTATCCTTTTCTGGATTATCTGAACTTGTACTAGCCTTTTTGGTTTTGGTTTTGGTTAAAGTCTAAGGACATGGGAATTATATAGTTCAATTTTATGGATTAGGTGATTCTCTAGAAGTTGATTATAGTACTCTTAATGTGAACAAGTCTTCCCAAATACTCGTCTTTTAGAGATAATATGAGTTTGTGTAAGGAATCTAATAAAAGTTGAAAGTCAATATGATAAGTGATTATGTTTCCTTATGAATAAATTCCTCAATAAAAAGTAACTTAAAAAAAAAATTTGTCTATTAACTTTTCCTACTGGGGAATCGAATACCGTTTAACCCATCACATGTTTGTGATTTTCTCGTGGTTAACTTTTTCCTAAACATGTTTTCTATCACTCTCCATCAGAACATGACCCTTTGTTTTTTTCCTCCATGTCTATATTTTCATACTTGGAATCCTAGTATGGGTTAACTCGGGTGACCTCTGTACTTATCTTTCTTTATTTTAAAGTGATTGTTTTACCGACTCTTGTTCCGATGTGGGACTTTCAAGGATGTTTCCAAGCACAATTTTAAAATTGCGAGGACGCAATTCCAAAAAGGGGGGAAGGATGTAACACCCCAGTTAAATAAAGAATATTACATTTTCATATTTATCCCTATTTGTGAATAAAATATTAATATGACTTTAATGGGGACGCTATGCTTGATGGCGTACCCAACACGCAACAACGAGTTTCTTGGGAATCTTACGTTGCACTCTAATAATATTATGTTAAATGGTAGTTAACATGTAGCCGTTGTATTGGCGAGAATGGATAGAAATAAATAAAATATGATTATATATGTTTTTAAATGTTTTTACATTTATCCAATAAAAGATAAAGGCTTAAAATACGGAAAGAATTCAATTTTAGGCGTATATGCCCTAGTTTTCACTAAAGGTTCACTTATCACCTTTTGATGTTGAACCATAATTAAATATAGTTTTGTTCACACTTAAACATTATTGTGGACCAAATAAAACTCTTACTAAGAATCGGGACATCAAATTTTACTTTGTGTAATTTTTTGGTATCTATCCGATAAAGTTCATTTTTTTTAATGAACAGTGTAAAATGTTGTATTTTAATTCAAAACCACTTTTTAATCTAATTTATTTATATGATTAGATTATATTTTGAATTTGTTTTAAAGTGAAATTAGAAAATATTTTTACCATTAAATCCAATAGTGGTCGTTGGAATCAATTTCACTATGAAATCAGACTTAAACCAGTGTCAATCTTTTGATACTTATTGTTTCATAAAAACACGCTATTTGCTATGACAGTGGGAATTAATTATTCAATTAATTAATGTGACTTATATGTTTTGAATTTTGTAAAATATACTTCATTTTTGAATTCGTAATATCAAATATATCTTAGGGTGAATTTTTGGTAATTTTCTGAAAAACTTCAATTTTTGATGAATAGTGAAACCACTAAGTGGTAATCAAGCAAACTGATTTTTCAGTTAAATGAAAGTTTACCACTAATGTGTATTGAATTTTGAAAATCCGACATACATGGTTGTCATTAAGAAGTAAAATGTGGTTCAATGAGATTAAAATAATTTTTTGGTGAATAGTAACTTATTAAGTTTTTAATCGCGATTAGTGGTAATTAGTGTGGTTTAAGGTATAAATAATGCTTTAATGATATGAAATGACCTAGACACATGTCACAACCTTATTGGTTGTGTCATGGCCGACCAAGAAAAGCCATGGGTCAACTTGGGGACCCCATGGATCCACTTTGGTTGGGAAATGACATAAATAACATTTTATTTAATGTAAAAGTAAAATTGACACAAACATGATATGTTTTACAAAAACAATTTTTAAGTGGGTATATACAAGTAATATTTTTGATTATAAATATTCATTGGAAATATAAAAAGATTTACTACATCATAGTATTTGTTTTATAATTTTCAGACCTTAAATAAATTAAATTATTTATGACATAATAATGATGCAGCGATGACATCATTATTTGACGATTTAAATAAAATGGAAAGATAATGTAAAATCTATGAACTACACATGTCCAAAACTTATTGGATGAGTGGATTTAGAAGCCTTATCACCTTATCCACGACTTATATCAATGTGGGACCTTTTAAAACTGAAACACATTTTCAAATAAAGTAATATTTCTTACTTTCCAAAAGTGCCCCTCCTCTCCTCTTATAAAAGGCCCCCACCTCTACCTCATTTAAAACACTCCTCAAGCCTTTGGCTCGGCGAACCCCTACCAATTTACTCTCTCCAAATCCCTCTCCTCATCCTAGAGGATTCCCTTTGGGAATAATCCTTTCAAAGGAAGCCTTTAGGCTCAAATCAAAAGGAGTTACACTTTTAAAGGTAATTCATTCTCTCATGTTCATTTGTTTTATTTTGCTTCTCCAACCCCCTAAACTCTTTTTATTTACTTCTTTTGTAACTAAAACAGTATCTTAAATATACTAGGATGTTGTTATAAGATTTATTCAAGCTACACTCTCACACAACTACATCAAATGGTTAAATAACATACGGTTTCCGTGGATGGTGAAATTCTGCCTCCCGAAACGATGATTGTTCAATACTCATTTAACACCTTCAAAGGTGGCCATTATGATGTCACTATTTTTATATATGATATATAATATGTTTATGTTTTATTTTTTCTTCTGTATTTTTCATTTTTGTCTTACCTTTATGGATTCCATTATGGGTATACGTGATATCTTCATTTAAGGAAGTGCGGACTACCGCCCCCTCAAAGTGATTTGATTCGTTAAATACCATATGTGGGATGTATAAAGGATGGAAATATGATATTATATATGATATTATACTGGTATTATAATATACCTTTATATCATTATTATTCCATTCTATAAAATACGAAATAGAAATGAAAGTAGCGTTCATGCGTACGTACGACTTACCGTCTCCATGAACGGTGCATTTCATTTCTTACCTCTAAATGATTATGTAATGTTATAAATGCATGCATGTACTGGATATATATGACATATATGATATCTAAATAATGAATACAATTCTTGATATAATAAAAATTTTGGCCACACGAACAACATGTTATTGTAAGAAGTCGACTTTCGACTTAAGAACCAAATATCGGCAAAACAAATATTATTAACTTAAATGATTACATAATGTTTATGACATGGTAATAAGTGGTATAAAAGGAATAATGAACTTGAAAAAGGTTCTTAAGGAATTATAAATTAACTCAAGTTTATTATTCATGAGATTAAAGAACGATCGAGTCAAGTCGGACCCGAGGTAAGTGATCCTACACCTCTCTTTCTTTTTAAGTACACTCTTTATGTCATTCCTTTTATGCTCATATTTCTTATGATTGGGATGTTATTTTATATTACTCCTACTGTACGTATTATGTTCATATGATGAGAGACCCTATTTCCTCTCATAAATCATTTTTGGAAGTTTTGAGTGGCACCGTTAGGCTGCCGAATTTTCGTAAGGGATTTTTCATCTCACTTTTATTCTCGTGAGATTTATGCTACATTTGCCACAAATTCCATTGAGTGGTGTATTTACTGCCCATTATTCTACTATTTGTGTAATATACTTTCGTTTATGAGTATTTACATCAATGATCTATTGTCCTTCTTTCATGGGGTGTATGTTTTGAAAGATACCCAAGTCGGTAAGGGAACCTTTCACCCTCCTCTTTTTTAAAAGACTTCTTTTGTTGGGTCTTTTAATTTACATATTGTTATTTTGGGATATGTTCTCATATATGCTTGTTGATGTAAATTTTATGTCCAAGTGATGAGATACTCTTTTTATCTCTCATCAACTCTTTTTGATGTGATGCCATTAGGCTGTCAAGGGAACTTTTTAACCCAATTTCGATTTATTTGGGTTCAACATGTAGTCATTGAATATGACATCCATTGAATATGTGTGAATGACCTTTTATTGTTTTACACTTAATATCCACTTATATTTGGTGTATTTATATTTGTCACACATATTTTTGGGATTGATTTGTCCTTAATTTAAGGATACCTTCTTTATAAGGGATTTCATTACATTTGACATTTCTATTGAGGGTTCATTGTTGTTATGCACCAGTTCACTCTTATATGGTGTATATACTGTCCTTTGGAGTATTATATCATGAATCCTTTTATTCTCATGATATTATAAAGTTCTGACTAAATTTTATTCCTCGATTATTGTATTCAAGTGTCTCTAATTTTGGTAAAACCCCTTTAACCAAAACATCGTTTTAAATGTTTTAATTATTTGTTCTTATTAATATCCATGTTTTCAAAATGGTTTTAAGGATTTATTTATATGGATATTAATGGTTTAAAATGTTAAAAGCTTCAAGGTGGTATGGGACACTTTGATTCAAAAATCTCTTTATTAAATGTTTTAAATGGTTTTGGAAATGGTTTCTTTTTGAATGGATTCATTATTTCAATATCCTAAAATGTTATATTGCGATTGAAATGTGGAAATGTCATGTTTCATTTATTCATGTTTATGTGATATGATTATGTTATGGTTCTTGGCCATTGTTATGAAGAACGGGTGGTTCCGTGATAAACTAAGGGCGGGTGAGCCCGATATAGCTCTCCAATGCATTGGGTAACGCGAAGGAGTGAAACGTTAAGGTTTCTCCGAAGAGATTTAGGGAATATACTGTGATGGGTATTCCAAACGTAACCAAGAGGGTTTCTCCCTACGTAAGAATGTTATGAATGCCTCAAGTTACCTTTATGTCTTATGTTTTCTATGAGTTATTCATGATTTGATATGCCTATGTTTTATGGGTAAAGTATGATTTCATTCTTATGTATATATGAACTCATGTTTCCTTTCCATATTTTTATAACCCTTACTGAGCTTTTTATGCTCATCCCAAGTTTTTGAAATGTTTTTCACAGGTCAAGGGAAAGGTACATGATGTGATGATAGTGTCAAGGATGTGTCAAGAAAGAATCCTTGTTTTATTTTAAATAGGTTTCCATTGATGGGAATAATGAATATTGTCTTTTATGTAACCACTATGTTTAAATGTGGAATGTAATGCAAGTTTCATGATATAATTCTCTAAAACTCTAAACTTGAAAAGATCCTCAATGTGAAATCTTGTAATAACTCAAGATTAAGTAAGGTTTAAGGCTGGGGCCTTATACATAATATGTAGATATTATATAACTATATTAATAAACCATACGCAATGATTTCCTATACCACAAATAATATATAATTTTTTCCAACAATAATATAATAAAGTATCATTCACATATTGATTCTTTATATGAATTTAAATTTTATTCTTAATAAATCAATGATAAAAAAAATTCAGAAATTCAAATTTTTCAATACCATACAATTATTTGAATTATAATGGCAAATTTAAATAATTAATCCATATATTAATAATTAATTTTAGTAATGATATTTCTATTTTCACAATATCCATGGAACAATAAATATATCAAGAATAATATAAATGATATAAAACTATTTTAAACCGATTCCTTATTTATACCAATAATTAATTATTGTTATTATTATATGTTACGTCACATATACCATTTTGAAACTAATATATCATATGAAAACCTATGAAATCCTATATCTATGAATGATTATGAATCACCCACATTGAATGTAAGCATGAAAAAACACAAAATATAATTATTAAATGGAAAGAGTTATCCAATCCTCTAAAATATCCCATGAATAATTAAATCAACCTAAAATATATCACTCATATTTTAATCATCCACTACATACATGCATCTATAGCAATCACATTTCAAGAAGAATTTGAAAATTATGGGAGATATAATAGGATAGCGATAAAAAGAATATTAAATATCCTAAAAATTATCTTAAAAGTAAAATAATAAAGGATCAACCACAAGTGATTTATTATTTAAAAAACATATTATTGGTTGATTTCATGTCTCTTGGAAGGGATGAGTGAAATATAGTGTCATTTGTGTAATGATTCTATCAACAAGATGGTGGTTGTGGTGGGATCATATAGGATACAACATTGTTTTGTTTTGGAGATTGTCTTATAATGTTACTATATTCATTGAATTGCATATAATAAAGATTAGAGTTTTTGGTGTCACTATTTATCTTTAAGTAGTTTCCTAATTAAAATAGGTTGTTCTAAACATATAAGGAGTTTTCACTTTCCTATCTTCCTCTTTATAGGTGGATATAGTGTAACATTAGTTTAAATCATTGATATCAGTTGTTTTTATCCCTTTACCATTCCTTTTGAATCCACATTATATCATGGGTTAAGAGATGATCAAATGTGTTAGCCTGATTTATAGGATCTTACTATGAGACGAAGATAGTTCAATATGATTTTCAATTTTCGGGCCAATATTTAAACAAATTTATTTTGTCTTTTGTTTGTAAAATATTTATTATGTGTGAATTTAAAGGGTTTCGTCATCGTCATGGGAAATGAATTACAGATCTTTTATATTACATAATCATATAAATTTTTACGTGCTTTGGATGTATTCATCTTCACTCACATATCCTTCAATATTTAATCAACCTAATAATATCTACTGGAGATCATTGGTCATCGTTTATTTGTGTTGATCCTACATATTATATAGACAATTCATTAGTAACTAGAGTCTAGTTTATTCTTCTTCGTTGGTTGTTTTTCTCACAGTTCACCCATGTCGTAGTATAAATATTAACTTAATAATGTTTTTATGGGTTCCATTGACGCTTATATTTGATTATACCATTGAAGTTAAACTTAGGGATCAATTATTCCTTTATAGATTGGTGGATAGAGATCATATTCCATTCATGGTTGTAGAATGTTTAATTGTTTTTTATATGGTAGTGTTTTTGAGGACATTAAATTATATTTTCATTTTTTGGAATAATTTTTTTTCTTTTTTTGACTGTTTGAATAACCTTAAATAATATATTTCTATAGATAATAATGAATCAAACTCTTATTTTGAACTAGTGTTTCGATTCGATATTGTTGAATCCACTTTATATTTCCTAGTTTTTTTCTTATCAATTTTATTTATTCATTTTTTAAATTTAAATGATGAAAGTGATAAAATCAATTAAAAATAATAATAATGATGAAATGGTTAATTAATGGGGAATGTGAATCTTGACTACAATTCTATAATTAATCTATCAAATAGAGAACTATATCTTGAGAAACTATATTGGTTTTTGTTACATTTGTTACATGTTGGTGATAATTTACTTATTGTGGAAACCTATTAAAAACGATTCCATTAAATCATTCTCATAATGGAAATTATTCAATCTAGAGGAAACTTTTTCGAGAATGTACAATCCCATTAATCATTTTTATACTCTTGTATTCCTTTTTATTATAGTTTTGTTCCCCATGAGTTTGAAAATCATATAATGAATTTTTAGTTTTTTTTTGTGTTTGAGATTATAAGAGAAAACATTCTTGAAGTCATTATTAACTATTCTGGATTAGATATTGAGAAAGGTTTGGATGATATAAGCATGTATATGGGTTTTTATGTGGTCCATTTGTTGAGATTTGGTTGATGTGGGGATTTATTTCATACGTTTTAGTTAGAGTTTCTTGTTCTTTGATCATTATATTAGGGTTTTATGAGATTATTGGATTTTTAAAGTGGGAATCCGTCTTGGATTTGTTTTCTATTGCATATCCCACTTATATATTGATATATTTCTGATTTCAAACATTCGATGGTAGTTAGAATATGATGATTTATTTCATCTCCCTTGTGGTATATTATGTGGAATCCTACAGTAATAGTTTTAGGGATGGTAAATGAATTAATATTAACCAAATATGAATGGTTTTTCTTTTGGTACTAGTGAATAATAGAAACAATATGATAGTTGGAATAAATAATCTTAGATAGTATTATGATAATATTTAGTTTAACTATCAATTTAAAAACATGTTTGATTGTTATGAATTAAAATGATTAAATTAAAAATTTTAGGGGGATAATAATTTATGATTATGTTTTTTGAATTTTTAAAGGAATGATTTTTAATTTAGAAAAATTAATTAGGGATTTTTAATAGTTTTGAAACATTATTATTTTTTCAATTTGGGAATATAATTCCTAGAACATTATGGTTTCATTTGGGTGTCATCTGGGATGATAGCCACAATATATTACAAGGCTAGGTTGTTTCCATTAGTTTGGCTGTGTGATGTATATTTCATTATCTTTGGAAATTTTATATGACCTGCTATATGATTTGGGAGGGAAACAAAAACCAAAAATTATTTAGTTTCATGTGTTTTAATCAAAATTATATTAAAAAATGGAATAGGTCAAGGACTTATCCCACATTCCCATTATCTATTGGGATGTAATATAATTTCTATTAAAATTGATGTTGTAGTGGTTTACTGTATATGTTTTGATATTACATGGGTTTTGATGGATCATAGATGTATTTTACATTTTTTATGACATAGTAATTTCAAGTTATAGTATATCTGTAATGCCCCGACCCCAGTTACCCAGAGTCGGTGCATTATTACATAACATTGGCATGATCACAAGAAAGATCAAATCTCGAAAGACCGATTGGTTTAGTAGCCTTGGAAACACTAGATATATTCATAAGTTTTACATTACATCATAAAATGAAAAACTACTACAATAACATAATGTCTCCATAATCCACACTCATATCCCCACATAATATCCCTGCAGGTCATTCATAATTTACTTCTTCACTTCCTGGGAAAAATAAAACATAGAAAAGGGGTGAGCTCAAATGCCCAGTAAGGATAACAATATAGCGGAAACATTCATAAATAAGAATAAATATTTAAGGCAATGTATAACTAAAACAAAAGCCTTTTAAACATTAACTTTCAACATGGTATAGCATAAATAAAATGAAATAATTCCATTTACTTATTCACATGGATATTCTACTAATCGAATAATCACATGCAAAAATAAATAACCACTTTCATAATGTTGGAATGCATAATGCCAGACTATCATAACCACATAGTCAAGGCCTCGTGCCAAGACTACAAATAAGATTTTTTCAAGGCCTTTTGCCAAGACACTAGTTTGTCTCATGAGACCTACTGATGCATCGAGGAGCTATATCAGGCTCCACCCGTCACTTATTAAGTCCAATGCATTCCCATATGAAAAGGTTTAAACATAACATAAACATTCGTATTAAAACTAGCATACGAAATGTCAATAATTTCACCATAAACTATGAATGGTATAAAAATAGCACATCCATAGTCAAACATATCACAAAACCTTCAATACAATATAGAAGTTTTGTATCATAATAAATCAACTTCAAATAATCTTAAAATTCATCAAAGGATGTTGACATAGATGAAATCAAAATTCTTTTTAAAAAAATATTCTCCTTTTATTTTGAAATAATTTAAGATCCATATAAAATAAAACATTTTCTTTGAAAATATTCTTATAAGCTTGTAAGGGAAGCTTTGAAGATTTTATAACGGCAGAAAATAGCCGCACCCGCCGTATAAGTTAAAAAAACATTCTTACCTTAATTCTGTCAAAAAGGTTAAAAAGGACCTTGTTTTGAAAATGACCGAAAGATTCCTTTATAAACCACTTATAAAAGTCGAAAAGGGTATAAATGACTTTAACTCATATTCTAGTAAATAGTAAAAATGTTTTGAAATGCATTTTTAAGAAACATGGATGTGGATGATAAAGAGATCCCAGTAGATTATTACGTATAAACAACCTTGGATAATGAAGAGGTTGTAAAGTAAACCCTTACCTTGTACTTTTCCTTGGTTGGGTAGGTTAACCTCCTGTATAATGGTGAAATAATGGTTACTAAATTATAAAATAATCATATACATTAATATGATATCATATATGATCTTTTAATATCGATTTATAATAATATCTTAGTATTATCGTTGTTTCGGGTGTTAACTCACTTGTTTTCTTTTATATGTTTTGTTACGTAAGACATTTTTGTAAAGGATAGGTTGTATATTATTCATATCCAGAATGATATCATCTCCTTAAACATCATTTTTAAATCATCAAATGATAATTATACTTGAATGGATACGATGGAGAATGAATCTCATCGGGTTCGTGGAGACGGTAGTCTGTACGTACGCACGAGCGACAATATCATTCTTTCGATATTAGAATAATATATAAATGGATGGTATATCATATATACAGAATCATTAACATGTTATATTTATTATTTACATGAGTTACACATCATTATTATACCCATCCAAATAATATTATATTGAATAACAATTACACCACGACGTGGAGACGGTAGTCCGTACGTACGCACGTATGGTGACACGTTATTCAAAGGGTGGATAGAATACTGAATATGGTTGTACCATATTTATAATAACATCACAGTATATGTAAGATACTGGAGTAATTATTTTAGAATGGTAAGAACAAAGAAAGTGGAAGTGGAAGAAGAAAGGAACTTGGAAAAGGGTGGTGAAATCATTACCTCTTCTTCGGGTTCTTCCTTTTGATTTGATCAAAAAGGATCCTTAGATTGGCTTTATGATCAAACTAAGGTCTATAGGTTGTAGTGAGGGATGTTGGGAGAGTATTTGGGCAGAGTTTTGCCGAACCAAAAGGCTTTGAAGGTGTGAAGAAATGAGAAGGAGGAGTGCCCGTTTATAAGAGGGGTGAGGGGCACCTTTGGAAAAGCTAGAAATATTAATTTATAATAAATTCATATTCGGGTTCTAATGGCTCCAAAGTTGATTATTAAAAGGTTAAGGTGGGGATAGGTCGAAAACCACTCAACCAATAGAATTTAGACAGGTTTGGGTACTTATATTAACCTTATCATTAAGTATTAACTCTAAGTTAATTAGTTTCACTTTTACAATGTCTCTTTGTATTTTTATATAATATGGTTAATAAACATACTATATACATCCAAGAGACCCCCAAGTGGTACATTAATGATTAACCTATCTTGATATAAGTCTCTTGTACGATCCTTAGATTTTTAGGAATTTAATATCAATTAATAATATAATATTTGTTTTAAGAACTCTTTTATGTCAAATTTGACACTTTTCAATAGTTGATTTTTGTGAAACTCATAACAGATTGATTACTTCGAAAAAAGTCAATTACATAAATCCTAAAATATCATATTATCCTGGAAAATTAGTTTAATTCATTAAAAGTTTCATATTATAATTATTTGGGTATTTATAATATCAATTATTTTAATTTTTCACTATTATAGTAATTACTGCATCATCATTGTGTCATAAATAAAATAAATTATTTAATGTCTAAAAATTATAAATAAAATATCATTATGTAGGAAATCTTTTTCTCTTTCTAATGAATATTTATAATCTAAAATCCAACATATATAACCCTATGTAACAATTGTTTTACTAAAAGATATATGCTTGTGTCATTTTTGTATTCATTTTAACTTAATTAAAATAAAGTGTCATTATCACTTACAAGTGGATCCATGGGGTCCCAAAATAGACCCAAAGATTCCCATGGTCGACCATGTATCAACCAATAGGGTTAAGACACGTTTTAGGGTAATTTAGTATTATTATAATATTATTTTTTAACCCTTATTTACCGGATTTACCCTTAACCATGGTAAATAAAATATTTACCGCAGTAATTATTCAAAATGTCTAAAAATAAAAGTTACCCATTTACACAATTTGAACATCCTGATTCCAAATATGGAGTCCATTTTCCTAAATTCAAAACACAGAAGTGGCAGAAATTAATTTAAAATTAATTCCCGCTGTCAAAACAAAAAGCGTGTTTTTAAGAGATAAAAACTATCAAAAGATTGACACTTGTTTATGTTCGGTTTAATTGTAAAATTATGTCCAATGACCAAAATTATATTAAATGGTAAAAATATATTCTAAATATACTTTAAAACCACTCAAATTCATAATTTATCACTATTAATTATTTTGATTAAAAAAGTTGTTTTTAATTAAAACTTAGTAATTTTCACTATTCATCAATATATGAAAGTTATCCGAAATGTACCAAAATTTCACCTTAGGCTAAATTTGATATTCCGAATCCAAAAATGAAGTCCATTTTCAAATATAAAATATATATAATTTCAAAAAGTAGGTATTACTATTCATAACGGCTAGTTTGATTAGTTATGGTGTGTTAGAACTCGGTGTTGCGTACAACACACGCTATCACATTATTCAAAGAGAAGCGTACCGTAGAAGATTGGGGTGTTACATTCTCCCCTCCTTCAAATAATTGCGTCCTCACAATTTCTAGGGTATTACTGCATAAAAATAATCGGGTGGTTCTTCATCATAAGTTCCTCGGGTTCCCACGTTGCCTCTTCCATCTTATGGTTTCTCCACAAAACTTTTACCAGACGCGTCGTCCGGTTTCTCAGCACTTGTTCTCTCGTATCAAGAATCTTGACAGGCTCTTCACAATAAGACAGATCGGGTTCCAGTTCTAATTCCTCATAGGTGAGTACATGCGTCGGATCAGGCATGTATTTCCTCAATAGAGATACGTGGAACACATCGTGAACTTTGGAGAGACTTGGCGGCATTGCCAATCGATAAGCTACAACCCCAATTCGTTCTAGAATTTCGAAAGGTCCGATGTACCTGGGACTCAATTTACCTTTCTTACCAAAACGTATGACTCCCTTCCACGGAGATACCTTCAGGAAAACATGATCAACGACTTGAAATTCCAAATCCTTCCTTCGA
The DNA here is from genome assembly GCA_963277665.1 of Viscum album. Lineage (NCBI taxonomy): Eukaryota > Viridiplantae > Streptophyta > Magnoliopsida > Santalales > Viscaceae > Viscum > Viscum album. The sequence goes on along the minus strand of OY728119.1, from coordinate 1,004,312,026 downwards.
TTATCGGCATAGCTCTTCTGCCTACTTTGAGATGCTTTGATGTGATTTTGGATTACTTTCACCTTTTCCACCGTTTCCTCCACCAGTTCTGGGCCTACAAGTTTTCTTTCACCAACGTCATCCCAACAGGTTGGTGTACGACATCTCTTTCCGTATAACGCTTCATATGGTACCATCTGAATACATGAATGGAAGCTATTGTTATAGGAAAATTCTACCAGAGGTAAATATTGATCCCACATACCCTGAAAGTCAAGTGAGCAAGATCTCAACATGTCTTCTAAGGTTTGAATAGTCCGTTCTGATTGTCCGTCTGTCTGAGGGTGGTAAGCAGTGCTCAAATTAAGTTCAGTATCTAGGGATTTCTGAAGACTTTTCGAAAATCTTGAAGTAAAATGGGGATCACGATCAGAAACAATCGATAGGGGTACACCATGAAGTCTCACAACTTCATTAATGTATAGTCTTGCTAGACGTTCCAGGGGTAGATCTTCTCTTATAGCAAGAAAATGTGCTGACATGGTAAGACGATCAACAATAACCCATATTTCATCGTTCCTTCTAGGAGTCTTTGGTAGCCCCATGACAAAGTCCATCGTAATATTGTCCCATTTCCACTCCGGTATGGGAAGAGGTTGCATGACTCCTCCAGGCTGTTGCCTTCCAGCTTTCACTTGTTGACAAACCATACATCTTGACACAAAATCAGCAATCTCCCTCTTCATGTTGTCCCACCAAAAATGTTCCTTCAAATCTCTATACATTTTGGTGCTCCCAGGGTGTATAGAGAAATTGGAACTATGAGCATCATCTAGCAATTCCCTTTTTAGATCAGGTATATTGGGAACACAAAGTCTCTTCTCGAATTTCAAAATTCCATCTTCATACACAAAGTCTCTCAATCTCCCATCATTCACAGCTTTAATCTTCTTTTGGAATTCTTCATCATCGGTCTGAGAACTCTTAATCCTTTCTAGTAAAGACGGTTTGGCATCCATTTGAAAAAGCATTGATGTTTCACCTTCCCTGGTTATTCCCATGTCCATCTTCACTAGATCCATGAAAATTGGATCCCTTTCAATTCTCATATTGTTCAAAACTCCATGGTCTTTTCTACTCAAAGCATCTGCCACCTTGTTTGCCTTCCCTGGGTGGTAGTGTATCGTACAATCATAATCCTTGAGTAATTCAAGTCATCTCCTTTGCCTCATGTTGAGTTCTTTTTGTGAGAAAATATACTTCAAACTCTTGTGATCAGTATAAATCTCACATTTTTCACCATAGAGGTAGTGCATCCATATCTTCAAAGCAAAGATCACTGCTGCTAACTCGAGATCATGATTAGGATAGTTTTGTTCATGAATTGTCAACTGTCGTGATGCATAGGCAATAACTCTATCATTCTGCATAAGGACACAGCCAAGTCCTTTCTTCGATGCATCACTATAAATAACGAACCCATCATTCCCCGATGGTAGAGTCAATATAGGAGCATTGACTAATCTTCTCTTCAGTTCGTCGAAACATTCTTCACACTCTTTTGTCCAAACAAATTTAACCCCTTTACGTGTGAGCTTCGTTAATGGGTTAGCCAATCGGGCAAAATTCTGGACGAAACGTCGATAATAACCTGCCAAACCAATAAAACTACGTACCTCAGTTATACTCGTAGGTGCTGGCCATTCTTGGATTGCCTTGGTCTTAGAAGGATCAATAGAGATTCCATCTTTAGAGACAATATGGCCAAGAAAAGAAATCTCCTGAAGCCAGAATTCACACTTGCTAAACTTCCCATATAATTCATACCTCCTCAGAGTCTTCAAGATAATGCACAAGTGATTTTCATGATCTTCGTAGGTTTTGAAGTATACCAAGATATCATCAATAAATACCACCACAAATTCATCGAGATACTCCTTGAAAACTCTATTCATTAGATCCATGAATACAGAGGGTGCATTAGTCAATCCAAACGGCATTACAGTAAACTCGTAATGCCCGTACCTGGTTCGAAATGCTGTCTTCGGAATGTCTTCCTTCTTCACACACAACTGATGGTATCCAGATCGAAGGTCAATCTTTGAAAAGTATTGAGCTCCATGCAGTTGGTCAAATAAATCATCAATACGAGGTAGGGGATACTTTTTCATTATCGTTATAGCATTGATCTCCCTGTAGTCGATACATAACCTCATAGATCCATCTTTCTTTTTAACAAAAAGAACAGGGGCTCCCCATGGAGAAACACTAGGGCGAATAAATACCTTATTACTCAATTCCTCTAGTTGTTTCTTTAGTTCGAATAACTCTACAGTGGCCATTCTATAAGGGGTCTTCGATATAGGCCTTGATCCAGGAATCAAATCAATAGAAAACTCAACTTCTCGTTCTGGAGGATGTCCAGGTAAATCTTCCGGAAATACATCTACAAATTCTTTCACAACAGGTACATCCTCTATTTGAACATTCCTTTCCTCACCGACAGTTATTTCATTCTCTTCCTCCCTAATAATTGAATTAAGTTGAGCTACTGGGGGTGGATCTAAATAAGAATTAGGTGGTGACGATTCTGCTCTAAAAATAAGGTGCTCCTTATCATTATCATCAAGAATCGTAACCTCTTTCTTCTTACAATAAATCTTCGCATCATAGTCCGAAAGCCAGTCCATACCGAGGATTATATCCAACTCAATCATAGGTATGACGATGAAATCAGCAGATAAAGAAAATTTATGTGCTCTAATGGGGACTGATTCACAAAACTTTGTTGCAACGACACTTCCCTTAGGAGTTTTAACTGACAACTCCCTTATTAAATCAAATTGGAAATATCTAATTTTCTTAGAAAACTGGGAAGTTATGAAACAATGAGATGATCCAGAATCAAATAATGCATTTGTTAAACTTGAGGAAACAATTAAATTACCTGCCACCACGTCTTTCGGAGCTTCTACCTCAGCAGTAGTGATAGCATAAGCCTGGCCTTGATCCCTTGGCCTTTTCTGAGGTAAGTTCTCCTGACGCTTAGGACATGCATTTGCATAATGCCCCATCTCCCTGCAATTGTAGCACTGAACGTTGGTAGCTTCCTTCTTCCCCTTACAATCATGAGCTTGGTGGCCTTTTTCACCACACTTGTAACAGACTCCCAATCCCTTCAAGCAAGTACCAGGATGTTTCTTCCCGCATTTACCACAAGATGGATATTCAACCTTTCCCTTCTTCCCCTTATTTCCATTCCCATATTGATCAGCAGGTCTCTTCTTCTCTTGCTTTGCTTTAAAGTCATAAGACTTAGAGAATTCCTTTTCGGTCTTGATAGCACATGAGACAATGTCTTCGTACGATGAAAAGGATTGTGAGACTAACGCTCGACGGAGAAATGGTTTTAACCCATCAAAGAAACGATCAATCTTACTTCTTGGGTTGCGAATATAATCTCCAGCATACCTCGCTAACCTTGTAAAGTTAGCCTCATACTTTGTGACATTCTCATCCTCCTTCTGTATCAGACTCAGAAATTGCCTTTCCATATCTGCTCGATGGTCGCGAGGGAAGTATTTTTATAAAAATAGATCTTTGAACTCCCTCCATTCCATATTTGATACTTCATCATCTTCCTTCATGTTCTGAATCAATGACCACCATTGATCAGCATCTCCAGTGAGGCGGTAAACTGCCATGATAACCTTTTCCCTTTCACTTCTCCCCAAAGCCTGAAATATTTTCTCTAGGGAAAACATCCATTGCTCAGCTACTAAGGGATTTGTGTTCCCATTGAACGTTGGTGGTTGTTGCCTCATGAATCGATCTAACATTGATCCTCCACGTTGCGGATCAGGGTGCTCCATACGGGTAAGGTTATTATTCATAACCTGAGTAAGTTGTCCCAGTATGGTGATTATCTGATCAGCACCAGTTGCATCACCAGCCCCACTATAATTATCTTGAGAAGGAGGGAAATCCCTACATGGAGTGTGTGCATTGATACGGTTTAAATTTCTTCCACAAGACGCCATTTCTAAACAATGGCATAAACTAGATCAATTTATGAATCAAAATACATAATCCCATACTTATAAAACACTTAACATAAATTGAACTATTTATGGATATAATCCATAATCATAATAATGTTTTCTTTGAGGAAGTATATACTCATAATCCCTTCAAAATGATTTGTAAAGAAAATGAGAGTTATCCTAAGCATATCCCCCGGGAGTGTCGTAACCAAGAGTGCAGCAAGGCACGTTGTCGTGCACCAGTTCTCGTTCGAGTCTAGCTCAAAGCGGTGTTTTCGGGTTTTACCCCTAGGTACATATGTGCCAGAGCCGCCTCTACCTGCTCGTATCCAGACAGGGATGTATTGCTTGGAAAACTCACAAAATCTCTACAATACCAAAATTCTAGGAAGTTCTTCTATACTAATCCTCAAAGTTCATCTTAGGTCTACGTGCTCTAATCAGAGTTTATCTAAATCTAGCTTCCAAGGTTTGTACTAAACTTCCTCCGATACCAACTGTAACGCCCCGACCCCAGTTACCCAGAGTCGGTGCATTATTACATAACATTGGCATGATCACAAGAAATATCAAATCTCGAAAGACCGATTGGTTTAGTAGCCTTGGAAACACTAGATATATTCATAAGTTTTACATTACATCATAAAATGAAAAACTACTACAATAACATACTGTCTCCATAATCCACACTCATATCCCCACATAATATCCCTCCAGTTCATTCATAATTTACTTCTTCACTTCCTGGGAAAAATAAAACATAGAAAAGGGGTGAGCTCAAATGCCCAGTAAGGATAACAATATAGCGGAAACTTTCATAAATAAGAATAAACATTTAAGGCAATGTATAACTAAAACAAAAGCCTTTTAAACATGAACTTTCAACATGGTATGGCATAAATAAAATGAAATAATGCCATTTACTTATTCACATGGATATTCTACTAATCGAATAATCACATGCCAAAATCAATAACCACTTTCATAATGTTGGAATGCATAATGCCAGACTATCATAACCACATAGTCAAGGCCTCATTCCAAGACTACAAATAAGATTTTGTCAAGGCCTTGTGCCAAGACACTAGTTTATCTCATGAGACCTACCGATGCATCGAGGAGCTATAGCGGGCTCCACCCGTCACTTATTAAGTCCAATGCATTCCCATATGAAAAGGTTTAAACATAACATAAACATTCGTATTAAAACTAGCATACGAAATGTCAATAATTTCACCATAAACTATGAATGGTATAAAAATAGCACATCCATAGTCAAACATATCACAAAACCTTCAATACAATATAGAATTTTTGTATCATAATAAATCAACTTCAAATAATCTTAAAATCCATCAAAGGATGTTGACATAGATGAAATCAAAATTCTTTTTAAAAAAATATCTCCTTTTATTTTGAAATAATTTAAGATCCATATAAAATAAAACATTTTCTTTGAAAATATTCTTATAATATTGTAAGGGAAGCTTTGAAGATTTTATAACTGCGGAAAATAGCCTCACCCGCCGTATAAGTTAAAAAAACATTCTTACCTTAATTCTGTCGAAAAGGTTAAAAAGGACCTTGTTTTGAAAACGACCGAAAGATTCCTTTATAAACCACTTATAAAAGTCAAAAAGGGTATAAATGACTTTAACTCATATTCTAGTAAATAGTAAAAATGTTTTGAAATGCATTTTTAAGAAACATGGATGTGGATGATAAAGAGATCCCAGTAGATTATTACGTATAAACAACATTGGATAATGAAGAGGTTGTAAAGTAAACCCTTACCTTGTACTTTTCCTTGGTTGGGGTAGGTTAACCTCCTATATAATGGTGAAATAATTGTTACTAAATTATACAATAATCATATACATTAATATGATATCATATATGATCTTTTAATACCGATTTATAATAATATCTTAGTATTATCGTTGTTTCGGGTGTTAACTTACTTGTTTTCTTTTATATGTTTTGTTACGTAAGACATTTTTGTAAAGGATAGGTTTTATATTATTCATATCCAGAATGATATCAAGTCCTTAAACATCATTTTTAAATCATAAAATGATAATTATACTTGAATGGATACGATGGAGAATGAATCTCATCGGGTTCGTGGAGACGGTAGTCCGTACGTACGCACGAGCGACAATATCATTCTTTCGATATTAGAATAATATATAAATGGATGGTATATCATATATACAGAATCATTAACATGTTATATTTATTATTTACATGAGTTACACATCATTATTATACCCATCCAAATAATATTATATTGAATAACAATTACACCACGACGTGGAGACGGTAGTCCGTACGTACGCACGTATGGTGACACGTTATTCAAAGGGTGGATAGAATACTGAATATGGTTGTACCATATTTATAATAACATCAAAGTATATGTAAGATACTGGAGTTATTATTTTAGAATGGTAAGAACAAAGAAAGAGGAAGTGGAAGAAGAAAGGAACTTGGAAAAGGGTGGTGAAATCATTACCTCTTCTTCGGGTTCTTCCTTTTGATTTGATCAAAAAGGATCCTTAGGTTGGCTTTCTGATCAAAATAAGGCCTCTAGGTTGTAGTGAGGGATGTTGGGAGAGTATTTGGGCAGAGTTTGGCCGAACCAAAAGGCTTTGAAGGTGTGAAGAAATGAGAAGGAGGAGTTCCCGTTTATAAGAGGGGTGAGGGGCACCTTTGGAAAAGCTAGAAATATTAATTTATAATAAATTCATATTCGGTTTCTAATGGCTCCAAAGTTGATTATTCAAAGGTTAAGGTGGGGATAGGTCGAAAAACACTCAAACAATAGAATTTAGACAGGTTTGGGTACTTATATTAACCTTATCTTTAAGTATTAACTCTAAGTTAATTAGTTTCACTTTTACAGTGTCTCTTTGTATTTTTATATAATATGGTTAATAAACATACTATATACATCCCAGAGACCCCCAAGTGGTACATTAATGATTAACCTATCATGATATAAGTCTCTTGGACGAACCTTAGATTTTTAGAAATTTAATATCAATTAATAATATAATATTTGTTTTAAGAACTCTTTTATGTCAATTTTGACACTTTTCAATAGTTGATTTTTGTGAAACTCATAACAGATTGATTACTTCTAAAAAAGTCAATTAAATCAATCCTAATATATCATATTATCCTGTAAAATTAGTTTAATTCATTAAAAGTTTCATATTATAATTATTTGGGTATTTATAATATCAATTATTTTAATTTTTCACTATTATAGTAATTACTGCATCATCATTGTGTCATAAATAAAATAAATTATTTAATGACTAAAAATTATAAATAAAATATCATTATGTAGGAAATCGTTTTCTCTTTCTAATGAATATTTATAATCTAAAATCCAACATATATAACCCTATGTAACAATTGTTTTTCTAAAAGATATATGCTTGTGTCATTTTTCTATTCATTTTAACTTAATTAAAATAAAGTGTCATTATCACTTACAAGTGGATCCATGGGGTCCCAAAATAGACCCAAATATTCCCATGGTCGACCATGTATCAACCAATAGGGTTAAGACACGTTTTAGGGTAATTTAGTATTATTATAATATTATTTTTTAACCCTTATTTACCGGATTTACCCTTAACCATGGTAAATAAAATATTTACCGCAGTAATTATTCAAAATGTCTAAAAATAAAAGTTACCCATTTACACAATTTGAACATCCTGATTCCAAATATGGAGTCCATTTTCCTAAATTCAAAACACAGAAGTGGCAGAAATTAATTTAAAATTAATTCCCGCTGTCAAAACAAAAAGCGTGTTTTTAAGAGATAATAACTATCAAAAGATTGACACTTGTTTATGTTCGGTTTAATTGTAAAATTATGTCCAATGACCAACATTATATTAAATGGTAAAACTATATTATAAATATACTTTAAAACCACTCAAATTCATAATTTATCACTATTAATTATTTTGATTAAAAAAGTTGTTTTTAATTAAAACTTAGTAAGTTTCACTATTCATCAAAATATGAAAGTTATCCGAAATGTACCAAAATTTCACCTTAGGCTAAATTCGATATTCCGAATCCAAAAATGAAGTCCATTTTCAAATATAAAATATATATAATTTCAAAAATTAGGTATTACTATTCATAACAGCTAGTTTGATTAGTTATGGTGTGTTAGAACTCGGTGTTGCGTACAACACAAGCTATCACATTATTCAAAGAGAAGCGTACCGTAGAAGCTTGGGGTGTTACAATATCGTCATATAGTATCTATAGGGAATAAATTTTCCTATATGGTTATTTGTATATGAAATGATGGATTGTGCTACAATTCATGATATATGGGATGTAGTTCATTTAATAAATACTACCTTCTTATGTGTGAGATAGTGATAAATAGATTTTTATGTTCTAAATGGTATGTATAATGATACAATGGTAATGTTGTTATAACTATTCATGGGGTTAATGATGAGTTATGAAACATAATGTTGTATAGAATAACTGGGTTTGGGGTGAAAGAGTTATAAACTAGTGTCTATGGGTATGAATGTACCTTTGTAATGAATAAATTATTTCTATATATTGTGACTTAAATTAATGATTTATGTTTATAATGATATTTGATGAAGATATTAGACATTATTACCCTCTTAGGAAATTAGTTAGTTTCATATGTTTATTCTGTGTGATTTAGAATGCTTTATTAACATTTTCATGGTTGGATTTGGGGAGGATCCAAAAATGTTTTATTATATTCATACTATATATATATTAATAATTTTTATGGTCCCTAAGAGTTGGTTGGGGATCATGATAAAACTAATTAGATTATAGTGTAGTTCATGGGTTATTGAAGTTCAATGGTTACTACTGAAGCTTTGTTTTTTAAATGTTAATTATTTTATTCTATTTAATAATACATGCATTTATTATGATGGTCTCATTATCAATATGATTGTGTTATCTATGGGATATCATAATATATCATGTCTATATAATTATTTAGTCAGTGTAATTCTTCCCACTTATAGGAATTTTATAAAATCATTCTTGGTCCCAAATTTTTGGGAAATTGTAAGTAGGATTCAATTTTCTTCTCAAACACCAATTTTGGGCCACAATGAATATCAGTGGTGGGTCATAATATATTGTTATTAGTGTAGTTAAATATGATATATTATATAGACTTTGTATATCACGTATTTTTTATGTTAATGGTAGGTAGATAAACATTATCAAATAGAAATGACACATTACAAAAGAATGGGACACTGGTTTGACAATAGATATTAAAGACTCTATGATCTAATTCTACAACCATCATATTTATATAATATGAAAAATTAATTAGTCATTCTTTCATAGTAGATACATTGAAAAGTTTTAGGAATTTTTATTTTTTGGTCATATGTTTAAACTATATATTCTATAGAGATAAGGATGGATTATAGTTAATTAACTCTAAATATTCAATATTCTACATTTTTGAACATATGAAATATTTTATTTTATCGGAATAGATCATTGTTAATGTTATAAATTGGTTTATTAGAAATATATTTATCAAGATTATTCAATAGGTCACTATAGAGTTTAGATAATGGAAGAATATAATTATATCACAAGGGTTTTCATTAGTTTGTGGGATAAATTTTAGATAATGACATTGGGTATTTGTTGGAATATATGAATATTGAATTCAGTTCAATAAATGATAATAATTAGTAATGGGATTATGTGGAAAGGAATATATTTTTTCCTTGACAGTGGTGTTTTTTATTCCAGAGGGATAAAGAGGAATATATAATTTCATGGGAGATTTTCTAAGATCAGTTTCTAGAAGATATTCATTCCTTGACCAACAATTCCTCTATAACGCCCCAATATTTTATGATATCTCTCAATTTTAAAATAAATGTAATCTCTTCGATTTAATAATTTTAATGAAACTATATTATTAAAACACTAAAAAAATTATATTTTAATTTTGATAATTAACACTAAGCTATTGGAATGGACGTAATGTTGAAGATTAACTATATTTCGAAAATATAGTATAATATATTTTATAAAATAAATTCATAGGTTACTAGTAATGTGGTGATATTTACCAAATTACTATATTTTAAAAGAATTTTTAATTGGTCCATTTTTTAATATGGTGTTCCCACAATGAAAATTTTCAAACACTGATATTTTATTTCCATGAGGAATGTAAAATTTTGATGATTTCTTTGGAAATTATTTATTGTATCATATTGTTATCTTATTGATTGACTCTAATAAGGGATAACTCCAACACTCATGATTTGTTCCATGAATCTCTTATGAGTAAATAAATACATGATCCTTAATACATACAAAAATTAGAGGTCATTCCATTGCTGTAAAATTTACATATAATGAAAATTTTCTATGAAAAAAGAACAATCACTCTGTTAATTTTTTTAATATAAGCCACCAATTTTAGGAATCTATGTTGGACCCTCCAGATGTGACGAGGATGAGGTGTGAAATTTTTTTATATCTGTGAAATAAATTTTGAGGGTTGAGTTTTTTTCAATATGGTAGATAGTAACACACTAGGATTTTATATTATTTATTTTTTAACTAAATTTAATCACTTTGATAATCATACCATAAACACATTGATCATAAATGAAAACCAAAATTTTTTAATTATGATAGTAATGACATAACAATTGTAATAAAATGAATGAATTGGACTAACTAAATTATTAAAATATAGTTTAAAATTGTTTATAAAATGAATTAATTGGATTCCAATTAAATATAAATAAAATTAAAATCTATTTTAATATAAAGTTTCTGTTTTTATAAAAATAAAATTTCTTTTGGTCACAATGGAATTTTATCTAATTTTTTTATCCATATTAGTGAAAAGAATTAATGAAATATATATTGTATATAATCTATAATTTTTTTAAATTAATCTATTATGTTTGATAGGATTAGGATAAGAATAACCGCAATTTTTTGAATAAAATCATATATTTTTCTAAATGGAAATTTCTCCGCATTTTAATGATGAGCATTTTTTTAAAATAAAAATTGAAACATATATAAACTTTATATGACAAAATTACCATAATTTTTGAAAAATAAATATCTAATTTGTGTTAGGGATAAATTTTAATGTATTTTAGAGACATTTCATTTTTTGACGAATAATGAACAATATTAGTTGATTATCAAAAACTGATTTTTTTTAATTTATTTATATATAAATTTTATATTTTAAATATTTTTTAATGAATAATTACTTCAATTATACATTAGAAAATTCAATTTCGTTTATTGGAAGAAATTTTACATTGAAATTGATTATAAAATGTTGTATAAAATATGATCCTTTTCGCTTTTAAAACATGTTTTTCCATTGTGTCAATAGGATTAATTTTAAATTAAATTATTAAAAATATATAATTTATTTATGGTAAAATGGAATCCATTTAACATATTACTAGGTCCAATTTAGTTATTATATCCATTGTCATTTATAGGAATATCTAATTTACCATGGAAAAAAATTAATATTTATCACATTATATATAAAATGATGATAAGGTTTAATGATTACTGTTAATGCATTAATGTACATAAAAAAATATAAATATATTTTTCTGATATTTATAGACCCCAAAAAAAGAATTTATAACATTATCTGTCATCTAAATCCATGAATGTTAATTCCACATCAACATGGTTGGGTTTAATTATAAAATTATCACTACCAAATCACTTAAAACAACCCCTCCTCAAGTATAAATACCCCCCCCCCCCATTTCTCGTAAAAAATAATAAATCTCATCAAATATCTATAAAACTATCTCCTCCTTTAGTATCCCAATGCCTAATTCCAGTTTTTCTCCCACAAATACCATATCTATGATTTTTAATGGATCATTCAAGGATGCAAAATTCTAGAGATAGTTTTCACCGAGGTGCTCTATTAATTTCTTTTCTTCTCCTAATGTCTCATCATATATATTATAAAATAATGCATTATAACGTTAGAATAATTTATATACATCAGTGTTATGTTTTTGGTGGATTTTATTATAACCAATAAAATTATCATATCCTCTTATTCAATGAAATGAAACCATTATCCAAATTTTGTTTGTTTACCGTCTCTATAGTGAATGATTTTCATCATTCATATTACATCCTTCAAGTCTTGTCATAAAATAATAATTATGGTGAAATAATATTTTAAAAGATATATTATATCCCATTTCAGGTTCTTAATGTATTATATATTAATAAAAAAAATGAAACTGCATCATGATGTTGGAAAAAACTGCAAAAATAATGTAAACATTTATCACTAACATTATATCAAATGAATCACCCTCATAAAAAACCTAAAATGATATATGGGACCATTAATACATATATAATTTTATTATTACTATTTTATTCTGATTCTAGAGTTGTAATCCCATTTTATAATTGCACCTATATTTATACAAATAATGAACTAATCTTTAAACCGTAAAACGGACTCCCTTGAAACCTTAAAAATATTGAAATATTTTTTATTAAATATTCATAAGATACTATAAAATAAGAATATAATTGATTATAAATATGAATACAGACTTGGAATAATTTTAGACCATTATTTAAAACATTATATATGATGTTAAAGTACACAATTCTAAGGAGAAGTAAGTGGTAATGATTTCTTATCTCACTTTAAATTTTATGAGATATATACCTTATTCAACAATTATATATTTTTTATGATTTATATGTTTCCAAATGACAAATAAAATAATTAATATCATTATATTAATTTCATTAAGTTTTTTATTATATAAATATTAATTTTATGGGGCAGACAATTAGATTAATTAGATTGCAGTAAGAAAATTTTAAACCCAATTTCTATTCTTTGGTTTAACCATCTAATTCATTGATTATGTTGTGATGTGATTATATGAGAGATTACTTTTTCTTATATTATGTATTATTTATATTTTTTACTTGGATTTAAATAGAATAAACCGAATCAATTAATTTTATTAATGATAACTTCGATGAAATGTTATTTTTAAGAATGATTCATTTGAAAAATTATAATTTTAACATTTAAATTAAAAATATTATTTTATACCATGCCCTTGTTTCATAAAATTATTTTTAAAATTTATTTCATAATTTTAATATTACTATTTACTGTAACTTTTACTCATATATTTCATTTAAAAAATGAATTATAAATATTCTCTTTTTGGTTTTCTACTTGAGGATTATTGTGCATTTCTCCGCACAAATCTGTAATATAATTTCTTAACATATATAAAAATACCATATTTTACCACTTTTATTATGATTTAATTATTTTTATATACAATTAAAATATATTAAGGATAATTTTATATAAAAATTAATATTTTATAATTCCGTGATGTTTTTAGAAAATGTATTTAAACGAGAATAGATATTTTCCTAAAAAATTATTTCAAGTTTCCCCTCAATATTATTATACATATTAAAAAGAATTATTTTATGTTAGTTAAGATTTTATCTAGGAATTATTCATGGAAATTATCCTTTTTCCAATTATGTCATTTTTTTATGATGGAATGATATTTAAGAATCCCATTTCATCTCTTTGTCTGATGCTATTATGAAATATTTATGAATCCAATTTCTTTTAATGGGTTATGATATTGTGAATGATATATTTTCATATGAATCATGTGTGAATTGTTTTCATTATGTGATTTGTGGGACTTATATCCAACTCCAATGCATTGGGTTATGATATTGTATCTCATCAGATAGATAGGACTATAATGTTGATTGACCTTAGATAAGAATAGGATTTATACCCAACATACTAAATTATTATGTCCATAAAAATCATTAGGGGTGTGAGCTTAGGCTACTATAATGGTTTTGGAGTGAACACATTACAATAATATTTCATTTTAAAATTTCCATAATAAATAATGAAATAATTTTCTATGCTTATTTTTATTCAAAACATCTATGTTTTAGACAAATATTATTATATTTTTATATATGTATTATAAAATTTTATGATTTATTCTACAAATAAATATAATTATTAATTTATATCCATGGTATAATTTTGAAATTTTATAGTTATATTAATATACTATTATGTTTTTGTTATGACTCAAATGTCCCCTATTTACCCTTACTGTGCATCTAATATAAAATTTTTCTAATATTTATTTTCCCCAGGATATGGATGAAGATATTAATGATGAAATTTAAAATAACGGTTATATTTATTAATACATTAGTTGTGGATGATTTATAAATTCAAGGAACCGCTTTTTTATGTTTCCACAATTCCAAATACACTAAATTCTTATGTTTATGGCATGTTTTAATTATTTTATGTAATTATTATTCAGCTATTTTGATGTAATATATATAACTGAAAAGACAGGTTCGTTATTCTTGATATTAGAGAATGTTTTAATTAACTTGTGGAAACAAGGATGAGAAAATCATATTGTGAAACCTATCTATAAGTATAGGTAACAATCGTAGTGTTTTGGAAGTAATTTTGAATGTCCTAGGATTAAACATAAGGTGTCAAAGATTGAAATTTTATAATTTAAATAATTATGTGGTTTCAGAACTATGAAGACTGATTCTAAAATTATTTTTCTAATTCTAGTCAAAGGTTGAATCCAAATGCAATCATGTTTCAATTTAATATGATTGATAATTTTGTGACTATGAAAAACTATATGAGAAGATGGATGGAGAGAATGATGGTGTGATCATTACTAACCATCAATTGTGATATATTAGTAATAATGTGAACATTAGTGAGACTCCTATCAAATCAAGTAATAGTAATACAACCATTAATGAATAATCATGTGTTTATGAATATCAATTAAAGGAGAGTAGACATCAAGTATATCAAGAAATATGCTATAATAACAAAGAGGAATATCAAAAATGGTGGCTAAGAAGTTGTCTGTGTGGAAAAAGAAAATCATAGAGTTACAAATTATTGTGTTGTCGGATTACTCATGCGAGGGGAACAACTGCATTATCCCACACAATGACCTGAAACAATAATTAAAAACTATATAAACAATGGCCTATTCAATTCCAATCATTGAATTATAATTATCAAGTTATTTATTTTGATTTAATAATATTGTTACAAAATTACTTTTAATATATTTCTGAATAATGAAATATATATGTATTGGTCCACTGTAGATTTTACTTATGTAATTGAAAGGATATCTTGAATAAAAATGATGGAACACAAAGTTGATTTATTAGTAAGGTTGTTTTTTTTTAAAGAAAAATGATTAAGGTAATGATAACCCTTATTATTTTCATGATTTTAGGATAATAATTAGACAAATATCTTTTTTCATTATATAAATGGGATATTATCGATGAACAAGGATATGATTAGTAACATGACAACACTATGGTTTCTGATTTTTTCATTGAAATTATATTTTTTTTGAATTTATGGTAGGGGGGAAGAGTAATTATTTTTAATAATATATCATTTAAATAATCTCTAATCGCAATTCCTAATATTACCATCATTCAATAAAATAGAGTGTAATGATATTTATATTTCTTTTGTGTGGAAAGTATGATTAAAATGATGTTTTTTTGGGTATTAATAATTCATCAATTCTAAATTATTAAAGTTTTAATCTGTTTGGTGGATTATTTGATATCCAGTTTTGAAGATGTTTACCTTGAACATTTGATGAGGTTTTAGATATTAATTAATTATATAACCATATGAATATTTATACATATCGGATAACCTATGCTTATAATATTATTATAATGATAAGTACAGGAAGAAAGAGTGACCTTTCTTCCCATTATTGATATTTTGATCCAATAGTATTATAGGCGTTACAATTTTAACAAAATTATCTAGACTATGAAATAAATATATAACTCTAGTGTGAGATTATAATTATGAGATAACATCAAATAAAAATATCATTTAAATGGTTTTCAAATAAAATATTATCCTACAAAAATCATTTATAATGAAATTAATAACCCTATTCAGGCATATTTGGACTATGGTTTAGTGTAAATTAATCTTTTATTGACCATGTTCCATATAAAAATACATTTGATTATGATGGTTATAATTCTCCACCAATTCCTTGTATTTTTGTTCAACTAATGATCACATAACTGGAATCTAGGTTATATTGTGATATTAACATATTACATTCCAACATTTTAAGAGGAAATATTATTAGCCTCTTTTTTGATGTGGTATTCCCTCAATGGAAATTTTCAAACATCTATATCTTATTTTCAATGGAAATTTCACATTTATGAAAATATAATTTTTTAATTCATTATTGTATCGTGATAGTATCTTATCGATTGGATCTTCTACAAAATCTCTCATATGCTCATGATTGGTTCTATGTATCTATCATGTGTAAGCACATACCTTATCCTTCACATATACTAGACATATAGATCATACATATATAGAATTATCTTTGTTATAATGAATTGAATATTTACATTTTTGTTTGTAGATATAAATTTCTACGAAACAAGACCACTCATATAGTTAAATTTTCTTAGTGAAACCACTAAATTGAGGAAGCATTGTGGGAACTTGGGGATGTGATGAGGCCATAGAATTTTAGTCTTTTTTATTTGATTAATCTATTTTGAGGGATAAATTCATTTTATGTGTGGTATTATATAACACCCCATGATTGTATAGTATGTATGTTTTAAAAATAAACTAAATCTCTTTGATATCTTACATAGAAAAAAACATTGAACTTAAACACACTAAAAAATATTATTATTTAATTGTGATTGTTATTAATTAGATGATGGAATCATTATAATTAGATAGAATAAAAAATTATGAAAATATTTTTTATAACTTTTTTACAAGTTGAATTCATTTGTTATTAATTAATTATAAAAAATAAAATTGAATAGATATTGTGTGTTTTCTTTGAAAACAATTTTTATTATCAAAATGAAATTTTATCCTAATAAAATAAAATATTCAATATTATTTAATGACCATAATTAAATTTATATATTATTAGTTCACTAATTATTATATATCTATACATCATGTTATGTAATATTAATCTAGGGATAAATCTTATTTTAAACATAAAAATCTATATTCTTCAAAAAGACAATTTTTAGTCATTTTAATGGATTACCTATTTTAAAAATTATTTTTACAGATTAATAAATTTTATTTTAAAATATCAAATTACTTTTAAAAAACTAATAATTAATTTTAATAGAGTGTAATTTTTTGGTTTTTCTGACAAGTTTAATCTTTTAGGTATACTAAAAAATATTAAATTTTAATGGAAATCTGATTTTTCAACTAAATTAAATACGTAGTAATAGTATTTCATAAATTCTTTTAAATTATAATTAATTAAAATTTTCATAAATAAATTCAATTATGGTCATTCTAAACAATTTCACATTAAATTTTTATAAAAAACATTTAAATATTTTCATCATTTTTACATCTTAATCCAACATTCCCATTCTTTCTATTGTATTAATATAAAATATAATTTTTTTTCAATTCTAGGAATTAAATTTTATAAAGTAAATTCAATATTAAAAATTATATGGCCAAAATTATCTATTACGTTCACTATAATTTTTTGGAATAAACAAATTACCATGGTAGAAAAGAATGATTTATCGCGGTATAGGTAAAATAATTAAAAATGTCAAAGTTAAAAGGTTAAGGCATTAAATACCAAAAAAATAAAAAATTTAATGTGTTTCGAGGTATATATCCGACATAACCAACCTTTACAACTGTAATTATTATCCAAATTCATGTAAATTTATTCCACGTAATAGATGATCGCATTAAATATAAAATGATCAGTATTTAATCACATAAAATCACCCCTCTTCAAGTATAATTACTTACCATAACCACCTAGTTTCTCATAAATATCCATTAATATCATAAAATATCTTCCATTCACTAAAATATTCAATATCCCCATGTAGAATTTCATCTTTTATAACCCATATACCATTTACAATGCCTCTATGGGGTCCTTCTCAAAGGTGACATTCAGGAGGTAATTTTCCAAAAACACATCATTTATTTTGTTTTCTTATTCTAAATTATCATAACTTCCTTTTTCCCTTTAAGAAAAAATAAATAAAAAATATTTTTTATATTTTAGAGTTTTAATTATAATGCAATATCCAACATCCATTTCATTTCACATCACCTCTTATTCAATTAAAAACAAACCATTTCAAAAATTATGGTCGTTTACCATCAACGTGAATAATGCTTTTATTCATATTTTTTTATAACCCTCATAGATGGAGAAAATGTATAATTATTATTAAAAAAATTTAATAGATATATTATATCTTATTTCATGGCATAGATCTAATATATACAAAAAATTTATAAAATGATGCTAGTTCAATTTGTTCGCAAAAACTGTGACAATAAAATAAACAATTATCATTGACATTCCATCAGATCTGTCTCCCTAATAAAAAACATATATATGGGAAAATTAGTACTTATGTATGTTCATTAATACTATTTCATTCCAAATATGTCTTTTTAATCAGATTTTACTATATCATCCATTTTTATACACAAATGACCATGTCAATAATCCATGAAATGAACACACCCAAAATCTGGAAAATAATGATATATTATTCATGATGGGTCATTATATATTGTAAAATCATCACGGAAGGAATTATAAATATAAATATAGTTTTACTATTAGTTAATATAATAATTTTTACCATTTTAAATGTGGTAAATATTTGAAAAAGTAAATTTAAAAAATAGGTAAGGATTTCTCATATTAGATTTACTTTTGTGAGATATATACCTTATTCAACACTTATTTAATGTCTGTGGGGAATATTCTACTCATTTATTTATAATATCATTATTATAATTATCTTAATTTTATTCATGGTTTAATTTTATATTTTTAACATTTATGGGTCTTATTATCTTACTTATTACAATGTGGTAAGGGAATTATTAACCATGTTTCCATTACAAGGGTTAACCATCAACTTCTTTAGTGATTTTCTGATATGATTATGGGTGGGATGAGTTTTTATAATATTATGTTTAATTTAGATGATTATTTTTATTTACATTTGACAAATATAATTGATTAATTTTGTTTAATTCTTACATCAATGATATGATATTTATATATGATTTTATTTTTACAAATTATCATTTTAAAATTTTATTTAAAGATATTACATTCATACATTTATATGTATCACAAAAATATAAACCAAAATGTTTTTAAAATTATATTATTAATTTTTAATGTCATTTTTACTAATGATTAAATTTTTATAAATGGATTTGAAAGATTCTTTTTCTCATCTCCACAATGACGCTCACTGTGTATTTTTCGAATAAAATACAAAAGGAATATATTTCAACTCTCATTAATGGATAAGATTTTCCATTTATAATAATGATTTAATTCATTGATGTTTCCATTAAAAAATTACCTATTTATTTTTGATAAAATATTTTTTTTATAATTCTATTTCCTTTCAATAAATAATGTTTTTAAAATGGAAAGGATACTTCCCTCAAAATTATATCTAATGATATAACATAAATATGTTTCATATAAGATAACATAATTTTATTTTAAAAATTCATAGATGGTTTTATAATTCAATTTAATTATCTATATTCAATTTATATTTGATTAATGATTATCGAGAATTGATATTTATGAAACCCAAATCTCTTACATGGTTTATGCTGTGATGAAAAGTTTATTAACCCAAGCTCTTCTCATGTGTTATGATATGATGAATTATTTATATTATTGTGGAACACTAATGTGAATTTTTCATTATTTTAAGGGTGGGATATATATCTCCCTCATATCCATTGCATAATTATAGAGTATCTGTGGATATATATGACTGTAATAGGTATTGAACTCGATTCTCAAATGAATTAAATGGGATGTTAAATTGATTTGGTGAATTACATTATTTAGAATCATAGTCTTGGGAGTAAACATTGAATTCTATCATTTTTTGGGGAGTGAATCAATTACCATAAGATAGTCATGGAAAAGATACTTGAGTACTAATTAAATGATTTTCAAGGAATGTTTTTTTATAATTCCATGTTTTATTCCATTGTTATCAATTTATAAGTAATGCCTCATTAATTTTTAGGATTTATTCAAGGGATCAATATTTATATTCTTTATTTGTGGAAGATTTTGTACATGTCAAATTTGATGAAACAGATCCACATCAATTTATAATGTCACCAGATCTTAAGATTAATCTATCAAATATACTCCTAAATCATAATGTTTTTTATTTTACTATAAAGTAATTAGTCAAATAAAAAACTAGAAACTCTCCATATTCTACCCAAATGGATCCCAAAGCTGTAGTTGATCCTAAAAAAAGAAGTCTTTCATTTTCAAGATCTGTTATAAACCTAAAGAATCATCTCATAGATTTAGTAGTTGGAGACTTATGTAATGGGACAGAGACTATAGATTCTCTAAGGAACCATTTTGAAAACGGATACTTTTTTATAACAACATGAACCTATGAACATCAATTATACAATCAATGATGAATTTTGGGTAATATCTTTGTAAGAATAATTGCATCAGTTTGAAAGAAATGATTATTAAAAACATATTGATAGACCCTAATACACCCTGACCAAAGGCAATATGTCGGTGTCTAGAAACAAAGTTGATATTGATGGAACTATTGTATGAAATATGATTATATTAGTTTCACGTGGTCATAGCGAAGAAGATGTAATTGACTATGAATATACCTTTTCACCTATTTTCTAGACATGAAGCCATTAGAGAAATTATAGTTTATACAGCAAATCATAATTTCAATCTTTATCAAATATATGACATAATTGCATTCTTGAATGGGTTTATAGTTGAGGATGTTTTTTTGAACAACCCATGGGTTTACAAATCCTCATTTTATGAATCATGTTTCTAAATAATTTTTTTTCCATGATTCAAAAGAGGCTCCAAGAGCATAGTTTGATTGGCTCAACACTTTTAATTTTTCCAATTATTTTAGAAAACGTATCCCTGGTTCTTATATTTTTATAAAATGAATCTCTGAAGATATTGTAGTTTTTCAAATATATTATAATGATATTATTTTTTGATCATAAAAAAATTATTTATGTATTGATTTTTAAAAATTGATTTTAATTGATTTTGGGATGAGCTTAATGGAAGAACATAAATTCACTTGTGGATTTCAAATCTTTAAAAATAAATAAGTTATTAATTTAAAACAAAGTAAATTCATTAATGATATATAAAAATTATTTTTCTTGGATAACATTAAATGTTGTGATACTCCTATTACTACCACATATAAATTATATCTTGGTGAAAATAGAAAATCCTTTAAACAAACCAATTATAGGGGAATGGCTGGAAGTCTTATTTACGGAATTGTAAGTTGACCTGATGTTATGTTTAGTGTTTGTATATTTTGTAATTTTCATGTAAATTAAAAAGAGTTCCATCTACTTACTATTAAATTAATTTTAAAATACCTCATGTAAACTACAAAAATATGACTGTTATACCCTAGAGGAAAACCATTTGTATTAGTTAGTTATTCTATTTATTATTTTTTTGGATGCATGTTAGATGGATAGATAACCTCTAGAACATATAAAATTTTATGTCAGTCTCTAGTTTCATGGTGTCGTAAAAAAATTATGTCATAATATCTATTGAAAATGATAGACATAGAGGTTATTGTATTTTTTATGCTTAGATTGTGTGGATAAAACACACTTTTCTTGATTATGGATATTAAATTTGACATGTCCCTATAAACTATGATAACACAAGGTATATTTAAATTTCCCAAAATTAAGTTTCTTTTCTAAAACATAACAAATACATGTGCAAAATGAATTTTGAGATAAAATTATAAAAATGGTGTTATAACTATTGAATTCATTGGCACAAAATATCATCTTGGAGATAGTTTTAATAAGATATTAAATTCTGAAATAATGATTTATATATAATAAAAGTTAATAATGATCAACTTTTGTTGTCTCGCCAATAGGACATACCGAGGTTGAATATTTGAAAATACTTATAGATAATGACATGAAGATAACACATATAGATGATGACTCAGAAATTGGACTTAACTATGATGACTCGCCGATAGGATATTCCGATGATGAATTACATATAGTGACTTACTAATAGGTATGACTGATGTGTCTCCCTAATCGATACTTACTCACTGTTTCTATATTGAATTTAAAAGATTGATGATTAAATTATTTAATTTTATTTTTATATCCATTAATTAATTTATTAAATTAAATAATTTCATTCTAAGATAAAGGTCAATCAAACACTATTTCTTACTCTCAAACCACTTTATTCAGAATTATTCCTCTAAACCATTGTATCCTGAACTGATACCCTTCTCTTCCAAAACTAAACCATCATGAAATGCCTCGACCCCAATTTCTAGGAGACATTTCATTATTAAATACATTGGAATGATTAGAAGGAATCAAAAACTGATGTACCACGTATTTCATTAGTTTGGAAAATCCATATACATAAATCGGATCGACATTACAACCTGAAATGAAATATACCATATAATTTTTATTGGTAAGATCCCCAAATTTATGATTATCACCGCATGTAATTCATTATAAACTTCTTTATTTCCTAAAAAAATTAATCATAAGAAAGGGGTGATTATAGTTTATCAGTAAGGTTAAGTAATATTGTGGAAGATATCATAAGCATAAACAATAGGAATGGTTAATAACTATAAACACAATTATTTAAAAAAATTGAAAATAATATGCTAGGAATATGAACTGAGTAAAAAAGACATAATAAAGCACTATCATGGGTATTCTACTAGTAGAATGACCACATAAGCATTCAATTATTAGATTCATAATGAGGGAATCCATATTGTGGTATACCATAACCATACCGTCATGGCCTTGTTCGAAGACCTTAAATAACCATTTGGTAAAGGCCTCATGCCAAGACCATAGTTTTCCTCAATAGACCTGCCGATGCATCGAGGGAATATAGTATCCCCAGAAAACACATATTATGAAAATTCATTCATTATATGAATGGTGTTCAACATAAATATCATACACATTCATATTGAATCAAACATGTGAAATGTAAATAAAATTATCCATTCATTAGTCATAAACACAAACCATTATGAGGAATATGGTGAATGGTTTCAAGATAGCTCATACATAGTAAAAGTAAATGTAAAACATTCCATAAAACATAGTGGATTATATTATAGGTGATAAAACTCAATGAATTACATGATTCATCCTAGGATGTTGTCATAAATGAAGATACATTTAAATGAGACCACTAAAAAATCCTTGATTATAATATCCTTAATCATTTCATTGTGTTTCATACCACCTTTAACCATTAGAATAATAATCACATAAAATATCATCAGAATAATAAGACTCTTGATATGATATAAAAATTTTAATTACATACTCCGCACACATGAAATATGTGGTGAACACAACATATATCTCGTAAATGTTAATGTGAGATGAGAAAATTCCCTTTTACTTCGAAAAAGAATATTTCTTTTGGAAAACAGTTTTTATTGGTCCGGAAATCAAATAGTACATATATATATATCCCATAAAATGAAAGGGTATGTCATTGAAATTATATTTGAGTCTTAAATAGAGTCTTATTGAGGTAAAATCATATAAAATGTTTATTAATGACGCTTTGGAGATAAAACATTATAGTGTAGTTTGATGAAAATATTAAAGGATTTTAAAGCACAATGCCATCGTTGTTTTCAAAAAACCAGAAATGAACCAATATTGATTTTTCATAACAAAATATGTGATTTTATAAAGATAAATATCGAATAAAATAGATTGTAGAGTTTACTTCAGAATTGGTATGAATAAGAGAACTTCCTTGAATCAGGCTTTCATTTTGGAATAATTTTTAATTATTTTTTTTAAAACTTGTCAATCCCCATAAAATAAAGAAGGATTCTAATATGTACCCATTTATTGATGATTTTCATAGAATTTATGAGTATTAAATTTGAATAAATAATAATTTAATTGTAGTGAATAGAGAACTAGACAAACCCTAATGAAAAAAGATGTTTGGGTAGAAAATACTTACAACATTTTTATAAATTTAATTTTATTCCCCCAAATTAATAATCATTAAATGATACATTAAATATAATGAATTTAAATAGATTCCAGTTATGAAACATAAATGGTAAATAAACATACAACATACTTGAGTAATAGTATTGAATAAGTAATATTCCACAATAAATAAAGTGAGATGAAAAAACCCATTTCCTTAAGTTTAGTGGTGTTCTTCAAACGATTTTAATGACCTAAATAATCAAATTTAGGTTTACTAATTAATAATAACAGAACCCTGTTCAAATTTAATTATTTAAAATAACCTTATTATGTTCATTCATGGGAATTTTGACTCGTTTAGATGTTCAATTTCATTGTTCTGGTCAATTTATTTCCTACTCGGTATGCTATTATACATGAATGGACAGTCATGAAAAAGGAAGATGGTTTTCCAGAATTGAAATTATATGTTATTAGTGAACAATACATTGGGATAAATGGCTGTAAATTACATTTAGATATATTTAGTGAATATAATTATTATATAAATTATTTAATGATTCATTTTTCGGTTAATTGGAGGGTTTTGAACACAACAAACTCATTTTTCATCATAAATCAACACAATGTTTTCAAAAAGATTCCCTAACCATATATGAGACAGAAAATATATATTATATTCTATTTCAACCATATGATTAATTTCATTACCATAGTAGATGATGATAATAGAAATTCACATTCCATCATCCATGAATGTGGAAAATTAGCACATCCAAGATGGTGTTTTTTTCTACTAGCATAAAAGAAGGATAAAGGAGACAAGATAATAAATTATTCCACATTCATAAAAAAATTAAAATAAATTATTGTTACAAGATTTGTGATTAAAATTGGATTAGGATACGTGAAGAAATCAAATAAGACAAAGGAACTTCAAAAAATGTTTCTGAATTGAAAAGAGGAATTTACCATTTGAATTATTCATCCTTGAGTGCCCCTTTAGAGGAGAGGAATTGATCTTCTTATGAGACAATGGGATGCTAGATGGGGGCGATTGAGAGAATATTTGACACAAATTTAGTCATAAAATAAGTAATTATAGGATTTTAGTGAAGAGGGGAGTGTGTGTGGGTTTTATAGTTGTGGGGGGGAGGGTTTTCTTAATATTTTATTCAATATTTAATTATTTTTCAATAATAGCAGAAGTAGTGAATATTACATGACCAAAAAAAGTAATAACTGAATGTGAGTTAGAACTAAGGCTTCTTATATTAGCGATGATGCTAGGAATAGTGTATTTAACCAATAATGTATATATATGGTAAATTATCGTATGTCACTATTTCTAAAAAATTCATGCATTTTACAAAAATCCCAAAAATTCACCTTAACCATATTTTGATGTGTATAATTCAAAAATGAAAAATAATATTTGGAAATAATTTATAAATTATTATTATTTCAATTTTAAAATAAAATCCTAATTTTTTCAAAAAAAAACATTAAAACTCTAACTCATTTTATAACACCTTGAAATGTCAGTCAAGGTCTCATAAAAGTATCTTGAAACCATAAGAAGAAAAATTTAAATTTATGATTAAATTTTTTGGAAGTAAATTTCAATTTTAAATTAATAAATTAATCATAAACTATTCATTAAATTATTTATGAATTACAAAAATACCAATACTTATGCTATGATCATTTTTTGTCAATTATAAGATGTCTAAATTGTATGTATACAATCATGGGTGAATTTTATAATTTTTTGGCCAATTTTGTTATTCATTAATATTCCTAAGGGTATGTTACTATTCATTAGGGTCAAGTTAATATTCCCTAAAAATGTAATTTGATCTTTTCAAATAGTAAATATCTTATTGAATGCAATGAAGTATGTTAATTTTTTTAAATTCAAATCACAAAAGTGACAAAATTATTTTTATTGTCTATATTATAAGATATTGTTTTTTTGTTGACACTTACTATTTTATGCACTCAGTATTTATTTTCAGAATCATGGGGTGTTTCATTTTCCTCTCCTAACAAAAGTTTTTCCCAAAATATATGAAATTGAACTTAGAATGTTAATGATTGATACTTAAACATTCGCCTGTGAGAATACCACATAAAAAATATGGTAAAAATATAATCATAATAAAATTGAATGTGAAATTCACAGGTTACTAAAAAACAACACATTGTAATTAGAAAACATGGTCATAGAATAATAATGAAACCACTATGTTTAGAATAATACTATTAGAGAACATGCACAAATGATAGATCATTATCCAAAAAAAATATAAATTACTATAAAGAAAATTTTCATTAACATCATGAATATATATATATATATAATAAGAAAATGTTTTTATTTAAGACTCTTTTCCTATAGTTGATGAATTATTCTACTCAATAGGAGTAAAAATTGACATTTCTATTTCATAAACACAATTGTATCCTTTCATGTTCCATGATCTACCCTTACATCATCGATTACCACATGTTTCATCATATAGTGGAATTAATCTCTAAAACCTAACACAATGATCAACGTAAACCATCTCACAAATGGATGAACATTCCAAAATACCATGATCCAATACTGTAGAATCAATCTCATATCCATAATTGTCCGATACAAGTACATGGGGTCCTTATCAATCCTCATTTGTTTTGAACTCCATGATATATCCTTCACAATGCATATCCTACCTTATTTTCTATTAATTATCATGAATATTCCCTAAATTTCCACATTCGTATAATGTGAATATCCTCATCATGTGTCCCCTTGAAATATCGTAATAACTCAAATTACCATAAAAACATATTGGAATAATATATTCATCATTTCACACGTTTTTTGATATAATCCTTATATCCAAAAATGTTGTATACTCCATCAATGATATCATAGACCACTTGTGGGAAGTCAAAATAAATTTTTGAGGTTGTTAAAACAAATCCAAATTAATCATTTCATCATCCTTATTATCATCATTAAAAATATATTAATGTTTTTACCTCAATCATGGGGTTTCCATCAATATTAACATACCAATGAATATCTTATCATGGTACCATTCAACTTATGTTTTTAAGACCTTATAGAGAAAGTATTTCAACACAATCCACATATATTCCATAATTCAGAAAACCAATACAAGGGTGAATAAAATTCCAATTACATGATTCTTGACTATGTATATGAATTATTATACTTCATATGTACTAGAATATTAACATGATAATTATCTAGTATCATCATTTAGGGTTAATTCCTTTGTCTCTTGGGACATTGATTCGCATAATTCCCAATCTCATTTCAGTTGAAGCATTGTAAATTGGAAACCTTTTTCTTGCACTTCCTATCAAAAAATTGGGGTCCATTTTCTCAAAACATATAAAAAATTCACATTCCCTTCAAAACGTTACTAGGATTATTCTCTCCACAATATTCACATGTGGGAAAACCCTTCTTTCCATTCATCCATTTATCCATATTATTCTATATCATCCACAATATTGTTTTATTTCCGTCAAATACATATGACTCAGTTTATTATTTACATACATTGTTAAAACATGATATTGTTTCCATATATGATGAGGGTACTAGATAGACTATAAACATCTGAAACATTGGCTTAAGACCACGATATATATGATCCTTATTACTATTTTTATAACGTCCATTACTGAATTTTTCATTCAATCTGGTAGGCACCATTTCTAATCAATTCCACAAACTATATTTGCTCATAAAATTATGAACTGTCTATAACACTAAACATGTTAAAGCACATATCATAAATTTATTTAATATAAACCTTATAACCATGTATGTTTGTTCCATTTGATAAATAAAGACTTCATATTGAAATGTAAGAAAAAAATGTGAATTATCCCTAACATATCCCCTGGGAGTTTCAAACTAGGTGTGTAGTAAGGGCCATTGTCATATACCATGATAGCCAATGTCAAGCCCAAATCTCCTTGCCAGAGTCGTTACTCCTAGGTTCAACTGTGCCGGAACAACATCCAATTGTATTTTTTTATAAATATATATTTTCTAAAAATACCCACATAATCTATTCCTTATGAAAATTCCATTATTTTTTTATAGTTTATCCTCAAATTCTATCATTGGTTTTTTTTCTAAATTCTACATTTTCAAAAACCAGTTTTCCGGTTTTCTACAAAACTTCTCCTGATACCAACTCTAATGCCTTGACCCTAGTTTTTTGAAGTCAGTGCTTTATTCAATATATTTTTATGATGACAAGGAATCAAATCCCAAATGTCGAATTAGATTAGTAGTTTTGGAATCCCAAATTTATACAGAGGGTCAACATTACAACGTCAAATGAAAAAAACATATATGTTTTTTTGGGAACATGCATAACTCTATGGTTATCCTTGAAGGTCATTCATAATAAACATCATCACGTATTGATACTAAATAATTGGGTGATCTCAAATTATATGTTAGGTTAGGAAATAAAACAGAAGAAATCATAAACACAAATGTTAGGAATGGTTAATATATAAAAAAAATTTCTTTAAAAATAAACATGAACATAATATTGTACGAATATATGCTGAGTAAATATTCCATAATAAAGAATATCATGGTTATTCTACATGTTGAAAAACCACAAGAACATTTAATTACTAGTTACATAAATAAGGAATGTATAATGTTGTACATCATAACCATACCACCGAGGCCTCGTAGAAAGACAATAAATAGCCATGTTGTCATGGCCTCGTGCCAAGACCATAGTTTGTCTCATGAGACCTATCGATGCATCGATAGGAAATAAAGGGCCCCACACATCACTCACTAAGTCCTATGTGTTCTTCATATTTATGTGGATAAACATAAAAAACATTCACATTCATATTGAAAAGAACATATAATATTTAAATAACTATCTATAATCATAAAACCTAAACACTAATAATTCTGAGTAATATGGTGAAGGGTTTCAAAATAGAACATCCATAGTGAATCTAATAATAAAAAATTTAATATAAAATTATATCTGATATAGTAAGATACAAACAACAATTAGGTAAATGATCAATAAATAATGATTACATAGATGAATATACATTTAAATTAGACCATTGAAATATCCTTGAAGAAATAATCCCGAAACATTCAAAAGTGTCCCATAGAGCCATGAATCATTAAAATAATAATCCCATAGAATATAATGAGAATAATGAGACTATTAATATAATATTTCAAAGGGTATTAAATAAACCACGTGAAATAAATATGTGGTTAACACAACCAATATATCCCAAAAGTTAAAGTTATATAAGAAAGAATCTTTTTTGTTTAGGAAAGTAGAGTTATTTTGGAAAATCTGTTTTATTTAACATGAAATCAAACTCTAAAAATGTATATCCAAGGAAATAATACTTAAGGTCATTAAAATTATATTTTAGGCTCAAAAAATGACTTATTGAAGAGAAATAATTTAAAATTCTTTATTAATTAATCTTTAGAAATAAAACTATTTAGTGTAGTTTGTTGAAAATGTTAAATAATGTTAAAGCACAATGGCATGTTTGCATTCATAAAACCCTAAATGAATGAAAACAGTTTTTTCATGCTAAATTTTTTTATTTTAGAATGATAAATATTGGAAAAAATATATTATAGAGTTACCTTTAAAATATGTATGAATTCTACACCTTCCTTGATTCGAGTTAGCATTTATGAAGAATTTTAGAATGATTATTTTGAAATATGTAACACCCCATAACATAATAAAGGATATTCATTTCTATATATATATATAAGAAATTCACATAGAATTTATTAGTTGTACATAAGAAAAAAAATTAAGATCTTCATTGCGGTGAATAGAGAATACAAGTAACCTGAATAAAAACTGAGGTTCAGGTAGAAAGTACGTAAAACATTGTAATCAATTTAATCGTATGCACCAAAATTAATAATCATCTAATGATATCTTAAATATCATTAAAATAAATATATTCATGATATGAAACTTAAAAGGGAAGTAAAAATATTCCATACAAAATTAATTGTAGTGAATACAAAATATATCACAAAAATGGAAGTGAGATGAAGAAACCCCTCACCTTCAGTCTGATGGTGCTCTTCAATGGATGTTAATGAACTGAAAAAAAAATTTAGGTTCTTTAGTTAACAATTTCATAACCATCCCTACATTTAATTATTTATTATAACATTTTTATTTTCATTCATGGGCTTTTTATTAGGTTAAGAGGTTAAATTTCATTGTGTGCGTCTGTTTGATTCTTGATCGGTATAGTTATATAGATGAATGGAGATTTGATTAAAACAATTAAGGTTTTACATAATTGATGATATATGTTATTAGTGAACATTTTTAAAGTAACATGGATTTAAATTTAATTTTGTTACATGTGGTGATGATGAATCATTACATAAATGTTTTTATGATAACTATTTGGGTTAATTAGTGGTTTTTGAACACAACGAATTCATTTTGCATTATAAATCAAAAACACGTGTAAAAAAGATTCCAAAACAATAGATGATACATAAAACATATACTGTTATTTGGTTAAACCATAATAATGTTTTGATGACATGAATAGAAGACATAAATAGAAACTAAAAACCCATCATCCGGAAATGTGGTAAATTAATGCATCTCGAGTGGTGTTTTTTACTACTCGCATAATATTAGGATATAGGTGAGATGAAAATAACTTATTCCATAATCAGAAAAACAATATTTTCCATTTATGTTAATGAATTTTTTATGTCAATTAGATTAGGACTCATGAGGATAAAAAAATTAAAGGATCTTTAAAAAGAAAGTAAATGAATTGAAAAGAAGAATTTACCCCTTTAACAAACCTTCCTTTAGTGCTTCTTTATGTGACATTATTTTGAATTTTTATGATACCAAGGGCTTCTAGACATTTGATAGGATCTTGGGAGAATATTTTTAAAGAATTTATATATGAAATATGGATTGAGAGGAGTGAATATAAGAGTGGAGTGTGGGTGGATTTCATATCCGAGGAGAATAGGGTTTTCTTAATGTTTTAATAGTTAGTCTATTGTTTTTCCATAAGAAAATATAACATGATTATTCTAGGAAAAAAATTGTAATAAGTGCAAGTGATAACGAACTAAGTCTTCTTACATTAGTGATGAAGCTTGTAATAGTTTGTTTTACTCATAATGTATATGTATTATAAATTACCATCTTTAACTATTCACATGAAATTCCTATATTTTATAAGAATCCCAAAAAACAACCCCATCCATTTTTATGGGTACAATTTAAAAATGAAATCAATTTTTTTAATGTTTTTAAATATTTTTAATAAAATTTTTTAAAAAAATTATAATTTATTTCAAAAACAATTAATACTATATCTCCTATTATAACACCTTGAAATGAAAATCAAGGTTTCATAAGATTACCTTCTAACCATAAGAAAATTACATGAAATTTTATGATTGTATTTTATGAAAAACAAATTCAATTAAAAAATATTAAATTAATCATAAAATATTAATTAAAATATTTATGACATAGAAAAAAGTCATTAATTATGCTATGATCATTTTTCACTCGTAAGATATCTAAAGAGTATTTATACATTCATGGGAGAATTTCTTATTTTTCGGATGAATTACTATTCAATACTATTCATCCATGTATGCCAATATTTTATAAGTGTCAAGTTACTATTCATTAAAAATGTAAGTAGATATTATCATACTATAAATATATTATTAAATGCAACTATGTATGGCCATTTTTTGAAATTCAAATCATAAAAGTGAAATTTTTTTGATTATTATCTAAATTATAAGAAAGTGTTTTTTTAAACACTTAGTATTTTATGCATTCAATATTTATTTGTAAAATATTTGGGTGTTTCACAGTGAATCTCACTAATGTCTTGAGTTAAACATGTTTCTATGAGATCTTTGGATGATTCCCACCCATGTTAGAAGAAAATAGGAGAATATAGTCAACCTAATATGAAATATGTGCATCCAAGAACATATGAATCATATCGTCACTCCATAGAAATATGGGCATGAAGAATAGTAATTGACAAGTATGTATCTCTTGTTAAATGTGTTTCAAACTTAGGTTTTTTGGACTGGTTCTTCAATAATGAAAATCTATTTTATCAGAGGTAAGTGCTTGGTTTCTATATATATGTGGAGTTTATTCTAGAAGGATCAGAAGTTTTTTGGATTAATTCTATAAAAAATAGAAGAAAAATTTCATTATTAATCCATTTAGTGGTAAGAATG
The DNA here is from genome assembly GCA_963277665.1 of Viscum album. NCBI lineage: Eukaryota > Viridiplantae > Streptophyta > Magnoliopsida > Santalales > Viscaceae > Viscum > Viscum album. Next base: position 1,004,279,394 of record OY728119.1, on the reverse strand, counting down.
CTTAACCGGTAGACCATGAGGGTGTATGTGATGATCATCAGAGAATTGACCCTCCCCCAAGTGATATATTCAATTTTCAGGAATCATTGGCTGAGTGTGCTGGAAATGGAGACCAAAGAAGGCCTATAGAAACATAGATTAATGGTGACTGCAAGATACTTTTAAAATTTTTCCAGCATTATTTATATCCTAGGAATGGGGTATTTTCCACCATAAAGTATCAATATGTCTATTTTCATCATCTGTTGAAGAAGGGAAATAAGGTTTACATATGTAGATAATTGATGGTTCATATAAGTCATATTATAAAACCATAGTACAAAATAAATTTATTTTTTATCTTAGCCCAATTTTTTCGAAGATGAATGACAAGGGAATAGTATACACGGTTTAAAAAATAGTGACAAAACATAATGTTGTGTCTTGAACAATCTATCTGTAAGGTGATTAAGATAAATTGGAATCCATGGAGGAATATATGTCCTAAGAAAAATGACAAATGTATGAGCATTTTAATCCTAATGAGAACCCGACCTGATTGAGGAATATCATTGACCATGCAATGGGACTAGATAAATATCTTATGCATTCAGATGAGAAAGATTGAGCTGAGGGGAATCATGGAGGTGAATCTGTTACTGTTGATAGATTTTTCCCAGATATAGCTGAAAGTCCAGTAGGGATGACATATGGACCTGTTATTCCTCTAAGGCCTCTACCCACAAAAGAACAACATATATTTGAGGATGATGATTAGGACACTAAATATTTAGAGAACATTGAGTAGGATATATGCTCTTGTAGTGATGAAGAGTCAAATGGTGAAGAATGATAAAGTGGTAGTATGTAATAATATGATGATGAGAGTGATATTGATGATGAATAAAATGAATAAGATGAGGAAGAATCTGGGAATGATGACGCATAAAATTAAATTGATAGAGAAGAAGAAGGATGTGATGATTTATACAATGTATCTGAACATCCTTGTAATGATCAAGGTCCTAATACAGAACATGATGATACTACTTTAGTGAAATAAGAACCAATTTTGATGTCTCATGATGCTCCTAAAGCACCTGCGGTTGGGGAATGTAATTCTAAGGTCCATGTAAAATATTATGTTCATGCCGAAGGAGTTGTTTTAGTGAATCAAGTGAAAGAGTTGGTTTATGATAAAGATAATGTATATATGGAGGGAAGATAGATAATAAAATAGAGTGAAAATGGATGTACATTCTCCTCTTGATGAAGTAGTTGTTCCTATGGGGAGAAAGGATTCGGGGTATTTTACTATGGGGTTAGAGTACCCTGATTCAGAGGATAGGATACCTACTCCTTCTCCTTATCATATAGCTATACCAGATTTTATAGAGTATGTAACTAAGGATAATATTTATGATTTTAAGTAATAGTTGTTTTAGGTGGTTATATCTACCTCATCATGTCAACCTTCTCTTGTTTAAAGTCATAGTGAGAGTGACGTAGTTATACTCACAAAGAGTGTGGTTTCTCGGGTTGAACATCAGTTGATAACACTATTCGTAGATTTGGTAATTTATAATCAAAAGAAGAACAATTATTTAGTTCATATGGTCTCTAACATTAACATATTAATAATTTCATTTAAATGGTCTTTGGACAAGATTCCAAAAACCCCTTGTAGATACCTTTTTTGATTATTATATGGATGATTCTCCTCCGCCTTCAAATCGTGATCTTTCCATTTTTAGGATAGTTTTCATATATGAAGTGAATGATTATTCAACTTCAAAAAATCCTCCACCTCAATCCATTGATTAAAATATGTTGAGATCAGCAATTCAAGATATAATTCATGGTGATTCAACCTATACGTCTCCTTCTGTTACCACACCCTTGATGTTGAGATGATTAGAACTATGATTAGAGAGGGACATCAGACAATGTTGGCTGGAACTAAATAAGAAATCCAATATATGATTAAGAAAAATAGTGATCATTTGCATGATATGGAATGGATTTATACCAAGGGAGATACTAAAGCATAGGATGTGATAACCAATAATGTAGTCTTCTACTTTAAGGAGGTTTATCCCAAACAACAGTTAAATTGTAACTTTAAATACTATGTGGAATTTTTTTGGACCCCTCGGTGTAACCAAGCCTTCAAAATTAAAGTCAAGAAGATTATTGACATCACTCTTACCCTTCATACATTTATGTAGAATAAGGAATATTTCCAATTACTAAAAATTATGGCGGTCAGATCATTATGGACTTCATCAATCTGCTGAAACCTTACACACAACTTCATAACACTGCTATTATTCCTCTAGTAGCTTCTCCTATTAGAAAATTCATTCACCCATCAACTACTTAATCTATATCCTTTTCAAATTTTTCTATGACGCCTTCTAATTGTTTATGATAGATAAATTCATTCATTCATCATGATCTTACAGGACCTCTTGTATCTTCTAGACTGAACCTTTCTCCTTCTATTTATACTTAGGTTACTCTTCCATCATTCAGAAACCTTTCTGTAACACAAACCACTACTTCTATACCTCTAGATTCTACCTCCTATCCATTTGATTATAGTAATGATGCGATGGAATCTACCTTAGAGAAGACATGATTGGATTAATCTTTTATAGGGATGTATTGTTGTATTTTTTTTACCACTTTTTATGTTTTTCCAAGAAATATCTTCAATGTTTTCATCAAATTACATGTATTATCATTTAATTCATTATTATTTTTTGATAATACCAAAATGGCTATAATGTGTTTGGAATGTTCATATGTAATGAATATATCTCATGGGGAAAAAAATATAAAATGATAGCATAAAATTAAAAAAGTGTATTAGATTAAAACTAAAGCTTAATAACTAATCATTATACTATTTGTGTTTATCATAGAATTTAAACTCTATGATCTATATAATTTAATAACCATACCTTACATTGATCATTAAAATTAATCTTTTTTAGTATATAATTTCACAATTTTTGATCATTAAAAATGGCGAGATTGTTGGCCACCTCAACTTTTAATGCCCAAAAATCATGCTTAATTAAGTTTTTTAAGATAAATATTGTTTTAGAATTTTTAAATTTAACATTAACCACTTTTTTAGTTTTTGTTTCATAAGAAATTTTATAAAAAATTTAGAATAGTATAATTCATTGATAATTATAAGTCATTGATAAGAATAATTCACTAAAACCTAACCTACTGAAAACCTGACCTACTGAGAGAGTGATTGATTAGTACTATGAATTTTCATGAACCATAAGTTGTTAATAGCTTAGTTTCTGACACATTACCTACCAAAAGAGTACCTATCGATTGAGTGCCCACCTACAGATTACCTACTGTCAGAGTACCTATTGAAAAATTACTGATCTATTGAGTGATATATCGATAGGCCGACCTTCTGACTGATTTTGACAGCAATAGTGTGAGACACAGATAGACTAACCAACTGATCCTAAGACTTCATCATTCCATCCATTTCCATATATATTCCAAAAATAATTCTAACTACCATATTTATGAATCTTATCATTTCATATTATATTAATAAAATTTTATTTAATTTTTGGGAAACATTTAAATGATGTTAGAGACCAGTACGATGTATGAGATTCCAAAGAATATTCTTCTTGTCTGCTACATAATATAATGGAAATATATAGAAAAATAAGAAAGAAATTGTGACCAGAGAAAATATAATATGATTCTCATGATCCTTAGAAAAAAATTGGAACATTCATCGGCTAAAAACATTTGTTTTGAATCATAATTAATGACCTTCTGCAATAATAATTTAATAGAGGATAATTACACATTGAGAATTTCTCTACCAAACTACAAATTGAAGATATAAGGCTTCCAGAACCTCTGTTATTCTATCTGTTTTGGAATTTCAACTCCATATCCACATCAATCTATCTACAATGAGTCACAATGTTGAATAACCTAACATATAGTTCTTTATAACACCCTTCTCAATATTTTATCTCTTCTTTTGTGTACTATTTTCTATAAGAGAAATGCCTTTATTTTAGTCATATAATAACACATTGTCGCATGTGAAGAACTGGAAGTTACATTTACGTCTTCACAAAAATTCATTTTTTCACCTAAAAATCCCCAAAATAACATTTTTAGAGGTCCCTATGTGTCCTGTGGTAATTTTTACTCCCACTAGAAACATTAGAAGAGGTATTTTTGACCTTGATAGTGATGTATGCTATTGTATAGTCTCATCTAGGGTGTAAATCAAATTTTATTTATGAACATTGTCTTGTGAAAGGTTATCACCATGTGTAGAGAACTATGTATCATATTGATACTGAACGTGTCATTTTACATTGATAGTTAATCATAGATACTTATTATATTTGAATATTATTTAGTAGATTTATTTGAAAAGTTGAAATACTAATCCATATTGTTTTTACTAAGAACAAATCAATCTATGAAATGTCTTTCAAAAGATGAAATCATTTATAAATTTTCTATATTGGTTTATTGGGTTGTTTTACCTTTCAATTTGAAGATGTTTTAAATAAGAATTTTAGAAATAAATTTTTATGGGAACTCAACTCACCCCCCACCCTTAGTTTTGTAGTCCGACTAATAATATTCATATAACCTTATATTTATGTTTCAACTAATGTATCCATTTTTAAACCTTATGTGTAATATTTTTTCACCCTTTTCATATGTTTATTTTTTTTGAGGATATGAAGGAAGATATTAAGTATCAAAGATCAAAAAGGGTTTTAGTTATGGTTGTATATTCCGGAGATGATGATGATAATTTTTGAACAAATTTTTATCTTTACAGGTTTCCAAATACAATATACCCATATGATTATGGCCTGGTTTTGTTATGTTATGTAATGTATAATCTTTTAGATAGATGTAATATATATATATATATATATGAAAATAGATGGTCATTATTTCATCATATCAATATGAGATTCCTTCCCATCACATATTGAGTTTCAGTGTAAAGAAATTTTGTTATTGGTATAAGTAAATGTTGATTTATTCTTTAAACATTATTTATAATAGGGAGGTAATAGAAACTCATGATTAATATGATTTTTATTTAATGATCCATTTTTAGGTAACTCCATTCACGTTTCTGACATATCTCAAGGTATTATTGATGGAGAATATTATAGAGACGGGTTTTCTAGGACAAAATCATAATTGGATGGGAGTGTTTTGGATCCTTTTTGAATTAGATATATAGATATAAGTTATCAATTTATTATTTATATAATGAATTATATTGATGTGTGTTTATTTATTCTTTCTTCCTCATGTTTAATTGTGAATTTTATATATTTTAACCCTTCTAGTTAATCATGTATTATTTTTTTGTATGTAAATATCGTGGACATGAAAATATTATGTTCTGAAACTTCTTTAGTAGACAACATGGAGACATGGAGCCTTTTATGGATCATTCCTTTAAGTAATAACCTATAATTTTGAATTAACTACTTCATGCTACAGATTTTGTCCAATAGGTTGTATATGATGATCGAATTGGATTACACTGTGATATACTCCTCATTATGTATAGTGAAAAAATTTTATTTAGGTAATTGGTTACCCTTCGGTCCATCGAGGATAGGGAGACTAATTTTGTATGATTCATTAAAATGAGTTGGGAGAGTCTGGAAATCCATAAATTAAATAACTATTTTTTTATATTCTATAAGGGTATATACCTTTGTATGATTCAATATCCATATTTTTATTTGTTTCATCCTCTAAAATTAATCATTTGGAACATGAGGATGAGTGGTTTCAGGTTCCCATGGAATTGAATACACTTTTTCGAGGTCAAGCTAGCTTATAAAATTTTTGTGGAAATTTTTAATTGATGTTGTTGAATAATTTCACCTGCATAGAGTTTTATTGATTGTAGATAAATCCATTTTTCATAATACCTGTAATGGATTATATGTATTAATTGTAGGATTTTATATGATTTTACTAGAGGTGTATTGTGTTCTTTGAAACTTTTGGAAAATAACATTTTTTACACCAAAACCCTCAGAAGAGTAGTAAACATGTTCGGTATTCGACATAATTTATTATTAATATGATGTTGAGTACATTTGATGATCAGCTAGTAGTGATTTCCAATGTTATGAGGGTGTATATTTAGGCATCTGTGGTGTAGGTTTTGACTCTACCCCATTGAAATGAGACAATGTTTCTTATAGTGTTGTAACATTCTATCTCCCAAATATTTTATTCCATTATATTTCAAAAAACATTCTATATTGTCGGAGATATAGTTTCTTATTTATTGTCTTACACATTGAGGTATTATTCTAAATAGTGTGTATTTATGGGGAACTGTACTTATATTTTAAATGTGTATATAAAAAATTGTTGTTTTTTTATTAATTATAATCAAATGAATCGTGTGATAGTGAATAGTCGCATTCATTTTTTAAAGATAGGTGACCAGTTTAATATGTTAAAGAGACATATTCAGTTTGTGAATGTCAATTTTTTATCATGATGTCATCAAATGGGGGGTGAATTATGAAGATGTTTTTAAAACTACTCTGTCATGTTTTAATGGGAACTTTGAGTTCGTAATGTTTCCATTCATTGTTATGATTATATTATCCATGTTCTTGGGACAGATAAATGTATCCTTCCATGAGTTTCTAGATTAATTCATTGAAATGTTTATTGATGTTATCCATGGGTTTTTCGTGTCAAAGATAGATCATGTCAAGAATCTTTGTATTTTTTTCAATCATCCTTTTCTTAGTCCATCAATTTTTATAATTTACACATCTTAGGTTCATTTCTGGGGTCATTTTGTGTTGCATGATGGATTGTTCATGTATTATTTAATTATTTTATACATTTTTCTAGGGATCCATTAATAATTACAATATCGTGAGGATTTTTATGCCTTCATGATTTTGTATGATGTTCGTGCATATTTTATCTCATATTGTGATTCCATTGATAACTATCAAAAGAATGTATCTGGATTTTCAATTGACAATATATTTTCAAGATGATATCGAGTATTTGAAGGAAATGTTTTTTAATCCTCAAGTTCATCTTTTTTTGGAAAAGGTCACTATTTTCTATAAATAATTCAACTCTCCTTATCTTCTCTTTGGTTATTATATGATTCTATTATGAGTGGTTAAATCCTACAGGACTCCTAATTTATTTCATGATGAATGTGATTAACCTACCCATGATCTTAAAATTAATGTATTTTTTATTTTTTATATGTTAATAAATAATTAAATAATCTATAATATATATATTTTCATAAAAAATTATAATATATTGGCTTATATCTTATATCGGTGTTGTCTAAATATGTGAAATTAATTGTTATGGGAATTCTAAACGGATTTATCATTTTAAATTTCATAATTTCTATAAAAAGGGAATATTTTTTACTGATGTTTCAATAATGAATTTTCATGGGGATATCATGCCTGAGTCTGATGTTTCTTGGTATTTTATATAGGATATCTCAACAACACACACTATTACAAGATAATTTAATGGGAAATGATTTTTTTCTAAATACTATGAACAAATATTTGGTGTATTAGGTCATGGACTCCTAGATAGAGGATTCTTATTTAGATGTTAGTCATGATCTTTTTATTTCTTTGAATACCTTGAGGATTGTTCTAAGGATGAATTACATCAGTTGTTTTTCCATATAATGATAATTGTTCCTTCAATTATGCCTGATTTTGTTTCCCTGAGTACCATAGTTTTCCTTTTGAATTATATTATAGTCTTGTGATTATTTATATTTCCTTCTAATGTCATTTTTTATTTTATTTTATGGAGATATATTATTCATTTTTGTCTTGTTTATTTGGTTTTGTAGATGGCGAATCATAGGCCAAATTTTCCACGTTGCTTTTTATAGCTGGTCGATGATAACCAATGGAAGTGGGAGGGTATCTCAATGGAGGACATCAGTAATTTTCCTTGAGATTATAGTTTATGTTATAATATTTTAATTTTCATTAACAACATGATAATTTAATCAGACTTATGAGTTATTAAGGATTCATAATCAATGTCTAGTTTATAAAGATAATATTTAGAGTATGTGGAGAAGTTTTTTTTGTTTTTATGATGAAAATCATTATTGTGATTGAGAATAAATTTATAGGGTCTAGAACATTATCTAAAATGATTCATTATTTAATTTATCAAATAGAATATATTTTAACCTATAGATAAATTGTACGATTCAATAGACTATCTAGACATTGAATAAATTATTACACAGATACATTTTTTTCTTTAGAGGTTCATGGTTAGGGAAACTATCTATACTGTGATTCCATTATAATAACAATTACCACTCAACTCTTGGTATAGATATGTTTAAATATCATAGTAACTAACATTTTTTTATATCTATTTTGTTCTACTAAGATCTATAAGTCAGTAATTATTTAAAAAATTTATATAAGTAATGGAAGAGAAGGTTCTGGTGATTCATGAGTGTATTAAGGTATCCTAGGATATACATATTTCATTGAAGGTCAATTATTGAGTGATAAATTTGAGATCATATGTTCTTTATTATATAACATAATGAAGGGATGTGATGGATTGATCATGGGAGGGTAATTTGTCATAATTTTTTTTTTATTTTTTTGGATTTCTAAAAAACTCTATCCTTTTACATATAACATTAAACTATTATAATAAAAATTATTATTTAGAGTACATGCCAAGGATAATAAATTCTAGAGTCTTGGAAGTCTAGTAAAATAATAATACCTTATAAAAAATTAATTTAATCTCCATAATGAACATTTATATTCCTTTTTTCTCATACATTCTCATAGGATAACCATGGTATAACATGACCATGGGATGAGCTAAAATCCTAGTAAGGAAATTTCCATAAGAACAATGCTTTAACACATGGGATTGAAGGCAAGACATGATGATATAAAATGGGGTGTAACATATGGATACATAACATATAAACCTGGAATCATATAAAAATGGAATCTTATTAATAATGTGGCTGAAACATAAAACATGACTTTAGAATTAGTCTATGCTAACTGCCATGACCATTTCACATGGTAGCAGAAGACACAGTTAACTGCCAAGACCATCACACTTGGTAGCACAATCGAATGCTAACCACCAAGACCGCCGCTCACTACATCTCCTGAGGCTCATCATTACCAAATGCATTGGAGTGTTATCTTGGTGCACATGTCTTAACATTCCAAGAATATATTTTTTTAAATGGTTGAGGTGCTGGCCTCATTATTGAAAAGAAAAAAGAACAGTCAAATGTCGGGGCTACAAAACAGAATTGTAAAGGAACATTAGAAGATAGAAAAAGAGTTCACTCGGGTCTCGATCGGGTACTCATGCTGTGATAAGTTAATCGCCCACCTTTTCCATGAGGATGCCCGCCTCTCTTCTTAGTCTGTGCTTGTGTCCACAAACCACCTTCATCACCCTCCACTGTAATGGGAGTATACGCAGAGGGATCATCAGTCTTTGATCCAACTTTTTCAGAATTTGCAGTGAGCACATCAAAAGTGTTAGGAATGTTAACATTACAACATACCATCTCACATGGGGATGCAATGTTCTGCATTGCCATTAGTCCTTTGTCATCGGGCTTATCCAGATTTAGCATGGCAGGGGACTGATCCACCTTTTCCTTACGGATGGAGTCGTTCATAGTTTCCGCTTCATGGATGGTGGCCTTATCAGTCTGCATAACATCACTATCCAGTAGCCCCGCAAGGGGGGGTGGGAAGTATGGTATCAATCGGAATAGGAGAGAAGATTGCATAATAGTGCAAGGTTTTGGGTGCAAAATCAGTGTGTACCACCAAAGCTTACGGTAATGAAGTATCTCCAGTAATATTTGCCAAATAAAAACAAACTGAGGCTTGTCCATATGCTGTACAAACAGGGTCTTTAGCTGGTATTTGAGAATTGGAATAGAAAGATGGCATACCAACTTCGATATCAGTAGTGGGCCTTATTTTTACCATTTTCTGATTGAGCTTAACCATCTCTGAGGTTGCAGAATCCAGAACAATCTTACACTTTCTCCATTTTAGAGCATGCATCTCTTTCCGTACTCTCTCATCAGCAATTACTTGAGCCAGGAGTTCCTTCTCTATTTGACTATCTTCCGAATTTGAATTATGTTCTTCTTCTTCTATACCTTTTCCCAAAGTGTATTTAAATGAGCGACCTCCTTCAGATTTGCTAGTTCTTTCTACTATATTTGCCCAACTATTTTTTTTCACTCAATCCAGACGAGGGGCAACAGGTTGTCCAGTCTGGACATTCTTAGAGGGAGAGATTTGACCAGCAGGAATTGGATGCGCACTTGGGGGTTGATTCAGAGGAGCATAACTCTCTTCGGAGGTCTTGAGATCCTCCTTACCTTTGCATTGAGAGTCATCATGTCCTCTCAGCATGCATTTGGTACATTTGGTACCTGATCGAAAGTTGGATTTGGAGTGTCCTATCATGTAACAGATTTCACATAACATAGGTAGTTTTTCATACACAATCCTTAGACTGATTTCATCCATATGGGTGGAGAGAAAAACTTTATCAATCCAGGTAGATATTAAATCAACCTCAACTAAAATTCTGGAAAAATGGACAAAGGAAACTTTCTCAGTGGCATGATCCATACAGATTAGGATGCCTATTGTAGAGGCAATGTCAAATAGAATTTCAGAATGCCATAAAACCCAATTTGAACCATATATCTTGATCCAGACTTGCACAAAAGTGTCCTTAAAGTCATAAAGACTAAACTTTGGCTTCCATTCATACTTCCTAAGTGTTCCTGGTTTGAGTTTTATGAGACCAAAAGCCCCCAGCACGACCTCCCAATTCATAGGAAGGAAACAAGACATTGAAGAAACCCTTCCTCATTGAGACACATTTAAAGTCACTAAATCCCCAAATCATAGAAGGACGGACGACAAGGTCAGAAATTTTCCAAGGGGTCATTTCCTTGGTATGGGAAATGAGGGATATGAAGGATTTCTTGCAGAGTTCTAAAAATTGCGTGATTGCACCATCCAAAGCAGAGACATGATCCATAGATCCCTTTCCAATAATACGTTTTGGGATGCGATTTTCCCGAAATACGAAGGAACTAGTAAGAATATCAAAAGAGGAGAAGAGACTAAGATGTTCGTCAATATATATTTACTCGACAAATGTTATTTTTTCTGGGGGACAAAAATAATACAGGCCATTAGGAGTGGGGACTCATAAAACTATGAGGAACCTTCTCATGGGGTGCTCCCTCTGTAATATCTTGGATGATTTTTTTGAGAATGAAACCTACCAGTAGGAAATGAAAATTTTATAGTGTCATTGAATTTTCTGACATACAAACATGTTTATTGGTCCATAGACTTTAATATTATTAGTAATTGGTATTACTACCTGTGCACACAGATGTACTATCGAAAATTATAATGACGCATTGTTCATATTGAGGTAGGTTATGTTGGGTGTTTCATGAATAATATTTTATTAATAGATAATGTGAGAAAGGATTTTTCCCTTATGTTCCATAAATGAAGTTGATATATCTAGCCCTTTGATTGAATTGATATAGCCAAAATAAATCCATGGACATAGGGAGGAATGGGTGAGTTCAATTCTAGGATGTCAAATAATGAATAATCTAGCACATGGGTTAACATCACTAGCGAGAAACCTACATGATTCTAGATATCTAGACAAAGGGATTACAATACAGGATAAGAGTTCATAGGAGGTGACACATCATTGTGATGTTAAATTATTTCTCTATGGGTTCCTTGGTGTGTAGTTGGATGTTAACATTGGACCTTAGGTAGGATCCACCTAATACCACTAAGAAAGAGGCATAGAGGGTAACACACTATGTGTGTCCAAGTATCGTAGTTAAAAATTAATTTAACATATTGAATAAAGATTATTCCTGATTGTCATTAAATTATTACTCAATGATTCCTAATCACATTTATTTCAACAATAGTTTATTGAGATAATATATTATGGGTGAAATAATATATTTATTAGAGATTAAGGCAATGATATTTATTTAAGAAATAAGTTGTCACTATTCAAGGTCTAATAAATGAGGTGGATGAAATAAAGAAAATGGAAAAAAAATCTAGAAAAGTATATTAATATATATAGACCGTGTAGTTTTTTGGGAAATTTGTGAGAAATGTTATTATTTATTTAAATAATATATAGTTTTATTTTCTAGTGCATGAAATAATTAACAATAGTTAAATTCTATTATTAGACATGGGGTCTTACAATGAATTTAATGAAATAAAAAAATACATATTGGTAATTATTTTATTTTATTATTCTAGGTATTATAAATCATGACTACATAATTCTCATAAAACCTATCAATTATTTTTGGTTGTGCACAACAGATCTGGAGAAATCTCTCAAGTCAACAGAGAATTTCATTCCTCCAACAACACTCTCAGGTTACGAGATAGAACCTCCTCCACTGAATCAAGGAGAGCTATTTAGAAGTGGCTCTCAGAGTATTCAATGGAGGACATAACAGTTGAAAGATCATCTGTACTTGAACCCATAGATCACTTAGGTGACATCATGTGATACGTGTAGAATGTGTGGATCTCTGATAGAGGAAGCCTGCACTAGGCTTCTATGACACAATGATGGAACACATTGTATAATGACTGGGAACGTCAACCATGAGAGAATCACATCAAAGAAATTCTAGCCTTTTAATTAATGAAATTATAAATACCATATTGTGATCCTATATATGTTTTTTTGAATTTTTTATTCCCTTTATTTTTGTGTTATATTCCAACAATCCGGCATTTTATGATCATGAGAGATCTAAGATTGATCATTTTTAATGGTAAAATTAATTTTTTATAAACCCATCCATGTGATTCCTCTACTCCTGGAGCCAATAAGTGGTATCATAGCGTTCATATCAATGATTATAATTATGTAGTTGTTTCATTGATGATTTACACATTTAATAGTTTAGTTGTTTCAATTCATGTTAATCGTTCGGTAAATCTGATTGTCGAGATATATTCCCCCTATTTTGTTTCTCTTTCACCATATAGTAGTGAATCTTTATTTTAGTTTTGATAACAAAATAAAATAGAGCATATCATCAAGACGAGCCAAATCTTCCATGAAGTAAAACACCAGAACAAATGGTGTGTGTTTAGTAGTACATTCCATGTAGTCCAGGTTCAATGTACCTGGACTAGTCAGCCAGTCCAAGATGTGTCATTGGAGTTTTTCTATGTCTTAAAGACATAGAATGTAGATTAGTAATAGGTGCCAAATGGTTTCATATTACACACCATGTTTCCTAGTGGACATGGAATATAGTTACTTATGTTTAGGGTTGGACCACATTCCCCGTGCATAGCATGCCTGGTTAGAGACTGTGTAAGTATGATACTACACATCATATGGTCAACAGGAAAGGCTGTCTTCTCTTAATATTTATAAAGTACATCTACACATCCTATCCCTAGGCATGTAATTCATATTCATTGTGAATTATAGTACACACTATGAAGTAGGAACTCCACATTTTGTACTCATCCAAATTTTGTTGATTTATTGAAATTTATTTTTATATTATAAAAACCCCTGAGATGTGTACCATAGTGAGGGCGTAAAGCTACGGAACAACATGAGATAGTTTTTTTATATATTGGTGTTTTTTTAACATCTGTGTATTGTGAATTTCATCATATTGGGTAGTTATAAATGGGAATTCACTGGGACCCCTCCATGTTACAAGGTACATACAACGATAATTTTAATAGAATTTATTTGTATAAAATTATTATGTATGAGAATATCATGGAAATTCTGAAATGGGGTTATGATAAAAGTATTGATTAATAAAGATGTTCACAAATTGATTCAATAATGATTTATCTTAAACAATAATGATTAATGAATTGAATGCGAGATTTTTTCCTCAAAAATAATGTTTCATATATGAATGATCATGATCAAGACCAGGACATTTGAATGTGGATGGTTTCTTTTAATTTATTTATTTAAATTAAATTTATTTCTAGGAGTGACTTATAATCACTAATATGTAGTGAATGAATTCCAATGGATTATTTTATGTATTACCCCATTTTACCACTCACCTACATGTGAAATAATACCATATAAAATGGATCAATATCACATGTTAGAGGAGGTAGTTCATCTTAGGAGACGATGTGAAACCAACCTAAGGAGATACAAAGGTGTATGAGTGGAATACTGTAAACAAAAAACCAAAAGGTTCATGGTTTTTTCTCTCCAATGTCTTGGATAATATTATTAAGATCTAGATAAAATAACCAATACAACATACTCATGATCATGCAATTTATATTATTTCTATCAATTTCATGGTATATTTATTGTGGGTGTATTTTTATGATCACATAGTTAACGAATTAAACAATCTTGCAAGATGGAACTAAATTAATAAAATATTATGGTTAAATATTATATTATAAATGGTTAATCATGTAATTATATCCCATTTAAAATAAAAATTCATGTAATAAAGATAATAAAATTAAAATTTAAGAGTATGAATAAAATACCACATGGCAATATTAAGTCCGTATAGCCTTCTAAAATCAATTTTAGAATCGAATCATCGTTCAATCATCTTTACCAACCATTGATGGGGTGCTTTCAATTATCAGGGAAATATAATTCAAGGTTTTGGACTGACTACATTTTTTTCACATCTAGGGATGACACCCATTGTAGGAATTGATGTGATAAAGTAGTAAAGGTTGAGGAAATCCAAAATAAATGGATTTCAATATTGTGGAGTCCACTCAGTAGATCAAGGAATTGATGTCAATGCATTCAGAATTTGGTATGCCTACCTGAAACCCGTCAATGTACTTGAAAACCCCTAGTTAGGGAAATTTGATGGGAAATATGGATCCTTTCCTCAAAAATATTCAGGAAAATGAATATTCTGATGTCAATAGTGAGTGATATAAAAATTTCAATAAAATTGTGGGAGACTAATAAGTATTATTTTATTTATTTATATCTTTTTTATTCTGATAAGGTAATAATACTTTTGTCATATTAATTTTTTAGAAATGAAAAGAAAAGAAAAATCAATCATATCATTGAGAACCATCCTTGAGATGGAAACCCATCTCAGTAGCAATAATTTCTAGGAATGGATGAGGCATTTACCCGTTATCCTTCGCCACGAGAGGAAATTGTATGTGCTAGAGGAGCCTGGACTAGTTTTTCCTAAAATGAGGCCAGTGATGAGGAAATGTCTTTATATATGAAACATTTGGTTGATGCCACATATGTACAATGTTTCATGCTATTCCCCTCATGTAGTCATCCTTATTGCCTACATTGAATGCCTTGACATCTATGTGATTATGTTCTCTAATGAGTTGCGTTCAGATCTCAAACTATCATCACTACCCAAGACATTCTCATGCAATATTTTCTACTAAAATATGATAAATATTGAGAAGAGTATATAGGAAATTCTTACCTTGATTCTCTATGTTGTTAAGGACATTGGGCATGACAATATTATAGTCATTATGGTTAATAATAAGAGAAAGGATATGAAAATGGGTCACAGGGTTTGTAAATAGCCTGAAGCCCCCAATCAGTATCTCTCCAAGAAGGGGAAGATCTAGTGGCAGTGCATGGAACAAGAGGAAGTATGTTTTTCATGTGGCAATCCAGGAAACTTGAAGAGGAACATCTCCAAAAAGTGTAGGGATGCTAATGATTTGTTCCTTATTGTGTGTAATCTTTCCATTTCTACACATTGGTTATTCGATAGAGCTTGCAGGGCTCACATATATATTCAAGTACAAAAACAATGTAGTTTTAGACTTATTTATAATGGAGAGGTGGATCTTCGAGCTGATAATGGTGAGAGGCTGGATGCATTATCCATTAGTGATTACTATTTATCACTTCTAACTAGAATGATATTGGTTTTACATAACTGTTATTATGTACCTAGTGTTACCAAGAACAAAATTTTGTATCATGATTGTATATAGATGGATTTATTTTCTTATTTGGAAATAAGGGTTGTTTCATTTATTATGACAACATATTTTTATGATATGGTGAATTCAAATAATGGTTCGTATGTATTATATTTTGAAAACCTATTATTGGCAACTGATGATGATGCAAACTCACATGAGTCATATAACACCCAGTTGTGGCACCACCATATTAGAAATTAAAATGAGAATCACTTGAAAATAATCTTCCAAGATGGTTATTTAGACTCTATTGTTCTAGAAACACTTGATAGATGTCACACATGTTTATAAAGGAAAATGGCCAAGCCACCATTCAGTGGACAGGTTGAATGGGCCACAAAGCGTCTAGGATTTTTACACACAAATGTGTGTGGACCATTTCCAGTTTAATCTAGAGTTTTATATTCTAGATTCATTACTTTTATAGTGATTTGAGTACATATGGCTATATCTAGTTAATGAGGAATAAGTCAGCATACATAGAAAAATATACTCGATTAAATAACGAAGAAGAGAATCATCTTAGTAAGAAGATAAAGAAGCTTAAATTGGATTGAGGTGAACAATATCTGAACAAAGCGTTCATCAACCATTTAATAGAATCTATGATTCTATCTCAACTCACTCTTCCTTATACACCACAGAGGAATGATGAAAGCGAAAGGAGGAATCGTACATTGTTGGACATGGTCAGGGTGATGATGTGTCATGCATATCATCTATTATTATTTTGGGGATATGCATTACAAACTGCATCATTCACATTAAATTGAGTACCATCTAGGGAAGAAAATATAATTACCTCAGAGTTATAGAATGGAAATAAACCCATTTTTTCACACACACATGTATGGGGATACGAGGCATTTGTTAAGGCCTTCTCAGGAAACAAAGTATCAACCCATGGAACAAGGTGTATATTTATAGGATATCCCAAGAAAATGAAAGAATATTTATTATATAACCCATTTGACAAGAAATTTATTTCCCCAAAAAAGCCATCTTTCTATAGTGGGATCACATACTCAAAAAGGATAGTGAGATTAAGATTAAATTAGACAAAGTTGAAGCTCAAGATACATAGGAGTTGGTACCATAACAGGTTTTCCAAGTCCCTGTGGGAGTGGTTCCCGAAACCCACATACTGCATAGGACATTAATATAGGTATGGAAACCATATATATTTTCTTTCCCAGTCACCAGGTCTGTGTAGTAATTATTTTTTGACAATGATGAACCAATATTTTGCAAGGAAGTTGTAGAAATCACTGAAGTAGAAATATAGCTATAAGCTATGAATTCAAAGAAGGATTCCATGTATCAGAACCATGATTAGGTTCTGGTCAAAGAACAAACTGATATAAATCATGTTGGACGCAAATGGCTATTCAAGTAAAGAAGGTCATGGAAGTTCATGTTAGAAACTATAATGAATTTATAGTATATAAAGGATTTAAAAAGCATCTATGAATTGAATATAATGAAACCTTATCGTGAGTTACCATGTTATGTAAAAAAGAATCTTACATTCAATAGAATCATAACATGACAATGATATTAAGAAAATGGATGTCAAAATATCATTCCTTAAAGGGAACCTTTAAGAAGATTTATAAATGACACATTCAGTAGGGTTTGTGACACCTTGTGAAGCCAAATGGGTTTTCAAGATGCATAAATCCATTTATGGATTAAAGAAAGCATACATCTCATAGAACATTTGACTTGATGAAGGAAAAAATGAAAACGGTTTCATTAAGAATGAATGTGTGCATAATTATATAAATAGTTTAATTTGAATTAGGATGTTATCATAGTAGTATATGTGGGTGACATACTACTCATGGAAATGATAAACTTTTCATACAGTCAGTTAAGGACTGTTTGAACATGTTTTTCATTATGAAGTACTTAGGTAAAATAACCTACATTATTCAAAATCATGGTTATTCATGATATATCCAAGAGGATTATTGAGCTATGTCATGGTATATACCTTGTCCATATACAAATATATTTAGTAATAAACAACTCAAGTGGGGATTTTTTCTAGTGTCACATGGCCTACATCATTCTAAGAGAATGTGTCTTTAGGTGAAAAAGGAGAACGATAGGATGAGTAAGTTCTCATATACTTCGGCTATAGGAACCATCGTGTATGCAATGTTATGTACCATGATTGATTTTTCCTATACTCTGATAATGGTATGAAAATATCATGTAGAACCATGAGAACATCATTTGACTGCAGTTAAGACTATCCTTAAGTATCTATGAATAAATAAGTATATATTCTTTATGAATGGAGGAGACAAATAGTTTTTCATCATAGGGTATGTTGATGTTGGCATTCAGATAGATGGGAATGATCTGAAGTCACAATCTGTATACGACTTCTGTATCAATGGATGAGCTATGAGATGGAAGTGTTTAAGGCAGCCAATTGTGGTCGACTCTGAAATGGATTCTGAATATATAGTGGCTTATGATGCATTCATGGAAGCTCGATAGATTCAAAACATTTTTGAGGAGATTTATGTGGTTCCTAGTCATAAATGTCATCTGACATTGTGTTGTGATAAAACTGGAGTGGTGGCTCCTACAAAAGACCGAAGGTCACATCCACAGATAAAAAAATTCTCCTAAACTATCTCATCTTATGGGATTTCTATTGAAGTGGTGATTTTTCAGGGATTAGAATATACATGGAGAATAATGTGGATGAACCCATCATTAAAGGTCTATCTCAACAGAATCATGAAGATCATGTGAGAGCTAGCGGGTTAATGGTTGTTAGAAGTTGTCTCGAGTCCAAGTGGGAGTCTGTTGGATTTAGTGGCCTAGAACCATCTTCTTTGTACAATATGATAAATTTTTATTCACGGATTTGAATATTACTAATCACATTATCAAATATAAATTGTTCATGTGAATGAAAATGTATGTGATATTTACTTAATTATGGTTGTTTCCCTAAAGAAATATAGAGGATCCATGCAATGATGAGAACCTAAAAGTCTCATAACACTATTACTGAATATATGTTCTATGACCAGATGATGTTATTTGTGATGCCAAAA
Organism: Viscum album; assembly: GCA_963277665.1. Classification (NCBI taxonomy): domain Eukaryota; kingdom Viridiplantae; phylum Streptophyta; class Magnoliopsida; order Santalales; family Viscaceae; genus Viscum; species Viscum album. Next base: position 1,004,260,178 of record OY728119.1, on the reverse strand, counting down.
AAATAAAATCCCATAGGGGTGAGGACTCGTTAAATTTTTAGGCACCTTTTCATGGAGTGTGTCCTTAGTATTATCTAAGAGGATATTATGAGAACGAGTCATGTTGGTAAGAAATTAAGATTTCATAGTATCATTGGATGCTCCTATCTGCGGACTTGTGTATTGGTACATAGAATTTATGATTATTATTAATCGATTTTAAAACTCATGCACTTGGATGTATTGATGAAAAATGTTAGGACACAGTATTCGCAGCAAGGTAGGATATGTTTGTTGTATCATGAGTAATACTGCATTAATAGATAATGAGAGAAAGTATTTATCCATTCTGTTTCATAATGAATGTTGATATCTTATGCCATTTTATTGAATTGATATATCCCAAATATATCCATATCCATGTAGAGGAATGGGTGAGTTCAATTTTGGGAATTCTGTGAAAAAATAATCAAACGCATGGATTAATGGCACTAGCATGCAACCCCCTTGATTCGAAATATCAAGAATAATGGATTAAATTACATGGTAAGTGTTCGTAGGAGGTGACATGTCATTGCGGCATAAACATCATTCTCTATGGAAGCCTTGGAATGTTGGTAGAAGCTAACCGTTGACATTAGGCAGGCTCTGCCTAATTCTACTGAGAAACATGTGTACAAGGTCACACACTAAGTATATTCAAGTATCTTAGTTAAATATTCATTTAAAAAATTGAATAACTAAAATTCTTGAATGTGGTTTTATAATTATTCAAGGATCCCTGATTTTATTTATTTCAACACCAGTTATTCGAGAGAATATATTGTTGGTGAAATATTATTTTTATTAGAGAGTAATTCAATTATATTTATTTAGCATATAAATAGTCATTATTCAAGGTATAATAAATGTTTTGGATGAAATAAACAAAATTAAAAAAAGCATTACACACTATGTATATTAATATATACACACCTTGTGGTTTTCACGGAATTTGTGAGAAATAATAAAAAAATATATTATTAGGAGTTATTCACTGGGCACATGTAAAGTAATAATAACAGACAAATTCTATTATTAGACATGGGGTCTTATGAAGAATTAATTAAAATAAATAAATAACTATAGGAAATTATTATTTTATATTATTCTAGTTATTATAGATCCCAATTACATTGTTCTTATTAAACATAGCCCTTCATTGTGGTTGTTCAAAATAGGTTTGATGAATGCACTTAAGACAAGGTAGCATTCCTTTTCTCCATGAATGCTCCCAACTTATGAGAGAGATCCTCCTCCACCAGATCAAGGAGAGCCCTTTGGGTGTAGATATCAAGGTGACTACAGGAAGACCTAGAAAGCGATGTCTCTTCTATGATGCAACCCAAATATCCCTTCAGTTATTTCCAGATATATGTGGAGCATATGTGGATCTCCACTAGAGGAAGCATGCACTTGCCTTCTAGGACCCAATGACAGATCACATTTGATCATGACCGAGAACATAAATATACACAGAATTCAATCATTATAATAATAGTCTACTAATTATATTAATTATAACTCAAACATGATGATCCTATATATGGTTATGGGATATCCCTCATTCATTTCGTTCTTCATTCAATTTTGAATAACCGACGTTTTAACATCGAGATGGATCTCGGATTGATCTTAGTTAATTGTAAAATTAATGTTGGGTAAACCAGTCCACATGCTTCTACTACACCCAGAACCTAAAACATGTACATTAATAAGGGAAAATATTCATGTACCATGTCAATTTATGTCAATTTTATTTGGAAACAAGTATAAAAATTATTTATAAATTTTAGTATTAAGTCATTTTTGTGCAGGTTTAAGGAAAACACTATTGAGTCATTAAAATAGAAATGATAAAAACTTTTTATATACAAAAACATGTGAATGAATTAGGTTTTACTAATAAAAAGAAATATTTTACAAAGAAAATGGTGGCATAAAAAATGTATGTAGTTCACTTGAAATCAGGTAGGAATTATGCAATTTCCATTCAATCAATTTTTCATATCTAAAAGTATTGTAGATGGAATCAATTAAAAACATGTATATCCCTGAATGATAATGATGAAAGGGTATTCATAAATGAATTTTGTGCATGGAAACAGAAATTAGAAGATTCACATACAAATATAATATGACATAAATTTCTTAATAAGAAATATGAGGCAACCCGAAAGAATAAAGGAGGTTCGTGTAGAATCACTTACGGATTATCAGCATGTTATCTCGTGTAGTTAAGATGGATTAATGAGATAGAAAGGTGTTTATAATCACATAAAAATCATTAGAGAAATATGAGGGAGGGTAAAATTATACCCCATCAATTGTAATGACACAAAAAATTTCATAACATAGAGGACATTCTTCAATAAAAGTGAAATAGAGAGGATCCCTTACCTTAAGCCCAATGGTGTTCATTGCTTTATCATTGTGACATGAATAATCAAATTTCTTTCATTAATCGATAATTCTAGAAACTATTTGAAATCTAATTAATTTGGTATAACAATTTTATGTTCATTAGTATTCTTTTTAACTATTAATGATGTACAATTTCATTTTTTGGTCCTTTGTTCATGGTTTTTACGATCTTTTTATTATTTTCATGAATAGAGAATCATTTAAAATATAGATGGTTGTCCAGAATTGGATTTATATTTTATTATTTAACATTAAAATGGTTACATGGTTATAAATTTTATTTTTTTACATAGAGTGAAGTTAAATGATTATATAAAACTTTTGTGGTAACCTTTTGGGTTATTGGGGGTTCTTGAACACAATGAACACATTTAGTTTTATAAATCAATACCAAGTGTAAAAAAATTTACAGAACCATTGATGAGACATAAAATATAGGTTATGTTCTTTTTTAATCATGAAATTGGTTTTATGACAATAATTGAAGACTGTAACAAAACTGAAAACCCATCGTCCTTGAATGTGGTTCATTTTCACATCTTGGATGGTGTCCTTACTAATAAAATAAACGAAAGGCAAATGAGAGATGAAAAAAACATATCCCATTTTCATAAAAAAAAATCTAGTACATATAATGTTCTATATTTTTCATAAAATTTGGATGAGGAGAGTTAAGGATATAAATGGAAACAAAGGAACATGAAAAGAAAGTAAAAGAAAATAAAAGGGGAATTTACCTCTAGATATAATCTTCCATGAGAGCCTCTTAAGGGGAGAGGATTTGGTATTTTGAATAAACCAAGGGTTTTTGGATGTTGGGGAGAATATTTATTAGAAATTTGGGTCGTTTTTTGGGAAGGTATAAGGATTGAGATGAGTAAAGAGAAGAGGGGAGTGTGTGGGGTTTTTATAGTGGAGTGGAGGCGGGTTTTCTAAAACTTTTATTCATTAGTTTATCATTATCCAATAATAAAACAATAGAAATGATTAATGTGAAAAATAATAGTAATAGTTTCATATGAGTTAGAAGAAATGGCCATTTACATCATCCATGAGTGAATCATGATGCATAAATTCCAGTTTTAGCACTTACAGCGAATTATCGTATTTAACTATTCATAATAAATTCAAGTATTTTTTAAAATTCAAAAAAAATACACCCTAATACATTTCAACTGGTAGAATTCGAAAATGAACTCCATTTTTCAAAAATAATTTTCTAAATATAATTAATTTAATTTAAAATTATAATCATAATTTATTATAAAAATACATATTTTACATCAAAAAAAATTATAATGCTTTAAAAAATTACATAGAGTCCCAAAAAATTAACCTAAAATAATAGAACATTACATTTTTAATTTATAGAAACCTTTTAGGAAATAATTTTTCAATTATATTATATAATTAATTATTATTTATTATTTATAACATACAAAAAAACCACTAAATTCACTCTAGAAATATTTTCACTTATAAGATGCCTTAATATTAATTATACATTCATGCGTGAGGTTGATATTCTTTTGGACAATAACAATTTATAAGGCTGGTATTACTATTCATAAAGGTATCTTACTTTTTCTATGCATATGTTACTATTCCCAAAAAAATAAATTTGTCTTATCAGACTATAAATTTTTTTAGATCGCAACTGTATAAGACAGATTTTTGAAATTCAAATCACAGAAATAACAATATTATCTTTAAAATCCACATTGTACATAGTAGTTCATCGTGTTGAGATTTCATGTTTTTATATGACATAATTATAGAAAGGGATATTCCACTGTTAAAACATTGGTTCATTACATTATTCCCCTTTGTGAAATTTCAAGCATGAAATTTCTTTTTATACATGTTATTCCAAAAATAGGTGTGGGTACCTATTCTTTATTTCCTACTCCAGTTTCCATGTTGCCTCTTTGTACATATGGTTCAACCATGGTACATTGAACAGCTAAGTAGTTCTGTTACGTAATACATTATCATTCCAATTTAAGATCATTACTGGAAGCCAACTTTAAGGAAGAACATTCTACAAATATACCACCTCTAAAGAGAGTACATGTGAAGGGTCTGGTATATACATCCTTATGAGGGATACATGAAATACATCATGTAATTTGGACATGGTAGGTGGTGGTGCATGTCGATAGTCCACAACCTCGACACCATCAGGAATCTCTAAGGGGGTGATGTATCTTGTACATAACATTACTTTATTCCCAGATCTCATGAAATGTTTTCAACGAGATATGTGTAGAAATACCATTTATCCAACATTGAATTAAATGTCTCATCGATGATTGTCTGCATTAATATTTTTCATTAATTGTATGTCTTGATGTTCTATTAAATGTTTTTCACTAACTACACCATTTCATTGAATATTTCAGGTCCTATCATCATATGCTCACTGAATTTATCCCAACAAGCCAGTGTTTATTAACATTGTCATAAAGGGGTTCATATGTTTCTATTCAGTTGCTCGAGTGGAAATTGTTGTAGTAGGAGAATTAAACAAGTGGAAGATGATGGTCACATCCTCATTTGATGTCCATATAACATTATGTCAACATATCATCCAGTTTTTGAATAGTTTTCTTAGATTGGCCCTCAAAATGATGATGATAGATTATTCTTGCTGATGAGTTAAGTGCTTAGGGTATGTTTGAGAATTTTCCAGAACATTTAGGTGAATCTTGGATCTTGATCGGAAACAATAGATATAGGTAATACATGATTTCTTACCACTACAATGATATACATCTCTAAATTTATATCCAATGAGAAGTCCTCTCAAATTTCAATAATGTCTTTTGTATTCGAAAGATGATCCAAAATGAACAATATAGCATTTTTTCCTCTGCATTTCCTTGGAAGTCCAGTGATAATGTCCATGGTAATGTTCTACAAGTTCCATGATGGTATGGGTAGTGTTTTCATCGTCCCCTAAGACATCTATATTTATTCCTTCACATTTTGACATACATGGCACTTTGATGTATATCCATCAATCTCCTTCTTCATATTGTCCAACCAAAAGTTCTCCCAGAGATCTCGATACACCTTTGTTGTCCCGGGGTTTATTGAGAGGTTTGAGATATGTGCATCATTCAGAATCTCCTTTGTCATCCCCAGATCATATGGTACACATAATCTGGACCAAAAATTACTAATCCTTCTTCAATCATGAACTCTAAGGATTTCCCATTTTAAATGGCTTCCAAACATTTCTGAATTTCCACATCTTCTCTTTGATAATAAATTATATTCTCCATGAGGGATGGTTAAAAAATCATTTGACAAAGGATTAATGATGTTCCCCCCTTAATGATTCATATATACATCCTCTACCAATAAATTTATATTAGATCATTTTCAATTCTCATCATTGATAAATATGCATGATCCTTTCTACATATGGCATCTACCACCTAGTTTTCCTTACAGAGATGGTAGTGGATTTAGTAGTCATAATCCATGATGAGATATATCCATCTTCCCCGAAGAAGATTAATCACTTTTTGTGTGGATTTTTATTTAAGAATTATGTTATCAGTATATATCTCACACTTCTCCGTATTGAGATAATGCATCCAGATTAATAACTCAAAGAACATAGCCAGTAACTCTAGATCATTCATATGAAAGTTTTTTCATGTATTTTCAGGATCCATGAGGAGTTAGATATCACTTTATCATTTTTCATCAACAAATAGCCTCTTCCCTTTATTAATGTATCAATGTACACTACAATGAGTTCTCCACTTGATGGGAGTGTCAGTACTAGAACAATGATTAGACTCTTTTTAACTCTTTAAAATAGTCTTATCATACTGGATTCCAGACCAACATTAATCCATTCTTTGTAATGTTGGTCATCCAGTTTGAAAATAATGAAAAGTTCTTCAAAAATCAATGATAATACCCTTAAAGACATAGAATTCTATGGATCTCCATTACAGATGTTGGACTGGGATACTGTTCAATTTCCATTGTTTTTGAAGGGTAAACAAATATAATTTGGATGGTGAAAACATGCGCAAATAATGACACTTCCTCCATCCATAACTCATATTTTATATACATTTTATATAGATTATTTATAAGGATCCAGCCTTAAACATTTACATAATATTAAATTAAATGAATAATTTACATTGATGATCTTTTCAGATTTAGTGTTTTAGAGAATTAGGAAATAACTATTACATCTCAAAAGATTACAAGGTACACACTTCTACACAGTTTCCATTTTTTTCAAAAAATATAAACTCCTAAAAAAGAGTCATGTCTAGTTCCATGTTTTAGATAGCATGACATTTCCATGATCTCATCCTTGACCCTATTCACCTTTAAGTCCTGTGAAAACATTTAAAAACATGGGATGAGCATAAAAGGCTTAGTAAGGGTTATAAAACAAAGAATGAAAAACATTTGTTCATAAATATATAAAAAACATGAACTCTATTACATACCTCATTAATTCATAAGATTTATGAAAGATGCATAGAAATCATAAATCATAAAGGTAACTTGTGGCATCCATATCATACTTACATTGTAGCCATTAGAGCTACATAGGGAGTTACTTGGGAATTCCCATCACAGGATATTCCCTAAATCTCTTAGGAGAAACATCAAAGTTTACCTTCTTCACGTTACCTAATGCATTATAGAGCTATCTCGGGCTCACCCACCCTAGGTTTATCACGGAACCACCCGTATACTTAAATAATTCCCAAGAACCATAACATGATAATAACACATAACAAGACCATAAAGTAAAGATAACATTTACAAATTTCAATAACAAAATATCATTTCAATATATTGAAATAATAAATCCCTTCTGGAAATTATTTTCAATACCAAAATACGTAAAAACAATATATGGTATTTATTTTTCCTTTTAAAAACATAATGGCTTGTTAAGGAAACCAAAGTTCAAATAATAGTTTCAGCGGCGGAAAGGTCGTTGTCACCGATTACGTAAAAAAACATTCATTTTTGTCATTTAGTAAAATTTTTCCTTAAAAAAGTTTCCCTTAGAATGAAATGAAATGTCAAAGGTGTTTATACATTGTATAAAAGAAAGATGTGTGTTAGAACAAAATATGCTTCAATGAAAGGAGATTGAGATGAAGTCCCTTACCTCATGTCCGATGTGACTCGATCGTTCTTTAATCTCCTAAATAATAAACTAATATTAACTTATACTTCCTTAAGAACATTTTTCAATTACATTATTCCTTTTATATATCTTTTTAACATGTTATAAACATTATGTATTCACTTAAGTTAATAATGATCATTTTGTCAATATTTGGTACTTGAGTCAAAAATGCACACCTTATATTTACAGGATGTCCTTGTGGTCAATAGTCTATTATATCCAGAATGAAAATCATTATTTAGATAACATATATATCATAAATATCTAGTATATACATGTATTTATAATAGTACATAACATTTGTAGGTAATAAATGAAATGCACCGTTCATGGAGACGGTAATCCGTACGTACGTATGAACGTGACTTTCATTTCTATTTATTATGTTAATGGAATTAAAACATAATTATACATAGGTATATTATAATTCCAGTATAATATCATATATAATATCATTAAACCCATCCTTTTTACATCCCCTATAAGGAATTAACGAATCACATCACTTTGAGGGTGCAGTAGTCCACACTTCCTCAATTGAGATTATCGTATTTACCCACTATGGAAACCATAAATTCGTGCTATAAATGGGAATTACAGAAGCATAAGGAAATAATAAACATAATATATTTCATATATAAATATAGTTCCATCATAATGGGCACCATGAGAGGTGGTAATATGTAATTGAACAGTTATCGTTTCGTGAGGCGTTATTTTTCCATCAATAAAAACAGTATGTTATACATCCATTAGATGGAGGTGTGTGTAAGAGTAGTTAGAATAATTATCATACCAATATCCTAATATATTTAGGATACTGGTGTTGTCAAAAAATAATGGAATAAAAATAATTTATTGGTTGGAGGAATAAAATAAAAGAAAGCAAATCAACAGAAATTGTTACCTTTAATTTGGGTAACTCCCTTTGGTTTGAACCAAAGGACTTGTTGATGTGCCTTATGCCCAAGGTAAGGCTTCTGGGAGGAGTATATGGATGTAGGGAGCTTAATTGAGTAGAGTTTAGATGAGAAAAATCGCTTTGGGGTGTGAGTAATTGGATAGAAATGGTCACCTTTTATAAGGGAGAGTAGGGGCTCTTTAGGAAAGTTGGAAAACATTATTTTTTTATATAATGATATTTGGTTTCTAATGGTCCAAAAAGCATTAAAGATGAAGATAAGATGACTCGTGGTCGAAATAAAATCATCCAATCAGAATTGGAAATGTTTTGGATAATATTTTAATAATTATAATCTTATTTATTTAAATCATTTATTAATGAGGTAAATACTTCAACACTATTGTGTCATAAATAATTTAATTAATTTGATCTCTAAAAATTATAAAAAGAATATCCTGATATAGGAAATCTTTTTATCTTACCAATTAATATTTATAGTCGAAATGATAATTTATATAACACCATATAAAAATTAATTACTAAAATATTTTTGTTAATGTCAATTTTTTCTTTACATTAAATTAATTAATTCAAATTGTCATTATCACTCCAAAATATCTCAATGGGGTCCTAAGATCTACCCAAAGATGCCCATGGATGGCCATGACTCATAAAATAGGATTAGGACACGTTTAATGGTAATTTTATATTATTATAATATTATTTTTTACCCTTATTTACCCGATTTACCCTTTAACCACGTTAAATAAAATATTTAATGAGGTAAATATTTAAAATGTCAAAAAAATAAAGTTACCTATTTAGACAATTTGTTCCTCCTGATTCCAAATATGGAATCCGTTTTTCAAAATTCAAAACATAGAAGTATCAAAAATTAATTTAAAATTAATTTTTGGCTCTCAAAACAAAGAGCGTGTTTTTAAATTTAATAAATATCAAAAGATGGACAGTTGATTAAGTCCAATTTCGAAATGAAATTACATCCAATGACCAACATTGGATTTAATAGGAAATATATATTCTAATTACACTTTAAAACCAATTTAAAAATTCTTCTATCCCTATAAATAAATTAGATTAAATGGCACTTTTGAAATAAAATACTGTATTTTTTACTATTCATTAAAAATGACTTTATCTAGAAAATTCCAAAAATTTACACAAAGTAAGTTTTTATGTCCCCATTATAAAGAAGGATTTATTTTGGTCATATATAATGTATTAAAGTGACCAAAACTATATTTAAGAAGGTTTTTCCATTAAAATGTTATAAATCGGCCTTTTAATGTAAAATATGCTTAAAATTAGATTCATTCACATTTTAAGCCTCTAACTGTTTATTGGATAATTTAATTACATTTAAAAATCATGTATAATCATATTGTATTCAGTTTTTTTCATTCTAACAATACAATGACTAGGAGTAAACTACCATTAAAAAAATAATTTTATATTATTAGTGTGCAACATAAGATTGCAAAGAGACTCGTTGTTGCGGATCGGGTATGCTATCGAACATAGAAACAACATTAAATTAAAATTAACATTTAATTCAAAAATATTAATAAATATAAAAATCTCTTATTCTTAATTTACTTGGGATGTTACCTCCATCCCCTTTTTTGGAAATTACGTCCTCGCAATTTGTATTCACTTATCAAAATAAGTGGGGTTATTTATCCCTCATAGCATTTTCAGATTCCCACGTTGCCTCTTCAATCATATGGTTTTTCCACAAAACATTTACCTACTGAATTACCTTATTCTGCAAGACTTGCTCTCTATGGTCAAGAATCTGGGCTAGTTGTTCTCCATAAGAGAGATTCTTTTCCAACTAAAATACCTCTAGGGTCAAAACTTGAGATGGATCAAACATATACTTTCTCAACATCGATACATGAAAATCATTTTGTACCTGGGATAACTTTTTAGGGAAAGCCACTCTATAATCAACTGATCCAACTTTCTCCAGAATTTTATAAGGTCCAATGAACCTCGGACTCAACTTTCCCTTCTTACCAAAACACATCACACTTTTCCTTGGAGAGACATCGAGAAAGACATGATCACCTACCTAAAAATAAATATCCTTCCTCCGATTATCTGTATAACTTTTTTGTCTTCTCTGAGCTATTGTCATGTGTTTCTGAATCAATTGAACTTTCTCCACCATCTCTTCTACCAATTTTGTTCCCATCACCTTCCTTCCACCTTCTTCATCCCAAAAAACTGGAGTTCGAAAACGATTTCCATATAATTCCTTAAATTGAGCCATCTGTATACTAGATTGAAAATTGTTATTATACAAAAATTCAATCAACGAAAGATGTTGGTCCCAACCTCCCTGGTAATCCATCGAGCAAGCACGCAGTATATCCTTCAATGTCTGAATTGTTCGTTCTGATTTCCCATCTTATTGTGTGTGAAAAGACGTACTAAAATTCAATTCAGTACCCAATGACTCTTGAGGGCCTTTCCAAATGTTAGAAGTAAACCTAGGATAATGATCAGATACAATGCAGAGGGGAACTCCATGCAACCAGACTACCTCTTTAACATACAAACGATTAAGTTGATCTAGAGACAAAGTATCTCGAATAGAAATGAAATGAGATGATTTAGTCAATCGATCAACTATAACCAAGATTGCATTATTAGCTCAAGATGTCTTTGGTAATCCCATAACGAAGTCCATGGATATATTTTCCCATTTCCACTATGGCTCTGGTAATGGATGAAGCCGCCCTTTTGGTAAATGTTTCTCTTCTTTAACTTACTGACAAGTCAAACACTTCACAGTAAAATCAGCAATATCTCTTTTCATTTCATCCCACCAATAATACTCCAAAAGATCTCTGTAAATCATAGTACTACCAGGATGAACTGAAAACGGGGAACTATGAGCTTCACATAACAACTCATTATTCAACTGTGAATCACAAGGCACATATAATCTCTTCCCAAACCACAAAAAAAATCATTATCAACATAAAAATCAGGCAACTCATCCTTTTGAACCAATTCAACCTTTTTCTGCAACTCACTGTCTTCATTTTGTGCTTTCATTATTCTGTCTGATAGAAATGATCTCACTGACACTTGATACAAAATAAAAGAATATCATGTACCAACAACATCTATGCCAAAGTTCATTAAATAAAAAACCAAATAATCTCATTCAAATTTTAGCATGGCTAATGAAGCATTACTTTTTCTACTCAAAGCATCATCCACTTTATTTGCTTTTCCTATATGGTAATAGATCACCCAATCATAATCCTTGATTAATTCCAACCATATCCTCTGTCTCATGTTCATTTTTTTGAGTGAATATATACTTTAAACTTTTGTGGTCAGTATATATTTCACATTTTACTCCATTCAAATGGTTCCTACAAATTTTTAAAGAAAAAAAAACAGCAGCTAATTCCATATCATGTGTAGTGTAATTTAACTCATGAGGTTTCAAATGACGTGAAGCATAAGCAATTACCTGATTATTCTGCATTAGGACACAACCCAATCCTTTCAATAAAGAATCATTGTAGATAACAAACTCACTATTTCTTGATGAAATTTCCAAAACTGGATCATTCACCAATCTCAACTTCAATTCCTGAAAACAATCATCACATTCTTTTGTCCAGATGAACTTAACACCTTTTCGAGTTAACTTAGTCATTGGACTAGATAAATGTGATTTTTTTACCAATCCTCTAGAAATAACCTTCCAAACCAAGAAAGCTATGGATCTTAGTTATATTTGTGGGTCTTGGCCATTCTTCAACATATTTTGTTTTAGCAGGGTCAACAGTTATGCCATTTTTTGAAATAATGTGACCAAGGAGAGAAATGTTCTGTAACCAGAACTCATAGTTGCTGAATTTCCAAAATATTTTCTTTTCTTTTAAGGTTTGCAAGACAACCCTTAAATGAATTTTATGTTCCTCCTTACTTTTGGAATAAACCAAAATATCATCAATGAACACAACCACAAACATATTCAAGAACTCATAGAACATTTTATTCATAAGATCAATGAATACAGTAGGTGCATTGGTTATCCCAAAAGGCATAAATACATATTCATAATGGCTATATCTAGTACGAAACACAATCTTCAGAATGTCTTCTTCCTTTAGTTTCAACTAATGGTACCCCGACCTTCAATCAATCTTTGAAATATACGTATCTCCCTGAAGCTGATGAAACAAATCATAAATATGAGGAAAAGGGTACTTATTCTTAACAGTGATGTTATTCAATGATCTATAATCAAGGAAAAGTCTCATTGAACCATCTTTCTTTTTAACAAAGAAGAGAGGATCACCCCATGGCGATTTTTTTGGTCGAATAAAACCTCTATCTAATAACTAATGTAATTGCTTCTTTAACTCTAAAAGTTCAATTTGAGCCATTAGATAAGGGGGTTTTGAAAATGGGTTAGCATCAAGAACTAAGTCAACACTAAATTAAACTTCCCAATCATGTATAATACCAGGAAACTCATCAGGAAAAACATCAAGGTACTCATTTACCACTAGAATGTCATTAATTTGAATAGTTACTTTATCTTCAACAATATGTGCAAGGTAACATTAATTTCCATATTTTTATAGTTTCCCAGCTTCCTAATATGTTATCAAAAGAAAAGTTTCATTCATGTACAAAAACTGATAATCTTTCTAAAAAGAAACCACTTTAGATCTGTATTCAATCTTAGCATGATAAACAGAAATCCAATCCATGCCCAATATAACATCAAACTCTACTAGAGGAAAAACTATAAGGTTTGTAGGTAGATTCATTCCGCACACAAGGACAAGAATGTTCTTATGTTTTATTTTGTGTCTCAACATTTCGTCCAGGTATTTTTACTATAAGTTCAGTATTCATATCATGAGATGGAATTGCCAATTTACTAGAAAAATTCTCAGAAATGAAAGAGTGTAGAGAGCCTAAATCAAACAACACATTGGAATAATATGAACAATCAAATAGTGTACCTGATACTACAGCATTTGATGGCCAAACATCTGCTGATGTAGTTGCAAAGGATTTATCCACCCCTTTCTTATTGAAGTCTGGCTAATTTCTATTGGTTTAGTTCTTTGTTGGACACTCATTTCCATAATGACTCATTTCATTTCACTTATAACATTTTACTAACTGTAAATCAGATTTTTTTCTTACCATTACCCTGATCTTTTTCAGTGTAATTACGAGCATTATGTCCCATTTTTCTACAATAGTAGCACTTAACAGAATTCAAAATACATTCCCCAACATTCTTTTTACCACAATTTTCACAATCTGAAAACATAAATTTATTACCATAAGAAATTTTTGAAGAGTTCTTCCCTTTCGCCTGCCACATCGGCCTCTTTTTTATTGTTTGTCAACGAATACCTGATCAATAAAAAATTCCATTTCCACCTTCTCCGCACAACGAAAAAAGTTGTTCATAACTTTTGAACTCATGAGAATCTAAATCTATTAGATACTTTTTCTTCAATCCAGAGTACAAATGGTTGATTTTACTATCAAGATCTCGTATTAAATTTTTAGAATACCTTTCTAGTCGAGTGAATTTTTCTTCATAAGCAGCAACTGAGTCATCCTCCTTCCTCAATTCCAGGAATTTTTTTTCCAAACTAAGACGAACCACCTTTGGAAAATAATTCTCATGAAACATACCTTTGAATTCATCCCAATCAAGAGCATAAATCTCCTCACTATCCCTGATATTTTTCACCATTAACCACCACTAATCAGCTTCACCCTCAAAACGGTAAACAATAAGACTAATATTTTGATGTTCTGAATAACCTATGACATCAAAAATATTTTCCAATGCTTTAATCCATCATTCTTCTAGCACGAGGTTAGATGATCCTCTAAATGACATGGGATGTTTCCTCATGAAAATCTCCACTACTGACATGTTCCTCTGCGGTTTATCTGGATGATATCGTTCATGGTTACCACCACCATTTATAGCCTGAGTAAACTATGGAATCACTGCAACAAACTGTTCAGTTCCGATTCCAACCATATCAGGTTGCTGATTTGGAAGTATGTCTTCCTCCTTATGTTGTCCCAACAAAACTGCCCTATTTTCTATGCGGAAATCCATTTGGAACATAGAAAAATCTTAGGTGAAGCAACATGGTAATCTGTAAATGCTATATGATTTCAATATTAACATAATTTTTTTATGGATATTAATTTAACAATACCCTAACTCCTAAAGTTATCTAAACCGACCTCTGATACGAATTATAAGTAACTGGCCTTAAATATTTACATAATATTGAATTAAATGAATAACTCACATTGAGGATCTTTTCAGTTTTACAGTTTTAGAGAATTAGGAAATAACTATTACATCTCAAATGATTACAATGTAGACACTTCTACAGAGTTTCCATTTTTTTCATAAAATATATACTCTTTAAAAAAGGATCATGTCTAGTTCCATGTTTTAGACTGCATGAATTTTCATTGATCCCATCCTTTAACATATTCAACTTCAAGTCCTATGAAAACATTTCAAAACATGGTATGAGCATAAAAGTTTCTGTAAGGGTTATAAAACAAAGAATGAAAAACATTTCTTTAGAAATACAGACAAAACATGAACTCTATTACTTACCTCATGAAATCATAAGATTTATGAAAGACACATAGAAATCATAAATAATTATGGTAACCCGTAGAATCCATATCATTGTTACATCATAGCCATCACAGCTACATAGGGAGTTACATTGGAATACACATCACAGAATATTCCCTAAATATCTTAGTAGAAACATACACGTTTTCCTCCGTCACCTTACCCAATTCATTGGAGAGCTATCTCAGGCTCACCCGCCCTTGGTTTATCATGATAACCCCCATACACAAAAATAATTCCCAAGAACCATAACATGATCATAACAGATAACAAAAGCATAAAGGAAAGATATCATTTCCACATTGCAATAACAAAATATCATTTCAAGATATTGAAATAAAAAATCCATTTTCAAAATAATTTTCAATACAAAAATACGTGAACAGAGTATATAGTATTTATTTTTCCTCTTAAAAACATTATGGCTTGTTAAGGAATCCAAAGATCAAATAATACTCGCAACGGCGGAAAGGTTGTTATCACTGCTTAAGTAAAAAAAATTCTTTTTTGTCATTTAGTAAAACACTTCATATAAAAAGATTCCCTTTGAATGAAATGAAATTTCAAAGGTGTTTATACAGCATATAAAATAATGTTGTGTATTAGAACAAAATATGACTCAATGAAAGAAGATTGAGATGAAGTCCCTTACCGTGTGTCTGACATGACTCGATCGTTCTTTAATCTCCTGAATAATAAACTAATGTTAATTTCATCTTTTTTAAGAACCTTTATCAAACTTGTTATTCCTTTTATATAACTAATTACCATGTTATAAACATTATGAAATCATTTAAGTTAATAACATTCATTTTGTCGATATTTGGTACTTGAGTCAAATATGAACACCTTATATTTACAAGTTGACCACGTCGTCAATATTTCATATATCCATATTGAAAATAACTATTTAGAAACCATATATATCATATATATCTAGTATATACAGGTATTAATAATAGTACATAACATTTGGAGGAAATAAATGAAATGCACCGTTCATGGAGACGGTAATCCGTACGTACGCATGAACGCTACTTTCATTTATATTTCTTATTTTAATGGAATTGAAACATATTGATACATAGTTATATTATAATTGATGTATAATATCATATATAATATCATTAAATCTATCCTTTATACATCTCACATAAGGCATTAACGAATCACAATACTTTGAGGGGGTGGTAGTCCTCTCTTCCTCAAATGAGAATATCGTATTTACCCACTGTGGAAACCATAAAGGCTTGATATAAATGGGAAGTAAAAAAGCATAAGGAAAACAAAAACATAATATATATCATATATAAATACAGTTCCATCATAATTTCTACCATTATAGGCTGTAAGATGCAATTGAACAATCATCGTTTCGTGAGGCATTAGTTTTCCATCCACAGAAACATTATGTTCTTCATCCATTAGATGAAGGTACGTGTTAGTGTAGTTATAATCCTTCCCATAAACACATCCTAGTATATTGATGATATTTCAATTATTACAAAATAAAGGAATAAAATTATTTTATGGGTTTTATAAGTAAAATAAATGAAATCAAATTAAGAGAAATTGTTACCTTTAATTTGGGTAACTCCATTTAGTTTGATCCAAAGGACTTCTTGAAGTTCCTTCTGCCTATGGTAAGGAATCTAGGAGGAGGAGAGGGATGTAGGGAGATTAATTTGGTAGAGATTGGATGAGCAAAATGGCTTGATAAGAGTGATTAATTGGATAGAAATGGTCCTATTTTATAAGGGAGGGGAGGGGCTCTTTAGGAAAGTGTGAAAATATTATTTTATTATATAATGATATTCTATTTATAATGGTCCAAAAATCATTATAGATTAAGATAATATGACTCATGGTAGAAATAACATAATCCAATCAGAATTGGACATGTTTTAGATAATATGTTAATCATTATAAACTTATTCATTTAAATCATTTATTTATAAGGTAAATACTACATCACTATTGTGTCATAAATAATTTAATTTATTTGATGTCTAAAAAGTATACAACAAATACCATGATATAGGAAATATTTTTATATTTCCAATTTATATTTATAGTTGAAAAGATAATTTATGTAACACCATATAAAATATAATTAATAAAATATTTTTGCTAATGTCAGTTTTGTATTTACATTAATTTAATTAATCCAAAATTTCATTGTCACTCCCAAATGGCCCATTGGGGTCCCAAAATCGACCCAAAGATTTCCATGGTCAGACATGAATCATCCAATAGGATTAGGACTCATTTAAGGGTAATATTTTATTATTATAATATTATTTATTACCCTTATTTACCTGATTTACCCTTTAACCAAGGTAAATAAAATATTTACTGAAATAATATTTAAAATCACTAAAAATTAAAATTACAAATTTACACAATTTGGGCCTCCTGATTCAAAATATGGAATTAAGTTTTTCAAATTCAAATCATATAAGTGGATGAAATTTATTTAAAATCTATTTCCCGCTATCAAAACAAAGAACGTGTTTTTAAGAATTTATAATTATCAAAAGATGGACAGTTGATTAAGTCCAATTTCAAAATGAAATTACATCCAATGACTAAAATTGGATTAAATAGTAACAATATATTTTAATAAATATTGTAAACCAATTTAAAAGTTAATCTGTCCACATAAATAAATAAGATTAAAAGGCACTTTTGAAATAAAAAACTGTATTTTTAACTATTCATTAAGAATGAACTTTATCGGAAAAATTTCAAAAATTTACACAAAGTATGTTTTGATGTCCAAATTATAAAAAAGGATTTTATTTAGTCATATTTCATTTCATAAAGTGAACAAAACTATATTTAAAAAGGGTTTTCCATTAGAAGTCAATAAATTAGCCTTTAATGTAAATTATGCTTCAAATAAGATTCATTCATATTTTAAGCCTCTAACTTTTTATTGGAAAATTCAAATACATTTAACAATCATATATAATCATATTTTAGTCAGTTTTGTTCATTACACCAATAAAACGGCTAGGATTTAACTACCATTTAAAATAATAATTTTATATTATTAGTTTTCAACGTAAGATTCCAAAGAAACTTGTTGTTTCGAATCGGGTACACTATCGAACATAGAAACCCCTTTAAAGTAAAATTAATATTTAATTCACAAATATTAATAAATATGAAAATATCTTACTCTTTATTTATCTAGGATGTTACATTATTCCTTCAAGAAGTATTTAACAGAGCATTCAGATTCTCCTCATGTTCCTCCTTACTCATTGAGTATATCAGAATATTATCGATAAGGACTACCACAAATTTGTTAGGTAATCCCTAATGAATCTATTCGTTAAATCCATGGAATGTTTTGGAGCATTAGTGAGTCTAAAGGGTTTCATTTTGAACTCATAGTGCCCAAAATTCATTCAAAATGCAGTCATGGGAATATCTTCCATCACCACCTTTAATTGGTGATATCCTGACCAAAGGTTCACCATAGGGAAATAACTGTCCCCATGTAGTATATTGAACAAGTATTCTATATGTGGGAGGAGATATGTGATATTTATCAATATTTTTTTGAGCTCATGATAATCAACATAGAGGCTCATTGAACAATCCTTCTTCAAGATTAGCAGGACTGGCACTCCCCATAGTGCAGTACTCGGTAATAGAAAACCCATATACAGATTCTCCTATAAACACTTCTTCAATTCTTCGAGCTTATGATGGAAATTCTATAAGGTGTCCATGATATATATCGATAGCCAGTAAATTTTTCGATTGTGAACTCAACATCATGATGAGGAGGAAGATCTGGAAACTCATCGTGAAATACATCAATGTAATCCCTTGGAATGGGAATATTTTCAAGTTATATTCGACCATTTTTCTCAATAAATTGAACTATAAATTATTTCTCATAATGAATTAATATCAAAAATTGAGACAATGATTCTAAAGGATATTCATCTTCCTCTTTACAGTAGTAATGAATTTTTGGATGCTTTGGGATGTGATTATTGATCTCTTTTTCCTGACAGTTGAAGTTGACTTCATATAAAGATAGCCAATCAATGCCCAAGATAGCACCGAACTGCACAAAATGAAGTATGATGAGATTTTTTGTGTTGTTATAACCAGAAAAATTGACCATGGAAGAGTTATAAACTTTGGATGCAATTATTTCCCCATTACATGTTCTCATAGATAATTTATCTTGAAAATTTCGAGGTGGTGGTTGAATTGTTCAACTAAACATACACGATGTGAAAGAATATGTAGAAACATAATCATATTGTATGTTAAATATTATTCAATGAATATTTATCATACCTTACACCACATCGTTTTTCAGCTACACCTCAATAGTTTTGATAGTGTAAGACCTTCCTCGCTTCCTTGGATGTTTTTGTATATTTCCTCTGAGAACCCACAACTTAGGACAATTATTCCCATAATTCCCATGCTCTTTGCTGCTAAAGCACTACACTACAATATGAGGGATATGAACCTTCCTTTATTATACAAAATTAGTTGTATTATTGACATACCATCGACAATTTTTATCTAGATGTTCCAACAGTCAACATTTGAAGTAATTCATGGTTCCATTTAGATTGTTACTAGGATTCTTCTTCCCGTAATTATTACACATGTGGTGGTGGTTTATCTTTTAATAAAGTAATTTATTTGAGGAACCACCCCAAAAAGATTCCATTTCTCTCTTTTTGTCGTTGTTCCCATGATAAAAACAAGAGTTTTCGGTCTCCATTTCAACCATAAGGGATCAAAAAATAATATCCTTATATCAGTCGAAGTCATAAATCAGCAATAGTTTTTGTAAAATCATATTTAGTCCTATAAATAAGAAATACAACATTCATTCTGTGTTCATGAAAAATCTAGATCCAAACATTGCATGCCTTGTAATGTTTTCTCCATATGTCCCAATTGACTCATCCTCCTTCTTCATGAGTCTAAGGAACACTCATTCTATATTGAGGCAGATGGTTTGAGGAAACTATTTATTGAAAACACATTCTATTGGATTCCTCCCCATCCATGCAATAAATTTCTTCCTAGTTCTTTGTATTCTTGATCAGTTTCCACCACTGATCAACTTTCCCCCCAAAATAATAGACTCCCATCCAAAATTTATCTTCTTCTAAGCACAAGAGGAAAAAAATATCTTTTCAAAGGATATAATATTCTATCTCATGTAAAGGGTATCAGAAGATCCAATAAAAATGGGAGGACTTTTCTACATTAAGTAATCATTGGAAACATTCTCTTTCCTTTTAGGGGGAGGGTGTTCCACATGATTCATGTTATTATTCATAACATGACCCAGATGAGCAAGTACTATCATGATGCTTTGACAACCCTCTACCATCATATCAAGCATATCATCAGGTAAATAATCATATTCCATATCACATTGATTTTCGTCATGTCTTCTTCTGTTTCCAACCATTAACTAATAAAAATAACACACTGTTAGAGTGAATGAAAATTTATCAGTTAAGTATAAAAATGAAACCTTCAAGATAATAGGATAAAAATGTAAAGGAAATGTATGTCCTAACTTCTGATTCATTTTCTCTCAATCAAGGTTATCCTTGATATAGTTCTTAACATGTATTCTTATGGGATTTTTTTCATTACATTAAAAATGGGTAATACCATGATTCTCAATATACCAAATCATATCCCCTAGGAGTTTCAAAATAAGCATCTAATAAGGCCCGTTGTTGTTCACTAGTTCCCATTCGAGTCTAGATCAATGATGTCTTTTGTTGTTTTACCCCTATATACATCTATTCTAGATACACCTCTACCTATTTGTATCTATAATGGATGTATATTATTGATAAATCACATAATCTATACTTACAAAAATATATGGGTGTTTTCTTATAATTAGAATCATCCTTCAGGTTCTTACTAAATTTCTCTAATCCTAATCTCTAATAATAACTTTACCATCCTCTAATAAAAACTATACAAACCCATGGATTATAAAGTCTTGTGTCTTTGAAGACTAGGAACATTATAAAACATTATTAAGAAAGAATTTTCATTTAATCTCCATAATGAGATTTTATCTTCCTCTGTGCTCTTACATATTCAGAAGATAACCTAGGGATAACATGAATAAAGGGATGAGCTAAAAGCCAAGTAAAGGAATATTCATAAGAAAAAATCATTAACACATTCTGAAGAAGGCATGAATTGATGGTATTAAATGGAATGTAACATATGGAATCATAACATATACTCCTGGAATAATAATAATTTATCATCAACATAAATGTTTACTTTAGCACGAGAAAAGGATAACCACCAAACCGTTTCATGTGGTATCAAAAGTCATGGCAAACCGCCAAGACCGTCATACATAACGAATCAAGAGACTCATATTTAACCTATTAATTGGAGTTTTATCTTAGAACACCCATCTATAGTTTACATGAATATGTTATCCACATGATTAGTCATACATAATCATCCTTAAATAATCATACGGTTTACTAATGGAATGTATTGGGTTCCACAGTCATGTCATAAATCATAATAAATTGACATATAATAATAGATTCTATGAAATAAAGGAACTAAAGTATACATTTACCATCATAAGGGATAATAGGAATGTATCATGGTATGTCATGTCACCTAGAAGTGACAATATGAAATAAAATTATTTAATAATTTTTAACATTAAATCAATTTTGTGTGTTTTTAAGGAAAATACTATAGAACCATTTAAATAAAAAATGGAAAAATCATTTATATAAAACCAGAAATTATCCAAGAATGTTTTCATAGTAAAAATATGGATTTTATAAATAATATGGAAGCTTATAACATATGATAGAGTGAACTTGAAATCAGTTAATAATTTCAGAAGATCCCTTGAACAAGTTAGCTTATCATGAAGTATTGAGGGAATCACAACAAAATTATCTACCCAAAAGGGAATGTTGAATGGGTACGGATAACTGAATTTGGTACATGTAAAAATAATTTATAATATTCACATAAAAAGACAATAAAACATAATTTTTGAAATAACAATTATGAGGCAACCTAATGTAATAATGGAGGTTCGGGTAGAATCCCTTACGGATTATCAGTATGGTATCAAGTGAATATAAGGGGGGCATAATGAGAAAGAAAGGGTTTTCTAATTACTTATACATCATAATGGAAATATGTTTTTGGTTAGAAATCATACCCCATCATTAGGAATGACACATAAAATGGCCTTACAAAGAGGACATTCTTCAATAAAAATAAAATAGAGAGGATCCATTACCTTAAGCCTCATGGTGTTTTTTTCTTGATCTTAATGAACTAAAAATCAAATTAGTTTCATGAATTGATAATTCCTAAACCTATTATACATGTATTTGATTATTTATAACATTTTAATGTTCATTCATAACCTTTTTTGTTGGTTATGAGGTTTTATTTCATTATTCACGTCCATTTTTGTATTGTTTTTACCATCAGATTGCTTATTCTCCTGAATGGAGAATCATATAAAATGGGGACGGTTTTCCATAATTGGAGTTATATTTTATTATTCAACATCCAGAGTTTTACATGGTTATAAATTTAATTTGGTTACTTGGATTGATTTTGAATCATTAAATAAAACTGTAGTGATAACATTTTGGGTCAATTGGCAGTTGTTTACCACACTGAACATATTTTGTTTTATTAATCAAATACATGTGTAATAAAATATTTCAGAACCATAGTTGAGACATAATACATATTTTATTGTTCGTATAAACCATTAAAATGGATTCATGAAAATAATTGTTGATGGTAAAAGAAATTGAAAACCAATTATCATTGAACATGGTAAATTATCACATCTCGGATGGTTTCATTACTACTACAATAATAGATAGGTAATTGAGATACATTAAAACATTATCTCATAATAATATAAACATTCTAGTATATATAGGGTACTAGAGTTCTAATAACATTTGTAAGAGGATAGGTATGTATAGAAACAAAAACAAACGAACTTGAAAACAAAGTAAAAGAAAATAGAACATGTGTTTACCTCTTGATTTAATCATTCCCGAGAGCCTCGTAAAAGAGATATGATTTGGCATTTTTAGAGATCAAGAGGTTCAGGACGTGGGGGAGGGTCCTGGGGAGATATTTGGGAATAATTTATGTAAGTAACAAGGCTTGATAGTTGTGAAGTGAAGTGGAGAGTGTGGGTGGTTTTTATAGAGGATGGGATGATAGTTTTCATAATTTTTTAATCATTATATTGTTATCTTTCCATAAAGCAATCAATAGTAATTATTCTTGTTAAACAAAACTATAATATTTTCATGTGAGTATGAATATTGACAATTATCATCATCTACGACTCAAACGTGATTCAAAAATTTAGGTTTTAGCATTTATTGTTAATTTTCATATTTTACTATTCATAAAAAAATTAATTATTTTAGAAAAATACCAGTAATTCAACATAACGATATTTCATAATATAGAATCAAAAAAATTACTCCATTTTTCAAAAAAAATTTATAATATAATTAATTGTTTTTTAATTTAAATCATAATTATCTTGGAAAATATATATTTTAAAACTAAAAATGGTTTTATAGTGATCTCAAAAATTACATAAGGTCTTGTAAAATTATCATAAAAACATGGGACATAATATTGATAATTTAGGAATACCATTTTTTAAAATAGATTTTCTTTTAATTAAATTAATAATTTTAAATTATTTATTTATGACTTACAAAAAAATATTTTTACTACAATGATATTATCACTTATAAGATGCCTAAATTTTATTTATACATTTATCAGTGATGTTGTTATTATTTTAGATGATTTACTGTCTATAAGTGTAATATTACTGTTCATAACAGTAGGTTACAAATCTTTTGGATTGGTTATTAGTTAACAAAAACTATATTTGTCTTATCGGACTCCAAACATCGTAATGATTAAAACCGTGTTTGTTAAATTTTCAAAATTCAAATCACAGAAATGAAAGTATGATGTTTAAAGGTCTCATAGATATTATTAGTTCATTTTTTGTGATCTCATGTGATTATATGACATAATTATAAGAAGGTATTTTTAATTAATAAATCATTGTGTCTTTATATGTTTGAAATTACTATAGCTTTATTAAAGTGATTTTATTATCCCCATATGTGACGAATAATCATGAAATGTTTCTCGTGTCACTGATTTTACAATATCAATAAAATAATTTCATTTTCACTGAATAGGATGGAATAAAATTAATATTATTTTACCATGAAGTATGTATATACTATGATTAAATATCTTATAGAGATAATGTTGTGTGTGAATGTTATACCGTCAGTTTGGGTTCAATGGAGGCATGATGATGTATGGAGTGTATATAGAAGCCTAAGGGAAATATAAATTCTCAATATCCTTTATTGTTTCATGTTTGAAATTTGTGGATATATAAGGCAGTACGAATTAATATATTACCAGAATATGGATGATGTTGAATATATATTAATGTGGTTCTTCATATATTATGAATGTTCTACTATTATATTGAGATCCACCCTGGGTATTGGAATGAACCACCATTTTTCAATGTTATAAATTCCAATGAAATTTTAATATTGGATTTTTTGGGGATGAATTTATAGAATTAGGGTTATTTTTATGAAAATGAGAGTTTTGACATCCTCAATTAATTATTTTAATATTGTTAGTTTCTTTAGTGTTGAATTACAAACTCTTGAGTGGTATTTTATGTCACAAGGTTGGATGAATTCGTGTAAAGGGTAAATTAAGAGTAACTCATTCATGTGTTTTAAAGATGACCAGGGAAGTAATCTTATATTCCATGTTCAAGCAATACAACCAATAAAATCAATGAAGGGTAATATTTCCTATAAATTTTTCATAAGGGTGGATGAGAAATCAACTTTATATAGAGAAAATAGGATTCCTAGAGTGAATAATACATTATGTGTGGATGAACATGATATTAAACTCAAAATGAATATAAATCTGACATTGTGAGCCTTTTCAATATTATCATAAGGATTATCATGTGGTGACTTTTATTCTATGAATAAGAGTGACCAGGTATAATTCCCCTGAATTCTATTTGAGTGGTCAAGGAATGTCTATTATAATCATTATAATGTTAATCATGCATGGGAGATGACCAATATATAGACTATAATATTGATTCATATAAGATAATACCAATACATATTTAATAAATCTGATTAATAAATGATTATATCAAATTGTATAAGAGTTTCCTCATAAGTCCCTTAAGCACTGTGTAATGGAAAATGGATCAGAAATGATAATGAAAAAATAATGAATAAAATTAGAAAATAAGGATTAAGACAAAATAAAAAATAAAAAATAAAATAAAATAAAATAAAATAGAGAAGTGTGGTGTTCAGTGATTCATGTCCACAATATATGTAGGAGTGGGATTTCTACCTCCAAAATGGATATTTCTCTTCAAAGACAATATTTTCATCCGTTTTTTTATTTATGATTTTTGGCGGAAAACATGTCACTCCTCTTGGTTTCCTTTAAATTTATTTATCCCTTATTTTTTAATATGTTGTGAAGATTTAAGGAGGGCTTGGTGATGATTTAGAAATAGCATTTCAGAATCATCTAATTTTGAGGATTATTTTTCATGAAATATATAATGTATATTTCAAATGGATGATTATCTAATATTTTGTGTGGAATCAATAGGTATGTCTCTACTATGGTTTTATTTAATGTTTTTACTATTTGGGGAGAAATATTTGGATTTATTGGATTCATAAATTAGTCTTTTTATTATATAAATGCACTAAATGGCCTCTTGATTAGTGTTCAAACATTTTTATAATGATTTAATACAATAGTGGTCACTTGATGAGAATTTATGATTTATTCATACAAAAATTAAATAGAATTTTGACAAGTATTTTTAATTTTTTGTATAAGTTATGTAAAAATAGTTATAATTCTTTATTTCATGTTCGGTTTTAAATAAGTTCTTCGGAGTGGAGGTGATATTTTTTGAGGTTGATAAAGAGACATAAATATTAATTTTTGTTGAATAAATATATGAATGATATAGGTAGTCCTATAAAAATTTCCTTCTAAATTATTCATTTTTATTTTTCTTTTTTATATGTAGACTCTATATATTTAGATGATCTCCTATTCATTTAACAAATTGTCAAATAAAATTGATTTCTTTTGAATGAATTACAAAATGATCTATGGGATATGAGGGATCCATGTGGATGGGATTGGAGAATTATCCACTAATGTCCATGTACACAATTATTATAATTTTCTTTTTTACATATTAACATGAATGTGTGAGTACTATACGAATTTTATTATTATAGTAAACAAAGATAGGTTCCCTTAGAACCCTCAACAAGGGATGGATGACAATTGAAAAAACTGAATCGAGTAGTTTTTTAATATGAATATGATATGCGAAATAGTTTCTTGGATTGATATTTGTTGAATAGGGTCAATGAACCTCCATTAACATGTGAACACCCTAGTGTGTGTCCCTAGGATTGTAGTGAAATAAATGGACATATTTTTTGATTGTAGTGACTAAACTAGGATAGATGAATAATATTAGATGGGTATTTTTTAATCTAATGAGACTTATTTCATTGTTGATTTATACATTATGATTTTGTGGTTATTATATGCATAGTATAATTTTGAATGTTGTTATGGACCCAAGTTTTGGGCCTTAACATGAAATTTTTTATGATGATATTAATTTCCTATATGGGTGTCTATGATAGGGTGTATCCTAGTGTACCATGGTTGCCTCCATAGTGTCATAATATCATAAGATTGGGTTCATGTGGGAATGGGTATAATTCATTTATGGTTTACCATATAACATTAACCAATTATATTTTCCTTATATTTCCATGTTGATGTACGTACTTCAGGCACATGATAAGAAAAAATATATTATATAAGAAATATTCGGGTGGTTGGAAAACCATTAAAAGAATTTTTATATGAAATATTGAATGAAATAAACACATACCATTAAACATTAAATGTAATTCCCATGTGGATTCCGAGAATATGGTTGGTTTCTCAATAAAGAATGCATTGGACTGGTTGTAAAGGATGTGATTTTTGAGCTTCAAAATAAAATAATTCCAAGTGTAATCCCCTTGTATTAACATTTAATATTTATTATTTTATAATTAAATTTGTTATAGCACTGTATTCATTCTTTTATGTCTATATATAATTCCCTATATTATTGTTTTAATCCTTCTTTTATACAATATTCACGCATATTTTCACATTAAAATCAACTATAATTTAAACAGTAGATATACAAGGATTTAAACTAGAGAATTGAACATCCTAAAATAAAATGTGAATATCATATGTGTTAATAATGTAATTAACCTGTTAATAAATATATATTTTTATTTAGTTACATGGGAATTAGATTTCATGCCTCTATAAATTTGTATCCATGGGTTTTAGTTTAGAAATGTATCCATCTGATGGCTATAATATATTCAATGAATCATTGTATTTTTTTGAAGATGGTATATTCTATCCTAGTTTGATTTTAGAACCCATGAATTTATATTGATTGTTTAATTATTCCACCATTATATATTCATATATTATCTTGCTCATTTAATATGTTCATAACCTACATTTAATGTTATGAAATGGACTAAGTTGGTCATTCCATACTGAAATGAAATCTCACTCTGCTTTTATGGACATGGAACATGGTGACCTAACTCATCTATCACATTACAATGGTTAAGGTATGGTAGTGAGAACAAACAATCACTATAGAAAATGATATTTAAAATAGTTTTTCCACATTAGTTACATAATAGTAACCCTTAGAAAATATACATGATAAACAATTAATTAGAATGAATAAATAGTTATGGATTTTAAATACATAAACTTTGTACTGTATACATCACATATTATTTAATTGGTGTATATTAAAAAATCAATCTCAGTGAAATTGAAATCGAGACAAAATCCCACACCTCTTGATTTACATTACTTGAATTTTATTTTACATCCTTTATAATGGTTTTAATAGAGATATTAATTTGTAAATGAGACATAATAATATTTATAATATCATATATGATCCTCTTATAACATTTCACAACAAATTTTTTAATTATATTTCATTTTTTCAGATGTTAATTTTTTTATTTTCACTTGCGTGTTTTATCATTAAGGTTCTTCGTGTTTTACATATGATATAAAGGAATCACCCTATGAATTATAATAATGATATAAGTATTATATTTAATAATTATATTTATTATTTAAACCATTACTAAAATGTGTTTAGAGAAAATAATTTGCATCACTTCTTGGAGATAGTAGGTTATATGTGTCTATGATCAAAAATATCATTCAATTAATGAGTGATTGTGTAAGGGATTGAGTAATAAGTAAATTTTATATAATTAATAATATATTATATTTATCACATATATTAATTAAATTTATACATATTACCTTCCATTTAAATCATATGTCAAAAAGGAATCACATCTCTTCATGAAGTGGTAGTATCTTGTATACACAACCAATTTTATCATATTTAAAATGGAATAGAATGTACGATATAATATAATATATTATAAAAATATTTATAATTATATTAAAAATATTATATATAAATATTAATTCCATAATTATATCTATCCATGATATTTTTCAACGGAAACTAAGTTACATTTGTTTGCAAGGAGGCATTCCCTCGTACACATGATGGAAAATTTTTTCTCTCGTTCAATGATAGAGGAGGTAGATATGGTAAAAAAACAAAAAAAACATCTATGTGATTTGGAGAAAAGTGTGTCATTATATGACTAGTAATTAATAAAATTAGAAGTATATAATAGAAGAAATTATATAAAATTGATTTTTTAGAAACGTTTCATGTTCATCAAACAACTACATTTGGGTATCATTATAATATTTTAAATAATGGATTTATGATAATAAAATTGTCATATGATTTTTTTAGGATGGTATGTAATTTATTTGTGTAGTTATTGGAATAAAATGGTTTTGGAATTATTAAGTGGAGAATAGAGGTGGTGGAGATTTATAAGTAGGGTAGTGAACTCTAATGGAATTTCTGAAAACAAAACAATGTAACCACTTTTTCAACATACCACATGGTTCAAATATGGGTAGTTCTAGATAAATATAATTTTTAAGGTAAAAATATCTCCATAAAATGGTTTTTGATGATTTTATTCATCTTTAACCCTTGTATTCTTAATTTAACTCCAATAAACTCATTTTTACATTTCCATGGTAATCTATTTTTATATTTTTCAATAATCATTGTTTTCCAATATTAGTTTTAAAATATAAACTAATATTAATTATGATCTTTCAAAATATAAAATCTATATTGCATAATTCAAATCCCAAAATCTAGAGAGCATAATGTAAAAACATGCTTTGACGAAAAATCAGGTTTCAAAAGATAAAATTCTCATAAGTATATAAGCGTTTAATATAAAAATTCAACATGAAATTTTTTCCAATGGAATAAATTTTATTTAATATGATAAACTTTATATAATTTCACATTGAAACAAATTTAAAATAAAATTTAATTTTTTTTAAATAATTATTCCGAAACGGTAATTTTAAATAAAATAATATTTTTAATTATTGATGAAAAAATGATACATTTTAAAACAAATCACAAAAAATAAGACTAAGATAAATTTTATATCATGATTTATAAAATGAATTTAATTTCAAGTTATTAATTTTATTAATGTTTAAAAATTAATTTCCTTAAAAGTGTGTAAGAAGTAATGGCATCATTTTCTTTGAAAAAAGATTGTTCTTCCACATGACATTTCTTGTACAATGAAATGATTCAAAATTTTATTTAAAATCAATATATACGTAATGAATGTGGGTCAAAAATATATTTTGAATAATTTAGTTAATCAAATTAAAATGTACCAATTTAATGGATATGTTATAAAGGTCATTTATAAACAATATTTTAATAGATTATCACATTTCATTTAATCTCGGTGTTGCATGCATTAAACATTATAAAAGATATCAAATTTATTTAAATGGAAATAAATAATTAATTATCATGTTCTAATACCACTTGGTGATCATTTTTATTCTATATTGAACACGATTTTGTATGATTTTATTCATTAAAAAATAAATTTTATATTTCATTTTTTTAATTAATTCATTGTAAAAAACATTATAATTTTTTATAATGATAAATAATTTATTTAATATTATTTTTAATACAATGATATAGGGGTATTGTTTCCCCAAGATACTACACTTTACCATCTACAATTTGTAATCCTCTATCATTTGGGAAACCATACTTGGTGTCCCGTAATTCTCCGATTTGGTCACCAATTAAGTGGTTATAAATGGAGAGTGTTACAAAGTTGTATCAAGATATTGTATTGAATTAATATTTAGGGACACGGTAGACAAGGAATATTAATTTATTAATTATTTTGTGGATATTGGGATGGTACATCATGTAAACTTTTTCTACTAGTATATTCTTGTGAATAACTATATTAGATTTATGTTCTTTGATTACAATTTTATTATTATGTTAATTAACATTGATGTATGTACTATGTTTTTTAATATATATTTATAGGTTATATTCTCTTGGAAAAATAATAAACATCCTTTGTTCATGTATAGTATTATATAAAAAGGTAGGACTGGAATATTTATGTTCTCTTGTGAATGGTATCACTGATGATGTGGGTTTGGATCATTAATGATTGAATAATGACTTATATGAAATTTTACCATATACCAAATCATTAAATTTTTCATTATTGAAGGATTATATATTTCTCTGTCATGGTAGCTCATGTGGAATCTATGAAGGGAATATACCTCATGATGACTAAATCACACCTCTATGTTTTGGATGTATGGTTAATCTATAAGGTAACTATTTCAATTGCATGCCTTTGTGATAAAATATTTATTGATGATTATTGAAATACATAGAAAATGAAATTTGGATCGGTATTTTATTTTTCTAACATCAAAAATATAATTTGTTTTCTCAAATTACTACATGGATGAAATCTACATAACCAAACAGTGTGGTCATAGTTTGTGGCAAACGGAACTTCAATAGTTCATTACATTATATAGACATATAGAAATTGATATATATATATATATATAAATATCTATTTGTGTGAGTGTACGTTTATATGTTGATGTATGAGATAGCTTCCATTATGTGGTAGTCTCATCTAGAGATTCCTGATGAATATTGGTACCCTATTAGGTGATGACTAGGAAAATAATTCTTTTTTATATATATTTATATATGTGTGAGTATGGACCCAAGAGATTCTATTATCTAACATGTGATTTTCCTATAATAATTTATGATGTGAATAGAGAGTTATATTAGGAGATATGATATATATGAAATAATAATTATGGGGTAAGTGAGAGAGCATATGGAATTTTTATGCCGCTTAATATATTGTTATATTAGAAATAATGTTTGTTTTGATCTATAATATTATATAATATCCTTGGAGTGTGGTCAGTCAAGTGTTTTTATTTCCATTATAGCTTGGATACACTGGTTGGTTATTTTATTAAGATCAAATCACATTCTTTGCTACCAGTAATATGGTATCTAAGAACAAGGGATTATATAGGTAAGCATGCTTGGGAAAGTGTAGTATTAGTATGGGTGACCGTATGGGAACTACTCATGTTGAATAAGGTAGAAAAATAAATCAAATATACATTAAGAATAACTGTGACCCAGAAATCGCTATTAATATGAATATAGGGGAGATAATGGGGTGAGAAATAAGCTATTTGTAAGTGAGAAATAAGGTTAAAAATTAATCATTTTGATATGGTTATAGGGGAAAACACTTTCACACAACATCAGTATTATCATGTCTTCGGGATAACCCTTAAATTGTGTGTATGGGTGACCTGACTGAGAGATGACCTATAGAATGAGGGTAAGATTGATTTGGAGGTACCCATTTTGAAATGATTATGGATATTATCTTTGGACCCTAAAACCATTTGTATGTATTGGTTGAGCCACTAGTTAAAATAAATTTGAAATAAAAAACTAAATGACAGAGTAAAAGATAAAGAATAATGAAATTATAGAATGTTTTTATAATAGAAATCAAAGGATATAAGTGGGGATTCCTCTATGTAGTTAATATAATTTTTGTAGCAATTTTATTTTTACATCATAAAATGGATCTATCTATAAATTAATATATGAATGGAATGTTTTTTATTCTAGAGGATAGATATAGGTAAATTTATTACAATTGTTTTGTGGGTTTTCATTATAATTTTCCACCCTTTTACTAATAATTTTTCTAGACCAAAAAGATAAATTTTGTGGAAATTTATCTAGAGCATGGAATAATTGTCTTGTTTTTATGGGTTATTTATGTTTCATAGATAAGTGAAGACCATGGAAAATATTATCACCATGTTTTTTAATAAAAAATGTATTTTTTCACTAAATTTATTTAATAGGTTTTTTGGAATTTTGGGCAAAAGGAATGGATATATTGGAAAGGAGTGTTCTTTTTTTAATTTAATAATGGCACAGATGGGTATCATTGGATGAGAACATAAATTTTATAAAAATATTTATGCTAAAATATATTATCTTGTACATTTCCAAAATTTATTCTTTGTTTAATTAAGATATAAATTAAAGAGTACTACTTATTGATAATTTTAATAATTATTTATATGTTTTTATAATTAATATTTTGATCCACGAGGTTGAGATAGGTTATCAAGAAGTGGTATGAGTTTGAAATATCTTGATAAATTCATATAAAGAATACATTAACTGTTAAAACATAATGAATAAGTTATGTAGTCCTATAAAAGTTTATGTTGTTGTTATTAATTTTTATTATTTCATTGGATATGGGGTATCGCTAGTATTGGGTGATCAACAATTCAATTAATCAATGTGGTATTTGAAATATAGTTCTTATAAATGAATTGAATAAACTTTCAAATGGAATTGGGGACACCTATGCATTGTATTTATTCTATAACCGATATAGGATGAGTTTTTGATTATATGTATTTTCTTTACGATATACAAATTATAAGGTGTTTTAATTGAATGAATTTCGTAATGCAAGTTGTCATGAATAGGTTTTCATTGACCTATTGTGTAGGGAACTATTAAAATTGGAATAAATATCTTATGTATACAATGATTTTACTATAAAGAATCTTACGACCATTCAGCTAGTTTTCATGGTAGTGGGGGGATTGATCCTTCTACTAGCATGTCAGAACCCAAGTGTGTATTATAATTAGTTTGAGTGAAATAATTGGATAATGGTTTTTGGTGTACTATTCGTCCAATGACTGAATTGTAAAATTCTATTAGATAGTTGAAATATCTTTAGAATTCTTATAGTGAGGAATTACTCCTTAGGTAAAAGTTTTCATGTTCAGATTATAATGATGTTTGTAGATGTTATTCTCTCTATGTAAAGGGTGTTTACCCAATAGTTGAGATCGAAATAACAATCCCTATTTTATTTTATCAGTTATAATGTGACTTATGGGATTCAATTTGGTGCCGCATAGTTATAAAACCCCCTGATATGGTTAGTGAAAAAATAGTTATTCATTATCCTGTCTCAATATCGAACTACAACTCATTTGGTGAGACATGTTTTTCCCAAGAAATATGTGTAGGTTTCTCTATCGAGAGGCTAAGAATAATTATGTGAGATGTTGTTGGGTGGTCGATTGACACTTATGATATGAATAATGGGACATATTCAAGGATTTAAATACTATGCTTAATAAATTATATAGAATTCTTATGGGGTTATATATGATTCGATTGGTTTGGATAAATAGAACCCATTAGGATTGTAAATTAAGATTCATCTGTTGAGAGTGGCATTGTATGAATTCCATTGTAACTCTTCTTGGAATCAACTTTGATACAAAATAACATAAAATTATAAGTGAAAACCAAATGGATTTATCTATTAGGATTATATATAATTACCCTAACTTTGTGATTTGATATCTAAGATTTTAATATATTTTAAAAAATTCATTAAAACTACTATTTAATCAAAAATGGGTTTCCCAGAACATGATGTGATGAATTAGACATAGGGATAACATTATATCACTTCCTAGGATGTAATATAAAAATCAGTCTAAATTTAAATTAATATTTTATGGTTTTTCACATGGGAATATATTTTTATCCAATATAGAGTTTTGTTAATTAAATTTTGAGTAGACACATATCCTCGTAATGGTTATGATATTCTAAGAGGAACTCTGTATGGGATATATTATATATGTTTGATATTGACTACAATGTTACAAATGAAGGATCAATAGATATTTCTTATTTACCCCTATGTACCTTTTTTATGTATTCTGTTGAGAATATAACCATTGTATAGACTGCGTTATAATAAAACATACTTGTATACCCATGTAACAATTGTACATAAGAAAAATATTCATTTGTCATAGGATAATATTTGTAAGAAAATTTATTTTGGAACATCCAACTGGATAACTTTAATAGTGTTTTTATATGGGTGACTAACGTATTGGGGATGATTTTATGCATTATATTATTTATTATTATTTATCTAATATAAGTACACGGACCAATTTTAAATCAATTTAATGATTGAAACACCATGAGTATGAATGTATATATGCTTTTGTATTGAAATTTATAATGTAATTTTCTATTTACATCTCTATATGCGTTTTTATCAACATATATGTTATTTAAGTATTTATTTTTCAATACAATTTCTACTAATTTATTTGGGTATATTATCTATATTATACTACCCTACACCATAGTACTTAGTCTATAGCCTCTTGGATATTTGGAGGTGCACCTTCCTTCTTATTTTACTATGATATGTGAACTTGTTAAGTTGAAATGGACTAGGGGAATTAAATGAAAGTATCATTGAATTTGTATTGGCATGATATTCGGTGGGATGATATATATAAAAATATCTCAAAGTATTTAAAGGAAATGAAACTACTATATGAGGAATTATATTTTTGAGTGGATTTCCAGGTTAATAGCTTTATATGATTATTTTTCTTTCATTTCATTTTTACAATTATATCACTTCACCAATCAAGAGATACATGAGTTTGTAAATAATGATTTACTATTTTTTTATCTTCTCCCAATGGAAAAAAATATATACATGAATTATATTTAACAAATAGGACTCACATGACATATTCCTTGTAATGTGTGATTGGATTCATTAATGAAGTTGTTTTTTAATGTTTCAATTAAAACATATGTAGTTTTTTATCATAAAACATATTCATTTCATTATACTCAACTTAACCATAATATATCCCCCTTAAATAATAGGTCATATGTATTTTAAATGGAATTATACATAATGATGACTTTATAAGACCTCTATTTATTGGTTGTATAATGAACCAAGAATGTATTTACATGAATTATATGCCTAATTAGAATGCCCCTTGATGGTTATTTTTGTATTAGTTCTGAAAATAAAATGGTCCAGTTTTTTTTATTACACAAATAGCCTATATTGTTTTTCCTATATAGGGTTTTTGGTGTTTTTATATAGGTAAAATATATGAATATAGTACTTTTGAATCATTTAAACATCATACTTTTCCATTTTATATATATTTATGGTTGGTACTTCAATAATAGTGGGTATAGCCATGTATACAGATTCCTAGTGCGGATCGGTTCCCATTTGGGTTGATGGCATTGAATGTGATGCATGATATATTTTATTTTGAGGGCCCCAAAGAGGGTACATTTAAGAATTTGAGTGACCTAAAGTTACTTGATATGGAAAAACATTGGTTTCTTCAATGATATTAATTTTTTGATATATTACAAATGGGTAATGTGGGAGAACTTTGTTCTTCTAGATACAAATTTGTATATTGGTGACCTAGTTTTTTATTAAGATGATTTGGGAGAATGAGAGAGTTGATAGCCTAAGATTTGGAGTTCCATTTTAGATAGAAATCATGGATATATTGTTTATCATTTATCTTCCCATGTGATGTTCTAAATGTATTTTGCTATTAAAAAATCAAGGATATATTATTTTCAAATGTAAATCAATTAAGGTGTTTTTGTATCAAAGTATTTCTTTTTATTTCTAGAGTATTTTGATTATTGACGCCATTTTTGGGTATGGATTCAATGTAAATTTCATCTTATAATACTTGATGGATGAACTATGATTTATAGTGTAACTCCCTGACCCCAGCTACTCAGAGTCGGTACATTACTTCGTAACATTGGCATGACCACAAAAGATCAAGTCTCGAAAGACCGATTAGTTTAGTAGCCTTGGAAACACTAGATACATTCATAAGTCTTACATTACATCATAAAGTGAAAACTAATAACAAAGTCTTCATTGTCCACACTCATATCCTCTTCTGACTATCCCTGCAGGTCATTCCTAAAATACTTCTTTCACATCCTGGAAAATATTAAAACATTGAAAGGGGTGAGCTCAGATGCTCAGTAAGGATAACAATATTGCGGAAGCTTTCATAAATAAACATAAACATTTAAAGCAATGTATAACTAAAACAAAAGCCTTTTAAACATGAACATCAACATAATATGGCAAAAGTAAATTGAGATAATGCCATTTACTTCTTCACATGGATATTCTACTGGTCGAATAATCACATGCAATATCAATAACCATTTTCATAATGACGGAATGCATAATTCCAGAAATTCTGAAACATTTTGTCAAGGCCTCGGCCAAGACGTCTAAAATGATTAAGGTCTTGGCCAAAACCATAAATCAAATTGGGAAAGGGCCTTGCCCAATTCCACGTCTAGATGTCTCATGAGACCTACCGATGCATCGAGGAGCTATAGCGGGCTCCACCCGTCACTTATTAAGTCGAATACATTCCTCATGTGAATAGGTTTAAACATATCATAAACCATAACATAATCGTATCACATAAAACATGCATAAAGGAAACATAACATTTCCACATTTCAATCAAAAGATATCAATACAACACATTGATATAATAAAAATGCTTTCAAAACCATTTTCAATACCAAAATAAAAGAAAGTTAAAACATTGTATTTATTTTTCATTAAAAAAATGATGGCTTGTAGAGGAAGACGAAACTCAAATAATGGTCACGGCGGCGGAGAAGTCGTTGTCGCCACATAAGTATGGAAAGAAAAACATTCTCTTTTGTTATTTAGCAAAACGCTTCATATAAAAAAGATTCCTTTTGAATAAACGTAAAAGTCAAAGGGGTTTATACACCATATAAAAGAAAGTTTTGTATAAAACCAAATATGCCTCAATGAAAGGAGATTGAGATGAAGTCCTTAAAAAGATCATTTTTAAAATAAAATAGATCTATTATGTGTATTCACTATAGGTACACATAAAGAATGTAAAAATACAAAATAGGACATAATAATATAATGACATAATTTGAAAGTAGGAGATTAACCCAATGAATGGAAGTTGGGTTAAGAAATTCCCTTACATCGTGTCTGACTTGACTCAACCGTTCTTTAACCTCTTGAATAATAAAATAGGGTTAATATATACCTTATTAAGAACAATTTTTAATTTAATTATCCTTTTTATATCACTTATTACAATGTTATGAACATTATGTAATTATTTAAGTTAATAATGGTCGTTTTGTCGATCTTTGGTACTTGAGTCAACAATAAACTTCTTATAATTACAAGTTGTTTATGTGGTAGAATATCCATTATCTCCAGAATTATATTCATGATTTAGATTTAATATATATCTTATATATCCAGTATATATACATTCATTTATAATATTACGTAACATTTAGAGGTAAGAAATGAAATGCACCGTTCATGGAGACGGTAAGCCGTACGTACGCATGAACGCTACATTCAATTCAATTTCATATTTAATGGAACGAAATCATAATGATATTAATGTATAATATAATTCCAGTATAACATATTGTATAATACCATTTACTCCATCCTTAATGCATCCCACATATGGCATTAACGATTCAAATCACTTTGAGGGGGCAGTAGTCCGCACTTCCTAAAATGAAATTATCGCATTTTACCCATAATGGAAATCATAAAGTATGCCATAAATGAGAAATAAATAAGCATAAGTAAAACACAAACATATTATATATCATATATAAAAATAGTGACATCTTAATGGCCACCTTTGAAGGTGTTATATGAGTGTTGAACAATCATTGTTTCGTGAGGCAGAAATTCACCATCCACAGAAACCATATGTTCTTTAACCATTAGATGTAGGTGTGTGTAAGTGTAGCTAGAATACTTCTTATAAAAACATCCTAGTATATTTATGATACTGGTGTTGTTACAAAAGAAATGAATAAAAA
Organism: Viscum album; assembly: GCA_963277665.1. Classification (NCBI taxonomy): domain Eukaryota; kingdom Viridiplantae; phylum Streptophyta; class Magnoliopsida; order Santalales; family Viscaceae; genus Viscum; species Viscum album. The sequence continues at coordinate 1,004,221,396 of OY728119.1, read as the reverse complement.
GAGTTTAGGGGGTTGGAGAATAAAAATAAAACAAAACAACATTAGAGAAGACATTACCCCAAAATCGGGTAACTCTTTTTGATTTGAGCCAAAGGCTTCCTTGGAAAGAGTTCTTCCCAGAGTGAGGCTTCTAGGAGTAATAGGGGAAAGTTGGGAGAGTATTTGGGCAGAGTTTGGCCGAGCCAAATGGCTTGAAAGTGTGAATAAGGTGGTAGTGGTGGGGGCCTTTTATAAGGGGAGAGGAGGGGCTCTTTTGGAAAGATTGAAATGTTACATTATTATACAATGCTTTTCGGATTCTAAAGGTCCCACACTTTTATAATTCGTGGATAAGGTGATAAGGGTTCGAAATATACTCATCAAATAGGCTTTGGACAAGTGTAAGCCTTGGACTTTGCATTATCTTCTCATTTTATTTAAATCATTAAATAATGAGGTCATCGCTGCATCATAATGATGTCATAAATAATTTAATTTATTTAATGTCTAAAAATTATAAACAAAATACTATGATGTATGAAATCTTTTTAGATTTCTAATGAATATTTATAGTCAAAATTTGGACTTCTGTAACCCCACTTAAAAACTGTTTTAGTAAAACAACTCATGTTTGTGTCAATTTAATTTTAACATTAAATAAATATATATTAATGTCATTTTCCAACTAAAGTGGCTCCATGGGGTCCCCAAGTTGACCCATGGGTTTTCTTGGTCGGCCATGACTCATCCAATAGGAGTAGGACAAGTTTCAAGCTCATATCATATTATTCAAACGTTATTTTTACCTTAAACTACACTAATTACCTCTAATCGCGATTAAGAACTTAAAAGTTACTATTCACCAAAAAATTATTTTAATCTCATTGAACCACATTTTTCTTCTTAATGACAACCATGTATGTCTTATTTTTGAAAATCAAATCACAGAAGTGGTAATATTTCATTTAAACGAAAAATCAGTTATTTAACTACCACTTAGGGGTTTCACTATTCATCAAAAATTGAAGTTTTTCAGAACAATGCCAAAATTTCACCCTAAGCTATAATTGATATTCAGAAATTCAAAAATGATGTCTATTTTAAAAAATTCCAAACATATAAGTTCCATTAATTAATTTTATAATTAATTCCCGCTGTCACAACAAATAGCGTTTTTTTATGAAACAATTTATATCAAAAGATTGGCAATTGTTTATGTCCAATTTCAATGTTAAATTAATTCTAATGACCACCATTGGATAAAATGGTAAAAATATATTCTAATTATACATTAAAACCACTAAATATTATAATTTATCACTATAAATTATTTTGATTAAAAAAGTTGTGTTTAAGTATTTTTCACTATTTATAATAAAGTAGAAGTTCTCAGAAAAATACAAAAAAATCAACATAGGCTAATTTCGATATTCCGAATCCAAAAATGAAGTCCATTTTGAAATATAAAATTTCTATAATTTTAAAAAGTGGTTATTACTATTCATAACGGCTACTATGATTAGTCGCGGTGTTTTAGAACTCGATGTTGCGTACAATGCAAGCTATTGAATTATTGAATGAGAAGCGTATCATGGAAGCTCGGGGTGTTACATTCTCCCCTCCTTCAATAAATTGTGTCCTCGCAATTTGAAAATTTTCTTTGAAAATAAACGGTTGAAAATAGAAAATACTTTTGTGGAAAACCCACATCGGAAATAAGGTTAATAATATTTAGCCTTAATAAGAGGGAAAAGGAAATGAAAAAGTCACCACCCATTTATGATCTCGATTAGGAGAACATTGGTGGAAATTAGAGACATATAATTGGAGGAAAAACGTAAATATTTGTAGGGAGTGATTGAGGTCATAAATCACAATCAAAAGTCAAATTGAGGGCCTCAAAGCCTTCAATCTATGTTGATTTAAAATATCATCAGTTCAACAAGACATAAGGTATTAAGATAACACATTTTTTGTTTTAATATCCCTTTACTAAAGTTTAAGAATTAATTAATTCATTGAATAAGAGATAGGTATATATATATTTATGCTTGACAATTAGAGTTTCAACCTTCAACTCATCTTTCACTCAAAATATAATAGAACTCAAAAATATTATACTTATCCTAATTGTATAAGGTTCCAAATGTTAACACATACCATTTAGATTAGTAAAATTATTTTGTAGAAACCAGGGACTTCCTGTAGGCTAGTGGTAGGAAATAAAGGCCTGTCGCACTATGAATGTGGGTTCGATTCCTGCAGCTTTGTCCGACGCGACGGGTTATGCCCCACCCTACAGGTTGTCCTTTTCCTAAAACTATTGTATCATAATATTCCAAAAATAATCTTCATAAATTCTTTAACCTTAAACAATATTATCCATGGTTCAACTTAATCCATTCCAACCTTAATAGTTACCCAAAATACCTCTGTCCAGACTTTCTATAAAAGGTCTCTAAATTCCAAAATCAATTGTAACATCAGATTCCCCAAACAAAGAAAAGTTTCTCTTATTGTCACATACTAAAAATATGATTACCTTAATCATACCACCTTAATCAAAAAGTACTGCAGTACAATCATTATATATATCACATTATTATTATAACCAGAATATAATTCTTGAGTCCAAAAGCACCAATACATTAATTATTCCGCTTCAACTGTAGTAACAACATAAGATTGTCCTTGATCCCTTGGCCATTTCTGAGGTAAGTTTCCCTGAAGATTAGGGCATTCATTTGCATAATGCCCCATTTCCCTACAATTGTAGCATTCAACATTGATAGCCTCTTTCTTTCCCTTACAATCACGCGCCTGGTGACCTTTTCCCCCACATTTATAAAAAACTCCCATTCTTTTTAGACAAGTAACAGGGTGATTCTTCCCACAATTATCACATAATGGAAAATCCTTCTTTCCCTTTTTCCCTTTATCTGTCTCTTGTTCCACCTTTCTCTTCTTCTCTTGCTTTACTTTGTTGTCATAAGACTTAGAGAATTCCTTTTCTGTCATGATAGAACATGAGACAATATCTTCGTATGTTGAGAACGACCGTGATACTAATGCTCGACGGAGAAATGGTTTTAACCCATAAAATAAACGATCAATCTTACCTCTTGGGTTACGTATATAATCTGCAGTATACCTCGCTAACCTTGTAAAGTTGGCCTCATACTTTGCGACATTCTCATCCTCCTTTTGTTTCAGACTCAGAAATTGCCTTTCCATATCTGCTCTATGGTCATGAGAAAAGTATTTTTCTAAGAAAAGATCATTGAACTCCCTCCATTCCATATTCGATATGTCATCATCCTCCTTTGTGTTTTGAATCAATGACCACCATTGATCAGCATCTCTAGTGAGGCGGTAAACTGCCATGATAACCTTTTCCCTTTCACTACTCCCCAAGGCGTGGAATATTTTCTCTAAGGAGATTATCCATTGCTCAACTACTAATGGATTTGTACCCCCATTAAATGCTGGTGGTTGTTGCCTCATGAAGCGGTCTAACATTGATCCTCCACGTTGCGGATCAGGGTGCTCCATATGAGTAAAGTTATTATTAATAACCTAAGTGAGTTGTCCCAGTATGGTAGTAAGTTGATCAGCACCAGTTGTATCTCCAGATCCATAGTAATTATCTTGAGCAGAAGGGAAATCCCTACACGGAGTTCGTGCATTGATACGGTTTCCATTCCTTCCACTAGGCGCCATTTCTATACAATGGCATAAACTAGATTAGTTTATGAATCAAAATACATAATTCCATACTTATAAAATAATTAACATAAATTGAACTATTTATGGATATAATCCATAATCATAAAAAGGTTTTCATTGAGGAAGTATATACTCATAACCGTTCATGGTGGTTTGTAAAGAAAATGAGAATTATCCTAAGCATATCCCCCAGGAGTGTCGTAACCAAGAGTGCAGTAAGGCCCGTTGTCGTGCACCAGTTCCCGTTCGAGTCTAGCTCAAAGCGGTGTTTTCGGGTTTTACCCCTAGGAACATCTGTGCCAGAGCCACCTCTACCTGCTCGTATCCAGACAGGGATGTATTGCTCATAAAACTCACAAAATCTCTACAATACCAAAATTCTAGGAAGTTATTCTATATTAATCCTCAAAGTTCATCTTAGGTCTACGTGCTCTAATCAGAGTTTATCTAAATCTAGCTTCAAAGGTTAGTACTAAACTGCCTCTGATACCAACTGTAACGCCCTGACCCCATCTACCCAGAGTCGGTGCATTACTTCGTAACATTGGCATGATCACAAAAGATCATGTCTCGAAAGACCGATTAGTTTAGTAGCCTTGGAAACACTAGATACATTCATAAGCCTTACATTACATCATAAAGTGAAAAACTAATAACCAAGTCTTCATAGTCCACACTCATATCCTCTTCTGACTATCCCTACAGGTCATTCCTAAAATACTTCTTTCACATCCTGGAAAATATTAAAACATTGAAAGGGGTGAGCTCAGATGCTCAGTAAGGATAACAATATTGCGGAAGCTTTCATAAATAAACATAAACATTTATGGCAATGTATAACTAAAACAAAAGACTTTTAAACATGAAAATCAACATAATATGGCAAAAGTAAAATGAGATAATGCCATTTACTTCTTCACATGGATGTTCTACTGGTCGAATAATCACATGCAATATCAATAACCATTTTCATAATGGCGGAATGCATAATTCCAGACATTCTGAAACATTTTGTCAAGGCCTCGGCCAAGACGTCTAAAATGATTAAGGCCTCGGCCAAAACCATAAATCAAATTGGGAAAGGGCCTTGCCCAATTCCACGTCTAGTTGTCTCATGAGACCTACCGATGCATCGAGGAGCTATAGCGGGCTCTACCCATCACTTATTAAGTCCAATACATTCCTCATGTGAATAGGTTTAAACATATCATAAACCATAACATAATCGTATCACATAAAACATGCATAAAGGAAACATAACATTTCCACATTTCAATCACAAGATATCAATACAACACATTGATATAATAAAAACGCTTTCAAATCCATTTTCAATACCAAAATAAAAGAAAGTTAAAACATTGTATTTATTTTTCATTAAAAAAATGATGGCTTGTAGAGGAAGACGAAACTCAAATAATGGTCACAGCGGCGGAGAAGTCGTTGTCGCCGCATAAGTACGGAACGAAAAATAGTCTCTTTTGTCATTTAGCAAAACGCTTCATATAAAAAAGATTCCTTTTGAATAAACGTAAAAGTCAAAGGGGTTTATACACCATATAAAAGAAAGTTTTGTATAAATTCAAATATGCCTCAATGAAAGGAGATTGAGACGAAGTCCTTAAAAAGATCATTTTTAAAATAAAATAGATCTATTATGTGTATTCACTATAGGTACACATAAATAATGTAAAAATACAAAATAGGACATAATAATATCATGACATAATTTGAAAGTAGGAGATTAACCCAAAGAATGGAAGTTGGGTTAAGAAATTCCCTTACCTCGTGTCTGACCTGACTCAACCGTTCTTTAACCTCCTGAATAATAAACTAGAGTTAATATATACCTTATTAAGAACCATTTTTTATTTCATTATCCTTTTTATATCACTTATTACAATGTTATGAACATTATGTAATTATTTAAGTTAATAACGGTCGTTTTGTCGATCTTTGGTACTTGAGTCAACAATAACCTTCTTATAATTACAAGTTGTTTATGTGGTAGAATATCCATTATCTCCAGAATTATATTCATGATTTAGATGTCATATATATCTTATATATCCAGTATATACATTCATTTATAATATTACGTAACATTTAGAGGTAATAAATGAAATGCACCGTTCATGGAGACGGTAAGCCATACGTATGCATGAACGCTACTTTCATTTAAATTTCATATTTAATGGAATGAAATCATAATGATATAAATGTATAATATAATTATAGTATAAAATAGTGTATAATACCATTTACTCCATCCTTTATACATCCCACATATGGCATTAACGATTCAAATCACTTTGAGGGGGCGGTAGTCCGCACTTCCTAAAATGAAATTATCATATTTTACCCATAATGGAAATCATAAAGTATGCCATAAATGAGAAATACAGAAAAATAAGTAAAACATAAACATATTATATATCATATATAAAAATAGTGACATCTTAATGTCCACCTTTGAAGGTGTTATATGAGTGTTGAAAAATCATCGTTTCGTGAGGCAGAAATTCGCCAGCCACAGAAACCGTATGTTCTTTAACCATTAGATGTAGGTGTGTGTAAGTGTAGCTCGAATCCTTCTTATAACAACATCCTAGTATATTTAGGATACTTGTGTTTTTACAAAAGAAATGAATAAAAGGAGTTTAGGGGGTTGGATAAGAAAAATAAAACAAAACAAAATTAGAGAAGACATTACCTCAAAATCGGGTAACTCTTTTTGATTTGAGCCAAAGGCTTCCTTGGGAAGCGTTCTGCCCACAGTGAGGCTTCTAGGAGTAAGAGGGGGAAGTTGGGAGAGTATTTGGGCAGAGGTTGGCCGATCCAAATGGCTTGAAAGTGTGAATAAGGTGGTAGAGGTGGGGGGCCTTTTATAAGAGGAGAGGAGGGGCTCTTTTGGAAAGATTGAAATGTTACATTATTATACAATGCTTTTCGGATTATAAAGGTCCCAAGCTTATATAATTCGTGTATAAGGTGATAAGGGTTCTAAATATACTCATAAAATAGGCTTTGGACATGTGTATGCCTTGGATTTTGCATTATCTTCTCATTTTATTTAAATCGTTAAATAATGAGGTCATCGCTGCATCATAATGATGTCATAAATAATTTAATTTATGTAATGTCTAAAAATAATAAAAAAATACTATGATATAGGAAATATTATTATCTTTCTAATTAATATTTATAGTCAAAATTTGTACGTGTTTAACCCCACTTAAAAACTGTTTTAGTAAAACAACTCATGTTTGTGTCAATTTAATTTTAACATTAAATAAATATATATTAATGTCATTTTCCAACAAAAGTGGCTCCATGGGGTCCCCAAGTTGACCCATGGGTTGTCTTGGTCGTCCATGACTCATCCAATAGGAGTAGGATAAGTGTCAATCTCATATCATATTATTAAATAATTATTTTTACCTTAAACTACACTAATTACCTCTAATCGCGATTAAGAACATAAAAGTTACTATTCACCAAAAAATTATTTTAATCTCATTGAAACACATTTTAATTCTTAATGACATCCATGTATGTCGGATTTTTGAAAATCAAATCACAGAAGTGGTAATATTTCATTTAAACGAAAAATCAGTTATTTAACTACCACTTAGTGGTTTCACTATTCATCAAAAATTGAAGTTTTTCAGAACAATGCCAATATTTCACCCTAAGCTATAATTGATATTCAGAAATTCAAAAATGATGCCTATTTTAAAAAATTCCAAACATATAAGTTTCATTAATTAATTTTATAATTAATTCCCGTTGTCACAACAAATAGCGTGTTTTTAAGAAACAATTTATATCAAAAGATTGGCAATTGTTTATGTCCAATTTCAATGTTAAATTAATTCTAATGACCACAATTGGATAAAATGGTAAAAATATATTCTAATTATACTTTAAAACCACTAAATATTATAATTTATCACTATAAATTATTTTGATTAAAAAAGTTGTTTTTAAGTATTTTTCAGTATTCATAAAAAAGTAGAAGTTCTCAGAAAAATACCAAAAATTCAACACAGGCTAATTTAGATATTCCGAATCCAAAAATGAAGTCCATTTTGAAATATAAAATTTCTATAATTTTAAAAAGTGGTTATTACTATTCATAACGGCTACTATGATTAGTCGCGGTGTTTTAGAACTCGAAGTTGCGTACAATGCAAGCTATTGCATTATTGAATGAGAAGTGTATCATGGAAGCTCGGGGTGTTACATAATGTGTATGTGTGTAAAATTTTGATGTAACGATATCACTATGAAATCAAAGAGAGGGGGTGAGTTAGTGAAAGCTTTATTTTTTAAGAAATTTATTCTTTTCAATTAAACATCCATGGCTTGTTAAAACATATATTAACTCATCTTATGTCTCTCAGCCTTACCTTGAATGATAATTTAAAATCGAAGGTCGTGAACAAGGGGATTTATAGGGTTCGATACAAATACCAACTTTTTACAATGCTGGATATTCTCCCCAACATAGACTCTTCCCAATAGTCAGATATAAAATTTCAATGGTCAATACAGAGTCTCATTGGAACTTCCAGGAGTCCCACAAGAAGTTCTTTATACTACATCTCACAGTGTTTCAAAAATCACATAGTCTTACTCCAACATATTACATAATACATCTTCTCTTGAATCACACAAGATACTCCATGATCATGAACCACACGATAAAATTATTCCTTTAAATGATTTAGATTCACTTTATATAGATCTTATTCTCTTACCCATGATCATGATGAATCAAACATTACTACATACATATTCAATAATCATCAATAGCCTTTCATATGTTCATTTATACTTTCACAATTATTTTAATCACTTGTACTGATTAGTTTCATTAGTGAAACAATGCTCAGTCAGTTATCCAGGATTCTGATGAAGACACGACGCAACATATATCTGTGAAGATGATGCACACAACTTATTCAAGAATATTAATAGGCAATAATGATCATTCATTATGTCACCTACGTAAGTCTTCTTGAATTATCAATCATTGTTAACTCAGATATAAAATCTTCATTAAATATGTCTAGCTTGAACTTTAATTCAAATACACTTCATGCACGCGTTTCATGGAATAAAAGAATCTTGTTTTTGGTATATCAATGGATTATCACATGTTCATGTGATTATGCATGGTTGCGTTAATGTATGATATGTTTCATTTCAACCTAAAAACTCACAGTTTACATGTATCAATAGTTTACACAACATGAAAATTCACCTACGTACATAGTTATGAACTATGGATATTGACCCTAAAACCGTGACAATATAATATGGACATGGTTTTGGAAAATCATGGCTTCTATTTCCATGGATGTAGTTATTACCAACATACACAGTTTTAAATGTGGACAGAGGGACCTTAGTGCCATAGTTTAATCATGGTTGTATTACCATACTTCAATGGTTTAAACCGTCGAACTAAGGGCCCTAAGGCCACAGTTAAAATCATGGTTATATCATGTACATGGTATAAAAAATGAAGTTCTCCATAGTTCCTCACTGTCACTACTAGTTTCCCCACCCCCCTTCTAGTCCCCCCAAACCCTGGATAGCGCCAATGCCCCCTGCCCCACGGACATCCCCCTTACACCCCCTAGATAGCCACCGTGCCCCCTGGAAAACCCCCATGAACCCCCTGGACATCCCCTTGAACCTCCTTGAACACCCCACTGCATCCCATAAGACAACTCTCTTGCACCCCCTTGAAGACCCCCTACACCCCCATGCCTCCCTGGACAGCTCCCTTGCACCTCGTTGGACAACACCCTTGAACCTCCCTTGGAAAACCACTTGCACCCCCTTGAACACCCCCCTACACCCCCATGCGACCATGGAAGACATTTAAAGACATTTATGAATCAAAGTGTCCCATACCACTTTGAAACTTTTTAGTGGAATTAATATTTTAAAAACATTCATGTCCATATAAATAAATCCTTAAAAACCATTTTGAAATCATGGACATTAATGAGAATGATTTAGAAGAATAAATATTTAAATCTTTAGAAATTATGTTATAGTTAAAAAGGGCCCTTAAAATAATTCCTTTTAAAACACTTTCATGAAACATAGACATTGATAATAAGTATTTCCCAGTAAATACTTATATAAAAACAATCTCAGATAATAAAGAGATTCTGAAATTGACCATTACCTTGTACTTTTCTTTAGTCGAGGGTAGGTTAACCTCTTGTATAATGGTGAAATAATTGTTATTAAATAAAACTAGATTCATATACATTAATATGATATCAAATATGATCTTTTAACATTGCATTGTTAATAATATCCTAGTATTATAATCATTTCGAGTGTTAAATGTTTCGTTTTCCTTTATATGATTTTTCATGTAAGTAATTTTTGATAGGTATAGGATATATCTTATTCATATTCATAATGATATTATGTCTTTAAAAATTATTTTTAATTATCTACTTAAAATTGGACTTTAATGGATTATGATGGGGAATGAATCTCATAGCGTTTATGGAGATGGTCATATGTACGTAAACACGAGCGACAATATCATTCTTTGGATATTAAAATAATATATAATTGGATGGAATATAATATATACCAAATAATTATAATTTTATATTTATTATTTACATCAATTAAACATCATTATTAAACCCATCCAAATAATAATGTATTGAATTACAATTACACCATGACGTGCAGACGGTAAGCCGTATGTACGCACGTATAGTGACATGTCATTCAAAGATGGATATAATAATGAATATGGTTTTACTATATTTATAACATCATCAGAGAATATATAATATACTGGAGTTATTATTTTAAAATGAAAACAACAAAGAATGTGGATTTGGAAGAAGAATGGAACTTGAAAGAGGTGATGAAATAATTACCTCTTCTTTGGGTCCTTCCTTTTGATTTGACCAAAGGGCTCCATTGGTTGGATTTTTTACTGAAGTAAGGCCTATAGGATGAAGGGAGGACAACTGAGATGGTATTGGGGTAGATTTTGGCTGATCCAAAAGGCTTTGAAGGTGTAAATATGATGGAAGGGGGAGTGTCCTTTAATAACAGGGGTGAGAGGCACCATAGGAAAATCTAGAAATATTATTTTATAATAGAAACATCTTCATTTTTTAATGGCTCCAAAATTAATTATTTAAAGAATATTATTGGGAGGGGTTGAAAACCACCCAACCAATAGGTTTTTGAAAGGTTTGGGTCACTATATTAACCTTATCTTTTAGAATTAACTCTTAGTTAAATAGTTTGACATTTACTATTTCTCTATGTATTGTTATATTATATGGTTATTAAACATACAATAAAATTCCAATAGAACCCCAATTGGATTCTTATTTTCATATATATTATTATATAATTCTTTTGTCTGATCCTTAGATTTTTAGGACAATTATGATAATTAATAATATAATTACTATTTTAAAAACTATTTTATGTCAATATTGACACTATTTGGTATTGATTTTTTGTTAAAATCATAACAACATAATTATTTCAAACAAAGTTGATTAAATCAATCATAACATGTCATATAAACTAATAAAATTAGTTTCTCTCATTAGAAGTTTGAAATTACATTTATTTGCGTAATTATAATATCAATTATTTTAATCATTTATTAATAAGGTAATTACTGCATCATCATTCTTTCATTAATAAATTTAATTATTTAATTACTAAAAATTACAAAAAAAATACCATTATGTATGAAATATCATTATATTTCTAACGAATATTTATTGTCTAATTTATCTTAGTATGACCATATATTAAAAATGTTTTCGTTATGAAAACCTGAATTTAACACATATTACTCTTCTTTAAAAAAAATAATAAATTTCTTAATCTAATTCAAGAGGACCTAATGAATAATATTTTTTTCCTAAGGTTGTTTTTGGGTAAATTACACTTATCCAATAGAATTAGGACAATTGTTAGGATAATAATAATATCAATTTTACCTTTAATTACCCTATTTACTTATAACCATTGTAAACAAAATGGAAAGGTTACTATTTATAAAAAATTATTTTTATCTTCTTGAACCACATTTTACTTAATGATATCAACCTTTTATCTATGATACTTGAAATTCCATTCACAAAAGTGGTAAAATTATGTTTCATGCATATTTTTAAATGCTCCTAGGAGGTGGGTAAATAACGGTAAAAAGTTCAATAAACTTTTTAAATATCTAAACATAATATAAAATGGCTCCAAATAATTACATTGAACTTATATAGGTATTATGTATCTATTTTTATCTAAGATAAATTTAAATAAACTAAATAAATATTTAAATAAAAAGTCAGTTTTAAATAACATCTTACAGTTTTTCACTATTCATAAAAAATTGAATGTTTTCAGAAAAATACCAAAAAATCACCCAAATCCAATTTTGATTTTCCAAATTCAAAAATTAAGTCTATTTACCAAATTAAAAATATAGAAGTTGCATTTATTAATTTAAAATTAATTCATGTTGTCAAAACCAAAAGGCATATTTTTATTAAATAATAACTTTCAAAAGATTGACAATTGTTTAAGTCCGATTTCAAAGTGATATTACTTACAATTACTAGAATTCGATTAAATGGTATAAAAATAATCTATTTATACTTCCAATCCATTAAAATGTATAATTTAACACTATAAATTATTTTCATTAAAAAATTAGATTTCAGTTATAATATATTATTTTTCACTGTTCACCAAAATATGAATGTTGTCAGAAAAAAACAAAAAAATTTATTGAAACTAAATTCTTATGTCCCAATTACAAAGATGAAGTTTATTTTGTCAAATTTAATATATAAAAGTTTCATGTATTGGATTTTAAAAAATTCTCACCATTAAAAGGCGGTAAAAGTGCATTTTTTTGAAAAAAAAAATTTTATCTAAAAATTGAATTTGTTCATAAATTATATATAAGAATATCATATTATGGTTTCTAAAATTATAAGGATTATATAAAGTTCAAAATTCAATTAATTTAATTCATAAATTCTTTTGAACGGCTAGTTTGGTATGTAATGGTGCGATTGAACTCGGTTGTGCATGTAGTCCAATTTATTGAATTAATTTGAAAAAATATTGTACTATGAAATCATGGGGTGTTAAATTCTTCCTAATTTAAATAAATTTCATCCTCAAAATTTGAAATTGATCTTAAAAAATTAATGGTTGAAAATAGAAAATACCTTTGGGGGAAAACCCACATCAGAAATAGGGTTAATAAAATTTAGTATTAATAAGAGGAAAATGGCAATGAAAAAGTCACCACAAAATTATGATCTCAATTATGAGATCATTGGTGGAAATTAGAGACACATAATTGGAGAAGAAATAAAATATTTATAGGTAGTGATTGAGGACATCAGTCATAATCAATATTAGAATTTATGGCCCCAAATCCATCAATCTAGGATGATTTAAAATATCATCGGTTCAAAAAAAACATAAGGTATTAGGATAACACATTTGTAGTTTTAATATCCCTTACCTAATGTTTAAGAATTAAATTGTTCATAGAATAAGAGAAAAAAAAATATACGTGATAATTAGAGTTCCATCATTTCACTAATTTCTACCAAAAACTCATCATTCACTCTAAATGATAATAGAACATAAAAAAATATTCAACTTATCCTATTCGTATAGGGTTCCAAAGAAATTAATTTATAATTCACCTATCAAACCAATTAAAAAATAAACTGCTTTACACAATCCAGGGACTTCACGTTGTCCAGTGTTAGGTGATAAATCCCGATTTCACTATGGTTGTGGGTTCATGTCCTGCGGCTTCTCCGGACGTGATAGGTTGCTTCCCGACCTCCGGGTTGTCCTTTTTATAGAATTCCGAAAAATAATCTCAAACTAAACTTATCCAAAAAAATTTTTTCCAAACTAACAGTCCAAAATTTAAAAGGAAGGTAAACATAATGAAGAACATTTATTCCACTTAATAACATGTGAACACCTTCATTCTATATTCTTTTAAAACACTATAATATCCTGAATTACCATAAAACCTTATTGATTACATTGGTTCTCCCTTATTCCTTATAGAATACATGATATACTCCTTTTATCAAAAAATGTTGTAAAATCCAACAATGGCTGAATATAAAAATCATTAATCAGTTTCAAGGTAGTAAAAAATATCCAATATAATTTATCAAAATCAATCATGTATTATTCCAAAATCACTACCTCAGTATCAGAACCATATTATTTTACATCATTCTATAAACTATATATTTTCCAATAATTTAACCTGCTATTGATTCACTTTTCTTAGTTCCCCACAATTTCAAGTCCTTAATGAAACAGTACTATAGTACAATCCTTATATACTCTATAATTATTATAACATGTACATCATTAATACAATAGTAAAATGATACAATTAATTAATAATAAGGTAAGAAATATAATCATTCCATTTCATCTTCGGTAGGATCATAACTTTATTATTATCCAATAGAAGCATTTTATGTATACTATGATGATTCGAACATTGATTCGTGTAGTGTCCCAACTCCTCCAACTAAAGAATTGTACATTCAAAAAAAATTCATACCCTTTATATCACATACATGGTGTCCTTTTTCTCCACAATTATAACAAAATCTCATTCCCTTCATGCATTTACCAAGGGAATTCTTACCATAGTTATCACATATTGGAAAATACTTCGTTTTCCCTCTTCCCTTTCTCCATATTTATCTCTTCCACACTTTTATTCTCTTGCTTCCCTTCAAAGCCATAGGACTCGAAAAATTATTTACATATCTTATTAACACATTATACTATTTCTTGACATGTTTAGAATACATGGGTGACTATTTCCATTCTAAATGTTGGCTTTATACTATAAAAGATATGATCCATCTTACACTTTGGATCATACACATTGCTGGAGTTCGCATTCCTTCTACTAGGCGCCATTTCTATACAATGGCATACAATATGTGAGTTTATTAATTTCAATGAATAATTCCAAACTTGTAAAATACCTAACGTAATGTGAAATTTTTATGGATATAATCCATAATCATAAAAAATGTTTTCCTTGAAGAAGCATATACTCATAAACCCTTCATAATGGTTTGTAATGAAAATGAGAATTATCCTAAGCATATCCTCCGGGAGTGTCGTAACCAAGAGTGCAGCAAGGCTTGTTGTCGTGATTTAGTTCCCATTCGAGTCTAGATCAAAAAGATGTTTTCAGGTTATACCCCTAGGTACATATGTGCCACAGCCACCTCTACGTGCTCGTATACAGGCAGGGATATATTTCTTGGGAAACTCACGAAATCTCTAAAATACCAAAATTTTAGGAAGTTCTTCTATACTAATCCTCAAAGTCTATCTTAGGGCTATGTGCTCTAATCGATTTTTACCTAAATCTAGTTTCCAAGGATTGTACTAAAAATCATCTGATACCAACTATAATGCCCCATCTCCAGAAGCCCAGAGTCGGCGCATTATTACGTGTCATTGGCATGATCACAAAATATTGTGTCTCAAAAGACCAATTTGTTTAGTGGCCTTAGAAGTACAAGATACATTCATAACGTTTACATTACATCATAAAATGAAAAAAATACAAAAAAAATTTGTTTCCATAGACAACATTGATATCCCATAGATTATCCCTGTAGGTCCTTCATAATATACTTTTTCACATCCTGGGAAAAATAATACATAGAAACCGGTAATCTAAAATGCTTAGTAAGGATAACAATAGAGTGGAAACTTTCATAAATAAGCATAAACATTAAAGGCAATATATAAGACTATAAAAATCCTTTTAAACATGAAATTCAGAATAATATGGCTAATATAAAATAAAATAATGCAATTTTCTTATTCCCGTGGAAATTCTACTAGACAAATAATCACATTAAATATCAATAGGCACTTTCATAATGATGGAATTCTTAATTTCAGACATTCATAACCACATAGTCAGGGCCTTGTGTCGAGACTAAAAATAATATTTTGTCAAGGCCTTGTGCAAAAACACTAATTTGTTTCATTAGACCTACCGATGTATCAAGGAGCTATAGCGGGCTCCACCAGTCACTTCCTAAGTCCAATTAATTCCTCGTATGGAAATATTTAAACATAAAATAAACATTTGTATTAAAACTAGCATATGAAATGTAACTACTTTATCTATATGCCATGAATGGTGTAAAAATAACTTATCCATTGTCAAACATATCACAAATACCTTCAATACAATATGGACTATTTGTATCATAATAAATCAACTTCAGACATGTTCAAAATCCTTCAAAGGATGTTGACATAGATGAAAATGAATTATAAAACACATTGAGAGAAATATCACTTTTTCATGAAAAAATATAAAATAAACGAAATTTAGATAGGAATACATCTAATGAATTTTTTTAATCAAAGTTCCACATACAAATCTGAAACTTTTGAATGGAATTAAAATTTCAAAAACAATCATGTCCATATAAATAAATCCTTAAAAACCATTTTGAAACCATGGACATTAATGAGAATGATTTAAGAAGAATAATTATTCAGAACATTTGAAATGATGTTTTAGTAAAAGTATTCCCTTTAAATAAACCCTTTAAAAAATATTCATGAATCATGGACATGGATGATAAATATGTCCCTGTAGATACTTAAGTAAAAAAACTCTGATAATAAAGTGATTGTGAAATTAACACTCACCTTGTACATTTCCTTGGTCGAGGGTAAGTTAAAATCTTTTATAATGGTGAAATAATTGTTATTAATTTTCACTAGAATCATATAAATTAATATGATATAATATATGATCTTTTAACATTGCTTTGTTAATAATATCTTAGTATTATTGTCATTTTAGGTGTTAACTGATTCTTTTTCCTTTATATGCTTTGTTAAGTAAGTAATGTTTGTTATGGATAGGATATATCTTATTCATATTCAGAATGATATTATGTCATTAAACATTATTTTTTATTATCTACTGAAAATTAGTCTTGAATAGATTACGATGGGTAATGAATCTCGTCGCGTTTGTGAAGACGGTAATCCATACTTACGCACAAGCGACAATATCATTTTTTTGATGTTATAATAATACATAATTGGATGGAATATCATATATAAATAATAATTATCATGTTATATTTATTATTTACATCAATTACACATCATTATTATATCCTTCCAAATAATAATGTATTAAATAACAATTACACCATAATGTGGAGATGGTAAGCTGTATGTATGCACGTATGGTGACATGTGATTCAAAGGATGGATAGAATAATAAATTTGGGAGTACCAAATTTATAATAACATCATAGTATATAGATGATACTTTAGTTATTAATTTATAATTGAAACAACAAAGTAAGAGGAAGTGGGAGAAGAAAGGAACTTGAAAGGGGAGATGGAATATTTTCCGCTTCTTCGGGTTATTCTTTTTGATTTGATCAAAATTGCTCCTTATGTTGGCTTTATGTCTAAAGTAAGGCCTCTAGGATGAATTTAGGACAATTTAGATAGTGTTTGGTAAGAGTTTGGCTGATTAAAAAGCCACTGAAGTTGTGAATTTGGGGGAAGGGGGAGTGCCCGTTTATAAGAGGGGTGATGGGCACCTTAGGAAAAGATTGAAATATTATTTTATAATAAAATATTATTTTCGGTTTCTAATGGCTCCAAAATAAATTAATTAAAGGATTAGGTATGTTTGGCTCGAAAGCCTCTCAACCAATATATTTTTGATAGGTTTGGGCCACTATATTAACCTTCTCTTTTAGATTTAAATCTTAGTTAAATAGTTTGACATTTTCTACGTCTCATTGTATTTTTATATTATATGGATAATAAACTTACTATAAAATGCCAATTGAATCCCAATTGGTTAATTAATGTCATATATATTATTATATAATTCTTTTGTATGAACCTTAGATTTTGAGGACTATTCTATCAATTAATAATATAATATTTGTTTTAAAAACTATTTTATTTCAATTTTGACACTATTTGGTATTTGTTTTTTTGTTAAAATAAAAACAACATGATTGATTCAAAATAAATTTATTTAATCAACCTTATCATGTCATAATATCATATAAAATTAGTATTATTCATCAAAAGTCTCAAATTAAATTTATTTGTGTATAAATAATATCAATTATTTTAATCTTTTATTAATAAGGTAATTACTACATCATCATTGTGTCATAAATAAATTAATGATTTAATGTCTAAAAATTATAAATAAAATACCATTTTGTAGGAAATATATTTACATTTCTAATGAATATTTATAGTCAAATATATCTTATGTATAACCCTATATTAAAAATATTTTAGTTATGAAAACTTGAATTTAACACTTTTAACTCTTCTTTAAATTAAATAATAATAAATGTCATAATCTAATACATGTGGTCCTGAAGGTTCATATTTTATTCCTAAGGTTGATTTTGGTCGAATTACACTTATCCAAAAATAATTAAAATATGTTTTTGGGTAATAATAAAATAATTTTTACCTTTATTTACCATATTTATTTTTAACCGTGTTAAATAAATGTCCAAAGATACTATTCAATGAAAAATATATTTATGTTATTGAAACAAATTTTACATACTGATATCAACTATGTTTCTCAGATTTTTGAAATCAATTCACAGAAATGGTAAAATTATGTTTTGTGCAAATTTTCAAATTCTCATAAGAGGTGGGTAAAAGATTTTAAAAAGTTCAATAAAATTTTTATATATCTAAACTTATTAATAAATGACTACAATGAATTAAATTAAACTTATATAGTTATTATGTATCTATTTTTACTTACAATAATTTTAAATAAAATAAATAATTATTTAAATAAAAAGGTGGTTTTAAAAAATAACTCACTGTTTTTCACTACTAATCAAAAATTGAATGTTTTCTGAAAAATACCAAAAATCCACCCTAAGATAATTTTGATAATACACATTAAAAAATGAACTCTATTTTACCAAATTAAAAATATATAATTTTGATTTATTAATTTTAAATTAATTATCGTTCTCAAAACCAAAAGGCGTATTTTTAAGAAATAATAACTATCAAAATATTAACACTTCATTATGACCAATTTCGATGTGAAATAACATATAATGAAAAGAATTGGATTAAATGGTAAAAATATAACATTTTTATTCTTCCAAAATATTAAAATTTATAATTTTACAATATAAATTAATTTGATTAAAAATGTTGTATTCAGCTAAAATATAGTATTTCTCACTATTCAACCAAATATGAATGTTATCAGAAAAACAAAAAAAATTAATTGAACCTAAATTCTTTTGTCTCAATTCTAATTAAGTATTATATTTTGTGAAATTGAATATATAAAATTATCAAATATTGGATTCTAAAAAGGGTTCACCGTTAAAAGGCAGTAAAAGTGCATTTTTTTTGGAAAAAAACTTCTTTTATCTGAAAGAAATGAATTTCTTCTTAAATTATGTCTATGAAAATGATAATATGGATTCTAAAATTGTTAGCATTAAATGAAGTTCAAAATTAAATTAATACTATTTATAACCTCTTTTCAACGGCTAGTATGGTAAGTTGTGGTGCGCAATAACTCTGTCTTGCGTGTAGTGCATGTTATTAAATTACTTTGAAGAAATAATGTACTATGAAATATTGGACTATTACACCCTTGAACCCACCCTGCTCCCCCTTAATGACCCCCACCCCACACCCCCATGCACCCCTTGGACAACCCCCTTTCACCCCCTTGAACACCGCCATGCCCCCCCCCCCCCGGATAGCAACATTGCACCCCCTTGAACACCCACCTCCCTACACAGCAATGCCCCCATTTAAGGCCCCCTTGCACCCCCTGGACATCCCCCTTGCACCCCTTCCCTACTATACAACCCCCTTCCACCCCCACCTACATATCCCATCCCCTAGATACCCCATTGCACCCCCTAGATAGACACATTTCACCCCCTTCCACCCCTATACATCCCCCTAACACCCCCCTACAGTAGCCCACCCCATGGACAACCCCCCCTGCACCCCCCGGGATAGCCCCCTTGCAACCCCTTCCCCCCTTGGCAGCCCCTTGCAACCCCAATATAGTATCCCACATCTACTATAGCCCCCTTGCACCCCTAGATAGCCCCTTGCACCCCCTAAACCATAGACAACCACCTTGCACCCTCCCCCTCCCCTCCTCCCCCCCCCCCCGCATTAGCCCACCCCCATGGACAGCCCCCATGCACCCCGTCCCCCATAGAGAGCCCCCTTTAACCACCCCATACATTTTCCCACTCACAGGACATCCCCCTTGCACCACCCTAGATAGCCCCATTGCACCCCATGGATAGCCCCCATGCCCCTCTAGACAGCCCCTTACAACCCCATGCCGCCCTCTACAACCACCATGCACCCCCACTGCAGTATCCCACCCCCTGGAGAGAAGACATGCTCCCCCACCCCGGCAGTACCCCCCTCCTCCCCCCACACACAAAAAGCCACCCTCCCCCTTCCAGTACCCCCATCCCCCATGCCAGTCCTGCCTCCACACCCAACTTGTTTCCCTCTAACCCTTCACCTTGTAATAGAACACAACACACCCTCCCCTATAATTACTAGTTCCCCCTACCTGTTCCCCCCACCCACCTTGTGCTCCCCCAGGCCAGTCCCCCCTTCACCCCCACCCACCCTGCCCCTTGCACCCCCTCTATCTGCAAGTCCCCTCCCCTACAAGTTCATTCCCTCCACTTTCTCGTTTCACTCCTCCCCCTAAGAGTTCCCCCTTCTAGTCCCCCACCGTTTCTAGTCCTGCCCCCTACCAGCTTCCCCTCCCCCTCCCCCCTTCCAACCCCCTTTCACCCCTTCCAGTCACCCTTGCACCCCCTAAAAGTTCACTCAACCCTGAATGTTTCCCTTCTCCCGCTATCAGTTTCCCCCAGCCAGTTTCCCCTCCCATTCCTCTTCCAGTCCCCCCTCCCCTAACAGTTTCCTCCCGCTACCAGTTTCCCCTCCACACCTCCACCCTACTCATACCAGTCCCACTCCCTATTTACATCCCAACCCATTGAATTTTATAAGTTCAGAGGATCTACGAACCATTGGTGAAATTTATGAGACACTAAATATATTTCATGGGTTTAAAAACAACTACTACCCAACCCGTGCATTGGCATGACATAATCAATTATTTAAATATTCAATTTCAAATAATTTAAAAGTTTTCCGATATGAATTCCTAGAAAATAATTGAATAAAATAAACACACTAAGAGAATAAATGAGGCTTAAATGATTGTTTTAAATGGAATCTCATAAATCATGAGTAAAATTCCTATGTTTTCAAAGACCATAATAATTTTGTTTTTAGAATCATAAGTTCTCAAATGTTTGATTTTGTGAATCTTAGGAAGTTGGGCATCTTTATCAGGCATTGGGAGGGCATAAATGATCCTACCATAGAAAAATCAAAATATAAATACCTTGTATTTATCTACACTAAAAAAATATATTTAATACACAAAACATATTTCTATGTTATTCAAATGATCATAAGAAACATATCGTCCCCACTCACCCGATGAGGAAACACACACAATGGTTATGAATATTGTTTTGGAAAATCAAACTAAAACCAATGATTTTTTAATATTTTTATCATAACTGATAATCATGATAATAAATTTTCTGAAATAAATGTCATGTGGATAGAATAATTGATCTAGAATACCTTATCAAGGCACTCTCTCAGTTGGGAAAGCATGTACTACCCAGAGACCTTAAAACATAACATGAAGAGACACTATCAATACTAAATATATTGGGTTTGAAAAAATTTACAACATATGGTTATGAAGTATAATAAAACATGATGAAATAAATAACCCATGCAATGGTAAGACACTAAGAGAATATACAGCTTGAGAGAAACCTGGCATGAAAAGATGAATCTAGAAGGTCAATTGAGAAGACATTTACAACTCATAGACCTAAAATCATAACTTGAACACATAACATCAATTTTAAATATGTTATTGAGTATTATGACATTAAAAATACATCATCAAGGTTTATGATAAAATATTATGACACTAAGAGAATGTACACCATGATTCACTTTCACATAATTTGAATTTTTTCCAATATGTATTCATAAAAAATAAGTGCATACATGAAATACCCAAAAAGAATACAAGATGTTTAAATGATACTATAAACATGAAATTCCTAAATCAAGAGTTCAATTACTATTTTTTCAAAGGCCCTGATAACCTAATTGTTATAATCATAAAACCTCAATGGTTTGATTTTGTGAAGCCTAGCTTGTTGTGCGACTTTGCCATGAATTGGGATTTCATCAATGTTCCTCTCATAGAAAACTATAATGCTCCTCCCCTTGCATGTATCTATACTGACAAATATATTTATTACACAAAATATACATCCATGTGATACAATTTATCATAATAAATAGATCATCCCCACTCACCCCACCCTGGAAACACATTGACAGAAATTCTGAATTTTGTTTTTCTGAAATCAAAACTAAAATCCCCGATGTTTTTAGATTGTTTAACATAACTTATAATAATGATAGGAAATTTTTTAAAACTGAGGTCAACTGGACCATAATATGTGCATAAAAGAACCACAATAAGAAAATACATGAAATTTAAATGATACTGTAAAATAAAAACTCCTAAATCACGAGTTCAATTATTGTGTTTCCTAAGGCCTTGATAACCAAGATGATAAAATCGTAAATTCCCAAATGTTTGATTTTGTGAAGCCTAGAATTTTGTGTGACATAGTTAATGAGTATGATAAAACATGATGACCTTGATAACCCATGTGAAGGTAAAACACTAAGAGAATATATAACAAGATTCACATGCACATAATTTGAAAGAAATTGAAATAAAAATTCCTAGAAAATAAGTGTATACCTAAAAAAACAGAGAGTTACATTACTTATGTTTTTTAATTCCACTTAAATTCCATATATGTGACATCTAAAATAATTCCACTTTATAAGCCATAAAAATATATATATAACATACTATTAGGAAACCAAATTAACACATTGACATTGAATAGGAACTTTACCTTGAATCCTTCTAAGATTCAAACGTTTTCATCTAGCATCCTTCAAGTTTTTGTAGAATTTTTGACATATTGATATGATGTAGTTCAAGAAAAATACTTCAAAAAGATTATAAAATTTAAATTTATCATCATAGTGAATTTCATGGGAAAGCATAAATACACTTGTTCAAATTATTTAAATAAAAGGGATTATAGACGTAGAACTATTCAATAAATAAAATCCAAACTGAGTTGAGAAAAATATCTATAAATTTCCAAAATTTCCAAACACCTAAAAACATAAAGTAGAATTTATATATGTTTATTCATATTAATTTTATTAATGTAGCTAATCAGGAATAGTTGATGGGTCCTCGATTTCAAAATCATAACAAAATAGCTTTTTGTAATTAACTATAAATATTTCAACAATAATTTCTTTTTAAGGTGATTAATTTTACTTTAATTGTAGGATCACCGGTTATGTAATTATAAGAACTCGGAAAAAGACATCCTAAAAGATACACGTCATTTTCACTTGTACTAGAAAAAGTGTAACACCCAAGGTAAATAAATAATATGACATTTTCTTATTTATCCATATTTTTGAATTAAATATTGATATGACTTTAAAGGGGGCGCTATGCTCGATAGCGTACCCAACACGCAACAATGAGTTTCTTGGGAATCTTACGTTGCACTCTAATAATAAAATAATATTATTTTAAATGGTAGTTAACATGTAGCCGTTGTAATGGCAGGAAAGGATAGAAATAACTAAAATATGATTATATATGTTTTTAAATGTTTTTCACATTTATCCAATAGAGGATAGAGGCTTAAAATACGGAAAGACTTCAATTTTAGGCGTATATGCCCTAGTTTTCACTAATGGTTCACTTATCACCTTTTGATGTTGAACCATCATTAAATATAGTTTTTTTCACTCTTAAACGTTATTTTGGACCAAATAAAACTCTTATAATAATTGGGACATCAAAATTTACTTTGTGTAAATTTTTGGTATCTTTCCGATGAAGTTCATTTTTTTAATGAATAGTGTAAAATGTTGTATTTTAATTCAAAACCTCTTTTTAATCTAATTTATTTATATGATTAGATTATCTTTTGAATTGGTTTTAAAGATAAATTTGAATATATTTTTACCATTAAATCCAATAGTGGTCGTTGGAATTAATTTCACTTTGAAATCGGACTTAAACTAGTCTCAATCTTTTGATACTTATTGTTTCATAAAAACATGCTATTTGTCATGAAAGCGGGAATTAATTATTAAATTAATTAATGTGACTTATATGTTTTGAATTTTGAAAAACGGACTTAATTTTTGAATTCAGAATATCAAATATAGCTTAGGGTGAATTTTTGGGATTTTTCTGAAAAACTTCAATTTTTGATGAATAGTGAAACCACTAAGTGGTACTTATAAAAACTGATTTTCCGTTTAAATGAAATTTTGCCATCATTGTGTTTTGATTTTCAAAAATCCGACATACATGGTTATCATTAGGAAGTAAAATGTGGTTCAATGAGATTAAAATATTTTTTGGTGAATAGTAACTTATTAAGTTTTTAATCGCGATTAGTGGTAATTAGTGTAGTTTTAGGTAAAAATAATGCTTTAATAAAATGAGATGAGCTTGAAACATGTCTTACCCTCATTGGTTGTGTCATGGCCGACCAAGACAAGCCATGGGACAACTTGGGGACCCCATGGATCCACTTTGGTTGGAAAATGACATAAATAACTTTTTATTTAATGTAAAAGTAAAAATGACACAAACATGATATGTTTTACTAATACAATTTTTAAGTGGGGTTATACAAGTCATATTTTTGATTATAAATAGTAATTGGAAATCTAAAAAGATTTCCTACATCATAGTATTTTTTTTATAATTTTTAGACATTAAATAAATTAAATTATTTATGACATAATAATGATGCAACGATGACATCATTATTTGACGATTTAAATAAAATGGAACGACAATGTAAAATCTATGAACTACACATGACCAAAACATATTGTATGTGTGGATTTCGAACCCTTACCACATTATCCACGAATTATATCAATGTGGGACCTTTTAAAACAGAAACACATTTTCAAAGAAAGTAATATTTCTTTACTTTCCAAAAGTGCCCCTCCTCTCCTCTTATAAAAGGCCCACACCTCTACCTCATTTCACACACTCCTCAAGCCTTTGGCTCGGCCAACCCCTGCCCATTTACTATCTCCACATCCCTCTCCTCATCCTAGAGGATTCCATTTGGGCAGAATCCTTTCAAAAGAAGCCTTTAGGATCAATTCAAAAGGAGTTACACTTTTAAAGGTAATTCATTCTCTCATGTTCATTTGTTTTATTTTTCTTCTCCGACCCCCTAAACTCTTTTTAATTACATATTTTGTAACAACAACAGTATCTTAAATATACTAGTATGTTGTTATAAGATTTATTCAAGCTACACTCTCACACAACTACATCAAATGGTTAAAGAACATATGGTTTCCGTGGATGGTGAAATTTTTCCTCCCTAAACGATGATTGTTCAATACTCATTTAACACCTTCAAAGGTTACCATTATGATGTAACTATTTTTATATATGATATATAATATGTTTATGTTTTCCTTAAGCTTCTGTTTTTTTTCATTTTGGGCATACCTTTATGGTTTCCATTATGGGTAAACGTGATATCTTCATTTAAGGAAGTGCGGACTACCGCCCCCTCAAAGTGATTTGATTCGTTAAATACCATATTTGGGATGTATAAAGGATGGAACTATGATATTATATATGATATTACACTGTAATTATAATATACCTTTATATCATTATTATTCCATTCTATAAAATATGAAATAGAAATGAAAGTAGCGTTCATGCGTACCTACGGCTTACCGTCTCCCTGAACGGTGCATTTCATTTCTTACCTCTAAATGATTATGTAATGTTATAAATGAATGATTTTACTGGATATATATGAAATATATGATATCTACATCATGAATAAAATTCTGGATATAATAAACATTTGGCCACACGAACAACATGTAATTGTAAGAAGTCCACTTTCGACTTAAGAACCAAATACCGAAAAAATGAACATTATTAACTTAAATGATTACATAATGTTTATAACATGTCAATAATTGATATAAAAGTAATAATGAACTTGTAAAAGGTTCTTAAGAAAGTAGAAATTAACTCAATTTTACTATTCAGGATGTTAAAGAACGATCGAGTCAAGTCGGACCCGAGGTAACGGATCCTACTCCTCTCTTTCTTTTTAAGTACACACTTTTATGTCATTCCTTTTAAAGCTCATAATTCTTGTTATTGGGATGATATTTTATATTACACATACTTTAATTTTTATTTTCATGTGATGAGAGACCCTATTCTCTCTCATCAATCCATTTTGGAAGTTTTGAGTGGCGCCGTTAGGCTGCCGAACTTTCGTAAGAGATCTAACCTCTATCTTTCTTTTTAAGTACTCTCCTTTATGTCACTTCTTTTAAGCTCCTCTTTGTAATGTTGTGGTATGTTCTTTTATATTACTATTTCTGTAAATTTTATTTTAATGTGATGAGATACCCTATTTGATCTCATCAATCCATATTCGGAAGTTTTATGTGGCACCGTTAGGCTGCCGAGTTTTCATAAGGGATTCTTCATCTCACTTTTATTCCCGTGAGATTTATGCTACATTTGCCACAAATTACATTGAGTGGTGTATGTACTGCACATTATTCTACTCTTTTTGTAATATACTTTTTTTATGAGTATTTACATCAATTATCTACTGTCCTTCATTCATGGGGTGTATGTTTTGAAAGATACCCAAGTCGGTAAGGGAACCTTTCACCCTCCTCTTTTTTTAAAAGACTTCTTTTGTTGGGTCTTTTAATTTACATGTTGTTATGTTGGGATATGTTCTCATATATCCTTATTGATGTAAATTTTATGTCCAAGTGATGATATACACTTTTTATCTCTCATCAACTCATTTTGATGTGATGCCGTTAGGCTGTCAAGGGAACTTTTTAACCCAATTTTGATTTCTTTGGGTTCAACATGTAGTCATTGAATATGTCATCCATTGAATATGTGTGAATGAACTTTTATTGTTTAACACTTAATATCTACTTATATTTGGTGTATTTATATTTGTCACACATATTTTTGAGATTGATTAGTCCTTAATTTAAGGATACCCTCTTTATAAGGGATTTTATCACATTTGACATTTCTATTGAGGGTTCATTGTTGTTATGCACCAATTCACTCTTATATGGTGTATATACTGTCCTTTGGAGTATTATATCATGAATCCATTTATTCTCATGATATTATAATGTTCTGACTAAATGTTATTCCGCAATTATTGTATTCAAGTGTCTCTAATTTTGGTAAAACCCCTTTAACCAAAATATCGCTTTAAATGTTTTAATGATTTGTTCTTATTAATATCCATGTTTTAAAAATGGTTTTAAGGGTTTATTTATATGGATATTAATGGTTTATAATGTTAAAAGCTTCAAGGTGGTATGGGACACTTTGATTCAAAAATCTCTTTATTAAAAGTTTTAAATGGTTTTGGAAGTGGTTTCTTTTCGAATGGATTCATTATTTCAATATAATATAATAAAATGTTATATTGTGATTGAAATGTGGAAATGTTATGTTTCCTTTATGCATTTTTTATGTGATACGTTTATGTTATGTTTCTTGGGAATTGTTATGAAAACGGGTGGTTCCGTGATAAACTAAGGGCGGGTGAGCCCGTTATAGCTCTCCAATGCATTGGGTAACGCGAAGGAGTGAAACGTTAAGGTTTTTCCGAATAGATTTAGGGAATATACTGTGATGGGTATTCCAAACGTAACCAATAGGGTTACTCCCTACGTAAGAATGTTATGAATGCCTCAAGATACCTTTATGTCTTATGTTTTCTATGATTTATTCATGGTTTGATGAGGTATGTTAAAGTGCCTTTGTTTTATGGGTAAAGTATGATTTCATTCTTATGTATATATGAACTCATGTTTCCTTTCCATATCTTTATAACCCTTACTGAGCTTTTTATGCTCATCCCAAGTTTTTGAAATGTTTTTCACAGGTCAAGGGAAAGTTACATGATGTGATGATAGTATCAAGGATGTGTCAAGAAAGAATCCATGTTTTTTTTAAATATGTTTCCATTGATGGGAAGAATGAATACTGCCTTTTATGTAACCACTTTGTTTAAATGTGGAATGTAATGCAAGTTTCATGATCTAATTCTCTAAAACTCTAAACCTGAAAATATCCTCAATGTGTAATACTGTAATAACTCAAGATTAAGTAAGGTTTAAGGCTGGGGCCTTATAGTTGGTATTAAAGGTCTGTTTAGATAACTTTAGAGGTTAGGGTATTCTCTAAGCATAAGTGACATTACCATAATGGTTAAGATTTCAGAAGGAGTCCTAGTTTTTGATAAAGTAAATGAGTA
Source organism: Viscum album (assembly GCA_963277665.1). Classification (NCBI taxonomy): domain Eukaryota; kingdom Viridiplantae; phylum Streptophyta; class Magnoliopsida; order Santalales; family Viscaceae; genus Viscum; species Viscum album. Next base: position 1,004,192,996 of record OY728119.1, on the reverse strand, counting down.
AGTAAATATTAGTGTGTATCTTCTTCATTAGTACATGATGGTTATGTTGATATACTCACACTGACCTTTTTGGTTTTAGTAAATGGCTGGATCTAGCAGGCACAAAAGTTACAATGGGTTTGAAGGAAACAGTGGTGGTTCTCTGATTAAGAGACTGGATGAGATGGGGGATTCAATGAGGAATCTCATGGTTGTTCTAAACCAACTATCAATGATTCATGATCAAACACTTCAACCTTGGTGAGTTCTCTAATTCATCATGTACGATATGGACAACTCGATGTGGAAATTCAGGTAATAATTATTAAGGTAACCATTAGGGTTTATATGATCCTTACTTTTGAGTTAATTATGGGTTATTATATGTTATGATGGAAAATGAAAGGCATGAGATAAACTTGAGGTTAAAATATGTTATGATCATCTTTGAAGATTTTATCTCATTTTGGGGAATGTCTTAAGAATTATATAGTTTTGGAAAAAGGACAACACGTAGACCGTGTGACTAACCGTCGCGTCGGACAAAGCTGCGGGAATCGAACCCACAACCAAAGTGCGACTGGTATTAATCACCTACCACAGGACTATGTGAAGTCCCTGGTTTGTATGACTGATTCTTTTTAGTTATATGATTTTATGAATTAAGAGTAAGTTGATTTTGGGTTATTTATGAAAATTATTAACCTATCATGGAGGATATGTGATTAGGTTAATTACTTTTCAATACGAGACTTTAGGAGCAACTAATGTTGTTTGGAGATAAATATTACAATTTAACTTGGAAGACTATGTGACTAAATACTTCAAATATTTGGGTTTCAATCTTAGATTGGTTTACTTTGAATAATTTTATGGATAAATTGTTTATCGGATGGTCCTCGTTGAACTTTGGGTTTTGTTGGACAAATTTTGGAGATTAAGCATAGATTTTCTTTTTAAAGGGTTATCCTTTTCTGGATTATTTTACCTTGTACTATCCTTTTTGGTTTTGGTTTTGGTTAAAGCCTAAAGACATGGGATGTATATAGTTCTCTTTTGTGGATTAGGTGATTCTCTAGAAGTTGATTATAGTACTCTTAATGCGAAGAAGTCTCCCTAAATACTCATCTTTTGGAAAAAATATGAGTTTGATTAAGGAATATAGTAAAAGTAGAAAGTCAACATGATAAGTGATTATGTTTCCTTATGAATAAATTGCTCAATAAAAAGTAACTTAAAATAAAAATGTTGTCTATTAACTTTTCCTACTGGGGAATCGAATACCGTTTAACCAATAACAAGTTTGTGATTTTCTCATGGTTAACTTTCTCCTAAACTTGTTTTCTATCACTCTCCATCAGAACATGACCCTATGTTTTCTCCTCGATGTCCATGTTTTCATACTTGGAATCCTAGTATGGGTTAACTCGGGTGACCTTTGTACTTATCTTTCTTTTTTTTAAAGTGATTGTTTTACCGACTCTTCTTTATTTGTGGGACATTCAAGGATGTTTCCAAGCCCAATTTTAAAATTGCGAGGACGCAATTCCAAAAAGGGGGGAAGTATGTAACACCCCAGTTAAATAAAAAATATGAAATTTTCATATTTATCCATATTTTTGAATAAAATATTGATATGACTTTAAAGGGGGCGCTATGCTCGATGGCGTACCCAACACGCAACAACGAGTTTCTTGGGAATCTTACGTTGCACTCTAATAATAAAATAATATTATTTTAAATGGTAGTTAACATGTAGCCATTGTAATGGCGGGAATGGATAGAAATAACTAAAATATGATTATATATGTTTTTAAATGTTTTTACATTTATCCAATAGAGGATAGAGGCTTAAAATACGGAAAGAATTCAATTTTAGGAGTATATGCCCTAGTTTTCACTAAAGGTTCACTTATCACCTTTTGATGTCGAACCATCATTAAATATAGTTTTGTTCACTCTGAAACTTTCTTTTGGACCAAATAAAACTCTTATTAAGAATCGGGACATCAAAATTTACTTTGTGTAAATTTTTGGTATCTTTCCGATAAAGATCATTTTTTTAATGAATAGTGTAAAATTTTGTATTTTAATTCAAAACCTCTTTTTAATCTAATTTATTTATATGATTATATTATCTTTTGAATTGGTTTAAATTTAAATTAGAATATATTTTTACCATTAAATCCAATAGCGGTCGTTGGAATTAATTTCACTTTGAAATCGGACTTAAACTAGTGTCAATATTTTGATACTTATTGTTTCATAAAAACACGCTATTTGTCATGACAGTGGGAATTAATTATTAAATTAATTAATGTGAATTATATGTTTTGAATTTTGAAAAACGGACTCCATTTTTGAATTCAGAATATCAAATATAGCTTAGGGTGATTTTTTGGGATTTTTCTGAAAAACAGCAATTTTAGATGAATAGTGAAACCACTAAGTGGTACTTATAAAAACTGATTTTCCGTTTAAATGAAATTTTGCCATCATTGTGTTTTTATTTTCAAAAATCCGACATACATGGTTGTCATTAAGAAGTAAAATGTGGTTCAATGAGATTAAAATAGTTTTTTTGGTGAATAGTAACTTATTATGTTTTTAATCGCGATTAATGGTAATTAGTGTAGTTTAAGGTAAAAATAATGCTTTAATAAAATGAGATGAGCTTGAAACATGTCTTACCCTCATTGGTTGTGTCATGGACGACCAAGACAAGCCATGGGTAAACTTGGGGACCCGATGGATCCACATTGGTTGTGAAATGACATAAATAACTTTTTATTTAATGTAAAAGTAAAAATGACACAAACATGATATGTTTTACTAAAACAATTTTTAAGTGGGGTTATACAAGTCATATTTTTTATTATAAATAGTCATTGGAAATATAAAAAGATTTCCTACATCATAGTATTTTTTTATAATTTTTAGACATTAAATAAATTAAATTATTTATGACATAATAACGATGCAGCGATGACATCATTATTTGACGATTTAAATAAAATGGAAAGATAATGTAAAATATATGAACTACACATGTCCAAAAATTATTGTATGGGTGGATTTAGAACCCTTATCACATTATCCACGAATTATATCAATGTGGGACCTTTTAAAACCGAAACACATTTTCAAATAAAGTAATATTTCTTTACTTTCCAAAAGTGCCCCTCCTCTCCTCTTATAAAAGGCCCACAACTCTACCTCATTTCACAGACTCCTCAAGCCTTTGGCTCAGCCAAACCCTGCCCATTTACTCTCTCCACATCCCTATCCTCATCCTAGAGGATTCCCTTAGGGCATAATCCTTTCAAAGGAAGCCTTTAGGCTCAAATCAAAAGAAGTTACACTTTTAAAGGTAATTCATTCTCTCATGTTCATTTGTTTTATTTTGCTTCTCCAACCCCCTAAACTCTTTTTATTTACTTATTTTGTAACAACACCAGTATCTACAATATACTAGGATGTTTTTATAAGATTTATTCTAGCTACACTCTCACACAACTACATCAAATGGTTAATGAACATACGGTTTCCGTGGATGGCGAAATTTTGCCTCCCGAAACGATATCTTCATTTAAGGAAGTGCGGACTACCGCCCCCTCAAAGTGATTTGATTCGTTAAATACCATATTTGGGACGTATAAAGGATGGAACTATGATATTATATATGATATTATAGTAGAATTATAATATACCTTTATATCATTATTATTCCATTCTATAAAATACGAAATATAAATGAAAGTAGCGTTCATGCGTACGTACGGCTTACCGTCTCCATGAACGGTGCATTTCATTTCTTACCTCTAAATGATTATGTAATGTTATAAATGAATTCATATACTGGATATATATGACATATATGATATCTACATCATGAATACAATTCTGGATATAATAAACATTTGGCCACACGAACAACATGTAATTGTAAGAAGTCCACTTTCGACTTAAGAACCAAATACCGAAAAAATAAACATTATTAACTTAAATGATTACATAATGTTTATAACATGTCAATAATTGAAATAAATGTAATAATGAACTTGTAAAAGGTTCTTAAGAAAGTATAAATTAACTCAAGTTTATTATTCAGGACGTTAAAGAACGATCGAGTCAAGTCGGACCCGGGGTAAGGGATCCTACTCCTCTCTTTCTTTTTAAGTACACACTTTTATGTCATTCCTTTTAAAGCTCATCTTTCTTGTTATTGGGATGATATTTTATATTAAACATACTTTAATTTTTATGTTCATGTGATGAGAGACCCTATTCTCTCTCATAAATCCTTTTTGGAAGTTTTGAGTGGCGCCGTTAGGCTGCCGAACTTTCGTAAGAGATATAACCTCTATCTTTCTTATTAAGTACTCTCCTTTATGTCACTTCTTTTAAGCTCCTCTTTGTAATGTTGGGGGATGTTCATTTATATTCCTCCTTCTGTACATTTTATTTTAATGTGATGAGATACCCTATTTGATCTCATCAATCCATATTCGGATGTTTTATGTGGCACCGTTAGGCTGCCGAGTTTTCCTAAGGGATTCTTCATCTCACTTTTATTCCCGTGAGATTTATGCTACATTTGCCACAAATTCCATTGAGTGGTGTATGTACTGCCCATTATTCTACTCTTTGTGTAATATAATTTCGTTTATGAGAATTTACATCAATGATCTATTGTCCTTCTTTCATGGGGTGTATGTTTTGAAAGATACCCAAGTCGGTAAGGGAACCTTTCACCCTCCTCTTTTTTTAAGACTTCTTTTGTTGGGTCTTTTAATTTACATGTTGTTATGTTGGGATATGTTCTCATATATCCTTATTGATGTAAATTTTAATTCCAAGTGATGAGATACACTTTTTATCTCTCATCAACTCATTTTTATGTGATGTCGTTACGCTGTCAAGGGAACTTTTTAACCCAATTTCGATTTCTTTGGGTTCAACATGTAGTCATTGAATATGTAATCCATTGAATATATGTGATTGACCTTTTATTGTTTTACACTTAATATCCACTTATATTGCGTGTATTTATATTTTTCACACATATTTTTGAGATTTATTTGTCCTTAATTTAAGGATACCCTCTTTATAAGGGATTTCATCACATTTGACATTTCTATTGAGGGTTCATTGTTGTTATGCACCAATTCACTCTTATATGGTGTATATACTGTCCTATGGAGTATTATATCATGAATCCATTTATTCTCATGATATTATAATGTTCTAACTAAATGTTATTCCACAATTATTGTATTCAAGTGTCTCTAATTTTGGTAAAACCCCTTTAACCAAAATATCACTTTAAATGTTTTAATGATTTGTTATTATTAATATCCATGTTTTAAAAATGGTTTTAAGGATTTATTTATATGGATATTAATGGTTTAAAATTTTAAAAGCTTCAAGGTGGTATGGGACACTTTGATTCAAAAATCTCTTTATTAAATGTCTTAAATGGTTTTGGAAGTGGTTTCTTTTTGAATTGATTCATTATTTCAATATAATAAAATGTTATATTGTGATTGAAATGTGGAAATGTTATGTTTCCTTTCTGCATGTTTTATGTGATACGTTTATGTTATGTTTCTTGGGCAATGTTATGAAAACGAGTGGTTCCGTGATAATCTAAGGGCGGGTGAGCCCGATATACCTCTCCAATGCATTGGGTAACACGAAGGAGTGAAAAGTTAAGGTTTCCCCGAAGAGATTTAGGGAATATTCTGTGATGGGTATTCCAAATGTAACCAAGAGGGTTACTCCCTACGTAAGAATGTTATGAATTCCTCAAGATACCTTTATGTCTTATGTTTTCTATGATTTATTCATGGTTTGATGAGGTATGTTAAAGTGCCTTTGTTTTATGGGTAAAGTATGATTTCATTCTTATATATATATGAACTCATGTTTCCTTTCCATATTTTTATACCCCTTAGTGAGCTTTTTATGCTCATCCCAAGTTTTTGAAATGTTTTTCACAAGTCAAGGGAAAGGTACATGATGTGATGATAGTGTCAAGGATGTGTCAAGAAAGAATCCATGTTTTTTCAATATGTTTCCATTGATGGGAAGAATGAATACTGCCTTTTATGTAACCACTTTGTTTAAATGTGGAATGTAATGCAAGTTTCATGATCTAATTCTCTAAAACTCTAAACCTGAAAAGATCCTCAATGTGTAATCTTGTAATAACTCAAGATTAAGTAAGGTTTAAGGATGGGTCCTTATAAAAAGAATTTCAAAGAACATATGGATCGCATGCCTACATATATGTAGTACTTGAATATCATAACATTAAAAGTAAAAATATGATGTCATAAAGAATATTGAGTAAAAAATTAAAAATATTGAATAAAAAATTTGATTTTAAATAATTATAATCTCACAATAAATAAAAAAGAACCAATTTAAATAGAGGTTCTTAAAATGAACAATGTATCAGTGATGAAATTGTATTTATTATAGTCGTAGGATACCATGATTGAAAAATAGACTCAGACAAAGATTTAATATACCACATAGTAAAACAAACATAGTTCATTATTGTTGTAACATACCTCCACATCAAAAAATCCATTAGATATCTTTTGCACCACATGGTAAATTCATATAGAGTATTACCACATGGTATGTTTAAAAATATTCATGTTAAAAGCATATAGATTATTCCCACACGGTAAATATTGAAATCATTATGACCAAAATCTGCGAATCTGAATGGAATAAAATATAGACCTATTTGAAAAAAACAGATTAGGAAAAAATATGACATAGTTAATCCTATTTTAATATAAATAAATAACATTAAAATACCTTAATCCAGGGGTGTTAATCCTTAATAACCTATTGAAGATACTTTTAATACCAACTCCATAGATTGAGAGTTGATCTTTAATTCTAAAACATATTTTAAAAAAAACGTTATTATACACATTGAATGAAAATATAATATGACTGCATATCATTAAAGAAAATGTGTTATATTAAATACGAATTGAAATTAGTTTAGAAGTTAAAATTTATAAGAAAAACTTGTATTAGAAATTTGTAAACATACCTAAACATTCTTCTTCTTGAGGAACATACTCAAGAAAACATTAACTGGTAAAGTTTATTTTTTCCCTACTCCATACTTGTGCCCAACACCAATGAAATGATAAAAAATAAATGAATTGGATAAAAAAATCATAATTAATTATACACTAAAGCTACTTACATTCTTCGAATTAAACAACTCCAAATATAAAAAACACATAACTACTCTTATATGAGTCTCCCTATAACACAAACCATCAAAGAAGTCTAGAACCAACACACAAGTACCTACAGGACAAGGTAGAACATAATAGTGCTCATCTACAAAAATTATGGTAAAACAAACTATAATAGAAAATTCACAAAAAATATAACTCAATAAACAATAATAGTGTAGTTATCCATACAAGGGTCATCCATGGATCATTGGATGAAGTTATAAATCTGAAAATTCCATGTGAAATAATCTTATCATTTACAAAAATAATTATTTCTTCATCATGAAATAATTTCATACCTTAAGAAAGGAAACAGCCCTCGATCCATCCTGGACAGCCACCCAGACAACCCCCCTCCCTACTAAACAGCCCCACGATCCCTCCTAGACAACCCATGATCCCTTCAAGTGCAAGGTGTGCCTTGATGTTTGGAATTTTTGTAACATAAAAATGATTACAATTTAGAGATGGAGAATAGTGAGTTCTCGGGGAATTACAAGAGGTTGTAGTTTCTGAGACATGTTTGATAAATACCATGGCTTCTCTTGGATGAGAAGTGTTTTGGTGGGGAGTTTGAAATACCCCACAGGTTTTCAATTCATTTTTTAGAGGAAATTTGTTTTTTTAATATAAATAATTGGTTGTTTCTAAAATTGGAATTTGGATCATAAATTATAACTTTATATATTCTTATAAGGTATTTTTATATTTGGTTTTAGTCCCATGTTGGAACCTCTGAGGTGTGGGTGGAATTTGGTGGAGGTTCTGGGTGAAGAATAACTAAAATTTAAGATATTGTTTCCTTTATTGTTGTGACTCATCAGTTTGGTGCCTTAAATGGGGTTAGTCGAGAGGTGAACCCTCAATCTAGAACATTTCCTGCTGGGAACCACAGTTCAAGAGATGAAATTCTCAAGGGTATGGATTTATGGTGTGAAACCGTTGGTTCCAACAAGAATCATGCCTATGAGGATTAATTTTAACTGGATAAATTCTATATTTTTCTGGGTAAAGTGTTTCACAATGATAATACATAAGAAAGTGTCATGTTTTCAAGGTCGGTTGTTTATATTGGATGAAATAAAAACAAAGCTTTTCCTTAAGTTTTATATTTTTTTGAGAATCCTCAGTTAATGTTTTTTCAAAATGAGGGCACAGTCATCTATAAAGTGAATGAAATTTATTTTCTACTATTAAGATGGATAAAACATTCTACTAGTCCATGTTAAAGGCTTAGGGAAATCAAGTAAATAGATGAAAATGTCATTTCAAAGAGCCATAACCTATTTTCATAGCATATACACATTATATAATAATCAAAACATTTTTCTAGGATACTCGAGCAATTATTGAATTCGAATTAATGGTTTAGGAAGATGTAACATACCTCATCCTCAAGGCGCTCTATTTTAGACGACGAAAACTCGAATCTTAATTTGTCTCCACTTGCACGCATATGCAACATCACATGTATATAAATAGACATTTCCCATATGTACATATTTTGTTTGTCAAATATGCACAAGGGGGTCCATAGATATATGTTTATACTTGCCTATACACCTTCACACTTACACATGAATTCTTTTTTTCATATTTATATATAAGCACACCTAGCCCCAATATATATATATATATATATTCATTCTCCCATGAGTGAATATATATAAAGGTGGAACATATATATCTATATTCTTACCTATGCATACACATGTAAGCCTTCATAAACGACAACTATAATCCCCCTCAACGACATCTAGAAAGCACTGTAAATATATAAGGAATCCAAAAATTACAAAAGTTATAATTAAAATTTGTCCAAAGAATAAAAAAAGAATAAATCTTACCCAAATATGATTTTGAACTCACTATCATCGATGGTTGTAAATAGAACTAGACTCATCATAAGAAACCACCTATAAGGAAATAGTGTGAAAAGAAATGAGATATAACGACTACTTATTTATATGTGATTAAAGATGACAAATGATACATGGATCCATTAAAATTATAGATTCTATAATTTCTTTTTATTATTATCACAATATCATCATTTAGTCACTCCCAATAGACTAATAGTTTATGATGGCCATGTCATCACAAAACAACAAAAACACACACATTGATCATCATAATATCAATAATAATTGCATAATTACATGCATAAAAAATAAAAATAACACATCCATGAATTATACCCCTTTCATCCATATTACCATTTTCGTTTAATATTCTCTTCATAGAATTCCATACCAATATACATCTAAATTACCATATTAAATCATATAAAACAGGTCTGTCATGGTAGATATATAATCCAAAAATAAAATATAAAGGATCTCATCTTCATCTTATATTTCTTATTCTGTTCTATTTTCCATATCCGGTTTATTTCCAAATCACTTCTCAAATTCGATTTCCAGCTCCCCTGCACCACTCTGCCTAACCCCTCCCCCATCCCCCACCCCAACTGCCCCAAGCCTGTAAGACCCCATGATTCTATGGCATATTTCCTTTTGAATAATGCAGTAGCTTGCATTGTACGCAGCTTCAAGATTCTAACACACAACGACAAATCAAAGTAGCCATTATGAATAGTAATTCCCAAATTGTGAAATTTTATAAATTTTATTTTTCAAAAAAGACTTAATTTTTAAATTTCAAACACCTAAATTATCTTAGGGTGATTTTCTTATTTTTTTAAATCTTTCAATTTTTGATGAATAGTAAAAAACACTACATTATTGGTTAAACTGAATTTTTATTCAAATAATTATTTATATTAATTAAATTTATTTTTGGTCAAAATATATAATTAATAATTATATATGTTCAATGTAATTCATTGGATTAATTTTATAATAAGATTATATATATAAAGAGTTTATTGAACTTTTTACATTGTTTTACCCACCTCATAAGAGCATTTGCAAATTTCCATAAAACATCATTTTACCTCTTCTGTGAGTTGAATTTTAAAATTCCAAGATACACAGTTGACATTAGTAAGTTAAATTTGGTTCAATAAAATGAAAATAATTTTTTGTTAATAGTAACTTCTTACTTTCATTTACCACGGTTAAAAGTAAATTGAGTAATTAAGGGTAAAAATGATATTATAATTAACCTAAATAATGTCTTAAATCTATTAGATAAGTGTAATTATACCAAAAACAACCTTAGGAATAAAATATTATCCCCTTAGGTCCACATGGATAAGATTATGACATTTATTATTATTTTATTTAACGAAGAGTTAAAAGAGTTAAATTCAATGTTTAATAACTAACTCATTTTTAATGTTGGGTTATAAATAAGATAGATTATACTAAAAATATTAATTATAAATATAAAATGATTTCATATATAATTTTATTTTATGAAATAATTTTAGACATTAAATAATTTAATTTATTTATGACACAATGAAGATGCAGTAATTACCTTATTAATGAACGATTAAAATAATTGATATTTTAAATATCCAAATAAATATAATTTGAGACTTTTGGGGAATTGAACTAATATTTCAGGTTAATATGACATGCAAGGGTTGACTAAATAATTTTTTTCAAAGTAATCATGCTGTTATTATTTTCAAAAAAACCAATACTGAATTTTGTAAAACATGACATAATTAAGTTTAAAAACAAATACAATGTTATTAATTGAAATAATATTCTTACAAATCTAATTCTCAGCCAGATGACTTAGATAAGGTTATATATATTAATAATTAAGCACTTGGGGTTCGCTTGAATGTTTATAGTTTTTTTATTAACCATATAATATAAAAAACATAGAAACATGGTAAATGACAAATTATTTTACTCAGAGTTACATCTAAAGGATACGGTTCATATGGTGAACTAAACCTATCTAAAACATATTGGTTGTACGTTTTTCGACCCATCCCCAACTTAGTCACTAATTTAATCATTTTTTGAGCAATTATAAACATAAAATGATTTTATTATGAAATAGTATTTCATGCGTTTCCAAAAGTAACCCTCACATATCTTATAAAAGGGTACATTTCCTTCTCTTAATTTCACACCTCCAAATCCATTAGGTTCATCCAACCCCTAACCAAATATCCACCCAACCTTCCTCCATTCATCATATAGGCCTTCCTCTTGTCAGTAAGTCAACCTAATGAGCCCTTTTGATCAAATCAAAAGGAAGGACCCAATGAAGAGGTAAATATTTCATCGCCTCTTTAAAGTTATTTTTGTCTTCCACTTCAACATTATATGTTTCTTCCATTATAAATTAATATCTCAAGTAACATATATATACTGTGATGTTATTATAAATATGGTACAACCATATTCGTTATTCTATCCATCCAATAAAATACAAAGTCACCATATGTGCGTACGTACGACTTACCGTATCAACATCGTGGTGTATTTTTTTATTCAAACATTTCCTTATTTAGGATGGGTATAATAATGTATATAACTGATGTAAATAATACATATAACATTTTAATGATTCTGTATATATTATATAACATCCAATTAAATTTTATTTCATCATGAATATAATGATATTATTGCTCGTGCGTACGTACAGATTATCATCTCCACGAACGCGATTAGATTCCTTCTCCATCGTAATAATTCAGGAATAATTTTAATTTTATGATTAAAAATAATTTTTATGAACATAATATCACTCTGTATATGAATCAAATACATCATATCCAAAGCAAAAATAGATTACATAACCAATAATATAAAATAAAATGATTCAGTTAACTCCAGAAACGATGATACCACAAAAATATTATTAACAATGAAATATTAGAGGGTCATATATGATATCATATTTATATATATAGTTCTTTTATAATTTAATAACAATGATTTAAATATTATATATGATGTTAACATACGCTCAACCAATGAAAAGTACAAGGTAAGGGTTAATTTCATAATTTCTTTATTATCTATGGTTGTGATTACCTAAGTATCTACTAGGACCTCTTTATCATCCCCATCCATGTTTTCATAAAAATGTAATTCAAAACATTTTTACTATTTACTATAATATGGGATAAATTCAATTATAACCTTATTTTACCATATATGTTTTGAAATTTATATTTTCGTCATTTTCCAAACAATGTACTTTATGACCATTTCAAGAAAATTAAGGTAAGAATGTATTTCTTAACTTATACGGCGGGTGGGGCTATTTTCCACAGTTATATCATCATTGAAGTTTCCCATACAAGATTATAAAAAATATTCTAAAAATAAATGTTTTCATTTATAAATATATGACATTAAATTTATTTCAAAATAGAATGATATATTTCTCCAAAAAAAGTTGATTTTGAATATGTCAAAATCCATTGATGGATTTTATTATTGTTTGAAGTTGATTTATTGTGATATAAAACATCCATATTGTATTGAAGGTTTTTTGATATGTTTTACTGTGGATGTGTTATTTTTATACCAGAAATGGTTTAGGGATAATGTGTTGACATTTAGTATACTAGTTTTAATACGAAAGTTTGTGTTATGTTTAAACATTTTCATATGAGGAATGCATTGGACTTAGTATGGTATGGGTGGATCCATATATAGCTCTTCGATACATATGTAGGTATCATGAGACAAACTAGTTTCTTGAAACAAGGTCTTGATAAATTGTTTTTTGTAGTCTTAGCACAAGACCATGACTATGTGGTAATGAAGTCTCGAATTATGCATTCAGTTATTATGAACGTGGCTATCGATATTATATGTGATTATTCGACTAGTTTAATATCAATGTGAATAAGTAAAAGGCGTTTTTTGATTTTATCTTTTTTATATTATTCTGAAGTTTAAGATTAAAATGATTTTGTTTTAGTCTTATAAATTTCCTTAAATGTTTATGTTTATTTATAAATGTTTTTTTCTATGTTGTTATCCATACTGAGCATCTGATCTCACCCCTTTCTGTGTTTTATTTTTCATAGGAAGTGAAGATGCATTTTATAGTTGACATGCCTTTATAGGCTAGAGAAAAGTGTGTTCAAAAGGGGACATAATTTGGTTGATATTTTTATTTCATGACATAATGTAAAACTTATGAATGTATCTCATACATCCAAGGCTACTAAACTGATCGGTCTTTTGAGATTTGATCCCTTGTGATCATTCCAATGTTATGTAATAATCCACTGACTCTGGGAAACTACAGTCAGGGTGTTACAATTGGTATCAGAAGAAGTTTATTACGAACCTTGGAAGCATGATTTAGAGAAACTCTTATTAGATAACATTACCATATGATTGACATTGAGGATTAGTATAGAATAACATCCTAGAATTTTTGTAATGTAGATATTTTGTGAATTTCCATGAAATACATCCTAGTGTGAATGTGAATAGGTAGAGGCAGTTGTGGAACAAATTTACATAGGGGTAAAATATGAAAACACCGCTTTGAGCTAGACTGAAACGGGAACTGGTGCATGACACCGGGATTTACTGCACTCTATGTTACGACACACTTAGGAGATATTCTTAGGATTATTCCCATTATATTTAAAAAAAATATGAAAGTTTTATGAGTATATACATCCTCAATGAAAATAGTTTTAATATTATGTATTATATCCATAAACTCTCTAACTTATGTTAACTATTGTACAGGATTGGAATTTTGTATTCCAATTCAAAAACTAATCTAGTTCATGAATTTGTTTAGAAATGGAACCTAGTGAAAGGAATTGAAACCTTATCAACAGACGTAATACATGTTGGGATTTCCCTCATACTCAAGATAATTATAGTAGAGATGGTGATGCAACTGGTGCTGATCAGCTTATCACCATACTGGGAGAACACACCTTAGTTAAGAATAATAAATTTACACGTATGGAGCACCCTGATCTACAACGTGGAGGATCAATGTTATAACGCTTCATGAGGAAAAAAACATTCAATGGGTGTATAAATACATTAGTAGCTGAGAAATGGATAAATTCCGTAGAGAAAATAGTTTATGCCTTGGGGAGTAGCGAAAGGGGAAAATTTTCAATGATAGTTTATCACCAGACGGGAGATGCCGATCCGTGGTGGTCATTAATCAAAAACACAATAGAAGACGAAGAAGTTTCGAACATGGAATGGAGGGAGTTTAAAAGGATTTTCTTGGAAAGATACATTCCTCTTGACCATCGAGTGGATATGGAAAGAAAATTTCCAAGTATGAGGAAATAGGAGGATGAGAATGTCATAATGTATGTGGATAACATTACATGGATAGGAAGGAATGAAACATATTATATATGTAACCCAAAGAGTAATACTAATTGATTTTTTGATAGGTTAAAACCATTTCTTTGTTGAGAATTAGTCTCATAATTCTTTTCATCGAACAATGATACTGTCTCATGGGCTATCAAGGCAGTAAAGGAATTATCTATGTCTGAAGACATTAATGCAAAGAAAGAGAAAAAAATATTCTTAACACTCTAGAAATGGAAATAAGGGCATGAAGAAAAATGTTAAACATCCAGCCTATTGTTAATGTGGGACGAAACACCCCGATACATTCATGGGGAATGGGAGTCTGTTACAATTTTGGTGAAAAATACCACCAAGATCGTGATTCAAGGGGATGAAAGATCTTGGAAATGATGAATTCAATAATTGTAGAGAAAGGGGGAATTATAAAAATGAATTTCCAAAGCTCCAAGGGAACATACCTCAGAAAAGGAAAATGGAGAAAGGCCAAACTTTTGTGATCCCTACTGCTGATGTTGAATCTCTGAAAGTCATGGTGGCATGCAATTTAATGTTTCCCTCATTTTTATCAAATGCTTTATTGGATTATGGACCATCTCCTTATTTCATATCATCCGAGTTTGCTATTATAATTAGATATTTTCAATTTGACTTAAAAGGGGAGTTTTCAGTCAAAACACCTAAGGAAAGTATCATCACAACTATGTTTTGTGAATCGGTTCCCATTAGGGCATATAAATGTTCTTTATCTACTGATCTCATCAACAAAACCATGATTGAATTTGATATAATCCTCGGAATGGATTGTCTTTAGACCATGATTCAAATATTTATTGTAAGAAGAAGGTGGTAACAATATTCGATGGTGATAAGTAGTACCTTGTCTTTAGGGGAGAAATGTCACCAACTTATTTTTATCTAGATCCACCCCTATAGATCAACTAAATTCATTTATTGAGGAAGTAGAGAATGAAATAACTATGGGTGAGGTAATGAAAGTTCGAATATGGGATGTACCTATTGTTCAATAATATGTTGATGTGTTTCTAGCGGATTTAGCAGGACATCTTCCATAATGAGAAATTGAGTTTTCCAATGATTTATTTCCAGGCTCAAGGCCCATATCAAAGACCCCTTATAGAACTGACATTTTGGAATTAGTGTAAATAAAGAAACAAATAAAAGAATTCAGTATCTAGGGATTTATTGACCCTACTATTTCTCCATGGGGATCCCCTATCCTTTATTGTTAAGAAGAAAGACCGGTCTATGAGGTTGTGCATTGACTATAAGGGGATCAATGCTATAACAATAAAGAACATGTGTCCCTTACATCACATTGATGATTTATTCAAGAAAATTCATGGAGCTAATAATTTTTCAAAGATTGACCTTTGATCTGGATATCATCTGTTGTGTGTGAAGAAGGAAGACATTCCAAACACCATATTTTGATCTATATGTGGGCATTATGAGTTTACAGTATTTCTTTTTGGGCTGAATAATGCACCCTATGTCTTCATGGATCTAATGAATAGAGTTGTCAAGAAACAACTTGATGACATTGTAGTGGTATTTATTGATGATATCATGGTATACTCGAAAATAAATGTAGATCCTGAAAATAACTTTCCCATTATTCTAAATACTTTTAGAAGAAATGAATTATAAGGGAAATTTAGCATTTGTGAATTCCGGCATCATGAGAATTTTTTTCATGGCCATAATGTATCTATGGATGTAATCTCTGTTGATCCTTCAAAGAATAAGCAAATAAAAAATTGGTCAGCACTGATGAGTGTAACTGATGTACACAGTTTTATTAGTTACTAGATTATTATCATCATTTTTTTCATAATTTTTCCTGATTGGCTAACCCAATAATGAAGATCACTCGTAAAGGGGTTAAATTTTTTCGAAAAAAGAGTGTGAATAATGTTTTGAAGGACTGAATAGAAGATTATCCAATGATCCTATCTTGAATCTACCATCAGGGAACAATAGGTTTGTTATTTATAGTGATGCTTCCATGAATGGAATTGGTTGTGTCCTTATGTAGAATTATAGAGAAATATACTATGCATCACTATAGAAAAAAATAATTGGAAAAACTATCCTACTCATGATCCTGAGTTAGGAGCTATAATATTTTCTAGGAAAATATGGACACACTATCCCTATAGTGAAAATGTGAGATTTATACTGACCACAAGATTCTGAAGTATATTTTCTCAAAGAAAGAACTCAACAAGAGGCAAAAATGATGGCTTGAACTACTCAATGATTATGATTGAACTATACACTACCACCCAAGGAAGGAAAATAAAGTGGCAGATGATTTGAGTAGAAAGTACCATGGATATTTGACCAAGATGGGAGTTGAAAGGGATCCTATTTTCATGGATATTGTAAAGATAGATATAGGAATAACCATTGAAGGTGAAACATCAATACATTTTCCAATAGTTTCCAAAACATCTTTAATAGAAAATATAAAGAGTTCTCAAACTGATGATGAGGAGTTTAAAAAGATAATTAATGATGTGAATGATGGGAGATTGAGTGACATCATATATGATGATAAAATATTGATATTTGTTAAGAGGATTTGTGTTCCCGACAAACCTGATCTAAAAAGGTAATTTTTCGATGATTATAATAGATCCAATGTCTCTATACACCCTAGAAGAACCAAGATATATAGAGATTTGAAATTACATTTATGGTGGGAAAACATGATGAGGGAGATTACAAATTCTGTGTCAAGATGTATGGTTTGTCAGCAAGTGAAAGATGGAACGCAACATCCTGTAGGAGTCAAGCATCCTCTTCCCATACCTTAGTGGAAATGGTATAATATTATGATGTTCTTTGTCATGGGGCTACAGAAGACTTCTTGAAAGAATGATGCAATATAGTTTATTGTTGATTGTCTTACCAAGTCAGCACATTTTCTTACTATAAAAGAAGATTTACCACATGAATGTATAGAATTACTATATATTAATGAGGTTGTAAGACATCATGGAGTACACCTAATGATTGTTTCTGATCGTGATCCCCTTTTTACATCAAGACTCTAGAAAATTCTTCAGAAGGACCTAGATAGTGAATTTCATTTGAGCACTGCCTACAACCCTCCAAATGATGGACAATCAGGATGGACTATTCAAACAATAGAAGACATGTTGATATCTCAGTCACATGACTTTCAAGGTATGTGAGATAAATATTTAACTCTGGTAGAAGTTTCCTATAAAAAATGCTTCCATTCATGTGTTCAGATGGCACCATATGAAGTGTTATATGGAAAGAGATGGCTCACACTAACTTGTTGACATGATGTTAGTGAATGAAATGTCATAGGCCCAAAACATATTGATGAAACGATGGAAAAGGTGAAGGTTATCCAAACCCACGTCATTGAAGCTCGAAGTAGGCTGAGGAGCTATGACAATAACTGAAGGATGGATTTGGAATTTCAGGTAATAGATCATGTTTTCATGAGGATATCTCCATTGAAGGGAGTTATACGATTCGGTAAGAAGGTTAAATTATTTCCCAGGTACATCGGGCCTTTCGAAATTCTAGAAGGCATTGGGGTTGTAGCTTATCGTTTGAAAAATCCTCTAAGTCATTCCAAAGATCATGATGTGTCCCATGTATCAATGTTGAGAAAATACATTCCTGACACGACAAATATACTCACCTATTAAGAATTAGAAGTAGAACTCGATCTGTCTTATTGTGAAGAGCATATCATAATTCTTGATACCATATAACTAGTGTTGAGAAACTGGATGACTCGTCTAGGGAATGTTCTATGGAGAAATCATAAGATGGAAGAGGCCACATGGGAACCTACGAAACTTATGATGAAGAACCACCCAAATATTTTTATGCAGTATTATTCTAGAAATTTCGAGGATGAAATTATATTAAGGAGAGGGGAATGTAACTCCCCAAGATTCCACGGTACGTTTCCCTTGGAATAATGTAATATATTGCATTGTACGTAACTTCTAGATTCTAACACACCGCATCCAATCAAACTAGCCGTTATGAATAGTAATACCCGCTTTTTGAAATTTTATAAATTTTATTTTTCAAAATGGACTTCATTTTTATATTTGGAGTATCTAAATTAGTTAATGGTGAATTTTTGGTATATTTCTAAAAACATAATATTTTTAATGAATAATGAAAAAATTGCGTTATTTGTTATAAGGAATTTTTTAAAATAATTATTTATTTTAATTAAATTTATTATCAGTTAAAATAGGAATATAATTCTTATATATGTTCATCGTAATTCGTTGGATTCATTTTATAATAAGATTAGATATATAAAAATTTTATTGAACTTTTTACCATCTTTTACCCACATCATATGGGCATTTGAAAATTTACACAAAACATAATTTTACTGATTCTGTGAGTTGAATTAAAAAAATCAATGAGGAACTATTGACATCAGTATGTAAAATTTTTCTCCATAAGATGAAAATATTTTTTGGTAAATAGTATGTTTTTTTATTTAATTTCCCATGGTTAAAATTCAATAGGGTACTTAAGGGTAAAAGAATATTATAAATACCCTAAAACATGTCCTGATTCTATTGATAAGGTAAATTCAACCATAAAAATCATTATTATTTAAATATGATCCCATTTGGTCCACTTGGATTAGAATATGAAATTTATTATTATTTTATTTAAAGAAGAGTTAAAAGAGTTAAATTCAAAGTTTAATAACTAAACGATTTTTAATGTTGGGTTATAGATAAGATAAATTTGACTATAAATATTCATTAGAAAGATAAAACTATTTCCTACATAATGGTATTTTATTTATCATTTTTAGTCATTATATAATTTAATTTTTATATGACACAATGAGGATGGAGTAATTACCATATTATTGAATGATTAAAATAATTGATATTATAAATATCCAAATAAATGTAATTTGATACTTTTGATGAATTACAATTATTTTCTAGGTTAATAGGACATGTTAGGTTTGATTAAATAATAATTTTTTGAAGTAATAATGCTGATATGAGTTTCATAATATTGAAATACAAAATAGTGTCAGAATTGACATAATTAAGTTTTTAAAACAAATATTGAATTATTAATTGATATAATATTCCTAAAAATATACATTTTGGGAAAAGGACATATATAAGGTTATATGTATTAATAATTAACCACTTGTGGTTCTATTGAATGTTTATAGTATGTTTATTTACCATATAATATACAAATACAAAGAGACATAGTAAATGAAAAACTATTTAACTAAGCCTTAAATATAAATGATAAGGTTAATATGGTGACCTAAACCAGTATAAAACATGTTGGTTGATAGTTTTTAGACCGATACTTACATTAACCTCTATATAAATTATTTTTTACCATTAAAAAACCGAAACTAAATGTATTATAAAATAACATTTAATGATTTTCCTAAAGTGACCCTCACCTATCTTATAAAAGGGTACTTCACATTCTCATTATTAGACACCTCCAAAGCCATTTGGATTTGCCAAACCCTGAAAAAATATCCTCCCAACTTTCATCCCTTAATCATAAAGGACTGCCTTTGGTTATAAATCCTATATAAAGATCCATTTTGATCAAATCAAAAGGAAGAACCTGAAGAAGTAGTAAATATTTTATCATATCTTTCAAGTTTTTTTCTTCTTCGACATGCTCTTTCTTTAATGTATCTATTCTAAAAAATAACTTAATTATCTTATATATACATTGATATTTTTATAAATATGGTACAATCATATTCTTTATTCTATCCATCCTATAAATGACAATGTCACCATACGTGTGTATGTACGGCTTACCATCTCCACGTCGTGGTGTAGTTTCTGATTAAAAAACTTAATTATTTTGGATGGGTATAATAATGAATATAATTGATGTAAATAATAAATATAACATGTTAATTATTATTTATATATGAAACATCATCTAATTACATACTATTTCATAATCAATATAATGATATTGTCGCTCGTGTATATGTACGGATTACCGTCACCATGAACGCAACGAGATTCATTACCAATAATAATCATTCAAGAATAATTTTCATTTTATGTTTAAAAATAATTTTTTGAACATAATATCATCATGTATATGAATAAAATAAATCCTATCCATAACAAACAAGGCTTATCTAACCAAACATATAATGGAAAATGAATCAGTTAATAACCAAAACGGTGATACTACGGAAATATTATTAAAAAAGAAATATTAGAGGGTCATATATGATATAATATTTATGTATATTATTCTTTTATAATTTTATAACTATTATTTAACTATTATATAGGAGGATAATGTACCATCAACTATAGAAAAGTATATGGTAAGGGTTAATTTCACAATCTCTTTATTATCTGAAATAGTTTTTACATAATTATCTACTGGGACCTCTTTATCATACACATACATGTTTTATTAAAAATGAAATTCATAAAATTTTTACTATTTAATATACTATGGGTTAAATTAATTTATACAATTATTTGACGATATATTTTTTGAAAGGAATCTGTCTGTGGACGTTTTCGACCAAATTAAGGTAAGAATGTCTTTTTTAACTTATATGGTGGGTGTGGCTATGTTCTACCATTATATCATCATTGAATCATCCAATTAAAGTTTACATAAATAATTTAAAATTAAATTTTTTCTTTTATTAATATATGACTTTTAAATGATTTCAAAAAAGAAAGTGATATTTCTCTAAAAAAATGTTTTGATTCCATCTATGTCAACATTCTTTGCCAGATTTTAAGCTGGATTGAAGTTGATTTATTGTGATACAAATCTTCCATATTGTATTGATGGTTTTGTGATATGTTTGACTATGGATGTGTTATTTTTACACCCTTCATGTTTTATGGAAAATTTATTGACATTTTGTTTTCCATTTTTAATAGGAATGATTATGTTATTTTTAAATCTTTCCATATGAGGAATGCATTGAACATATAAGTGATGGGTGGTGCCAGCTATATCTCCATGATGCAATGGTCAGTATCATTAGAAAAACCAGTTTCTTGGAATAAGGCCTTGACAGAATATTATTTGTTGGCTTCGCATAAGGATGTGACTATGTGGTTATGAAGTCTAGCATTATACATTCAATCATTATGAAAGTGACTATTGATATTGCATTTCATTATTCGACTAGTAGAATATCCATGTTAATAAATAAATGGAATTATTTGATTTTATCTTTTCCATATTATACTGATGATTATGATTAAAAGGATTTTTTTAGTCTTATATGTTTCCTTAAATGTTTATGCTTGTTTATGAATGTTTCCTCTATATTGTTATCTTTACTAAGCATCTGAGCTCACCCCTTTTTTGTTTTATTTTTCAGAGGATGTGAATAAGTATTTTACGGTTGAACTTCATAGATTGGATGATGATATCAATGTTGTCAAAAGGAGAAAAAATGTTGTTGATGTTTTTATTCCATGATGTAATGTTGAAATTATGAATGTAACTAGTACTTCCTAGGCTACTAAACTGATTGGACATTCAGGATTGGATCCCTTGTGATCATGCCAATGATATGTAATAAAGCACCGCCAATGGGTAACTAGGGTTAGGGCATTACATAGCCTCCCTACACCAATCCCCCCCAACACCAGCCCCCAGCACCACTCCCCCTAGCACCCCCCCAGTAGAACACCCCTAGCCCCACCCCCAGCCCTCACCCCCACTAGCCCCCTGACCCTCTCCCCCCAGCACCCTACCCCTTCCCCCACAACACCCAAACACCACACACCCTATCCCCTCCCCACATCCCTCACCCCTCCCCCGCCTACCCCCGCTGCACCACTCCCACCACAACCCCCCAACACCCCCTTCCTACACACCCATCCCCCAGCACTAGTCACCCCTACACCAGTCCCCATACACCACTCCCCGCAGAACCCCAACAGCCCGACCCCCACCCACACCCCAATTTCCCCACAACTAACCCCCAACACCAGCCCCCCCATCATTAGTCCCACTACACTAGTGGAGAATTATGCTCTCAATCCTAACCCAATAATCCTCACTGTTCATTACTAAGTCAAATATTTCCTCAACGTATTGTAGAAGCATAAGGGTTCCTATATAATTTTATCCTTTTAACAACAACTAAACACTATCCTATTATCTATTTCTGAACAACATTGAATTTCAATAGAAACATTCATTCTTATGAAACTATTTCTAATGACATCTTTCTAAGAGAATGTAATGTTTAGTAAAAGAACGTATAGTACAAAGGTACTAAAACCACTATAATAGGAAAACATCGATCATTTATGATCTATGTTTGACAATCAAAATCCAAATAATCATTTATATATAATCATGGAGAAATCTTCTAAAATACCAAAAATATTACGTCTATGTGATCACAAAAACGATTTTATATGAAAAAACCCACAAATATAGGTATATCCCAACCTTTACTCACTATTGATCTCCATCATTAAATAATAATCATAAGAATATATAAATAATAATAATAAAATTTCCAAGTTCAACATATTAATTAAAACATAGATATATAATACCAAAAAATAAAGGTTGTTATACAACACAATAATGAATAAAAGCCCATCTCAAAATATATCATAATTAAAATAAATAAATTTATGAACTACAATAAAATATAAAAATCATGTATATATATATATTGGCATCTATTGTGCCTATTAATGTTGCATGAAAACTAAAAAATATAAAAAAACCAGTAACAAAAACATATCAATCGAAACTCAAATTTCTATTACAAATTTTTTAACAAAGTACTTGGAAACTCCAATAGAATAGTCTAAAAAACCATTATCGATTATAAATTATCCTAGTATAGTAAAAAAATAAAACCAATATATTCCATGATCAAATAATATATAAAAAATGTAAAATTCATTATTGCAAGGGATATACCAAAATTCAACCCTGAATCCCAAAAAAGGCATCAATAAAGAATGGTGAACAAATGAAAATATAAATTAAGATGAGTTCAAAATGATTTAATCATGATGAAAAACAATATAAATTGATCAAAAACATCAATAATAGAATGATTTTATGGTTTCACAAAAATACATCATAATGAGTGGAATTTAATGAATAAAACAGATATCATGATTAAAAGGACTTTCAATTGAAATAATATTCTCTATATTAAGAGTATCATGAATTTTCCGATAGATACAAATGAGATCTAATGATTAAATTCAATAATTTTACAATTTCAATAAAAATCATGATTTTAAATGTTAATAAACTACATTATGGTACAGGAAATGGTGTTATTGATTCCATATAAAAAATGAAATGGGAAACATTGTGTTCCAAAAATCATGGTCATTTATTCCTTCACTTGGGCTGGTGCACACAGATTGGAAAACTGATTTTACAAGCAGTTTTAGATAGTGACCTATCCAAAAATAACCTATAACTCATGAATGATAAACAGAGCCCCACATAAATCACAAAAATAAGGTTAATCATGTAAAATAGGACAATCATAGAATAAATTTAGTTCCATAAATAACCAAAATTCATAGGCACTGACATTGTTCAATTGTCAAAAATAGGTGAGTCGAGGGAGAGGGCGGCCCAAAGGGGTATATGGAAGTGGATCCAGATCGGAAGAAGAAGATCGCGGGGAGGTTGGTTGGCCACATCTTCGGATGAGGTTCAAGGATGTGTGACTGCATCGTCAACGGAGGATTGTGGATCGGTTTTTTCAATGTCATTGGAGGATATTGGGAGGTGGGTGGCAACATTGAGTGCGGAGGTTCACCAACTCTCAGTGAGGATAAATCTACATCAAGGGTGGAATCACGAGGTTTGGGGGTGTAGCGCCACGTGTAGCTTAAGAGCTGTGGGGATATGTTAGGATATAGCCATGGTTTTTTAAATAGTGGCTATATATGTGGGGGAAATATCTTATAATTCATATAGTGGTAGGATCAATGAGTGTGTCCCATGCATTTATACGTACAATATCCACTTTGTTTCTTCTTTCAAAATATGCACACACACAATTCCTTATTATTCGGTTCTTCTCTCTCTCTCGAAAACTTATTGTTTAGTATGGGTTCAATATACGTGTATTATTAATGTGAATGCACATTATTTTTTATGATACTCACTGTCCACATTGCTTACCCAATCTTCTTCTTCATTGCACACACACGACCATCCTTTGTTCTCATATTTAAATTAATTCATGCATGCAAAAATACAAGGGTGGATCACATTGGTGTATTCCCTTCTGCATTATAGTGAACAAACCCAAATGGGTATATTATGTGTGTGATTTCTTCTCCTCCTCAAAGTGTATTTTCTGTATGCACTATCTTGATGAGTCTCAGAACCTCATGCCAAAAATAGGACCACGGGTTCTTGTTTCATCACACAAGTGAACATTGTGTGGTACTGGATCATCATGAAGTGAACATATATTCTTTACACAGGGTGTTCCAATGACCTTCATAGAGAACTATTATTCTATAAACTCTTGAGTGCGTGAATCAAAAGTCAAGAGATCTGTGGGAAATTTTATCATTCGAGCAAAAACAATCTATTTGGAACATGTTCATCGCAAATATATATTGAGGGTTCTTGGAAATTGGTAATGATATGGGAGATATTCCTTCTTCAAATAGGCAGAATTCCTAATGGAATACATTTAATTTTGAAAAATATAGGTGTTCATGGTGGATCTCTTTCTTCAGATAAATGAGAGATCTCTCACATGTTCAACACCAAACCCTCACTCGAGAGCTCTCTATTTATAGGTGAGGACCACCAAGTTGCACCACGTTCAAATCCCATAGGATATTCCATGTGATAGTGTCTTTGAATGCATGAGATATTTGTTTTCAAATATTCTAATCCGTGGTTAATAGATAAGTTGAGAATCATGGTATATTTCTTATTAATTGATGTCTCTTTATTTGTGGTGTAGTCCTCATGTGCATGCATTAAGGTAATCATGAAACTCATCTTATCAAATTCCCAAAATGGCACGGCCTCTAGAAACATAATTTCCCTTATCCATGACTGTTCTTTAATATATTTTCATTCCTGAAAATGTAATTACATACAGGGTATCATGAAATCCATATGATTGTCATGCATTAAGTTTGATCGACAATGGTGGCTGGAGTTTGATCCAGAAGGATCGACTTCATCTCTAGCATGCTGCTCTACATTGGGTGATCGAAGGATGAAGACAATGAAGTGGCCTCTCAACATTAGTTGGAAAAAATCAAATTAGATAAAAATGGAATGGATTAGATTGTGTGATGTGGGAAGAGACGTTCAATTAAGATCTTGCGTGAGATATAATGGATGGCAAGGATCAATCTCATGTTTTTTAAACAAATCAACAGTTTTGATCATACATGAGAAAATCATGTTGTGGGTTCTTCTTCGTTGTGAGGCTACCCAAATTTTAATCTCCAACATTAAACTGGAGATGTGGGGATCTCACAGTTTATGGAAATATAAACACTGAAATTTGCTTAGAAATCTCCTCTCCCCTCTATGGTACTGCCCAGTACTGTGTTCTCTCATATGTGTTCTTTGTGCCCACTCTGTGCTCTCTATAGTCATGCTTCCATGCATGGTTGTGCTTTGTAGGCTACCACATGTTCCCCTATGTGTGTGCTCATGTGTGCGCCATGTATTCCATGACTATGGCCAGTCCATGCTAGATAGCTATTTGGGGTCATTCTCAGCCACCCACATAGTGGTTCGTTCCACTTCCCTAGCCGGATGGTTCACATATCATTCTAATGTCCACAAATTTTAGAATAAACCACATAAAAAAATTTTTCAATAAAAGTACATATATAAGGTAATTGAAATTAAAATTCATGGTACATCATCATATAAATAAATTCTTCTTCATCTATATTCATAATTCCTCTTCTTATTATATTTTTGGAAGTATAATTTCAATGAAGATTCATGAATATACCCAATGTGAAACTCATTTTGGAAACCTCAAAAAAATTTCATATCATCATAATTTTCTCAAACCTCATCCAATAAAAAACTATTGAATGGATCTTCCACACTCATCATTCGAAAAATTATTCCATGGACTTCTTCAAATGTTGTAACAATGTGTCATTAGTTGACACATGTCTTGGAACTTCGGATCACCTCAACAATCTCTTAAATATACATGGAGAATAATGAAGCATGAAAATCATGGAATCCAAAATGACATCCAATGTCATTTGATGAATAGTGATTCTCCAAGTAACATTAGCTTTTTAACAACTTCACTATAATCAATGTGTAATTCATAATCAAAGTGGCATCATCACTGAGTCAACAACATTAAATTAGGTATCTCCACTTAAATCATCAACACCACATCAATCATTTCCTTTCAATACACATTTTGACTCATTAATGACAAAAAATGAAACACAATTCCCAACATTCTCCCGCTTTTTATTTTCTTTCAATATCTCTTATGAACATTTTGTAAGAGAAAATTTGGGTTCCAATATTTTCTCACATTATTGGAAAGAAAATAAAAATGATAAGGTGTGATTTCTAAAAACATTTTCTCCTCCCTTTAAGGAATATCATTATGAGAAAATTTTGTAGACAGATGATGTTTCATGGTTCATATAGAAACAATCCTTTAGTTAATCAACTCTAATCCAACTTGGGCTATCCCGGTGTAGAAAAAATTAGAGATATTACCATGGTTTTCAAGGTCTTCCATAAGGAACCATGCATTTGGAATCATATCCAGAATGTATCAACTCATATCCAAAGGGATGGAAATAATCAGATTGGTCAATGAATTTCTAAATCATGCATGTACAATATCAAACATATTAAAGAGTTAAAATAAAAATATAAATCTCTAATTATCATCCCATTTTGTCTTCAATCAAGTGCTCCGACTTAATAAACATGATAAATACAATTAAGAACAAAATATGAAATTTTTATTGGAATATATCAAATATAAACTTCTCTAAATGATATAAATTTAAATATTTTCCATCAAATAATCAATGATATCTTATCCTTCATATTCTATCCACCTCAATGGGTAAAATCCCTTTGATAATATTCAAGATATTCATGTTTATGAATTTATTCTGTGGAATATTCCAAATATATATGAAATAATGAACAATCAGTCTAACTAGTTGTTCTCCACTATAGTAATTAAATTATTATTTTTAGAATGACAATAACCTATAATTCCATCGAATGTAGGCACACAAGTACAAAAAATGTATAAGGGATGAATATGGAACACATTTGAGCTTCTTAATAGAATATAAAAGGCTGTGAATTTCCTCTCAAACCATGAACTCCTATCCTTGTAGCACTAAAGTGTCTGGTACTCTTCATTCTGGTGTCTCCCCTCATTCATCCATTTTTATCAGTCATTTTTCTGAATAGAACCATTTCTTCCATTCACCTTCAATTTGGGTGGATTATTTGTCCTTGCTTCTGCTAGTAGGTATGTTTCTTCCACTAGTTCATGTTTTTCAATTTTCTACATCTCTACTTGATCTAGTAAAATAGTTATACAATTATTTGTATTATGTCTAGCCTGGTTTCCCCTTCTAAACAATATAGGTGTGACACATAATTCTTCTTGGGTTGAAAGCCTCTCTTAAAATTAGAATTCATTTTCATGTGGAATATCGTGTTTCCCATATTATTTAGCTTTAGAAAATACACAATCTTCATCATTTTACTTTTATTTATAAATGTTCAATTGATCAGGCCAGATAACTAAACAATCCTTATGAGCATCTTCTATTTTGTATCTTACACAAGGATTCTTCAATTCCGTAGTGTTACCTTTCATTGGAAACTTATTAATATCATCTTTAGTAATGTCCTCAATCAATCATATATTCTCATAGATTTATTCCCCTTTTAATTTTTGCTTGCTTCAATTAATTTTTGTGGCATGTGTCTAGTGATCCATGGAATGAAATTTCCTTCCATAGTATAATCTTCTTTTCTTTCTTGTGGTAAAATTATTGTAATCCTTGTTAAAATTAATCAAGGTAATTGTTTTTTTATTGTTTTCTAAACTTAATTGTTTTTCATATTCCTAATAGAAGAATCATTAATTATTGATCCTTCCTAATAAATTTGTTGTGACACTTTTTTATTATCAATATATACAGGATGAATGGGTGAAATAAACAAGAAGTCATCATAAATGTGACCACATATGTTTCCATTATTATAGAAATAATCAAGATATTCATATTTGATCTTGATTAATAGATTCTTTTTCATCTGTGTAATCTAATTTTAATATTTATGAAGCCCCATATAGTTACATATACTTTTACTAAATGTAGGACTTCTATAATTTTCTTATGCTATAACATTATTCCAGTAACACTTGACGAGATGCTAAACATCCAAGAACACTAACAGTAGCCAATAAATCTCCTTTTTTCTTATAGTATCAGTATGAAAATATTCTGTGTATTATTGTTTCGGGAATTGTCTTTCTTTCCTTCAAGTATAAATTTGGGTGTTATTCTTCTTAATAATTCTTGTATCCACCCTTGATGTTTTGATCAACATATAAATTTTTTATCATTCCACATCTTCCTACCTTTGTTCTTTCAACCTATAATTTCATATGAAACATTATAAGTAGTAATTGATATAACTGGGTTTTTGGGATACCACCCACATGGAGGATGTTACCATTTGAATAACACATGATCTAATACATCCTTCTGAATCATATTACTTAATGATAACATGAGTGACACTATCTCTTATTTGAGTGGTTTGGGATGTTCCATCTTAAGGTGATTATTGATTATTCAATTTCACCTCTAACATTAAACACATCATGTTGAGGGATTTATTCTCATCCTAAATTGATATATGTTTACTTTAACAATTGTAATTTATCATTATCATTTTTTTCATCCACATTGTATAATACATGTGAAAAAATTACAAGTTCCTTTACCATGTTTGAATTGTCTCCATGTTTAGATGCTTTGAAAAATATAGAAACTGTGTGTAATTTTCGAAATGCATTCATTGCTTCAAAAATTACAATCGTAAAGAATTAATTCTCACATATAATTCCTCAAAATTTTTAGAAATGTCATCAAATATTTCATTGAAAAGAGAAATTTTTTCTTTATTTTCATTCAAATTTTTTGTGAGATTTTTGGACATACCGAACCTTTTGACCAATGCATCATCGTTGGCATTTGCTTCATCATTCAGCTATAAACTTTTATCTTGAATAACATTGATACTTATAGAAATATATCTTCCTACATGTATAGGAGTAATCTCCAGATGTTATTTGAGTGAAGGCTAAAGAACACTAATTTATTTATAATCATCACAGCATGAGTAGGATTAATTAGATGAGTCGTTATAATTAAAATAAAAATAACTTGTTGTAACATACAGATTACCTTCAGTAGAAGGTTTCTTCCCAATAGTAGTATAATTTTTATTCAACTTCCATGCCTATTTCTTCTTCCTAATTTTCTGAGTCTTGGTGGAATATCCATTTGATGATGCTCAATCATTTCCTGATATCTTCAAATCATAATGTCTCCCATTGATCATTTAGAGGTGACCTTCCCCTGTTATCAATTGTAATTATCAAATCCATGTGAAATCATAGATAGGGGGTGGGGTGAATCCAACATCCCTTTAAACATTTTATAAATAGGTTCTTTAAAATTAACCATATATGGATGGGTAAATACATGATTCACTCTTATTATAACTCTCATCATTACCTTGATTGATTTTGTAAATTCAATGTCACTGAACACAAGGATTTACAATGTTAGTTATAAATACCTATTCCTTGCTTTGTTGGTTATTCTCACCCCAAAAATACTCTCCACTATAATTAGAAAAATATTTCCAATGGTTGATACATTGTAACATTATATCACTCTTGAGTCCCATAGGATGTTAATTATATTGCATCCCCCAGTGTTTCTAGAATTACATTGTCCTACTTTAGAGTCTTACTAAAGACTTCGTCTCCAGAATTACATAGGATACTTCATGATATTGAATCACATGAGTAGATTCTGACATTGAAAGATTTTGGTTCCTTGTGGAATTATCTTATGATCTTCCCCTTGATCATGCTAAATCAACCATTTCCTTGTAACACATCATGAAACTTTAATATCCTTTTCAAAGGTTTTTGGTCCTTGCTTAATAATTATAGTCACTTGTAATGATTAGTTGCCTCCATGCAACAATGATTGGGAAATTATTCTTTCTTCTGATATAGACCCGACCTCACTTATATGTGTGTAGATGCTGTATACAAAATGTTCAAGAATATTAAAAGGCAAGAATGATCATTCATTATATAATCACTATATGTGTTCTTGAATTCTAAAACACTGTCAAATCAGATATCTGATCATCTATATATCATTGTATAATTAGTCTCAATTCAAATTCACTTCATGAATGAGTTTCATGGCATTCAAAACTTCTTGTTTTGGGAATCTCAATGAATTATCACACATTCATGTAATTATGATTGATTTCATGCGTGAATGGTATGTTTCTTGTCAACTCAAACACACACTATTTTTTGTTTTAATAGTTTATGTTCAATGACTATGTCTCAGGAATTTACACATGCATTGTACACTTGGTTTCTTCGTTATAAATAGGCATACCCACAATTAATTCTACTTTGGTTCTTTTGACACACACACACACACATTCTTCAGTTTGGGTTTAATTTATATCTGTTATGCATCTGAATTCAAATTCTTCATGATTCTAATCATAGCATACTTTTCATCGAAAAATCATCATCTTCAATAGAAACACACGACCTTCCTTTATTATCTTCTTAAATGATTTCACGCATGCACAATTCCAAGGGTCGATCATGATGGCGTGTTCCCTACTTCTTCTTACAAACAAACCATAATAGGTAGAATATTTTCATGAATTTTTGTTTTCCTTAAAGGGTACTGTATGTATGCATTGTCTCAATGTGTCTCAAATCGTCATGCATAACAGAGGAGAATATGTTCATTCTTATTTATGTATGTGAATATTTAATATAACTGGTTCTTCACAAAGTGCATGTATCTTCTTCTCAATACGTGTGTGGACCACCATTGTATAGCATTGTTCACCATGGATCTCTTGAGTGTGTGAATATTATTTCAAGACAACAAAAATATATCCTTCTTATTTGAGAAAGAAAAAACTACAAGAAACTAGTTCTTCAAAAAGATTCATTGAGAGTGCATTCTGCTTTTCAAAGAGCCACATGATCTTCTTTCTTCACATGTGTAAAATTTCCCTTGGAAACCTCTTATATTTAAAAACTAGAGGTGTTCACGATGTCTCTATTTCTACATAGAAATGGTATATCCCTCAATATGTTCAACTCTAACCCCTCAGTTGAGGGATCTTTATTTATAGGTGAGGATCACTGAGTTCTAACACATTAAAATACTGTAGAATATGCAATCAGATCGGGGCTGTGAATACCTGATATATTTGGCATAGAATTTTTTAGTCCATGGGTAGAAGATAATCTGATAGTCGTGGGACAATTTTTGTAACATGGATTCCCTCATTGTGGTGTATTCCTCATGTTCATGCATATGGAGAATCAATAAACTCATCTTCTAGAATACCCAAAATAACATGGCTCCAATAACATCGTTTTCCTTGACCCACATGTGTTCTTAATTATAATTGCGCAAATGAAAATGTAATTTAATTCATGATATCCTGATGTTTAAAAGATCCTCATGAAATATGTTCGATCGAAAATGATTGTTGGGGTTCGATCATGGAGGCTCGACTTCATCTGCAGAGTGTGTGTTTACGCCGAGTGATCAGATGTCAAAGAGGACGGTGTAACATTAATTTTATGTTTTATCAGCTCAAATTATATACGGATAGTGTGGAATATATTGTGTGAAACAGGATAATATGTTCTGTCACAATATTTCTCGAGATAAAATAAATGATATAGATCACTCCCATGTATTTAATATAGATCAACTATAATGATCATACATGAGATTATCAAAGGATGTGTACTTCTTCTCTACTAAAGTACCCACATTTTGATTTCCCACAAACAATTAGAGACATGGGGATATTGTGGTTAATGTAATAATTTTCTCTGTAATCGGTGAAAAAATCTCCTATCCTACACCATGGTATGTCCCCATACCATGTTCTCTTATGGGCACGCTCTGTCCACGCTCTATGCTCTCTTTTTTTGGGCGACCCTACATAGTGCTTCTTTATTGGCTGTACCATGTACTATTTTTGGTGTGATTGTGTGTGCCGCATGTCTTTCTCGATAATGACCCGTCCATAATGGCTAGTTGGGTGGGGTAAACCTCACCCTCCAACTTAGTGGTGTGTGCCGCTTTCCAGACTGGCTGAGTGGTGTGACTTTCTAAAGATCAAAAATTTCTGGACTAAACCACATATAAACACTAGGTTAAAAATCCACATTATACATATAAGGAATTTCAAAATGAAATGAATGCCACTCCAAAATAGAAATCCCATATTCTTCATCCTTAGTAATAATTCCTCTTATTCAATTATATTTGGAATTGAAAATCCAAAAAACATTCAATAATGTAACCAATGTGTGAACTCCATTTAGACACCTCTTAATCATTTATGATCTACACAACTTTCTCAAACCTTTTCCAATTAGAAACTATAGGATGTATCATCCATACTAATTATGCAATAATGTACTTCATGGATTTCTTCAAAGGTTGTAACAATGTGTTATTCATTGATACGTGTATTTAAGCCTAGGATCAGATCAAAAATCAAATTAATTTACATGGATAATGATCATGCATGACATGCATGACATATAACATGAATTCCAA
Source organism: Viscum album (assembly GCA_963277665.1). Classification (NCBI taxonomy): domain Eukaryota; kingdom Viridiplantae; phylum Streptophyta; class Magnoliopsida; order Santalales; family Viscaceae; genus Viscum; species Viscum album. Next base: position 1,004,159,510 of record OY728119.1, on the reverse strand, counting down.
TGTCATTTTATGAACAATGATTTTCCATTTATCTTTTTTCTAACAACTTCACTATTGTAAAGGTGAAATTCATAATCAATGTGGGATATTCACTGAGCAAATAACATTACTTTACGTACCACTATATTAATCACCATCCACAATTTCATATTTTTTTCCAATACACATTTTGACACATTATTAATAAAAAAATAAACACCATTCCCATCAAATTCATATTTCATAATGATTCATGGGTGATGGGTTAAGTGTCCTAGACTTGGGAATTTGTGAAATGTTCAATTTTGAAAAAAAAAATATCATGATTGATTCAATATAAATGAGAATGACATGTTATTTCTTCACGTTTTGTTGATTGGTCATTTGATCTTATGTATGATTGGTTTCTACTCCTCAGATCATGAGTTGATTTATGATACTATTTGGTTCTAGGGTAATCATATGTATACTTTTAATGTGAATAATTTGGTACAAACCAACTACATGTAGATATTGTTGAATATGGATAGGTATGAGTCCATTATCAAACTAAGGACCAATGTATTCTATGATAATATTTCATGAATGATTGCATAAAAATTTTAGGCAAATATTAAATTTCCTTCTATAGTGAGGAATGATAAAATAGATATAATGGTATATCGTGGTATGATTTATTCATGTGTGTTCATTAACATGGGTTGTCGAGAACCCATGTTATGGGAACCTAATGTGGTAAATATCATGGAACAAATATAAGGTAAACACTATCATGTGGAGTAAAATAGTAAATTGTAAATGTATGAAGCTCATATTATTATTATCGTTTACGTAGTGAGATAGATCATCACATGGTCAAGATAATATTGAGAGGCTAGTGTGTGTTAAAATACATTGATATATGGTTATTTAAGTAATAAATAATTTTAAATGAAAATCTAATATTTGATTAATTACATGCATTAGAATTTTTCTAAAGATGATTCTGAGTTTCTTGTGTTTTAGGATGTTCAAGGTATGAACATGGTGGAATAATTGGTTTTTTGAGGATACAACCATTTAATTAAACTATAATTTGGGATTAGAATATGGTTTCTTATAATATCATTAGGTAACTCCTTGTATTATATCATCATGATTATATAATGTTATATCATAAAAATAATTATGGATGATAATTTTTTGAAATATTTATCCTAAGGAGAAATAACTAATGTTTTTATATTTATTTGATTAAATTGATATTTAAAATGTTCAAATATTGTCATTTGAACAATGAAAACGCTTTTCCAACAATCAATTATGTTGGTTGGAAGCATCATGGTGAGGAATCAGTTTTCATTGGCAATGATATATAGGGGAGAGCCATAATTTTATAGATAAATTCAATGAAGACACTACAATGTCTCATGATAGATGAATTCCATGGATTACTATCTAATATTTTTATTGATGGTGTAAACTGGTGTTATGGTTTTTGAAGAATAATGTGCATTTTTTTAGGAGTTCTATAGAGGACGCCCATCCAGTGCCCTGGAGTAGAATGTGATATATTGATCATCAATTCTCAAAAAATTCCTAGTGAAAATTTAAAGTTGTTTTACCTCTATGTCTTATCAATTATGAAAGGTGCTATGGTATGGATATATTAAATACCCATACCCATTAAGACAAAGATTTAGTTTGAAATTTAATATTTTTGAAAATATGAAGTTATTGAATTTTGAGTTATTATAAATTTTTTGAATTAAATAGTAAGGATATACGAATAAAATGTTTTTATATGTTGTTTAATTCACATGTATTAAGCTAGATTAATGGGAATCGTATTATATATTTATTGGTGGTATATAATGTTGTAAATGGGTGGCTGAGAGGAACCATTATGTGTAAAATAAGGGTGATGAAAAAACAAAACATACTCACTACATTAGGGTGAAATATCCCAGATATGGGAATAAGGTTGAGAGAACAATTACACAATGAGTAAGAGTGGAAGAGAGATAGAACATTACCCTAGGTTTAATGGTATTATATGGGAACCCTTATACTAATTGTAAGTGTGACCTATAAATAACACGTATGCAAATAATAAAGGGGAAAAGGGTGTTCACCTTATGTTCTACATAATGGATACCTAGGCTACCGCATATACATTTCAAATGGTTGGAATGGGAAACATAGGTAGACTCAATATGTAGGTGCTCATAGATAGTAGAACAACTTCATATACTTTTTCATGGGGTGATTAAGATTAAATATGTCCCTTATATGTTGTGTGGGTGATCATAGATTATACTTATGCATTACATATGGGTAGGGGATATAAAGGTTAAATGAGAAAGATAAAAAAATGATAAATAAAAATATTATAATATTAAAAAAATATTTAAGAGGGGTCTGGTGTCCCCTTTGAGTCTTGTATAAAAATTTAATTGGGGAGATTTCTTCACCTATAATAGGGTGTTGACTACTTATTTTTTGTAAAATAATGTTTTCTTCTTCAATAGGATAACTATAGGGTATTATATCACAATGATTGTGTTATTTTACATTTTTGGCTCCACTAACTTTTTATGCTATGTAGTGTGTCCCAAAAATGGCATAGGATATATTTATGTTGGATTATATTTGAATCACCTTCTATTGAAGGGTATTTTTCATATCATAGTTAATAGAAGTATAAAGAGGATTAGCATACAATATTATCAATAAAACCAATAACATATTTCACCATCAATATTTTATTTGTTGATAGTATCGTTTTGAGAAAAATTGATTTATTTTTCAATTGTATCATTGTTATTTATGTTGATTATGATTCACATGGGTTTTGGTAGATGTTTTCACCTATTTAAATGATAATTTAACCCACATGTGACCATATGTTGTGTCTTGTGAATTTCTAATTACATAAAATAAAAAATTATATTAATCCTAACACATTGAAATAATTTTAATAATTAATTATCAATTACTTCTTGTTTAATATATACATTTAATTACATGACATTGGTTTTTGGGAGTAGAAAAAATTTCCAATAAACAAGGGATCTATTCTCTGATGATAAATAATTATAGTAACTTCATGATTGAGGTATCTGGCCTATTTAAAATTCCCTTTGAAATTATGATTTCTTTAATATTTGAGATTTGTTGTCTCACTATATCTGTGTGATCAATGGTTAAGGTAAATAAATAGATAATTTAAATTTAATACTTATGGTTTAATAAAAAAATGTTCCAAATGAAACATGGTACCATTGGGCAATGTCTTGATTCCGTAATCTATACTAATTGTTTCCATGACTATTAATCTATAACTAATTATATGTATACCCAATGGAAGTATTCTTATATGAATTTAATTAACATAGTGGACCATAATAGGTTTTATTAGACCCATTTGGTGTATATGAGTTAGAATTTAAATAAATGGCCAATGTATTTCATTTTATGAATTTGACATGACTCATAGTTTTTTGAACATTTTTCAAGAGACTAGGGTGATTGATATTTCAAATGGAATGTGAAAAATCCCGTGATTAGGATCCAGGGTTAAAAAGAAATGATTTTATATAATTTGGGTATATGGTTCATGAAATACGTTTGAATTGGAATGTGATATGGGAATGTTGAAATTTATTTAGAAGTATATTGATGAGGAATTTAATATATTTCCTTTGATACACTCATATGATTTTTATGATGCTTGTTTGATTTTTTTCACTACTTGAAATTAATGTTATCCTTTAGAAAGAAACATGATTCGGGATCCACTAGTTAGTTTCAATGTTATATGGTGTCCTAGAATACCTCGGTGGGTTCCTTAGAGATAAGATTTCTCATAATATAGTGTGTGTTTGTGTGTATGGGAAAGAGTATATTTTACATGAGGCATCTCCTTGGTCCTTATAAAGAAAATTTAAGTATTAAATGATTTTAATAGAATTTTAAATTAATGTGACAAATGTATTAATCCTTCATATATGAGATAGGATTACACATGTATTCAATAATTATGACATTAATTACGTGACTTATTAAGGGATGGATAAACCATCATTGAAACATTAATTGGAAATAACATGTTGTTACCTAGGATTGAAACAGTTTTTTAAATGGAATTTATTGTGATTGTTGCCGGATATCTAGTTGTCGAGCCAACAACTGTATTATTTCATTGGGAATTCCCCTTTTATTTGGAATTAGAGTGTACATGGAATGCCCATTATGATGATATTAATCTTTTTTATATTACTAAATTGGAAACTCACCTTAAAACATCATATATTGGAGAAGATGGATTTCATTGAGGGTCATCAAAGAATCAGCCTATGGGTCTACATATATTTCATGGGTTTTTAACCAATAATCGACACTAAAAAATATATGAGGAATATCTATTTGATTTTTACTAGATGGGTTTCCTACAAATGACCTTGTTGTAATGAGAGACACTTATATACAATCCCATAAAAGTATGTTTGATACTGAGTGTCTTATTTAAAACCTAGTGATAGATAGTCTTGTTTTTTTTTCATTATGCTATATTTTTCTATTCATTTATTAACATCTTGATTGAATATACTATATTAATAGTTATGTTGGTGAATAAGTTGGTTATTCTCTAATTATTTTTTTCTAACACCCCACTTAGATGGACATGTCCATAGGGTAAAATGATTGATATTTGTTGTAATTGAGTTCATGTTGGTCTGAGGAAATGGTTGGAATCATTCAGATGGACATGTTGGATAGAGTTAATATATAGATAGGGTATAAAACAATTATTTAATAAAGCCTAAAATCTTTTTCAAAATTATTTAGCTTTTATATGTGATCATTGGAGTGGGAAATAATATGAATGGGGGTATGACCATGAGACAATTTTACAATGTACCTACACATTAAATTCTGACATGGCATTAATTTTTTTTATTTTCTATTATATATTATATTTTATAATATAGGTGAAATTTAATTATATATTATTCACTATTTTTACTACATGAATATAGTGTTGTATTCTCTACATGTTATTAATTTTGAACCTCATTATAAATTAGTATCCTCTCTCATGTAGGGATGCTTTATAGAGTTATAACAAAACTATCAAGTTAGAATCTAGTTGTGTGAAAAAAATGTGGGTCATTTTAACAAAGCTTAAGATGAAGGTGTGTATTTTGAAATATTGACTTTTGTTGTCAAGAAATGTTATTAATGAAAAGAATTCACCCCAATTTGTATTATGTGATTTCTTCCAAAAGAATAAAACTCATGATTTTGGAAAAATAGAAATCACTTTCTCCACCATAAAGAGAAGATGAAATGGTTTAGATCTAACTCGCCCTAGGTCTGATGTAGGGGAAGATCATAATGAGAGCTTGTTTAAGATCAGATTCACTCTAATTTTGATTTGAAAGAAGATATTTTCTTGATTATGTATTGGATTCTAAATGACTAATATAAAATTTATAGTGACAAGGATTTACTGATTCATATTTCATAAATCATAAGTTTTCTAGAGAACTTATAATGAATTCTTGATGGAGAAAATGGGAAATTATGTATTCAAAATCATACCAATAAATATAGTATCTGGGTGGTAGAGAAGAATGTGATTTTGCTAATTGAAAAGAATCATATGCATGACAATCATATTTTTGATGAGAATTAAATAAAAGAATATTGGGAATCGTATAAAGGAGACAATACCTAGAAAGATCGTATTTAGGTATTGTACCATATGATCATCCATCATGTGCAGAATAAACCTTGCATACCCTCGATGATAATGCTAAGGAATACAAAGAAAATGTTTTATCGAGAACAATCATACCTAAAAAAAATCTTATCTAATACAATTTTACTCATAAAAGTAAATAAATAAAATTTATTTGAATGTAGATATTGAGGATTGGATTATCAAGGGTGGGCTCTGTATTCAAGTGCATGATTATATTTAGTAATCGTAGTTCCATTTCTTTAAAAACTATCTTACTATTTTTACAGGAATTGGTTTTGAAGAAATAAAATTCATAAAAATTAAGACATATATTGAAATTGATGTGGAAATTTAAATAATATTTTGAATAATAATTGATTATTTTAGATGAATCGAGAATAATCAGGAATAGTTGACAAAGTCAATATGTGATCGAGATTTTAATAGAAATTGAGATTTTGGTGAATTTGATTAAGCATAAAAATTATTATGATTCCTTTCAAAGCCCCTTGAGGGTAATATATAAAATGAGAGAAGTACATTGTACTTTTAAGATGATTGATATAATATTTATGACAGAGAGTCTTCTAATTTATAGAGAGATGAATATGTCATCAAAATTGGGTTATTGTTGAAAATGTTTTGATATATTAAAGTGGATGAGATATTACAAGATCACAATATTGTATTTAGACGATCATACTACATAGTGATTATCATACATGGATTATTACTATATTAGGATTGTCAATTTTATTTAGATGTTTATCGTATTGGGATGGATAAATTTTATTTGTATATATGTACTAGGATTTCCGGACTGAGGAAGACAAATAATAGAAATGGAGATGATTCATCACTATCGTATATTATCAAATATATATTTTCCATACATAGATAAATTGTTCTAAGAAGAATCATAACAGAGATAATCATAATAGAAAGAATCATACTCAGAGGTATCTATCTTAGAAAAATAGACAGGGAAATTGAGATATGATTTTAACTTAATAATGTCCCAGAAGTTCTTATCATTTTTTGGGTAATAAATTGAAGAATTGTTCAAAATTTAATTTTTTTTTCAATTTTCAAAGTTGAATAGGTAACATGGGTTGTTACATAAACATTTTTTTACCCTATTTTTTTATGAGGGTGCACACACACTTTTGGAATTGTTTATATTATGCTAAAAAAGTGTAAGGTTATGTCCAACTTGTTGTAATCCATGTATTTAATTATAGTGGATTGGGTGGTACATTATTACTTTCAAACCAAAAAAAGGACATATATGTTTTTATTTTATAGTGAAACTTTTCAGTAATTCTGTTTCATTGGATGTATGTATTAATTTTTTTTCTTAAGGAATTGAACCATTAATAGGAAGGGAAGGTTGATTCAATAATGCATAAAAAGAATCATTGATTCTCCACTCCCACTCTTTGTGATACAGTCATCCAGACTAGGAACATTCAAGTGATATCAATGTGTAGGATCCCTTCAATTATTTTTTGAGGATATATAATTTGAATTATGAGAAAAATAAGGGTATTATATTCCTCAACTCAATGAATTATCATATCTAATAAAATAGAATGTTTCCCTCTCTTATTTCTTTCAGTAATGATGTTATAGAAACAAAAACAACTGGGTTTCATCCCATTAATGATAAAGATACTATTATATCATTATATAATAATAATATAGATAATGACTGAAGGGAAAATAATTCAATATTACCATCACTATTTGAATGAGATTTAATAAAATTTAAAGTTATTTCCATAACCAAATATATATGGGATAAATTGAAAAACATCTATGAAGGTAAAAAAAGTGAAGAAGGAAAAGATACAAAAATGAATATTGAAATATGAATATTTGAAGATGAATGATAATGAATCTAGTGGGGACTTATTTACCAAGGTAAATGAAATTTTGATTACTATCAGATGTCTTGGTGAAAAGGAGGATAATTTTATAGTGTTTGAAAATATTTGGAGATACTTCATGACAGATTTCAGGAAAAATAATATTCACTAGATGATAGGGGTCAAAAAAATTATTTGATTATTATTTCCATATCATAATAATAATATATGAAATGATAAAGGAGAAATATATGAAAATAAATTAAAATTTTGATAGAGAAATATATTTCAAGGATAGAAATAAAAATGACAAAGAAGATTCTTATTGAAGATGATGCCAATGATTTTGAATCAAAAAATCAGCTATGTAAAAATAATGAAACATGTGATCCCGGTTTTATAAAAATGTTAAATGAGTTAAAGGGAAATTATAAGGGAATATTTTGATGAATTATTTTGAATGTTGATTCATTGGAATCATTGCTTCCAATTATCTTTGAAGAATGAAATAAGTGAATAGTGATGAAGAAGAATGAAAACCATGATAATTATTGAAGAAATATGGTAACAAATAATCTTTTTATTATATATGGAATGGTAGGAAATTCATTAATTCGATGAGAAGAACCTTATTAACTAAAGATATAGAAAAAGAAATTAGTGATAGTGAATCCTTAATGTCCATTAAATATGTTATAGAAAATAGATTTATTGCAACAGTGGATGATGAATAATTCAAAAGAAGTGATTCTGAAGAAGACTAAATTCATATTTAAATTCATTTAAAACAATAATTTAAAGAATGTTGAAGAATGGTAAGAAGGATTGAAAATTAAAAAAGATGGATAGAAGATGAATTTTTTATAACACGTAATCAAGAATGATTTATTTTTGATAATGTGTGGCTGAAAAAACAGATTTATGACTTGATGAAATATATTGATGAAAAAGGAATCATGGTGAGAATATGGTGGTAAAGTTGAAGGAAAAATAATAAGAGTTGGAACTTGTCCAATAGAAACATTCTAAATTTGAATTGGTAAATAAAACATCCCAAAACTATATCCTTGAAGATGTTGAATCTTTCAAAATGAGAAACCTAATAATGATCAGCAAAATTTATCATCAAATGGTGAGAATAAATAATATATTGTATTTGAAAAGAAGAAGTTTGGGAAAGTTATGTCTGGGAGAATGTTTGAAAATGTATATAATTCAGTAGTTACAAAAAATATTCTATCCAAAATTGATTTATCTGGATCTAGAAAATATTAACATAATATTGATTTGTTTGAGGCTAAAAAAAGAATAATAATTCAATTGATAAAATAACTGATGATGACTTAGAATATAATTGCAATATATTTTCTGAGGAAAATATTAACAATTTCTATCAATAATGACAATTCAGAGGAAAATACTTATTCTATGCCAATTGATTGTATTGTGGTGGATTCAGACATACAGAAGATATGTATTGGTTCATCCAAAAAAATTATTATTATTCCAGAGGTTGTGAGAGGTTGAGGTTGATGGGGACTCACTTCCCTCATTATAATAAGTCTGATAAGGTTGAGAAATGTGAATTAAGAATTGAAAATAGGTTCCCAACTTTTGAAACTATTTGTAAAATATTTTAACAACCTAGACACATTTTGAAAGGATGTATTGTTTTGTTTCCTACACAAAAAATGATTACTATCAACATTGTGATATAGAAGGTGAAGAATGAAATGGAATTATGTAAAATCTCGTGTTGTTGAAACTGCATTAAAAGATTCAAAAAAAGAACAATATTTTATTCATGATATTGGTTGTTATTCTCATATGATAGGATATTTGGAATTATTGAAGAATGTTAATTATTATAAAGAATTAATAGTCACATTTGGAAATGATGAATCCTAGAAAATAGACGGTGTTGGATCATCCATCATTGGGAAAGAAAAGATGAAATCCAAGAAATATTTGTATGTTTATGGGGTAAAACACAATTTTATAAGCGTTTCATAATTATGTGATAAGGGAATCAAATTTATCTTTAGAAAATATAGATTTTTTGATAAAATTAGAAATTATGGAAACTGTTTCACAAGGGGTCAATGAAAAAAATGAAATTTGTTGTAGATTGTGGTCATACTAAACTCTTGCTACATGTGTATGGTGGAAGAGAATCTATTGTGACCTAAAATTTTATGAAAAATGATTCAATGAATCATGATAATGTTATCTAAATGCGATGGTTTCCAAGTCATTATTGATTTTCCAAGAAGAACATATTGGTTATGGGATATTTGTGAGGAAATAAATATTATAAATGACATTAATAAGAATGTAGAGATGTGTTGAAAAAGACCCCTACAACTGATTCATTATGATATCAATAGGCTGATGGGAAAAAATCAAAAAATATAGATAAGTAATTCATAACATTTATTCATTAGTATACTCACATTACATGTGTTGTGTATATAAAACATAAATTATATGCTTTAAGATGTTCAGAAGATTCAAGATAAATGATGGGAAATAATGTGAATATTTAACGAAGAAGTTGAGAACAGATAATGGTGGGGAATACTGAGGTGAAGGATTAAAAATCTATCATGAGGAGTATGGAATTTAGCATGAATATATATCCCCATACATTCCTCTAAAAATATGGTATCTAAAAAAATAATATATGTTTGGTGGAAATGGGGGGAACAATGTTACATGAACATGTCCTTTCATGTTACTTTTGGTGACAACCCCGGAGGACTGTTATTTATATCCAGAACCATTCTTTTTATAAGGATCAATCAGATATGAATCTACATGAATTTTCCTATTGAAAAACGCCATGTTTGAAAACAATTGAGTTTCTTGGAGTCCATTTATTATAAATAAGAAAGGTGAAAATTATTGAATTTTGAGTAGAGAGGAGATGATGGAATTTTTTGTGGCTATTGCCTAGATATAAGAGGATAAATATTCTTTATCCACGAGACAAAAAGGGTTATTGATTCTATTTTGGGGAATGTATTTGAAGGAGGTGATAAAGGAAAACAAATTTAAGAAGAAATAAAATTGGAGAAAGATTATTTTGAAAACAATTATGATATGGATACAGACATTTCAATTCCTATTGATGAAGAAGAATCAGACTCACCTATTTTATGTGATTAGGAATATATTTGAAAATCTCACCCATGGATTAGGAATAAATTGAATGCTCAGAAAATAATTTTTCTCCACCATCATAAGGTTAAAACACAAATAACATCAAATGATATTACACATACAACATTTTTTTCACATATGGAGTCGAATGATGTGAATGAAGCTTTTGAGTATCTAGAATGGGTTCAGGCCATGAATGAAGAGTTAGATCATATTCAAAATAATGATACATGCTAACTCATACACAATCCTGATAACAAAAATTCTATTAGCATAAACTTGGATTTACAAAACATTATAAATGAAAAATGTGAAGTAATATGAAGAAAACCAAGATTTGCGTGGACATGGTATTCACAAATTAAATATATAGATCTTTATGAAACCTTTCCCTGATGGAAAGACGTGAAAAATTAGAGTCTTTATGTCTATTCTGGCATAATGAGGCCACAAGGTCATTCAAATAGATGTTAAATCAGAAGTCCTAAATGGTGATCTTGAAGAATATGTTTATATTAAACCACCTTGTGGATTTTTTTTTGATATATGAAATTTTTGTGTATATATTTAAAAAGGATTTGTATGGCCTAAAACATGCTCGGAGATAATCATACTCCAAACTGGATATGTGCTTAATGATGATGAATTTCTAGACAGAATGAGCAAATATTAATCACTACATTAGAGAAATCCAAGATTATTACCTTATTGTAATTTTTTATGTTTATGATATAATCATTGTTAGGAATGATGAATGAAGATGACAAAGATTTTCTCATGAAAATAATAAGGAATTTTAAATTTCCATAATGGGAAAATGAAATATTTTCATAGGGTAAACATAAATAAAATGAAGCAATAAATTTTTCTATGTCAACAAATTTATGCTAAGGAACATCTGAAGAGGTTTGGCATGGAAACATAAAAAACTGTTTCCACACCAATTACAGTGGGGACAACATTTAAAAATGATAGGTAAAGAAATGGTGTTGATCATAAATAATTTTGAAATATGATTGGATGATTGTTGTATTTGACTACATCATAACCTAACATAGTTTATGATCCTACCCAATGTGCAATACTTCAGATTGATCCTAAAGAATCAAATTTACATACTAGAAATATAATTCTATGATATATAAATGGTAGAATAGAACTTAGAATCAATAATTCTTCCTCAAATAGTAATTAATTGTCTAGGTATTCAAATATTGATTTGGTGGGAAATGATTGTGATAGAAGATACATGTTATCTCGAGTATTCTGTCTAGGAACAAATTGTGTTAGTTTGCATTCATATAAATGAATTTCAGTAATTCTAATTACAATTGAAGATGACTACGTTTCTTCCACTCAATAAACTACTCAATTTATGTGGATTAAAACTCAATTATAGGATTTACATGTTAACGTGAAGTTATACTTGTTATTTTGTTGTGCTAATAAATTTAAAATCATTCTCACTATGAATCTAATTAATCATTATTGTTCAATTCATATTGATATCAAATATCATTTCATCAAATATCATGTGGAGAATAATGAATTAATGATAGAGCATGTTCAAACATTGTAACAAGTAGCTTAAATTTTCACAAAACCTTTACCAAAGGAGTCATTTGTTAAATTGAGGATGAACATGGGTTTTCCAACTACATTATCATCAAGGATGACGTATGTGTTTCTATCCCTTCTCTCATCTTATCATTTGATAGAGTAATAAAGGGGGATAATGAATTGTTTCATAAATCTATCCATTTAATTCTTGCAAAAATGGGTAGTAGTGGGTATGTTGTGAATTCAACATTTATTAAAGAGAACTATTCTAATTGTTTGTTGGAGTAATTTTAGGAAATGAATTGTTACGCATCGCCAGAAGAATGACTAAAATATGAGTTTGATGAAAAGGTAAAACATAAAAATGAAAATAATGTCATAATCAATACTTTTGGATAAAAAAGTTTTTTGTCACTATTTCATGTTTAATACAATGAGTTTTCTCATGTAGGAATTGAATTATTGATAAATAAATCATTTCTCGAGGATAACAAGTTTAGGGATTTATGAATCTTTTTTTACTAGAAAATCCAAAGAGGGAAATTGTTACGAACAATATGAATATAAATTTGTTTGTTATCAAATATTTTCATTCATTTTCAATAAATGTTTTTAAATAAACATAATCACATCACATTGAATTTAGTGATTTTTTTTCAAAAATATATGACTCACGATTCCTAAAAATTCGGGTGCACTTTGTCCATCATAACGAGAATAAGAAATTGTTCTAATCAGGAACACCAGAGGTACAATATAGGAGAAGATAATAATAACGAATTTTTTTTCATTGAATTGACAATGAATTCAAGTTGAATGAATATATATTTTAAATTATGTATTAAATTATATATGAAAATGAAAAAATTAAATATGACAATGTTTTGCTGATTCACAAATCAAAAAATATAAGATTAGTTATGAACTTATGATGCAAGCTTGATTAAAGAAATATGAAAGGATTTATTCTAAATCGTACTGATATCAATTTTATTTAGGTGGAATATAATAATAATATTTTATAGATTTTAAAGGTATCATACTCATAGAAATCATATTTCGGTTGAAAAGGAAAGAAAATATTTTTTTGGAATTGTATCAAGATAACATTCCTAGAATAATATTATTCATGTATTGTAGAATTCGATCATCCAATATATGCATAATATATCTTTAAAAACTAGGATAATCATTCCACGGAATAGAATGAAAAAGTTTGTATCCTGAATGATCATACCCAGAAAAGATTATATCCAGGTCAATTGTACTCTGAAATAATCGAACGTCGGCTGAGAAAAAAAAGAAAGAAGATGGAATGAATAGAATGTTATGATATTTTTCCATTAATTTATAATGATGATGAAGTTATTATCAAATTAATTTAATACCATCAATGAAGTTTTGGAATACTAAAAACGTTGTGGATGAATTTCACCCTAATATTCTTCATGATAATAGGAGAACAATAAGTTTTGTATCTCAACTAGGTCGAGAGAAAAATTGATGAAATGAATTAGATGATGTGTATTTAATTTTCTCTATGATCCATAATCTTAGAGTTAAATTTTTTTTTATTTCAAACATGGTTATGAAAAAGAAGTGTTTATGTAAAAGTGGTTTGAAAATAAAGAGTGGTAAATGAATTATCAGTGGGTTCTATAATTTGAAATGCCTAATTATATTAAGCAATAAAAGTGGTATCCATTTTATCATACAATGCATTACAATTGGTATATATCTTTATTATAATGTAATAAAATTTATAAAAATGGACTCAAGTATGGAAATTATATTTGAAATTTAAATAAAAGTCAATAAAAGAGGTAATAATTATAGAAAAATCATGAAGCCTCAAGAAATGTTGACTAATTCAAAATACACATGATATTTTATGGAAAATTCATTTTAGGGATAATTTTATTAAGTGGGACATTTTTCTTGTATTCCCACCAAAGGCACTCTAGGTTCTTTTATAAATGTGGAAAAGTATATTATACATATAAGATCACTGTAGGACTATTCATGATAGAGAAGTATCGAGTTTTTAGAGAGATGAAGTGGTTATCCATATTGTGTTATTGTTGAACATATTTTGATTGATTGAAGTAAAATTGAGGACACAATTTTAAAAAGATGTATTCAAGTGATCATCATATATAGTGATTATCATACTAATTATATTATAATATTTTTCTGGTTAATTGTATTTAGATATTTATCATATCTATATAGATTAATCAGATTTGGATTTCTATACTAGGCTTTCTATAAAGTGGAAGAATGAGAAATGAAGTGGTTCATATTCATCCCTATAATATTCTATCAATTTTTTTTGTAAAAGGTATAATCAATACATGAATAATTTTACATGATAGAATCTTATCAGGGGAATTATACTTGGAGGAATCATTATGAATAAAAAGTAGGAATATCATACTTGGATATTCCTTAACAAAGTAAAATATGTTCTTTCCATCATCAGGGTATGAAATTTAATAAGTGATTTTCAATTAAATAAATTTGTGAAATTGAAAATAATAATAGGTAACACATGTTGTTACATTAACATTGTTTTCCCCTTTTTTTCTAACTAGGTTCACATGAACTATTGAAATTTTTTACATAGTGTTACATGAGTGTAAGTATATATCCTATTCATTTAATTCAATGTATAAATTTCTAGTTGATATTTGGGTATTTTATTACATCTCAACCATGCCACAGACATAGCTATTCTTATTTAGTAGTTAACCACACAACAACTTATGTTTCTTTGGATGTGTGGTTGATTTTTTTCATTAGAGAATTGATTGTTTAATGAGAGGTGAAGGATGTTTTATGTAAAAATAAAAAAAGTTTAACTAATTCACCCCCTCCCCCTCTCAGTGATATAATAATCAAAACTAGGTACTTTCACTCAATATGGTATTTACATAGACCCGGATAGTTAATCAGTAGCCTCTCTTATGTAGGGAGGTTTTCCTGAGGTCCAAAAAACTGTCAACTTAAAAAATGTTCAATGCACATAAATGGTGGATGTTATATGTATCTCATGGAATTGTTTTTGTATTTCTCTTTATTCTATTTTATGTTTTATGTTTTAATTCTTGAATATGGGAAATTATTGAGTGGTATCTCATTTGATGTCCCATTATTTTGTATCCCTATCTCTAGTAGGTTGATTTAATAGAGGGTTCAAGTGATGGATATGTGAAATAGATTACTATTTGTGTAAATATTTGAGCAAGGTTATATTGTTCATCGTATAATTATATATGTTTTAATGTGGAATGGTTTTGAGATGAGGTTGTGGTTTAACCATTGATATTTTTGATTAATGGGAGGTGATGAGGGGTTTTTGTATATCAATTAATTGGTTTTTTCAGAGATGGGGTTGTTTGGGTAGTGTAGAATGTGTGGTTGGTCTCCTCCCCTACCTCCTAATATAATGATATAATTTATAACCTAATCTATATATTATATCTTATGTAAATGTTTTTAAATCTATTTTTCCATCTAATGGGTCACTATAACGAATCCATTGGGAAATAATAAGGGTTTTTACTATGTTATTAGGATATATGAAAATTGTAAGAGGGTTAAACAATGATTAAAAAGGTTGGGGTTGGATTCAATACCTTTCATTATGGCCACCATTGAAATTCCATGATTTAAGTGAAAATATAAGGGTTTAATCATGGTCATGGGGGTTTTATTCATGGTGAAAAAAAATTATAATACAATATATAATATTATGTACATTTATAATTATCTAATTTGCACCCTTGTCCTTCATACATTATTAAACCCTAGGACCGGAATAAAGGCCATTAAGACCTTCTTCATTAGTTTAATATATATGATTCTAGTGATTATTCCATAATGATCCATGGTTTTGTCATAATTTTTTTTCAGTTCTAATTAAAATATTTCACTAATTGTACACAATATATTTTATACTCCATTAGTTTTATAGTGATTTTAGGATGGTTATATATGGGAACTAGTGGGATGATATATTTTTAGATCATGGATTCCATGTGGATGTTTTTTCCTTTTATCTTATCCTTCTATTATTTATTAGATAATCATTAATGTTTCATCCTAACGCAGGGGATTATGGACCATTATTTTTTCAGGTTCTTGTGTTGGATGTTCATGAATTGGTTTTTTAAAAAATGATGGTGTTCATCTTGCTGATAATAATGACATTAAAAATTATTGAATTTATAGTGTGTTTTTTTATATCGTTAAATTGAAAAATAATCTTTATATTAACATAGTAGTGTGTTATCTATTTGATGTTTTTAAAATTTTTTCCATTAGATGGGTGATATGGTTGGAATTGTTTTAAAAAGAAAATATATTAATTATTATGTTATAAATGAATGTTGAATGGGAATAATAGTTTTCATTTCTTTCGGACTCTGGTGATTATAGTTTTGTTGTATGAAATTTATTAATGATAGATGATTCTATTGTTAACTAATGATGATATGTGTCCTTTTATATAAACCTATTAATATTGAATCAATTAACTAAAGATGGTAATGGAATCATTTTCTCTTCATGATAACTATTTGGGGGTTGTGAATGACCATTATATTATTCATAGGACCATATGAAAAAGTGGTATCTACATGGTTTCCCATAAATATGTCAATGATGAAAATAAGTTGTCATAATATGTATCGTTTTTCATATTAGAAGGCGCTACATGGGATTCATTTCATAACCTGTATGGTGGGAACATTATTTAGTGGATGTATAGTACATGGCGAGAGTAGGGTGTGTTTGTTACCTATTCATTGATATGGGGTTGATATTGGAAAATTGAAAACATGTTTATATAAGTGTTTACAAATTGTAGAATAATATTATTATTTGTGTTGATGGGTTTCTTTTTTATGAGAAAATAATCTGTTTCTTGCCTATTTATATTCATTCTATAGATTTCTTAAAGATTAATTATTTTTCACTTCGTCTAATTTCTATAGTTATTCCCCTCACTGTGAGTGAATCTTCCTTATGGAATATTTTGTTGGGTCCAAGAGTATCAGTTAATGAAATACAAAATTAATTAATAATGAACTCATTTTCATGTTGTTTTTTTTGGTAATTCTAAATAAGGGAGACCATGAGGCTCTAGGAGTTATTTCTATAATTGCCAGTATGGGAATTATTTATCTGGATTGTGAGTTATTAAATAGAATTTGTTTATAATGAAAGTAATTTATTAAATCATACATAATGATCAGGATAATAAACAATGGTTATGTTTACAAATATTTAATGGAATTATTTGAAATTTGGAATTTCTATAGAAGAATATATGATGATGTTTATTCTTGGTTTGTTTTTATTTCTATGATATCTTGTCACTATTCGTAATTGGTGGCTATTAGGTAACATATGAGAAAATAGTAACAATTGAGTCCATGGAATGGAATATTACCCATGGTTATTTATGTAATATATTAATCATTATGATTAACTAGTTCATACCCTACAGAACCTGAAATACTGGGATCATAGACAACCAAATGTTTTGGGTTCCTTGTGTTTTCCTCAACATCTAGATTGATTAAGGAATGAATGGATTACTTTCATGCCATCCATATTTTACATTTATACATGTAATACTATCTAGGGATATTTGGGTTTTAATTTATTGTGGTATATGAAAAATTCTATCATGATATTTGATGGTTGTCAGTGTTTTAAAAAATACATGTTTAGGAAAGAGTGGATTATTATTAGAGAAAATAAATGTAAATTGAATTTTGTGACTACTACTTTTATATGTTTACAAGTATATTCTATGATAGTTAAAGTAATAATAAATGTTTCAAATATTATAGAGCCTATTGGAAATTCAACATGATTATGGGTAAGATGGAAATGAATAGGTGGGTTTACATTTCATGGAATTTTTGATGATATGATTATTGTCTTGAGATTTGAATGCATGGGGTGAAAGATGAATTATAGAAGGGAGTGTAGTTCAGGATGTTTGATCATTGAGTTTGAGAGTGAAAACCTACTTGGGTGGTTGATATAGGGTTTGTTGTACCTCTCGAACCCCTCATGGTTTAATTTTCATGATCACAATCACTCTCTTATTTTACTAATCTTGTTTTAAGTGTTTGTGTTGATAGGCAAAAGGTTGCCAAGGACTTAGGGCAAGAAGAAGCCAAAAGTGGACTGAATTTCAGTCCACCGTCCAACCGATGGATGACCACCGGCCAGCCGATGGAGCCTGTACAGAAGGCATCCTTTTGTCCAGACCACCGGCCAACCGGTGTCACACCAGCGGCCAGCCGGTGGCACCCAGCCCAAACAGTGGAAGCTACTGCCTCAGCACCGGTCAACCGGTGGCCTAAGCACTGGTCAGCCGGTGGCACCTGCACAGAAGAGGAAGCTACTGCCTTACCACCGGCCAACCGGTGGCCTCAGCACCGGCCAACCGGTGGTGCCTGAGCCCAAAGCCCTCTCCATTTTGCACGCACCGGCCAACCGGTGGCTCTGCACCGGTCAGCCGGTGGAGCCAGTCAAACTAGCCATTGGGCCTTTGACCAGGCTGGTCCACTTGCCTCCCAACGGCTCCGAAAGCCTCTCCAACGGCTCCAAAGGCCTCCAACGGCCATATAAGGGTTCCCCCTCTATAAATAAAGGACTAGGAAGCCCTGGAAACTTAAGTAAGCCATACGGAAGCCAACAGACACATTTTTTATCATTTGGCGAACCTCCGGCGGATTCCTCCAAGGAACCTCAAATTGCTCCAATACCTTCCACATCCAAGGAGCACCACTAATGAAGCTTGGGAGCTCCCTTCATCAGCTCCATCAATCCATTGGCGCCCAAGGCTTCTCCCAATACGGTTTTTCATTGTTTATCATTTTGAGCTTCATTTTGGGTTTGTGCCTACAAACCCCATCTCTTTCTCATCTCCCTTTCTTTGGGTTCTCACACCACCTTCAAGGTGTGAAGAGGTTTGTCAAGCCTTCCATTTTAAAAGGCATGAATCATAGGTGAGCTAGCCTTCACCTGTAAGAAGGCTAGTGGGTTCTTGCTCAACCAATAAAAGCAAGCTGTAATAGGTTCTAAACTAACCTTAAAGTCTAGTGGGTTTCTTGCTACAACCATTGAAAAGCAAGCGGTAGTAAATCTCTCAATGGTTGAGTTGGGAGCGGAGATGTAGGCCGGGTTTTAGGCCGAACTCCGTTATCAATTCTTGTGTCTTGCCTCTTTATTTCCGCTGCACTTTCACTTTGATTTTTAAATTGTTAATCATTTTTTTTAAAAGGCAATTCACCCCCTCTTGCCATCACTTCCTTTCTTTCTCCGCCCAACAATTGGTATCATAGGGGGAGATTGTTGTACCTCTCGTACCCCTCATGGTTTGATTTTCATGATCACAATCACTCACTTATTTATATAATCCTCTTTCAAGTGTTTTTGGTTGATAGGCAAAAGGTTCCCAAGGACATAGGCCAAGAAGAAGCCAAAAGTGGACTGAATTTCAGTCCACCGGCCAACCGATGGATGACCACCGGCCAGCCGATGGAGCCTGGACAGAAGACATCCTTCTGTCCAGACCACCGGCCCACCGGTGTCACACCAGCGGCCAGCCGGTGGCACCCAGCCCAAACAGTGGAAGCTACTGCCTCAGCACCGGCCAACCGGTGGCCTAAGCACCGGTCAGCCGGTGGCACCTGCACAGAAGAGGAAGCTACTGCCTTACCACCGGCCAACCGGTGGCCTCAGCACCAGCAAACCGGTGGTGCCTGAGCCCAATGCCCTCTCCATTTTTCACGCACCGGCCAACCGGTGGCTCTGCACCGGTCAGCCGGTGGAGCCAGTCAAACTAGCCGTTGGGCCTTTGACCAGGCTGGTCCACTTGCCTCCCAACGGCTCCGAAAGCCTCTCCAACGGCTCCAAAGGCCTCCAACGGCCATATGAGGGTTCCCCCTCTATAAATAAAGGACTCGGAACCCTCAGAAGCCAAAGGAATAACATCGGAACATTTTTCATCATTTGGCTAACCTCCGGCGGATTGTTCCAAGGGAACCCCAACTGCTCCAATCCAATTCCACTTCCAAGGAGCACCACCATAGAAGCTTTGGAGTGCACGTCTTCAACTCCAATCATCCATTGGCGCCCAAGGCTTCTCCCCAATTACGGATTTTCGTGTTTTATTTATTTTGAGCATCAAATTGGGTTTGTGCCTACAAACCCCATCTCTTTCTCTCATCCTTTCTTTTGGGTTTTCACATCACCTTTAAGGTGTGAAGAGGTTAGTCAAGCCTTTCCTTTTAAAAGGCTTGAGTCAAAGGTGAGCTATCCTTCACCCGTAAAAAGGCTAGTGGGTTTCTTGCTCAAACCATTAAAAAGCAAGCTGTAATAGGTGAGCTAGCCTTCACCTGTAAAAAGGCTAGTAGGTTTTTTTCTACAACCATTGAAAAGAAAGCGGTAGTAAATCTCTCAACGGTTGAGTTGGGAGCGGAGACGTAGGCCGGGTTTTAGGCCGAACTCCGTTATCAATTCTTGTGTCTTGCCTCTTTATTTCCGCTGCACTTTCACTTTGATTTTTAATTTGTTAATCATTTTTTAAAAGGCAATTCACCCCCCCTCTTGCCATCACTTCCTTTCTTTCTCCGCCCAACTATTGGTATCAGAGGAAAATTTGAGTAATACCTTCACCGGTTTCAAATTCAAGATCCATTTTTGATGGCTTCCACTTCTTTCGCCCCCCGAAGGCTTTTCCTTGGGTCGAGCTCCATTTTTTGATGGAACCGACTATAATTATTGGAAAACCCGCATGACCACTTTTCTTAGAAGTATAGGATATCCCATTTATAAAATTGTCATTCATGGTTACACTCTCTCTTCCCCCGATGAATCCAAATGGACTCAAGCCGATATTAGAAATTTCGAGCTTGATGGAAAAGCCATGAACGCTCTACATCGCGGCCTTGATCGTAATGAGTTCAATCGAGTTTCCACATGCACCTCTTCACATGAAATTTGGAAACTTTTGGAGGTTACCCATGAGGGGACCAACAAAGTGAAGGATACTCTATTGGACATGTACCGTCAAGATTTTGAGTCTTTTACTATGCACCCACATGAAAATATTACTGAAATGTTTACACGGTTTACTGATGTTTGCAATGGGAGAAAGTCCCTTGGTGATGATGTGTCTGCAGAAACGATGGTCAAGAAGATCCTATGGATCCTACCAAGCTCATGGGCTCCAAAGGTAACAGCAATCCAAGAAGCAATGGACATAAAGAATATGCCGGTCGAAGAGCTCATCGGATCTCTCATGACTTATGAGATCACCATGAGGAGGCAAGCTGAAAAGGAATGCAAACCAATCAAAGTTCCAAAGAACATCGCCTTCAAAGTTCAACAAGAAGAAAGCTCCTCCTCCTCATCATCTTCCTCATCATGCGGAGATTCCGAAATGGAGAACCTTGCCCGCAAAATGCACAAGTTCATGAAGAAGAACAAAAAGAAGAAATCCCGCAAGGCTCGAAAGGAAAAACACGACGAAAAATCCGAGCCCGAGGTAACATGCTACGGGTGTGGCAAGAAAGGCCATTACAAGCCCGATTGTCCACTCAACAAGAAAAAGGCCAAGAAAAAGGAGAAAAAGAATGCATTCAAGGACACATGGAGTGATAGCTCCACATCTTCCTCCTCCTCCCCCTCAAGCGACAACGGTAATAAATGCCTAATGGAATTCCATGAGGTAAAATCTTCCGAATCCTCATCCTCTTGTTCTTCAAATTCAAATTCTTTCAATCACATGTCTTATGAGGATCTCCAACATGCGCGAGATCAGTTGGAGGAAGGTTTTCACGAACTTTCATCCAAATTTGTTTCTTTAAAAAAGAATTTCAAAAAACTCTCTTCCGAGAAGGAACAACTTCTCAAAGAGAAGGAAGAGTTGTCCCTCAAAATCCAAAATCTTCCCGATGTTGATTCCATGGAATCAACCATCAAAGATTTAAGGGAATCCTTAGCTAAGTTCACCCAAGGGGAACAAAATTTGACCAAACTCCTCGGTTCCCAACGCATATCTAGAACCACCGAAGGGCTTGGCTATTCCAAGCAAGATTCCTCTTCCCATGCACCTACTATTTTTGTAAGGGGGAGCTCCCAATTTAAATTTTTTAATTATTGTAAAAAACCCGGGCACTTAATCTATGAGTGCAATTGTAAAAATGCCCGGTATGGTAGGCCGAAAACCATTTCTTTCAATGATGAATTTTATAGGAGAAGACCCGCCACTAGACAAGTATGGATTGAAAAATCCCTCTTAGTGAGTCTCACCGGACCGAAATTTGTCTCGGTTTCAAAAACCTCTCCCCGGTGATTTGTTGTTTTATTTAGGGGGAGTTAGGAGTTAGGTTTGTTTAAGCTTTTTGTTTTATTCAAAACTTTCTATTCAAACTTTCAATTTCAACACTTGGTATAAAATATTCAATTCAATTTTTCAATTCAAAATTTTTTTTATTCAAATTTTCTTTTCAAAACTTTCAATTCAAACTGTTATTCAATTTTTCATTTCAAAATTTTTGATTCAAAACTTTCAATTCAAATTTCAAAAATTTCAATTAGTTTAAAATCTCTTCCCTCAATCAAGTTTTATGCCCCGTGCTATTTTGATAATCACAAAGGGGGAGAAATTCTTGGTTGATTGGGGGAAAAATCTTTTAAATCATTCCTTTCATTTCTTTTTTACATTATTTGTTTTGGTGATTGTGATCATCAAAATAGGGGGAGATTGTTGTACCTCTCGAACCCCTTGTGGTTTAATTTTCATGATCACAATCACTCTCTTATTTTAGTAATCTTGTTTTAAGTGTTTGTGTTGATAGGCAAAAGGTTGCCAAGGACTTAGGCTAAGAAGAAGCCAAAAGTGGACTGAATTTCAGTCCACCGGCCAACCGATGGATGACCACCGGCCATCCGATGGAGCCTGGACAGAAGGAATCCTTCTTTCCAGACCACCGACCAACCGATGTCACACCAGCGGCCAGCCGGTGGCACCCAGCCCAAACAGTGGAAGCTACTGCCTCAGCACCGGCCAACCGGTGGCCTAAGCACCGGTCAGCCGGTGGCACCTGCACAGAAGAGGAAGCTACTGCCTTACCACCGGCCAACCGGTGGCCTCAGCACCGGCCAACCGGTGGTGCCTGAGCCCAAATCCCTCTCCATTTTGCACGCACCGGCCAACCGGTGGCTCTGCACCGGTCAGCCAGTGGAGCCAGTCAAACTAGCCGTTGGGCCTTTGACCAGGCTGGTCCACTTGCCTCCCAACGGCTCCGAAAGCCTCTCCAACGGCTCCAAAGGCCTCCAACAGCCATATGAGGGTTCCCCCTCTATAAATAAAGGACTAGGAACCCCCGGAAGCCAAAGGAACAACATCGGAACATTTTTCATCATTTGGCTAACCTCCGGCGGATTGTTCCAAGGGAACCCCAACTGCTCCAATCCAATTCCACATCCAAGGAGCACCACCATAGAAGCTTGGGAGTGCACGTCTTCAACTCCAATCATCCATTGGCGCCCAAGGCTTCTCCCCAATTACGGTTTTTCATGTTTTATTTATTTTGAGCATCAAATTGGGTTTGTGCCTACAAACCCCATCTCTTTCTCTCATCCTTTCTTTTGGGTTTTCACATCACCTTTAAGGTGTGAAGAGGTTAGTCAAGCCTTTCCTTTTAAAAGGCTTGAGTCAAAGGTGAGCTAGCCTTCACCCGTAAAAAGACTAGTGGGTTTCTTGCTCAAACCATTAAAAAGCAAGCTGTAATAGGTGAGCTAGACTTCACCTGTCAAAAGGCTAGTGGGTTTCTTGCTACAACCATTGAAAAGCAAGCGGTAGTAAATCTCTCAACGGTTGAGTTGGGAGCGGAGACGTAGGCCGGGTTTTAGGCCGAACTCCATTATCAATTCTTGTGTCTTGAATCTTTATTTCCGCTGCACTTTCACTTTGATTTTTAATTTGTTAGTCATTTTTTAAAAGGCAATTCACCCCCCTCTTGCCATCACTTCCTTTCTTTCTCCGCCCAACAGGGTTGATTTCATATATATAATCTTTTTGATATCAAAAGAATTAATTTTTCATTTTATGTGATGAGTGAACATTTGGGTGAGATATTTTCTAACTGTTAATAAATGTGTATGATTTCATAATTTAATCATTGGGATTCAAAATGATTCACTATAATCTTCGCGTGGGGTTTTTTGGAGGATATTGAAGTGTATATCGACGTCCTCACCCAATATATATATATATAATATTTTCTCATGTCTCCATAAGATGGTTGGTCATCAAGTTATGCACCACTCACTCATGGAATTTTTATTGAGTTTTGGGAGTTCCATAGATTCAACCTAGTCTTTGTTTTGGTATATAATGTTATTTTCCATTTTTCATGACATTAAATTTGTGTACATGGAATTTACATTTATGTACATGGACTATATATATATTATGGTGTTTGTTTTTGTATATTATATTATATATGTATATATTTTATTTATATTGATGTTAATGCTTCATATATTTATGCAATATAAACCCTTGGTGCTGGTATTCTGCCCAACCCCTATTTAAGATCGGCTTGATGGGTAACCCCCATATTTACTAAAGATTATGGTGAGGTTCCAATTGAGGGTGTGACAAGAATTCCACCATGTTAGTCCAAATTATTCCTGAATAAACCCATTGGATTTATATAATATGATAAGAAAAAAAATAATAGGATAACCCATGAATTTATTATAAATATATAGGTGAGTAAACTATTATGTGGTGAAAATAAACCACAGTGAATTTATCCCCAATCATCAAATCAATTAAAATTCAATATAATAATGTGACATATAAATAACTCTAGTTATTTCGCAATAAAAACATACCTATAATAGATAAATGACACAACCATACCATTCCATGATGTGGCCCCTATATATTTTCACTTAAACATTGACAGAAAATAATTTGGTATTAAAAAATAATTCTATATCCCACTTCCATGTCTAGCATTTTCATTTTCATTAACCTCATATAAAAAAATGGATCCACTGAAATACAAACTCAAACCCTAATAATATTAATAATGGGGATAAAATATGAAAATATCATCAATTACAACTATATTTTTATACTATTCTATAAAAATTAAATGGCAATAAAATTACTCATCCATAGAAGGACAACCACCCTTCTATAACAACTAATTTAATAATGAGGAAATAAGTCACACCATGAGGTTTTGAATTTTATCCCACTCTATTTGTTAATAAACAATTCCACAATTTTTCTATTCACCCTTAAATCACTATTTAATCCACTTCTAACCTCTCCAACACTTGATGAAAAAGAAAATGTCCATCAAAATCTAGGGTTCAACATCAAATATATCTCAAATTGATCCCATTCCTTAAAATAAAATCAAAATATCGGAGATAATATGAAAACCAACAGAAAAAACCCTCAAACTTCCTCTCCAATAAGAGTGTCATCCTTATAAAATCACAAAAAAACTGAAGGAATGGTATTAATGACATAAATCATTTATCTCAATGTCATTAAAATATTCATATAACACCATGATCTAAAAGACAATAAATGTATGGATATTGTTGTTTTAGGTATTTTTTAACTCCCATGAATATTATTCTAAACCAGTATTCTTATACAATAGGAGCACAAAAAGGAATGATTCACCCCCATAAAACCATATCTTAATGATCTAGAATAACAAAAAGTCCCACCTAAAACATCATAATATTATAAATTTATATATCATGTTACTAAATTAAATTGGATTCATCATTAATATACATCCATTGTTATAATATATATGTGATGTTGTGAACTATATCATTCCAATTTTCTAGATCCAATGAATACACCACCACACATACTCTCTCGAATAAATTTAATTGTCCATAAAATAATGTAGAATGTCTATTGTAATTTTGGAAAATATCCTTTCCAAGATAATGGAAACCATAAAACTTTTATTATAACTATGCACAAACTCTGGGTTTCACATCCTTTGTTCAATCTATAATTTCTGATGGTCATGTGCTGTAATAGGAAAAAAAATCATTTATAAAATATTAACCTCTAAAAATATTTGTATAGTATAATATATAACATTATCCTTACAAATTGAAAAATAAAACATCTAATATTGATAAAGAACGCTAAAAATATAAATAAAATAAATAAATTTAATAAAAAATAATTCTGAGGAAATAATCATAGGAAAATTAACTTTATTATTAAAAATTAATTTTCATGTTTCATAATGTCCATGAAATATCACAAACATAAAAAAAATTAATTCCAAAACAATCTATTTGAATCCTTATTTTATATTTCAAAATGATATATTATTAAATTTTGATAGAATATGGATTTCATGAATAGTAAATTAAATATGACATATTTATTGATAGAATAATAATTCTCTACCCGTTAGAATAGTTGTAGAACAATAGGAATAATAACTAAATATTGAAATTGTAATCAAACTATTGCAATATATAAAATTCACAAAAATTAGAATTTAAAATTAGAAAATTATATATGTTTAGAAAAAATATTTTAATTAAATCATTACATAATAAATATTAATTAAACATAATATAAATATAATCGTTTTCAATATATAAACTATAATGATTGGTAAAATAAATATTTTTTAGGAAAACATTAATATTATAATTCAGAATTATTTTTCAATTTAATGATACATCATGTCATTAATTTTCAATCATTAAATAATTATAATGGATCATAAAAAATATTAAATTCATCCTTGATAAAGAAATATTATTTATATGATATGAATTTTTTTCCAAGAATGAAATAATTTAATGTTATATTAAATTTAATCGAATTTATAAATTAAATGTTTTAAAATGGAATATATTTTTAATATAATATTGTTACAACATAATATAGTATGAATTTTTCATTTTTAATAAAGAATATTAATTTTCAGTGAATAGTATAATATATTCTTTTTATTAATATTTTTTGTTAATGACATCTTCATTATATAAATATGACTTAAATACATTATAAATAACATTTAAAGACATAAAAATATATTATAAAGGATGGGGCAGATTACTCATTTATTATTAAAGCAAAGAACATAAAAATATATTATATGTGTATAACATTTCATTCAATTATAATGAGCTTTTTTTTTCCGAACATATAATTCAATTTTCAAAACTAATGTTATATTTTACCAAAATAAAATAACTATATTAGATTTATTACATTATTTAATGTATTTAAAATAAAAATTTCAGTTTCTGGTATTTAAAAAATATATATTTTTAACCATTAGATTGATCATACACTAATAGAAGTCATAGTAATCAGTACATTTCAAAATATCATGAATAAAATAATAAAATTTAGAATAAATTATTTTAAAATTAAAATCCATATTTTCTATATAAAAACACCACATCAACCCCAATATCATCCCATCTAAAAAACGTTCTCATTCCAAATTATTATAAAACCCCATCTATAAACTCCCCAATCCATGTCTCCAAACACATGGTGTGACCAAATGTTTCAATTTTAAAGGCCTTAGGTTCAATATAATGGTGGCCACTCAAGGGGAAAGGTTAGGTTTTAAAAACACTTGTTTTTTCATTTTTTTTATTATATAATCTCTTTTTTTAAATAATATACTTTAAAATTAATGTTATATTGTATTTTTTTAATAATTTATTGTGTTACAAGTGAAAAAAAATTTCAGGTTATCTTTTTTTTATGTTTTCATAGAAATATCATTATCATTTAGGAATTGAATTCTTGTAATGTGAATGGTAAGGAATTATTTTTCTCTTATGAAAATCAAGGCTATTCCAAAAACAATAATCACAAAATATAAAATAATAATAATATTATAAAATTAATATTATTCAGGAGTAATAAAATATTAATGATGATACAAATATTAATTTTTAACAATCAACATCATTTTGAATCACCTAATATAATATTGTAAAATAATATTATTTACCATTTCATGAATAGTGAACCATTATCACTACTATAATGATATAAATCATATCTCACGAACCTCTCACATATAACGGATCCATTTGATGGATCCATTTTTCTGTTATAACTTCATTAATGTGGTTTTGAAACCATTAACCAAAAAACCTCTAAATATTCAACATTGATAATATCAGTTTAATAAAAAAATAAATCATGATAAAAATACATTATAATAAATAAAATTTAAATTTAAATTTTTATAATGACACTAATTTTTATATCTTAGATGATAGTGGACTATTTTATACATGTTGGGACTCAATATAAGGGAAGATCCCCACATTTTCTCATTTCTATGTTCAGTTTTTCCCATAATATTACATCTCTTTTTCAGATTATCTAAATTTTTTTTCCTTCTAGGATATTAACATAGCATTAAATTATATATAACACTCCATTCTCAGTTTCCTCTATCATGTTGTCATTCTCCCCCTAATTTCCACTCCAATATTTAATTTGACATTAATAATGCGTAAAGACCCAATTCTTGTTTATTTTCTTGTTCCACTCATATAATAAATATTTAAGTTATCTAATTTCCAAAATCCCAAAATTTTATAAAATAATATTTTTATATATTTAGGGTATTTTCAAACAATAAAAATTTATCTATTTTTAATTACTTTCTTATATTCTGACCAAATATTGATAAATGGGTTTGTTTGATAACATCTAAATTACTTTTTTCTAATGATTTTACTTAATATTTTAAAACATATTATCCATTTTTTGGTAATTAATTTACCATTAATAATTAATATATTTTTCATTATGGACCCTTCATTATAAAATAGTTCTTTTTAGGATTTAGGGTTTTATTAGGTTACATAATTTTTTCAAGCAGCTTCACATTAGGTGTCTGTTTTATATATGTTTCACTTCCATGTTGCTCCCATATGAGGGACTTGTTTTGATGATTAGTTGGACTAAAATAACACATCCATTAATTTTATATGTGGTAATTATGTATATCCATTTTTCCAAAATTTTACACATTGGAATGAATAATAAAATTATCAATAAATTTTTCTAAAATACCCCTTACTATATAAACACATCTCCTCCATTTTCTACCAATAATTAAAAACTCTTCCCCTTGAGAATGATCCAAAAAATAATCTATAAAAACCATTATCGAGATTATTATTCTATTAGAGTGACTATAAGTCCAACCTTTAAAGGCTTTCAACTTATTTCAAAATATTCTGCTGAAGATGCATGTAATGGGTTTCCAAAAAAATCATTGTATTATAATCAAAACATCTCTATAATTTAGCATACAATTAATGGTATCTAAAAAAATTTATATTAATACTCAAATGTTTGAAAATAATAATTATTTTTCATAGGATCATTGTAATAATGAGTAGGGTGGGAGGGGGTTGAATCAATGCATGTATTTTTATAACATTTGAAAATAATGAAATTTTACCTTTGAAAAATATTAGTGTTATTTAACCAATAATTTTTTACAAAAATACCAAAATAATATATGTATAAGAATTTTATTAAGGGGCAAAATATTTACAAGTGTCTTCCTAACTGCGAGGACCTTTATCTTTTCTTGGGATACACCCATCAGTCCATAGAAATTCAGTATTATAAAAGTGGGAATACAGCATTGATCCACCTCTTGGTAGAATCCCATATTATTGAAGGTATTAAAATACTAAATACCATAATTATCCAATTTTTTTCATAACAAATTATCAACCAATAAATACGTATCTTTAAAAATAGTAAAGAAAAAATTCCTAATGAAAGACCATTGTATTCCCTTCATCTAGTAATGTACATATTATGAGCCATCATATTTTATTAGGAATGTCTATTTAGTGTGACACATTCAAACTATGACATGTTATAATATTAATTCAATATGTCTAGAAAATAATTATACCAATTGTTTTTAAATGTAGCTGGTATTTCTGATACATAATATGAATCCATAATTCTCTCATCATATCCTCAATTACATACCACTAAATGAATCCCTCCATCTGTATTCATACCCAAATAAAAGTTTATAACCTTTTCATAAAATCTACATTGAAATTCTTTGGGAAACGTTTAGTGATATAGATTCTTCATCATTTATGATTTTAATATGTATGTATAGTATCAAGAATACTTATAATTATGTACCCCATTTATATAGGTTCCCTATAAGAGGAAAAGGCAGGAAGAAAATTTCACATTCATGTTCATTAAAAATATATTATTATTATTCATTCCCAGATAAATGAAATCCATATAGAATATTCCCATAAAATATTTATTATTTAGGATCATTCATGAAACAAATTGAATTATTCGATGATTCCAAAAATCCTAAAATATACTTCCGATAAAATGATAAGAAAATCTTCAAATATACATGAATTTTTCTAATAAAAAATTAAATTTAATATTTGGAAGGAAACTTTTGGTATTTATGAAAATATATATATGGAAAATATTTTTACTTAATTTTTATAGAAATTGATGAATTTTTTTCTATTTCCCCATGATTTTTTATAACAAAAAGAGACATATTTTTTATCTGCTTTATAAAAGAATTATTTTTATATATATTCATAATAATGACTCTCTCAAATGAAATGATGGTCTGGTGAACCACCTAAAATTTTCTTATACCTATTATTTTTATAATAATTTTATGACCTGTGGAAATAGAAAATGTATTTCAGATAAATATTCATATGATGGATGTATATACAATATATATACAGTTGAATAACTTCCTCTGTAATAACATTACATAATTCCACAACATTCATTGTGATGTATTAGGTTTTTGAGTAGGTCGATATTCCAAACCATTATGATTATTAATGTATGTGTGAAATAGAAACAAGAATTATAAAATTTAGAACCTAATAATGAGCGTTTGAATACTCCAAATCGTTTTATGATGAGGTTTAGGGATCCTAAATTATATCAGAGGTTTTAATGGTTTTCAAAAGTGGTAGGATCCAAAACCCCAATTTCCAAAAATGGAAAACATGGGCACATGGTTGGCTCACGGTCTATCTAAACACGTGTCCTCGACATTGAGGCATGTTTTCAAAGGGGAATTATTTTTTTACCATGTGGCCTCTTCCAGGGATGACTATGTTTTTTAGATCTTCATAGAAGATTTGCACTATTGGAACATGGTTTAACCAAACCACGTGGCCTAACCATGGGACCTTTTTAAAAGGGGTGACACTTTTGTGTATTGATCACCACACATTTTTCACATAGTATTTTGAATCATGCAATAACCGTGCGAATTTTTTTAAGAAAAATACATTTTTAATTTGAGATCTCTAGGAGTATATATAAACATTCTATCCTACAACACATTGCACCTCTCAGAAGAGGTGGATTAAAAATTCAATATCTATTTATTGGTTTTGAGTCTCCAATATCGGTTGACCTCATATTCAAGATCTTTTGGTGTCTATAGGTTCCTCTCAGTAAGGTATTATACTTATTAACTTATATTTGTCATTTATTTCTATATACACAATGTTAAATTCATTTGTTCACCTTTGTCCTATTTTAATGGAGTTTGTCCATATCAATAAATTCCATAATTTTATCTCAGATTTGAAGATGGAATTCTACAAATGAGAGCCAAAAATAATATGGTAGGTTGTTCATGGATCCCTCAGTAATTTTTATGTTTGAATTGGCGGTTATTTATTAAGTAAAAATAAGTAGGTTTCAAATGATATGTCCATTATTATTTTATTAACACATCTAAACTATTTTATTAATGTTTTGTGTTTCCATTAGGAATATCCTAGTCTGATTAAATCTACTAAAAAGGATATGAATATGTTAACGAACTAAGAAGGTTTGGCAGGTAACATGTTAAATTAGATAATTATATATTTTTTGAATGATATCATTCATGGGAATGTTATGGGCATGGATTTAGGATTGAGGTGACGATGATCATATTGAATGAGGTGATATGGTTCTTTTGGCTGAGCTTGGCCTGAGATATATGGGTTGGTGATGATCACTAGATTGAGGTGACATCAATCATAGAGATTGATGAGGTGAGGTTTTCAGGATGAACCCATGGAATGGGGTACTTGAGATGGTGAAAACCATGAGGGAATTATAACATGTTCATAGGGGAGTGAGGTTTTGTATGAGGCCAATTAGTTATAGTTTGGGGTTTTCTGCTAACCATTTTTTCCAAGAAAAACATTGGAGTCAGGTTCATATAGATAAGACCCAGTTGAAGTGTTGCTGACACACATTGTGGGTGGAAGTAAAAATATATATATTGGGATTGGATATGGGTTTGACCATTGTTTTTGTATGATTAATTCACCCTATAAATATGTATATGACTATGATGTCGTACTAGGTGATATTGTTGAGACCATAGGCTGGGGGAAGAGACTCAAAGTTTTTATTTTAGGATCATTGGAATTGATTATTATAATATAGATATAATAGTACCTCTAGATGTTGAATTTTTTTTATCCAATGTTGATTTATAATGTATTATAGTAATAATCACGCCATTCCATGGGACATTGGGCTGTTGAGAAGATGGAAACGTTCTAAAAATAGGTATGAGGAACGTGAGAAAAATTAATCGGTGATCTGCTATGAAACATGTTACTAGTTTTTGGTAATGTGATGTATCTGATGGGATGAGGTGTAAATGATACATTTATGGGACGTCCCTGATGGCTCTCCAGATATGATACTCCCCATGGAAAACATATTACTTATAACATGGGTCCTAAACATTTTTTATAAATATATACAGATCTATAGTATATTCCATATATATATATATAGGGGTATGCATTCAGTGGTATAATAGTGTTAGCCAAAGTAGGATAATTCTATCAAGTGTTAGGAGATCAAAAAGGAAGTGGATTGGTTATTAAATTTATAAGCATTTCCTATTTAATTATAATTTTTATAGACTGTAATATTATGGATAAATGACATGAATTCATTAGTGGTGGCCTAATGAATTCATAATAACACCCTACTCAGGTCCCTACACACGTGTTTAGTCTTTATATATACGATATCTTGTAAGGGATCAAGACTGGTAGATATACGAAAGTGATCATAGATTTATCTTTTTCATTGGATGGATGGTAGTGGAACTGGTGGCTCCTCTACATTAGGATGAACATTCCTTTGGGCTATATATATACACACATATGAGTATGTTTGTGTGTGTGATCTTATTTTTCACCATCAGAAAAAATGATTATCTAATTTTTATGGTATATAATGGCTTTTTTAGTACATACCATTGCTATTATTAGTTAGAAATATTAGTATTATTTGTGTGTATTATGATTTTATTGAGTTTCACTATTGTTTCTACATTTATAGTCCTACATAAACTATGTTATATAAATATGGAACATTTTTATTATAATAACCAAATGGTATTGTCACCCCATTATCATCTAATTGAACCCTCAGTAATAGTTGGATATATTTGGTGTTGGTGGATGTATGGATAAGGCATAGTTTTCAACTCTCCTAGAACATAGATAATGTGGAAAAATGGACTAGGTTGCTATAAATACGAACAAATAGGATCTCTTTTAGTGTTTCATTGAATCATAAAAATGATATGGAAGAAAATGGTCTTCGCATTTGGCTACATAAAAATGATATAAAATGATTTTCATTTCCATTTTGGTCACACTATTTATGTTATAGTAGACCGGATACTTAGGTGATAGTGAAAATGGGTAATGAGATGTGTATGGGTGCCTCCAAACCCATGAATGGGTGGGAAACCATCATTCTAGGGGAGGTAAATTTATGTTAGGTTTTTATTTGACATTTTTTTGTTTTCCACCTCGATTGGATCACTTTCATGTGATGTTATTTGGTTATTGTTTAGACCCTTTTCCACGGAAGGAACAATATGATTGTTTATGTGTCATGTTAGGAAAATTTGGTGGCATGACATATATATTTACATGAAAATAATTTTTTGAATCATGAAATGTGATAACAATGGTTGGTATGTTTAAAGTGTCAATGTGAAAGATAAATCGTTTCTTACTTCATGTCTATTTTGGTTAAAATCTAGTTACCCAACCATGGTATGTGGTTCTTAATGATATCTATATGTGACTCCATGTGCATGTGATATATGTCTCTGACCTACATAAGGGTAGGAATGGATGATGAAAGAGGGTGAGATGTTTAAAATATCTAAAAATATATAAATAGTGTTTTATTGTATATTATTTTGTTGCAATTCTATACAGTTACCCTTGTTTTATGATATATAACATGGATGATATATGATAATTGACCCAGATGTTGTTTGGTATGGCAACATGATTTCAGTTATGATTTGGAATTTTTGTTCAAGGGAGTTTAAGGTTTGTGACATTTAATGCTTGTAAAATCATTCCCTATCTATAATATATATACAATTATGGTAATTTGACCATAGTATTTTTTCATTTTAGTGATTTCACCTTGTTGGAATTTCATGGAACATAAGGATGGAAGTAATTGGGTGATGTAATAGAATGCATTAAATAACGCCATTCAGGGTTGAGATGAGGCCCTTGATGGTTTCTATGAGGCCCTTGAGTGTCAACATGATCTTGAGCTACTAGTACATGATTGATTATAGGTGGGGTAGTCATTGAAGATGGAGGATTATGGATTATTTCTAGACGGTCATATCAGGAAGAGTGTGGTATGATTCATAATGGCTATTGACATGAGTGATTATGATGATGAGCCCAATAATGGGTATTTTACTCATGAGCTCCAATATCATCACCCCTACCCTTATATGATGGTGAGGATAGACCAATTTTAGTCGACATATTGATCAATTCTATGAACACTATAATAGACCAGCTTGAGACACCACCATGCTGGAGGGTGAAGCTACTAACTTATATTCATAGATTATCATAAAAATGCTGGTGGGATATACATATAGATGTGGGAAGAAATTAAGTGATGTCTTTAAAGTATTTTGAGTCTAGGTTTTTTGATCAATTATTCAAAGAGACCTTGAAGGTGGAAAAATAATTTGTATTGATAAACCTATAATAGGTATATATTCCTATCATGGACTAAGAGACCAAATTCAAAGGCTTGTACAAATATACAAAATATATAGTAGGTTATGACATCAATAATGTTAGTTGATTTGACGATGGATTGTAGAAATCCATAAGGATCCATGTTATTATATCTTAACTAACATCATTCTAATGGGTAGTCAACTTGTTATTCATAGCCATGGAAAACATTATAGACTAGTTTTATTTGATCTAGGATATGACATAAGGTGAGCATAATATTTCTGATAAAGGTTACTATAAGTGATACAATGATGATATTAAGTCATAATCTCATCCTAGAGATATGGTAAGCCCTCATAGAACTGGTTCTTTGATAATTTTCTTCAAATTTCAGAAGTCAGAGCATGTTTGGATCATGTGTTATCGGGTTCGAAAGGACTTGTAGGTAAGTGGTTAGATGGGTAATATTTAATGTTTCTTTTGGAATTCATATTACAAAGCTGGAATCTGGTGATAGGTTTGGAATCATGGAAATGAGATAGGATCATGTGTAGTATGAGACACTAGTAGCTGGGACACAACTGTATGTGTAGTTCGCGGCCTAGATATAGAGACCTAGCAGTGGGGTCAGTTGTCGGTAGCTGATTCACCTCCATTCCGAGGTCATAGGTTAGGTATTCAGACATTAGGCCATGTGCATGATACTGATCTAGAATGTAAAAAGTAGGCTAGGGATCTAACTTTGGTAAGATGTATATAAAAATTGTGGGTATGGACCATTTATTTTGGAATTCCCAATTTTTGTGCATGAGCTTAATGTTTGTTGTATCTCGAATAACTAGTCACTAGGTAGTATGTGGGAATCAGTATGATACATGATACATGTGATGTGGATAGGAATCGAGACTATTATGGCAGTTCACAAACATACACACACAGACACACACACACATATATATATATTACGTGGGATTAATTTTGAGAATCAGCTGAGATGGGATTATGACAGGCATCTCAAGAGATGTGGGACTTGATGTCTGTAAGGTAAAACACATGTATTAATTTTTCACAGGATGAGTAAAAGAATTATGGGATTTAAAGGGATGTCTACTCTAATTGGGGATTCTCTATTGAACCATTAAAATGTTATTATTTTGGATTGAAAAGATATTAGTTAGGTAATTCCAATGGACAGGAGTTCAACAAGGGGAATTAAAAATAAATAATGTAAGGGGTAGACAAGTATGACGTACATTATGTGGGTTTTTTGGTAACATATTTAGGTAAACCGTGAGGTCTTAGGGTTGAGCTATTATAAGGTATAGAGACTTTAATGTCTCAATATTGTAATTAGGTCAAAAATAACAAATTTTTATAATTTTTATGTCTTGTGGATAGACCTTCGTGAAATCTATATATCTGAACATAATTCCAGGTGTTAAAATTATCCGAGGTATTTTCCATATGTTTTTAAATTCAAAAATATCTCAATGATCATTTGAATGTGTTTTAAAATCATAGTTCTCTGAATACATTATTTCAGGATGGGGAGGATAGGGGTGCACAATTAGTGAACTTTCTATCAAACAATGTGACCCCAATCATGATACCTTTTTCAAATATGAATAATTTATTAAATGCTACTACCCATACTATAAATCACTTTGGTTCCTATAGGTAATTATAGATGGATTTCAAAGTAATTTCATTGTTTTATGAAACCATATTTCCAAACCATGTGACCTTTTTAAAATGGGAGAACCTTTGGACAGGGAAAATCACATAGTGGGTGCATAAATATCCAAACCATGTGATAACCACGATTCCTTTAAAAGAATCCAAAATGTCCATTTTCATGTAATTAATTTAATAGGATCTATACTCTTTATCTCCTATAAATAATGACCTATTCTAGGCAGTGGAGATCAAAATACTCTCCTCCTATAGTCTTTGAGATTATGACCTCATTTGATCTCTGATTCATGATTTGTTGGTGGATATGGATTCCACTCTATAAGTAATTCTAATTTAAAAATTTTATTACTAAATTACCATTCCATATATAATTCTATGTATGTGTGATACCTATTTTCTATTTTAATGGTGTTTATCTATTACTCATATTTATCTTGTTTTGGATCATATTAGAGGCCGACATTCAATGAGTGAGTGCCTATGATTTATGGTAGGTGGTTCCTTATTTTATATTTAATTTTATGGGTGTTATGTGTTGTGTTATTTAATAAATACATATGGGTTGTTTTATAGAGATCCAAAAGTAATAAATTCTCCCCTATAAATTTTAATATTGATATTTTGGGATTCCATTGTGTATGTCCTACTCTAATTAAATAGGAAAATACATGTAAGGGAATTTTGACCAACTATGAATGTTGGGAAAACATCCAGTTAAATTAATTAACTAAATTGATTATAAATTTTAGGTTTCCAAGGGAACATAAAGGAAATTTCGTAAGGATTTTGTGTGTTGATGATCACCAGGGCTATGAAAACAAGGTATGTCAAATTTCACTTGGCCAAAAATACATGGGGTAATGATGATCACAAGGTTTAGGCAATAATGTTCATTATTATTGAAGGGAAAAAATCATGTGGGAAGGTCATAGAAATGTTTGGAATGTTTTGTTTTCCACAATACTCTATACTATTATTATTAGCAGAGATTGTTGAGCATATTTTTTTTCAATAATAATTTATCTTTTTATGATGATTTTTATTCTCAAAAATACCATTGTTTGTTATTATAATGACTTTACATTGAATATTTTTTAGGGAATTAATATTCATTATGGTTATTTTTTGGAATAATATTTAAAAATTTAATCATCATGGAATATTTGAAAAGTGTTTTGAAATAATTTTAGCATGTTCTAGAAATAATGTTCATACACTACGTTGAATAGCGTAGAGTAAGGATAAAATTCTAAGTTTACATTATGGGAGAACAGAAAAGTATGGTTAATCAACTATACATTATCAGAAAAGTCTGGTAAAGGAACCTTACATTTGTAATATCAGAAAAAATATAGATGAAGAATCTTACGCAAGAATGGAACCTTATGTTTTCTTCACACACGATTGGTTCATTAACCTTACTTTTATAATGAACCATATGTTCTATCGAAAAGTATAGATATTTTATCTTAAGTATTGCTAAATATGATAGTATGTATAATATATCATACAGTTAAAAGTTGAAGAGTAATTTATCGATGATCATCTTTACGTTCAAAATCAAACTTACATTTGATGAATAGATCATCAACCCTACGTTTAGCATCAGAGATTTAAGACATGATTTTATCCTGCAATGGTTTTTATACAGAATACTAAAATGATTTCAAGCTAGATTCAAAGGATGATATTAAAGCAAATTTTGACTTATTTAAAGATGTTTATTTCTGAATAATGGATAAATTTAAGGGTATGATTTCTTTCCTTTTATTAAGGGATGTAACGACTGATCTGTTATTCAAAAATTTTTATATCACTGTTCATACGGGGACATTTGTGGATCTAAATGTGAAAGTAAAATTATCATTTTTATTCTTTATAAATATATTTATTTTGAATTACATATATAGAGAAAAATCATGGTGAAAAAAGTTTAAGACCAATATCTTTATTTTCCTCACCTACAATTTTTACAGAGATATACGAGTCACACTGACCTACTGTTACACAGATCTATCAGGATAAGTTTTTCTAAGGAAAAGGAAAAGGGTTTAATATTATTATTCTACCATAAAGACTTATCATTAATATTTTTTTAAATGTTTCTGATATTATATCTATATGTATTTGCAACTATATTAACTCAAAACTTCTCTTACCTGATGAACATCTTTTCTGAAGATGATGATCTATCTACAGTTAGTTGTGTGCTAGTGGAACTACGAAGAAAAACTAGAATGCATTTTGAGAAAAATAAAATTTTCAATTTCAGTAACTGGATTCTCATACTAAGCTATGTATTTGGTTCTTTGTATGAACCAGAAGGCTCTGTTTTAGCCTTATCTTTTAAATGGTGTTAGCTGCCTGCACTTAGTTGTGAACTGTCTGCAGATAAGAGGACTAGATAGTAAAAATCACCAACTCATGGAATAGGTCAATTTTTGAGTGGACTAGGAAGTTTCTATTCCCCCAACCAGTATACATCAGTGCATCCTTCAAACTGTTTATTTTCCACTACAAAAACATTTGGATTATTTTAAAGGACATATTTGGATGTAATAAAGTTTATTGAAGAAAATTTTTAAAGACACAATTCACCACCCTCTTGGAATTATTTGGTATAACCTGATCCAACATGACAATGATTCATTATATGGTGTTCACCAACAATAACTAGTGACATATTTTATGGGGAATGAGGTCTTTGATGACATATCATTGGTATTGTTTTATATTTTCACTTACTATTGTTGTTCCACATGTCGTTGGAATTATATTAACCTTGATAGGACCCTGTTGCAGTGGTGTTGACCACTTTTGTTTCATGAAGGCCACTTTTGAGATCAAATATTATGGGATACAGTTGAATATCTATTATGAAGAAGGTTATCACCATTGAAAACCATTGTTGATGGCGATGGAACATTTAGTGATGGTGTTCATACCAGTTGTTGGGGTTATGATCACCATTGTATTTGGGGACAATGTACTAGGATTATTTGAGGATGGATATCGTGTTACCTATGTACATAATTTTTTTGAGTTAATATAAATTTATTATATTTTGGGTAATGGGTCTCATCATGCATTTGGACACCAGGCAATTGATCCTTGTGTTAATTTATGAGCAGAGGTCTGAGGTAAAAGGGATTTATAGATTGGTGGGTTTTTTGGACACTAGATACTTGTTGGGTGTCATATGTGTTTTCATATGGAAAAAGTTATTGGTGATACAATAATGGGATGTGTCTGAGTGATATTCTAATATGATCCTATTTAGAGGACACTTGGGAATTATTCCATGGGTCCTCAACACATTAATATATATATATATATATATGTGTGTGTGTGTGTGTATATATATACATTTACTGTATTCCATATATATATTTTTGTGAACATGTTCAACGATTTACAATTGTTTGCTGAAGCAGGTTAATGCTTCTTTATTGTTTATTAGGACATGGTATGTCAGCTATGTAGTAAATGTAAATGTATTTTATATTTATTTATATTAAATAAACACTATAAAATTATGAATTTAATAGTAAATACATTGGTGTAAGCCAACTAAGTTCATAATCACACCCTACTTAGGCCATCAGGGTTCTTTTAGACTTTATTTCATTGATACCAAGTAATGGATTAGGCTCGGGAACTAGACCATAGTGATTGTATATGTACGTATTGATGGGATGGATGGTAGTGGACTTGGTGGTTCCTCTGAATCAAATTAGAAATTCTTTTGAGATAGATATATATGTACATATATATAATATTATTTTCATTTTATGTTCAACCATGATTCTATGCATTTAATGATCTATTAACAAATGTTTTATGTTCTAAAATTCTTTTTTTCATTGGACTTTTTAATAAAATTTCAATTTATTATTCCTCTAATGGATTTCATTGTTTCATCTGTTGTTATGGTCCCTCTTATGATATTATATATATATGTACCATTATTATTATAAGCTCATGATGGTAGAGTTGACCCAATATCACCTAATCAAGACCTCACTGCTTTTCAAAAGCCTTTGGATTATAGGGTGGTATAGCTATGGCCTAGTGGCCAACTAACCGAAATAATATATTTTGTGTAATAATGAGTAGAATTGCTAAATAGATCTACATATAACATTTTTATGGAAAATAAATGTGTGGGATGAAACATAACACATGACTATTATCTAATTTTACTTATTTCTCTCACCCAGATAAAAATGGATTACTATATTGTTTCAAATTCTAAATACATTGGTCATCTTAATATTTTTTATAGGACATACTAACAATATTTATCAATTTCATTTTATCCTTAAAATGTTCATTAATATATAATTATTTCAAATTTTTGAACATTTTATTTCATTATCATTTATATAATATATAAATCCAAGGAAAACATGTATTTCCAATCAAGGTTGTCTTATTATTTTATATTGGATCATATTGTGACTTTCTCAATTTTCTCAAAATATAGAAACCATCATTGTGTGGAATGTATTTTCAGAATATTTTATTTAGAATTTATATTCACGTAACTTCTACATACATCGTCTTATTTTAGGATCTTATTCATGATTTTTAAAACCATTAATAGACATGATAACTTCATCATAAATTATTAGACATATATATGAAAAATTCTTCTTCCTCCAGAACACCATAATGAAATATTCAATATCTTCCATTCACCTATTATAAAAACAATATTTATAAAATAAATTTGTCTAAAAATATAAAACATATATTAGTAAACATAAATACTGATCCTTAATGATTCTTTTTGTTTTATGAAAAAATTAATTAATTTTTTTGGAAAAAATAATATTTCATCACTAAAAAATAATCTAAATACATTTTATCTCAAAAAACTATTTTTAAAAAACATTCATCTAATTGCACCATTTCACATAGAGAATGTCTTTAATCCAAATTTCTCTACATATTAATTTTTCTTGTAATTTTATCCATCAATGATAAGTTATTTTTATGTTATGAAAATCGAAACTCACCTTTTTTTATTCTTTTTTTCATTCTCTCCCCCTTTTATGTAAAACATACCTTGAAATTCACTAAAATGAAGGAAAATCTTGCTTCCCCTATTTTTGGAAAATGATTTACATATTATACCATGTTTTCAAGATAATATGAATCATAGATAGAGAAATATTTGAAATATTTTAATAGATAATTGTTATATATTAGACATGAATTTTCAAACATAATTCCAGAAATACCTTTTTTGGAAAGGCTTTTTTAAAAATAAAAGAAATTAAATACTTTTAGATTTATTTCAACATAATATATCCCCAAGAAAAAATTTAG
This sequence comes from Viscum album, assembly GCA_963277665.1. Lineage (NCBI taxonomy): Eukaryota > Viridiplantae > Streptophyta > Magnoliopsida > Santalales > Viscaceae > Viscum > Viscum album. Next base: position 1,004,117,015 of record OY728119.1, on the reverse strand, counting down.
TATATTGAAATGATGACAGATATTTATTTATTTTTCACTCAAATATTGTAAATATTTTTTAAATGACCAATGGAACTCTGATTATCACAATGAATCATCAATGGTATAAAAATAAAAACCCTAAAATATTCCAACAAAACATTCAACAAAATCATTTTTCTACATTATTGTTTGGGGTAAAATAATCATCTTACATTGTGATTAATGAGACTGAACTCATATTCTTATTAACTTAGGTCATATAACATTCTCCCTTGAAAAATATTTCCCTTTAAATTTACTTTATATCATTTCAATATTTATCACAATCATCAAACTTGTGATCAATAATGTTTAGATGAAAAAATATATTGTATAAAATTCCATAAGAAAACATTCCTTATATATATATGAGAATTTATTTTTCGTTGTGAATTTGTGATTTTTTTGGATAAATATGATATCTAGTACATAATTTATGGGAATGACTGATGTTAGGACATATGGTTATATTATTGAGAAAACATTATATCAACATTATAAAATCATTGTAGTTTACACATTTCATATAGTAAAATTTAATTTTTTTTAATCCAACTAGTATGGGACTAGAAACATCATTAGAGTCTTCCATGCTAAAATTTGATAACTCCATTCAATAACTTTTTATGATTTGAAAAATTACATTTCCATATTTATGATTTATAGGCCCATAAATAATGATATTTCAATATGTATTAACATTTCATAAAATTTATTCATTTCGTCAAGAATAAATAAAAAATATTATTATCTATCTTATAAACAATTATCTATATAAATCATAAAAAATATGGTATCAAAGATCATATCCTTTAAATATAAGTTTTAATGAACATTCCTGTTATAAAAAATCATATTTTTCAAGAGGTTATCGCATTTTTATTACCAATATCATGAATATCATTTGAACTAATAAATTATTTCTTTTATTTTCATTCATTTGATCCGTCATTTTAGCTTAGGAAACCAAATCAGAGACAAATGAAAACATCTTAAAAAATTTATCTATTCATTAAGGGTAACTCTATGTCCATCTATTAAAATTTATTACCATGATGTACAACAAATGTATATAAAATTATGATACTTTCCAATATCAAAATAATAAAAAAATTTATTAAAATAAATTCTTTCCACTTATGACTTACAATTGAAAAAATATAATTTTATATTTCTTTGAACTTCTCCATGTTCATTTAGTTTGATTCTATAAACCCTCTTTACCCAGAAATATTAGTTATTTTCAGACAGGGAATAAGATTTCATGAGTAATTATTTTTAGTATGTTATAACTCAACATTTATAGCATCAACCCCATCAATATTTTCCACTAATTCTGAAATATATTTTTGTTTAACATATGATATTAATTTTGATTGATTTTCAAATCATACAAATCTTGTAATTTGAATCAGATATTTCAAAATTGAAATAATGTTATTATATTCAACTTGTTTTTTTGTTATGAAATTTTAAAATATTTTCTTTCTATTACTTTACCATAAATATGATTTTTAAATTTATTCATTCCCTTTTTTGATATAACCATCATCTTCACACTTGTTATTCTCATTGGAATCCTTTAATTTAGAATTCACACCATTTTCAACAGCATTTGTTAAGAGAGTTATATTTTTATCATATTTATATCAATGAAATTAAAAAAATTATTTAATAATTTATTATTAATTTAATAACATATTTAATTCATGGAATAACACATTACAATTATTCCATTAGTTTTTTTATAAAATTTTCACAGATCTTAATTTTGTATCATTGGAAAGAAATAACATCCAAGAACCAAGAAATATCTCTCTAAATGATTTTTATAATAAATTATCTTTTATGAGTTATTATTGACTTCGAGCGCAAAAAACATATATTTTCTAAATTTAAAACAATACAAAAAAATTTAATCAATAACTATTTAGGATGTTTATATTTATTCATTATACTTATTCTTTTTTCCACCAAATATATGTTTTTTCATTTCAACTATTTAATTTTTTATTGGTATAAGGAGAACTATATTGTTTTTTAATTCCATATTTCATCAGGTAATATTCAAAATAATTACATTTGTACTCCATTCCATTATCAGTTTACTATTTTAGAATATGAATTTCTAACTCTTTTAAACATTCATCTATAAAATTAGAACATTTCAACATCCGTTTATTTATTATTTTGAAAAATAATTTTGGTCATTTGATTGAAATAATAATTAATTGTAATAATGAAGAAAATATACTTTAAATGATTGATATATAATAATCCCATTAATAGCAAAATAAATATCATCAATATGTCAAGTAGTTGTATTGGAATATTCTTATTTCTTTTTCAATTCATCTTCCATATCTAAATTTAAATACAAACAAAATCTTGTTTTCTATTCAGTAGTTGAATTTTTTTATACCATATAATTTAAAAAACATAATTTGGTTTTTAAGATGCACCATCCATGATTCTCTAATGTATTTTTATTATCATCCCTATTATAATAAAAGTTACAATGTTCTCTAATCTTAAAGAGATTTGTGAATATTCTTTCTCCACTAAGGACAAAAATACCATCTTCCATGCATCAAATGATACCTGAAATTTTTTATATATAACTTATTTATATAAATTAGAAATTTTTTTATTCACTATGTTTGTCTTATTTAACACAATTAATAATTAAATATTAATTTCCTTTAATTTTTTATCTTTATTCTATGTTTTCTATATTCATCTTATCTTTAAATAATTTTCTTTTACAAAATAAAATTACCCTCCTTCAATGTTTTTAATTACATTTAACATAGTCAAATCACATCTCATATGCTTGGAACGAACTCTATCAATAATACATGTTTTTTTCATTTTCGTTGCATTTATAGTATTATAAACAATAAAGAATATTTCTTCAATGATCCTATTTCTTGATTTTGATTCTATAATAATAAATGTTTTCATATGATATGTTAAAAAATAATTATAAAAGTGACATATTTGGTCATATATTCTATAAACATCTTCAAAATTGCAAAAATAATTATTTAAGGAATCAATAAAAACTCTTGTGGGTTTTCTTTTCATTCAGTATTCATCTATGGAATGATTCACTTTGTTATTATAATATTTATCCATATAAACTCATAAATAAGTCTAAGAAGAGTCCTATTTTTCCAAAAATTATATAAATTTTACTAAACACACTACATAAGTAGAAATTCCTACATAGTCTATGTCTTCTATAGATATTAAATATTTCCATAGAATTTTTGTGTTAAGGTATGGATCATGTTTTAAATTGTGTATATTTATAGCATTGGAATAATTTTATTTAATTTTTTCCATCAATACCATTATTATGATAGATATATCACATCTTATAAAAGTAAAAATATTCCTAAAAATATTTTATGACACCAAAATTATTAGTAAAATCATACAATCTTCTACTTTTTTGTGTGAATATTTAAAATGATTCTTGTTGTGATAATTATCTACAAATTGAGAATATCTGAATTTATGTATTATTCATTATTGAAATATATTTCCATACATATATTGGAAATGGGAACCTAAAAATATTTGGATTTCTTTATATAGGGTTTATATTCCATTGTTGTCAATTTATTATGGAGAGTTTATGCTATATTTCCTTATTCATTAACTTTATGTTATTGGTTTATGAGCTACCATATATAATAATAATAAAATTTAATGAAACATTTAATTCCTTTACAATACTTTCCATATTATTACATTATTATATTGATATCATTATTTAGTTTATTATTCTTCTCCAAATATAATATATGTTCTGATCTAATATGATATTCATTTTATGTTTCTTCTGACCCTTCTTCTTATTCTACACCATTTGAAGAATGTTTCTTTTTATCATAATTTTTAATGAATGATCTGATTTTTTTTCAAATTAAAATTCTGAGATTTTTTTATTACAATCATATTTTAATTTTTTAATATATTTACATTGTCGATAACCATTCTACTTTTTTGTATCATATTTATTTATCTTGTTCTAATAATTCAACTGATTATCTTTATAAGTAACAATATTCATTGGGAAGCCATATAAAAAATAAAACTAACTAATCACATGAAGCATTTTAGTTTATGACATCCTCTATAATTTCCTATTCCACTTATATTTTTTTAGATAAGATAAATGATCCTTTCATTCATTTAAAAAAAATTATCTTCCAAATCATAGATGTGAACATTATGTGTATAATGTGTTTTAATTTATATCAAACAATATGAATCCATTTCAAACATAATATTCGTTTTTAATTCCTTATATTATTCGAATATCATAGTATATAATAATTATTTTCAATTAATCCAAAGAAAATTCATCATTATTTTCTAAACATGAGATTTTAGAGTAAACCATGATTGGTAAGTTTCTCCTTTGTTTCATGACCTTAGTATAATCATTAAGAAATATATAATTCCCCATACAATAAATCTATCTTCATTAACTCTATAAAATTACTCATCAATAGTATCATCATCTCCCATTTGGATATATTAAACCATTATTAGAAATATTTTTAACTTTTCCTCTTTCACTTTGGATATTACCTAAGATATACATTCATGTTTGTTTCTTGTCTCCATAGATTTTTTATACTTCATTACCATCATGAAATAAAATTTATTTCATAGACATAAGTATGATATTTCTGGATTTCCAAAAAAATACAATGCTACCCTTTTCAAAAATTATCTTAGGATCATATTTTCCGTGGGTTGAAACCCAAATCATTATGCAATAGTGGCCTCCCAGATATGTGAATGAAAAGAGGGTATCAAATTGGTTCTCCATCATGATTAATGTTTCTATAATATGTTTGAATATGTTTACTGTTGTCTGAATTGAAAATTTAGATGATAAAAATCTATAAGGTATCCTCTAACCACTATGTTATTGGGGGCTGAATCAATGCATTTATTTTTTTTCAAATTTAATACCTTATGAAATATTAAAACTGGATATTTTTAGATTTATTTTATTTCTTAAACATGTATAAAAATATAAAAATAATTAAAATATTGAAATGTAAAAATGTAATAAAATATTTATATGGTAGGAATTTAGTTTGAGAACCTACATCTTTACCATGGTGTCTCTCATCAATCCACGGTAATTCACTTTGAAGATGGACTTAATATAAATCTAATCCAAGTGAAATTACCCTCTAATTCCTTAATAGGTATAAATATACTCAATCCTATCAATATACAATTTATTTCTTAAAAAAATGAATTCCATAAAAGATTTAACTTTGTAAACGTATCACCACAATTAATAATATACATTGTCTTCCTGATTCCCTTAGTCTGGAAATGTCCATCCAGTTCACCTTTATAGATCTGGTGGAATTTTATTTGATGATCCTCACGAATGGTTAACCTATTTATAATATATTAAATTTCAATTAATAATACAGTATGTCTCACTATTTTTATGAAAATTAAAATTGGTAATTTTTGATACACATTCTATTTCTAGAATTCATTAATCTCATTGTTGATTAGTTGTTGTTGATCAAAACATATTTTTATTATTCTCATCCAAATATTTTTGTGGAACCATTTCAATAAATTGAAATTTATATTTGGTTTGAAAAACAGAATAAAACAATTCTACAATGATTTTTCTATTCACGTGTATGAATAGTTTCGATGACACTTGTACATTTTCACACCCATTAAATTGGTTCTCCCAAATAGGAAAAGGAATGATACCAGTTTTACTTTCCCACTAAATTAAATTCAATAATTAATAATTATAGGTTAAATTTAATTAACTAGTATTCTTTTCAACACCTATTTAATATTTAGTAACATTCTTGAAACATAGTATATTGTTTAGTAAATATAAATTTCCTTGAATTTATTAAACATTGTACGTTACGATGATCATAAAACATATCTACTTTTTATAGTTACAATACAATAGAATAATTGAATTCTATGTTCAACCTTTTTGGAAACGTTGTTAAGAATTTTTTCCAGTTTCCATTATGAACTTCCATCCTTTTCAATGATTTTTCCATGATTTTTACAATTGAAATATCAACATCTCCAATTTTATAAATCCATATTAACTTTTTTTCCTACTGATAATTGATAAAATTATAACTCATTTAGAAGGTTATTCTTGTCAGTAATATTTATATTTTCTTTGACTAATAATTTACATAATCATCCTCTAAGTGATTATCATATGGAATACTTTTTTAGAGATCCTTTACTAATAGATGTATGTATAATAAAAGTATATATGATATCCTTCTTTTAGTAGTTCTGTTCCTAACACCCCAACATTGGACTTCATGAAATTTATTAAGTGAATAAATTTTTGTGGGTTGAAAAATTATAAATTCTCTCAATATACCCTTTCTTGTTCCACTACACCAACTAAACATGGTTTACTATATTGTTACAACTTCTATATAATTTTTTCACGTGAAATATTTTTTATTAAGTGCAGTGGTTGGATTTATCTTCTTTATTTCTCCCTATGAATTTTCATATATATTTAATTTTGACTTATTTTTCATCTTTGTATTTATTTTTCAATTTATAGAACTAAAAAATAAGTAATAACTAGTTCATATGCTCTAGTTATTGTGATGATCTTCAACTTTTTTCATCTACTGATTTTTTAAAACTTCTCCAAACTCATTCACTTTATTTTTGTGTAGTGATTTTTCATAGAATTTCATATTGAATTTGGTTTAACTTCCCTTAAAAAACATCATCCAATATCATGATCATTATCAAGATCTTTAAAATATTGAATGAAAAACATAAAAGTGTTTGACATTGTTACAAATATTCTGAATAAGCTATTATATTCTATGAAAACATCATCACAAAACATTAAGATGATTTTATTTATGTATTACAAATAAACATTTGATAAAATTATGTTTCTAATAAATTCCATACATTTTAATGACAAAAACAACAATGATCATGGGAACTAATTATTAGTTGATTTTTACGTGTTACTATATCCTCTCAAATGAACATTATACAATGGGTGTTTTATACATCCTGAATAAATGATTATATATTATTTTTCATCATTTATCTTGATTGATGTTCAGAAAAACAAATATCATGATTTAATATGACATAATGGTAACAAGTACCACTTTTATGATTCTCTATTAGTACTCTTTGAATTATATTATTGATATTTAAAATAAATAATCCGAGTAGTTTTTCATTATCTAATACAATATTATCAAGGAATTATATTTGAATATTAATTATTCCCATAACTATTGAACATAATAATGTATATAATGATATAATAAATATTACTAGAGTCATATAGAGCATATGGATCAATTTTATTATGACCTCTATAAGACCCTCACCTTCTTGGAACCTTTTGACTGTGTTTATATAGGGCATGTGACATGACCTCTAGCACACCAACTCAAACACTAGAGACTAATAAACTGAAGAGGGGGTTTATAGGGTTACTATGGAAAGAAAATACCCTAATTTACTAGTAAAAAATCAAAATTATCATATATTTTTTATAATAAATGAAAATGTTATAACCCAAATAATATAAAATAATGTTAGAATATACGAAATGTTGAGTCATATAGTAATACATTGCATATGAACACCCATAGGGTGATAAAATATATAATAAATAAAACTATTAAAATACTAGGATGTTATGATAGTGTTAAAAAGCCTCATCCATAACTATTCAAAAATCCCATTCAAGGAAGTCCCGAAAAATCTTGAATCTTTAATAATTTTCCCTATGTATACCTACAAACATGAGGTATTTTATTATAATAATGTTTTAGGGCCTAGCATCATGTGTGTGAGTGTAATTTAGTAGTCCATCAATAATGGATAACATAACATAACATAACCAATACAATATTTTATGAACAATATTATATGTTCAATAAAATTATTATATGTAAGGCCAATAAAATAATTGACTCATATCCTTCAGTTCTAAAATGAAAACTAATATTGAGAAAACCTATATCAGTTTTTCGAAAATGCATCATTGCATAAAACATACGACACTATGGGGGCCATGTCTAGTATGCGAAGCATTTTTTGAGTCTTGATCATATAGGTAATCATCTTACCCTTGATCCATATCTAATAAATAATATTGATCAATTATCTCACCCAAAAACACAATTTATATCATTCACATCAGTGAAAATAGATCACCTTATAACTATATAGAATCATAAACCTAGGGGAATCTCAAGTCCCTTAAGAACCACATAAGTAATATCAACCCTGAGGAAACATTGATTACCCAAGAAATATATTAGAAACATACCACAAGGGGGAATAACAAACCATAGCCCATGTAACAAATTATTAATACATGGGGACAATATATCATAATGGTGCCATAAACCATTTTTAAATATAAAAAATACTTGTATATAAACATACACACTTATTAAATACCATGAGGATCATCCTCTCTAGAGCGTCAAGTAACACCACCTGATTTTTTCATTTGCTAGAAATCAACACATATTTCCTTGATAGGACTACCAAACGCACAATATAGACCTGTCACATCATCAATTCGGTATTACCTTAGATGATCCTCTTGTTTTATTTTGGAACCATATTTCATAAATAACAATTCCCTTATAATATCTATATGAATCATGAAATAATTATTTATGATCCCAACAATGGTCCCTAATATCATAAAATGGTCAAAAAACAATACAATTGTTAATCCATCTCATTCTCATTACAAAAAAACCTTCATTTAGAGGGAATACAATTCATAAAATAACATTGAAACACTTAAATCATCAAAATAATCACTTGAAATTCCCGAGTATTAACACATTACAGTGATAAAAAATTTACAATAACAAATCTCAAATATTCCTTGGTCTATCCTCTTTAGAAAACAAATATCAATATTCCCTCTTATGGTATTTTTACCAAGGTACTTAGATGTTAGTGGGGGGGAGAAACCCTATATCCACTCTATAAAAAATTAGAGTCAAGTATTACATGTTATCAAATGATTTATATTGATTTTCCTCATTACTGTTATTCATAATCCAAATAATCTAACATAAAAGGAGGGTTTTATAGAATGATTTATAAATATTATTATCTTTTACTTTCATCACATTTATACACCCATTGGGTTCATATATCATAGTTAACTCATTTTGATAGACTTATCCATTAATAAATGAAGTCACATGAGAGTGTTCCTAGATCTAACGTTGTAAAGTGCTGGATTCACCATGTAATTTGTTTTAATTATGTTGAATTATTACGAGTTTGCAAAAATTAACTGTGTGTGATTATGAGGCAAGGTGTACTCAAATTGAATTTCTGAAATTTTTTTAAGGTATGTTCAGTAAAGTCTTGAGTGGCATTTTCTATGTTTTGAACCGATACTCAGATTAAAAAGCAGAGAGCACCATAGAATCTGCAGCATTGGGATTCAGTTAAAGAAGCCTTCACATAGACAATAGTAGTTTGGGAAAAAAAAGATATATTTTGTAAATTTCACATTATAATAAAATATCAATGTTATTTTAATTTTTCCTTTTTCCTTTCCTCCAAAATATAAGCGGTAGTGGCGAGACCAACTAAATTTCATGCCATTAATTGGCTTGACTCCACAATCATTGAAGTTGAAGCATTGGAATTTGGGGGGATCAACCATTAAAGGAACCTCATAAATTCCTAACAGCGTTACTCCCCCTTTCCGTCTCCAATTTGTATAGTGCTTGAGGAGTAGTATTGGTACAGTTTCATAAAGTGACAAAGATCTGGAAAAGTACTGCGATTCCAAACACTTGGAGGATGAAACTAGTGCTAGCAAGCGGTGAAGAGTGCCACAAAATCATGATTCAACAAACACCAAATCCTCCTCAAGTGTAGATGTTCATCTACGAATCATGAGGTAGTGTTTATTTCATCGTTAATTTCAAGAGTTGCTGAATCATTGTATTACCCTCTTGATATCTATATAATGAGGAGGGTGTAGGATAAATAAACATGGCCCGGACCCTCCGCCTTTGGTTGAAATTTTATGTGTTCTTCACAAGCGATTTATTCAAGATGGAAAAAACCTATATTGGTGGGTTTAGCATTGAAGAGGGCCTCCTAAAGAGTTCGTTGGTAACTTTATATTGAATAATGGGCCACCAGAGCTCACCCGGACACCTGCGGAAGACTGCCGGTGCGGCACTGGCACAAAAACACCATCGACTAGCACCGGCGAGTGACGTCGGCGGCTGGCAACAATAGGCCATAGAGTATTTCGTGGTACATCGTCACGCACCTCCGATGGAGAACATCGCGGCCATAACCAGGGCTTGTGAAGATGCCAACCATCTCGGGCCAATCACAAAAGATGTGGGGACACGCCATCGTGCACCGCCGGTGAAGAGGGTTGCAACATATAGACGCATCAAAGGGCAGAGACCCGCACCCTGAAGGTCCCACAAGAAATCTAGAGGGGCCACCATGAGCTACTGCTCCATCTTTAGAATGAGGGGGAGGGAACCCCCCCCCCCCCCCACCAGCTTAGGAGGACCCCAACCATCGGGTTATGCTTCTCTATGGGTCGGGTTGTGCAACTCCCATGGGCCACATCCTCCATGGGCTGAGCCACGCAAGCCCAACGGGCTGGGCCCCTATATGGGTTGGGTCGGGACATGCATGCCCAGTGGTCCATTCCCTATGTGGTCACAGCCCAATGATCATAGTGTGTACCACCCCTCCTTGGGCTGTGCTGCATGGGCCCAGTAGGTCACACCCCTCTGTAGGTCATGTCGCGACGCCCAGCCCTGTCGGGTTGACCCATTCCCAAACATGATCATATTCTTTTAAAGGGCCATAACATGTGAACCGAACATCCATTTGATGAACTGTATATGGATTTCAGATCCTTAGAGAGAGATACACCTTTTGATACAATCCACATGAGTTTTAGAAAAACATCGAGTATGGCCGGGTAGGATTGAACCCAAATCCAATTGGACCCTCATCATTAAAATGCTTATAAATTACAGACTGGGCATCTGAATGATGCACCGTCTATCAATTTGGAACCCTTACGACATGGTAGTCCATTGGGATACTTCTTCGTGGAACTTCATGTGGGTTGATGTATAACTGATAGATTGAGGAACAGATCCTCTCGGAATCAAGCGTCCTTAGTGTGGGAATCTCATGGGTGGCTGTAACGTGAAGAAAGAATGTCGATCCTATGTGGGAAGCATCTATCGATCCTATGTTTGTCAGTGCTTAGAGATCATGTGTGGGTCAATATCTATCTGTCATGTGTAGGTCAACAGCTATCGATCTTATGTGGGTCAGCATCTATCGATGCTGTGTGGGTCAGAAGTAGAGCCTCTCGACAAAATAAGATGATCTAGAATTAGGACTAATCATATGTACTGTTGTTCATGAGTTATATACCTAGTATGAGCTAAGTCATTACAATTGTGTTACTTTTTCCTTCGTGGTGTTCCCTTTGTGGTACTATTACCATTGTGGTACTTTTTCCTTCATGGTGTTACTTTTGTGGTATTGTTCCATCATGGATCAGTTGTGAAAATGGATTAAAAGTTAGAGCCTTATGATTCCTCATGTATGAGATGAGTATATCATGATAACATAGGTATATGTGTTGGAATATATATAAGTATATTTGTTCAATTCATCGCACATTGTTGTTGTGGTCTTATGTGGTGATTTTTATTTTGTGGAACTCTGGGAGACCTTTGGGGTCTCGGGGTCCCAACTATGTATTGTTATACTCACCCCTTCACTAGCTACACCCACACCTTGTTGTGTCATGCACAGATGACAGACAACGTTGATCACGGTTGAGGGAGCAATGATTGGACACTTCTCAGAGGGGGACCAATTGATGTGACATGCCACTGTGTCTACTGATTATGAGTTTTACCTACCCATCAGGTAGGATCCTCGGTGGATGATCCTAGAGCAGGTTTCTCTTTTCAGATGTAATTGTACTTTTCCTTTGGGCTTGTATTCTTTCCCCTTTAATTAAGTACACTTTTTACTGTACCAGTTTACTTTGTGGTGGATTCTTGTTGTGTTCTTGGATTGGTTGATTGTACATATTTAAAGGAAATTCCTTCCCGTTATAGGGATACACCATTTCGGTGCTTGTCGCCAGCCCCTTGCCTTAAGAAGGAGGGCATGGGTTAGTCACGACCCATGCCATGGGCAATGTGTTGTGACAATGTGGTATCAAAGGAGTTGATTCTATAGAATAACTAGGACTCTGATCTTTTCAATGTGGAAATATTGTCAAGTGTTCTGAGTGTTTATTTCAGTTTGGGTAATACAATGTTTGTGTAGTGGCCAACGTATCCATACACCAGGACCTTGAATTCTGATATCAGAATCAGTGCATGAAAACACTGATTTCATGTGTTTTTTAAAGTTTTAATTATGATTTCTTTGTGTCAGATCACTAGGTATAACTAATTGATCGTGACACACAAGTTTTATTTCAGGATGCCACCACGTTGATAGCCTTCAAGGAGTCCTAAGAGAGTACATGATGAAGGCCCACTGAGTGATGATGCATAGGTGTAGGGCCCTCTTATGGTTTTATCACCTCTGGGTGGTGTTCTAGCAGCACCACTACCCATTGGGAAGTAGTTTCCACAAGAACCACCAACAGTAGGTGCATGCCGACTGAGCGCGTTGCACGCATTTTAGCGGCATCCGCCTCCAAGCTTACGAGGCAATATGGATCCTCAGGCGGTTGCGGACTGGCTGATTCTATGGCCATTGTTTTTCTCTTAGATAGGACATCGGCTGATCTGATGAGGATTCTATTTGTCAGTCTCCTTCGTGGATCAGCTAGGAGATGGTGCAGTCTGACAATCCAGTTACACGACGTGGTGAACCTCACCTGGGCAGACGTCATTGGCAATATTTGGGCAAAGGTTGTCCCAGAAACCCTATGCTCAGTGTGTATACAAGAGTTTCTACACAAACAACGGGGCATCATGAATGTGGTCTATTACTCTCTGAGGTCCACTGATCTCTCTTGATACTCAAACGACATGGTACATGACCCTTTCATCAGGGCCTGGACCTTAGAGTAGGGTCTTCGATGGGATATCAAAGCACCAATGATATATCTTAGCATTCTGATGTAGGTTGGGGTGCTAGAGTTCATGTTTTTTTGGTGGAGATCTTCTTAGATGAGCATCCACCAACAACGTGGGCCACCTTCAGATGTCAGGTGGTAGAGTCATCACATGCAGGTAGAAGATGGATGATCCAGGTGCGCAAGCTGGCCAGACCTTCTGGTGGATGACTTAAGGATATAGGGTCGGTGTTGATTGGTATAAGGGACAGAGGAGGATAGATGAGGATCATTAAGTGCTAGTCTTGCAGCGGGCAGGGTCATATGGCTCATGACTTCCTGAGTCACCATACGAATGAACAGAAGATGGAAAATTGAACACTAAGGTAGAGGTAGAGGTTTGATCGAGTAGGTCTGTAGGGCAGCAGACGTGGCAGAGGAGCTGGTCATGTAGTAGGTGGTGGGTGGTGATTCGGGGTTCTACCCCCACCACCTCTAGGTTGCCCACCCCGACCACTGAGAGTAGGTGGACTTGGTTGAGCTTAGTTCCAAGTAGTTATGGCCTATAACCACACTGCTCTAGAGATTATTGGAGGTAAGATATGTGTCTACGCCTCATTATATGTTGTACTTATAGACATTGGATCCAATCACACATTCATTGCCACGACACTCTTATTTAACATGGAGATTCAGATGGATCCACTTTCTTGATCTATATGGATATATACTCCTATAAGAGGGGATTTGATGAATACAAACTAGTGTCAGTAGTGTGATCAAACTCTAGGATGTGAGAACTTCAGCTGTGATCCTCTAGTAGAAGTGTCGTGCCCTTATGACATCATCTTGTGTATGGACTGGTTATCTACAGTCCATGCTCATATTGACTATCTTAAGCACAAAGTGTGGTGTGTCCATGAGGATGAGATGAGGGATTCTTTCACCAGTGAGATAGGAAACTTTGCAGCACAGGATGGACTTACCCAATGGAGGGTGCACCTGATCATGCATCAGTTGTCTAGACTTACCCTTAGAGTAGTTGATGTTGTGAGTCTGAGCTATCCCGTAGCGGTGGACCAGTATGTTGACGTCTTTCATGATGATGTTCATGGACTACCTCCAGGCAGAGAGGTAGACTGTTACATCGACCTAAACCCTAGAAAGGCACTGATATATACACCAGCATATCGGATGGATATTGAGGAGATTTGTGAGTTATGGATACTACACGAGGATATGAAGATTAAGGGCTTTATAAGGCACAATGTTTCTCCAGTGGAAGCCCCAATTTTTTTTTCCAAGAAGGAATATGGGAGTTTGAGACTCTAGGTGGACTATTGGTGCCTAAATTAGGTGACATGGTTGAAAAACTATCCACTTCCGAGGAGTTATGATCTATTCGATCAAATAAAGGGATATTGATGGTTTTCAAAGATAAACCATAGATCATGCTATCATATGCTCAGTGTATGAGATGAGAATGTGTAGAGGATGACCTTCATATGTCAGTATGACCACTATGAGTTATTGTTTTTTCCATTCGGCATGAACAATTCCCCCGAAGTGTTCATTGTACTAATGAACATGATCTAAAATCCATACCTCGATCACTTTTTCATAATCATCATAGATGACATCTTGATGAACTCCGCGTCGAAGGAGTATAACGCTTTTCAGTTGCAGATAGTTTTGGATACACTCTAAGAGAACCAGATTTATGGTAAGTTCACTAAGTGCATGTTTTGGATACAGAAAGTACACTTTCTGGGAAACATTTTCTCAGAGGCTAGAGTTGCATTGGATCTACTAATGACAGAGGATGTTCTTGCTTGGTAGCCACCCAGCAGTGTGACCGAGATGTGGAGTTTCCTAAGGCTGGTTGGGTACTACCTGAGATTCATACCTGACTTTTCCAGAGTTGTGGTACCCTTGTCAGATTTGATGAATAAGGAACAACCCTTCGTATGGTCGGAGATATGATAGTATAGTTTTTTGGATCTAAGGCAGAGACAAATGAGTGATTCCATATTGAGGATACCAGAAGAGGGCATTCGGTATGTAGTCTATTGTGACACATTAGAGACCAGAATTGGATATGTCCTGATGCCAGAGTGACCAATGATTTAATATGGTTCATGAAAGATGAAGAAGTATGAGAAATACTATACTACCCATGACCTGGTGTTAGAAGTGGTGGTCATTGCCTTGATAATGTGGTGACATTACTTGATTACAGAACATTTTATAGTTTACTCTAATCACAATAGACTCAGGTATATCTTCTCATATAAGGACCTGAACCTGAGACGGTGGCGTTGGCTAGTGTTCTTCCAGGACTCTGTCTTTGATATAGTCTATACTCATGGGAAGGGGAACGTAGTAGAAGATGCACTCAGTAAGAGGTCTGTTCAATAGATTCTGAGTGAGGCGATAGAGAATTTGGCCACGTTGCAGATATCCGTTAGGGGGATAATTGGAGAAAAATACCTCCATTCTATGACTGTCACTCCCCCAGTTCATAAGTGAGTTCTAGAGGCACATCTTGGAGACTTTGATTGTGAGTATATATGTGCTCAGATATCTTTCTGAAAGGCACCTGATGGATTTTCAAATGGTGGGAAGCACTTCACTCTCTTTAGAGGACACCCCATGGTACTAGTGGCGCTATAGGAGGAGGTTTGGTGGGAATTCCATATGCCCCTTATGGAGGTGCATCCAACTATTTATAAGATGTACGAGGATCTCTGGCATCATCCCTGGAATCCAAGGATGAAGAAAGAAGTGGAAGAGTTTGTTTTGCAATGCCTCACTTGTTAGCATGTGAAGGCCAAGCCTCAGGTTCCAGCTGTGATAACACAACCAGTAGAGGTGGAGTGGAAGTGGGGTGATATATCCATGGGATTTGTCATAGGGATTCCATGTAACCAAGGGACATGATTCCATCTGGGTGATCGTTGACCTACTCACCATGTCGTCCCACTACCTTCCAATCCATGATCGGGGATCTGTTGAGGGCTTGGGATTCCTCTACAAACAAGAGATTGTACGACTTAATGGGGTGCCATTGATGATCATTTCTGACTGTGAGACACGTTTTACATCCTGAATGTGGAAGGGATTACATGTGGAATTTGAGACTCATCTACATTTGAGCACTTCCTTTCATCCTCATACGAAAGGCTAGACGGAGCAGAACATACAGACACTCGAAGACATGCATCTTTCTTGCATCCTAGATTATGGAAGCAGTTGGTAGGATCAATTTCTCTTAGTCGAGTTTGCATAAAACAATAGCTATCACGTCACCATTGTATGACACCATTTGAGGCCTTGTATGGACGACCTTGCATGTTAACTCTATGCAGGACTGACACAGGGGTGTCAACACTTATGGGAACGCTGTTATTATGGGATACCTCTAAGAAGGTGCAGATCATCTAGGAGTGGATGAAGAAGGCACATAACAAATAGATTTCTTACGCTAACAGTAGACATAGACCTTTGGGGTTCGAGGAGGGAGACCATGCCTTCCTACGGGTCTCGCCTCAATGAGGTTAGTAGAGATTTGGTCGAAGAAGAAAGTTATCTCAGAGGTTCTTCAGACCTTTTCAGGATATCAACAGAGTTTTCAAGGTATCATATCTTTTGGATCTTCCCCCATAGATGAACCAGGTGTATAATTTTTTCCATGTGTCATAGCTGAGGAGGTACGTACATGATCCAACACACATCATTGACTAGGGAGAGCTAGACATAGATGATGGGGAGATGTTTATGAAGGTTCCAATTGAGATTAATGATCGATAGTAGTGGGCCCTATGGGGATGATCAATCCCTCTAGTGTGTGTTTACTGGCAGAATGGAAACCCCCTGGAAAGCACATTGCAGCGGTAAGCAGAGATTCATAATCAGTACCCCCATTTTATTCCTTTGTATATGTTGTGGTTTTCGGGGACGAAAAGGCCTATGGAGAGGAAAATTTAAAGACCTGGATTTTCCATGTAATATTTTATTTAATTATATGGAATTATTACGAGTCATCAAGGATCGAAAATTCATGATTATGTGGCCTGGTGTGCCCAGAATGATATTTCGAAAAAAATTTAGGGTACGTTCAATAAACACACGAGCGGCATTTTCTATATTTTGGAACGGTGCTCGAATTAAAAATATGACAGCACCATTGAATCTGTAGCATCAGTATTCACTTAAGGAATGCTTCACTTAAACTAATGTAGGATTGGATAAAAATATAGAATTTTTAAATTTTAAGAAAATAATATAATAAATAGGATATTTTATTTTTCTATTTCATTTCTTATATTGGGCATGCGGTGGTGGCGGGACCAACGAAATGTCACAATGTTAATTTTCATGACTCCTTAATATTTATAATAGCACTATTGGAATTTTGGAGGTTCATTCATTAAATGAACCTCATTTATTCCCAATGGCGTTACTCACTCTCCCCCACTCCTATATATATGGATCTCAGGGAGGAATGTTGGCACAAATTCACCAAGCGATGAAGCTTGGTCAATGTACCATGATGCCAACAACTTGGAGGACGGAACTAGTTCCAACAAGCGGTGATGAGTGCCACCGATTCAAGAACCGAAGAGCACCGACTCCTCCTCAAGCGCAGATGTTCTTTAACGAATATTGATTTAGATTTTATATCATGTCTAATTTCAAGAGTTTTTGAGTAATAATACAACCATATTTATATCATACTAACATGGAGGGTGAGGGCTAAAGGAACAATCCTCGGACCCTCCTCCATATGTTGAAATTTTATGTGTTCTTCATGAGTGATTTATTTGTGTAGGAAGAAACCCGGAACTGTGGGTTTAGCGTTGAAGAGGGAGTCCCAGAGAGTCTATTAGTTCCTTCATAGGGGGAAATGGGCCACTGGAGCTAACCGTTGACCTGCAGAAGACCACCGGTGTGGCACAAGCATGCCAAAGCCGAAAATTTGTGCCGGAGGGAGAGGGCAAGATCCTGTAACAGCTGGACATACAGGGGCTGAGGGCATGTTGTCACGCACCAACGATGGAGAAGGCTGCTGATGTAGCCGCGGTGATAGAAGAAGGCATCCATCTCATGTCGACCATGAAGGAGGGGGGTCGGGCTATTGCATGTCGTTTGTGAAGAGGGTCGTGACATATTTTTGTGGTAGACCGTGGTGGCTGGCACATTCCGACCATGGGAGGAGGGGAGCAGTGCACCGTTGAAGATGGTCGTGACCTGGAAGCCACAGAGGAGGGCCGGGACCCGCTCCCTGCGGGTACCGTGGGTGACCAGGCCGTGCCACATGGTTCTTTCACACCATATTCCAAATTGGGGGAAATGTTCACCCCTCCCCCCAGTGCCAACATGGGCTTCACCCAACTAGCGGGCCATGCCCCTCCATAGGTCAGGATGTGTGAGCCTAGCGGGCATCGCCCTCTGTTGGCCCAGACGCGTGGGCCAAACATGATATACCACTATGTCGGCTAGGCCAGGCGAGCCCATCAGGCCACGCCCTCCGTGGGATGGCCCATGCGAGCCCAGCATGTCGCGCCCCTCCACGTGCTGGGTCGCATGGTCCCAGTGGGCCGCACCCTCCGGAGGCCAGGCCGCGTGAGCCCTATGGTCTGCGCCCTTATGCGGGCCGGGCTAGACGGCCCATCCTGTCCGGCACTGATCCAGACTGGGTCAGGTAAACCCAGATCGGGTCGGGGCAGCCTAGCCCCGGTCCGGATGGGTTGGACCACGCCCGGAACAAAACATGCCCAGTTTCTTCTAAAGGGACATAACATGTGAACTATACGTCTATTTGACGAACCGTCTGTGACCCAAGAATCCTCGGAGTGATACTGGTCTTTTTATATACTACACATTATTTTTTATGAAAGTTAATGTATGTATGGGTTGGATCGATCCCAAATACAACCAGCCCCTCAGCACTAATAATTCTTGTAACTTACAGACCATGTATCAAATTAACGCAACTTCTGTCGCGTTAGAACCCTTAAAACAGTGCGTACCATTGGAGTACATATTTATGGATCATAATTTAGGTTCTTGTATGACCAATGTCCTGAGGAATGGATCCTCCCTGAATGAATCATTCTTAGGGCGGGAATCTTGTTGTTGGGTGTAACGTGAAGAAAAAACCTCGATCCAAGGTTGGACAACATCTATCGATCATGTGTGGGTCATCTCTTAGAAATACTATTTGGGTCGGTTTATATCGAGCATGTGTGGGTTAGCACTTGACTATCTAGTGTGGGTCATTATCTATTGATCTTTTGTGTGTCAGCAACAGATCCTCTCGATAGAATAAGATGATCTAAATTTATGGCTGACAATATGTACTTTTATACTTGAGTTATATACCTGGAGTGAGCTCAGTAAATAGCTTTTTGATATTTTTAATTTCATGGTGTTACATTTGTGGTGTTTCCATTATGGTACTATTAACATTGTGGTACATTTAGCTTTGTGGTGTTACCTTTGTGGTACTTTTACCTTCGTCGTGTTACCTTTGTGGTGTTACCTTCTTTGTATTTGTCCCTTGTAGATCAATTGTGAAAATGGACTAAATGTTAGTGAATTATGTTTCTTCATTTATGACACGAGTATATCATGATAAAATAGTTATATGTATGGGAATATACCTAGGTAGAGTTGTTAACTTCTTTGAGATTTGTGGTTGAGGTCTTTCTTTGTGGTTGTTCTTTTGTGGAACTCCTAGAGACCTTTGGGGGTATCAAGGTCCCTACTGACTATTGTTATACTTACCCATGCATGGATTATGCTTTCACCTTATTGTGTCTTGTGCAGAAGACTGATAGCATTGATCGAGGTTGAGGGAGCCAGGACTAGATGGTGCTCAGATGTGGACCCATTGACGTGACATGATGTAGTGTCTACTGATCGTGAGTTGTACCTGCACTTCACGTAGGATCCTCGATGGACGATCTAAGAGTTGTTTTTTCTTTTCAGCTGTATATGTACTTTTTAGTTGGGCTTGTATTCCAGCACCTTTACTTTCAGTACACTTTTTACTGTATCAGTTTAATTCATGTTTCCTTCTTGTTGTGTTCATGGATTGTGTGTTTTGAAATTTTTAAAGGCAATGCCTTCCCATTATACGAATACAATTTTCTAGTGCTAGTCACCATCCCTTGGCCTATGGTAGGTGGGCTTGGGGTAGTCACAGAATGTGCCCTGGGGAAATGGTCGTAAAAAACATGGCCTTGATACATCATTACTATCATGGAATTTAATATAAATAATATTATTATATTTAAATGACATTTCTAATCAGTGGAATATCATTATACCACCTGAAAATATATGCAATTCATTTAACAAATTGAAATATTGAGAGACCACATAACTCATTTCAATTCATGTTTTTTATTACTCTAGGCCACCACCTTAGCTCCTTTAAACTCATTTCATTATATTATAACTTATCTCAAGATAACTCATAAATATAAATAATATAACTTTTAATTATTCAATTTTATAAAATTGTAATATTTTCCCTAAAAATTAACTGTACAATCACAATGAATGAATCCAAAATCAATGTCAATGATAAGTACTATATCATGAATATGACATTGTACCAAGAATAATAACATTCAACCGACACTTAGTAACTCACCAATTAAATAAAATTAAATATAAATCACTAGAAAAATTAATATGGTGACATATGATCCAAAAAAAGAGCGAAATAGTGTGCAATCATCAATATGTGATGTCATATAGTCATGTTGAAAATAAAACTAGTCATTTTAGATCATTCCACAATGAACTTATTAAATTATAAATCTGAATTCCTAGTCCTCGTTAGAATAAATTTGACATTGCCATAGGAAAAAATGGAGGTACAATAGGACGAATCCACTAAAAATCATTATAGGATTTATTTTATAAAAATAAATATGAATATTTGATTAATATATGAGAAATTTTCTGGATTTCAAGAAAATTTGTCCCTCCACATGAGACAATCCATCCATGATACGATGGTGTATAACATTCCCAAACCCACACTCTTGGATATGGTCCTAAAACTAAATATTAATATTTTTGGATTTTTAAAAAAATAATGTGAAAAAACATAGACCATCCCAATCATACAACATCAAATAGAAGTGTTGGATCAAATAAATACAAGACTACATTTTAGATTTAGGGTTTTATAGAATTTGGGTATTTTCATATATATCATATTTTTTAAAAACATATATGAACCTATATATAGAATCACTCATGAAAGAATCATGATCAATAATATTTTCTATTAATCAAATACTAATAATTATAACTATACAGATCATTATAAATATAGGGTGTGACCATTATATTTAAGAAATCGTTTTTGAAATTAGAGTTGAAACCCTTTCAATTTTAAAATGATAATAAATTATTTTGAAAATATTTTTTCATATATAAAATATATTGATATGAATAAAACATTTCATATAAAAAATATTTCACCCTATACAATAATTTATGTTTTTTAAAATTCAAAATAGGCTATGATTTTCAAAATATTCATTAATATACATATCATTTTGGGGACCCATTTTATTACTGAACATAATATACATTTAAAAAAATATTGATTGTTGTTATGAAATTTGATAATTTTTTTTTCAAATTACTATATTTTAGTGAAATTCAATGATATAGGTTAAACATTATACATATTTTCTAGCCACATGGAATACAGCTCAAAATTTAAATTTTACGATAAATTCCCATTAAGGATTTGGGTTCACTACAAATTCTTCATTGTAATTATCGAAATGTAAAATATTTAATTCAAATATTCTTTAAATATTTATCTTCTCAATAGAAATACCTAAAAAATAAGTTTTTATAAGATTTACTATATTTTAATTTATTTTTAAATATAAAAATATTTAAACATATATTAAACATTATAAGTGATTCTTTAAATTTGAATATGTAATTTCATAAATTAGAAAAGTAATATAAAAATTCTTTGGAAACACTTATAAATCATTATTGAAAAATTAACCTAATAATATCTTTTTTGTATTATTATGAAATGTCCATTTGAATTATAGTTCATGGTCATATAATAAATATCATTATGAATGAAATCTATGAAGAATAATGGACACCTATAAAAAAATTCTATACTCTATAATATTTCTTCATCAAATTATAATACCATTAAAATAAATTTCAACAAAAAAATTAATTGATAATAAGAGTTTAAAAATAAATAATTTAGAGATAATATTTCACTAGAAAAAATGGGGGTTTCAAACCAAAAAATAAGTGTTTTAAAAAAATAATTTTCAAATACCTAAATATAACTACATGATTTATTTATCCCTAAGGATCTCCCTATGAATCTTCTAAAAAATTATCCTATATTTGATAAAAGAGAACCTTAGAGTTATATCTTTCTTCAAATAACATTTTTCCCTTCTGAATGCGACTAAAAAATATATTCAATCTAGCACTGAAGGAAGCAATTACTGAATCATAGAGATTTATATACCCATTTATCAATGACCATAAATTATATTGAATTTTTTGAAAATTATAAAATAGTATATTTAAAGAGGGATATCTCATGAAACATCCATCTAGTATATATAAAATATATCTTTATATAAATGTCTCAAAAATTTATATCTTAATTTTGGTATTTTAATTTTATTGTTCCACTATGGTCCTCCATTAATGAAAATATCATCATTTCTAAATACTGATATATTTGAAATATAATACTATAATTATTGAGGTAATATTACAAAATTATTATTTTTATAATAAAATATTCTAAAAACAAAAAAAACTAGAGATTTTGTTGGGTTATCATATAACTAAATCAATATACAATCATCTAGTCATGAAGAAATATAATTTTTTCAATGATTATGTTCATATTAATGATGTGATCAAATAATATTGTTCTTAATTGTAAATATAAAAACCAAAATTAACAATAAAATGTTAAATATATATATATATTATTTGGTGTTTTTTAAAGCATCATGAATGGAAGAATATGAAGATGCATCACGTTTAAATATGAGAGTGTGTACTTATAATTCTGTGAGATAAAGATTAAGCACTTTTTGAGAATTATATTTACTATTATATTGTGCATAAAATAATTGTTTAAAAACATAATCAAATATTAAATTACCTTAAATATTTTTGGTTCACCCCAACATGATCTTTTTATATGTGATTTTACCCCAATTTTAGGGTCTCATTATATTTACATGTGTTTTGGGTACATTCAAATAGGATTGGGATCAGTTGATCTATCATTTCCTAGGACACATATTACACATATATACATTTTATTTACCCATACGTGACGTAATATTACCTCTATGTGATCGTGGGATATGATTCATATAATTAATAAATTTATATCCTACCCTTATGTAGTGATATAGTTACCTTCATATATGGAACTGTTTTCTTGTATATCCCTACACAATCCTTAAATATGCAGTGATACCATTTTTTAGCATGATATAAAAATTAAAAAGACCCAAACCACAACCACTCTCTTTTTCAAGATGTGTTTTATGGAATCTACCCTTACTCATGTAATTAATGTTACCTTTACCTAAATTTATTTTGTTACACAATGTAGTCTTTTAAAAAAATTCTTGATAATTCATATAATCGATTTAGTAACTATTAATATATATTTTATTTTGTAATTTCTATTACAATTTATTTTTGTTAATTTATTTTTTTAAATATGTTATAATTAATTAATTAACATATCACCATATTATAATAGTCATGTATTTAGTTTCAAAATAGTGAAATATAGTTATTTATAAATTAATATTATAAGATATTAAATTATATATTATGTTTAATGTAAATCTATATATATTATATCTATCGAAATAATAAAAATATATTAAAAGTGGTCATTTATAAATTTAATATATTATATGAACTTGTACTAAAATATATTATTTTCAAGAAAAATGTTAAATATTGGGAATGATTATCTAAAATAAAATTGAGATTCATTTTTTATTATTAAACATTCCATTTAATAAACAGTTATTTAAATGAAATTTTGGGTATAAATATAAGGTAGTTCCCTTCTACACCCTAAAATAAATATTTTCATCACAATTTTGATTATTCAAATAACATATTATTTTCTTAATTATATTTTTAAAAACATCAATATATTTTTCTTTATTCCTTTTTGGGTTTGTTAAATATAAATTTAATCTAAAAATAGAAAAAAATTACTCCAACAAAACAATTATCTATAAAAGTTCTTATCATTTACAATTTCAAATAAAAAAATAAATCAATACCTAATATATAAGATTAAATTTATACAACTCGAGGTTTTTCCTAAAAAACATTTAAAAAACCTTCATTCACATAATTTCAGAACTTACAGTCCTCAAAAAGAGTTTTTAGCATTAAAATTATCTGGAAAAGTTATAATAAAAATAACTAATTTTTTATAAAAATATTATATGATAAAAAGAGAGACAACACAAAACCACACTCCAAGATCTAATGATCAAACAAAAACCTTTCATTTCATGCTTCAATACCAAAAAATATAACCCAATTTCAACCATCCTTATCATGAAAAGATTAAAATGAAATATTTATTTATGTATAATTTTATTCCATTTATGCTTAGTGTATTAGAGAATTGTGAAACCATAATATGTTTCAGAGCATAAAATGAATTGTTTAAAATTTTATCTCTTTTAACATGAGGTTGATTCTAAAATGATTCTATTAATTATTTATCTTGTACTCATCATTATATCTATTCGTATCATATTAAAAGTGGGTTTGAGAGTAAAATTTTTCATTAAGGTTCTTTACTATTAGTGTTTTTATCATTTCCATTATTAAATTATTCAAAATATATTTCAAAAACAAATCGTTTAATATTAAATATATTGAGCCACATTAATGAGTTCATGTAACACAAAATATTTCTAAAATATTACATTTGGGGTTTCTAAATACTAAAACATGTGATTATTTCTAAAATATTTGATATATGAAATATTATTTTGGAACCAATTTTATTTATAAATATAATATAAATTGATATAAATCCCTATTTCCCCAATTTAAATTCAAAATAATAATATTTTGAAAATTTAATTCCTTTTGGAATGTAATTATTCTTGAAAAACATTATTAAATCCTCGTGGTCTCTATAAATATTGAAGGAAAAATAAAATTTAGGATAATGTTCCCCTGAGGATGTGGGTTCACAACTAATTTACTATAATCAAAATTCATACCCATGTTTCCATCATTAAATAAAACATTTTTTAACTCTACCTATTTTCATTTAACGTCCATTAATAACCCATTAAAAAGGATCACATATACATAATTTACTATCAACAATGAAAATACTTAAAAATCTAATTAAAATAAAAATGGTTCCTTAATCGAGAATATTTACTTTCTAAAATAATAATAGCAATATAAATGTTCATTTGAAGCACTTGTAAATATTTTATGGAAAATAATTATAAGAAAATAATTTTCAGAAAAATAAGGAATATCAAATAGAAATATAGTTCAAGTATTGAAATTGAATATAGTATTGAATGAGATCCAGTAATTATATAGAACAATCAAAAAATTACATAATGACTTATATACCATATTTTTAGTTTTAAAGAAATTATAAATCCATTAAAATAGAATCTAAGAAACAAAATCATTTATAAATAAGACTTTAGACATACATAATTTTTTAAATCAAATTTATACTATAAAATGATGTTTCAAACTGTAAAATTTGAGTTTATCAAATACTGTTTTCCTTATGCCTACCAGCGTAGTATTGTTTATTTATCTATGTATATTACCCAATAATTATTACCATACTACATAAACTCATTAATAAATAGGATTTTAGGAATAGTCTCTTTCTTCCTCATAATGGTTTCAATCATGTTTACTTATATGGAAAAATTTAAACTAACATTGAGGGAAGTACGTCAAACCTCATGGAGAGAAGTATAACCTTTTCATAAAAAACATCATACTATATAATAAGTATTTATAAATCAAAAATAGTAATTATGAAGTGAAATAATTTTGGAACCCTTCATCATGTATATATAAAATATTTCCTTATATGGATGTCTAAATAATATATATCTTCCATCAACATCTTTGTTTTTCTGTGGAACTATGTTGTAATTTAAAAAAATATCTTTTTATTTAATTACATTAATATTGCACACATAAAACAACCATGATTGGGATAAGATTGTGATATCATCATTTCAAATAAAATATTCTTCAAACTCAAAACCTGAAGCCTCTAAAATGGTTATATCCATGTTGGATTAAAAAGAAATATCTATACTATTACAACGTCATGTGGAGAGATTATATAAATTATGTTGTTCATATTAATTTTATATTTAAATAGTATTATTATTTTTTTAAATATGTAAACTAATCATGACATATCAAATATATATATATTCATTAATCCTATCTGAGTGTTTTTTGTGAGTATGAAGATGATGATCCAGTATGTTTAAGTCTTATTTTGGGTGTTTACATTAAAAGATGGCGGTTACTATGTTTATGTGAGAAGGGTTTTACCTTTACATGGAGCTTCATTCCATAATTGTACCATTACATCATTGAAACATTCCAATATATATATATTTTTACACCTAGATGAGCTATTACACATTGGTTTTATTCTTATGTGGGTACCTCATAACATTGACATGAGTTAATTAAACTCATACAAATGCTCTGGTTCACCGGTTATAGCCTAATGTGATCTATGTTTTACCATAATATGATTTAGTTTTTAACCTTAATTTGGCCAGAGATACCCTTACAGAAGAAAATTCTACCCTTACATAGAGTTAAAATATATACCATGTTGTTACATAGTGATATAATGACATTTACATGAGAGAATAGTTGAGAACATACCATTAGAAAAACCATTAAACAAATCTATTCCCCTATATGGACACAATATAACTTTTACATACCACAAACCATTATTAATCACATACAGAAGATATGTTATTTGGAATATACCATTATGTAGGTAATTAATGTTATCGTTATGTTAATTAACCTTATTTCTAAGAAAGTATTTTCAAATATTAAAAAATATTACAATCCTCATATTCCATTTATTCATAATTAATATATTTTCTATATTAATTATTACATTAAAATTTATATTTACTACTTTCTTATCACTAAATATGATCTATGTAATTAATTAACATAATTATATATGTTAATAATCAAATGGGAATCATCCGTTATTGGTTGGTTTTGAGGTGAAGGCCAATTCTTTTTTATTGAGTTGGATTCTCCTATCATGCATAATGAGAATGATAATTCTAATTGTCATCATGCATATGGATATCCTACGAGGATAATGCTCTCTTTTTAACCATACACAATGAAACTAGCTTACATTGTTCCCTCTAGAGTGTGGCTTCAAATGAAATAATGAAAGATCGTGCATGCAAGGATGTATATGATGAGGTGGGAGGTACACAATATAAATAGCCTGTTTGTTTTTTGTATTCAATTTTTGGCATGGTCAAGGTGATTCTATCATGGTAGAGGCAACTAAATTTATTAAAGGGCTAGTTTTTCCATTATGATGTTATTATCCTAAATCATGTGGAATCTGAATCCTCAATCATCCTCAACTCCATTCAAGGAATAATCTATACCCCTTAGGATATAACATATATTGATTGAAAATATAGGGAGTATATCACAAATATCAGTAATCTTATTCACAACTTCAAAGAGGGACATATGGTCAATGAATTCCTAGCTTCCCAAGAGACTTCCGATCATCCTTGTATCATATTTAATTGTATTGGGTCCCTTACCCTTGAGTCGTGTATATGGTCTAGGTTGATGCCTTTGGTCTTCATTAATTCTGTCCTTCATAACCTATTATTTTGTTTCCCTGAATATTTTTAATAAAAACACCTAGCATTGGATATATAGTTCATCCCACCTTGCTTATTGTGTGATTTCCCATATTAGAGGATATTTCCCTTCCAAAAACCTCCATATCTTTGAAACATTCTATGATTGAAAAGTGACACTTCTTATAGAAAAACAACTTATATTTCCCCAACATTCATGTTGTGACCTAATCATCCTAATATCATGACACCTAATTCTTGAATTTATGGTAAAACCAAGAACCATAACACCCAATGTTTAAATCAAATTAAAACACATCCAATGAGTCTGGATGTTACTATCCACTTGTTTCTATATAATTAAAAATTTGGGTTTCCGTAAAGCCTCTAAAAATATAACATGAGAATACGATACCCTTCGTTGGCCTCAATCAATATCCAAATAAAAAATCATCAGTTGGTAGGACCCTCATAAATAAAATATGCATAAAATATTTAAATCATCCCCTAACTAAATTAAAAAATAAAATTACCTTTAAATTTCATTAGTGGTAAATATAATGGATTTTATAATTTCTAAAAAAATATAACATCTCTTCCCCTGCACATATTGTTTGTCTATATCTATAAATACATTCCAACCAATGTAACAAATTTATTATCAACCGGCTACATTTTATCCTAAACTGACTGTGGAGCATCCACTTCATTAATTTCAATTACAAGGAACATTATCCACTAAAACTAGATGCACATATTAATCTCTATTTACAATACAATGATAATAATCAAAACATCCCATCTATCATGGGTTACAAAGGCATCATCGACTAATCATCATCAGTGTAATGTTACTCCCTACAATACATTTTGATTATTAAATAGTTATTATATTTCCATAGTACAACCCAACATAGTAATCACATAGAGAACACAATTGTAGTGGACTAATGACATTTTAGTAGTATATTTCACCTCACCACAACTAAAACCGTGAAAATTAAATGGTGGGTCCTCCAATAACTGATCATTTCAAATAATCTCATATTCATACACTAACTTATTATCTCATCTCCCAAACATGATTCCATAATTTTCATGGGAACCTTGTTTTCATCTAGAAAGAATATATAAATTATGAACCTAAAATTATAGTAGCTTTGAATTTGTATCACTAACCACCGACACCATCTATTTTTCTATCACTAAAAAATATTCACAAAATTCATCTAAGACACTGGTGAATAACAAAAAAAATCTATCTCGATCCTAATAAAAGTTAACAGGAAAAATTTAAAATCAAATTTTAATGTGAACTCATTTACTTTCTATTTAATAATATAATATTTTCTTTTCTTTCACACCGATATATATGAAAAATTTTAAAAATCTAACCAATGTTCTCATTACATATATGTAACTCTAATCAATTTTGGTTTTCCTCCTTGAATGATATGATACCCCCACTGCATTAGAGTTTCCATGTGATATCCCTACTGATACAAAATTTAAAATTTCCATTATCAAACACTATTGATAACAAAATTATATTACTAGACAATAGCATAAAACTAATATATAAATACAAATGGAATGAATTTAAATCTATAAATTTTAATCTCTTATGGAATCTCAACCTTATTACACAACGAAATTATATTCATAATAAATTTCAGACCCTACACTATCCAATGTAAATATAAATTATATGTGGATTACCTTAAATTTATCCTAGATCATAATACTGATAAGATTATGATATTTCTTGTGTGTCACTCTTCTAGAGCCACTCTCAACCCTCCTAAAAACCATTTTCAAGGAAAATATTGGATCAATCATAACATAGTACCCTTATTTCAAAGATAAAAACATCATTATTGATGTAAAAAATCTCATTCCCATTAAAATAATTGGACTCCATGCCCATGGGTGTTAATATGATCCCATCATTCCTTGTATGATTAACAAATATTCCCCAATTTTAAAACAAACGGGTCCCCAAAAATGCTCAGTGAATTGTCTACCAATATTATAATTGTCTTTGTAAACAAATACATTCTTTTTAACTCTCTCTTATACAAAGAAATATATATTATCTATGTAAACCTCTCATTGGTGTATACTCAATATTCATCTTGGCCACATTTAATTCCAATGGTGGTATTCAATTATATAACCTAATCAGACTGCCTCACTCACGAGCATGTTATTTGATCATCATCAAACCTACTATCACATAAATATAAAAAAAAACCTTGAACCACATACATATTAGTATACGCTTTTATGACTTATTTACCTTTCACATGATAAGTCATACTACATGACCACCCATTTCACGATCATCTTCTCAAAAACCAAATGTTTCTACACATGAATTATTCATCATATATATAAATATTATTAATAATTATCATGAATCTTATTAGAAAATAAATCAAAATTCAGTAGGTATATGAATACTATGGATTTTACCCTCTAAATTTGAACCTCAATAACATATCAGATCGTGCGATTTATATTATGAAATCATAAAGAATATCCTGTCACATATCAATTTTTTTATGGAAGTATTGTGTAATTATTCAAAAATTCATGGCCTCAACCAATACCTATCATCCTTAATAGAAATAAATGTTCTGGGTAAATTTATCTTAGGGTAACCTTCAGCACCCTAATATATTTATTGATATTTGAATGTCAATAGGGTCTCCCAAATTATTCCTAATTGTACCCCTTATAAGATAAACATGATTGGTGAAAATCCATACACCTAACATTTATATAACAAGGAAACTAATGTTCCAAAACACTCAATATAGGGTTCCCATGTATACATATTAGGTATCAAATGAGGAGCCAACCTACCTATTCTAGAATCCACTATCACTATTTTTGGACATATCAGATTACTCCTCCAGAGGACTTGATAGAATTTACTTAAAAATAAATAAATCATCTTATAAAGAATCACAAAAATTAATCCATATGAAAATGTCTTTTTTATATAGAATTCCACTAAGAAAAAGAAACAAAAAACACCATATTGTTTTTTTAACACTTTATATATGTGCTCTTAATTCATTGTCTAGAACCTGTATCTGGGAATCGAAAGCCTTTACTAACCCACAAAATGTCAATATATATCCTATGAATAAAGGGAATATACATCCCTCTTAAACATCTCAACATTTCATTTATATAAAAAATCATTAAAAAATATACAAGTTTTTGTTGGGTATAATTTCACACACTAATTTTACTAGAAAAAAATCTATAGAATTTTTCTTGATGTGTTACAGTTTGGAACCCTGTATTATTATTAATATAAACTACAAGCAAGAACATGAATGTTTTATGATTCCAATATTTCACGAACTATTAATTCACACTATACATATCCATATGATTCAATATACAGAAACATAAACAAACATTTCAAATAAACACATCATACATTAATAAATATCTCAACTATAATAATGAAATTAGATATAAATATCCCAATATTCTTTTTGACTTGGACAACCCATCAAAAAATTTGTTCACAATTAATTTTTTTGAAGTACATCAAAATATATGTAACATCCTAAATCTATATATGTCACACATCTTATATCAATGGTAACACCCCAGGATTTTATAGAACATTATCTTATTAATGTAATTGAATATCTTGCACTACACACAACACTGAGTTCGTGGACACCACGACTTACCGAACTAGCCCTTCAAAATGCGATTATGAACAATATTAATTTCCATTTAAATTTTATAAAATCCATATAATTTTAAAATTCAAATTAAGTGTTTCTTATACATATTATAAGAATAAATTCAATTTTTTGGAAAATAGAATTAATTTTAAAAAATGAAATTTTACCACCTTTTAATGGAGAACCATTTTTAAATCAAATATTTGCCACTTTTATATATTAAATTTAATGAAATTAAAATATTTTTTAGAATGTGGTCATAAAAATTTAGTTTGAAAAAATTTATGGTTTTTTGGATAACTTTCATATTTTGATGAAAATAATAAAAAAATACTATATTTTAATTGAAAACAACTATTGAAATCGAAATAATTTAATGTTGTAAACAATTTATTCGAGTGGTTTTAAAGTATAATTGGATTATTATGTTACCATTTAAAATAATTTACCTTATTTTATGTAATATCACATTTCAATTGGACATAAACACATGTCAATCTTTTGATTGTTTTTACATCATAAAATCCGGCTTTCTGTTTTTGAGAATGGGAATTAATTTTAAATTAATTAATGATACATCTATGTTATGAATTTGGTAAAATAGACCTCATTTTTTAATTTATATTATCAAAATTATATTTTGAGGAATTTTTGGTATTTTTCAGAAAACATTCAATTTTTTATGAATTCTGAAAAACACTACGTTATAGATAAACACCGACTTTTTCATTTCAATAATTATTTTCATTAAAAAATTTATTTAAAATAGATATATAATACATATATTGGAAAATTTTAATTATTTTTAGTTATTTTATAATACGAGTAGATATTAAAAAAATTGAACCATTTTAACGTCTTTTTATCCACCTTCTGGGCACATTTACCCACATTCTAGGCCCATTTATAAATTTTCATAAAACGTAATTTTACTACTTCTCTGAATTGAATTTCAAAATTCTGAGAGATGGGGTTGACAAAAATAAGTAAATGTTGTTTAATAGGATGAAAATAATATTTTGTGAATTTTAACATTCGAATTTTATATACCATGGTTAAAATTAATTACAGAAATTAAAGGTAAATATAAAATTAAAATTAACCCAAAAATGTCCTAATTATATTGGATCAGTGTTTTTGTACAAAAATAAACTTTTGGAAAAAAATATCATCATTTTATATTGACTGGGTCAGATTATGAGATTTAATATATTTTATTTAAAGAATAGTTAAAAGTGTTAAATTGAAATTTTGAAAACTAAACCATTTCTAATATTGGGTCATACATAAGGTAAATTAGAAAATTAATATTCATTAAGAATTTAAAAAGATTTAATACATTATTTTATTTTATTTATAATTTTTTAACATTAAATAATTCAGGTTATTTACGACACAATAATGAAGTAGTAATTACCTTATTAATGAACTATTAAAATAATTGATATTTTAAATATAAAAAAATGTAAATTGAGACTTTTGATTCCATCCACTAATTTTCTAGGAGAATATTACATGTTAGGTTTGATTTAATTTATTATTTTCTAATTAATCAACCTGTTATAACTTTCAAAAAAACAAAATACTAAATAGTGTCAAAATTTAAATAAATGTGTTTTAAAAACAAATACTATATTATTAAATGATATACTATTCCTAAAAATATATGTTTTGGAAAAAGGACTTATAATATGATATATATGACATTAATTAACCACTTGGGATTTTCTTGACATTTTATAGTATGTTTATTAACAACGTATTATAATAATACATTAAGACATGATAATAATTAAACTACTTAAAGAAGTGTTAAATCTAATAGATAAGGTTAATATAGTGACATAATATTGACTAAAACCTTTTGGATGAGAGGATTTAGACTTATCCCCTCCTTAGTGTCAAAATACATCAATTTGGAGCTATTAGAAACCGAAAATTAATTTATAATAAAATAAGATTTCATACTTTTCCAAAAGTGACACTCAACTCTCTTATTAAAGTGTACACCCCTTATCCCAAACTCAAACCTCCAAAGCCATTTGTACAAGGACCTGACCTTAAAATTTACATAATATTTAATTAAATGAGTAATTCACATTGACTATCTTTTCAGGTTTAGAGTTTTAGATAATTAGGACATAACTAAGACATCTCAAAATATTACAAAGTAGACACTTCTACACAGTTTCAATTATTTTCATAAAATAAAAACTCATGAGAAAAAGAGTCATGTCTAGTTCCATGTTTTAGACAACATTACTTTTCCTTGATCTCATCCTTGACCCTATTCTTTTTTAGGTAATGTAAAAACATTTCAAAACATGGGATGAGCATAAAAACTCAGTAAGGGTTATAAAAAAAAGTAAACATTTTTCATAAATACATACAAAACATGAACTCTTTTACATAACTCATGAAATTATAATATTTTATGAATAACACATAAAAATCATAAATCATAAAGGTAACTTGTGGCATCCATATCGTACATACATTGTAGATATCAAAGCTACAAAGGGAGTTAATTTGGAATTCCCATCATAGTATAATCCCTCAATTTCTTAAGAGAAACATTCTCGTTTACCTCTGTAATGTTACACAATGTGTTAAAGAGCTATCTCGGGCTCACCCTCCCTAGGTTTATCATGGAACCAACTGTATACATAAATAATTCCAAAGAACCATAACATTATCATAACACATAACATAAGAATAATGGAAAATAACATTTCTATATTGCAATAAAAAAATATCATTTCAATATATTGAAATAATAAATCCATTCTAAAAAAAATTCAATACAAAAATATGTAGAAATAGTATATGGTATTTAATTTTCCTTTTAAAAACATTACGTCTTGTTAAGCAAGCCAAAGATCAAATAATACACGCGGTGGCGGAAAGGTCGTTGTCATCGCTTACGTTAAAAAAATTCCTTTTTGTCGTTAAGTAAAATACTTTATATAAAAATATTCCCATTGAATGAAATTAAAATTAAAAGGGGTTTATACACCGTATAAAATAATGTCATGTATAAAACTAAATATGCCTCAATGAAATGAGATTGAGATGAAGTCCCTTATCTCGCGTCCGACTTGACTCAATCATTCTTTAATCTCTTGAGTAATAAACTAATGTTAATTTCTACTTGATTAAGAACCTTTTTCTTGTATATAATTCCTTTTATATCACTTATTACTATTTTATAAACATTATTTAATCATTTTTATTAATAACGTTCATTTTTTCGATATTCGGTATTTGAGTCAAAAATGAACACCTTATATTTACAAGTTTCCCATGTGATAAATAGTTCATTATATCCAGAATGACATTCATTATTTAGATATCATATATATTTAGTATATATATATACTTATAACAGTACATATCATTTGAAGATAAGAAATTAAATGCACCGTTCATGGAGACGGTAAGCCATACGTACAAATGAATGATACTTTCATTTCTATTTTTTATTTTAATGGAATTAAAACATAATGATACAGAGGTATATTATAATTCTAGTATAATTTCATATATAATATCATTATCTCCATCCGTTATACATCCCACATATGGCATTAACGAGTCCTATCATTTTGAGGGGGTAGTAGTTTGCACTTTCTCTAGTGAGATTATTATGTTTACACATAATGGAAACCAAAAAGGCATGCTATAAATGGAAGTTATGAAATGATAAAGAAAACATAAACATAATATATATCATATATAAATACAGTTCCATCATAATATTTACCATGAGAGTCTGTAGGAGATAATTGAACAATTATTATTTTAGAAGGTGTTAGTTTTCCATTCACAAAAACATTATGTTCTTCATCCATTAGATAGGGGTGTGTGTAAGTGTAGTTCAAATCCTTCTCATAAAAAAATTATAGTATATTGAGGATACTGGTGTTTTTATAAAAGAAAGAAATTAAAATATTTTAGGGGTTGGAGAAGTAAAATATAAAAAATTTAATAGAAATCATTACCTTTAATTTGGGTAACTTCCTTTGGATGGAACCAAAAAAACTTCTTGAAGTTCTTTATTCCTAAATTAATGATTCTAGAGGGAGGATAGGGATGTAGGGAGCTTAATTGGGAAAATTCTAGATGACCTAAATGGATTGATAGGTGTGAGGAATTGGTTAGATGTGGACTCCTTTTATAAGGTGGAGGAGGGGCTCTTTAGGAATGTGTGAAAATATTATTTTATTATATAATGATCTTCAGTTTCTAAAGGTCCAAAAATAATTATAGTTGAAGATAAGATGACTCATGGTCAAAATAAAATCATCTAATATGAATTGGATAGGTTTTGGATAATATTTTAATCATTATAATCTTATTTATTTAAATAATTTATTAATGTGGTCAATACTGCATCATTATTGTGTCATAAATAATTTCATTTATTCGATGTCTAAAAATTATAAAGAAAATACTATCATATAGGAATTATTTTTCAATTTATAAAGTATATTTATAGTCGAAAAATGACTTATATAACACCATATAAAAATTAATTTACTAAATGATATTTTTTTTTGTCAATTATGCCTTTACATTAAATTAATTAATCTAAAGTGTCATTTTCATTCATAAGTGGCTCCATAAGGTCCCAAAATAGACCCAAGGTTGACCATGGTCGGCCACTACTCATCCAATATGGTTTGGACAAGTTTTATGGTAATTCTGAATTTTTATAATAATCTTTTTATATTGAATTACCCTATTTACCTTTAACCACGATAAATAAAAGTCAAAAGTTACTATTCACCAAAAATTATTTCCATCTTATTGAACAAAATTTTTCTTAATAATAACAACCATGTATTTTGGATTTTATAAATTCAATTCACATAAGTGGTACAATTTTATTAAAATGAAAAATTCAGTTTTTTTAACTACTACTAAGTGGTTTCACTATTCATCAAAAATTGATGTTTTTTAGATAAATAACAAAAATTCATCCTAAGATATATTTTATATTCCAAATTAATAAATGATGGTTATTATTCCATATTCAAAAACCAAAAGTTTCATTAATTAACTTTAAATTTAATTCCCATTGTTAAAACAAATTGTTTATTTTTAAGAAACAATAACTATCAAAAGATTAACACTTGTTTATGACCAATTTCAATGTGAAATTAATTACAATGATCAAAATTGGATTAAATGGTACTTATATATTATATTTAAACTTTAGAACCAATTAAAAAGATAACATAACCATAAAAATAAATTAGATTAAAAGGCACTTTTGAAATAAAATACAATATTTTCACTATTCATTAAAAAATGAACTTTATCGGAAAAATCACAAAAATTTACACAAAGTAAATTTTGATGTCCCCATTCTAAAGAATGATTTTATTTGGTCAATTATAATGTATTAAATTAAAAAAACTATATTTAAAGGGGGATCACCATTAAAAGGTGGTAAATCGACCTTTTAAGTTAAATTATTCTTAAAATTAGATTCATTCACATTTTCAGCCTCTAACTTTTTATCGGGTAAATGCAAATACATTTAACACTCATGTATAATCATATTATAGTTTTTTGTTCATTACCTCCAATAAAAAATCTAGTATTTTAATACCATTTAAAATAATAATATTATATTATTAGTGTGCAACATAAGATTTCAAAGAAACTCATTGTTGCGTATCAGGTACGCTATCAAACAAATAAACCCATTTAAAGTAAAATTAATATTTCATTCACAGATATTAATAAATATGAAAATATCTTATTCTTCATTTTCCTAGGATGTTGCAATTTTTCTCATCCAACCCCTGATCAAATATCCTCCAAACTATCCTAAATTAAACCTAGAGGCCTTACTTCGATCAGGAAACCATCCATTGGAACCCTTTTGTTTGAATCAAAAGGAAACACCCGAATAATTGGTAATTATTTCAACACCTCTTTCAAAGTTATTTTCATCATTCACACCAACTTTAATCGTTATTTCCATAGCGAAATAATAACTCCAATACTGTATACTAATTGTGATGTTATTATGAATATGGTAAACCTATATTCATTGTTATGTCATTCATATGAATGACAAAGTCATTGTACGTGCGAACATACGGCTTACCGTCTCCACGTCATGGTGTAGTTTGTTATTCAACACTAAATTGTTTGGATTTGTATAATAATAAGTAAAATTGATATAAATAGTGAATATAACATGTTATTTATTCTTTATATATAATATAACATCAAATTAAACATTTTTTCATAGTCAATAGAATTATATTATCGCTCGTGTGTATGCACAAATTACCGTCTCAACAACATGATGAGATTCATCTTCACTGATCACCCATTATGAATTTTTATAAAAATTAGTACATTGATTAATTTTGAGGTACATGACATAATATCTCAACTGGAATTATATATATGTATACATATGAAGATAAATATATATTTTTTACTTACTTTCATTATATATGATAAGAAAACAGAAACAACATTAATGTGTAGGTACAGACTACTGTCTCCATGAACGGTATTTACATTTTTTATGTCAATCTATTATAAATATATATAATCTGAATATATATGATATATAATTCATGTTTATAATTCTAAAAGTATGTAAATCATAATATTAGTTATACGATCAATAATGACAAGCTAAAACATATATAACAAAGAAAGTGATTATTGCCTCAAATTTTATTTTAATATGGAAATTATTATTAAATGGGTAGTATAAATTAATAAATGAATCATATATGATATCATTAATATTAATATAGTTCTGTTTTATTTTAATAACATAATATGGTCATTATAAATGAGGATAATCATACCCTCGATTAATGGAAACTACAAGGTTAGGGGTAATTCTCCAATCTCATTATTATCCGAGATTGTTTATGTGTAAGTATTTATTGATAACTTCATATCATCCATGCCCATGATTCATAAATTTTTTTTTCAAAAAGAATATTTTATTGATTAGTGCAAGTGATAGTTCATGCAAATCAGCATTTTAAATGTTTTAATGATTTATTTTTCTAAATCTTTTTTAATTAATTTACATGTTCTAAAAATTATTTTAAGTATTTATTTATGTAGGCATGATTGTATTAAAATTATAATTCCATTAAAAATATTCAACGAGGTATGGGACACATTGTTTCATAAATCAATTTTAAATAACATCCTTTATAAATGTGTTACATTAATATTATTTCACAGAAAAATATATTTCTCTTAAAGAGTTTTACAGATAATTTTCAACTATACGAAAAACCATTAATGGATATTGTTCCAGAATGAGATTGAATTATTATAATATAATCATAAACATTTTATTGAATGAGTTATGATATTTTTGAATGTGGATGTGCTATTTCAATACCATTCGTGGTTTATGGTTAAAGTATTGACATTTCGTATGCTAGATTTAATACAAATGTTTATATTATGTTTCAACATTTTCATATGAGGAATGAATTGGACTTACTATGTGATGGGTGGAGCCCGGTATAGCTCCTCGATGCATCAGTAGGTCTCATGGGATGACGTAGTGTCTTGGCACTAGGCCTTGACAACATATTATTTTTAGTCTTGGCATGAGTTCTTGATTATGTGGTTATGATGTCCATCATTATGCATTTCTTCATTAAGAAATTAGTGATTGGTATTTTATATGATTATTTGACTAGTAGAATATCAATGTGAATAAGTAAATGGAATTATTTGATATTATATTTCCATGTTATGCAGATGTTTAAGATTAAAATTTCTATGTTTTAGTCTTATTTATTTCCTTAAATGTTTATTCTTTATTATGATAGTTTTTGGTATATTGGTTTCCTTACTGAGCATCTTAGCTCACCCATTTCTAATGTTTTTTGTAGAATGTGAAGGAGTGTACTTAGATTGGTATGATGGGTAAAAATAGGTGAATAATGGGGGTTCTAAAAAGATTATTTTTAATATGTTTTATTTTAGAAATTGTAATGTAACATCCAGATATGTAATCTATTTTCCAAGAATGTTAAACTAATCGGTACTTCAAGACATGATTCTTTGTAGTCATGCCAATGTATTTAAATAATGCACCGACTCTGTTTATTAGTGGTCAGGGTGTTATAGTTGGTATCAGGTGATGTTTAGAAACAACCTAGGAAATAGATTTGGATAAATGCTTATTAGAGAACATTACCCTACAATAAATATTGAGGATTATTATAGAATAACATCCTAGAATTTTGGAAATTTAGGTATTTTGTGAATTTTCCAAGAAATGAATTCATGTCTTGATATGATAAGGTAGAGGTGACTCAGGCATATATGTATGTTGGGGTAAAACATGGAAACATCGCTTTGATATAGAATTAGAGGGGAACTGATGCATGATAACGAGCCATTGCTGCACTCTTGGTTACCACACTACCGGGGGATATGCTTAGGATAATTCACATTTTCTTTACAAACCATTATGTAGGATTTATGAGTAATTATGTCAGCAAAGAAATCCTTTTTATGATAATGGGAATAGTTGTATAAAAATAATTAATTAATGTTGAGGATTTTTCTATTTTTTGGATTATACATTATGATATGATCTAACTTACTGTATTTTTTCATTTAGAAATGGTACGCATTAGAAGGAATGAGGACTCCTGCAATACGCATGATCAAAAGAGTAAGAAGGATCATATCATTTATGGTCATCAGTGAAAATTTGGAAGGGAATTAGTTTCCCACGTATTATTATCCTATAAAGAAATAGTATCATGTGTTAATTAGATATGTAATGAATTTACTGAGTCATTCATCTTTGAAGGGAAGTGAGAGAAAAAGATGATGGTAGAGAAAAAGATAGATGAATGGAATAAGTGAAATAAGGATTTCCCATATCTGATTACTATGGAAAGAGTTACCCTAGAAAGTTCTTGAATGGAATTGGAGTTTTTTAATAGTGTGGAGAAAAAGGACACCATGTTCGTGATTGCATTGGTAAGAAAAATGATTCAAATGTACAATGCTTCATCTGGAAGGAGTAGGGACATTACGAGAATTAATTTCCCAATCAGTAGAGTATACCTTAAATGATTCTATTGGATAATAATCATGTTATTATACTACTCCAGATGAAGAGGAATGATTAGAGTTCGTAAGTTTTTACCAAATAATTGTTTAATTTGAGTATTAAATTAATTATGTAAAAGTTAAATGAATTATAAATTATATTAGGATTGTACTGCATTGAATTTTTATCAAGGATTTGATATTTTATGGTACCAAGTAAAGTGACACATTTTCAAATTAATCATTTTGGAAAATATATGGTTGAGAGAAAGATAATCCTTAATATGGTCCTAAAACTGTGGTAGTTATTTTGGAATAAGTGATAATTGGGTTGGATAATGAATATTGGGTATTATTGACATCCCTGGAAATGAATAATGGTTTATTTTTTCCATAATTATAGGAGTATTCAAAAATTTTGGATTTAAAGAGTATATCAAGTATTCTGTAAGGAACAAGGGAGAAAGAATGTATAAAATATGTTTTTATGGTTATTCAGGTTTTTACCATATTTTAAGAGGTCAAACGATGAAGGTATTCAGATGTTATTATGTGGAAAAAGAGATCAACACTATGTTTACCTTCATTATAAATTTTGGACTGTGAGTATTGAAATAAGTATTTTTCATTAGTATAAAGGTTGGAATGAATTAAATTGGACTTTGGATACTATTTTTTAATGTTAAAACATTTCTTATGATTATTTTTAGATTGTTATAAAATGTATAACACAGTTTTTGGTCGACAACCTGTCGCATCTAGCAATGCCACGAGACATGAACCTGCAACTGAAGGGCTACAAGGGTGCATCCCCTACCATTGACAAATAGGATGTCCTAGTTTGTATAATGTAGTTTTCTTAAATCTTCTGGCAGATTAATTATAAACTCTTTTTTTGAACCGTATACGATTAGGAGAAATCGAATATTTTTATTCCAAATATGAGTTTGTTGTAGAAATTAGTTAAAGGAAGGGACTTTATTTTTCAAGTATTCTTTTTTTTCATTTTCTATGAAGAAATTAATTCATAAAAATTAGGTAAGTGATCTTAAAACCAATGATGTATTGTCCTAATAACTTATTTTTGTTGATCTGATGCTATTTTAAATCATCATAGATTTATGGCGTTGGGGCCCTCAATTTTTCATTCCCTTGTTTGTGATTGATAACCTCAATCACTCCCTATAAATACTTAAGTTTTTCCTCCAATTATAATTTACAACATTGTACATTTATTAGAAATCCTAATTTGGGGTTGACTTTTTCATTTCCCTTTCCCTCTTGTTAAGACTATATTTTATTAACCCCATTTCTGATATGGGTTTTCCACAAAGGTATATTATATTTTAACCTTTTGTTTTCGAAGAAAATTTTCAAATTCTGAGGATGAAATTTATTGAATGAGGGTATAGTGTTACACCCCATGATTTCATAGTACGCTATCTATTTTATGTAATTCAATAGCTTGTGTAATACGTAACGCCGAGTTCGAGCGCACCATGACTTAACAAACTAGTCGTTCAAAAAGCAGTTATGAATATTAATATCTACATTTTAAATTTTATATTCTAAATATAATTTTAACATATATATAATTTAATTCTAATACATAATATATGAACAATTTCAATTTTTTAGATAAACGAATTATTTCTCAAAAAATGATATTTTACCACCTTTTAATGTGGAACCCTTCTTTTTTCTCAAAAAAGGGGAACCCATCTAAAATAAAACATTTGAAACTTTTATATATTCAATTTAATTAAATAAAATTATTATTTATAATTGTGACAAAAAAAATTATTTTGGATAAAATTTGGGAACTTTTAGGATAACATTCATGTTTTGATGAATAATAAAAAATACTAAATTTTTTTTATAACAAATTTTTTATTTGAAATAATATAAACTGATAAAATATTCATTTGAGTAGTTTTAAAGTATAATTGGAGTATATATTTATCATTTAACATAATTAAAGTCATTTTCAGTAATTTTATATTTAAATTGGATATAAACACAAGTCAATCTTTGGACAGTTTTTACTATTTAAAAACATACTTTATCGTTTTGACATTGGGAATTAATTTTAAATTTTAATGCAACTTCTATGTTTTAAATTTGGTAAAATAGATATCATTTTTGAAATTCTAAAATCAAAATTACATTTGGGTGTGTTTTTTGTATTTTTTGAAAACATTTTATTTTTTATGAATAGTGAAAGACATTATGTTATAGATAAAACCCAAATTTTCATTTATATAATTATTTTAAATTAAAAATATATCTCAAAATAGATAAATAATCTATATATTAACAGAATTTACGACATTAAAGTTATTTTATATTAATATTAGATATATAAAATTTTAGTGAATCATTTAAACGTATTTTTACCCACCATTTAGGCACATTTACCAACATTCTAGGCACATTTGAAAATTTGATTAAAACATAATTTTACCGCTTTTTTGAATTGAATTTAAAAAATCCTAGAGACACAGTTGACATCGGTATGTAAAATGTGGTTTAATTGGATGAAAATAATTTTTGATGAATATTAACTTTTGAATTTTATTTACCACGGTTAAATGTAAATTATGTAATTAAAGTTAAAAATAATATTAATATTACCCCAACAAATGTCCCAGTTCTATTATATAAGTTTTTTTCGATATAAATAATTCTTAGGAAAA
Organism: Viscum album; assembly: GCA_963277665.1. NCBI lineage: Eukaryota > Viridiplantae > Streptophyta > Magnoliopsida > Santalales > Viscaceae > Viscum > Viscum album. The sequence continues at coordinate 1,004,073,379 of OY728119.1, read as the reverse complement.
ATATTGATCTTTTTTTATTCGCAAGGGTTAGATTAGCACATTTATCATATTTTTTTTAATAAAGAGTTAAATCTGTTAAATTCAAATTTTAAAAACAAAACCATTTCTAATATAGGGGTATACATAAGATAAATTAGACAATGAATATTAATTTCAAATATAGAAATAATTCTTACATAATGGTATTTTATTTATATTTTTTAAACATTAAATAATAAATGTTATTTATGACATAATGATGAAGTAGTAATTACTTTATTAAAGAATGATTAAAATAATTGTTATTATAAAGTTCAAAATAAATGTGAATTGAGACTTTTGATGAAATCTGCGAATTTTAAGGTTTAATATGACATGTTAAGGTTGATTAAAAGAATTTATTTTGAAGTTATAAACTTTTTAGGACTTCCAAAAAAACTAAATACTAAATAGTGACAAAATTAACATAAATGAGTTTTTTAAAAATATTATATTATTGAATAATATATTATTCATAAAAATTTAAGGAATTTCTAGAGGACTTAAATAATGATATATATGTCATTAATTAACCACTTGGTGTACCTTTTTCATTTCATAGTATGTTTATTAATCATGTATTATAATAATACAAGATGACATGGGAAAAGTTAAAATGTTTAACTAAGGGTTAAATCTAAAAGATAAGGTTAATATGATGATATAAAATTTTCTAAAACCTATTGGTTGAGAGATTTTATACTCATCCCAACATTGGACATGAAATACATCCATTTGGATCCATTAAAAACATAAATTTATTTTCTAATAAAATAATATATCAATCTTTTTCTATAGTGACCCTCACCTCTCATATAAAAGGGTACTTCCCCTTCCCTCAAAATCACACCTCCAAATCCATTTGGCTCGCCCCCCCCCCCCCCCCCCCCCGTGCAGGAATAACCTACCAACGATAATCACTTCAACCTAGAGGAATTACTTTGATATGAAATCCATCCTATGGATCCCTTTTGTTCAAATCAACAGAAAACACATGAAGAAGATGTATTCATTTCAACACCTCTTTCAAGGTTCTTTTCTTCTTCCACTTCCACTTTCATTTTTGTTTCCTTACCAAAATAATAACTCTAGTACCCTATACATAATATGAGGTTATTATAAATTTGGTACAACCATATTCATTATTTGTTCCATATTATGAATGACAATGTCATCATATGTTCATATGTATGGCTTATCATCTCCACGTCATGGTTTAGTTTGTTATTCAACACTACATTGTTTGAATGGGTATGATAATGAGTATGATTAATTTAAATAGTGAATATAAAATGTTAATGATTCTGAATATGTAATATAACATCCAATTAAACACCATTTCACAATTAATATAATTATATTATCACTCGTGTGTACGTACAACTTACCGTATCCACGACGTGATGTGATTCATCATAAATGGTCACCCTACAAGATTTTTTATTAAAATAATTTCATTGATTAATTATGATGTATTTTAAAAAATATCACTACTGGAATAATATATATATTTATGTATATAAATATACATTTTTACATACTTCCATACTATACGATAAAAAATAGAAATAACGTTCAAGAATACTTATAGATTACCACCACCATGAATGATGTTTCCATTTCATATATCTATATATTATAAATATTTATAATCAGAATATATTTGATATATAAATCAGGTTTTATTTTTTGTATTTATTTCAATCATAATCAATATGGTACGATGAAGAATAACATGCTAAAACACGTAAAATAATGAAATCAGTTATTAAAGGAAATGTTACTTTAAAATGGATATTATTATTAAACGGGTAGTATAAAGTAATAAATGAATCATATATGATTTCATGAATTTTAATATGGTTCTGGTGTAATGTAATAACATAATATGGTTATTATACATGTGGTTAAACATACCCTCGACTTAAGGAATGTACAAGGTAAAGGATAATTCCTCATTCTCATTATTATCTGAGATTGTGTATGTGTAAGTATTTACAGGTACATTTTTATCATCGATGTCTATGTTTCATAAAATGTATTCAAAATTAATATTTTAATGTTTTGTGGAAGTGACCCTTTAGAAAGATCAGTATAATAAATTTTTAATGATTTATTTTTCTAAATCTTTTTTAATTAATGTCTATGTTTTAAACATGATTTTAATGATTTATTTTTATGGAAATTATTTTTGAAAATTTTAATTCCATTCAAAAGATTCAAAGTTGTATGGGAAACATTGATTAAAAATTATCTTTTAAATGACTTATTTTATAAATTCATGACTTCTAAAAGATTTCATAAAAAATAATATTTCACTCAAGGAGTTTTACTGGTCATTTTATACTATGGGAACATCCTTCAGTGGATATTATTTCTGATTTTGGTTTATTTATTATAATAAAATCTTTCTAATTGTATTTAATGAGTTATTATATTTTTTACTATGGGTGTTCTATTTTTATATCATTCATGTATTATGGTTAAATTATAGAAATTTTTTATTCTAGTTTTAATTGAAATGATTAGGTAGTGTTTCCACATTTTCATATGAGTAATGAATTTGACATAGTAAGTGATGAGTGGAGCCCGCTATTGGTATTTGATGCATCAGTAGGTCTAATGAGACAAATTAGTATCTTTTCACAAGGCCTTGAAAAATAATTATTTGTAGTCCTGGAATGAGGCCTTGAATGTGTTATTATGATATCAAACATAACACATTCCATCATTATGAATTTAGCCTATTGATATTACATGTGATTATTGGACTAGTAGATTATCCATTTAATAAGTAAATGGAATTATTTTATTTTTATTTTCCATATTATGCTGATGTTAAAGTTTAGAAGTCTTGTGTTTTAGTCTTATACATTGCATTAAATGTTTATGCTTATTTATGATAGTTTCTTCTATATTGTTTTCCTTTCTGAGCATCGAATCGCACCCCTTTCACATGTTTTTTTTCAAGATGCAAATAACTATATTACAATTGATATGAAAGTTTAATCTAGGGGAACAACAACATTCTCAAAGTATAATTTTTTTGTGTTTTTTTTAAATTGTAATGTAACATTCATATATGTAATCTATTTTCCAAGACCGCTAAACTGGTCGATCCTTTGAAACTTGATTCATTGTAATGATGCCAATGTATTAAAATAATGCACCGACTCTGGGTAACTGGGGTCAGCACGTTACATCAATCAAATGAAAAATTCACATTAATACCATTTTTTTAAATCCCTTTATCTTAAGAGCACTGAACAATTTATTCATTGGAGATGTTTCCAGACCTTAGTCAGGCCTCCATTTAAGCCATATGATCCCAACTAGAGCGGAGGGTCTATGGTTTTACCCTGGGAAGATTATTCTATCATATCAATGAAAATTAATATAATAAATATCATGATAAATCCTAAAATTTACTAAATTATAAAAACCCCTAATAAATAGGACTGAAGTAATAACTAATGTAATATAGATTCATACAGTCATATATACCATCTGATTCTAACCCAAGATCAATAACATATATAACAAATTAATTAATAAAAAATAGGCTCTAATAGAATCCTTTAGTATCATAAAATTACATTTTTCTAATCCCCATTGACGAACTATTTTGAGATCAGGAAAAGATGGTCCCTCCCCTTATATGTACCAAGAAAATTGAGGTCTTCTTGGGTACCAAAATCGAATGGATTCACGGGTAGTGTTTGATTAAATATTAGTAGGCCACCACCAATGCTGTTTTAAACATAACAATTACCACATTACTTTTCCAATGTTATATGCTAAATTAATATGTAAATTTGATGAATTATAAAATAATGACCATTTATCCTCAACTCTTGAATTTATTCATGGTATTGACCAACCATTCAGTATCTAGTGTCAAATTTATCTCAACATAAAACAAACCACAGACCATAACTCACTTATAGCCACCAAAACAATATATAATTTGGATCACATGGGGGTATTTCTCCTCAAAAAAACCATATCACACAATATCTTTTTAAAATAATCTCACTATGGAATCATATCATAAATATACACCATGGGGAAACATAGCAACCCACAGTGCCCTATAGAAACATATATATGAGAGAAACTCATTTCACCCAAGAACTATACATGTAATATATAGCATGTGTAAATCATCTAAAATATAAAAACATATGAACATACACCATGGGTAAACTACAAATTTATTGGAACCATATTAGAATGTTACACCCATGCATTCTCATCCCACCAGAAAACATTTACCTATCCATTATTATTTGCGAAATATATCCTACAATGACTTTTGAAACCTCATTATAATATTATATAAATATATCTATATAAAACCCAATATTTATACACAAAGACACACATCACATATACATGTGGATATATACTCAATGGATCTTCAGGTTACATCACGGGGTTGGCCACCTTCCAAAACATAACAACCATCACCTACATAAAATCACTCTAAAACAAAACTATGACATGTCATTATATGAATACCTATGTCTTGTCATAAATCCTTGTGATATATGTGAATAGTAATTGGTGATGTCACTATCCACCAAGTAACACACAATTATTTATAAAATATAATTTAAAAATAAATTTAATTTCTTTGATATACTGTGTTTCCATCAACAATGTGTTTAAATGAACTATAATATGTTGTTAATATTACTATATAGAACAAGTCAATTATAAAATATTTGTTAATAATGGAGGAATAAAATGGAGTAAAGTTTATAAAATGATATGTATAATGGTATTATATAAATAAACTGTATAGATAAATAAGTAAAAAATTCTTTAGTAAATCCTTTATGAACATTAGAAATAAACTTATTTTAAAAATAAAATCTCACTAATTTTTGTAAAAAATTATTTAAATATATATTTTCCACTATTAGAAAACCTTTATGAAAAAATAATTTATTTTAAATATAAATTTAAAAATTATCATTATTATTTTTATATGCATTTTAAAATAATAATTTTTTCATTTAGTGTAAAAATAACAGAATTTTTTTTACCAACTACTTTTTTATAACATTTACATGTTGTAATTAATTTCAATATGAATTTAAATTAAAAAGGATTCATTTATATAATTATTAAGAAATATTCAGTTCATTTTGATCATTTCATATTGAATTTTAATATTAAGACATCATAAACTTAGGAATACTTTTTCTTTTGAAATTCTTTCTTTTTCCACATAAGTGGCATTATTTGTGAAATAAATTTCTCAATTCTATGAATTTAATTTGGAAATATTTCTTATATATTAATAATAAGAATAATTATCTTTATATAATAATTTCAAAGTAATTTTAGGTCGTAATTTATTTTAAAAATATTAAAAATTAATTATAGTATTTAAAGTTAAAACATGTCTTGCAGGGGTTAACCAAAAATATCAGTGTAAAATTAAACTAAATAATTCTAAAATTTCTATTTTATTGAAGTATTTTGACCTTATCTCATGGTAGGATAAATAAATAGAAATTTTTTAGCCTCATGAATTCTTCAAAACATGGGTATAGTACTTTCTATTAAAAACATCCATGTGTCCCCTCTACCCCAATTATAAAAGGGTACCCCCTCTCCTATGAGCATCACACATCAAAAGACATTTGGTTTTTTCAAGAAATACCCTGACACAATACTGGATTATCTCTCCACATAATATAGGGAATATTTTTAATAGGGAAAACTCTTAATAATTCAACTTCTGTTAACCTAATGGGGTCATCCGAAGAAGAGGTATCATTATTAATGAATGGTGTTTATATTATTGTTTTCTCCAAACTTGTTAAAATATTCTTCAACTATGTCGATAAAATAATATAATTATATACCATATGATAAAAAAATTATTTCATTTTCATAGCATATATAAATATCCTCCATCAATTGGGAAATGATAATGTTGATCATGTAAACAATAGACTATCGCGTCACGAATCGACATAATTCGTTTTCAATCACCGACTCTCACAGTTAGAGATTGTATTGGATTTTATGTTTTAATATTATATTTATACCACAAATAGATTCAAGAAATTATAATACCACATATAACTTGTTACCAAAAAATTCCTTGGGAAATGATAACATTGTGTTTTTGAATGTGTGGACTACCTCATCCATGATGCAATGTGATATGTTTTTCATTTAATTTTGAAAAAGATTGTAATAAGGATAGATTAAATGTATAAATATTATATATGTGATATTAATCTTTTAAAAATTATATTAGGTGATTGGGGGTACAATTAAATCAAGCACACACACCACACACACGACCATAAAAGGTAGTCATATCCCCCCAAGGGATAACCCACCAAAAATACCCACTTTATTACATTATATAAATTTGGCTGGAAGGCCCTGTGGTTATGTATCCCATTACATGGCCCATAGGCATGAATTGTTTGGCCTAAGGAACATTATGCGAATAGTACTACTACTTTACCCAACATATATAGTACCCACATAGTACCCCCCACTGCTAAAGTGTCGGCCTCCAATACAGTATCGTTGTTGCTATAGTCTCTCTAGTGCTATAGTGTCGCTAAAGTAGTGCTATTGTACCTATGTCCAATGGGTTTTTAACCCCCATTTTTCATTAGTATTAGGAAGTGATTAACACTAATTCAAACCCCATATAATATATATATATATATATTCCATTATAATTAATAATTAATGGTGAATTAATAGTTACCTATCTTCGGTTTTGTCCATGAAGAAAATGGATTCATCTTTTATGCCTACATATGGCCTATCATCACAATTAACTATGTAATTCATGTTATATATACAAATATAATAGATTACTATAAATAAATATATAATTAATATATATGATATTTTTTTATGTATAAACATCGGTATATGGTAGAATCATGAACAATATAAAAGTCCCAAAAATACCACACCAATATATACGTGAAAAGGATGTATTTATTTCCCAAAACATGATTTTAACATCGAATTATGAATAAGAGTGTAATAATAGTACATTAGTAAATAATATATTGTATGAACTATATGACTATGGATCTTGAATTTATTTATAATATTCCTATATTTAATATATATGATTCTCAAACAAGTTTATTGAAATTATAGAATTTATATTATGGATTTCGTATCTCCCTTTAATTTATAGGAGACATATGACATATTCAACACTCATTTATTTTTGTTGTTCTTCAAAACATAGCTGTGAAATGTAATATCATTAATATCCATGTTTTCATGATATTTTATGAATCATTTTATGATATTATTTAATTTTGATTATGATTAAATGTTTCTGAAGTTGAAAGTGATCTTCATTTCATATTTATTTCTACAGGGAAAATGAATTATTCAACACTGATTTATTTTCATTGGATTAAATAATTACCATGAATATATTATATGAATATTATAATTAAAATAATTGGATATACATATCCATATATGATTCTCTCTATAATGGTTATTAAAATTTAGCAGATACTATGGAGGAAAACATTTGATGTTACAATCTCATTGTCTATCGGGATTGATTATGATAATGTATTATTTAATGAAATTTTATGAAATATATCATAAGAAGCACATGAATATTATTCTTCACTAATTGTTTCAATAAATTAATTGTATTAATCTATTTTTATTAAATTACAGTACTTATTAGTCCAAAAAAAGTGACCGAAAATATTAATTTATTTCTCTATTAAATAAAAAAAACTTAAAACCAATGTTTTCTGAAAAAATTAAATAAATTTATTTCATTTATTTCATTTATCTAATTAGTTTTTAATTAAATTATTACCACTGATTGAATTGTTTTTTAAAAAAACTGAGTGGAATATTAATTGTAATTAATAAAGAATGAATGATAGTTTCATCCTTAATGATCTACCAATGATTTAAATAATCCAATATTACTAACTGAGGTTTTTTAAATATAAAATATTTCTGTAACATTTATTAAATTTTAAGATTTTAAATAATAAATTTCACAAAATAAATGTTATTTATCTCAAAATATTATCTATGAGTCCTTTCAAAAACAAATATTCTACATAAGATGACATTTTTTTGTTAGACATTATTTACTAGATATATAAACAAATGATACAATCCTAATTCCTTTTCATAATTATTTATTATTATTATGAAATGATATTTTTGAAACTATTTCCTTTTGAAAAGGTTATGCTATGATAAGTTATTGTAATGATAATGAATCCCATTCATTTTAGATTGGTTATACTTTGATGAATTAATTAAATTACTATGAACCACATTTCGATTTCACGGGTTATGATATGATGAAATGTTTGTGAACCCCATTTATTTTCATTGTTTTTATACAATATATGTTGTATAAAAATGAGTAATAAAAATATAAGATTTTTAATACATGATGGATGGGGCCTATATCTCACTCCCATGAATCGGAAAATGAATGATATCTCATGAGATAAACCCGAATTGAGTGGGGAGTAAAAAATGTTTAGTAAGTAAATCTATCCACAATTATAGTCCTAGAAGTGAACCTTGACTACTAAAATGGTTTAGGTTGTGAAACCATCCCACTCTAATATCATTTTAAATGAACCTTTTCTATAAGGGAAATGAGTTTTAATGCTTCTGAGTATTCAAATCTATCTCTCATTCCAATGTTATAATATCATTGGTTGTAGTAACTAATTCCAATATGGATCATGTATTATGAAATTAAAATATTTATGAAATGATTTTTTATCATATATAAAATATATGGAATGGTTTTAGTATGTCATTCCCATATACATATAGATATATGGTCATTTCATATTGTCATTTCAATAGTTTATAGTTATTGAGAATCTGATATAATCCTTATTTATATTTCAATTCAAGAGGATATGAATAAATTATTTTTCAATGTTCTTCCTAAGGAGGTATCTAGTTAGGAAGAACATAGTGGGATATGTTGTAATTAAATTATGAACCAATTCATTATGTATCTATTTTCCAATGAAATAATACTATTAAAGTCCTTCGGTGTGTTATTAAAAAATCAAAATAATATTCATCTAAAAAGATTAAATATAAATGTATAATGTTATGGGTTTCTATAGTTTTTATCATTTTATAGGTTTAGTTATCCTTTTAATTCATGGATTAAATATATTTACTACGATCATTATGAATATGTTTATGTGTATGAATAATAATATAAAAATATCATGGAATTTTAGTAAAGGATAGAGTTAGTGGTTTCCAATAAATTATATGATAGTATGGATAATAATAGTTGTTGTGCATATAAAAAGTATGTACTTAGGTGTAGTAGTGCTGAAAATGGATCACTTGTCTTTAGCTAAATTGTCACACGGTTTAAGAAAAACGCATTGTTTAACACATGGTTTGGAACACCAGATGGATATGTTTTGAAAATTTACAAAACAATTTTGAACCATCATGAAGCTTTTTAAATGATATTGACTATGAATGACCTAGGATAAATATAATATGTCTTATATTGAAAATAAGGTTTCATTAATTAGAAATACAATGAACCATTGATCCCCTTGAATAAGATTCTCGATGTTCTTTTCGACTATTTTTGGGTTTACAAAGTGATTGAAGATAGAATAATGGTGAGGATTTGGTAATTGGTAAGCTCAAATATTTAGATACTCTTTTTAGATATGGAAATTACTTATGGAATTATAATTCATATATATAATGATTATAAAATTTACTAAAAGTCAAAAACTATAAAGGCATGTTGATCAAATTGTAACACTATAATTATTCTCCAATTGATATTAATGGGAATGTGTATCCTTAAAGTTTCATTATTATTCCTCGAGTGTAATTTAATATTATCATAGTAATGGATTTCATTTGACTACATAAATCCCAAATCAATTTTCCAAGGACAGGAAATAACTTTTGATATTTCAAACATTCATTAGATAATCTATTAGTGGGATTATATATATAAACTTCTAATGGTGATCACATCCATTATATGTGTCATGAATCCAATTTAGAAGGTGTTTATATATCATATGATTGGGGGAAAATTAACATAGATTATATTTCAGTAGTGAAGGATTTTATTGATGTCTTTTTGGAAATATATTCACAATCTGTAATGGAATCATTAAGTTCGGATTTCAAAAGGACTCATACCAATTGGAACAAATATTTAAAAGACCCCTTATAATATAAGCCAAATTGAGATTCAATAATTGTTGATGAAACTCTAGGAGAATCCAAATAGTGTATTTATTCATCCCACTATGTCACATTGGGTATCAATAGTTATTTATGTCATGATAATATGTGGATAGATGTGACTCTAAATTGATTACTGGAAGAGAGATGAATATCATAGTAATGTTCAACTATACTCTCTGTTGTATTGATTAATTTTTTTATCAATTGCAGTGAGCTAAATACATTTATAATTTTTACATTCATTATAGATGTCACCCATTATGGGCTATGATGGAAGACATACTCAAGGAATGATTCATAATACTATATATATACAATGAGTATATACTGATTCAATTTTGTCTTATAATTAACCTTATATATTCATTTATTTAATATGTTGTGTCATCAAAGATTGAATTTATATGTTTGTGGTAGTCATTATAGATGATATACATATATATTCAAGGTGATATATAGAGAACAAAGATCGAATGAGGATATTACTAAAGAACCTACATGAAGTGAAACATTATTCAAAATATAGAAAAACTAATTTTTGGATACAAAATAATTTATTTTTGGGTCTTATAATCTCAAGAGTTATTTTATTAGTGGATCCATCAAAAATAAATGGGGTTGATCATTTTCCTAGACTAACCATAAATATTGAGATATTATGTTTTCTTTGATTGGTAGGATATTATTTTTGTTTTTTGGGGAATTAGTAATGAATATCTAGTACAATAAATAATTTCACATTGAGTGGATCCATGTTCCTATTGATATATGAATGTGAGGAACATTTCAAGGATCAAAATATAATATTATTCATTGATCCTATGATTTCATTACTCTAAATTAGATAAGAATATGTAAACTATATTGGTGTTTCAAATAATGTATTAATATGTGGTCCCATGAATGATGAAAAAGTTACATATTATACCTACTAACAATTGTTGTTTCATTAGTTAAATTACCCAACTACAGATTTGAAATTATATATGGAAAAATATTTCAATAATGATAAAAAGGAATTAAATTATTTTAATAATTCTGATATATATAATTTTTATAAGAGATTAAATTATATTTTCACATAATAAGTGTTAAACACGGACCATACGAGATGGTTGTAGATGGTCAATTATTATTACAAGTCAATACATTGCAACCCTTGAAAAAATGAACAGATAATACGAGTCTTTATATCGATAGAATCATGATATCATATATAATATGAATGAAAAGATGATGAAATATTTTTTTGATTTTATGTTTATGGATATATAAATCATGAAGGAAGTGTGAACATATATTTTTCTTAAATAATTGTTCCACCAACTTTCTATGTGGTGAATAAATTGCTGAATAATGATAATATTGGGCTTTATTAGAAGATCAAAAAAATTCGTGAGTTTTCAATTATTTTCATATTTTGATCGGGTTTAGGAAATTTTGATGATTTCTCTATATATACTATTTAATTTATTTTTATGAAAAATCTCATAGTTCATTATTTTCTATTTATATTTTATGTACAATGATTTATTGATATTGGAAAGAGAATTTATGGTTAAATGGAATGAATATAAATGGGTAATGATTTTTTCTGGGTTTTTTGTATTTAAATATGTCATGTTTGAGACAAAAATGCCTAAGGTTATATCTCAACCATTACCCATTCCAAAATGGAAATGAAAAAAAAATTAACAATGGATTTTTTCTTTAGACTCCCCAAAATATCTAAACAACACATTGCCAAATGGGTTATAGTTTATCACCACACAATGCCATCACACTTCGTATCTATAATATAATATCTATCTCGGGATCATATTTCTAGGATATACCTTAAATAATCATAAATATTTCATGGAGTACCCCATTTTGTTATATCTGAATGTGATCATTGGGTTTCTTCAATGTTTTATAATAGTCTTTAATAAGATCTGGTTACTAGCAGTGTTTAAACATTTCGTGTCATACTCAAAAAGATGGTTAGTATAAGAGAAAATTATAACTCTATAAGATATTCTATGATTAATATTTTGGGATTCTAAATATGGTTTTGTTCAACACATTTGTATAGTCGAGTTTTCATAAAATAGTAGTTTTCCCCCAAGCATTTAGATGAAACCTTATGATTACATCTATAGAAATATGTGATGAATTCCGACGTGTTATGGTGTAATTGGGTAATTAAATCTCTTAGGACATAATCTATGGGAACAATTTATAAACAATGTCACAGCCATTAAATAGCACAGCAAGGTATTACAATTCTTGTATAATAGTTATATAAATAATCAAGTATGTTATCAAGAATTTGATGTTGGTGGGATAGAGTTTCTGTGAATTTCACCATGGAATAAGGTTATTATATTCAATAATAAATTTATTATTATCCCTAGTTATATTATTTCTTTCCAGATTATGAATCAAATATGTATATTTGCATATATCTTGTCACATTCACTAATCCTCTCCCAAATACCCGATCTATTTAATGTATCTTTCCTGGGGAATTACATACCTAATCCTTTACGTGTAAAGGAATAAGAAGTTTTAATATTGAATTATTATCATTACTCGGAATGAAAACCTATGGATATTCAAGATTATTGTGATAAGGATCTAAAAAATAGGATCCCTCACATGTTCAAGGTTTTATGGCCAAACCACTAACATATAAGCCTATGTTGGAAATATCAGATATGATGAGGCAAAAGTGTCCTTAATTGATTATATTTGAGTTAAGGAATTTAATGGGTGGAATAAATATTAATAATTGTATAATTTAATGCACAAATATTTCATGAGATGATTTTTTTAAATAAGTTTAATTTTATTTATATCTTTTGTTACATGCAATGATGAGATTTAAAGAACAATAATATATCATTGAATTTTTTTAAAACATGAAATTAATATCATATATAATAAAAATTGATATATTAATATGGGTAATCTCATTTTTATTATTAACATTAATTTTCTAGATAAAAAAAATTATATTATAAAATAAGTATGCAATTTTTCATAAATTCTTCATATTATTCAAAATTAATTTTTTTTAAATAAATGATTTCAATCAATTTTTGTGATAAAATTATAAAATAAATTAATAAAACATTTAAAAAAATTATTTTAGATATTAAAAATCATTTATTATATCAATGTGATAAAATAATAGAGTTAATGTATCATGATTTTCTAACATGATTAGTTTTTTGATGAATATTTATAAAGTATGGTTTTTATTAGAAACTTTCTTTTCATTAAATGAATTCACAAGATAAATTTTATTGTAAGAGTAATTTACAATTACAAGAAGTTAAAATCAATATTTATTAACACAATTTATGTCATTTTAATCAATTTCATATTTAATTTTGATATTAAAACATTCCAAACCTAAAATAACATTCTCTTAGGAAGACCTCTTTTTCATAGCATCAGTCAGTTTAACATTTACTTATATTTGGACAATTATATGAATTTATTTTGAAAAAATTGATTAAATATTTTTAATTTTCATAATAAATATTATATATTATGTTCAACATAATTTTTTTCATAATGAATTTAATAAACAATAAATATTAAAAACTACAGTTAATGTTAAAACAGGTTTACCCTCGGTTAAAAAAATTATAATAATTAAAATGACATAAAAACACCTAAAATTCCTATTATTTGGAAATATTTAGACATTATATCATCTATAATTTAACAATGATCCATTTTATTCCATATCACGTGTATAATGTACAGTGATACCTTTTTTAAATGACTCCCAGTGTGTCCTCTCACCTACTTATAAAAGGAAACTCTCTCTCCTGTTTTATTCACTCTTCCAAAGTCTTTTGGTTTATCAAATATCTACCCAAATACCTTAATTATGTTTCATATACTATAATCCATATTTTTATTATAATACTCTATTTAGAAGGACGTTGGTTCAATGCTATGGAGGATTCTAGATGAAGAGGTATCAGTCTTACCCATATGTTTTTATTTTATTTATTTTTAAATATCCACCATATATTCATAATCCTTGATTATATAATAAATTAAATCTACCAAATATTAATATATTTTATAATTTTTTTTAATAATTTGAATAATTCTTCTCCTCCATAAATCCAAAAACAAAACCATTTATCATGTTAATGGCATACTATCACCTCACCAAAAGACATATTTTTTTTTATCACCATAAATCATGGATAAATATTATGATAGATTTAATATTTATATATGATATTGTCGACATATTTATACTCCTGTAATTATAATATCACATCTTAAATCTTTCCTTCCAATCTTTTGGAAAATAATAACATCACCATGACTATATCTGGACTACCACCTCCATGATGCAATGTGATATGTTGTTCATTTTATAGTAAAATTGATGTTAATAAGGATATATTAAAAGAATATAGATTATATATAGGATATAAAAAATATTATTTATTGGTGATTTAATATTCATGTTTGATTTTTTTCATTTCTTCGAGGAAATAGAAACAATAATCATGTGTAAATACAACATAACAAATCCTAGAATTCTATAATTAATTTTTTATATCTAGAATTAATGGATAAGTCATAATAAAAATACAATTAATATATATGATATTTATGTGAGGGATAACATTGTGGATATTATGGAACCAAGATCAAAGTAAAATGAATGATGATACCAAACAAAAAATGTAGTAAACAATTAATTATTACCCGAAACACAATTATAACCTATAATTATTACAAAAATTGTAATAATGTATTATAAGTAAATAATATATTTAATGATATATATGATTACCTTTCATTAATATATTTTATATAAACAAACATTTGTTATAAATAATTTTTAACAATGAATGAATAAATAATTGACATGAGTTATGGGATTCAAGATATCTCTTTTAATTTTGTGAGATATGTCATATTCCACCCTCATTTATTATTTTGGAGTATATACCACAGATTTGACAATTTATATCCTTGTTATCCCTATTTTAATTATATTTAAGGTGTAATTTTTTTATTTAATGGGGAATAAAAATCAAATTTTTCTAAAGTATTAGGGGATCTCCGTCCCCCTTTTATTTCTGTGGGACACATTCCTTATAACGAACATCCTACATTGGAGTACTATATATACTACACATTAGTTAATTTTATGATTAGTCTAATGAAAATTATGGTATATAAATTTCCATTTATTTTTCTCCCATTCAAGGGTATTAAAATTCCGATGTTACCAAAGTGGTGAGGGTTGGATTGTGTATGATATTTAGTACAATGGTGAATGGTCATGATGTATCTCTCATGAAACACAATATATTTATTTTTCAACATTAATTTCTGGAGATGTATTTTTTCCCTATAATTTTCATTTCATTATATACTAATGATTGGAATATAATGCTTTTAAAGAAAGACATAATGTTTTTATCTCATTAGTCAAAAATCATTTTTCTAATATATCCATGAATTCTAAAAATTATTTAACTATTTGTTTAATGGTCACTAATAATGTTTTAATGTCATTTTAACCAACATTTTACTTTTTACAATGTGGTATTAAATGATTATTGTTTTGATTTCCCAAACAAGCCTCTCACGTTTTTACGTAGAATGTACACACTAAATGATTTTTTATTCCAAAATGAACACTTAGTTATTTAAATTATATATTAAATGATTCCAAATATGTTTTTTATGAAAATTGTTTCTTTAATATTTAATAAATAAAAAGATTTTAAATACTTGGTTCCAAAATGGAATGTATATTTTCCACCAAAAATTTTCCATGTGGTCAATAAAAATAATTTTCCATAGAATATGGTATCCTTTGATTATAATTAACATTAACTAAGGATGTGATTCACTGAAAATATCACCATTCATTATATGTATGGTTTTTTATTTGTTTAAGAAAATTTTGAATCTCAATATTTTCCATAGGTGACATTATGATTAACTGATGAAATGAATATGAAACTCATTCATTTTCAATGGGTTATTTTATGATAAATATTATATATTAATAGAGGTCCATTTTTTATATGGGTTTTCTTACGATGAAATGTTTATGTAACCAATTTACTTTCATGGGCTCTGAGTTGATGAATGGTTTATGATCTTTTTATCACAGATAATCTGGAATATCATTACATAAAAGGTATAACCTATATATCCCTCTAATGCATTGGGTACAAATTGATATCTAATTATAAACATGAATTGAAATGGGAGTAAACCAGTTTACTAAGGTTATTTATCCACTTTGATAGTCTTTTGAGATAATTTTTACTAGGTGGATGGTTTGGGGAGTGAATCCATTCCACATTGATAACCTTAGAAATGAGCTCTATTATATTATGAATGATTATATATTCATATGTGTACAACATAGATCTATATATTATGTCAAACATATGTTGTCACATATTATTGTATTTGATTTCATAATGTTACATGTCTTATGAACTTCCAATATTATTCTATGGGAAATCATTATGATATGTGATATGTAGGGCATTGTTACAAATTGTTATTCTAATCTTCTCATAAAATTATTCTCATGATAGGTTGATATCTCCAATAATTACCCAATCTGAGCTACTAGGATCACCCTTTATTATGTTTCCTTTCCTAATATATGATGAAAGATACTATGTGTGATATAACAAAGAATGTATCTAATTCTTTATGACATTATAGTAGATAACATACATCAGTTATGAAACAAATGATAATATATATATGCCTCCAAAATAAACAGATCATTTCTTATCATCATGTATATTGTGGTATAAGGAAATTTATAGTTATATTTTTACATGTTATATATATGTATGAAAAGAATGGATCCTTATATTACCTGTTCTACACCACTCTTTTTTAAACAAAATATATGTTTACCCACCAAGGGTCATTTAGGTCATGCTCACATCTAGAAACCCCTCTAGATTCCAACTCATTATTCTAAATCAAAATGAAATATATAAACACTCAAAGGGTGTATCATAAGTTAACATAACCCTTCCCACCTCTCTAGCTCATTTTCCATAATAGATATTGGACATAGTTATCACACATTTGAGATAAAAAAGGTAAACATTCAATATCCTAAATAATCATTAGATACTCCCCATATTCCCAATATATCCATAATCCAACATTGCAAATACTTGAATTGGTACTAACATGCTAGTGGGGGAGGAACCTCAGACCCACTCATTATATAATTATTCATGAGGGAGACAAGATATATTAACATCAATATAGAATCACCCAATGCTAATATTTGTTGATCCTTTACTATCTTATATATGTATGAGTAAAAGGAAACTATTTTGTGATCCTATATTTATATTTCATTACATTAAACCATATTTGGATTAATTTATCTTACGGTTTGAATTTTTATTAATCTATTGGCCATATATAGATGAGGATTCAATGTAGTGTCCATGGGAACATATTGGACCTTGACACATTGTTCCTCTTAAGTAATTTGAGAAGAAAAATATTTTTATTTTTAAATATAATTTCAAATTAGATATAGACAATATACCAGATTAATGAAAACATAACTAATTTAAAAAATGGAGATGACCAGGGACCACTGTCCTCCATTAGAGTCATTTTATTTATCATGCTCGACCACCACCTCAACTTTTCCAATCTCATATCATCTCTTCACTAACATATCATGGTAAAACATTAAAATATTGTGTTCAATAAAATAAAATATTATATTATATTTAATACAAATTATGATTTACTCAGAAAAAACTCATAAGTGTATATCACCACAGTAACACTAAGATGAATCACAATCATAAGGTCAATGGAATATACAAGAGCCAATTTGAATAAATATCCTTATAAACTGTCACCTAGTTATGGAAGTTTTTTGGTTCAAATATAATAAATAACTATAAAATAACATAAGGAAACATACCTCTAAAACAATATGACACAATGTGTCTAATTATTTTCCCAATGTCTTTTCCAGAAACATCCAGAAAAATTCCCATAATTCAGAATGATTACACCACTCTTTAGTGAAACCGCCACAATTAAATCCTTATAAGAGATATTGAAATTAAATTCACCATATGTAATTAATAATAGTGGAATTATTGAGAATAATTTACTGAAAAGTTTTATAACATTTCCACCATGAACACTCAAATCCAACTAGGTTGATATTGGGGAATTATATGAGGAGTATCTTCCAAATACACTCTCAAAACATGACTTATCTTAAAATAAATCATTTTGATGATTGACCAATTTAATAACTAATGCTACCAAAATCTCATCCATGGTGATGTTCATGGTACAATCAAAAGTTATGTTTAATGATATATTCTAATCCTGCACATCATGGTGTATCCATCCTAGTTAATGGTGTGACCTTCCCGATGAAATTGGTTACCCTTAATCAATAATTCATCATGGTTCAAGCCTCATGACTCATAAAATGATTCCCTAACATAATAACCACACCGAAGACCCTATACCCACACAACATGTACTCCCATTCCTTGTGAAATGACACCCAATTCTATTTTAATGTGATACATTACATTAATGACGCCCCTTATGGAATGGTTTTCATAGCCCGACATATTATATATTGCTCAACAGGCTGCCTATAGCTAAAATCCCAAATGGGTGGTTCATCAATAATAAAATCTAATACTCACCTGAGTACCTAATTTACATTTTCAAACACACTCCATATGCAAAAAAATCTATTTGGGATATTATTTTCCAATGAATTTTAATATGATTCTCAATTCTTCAGATGTCCCATGATCATTGATAAAATTACCATTTCCTTTAAATTGCATATGGTGAAATGATATAGGTTTTTAAAATATTCCCACCATAGAAAATAATATACATGCGATGTCTAGGTGGTCCTAATCCAATAATACAAAAATAAAGATTCCATAAATGAATAATCAAATCAATGTGTCCTATCAAAGAATAGTGAAGGATCTCCCACTATTAAACCCCAAACAACAAGTTAAAATGCTCTCAAAAGACCAATCCCCCACCCCATATTTAATTTCAGTACAGGAAAGGGGATCAAGCACAAACCTATATCCTGAGAAACAAGTGTGTACTCAAATTGAAACATCAATCCTATAGTATTACCTTCCACAACTCTCTACACATTTATTATTATTTTAAATCCATAGTTATTCTCTTAATAATAATATCATACCAAAACTTACATTCATGGTTTTAATGAAATTTCCAATTTACTCTCCCCATCAATAAAACTATACATTTCAAATCCATTTTTCGATCACCCAAATGATTAAATCCATTAGATTTTTCTTTTTTTACCCATGTTACAATACCTCATCACCATAAAATATTGAAAAATTCATAATTCAATCCAATGATTTTCCAAACATGCATTAT
Source organism: Viscum album (assembly GCA_963277665.1). Taxonomy (NCBI): domain Eukaryota; kingdom Viridiplantae; phylum Streptophyta; class Magnoliopsida; order Santalales; family Viscaceae; genus Viscum; species Viscum album. The sequence goes on along the minus strand of OY728119.1, from coordinate 1,004,053,654 downwards.
TAACATTAAACCCTAGAGATGATGTAATTACCGAGCTGAATTACCAACAATAGATAGTAGTTTCCATGCCATAAACCCATGAACTGATACAAAAATAATTCGATTCACCCTCAGATCACATACAATATCATACAAAGACCAATTTTTATATATGGTCTATATTTGACATCACATTTGATTCAAAAAATTTGTATGTTCAACATAACAGTATAAAATTAAATTTATATTCAATCCCCTATACTATTGTTATCTAAACATTCAATCAAATCATTTCACCACATCCATAATGCATTCATCTCAAGGGATACACATCAAAAATTGATAAGATATTCTGCACCATAATAGTATCCATATCAGTGACCAAATAATCCAAAATTCATAATTCTCATTCCTATTTTCAATCTACTACATACCACAATGGTTCCATGTTACATCCCCACATAAACATAATTATGCTTGAAAAACATCGATAACCACTGCGTATAGACCAACCAAGAACATAATCCACAAAATACACCAACATTCAACAGAGAACATTCCAATATCACGAACATGTTTCTCGACTTGAGAGAAAATCACCCCTCTTTAACAATACATCTCATTAAAAAATATTGTATCATTTGTTCAATTATACAATAATCTATTCTCCATGTAGTGAATGTTAATATGAAACACAGATCATTCTCATCTATCACTCAAATATGTCATGTGCAAAAGTGTCTTAGTGCATCCATCTCTCACCAAATCACACATGACCACTCGCCGATTTAAAAACCTGTTATGCACCATGGATACCCAACACAGACTCAACCTCTCACATCATGTATTACCCCAAAAACATATGAAAATGAACACTATCCACTCTAAATTTAATTTAATGATATAATAACATTTTCCATAAGTAATTACCTAATAAACAAATCAGTCACATCTAAATGAAACTTGGGTCTTCATTCATTCCACCTGACCGCACAACCTAACAATTTATCCCAAAATTTATCATCATCCAATATAGAATCACAATCACATATCATTGGACATGTGAAATCCATACCAAAAGAGTATAACCATTCCCTATAAATCCATTATATAGTAATCCTAGATCAAGATCTAATATCTCATATTAAACCAGACATAAATTATTAAGGAAAATGTCTACCTAACCCTTCCCTAAAAAACCCAACCACAATACAACTGAAGCTCCAATATTTTACATGACGAATACAAACAAAAAATTTCATATATTATACCACTTGTCTAATTTTACTTTACGTGTATAATTTTCTAATGAATGGAATCCACACATGCCTCATTCATTATAGGAATTCATTAGAGTATTAAAATCATTATCTTGGGTTACCCTCAACTCATCAATATCATAACCCACATATCAATGCCTTTAGGATTTCATACGTAGTATTTAATCGTACCCCACATTGGTCACACTCCCTAATATGATATCCCTACTCCTATTAAAAATATATCAAGGAAACTGAATTTCTAACACACCCACTCTGTGTTTCCCACTTTCCAACAATGACACTAATATATATATATATATATATCATCGCCTATAGAATCAACAACACGTCATGGGAACCTATCCATATCATGTATCTATAGAACACATTACCCCTCTCAATCACCAGGTCACAATTTTATAAAAATAATGACTTCTTTTATATGTTTAACCATACTAAATAAACCATAGATATATGTTTCAATTATGTAATATCCCACCATGGATCTATATTAGAAAAACTATTATATGTTGTTATTTTAATTTCTAATAAAATACATATTCCTTCATCCACAACATGTTTCAAGGAATGCAATGCATATACATACCCATTGTGACTCACAATATATCCCATGTATAGAATTAATATACATTCATCTTCATGGAAAATATAACCTCAATATCTAAAAAAGATAAAATTAGGGTAAAATTATTTATTTTTTTAGGGGTATAATTCAACAAAAAATTTATAACAGAAAAACAACATATAATATATTTTTACACTTTAAATAGATAAGCCATCTATTACGTGAGATATTAATCACAAAATCAAAAAAAAATCATGTTAATCATATATTTTAATATTGATTCTATATATAGTTCTAATTCCACTTGATAAGGATCTAAAACAATAAAAAACACTCTAAAATATACATACCATACTTAAATAAAAATTTCAATTGTGGTAGAATAGGAATAACAATCCAAATATCCCAAATATCTAAGACATTAAATCAATAATATTATACAAGATACATTATTCTGATGTATAACAGAAATTTGATATATCCATATTCAATAAATCCCATACCATTAATTGAAAGACAATTGAAAATATTCTACAAGACACAATTGTATTTTATCTACATCCCATTACCACTTTATAGTTTTTGTGATACGATTGTCATATTGCCTCAGGACAACCTACATGTATGGGACATGTTACAAACTAGAAGTATTAGTCTATGGATTTATTGTGGGGAGAATATCCTATTATATTAGAATAAAAACATAACAAAAATATAGTACTTAATCTATAAAAATAATCTTACAGTAAAAAAACCAAATAAATAATAATAACACTATAAAAAATGTAATGAATATTCATACAATCATATCTCCCAAATGACCTATAATTAGTCCAATAACATATAAATTAAAAAATAACAAATATTTCAAGGAGAATATAATAACAACCATAATACTAAAGACATCATAGTATCCACTCCCTATTGAGCTACTCCCACCTGATAATGAAACATTTTTCTTACACTGTTATATCTACAGAAAAAGACACTTTCTCTGGTACCAAAAAACAAGGGCCTCCAGAGCATGGTGTGATAGATACTATATTGGCCATATCCATTATTGACAGAAATATATTATTTATATTTTATTATCCTCAATTTTATATTATTAGAATTAAAAATAGATTTTCTAAATAAAAAATTATTCACTGTCAATCCTTGTGTTTTAAAGGGATCTCAATAACAGACAAAAAAAAATTCTACAAGTATTAGATGCCTCCAAAATTAAAATAGAGAACCAAATGGGGAAAAAATCCAACCATAGAACCAAATCAAATTCCACACATCTAAGTGAAACACATTCCAAACATTATCCATATCACATCTTTCTGGGAAAACTTATATAACCCAAAAACTATATAATTGAAACACATTTGAGGAAAACTATCCTCAGCCAACAATTATATAGTTTTCTACAACTAAAGGAAAATATTCTCACAATATAACTATATAATCAACAATGACCTAGAGTAATTCTAAAAATGGTACTTAAAATAAACTGAAATTAGTTTTCATGACTAAACGTACAATATGAATTCTAAAATTAATTTATTAAATTAATATAATATTTTATAAAAAAAATCAACATTAATTATAATTAATCTAATTATTTATAATTATAATGGGATTAAAGGTCATTAAATCTTGTTATTTAATTAATATTTGGGTTATAATATTGAAAATATTAGTATTGCAGGGTTTTCCATTGATATTGTATTTTATTTAATAAATTTGTTCTAAAAATACCCCTCTCCTCAAATATATATAACCCATATCTAATCCTTTGGAAAACCACTCCTATCTTACTTTCCATAGAAAATTTTATTCCCATATCCTACCTCCAAAGAACCTTATAATTCCTATTGATGTTATTACATAAACAAATACATAATAACATGGATGTTTTATTGTCATTTAAATGAATCTAAACTGACAAAAGAGTGTGTTTGAAAATATTATACCCTATTTTTTCATTCTTTTTATTTTTACATAATTGAGTTCAACAAGTTCATATAAAATTATTTAAGAAGTATTTAGAAATTTTATAAATTATTTTTACGAACTAAATGTCTCATATTTATGACATATATAAGTTTCAAACATCCATTTCCTACTATTTTGACATTGTCCCATTAATGACATATTAGACAAAAATGGGAAAATTTCCAATCATTATCCCATAAATAAATATTTGGTTCATTAAAATTAACATTTTTGGATATATAAAGGTATAAATATATTTTTTTAAGAATTTAGAAATACTTAAACTAATTTGTCAATGACCTCGAACAAAAATAGAATCCTCGAAACAAAACATGAATATTTAAATAATACTTCATATCAAAAAAAATCACATTTAACAATGTGTGTTTTAAATCTGAATAAAATAACTAAATTGGATAAATAGTAAAAAATGAACATCATTCACAAGATGAGATTGTCTTTTATTATCATACCTTTATTATTCAGTAGGTGTAATGTCAAGAAATATAGTAGTGTTTTAGCTATGTGGATCCTCAAACCATGATCTTTTTTGTGGGTTTTCCATCATTCATGATGTCATTAGAATATATATTCCTCTAATAATCAATATATATCATTTCATTTTTATTCCAACTTCCTTTTATGCATATAATTGTTTTCACCGATATTTTTATGCCAAAAGAAAAGAATATCCAAAAAGTTATTTCTTTCAAAAACACATCATTAAATCCTATATTGTTGTTTTTTCATCACTGGAGAATTATAATTTTTATGCCCACGTTTTTGTACATTATTTATTTGGGAACCTAGTTTTTATACATTAAATAATTCTTTATGAAATCCTTATGAGACCCATTCCATTCCAAGGATTATTTCATGTCTATGATTATTATATGTTCTATGTGGATTATATGATTATGTAAATTTTATGATGCTATGGGTGATACTAGAATTACATATCCTTATAATGCATTAGGTAATGTTAGGTCTCTCATGGGATTATGTGTATTATTATTTCTCATGATGCTATATTTTTTCACAATGACGATGCTTTTATTATGGACATATGATATGTGTGAACATGATGTAATCATTGTTCATAATTATGTATTGAATTTGACCACTATGACATGATGTTTAATTTTTTTTCATTTCCACATTCCATGCCTTTATCAAATGTTTCCCCCATAATTTATATGATAATACATTCATTATTATGTCCTGATGATTAATATTCGAACCCATGTAATATTGATTCATGTCCCTTACTAATCCTATTTTTTGGATTTTGTCTCACCTATTTATTTGATTTGTATCCTAATGTTACTATAAGTTACAAGGATAATTGGATATTTAATAAGGATAAGAAATAATAATTTATATTAATGTTTATGATATATTATATATAAGGGATTCATGATCCTAATTTTCCCAAGATACTAAACCTTTTGATCCTTAAATGTACAATTATTTCGTTGATTATCATTAAAAATAAGTAATTTTATTATATGAAATAGTATAATTGATATATTTAGTATCAAAGATATGTTTTGGTTTATTTTGGAAATAGGAATCATTGTTGACATCCCATATGATATGTCTAATAATATAAAAACATCCATCTATATTGATTTAGGAAAATTCAATAAATAATGATCCTATAAAATATTACATTAGATTTTATTGCACAATGTAATAAATTATTTATTCACACATTAAGGGAATATAAGTTTTTGATAACATTTATATTTTATAAAATGGAGGGACTATGAAAAAATAGCCCAACAACTCTTGTGAGGGAAAACGTAGTGATAATCTAAATGATGTCCCATATACCATGGGATGTGGAATTTTAAACATTATAAAAATTCATACCCAACTCTCCCAAGATATGAAAATAAACTGGACCCCATAGAATTCCCTCATTATCCCAAATATAATGAACTGAATATTGAGTAATTTATGTAGAAACAACCACAAAATTTATTTGATATTATAGTAATTATTTCACTGAATAGTGGTTTAACTCAATGAAAATGTTCTATTCTAGGATCCTCTATTCTGAGATTGAAAAGGGGATGTTTTATATATATAATTTAGATAGACAATCTGATCCATTTTTTAACTGATATTAAACACCTATCCAAAGGTTGAAATGATAAATATGGATTGGGAATGCATTATGAAAATATTTCACAATTATTTCCCTCAAACCCATGGAATAAAGAAATAGATATAATTCCTAGAGTTGAAGAATGAGGATGGTTATTATGTCACATATTATGATGTGAACATCACAATGATTTAAAACATTTAAAAATTATTTTTTATCAACAATTACATAAAAATATATAGTTCCTATAGTTGTTTAAAACCTCTCCAGTTAAAGGTTCCATCTATCCAACACATCTGATGTTATTACGAACTGGTTTGATGTGATCTTCATGTACATATGGATTTTGAAGATTGGTCAATTTGAAATGTGGATAAGAATAAAATATTTGATTTTTATTAAGGAGGACTAATTTGAAAAGGATTAATGTGGATCGAACCACCAACATGTCAAAAATATGGGAAGATACATCAATGGAATTTTACATATGAAAATAGAAAGGATTTAAGTGTGGGAGAGAAGGGAAAAATGATCAATAATAACTAAGAGACATAAAGAACCTATCCATAAGGAGGATGGAAAGGGAGGAAGGACATATGGAATCACAGATGGTTCAATTCATTTCATGTAGGGACCAAGGGCGTTATGAAATATAGTGTACTAAACCAAGGGTCTATGAGGGTAATAAAAATTAGCAACCACCAAAACCAAATGATCAGGGAAAATATTATTCCATCAATATTGTTGATGTGGAGTATGAAAATGAATTCATTCAAGGCACAGATACTATTATCTAAATAACGGAAAAATAATAGTTGATTATTTTTCTACTTATTCTTTTATATCATGTATGTTTTGTAAAACTATTGAATCAAATCGAACACATCATGAAGTACAAATATCTGTGAAAACACCTAGTGGTATGATCATTGAACCCCAATTGTTGGAAACTTCCCATATTTTATTATACATTATGATTTTTCTAGTGAATCTCAGAATTCTTCCCTTGGTAAAATTTGATTCGATATTTGTCATGGATTTCCACAATTTACATAGATCATAATTCTACTATTTGTAAAACGTAATAACATTTCATATTCTAACACAAATAATGATCCTATAATAAATGGTGGATGATCAAAAATCTCTATTTGGTAAATACATCAATGCTGTCAGTTTTGATACCATATAAAGAATAAAACATCAGACACATGGTTGTGTGAACGGAATGTACCAACCTAGAAAAAAAATCCCATTTTGAGGGAACACAATGATTTATTTCAAAAATAATTACTCAGACCTACCCAAATAATGAGGTAGATTTGTTAATAAAACATATTCATAAATGAATTTCTATCTATATATTCCCATATAGAATGGTCCCAATTGAATTAGTGGATCTAATGAAGTATCTAAATGATAATTTTGAAAAGAAATTCATATGACTTTTTTCACTACCTTGGGATGAATCAGTGCTCAATTTCAAGAAGAAGGATAGTCCTATGTGGTTGTTTATTTATTACTTGGAGCATAAAAAGATCACTATAATGAAAAACAATCCACTATCAATGATTTATTACTAGTTTTAGCATTGATGAGGAGATCAACACTTCTCAAATGTGGACATTAATTCTATATATCCTCAGATGAATATTAAGTAGGAAGATATTTAAAAGGCAACATGCTTTATAAGGTATGGGCATTGTGTGTTCAAAGTGATTCCCTTTGGACATATAATTCCCTTGATATCATCATGGATTTTATGAATAGAGTCTTAATGAATAGACTAGAAATTTGTTTCTTAGTTTCTATCCACTATATTCTCATTTACATTGAGGTAAAATAGGAACGTAAAGAGAATATATGAATTTTTTAGATAACATTAATGAAGGGGATAATATGATAAGTATTGTATCTGTGAATTTTGGATGAAAAAAAATTACATTCGCAGGTCACGTGGTCATAAGTGATGGAATTTATATGAACTATTCAAAGTTGAATTGTATTAATGAATTCTCTAGACACATCAGTTTCATATAAACCCATAGTATTATTAGATGAAAAAGTTACTAAAATCATTTTTTGAAAAATGTATCAAAACATTCATCCCCACTAACTATGGAAAAAGGTAATAGGTTACTGTATTTTTATCTGGATTCATGTTTTGAAGTAATTTTTGTTCTCTAGAGTAGTCTAATCACTATACTTGTACTCAGACACACAACAAATGGAAATTTTTTATGACATATTGTGATACATCAATGAAATACTTAGTTTATGTATCAATGAAGATCATCAATGATATAGAATATTCCTCTTGAAATTTTTACATGCACGAGAACAAATTCCCAATTTATTTTATGAATTCATAAATTGTGATCTTTTCATCAAATTTCTAGAAGCACTATCAATATGCTAAGAATCATGACATATATACAAATGATAAGAGTCTAAATAATATATTCACATTGAAGGATGTTAGAAAGAATCAATGATTATTGTTAATCTAAGGAAGGATTATAGATTCTATTTTCACTACCATTCATGAAAGGGAAATAAGGAAATTAATTTTCATTTTAGAAAAGAACCTTATACGAAATCCGTGGTGTGGATTGGAAAAAATCTATCTTTATGAGTATGAAAATTATGGGTCTAGAAATCATTATTTGATGTAATAAATCAAGCCTTTCCCAGCTAATTTTCAAACCACATATCAATGAAATTATCAAAGAGTCATAAATGGATAATTTTGAGCTAAAAACATATGTGAGAGGAGTAAAATAATTCAAGGTACATGAGTTTATTATTGATAATTATGATATTATTCAGTTGTAAATTTGAATTTGTGTGAATTTATCACATGCGATAAGGACACAGATATTGGATATTACACATAGAACATATTTCTTTATCTATTATGGGTGTACTAAGATGTTATGAGATATTTGGGAACACTTCTGGTTGAACAAAAGGAAGAATGATATTGAAGAGTACATATTAAGAAGCTTAGTCTGTTAAAATTTTAAAGAAAATAAAAAAATCCCTAAAGGTTTGATTCAACCATTAGCTAAAAAAAATTTAAATGAGAGATTATCACATTGGGATTTGTCATTTGTCTCCAAAATACATCCAAAGGAAACAATGTGAAATAGTTTCTGGTGTATTAAATAACCACGACTGCAACCTTTATCACTATTTAGGATGATTTCTCATGTAAAATCTATATCAAGATATATTTTAAGGATACGTTGTGTCTAAATGAGTTACCATTTTAAATAATTTACCATCATGGTCTAGGGTTCACATATAAATTTGTGAGAAGTCTCCAATATTCTCTGAGAACTGAATTGAGTTCTAGTGTGGTCTATCGCCCTCAAACAGAAGGAAAATCGGAGATGAAAATTCCAATAATTTTATAAATGTAGTGATCTTTATAAATGTATGATAAAGGTGGGTGGGATTAATATATCGAAAAAGTATTATCTCATACAACAACAAATTCTGCATAAGTATTCAAATATGTCAATATGAATCTCTAAATGGGATGTCATTTAGAACTACTACTTTCAAGAATAATGTTGGATAACGAAAGATACACAGACATGTTCTTCTGGATGATATGAAAAAGAAGGTTCAAGTCATCCAAATACATAAAAATGATGATCAGAGTCAACATGAGAGCTATGCAGACACCCAATTAAGGGACATAGATTTTTATATTGGAGGGAATGTTATTCTTCAAAAATCACCATGGAAGATTGTCATTTAATATGGAAAGAAGTGGAAGTGTCGTCTAAGGTACATTACCGATTTGATATTCTTGATCTTATAAGATAGGTGGATAATAAACGTGAATATCTTCCAAATATGGATCAAATTCATAAAATTGAATATTTACTTCTCCTGATGGTGTATATACATGAACCCTCACATGTATTGTATCTGTTGGTGTCAAAACTAGAAAATGACCTCCTATATTAGGGGAAGCCCATGAATATCTTGTACATAGAGAAATTCTATATGAAATTAGACAAATCACAATTTCAGTGTGTCATGGAGGCAAGATATGTATGAATATGAAACATGGGAACAATAGGAAATAACGAAATATAATTACCCCCACATATTATCAACTAATAATATGAGTTGAAATTTTAGGGCTGAACTTTGTAAATGGGGGAAGAATTTATTGAACAAACTTTTTAAATGATAATTGTTTCATAAACAATAATGTGTTATATTAAATTATATAATTATAGTATTCAAATAAGGCGTAGAGAAACCAAGAAAACCTATAATTCATTGAAAAATGTTATTACAATATTAATTAACTAAAAAATGATAATTAAAAAATGATAATTAGAAAAAACTATAAAAAAGAAATGATCAATAGGACAATATTGATGACTCTAATATACACGAATCATAAATATCATCTCCAACAATATATAAATAGAAAAACCTATTAATAAACTTATAAATATCTTAATGAATAAAAATATAAAACCATTGGTGTAATTTTAGTAACCTGGCCATTCTAAATAATGACATGACTATTTGGAAATGAAACATGCCTATTGGGAATAGTAACCTTACTAATGGAATAGTAATTTAACAAAAAATAATAATTTATTATATAAATAACATTTATCATGAGTAATATGACTAGTTAAAAATTTTATAATTCATAAACATATATATCATTATTAAATAAACTAGAAGAAAACATTAGAATGTTTTTAATAAACAGTATGTTCATGTTTTTTTGTAAAAATAATATATTTTATATTAACGGTTAATATCACCTTTAATAGAAATTTCATTTGATGAAATTATTACCATTTTTGTAACACAGAATTTTCATTTTTCCATGGGTTATTGTTTGATAATTTTATTAAATACTTTAATTTTCATGTTATTAGTAAAAACACAGCTTTTCAAGTAACCGGTGTATCCTAAATTACATAATTCATGATGGGAAAATAACTTAATCATTTATATAATTTGGGGTTTGGTAAAAGTATATTTAATTTCATAAATAATTAATTATAATAAAATAATCTTATTTTCAAAACATATAATGTACCTTACAAATCCTAATATTTAAATAATTATATTAAAATATTATTTCCACACTTTTTCAACATTTAATGTTTATTAGAAAAATGAATTCCAATTATAATGTTAATTAATTTTTTATAATATTAATATTTAATTAAAATATGGTTCATAATGTCAAAATTACTAATATTACAAGGTTTTCCTTAGATATATAATTTTATTCAATATTTTAATTTAAAAACAATGTTATCCTTGAGTATAAATAATCCATCTCCCACCCCATGGACCACCATTCCTGTCTCACATTACAAAGGAACAACTCATCCCAAATCATCCCTCTAAATCACATAATAATTCATAGTGTCTCTATAGAGCAAACCAACTCAAAACATCATGATATATTTAGTTTCATACAATAGAAGTAATATCATGGAAAGAGTAAATTTATATCAACTAATCTCTCCTTTTCTTATTCTCTTTATTTTATCCCAATTTCATTCAGAAAAAAGTATAAAATCAATATGACATTATGTTAACATTATAATATTTATGTTAACCTACTGTATGTATCAAATTTAGGACATATAAAAATTTGAAGATTCAATTTTTCTTATATTTCTGTTATTACCACACAACAGTTTGTTAGTTGCAAACAAGGACATTGCCAATAAATTTCACACACCACCCTTATGGTTGGATATAATAAATTATTTATTTTACATATGAGAATAAATATATTTCGTCTTTCCTGATTCTATAAATAATTCTAATGTTTTATATACATAATTAACTACTATCACTATGTATTAATAAATAGATTTTTAGTATTCAATAGCAGGAAAGTGACGAAATAAATTGAGATTTAGGGTATGGGGATTCTTATAATCAACTCAATTTCATTATGTAATGCATCATTAATTATATATTTTGTATGGATATTTCTATAATATTATATATATATATATATATATATATCATTTTACAATTATTCCATTTTTATTTTAGGGATTTACCTGTATCCAAATTATTATTTTTTTCAAATAGAAATTTTTTTCAAAAGTACTTTTCCTTTCAAAAAACACTATTCACTCATATAGACTTCTTTTTATTATTCCATCAATAAGTATTATTATTATGAAAAATATGATATACCTTATTCATTTGGGTACCCCATTGTTATTTCTTAAATCATGCTTTATAAAATAATTATGAATCCCATTACATTACATGGGTTATTTCTTGATTCTGATGGTTACATGTTATATGCAAAATTTATGATTATGTAAAAAATATGATGTGAGGAGTTGTCCAAGAATTATATTTCCCTCTAATTAATTTGGGTAATGTGATTTATCTCTTGAGATTATCTGTATTATGAATGGAAATGATGTTTCCTTTGTTCTAAATGATGATGTTTGGATTATGCACATATTTTTCAGGTGAACATGATGTTATCTTTATTCATGTATATCTGTGGTATTTGACCATTATTACAAGATGTTTAAGGATTATGAATTTCCACATTACATGCCTTTATCAGATTCTAGCCTTGAAATTATGAAGATGATATTATTCATATGATATTATTTTTACTAATAATATCACCCAAGATATATTGATTCATGGCCTTTATTCCATTTCTTACTAATCTTCTATATCACCCGTTGCTTTATTGTATATCCTCATTTTAATAAATATACAATGAATAATGTGAGATATTTGAATCAAAAAGAAGAATGGTACAAATAAATATTTAATATTTGTTATTTATATTCTATTTATTATCCTAATTTTCAATATATATTAAACCTTTCGATCCATGAATCTATAAATATTAATTTTCATCATTAAAATGATGTAATAGTCATGTAAGAAGAATTAGGGCTGCTATAATAACATATTCATGAAAGAGGGGAACTTGCATCTCATTATAATACTCATAAAAACCCATTATTCCATTTTTAACTTTAATAAATCATCTAAAATAAATAGTTTTTATAATAATCTATTTAAAACATTATAATCCACTGAAAAATTAAATAGTTTTGTGAAAATCGATTGAAATGATCATAAAACTTCAAGATAAACCATAAATATTTTATCATTTCAACACATCCTAGTGGATCACATGGGACACCAAGGGTGTTTGATGTTGATTAATGTAGATAGAAATAAATGATCTTTAAAGTGATTCTTGGGGAAAATATCTGGTTGACATTGAGTAACATTAAATATGTCGTCCTAGCAAGAAACTGGTTATGAATGATTACTTGTTAAATTTAATGAGGGTAAATCAATTCTATTTTTAAAAAACCTATATAAAATAGAAATATTCTCAAATATAAAATAAATAATGTTCTTTGAAAGGATCCATTGACACATCATAATGATTATTTAAAACATTGAGTGGTCAGGAAGGTAGAGAATAATATTCTTATTGAGTTTATTAAAAGAAATATTACTTGAAAATTTTTGGAAATATTGAAAAAGTGAATAATTTGGAAAATAGTTGGAAGATTTATTTAAATAGATTTTTTAATTATTATATTATTCGTTGAATAAAATTTAAAAAATGTAGCGGTTTACACTCCTTTAGAAGGATAAATTATTATGAATAATTCCTTTTGACATTTAATAATATCATAAAAAATGATAAAATAATTAAAAAATATAGTTCAAGGGAGCTATATGGTGCACCTGCACTTATTAGAAGGCATGTGCAAGCTCTTATTGAATAGCCCAGTGTGTCGCCCTTACACAGAAGACCTATGCGGTGGAGCTACTTGAAGGACCTATCTGGTAGTATAATTTTGGACCCCTATGAGGATGATCTATTCATTACGTCTATTCCCAAGACCTATGTGAACAACCTCCTTTCACCTAGCCTTCTTACATGCCTATAAATTTCACACCTGTGCTCCCCATTATGGAACTAAAAAAAATGTTGGAAGAACTCCTGAAGCTCCCATTTTGTAGCTATTTTTTCTAGGTTCTGCATATTTTATCAGGTAGCTCTCCAAAACATAAGTGAAAGGTGAATTTAATGGGATAATAATATTGAAGTCATTTAGGATTTTGAAAAAAATAACATTTGTTTTAAGGACCATTTTTCTATAAATAAGAAGTTGTATACACAAGTCTTATTCCCAAATGACCGACTTGGGGCTCTTCCAAATACACCAAACAAGACATGGTGAGATTAGATTTAAATATCAACCAAGTGTTGCATACCCAATAGTTCATATTAAGCATAAATAGGCTATTTCCTCCAGTGTTATGAATTTTTCAATCATTCTTAAGTCAACTGTAGCACACTTACGCAGTAGACCCACGTTTCATAGCTATACCCAATCCCAATGCATATTACCTTGTAAACAATCTTCAAATCTATTCAAGGTAAGGTATCTCGTTGTTGGTTACATTATCTATATGGGACAAATTTCAAGCCTATACAAAAACATCCCCACTTCTTAATCATTTGGTAAGGACACACCAGCGTTCCTTCCATTTTGTTTTGTATTTATATAGTTAGAGGTTTCCTACATTTGTCTTGTAAGGGAGTTAGAACATGTTGGGTATTTATAGGTTTATATATCAATATTAATATGGACCCTAACCCTTGAGGAATTTTTGGGATGTTCCCAACCATGGATCCTAGGTGTAGGACTATTCCCTTAACTTCTTGTCACTAAGACTCAGATTCTAGGGGTCCTAGTTGGGTGGGTACTGTTTAAAATTTCATTAATTTTTGAACAATGTAAAAGTATCCCTATCCACCACATGACCAATTATAGGGAATCCTTCATGGTGTATGCCCCTATACCTTCACGGTAGACCCAATGACCTTCAATTTCATTCCACCACAAAAGGTTCATTGCTACACACCCCTGTCCACAGTCTCCCCTAGATTATTCTATTGTAGGCCAATCATCTCATCAGTGGAGGGGGGAAACATATGGTTTGTTGACTCTATAACATCCTATTGTTTATAACAATAACATTGACTCACCTGATCATGAATACTTTTTATGATCCCAACAACTGCAAGAAACCCCTCATTTCAAGAAACTACAAGAACTCTAATTACCACCTTAATTAGGATAAGTAAGAAGACTTCACCCATGGACCAAACTCACAAGACATCCTTCTCAGGAATACAACTCTAATTACATTAATCAGGGATTCCTACGTAGTTGTATTCCCTGAATTATGTCCCACATGAATCTCCATGAGTTAATAAATTTCTCTTGGACCCTATTACATGTTCAACATCTTTCTGAGTAATACCCAACCTATTTCTCTCACAATTTACATACACAACTATGTTACTTGCCGAACAATGTGGGATTTGATTCCCATCCTAGTGGGATACATAGGAAACCACCCTATTGTCCAAACCAAACACTGCAAATCAACATTTTTCTTCTTCAGCATCATTCACAACAAGGTCTAATCTAACATGGAAAATCATATCCTTTCTAAGTTTCTAGGGAGGCTTAGGTATAAGTCTCACACTATGATTACACTAGGAAATTACCACTTAGATTTCCTTTCAACATGAAATTATACAGTATGTATAGGTCCTTATCAAATGACCATAAAAGATATGATGTGTCCCATTAAGTGATAATGAACTACGAGGTATCTGATTCCTTTCATGAGGATACGTAGGTAGCCTATCTTTGGGTATGATCCCATAATCAAAAAAGACTCTTTATTTATAGATAATGATTAATTCTCGTGTAATAGTCATCTACAAGGATGACCATAAATTCCAGAGTTCTCCACTGAGTGGGTTAAAAATAGCTTCATAATAATAATATCCAATAAATCTCTCGGTAATATATGAAAGGATACCATTGATGGAGAACCTCAAATACATATTTATATCTCTATTATTGAATAACCTCAAATACATAAAAATTATTATAAATTTCACAAATGATAAATAATTGATTATAATATAAATCGGAATCCTACATTATATATGGAAAATTAATAATTATTAATGAAGATATCTTAGACCTATAAGAGGCTCCCATAGTAGGAAATAATTACCCCAAAAGGGGGTTATGATCCTGACCTTCTATCATCTCGACCAAATTGAGTTCTTAAGTATCATATGTCAAATGAACCTACCAAACACCTTCCTTTGGAAAGAAGGCCCCTTCAGAAATATAACCATTGGATGTTTCTGGTTCTATAAATAAATCATATCGAAACTATCCACAATTAGTGATTTCTAATCAGAACACATGTTGTAGAGGGAACAAGAAAATTGTGAACATGACGTGAATCCTTAACCAAGATGAAAAAGATACCCATGGGTTAGGCCCCAGTATATTGATACAAGATTGAAAAACAAGGGAATCAGTCACACATATGTTTATCTAAAAATATGAAGCATTAATAAAGTTCATGGTTGGTATCAATCATATATCCAAGTACTCCATTACAAGAACTACCATCATTCCAAATTGTCTACTTCATGTTTTCACATGTGAATGCCTTGACTACTCCTCAAACTAGATCACTAACTTCTTGAAGGATTCCATCATAATCTCAGCATCTTCAACACTGGTTATCCAATGCATGGGTCTGAGAGTATCCTCAACACGCTACTATCCTGACCTCTAAGGCTACCTAACAGGCCCTCTAATTCAAGAATAATTCTTAGTCATCTGGTCAAAGATGACCATAGGTTCAGAGGAAGATTTTTTCTACCACCTTCTTCAACCATTTAGTGAGTTTTTTCCTAGAACACAATCATAAATCCATCCCCAATTATATTGAGGTAGACCAATAGGTTGTCCATCACCTCATATTGAAGACATGGGGTCCTTTATGAGGGATCCATATAAAAATCATCACCACCAACGCCTTGTGGCAACAAACCCTCAACATGATGCGGGTGTTACCATTGGATATCTAGCCCAGGTCCCTCAGACCCAGGCTTGCATGACAGACCATTATGGAAAAAAACATGCCAACAGGGAGTAGGTTCCTACCTTTTCCCCCTCTAGATAAGTTCATCAACCCAAATTAATGGAAAATTGTCAACATGCACATACATGAATCCCCCATAATTCGTCCAACCAATAGACTAATCGGGTGATGCCCAACCAATCCTGCCATTCAATTATGGTGGAGAACTCTGAGTAGGCAAATAAACCTTCTTTAAAATCTTTCATCCAGTCAGTAAACTCCTCTTGCTGCATTCAAGGAATCATGTCAATCAAATGTGGGAGATACATATAAGCATGAACAAATAACTACAAACATTCACCATGAATACTGATATGTCAATAGGAAATATCTAATGAAAAAACAGGGAAGACTTCCTAGACTCAAATCACTGCCCCCACAAATCAGTACTATAAGTATCCATAGATAGGAAAGGGAGGATAGGAGTAGGTATATACACCCACTCCAAATTCTAAATGGACATATATTTAAATTCCAAAAATTGATGTCACCAAAATCATTTTGGAAATGTGGAATGGGAATACACAAATTCATGCCCATATCTTGGAATATTGCTAGAATATAATAATAGTTAGATCATTAGTACCAAAGTGATGGATTCATAATTGTATCCCTATACCTTGGATGACTCATCAGTATTCCCTCTTGATGCAGATTCATTCCACAATTCCAGTCTTAGATGGTGATGGGGCATACTCCACCATATCATATAGAAAACTAGATTGGGAACATACACCCTTTCCAATTGGAGATAATTTTATTATTTGGATGGCCACTCTAAGGTTGACACAAACACCTGTATGTGATAACCACTTCTCCCAACAAGTGTCCCCAACTATGCATAAAAGAGAATCTTGAAAGAATCTTTTCTAAACACAGTTGATAAATCAAGAGTCAATCTGTGGTTTGGCTCCGATTAATTCTGGATTTCTTAAATCCCTTAGACATTTATCTATTACATATCTAGATCATGTCATCACATTACATAATTATTTGTGTATTAATAGTAATTCTGACATTTCTCATTGGAAACATCATCATAAAGGCTAGCTTAATGAAAATTTGGTCAATATAGAGAATAAATATCTGGATGAGAGAAATGGAAACCCTCTATCTGGCCATAAGACTATGGTTTATGAGTTGTAGTTCCTTTATCTAATACAACATAGTGATCCTCCCTGTGAGGGAATTCATTTTTAATGTTAACTCTGTAATAGTATTTCCCATTGCTAAGTGAATTATTTGATTGACAGTACAATGATGATAAAAAACTCTTAACTTGAGGCCCATGAAATCATAATTCCTGTAATGTCTGACACCATGTAACTAATAGGTGAAATAAATTCTAAACTATAAGACAAATCAAGACGATGTTCATTATTTGAATATACCAAGGCTCATTTGCCTTCAAATATGGCAGATGAAACACCAACTGATCATGTTTCTCATGATAAATCAATCAGGAATCATCCAATAATGTTATAAATAATTGAGAAACCACTAAAAATAGATGAATCGGATATAATGAATATGTGAAAAAAACTAAGGGTGAAATAACAGTAATGTTTTTTTCCTTTAGAATCCTCTCAATAATAAAATCTTGAGATGATTGCAGATGATTGCTTTAATGATATCTGCCTCAACCTATGGAAGATTATTCATCCTTTTAAAACCCATTTATTACCATATGATAAATATAAATTTCATGTAATTTTAATTAAATTGTTATAACACCAAATTGAATTTGTATCTCTCCATGTTTTTCGACATCCAATTAGCGAAAAGCAGCCAGAGTCCCATCAAGGTGCATGAATCACTGAATTATAGATCTTCTGACAATTGATCACAGAAATCCCATCTGGTGTTCATATAAGAAGACGGGGTTCATATGGAGCATTGAATTTCATTGTGGTCTATAATCAACAATGACTTATAATGGTGTTGTCATTCAATGTTATGGCCCTAGTCTGGATACGACATTAACATTCTAATCATGACCGAATAAATTCTCAACATGTACAGGCATTCATCGGTTATCACCAATGAAATTCCAAAATAGGGAAATATGTCGAGATAAATTTTCATCAAGCATTTGGAAAAATTGATCAGGCCTCCCACCTAGAGTATGTCAGCCATCTCGTTGCAAAAATATCTGATAATAATAGAATGGTTCTATGAAACATGTGATTTAACTGGATGTCAAATAATGTACCAAGACAATGTATAGACTATAATTTGTAAAATAATAAGAGCATGTCTGCTGATGTTAGCCATAAGAATTTCATGACCCACCCTTTCCCACAAGTTTGTGTGATTTTTTAACAAAACACACAAAGTCAACAAACAAATCCCAAAGGGTTGAAGAAGAAGATTAGGAATTGACCCAGCAGGTAGGGCTGGGGGAATTTTCACATCCACAATCCCCTCCTCAGTGGATGTCAGTTTTCTCCTTGTTGGAGAAGAAACCAAAAACCGAATGCATAAATGAACTATCGAATGATTCCCATTAGATTAATATCCATCAAACAATTCCTGGAGAACCAAAGAATAAGAGAACAATGTCACATTAAGGATAAATAAGGAGACAATCACAAAAAGATACTGAAAGAATGTCGTCATTGCATTATGCATTAGTAAATGTCCTTAATGAAATTATAGAAGATTCTATAAAAAAATGAGTTTAGGTCAAGGAATTTAGAGGATGAAGTTCATATTCATTATGTAGTACACACCTAAATAAATATATGAGGTGTGAATAAACAAAATTAAAGGCTATCCAAAAATATACATATTCCATCAAATATTCACCCTCATCCTCCACGAAATCCATCCAATAAGGGAAAATATAATGGTCATATCATGTATCACTTTTCCCCTGGGGATGGTCAATATCTTTTTCTAGAATAAAAATTTTCCCAACAAGAGGAGGAGATGAATGACTTGAGAAAGCTCAATGAAGAGTTACTCTAAATCAGCATTCCTACTAGACATGCTCTATATGAATATTCTTAGCTTGCACACCCTATATTTTGTCCCCAGCATGGAGGATTTTATGCAATGAAATATGTGTATAATGAATTCCCTCAATTCGGTACACAACCAGAACATGGTCAAGCACATCTTTATAGTCATTTCCCCATAGGCTATCCAATAACAATATCAATAGAGTAACTACTGGTGGTTTTTCTAGTCATTCCACCAGTTAAGTCTATAGTTGTTGTAGTTTTATAGGTCCATGCTCATCCATATATTCCCCAAATATTTATGAATACAATTGAGTCATTAACATCTACATTTGATGCTATGATAGAATGGATCACACCATTACAAATCGAAAGTAAGGATTACACCAAGTTGGTATATATGATTCTTCCACCGCCAAATATTATGAATACCCCATTGTCAATAACTAATAGTTCTGGATATCCAAAGAAAAACTTGTAGAAATTTTTTCTCATTGATATACCATGATGGGGACCCCTCAATAACAAGAAGCAATAAAGAGCATATTTTTTGAGCAATCACAATAGGGGTTGGCCTTTTTCTAGTATACAAGTTTACAGTCTCAATCGATCACTAGATGAGAAGTCCTCCATCAGAAATTGATTTTCAAATTTATCTCAACACTACAATAAAAAACAATTTTTTTAACATAAGAACCAAAATAATTGTTAGAATGAAAGTGTTCCAAATTTTTTGACCGATGTAAAGGACTAAAAAATCCTCAAATCTACCACTCCCTCAAAAAGAGTTGATTCCAGTCAATGTGGATGATCTATGTGACGAGTTGTGGACACCATTAATCCATGTGATATAGAAAATAATGTTTCATAACATAACTTAAATAGACCAACATGTAGAGAATTCTATTGTGGAATCCAATGATATGTCTCATGTAATCCCGTAATCTCTAGGAAGAAGAATTGGAAATGTAGATCCTTCCATAGTTACCCTCATGAAAACACATATACCTGCTTCTATTTAAAAACCCTAATCAAATCATAAGGATACTCCTCATGAGAATCAGATACAATGAGGACCACATCAAGATGATAAAAAAGATAAGACGTGATGATACTTTGAAGAGTAAAAGGACAAAGTCAACTCTTTTAAGAATGAATAGATCCAAGTTACTTAATTTAAACCAAGGAAAACAATCCTATCCAGTTCATAAGACCAAAGAAACTGAACAAGGATGGGGATGAAGTCCTCTCAAACTACTAGAACATCCATCAAATGTTGTTAATACCCATTGAAGAGTGTTTTTTAATTAACTTCTTTAAAAAATAACCGACTCTAAGTAAGTGACTCTAAAAAATCACCAGCCCATGTAGCATGGGATAATGTTACCAATTCAGAGGAAGAGGGAGAACGGAATAAAGTCAAAAGAAATAATGTGTAGGTGTCTGATGATTAGATGGTCATGAAAATTATTGATCAAATTCATTCCATTTTACAAACATAGTTGATACAACCAAATTTTACTACTCCCACATCTGCTGCAACAAAATCATCTTTATCAAAAGATCTGTTCTACCGAGGCAAGGCCAAAAGAAGTGACATGGTTGGAAGGATAAGGGGAATTCAGAAGTAAATGGGCTCATGTCAACGCCAAAGGTGTCCTTCACATTGGATGATTTCACTCCAAATGTCTCCAAACATGGGAAATTCCCCACCAAATGACAATTTAAGAAATGACCTATCATGAAAAATTTTCATCATATGAGGAATTGATATTTGGATTCAATAACATTATCATCTCAACACACCCATATTCAAATTATGATTCTAGTTATGAACTAGAAATAACTATACATGATTGCGAAACAATGGTAAAAATAAAATTTCAAGGATAGAAGATATGATGTTGGTATGCTTGAAGCCTTAATTTTAATTACACCCCTTCTTGAACCGTTTACGCAACAGAAACGTGTCGGATATCCCTCATGTCGGCTCAGTAATAACAAGGGAACTCTTCCACACTTAACAGGATCTTCCCCAACATGATCATCTTGGAAGAGCGATTAGAGGCTATATCACCATTTTCTCAGTAGGTGGGTAGACACAGTCAGCCTAATCCACCAAGAGAGGAAGTGTTTCTAGCTTTTATCCAGATAAATGGTCTATCAACAACATGAGCATATACTTCAAAGGAACCAGAAAAATTGGATCTTGATATTGGAAAACGATGAAATTTAGACTATAAAAATTGAGTGTTGATGAAACTGAACCTTGTACGAGACATGTTATCAATCCTAGATGCTCAAAATCTGTCCAAATATCATCGAGAAGTGATTATTGAGGTTTTTTAAATTCCTTACGAATTCAATACTGAGGATGTTACTACTGAGGTCTTCCATATAGATAATGATCCAATAGAATTACAGGAAGTTATATCATTCACCAGTCAAGATGAGGATGATGTCGTACATGGATACATTCAGACGTTATATTTATCTGGGAAGGATAATGATATAGAAATTTGACTAGCCTTCGTAGATAATGTCTCTGAAGTCATCCTTATTCCCATTCATACACTACAGCAGCTATGTCGCATTGAATATCACTAATCTACCCCAACGTAGATGTTGCAGGATTATGAAAAGAATGAACATCATCTTCTAGGAGAGATTACACTCAGAACAATATTTTGGGTTCTTTTATCTGATTCATATTACGTGGTAATTCTATTAGTCACAACATTCAATATTTAGATGGGACATCCTTGGTTATGTCAACTTGAATTCATTAGTTTGTCATACAACCAATGTATCATGTATTAATTAAATAGGTAAATCAAGAAATTTTACAGTGTCCAGGCCCAGTCAAAACTTGTGAATCACATTATATTGAAGATGAGGTCTATCATACAAAGGGAGCATGGTCCGTGGAAAATGATATAATAATAATAAATTCCCCTAATGGTTTGGAAAATATTCTAGGTAACCCAATCAATCATATCATTATATATTACGTGATTTCTACCTATCAAATCCAAAGGGAAGACCAAAATAAATGTATTTGTTTAGTTGATTCCATAATGTTACTTGTCAAAATTTATCTTGATAGCATGAGTTAAATTATAGATTCACTAAATTGTGGTGGAATCCATAATAGATATTCCTTCATTCCACATACTAAACTTCATTAAGTCTCTGCTTCATAAATTACGCTTGAAGAAGATGTCACATTAATAGAAAAAGACAAGGATTATGATTCCTAACCCATAATTTAATTTCCAATTCTCTTAGAAGACCCTTCATCATTTATTAGGGTCTAAAACAGTTATTCTTATAGATTTCCAAATATGAACTACTCACTAGACTCCAAAAATATTGCTTCATTGCATACCCTTAAAGTAGAAACAGAAGAGGTAATGTGTGAAGAATAAGAATAAGTGGAATATCTCATGGATTTCCCTATAGAATTTGAGGAAGTCATCTCCACCACTTTGGATGAGCTCAATGATATAAATTTTGGTATAGAGGATGATACACGACCTACTCTAGTTAGTGTGGATATGACATATGAAGAAAATAATTTTTAAATATCATTTCTAAATCAAAACCAATTTGTATTTTCATGGAAAATTATATAAATTCGATCCACGACCATACTGTGGAAAAATATCACATAGGTTTTTCAAATGAACATCGGGGATTTAATAGGAAACAAGAAGAATACATTCAACTCATGACTTTAAAATTGAGGCTGAAGTCGCCAGGCTTATAAGTGTTGATATTATCATGGATGTGAAATATCTGAAATGGATAGACAATATTTTCCCAATGAATTAAAGAATGGTAAAATCATATTTTTCACTGATTTAGGATATCTCAACCAACGTTATCCCAATGATGATTTTCTATTTCTAAATTCTAGTAGTTTTGAATGACTCAACAACTATCTATGAAGTTATATCCTTCTTGGAGGACTACTTGGGGTATAACCAAATCCAAATGGAACCATAAGATGGGGGATTTATATCATTTAAATCCCCGCACGAAATAATTTTTTATCATGTAAGTCTCTTTGTTTTGAAAGAATGCTGGGGAGAATACCAACTTGTAATATAGTACATTTTCTAAAAATTTGTCGTTAGTTCATTGAATGCTTTTTGGTTGAACTACTTGATAATTCTTGACAACATTATAGTCACTTCCCTAATTTGGAGACCATATTCAGCTACCTTCAGCAAAATAATTTGAAGAAGAACCCTTTGATATGTTTATTCAGGTTATCCTCATGAAAATTTATCTGTTCATTTGTACGTCATGACCACACTGAAGTCGATCTTGAGATGACTAAAGTTATAACTAGAATATAACCTCTTTAAAACATGAAATATTTTAGAGGACTTCAATGAAACTTGGTATATATCTTGTGTTTCATCACCAATTTAGCCATAAAGTGTTTTCCCTTCACAAATTTGATAAAGAAGGGGGTCACATATCAATGGACCAATTACTACCAAGAACCACTTCATGCTCTCAGGAAATTACTCTAGATCCCAAAAGTATTAATGCCCCCTATTGAAGAAAATCCTCTTAGTCATTATGTTAGTAACTTAGAGTGATCATTGGGTGCCTTCCTTACACAAAATAATGATCATGGGAATGAAAAAAACCTTTACTATCTTAGTTAAACCATGCTCAATGAAGAGACTCGATATTCAGATATTGAGAAAAGCATCCTATCATTAATCATTGAGTTTATAAATTGAGACATCATTTATTAAATCATGCGGCTCACATGGTATCTCATAATAACCGACTCAAATTCATCCTTAGTCTTCCTATTCTTACATGATGTCTAACACCATGGGTTGTTATTCTACAATAATTTTATATATAGTTTGCAACATAAAAAAAATAAAAAGCCATGTTTTATTATATTTCAAAAATGATCATCTATATATGGAAGAGACATCATTGAATATTGAATTTATTAATGAAAAAAATTTCTCCATTCAATAATTTCCCAAAACATGGGAAATGTACATTTATTGTGATTTTATAAGTCCATTGGGAAAGATAATTAAAAACAGGAAACATAAAAATGTTGGGTTTTTAATTGTGCTCTTCTCCCCAATGAATTCCTTGTTTCTATATTACATTTTTTTATCAAAAGGAGGTAACAACAATGTATAATAATATCAAACTATCATTAAAGAAAGAGAATTAAAACTCCATGTACCAATGGATTATGTAGAGTTGAATGGTGATTCAGAATTGGTAATCAAACCAGTAAATGGGAATTAAATCATTAGAAAAGAGACAAATCGCTCTATGTGATTATGTTTGAGGGTTAATAGAATACTTTCCCTTAAATCCAACATTATATTACATTCCATAGTTTTAAATATCCCAATCCAATGCATTGGAAAATTAAGACACGACCTTTGAAGATCAAAATCGAGAATAAACAATCATTATCATCACTGATCATCAAGTGGTTTCACATTATTTCCAAATCAGGAAGGAGTAAATTAATGAAATTATCCCAATTTCATATCCATATGTTCCTATCATAGGATGGATGAAACCCATCATGGAATATCTCCAATAAATGGGTATCGCCACTATATATAATTAAAAGAGAATTGATCCAATTATTAGTAGTTAATTTCACTATTTATGATGTCCCATATCACCAGAACATCCTTTATATAATATGGTTTTATAGAATTCTTATCAGATGCTCTGATGGGGAAGAAACTGCGGCATTCATAAAAGAGGATCATATAGGACCATCTAGTGCTCAAAAGTCTAGGAATAGGTTTTCTGATCAAATCTAAAATATTAGATAATTTTGTCTCTCCATGATACAACATTGAAAAATTTTCATTAAGAAGTGCCATCCCTTATAGGTTAATTCTAACTTCATTCATAAACCCCCAGAGTTTCTGCATTTAGAAATGTACTCCAGGTCGCTTTTTACATGGGGAATGTATATAACATGACCTTATCATCCAGAAAAAGCTAAGCATTTCATGTTTATTCTTTCTGCAACCTATTTCTTCTCCAAATGGTCTGAATTCAAAACTCTCATAGAATTCAGGGCCAAAAGAA
Source organism: Viscum album (assembly GCA_963277665.1). NCBI lineage: Eukaryota > Viridiplantae > Streptophyta > Magnoliopsida > Santalales > Viscaceae > Viscum > Viscum album. The sequence goes on along the minus strand of OY728119.1, from coordinate 1,004,027,614 downwards.
TTTTTAGATTTTTCAATGCTAATATCATTACTATATTTGGTGTCCCTCATACCAAATTGATGAAAATGGAAGAAATTTATGATCAACTGTGGTAAAAATGTATTATCAGTAGCACAATATCAAATCCAAACATTTATATCGCTATCAAGATGTGGTGAATGGAATAACATAGTCTTTCAATAGGACACTATCTTATATATTTCAAAAAAAAAGATCGATAAAAATTAGAAATCATGGGATGATAAAATATTGCATGCTTTATGGGCATTCATGAATATTTTCTATATAACCACACCTGAAACTCCATACTCATTTGAATAAAGAAAAGAAGCAGTTATGCATATTGAAAAATCAATAACCATCACTTTGAGATGTCATGTGTTATCATTTATCTACCGTTGAACAGTCTCAGAAGCTATTTGATGAGATGTAATGGTTAGTCAAAAAACTACTTCATACCTTGCATCACATGGACTTCTATCATAAGATAATAACTTTATCTTTTAATAGGAAAGTTCCCCTCTGCTCATTTTATCAAGGAGAATTGGTGTTTGTCCACATAACACTGCTGATATCAGGAATGAGGCCTTCAAATCTTGAGCCAATGTGGGATGGATATTATTCTATACATATTTTATACTCTAATGGATATTATTTTGTATCCTAAAATAGTGGAGGACTTATTTTAAAATCAACCTATATAATATTCTCCTAGATGTGCATTATATAATCACACAAGAGTACTATCCTAGCTATGAGATGTTAAACTGCATAACAACCATATGCATCAATGATGCACAATGATGAAATGTGTATCATCATTTTCCTTTTCCCGTGACATCAAACAATATGACATTATTCTTACTCAATTCACAACTTTAAACTATATGGTTATCATATCCTTCATTTGGTGTTAAAAAAATCCCATGATACCATATATTATCACTCTTTAAGGTTCTTTAAAAAAGAGTTGCTTCCATGCACAATCATTAATCAAATCATTTCTACTCCTTAGTGACATATGAGTCCCATTTCCCCTATGTTTGAATCAGATATTCCTAGATAATCCTTTTCATGAATCACATATGGATTAATTATCATATAAATGGTGTATGTAGAGATGCCAAAACTACAATCATGGGCCCATCCACAAACAATTAAAAGAACAAAAAATAATTCCCCTTCATTTTCTATGTGTATGTCACAAATCTATATAGAGAATACATGAAGAACTACATATGGCTTGATTCAAATTCATATGAGAAAAGTAGTGAAACCTAGATGTCCAATCTTGGGCCCCTCCACATTTTCATGGAGGAAAATCCTCTTTCATTTACCTATGAAAAAATAAAATTTTCGAAGGGACCACATCCAAGACATGTTTTTTTATTCTCTTTTTAATGAGATAAATGGTGATTCCTAGACATTATTCTTTATTCCCAATAATTGTGCTAGAAATTATGAAAAACCATTTTCCTCATGTAAAAACATGTTTGATATGGGGAAGAATCTCAAGAACAACGTGTGGATTGATTCTTCCCTAAGTAAGATATGTAGAGATGCTCAGTTTCAATAATATTGCTCATCCACCACATAATTAACATACACGAATCTTTCACTTGTTCTACCTTTTTGTTTCATATGATACCTTTTTCCACTCCTTGTTTCTAACCCTGCTCACATCTCATGGGGGTTTAGTAATTGGTTAAATATATTATCTGCCAAAATAAATTATTTCAATTCCTATATTTGGTTATATTCCCTCTTTTAATTACAATTAGAAACATGATCTCATGGAAATACTATTTTTGTTTTGATTCACTTTTTTATGAGAAATGTAGTCATTTCATGTTAATTCACATTTTCTCTCACCTCAAGACATTAAACTGTCTGATAATTTTCTTGATTCTCAATCATATGTGTTGCGTAGTGATGTCCATATTTTCAATCTGGGGCCCAACTATAGCATGATGTAAAAAATACTCTTCTCTACTATACTTGATTTTTATCTACATGAAAAGATACATATTCTATTTATATCACATCCCATAATATCCTTGATGCATGACTTTAAACTACACGGTTCCCAATGAACTACATATGCCTTGATTCTCATCATATTGGGATATGTAATGAATACTATTACTTATATATTAGTTCGAGATATGGGATAATATAAAATATGTTATCTCCTACATACAATTAAATATCCATATAGGATACCTTTATTTTGGGTCCTTTACTTAGATATCCCACTAAGGGGGCAAAATATATTCCTATTATAAATATGATTCAGATCTATGGAAGCCCTCCAAAATCATTTCAATACTGATTCAAATATTTCTCCAATGCATTGAACATCAACCCTTTTACATTTCACTATATTAATATTAAATACATTGATATCTTCATAGACATTCTTCTTTTTTGGGTGGAAGATTTTATGATTATTGAGGAAACTTTTATCTAAATATGATGTATGTACCCCTTGGTGGACTTGCGTGAGTCACCTACATAACATTCCTATATTCTTAAAGATAGCCCTGTTTGGCTATGCCGAAAATTCCCTAGAAAGCCCTCCACAATACAACCCCCATAATAGTTTTTTCAAAAAGTGTTATCTTTTTTCATGTTATAGGCCTCTTTTGTCCCTATCAGACATTTATGATGATATAAAGGAGCCCATATTTTAATGTTTTCATCAATTGTATATTTGTTCCACATCCTTTATCAATCCCTAAAATCATCCTAGACCATGGTATTCACACACTTTTCCTCTCAATCTATCCTAATCATATTGAAATAACCATGGATCATTTGACTACATATCATCTTTTTCATTCATGATATTATGGTTCTAGTTGTATCACCTAAAACTAAAAGCACTATACATACTATTTTTGGGATAGACATTCATAGAGAACCAATTCCTCCTATTCATTACAAAGCATGATTTGCAATATTCTTTCTGTTTTTTTGGACATTTCTCCATGAACAAAACATTGTGATTTGGAAAATTTTAATCTCCATAAAGTTCCTTCAGCTTTTAGCAATAGAATGTATGACATCCAAGAGCTCTTTTCCTAACTATGCAGTTTATGCCCATATGTGGCCTTTCATAATTCTTCTACATAATGGGAATGTTATCCATTAGATGTCACTATTTTCCAATGAAGCACATTCCCTACATGGCCCGGTATAATTCCACCCCCATAGAAGGTTTCTCCAAGAAATAGTGATTTTGTTATGGGAAAGGACTTACTTTATTCCAATTATCACTTTTCCCATATCAATCTTAGATTCAGAAATCCCCAAATCATAACATAAAATTATCTCATTCCATACCAGCATGTGGAAGTTTATTTCAACAAAAATAACATAGAATTGGACAACCCTAAAATATATTTTTAGAGAAAATGAAAATAAATTAAATCCTCTACAATTCCATTGTCACAGGACATGAAACTACAAATACCTCAATAGTGAATTCTCCATGAGTTGAAAATATATTTCATATTATAAAAAAATACTTAATGTCTTTTCTGGATGACATAAAATCACACAACCTAATCTCTTTTCCATGTGAGTTTAAATATCATAGCATAACATTAGAAAAACCCTTTCTAAAAAAATGTACCCTCCTTCATACACATTATTTATAAAGGAGTGGTTTCACATCATAGTATATTTTGATATAGATGGGCCCTTTATTATTAGAAATATTTCCATGGAAAATCCATCCAATGTGGCCCAGAGATATCCAAATCCAAAATCACATTGTCTACTAGCAATAGATGGTCATAATTCTTAAGAGTTCCTTTACATGACTATGTAGAAAATTCCCTGTTATTCCTTCCATTAAACTCACCTATTTATCAGGAATTTCAGCCAAAGCATTCCACTATTTTATTTTGCATCATATGACATATTTGTTCCTTCATAATTCAACCCCCAAAACAGTTCTATCAAATAATGGTATCTTGGATATCATAAAATACTTATATTCTTATACATCAATGAATAGGATTTTTGTGACCATAAAAATCATGACTTATGATTCCCCTTTGAAGTATCTAAAGAGTAAATGGACCCTCTTAACCATCATCCTTTGATTATTTTGTAGATTAAAAATTCATTGTCAAAGTATAAGGAACAAAATCACTATCTATATTGATCAGACCTACTTGACATTAAACATCCAACAAAAATAGACATAACACTTGTAAGAAAAAAACCATTATAAAGTCATTCTGGATAAAAGATCAATATCAGCTCTATAGATTTATATATTATATTATTTGGGAAATAAAAAAGCAATTAAAATCTAAATGGAAAAAAAAATTGCTAAAAAGAAATATGGAAAGCCAAATAAAAATAAAAATTCCCCCCTCTAATTCCCCTTCATATTACATGATGACAAAAATGACCCTATTAATAGTCCAACATAACTCAATAGGACTCCAAGCTTAGGTAGAAGTTATAGAGACCTTGTCCTTGTTAATTTTTTGTGATCGTCTCAGAAAAAGGGATATTTTTATTAAAATAAACATTGATATTTATTTTACAAATAGAAAACCGGGAAGATTACATATATATGATTAGGCCCAAATTATTTTTTATTAATATAGAAAAAATTATGGGAAAACCTACAAATGTAGCATCCCTATAATATATTACAAAAAGAATTCATAATGATTTTTTATTTATTGAGAAGCCTCATGGGCCCTATTAGCCACATACTGATGCTTTGTCTATTGAGTAGCTTCTGCCTCCTCAACCTGATGGAGTTCCCCTTTGGTATTTGAAATAGAAATTACCACATCTAATTTGGGTTCTACCAATAATAGGATCTATTGATCATGATTATTTTTAACATCATTCATTTTTTACTGATGATGTTCTATTTTAATCATCGGATCCTTAATTTTATGATCAAATTCTGTCAATTTTTTTATTATATGAATTTTCATTAGATACTTCTAATCAAAATCCCCTAATGTTGGTAAGTATTTTCATCAGTAAAACATCTTAGCACATATTGTGTTCTTTCCCCCACTAGGGAATGGTCTCTTTTAACACATTATAAATTAGGTGATAATCAAATCCACAAAATCCCAATATATTAAATAGTGTAGGATGTTAATAAAATGATGATGGCAGCTCATCCAAATGTTTTTCAGGGATTATATCACAAATGGTTCTCCATTTTTTCGTCAGTGTAATACTAAGATGAAGTTGCAACTCTATGTCTGAATTGGAATCACTACCATAAAGCAGAACATATTGTCGAACCAGATCACTCATAAAGATAGATGGCTATACATCCTTCAAAATGGTGGATGATTCATCATCCATTGTTGATTGAGCCAACACAGCAACAACACATTTGGACATAACTATGGAAATTTATTTTCCTAAATGGTGAATTAGAATGATAGGAATTTCCAAATGTGTGTAAAGAACTAAGAATGATCGATAATAAAAAAGAAATTTAATGAGTGATTAGTAAGATGCTTGAGTAGATTCCTCTCTAGTATACCCATCTTCAGCAGTTTTGGAAGTAATTTTTAGGGAGGAGAATTCACCTTAGCTTTCCCAGTTACCATAACTATATTCTCTAGAGAATCTCCCAACATTAGATTTTCATTTTGTGTCTCTTCAACATCAATCAAAACAAGATATAGTGGGATTCCCTATTCTTCAGGGGCCTCCACAACATTCTCTACAGATAATGCTTCATATATTTATCTTCTATATGTAATATCAAATAAATGAAAAACTATTAATTGAATATAAAAGAATTATATCATGCATACATTCAATTCCTCATTGAATCCCCAAAATCTATGAGGGAAACAAGAGTATGAGTGTTTCTATCAAGGGAAACCATCATTTTAGTGCATATAGATTCTTAGTTTATGGGATCTAACCATTTAAGGTATCCAAAAAATAATGTTTGATTACCAAACTTGATTCACTCACATTTTATTCCCTCAAATATTTAAGTGGTTCAATGTCATCAGGTCATGCTATGTCAAGATCAACCTCAATATGTGCCTCATTTCATCCAAGATCCTTTCTCCTTCCATCTGGAGAAATATGAATATCAGTATTTATTATCACAATATCCATCTACATGGGAATTATATCAGAAAAATTGTGGAGAAAAGAATTTTCGAAAAAACATATGACACGTAGATGAAGTGATTTTGATATTAACTTCAAACATTTCCCTTTATAAAGAGACATGAGATGATGCAACTGAATCGCTTGAAACATCATTTTTTAAGGTAATGGAATCATCATAGAGAATTTTTATTTTCCAATGAGCTTGTACCCTAGTGGTACAAGCTCCTTCTTGGCATCCAAAAGACCCGGGATCAAATCTGGGTACGGGTGAATTTCTGGGCTACTGTAGTAGGGCACTGTAGCAGCACTGTATCAGGGCACCATAGCAGTACTGTAGCAGCCGTGGAACTGTAGCAGCTGCGACACTGTTGCGACGGAGGGACTGTAGTAGGCATTGTAGCGGAGGCGGTTACTATATCAGGTACTGTAGTAGTGCGGTACTGTAGCAGTACTGTTCACCAAGGGGACATTTGGGCCAAAAAATGGGCTTTCAAGCCTTGTATTCAGGCACTTGGCCTTGGGCCTTCTGGCTATGTTATGGGTCACCCTCTACACAGTATAAAGGGGTCTTTGCTTTAAATAATAAATTGAGGTATCGGCCCCAACCTTCTAAAAAAAATTAGAGAATTTTTATTTTCCTTCGAGTTTCCTTATTAGTCCTAGAAAGACTGGATTTTATTCCCTTAAGAGATAAAGGTGAGAAAGACCCTATGAACAGATATAGGTGGTCACCAAGGTGAATCAATCAACTCATAATAATAGAAGACATTGTAAATACTCATATTCTTGACATACACATTGGAGCAATATCAATGCTCTCTTGAATTTATTTTCATTAGATAGTAAAGATATTGAAATACCCTTCTTGGAAAAAGAAACCTGATTTAATTTCTTATAATTTTCTATCTCCATCACCTCCATCGTAGTTTTCCCTCCTAGAGAATGTCCTCGAGACTCAAGGACTTCATCCAAAGTGTTAATGGGGGTGATAGTGGGTCAGCCCTTTTGTAACTTTTGAACCATCCCTGAGGTTACTTCCATAATTTCATGATGAAAAATATCATATTAATGATTATGGTTGTCAAAGAAGAATTGAAAAAGAAAGAAAATGGAAATATAAATATCCCATTCTTTTTTTTGGTTGAAAACATAACCCTACACGTATCACCCGATCAATCATTTCAGATACTAATATTGATGAAAACATTTGGTCAACAGTTTCATATATGAACGCCTCCATCTCCTCAATATGATCTTGTACTTCAGCCAGATTAATATCAGGATGAAAATCAGAAGGATCTCTAATATGACATGTATATGTCATTCGATGACCATATTAGAGAAATGCATATACATCCTTCAGTTAACGAGTCAAGACATCCTAGTAATAGATTTATAAAGGATACACATAATTCATCATTGATATGGTGGGTTGTGGACAAAACAGAATCCCCCTAACTGGAAGGCCTATTCAGGCCTCCAATTATCATAAAATTAATCATTAGGTGGGATGACAATCTCTTTTTGATGAGGGTGATGAGATCGCCACATTGCTGAAATTATTATCTTCATTCCCTTAGTCTTCTTGTTGGATTTTATATGAGGTTATTTTAATGGTTCTAATTCCTATGATGAATCTTCATCATCTTTGGTTTTAGACCTTTTAGTATGGTAGTTATGAACAATAGTTTTCATGTCTTCTACCAAATATATTAGTTTTTTAAATCACCTTGAGGGTATGAAGTGTCTCAATTGTTGTATTATCCAACCTATAATCCAATTTATGTGTCTAATATAGTTATCATAATTGACATTTTTTGATGTCTCAAAATACATTATAATCCATAATTTTTGGGCTTCCATTGTAGGATTCTCATGCCTAACATATGTAGGAGGAAGGGTGATCGATTGTTGAATACATTTGAACTACTGAGAAAATCTATAAGGTACATAGTCCTCACATTTGATATCACCATCAATCATGGTTTCTAACATGCTATCCCTAAATTCCATCATATACTCCCTCTTCCCATAATTCTCATCTATACTATCATCACAAAATGTTTTAGTGGGAGGTTTACCAAGAGAAAAGTTTAATAATTCTGTCGACGAATTCGGTGCCCTCAACACTTCATCAGGTTTCAGGTTCAATGGTTGAATCTCAGAGATATTCTATAAAATTCTACAAATCAACCATTGGGGACTCTTACTGAATTTAATGACGAATAGGAAAAATAGTCTGACAGAATCCATCCCAATAATAATTTAAATGGCCCTAGAAATCTAAATAGAGAAATACAATTTTAAAAATGCTACTAGATGTATATATTCTTTCTATCATAACGGAATCCAACAGAATATATTTCCACTCTCCTAACATCGTTGCAATAATAGATATCCCTAGTCTTACACTGCCTCCATACTCATGAACTGGGTGAAAATAAATACTTAGTCACATGGATAGGAAGCCAGCTATGCATTCATTTGTATCAATATTGGTTTGACCTTGTAACCCAATTTCTTATAGTAACCATTCTCCAATGTGGTACAGTAAATTCTGTAAGAACCCCAATTAATCACAGTTGAAAAATTTATTGGATGTATTCAACCAGGGCCCTTCTCCTTTGTTTGTTTTAAAAAATATTTCATCGACACTATTTCATGAATATCTTCCCAATAAAAAAGATATTGTTTTTTGAAATTTCATTGCTATTTTAAATAATTCATGAGCCTATGGTTTCATTCTATTAATATGACCCCATGTTGTTTCTAGTGGATGGAATTAATCAAATATATCCTGATGAATGGGAGTTGTATATATTTGATAGATATCTGATAGACAGATTCAAACCTCACAGCACATCATGTGGAATGAAATTTTTTGTGGACTCCATCAGATTATTAATTCATTAGTGAAATTATTTTTTAAAACATCAGTTTGTACTATCTAGATTGATTCCTAAATATGAACATCCATAAGTGCTTTAATAAACTCTATAGATGTCTTGGATACCCATAATGGCCACATCTATTCATGTTTGACTCCCCCTCTAGAACAAAGGTCCTAGTCTTCCTTCCATCCATTACAATGATCTGTTAGGGAATCATGAAAATTTGAATCATATAATTTGGGCCTTGTCACTACAAAAGGGTTTTTAATATCATGAATACACCCACTATGATGTAGGATGCATCTAAAAGGTATTTTTCCCTCATTAATAGTAATAACCTTCACAGAAATGTTCATAAAATGACAGTTGATATGTTGAACAGACCACGTTGTTGGAAAATATTTTTTATTAGATAGAATGTTGGAATATTTCTAAATCCCATTCTAGTATAGTGGTAGATAATGGCTTCAGGGATATTCATGTGGGTATGGAATCATGCCTTTCACCAACTCAGGATGGTTACTCTCAAAAACATCATAATAATTTTGTCTTTTTATTTTCATCATTTCGGTTTCATTAACATTATTTCCTCAATCGAAATAATAAAATGAGCCATTTATTGCAAATAAAAATACCATGTTTTCCTCATTAAATTGTAATATTGAATTTTTAAAATTCAAAATATAACTAAAATTAATTGCAAAATTTTGGAAAAACGAAATTTCCACAGATCTCCTTCGATGAGGTCACCCGCATAGGTCCTTTAACAAGGATCCCATCACAGGTTCTTTGATAAAATAACTGAGCATAGCTCTATCACTAAAATCATTATACCTTGATAATATTTTAGGGAACTATGTGATATTACAACAAGAGAGAGCTGAACGAATGACCTATGCAATGTGAGCAGAAATACATGAACAAGGTTGCATAAAATGAAAAAGGAATTGGGATATATATAGGAATCTTATGACCTGCATGACATAGCTATGTGAAAGACCCATGCCATCCGAAATTTACAGTCTATAATCATTTTCCCAATTATCATTCTTCAAGACTATACCCTTTATTCAATCTGATATAATCCTGAGGGGTTGTATTTCATTGACACTCCTAATGATGGAAAATAGATTACGAAGAAGTCCTTTAGATATTTCAAAATATCATGGAAAATTTTAACTGATGTAATGGAATATAGATCATGGGAGATACAAAGCACACCAAAAAGTATCAATAGAAAAGGGAAAGTTCTTCCCATACCTCCCTAGGCATAGGCCCTATGTAAAAGACAAATGTTGTTTATCAATTGGGAAGGACTTGCGCAACATTATATTTTATGTTCCCCAGTGCGGATCAGTTAGGCTATGAGGCTATGCCCAAGAACAATGCAGAAATCCAAATTTTGACAAGCCCCCTTCCTTTCCAATTAATAGGACCCTTGGGCTCCACAGTCTGGAACTGAAAAAAACCTAGAAGAACTACTAGAGATCCAATTGCGTAGCTCTTCCTCCCTGGTCCCCCAAAATTTTTCAAGTTTCTCTATAAAACATGAGAGAATATATAATTGGATGGGATAAGTCATTAAAAACATCTAATTAAGGACCCTTTTTATAATAACTTACTTACCAATGCAAGGACTATTCCCAAAGGACCTATGTGGGGATCTACCAAAGACAATGAAGAAGGCTGAAGGTGTTTAGATTCAAATATCAAAAAAAAATTCTTCAATTTAGTCATATTTAATTATTTTATAGGCTTATTCCACATGTGTTAAGAAATTTTAATTCATTACTAGGAACTTCAAGGAACACATACACACATACCTTCATAGAAGACCTATGCTGCATAGCTATGCCATGGACCTACACATATCACCTTGTAAACTATCTTCAAATCCATTCATGTTAGGGAATCTCCTCGATTCCTTATTTAGATGGTACTATGTTAAAGCCTCCACCAAAACCACTTTACATAACAAATCATTAGGAAAGACAAATAATCATGCCTTCCATTGGGGTTTTTATTTCTACTTTCAGAGGACTCCTATATTTATCTTTTAAAAGAGTAAGGATCCGTCCGGTGTCTGTAGTTTTTTATATCTACAGTCACATGAAACCTAACCCTTTAGAATGTTTTCGGATGTTCCCAATCTTGGAATCCGGGTATTGGACTTTTTTCATTCCTTCTTGTCTCTAAGACTCGGACTCTCCGGTCCCTGGTAGGGATGGTACCATTCACAGGTTCTTTTCCTTTTTAATAAAGGATATGTTTTTCTATCCACCAAAGGAGCAATTATAGGGCATCTATCCTTGAGTAATCCCCTATAATTTCATGTAAGACCCTATGACCTTTACATTCATTCCACATTAAAATGTTCATTACACCATGACCTCATCCACCACTGCCTAACTTATTACTTTGTAGACGTAGCCTCTTCCATTAACAGTGGAGAAAATGTTATGTTTGTTGAATCTCTCAAATCCTCTTGTTTCTCACAATAAGTAGGAGTCACGCGAGCATAGAGATTTGTGATGACCAAAACAACCTCACAAATACCCTCATTTCATTCACTATGAGAACTATGATTCCCTCCATAATTCGGATATGTTGGAAGCCTTCACTCATAGTCGAGCTCACTAGACTTCCTTCCTTAGAAACCAACACTAGTTACCTTAATCCGAGAATCATCCTGAAGAGAATACACCGAATTAAGTCCTCCATGATTCACCAAGAGTTAATACATTTCTTGTGGACCCTATTACAAGAGAATCATCTTTATTTTCTATCCAAAACATATTTCTATCAAATGTTCTATAAATCCGTGCAAGACGTACTGAAAAATGTGGCCCTTGATTCCCATCAACGTGGGATATGTAAGAAACCTCCGTTAGGTTCAAACCCGAAACTCCAATTCAACCTTGTTATTCTTAAAAATAATTCCAAAAAAGATCTAATTCAACTTGGAATCCCATATACTTTCTAGGATTCTTAGGTTTCTTGGAATAAGTTCCACACTAAGCATTAACTAAGAACAATATCTTTAGATGTCCTTTCCATGTGGAATTAAACTATAGTGTTAGGTCCTTATCAGATGACCGTAAAAGGTATGGTGTGTCAAATTAATCATCACTGAACTATAAGGGTTCTGATTAATTTCATGACGATTTGTAAGTATCACATCTATATGTATGATACCAAAATCAAAACAATTTTTTTCTTCCTTGATGTCGATAAATTTCAGAGTAACATTCATCTCCCTAGATGACAATAAATTCCATAGTTCCCCACTGAGTGTCTTAAAAACCAGATTCATCATAATATCAACTAAATAATGTCTATGTAATATCTGAGAGGATAACATTGATGGATAACCTCTAATACATACAAATATCTCCATTAATGAAGATCCTAAAAATCATTAGAATGATTCTGAATTTTACATATGCAAAATAATTGATTGCAATATCAAAGGGAAACATACATTATACATGGTAAATTTTTTAGGATTCATGAACATATCTTATATCTATATGAGAGTCTCATAGTAGCTAATAATTTCCCCCAAAATTGTGTGATTTGCCTGACCTCCCATCCTCTCAACCAATGGTATTTCTTAAGTATCATGGGTCAAACAAACCTAGCAAACACCTACCTTTGAAAAAAAGGTCCCTTTAGATATAGAGCTGTTGGACGTTTCTAGTTCCATAAATAAATCTAGTGGAAGCCATATGAATGTAGCGATTACTAATCAAAACACATGTTTTGGGAGAAATAGTAGTAAAATATGTTTTTTAACACATGGATTTGGAAGAAAGTTGATTTTTCAGGGAATAGGAAGATGAAGTCATGTTATTTTAAACTAAAATCATTTCATGTACTAATGAAATATATAATTTACTATTAATTGAAATTTTCATGAATAGTGAAATTAAGGATAATTTTCTGATTTCTATTATAAAATGGTCAAATAATTCCAATTAGTGTAAATTTATGGATAAACAATCCCAATTAAAATTAAAATTTCAAAAAAATTATTTTCCCACATTCGTACTCTTCCATCATAATACCATTGAATGAATCATATCAAATTACATTTATAATATCATAAAAATAACGTCTTTATTTTTTTAATATGTTAGATGTGTATTTGGTAAAACCCATAGAAATTACCGGTGAATAACACAACATATGTCCCAAAGATAATAATTTGAGATGCCACACCCTTACAATGATCTTAACCTCGATGTGGTAATAAAAATAATGAAATTATTATATGTTTAAACTGTAAATTCATATAAAAGAATTGGAAATAAAAAAATGAGTATTCACTATTATTTAAATGTGAATTCATATTATTCCAAATATAATTAATAAGTAATACATCCTATTGAAAATAAACTATATTATTAAAATCATTAAAACATGGTCATATTAATGTCAAATCCTTTAGGATGAAATAATTCAAATTCACGCATAAAATACAATGATGTTTGAATATTTGATGATAATACAAGTAAAATGGGATGTATATACACCTTATAAAAATAGCTACATAACATTAAAATATTCCTCATTGTATGAAAAATTGAGATGAGGTCCTATATTACTTTGTTAATCTGTGGATCATTTCCTAATGAAAAATGGAATGACATATGGATAAATAAATCCCCATAATTTTATTGAACTGAATAATACAATATATTCATTAGTATTATATACACTACAAACGAAAAATACATGGTTAATATGGAATATATCTCAATGAAAAAACGTGAGATGAGAAATACCAACCTTGATCCAAAATTTCCATATCCATGATTTAAATTAATTATAATTACAACACAAAAATTATTTTCTTTTATGAGAAAATTATTTAGGTTTAATGTTTTATAATGAAATATTTATTATATTTGTTTTTTTGTAAATATTTTCATACATGATCTGTTATTTCCACATTTGATATTTTGAGGACATTTAGTACATTGTTTGAAAATAGCTTTGGTTTGTTGACCATGATCAGAGTGGTCATTATATCAATACTTCTAGAATAATGATCCTGATATATATATATAATTATTATAAACCCAATTTAATTTTAAAAATTTTCATGGAATTAGAATATATAAAATTAAATATCTTATATTCAGTAAGTGGGTAGTTCATATATATGCATGAGTAATGCTTCCATTTTTAATTAGAATTATTGAAAAAATTGAGTAGTATTTTATATTTCAAAAATTAAAATCATATCATAGACACCATATTATTTACATGAATATATATATATATATTATCCATGTGATGTGGTTATGAAAAAATAATCATATCACTTCCCAAGGTTGAGTTAGTGAAAAACCAGTCGCATCGCTTCGAAAGGATGTAGTATGTCGTACACACGAGCGATGTTATCGTATCCCCCACATAATTGAAATTATGAAGGGAAATGTGATATAATATTTTAATAAGTATATTTATATTAAAAATATCATATATATATATATTAAATTAATTGTTATAAGAATCAATGAGTAGTGATTATCAAAAATGAATCACATGGGTTCTCAAGCTAGCTATCCACCATACACAGGAATAATGATTTTGTTTCACATTTGATGAAAGAGGATATTGATTTAGGTTATGAAATTTACAAAATAATATTTTATAATATTTTATATACTTTTTTTATTATATATTTATAATTAATGAATATTTTTAAGGCGGTGTAATATAAAATAAAATATAGACACTCGGTCAAACATGACACCACCTCTTTGGTGAACCATGTTTAGGTAATCACTAGCAGGATATATAAGATGGATTTATATGAAAAATGACATGGAAATTTGAAGGGAATTATAAAAGATATTGTTTTAGGAATTTTATTATTGAATGGGATTTGGTGGTGTTAATTGGATAAGAGAGGGTGTATAATTTTATATGTGAGGTGAGTGGAACACATATATCATTAGAATAGAAAATGTAAAAAACTTGGTTTTCAAATGGGAAAATGATTAAATAGAGGGTTTTAAATAATTAGACATTCTAAGATAGAAATATCATTATAAAATTGGTTTTATACATGTTTTAGGTCATTGTGACCCTTATCTGTTTAATTTAACCCCTATTAAATTTGTCTTCACCATAAATACAATAATTAATTTTTACTATTTTTTCTATTCATTAAGGTAATAAATTAGGAAAAAGTAACCAGATAATATAAATTATTGTAATTACAAATAATGAATCAATTTTAAAAAATAAAATTCACAAAATTTGAAAATTTTAATTTAATATTAATCAAATAAATGGAGTGAAATAGATGGTTTTCCATAACTTTATTTCTCTGGAAGAATATAATCTTATATTAACACTATGACTATTAATAATAATTATATGAATTTAAATAAATATTTAATATATTTAATCTTTAAAATTAATTTATATAATTACATATTAGATGTTTTTTAATTAATTAATATTGAGAAACATTATACACATTAAAAAAGTTGTTAGGAAACCTAGTTTTTAAACCAAAAAATAATTATTTAATCATTTCAACATATCCCAGCATATCACACGTAACATCAATGGATTTTTACATTGATGAGTGGAAATAACATTTCATGATAATTATGAAAATTCATGAGAAAAAAAAAAGATTTTCATTTTTATTAAGATCAAATTATGTAATCATATATTTAAAATTATTTTCAATGTTCACTTGGAAAAATTCTTCAGGAAAATATCATTTATATTTAGAAAACACTTATTTAAAATCAGATGCACTCTAAATCATTAATGAAATAATTTTCATTAGAAATAAATTTTTAAAATTATAAATGATTCTTTATGATATTTAGTGGTAATTATGGAATTTAATTTTCCTCATGCAAAGTAAATTTAAAAAAAGAACCCTTTCTAATTTTCAATAATTGTCAAAATTTGAATCATTTTGAAAATGATATAAATAGTTATATTAAAAAAATAACTAATACTAAATTATGGAAAAATATTATTTTAAAAAATCATATTAAAAATTGATAATTTTTTTTAAGGATAATAGAAATTAAATTTGATATAATTAAAAAAACAAAATAATTTTATGTTCCAAAGAGAGAAAAATGTTATGATTAATTAAATAGTTCATGACAAACCAGAGGAGAATAAAATAAAACTGGATTATTTGAAAATAATAAAATAACATCCTATAATGTATATTTAATTATAAACAATCATGATTAATAAGGATATTGTAAAACAACTTATTCATTATCTAGATGTCATAAAGATTATTCCTGATGAGGGAAAAAATTTGAAAGAAAAATAAAAAATTATGAACTGAAGGAATTAAATGATACATTATTTAAAAACTGTAGTAGAAACAACTCATAAAATAATATTGGTATATAACATGACATTTATCTCAAATAATACAATTGAAGATGAAAAACTGTAAGAGTAACCGTAATGTTGATGTATGAATTTATCAAAGTATTGATGATGGTTATCTAATGTAAATCCAAATAAAATAATTGGTGTCAAAAACCATCGTGGACACCCTCGTACTCTGATACCCATGTAAACTATAGAAATGATTGAAGGAAATTTATAATCCCCATGGGTTGGTGATTGGAACATGTCATCCTATAATGAAATAGGGAACAAAGATTACAAATAAAATTTTGAGGATAAAATAAACAAGCCAGTGTTCTCAAAAAATCAATAGAGGGAAGGTACTTTAAACAAAAAATTTATATCCTAATTTCAAAACAATACATCAACCAAGTACATATAATCTAACAATATTGCTCAATATCTCTGATGGAGAAATCATTCTAATCTAAAAGGATAAAAAACATCCACCTCAACTAAGAGTCCCAATAAATTTTATCGTATAATGAAGAAGGAAGTCTAATAATGCCCAAGTTGAATGGTTTTGTAATAGTGGGTTCACTATACCCGACATGAATAGTACATTTGATGACCATACCATGAATATAGGTAGATATACAATATGTATTTATACCATTATATTGTACACTTTTCTATATTCACTATTGAAATGTTATTGTTTATAGATTTTTTATCATACCAAATGGTTATAATAGATCCCATGCAATAATGAGAACCTTATGATACTATGAAATTAATATTAAACATAGATCTTATGGTCTAGATACATCATACTGACTGGACACAGTTAATTTATGATTGTTTAGAGCTAGGGAATAATAATAATTGAGGCTTCTTCTCATGATGTTCTCACATGGTGATCTATAGTCGTGAGCAAAAGGGTACATAACTTCTAATAGGTACACTATAGGCTCTGGTTGTCATCGGTTATTCCTATTTACAGACATTGGTATTGGTCTCATGCCACGAGATTATTTTCAATGTGTCCCATTTGATAACATACATTGATACAAGGAAATACAATGATATTAAAATCATGGGGAGGTAGTTTGTGTTTGGTACATCATTAGTGGTGTGGCTTTGTTTGAGTGGTCATGAAATGATTTATTACTTATGGGGTGAGGAAGTAATATATCATGAGATTTATTGATCAGGATAGTAGTACCATCACATTTCTTCATCAAAGGTAGTAGATTTTAAATATGTACATTGCGAAAAATAAATAATAATGAATGAAATGGAATATGATAAATGGGTGTGTCATTCTTTTTGAGATATTTAATGAGAAAGAGATTATATTACATAGTAAATGTGGGTAGTTTGGTTACAATTAATATGACTATCATTCTAACATTAGTGTCATAGATGGGTTGAAATATTCCCCTATTAGTCTTTAATTACAAAACTTTTTGATATGAACAAATTTAAAATCTATATCACACAACTTTTTTTCACTACCCCGATACCTATAATTGGAATCTGAGCGATCACATAAATTATTCTATGCAATGAAAAATAAAATTTAATTAAATAATGTACTGTGGAATTTTAATTAAACTTTGTGAATTAACTAATTTATAATAATACAATTATATTTGATCCGTTAATTAATTTAATTTTAATAGAAATAATTAAATTAACTTCTTCTGTGTCTAAAAAATTAATTTTTCAAACCAAAAATTTGTACTTAAATTAATTTAATTTATTTCGTGACATTAAATTAATTAATTATAATTATTTAAAAAAACATGGACTCAAAACTTGATTCAGGGCATGTGTGCATCTAGTTGAACCCGATCAGTCCCATTCCAAACTATAAAATTCACATTTAGTGAAATTATGTGTTAGAATATTTCACCCAGACCCATAACTAGTCAGGAATACAAACCCAGATACATTTTGGGATAGGTCCAGTCTAGTGGGGAGTAGCCTGGTATGATGAGTACTGTTCTCTCAATTGTCTATGCTAGATCTAGATATGATATGTCCAATGGAGGTGGTCCCTCGAAGGTCCTCATTATAATATGATGGAAGTTCTAAATGATGAATACGACTGAGATGGTTGGACTAGGGAGAGGGTGGTGCCATAAAATGGGTCTAATAGATTTCGTTAAGGGGAGGCACCCATCTAATGAGCTATGACAGGGGTGAACTATTTTGAACCGAAGAATTTCACATCGCAGAGGAATGGGGTCTATAGATGGGATGTGGGATTCTAACAAATTAGGCTGGAAAGCCAGTGTAATTATGGAGGGGATCATTTTTGATTTGTGGTTAATGGTGCTGGAGGGAGAGGTGATGTCCCATTTATGGTATGTTCGACTTGGTAAGTAGTTTAGCAGGGGCTTGGATCAAATTTAAGAATGATGGATGTGAATAAGTATGACATATTTAGTATACTGGAAATATGTAAAATGAAACCAACCAATGGACATCATGGATAGAACTCAATATGCACCAAGATTCAAGAGACAGCTAAGGAATTTTACCCATAATACATTGTTGGTCAATTTTGTTTAAATAGATCAACAAGTTTTAGAAGCTCTTCACCATTCAGGTAGATAATTTTTTATGCATTTTTAAATTTTTTTCATTTTATAATAGTGAGAAAATCCGTAAAATTAAAATTTTTAACGAATGAAAATTCGATGAATTTTTTTATTAATATTATATAATGGGAATGAAAATTTAAAATGAATAATATTAATAGAAATATATTAAATTACTAGAGAAAAATAATAAAAACCATGAAATAAATACCTCATCATTTAACACATTCCATCATTAAAATAAGAAAAAAAACTATGTGTTTGGACTGATCATTCACCCAATGTTGTGGTTTCCTTTTACTACTAATGAAGCCTTTCAATAGTAATGTATTGGAAAAAATAATTTTTGTACAAAAAACTACCCAAAAATTTCTTGTTTTATATTTAGAGAAGGGTGATGAGAACATAATTTTTTTGATTATAGAAGCTGAGAATTCACCAAATATATCAAGGAAGAGTGAGATAATTTAGATGGCTTATCAAACACATACCACTAGCTCTCCAAGTAGTGGTGTATCCAATTCTTGAATTCTTTAAGGGAAATTTCAAGGATATTTTCCACAACAATACACCAAAGACAGATTATTTTTTTTTATAATATAGGGTTCCATGAATTTGATGAAATAATGGGATGCATTTATTTTATTTTTTCATAAATTATAATAAAAAAGTAAGTGAAAAAGTACATTATTTTTCATTTTTTTGGAAAAATGGCATTTAATACCGTGGAATACATGGTGAGAATTATGGAAAAGTAAATTTCAAAACAATAATGGATTTTTAAGTATAGTATATGAAATTTTGAATAGTAATATGGTACAATAAATTCAATATATTTGTGTCACTATAATTATTATGCCACCTTAGAAAACAAGGGTGTGAAATTACATATAGGAGACTCAAGTATTGAGAATAAGATTGTTATGTCATTACACTATAATCATCATATCATGTTAGTTGTGTTCACTACATCAATACATGGATGATATAACATGTTGTCTCATCTCTTTGAAACATTCATGTACAAAGTGAATCATGATATGAATGTGTGATTGCTACACTAGATATGTTTAAATTGAAAGATGGATCAAAATCATTTAATGGACCCCTTTTTCATATAATTTTTCACCCATCTAAACCAGATTAATTTATGGATACAATACACATTGTGTTGAGAGAATGCTTCATTGACTTTTTATTTAAGTTTCTCCATGTAAATAATAAAAATAAATATTCATTGATCATTACATATTATAGTCATAATGTTAATATAAATTTTGATATGTCAAATGGATTGTGAAACTCCAATGGAACAATCACAATGTACATCAAAGAAACAGGTAATAAGTATGTGGTTATTTTCATACCATATAATTATAATAAATATAGGTATTATTAATCACAATAAAATAAAATGAATTAAGGAAGAGTCTTCTTCAAATTCAAAAAATATTCATCTATTATATGTAATGATTCTAACATACAACTTGGGAATTAAATAAATCATGATTATAACATATGTGTATCAAAATACAATAAACAAGTATTTAATTGAAACATTACAAGTTGTAAGGTGTATTCTCTAGGTGGTTGGGAATGGGTTATTCCTATGTCAGTAGGGAAAACACATAACTTCTAATTAAAATGTTATAAATTTAATTCATTCAATATTTGAGTTTTACAAAAAAAATCTATATCATTTTTCCATTGGGCATAAGGAGACAATATTCATTGTTCAAAAATTTATGTTCTTTGGGGAGTATCATTCTCATCCAATAGTTTGATAAAAAATGTATCATTAAAAATACTTGATAATTATAAAACTGTATGATTTATCAACAAAAATTTGGATAGATTATTTTTTTATGTAAAAATAAAAGTGGTTTCCAAGGATATACCAAATATTATATTTAGTATTAGTAGATCTGAACACACTAGGTATTATTGACATATTTAGTTTGGAAAATGAAACTGTTGAAAATAAAGGTATGCCACAATGATTTCGAAATTAGTTTAGTTAGTGAGCATGAACTATTCCAAGTGTATTCTTGTGGTATATGTACTTCATAAGAATCCATTACATTTTTAATAATGTGAAAGTGAAGTATATAATTATTGTGGTTATAAAATATAAGATTATATACACCATTATGCTGAAGAATATCTAGACCAGGTATTCATGGTTCAATATAATATAGTGTGGCGTAAATCTTAAACACACATTTTCTAATTTACATCTGGAAAATGATAAAAACTAGAATGGTATATGATAATTATTACATGTAAAAACTATCAAAAAAATTTAGTTTGGATCAATTCCTAAATGCTCATTTTATACATCAGTTGCATGATTTATGTAGTAACAATGTTGAAACTTCTAAAAACGTCCACTATATTTCATTATCGGCTTTTCAAATAACTAGTCTATCTCATAACAATATGTCAACTATCATAAAAAATGAATATAATTATTGTGGAAATCTATTAAGTCATATGAATAAGAGTTTAGATGCAAAGGGTTTGTTATGTATACAAAAAAATATTCATCATGTGGAACACTGGGTCTTGCTAAATTAATTATCCTAAAATTTGCATACGATAATATAGAAATATTGGAGATAGAAATTTGAGAGTCATTGTTAATTACTTTTTTTCTATATAAGGTTGTACAACTATAAAATTGATTGTGGTAGAAAGATTTACTAGGGTTGAGTAAACATTAGATATACACAAATAGTTGGCATAGGAATAAGTTCCACAAATTCATGTGGAAGAAAAATGTTCCAAAGAAACAAACTACATTGGACTATTAAAACAATAGTGATGGATTTATATTCACACTAGTTGGTGATAAATTATTCATTATGATAATAATTCGAAAAATTATGCAATATTTTGAATTCATGTAATATATAAAAGATCAATTAATATTCAATACTAGATTACATGTATGAAAATGAAAATGGACCTATTAATTTGAATTTTATAGTGATTATCCACGTAAAATGATACATGAGTGGTACTAGTGTGGTTACAATAAGGTTGTATTGGTAAAAAAAAATCTATTATTACTAAATACATTAACATTTCCATAAAATAGATAACCTCTATGATCATTTTATTATTTATTTTATGTCACAACCAACAATCATGGATGGTGTGTATTCGACACAAGGAAAATGGGATAGTGAATTTAGAGTGTTCTAGTAAGATATTTTGTTATTCAAATTCTTCATAAGACTAATTTAATAAGTATACGCATAGAATAATATTTTGGATTGAATTCATACCATCTGTCTACTAGAGTTCAGTGGGAGACAAATGTTTTTGATGTTTAATATGTTCTGTAACATATGAATAACAAATATTGGTCTTATAGTAAAATAATATTAAAATATAATTAATTCTCCAGTGATTGACTTAAAATATAAACCTATATTCTATGTATCTTGAAATAATTTGCTAGATCAAATAGATTCATGGAAATAGTCAATCATATATATAGTGACATTGTATTGAATGATATAACTTAGGTCATGTCATGAAATAATTCTTACCAATGTCATTGGGAATAAATACCACTAAAAAGACATGAATGGGAATAATAGGAGATTAAATCAGTGATTAGAGTTCTATAAACTTTTTTATAGGTCAATTTATAATTCGATAAAATATATTAGATATAAAATTCCCATCATATATATTATGGTAGGAAAATATTTTCTATATCTAGGAGAACTATAAGATAATCATTCAGTACTATATGATCATACATAGGGATGTAAAAAAGATGCATACCTTGTATGTGGATATGAATGAATAGTGGTTATGAGGGAAACTACTCTTCCTATAAATCAGTTTGATATAATATCATCGTTATTCTACGGTGATGAGTGATACAAGATCATATAAGATAATGATATCCATATCTACAAATACTAAGTATGTATTAGATTTTATGGTCTATAGGATTATGTTATTAATTGTAAACATTTGTTCTAGTCAACGGAATCACTCCTACCAAGTAAT
The DNA here is from genome assembly GCA_963277665.1 of Viscum album. Lineage (NCBI taxonomy): Eukaryota > Viridiplantae > Streptophyta > Magnoliopsida > Santalales > Viscaceae > Viscum > Viscum album. Next base: position 1,004,004,603 of record OY728119.1, on the reverse strand, counting down.
ATTTTAACATAATGGTAATTGTGTAACTAGTAATAGAAAATATTAAATGATTTTATTGTGGATTAATGTTATTTACACATGGATAAATCTCATGATATGTGTTACCCAATGAGAAGTGGTCATCCATAGAAGAATATCCATGTGGTGTAAACATGTATGACCTTGTAGATAAACCTATCATTCATCATAAAAACGATATTTTCAATGTGATAGATAACGATGATAGTTTTCATGTTGGATCTAGTGCAAGTGGGAGTGTTTTAATAGTGGGTTCCCTAGAACCAATATAAATATTAGTTTTGATTACCAAATCATTTATTGATTAAGATAAACATGATGTCTTATTAGCATTACAATGTAGAATTTTATGAGTCAATGATTTAAATTGTAATTTCCATAGATTAATTTTCAAATTAAATGTTTATAGTATGTCCTACGGTATAATAAAATCCTCTAGATACAGCCACATTAATATTAAATAATATTTTAATAGTCCAGATGCATCATACTGACTGGAAACAATTGATGTCTGACTATCAGGTGCGAGGGGATCATAAGCCCTAAGACTTCTCCTCATGAAGTCTGAACATGGTGATCTCAGTATTATAGATTATGAGGAAAAAAACTCTAATTGGAACACAAGATGTTTTGGGTGTCACTGGTTGTTCCTATCTATATAAATGTGTATTAGCCTAGTGACATGAGATCATTATCAATTTGACCCATTTAATAACATATTCTGATGCAAGGCCAAAACCATCGTACTAAAATCATGGAGAGGTAGGGTGTGTTGGGTGAATCATATGTGTTGTGATATTGGTTAAATGGTAAAAAAAGATTTTTCACATCCATTTTGAGGAATTAAAATACCATAGATCTTGTTTATCTTGATGGTATTACAGTCATATTTCATTGGCTGAGGTGCTCAATGGTATATAAATTTTTATTGATCGAAAAATAATAAAACTATAAAATGATGAGGACATAAGTGTGTGGCTTAAATCAGTAGATATTTAAAGAAAAATAAAATATATTACATGGTACATGTTCATAGGTTGGTTTTCATTTCTATAACTAGCCTTATCTCCTAGAGGGCCATTTTATGTTTCCAGATCCCTCTCTTTGCCTTTAATACTATTCATCCCTATAAAGATAAGGGCATAGAGGTTGTCACATAGTATCATATTCCAAAATCATTCTGATTTAGTTGAATATGTATATTAGCCATTGTTGGCCCCCACATGGCCTTCACATGTTGTCCAAGTTATCAATAACTGATAAATAAATAAATTCATTATTATTAAACAAATGAATAACTATGATTAATTTATTTAGTAAAATTATTTACATGTTTAGTAAATAAAAGGAATAATATTAATTGAACATATATTATTTTAAAATTCTTGGTGCATTTAAATTACCCTTAATATGAGGTTGAGTTAAGTTTTGGTTTTATCACATAATAAATTAAATATATATTATATGTTTTTGATAAAATAAATAATATTTATTTCGTAGTTTAGTTCAGAAAAATTATTTATTTAGTATAAATTTAATAAATAAGGGCATTGGGGAACACTTTGGGGTATTTTTAGCATCCACTATTTAAAGTAGGAGACAATATTTCACGTGAAACAATTCACTACATGACTTTTGAGAATGTACATCCAACCCTGATTATAAAGAGATAATCTAATGATCACGGTGAAAATATTGAGTTTATCTCATTGTATCAATGGAATGTCCCTGTGGTTATCATCAGGAAATCAAAAGAATCATCAGATCACCGCACTAGCACCCCAAATCTAATGATGGACACTCCTATCGATTTTTCATGTGTGTGTGGGAAATATGTAGAAGTATACATTGGATACCATTGGAAATGATAATCAATTAAAAATATATTTTTACCACATATTCAAATTGAAAAGGTATCTATTCAGTTTACATTTTTATTATCTATTTAATTTATGTGATATCCCCAGATTATGCTGAGGCCTTGATCACTTGAATGGATAGGTTAAATCATCCATTTGATGAATTTTTTTTAAATACACACCTCGCTATTTCCCACTATCTTCCTAGTACAAAATAAATGTAGGATGTGGTCTAAAAATCCATATCAGTTTTCAAAAACTGATCCATAAGAAATGAAATAGTAATAAGCAAAATCAAGATTTGAATTTCAATAAAATAGGTCATGTATATATAGAATAATATTTAAAAAAATGTTTAGAATATAAAAATGATTGAATTAATTTGAAACGTGGATTAAGTAAACACTTTATATAAAATATTTTGAATAAATCGGTATGAACAAGAAATAGAGTTTCAAATGCAATAGAATATTCATCAAAATATTCACAATAACAACCATAATCATCATTCCTATTGTACATTAGTTTCATGTTATTTGATCCTCACACATCTCACATAAGTTATCATTTAAATAATGGTACACATATCCCTATATATCTATTCATAAAGGACTTATCACTATACCATCAGGCATAAGACATTCCTGAAAATATTATTTTTAGAGTTTCCATTATCATTATGTTGTTATGGAATAATCTTCCTAGAATTATTTTCTAAATTAACCCACCAATTACCAAGGTTAACTTGTTTTTAATCATCAATTAATATGGGAAAAACATTTCATTCGTATTCAATCACCATTCATAATTCAATCACCCAATTTTGCTTTTCAAAATTGAAATTCGACTCAAAAAACCAAACATTTGTTTTTAATAAATTAATTAAATTTTCAAATAAAATTCAATCATATATTTATATCAATTTAGTTTATTCCATTTGATAAAATAAATTCTAAAATCATTTCATAAGTCCCATAAATCTCAAAATACTCCTCTAATTCTAATTCCATTGATATTGGGGGTTTTCCAAAAATTATATGTTAGTTCAAAGAAGAAATATAATTCCTCTCGAAAAAGATTTCTCATAAAACAATTAAGAAAAATTTAATCCAAATCATCTTAGTCATAATATGATTTATGGTGAAACTGAAATGGAACCACCTACCATTAATTTTGGAATCGTAAATCAACACTTTTAATGGGTTCCAACAACAATGAAAAATGGTGACAGAGATCAATGAAAAAAATCTAGAATAATGTTAAATTTGTATAATATTTAGATCAATAAAAAATCTCATGATATAAAACTCACTGTAGAATACAGAAAACCAGAGTTTAAGAGAAAGTACAATATGAGATCCACTTACTAGAGAGGGATCAAATGAGATCTTCCATGCTTCGATCTGCTACGGAATGTGTTTCAAGAATATATAATGGATTTTTGAGAGACAAAAAGACCAAAGAAATTAACTTTAGTAATGTTAGGGTATATTTAGGGGGTAATATAGGGGTTCAATAAAATCAAAAATAATTGAAAAGAAAATTAACGCAGACACAATTAGATGGTTACAGTTGTACTATTAAACAAAATGTGCACCCAAAATATTCACCCCTCCAACGTGGTTCAAATATTCTACTAGGTGGTTTCATTTCTGTAAACCATTTTCCAACCCAATAAAATATCACTATATAAGGTTGCATTGTTTTATAGGGTGGGTAAACGGTCTCTAAAAACTATACGCCAACCATGAACATCCAAAAAACATTGCTAAAATTCCAAATTCAACCTGAAGAGCACCTAACAAGGTGAAATAAAGTCATGGTCAAAGGTTGGGATGTGTAGTACATGAAACATATAAATATTATGTTACAAACTCCTCAGTATATAAGCATTCTATCCCAAGAATTCATGCCATTTAGATTCCAAATATTAATGAGGAGGCCACGCTTTCCCATTAGAGGCTTACACTCCCATGTCTAATGGGAATCAGAAACATGATAACAATGATAATGAACCAATAATATTTATACGAAGATAAGTATCATTGGATTAGAATCAATAGTCGTTACTAGATGGTTAGACAGAGATAATTCAGGCACAACATGAAGATCATTACCCCAAAAAAAATGAGATGGATCTTAAATATAATTTAAAAACAAATACACTCGGAACATGTTATGTATCGACATAAACTATGGTGGAATAAATAAAAGTTATGTAACATCCACCAACTTATAAATGACCTCAAGTGGTCCCAAAACATTTGAAGTAATATTTTCTTGACTCTCAATCCATCAATGACCAAAATGTGGAAAATCATTCAAGAACACCTAGTCTACAACATAAAACTCTGATAACATATGACGAAAATCATCATCAGGTTTATATTGTCTTTGAACTGTCAAAATTATATTTCCAAAAAAATAAATATATTTTTATATCTCCTATAATAATATTTTTACAACCAAGGATCATTCACCAATATTCAGCCAAAAAATAGATATTTACAAGGCCAGCCATACAAGGTCCCAAACATAGCCATTCTAATAGCAGAAAGGTAAATAATTTTATAAGATGACTCAATAAGTTACAAATGGTCATCCTAGTCTCCACCAAAATTTAGGATTCTATAAAAAATAATATCGTCATGAATATTTAAAAATCTCCCTATCCATAAATCCTTCTGCAGTGGGTATATCGACCTAAAACAAACATAATATACCATTACCTCTTGAATATCTCCCATAAAATTTGAAATAAAATAGGGATCTGTTTCAAAATATATTGAATGTAAAACATCATGAAAATGAACAATATATTTCACATAGACATTTCATTTCTCATCAACATTGGTTTTACTATGAATTGGTGAAATGTGACCAGATTTTTCTAGCCTATTCATCAAAACCCACATGACCATATTCTTTTGAGGGGTATGTGGAAATCCAAACAAAAGGTATATATAAATCACATTCCATTTCCACGTATGTACTGGAATTATTAGATGTAAACATGAATGTCTTAGTAATTGGCCTTGACCTTTTGGGATATATATAATTGAGTAATAATGTAAGCTATTTTTATCTCATACCTTACCACCACAGTCATCACCGGTTGTCAAAGAATATCATTTTGGTTTGTGGATGTGTAGTGAAGAAATAATTAAAGAAATCTACAACAATATATTTTCTCAAAGATAAAAGAAAAAAAAAATTATTTCAAAAACATAGAACACACTTTTTTAACAATGAACCTTTAAGAATGATATCCCCAAAATAAAGAGATTTACAAATGGTAAATAATTCATCATCAAGATGCTATCCCTGAATAATAATCACTAGAAGAGAAGAGGTCAGAAAACACTTGGAAAGAAAACCTCATCCTGTATTCCCTAAAAACCTATTTGTAACTGTGAAAAAGACCCCTCAGGTTATAATATTTTAATGAGTCATTCATGGATTGGATATATTATTTTATGCTAAATGGATCATCTGTGGAATCCCCCCAGTATGGGATACATAAAATGATTAATCCAATGGATTTTGGGTACTCAGACCAATGCCTCTCGTAGAGATTAAAATATTTTTTTCATGATATTTTTTTCTCAAGATATTTTTATTGGAATACATGATAAATATTTCCACAAATAGGTAATTCTATAAACTCATAAGTGAATTCATCACATGTTTGACGTTACGGTTATGGGAGGGGTAATTCATCATGGCTTCTCTAAACGATTGAGAACCATAGGTTACCAAATGGTAACCATTTTAAGATCATTTCCCAAACCAGAACCAGATGTATCATAGAAGACCACATACCCCTTCATGGAATCAGGATGTGTCAAAATAGATTTAGAATAAAAAATTATTTTCAACAAAACTAGGGAATTTAGACATTTAATATCCCAATACAACACCACACATTTTCATGTGAGAGCGACTATCAGAGAGGACAACATTGAAAAATTATTTACAAACTGGTGATAATACTCAACTAAACACAAGAAGATACAAATCTCAAAAACATTACATGGTTTTTTAATTTTTTAATATCCAACAACATAACTGGATCAACATAAATTTTATTTCATAACATCCTTATTCCAAAAAAAATCACTTCCCAAGTCCATAAATTGCTTGGAATAAATTTGGGGATTTATCAAAAATTCCATAACTACTACCAAATGATGTACATGATCTTAATTTAATATAGAGAAATATAAGATTTCGTCCACATATACCAGCATGATCATGTAAAAATAGTCATTAATGATCATTCTCATACAATCCATAAAGACGGAATAATATTTTCGTAGATCGAATGGAATAAATGGATACTCATAATGGGTATACCTGATCCAGATGATGGTTCTATGAATGAAATATTATAATATTCTCAACTGCTGATAAACATATTGAAAATCAGCCTTCAAGGTCTACATCAGCCATACCAAATTGTAAAACGAATCATCAATTTTTGGAAACTGATACTTTTTATTTCTTGTAACATGAATGAGTTTCCTATAGTCAACACATATGAAAAAGAGTTCCATCATATTTCTCAGCAACGAGATTAAGCGTCACCCCAGGATAAACACTCGAGTACATAAATAAATTATATGGAAAATAATCCAATGAATTATTCTACGGATTCATTTTGGATTGTTATATATTGTCATAATGTATAGGTATCGACTGAGTATCTATAGCTAAATCAATAGAAACTTCTTCCTCCCATACATGTGTAAAAATATAGATGTTAGAGGGGAAAACATAGGGAACATTGATTAAAATTAATGGTACACCAACCTTTATAAATTCCTACTCCAAATTAAATGATTACACAAGTATTACGTTTTATGGATCTAGATTAGAATGCATGTCTCTACATAGCATCTGGTCCCATTCTACATGAAATATACAGCGTAAACTATCAATCAAAGTAATGGATACATGTGAAAGACAGTATCCAATCTTGTCATTATTAGGAATAAGAAAATCCACCCTAAATGTATAATGAAGATGTATCATGTTGAGAACAAAAAAAATATTATGTGGGAATTTTTTTGAAAATGGTAAGACAAAAGGATTAGAATGAAGACCATTCTCCCTATTAATTATGATAGGTATAGTAAAATTGGTTATATAAGATAAATTCTCTACAAGAATAATTAATAGTATCAAAATTCTGGATGATATTAATGAATAAGATTCACCAGTAACAAATAAAGTGGTCACTAATGATGAAGCTATAATTGTGATACCTCCCGGAGTCACTCGACCCACATATTATATATCAGGAGACCCTATCATTTTGTGATGAAGCTTCACTCTATATATATATTGAGGAAATCCATTTTTATGAATCATTTGATTTCACCATAGTAATTTTTTGTGATGATTATATTTCAAAAAATATGTGTTGCATAGATCATATTATAGTAATTATGAAACTGACCTAATCATCCACAAGAGCTTCAAATCCGGGTTGCCTCGATGAAAAACTATTTTAAAATCCATGACATAACAAAATGGATTCCATTAAATGGTACTCTTCTAGGCACTACAAGTGGTTTGGAAGAACCATAACATCAATAACATTTATGAGACTCATAACACATTATATTAACATTATGGTAACATAATGAACTAACACATAGAGAAAAAGGAACTCCTGTCAACCTGGACTTACTAGCATGGTCCAGTTCAACCATCGAATCCCTATTTAGCTGATCATTATAAGATGAGATATAAAACAAGAATATATGAGAATGAATATCATATTTAGGTTATTTAAAAAACTATTGAGTCATTATATTCCCAATCAGTATAATATAAATTTCAAATAGAACATGCTCGTAAAAGAGGTTTGAATATTCTATCACGGTCCTATTAGCCTATTCATGTTTGAAATACTCAATAGCCTTATCTAGAACAGTAGAATCTGGATATAATATATCAATGAAATGATCTTTAATGTCATTCCACTATAAAATTCATTATCTTCAACATCACAATTTTATCCCACCATCTTGTACTTTGTCCCACTAGAATAATGGTGACACATTTCACCTTAATAAAATCAAGAGTTTCCAAGAACTTAAAAAGAGATAAATCATTCCTAGAAAATCCTCATCATCTTCAATATTATTATAACCATGTAATGATGGTGGATTTTGTTGAATGAAAAACTAGTTACTATTTTAATATTCATCCCTCTAAGGTTCTAAATCATAATACTGAATAGGAATGGGTGTAGGTTTTTGTGCCAAATCATTGAAATGAAACAGAATAATGTATACCATATTAAGGTCCATGTAAAGATTCACTCATTATGGTTCTCCAACAACATCCTTCTAGATCCTATTCACATGTCCTCTAGGATTTATGATTCTACACAACCACAAAATACATCATTATTGACACTATAAGATTACTAATATCAATAAATCACATGAGAAGATTGGAAAAATTAATCCCATTAGATTAGATAAATAGATTTAGATTTCAACATGTCCAAATAAAAATTCAATAAAAGACTAGAATTTTTTCTATTATTACTCAAGATACATTTTGAATTTCACCCAAGGTGACTTGAGCAATGCTATATTGAATGTTGTCCAAAAACTCACTTGTATTTACCTCCTAAGTATAGAAAAGGTACATAAAACACTATACGAACATCAAGGAAATATTCACAACTGTCACATATGATATGATTTTATCATGAACTACTCTTGAAACCTTGGTATTATGATTCACATGACATCATCGACATAGCATGATGGCTGTTAAAATTCCCCATTGATTGGAAATTATAACCTAATATCTTATTATATAAAAGAGATAATATATTTTTGAAATAAAAATATAGGATAATTGAAACAGGTTTGTGTTTTCTAAAACTCCATCAGTATAATGTACCAGAAACCAAATAGGTATGTAAAAACCAAAAATAGAACATCAACAAATTACTCAAAATATGATAATATAACTAAAATATCCTAGTGGATACATGACATCAAACCTAATGGATAATGATGATCCCCTCCTCAAGAGGTATATTCCCTTTTCTGGTATTTGAAGTTGTGAATATTCAAAATTCTTAATGGGAACATTATGGTGTTAGATAGAAATACTAGTAGGGTATCACAGAGAATTCCATTAAAACCTTGAATAACATTAAGCCAAATATTTTTATCATTTTTAATAAAAATGGGCATGGTAATAAATTTCATATTTAAAATAAAACATGATTTCATTTTATAATGATGAAAATTATTTCAAATATGGATTAAATAAACACATTATGTAAAAAAATATTATATAAATCTATATTAATGAGTAAAATAAATTCATAATCATTGTATTATATATTAAAATAATCACATTAAGCACCATAGGCGTATTTATTATTGTACAATAGTTTATTGTTACACGATCATAAAAAATATCATATCAATGATCATGGAAATATGTTTACACAATTCTATCACACACATGGATAATAGGACTCATCAGCATCCCATCATAGAATAGATCTGGATAACTGGTGTGTTGTTAATGACTTCAACATCAATCCATTTCATTGAAATTATCATTCTAGCGTGATTTTTCCAAATTACACACTAACTACACATAAATTATTGTGATACATTATTCAATTTAAAAAAGGAAAATAATTTTATATCAAATCATTCATCATTTAAAATCCTGTTTCACACATTTCCTTTTTAAAATTAATATTCACATTCCAAACCAAAACATGGTTTTTTAATCAATTCTGGAATTTTTCATATAAAACTATTCATAGGATTTATCAATTAAATTTCATTATTTTTCTAAAATCAACTATGAAATCATTTTATAAATTACAAAAATATCAAAATACACACCAAATTAAAATTCCATTTTAATTGTGGGGTTTCACAAAAAATATTGTGAACTCAAATAATAAATCCAATTAATCTTGATATTTATTTTTCATAAATCAATTGAACTAAATTTAAATCCTATCTAGAAAATTGTGGTTTAATAAAATTGAAAAACTCAAATGTTACCTCTAAGATTTTATCAACCATTCATAAATCAACACCCACAATAGGTTCATCCAATGAAGAATGATAGTGGAGGACATTATGAAACGAAAACTAGACTAAAAATCAATTCAAATTGAGTATAAATCCATCCAAAAAATAAAGAAATAATAATATCTAGACTAATAAACCATTCAGTTTGTATTATCTAGATAACTTCATAAATATGTGCATCCATTAGTTCTTTCATAACCTATACACTAGTCCATCCTACCTAAAATTCCCACATCCATCAATGTTTAACTCCTCCAGAACAAAGATCATAGACTTCATTCTAGCCATTATAATGATATGTTTTGGAAGCATAAAAAGATGAATCGTAGAAATGTTGCCTTGGCACAACAATAGGATACTTAATATCAAGAATACACCCACTATTATGTAGGATACATCTAATAGGGTTTGTTCCCACATTAACAGGAATACCCTTCATAGAAATGTTCATACAATTTCTATTGATATGTTGAATATACTAGGTTATTTGAAAATCATTATTGTAAGGCAGATTGTGGGAATAATTCTAAATAACATCCCTGTATAGATTCATATAAAGGCATCCTGGATACTCAAGTTGATATGGAATCATGCCTTTCACCAACATCGGAAGGGTACTCTGAACAACATCGTAATAATTTGGTCATTATATTTTCATCATTTCGGTTTGATTAACAATAGATTAAAAATCATCAATTGAACCATTTCGTGAAAAGATAAATAGGAAATTTTTTTCATTAAATTGTAATACTGAATTAAGAAAATTCAAAATTTAACATAAATGAATTTCAAAATTTTTACAAAGAAAAAGTTACACAGAGCTCCATCGATGAGGTCACACACATAGGTCCTTCAACAAGGAACCCATCACAGGACCATTGAAAATATAACTGATCATAGCTCTATCGATCAGTTGGTTCTGCCTTGATAAAAACTCATAGGGAACTATGTGATAATACAACAAGAGAGAGATGAACGAATGAGCTAAGAAATGTGAGTAGAAATCCAAGAACGTGGGTAATGAAAATGACAAAGGAACAGAGGTATATATATAAAACTTTTGACATGCATGATATAGCTACGTGGAAGACCCATGCCATCATGAATTTGTTCTCCATTCTTATTTTCCTAATTCTCATTCTTCTAAACTAGACCTTTTTTTCAATATAATCTAATCCTGAGGGGGGGTGCCTTTTGTTAACACTCATAGGATGGATAATGGATTCCGAAGAAGTCATTTGGATATTTCAAAATATCACAGAAAAATTTAAATGATATAATGGAATATAGTTCAAGGGAGATACAAAGCACACCTAAAATTATGAACAGACATGGGAATGATATGCCCGTACAACCTAGGGTGCATCCCCTATGTAGAAGACCAATATTTTTTATCAATGAGAAGTACTTGTGTAGTAGTATAATTTATGTGCCCATATGTGGAAGAGATACACAATGAGGCTAAACCCAAGAACTATGAAGAAAATAAAATTGGAAAATCCCGTTTACATACATATAAATAGGACCCTTGGGAAAAACATTCTGGAACTAAAAAAGTTAAAATAACTCCTGAAGCTCCCATTGAATAGCACTTCCTCTTAGGTCCCCCAAATTTTCTCAGGTTTCTCTCTAAAACCTGATTGAAGAGATAATTCGATGGGATAACCCATAAAAAATATAACTAAGGACCATTTTCAAAAATAATAACTTATAGAATGTGAGGACAATTCCCACAAGACCATTGTAGTGCTCTACCAAGGACACAACAGAAGTTATGTGGTGATTAGATTTAAATATAACCCATGCTTTTTCTTCAATGTAGTCATATATAAAGCTTTTATGGGCTTAGTCCCCATGTGCAATGAAGTTTTCATTCATTATTAGGACCTTCAATGGACACCCATGCAAAAAACTACATGGTAGTACTATGCTACATAGCTATGCCCCAGACCTACACATATCACCTTGTAAATATTCTTCAAATCCATTCATCTTAGCTTATCTCCTTGGGTCCCTTATCTGAAGGAGACTAAGATGAAGCCTCCACCAAAACCTCTTCACATAACAAATATTTAAGAAATACATGTCATCATGCCTTCCATTTGGTTTTGTATTTCTAAATTCAAAGGAATTCTATATTTATCTTCTAAAATAGTGAGGTTCTTTTGGGTGTATGATCGCATTGTCGAGCACGTCAAATTAGTTGTTTATTTTTAACTAGAATTTCTACAGTATAGCAGCAACCCAAGGTCGTCTCTCAACGGAGCCTTAGATAATTAATTTAAAAAGAGGGTTTTGATTATGAATGTAAAAGGTGAATTCGGTTTTTTAGAACATGGGGTTTTTTTGATTAATGATGAAAATAGGAAATGAAAGCGATAAAACAAAGTAGAAATGAACAAGATTGATTAAACGTGATCAACCCGTGGAAGTCTCATGATGTACATCCTTCATCGTATCAAGGGATGGGGTTATGATCATTTAATTCTTGGTTTATAACACCTAGAACCATAATGTTTGTAATTTTATACTATTATACCTCCTAGGGTTCAGTCGAAAACACATAACAATTCACCAGACACCGCCGATGATTGGGTGATTTGTGTTCGACATCATAACCGACACTCACCAAGGAAACACGTGAAGAATTTGATGTGCTATCCAGGTGTGTATGTTATTTCATTGTGATACCATGAAATTAATTTGCATGACCTTTATAGTGATTATTTGAGTTCAATTGACCAATATGAACCACACAAACACTGCAATTGGAAGGGGGAAAAGAAAGTGGTGAACGGTGTGTGAAACATCACATGAATGGGTACCCCCAAACATGATCATATGAGTTGAGCATGACATACCAGTACATATCTAAATAAAATAAGAATAGAGGATTATGAAAAAAAAACACATCAACCTAGAATTCAAATGTTCATTCAAATATTACAACATGAAGCTTGGGATTTACATCACGTTCCTCCCCGGGTGATCACAAGGGGTTTAGAAACCCATGGAAGAGGAAGAAGAAGGAGATGTTGAAGTAGCACTTACCATAGCCTCAAGAACGTCTAGGGATGTTGAGAAGACTCCTTGGGGACTCCAAAATTGCATCACCTTGCCTCCTGGCCGAACTACAAGTGGGGAGCCCAAGGTGTCATTTTATAGGAAAATTGGAAGGTAGATTAATGCACACAGATTTCATCAATCCAATTGTACCATGTGTTTCATCCTTCAAACAGTATTATATCGCTTTGGAGAAAATATAAAAGTTGTATCCCTACCTCATGACTATCTCCAGTAAACGTTTGGCACCATTTGGACAAATAAAACTCATGATATTGATAAAATACAGAACACCGCATTTGACTTGGACCATATTTGGTGGTTTGGACAGATCAGTTCGGATGGGCCCCATAGAAGCTGAATCAGGATTGGGATCCTTAATATGAAATGTATCATATTAAATTTAGGACAGTCCCACAAAATATCAGCCTATTTGGATGTACGTATTTCGTGTAATATGCAAAATAGTGGACATATGTCCATGGATCCATGCAATTTTGGCCCATTTCTTCCACTTCATCAAAGGCCCACCAAATCACCTCCACCTACATTAAAATAATAAAAAAAAGTAACATTTCCCATTATAATTTTGATTAAAATTAATTAAATGATTCGAACATAAAGTGAAATTTATTATTATATTAGGAATATTCATTAAAAAACTAATTAAAAACAGCGGTGTAAGGGTGGAATAAAATAGTGAATTATGGTACGATCACACCCCCACACCTAATCATTTTCACTCTAGGGAAAAGTCACATATCCCAATAAAATATTGCATATATAGATATTTCCAACATCATAAAGATTTATCATTTCAAGAAATTCTATATAATGTAAACTGATCAATGCACGAACCACACCAAGGAGTTCATCTAAATGAAAATAGAAAAATAATTCTCATAAATTATATCATAGCGAAATTCAAAAAGATTCATGATACCCAATTGATCAAGGAATTAAAAAGTAAACCATGACACTAACTCTCCATGTGTGTGTGTGAAAACCATTCCATGATATTCTTTCCACTTTCTATCAAATAAATATAGGTTATTTTAAAAATTTTCATCTTTAAATGATTTTCACCAAACCTGTCCTACATCCTTTGCAATCATATTTCAAGGCCCAATCATTTAAGAATTCCCATAAATCAAACCATAATCTATCAATTTAGATATCCCCATATGTTTCACATTTCATCACTCCCCTCATTTATTATATTTTTTTGAAGTTGCATTTGGAACAAATCTCACAATCATCTATCAACCCTTGTTTGATCTCCTCACGACACTAATTGCAATAGTTATAACAAGATCAAAGGTGGATGAAGAGTGGTTTTTGACCTGCCCAAGACACAACCAATTTTTTTGTTTTTGTTTTTTTTTGTTTGAGGGCATACAATAGTCGGATATTAGGTACACACTCATAGGTCAATCAGGAACATTAATGAAATAGATTGGATAAGGAATGAACATATGGAAATATCATTTAAAGTTGAAAAATATTAACCCAACATATATTTACCATATATTAAGTAAGAAATAATCACACTTTGTGATTTGGTGCAAAAAATGTGGAGATATTAGTGACACAGTTTTCCCAAAAACTACTCACACAATGGGCATCAATCATCTCAAAGGTTTCACATAGATACGACCATTTATATCATTTACAGAAACCCAATTCACTAATAATCAATCCCTAATGTTAAATTCATAAAAAAATTATTTTTAGCATTCATTTTGCTATTTTTACTTTCCCCCCTTTTTGGTCGCCAAATCATGGAACTTCGAAATTGTTGATGGGGAAAAATGAAAATACTATAAAGGAGGCCAAAAAGGGAAAACAAAAGGAGAAAAAAAATGAAAATTCATAACTTACCCCGGAATGTATCCACCTCCCACACCTAGAGTATGCAGTTACCACACTAAAATAATTGAGAATTTGAGAAGGATAAAACCTGGTGTGTTTTATTGGTATGATGCTTCGATAAGGTGGATTTACTCCACCGGATTCTTTGGAAAATCCTCATAGAAGTGTTTACGTCGCTTCCCATTAACGGTAAGACTTCTTCCACTCTGCTCATGGAAAACCTATATTGCACCAAAAGGGTAAACATTTGTAACAGTATAAGGACCAAGCCATCGGGAACGAAGCTTACCTGGGTGAAGCTTAAGCCTCGAATTGTACATGGGGACCTTCTCACCAATATGGAACTTCTGTTGGTGAATCATGCTATCATGAATAGACTTTGTCTTCTCTTTATAGATTCGTTAGTTTTCATATTCATCACGTCGAATTTCTTCCAACTCTTGAATCTGCAGCTTTATTTGCTCACCTTCATCTAAAAGGTTCATATTACATTATTTAACAGCCCAATATGCATGGTGTTCTACCTCCAATGGGAGGTGAAAAGCCTTTCCAAACACAATTCATTATGGTGAAATTCTGATTGGGGTTTTAAAAGCTATACGGTATTCCCAAAGTGCATCATCCAAACGCAAACTCCAATATTTATATTGGGTGGTACCATTTTTTCCAAGATTTGTTTAACTTCCTGATTTGATATTTCTGCTTGTCCACTAATTTGGGGGTGATATGTAGTGGAGGATTTATGATCAACCCCATACTTATGATTAAAATTTTTCATGTTGTGACTGAAAAAATGTGAACCCTGATCACTAATGATGAATCTTGGTAACCCAAACCGACTGAAAATTTGGGACCTCACAAAATCAACAACCACTCGAGAGTCATCGGTCCTAGTGGAATTTGCTTCCACCCATTTAGATACATAGTAAACAACCAATAAGTTGTATAGAAAGGCAAATGCATTTGTAAATGGCCCCATGAAGTCAATGCCCCATGCATCGAAGATCTCACAAAATAACATGGGCTGTTGGGGAATTTATTTCCTCTTGGAGATATTCCCTGTCAATTGAAAATGACTACATGACTTGAAAAATCTATGGGCATCCCTATACAATGTTGGCCAATAAAGTCCTGAGTCAAGGACCTTTAGAGCTATGCGTTGAGAGCCAAAGTGGCCCCCACATGCCAAGGTGTGGCAGAAGGTCAAAACAGAGGTGAAATCACGGTCAGGGACACACCTACGAACAACCTGGTCACTACAGATCCTCAACAAATATAAGTCATCCCAAATATACCATTGAGAATCATGTTTATGTCTCTGGGATTGTGAAGTGAAAAATCATTGGGGACACTAGATTTTGCATGTAAATTCACAATGTTCGCATACCAGGGGGCAAGGTCCACAACATCACAAAGGTTCTCATGAGGGAAGAATTCTCCAATGGTTAGGGATGAGTCAACATGATGGTCCAATGGTGGGGAAATCCTACTAATGTGGTTAGCTACCACATTCTCCAACCCTCTATTATCTCTAATCTCAAGGTCAAACTCATGGAGGAGGAGCATCCATCGAATGGGGTGGGGTTTGGCTTCAGGATTCTTTAGGAGGAAACAAAGGGTAGCATGATCAGAGAAGACGATGATTTTTTCCCCGAGAAGATATGAACTAAATTTTTCCAAGGAAAACACAATAGAAAGGATTTCTTTTTCAGTGGTTGTGTAGTTTACCTGGGCAGGGTCAAGGGTACGTGAGGCATACAAAATGACATGAGGGGACTTCTCAACCCTTTGTGATAAAACTACCCCAACTGCAAAATTAGAGGCATCACACATATGTTCGAAGGGAAGATCCCACCTCGGTGGTTGGATTATGGGAGGTGATGTGAGACTCATTTTTAGTGAATTGAAAGCATCCTCACAATTTTTATCAAAAAAAAATTAAGAACCCTTCTGTAATAACTGAGATAAGGTAAGTGCGATCTTACTAAAGTCTTTAATGAATCGGCGGTAAAAACCAGCATGACCCAAGAAAGACCGCACCTCACGAACACATTTTGGATATGGAAGGGATTAAATTAATTCAAAATTATACTTATGAACTTGAATTCCCTTATTTGAAATGATATTCCCAAGAACTATCCCCCTCTCACCCATGAAATGACGTTTTTCATAATTTTAAACAAGATCTTTTTCAATGCACCAGTGGAGGACAAAACCTATGTGTTTCAAACACTCATAAAAATAAGATCCATATACCATGAAATAGTCCATAAATAATTCCATAAAACTCTCAAGGTACTCAGAAAAAATACTCAACATACATCGCTTAAAAGTACCATGAACATTACAAAGACCGAATGGCATCCTTCTGTATGAAAATGTGCCAAATGGATAGGTAAATGTGGTCTTTTCTTGATCCTCAGGGGCTATATGGATTTGGAAATAACCCAAATGGACATCAAAGAAATATTAATGGGACTTAAGGCCAATCTTTCTAACATTTGGTCAATGAAAGGTAATGGAAAGTGGTCATTCCGTGTTGCTTGATTCAATCGACGGTAGTCAATAGAGACTCACCAACTGTTTTGCACACGTGTTGGAACCAACTCATTCCTTTCATTTGACACAGCTGTTATTCCTATTTTTTAGGCACAATATGCACTGGGCTAACCCATTTACTATCAGATATAGGATAAATGATCCCCACAGCATGTAATTTATTGACTTCCAATTTTACCACTTTAAGGAGAGTGGGATTCAACCGGCGTTGAGATTGTCTTATGGGCTTAGGCACATCATAAAAAATTATATGGTGCATAAAAATTGATGGGATAATCCCAGGAATATCATCCAATGTCCATCCTATTTCCTTTTTACACTCTCTCAAAATTTTGAGCAGTTTCGATTCCTGTTGTGGAGAGAGTTTATTGGTAATAATGACGGGAAATTGGTCAATACCCTCAAGATATGAATATTTTAAATTAGAAGGAAGTTGTTTAAGCTCCAACACCAGTGGTTTCTAGATTGAGGGAGGGGATTTAGAGGGAGTGAGGTCCATTAAACTATCTATGTGATCATGTTTATTCTCTAAAGATAGATAATCTATAGAAATGAGATTTGCAGAATCATCGACAGTCATGAGTGCCTCAAAATGAACACACTCATCAAATAAAGCAAAAAATTTCCACTTCTCAGAACCCACACAACACTCAAAACATGAATCAAAACTCAAATCATTCAAGGGTTAAGATAACAAAAATGAATCAGAGTTTGGTTTGAGGAGAGAATTGTGTGTGTGTGCATCGTTTGAGATCACTTCCATCGAATAGATAGGAAGAGTGGAGTGCTATTCAACAGGGTTTTTCATAGCCTCAAGGATGTTAAAACATACCTTTTCTCCACCAAATTCCATGGACAATGTTCCATTGTGAACATTGATGATCATCTTTGCTGTTTTGAGGAATGGCCTCCCAAGTATGAGAGGAGCGTGTCCTTGGGTTCGGGTATCTTCAATCTCAATAATGTGAAAATCATTGGGGAAGATTAGATTCTTCACTTTGACAAGAACATCCTCAACCACTCCTTTTGGATGCGTTGTACTCCAGCTGGCATGTTGCACGAAACATCATGTTGGTTGATTCTCTCCAACCTATAGAGAAGTATACACGGAGTGAGGCATTACATTAATGGATGCACCTAAATCTTGCATAGCATCAGAATGGAAGTTCTCCCATATGGTACACGGTATCGTGAATGTGCATGGATCCATGAATTTGGTTGGCATTTCTGGTTGAATCAAGGTCGAGAAATTCCTACCCAAGTTGACTCTCTCATTCCCCTTAAACCTTCGTCTATGGGTGCAAAGTTCGTTAAGAAAGTTGTCATAATGGGGAATTTTCTTGACTACATCCAATAATGGGATATTAACTTGAACTTTTTTAAATGTATCCATTATTTCATTTTCAATCTCATTATCAATGTTTTTCTTAGATTTAGAGAGTCTTTGAGGGAAAGGAAGAGGAATTTATTGTTCATGGGAATCCTCAATGATAATTTTATTGTCGTTTTTATTTTGTTTTTCTTCATTGGAATCTTTCATGGGTAGAGAAAGAGTTTTTTCAAGAGGGAGACATACCATTTGAGTAGAATCAGTAGAAGTAGAAGATTATTTACCACTTCGAAGTGTAATTTCACATATATTACCTTTGTCCTTTGGAGTGGCAATGGGTTGGGATGGTAGTTGCCCAGACCCTTGCATCTTAAGCTCACCGATGGTGTTTTCCAATTGTCCCACTTGAGTTCATAATTCTTGTATTGCTGATTGTGTGGTCTGTTGGAACTGGAGGTTCTAGGTTTCCATTTTCTTCACCATATCCTCGAGTCTTGGTTTAGATTTGGGAGGATGAGGATGATTGTTTTGAGAAGTTGAAGGATAAGGTTACATACCTTCTCCTTGTCGATACCAATTCTTCTTGGGGTATCTTGAGTTTCCTCCTTGTCGGTATTGGGGTTGTTCTTTCCACCCTGGATTTGGATTTGGCCTGAATTGTTCTTTCATGAAGGGAGGTGCTTGTTGGAATGGACGCCCTTGGTACACAGCTGCACAAGACTCAAATGAATCATGAAGTTGTGGGCACTGGTCAAAAAAACGAGTGTTATCCGAACAAATCCCACAATGTAATGGAACAGAAGTAGAGTGTGAGTTACCTTGTGCTTGAGATAATTGCCTTAGAAGGGTATTCATCTCATCATGTTTTGTATCTACCTTTTTTTTCTAGGGCTTAATGATTTACCTCATGAACTCCTCGGGTTGGTGCAATAGCTCATGTACCAAATTGTTGTGCATTTGAGCCATGTTGGATATTTATTCATGAGCTACGGAAGGTGTTTTATCGACTAGGGCACCACCAGCTACAACATCAATCATTCCATGATCCATGGGGATAAGTCCCTCATAGAAGTATTAAATTAAAAGTTGTTCACTAATGTGGTTGTGGGGGCAGCATGGGCAAAGTCTTTTGAATCTCTCCCAGTATTCATGAAGGGTCTCTCCTAGGGATTGCCTACTTCCCCACATTTCATTCCTAATTGAAGTAGTTTGGGAGGCACGGAAGAACCTCTCTATAAAAAGCCATTTTAGGTCATTCTAGCCCCCAATTGTGGTAGGAAACTAGAGTAACCAATCTTTGGATACACCATCAAGGGAGAAAGTGAAGGCCCAAAACATGATTAAGTCCTCAGACACATTTTGGGTTTTCATGGTGGAGCACACTATGTGAAATAATTTGAGATGTTTTTGAGGTTCCTCACCGGGAAGACCATGGAACTTTGGAAGAAGGTGGATGATACCTAATCTCAGCACAAAGTTGTCAGCATCCTCGGGATATTGGATGTACGCAGGTTGGTACTCCAAATCAGGGGTGGTCAGTTATTTTAATGTATGATTATTTTCAGCCATGTTTTCTTAGGTTTGATTGGGTTCAATTTAGGATTGTTTTAGAACCACTTGAGGTTCCAAAATGGGTTCCTCAATGTTACTTGATTGACCTTCTCTAGATTCTTTGATTTCTTTGTGAAGTGACTTTACAATTTCAGGGTCAAATTCAAGTAGTTTTTCTTTACCAGATCGGGTCATGCAAATAATTTCTGATGTTTTTTTTGAATAAGGATACAATCACTTAAAAATGGTGAAAAGGGAATATAATGTTATAATACATAATTATAGAGGGGGATGGAGAAAAATAGAGGGAGAGAGAGAGATAAAGAAGGCACAAACAACAAAAATAAAGACAAAATCCAAAACAAAAACAATCAAATGGGGGTGGGGTATTTAAAGGAGTACTAATTAAGAAGTAAAATAAATAAATAAAATGAAATAAATAAATAAAGTGATCTTGGAACCCCGGAAACAGTACCACAATTTGTTCGCGTTTTTGAGCGCGTCAAATTAGTTGTTTATTTTTAACTAGAATTTTTGCAGTATAGCAGCAACCCTAGGTTATCTCTCGACGGAGCCCTAGATCATTAATTTAAAAAGAGATCTTTGATTATGAATTTATAAGGTGAATTATGTTTTGTAAAACATGGGGTTTTTATGATTAATGATTAAAATAGGAATTGAAAGCGATAAAACAAAGTAGAAATGAACAAGATTGATTAAACGTGATCAACCCAGGGAACTCTCGTGATGCTAATCCTTCATCGCTTTAAGGGATGGGGTTATGATCTTTTAATCGTTGGTTTGTAACACATAGAACTAGAATTTTACTGAGTTTATACTAGGATACCTCATAGGGTACAGTCGAAAACATAATTATTCCCCGGAAACCACCGATGATTGGGTGATTTGTGTTCGACATCGTAACCGAAACTCACCAAGGCAACACATGAAGTATTCGATGTGCTGTCTAGGTTTGTATGTTATTTCATTTTGATACCATGACATAAATGTGCATGAACTTGATAGTTATTATGTGAATTCAACTGGCCAATATGAACCACACAAACATCGGAATTAGAAGGGGGAAAAGAAAGTGGTGAACGGTGTGTGATACATCACATGAATAGGTACCCCCAAACAAGATCATATGAGTTTAGCATGACATACCAGTACATAACTCAATAAAATAATAATACAGGATGATTATAAAAACAAAAAAACCTGGAATTAAAAAGAACATTCAAATATTACAACATGAAGCTTGGGATTTACAAAACGTTCCTCCCCGGGTGATCACAAGGGGTTTAGAAACCCATAGAAGAGGAAGAAGAAGGAGATGTTGAAGTAGCACTTACCATATCCTAAAGAACTTATAGGGATGTTGAGAAGACTCCTTGGGGACTCCAAAATGGAAGCACCTTTCCTCCTGGCCAAACATACAAATGGAAAGACCAAGGTGTTATTTTATAGGAAAATTGGAAGGTGGTTTTTGGCACACAGATTTCATCAATCAACTTGTACCACACGTTTTGGCATTCAGAAAGCCTTATCTCGCTTTGGAGAAATTATAAAAGTTGTATCTCTACCTCTTGACTGTCTCCTCTAAATGGATTACATCATTTGGACAAAAACAGCTCAAGATATTGATAAAATACATAACCCCTAATTTGACTTGGTCCATATTATGTGGCTTGGAAAGATCAGTTCAGATGGGCCCCATAGAGGCCGAATCAGGAATGGGTTACTCAATATGAAATGTTTCATATTAAATTTTAGACTGTACCACAAATATTCATCCCATTTGGATATAAGGATTTCGTGTAATATGCAAAATAGTGGACATATCTCCATGGATCCAGGCAATTTTGGCCCATTTTTCTTCCACTTCATCAAAGGCCCTCCAAATCACCTCCACCTACATTGAAATAATAAAAACAAGTAACATTTCCCATTATAATGTTGATTAACATTAATTAAATTATTCAAACATAATGTGAAATTTATTGTTATATTTGGAATATTCATTACAAAACTATTTTAAAACAACTGTGTAAGGGTGGAATAAAATAGTGAATCGCGGTACGATCAGTGTCTGTAGATTTTTATATCTATAGTCACATGAACCCTAAAACTAGGGAATGTTTTGGGAAGATCCCAATCCTGGAATTCGGGGATTTGAATTTTTCCATCCCTTCTCATCTCTATGACTCGGACTCTCTGGTCCCTGGTAGGGAGTGTACCGTTCACACATGATTTTCCTTTTTAATAAAGGAGAATATTTTGTATCCTCTAAGGGACCAATTCTAGGGAATCCATCCTAGAGTAATCCCCTATCCTTTTCGGTAAGACACTATGAACTTCACTTTCATTCTATATTCAAATGATCATTACACCATTCCCTCATCCACCATCACCATATATTATTCGTCTGTATACCTATCCTCTTCCATTAGTAGAGGAGAAAATGTGTGGTTTGTTGAATCTCCCACATCCTCTTGTTTCCCTCACCAACCATGAATCACATGATCTTATAGATTTTTAATGATCAAAAAAACCTCACAGATCCCCTCATTTCATACACTATGAGAACTCTGATTCCAACCCTAATTCGGTTCTGTAGGAAGCATTCACCCAGATCCTGAGATCAGTAGACATCCTTCTCGGGAAACCAACACTAATTACCTTAGTCCAAGCTTCCTCCTTAGGAGTAAACACCGAATTAATTCATGCATGAATCTTCTAGAGTTAATCTATTTCTCATCAACCATATTATAAGGGAATCATCTTTATGGGTAATCCCTGAACTATTTCTCTAAATGATTCCATACATCTATGGGAGACTTACCAAACAATGTGGGCTTTTATTCCCATCCATGTGGGAAATGTAGGAATCCACCATTAGGTTCAGTCCCAAAACACAAAATCAACCTTGTTCCTCCTAAAGAACAGTACAAAACAGGACTAATCAAACTAGGAATCCCATATCCTTTCCAAGATTCCTAGTTTTATTGGCATAAGTTCCACACTATGATTTAACTAAGCGCTGCCTATTTAGATGTCCTTCCCACCTAGAATTAAACTATAGGGTCCGGTCCTAATCAGCTGACCATAAAAGGTATGGTGAGTCAAATTAGTCATCATTGAACTATGATGGTTCTTATTCATTTATTGAGGATACGTAGGTATCCCATATATGTGTATGATCCCAAAATCAAAACAACCTTTTTACTTCCTAGATGCCGATAAATTTCTTAGTAACATTCATCCCCTCGGATGACCTTAAATTACAGAGTTCCCCACTGAGTGGCATAAAAACATAATATATCATAATAACAACTAATGAATATCTATGTAATATATGAGAGGATACCATTGAAGGATAACCTCTAATACATACAGATATCTCAATTAATGAATAACCTTGAATACTTAGGGATGATTCAGAATTTCACACATGCAATATAATGGATTGAAATCTCAAAGGGAAACAGAAATTATAGATGTAAAATTATTTAGGATTCATGAACATATCTTATATCTTGATGAGATTCATAGAGTAGCTAATAATTCCCCCAAAAAGGGTGTGATGAGCATGACCTCCCATCCTATTGACCAATGTGAGTTCTTAAGTATCACGGGAAAACAAACCAAATGAACAACTACCTTGCGAATGAAGGTCCTTTTGGATAAACAATTGTTGGATATTTCCTTTTGCATAAATAAATATGAAGGAAACCATCTGATTGTAGTGATTAATAATCAAAACACACGTCCTAGGGGAAATAGTTATAAAATAATTTTAAAATCTATTTTTTGGAAAAATTGGATTTGGAAGGAAAATGAATTTTCATGGAAGTGGAAAATGAAGTCATGTTTTAGAAATAAATATTTTCTATTACTAATGAAAGATATATTTAACCATTAATTAAAAATTACATGAATAATTAAATTAAGGTAAATTTTATGTTTTTTATTATAAAATGGTCAGATAATTCCCGGTAGTGGAAATTGGAGGATAATTAATCCCAATTAAAAATATCATTGCCAAAAAAATTCCACTTTGTTACTCTTCCGTCATAATACCATTGAATGAATAACATCAAATTATATTTTTAATATCATGAACATAACGATTTTATTTTTGTAATATGTCAAATAGGTAGTTGGTAAAACTCATAAACATTACTGGTGTATAACAGAACCTATTTCCCAAATATGATAATTTTAGATGACACACCCTTACAATATTCTAAACCTCTAAGTGATAATTATTAAATGAACTAATTATGTGTATAAAATATAAATTCCCATAAAAGATGTGGAAATAAAAAATTGCATATTCAAAATTAATTACATACATATTCATATTATACCTAATATAATTAAGAAGTAATATAACCTGGTGAAAATACATTGAGTTATTAAATTAATTAAAACATTTTAATATTAATGTTAAATCCTCTAGGATGAAATTATTCATATTCAAAAATAAAATACAAAGAACTTTGAATTATTGATGATAATCCCTGTAAAATGGGATTTTTTTAAACCTTAAAAAAATATTCATAACATTAAAATATTCCTCAATGTAGGAAATATTTAGATGAGGTCCCATAATACTTTGTAAATCTGTGGATCAAATCCTAATGAAAGAGGGAATGACATATGGATTAATAAATCCCCATAACATTAATGAATTTAATAATAAAATATATTCAAGAGTATTTTATACACCACACAATAAAAATACAAGGTTCATATGGTTTGTGTGTCAATGAAAAAATTTGATTTGAGAAATACCAACCTTTAGCCCAGAATTTCAAAGTGAATCTTTTAAATCAATATATAATTATAATATAAAATTTAATTTCTTTATGGAGAACATTAATTTGGTTTAATATTTTATAATTAAATAATTTATTATCTTTTTTATAAAAATATTTTCATACATGATCTATTATTTTCATATTGGATATTTATATGACATTTAGTACATTGTCTAAAAATAGCTTTGGTTTGTTGACTAAGATTAAAGTGGTTATCATATCACTACATCTAGAATAATGATCCAAAAATATATATAATTTTAATAAATACATTTTATGTTTAAATTCATTCATGGAATTATATTATGGATAATAAAATATGTTACATTCGGGAAGAGTGTAGTTCCTAAATAGGCATGAGTAACGTTTCCATTTTCAGTTAGAATTATTGAAAACGTAGAGTAATATTTTATATTTTAAAAATTAAAATCAAATCATAAATACCATATTATTTATTAGAATATATATATATATATCATCCATGTGACTTGGTTAGGAAAAAATAATCATATAACTTTGTGAAGGCGGTTGTCCTCAAATATTCACAGACAATGAAATCAGTTTTCAGTGAATGAAATTGTAAATAAAAATGATATATTAAATTTTAATAATTATTAATACATCATAAATATAATAATTATTTCATATATATATATATCAAATATATTTATAAACAATATTCTATTCACCAACCATTAAATGTGTTACTGAAAACCCAATCACATCTCTTCCCATGGTTGTAGTATATCTTACACACGAGCGATGTTATCGTATCCCCCACGAAAATGAAATTAAGAAGAGAAATGTGATATAATAGTATAATAAATATATTTATATTAAAAATATCATATATATATATATATACTAAATAATGTTTTATAAAAATCCATGAGGTGATTATGAAAAATGAATCACATGGCTTCTCGAGATGGAAATCTGCTATACACACGAATTATGATTTTGTTTCCCATTTGATGAAAGAGGAGATAGATTTAGGTTATTATATAAAAAATAATATATTAGAAGATTTAGGATGCTTTTTTTATATCTACATAATTGCTGAATATTTTAAGGAGGTGTAATGAAAAATAAAATAAAGTTGCTCGGCCAAACAAGATACCTCCTTTCCAGACAACCATTTTTAGTTAAGAAATAACTAGATTCATTATACGGAATCATAAAAAATGGCTACGAAATTTTTTAGGGAATTATGGAAGATATTTTTTTAGTTATTTTATTATCTAATGGGATTTGATGGGGTTAATAGGATAAGAGAGGGTATATAATTGTATAAGTGAGGTGAGTGGCACACATATACCATTAGAAACTAAAAAAGTAAAAAACGTGATTTTCAAATGAAAAATGGATAAAAACGGAACTTTTATATAATTATACATTATAAGTAAGAAATAAGGTTATAAAATTAATTTTATACATGTTTTTGGGTCATTTTGACCCTTTTCAATTTAGTTTACCCCATAGCAAATTCGCCTTCACCTAGTATACAATAATTATTTTTTACTATTTGTTTATTCATTAAGGTCATAAATTAATTTAAAATAATTAGATAATGTAAATTATAGTAATTAAAAATAATGAATCAATTTTACCAAATTAAATTCACATAATTTGAAATTTTTAATTTAATATTTATCCAATAGATGTTGTGAAATAGATTTTTCTCAAGAAGTGTATTTCTCAATAAGAATATGATTTTATATTAACATTATGACAAGTAATTATAATTATATGACTTTAAATAAATATTTAATATATTTAATATACAAAATGTATTTATATAATATGTTATTTGTGGTTTTTTATTAATTAATATTGGGAAACATTATGCATATTAAAAGTGTTTTTATAAAACCACATTTTGAAACCAAAAATTAAATATATACTAAAATTTTATATAATGATTATTAAAATGTAACAAATATTATTAAATAATACTGCATAATACGTATATTAAATGAAAAAAAATTAGTACATAATGGAACACTAAAATTACATAAATTATTCAAATTAATAGAAGGTTTTATAAAAATATCTATTTTCATTATCCAATGAAAAATCCAAATGATCTGAAAAAAATACAGAAACATCACCCACATATAATTTTTATACCATGATTTCAGAAAATATTTGCATTTTAGAAAATAAATTCTCTAAAATTGAAAACAATTTATTATACTATTATCTCACAAAAATTTAATATAAAAATATTTGTAGAAACATATTTTTATGAATAAAATTACTTTATTAAAAGTCGATTGGTTATTTAATAAGAAAAAATCGGTAAATATTTTTTGAGGTTAAAATTTATATATATTTAAATCATAATTTAATTAATATTATTCATGCTCTATATTTTAATAGATTAGTTATTACAATGATAATTAAAATAATATTACTTTACTATTCATTTAAGATCAGGGTTGAACATCTTGTACACTATTGACAATAAATTCATTTTTAAAAATATCAGGGTGTTAAATTCACCCACATTAGTAAAATACTACATAAAAGTTTTATATTTTTTTCTATAGAAAATTGTTAGACATTTGGAAATACATTTTATGTCAACCCACAAGATAGAAAGGGTTAGTAGGAATTTAATTCAATGGAGGGAAAGATAAATACAAAGTCATCACATAAATAGGATTTCTCATAGGTGATAATCTATATATGAAATGATATGTCCATCATATAAAAAATAATTATGGATAGGGATAGAGATCATTGATAGTAATGAATTTAATGATCAATACATAAATAAGGTCTTCAAAACCATAAATCTATGATGAGTAAGAAGACAATTTATTTATCAAAATAGATGTTAGGAGGGTATTATTTTTATTTTAAAACCATTTTTCAATTGTTTAGGAAGATCGTTACCATAAATAATGAAAATAGAATGAAATATACATAATTTATATTTTCATTTAAATCCATTAATCACTTTTAAGATTAATGTCATCTTGTTCAACAAGCGATGAGTATTTACGATTAATTTATCATGCCTGAAGCACAGTAGTAAACATCTAACAAACAACATATTCTCAAAATGTATAACCATATATTCCAACTATCTATATAAATTAACCACAACCAAATTCATCATCATAATGTTATATAATTCTCAAAACAATAATGATTCTCTTCCTAAATAATATTAATCACATAATCACCAAATCCATTAACAATACTATTGATATATATATATGATAAATCTTGTGTTCAAATATTTATATTAATATCCAATATCATATTACTCATAAAGGTTAATAATACTTTAAAACATATTTCTAGAAAATTAAATGGAATACCTCATGTTAAAACAAATCATTAATTATACATAAACCAAAAAACATCTCTTAAAATTACATTAATAACTTTAATATATCAATATTAAAACCTCAAAGGGGTGTCATGTAATTTGAACTTATAATAATTCTAAATCATATTAACTTATGATGGTATCCATAAATCGTAAGATAATATTGTTTGAAAAAATCCTAATCTGTAAAGTTTTATAAACCCTTCTCATATACTATCTATAATAGCCCTGAACCCGCACACCAGGATTTGAAATCATAAAATTTTCATTTATTATTTTGATACTCCAAAATTTGACACAAAATTTTCCATTTAAAATCTAATGTATCTAAATTATATATTATATCACTTATATAACGAAGGATAATTTTGGTTTCTATTTTTTTGAAGTAGTTAAAATTCTTACATAAATAATACTAATGTCTTGAAGTGATTGTTTCTATCACTAAAACTATATTTTCAAACATCATATTAAGTCATCATCATCATATAGATGATTTTTTTTGAAACAATTCATTTAACATTGTTTTTGTTAACATGGGAAAAATGAAACATATGAATGGTGAACTCAAATTCTTCATAACAGTAATCATAATCATTATCAATGGAATTACTTTATTGAAAAAATGGGCATAAGTGTATGATGAAATAATAAAAATGCATGAAAATAACATTATATTATCCATACCCATCAACACCTAGATCGACAAACATTAATACATGGAATATGGTATTATTAAATTCAAGATTCATAAAAATGAATAATAATGAGCCATGTGATATCAATTGTAATGAAAGGAATACTTAATAACCTATAAAAAGAATAAAAAATGTGTTGGTATCATTAAATATTATCTTTATATGAATCTTAAATTTGGAATAACAAATATTGTTTATTTCCATCTATGAAGTACCCAATGCATTGGTGGGATTTTATAGAACAACCCATGGTGGGTTTATCAGGGATCCAACCATATTGGATTTATCCCAAAACCACACACACTTCGCTAATAACATAACTTCTATCCATCGTTTACAATAGAAACACTCTTCATCATAAAAAATTCCAAAAAAATTACATAATCATAAAAAAACAAAACATGTATCACATCATAAAACCTATAAAACACACCTTAATCCATTCCTAACTAGATTATCCTAGGAAAATTTAATATATTCCCCAAAAATCTCTTTGAAATATGGTTAACCTAATAAAAATAATTCGGTTCCCTGAGAATCTATATGAAAAATGATAATTCATCCAAATAAAGAATAAATATTTTATTATTTCAATATATCCATATATATCAAATGTATCATCGATGCGTTTTGATGTTGATGAGCAGAAATAACATTACATGATCATTATTAAAATTCATGGGAAAAATAATCTTTTCATTTTTTTAAGATCCAATTATGGAATAACATATGTAAAATTATTTTTAAAGTTCCCTACGAATGTTTTTTCATGAAAATATATTTTATATTTAGAAAACAATTATTTATAATCGGACACAGTCACAATATTTAATGAATTATTTTTCATTGAAAATCAATTTTGAAACATATAATAGATTATTTATGATATTTAGTGGCCCTGATGGAATTTAAATTTTTTATTCCAAGTAAGTTAACAAAACTTCCATTTATAATTTTAAATAAATGTAAAAAATCTGACTCATTTGGAAAATGATAAAAATAGTTATTTTGAAAAAATATCCAAAAACATTATAGATAAAAATTATTTTAAAAATAATATTAAAAAATTTGTGAATTTTTTTACTAATCAAAGATTTGGATAAAAAAAATTTATTGACTAAAGGGAGAATTGAATTAGGATATAATTAAAAAACATTATGTACAAAAGGGAGGAAAATGTTATGATTAATTGAATATTTCATTAAAAATAGAGGGGAGTAAAATGGAATTAGATTATTAGAAAATGGTACAATAATTTCTTACAATTTATTTTTAATTATAAGCAATAATGATTAATAAAATGATTGTAAAACAACATATTCTCTATCTAGAAGTCATAAGGAGTATTCCCGATGAATGAATAAATACAAATGAAAAATAAAAAAACATGAATGGAAGTATTTTAATGTTACATAATTTAAAAAGTGTGGTAGATACAGCTTATAAAATATGATTGGTTTATAACATGACATATGTCTCATAGATGAATATTTTAGATGAAAAGCCATTAGAGTGATCATATCATTGATGTATGAGTTATTCAGAGTATCGATAATGTTTATCGAATGTAAATAAATATAAAATAATTGGTGTCAAAAACCATCATGGATACACTAATACTCTGATATCCTTGTAAACTTGAGCCAAGCATGAAGAGAATTCATAATTCCCATGGGTTGGAAACTAGCACATGTCATCCTATAAGAAAAAATATGGAACAATGTTTACAAATAAAATGTTGCTGATAAAATATACAAGTAAGTATGATAAAAAAATATACATGGGGGAATTAATATAAAACATTTATATCAAAAATTAAAAACCAAAAATCAAACAAGTTCATGGAATCTAACAAGATAGATCAATATATATGATAGAGAAATCACTCCAATAATAAAGGATAAAAAACATCCACCTCATCTAAGAGTCACATTACCTTTTATCAGACATTGAAGAAGGAAGTCTCAAAATGCCCAAAGTGAATGGTTTTGAAATAGTGGGTTCATTATACCCAACATGAATAGTACTTTTGATAACAATATCATCTATATTCGTAGATATACAATATGTATTCATACCATTATATTGTACACATCTCTAGATCCATTGTTGAAATTATAATTTCTATAGATTATTTATCATATCAAATAGTTATAATAGATTCCATGCAATAATTAGATCCTTGAGATACTATGACATTAATGTTAAACATAGATTTTGTGGTCTAGATACATCATACTGAATGGACACAGTGGATTTATGAAAATTAGGTGCCAGGGAATCATAATAATTGATACTTGTTCTCATGATGTTCTCACATGGTGATCTATTATAGTGAGATCAATATGACAAACCTTCTAATTGGAACACCACATGTTCTGATTTTCATTGGTTATTCCTATTTACGGACATTAGTATTGGTCTCATAACATGAGCTTATTTTCAATGTGCCCCATTTTAAAGCATACATTGATACATGAAAAAAAGCCATGATATTAAAATCATGGGGAGGTAGTTTCTTTTTGGTAAATCATTAGTGCTATGGAAATGTATAAATGGTCATGAAATTATTTGTCACTTATGGGGTATGGAATAAAAGTCATTACTATAGAGATGAGTTCCTATAGTGTCATACACAATAGCATTTTTAGACTCTGCTCTATTTGGTTGAATATGTATATCGGACATGCTGGACCGCACCATTACCTTCTATTTTTGTCCATGTTATCAATAAATAATAAACAAATTAATTAATTATTATTCATGTATTGAATTATTTGGGTTAATTTATTTGTTAAATGTATATAAAATTCATGTCAATATTACGAATAATATTAATCAAATGAATATTATTTTAATATTCTAGTTTTTTTAATAATTGTTCGAATCCTGAGTCTGGTTACTAAATAAGTTTTATCGCATTATATATTTAATATATATTATAGGATTTTGAAAAAATAAATAATATTTATGATGCAGTTTTGTTCATCATAATTATTTATATAGTGGAAATTTAATAAATAGGGGGTTGAGGAACCCTTCTAAATACATATAGGATCCCCTCATTAAAAAAGGTGAGAGGCTCTTTCTAGAGATAATTCACGATGAAATTTCAAGATCCTCTATATCCCCTACAATTTTTAACATATAAAATATCTTGATACAAGAGAACGTATTGATTTCCTCTCTATGAACTGAATATACGTCAATGTAGTGATCATTAGGACATTGAAGGTGTCATTAGATCGCTTCTCTAGATCCTGGAATCTAATGATTGCTGACCTTTTGGATTTTTGATGTTCATTTAGAAGATCTAGTTTGAACTAATTTGGATCCTTCATTCCATGATCATCAGTGATAAGAAGATGTTGAGCATGTCTTCATATGAAAATGTTTTGTATTTAGTTTATGATTTTATCCCTTGTTTAATTTATCCCAGATCCTCAGACAACACCAGGGATTTGATTTTCTCTATTAAAATGTTTTATATTCCTTGCAATGAAATATTTTAAAATTAGTAGCATGCTACCTTTTGTTACAGCCCCGACACCTTCAATTGAAATTTAAAAGATCACGTTAATTATTCTAAACAATGAAAAATAAAATTGAATTAAATAATGTAATATGGATTTTTAATTGAATTATCTGAATTAACTAAATAAAAATAATGAAATTATTTCGATACTTTAATTAATTTAATGTTAATAAAATATATTAAATTAACTTCATCCATGTATAAAAAATAATTTTTTAGAACCAAAAATTTGTATTTTAATTAATTTAATTTAATTCATGAAACTAAATGAATAAAATATAAGTATTTAATAAAACATGGCCTCAAATATTTATTCAGGGCATTGGTGCATCTAGTAGAACCCATGGAGGCACATTAAAAACTATTTAAAGCCTGTTTTGGGAAATTCTATATAGAAGGGTTCACCCAGACCCATACCTAGTTAGGATGACCATCCTAGACACTTTTTGGGATAGGTCCAGTCAACTGGAGAGTTGCCTCGTATGAAGAGGATGGTTCTCACAACTATTATTGCAAGATCTGGATAAGATAGGCCCAATGGTGGTGGTTCCTCGAAGGACATCATTCTACTGTGATGGAAGATATAGATGATGAAGATGACTGAGCCGCTAAGACTAGGGAGAGGGTGGGGCCATTAAATGAAGCCAAAAGATCTTGTTAAGGGGAGGCACCCCTATTAAGAGGTATGACATGGGTGACCTATTTTTCAGCTGAAGGAGGTCACACCCCATAGGAGAGGGCTCAATATATGGGATTTGGGATTCCACCAAATAAGGATAGAAATCCAATGGAATTATGGAGGGGATATTTTGGGATTAGAGATTGATGGTGCTAGAGGGAGAGGCAATGTCCTATTTATGGTGTGTCCGTCTTGGTAGGCGGTTCAGCAGGTGCTTGGACCAAATTGAAGAAGGATTGATGAGCAGAAGTATACCATATTTATGATAGTGGAATGAGGTGAAATGCAGCAGACCAATGGAAATGATGGATGTAAAAAATATGCACCATGATTTAAGCTACAACTTTGGTATTTTACCCCTAGGACATGGTTGGTGCATTGATATTAAATGGAACAACATGTTTTATATTTTCAAGACCATTCCAGTTGTTAATTTTTTATGCATTTATTAATTATTATTTTTTCATTTTATAATTGTGGGGAAATCCATTAAACTAAAAATATTAATAAATTCTAAAGCAATGAATGTTTATTATTAATATTCTATAATGAACATAAAAAATTATAGTAAAAAATATTAATATCAATATATTACATTACTAGGGAAAACTAATAAAAACCATGAACAAAGTACCTCTTCATTAAACACATTCTATCATTAAAATTTTAACAAATCCAGTTGTTTGGACTGCTCATCATCCAATTTTGAGGGTTCCATTTACTAGTGATGACGCCTTTTGATAGTGATGTATGGAAAAAATAATTTTTCAACAAAGAAGTACCCAAAATATTCTGGTTATATTTTTAGATATTGTTGTACAGAAAATAAATTTTATGATTTTAGAAGTGGGAATTCACTCAATATATCAAGGAAACGCGAGTTAATGTAGATAGTCTGTCAATCAACTATTAGTAACTCTCAGAGTAGCTGTGTATCCAATGCTTTATAATCTAAAGTAAATTTGAAGGATATTTTCCACTACAATATAGTAGAGACGGAGTCCTCTCATTCTAAAATATAGGTTTCCATGAAATTTATGAAATAATGGGATGCATGTAATTTATTAGTAAATAAATTATAATCTATAATTCAGTAAAAATGTATATTCTTTTAGATTTTTTTTATAAAATGGAATTTAATACCATGGAATAGACTGTGAGAATTATCGAAAAGCAGATGTCCGAACTATAATGAATTTTTAAGTGTAGTATATGAAAATTTTCACTATAATATGATATTGGAAATTCGTTGTGGTTGTGTCCCTATAAATATTAAGCCACCTTAGAAAACATGGGTGTAAAATATCTTTCAAGAGACTTATGTATTGGGAACATGATGGTTGTTTCATTATAAAATCATTAACATATCATGTTATATGTGGCACTAAAACATGACATGGATGACATAACATGGAGTCTCATATCTAAGAATCATTCAAGTAGAATGTGAAGCATGATACAAATGGGTGACTACTACTCTAGAGATGTGTAAATTGAAAGATAGATCATGATCTTTCAATGGATCCCTTTCTCATATTATTTTTCACCCATTTACTCCAGTCCCATATTAGGATACAAAATAAATATTGTTGATAGAATGCTTCAATGACATTTAATTTATGTTTCTCTATGTAAATAAGAATAATAAATAATGATTGATCTTTACTTATTATAGTGATCATGTAAAAATAAACTGAAACATATCAAATGGATTGTGAAACTCCAATGGAACTATAACAATGTACATTGAAGAAACAGGTAAAAAGTTGGAGGTTATTTTCATACCATATAATTTTAAAAAATATTTGGATGTTTAATAACAATAAAATGAAATTAATTAAGCAGAAGTCTGATTCTACCTCAATGAATATTCACAGATTATATGTAATGTTTCTGACATACTACTTGGGTATTAAATAAATTATGATTATTATATATGTGTATCAAAATAAAGTAAT
Organism: Viscum album; assembly: GCA_963277665.1. Lineage (NCBI taxonomy): Eukaryota > Viridiplantae > Streptophyta > Magnoliopsida > Santalales > Viscaceae > Viscum > Viscum album. The sequence goes on along the minus strand of OY728119.1, from coordinate 1,003,969,219 downwards.
AAAGTCCATAATAGAATCATTACAAGTAGTAAGGTGTATTCTCTAGTAGGTTGGAGATGGGATATTCCAATGTCTACAGTGAGAAACATGTTACATATAATTAAAAAGGTATAAATTTATTTCAATCATTTTTGGAGTTTAATAAAAACATTTTTATCATTTGTACATTAGACATAACGATACATTATTACATGTTCAAAAATTTATAATTTTTGCGGTGTATCATGCTCAAAAAATAGTTTGATAAAACATGAATCCTTAGAAATAATTGATTATTATAAAAATGTATGATTTATAAACCAAAATTTGGATATATAATTCATTTTTATGTAAAAATAAAATCAGATGCCAAGGATATACCTAGTATGATATTTAGAGTTATTATATCTAAACAAACAAGGTAATATAGACATTAATTTTGGAAAAATAAACCATTAAAAATAAAGGTATGCCACAATGATTTACGAATTAGTTCAGTTAGTGAGCATGAAATATTCCAAGTGTATGCTAGTGGTATATGTACATCATATGAATCGATTATATTTTTATGAATTTGAAAGTGAATTATATAATTCTTATGGTTATAAAATATAAGATTATATGCACCAGCATGCTGAAGAATATTTTGAACAAGCATTCATGGATCAATATAACATAGTGTGGGGTAATTCTTAAACACTAATTAGTTAATTTACTTCATAAAAATTATACAAATAATAATGAGAGTTGATAGGTATTACATGTTAACAACTATCAAAAAAAATTATTGTGTATCAATTCCAAAATGCTCATTTTATACATCAGTTCAATGATTTATGTAGTACCACTGTTAAAACTTGTAAAAAACATCATTTATATTTCATGATTGGATTTTCAAAAAACTAAGATATCTCATTACAGTATGTCATCTGTCATAAAAAATGAATATAATTATGGTGGAAATATATTAAGTCCTAAGAATATGTGTCTAGATGCAAAGATTTTCTATTTTATTTTAAAATGATTCATCATGTAGAACATAAAGTCTTTCTAAATTAATTATCCTAAAATTTTCATATGATATTATAGAAATCTCGAAGATATAAAATAGATAGTAAAATTTAATTACTATTTTTCAATATATGGGTGCACAAATATACATGAGATTATGGGAGAAAGATTTACTAGGGTTGAGTCAACATTATAGATACACAAATAGCTGGCATTGGAACATGTTCCAAAAGTTCATGTGGAAGAGAAATGTTCCAAAGGCACAAACTACATAAGAATGTTAAAACCATAGTTATAGTTTTATATTCACATTGGTTGGTGATAAAAAATTCATTATGAATAAAAATTCTTTAAATTATGAATTATTTTGAATTCATTTAATATTAAAAAGGACAATTAATATTCAATACTAGAATACATGAATGAAAATGAAAAGTGGAATATTAATTTGAGTATCATAGTGAGTATTCATGTAAAATGATACATGGGTGGTACAAGTTTGGTAAAAATAAGTATTTATTGGTAACACCAAGTCGTTATTACTAAATATATTATAATTTCCTTAAAAAAGATAACATATATGATCATTTTATTCTTCATTTTATGTCACAAACACCAATTATGGATGTTTTATATTCGACACAAGCACAATGGGATGGTTTATTCAGAGTGGTCTAGTAAGATATTTGTTAACTTAAATCCATAATATGATTAATTTAAGAAATAGAATAATAGAATAATATTTTTGATTGAATCAATACCATGAGTCTACCAACGTTTAGTGAGAGAAAAAAAAATTTATCTATATTATGTTATGTGACATATGAAAAACCAATATTGGTCTTATAATAAATTAAGTTCAAAATAGAATTACTTCTCATACGATGGAATTATAATAGAATCCTATGTTCAAGGTATAATAAACTAATGAGGTGAATAAAATAGATACTTTTATATAATCAATCATATATATAGTGACATTGTATTGAATGATACAACATAGAGCATGTCAAGAGATAATTCTTACCAATGTCACAGGGAATAAATACCACTATGAAGACATGAATGGGAATAATAGGAGATTAAATAAGTGAGTTGAGTACTGTATTATTTTGATATCAGTCAGCCACTAATTCCATAAAATATATACGAATTGAAGTTCCCATCATATATATTATGGTGGGAAAATAATTTTTATATCTAGGAGAACTATACGTAAATTGTTCATTACTATATGATCATACCATGGGGACCCTAAGTTTGTCACAAAGCATACCATGGTTGGCCATGACACAACCAATATCATTAGGACACATGTTGGAGTCATTTTATATTACTTTGATATTATTTTATTATCCTTAAGTACCTGATTACTAATTAATCATGATAATAAAAGATAATTAACGTCGTTACTATGCATAATGTCCAAAAACAAAAAAGTCTTAATTACATAATTTGTACCTTATCATTCTAAATATGGAATCAATTTTACCAAATTCTAAACATAAAAATTTCAATAGTTAATTTTAAAATAATTCCCATTGTCAAAACAAATAGAGGGTTTTTTTGAAACAATATCTATGAAAAGATTGGCACAAGATTATGCTCAATTCCAAAGTGAAATTGATCCCAATGACCACTATTGGATTAAATAGTAAAAATATATTCTATTTAAACTTTAAACCCAATTAAAAAGATAATCTATCCATATAATAATATTAGATGAAAAATCAGTTTTGATGTAAAATGCAGTATTTTTCACTATTCATTAAAAAATGAACATTGTCATAAAAATACCAAACATTTATCCAATTTAAATTTCAATTTCGGAATCATAAATAATAAGATAATTTTGACAAATGGGGCTTATAAAATTGTCAAAAGATGGTTTAAAAATGGGTTTCCATCAAAAGGCAGTAAAACAATCTATTAAAAATATTAGTGTATTCAATGCTTAAGATTTGATTTATTCTCATTTTAAGAATCTAAAACACTATCTAATTCATAAATAGACATATATAAGAATATATATTATTCATTACTTAATTGGGATGTTACATGCTTCACCACTTTAGAAAATTGTTTCCCCCCAATTTATTTACTTATCAAATAAGTTGGGGTATTTATCCCTCATTGCATTTTCAGATTCTCATGTTGCCTCTTAAATCATGTGGGTTTTCCAAAAAAACATTACTTGATGAATCAACATATTCCACAACACTTTCTCCCTGTTGTCAAGAATCTGGACAGGTTGTTCCTCATAAGATAGATTCTCTTTCAACTGAACTACCTCTGGACTCAAAAAATGAGATGGATCTGGCATGTACTTAACATTGAAACATGAAAAATATTGTGTACCTGAGATAAACTCGGAGGTAAATCCACTCAGTATGCAACTGATCCAAATCTCTCCAGAATTTCATATGGTCCAATGAAACTTGGACTCAGCTTTCATTTCTTACCAAATTGCATCACACTTTTACATGGTAATACTTTGAGAAAAACATGATCACCTACCTCAAAAGAGAGATCCTTCCGCCTGTTGTCCGCATAACTCTTCTGCCTGCTTTGAGATATTCTCATCTGTCTCTATATCATCTGAACTTTTCTTGCCAATTATTCTACCAATTATGGTCCCATAAACTTCCTTTCACCCACTTCATCACAGATAGCTGGATTTCGACACCGCTTCTCATATAATGCCTCAAATGGTGCCATCTGTATACTAGAATGAAAACTGTTATTATAAGAAAACTCAACCAAAGAAAGATGTTGGTACCAAATTCCCTGATAATCCACTTAACAAGCACGTAGCATATCCTCCAAAGTCTGAATTGTTCGTTTTGACTGCCCATCTGATTGAGGATGAAAAACTGCACTAAAATTTTATTCAGTATCCAACGACTTATGAAGGCCTTTCGAAAAGATAGAAGTGAACCTCAGATCCCGATCAGAAAAAATGGAGAGAGTAACTCCATGTAACCAAAATATATCTTTAAGATACAAATGAGAAATTTGATATAGGGAAAAAGTATCTCATATTGAAAGGAAATGAGCAGATTTAGTCAAGCAATCAACAATAACTCAGATTGCATTATTACATCGAGGTGTCTTTGGCAATCCCACAACGAAGTCCGTGGATATATTCTCCCATTTCCACTCTGGCACTAGTAACAGTTGAAGCATCCCTTTCGGTAACTGCCGCTCTGCTTTAACCTATTGAAAAGTCAAACACGTCATAGTAAATTCAGCAATATCCCTTTTCATTCTGTCCCACCAGTAATACTTCCGAAGATCTCTATACATCATAGTACTACCTGGATGAACTAAAAATGGAGAACTATGAGCTTCACATAACAACTCTCTCATCAACTATGAATCACAAGGCACCAAAAATCTCTTCCCAAATCTCAAAACACAATCATTATCAATGCTGAATTCAGGCAACTTACCTTTCTCAACTAGCTCTATCTTTTTCTGCAACTCACTATCTTGATTCGGTGCTAGCTTAATTCTGTCCGATAGAAATGATTTCACTGATACCTGAAACAAAATAGAAGGAAATCCTTCACCAACAACTTCTATTCCAATGTTCATCAAATCCTTAACCAAAGGATCACATTCCAAATGCAACATTGTTAATGAAGCATTAACTTTTTTACTCAAAGCATCAACCACTTTATTTTCTTTTCCCGGATTGTAGTGAATTGTACAATCATAATCCTTGATTAATTATATCCATCTCCTCTGTCTCATGTTCAGTTCATTCTGAGTGAGTATATACTTTAAACTTCTTTGATCAGTATATATCTCACACTTTACACTATAAAAATGATGCCTCCAAATTTTTAAAGCGAAAACAATATCAGCTAATTCCAAATCAAGTGTAGGGTAATTTACCTCATGAGTTTTCAACTATCATGAAGCATAAGCAATTACCTGATCATTCTAGATTAGGATGCAACAAAGTCCTTTCAATGAAGTATCATTGTAGATAAAAAACTCACCAATCCTGGAAGGTAGTGCCAAAACTGAAGTATTCACCAATCTTCTTTTCAGTTCTTGAAAACAATCATCACATTCTTTTGTCAAGATAAAACCAACAACCTTCCGAGTTAGCTTTGTCATTGGAATAGATAACCGGGAATTATTTCTAACAATCCTTCGGTAATATCCTGCCAAACCAAAGAAGTTACGAATCTCAGTTACATTTGTTGGTCTTGTCCATTCCTCCACAACCCTTCTTTTTGCAGGATCAATAGATATCCCATCTTTAGAAACAATGTGACCAAGGAAATAAATTTCTTGCAACCATAAATCACTATTACTGAATTTCCCATAAAATTTATTTTCTTTTAAGGTTTGAAAAATAACCCTTAAGTGTATTTCATGATCCATTTTACTTTTATAAAACACCAAAATATCACTAATGAAAACAAACACAAACTTATCCAGGAGCTCATGGAAAATTCTATTCCTAAGATCCATGAATACAGCAGGTGTATTGGTTAGCCCAAAAGGCATTACTAAAAACTCATAATGTCCATATCCTGTATGAAACGCGGTCTTCGGAATATATGATTCCATTACCTTCAACAGATGGTAACCCAATCTTAGGTCAATCTTTGAAAAATTCTGAGCCCCCTGGAGCCGATCAAACAAATCATCGATATGAGGAAAATGATATTTTTTCTTAACAGTTATGTTATTCAAGGCTCTATAATCAATGAAATGTCTCATTGAACCATCTTTATTTTTAATAAATAAAACAGGATCACCCCATGGTGATGTGCTAGGTCGAATGAAACCTTTCTCTAATAAATCTTACAATTTCTCCTTCAACTATGAAAGTTCAATTTGAACCATTCAATAAGGGGGTTTTGAAATTGGCATAGCATCGAGAACTAAGTCAACAGTAACTTCAGCTTCCTGATATGGTATTATTCTAGGAAACTCATCATGAAAAACATCAGGATACTCATTTACCAATGGCACATTATTAATCTAAATAGTTCCTTTATTTTCAAAAATATGTGTAAGATAACATTCATTTCCATATTTTACATGTTTCTCAGCCTCTTGATATGTTATCAACAGTAATGGTTTATTCTTGTACACAAACTGAAAGCCTTTCTGAAAATAAACTTCTTTATCTCTACAATCAATCTTATCATGGTAAACAGAGATCCAATCCATACCCAGGATAACATCAAACTCTACTAGAGGTAATAAAATATGGTTTCAAAGTAGGTTATTTCCACAGATAAGGATAGGAAGATTCTTATAAATTATTTTTGCCTCAACATTTCCCTCAGGTGTTTTTACCACAAGTTCAGGAGTCATTTCTTGAGATGGTATTCCCATTTTACTAGAAACGTTTTAAGTGATGAAGGAATGTGTAGACCCAGAATCAAACAACAAACTATCATAATCTGAAAAAACAAAAAAAGTACCTGATAACACTTCACTTGATGGCCCAACATCTGATGAAGTAGTTGCAAAAGATTTCACCACCCCTTTCTGCTTGTAGTCTAACTGCTTCCCATCACTCGATCTCTTTGTCGGACACTCGTTTGCATAGTGACCCATCTCATTGCACTAAACATTTCACTAACTTTAAATTAAATTTGGTCTTACCATCACTTTGATGTTTTTTAGTGCAATCACAAGCCTTATGTTCCATCTTACCACATCAGTAGCGCCTTCCAGAATTCAGAAAACATTCCCCAACATGCTTTTTACCACATTTATCACATACTGGAAACTTAGTTTTCTTACCATGAAACCTTTATGAATAATTCTTCCCTTTCTCATACCACCTAGGTCACTTCTTCTGTTGGTTGTTATAGAACACTTGATCATCGAAAAATTCCATTTCCACCTTCTCAGCACAACGAACAGGCTTTTCATAACTCTTGAACTCTCGAGAAGCTTAATCCCTTTGAATTTTTGCTGTAGTACTATTGATTTTTCTATCAAGGTCTCAGATAAAATTTGGAGCATACCTTTCCAATCGAGTGAACCATTCTTCATAGGAATCCACTGAGTCGTCCTCTTTCCGCAATTCCAAGATTTTTTTTCCATCCTAAGTAGAACAGCCTTAGGAAAATACTTCTCAAGAAACAATCCATTGAATTATTCCCATTCGAGAGAATCAATATCATCATCATCCCTGATATTTTTAACCATCAACCACCACTGATCTGCTTCACCCTCCAAACGGTAAATAGCAAGACTAACCTTTTGATTGTCTGAACACCCCCATGACATCGAAAATCTTCTCCAGTGCTTTAATCCACCCTTCATCTAGAACAGGGTCATATGATCCAATTAATTATGGGGGATGTTGCCTCATAAAATGTTCCACCACTGACATGTTCCTCTGTGGTTGATCTGGCTGATCTCATGCATGGATACCACCACCACTAATCGCTTGAGTCAACTGCGCCATTACTATAACAAACAGTTCAGTTCCAATTCTGACCATCTTAGGATACTGATTCGGAAGGACATTTCCTTCGGTATGCCTTCCTAGCACTGCTTCCCTATTTCCTCTGTGGAAAACCATTCTGAACAAACATGTCTTGGATGAAGAAACATGGTAATCTTCAATTGCTATATCATATCAATTTTACCATAAAAAAATATTTTTGGATAATCATTTATTATAATTCTAACTCCTAAAGTTATCTAAACCTCTATTTGATAACAACTATAAGGCCCCATCCATAAACCTTACTTAATATTGAGTTATTACAAGACTACACATTGAGGATCTTTTCAAGTTTAGTGTTTTAGAGAATTAGATCATAAATCATGAATTACACTCCACATTTAAGCAAAGTGGTTACATAAAATATAGTACTTATTTTTCCCATCAATGGAAACATATTTAAAATAAAACATGGATTCTTTCATGACATTTCCTTGACACTATCATCACATCATGTACCTCTCCCTTGACCTGTGAAAAACATTTCAAAAACATGGGATGAGCATAAAAATATCAGTTAGGGATATAATGATACTTAAAGGAAACATTAGTACATTTATACATAAGAGTCAATGAAATCATAATTTTCTCATAAAACATAAGCACATTAACATACCTCATGAAATCATAATATTTATGAATAAATCATAGAAAGCATAATACATAGAGGTAACTTGAGGAATTCATAACATTCTAACATAGGGAGTAATCCTCATGGTTACGTTTGGAATACCCCGCACAGTATATTCCCTAAATCTCTTCAGAGGAACCTTAACGTTTAACCCCTTCACATTACCCAATGAATTGGAGAGCTATATTGGGCTCACCCACCCTTAGTTTACCACGTAACCACCCGTCTTCATAAACAATGCCCAAGAACCATAACATAATCGTATCATACAAAACATGCATAAAGGAAACATAACATTTCCACACTTCAGTCGAAAGATATCAATACAACACATTGATATAATAAAAACATTATGAAAATAATTTTCAATACCAAAATAAAAGATAAGTAAAACATGGTATTTATTTTTCATTTAAAAAAAGGTTATGGCTTGTAGAGGAAGCTTAAACTCAAATAATGGTCACGGTAGCAGAGAAGTAGTTGTCGCCACATACGTATGACAAAAGAAACATTCCCTTTTGTCATTTAGTAAATTCTTCGTATAAAAAATATTACTTTTGATTAAATGTAAAATTCAAAGTGTTTTATACACTGTATAAAATAAAGTTGTGTATAAAATAAAATATGCCTCAATAAATGGAGATTGAGACGAAGTCCCTTACCTTGGGTCCGACTTGACTCCATCGTTCTTTAACCTCCTGAATAATAAACATGAGTTCATTCCTATTTACTTAAGAACCTTTTTCATGTTCATTATTCCTTTTATATCACTTATTACGATGTCCTGAACATTATTTAATTACTTAAGTTAATAAAGGCCGTCTTGTCGATCATTGGTACTTGAGTCAAAAATAAACTCTTTATAATTACAAGTTGTTCATGTGGTAAAATATCCATTATATCCAGAATTATATTCATGATTCATATATCATATATATCATATATATCATGTATAAACATAAATTTATAATATTAGATAACATTTAGAGGTAAGAAATGAAATGCACTGTTCATGGAGACGGTAAGTCGTACGTACGCATGAACGCTAATTTCATTTCTATTTCATATTTTATGGAATATAATCATAATGATATAATGGTATATTATAATTCCAGTATAATATCATATGTAATATAATTAACTCAATCCTTTATACATCCCACATATGGCATTAACGAATCAAATCACTTTGAAGGGGCGGTAGTCCGCACTTCCTAAAATGAAGATATCGTGTTTACCCATAATGGAAACCATAAAGGTATTCCATAAATGAAAAATACATAATCTTAAAGAAAACATAGACATATTATATATCATATATAAATATAGTGACATCGTAATGTCCACCTTTGAAGGTGTTAGAAGAATATTTAACAATCATCGTTTTGAGTGGCAGAAATTCACCATCCACGGAAACTGTATGCTCTTTAACCATTAGATGTAAGTGTGTGTATGTGTAGCTCTAATACTTATTATTACAATATCCTAGAATATTTAATATATTTTTTAAAAAAAACAAATTAATAAAAAGAGTTTAGGGGGTTGGAGAAGAAAAATAAAACAGAAGAACATTAGAGAAGTGTTTACCTCTAAATCGAGTAACTCCCCTTGGTTTGAACAAAAAGGGTTTCTTGAAGAGATTTTTGACTATGGTAAGGCTTCTAAGATGAATAGAGGGATGTGGAGAGATAAAATGTGCAGATAATGGCCGAGAAAACGGCTCGAGAAGTGTGGGTAAGGAGGTAGAGGTGGGGGCCTTTTATAAGAGGAGAGGAAGGGCACTCTTGGAATGTTATAAAATATTACTTTATATTGAAATGTGTTTCGGATTTAAAAGGTCTCACATTGATATATTTCGAGTATAAGGTGATAAGGGTTCGGAATATTCTCATAAAATTGGGTTCTTACAATTTTAAGTCTTATATTTTACATTTTCTTTTCATTTTATTTAAATCGTTCATTAATGAGGTAATCGCTGCATCATAATGATGTCATAATTAATTTAATTTATTTAATGTATAAAAATTATAAAAAAAATTAATATGTAGGAAATATTTTTATATTTCAAATGAATATTTATAGTCCAATAGATCATTTATGTAGACAAAACTAATATTGTTTTACTTAGGTGTTACATACTCTGTTATATTTATCTTTCTTTAAAAAATAAAAAGATAAAAAGTCATTATCAAACAAAAGTGATTCCATGGGGTCCCTAAGTTTGGAAAGAGGCATACCATGGTCGACCATGACACAACCAGTAGAATTAGGACACATTTTGGAGTCATTTTATTTTACTATGATATGATTTTATTATCCTTAAGTACCCGATTTCTAATTAATCACGATAATTAAAGATAATTACCGTTGTTACTATTCATAATGCCAAAAAACAAAAGAGTCTTAATTACATAATTTGGACCTTATTATTAAAAATATGGAATCCATTTTAACAAATTTCAATCATAAAAATTTCAATAGTTAATTTAAAAATAATTCCCATTGTCAAAACAATTAACGGGTTTTTTTGAAACAATATCTATGAAAAGTTTGGAACTTGTTTATGCGCAATTACAAAGTTAAATTTATCCCGATTACCACCATTGGATTAAATGGAAAAAATTTATTCTATTTAAAATTTAAGAACAATTAATAAGATAACCTAACCATATAATTAAATTAGATGAAAAAGCAGTTTTGATGTAAAATGCAGTATTGTTCACTATTCATTAAAAAATGAACATTGTCAAAAAAATACAAAAAAATTATCCAAAGTAAATTTCAAAGTCCCAATCATAAATAATAAGTATATTTTGACAAATAGATATTATAAAAGTTTCAAAAGTTGGTTTAAAATGGTTTTCCATCAAAAGGCAGTAAAACAATCTTTTAAAAATATTAGTGTATTCCATGCTTAAGATTAGATTTATTCTCATTTTAAGCATCTAAAACACTATCTAATTCATAAATAAACATGGATAAGAATATCTATTATTCATTAGATACATGGGATGTTACAATAATGATCTCAGAAAGAACTATTGGTGGTAGAATATGAATATGGAGACCACTAACTATAAATCAATGTGTCTAGTATGTCCTCAAGTGAAAAATGAAATAGAAAAGTCTTAGTTGATGATGCAACCATTTCCCATTCAAACATGGAAATATGAAAACATAAACATGGACATTTTCATTAAAAATTTGCTAATATCCAAGAGAAAATAATGCAATATCGGTTTTTGTGGATCCTCTTGTAAATGCATCACACTTAATCACAATTCGAGGGAACATCTCAATAGATCGACATGGGTGGATATACATCACAGAAGTGTTCTGGATGGATGGAGTAACACTCTCGACTGTATGTTATTGAGATATGATATTTACCTAAAATATCTAGATTTATCTCAAATGTATTCAAAACACTGATATGAACATTACTACAACATCCCATCATCAAACTGATGTCCAATCTGAAAGAATAATTCAGAAATAGGAAGACATGTTCGGGGAATGTTTAATAAACATAAAATATGGATGGGACTAATATCTTCCTCTATTTGAGATCTTGTACAATAACATTTTCCACTCAATAATACAAATGAATCAACATTAATACCTTTATGGGAAAAAAAATGAAGAACACTGGTGTGTTTGGTTGAATTTGGTGGACCAAAGCTACCCAAACAGTAGCTTGTCAAATAAATTTTAGAAAAGGTGAAAACCATTCAGCAGCACAAAAAGGTTTCCCAAAGGTGTAAAAAATAGATATCCATATAATCGTTTATGAGACCAAGATATTATGGTTTGAAACATGGAATTCCTTAGCATATCTCCACTGAATATGATAATGATATTTGGGATGAATGAAACTCTATGTCTAATGTACATCAACCCCTTCTTAGTTCTTGATTGAGTCGTTGAAGTGTCCTATCAAATGACACTTCTACAAACCGTTTCTCAATTACATGATTTATTCCATGTATTATACTTGGGGAAGTATATACGGGTCCCTTGAAATGTACTAAATCCAATGGAGGTACATTTGGACGAAGATAACTCTTATGAGGATAATCTGATGAAGGTATTAGACCATACAGATAATGTTCTATTCAACAAGACTACTTAGTTGTTAAATGTTATATATTGGAACCATAAGAATGAAAAGGAAATAAGGGAACTTTAAGAAGTTATAATGGAAAAGTCCCCTCACATTTTTTCACCATATTATGTCAAACAAAATTTCAAATGAGAAATTCCATATATGTGGAAGAATGAGACGAACCATAATTTTATCACGGGAAATTCCACTCTTATAGTCATTTCACATAGTATAATCCATATAAAAGAACAATGAGAACAAAATACATACATTAATAATGTATAACAAAAGAAATAAAATGTTTTTCAAGAAGATAAAAAACCTATATTGATGAAATAGTAACATAACCATTTGAATAGTAATATAACCCTTATGAATAGTAAACCTTCCAAATGAATTTTAACATCAACCATGAAAATATAAATAAAATTTAGGCATTTATAAATGATAATTATAAATAATTATATCATCATATATGTAGATAATATTTTTAAAATTTATTAAATAAATGTAGGTATTTATGTTTGTAAATAATATCTAATTAAATTTTTTTAATTAATCTTATAATTTAATAGATATTTATTTTCATAAAATGTATTGATAAATTAATATTTTTTTTTCTTATGATTATAAAATAATTTTAAGAGACCTTAACAAAATTTTTAATGTGTTATAAATAGGTTAAAATTTTACAATTTACATTTTTCTAGTAGTTTATGATTTTAATTAAGAAATAATTTTCACATATTCTAAGAATTTTTTTAATAAAATAAATTTCATTTTTTAATTCAATCCATCAAAAAGTGGTAAGGGTTATCTTTTGATATTTTAATAAAATACATGAATATTTGGTGAATAGTAAATTGTTGTAATTTATTATATATATACATTATAAGATATATACACTATTCTTTGAGTCATCACTGATTTAAGAACAATAATAAAACAATATCCTCAATTATTTTAATATATTTAGTGATAGTACTAAAACTATTCAAATTATTGAGCAAAAATAATAAAATATTGAATATAATAGTGGGACACCACCATTCTCCACCCCTAAAAATATAGCTCCTCCCCACCTCTTCTCCTAACATCTTTCAATCGTTGTGCCTTATATGTGTTCTCCCCAATACTCTTTACATTCCCCTCCCCCACTCCCTAGAGCTCTTGATATCATAAAAATACCAAACCATTTTCCCCAATGAGGTTATCAAGGGGGAAAATTAAAGAGGTAAATGCCTCTCTTTTTTTCATTTAATTTCTTGGATAAATTTTTTATTATCCTCTCCTCACCTCCACGTAACCAAGAGGACTAAAAACTAAATAATATATTATTTAATGTAATTTTATTATGGTAATGGAATAATTCCTCATATAATCTCTTCAATTTTTCTTTTTTAAAGGAAAATATCATCTGATGTGTGTCGATACACCACCACTCTAGAGGATGCATTTTCATTCATCCCTACCACCTTTAAGGATGGTTATAAAACCATATTTATTTTTTAAAAATAATTTATCATGCATATTTTAATTTATAAAATTTTCTATAACCAATATATAAACATGATATTAAATAAAATTGATATCAGTTCATGGTTGTCGTAAAATCCACTAGAAAAATTAAATCATTTTTGTTAACTTTATATCTATTGATTTATCCTCATACCATTTATAAAAATTTAATATAATTCCAAATACACATATTTATGTTCACTAATAACATATGATATCAATTATAGAGATTCATTTCCTTTTCTCAAAAATTTATAGACTTATATACAAGTTAATAGATCATGAAATCCATGAAAACAGAAATCCTAAACGATGAAACAAATATCTTTTACTTGTAGAAAAATGATATAAAGAAATGTAAAAATATAATTAATAAAATGATTTTATAAAAGGATCAAATTTTTTTTACAGAATTTAATTTATTATTCTAGTAAATGTGATGAATGAATTCGAACATAAGGGATGTAGATTGAAAATTCCAACTCCATTTCCTTGGGGTTTTCCTCTTTGAAATTTTTTTTATGTATATTCATTTAATGATCATTAAATATCTTTAATTCATTCTATATTTTACTTTTCTAGTTTATTAATATATTCTCCTTGATTTTATGAAAATAATAGTTTTTTCCAAACAAACTTTTCTTTTAAAAAAAATACTTACAATTTTCTATAGATTTTTTCTTCTTATCTCAAGATTGATGATTATTTATCCAGTAATGTTATTCAATCTATATTTTGTGAACACAATGTTTCATACATGAATTTATGGTTTATGAAATTAAACTCTTTTATTCCCATTGGTTATTACAGTTCCATGATTGATATACATTCTATGTGGAATTCCGAATCATGTTAACGTTATAATGTGATGAGTGCCACTATAATTATATTGGGCCTAAAAATTTTATAATGTGACAGGTGCCCCAGGAATTACATTACACTCAAATTTATTGTTAAATGTGATGAATATTATGATATAAAGTTAAATATATGTGAAAATGATGTTATATTTATTCCAAACTATGTGTGGTAATTGACCACTAAGACATGATGTTTCATTTTTATACATTTCCACATTCCAGGTCATTATCTAATGGTTCCTCCCATGATTATGGTTATGATCATTTGGTTATATTATGATGTTCATGATTATGTTCAATTATGATTCATGTCTCTTATTCATCGTCTTACTAGGATTTTATCATACCACATCATTTTAGGTAAATCCTCAAGTGAATAGTTATACCAAGGAGAGAAAAAGGCACAATAAGAATGTCTCAAAAAATGAATTAAATAAATTTTTAAGTTTTATTTTATAAAAGAAATTTATTTACCTAATTTTCATAAGAGACTAAATCATTGGATCATGGTACTGTAAAAATTTAATTTTTTTACCTTTAAAATGTTGTAATAATTTTTTAATAAAAACAACGGTCGATATAGTATGTTCAGTTATAAATGTTATATTTAAATATAAAATATTTATCTTCCTCACATTAAATTTGGTTCAATTTTTACTAAATCAATTACAAGATTAAATTCTTATACAATGGAAACGAAATATTTATTAATTTAATAAAAAAACAGAATTAATGATATTGAAAATATAAAAATAATTACAATTTTAAATAAGTAATATTAATCCAAAATTTTATAGATATCTAAAACATATTATGGGAATTGGAACATATTCTATTTGAAATGACTTGGTTTCCTTGTTATTATAAAACTCAATGAAAATGAATTGTTGTAAAATTTATATTATTGATACATTATGAAAATAATAGTTTATTAAATTATATAGATTAACTTAAAATATTAGATTTATACAACATAATACAATATGTTTGATTCCTTCCATCATGGTCCATTTATGTAACGTATTTTATTTTATAATAATAATCTCAATCCCAAATGTGTAGAAACATTTTACATTGTGATAATTGTCGAAAAAGATACATAATGGTTAAAAATGGTAAGGGTAAAAATGTTATTCAAACATTTCCAAATTTTATTTAATTTCAGTATTTATAAATATCCCCATTTTAAATTCTAAATATTTCAGTTTGGATCAATAATTATTTTATCTTTCATTTATATGTATTTTTTATTTTGATAATTTCTATGAGTTCTCCATCCCTCTCTACAAATGGGAATATATTATTCCCTTCACATCACCCTTAAACCCCCAATATTGCTCAGACAATATCTGACCATATTAAATTATATAATCAATTCTCTCTGGATATAGGTATTTTTTTAGGCAGAATACGTACCAGAGATGGTGTATGTTTTTAATCAACGGAGACATTCCAAAGAAGATGTATAGTTTCTGACATCATGTTTGTTTTCTACTTCCGCCTCCATAAAATATTTCTTAACAGTTATTATATATTGAAAAAAACATATTCAATATATTTATGTGTCATTATGTCAATTTCATAACCTATTTCTATCTACTTGTCCATCAAATGGGAAATGAACCCGTTATTCATGTTTATGGCATAATACCACCTCGCGAAGCGATATAATGTTTTCAATCAACATCTCCCAGGACAGACTATAATGATAAAATTATTATTTATACATGATATTAATTATATGATCATAATTATTAAATGATTATGTGTCATTTACCTTTTTACCATTCTATTCACTAAAAAATGATAATGTCATTCGTGTGTATATGTGGACTACCACCTCCAACAACCGATGTTATTTTTTTTATCACCCAATCACATAGATTATATATATATATGTAATGAACTAATATGATATATATGATATTATTTACATTATATAAATATAAATGAATACAAAAATTCATTTGATAATGATCGTTGAAGAATGATAATGTTACTCCTTCTTAAATACAATGTAGTCTCCATGATGTAACATATTTCATTTTTAATACCAATATTAAATGGATGGATTTAAAATTATATTTTTTTTATATATATGGTAATAACATCATGATTATTATTCTAGATATAATGGACTAATTTTCTCTTTAACCAAAGTCATCCACCCAAAATCATTTTGGACTTATAATAAAAATATTTTCAATACATTCGATGTGACCTTATATAATTAAGTAATTTTTATAACAAGATAAAAATGAAATAAAAGTAAAAAAATTGAAATTTTTTTCCATTAAACTAAGTAATGAAAATAACTTAATATTCTAGAAGATAAAAAAATTTACCATATGATTCAGACACATGATAATGTAATTTTCCTAAAAAGATACAATAAATGATTTCCCTCGATTTCCCTTTTTCTTCAATTCCATGTTATAAAAATGATTTTATAAATGCAATTTTATTGAAATTATAGTTATATAATTAATATAATTATCATTCAATCAATGGTTTTCAACAAACACAATATTATTATGTAATGATTGAACATCATAATAAAATAGAAAATGAATTTTTTTAACATATATGGGGACACTAATATTTTATATTTCAATATCCATTATTTTAAATTTTTATTCCCCTACCATATTTAATGTTTTAGGCACAAAAAACCCATCATTGTCTTTTAATGGTAAATTGGAACTGAAATGTTTTTTATGAATAAATCATTTTTTGACATGAAAATGTGTTTTCAATGTGGTATTAGTTTTATTTGAATGTCCATTGTATCATCATAGGTTTTTACATATAATAATGTGGAATATTTTTAAGAATATGTTTGATGTTGGTAACATAGTCAGCATAGGATTATAGGGCCTAGTGAGCATTGATATGGTGATATTCAAAATATTAAATATAATTTAACATGTTCATGCTTTTTCTTTAGAAATGTGGAATAAATCCTTATAGGAGTATCAGATCAGAATGTTGGGACTATATTTGGGATCAAAACATCATTTTTATCATAAGTATGATATAAACATTGTTGGAAGTCAGTGTCGCTTCGTTAGCGTATTGATAGTGGGGTGTTAAATGGAAGTGATTATTTTAATAAAATCAATACAATATAGATTTCCAACATTCACCTTGGAAAGAGTCACATAATGATCTCTCACTTCCCCTAAGAGTGATGAAAGGCTCTAGGACTAAATCAAGAAATGAGTCATCCCTGAGCTTCGATATAGATGGAGATCGCTCAGGGATCGTGTTGTAGAAGTCCCTGATTGCCGATATGATCTCAATGCTTCATCCTTTCCCTAGGAGGTACGTGGTTTTTATTTTTATATCCCAATAGCATATATTAGAATTTTTTAGGGTGATATAACCCCTAGAAATTTTCTAGGGTCCCTCTGTGGGTAGATCTAGATTTGTAGGGTAAATTGTGGTCATTAGGGATTCTTACAGGGAAATTTCTGATTGAATTCACACCTACATGGAATGTATTTTAGTGGATCACACTGAATGTTATTCCTATTTTGGTCAGATGTGTTTTGGGTACTACAGACAATGTAATGGAGTTACATTTCATATAGGTACCCCTTTGATGTGACACGAGGACATGTCTAGGGTAGTTGTGGGAACATACATGGTCGTGTATAAGTACATAGAAAATGAACAAACACACATGGTGCTGGACATGGGAACATGTTAATGAAACTGCCATTCATTCATGCATATGGTACATTCCATGTACCAAGTGTTACAATACATGTCTGATACATAGATGGTTCAGTCGTGTGAATGGAAGACATAGTCGAGGGCTCAGATGAGGCAAGAAATCAAGTGTCTCACTATTACATTCCGTGTAGTCCCACATTCCATATAATTAAATGATTGTATAGGACACAACATGATGTTTATTTTGGTCTTGTTATTTTATAGACCCCCCTTCACATCCTATAGTCTTTTGGGAGGACATTACAGCTTCATATCTACTTCTTATGGGATCATATTCAGAATTTTAGAATCCCATCCTAAGCAGTTATCATAGTAGAAATTAATAGTGGCCCTTATTTGGGCCTAAGATATGTGAGGTGATGCGATATTGTGGGTCTCTTATAATAGTTACATTTATAAAATTAGTGTTTGAGTAATTACTCATGGTCTATTCCAATAATGGTACAATTTTTTTTACATCCTCGGTATAAGAGTTTGATCCCCCTGATAAGATGAGTTTTGATAGAGTTTTATCATCCCTTAACGGAGGCCAGGGTGGGATCCCCTATCATGTGTTTAGAGTTGTTCGTTCCTTCAATGGAGGATGAGGCAGGATCCTCTACTATATATTTTCCCATTATGGGGTTCTTGGTATCGTCATGACCGTTACTAAATAGGTCTAGATACCAAATCTAGCAGGATTCCCCTATAGGGTCTATAGAATCATTAGTGGTATTATCCCCTACATAGTGGTAAATTTTAGTATAGTTTGTAGAATTATCAGTTATATGATCCTCTAATAATTATTTGATTTCATTACGGTTGTGGAATCATTCATTATATGATCCCCTACTATGAATTTTATAACATATGGGGTTTCATAAATCTTCATGACCAACAATAAATTGGAGGTAATCCACTATCTGAGTATTATGATATCTAGAATTCTAGATTGGGTTTTTCTACACCCCAATGGATCCTGAGAGTGATCCCCTATCTCAGAGAGGTCTTTGGGATACCGGGTTGGTTATAAGATTTCACTAATTGGTTCAAATAGTGATCCCATATCTATGGAGATGTGGTTTGTTATTATCTATATGATGTATGTAGTGTCCCCCAACTGATCTAGGTAGTGATACCCTTTTTTAATATCTCATTTCCTGGTCCTATATGGGATATTTTCCATGGCCATCAAAAATTGATGGGATCCCCTATATTGGTAGAGTGATTTTCTAGGTTCCAGAGTGACCTTCATTCTGGGGAGATATGGAAAGCATGTTCTCTCATATGTCAACCACATTAGGATGGAATTGTTGTGCCAATAGCTTTGGGATTCCCAATTCAGTGGTATCATGTTTAAGTGACATCAACAATGTCTAGGTTACAATAGGGTCATTCCTGATGTAAGATCTTGTAGAGTGTGTTATCCTAGATGATTTATACCTTTAATCATTTAGAAAAAAACATATTTACGACTATCATGTAAGAACCTCATGTAACTACAGGCCTATGATGAGTATATCTGAGTGATGATGGGATTCATTGTGGAGCTCTCGCATCATGGTTTACAACCCTTGTGGACAAAGCTAACAGATCATCTATGTTGAGGATGTTCGACATGTAGTTTCTCTCTCATTTGGGTTCCATCTAGCAAGGTCAAATAAACTATATATTTTATATTTCTCCATTTTAATTAGGTTTTAGGGTCCCTAAATAGTATTTTTGTACACATCTATGTGTGGTGTCTTCCCGCATATTGTTAGTCATCTGGAGACCATATACCTTTCGACGGAGTCCATGTAGGACCTAGAGCTGGAGGATACTAGTGACCTAGACCGATTGAGGTGTTCAGTATATCATAACATAGAATATATTAGGTAGGTTTTATTACTAGAAATCCCCTCCATCTAACCCTGTAGGAAGAGTTTATCGTTTTCTTTTGGATGTCCTTTATTTCCCTTTTTTGTATATATGTAGTACTCAAGTTTGGTATTCATGTAGGCTTTCATTATTTTTTAATTATATATCTCTACACTATTCCATGGATGTGTGCCTACAGGTACCTTATGTTAAGGTTACCCTTTTGTGTTATGGGACTACTTGGTTATAGACACCATCCCCTTGACTACAGAGTTGGGATTTGGGATTTGGGCCTCAATCCCTATTAGGGTAGGTTGTGACAGAGTGGTATTAGATGTTGTACCATCTTCAAGACCATAGAGTGTAGTCATTATAGCTATGATCATGTTTCTTGGTTGTATATTGATAGTACTAAAGTGTTTCATTGTCAAATTTTAGAAAATAGACACCATTTTTGATGTGGAAGCTGATTTATCCATTCATAAAGACTTGTATATCCTGATTTTTTAACTCGGTACATTAGGAAACTAGTTTTAGGAAAATTTTGGTACATAAAATATATAAGAATGGGTTGTGGTTTTTTCCTTATCGACCTTGAAATCATCTCTCAAAAAATACTCTTTTATCATTTTATGACTTTATTTAATTTCAACATGCCTCTATGAAGATATCCATATAGGTTTCCATGGTTGACTTTGGTGATGATCCACCAAGAGCTACGGATTTGATGCAGGGTACTAGTTCTAAGGCTTGAACTTAATGTGGTTAGCTAGTGGACCCAACTCTTTTCATGAATTAGGTTCCTCCATAATTTTTGTATTATGATACCCACAGGACGAGTGCAGTACATGAATTCAAGAGATACCAACAATAGAGGTACTAATGTGATCTAGACCCAAAGATGGCTGATGACTAGCATTAGGAAGTCCCATGTGTTTTTCTACATGTGATGACATCAACTGATCAAAATATTTTCTTAGTGGAGAGAATTATTTAGGGTTTCTCCAAGAAATGGTGTAGTCTAGTGATTGAAACACACAATTAAGCGACTCTTACATGGGTAGTGTTAGAGCTCTTCTACATGGACGAGTTATATCTAGAAAAAATGAGGTATGTGCGTATTGAGAAGAATCATTATCTTCCAAAGGATAGATTGATCTTGGTGAATTAATCATTGAGGTTAAAAAAACCTATTGGGATACTCTTAGGATATTATTTTTGATCTATTTTTCAGATCATAGATCTTTTAGAAGGGATTTCTTTAGGAGATCACAATGTTTGTGGTTCCATTGTTCTTTCCCAACTATTTTGGAATGATTTAGAGTGACTCGGTGGTGGAGAAAATTTTGGATGAGAATAATCTAACCATTAGTGGTGGTCAAGTGGAATCTAATACCTTGTTAGTTGTTAGTTGATAGCTGGATAATGGATTTGGATGTGTGAGGCACTTCATGAGAAGATTTCCCAAAGAAGTGTCTAACGACCAGGGAATGTGGTGTTTTTCCTGAAATTGAAGGGGAATATTTCCTAATATTTTCTTTCCTTCTGGGATACTGAGTGGGATCATTTCAATGGACCTCTTTATTAGTGAAAACATTTAAATCATGGAGTTCTATATCTTGGTAGATGTAGTGGAGAAGTGGGTAGATCAGAAGGAGTTGGACGATGATATGAGATGCTACCACCACCCCTTGGTGGTCAACACTATGTGGATGGAATATGGTGATAGGGGAGAGGATAATTTCGTGCCATAAAGGCATATGACATAGATCCTCCAAGGGTGGGTAGAGTTAATCTATGTGTCCATTAAAATTTCTATAGTAGTATTGATAGTCCCTATGGTGTGGTAACCTTTTTCCAATTCATGGACAATGTTTCTCAATGGTGATTCTTAGTGTCTGTGTGACCCTGTAACAACGTTGTTCAACATGGAATTGAATTAATGAGGCAGATCGATCCTTCCCCAATTAAGATTCAATTTTTGGATGCATTTAAAATGATTCAGTGAGTGAGTTCTTCCCAAAGAGAATAGTGTTAGGTTGTGATAGATTATTCCCTCTGAATTTTTGTTTTGGGGTGTATTTATGTGTTGGAGTTTTGAATGGAGGGTGTTATAAGACCCTATGTGTGCGCTTGGGTATCCATATTTTTTTAGTAACCTAATGTTTTCGGCATTATATTTGTATGTGGGATACTTTCATAGTTTTTTATTTGGATTCACATGGATTCATATTCATAGTAATTAGATATCTTTTCCACCCTAATTATACTTCTTGAAACGTGATAGAAAACCAGGTGGATGAGGTAATTCCACCCAAAGAGGATAGTATCGAGGTTTGATGGATTACTTCCATTGAATTGTGAGATTGATGAAGTTTTTTTTGACCTCTACAAGAGGTTCATGAGTTGTTGTACCTCTAGACCCTATGACTATAGATGGACTTGGTTTTGGGGTTTTCCCAAATATTACAACTATGGAAACATGTGGCCACTTTCATACACTATGTCGAACTAGTTGAGGTGAACTTCAGTTGTGGTGGACACCTGAGGTTCTACTATTTAGATGATTATAGGAATCCCTAGATTCCATGGTGGCCTTTGTGGTGTTATTCGTGAGATCACTGGCATGGTATTCCTCGTTTAGAGCATCATTTCATTTACATGTGTCTAGGCAATCAACTTTCAAGGA
This sequence comes from Viscum album, assembly GCA_963277665.1. Classification (NCBI taxonomy): domain Eukaryota; kingdom Viridiplantae; phylum Streptophyta; class Magnoliopsida; order Santalales; family Viscaceae; genus Viscum; species Viscum album. The sequence continues at coordinate 1,003,946,356 of OY728119.1, read as the reverse complement.
ATAAAATCATTAATGTGAGGAGGTCGTAGTGAATTATGATCACTACTATAACACATTCAAATATTTTAAAAAATATTTTGAAAGCCATCCCCTGAGTCTGGGTGGGATTCTAGGACCCAGAGAGCCTCAACCTGGTGATATTATAAATATTAAGTAAAATTTATCATGTTCATGTTTTTCATTTGGAAACATTGAATAACTCTTACGTTGTGTCTCGAATATGAATTACGGGATAGTGAATTATTTTAGGACATTGTGTAATCCCTAGGCACAACATAATTATTTTTTGGTGTCGGGTGTTTGGCTGGAGGAATGTTGGAATATTGGATTTATATGGTGAATATTTCTTTAATAATGTCAAAACAATATACCTTACATCCCCCCCTATGAGATTCACGAAAGGTGTTCCTCCCACATTTCCCTTAGGGTGACAGAAAACATGAGGAGTCAATCAAGTAAATAAGGCATAATAGATATTTGATCATGATGGTGATCACTCTAGGATGGTGCAAAATCATTTCCCTAATAATTATTTCACCCTGAAGATTTATCATTTTTTTGAAGAGGTAGGAGGTATTGAGTTTTAACAATTGAATCTTCTTTACAACATTTTAATGTTGTAAAAGCCTTTTATTCTTTCTAAGGACATCATGGGGGTTGATCTGGAGGCTTTAGGGAAACTGGGGGAATTTTGGATGCTTGTAGGGAAATTCATGACACAATTCTTATCTATATAGAATGTAGTGTTGTGGAGCATGTCATGTGATATTCTTATTTGGGGAAGATCAGTTTGGGGGCTTATGCACCATGTATCATAGATACATGTTGTGTTTTTTCCTCATGTAATGTGGCCTCAAATCATGGATATAGAAATCATGTGTTTTTATATGGCTATTTGTAAGTATACAACCAATTTATATAGACAAGGGGTGCTGGACACAGACATAGGTTGCTAGTAAGGTAATTGAGTCGTCCATCCTGGAGAGATCATTTTCCAAGGGGTACACACCATGTATGCGACATTGTTGTCCATTCCATGTGAATGGAATACATGATTGGGGGTCTTGGTTAGGAGATACATGTTGTGTACTATTGACAAAAGTATTATTTCCAACAATACATAAAAATGTTATTTAAAGGGGGAGATTATTGAAAATAATACTCTGTCTCTTTATGATAATTTTGATGCTCACAAATACCCTTAATTATTTTCTAATGATTTTATTTAGTATTTTTCCGGAATTTATTATTTTATTTTACTCATTAAATAATGAAAATTTATTACTTATTCAGGAACTATTTTATCACTTTTTGGAATCACTGTTCATACCTCACTTATTCGGGATCTGCTTTAGTGTATCCTGGAATCACTATTCATACCCCAAGTGGATAAATGTAGCGTAAGGATGAAAAGCATGTATACTTTTTGAGATAAGGTAAAAATATTGTTATTCAACCATAAGTTATCAGTAAAGTATGGAATAAGAACCTTACTTTAGGAAGGAACATTACATTTGTGTTATCAACAAAGTATGGAAGGAGAACCGTACGTAAGTACTAAACGTTACTTTTGGTTCTCAAAATAATGGTTCATCAACCTTACTTTTGTAAAAAACAATACGTTCTTTGAATGGATCATTTATCTTTCGTCTGAGAGTTGAAGAAAAATTATGGATGATCAACCCTATGTTTATGATCAACCTTATGTTTGAAGAATGTAACATGAACCCGACGTTTATGTTCAACCTTAAATTGTCAACCCTATGTTTGGAGGCCACGTCATCAACCTTACGTTTGGTGGCGGAAAATTTGAAAGATGATATTTTTATGAAACAGTCAGCAAGCTAATTGTTTGGAGGATTTCAAGATGGATTTAAAGTTGATTTTAAAATACGAATTTGACCGATTCAAAGATGTTTTATCAATGGATTAAAGATCGATTTAAAATGATCTTTTTATGCTGAGTCTTTAGGGATGTTAAAACTACTCTATAAATTCAAATTTTTCATTACCGCGAATCAAAAGGTGACTTTTATGTTTCTAAATGGGTAGGGGATATGCTTGACTTTATTATATATATTTTATCTCTAAAACACCAGGCACAGGAGTGTGGTGATCAATCTATTATTCAAAAAAAGTGGAAAACTGAGACTGCTTAAAGCACTCAGTTAAGATAATTCAAAAGGAGTTTCAAATATCTGTTTATTTAAGAAGAATGAACTCGATAGAAGATTCACTTGTTCTATATCAATTATCTATTAAGGATGTACTACTCCTGAAGTTGTGAATTATATCTCTATATCTACTACAACTGGATCGACTAAGAACTGCTTCGACATGAAAATCAATAGTTCTAGAGATGGCGTTCCATCTGCTATCAATTGAATTTTTTTGAAATTGTGAAGATCAACTAGATATGTTCTTTATAAAATTATTTTAATCTTGAGTATCCGGATTCTCATACTAAGCTGGGTAGGTTCGTGTTTGAACTAGAAGTCTTTGTTAGCCTAAAAATCGTAAAGCTTTTATCTGCCTGTTTTTCAGTTGTTGGAAGGTCTATGTAGAAGAGGACCAGATAGTGAAAATCACCAAGCTCTTGGAGTTGAGCGTTAGTGGAGTGGACTTGGGGAATTTTGTTCCTCGAACCACTATACATCTATGTGTCCTTGATTTTACTTATTCCGCTGCATGATCAAATCTGATAAAGCATAGAGGACAGAACTCTTTCAATCGAAGAGTTAACAAAAAATATGGAAGACACAATTCACCCCCTCTTGTGTATAGTCATTATATTCAAGATCCAAAAATTGGTATCAAAGGTGGAGCTTATGATAGAGCTTTAGCAAGATATAATAATTTAATGATTATACAATAGAGAATCATGAGTGATACAAGAGAAGGGATGTCAATGGTCACAGCACCATATTTTAATGGAGACAACTATGGCTTCCGGAAATCACGCATGATAATATATCTGAAAAACCTTGGATATAAAATCAATTCAAATATTCTGACTCCTTATGAAATTCATGAAAAGCCTGAGACATGGAGTGCTGCTACAGAGGCAGAGTATGATATGAATTCGAAGGCTATGAATGAAATAATCTGTGGCCTAGTACCAGATGAATTTAACTGTGTATCTCAGGGCCTGAAAGAATATGATATGTTGCAAACAATAGATGTGGAGTATAAAGGAGCAGACAATGTGAGAAAAATGAGATATGCAATTGCCAAATTGAAATTTGATACTTCCAGAATGTTTGAAGGTGAAAGCATTACCCAAATGAATGGGATATTGACAGAAATTGTAAATAATATAACGGCTCTAGGAGAAGCTATCAAGAAGGATGATCAAGAATTAAAAGTAATGAGGGTACTTCCTATTAAATGGAATGGTATCTCTGCTACAATCAGACAATCAACACATTTCAAAAATCTAACCATAAGAGAGCTGATTGGTACCCGGATGATGTACGAAGCTGAAATGCAAGATGAGGCAAATGAACATGAAGTCTACATCAAAAATGATGATACTTCCTTGAAGGTAACTTCACAACAAAAGAATAGAATGATGAAGAACAGAAAATTCAAAGCTAAATCAGAGAGCTCTAACTCATCCAACTCAGATGAACAACTGGTTCAGCTAGCCAAGAAATTTAGAACATTCTACAGCAAGAAAAGAGAAATCAATAAATCCTTTAAGATAGATAATAATGAAGTAAGATGCTATTAATGCATGAAGATGAGGCATATCAGACAAGATTTCCCACAATTGAAAGATGCAAGGAAGAATAATTTCTTTAAAAGAGAGGACTATGTGCAGAAAGACAAGAAAGCTATGAAAGCCAGTTGGAGTGTATCTGAAGACTCCAGTAGCTCTCCTGGATCAATCTTAGAGAAAGAAGAAGTCAATATAAAAGGAAACATGTGTTTCATGGCAAAAATCGATGATGAACAATCATATTACTCCTATAACTCAAATAATGAATCAAATTCTGAATCAAGCTACACAAATGAAAAATTTGCAGCCTTCAGCAATATTCTTGAAGATAGATATGAATCACTATTTAAGAAACATAAGTCAGTAAAGAACATAAATAAAGCTGTTTCAGATGAAAGAGATAGAATAATGAAACAACATAAGTAGTTAAATGATAAATACAATTCTATTAACAATAACTATATTAATTTTGAATCAAGAATAAAAACACTGCAGGATGAAGTAGAATCTTACAAAAAGGCTGCATTGGTTTTTACAAAAGGATAGAATTTATTAAATAAAATTCTTGGAAAAACTGTCATTAAAAAGGAGATATTTGGAATTGGTAGTAAAGCAGAATATCTTAAGATATATATAAATTATTTTGTTCCTATCTCTAAAAGGGTTAATTGTTACTTTTGTGAGAAAAAGGGACATATAGCTAAAAGTCTTTCTTAAGACAACCTCAAATTTTTGGTATTAAGAAAGCCTATGTTTCAAAAGACATATATGATTCAGCGGATTTTAAATGAACAAAGAAAATCGGGATACCCAGATCATTGCTAGCTAACACCACTGGACCCAACAGAATATGGGTACCAAAGGAATTTCTTTGAATTTCCTTGATGGTAGCAGGCCACCAAAGTAGAAAAGATATATGGTAAATGGATAGTTGCTTCTCAATACATATGATTGGAAACTCATTGAATTTTACTTTACTCACTTAAAAGGAAGGAGGACTTGTCACATTTGGTGACAATGCCAAAGGAAAAATCTATGGCATTGGAACTCATGGAGATCCAAAAACAGTCTCAATCAACAAAGTACATTATGAAAAAGGATTAAAACACAACCTGATAAGTATATATCTACTTTGTGATGATGGATTTACAATTAAGTTTACTAAAAATTGTTGTACTGTTTCTAAAGATAAACTGTTTAAATTTAAGGCACCAAGAACTGATAATGTCTATACTTTGGATTTGAATTCCTTGTGTAAACAACAATTAAACATATTGATGGCTAAAGAAAGTGAATCTTGGATCTAGAATAGGACTCATGGACATTGAAATGTATATGTTTAACATAAATTATCTAAGAAACATCTAGTTTCTAATTTTCCTAGTCTCAAATTTGAAATTTACAGATTATGTGATGCATGCCAACTTTTCAAGCAACACAAATCATCATTCAATTCTGTTAATAAAGTTTCTACAACTAAACCTCTAGAACATATCCATATGGATTAGTTTGGACTTTCTATAGTAGCAAGCTTAGTTGGTATATTATATGTTTATGTATTAGTCAATGATTATTCTAGATTTACTTGGATATTCTTTTTGAAATTTAAAAATGAAGCTTTTTCTTTATTGGAAATTTTCTATAAATCTGTTCCAAATGAAAAAGGGTTTAATATAACCTCATTGAGAAGTGATCATGGTGGAGAATTTGAGAATCGGAAATTTAATTCCTTTTTCTCATACGTGGGTATTAAACATGCCTTCTATGCACCAAGAACACCCCAACAGAATGGGATTGTAGAAACAAAAAATAGAACAATTCAAGAAATGGATATAACTATGTTAAATGAATAAAGGCCATCAATATATTATTGGGCAGAAGCTGTAAATACATCTTGATATATATTTAATAGAGTTTTAATTAGACCTATTTTGAGAAAGACACCCTATTAACTATAGAATAACAGAAAACATAAAATAAATTACTTTTAAGTTTTTGGATGCAAGTTCTACATCTTGAACACCAAAGATAATCTTGGTAAGTTCTATCCAAAATCTGATGAAGTTATTTTCTTAGGATATTCTGCTACCTCCAAAGCATATTGAGTCTATATTAAAAAGTAAAGGATTTTTGAAGAATCAGTTCATATGAAATTTTATGAATCTGATCCCTTTGAGAAAAGGACAGATCAAATGGAAGAACCCGACTCTAATGATAACATGAGACTTGAGAACATAAAGAATGATTTTGAAAATGATATAAATGAAATTAAGTCCAGTTCAGAGGAACATGATACTGAAGAACCTTTAAATGTATTTACTAGAAAGTCTAGAACCCTAAAAAATCACCCTATATAAAATGTGATAGGTGACTTAGAAACTGGTATTCAAACTAGAAGAAACTTCAGAAACCCAGTGGAATTATCTACCTTCCTATCCCAAAAAGAACCCAAGACTATAGAAGAAGCTTAGATGATGAAATCTGGGTAATAGAAATGGAAGATGAATAAAACCAGTTTAAAAGAAATGAAGTTTGGGAATTAGTGGATAGACCTAAGAATTAGCCATTAATAGGAACCAAATGGGTCTTTAGAAATAAACAGGATGACCAAGGCACGATAAGTAGAAATAAAGCAAGATTAGTAGCTAAAGGATATAATCATGAAGAATGAATAGATTATGTTGAGACTTTTGCACCTGTAGCTAGGTTAGAATCCATTAGAATCCTTTTATCCTATTCATATTATATGAATTTTAAAATATTTCAGATGGATGTTAAATTTGCCTTTTTAAGTGGTTATTTAATTGAGGAAGTTTATGCTGAGCAACCTCCTGGTTTTGAAAACTCTCAAAAAACCGATTCTGTATTTAAACTTACTAAATCAATTTATGGACTTAAACAAGCACCTAGAGCTTGGTATAAAAAATTAAGTTCTTTTCTTTTGAAAAATGACTTTATTGTTGGATTGGAAGATCCAACACGCTTTAAGAAAACTATAAAAATTATTGTTTTATTGGTTCAAATTTATGTTGATGATGTAATTTTTGGATCAACTAATATAACTCTTTGTCATGAATTTTCATAATTAATGCAAGAAGAATTTGAAATGAGTATGATGGTAGAATTAAATTTCTTTTTGGGTCTTCAAATATATCAAAAAGATTTTGTAAATGTTTTAAATCAAAGTAAACAAGTTGCTGATTTACTTAAGAAATTTGGACATGAAAAAAACAAGTCATTTACAACTCCTATGTTTACTAATATAAAACATGATTTGGATGAAACTGGGAAATCAGTTGACAACAATTTATATAGAGGTATGATTGGTGGTTTGTTATATTTTATGGCTAGCAGGCCAGATATAATGTATTCAGTATGTCTTTGTGAAAGATTTCAATCAAAACCCAATGAATCTCATTTAACTGCTGTCAAAATAATTTTTATATATTTAAAAAGAACTATTTTTTAATCTATACTTTATCCTGAAACTTATGATTTTAATATGATTTCATATTCACATGCCGACATTGTAAGTTGTTGATTAGATAGAAAAGGCACATCAGGAACATGTCACTTTTTAGAAAAGTCTTTAGTGTCATGGTCTAGTAAGAAACAACATTCAGTTGCCTTGTTAACAGCCGAGGCCGAATATGTTTCTGCAGGACGTTTTTGTGCACAAGTGTTGTGGATGAAAAACACTATTATGGACTTTGGATTGAATTTTAATAATAAACCTATTTTATGTGATAATACAAGTGAAATTAATATTTCAAAAAATCCCATTATTCATTCTAGAACTAAGCACATTTATATAAGACATCAAATTTTAAGAGATCATGTTATTAAAAAGGATATATTTTTAGAATTTATAAATACAGAAATTCAATTAGCAGATATTTTTACTAAACCACTTACCACTACAAGGTTTGATTTTATTAAGGGAAAATCTGTGGACCAACCCACTCAGGAAAAAGAGAAAGATCAATCTGCTGCTGACTCATAACCTTTGGTACTACTGCATCATCCAGAGCCTGAGAATGCGAATCAAGCATAGGGTGCTTCTTATTCAAGGAAGAATGAAGTTTAAGAAATGTACGAAAAGGTGTCTCAGTTGGAATCAGAGAATGTCACTATAAGAAATACCTTAGACTTAGAACAATTGAGATTTTAAAATTATAAGGAAAGTATAGTCCCAAGCCAAGATATTGGAACATTTAAAGAGGATATGCTGAATACAGTTGTCAAGTTGAAATCTGAAATGGTTATAAAGTCAGATTTATAAGATCTAAAAATGTTTATGGAGAACCAATTAGCATCAGTTGAAAATAGTGTTACTAGGGGAACGGGTACTTCACCTGATTTAATCAGGATATTTCAAGCTATCACAGCCGCTATGAGCAACATGAATGACATGTTGTAAGATCTTCAATGTAACAGTACTCTGTTATCAGTGTTGTTGGACAATCAGAAATTTTTAGTGGATCAACTGACATCTAGTGAGCCACCAATTAGAAAACTGTTAAATCATATGTTAGAGAAGCTTTCAGTGTCTATAAAAAAAGAGGAAAGGATGCATGAGTTTTTTAGGGTCAATTTAATTGAGGATATTTATATGACTCAGGGGAACAGATAGCTCATTATCAAACGTAGATATTGGATGATGAAGAGACTCAGGGAACCTATTACAGAAATCAAGTCTGCAATCCAGAGGAGATAGATCCTATTGATTACCTTTCCCAAACCTTGATTCCTATGTATATCATTATCATGTACATACTGCTATTTTTGAATGAAAATTTCCTCCATTGTTTATTTAATTCTGTCTCTATTTGTTTATTACCGTTTTACGTTAACATATGCTAGTATATCAGATTACCTTACTATTAAACAGTTAATTATAGAATTTAATAATGTTCAGTACAACATCAACATGTGTTCTATTCCATATTTTATCATTCTTTTTGATATCACAAAAGGGGGAGAACATTGGATAAACACTACATTTTTTTAAGTATCTTTTTGGGAGAAATTTGGTTTTACTTTTATCTTATTGGGGGAGAAATTAAAAATTGATAAATTTAAGGAAAAATTAATATTGTATTTATATTTTCAAAATATCAAAACTATGTGTAATTAATTTTGTTAGTTTATTTTATCGATTATTTTATGGGTTTTGTGATCATCCAAAAGGGGGAGATTTTTTAGAAAATTACTATTTTCAACAATACATAATAATATTATTTAAAGGGGGAGATTATTGGAAAAAATACTCTGTCTCTTTATTATAATTTTCATGCTCACAAATACCCTTAATTATTTTATAATGATTTTATTTAGTATTTTTGCAGGAATTTATTAATTTATTTTACTCGTGAAATAATGATAATTTTTTACTTACTCGTGAACTGTTTTAGCACGTTCTAGAATCACTCTTCATACCTTAAATAATCGGGATCTTCTATAGCATGTCCTGGAATCACTATTCATACCTTACTTATTTGGGATCAGCTTTAGCGTGTCCTGGAATCACTGTTCATACCCTACGTGGATAAACGTAGCGTATGGATGAAAAGCGTGTATACTTTTTGTGATAAGATAAAAGTATGGTTAATCAACCATATGTTATAAGCAAAGTATGGAAGAAGAACCTTTCATTAGGAAGTAACCTTACGTTTGGGTTATCAACAAAGTATGGATGGAGAACCGTACGTAAGTACTAAACATTAAGTTTATTTCACAAATGTATGGTTCATCAACCTTACTTTTTTAAACAACCATACGTTATTTGAATGGATCTTTTATCTTTCATCTGAGAGTGGATGAAAAATTATGGATGATCAACCCTAAGTTTATGATCAACCATACATTTGAATAATGTCACATGAACCCTAAATTTAGGTTCAACCTTACGTTGTCAACCCTACGTTTGGAGGCCACATCATCAACCATACATTTGGCGTTGGAAGGATTGAAAGACGATATTTTTATGCAACGGTCAGCAAGCTGATTGTTAAGCGGATTTCAATCCAGATTTATAGTCGATTTTAAAATATGACCTCGACTGATTCAAAGCCATTTTATCAATGGATTAAAGATCGAATTAAAAGGATCTTTTTATGTCGAGTCTTCAGGGATGTTACAACTACTCTGTAAATTCAAATTTTTAAATATCGCGAATCAAAAGGAAACTTATATAGATCTAAATGTGTAGGGTATTTTCTCTGCTTTATTATATATATGATTTATCTGAAACACCAGGCACAGGAGTGTGGTGATCAATCTATTATTCAAAAAGGTGGAAAATAGAGACTTCTGAAAGCAATCAGTTATGCTGATTCAAAAGTTGTGTCAAAGCTCTGTTTATTTAAGAAGAAGGAACTCGATAGTAGATTCACTTTTTCTACATCAAATATCTACTTCGGATCTACTACTTCTGAAGTTGTGAATTATATCTCTATATCTACTGCTACCGGATTGACACATAACTGCTTCGACATGAAAATCAATATTTCTATAGAAAATGATCCAACTGATGTGAATTGCATTCTGTTGCAAGTGTGAAGATCAACTAGAAACATCATTTCTAAAATTCTTTTTATCTTGAGTAACCAGCTTCATGTACTAAGCTGAGTAGGTTCGTGTTTGAACCATAAGGATTTTTTACCCTGAAAATTGTAAATGTGTCAACTTCATGTTTTTCAGTTGTTGGATGGTCTTTGGAAAAGAGGACCATATAGTGAGAATCACCAATCTCGTGGAGTGGAGCGTTGGTGGAGTGTACTAGGGGAATTCTGTTCCCCAAACCACTATACATCTAAGTGTGCCTGATTTTACTTATTTTACTGTATGATCAAATCTGATAAAGCATAGAGGAAAGAACTCATTCAATCGAAGAGTTAACTAAAAATTTGAAAGACACAATTCACCCCCCCCCCTCTTGTGTATAAAATGTATATTCAAGATCCAACATGTTCCACTAGAACAAACCCTATAAGCCCCATTTCCCAAAAAATATGTTCTTTCATCAAACACAGTTAGTTTTCTATGTGGGGTCACACACTGTGTACACCCCCTTACACTCTATGTAGTAATTATGGTGGACATTCCATATTTTGTATCTCCTTATCTGGATCTCTAAACTAGGCATGTGAGTTACCTATCCTTAGCAGTTTTCCTCATAAAACATGATGGTGGCCTTGATTTGAGCCTAATATATGTGAGGAGATGATATTTCTTCGATATCATTAGTTAATGAAGTGTGGACCATCGATCTTTGATTGAGTTCCCTTGGTCTAGCTCTATGAGGGTATTACACACTCGGTACATGATTGTGATCCCTAAGAAAGGATGATATTTGATATAGTTTTAAAATCTCTCCAGAGAGTCCGAGGTCGGATCCTCAATCATATTTTATAAATTATTGTGTCTCTCTGAAGAGTCTATGGAAGGTTCCTCTAGCATATCATTTCCCATCATTGGGTTCTTGGAATTGTCCAAACCAACACTAAATGCGAATAAATCCACAATCTAGTAGGATGAACCTAATGGGTTTATGGAAAAATCAACCATATGAAATCCTATATAAAAAAATTATTTAAGGGATTTTAGAATCGTTACTTATAAGATCTCCTACACTGTTGATGGTTTCGATATGTTTGTGGTACATTCAGTTATATGATCCGCTAATTCATTAGATAAACTATATGAGGTTTGTGGAATATTTGGGACTAACAATATATGGGAGGTGATCCACTATCTAATTGGTAAGATCTATAGGATTTCAAATTGGAGTGTGGTGTCCCCTAATAGATCATGGGAGTGTCTGTGTTGGATACTTACGTTGTTATGTTGGGTTATTCGAGTCCCATATAGGATCATAGGAGTGATCCTCTATTTGAGGTTACTTTTTTATAGTTATCAGAACTCGAGACATATTTTCCCAAAGTGGACCCTACCAGTGATGCCCTATTTGAGTAATGAGGCCTTTCATGGTTCATTTAAGCTTAGTAGCATCTCACATAAAAGTTGGATGGTATCCCCTATTTTTTAGAATGATCTGTCGGGTTCCAACGTGACCTTCATTGTGCTAATATCTAATAATCATTTTATCTCATATGTGTTCTCCTTTTGGATGGAGATATTATTCAATTGAAATGTGGTGCCTAATTGAGTGTTATATCATGGTTGTCTAATTAGACATTTATAGTTTTTAACTGATGGAGTGATATCCCTTAGATGAGAGACATCTGGGATGATAGATATTGTGGTCTGTGTTCTCATAAACAATTTTTACTTTTGATCCTTGAGTAGAAACAAATCACTAACAATGAAATCTAAACCATATGTGACATGGATTCAAAGATTAGTATATCTAGGTGATTTTGGGAATCCTTAAGGTGTTGTAACATCTTCATTGATAGCCCTTGTAAACTAATCTAACTAGTCATGTATAGCTGAGGATGTTCAAATAGACTTCATCCCCCTTTTGGGTTTCTTCTATATTGGTTGATCATAATTTTTCCATTCTGTTTCTTGCATTTCATTTTTTAGATCCTATTGAGTATTTTTGAAATCACCTCTCTAATGGATTTTCCAACACATGTTTTGTCTCCTGAAGACAACAAGCCTTTTGATGATGTGCTAGGAGGACATGGAACAAGCTGGGACCTATTAGCAACATTGACTAATGTGTTTATCAATGCTTGGCTTAGGATATTTCTAAGAATTTCATTTGAAAAAAAAATCCCTTCTATCTAAAATGGTTAGATGATTTTTCATTTTTCTTTTAGAGGACCTTTATTTTACCATTTTAATTATTGTCCTCTGAATTGTGATAAATGTTTCAATTAATTTATTTTTGATTATATAACTTTGTATTTTTTTCATGGGGTTTTGTGTGTGTGTGTCTGTATATGTTTTAAAGGATAAGGCATCTCGTGTTTTTGATATTGTTACTCAATGCTAGATGTTATCTCCTAACCTATATAATCTAGTCTAGGGAGTCAGGCTTCAATCCACGTTTGGTCAGGTCATGATATTTTTATTCATGATATTGTCTTTGGACATTATTTACGAAACTGCTCAGCCACATTATTTATCATATATGAGACTTCTATAGATTATAGGATGGGTAAACCCTGATAGAGTTGTATGAACTTGTAATATCTTATATGATAAGTGTTGTTATATTCTACTCCAATGCCTTAGGTAATGATTATATTCCACAAATTTTTATATTGGATGTGAGCCCCATGGTTCATCCAATTATATGCATTTTATAAGTGTTTTAAGATTATACTATTCTCAGGAACATATATTACTCTTTTATACTTGCTAATGAGTTTTAATTGATATATATTGATTTCAAAATGTATGATAATGGTATTTTAAAAGGAAACGTGATGCTATTATTCTATAAAAATTATTGTTTTTATGAAATATATTTTCAATGGTTTTCATGTTTTTCATTCAACAAATATATTTATTCCCCTTATGTCCATTACTGATCCTTCTGTTCTCATCCTAGATTTGTAAATGTCTTAAAATTCTTAAGAATCAATTATGGAAATAAATAAGCTGTGTAAAATGTTGTGATGAGTTTTCATGAAAAGATATCATGTTTCATATCAAATTTTTTATATTTTCCTAAATATGGATACATAAAAGATGTTCCAACATTAAATATATATGGGTCTTTATACAGGTATTTTCACCAATCTCTCTAACACTATTATCCTATATGATATTTCAGAATTTAAGAAAGTGAAATCTTGATTAAAATAACTTGAATACAAATTTTTTTATGGTCTATTACACTAGAATCCAAGATAGGAATAAGGCCATGGAATAATTTATTAATATATTTTTGATTATTATATTAGTTTTTAGATAATTTTTTTTGACATCAAAATAAAATGATAAGGCTTTCCTCATCTAAATTCTTCCTCAATATGAGATTTTTTAATTGGATAATAAATTTGTTTATTTGGAGAATATATTTCTCGTGGATGTATTTTTAATTTACCTGTCATATAATTGAAGGGATTCAAAAATATATCTTGTGATCTAGGATTCATGTGTTTTTCATTTTAATGGCAATGAAGTGTTACAACATCTCACTAATCTCATGTTTAATTCATTATTGTTATAAATGAATTTATTAATAGGAAAATATTTTTTGAACATTATCGTTAGGACCCCAAGAATTTTTATCTTTATTGTTCATTATTAAACTTTTGCATGTCCTCTCATGGTTTATTTTCATATTCAACATAATTTACCTATTGTTTTGACTATTTTTAATCCAACTTCTCATATTTTTTATTATGAATATTTTTTTTCTCTTTCCAAATTCATTGGATGATTTTAGTGATGTACTTATATATGAATCAATAATTTATGAAGGTAATTTTAAAATATTATGAATTTTATTACAATGATTTTAATAAAATATATTGAGGATTTCAAGATGTTTTTTAATAATGTGTAAAAATTACCTATTTTTAAAATTTTAAAGGTAAAAGAAGAATTTTACTACTGTTACAATTTATAAATATTTAATATCATTTTTTAGGATTATTTTAACTATAATTTTTAATTACTACTGATTTTGAAAAAAGGTAATATTTTTAAATTTCTAAAAATTAAGAGACTTATTTTAAAATGTACTACCTGAATTTGAAAGTCATTTTAATGTATTATTTTTTAAACAATGAAGTGATCAGGGTGACAATTTAACATTATAATATATTTTAAATTAATAATTTCGATAGTTCTCTAAAACATTTTTTTTATTTAACGGGAAATTTTGTAAAAAAAATTACTATACCAAAATTATATCATTCCAACGGAAAATGTTTTAATGAGATTTCAATAATTTCAATAGAAGGGATATTTTTTCTTGTATGTAATAGTAAATTATCAAAATGTCTTATATGGTATAATTTTCATATATGTCAACATCCTTTGACATTTATTATTATGAACATGCTATATTTTATTTTGTACACATCCACCTCATTTTTCTGAAGGGATTACAGAATGTTCATTTAATCTTTTCCTGAAAACCTTTTATTTTCCACTAGTTAGTTTTGTGACAGTTGAAGTATGAATGTTTTACTATTCTTGTGGACTATATATGTATGGTTTAAATTATATGATCGGTGAGAATAAAATTATATATCCCTCCTATTCATTAGGTAAATTTTCATATATCATGTGATAATATGAAATGAAATATCATGTAATCCTTATCAACTATAGAACTATATCCAATTTTTTATGGGAATGTTGAGTGAACCCGATCAACTATGGGTCATGGAAAACTATGTTATAACTATCTTACATGTTATCTCTGATTGATGAATTAATTTTCATGACATATGTGTATAACAAAATATTATGTATTATACTTATGATATTATATCATGGATGGTGACAGATTATTGGTGATTATTTAGCCTTTAAAATCATTAATTTTATAATGATAAATTGATATGCCTTTCCTTATTATTTATGTTTTAGTAAATTTTGGGTGTTTTTTTTGTAAGATTTGATCATGTCTTCATTCCATCTTCCAAATTTTATGATCACATTTTATCATCTACAGAAATATATCATGCGTACACTTATTGAAAATCTAATCTCACACATTCTTATGTTTCTATTTCCATAGGTTATGATGGATTACATTAATTATGATATAAATATTAAGGGAAATATATTATAATAAATTTTTGGATATGTTGAATTTTTTTCTTAAATTTATTAGCACATTTTAAACCACAGATTCCAATCTAAAGTAGCACATGACCTCATGTGCACTTCCTTATATGAACTATGGTTTTTACTAGATTAAAGGGTCTAAGTCCATTAGTGGGGAGACAGTTCCCTGTGTATCCTATCATAGAAAAATTATAAAATGATACAATATTATAGAAAATATAATCATCATATGAACATGATGAAAATAAATAATCAAGTGGAACATATGTCATACAGGTAAAATATAGGATCCCAAAGTGGAAATAAAAACGATTTTAATATGTTATATTGATAAAATTTAAAAAAAATTGGAATCCTCTTGAGTACAATACCACACCCAGCTTCATTCTCCTTGTAAAACCCTTCTTTTAGGGTTCCCTTATCCTAGATTAGATTCATATACATCATCTCTACAAGCATGTCAATATTCCATTATAGTGTGTGATTACTAAATACTTGGACACCACCAATATGCCCTTAATAAATTTTCACATGAATAATAGGGGTATACCCTGATAATAGTAAATTAAAAGGATATCATTACAATAATCAATCAAGTATTGAGTGGTTGAAAACTAACTAAGAAACTATGAACTCCCAGTCATACCTTCTTTAACAATATGTTTGAACAATGACCACGATTTATAAATACTATTAAAAATGGACATATGTAATTCTAAATATCATTGTATGTAGATAAAAATTAATTTTGAATGCTACTTGTAACACCAAAGGAATCGATTTGATACACTTTTGAAAATCCAAAAGGAATTTATTATTGGAATGTGACATGAAATACTCAAAGAATGTATTGAACTATCGATATATTCCAGCAGTACTAATGAGGTGGTGAGGTTCTCTAAAAACATAATCTGATGAGTCTTCATCGTTTGGGGAAAGAAGTAGAAATGCTATTGGCCCTTATATCCACATCCAATATCATATTAATATTATACCATGAGTGACACAATCACCACATTCTATAGATAAAGAAGGGGGGATATGTATTGAACTATATATCCCATTAATTTTAGGGTCAATAGGGTAGGTATTGTATCAGTATCTATTTCTTGAACCATTCCACCAGTACCCTTCAGTTTCCTACTGAGGGTGCCACCCGAGACACTACCAATTCGGTGACCCATTATTTGGAAACAAGGAAGATACATCAGGTGTAGAAGGATATGGATATTCATTTGTGGGATAATATCCCCACTTCTGCTCATTATTTCTATCGACATATTCCAGCAGTACCAATGAGGTGGCTTGTATCCCTACTCACTCAGAACAATTACAAAATCATAGTAATACAACAGGCATGGGGATGAATCATATCCCTACCGTTATACATGAATCTCATCAGAATATTGTAGTGGCACTAGTATGATAGAAATGGGATAATATACAAACTTAATTTGATTTTATCTTCTAGTATATAGTGTATATAAGAAATGTAATGGATTTCAAATAGGAACACACTTTCCTAAAATGACAATACATCATAGAAAAAGATGTATAACTCTGCCAAAATATTTTGGAACTGGTACGGATATAAGGAAATGCACATATTTCTATCCCTACAGATGGGGAATCAATAAAATCTAATCATTATGATCAACTGTTTTGCCCATAGAGACAACAAAATCCTACTATAATCTAAGAGGATTATCGGTATATTTTTTAATGGAATAGGTTTCACACAATTATCATATTCCCATTCCAACTGGGGCTCACCATGTGAGTGAAAAACATTACATCGGATATGTGTGCATGCATGTTTAGAAATATGGGGGAATAATCCAAAGGATGGGGATAGTGGTCATACCCCTACTCTAGTTGGGGCTCACAAAGCGATGGTGTCACATTCATCGGTATAGGCTCATATTCATGTTAAAGACTTCCATTGAAATAATCTAAAAGATCATGATCAGCCTCATAATCATGTTCTAGTGAGGTCTTAATAGGGGAGAATGGATCATGGATTGGGGAAGTCACATATTACGTCCAATGAATCTAACCATCATATTCCAGTAGATCATGACAACAATGTTGATATTTATAAATCTTCCAACAAAAAACTACATCCTCCCCCTTGAAAGGATATATAAGAGGAGTCTCATATCCCTTATCAAAATCTAAATTTTTTTCATCATATTTATGTGGGGAATTCATTTTTATCTTGTACGCATATTCCCACTCCTACCAGTGGTCACCAACTAAGAGGATATGGTGGATCAGGACATGCTCATATCCCTATCGCAAAAGATCAACAACATTTTCCAAAGTCTCTGGATCATACTCTTATCACTATTATCACAAGGGATCACCATGTGACAATATAACATGCCTTGGGATAGGGTCATACACCTTTCAATAATGAAAAATATCGTTATAATATCCCTGTGGTTTTTCAACAGTGGATTTGTACCCCTGCAACACCAAAAAGTAATAAATAAGGTCTTGTAACTATCATACAACATGATCATATCCATACACAATTCCAAAATGTTATTCTGAATATTATGAGTATGATTTAGAATTGTGATAGTATCCCTAATCCTCTCAATGAATGTGTCCTTGAGGTTTTTCAAGACATATTCTAAACACTCAAACGATCCTACATCTATTAAACTAAAGAAGAATGACATCCTTACCTTGATATTTGTACTCATGGTAGTGTGGAGATGGATTGTAGGGACACTACTTTTCATATCCACTATGAACAAACTCCCCATGGTGGTATCTCCAATGAAAAATGAAATCCTCTCCTTTCAAAGATACCTCAATATAGAGAGGTGTTCAAAATTCATGCACCTTCGTATAGAAATGTTCTAAAATAATCAAGTTCAAATGAATATAGTTCCCCCAAAAACTTCTAGAAACACTCCACTCCATTTAGTATGTGACCCTATGAGGCACCTTCTTATGGATTTATCGAATATAATTATTTAACTTTGTTTAATAGGAAGATGACATTGCTATGTTGAGAGTGTTATCCAGAAACATCATCCCAACCATGTTCTATCCCCCCTAAACATTGGACTACGAGATCCCAAATGAGCTAGAGAATTATTTCATTCCTTATCAATTCCAATATAGATTCTATACTCATTAGGGACTAAATTCATGACATCCCCTCTATCCAGGATACATGTATCAAGTTGATATAATCAATACACTCTGTTTTCTGTAGGATATGGACACTTTTTCCATTTCTGAGAACCATGGAATGGAAAAGAATGAAAAATTACTAAATTCTTTTGTATCTACATCAGGAAAACAATTTAAATATGGATTTATAAAGAATCTCCATATGTACGAATCTAAGGATGGAAAAAATATAGAAAATTTCACTTCACAATGTCCCTAAAATAGAAGAATCACTTAGATATGGCATCATATAGTTTCATATCCTCAAGAAAAGTCATAGGATTAGGAAACATGAAATCCATTTTGTCACTAAAATGAATCCCATCCAATATTAATGGGTCTAATACATCATCAATGGAGGATGATTACAGCACATGTATCTTTGATATGGGTACCTAAAAATAATGGGAATGCATTTCATACACGGAAGTAAATGGTTTGATCAACTCTAAAACCTCCAGTAAAAACTAACTCACGTCATGGGATGGAATTACATCAAAATCATACATGATAACTACTATTCCACATCAAATAGGTCATAGTATCATCTTACAAAGAATCCATATTGGAGAAAAATTAACCACCCGAGGCAGGGGAATATCTACCACTACATCCACCGCTCGGATCATCAATTCAAGAGAGTATTCTGGTCAAATATAAAGTAGTGATTTTAAAATCCTTGACCATTGGGTTGCGTGAATTTTTATCTCAATCTCCATAACCATGTTCATCATATTATGATAGGGTCTAGGATTAATCAATGGAGGTTCTAGATGAACCACATCTCACTTGGCTAACGACATTTATATCTATATTTTTACCCCATGATTCCTTAAATCCTCAAATCGATTCCTTAAATCCTAAACAATGGGATCGATGAATTATAAATGTGATTCTATAGAGTCCTGGTACAACAATATTGGTTTCATTTTTATCTTCACCATTACCATTGAGGGAATATGTCCTCTCTATGTTATAAGTTAAATATTGATGGTCGACATATCATTCGTTCCTCCCACTATAAGACAAGTATCTACTATTCATGGTATGTTCAAAAATCATGACAGGAAAACACCTAAAGGTGATGACTCAAAAATTAATATGAAAGGAGAATGTTGTGATGGAAATCAAACCTCATTGGGGTTATCATAAAAAAATTATCCAATTTGAATAATTGTTCAAGAAATGATCCTAATGCATGCGGTTAAAGCAAAATTTAGTTGCATTGAGAGTAATATGACAACTACTATTTCCTGATAAACCTCTATGACTTTCATCAAATTCAACACAATAGAAAATGTGGATCACAAAATAGATTTAGTAGGAGATAATGAAAAATATATACCCTATGAGTAAGGTTATTTTGATGCACTAATTGAGGTTTCATGATCCGAGAAACAGAAAAGGATAAAAAATATGGAACCTCCAATTACTAATTTCCCTCTTCTAGGGTGGGAAAATACAATAGATAAAGGGATGTGTTTGGATACATCCCAATCACCTCCTTGTATAACCAAAAATCCTCTCAATGGAGGAACATTTTCCATGATATTAAAATGAGATTAAAAATATCAGGAAACCCAATGAGGAGATACTCCAAAAAAATTCCTACAGGGTATCAAAATCATACTGAGGAATAGGTTTTTCTTCCCATACATCTAGATGTTGTCGATCCATAAAAATATTGACAAGTGAGCAACATATAGGATCCTCATCTTGGTAGAATATCTACATAAATGAGGAAATCATAAATGATCTCAACTTTTATCCCTTGAGGGGACATCCTCTCCCTCATTAGGGATATCATTCTATAATCACATGAATGAAGATTCAATGTGATATGAAAATAGGTACATCTTATTAGGGTCCAAAAAACTCCCTATAGACATGAGTTAGGTTAGGTATAAGTCCCTCTATAATGACTCACTATCATCAAGTCCCTGGCTACTTGAATGGAAGCCTTGTAGGGGAGTTTCTAACCTATGCAGGATAAGAAAAATCCATATCCTAAATTGAGAGATGACACTATTCATTAACCATATTTCAAAAATCCTACCCTCTCCACCTATGATGATATAGGAAACCACAAATAACATCTCACACTCATCGTATCCTGATGTGGTCTAATGATGGTCCCTTGAGATCAACCGGAGGTGAATAAAAATAAGTTGTTTTTGTAGAGACTCCGACAGGGCCATCATTTTTTGGTATAACAACCTGCCCACAAGATCCATTTCTAGATGGGAATAATTTTTTCAACAATTACATTACCTTCTTATCTCCACACTGAGGATGACATAAATTTTTCACATAATGAACAAGAATAAAAACCAAAATGATAGGGTCTAGGACTTTCTATATAGATTGAAGGGTTTAACCTATTCGCATTGTATCCCTCTACTGTAAGAAAATTTTCTGGAACACTATAATGAAAATATCAAGGATGAGATTAAAAAACCTCTCATCGCAATGAATTATCTAGGTGGATTCCATGTGTATATAGAAATTTCACAATGTCTAGATGATACTATTCAAAAAACCTATTCCGATTATTAATTCATGACCTCTGCAAGAGAGAAAAGGGATGAAAAAGAAGATATTATAGCTATCAACCTCAAGCTAGATGTTGTTCCCATTCAATAACCTTGATTATACCCAAACCACCAAACACCTCCTTTCGAGTGTAAATAACTACAAAATCTCCCTCTCTCAGATGCACATTGAAATCCTTGTCACTTGATATTTTTCCAATGTATAAATAAATCACAATCTTTCAAAAATGAACATTTTAATGGAAAATTTTGACATACATGGAAAATAATCTCCTCATTAAGCCACAACCTAGGATTCCAAATGAGTTAAACATCATTGTCCATCTCTACTATAGGTGTTTAGTTATAAATAATGGACATCAAATCCATAATTATATCATATTCGATGATGTCCTCAAATTCATGGTTGATTCTAGAGATTTGATGATGGATAACTTCCAATTACTGGAGGCATGCATAAAATTGATCTTGTTAGAATATGGAGATTGGATAAAAGTTTCTCCCTGGTTTGAGAATAAGTTCAACAAATGGATGAATCAAAAAAAATCCTGCTGATACAACAAAAACCCAAGATCGTAGATCTTCCAAACCTTGATAACATCATCACCCTAGGAGTTGAAATCAAATTATCCACCAAATTGTGGATGTGATCATTATACATAGGAAATAACAATGGAGGAATAGTCATATTCGGATCTAATCCATGCTTTGAATATTGCAGTTTTCGTCTCTTCAACATTCGAAGAATGGGAAGCACACCACCAAATAGAACCCATGTCAGATTTAGAGATCATCCCTATATTTTTCAATGTGATAAACTCGGAATACACCTTATTCAATGATGAATATTCATCTGAGTATAGTTTTTGTCACACCTGCAAGGGGAATAGGATATCACATGTCCTAGAACTGGTTATACATGGGACAACACTGGCATGGTTGAACTCAATATTTTTTTCATGTCCCCTAATATATATATATATACATATATATATATATATATTCAGTTAAGGCTCATGTAAAAAAACTCTAGCATTCCCAACAGAGGTGTGGATGTGTCCCAAAACCCTCCCCAATTTATCTGCACATAGTTGTTTTACATGGCCACTTAGATGTGGTGCAATTATATGATAATCCTAGGAAACGGGGAATGTAGGAGTATCCTCTTACACTTGCATCAAATTCTCCCTTAACTAATACATAAGAATCAATATCTTCTACCTCAATATCCATATCTCCTAGACACATTGTTATGAGGAACCCCACATCAAGAACCACCAAACTATGATACAATCGTAAGACATTCTGAAGTATCAATAGATTTTCTAGCAATTATGTGAATCACGTATGTTATCTGGCCTCTATAAGAACTCATGGAGGTACATGTTGAAGAAATATACATCCCCCATGAGGCCAATATAGGAGAATCACTAGTTAATGTCAATATAGTGGAGTCAATGACATCAGAATGCAATATATCTATCTCTTTCATTTATTAGAATTAATAATAAGTCATTTAGGTACATATCAAACCCCTATATATTTTTGTTATAATTGATAATATAAACT
This sequence comes from Viscum album, assembly GCA_963277665.1. Lineage (NCBI taxonomy): Eukaryota > Viridiplantae > Streptophyta > Magnoliopsida > Santalales > Viscaceae > Viscum > Viscum album. The sequence continues at coordinate 1,003,923,601 of OY728119.1, read as the reverse complement.
TCTTTAGGGCCTTGAGTGTCAATTTTTATATGATCAAGCTCATCCAAATTTGGACCCTATGTTGTTTAGGATAAATCTAAGGTGATGTTTCTCCCACAATGCTTACCATTCTTTTGTATACGGAGCATGATAAAGGACTGATAAGGAAGATCAATCTCAAAGAATAGTTTTGGGATCTCTCTTTTGAAACTGAGTTTATTGTTATCCAGTAAGAAACCTTATTAAATTTCAATTTCAGAAGGACCCAACTCTACATCCATGTGGATGTAACTTCTACATTCCATTATCGTCTAAAATACACTATCAGTTTAGTATCAAGCATACTGCATTGAGATAATTACCCATTAGATACATGTGAAGCCACATATGACGATTAAGGTTTAGGAAAAGGACAGAAAAAAAAATGGTGGGCAATTTTATATAGGTTTCAATCCCCATCATCTGGGGGACCGCCCTCAAAACCCATGGATTATAGTCAACAATGACTTCATTCTCCAAATATGTTTTAGTGAGACTGTGGGCATAATCATAGATGTAAAATACACTTATGTCCCCTATAATGATAAAAGTTATATTCAGATTAAGATTCATTATACAATGAATTATGTGGTAGTGGATGATAATATCCTTTCTTAGGGAAACTATCATCGTGATGGTGATAAAGAGACTCTCAAATTTCTAACTTCATCTAAAAATACATCGAAAGAAACATTGGTGGTATATAATGAGGATTCCATCATGAATGACCCTCCCACATTCGTGGAAGGAATCTCCACCACCATTGATGTGCTCGTGTAGGTAAATATGAGAACCAAAGAATACCTTAGAAATATACTGAAATGTTTCTCCATGCCTCATAATGATAAATATATTTAAATTTCATTCCTAAAGAAAAATATATACTTGTTTTCTTGAAATTAATTGGAAATTCTCCGACTAAATCTAGATGTGGCTATGCTCCATCTCTTCTTACCCAATTACCATCAACGATTCATGTAGGCGGCTGAGAGGATTCACCCCTTTCATTTTATTAATTTAGAGATAGAACTAGAAAATGAAATCAAAATAAAATAAAATTGAGATTTGTAATTCCCCATATGGATTTCTAATATAATATATGTCAAGAAAATAAATGGTAAACTAGGGACAACATCAATTTCAATGTCCTTAATAGATACATCACATAGTATAACTACACATTAATAGTCATATAACTCTTGATCGATGAAAAAGTTTGATTCAATAACCTTTATATCATAGAAAAGTATTGAGGATACAATCAAATTAAGATATACCTTGAATATGATAAAGCATAATCCTTCAGAGTACCATATGGGATCTTCTTCTTTTAAGTCATACAATTTGGTTTAAAAAATTATGGGTCCACCTATCAATATTCATGACATCATATCTTCATTGAATTTTACGGATGAATAACCAAATTTTAATTTAATTAAATGGTTACATAATCAGGATCTCGAGTCGATCGCTTCATAGATTTTCAAAATCCATCAACGTGATTGGGGAGCACAGTCTAAAGATGAATATATTGAGATGTTCTATTTGTGTAACATCAATGTTGTTCCCTAGAATTATTTTGTTACCCCATGGAATTGAGGTCGACCAATAGAATACTAGTTTTATTTTAGAAATTACTATCCATGAAAAACACAATGAGCTTAGGGGGATCCAAGAGAACCATGCCTACATTTGGCATTTTAGAGCCAACCAAACCATCAAATCATTCCCTTTCACAAGTCTAATGATGAAATAAATTTCTGTTCAATGTAATGGGGACTTCAAACAAGCCTTTGAACGTCATAAGAGGTATCTCTTAAACCTACCGATCATTATTACACCGATGGAGGGAAAGCCACTCATATTGTCTGTGGCCTCCATAGAACTCTCATTGGTATCCCTCCCCACATAGAAGAATCACATGGGATTTTCAACTATCCTTGATACCTCATCCTAATGATGCTTGGTAAAGATACCCAACACTCATATGTTAAATAGAAAATATTTTGCACATATTAGTAGAAAAAAGGATGAGGAATTATGTATATCACCTCAAAGTATATCTAGTATCTCATATAGACCTTCTCAAGTATATATTTGTCTATCACATGTGGATTAGACATTTGGTTCATTGGGTGTTCGTTCTTCAATAATATTACTATCCTTTCATGACATAATTTTTATTTAATGCGAATCACCTCAATTATATACTAATGGAAAATCACACCCTTAAAATTATATAAGTGGACATTGAGCTTCTGAATGAGGAATGTTTCTATCCCATGTAACTCCTCAAACCTAGGAGATGGATTTTGACTGTTCCTCACAGAGTAAAATCAGAAAGTGATTGAAAAAAATTAAAATAGAATCTGGTTTTTAGGTATTTTTTTATTTATTTGGGAAAATAAGTTTTTTCATAATATTCTGCACCATCTGATGGCTAAATGAATAATTAGACAAAACAGAAGTCCCCCATTGCTTGCATGGAAATGGTCCTACCACTGCATATTTCCTACCTAATAATCAAAGGTGATTCGAAACTACTGATAAAATATATCATTGGACAATATTATATTAGAAATAAAGAACGTGGCTCTGTCAATCAATGTTAGGGGAAAATGGTATATTTCTATTTTTATCCCACATTACATCATGTTCCCTGATCGTAGAATGATGATGATGACACATTGTCTAATGCATCCATAGTTCGTGTCAACCCTAATAAGGAGGATATATTCATTCACATCATGCAACATAGAATCATTTATTCCACCATAAAATATGATTTGAAAGAAATAAATCTGGTCAGCACCACCCTAGAGAGTTATGAATCTCAATCCACCCCAAGATGGTGGATTCCATAATTTTTTATCTCCAAAATGGGACTCTCCTAAGAGAATGATTCATAAGGGAACATATTCAATGTAGGGAAGTGAAATTTATCCAAAATGATAGTATATATAAGAAAAAAATCACTTTAAAAGTGACTATGTGACAAAATAATCTTCATATGAATATATGAATGATATATTCATGTCATCGGGGAAGAAATCCATTTAGACACCTATGGTGCTCATCGATTGAGGATTAGGCTCTCCTACTAAATTAAAAGGATGATTTACTATTAGAAACCCATGATTCATGATTGTGTGAAAATATCAAATAACATTCATCCATTCTAGATCATTGAAAACATCATCCATCAGCCCCCATAATTGATATATAAAACTAAATATTTCTATTCTTTTTCTCTATGGACAACAGATGTTTTGGGCCGTATCCCCTACCCCCAACTTTGTAGCGTAACTATATCCCTGCTACTAAATTTTTTTTTCAAATGGTCTATGAAAAAACCCTCAAAGAATTTAGGAAGGATATTTTCATTAACTTCGTAATGTCCCATATCATCACCACGCTTAATCTCCCTTACACAATATTAACGAACAATTCCACTAACTTCTGTTCTATCGAGATAATGTAATTGTACCAAAACTAAAAAATTGATCCAAATTACTCATCCCACTCTCATGAATGAGAAAATGGATACATAAATTCATTCAATAAGACTCTATAAAATATACTAAAGAATATGGTGAATAAAGATATGATGTTTGGGAAGGGCCAGCTCCTCCATGATTTATGGGTCTACCATACCACCATATATATTGCTACATTATAAACATTGTATTTATTATTGTACAAGAATGAGCGAATGTTACTAATATATTTCCAGCTTCCTTTCCTTGAATACCCATTTGAGAAAACACCTAGAGGATTAGAATTTACATAATTGGATCGATTAGCTTGAGTAGCTCGATTATAACATGTTGTGTAGATCACAAAAACATGATGTACATCATAGTCAGATCACAAAATACATCAATAAAAATGTATTCCTCCATTATTTTCAATAAGGATAAAAGATTTTGGATCTCAAACCCAAAATGATACTTTGAAAGATGCCTCAAATGATGGTTCCCAAATGCAATGGGCCTCATATCATAAACATGGTATGTCATAATGGATCCTACTCGTTATCCATGTTGGATGAGGAATGTGTTACACCCTCCTAAAATGAAATATTTATTAAGAAATACATTTTATAGAATCGATCAAATGTTAAACATCCATGTCACATGATGTTAAAATATGATGATTCCCCCTAGCCACATGACATTAAAATGTATGGAGTACAACCTAACCACATGAAATAAATCATTATAGATCTTATCCTATCCACACCATCCTAAAATATATTGAGTATCATTTGACCACATTTGATTAAAAAATACCCAACATTTCCTAGACACATGATGTTAAATTTTACAGAGTATTTCCATAACATATGATATTAAACTATACAAATCTAATCCCAAATACATGATGTTAAATTGTATGGAGTACGTCAAGATCCCAAGGCGTTAAACTGTACAAAAATTGTCTTGGTCATATTATATAAAACTGAAAGAATATCAAATTTCCATCTACATTCACGTATACTTACCCTCTTATTTACTGCTAGACAATAGACTTCATGATTGGTGTCCACTTGGCATGACACTAAACTCCACAATTTCGAAGGGAATGTTTGATTTGATTCCTATCATCGTAGGAAACATAGAAGTGTCCTGACTTCCATTCCCATGTCGACGGACATCATTAATCTTATTTAATGTTGATTCACACATTTCCTTATCACAGTAAATTGAACTACATTGATATTGTCCTTATTTCCCAAAATTAAATAGTATGGGTTTTTTAACAATATATGGACTGATTCTCATGGTAATGAGATATGTATGGATTCCAAGATCATGTATCATGGTCCAACTACGACATGAGACAAAATCCCAATGTCATATTTTTAATAAACTATATATGGTGACTGTGACCATTACCATTATGTGTTTCTCACACTAATCATAGATCACATGACCATTGGAATTTAAGTATGAAATTACATACAGAACAAAGGAATAAAACACAATACAAGGTGATAATGGTCCAAAATTAACAACCCTAAATAGAAAAACATGATTCTTTAACACATGACATAAACCTTAATGATTGATATACATTTCATGACATAAAACTAGAAATTCTGGTGGACATCTCATAATATGGGTACCGCCCATTTGTTTGGCCTCCCACAACACCTTCATTCAATATCTATGTGTGGATTGATTCATTTCATCATATAATATGTTATAAATGCCATATCATTAATGATTATCTTGTTTACATCATTCAATGGGAATAATTCGCACTACTGTGTATGAGTAAGGCATGTGTATTGTGTTTCCCTTTCAAAAAAGATATGAAACTTGATTAATGTCCTGATAAGATACTTAGTGATACCCTAATTTCATTACATTGGTCTAGTAAAAATAATAAATCATAAACCCACCCCTCGTAGATTAATTTACTGACATTCATAGGAATATTTCATTCAAGAACTATGAATGTCTTGAATCCTATGATCATAGGATACGTAGTAACACCTAGATCTCAGGTGTAAGGTTAAACCAAAATATCCAGTTTTCATGTCTTAGAGTCTACGTCCTTCATGTATGACATTAAACTCCCTGATGTTTCATGAACTATGAGTACATATATTCCTTCCATCACATGATACATACTGACACCCACATCTCAAGTCCAAGGCTGATCTAAAAAAACCAATGAAATAAAATTTATTCCAACATCATCAGGGAAGATTTATTCACACTCATTGGCCAATGAATGAGTTCGATCTATGTTTGTCATTATTTTGGATGTAATTTAATTTTCAGAATTTTTAATTTAGTTTCCAATGTCCTTACCACCTTATGTGTAGCTATAATTAAATTGAAATGTTATCATCGTATTACATAAAATTGAAAGGAAAATTTACTGTTCTCCTGAAATCCAAACTGAATGACAAATACATACCTACAAAATTATTCTAAACTATATATACCAAAACACATATTCATTTATTATCAACCGAACACAAGATCCTTACCCTGGTTAACTAGAGTGTAGGGTTTTTCCTATATCTTTTTATCACCTCACTCAATAAATTACACATCATATCTTGAACACCATTCATATCCATTAAACATTCATGACCCTTATAATGGAAAATATATCTCCATTCATAACCATAATTTCAATGCATAAGGGCTCAGACAGACCAACCATAGTCTTGTTAGCCCTGTATTAAAGGTTTTTAGATCCATGTGATCATTATATCATCAAGGAAGAACATAGAACCTAAGGGTGTTCTCGTCCATCAATAGTATGATTTCCCCATATCATTACTCTTGACCTAAGAACCCCAATCCATGATTTAAAATATTTTAATATCATAAATAGTTTAATATTTAAGTGATATTGACTTCTGGGCATCCTAATTGAGATCTTGTGTAACACCCACCACAAATTAGGTCCTTAGTTGGCAAGTCCTTAATCATTATACACATTGGTCAAGAATATAAAATCATAAAATCTAGAATTTTATGATCAAAATCACAAGATATTAAAATAAATGTGAAAAAACAAAACTTGCCAACTCAAAAATCCATAAATGTCAGCATGAGAAATATTCATGTCCTTTCTAAACATTTCGTCTCCATATTTTATAAAAAATAGTGCAGAAATAATAGAGGAATAAATCTCTTAGGTTATACACTGTAGTCATTGTAATAGTCAATCTATACTCATTCGGCTACCATAACTAAGAAAACGTAAGAGTAATGGTTTATCACATCCCCTCAATAAGATAATGTGTTCATTAGTTAGGGAAAAAAATTAAGGTTCTTGAACCTTTTTTGAATCTTATACATTTCAAAAAAACACATTCATGAATTTGAAGTCTAAGCTAATGAAACCTATCAGTCGTAGACAATTAACAAGGGCTTTCTCTTCCAAATGGACGATAAAATCCTTTGAACCCCCCCCCACTTAATTCCACTAGTTTTCTTCCAAACCATGTGTAATAATAGAAGATTATATGATTACCAATGGTTGGATTATACCAATCTTATACTGATTAAATTAACTCAAATATTCCCTGACCATGATTTGAAAACCCCATTACCAAAATATTAATGTGTATTTGATATCCATTATGTTACATAACTAATTTTTTCTGCTTTATCAATGTAGTAAAGATGCACTCTATTACCTATATTATTGATGACCCACACCTCTTGACTTGATATGTTAACCTATATCATTATTACATAAATATTCATGATATATTACATATAAATACACATAATACAACTAAATGGTACATTAATTATAGTGTCTTTGGGAATTTGGTACATTACATAACAATATAAAACAAGAAATACATTATCTGTATTTAAATCCTACTTAACATGGTCATACATAAACCTTCAAGGGAAAACCTGGGGATATATATAAGAAAATGGGGATCTATATAGACCTATAAGTAAATAAATAAGGTATAACATAATTAATATAATACATATTTGATAATAGGGATATAAATGGGCCCTAAAATGTGTGATAATCTTAAACATGAACAATGATGCATGATATAGCATGATAATCATAAAGACGACATGGGAAATGTGGAAACAATATAAAACAATACATCATAATCATTGGTTAGTGATAACATCCAATACATCATGATGAAAAAATTCCCTTGATGGATTAGGTTCACTCCCTAATCGATTGCATGACATCTCATGGGACTAAGACATTACCTAATGCATTGGAGTGTGAAATAATTTTTTGTTCACCAGTCATGTTAATTTCATTCTCATGATTAAGTGTGTCGCCAAGATCATACAACCTATATTCATTCATCATAATAAGATATTCCAAAATTAATGTACTGTGTAATGAATAAATATAATTCCCCAATCAATTAGTATATCTGATCAAAGTAGAACACTCATGACATGAAATGGGTTTGAGTATTCACTACACATTTGTTTGGTATAGAAAATCATGTTGAAATTTTGGTTGCATAATGGTGTTCCTTAAAGATTCATAAAATGGGTAATTATAGAAAAAATGGAATATCATCATTTTTACAAAATATTTACAGTATTACAAAAATAGAAAACACATACCAATATTGAGAATTGGAAATATATTGAATAATACAATGACGAAACTATAATAAAGAGGATAAATAAAATAATACTTACCTTGAGAGTGTGAATCATAATTCTTGGGAGGATCATATTGGGATTTTGGGGGAATCATGGGTGGACTATAAGAAGTGGAGTACAGAGTAAGGACATGATACAAGTATTTGAGTGAATATATATGTGATATTGGTTGGTTTAATATAGTAAATGTGTCAGGAAATCATTTTTATTTATGAAACTTATGTTTTGGTGTCTATATAATAAATAATCCAAACCACGATACATTCTGTTGATTTTTCCCAATGTTTTTTTCCTGAGGATAGTTTTTTAATTATTTTATATGTAAATTATTAGAAATTGAGAAAACAATACCTATGTGGATGTGGAACTGAGTCATACTGTAAATGATTTGATTTTAAAACATTAAATTATATTAATGGTTTGGAGTATTCAAAATGGATTTGTAAAAATAATATAATAATCATTAAATAACATTATACTAAAATAAAAAACATATTTTGGTATTTTATACCATTTATTGTAATTATTGCATCACTTTTGATTCATTATGATGTCAAAATACACAACATATATTTACACGGTATTTAAGTTTTACCAAAACATTAGACTATCTTAGAAAATTATTACTAATTAACCATTATATAATTCTAAAATTTTGATTGCAAAAATAATATTCATTTTATATAAATAATTTTTTGAATGTTTCTATTTTAACTATTAAAATATTAATCAACATTTATTAAGAAATGCTAGTTTTTTACAACATCATTTTTCAAACCCTTTTATTAAAATAAATTTGAATTCATAAAAAATGTGTGATCATTTATCATTAGAAAATTATTTTAGTAATAATATTTATTTAAAATATTATTTATTTCAAAAATCAAGTATATGATCAAAATAACTATCTAAATTGTAAATAAATACTAATAAAAAATATATATTATTGTTTACTTATATAAAAATTGAAATCATTTACAATGAAATGATAAGAAGAAAATATAATCATTATTCTATTTAATATATATATTCATATTATTATGGTCTACATGTATAGGCCTTAATTACACACCCAAACTCCCTATTTGTAAGGTGTGTGATGAAGAGACTTTCCTGGGGTATCTAGGGATACATGGTTTCAATTAATATCTCAATTATATTGAACTTCTCTCATAAACAGTTTCACTCATTCTTATGTTGTTACGTCTCAAAAAGGGATTGTTAAAGGTTAAAGACTAGTGATTATATCTACCATGTAATCTCTAATAAATGGTCTTCATAATATATGATCATACAGTTAAGGGTTATCATTTCTATTGACTATTTCAATTTCATATTTTAGAACCAAATATTTATACTAATCATATTATCATTACTCAAAGACTATATTATCAACACTAATAGTGCTTAAGCATTTTTTTAAATCTGATAACCTATAATAAAATTAAATAATTTCAGGTGTTTTCTGTAACCATATTATATAATAATACATTTAATTAATCCTCAAATGGAATTTTATTTTTAGTAATTTGGGATATTACTCTCTACCCCCTTTCCAAAAAAATTCCTCATTTTTTTATTTTCCCACAATAAAATAGAAATGGGTAATTTTATTTCATCACTACTTCAGGTTCCCATGTCACCTCTTCAAACTAGTGTTTTCTCTCTGTAACTTTTCCCAGCTTTATTTTCTTATTTCATAGAACTAGGTCTCTATGATCTAAGACCTTCTCTAATTTCTACTCATTGGAAATATCATTCTCCAATGGTACAACCTCTGTATTGATTACATATTAGGGGTATTCTATGTAATTATTTATGAGTGATATCTAGAACACATCATATATGTGAGATAAGTCAAGTGGGAGTCCCATTTGATAGTAAACTTCTCTGATATGATCAAGGATTTGAAATGTATGGATGTATCTTGGAGTAATCATTCCCTTCATACTAAATATCAAGACTTTCTTCCAGGGAGATATGAATTGGAATACCATGTCTAAAACCTCTATCTATATGCCTCATAGAATATTTATATCATAGAACTTATGTCATCATTGATCATCCTTGATGTTCAAATGAATGGTTTTTACCTCTTCCACATTTTCTATGACCATTACAGAACCATGCAGATTTCATTACCCAACATCACCCCAAAATTCTGGTTTTTTGCACCTAGTCCCACGATGGTCTTTATAGGAATCTATTGGGATTCTTTTGTGGAATTTGTAATTTTATGAGAACTAAACAATAAATATATGCCGGTCGCATCCACTATTGAAGTTAATTGACCATGCTCTGAATATTTCCATGAGTGTTTGTATATTATCATTAGAATGGACATCAGTTTGAGGTTGATAAGTCATGCAGAAGTCCAACTATGTATTTTGAGAATCATTGAGACTCTTTATGAAAATGGAGGTGGATCATCAGGATTTTTAATATGGAATTGATATTGGTGTTCCATGTAGTGTCACCACATCACGAATATATATCATTGAATGTTTATCTAGTGAGAACTTTGTAATTAGAACAAATACTGTAGTCATTGTAAGACTATCCCCTAGAACCCATATAACATTATTTCTACATTATGTATTTTGGAGAACAATTTAAAAGTCCATGGTGGTGGATTCCCCTTAGCATGAAGGTATGAATAGTGGTTGTATCATCCTGTTGGAGTTTTTTCATCCATCCTTCGCTGGTTGACATACAATACATCTTGATTCATATTCCACAATATCCTTCTGCATAATGTCCCCCAAATACTACATTTATAGTTATCGGTACATCATTTTTCTTCTTGGTTTGATGGGGAAGGTCGGTCTTTGTGAATAATCCAAGAGTTCCTTATTCAAATAATGAGTTGATGGTACACATAATTGTGACCCAAATATCACATGTCCTTCTTTATTAACATTAATCATCAAGGATTTCCCTTTTATTAGATATTCCACTTTTTTATAAATTTCCACGTCATAACTTTGAGGATCCTATATCTTCTCTATAAGTTATGATTGAGAAATAATTTGTGAAACTATTTATGATGTACCTCAATTTACGATTACCAATTTTACCTTTTTATGTTTAAGAATGTTGGATCCTATAAATTCTCATCATTGAAAAAATTTCAATATCCTTTATACTTAAATAATTGACCATATTATAATATTTTCAAGGATGGTAGTGGATTGAGTATTGATATTCTGTGATCATATCTAAACATTTTCACTGCAATATGTTCATCTCTTTCTAGATGAATATATACTTTAGGCTTTTGTGGTCCGTATATATTTCATAATTATCCAGTTAAAAGATAATGTATCAAAATATTCAATGTAAAGATCAGTGAACCCAAATCTTAAACACCTTTTTGGTTGTACATTTCATGAACATTCAATTACTTTGAATCATAGGCTATCACATTTTCATTATTCATTGAACCACAACCTAATCCATATTCAAAGCATCAATATATACAATGAAAAGTTCTTCACATTTGTGTCGTGTGAATATAGGTGCATGGATAATCGTAATTTTCAACTACATGAATAACTGTTAACATTCATCATTCTAAGAAATCTTTTCTCCCTTCGAAGTTATCTTGTTTACAAGGTTTTACCATTGTGAGAAATTTTTCACTAAAAAATGATAATACCTAGATAATACAAGGAATATGTTGATATCTATCACAGATGTTAGAGTCTTCCATCCTTCAGTTTTTTATGTTTGTTATGGAAATATTGATATGACATTACTTGTGATAATATATCCCAATAATGAAAATACCTTCATCCAAAAATCACATTTTATATACATGGCATAATGATTCATCTTTTAATTGGTGTTTTGAACTATAATAAAATTCCCCTTATGATCCTCCTTGATTTTTTAGTATATTAGATTAATACAAAAAAATAAAACTAAAAACAGAACGAGATAATCTATATGGATTCTATTAATCAAGACCATGAATATTTCATGAGTATTAGTGATTTTGAATTGAATTAATGTGAACTCATAGTGCATGTACCTTATATGAAAATCACTCTTGGGGATATCCACCTTCTTCACCTTATCATTGTAATACCCCAAACATAGATCGACCTTAGATAAGTATTTTAATCCACATAGATGATTGATCAGGTCATCGATCTATGGAATATGACACTTGTTCTTTATCGTGGTCTTGTTTTTATCACGACAATCAATGGAAAGGTGCATTGACCTATACCTCCTCTTGAAGAAGAATAATGGATCACCCCATAGTGAATAACATGGGAATATTAACCCATTCTTTAGATTCTCTAGTGTTGGTGTTATTACATCCACAAGTTCCACAACATCCATTCTATATATAGTCTTTTATAGTGATAATTCCTCAAGTATAAGCTCAATTGAAGATTAAACCTCTTAGGTAGGTGGGAGACTGTGCAATTAATCGATAAACACATTATTCTATTCCCTCATAAGGAGAATGTATTTAAGATTATTCATTCTATGAAATCAATTTTTTATGATATATATGATTTAATCTAGGGAAATAATATCCATGATTTACATTTGGGTTCAAAAATGATTCATCCTACCCTTTCACCTGTACCAAAATTGGGGATAATTCACAATACATATAGTGATTTCCTTCTTATACCAATTTATATTGGCTTTATATAGGAAAAGAAAATTGGCACATATAATTGCATAGAATTCCACAATAGTGATTATTACAATGTTCACCTGTAATATCAAGATAATATTATTACATGGGTGGAGTTATATACATGGGATTATACAATTTTACCATTTTCAATTTTCACTGACTGCTCTGATTCAATTCATTGTGGTGGTATTTGAATTGTTCTACTCAACATTCGTTATAAGAACAAATTCATAAGTCCAGAATGAAAAATTACATTCACTATTATTAAGTGAATAACTATAATACAGTTCACCACTTAATTTATGGGATCCATCATAGTAGTTGTGATGGTAAAATCACACCCTTAATGCATTGGAGGTTTTCGATTTTCTATGAAAACCCTTGGCATAGAGATATTGTTTGGGAAACTATCTTGGACCATTGAATTTGAAAAAATGAACAATGCATTGAGTTTTGATTGGACAGTTTCATTACTCAATATCATTATTGGGTTACTCTTATTGTAAATATCTTATTATTTTTCCTTCAATCTTTTTCATAATAAATTTCCACAAGCCCCTAGTCATTTCTTACTGTGCTTGTTTCTACAGTTTACATAGTTGGGATGTTAAAATTTATTAACACTGTTATATTTCTCCATAGGTCCACAAGCATTAAACTCCACATTCATCTTCTTATCCCCATGATACCCATAGAATTCAAGGACCTATATAATGAGATTGAGGTCACATATGAAAATTTCCTTAGAGCTACCAACATATCAGATAGAAAGTTTTATTCATAGACCAGTTTTTTTCCCACTAAAAATGTGGTCATCCTTTTATTCGGGGGAAATAAAAAAATTGGAGTCATATTGGGAAAGTCTTGTGATTTTTTCCTCATACACCATGATATATTCAAGATAGTTTGTCTAAAGGTTAAATAAATCCCTTTCCATTTATGTTGGGTAGTGTGAGAAAAATATTTAATGAAAACCATTTTCTAGAATTCCATCAACCCCATCGCATCGATCTCTTCCTAGAGATTCATATTATTAATCAATGCCCATCAATAATCTAATTCTCCCCCATATGATAAAAATCCCGGAGAAAATTCTATTTCTTATAACATTATAGGATTTAGATGATATTTTCAGTAGAGTTGATCAATAGTTCATTGGTTAAGGGGTGTAATGATATATTGAAATTTGAAGGCATTTGTTGTATAAAAGACTAGATTGCATCTTGTTATTTCATAGGGGGATTTTGGTGCTTCTCTAGATCTAGTTTCCTATTTAGAACCTGGGTTAGCTAATTGATTATCTTACAAATGTTCATGATTCTCGTTCCCATCAAGTTGGTCATCTCGTTGGGTTAGTCATCACATTTCCAATCAAAATATATTTTACCTCATTACTCCCATTTATGAAATTTTTTAAGAATAAATGGAATATTAGGGGTGAATTTTATTAAAATATTAAACAAATAAATTGGAATCCAATGACAGTAAAAGAAAAACTTATAAATTACATATATTTCCTTAACATATGAATTTCTAAACATAAATCTATGTAATATATGAAATATTTCCTAACATAGAATCATATAGAAATTTTGTTATTATCATAAAAATATTTCATATTGAGAGTATAAATATTATAATGTGTATCTTAAGGGAGTGTCAACCTAAGTGTGATGAAAGGCCGATATTCAAGCAGAAGTTCTTGGCCGATTATTGCTCAATGAGATGTTTTCAGGTTTTACCACTATGTATATGTTTTTCATAGGCACATCCACTTGTAGAATCTAGATAGGGATTTATTCTCTCGATAAACTACAAACACAATACATTTCCCAAATTTTGGGATTATTATTTAGAAATAGTTATTTCTTTAAGGCTTTATGTACAGTTTTCTAATCCAAATCCCAAAATTATCTAAACATTATATTTGATACTGACTATGAAAACCCTTCTCATTATTAAATATTAATTCATGATTTATTAAACAAAACTGAACATAATAAAAATGATAACATTAACATGAATATTGAATCTGTTAATTAGGTATAATATAAAAAAATTTAAAATAGGAATTCATCATCTTTATTCATATCTTCCTTAACATTATCGTTCTTTGAACTAGATTGGATAACCTATGAATACACATAAGAAAGGGTGAGATATAAGTCATACTTAGGAAGTAAAAAATGGATTAAAATGAAGAATGTAATACATGTTTGATAATAATCATATAAATTGTGAATAAAAGGAGTGAAAATCATGAACATGATCAGTGAGGCATGATATAGCATGATAATAATAAAAGAAAACAATGGAATGGTTGAAAAATATAAAAAAGAACATCACGGATATAGGTCGAGGATATGTTTGATGACATCATGATGAAAAAAACCATAGTGGATTTGGTTAACTCCCTAATCACTTGTATGACATCCCATGAAGCTAAAGAATTACCCAATGCATTGCAGTACTATATAATTATGGGTGAACCTATCAATTGAATTTCATTAACAATATTAAATGTGATACATATATCATAAAAATGGATTAATTGTTCATAAAATTATATTTCACGATCAAGGAGTGTAGGAAAAACACTTTTAATCATCCAACAAAGAATTATATGTTCTTAAAGAGGAACACCCTTTATAAGAAATGGGTATTAGTATTCACTACACATTTTTTTTATCATTGAAGGTCATGATGAAATTTTGACAGCATAACAGTGTCACATAAAGTTTCATAAAATTGGTTGATGTGAGAAAATTGGGTCCCTCATTTTTTTAATAAAATGAATAGAAATAGAGACTTAAAATAACATATCCCAACATTCATAATTATTAATCAAAGTCTTAATGTAATGATGAAACTTGAATTTGGATGAGATATTGAAGTGCATTGTGTTGCATTTGTTGTCAATGAGGCATGAAGTTGTCTTGGAATGAATGGATGTCAAGGAGTCAAGATGTGAATGTCAAAGGATGTGATGGTGATGGTGATGAAGGAGAATGGCCATGGTACCAAGATGCATGTCACTTAGGAGATTCACTAAGTGGTATTGGAAATTGTGGTTGAAACATTCTCCATGTACATCAGACGATTGTTGAGCTGCTCTTGAAGTTCTAAGAACTTGTATCCTTATGATACAAAGTCACAACAATGATAGAAGACCATGCATTATCTTCACAATGCATGAAGAGTTGAAAGGAGTTCCATCCACAACTACTAAGTGGATGATGTGCATTAATGAAGTCCATGCACTATCACTTAGTGCATGTGAATTTGAAGGTGATCCAACTTGACCTCTAATTGGATCATTGAAGTTTATTGAAGAATTTATGTGATTAAGGAGCTCGGTTGAAGATGAAGAACCTTCAAGAATTTCCATTCCTAAGTGATGAATATTTGTTTAAGAAGTATGTAGGAATTCTAAGAAGAAGAAGAAGAGAAGAGGAAGAATGGCTTAGAAGAAGAGGAGGAGGCATTTGGCATTTTGTATTGGCATTTTCTTTTATGGAGGACTTTGTTTTTAACAAAGTCTTATTCTGTCCACTTGCCAAAAAATATGGCCAACCCGTGAGCACCTTGTGGGTTCAACCCCAAGGCTCATGTGGGCCTAAGGCGCCACGCCCAAGGGGGAACCCGTGGGGCGAGCTCAGGGCGGCAGGGGCGCACCCGCAGACACCACAGAGGCGCCTGGGGAACGCCCGGAGGAGCGCAGTGTGCATAGTGAGCGCCAGTGGCGTGCCCGCAGGAGGCATAGTGGGCGCTAGGAGCGCGCCCGCAGGGAGCATAGTGGGCGCAGAGCGCGCCCGCAGAGAGAACCCGGTGCGGGGCGGCACCGGGAGGGGAGAAGTTCAACTGGCGTGTTGAGGCAGCGCCAGGGTTATAAGCCGCGGATAAACCGGGCTGCGTTTCGATGTGGGACGCGCAAAAAATCCCGGGAGCAAATCTCCGCCGTCCGTCTCATCGCGCGCTTGATCTGCGCCGCACATCTGATCCGCGGCGCCGCGATCTAATCCAGGCCGACCGATGTATCTCAAACGCCTGATCCGACGGCCGAGAGCTCGTCTCCTTCCTCGAGCTCGAGCCGAAGCCACCCGCGACGCCGCTGAACCGGAGGCCATCCGACCACCCGTTCTCGAGCTCCCGGCCACCGCTGATCGAAGTGAAGCCACCCTCGCGCTCGTCTGGCCATAACGAACAGGATCATGCCCAAGAATACACGTGCATGCAACAAATGAGGGAATTCGATGTTGGCCGAGGCAAACGAAGTTGCCGAGGCACCGGGTTGATGTTTTGCATGAGATAAGCCTAAACGAAGGCCGTGCATGCGTTCTAAGTCGCATGCACGTGGAGGAAACCGAAGGAAAAGAAAAGGAAACCCGCGTTGAAACAGAGTATAAAAATCAAGATTTGAAGATTTTAAAGATCCGAAGATCTCGGGTGTTTGAAGTTATTATCACGCGGACGATGCGAGGCAGTCTCTGCCTATAAAAATGAGGCCGAGCCCTCTGTGCCGCTGGCTGATGCGCTGAAGTATTCTTGAAAATCCGAGTCCCGTGAGAGCTCTGCCTCGTGAAGAACAGCCCTGCGCGCACACTTGCGCGGCAGTGAAGCCCGGAGCACCCCTTGCTTCGTTTGGTTCCTTTTGCGCACTCCATGCGCGAAAGAAGAAGAAGGAGGTCCCCTGCGCGCATTATTTGCGCGACAGGAAGAGCTCTCCCTGCCCGCATACTTGTGCGGCAGGAGTAGCTTGCGCGCCCAAGGTGTCCTTGCACCCTTGTGGCATGCGCGCCTCGTGGTGTTGCATGCTGCACACCCGAGTGCTTGTGCACCTCGCGGCTGAGACGCCTTGCACCCGAGGCTTGTGCGGCTGTTGAAGAAGAAGAGGCCGCACCCCTTGCGCGCCCTTGGTTGAAGCCCGCGAGTGATACCCTTGCACGACCCAAAGCAGTAGCATCCTTGCGCGGTAGTGGCTTTTCCCTTGTGTGTGCAACATGAAGATGGAGTGCATTACATACCTACGGGTTGTGTGCTAAGTGAGGAAGAACCCGAGGCTTGGTTGTTTGTGGAAGTGAGAAAGCAAGGCCGAGGGCACACTTTGTGTGAATGAACAATTGAAGAACACACTTTGTGTGTGCAAGTGAAGTAGGCCATATCCCTTGTGGGGTGCACACTTTGAAGAACAAAGAATATTTTCTGTGTGTGCAAAGTGAAGGAGGAAGGCTAAAGACGTACCTTAGTGGTGTGTGTCCAAAGGAATAAAAAGGCCGAACCTAGTGTGTGCACTAAGAGTGTATACACCTTAGAAGAAAAAAAAGGGGAGGACCCACACTAAAGTATAACACACTTTTAGTGTGTGAACAATTTGAATATAGTGTGTGAAGATTGTGGAGGCCAAATACACACTCATTGTGTGTGTGCAAAGCAAAGAACAAAGTTGTGTGTGCAAAACAACAAAGTGAAGTGGCTGAACCTATGTGTGTGCTCTAAGAGGAGTGGACACACTTAGAAGAAGAAGAAGACTCACACAAAGTATAACACACATTTAAGTGTGTAAACACATTGAACAAAAGTGTGTGAAGTTCAGTGAAGGTGTGTGCTTAAAGTGACTACACCCTTTGTGGGTCTATTGCACCAAGAGGAAGAAAAGGAGAGTGCATGCATGCATGCATGCACGTGCACACGTGAACAATGCTAAATCAGTGGTGTGCAACTGAGACTGGACCAGACCGAAGATAAAGATATTATTTGTCTGAGCATTCAGTAAGTGGAGAGAAGCCGGGGCATCCTTAGAAGAAGGAGATAAAGCCTGAGCTAGACGAGAAGCCCTGATCAACCACAAGTGATCAGAAGAGAAGAGCAAGGCTAGCAGCCTTTATCCCAGGCTGCTGAAGTTACTTGAAGAACTTAAAGTGAAGAAGAGCTACTCGTGTGACTCGAGGAGCTAGGAGAAGACCCTGTGGGACTCAGGGAGAAGAAGTCTTCAGTGGGATTCTGGAGCAGGCCAGTGGGACTCTGGTAACACTGTGGGACGCAGTATAAAGACCCTCATGTGGGACTCAGGAGAGATACGATGGGAAGCTGTATCGACCATTGTAATACTAACCGATTATAATGGGAGAATCCATGCTTGGAGAGCATGGCAAGGATGTAGGCCTTTGGTGCCGAACCTTGTAAATCCTTGTGTCCTGTGCCTTTTCATTATTGCATTATCCGGGAAAGGTTGAGAGATACAAGAAGAGTGGATCGAGGCTTTAACCAGCCATAGAGGTTTAATTGATAAAGAATCAATTAGTAAAAAGTTTTAAGGGATCACTGATTCACCCCCTCCCCCTCTCAGTGATTCACACTGATCTGGGCACTTCAATTGGTATCAGAGGGAGGTTACCTCTAAAAGATCCAAGAGAGTCTTTATGAAGTGCAGATTTGAGGAAATGAGTGACCAGCCTCAAATGGAGATATCTGCCAAGACTCAGAAAAATAGAAAGAAGAAACAGGCCAAGAAGATGAAGAAAGCCTGTCCTAGCTGTGATGAAGTTGAAACAATGAATGATCTTCAGAGTGCACTCAAATATCTTCAGAAGACAGTTCCCATGGAAGTGGCAAAGTGTATATCTACAGGCATCCATGATCTTCAAGAAGAAAAATCACAGTTAGAAGAAGAAGCCAATGCTATGGAAGAACAGCTGGCTAAAAGGGTTGGCATAACCAACACTCTCAGAAAGCTGGTAAATGCCAAAGATGAAACAGTATCTCTTTGCAATGAAAGATATGAAGACACTGCTGAAGAATTGCAAAGAAGCCTTTCTGAGAAAGAAATCTTTAAAGTAATAATCAAAGATGTGTACCATGCACTGGAGAAGAGGCATAGAGTATCAATGGTTGTTAAAGATGCTCAACTGGAAGACAAAGTAAAAAGGGTGAAGGAGCTCGACAACTCATTGCTTGAAATGAAGCAGGTGCATGATGACCAGATGAATCAGCTGAAAGAAAGTTGGGAAGGAAAGCTAAGAGCTGTTGAGGATGAGAAGAACTCCCTTAACATGAAATTCTTAGAACTAGATGTGATATTGAAAAATCTGCAATCACCCAAAGCTGAAGCCTCCCAGTCAGCTGAAAGGAGAAATGTTGCTACTCAAGTATGCATTGAGCAGGATGATTCTAAAAGAAAGACATCCTCTAATGAAAGGGCAACTTCTTCTAAAAAGAAGGTACCATCCATACCATCTTGTACTGATGCTTCTAATTGTGTTTCCACAAAAGGTGCAGGATGGAAGAATAATTCCAAACAAATATGGATGAAGACAGTAAAGAAGCAGAGCTCTCCTGAAACAGCACAACAGGTCAAGAAAAGTACCCAACAATCAGAAGGACTGAAGAGATCAAGATTTGTGGGGCAGTGTTGGTGTTGTAATAAGTATGGGCACTGTGCAAAGGATTGTTGGTACAATCCACTGAATGTCAAAGCACAAAGGAAGCCCATGCCAAGGGGGAGCAAGCCAGAAGGAAAGAAGCAACATCCACAGGTCCAGAGACATCTGTTTACTGCAAATAGATTTGGATTACTTGACAACATCTGGGATGATTGCAAAAGTGGTCATCAAATAGATACATGTCAATCTCCAACTGTATCCAGAGCTCAAAAGAAGAGAAGATCACTGAACCTGGCTAAAAAGGAATCCTTGGGAAGCAAGCAGAAGAAAGTGGAAGATGCTCCCAAGAAGAGTTTGAAAAAGGAAGAGATGTCCTTGGATTCTAAAACCAAGAAGGGTGAGTCATCCAGAAGGACCACCAAGAAGAAGTGCTTCTACTGTGGAAGGAATGGTCATACCATGGATCTTTGTAAAGAAGCCATGAAATTCAATAGAAGCCAACTGGACTCAAACAGACAATCAATCCAGAAGAAGCAGAAGGGATTGATTGAAAACAAGTTTCCTAAGAGAGGTAGCTTGACAGCATCAAAAGAACCATGTGGAATTTCCAAAACTGAGGCCACACTTCCAAGTGATTTACTAGTCATATGGCCAAATCAGTTGCAACTTGCCAAAGATCTGAAAAGAGCTGAAGATGAAGTTCTGGCAATTGCTAAGGCAAGAAAGAAGAAAAATATTTCACATGAAGATGTATTGAGATCCACACCAGCACCAACATCATTGAAGATCAAATGTGCAAGTGTGAAGAATGGTGAAAATGGGACATCTCGGTTGAGAGAATCTTCTCAACCTTGTTGTTCACGTTGATGAACCAAGGAGGTTCCATCTTATTCCCTTATACTATTGGTATTTACATGTGCTAACATTACAGGGAATTGAAGATGATGATCATTCTCAACTGGAGGATGGTTTGGAAAGAATGGAGTGCACCCCTTAAGGGGGAGCCAATCTGGAGAAGATGGGATTCTGATATTTAATTCCATCTTGAGAAAAGTGAAGGTATTCCAATCATACTTGCATCCCTTGTTTCTTAATTGAGTTTATCTTGTCAATTAAGGGGGAGTATTGATTGAAGACAAATGGATGAAAGGGGGAGCTTTATCTTTGCACTGAACTTTCTAATGAGTTTTGTGAAGTATGTGCAGGATTTAGCAATTCATTGGTATATCTGAAAAATTTCAAACCCCTAAGCATGATCTCACATGTACAGTGAATTTTGGACAGCTTTGAATTCCTTGGTCATATCACTCTTGTTTTCTACACCGGGTTAGCCCAAGTAGACTTAGAGCTGATTTACTAAAGGTTCTTTGCTAAAGAAGAACATGTGACATCATCCCTCTCTCAGTGTTTTTCAAGAAAATACTTTTCAAAGGGAGGAAGAGATTTTTGAAAGTGAACCACACCACACCTTTGCATTTGATTGCCAATAAGGGGGAGAAATATTGGCACACATATTGACCCATTCATATGTGATGAAGGAGTGTATTGACAACAAATACAAAGGGGGAGATTGAAGTGCATTGTGTTGCATTTTTTGTCAATGAGGCATGAAGTAGTCTTGGAATGAATGGATGTCAAGGAGTCAAGATGTGAATGTCAAAGGATGTGATGGTGATGGTGATGAAGGAGAATGGCCATGGTACCAAGATGCATGTCACTTAGGAGATTCACTAAGTGGTATTGGAAATTGTGGTTGAAACATTCTCCATGTACATCAGACGATTGTTAAGCTGCTCTTGAAGTTCTAAGAACTTGTATCCTAATGATACAAAGTCACAACAATGATAGAAGACCATGCATTATCTTCACAATGCATGAGGATTTGAAAGGAGTTCCATCCACAACTACTAAGTGGATGATGTGCATTAATGAAGTCCATGCACTATCACTTAGTGCATGTGAATTTGAAGGTGATCCAACTTGACCTCTAATTGGATCATTGAAGTTTATTGAAGAATTTATGTGATTAAGGAGCTCGGTTGAAGATGAAGAACCTTCAAGAATTTCCATTCCTAAGTGATGAATATTTGTTTAAGAAGTATGGTGGAATTCTAAGAAGAAGAAGAAGAGAAGAGGAATAATGGCTTAGAAGAAGAGGAGGAGGCATTTGGCATTTTGTATTGGCATTTTCTTTTATGGAGGACTTTGTTTTTAACAAAGTCTTATTCTGTCCACTTGCCAAAAAATATGGCCAACCCGTGAGCACCTTGTGGGTTCAACCCCAAGGCTCATGTGGGCCTAAGGCGCCACGCCCAAGGGGGAACCCGTGGGGCGAGCTCAGGGCGGCAGGGGCGCACCCGCAGACACCACAGAGGCGCCTGGGGCACGCCCGGAGGAGCGCAGTGTGCATAGTGGGCGCCAGTGGCGCGCCCGCAGGAGGCATAGTGGGCGCTAGGAGCGCGCCCGCAGGGAGCATAGTGGGCGCAGAGCGCGCCCGCAGAGAGAACCCGGTGCGGGGCGGCACCGGGAGGGGAGAAGTTCAACTGGCGTGTTGAGGCAGCGCCAGGGTTATAAGTCGCGGATAAACCGGGCTGCGTTTCGATGTGGGACGCGCAAAAAATCCCGGGAGCAAATCTCCGCCGTCCGTCTCATCGCGCGCTTGATCTGCGCCGCACATCTGATTCGCGGCGCCGCGATCTAATCCAGGCCGACCGATGTATCTCAAACGCCTGATCCGACGGCCGAGAGCTCGTCTCCTTCCTCGAGCTCGAGCCGAAGCCACCCGCGACGCCGCTGAACCAGAGGCCATCTGACCACCCGTTCTCGAGCTCCCGGCCACCGCTGATCGAAGTGAAGCCACCCTCGCGCTCGTCTGGCCATAACGAACAGGATCATGCCCAAGAATACACGTGCATGCAACAAATGAGGGAATTCGATGTTGGCCGAGGCAAACGAAGTTGCCGAGGCACCGGGTTGATGTTTTGCATGAGATAAGCCTAAACGAAGGCTGTGCATGCGTTCTAAGTCGCATGCACGTGGAGGAAACCGAAGGAAAAGAAAAGGAAACCCGCGTTGAAACAGAGTATAAAAATCAAGATTTGAAGATTTTAATGATCCGAATATCTCGGGTGTTTGAAGTTATTATCACGCGGACGATGCGAGGCAGTCTCTGCCTATAAAAATGAGGCCGAGCCCTCTGTGCCGCTGGCTGATGCGCTGAAGTATTCTTGAAAATCCGAGTCCCGTGAGAGCTCTGCCTCGCGAAGAACAGCCCTGCGCGCACACTTGCGCGGCAGTGAAGCCCGGAGCACCCCTTGCTCCGTTTGGTTCCTTTTGCGCACTCCTTGCGCGAAAGAAGAAGAAGGAGGTCCCCTGCGCGCATTATTTGCGCGACAGGAAGAGCTCTCCCTGCCCGCATACTTGTGCGGCAGGAGTAGCTTGCGCGCCCAAGGTGTCCTTGCACCCTTGTGGATTGCGCGCCTCGTGGTGTTGCATGCTGCACACCCGAGTGCTTGTGCACCTCGTGGCTGAGACGCCTTGCACCCGAGGCTTGTGCGGCTGTTGAAGAAGAAGAGGCCGCACCCCTTGCGCGCCCTTGGTTGAAGCCCGCGAGTGATACCCTTGCACGACCCAAAGCAGTAGCATCCTTGCGCGGTAGTGGCTTTGCCCTTGTGTGTGCAACATGAAGATGGAGTGCATTACATACCTACGGGTTGTGTGCTAAGTGAGGAAGAACCCGAGGCTTGGTTGTTTGTGGAAGTGAGAAAGCAAGGCCGAGGGCACACTTTGTGTGAATGAACAATTGAAGAACACACTTTGTGTGTGCAAGTGAAGTAGGCCGTATCCATTGTGGGGTGCACACTTTGAAGAACAAAGAATATTTTGTGTGTGTGCAAAGTGAAGGAGGAAGGCTAAAGACGTACCTTAGTGGTGTGTGTCCAATGGAATAAAAAGGCCGAACCTAGTGTGTGCACTAAGAGTGTATACACCTTAGAAGAAAAAAAAGGGGAGGACCCACACTAAAGTATAACACACTTTTAGTGTGTGAACAATTTGAATATAGTGTGTGAAGATTGTGGAGGCCAAATACACACTCATTGTGTGTGTGCAAAGAAAAGAACAAAGTTGTGTGTGCAAAACAACAAAGTGAAGTGGCCGAACCTATGTGTGTGCTCTAAGAGGAGTGGACACACATAGAAGAAGAAGAAGACTCACACAAAGTATAACACACATTTAAGTGTGTAAACACATTGAACAAAAGTGTGTGAAGTTCAGTGAAGGTGTGTGCTTAAAGTGACTACACCCTTTGTGGGTCTATTGCACCAAGAGGAAGAAAAGGAGAGTGCATGCATGCATGCATGCACGTGCACACGTGAACAATGCTAAATCAGTGGTGTGCAACTGAGACTGGACCAGACCGAAGATAAAGATATTATTTGTCTGAGCATTCAGTAAGTGGAGAGAAGCCGGGGCATCCTTAGAAGAAGGAGATAAAGCCTGAGCTAGACGAGAAGCCCTGATCAACCACAAGTGATCAGAAGAGAAGAGCAAGGCCAGCAGCCTTTATCCCAGGCTGCTGAAGTTACTTGAAGAACTTAAAGTGAAGAAGAGCTAGTCGTGTGACTCGAGGAGCCATGAGAAGACCCTGTGGGACTCAGGGAGAAGAAGTCTTCAGTGGGATTCTGGAGCAGGCCAGTGGGACTCTGGTAACACTGTGGGACGCAGTATAAAGACCCTCCTGTGGGACTCAGGAGAGATACGGTGGGAAGCTGTATCGACCATTGTAATACTAACCGATTATAATGGGAGAATCCATGCTTGGAGAGCATGGCAAGGATGTAGGCCTTTGGTTCCGAACATTGTAAATCCTTGTGTCCTGTGCCTTTTCATTATTTCATAATCCGGGAAAGGTTGAGAGATACAAGAAGAGTGGATCGAGGCTTTAACCAGCCATAGAGGTTTAATTGATAAAGAATCAATTAGTAAAAAGTTTTAACGGATCACTGATTCACCCCCTCCCCCTCTCAGTGATTCACACTGATCTGGGCACTTCAGATATAAATGAACACTTATATTGAGCGTGTGATTCCAAATGCTTTAGAGATGCTTATTATGAGCTTTGGGAAACTTGGGAGGACTCTAGGGAGGGTAGTTAAGAGTAAATATGTGCTCCATTTTTTTAGTGAATAGAAATGGTATAATGGGTGGGTTTTTATAGGAAATGAGTTGGTAATTAATTATTATATCTCAAGAAATGGTTTTTTACGGTATATAATAAAAAAACCAAAAACCACATGACATCCCATAATTGTTTCCTATAGTTTCATCCAATGGGGATTAAAATTCATTATTTTATAAGTAAAAAGTCCTAACATAATAAAATAACACCCATTTATATGTGCATGTATGTCATACTATTAAAATATATGGTTTTAAAACTAGAAATATTATAATTTTTTTGAGTAATAATAGAGGCATTATAGAATTAATAAAATCAAAAAATATTTCTTTATATTAAATAGAAATATATATTTGGTTTTGGATACCATTTATTTTATTTATTAAATCACTTTTTGGACATTATGATGTCATTATACACATTGTATATTTATACAGTATTTAATTTTTATTTTAAAATTCAACTATCTGAGAAAATGATGAAAAAATCACCATCGGATAATTTTGATTTTCTCATTTCGAAAATAGTGAAAATTTTAAATTAAAAAATTTCAAAATATAAAATTTTTCCCTTTTAAAATAATAATTAACATTTATTGAGAATTATTTTGTTTTTTTAACAAAAACTGTTTTCTAACAGTTATAAAAAATTTAATATATCGTTATAAAAATAAATTGATCATTTATATTTTGGAAACAATATTTAATAAATAATTTCACTAAAATATTTTTTATTTCAAAAATATATTAATTTAACATAATTATAATATTAATTAAAACATAATAGTAAATAAAAATACATTTTTTTGGTTATTCATTAAAAAAAACTCATTTATAATGTAACGACAAGAAGAAAATATAAATTTTAAGGACACTAACTTTTAAAAATAAATTTCCACTTTTAATTATATTAAATGACTTATTATATAATATGGTTATGGAAATAACATGTACTTATTTTTTTAATATATCTAATTGTATTTTAATTATGGTTTGGTATGTTTACTATTTCTAATATAGTCGTTGAAAAGTGATCACATGACAAGTCTAAAAATAGGGTTTTATGAAAACCATTAGAAAATGGAAAATAAATTGATGGCCTCAACAAGTATGATTGTAACTTATAAATACCATTTATTATGGATTCCAAGGGAGTTAAAATTTCTAATTTTTTCACTAGTCCATGCCCAATCTAAGATCCAATATCTTATGTATGAGTGAAATCATTAATCAGAGATTTTTAAACTCATCAAGATCAATGTCCAAGCCATGTTTGCTATACACCCCCATGAAATACCCACCATTTAAAACTTTACTCTAAGGGACTATGCTGGTGTATTCAAGTGAAATGTATTAAGACCCTAGAAATAGGAATATATACATTATTTAGTATAAAATAATGACTATATTTTAATATGATTTTTGTTACCTTATAAAGGATTTTTAAAGCATGAATTTTATTTTATTTAATATTATAATTCATATAAGAAATATATTTTGATGAATGAATTGATATTTTAAATAAATAATAATTGAATAAATTTTTATAATTGAATAACATTTATTAAATATAAATTAAAAAATAATTTTTTAAAATGAATTTTATTTTTTTATAAGTTTTTCAAATATGTAATTTTTAAATTTCCATAATTTCACATAAATGTCAATAATTCTTTTAAAATAGATAAATTAGATATTTGAAAACATATTTTTATTAAATGAGTTTTATTTTTGGAATTAGGACATCGAAATTATCAAGTAGTGAATTATTATAGTTTTCTAAGACAGATGATTTTTTCTATATAAATTAAATACTCTATAAATATACATTGTGTTTTATGAGAACATAATAACCAAAATGTGATGTAATAATTAATATAAATTAAATACCCAAAAAAATATCCTTACCTTTAAATGAATGTGGTTTTTAGTATGTTTAATTTACATTTTAAATCCGTTATCAACCTTCCAAGACATGTAATATTTATTATGATTTTAAGTTAATATCTGCAAGTGTGTGACTCACCTCCACATAAACAATGGGTATTATATTAATAACTTCATCCCTTGGTATTATAAAATAATTCATAGAAATCCCATTTGGTAGAAACCATTGGAATAACCTTGGCATGGTATATGGTTCGGAATATTTTGTTATGTAGATTCGAAAACCTAAATGATAAATAAATACACCTCATTTTCGAAATTAATCCACCCATGATCCCATTTCTCCTCACTCAAAATCATTAGAGTACAAAAAAAATAGTACCCTATACTCCCTATATTTTATTGAAGGATCCCCCTGTCTTTCAGTAATATAATCCAAAGCCATCGGAGTAACACAATTAGGTAAGGGATCCTAACCTTCCTCTAATCCTTTCAATTCAAGAACATTATTTGAAATTGGTCTTATTATTTACATTTTCAATATTTCAATTCGTTTACAATCATTTACAAAATGTTCAATTGATTTTATATAAATGGGTGATCATTTATCCTCTCTCATTTTTACCCTTACCTAAGCTGTTACTATGCTAAAATTTTATTAGGTATCTTCCACTCCCTTATTTTTTCATGCACTCCTTTAAATGATATCTAATATAATTCACAATTTTTTAATATTGTGATAGGTTATTACATATCCCCCATTCATTCCATTTTATGAATAAATATTGAGAGCCCCTTTTACTCCCAATTATCTATCTTATTGACCTATAAGCACAGCTAATACCATGCTGATGTTTATTAAGTGTTCTTTCCTTTCTCCCCAATCTTCATGTTTATTTATTATTTAGATGTACTATATCAAATTAAATATACTGTGAAATTTATTTCTATATCACCATTTCATTGAATTTAACTTCTAAATCATGAGAGTCCCCTTTCACTCTCATCAACCAAATTTATTAATTTTAATGTAACACTTTTATGCTGTCTAAATTTCACCACAATATTCCATGCCATAAAGATTGTTCAATGAATACCATACCCATTTTTCAATCAATTTTATTAACCTTTATGCTCAAATAATATTTTTTGGGGAGTTAAATTTGTGTATTCTACATTCCTTGATCATGGATTAAATTTTTGTGTTTAATGAATCTATGTTGTATGATATATATAAAATAATTATGTGTGAGAATAAAATGATTATGATGTGTTTTCCCTTATAGAACTCTAATGCAATGGGTAATTTTTACAACCATTATACATCATCTTTAATGGTCATGGAAGATATCCTTGACCGATTATACTCCATGTTCAATGAGTCTTGACTCATTATCGTCTATGTGTAATGATCCTTCAGTCATGCTCCTCAACATGTTAATGTTTGTCTGACTCATTATTAGGTCTTGTTGTATGTACTTTTCAAATGCCCATGTTGATATTATCAAGATATATCATGCCTTATTATTCATTTTTTTATGCTCCATTGATATTCTTGTCTTTTAATATCTATTTTTTCATGATTTATCTTGTTTGTTCCCTTACTGTGATTTATATCTCACTGTATTTATATTTATGTCATTATGTTATCCCATGTAGTGTAAAGTACAAAGGAGTAGTTCGGTCATGTAAAATAAGTTTTAAATAATGATTTTTCTTTATATGTTCTTTGTTGTTATGTATTGTACCCAATTTCCCAAAGACACCAGACCTCTCGATATGTTGGTTTGGATTAAATGTAATTTTTGGAAATAAATCATCTTTAAATGTGAAAAAAGTAGAAGTGTAGTTATAGTTGGTATTAGAGGATATGTTTAGTAATATTTGGAATAAGTAATAGAAAATAGTATAGAAAGCATTAGGATTATAGAACTCAATTTAATGCCTTTGGGAAAACTCTAACTACATGAAACCACCCATTAATTTTGTTAAGTATATAATATGTGGTTTATCATGAAAATAAATCTTTACCAAGATATTGTAAGTTCTTATGGTTCTGGTACAGATTTACATAGGGGTAACAACTTAGAAAAGATTTTATGGGCCTGAATCATGGTAAAATAGTACATGGGAATGGGACTTACTAAACAACTAGTTTGAAACTCTATAAGGATATGCATTTGTATATTCAGAAGCTCAGTATGAACCACTATTAAGGAAATAAAATTACCATAAAAATATATGATCATGTATAGCATTGAATGAAACCTAGAAACTCATAAGTTTATGAGATTAATGTAACTTATATCTTACTCCTTTAATATAATTGGATTCCCTTTTATGTGTTTAAATTTTTTAAGATACACATCCTTGATTTTTCTTTTATTCAGTCTAGTGTCATATAAGATGAAGATTCATTTTAACAAATGATGCATAGGGAAATGTGGTGACTGCCCTGATTAGATTCCCAAATAGATGGGTGTAGGAAAAGAAATATTTTTATTATGTTATATCAGATAACTCGTGTTTTGAATAGAACCCTAGATCATGAGGAGTTCCCAAAACCCATAAGAAATAATAACCCAAAATCGAGAGCTCCATGAGAAAAATGAATCTTATTTTCAATAGATCATCTGATCCCTAAATCATAAAATAATGGATCAAATCCTTTTAGATGATCTTATCCAACATTCAATGTTATAAAATAAAATGAAAGGTTCTTATAGTTGTCTACTGTATAAAGGGAGAAGTTGATCAGTAGTAGAAATTGATCATCAATATAAAACAAGTTGAAGATATCGATGCATTGGAGTGGAAGGACTTTCAAGAAAAAAACTATTTAAATATTTATCTTCACTGTCTATTTTAAAATAGAATAGGATTTCTATGAACACAAGAAGATAAAGATACTAAATATATTCGGGCATATTAGTAAAATGTCACAAGACATTCATGATATTCTTCATGTATTTGTTTTACCCCAAAATTAAAGGTTTCCCACCTCATTGTTAGGATAAAACCTAATCAACAAAAATCCCTATTGACCGTGACATTCATAACAATGATGAAATTGTATGATGATCCCTCAAATTAAAAATAGAGATCAGTGACTACCATTAGTATTATGTTGATAGACAAGTTAAAAGTGGATTGTAGTTATAGAAATTCGATATAAGGATCTAATTGTTCCATGATATTTTAATATCCCAATTGTCAAGGGTGTGGGAGGAAGCACCCAAGAAATTTCCAAAAGGGAATATGGGAATTCAATAGGTGTGGAAAGGATTGACACCAAGATAATAATTTCTGATATGAGAAACCCTATATTCCAATAGAGGAAGAGAATAATCCAGTTAACCCTATGTAACATTCCATGTTTTGAACCGGATGGAAAAATGTAGGAAATAAAATTTTTCTATTAACGAGGAAGGTCAGTTTTAATACAAACAACAAAACTTTCTATTTCTGACAGTCAACACTAATGTGTTGATAAAATAAAAATATTTCACTTATTTAATTAATACGCATGTGTGTTTGTTTTCAAAAAAATGAAATAAATCTCCAACGGTGCGTTGAATGTGATCTGAGACCACAGTTAGGTCCGGAATGTTGGGTTTACCCTAAGCTGGGTATAACATTTATTCACATCGTGTATGTGGCACCCTCTCACATGATAATACGATCTTTATTTTTAATTACTTTATTATTCCATTTTTTATATATTAACTTAATATTTTCTCACAAAATTTTCGTCGAATGGGAAATCTGAGAACACCAATTTTTCTGAGATTTGGGTTTACCCTAGGCAGGGTTTAACCTTTAAGAGCGTTGGAATTTTGGTCATATTGAACTCGAATATAATTTATTTGGGATATAAATATTTTTGATGGTCATGGGAAATAAAAATAATATTTTTATTATTAATATTATTATTTGTGTTCAAGACAACAAATGAAAATGCACTTTCATAGTTAATAAATTATTTCACTATGTAAATAATAACTAGGAAATGTAATAAATGTTATATTATTAATTATTCCAATTAAATACAAATCTGAAATAAATATTAATTTAATTACCGTTATCCTTTTAATTAATGGTTTTTGTCATCCAAATATTAATGGTTTCATTTATAAGTTGTATTAGATATTAATAATTTTAATTATAGTTAATATTATTAGATTAAGAAAAAAATAGTTATGTGTATTTATATGGGATTATAAATATATATAGTTACATATATTCAGATGTATATATATATATAACACGTAAATAGGTTTATGGGTGGATATTTATTAATTTCTAGGTTATATAAAATATTATTAATTACCTACACAAATGATTTTAACGTTGTGAATTAAACCATGGTACGGGAAATTTTTAATTCTTTTGTCCTAATTAATTAATGTGACCTAGGGTGCACGTTAGGGCACCTCACTGTAGGTCTCGGGAGGCTATTTAATTAATTTCAATTACTACAATCTTTTTATAAAAAATGTGATGTCTTTCTTTATCACGGTGTTCAGGATTTAGAATAATTAATTAAGGATTGAAAATAGATAAATAAATATGTAATTAAATTTAAATTCAAGACAGAAGGGATAATTTTTTTTAAATAAAATTAGAAGGGTGTTACAGGAAAATGTAAAAGAATTAAAATGGGAAATTTCCATTTGTATTTATTTTTATTCTATTTCCATCCCATTTTTTTTATTTTTTTTATTTTTCATTTATTTTATTTTTTTAGTTCTTTTATTTTTCTCTTATTTTTTATTTTTTTCTTCCTTTTCTTTCTTTCCTTTTTCCCTACCTTTTCTCCCTCTCTCCCTTACATCACACCACCCTCTCCCCCTAGGTGGTTCCCCCCATGCTCCTCCTTCGGAAGACTATAGCTCTTCTATCTATCATTGTTTTCTTCGCTGTCATTTGCGCAGTAATCCTTATTGAAATTCTAACCTTACGTAACTAGAATCATAGGATTTCGTTGAGTATCTTATGTGTAGTTCACCATGGAAGGATTTCACCCTATTTTGGGGTTTTTCTACAGTCATCTGTCATCTTCCGTTTTAAGTCAAATAATAGCCTACCACAAATCATATGACCCTCTATGACTATAAGGTATGAAGTATACTCACTTTCTCTTCATTTCATTGTAATTTAAAAAAAACCTCGCTGTGTCGTTCGGTTGTGCCTACCAGCTTTGTGCAGATTCACAAAATTTCATTAATTTAATTATTTAGAATTATTCTTTCAGCCCTATTTATCATGAATTAAATTGTATATGTTTTTTCAACAAGGTCGGACACCCCTTTGGGTGTACCGATGTGGTCGGTATAATTTCTGTTAGCCCATACTTTTAATTTATTGAATTACAAGTGTTTCACAGCCTATTTCTCTTGTGTTTAATTTAAATAATTAATTTATATTAATTATTGAACTTGGAATTGTTTAATCATAGGTAGTTGTTTTTGCTGGTTTCTTTATTATTGAAAAGTTTCTTTATCTGCATGTGTCTCACAACCTATTTTTTGTATTTAATTTAAATAATTAATTTAGATTAATTATGAACATTGAAATTAATTGATCTTTG
The DNA here is from genome assembly GCA_963277665.1 of Viscum album. NCBI lineage: Eukaryota > Viridiplantae > Streptophyta > Magnoliopsida > Santalales > Viscaceae > Viscum > Viscum album. Next base: position 1,003,890,754 of record OY728119.1, on the reverse strand, counting down.
GTAGTTGGTTGTACTAATATATTTATTTACTTAAAAGTGAATTTATCTGCTTGTGTTAATGTAGTGCTTTGACTTGTTAAGATTGTTCTAATGAAATAGTTGATTTTACAGTATATGGTGTTTAATTTAAATAATTAATTTAGATTAATTATGAAATTATAAATTTTTCAACCTTTGGTAGTTTGTTGTGAAAATTGATTTATTTATTTAATGGTTTATTTTTTCTTCTTATATTGATGCAGTACTTTTCCTCATTAAAATTTCTATGCGGAAATATTTAATTTTCACTATGTGATGCACAGGTGTTCTTGTTTACATTCAAGCTGAAATTATATATATTAATGTCACATATGCAGCTATGAAAACATTAATTAAATTAAGGGTAGGGAAAGAAGGTGGGTCCCATATTAAGGGTCATGCATAGACCCTCTGTTCCTAACGGTTACCACTATGCACCATGGGGGTGTCGTAGGCTTTTTCGGACCGAGACATCCCTGGGTTTTCTAATACTAATGAGTAAAACCGGATCCAAAAGGGCCCATCGATAGGGATCTATTGGCACTGTGGCTAAGCTATCCTCAGAAGATACTCGAATAATTTTTGTGAGACAGGGACAAACTTAAGGTAAATCCATTCCTATAGAGTTACTTGGTCTTTCTAAATATTTCACTGGACGGGCTCAGTGGTATTGGATAATTGGAGGATGTTACCTAGAGATACCTTTGGAACGGGCTCAGACTCTAACTCTCAACTTTAACCTTAATAATGATGCTCTATTGGACTATATAAATTAAATTGTTAGTCCCTTAAGATTTGAGATATTCTCGGTTGTGTTAAAGTACACCTGGTGGACACAAAACTTAGACACCAAGTTAAAGCACAAACATGGGGGTATGCCTCATCCTTGTTTTACCTTACCCTTCTAGGCTTTATAAATATGCATATGTATATTCTACTTACAGGTAAATCTTTCAAACATCCTGCATAGGCTGAAGTGGGTGATTAGGGATGAGTGTCGTTGGGAACTCGAGCCGAGTTACTTATTTAATTGCACTTAATAAATTATCTACAATTGTAATATAATGGAAGGATACATTCTATTATTTCATAAAATAGAATGGTTTAGACACTGTGGGTGCTGACCTACCAGAATTTTATCTGACACCCTGCTTGGGCGTCATTGGAACATGAGTAGATTATATGATTGCAGGTATTGACATGGGGAAGTGTGCTACTTCCGATTCTTGATTGTTTGTTGCTGCTTAGGACAGAGACTGGGGTAGAGGACCATCTCTTACTAGTGATGAAGTTTTCTAACTTTTATTCTTTTCTTTTTAGTTGATAGCATTCTTGGGATTTGTTTTATGTACATTCAGTTTATACATACATCATGGAATGACGATGTTTTTGTACCTAGTTTCATTTATCTTCTTCAGCATTTATTATATATTTAGTTGCGATTATTTATTCATTTTTTCTATAAATTATTCATTTATATGCTTCTTCTATTTATTATTAATTTTTGTTTACTTCCACTTTGATAATACATGTTACCTATGAGGGCATAGTCTCCCCCTAAGACACTAAAAGGCCCTCGTTTCTAGTCGGCACACTTTAGAATTCTGGGAGATGCGCGTGAGGTCATGTGACGCACCAGTATGACAATCGTCTTAGAGGTGAGCCAGGATGGGCCGTTACAAAGTGGTATCAGAGGTGGTATGTTTTTCTTTGTGTTACTATTTTGGGTTTGTAGACAGGATACTAGGAGTTTTTCGGTGATTGGTTAATAGTCATTCTTCAGACTGATCACCCCACGTATGGGAAATGGCTAAGTGTCCAGGGTTGGGATTGCTGTTCATGATTTTTGATGTTACAATTGATTTGATTTCACCTAGAAGTATTGGTGTAGTTTCCACTTCTTATGAATTCAAATAATTTATGATATTTTTCCCTTGGCCTGTTTAGGAATGGATAAATCATTTCATGCATCATAATAGGCACCTAAGAATTCACATTCCATGCATAGTGTCATGCCATGAACTTTCATTTTAGGATTCTTGTGGACTCAAATTGTTTTCCTTGAATGTATTCGATGTCCTGTAATTATATATCATGCCATAATAGATACCATGTTTCAGTGATATATTTTGCATGCTAGCCTATTGTCATGATTCCTATTTAATACCATGTTTTCCTTGTATCATGATTTTATACTGATTAGCATGTCCCTATGATTAAAATGTTATGCTTTAGTGATTACAACATGTATGTCTTTATTATCTTCTTATAGTGACATTCTAGCTTGTTTGTTATATAATTGGTAACTTTTCTATAATTTATTAGTTTCCATTTAATGGGAGAAAAATTCCAAAAACAATAAATGGTATAGTCACTTATTAGGTTGATATCCCCCCATATATCTAGGATGATATGTGTTTGAGAATGTTATAATTTCAAAGGAGTAGGTTAACTACCTAAAGGTACAATAAATACCAAGTAGGATGGTTGATTCACGTTCCTTATGAGATATCCTGGTATGGGTGTTGTGACTATTTATAATTAAACAATTTTTTTGGGACTCCTTCTAATGAACCCAAGTCAGCTATGTGGGACCCTTATTGGTCTCCTTATCTGTTTAAAATGATTTCATGCGATGGGTTTTCTAATTCAGGATGGGATGTCAGTTAATGTAAAATGTTTTAAAATTGTGTTTTATAAAACTTTTTGTTTTTCCCTTGAGGCATTGGTTAACATAAATTACCATGTGTTTTGTTTGGAAAAATGGTATATGGTGTTTTGATTAACTCTTTTGATGATTACATATTTAATGTAAATAAATATAAATGGAATGGATATGGAACATGTAGAAATTTCCCCTATTTAAAGCCCTGGAATAAGGGTAGTTTGAGTTTCTCCTTGAGTTTCTTTAGAACAGAACATTTCGCATGGATTTCTCCCAAGTTAGATCCCCTTGCTTAAAATGATACCCTTGTTCGAATGGGTGGTCAGGCTTTCTTTGACTCTTTTTTTTTGTTATGAGCATAGGTTAATGCTCATTTCTATCATGTTAGGCATGCCTTAGGAATGGTCCGTTGTTTTATAGGTCATTCAACCCTCTCTTCTCCACAGCGACAGATGACTTAGTATGTCATCATCAGATTTAAAATTCATCTTGTTTATGTATCACCTCTGGGTAGTATGTGTTCTTGTATGCGCTATTGTCGAGTACTTATCATTATGACAAACTATTTGAGTTTAGAGTAATCATTAATTCTTTCATAGTTAAATATGTTCCGGGTCATCTATATAGTACAATGACATCTCTGTTAAAAGAATCAAGTCCGTCCCAATGCTTGGGATGACTTCTAGAGACTCATGTGTTTTGACACATCGGTCAGTTTGGTTGGGATTTTATGCCAGTTATTTAAATGTTTCCATTTTGGTAATCTAATAATACTCTTAGTGTATTCTTCCTTAAGTGATGAGCATGTCCCATATCTTGCATTCATCCTTAATACACAAAAAGATCATTGGTCTTATGCCATTATAAAGCTTTAAATGATGTTGGGAATTGTTAGGGTGGTTTTTCTTAGTGTTTTATGTTGATTCAGTGTTCATAACAATGATCTTTTAGTCTTGAGTGACCTTTGGATTTTTTTGTGGGAATTCCAGACGATATTTTCTACAGAAACCTTTTCATCTAACTTGACTTCAATGATGATGCTACTTTATCCTCGGTAAAGGTTTTGATAGGGGCATAGTTCCCTTGTACCAATGTCTCACTCGTAAAAAATGAGTATGGACTACCTTGCGTTAGTTCCATTCACTCATGTTGTGCCAATCTGAGTTTACCCTAGACTTTTTTTGGGATTAGTGATGCCTAAATCAAGTAATGTCAATGGAGGCCTGATATGAACTTTAGTGGATGTGTTCATGGTGAATGTGAGATACCTTTAAATAAGGCATCACAATTTAGTCTATAAATCACCTACAATCTATGCCAAGATTTTTCCTAAATGGATAGGCAGAGTGGTTTGACTAGTTCTTTCTCATGCTCATTGAAGGGGTCAATAAAGGAATTTTCTCCGACACATCTTCAGGTGAGACAAGTGCATTTTCGGTTGACCATGGATTTTCCTCAAAATCTGACTCGACGTGGGCTTTATGGGTGATTGGGAATTGACAGTTTTATCTGTTTCTGAAATCACGTAAGAAGCATCGCTATAACTCTTAACGATGTGTCTTTTAGGAAATTCTGAAGCCGGAAGGTTCCATGACTCGGAATTTTTCTTTTTTTCTATCATTAATACCTACGTTGTGAGGTAACTTTGGCCTGAAGTTAATGATAGGACGAAATGGTTGTATCACTAGCTGAACGTGTTTGGATAGATACTGTCTTAGTGATTCAGTTGGAGAATGAGTGTTAGTTCAGATCTTAAGGGATTTTGTACCGTTATCATCACCAATTTTTGATCTTGCATTGAGAGTTTAGAGATGCAACACAACCTTTTGTATGAGACATTATGACCCTGTAAATCAGGCGAAGGTTGTGTTGTTACTAAAGGCTTCTCGGGGATGAGAAGATCTATGGTGGGAAGGTTGTAATGTTCCATATTTTAAACTCAGTGAAAAAATACAGGAAATACAATATTTCCTTTAACTAAGCAGGTCAGTTATAATACCAAGTGTCAGAACTTTTTTTTCCGATTGTCGACACTACAGTGTTGATAAAATAAAAATATTACATTTATTTTATTCATAAAAATGTGCTTGTTTGAAAAAATGAAATTACTCTCAAATGGTGCACCGTATGGGAAATCTAAGACCACTGTTAGGTCCGGAATTCAGGTTTTACCCTAGGTAGGTTATAACCTTGATTCGCATCTGGTGTTTGGCACCATCTCTAATGATAATATCATCATTATTTTTAATTAATCAATTATTACGTTTTTTATATATTAAATAATTATTTTTTCACCAATGGTGTGTTGAATGAGAATTCTGATACTACCAATAGTTCATAGACATGAGTTTTACCCTAGGCATGATATAAAAATTGCGAGAATCAGACCTTTGGCCTTATCACACCTGAATATAATTTATTTGGGTTATAAATATTTTTGTTGGTCATTAGAAATAATAATTATAATTTTATTATTAATATTATCATTTTCATTGAAGAAAACAATTGCAAATGCACATTCATAATTAATAAATTGTTTTACAGTGTAAAAAATAACTGACAATGTAATAAATGTCATATTTTTAATTGTTCCAATTAAATACAAATTCAAAACCAATATTAATTTAATAATCGATGTCCTTTTAATTAATGGTTGTTGCCATTAAAATATTAAAGGTGTCATTGATAGGTAATATTAAATTATACTTATTATTGTAATATTGAGAAAAAAAGGATATATATAAAAATATATAAGTGATTAAATATATAGATATATATATAGTTCTATATATATGCGGGTGTATATATATATGTATATAAATATTTATATAACACGTAAATATATATATGGGTTGATATTTATTTATTGATGGGTTAGGTAAAATATTATTAATTACCTACATAAATGTTTTTAACGTCACGACATAAATATAGTACAGACAGTTTATAATTCTGTTGTCCAAATTCATTAAATTGACCTAGGGCGAGCATCAACGCACTTCGTTGTGGGTCTAGGGAGGCTATTTAATTGATTTAAATAACTACAAATTTTTTATGAAAAATTTTAGATCGTGCATTATGGTTGTGTAGGGGATTTAAAATAATTAATTAAGGATTGAAAAGAGACAAGAAAAGATTTAATGAAATTTAAAAAGAAAGAAATAAGGGATAAAAAATTTTAAATAATATATGAAGGGGGTTATGAAAAAATGTAAAAATAATTAAAATGGGAAATTTCAATTTGTATTTATTTTTATTCTTTTTTCCATCCCTTCCTTCTTATTTTGTTTTATTTTTCATTTATTTTCTTTTTTGATTTTATTTTATTTTTCTCTTAATTTTTCAGTTTTTTCCATCTGTTTCTCTCTTTCCTTTTTCCACTCCTCCTCTCCCTCATGTCGCACCTCCCTCTCCCACAAGGTGGCGCACCCTCATGATCCTCATTCGGAAGACTGCAGCTCCTCTGTCTGTGATCGGTTTTCAATACCATTAGGTGAACAGTAAACCTTAGGTAAAGGATAACCTTGCGCAATTAGAATCATAGGTTTTTGTTCAGTATCCTATGTTCGATTCGTCGCGGAAGTATTTTACCCTATTTTGGGATTTTTGAATATAATTTTTCTTCTTCTGTTTTAGGTCAAATCAAATACTACCGCAGATCGTAGGATCAACCATGACTATAAGGTTGGTCATCAACTCTATTTCCCTCTATTTCATTGTGATTTATAAAAATGTACCATTGTGTTGTTTGTCGGTGCCTACCGACGTTGTGCAAATTCACCCATTTTCATTAATTCAATAGTTTCTAGTATTTTTTGTAGACCTATTTATAATTAATTAAATTTTATAAGTTGTTGCTACAAGGTCGGGAACCCCTTCGTGTGTTCCGACATGGTGGGTATAATTTCTATAGGCCAGACATTTAATTTATTTAATTACATGTCTTGTGCAACCTATTTCTGTTCTATTTAATTTAAATAATTAATTTATATTAATTATGATCCTCATAATTGTTGAATATTTTGTAGTTGGTTGTGATTGTTTATTTATTATTGAAAAGTTTCTTTAACTGTAGGTGTTGCACTTCCAATTTTGTTTTATTTAATTTAAATAATTAATTTATATTAATTATGAACTTTGAAATTGTGGGATCTGGGGAAGTGGGTTGTGATAATTTATTTACTTATTTAAAAGTTCATTTATAGGCTTATGCTACTATGGTAATTTGACTTGTTATGATTGTTATGATCAAATAATTAATTTTGAACTAGGTGGTTTTTAATTTAAATAATTAATTTAGATTAATTATGAACCTCGAAATTGTTAGACCTTTGGTAGTTTGTTATGATAATTTATTTATTTATTTAAAAGTGCATTTTACTTGCTTATATATGTGGTACATTGCCTCGTAATGATTTTTATGATGAAATAGTTAATTTGAATTATGTGATGCACATGGGTACTTATTTAGTTTCAAGCTACAATTACAAATGTTGATATCAAATCTCCTACTTTGAAAACATTAATTAAATTCAAGGTGGAGAAATAAGGTGGATCTCATATTAAGGGTCTTTCTTAGACCCTCCGTTCAGGATGATTACCATTATGCGTCGGGGGCGGTGTCGTTGGATTTCCCAGACCAACACTTCACCAGGATTTCTAATACTTATGAGTGACACTAGTTCCAAACGGGCCCATTAAGACAGATCCATTAGAAATGTGGCTAAGCAGGCCTCAGATGATACTCGACACCTTTTTGTGATATCAGGACATATTAATGGTAGAGTCATGCCTCAAGCGATACTTGGTCTTTCGAATGATTTTCTTGGAGAAGCATGGGGGTATTGGATTATTTAAGGATTTTCTGTTTCGTTACCTTCAGGATGGGCTCAGACTCCAACTCTCATCAAAAACCATAATATTGATGCACTAAAGGTTTATATTTTTGTCATTGTTACTCCCATGAGATTTGAGATATTTTCTTGTGTGTTGAAGCACACCTAGTTGAAACATGACTTAAACCCCAAGTTAATGCACAAACTTGGGGGTATGCATCCTCCTTGTTTTAACTTCCTCTTCTAGGATTTATATAAATTTATATGTGAATTCTGCTTACAGTTAATCCATTCATACTTTCGGCTTATGCCAAAGTAGGTGATTAAGGACGGGTGCCATTGTAAACCTGGGCTGAGTTAGTTATTTAGTAGCACATAACAAATTATCTGCAGTTTTTATATAAAGGAACACTGCATTTTATTATTACACGAAATGGAAAGGAATAGACACTGTGGGTTCCGGTCTTCTGGGATTTTATCTCACAATTTCTTGGGCATCGTTGACAACCAAGTAGATTATATGATTGCAGGTATTGACAAATGGAAGCGTACTCCTTCTAAATCATGATTGATTGTTGCTGCTTAGAATGGAGACTAGGGAAGAGGAATGAGCCTAACTCATGATTCAGTTGTCACACTTTTCTTCTTTTCTTTTTAGTTGATAGCATGCTTGGCTTTTGTTTTATGTTCTTTTAGTTTACACATACATCATGGAATGACAATGTTTTTGTACCTGGTTTCATTTATCAACTTCCGCATTTATTATGTATTTAGTTGGTATTATTTATTTCCATTTCTTATAGTTAATTTTTTTATATGATTCCGCAATTTATTATTAATTTTTTTACTTATTATGTGATAATACCTTTTACGTATGAGGGCATAGTCTCCCCCTTGGACACAAAAAGGCCATCGTTGCTAGTCGGCAGCCTCTGGCATTTGGGGAAATGTGCTTGGTATCATGGGACACACCGGTCCAGCCACAGTCTTAGAGGTGATCTGGGTTGGGACGTTACACCCTCAATGTATTATTCTTTGATAAAACTAAAATAAAATATGGGGCATTGGGATTCAAAGCACTATGATATGGGTTTTTCGAGGAAACAAACATCCTCCAAGGCAACAAGGGTGAGAGTTTTCCACCACTACATCTGCAGGGAATCCAAAAAATGATGTGGTGATAGGTTTGCTATTTTTTAATTCAAGAACACTGAATATAAATTTAGATTTTGGAAATACATATTTCTTTATGTCACGAATGATTAGTAGAAAAATCCAAAAACCACCAAAAAGAAATGATCAAGAGATTTTAGTGAAAGGAGATATTGGTGAATTTAAGTAATTCCATGTATATAACTACTCCCCAATCACAATGTTGTTGAATATGTTCCTAGAAAACCCTGTTTTACTCCCTTCGGTGGAATTTGACTTAATTCTGAGCATGGATTGGCTTTCCCTATATAGATCCATCATAAATTTCCATTAGAAGTCACTCTTTGAATGGAGAATCGACTAATGATTCTATACAATTGAAAGGAGGAGGATGAATCTAATTTAGCACCATCATCCCATGAATTGTTATTAATAACCAATATGAATGTGTATCTACATAAGATGATTTATTTTAAGGAAGGTATCATCCTAAAGACATGCCTATTGAGATGGAACATGTTGATTTGTTTCTCGATAAGTAGTATTGTCTTCCTCCAAGAAAAGAAGTTGAATTTTCAATTTATCTTATACATGGGGTGTTTCCATTATCCAAGACGCCATATAGGATGGATTTTGTGTAACTTGAGTTGATAAATTAAAAACTAGAGAAAAATATAGAAAAATTGTTATAGGTCCATGCAGTTCACCATGGGGAGCACAATTCATCTTTGTCAAGAAGAAGGATGGGTCAATTCCCCTTTGGATTGATTATCCTTAGATCAACAATATCACGATAAAGTACATGTATCATTTCCCACATATTAATTACTTTTATAACAATTAAGGTTGTGATTAATTATTCACTAAGGCAGATCTATGGTATGGATATTAGAAAATTAGGTTGAAGATGGAGTATACACCAAGACTAGTTTTTTATGTTGTATGGGCACAATGAGACAATAGTGACTGTATTCAAACTCACTAATACTCCAGTTATCAGTAGTTTATTTATGAATATAGTCTTTAGATATTATCTTGATAATTTTGTTGAAGTATTTTAAGATGATATTCTAATGTACACTAAAACCATGGAGGGCCATGGGGAGCATCTGGGTATTGTGATAATGACCTTCAGAAAGGAGAAGTTCTCTGAAAATTACAATATGTGTGGGTTCTGGTTGAATGAAGTCCTATTCATAGGGAATATCCTCATAATAAATGTGACATATGTGGATCCTACAAAGACAGATGCAATTGATGTATGGATAAGGGCCAAAGTCTATTATAGATATTCGTAGTTCCTTGCGGTTAGCATGATATTATCACTAATTTGTGAGAAATTTATCAGGATTATCAAAAACTTTTACCAAGATAACAAGTAAGCAAGTCATGTTTTATTTGAATGATGAATGTGAATAATGTTCCCTGTAGTTGAAAATGAATCTTATCACTACCATGTGTTCACACAACCCACAAGTGAGGAAATTTTCATACTTTTCAGAGATTCCCTGAAGAAGGTATTAGGATGTATGTTGATGAAAAATATAAAATTCATTACCTACAACTTAAGGTCATTAAAATTTAATGAGAAAAAATTGTGTCACACATGATTTGGAGTTGGCAGTGTTGATCTTCAGTTGTAAAATTTCACAGCATTATCTCTTTGGGGAGAAGTTTGAAATATATATAGATTAAAAAGTCATAAATATACATTAACATAAAATAGTTTAATATACAATAACGAAGATGGTCAAATCTCATCAAGGAATTTGAATGCTCAATCCACAACCTTCCTTGGAAGGATAAAAAAGTGTATGATTAACTAAGTTTAAATGATCTAGAAATTATATCATCAATGGTAATTGGGAAGGATATGATCTTATTAGATTTGAATAGGATGTATAAGGGAATCCTAAAGGAAGGAACATCTGCAATCCTTTCAGAATTATTTTCTCAAATGTATCTTCTTGAAAGGTTAAAGGATGATAAAAAAGAAGATGTGGGATCAGAATAATGTTTAAACTATAAGAAAATGTAAAACCATTATGATTAGTGTTAATGAATAAGGAATTGTGAGAGTTATTTCAAGACATTTTTTCCATCATATCTTACTTTGTAGAAGGAAATATTAGATGATGCAAAAATTTTGAATTTCGTCAATCACCATGGAAACATAATAATGTATCATTTTCTTTGAGATAATTATTGGTTGTATAACATGAAGAATGGGATCACATAATATACACCAATGTGTCTAGTTTGACAATACATGAATGCTGAAATGAAGAATAACAAGGGGATGATCCAACAATTACCCATACCAACCTGGAAATCGAAAACCATCCCCACATACTTTGTACAAAGACATCAGAAGACATCCAAAGGAAACAATTCTATAAGGGTTTTTGTAGACCGAATTACAATGAATGAAGAAATAGTTGTGATTTGAGAAGATTTATCACCAGATCATCTACTATAGATATACATCAGAGAAGTGGTACATATATATGGAGTACCACTAACGATTGTGTTCAATCCAGAACCATGATTTGAATAAAAGTATTGAAAATGTCTCATGGATGATCTAAACACAGCGTTGAATTTCATTATGACTTAACACACTTAATATGATAGCCATACTAATTAGACTATCCAAACACTTGAAGACATTCATTGAGTGTGCACAAATGACTGTAATAGTGGATGGGAAAAAATATACCCCTATTTATGTTCTTATACCAGAAAATTTTTCACTCAAGAATCTAAATAGATCCCTATAAATCCCATTATAGGAAGTGGGGAAGAACAAAGAAATATAGGGATGATATTGGGGAAAGATAAATTCTAGGTCTTAAAATGTTAAATGAAATGGTGGATAACATTATTACCATTCAGTAGCATATAAATTCTTCTCAGATACAACAAATATTTTAGGCTAACGATCATCGATGTGACCTAGATTTTCATATTAGATACATGGTATTTCTCTTCACATCTCTATGGTAGCGCGTGAAGTGATTTTGGAAGAAGGGAATGTTGTGTTGAAGGTATATCGGTTCTTTTGAGATCCTTGATCACATCAGAGAGGTGGACTATCGACTAGTACTGCCACCGAACCTATCATATGTACATAATTTATTCCATAAATCCATCAAAATAATATAAATACTTAACCCATCACATGTACTCAATTAATAGGAGTTACCTTTGTAGAATGACCATTCCAATGAAGATCAGTAATTGAAGAACATGTATCGTAGAGAAAACGTTCTATAAAATATGATAATACCCCTCATTGTTATTTTGTAGAGAAACCAAACATTTGAAAAAGAAATGTGGGATCCATATAAGGTGATGAAGCCTAGCTACCCTAATCTATTTTAGTGTGGTAAGATAAAATTTCTATGGAAAATTGTTTAATGGGAAATATTTTAACAATGAAAACTGTTATAAATAAAAATCACCTTTTTATTCAATTAAATTTCAAATTATATAAAATGGTTAAAGAAAACACTTGAAATTATATAGTTTTGTTATATCCAATTAAATAGTAATGATTGTTAAGTATCATTACCATTGATAATATATACCTTAAATATTCATCACCTGACTAGTATTAGTATAGAGAATTAACAAATTAAATTGACAAAGAAAATGAATGTGATGGCCTCAATCATCTTTTGTGGGAGATAAAATTTTATGGTTTTCGTAGACAATTCCCATGATGAGATCAAACATCCTGATAATGATAGAAATAATTTACTGGAGAAGCACATGCTCCTTGAGATCATGACCCAAACCATGTTTACCAAACATCCACATGAAATACCAACCATCGAACACATTACTTTTTGGGAATATACTGGTGTATTAAAGTGATATATATTAGGACTCTAAAAATAGGAAATGGGATTTTTATTATAAAATAATTTGTATATTTTTATGCTTTTAGTTTTACTGTATTATGATTTTTAATGTAAGAAACTTAATTTTTTTAATGTACAAATTCAATAAAGAAATTAATTTTGATGTATTAATGGATTTATTAAATATATAATATTTTGAAAAAATTTTATTAATAAATAACTTTTATTAAATAAAAATGATCATATAACTTCAATAAAGTCAAATGTAATTTTTTTACTCTAAAAAAAATTTAATAAAAAAACCAACAATTTTCACAAAAATCATAATTTATATTAAATGTACAAATTAAAATATTTTGAAAATTATTTAGATAAAATAAATATTTATTTTGGAAATCAGGATGTCAAAATTTTATAATAGTAAAATTTTCAGTTATTTCTATGCCTGTTGAATTTCTAGGTAAAATAAATATGTTACAAATATAATTTATGTTTTATAACATTATAGTGACACCAATTTGATATAATAATAAATATAAATGGTTTAAAAGAAAAAAATATATGTTTTCCATTCAAAATAACGTGCGTTTTTTATTTCATTTATTATTTATATCTATTATTAATCCTCTATGACTAATATTTTATTTTGAGAGTTTAAAATTCTTTCGTTAAGAGTGTGACTCACTTCCACATCACCAATAGTAATATTTTATTAAATTTGTATCCTTAATTTATTCAAATAAAATTTCAATTTTATATTGTAGAAACCATCAAAAAAACAATGCGATGGATTGTGGTTGTTCATATTTTATTACTTAGAGTACAAAACCCAAATAATAAATAAATATCATTCCCATCCTATATAAACCCACCAAATTTCCCATTTATCTTCACTAAAACTCTTTGGAGAATGACCACACTATTTTGGTTTCTACCTAGAGTCCTCCCGATGTTCCACCATGCTTTTAATAATCCCCTCCCAAGCCTTTGGAGTCACACACTCATGTAAAGGATCCTCACCTTCCACTCCTCTTTTCAATTCAAGCACATTCCTTGAAATTTGTCTTCTTAATTTGAATTTTAAATATTCTTAATTCATTTTCAATAATTCCATTAATATCAAGATGATTTTATATTATTGATATATCATTTATATTCTATCATTTTCCCCTTAACTAATTCATTACTGTGCCAAAATTTTGTATGAGATCTTCCACTCTTCTCTTTTATCAAGCACTCCATTAAATATTATGTCATTTAATTTACATTTTCATATGTTGAGATTGGTTATAATATATACCAACTACTATCCTATTTATTTAAAACATTATTATATCCTATTTCATTCTCATTTTTCGATCCTATTATCCTCTATGCACAACTATTACCATGTTGAAATTTTGTAAGGGTTCTTTCCATTCTCCCTTTTGTCAAGTTTCATTAATATGTTACACCTTCTATCAAAAATTAATAATTTTGGGACAAGTTTTTCCATGTCCCAGTTAATATCCATTTCAATTAAAAATTATTAGATATCCATTTCACTCTCATAAACCCTTTCTATGAGTTTTAAAGTAACAATGTTATGCTGCAGAAATTTCACCGTGATTTCCCATGACAAAATAATTATATAGTAAATTCCATACTGATATTTCTATCAAGTTTATTGTCCTTTGTAAACCTAAAATTTTTTACTGAGGAATTACATTTCTTTAGTCCACATTCCTTTAACTTGGAAAAAATTATTATATTGAATGAATCCATGTGGTATGATCATTGTGGCACAGTTAGGCACGAGAGAGAAATGATAACAAAGGGTCACCCTGATAGAACTCTAAGGAATTGTGAATGTTTAGTTTCATGATACATAATTTTTAATAGTCATCAAAGCTAGCCTTGAATCATTATTTTCCTAGTTAAAGGAGCCCTGACTTATACTCCTATATGTGAAACTATTCTTAAATCATTCTCCTCTATGTGCAATGACCATTGACTAATTGTTATGTCATGTTGTATATTGTTTCCAAATTTACGATGTAATGATTATAATGTTGTATCATGACTTATTATTCATATCCCTTTTATTCTCCTTGAAAATTCCTATTTTCTAACATGTATTGTTTTTCTTTATGTCATGTCTTGTTTATTCCCTTACTAGAATTTATACCTCTTCCCATTCTTATGGATGTCCTCAGGTAATCCCATTATGTGTGAAGTACAATGTATTGTTCTACTCATGTTGTAGAGACATTCAATAAATATATTTCTTTTTTATTTTTTATTTTTTTATGTAATATACATAATTTCCCGAAGACAGTATACCTCTCAATCATCTGGGTTTTAATAAGATCAATTTTTTGTAATAAATCATGTTTACATGTGAAATAAAAAGAATGGTTTTTATATAAAAAATATTATATAAAATATAGATATTCATATTATTTTTAAAATGAATCATAAAACTTTATTACACCAAAAAATAACTAAGGGAAATGTGCGCGATAGTGAGACTTTTAAGGGGTGGTTTAATCTACATGGTTTGGGTTGTTATATAAATGATCTTGAACTTCCTCAATAAATGGGTTTTCTTATGATTAAGTTGTTTCATCTCATATTGGGCATGGTCAATGGAAGGTTTGAGAAAAAGGACCATAAACTACAGTGATAGACTGGCTAAGCTAGAAAACCGTAAACTACAGTTGTATGAGGAAAAATAAAAAAGTCCCTAAAATATAATGATAGAATTTTTGAGTCAAAATACCCTAAAATAATGTGATAGACAGTCTAAGATAAAAGAAGATATACTAAAGAAATAGAATCCCAAATACCGAGGACCCTAAACTATAACACAATAGTATGATAATATACATGATTGGAAGATATATCATTCTAGTGAGGTCCATCAAATATCCTTAGGAAAAATTAATCTTTTCTTAACAAGTTGAATAAATTTGACAAAATATAGAGCACACTCCACCAGGGACATATATTCAACCCAAATAATCATTCTATGAATCATTTTATCTCATGATAGATAGAGATGATATATTATTATGGAATCTACCATTGGTGGGAATTCAATATATGTTAATGAGAATAGTATGTTATTATTTAAACATTAATATCTATCCATTCATGTTAGTTTGATATTATAAAAATGATCATTATCATTTTTGATTCATATCATATCATATCAATGAAATTTCAGGTGCATTAAGAATGAATGAAATATTCATAACAATCCATAATTTTTAGTAGATATATTCATTGAAAGCATACAAAAGGATATAATCTCCACATTCTAAAGCCTCCCTAAAGATTGAATTCAAAAAATACTTATAATAAATATAACTACAATAAGACTTGATTGGTTGATATGGCCAACTAAAAAATATCCTAAAAAGAAGATTGAATATAATGATGAAGTGCCCTTAACCTCACATCTAAAACTTCTACCCTAGGATTGTGGGGTCTCAATAAATGTAGAAAACTCCTCATCTATTTTTAGGTGGTATCAAATAATGTTGATAATGATGAACGATTTGATTTTTAAGGATCCAATATCTCCTCAAATCTCCATATCTACATGGTAATTTGATCCATCTGAGGAAGTAGTTCATATATGAAATGGCATTACTATTATTATGTTTTAGAAGCGTACATCATCAATTTTTATGAGTAAGTATCGTCTTCATGATCTCTTATACTGCACTCACTAGTAGCCAGTGCCTTGCACATCAGGTTGAATTGCATCACATATTTGTACAATGGATCATGTCCAAAACCACCTGCCCCAAAATAATTATATATATAACGTAGAAATTCTTATGGGTCATGAAATTTTCCCAGTGGTATTTTAGTATTCAAGGTCTAAATCTATTTCAAGATCTACATGCTTCATCTCTGTACTTATGACGGTTCTAAAGTGGGTACGTCAGAAGTTGGAATAGTTGGTTGAGTTGATAAGGATGTGAGAGGGGAGACCCCATATATTATTCCACCGACATGAACATTTTATATTGCATGGGTCAATGGGATAGCTTCCAAAACAGATTATTCCTTGCTGATCGGACAATCATCCATAGGAAGAGATAACTTCATCAAATCTTCACCCAATCTATATATCAATTCAATCATTGTTATAGAATGTGGGGTCGGTGAAGAAAAATTATTTTCTATATGAAAACCCATTTTTTTTATTCATTAAACTTTATATGACTCCACCAATTCCATGATAATGTTATCTGAAAAAAATATGGGGGTGTCAGCATG
Organism: Viscum album; assembly: GCA_963277665.1. Classification (NCBI taxonomy): domain Eukaryota; kingdom Viridiplantae; phylum Streptophyta; class Magnoliopsida; order Santalales; family Viscaceae; genus Viscum; species Viscum album. The sequence continues at coordinate 1,003,873,946 of OY728119.1, read as the reverse complement.
CAGAAGGATGGTCTCCTTATTAGTGTCCTCAGAAACAAATATCAAACAAAACATGGGGATGATCATGGGATTTTTCTCTCCCTATACACCAGTTAGTGGAAGGGGGTACTGTTTAAATGTAATAAAACTAAAAGGAAAACATATAAGGGGTATGAAACATTTAGATGATTATCTCATTTATCCTGGCTTCCTATACCCAATCCCAAAGGGATTCTTGTTAGATCTTTCATCAAGATATTCACAAACATTGTCAATGATTGGACCATTCAGTGTGGGATAAGGTGAAAAATTTAAGTTATCATATCATCTCAACTCATTAGAATACTTTTTAAGTCCTAAAAACATGGCCTCAACAGCATATATGTCCATATTTCTAGGTCAAAAATATTTAACTAGGTGTCTTGGTGAAATTTTGGTATCTATAATAGTGAAAACACTCCCCTATACAGATAATTAAAAAATATTAATGATCAATTATTTATATGTGATTCATCATTGCTGAATCACTCCCAGGATATGTAAGAGGTGAGAATTAATTAGTACATCCAAATTGAGGTTCTATCCCTATACAAACCATGTTTCCATCACCATGGTACATACCCATATTCCTGAGTGTGCATCCACATATAGGAAAATCATATTGTTTAGGAACATTTCCATGAATACCACCTTCCTATGGGATGGGGATATATATAGATTCAATCAGTATTCCCATGATGTATGATCCATAGCTTCAAAAATGGACCAATATTAATTTTCTATATCAAAAACCTACTCATAAGGTGACTGATGAGGGTGCACAGCATTCATCCTAGCACTAATGTAATAATGGAAAATACTGATCCAATATTTGAAACAGATAATATTTCCCATAGTTATATCCTTTCTTAACATATCAATAATCATATCGAGCATTTCACTCACTAGGATTGAAGTTTGAAATTTTTAGCACATAAATATACAATATGAATTAACTCATCATACTTATCATCAAGTTGTAGTATCCCACCTAACTGATATATTTCCTATGTGATGATTGCATCCTTTTCATAGGATATATGAAAATCATTGGTCCCTAAGACACCATGGAATAACTAGTTATTTAAATAGATCATACTGACAGAAAATGAGGAAATGGGAGATCTATGAAGCTTTATAATGATGTACAATATAGAGTAGGTCGATAAATTCCATCAATCACATTCTTACACAATATGTTCATCCCTATTCATCATAAAATTTTATTCCATATATAAATTCAATTTTTAGATTCATATGTATCTCAATTTATTCAAAGAAGAGAAAAATATTTTTTTAATTGCATTGACCAATGGATTGGTGAGTGAAGTCACAATCATTTGGACCTAAGGGATAGTTCTTAAGAATATAAAAAAACCCTCGGACTCATTTGCAACCAACTGTCAATCCTTATAGATCATTTCCTGATAATAGTTATGATATGCTGATAATCCATGAGAAGAAATATTTTTTACTAAAGAATGTACATATACATCATCCAGAAGCCCAAATCTATATAAGGGAAGTTGGTGTGATAAAGGAGAAATATGGAGTTTAAATGGGTTAATAATTCTCCAAACATATTTATCAGACATCATATGATTTCTGGGGTTATCATTATGATTCTAGGAAATCAGGGCCAAAATATTAGCTATAGTAGAGAAACTATGATGAGATATGGATTCCATATGAACAAAATTAATTGGAAAATGTTAATCCTGTGAACATAGAAAATTGTTAATGTAAATTCAAAACATTAGAATCCTTATTTTCATTGCAATAATTATCAATGGGATTTTTGATCACATACATGATACCTGAATCACCTAGACCATAAAATTATAATAGAATACACAAACCCCAGTACATCGCATGACCACACTACAATTCACAAGGGACATGATTTTTTGAAACTATTAGGGTCAAACAATTCACATAGATTGAAATATAATCATGGAATTGAGCCATCAAATCCTATGAAATCATAAAATACCACCATGTTGGAATCAAGGACAAGGTTCAACCAATCGAGGAATACAATTTTGTGGTTGATTCAAACGAGAACCAAAAAAATAAATTATTCACAAGAAATTATCACCAAATGGTATCATATATGGTTATCATGATCAGTTCTCATGACAAGATCTTGAGAAAGTTTAACCTAATCAAAAAAAGGCACACGTTGTCTCTGAGTTGGGTAGATGGAGAATGTTCCTCTTTTTGTTCCCCTATTTATAGATACATTTTTGGAACAACAATCATCTCCTAAATGACTATGTATTTTCTAAGAAAATGATAAGAAATAGCACTAGAGCTTTAGGCAGGCATTTATATTCCACTTATCCTATAACATGTCCCCACAGATATCGCTTCGGGGGGAGGGGGCGGTAGTTGATAGAACCGAATGAGATTTAGAAAACCTAAATTGGATGAAATAATAAAATGAGGGTATTATTTTCCCTACATAGTATAAGAATTATAAAGTATCCAAAATCACACCGAATGCATGAACCTCAAAGAGGCTTACATTAATATGAACTTCAAAGGGTCCTAAAAATGATCATACACAGGGGATACCCTGTGGGAGATCATGAAGCGACTCTTCAAAAAATCCTCTTTTGTTCACGAAGTTACCCTAGAAACTCACTGATCACAAAATTTCTATTAGATGAGTAACTCTATATCACGTGACATTCTAATTGGAAGATGTCTAAAAATCATCCAATAATCCACAGAAAATAAAGAGGAAAATATACAAAAGTCAGGATCCTATTGTGGTAAATAATATCATTCGACACACTAAGGAGGTTCGCAAGACAACTCAATCCCCAAGAAATATGCAATCCTTGTGGTGGAATAGCCTGCGAACTTACTACCCTCATTCGTGAAAGGGCATCAAACTTTTCCATGTGATCATGTTATTCCCTTCCATATAAAAAACGATTTTTTATGATGATAAATTCATTCCTATCACAACATGACTGATTATCTCTGATTACACACGTTCAAACTCATGAGATCTGTAGGATATTTAAAAAAACTAAGAATGTAATATAGAAAATTAATATGCCTCAAGTAGTCATAAATATCACACAGAACACCATGCTGGTTTTTAGGTAACTATAATCCCCCAATGATATGTTAGTTTAGTCGTGCAAGAGTTCGTGGTAATCTCACCCTCAGCACGTGATGAGATTAGAACATGTCTAGGTTGTATATTTCTTACCCCTGGACAAAGAAAACCAATATTATAGGTTTTCAATGAAATAATCACACATTTACAAATGAGGTATATTTTTTTATGCAATGTATCACTAATTGGGAGTGTTTTTGTCTCCAATAACACTCATGCGAGATTGTGAGATACTACAACACTTGTAAAATAAACATGAAAATAAATGGGAAATTTTGGGAGCTTGTTTTAAGGCAAAATAAATTGATTATATGAAAATAGGGATTTAATACCCAGGAGATCACTATTTATCTCATGAAGATCCCCTAATATGCCACCATTATCTTGCAAATAATCCCAGACATGTCAACCTTGATAATGTAAGAGCCTTTCCATCAACATTTTGATCTCTCAATGCTCCCTAGTTATGTCATAAAAATGTTTTGAAAATATGTTAACACAACCACATGGTTAGGAAATACCCCCATTTAATTTTATAAAATCCAATAAATGGGGTTTCTATGGGATGGTCTTACATCTAATGAAAATATATGGATATCCCTATCATGACCTATAATAGGACTTCGTGAATCTTGTGACCAAAAATCCATCAACTATCTCCAGACTAGATCAGTTTGATATTGGACGCAAAAAATTTATATAGTTAGATTAGAGAGGACTATAAATCAACAACTCTGATATCAAAAAATGAATATTTGGATCCCCACAACATTGTACCCAATCATTGGAGTTGACATCTTGAAGAATTCATTCCCTTAATTTCATAGTCCTCTACCATGTAAAAATATAGAGAATGACCTAGAATCTCTTGTGAAAGATATAGGCACATCATGTGATCACATAAGATCACTTGATGGACCTCTTGAGGGTTATGATAAAATAATCAAACATGTCTGTTGGATCATGTGAGTCCTAGATAAACTAACCCTAAATAAATATAAGGAATATAAGAAATAAAATATAGGATATAGGCTTAATATGAAAGACATACATGAATAAATATTAGATGATCATCATTCTCTTTTTTTTGACTCATTTAGATCATTAAATAGCACTAGGGAATGTCACCCAAGTCATGTTATTTCCTCTTGACATGCCACGTGAATCATGTGATATTCTCTAGATGCATTAATAATGTCACACAATTCCCTCCAAGCATGCCACCACAAGTTTTGTGGAGCCCTCTATTCTAACCATTCAGATCTTGGGATGTCATATAGACATATCACCAAATGTTTTGAGATGGTTCCAGTGTATTCCAACAATTTCTCATGGATCGATTTATCCTTTCCTTCTAGATCTTGTACCACCCGCTAAGCGTGTCAGTCGGGTTGCATGTCTCCCACCACACTTTCAACCTGAGTCTTGAAAATCCCTAAAGTATCACCACCATGACCTCGTAATCTCACGAGGACATGTCTAATTTTTCATACAATATCCTTAGGGAAAGTTAACATGGATCTAGAAATATCCTTCAGAAATGTCATCCAGGATAAATGATACCACTCAGGTATATCATATCGGATAATTTTTTTGTCTACAGATATCATCATCCACGTCTTATGACATCCTCCTTACATGTCAACCAATATCATGTGATTATCACTTGGTCATGTTAAGATAACAACCAGTAATATCAGGTTGAAAAAAATAGATATTTCAAGCATAAAAATATGATATATCAAACAAACACATGTGGGCGGGTATAATTATCTATTATCCATATATGGTTTACCTCAATGTGTAACCCTAATCAAATGAACTACGATTAATTGTATTCCTACTATAGTAAAGATACATATGAAGCCTTTTTATTTCCAAAGCTATATGATAAACATCTAATGTTAAGCCTTAGTGTGTTAGCCTCAACTGGGGAATCCATTGTGTGTCAGCCCCGGTATATTGAAATAAGGGAAATATTAGTCCTCTTAGCACCAAGATACGCATGAAGCATTTTTGAGGCCCCACCTCATTCACACTGGGAAACCACAATGTCTATACCCCGATCAATTTCATACTATAATATGACGAGAATACCTAGAAAACATCATTGTGTATGCCCCTAAAAATGAACAATGATAATTACACTTTATTATCTTACTAGGATCCATAGGGTTACATCCTATGGATTTTTCTCCATGATTATCTTCCAAAGGTAATCCATAGTTTGTAACATCTAATCAACTAAACCTCAGTATGTAATTCATGATCAGATGAACTATGAGAAATATGATTATAGCCACACCCTTGATATGTTGAATGAATTTCTAAGGCATGATATCAAAAATATAAGCCATATTGATTCATGTTTCCTACTGGTCTTTGAGATTTCAACCATCAGAAACCAATCTCTCGTATGGGGTGACTTTTCTCTCTCATCTATAGAAGGACTAATAACCCCAAATTAACCATGATAACTCTGATTCTTAATATAAATTGGATAAATAGGACACATTCCTAAGGCCCTTTCTCCATATTTCCCAAGGGATTGTCCCAAAAAATATGTCCTAAATCCATATACAGTGAGAATGATTACATGTTATCCCTTGATTCTCATGTAGATCATCGCTCATGTGGGATTTTGTGGTTACAATGTTTATATTATTTACATCATGTGTCTTTACCGTCCAATAAATCTTTAGTATGTGATCCAATATCACTGGCATGATATAACATCACATATATAAGGGTATCGTCTTTAGGTAAAGTCTCACAACCAAGAATTAACTATGATTACTTTAATTCCTTCATTACCCAGGATACGTAGGATTCCTGGTTGATATCCTAATGGAAATATCAGTTACGCAATCCCCCCAATATATTTACTACATATATAATTTTAAAATGTATGTGTTTAAGGAACTAGTTGGGTTTTTATTGATGATATAATGATGATATGTGTTATGCATCATAATGGATCTATCACATCCTTGAAATATAAAACACCTCCCTACATGAATGAAAATTATGTAGATCTATTTTTTATGGATTAATAATATGGGATATAACACATTAGGCGAAAATGATGAAGAACCTCAAATACATAATGATTGAATCTCTAAAATATTCCACTATGTGTATTGAATATATTCAATTTATAACCATTTTTCAATGGTAACTGATTCCATTTCGGGATTATGAATAGATTCATGATCATACCATAAATATATATGAGTGTCCTAGAATAATGAAAATCCTCCCAAAAGGGTGTCATGAGCCCGACCTACCATCATCTAAACCAATGTGATTTCTTATCTACCATTGGTTTTGAAACCCCAACTGACCACCTTCTTTTGGAAGGGAGTTCATACCTAGTTTTGGACGTGGGAACCATTTCATGTTTCAATTAAGAAAAGAAATTATTAGATGACATCAATTATTGTTCAAGAAATTAACCCACCATAATCAACCTTCAGACCAAAATGAATTTTCATTTATTGTATCTTTTTCATCAAATAATGTGTAAGGATGCAGATGAATAACCTTTGGAATCATTATCACATAAATGGATATTATCTTCTTATAAGAAATCATAGCATTATAACATAATTGATTCTATGGAAAATATTATTATTAATTATATGTCCTCTATAAGGGAATCTAATGATATTTTTCATTGGGAATTTATACATCCTCTTTCAATTTGAGAGGTTAATTTCTCAATAGAACTCATAACTGATGCTCTTATAATAGAAAACACACTATACAGAATATCCCTTATTGAACTCAAGGAGATAAATAAGAATCATAATGAGAATGTAAATGATGGTTTTACATGATGATGTAAATCACCATAAGGAACACAAATAATTTTCTCAAATAATAATAATGGTTCAATAAACCTATTTATTTTTATTCATGATTTAAAGAAGATAAACATAATTTTTTAGCCTCTATCATAGATTCAATACTCGTTCAATCGGATACATTAGGAATAGTAAAAATTTGAGGTGGATATTGGTTCTAGATATTACCATTAAATAGTCAAGACAGACTATATCCCCATTACTACATTCATCCCAAGTCATGGGAACTGTGAGTTCATAGTTATTCCATTTGGACTCATTAATAGTTTTGATTTTGTTATTAACATAATGAAAATAGTCTTTATAGAGTAACTCTGAAAATTTATGGATTTCATTATAGATTGTAATATTATTTACTCCAAAAGAATATATACACATAATAATAATTTTGATATGGTATAGGAAGTCCCAATGAAAGGATTTTTTTAAATGTACTTAAAAATTGTGTTTTGGATAGATCATGTAACTTTTTTTGTCATTATAGCACTAATAATGTATTTTTTTATATTCCTCGATGATATAGGCAATTGAACAATAGACTAGACCAATATTTGTGTCATAGATCCATGTTTTCAATGGATTTTATTGGTACTATCATCAATTTGTGAGAAACATATCTGCATTTTCACCCCTATATCATACATAAATTAGAAGGGACTGATGTATGCTAGGATTGAATTATGAGATTTTATGTTTAATTTGTCAATTAATAGGATAATCACTACACCTTTTATCACATTACCCACCAATGGAGACCTATTTGTTATCTACATTGATGAGTCAAAATATAACTAAGTTTTTTACTCATGCCAGATGGAAATGTGATATCCTATTAATCTATCCAATTATGGATCCAAGAGAATAATTACCAAACACATGATATATAACTTATTTCATTGATCTTCACATTAATGATTTATTAGAATTATTTATATGGGGTGAATTGCGACACATGTATGGATCATAAATGACTCATGTATATATTAACAAAAGGGAATTAAATATGCACCAATGAAGGTGGTTAAAGATGTCCAATGAATGTGATTTCTAAATCCATTACCATCCTAGGAACGTAAATAAATTGTTATATTCTCCTGGTAGAAAAAATTATAAAACCCTATACATGATTATTATTAAAAGGGATCCAGTCTTCGTTTAAAAGAAAATGATGGACATATATATAATAATGGATATTAGAACTACCATTCTAAAATATCTTATCAACCATTAATTATTTAGAATGGTCAATTAGGAACAAATACATGATGAGGAGATAAAGACAAATGTGGAAACTTTTTGAGATCTCAACATTTCTAAATGTGGTGTTTTACATTTTGAAATCAGGATTTGCATCCTGTTAAAAATAGAACTAAAAAAGGGAACTTTAATATAATGTTTATCTGTCATATTTTCCTATTAATAAATTACTCACCAAGATATATATATATATATCTAATTAAAACATATGATGGGATAACATGAGGATGGATATTTCTGAATTTATATCTTAATTGTTAGTATGCCAATAAGTCAATGTCGAATAAATGAAGTATAAGTGTATGAAGAAATAATTTCACATACCAGTATTTAAATTAAAAAACCCAATAATGGGTTTCATTCATATGAATCCCCATAACATATAAATGCGAAAATTCCATCTAAGTGGTAGTAAACTATCCTTACATTGTTACTGAATATATTTATTATAAAAGTGATTTATATCATAACCATCTCACCATGATAAACATGAGGGTTTTGGTAAGACTGAATCGAGCACCACACCACATTTTATCATATCATGATATATGTTTTACCTCAACGTTGTTGAGAATAATTCCATAGACATTGAACATAATGATATGTCTAAATTCTACTTATCCCCCATATATGGATGGTCAGACTGAGGGAACCATCTAAACATTGTAGAATATGTTGGGATCTTGTAAATTATCTTTCCAAGGATTTTGGGATCACCACATTCCCCTAATGGATAACTCATATAAATGTAGCTTCAATCCTATAATTTTAATAGATCCTTTTGAGGAATCATATGGGAAGAGGATTTAAAATCAAGTAGGAGGGGATTAAGAGGGATAACATAATCATATGGGGGTTTCTATTATCTATGATATGTTAAATAACACTAATAAAATTAAAAACCATTTCAAATTTAATCAATATTAACTAAAATGTATATGTAAAATCATTGACATGTCCTAATGTTGGAGGTTAGAGATAAAGTATTCCTTTATATATCACTATATAAAAAATTCATGATGTTTGGAAAGTGTGTAATGATTAGTCATAGATACATAAACTCCCTTGTGATACATGATGACATTGATGTCATTACATATCCAATAACACACCCAACTAACATATCTCATGTACATGATGTTTTCCATGTATCAATATTAATGAAGTATATATTAAATCTCCCACATGTACTGAATATAGACATGGTATCATAGGATAATAATCCTTAGTAAATTTATTATATGGAGATGATATTATATTATACAAATAAAATATCTATGAAACAAGATAAATCACATTATCAATGTGTTGTGGGATAACCACATGTTTGGGGAAGTAACAAGGGAACCCGAATAGAAGATGAAACTGATGTATCCTCACTAATTATGGTGTGTGAAATTAAATTATGTTAGAGAAATATATGATGGGATAAGAGAATGAAGAAACAATATTTAATAACTTAAATTCCATTTTATAATGAACAAATGATTTATTAATTAAGGTATTTTTAGAAAACACATGAACTATACTGGTTATTTTGAACTGTTATAAAATATATATATGTTCATATTTAAATGTATTATAATAATCATAAAATATAAATATTTAATATTTATACAATGACCATTAATATTAATATATATTAAGGATCATAAAAAATTATAATTGATAGAGATGGAAGAAACGATTGCCTTAATAAAAAGGTGACTACACTTTAAAACCTAATTTTCAAATCTTCTAATGAATATGACATCATTGGGATTTCCCATTTTCATTCCCAATATGAAACTCAGTAAATAAAACATTCATGAAACCATTTTTTATTAAATTACTTGAAATCGAGATCATTAACCAAACAATGTTAATTGAACAACCATGTCCTATGGTACAATAGTGTGTTTACTCTTTCTTCGGATGCAATAATGTTTCTTGTTAACTTGATGATCACTTATATTGTTGATTACTCTTTATCACTCTATATATGGAATATGAGCCTTTAGAAACAGCTACAAGGGATGGTTAGAAACATCATATGGACTGGTTCAATTTATGAAAATATATTGGTCAATGTTTCTTAAAATGAGTTTATTAAACCCATTTAATTGGGAGAGCTCGGAATTAAAGACCTAGAGATTCTCTATGACGACATTATTTGGAATTTCACATTGAGGATTACATGTGATGCTACCTATGATTTTTTATCAATCGGTTTCAATCTGACACTTCTAAATGGTTATATAAATTACCTTTCTCCCACTCTTTGGGAATCCATCAAGCATTCTTTCAACCACATTATTTAGGATACTCAATGAATTATGGGAAGGGACTCCAATCATAAATGATAGTCCGCCACATGGATGTATAAACCTATAAAAAAATACTATCAGTAACCCAAATATGTTTCCACACATGTGTATCACTAAATTATTATCTCAACTACACAACACTGAGAGCCTTCATAATATTCAAACCATTCTGGAAATTCAGATGTATGGTTTCAAGGATTATGACACTCTCATTTCTAAACCCAACCATCTTAGTCAGTTTAATACCAATTATTTCTATTAGCTATAATGTTGTAGTCCCACCAGAACACCAATCTAGCTAATAAAAATTTGTACCTACTTCATTCAGCCTTCCAAATTCCACTTTTTACGGAAGAGATGGTTTCATAACATCCCCACCCAAGATCAAATTCAAAAATCATTACATAAACATTATTTTTTTCTACACTTTCTTCCTTCAAGAAGTGGAGGATAACAATCACTTGTTTGTCGAATGAACCTTTGTGCATGCCATATGGGACTACAGATGTTCAATTTTTGGCCTAAAAATTTGTAACAACATCATATTTTATGAAATCTAATAAGAAATATGAAACACAAATTTTCGTGAATAGATTCTGATACTTTTATTTTCTGAACATGTATTTATCTTTCTATATTTATGGAATGCTCAAAATAATAATGTATTCTATGAAAAACTACCCTCTCATCATATGAGATTGAACATTCTACACAAGGATGTTTAAGAGGCATCTATAGTGGAAATATTATGTATGAATAACAATATGTATGATCTGAGTACGCTCTTATTATTGGGATTTTTATGTAGACAAAGTATTCCAAAAATGATAATGTTCATTCACTATATCCCTCTAACAATCCCATGGATTATGGTTAATGTTTTTGTGGACCCTCTGACATGCCTGGACAATCAAGTTGTGGACGTGTCGTTTACACATAACTTGGACTTGTCAAAGGGTTTTGTCGTCATTTTACTGGCATTATGGTACCATATCAGACTTAATTAATAAAAATGACATATGAAACTGGTTATGTGGTCCCAAATAATTGGAACTCATTTTGGATTGAATCTTACACCGAATTTGTTTGGAAGGCCCCAAAAACAAAACAAGGGATGTGCCTTGGAGGATCCTACCTTTTTGAATTGAATGTCTCACAAACCTTTACCAATAAAATTTTCTATTCTCACATACATAAATAGTGGAAAACCACGTCATAGATATATTTTCAAATATAGTTGTCATTGAAATGACCATGATGTGGTCCTTCAAGAACACCAATTATATTGCTTCAATATTGGATGCAGATACATGTGGTGTGATGTATTCCTATGTTTATTATAATCCCTTGTAACTGTGAATTTTCTTAACCATATTTTATATATTTTATTTCTAGGAAAAGTTTTATCTGGCTCAAAATTGTTTCTTGTATCTACACCCTAGTAGTAATACTTTATATGTTCTCTTCATATAAAAATAATTATTATGTGTATATCTTTTATTTATGAAAACATATATTATTATAAATATGGTTATGAAAATTAAGGGTTACACATAATAATTATTTTTACATGAAACGTCACTAAACACACCATTATGAGTTCATCTTCTTAATTTCCAAAAGTCTTTACCCAAACAAGAATCTACTCAAAAACTGAATGGAGAAGAAGGAAAAAAGAAATTAATATATTTAAAAAAATGATATATGATGTTATAGGATTTCCTTCTAAGGATATATCATCCTCGATAAGAATACCTATGGTTACATATTGAATAACTGAGGCAAGTGAGCTCTAAACTCATCTCCTCATTTGTAATTCTCATCTTAATTCCACCCATGTCCATAGAAGATCCATAAGAGTGTAATAATTATCCCATGGATTAATTTTTCATTACCATATACTATATAAACTAGTAAATCCCCATATGTAATATTTTTCTCATGCACAACATCCATATAGTCAATGACAAGTGAAAAATCAGGCATGTACCACTAGAGATGATATAGATGAAACCCATCAGATAAACCATGGTGGCAATAAGGATGGTCAAGATAATAACCCACTATCCTAACCTGAATAGTAACATCAAAGGGTTTAACATAGAAATGGGATATGATTTGTTTATTTATCAGAAATTGGTGACCGAACCAAGGGGTATCTCTAATGATAACCAAATCACCTATTGAAAACACCAATGGTCACATATTGTGGCCAATATAAGAGTTCTTCCCACTCTTAGTTATCATCATTATCTTTTGAATTAGTTTCACTCTCTCAAACACATCCTTAACAAAACAAGACCCCCCCCCCCCAGTTTGGCCTCACCAACCACTTGTTAATAATGCGATGAAGGAAATGGCCTCCTATAATGATCCTCATAATGTTCTATCTGAATAAAATCCTTGTAAATATTAATTTAGGAAAACTAAACTAATGAAACATGATCATAACATGATCCACCGAAGTCTGGAACATAATATGAATGAATATCCACTATTTTGGGATTGTCTACTTTGACTATCCATATATAACACCATAATATTTTGTGAATTATTATTTTTTATTTAGTTTATTATTTTGATATTTTTCATTTCACACGTAACTGAATATTTCATAAGTTAAATTAAATAAAAAAATGTGGATAGCATTATATGAAAATACTATTCATCATTACACTACACGCAACACATAGATATCATTGAATTATACACCAAACTAAATTCTTCTTGTATTACACATAATAATGAGTCCCTTCAAAAACATTTGTTATAGGAAAGGCCTAGATTTAATGAAATATGAAATTCTTTTAATATTGTTTTTAAAATATTATTATATCTACCCAAAAATAGTTTAAATGGAAGTTAAAAATAAGATTATATAATATTTAAAAATATTATTTGTAGATTAAGATTATATAATCATGTGGTAAAAACTTTTTCAAAATAATGAAATTACATTTCTACGAAAAATATTTTCCTATGTATAAAGACAATTTTACCTCAATATATCAAACAACCCACATGTTTAATATTTTAAATAAAATATATATATTTTACTTTCCTTAAATATTTATGAAACTCATATAGTTTTTTATAGGAATAAGATAAGTATAAATCTAAATTTATGAATAAAAAGAAGCATTTTTCTAAAAGACAATTTTACCACCTTTTAATGGAGAATCCATTTTAAATATGATTTTTTACATTTTTAAAATATATATTTGAAAAATTAGACATTATATTTCAAGGTGTAATATCAAAATTTTCTATTTTTGGTATTTTCTGAGAAGTATAATTTTTTAATGAATAATAAAAACACTGTATTTTAATTCAACGATTTTTTATATAATTTATTTATTTAGTTAAATATTTTTTTAAATTGAATGTAAAGTATAATTATATCAATTATAAATAACATGACAAAATTTAGTTAATTGGAATTAAATTCACATTGAAATTGGAAATAGATACATTTCATGCTTTTGGACCATTCTGCTAAAAACCCCGCTATCGTGACATGTCTACGGGGTATATTTCAAATTATTTTCTACCAATCCTATAATATAAATTTTATCAGGCTTATTACATAATTTTAATAATAATAATTTATAATTTATAATAATTTTAGCTTATTTTTTGTCTGTAAATATTAGTGAATTTGATTAAAATTAATTATAGTGATTCAAAGACAAATCAAATTCACAATGAACTAAACATTAAACGTAAGGCCCATAAAAACCTTGAACCATTTAAAAATCCATTGGTTCGTCACATTGTGAACCTATCCTTCCATGGATTGTTTTTGGACCATTATTGGAGAAATATTAAATGGAAAAAAATTGGATGGTAATCCGTTTTCAAAAAATTACAAGATTACCACTCCTCTTCGACATGAAAAGGCACTCACCCCTCCAAAATCATTATACCTATAAAGATTTTTTTCTATAAACAACCCTGACCAAATATACTCCCAACATACCTATCTTAATCCAATAGTCCTATCATTGTTAATAAGTCCAACCAATGAATCACTTTGTGTAAAACCCAGAGGAGTATCCCAAAGAATTGGTAATATCATTCCACACAGTAATTTGATTTATTTTTGTTCTCCAACTCATAAAATCATATTATTTCATGATTATAAAATAAACTTTGTATAATAAATATATTGAGAAGTTTCTTATTATAATTTATGTTCTTATACTTACACACAAATCCGTCTAGTGGGTAATGAACTTGTCATTCATGTACACAGTAAACTACCGCCTATTGAAACAATGTCGTTCAATGTTCCGTTAAAACCTATCATGGTTGGAAATTATGATAGAAACTCTATTTTTATGATATATATATATATATATATATTTATGATCTATTTATCATTATATAATAAATATATAACAAAAACCTTCATGACCTCAATTTTTAGAATATATAATAATTTTATTTAGGGATGTTTGGACTACTAACTCCTCAAAGAGATGTGATTCATTCACACCTTACATGAAATGTATTAAGAGTGTGTATAGTTTATATATATGATATATATGAAACATTAATCATACTTTAACTATATATATAATTACACTCATATATTTCCCTTTCCTTCACTCGTTCAATAAGATGTTAAAACAGAAACAATGTTCATGCATATGTACAACCTACCGTCTATAAGAAAAATGTATTCCATTTTTTATTTATATAATATATATAATATTATAAATACATATAAAATGAATATATATGATATTTATACAATGTTTTTCATTTTTCAGATATATAAATCATCAATCATCATGATTATTTATGATAATTCTTCCATTGATAAAATCATCTGATACATATCTCAAAATACTCATGAATTTTATTATCCTATAGTTATATAACATATCTTCATGCATTAGAACCATTTTACACTATTGGGTTCTTATGATAATTAGTAAAATGTTTTATTGAAAATCCTATATTATTTCTTTTTTCGGTAAGAAATTTCTGTTCTTTCAAAACATTATTTTCCAAAAATGCTCTCAATTTTTAACAATTATATTATTTTCTTTAAATTAATTTTTTACACATGTTTTATCATTTTATAAAAAAATTTCAAAATGAATATTATTTATTTTCATATCAAGGAACTTTTTTCATCTTTTTAGGTTCGAAAGAAATTTTCTTCACTTACAAACTTACCCATCATCATGACTGTCATTTCCATAGAGATTCCATTGTACATTTACAATGTTATTTTTAAAGAAATAATTATCTAACAATTATAGAAATTATTCAATATAATTTTGTTTTCACATATAAAAAGATTTTAAAAATGATTTATTTTAAAAAAAATTATTTGATTTTCAATGATTCTATTATCTGTTTGAAAATTTTTATTTTCCATGATAAGGATTTAATTAGACTAAATATTTAATTATATGTTTTCAAATATATCCTCAAAAAATATCTTTTGAATATGTTTTCAGTACTTCTTTATGAGTTTTTAGGGGTTTTTTCCATGAAAATGTTTTTCAAAAATATTTTCAAGCTTCCCTTAAAATTTCTTAATTCTATTTTAAAAGAAAAATGGTTTAAAAATTATTTATTATTTAAGAATTATTTTTTGTTGTTGACAATTTAGTGTCCTCATAATATGGGTTAAATGACACTATAAATATTACATTATTAGAATGTTATTTATAAATGGATTTAAAAAATGGATTTTAAAAGATTGTCTATTTCCCTTATGATATGTTTTATGTTCTCTTTCAAAATCCTTCTCCATTTATGATGACATAATTTTTTATTGTTATTATTTACAATGGATTTGATCAAATTTTAACAATCATATTTTTTTCATCAATGGTTTATGTTTTGATGGAATGATGTCTACCGCACGCATTTCTCTTTAATGGGTTATATTCTTATGAAACAAGCATTTTTCATGGGATATGATTTGATGATATTATTATGAAACCTATCATTTTCCACATGTTAATATATGATTACATGTTTATGAAACTGATTTCAGGTCATGGGTTATCATATTTTTGTTTATGATTTTTTGGAACATGTATGTATGAATTTCATATGATATGGGGTGTATATATATCTCTCTCCAATGAATTTCGTAAATAATTATATCAAATTTTATAATTATGGAAAACAAGTCAATAAACTTGATAAAAATAGGAAAGAGGCGGATCATAACACAAAATGGAACATATGTGTGTCCTGATCTACTCTTGGGAGATGCAGAAACATAGTCCCTCATAAGGAATGGATTGATACAGGGGATGGTGGTGTTTCTCTGCCCATATGTGTAGTCCCCATGAAGTTCCTTGATAAGTTTTTTACAATTATTCTAGACTTATAATGAATTATGTTACATGTTTAGGTGTATAAAAAAATTCTTTATCGTATTGATTAAAATTCTCACGTGGATCATGTTCCTGATTATTTTTTGATTCGTGTCTTTTGAATATCTAATCTTTATGTCATGCCTTAGTATTATGTGTTTTTATACTGGGAATACTCTTCAAATGTTATTATCATCTTATTATACTCTTATTCTCATGTTCTAATCATGTATTTCCTTTTCATTCCCTTACTGAGTTTTAAAGATCGCCCATTTCTAATTAGTCCATTCCCCATATTATAATGAATAGTTTTAAATAAGGGTATTAATGATGGTGATCAATAAAGGAGAGGTTGATGACCATTAACAAAACTAGAAAAATGTATTTCATGATTCCAAAGATGCTAAACAATTTTACTCATCGGGATTTTATTTTTGTAATGTTATGATTATTGATCTAAATTTATTTAATATTAATTTATAATAATCATGGATTGTTATACCATTTGTCTGGGGATTACACACTCTGTCCAATATTATGTGAGTTAATAGGCCATTGGTATTAATTGAAAAATCCATATGTATAACGTTTTTCTCTTTGAGGAATTATTCACAAGGTAACACAATTAAAGAAAAAAATCATGGACATAAAGTATTCTTTGATAAACTACATATTGATTCTTACAAATTAGTAACATGTGTGAATAAATTTTTTACGGATCAAAAATCACCCATAAAACAACAAGTCTCCTTGAGGTCACCGTTTCAAAAAATTAGATCATGAAATCCTCCCACTTCTAAATTTTCATTGAATTGGATAGACCAATCCTGTTTAATGATGGTTCTTGTTATTAATGTAACACCCTAAGAATTTCAAATAGTAATTATATTTTATTTAAATATTTATTCTAATACATTCTTAATTATGACTTTCATAAAAACATTATTCTTTGTTTTATTAAAATATATTCTTTATTTAAAATTATTTCTTTATATTTTATGTTTTTAATAAATTATTATTATGAACAAAGTATATTTTTTTACATATTTTTTTTCATGTGTTTGATATTTTTATGATAATAAAGGGTAATTTTTTTAATGAAAATTATTATTATTAATATAATATATTTTGTTTATAAATGTTTGAAATTATAAATATATATATAGTTATATTAATATTAAAAACCAATTATATTTATATATATTAAAGTTAAATTATTTGAACATATTAAAAAAATGTTGCAACATTTAAATAACTTTTATAGATATATATATATATAAGCGCCACTTAATTTTAATGAAACATAACTTTTTTTTTAAAATGAATGAAGTAATATCATAATATTTTAATTATTCATTGAAAAAACATCATGATGATATAATAACCTATTAATATAATAAAGTATAATATAACAGTAATGATGGGTTTGAAAAAAGATGGATAAAAATCAATGATGATTATATAAGACGTGAGAGATATGAAGTGTGTAAAAAACACAAAACGTTAATGATAAAAATAATATAATACAAAATGAAAATAAAAAATATATATGCGTGAGATGCAAACTAAATTGAGAAAATGTGTAAGAGGAGAGAGATAATGTGGGAGTAGATGAAAAACGAAATTTCATAATAAATTAAAAAAATAAGAAATTTTTTTTCTTAAAATATAAATTATATAATTACCAATATATATTTAATATGTGTTACTTTATTAATAGAACAAACACTGTATATATATAAATTATAAAAAAACTAAAATATATAAATATATATTTATACAAAATTATAAAACAAATTATTTAAAAATAAATAAAATTAATTTAATATTTTTAAAAGGGTGAAACGAGTAAAAATAATAATAAAATCGTATAAAAAATACAAATAATTTTTAAATAAGAATGTAAATTAATGATGAATTGTGGAAAAATTGGTGAACTATGATTTATTGATGAATAAATAAATGACCCATACTAGTTAAAAATTGTTAAAGATAATATATAAATATTGTGTAATGAATGAACGATGGATATGAGTCTTTATTTCGTTTTGAATTAAAAAATAAAGTAATAATACAAATAACCCACGCATAAAGAACC
This sequence comes from Viscum album, assembly GCA_963277665.1. NCBI lineage: Eukaryota > Viridiplantae > Streptophyta > Magnoliopsida > Santalales > Viscaceae > Viscum > Viscum album. The sequence continues at coordinate 1,003,854,921 of OY728119.1, read as the reverse complement.
TTCCTTTTTTATGAATAGATTCTTGGGACAACTCCTCCTTCATGTTAATAAAACACGAAGTCATACCACTTTCTTTGATACATGTTTTTATGCTAGCATCAGATCACCCTTTTCCTTTCGATTTCCACTATCAAGTTAGGGAATTTCATTATTTTCATTTTTTTAAACATTTATGTATAAACAATATATATATATATGTATACATTTGTATAAAACTATATCTTATTAGTCCAAATTACACATATGATAGGACTACCTATTTTAAATAATTATCCCCTCAAATCTTATGGTTGCAAGGGATTCATGTTTTCAAACTACATATATACATGTGTGTGAGTATATGTATGTATATATATATACACATATACATGAATACAAATAAGAACGCATTAAGTGGATTTGTTCTTTATCATTTACATAGAAGATATAAATGGTATTTATCCATTACCAAACTATTGTTTAATGATTTCTTTATGAATAATTTATTATAATAACCTTGTTTACATAATTGCATGTGATAATTGTTATTATTTTATATGTACTAATGGGTCAAGTTGTTATTTCTTGTGTTAACTCAAATTTGAATCTCTTAGCATCTCATGCATGAATATTTAGGGCCATCATCTATCTCATGTGAGGTATTTCAAGCATCTCATGCAATCTTTCACTTAAACCCATGTTTAATGTAATTACGATTTTCAAACAAAAGTGTGTTTTTCCAAGTATGGGATTCTCCCAAAAATGATTCTAAAACCATTTGGGGAAATGGTGATGACAAAAGGATGATTGTTTTCTTTCTAAGAAAATAATATTATGTATGTATTTTGGAAATGATTTTGGGTAATAAATAAGAAATTCATTTTTATGGCAAAATGATTTCAAAATTGGCACTAGTGAGTTTTGTGGCGTTATGGGGAGTGAACGCATAAGTCCTAGTGAATACTATTGGTCATATGAATGGATTTTAATAATGGTCTTCCATGTATTATTAATGAACCATTACAAAATAATAATTTCAAAGGATAAATCCCACCTACTTTTAAACATAATTATTTTGTGAAATACTGTTTTCCTATATATATTCATGTATATTTGAAAATATATTTTTGATATTTATATTTCTTTCAAGGGATGATTTAACATATTTATCATTTGTTTTGGAACCCCTTATTGGGCATTTTATGGTCACCCAATGTATTATAAACACTTTTCATGTTTAGCATAATTGTTGCATTGAAACTTTGTTGTCGAAGCAACAAGTTGAAGAATCATTGTATTCGATTTGTATATTTTTGTTGAAATATATGTTTGGTATCTAATTTTCCTGAATCTAGATTGGTAAAAGGCCCTCTGTTGAAGTTAATGCTATGTATATATTCATGTTTCCTGTATAAAAAAAAGTACAGAATATTTTTTAGTCCTGAACCTGGGTTTTGGGTTTAGCTCGTTATAATTAACCCTATTGAAGGAATCCCATTAAGAAACAAATCCAAAAATGTCCATCATCATCGCTATCCACAAGAACTATTTCCTGAAGTCATGGTACATATGTGTATCTCTCTAATATATGGCCAATATAGAGTTATGGAAGTATCTCATAAACTCCAAAGCTAATGAATCTTTAACTAAAAATCTCCCATATAAAATGACCACATTCCCTTCATCCAATGATATCCTTGGTATCAGATCACCTTGAACTAGTTATTCCTGCTTCATACCACACATTGGGTTAGTATCCTGTCCAACCATTACTCATTATATCATAGAATATATTATCCCTATTATTGTATATTTCCTTCATTCATGATCCTAAAAATTATCCACCCTCCACTCATTCAACAATTTCATTGGGAATCACTTCTCCTCATAAGGATACTCTCCACGATCCTTCTCCACCTACATCATAAATGTAAAATAATCCAAAACAATGTAAAAATTCACTTGTGAATAAATAATTTTAATGACGAACATATATAGATAACATACCCAAATTCCCAATCACATATTGACATACTAAAATTTCAATTCATAACAGAGAATATTGTGGTCAATGTAGAATCAAATCCTCTCACTGAATAGATATTGTCACCAACACATCTATGTTTAGACCATTGATGTTAGATCCATGTTATGAGTATGATAGTTTCATGCATGAGTTCATAGATATTATAAAACATAATTACTAACATATCCATATATATCCTCCCATATCACAATCTCATTTTTGATACATCATATTATATAGAATAATAGATTATATGATCGATAAGTGTTACTACCAGAGCATTAGTAAACCTCTATTTCAACTCCACAAATTCCACCTATCATTTCCCTAACTAATGGAACTTCACTGACATTTTTTCAACATAATATTATGTTTTTAGAAAATGGATACTTCATTAAAAAATGTTAGCAATATACCAGTAATCCAAGAAATCTACAGATCATGCACTTGTTTCGTGGATATATCTAGGACAACACACTAACTTCTTCCTCTAACTCCATAGATATAACAATACTAGACACCAGATTCCACATGATAATATTATATATAATCCAAATGTTACACTCCAACAAATTTCTATAAATCTAATGAACTTGTAGAATACTAAAGTATATTTCATGTTTTATAGAATGATACTCTAGAATCAGATAGTATATGAGGATATCCTAAATGAACACCATGATGAATGATTCTAGGTAATTGTGAAATGAATTTTTCATGAGATCCATGAAAATTTTAGCTATGTATTCCATTCCAAAAATAATCACTAAATACTCATATAACTCATACCTACTTGAAAACCCCATCTTTGGGGATGTCGTTGCCTCTAACCCATGGAAGGTGATACCGAGATCAATGATCAGTCATGGAAACCCCATAGAGTCCCCATAACTGAAAAAATGATTCATCTATCTTTGAAAAAATGTTTATTATTTAATGTTAGATTTTTCAGCTTCCACAATCCAATGTAAATTATAATTCTACACTTTATTTTCTAGGTGATCAATATTGGTTCACCCCATATTGATGTACTCATCATGATAAATCATTTCCATTATAATTTAGTAATAAATACATTATTATCTATCTTATTTAATAAAGAGATATAGAATAGGGTATTAAAATTGGTTATTCCCTTAACATGGTCTCTATCTCAACAACAATCCATAAATTAGGGGAGTCTCTTTTAATTCATCTTGAATTATTTATTTATCTGGATCCACAACTAGAGTATAAGTATAATGGGTTTCCTCAAATACAACAAATATTTCCAAGCCCTCCATATGTGTTGTTATAATTAAGATCATACTCAAGTCTTTATGAGCTCAACCTTCTCCTATTTCCCACTCTCAATTCATCCTTCACTTCTCTCCCTTCTTAAAATTAAATTACACAGATCTATGATAGCAATCAGTGTGACCTCAAATGCTTTTAGGCAAGTCCATATATAGATTCACATCGATTATCATTATTTAAAATTTCAAGAAGTATTATTGTGGTCCATAATAGGGAATAATCTGTTGAAAAATATGGACATTGCTAAACAAAAAACACATTTATACCCTATAATTTATCAAGAGAAGAAAAATCAAAGGATAGTAAGGAAAATAAGTAAACTATAATAATTAATATTATATATTTAAATAAATAGGAACCACCAATATCAAACATGTAAATAGATAATATAAACATGATCGAGATCATAACTTGAAAAGTAGGTTTTTCATAACCACTATACAATAGAATATATTCTACACCATAATCATGGCCTACCTTAGTTTTTTTTACTCTCCATGATAAGCCTAACTCACATTAGTCATCATCATCAAGGCCTACTGTTTAAGACCCCGGTCATATCCCTAGTTTCCTAACTATGTCTACTATACCCTATATGGATTGAAACCACTTTTCTATAGATAAAAACTAATAAATCTTCCACTTTTCATAGTATTTATTAAAATAATTTTGAATAATGTTATAGACTATATTATAGGGACATATATTTCCACAATTGATTCACTATAGGACTCCTCCTGAGTTGGATGATTAAGACATACTCTACTCGACCTACATTCCAATAGCCTATTATACCTTCCCACAATTTTCCATTATTCTACAAGAGGTGTCTCAGATTTCAATAGTAGTAGTTCCACAAGTCTATGTAATGAAAAATGAAACGAAACCACCTTCTCTATCCTATTATATAACTTTCTCTATCTTCAAGGACATACATATGACTTAATATAAATCATTAGGCCAATTTTCTATATCTATCATCTAATCTCTATTATTATAATAATATAAACTTCATGGGTTTTAACACCTCATATCCATTCATGATAAGAGTAAACAAAGAATACTTGTGATGTTTTCTAAGTAATTAAACAATTTCACACTTCTTTATAGAGTCCCATGAACTCATGTTATTTCTCAAACATCATATTTCCTAAAGATTGTACATTGAGGAAGATTCCAAGAACATATCCCATGTGAGACCCTCTCACCTTCCTTCTTATAGTATATCATCCTACAAATATTCAACATATCCCTATAGTATGAAGGTAACAATATTATCTTACTATTACTTTATGGTGTATATTAAGAAAAATATCTTCTTGAAAATCAAAACAGAATACATAGTTTCAGGAAGAAATATAATCTCATAAATGGATGGAGGTAACATCAGTTTAAATTCAACAACATAGTTGGCCATAATCCTGGTGACTTCCCCCACCATGGAGCGAAAAACAACAAATTTCAATCCAATAATGTGATCCTTACACTAGAAATACATTAGTAGGTGGGTGAGAACTCTCTGCAACACCCTACTTCATAAATGGTTGCCCATGTATCCTTGTACATGGCTACATCTAGTATTACAAAGTGTTCACATTTAGAACATTTAAAATAGTTTGTAATAGGTGTGTGGGACCACCAATGGTTTTACAAATGAGTGTACCTATAAACCATGGTATTACCCACCTATAGATGTCCTATGTATCATAAATACATGTTAGTCACAACATCATATGTATATATATAAACTAACATAACATAGGATAAATTCAAAATTTAACTAATTAATTACATCAAATATATGTCACATTTGCTTGGAAAGATAGATATTTCATAATATAGGGAAAGATTATGAAATAGATGGCACAAATCAGGGAACTATATTTAAGAACTAACATAGTAACATCCTGGTTCTGGTTACTGCCCAAAGGTTCCCCATACATGTTTGTTCACATGGCATCATGCATATTACCCTAAACTCTAAAGTCTACTGACTAGCAGCGAGGGCCTTGCCTATGATGGTGGAGAAACTTTGCCCTCATTGGCTAAGTAATACCGTGTAATCAAACAAGAAATAGTGTAGAAAGTAGTAATAATACCATTCAATAAGTAAAAAGTGGAAGAATGAGAATATATAATGACTGGAACATATATATAAATAATGATTCATGTTACAAGTATCTTGTAAAGCTCCCAAAAAAGTCACAATGTAGGAATACAGTACTTCAACGAAGTACAAATAAAAAACAATAAATAACACCAGAACCATCACAAGCCTTAGCTTGGTCCCAAACTCTAAATCTCCACAGTGATCATGAAGTAGATTGGTGCTTGTCTGTATATATACCTCCAAAAATATATTCTTTTTTGGAACAAATTCATAACATAATTAGGGTATGACACGATTCCCTATTGGAAACCACCTAAATATTTTGGCCAAACTATCAGTGAATATATATGGTATACAATATAAAAAATGAATAAATAAAAAATGATGTACTAAAAAGTAAGAAATCCATCAGTTTCAACAACATCATTTACATTTACTAAAATAATCAACAACAAAAAATAAACCCTCTGGGAATGTTCACATAGTATAACCCCTCTGGTTCAACCTATAAAAATATGATATAACAACCCTCTTGGTATGCTCACACAGTATAACCCCTTTGATCCCTTGAACAAAAATACTCTCTGAGGAAGAACTCAACGCCAATTCCCCATTTGGTCATGTAATTATATCTACAGACACTATGAGGGTGCACTCAACATTAATCACACCTATGGTCTCACAACCTGAAAAGTACAACAGACACTCTGGGAAAGTTCCCAGTGTCTATTTACCCTTTGGTCTACCTACACCAGGTTCCCATAGCCATGTGTAAGATAATAATTCCCAAACGATATCCAATATCCAATGTAAATAACAATATAATACTTGTCTAAATAGCTACAAAATCATGGCATAATAAATTTATATAATATCAGTCCAACCTAACAGAAGTAGTCATGGAAAACAGAGCATCCTTACAAGAAAATCTAGACACAACATCCATTATCATATCAAACATGGGAAAACATATCCATAACAAGGTAATTAAACCTATTTTCAAAAAAGAGACCTAAATCATGCTATCAAGCCATATCATGAATTAAAGTGATAGATTCCGAAAATAGGAAATACCCTAAACTATAGTATTGGGACCTTTTTCACAAATAAATACATGAAAAACTACAGAAAAGAACAAACCACCTACATCAACGTTGTACGATCGAAATATTTAAACCTCAGCATTTGAATCAACCTAGAACATCGTAGATATAAAAAAATGTCAAAAACGTTCAACCATGGATATATCAGGAAAGATTAGGAAACAATAGAAGAAGATCTAGGAGAAAGAATAACTCACTGTGGAAATTCCAACGTAATCTATGGTGGTTGATCCAGAGCACGGACGACAGGTCGGGGGCTCAGAAAATAATCATCGTTACCTATCACTCATAGATGAGATGAATCCAGAAGAAGGTTGTTCTATAAAAGATACACAATCATTGTCTAATCTAACAAATAAAAAGAACTACACGACCTGTTCATTTAATGTACACGTCGTGTTCATGCGTTAACTAGACTCTGCTTTTGACTGTCTCCAGGCCACCCCACACAGCCATGTACATGGCCATTATATAGCTAGTACATAGCTACCTGCGACAACCAGGTTCACAAACTTTACTCTAATGTACATGGTTTGAACACCTTAAATTTCAAAGAAAAATCATTTTTTTCGCAAAAAAAAATAAATAAATATCCATACCATAAAATGAGATTTTTGTTATTACATTCTCCCACACCCATAAAGAAATTCATCCTTGAATTTCCTTAAGAAGGTGATGAAGGGGAATTATAGTGACCTGAGACTTTTCGTACATTACTATTATATCATTTTAAAGATAAAAAATAGAATAGTATTAGAAAAATAGGATCCAAAGGTTTAGTGTCTTGGGAAAACTTGGACCACATAAAACAAATACTACATCAAGAATAAAAATTTATTTAATTTATTCTTCTCTACCTTCTTATTGGGACTTGTCCACTCCTTAGTACATGTAGCCACCTAAGGATATACATATAAAGGGGTGAGCTAGAATCCCAGTAAGAGGGTATAAATGAAAAATATAGAATGAGTGAGCCTAATCATGACATAGGCAAAAGATCACGAACATGAGAGGAGCATAAATAAAAGACTTGAAATGTGGAAATGCATAAAAATGAAACATCATGTCTTAGCAGTTAACTACCATATATACTTGTGAACCACAAAAGAATATTGTTCACACATCATTTCACGTTTAATCATGAGATTCATCCCTTTACACAATGCATTGGATTGCTGTATAATTTCGGGCCCACCCATCAATTAAAAACATTCATATTGCGTGATATAATTCTGGGCGCACCTGTTACATCCTAACATTATCATTATCATGGTTTCCATAAGGAACATACATCAAAAGTGAACATAACTAACCCATGTTAAGTAATGGGTTTCATCTCATAATAATACATTCACAAGCATTGGGTTCTGAAAAGAGATAGGGGACAACATACTTGATACAAGAACCATCAATCTTGAATGAGATGTAAAAGGTGTGTTCTTGAAAGAAGAGTTGTTTTGGAGAACATTTGGTTTTTCATAAATACCAGTGACAAACATGTATATCCCTAAAGAGTAAAGATAATGATGAAAAAAAAATTTTATGGATTAACCATATCAAAAAGAGTGAAAGGGGGAGAACCTGAAGGATGAAATTTGGGATTAAGAATTTCCCCTTACCTTGTATCTGAATGCTTCCTTCTCTTTAATGTACTGCATACTGACATTATATTAATTAATTAGAAAATCCAGATCCTTTAATGCATTAATAGGGTTCATTCTGGTTTCATTATTTCATTTTATGTTCCTTTGGATGACTTATAGAGTTTAAAAACATTGTTCGGGGATGTTCGTTTTTATGGTTTTTCTTGGGTGGTTCAGTTGTATTCATAAATTGATGTTTGGGTAGAACATGGATAATCATCCAGAAATAATATTACATGTCACTAATGATATTACATGAGTTTTAATGATCTTATAATTAATTATATTAGATCCATGTGGATGAATCATTACATAATAATTAAATGATGGTTATTTTGGTCAATATGGGCGGTTTTTCGATCACAACGAACTTGTTTTAACTTATCACTTAATAATATGGCCATAGGATATTTCCAGAAAATTAAATAGGAAATAATAAATATAACATATTCCAGTTCAACCATAAAAATGTTTCCATGACCAGACCCTAAGGTAGAAATGGAAGAAGAAAACATGTCATTCTTGAAGGTGATAAATTAATACCTCACGAACAACGTTCTCGTTAATAAAATACAAGGAAGAGGGAAAGGGGGTTGGATGATATAATATTCCATTATAATCATAAATTTTAATTATATGTATAATACTGGAGTTACAATACCATTTTGATGAAGATAGGTGGGGAGAGATCAAAAAACGAACTTGAACATGAAAGGAAATTAAAGGAGAAGATGGAGAGAAATTACCTCATGAATCCTTCTCTTGAGAAAATCCATAAGGGACAAAGCATGGTATTTTTATGAGACTAGAAGCTCTTGGACATGTTTGAGGGGATAGGGAAGGTGTTTGGGAAGATTTTAGAGATGTTTTGGAGCTTTAGAGGTGTGAGGAAATGAGGGTGTGAAGGCTGGCTTTTTTAATGAAGAGGAGTGGGGTTTCCTTAATATAAAATTCATTAGTTTATTAATTTCCCAAAATAAAAGTAATAGTGAGTCTTTAATGACCAAGAAGAGTAGTTTTATCATGTGATCCCGTACCAAGTGGGCTTACATCAGCAAAACATCATCGATGACTCAATTAATCCATTATTTAGTAGTAATTGTGAATTATCAGATTCTATTATTCATCAAAAATTAAAGTATTTCGGAAAAATCCCTAAAAATTTACCACTACCAATTTTTGATGTGTATAATCCAAAAATGAATTTCATTTTTCAAAAATTATTTTCTAAATATTATTAATTTAATATTTAATTAATATCCTAATTTACTTAAAAAGAGTTATTATGATTAAAACTGATTTTATAGTGCTTTCAAAAATTACGTAGGGTCTTATAAAATTATCTAAAAACTATAAGACATCTAATTGATAAATAATGAATAAATTTTAAGAAAATACATTTTCCTTTAAATTAATTAATTAGTTATAATTAATTATTTATGACTTACAAAATTCCAAAACGTTTACTAAGGTCAAATTGTCACTTTCTAAGATGTATAAATATTATTTAATTATTCATTGGTAAGGTTACTCTTATGTTGGATGATTAACTATTCATAAGGGTCATATTACTATTAATAAGGGTGTGTTACTATTCCTACGGTTATGTGACTATTCATAGAAAATTATTTTTGATTCATTAGACTCCAAAAATCATCTTGAGCACAACCGTGTATGTCGGATTTTTAAAATTCCAAACACAGAAGAGAAAAAATTATGTTTAAAGGTCACTTATTACTTATTAGTTAATTATGTTGTGTTTTCATGTTATTTTATGACATAAATATAAGAAGGGAATTTCTACTGAAAAACTTTGGGTCATTACATTCTTCCACCCTTAATAAATTTCACCCCCAAAATTTCACATTACAAAAACAGGTGAGGGTGTTTCTCCTTCATTTCCTCTTTTGGTTCCCAAGTTGATTCCTCAAAATTATTGTTCCTCCACAACACTTTGACAATATGGGTTGTGTTGTTGCATAGAACCTTATCTTTCTGATCTAGAATCTATACTGGCTGCTCCTCATAGGAGTGATCATCTTCCAGCTGCACCACCTCTGAGTTTAGTACATGTGAGGGGTATGGTATGTACTTCCTTAGTAGTGATACGTGAAGCACATCATGAAAATTATCCATATTTGGTGGAAGTGCAAGACGATAGGCCACGGCTCCTATGAGCTCAAGGATTTAAAAGGGGCCAATATACCTTAGGATTAGCATCCTATTCTTCCCGAATCACATGACTCTCTTCCAAAGAGATATTTGAAGGAATACTTTATCTCCAATGTCAAACAAGATGTCCCTTCAAAGGTTGTCAGCATAGCTCTTTTTCTGACTTTGAGTAGCTTTGAAGTGTTTCGGGATGACTTGAACCTTCTCTGTCATCTCTTGAACAAGATCGGGTCCATGTAGCTTTCTTTCTCCAACTTCATCCCAATAGGTTGGAGTTCTACATCGCATTCCATACAGAGTTTCATATGGAACCATCTGGATACTAGAGTGGAAGTTATTATTTTATGGGAACTCAGAAAATGGGAGATGATGATCCCAACCACCTTTGAATTCAAGAGAGCAGGCTCTTATAATATCTTCAAGCATCTGAATAGTCCCTTCAGACTAGCCATCAGTTTGGGGGTGTTAGGTCGTGCTGAAATTTAATTCAGTACTGAAAGAATGATAAAGTCTCTTCCAGAACATAGATGTGAACCTTGGATCACAGTCAGAGACAATTGAGATTGGAACACCATGTAGTTTCACCACTTCTTTCACATATATCTTTGAAGTTGTTCAAGTGATAGATCTTCTAGAATAGCAATAAAATGGGTAGTCATGGTGAGTTGATCAACCACAACCCATATCTAATTATTTCCCTTAGATATCTTCGGGAGACTAATGAAAAAGTCCAAAGTAACATTTTCCCAATTCCACATGGGTATAGGTAAAGGTTACATCATACCCATGGACTTTTGTCGCTCATCTTTAACAAGATGACATACCAAGAACCTTGATATATATTCCGAAGTCTCATTCTTCATGTTATTCCACCAGAAGTGTTCTCGGAGATCATGGTACATCTTGGTACTCCCATGATGGATAGGGAAATTTGATCTATGGGCATTATCCAACAGCTCCATCTATTTTCCGGGTGATGAAGGCACACAAATCCGCGTTCCAAACAGAATCACACCATCACCATCGATATGGAACTCTTACAGCTTCCCTTCCTTTACTGCATTCACCCTCTTTTGTATCTCCACTTCATCCCTTTGTGCTTCTTTAATCTTCTCCTAGATGGATGGTTTCACAATCATTTGGTCAAGGTAGGATGTATCCCTTACCCTTATTATTTCCAAATCCATACTTTTCATATCTAAAAGGAGAGGGTCTTTCTCAATCCGTAACATGGATAGAGTAGCGGGTTCTTTTCTGCTTAGAGAATAAGCTACCTTGTTCGCCTTTCCATGATGTCAGTGAATAGAGAAATTTTAATCATTGATTAACTCTAACCATCTCATTTGATGCATGTTGATCTACTTTTTTGTGAATATATACATAAGGATCTTGTGGTCGGAGTATATGTCACACATCTCACCATAAAGGTAGTGCCGCCAGATTTTCAAGGCCAAAATCACGGCTGCCAGCTCTAGATCATGCGAAAGGTATATCTTCTCATGGGTCTTTTACTACTGTGAGGTGTAGGCTATCACATTATCATTTTAAATGAGTAAAAACCCCAAGCCTTTCTTTGAAGTATCACCGTATATCACAAAACATTCTCCACTTTTTGGTAGAGCGTGTACAGGTGCAGTGATCAGCCTTCTCTTTATCACCTTGAAACTTCCCTCACATTCTTCCATCCAGACATCCTTTACCCCTTTCCTTGATAACATAGTTAGCGGGATTTAAAATCGTGAGAAGTTTCCCACAAAACGTCGGTAGTACCAAACTAATCCAATAAAACTACGGATTTCGGTGACACTATAGGGCCTGGGACATTCCTAAATCACCTTTGTCTTTGAAGGATACACATAAATTCCCTCACTTGTGATCACATGTCCCAATAATGTGACTTGCTTAATCCAAAAGACATACTTTATTAACTAGGCATACAACTTATCCTTTATTAATGTCACCAACACAAGTCTTATATGTTCTTCATGTTCTTCCTTGCTCTTGGAGTAGATGAGAATATCCTCGATAAACACTACCACAAATTTTTTGACATAATTTCTAAAGACTATGTTCATCAAATCCATGAATATTGAAGGTGGATTAGTATGTCCTAAGGGCATCACCAAAAACTCATAGTGCACATACCTTGTACGGAAGGCAGTCTTCTCAATATCTTATTTCTTCAGCATTACCTGATGATATCTAGAACGAAGATCCGCCTTTGGGAAGTATTGAGCTCCACTTAACTGGTCGAACAAGTCATCAATCCTTGGGAGATGATACTTTTTCTTTATGGTGATCTTGTTGAGTTCCTAATAATCATTACACAACTGCATTGTTCCATCCTTATTCTTCACAAAGAGAACTGGTGCACCCCAAGGTGATGCACTAGGGCGTATGAACCCTTTGTCCAGATTGTCTTGAAGCTACTTCTTTAACTCTTCCAGTTCGATATGAGCCATCCTATAGGGAAACATCAAGATAAGAGTAGCTCAAGGTATGAGTTCAATTGAGAACTCTACCTCATGATCTGGGGGAATTCCTGGTAACTCTTCGGGAAATACATCGCAGTATTCCCTCACAGAGGGCATTTACTCATGTTTTGAACTTTCCTTCAACTCAAACATTTGGGAAAGGTATGCTTCTTCATAAAGAATCAACACCCTCACAATTTCATGATTTTTCAAAAGAGATTCATGATCTTCCTTGAATTTGTAGAGGATAATGGGATGGATTAGAATATGAAATGATATTTCCTTTTCCCGATAGTTGATATGTGCTCTATATAACGATATCCAATCCATTCCCATTATATCGTAGAATTCCACCAAGGGAAGTATTACCAGATTTTCAAGAATAATATTTCCACATACGCAAATAGGAGAAGAGTTAAACACTTGGGTTGCAATGATTGCACCACATGGTGTTTTTACAGATATCTCTACTTTAAGGTTTCGGGGCTTCAATTATATAGTTCTTATAAACATGCAAGATATAAAAAAATTCATATTACCAGAACCAAATATGACCTTTTATATTCTTGAGTGAATAATAAGTGTACCTTGTACAACATCATTATCATGCTCCACCTCCACAGTAGTGATTGCATAAGCCTTCCCTTGTTCATTTGGCTTTGGTGGCTGCTGACACTGATTACCCTCGAGAACTCTAGGTTTAGTGCACTGGTTTGCATAGTGCCCTAGCTCCCTGTAGTTGTATCATTGAACCATGGGTGGTTATCTCCTTCCCTCGGCTACATTCTCCTTCCTTTTCGTGTCATTTCGATACTCTTGAGCATGATGTCCTTCTTTCCCACACATGAAGCATTTCCCTGTCCCATTGAGTCAGTTCCCATGGTGCAACATCCCATATATTTGGCATGTGGTTCGTTGATTTTTCTTCCCTCCTTTTTCATTATATCCATCAGCTTGAAACTCTGTCTTTCTTTTCTTATCACAATATCCATTGGACGATTATCTAAAATTCATCTCCACTTTGAGAGCACACCAAACAATTTCTTCATAAGTCCCAAAGTATCAAATTTCAAGATCCTTTTTAAGGTGTGGTTTTAATACACTAAAGAATCTATCAATTTTTCTATTGTTATTGATAACAAAACCTGAAGCATACCATGAAATCCTTGGGAAATTCTCTTCATGGGTTGTGACAGATTCTCCTTCTTTTTTCTTCACCTCTATAAATTCTCCCTCCCTCTTCGTGCAAAGAGTTTGTGGGATGTAATTATTAAGTAACATTATCTTAAAGTCATACCATTACATCTATTCAATTTCCACCCATTTCTTGGTGTTCTTAATCAAATCCCACCATTGATCGGGTTCTCCATCTAGACGATAAACAGCTAGAGTCACCTTCTCCATCTCAGAACAATGAAGAACAGAAAAGATCTTCTCCATGGAGTTGACCCACTGATACGCAACTAGTCTGTAAATACCCAATTCTTGACATACATGGACATTACAATACTTTTGCGGAATATCTAATACGTAACAAAAATTGACACCAAATGACTGTAATAGTTTAGTGTCTTTGGGAACTTGGAATATAATCTTCTAATCTCTGTGAAATATCTTCGACATCTCCTATAAAGATCTTCTATTTTTTATCTAAAAACGTTGTTTATATCATGAGGAAAATAAAAAATATAAAGGGTGAGATCAAATGCTCAGTAAGGGTAAGCATGTAGAAAATAAAACAAACCATATACATTTTAACTTCAAAACATGAACATAATATTTAAACATAAAAATTTTGAGAAATGACATAAAACATGGAAGTACGTAAGGCATAGATAATAATGGATCATCAATCATGATAAAATAGCATGGGAATAAAACATGTAATTCATGAAACCATTAATCACATGTTATTATTTCCATAGTAGCCAAGGCATTGATTCTAAGACCATTTTATTGGACAAAGTCCCTTACTGAACCGGGTTTACATGTCATTCCAACCCTGTATTACTAAACCGGATTTACTTGTTGTTCCAGCCATGTCTATCTCATGAGATATAAATCATTACCCAATTCATTTGAGGGAGATATAGGTCCAACCCATCTCATATTGAAATCATTCTTACGTGTGCCACAAAACAATCTTAAATCATTCATCATAACCGAAAGAATAAATTGGGGTTCATAAACACTATTCCATCATAACGTATTCCATATAAAACAAATGGACATCATTTCATCATAAGAAAAGTGAAACCATATAAATAATAGAGACAGTATACTTGAAACATACACATATGAAATAATTTCATCTTAGATGGAAAATGGTTTAGATAAAGCACTGGAAATGAAATCTTGAGGAAAATATCCTTTCTTCTTGAAAATCATTTTCTTTTCACAAAATGCCATTAAATTTTAAAAGAAAAGGATTTTGTTGAAAATATTAATGAGATATTTTAGAGTAAGTTTCATGAAAATAAGGCGTTATGAAACCCTAAAAATCTATTAATGCCGTATAAGTTAAAAAAACATTCTTCCCGTACTTTTTCCAGAAAAGTCAAAAAGTACCTCGTATGGTAAACAAAACAATTCATTACATACCATGTAGTAAAAGTCAAAAATGGGTAAAAAAGACTTTAAACATACATGAATATTGTTTTATAAAACTTGGACATGGATGATAAATATAAACCCAGTAAATACTTACGTATAAGCAATCTCGGATAGAAAACAATTTAGATTGCAACGTTATCCCTTACCTTAGGTCTGATATGCTCTGTACGTATCCGAACCTCCTGTAGAATGATTTAAATAATGTCATTGAATTATTATAGAATCATATTCATTGTTATGATATTATATATGATTCTCTTAGTACTTTATATTACCCATTCATTTGTAAATTCATGTTAAAGTAGCGTTTTGGGTAAAATCATTTCATTTATCATCCGTGTTTTGAACTGTAATTATTAATATGTTTACTTAGATCATGATTACTTATTTACAAAATATAAAACATGATTTATATATAATATATATTCATACTATACATATTCATAATAAATCGATAAATGGAATGAAATACACCGTTCATGGAGACAGTAGGCCGTACGTACGCATGAACGCTGTTTTCGTTTCCTTATTGAAATGAATGGAATTAAGTAGATGACATAAATATATATATATATATATACTATATCATTATTATGTCATATATTTCATTATTATTCATTATATATACTTTATAATCATTCATGAATGGTTAACATGAAGAATGAATCTCATCGCATCTTGGAGACAACAGTCCGTACGTACGCACGAGCGATGATATCATTCCCATGGTCGTGGAATTGTATTTAAGTGTATGTATAATATTTCAGAATCAATATCACTTTACAATAATCATATATAGTTATTTATTTACACCATTATACCCTTCCATGTAAGGTGGTGGTCGAAAACAGGTTACACCACGGTGTGGAGATGGTATTCCATCCGTACACACGTGCGGTGATTTCGTTTTCCGTAGGATGGATTGAAGGTGGAATAGTGTGGTTTCATATATATAATAACATATCAGTATACGAGGGATACTTATGTTATTACTTAATGATGAAACCTCTAAAGAAGAGGAAGTATATGAAAAAAGAATCTTGAATGAATCGGTAGAAGGTATTACCTCTTTCTCGAAGTGCCTCTTTTGAACATCCTCTTACAGCACTAGAGTTGGTTTTTTTAGAAGAAAAGTACCTCTATAAGGATTATAGGGAAGTGGGGACATGAAATGAGAATAGTTTGGCCGAGCTTCATTTCTCAAAATGGTGTGAGGAGGAGAGGGAGGAGGTTTCCTTTTATAAGGGAGGAGAGGGGCACCTTTGGAATCCTCAAAAATATTAGTTTAATATAAATTCAAACCCCACATAAAAACCACAAAAAATGACTCAATTATAATATTAGATGATATAGGGTTGTAATATCATCATCCTATCAAATTTATACAAGTTTTTATCTTATTTTAAACCTTATCATATTAATTTATCCATATTTAATTCTTTTAATTTTATTTGTGGTAATAAAATTTTAAATTTTAAAAGGTTATAAATGATCACTTACGTGTTGTTAATTTTCCATAATTAGATAGTTTATGACATTTTATACTATATAAACTTCAATTTATAATATTTAAATATTTTTGTGATTTTTAAAAAATTTAATAATATGCTATTTTTATAAAATAACAATAGTGTCAATTTTATCACTATTCATTTATTTGAATTTAAATAAAATCCAAATCGAGGATATATTCAAACTAAAATATTTAATAGGTTCCTAAAATGTCATATACATCTAGAAAATTAGTGTAGAACATTAAATAATTCATATAATATTTATTTTACTATTTGTAAAACAATTTATTTGATACTTCTCTTAATAAAATAATTTCTACAACATTTTTGTATAATTATTAAATATACTTATTTGTTGCATAGAAATTAAAAATAAAATACTAAGATGATGATAAATCTTATATATTTCATAAGAATATTTTTATTCTGATTTATATTCTAAAAAACCATCCTTTAAAAATGTTATATTTATTAAATTATGAAGATGAAAACATTGACATCATTTAAAATAAAATAATATAATTATCATAATAACTTTTATAAGACTCTAAACGGTCATATATTCGGTCATTGGATGATTATGGTGTATATATACACTAAATATATTTTTGTTTCAGGTTTTTGGGCCTTTTAATGGGAATTATTATTTCAATAAAAACTATATTACTTATTTTACACTAAATAAATAATTTCCGCATCATTAATGTATAAGCTATTAAGATAATTAAATATCTCTTAAAAATTATAAATAAATTACCATGAGAAAGAAAAACATTTTATATTTAAAATGAGTATTTATAAACGAATTTATATTTTTTATAAACGTATATTAAGAATAATTTAATTATTAAAGTTGAGTGAGCATATTTCACTTTATTTTAAATAAAATAAACTAAACGACTTAATCACCTCTAAGTGGGTTCCAATGGATTCAATTTCGAACCAAATATGCCTTAGGACAAAATATAAGCATCCAATTATATTAAGACAAGTGTTAGTGTAATTTTAAAATATTATATTTATCATTAATTACCCGATTTACCTTTTACTATGGTAAATAAAATTTACCGTAGTTACTTTTCATAGTGCCCAAAAATAAAAAGTAGCTTATTAAAATAATTTTGACCCAATTATTCCAAATATGGAATCCATTTTTCTAAATTCAATACAAAAAATGTATCAGAAATTAATTTAAAATTAATTCTGTTGTTAAGAAAACGTGTTTTAAAAGTTAAAACATTGCAACATATTGAAATGATTTTACCTATGAATTCAATGTAAAATCAATGATAATGACATACATTATATTAAATGGTAAAAATATATTCTATTTATACTTTAAATCCATTTAATATTATAATTTAACCATATAAATTATTACGATGAAAAAATTTGTTTTTAAATAAAATATATCGTGATTTTACTATTCATTAAAATATGAAAGTTATCAGAAAAATATCAAAACATTAGCCAATGTAAATTTTTATATCCTGATTCAAAATAAGAAGTTTATTTTGTAAAATTTAACTAATAAACTTTTCAAAAATTATATTTAAATTGTGTGTGCCATTAAAAGCAGGTAAAACTGCATTTTTTTAAAAATACTTATTTTTCCCGAAAAATTTATTTTGTTCTCATACAATGTTCTATAAAATTTTTAAGATGAATTATAATGACATTAAATTCAATATTTATTTTTTAAAATTCATAAAGGCTAGTTTATAATAATATTATAACCATATATCGTTATTTAGTGAAACCCGGTATTGCGTAGAACACACGCTATCAAAGAAGGTTGTGATTGTTTGTAATGCAAGCCAATTCAGGGTTGCGTGTAGTGCAAGACTCCTTTGTTGTTGCCTATAAAAAAATCCAACCATATTTCATTTATACATTTAATATATATATATATACACTCAATGTTGCGTTGAATAACTGCTATAAAAAACATCAAATTGTGTGTAACATGATCCAAGATTAGTGTTGCCTATACTGTAAGCTAATACGGTGTTGTGTATAGCGCAAGATAATCTTGATGTAGCATAAAACAGAATATATGAATGAAATTAAAAAGAATATATCTCATAAAAACTTTGGGTGTTACATTCTACCCCCTTAAAATGTATTTCGCCCTCAAAATTCATCGGGGTTATAAATCGTTTACTATTCATAGAAACCCACATCTTAAAAATGAATACTAAAACAAAATTTTAAAAACAATATTATGAAATGTAACGATTACCCAAAGTAACTCATCACTGGGTTTATATATAAGAGAACATAGGTGAAAATATGGATATGGAAGAAAAATCTAACCATCATGTTCTGATGGAGAGTGGTAGAGAATATGGCTATGAAAAAGCCAACTATCACTATGCCATAAATTGGTGATGATTTAATGTACCATCTGATTCATCAGATATAAGGGCACTATGACAACATTTTTTGTTTTCAAGATCATTTCCCTAATGTTGAAGAATTATTGAATTAAAATAAATACTTACTTGATTTTGGTACAATCTTACTGTTTCTCATGCCTTAAACAATTTCCAATTCATCTCTTAAAGAAATGAAGTTGAATTTTCTTCCGTGAAGTGTTAGCAGATCATGCGATAGAATGATACGTCATTCCATCTGTCTCAAACATTAGGTTTGAAAAAGTTATATACATAAGTGCATATATGGTGAGATTAATTGTATATGGTTCCCAAAATGGACATATACTTCATCTATCATACCACTTAATAAAATAAAACAAGTTTATAGTAACCAGGGACATCCTGTTGGACAGTGGCAAGCGATGAAGGCATGTCTCACTTCAGTTGTGGGTTCGATTCTCACAGGTTTGTCCGACGCGATGGGTTTTCTCCCATCCTACAGGTTGTCCTTTTTCTAAAACTATACTATTATAACATATCAAAAATTATATCAAAAGTTCTTGCCTCAAACATTACTATCTGATGTCTAATTTAATCAATTCCAATCATTAGGCTTACCCAAAATCACAGTATAAGGAAAAATATTGATAGAGAGGTCATTTATAAAGCATGTAAATACCGTCATTTATGCCCATATATCATAAGATATGTCTTTTTGGTCATATTACAAACATTTGAATGCCTTAATCATGTGTTCTCTTGAAAAATGAATGCCCATTGAACATTAGTGAAAACATGAATGTTGTCAAAAGATAATTTTTTCCACATACCAAAATCCCAAAATTTCTATATACTCAAACCATGATATAACTTTGTCCTTATATAAGTCATGAGCTCATTTAATTTTCTCTTTATCCCGTCATTATGCGCATATCATATTCTTTCCAAAAATATATGAATAACCATTCATGGTTACCAGTACCATTCAAAATATACATTCATTTAATTTAGGGAAAAAAATAGTGTAACAATCCTTAGATGTTTCTTTATTCCATAGTATCATTAAATTACCTATTCAATATAACTTTTGATAACCATACAATCATTCCACTTCCTTATTAAACCATTGACCGAGCTTCAACAATTCATTCATCTCACATATCATTTGTAGTCTCTCCATCATCATCCACATAAATACTACCCATAAGACCATGCTGATTCTCTTCTTGAGACATTCACTTAGGGCATTGGTTTTCATAATGCCCATACAATCCACATTTAAAACATTTAACCATTGTTGACGTCTTAGCAATACCATTATCCTTGTTCGTGGTGTTAACTGAACCTTTTCCTTTACAATTAATGGATTTGTGTCCTTGTTTTCCACACCCAAAGCATCTTCTAGTTCCATTTAAACGTTCTCCCTGATGCCTCTTCCCACAAGATTTACATGAGGAGAATTGAACTTTCATTCCTCTATGATAATCCTGAATCTCCATCTTTCTCTAATTAGCTGAGTTATGAAACTTACCAAAGTTGAGATTATTGATCATATTATGAGATTTCTGATTAGGAATAATAATGATATGTGGACCTCCAGATCCAATTTCATTTGGTTTCTCATGAAGAATATCATTCCATTGTCCATCATATCCTCTATTATCGTGAATCTTCCTATTTCAAGCCATTTTCTAAAACCCAAAAAAATAGCGTGAGTGGAAAAAATAATTATCAAGGGGGAGTACCTTCAATGTCTAACATATTAGGTTTAATTCTAATATTGTTACCATAATTCTATGATTATAACCTATACGTATACTTATTCTTAGGGAAATCACTAGACATACCTTAGAAATATCTCTAGGGATTTCACTAAAGTTTTCGCATCCTAGTTTCCAACGGATAACTAATCCTTTCCTCTAATACCAACTATAAAGACCCAAAGCATGATGTACATGTACATTACATTACTTTTTCAGAATATTTAATACATAACAAAAATAGACACCAAAGGACTATAATAGTTTAGTGTCTTTGGAAACTCAGAATATAATCTTCTAATCTTGGTGAAAGATCTTCAACATCTCCAATAAAGATCTTCTTTTTTTACCTCAAAACTTCCTTTATATCCCGGGGAAAATAAAACATATAAAGGGTGAGCTAAAATGCTCAGTAAGGGTATGCATGGATAAAATAAAACAAACCATATACAGTTGAACTTCAAAACATGAACATAATATTTAAACATCAAAATCATGAGCAATGAAATAAAACATGGAAGTACGTAAGGCATAGATCATAATGGATCATCAATAATGATAAAATATCATGTGAATAAAGCATGTTATTGTGGCAACCATTAATCACATGTTATGATTTCTATAGTAGCCAAGGCATTGCTGCCAAGACCATCCTAGTGGACAAAGTCCCTTACTGAACCGGGTTTACAAGCCATTCCAGCCCTGTATTACTGAACTGGATTAATTTTTGTTCCATCCATGTCTACCTAATGAGATATAAATCATTACCCAATGCATTGGAGGTATATATAGGTCCCACCCATCTCATATTGAAATCATTCTTACGTGTGCCAAAAAACAATAATAAATCATTCATCATAACCCAAAGAATAAATTGGGTTTCATAAACATCATTCCATCATAACATAATCCATATAAAACAAATGGATATCATTTCATCATATGAAAAGTAAAACCATATAAATCATAGAGACATTATACTTGAAACATACACATATGAAATAATGCCATCTTAGATGGAAAATGGTTTTGATAAAGAACTTGAAATGAATAATTAAAGAAAATATCATCTCTTCTTGAAAATCATTTTCTTTTCACAAAATTCCATTCAATATTAAAAGAAAAGGATTTTATTGAAAATATTCATGATATCTGGTAGATTAAGCTTCATGAAAATAAGGCATTATGAAACTGTAAAAATCTGTTCATGACATATAAGTTAAAAAAACATTCTTCTCATACTTTTGCCGGAAAATTCAAAAAGTACCGCGTATGGTAAACAAAAAAAATATTCCTTACATACCATGTAGTAAAAGTAAAAAACTGATAAAAAGGACTTTAAACATATATAAAAACATTTTTATAAAACATGTACATGGTTGATAAATATAACCCCAGTAAATACTTACGTATAAGCAGTCTCGGATAGAAATCAATTTAGATTGCAACATTATCCCTTACCTTAGGTCTGATATACTTTGTACGTATCCGATACTCCTATATAATGATTTAAATAATGTCATTAAAATATTACTGAATCATATTCATTTTTATGATATCATATATGTTTCACTTATGGCTTTATATTACCCGTTCTTTTGTAAATTCATGTTAAATTAGCATTTTGTGTAAAACTGTTTCATTTATCATTCGTTTTTTGACTTGCAATTATTAATATGATTACTTAGATCATGATTACTTAATTACAGAATATGAAACATGATTTATATATAATATATATTTAGAATATACATATATATATATATATATTAGATCGATAAAAGGAAAGAAATACACCGTTCATGGAGACGGTATGTCGTACGTACGCATGAATGCTGTATTCATTTCCTTATTTAATTGAATGGAATTAAGTAGATGAAATACATATATATATACATAATCCCATTATCATTATTATTTTATTTATTTCATTATTATACATTATATATACTTTATAATCATTCATGAATGGTTAACATAGAGAATGAATCTCATCTCGTCGTGGAGATGGTAGTCCGTACGTACGCACGAGCGATGATATAATTCCCATGATCGTGGAATTTTATTAAAGTGTATGTATAATATTTTAGACTCATTATTACATTACAATAATAACAAATAGTTATTTATTTACACCATTATACCAATCCAAGTAAGGTGGTGGTCGAAAACAGATTACACAACAGCGTGGATACGGTATTTCGTACGTACGCACATGCGGTGATTTCGTTTTCCGTAGGATGGATAGAAGGTAGAATAGGGATGTTTCATATTTATAATAACATATCAGTATATTAGGTATACTGAATTTATTACTTAATGATGAAATCTCTAAGAAGAGGAAGTATTAGAAGAAAGACACTCGAATGAATCGGTAGAAGGTATCACATCTTTATCAAAGTGCCGCCTTTGAACTTCCTCTTAGGGCAATAGAGTTGGTATTTTGAGAAGACCAATACCACTATAAGGTTTTTAGGGAAGTGGGTAAGTGAAATGGGAAGAAGTTGGCAGAGCTTCAAGGATCGAAATTGTGTGAGGAGGAGAGGGAGGAGGTTCCCTTTTATATTGGAGGAGAGGGGCACCTTTGGAATCCTCAAAAATATTAGTTTAATATAAATTCAAACCCCACAAAAAAACCTCCAAAAATTACTGAATTCTTAGATTATATGAGATAGGGTTGTAATCTCATCAACCAAAATAAATTAGACCTGTTTTGGCCTCATTTTAAACCTTATCAATTTGATTTATCCTTATTCAATCTATTTAATTTTATTTGTGGTAATAAAATTCAAATATTTAAAGGGTTATAAATAATCAATCATGTGTTGTTAATTGTCCATAATTTGACACTTTATGACATTTAATACTATATAAATTTCAATTTGTAATTTTTAAATATTTTTGTCAGTTTTTAACAATTTAATAATATGATATTTTTTTTAAATAACAATATTGCCAATTTTGACACTATTAATTAATTTGAATTTAAATAAAATCCACACAGAGGATATATTCGAACTAAAATATTTAATAGGTTCCTAACATGTCATATTCATGTAAAAAATCCGTGGAGAACATTAAATACTTCATATAATATTTATTTTACTATTTGTAAAACCATTTATTTCATACTTCTCTTAAAAAATAATTTCCACATCATTTGTGTATAATTATTAAATATACTTATTTTTTTATATAAATTAAAAATAAAATACTAGGATGAAGCTAAATCGTATATATTTCATAATAATACTTTTAGTTGGATTTATATTCTAAAACACCCATCTTTTAAATTGTTATATTTATTAAATTATGAAGGTGACAACTTTGACATCATTTAAAATAAGCTAATATAAGTGTTATGATCACATTTATAAGACTCCAAATGGTCGTATATTCAGTAATAGGATTTTTATGGTGTATATATACATTACCAATAAGGTTTGGTCAGGTTTGTGAGCCTTTTAAAGGGAATTATGTTTTCATTAAAAACTATATTAATTATTTTTCACTAAATAAATAATTTCGGCATCATTAATGTATAAGCTATTAAACTAATTAAATATCTCTTATAAATTATAAATAAATTACCATAATAAAGAAAAACATTTTATCTTTATAATTATTATTTATTACAGAATTTATATTCTGTATAAACTTATATTAAAAATACTTTAATTATTAATGTTGAGTGAGACATATTTCACTTTCATTTAAATAAAATAAACTAAAGGTCTTAATCACCTCCATCTGGGTTCCAATGGATTCCATTTAGACCCAAATATGACTTAGGCCAAAATATAAGCATCCAATTATATTATTTCAAGTGTTAGGGTAATTTTATAATATTATATTTATCCTTAATTACCTGATTTACCTTTTACTAGGGTAAATAAAATTTACCGTAGTTACTATTCATAATGCCCAAAAATATAAAGTATCCTATTAACATAATTTTGACCCACTGATTCCAATTATGGAATCCATTTTTCTAAATCCAATACACAAAAGTAGCAGAAATTAATATAAAATTAATCCCGTTGTTTAGAAAAAGAGTTTTAAAAGTTAAAACATTGAAAAAGATTGAAATGATTTTACCTATGAATTCTATGTAAAATCAATGCTAATAACATAAATTATATTAAATGGTAAAAATATATTCTATTTATAATTTAAAACCATTCAATATTATAATTTAACAATATAAATTATTACGATGAATAAAGTTGTTTTTAATTAAAATATAGCGTGTTTTTACTATTCATTAAAATATGAAAGTTATTAGAAAAATATCAAAACATTATCCAATGTAAATTTTTATATCCTGATTCAAACAAAGAAGATTATTTTGTAATATTTAAATTATAAACATTTCAGAAATTATATTTAAAATGGGAGCACCATCACAAGGCGTCAAAACTGCATTCTTTTGGAAAATACTTATTTTATACGAAAAATTTATTTTGTTCTCATACAATGTTCTACAAAATGTGTAAGATGAATTATAATGTCATAAAATTAAAAATGTATTTACTACTATTCATAACATATTTTTTATAATAATATTATAACCATATATCATTGTTTAGGGAAACCTAGTATTGCGTACAAAACACTCAACCGAGGAAGGTTGCTATTGCATGTAATGCAAGCCAAGTCAGGGTTGCGTGTAGTGCAAGACTCCTTTTTTGTTGCGTATAAAAAAATACAACCATATTTCATTTATACATTGAATATATATATATATACACTCAATGTTTATAACACCCCAAGCTTCCACGGTACGTTTCCCTTCGAATAATGCGATAGCGTGTGTTGTGCGCAACCTCGAGTTCTAACACACACCACAACTAATTAAACTAGCCGTTGTGGATAGTAATACCTACTTTTTGAAATCATATATATTTTATATTTCAAAATGGACTTCATTTTTGTATTCGGAATATTGAAATTAGCCTAGGCTGAAATTTTGGTACTTTTCGGATAACTTTTATATTTTGATGAATAGTGAAAATTACTAAATTTTAATTAAAAACAACTTTTTTAATCAAAATAATTAATAGTGATAAATTATGAATTTGAGTGGTTTTAAAGTATATTTAGAATATATTTTTACCATTTAATATAATGTTGGTCATTGGACATAATTTTACAATTAAACCGAACATAAACAAGTGTCAATCTTTTGATAGTTATTACCTCTTAAAAACGCGCTTTTTGTTTTGACAGCGGGAATTAATTTTAAATTAATTTCTTCCACTTCTGTGTTTTGAATTTAGGAAAATGGATTCCATATTTGGAATCAGGATGTTCAAATTGTGTAAATAGGTAACTTTTATTTTTAGACATTTTGAATAGTTACTGTGGTAAATATTTTATTTACCATGGTTAAAGGGTAAATCCGGTAAATAAGGGTTAAAAAATAATATTATAATAATACAAAATTACCCTAAAACGTGTCCTAACCTTATTGGTGGACACATACCCGAACATGGGCATCCTTGGGTCAATTTGGGGACCCCTTGGAGCCACTTGTATGTGGTAGGGACACATTATATTAATAAAGTTAAAATAAAAATAAAAATGGCATAAGCTTACATCTTTTAGAAGAACAATTTTTACATAGGGTTATACATGTTGAATTTTCGATTATAAATATTCATTAGAAAGGTAAAAAGATTTCCTAAATGATGATATTTTATTTATAATTTTTAGACATCAAATAAGTTAAATTATTAATGACACAATAATGATGCAATGTTTACCTCATTAATAAATCATTGAAATAAATAATATTATAATGATTAAAATATTATCTAAAACCTGTCAAATTCTTATTGGTTGATGTTATTTATAATATGAGTCATCTTATCTTCGACCTCAATGATTTTTGGACCATTATAAACCGAATATAATTATATTATAAAGTAATACTTTCACTCTTTCCTAAAGAGCCCCTCCTCTCCCTTATAAAAGGAGACCACTTCTACTCATTCCTCACACCTCTCAAGCCACTTGGCTCGTCCAATTCGTTGGTGTTGTTTCTACAAGAATATGTGTGAATATCCTTTGATTGTTTTACACTGAATATTCAATCATATTTAGTGTATTTATATTTTTCACACATAATTATGTCGTTGATTTATCCTTAACCTAAGGATACGGCCTTTATGAGAGATTTTATCTCAATTTACATTGAACTGAGACTTCTTTGTTGATATACACCAAATCACTTTTATGCGGTGTATATAATGTACTTGACATAGTATATCATGAATCCATTTATTCTCATGATATTACAAAGTTTTTATTACCTCAATTATTTGTATTCAAGTGTCTCTCTTTTGGTTAGAACCTCTAACCAAAATACCATTTTAAAATGTTTTAAAGACTTATTCTTCTATATCTTGCTCATTAGTGTCCATGTTTTAAAAATGGTTTTAAGGATTTATTTATATGGACATTAAAGTTTTAAAATTAAAACTCATTTTAAAAGTTTCAAAGTGGTATGGGACACTTTGATTCAAAAATCTATTTTTAAATGGCTTCTTGACAAATAGTGTGACTTTTAAATGATTTCAAGAAAAGGGGGATATTTCTCTCAAACAGTTTTGATGATTATTTTCATCTATGTAAACATCCTTCATTATTCATGATTGAGGTTAATGTGATACAATACAATCTTCCATATTGTATCAAATGAGTTATATTTGACTGTGGATGTTCTATTTTTATACCATTCATGGTTTGTGGTTAAAGTATTGACATTTCGTATGCTAGTTTTAATACGAATGTTTATTTTATGCTTAAACCTATTCATATGAGGAATGCATTGGACTTAATAAGTGACGGGTGGAGCCCGCTATAGCTCCTCGATGCATCGGTAGGTCTCATGAGACAAACTAGTGTCTTGGCACAAGGCCTTGACAAAATCTTATTTGTAGTCTTGGCACGAGGCCTTGGCTATGTGGTTATGATAGTCTGGCATTATGCATTCCAACATTATGAAAGTGGTTATTGATATTGCATGTGATTATTCGATTAGTAGAATATCCATGTGAACAAGTAAATGGCATTATTTCATTTTACTTTTGCCATACTATGTTGAATTTCAATTTTAAAAGGCTTTTGTTTTAGTAATTCATTGCCTTAAATGTTTATGCTTATTTTGAATGTTCCGCTATATTGTTATCCTTACTGGGCATTTGAGCTCACCCCTTTTCTATGTTTTATTTTTCCCAGGTAGTGAAGAAGTAAATTATGATTGACTTGCAGGGATATTATGAGGGGATTATAGTGTGGACGTTGGAAACATTATGTTGTTGTAGTAGTTTTTCATTTTATGATGTAATGTAAAACTTATGAATATATCTAGTGTTTCCAAGGCTACTAAACCAATCGGTCTTTCGAGATTTGATCTTTCTTGTGATCATGCCAATGTTATGTAATAATGCACCGACTCTGGGTAACTGGGGTCGGGGCGTTACAGTTGGTATCAGAGGAAGTTTAGTACAAACCTTGGAAGCTAGATTTAGATAAACTCTGATTAGAGCACGTAGACCTAAGATGAACTTTGAGGATTAGTATAGAAGAACTTCCTAGAATTTTGGTATTGTAGAGATTTGGTGAGTTTTCCGAGCAATACATCCCTGTCTGGATACGAGCAGGTAGAGGCGGCTCTGGCACAGATGTACCTAGGGGTAAAACCCGAAAACACCGCTTTGAGCTAGACTCGAACGGGAACTGGTGCACGACAACGGGCCTTGCTGCACTCTTGGTTACGACACTCCCGGGGGATATGCTTTGGTAAATTCACAAGATTAGTATAAACCATTATTAAGGGAATAAAAAAAATGCCCCTAAGAATATATGTCGGCAAATAGATAGTGGATAACCTAGATTTTAACATAGGGTACCCCAAGTTAGGATATATTGTTCAATTACAAGATTATCCTATTATGTCTATTTTTTTTACATTGTTATTAGGTAAGTATTCAAAAAACCCTAATTGTATTTTCTTTTGTTAGTTGAAACATGGAGGGAGCAAGATCACGAACAACTCTTCTCTCTCTTCCTGAAGAACTACTTACAATTATTATCCAGAAGTCATGCGCAGACGATGTTGAAACTTTTTCAAATGTCCAAGTTACATGAAAACAACTTTATGAGACATCCAATACCTCTAGCATTGCACGATTCTTTCAAGGATCAAGTACCGACTATGGGATAATATTGCGCTCTCAACTTTCTTACCACGCTAAGCGTGGGAAGTACCATCAGGGTCTTTTCAAATTATTCACTTTATCTCAAAATTACGATGCACTAAATGATTTTCTAGATGCTGCAGAAGAGGGAGACCTTCGAGCAGCCTATATGTATCAAATTATATATTTATGTCTTTTGGGATATACGAAAACTGATTTACCAAAACCTTATTTTGAAATATTTGAAGATGAATCAGTGAGAATTTTTCTAAAAAAACATGTTAAAGACGATGTCTCAAAATTATATATAAGAAATACCTATTTTTTTATGATGCATCGATGCTTCCATCGATATAATCCAAAATGGATGAGGAGTTTTTGGGTAAAGGAAGTAGATGATTTTGAAAAATTCCTGAGGTACCATTGTGACACATGAACGCATTCTACCAAAAGTCAAATCCGCCTAGTCTCTCCAGAGTTCATG
Source organism: Viscum album (assembly GCA_963277665.1). NCBI lineage: Eukaryota > Viridiplantae > Streptophyta > Magnoliopsida > Santalales > Viscaceae > Viscum > Viscum album. The sequence goes on along the minus strand of OY728119.1, from coordinate 1,003,825,165 downwards.
TTGTGATCCACATACCTCTAGTGACAAAATACATGCCTGACCCAATGCATGTACTCACCTATGAAGATTTATAACTGGAACTCGATCTATCTTATTGTGAAGAGCCTATCAGAATTCTTCATACCAAAGATCAAGTGTTAAGAAACCGGATGACTTGTCTGGTAAAAGATCTATGGAGAAATCATAAGATGGAAGAGGCAATGTGGGAACCCGAGGAACATATGATGAAGAACCTATGTGGAAATAAATGGATGGTGAAATGTTTAAAAGTGTTAGTTCTCTTTATTGATGGGATTACTTTGGAATAATTTTCTCTTGTATTTGTAACCCCTCAGTTTGCCATGTGAGAATGATATTTGAGGAATAATTGTCTCTTCTCTTGTGGATATAGGTATAAATAACCATTTGGTTTTATATGATCATTGGGGTTTGAGAAAATGATAAGTTATTATAATTTGGGATGAAAATGCAAAGTATGATATAACATTTGTGGTTAAATTATGTTATTTTGAAAAATTTATCTCATTTTGGTAATATTATAGAATATAGTTTTTGAAAAAGGACAACACGTAGACCGTGTGACAACCCGTCGCGTCGGACAAAGCTGTGGGAATCGAACCCACAACCAAAGTGCGATTGGGATTTATCGCCTACCACTGGACTACGTGAAGTCCCTGGTTAGTATGACTATTTTTTTTGTTAAATGATTTTATTGATCAATAATAAGATGATTTGGGTTCTTATGTCTTATCAAATGAATACCCTTGGTATAGGAAAATGATTTGGTGATTAAGTGATAAATGTTATTTTGGAAGATGTTCGTTTTGTTAGGAACACTATATGACCAAGGAAAATAGAATACAATGAGGTTTCATTTGTAGAGTAATGGTGGATTTTTATCTACATTTTTATTGTTTATTTATAGTGATTTGGGTTATTTATGGAAATGATTAACCTATAACAGAGAATATGTGATGATGTTAATTACTTTTAAGTATGTGACTTTAAGAGTATTTGATGTCATTTGGAGATACAATGTAACATGGGAGACTATATAATCAAATTCTTCTATGTTTTGGGTTTCAATATTAGTTTGGATTATATTAAAGGATTTTAAGGACAATTGGTTATTGAATGGTATCTATTTAACTTTGGGGTATTGTTGGTTTAATTTTAGAAATTAAGATTAGTGCATATTTATCTCAATGAATATCCTTTTGGGGGATCATTAGATCATTCACTTACCATTTTGGTTTTGATTAATCTTCAAAGACAATGTAAATATATGGTTTATCCTGCATGGATCATGTGATTCTAAAGAAGTTTATTCTAGCTCTTCCAGTGTGACCAAGTCTTCTTGAATACTCATCGTTTAAAAAAAAATTGAGTTAGTGGTGGAAATTTATTAAAGAGTGAAAATTTACTTAAAGTGTAAGTATATATCATAATGTTCTTAGTCAATATCATAAATGAATTCCTCTTCCTTATGTAATGTAACTTTAAAAAAAAATGTTGTCCGTTTACTTTCCTACTAGGAGACTAATGGTCGTTTGTCCCAACACAAGTTTGTGGTTTTCTCATTGTTAACTTTCTCCTGATCATGATTTCTATCCCTCTCCATCAGAACTTGACACTTAGTTTATCATCCATATCCATGTTTTCTTACATGGAATCCTAGTATGGGTTATCTTGAATGACCCTTATACCTCTCTTTCTTTCTTTTAAAGTGATAGTTTTATTGACTCTTTTTCCGATGTGGGACTTTCCATTATATTCCCAAGCAAAATTTTAAAAATTGCGAGGACGCAATTTATTGAAGGAGGGGAGAATGTAACACCCCAAGCTTCCACGGTACGTTTCCCTTCGAATAATGCGATAGCGTGTGTTGTGCGCAACCTCGAGTTCTAACACACACCACAACTAATTAAACTAGCCGTTGTGGATAGTAATACCTACTTTTTGAAATCATATATATTTTATATTTCAAAATGGACTTCATTTTTGTATTCGGAATATTGAAATTAGCCTAGGCTGAAATTTTGGTACTTTTCGGATAACTTTTATATTTTGATGAATAGTGAAAATTACTAAATTTTAATTAAAAACAACTTTTTTAATCAAAATAATTAATAGTGATAAATTATGAATTTGAGTGGTTTTAAAGTATATTTAGAATATATTTTTACCATTTAATATAATGTTGGTCATTGGACATAATTTTACAATTAAACCGAACATAAACAAGTGTCAATCTTTTGATAGTTATTACCTCTTAAAAACGCGCTTTTTGTTTTGACAGCGGGAATTAATTTTAAATTAATTTCTGCCACTTCTGTGTTTTGAATTTAGGAAAATGGATTCCATATTTGGAATCAGGATGTTCAAATTGTGTAAATAGGTAACTTTTATTTTTAGACATTTTGAATAGTTACTGTGGTAAATATTTTATTTACCATGGTTAAAGGGTAAATCCGGTAAATAAGGGTTAAAAAATAATATTATAATAATACAAAATTACCCTAAAACGTGTCCTAACCTTATTGGTGGACACATACCCGACCATGGGCATCCTTGGGTCAATTTGGGGACCCCTTGGAGCCACTTGTATGTGGTAGGGACACATTATATTAATAAAGTTAAAATAAAAATAAAAATGGCATAAGCTTACATCTTTTAGAAGAACAATTTTTACATAGGGTTATACATGTTGAATTTTCGATTATAAATATTCATTAGAAAGGTAAAAAGATTTCCTAAATTATGATATTTTATTTATAATTTTTAGACATCAAATAAGTTAAATTATTAATGACACAATAATGATACAATGTTTACCTCATTAATAAATCATTGAAATAAATAATATTATAATGATTACAATATTATCTAAAACCTGTCAAATTCTTATTGGTTGATGTTATTTATAATATGAGTCATCTTATCTTCGACCTCAATGATTTTTGGACCATTATAAACCGAATATAATTATATTATAAAGTAATACTTTCACTCTTTCCTAAAGAGCCCCTCCTCTCCCTTATAAAAGGAGACCACTTCTACTCATTCCTCACACCTCTCAAGCCACTTGGCTCGTCCAAACTCTGCCCAACTAAGCTCCCCACATCCCTCTCCTCCTCCTTGAAGCATCCCCTTAGGCAGAAAGCATTTCAACAAGTCCTTTGGTTCTAACCAAAGTGAGTTACCTAAATTAAAGGTAACGATTTCTCTTAAATTATTTTCATTTATTTTGCTTCTCCAACCCCCAAACTCTTTTTATTTCCTTTCTTTTGTAACAACACCAGTATCATAAATATACTAGGATGCTGTTATAATATGGATTCAAACTACACATACACACAACTCCATCTAATGGATGATGAACATAATGTTTCTGTGGATGGCAAACTAACGCCTCACGAAACGATGATTGTTCAAATACATCTTACCGCCTCTCATGGTGGCCATTATGATGGCACTATAATTAAATATGATATTAATGATATATATTTTATATATAAGCTTCTGTAATTCCATTTTATTTCATTACCTTATTCGTTTCATGTTGTATATACATACGATAATTTCATTTGAGGAAGTGCGGACTACCGCCCCCTTAAAATGATATGACTCGTTCATACCACACATGGAACGTATAAAGGATGGTGTTAATGATCTTAAGTAACATATATAAAATATTATACTGGAATAATAATATACCTATGTATCATTTTGATTCAATTCTTTTAAAATGAAAAATTAAATGGAAGTAGTGTTCGTGCGTACGTGCGGACTACCGTCTCCACGAACGCGATGAGATTCATTGTCCATCATATCCATTCAAGTATAATTATAATTTTATGATTTAAAAATAGTATCTAAGGACTTTATATCATTCTTGATATGAATAATATACATCCCATTAATAAAGAATATGGCTCACATAACAAAGAATATAAAGTAAAATGAACCCGTTAACACCCGAAATGACGATAATTCTAAGATATTATTAACAAATCAATGTTAAAAGATCATATATGATATCATATTAAAGTAAATGATTCTTGTATTATTCAATAACAATTATTTCACCATTATACAGGAGGTAAACCTACCATCGACCAAGGAAAAATTACAAAGTAAGGGATTCTCTTATCTCACTTTCAATTCCGTGAGATTTCCATTGTTCGCTACTAAATTATTGAAAGTGGTGTATTGTGTACTTCCATTTGATATATATTATCATGATTCACTTTATATTCATGTTATTCTGTAAATCATTTGGTGGTTATTAACTTTTGGCCATGCGACTCAGTTGATTAACGTGGTAAGGGATTTTCTTATCTCACTTTCAATTCCGTGAGATTTCCATTGTTCACCACTTAATTATTGCATGTGGTGTACTGCCCATGATTGTATTCATTGTGTAATATACTTTAATTTATGGGTATTTACATCATCATGTTATGATACTTCTTTCATGGGTGTATGTTTCGTAAGTTACCTAATCGACAAGGGAATTTGAGATTTCAATTTCCACTCATTTGGCTTTACACATATTTCATTGATTATATTACTCCAAGATTATGTGTGGAATCGCTATTCATTTGATTATGCCTTAATTTCCACTCCCCTTTCTGTGGATATACTTTTGATACACATAATCACTCCATTGATAAATTCTCAAGTGATCGGTATGAACTTGATAAGAGTAATTTTAACTCAATCTCCATTTGTGGAGTTAAATATCCAATTCGTTGGTGTTGTTTCTACAAGAATATGTGTGAATATCCTTTGATTGTTTTACACTGAATATTCAATCATATTTAGTGTATTTATATTTTTCACACATAATTATGTCGTTGATTTATCCTTAACCTAAGGATACGGCCTTTATGAGAGATTTTATCTCAATTTACATTGAACTGAGACTTCTTTGTTGATATACACCAAATCACTTTTATGCGGTGTATATAATGTACTTGACATAGTATATCATGAATCCATTTATTCTCATGATATTACAAAGTTTTTATTACCTCAATTATTTGTATTCAAGTGTCTCTCTTTTGGTTAGAACCTCTAACCAAAATACCATTTTAAAATGTTTTAAAGACTTATTCTTCTATATCTTGCTCATTAATGTCCATGTTTTAAAAATGGTTTTAAGGATTTATTTATATGGACATTAAAGTTTTAAAATTAAAACTCATTTTAAAAGTTTCAAAGTGGTATGGGACACTTTGATTCAAAAATCTATTTTTAAATGGCTTCTTGACAAATAGTGTGACTTTTAAATGATTTCAAGAAAAGGGGGATATTTCTCTCAAACAGTTTTGATGATTATTTTCATCTATGTAAACATCCTTCATTATTCATGATTGAGGTTAATGTGATACAATACAATCTTCCATATTGTATCAAATGAGTTATATTTGACTGTGGATGTTCTATTTTTATACCATTCATGGTTTGTGGTTAAAGTATTGACATTTCGTATGCTAGTTTTAATACGAATGTTTATTTTATGCTTAAACCTATTCATATGAGGAATGAATTGGACTTAATAAGTGACGGGTGGAGCCCGATATAGCTCCTCGATGCATCGGTAGGTCTCATGAGACAAACTAGTGTCTTGGCACAAGGCCTTGACAAAATCTTATTTGTAGTCTTGGCACGAGGCCTTGGCTATGTGGTTATGATAGTCTGGCATTATGCATTCCAACATTATGAAAGTGGTTATTGATATTACATGTGATTATTCGATTAGTAGAATATCCATGTGAACAAGTAAATGGCATTATTTCATTTTACTTTTGCCATACAATGTTGAAGTTCAATTTTAAAAGGCTTTTGTTTTAGTAATTCATTGCCTTAAATGTTTATGCTTATTTTGAATGTTCCGCTATATTGTTATCCTTACTGGGCATTTGAGCTCACCCCTTTTCTATGTTTTATTTTTCCCAGGTAGTGAAGAAGTAAATCATGATTGACTTGCAGGGATATTATGAGGGGATTATAGTGTGGACGTTGGAAACATTATGTTGTTGTAGTAGTTTTTCATTTTATGATGTAATGTAAAACTTATGAATATATCTAGTGTTTCCAAGGCTACTAAACCAATCGGTCTTTCGAGATTTGATCTTTCTTGTGATCATGCCAATGTTATGTAATAATGCACCGACTCTGGGTAACTGGGGTCGGGGCGTTACAATGTTGCATAGAATAACTACTATCAAACAAACTTGAAATGGTGTGTAACACGAATCAAGATTAGTGTTGCGTATACTGTAAGCTAATACGGTGTTGCATATAGCACAAGATAATCTAGTTGTAGCGTACAACAAAATATATGAAAGAAATTAAAAAAAATATATCTCATAAAATCTCAGGGTTTACATAGTGGATCGGAAGATCCACTAAACGTCGGTGGTCATTGCCGCATAAAACAATTGATATTCAGTTGGTCCCTCTTTGTTGACGGAGGATGTTCCCCATTGTTATGGTTATTGTTCAGAACCTGATATAATTGGGTAATCATCACCATGATGTTTCGAATTCCACCTTCCAAATCATTGGGGATGTCATTCGGGCAATCGTTGCATTGGCCCTCGCAAGAGTTGTTGGCCTGATTTCTCCTGGATCCCTATATTTTCTAAAATAGAAAAGGTTAGAACAAAACATAAGTAAACACGTAATGAATACAAAAATTATTCATATGAACAATTTATACTAAAATCATAACATATGGAATCCCTATGTAAATAATCTTGTGTGAATATTTGTACTTAATCTCATACAAGAGGTTTTCTCTAGGGTTCACTAATCCTAATTCCCAAATTAACTAAACCTTTCCTTTGATACCAACTATAGCGACCCAAGCCTTTTCATACATTACTATTACATAATTTTAAAGATAAAAAATATAATAGTATTAGACATAGAGGATCCAAATTTATAGTGTCTTGGGTGAACTAGGACCACACATAACAAATACAACATTAAGCATAAGCATTTATTAAATTTCTTCTTCTCTAGATTCTTATTTTCACTTGTCCACTCCTTAGTACATGTTGCCACTTGAGGATATACATCAAAATGGGTGATCTAGAATCCCAGTAATAAGATAGATATTGAAAGTATAGCATGGGGTGAGCATAATCATAACATAGGAAAACGATCATGAACATGAGAGAAGCATAAATAAAAGACATGAAATGTGGCAATGCATAAAAATGAAACATCATGTCTTAGTGGTTAAATACCACACATAATTCTGAAAAAAGCTAGAATATTGTTCACACATCATTTCAAATTTACTCATGAGATTCATCACATTACCCAATGCATTGGAAATCTGTATAATTTCAGGCGCACTCGTCACTTTGAACCATTCATATTCAGCTAAATAATTTCGGGGGCACCCATCACATCATAACATTATCATTACCATGCTTTCCACATGGAAAATAAATAAAAAGTCAACATAACTAAACCATGTTAAGTAATGGGTTTCATCTCATAATAATACATTCATAAGCTTTGGGATCCTAATTGAGAGAGGGGACAAAATACTTGATACAAGAACCATCCATCTTGAATGAGACGGAAAAGGTGTGTTCTTGAAAGAAGAGTTATTTTGGAAAACATTTGATTTTTCATAAATACCAATGACAAACATGTATATCTCATAATAGTAAATTTAATGGTGAACAAAATATTTTTAAGGAGTAACCATATCAAAAGGAGTGAAAGAGGGAGAACCCGAAGGATGAAAGTTAGGTTCGAGGATTTCCCCTTACCTTGTATCTAAATGCTTCCTTCTCTTTAATGTCATGTATAATGACATTATATACATTAATTAGAAATTCCAGAACCCATTTTACATTAATAGGGTTAATTATTGTTTAATTATTTCATTTTAGGTTCCTTTGGATGACTTATAGAGTTTAAAAACATTGTTTGAGGATGTTCGTTTTTATGCTTTTTCTTGGGTTGTTCACTTGTATTCATAAATTGAAGTTCGGGTAGAACATTGATAAACATCAAGAAACTATTTTACATGTCTCTAATGATATTACAAGAGTTTTGATGATCTTATAATTAATTATATTATATCCTTGTGGATGAATCATTATATAAGAATTAAATGATGGTTATTTGGGTCAATTTGGGCGGTTTTTTGATCACAACGAACTTGTTTTAACTAATCACTTAGTAATATGGCCATGGATTATTACCAGAACATTAAATAGGAAATAATACATATAAAATATTTTGGGTCGACCATAAAAATGGTTTCATGACCAGATCTGAAGGTAGAAATGGAAGAATAAAGCATGTCGTTCTTGAAGGTGATAAATTAACACCTCACAAACGACCTTCTCATTAATGAATGAAAATGAATAGGGAAAGGGGGTTGGAAGATATAATATCCCATTAGTATCATATAATTACATTATATTTATAATATTGGAGTTACAATACCATTTGGATGAATATAGGTGGGGAGAGATAAAGAAATTAACTTGAACTTGAAAGGAAATTGAAGGAGAAGATGGAGAGAAATTACCTCTTGAATCCTTCTCTTGAGAACCTCCTTAAGGGCCTAAGCATGGACTTTTGATGACACCTGTAGGTCTTGGAAGAGGGGGAGGGGCTAGGTAGGGGGTTGGGGAAGATTTTAGAGAAGGCTTGGAGCTTGAGAGGTGTGAGGAAATGAGGGTGTGAAAGGTGGCTTTTTTAGTGGAGGGGAGAGGGGTTTCCTTAATATAAAATTCATTAGTTTATTAATTTCCCCTAAGACAGGGAATAGTGTGTATTGAATGACCAAGAATAGTAAATTGTTCATGTGATCCCAAAACAAGTGGGCTTACATCAGTAGAACATCATCGATGAATCAATTAATCCATTATTTATCATTTATTGTGAATTATCGGATTCTACTATTCATCAAAAATTCATGTATTTCAGAAAAATTCCAAATATTTACCCCAACTATTTTTCGATGTGTAGAATCCAAAAATGATGTCCATTTTTCAAAAATAATTTTATAAATATTATCAACTCAATATTTCATTAAAATCCAAATTTACTTAAAAAAGAGTTATTACGGTTAAAACATATTTTATAATGCTTTCAAAAATTACGTAGGGTCTTATAAAATTATATAAAAACTATGAGACATTGATTTGATAAATAATTAATACATTTTTAAAAAAAAATCCTTTAAATTAATTAATTAGTTATAATTAATTATTTATGACTTACAAAATTTCAGAACGTTTACTAAGGTCAAATTGTCACTTTCTAAGACGTCTAAATTTTATTTAATTATTCATAGGTAATGTTATTCTTATGTGGGATGATTTACTATTCATAACGGTCATATTACTGTTAAAAAGAGTATGTTACTACTCCTAATGGTATGTTACTATTCACTAAAAATTATTTTTGTTTCATTAGACTCCAAAAATCATCTTGAGCACAACCGTGTATGTCGGATTTTTAAAATTCCAAACACATAAGTGAAAAACTTATGTTTAAAGGTCACTTATCACTTTGTAGTTAATTATGTTGTGTTTTCATGTTATTTTATGACATAAATATAAGAAGTGAATTTCCATTGAAAAACTTTGGGTCGTTACAGGAATCCCTGAATAGTTTCGGCCACTACAACCGTACATTGCCCTCCTTATCCCACACCTCATCTTGTACTTGTTTGTGCTTCCATAACACCCGTACCAGAGGAATAGAACGACCATGGAGAACCTACTCTCTTCAATAAAAAATCAGGGGAAGATTCTACTCGAATGATGCATCCACATCCAACTCAACATCCTCTGGTTGAAAAACATGAGACGAGTATGAGAACTAACACTGCTACTGATAAATGTGGAAGACACCGTGCATAGCTCAGTACCTCTGAGGTAACTGTTGCTGATAGGAAACTGAGGCGAATCTCTTCAAAACCTCAAATGGCCCATTGTATCTTGGTGAACTCTTATCTGGTCTCTAAATCCTCCCATGTCACAACCTCAGTGTGACACATAGAAAAAACAAATATTTGACCTTGAACTCTAGAGGTCGTCTCCGTTGATTAGCATAAGACATATGTCTTGACTATGCAGTAGCCATCCTCTTCTGAATGAACTCTATTTTCTCGGTGGTCTCCTAGACAAGATGAGGTCCCGACATAGCTACCTCTCCTACCTCCAGCGAACATATGGGTGATCATAATGTCCTATTGTACAAAGGCTCATAAGGTGACATTGAATAGATTCTAGAAAAATATTATTTTATGCAAACTGCACCAGCAATATTTTTTCCCGCAAGAACATCCAAAATCTTGGATGCATTCTTGAAGAATGTCCTCTAGCACCTGTATCATATTCTTGGAGTGTACATATGTATAGGGATGGTAAGTTGTAGATAGAAGTACCTATATACCCAAGGCCCTCTATAGTCTCTCATATACCCGATAAGTAAAACAGGTGTCCTTTTCTGAAACGATAGAGTGTGGAACCCCATGTAAATTTACATTCTCCTAGATATACAACTGTCCCATCTCATCAACACTGAAGGTATCGTTGATCAGAATGAAGTGTGAAACCATAGTGAGTAATTCAATGACAACACAAACGACATCATTCCCACAATGCGAACTAGGTAAACTTGTTACAAAATCTTTCTCAACATCATTCCACTTCTACTCAAGAATGGGTAACTACTGCAAAAGCCCAGCTAGTCAATGATGCTCCACCTTCACCGGCTAATATGTTGAACATCTCATCAAAAAATAAGCAACATCACTCTTCATTCCTAGCCACCAATACCAAGGGTGTGATCTCTCTACATCTTGGTAAAACAAGAATGAACAGCCCAAACTGATGAATAAAAATCCCACATCATCTCGTCTCATATGTATGATGACACCCATACACGTCCATGAAAGCTCATGATCTCATCCTCTTCCACGGTCCATCTAGGATTAGTGTCCTCTCTAGACACACTATCTCGTAAGACTAGGCCTTCATCATATAATAGTTTCCTCTTTTGAACTCACTCTAGCTCTGTAGATGTAAGATCTACAGAAAAAAGAAACATCTCTCCATCTTAGTCATGACCCTCCAAATTAATCTCAAAGAATATAGCAATAAGCAACCACTCACTACTAGCCTCATGAATGGCTTACATCTGAGTCATCCTACTCTACGCATCAGCCACTACGTTGTCTTTCCCAATAGTATAGGCAAGCTCAAAATCAGGGAACTGGAGGTATTCAGCCCACCTTCGATGTCTTAGATTCCGATCACGCTGAGTAAATATGTACTTGAGACTTTTTTTGTCATTGAAAACCATGAAATAATCTCCCAATAGATAATTTCTCCAATAGTGTATATCATGTATAATTGTATGAAAATCAATATTGTGCATCCGATATTTCCTCTCAGGTGTCCTAAACTGCCGAGACCTATACGCAATGATGCCTTCCTCTTGCATATACACTGCTCTTAGCCCAATACTGGATGCATCATAGTAAATATTTTTTCTCTTTCACAGATCTGGAAAAACTGATATTGGTGCTAAAGTAAACCTCACTTTCAGCTCCTAATGGATGACTCCCAATTATCTGACCACATGTACTTCTAAACCTTCTTAGTAAGGCCAATCAGTGGTGCTGCTATGCGTGAAAAGGATTCAGTGAACCATCTATAGTACTGATCCATCCCTAGAAAACTCAAAACCTCAAATAATTTCTTTCGATGATTCCATGAAACTATATCCCTAGAATTCAATGGGTATACAGATACTTTTTTCACTGAGATAACGTGACCCAAGAAGTGAAACTTGTCCATCCAAAAGTGTCTTTTTTATAGCATACCATATAACCGATGCTCTATCTTTGTACTCAAAACGATATCATGATGGGTGTCATGGTCATGTCAGGTCTGAGATTACACCAAGATATCATCCACAAAAACCACCATGATGGAGTCCATGTATGGATGGAATACCTGGATCATCAGTTCCATGAAAACTGCAGGCACTTTCGTGTGACCGAATGGAATAACCACGTATTCATACAGTCCATACCTGCTCTGAAATGATGTGAGAGGTATATATGATCATCTAACATGAAACCAATGATAACTGGGTCTCATGTCAATCTTTGAGAACACCCGGGCTCCTCAAGGCTGATTAACGAAACAATCAATCATCAGTAAGGGATATCGGTTCTAGGACATCAACTGGTACAACATCTGATAATCCACAAAAAGTCTAAGGGTACTATCTTCCTTCTTTACAAACAATATTGTAGAACCCCAAGGAGAAGTACTGGGTGGGATGAAACCCTTATCTTGTTACTCCTCTAACGGCTACATGTGCTCTTGTAACTCTGGTGTAGCCATCCAATAAAGATAAATAGGCATCGGTGCTACTCCTAGAACATGCTAAAAAAAATTTCTACCTCTTTATTCATAGGAAAACAAAAAAAATCTTCTGGAAAGACATCTTGGAAATGATCCACCACTGGATGAAATTATATTTGTGAAGTCCCATTGTCATCCTGATGGAGACTATAAACTTGGGCAGTAACGCCTCCCAACCCATGATGCTCGGGTCTTGCTATGGTCACTTTTACATCCCATTAGCATTTAGGAAGTATCAATCTTCCCTATAGTGACGTGAAACTCACCCAACGACGATAGTAAACAACCATACCCTGGAAATGAACTAACCATTCCATTCCTAGAATGACATCATAGCTTGTCATATCTATGACATAGATGTACCATAAGAAGTGCCACCCACTAAACACAATGGGGAACTCTATACCCTGATGTTCACTTTTCATTCTAGTCCCTAACGGAGTTTTGAACGTCTAGATATTAGAAGATGTAAATATATATAGCCCATGGCTCTCCGAAACAACAACAGATATGAAACGTTGGGAATCTCATGTATAGAAAAGTGAATAAGCTAAATATGGGAAAACTAGAAATGTACCTCTACTATAGGGGGCCATGGATCCTTCTTCTATAGGGTCTTCTCCACTACAAAAGTATAACCTTTACCGTGTACCTATGACCCTACATGACCACCCTATTGTCGTTGAAATCATGGCGACTACCTACCACGGCCATGACCTCCTCCTCGGCCTGAATGGCCGAACGAAATCTAGTTCCCAGAATGAGGATAAACTAGTGGTCCTTCTCTTGAATGAGGAGTCATAGAAGAACCTATGTTACTAGCTTCTAGTGAGAAAAACTGACAGAAACAGTGAAGATGACCCATCCTCCCATATTTTCGGCACTCAATTGGGTCTCTCTGGAAATGTGACCTCATATTCCCACCCTTGCCACACAAGTAGAATACCACCTGGATCCTTAAATGTGTATCTTTCCTACTCAGATCTCCATGTGTAGACTCCCTGTGGTGCTTCCTACTATTAGCTGGACAAGTACCAACTATGGATACTAAACCACCATGGCCCACATATCCAGAATCCCTCGGGTTGTGATCTATGATATGTGCCTTATTGACTTTGGAATATATAAAAGTAAACCTGAAGATGTTCACCTGAGATCAAATCTCATGCTTGATTCCATCCTCAAACTTCCTTGACAGAAATAACTCATCACCCCTAGAATGGATGTGAAGCACTGTAGATCTATGAAGCAAGAAGAATACACCATGACAAAGAGAGTACCATGTTCCAAACTCATGAACTCTTAGTCTCGATCAGTCCATAATGTCACCTGTTAGAAGTAGTCATAGAAGGTATGTTAGAACTCATCCCAAGACAAAAGCTGATGGCCTCCCACCTGTGATATCACACCCCACCATCTCTAGGAAGAATCCCAAAGCATGTACATAGTGAGCTTCACCCTCCTACTTAGAGGAATCTCGATATGGTCAGAGATCAACAAAATGGCTTTTAATAATGACCCCGTATCCCAAGGTTCTCCATCCCCTGAGAAAGTAACATGATGTTGTTGCTGAAAGACCCTTGTCAGTTCTTCCATAGATGGGGCAGGATGCGACACTCCGATGAAGATCTGCCTAAACCCCATGAAGCCTTCATAGAATTGTTCATCAGCAACTATATCTAGGATAATGGATGGGGTGATGACTTGAACAATGGGAGGATCTAATGTTAGTCCCTAATCTACCTTTTCTGATTTCTGATTGGTCCTCTAAATCTGATGTACATATGGAGGACATCATGGTGGAATGACTCTACAAGGTCAAGTACACACCTTATTTCAAGAATCTCAAGGACTGGAATATATAAGTGCAAGAAAACAACAATATAAAGAATGCATTCTAGTTCTTTAAAACATGGATACATGACATCTATAACCCCTACACATGGTGTTCCCTTATGTCATTACACGGGCATGTACTTCTGCCAAAATTCGTCCTGTAACATCCCATACGCAATGTGTGTTCTCTATTTTCATGGCGTGTACTTGAAACCATCCCACCCTTCATGAGATACTCTACACGGCTAAACAAGACAGTTATTTCCAAGAACAAAAACTACATGGCATTTTTTTGACAAGAACGATGTGTACTAGAAGGATTTCATCCACCTGTTTTCTTAGTCACACGGCCAGACCCATGGCCTCTACAACACGGAATGTACTTCTAGTACATGGAATATTCCACTAAATATTTTCCAACTGTGGTTCCCTGCCCATATATGAAGTCACGTGGCCAAGGATTACACGGCCTGTACATATATTTCACAATGTGTACTTAATAATTACAATCCCTTTCAAAATAGAAGGATACATGGTATGTATTCATCAATACACACCATGTATTGTTGGTTTTTTCAGACAGTAGGCCTCAACAACTACTATGTAACCCATAAAAACATTGAAACAAACATTAAGGTTCAAAATTCGGATCCGTGAGGGCCCATACTCCAAATGAGTCAATGATTGGCATCATATTAATGTCACATCACACATATAATAGTGAAAGAAACACATGGTCCACCAAATTATGATCCATGAGGGCACGTAACACCTTATGGGCCAATGTTTAGATTCCATTCAAATGATTCCTTACATAAACCAATACCCTATAAAATAGAATATTTTCTATCATGGAATCTATCACGACATGATGCATCTCTAGCACAATAGTTGTAACAACAACATGCAATCTGTAATGGACCCTAAATGGAATGACAAGAAAATATGACATGTGATCTCTTGAAAGTGCCTATATGATGCATGATATTGAATACACCCATATCATCGAGTTTAAAAAAAATTATAACATAAATAATATCAACAATAAAAACAAAAATCATGTGAATCACCCCATGGTGAAATAAAATCTACTATAAAATTTGAAAAATAAGAAAAATTGTAATAATTGAGATAAATTATCTTTCACCCATACATGGATTAGCTACTCCCATGCACATCTTATTACCAAATACATATTCCTTCTAATCCTGGGATATATGCTCCAAACAGTAAGTCAAAGAAGAATGAATCCCTCTGAAACCACTTTGTAACATCCCGGTTCTGGGTGCTTCCCAAAGGTACCTCGTACCCGGTTGGTCACATGGAATTAAGCACATTTCCCCAAATGCCAGAGGATTCTGACTAGTAGTAAGGGCCTTGGGTTTGAAGGTTGGGAAACTATGCCCTCATTGGAAGATTAAAATAGTGTAAACATACAAAATAAGAGTAGTGGAAGTAATAATAATACCATACAATATGTAAATTACGTAAGATTGAGAATACATAATGACTATAGCAAATATATATATATATATATATATATATATAATGATGCATGTTACACGTATCTAGGAAAGCATGTAAACAAGTCACAATGTTGGAATACAATACTAAACCAAAGTACAAATGAAAGATAGTAAATTACTCCAGCATCATGGAAAGCCTTAGCTTGGTCCCATCCTCTCCAGCTCTGTATCAATCAAGTACCTAAATTAGAAAGGTTCTTGACATTTTCTATATAAGCATCAATATAGTCTGTTTGAGACAAAAGCATGACCCAAAAGGAGTGTGAGATGAAACCCAGTAAGAAACCACCCAAATATATGTGCAAAATTATCATTGAATATATATGCCCTGTAATATAAAAAATGAAAAAATAAACAAGGATATACTCAAAATTAAACAATCATGTATTTTCAACTACATCATTTAAATTTATTAAAATATACAAAAAAAAGACACAAGAAACCATATGGGAGAGTTCACATAGCCTAACCCCTCTGTTTTAACCTATAGAATTATGATAAAATGGCCCTCTAGGTAAGGTCACACAATTTAATCCCTTTGGTCTTCTGAAAACCTAGACTCTCTAAGGAAGCACTCAACGTCAATTTCCCATATTGTCTCGTAATGATAACTATTGACACACTGAGGGATCACTCATCATCAATACCTCTTATGGTCTCGCATCGTGGAAATTACAACATACACTCTGGGAAATACCTCAGCATCAATTTCCCCAATATTTTAACTACCCCAGGTTCCTACAGACCTGTGTAAGTCAATCGTGTAGAAATGATATCCAGCTGCCCAATTAAATCACAATATACTAGTTGATTAAATTGTAACAAATCATGGAATATGTAAGATAAATAATATCACTCCATCCGAATAGTATTAGGCATAGAAAACAGAGAATCCAAACATGAAAAACTGGTCCCAATGGCCAATATTAGTTCAAACATGGGAAAACACATCCCTAACAAGGTAATTAAACCCTATTCTCAAATAAGAGCCCTTTCTCAAGTAATGAAGGCATAACAGACATTAAAGGGTAAAATTCCCTAAACATGCAATACCCTAAACTAGTGTATTGGGCACCATAGCATATATAACTCAATGAAAAACTACAGAAAGGCACAAACCACCTACCTCGATGTTGCATGATCGATATAGTTAAAGCTCACCCTTTTAATCGATCTAGAACGTCGTATATCATCAAGAAAATCAAAACCTTTCAACCAGGTATATGTCAAGAATGAGGTGGAAACAATATAAGATAATAAAGATGAAGGATGAAATCATCGTGGCGATTCCAACGCTATCGACAACAGTTGATTTGGAGGAATTACAACCAGTAGGGGTCTCATAGAAGAATCTCCATTCTCGGTCAGTCCTATATAATACAAATCCTGAAAAAGGATGTTATGTAAATGATACGAGATACTAGCCCTATTTAGAAAATTAAAAAGAAAAGTACCTGGCATGTTTGTTTAATGTACACGTCGTGTACATGCCTTTACTGGCCTCTACTTTAGGCAGTCTCTAGGTTTCCCCACATAGCCATGTACTTGGCCATTAGACTGCCAGTACCTGGCCACCCATGAAAACTAGGTACACAATGTGTACCACTATGCACACTATGTGTACTCCTTAAATTTCCAAAACACCTATTTTTCTAATAAACTCTAGAAATCAAGATCCATACCTCAAAATGAGATCCGGGTTCTTAGAAACCTAAAAAAAGAGTAAATATATAACTATAATGTGGACCAACATTCCATGTCCTGAGGCATGAAGGTACCCAAATACTCATAGAAATAGTTACCTCAATCCTACCTATGGTAACTCATAGGTCTATTTCACATGATATTACTAGAAATATGTATTCTACCTACCTAAGTCAAACCAAGCTATATCCTTTACACCATGTATCTATATAGTCAAAAATGAAAAGAAGAAAACTTTTCCTCTGATATCATTTTGTAAAGTAATGTCCTAACCCACCTAGTCTAAACCAAAGAGCCATATAACCTCATTCACACAACCTTGGATGCAAGTAGCTTCCAACTCACACCAAGGTTTCATGTAAGTCAGTTGGGAGGCTATACCCTCTGTATCATGTCATTCCATAAGTAATAAATTAAGCAATATAATAAATAAAATAAAAATAAGAGTAATTTAAAAATAAAAATAATCCAAAGGCTCACATGTCTTGTAGTAAAAAGAAATGCTTCTAATTTGGTTTTACTACCCACAGTGAAAAGTGTAATAGAAAAAATAAATAAATATATTGTCTCTTCTATAGAAAGACTCGTTACTATATTTAACTATATCCTCATTGGCTCAACAATATATCATGATCCCCTTTCCCTTTTTTAAAACACAATAAATGAAATTTGTATGTGCATCGACATGATTGTGAAGGTTTTGTGTAATAAAACAATGTATGAAGCCACCAGTGCTCCTTAAAAATGTAAAAATATATAACCTATATATTAGTTGATAATTATAAATTTTCATCCATGATTAAAAATAAAAAATCACTTACTATTCAGTTTTTTACTATGACACCATAATCCTCTTTCTATACCTACATCATCTCTTTGATGGAATAATGCTCCTCAATTATCATAAAAGACAAAAAAAATTAAAAAAAGACTTTCATATTGTCTCTTGAAATCCCAAATCCACCAACTAGGAATGTTACATGGTATCACAAGGCATCATGAAAACACACTACTCAAAATCCACAAGGTATCAACTATCATTACATAACTCAAAATACTCAATGCATTGAATTACATCTGGACTACATTGTTATATTTTACAACCTTATTTATCCTCAAACTTCATTGTTACTCCCCCTATATGGTGTGAACTCGACAAAATATCCAACTATAATTCTCACCATGAGACACACCTATAATGGAAGGATAATACAAAATAATTTATAAAATGGTAAACTAAATAGCATGACATAATGAAAAACACAATTTCACCATATATAATCATTTTAATCAACCTCAGTAATTTCATCAAAATATTCTGAAAAATATCATGGAATCAATGTTCATATATGGGTTTCATGACAACAGATTCCCCCACAAAAAAGAAATTATTGACGATTGAGAACATAAAATATGACAACACCTGAATTATACAACGCCAATAAGTGTCTAAAAGAGCCCCAAATTTTATGTAATTTAATACATCAAGGATTTTAATGTCATAGTAAAGGTTATTCAAGTTTTCATGACTAGAATAATGTTGAAAACCCTTATGAATACCCTCTCATTCCAACCACTCCAAGAACCAGTCCCAAAAAATAATCAATGGGTCCTAGAATATAAAAAATATAAAAAATTCAAAGATAAAACCAAATCATACCCATGGATGATAAATATTAATAGAATTAATTATGTCCAATTGGAACATTGGATGGGGTTATGGAAAAGGAACCATGAAATTAAATGAGGTACCATGATAGATATAGGGTACTACGATATGGAGGTGTATTTGAAAATACAACCACTACATCGAAGTTAAATACAACCATTTTAATGTGCATTGGAATAAGCCCACTACATCGTAGGAAATACTACCATTTTATAAAATGCATTTCTTCAATGTGGAGAGCACAAAAGGTTTACCCCCATAGTGAATTGGGGGCCACTATGGAAATGAACAATGTTGATTCGTGAACTTAAATTGATTGAGGTGAACAAATATTGGGTTGATTCATTTATGTGTCCCTTTAAAAATCAATAATGCTTAAAAATGAAGAGTGTGAAAATGATATTTGTATCAGTTAAATATACACCGAAACATATAATGAAATCCTCTACAATATATGAAATTATTTTCCCAAATCAATTGCATAATATCCTATAAAAATATATAATTCATGAGGACCAATAGCTGATCCCATTATCTGTAACTAACATAGATAAGTCTTCAAATCATTAAATAAATCAGAATGGGGAAACGTCCTTGGAAATTCCGTCAGAGTATAGGATACATTATAGACTCTAGTGATTAGAATTTCCATGGTGTTGCCCTCTGGACTATGGTGTGGCCTCAACTCTATATCACCACTTTAGGGAAGTAACCTATATTATGCCATGTTGACACCTATTTTGGCCATAAATGTCTCCAAATACACTTTTAAACCCAAATAAATATCCCCAAATCCCACATTTCTTTATCAAAACATTTTTAAAATAAAAAAATAAAAAGAAATGAATAAAATCATAATTTAAAAAATTGAATTAATATATTGTAATTTACTTAAATATATTGATTGTGTACCCATTGATAAATGAGAGTAATATATTAATATTTATGATATTTTAATATTAATATATGTATGGAATATTAATTATAATGAAAATATATGCATTGAAGTTTTTCATCATTTATCTGGGTATTGGGTGTGAATTGTTTCTAATTTAAATGACAACACACCATATTTTTGTGCTACGATTTAGGATACTCATTCTTATAATACTCCTAAGATATTTTGACTCTTATTATATTTCTCTATGTGATGGTTCATGATCCATCCCTTATTTATTACAATATTTTTTTTCACTCTAACAATTTATGGCCTAATTGTTATCTTAATTTTAATGATTATAACAATTTATGTTTCATCCCTTCTTTTATTTTTTTCCCTAGGATATGTCATGGAGTGTTATCAGTGTGGTGGTATAGAAACGAGTTGTGAATATATATATATATAAATGATTATGAAATATGATTATATATCTTCTATGAAATAAAAAATTTAAAAAATAAATTATAGATCAACATTTATGGGTGTGATTTATTAATATTTAATCAAAAATGAAGTCACATAGCGTTTATAATTTATTAATATTTAATCTAATATTTACTTACTAGTAGACCATTTTTGATTTTATTATCGGAAAATAAATCTATGGGAAATTTATTTCACCATTAAACTCTTATGATAATAAAATATCCATATAAAATTTTATCTAATATTTAGATCATCATTGTTTTCTTGCTATCTATCTATGTATTAATGTATCAGTTACGACAGTATGGTGACCCGGTAAAATATCATATTCCATTCAATATTATATGTGTAAAACATAAATATCTATAAAAACTTATCATACTTGTAATTGTATGATGATTCTCCAAGCATTCCATATAAATACTTATCACGTAATCTACTACACAAAGTTGTTCATTAAAAAATAAGTTATTTGTATTTTATATCTAGTTAAAATAAATGTAAATAGAATTGTATCCCCTAATAGATTAAAGAAACCTAATTATAAAAACCATCTCTATATCTATATATTTCTTCTCACGGATTTAAAATGATTAAATTTTTTTTTCATGAACATGATGGATGATATTTAGAAATTTGACAACTATATATTGAATAACTAACAAGACCTAACCCACTAAAATCCTTTATTGGAATGAATTAGGATTATTATGATACCCCATATCTTTTCAACAGTATACTAGAAATTAGTGAAATCACTAGAGAGGGAATATCATACAACTAAGAGGCTATAACCTATATCCATATTAACAAAAATAAATTTAATAATATATATCAATGGAAACCACATATATATATTGAAATTTTCCAATGTTCATATAACTGGAGGAAAATGCACAATAATGTTAATAATGTTAATTATATTTGCTAATAACAATTATTGTGATAAAAAAATATTTTTATAGAATAACCTTGATGAATATGGAAAACATCCCATTTCATACCAAAAATTCCAATTCATGAATCACCAGAATAAAACAACTCTATGTTCCAACATGCACTATATATAGTTGTACCAAGTCCACAAAAAGCTCCATGAAACTATCTATATTATCTAGGGATTTAAACATTCCATGAAAAGAGGTGTTATGGGGTTGATTATTAAAATTATAAGTAATATTCCCTATTAATATAAAATATAAATAGGATAATAAGTTATATTATAAATATTTAACATAGATATTCACATAGAGAAAAAGTCATTGTAGATTGAAAAGGATATTAATCCATATCTCTCAACATAACAAAATCCATCCACTAAGAGGAACATGATTTACTTGAGTACCAAAAAATAAAAATAGTCATAATGACATAACATTTATCACATTAATATAATGCCTCTTAATATAATAATTATTTATAGAAAACCGGTGGAAGAGTGAATGTCATGTAAGGGGTGTTGATCCTTATGGTATACCGACTCCTCATCATGTCCTATTTGCATTGAACATGGGGTTTCTAATCCACATTTTAAGGCCCCAATTCCCATACATAAATAGGGTTACAAACATTAAAATATATATAAAGAAACCAAACCCATAGGTCGCTATGGAACTATCTGGTTTCCAACCCAGTTATTATATTAACTATCATTTCTAAACTCTGGTTGTCTCTAAATATCAATGAGAACCCATATATATGAATTTATGAGAAAAATTATCTTTTTGATCAATTGATAAAAAATTTAAAATTCTATATGGAAGATATTTTTAGAATGGGTAGACAGAATGTTGGATATAGACACCTGAATGAGTGGATATGATAAACACAAATACCTATTCCATAAAAGAAAATTAATCTGCTGTATATGGATTGTATTCTTATAAATTATTTAATAAAAATTTATTAAACTCTTTTGAATTGATTGAACCTATATAAATTCTATTATTGGGTACATAGTAGTGATAATAAAAGAAATATAAGAAAGTAGTTTCATGGGAGTCTATATCATGTGACCAAAGTACAGATCATATAATGTGTATAAAGAAAAGTAAGAGTCTTTTAATGACTCAACCATGTACTAGATATTTTTCTGATGTCTTTTTTTCAGATACAATTTTAGATTTCAAGACTGAATGACATGTGGGTCCAATGCATTAACATATGGTGTGCTAAGGTATAAGATGGTGTAAAAGGATACTATTATCTATTCTTTATTTTTTCATAATATGTATTGTATCCCAATATTTGGATACTCCCTCAATATTTCAAAATCATAACACCATTTTTTGAAATTTTAATACTCATATTAATCTCTATTTATATCATTCAAAATTTTCATATCGTTAATAGTAATCAACATCAACTCATTATTGGATTTTTTTTCCTATGTATCATCAGTGCCCCAAAATCACACCTACTGCACATGCGAATCCATTATTCATTATATCTATTGACATTTCACGACATCACCCATATAAAACAATACATAGAATAAAGATAAAGAAGAAGAAAATGAATTATATTTCGGAGAATATCATACCATATGAAGGGTTTTTAGTTTTTATATTCAATAAATAATGTTCATGAACATAATGTAAATATTTTTACTAATTTGGGAATAAGTACTCATGCATTTAAAAAAGTTGAATGATAAATAGTTTAAGAATAATATTTACTAAATATAAATATCCATAAAAAATAATTACCACTAGAAAGAATATATAATATACATCCACATTCCAAATAATTTAAATATTTTTTTGACTAAGGAAATCCTATGAGAAATTATTCATGAACATATGAAATAAATGTAACAATTATTTAACAACCCCATTTCATTTCAGGTTATGAAATTTATTATTTTTTGACTTTTTTATCACGGAGTATGGTATATTCTTTAGAATATGGATTCATATTGAAATTGTGAAAAAAAAATTATCTCTAGGTGGGTTTTTAATAAAGATATTTCTTCCCAGGATAGGTCCATGTTACCAAGTTAATTTCATGATATTTATGGCATTATTTAGATTTTTTGATTTTTTTTCCCTTGTACATTTTTACCGGGTAGTTAGGATAAATTTTTTTGTGTGGTTCCATAACATATATTATGAACTATTCTAGATAACCATGAGGGGAAACTAAGGAATGCATTTAAATTTTTTAGGGAGAGACACCTATTTTGAAAGTTAATGAGGCTTCAACCCCACCCTTAAAAAAACCTATTTTGAAAGTAGTTTGGAAAATAGTACTGTTGAAACATTTAAGGGTGTAAATATTAGGATGTAGGGATTGTATGGATGGGGTAAAATGTGGAATGTAGTATTGAACAGTTTCATGGATTCCCCAAATTGGATGGAAATTACCATGTTTCACATTTCAATTGTATATAATCCCTATGTATTACTTCTCCACTCGCACATCAAAACTTTTTAGCAATCCCCATATATTCCATCATTATGTTACTCTTTAAATCGTTTATTATTAGTGAGTTACATAAAGACTCTAAGAGATTATACACATTTTACTTCCCCTTTTATTGTCTCATTATAAACTTGATGGTTTTTTGTCTCCCAAATTACTTTTTGGGTGATGAGTCCACTATATCATCATGGAATAATATATTAATGATTGTGATTTAATGTAGTAAGGATATTGTATTCCCTGGGTGTATGAGAATGTTCTTTAGATATATTTTTATTTTTGGTTAAACTCCCACTTTAATTTTTCAAGTATTTTTTTTGAATTTGATGAAATTGAGGGGTACTTTTTTATCACCTGATAAAAATATTCCATGTCATCATTTATTAGGTGTATTGTGGTGCTTCTAAGTGATGTTAGAAAAAGATTTACTACGATGATAAGGATTATTTATATTTCAGGTGATTATTCTGAATTGAATTAAAATTTATAGTTTGTAACAAATTGTTAAAAATAAATTTTGGGGGTTTAATTGTTTGAGAAAAGAACTCACGATTTGATCCATGATTGGATGTAGCTCATACTATCTTAAATGGTGTTTGATATTTATATAATAGTTTATAAATCTATGTGAAATAAGATATCCTAGAACATATCGCTATGTTTATGCATTATATATTCTATATGTTACTAGTGGTATTTCATTTCTTGTGAGACTGGGGTCAAATACAAATAGAACTTCTCAATTAATCTCCTATAAGAATAATGATATTAATGAATTAGGATGGATCCATGACAATAATATAATGTGTTGAATATTTATGGCTAATAGAGTTTTCATTGACATGAGAAGTTAGATAAATGGACCAATGAGGGCTGTCAACTGGATGACATTGAACATGGATGACCGTGGTCTAAAATATCATAGTTTCATTTAGTAAATTTGAATGAGGGAATGAAAATGGTGGGCCAACATATAGTGTATATATGAATCCTGAGAAACTATGTATCCTTTTTTATATTTAATTACATAGTTAGGTGAGTGTTCCGCACCCAATGGAATGTGATATTATTAAGGGAGTTCCCTAGGTATGATTATTTTTTCAGGAATTATGGGACTGAACACGGGTGACTTCTGATGTGAGATAATAATTGTGGTATATAACTACTGTGATTTTTGGAATGAGTTCATAATATCTCTAATGGGACTATGATCTGGTCATTTTATTTTTCGGGTACATTACATCATCTGAGTGGCAGGTTTCAACCATGGGATTTGTGAAGAGATAGTAGATCATATATAGGGTTTTTAGGTATAAAAGTGACCTAGGGGTCCCATGTCGGATCCCCAGTGTTTCATTGAATATAGATATTGTTGGTGCATTTGAGCACGTATAATGAAACCCACGTTTCATCGTGGAATGTGATGTTTTATAGGGATAG
The DNA here is from genome assembly GCA_963277665.1 of Viscum album. Lineage (NCBI taxonomy): Eukaryota > Viridiplantae > Streptophyta > Magnoliopsida > Santalales > Viscaceae > Viscum > Viscum album. The sequence goes on along the minus strand of OY728119.1, from coordinate 1,003,799,770 downwards.
TCAACAATAACTATAGTGGTAGGGATATGTTGTGCACATGAGAGTGTATCATAGTAGATGTGTGATGTGTTCATATAGTTGACTAACCCATGGGTTGTGACCATTACAAAACAATTACTTTTACCCACAGAAATTTACTGACAGAAAATATATTTATTGGTAATTATGAACAATTTCAGCATATAATAATTTTTTTCATATTAATTTTTTATACCGACAGTTCTTTTTACAAAGATATATTTCTGCTGATATTAATCATTCAATACCGACATATCATTTACCAATATTTTAATATATTACTTTATCATTCTAATAACAAAATTTATTTTACTAACACATAATTCTGTTATTAATAATGATATTACCAAGCCAAATTTGGATGTCTTTTAAAAGTGTTACAATAAAACATTCAACAAAAAAGAATTATCCATAATGGATTCAGAGAAACGTATTATATATATAATATGATTATGGCCAAAGTAAATTTTTATTTCCTTCTTTATTGTTTATAAAAATATCCTAATTGGTTTAAATTTTTTATTATCTCAAAATAATAAATGTTTTTATATTTTTTAATAACATTTATTCCATTTTCATGAAATATAACCTATTTTTATATTTTTAAATAGTATTTATTTAATAAACTTTTAAATATTTTTAATTAAAAAATTCCAATAAACCCCTAATTGGGACTCCATCACTACACCCTATCTGTGTTCATCTATGGCTCCTATAGACCCCATCACATCCAATTGGCCTACCTGACATCCAACACCACCCTGTTTCAAACTCACATCTCACTGTCCTGCCCTACCCAAATCCTGCCTCACATCTTATTGGCCCACCCTTCCATACTCCGGCATCACATCCCAACCCCCCGCATAACATCCTACCTCCCTACCCTATTCTGACCTCAAATACCATATCCCTAACATCATGTCTCCCCTCTTGACATCCCACTTCCCTTCCCTACTATGGCCTTACAACTCGTATCCCTACCTCACATCCCATCGCCCAACCACACATCCTGCCATCCTCACATCCTACCACCCTACCATCCATCTCGTAGTCACACGTCACATTTCTCCACTATCATCCCTATCTAACCCGAAAATGAATCACCTCATGGGTTCCCTTAAATAACATTAAATCAGATTCCAGTTCATCTCAACCCCATTTAACCACTGTTAGAGTGTCGCTAAACCACTAATCCCTATTTAGCCTGTCAAAAGTCATTAATCCCATTGGGATCATCCCCCTTTTATTCATCCTCCTAATGTGATAGTCATTCACCCCATTACCACCCTCTAAATATGGTAACCACTCAACCCCCTTCAGTTCGTCACCACTCAATTCAAATATAAATGTGTCTCTTTTCATCAACTACAAGTAAATCGCATATGGGACATAACTATTTCATTATGTCATCAAATTGTAAAAATTCTATCATGACTTCCCAATATTGGTCAGTGAATTTTGTGTGGATGACTCAATTTAACTTATCTATAATCATAGATAAAACATACATTATTTTTATTAAAAAATTGATGAAACCATTATATTTAGTATCTATTAATGAGTGATTTTGATCTTTCTAATGTTAATAAAGTGATTTTTATATTTCATGAATGCTAATAGATTGGTCACATTGAATAGAACGTGCCCAATTTACACAGGAAAATTACTTGTTGCACACTATCTTTGAACTTGAAAATGTGTCATGGCCCTAAGATGTTGAAGGGGTAATTCAATGAAATCTAGGTATTACTACACTCATTTTTATGATTAAATATATGTACAAATTCTATTTTAATTAAACTAGAATGTTTTCATTCAATATTTAATAGAAAAACATACAATTGATATAAAAATTTTACTCCATTAGTCAGTGGAGATTTAATGTTTTACATATTAATGAACCCTCAATATTTTTATTAGATGAGGATTCGTTATTCATTTTTGTGAATAATTATTGTCAATTTGGTATTTGGTTATAATTAAATTTTTATTTGGTGTGTGGAATGCCTCCAGGATGTATTTTTCTACATTAATGTGTGATTCCTAGTGTGATGAGTAAATACCTTATATTCATTTTATTACATTAATCATTTGGTATAATATTGAAGATTATTTTGATATTGTTAAATTCTTTCATTCATTAAGATGATCTATATATGTTCATGAATATAATTTTTTGAAACATGAATAATAGTTTATATATATTGACTTTTATTCTTATTTTTAACATCACAATTAATTTTTTTTCTGATTATAAACCCTCGCTTCTTCGTGTTAATTAATCATTATTAATTTTAGTATATAGAATGAATTTGAAATTGTTTTTTTAATGTTATTCCATTTGATTATATTAAATTATGAATTTTTAATAATTTTTAGCAACTTTAGACTCATTCTCACTTAGAAACAACATCAACCTCAACTAAACATTTAACAGTTTCTTTGTTAATTTAAACATATGACTTTTTACTAATTTTTTAGAAACATTGCACAATTTCTCACTAATTATATTCCACACAAATTTTCTTATTTTTTGGTGTTATTTATGTAAAATTTAATGAAGATAAAACGTTAGGACTGATTAATGTTTCTAGAGTTGTGTTCAATGTGACTTACATAGTGGATAACACTCACTCTCGGTCATAAAAAATTTAGTTTTTAATCAATTTTTAGATTTTATATGGTATTTATAATCCACATTTCCTAGAAGTAGCATTAAATTTATAAGTGTTTTCTATATCTTTTTATAAGAACAATGTCTAATAGTTTATACGCGTCTAAATGTTTTATATATTTAGAAATTTTCTTTAGAAAAACAATTGTGGTAATTATTTATAACTATTATAAAAAATGTTATTTGAATTTTTTTTTTGAAATGTACCTTAGAAAAGTTTGGTTCAACAAAGAATATTGTTAATGGTATTAGTTTTTTTGGTTACTCCTTTTACACTAACATCATATGTGGAAGATTTTGGTTCATCATACCACTTCACAAAGATCATGTTACTAAATTTCTCTCCACCAAAGGTAACCATCCATCACATTGTTATGCAATTTCGGTTAAATAAATGTGTAACAGAATAATATTTATATCTCTTTAGATTTTAATGTAAACTCATATAGGGATTTTCTAGGATAATTTCCCCTTCCAATAAAAATAATGACATTATTAGTTTAATTATTATTAAAGAACATATAAACAGGCTAGGCTATATTTAGTTAATTTATATAAGGTGGGTGTATATATGGATATCTAAAATAGTGTTCAAGTTCCCTATCAAGGGTTTTTATAACATTCCTCGTACTATATCATTAAATATTGAAAATAAAATGGCGGTGTATCTGTTGATATATGTATGAGTGAGTCAGTATAAGGTGGGTGAATATGTTGATATCACAAGATTTGGCTAACTGTGAGCCTCTAATTTTTCATGAACATTGACATTGATAGTTTTCATATTTATCCACTTATCATAATCTCTGTTATTTCATTTTGCATGAACCATTCATGCTTCTTTTCATATTTTATAATTGGAACCGTGATAATGTTGATTCTATTTTCTTCCACAAACTAATTTTTTACCACTGCAACGTTATTTAGATAATTTAATTTTTTTTATTAAATCATAAAAATTTTCTTATTATTTAGAATATTTTCATGAATAAATAATTATTTTTTAAATATTGATTTTGAAACATTGATTATATCTGGCATGTTTTTTATGTGATACTACAACTATATTATAATATTTTTATAGTATTCTCTATGTATCTTTCAACTTCTATGGAAAATAATACTTTATCTATATTTTTTACACATTAATTATTTTTAACATGTGAAAATGATATTAATAATAACTTTGATATTCTATTTTTTTTGAATTGTCGAATAATTTATATAATAATTGCTTCTTGTTCATTGTGTTACAACTTAAACAGATTAATGATGTTTCATTAGGATGACTGATTTATTTAATATTTTTTGGTTTTATCTAGTTTCATAGTGACTACTCATCAGGTTTTTTATTTCAGATTAATTTTTTGTTCGTCATGGCCCCTCATCAGCTCTAGGGTTGTGGTTTGATTACATACCCTGTGGAACATGCACATTATACCATTAGTTTCGATAAAAATTGCTTTTACAATGTCTCTATTTTCATTTAATAATTTTTATGAAGAATAGGGGGAATTCCCTCTAATAAATATCCAAAAGTGAACCTATTATATGTGTGATTTTTATATTTAAGTGATAGATTTTTTTAATTTCTTTTCCTTTTATATTATGTATGGATGGTTCCTTTCATGGTTTTTCATGTGTACATTGGCTTTCATGGAATATTTTTAGTGGTGTGACGTAGTGTTCATGGTAGGTCTCTATCACAATATTCCCCATCATTATTCAAGGGAGGGTGGTGAAAGAGGTATGATAATTATTTGGAGTGTTCATTAACATTGGGTTCATTGTTCTGGTGAAATATGGAAATATGTGTCTCAGATTCCAAATCCAAGACATGACAGGGTAAAAGAAATACAAAGTTATAACAACCCTGGCCTTAATTTCACTTTTTAACATAATTTATTAAATAGATTGGAACTTAACAAAACTCATAATATTTATAGGATTAGTGTATTTTAGGATTATTAACATTAAATATTTACTTAAAAGATAAAATAAAACATATTTATTGAACACTTATTTTAAATGACCAAAACATTCTTTCACACATAACACAATATGGGATATCCTAAGGAATGACATAAGAAAGTGATGAGATATAAAGCCCACTAAGGGAGTAATAAAGTGATAACCTGAAGGATACAATAAATATTTTCTAATAGGAATATCAATGGAGTATAAGAGAAACTTTAACATAGAATCATGGTATAACATGATTATCATAACATGGAACTATGGAAAAAACATAAAAAACACTTATTTATAAACATTAAATAATTAGGTAACCCCTTATCCCCACCTAGTGGGAAAAAGTCCAATAAACGAGTCAGGTAAAACCACATTCCAACATTATGTATCAGTATACAAAACATTTTCCGATGTATTAGAGCACCATCAGGGTTCACCCTTCATAATCATTTCAATCTCATTATTATGTGTGTTTCATATATCATATAAAATGGATTCACTCAACATCATCATTTATTCCATGGTTAATGAATGTAGAATTCCTACATGTAATTCACCTTGTGATATGTATATGTGTGTAATGGTGAATACCTAAGATCGATTAATGGGAATGGTATTCACTACACAATGATTTTGGTAGGGAAAATTGTTGTGTAATTTCGATCGCATAACCGCATCATATAGAAATACATAAAATGGGTTGATGAGAGAGAAAGGGATCTCTCATAATTTATACATCAAATGAATAGTATGAGGTTAATTAAACACAATATCCAAACATATGAAATAAAATTTAGGATGAATAATATAAAAGATATTCTTATAAGGGAATGAGGACAGAGAAATCCCTTATAGATGTTTGGCATGGTAACGGGTGTATATAAAAGATCATGGAAGGATTAATGAGTGTGAAAGGAAAAATTAATTTTTTATAAATAAAATGCATAATAATGGGATTACATAATAAAATATCACAAAATATAAATATTTATATTTATAGACATATCCTAAAAGGAGAGAATGATAAAAGACGAAAGTAGAAGATCCCTTATGCAATTTTGTCATAGTAAGGGCTTAGGTAATGGTCCAAATGATGGGAAATAAAATATCCCTCATTATAATAACATAAATTTAATAGTTGTTAATTTATTATAAATGAATTAAATTATAACCATTTTAAATTAAAAATAAAAATTTTTGAGAAGGTTCGTGAATTGGAAGGTAGAGTGGAATGTGAAAGTCCCTTACGAAATTTTTCCATGGTAACAGGTCTATATAAAAGATCATGGATTTATTAATGAGAGTGAAATGAAGATCTCATTATTGATAAATCAAATGGAATGTAAGGGTAGTATGAATGAACATATCCCAAACATAATCAAATTGATATTAAAAGACATATCACAAAATGAGTGCTTGAAAAAAGGGTAGAGTGGATTATCCCTTTCGAAATATCGGAAAAGTAACGGCATTCGTAAATTTATAAATGAGGAAGGAAAGATGATACCTCATTAAAATAACATAAAATGGAAAATATTTAATTTATTAAAAAATTATTACAATTAGTTCAATAGAAATTAAAAATTCCAATTTCAAAACAATGTTCTTGAATTGAAAGAAAGAGAGGAATGAGAGGATCCCTTACATGGATGTGTGATCCGCAAGGCTTGGGATAGGATACATGTGAGCTTAGGGAACCCCAAGAGGACTCTAGGGAGTAGGGTTGTAGTTTGGTCATCCATCAAAGACTTTGAGTAAAGAGAAATGGGATCTTGGGCAGGTATATATACAAAAGTATGGGGATTTATTTATTATTTTTGTTTTGGAAACTAAAAAAAAATATTCAAATCCACAAAACATCACATTGTTTTTTCCAATTGTTTCTAGAAACAGGGATTGGTTTACATAATTTTATAATTAAATGTTCTGAAGTTATTAAAATGCTTCATTTTATTCTATGGAGGTGAATCATAGTTTAAAATAAATGACTTTAAAAATATTAAAATATATTTTAGGTCTTGGAAGATTCACTAAGTAATTATAAAATAAATCATTTAAACCTAAAATTACATTATATTAAAGAAAATACATGTATTTGGATGAATATCCATTTATTTATATTTTATTAAAACACCATTGTGTTATTATGTTTTCATCAAACACACTATATATTTATACAAAATTTATTTTTTACACAAAAATTCGACTCTCAGAAAATTATGAAAAAATTAACTGTTGTATAATTTCTATGTCTAGATTCAAAAAATAATTTCATTTTATATAATAATTTTTTAAATATGTTAATTTTCACTTTTTAAATTAAAAACCAATATTTATTGAAAATGGGTGGGTTTTGGAAAAAGTTGTTTTCAAACAATAATAAATGTTTCTTTTGACTTCATAAACAATATATGATCATTAATGTTTAAAAATTATTCCATTAAATTATTTAATTAAATTATTATTTATTATAAGAATTCATTAATTTACCAAAATATATTATTTCATTGAAATCAAAAATTGAATTTCAATTTTATCATATAAAGGTATAATTCTTATCAAATTGATTACATAATCATTTATAGAGGGAAAACAATATGGAATAGATATAATCATAATTATAATTAATAATTATTGTTTTTGGAAGAAAATGGAGTCTTGGAAAAAATACCAAAACACAATTTATTATACAAAAACTATATTACATGAGTCTAAACTATGGGACCATATTATAATCATTCTAATAAAGGTGGAGTAAATTGTCAGGAAGATCATCCAGCCATTTAATATCCTAACTCACTCCTCTGTTGGAGAGACTACTCATGACCATATTTTCTTCAGTATAGAAATGATTTGAAATATGGTTGATGTCACAGAGTGAATGGAGCCTATCCATCAATTGTGTAGTAATCGACCATGCCAAATGAATCACACCATTCCAAATCACTTTCATTATGGTAGTAAGATAAAATTCAATCCATACATAGTTCTAACCATTATGATTAAGGAAAGAAATAGCATGGATCACAGTCATGATTTCAACCTCTAGATATGAGGCAATACCACTGCTTTCTAGGAAGCACCAGAGGATCTAACCAAGATCATCCCAGAAGATGGCGCCACATACTGTATGGCCCAGATTTCAAATAGAAAAATTTTCCTCGTTAACATTAATACAACTATAGATTTATGGCTTCCATAAAACTTCAAAACTATGTCATGGTGGATGAGATATTCCATCAACACATACTTGATATATAATCATAAATTCATTCACTTTATTATTACTATATCCCTTTTGAATCAAACAATGAACGCGTATAACAATGAGGTTCGGCATATGACTTGCATTAAGACTGAATGAGAAATTATTTTGAATAATTTCATTTCTATCATATCAGATCACATGATGAAGCATAGAAACTACATTAAGAAATATTTTCATGATTTGTTGAGTGTTATCCATATCTGCAAAATGCTTCAACTGTGCATTGACCGAGTCCAAATTCAACCATATCCCATCAAAGATGTCAAAAATATTCTCCCAATGAGTATAGGTAGTGGAAAAATAAAGAAATTGATGGTACGAAATCTTTATGTGGATTATAGAGATGTCATTTTGAGAAAATTTGAATCCCAATACATTACATATAGGTATTGGTGGGGACCCTATTATAATAAATATGCCAAATATGAGAAAATCATGAAGGATTTGTCAATGGCTTATTAATGATTTTATCCAGTTAAAATCATTTCCCGAATTATGATAATAGTAGTTAAATTTTTTTTGAATCTAGTATACCATTTTGTGAAGGATCCCAGATTAGAAAATCATTTGTAGTAGAAATAGGATAAGTAACAATGACATGAAAACATTCTATGGGAGAATATCAATATAATAATTATGAAAATCCCTAATAATGTTATTAATAATTTGAGGTGTTTTCTTAGTAGGGATCATTGAAATTAGAGAAGCACCGGTCTAGTTTTCCAACCAGAAGATCATGGAGGAGTTACGAGAAACCATCTATCTAAATTTGTTCATACTATTAGCATGTTATTTTTATTGAAAGGAAAAATGTAAGTGTTCTGAAAATTAATTATTCCCTAAAACAACATGTTAAGAAACCTATTGTTTATGAAATAAATAGAAGGAGAGTCATTGTGGATGAGGTTCCACGTGAGTCTTTCTTGAAAGGTCTCATTAAAAATATTTATATGTTTGATGCCAAGACCACCCTTATCTAATGGATTGGTACATTTATACTAATGGTATAGTCACTAATTTCTTATGTAGAGTGCTTCCAGTCCACACAAAATTTTTCATTGAAACATTCCTTTTTTAATGAGATAGGCTGCCCATTTATAAACTATCATAGAGTAGACCAATATACAGACAATGAAATACATGACAAGCTAGATTCTACCCACCCTAGATAGATTATATTCCTTTTCAATATGTGAGATGATTAATAACCTGATCAAAAATGTTAAATAAATAGCTAGATTTCATCCTACCCAAAATTATGGGTACACCAAGGTATGTGAAAGGAAATAAACTCTCTTTAATACCTAATTCATTGTTAATAATACATTTTCTATTAGCTGGAAAATTTTCCCAGATGAGATAGATTATTTCTTCCAGCTAATTACCTGACTAGAAACATTCTCGTAGTGAGAGAGAGAGCACTTTTGATGGTTCAAATATTTATTTTAACAACTTGTAAGAATTTATTCAATCCATCCACATTTAAGGGATGTATGGGTCATTCACATTACCAGAAGAATGGATGGAAATAATATTAATCTAATACACAAGGTGAGTGAGAAATCTACTTAAATAGTCATCTAAAATGGAGAAAATTATGGGAGATTGGGGATCACCTTGTCTAACACATTGGGTGCATTGGTTGTATCATCTAGGAGAACCATTGACCGGGACATGTATTAAAGTTGAGTTAAACATGGTTTTAATTATTGTTATAATGGAGTTATTTAAGACATGTCCTTGAAGCACTTTTATGATAAAACACAAGTACATAGTATCATTGTATTTTCAAATGTCATGTTTTATGGAAGTATTACGACATATTTTAGTGTTGAATAATGTCTTAGTGCATTAAGAGGAAATAAAACTGAATCCATGGATGGATCTTCCCTTGAACAAACCAAATTGATTCTATGAGATAATTTTTTTAGTAATGGTAGTAAGCCTATTTTCAATAATATTAGGGTTGATTTTATATAGGGTATTAATAATATAAATGGGACTGAAAAGATGAATCTGCGATGCATTATCTATATTTTCATTCAAAGAGAGTAATTACATGTTAAACCCATAATGTAGAATTACCCTAAAAAAGAAGTATTTTATATGTTTGGAAGCATTAGTATGATTGAAATCCCAATACTACTAGTAGAACCCATTATTAAATCCATCAGGACCTGGGTCACTATCAAGATTCAACTTAAAAATAGTGTCTTTGATTTCATGATCAAGGGGAATGCATAAAATAAAATAACGATCTTCCTCATTGGAAACTACCAGAATTAAATTCTATAAGTGATTCTTTTTAATATCAGGGAAATTATATATTGATTCAAAATAGTAGATTAAGTTATTAGTACTATCATTCTCATTATCTAGACTATTTTCCCCATCTTTGAGATAGGATAATGTTCTCCATGATTTTATGATTATTTGAATAGAGTGGTATAACTTTTTTTTCTTGTCCCCATCAGACAACCATTTTAATTTTAAATCTTGTTTATGAATATTGTCCTTAAAGGTGGAAATTGATTTGGGTTTTAAAAAATGTCAATTTCATGATTTTGATCGGTATTGAAGCAAGGGTTTGTATTATTGTTTTTAGGTTAACGAAATTCATTCACATGAAGAAATATGTAATTTTAATTTTTTATATTTTGAATGGAACCAAACATTAAGATTTTGTATACGATATTTTAACTTAATAGAAGTTGAAAATGAATCATTACAAAGCTTCATAGAGGAAAAAATGTTTTAATAATATTAAATAATTCAAGGTTTCAGAACCACACTTTGTTGATTCTAAAGGGTGTGGGAGGGTTCTTGTTTTTGATAGAAATAGTGGCATGAATATGATGATAGGTTGATTCATTATTTAGAATAGTGGTGCTAGAAATGGGTTTCCAATTATCAAAATCATGACCATTTGTGAAATCTCTATTCAATATGATGGCTACCACCTTATTGTAAGGAATTTTGAACCACATATATTTGGAACAAGAATGATTAATATCAATAACATTATTTTCCACAAAGGCATTATTAAACTCTATCATATAGATAGAAGAGTGGGATGTTCCCATCATCTCACATGATGAAAGGATAACATTAATGTCCCAAATTACAAACAAGTTATTATGTATATTTGAACCCAAATATGAATGTTCAGTCTAGAGAGGCTTCCTATATTGATATTTGTTATTTGTGTAAATAATAGAACAAAATAAGTGATTGTTATCAAGAGTAAAATCACAGGGTTTTTTTAGAAAGAAGGTTCCCTCCACCAAACGGTTGGGGAACTAATTCATAAAAATTGAAAGATTACAAGAGGATAAAATGTGAGATTTTATTATAATAATCCCAATAAAAATGGAGTAAAGCCTCAGGAAGTGTATCAGACCAAGTTATAGATTTTCTAACTCCAATGATTGAAAGACCATCTGTAACCACGTTCGCCTCTTGATAAACATGCATGATGCTGAATTTCAGAGTTGGATGGGTCTCCTTGTATTGCGTCCACTTTGCTATGTTCTTCCAAGATATAAGTATTTCACCATTTCTGATGGCCTTCAAAATGGTTGAACAGTCACTCTCTAGCCAGATATTAGTCCAACCATTCATTTTCACAAATGAAACTACATGTATGATACCAAGCATCTCAGCCTCAAGATAACTTGTCAGGCCAAAAGGACCATAGAAACACCCTTTGACTGAGTCATTATAAGCCCTAAATACCGCACCACAACCTGAAGGAATAGGATTCCCTTTTGAGGCACCATCCGTATAGACTTTAATCCAAAGGGGGGATGGAGGGACCCAAAACACCTACACAGTACCCAAAGTAGGTTTGAAATTACCATTTGCACCAAAAAAAATTTCAGAATCATGAAATCCTGAATGTTGTTGAAACATTCACCAATAATAGTATATCAAAACCGAAGAACATGATGTAATTTAGAGGAGATGTTTATCTTGGGTTCGACAATGGAAACAATTATAGGATGTTGAATCTTTAGAATTATATTTATGATAGTATAGAGCTCATGGGTAGTAATACCTTTAAAATTCCATAAAAGGATCTTCATTTATTCCATCTTTTATAGTTAGAACACCAAATTTTCTTACCCTCTTAGCCCATTTTCCAGTATGACCTTCTAACATTTTCAGGCATGTTTGGGCTGGATTTTTTTATCCTTCTTATTTTTAATAGAATAAGAATGGATATTAGTCTTACCTACATTCGTGTAATATTTGGAAGGATATTTCATAGAGTCATTAATAGGTGTAATCATCGGGATACTAATAAAAACATTCATATGATCTTTATTATTCAAAATAATTAAATTCATAGAACATGAAGTTAAAATAGTGACATCAATATTTTGGGTAGCTACTATAATATGCATGTTGATATATAAAACAATTAGGGTACCTCAATTGTGTATTGAAGGATATGCCTAATGTTCATATTTTTTCATGACCAAAATGGTTTTGGTATCATTTTTTCTAACAGAACCCTTAGTGTTATGTTCAACCACATCACCAAAAGTACATGTGGTAGGTTTCTTGAGGCTTTCCTGCTGAGTTTCACTACCCGATCCTAGAGGAGGATAATAAATATGTCCAAAGGCAGTAGATTTCTCTACCTTATAACCTTCTATGCTTTCAGGGGAGATAATATATGGATAAACCGTTCAATTTTATCCTTTTTTATATGATTTATAAATATTAACAGTAATTCGAAAAGACAAATGATTGGAGAAATTAATAGAGGTAATACAATAATTGGTCTCCAAAGAAATAGGTTCTTGATGATATTGCATATCATCCATCATAAGATCATTAAATTCTTCATGAATATCTAGATAATTGTTGGTATTATCATCATCCTTTACAAGTTTACCCAAGGATTTACTTTAAATAGTCTCTAAGAGAACCAAATTTGTTTAATTACTCACAAATATTTCATTCTTATTCTTAAATGTTTTATAGATATTAGAAATGGGAGAATTTACATTCTTATTTTTTTGCACATCATTTTATTCATTCTCCATTGGTTAAACAAATTGATTCCTTACCACCCTGCAACTTGATATTGTTTGCCCAATAACCATAAGTATTTCACAAAGTTGGTTTTCTCCCATACTCAATCATAACTTCACAATTTAGTCATTATCATTGAAACTAATTTTTTTAGAAATTAATGATTGATGATTAACTTCCACCATAACCCTCGCAAATTGTCATAGTTTAGAAATTACGATTATTTGAGCTATCTTAAGTGGGCGATCCAATACAAGAAACAGTGTCATTCTAGATTTTGGGATGCCAAAAATACTAATCGGGACCTTGAAATATAATCCCCATTTGAGCCTTTGTGTTCCTAAGAATATGGGGGTTAAAGTCATAGTCCCAATAGGATAGCCAAAAAACATGTTTTTAGATGTGCGTTACCAGTTGTTCTCACCTTATCTAAGTCTTACATTTTATTGAAAATTATATGTAAGTAACCCCTACCTATTAGACATAATTTATAGACTGAGATAGCCAAAAATTAACAATTCAAGGCATTAATTCAATTAAGGTACAAGGACGATCAACTTTCATGTATGATATGTGACCCATGGTGGAAACTTTTCACATCCCTGCATTTTGTAGAAGAGAATTAGGGTAAGCTTTCACCAAGATTCCACCACTTTCATGCTTCTCAAAAAAATGAGGCTTTGTCAGGTTTGATTAATAAATATGTATTTAATTATAATAAAATTATTAATAAATCTGTATTTTAATATAATATTTGAATATTTATAAAAATTACCATTTTTACTTAAAAAATAAATGTATCAAATTCATATTATTTTTTGGAATGACTATTCTTATAATGGAATTTATGGAACGAGACATTTATTTATAGAAATGGATTACACAATACGTAACTAATAGCATGTTTTATAATATCGTATAATATCCAAATATGACCTAAGGGTAAGGTGTGCGATGGTGATAGACTCTTGGAATGGATATGATAACATATCCTGAGTGGTGATTTCAACACACTTTATCTTCTCCCATAGGCAATTTCATCAAATCCTAACATGTTGATGTTCATTTTCAAATTGGTCAAGTGATAAGCCCCGTGATGTTACCTCATTCCCAAGATCTGACAAATGGGCTTCATAGTGTAAAATCCAACTGGTTGAGGCCATCAACTCTTTTTTTTGAATTAAATTTCTACAGTCATTTCTAATTATAATCAATAATTATAAATTAACTTTATTACTATTTTCATCAGTCATATTGATTGTTGATAATAATTGACCAATGATCACATAATTGTTTAAAACTAATAGTTACATTTCAATTTATACATGTAGAGATTTAATGAATATAACATAGTAAAACCTATATTTCCTGGAGATATAATATTTTTCATAATTTTGTATCATTACATTCTTCCCCCCTTATGAAAATTTTCCTAGAAATTTTTCTTTACATATTAAGGGGAAAACATGTGAGGTTATTTCTGCATCATCTTTTTAATGAGGCCTTCATTCATTCCTATTAATATTTCCTTTCGGTAGAATGTTTCATGAATCACAATGGTACCACCATATGTTCTCAAAATAATCTATATCCTTCAAAAAAACATCTCAAGCGTCTTGATATATATCGATGGAAGCATCGATAAATCATTAAAATTGTATTTCATATATAAAAATTTTAAATATATTATTGAACAATTTTTTATGGAAATGTATTACTGATTCATCTTAATATAATTCAAATTATGATTTTTTATATTAGTTTTGGTTCTTCTCCAGAGATATATCTCTATAAGTTGATACATAGAGGCTTCTCTGAGGTCTCCCACTTTAGTAGTTTCTTTAAAATCATTTAGTGCTTCATCATTTTGAAATAAATGGAAAATTTTGAATAGATCATTACGGTACTCTCTATTGTTATCATTTTAAGAAATATTATAGTGAATGATTCCCCAATAGATGTTACATGATCCTTGATATAATTGTGCAATGATAGAGGTATTGGATTCCTTATAAATTTTTTTCATGAGACATGGATGTTTAAAAATGTTTTCAATGTCATCTGAGCATGAAATCAAGATAATCATTCCTAGTAGTTCTTCTGGAAAAGAGAGAAGAGTCGTTCATGATCTTCCACCTTCGATATTTTATAAAAGAAAATACAATTAGGGGGACTAAATATATGGATAAAAAGAATGTAAAAAAGAAAAAAATTGACATTTAAGGATAATGTTTTATATTATATCCTTACTTTTGATACACTAAGATTAAATCATGGTTATCCATGATATATCATATAACATATATTCTTATGATATTTGTTTCCCCTAATAATGTTTTGTACTGTGATTATGAATTTACTGAATGATACCCCCAAAAAGTGTCAAACCATGATTGCATCAAGGCCCGTTTTTTGTGTACCAGTTCCCATTTGAGTCTAGCTCAAAGGAGTGTTTCTGGTTTTACCCCTATATACAGTTGTGACAAAGCCACCTCTATTAATACATATCTAGTGAGTGTTGTGTGTCCTTGGTAAACCAAATTGTCAATACTCACCAAAATTTAGGTATTCTTTTCTTATACTTAGGCTTATCCTTCGGTCATTCACTAGAGTTTTCTAATACAAACCAAAAAATAACTAAATTGATCGTCTAATACTATCAATACCAACCCTGGTCTTAATTTCAAATTTAAAAAAAAATTATTCCATATATTAAAACTTAATAAAACTCATAAGATCAAGTGGTTTAGTGTATTCAGATATTAGGAACATTAAATAACAATATAAAACAAAAAATACATAATCTTTATTGAAAACATATTTTACATGACCACACCATTCCTTCGTACATAACAATGCATGGGATATACTAAAGTAATACATAATAAAGGGTTGAGATATAGATGCCATTAAGGTAGAAAAAAGGCATAAAATGAAGAATAAAATACATGTTAGGAAATATGAATATCAATGGAGCATAAGAGGAACATGAACTTAAATAATTATATAGCACGATTATCATTACATATAAATGTAATATCGACTTAAAACATTGCATCATAAACATAACCGAATTTGTTAAAACCTTGACCCATTATTGTGGAAAATTACTATAATGGAACCAGGTAAAACCTTATCCCAAATTGATATATCATGATACTAAACATTATTAAATTAGTTGAAATGCTACAAGGGTGCACCATTCATAATCATTTCACTCTTAATCTTAAGTGTTCCACATAGATCATTTAACATTGATTTATTCAAAATCATAATTTATTCCATGATCAAGGTATACGGAAGTAATAATTGTAAGTCACTATTTCATATATATATGTTCATAATGTTTAATATAATTTATAGAGTAATGGGTATGGTATTCACTACATGTTGATTTTGGCATGGAAAATAATGGTGCAATTTTATCAGCATAACGACGTCATACGGAAATTCATAAAATGGGTTAATGAGAGAGTAATGGAACTCTCATAATTTATACATGAAATGGAAAGTAAGGGCAACATGGAACATAATATCAAAATATATTAAATGTAATTTTATATTCATAATATAAAATAAGTTCCTGAAAGGGAATGAGGATAGAGAAATCACTTACAAAAATTCGTCATGGTAATGGGTGTATATAAAGGATCATGGATGGATTATTGAAAGTGAAAGGTATATATAAATATATATAAATTAATAAGAATGTAATTGGAGTATTTATATTCATATACCAAACTAATAAAGATTAAAATTAGAATTCATATCACAAAAGGAGAGACAGATAAAATAAGAGAGTGGAAGACCACTTTTGAAATTTCAGCATAGTAATGGCTTAGGTAAAGCTCAAAATGAAGGGTGTTAAAATATCCCAATTCAAATTACATAAAATGGATAATCGGTAATTGATTATAAATGGATTAGGTTATATCCAATTGAATTTAAGAAGATAAATTTCAAACATGGTTTTTGAATAGAATGGAAGCGAGGAAGGTGAGAATCCCTATGAAATATTTGAATGGTAACAGGTGTATATAAAGTATCATGAGTGGATTAATGAGAGTGAAAGGAAGATATAATTGTATATAAATAATATTTATAGAAAGGTAAATATTTATAATCATATCTCAAACATATTAATATTGAAATTACTAGACATATCATAAAAGTAGGGCTTGATAAAAGAAGAGTGTGGAAGATCCCTTAAGAAATTTCGGCATAGTAAAAACTTTTCTAAGGGACAAAATGAGAGAGGATAAATGATACATCACTAAAATAATATTATATGGATTGTAGGTAATTGATTATAAAAGTATTATATAATATACAATTGAAATTAAAAACTCTAATTTCAAACAAGTTTCTTGAATTGAAAGAAAGAGAGGAAGGAGAGGATCTCTAACATGGATGTGTGATCCCAATGGCCTAGGAGAGTCATTTTGGGAGTATGGGGAACCATGGGAGAACTCTAGGGAGTATGGTAAAGAGGGTTTTTGAACTTAAAATAGCTTTAATGAAGAGATATTGGATCTTGGGTGGGTTTATATCTGAAAGGGGGGATCTCTTTATTATTTTAGATTTTAGACAACCCACAATGAAATATTCAAGGCCACAAACCATCCCATGATTATTTCCCATGTTTTCTAGAAGCATGGAATGGTTTAAATTATATAATAAATTTATGGGCATATAATATTAAAATATTTATATTGCTTATGTGGAGGTGAGTCTTACTTTCAAGGAAAGGATTTTAAAAATCATAAAATATATTATAGATCTTGGAGGACACACGATGGAATTATTAAATAAAATAAGTAAATAAAATAAATAAAATATTTATATTTTTTTAAAGGAAAGAAATTTATTTAGGGGAACAGACATGGTATAGTAATTTATTACATCGCTATAGATTTATTATGATGTCATAAAACAAATTATATATTAATACGATATTTAATTATTCTGTAAAAATTTTATTGTCTATGAAAATTTTAAAAAATTAAGCATTGGAAATTTCAATATCCTGATTTAAAAAAATAATTTTAATATTAACTAAATAATTATCTATATTTTTGATTTTTGATTTTTTATATTAAAAATGGCATTTATTGAAAATTGATGGGTTTCGGCCAAAATAGATTTAAAGCTTCATAAATGTTACTTTTGACTTCATAAAAATTATATGCTAATTTATATTTAAAAATTATTTCTTAATAATAATTTATTCAAATATTATTTATTCCAATAATTAAATATTTCAACAAAATAAATTCTTTAATTGATATCTAAAATTCAATTTCTATTTTATCATATAAATGTATAATTCTTATCAATTTGATTAATTAATCACTTATAGAGAAACAAAATTAGGAATAGATATAACCATAATTATAAATGAAAAGTAATATTTATTTATAATAACATTACTAATAAAACTTTAATTTAATATGAAAACATATATATTTCAGTAAAGAAAAAAATTTACTAGAAAAATTAATTTAAGAAATTCATCATATTTTTAAGAAAGACTATTCTAAAAAAGGAATTGATGGAATAAAAATTTTATTTATAAAATGGAATTACATAATATATATATAATACCTTATTATATAACCCCTTATTACACCTTCATATGACCTATGGGTAAGGGGTGTGATGGTGATAGACCCCCCCCCCCCCCGGGGGGCTCTGAGAACATTGCTCGAGTAGTGATTTCCACCAACTTGAACTTATATGGTAGGTGATTTCGTTAAAGATTAACATGATGAATCTTGGATTGGGATTGGTCTAGAGAAAATCCAAGTGATTCTACCTCCTTCCCAAGCATTAACAAATGGGCTACGTAGGCTATAGTCCTACTGGTTGAGGCCATGAACTCTTCTTTTGAATACATTTTCCGTTGGTATTTCTATACCTAAAAATTAATTATAACATTAAATTTATGGTTGTTTCCATCAGTAATATATATCACTAGTCCTAATTGATCAACTGTCACATAACTTGGCAAACATATATTTACATTCCATTTTATACTTTTATTGTTTTAAAGAATGTTACACAGTAAAACATACATTTTCAGGAAGGGATGTATTATTCAAAAGTTATCATCCTTAGAAGAGTAATATGTTTTTCCTTAGGGGTGTGGGTTGGGGTTGTATGATCATTGCATCAGTGGGGAATCATGAGGTGTATGTGTAATTTATATATTATTTGGGTCTCCATGCAAGGGGAGTATTTTTACAAGATATGATTTCAATGGGAGGCACCATTGAACCCATTCATATCATGGTCTTGAGGTATTTTACTTATTTTACATTCCTAGTTAAAGTTAGTATGGATTATAGTATTCTCATTTATTTTATCTGGTTACATTGATAGATTATTATTAAAGGTGTTTGACTCTAAGTATCATCATATCATCTTGGATGTTTGTGGTCTCAGTTTTGATCTATGAATAGTGGTGTGAGGTGAGTTTTCATGAATATAGACTATATTTTTACAACCCTTTATCCCTAAGTTTTTGTAATATATGTTTGATACAAGGATATGTCGATAGATAGTGGATAATTTTTTTATTTACATGTGATTACAAGGATGGAAGGATGATACTGCAGGTCTAGTATGTTGTTTTTTTGGGGGGTTTTCATTGATTTTATCAAAGCGTTATGGTGTCTCAGAATTGGAATATTACAATATATAGTTCAATACACTCATCTTGGTTATAATTTCATTCATTTTGTTTAAACTATTTTTGTTATCATTCACATAGTTGTTAATAGATTTTTTCTTCTGAAAAATAATATACATTGTAAATATCATTTCTCTCTTAATAGAGTATATTGCACTTAAATGTACTGAAACACTTACAAATATTTAGGTTTTATTTCGTAAAATAATATACAATTTACATTAGTTGAAATTGGATTCTGATTAAATGTTGATATCTCATAACTATATTGATGATTTAGTTGGAATGTGTGAAGATAATTTTGATGGGAATGTGAGAGAAATTGATTTCCTTTTTGAATCACTACAACGAAAGATGATGATGGATGAAAAGGGATGGATTTAAGAGGATAATTACATGTTTCTTGGGATCATTATTTTTTAATACGATGACTTTCTATTTCAAACGCACATTTTCATGTACTACTTGAGTTTCTATTTTTTATTTTATATTGGCAAAGTACTAATTTTATGAAGAATTATTAAAGAAGTAGGTTGATGATGGAAGACAATGGATGGATTCTAGTTTAGTGTAAAAATAAAATCGGGCCTTTCATCATTGCAGCAGACCAAGATGTTCATGAGACTACAACAAAACCTATGATTTTTGTTAAAGTTAATTTTTTTATTTGAATCTATTTGATGGAGCTGGTTACTAGAGATGTAGTTGAATAGATTCCATGGATGGGGTTTTGGAATGGAAGGTACACTAGAGTTGGAGTTGATTATATGTCATGGATGGGTTACTGGTATGGTTGGGGCACTGGAGGTAGATCTAACTAGATGTCATGGATTGGTCACCCGAATGGGGTGGACAATTTTGGGGATTTATCAGGGGTGGGATTGGGGGATCCAACATTTTTTATAAAATATTTCATTATTAATATAATTAATTTTTCTCTATGATTGGACATGTGCAAAAAAATTATTTGATGTAGTATATATGATAAAATAATAAATATAATATGAAATTTTTCTAACAATAAAATTTTATAATTATTATACAAATGTAATTTATAAATAAATTTATGTAATAAATTGGTAATATTTTAACTGATATATAAAATTTTCACCATAACCTTTTGCTAAACACTTTAAACTATATATATATATATATATTATCTTTTAGTACATATAAAATAGATACAAAAATAATTTATCTGTCAAAAGAACATTAAGTGATAGAGTTTTAGCCAGAATTTTAGTGATGGAGACAAATGTACAGGTAAAACATTTAACCAACAGAAAATGAACACTTTCCAATTGATATGTCCCCATTGGAAAAAGTCCAAAATTATGTAGTTGATATGAGGTTCTATGAAATATATTCCTTGTGTATTTAACATATATTTTTTGATATCTTATGTAACATATAAATTGGGTTTCACAATTTATGGTTTGGTGTGACCCAATGGTATTAGAATTCTAGTATTAATCCATAGTGGGTTATGAAACCATTGGATTATGTAATATGGATATGAGGTGATAATATTTCTCCCTTGGTTATTATTTTTATATGGTTATACAGTTAGATAAGTTATTTCTATGTTAAATGTTCTTATAAATTTCTATTTAAATATTTGATTCATGTGGGTGTATGCTTTTGATACGGTTTTGTACCAAATTATGATTCCCCTTTGTAAATTCTATCATCAGTATGATTATTTTCGTTGAGTTTCCTCTAAGAGAATGTGATATGTGATTGAGGGTTATAGAAGAATGGGTGGAATGTGATCCTCGGGTAATGAATTTATAGAACATATTCAATGGAATAGTAAAACCCAATTTGTGATTGCGATATAGATTTAGGGTGATCTTTGTTTACCTTATCTATATAAACTTTTATACAGTTTTTTTGGATGGTCATGGTTACCCGAATGGGAATGTTTTATGATCATAGAGATTATGAATGGGTTTATGTTGGTTTGGTTCATCATGGGTGTCACCTCCGATTCTAAGGTTCAATGTTGGTTATTTTCTCTTACTTCTAAATTTATATACTTTAATTTTTTAATATCACATCTGAAACGAAATATTGTAGATATTTACAAGGAACCCATGGAGGGATGCATGCTAAGGTCTACTAATATTTTTGATGTTATCCCTAGAACAATGGTACCTGAGATGGTGTCATTGTAAGATGTTCAGGTGTGCAAGACAGAAATTGAAAAAATGATTAGGCATGATATTTTCATTAAGGATTGGATATTGGGAATTAATGAGGCTCAAAGATGTTATTATAACCTCATTGTAATATATTATTTTGTTTATAACTATGTTTGATCCCCCTTTGGGTGACATGTTGGGATATATGAATTTATACATCATTATTACATTTAATACAGCACAGTTCATGTTTATTTTAAATTTTTCTCTAATAATTGTTTATGTATAATTTTTTATTGTTCTTATATTAATTTTTTATGTTATATGATTGTACACTCTCCCAATGGGTTTATCATAAATCTTTAGTGCTATACTACACAATCGAGCATATGAGGAGGTGCAACTAAGATCACCTGAGGTCCTTAACCTAGATAATAGTTAGCAGTCTTGGTCAGAATAATAATACAATTTTAAATCAGGGTGTCATTTCCTTGTCTAAAAAAAATACTATATGATAAATAATGAATAAGGAAAAATTGAAGATAATAATTGATATCAAACAGCTTCATCATAATAAACCTTTTATACTGGGATAGGCAAGTGACCAATAATATATGATTTCTATTCTTGGTTTGTTCTGGTATATTTGTGATTTCTATTTAATGAATTTTTGTGTTTTGAGATTTAAATTTATATTTTTGTCTTAGGGACAATTAAAAATTTGATGGTGTACATGTATAATTTTTTCACATAGTTATCACATTACGTTTATGTTATTATGCATGATTTATATCATTGATGATAAAGGGTTATGTTTTTAATATGTGGAAAAAAATTATTTTCTAATGTTTTTTCATATAATGTTTTTGTTGTATTATTCATAGATGAACTAAAATATTTTTCATATTACCGTTTTGGTATATCACACAGGGAGATGTACAAGAAAATGATTATATATTCCTTCAATATGGGGTTTGTATTTTCTACTTTAGTGGGTCAATATAAGAATTTGATTCCATTATTCTAGATGTGGATAATGAAATGGGTTCAATATTGTTTATTCATTGAAAAAAAACCAATATATATTTTTCGTATATAGATTCTCCGTTGAATTATATGTAACTAATAATTGGGAATTTGGGTTTCTTCATCAACATTTTATAAAAAAGAATTCATTATATGTTGATTGATATGAACTAATCCTCAATTTTGTTGTCTATTATATTTATTCATAGTGGGAATGGTTTCCCATGAAGGGGAATTGACTTGGTATATGATGGTGAATTTATATATGTGAAAAAACTAATATAAGAGTATTGTCACTTGAATTTCCCTATAGTATTTCAGATGGGGCATAGATACTATCATAATACCTATGATATGTTATTGGTATTTTCAATGATATATTTGGGAAAAAATTGTTCCTCAATATGTCGATAATAGTATTGATGGGTTGATTTTTATTTGTTAGTATAATCATGTTTTCCTAATGCTTTTCAAAATATACATGATATTTAGGACTATCCTGAGATTAGGTTTATCCCTAACATGTTATTTTTTATAAAAATATGGAGAATGGGTATATTCCATTCCTTTGATATTGATAAATTGTATGTTCCCTCTGATATACATTTCATGCATTTATATGACTTATGTATCATAAATTGTGATCCTAGAGGGTTGAATAAATGATGTTTATGGCCCGAGAGGTTCATTTTTTATTCAGAACTGTGGCTATGTTGGATGAAGATGATTTTGTATCAAATGAAATGAGTTTCATACCTTAGAATTATTGTAATGGGCGTATTGGAATGATTCGAGCTATAAGAAATTGATATGGTAGAGGGTCATGGTTAGTGTTTTATGTTCATAAGCCTTATTGTAATGATATGTGACTTATTAGAGGGATAGTTGAGTTGTGTGATTATTTTTTACTTGAT
This sequence comes from Viscum album, assembly GCA_963277665.1. Taxonomy (NCBI): domain Eukaryota; kingdom Viridiplantae; phylum Streptophyta; class Magnoliopsida; order Santalales; family Viscaceae; genus Viscum; species Viscum album. The sequence continues at coordinate 1,003,776,021 of OY728119.1, read as the reverse complement.
TGAACACATTTTAATTATTGAAAATTCAATTTTGAAATGTGTATTTGAACCAATTTTATATATCTTCATAGGATCAATTTTCCTCATTATAGGATTTTTTTTCAATGGAATGGAATTTAAAATATGCCTCGGTGTATGAGGGAAAATTTGAATGAGATTAAATGTAGTGCCCATTTTGGTTTTATATTAGAGATTGGTTCTATGTTTAATGGGAACAAATTGAATTAATTAGGTGAATAAAATAATTGTATGATTTCTTTATATGATAATTGAATTTGTTTCCTCAAAAATGATTGTTGACGTCCTTAATAGATAGTGTCATGGGTTGTTATGGGGGCGTGAATGTATCTTAAGAAGAGTGATATCCATGTGATACTTGAATCTATACTGCATTGTGATTATGATGGATTTTATGGGAATCCGTTTGGTGAGGATCAAACCATCAGTTATTCAAGGGTTTTGCCTCACCATGGATTGATTTGTGATAGATGTTGAGGATGATGTTCCTGGGGACTTGGGAGTTGTTAGTTAATTATTATTGTTGATAGTCCTTGGTTATGATAATATCAATCTTGTACAACAATTATACATCATAATCTATAGATCATGGTCTATAGAAATCAGTAATTTTGGTTTAATTGGTGAATGATAAGGATTCTCCAATACTAGGGAGAAAAATATCAATTTTGGGGTATGAACTTCATGTTGGTAGGGTTATGGATGTGATAAGGGATGTTATGGATAATTGATAAGCCATTATTATTTTGGTGTATATATGGTTCAGATGTTATCTGGTACAATGTAAAATGCCAGGTTATGATTCAATTGTGTTTTTGGATAGATTTTGTGTGTTGACCTCAGGCTTTTTATAGTGTTGGATGTGTTATGAGGATGCATTAATTTAATGGTTTTCTAGTACATGGAGTGTTATCATATCTAATGGTGGGTTTTTTTATTGATCATATAGTATAATTAATCTATGTGTCATGTTTTGACGTTGGAGTGGGTTTTTGTGTGTGTTCATATTACGTTTATAGTGATTAATTAATCATGAATTGGTGATGAGATAGTGTCTTACATGGGTTGGCCAAGAATTTTTATAGAAGTTGGCCACAAGAGGATTAACTGATTTTTTACATGGAATTGGGTGATGTGATTTGGAAACTACATTGAACATTTTGATAAACATTAAAAAGTAGTTTTGATAGATGATTCTTAGGTTAGGGAGAACCATGGTGCATAATCATTCATTATGAGAAGAATCTAAAATTCTGGAACACCATGAGCTAAGGAATAAATATATTGATATGAATTGCATTTATTTGGATAAACATTTATTTCTGACTATCTCCTTGGTGCTGGTGTTCTCAATGTGAATGGTCAAAGATCCTGAGGAATAATGTGCCTTTTGGATTATTATAGTATAAGATTTATTAGAACTCTAAGATAAAACATGGTGAGTTAATCATGAATTAATGACCCAGGTAGGTCGAGAGTGGCGAATAAAAGATGACTATGACTTATCCTTGATGAAAAGTTTTTTACTAGAGAGATTTTAGAACCTCGTATTGTTATATGTTTTAAATATAAAAAGGATCTATGAATTTATATTCTTGTTGTAGTGGATATTTTGTGAATTATTCCAAATATTCAAATTTAAATATTTGGTATATTATTATGAATTTTTTTTGCCTTTTTATTGTGGATAGTGAGAGGTCTCATGTCCATGGGAAAATTTGGATAACATTGGGTAATGGTCTTTTTTTTATGGTTATTCCCACTCTTTATAGATACAATATGGTTAGTAAAAATGGTGTAGAACTATAAAATATACTATATGTGCTTCATTTTTCAATAATGTTTACGGAATGATATTTTTATATATGTTGACGATAAATCCATGAAATTAAGAAAAATTATATTAAATACAAGTTTGAGTCTCATCATTGATTATTTTTTTTAAAACTATCTCTAACTCTATGAGTGGATTTTTCATGAGGTATTGTAAGTTACATGGTTTGAAAACCATATACCCATGTCGTGTGAAGCCTATAATATTTATAAAATTTGAAAATGACCATTTTACCATATCAATTATATATAACCCATCCATTTTACTTTACATTTTACAGTTAGATGAGAAATAAAATGGGTTCAATCCCCTCTTACCCTATTGATATCCCCATTAAATTCAAGTATAATTGATGGAATTCAAGGGAAATTCATGGGGGGTCACTTCTTTCAACTACCCCCATTAATGTTTATCTCGAAAAAAATATATAAAGATTCACCAACCTGGATTTTTAGTGATAATACAAAAAATGAAAGGTCGAAAGTATCAGACTCATGGTTATTTATGCATCTTTAGTAGATTATGTCTCTAGTGGATTAAAACATCATTTTTCACTATTTGGATAACGTTACATCACCCAACGAGGCTTTCTAGGGTTTTCATTGAATTTGATGAAATTAAAATGTCAATACATGTTAGTTGATAGAGGTTTATCCTGAAAATGTGTCAAGGGTATTCCATGTCCCTTTTAGGAGGGGCTATTCTTTTATTTGGTACTATGTTATTGCTTAGTACGGTTTTATTTGAATATTTCTATTTCAATTAAATATTACAATTATTTTTGAGTTGTTTGGAATAATTTATTTGTGTGTTGTAGAATTATTTTGTTCTTCAATATGTGATAAATACATTTATGTGGATAAAATGAGTTTGTATATTTTATTACATTTTTATATATCAAAATAACTTCATAAGACGTAAATGTCCATTGAAAGTTACCCTATATTTATGTAGTCTTTATGAAACATATGATATATGGTCTCCCTAAATTTTACCTTATTGACCTTAAGTATAAATAAAATTGGTTCACTAAAACCACAAGTAATGATGTCTTAAAATCAATGATGGACCCTTAACACTAGTGTGACATTTTGAACATAATTCAACTAGGGAAAAATTACTAACATGCGAAATGAGATACTTGAATCGGAGAGGGGTATTGATGAGATAAGAGGGGACATAGAAGACCATGGTATATACCCCATTATTTATATTGAGTATATATGAGTGAGTGATTGGGAATGGATGGAATTTGATTATCCCATACAAGAACCTTGAGGTACATTATATATATTGGTCTAGTTGATTTGAAAGTAAGGGTGATTATTTTGCCTATTTTTTGTGTGATTACATGGTGGCTATTTACATGGTAGGATTATGTGTAGGTTGAGAATTAGTGTATGGACTTAGGGTGATTTGGAATGTGATATGAGAAATATTTTATCTCTCTATTGTGAAGTTGGAATGGAATTTACTATTAGCCTGATGATACCATAAGATCATCATGGATATGTCTCGGGAAGTTATTATTTCTGTATTATTGACATAAACCCTAAGATTTGGGAATAAGTAGATCCCATAAATTATATTTAGAAAATATAGTATCTAGGGGGTCAAGTGGGTACCCTAGTGTTTTGTTGATACTAGAATTGGATTTTTTGGGGAGAATGTATCATTAATTAATATTTCCACCTTATTACCATAAAACCGATGGGGATTGAATATAATATTTTCTTTTATAAGTATTTCTTATGCATTTTAGGTGTTGTATTAAATGTTTTCTGTTAGGTTTGTGAAGTTTTCAAACTCATGTGGTGTGACATGTGTCTCTAGGGAGTTTGTGACTTGGGAATTTATGAGTTATTATTATATACAAATACTGTGATATCTGAATGAGAGATCACCATCATGGGGTGATATGTTATCCTTTAGTAATGTAGGGATCATAACACTATAGGGTGTGTTTTATAATAATAGCTATATAAGATATTATTCTGGGGTGATATGAGTTCCCCCATCTGTATTATTATGATATGGTTCTTGGGAGATATAATTTCATTAGCTTTTATGATTGAAGTGTTATTATTGGGTGGGATGTGTTTTCCGTAGATTTATGTTATGAATGTTTAAATGGGGTGACCTAATTTAACATAAAGTTTACATTAAAATATTATTCTTAGTTAAGATAATATTACTCAAGGTGAATTTCTTATGTGAATAAGATATTAAGTGCAATTATGGGATATGGATCCAAGATAATGGAGGCTTGATACCTATTCCAAGGTGTTGAAACACCTTGTGTACCTATAATATATTTCTTGTATGATTTAGATTTCTCAAAATGTATGAAATTATCTATGGTTCTTAGGCTACATGTGGCTCACCTTAGCTTATATGTGTTATGCTCAATGAAATATAACATTAAACTAATTAGTTTAGGTTGATCTTGAATAACACCTTAAAACATAATGATTAATTTTTACTATCTAATTATTCTTCCTCATTTGTGTATTTTATTCAAATAATAACAAATATGAATACAATAAATTTTTATGTTATTTTAGGGATTTTCTTATTTATGGCCTACTACGGCTTACGCATATCCTAATCAGGTGGAATTAATTATTTGGTACCTGAGAATACTAAATGATTACACATTTAGGCAGGGCGTAGGCCTAGTGTTCCATTGTTTTATAGGATCAACATGAACAAGATTAGAGACCAGTATGTGATAAGAATCAGGAATGATTTTATAAAGTCTTCATATTTTATTCAATTAATTATTTATACAATTTATTACCTTAGTGGGAGACCATTTGGGATTTATGATTTTATTTTTTTTTCATTTTATTTGATATGTCATGATTCATACATATTTAATTCAACATTCATATAATATTTTTTATGGATGTTTTTTATTATTTCACTAATGCTACATACTCTAATATGGGGGTATAATATAACCATGGTAAAACCATATAGCTTATATTTTTATCACAATTTTCTGGTGTATGGAGATGTATGATTAATTTTTTGTGAGAACCTTGTCCATGACACTAGTGACTGGTCTTGACACATATGATCTTTCATTAATCCATTTTAATAAGATTTCATAATTACTTATCAACTCATTAAATTTATTTTTATATAAATATTTGATGTAAAAAAATTATATATTTCATTTATGGTCATTTAAAAATTTAATTGTATAATGAAATAATATATTCAAATATTTTATTCTATAATTTCAATGAATTTTTCAACCATGCTTTTGACATGATAATCAAAAAAGATAAATCATAGGAGAATGAATTAGAATGTTCAATGAATGAGGATAATTAGATTAAATTAAATTAAATCCTCCTTGAATTTATGTTACTAAATCAATTAATTTAAATCTACATCACGAGTGCCGATTTAAAAACCATGAATAACATATTACTAAATACTAGAGAATAGATAAATCCCCCTATGTGATATCCTTTTAACAAATAAGTCAATAGATTATTTTAAATTAAAAATTAATATTAAACTATTATATCAATGGTTTCTTTAATAGGTATCCAAATAAAAACATGAATATTCTCAGTTCGAGTATTAAAACCTATACATGTGACTTATAACTCACCATATAAAATAAACCCATTACGTACAAATCCAAAATATTATAATTCCCAATCATATATCTCTTTTTGTTTTATTTATTATTATAATATTCTTGGGGATAAATCCAAACTCCTTGTGTATGGAAACACCCTCTACATGGGATTTATGATTTCCTCTACTATGTCGCACCAAACTATTGGTATTAGTCTAAAATTGTTTGGTGGATCCTTCCCTCTCAATTTATTCACCGATGTAGCTAGTAGAAGTGGAATCCATAATCATTTTTTCATCCTTATCTGACATTAATATATACTCCTATATATTATTCAATGTCATTGGGTTATACCCATGTTGTTCATCTATCCATATCCCTATATCTATTTATCTCTGAAGGATTGAATCATTGTTCGTGGTGTAGTGTTCGAGTGGGTTGCTTATCGACAATAATTATTTTCCCCTCTAATCAGTGGTTTTTAATGTTCCATTGGCCAGTGATGCTCGGTGACCAATGTTCGGATTTATTTTTGAGTGAATACCAATCATCTAAAGATTTTTTTAGACTGAGGCTCTTTATTCTTGATGCATTGTTCATGGTTCGGTGTTTTAGTGGGTTTATCATTGCATGAAGACTGTTTGGTGTCTCTCCGAGTAGTGGTTTTTGAATTTTCATCAGGTGGAGATTCTCAGAGACCTGTAAGTTGATATGTTTTTATAAAATTTTCATGGCTATGCAGAGGTGGTTTACAAGATGAATGGTAGAGGCAGTTTACATGGATGGTGGATTGCGACAAGGATGAAAATTTCAATTAGTCAAGAGTATATTATTGGAAAAAAGATCAGTTCCTTTCATTATGGATGAAGCTATGCTCTATTGGTTTTTGAATTGGTTATTTTTGAATCATTACTCATTTTTTGGAAATGCTTGTCTTATTGAGTCTCATATGTAATCTCCAAAATACTATTTTATACATTTCAATGTGTTTTTAATACATATTATTATTTTTACTTATTGGTGGGATGCATTGATAGGGTTATGGGTTTGCTGATACCCACCATTCACCCATATGTTCATTTTTTGGACAAATGGAAAACCTCCTGAATAGCCTGAGGGCCTTTAATTTTTATCAATTTTTGATAATTCCCCTTTTTCGAGGATGAGTGGGAACCCTTTAAAGGCTCAAAGGGTTATGATTCATTAAAAGAGTAGCAGGTCTCAAAAAATCCACCCTAATAAGAAAAAATTTAACTTCCCCTCCCTATGAAATTCCTTGATGAAAATTCTCCAACTATTAAATGATAGTCAGCTTATTGTTAGGCGTAGAGATGCACAAGCCTAGTACTGATGGAAATGTCATACCTTCTCAATCTTCCTTGTCTAGTTTTCTCTACTATGGTGAATTCACATGCTCTTAATCCTCATATGTTTCCTTGTTCCTTTTATTTTTTCTAGTGCATCTACATTTTAGGTGTCCTAAAGGCCATAATCTGGCCCAAACTCCTTGAGGTGGCTGGAAATCCTAACTATCTTGATGTCCTGAGAGACATTTAATGGAATTATGTTGAAATTTCAATGAGTTTATCATAAGAATTATTGGGTTGGAATCATGAAAGATAGATAAGTGTTTATAAAATATTTATCAGGTTATCCTTCCACATTTTTTAGGGTGAGATAGGAGTGCTCTTCCTAGTTGTCTTGGGAAAACATCTTAGGAGGTGGTGATGCATCATCATTGAATAATTAAACTACTGTGTTTTCCTTAAGGGGGAATGATGTTTTTTAAATTTATTATCTTGGAATTTTTTTTATTAGACACACTATACCATAAATACATTGGTGACATGTTTCATAAAGGCAACGTTAATCCTCTTGTAATGGGTTCACAATATTCCAAGCTTTCAAATGTGGTATTCTTTTTTACGGTCAATAAAGGGGGCTTGGCTTTAAACATTTTTGAATATAAAAATATTATAACAAACTAAAAAGATTATATTATATATAATATATATTTATTACGAACAATCTCTTAAATAAAAACATATAATATTTACAAAAAACAATTTTAAATATTATTTAAATAATCAATTTTAGTTATTAGAAAAATTAAAATCACAACGTCCTCCATGTATTCAGGTATCTATTGAATGAAAATAATAAAACATTCAATGTAGTGGGGTTATTGTGCTTTCATATTATTCATTTATTCCAATCAAATTTTATCAAGATTCTCATTGTGCCACATGACTCATACTACTGGCATAAACCTACCTTGAATGATCTTCTCCTATCAATTCTTTATAGACAATAGATATTATACAACATAGTTTTATTCTGTGATATTAATATAACCCTGGTTGATATTTTGTAATAAGTCATCCACATACCTCCAAATATATGACACATAAAAAAATTTTCACTCGATTATTCCATAGTGGTGACACATATATATATTGAAGCCTTTCTACCCAGCTCAAAATTTCAAATTATCCAATGATCTTCTAGGATAAATTTATTGCCCAATGAAAATCGGTCAAAATGCATATAAAATACCATAGGAATACATGATCACTATCCTAGGACTCTAAATTACACTGTATGGAATCATTGTTAAAATAATAATTTCTCTAGAGTGTGCATATATTCTAGTGTATCACTTGGTATAAGGAAGTGTCCTTAAACATTTACATAATATTTAATTAAACGAATAATTCACATTGAGGATCTTTTCAAGCGTAGAGTTATAGAGAAATAGGACATAACTATTTCATCTTAAATGATTACAAGGTAGAAAATTCTACACAGTTTCCATTTTTTTCATAAAATATAAACTCTTGAAAAAAAGAGTCATGTATAGTTCTATGTTTTAGATAACATGACTTTTACATGATCCCATCATTGACCCTATTCATCTTTAAGTCCTGTGAAAACATTTCAAAACGTGGGATGAGCATAAAAGGCTCAGTAAGGTTTGTAATAAAATAATGAAAAACATTTTTTCATAAATACATACAAAACATGAACTCTATTACTTACCTCATGAAATCATAAGATTTATGAAAGACACATAGAAATCATAAATCATAAATGTGACTTTTGGCATCCATATCATACTTACATTTTAGCCATCACAGCTACATAGGAAGTTACTTTGGAATACCCATCACAGTATATTCCCTAAATCTCTTAGGAGAAACATCCACATTTACCTCCATCACATTACCCAATGCATTGGAGATCTATCTCGAGTTCACCCGTGCTAGGTTTATCACGGAACCACTTATATACTTTAATATTTCCCAAGAACCACAACGTGATCCTAACACATCACATAAGAATAAAGGAAAGATAAAATTTCCAAATTGAAATAACAAAATATCATTTCAATATATTGAAATAATAAATCCATTCTCAAAATTATTTTCAATACCAAAATACGTAAAAAGAGTATATGGTATTTATTTTTCCTTTTAAAAGCATTACATCTTGTTAAGGAATCCAATGATCAAATAATACTCGCGGTGGTGGAAAGATCGTTGTCACCGCTTATGTAAAAAACATCCCTTTTTTCGTTTATTAAAACGTATCATATAAAAGGATTCAATTTGAATGAAATGAAAATTCAAAGGTGTTTATACAGCATATAAAAGAAAGTCGTGTATTAGAACAAAATATGCCTCTATGAAAGGAGATTGAGACGAAATCCCTCACATCGTGTCTGACTTGACCCATTCATTCTTTAATATCCTCAATAATAAACTAAAGTTAATTTCACCTTGATTAAGAAACTTTTTCATGTTTATTATTCCATTTATATCAATTATTACAATGTTACAAACATTATGTAATCATGTATGTTAATAACGCCCATTTTGTCGATATTTGGTACTTGTGTCAAAAATTAACACCTTATATTTACAACTTGTCCATGTGGTCAATAGTCCATTATATCCAGAATGATATTAACAATTTAGATATCATATATATCATATATTTATCCAGTATATACATGTTTTCATAATAGTACATAACATTTGGAGGTAAGAAATGAAATGCACCGTTCATTGAGACGGTAAGCCGTACGTATGCATGAACGCTACCTTCATTTGTATTTATTAATTTTATGGAATTAAAGCATAATGATACATAGGTATATAATATTTACAGTATAATATCATATTTAATATCATTAACTATATCCTTTATACATCCCACATATTTCATTAAAGAGTCATGTCACTTTGAGGGGGCGGTAGTCTGCACTTCCTCAAATGAGATTATCATATTTACCCACTATGGAAACCATAAAGGCTTGATATAATTTGGAAGTACAGAAGCATAATGAAATCAAAAACAGAATATATATCATATATAAATACAGTGCCATCATAATGGCCACCATGAGAGGCGGTAAGATGTAATTGAATAATCATCGTTTCGTGAGGCGTTAGTTTTCCATCCACAGAAACATTATGTTCTTCATCCATTTGATGGAGGTGTGTGTAATTGTAGTTATAATCCTTCTCATAAAAAATTATTAGTATATTTAGGATACAGTTTTTGTTACAAAATAAATTAATAAGAATATTTTATGGGTTGGAGAAGTAAAATAAAATAAAAAAAATTAAGAGAAACTTTTATCATTAATTTGGGTAACTCCCTTTTTCTTGAACCAAAGGTCTTCTTGAAGTGCCTTCCTCCTAAGGTAAGGATTCTAAGAGAAGTATAGGGATGTATAGAGCTAAATTGGGTAGAGTTTGTATGATCCAAATAGCTTGATAGGTGTGATTATTTTGATAGAAATGGTCTCCATTTATAAGGGAGAGGAGAGGCTCTTTAGGAATGTGTGAAAATATTATTTTATTGTGTAATGATATTTGGATTATAATGGTCCAAAAGTCATTAAATAAGAAGATAAGATGACTCATGATTGAAATAAAATCACCCAATTAGAATTGGAAATGTTTTGGATAATATTTTAATCATTTTAATCTTATTTATTTAAATCGTTTATTAATGCGGTAAATACTGCATCATTATTTTTCCATAAATAATTTAATTTATTTGATGTATAAAAATTATAAAAAAAATACCATGATATAAGAAATCTTCTTAGCTTTCCAATTAATATTTATAGTCGAAAAGATAATTTAAATAACACCATATAAAAATTAATGGCTAAAAGATTTTCGTTAATGTCAATTTTGTCTTTACATTAAATTAATTAATCTAAAGTGTCATTATCTTTTATAAGTGGCTCTATGGGGTCCCAAAATGAACCCAAAGATGAAAATCGTCGTCCAATATTCATCCAATAGGGTTTGGATAGGTGTTAATTTAATTTTGAATTATTATAATATCCTTTTTACCTTGAATTACCTTATTTACCTTTAACCACGGTAAATAAAAGTCAAAAGTTACTATTCATAAAAAATTATTTTCATCTTATTGAACCACATTTTAGTTCTTGATAACAACCGTGTATGTCGGATTTTCGAAATTCAATTCACAGAAGAGGTAAAATTTCATTTAAATCAAAATGTCATTTTTTTAACTACTACTAAGTGGTTTCATTTTTCATCAAAAAATGATGTTTTTCAGAAAAACATAAAAAATTCAGCCTTAGCTATATTTGATATTACAAATTAAAAAATGATATTTATTTTTCCAAATTCAAAACATAAAAGTGTCATTAATAAATTTCAAAATTAATCTTTTTTGTTAAAAAAAATTGTGTGTTTTTAAGAAATAATAACTATCAATATATCGACACTTGTTTATATCCAATTTCAACGTAAAATTAATTCCAAAGACCAACATTGGATCAAATGGTAAAAATACATTATAATTACACTTTAAAACAATTAAAATGTTAATGTATCCATATACATAAATTAGATTAAAAGGAAATTTTGAATTAAAATACAATATTTTTTACTATTCATTAAAAAATAAACTTTATCAGAAAAATTCCAAAAATTTACACAAAGTAAATTTTGATGTCCCCATTTTAAAGAAGGATTTTATTTGGTCATATAAAATTTATTAAAGTGACCCAAACTAGATTTAATGAGGGTTCTCCATTAAAAGGCAATAAATCTTCCTTTTAATGTAAATTATGCTTAAAATTAGATACATTCACATTTTTAGCCTCTAACATTTATTGGATGAATTTAAATACATTTAACAAACATGTATAATCATATTGTTGTTAGTTTTTTCATTCCCACCAATACAATGGATTGGAGTAAACTACCATTTAAAATAATAATTTTATATTATTAGTGTGTAACGTAAGATTTCAAAGAAACCCGTTGTTGCCTATCGGGTACACCATTGAACATAGAAACCCCTTTAAAGTAAAAATAATATTTAATTCACAAATATTAATAAATATTAAATATGTCTTATTCTTCATTTACATGGTATGTTACATTCTTCCCCCTTTTGGAAATTGTGTCCTCGCAATTTTTATTCACTTATCAAAATAAGTGTTGGTATTAATCCCTCATATCATTTTCAGATTCTCACATTGCCTCTTCAACTAAATGGTTTTTCCACAAAACCATTACCTGGTGAATTACCTTATTCTGCAAAAATTGCTCCCTACAGCCAATAATATGGACTAGTTGTTCTTTATAAGAGAGATTCTTTTCCAACAGAACTATCTCTGGGCTCAAAACATGAGATGGATCTGACATATAATTTCACAACATCGAAAGATGAAAAAAATTGTGTAACCTATGATAAACTTGGAGGTAAATCCACTATATACGCAACTGATCCAACTTTCTCCAGAATTTCATAAGGTCTAATGAACCTCGGACTCAAAATTCCCTTCTTACCAAAACGCATCACACATTTCCACGGAGAAACATTGAGAAAGACATGATCACCTACCACGAAAGAATAATAATTCCTCCAGTTATTTGTATAACTTTTTTGTCTGCTCTGGGCTGTTCTCATGTGCTTCGGAATCAACTGAACTTTTTTCGACATCTCTTCTTCCAATTCTGGTCCCATCAGCTTCTTTCACCTACTTCATCACAAAAATTTGTTGTTCGGCAACACTTTCAATATAATGGCTCAAATTGAGCCATCTGTATACTAGAATGTAAACTTTTATTATATGGAAATTCAACTGAAGAAAGATGTTGGTCCCAAATTCCTTGATAATATATAAAGCAAGCACGTAGCATACCCTCCAATGTTTGAATTGTGTGTTCTGATTGACCATCTGATTGAGGGTGAAACACTATACTAAAATTTAGTTCAGCACCCAACGACTTCTGAAGGCCATTCCAAAAGTTAGAAGTAAACCTAGGAACATGATAATATACAATAGAGAGGGGAACTCCACGAAACCTGGCTAAGTCTTTAACATACAACCGAGAAAGTTGATCTAGAGACAAAGAATCTCGAATAGGATGGAAATGAGCAGAATTAGTCAATTGATCAACTATAACCAAGATTTCATTATTACCTCTAGATGCCTTTGGTAATCCCACAACGAAGTCCATGTATATATTTTTCCATTTCCACTCTGGCACCGGTAAAGGCTGAAGCATCCCTTTCGGTAATTTCTGATCTGCTTTAACCTTCTGATAAGTCAAACACATCACAGTAAAATCATCAATATCTCTTTTCATTCCATCCCACTAGTAATACTCACGGAGATCTCTGTACATCTTAGTACTTCAGGATGAACTGAAAATGGAGAACTATGAGCTTCACATAACAACTCATTATTCAACTGTGACTCACAAGGTACAAATAATCCCTTCCCAAAACTCCATACACAATCATTATCAATATTAAAATTAGGAAACTTACCCTTTGAACTAACTCTACCCTTTTCTGCCAGTCACTGTCTTATTTCTATTCTTGCTTTATTCTCTCTGATAGAGATGATCTTATTGACACCTGATACAAAATAAAATAATTTCCTACACCAACAACTTCTATTTCAATGTTCATTAAATAAAAAAAATGATCGTGTTCCAAACTTAGCATGGCTAATGAAGCATTACTTTTTCTACTCAAAGCATCAGCCACATTATTTGCTTTTCTCGGATTGTAATGGATCATGAATTCATAATCCTTGATTAATTCCATCTATCTCCTCTATTTCATGTTCAATTATTTTTGTGTGAATATATACTTTAAACATTTTTGGTCAATATATATTTCACATTTTACACCATAAAAATGATGCCTCCAAATTTTTAAAGCAAAAACAATAGAAGCTAATTCCAAATCATGTGTAGGGTAATTTACCTTGTGAGGTTTCAACTTCCATGAAGCATAAGAAATTTACTGATCATTATACATTAGGGCACAACCCAATATATTCAATGACGCATCATAGTAGATATCAAACTCACCCTTTCTGGATGGAAGTGCCAAAACTGAAGCATTCACCAATCTCCTCTTAAATTTTTGAAAACAATCATCACATTATATTGTACAGATGAACTTAACACCTTTTTGAGTTAACTTATTCATCGGGCTAGATAACCATGAAAACATTTCAAAAAACCTCTGGTAATAACTTTCAAAACCAAGAAAACTATGGATCTCAGTTATATTTTTGGGTCTTGGCCATTCTTCTACAACATTTGTTTTAGCAGGATCAACAGTTATGCCATTTTTTAAAATAATGTGACCGAGGAACCAAATTTCTTGTAACCAAAACTCACACATTCTGAATATCACAAATAGTTTACTCTCTTTTAAGGTTTTAAATTCAACCCTTAAATGACCTTCATGTTCCTCCTTACTTTTGGAATAAACCAAAATATCATCAATGAACACAACCACAAACTTATCCAAGATCTCACAGAAAATTCTATTCATAAGATCCATGAATATAGATATTGCATTGGATAACCCAAAAGGCGTAACTACAAATTCATAATTTCTATATGTAGTACGAAACGCAGTCTTAGGAATGTCTGCTTCCTTTACATTCAACTAATGGTACCCCAACCTCAAATCAATATTCGAAAAATAATGAGCTCCCTAGAGCTGATCAAACATATCATCGATATCAGGCAAATGATTCTTATTCTTAACAGTGATGTTATTCATTGCTCTATAATCAATGCAAAGTCTCATTGAACCATCTTTCTTTTTAACAAACAAGATAGGAGTACTCCATGGTGATGTTCTAGGTCGAATGAATCCTTTATCTAATAACTCCTACAATTGCTTCTTTAACTATAGAAGTTCAATTTGAGCCATTCGATAAGGGGGTCTTGAAATTGGCTTAGTATCAGGAACTAAGTCAACAATAAATTCAACTTCTCGGCCAGGTATTATACCAGGCAACACCTCATGAAAAACATAAACATACTCATTTACCACTGACACTTCATTAATATAAATTGTTCCATTGTTTTCAACAATATGTGCAAGGTAACATTCATTTCCATTTTTTACTAGTTTCTGAGCTTCCTGATATGTTATCAAAAGCAAGGGTTCATTTTTGTATATAAATTGAAAATCTTTCTTAAATGAAACCTCTTTAGCTCTGCAGTCAATCTTAGCATGATAAACAGAAAGCCTATCCATGCCCAAAATAACAGCATACTCTAATAGAGAAAAAAAATATGGTTTTTCAGGGAGATTCTTTCCACACACAAGGACAAGAAGGTTCTTATGTTTTATTTTTGTCTTAACATTTCATCAAGGTGTTTTTACCATAAGATCCGTATTCATATCATGAGATTGAATTCACAATTTTTTAGAAGACCTCTTAGAAATGAAAAAGTGTGTAGACCCTGAATCAAAAAACACATTGGCATAATCTAAACAAACAAATAGTTTAACTGATACAACTTGATTTGATGGCCCAACATATGCTGAAGTAGTTGCAAAGGATTTCACCACCCCTTTCTGCCTGTATTCTGGCTGCTTTCCTTCAGTTGAGTTCTTTGATAGACACTCATTTGAATAATGACACATTTCATTTCACTTAAAAAAATTTACTGACTGTAAATTAGATTTTGTTTTACCATGACCCCAATCTTTTTCAGTGCAATTAGGAGCCTTATGTTCGATTTTACCACAACGGTATCACTTACCATAATTCAAAATACATTCCCCAACATGATTTTTACCACAATTTTCACAAATCAAAAACTTATGTTTCTTACCATCAAACGTTTTTGAAGAGTTCTTCCCTTTCTCCTTCCACCTCGACCTCTTATTTTTTTTGTTTCTCAAAGAATACATGATAATCAGAAAATTATATTTCCACCTTCTCTACACAACAAACAAGTTTTTCATAACTTTTGAAATCACAAGAAGCTAAAGGCTTTCAATACATTGGCTTCAATCCAGAGTAAAAACTATTGATTTTACTATCAAGATCTCCTATGAAATTTGGAGCATACCTTGCCAGTCGAGTGAATTTTTCTTCATATGAATCCACTATGTCATCCTCCTACCTCAATTCTAGGAATTATTTTCCATCCTAAGACAAACCACCTTCGGAATATATTTCTCAAAAAACATACCTTTGAATTCAACCCAATCAAGAGCATAAATCTCCTCACTATCTCAAATATTTTTCTCCACCAACCACCACTGATCAGAATCACCTTCAAAATGGTAGACATCATGACTAACCTTTAGATGTTCTGAACAACCCATGACATCAAAAATCTTCTACAGTGTTTTAATCCACCCTTCAGCTAGGATAGGGTCAGATGATTCTCCAAATGATAGGGGATGTTGACTCATGAAATTCTTCACTACTATCATGTTCTTCTGTGCATGATCTGGCTGATCTCGTGCATGGATATTACCACCATTTATAGCATGATTCAATTGTGCCATCACTACAACAAATTGTTCAGTCCCAACTCGGACCATCTCAGGTTGCAGATTTGGAAGGTTGTCTTCCTCCTGATGTCGTCCAAACATAACTGCCCAGTTTCTTCTACAGAAAACCATTCTGAACACAGAAATATCTTAGGCGAAGCAACATAGTAATCTATAAATTCTATATGATTTAAATATTAACATAAATTACTTTATGTATATTAATTTAACTATACCATAACTCCTAAATTTGTCTAAACCGACCTATGATACCAACTATAATGACATGGCCTTAAACATTTACATAATATTTAATTAAACGAATAATTCACATTGAGGATCTTTTCTCCTTTAGAGTTTTAGTGAATTAGGACATAACTATTTCATTTTAAAGGATTACAAGGTAGACACTTCTATACAGTTTACATTTTTTTCATAAAATATAAACTGTTGAAAAAAATAGTCATGACTAGTTCCATGTTTTAGGCAGCATGACTTTTCCTTGATCCCATCCTTGACCCTATTCATCTTTATGTCCTATGAAAATATTTCAAAACATGGGATGATCATAAAAGGATTGGTAAGGGTTATAAAACAAAGAATGAAAAACATTTGTTCATAAATACATACAAAACATGAAATCTATTACATACCTCATGAAATCATAATATTTATGAAAGACACATAGAAATCATAAATCATAAAGGTAACTTGTGACATCCATATCATACTTACATTGTAGTCGTCACAGCTACATAAGGAGTTACTTTGGAATACCAATCACACTATATTCCCTAAATCTCTTAAGAGAAACATCCATGTTTACCTTCGTCACATTACTCAATGCTTTGGAGAGCTGTCTCGGGTTCACCCTCCCATGGTTTATCCCGGTACCACCTATATACATAAATAATTCCCAAGAACCATAACATGATCATAACACATAACATAAGCATAAAGGAAAGATAACATTTCCACATTGCAATAAAAAAATATCATTTCAGTATATTAAAATAATAAATATGTTCTCAAAATTTCTTTCAATACCAAAATACATAAAAAGAGTATATGGTATTTATTATTCCTTTTAAAAACATTATGGCTTGTTAAGGAAGCCAATGATCCAATAATACTCATGATGGTGGAAATTTCATTGTCACCGCTTACGTAAAAAAACATTCATTTTTGTCATTTAGTAAAACGCTTTGTAAAAAAATATTCCCTTTGAATGAAATGAAAATTAAAAGGAGTTTATACAGCGTATAAAATAAAGTCGTGTATTCGAACAAAATATGCCTCAATGAAAGGAGATTGAGACGAAGTCCTTTACCTCGTGTCTGACATGACCCGTTCGTTCTTTAATATCCTAAATAATAAACTAAAGTTAATTTCTACTTGGATAATAACCTTTTTCATGTTTATTATTCCTTTTATATCAATTATTACAATGTTATTTACATTATGTAATCATTTAAGATAATAACGTCCATTTTGTCAAAATTTGGTACTTGAGTAAAAAATGAGCACCTTGTATTTACATGTTGTCCATGTGGTAAACAATACATTACATCCAGAATGATATTCATTATTTAGATAACATATATATCATATATATATATCCATTATATATATGTATTTATAATTGTACATAAAATTTGGTTGTATGAAATGAAATATACCGTTCATGGAGACGGTAAGCTGTGCGTACGCATGAACGCTACTTTCATTTCTATTTCTTATTTTTATGGAATTAAAGCATAATGATACATAGGTATATTATATTTACAGTATAATATCATATATAAAATCATTATCTCTATCCTTTATACATCCCACATATGGCATTAACGAGTCCCATCACTTTGAGGAGGTGGTAGTCCCCACTTCCTCAAATGAGTTTATCATATTAACCCACAATGGAAACCATAAAGTCATGATATAATTGGGAAGTACAGAAGTATAAGGAAATAAAAAATATAATATATATCATATATAAATAAAGATCCATAATAATGGCCACCATGAGAGGCGGTACAATGTAATTGAACAATCATTATTTCGTGAGGCGTAAGTTTGCCATCCACAGAAACATTATGTTCTTCATCCATTAGATGGAGGTATGTGTAAGTGTAGTTCGAATACTTCTCAAAAAAAAATCTAGTATATTTAGGATACTGGTGTTGTTAAAAAAGAAAGTAATAAAAATATATTATGGGTTGGAGAAGTAAAATAATAGAAAACAAATTAAGAGAAACTGTTACCTTTAATTTGGGTAACTCTCTTTTGTTTGAACTAGTGGACTTATTGAAGTGCCTTCTACCTAAGGTAAGGCTTCTCCGAGGAGGATAGGGAGGTAGGGAGCTTAATTGGGTAGAGTTTGGGAAAGCCAAATTTCTTGAAAGGTGTGAGGAATTGGATCGATATGGTCTCCTTTTATAAGGGATAGGAGGGGATCTTTAGGAAAGTGTGAAAATATAATTTTATTATATAATCATATTCGATTTATAATGGTCTAAAAATAATAAAATATAAAGATAAGATGACTAATGGTCGAAATAAAATCTTCCAATCAGAATCGGACATGTTTCGGATAATATTTTAATCATTATAATATTATTTATTTAAATCATTCATTAATGAGGTTAATACTGCATCACTATTGTGTCATTAATAATTTAATTTATTTGATGTCTAAAAATTATAATAAAAATACCATGACATAGGAAATCATTATAGATTTCAAATAAATATTTATAGTTGAAAAGATAACTTATATGACACCATATAAAAATTACTTACTAATTTTTTTTGTTAATGTCAGTTTTGTCATTACATTAAATTAATTAATATAATGTACTATTATCATTCATAAGTGCATCCATGGGGTCCCATAATCAAACCAATGATGACCATGGTCGGACACTACACATTGAACCACATTTTAGTTCTTGATAACAACCATGTATGTCAGATTTTGGAAATTCAATTCATAGAAGTCGTAAATTTTCATTTAAATCATAAAGTCAGTTTTTTAACTACTACTCAGTGGTTTCATTATTCATCAAAAATTTATGTTTTTCAGGAAAATACAAAAAATTAAGCCAAATATTTATTTTATATTACAAATTAAAAAATGATGTTTATTTTTCCAAATTCAAAACATAAAAGTGTCATTAATTAATTTTAAATTTAATTCCTATTGTTAAAACAAATAGTGTGTTTTTAAGAAACAATAACTATCAAAAAATAGACACTTGTTTATATCCAATTTCAATGTTAAATTAATTCCAATGACTAAAATTGGATCAAATGGAAAAACTATATTCCAACTAAACTTTAAAACCAATTAAAATAGATAATCTAACCATATACATAAATTTGATTAAATGGAAATTTTGAATTAAAATACAATATGTTTCAATATTCATTAAAAATGAACTATATCGAAAAAATTCCAAAAATTTACAAAAAGTAAATTTTGATGTCCCCATTCTAAATAGAGAATTTATTTGGTCATATAGAATGTATTTAAGTGAACAAAACTAGATTTAAGGAGGGTCCTCCATTAAAAGGCGATAAATCATCCTTTTAATGTAAATTATGCTTAAATTTAGATTCATTCACAACATAAGCCTCTAAAATTTATTGAATGAATATAAATACATTTGACAAACATGTATAATCTTATTGTAGTTAGTTTTGTTCATTCCCTCCAAAACAACAGCTAGGAGTTATCTACCATTTAAAAAGAATAATATTATATTATTAGTGTGCAACGTAAGATTTCAAAGAAACCCGTTGTTGTGTATCAGGTATGCTATCAAATATAGAAACCCCTTTAAAGTAAAATTAATATTTAATTCACAAATATTAATAAATATAAAATATGTCTTATTCTTCAATTACATATAATGTTAGACTTGGACCCCCTATATTATCAAATGTGTATACATAGACCTTATGAGAATTTTCATGTCGATCTATTGAATAAAATGGGATGACCTATAGGGTCTCCCATACATGAACCTCATAGATCAATGAAAATATTATATTTAGAGAATTTAATATATGTAAACTATACATACTATTTGTGATCATCCCAAATCATATAGAAATTGATCATGAAAGAACACAATATTTCATACATAACAAGAATATATTAATTAGTATAATTATCCATATGGGAATGAAATTGTATACACATATGAAAGATGTTCCACAAAAGTTATTTCAAGCCCCTGAACTACTACAGAAAAATCATTGTTGGAGACAATCATTAAGGGAACCCCATAAACCCACACAATCTCATATATGTATAGGAATGCAAAACACCTTAAATAAATGCTCATGAATGTGAAAAAATGACATTTATTGGTATTGAATTCGATTATCCACTAGATAGTGTAATCACCATTAATCAGGTAAGGCTTTCCTCTCAAAATTTAAACATATACATTATCCTACCTCAATGTTAGATCCTAAACCTTTTGGATTAATCCAATGGGAACATACTTACCAGTGGTCCCTTTCTGACTTGTAAAGCACTATGTTAAGAAACAAGAAACACTCCACTTAATTTATGGATAATAAAATGACACTATAGGTCTCATTATATGGCATAGATATAACATCTGAATGGATTCAATGAACTCCCTCCTCACCTCTCTTTGAAATTATATGGAATCAAATTTTACCTCTTGGATGAGGATTTATTTCTCCATAATATCAAAGAATACACTTATATCTATTTTAATAATATATCACCTCAATGAATCTCATAATGAATATATTAATAATATATTTACTCTTCATCAATAAATTATTCTTCTGAAAAATTATATACTTTAGACTCTTGTGATTCGTAAAGATCAAAAATTTCATAACATGCAGATTTTTCACCATATCTTCATAGAAAATTCAGACATTAAAAAATCCAATTCAAATGTGGTATAATTTTTCTTATCTATTCTCAACAACATAGCTCCACTATAAATTAATTTTCTCTTATATAGTAAAATACAATGATCAACATACCATGTTTCATGGAAAACACCATATATTAAAATACTTCCCTAAAAAACTATTTATCTAGGGAAACTCTGATCTTCTTATTGGGATATTGAAAATTTATATGGTAATGATCAGTTAAAATGAATTTCTACCCATTTATGGTAAGGATTTTAATAGTGTTTAATGTTTGGGATAATCTATCCACAAATATCATGATATAACCTTTGAATATAAAGAAACTACATACCTCGTGAACCATATTAAGTGGATCCCAAGCCATTACAACCTCAATATAAAAGGAACCAACAAAAAATCAAACCCCCATGGTAAATAACCCTAACAATTGATCTTATTATTAAATTATCATATTCTTTAACTATTTTATATACATCCTAGGGAAAAGAACTACATCTCAGTAAGTTTTTAATTGAATCACAAAACATTTTATTATTCTAGTACATTTGAGGAATTAAATGATTAAAACCAGAGAAACCCAATCTTTGTAGGAATATAATATATATTTTATAGAAACCAGGAACACAATAGAGGAATTAATTACAAGAAAAACATCACTAATAGAATATAATAACCACATGGTCACATGATATTAATCTTCATGATATCCCCCTCTTGAACTTGAAGCTTTTGAGATCCATAACTCTTGTAAATCATAATTAACAACTTCATTCCATTATGTTATAAAAACATATCATAAATTATCATAAGAGAGTATTTTTATTTTGTATTACCCAATTAAATTAGTTATAATCAGTTTAAATCATAAAACACATCTCTTACTTATTTAGGAATAGAACGATGATGAAAACTGAGACACAATAGGTTTAGTAAATCCTTTCTCAACCAAATCACCAAAATTCACCTTTATATCCCAAATCCTAGCTCATCCCATTCTTTATGAATCCAAAATATTTTAGCACATTCTAAGTGTGTAAAATAAAAAAAATTACATCACAATTATGGGTTAAATATAGGACCTCATCTGGGAAAATTTCAATATACATCTCTATAATTTCATAAATTGGTTATTCTATAGGGCCAATGATTTAAAGCCCCATGTTTAGAAATTGATTGATAATTGGTTTCAATCCCTAGGGATTGGACCTACTCATCATATCATAGGGTATCCTACAAAATTATTGGTGAATATATACTTATATAATTGATGACATGGTCACATTTGATAAAATAAAAATACCAAGGACTATACAATATAATAACATTCCAATGAAACTATAGAATCCTATAGTCGCATCCCTACCCATATGAGATCCCAAAAAATTCCATATTGAGAAAAATATTAATGAGATAATAAATTATTATAAGTGGATGGTTACCTTTATAAAGAGGAACTATTCGAAGTTTCATATCTAAGCACACTATATTAATCTTAAATACCCATTCATAAGAAATTTAATGAAAATATCGGCTCTCATTTTTATAAATTAATACAATTGAAAGGGTTGTGAAGATAGAAATCACACTAAAACCAATTTCATCAACAGATATCTTGAATCCTAATGTTTCATGTATCTAACATCTTTCCTGATCCATTACAAGATATACCAAAATTTCTCAACAAATAGGTAGTAGAAATGGATATGTAATGAAGTGTAATCCACCACTAGCTTCTATCGAATCTCACTTCCTACTACTATAGAAATATTTGGTGGGGTACCAGATCCCCATTGGTGATGTTTTTAGTATATGCACTACCAATATTAAGGAGGTTCATCAACTTTATAATCATTATTATTCAAAAATTCTTGCTTAGTGGAGTAGACACAATCAATGTGTTTTTCGGTACCACATGAATGGAAATATCTATATCTTATATGGTTAAAACCCATATGGAATCAATATATTTCGAGCCACCAAACCCTTTTTTAATAATGAGCCTCCCTCAGATGATTTTTTTCATAATTAGTATCACCATCTATTTTCATATACATATATTATCAAGAAAATTTTAAACGTACTTCATCCCTTAAATGTGACACTTCCATAAAACTTATTAGTCAAAAAAAGGTTTAGAAAAACTATTATATTTGCGAGGGAAGGAGGGTGAAGTTTCATCTATAATAAAGAGAAAAATTCCATGTTTATACTTCTGACATAAAAAAATTACCATTATGAATGATATCATATGAATGGATTATTAGTACACTAACATTACATTATAATAACTAACGTTTATGCCCCCTTTTTATGTCTGAGATATCATTGTGTTGTTTCATCGTATTTGTCTCTAGATAATAATACTATCTTAAAACATACTTCAAATATTTCCATAATAAATTATATTTATATTTAGTATATGTTTTTAATTTATACAATGTCATTATACTTCATTAATATGGATTATATAAAGAACCATGACCTTTTTAGTAGGTGGTTCAAATATATTAAATATTTATGAAACCAATTGCTATGAATATTTTATATATTAATAGTCTAAATTTCTTCAAAACTAATGAGGTTTATTTATCATGACCACATGATGTATGATCAACCAAGTCAAGTTGTCATCCCTTTTAGTGGGACCAAAATCTGTGTTTTATGTTGAACAACTTTATCCTCAACTATTCATGGACCAACCGTTTTCTTTAACTATTGAAATGACACATCCTTAACAGGTCTCTATATTTAATCATTATCACATTATTAGCCTTCAACGGGGGGATGAATCCAAAGAATAGGCCAATTATGGACCTTCCTTTAAAGAATGTATGGTTATATATATATAAATAGTTTGGTACTATCTTTTAATAATTATTATCCCATAATTATTACTGAATACTTGAATGTGATGGCTTAAAAAATATGGAATGAATGAATACCAATGTACTATTTTATTGGTGTTTGATCACATTGAATAATACATCCAATTTTGTACAAATTTTTTTGAACTAATCAATTATCGTAGTGATAGTGGATTGATTCTTTAGATTCCTTTAATAGTGATTGGGATTCATGGTCTGTGAACTAAACTCATATACCCATAAAACTGTTACACTATGTATCCAATATAACTCCTCAAAAAAATACTAATTTATATCATGATCCCTCATACTAAAATAAATCTAATAATATTTTGACAAGACTTTACCCACTAATACCTTTCTTGGTCTATTAATATGAATTGTTATCCATCTTGATACCACCGTCAATAGGATAAAGGATAGTGACATTAATTAAGTTTTCATATAAGTTATATTGATGTCCTTATATTATAAAAATATTAGTAACCACATGTCGATAAATTGATATATGAAAATAGAAACTGAATATTTATCTTACTAAAGTAGAACATGTACGTGACTATCAATAAACACAAAAAATAATTATACCAATATAAATTAAATTTAATTATGTAAAATACAAGGAACCCATCTCATTTTAATTTTAAAACATAAAAAATTGGGATATATGTTCCCAAAATAATCCCATACCTTGCTTGAGAAGCACCAATAACAGAAACACCCAATATCACCTACACACCACCATTAGAAACAATGTTTTTTCTGAAGCTACTATATAATATTATATCCACTACCCAAATATAACATGTGTGGTTATTGGGAACATGATAATATGAGTAGAAAAGTACTTAGTAAGATGCCCCAAGAATTTAATCGAAAAACATGATATCATATGAGCTCATAAAAAATTAAAAAAATATGATTTAGTGGAACAATTCATCAATGTTTTAGATGGATACCAATATTTACAGTTATTCTGAATAGTTTTTCCATTGAAATGACCAACAACTAGCAAGATAACCACTAAATGAAAATAACCCAAGTCACCCAAATTCCACCAAATTGTCATTTTCACTTCAAATGTAGTTATATTGGACAATACAATTTCCTAAGAGTAGTCATCATTAAAGTGGGTACTAGCCCATATAGAGAAATCATACCTCATAATGTAGTGTATGCATTGTCCAATGGGGTTATCTACTCCATAATTTGAGGAACCATATATCATCAGTAAGTTGTTTTGCGCACTCCACTATCTATATAGATAACATAACAATAACATATATTATACCTATAGAGGGATACCAACATCATGTATCATTTAACTATTTCAAAAACTCTTTATCATATTCTCTATTAATATAAGGATCATTCAATTTTTGAATTATTTTGAATATATACTTATAAAATAAAGGTTTATAAAAAATATCATTCTATATTGAAAAATACTCACAATTGAAGAGACATTTGTTTGTTTTATACACCTTTATAAGATGACTTAGAGGAAATAAAATATATTCATATTTCAAAAAATGATCACTTATGTACATGGAATGTCAATTTCAATATGATTTTGGAACACTCCTCCACAGTCAAGTTTTTTTTGGAGTTAATCATGTTAGTGTGTTATAGTTGGGTATACGTTGTGTATGGCGATTGGGGAAATTAATTATAGAACATTCTTTGGTGTATGTGTTATGTAACCATTGTATGTGTATTATAATATATACATATGGAATATACTGTATTTAAATGTCTCATGAGTATTCTAATAGTGTTTTAAGCGTCATATCATTGAGATAATCAATCAGTTCATTAGACCAAGCTATCTATGGGTCCAATAAGAAATCTTATCATGCATTTGGGTTCACAATGAGGAACATAGTTAGGATTTATGAAATTATTTATTGGAGTTCAAACCATAAGTGGTAATAATACAAATATTAAAAATAATGTAAATGTATAAGATAATTAAGTGGGGTGTGACTTTTGAGACATCATGTATGTAGGACCCCGAGACACCCTGAGAGGGGTGGGTCGAATCAGGGTATAAAATTTAACTTTTAAACTGATGGATCTTGTTCCCACGTTGTTAGGAACTAGTTTAACCTATATGATAAATATGAGAAGCAATCAAATATTCAAATGTACAGAGAAAACACAACACTTTTTTACTTGGTTCACCTCTAAGGGCTACGTCCATGGAGAATAAGCTGGCATGATGTATGTCATACCAAATTCCACTATTCTACACTTGTTTTGGATTACAAAGGTTCGAGAACAATCACTCTGTCCCAGGCTCAATGAATTTACAACTGTTCAGGGATAGCCCACTGCATCCCTTAGGTCACTCCTGTTGACTCCCCCGGGCTCCCTGCCTTTGGTGAAGTCCCAATCAGTTTATAGACGTGAAGGTATCATCATTAGAGTTTCATTGAAGACTTTGCCTCTACTTAGCCTAAGACTCTACATGCATCGAAGTCCGGAAATGATGCAGTTGTACACACTGAACCACCGAACCAGGTAACTAGAACGTGCAAACAAGTTTCACTGACAATTGCACACCACACCAACCCTTTGTGTGCAATATTTTCCTTTAACGCGGAAAACTATTTCACGCAACAAAACCTTTTTTTTTAAAAACTGAATCTTTCATGTACTGCCTCAATTTTTACGCCTAGCTCTACCTTTTTCGCGCAGCGCAGAATTTTTCATGAAAGCCCCATCACTCGACTCATTTTCATGCATCATACTTTGGATCTTCTCATAGTCTTCAACCGTACGAAATGAGGGGGGGTCACCTCTTATTTATAGGCATCTATGACCCCCCCGCGTAAAAACCCATGTGGCATAAAAAACCTCTCATTTGGTGTGAAATATTTCACAGAGGTACCGTTTTTTGAGCACATCGCCAGATTTTTCACACAGCCCTTGCCTTTTCCAATTTTAAACGTTCTGATTCTGAAACACTATTTTCAAGAAAAACCTCAATCCACTATTTCATGCACCACGCTATTTTTCACACCCAACTAAAATATTTCACACACAGTCCTCCTTTTCTGTGCACCACTTCATCTTTGCACGCACATCCTTTTACCAACAATCCATGTTTTTATTTTTCTATTTTGAGGCCCCAAAATTTGGAAAACACTATAAAATGGTGCGATCTTCAATATTGTTGTCTTCTTGGACTGTATGATCACTTTACTAGCACACATTCTTAACTTCCACTGAGGATTGAAAACCAACACAATCCATACTCCAATCCATTCCTAGAATAGTCATGCTTCCAACAATGTCATGTATTTAGGATTTTTAGATCCAATTTTATGGTTCCTTTGGCTTTCCCTCCAGAGTAGGTTCTACTGAAGCCATACCATTTAAATTTCATCATCTTCATAACCATAGAGGATGAATATTTACTTTATTATATATTTCTTTCATTTACAATTATTTTAGTTTATATTTTTTCACCTTTTTCTCATTCTGATCCATGTATGAATGACACTTATTCACCCATTTCATACTTAGTGTTTTTACATGTCTTACCATTGAATTGTAAATCATTATTACATGACATTACCCTGATTGGCTAATGGTGGGAAGATCATGGGATATAATTATATAGTATGTTGGTTGATATACTATATGAAACCTATCATATGGGTTTCTTTAATGTTAATTGAATAAAATTAATGATTTAAAATTAAATAAATATGATAAACGATGATGAAACACATGTCATAACAATGCATAAAAACATTCCAATGTTTAAGCATAATTCCAAACGAAAATCAACACCCATAAAATGAAATAACATCTATTAAAAATAATTTTCCATAAAATCTCCATAATTATTTTTTAATTGATGGTTTTTTTTAAAAATTATTCATAAGATAATAATTCAAAAAATGTAAAAATAATATTGGTTTTTAATCCTTAATAATATAATGTTGATCTCAATATTATATTTTTTGAATTTTATATGAAAAAATAAACAAAAAAACATATTTCATGAGTCATGATATATAATCCTCTTTGAAATGTTTTTAAGTTTTTATCAAATGTTAGAATTCCTAATGTCACATATTTGTCATTAATGTTTCCAACAATTGAAAATAAAATATTCATGATTAGGTTAAAAATTAATGCAATATATAAAAAAAGATGAAATATATTATTCCAAATATTTACTGCATTTTTTGAATAAAAAATATTTGATTAATTTAACTCTACTTAATGAACATCAATCAAATAATAATATAGAGTAGTCTTTTGAATCCTTATAGATATCCTTTTCCTCTATGTTTATAGAACATATTGATGCATAAACCTAAAAAATAGATACATATATATTTTCAAATTGAAATATACGGTCACATGTGTTAACAACTAGTAACCAATTAAATAACCAAAAATCATTCTATGTATCAAATCCCAATAATTATAATTTTTGTTCTCATATGAGGTGACACAAATTCAGGACATAATTATAGAATCGAAATTCTCATATGGGATCAATTTATGAGTTATTAACATAGTTCTCTAATGCACATATAATAATATAATATTTAACAAATTATATTTTTTATGACACTATTTATATAAAAATGTAACCATATTAACTACATAGAAGATAAATATAGTTATAAAAATTTCTTTTTAATTTATCATAATTCAAAAAAAAGAATTGATGTATTTATACGCCCATAAAAACAATTCTACTTCATTGAAAGATTCGTATTAGTTAGATAATTATATGTAAACATATATGATATATGGAATTGAATAAGAGACTAAAATATTCATTATTGAAAAATGAGTTTCAATAAAATAAATACATGTTTTTGGATATCCTTTGACCATCACATATGTGATTCTACAAGAATTGAAAAATCCCTTTAAACTTATATCTTAGGATCTCCCGAATGTGTCTCTTCCACCTAATGAAAAAAACAATGATGCATTTCATATTGAATAATAAAAAATTTATTAAAAAGTTAATTATAATAAAATAATATAATATATGATCATTAATCACCCTCCACTCGTCCATAATCTCTTTGGAAACATCATCTTGCATCATATGGCGTAGAGCGTTAGCCATTATATTTTATTTCTATTGAGTGAAAAATATTATTATGTCATAGTTTTTCCAGAACAACCTCCATCTCTACATTCCTTAAGTTATATAACCCTGATATGATATACAACATGTGATTATATCTTATATAAGGACAACAAATAATGTTCTAATAAAATAATGCTATATTTTATTAATAGAATACACATTCAACGCATACACAAGATCGCTTGTGATATAATTAGATTTCTGTGGTTGTAGCAATAAATGCATATAATATATAACCTAATTCATATATATCAGTGCCATATCATAACCATGTTCAAATGAATAACAATATACCTTATACATTACTCTTAGATTATGGGATTGATGAATATGTCAATTGATCAACAATTGAATTAGATAATCAAACACTAAACCATATTGATTGGTTTATACAAAAAATCATTTTCCATCCAAGTCAACAATATCAAAGTTATTATGATAAATAATGTTATTTATCACAATTAATATCATCTATGAAAAGGAAAAAATTTAGGATTATATAATATTCTTATTTTTAAACAGTAAAATAACTACCGTAATCATTAACAAATAAAAATCCACACATTCATGAAACTTGGAATTCCCATGCAAGGATAGAAAACATAAATATAATTTATAATGACATGGTTTCCCATAAATATAATTTTATTAATGTCTATCAAGAAAATTCGTTAGTTACTAAACATGATAATCCTCTCATCTCAAACACATGAGTACATCATCAAATAACACCAACAAAAAAAGATCAAGGAACTCATGGAAAAATCATCTTCATCAATCCAATAATTTATTTTGATATACATTATTTTAAAATTAGTAACTCTGAAATCAAACTATTTATGTAAAAAATATTGTTATCCATTGAATAATATTTCCCTTTATCCTTTTCTGATGATATAACATATATAAATTATTCTTCTTTAATTGTCTATCACTCTTAAACTGATCTAAT
Source organism: Viscum album (assembly GCA_963277665.1). NCBI lineage: Eukaryota > Viridiplantae > Streptophyta > Magnoliopsida > Santalales > Viscaceae > Viscum > Viscum album. Next base: position 1,003,745,868 of record OY728119.1, on the reverse strand, counting down.
ATTATTTCAATACGGAAGAGTAAATTTTATTATCTTAATGGGACTTCATAATCATTTTCAGTAAAAAACCATCAAAAACACATTTTGTTAATACAAAATAATCATTACATCCTTTATTAATTTTTATTTTAATTGTGTTCTATTGATAGAAAATTACATAATAAAACCAATAATACTAACTAATACCAATATAAAAAATTATATATATTAAACCATTATTTTACCATGACTGAATCCACATAATCCAGAATATGATAATCTTATGAAAAATAAAATAAAATAATAGAAATTTCATCAAAGGCTATAAATAAAATTGAATTATGATTAAAATTTTCCTCATATTTATATGTGAATTAATAAATTATTTTTATAATATATGAGGAACTAGAGAAGAAGATACAAAAAATATGTACCTAATTCTCTATAAATAGAGAAAAATTATCAAGTTTAAGTACTATTTAAATGAATAATATTGATATCTATGAGTTAGTGTGAAATATTTCTAATTTTGGAAAATGTTTATGTTCATTTTCATTCCCCGTAAATATAACAGTTTCATTATAAATATGTAATTCTCATTTTGTTTGTATTTTTATCAAACAATATATGTTAATCAAAGAACTGTTGGGTTAAGTGCATTCAACAACTTTTCATTCTTGTTAAATAATTTCTACACACCAGAGTTTGGGGACTCACATATTTCATTAAGGATGTTATTAATTTAATCTTATATATCAGTTCCATTTTATTAATACCCATATGTAATATAAATATTGGTAGATATGTTCTTTTGATAAGAACATTTGTATCCATTCCACATATAATATTTTAGATGGTATGAATTGTAATATTGAACAACTATATCCATTTCCTTCACATTATATATTTTCTTTTATCATATTCATTTAAAATATTCCATACTATTTTTTATTTTATTGTAACATGACATTTAAAATACACAATTACATTTATTTTTTTCAATATTATTTTTTAATAAATTAAATTCCTCTTTTCTATATTTTAATCAATTCAGAATATAATATATTATGATTTTTTCATATTCCAAATATTAACTTATTCTGAAATGACCCTTTCCCTAACAAGACTTTTTGGAGATAATATCAAATTATCTGACAAATAATGGTCCATGAAAAACCACTACCTATAATCCTCCATCCTTATAAAAAAAAATTATTCACCATAGGGGGTTTATGTGGATTAATGAATAAATTATATAGTACCTCATAAATCTATATTCACAAATCCCATTTCTCAAATGGAACCATCCACCAAAAATAAATATGAATCTATGATATTTTATGTTTCAACTCAATAAAAAATATTGTCATGTTGTAGTGGTAGTGCTACACCATCATATGTACAAACATAATGACTCCAAATCCATAAAAAACCCATTAAGATACATTTCTGATAAATATACATCAACACTGATATATCTAAAGAAATCTTATCTCCATATCTATTGTATTTACGGTGCTATTTTTTTAAAAAAATTGCACTCAAACTCTTTCCAAGGTTGAGGAAACCACTCCCTGTATAATGAATTTAGTAACAACATACACATAGTATAATAATGCATGATTATCATCAACATTGAATTTTTAATAAAAAATAATTAAAAATACAACAAAAAGGTCAGAGAGAAACTAACTAGGGGGTCTAAAATAATGATGACCCAATTGCACCCCTCTAATAAAAATAACTCCCTACGGATCCAACTAAAGAGAACTTGAAAAACAAATGACATTATTACATTGATTTTACACTTCCAATGTTACTAGATGATCAACAAAATTGTTTCCCTCCCATCACATATGAGAAAACCAAATGTTATATTTTTTATGCTAGGTTTGCACATCCTGATAGACTAGGAAATTGATCAAAAATTTAAAATTTTACCATCCATTGCATCATGAACAATTAAAGAATCAGTTTCCATCTTGATGAGCATAATATTTTTCTGGGCACATAATACACAACCCATCTACATAGAATTGCCTTTTTCTTGTATTGAATTACCCCTTCCAAAGTATGAATAATAAGTACGCAGGAAACTCCCCCAATCATCACAGACCACCCCTCATCTTTACATAATACCTAGTGTGCATTAACAATCAATATTCATCTTCAAACCTGTGTTGGGCGTCACCCATTGAACCCAATTCCCTCTCATCGTATGGAATGGTTTTAGAATAATAAAACCAATCCCATGCAAGGATCCTAATGAAGATTCATCATTCCATTTATTATGACCATTAACTAGATCAATATGTAGTGACTTCATATTCATAACAATGAACCATTCAGTGGAAACAATTCCTTCTAACCTGGACTTGTTTCTTGACCACTAGATTATTTAACAACCTGCACATAATATTATAGCTCTATCCAATTTTTCTGGACCCTCACCTTTAATACCATGAAACCATCATTCTATAAAATATTTTTCAACAATATGAGGTGATAAAATACCAGTAAACCCTCCAAAAATCCCCCATATTACTATGGCCCAATGACATTCAATGAATAGATTATTATCATCATCATCCTTGTATAATGTGAAATAATGACATTTAAAAACCTGGTTTATTCATAACTTCCTCACATTATCCTCTGTAAGAATAGCCTAGTTTTTTATCTTCCATAAAAGAAAGTTAAAATTAGTTGGAATACAACTAAACCATACCTTTTTATTTCAAGTATTGTATTTCCCTTGATGATTTGAAATCTACTTGAATTTCATTATTGAAAAATACCAAGTATTAGATGTAGTAAACATACATCTATCCATATCATAATTAAAAAAATATAATCAGAATCCTCCATTTTCCTATCATCTAGAAATGAATTAATGAACATGGGATGTTCTCTAGCCTCCACGAATGAAATCAAAGGTCTAGGACATCCCAGATTTCAGAATATTGAACCTACCAAGTTATGATACCCAAACGATAACCCCCCTTCCCTACAAACCATCTTGAATGTGGCCGAATAATCAGAATAGTCTTCTGTATTAAGGACCAAAATTAATATCCTTTTGAAACAACATTTTTGTCATAACCAATACCTTTATATGACATAATCTTCCCTAAGAAAGTACTCTCATCCACCACTTAACATGAAAGTTTTGCATGCATATAGTGAATGGTATTAGCCAGGATTCTCACTGCAATCCCACTTTCTTCAATAGTTCTTGCCACCCTGCTCCATGAATCTGAATGGTGTTTCCCTCAAATAAGGCATCCCACATGAAACCTGAAAGAACATTATCAATGGAATATAAGACTCCATTAGGTGCACATCTAGCTGATAGATCATTAATTTCAATTGATGTTAACACACTATCGTCTAGAGTAAACCGGCTTCTAAAAGATAAGAAAAAAAATTTCTAATTCAACACCCGATTCACAATCCTATTAACAATATAATCAATGTCTCAGATTTTAAGACGAAAAATTGAAATAGGAGAACCATGATACTCAATCAAAAAACAGCCCCTCTAAATTTCCATTCTATTACACAGAGAAGAAACATGCGTTTCACCGCACTTATTTTAGATAAAAATACGACTCTTGGACCTTTTAATCTTTTAACTACTCCATACACAAAAATCATCCAGGATTTTAGATAACCCTCCAACCGATCTTCCACTAGAATTATAAAAAATTGAGTATCATCCACAAATATTAGGTGAGAGATTTAGGGTTGATTCAGCATCCCGTATAATAATCCATCATAATAATGATATCTTATTGGTGAATATTCATTAGGAATTAACCTCATAGTGGATAATACCCTGAATAATTATCTTGAATTCCTAAAATTCCTTTATCAAATCTCAATTATCACCATAATTGTTTTATCAGTACAAAGGGAACTGAACTACTATATACCATTTGTAAGTATTTTTTACTAACATATGTATATTGAATGAATTTGATGATTATGAATTCATAAATTTTTAATGTTTGAAATAATAATTAAAAATTGTCACTTAAGTGACCTATTTTCCTCCTTTTTATTTTGAATTTTCATATCTGAAGAACCTTTGTGGTGTTTTATTTAACAATGTTTTGTATTTGTTGACATGTAATCCTTTTGTTGAAGAATGTTTTTGAGATACAGAAAGTTGAATTTGCTGGTTGCGGAAGATTTCCATAAAGATGATTATGTTGAAGACTAAGAATCTTGAAGTTAAGAAAGTGTCTCAAACTTTATAAAGTAAATCAGATGATGCTTTGATGATCTTAAAGTTCTCACAAATCATGAAAATTTCATGATAAAATCTGGTTGAAAAAATGGTCAAGAAGATTGCTATTTTTCACTAAGAAAAATTTTGAGGATTTTTAGCGCCATAAATTCAGAGTCGACATCCTGAGTCAGATGTTCATAGTATACATCCTAAACCTGAAATTCGGAGTCTACTTCCTGAAACAGAACTTTGGAGTCTACTTCGTGAGACAGAAATTCAAAGTCTACTTCATGAACCAGAAATTTGGAGTCTACATCCTGAACTAGAAATCCAGAGTCTACTTCGTGAGCTAGAAATTCATAGTCTACTTCCTGACCCGGAAATTCAGAGTCTACTTTCGAAGGCATAAATTCTGAGTCTCCTTCCTGAGCAAGAAATTTAGAGTCTACTTCCTGACCCAGAAATTCAGAGTCTACATCCTGAACCAGAAATTCAGAGTCTACTTCCTAAACCATAAATTCGGAGTCTACTTCCTGAGGCAGAAATTCGAAGTCTCCTTCCTGAGTAAGAAATTCGGAGTCTACTTCCTATCCCAGAAATTCAGAGTCTACATCCTAAACCAGGAATTTTGTGTCTTCTTCCTAAGATAGAAATTCAGAGTCTACTTCCTGATCCAGATGTTTGGTGTCTAATGCCTGAAGGTGGAAGTTCGGAGTCTACTTCATGAGACATAAATTTGGAATGACAATCCTGAGCCAAGAAATTCGTAAGGACAATTCTAAGGAAGATATGAAGAGTTCAAGAAAACCCAAATTTCTACTTTGTATAAATCTCGGAGAAATTTAATGTGATTTGAAGAAGTCAATGATTGAAGATTATATGTGAGAGATTTGTGGAGTTTTTGAAATTTGTGGAAGCGGGAATGTTTTTCAAGATTCCTACCTTTGTTTTCTGAGTTTCTATTAAATATGTGCTCAGATCATTCGCTCATTTTCAACATTTTATATATGTGGAAAAGGTAGAGTGCTGGGGAATTCATAGTGAAAAGAATCTACCATCTTGAAGAAGTTTTATTTAGTGTTTGAGAAGATGAGAATCAGAGCCATTATTTACTTACTGCGAAGTTCGGATTCAGAAGTTCGGATCCAAGAAATCCGTAGTGAATATTCAGAGTGGGCGTTTCTTCAGAATCATTATTATCTTGCTGAGAAGACCGGTTTCAGAATATCGCATTCAAGGAAACCGGATTGAGAATTCAGAGTGAGCATTTGTGCGGAACCATCATTATCTTGTTGAGAAGATCGGTTTTACAAAACTAGATTCATGAAATCGGATTGAAGATTCAGAGTGATCATTCGGAGTGAGAATTTGTGGAGAAACTTATCAATGTTCTTATTCTTGTGTTTGGCTCATATATTCTTCAAGGAAACATTTAAAACTAATGGGAGTCAGTATAATCTTTCCTATCAGGAGATATAAGGTGTCCAACGGGGGTTGGCACAAGTTGTATTCACTTCATCATTATAGTGGATTTTCATAGACCCATGGGAGTGGTTATGGCAAGGACGTAGGTTATCTTATTAAGATCGAACCTTATAAATCTTGTGTGCCTTTCTTGTTTTTCCATTATTGCATGATTCAGTAGCTTTCTAAATGTTGATAAGGAAATAAATATAACAGGTTGAAAGGGTTATGTTTCTTAAAGTCTAGAAACTTAAAAATGTTAAACAACTGATTCAACCACCCCTTCTCAATTGTCATTTGATCCTTAGAACTTCAATTGGTATCAGAGGGAAGTTCCATTTTTTAATACATATCATTGAGAATATCAATTCTGTCAATAGTAGAGAAATTCCTACATTCGATTGTAATAATTTTTATGTATGGAAAAATTGGATGATTCCTTATCTCCTATATCTTTTCCTGGAAGTTGTTGACGCTGCTACAATTGGCTCTCCTCCTGTTGAGAAAAATGCTCCTATGATGTTTGCTGATAAGAGAAACATAGAAGTTGGTGGAAAGGCTAGAAATTCTATTCTTATGTCCTTATTAGAAAATTTTTATCAGAAGTTGATGGGTCTCACATCATCAAAAATCATGTCGAATAATCTGGAAAGTGTATTCGAATGAAATACAAAATTGAAGGAGGCCAAGCAACAAATCTGCTGTAGTAAGTTTGAAGACATCAGGATGAGAGATGATGAAACAATTGATGAATACTTCACCAGAGTTAATGAAATTGTGTGCAACATCAAAGGATTTACAGAAGACTTGAATGATTCTACCATTGTGAGGAAACTTATGAGTAACTTTCTAGATAGGTTTGATTCTAAAATTTCATCTTTAGAAGATAAGGATGATTTATCTCTTGATGAACATCATAACGTTCTTGTTTCATATGAAATGAGGAAATCTTCAATCTTTATGAAGAAGATAAAAGATGAAATGGATTTTGAAGCAATGAGAAAGATGAAAATCCAAGATGATTATAAAGATGATCCCTATGAGTCTGATGATATGGAAGATTAAGAGTTGAATGAAAAAATCATGTCCCTCAAATCCAAGAACTATTGAAGAGGAAGAGGAACATATGGACGGAAACATCCTCTCAAATTTTTTGAGTGTGGCGGAATCGAACACTTTACTATGAATTTCCCTAGGATAAAAGTTATATAATATCAAGATGTTTCTGTTGAGAATCCCCGATGGAATATGTATAACAAGAATGAAAAAGAAGAGAATACATCTAAAAAATTCAATAAAAAGTTTTCCGGAAAAAAAGAAGTATGTTGAGCAAGAAGGTTGAATTTGAATCATCTAACAATGATTCATCAGAAGATGAAAGTAATGAACGGTTCATAACCTTCGTTGCAAAAGATGAGAAAACAACGCTTTCCTTAGAGAGTGAAGAAGGTGGTGAAAAATCTTACAAAGAATATCAACTAAGATATGAACATCTTGCGTGTCTTGAGAAGAACAAATATCTCAAGAAAGAAATTCATGTGATTAAGGAGAATCATGAAGATGTTCTGGATGGAAGTAAAGATGTCACCAAGAAGTAATATGGATACATTCAAGAAATTTTATGTTACAAACTTAGAATTGCTGAATAGGGAAAGATGTTTGAAGATCTTAGCAATAAGCTGGAATCTAAGGAAGAAGAAGTAAACAATGTTCAATCAAAACTCCTTGGGTCCAAAAATACCCTGAGGAAGATGACTAAAAACTTCAAAAAACCCATAGAATTAAAATATTAGACCTCTAAAAATTCTCTGAAGGCTCATTACGAGAATCATGTGAAATAATATCTTACCAAAAATAATGTTTTATCTAATTCATCTGACATCTCAGGTTATGGAAAAAGTATTAGTAAATCTTGGGTAGAGAAAGGATATGATAAACCTATCAATCCTACAAAAGTAGAAAACTCACTCAAAAGAAGAAATGGCCTACATCTTGAGTTTTCTAGAGCTAAAATAAGTTCTCAACCTCAACAAAGTTTTTATATAGAAAGATCATTCTTGAATAGAAAACCAAAATTTGAGTGTTATTGCTGGTGTTGCGGAATATATGGGCATAGATCATATAATTGTTGGCACAATTTTTCTCTACTTGGAATAATGTTTGAGAAAAGTAGAAGAATGAGTAACTCTCTGTACTCACAGAAAGTTGAAAAGGTGAATTCTCAAGATGTTAGAAAAATTCCGAGAAATAATCAATTTGAATGTTTGGAAGAAGTTTGTGGAAGATGTGATCAGTTTGGTCATCATGTCGAATGATGTATGACAATCCTTCCAGAACAAGTTTTTTATGATTATAAAGAAAAGAATGTTGAAAATAAGAAGGTTGATGAGAGAGATTTTGTTGTTGAGACTGCTTTGAAAGAAAGTAAGAGGAACAAGCCATGGATTCTTGATAGTGGTTGTTCTTCATACATGATAGGCGATATGAAAATCATGGAACATGTTGAATGTCATGAGGGAGGAGCGGTTACATTTGGCAATGATAGTTCCCTAAAATTAAGGGAATCAGAACGACAGAGATTGAAGAAAAGAAACATAAATCTAAGGAAGTCTTGCTTGTTGATGGGCTAAAACATAACTTACATAGTGTAGGTCAACTTTGTGATGATGGAAAAGAAGTAATCATTAGAAAGGAGTCGTGTATCATCAAAGGTTTGAAAAATGGACGAGTTATTAGAAAAGAAGAAAGAACCAATGGGAACATCTTTCAAATTAGAGAATCCAATAACTCTTGTTATTTGAGTGTGGAAGATGAAAATAAGTTGTGACTTCGAAGACTTGGCCACCTTGGGCAGAAGAACATGTGTAAGCTCTCTAAATTTGATACTATTCGGAATTTTAGAGAACTGAAAAGAAGAGATGAAGATGTTTGTATTACTTTCCAGAAAGGAAAGATGACCAATAAATTCCACAAAAGATTTTAGATTCAATCTAACAAACCAATTGAGCTTATTCATTCAGATATGTGTGGGCTGATGAGACATCAATCAACAAAAGGTGATTCATACTTTATCACTTTTATTGATGACTTCACTCGGATGACAAACATCATGTTCATGAAGCATAAGTCAGAGGCTATTGAAATGTTTAAATTCTTCAGAAGAGATGTTGAGAATGAATTGGGGGCTTCTATAAAGAAATTGAGAACAAAAAACAGTACCGAATTCACAAGTAATGTTTTTGAAACATTCCTAAGGAAGCATAGTATCAAACATTAGTATAGTGCTCCCTATAAACAACAAAAAAATGGAGTAGTAGAAAGGAGACATAAAATCTTGGTGGAAATGGGAAGAAGTATGTTATCAGAATACAAACATTCAAAACTCTTTTGGAGAGAAGCTATTAGCACTGTTGTACATGTTCAAAATTGATGTTTGTTGAGACCAGAGAAATACATAACTCCTTAAGAGATGTGGTATACCAAAATACTTTCTTTTAATTACTTCATTGTTTTTGAAAGTCCATTCCTGCTAAAAATAAAAAAAATCCAGACTTAGGAATGTTTGATGAGAAATCTGAAGAACGAATATTTATGTGTTTTTTACTGAATGGAAGAAGTTACAAATGCTAAAACAAATGTTTATATAAGTTGATGGATTCATATGATTTGAAAGTAATTGAAAAATATGTTCCTTCACAGTATTTTTTAAGAATACTAAGGATGATAAATCATAGAATCCCCACCAGAGTGAGAGTGACTCAGATAAGTCACATGGGGAAGAAATTGATACTGGGAAAGGAAATGTGAGTTTTCCTACATTAAACAAACATGTTGAATCTGAAAATATTATTGGGGATCAGAAGGCTCCAGTTCAGACAAGAAATAAGTTGAGATTAGAAAATCAGACTTCTCTTATCTCAAAAGTCAAACTAGGATCAGTTTCAGAATCTATTCAACATAAATAATGGGGGGATTCTATAAATGAAGAACTCGACCAGATTGAGAAGAATGAAACATGGGAACTTGTTCCAAGGACAGAAAATAGGAATTTTATCAGAACCATGTGGGTTTATATAAATAAATTGAATGAGCATGGAGAGGTTACAAGAAACAAAGAAAGGATTGTGTGTAAAGGGTATTCACCAGTGGAAGGGGTGGATTTTGATGAAACCTTTGCCCCTATTTCAATGTTGGAAACTATTCGAATGTTTCTTGCAGTGGATGATCATCGGAATTACAAGGTTTATCAGATGGATGTAAAGTCAGCTTTCTTAATTGGTGAGATTGAGGGAGAAGTTTACATTGAAAAACCTTGTGGGTTTTTACTTGATGAGAATGAAAACAAAGAATGAAAATTAATGAAATCCTTGTATGGGATGAAACGAGCTCCACGAGCATGTTATTTGAAGATTTACAATTCCTTCAGAAAGATGAACTTTTCTAAAGAAGTGGTTGATAGCAACTTTTATGTTAATGATGTTGATTCTGGAACTTTAATTGTAATAATTTATGTGGATGAGATAATTCTTTCCGGAGATGAAGAAAAGGATTGTGAAGATTTTTCAGAAGAGATGAAGAAATATTATGAAATGTAAACATTGGGGGAATTAACATTCTTCCTTGGATTACAAGTTAAACAACAAGAAAACTACATTTTCTTATACCATGAAAAGTATTCCAAGGAACTGTTAATGAAGTTGGGGATGGAAGAATCAAAAGAACTTTCAACCCCTATCTCAGTGGGCGAAAAGGTGAGAAAAGATGATTCAGGGAACAGTGTGAATCAGAAAGACTTTTGAAAGTTAATATAAAGTCTTATTTATCTTATAGCCTCAAGGCCTGATATTACTTATGATGTGACTCTCTGTTCCCGATATCAATGTAATCCAAAAGAATCACATATGTTGGAAGTTAAGAGGATTCTGATATATGTTAAAGGAACAACTTCACATGGGTTGTTAAACAAGAGGAACAATGAGATGAAGTTTCATAGTTATACTGATGTTGACTGGGATGGTGATTGTAATGATAGAAAATCAACATTAGGAGGAACATTTTTCTTAGAGGAATGTTGTGTGAGTTGGAACAATAAGAAACAAAGTTCAGTAACTTTAAGTACAGCTGAATCGAAAAATGTTGTAGCTACTCAGGCTTGTACTCAAATGATGTGGATGAAAGTTCAGCTTGAATATTTGAAAGTGATGGTTTCTAAACCTTTGAAAATACTCTGTGATAATAAATGTTCCATTGATCTTTCCAAGAATCCCATTCAACATTCAAGATCAAAGCATATTGATATAAAGTATCATTTTTTAAAAGAGAAATCTATTGATAGAGAAGTCCTGCGGGAATATATTTCAACAAAGTATCAGATTGCCGATATTTCCACAAAATCAATGTCAAAGGAGAGGTTTGTTGAAGTGAGGCAGCAACTCCATGTTTACCCTCCTCCCATGATTTCCAAAAACTCAAAAAGAAGAACCCCTCATCGTGCTTTGGATTATGTTGACAAAGGGGGAGAGAAGTTTTATTTTATGAATCTAAAGCTGTGTTTATCATATAACGGGGGATAGGGAAAGAAAAATGAATGAAGAAAAGAAAAGTGAGAAGGAAAAAGATAAAAATTGTGGGGGAGTTTTAGTAAGGTGAAGTTTAACTTTACAAGGCCGAAAAATTTTCATGTCACTGAGGGATGGCAATCCATCAAGAAAATTACTTTCTCCAGTAGTGTGGTGTCAGAACACACTTTTTGAGAAAGTATATGTATTGGTAAAATTCAAGAACACGAGATGTAAATTTTTTTTGAAAGGTGAAAACTTATTAACAAGGGTTGCCAACAAATCCAAAGGGGAAGATTGAAGAACCTTTGTGGTGTTTTTGTTTAACAATGTTTTTTTATTTTTTTGACAACCAATCCTTTTGTTGAAAGAATTTTATTGAGTTACAGAATTTTGATGTTTCTGGTTGTTGAAGATTTCCTTAAAGAAGATTATGTTTAATAATAAGAAGTTTGATGTTATGAAAGTATCTCAAACTTTCTAAATTAAATCAGATGATGCTTTGCTGATCAAAAAGTTCTCACAAATCATGAAAACTTCAGGATAAAAGCTGTTTGAAAATGGTGATGAAGATTGGTGTTTTTCTCTAAGAAAATTTCTGGGAAAGTTCAGAGTCAGATATTCGGAGTCGACATCCTGAGTTAGATGTTCTGAGTCTACATCCTGAACCAAAAATTTGGAGTCTACTTCCTGAACCAGAAATTCGGAGTCTACCTCGTGTGGCAGAAATTTGGAGTCTACTTCGTGAACCATAAATTCGGAGTCTACATCATGAACCAGAAATTTGGAGTCTACCTCCTGAGCCAAAAATTTGGAGTCTACATCCTAAGGCAGAAATTTAGAGTCTCTTTCCTGAGCATGAAATTTGGAGTCTACTTCCTGACCTAGAAATTTAGAGTCTACATCCTTTACCAGAAATTTGGAGTCTACTTCCAGAACCAGACATTCAGAGTATTCTTCCTGATGTAGAAATTCATTGTCTCCTTCCTGAGCAAGAAATTCAGAGTCTACTTCCTGTCCCAGAAATTCAAGGTCTACATCTTGAACCAGAAATTCAGAGTCTACTTCCGGAGCTAGAGATTCAGATTCTACTTCCTAAAGCCAGAAATTTGGAGTCTACTTCCAGATCCAAATGTTTAGTGTCAAATACACGAAGGTAGAAGTTCAGTGCCTACTTTATGAGCGTGAAATTCGGAATGAGAATTCTAAGATGAGATATTCGTAATGACAATTCAGATGATGATATGAAGAGTTCATGAAAACCTGAATTTCAACATTTCATAAATCTCGGATAAATTTAAGGAGATTTGAAGAAGTCAACTATTGAAGAATAATTGAAAGAGATTTGTGGAGTTTTTTTAATTTGATGAATCAGGAATGTTTTTCAAGATTCCCACCTTTGTTTTCTGAGTTTCCTATAAATATGTGCTCAAATCATTCACTCATTTGAAACTTTTTATATACGTGGAAAAGGTAGAGCGCTGTAGAATTCAAATTTAAAAGCATCTACCATCTTGAAAAAGTTTTCATGAGTGTTTGAGAAGAAGAGAATCAGATCCATTATTTACTTTCTGTGAAGTTTATATTCAAAAGTTCAAATCCAAGAAATCCATAGTGAATATTCGGGGTGGGAATTTCTTCGGAATAATTATTATCTTGCTGAGAAGACCAGTTTCAGAATATCATATTCGAGGAAACCAGTTTCAGAATTCGGAGTAAGAATTTGTGTGGAACCATCATCATCTTACTGAGAAGATCGGTTTCAGAAAATCGGATTCAAGAAATCATATTGAAGATTCAGTGTGATCATTTTGAGTGAGTATTTGTGGAATGGCTTATCAATAATGTTATTCTTGTGTTTGGATAATATTTTCTTTAAGGAAACATTTTAAACTGACGCAAGTCAGTATAATCATTCCTATAGGGAGATAGATGGTGTCCAACAGGAGTTGGCACAAGTTGTATTCACATATTTATTATAGTGGATTTCCATGGACCCATGGGAGTGGGTATGGAAAGGACATAGGTTCTCTGATTGAGACCGAACCTTGTAAATCTTGTTTGCCTTTATTGTTTTTCCTTTCTTACATGCTTGAGTATCTTTCTAAATGTTGATAAGGAAATAAATCTTAACAGGTTGCAAGGGTTTAGTTTCATAAAGTCTTGAAACTTATAAAAGTTAAACAATAGATGCAACCCCCCCCCCCTCTAAGTTGTAATTCGATCCTTGGAACTTCAATGTCACCAAAACACAGATATTTTTATTTGAAATTCATTGAGTTTATCCATAAATTATCTTTATACATTTGTAAAACAAATTTCATTTTATTAGGGAATTATTGGGACTAATATAAATAATCTATATTATAATTTTGTAATTGTAGAAATAATATTAGTTTCATACTTTTTAGTGTCAAAATTATGAATTTTTATTTGTTATGATTTATAAGTGAATAAATAAAAAAATATTAAATATGAAAAAAATTGTAGCTAAATAGTAGAAAAATTAATTTATAATGAAATATATATGAATAAATAAACACTCTACCAACCTATATAATTAAATATTGATATTTAAATTTTTATTTTAGAGTAAATCATCATTAGTATATAACAAGTAAGATATATTCCCTTTCAATATGGCCATAAGATGCTATCCTGGATCATGTATGAATAAATAGAAATTGGTTATAATCATGTGTAAATAAATTGATGTAACATATGAAAAAAATCAGAAAATAAATAATCCATATATGATTAAAAATTAACTACTGTAATAGAAAATGTTTTCTATTTAACATTAAATGATAAAATCCAATGGATGTATAACAGTAAAATTCTAACATATGGTTTTGAACATTACTAAAATAACCCAATAGTCCTATATATGATAAAATAAATTGTAGATATTATTACTAAATATTTTCATATGGATAAATATTTTGATACAGTTGTGTTGAATGAAAATAAACACAAGGAAATAAGAATATTTGTGAATTTTTTTCTATAGAAATCAAGAATAATGCCATCTGAATAACCAAAAGAATGAAGAAGCAATTTAGAAAAAGTTATTGAAACCCTTGGTTCCTGAAGCTGATAAAGTACAAAAATATGTTTGATAAGATAAGGACAATTCACATAAAATGATGTATAGTTCACTATAATCAGGTTTCACCTTTGAAGGATTTTTTTAATGATTTTAGAATATTTTTAACATAATTATTTTTCATTCAAAATAATTATTTCTTAATGATAATTTTATCACATGAATATGATATTCCATTCTAACTATGGTGAATAAATTATTCAAGGGGCTAGACATAGGTTGAATTTGAATATTCAATTGGGTCTTTAATTATTTTGAAATTTTAATTTACTTACATTTAAAATCTAAAAGACAAATAGTGGATATTGATTTGGGGTTGGTATGTGTATCACATACATTTGATTCTAGCTTATTAATTATAAGTATACTATCTATTACATATCATTTAAATCATGGTCTTAATAAGATTAAACAAATCATGAATATATTCTCATGATATAGTTTCAAACTGATTGTGTTAGTTTTAGAATCACAGTTGATCATGTTTTTCCTTGTCGCTAATTTAAGAGACATCTAAATCATGTTTTCTAAGTATAAAAACATATATCGTTTGTTCTTATAATATATACAATAATGAAGATTTTGAAAATGTTATAGGAATGATTATAGAATCAAATAACAAATTTAGTAAATAGACAATGAAGGAGAATTTATATTAGTCCAAAGATCAACAATATTTTTTATATGATTTATATCTATTTTATTTTCACTTAATCATGTATTTATTCATTCTATTCCCTACAAAATGTTTTAATAAAAAATATTAAAAAACATTAATAATTGATAATACCTAAAATGGTGTGAGTTATTTAGGTGGTTCCTTATGTTAAAATTTGGATATACACTAGTCTATGTTTTTTTATAATAATTAAAATCTATAGGTTTCATGACCCACATTAGTCACAACTATACCACAAGGAAATTTCCACTCACAACACTATAACTTATTTATACCTCAGAATATTCACAACCATATTAATTCACACCCCTCTCTCTTGTATTTTGAGAAATAAATCTATGAATTTTGATTACTACTCCTTAAAATATATATGTTCATAAATAGAACTTTCTAAAATGTTATATATATTAAAGAAGATGTAATTTTTTGTTGTTGTATAGATAAATGAATTCCAAAAATACTATAAAATATTTATAAATTCAAAAACAAATACAAAAGATTATTAGAAACATAACAATAATAACATATAATTTTTGAGTTCTTCTTTGATGTAAAAGAACATAAATCTCTATAAAAATTTTTGAGTGATGAAAGATTCATACTCCTGGCCAGTTGAAACATTGACTTCCATTGAAATAGAGAGATACACTCCTTCCTTCATTCCTCAAGGAGTTATAGTATAATTATACTCAATATGAACCAATATATGCCTACCTCTTCATAATAACCATAGAAATTATCATCGGTTCAATATAAATAAAAAATGTGAAAGGTCAATCCTATCTTTCATCATTAAATTTATAGCCCCTTCAAAATTTCATTACCCAACCATGACATCTAGAATATGTTTTACTGAATAATGATGAATTTTTTTAACCATAAATAAATTCTCCCCAATAATAGATCCCCTACAAATGTGTGAGAAACTAATTCCACTATTTTATTATGAATAGCATGGAAAGAAAATAAATTTATAAAAAATAATAATTTTTACAAAAAACATCTTACACTCATCATAATCATAAACATAATGGGTCTACAACATTCAATCAAATAATCTAAAAAATATTACAAAAAACTAAATCCAATGTTAAATACTCATATAAATATTCATTAATGTGATATCACCCTCCACCAGATACTTATATATCTCTTTCATGGAGAAGGTTATATAACACTGTAATAGACTCTATTGGTGGAATAATTCAAAATCTGCCTTGATATATAAAAATCCATAAGAACCCTTCATTTATAAAATTATTGTGGATCTTATTGAACCTAGAAAATAAAAAAAACATATGGGTTTATAATCTAATTATTATTTCTATAACCTTGAAAAAACTACCCAGAGAATGTTATTTATTTATTTTTGGTGTATATTATTTAAATTCATATTAATCTCACCAATATCATCCCTAGTTGACATACCATTAAAATTAGTATGAATTAAATTTTATTCATTTGTTATTTTCAACTAATTAGAGTAATATGTCCAATTAAAATTTAATAGAAAATCCAATTCTATGTTATAAATTGTAAGGTAACTTTTAAGTCATATTAGATCTCCTTGGAATACATCACATGATATGGCCAAATGAACTATTATTGATTAGATAGAGGTATTAATGCAATTGGGCCCTAATTGTCGTGTTTTTATAGATCAAATACATAATAATTTTTTACTTTTTCACTAATTTTTTTAAAAATAATTATTATGACGTATTCAATATTTTTTGAATAAAGTTAAATGAAAATGATCAAAAATATAAAAATATATAGAAATGCATCATGATTCAAATGAAAGACACTTGATAGAGAATTTAATATGTGCTCAATATGGAACAATGCATAGTAACGCATCCCAATTATACTAAGAAAATATTATATGGGATTTTTCATCATATTAACTTGTAAATTAAAATATATTTTATCCATTTATATAGATTACCACACTATAATTTTTCTAATTGTTTATTTAAAAAAATAATATGTTCTAGTTACGTAAGATATGTTCCTGGAAAATATAGTTGGCATGTTGGATACCTCAATTTGATATAGAATCTCTGTATAAACCCTTTTTTATGATGGAATACAACATGTCATAAAAACAAATGAAGATGAAAATTGAATGTAAAATGGATACATCATTTTTGTTAAAAATCATTCATTCTCGCATCGAATAATGTTACTTGGCTTTTTTTGTCTCCAAAAATACCTTCACCCTGGCTTCTTACCAACAATAAAAAACTATGATTAAATATTTGGAGTCTATACACCAGGGACATGACTATTATTACATCGTGTGTTCATTTAATGATATCATGAAGAACATTAGTATAGATTTCACTACAACAATGACTCCCAGATATAGAGGATGGAAATTTGAAAGAACTCAATTATTTTTTACATAATTTCAATGTTTCTATACATTTTATATGATATTTCCCTTTTAAAGGTTAAATAAATATGATCCCCCATATGATGTGAAACCTGGAAGATCAAACTTTCATCATTAGTATTTTATAGTTTTAAAATATTTATATTTTTCATATATTCCAAGAAAAACTATTTTCCCAATGTATTAATAAATATTTGGAAAGAAATATATATTTTTTATACATTGTTCTATAATACAAACAATCACACCATTAGGATTTTCAAACCTATATATTACATAGGATATCATACATTTATAGGGTCAGTATTTTTGGGGTTTAAGTGTGAACAACAAATATATTAGGGGGAAACTAAAAAATCCATTTTCGGAGGTGACATAGGCATTACATTAATAACATTGATGTTTTTATTATCTTCTTGTGGATTAATTTTATGGGGTATGATAGTATAATTTTCATTATTATCATTGTTAATTTATTTTCTCATCCACAATATATATATGTTTTTTAATACTTAATATATTCTTATTCATTCATGATGGTGGTTCATTCCATCATGTATAATTATTTTCTAAATGGATGAAGTATCAAAAATAATATATTGATTCTATAACATGGATGGTTATTTTTAAAAGCCTGTCTGTTGAGATAAATATTTTATTCTGCCTAAATCACTCCCTCCATATTTGTTACCTATAAAGTATCGTATTGATTATTGGAATAAAATCAATGTTCTATAGAATTATGGGATTGGTAGATTCATACTTTATTATTGTTATTATTTATAGAAAGAATATGATTCACCCATATTTTTTATATAACATTTACTATAGGGATTGAATAATCTAAATGAGTATTTATTAATTCTTTCCATGAGGATATAATTAAACCATCAATACTATTAATTAATCAATAATGGTAATTCATGATAAGAAGAAATAATATATTGTTTAAATACATTAATAAAAATTGACGAACATTATTTATCATTAATGATTTTATTAGTCATCTTTATTTCATTTATATGATATCAAAATTAATATGGTATTCTTCTCTAAAACTGGTTACAATCATTTTTACACATTTTCCATCGATGAAAAAATTGAGAAAGGTCAATTAAGATATTCTTAAAAAACACATAATAGTCCAAACTGATAAAAAAATTGCTATACTAAATTCTTATGGCCATAGTAATTGTTTTTGCATGAATATAAATAATGATTCTCTATAATATTCCCATAGGATGTGATGATGCATGGAGTCACATAAATTCTCATACTAAACAAATTTAGTCCTCATTATATCCTAAACAAATTTCCATTCAATCACCAATCCAATTATATAGTATAAAATTTTCATGAATTATTCCTGTTAAAACCTCTACAGGTCCTATAATAAAGATTGAAGTAAAAAATAATCACCTCAAATATGAAATATGTTGGAGGATATCTCTTATGGAATAGTATACAAAACATAGGTTTATAAACTCTCCCTAATACCATTATCAATAATATAATTCTCAAATATATACCAACTCCTGGTAAATAAAATAAATCATAATCAAACAAGTGATTTAATATGCATGTAATTTTATATAAAGTGATGATTAATGTCTCTAAAGAAAATAAAAAATAAAACCTCATTAATAAATTTAAAAATAACACTAACTGAAGTTTATCTCAATACAAAGTTATAAAAAACAAGATCATTGGATCCGTCTTGAGATCTTTCAATATAGTTTACAAAATATGTTGATATTAAAAGAATACCTAGATGCCCCCCCCCCAAAAAAATTTAATTCTAATATGTAGGAATCAAACTAAATACTCACTAAATTTATAGTGAATCATTTTTTTATATCTCACATGAACTACATCAAATATCACCATGTCCCATTAACTAAATCTGTATAAAAGGAATAATATAGTTAATTATATAAATATATAGAAGTAGTCACCCCACGACCTCTTTTATACTACTATTTCCTTTCTCATAATTTAATGAAAATGTCTCACTTTTTTCAATAATTAAATATCCTAAAATCACAACCACATACTATAATTTTATACTATATTCACAAAATATAGAAATATTTAGTATAAATACAACTAAATATGAACTAGTGGACAACCATGTCAATAAAACACATAACCAGTCAATATCTTAATGGGAGAGAAGGATAATAGATTAATTTTTCTTTTAAAAAGTAGTAAACTTTGTATAAGGGATACAACCAGTATCCAAAAATGTATATGTGCACTATTCACTTTACCTAAATAATGTGGTGGATTTTCAGGATTAAAAAAATACACATATATATATATATATACCCATTACCAACATTCTCTAAAAATTTTATTCGATTAATTTCAATACAACACATCAAAGAAACACCCTCCCAATAGAATACAAATTTCACCCACCTCTAATATCAAAACTAAATATCAGCATAACCACTCAATAATTATACATATTCTTTCTAATTATCATTTTTTACTAACGATATTATAAATTACTGATTAAATTAACTTAATTTTGAACCCTAATTTACAAGAAAAAAAAATATCATATAAGAAAATTGAATATTCACATTTTTAAACATTTATAATTTTATTACCATGCCATATTAATTCCTATTTAATTCATTATTATTTAGTATTTCAATTATTTTTCATAACCCATTCCTATTATATGTTCTTTGATTCATTCTTTGACATAAGAACAATTTATTCTAAGGGAATACACCATAAACTATCTACCAAAATGACATAAAAATACAATCCACTACCATAATAAGTCACATTAACACCACATCCACATCCACGTCATCAAACCAAACTAAATATCCCTATAATAGTACAAAATTGAACTGAAAATTTTTTATATAAAATATAATATAAAATTTACATCATTTATCCCATATTTATAATACCTTATACTTAATTATATACAAATAATTACTATGTATTCAAATTATAAATTTTGAATGCATGATCATATTAATATTTTTCAATTTATTTGGACTGAATTAAATTAATGTTACCCATATTACCATTTATATCAAATATAACATTTGTAATATAATTTCAATCAAACAATTAAATAGTTCTAAATAATATGATAAACCATTCACAATAATTATGATCAACATCCAGCTCAATTTAATTAATGTTTTATCAAAATTATATAATATTATATTATCATTCAAGTTGATAAAATGAATAGTTTGTATACCATGAAAACACAAAAACAAATATAGCAGAGAATTTAATTGATATTCCTCAATCAAAGATAAAAATTCTCATTAACTTCATAAATATTCTATAATAGAAAAAATAAGATTACCCAAAAATAATATAGAAGAATTTTACTATGAATAAAAATTAATCATTCAAAAAAAATACAAGTCCAGTGGTGAGACGAAATAATTTCATTTTTTATTTTACTTAATATTGAACTAAAAACCATGGTGATTAAAAATACTATGTCCTACAAATCACTTTATTAATTTTTTTCAAAAACATTATTTGGTTAATCGTTATATTGGATGCATAAAATATTTATGTGATATATTTATTTATATTTTAAACCATTGATGGACAATGATTATACATTATATAGGTCACTATATATTTTTTCATTATAATTTTCCTCCTTCCAATGAAAAGATATATTTTAAAAAACTACATCTTAAATAAATGTTCTAAACGTTAGTAGTTACATCCATTTATGTCATGGTTTAAACCACAAAATCATCTGTTACAAAAATAGGTAGGATCAACCAAACCCCACAATACAAAAAATTAGACACTCCCAAATGATGAAAAATATTATTATGATAAATATAAATAAACCATAACATGGTGATGTTTATTTAATTTCATGTTATCATTTAGAAGTTGAAATGTCATATATTAATCCATATTTATTCTAAAAAGTATTTTTACCCGCAGAAAAACTTGAAAAAATAAATTATTAAAGGAATTTTTGGGTCATTATTTATTATTTAAAAATTATGACTAAATTATATTTCCATGTAAAATATAAATTGTAATGTTAAATGTTTTTATAATGTCAATTCAGATATATTTTTCTTATTCAATTATTTCTAAATATACATTTTTTTTAATAAAACTTTCAAAAAAATATTAATCAATATCTAAATTTATTTCATTATACTTCATTAATAAATTATAAATTCTTTTTGTCATCCAACTTTATTCATGTAATCCATTTTCTATATTATTTTCTAAATTCCAAATGCATGAAATTTGATCAAGGTATTACTGAATAAGTCTAAATGTATTTTGATCCAATGTATTTATTTTTTACCCTTTATAGGGACCAGAATTTTTATCCACAATATTTTGTTACTTTTCAAACAACCATATCCATGAAATGGGATATAGATTATTTTTATATGTGTTTCACCCACAATAAATATTTAATTTATGAGTTATATACTTATTATTTCTATAATCTATCTCTCGATTAAATGATATTTTCTCTATAAAATAACATTGTGTAGTAAAATTGTTGGTTTCATGTGTTATCTTGTTGGAAAATTATGTTGAATACAGAGATATTTTTTCAACATGATAATGATAGAGGAATCTTTTAGGTTTATGTATGAATATTTAACTTTCGTAGAATTTATAAATATGATGGAGTTTTTATTTAGATGGAATATTATAACATTGATGGTAATATATTGGATTAATGTGATGTTACCCATTTTAAATATGCCTAATGTATTATTAGAGTTTTTATTATATTAGCATTGACAAGATATTTAATTATTTTTTGTTATTTTGAAAATAAATTGAAGTTATATAAAACATGTCCAAGTTTGTATATGAATTCATATAGAATAGTTTTAAACTTAGAAAAAATTAATTATTTAATTTAAAATGTATTGTTTTTTAATATATGAATTAATAGTATTTGCTCTGATAAAAATGTTTGAAATAATAAAATAATTTTAATATTATATATATTTATAACTAATATTTTTATATTATATAATTTTTTTGGAAATTTTTCGTTGCCTAAATTATTCCAAACAAGAATCCATTTGGTATTAAAATGGAGTTAGACAATTGTCTATAGTCTAACTTATGAATGATAAATATGCTTGATGGTTTGACATAGGTAATGTAATATTTCATTTTTTTAGTAGGGGATAATTTTAAAAATATCATGAGAAAATTCGATAATAACAAATTTGAATCAAATTACAGTTCAACAAAAATGGATTTTTTTTAAATATACAATAGAAATTTTCATTTTTTTTCCAACTAATAATAGTGAGATGTGTGAAACATGTATTCCATAATCGATATAAGATTATCATAATATTTAAATTTAAAAATGATAAAAGGGAGTAAACTTATTAAATCATTAAAGACATTCAAATATTTAATAAAGGATAATCATGTGAAAAATAATATTGATTTTTAATGTGATAATTGTGATGTCTTCATTGGGTGGTCTAAAACAATTCTATGTCTTTTTTTGAAACTATAATATGTTTTTATTATAGTTTAATATTTCTTATTAAATATTATTAATGAAATTTTAGACTCATAGAAAGAAATGATATTATGTTTTAGAATAATAGTATGAGGAATAAATTATTTTCAATTTCACATTCTCTTATAGTTACATATATATAAGTACACATGATTTGTTGGGAGACATAATTTCTAATATAAGTACCCACCCTTAAACCTTAATTAATCTTGAGTTATTACAAGATTACACATTGAGGATCTTTTTAGGTTTAGAGTTTTAGAGAATTATATCTTGAAACTTGCATTACATTCCACATTTAAACAATGTGGTTACATAAAAGACAATATTCATTCTTACCATCAACGGAAATATATTTAAAATAAAACACAGATTCTTTCTTGACACATCCTTGACACTATCATCGCATCATGTACCTTTCCCTTGACCTGTGAAAAACATTTCAAAAACATGGGATGAGCATAAAAAGCTTAGTAAGGGTTATAAAAATATGGAAAGGAAACATGAGTTCATATATACATAATAATGAAATCATACTTTACCCATAAAACATAGGCACTTTAACATACCGCATTAATCCATGAATAAATCATAGAAATCATAAGACATAAAGGTAACTTGAGTCATTCATAACAATCTTACGTAGGGAGTAACCCTCTTGGTTACGTTTGGAATACCCATCATAGTATATTCCCTAAATCTCTTCGGAGAAACCATAACGTTTCACTCCTTCGCATTACCCAATGCATTGGAGAGCTATATCGGGCTCACCCGCCCTTAGTTTATCATGAAACCACCCGTTTTCATAATAATTCCCAAGAACCATAACATAAATGTATCACATAGAACATACATAAAGCAAATATAACATTTCTACATTTCAATCACAATATAACATTTTAGGATATTGAAATAATGAATCCATTAAAAACCATTTTCAAAACCATTTAAAACATTTAATAAAGAGATTTTTGAATCAAAGTGTCCCATACCACCTTGAAGCTTTTAACATTTTAAACAAATAATATCCATATAAATAAATCCTTAAAACCATTTTTAAAACATGGATATTAATAAGAACAAATCATTAAAACATTTAAAGACATATTTTGGTTAAAGGAGTTTTACCAAAATTAGAGACACTTGAATATAATAATTGAGGAATTTAATCAGAACATTATAATATCATCAGAATAAAAGGTTTCATGATATAATATTCCAAAGGAAAGTATATACACCATATAAGAGTGAATTGGTGCATAACAACAATGAAGTCTCAATAGATATGTAAAATGTGATGAAATACCTTATAAAGAAGGTATCCTTAAATTAAGGATAAATCAATCTCAAAATTATGTGTGACAAATATAAATACACCCAATATAATTGGATATTAAGTTTAAAACAATAAAATGTAATTCACACATATTCAAAGGATGTCATATTCAATAACTACATGTTTAACACAAAGAAATCGAAATTGGGTTAAAAAGTTCCCTTGGTAAAATTCGACAGCCTAACGACGTCACTTCAAAAATTCACAAAATGAGTTGATGAGAGATAAAAAGGGAATATCATCACTTGGAAATAAAATTTACATCAATAAGGATATATAAGAACATATCCCAACATAATATTATGATAATTAAAAGACATAACAAACAAAGGCTTTTAAAAATAGGAGGGTGAAAGGTTCCCTTACCGACATGGGTATCTTTCGAAACATATGCCCCGTGAAAGAAGGAAAATAAAACATTGATGTAAATACTAATAAATGAAATAATATTACACAATGAGTAAAATAATGGTCAGTACATACACCACTCAAAGGAAATTGTGGCAAATGTAGCATAAATCTCACAGGAATAAAAGTGAGATGAAAAATCCATTACGAAAACTCGGCTGCCTCACGACGCCACATAAAACTTCCAAAAATGGATTGATGAGATCAAATAGGGTATCACATCACATTAAAATAAAATTTACAGCAAGAGGAATATAAAATAACATCCCCCATCATAAAAAAGAGGAGCTTAAAAGAAGTGACATAAAGGAGAGTACTTAAAGAGAAAGAGAGAGGTTAGATCTCTTACGAAAATTCAGCAGCCTAACGGCGCCACTCAAAACATCCAAAATGTATTGATGAGAGAGAATAGGGTCTCTCATATGTACATAAAAATTACAGTAAGATTAATATAAAAGAACATCCAAATCACAATAAATATGATATTTAGAATGAATGACATAAAAGAGTGTACTTAAAAAGAAAGAGATGAGTAGGATCCCTTACCTCGGGTTCGACTTGACTCGATCGTTCTTTAATCTCCTAAATAATAAACATGAGTTAATTTATACTTCCTTAATAACCCTTTTTCAATTTCATTATTCCTTTTATATCACTTATTACCATGTCATGAACACTATGTTATTATTTAAGTTAATAATGGTCGTTTTAACGATCATTGGTACTTGAGTCAAAAAAATAAACTCTTTATAATTACAAGTTGTTCATGTGGTAAAATATCCATTATATCCAGAATTTTATTCATGATGTAGATATATTATATATCATATATATCCGGTATATTCATGCATTTATAATATTACATAACATTTAGAGTTAAGAAATGAAATGCACCGTTCATGGAGACGGTAAGTCGTACGTACGCATGAACGCTACTTCCATTTCTATTTCATATTTAATGGAATTAAAACATAATGATACATAATATTATTTTAATTCCAGTATGGTATCATATATAATATGATTAAATATATCATTTATACATACCACATATGGTATTAACGGATCAAATCACTTTGAGGGGGCGGTAGTCCGCACTTCTTTAAATAAAGATATCGCATTTACCCATAATGGAAACCATAAAGGTATGCCATAAATGAAAAATACAGAAGCTTAAGAAAAACATAAACATATTATATATCATATATAAATATAGTGTCATCTTAATGGCTACCTTTGAAGGTGTTAGAAGAATGTTGAATAATCATCGTTTCGTGAGGCAGAAATTCACCAACCACAGAAACAGTATGTTCTTTAACCATTAGATGAAGGTGTATGTACGTTTAGCTCGAATAAATCTTATAAAAACATCCTTGTATATTGAATATACTGGAGTCGTTACAAAAGAAATGAATAAAACGAGTTTAGGGGGTTGGAGAAGCAAAATAAAACAAAAGGACTCAAGTGAAGACATTACCTTAGAATCGGGTAACTCCCTTTTGTTTGAGCTCAAAGGATTCCATGGGAAGACTTATGCCCAATTTGAGGCTTCAAGGAGTTTTAGAGGGATGTGGAGAGACAAAATGGGCAGGGTTTGGGCGAGACAAAGGCTTTGGGAGTGTGGGTAATGAGGTAGAGGTGGGGGCCTTTTATAAGAGGAGAGGAGGGGCACTCTTGGATGGTAAAGAAAAGTCACTTTATTTTAGAATGGTATTTGGCTTTAAGAGGTCCCAAATTGATTTGTTTCTAGTATAAGGTGATAAGAGTTCGAAATACACTCATCCAGTAGGTTTTGGACATGTATAGGTCTTAGATATTACATTATCTTTCCATTTTATTTAAATCGTTAAATAATGAGGTCATCGCTGCATCATCAAGATGTCATAAATAATTTAATTTATTTAATGTCTAAAAATTATAAAAAAAAATAATATGATGTAGGAAATAGTTTTATCTTTCCAATGAATATTTATAGTCAAAACTCTGATTTGTATAACCCCATGTAAAAATTGTTTTAGTAAAACATTTCATGTTTGTCTCATTTTTACTTTAACATTAAATAAAAAGATATTAATGTCATTTTCCAACCAAAGTGGCTTCATGGGGTCCCCAAGTTGACCCATGGGTTGTCTTTGTCGGCCATGACACATCCAATGAGGTTAGGACATGTTTCAAGTTCATTTTATATTATTAAAACATTATTTTTACCTTAAACTACACTAATTACCTCTAATCGCGATTAAAAACTTAATAAGTTACTATTCACCAAAAAAATTATTTTTATCCCATTGAACCACATTTTACTTCTTAATGAAAACCATTTATGTAGGAGTTTTTAAATTCAAAACACAAAGATGGAAAAATTTCATTTAAACGGAAAAATCAGTTTTCATAATTACCACTTAGTGGTTTCACTATTCATCAAAAATTGAAGTTTTTCAAAAAAATCCCAAAAATTCACCCTAAGCTATATTTGATATTACGAATTAAAAAATGAAGTCTATTTTACAAAATTCAAAACATATAAGTCACATTAATTAATTTAATAATTAATTCCCGCTGTCAGAGCAAATAGTGTGTTTTTATGAAACAATAAGTATCAAAAGATTGACACTAGTTTAAGTCTGATTTCAAAGTGAAATTAATTCCAATTACCACTATTGGATTTAATGGTAAAAATATATTCTAATTCACTTTAAACCAATTGAAAAGATAATCTAATCATATAAATAAATTATATTAAAAAGAGGATTTGAATTAAAATAGAACATTTTACACTATTCATTAAAACATGAACTTTATCAGAAAGATACCAAAAATTTACACAAAGTAAATTTTGATGTCCCAATTATTAAGAAGAGTTTTATTTGGTCCAAAATGATGTATAAGAGTGAACAAAACTATATTTAATGATGATTATCCATCAAAAGGCGATAAGTGAACCTTTAGTGAAAACTAGGGCATATACGCCTAAAATTGGATTTTTTCTGTATTTTATGCCTTTATCTTTTATTGGATAAATGTAAAAACATTTAAAAACATATATAATAATATTTTAGTTATTTCTATCCATTCCTGCCAATACAAAGGCTACATGTTAACTACCATTTAAAAAATATTTTTTTATTATTAGAGTGCAACGTAAGATTCCCAAGAAACTCGTTGTTGCGTGTTGGGTACGCCATCGAGCATAGCATCCCCTTTAAATTCATATTAATAATTTATTCACAAATATGGATAAATATGAAAATTTCATATTATTTATTTACCTGGGGTGTTACATCCTTCCCCCTTTTGGGAATTGCATCCTCGAAATTTTTAAAATTGAGCTTGGAAACATACTTGAAAGTCCCACATCGGAACAAGAGTCGGGAAAACAATCACTTTAAAATAAAGAAAGATAAGTACAAAGGTCACCTGAGTTAACCCATACTAGGATTACATGTAGGAAAACATGGACACGGAGGAGAAAACATAGGGTCATGTTCTGATGGAGAGTGATAGAAAACATGTCTAGGAGAAAGTTAACCATAAGAAAATCACAAACTTTTGATGGGTTAAACGATATTGGATTACCCAGTAGGAAAAGTTAATAGAAAACATTTTTTTAAGTTACTTTTTATTGATGAATTTATTCATAAGGAAACATAATCGCTTATCATGTTGACTTTCAAGTTTTACTAGATTCCTTAATCAAGCTCATATTTTTTTCCAAAAGACGAGTATTTAGGGAGACTTGTTCGCATTAAGAGTACTATAATCAACTTCTAGAGAATCACCTAATCTACCAAAGAGAACTATATACATCCCATGTATTTAGGCTATAACCATAACTAAAACCAAAAAGGTTAGTACAAGGTCAGATAATCCAGAAAAGGATAACCCATTAAAAAGAAAATCTATGCTTAATCTCCAAAATTTGTCCAACAAAACCCAAAGTTCAACAAGGACCATCCGATAAACAATTAGTCCATAAAATTATTCAAAGTAAACCAATCTAAGATTGAAACCCAAATATTTTAAGGATTTTGTCACATAGTTATCCAAGTTAAATCGTAAAATTTATCTCCAAACAAAATCAGTTGCTCTTAAAGTCTCGTATTGAAAATTAATTAACCTAATCACATATCCTCCATGATAGGTTAATAATTTTCATAAATAACCCAAAATCAATTTAATCTTAATTCATAAAATCATATAACTAAAAATAATCATTCAAACTAACCAGGGACTTCACGTAGTCTAGTGGTAGGCGATAAATACAAGTCGCACTTTGGTTGTGGGTTCGATTCCCGCAACTTTGTCTGACGCGACGGGTTGTCACACGGTCTGCGTGTTGTGATTTTTCCAAAACTATATAATTCTTAAATCATTCCCCAAAAAGAGATAAAATCATCAAAAATGATCATTACATATTTTAACCTCAAGTTTATCTCATGCCTTTCATTTTCCAGCATATCATATAATACCCATAATTGCCTCAAAAGTAAGGATCATATAAACTCTAATGGTTACCTTTATAATTATTACATAAATATCCACATCGATTGGTCATCTCATACATGATGCATTACAGAACATACCAAGTTTCAAGTGGTTGATCATGACTCCTTGATTTTTGGTTTAGAAGAACCACGAGTTTCCTCATTGAATCATCAATTTTATCTAGTATCTTAATCAGAGAACCACCACATTTTACTTCAAACCTGTTGTCTCTTTGGTGCCTGCTAGATCCATCCATTCACTAAAAACAGAAATTTCAGTGTGAGTATATCAACAAAACCATCATGTACTAATTAGGAAGGTAAACACTAAGATATACTTACTCATTAACCTTATCTATAACTAGGACTCTTTCTGAAATCCTAAGCATTATGGTAATGTCACTTATTCTTAAATAATACCCTAACCTCTAAAGTTATCTAAACCGACCTTTGATACCATCTATAATGCCCTAGCCTTAAACCTTAATTAATCTTGAGTTATTATAAGATTACACATTGAAGATCATTTTAGGTTTAGAGTTTTAGAGAATTAGATCATGAAACTTACATTACATTCCACATTTAAACAAAGTGGTTACATAAAAGACAATATTCCTTCTTCCCATCAATGGAAACATATTTAAAAGAAAACACAAATTCTTTCTTGACACATCCTTGACACTATCACCACATCATGTACCTTTCCCTTAACCTGTGAAAAACATTTCAAAAACTTGGGATGATAACAAAAAGCTCAGTAAGGGTTATAAAAATATGGAAAGGAAACATGAGTTCATATATACATAAGAATGAAATCATACTTTACCCATAAAACATAGGCACTTTAACATACCTCATCAAACCATGAATAAATCATAGAAATCATAAGACATAAAGGTAACTTGAGGAATTCATAACATTCTTACGTAGGGAGTAACCCTCTTGGTTACATTTGGAATACTCATCACAGTATATTCCCTAAATCTCTTCAGAGAAACCTTAACGTTTCACTCCTTCGCGTTACCCAATGCATTGGAGAGCTATATCGGGCTCACCCACCCTTAGTTTATCATGGAACCACCCATTTCCATAACAATGACCAAGAACCATAACATAAATGTATCACATAAAACATGCATAAAGGAAATATAACATTTCCACATTTCAATCACAATATAACATTTTAGGATATTGAAATAATGAATACATTAAATAAACCATTTTCAAAACCATTTAAAAAATTTAATAAAGATATTTTTGAATCAAAGTGTCCCATACCACCTTGACGATTTTAACATTTTAAAACATTAATATCCATATAAATAAATCCTTAAAACCATTTTGAAAACATGGATATTAATAAGAATAAATCATTAAAACATTTAATGCGATATTTTGGTTAAAGGGTTTTTACCAATATTAGAGACACTTGAATACAATAATTGAGGAATTTAATAAGAACTTTATATTATCATGACAATAAATGGTTTCATGATATAATATTCCAAAGTACAGTATATACACCATATAAGAGTGAATTGGTGCATAACAACAATGAAGTCTCAATAGAGATGTAAAATGTGATGAAATACCTTATAAAGAATGTATCCTTAAATTAAGGATAAATAAATCTCAAAATTATGTGTGACAAATATAAATACACCCAATATAATTGGATATTAAGTGTAAAGAAATAATAGGTCATTCACACATATTCAAAGGATGACATATTCAATAACTACATGTTGAACCCAAAGAAATCAAAAATGGGCTAAAAAGTTCCCTTGGTAAAATTCGACAGCCTAACAGCGTCACTTCAAAAATTCAGAAAATGAGTTGATGAGAGATAAAAAGGGAATATCATCACTTGGACATAAAATTTCCATCAATCAGGATATATAATAACATATCCCAACATAATAGTATGAGAATTTAAAGACATAACAAACGAAGTCTTTTAAAAAGAGGAGGGTGAAAGGTTCCCTTACCGACATGGGTATCTTTCGAAACATACGCCCCGTGAAAGAAGGACAATACAACATTGATGTAAATACTCATAAATGAAATAATTTTACACAATGAGTAAAATAATGGTCAGTAAATACACCACTCAAAGGAAATTGTGGCAAATTTAGCATAAATCTCACAGGAATAAAAGTGAGATGAAAAATCCCTTACGAAAACTCGGCAGCCTAATAGTGACACTTAAAAAATCCAAAAATGGATTGATGAGATCAAATAGGGTATCTCATCACATTAAAATAAAATTTACAGCAAGATAAATATAAAATAACATCCCCCATCATAAAAAATAGGAGCTTAAAATAAGTGACATAAAGGGGAGTACTTAAAGAGAAAGAGAGAGGTTAGATGTCTTACGAAAATTCGGCAGCCTAATGGCACCACTCAAAACTTCCAAGATGGATTGATGAGAGAGAATAGGGTCTCTCATCATTTGTACATAAAAATTACAGTAAGAGTAATATAAAAGAACATCCCAATCACAAGAAAGATGAGCTTTATAAGGAATGACATAAAAGAGTGTACTTAAAAAGAAAGAGAGGAGTAGGATCCCTTACCTCGGGTCCGACATGCCTCGATCGTTCTTTAATCTCCTGAATAATAAACATGAGTTAATTTCTACTTCCTTAATAACCCTTTATCAAGTTCATTATTCATTTTATATCACTTATTACCATGTCATGAACACTATGTTATTATTTAAGTTAATAATGGTCGTTTTAACGATCATTGGTACTTGAGTCAAAAAAATAAACTCTTTATAATTACAAGTTGTTCATGTGGTAAAATATCCATTATATCCAGAATTTTATTCATGATTTAGATATAATATATATCATATATATCCAGTATATTCATGCATTTATAATATTACATCACATTTAGAGTTAAGAAATGAAATGCACTGTTCATGGAGACGGTAAGCCGTACGTACGCATGAACGCTACTTCCATTTCTATTTCATATTTAATGGAATTAAAACATAATGATACATAATAGTATTTTATTTCCATTATGGTATCATATATAATATCATAAATATATCCTTTATACGTACCACATATGGTATTAACCAATCAAATCACTTTGAGGGGGCGGTAGTCCGAACTTCCTTAAATGAAGATATCTCATTTACCAATAATGGAAACCATAAAGGTATTCCATAAATGAAAAATACAGAAGCTTAAGTAAAACATAAAAATATTATATATCATATATAAATATAGTGTCATCTTAAGGGCCACCTTTGAAGGTGTTAGAAGAATATTGAACAATCATGGTTTCGTGAGGCAGAAATTCGTCAACCATAGAAACAGTATGTTCTTCAACCATTAGATGAAGGTGTGTGTAAGTGTAGCTCGAATCCTTCTTATAACAACATCATAGTATATTGAATATACTGGAGATGTTACAAAAGAAATTAATAAAAAGATTTTAGGGGGTTGGAGAAGAAAAATAAAACAAAAGGACTCAAGTGAAGACATTACCTTAAAATAGGGTAACTCCCTTTGGTTTGAGCTCAAAGGCTTCCTTGGGAAGACTTCTGCCCAAATTGAGGCTTCAAAGAGTTATAGAGGGATGTGGAGAGACAAAATGGGAAGTGTTTGGCCGAGTCAAATGCTTTGTGATTGTGGGTAAGGAGGTAGAGGTGGGGGACTTTTATAAGAGGAGAGGAGGGGCACTCTTGGAAGGTAAAGAAAAGTTACATTATTTTAAAATGGTATTCGGATTTAAGAGGTCCCACATTGATGTGATTCGAGTATAAGGTGATAAGGGTTCTAAATCCACTCATCCAATAGGTTTTGGACATGTGTAGGTCCTAGATATTACATTATATTTCCATTTTATTTAAATCGTTAAATAATGAGGTCATCGCTACATCATCATGATGTCATAAATAATTTAATATATTTAATGTCTAAAAATTATAAAACAAATACTATGATGTATTAAATCCTTTTAGCTTTCCAATGAATGTTTATAGTCAAAAATCGGATTTTTATAACCCCATGTAAAAATTTATTTAGTAAAACATTTCATGTTTGTCTCATTTTTACTTTAACTTTAAATAAAAAGATATTAATGTCATTTTCCAACCAATGTGGCTTCATGGGGTCTTAATGTTGACCCATGGGTTTTCTTGGTCGTCCATGAAACATCCAATGAGGTTAGGACATGTGTCATGTTCATTTTATATTATTAAAATATTATTTTTCCCTTAAACTACACTAATAACCTCTAATCGCGATTAAAATCTTAATAAGTTACTATTCACCAAAAAAAATTTTATCCCATTGAAACACATTTTACTTCTTAATGACAACCATGTATGTCGGATTTTTTAAATTCAAAACACAAAGATGGAAAAATTTCATTTAAACAGAACAATCAATTTTTATATGTACCACTTAGTGGTTTCACTATTCATCAAAAATTGAAGTTTTTCAGAAAAATCCCAACAATTCACCCTAAGCTATATTTGATATTACGAATTCAAAAATGAAGTCTATTTTAAAAAGTTAAAAACATATAAGTCACATTAATTAATTTAATAATTAATTCCCACTGTCAGAGCAAAGAGTGTGTTTTTATGAAACAATAAGTATCAAAAGATTGACAGTAGTTTAAGTGTGACTTCAAAGTGAAATTAATTCCAACGACCAATATTGGATTTAATGGTAAAAATATATTCTAATTTCAATTTAAAACCAATTCAAAAGATAATCTAATCATATAAATAAATTATATTAAAAAGAGGTTTTGAATTAAAATACAACATTTTACACTATTCATTAAAAAATGAACTTTATCAGAAAGATACCAAAAATTTACACAAAGTAAATTTTGATGTCCCAATTCTTAAGAAGAGTTTTATTTGGTCCAAAAGGATGTATAATAGTGAAAAAACTATATTTAATGATGGTTCTCCATCAAAAGGATATAAGTGAACCTTTAGTGAAAACTAGGGCATATACGCCTAAAATTGGATTCTTTCCATATTTTATGGCTTTATCTTTTATTGGATAAATGTAAAAACATTTAAAAACATATTTTACCATATTTTAGTTATTTCTATCCATTCCCACCAATACAATGGCTACATGTTAACTACCATTTAAAATAATATTATTTTATTATTAGAGTGCAACGTAAGATTCCCAAGAAACTCGTTGTTGCGTGTTGGGTACGCCATTGAGCATAGCATCCCCTTTAAAGTAATATTAATATTTTATTCACAAATATGGATAAATATGAAAATGTCATATTATTTATTTACCAGGGTTGTTAAATCTAATGATTCTAACAATGTACTCTAATCATTGTTATAATTTTTATTTTAATAATTTATAGAATGTGTATCATTAATTCAATGTTATTCAATGAATATATACAATAGTTTCAACAAGTGATACATATACTTGTTTATATATTATATTTTTTTATTAATAATGTTCACACAAAAATTTTAATAGC
Source organism: Viscum album (assembly GCA_963277665.1). Taxonomy (NCBI): domain Eukaryota; kingdom Viridiplantae; phylum Streptophyta; class Magnoliopsida; order Santalales; family Viscaceae; genus Viscum; species Viscum album. The sequence continues at coordinate 1,003,711,196 of OY728119.1, read as the reverse complement.
ATTGTACCAAATTATGTAAATCTATTTAAAATATATAAAAAATAGAATAGAAAATTAGTAACCCCCCTCCCCCCACCAAAATCTCACTCAGTCTTTTTGTGAATGTCTTTATTTGGGAACACCATAAAAAATATTAGTTATGATTTTCTATTATTGTGGTGGTGTTTCATTATTCATTCCAATAATGGATTTCAAAGAGGTGTGTTATTTTAAAATTCATAGGAGAAAAATATAATGTCAATTTAATTACTTTCAGAACACAGATATGATTAGAATAATTTCTATTTATGGATAATATTACAAAATGATTCTTGTTTACATTATTTCATTATATGGTATAAACTATCCCTAATAGATTCATATATTTTTCTCATGGTTCAGTAATGGTCATTATTTATTGAATGGAATATTGAAAAAATTATTGAATGTAATTATTTCATAGATTTAGTTATATGTAAAAATAAATTCTTTTTTTTGATTGACATGGATAATGGAATTTAGGATAATCTTTAGATATCAATTAATGCACTATAAAATTTAACAAATAGTGGAAAAAATTTTATTTAATCATTTTTTAATTTATCTAACAATTTAATGTCGAAATCATTTATGATTTCTATTATATGTATAATGATATTCTAAGAAAATTAATTTTATAGAGAATTTTTTATGAATCAATAGTTTTAGTTAAATGTATATCTATATTTACAAAAAAAATTATGGAATGATTTTAGTACATGGATATGATGACTTAAATATATAACATTAGATTAATTTCATAACATATTTTTCGGTATGACGTTATCAATGAATTTTCATTAAATTAGGGGGCTACTAATGAGAATGAAATTAATTTAAAAACCTCTACACATGTTCGGAATGAAAAAAAGGCCAAAAAAAAATTATGTCTCATATATTGATTAATTCATTTAAGAAATTCTTGAAGAACCTATTTCACATATATGACGTAATTCTTAAATTTTTTAGGGAAGAAATAATTTTTTGTGAAATTTTATATTTTTTAATGGTGGATAAATTTTATACTTTTCCAATAAAAGATCATTCCATTAAAAAATAAAAGAATGGATATTTTTAAATTTGATGAAACAACAATTATTTTCCATCTTTGATGAATAAAAATAGTGATCACAGTAAATGTTATGGTTGTATAAAACAATATGATCATGAAGAGAATTTATTAGTTAGGTAAATGATAAAGAGTTCGAAAAGTGATGAATGTGTGAGCAGTAATATTACTGAATGATTTTTTGACATACAAATCATTATGAAAAAAATTATTAAAGGATTTTATAATCGTGATATCATATTTAGAGAAAGTGAATTTTTTTTAAAAATGTTCCATAAGAATGAAATGAGGTGGAAAATATCTATGCTGTGAAAGAATTATTATTCTCTAATTGTATCTAAAATTACCAAGTATCACTCATGTAAGAGATAAAAATAACTCATTTACACTATAAGAATATAGTTTTCAAATAATATGAATATAAAATTTCTACAGAAACACTTTTGGATCATGAAAATTTTTTAAATTAATTTTATTAAAACAAAGAAAATTTGATTAATAGTTTCTTAAATTTGTTATATATTGTGAGAGTTTTTGAAAAAAATATGTTTTCATTGGTGATTTCATAGGTCCTCCAATTAATTATTACATAGGTAAAAACGTCATTGATAATTAATGTACAAATTTAAATCATAGACACAAATATTTCAGTTAAAATAAAAGTCAAATAAGAGAATAAAACTATTATATTAGATTTGAGAAAGTGTAGTTCAATACAAAAACATCATTATATAAATATATATATATATTGTTGGTGATGTCATTTCTTGGATCACATGAAATGAAAATTTGGTTCTAAGTGGATGTAATTAATATAATTTTTCATGATATATATGAGTTATATAATAAGGAACAAAACACACTCTTAAAAGATTAAATTGTTATAAGAATGATTAAATTATAATAGTGAATGTGGATATGTTGATTAAAATAATGATAAAATGTTTTTGAGTATGAATCAAATTAATTAATTCTATAGGATAGTTTATTAGACTAATTCAAAAAAAATTAATATCTAAAATGTATAGTGACCCATACATATCAGACATTGGTATTAATTTACTTTTTCTATGTTCATTAAATTACACAAACACATGATAGTGGATTATAATAGTTTAGTGGGTTTGGAAACATGTAAAAACAAATAACGGGTATATACATAAACTACATCATCTCCCAATATGATCATCATAAATAGAACCCTTATTATACATATCATTAGTGACAAATTTCTTCATATCCATGGTAATGGAAACGTTAAAAAGGGTGATAATAGAGGCAGGGTAAGCATAAATAGTGGAGATACTTAAGTATAACATGAATATAAGGGAATGAAAACATGGGAACAAAATTATAAAACCATACCTTATATATAAAATATTGTAACATTCAGTCTTGTTATAAGTAGTAGTTGTTTATAATATATGAATCATAAGGAAATCATAGAACATGATCCATGAGAGAATTATATATTCATAAGACATAGATATGTTCCATACATGTAAACAAAGAAATACATTTACATAGTAGTCAAGGCTCACTACCAATGCTATCATAGTGGAATGGTTTCACTACCCAAACCATCATAATTTTCATTGTTCACTAACTATACCGTCATTATATAAAAATACTAATACTAAACTTGGTAAACTCCCCATTCCCTTACATTCCATATTATAATATATAAATAATTATCCAATGAATATGAGATTATATAGGTACCACCCATATCATACTTAAAACCATATTCATGTATTTATTAATATTGTAAATCATTTATCCTATCATGAACCATGAAATGAAATGGGACTATTAAACATTAAATCATGTAGTAACCTATGAGAAATAGAGATGTTTGATAATCATTTCAGAATTTCGTCATTTCATAACAGAAAAAAACAATGTATAAAATATATGGGTTTCATAAGAATTTTGTCAAGGAATACATCATTGAAGGTAAATGTGTTTTATAAACATATTTTATTTATAAACTATTCGAGGAAATAATAATAATTGCGTATTATTTTCATATCCCTATATAGAATAAGTTACCTCAAAGGATGTCATTTTAGATGGAAAACTATTTTTGAAAGATAAATTACTTTTAATAATTATTTGGGATGATAAATTGTCATTAAAAATAATATTTTAAATCATATATCATTTTAGAGATGTTTTTCTTTTAAAATAAAAAATATAACAAATAAACATGATTTTGAAAATCATTTTTACCATTTCGTATTAAAAATATTACTTCCACTTTTAAAAAAATATTTAAAAAATTAAAAATCATGAAAATACAATGTAAAAAATAAATTTTAATACATATAAATGTATATTCAAGGAAACTAATTTTCAAGACAATGGGATGTTTTGTTCATGTCATACCCATCAAAAAAAGATTACCTCTACATTTTTGGAAAAATAAAAATGGTATTCCATTGAAAAATGACAAGCTTATTATTGGAAAAGAATGAAACCTTAAATCATGGGTAATTATTTATTTTAATAATCTTCTAATAATATGATGAAATTTTTGCAAAAAAAAATTAAAAATTGTTTTGGAAGACAATATATTTCTGATAAAGAGATAAATAATGTTGGATTTTCTTAAAAACTTTGTATAAATTATATTATATTCAAGAGTGAAAAATGGTACTATTACATAAAAATATAATTTGTAACAATATCATTGAAAAATTAATTAATTAAGTTTGAGATTGATAATGAAATTATTTCATCGAAAACAGAATCCAAAAAAATCCGGATAATCAAAAAGATTAAAACAGAAAACCATTACAACTTTGGTAATGTTATATCATAATCCCAATGAAGGAATATCATAAAATGGAATAGAAAATATCATAAGGATAAATAAATTCATAATTTTACATATCAAATGGTGTTTTTATACCCTAGAGGTGCATGGAATAATATACATATCAAAGATGGTAAATTGATATAAAAATTCATTACCATAAATCTAGATATCATTCATGTTCATTCAAACCTCGTGTATAATAAATAGTAGTCTTTTATAAATATATTAATGATATATATATATACATATATTATATTTATTGTGGATTTTTATTACCCATTTCTTACCAATTCCATGTTAATGTTTTGTTTCTGGTAATAACTACTTTTTTTAATAAATATATTTGACTTTTTATTTGTGGTCCCATTAAATTGATCATGATTTAATCATCACCATAATTTTAAACATTAATAAAAAAACATATATACTCATTATTTATTTCTTTAGATTAATAAATAAAATTTATCGATATAAAATTAAATAGACTCTTCATGGTGATATTAGGTCGTACATATGCATGATCATTTTTCTAGTTTCATTTTTGATTGAAAGAAATAATGTAATATTATATATTATTATTTAATAATTATTATTATATCATATATATCACATATTTTCACTATACACATCCTTATTACCTTCCATTTGAAGCATTAATGAATCCCATATCTTTGTGAGGCGGTAGTCCACCGTACACACGAGAGACGTTGTCATATTCCCACAATATAGACAGTTTGATGTTATTTATGGTATATTAGTACAGTTAGTATAATAATAACCCAAAAAATATTTTTAAATAATAAATCATTCGCTATGTACATATTTGAGATGTTGGAATGGAAAAAATGGATTGCATCAGTCTTTGAAGGTGTAATCTTCCATACACATGAATGATCAATTCACGACCCATTTTATAGAAATGCAATAGTTAGTAGGTCATGAACATAACATAAAGAATTATAAATATGTTGAATATACTAAGATTGTTATATTATAATTCTGTAAGAATAATTAATTTATTTTGATAAATAAGTAAAAAGAAAATATTTGTTGACGAGTGTTCCCCCCTCTTCAGGTATCCTTTTTAGGTTTGAACTTAAATCCTTCTTAGGTTTTCATCATATCAAAAAATAAGTCCTCTATAAAGAGGTTATATAATATTTAAATTTATTTAGGTTGACATTTTCATAACCAAAATGGTTTTAATATTTGAATAAGAGAGGATATGGGTAGGATTTTATATGTGGGGAGTGTGGTAGAGAAGGATGTTTTTGAAAAAAAGGTACACCCACGTTTTTGTCATCAAAAAAAGCTCTAAAATAGAAAATTAATTACCCTATAATGGCTAAGGTTAAATAATTCTAAAAATTGGGCTTTGTAAAAAAATATTAATGCATATCATTATATCATACCCCCCCCCAACCCACTTGTAATCTCATTTCTATGTTATCATTTCAAAATAAATTTTAATATTTTTACTATTCATTTTTCTAAATAATTAAATTGAAATTATTAGATAATATAAATTATTTTTATTAAAAATCCCGTATCCATTTTTTGGTTTTTCATTTCAAAAATTATAAATTCTTAATTTAAAACTATTCTCAAAGAAGTGATTAGAAAGTGAGTTTTTTATGAAAAAAAAATCCAAAAGTATATAATGTTTTTATATAGAAATTCAATAATAAATTGATTACAATGACCTAAATTAGATTAATGGATTTATAATTAAAATAATTTTACATTAAAATATATTTAAAATTTATTTTTTAATTTAAAAATAAATTAAATAAAAATGCTACTATCAATTAAAGTTCAGTATTTTTATCTATTCATCAAATAATTAATCATTTTAGTAAAATCCAAAATATTCACCCTGTGAAAATTTTTACATGACGATTAAAAATATAAATTTTATTCTCTCAAGTAAATTTTTTACAAATGTGAAAATTTATTTATATTATTTTTTAATAAAACAAAAAAATTGAACCTATTTTATAAAGTAATGTTTTTGAAACATATAAAGACTATAGAAAAAATTTGTTACTTTTTTTAATGTGTTTTCCTTATGTAAAAACATTATAATTTATGTTTAAAAATTATTTATTACTATTAATATCAATAAGTTTAATTAGTATTTTATAAAGGATGTTTTATATAACTGTACATATAATATATCATGGTTTTCATAAAACTATGTGACATGTGTAACACAATATATCACAATGTTTCCTGTAGTGAAAACATAAATTGGTGTTGCGTGTAATGAATGATATGAATGAAAATTAATTTTTTTTAAAAATTATTAATTTATAAAAACTCAAGGTGTTAAATAATGAGACAAATTATATTCAAAATAAGTGGAAATAATTTTGGTTTGGAATATGAAGTAATTTTTAAAATGAGCGTTTCTTAGAAGGAACGAAAATAAAATTGTGATGTTGATTTTATAGATAAAATGATGTACGATATGAGGATTAAACATATATATTGATCATAATAGTAGTTACTTCCGTGATTGATCTTAATGGATTTCTAAAAAGAAAATTTTTTTAAATTACAAATTTCTGGGTTACAACATAAAATTTAATGAATATTTTTCTCATTGGTATTTTAAAAAATGATATATGTAGTAACTTTGTTCTGTGATAATAAATATTATGTTATATCTAAGGGGGTGATTATTTCAGGATGTGTGTGAATGATTTTCATCAATTTAATAATGGAAAAATAATAGTATGAAACTTATTTCATGTAGGAGATGATGAAAACACATCTTATTTGAGATTAAAAGCATATTTTTTTCTTTAGAAGAGACATAACATCAAACAAATGGATTTTAATAGAACTACTAAATAAATAATTTTTTTGAGGTTCCCATAAATGTAACATGGAATTAATGAATGGTTACGAAATACTAAAAATTACATTCCTATAATATTCAATCAATATTTTTCATATTCATATAAGTCATCTATTTTAGATAATTAACCCTAATATATATGTATATATAATGTAAAATTTTGAAAACCTATATATGAAATTAAATATTTACTGGTTATTTTACACTAATTAAATGATTTATATTCGTCAAACTATTTTTGATACTATAAAATTTTTCAAAAGTAATAATATGAGTGATAAAATTGAAATAGGATCTCTAGTTAAGATGACTAGATAATATTATGGAGAAAAATATATGTGAATGATGTTTTAGGAATTTATGGAGATATGATTAATTATACATTTTTATATAAACCAAAAAATAAAATAAATCATTCAAAAATAAATTGTTATAATATAGTTTCTATATATAGGATCATTTGTATAAACATTATTTAAAATAATTTTTATGATGTATTTTATTAGAGTAATAATCCACTTCAAAAGTTGTTCTTTGTTTCATCCAAATTCTCAAATGTATCTTCATGAGCTTTAGAATAATAATAACTTATTTATAATATCCATATAGGGTTTTATAATCCTTTCAAAATCATGTTGAAATTTAAATCCCGTAGAATATTTGAGTAGTTTTTAGTTGTTTCATTATTGTTTTTATATTTTTTAACTGAATAAAATATCACTGTTACAAAATAGAATTGGTAAATAAGTGGTATTTATTATTATTATGATTATTTAAAACTATTTTCATCAGTGTGAACTAAAGCATTATGATTTGATTTTAATGGAAAAGGTGATAATTTAGTTAATCATTAAGTAGAATACAAAATAAAATTAAATGTCAATGAAAGGGTATAACGATTATAATGATATAGATGATATAAATTATTAATATCAATGCCACATAGTTTATTAATTACTGTGAAATTATGTAGGTTCTTTAGTAATTATTAGATATTAGACTACAATAGTTATAATCAGAATAAACATGATGATAATAAATTATTAATCATTGATTTTTCAAGATAAACCAATGTATTTTAAATAAACATTCAACTAGGAATATTCGATAAAATCAATGAATTTAGTTACAGATTACATTTTGAAGGAAAACCAATTTGTTCCCATTTTTAGGCTGAGAAATATAATTCATTATCAGTATTTTGATTGTTTTTTTAAATGCATTATAAAAAAACTAAATTATAAAGAAATCGTGAAAACAAGATTTCCATTATGAAATATATAATGAAATATTAAAAATTTATATGTTTTTTATATTAGTGGTATTGTGAATATTTTAATATTTATTACAATCATAGATATAAAAATATATGAGGTATTTCAAATAGATTTAATGTTTTCATTTTTGAATATGGACCTTTTTGAAAAGGAATATATTTACAAAAATATTATATTTTATATTTGAAAAATTAATCATTTTTAAACAATTTTAAAGAATATTAATATTTATGGGAGATAATATATATTATTTTTCAAACATTTATTGATTTTTTTCCATAAAATTATAGAAATTAATTTATGATAACAACAATTACATAATAGAATGAATTAATAAATCCATTTCATACTTTGTTACAGTAATAATTTCTTTCTAAAACATATGACAAACATTTCATACTAATTTCATCTTAGATAAAGAATTTCATGCTGATATTGATACCTTTATAAGTGAGCTCTCACAAGTTTCTCAATAAAATATTTCAAAATATTTTCATGATTATTCTCTAGAAATAATTTATCATATAATATTAAATAAAAAATGTATTGGAATGTTCAAAATATATTATTCCACTAATATTATAATGAAAAAAAAACCTTATCAGGTTGATGAATCTTTATAGGTTAGCCAAAAACAGAAAAAAAAAATTAATATTTCATATTCATAATATTTAGTACTTCATGATCTTTCATGATCAATGGAATTTCATTATTTAATTTATTTTGAAAAATTCATGTGTAAGCTCAAATATTTGAAAAAAAATTGAAGGTATCATATTGTGTTGATGTATATTAATAAAATATATTACCTGATAAAAAAGAATAATTTTATTTGGATTTACTACTATAGAATTTTCTTGAGGATTTTATGTTTTATATTGTAATTCATTGTAAATTAATCAATACAATAAAAATTATAATCATTATAAAAAATATATAATTTTTAATGAGGAAAACTAGGAGTATAATTTGTTGAGATTACAAAAGATATACTAAATTTAATGGGAGATATGGTTTTTATTAAAACACCTCATTTTTTGATGTGTTTTTTTGTGGCCTATGAAATAAAGAGGGAACTAAATAAATGGAGGAATAAATTTCCTTAAAAAGAATCCATGAATATTGATTTTATTTACAAATTTATAAAATAAATGGACATGTAGAATTTTTAATTTTGATATTATTTCTCTACTGTATATTGGGGTGGATTTTATACATAAATATTTCCAAAATAATATTTTCAAATTGTAACATTAATATTTTGATCTAAATAATATGTATTACATTATCAATATACATTTTTCTCTCATTTATATAATATTTTTTCCATTATTATTATTTTTAATAGTGTATAATACTAATTCTATGTAATATTTTTTCCATAATTGGTGATAATTTTTTTTTCAAGGAAAAATAATAGAAATTTTGTGAAGTAATTGTATTTGTAAATTATTAAATTCATTGTTTTTTACACTATTTAATTTAGTGTTATTTTATATGTTTCATTTATAAAAAAACTAAATCCATTTGACTATTGAGAATGAGTATTTGATGACTTTAGGAAATATAAATATATATATATATATATATATATTTAAAACATTTTATGAGATGATGACTCAATTCTTTTACTACACATGTTGATATATTGACTGAGATAGTGGGACTTATGAACTTTTTTTCTGATCACAAAGAAAATATATTTAGATGTTATTTTTTACCATACTGGTTTTACACATTTTGTCATAAGGTTGACTATTAGAAAACATATTTCTCTTCATGTGAGAGTGAGGTAATAATCGAATTATTTAATGAGGTTAAATTTTTTTTGATTAAATATGATGGTTAACCCCACTTTTTCATGTTGACATTGTTTTTAATTCATTAAAATCATTTAATTTAAAAAATAATTTTTTAAAATATATAAATTTATATTTCAAGATTAATACATTGATTACCAGAAATATATAATGGGTGTTTTTGATGATATATTTTGTAATAATATTGATGAATTTATATGATTATTATGACATGATGTCTATAAAACCCAATCTATTTCTGTAAAACCCAACAATCTACAGCAGTTAGAAAAAACATCATCATAAAAAAGATTCCAAAAATCAAAATTATATTATATCATAACAAATGGTAAATCACATAGTAATACAATAGTATAATAGAAAATTATATTCATTATAAAAAATAAAATAATCACCACATAATATAAAATAATATGGATTATAACCATAATTGTTTACTCCAAATGATCGCAATCTTAAAACAATGACAAGTATTTGAGAAACATTGATATAATGAGGAAAAAATAAAGAAATGGATTGTTCATGTTATAGAGACTAATTGATAGATATTAATGATAATATATTTTTTAATTAATTGTATATATAATAGTTTACATGACACAAGGAATATGACCATTAGAAATCAAAATATTGAGAATTTACAATTGAAATATAAACATAACGATTATACAAAAAAATTTAATAAAAATTTATAAAACCATTTGATAAAATTATAATTTATAATAATAAATAATTTATAATAATTTTTTAATTAAAATATAATTACAATCATTTTCCATAATAAATTAAAAACTAGAGTTTTAAAATTGTTTACTCGAAAACATATGATTTTGAAATACACCCATATTTCTATATAATAACTAAAATTATCATATATGTATAATTATTTTTAAAAAAATAAATTTTCATGTTTAATATTCAAGTCAAGAGTAAAAAATAATAATTTTACAATATGGAAAATATTTTTGTAATTAACAATATACGGTATGTATTATTATTTCATAATATTGGAAACATGATGTAATCATTAATATTAGTGAATCCTTCAAAATATAGTCATTTTATCAATTTAATGTATTCTTATGAATTTAAATCAATTTAGAAACATATATTATACTTAAATTAGACTAATATGTGAATTCCCATTTTAAAAGAAATATTCTGTTGAAATATTGTATTTCCATGAACAATGTAATGTAAAATAAAAGTGTTCAGTTATTAAAAATAAAAATCATAAAAGATATGAATTTAATGATAAAAAAAATTATTACCTAATTCTGTTGGATATCCAATGGTTTTTCATTTTACATAACCAATATTTAAAAGGCCTAGGTTATGAAATTAATAAATAATCCCCTCTTATGTTTTATAAATACCCACAAATCCTCACCTTCCACTTTACTAAAAAATTAATGATAATAGTTCACATGTTATATTCCTTCTCTAAATTCCCTAGAGTGAGTTTTTATGGTACAAGGGGTTTCATTAAAAATTATTACGAACAATGTTTTCAAGGAAATCCATTATAAACTATTTTATTTATTCACTTGTGTAAACTTTTTTAATTAATTTTTCATTAAAATGTGAAATATTATTATGATTCATTATTATAAACTCCTTGTAGTTTTATCAATTATATGTATCAATTCACTCATGTTATTCCTCCACTATAAGATATTATAATACTTATTCATTCCCATAGTAATAAACACTAATACCCAAATTGCTCAGTGTGACATTTATTTCTGTAGTTGCAGATGTTTTATTACAAAGAGGCTGGATTTGTCTTAGAAAGGATTAATATGATGTAGTTGGTGGAACATATATTGGGTCCTGTGTGAATTACAAAATTTTTATCAAAATATCAAAAAATATTACAATGCATATAGACCTTTAAGTAATTTAATAATGAAATTTTGTGTCTCTATTGTTTGTGGGATTTATTTGAATCAAAGACCAACGTTTTTTAGGATAATTTTCTTTGTTTTCTTTGGTAACCAACATTTTTAGACTATTATATCCAAGGATAATTTCATTTTTATATCCTTATACCATGAATGTTCCAAAAAATACTACTTTATTACCATTACTTTGATAAGTGTACTTCCCATATTGTGGTAATTATCATATAATGGATATTTAGATTTCTGGTTATCCACCTAATTAACCATATTTTCAATTAAATGTGGAAATATAGATATGTTTTATATCAATAAATATGTTAGTTATTGATATTAATTATATATCTAGGATTATGTATGAGGTTCCACAAGTAACGTTATAATAAGTGTAATTTATTCATTCACATCATGTAATGGATGTGTTGGACTTATTAGGTTATAGGTAGGATGTTGAAATATATATTGTCTCCATTCATTGATTGGTATTAGGAGAGAAACAAGTTGGGTTTTTGGGGTATGTGCTACAAATTTATGTATTCTTTTTGGGCATTATGCATTATGGTAAGTTTCTAATGCCTAGAATTCTTCATTCCATCATAATGATATTTCTTATTTTTATCCTTTTCATTTATTTATTATAATTATTTTGATATACATGTATTTATAATTATCATTTTTTTTCTCATAAAGTATTTCATTAGATCATTGCCTTATTGAATAATATGTATTCAAGAATATTTTATGTTAGTTTTCATTGTACACTACCCCTTAATGAGCATTTGATGTCACACCATTATATTGATTTAAATTCCCCATAGAAATCATGAATGAAAATATGTGTTAATGTTGAATCCCAAACCATCTCATTATGATCAATAACCAGAATGAAGGTAGTCTGTGACCTTAGGTGTGTCTCCATGTATGAAAAATACTATAAATTAGAGGAGTGTGTCTAATATAATATTATTGGGAGACTGTAACCCTGACATTACTGTGTCAAATAATATAAGAAAATAACTACATATCCACCACAATCAATAAAAATCCGATTATGGATACTAATAAAAAATTTAAACATTAATAATATGAAATGTTGAAGCATAAATATATTCATACATAGTTTATTACCCATTGTTCAGTTCCCATATAAAGAATAAAAATAATACAATTACCCCAATATAACCTAAATCCATATCTCTTTTAGATATCTGACCTAGTCTAAGATATCTAGCTCAAAAAAAACTCAAGCATCAACTAATCCTGTAACATTAACCAAGTGACAGTATTATCGGGTACACAAGTGTAATGATATCCCATGTAGGGTGTCAGTGCCAAACATTGGACAAAACTACCAATGTAATCCCATAAATAGATAGTAAATGTGGACATATATTCATGTGATGTTATCAGATAAAAAATAAACATTGAATATAAAAAATCAAAACAACCATTGATATTTATCTATGTGACCCGGATCGACCATGCCAACATTGAATAGATCCAGAGTGTCTCTGATCACATAACAATTACCATGATAAAAAAATAATGATTTGTTATCCATTACCATGGGTATACATATATTAACTAGTTGTATTTATCCACCTCAGTATGAACATAATGTCCTAAAGAATTTTACATTTTGATAATGGCATCCCATGGAATTCTCTATCCAAGTATACAATGGTTCCCATTAGCAGAATCCTGATTTTTCTGGAGACTTGACCAAACCCCCTAGGGGTCCCACAATCCATCATCTAGTTTCATGTGGTGTGATCTGTCTACACTGATTGAAATTTATAATATCATATTCAATTCTATGGTAGACCCATTTATAGTATCACAGACCTCGCAATTATGGGTGTTATATTTTGTATCACTAACCTCAAACAAGGTTATTTTTCCATCCAACTAAAATGAACACCAAACCCAGTGAGTTTTCACCTCAAATAAATAAACACATCATCCAAGGGAATATTCCTTCTAAAATAATGTAAAAAACCTCTAGGGTGATTTTTCACACAAATCACATCCACCATAGTAGTGGACAGGAATTTACAACTTAACCAGCTTAATTGGAAATACTAGTAGGTCAGGAAACCTCATATGAATATTACCTAAAAATTATATAAGTTAATAAAAAAGGTATAACTGAATGAAAAATATCATCTTCACATTCTAGAACTCATAATCACCCACACAAAGTATAGGTTCAAATATGAATACAATAATTACCATTACCCTGGTCTAATGCACCCATGTTCGATTGTTCTATTAGGATTTCACAAATTTGGTTTCCCTAGGATACTACATGGAATATGTGCGACATTTTTGGTACTTTAGTTCTACACATTGAAGTATTCCCCATTTAGGAAAACATTCTATGTTGATAAAATGAGTAACTAATATAATCACATTAAACAATCTAATCTCTCGCATATAATGGACTTTCCATCCAAATATTAGAAGCCTTATCGACTACACACAAGACGTGACTCATGAACCATCTTAATAACCAAGGTCATAGTAGTAAGGAATATTCAACTATCCCATTTCCAATGTAAGAAAGGTTACATGTTTTATTAAGGCTCCTCTCATGGAATACTTAGAGGATTTAAATCAATAATATTTCACCCCCACTTAGAGTCTCCCATGGTCTTGAGAAAAGAACCACTAAACCATATCCAATTAATTTTTAACATATGAACATTGCACTTGGGAGTCTGAATGTCAATGGTTCTAATTTGAATCTTGATATTAGACATTGGTAGTTGGTGTCAATAGACTAGTGTGAAATTTCAAACCTGGCCATGGAAGTTTTTTAATTCATTTAATATATTATTTTTAATTTCAACATCCAATATAAATAAAACAATGCAATTAATTAATTAAAATGGTCCAACCTCTTTTTTGGAATGAAGGGATAAAACATTCATCATAATAAACATGAATCATATGTACGGTGAGTACCATGTACCACATAACTCATATGAAGCCTTACCATATTAATTACACAACTTGATAATTCCACCCTAGCCTGTCCAAGGACCAATGAAGGTTATCCCTACTCACATGACCACTACCAACACATGTGACGTCCTAAATCAAATTTATGTTCTCAAAATAATTATTTATAGATTTTATAATTGATAAAAAAAAATTATTTAATGTTGGTATATTTCTTATTAACTCATCGACCATCCAACGTTCTCTCAGCCATTGGGAAATAGTGTCTTCCACCACCAGAGCACCCCATAACCCATTATGAGAAAATAACAAAAAAATATTTTTATTACCAAAATTAAATTATATTAATTTTATATGTATTAAATTGAAAAAATTAATTATTTTATATACCATATCAAAATGACAAGTCGTTTCATGAAGATGGTGTTATGTGACACCCTATTCTTATGTAGAGCAAAAGCCCCTTCTTTCTCAGTTGATTCCACTATATCCTAGTGGAAACTAATGTGAATCCATAATTGGAGATATATATAAAAGAAATTATTGGAATTGGAGATCAATAGAGGTCACTATAGTCAATAAAATACTTTAGATAATTGCAAAACATCATTATATGAAAATCTAAACTAAGAGGTAAGGATAAAAAAAGAAGGGGTGTTTCTCCCCTCCCCAAGAATGAAAAAAAGATATGTAGAATGGATGATACCCATAAAAAATATGTGATAAAATGGAATTTTTTACTTCTAAAACACCCCCACCAACTAGTTTGTGTGTCTATGAAATATTAAGAAATATTGGATGTCCCATGAGTAAGCTGGTGGCTTTAGATTGAGTGAAAACCCCCTAAAGTCTCCATCAATTCCCATGAGCAAGATGGTGTCTTTAAGCTGAGTGGTAAAATTATGTCTGTTTTAGTATCAAAATATTAATCAAGGGTTGGTACTGATTTTAAATTACCAATATTCCATATTACTGGGTGCGATGAGTTGAGAGCATCACTGATTGACTTAATGTTCCACAATAATGGTGTCTCCATTTGGAAATACATATAGAGGAAAATGTTATAGTTAATAATTTTCAATTATGTGTTATGATATAAGGATGTAAGTATAATATCCTTGATGATCTATTAGACCTGGACTCTTTGGTGCATCTGGGTAGTTTTAATTTATAAATATCATCTTTTCTATGGAATTAACCCTAGATATGGTGTATGGATTTAGTTTCTTAGGCCATGTGCTAACAATTTCACTATAAAAGCATGTTGGACATTCAAGTATAGAGCATGACTAGTTGATGGAACATTGAAGACTGAATAATATCAATATTTTTATATAAATGAACACTGAGGCTTCTAAAAAAAGGTAATAATTATGGTGTGTAGTTTGTATAGATCTATATTGTTATTACTCATTTATTCTAGTGGGAATTTTAAATTTTTTATTATTGGGGGGGGTTCATTTTTTAGTGTTAAAAATGCTATTTTTACAGTTCTAAACTCTTAACATTTTAATTTTTTTCTTTTTTATGGTTCTTAGATGGTTTCAAGAATCATTGGGATAGAACCATAAGAGGACGGGTGTATTTAAGGATTTAGTTGTTTCCACTAAGTAGCTGGTGGGCCAGTCTGTGGCCCCCAACTTACCTACAACCACTACTTATTTGGTGGAAAAGTTTCAGCTAGCTGTTGAGTTAATTTTTTTTTGAAAAATACACTTTCTCTGTGAGTTTTTAGGAATAATTCACACCTCTCTCTCTATCACTATCATGAGGTCGAGCATGATCATGTCGTGAACTCTTCATATACTTCCATTTCCACCATGGTTTTTGGTGAATATTGATTATGTTATCTATAAACATGTTCAATATATTTTACTACACTAACCTCTTTTGAAATCCACACACCACTTTTCAAATTATCAATATCCCATATTTGGGATTCCATTTTGATTTGAACAAATATGGGTGGAGTCAGTCGAGATTGATGTCGCTTCCTATATTTCTAGTTAGTGGTTTCACCGAAACAATGTCATCACATAATGGGTCAACATTTTAGTTAATAAATCTATAGAAATGTTTTTTTCATTTGTTTAAATTTATAATTAAATTTGTTTCATTATGTAAATGTGGGTTTTAGGTTGGGAATTTTTTTCAATGTTTTTTTGCAGGTGTGAGGGGTGTCTAAAACACTATTACATTGGAATCAGAAATCATGGGATATATGACGAGTGAATAAGGTTCCACAAATATTGACTCATACATATCCCCTAAATGAATTTTATGTTCATGTGACATTCATGAATAAATAAATAACTATTGAATGTAACAAAATAAATAAACCATTATAGATTCTTTGGTCCATGACCCCGATTGACCATACCTTCCTTTTCCAATGATGGAGCCTCTATGAGTACATCATGATTTTCATCTCATCAAAATAATTAAATGGATGTTATTTCACCAAATTGTAATTTTAATAACCTTGATGCTTGATCCACCCCAATATATAGTATAATCAACCATGGTGCCTAGTCCATCCTATTTTTCAGATAATTCCATGGGGAATTCCCTATCTTGGAATGGAATCCCACTAAATACCCCATCCCACAAAATAATACATCCCAGTATAGAGTGGTTCCAAACAAAAAATTTCTAGAAGAGTGGGAGACTCAACCATGTCTACAATAGACCATATAATCCACTGGGAGTTAAAATATTGTGTTTCCTCTATAATCTTCACAAAAACAATAATATAAACTATAAATCAATGGAAACACAAAAAATAAAATCAAAATATCATCACTAAGGGTGTTTAATCTATTATCCCATGCCACCCTAGTAGTTGATTATTACATGTAATTAAAATAATCACCACCCTAGATAATTTTCATCTATAATTATATAAAAATTATCCCCATGGGAATTTCTTGTACATATCACGACCAAAAAGAGGGAGTTTGTTAGGTAAAAACGTAATCTACACCATGGAACATGCTTCTTCGTCATGACCAATGCATTGGCATTTTCTATATACATTATAATATTAAATAAAAAAATTAGTTTTAATGACAAAACCAATCATCATTTTCCACATCCCATCACCTCACATGAATAGCCCTAGATTTATAGTGACACTCTTAATTGTCTCTATAAATGTCGGACTCACCATCCAAGGATATATATATCTATAGTGCACTAATTGGGTTTCCCTATGTGACTTACCTTATTATTTATATCACATAAAGTCATTTTTAACAAATGTTAGTGGAACCCTACATAGAATCACTTTTATGAGAAAAGAATATTTATAAAACTTGTCACTCTTACTTGCACATCAGATAGTTTCATATCTAATAGATTATTTCCTCACATGCCTAATTATTCTGTACCTTCTTATAACATTATTGATGTGGAATACAAAACATCTTAATTAATAAGGCCATATGATGATGGCCAACTAACCCAACCCCACTCAATGATCCATACATCTCTAATGTGTCTCAAGGGTCCTCACATTTCCTATTCTGGAAGCATCTTTTAGTCATATTAAAACCCCTAATTAATGGTTTCTAAAGGTCCTAGATAAAGGACCATTCGGTGATAAACATTACATTTTTCACATTGGAATTCCACTCAAATTAGTTTGAGCATCTGGGGAGGCCATTTGAATCATGGGTTCAACCTTTGGTTGTTGAGTATATTAAACCAGTGGACTAAGATTAGTGTGGAATTGACAGTTCTCCAATATTTTATGATATGAAATTTAATTTAAAAATTCAATATAAATTAACTAACTTGATTAATTATTTAACATTGGTCGATTTATTTTGTGGCATGACAGTGTTGAATATATAACATAATGAAAATGAATGAACTATACAGAATGTACCATGGACCACCTTCTTTTTACGTGTTCTTTCTCATTTAATTCCAAATCCTGATGGTTCAACCTAATCCCATAGAAAGTCCAACCATGATATTTAAACTTCATGAAGCGACCTCCAACCCACGTGAGGCCTAAAATAAAGATGAAAATCAACAAGAACTATAATATTGTAGTGATTTTAGAAATTTGAAAACATTGCTCTATTAGATAAGTAAGGTACATGATCTCCTACTATTTTCTTAATGACTATTACTATAACACCCCTTTACTTTGAGAATTATTTTTTAAAAATTAATTTAATATTTTTTATATTTTTCATATCATGTAATATTAAAAACAGATAACATTATATTAAATCACTATGTCTTTATTATGTGAGCTTCACAAGATAGATATTTTATCTTGATCTACATAGAACATGAAGGTATGATTAAATTACACACAACAACGAATTTCCTCAATGGCATACATAACATGAATTATCGAAGCTTACCAAACAGTAATATATTATTAAAATATGATTATTAAATAGAATAAGAAATAACCTAGAAATTAAATTAGAGGTTATTAATATTATTAAATAACATATGAAATATATATGTTTTACACAAATATAAAATATATTCCTAGGTTACTAGTTATTTTCAAATGAAAACATAAGAAACAGTATAATATAATAGATATATTTTTGTCGAAGTTGTTTTGTCATAATAAATTAAATAAATTTCTGTTAGAAAGTTATATTGATTTAGTATATTTTTTATATATGCAATAAAATATTTTTTATACTAATCCAAAAGATTTTATAGACATTAGATGATAACAAACCCAATTCTATAATTAAACCCATATATTTTTATAAGGAATTTTTACCACATTTTAATGTGAACCCATTTAAATAAATTGTTTTCAAATTTTTAATATTTTAAATTTGTAAACATATACATCATATTTTTAATGGAATCATAATAATTAGGTTAGTATAACTTTTTGGTACTTTTCTGTAAGGATTCATTATTAATGAATAGTTAAAAAATTTGATTTTAATTCAAAACAAAATTTACATATATTTTTTATATTGATAAGTAATATTTTAAATATATTTAAAAGTATAATTAGATAATATTATTATCAATTAATCAAATTTATGTCATCAAAATCAAATTTATCATGAAATTGACTATAAAAACACAAGAAACTTTTGAACGTTTTTACATTAAAAATCTATAATGTCAACCCAACTATAAGGTTAAATTTAAATTAATTTCTTCCAATTATAAATAGGGATATTTGAAAAATGGATTCAAAATTAGGAATCAAAATTATTTATAATTTCAAATATGGTGAACATAGATTTTGACCAAAAATATTAGTGAATTAATTAAACAAATTACTACGATTAAGGTTCAACTAAGCTTAATAAGGGACTAAACCATAACCTTAAGGCCCAAAATGACCATTCTCCTATCCAAAATACATTAGACAGACATATCTAGAAAATATCTTCCATTGGGTAGATTTTTAATCATAATTTAACCATTTGAAAAAAATTGTGGGTGGGGTTCCTTTCTTTTATAATTTTACAACAATGCCACTCTATCTTCATTATAAAAGGCCTCCTACCCTAATACTCCCTCACACCTCTCAAGACACATTGGAATGACAAAAATAGCCCCAATAGCTCCCAAGAATCCATAACTTCCTCTTCAAACCATCATTTGGGAAAAGAAACCTTCCAACGAAGCCTTTTTGTACAATCCAGAATGAGTTACCCTGTAAAGAGGTAACACCCTCCCTCAAACTCATTTATTTTATTTTATTTCTCTACTCCCTTAAATATTATTATTACATGACTGTATAAAAATAGCAGTATCCTCAATATAACAGGATGTTTTTTTCTAAGGATTCAACCTATGCTTATAGAAACTTCTTTTTACTTGGTAATGATCTTACTGTTAACCACTACTAAAAAACATGGTTTATCCCGCACTAGGGTTTTAATAGTGGTCATTAAAATAAATGTTAAAAAACCCCTTTATCATTGTAAATAAAAAACTATTAAAGGGGTTCTTTAATATCACTTTTTTAACATTTTTAATGGGGGACTTTACAATAGAAAAAAGAGCTGTTAAGGGGGGTCATTCATCTATGCTATTAAAAGAGTGCTGATAAAGGCCTCCCAATTATCAGTGCTATTAAAAAAGCTTTGATAAAATGGATATTTAATAGCAATTTTAAAAAAGCGATGATAAAGGGGAGAGGCCCCTTCCCTTCTAATTATGAGGAGGTTTCTGGACAAGCCATTAGTTGGGACAAATCTTCCATTGTTTTTGGAAATGGAATTTCAGTTGGGAAACAGAATAGAATTTTCAGACTTCTTGGGGTGAGGAGAGGCTCCATACCCTTCAAATATCATGGAGTCCCATTATTTTGGGGAAAAGTGAAAAGACAGCACCTTAAAGGAATCTCTGCATGAATTTTTCATCAGATGGCCAGTTGGAAGGGGAAAGCTATGTCCATGGCCGGGAGGGTCTGTCTTGTGAATTTAGTTATCACATAGAAATTTTTATACTACTTCTCCATTTATCAAAGGCTGAGGGGTCTTCTCAAGGAACTTTAGAGTATGGTACGGAATTTCATATGGACGGGGTCCCCCATGAGAGGAAGCTGGTTATAGTGGCTTGGAAGGAATGCATCAAACCGGTGGAGCTAGGGGGACTAGGAATCAAGGACCTCCGGACGTTTAATGATGGGTTGATTGGGAAGTTCACTTGGAACTTGATTACTCATGAAGATGATGATGATTTTCTCTCAAACATGATTACAAGGAGGCTCTTAAATGGACACAAATGGCACCTTGCCTTGTCGGTTTGGGCTTCTATCAAGCAGGCCTATGTAAGAATCATGCACGATACCCGTTGGTTAGTTTGCAGGGATTCCACACTTAACTACTGGAGCACAAGGTGGCTCACACAGCCTCTTTGTGACTCTAATGTGCCACCTGAGGCAGCCAATTTGACAATTTCCAGTTTTCTCTCACAGCAACAATCTGCTTCTATTAGTGCTCATGTGCAGGTTGAGCATGAAGTAACTGGTTACGTCTTCATGGAGCAGGATACTATGATCTGGATGCATAGCAGAACCGGTCAATTCAATAACAGAGACTTTTATAGGGTCACATGTGGGGATTATTCCCCTGCAGCTTTATGGTTGCTGAATTATCGAGAACGCTTCATCAGACCTGCCCGATTTCCTCTGATATGGAGAATCTGGAAAAATCATCTACCTACATCGGATGCTCTCAAGAAGTCTGGGCTCCACATGGCCTCCATATGTTCCATGTGTAAAGCTGATGAGGAAACAGTCCAGCATGTTTTCATGGGCTGCTATCATGCAAAGCAACTGTGGGATTACATTGGGTTTTTGTTTGGGGTGACTGTTGACACCTGCAGCCCGGTTTTCCAACTGTTGTCTACTATTTTTCATGGCAGGTTCAGCGAACAGATTTTTAATCTATTTTTGACTGCAATTGCAGTGGCTGTTGTTGTAATTTGGGAAGCCTGCAATGCTTCCACTTTCACTGATTTGCGCCCACTGTTTAGTAAGGTGTGAGGGAGATACATAGGGATGTATATGCAGCCTCTTGTGTGCAGAATGGGACAATGTCTAACACCATTGTAGATCTGCAAATTCTGCGTACTCTTGGTGTCTCAGGGCGGCCTCGCTTGCGCCGGATGCTAAATTATATTTGATGGATCCCACCCATCGGACCCTGCCTAAAGGTTAATGTTGATGGGGCTGCATTGGGTGCTCCTGGCACATCGAGTTGCGGAGGCGTGTTTCGCACCTACTGTGGGTTCATGAAAGGATGTTATCATCACGCTGTTGGAATTGGTACCACGTTTAAAGCAGAACTTTGGGCCATGGAATATGCCATTAGGTACGCTGTCCGCTTTAACTGGGAACATATATGGATTGAGTCTGACTCTCAGGTCGTGGTCCATGCCCTGAGCACCAAGACGCGTCTGGTTCCTTGGCGTGTACTGCCGCAATGGGTGGGATGTCTTAATGATATCGCGCGGATACGGGTGGAGGTCTCACATGTCTACCGAGAGGCGAATCAGGTGGTGGATTCATTGGCAAAGCTGGTGCTCACTAATACAGGAGAGATGTGGTCTTTTATGACCTCGGACTATTGCGCCCCACTGGTGGAGGCAGATAGGTGTGGGGTGGTGCACACTCACTTTGGTAATATTCCCCTGTATGATTGACTCTTTTCACTCTCTTTCTTTATTTAATTTTATTAGGACCGGCTTACACCAGATCCTGGATTTTTTGTTAAAACCATTTATGGTATTATGAGTAACAATATTGTTTTGTGATAGATTTATATAAACGTATATTTATTAAACATGAGTATTGATCAATTACTATGAGTGTTAAGACACCGGGTAAGGATATTTCATCTCACTTTTTATTTCCATGAGATACGTACTTTTTTTCCACCCATGCCTTTTCTTTGGGGTGTATACTACTCCTGGATGAATCCAATACATCATATAGTTAGATTTATGTTTATTTACATACCCATACAATGTCTTTATACCATATTTTTATTTTTCAATTATTACAAAATGAGTAAATAAAATTGTCTCATTTTTTCTTCTTTGAAACTAATGTTTTAAAATGCGCATAAAAACTTTTTGATGCCTAATAATTCCATTTTTTGGGAAATATTATAAATATTCATATTTTAATGATATTATAATATTTATTTAGTTTCATTATCTTATTTGGATAATATGATCCAATGTTAATATGTGATAAGAGTTTATTGAAATAATCTCATCTCTATTCAAGATTGTTTATGTGTGTGCTTCCATTAATGAAATCTTATAGCCCATATTGAAATAAATTTAGGAATTTTGTTCCTGTATAGTTTTGCAATCTATATTAGTATATTGGTACCATATTTCTAATCTTGGTAACATAAGAAAGATAATATTTTTGTATGAAATCCTGACATTTCCCTCTCTTTGGTTGGAAATATCTGCTTTCGAAATGGGGTTACAATAATAGGGTTTTGTTCTCTTATAATATATAAAGGACATGATTACCTTTTTTTTTAATTTTAACAGTATCATCATTAGAATATTCTTTTCTCCTTCCAAACAAGTCATTTTTCTAACATTTCTATAGTGAAAAAGGAATTTTATTTTACCTCTTAAGTCTATTACGGATTTACCCATTGTCAATTATTTAAATCTTATCTATCATTCATTAAAGGTCCATTTTTAAGAATATATTTTTTTTAAATGAAACTAAATTCTTATAAAAAAAATTTAATAAAATTTAATATATTTTTATGAAAAGGGTTTTCAAATAATTTTCATTATTTTCTTATAATTCATCAAGTATTTTCAATGAAAATGTTTTTGAATAAGTTTTTCACCATATTTTATATGTTTTCAATGTAAAATGTTTTCAAAATGATTTTATGAGTTATTTTAAATTTTTCAAATTATATTCAATGAAATTAGTTCTTAAATGGTATTTTTTTATGTTTTTTCATTGATGATAGGATATTTTCATAACAACTATTTTTGAATGATATCTCAAAATTATTATCCCTTTAAGATGTATCTACTCATGTCACTCATCCCTTTCCTGGAAATTTTCTAATGCTTCCATTCATATTCTATCATTAATAGTTTTTCTTTTTATGTAATTATAGTTATCACACCCATTAATCAACCAAATGTTATTCTTTTGAAATCTATTTATTTTTGGGGTTAGGCTTTGATGAAATGATTATCAGACATATCTCTTTTCAAATGGTGATGATGTGGTTAAATTATAATGATACCCTTATCATTTTAGGGGTTATTATTTGATGTTTATAGAACCTATCTCTTTTTATAGGTCATGATATGAGGAATGTTTTATTACCTTGTGGTGCATGTATTAATGATTTTATTATGAGATTGGTGGAACATATATCTCCTTCCATGGATTGGGGAAAAATTGACGACTCATGAGAATAAATGTTGTATATGAGCCTGATTACATGTTCACAATGTTATTCATAGAAAAGGTTTCATTTCAATAATTTTTTGTGTGAACCTGATTACATGTTTGGATTGTCATGAGTGAGCCTTATTACATGTTTTGAATGTTATGAATATACCTTGTTGCATGTCCATAAGATTATGTGTGAACCTTATTACATGTTATAATTATTATCTGTGAACCTAATTAAATGTTCACAATGTTATTAATGGAACAGGTTTCATATCAATAAGGTTATTCAAGAACATGTTTACATGTTGACAATGTTATGCATGGACCAGGTTACATGTCCATAAGTGGATTTGGGGGCATGATTTCATGTACATAACATACTGAGTGAACCTTATTCTACGTATACATGTTTGCAAATTTATAACCCAATTAGAATGCCACAAATTCCATGTTTTATTCCTATGTCATTCTTTCATGATTTATTCTCTAAATTATATATCATGTCTTATGAACTACCAATTTTTATTATAATCTCTAATATGCAGGGTGTGATATTTAAGTGTTATTCTCAACTTCCATACCCTTTGGTTTAAGTTCTGTATACATATTTTTATTATTTACCATTACTGAGCATCTGAGCTCACCCTTTTCTCATTATTCCTTTCCCCAGGTTATCAATAATGGTTTAAGGTTGAAGTGCTAAATATTGAGATCATTCTGAGATATATTGAAGATGATTCATCTGGAGAATATTTAGTATCCATGATACCATATACACTAAACTATTATGGACCTCATGAATTTGTTTTTGAAATGTATTGAATCATTATCCAAAATGATGTAATTTCCATTAATATTAAGCCCAAGTCACTATATTTAGTATTAGAAGAATGATTTCTTCAACTATTGGAAAGTAAGATGGGAAAACATTAGTGTTATCACTAGGTAAATTTATAAGGATATGTCTAGGGATGCCTCTGTGGATAATTATACGGATGAGTTTACATTTAGTAAATAGTATGTGGTTTCCAATTATTAAATCTTTCTCGGGATACAATAAGTGGTTGATCAAGCATATATGTACCTTGGGCTAACAACTCTGACATGATTTTTTTCATTGACTCAGGGTAATCTGGAACAAGGCAATGATCCTTGCATCCCACCTTGTTTGACACTCCAATAGGATATGATTTTGAAATTCCAAAACACTTCACAAACAATAATGAAGGAATTGAATAAAACATTTCAATGAATAACATTGAATAGACATTATTTTTTTCAATTAAACGGTATTTTTCATTATTTAGACATCTTATAAGTAATTTTTCATGATTACGTTCATCTATGATATTTGTCTCTCAACTTGTGATTCGTTGTTTTTGTCACTTGAGGGAACTACAAGGGACATGGTTAACATTGAATGTTTCAGTTGTAAAATGTTTTAGAAATATGAAAATAGATTTAATAATTGGAAATATCATAAATTTGGTATGATTTTTGGTTATACTTCTAAAGATAATGTCTCCGCAAATGACATGTAAAAGTTATGTGATGTTCATCTAAATTGTTTTACATTAATATTTTGAAGAATGACAGGATTCAGGTTGAAGAACCATAAGACATGATTCCTATTTTATATTCTCGGGAAAAGGTTTTAATGAATAAGTTGAGGAAGCCTTTGTTCCGATTTATGAATAAAGTTTAATGATTGAAGTACATATATTTTAGAATTCATATATTTTGTTTTATGAATCATAAAACATAAATGCATTTTTAGTATATGTTTTCATTATGTATTGAAAAGGATATGATTAATAGTGATGAAGACATAGGAAAATTATATTTTGTTTATGGGATGGAAACCCTTAATGCATTCATGTTGATGAGAGAATTTTGTTACAGATGGATAATTAGATGATTGATTTAGATAAAGTAAATTGGATAGAACTAATTTTCCTTAGATCTAATTTTTTATTGGTTGAAAAAGTGAACTATGTTATCATGGATGTAGTTTAAAACTTATTGGATTTACGGAATATATCCAGTAATATTTGGACTTATGCGGAACACATGTTTTCAAAAATTATTTATCAGAATTTAAGTAGTTACCATGTTTCTAATGAATATACGAGGATAATACTCACATATTTGGAATTTAACAACCAAGATAAACATTTTTATATATGGGGGATTAATATTAATATGATTTTTTGAACTTCTAGTAATGTTCTGGATTTTCATATTTCAAAAGGGTAATAAGGTTAACCATTTATGAATATATTAATTTAAACATTGGATTAATTTTGAGGGAATAATGTATTATCTCACTACATTATGATTTAATAATATTTGATGACCTATTATAAAAACATGGTGTTAATGATTACTAATGATAGATTAGATTCTTAATCATAGATCTCATAATCTATTTTTTATTTGGGAATGAAACATTCACCTTCCTTTTAAGAGGAATAGTTGAAGTGGATCAAGGAACCGTAAAGGGAGATTTTTTTGTAAATTCATGGAAGTATATCTTTTCATGAAAATTATTTAAATTTCAGAAAAATTATATTGAAACACAAAATTTATTCATAGTACATCAATTTCTGATAATTCTAATAGTCCCATAGTTTATTGATGATTTATGTCTTTGTGATTCTTAACATTCTCCAAAGCATGTTCTATATCACTCTCCAATAGAACATAATTGTTATATTTTCAAGAGTTCCCTTGTCATTACCTTTCGCCTAAGTTCATCTATATTGAAACCTTGTTATATGTTACTTTGGGAAACTATTATGATTCCATATTTCCCTATTAAGTGATTTTTTATTACTCATTTTAACAATGTGGGTGTTACAAATAAAACTATCTAGTATTAATCCTTTGATAACCTGTCCGGATTTCAAGGGAGAAATACATTTTAATGTGGTAGATTTTAACACTCCGAGATTTTGGGAGGTAATATTTTTCAAATTAAATTAATCATTTCGATATTTTTCATTCATCAAACTCTAAAAGTAGTTTATTTTATATTCAAGAACTATGTTTGGATAACGTGAACTTAACACAAAATTAATTTCTTCTTTATCTACACTGATCACTGAGGTTAGATTGTGTTATATGGAATAATGAATTTCATCAATGGATTGTCTAACATGCATGAACTAGGATTACCGAATAGTAATATATAATTAAATATGATTATATAATATAATAAGATATAACTTATACATTAGATTATATTATAAATTTTATTCACTAACATATTAGAAATAAGTGGTTTCCAAATATATTATATTTATTTATATGTTAACAATTAATAAGAAATGAAAATATAAGAAACAATTGAATATAAAGGATATATATTTTGTTTCAAAAATCTTCTTTCTATTAATAAATCTAAATAATTACAGATAATAATTGATAATACTTTAATTTATATTTTATACATTCAATAAAATATTTTTGATATTCATCCAATAGATTTGATAGACATAATATTAGAAAAATAATATTTTATGGTTAAATCACAATTTTTTATAAAGTTATTTTACCACCTAATAATTGAAACACAATTTAATATTCAATTTTTTGAGGTTTTAGGTATTTAATATGTCGAGAAAATTTCATATTTGTATGAGAACCAAAAAAATTTGGTTGGGATTATTTTTTGTTATTTTTCTGTAAGGTTTCATTTTTTAATGGCGAATTAAGAAAACAAGATTTTAATTCAATATTTCTTTGTCACCAAATTTATTGATATATATAAATTATATTTAAAAGTTCTTAATCATTTAAATTGGATATTATTTTAATATATAAATCAAATTAAATAATTTTATTGAATTTCATTTTAAAATTATCAATAAAAATATATAAATATTTAAAAAAAATACTTTATAAACCTACATTATCAACCCAACTATAGGATTAATTTTAAATTAATTTCTACCACATAATTGTACATAATTTAAAAATATAGATTAAATATTTTCAATTATAATAATATATAATTTATAATATTTTTAAATTAATTTTTCACCAAAAATATTAGTGAAGTAATATATATTATGTACAACGATTACGGTTAAATTAATCTTAATAAGGGCCTAAAAATAAACGTATTGACCAATGAGACTGATAAACATGTCCAAAATCCATTGGCTAGCCCTATTTAAGCCCTATCATCCATTTTCTATACTTTTTAACCATTATTGAACAACATTAAAAAAACATGTTTGGGGTTCCTTTCTTCTAAAATTTTAAGAGGTTACCACTTCACATCCATTAAAAAAGACCTCCTCTCCTCCAAATTCCTCACACCTCCCAATCCATTTTATCTTTCCCGGAATCATACCAAATATCTCCCAAAAATAATTCAATTCATCATATAAAACTAATTTGGGAATAAATATTTATAAGAAATCATTTTAGTGAAAACAACATGAATTTACCCAATTAAGAGGTAAAACCCTCCCTCAAACTCCTTACCTTAATTTTCTTTCTCCACTCCGTCAAAAATTCTTATTTCATTATTCTATATAAAAATTAATATCCATTTTATAATATGATGTTTTTATTCTAATTATTTTAACTAAAAATACACTCACTTCCATTTGATGGGTAACGAACATAATTATTACATTTACGGTGGATTGTTGCCTCACTAAACAATTCTTGTTCCTTTTTCCATTACCCTACAATGGTGGATATTTTGACAGAAACCCTATCTATATTCACTAAATATAATATGTATTATTTTATTTAGATTTTATTAATTAATTTAAAAATTCATATCTTTATACCTTCCATTTGTTTTTAGTACGATAATATCATCTGATTATGTGTCGACTACCGCCCCCTCAAAGTGACGTGATTTTACAATTCATGGAATGTATTAAGGATTAATTTAGTTAATATATATTATATATATGATATAATAAATCAATATTAATACTGATATATATATAAATATATCTTTTGGTTTTTTCTTTCAACATAGAAATTAAATGTCAATAATGTTCATGCATACATAAGACTTATCTTCTCCATGGAAGGTGTATTTGGTTTGATACTTCTACATTATAAGGATTATATAGAAAAACCATATTTATTAGAAATTATAAATAATTCATTGTTTCCATTTTAGATTTCATGATATATATAGAAGGGCCAAAGATATAACAAATGATGACACATGCCAAAAAAAAAGCATATATTACATGATTTGGAACCTTAACATAAAATTTTCAACAAGCGGATGATATAAAATAATAATGAAAACATATATGATATTATAAGTAATTATATGGCTCGATATAATTGTTATAAATTAAAATTTTTTATACAGATGGGTTTGAATGATTACTACAATATACAAGACATGTGGTAAGGGGATTTCATCTCACTGTTTATTTCCATGAGATTCATACATTATCACAACCCATTACATTTATGTGTTGTGTATACTCCCCATGGATGTGTTCAATGTCTATTATAGTTAAATTTATGTTTATTTACATATATATTCTGTGACCTTTATTTCTTGGGGTTTATGTTTCCCAATATACCCAGTTTTCAAAATATTTGTGTCTCAGTTGGCCTTCAAGGAGATTCATGTTTTGTTATGTGCCTAAATTAATTTTAAGGGGTATATAATTTCAATTTACATGATATATCATGAATATCAATATTTTCATAATGTTATATGCTTTGTGAAATTTTCTTTTCATTCATAGAGAGCATGATCCCGGGTTAACAAATTATAAGAGTTTATTGAAATAATCCCATCACCATTCAAGATTGTTTATATTTGTGATTCATTTCATTAAATATTATAACCCATATATGAAGGAATTCATGAAATTTTTTCCATTGGTTATTCATTATATATTCATTTATTGGTACTATATTTATATTTTTATGTATATAATTTAGATAAGAATTTGTTTTAAGAAATCCTTACATTACCCTCTCTTCGGTCAAAAATGTATGTTTTCTAAAAAGGGTTAGAAGAATATTTCACCATTATTCTGTAATCATGAATTTCATTTTACCTTCTTTTTATTTTACCAATATATTCAATGGAATATTCTTGTCACTTTATGAAAATGGAATATTTATAACCAGTCAACTATGAAAACGGAATATTCTATTACCTCATTCGACATGTATAGATTTACCCATCATCATTTCATTGAATCTTCATTTTCATTCATAAAAGGATAATTTTTAAGAATTTTTTATTTCATCTTCATTTAATTTTTTTTCAAAACAATTTCATGATTCTTCCTAACATTTTCATGTAAAATATATTCAAAAAAATCCAAGATTCCTTTACAAGTTTTCAATGTGTTTTCAAAGAAAAAGGTTTTTAAAATGTTTTCAATATTATGTTATATGTTTTCATGAAAAAAATATTTATAAACTATTTTAATACATCATTATATGCATTCAATTTATTTTCAAATATAATTTATTTCAAAAGGTTTTATGTATTTGAAAATTGTTTTTCAATGAAGAAATCATATTTTTCTCAAGAATTATTTTTGAAATATATCTCAAAATTATTTTCCTTCTATAATGACATTGGTTGATATTGCTCAACCATCTCAAGGAAATGATCAAAATGTTCCATTCATATTCTATATTTAATGGTTTGTGTTGAATGGAATTATACTTATGGCATCTATTTCTCTTCCACTGGTTGTTCTTTTGAAATCTTCCTCTGTTCACAGGTTATTCTTCAATGAAATAAATATGAAACCAATATATTTTCTATAGGTTATGATATTATGAAATTTTAATGATACCCATTTCATTTGACAGGTTATCATTTTATCTTTATAGAACCCATCACTTTTTATGGATCATGATATGATTAATGTTTCATTATATTTTCACACATGTATGAATGATTTCATTATGAGATGGGTGGGTGTTATATATCCCACAAATACATTAGGTAACGATAGTTGACTCTTGAGTATAAATGTCATCTCTGAGCCTAATTACATGTTCACAATTTTATGCATGGACTCGGTTTCATGTCTGTAAGTTTAAAAATAAACCTAATTACAAGTTTTCAATTGTATGATTGAGCCTTACTATGAGTTAAAATGTTATGCATGGATGAGGTTTCATGCCCATAATTTTATGCATAAACCTCATTACATGTTCACATTGTTATACGTTAACCTGATTACAAGTTCACAATATTCTGAATCTACCTGGTTTCGTGTCTATGAAGTTATTTGTGAACATAATTTCACATTCACAATGTTAAGGATGTACCTCATTTCATGTCTATAAGTTGATGTGGGGCCCTCATTTATTGTCTTTTACTTAATGATTGATCATTTTTCAACTTATACTTGTTCACAGCATTATAAATGAATTTCTATGCCATATAATTTATGTCTTATTTCTATTTTATTCATTCTTGAATTATTTTCTTAATTCTTTTTCAGGTACTATGAACTACCAAAAATTATTATGACCTCTAAAATGTTGGTTTTGATCTTCGTGTGTTATTCTCATTTTCAATAACCTTTAATTATTATTATTTTTATGAATTTTGGTAATTTACTCTTACTATGTATCTAACACACTATTTTATTACGTATCCTTTCCCAATTTTATTAATAATTTGTTTATGTATATGTACTAATGTTGGATATATTTTTGGGAGATATTGATGATATTTCACCCGGATATAATTTTTTTTCACATTTCCAAAGACACTAATCTATTATGTTCCTCAAACTTATATTTTGGTAATTTATGAAATATTCATCTAAAATGATTTAATAACCATGTTTGTTAAGCCTAGGTCAATATAAGAACCATTCATAGAAATTTCATACATAATAGATGTCTTTATAACAATGGTAAATGAATCATAAGAAAGGGTGATATCAGAATCTCAGTGAGGGTTAAAAAAGGATATACATTAGAATAACACAAAAATAAGGGTTTGTGGACATTATCATAACATTTGAAAAACATACCCTACATGTGAAAGATCATAAACATGTGTCATGGAATAATTATTGGATGATCATAAGACTTTAATCATTAAAAATCACAGAAAATGATCCTTAAGATTGTAACATTGAAATAAAACATAGATTTTTTGAATATAGGTAATCATAGAACACCATTTACTTATTATTTATGTATCACTACCAAAACCATCACAATATACAAAGTATTTTAACGAACTGCTTTTACTTATGATTTTATCCCTATATTTCTGAACCAGGTTCACTCCCTATTTCTACCTTGTATTACCAAAATAGGTTCACTTCTAATTCCAATCATGTTTATCTCATGATATCTTAATCATTACCTTATGCATTTGGGAAAAATATGTGTCTCATCGATCTCATATTGATAACCAAATTTATGTGTTCCATATTATCATAAAAATTTATCATATAATAACCAATGAAATAGAATGGATGTTATAAACATTTGATCTTATCATATCCAGTTATGAATAAATTTTTGTCATAATCATTTCATCATATCATAACCCATGAATGAAAGTAGGTTTCATAATCCTTTTAACATGTAATAACCTATGTATGGGAAATAGATTTAAACAAAACATGTCAACATAATCATAAACCATTCAATGGAAGAATAAGAATGGTTTCCTTTTGTTATATATCATGTAATGCATTAACTATATCAGGGTACGTCATCTTATAATGATAGTGATTTTGAATGATTACATAGATTACTTATTAAGGAAAATAACCATTCATTAAATATCAATTTTAAAAAATAAAACATTTTCAAAATACTTTTCTTTGAAAATAATTCTTAAAATTTATGATGGATGTTTTTCTAATAAATAATTTATAACATTTATTATGTAAAATAACCTATCCTCTTTGAAAAAATAATCTTTAAAACAAAAAAACATTATAAAAACATTTTTAATTTAAAATAAAATTGTGAACATATAAATGAATCTTTAAAATTCATGTAAACTAGTTTTCAAAACATTGAAAGAAAATAAAAACATTTACCTGAAAATGAGTTTAAATTATCATTTTAAATAAATTTGAAAATATTTTTATAAAACATTGTTTTCAAAATACATAGAGTTATGACTGAAGAGATAAATAAAGATAGATTTAAATAAAATAATTTTATTAATTATCTTAAGTACTAATGAGTGGAATTTTTTTCAATTACATGTATATATAATTAATAAGAAAAAGGCATGAAAATCCATTATAATTCATCAGAGTAAGATCATAATATTTCAACATCATTGACTTAATCATAAAAAATCCCAATAAATAATGAGATTGTATCATAAAATCATTACCACTTTGGTATCATTGAATCATAATCCCCACTATGGGTTAAAATATATTTCAGCATAAAATATGATGATGGTATAAAAATGAATTGTATTTTTAATGGTCGTCCCCTAGGGACCATGTCATGACTACCCCATGACCATCTTCCATAGGCCAGGGAGTGGTGACTACCACTGGATAGGCATATCCCCAAAAGGGAAGGCAATTCCTTTAAACCTGTACACACACATGACAAACCACATCCCAACACACTAAAAGGGGGGAACAAGTATACCATCAAAACAAATATGAGTGAAAGTAAATGTGAAAGTAAGTGGGTCAGAATAAAAACCGAAAAAGGAACTAAAAAAGTAACTAAAAAATGAAACACTGATGTCCTTCCTTAGAAAACCCCACTGGATCATGGGAGTTGTGAAGCTACTATAAGCTGATCTAGTATGTCATGCATGATCAGAAATAAATGGGCCCACATGGTTCTAGACGATTGATTTTACCATTGTAGCATCTTTCAGTCTCTTCCCCTTAAGCACATTTGTTGAAACATTAATCATCTAAGCCAGACCCAACACGTTCGGGCGAAGCCCCAATAAGGGTGAATATAATAATACTCAGTAAGAAACCTGAGACTGCTGAAGGTCTTTCAGTAATCAACAACAGAAAACAAAAATTAATGAAAATACGGCAGAGTGGCATACGACTAACCTTGGACTGCTGTGGTTCGTATCCCTGATTAATACCATGGGTATATTAGGTCACACATAGTCACTCCCCACCGTGGGATAGTCAGGTCACGGAAAGTTGCTTCCCACCATTTCTGAAATGAAATTCTCCTCCTATCGAGTACCATGGAATGGTCCGGTCACACATAGCCTCTTCCCACCGTGGCCATACCGGGTCACATATAGCAGCTTCACATTGGGCCATCGTCGAACAGTCTTCACATCTCAGCCAACTTTAGGGTTCCGTACATGGTGTCATTGGGAGAACCAATCCTCAAGGAAATTTTCACATTTTATGTAAATTAAAGTCACAAAAAATCATTCACAAATATCGGCCTCATCAAACGGGGCCCACCACTGCAATTGTCTTGTCAATCAGATGTGTGGTTTGCAAAATATGGGTGTATTAGTAAACAGGGAGACAGTTGCAATGGGGCCCCATTTGACCTGGTCGGACCAACCAGACCAACCCATCCCAGGATTCCAACATATCCCAATATAAATAGATAGAAGATAACTGACCTTGTTTAGGTTGGGGTTAGTCTGGTCCATCCTTTCAATTGGCCAAGACCCAATAGGACTCGTTGGACTCCGCTTTGTTTGGTTGAGGGTCCAGCTCGTCGGGTCGTTGGGCAACTCGGCCTAGTTTGGCCCAGCCTGAATGGTGCGGGTCTGGCCTACCGGGGCAGGTTCAGCTTGCTGGTACTCATCCAGAACATTGGGCTACGGGACAGGCCCACCAGCCATAGCCTAGTCCGCTAAGGAGGCCGGACCGTTGGTGCACCGCTCGACCGGGACGTGGCAGCCGAGCCATGTCCAGCTCGAGTTGGCCCCGCATACATGGGTACCCTCGAGCAGCGGTCGATGTACCACAACACGTCGCCACCAAGGTGGCTCGAGTGCCGGTCACCCCCTCTACGCAGCGTGTCACAAACCAATCCGGGATGCCATCTAACCCGGCACCTAACCCGGTCTGCGACATGATCAAAAGGGCGTTCCCAATCCCCACGGACTGGCAACTAGTTTCATAAATCATATATAAAACAAGAGGGAACAATTTGGCCCAATAATAAATAGGATCAAAATATACAACATTGAAATGCAACAGAGCTAACCACAACTAAATCTCAGAAGAAAAGAACAACACGGTCCAATACAAATACAACTGAATAAAATTAACACTGAAAGAACCAAGAATTATAATAGAATAAATCAACCAACTACTAACACGATCTCCATGTGACCTTCTGTTCACCTCTAACCATAAGACCACTGTGATCTAGGAGATAAATTGAACCAGAAAAACCTGATAAAAATCTGAACATGCAAAACAGCTTGGGTCTACCAACACCGACTGGTATAGGTAGGGTGTGTGCTAACAGCTCAGTTGGCTATCACCACAGATTCCAAGTGTTTCCTTTCCCAAAAAATTCCATTAACACTAGATTAAAATACAATTTTAAAAATATTTTTTTTTACATTTTATTAATCAACCATAACTTTCCCATTTCCAAGGCCAACACATGGAACCATCCATTTTTTTAGAAAACAATCATTTTATAACAAAAACACAACCTAAACATTACTATTAAAAAATTTTAATAGAAGAAATTTAAATGGAAAACAATTTCAAAGAATTTAACATTAAATACAAAACACTTACATTTAAAATTACCAACCCAACCTACCATATGCCAATGGGAGGTGAAATAAAATATTTTAGCACTAGTCACAGGAATACCCCTAGGCACTAGCTATTTGTGGGCCCCAGGTTCCACTTATCTCAGTGAAAATTAACCATAACAATATCCTTTCTGAAGCAAAATCCACTAGTAGAGAACATACCCATAAACTAGGGGTTCCCAACATAATCATCATAGTTTAGTTAGATTTGTCATCGATAAACATGCTATGTGAAATAGGGGAAAAACCCCACAGGATCACTTGCATACTAGTACAAGTATGCCCACCTAGATACCCAGGCATCCAATTTTGTGCTTAATCAAATTTAACACATCATATGTTACCACATACACCATTTTCAACCACTCCAAACATCTCATTTCATAATCCACCAATTTCACATCACAAACCCACTCTTGAGAAATTAAATAAATCAAAATATTTACAAATCACTTCAAAAACAATGAGGAACACCACCTCTTTAAAAATTTCCTAAACAAGACTTTACACATTTTAGGAAAACATGAAACACTAAAAACATGCCAAACGGTCCATCACATCACTTAGGCATTCAAACCATCTTTTAAACACCTTAAGTTGTCAACCGGGCATTCACATTTTCCGAATCACATTCTTTTATAAATTCAACACAAAAAATCACCTATAAATGTACAATTCTAAACGGGCCATTATGTTTACACAACCAAATTAATTTACATAAACATTTTCCAATCATTTCAAAAACCATCTTCAAGTGTGAAATGCCAAACAACCCCTCAAGACAAACATTTTCCAAAACACCCACCAAAATCCAAACAGGCATATCCCCCCATGGGATTCCATTTTAAACGACATTTACGAAGCTAATATATCAAGGAACACCCAAAAACATCTTCCACAAAATGAATCATTTTCTTTAAAACGACATCTAACTCTCCACATTATTCACAGAACATAAACAATCCCATTGTAACCATAAAACCCTTTTTACAACATTTTAACACTTTTAAAAAGATAAATAATTACCAAAACATACAAAAAAAATCAAGACCACAAATAATAAACAACCATCCCACCATAATCATGGATAATCATTTCATAAAAACCCATAATTTATCTTTAATGAACAATGAGGTTTTAAACAATAACCCTAGGTGCAATAAACCTACGTATTTCAAACAAATCCCTTTGAAACCCTATTTATAGTAAATTCTACCAATACAGATACATCATTCACATCAAGCCATAGATATATTAGAGGTGAGAAAGACATTTGAAAATTAAATAAAAACACACAAGTGAATGTGGAGTTTTCTAAAAAGGAAAAAGTTGGAAACACCTACCTCAACCATGTGTGAATGCAACGAAACTTCAAGGGTGGATAGATCTAAGCCCCACTGACCATTGGTATACCCTAGATCCTAAGAAAAACGAACCAAACATAAACTCTAGACATTAGGGTTTGTCCATGGAAGAAAACCCACAAAGGAAACCCAAGAACAAAGGGGGAAAGAGAATGAGAGAAGATTTGATGAAGGAAACGTGAATAACCACCAAACATTCTTGATAAATCACCCCAAAAACGCCCCAAATCAAAGCAGGAAGGATGGGGAGGCTCCTCTGGTCGATGAAAAATATAGAGGGATTCATTTTGGTGATGGAATCACCCAAATCAGAGCTCCATATCAAATGTTATAAACCTCTCAATTGGCTGCACGGTTTGTCAAACCGTGCGCAAATGACTCATTTTGTTAGACTCAACTATTGGGTTACAAGAGATCTAGTTAACCACACCATTACCATAAATGGTTTACTTACAAAATCAAGTTAAAAATAACTAGTATATGTTAATAATTTCCATCCCAAAACAGAAAACAAAGCTAGGTTGGGTTTCACACCCCCATGTCACTCCTAACTGTGTGCGAGATTCTCCATGGGACCTGTGGTTGGGGCTCTGATGGCTAAAGCATCTCCTGCCTCACAGTCTGGAAACACATCCTCCTTTCAAGACTTCCTTTTCAGAAAACACCCCTTATAGATGTTCCCTAAATGACCTAAACAGTCACAGCAACAGAAATTCTTCCGGGGAAAATGATAATACAACTTTGAGTGACCAAACTGGCCACACTAGAAATATACAAGAAAATGGTCCAACGAACATGAAGTCGGAGCCAACAAGGGATGTTTTTCAGAAACCGGTTCCCCGAGAACACTCTACTCACCCGAAGGGGAACCTTCACAAGAACCAAAAACCACTGGATGCACCCCAAAACCAGCTCATCCATGAATTCCGCATCCACCAACCACTCAAAACATGTTTCACTGGATGAGAGAACATTCTACATAATTTCAGGATGAAGACCCCAAAAAAGGAGAGGGTGATTCATCTAATCCTCCAACACTACACCCAAAGATAACGGAACCAACTCTCTAAAATTTTCAACATAAGACATTACGGATCGCTGGCCCAGCCAAACATCCCATAGCTTATCCACCTTCCTCTTCTTCACCTCCTCCGGTACGAACCATTGGATAAAAGTGGACTTAAACACATCCCATGACATGTCACCTTCCGTCGATGATGAGGAAACCAAACCCCTGCTAGTCCAAGGCTAGACCCGAAGAAAACCTTTGTACTTCATGGACTCTAACAGTATCAGAAGTTTCCAATGACATAAAAACATTCTCGACTTCCTCAACCTACTACATAGCCTCATGAAAATCTGAATCACCATAGAATACAGGCAAAACTTGTGGAGGAAAAGGGAACTGTCATGACTCATTAAGAACATTGGGGACCTTTCTGGGCAGAATTGTTTTTGAACAACATGAAAACAGCATACCAAATCCAATATCAAACTAAGTCACAAACAAAAAGAAACACCTCAAACCAAAACCAACTGGCTCAAACGTAATGTATATTAAAAAACTAACCAAATATTCTTTTTCAAAATCCATCATTTTCCTTTTAAAACTCAAAAGTGACTTCTTTCGAGGCTAATTCACAAATACCCAAAACCAATTTATCACGAAAAAAAATTTATTTACAAAATCATTTTCTCATTAAAATACACTTAAGGAAAATCATACTAAACCTTTAACTCGAGAACCCAACCCATGGTACCTGGTAAACCATTACATGTGTGTCAATATGTCTCCAATACCTTGTGCCAATACGCACTTCCCACATATACCCACACACATGTCAATGTCTATAAGAAATACCAAGGGCCACATTCCATTCACATTCTCAACCCCAAAACACCTTCAATGTTTCAAAACCCACTTTACCAATTTCAACCCACTTGATAGAATGCACGTTCATTTAAGTTGTTTTCCATTTAAAAATTCACTCTCATTTTCAAAACACTTGCATAAACCAATATCAAATCAAAACACAGCCAAGAACAAACTACCTGAAAGAGGAACTTGTTTCTATGCCTAACCTGACAACATGGTGGTGAGCCATGCCCCATGTAAGTCATAACACTAGGAGGGCCTTAAACCAGGAACTTTGACTTCACATGGGTCACCAGCCCATGTAAAGCCACAAAATTACCCGACTTACCTCCATTTTCATCCCTCAATTCAAAAACAACACAGGACACAAGAATCAATCCCAGACTACCCCTGGTGACTCGAGGTTCAGAACAAGCAAGGGTTCATGACACCCTCCCCACACCTACCTCTCGAGTCCCAACAACCCTAGTATTCATCTATCGAACACCCCAAATATCAAGAACCTCCTCTGATACCATTTTGTCATGAACCAAGCCGAGATACCATCTAACCCGACACACGACCTGGTCCGAGACATTATCTGAAGGGCATTCTTGATCCCCACAGACTGGAAACTAATATCGGGCATCATATATAAAACAAGAGGGAATGATTTGGCTATATAATAAATAGGATCAAAATATACAACATTATAACGCAGCAGAGCTAACCACAACTAAATCTCAAAAAAAATAACAATCTGGTCCAATACAAATACAACTGAATAAAACTAACACTAAAATAACCAAGAGTTACAATAAAAAACAACCAACTACTGACATGATCTCCATGCGACCTCTTGGTCAAATCCAACCACAAGACCACCCTACTCCAAGAGATAACTCGAACTAGAAAAACCTGTTTAAAACTTGAACCTGCAAAATAGCTTTGGTCTACTGACACCGAGTGGTATTGGTAGGGTGTGAGCTAACAGCTCAGTAGGCAATCACCACAGATTCCAAGTGTTTCCTTTCCCAAAACAGTCCATTAACACTACATTAAAATTCAATTATAAAAAAATTTCCCCATTTTATTAAACATCCACAACTTTCCCATTTCCAAGGCCAACATATGCCACCATCCATTTTTCAAGAAAACAATCATTTTTTAACAAAAACCTAACCCAAACAATACTAGTAAAAAAAATTATTGGAAAAATTTTAAATGGAAAACAATTTCAAAGAATGTAACATTAAATACAAAACACTTACCTTTAAAATTACCAACCCAACCTACAGTATGCCGATGGGAGGTACAATATAATTATTGAGCACTAGTCACAGGAACACCCCTAATCACTTGCTAGTTGTTGGCCCCAAGTACCTCATATCTCTGTGAAAAGTAACCATAACAATATTCTTTCTCGTGCAAGAGCCACTAGTAGGGAACAAACCCATAACCTAGTGGTCCCTAGTATCATCATCATAGTTTAGTTAGTTTTGTCATCGACAAACGTGCTACATTAAACAGGGGAAATCCACCCACAGGATCACTAGCATACTAGTACAATTCCACCCACCTAGATACCCAGGCTTTCTATTTTATGCTCAATAAAATTTCACACATCACATGTTCCCACATACACTATTTATCAACCACACCATGCATCTCATTTCATAATCCACCAATTTCACATCACAAACCCACTCCTGAGAAATTAAGTAAACAGAAACATTTAAAAATCACTTCAAAATCCAAGAGGAACATCGCCTCTTCGAAAATTTTCTAAAAAATACTTTCCACATTTTATGGAAACAGGAAACACTGAAAACATGCCAAACTAGCCATCACAACACTTAAGCATTCAAACCATATTTTAAAACACCTTATGTTTCCAACCAGGCATTCACATTTTTTGAATCACATTCCTTTCTAAAATGAACAAAAAACGTCACCTTTAAATGTAAAATTCCAAACGGGCCTTTATGATTACCCAACAAAATTCCTTTACCAAAACATATTCAAATAATTTCCAAAAGAATCTTCAATTCTGAAATGCCAAAGAACCCCTCAAGCCAAACATTTTCCAAAATACACACCAAAAGCCAAACGGTCATATCCCCCCTTGGGATTCACTTTTAAACAACATTTAGGAAACTAATATTTCAAGGAACACCCAAAAACCACTTCCACAAAACCAATCCTTTTCATTAAAACCACATCCAAACCTCCACATTATTCACATAACATAAAACATTCCCATTGTAACCATAAAACCCTTTTTACAACATTTTAACACTTTTAAAAAGATGAATCATTACCAAACCATACACTCCAAATCAAGCCCATAAATAATAAACAAACATACCACCGTAATCAAGGAAAAAAATTCATAAAAACCCCTAATTTAACATTAATGAATAATGAGGTTTTAAACATTAACCCTAGGTACAATAAACCTATGTATTTCAAACAAATCCCTTTGAAAACCTATTTTTATTAAATTCTACCAATACAGAGACATAGTTAACATCCAGCCATAAATAAATTAGTGGTTCAAAAGACATTTAAAAATTAAATGAAAACACAAAAGTTCATGTGGAGTGTTCCGAAAACGAAAAAGTTGGAAACGCCTACCTCAACCATGTTCGAAAGGAACGAAACTTCAAGGGAGGATAGATCTAAGCCCCACTGACCATTCACACACCCGAGATCCAGAGAAAAACGAAACAAACATAAAATCTAGACATCATGGTTTGGCCATGGAATAAAACCCCAAAATGAAACCCAAGAAAAAAGAAGGAAAGAGAAGGAGAGAATATTTGATGATGGAAACATGAAGAACCACCACCTTTCTTGATAAATCGCCCCCAAAACGCCACAAATAGAATATGAAAAGAGGGGGAGGCTCTTCTAGTCGATGCCAAACATGGAGGGATTCATTTTGGATGTAGAATCACCCAAATAAGAGTGCCATATCAAAAGTTAGAAAGCCCGCAAGTGGATGCACGGTTTGTCAAACTGTGCGCAAACCGAGTCGGGGCTACTAAAAGCTCATGAAACTTCGCATGGTTAGGTTGCATGGTTTGGCCAAGCCGTGCTCAAACCCTGCAACCCCAAAAATTGGCCGAAAACCCCCAAAATAAACCACAATCACTTGGGAAGTTCATTCAAAGATCCCTGATGATTTTAAACACAAATTAGTGACACTGTGGGTGTGAAAAAAACCCTAACATGCAACTTTATCATAATCCCAACAAGAATAACTAATAATAGAAATAAAATGAAACCCAAAAACCCAAAAACACAAGGAATCTTGTTGGGAACTCAACCCAAACCTCAAACAAAATAACCAACATCGAGGAAAGATTAAAATAATTTAGTATCTGTGGTCGGGGTGTGACACTACGCCCGGAACCATGTTATTCAACTGCCGCGGTCAACATGTCGTAGCTTCCTGTCGTCGTAGTGCACCAACAGGTGTGCCGCCTCCACCGCCCGCGACTGCCGCCACGGTCCACCATCGGTGTCAGCGCGCAGTCAGTCCCTTTATCATGGGTTTGGGTATTTATGTTCAATCATTTCATTCCTTCTTTGATTCCCGACTAATAAATCCCCAAAAAATGTATCCCTCCATCATAAACACTTAAGTCACAACTCAACTTGTTTTTTGGGTTGATTCGTGTTCTTGATTTCTAGAAAAAAAACATGGAATAACATTTAAATAAAAATCAAAACCCTCCCCTTTGATGTTTGATGTCGAAGTATTCATCCTTGGGAGCATAAGGCGTCGATGTAGTCATTTCCAGCTCTGTTTTTTGAGGTGTGTCGAAAACGTTGAAGATCATCCAGCATTCATCATTCTTTGAAATAAGAGATATTAGCCTGGGTTTTTTAAAGAATCTTCCAAATTTAATTCTAAAACTCCACACATTGGATTGTTAATATATAAAAAAAAGTGTAGCAACATTGCACCCATTAATGATTCTCATTAAATTACCCATATTTAGTGGTCCACATTTAATGAGTCATTTATATTACAGAATCGCAGTTTCAAACGACACATTATTGATCCTCAATTAATGTGAATCATCACCGCCTCAGCACTACACCGCTATGTTAATATCTTCCATTCAACGATGATAAAGAAATAAACTAATTATTTTAAAAAAAATTATTATTTTTGTTAAAATATAGAAAAATATATTTTTCACTTTGCCCTTAATGGTAAAAGTTAAGTCATTCCTAGGTGAATCCCAGCACTCCAATTTCAATAGTGCCCTCATTTTTTTGATTTGAGCACCAGATCAAAACATAAATAAAATTCTCCCTCATTTACTGAACGTACCTTAAAAAAGATTCAAAATTCCATTTCTGGCTCTCCGTGCCTTGGAATCACATGCCATCAAAGCGCAGTCACAGAATAATTCTATATAATTTTTATAAATTACACGGAAATTTTGGTACATTACATTATTACATGACAATGGGGCTATATATACACCAAATATATTAATATATGTTCATAACATAACGTATGTCTCAGTTAAGGGAAATTGAGGCAAAATTTCCTTGCTGATTCTAAACATTTGAACCAAAAAAACCATGAAATAGAGATCCTAAAATGGACTTGTAAATATGAATAAATTTTATTATAGGAATAATTAAATACATTAATTACTAGTATATACACCACAAATAATAAACTGGTGGTGAATATAGAATGTGTATCACAGAAAATAAAAGTGAGATGCGAATCCCATACATCAAGTATTGACATCGATAATACATGTTCAAACATCATGTATAATACATATTTGTTTTTTATAAATATAATTCATATCTATATTCATATATATCATTCAATATTTTATTTTACTATGGAATTTTAATACTCACTTATAAATGATATAATGTTAAAGTTACATCTTCGGTAATAACTACTTTATTTATGGATATGTTTTGATTTGTTATTTTTGGACCTCTTACATTGATCGTGATTTAATCATATATATAATTCAAAAATGATATAAATATCAAATATATTCATTATATATATATATTTATTTATTTATTTATATTATTCCATAACATTTAATGATATGCTATGAAATGCACCTTTCATGGAGACAGTATGTCGTATGTTTGCATAAACGATAATTCAGTTTTCTTATTAGAATGATTAGAATGAAATTATTTTATATATTATAATTACTGAATCATTTTTTGACTTAAATGACACAAATTTTAATTAAACCCATCCTTAATACATTCCATGTAATGCATCAATGAATCACATAACATCACAAGG
The DNA here is from genome assembly GCA_963277665.1 of Viscum album. Taxonomy (NCBI): domain Eukaryota; kingdom Viridiplantae; phylum Streptophyta; class Magnoliopsida; order Santalales; family Viscaceae; genus Viscum; species Viscum album. Next base: position 1,003,666,283 of record OY728119.1, on the reverse strand, counting down.
TTGTAGTCTATTGTACACACGTCGTCGTTAAGGCATTCCCAATAAAATGAAAAGCATGAATCAATATTTGTTAAAAAATTCAATAATCGTAATAAATTCATAAATATCAAATATAAATAGTATTTATATAGTTTTTCCCAAACTGAAATGTGGTAATGGAGAATGGATGTCATCGGTTCGTGTGTCGGTAGTCCACCATGCACACGAACGATTATTTGATATACCCATTGATAGAAGTGTTCATGGTTTTAGTTCATAAAATTAATATAAAAAATTATTTGTAAATTTATTTTACATTTATTGTTATATAATCATGATATAAAATATATTAAATTTGGTTTATAAATAAATAAAATAAAAAGTTTGTTGATAAACATTAACTCTTCGTCAGGTGTCTCCTTTTGGTTTTCACCAAAGGCCTTACATGGTAATATTTCTAAAAAAATAAGGATTATAGGATGATATGAGGGATTTTGGGAAGTTATTTTTTATGATATTCCTCAATACAAATGGTTTCATAGTCCTCAATTTGTGGGGAGTATGACTTATACTTATATAGTTGAGGAGGACTGGTATTCTTGTAAATACTCAAAAACATTCACTATTGGGAAGCCAATCTTACCTAATTTGGATAAAAATGATAATTGAAGTCAGGTATATATGAAATAATCAATCCATACATCTTAAACACCTTTAAATACATTTTTACAAAACTCGTAACTTCCATGTGTCCCAGTTTTTAGCATTTGGGTTTGTCAATACGGTAACTGGTTTTCTGACCTATGTAATATGTCCTTTATGAGTAAATTAAACTGATCATTGATATATAATTTGTAAATAATAATTAACAAAATTATATCTAACTGAAAAATTATAAATAATATATTTTTTGGATGTTGAATTCAATATAAGTTCGTGTAAAGCCGAGAAACACCAATTTAATATTAACTATGTTAATAGAGTTTTTATTATTTCTGTTTAAATATTTTCATTATTATGGGTAAATTGGCCCATTATGGTAATATATATTATATTTATTATAATTCACCAATCACTAGTTAAAATATAGTTTTTTATTAATCTTAAATCAATTAAAAACCATTTATTTTTGATCGACATTAATGTCATTTTTTACATTATTCATTTAATTTAAATTAAAAAATATGTAATAATAGAATTTTCAAATATTATTTTTAAATGTATTTAAAATGATATATTCATATAAAAAATAAATTATCATAATAATTTACTCAATTTACTTCACTTTTATTAATTTTAGTATCACTTAATTAATTTTGTATTTATACATAATTATAATGCTGTAATTTTTCTTATGAATTTCAAGATTGTAATTCACCGATAAAATCAAAAGATAATTTATTATGATAACAATAAATAATTTATATTTAAAATAAATATTTTTAATTGACATAATTATTTTATGTCCCATTCCCAAATCAGTTTATTTATTTAAATTGTGAGAAGTCTTTTCTTTTACCTTTTCCCTTGTATAACATATAATAAGGGTCATATTCACTGGAAAACCGAAAAAAAAATTATAACAATATTTCATAGAATCTGATGTAAAATTTAAAAATAACTTAATTAACTAAATTAAATAAAATATTTTCGGTCGTTTGATACTTATCATTATAGTTTAACCCCCCGATAAATCCATTTTCACCTATACCGTGGTAATTAATTTCTATTGCATCAAAATTCTTCTTGGTCAAGGATTATTTTGGACTCATTAGAAATCAAATATATAGTTATTCAAAAAATTTAATATAATTTTCCGAATTACATTCCCATAATTCTAAAAAAAATTAAAATTAATCCCACATATGTGATAAGAAAGAAGGTTTTTAAATCGAAAATGACCAAATGGTTAAAAAGTTTTTATATCCAATTTTGGATTGAAATTTATGAAAATGACTTAAAAGACATAAAAATATTTTTATTTTAGATCATTATACTTTGAAATGAATTTAAAATATAATGTAATTTTAAAAATAAATTAAATGAAAAAGTGAGTATTCAATTAATTTTTTTTTAATTTTAACTATTCATCATAAAATGAATATTTTCAAATAAATACAAAAAAATCAGCCTAATGTAATTCTGATATTACATTTTTATAATTTAATTATATTTTATAAAATTAAATTATAAAATTAAAAAAAATTGAAATAAGTGTGAGATAAAAAGTCATCAAAAGTTCTTCTTATAGCAATACAATTTTAAGCATAAAATTGCCTTTTTTCTTATCTCATGTCTATAAGATATATAAGATTAATTTTGAAAATTTTATTGAATATATAATAAATTAATTTAATTATAATAATTAAGGAAATTTTATTTTCTTAATTTTTAATATAAATCACACTTTTATGCATAAAATTGGTTTTTCAAAACCATATTTCCTATTTATTTTCCAAATGGTTTTATTTTTATTTATAATTAATAATTATCCAAGGAATTATATAAACATATTTAAACCAGATTGTCATAATATTTTAAATCTTATTCATACACTTCATTCTGAATGCAATTTGATGACTACCATATTAAATAATAACATTCAAATAGAATTCCATATTTGGTTTAAACTTTTTGTTGTGTCTAATGCAATTTAAACTCTGAATTTTTTGAAACATAAGAAAAACCTAATATTTCTTATAAAACAAAATAATATTGGTTTTTCATGTATCTTAACAAATTAAAAGATAAAATATATTTGGTAAAAAATCACAAACACTCTAGGTGTTTCAGGAACCCATTCTGAGCCTAGGCCCCAACCTACACTGTCATTTCCACCATTAAATTCATTTAATTTTTAAGAGAACCCATATAATAAAATCATAATGTTACATACCTTGACCAAAATGAATATTCATACCCTACATACAATATTATGACAATCCCCCTTCTTTGGTCAAGCTAAAATATCATCGTTCTTAGATGATTCCACCATACTCCCATCGAATTGCTGCTAAATACTTATCTAGAGAATTAGAGATTTAAAATTGAAGGATTTAAAGATAAATTAATATAAACATACAATTTTTTCCTTGTATCTTTGAAAAATATAATAAAAAGTCACCACATACCTAAGGGGATAATGGAAAGAGAAGGGGAATTCATTCCCTACCCATGTACATCACTAAGAGAGGAAGTGAGGTGGCTTCCCCGTCAATATTAGAGGATTGGTATGGGACTTATTTATAATATAAAAACCCCATCATCAACCTAGTACTCAGCCACTGGCAATAAGGTTCCTTTAGGTAGGCTAGACGAAAATAACTAGACCATCATCTAGTCAATTATTATGGTTGTAGCACTGGAAACCACAATCTTACTTTGGTTCGCTCATGTTACTTCTTAACACCAGTTGAGAACAATTATATGTCCAAAAATCCTATTTTTTGAGGTTCCACTATTCATAATTCCATTTATTAAATCGTTCAAAAATCCACCCACTCCACCAAAATGAGATTTAATATTCCCTTTAGAATTTATGGAATAATGTCTTATCTTATACAATAAAAATTATACATTTATATCTCCAAAATTATTTCATTGAAGGAATTTTATTAAAAAATCATAGATATATAATAAATTATTTTATTATGGAAATATACACTAATAGATGACATGAAAACTCATGAAAGGCAATTATGAATCTTTTAATAATTTGAAGGATACTCGTATAAAAAGTATTTATCTATCATAATAGATTATGTTGATGTATTTCCTAAATAATAATATACATATAAACATATGCACTACATATAATTGTATATTTAACGTATTACTATTACAGAGCTTGTATCAATGCATCCCTATTAAATGACTTGGTAGAATTGGTGGAATTGAAGAAAAAAAGCATAATTCTTTGAAATAGTAATCAAACACTAAAGAGTTTCACATTTTGGAGAACATGTCATATTTTTTAAAGTAAAACGATTGGTATATGGGTTTATGTGTTGAATATAGAGAATGAAATGTAGTAACAATTAAGAGAACATATTTTTTACCATATCTTATTAATCTATTTACCAAAATCAAATGGATTAAAACAAATAAAAGGTTAATCTATATTTTACTTATCAATGGGTAAATTTTATAAAGGATTATATACTATAAAATATTTAGCGGAATGTATAAAAAATATGTGTTCAATTTAATTCCATTGGGGTTAACTAATAAAACCTATATGTTTATTGATTTATTCTGTAGATTATTTAGATAATATCATGAAAAATATTTTAATATTTTTATTTATGACATATTAATATCCTATATCTGTTATGAAAATAGTTAATGGAATTTAAATATTATCCTTAGTACTCAATGGGATAAAGAGCTACCTGGGAAATTTCTTAAGTATTAATTTTAGCTTTATTAATTTTATTTGGTATTCAATTTCTTACACAAAAATAGAATAACTACATCCCATGAAAATGTACTATTTCTGAAATTATTTACTAAAACCAATTAATATAAATAATATTTTTGGTTTCAATGGATTTGATTGTTAAAATCTGTGACTTGATGAAAATTAAACATAATTAAATAGTATTATAACCATATTGACATTAAAATGTATCAAATTATTAAGGTTAGAGGAATTTAATGAGACCATTGAGGAACTAATGAATTAAATAAATAGTGAACTTATTTTAACTATTCAATCTAATATTGATTGATTTATTATATAAAATGATATTTCAATGAATAGATTTGGGTGTCTCCTTATGAAAAATTATATAGTTGATACATATACTTTGTAGAAATTAAAGACCAATGAACAAAATTCTCTAATTTATTATCATGATACGGATGATCAAAAACATATATCTTATATTTGTGATAGTATATTTATTGTGAAAAATTTTAATATATTTAAATCGTAAATTTTTTAAAAAAAAATCACATGAGACAAAGGATGTGTATGGATGTGCATTGTATTACCACTATGGGATGGAAAATAAGATAGTGGAAGTATTGAGTAGCAACAATCGTGATGTTTTATCTAGGATGATGATTAAAAGGGATCTAATGATCCTTTATTTTATAATGTTTGATGTTTAAACTACTAGGTTATCGGTGACATCATTACATATCATATTATTTTTTCAATTGACCATACTATAGAAGATAATGATTTCTCAACAAGGTGATAGTGGTTTACAAAAGAAAACCAGATTCAAGAAAGTTGGAATATTGATGCCACTCATCTGTAAAATTATTGTTTTATTGTTTGGAAAGATTCTTTTTGTTCCATAGTACATGAAATAATGAGTGTATGGATTTATATGGACCAGACTCCAAAATTCTCTATACACCTAGGTAGTACCCAAAAATATATAAATCAAAGAGATCATTTCTATTGGGGAAAAATGAAGAAAAAATTAACTAACTATATTTCAATACTCTTGGTATGATAATAACTAAATGTTGAGGGCATCATCAGATGGGTTTCATGAAACATATCCCTACATTATTGGTTAAATGGTATAATATAATAACAAAAATTGTTATGTACTACCTAATATGTCTATGAGGAATGATTCTATTTGTTTCATGAGAAATATTTAAAACAAAATAAAAAAAATTCTAGTAATTAAGGGTGGATAAAACCCCAAAAACATTTTATACAGCTCCATATAAATGATGTAGTGAGATTTAATGGATCACCTTTATCAATTTTATCATATAATTTGTATCTTTTAGCATCAATTTCTTTTGGGATTCTTCGAATGTCCTTTAATATCGAGCGAAATATAATAACTACATATCACCCTTAAAATTTTAGGTATTATGAAAAAATCATAAAAAAAATTAGAAATGTTGAGTTAATTATCACATGACATCTATGAAGTATATGTCCAATACTTACAATAGCTTGAATTTTTATATTGCAATAGTTTAGATTCTAGAATATTAGTGGAACCGTGTACAGCCTTTGATGGGAATGGATGTCAAACACAAAACTATTTTTTGATGAAGTTAGGGAGAATATATTTGTAATGGCCCAAACCTCTCTGGTCTATTCCATTATGAAAATCAGGGGTATGAGGTGTTTCAGGAGGTCACGTTGACTTATTACCAACACTTTTCCCATATTCCAATACTATGAACAGTTCCATTAGTGAACATTTCTATCGGTGAGGTCTATTAGTAACCTCTATTTTCCTTTTTCAAATTTCCAATTCTATGAATAGTTCAATCAGTGAACTATTCTATCGGAAACCTCTAATGGTAACCTCTCTATCCTTTTCTAAATTTCCAATTATATGAACAGTTCTATCAGTGAACAGTTCTGTCAGTAACCTCTAATGGTAACATTTTATTCCTTTTCCAAATTTCAAATTCTATAAATAGTTCCATCGGTGAACTTTTCTACCGATAACCTCTAACAGTAGCCTCTCTTTCCTTTTCCAAATTTACAATTCTATAATGAACAGTTCTATCGATGAGATCTAACAGTGACTTCTTTTTATCCTTTTCCAAATTTTGAGTTCGTGAACAGTTTTTCCAGAATAGTGAGGTATATCGGTATCCTCTATTTCCCCTACCAAATGTTGATTTTGATAATAGTGTTTCCATAATGTTGAGGTATATTTGTAACCTCTGTTTCCGTTTCCAAATTTTGAGTTTGTGAACAATGGTTCCTAGATGGTGAGGTCTAACATTAACCTATATTTCCTTTTCCAAATTTTCTGTTCGTGAACTGTGTTTCCAGCTTCCTACAGTTTGACCCCTATAACATTTCCTTTTTTGTAAAATGCATTTAAAGCCTCATTTTATGGATTGTAACGCTGATTCAATGGACATGACTAATATATTAATTTATCATAAGGATCCTAAAGTTTGCACATGGTGAAACCACATGGTTTAATGTGATCCTCTTTTAATGGAAAACCTATCATATCTTAAACAACCACTCTGTTAAAACTTCTAAAGTGACGGGATATCTTCCTCCCTTTTTCTTCCTCTTTGTTATCGGCTATGTGATGCTAGAACCTTTCATTCTATTTTGTAGGAGATTCGTAATAAAACATTCCTCCTAGGATTGGTTCAACTTTGTTTTTTATGCAACCATGAAGTATCGATCAATCTTCGATATAAGGTATGATCTATCATCATTCTTTTGGGTTCGTCTCCTTTTTCTCCTTTCCCTATTATGTTATGTGATCCCCATAATTCTAATTGAGTTTTAATGTATTTCCATTGGTCCGTTCGTACCACAACTTCCTAGGCAGGATAGAGTTGTCACAGGAGGGGGAGATCGTGATTCTTTGTGTAGATCATTCTTGTATACAGAACGACCAGAACCATTTGAGGTAGGGGATTCATTGCTTCTATTTAATTTTATGTGAAATATTATAATTTTCATGTTTTATCCCACTGGATCACAATGGAATTGACATAATAATTATTTGAACCAGATAAATAAATTGATATCCATCGTAATCTATAGCCTCTAGTTTGGATAGATAGTGTGATATATATGCTCGCTTCGTATAGCTATTTTCTATTGATGTAAATTGGTAAAGAATGTATACCGGAATTAATTAATAATTGTTTGGATAAATATAAAGACGAATGTAAATGAATCGGGTTCTTCTTGTTGTAATTTTGATGTTAATCAAAATGGTGCAGTTTTCATGTTTAATTATTTGGGATAGCTTACTATTTTTTTCTCCCAAAGTTGGAACCAATGAATAATAAATCGGTTAATCAAATATGGATTAATGAACTGGTGGTTTGAAAAAATAAAATTCATTTTAGGTTTTCTAGTCACCATCTTTATTGTTTAAGGGCTAGGATCCAATTGATGGGATGTTTGTTTTCCTGCTTCTTGTGAAGTGATGTGAGCCTGGATGGCTATTGTTATATGTGGGGGTAGGGAGTCCTATTGATAATGGCAGAAGTTGATGCCTATAGTGGGGAGATGCATCGGTTTGTGCATGTGGGTGTCATAGAGGACCCAACGGATGATGGAACGGGTTGGATGTGAATGTTTGGATGCTTGCTGGTCTTATTGGTTGTTTATATGTTTTAGTTTCCCCTCTGCTCATGGAGACTATTTTACATTCCCTCTATCTGAAAGGGGAAAAGACACGGGGGGGTTATGCCACATGCTTTCCGTGTTTAGCTTATCAATGTAGGATGGATCTATGCTCTTGTTATAGGTGGCAATGACTCAATAGGTAGTCCATCAACTCACTGTGTTGAGCCCCCTTGTGTTTAGTATCATAGAATGTATTTCTCTAGAATTCTTGGGAATATGGGAAAGTAATGATGTAAATAAATAATTGAATAAATGATGTTAACCCATGGGTTTTGGAGCTTTCTAGGGAACAATGAGGAAGTTGTGATTTTAAGGAACATCATATTTTGGGTGTGATTCTAATGAAATTACATGAGGAATGGTTATTGGTTAATTAATGATTAAATAATTAATTATCATAAAGTGAAACTGATAAAATGGAAATGAAATAATGTATTAAATCTCTTTAAATGGTTTTGTGCTTATAGGATTTCTAGTCTTGGAAGTAGTAGCCATGAGTCTGAGAGACGTTAGCTACAGTTGAGTCTAATAGTAGGTTATGCCCATAGTGTGGTTGTGAGATATATTATATTATGTACTTTTGATGTTTTTATATGCTACACCACCTTGTCAGTAAGGGTAACTGACACCCCTAGGATTCTAAGCCCTGGGTGGTGTTTTCCCCAACATTTCATTGGTATGATGAATGGTTTACTACCCCCTTTGGCCTCGCTCTCTTATCATGGTAGTCACTTGTGCTGGTATGCACGACAGTTAGTTTTCCCCATATTTGTGTGTAGAGGGTTTTAATGTCTTGTCATAATTCATACACATATATTCAGGATATAAATTCATATGGACTACTATATGTGTAATGTGTATAGGCTGTGATGGTTTGGGGATCCTTACTCTGTGTATGGGTTGTAATGGCTTGAGGTATAATACCCGACGTATGATACATGTTATGTGGAATGTGGTGGCTCCTAGAAACTACCTGGTTACTTTTCCTACATGGAAATGGTGGTTTGGTTGCATGAGGTGCATGTTGTGATGCTTCTCCTAGGTTCTTGTAGGAAATCCTTTTATGTAGAGAGATGTTTAGGATGTGCGGTGTTGGGAAGAAGACAAAAACCAGTGGAGAAGTAGTAGCGGGGTACCCTTGGTATTCTTTATTATATGATATACTCTTTTATGAGTTACTTGTTGAGAGTACCCATGGTGAGGTGCAGAACTATGTATACCTGTTTATGTGACGAGTAAGTTCCAGTTGTTGTTCACTATGCTTTAGTAGGATTTCTATAATTTTGAATGATGGGCTATGGGGACGATCCAAATGAGTATTCTTTTATACTCACCCATGGTATATATAAACTGCTTTTCAGGTCACTTGAAGTAGGTTGGAGATCAGGCTGGTTACTACTAGCTTGCGGTTGCAGGAGCTATTCAGGATACGTTGCCGATGTCATTTTTACTTTCTTTTGGGTACATTGAGTATTCCCCTTTCAGTTTTAGTAGTTTTTAATGACATTACATATGTTCACGTGGGTTTTCATTTATATTTATGTCTTAGTTGGAGTTGTTTGGTGTCTATCTTATCTCTCTGCTCTGCATGTGTTCTCATTGAAGGTAATGCCTCCCATCTGTGTGTTTACTATACCATCGGTGCTCGTCGCCATCCAGAGGCCTACTAGAGGCATGACTTGGGGGTTATTCTCTCCCTTCTCACATTGTCAGCCCAGGAGTGGTACACTTTGTGGGGAGGGTGTCATTACAGAGTGGTATCAGAGGCAAGGTTGAGAGATAGGATAGAGTTTGGAGTTAGGCACAGGTGAGATTTCATGTGTTGGTAGGGACACTCTGTCATTCATGTTTAGCAAGTGATTTAAACACAAGAGACCGGCTATGACATAGGTGTTTAGGGCTCCCTATGATCTGATGTATGGAGCAGTATGTTTACAATGGCTACTAAACAAGGTGATACTAGTTGCAGGGTAGAGACTGAGGAAAGTATCATGCATCATTCTTCTTTGTGTCTGTGTTTGAAATGGTAGACCTTGCGATGGGTTAACATAAAATGAATAAAAGAAAAAAATTAAATAATTAATCAATGATGAGCCTTTCATATTCTAGGATTAGGAGCTATAAATATTTGTTATTTTTTTAGGTATGGCTCTAGGTCGACGCCCTTATCAAAATCGCATAGAAGATGTCCAGCAGGTTGTCCCAGTAGGTCATCGCCGGGTAGAGGTTGACGATGATGACACTTTGAGGAGGAAACTATAAGATTTTCAGCGCCAGAGTCTACAGAAGTACGAGGGCTCAATTTCCTATGAAGTCAGAGAAGACTGGTTAGAGGAGGTAGAGATAGGATTTAGTTCGATCTGTGCTCAGAAAAAGCACTGATGTCCTTGGTTGTGATGATGTTGCATGGAGAATCTAGGTAGTAGTGTTTCAAGTTCCTCAGGGATCGCGAGGAGTTAGTGATCTCATGGGAGGACTTATGAGACAAGTATAGGGTCAAGTTTCTTTCATCGACCGTGAAGTCATCCTATCACCAGGAGTTTCATACCCTTCTAAAGGGGAGGTCTAGTGTAAGAGAGTATGGAATCCATTACAGGGCCCTTTTACTATATACTTCCGACCTATTGCTATATGAGGAGTCTAGGGAGAGAAATTTCAAGGAGGCTTTGAATCCAAAGATCCAGCGCCCGGTCACCACATTTATTCTGATGAAATATCATGAGGTGCTGGAAAGGGCAGAGGTCGTCGAGAGGAAATTGCCCAGAACCATTTCCACCCGAGAGGGGAGTCTTCATGATTCCCCATGAAGCAGAGCTGTGGTCTGGTGTTCCCAGTTTTCAGGGTAGAAGAGTTTCCTTTTGACCGGGGGTAGGTACCATCACTCAGCATCTCGTCTCACTAGGGGCAGAATCTCTCATGCCAATTCCAAGGGATCAGGCGCTTGTTTTTCTTGTTGAGGTCGAGGTCTTCAGCAGCAGGAATTCCCGACCACTTAGTGTAGTCATCATGCACTAGGTTTTTTGCTCAAGTTTCATCCATTGAAGTTGTTCTAGCAGAGGCATCAACAACATGTTACACCAGCAATAGATCAACAAAGGGTCGATGCGGCAGGCAGAGGACATCACCGTGACGCTCTTCGTCCTCAGAGATCAGAGCGCAGCCATGGTGACAGTTGTCATTACTGTTAGAGAGGCCATGGAGGAGGTCATGGTCAGCTTCATGCTTTAGCATTACTAATGCCAGGTGAGATAAACTTCGTTCAAGGTACCCTAATATTGTTTTATACCACGGTGTTTTCCTTGTTTGATTCAAGGGAAACACACTAATTCTTATCACCTACCCTTGTCCATGCCTTGGTACATGAGGTAGAGAGAATTCTAGTGCCCTTGGCATTGACTACGCTAGTTGGAGGTTGAGATGACTTGTTTGAAGTATGTTGAGACTGTGAGTTAGTGTTGGGGCATCACTGCTCTTGGGGATATTTCCTTTGTTTACTTTTACAATCATATTATTTCATCCTTGGAATGGATTGGTTGTTTTAGTTGCAGGCAATCGTGGATTTCTAAACCTAAGAAGTCTTTTTCATTGATGCAGATGGAGAGCCGGTGGTGTTTGTTGGCAAGTGAGACCCTCAGATGGCTCAGAGGCGTTTTGTGTACTAATCATCCATGATTACTTAGCTGATGTTGAGCTCTTCATAGATTCAACAGTTAGCGTTTCATAGAATTATAGAAGAGTACCCTAATGTCTTTCTAGAATAGGTTGAAGCGTTACCCCCTCGACGAGAGATCGAGTTTGGGATCGATCTCGAACTAGGACGTCTCCTATCTCCATGTCTTCATATAGGATGTCGTCTTATGAGTTATGAGATCTAAGTATACAACATGATTGCATGTAATAGTGCGGTTTTGCTCAGGTGAGTGTGTCACTGTGGGGTGGACCAGTTCTATTCGTAAAGAAGGCTGACGACATTTTGTAGTTGTGTGTCGATTATCATTGCATAAACAATGTAACACTAAAGAATCACTATCCTCTTCCGCGTATTGATGATTTATTCTATCAACTGAAGGGTGAGAGATTTTTCTCAAAGATCGACATGCGGTCAGGATATCATCATATGCGTGTGAAGGACGAGGATATACCGAAGACTGCTTTCCATTGTCATCATGGGCATTACGAGTTCATCGTAATGCTGTTTGGCTTGAGGAATTCTCGAACTATGTTCATGAGATAGATGAACGTTGTCTTCCGTGAGTTTATGGACATGTTCATGGTGGTTTTCATCAATGACATCCTTGTTTACTCTACGTCTAAGGAACGGAATTTAAAACATCTACACGCCATTTTGGGAGTTCTTTGTCAACATCAGTTGTTTGGGAAGTTGTCGAATTGTGATTTTTGGTTCGAGAAGTCCATTTCATGGGACATGTTGTGTCCCATTATGGAGAGGCTTTGGATACATCAATGATAGAGGCAGTTGTTTCTTGGGCCTCCCCCTTGACAGTGTAAGAGGGGTGAAGTTTCCTTCATCTCATAGGCTACTAAAGGAGGTTCGTAGCTGATTTCTATTGAGTTGCGACTCCTCGGATAGTATTGACCATGATTGATCGGGCGGTCATATGGACTGATCAGTGTTAGGATGATTTCGAGTATGTAAAGGTAAAGTTAGTAAGTGCTCACGTTCTTTGTCTTCCACTAGAGGGAGTTCAGTTTGATGTTTTCTTTCATGCTTCACATCTGAGGTTAGGTCGTGTTCTCATGCAGAAAATATCAGTAGTTTCTTATGGGTCTTGGTAGTTACATCCCCATGAATGTAACTATGCCACCTAAGATCTTGAATTGTCAGCTATGGTGTATTATTTGATTTTTTGGAGACATTACTTCATTGGTGAGCACTTTGTGGTTTTCACTGATCATAAGTGTTTGAGGTATGTTTTCTCCCATTGTGACTTGAACTTATGATAGCATCATTGGATGGTGTTCTTACAGTAATATGACTTCATGATATCACATACTCTTGGAAAGGGGAATGTTGTAGCTGATGTGATGAGTCGAAAGTCACGTAGTGATGTTGTGCATGAATCCAGCTATTCTAGGAGAGTAATTGGAGAACTTTCAGCATTACATCTTGATATGGGAGAAGTGGGGTGGTAGAGGTAGTCTTTTTAAGATGATGGTACATTCATCTCTAGTGTAGATGGTATAAGAGTCCCATTTGGGTGATCTATAGGTAGAGGTCTAGAGAGACCGAGTTTCTTGTGGCGATGCACCTGATGGGTGGTCTGAGGATGAAAAACATTGAGTGTTGTATCATGGAAGGATATTTGTTCATTTAAAAATGCATGAGAAGATTCTCATAGAGTTAAATAGTTCACCTTTAGCTGTGCATCTTGGTTTGACAAACATGTATCGATCCTTTAGGAGTCAGTTTTGGTATCTTGGGTTAAAGCGTGTAGTTACGGAGTTTGTGTCACGATGTTTGATCTACCAGAAGGTGAAGGCTGACCACCGTGTTCTTAGTGGTCTCTTCCAGCCATTAGATATTCATCTGTGGAAGTGGGAGGATATCACAATGGAATTTGTTACTAGTTTACCCCGAGCATAGGGAGGACATAATGCTATTTGCGAGGTAGTAGACTGTTTAACAAAATCATCCCACTTTATAGCAATCAATGAGTCGAGCTTAGTGGACGTTTTGTTAAGATAAAATCTAGAGTTGGTGGTGAGACTTCTTTGAGTCCCAAGGGCATTAATTTCTGATCGAGATCTTCATTTTACCACTATGGTGTGGAGAGGTCTCTAATATGCTTTTGGTTCCCAATTATGCCTTTGCACTTCTTTTCATCCTCAATTAGATGGTCAGACAGAGTAAACCATCCAACCTCTTGAGGACAAGTTATGCTCTTGTGTCATGGATTTTGGATGTTCATGGATGAGGCACTTACCCTTGGTGGAGTTTCCATACAATAATATTTTTCACTCCACCATCGGTGAGGCATCGTTTGAAGCCTTGTATGGTCGGCCTTTCTGTTCTCCGTTGTGTTCGAATGGGGTTGGAGAGGCAGCAATTCACGGACCAGAACTGTTAGAGAACACAACAGAGATTGTTCAGGTGATTCGTGAGAGGATGAAGAAAGTGCAAGATCATCAAAAATCATATTCTGATCAAAGGAGGATACAATTAGAGTTTTGTTTTGGGGATCACGTGTTTCTGAAGGTGACTCCCCTTCATGGCCAGCATAGGGTTGGTCATAGGAGTAAGCATTCTCCTAGGTTTGTTGGGCCTTTCAATGTGTTAGATCATGTTGGAGCAGTGGCATATCGAGTATCAATTCCCATGCAGATGAGTTAGATACATGATGTTTTCCATGTAACACAACGTGGTCATTATAATCAGGATGACTCTCACATCATCAATTGGGGAGGGATCGATGTTGATGATCATGCTACCTTGGAGGAGTGACCTGTAGAGATCCAAGACCACAAATATAAGGTGTTGAATGAGTGTTATATCCCTTTGTTCATGTCTTGTGGTGACACAGTGGCATGGAGGAGAGTTGTTGTGAATGTGTGTCATAGATACGTGCTCAGTACCCATAGTTGTTTGATGTTTAACTCTTTTCATGTATCTAGGTATCCTTTGTGGTTATAGACCATTCATGTTAATAGTATGGATTTATTTTTCAACTTATTGTGGCTTCCTCTCTTTTGGGAGGTAGCTTGATGGGTGGTTGTTCGGACCCTGTTTTGTTTTTCCTTTAGGTGGGTTTTGAGTTCTTGAGGATTAGAATGTTTTGAGAGGAATATAATGTAATGGCCCAAAACTATTTGGTCTATTATTTTGTGAAAAATAGGTGTATAAGGTGTTTTAGGAGTTTATGGTGACTTATTCCCAACACTTTTACAATTTTCCAATTCTATGAACAGTTTCATCGGTGGATAGTTCTATTTGTGCGGTCTATCAGTAATCTCTATTTTCCTTTGCCAAATTTCCAATTCTATAAACAGTTCCTTCAGTGAACCGTTCTATCGGGAACCTCAAACGATAACCTCTCTTTCCATTGACAAATTTCTACTTCTATGAACAGTTCCATCAGTGAATAGTTCTATCGGTAACCTCTAATGGTAACCTCTATTTCCTTTACAAAATTTCCAATTCTATGAACAGTTACATCAGTGAACAGTTCTCTCAGTAACCTCTAACGGTATCCTCTCTTTCCTTTTCCAAATTTCCAATTCTATGAAGAGTTCCATTGGTGAACAGCTCTATTAGTGTGGTCTAATGATAACCTCTTTTTCCCTTTTCCAAATTTTGAGTTTGTGAACAGTGTTTCCAAAACGGTGAGGCATATCGGTAAACTCTATTTCCTTTGCCAAATTTTGAGTTTGTGAACAGTGTTTCCAGAATGGTGATTTCTATCGTTAAACTCTATCAGTAACCTCTATCGGTAACCTCTATTTCCTTTCCCAAATTTTGAGATCATGAATAGTGTTTCTTGAATGGTGAGGTCTATTGGAAACCTTTATTTCCTTTTCCAAATGTTGAGTTCCTGAACACTGTTTCCATCTTCCTATAGTTTCTCCCCTTCAATGTTTCATATGATGTAAAAGGCATTCAAATCAATATTTTAAGGACTCTATGGCCGATTCAAAGGCTATAATTTCTATATTAATTTATCCTATGGATCTGGACATTTTTACTTGTTCAAACCACGTGGTTTAATTTGATCTACTTTTAATGGAAAACCTAGTGTATCTTAAACCACAGATCCGTTAAATATTCTAAAGTGACGAGATATCTTCCTCCCAAGTTCTTCCGCCTTGTTCTTGGCTATGAAAAGATAGAACCATTCATTCTATTCCATTGGAGTTGCGTAATCAGACTTCCCACCTAGGATTAGTTCCACACTATTTTTTTATGTAACCAAGCAGTATCGATCAATCTTTGATACAAGGTATGATCTATTTTAATCCTTTTGGGTTTGTCTCCTTCTTTTTCTCCTTTCTCTATAATGGTATGTAAACTCTATAATTGTAATGGATTTTTCTAGAGTTTCCAATGGTGCGGTCATACCGCAGCATCTTCCGGAGGATACAATTGTCACATGAGAGGGCGATTGTGATTCATTATGTTTGTTGTTCTTGTATAAAGAACGACAAGAACCATTTGAGGTAGGGGATTCATTTATTCTCTTTTATTTTATGTTCAACTGTATAGTTAGCATGTTTTCTTCCACTGGATCATAATGAAATTGAAATAATAAATATTTGTACCGGATAAACAAATAGATATCTATCAAATGTTATTGCCTCTTGTTTTACTAGATAGTGTGATATCTATGATTTCTTTGTATAGATGTTCGTTCATGATGGAAATTGGTAAACAATGTAAAACAGAATTAATTGATAACTGTTTGGATAAAGATAAAGTGGCATGTAAATTAATCTGGTTCTTCTTGTTGTAATTTTGAGGTGAATCAAAATGGTGCAGTAAGCATGTTTAATTATTTGTGATAACTTACTGTTTAGGTCTACCAATGTTGGAACCTATGAAAACTAAATTGGTTATTCCAATTTGGATTAAATAACTGGTGGTCTGATAAAAGATAACTCCTTGTAGGGTTCTAAGTTACCCTCCTGATTATTTAAGAGCTAAGAGGAAATTGATGTGATATTTGTTTTCCTACTTCTTCTGTTGTGATGTGAGCCAGGATGACTGTTGTTATATGTTGGGGCAGAAAGGCCTATTTATTGTGGAAGAAGTTGATGGAAAGAGTGGAAAGATGAATCAGTTTATGCATGTGGGTATGAGGGAGGACACATAGGATGTTGGAACGTGTTGGATGTGAATGTTGGGGTGCTTGTTGATCTTCTTGGTTGTTTATCTATTTTAGGTTCCCCTCTGCTCAAGGCTGCTAATTTTTTTCCCTCCTTTTGAAAGGGGAGAAGACGTGCAGGTTATGCCATGTACTTTCCATGTTTATCTTCTCAATAGAGGATGGGTATGTGCTCTTTCTATAGGTTAAAAAGACTCGACAGCTAGTCCCTCTACTCACCGTGTTGAGACCCCTTGTATTTAGTATCATATAATAGTTTTTTCTAAAATGCCTGGGAATATGGGAATGTGATGTTGTAAATAAATAATTGAATAAATGATCTTAACCCATGGGGTTTGGAGCTTACTAGGGTGCAATGATGAGGTTTTGATTTTAAGGAACAATGTAATTTGGGTGTGATTCAAATGAAATTTAATGAGGAATGTTTATTGGTTAATTAATTTATAATTAATTAATTAATGTAAATTGAAACTGTTAAAAAGGAAATGAAATAATGTATTAATGATTTTTAAATGGTCGTGTGCTTATAGGATACCTAGTCTTAAAAGTTTCTACCAGGATTCCAAGACACGTTAGCGGTAGTTGATTCAAATACTATGTTATTCTCACAGTGTTGTTGTGAGATATAGTATATTCTATACTTTTTGTGTTTCTATACACTACTCTACTCTATCAGTAAGGGAAAATGACACACCAGGGATTCTAAACCCTGGAGGGGTGGTTTCCCCATTATACCGGTGGGAGGATGAATGGTTGACTACTCCCTTTGGCCCTGCGTGCTTCTCAAGGTAGTCACTTATGCAGGTTGCCACAGCGGGTTGTTTCCCCATATATGTGTGTAGAGGGCTGTAATGGCTTCTGGTTATTAACACATATATATTCTGGATATAGTTTCCTATGGACTACTATAGGTGTAACATGTATAGGTTGTGATGGCTTGAGGATCTTTACTCAGTGTATGGGCTGTAATGGCTTGAGGTATAATACCTAAAGTATGATACACGTTATGTGGGCTATGGTGGATCCCAGAAATTACGTGGTCACATTACTTACGTGGACGTGGTGGTTTTTTTTGCATGAGGTGCATGTTGTGGTGCTTCGCCCAGGTGTCTACGGGAAAGCCTTTTTGTAGAGAGATGCTGAGGACGTGCAACGTTGGGGAAAATAGGCATACCAGTGGGGAACTAGTAGTGGGGTACCATTTATATTCTCTATTATATGATATACACTTGAATTCTTTACTTGGGTAGTGTAGCCTTGGTGAGGATAGGAACATAGTATACTTATTTAGGTGATGAGTTAGTGTCACTAGTAGTTCATAGTTCTTTAGCATGAATTTTGAAATTTTTCATGAGAGGATATGGGGAATATCATACTATGTATTCGTTTATACTCACCCTATGTATATATAAAAAGATTTACTTGTCACTTGGAGAAGGTTGGAGATTAGGCTGGTTACTACTAGCTTGCGGTTGCATGAGCTATTTGGGCTACGTGGTTATAGCCATTTTTACTTCCTTTTGGGTACTTATAGTTTTCCCCATTCGGTTGTAGTAGTCTTTCATGACATTACATAAGTGAACCTAGGTATTCATTTATATTTTAGTCTGAGTGGGAGTTGGTTGGTTCCTATCTTATCTCTCACTACCGAATGTGTTCTCTCAGAGGGTAATGCCTCCATCTGTGTGTTTAATTTTCCCTCGGTGCTAGTCGCCAATCCGGGGCCAACTAGAGGAGGGACTCGGGGGTCATTATCTCCCTTCTCACATTTTCGGCCAAGGATGGGTACACTTTGTGTTGAGGGGGTTGTGACTGAGTGATATCAGAGGCTAAGTTGAGAGATAGGATGGAGTTTGGAGTTAGGTACAGGTGATGATTCATGGGTTGGTAGGTAAATAGTATCATTCATGTTTAGCAAGTAATTAAACACTGGATATCGGTTAAGACATAGGCGTTTAGGGCCCCATATGATATGTTGTAAAGACCTCTAATTTTACAATGGCTATTGAACAAGGTGATTCTATTTGTAGGGTAGAGACCCAGGAAAGGATCATCCAACATTCTTCTTTGTGTCTAGGATTGAATGGGTAGACCTTGGGATATGTTAACCTAAAATGAATAAAAAATTATTAGATAATTAATTAATGTCGAGTCTTCCATATTCTAGGTTTGAGAGCTCTAACTATTTGTTATTTTTTTCTAGTATGGCTCCAGGTCGACATCCTCATTAGGATCAGATAGAATATGTCCAGCAGGTTGTGCCATCAAATCGCAGTCGGGTAGAGGTTAATGATGATGACACTTGGAAGAGGACACTCCGAATGTTTCAGCACCAGAGTATGCAGAATTATGAGGGCTCTGTTTCTGATGCAGCCACATAAGACTTGATGGAGTAGTTCGAGATAGCCTTCAATTCGTTAATTACTCGGAATGAGCACTGGGTGTCCTTGGTTGTGATGATGCTGCGTGGAGCCATGAGGCAGCTATGGTTCTTGTTCCTCGGGCATTATGAGGAGTCATTGATTTCATAGGAGGAGTTTGAATACATGTTTAGGGTCGAGTTTCTTTCTTCGACCGCGAAGTCATCGAGTCACCAAAAGCATATTACCATTCGACAGGGGAGCTCTAGTTTGTGAGAGTTTGTAATCTATTTCAGGAACCTTTTATGATATGCTTCAGACCTATTTCCAGATTAGGAGGCTAGGGCGAGGCTTTTCTAGGAGGTTTCGCATCCAAAGATCTAGCACCAGGGCATCCCATTTATGTTGAAGACATATTTTGAAGTCCTGGAAAGGGCAGAGGTCACCGAGAGGACTTTGGCCAGAACCATATCAACCTGAGAGGGGAGTCGTCATGATTCCTCACAAAGCAGAGTGGTGTTCCAGGGTTCCTGGTTTTTAGGGAAGAAGAGTTTCTACTCATCCGAGGGTAGGTCCCATCACTCATCATCTCGTTTCTCATGAGGAAGAAGCTCTCAAGACTATGACAAGGGATCCGTAGCTTGTATGATGTATGTAGAGACTGTGAGTTAGTGTTGGGGAAGCACCACTCCTGTGGAGATTTCCTATGTTTACGAATAAAACCATATGATGCCATCCTTAACAAGGATTGGTTGTATTCGGTGCAGTCTATATTGGATTTCTTTACGAAGTAGGTTGTTTTTGTCAATGCGTATAGAGAGTCAGTGGTGTTTGTTTGAGAGAAAGACCCTCATATGGGTCAGAGGTGTGTTACATCCTTATCATCCATGATGGTTGAGATGATGTTGAGTTCATTAGAGGTTAAACAGTTGGCATTTCCTAGGATTGTAGAAGAGTGCCCTGATGTCTTTCCAGTAGAGGTTGTAGCGTTACCCCCTTGAGGAGAGATCAATTTTGGTATCAAGATACAACCAGGAGTGTCTCCTATTTCCATGTCTCCATATATGATGACCCCTTCTGAGTTATGAGAGCTACATATACAGCTTGATTTTCTATTACAGTGCGTTTTTGTTTTCTCTGACTATGTCACTGTGGGGTGCACCAGTTCTATTCACAATGAAGGCTGATGATAGTTTGGGGTTTTTTGTCGATTAACATCGCTTAAACAAAGTGAAAATAATGAAATACTATCATCTTCCTCATATTAATTAATTATTCTATCAACTGAAGTGTTCAAGCTGGTTCTAAAAGATTGAAATGCGGTAAGGATATCATCAGATGCGTGTGAAGTATGTGGATATACCAAAGAATTATTTCTCTTATCGTCATGGGAATTATGAGTTCATAGTAATGTCGTTCGGTGGGTCGAATGGTCCGGCTATGTTCATGGGATTGATGAACATTGTGTTCTATGAGTTCCTAGACAAGTTTTTGGTGGTCTTCATCGATGACATCCTTGTGTACTCCATGTCTGAGGAAGAGCATGTCGAACATCTAAACACATTTTTGGGTGTTCTTCATCCACATCAGCTATATGGGATGTTTTCAAAGTGTTATTTTTAGTCACGAGAAGTCTGTTTCTTGGGATTTTCTATGTCCCATAATGGAGTAGTTGTGGATCAATCAAAGATAGAAGCTTTTGGGTCTTGGGAAGCCCCCCAGAGAGTGTTAGAAGTGCGAAGTTTCCATGGTCTCGTAGGCTACTACAAGAGGTTCATAGCTGATTTTTCTCGAGTTGTGACACCTATGACAGCATTGACCAGGAAGGATTAGGCGTTCATATGGTCTGATCAGTTTCATGAAGCTTTCTAGTATCTAAATTATAAGCTAGTAAGTGCTCCCATTCTTTGTCTTCCAATAGAGGGAGTACAGTTTGATGTTTTCTAAAATGCTTCCCATTTGGGGTTAGTTGTGTTCTCATACAGAAAATATCCGTTGTTTGTTATGGGTCTCGGTAGTTACTTCCCCATGAATGTAATTATGCCACCCAAAATCTTGAACTGGCAGCCCTTGTGTTTTCTCTGATCTTGTGGAGACATTACATCATTGGCGAGTGCTTTGTGGTTTTCACTGATCATAAGAGTTTTAGGTATGTTTTCACATAGCATGACATGCACTTATGACAACATCAGTGGATGGAGTTCTTATAGGAATATGACTTTGAGATATCATATACACTTGGAATGGGGAATGTTGTAGCTGATGTACTAAGTCAAAAGTAAAATAGGGATGGTGTGTGTGAATCATGTTATTCCTGGAGAGTAATGGAAGAACTGTCTGCATTACATCTTGATATGGGAGAAGTTTGGGGCAGAGGTTGTCTTATTCTGATGACATTACTGTCATCTCTGGTGCTGATGGTGGAAGAGTCCCCATTTAGGGAACTAGAGGTAGAGGTCTGGAGAGACCGAGATGCTTGTGGAGATGCCCCTGATGGTTGTTCTGAGGATGAAAAACGCCGAGTGTTGTATCATGGAAGGATATTTGTTCCTCTAAAAATTCAAGATATGGTTCTCAGAGATTTTGATATTTCACCTTAAGTAGTGCATCCAGGCTTGACAAAGATGTACCAAGCCTTGAGAAGCCAGTTTTGGTGGTCTGGGCTGAAACATGCAGGTGGGGAGTTTGTGTCACGATGTTTGGTCTGGCAGAAGGTGAAGGTCGAACACCATGTTCCTAGTGGTCTGCACCACCCATTAGATATTCCTTAGTGGAAGTGGTGGGACATCTCAATAAACTTTTTTATCGGTTTACCTTGAGCTCAGGAAGGACATGATGCTATTTTGGTGGTAGAGGATCGTTTAACAAATTCTGCAAAATTTTAAGTAATCAAGGAGTTGAGCTCAGTGGGTGTTTTCTCAAGGAAGTATCTGGAGGAAGAGGTGAGACTTCATAGATTCCCAAGGTTGATCATTTCTAATCAAGATCCTCATTTTACCTCTAGGGTTTGGAGAGGTCTCCAGCATTGTTTTGGATCTCAATTATGCCTTAACACTACTTTTTCAGCCACAAACTGATGGTCAAGAAAAAGAGAACCGTACAGACTCATGAAGACATGTTACACTCTTGTGTTCTAGATTTTGTAGGTTCATGGATGATGCACATACACTGGTTGGAGTTTGCAGACAATAATAGTTTTCAATCCCCCACCAGTATGGGGCCGTTTGAATCCATTCATGTCCAGCCTTTCCATTCTCCATTGTTCTATACTACAGTTGGAGAGGGAGAAATTCTTAGACCGGAACTGGTGCAGAACACAATAGAGATGGTTCAGGTGATTCATGAGAGAATTAAGGCAGCACAAGATCTTCATAAATCATATATTGACCAAAATAGGAAACCTGTAGAGTTTGTTGTTGGGGATCATGTGTTTCTGAAGGTGACTCCATGTCATGCGCAGCGATGGTTTGGTCATTGGAGTAAGCTTTCTCCCATTTTTGATGGTCCTTTCAAATTGTTATCTTGTGTTGGATCAGTGGCATATCATGTAGCACTTCCCCCATAGATGAGTCGGATACATTTTGTTTTCCATGTATTACATCTCTTTCATTGTCTTCATGATGACTCTCAAGTCATCAATTGGGGGGAGATCGAGTTTGATAATGATGTGACCTTGGAGGAGTAACCTGTGTAGATCCAAGACCACAACGGGAAGGTGATGTGCAAGCAATCTATCCCCATGGATCGTGTCGTGGGGCGATACAGTGGGATGGAGGAGAGTACCTCGGAACATCAGTCACAGATACGTGCCCAATACCCAGAGTCGTTTGATGTTTAACTCTTCTCATGAATCTATGTAGCCTTTGTGGTTGTAGACCATTCATGCTTATAGTATGGAATTTTTTTATTATTGTAGCTTCCTCTCTTTTGAGATGTATCTCAATGGGTGGTTGTTCAGACCTCGTTTCATTTTCCCTTTAGGTGGGGTTTGAATTCTCGAGGACAAGAATGGTTTGAGAGGTATATAATGTAATGGACCAGACCTCTCTGGTCCATTCCTTTGGGAAAATCAGGTGTATGAGGTGTTTCCAGAGGTTAGGATGACTTATTCCCAACACTTTTCCAATTTTCTAATTCTATTAATAGTTTCATCGGTGAACATTTCTATTGGTGAGGTCTATCAGTAACCTCTATTTTCATTGGAAAATTTCCAATTCTATGAAGTTTTCCATCGGTGAATAGTTCTATCAGTAACCTCTAATGATATCCTCTCTTTCCTTTGCCAAATTTACAATTCTATAAACAGTTCCATCAGTGAATAGTTATATTGGTAACCTCTAACAATAACCTCCCCTTATTTTTCCAAATTTCCAATTCTATTAACAGTTCCATCAGTGAATAGTTCTATCAGACACCTATAATGGTAACCTCTCTTTGCTTTTCCAAATTTCCAATTCTATGAACAGTTCAATCATTGAACATTTCAATTGGAGAGGTCTAATGGTAACCTCTTGTATTCCATTGCTAAAATTTTAGTTCATGAATAGTGTTTCCAGAACAGTGAGGTCTATCGGTAACCTCTCATTATTTTTCCAAATTTTGAGTTCGTGGACAGTGTTTCCAGACTGGTGAGGCTTATCGGAAACCTATATTTCCTTTGACAAATTTTGAGTTCATGAATTGTGTTTCCAAAATGGAGAGGTCTATCAGTATCCTCTATCGGTAACCTCTATTTCCTTTTCCAAATTTTTACTTCAGGAACAGTGTTTCTAGAATGGTGAGGTCTATCGGAAAACTATTTTTCCTTCGCCAAATTTTGAGTTCATGAACAATGTTTCCAACTTCTTACTATTTCGCACCTTTTAGATTTACATTGATGTAAAATTCATTTAATGCCATATTTTATGGATTATAAGGCCTATAAAATGGCCATAACTCTATATTAATTTATCTTAAGGATCAGAATGTTTTTACTTTGTCAAACCATGTGGTTTAACGCGATCTGCTTCTTATGGAAAACCTAGTGTATCTTAAACCACCACTCCGTTAAATCTTTTAAAGTGATGAGATATATTCCCCCTAGTCCTTACTCATTTTTCTTGGATATGAGACGCTAGAACCTTTCATTCTATTCTGTATGAGTTTCATAATCAAAAATTCCTCCAATGATTGGTTTAACTCTATTTTTTTAATGCAACCAAGCAGTATCGATCAATCTTTGATATAAGGTATGATCAATCATTATTCTTTTGGGTTCGTCTCCTTCTGTTTATCCTTTTCCCGTTATGGTATGTGATCCCCATAATTCTAATGGACTTTTCTGCGGTGTCCGTTTGTGTGGTCATACCGCAGCATCCTCGAGAGCATATAGTTGTCAAGGGAGGGGGTGATCGTGATTCTTTCTATGGATTATTCTTGTATATAGAACGGAAAGTACCATTTGAGGTAGGGGATTCATTTCTTCCCATTTATTTTATATGTAACTATATAGTTAGCATTTTTTATCCTACTTTATCATAGTAGAGTTGACATAATAAATATTTGAACCAAATAAATAAATTGATATCGGTCGTATGTTATTGCCTCTAGTTTTTCTATATAGTTTGATATCTATGCTTGTTTCATATAGTTATTCATTATTGATGGAATTTGGTAAACAATGTAATCAAGAATTAATTGATAATTGTTTGGCTATAGATAAGGTGGAATGTAAGTGAATATGGTTCTTTTTGTTGTAATTTTGATGTTAATAAAAATTTTGCTGTAAGATTGTTTCATTATTATTTATTTCTTACTATTTAGGTTTCAAAAAGTAAGGACCTATGATTAATAAAGTGGTTAATCCAAGATGGATTAAAGAACTAGTGGATTGTTAAGAGATAATTATTTTTATGGTTCTGAGTTACCCTCTTTATTGTTTAAGGTCCAAGAGACAATTGATGTGATGTTTGTTTTCCTATAACTAGTGTTGTGATGCGAGCCTGGTTGGCTATTGTGATATGTGCGGGCATGAATTCCTGTTGATTGTGGCAGCCATTTCTACCTAGAGTGGCAAGATGCATAAGCTTATGTATGTGGGTGTCAGGGAGGACACAAGGGATGATGAAACTGGTTGGATGTGAATGTTTTGATTCTTGCTGATCTTATTGGTTTCTTATCTGTTTTACATTCCCCTCTGCTCAAGGTACATGGTTTTCCTTCCCTCCATTTGAAATGGGAGAAGACGCGCGGTGTATGCCATGTGCTTTCCGTGTTTAGCTTCTCAAGGGAGGATGGGTCTATACTCTTACTATAGGAGGCAAAGACTCGACAGGTTTTCCATCCAATCACCTTTTTGAGACCTCTTGTGTTTAGTAGGATAGAAGTTTTTTCTATAATGACTAGGAATATGTGAAATTAATGATTTAGGTAAATAATTTAATAAATGATGTTAACCCTTGGGGTTTGGATCTTTCTGGGGTGCAATTTTGTGGTTGTGATTTTAAGGAACATCGTACTTTGGTTGTGATTCTAATGAAATGTAATGAGGAATGATTATTGGTAAATTAATTTTTAAATAATTAATTAACGTAAAGTGAAACTGAAAAAAGAGAATAAAATATTGTACTAAATCTATTTAAATGGTTGTGTGCTTATAGGATACCTAGTCTTAAAATCAGCAGCCCAGAGTTCAAGAGACGTTTGTTGCAGTATATTGTAAGACTAGGTTATTCCCATAGTATGGTTGTGATATATAGTATATTATATACTTTTTGTTTTTCTATATGCTACTCCACCATGTTAGTAAGTGAAACTGACACCCTGTGTATTCTGAGCCCAAGGGGGTGTTTTCACCAACGTTCCTGTGGGAGGATGAATGGCTGACTACCCCCTTTGGCCCCACTATCTTCCCTTGGTAGTTACTTGTGCTAGTAGGCACAACATTTAGTTTTCCACATATATGTGTGAAGAGGGTTGTAATGTCTTGTGGTTATTCACACAAATATATTTTGGACATAGTTTCTTATGGACTACTATAGGTGTAACATGTATAGGTTGTGGTGGATTAAGGATCCTTACGCGGTGTACAGGCTGTAATGGTTTGAGGTAAAATACCAAACGTATGATACATGTTATGAGGGATTTGGTGGCTCCCAAAAACTACATGGTTACATTACTTATGTGTATGTGGTGGTTTTGTTGCACAAATTGCATGTTGTGGTGCTTCACCCAGGTGTCTGTGGGAAATCCTTTTTAGGATAGAGATGCTTAGGACGTGCAATGTTTGGGAAAAGTGGAAAACAGTGGGGAAGTAGTAGTGGGGTACCATTGATATTCATTATTATATGTTATAATCTTGTATGCATTACTTGGTGAGAGTATCCCTGATGAGGCTAGGAACATAGTATACCTTTTTAGGTGATGAGTTAGTTTCACTTTTTGTTCACTGTGTTTTAGCATGCTTTCAGTACTTTTCCTTGAGAGGCTACCAAGAGGACCCAACTAATTATTCTGTTATACTCACCCTATGTATATATAAACTACTTTTCAGGTCACTAGGAGCAGGATGGAGGCCAGGATGGTTATGACTAGCATGCGGTTGTTGGAGCTGTTCGGGCTACGTGGTCACTGACCTTTTTACTTTCTTTTGGGTACTTGTAGTTTTCCCATTTCCTTTGTAGTAGTTTTGCATGACATTAAAAATGTGCACTTCAGTTTTCTTTTATATTTCAGTATAATTTGGAGTTGCTTGGTGCCTATATTATCTCTCCCTTCCGCATGTGTTCTCTTAGAGGGTAATTCCTTCCATGTGTGTTTTTACTATACCCTCGATGCTAGTCGCCAACCCGGGGCCTATTGGAGGTGGGACTCAGGGGTCATTATCTCCCTTCTCACATTTCCGGCCTAGGAAGGGTACACATTGTGGGGAGGGAGTCATGAAAATATTAACAGGGGAATAAAATGATTACAATAGAACATTTAATTTTTAAGCAATATGAAATAATATCATGGTAGATCATAGTAAATAGAATCCCATTGTAAAAAATAAAAGGAGGGCCCTGGGATTTCATGTAATGGATCATGTCACCATGAAATTATCACCATGGAAAGAAGGTATGATTCTTATAAAGAAGTGAAATAAAAGGCTAATTTCTGTCCAGACATATTTTATTTTTTCGAGAATTGGATTTGTGGCATATATTTTGTCTTTCTCTCCCATCCTCTCTAATGTGCATGTTGTCTCTCATGATTTGATGTTGAGGAAGAAACTGTCATACCGAACTTACATACCCACCACCGTGTAGATATATATTTAAAAAAATTTGAAGTGAAAATTATATTATTTCATTTAAATTTGAATAATACATTGTGAAAAATTCAAAACATGAAATTAAAAATCAAAAATAAATGTTAAAAATAGTAGCATAAAACTATTTACAATATAGGTGATTACTATAATCATGAATCCAGTCTATTATAAATTGAAAAAAATGCCATTTTAAAAATTAAAGATAAATTTTGATGAAAATAATAATAAAGGGAACATAATATTTATAAGAAATATTCGGATAATTTAAATGATATTATATGCTAGAATAATCTAACACACCATTATATATGAATATATTTTTTCACAAAAAAATAAAATTTTCATGTCCATTTATTTGAATGAAATGAAAAACTAAATTTCACCAAGATATATTATATTATTAATAATATTAATATTGAAATATTTATAAAAAATATAGTAAGTTAATAAATATTAACCAACTAAAAATGATTTCCTTTAGAGGATAAACAATCTATATGATTTAACAATAAATATTTTTTTAATTGATTTATTTATGTGTTGTGTAGTTTATCATAATATATCAAATCAGAGGCATTTAATATGTTTCATTATAATATATTATATTTAAATATATTGAACATTAAATTTTCATTAATTTATTTAGTAATCTATTGAAAATAATAATTATAACACTTCATGTTTAAAAACATCATTATTAAATAAAATATTTTTTTCCTTATATTTTTAATTCTTATTTAATAGAATAATTTATTAATTATAAAATTTGAATATAATAAATTGAACATAATTTTTGAATCCACCCCTTAAAATTTAGTTTACATTGACTTTTTGTGTCTTTTCTAAAAAATTGATTTTCCATCGAATATTAAAAGATACTATTTGTACAGAAATGATAGAATTTATGAATTTATAATTTTTTCCACAAGACACATAAATTTATAAAATATTTTAATTGTTCAGTATATATTCATTTATAAAAATTATATATTTTAGACTAATATTATTATCTATGAAATGATATATTAAATATTTTATAACATAAAAAACATATCATTTTAATTCAAAATTGGTGTTCAACAATTTCATTTAATAAAACATTTCATTGGTTATATTCTACTTTGGAATACTTTTTAAAAAAAATATTTTATTTTTTTACAAGAAACTTATTTTTATCATGAAAACAAAAATCATTAAAAATTATATAATACAAATATATAGTTTGTTTAAAATAACACTTTTTCCAAATAATGGTTTTTTAGGTGTTATGGGTATAATTTGTAAAATTATGTATTCTAAAAAATAATGAATATTTTTTATAAAATTATTTATAAATGTGAAAAAAATTACTTAGGTAATAAGGCCAATCATTATGTATTTCATCAAAATTAATTATTGTTGGTAAAAATTAATTAATATAGAAAAAGTGAATTATGGTAAAAGACAAAAATAGGGGAAGCATAAAATCACCCAATGATTTCATAAAAATTTATTTTTGAGATGATTACTAAAATTAGAATTTCAAAAATTCCATTAATTACAACCTTTTTTTCCTCTTAACATTTAATATTATCATCCCTTTATTGAAAACTAAGGATTGTTTACAAATATTCCATTTTACTATACATATAAAAGTGCATTATATACAACAAATTTATCAAACCACTAAAAACAATTACCCCATAAAAAATTTCATATTATATCTTCAACCCTCTCACCACTTTCAAAAAGTATTTTCATATCCAGAATACTATGGTAAGGATCCATAAGGTGATACCAAACTGAAAAATCCAAAAGGAAGATGTAGTGCTCTCTCCAGAACTCTCTTTGTCAATTTTATTTAAAGTCCCTTAAACCTTTCATATTTAATGAAAGTGTGATAACAAAATTATTAATAATATTTTAAAATGTTATTATAATACTAGAATAAACATTTTATAACCTCATTCCAACCATCCAAAAAAGTAAAATGTTGCATTTGTTATGTGTAGAGTGTTTCCTCTATAAAAAAACATGATACATTTTTCATAGAAACCATACATATGAGGATAAAATGGGTTATCAAATGAATAAATATCATTTTTAAAACATTATTATTACTATACAATTATAAAACAATTCCTACCTCCATTACGTTTTATATAGAAAAACACATCCCTTGTGTGTACGTACATATTACAACCTCGATGAATATCTCATATATTGTATTTAACTGCAGAATTTTATGATTTATAGAAAAATTGTAAAATAATATTTACCACAATAAAATAGTATTTTTATTATTCTATAAAAATGTTATTATCCCAAAGATATCTATTTTTAACCATGCTTACCCATCTGTTATTGTATGTTCATGTTTTGGTCAGTCAAACTATATACGTCAAATCGGAAATATAATAATATCATGTTTCAATAAGAGGACATAGATATTATTATTATATCATATAAATATTTCAATTAATATTTAATTTTATTTTTATAATTTTTAAATTCAAAATAAAACACAATAATTTAGATACCAAGGTATTTTCATTTAAAATAATTGAAACATGATCATAGATGATTTCATCATGGAGGATATTAAAAAAACTCTCAAAGAGTGAAATTATAACTTTATAAATAATTTTAAATCATATATTCTAGTACAAATTATGATTTTTTTAATGGTGAAAATTGTTGTAATAATGAATAAAAGAACAATAATAGGAAAAAAGTTCAAAACAATTAGGATTACTCACACCAGATATTGAAAATGGGATATAAAAAACTAATAGAAATTTGGAGATTAATTATATATGATGTATAGAAAAATATAGAAATATATATATATATATACTTGTGTGTGTGTGTGTTTGTGTGAATAATTTTAAAAAATACGTGATTTTCTTTTATAGTATTCTTATACAAGCGATTAAATCATTTTTGTGGAATTCCTAAATTAAGGCAAGGGTCTTTTGTATCTAAATTTCAATTTATCAGGATATTATGTGTATTTAGAAAATTTTACATTTATTTTAGTATATATTGGTCACGGATTTAATATATAATAATTCTAATTAAAATTATGAGATTTAATAATCTATCAAATTTTTTACCTTCAATAGATTTCAAATTCCAGCAAATAAGCCATTGTAATGGTTTTTTTACATCAATTTCTATTCATTGATTTTATATTTTTCATCTCTAGAGTATTTCATATAATCACAATAATTTAAACATAATTATTCTATTATTTTCTATTTTCTATTTGTTTTTTAACATCCTATCCAAGGATCCTCTAAAACGGTGCCTTGATCTTGTTTAGCAACTAGCATCTAAGGCACCTATATATACACCATAGGAAGTTGACCAGCTGTGGGGGTCTAAAGTGGTGTGAAAATAACTTTTGGATAAGTAATAAATATAGGCGAAGAACCCATAAATAATGTTAGTGGATTTCAAATATAACTTACAATCAATAAAAATGATTAAATAATCATTTCTGAACATGCTAATAAGTACTTTTGGCATACATATAGATGGTAATAAATGGATAGAACTAGATTGTCAAGTAGAAAAAAAGTATTCCAACTCTAAAAGGAAACTTGATTACATGAACATACTCTACTCCATATCTCCCATGTCGATTCCCATTCCATAAATGAAAAAAATAATAATTAAATTGTAGACTATGATCCCAATCGTTAAACAATGAGGTATATTTGGGTACCAAATGGTGGTGCAAAAAGGTGTTAGATATATTCATGAGGCTACTACAAACTCTTTAAAATGAAAATATATACATGTGTATAAAAAACATTATGTGTAGGTATTATAATAAAGTAATGTACTAAAATAAATAAATGTAACCCAGGTCAGTCTTGGTCATCGATGTATAATCATAATAATCACATAAGGTTTTCATTATGTGAATATGGGTACGATCACATGAATATTTATATAATTATAGTAAGTGGAATTTTTTATTCATTTATATAATCCCTAAAATCTATGTGTGGTGATAATCATATAATTTCCTACATGTTTCACGATATAAAAGACTTAAAAAGCATTGGAATTCTAATTATCAACCAACTGAGATATATTTCATTTAGTGTAGGAGCCCGTCATTGAAATTTTGTATTAGGAATGAAAATATCACCCAAGTCATCTTAGAATATAATTAAATTTAACCTATGATCCCATATAGGTTATTCTATATCAGGAACCCATTTATCTTCAAATATGTCTTGTGATTTATATGACCACAGATCCCATCCAAGGCATTCCATGTATGGAACCTATGTATCTTTCATGGAATTCTATATTTTAATTGATAATTTGAGCCCATTATTGATGGTGCATATGAGAAACTTGAGTATTTATCAAGGTTTAATGTCACTCATCTTCCCTATTATATCAACTAAGGCATTCCTATTTTAGAATCCAATGTTCACTCAAGTCACAATGTACTAGTGCAGGTAGTTCACATTCTAGACATTAATCTTAGAACCTGAAAATTAAATCATTCCATAAAAATATTAATAATGCACTTTTAACTATTATATTATAATTTCCAAAGGTTTTCATTCTTTATAGATTAACCAAAATATCTTAATAATGTTTTTAGTTACATATGTAAAGATTCATTTTACTAAAAATGTAATATGATACTCACATTTAATTAACACCCCTTTTAACATTGGAACACAACACACCTCAATGTGGACATTTAAGTATACATTTCATATTATACATTAGTCCATTTATTAAACAATAATCATCAAATGATAACATGTGTAGTTAAAGGAATCATAGGATCAGTTTTTTCAAGTTGATGTTACATCCCTCCAAACATTTTTTGGTTGTAGTGGAGAGCATGCATTGGGGTCCTACTGAAATGGTGGAAGAGTTTGGGAAAAATAAACATAAGGTATTGAGGAAAAACGTTTCAATTTTACCAATTTGGTGAGTTTCATGGTTTCTTTGTAGGATTTTATAAACCGTACACCTAACCATCTTCCAATACTAGTTATGTTCCACTACCATTACATGGCTGGTTCATGGTTTTAGAAAATTGTGTGTAGTCTATGTATCCCCTCAAAAGACACTATATAGACTTTCACATGGTCTACCCTTTGGAGATGCAGAATTAAAACAATTATGTCCCTATACAATTAGGATTCACGGTTTGTGCCACAACGTTATCCTTAATAGTGTGCCAACTATATTCCCCCATTTGTTCCCTCCAAACATGAGTTTTTGGAAGCACCGTTCTTATAAAACTCATTATCAATATTAATAGGGATGTTATCCCTAAAACAGTTACAAAATCATGATTTTTATGTTTATAAATGTACAGATTTAAATTATAAGTCTCAAGTTGATATTCAATCCATCTACTGACGAGAATATCATTTTTTTTAAACATTGACCAGCAAAAATCATGGGACCTCAGAATATCTCCACCTTAGAAGTCCTCTTCCATTATAATCCTTGGAGAATAATGAACACATCACTAAACCTACTCAGGTCATGAATTTATACTCAATGGGTCGCATTGGGCTACCAATTCCAAGCATTCCTCCAATAATTACATTAAATATACAACTAATGCGTCACATAACTCTATCCAACACTTATAACCATTAGCAAATAATTAATACGGAACTTATGTAATGTTGTATAACATAAGACAATATCAGGTTTTTATATATTTTATAAACCATTCTATAGTGATCCTATCCATTGTTTCGATATTTCCCATAGACAATTATGAATCACAGTTCTCCCACCATTAAAATTACATATTTATGAAATTCTTTAGTGTCCTAGAGATACTCATGGCTCCTTATCAATTTAACAGTTTTATTGAATTCCAATCAACCAAGGTCAATCTAATTTTGTAAGATTTATCTTGAAAATACATTTTCAAACATAAAAATTCAATTGTTTCACCCCAATAACATTCTATAAATTGTTCCTTATTAATTACATTTTAGTATATAATAAAATCTAATGAAAATTATTCTAGTCTAATAATTTTTAAAAATATCAGCTTCACAGCTGATGCATCACTAACACCATATTCTAAATACTTATCACAAGGTGTACCAAGATTGATCAGAGAATTCCCATTAAACCATATACCCAAAATTCAGTGAAGTCTCTTTATTGAACTATAGCCCAAAATAATATAACATTCTATTATAGCACCATCACTAACTCAATCCAAATCCAACTTTCTAGGATTTTCAGAAGCTACTCTAAGGTTAAGGCCTTTATATGTATTTCATCCAAATCCATAATAGTTCATGTACCAAGAATAAACCAAGGATTCCATAAATATATCATTTCATTTATTAATAGGTATGTGATATATAAAACTATCGTCATGTGATATGCCTCGAGGTCCCATAACAATCGCACATGAGGGTATCCAATTAGTGATTATTGTGTCACTCCCCAAAATAAGAGTGCCCATGTCATCAGACCAATGAAAATTAAACAAATTACTACTAACCAATGATAGATATAATGGATGTATTGGCTAAGAAACCACTCTTCATATGTGCTAATGTGAACATCACTCATCACCTGTTCTCTCTCCTCAAGAACAGTTTCTATGATGTTCACAGATTTCATGTTATAACGAGGGTCACCACGCTTAATGGGACACCAGAATACAGTACCTTATATGGAATATTTTTTTCTTCCCTCAATAAGAGCTCAAAATGTTTTCATCCATCAACCCAAAAAATTAATTTAGTAAGATATCTCATTGTTTTTAAAACACTCTCTCAGCGTGTTAATTAGGACTTCAAAGTATGGATGTTATCACTTCTAGACAAGGAGTGCACTTATATTTTTATCTATAGACATGCATAGATTCCTCCATTTAATGACCACTTAAAAATAGGATATATTTTCCATTAACAACACATGAAACCATCTCTACTGAAGATTCGGGTCATGGTACTCCCATGGTTCAACAACCTCACATTACCTATATTATTTCAAAATTATTTTATCTCACAGGGTTCTTGGTTTAATTACCCCATGTTCGGAGTAACAATGCATGCATGAATAACTTCTTTGAAAAAAAAATTCCTTAGTTAATACCATTCAATAAACAAATGTTAAACTTTATATTTTTCTCGTGTAAAGATATTACAAACTAACTTATCATTTTCACTATGTGTACATTCTCAAAACACGTTGTTCGAGAACTATCTCCCACTCCAATTGTATGTCCATAATGAAGGCTAAACTGACCATGAAACATACAATGTTAGTATATAACATGACCTTATATCCCCTGGAACCCCACTTCAATATCAGACACCTACATATGATATGATTAATTGAATTACCACCCACCAAAATTTAGTTAATTAGAAAACAAATTCTTCTATAACACAAACATTAGTCAACTAGGTTAGGTGCCAAAAAATTCATTCCCAATGAATCCAATTTCTATATCAATGAACCCAAGGAGCTTAATTCAATACCTAGATATCCCAATAACATTAATTAAAAATTAAATCATCTTTTCTACATTAGTCTCAAAATGAGCATAAAGAAATGCTCATTTCCATTAAGAAAAAGGTAATACATGGGAAAACCTCTATTGTTGGTCACACTATAAAAAACAAAAAGATGGCCTACAATGTTTTGAGTCAAATTTGGGGGTATCTAGGTCCATCCACATTAAACAAAGCTTATTAAAATAATAACCACAACTCACTTATTTTTCATTATTCCACATCATTTAATGCACCCATAAACTCTCTCTGAAGTTGATAGGATGAAGGAAAGGTAAATATATCACCAAATTATAACGGTCATATACTGTTAACTGAGGTTCCATGTAATAAATTTTTTTCCATCTACCTACCTTTCTGAGATCATTTCTGATAACACACATAAGGGAGTTATTCTTAGATGTCCACAACATCAATGTAAAAGGTAAAGGGCATAACACTCATCGGGTATCAACATGAGATAATACACCCCCATGGGTAAACTTTACATACAACCAAAATCCTATAATGGGTTTCATTTCATCATCTAAAACTCAAATATAACTAAAATGATCACACAGATATCACTTTTCATTTCAAGGGACTTGTCAACAGAGTCTATATGTTTTCTCATTTCTAAGGGCATTACCACAATGGGATAATCCCACAATTCGATATAGGAAATCATAATTTTAATCCAGATTCATGTCAAAGTACACATCGATCAACCATATTTATATTAGGTTCAAGAAACTATGAGAATGAATCGAAATAATATCTATTAAAAACACTCATGATTTTCTAAAAATATCTCTCATATAATACTAATGATATCCATTATATCATGGTTCATATTGTAAACACCTTAAAAAGGTTTTATCTTAAAGACCTTAATTGTTGTAAACTATTAACACAGTTTTAGTATCCCATATATATTGAATATCATGAACCACTTATTAAAACAAACTATACACAAAAATTTATCTCAATGACACCATGCATTATAAAAGGAAAATAATTTTATAATTTCTGTTTAAAAATTCATTAATTCTTTATTTAGAAAATAGATTATCAAAGCTACCATGGTTAAATTATATTTCCATTTCCAATATATAGTGGAAAATATCCCTTAGTTTATAATTAGAATTTTAATTAATTGAAGCCTCATAATAACAATGCTCAAAGTCATGTAAAATATCTTTATTTATTAAATGGGATATGTTTAGTAAGATGTCCCCATACATTTATATGTAACCCATATAAGTGGTTTATGATACATTATATAACTATCCCACATAACATTAATATACCCATATGAGGTAAAAAACTAATCATAAAAGATAAAACCAACCTATGAAGGACCCATCATACCAACTGAGATCCATTAATGTGAAACCCATAATAATTAAATTATATTGTTTTAAAAACATCATTCATGGTGTTATATCTAAGAAACAGGACCCAAATGACCAAATTGGATCTAGTTATCAATTTAGGAATTTATTCATAGGGTTTAGCATGCCTGAAATTTAGAATTATTTTCCTTTACATATATATTCCATGTATCATTTTCAAGAGTCAAAATTCAAAAATTATTAAGGTACAAGCCTTTATATGTTATGGTTTGAATATATTATAACTACAACCAGGTTTTCACATTTGGTATTAGAAAATAATAACATCATTTATAATTGTGTTATTTTATGGGGTACCCTTCCAAAATTATAAAGGAACATAAACTTTACATAATATTATTTTCCACCATTTAATCATATCCATTAGTGTTTCATCCCATGAAACTAATGATTCATGGATCAAATTTGTAATAATTAGTTAATTAAGGGGACACCATTGAGATACAAAGTAAATAACCATTTACATTGATGGAGAAACATTAATAACCCATCAGAAATCATAATTTCAACGAGGAATGCTATGAAATAATAAAGAATATGGGTATGTGGGCTAATTTTTCTACACAAGCATGGTATAAATATCCTCAGGAATCATTGAAATCAACAATACAATATTCATGTAATTTTATAAGCAACACATGTGAATATATACATGACTAAAATGATCATATAGTAATGCTAAGTTTCTATATCGGGTTAGGTGTAAAAATCCATAAATCATTAAGAAACACAAAGACACAAATAAATAAAGGTGGAATATCAATCAACTATAATTGCACCAAAATAAACAATCCCATCACTATAAACATGATCTTATACCTACAGTGGGTTGACCGGACCATGACATGAGTTATTGACAATGTTTTAACACATTCTTAGTGTCTTTTATACCAACCCAAATATAAATGGAAAAGGAAGAAAAAGTTATGATACCACATTTAATGTCCCAACCCTGGATCCAACAAAACAATTCCTTGATCCCATTCACTACATGGATTCAGTTGTGAAACCTCATATTCGAAAATCTTCCAACTACTAGTTACGGTATAATGGTGCTATAATAAGGAGACCATACCCTAAAGACCATTAATAAATATAGCAAAAGAAATCACAAATAAAGGTAGTGAAATAGAAGAGTAATAGATAATAAATAATAATGCAACTAATAATCATTCATGATCGTGAAAAAATGATAATGTGCCATATATTCAGTAAGTAACACATAAACAATACTACAATAACTAGAATAATAAAATAAAATGCTACAAATTTGCAAGGAGAACAAAGTAAATGATCAATTGTTCCTTCAAAAATCCCTTTTCCATTCCATGTCAATAAATTAAATCAACAGGTAGACTAGCATAGGATGTGATCTTGATCCTACAACCATGACATAATTTGGGTAGAAAACTATTACCTGAATAGGGAATGATATATACTCATTTGGACACTGCTATTGATATAAAATTCAATACAATACATTAATAAAAAATAACTAGCCTATATGTTTGATAATAAAATTGTGTATAGAAACAAATAAAAGTAACCCATGTCAGGCTCAGTTCACCCATGGATACCTTACTGAATTTTCATACATTTTCTTGCACATGAATTCCTCTAATAGTTTGAGATCATTAATATTATATATATGTATGTATGTATATATATATTCACTATGTACTTAAAAAATAGAGACTTATATATATAGATAGGTAGTATATTCCTAGACTATAAGGTCTCAGATTTTCCTTGTAATACTTTTAAATATTATATGGAATTATTCTGAGACCATACTTTGTGACAGCATGCAAGTATGAGGCCAGGAGTGCCGAGAATAATTTTTTGAAATAAATTAATCTCTAAATATCATGTCTGAGTAGTTTTCTAAAAAAATTGGAAAAACATTTAAATAGGTTAACTATTCAAAATTATGAGGGCACCATTGCATTTAGAGTGGACACTTTACCTTATGTGGTGCGTAACTTTGTTCGACATGTGTCAGCTCCAAATGATAATGTTCAGAAATTTTAATGTAAATAAAAGAAAAAAATTAGTTTATTTTTTACTTCCTTTATTAAAAAACAACCTAATTCTTCCCCTATATATATTTTCTTGTGGAAAATTCCTAGTTTTTTCATGTAACCCTATGAATAGATGATGGTCATTGAGGCGGTGGAGGAGGAACCGTTGGCCGACGACATCGGATCTATCGATTGATCCACATTGGAGTTCAAAAAACCTCAAGATTGATCATGAAACTGTGAGCATGTGTTAATCGAATCGAGGTATGGGTTTTTTTATTTCAATATATTATCCATGTTTTCAATTAGACGACGAACACGGATAAACCCACGAACAGGTTTATTAATGGATCATGCGTTCTTGCTGGAGGGTTATTTTTATTTCTATTTTATTCAAGGATTTTTATTTTGATATTTAATCGATTCTAGATTATTTTTTCATTTTGAATCACCTATTAATCCTATTATTCAAATCGGATCAAATACTTGAGGAATGATTGTGGAGGTACATTCCTCCTTTGTATATTGTTTTCTTCCTCCCCCGCCCCACATTCTACACGTTCATTGTTGGGTGATGAAAAAAGAAAAATTTTGAAACCCTTTCGCAATTAAATAATCCAATATTAAAGATCTGACATAGTGATGACATAGCGAAGGCTGGACAATGATAACAGATGACAAATAGTCTCAGATCGTTGTAGATCATTCTTTGAGAATTTTTCATGTGGGTGGATAGATTAATGTTTTTGAGGATGATCATATTTCTAAAAACAACAGAAGTGGCATCATGTGGTCGAGGAAGCCTCGACCCTTTTGTTTCATGGATATCAGATTGCTAGATCGAACATGGGATCATCACCGGAAGTGTTGAATAATGAACATCGGATTCTAGAATTTTTTGAAGAACACAATGAGTTCTCCAATGAACATGCCATGTGGGGTTGGCTTAGTGGCGGCTAGGGTTTCTACACTTCACACGAATAAGATCACAATGTGCTCCCAGGATGACAAGGCATGTGGGCCCCA
Organism: Viscum album; assembly: GCA_963277665.1. Classification (NCBI taxonomy): domain Eukaryota; kingdom Viridiplantae; phylum Streptophyta; class Magnoliopsida; order Santalales; family Viscaceae; genus Viscum; species Viscum album. The sequence continues at coordinate 1,003,626,752 of OY728119.1, read as the reverse complement.
CCCCGTGACGCCTGATAATTCGGGATACACAATGGTTTTACATAGTGTGTGACCATTGTCACACAGTATGTCAGTCCTTGCACAAGACTCAGTGTGTATCTCAGACGATACATAGACACAGGGTGGAGTACCACCTTGTGCTTAACCACACGTCCAGATGAGGTCGGTGAAGCAGGTCACCTCCTGTACCAGTTAAACATGTTTTCATACAGGGGTTGAGTTCGTGTACGAGTACATGACCAGCGTACACGGAGCAGACCCCAGATACTTTGACATGGCATGCAATCTTTTATACAAACCATGTATATATGTTTTTACTCGGAATGTTTTCTAGACTAAGTTCATCGAACATTGGTAGTACCCTGAGTCAATGGAAGTGGCGTGTGACCACTTCTACACACTGTGTACACCCTTCTACATGGAATGAGATTCTTGTACACTATTCCTTGGGAATGTTTCGTTTGGGTTACTACCACATTTCTCGTTCCCCTAAAGGAAAGATATCATTTCCTTCAATAAGTGTATGATCCCTTCAGTAGGACTTTCTGAGATAGAGTCGGGTATCCCTCCAAGTGGTCCAGAGTGAGATCCTCTATCCATTCGTGACACTAGGTAGAAATAGGTATCGATGTGACCAATCCTATAGGATTCCAAACCGCTTCATAGAATGTGGAATTGGGATGAGCCAAGGTATCCACCAAGGACCTGGTAGGGATCCTCATCCATCAATGAGGATCTTTCCTAACTCATTAGTGTGTTCTCCCAAAATGAGTGTAAAACTTCTCTCTTCAGATCATTAAGTGCATTTGTCTCTCTAATGGTCTTTCTTGATGAATTGTACTTCATGAATGGACTCAATCAAAGCTATCAAACTCGTGGATTGAGTTATCTTGGACGAGTGTTGTGTGGAATATTCAATCTAAATCCCTAGCATGGGTAAGTTGTTGTTGTGACATGTATCTAAGCTATGGGTTTGGGTTTTGAGTATATCAAGATGTGTTTCTCATGATATATGTTCAGTATATAGATACTATGTAGAGGTGAATGTACCTTTACCGTGTGTATTTCTTTGTGGTTTTTAGGGTCCCCTACTGAGTATTGTTATAGTCACACCAGTATAGGATTTTCCCACACGTGTCGTGTCTTGTGCAGACAAGTGGGCTATTGACAGAGTCCAGGGTGGACACGAACTGAACAGAGGTTTATGAGTTCCTTGCAGTCTGAGTTGTTCCTACACCTACGAGTAGTAGTCCCAACAACTCCTTCTTTTTTACAGGAAGATCTTTATAGTTTTCAATCTCTATTTATGTTGACTTGTATTCTTCCCCAGTTTACATTCCACACATTACATTCTGTCATACTTTTTCGGTTGGGTTTAGTTTTATGCATGGATTTAGTTCCTTAGTGTTTTTTACTTTTCATATATTTTGGGCTTGGATATATGTTTGTGTACAGGTACATAACAAATTCCTCCCATGTTAGTGATATTATAACTCGGTGCTAGTCACAAACCCCATGCCTATTGGAGGCAGGCTTGGGGAGTCACGGAGTAGGACCCCTTTGGATGAGTTGGGACTGAGTGATATTAGAGTAGGTTGGTTCTACCATTGGACCAAGAGTATATGATATTGGTTTGGGGAAATAGTGTTGAGTATTTCGAGCTATGCTTTCAGGCTAAGGAATCCAGTGTCGGTGCAGGCGGTTGTCGTATCCATACACCAGGACTCTGATAACTTGCTTTTTCACTAGATACATGAAAACACTAGTAGTAGAGAAATACAATAATGGTTCATGCATTATATATGAATTGGTGGTGTTTTCTATGTCATTTGTGTCAAATATCAAGATATTCTCATTGACCATTGTACATATTGTTTACTTACGGGATGACTCTGTGACGCATACCTACATGGATTTAGCATCTCGATCATGAGGTTGACCCCCTTAGTGACAAGGCTTCAATATAGGGATGAGTTACCTAGAAGTTACCTCTAGGTGGGTTACCTACTATAACACCACTAGTGGAGCAACACATGGTTCTGGAAGTACAAACAGATGAGGAGCATAGACTGAGCATGCTTCATCAGTTTCAGTGATAGAGACCCCTCATATTCTACGGTGAGCATGACACTCAGTCGGCTGAGGACTTTCTTGAGGAGGTGACCAAAGTTTTTTGTCTAGTGAGGCCACCCGAAGACAAGATGGTGATCCTAAGAGCGAGACTTCCTCGTGGTTTAGTGGGATGATGGTAGAGTTCTACCACACAGACTTGCGACAAGGAGGCTCTTTCATGGATGGAGTTCGAGTGACTATTTAGGGAGGAGTTTTCTTTAGTTAGACAGAGATCAGTGTGTATCCAGGAGCATCTTCAGCTCTAGAAGGGTAGACTAATGGTGGATAACAATTCATTTAGGTCCACCAAACCCTCCAGGTAATCGATAGATATGTTTAGTGATCAGTACTTTAGATATAGGACTTTCTATCAAGGTCTACAATAGAACATATGATCAAGTGTAGTGCCTCTATGATTTTTGACCTATACTTGAGTTCTTGATCGGGGTCGTGGTGATCGAGAGCCTCTTGGAACAGTAGAGATTACAAGAGGTAGAGAGTGGAATTGGCAGACCCACCAGGAAGTGGACATGGTAGAGGATCATGGATAGTTGTTGGTGTTGGAAGATGCTTTGATCAAAATCCACCACCACCCCTAGGAGATCCACCAAGATCAGGGATCATGGGGACAGGGGCAGTTACAGTTACATTGGGTCGAGGCGTATGACCCAGGGTCTCTAAAAATGATCCGAGGAATGATCTTTTTCTTTTCTGCCTTTTCTATCAGAATTAAAGACATATGTTCAATTCATTATTTCGTTAAGATATGTATTATGTGAATCCTTGAGATTCCGGTAGAGCTATTGACTCATACCTTACACTTGGAGACACCTATGGGAGAGAAATCAATGGTCACACACCATTGTAGATAGTGTAATGTTTCCCTGGGACATGATATTTTGGGTTGGAAGGTCTTGGTGGCAGCATCGAGGCCTTTTGATTTTATTCTCAGTAGGGATTGGCTACCTTCGGTCCAAGACCAGATAGTCCATTTTAGGCGAAGAGTGTGGTGTGTCTACATCAATGGTAAAATGTTTTCCTTTATTGTTGAAAAGGAAACCTAGGTAACAAAGAATGGGATCATGCATAGGATTATACAGTAGATCACTCATGAGTTTGCTATAAATACCCTTAGAATAGTAGATGTCATGAGATTTCAGTTCCCAGCAGTAGTGGGGGAGTATGAGGACGTCTATCCAGATGATGTTCTAGGATTACCTCTCCATTCAAAGATAAAATTATGCATCGACTTACACACAGATATGGCATTGATCACATCACCAGTGTATCAGATGGCTTCCATAGAGCTTCACGAGCTGAGGATATAGTTTAATGATTTTAGAGAAAGGGATTCACAAGGCCAACTGTTTCACCCTCAGGGCCCTAGTTTTTTTTTCAAGAAGGAAAAAATGATTTTGAGGTTGTGTGTGGATTACTGGTTCCCGAATCAGGTAACGGTTAGGAAAATGTACCTTCTAACAAGGATCGACGACCTATTCGATTAGCTGAGAGTGGTGCAATAGTTCTCGAAGCTTGACCATCTATTGGGTTACCACTAGTTATGAATACAGGACAAAGAAATGCTGAAGAAAACATTCAAATGTCGTTATGATCACTACAAGTACCTGGTGATGCATTTCACAATGAATAATTACCCCATAGTGTTCATGAGAATTATGAACTACATCTTCTATCCATACATAGACCTGTTCATAGTGGTATTCATCAGGGATAACCTTATGTACTTGGCGTCAGAGGAGGAGCATGCATGAAACCTACATATAGTCCTAGAACATCTCCGAGAGAACCATCTTTATGAAAATATATCAATGTTACCATTCTAGATATAGGAGGTGCATATTCTAGTACATTTATCTCAGTAGATGGAGTAGCTATGAACCCAACCATGGTCGAGGTAGTCTTAACATGAGAGCCACCCCGAAGTCTGACAGAGGTGCGGAGCATTGTTAGGCTGGAAGTATACTAACCCTAATTTATGTCAGATATTAGCACCAATGAAAGCATTAAAGCAAAATGGATAGCCTTTCTCATGGACAGAGAAGTGCAAGTAGGCTTTCTAGCTATTGAGGCAGAGTTTGATGAGTGCATCGATCATGAGATTTCCTCTATAGGATATCAAGTACATGGTATTCTTTGAATCATTAGGGACCCAGATTGGATGTGTACTATTGTAAAAAAGAGGCTATGATTTCTAATATTTCATTCCATCAATGGTCGTATGAGAAGAACTCGGTAACCCGTGATCTTGAGTTGGTAGTGCTAGTATTCGCGTTGATAATTTTGCGATACTAATTGATGGGAAAACAATTTATTATATACTCAAAACATAAGTGCCTCAAGTAAATCTTCTCTTTGAAGGATCTAAATCAGAGGTAGAGGTGATGGCTACAGTTACTATAGGATTGTGACTTCAATAAATTATATACTTTTGGGAAGGGGAACGTTGTCTAATATTCTCTAAGTAGGAGATTGATTTCATAGTTGCTAAGTGTGGCATCAGAGAAGTTTACATTGTTATTCTTATCCTTCATGGATGGAGATGATTCATATTATCTCTAGTCCATGGTTGTCACACCACCACACTAACGGTGAGTCGGGCACGATCATCAAGGGGATGTTGACTGTGATACTTTATGTGCTCAATTATCTACATGAAATGCTCATAATGGATATTCACTGTCTGGTAGCATGTATTCCTTTTAGGAGGGTGCATTGTTGTACCTATAGCATTTAAAGAGGAGGTCAGGTGGTAGTTCCAAAGAACCCCACATGGTGGTACACCCTAGTGAAGAAAAAATGTACAAGGATCTTTGGCATCAGTTATGGTTGACATGTATGATGAAACCAAATTCAAAGTTCATTTCTCAATGCCTTACGTGCTATTAGGTGTAGGCGGAGCACTAGTTTCAAACAGGGTTCGCTCACCCCCTAAAAGTTTTAGATAGGAGGTGGGATGAAATATCAATGGACATCGTGATAGGACTAAGACAACATCTAAGAGACATTATTCTATATGGGTGATCTTTGACCAACTCCCCATGTCAGGCCACTTCCTAGATATCTGGGAGTAGAGTTTTGTAAATATATTGTGATGCCTCTATGTGTAAGGGATAGTTCGGCACCATTGAATCCCTTCGACAATAGTCTCATATCGTGATGCGCGTTTAACATCCCTGTTGTTGAAGGGATTGTAGGAGGCTTTGGGACTCAGCTATGCTAGATCACAATGTTGCATCCGTAGATTGATGGTCATATAGAGAGGACCTTTCAGGTTCTGATATGTTTCAAGCATATATCTTAGACATTGGTCAATGAAAGGAGGTCTAGCTACCACTAGTGGAGTTTACGTACAATAACAGCTACAACTCCACCATTTACATGGAACCATTAAAGGACTTATATGGGAGACCCTTCTGGTCACTACATTTACAGACCGAATATAGAGTGTCATCACTCATGGTATTAGAGTTGGTGCGAGCTACCATAGAGAAGGTGTGGATCATCCCGGAGCAGATAAAGATTTCATAGAGATGGAAGAAGTCTTCTGCTGACTGATGGAGGAGACCTCAGGATTTCGAGGAGGGAGATCATGTATTCCATCTGGTATCACCAATGCAAGGGTTGTGTAGATTTTTTCATGGTGGCAAGTTGTCTCCAAGGACAATCGACCCTTTTAAGACACTGAACAGAGTTGGGGATGTAGCATATTTCCTAGCTCTACCACTATAGTTGCACCAGGTACATGATGTCTTCCATGTGTCTCATCTAAATAGGTACGTTTACGACCCATCATACATCATCGAATAGGGATATCTGGACAACGAGGATGGAGAAACCGTCGTAGAGTACCCAGTGGAGGTTGAGGATCGGAAGGAGATGATCCTTCGTTACTGAGTGATTCCCTTGCTGTTTGTCGGGTGGTAGCACATGAATATTCAATAGAGCACATGGGAGTGTGAGGCTCGTATTCGTGCCCATTACCCTCATCTATTCGAGTATCCATTTGTTTTTTATTTTTTCGGTTGTAAATCCCTAAGGTGGGGAGAATATAATGTCTCAGATTTTCTATGTATTATTTTTAAATATTAAATGGAATTATTTTGAGACTATGATTTGAAATTGTAACAACCCGATATTTTATGATAAGTATACTTTTTAATTTATTTGATGTCATGTGTTTTATGCTACAACAAGATTATCTTGTTCTATACGCCACACTGTATTATCTTGAAGTATACGCAACATTATTCATAGATTGTGTTACACACAATTTCATGTTCGTTTTATAATAGTCATTCTATGCAACATTGAGTGTGTGTATATATATATATATATATTCAATGAATAAATGAAATATTGTTGGATTATGATATTAAAAACAAAGAAGGATTCTTGCACAACACGCAACCCTGACTTGGATTGTATTACACACAATCGCGACATTCCTCGATATCGTGTGTTGTACGCAATATCAGGTTCCACTAAACAATTATATATGGTTATAATATTATTATGAAATAGACGTTATGAATAGTATTAAATAAATTTTGAATGTTATAACATTATTATTTCAACTTACACATTTTCTAGAACATGGTATGAGAACAAAATAAATTTTTCGGGTAAAATTAGTATTTTTAAAAAAATGCAATTTTGAAGCCTTTTGATGGCGCCCCAACATTAAATATAGATTTTGACATGTTTATATGTTTAATTTTACAAAATAAAATTATTCTTTGGAATCAGGATATAAAATTTGACCTTGTAAAAATTTTTCATATTATTTTGATAAATTTCATATTTTAATGAATAGTAAAAACATGCTATATTTTAATTAAAACAACTTTTTTCATCTTAATAATTTATGTGGTTAAATTATAATATTCAATGGTTATAAATTATAAATAGAATATATTTTTACCATTTAATATAATTTATGCCATTAGCATTGATTTTACATTGAATTCGAATGTTAAATAAATTCAATCTTTTTCAATGTTTTAAACCGAAACCCGTTTTCTTTCAATAACGGGATTAATTTTAATTCAATTTATACAACTTATGTGTATTGAATTTGGAAAAATTCATTACATATTTGGAATCATTGGGTCCAAATTATATTAATAGACTACTTTTTATTTGTGGGCTTTATTAATAGTAACAACGGTAAATTTTATTTACCATAGTAAAAGGTAAATTGGTTAATTAAGGGTAAATATAATATTATAAAATTATCCTAATACTTGTCCTAATATAATTGGATGATTATATTTTGTCCTAAGTCATATTTGGGTCTAAATGGAATCCATTAGTACCCACTTGGAGGTGATTAAGACCTTTAGTTTATTTTATTTAATGGAAACTGAAATATGTCTCACTCAACATTAATAATTAAAGTATTTTTAATATAAGTTTATACATAATATAAATTCGGTTATAAAGAATAATTTTAAAGATAAAATGTTTTCTTTATCATGTTAATTTATTGGTAATTTTTAATAGTTATTTAATTACCTTATTATCTTATACATTAATGATGCAGAAATTATTTATTTAGTGAAAAATCAATAATATAGTTTTTATTGAAATAGTAGTACATATCAAAAGGCAAAAAAATCTTCGAAAAACTTATTATTAGTGTATATATAAACACTAATCATCCACTGGCCGAATTGGTGACAATTTGGATCCTTATTAAGGCGATTATGACACTTATAATATTTTATTTTAAATGATTCCAAAGTTGTGACCTTCATAATTTAATAAAGATAATAATTTACATGTTGTTATTTTAAAATGATAAATTATAGTAAAATTATTATTATAAAATCTTTAATAATTATCTTTATCAAAGTATTTTAGTTTTAATTTTTATACAATAAATAATTATATTAATTATTTATACAAAAATGGTGTACTAATTATTTTATTAATAGATATACTAAATAAATGGTTTTAAAAATATTAAACTAAATATTATATGAACTATTTAATGTGCTCCACGAATTTTCTAGACAAATTTGACATGTTAGGAATATATTAAATATTTTAGTTCGAATATATCCTCTGTGTAGATTTTATTTCAATTCAAATAAATAAATAGTGTCAAAATTGACACTATTGTTATTTTATAAAAATGACATATTATTAAATTGATTAAAAATCACAAAACTATTTAAAAATATAAATTGAAATTTATATAGTCTAAAATGTCATAAATTATCAAATTATGGGAAATTAACAACACATAAGGGATTATTTATAGCCATTTAAAATTTATAATTTTATTACCACAAATAAACTTAAATAGATTAAATAAGGATAAATCAAAATGATAAGGTTTAAAATAAGATAAAAACTTGTCTAAATTTTATTTGTTGATGATATTACAACCCTATATCATTTAGTCTTACAATAGAGTAATTTTTGGAGGTTTTAATGTGGGGTTTGAATTTATATTAAACTAATATTTTTGAGGATTCCAAAGGTGCCCATCTCCTCCCTTATAAAGGGGCACCTCCTCCCTCTCTTCCTCACACCATTTTGAGCCTTGAATCATGGCCAAACTCTTCCCATTTCACTTCCCCACTTACATATAAACCTTATAGAGGTACTGGCTTTCTCGAAAGACCAACCCTAGTGCCCTAAGAGGAAGTTTAAAGGAGGTGTGTCGAAAAAGAGGTAATCTCTTCTACCGATTCTTTCAAGCTTATTTCTTATTAAACTTATTCTTTATTAGTTGTTTCATTATAAAGTAATAACATAAGTATCACTAATATAATGATATGTTATTATAAATATGAAACAACCCCATTTCACATTTTATCCATCCTACAGAAAACGAAATCACCGTGCGTGCGTACGTACGGAATACCGTCTCCACGCCGTGGTGTAATCTGTTTTTTCCAACACCACCTTACTTTGATGGGTATAATGGTGTAAAGAATAACTATAAAGTGTTATTATAACATCATACTGATTCTGATATATTGTATCATCCAATCCAACTGAATTCAATAGTTATGGGAACGATATCATCGCTCGTGCATACGTACGGACTACTGTCTCCACGACGCGATGAGATTCATTCTCCTTGTTAACCATTCATGAATGATTATAAGGTATATATACTGAATAATAATGAAATATATTTCATAATAATGATACTGGATTTATGTATATATGTATTTCATCTACTTAATTCTAATCAATTCAATAAGGAAACGAAAACATCGTTCATGCGTACGTACGGCCTACCGTCACCATGAACGGTGTATTTATATCCATTTATCGATCTATTATATATATGTATATTATAAATATATAATATATATATATATATCATGTTTTAAATTCTTTAATTAATTAATCATGATCTAAGTAATCATATGAATAATTACAAGTCAAAACACGGACGACAAATGAAACGATTTTACCTAAAACGCTCTTAAACATGGAATTTACAAAAGAACAGGTAATATAAAGTCATAAGGGAACCATATATGATATCATAACAATGAATATGATTATGTAATAAGTCACTGACGTTATTTAAATCATTATACACGAGGTTCGGATACATACGAAGCATATCGGACCTAAGGTAATGGATAACCTTTTCAATCTCGTTCTTATCTTATATTATTTATTCGTAAGTATTTGATGGGGTTATTGTTATCATCCAAGTACATGTTTTATAAAAGTTTTTTATATATGTTTAATGTCCTTTTTTCCCATTTATTCTTTTACTATATGGTATGTAAGGAATCTTTCTTGTTTTTACCTTATGAGGTAATTTTTGACTTTTCCGACAAAAGTATGAGAAGAATGTTTTTTTAACTTATACAACGTGAAAGGATTTTTATGGTTTTATAAAGCCTTATTTTCAGGAAGCTTCCTCCAAAATATTTCTTAACTATTTTCAACAAAATATATTTCATTTAAAATTGCATGACGTTTTGTGAAAGGAAATTGATTTTGAAGAAGAAGGGATATTTTCATCAAAAATTCATTTCAAGTGTTTTATCAAAACCATTTTTCCATCTAAGATGACATTATTTCATATGTGTATGTTTCAAGTATAATGTCTCTATGATTTACATGGTTAAACTTTTCTTATTATGAAATGATATCCATTTCTTTTATATGGATTATGTGATGATGGGATGATGTTTAAGAATCCCATTTTATTCGTTGGGTTATTATGAATGATGTATGTTTATTTTGTGGCACAAGTAAGAATGATTTCATTATGAGATGGGTGGGACCTATATCTCCCTCCAATTCATTGGGTAAAGATTTATATCTCATGAGATAGAAATGGCTAGAACGGCAAGTTAAACCGATTCAGTAATACAGGACTGGAACGAAGAGTGAACTCGATTCAGAAAGGGACTTTGTCCACTAAGATGGTCATGGCAGTAATGCCTTGGATACTATGGAAATCATATCATGTTCTTAATGGTTTCCACAATTTCATGTTTTATGCCCATGATATTTTATCATGATTAATGTTTCTTTATGATCTATGTCTTATGTACTTCCATGTTTTGTGTCATTGCTCACAGTTTTTATGTTTAAACATTATGTTCATGATCTTAAGTTTAAATGTATATGATTTTTTTATTTTTTCCATGATTAAACTAACTGAGAATTTGAGATCACCCTTTATATGTTTTCTTTTCCCCAAGATATAAAGAAAGGTTTTAGGTAAGGAAGCAGAAAGGGAAGATATTTATGGGAGATGTCGAAGATATTTCAACATGATTAGAAGTTTATATTCCAAGTTTCCAAAGACACTAAACTATTACGGTCCTTGTGTGTCTATTTTTGTTATGTGTTAAGTATTCCGCAAAAGTAATGTAATGTCCATGTACGTCAAGCTTTGGGTCTCTACAGTTGGTATCGGAGGAAAGGTTTAGTCAACCTTTGGAAACTAGGATGCGAAAACTTTAGTGAGATCCCTAGAGATATTTCTAAGGTATGTCTATGGATGTCCCTAAGGATAAGTATACGTATAGGATATAGTCCTAGATCAACAGTAATGATCTTAGAATTTAACCTAAGATGTTAGATATTTAGGGTACTCCCCCTTTGCTATGTTGTTTTCCCTAGCATGATTTTTTCCTCTCACACTATTCTTTTTGTGTTTTAGAAAATGGCTTGAAATAGGAAGATTCACGATAATGGAGGATATGATGGATAATGGAATGATATTCTTCATAAGCAACCAAATGAAGTGGGATTTGGAATTCCAAACATCATTTTTATGCCTAATCAGCAATATCATAATATGATCAATAATCTCAACATTGTTATGTTTCCCGACTCAGATAATAAAAGAAAGATGGAGTTTTATGATGATCATAGAGAAAATAAAGTTCAATTTACCTCATGTAAATCATGTGGGAAGAGGCATCAGGGAGATTGTTTCAATGGAAATAGAAGATTCTTTGGGTGTGGAAAAGAAGGACACAAAGCCATTAAGTGGAAAGGAAAATGTTCAGTTAACACCATGGACAAGGATAATGGTATTACTACAACATCAACAATGATTAGATGTTTTAAATGTGGAATGTATGGGAATTACGGAGACCAATGACCTAAGGGAAAATCTCATGAAGAGAATCATCATTGTCATATGAGTAGTATTTATGTGGATGATGATGAAGAGACTACAAATGAAATATGAGATGAAAGAAACGATGAAGCTCAGTCAGTGGTTTAAGAAGTTAGTGAAATGATTGTATGTTTATAAAGAATAATATATGGTACTATGGAATAAAGAATCATCTAAGGATTGTTACACTATTGTTTTTCCTAAATTATTTGAAAGTATATGTTGAATGGTACCAGTAACCATGGAATGTTATTCAGATATTTTTGGAAAGTAGATGATATGCACATAATGAAGGGATAAGAAGATAATGAGATGTTTGATTGTATTCATGAGATCATGAATGATATAAAGTCTAAGTGATATTATGGTTTGATTATATAGATTTTTTGGGATTTTGGTATGTGGAAAGAGTTACATTTTGACAGTATTCATGTTTTCACTAAGGTTCTATGGTAATTTATGTTTCAAGAGAATATATGACTAAGGTATTCATGTGTTTGGAATGCAACCAACAAGATATATATTATGATATATGTGGGATAAATTCTTGTATTCACATTCTTGGTAGATAACATTTCTAGTACTTGTTTTCTTTATACTATGAGCTTGGAATAAAGTATTTTAGATAATCCTAATGGTTTAAATGGATTATGTTGGACATAAGTTAGTATTGTTTAATGATATAACTCTTTTCGATATTATTGATGGGATGTTATAGTAATGTAGTTTTAGAAAAAGGACAACCTGCAGGACGGGCGATAGCCCATCGCGTCGGACAAGACTGTGGGAATCGAACCCACAACCGAAGTGCGACTGGACTTTATCACCTACCATTGGCCTACATGTAGTCTGTGGTTAGTATAAACTAGTTTTATTTTATTAAGTGGTGTGATAGATGAAGTATAAGTCCATTTTTGTAATCATATACGATTAATCTGACTATATATGGACTTATGTATATTTTATAACTTTTGAAAACTTTTTGTTTGAGACAGATGGAATGACCTTTAATTCTATCATATGATCTGCAAACACTTTGTGAATGAAAAATTCAACTTCATTTCGTTATGAGATGAAGTGGAAATTGTCCATGGAACGACCAACGGTGAGATTGTACCAAAATCAAGAACATATTTCTTCTAATTCCAATTTCTTCAAATTTAGGTAAATGATCTTGAATACAAAAAAATGTTGTCCTGGTGTCCTTATATCTGATGAATCATATGGTACCTTTGATCATCACAAATTTATGGCTTTGTGATTGTTGGCTTTTTCATAGCCATGTTCTCTACCACTCTCCATCAGAACTTGATGTTTGGATTTATCTTCCCTATCCATATTTTCACCTAGGTTCTCCTATATAGAAACCCAATGATGAGTTACTTTGGAAAATCGTTATGATTCATACTTTATTTTTTAAAATTAAGTTTTAGTATTCCTTTTTACGATGTGGGTTTCTATGAATAGTGAACGATTTATAACCCCGACGAATTTCAAGGGAGAAATTCATTTTTAGGGGGGTAGAATGTAACAACCCGATATTTTATGATAATTATTATATTTAATATATTTGATTTCATGTTTTTTATGCTACAACAATATTATCTTGTTCTATACACCACGCTGTATTAGCTTGAAGTATACGCAACACTATTCTTAGATTGTGTTACACGCAATTTCAAGTTCGTTTTATAATAGTCATGCTATGAAACATTGAGTGCATATATATATATATATTCAATGTATAAATGAAATATGGTTGGATTCTGTTATACGAAACAACAAAGGATTCTTTCACAACACGAAACCCTGACTTGGCTTGCATTACACACAATCGCGACTTTCCACGATAGTGTGTGTTGTACGCAATATCAGGTTTCACTAAACAATGATATATGGTTATAATATTATTATGAAATAGCCGTTATGAATAGTATTAACTAAATTCCGAATGTTATAACATTATTATTTCATCTTACAGATTTTCTAGAACATGTTATGAGAACAAAATAAGTTTTTCAGGTAAAATTAGTATTTTTTAAAAAAATGCAGTTTTGCCGCCTTTTGATGGAACACCCACGTTAAATCTAGTATTTGACATGTTTATAAGTTCAATTTTACAAAATAAAATTATTCTTTGGAATCAGGATATAAAATTTTACCTTGGATAAATTTTTCATATTATTCTGATAACTTTCTTATTTTAATGAATAGTAAAAACACGCTATATTTTAATTAAAAACAACTTTTTTCATCGTAATAATTTTGTGGTTAAATTATAATATTGAATGGATTTAAAGTATAAATAGAATATATTTTTACCATTTAATATAATTTATGCCATTAGCATTGATTTTACATTGAATTCGTATGTTAAATAAATTCAATCTTTTGCAATGTTTTAAACAAAAACCCGTATTCTTTCGACAATGGGATTAATTTTAATTTAATTTCTGAAACTTCTGTGCATTGAATTTGGAAACATGGATTCCATATTTTGAATCAGTGGGTCCAAATTATATTAATATACAACTTTTTATTTTTGGGCTTTATGAATAGTAAAAACGGTAAATTTTATTTACCATAGTAAAAGGTAAATTGGTTAATTAAGTGTAAATATAATATTATAAAATTATACTAATACTTGTATTAATATAATTGGATGATTATATTTCGTCCTAAGTCATATTTGGGTCGAAATAGAATCCATTAGAACCCACTTGGAGGTGATTAAGTCCTTTAGTTTATTTTATTTAAAGGAAAGTGAAATATGTCTCACTCAACTTTAATAATTAAAGTATTTTTAATATAAGTTTATACATTATACAAATTCGGTTATAAATACTCATTTGAATGATAAAATGTTTTTCTTCTTCATGGTAATTTATTTGTAATTTTTAATAGTTATTTAATTACATTATTATCTTATACATTAATGATGCAGAAATTATTTATTTAGTGAAAAATCAATAATATAGTTTGTATTGAAAAAGTAATACATATAAGAATGCCCAAAACATCTTCACAAAACTTATTATTAGTGTATATATAAATTATAATCATCCACTTGCCAAATTGTTGACCATTTGGATCCTTATTAAGGCAATTATGACACTTATAATATTTTTATGTCAATGATTCCAAAGTTGCCACCTTTATAATTTAATAAAGATAAAAATTTACATGTTATTATTTTAAGATGATAAATTCGAGTAAAATTATTATTATAAATTATTTTATATTTATCTTCAGCAGAGGATTTTATTTTTAATTTTTATGCAACAAATAATTATATTAAATAATTATACAAAAATGTTGTACTAATTATTTTATTATGAGATAAACCAAATAAATGGTTTTAAAAATATTAAACTAAATATTATCTGAACTATTTAATGTTCTCCAAGAATTTTTTAGACACATTTGAAATATTAGGAATCTATTAAATATTTTAGTTCGAATATAGCCTCTGTGTGTATTTTATTTAAATTCAAATAAATGAATAGTGTCAAAATTGACACTATTGTTATTTTATAAAAATTACATAATATTAAATTGATTAAAAATCACAAAAATATTTAAAAATTATAAATTGAAATTTATATAGTCTAAAATTTAATAAATTGTACAATTATGGAAAATTAACAACACATAAGTGATTATTTATAACCATTTAAAATTTAGAATCATATTACCACAAATACACTTAAATAGATTAAATAAGGATAAATCAAAATGATAAGGGTTAAAATAAGATAAAAACATGTCTAAATTTTATAGTTTGATTATATTAAAACCCTATCTCACTTAATATTCTAATTGAGTCATTTTTTGAGGTTTTTATGTGGGGTTTGAATTTATATTAAACTAATATTTTTGAGGATTCCAAAGGTGCCCCTCTTTTCCCTTATAAAAGGGCACCTCCTCCCTCTCTTCCTCACACCATTTTGAACCTTCATGCTCTGCCAAACTCTGCACATGTCACTTCCCCACTTCCATAGAAACCTTATAGAGGTACTGGTCTTCTGAAAAGACAAACCCTAGTGCCCTAAGAAGAAGTTTAAAGGAGGTGCGTTGAAGAAGAGGTAATCACTTCTACCGATTCTTTTAAGCTTATTTCTTATTAAACTTATTCTTCTTTAGTTGTTTCATTATAAAGTAATAACATCAGTATCACTAATATACTGATATGTTATTATAAATATTAAACAACCCCATTTCACCTTCTATCCTTCCTACGGAAAATGAAATCACCGCGCTTGCGTACGTACGGAATACCGTCTCCACGTCGTGGTGTAATCTATTTTTCCAACACCAGCTTACTTTGATGGGTATAATGGTGTAAAGAATAACTATACATAGTTATTATAACATCATACTAATTTTGATATATTGTATCATCCACTCCAATTCAATTCAATAATTATGGGAATGATATCATCGCTCGTGTGTACGTACGGACTACTGTCTCCACGTCGCGATGAGATTCATTCTCCATGTTAACCATTCATGAATGATTATAAAGTATATTTACTGAATAATAATGAAATATATGACATAATAATGATACTTTATTTATGTATATATGTATTTCATCTACTTAATTCTATTCAATTCAATAAGGAAACAAAAACTACGTTCATGCGTATGTACGGCCTACCGTCTCGATGAACGGTGTATATTTTTCCATTTATTGATCTATTATAAATATATTATATATATATATATATATATCATTTTTTATATTCTGTAATTAAGTAATCATGATCTAATTAATCATATGAATAATTACAAGTCAAAACACGGACGACAAATGAAACGATTTTACCTAAAACGCTCTTAAACATGGAATTTACAGAAGAATGGGTAATATAATGTCATAAGTGAACCATATATGATATCATAAAAATGAATATGAATCTGTAATAAGTCAATGAAATTATTAAATCATTATACATGAGGTTGGGATACGTACGAATCATATCAGACCTAAGGTAGGGGATAACCTTTCCAATCTCGTTCTTATCAGAGATTGTTTATTCGTAAGTATTTGCTAGGGTTATTGTTATCATCCAAGTCCATGTTTTATAAATGTTTTTTTATATATATTTAATTTCTTTTTTACCCATTTTGTCTTCAACTACATGATATATAAGGAATCTTTCTTTTTTTTATGTTATGAGGTACTTTTTGACTTTTTCGGCAAAAGTACGAGAAGAATGTTTTTTAACTTATACAACGTAAAAGAATTTTTACAGTTTTATAAAGCCTTATTTTCATGAAGCTTCCTCCAAAATATTTCATGAATATTTTCAATAAAATATCTTTCTTTTAAAATTGTATGACGTTTTGTGAAAAGAAATTGATTTTGAAGAAGAAAGGATATTTTCATCAAGAATTCATTTCACGTGTTTTATCAAAACCATTTTTCCATCTAAGATGACATTATTTCATATGTGTATGTTTCAAGTATAATGTCTCTATGATTTACATGGTTTAACATTTCTTATTATGAAATGATAACCATTTCTTTTATATAGATTATGTGATGATGGGATGATGTTTATGAGACCCATTTTATTCGTTGAGTTATTATGAATGATGTATGTTTATTTTGTGGCACAAGTAAGAATGATTTCATTATGAGATGGGTGGGACCTATATCTCCCTCCAATGCATTGGGTAAAGATTTATATCTCATGAGGTAGACATGGCTGGAACAGCTGGTTAAACTGGTTCAGTAATACAGGATAGGAACGAGGAGTGAACTGGATTCAGAAAGGGACTTTTTCCACTAAGATGGTCATGGCAGTAATGCCTTGGATACTATGGAAATCATATCATGTGCTTAATGGTTGCCACAATTGCATGTTTTATTCCCATGCTATTTTATCATGATTAATGTTTCTTTATGATCTATGTCTTACGTACTTCCATGTTTTATGTCATTTCTCACACTTTTGATGTTTAAACATTATGTTAATTTCTTTAGTTTAAATGTATATGATTTGTTTTATTTTATCCATGCTTACCCTTACTGAGCATTTGAGCTCACCCTTTATATGTTTTCTTTTCCACAGGATATAAAGAAAGTTTTTAGGTAAGACAACAGAAAGGGAATATTTTTATGGGAGATGTTGAAGATATTTCAACATGATTAGAAGTTTATATTCCGAGTTTCCAAAGGCACTAAAATATTACGGTCCTTGTGTGTCTATTTTTGTTATGTATTAAGTATTCCGCAAAAGTAATGTAATGTCCATGTACGTCAAGCTTTGGGTCTCTATAGCAATGGTGTGAAATTCTGAGGCATGGAGTGCCTAAAAAAATATTTGAAATAAATTAAACTCCAAATAGCACACTATAATGGTTTTCCTGAAAACGTGGAATGAAATTTAAATGGGTTCCTGTATTAGAAATCTAAGGGCACTCTTGCGTTCAGAGAAACAACATTACCATAGGTGGGGCTTAGATTTTTCTCGTGAGGGTCAATTGTGAAAGTTTATTTTCATATGTTTTAAAAGAAACAAAATAAATAAATAATTTATATTCTTTTGGATGGTTTTTAACACAACGACCTAATTCCTCCCCTATAAATATCCTCTTATGGAAAATTCATAAGGTATCCACATCAACCTATGAATTGATGATGGTTGTTGGAGCAGTGGAGTAACTATTGGTAGAAGACGTTAAAGCTATTGATCGACCAACCTATGAGTTCGACGAACCTCGCCTATGAGCAAGACATGACAATCGTCCGTCAATCAACTCGAGGTAGGGGTTTTTTATTTCAATTTGTTCTCTATGTTCTTCACTTCAATGATGAACGCATATCAACCAATGAATATGATGATCTTTGTATTGTGTGATCTTTCAAGTGGGTTATTTTATTTCAATTTATTTTCGGGATTTTTATTCGGTGATTTAATCCATGCATGATTATTCTGTCATTTTGATTATCCTGTTACACCTATTAACAGGAGGGTATCAACATCATGAAAAATGACGGAGGAGGTCTGTTCCTCCTTTGCATGTTGTTTTCTACCACCCCCACCCAATGTTATTCACTGGGTGATGAACAATGATCATCGAGAATCATTTTCGCAATGCGATGATCCCAAATTGGAGATCTGACAACTCGATGAACAAGAAGAGGTGTGACAGCGATGGAGGACGATGTATCATCTCAGATTGTGGGTGATCGTTCATCGAGTGATCTTCATGTGGGTGGTCTGATACATGTTTTAGGGGTTGATTAGAGGTCCAAAACCAATGGAAGAGTAATCGTGGTGTCGGGGTGATCTCAACCAATTAGTTTTTTGGTGATCAGATAGCTGGATCAATGATTCATTCATCACCCTAAGAATGGGATGAAGAACATCGCATTTTGAAATTTTTTGAAGAACATGATGTGTAAAATTATGAACATGTCATATGGGGTTGGCATGGAAGTGTCTAGGGTTTCTGTGCTACAGATGTAAAAGAACACAACATGGACTCGAGAGGACACGGTTTTTGGGCCCCACCCATCGGTGGATGATGTTACGGGTGACACAAAGTGTTGATGCGACATGTGGCCACTATCGCATGTCATGTGGGTCCTTTCATGAGACTCGGCATGTATCTTGTACGATACATGAAAACAGGGTGCAGCACATGTCATTTACTTTAACACATGGCCAAACAATGATGGTTATCTAGGTCACCTTGTGTACCTGTTACACGGGTTGTCACACACCGGCTGAGTCCGTGTAAAGGAACATAACTAGAGTACATGAAGAGGACCCCAAATACATTGAACCGATGTTTGATCTTTCCATCACATCATGTATATACATTTTTAAATGGCCTATTCTCCATACTCATGCTCTCATACAAGGGAAGCACTCAGTGTCAATGGACCTGGCGTGTGACCACTTCTACACGCCGTGTAGTCCCTTATACATTGATGGAGAATCATATCCACCATTCCTATGACATTATTCAATTGGTTTAGTAACCCTTTTCTCGTTCCCTAAAGTTCATGAATCATTTGCATTTATAATAGTATG
Source organism: Viscum album (assembly GCA_963277665.1). NCBI lineage: Eukaryota > Viridiplantae > Streptophyta > Magnoliopsida > Santalales > Viscaceae > Viscum > Viscum album. The sequence goes on along the minus strand of OY728119.1, from coordinate 1,003,606,949 downwards.
ATACCTTCAGCATGACTTTCCGAGATAGTGTCATGTATCCCTCCGAGAGGCCCGAAACGAGATCCTCTATCCATTCTTGACCCAAGGTAGAGTCAACTATCGACATGTCCAATCCTATAGGACGTTGATACTCTAATTAGCAGGTGGAATACGTGTGTGTAATGATATCCACCAAGTCCAAGGCAGTGATCGTCGTCATTGAATCAGGATCTTTCTACACTCAGGAGTGTGTTCTCCCAAAAAGAGTGTACATGTTATCTCTCAAGATCTATCAGTGCATCTATCTATCTCATGGCCTTTCATGATGAACGGTACCTCTTGAACAGTTGTCATCAAAGCTATCAGAATTTTGGAGTGATTCCTCGTGGATGACTGTTGTGTGGAATTTTCAAACATAATCCCTGGTGCAGGTATGTAGTTGTTTTGACTTGTCCTTAAACTACAGGTTTGGGATTCATGTATAACATGATGTGTTTCAATTTCTATATATTTTGTAGACATATACTGTCTAGAGTTAAATTAACCTTTATTTTTTGTATTTCATTTTGGTTCTTGGGGTCCCCAACAGATTATTTTTATTCTCACCCCTACACGGGCTTTTCCCACATATGTGTTTTCTTGAGAAGATGACCCGAATTTGGACGGAGTCCGGGGCGGACTCGGAATGGACCGAACTTTTTGAGTTATTTGCAAGATGACATGTTACTATAGCTCCTTGTAGTAGTCTTAGTAACTATTTCATGGTTGCAGGTTTGACTTTGTCTTTTGTAGACTCTTTTTTTGGTGGGCTTGCATTTTGTCCAATTTTACTCTACGCACATTACTTTCTAATTTAATATGTTGGTTGGGTTTAGTTGTATGCATTCATTTTGTTACATAGTTGTTTTTACTTTTCTACATTTGTGGGCTTGGATATGTGTGTTTTTGTACATGTACTTTGTCAACGCCTCCCATATCAGTGATATTCCACCTCTGTGCTTGTCACCAACTCCTAGCCTACTGGAGGCGGGCTTGAGGAGTCGTTGTATGGGCCCCACAGAGAGGGTACATGAAACATTCATGAGGAATAACTAATAAATCCATACATAATCTTAATAATATGATAATATTATCATTATGTAAATATCATTATGTAAATATTGGTGTGATCCCAAGGGTAGGAACATAAGAATAGTAAGTGGTATTTATCACATGTGGATAGAGCCCTAGATTATATTCGTTTTATAATCATATAATGTCCTACATGTTTCACAGTATGACTGACTTATAAAGCATGGGTAATCCAATTACCAACCATGTTTCATATAATTCAATCGACCTATGATACCATCTAATTAATTTCTTATTAAAGACCCATATATCACCAAAGTAATGTAATAATATAATTACATTTAACTTATGATACCATCAAAGTCATTATATATCGAGAAACCATGTATCACCCAAGGTGTGATTTAATTCATTTACCATCTGAGACCATCTAAGCAATTCCCCGTAAGGAAAATGAGTGTCCCTCAGGGAAGTCGATAATCTCATTTAATATCTGAAACCATCCAAGGAATTCCAAATAAGGAACACAACGGTCTCCCAATGTTGAATAACACACATCTTCTATAGGATCTCGTCCAATGCATTCCAACATTGTAATAAATGATTCACTCAATACATAATATAATATTGCAGTTATTTCAAGATTAATAATTTCAAAATATACCACGAGAAGGAATTCTTGTCATATCAAAATTCAAAAACATAGTTTTAGATAATAGATTATATATTCCCAAGGGGTTTATTTTCTAGGGAAAACATGACAATCCATATGAGCATCTTTAGTTAATTATGTAAAGTTAAATCCTAGAAAAAAGGTTATATGATAATCAAATTTAATTTAAAACCATTTTAATACAACGAACATATGATAATTCAATTTGGAAAACTATGTATACGTTCTCTATCATAGTTATATACATTTCTTATTGGAACTCATCCAATGACCAACATGAGTAATTAAAGGACAAATGAAAATTGATGGCCCATGTTTATGTCATAATCATCTAACCAAGTTATAGGGGTCTAGATAAAATAAAGGGAATGGTTATCCATTTTAAATAAGGAATTGTAATAATTTAATAGAAACATTTAGAACATCTATCATGTGACAAAATGATAATATATTATAAATAAATAATTGTTAATGTAAATGCATATATACCATGTATCTTATAAGAAGTATGATCCAATCATCCAATATGGGAATTTTATTCCAGTAGTAATGAGTGAAATATAAGAATCTTAAAAACACATTGAAAATATGTCACAATATCATTCCGTGAAATAAAATTCATTATGGAAATATAATCACAGGAAAGAAGGAATAGGAATGATAGACATAATAATAGGATTACAACACATATAATGTTGTTGAAATTAGAACATGTAATGTAATGAAGCCACTATGTAATGGGGTATTAGAGTACAAAATGGGAATCATAGGTAAATGTGGGTGAGAAAGGATTTGACTCCCATTATATACTAGTGGGGAAAATATCAGTTTCTCCATTTTATTGAGACATACATATTTCCAAACCATGTGCTTAATCATGTGCTACTAGTGATTTTCTAGCAAAACCAATGCATTGTTGCTCACGGTTTTGGAAAAAGATGTGAATCTCAGGAATCCCATCTATAGAATAACTCAATAATATTTCATGATGCCCCATTTGGTATTTCAAGGATAAAATTTTTTTCCCGATACAAGTTGGTCACATGGTTTGGGTTATACGGTTAGTGCTCACCATTTTACTATCATGTTCCCTGATCAAGTACCAATAGATATCTGTCTTAGATTTGTAATGATTCTAAACCTCATTCAAACTCTCAATACATATCATTACTTTATTCACAATCCAAAAAAACATTTATGTGTTGCAACACTTAGATTTACATTCATATTCTTAGTTTAAGATCCATCTCATCCCGAAAAAAATTCTCAATTTCTCTATGAAATTTATTTTGGCCCAAAACATGGGTCCATGTAGTTTTCTAGGAATTTGTGTTTTAATAAAATTATACATCATTCAAAATTAATTTTTCATCCAAAATTTGTACACTTTTTAGTTATATAGTTTACTCAATCATTTATTCATTGACGTAAAATATTAATCTCTTGCAACATTATTCAATGTTTCATAAATTCATCCATTTTTTATTTTGTATGAAATTTCAAATTTTCTATCATGTTTAAATGATATTTTTTACTATAAAATTATTAACTAATTAATTTATTTCCTGTAAAGTGTGTTTTTTTCGGAAAAAAATATACATCTGGCTTAAGTACAATTTTATCCTCCATTTCCTTGTTCATTAATCACAAAAATGTATTTAATTTTTATTATTAAATCCAAATATGTGGTTAATCATGTTTCCTTCCTATTTTATATTTCCACTACCCAATAATATGTTCAACAACATCTCTTTATGATTTGGATATTTAATAAAAGTTTTTCAAAATATTAAAAAGGATGTCATCCCTCCAAAATAAAATTTTTCCTCTTTCATTCCATGTTTCATTTTGATAACAATCAATTTTTTTTAATTGCTTAATATTGATGTTTCATTTTAAATTAAATATTTTAAAAAATTATCATTTTAAATTTTTCAAATATTTTTGTCATTGGAAGTCCCTATTAAAATATATTATTTTTAAGAGAAAATGTTTTGAGTATGTTTTCATTTCACCCTTTGAATCCCTTATGTGTTTTAAATACCCTATAATTGGATATTCATTTTAAAACAAAATATATTAAAATTTTTATCAAATCAGAATTTTATAGATTTAACAGATTTTTGATGGCTATGTTTTGGATTATTTATCAATATATGGATATTAAAAATACATTATTTTCAATTTAAAAACATTTATCTTATTTATAGTGAATCCTAACATCTAATTTTTAGGATAATGCTATGGAATTGTTTCAAAATAAAATTTCATGTTTTCATTCCATTTTAATGTATAATAGTTAAATATTTTTCTACTATGAAGTTTGGATTTATTAATCACAATAAAAATGTTATTATAAAATTCACTTTTAGGGTAATTTAATTTTGTGTATCAATCATTTCAATTTTTATCTCAATTTTTGTGGTACTTTTTAAAAATATTTTTATGGCAATATTCCATTCCATGGGATATTTATGATGCTATGAATCATTATTTTCATATACCACAAACATGTATGGAATAGGGTTGGTTAGGGATCAATATTTCCCTCTAAAGTATCAGTTAATGATTTATATCTCAGGAGTCGATTATGGGAATCATGTATTGATTCTCCATCCACTATAATAATTTGAAAATGAATCCTAATCCACACAATATATTAAATTTATTTATTGATTCTTACAACACTTTGTTTATAGGAATCAATTAGTAATTTGTTATCCATTGAGTCTAAGGAAAGTAGGTAGTATTTACTATACAATATTAATTATGGAAATCTAGTGGTGATTTATTCTCCACATTTTAAATTGCATAATGATTTTTATTTTCCCATTTTATGAGAAATAGATAGTGCTCAGAGCTCTACTGTTTTATGATTTTTTTTAAATATTAGTTCAATATTTTATGATTATCCTTCATTTACATGACATATCATATAATTATTCCTATGATCATGCTATATTTTTCATGTATATTTTCTCAGGTTTCTACACTCTTATACAATTGAATATATTTCATATTATAGGATTAGATTTATTATGATAATGGAATATCCTATGATTTTGTGAAGGGATGCATGTTAATTTCATGTAGTGATAAAAAACTTTGGAATAAATGATCTCTAAATTGATTAAATTCCTTAATAAATATAGTGTATTATGCACTGAATCATTGATTTTATTTTAATTAGGTGTCTCCCACTTGGATTCGAGTAATGTGTACACTTGTGGAATGCTATAGATTAGTGAAGTGTATTCTTAAGGAGAACCATTATTGATTGTCATGGGAGGACCACCCTAGATTCAACTCTATTATTATATGAACAGAACATCTTGGGTTTAATATTTGATTCTAATCGAGTCATACTTATGACTTTCATTGGTGTTCCATTAATTTCAGACTAGGTAGATTTTTATTCATGGGAATGGTTGTAATGGAATACCCCTATGATCATTGTTGGTTCCTATCAAGCCCATCAATCATGGTCTATTTGGAAGAGTCCCTCATAACTAATTTATTTCATGGTATTCCTATTATTATAAGGGTAATAGTAGATGGTCGAAGAAAGTAGCGTCAGCCTAAGTTATCCTTATAAAACAAGAGTCTTTTCCAGGTTCAATTTATTCCAACATTTAATTATTATTTTTAATTATTAATTTTTTATATTGAACATCATTATTATTTACATGAACTGAATTTGTTTTCATTAGACACCATTGGTGGTGGTCTACTAAGTTTTACTCACACACTTTCTGGGTGAAGGAATTACTTGAGGATCTTATGATTCATTGATGTGATTTTGGTATGAATAATTCAACATTAATATCCATTTCATGGAGTAATATATGATGTTAATATAGATCTAAACAAAACTAAAGGATAATATTAATCTTTTGAAATGGAATGAAATCAAGGGAGTTTATTTTATAATTTAATTTTATGGATATTAAAATAACATCTCAACTATAGGAATGGAATTTGGCATGAAAATCACTATTTTAAAAAATGAAATTCAGAAACCAATGGCCTCATTAACCAATTATAGATTGATGTATTTGTAATGGTTGACATTCTGATAAACATGTCTGGTTTTGTTATCCATCATAATAGGGAATTTATATTTTTCTTCCATGACACGATCTTCACCTCGAAATAATGTTATCCTAATTAAAAGTCTAATTTTTTAGATACCTTCGCATTTCCCTTTCCCTCTTATTAAGTGGATGTTTTCTTACTGATATTTATGATGTGTTTTTTCCACAATGGAATATTCAGGTATCAACCCTTAATTTTCTATGTGATGTCTAAAATTGTGAGGACAAATTTTTTTGAAGGTGGTAGAATGTAACACCAAAAGAGTTTATGGCATGCCACTTCTTAAATAAATTCCATGTATTTGATATGTTACATTACACAGAACACCAAGATTAAATAAAGGAATGATATTATTATTTAAGTGTAGTTGTTATCACCTATGCATTGGAATAGAGGTAATGAATGAGACTAATAAAATTATGAAAATACTGTTTACACGTGTTTATAAAATGAAGTCATTGGTTTCAAACTAATTAGAAATAAAAATGGCAACCAACTGAACATAATGGATGTGTTTCCATTAAATACTATTTTTATGCCCACAAAAAAAATTATCTATCTAAATTAAATTATTAAATATTATTTTAATATATTAATGAAATTTATATTGTTTATATTTAATCAATTTTTTTAAAATTAATCCTACAAGTTTGACAGTGTTAAGATAGGAATAAATCAATTTTTTTTAAAAATCATTATATTTCTGTAGGTAGTTTCCAACCTTTTGATGGAAAACCTATATTGAATATACAATTAGACACTTTTATAATATTTATTTGAAAAAAATAAATTTGTTTTTTTTAACTCGAATTTAAAAATTATATTAAGGAATAATTTTGGTATTTTCCAAAGAAGGTAATTTTTATTCGAATAGTGAAAAATAATAAATATTAATTAAATATATTCATCTAATTTATTTAAATACTTGAAATCTATTTTAATTTGTTCTTAAAATATATTTATTTTATGTGTACATAAATAAAACCCATCTAGGTCATTATAATCAATTTCATAATAAAATTAAATATAAAAATATTTCTAACTTTTGTAAATTTCACTTTAAAAGTCCACTTTTTCATTGTATAAGGGGGATTATTTGTAAATATAATTTTTAAAATTAAGATAAATGAATTTTTTAAGATGGATTCCATATTTGGAATGATAATGTATAAATTACATTTTATGGTCATTTTTTATGTTATATATAATAAATTTAACAAGGTAAAAAAATTATGTAACGGAGTATGGATAAAATATTGAAAATGGTCAATGATAAAAATGTTACGAATTGAAATACCTAAAAATAACAAAATTTAAGGGTTCATTGGTAAATTAATTGACCCTAACCATACTATACAATTTTAACTAGCATCCAAAGTAGTGGAAATTAATTCCACCTCAATGTGGTTGGCTTAAAATATAAAATAATCATTATTTTAGCAACTTAATCCCACCTCTCTTCATGTACAAATAACAACAATCACCACCAAATTTTGACTCATAATCCATGAATATCCTAAAATCACTACTAAAATATATCCTATCAACTCTAAACATTTCCATGTAAATATTGCCTCACCAAAATTCCCAATCAATTTTCCTTAAGGGGTCCTCCAAGGAGAAGATATTCAAGAGGTAATTTCCCAAAACACTTATTTTTATTCTTTTCATCATATAAATTATCATAATACCTTTCATCCATAAAGAAATAATAATTATAGAATAATTTAAATTTTGGTATTTAATTTTTTTAATGGAATATTTCATATCCATCCCTTTTATTATCTCCTCTTATTTAAAAAAACAAAACTGTTGTCCAAATTATGTCAGTTAGTTGTATCTGTGAATATTTTTTTTGTTATTTATTCCATTAAATCCTAAATGGATGGTCATAAAACTATTTTTATCATTAAATAATATTTTATAATCAATATAATAACTATTTTCATGTTATGTAACTAATAAAAACTCCTAATAGTAAATAAAACAAACCTATTTTGCGATGTTGTAAAAAATGATAAAATAAAATAAAAGTTTAAAATTTACATTTTCTATAATAAATCATCCTTAGGAATGAAATAAAAATGATATATAGGGCCATTCATAATTTTGGTTGTTAATTAAAACTATTTCAATCCACTTTTGGATTTTTCATTGATAAGTTAATTTCACACAAACATTTTTTATGTAAATTAATGTGGTTAATTGTGTGGTTAAAATAATAATATTAGAAAAATTTGAATGATTTTTTTTGTTTCATTGTTTTTTGAAGGAAATAATAGATTTTGGAAAAGGAACAAAAAGGGTTGAAATTACAAGCTAATGGACCCTTCGTTCCACGATCTTTGATCACGGCGTGACATTGGATTTATGGACATGAAGTGGAGAGGGAAAATGAAGCAAAAATATTACATGGAATATAATCTCATAATATATTGTTACTTCATTTGGGAGGAAAGTGTCTACTGGAAACTTCGTGATGTGGTTACATGCTGTGCTGTGCAATTACACATCATTAGTTTGGCCTTCAGGACATGACCTGAGTCAAAATTGCCAAATGAGATTCATAAAAGATTTTTGGTAGTTTAGAAGATGCAGAGGAAAATTCAGGGAATTACAAGACATAAATATCCATTTCACTTCATTATGACAATGATGTGTGAAAAATAAAAAACTATTCTGCAAGAAATACTGATGTATTTTCCTATAAAAGGAGCCCTTTGGCCACCATTACAACATACTATAGGACCAGCAGGAGAAAGTGTGATAGCAGTGGACTGTGGAGTGATGATCCAGATCCCATTTATACCACCATTCTTCATCGGGTACCCATGTTTCTCTCTCTCATCCAGAGCGAGTAGTTTTCTATGTGTCGGTCACTGTGATTGTATGGGGTGTGCTATGATAGATTGTTCCCATTTACTATTCATGTTTTGGATTGATGTAAAATATATATCAATTCAAAACTCCTTCTTTTTAAATTTATAATATAATACATCCCTAAAATAATTTAATTGAAAATTTTGTTTTTAATAAAAATGTGAATTTGTTACTATTCATCAAAAAATAATATTTTCATAAAAATACAATGAATTTACACAAAGATAATTTTGAAATTTATATTTTTAAAATGATGATAATTTATCAAAATACATTTTTTAAAATTTTTAAAAATTATTCTTTATATTATGTGATCAATGAAATATTAAACTATCCATTCTAAAAAATGATTTTTTCAGACGACATTTATTTTACATTCAAATATTTTTTATTTTATTCATAATCATTATATAATCCCAGAATAATTTCAATAAATATTCTGACAATATAATTTTCATAATTTATTTTGACTTATCCCATATGTACTGAAAAAAATATTTGTTATAATTCCCCTGTTTAAAAAACTATTTTCATAGTATATCGTTTTTCATTAAAATAAGTTATTTCATGCATTGTAATCTGTGATATAGATTTAGTATATATTCATTATATATATTAGATTTTTATTGAATTAAATGTACAGATTCTAAAAATACAACTTTTTGAATCTCGAATAAAAAATATGGTTAGAAAAGAATCCACTCAATAACACATAAATTGAACATCGAAGGTTATCTTGAATAGCACATAACTAGGTTTACACTTAGGAAAAAATTAGTGTGAATTGAAGATATAAATATGGATGAAAATTTTAAATAATTATATAATATGATATAAATCATTGATCAAAATAAATTTAATGATCAATGAAATGATGAATACATTAAAGCATTAAATCTATGATTATTAAAAAGTAAATGTATTCATCATACATTAAAGTAATGTGATAAATTATTATTTCAAAACCCTTTTTTCTAAACATGTGTAATTATTTTGTAGTCTAGTAATATTAAGAAATATAGTAACTTCATATATTTATATTTCATAATAAAATTTTCATCCTTTGGTTATTAATTAATCAAATTAGACTCAACTCTTTCTCTAGGAAATTAATTTGAAAAAGTAATTTTCTATTCCTCAAGCACTAAAAGTAATTTTTAGTGTATCCTAAAATCTGTAAAAAAGTAAAAATTATTTGTTTCTGTCTTTATGAATTTCACAAAACCAATATGGTTGGAACAAGTTATATAATACAATACAATAATCTCTAAAACCCAAAATTAACACCACTTGTTCAGATGTAATATTTATCCATGAATTTTTTTGAAGTAAAAACATTTCAATATTTACTAGAACATCATATAGGCTAGTCGTAGGAACATCACCCTTGTCACCTTTTTGTTCAATGTTCAATTCTCGTGGACCTAGATGATGTGATGGGTGGTCCCTTCACATATGGGTTTCATTTTTACAAAATGTTATTAATGTGTTCCAAAATTGAAATAACCCATAATTACATCAACATCAAAGATACAATAAACCTAAAAGGTTACCAATACCTGAATAGAAACATATTTATCATTATTATCTCAACATTTGGAAAATATTAAGGGTTATCTTCTGTAAATAATCTATTTCCATTACACTTAACAGTCTACTAAATCACTTTTCCCAACAATCAGTATCATTCAACAAATAATCATAAATCCTTAATGAAAAAGGGTTGCAGTTCAATCCTTATACATTTCATAATAAATATAAATAGAGAATCATTTATAATATTATACAATTACCTAATTCATGAAGTCAAACACGAGAACATTAATTATTCCACGTAATCTATTGTAATTTCATAAGCTTTACCTTTATCCCTTTGTTTCTTTTAACGTATATTCCATTGGAATTTGGGGAATAATTTTGTGTAGTGGCCTATCTCTTTATATTTGAACAATTTGAAATTTTAAAAAAAAAATCCCTTGAAATAATTAACAATTGTACTTTCACACAAAAAAATATATAAAACTCTCATTCCCTTCTAGAAAGTACCATAGTGTTTCATTCCACAATAATCATATAGGGAAACTCATTCCTTCCCTTTTTAAATTTATTTATCTTTTTATCTTCTATCATATTCTTCCTTTTATTCCCTTAAAACCCATAATTCTTTTATAATTATTTAATTATCTTTATACCAAATGAAATTATGTACTCATGTGATGACAAATTTTTGTAGAGTTGTCTATTTCAAATAATTTTCATAATCCCATCAATAAAACTATGATCCATCCTCTTTAGATTTCATACATAGTCTTTAGAATGTATGTATAACATTTTAATTTTTGATTCATATATTGTGACATTTTCACCTTCCATTTTTCATATATTCAGGAATTACCTCCCCATATCTGCTCGTAGCTCATTAGGAAAATACTCTTCCAATAAATGTAACTTAAAATCATTATATACTATGTTAGTTAATTCTTCTTTTTCATTTGTGTTCTGAATCAATAACCACCATTGATATATATATATATCCTTAGAGATAAAAAATTAACATGAAAATATGCATCCTTTAATTTATTACAAAAAAAATATTCTCTATGTAATTAATCCATTATTCCACTCCAATTGGATTTGTAGTCCTATTAAATGGTGTTTGGTGAAAAATCATAATTTATTATGACATTTTTACACCATGTGTTGGAACAGCATATTTTTCAAAACATGAAATTATATTCTTCATAACTTGAGTAGGATTCCTCAATATGGTTATATTATGACAAGTTCTATCAATATATCTATCTTTAACATTATTATCTTTCCAATGTGGAAAATACCTATATAGGTATGTGAATCTATATTGTTTCAATTCCATCAACAAGGTTCCATTTCTAAAGAAATTAATATAATATATTAGTTGATAAAACTATAAAACATAATATATAATCCAAAACCTAGTGAAACACTTAACATAAATTGAAAAATATATGCATTGATAATCTTGTAGTCAAAAATATGTTTTCTAGAAAAATATTTCAACGAATAAAAATATTATCAAATCCCTTAAAATGGGTTTTTATGAAAATGTAAATTAAAAAAATCATGTATCTTAGGAGTGTAAAACAATGTCTATAATAAGGGCCATTATCATGTTCTAGGTAATTATTGAGTCAAGCCTGACATGCCTTTTTTATAATTATTACCCCTGGTCACATTTGTTCTTAAAAAATGTCAATATATAGTATCCATAGAGGGATGTATTGCTAGTGAACCCAAATTATATTTTCCTCAACCAAACAATTGGGTTTTTTTATATATGTATCATCAATGAATATAATAGACTTATGTTCCATAATATATTTTTTCCTATATCTAATTCCTACGGTTTCTACTAAAATTGATTTGATAGAAAATGTAAGAACCCTAACCCCCTGACCCTGGATTTCCTGTCTAAATTATTCCATTGGCATTAGAATTAAGTAATCACATCCAGAAAGAAGGAATAGTTTTATTGTATTTGTAACTAGATACACACTTGAATATCATTTTTCAAGTGAAAACATAATGTTCAAAAATAATTCAAGTACATAAATATTTCCTCTATCATAACCCTTTATATCAATCATAATAGTCAATATCATATCCTAGGGATAGACACATGGGAATGGGGTAAGATCAAATTCTTATTAATGGTATTCATTATAGTGACACATCAATTTCAAATATTACAATTAACATTTATTTCAAATGTTGAAATTAAAATTTATTGGTTTTTTGATAAAAAAACATAAAACAATTACATGACTTGGATACAAAGGTGTATTGTCTTGGAAAAACTAGGAATATTAATATAATTTTAAAAATAATTCATTAACAATTATTTAATTCCTTCTTCTCTATCTTCTTATCATCCCTTGATTTCCCCTAAGTACAAGTAGTCACATGAAGATATACATCAATGATATGGGTAAGCTAAAATCTAAATAATATGATAGATACGAATAGGAAAAAATTTAACATGGGGTAAGAATATTCAAAACATCATCATCATAATCACAAGAGGAATCATTAGATAAAGGAACGAAATGAGGGAAATCATAAAAATGAAACATCATATCTTAGTGGTAATCTAAAACTCATATTTGTGAACAAATATAGAATCATGTTCATGTAGATTTCACATTATCTCATGTGATTCATCACATTTCCCATTTCATTGGAGTGCTATGCAATTTCAGGCAGACTCATCACATCATAACATTTACATTTCTCAATATAATTATGGGTGTTCCCATCACATCACAACATTTAAAATTTCATGCATACCACACAAAACATATATCAATATTGTACATAAAATAAACCATATAATGGAATTGTTTTCATTTCATAAATAATACATTCATAATGTTTGGGTTCCCACATTAAAGAGGTAATATCATACTTGGTATAGGAATCATCAACCTTTAGTGAAAAAGAAACAATATTGAGAAGTAAAACGTGTATTCTCTAAAAGAATAGTTCTCTTTTAAAAAATTCCGCTTATTGTAAACTCTATCAAAAAACATGTATATCAAAAAAAATAGTTAGTATAATGTTGAATAAATAATATTTAAGGAATATAAATATTTAAAATGTGGTGAAACAGGGAAGACCAAAAGAATGAGAGTTGGGTTTGAGATTTTCCCTTCACTTATGTAGGGAAACATCCTTTACATTAATATCATGTATAATCACATTAGATTCATTAATTAAAAATAAATAAAATTTTATATATTAATTTTCTTAATTATTTTTTTATTAATTTCATTTGTGGGTTTTTGGATTTGTCATTGGTTTTAATTTCATCATTTTGGAGTATTGTTTTTAGTAATCATCATTAGTTCACTTTTTTACACAAATGAAAGTTAATGTAAAATGAGGATAAATATACAAAAGTGTTATTATATGTTTTTAATAATATTCCATAGGGTTAAATTATCTTATAATTAATTTTTCATGTGAATGAATCATTACTTAAAAGTTAATGATGATGTTTTTATGTTAATTTTGGTAGTTTTTTTATCCCTAATATCTGTTTTAATCTTATCATGTAGTATTATGTATGTAAGATAGATATATAACATAAAAATGGTTATAAAATAAACATTACAATATTTTTTGATCCATTTTATGTTATTATTAACATACTTTTAGGCATTACCTGAAAATGAACATGCATCGTGAATGATGTTGGTAAATTGACACATCATGGGTGATGATTCCATTTTTAAAATAAAATAATGAGATGGAGGACTTTAAGGATGTTTATTATGGTAACATGATAACATAACAATAGATCAGGCATACTAGAGTTATCATTTTATTTTTAATATATATTGTTAGGATAAGAGAGTAAAATATATGAAATTAAAAAGAAAATAAATGAAAAAGGGAGATAATTTTACCTCTTGGATTTATCAACTTTGAGAACCTCTATTGGACAAGGGTTATAGTCTTTTGATGATACAAATAGCTCTTATATGTGGGATAGGAGATTGGAGAGATTTTTGGGAAATATTTGTACAAATATTAAGGCTTTAGAGGTGTGAGATGAAGAGGGGGTGAGGGGTGGTGTTTATAGTGGAGGAGTGGGGTGTTTTCCAATTATTTTAATCATTAGTTTACTATTTTTTATCAATACTATGAATAGATTCAGATTTATCACCAAAAATATAAAAATAATAAATGAAAGTTCTGTATTATGGTCCTTACATCAGTAATTACCCAATGAATTGTGTATTTAACATATAATGTATACATACTGTAAATTACAACAATTTACTATTCACTAAAAATTTATGTATTTCTAATAAATCCCAAAAAAATAACACTATCCCTTTTGAAAACTGTGTAATTATAAAAGTTACTAAATTTAAGGAAAATCATTTTCTCAATGTGATTAATTTAATTTTTAATTAAAGTCACCATTTACCTAGAAAATACACCATTTAAAATTATAACTGATTTTATAACAATTTGGAAAATTATTTATGGTATCATAAAATTATCATAAAATTATAAGATATAACAACATTAATATATAGATACATTTTATGAAAATAAATTCCAAATATAATTATTAAATTAATCTTAAAATTTCTATGATGTATTTATGACATACAAAAAATCCAACACTTAATTAATAATGTTGAAAATATTAATTTACTAATATTTTGATATAATTATACCACATTGGCCCTAATAATATGGATAAATTTTATTTATACATTCACAGGTGATGTAACTATTCACATTTCTAGTTGACTATTTATAAGGTCTAATTTACTATTCCAATGGTTTAGTTACTATTTCATCAATATTAGTTCTTTACCAACTAGAAATTCTTTTTATTTCATTAATTATTCAATTATTATATTTTTATTATGATATATATGTGATTTTATGTGATTTATATTATTTTACATTACTATAATAAGGGAGAAATTATATTGATAAATGTTTGGGTCATTACTTTATCCCCCCTTTTTAAAATTTCATCCTCAAAATTTTATTTTCTACTATCAAGTGAGGGTGCTTCTTCTTTATAGCCTCCTCTGGTTCACATGTTTCTTATTCACACATGTGGTTCATCCAAAACACTTTTATATACTGGGTTGTCTTTTGGCTTAAAAACATATCTCTCGGGTCCAAAATCTTTATTGTATTCTTCTCATAAGAGTGATCATATTCCATCTGTACCACCTATCAGTTTAGAACATGTGTGGGATATAGTATGTACTTAATAAATAGTGATATGTAGAACACATCATGAAAAAGATCCATATTAAGTGGTTGTGATAGCCAATAGGCCATGACTCCTATACAATCAAGGATCTCAAAGTTTCTAATGTAACTTGGAATTAGATTCTGTTTCATTTCAAAATGCAACACTATCTTCCATGGAGATATTCAAAGGAATACATTGTCACCAACATTGAACACCAAATACCTACAACATTTTTCAATATAGATCTTTTCCTGAATCTGAGAAGTTTTGATATGTTATTGGATGGATTGAACCATCTATGACATCTCTTGAATAATATCTGGTCCATGTATCATTTTTTCACCAACTACATCTCATCAGGTTGGAGTTCAACATTTCTTTCTGCATAGAGCTTCATAGGGATCCATCTGAATACTTGGGTGGAAGCTATTTTTTATGTGAACTCAACCATTGGGATATGTAAATCCAATCCACCATTGAATTCAAAAGGTCAAGCTCTATGAATATCTTTGATTCTATGAATAGTAATTTTAGATTGTCTATTACTTTGGGAGATATAGGTTATGCTATAATTTAATTTGGTGCTCAATGAAATTTAAAGACTCATCAAAAAATTAGATGTGAACTTGGGATCACAATTAGAAACAATCAAGAGTGGAACTCCATGTTCTCTCACCACTTCCCCCACAAATGTCTTATCAAGTTGTTCAACCAAAAGAACTTCCAGAATTGTGATAATGAGTTAGTCCTGATGAGTCATTCCACTACATCCCATATCACATTATGTCCTTTGGATTTTATTATGAGACTCATTATAAATTCTATAGTGGCATTCTCCCACTCCAATATGGGAATAGAAAATGGTTTCATCATCTATTTGGACATATTTCACCCTTCATTAATATTCAAACATATCATGAACCATCATATATAATCATCAATCTATTTATTAATATTGTCCCACTAGAAGTGTTCTCGGAGATCATAGTACATCTTGGTACTCCTGAGATGGATATAGAATGTTGAGCTATGTGAATTGTTCAATATCTCCTTCATCATCAAAGGTGATGATGGTATATAGATCCAAATTCCAAACTAAATCACACCATCATCATATATATTGAACTCTTGGATATTCCCTTCCATTGTGGCATTCAAATATTTTTGAAACTCCACATCATCATATTGTTCCTCCTTGATATTCCCTTGGATAGATGGTTACGAAATCTATTGGGTAAAGAAGGTTTTATTCCCCACCATTATGATTTCCAAAACCATATTTTTCATACCGATTATGATATGTTTTTCCTCACTCCGCAACATGGATAGACTATCATTTTCATTTCAACTAAGAGAATTGACAACCGTATTGACCTTTCCAGAATGATAGTGAATAGAAAAATCCTAGTGTTTGATTAGATTTAACCATATCCTTTAACAGTTTTTGAGATCGTTTTGTGTGAATATATACATTAGGATGTTGTGATTGGTATATATGTGACACTTCTCACCATAGGGTAAGTCTTACTAGATTGTCATGGAATAACTCATGGATTCTAACTCTATATCTTTCATTAGGTAGTTCTTCTCATGGATGTTACACTATTGTGCGGTGTATGCTATCAAATTATCATTTTTAATGGGTGAAAAACATAATATTTTATTTTAATAATCACATTATATAAAAAAAAGTAGATTATTTATTATAATGTCACTGCATGTGCAATGATCTTTCTTTTATTTATCTCCTTGTTGATTCCACAAATTCTTACACCGAGAAATACCATTATCATTTCCTTGTTATCATAGTCAGAGGTTAATAAAATCATGCTAAATTTCTCACAAAATAAATTTAGTACCCATATAATATCAGAATACTATGGATTTCTATGAAACTAGATAGTTTGTTCCATTTTTCAATTGCCATTGTTTTTGAAGTATTTACAAACATATCCTTACATGTGATCACATGTCCCAATAATTTGACTTACTGCATCTAAAAGCCACACTTTATTAACATGGAATATAGCTTCTCCATCCATAATTTCTACAACACAAGCCTTATATGTTCTTCAGGTTCCTCTTTTCCCTTGGTTTCTATGATAATATCATCGATAAACACAACCACAATTTTGTCGAGGTAATATCAAAAGACTATATTTATCAAGTGTATAATGATTTCAGGGGAACTTTTAATTCTAAATGAAATCACCACAAAAATCATCGTGAAAATACCTTATACGTAAGTAAATATTATAAATTTCATCCTTCTTCACCTTTGGATGAATATATCTTGAATCAAGGTCCACCTTTGAGATGTATTGACATCCTCATAGCTGACCAAAAAAGGCATCAATCATTGGTGATACTTGTTCTTTAGGGTGAATTTGTTTAGTTACCAATAATTGATACGTAGCCTAATTTATCCATCATTACTCTTAACAAAGAGAAAAGGAACACCCTAAGGTGATGAACTAGGTCATATGAACTCCCTGTACAAATGTTATTGCAGCAAATTCTTCAAATCCCCCAGTTCGATAGGATCCATCCTATAGTGGAACATTGATATAGGAGTAGCTCCAGGTATGAGTTCTTTTGAAAACTCTACCTTATGATCCAGGGGAATTTTGTTTAAAACTTTAGTAAATACATCAATTTATTCACTAATAATTTTAATTTCCCTTATGTTGATATCGTGCTTTGACTCAACCATTTCAGTGAGGTATGATTCTTTATAGGGAATTAACACCCACTCATTGATGAATTTTCCACAGGATATGATTTTCTTTGAATATTTAAAGGATCATAGGAGGGTTTGGTATATGAAAATATATTTCATTTCATATTATATGATGTGTTATATATATAATAAGATCTCATCCATCCCCAGTATAGATTCAAATTCAACCATGGGAATTATTAGAAGATTCATCAAAATAATTGTCCCACATATGGAAATAAGAGAACATTCCAACTATTGGGTTTCAATGTTTTCCCCACTAAATGTTTTTATGGATTTCTCACTTCATGGTTAAAAGGAATTGATTCAATATTTCTAGAAAACATGCAATATATATTGTAATGCATAGAACCATAATCAAATAAGAATTTTCCATTTAATAGTTAATATGATCTATACCTTATAAAACTTCGTTTTCTTATTATACTTGAGGCATAGTGATGAAATAATCCCTAACATGATCCTTTGGATATAGTGGTTTTTTATGCTGATTAACATCAAGGACTCGATGTTCAGTGCACTGCTTTTCATTGTGCCCTTACTTCCATGAATTATAGCATTGGACCATGGTTGATTTTCTCTTTACCTCCACCACAATATCATGCTTCCTCATGTATTTTCTACATTCATGGGTTTAGTGTTATTCTCTCCCAAACATGATTCATTATCCCTTCCCATTGAGGTTGTTCCCATGATTAATATTCCAAAAAAATTCATGTGGGTGTTTGAGTTCCCATTCCACCTTTGTCATCAGATCCTCTTACTTGAAACTCCATATTTCATTTCATATCACCATATTCATGGTAACCTTATCCAAAATCCATATATACATTGAGAGAACATCAATAAACTTCTTCTTGAAACCCAAAATATCAAATTGATAGATCCATTTGAAGGTTTGGTTTTAAACCAGTGAATAATCTATCAATTTTTTCTATCATTGTTGATAAAAAAAACCAAATAATACCTTCAAAGCCTTGTGAAATTAACTTCGTAGGATGTGACTGATTCACTATCCATTTTCTTTAGCTCTATAAAATCTCTCCCTCTCTATGCTCAACTATTTGAGGAAAATACATGTTGAGAAACAATATTTTAAATTCATTCACTCCATCTATTCAATTTCATCTTTCATCTTGGTGTTCTTAAAAAAATCCCACCATTTCTCGGCCCCTCCATTTTGATGATAAACACAAATAGTCACCTTCTCCACCTCATAACACTAAAGCATAGAAATGATATTCTCCATTGACTTAAACCATAGTCCATGACTATTGGATTTGAAGATCCATTAAACATTGGTGGAAGTTTCCACCTTAATCATTTAATAACTAGTTTCTCCCTCTTAGGTGAAGGTAAATCTGCCATATCATTTAGGTTATTTTTCACTACCTAAGACATATGGGTAATCATCTCCTTGATATTTTGAATACCACCTCCCAAAGAATTAGGGATTCTCTTCATAAAATTGCTTCATTGTACCTTGGACAGGTTTTAGTCCTATTTCCTCCTAGTTCCAACAATTTTATATAATAAAAATGGTCAGAAAAAATATATAATTCAACAATTTTTGAATAAATAATTTATTCCTTTTCTCTATTATGTCTAGAGTCATTTCTTTTGGGATCCCAAGGTTTGAAATTTTCTAAAAAGAATCTTGGGTGCTTACTTGAACATAGTCTCTTATTAATGGTTTTCATTGAGGTAATATAATCCTAATTTCCAAATTAATGAAACAGTTCTCCGATTACATCTATAAGGACCCTAGATTTTATTACATTACTATTACATAATTTTAATGATAAACTACATAAAATAATTACATGTCCACGATCCAATGTATTATTTTCAGGGAAAAATGAGAATCATAGATAACATTTAAAAAATAAAAAATAAAAAATAAACTTTTATTTAATTACTTCTTCTATAGCTTCTTATTGGACCTTGATTTCTCTGTAGCACAATTAGTCACCTAAGGATATATATAACTTCCCCTGATTTTATGTTATGTTTCTCCTTAAATTATTTTAATTCATTAGATTGATTATTATGCATGAAACATCAAATCTTTCTGAATTTTATCTTTTTTATAGGATATAGTTATAACCTAGCCATTAAATTTAATTTTTCAACAGTTGTGATTTAAATTTCAAAAAATATTCACAAATGGTTTTGTTCAGTAATATATCTAGAGACTGATGGGATAAACATAATTTTTAGTGAATAGTAACATAACATTATAAATATTAATGTTACCCTTATGAATAAATATGTGAACATTATGAATAGTAACCTCACTCGTTAAAGTATGAAAAAATTTAAGAACCTAATAAATGAAAGGGAATGTTTTAAAAATTAATAAATAAGTCTTGGTATTTTTGTGACTAATTAATATTTAATTACAAATTTATAATAAATTAATTAGTTTAAAATATAATTCATGTTCAAAAAAATATTCATAAATCAATATTTTATAGTCCTATGATTTTAGGATAATTTAAGGAGATCTTAGTTTATTTTTCAAGGTATTATAAAATCAGTTATAATTTTAAAAACATGTCATTCATGAAAATGGTGATTTTAATTAAAAATTAAATTAATCAAATCTAGAAAATTCTTTCCATAAAATACATGACTTTTTTTATTACGGACATCAAATATGGTTGTGGTGAATTTCTGGTATTTTTCTGAAATACATGAATTTTTGGTGAATTGTGAAATTTGATTATTTACAAAATATTCTTAATAAATGAATTTATGAATCATGTATGGGTCACTAATGATGTAAATGGTCATTGGCTCTAAGTAACAGGAACATATTACTATTTTCGGTCACAAGAATCAATACTATTTCTTTTATTGAGGAAAATAATAAAATAATGAATAAACTATCTAGAAATTACTCCCCTCCTACACTATAAAACCCACATATCACACCCCCTTCTCCTCATCTCTCTAATACTTGAATCTTGTATTTGTTATACATAAAAACAATTCCATAGTTCCTTCCCTCATCCATAATCTCTTGGTTTTTATAAAATATAAAAGATCTTGTTCCCTTAAGAATGTTCTCAAGTAGGTAATTTTAAGAGGTAATCCTCATCCTTTTTTAATTTTTTTTCAATTTATCTTCTTTTATTATTATCTTATCATCTCCTGTATTGAAATTACCATTATAACCCCATTATCCTTTATATACTGAAATTATATCATGTTCATGGATGATATATCATCAACCTCCTAACTCTCCCTCTTTTATTTTATAATCAAAATCATCATCCGGGAGATACCAATTTAAAACCTTCATGGATAACGATGTATTATTCTTTAAATTATTCATTAAAGAAAATCATGAATCAATTTTAATTGGTGATGTATATATTAAAATGTATTATATACTACTTTTTATATTTTTAATGTAACATATTTACATAATAACAAATGATAAAACAGAATGAGTTCGTTATGATGAATAACCGCCACAAAAATCCAAAGGATTATCGCTAAATGACTTATCTAATGATTCATCCTCATAAAATTTAACCAAATGAAATAAATAACCATTTAAAATGAAATATTTTAATTAATAACATGAAATTCCAATTCTATAAAATTATTCCAATGAACTCCATTACTCATAGTCAAGTGAACTGATCATGAAAATCATGTAAACGAACAATCTGGAACGATGGAATTCAATTTTATAACTTATAAAAACTCAATTAATGTACTTAATATAAATATAATGAATTAGATAAATGTATATATGGTAATAAATTAATTAATTGATTGATTGAATTTTATTATTCTTGATACTAAGATCAATTGGAGAACAGATTCAGGAATAATGTAAGGGGTTTCTAATATAACTTTTATTTTCATGAGATTTCTATTATTCTCCACTTATTAATAGTATGTGGTTTATTTATGACACCATTTGATATATAATATCTTGATTCTATATATATTCATTGTATTCAATTATTCAATTGTTTATTATTAATTTTTGGTCATGCGATTTGATTGATTATATTGTGGTAATGGACATCATCTCAATTTCCATTTCTTTGAGACATACTTGGTATTATTTGCCTAATTATTTTTAGGTGGTCTATCTAATTCACCTTTTAGATCATTTTTCGTTTTAAATTACATTTCTATTTAATATCCATATTATTTTATAATGTAAATGATTATTTTCTTAATTGTATACCATTTACATACGGTGTTTGTTTTGAATGTTGTTTTAACTATTTAAATATTAATGAATCTACATCCAAACATCAATAAGGAAATTGAGAAGTCATATTTTTATATAATTAATCCATTTTATGAAATTATTTGGACCTACAGTGATGGTTGGGGCCAAATATATCCCCTTGATTCTTCAACAGGTCTCACGAGACAGAAGAGTTGGTGAAAAAACCTTCCAGTTTTTTTCCAAAACATAATTAGATGTGTTTCTACACACAAACTCAAATTGTTTAGATGGTAGGATTGTTCGTGTTCTATATACGTGATTTCCAAATAATTCTTATTCTCTTTATTTAGTTTTTTTATTACTTTCCATGTATTTTTACTATTACAAAATATGTGGAAGCACTTTCATTATCAGTTTATTGATGGTGTATGTTTTCAATTATTAACCATGTCTTATTATTTATGTCTAATTGAGCATGATTCACATATTATTTATTCAAGATTCCTATTTATAAAACCCTTAATATGAATTTTATCTCACCATTTAGTTTGTTTTTCCTTCCCTATGTTATGAACAAGAGATTATTTATTGAGTTTTCAAGGACGTAGTTTATCAGTTTTTGTAATGTACTGTATTTTGTTTTATTCACCCTATGTAAAATTGGTTTCATGTATCTATATAGTTTCTTCAATACTACTAAATTGATCTGTCCTTCAGGATTTGATTCATTTAAATCATGAAAATGTAATATAATAATGCAACATCTTTGGGTTTCTAGGGATGGGGCTTTACTGTTGGTATTAGAGAAAGTTTAGTTGAATCCTTGGGAACTAGATTTATAAAACATATATTAGTGAGAAAAACTGAAAGTTAGACATTGAGGATAAGTATAGAAGAACATCCTAGAAATGCAGGTACAATAAATATTATGTAAGTATTCTTAGAAACACTTCCATGTATAGATACTACAATTGGACGTGGTTTTAACACAGATATAACTAGGAGTAACAACTATAACAAGTTGTTCTATGCTTGACTCAGGGTAACCTGGTACAGAAAATGGTCCTTACTGTGCACCTAGTTTGACACTCCCGGGGGATATTATTAGGTTAATTTACATTTTATTAACAAAGAATTTTGAATCATATAAAAGAAAATAGAAATCATGTTTATGATTATGATATTAGTTGTGCATAAAAAAAATTATTTTTTTTTCTAGTTTGGAATTATTTTTTATGATTTATAACCTAATTTAGTGTATTATACTTTTTAGATATGGTGCATAATGGAATAAATGGAATTAATACCTGCAAAAATGTAGATATTTCATCACTAATAAAGTGACTACAGTTAGTGTTGGAGCTGATCAGATCATGGAAATATTTTGAAAAATTACTCAACATGTGATAAATGACCATGATACATCTATTAATGATCATTTCATGTGATTGAACCCCCATATTATAGTGGGACTGTTAATCCAGTGGAAGATAATCTGTGGATCAAGTCCAAGGAAAATGTAATTATGGAATTAAGATTCAATGAAAATGGAAATGTTGTTCTGGCATTATATTGTCTCAAGGGTGATACTGATCAATGCTAGCCTATTATCTAGAATACTATAGAGGAAGATGAAACAAGAGTTATGTAATAGATAACATTAAAGAAATATTTTTCGAGAAATATTTCCCCCAAGAGAAACATACTGAAATGAAGGTAAGATTTTGCAGTATGAAACAATGTGATGAAGAGAGTGTTGCAGATTATGAGGCTAATTTCAAAAGACTATCCATATATGTTATAGATTACATACCTGATTTGTAAACCAATATTGATCTTTTCTTTTATGGTCTATAGACATGTATTCAAATGGAATTGGCTTCCCACTCATTTTTATCATATAAGGACATAGTATTAAGTACCATAAAAAAGAAGAAAAATTTTATAGATCAAATATTTTCAAGGTAAATCAAGTGAAGAAGTGGTCTTCTGATAATCATGGAAAAGGTGAATCTCTAACAAAGAATATGGGAATGAAGAAATTCCCATTACGCAATAAATGTGGAAGTAACCATCTGGGATAATGCTTGAAAGGCATGGAATTTTTTTAAGTGTGTACAAAAGGGTCACCAATGTAATGAATTCAAGGGGAAGAGACAAATAAATAATTTTAAATGTTATAATTATAGGGATATGGGACACTATAAAAATTATTATCCTAAACATCAAGGAAATTTTCCATAAAAAGGTATATAGGAGCATGGGTCGTCTTATGTGAATACAACTATTGAGGTTGATGTTTCTAATTATGGGGTTGTAGGTACATTAATCAATTTTTCAAATTTAGACAATGATATCTTTGATTCTAGATCATCACATTCATTTATATATTCCATGTTTTCCATGAAAATTGGACATTTAAAGTTTTATTTAATAAGGGATATGTCATTCAAAATTCCAAAGGGTTCTAACATTGAAAAAAAATGTATCAGTCAATCCCATTTGTTAAATAGAAACGTACACTAGTTTTTGATTATATCATTATGTCTATGATTGAACATCATATAATTCTTAGTATGGATTGGATTTGAATTTATGATGAAAAAATATATTTCATGTATAAAGAAATACAATTTTTGAGAATGATGTAGAATCCCATATCATTAGAGAAAAAACATCATCATTCGTATCTAATCTAGATCCACCTTCACTATATATTCAAAATAAAATTATTGCGGACGATGAAAAAACATCATCTTGGGATCTTCAAATTGAATATTTACCTATTGTTGAAGAATAAATTGATGTATTTGTAGAGGATTTACCTGTTCATCCTCCAGAGAGGGAAGTTGAGTTATATATTGATTTAATTCCCAGTGAAAGACCTATAACAAAGACTCCATATAAAATGACCCATGGGTAATTGGTGGAGCTAAAAAAATAGAGGAATTGTGTGATAGGGTATTTATTCTACCTAGTGTTTCTTTATGGGGAGACCGTATTCATGTTGTTGTGAAGAAATATGTGTCCATGTGTCATTGCATTGATTATAGAGAAATAAATTCTATTACAAAAAATAAATAGTATCATATTCCTCACATTGTGGATTTATTCAATCCACTACAGGAATATGAATATTTTTAGAAGAATTAGCATTGTCCTAGATATCATAAATTTCTTGCGAGGAAGGAATATATTCTAAAGATAGAATTTCGAACTATGTATGGGCATTATAGGTTTATAGTAATGAAATTTAAACTTACTAATGCACAAACTATTTTCATGGACCTAATAAATATAGTTTTCAAGGAATATCTTCATGATTTTGTTGTTGTATTTATTGATGACTTATTGATTTATTCACAATGTGATAAGGACCATGATAACCCCTTGTGGGTTGTTTCAGGGACTCTAAGAAGAAAAGAGTTATCTTGTAATTTTAGTAAATGTGAATTATGGCATTAAACATTTTCTTTTCATGGAAATATTGTCTCTAATGATGGAATATATGTTGATCCTCTGAAGATAAAAGAAATAAAATAATTTCATATGCCATTGAACACAAACTAGGTATGTTGTTTTATTGTTCTAGCAGGTTACTATCATTATTTTGGTCATAATATTTCCCGATTAGATAACCCGTTAACGATGATCTCACATAAAGGGGTTAAGTTCGTGTGTAGAAAAGAATGTGTAAAATGTTTTCATGAATTGAAAAATAGATTAGTGAATTCTCCAATTTTTACTCTACCATCTGGAAAGGAGGGGTTTGTCATACACAATGAGGAATCGAAGAATGGATTGGGTTATGTCCTTATTAAAAATGTTAATGTTATTTCTTTTGAATTTAGCTAGTTAAAGACTCATGAAAAAAGGATCTAACTCATGATCTAAAGTTGGTAGCCATAATCATTGCTCTAAAAATATAGAGACAATATATATAGTGGAATATGTGAGATATATATGGATCACCAGTGTTTGAAATAAATTTTTATCTATAAATTACTCAACATAAGGCAAAGGACATGGCTAGTGTTACTCAAAGATTGTGATTGTTCAATACACTACCACCCTAGAAAGGAAAATAAGGTCGTAGATGAATTAATCAAGAAATATCATATACATCTGTCTCAAATGAGGTTTGATAGAGATCATATATACAAGGATCCAGTAAGGATAGATATGTAAATTGATAAGGAAGAGGAAACATCATTCCTTTTTCAAATGATTGATAAAAAATCATTAAAATAGATGATAAAAATATCTCAATATGATGATTAGAATCTACCAAATAGATTTAAAATTGTTATGACATAATGATTAGAAGACTTCATGTTTGAGGATGGAGTTATGAAATTTGGAAATAGGTTATGAATTACATCAATACCTATGCTAAAAAGAGATCTATTAGATATTTCTCATTGATGAATTTTTTCTATACACACTTGAGGCACTAAGATATATAGATAAATGGAGGAACATTTTTTGTTGGATAACATGAAGTGAAAAAATGATGACTATGTGTCAAGGTTTCTAGTATTCCAACAAGTGAAGGACGAGAGACAACATCCTAGATGATTCAAGAAACCTCTACCTATTCTTTTATGGGGTTTTGATGACATTATGATGGAATATGTCATTATAATACCAAGAAAACCTATAATAAATGATGAAATATGGGAAATTTTAGATCATCTTACAAAATTGACACGTTTCCCATCTACAATATATGATTTTCCATTTGAGTGCCTAGAAAAACTATATATTAATGAAGTTGTAAAACATAATGGGGAACTATAATCGATTATGTCTGATCAAGATCCTCAATTTACATCCAAATTCCAGAAAATTATTTGTAGGGATTTGGATACTGATCATTGTATGAGTACTTTGTATCACCCCCAAAATAGCACATAGTATAAAAGTACTATTCAAACACTGGAAGATATTTTGAGGTCATTCACACTAAACTTTTAAGCTATGTGGGAACAGAATATACCTTTAGTGGAATTTTCCTACCATAATAGTTTCTATTCTAGTATTCAAATGAAGACATATGAAGAATTATATGGAAAGAGATGTTGAACGCCAACTTGTTGGGATGAAATTAGTGAGAGGATACTTTAAGGCCTAGAACTTACTAAAGTGACAATAACTAATGTATATACAATCCCTTCACATATTATAGTATCCCAATGTATGAAAAATAGTTATGCTGACAACTATATAAAGGAATTATAATTTCATGTGGGAGGTCATTTTTTTAAATGTATCTTCATGTAAGGGGGTACTATGGTTTGTTAAGAAACTGAAACTGAGCCCCATGTACATCAGAACATTTAAATTATGTAATGAATTTGATTTGAAGCTTATCATTGAGTTATGCCCCCAAGTCTATCCAAATTTCTTGTTTTTTCCACATGTCACTACTAAATAAGTACTTTCCAGACCCAACACATGTACTCACCTTTGATGAAATAGTACATGAACATGATTTTTTATATAGTGAAGAGCCTATCAAGATTCTCGACACAATAGTGCATGTGTTCAAGAATTTCGACATCTCAATAGATCAATGTTCTTTGAAGAAGCCATAAAATCGAGGAAGCAATGTGGGAACCAGATGACATTAAAAAGAGGAACCACCCACATATTATTAGAGGGATATATATGTGAAAAACATCTAGGGCCAAATTTCTGACGGAGGGATGATTAGAAAATCACAATATTTTATGATATGTTTCCTCTTAAATAATTTTAATCCATTAGATAGCTTATTATGCATGAAACAATGAGTCACTATAAATTTTTTTTATAAGATACTGTTATAACATAGCTGTTAAACATACTTTTTCCACTTCTGTAATTTCAATTTCGAAAAACATACATACATGATTGGGTTCAGTAAGATATTTAGAGATCGATAATTTCAACAAAATATTTGGTGGATAGTGAGTTACCATTATGAAAACTATTATTACCCCTATAAATATTAATGGACCCTTATGTGTAGTAATATTACAATTATAAATAGTAACATTACCCATGAAATTATAAATAGAATTTATGTCTCTTATAAATGAAATTGAATATATTAAAAATTAATAATTCAGTGTTGGTATATTTGTATTCAATAAATAATTAGTTAAAATTTTATAATAAATTATTTAATTTAAAATATAATTATTTTTCATAAAATGTATTTTTATATCAATATGTTTTTGTCTTATGATTTTTTTATAATTCTATGAGACCATAGTTAATTTTTCATTTTATTATAAAATCAGTAATAATTATAAAAACATATTTTTATAGAAACTGGTGACTTTAATTATAAAATTAAATTTCTCATATCAATAAAATTATGTTCATAAAATAGAGGTCATTTTTTCTATTTGATACATAAAAAAATTATCAAGGTGAATTTTGTGGTTTTTTCTCAAATAGATGAATTTTTAGTGAATAGGGAAATTCGATAATTTACAAAATATGATAAATAAATGCATTTATGCATCATTATTGGTACATAGATGATGTAAATGGCTATTGGTTAAAACTCAAAAGTATGTATTACTATTTTTGGTCCCCAAAATCAATATTATTTCTTATCTTAAGAAATATAAAAAATTAATGAATAAAATATTGAGAAATCACTCTTCTCCTCCACTATAAAAACCACACGCCTCTTCACCTCACTCGTATAAGACTTAAATAATCTCAATGTTCTGAAAAGATAATGTTTCCTAGTCCATACATACATCTATAATCCATTGGCCTTTCCAAAAGACCAAAATCATTTCCCTTAAGAAGGTTCTCATAGAGGTTATTTGAAGAGGTAAATCATCCTCCTTTTTTCATTTAATTTCATTTCAATTTATCTTCATTTATATTTATATCCAAAACTCCTCCATTAAAATGACCATTATAATTATAGTATCCCATATATCCATAAGTTATATCATATTAATGGAATTTTATTCATCAATAATCTTTCTCTCACTCATTTATTTTTTAAATGAAATCTTCATTCTATAGGTGACAATTTACAACCTTAGTGGATGCAGAAGTTTAAATCTTCGAATTATTCTACAAGTTTATTCATAAAACCATATTAATGGTCGATACATATTTTAAAAATTATTATATATCCTCTTTTATATTCTTTATGTAACATATTTAACTTATACTAAATGATAAAACAAAATGAGTTCATTATGATCAATAGCCACTGTAATAATCTAAATGATTATCACTAAATCACTTATATATTGATTAATCATCATATAATGTAACTAAATGACAAAAATTTCTATTTAATAATCTATATGTTCATTAATATAATTCAATTATAGTTCTATTGATTTATACCCCTGAACTCCATTACTCAATGTCAAGAAAACCGATCATGGAAATCAAGTAAGTGGACACTCTGAAACAACTAAATTCAATATTATAACTTATCAAGAATGGAATGAATGAACATAATAAAAATATAATTGTGAAGATACATGTAGAGACGGTTAATAATTAATTTATTAATGTTTTTAATCTACCCATTTTAGGCATTAAGATCAATTAAAGAACTCATTAGGGAATATGATAAGGGATTTTAAATATCACTTTTATTTCTGTGAGATTTCTATTGCTCATCAGTTATTTCCTGTATGTGTTGTATTTTTTCAGCCATTAAATATATATTCTCTTTATATTCATGGTATTTAATGATTAATATACATATTGTTAAATTTTTTCATTCTTTTATATTGATTATAATTAGGTAAGGGACATCGTTTCAATTGTCATTTCATTAAGACCTAATTGGTATTGTGCAAATAATTTTCATTGTGGTGTAACTACTGCCACATTCATATAATTTTTTATTTGAAATTAAATTTTTATAAAATATCCTTATACTTATGTAATGGATATTATTATTTTCTATGTTGTATTCCATTCTACATATGATGTTTATTTTGAATATTGTCTTAATTATCAAAATATTCATAAATTAGTATCCTCTACTCAGAACAGAAATTGATA
The DNA here is from genome assembly GCA_963277665.1 of Viscum album. NCBI lineage: Eukaryota > Viridiplantae > Streptophyta > Magnoliopsida > Santalales > Viscaceae > Viscum > Viscum album. The sequence goes on along the minus strand of OY728119.1, from coordinate 1,003,576,501 downwards.
AGGACTATTGTTATAGAATTAATCTTTTGTATAATAATTCTTTGGACTTGCAGGGATGGGTGGGGCCTGAAATGTCTTATGATACAAAATAGTTGGCGACAAACCCTTGGAGTTTGTTTCCAGAACATAATCAGAGGGGTTTCTACCCACATACATAAAATATTAAAATGATATGATGGTTCATGTTTAAGATACATGGCATCCCAATAATAAGTATTCAATTTATTCATTATTTGGTTCTTACATTCCATGATTTTTTTAGAATGAAAAATATATGGATGAACATTGATTCTAAATTTATTGACAGGGTGTGTTTTCAATTAGTCATCATGCTATATTATTTATGTCTATTTGATTATGATTCAGTTATTATTTATTCATGCTTCCTCTATTTGTAACCCTTACTGAGAATGAAGAAGAAGTCATTTATTGAATCTTCAAGCATGAAAATTATTAGTTTTTTTATGTATTGTTTTTTGTTTTCATTTCCCTCTGAATATGGGTTCCATGTTTCTTCAAGGCTAGTAAACTGATCTATCCTTCATGATCAGATTCCTTGTAATCATGCCAATGTAACAAAATAGTTTACCTTCTCCATATTTCTGGTGTCGGGGTGTTACAATATACCTCAAAGAAAGGGGTGAGATAAAGTCCCAGTAAGGGGATATATAACAACATGAAACAATATAAAATGGGGTGAGAATATTCAAAAAGTAACCATCATAATCTTGAGAGAAATAAATATATAAAGGTAGGAAATGTTTAAATTCATAAAAATGAAACATCTTATCGTAGTGGAAAACTACCACACGTTTTTGTAAACAAAGATATCATCGTTTTCATTCATATTTCACGTTATCTCATGAGATTATTCAAATTACCCAAAGATTTTGAGAGATATATAATAATGGGAACACCAATCAAATCATAAAATTGACATTCCCCTATATAATTAAAGGTTCACCAATCATATTATTACATTTACATTATCATGAATTCCATAGAGAACATATATCAATCATGGAAATAAAATAACCCAGAGTACGTAATGGGTATGATTTAATAAAGAATACAGTCAAGAAATTTGGGGTACCAGTTGAAAGATAGAAAAATATAAAATCCATATCCATTTACACATATCATTATATGATTTTATGAATAATCAATCATATCCTTACAATACAAGGACCGTAATGACTAGTGTCTTCATATACTATGTACATAATTAAACAAGATATAATCAACTTTTATTTAATCTCCACTTTGAACTCCAAAAATCCATTATCTTGAACGTCTACATAAGATAATATAGGGATAACATGAACAATGGGATTAGAAAAAAATCATTGAAAGGGAATAATCATATGAATTAATCATAGCACAATGGTTATAAGGAATAACCTAATTATACAAAAATGGAATGGAACATAAATAATCATAACATATAGAACACGAGGTCATACAATCATGGAATCGTAGTAATGTGGTAGCACCATAAAACATGAATTTAGCATGATTCAAGTCTCGTCACACATAGAGGATCACGAGTAAAGGCTCTTTTCTCAAAGAGGAGCATGAGTCAAGGCTAACCACTAAGACTGTTGCACATGGAGCACGGGTCAATGCTAGACACCAAGACTATTGCACATAATATCTCGTGAGAATAATCATTAACTAATGAATTAGAGAAATATACTAGAACCCCCATCATAAAATGTTCATGAATATGTGTTCCATAGAAATAATCATACATATGGAATCAAACATAAACATAATGTTTACCCAAGGAAAGAAACTGGTATCTTAATCTTGTCATAAAGCATAATAAATTGGTCTAATATAAAATTTTCCATTAAATATTGGAATTAAATCATATATGTATATTAATAAAGTATAATAGGTATATATCATGAATTATGATGTCAAATTTATGTGATTACATTTAAAAACATTATTTAATAAATGTTAGAATCAACACATTTTAATGCGGTTTAAGGAAAATATCAAAGATCATTTAAAATGAAAAAAATGAATAATCATTTATATAAACCGAAAAGAAAAAAAATAATTTACACATAATAAAAATATTTTTTTCATGAAAATAATGGTATCATAAAATAGGTTATGGACTACTCTTAGAAATGGGTAAGATTGTAGGAAGTTTACATAAAATGGCTTGCATGCAGGGATGTATTAATATGGGAACCACTTAAAATATGTATATAACCAAAGAAGGAAGATGAAGAGATATAGATACATGAATTTGTAACATTTAAATAGTATTTATAAATTTGACATAAAAAAAAATTTAATTTCATTTGGGTAAATAGAGAGGAAAAGAAACCTGAAGGAATGATGGAGGTTTGAGTACAATATCTTACATTATGTCTAAAGGGGTCCTCCACTTGATCATAATGTCCTGGATAAACAAAATAGATTCATTAATTAATTTTTATAGAGCCACTTATACATGAATTTGATATACTATAAATTTATTATGTTATTTAATGTTCGTTTTTTTATTTATAGTGTTTAATTTCACCGTTTGTGATTTCTAATTTTCTTAGATTTCGTGATCGGTTCCATTGAATAAAATTTTGGAAGTTCATGTAAAATGGGAATGGTTTTATAGAAGTGTATTTAAATTATATTAATGAAATTACACATGTTTCAATTTTTTTACCATTCATTTGATTAAAGTTTATGAGAATGAATCATTATATAAAATCATAATGATAATCCCTTGGATTACTTTTGCGGGTTTTTGATCAGAACTAACTCATTTTATTTTATAAATTAATATTATCTATACAAAATGAGTCAAGAACATTAAATAAGTTATAATAAATACATTATTATTTATTTCAACCATAAAAATGGTTTCATGAATCACCTTGAGTAATGTAATAGAAATTGAAAACTCACCATCCTTGAAAGTGATAAGTTAACACATCTCAGGTGGTGTTTTCATTTTCAGTATAAAATGTAGGGAAATAAGAGACGATGAGGAAATATTCCACTATAATAACAAAATTATAGTATATTTTTGGATCTAGATTTATCATATGATTTTGGGGAGGGTATTTGATAACATAAAATGAAAAAAAGGAACCTGAAAATAAAAAAATTGGAAATAGAAATTTACCTCTTGAATTCATCCGCCTTGACAGCCCCCTTAGAGAAAAGGTTTTTTCCTTCTAATGGTAAAATTAGTCCATAGATGCGGGGGATTGGATTTGGAATATACTTGAGTAGAATATGTAATTTTTACAATTCATCTTAGGTGTGAGGAGAAGTAGTGATTAAGGGTGGTATTTATAGTGGGGAGAGGAGTGTTTTTTCAATATTTAATTAATTAGTTTATTATTATGATCAAGACAAGAATTAGAGCTTATTAGTAAGACTAAATATATTAATTATATCATTTGATTTTGAACAAATTGTATTTACATCATCTATGACACATTTAATAGTTTTTTGACTTATAATGTATATATACCATAAATTAAAGTAATTTACTATTCCCTAATAATTAAAGTATTTAAGAGAAATCCCAAAATTCACCCTAACCATTTTTCAATTTATAGAAATCAAAAAATCAGTCCATTTTTTAAAAAAATTATACATACAAGAAATTTAGTTTTTAATTAAAATTATAATTTATGTGACAAATACAAATTCTAAAATTAAAACTACTTTACTAAAAATTTGAAAATTAACTAAGGTCCCATAAAATTATCTTATATTCACAAGAAATAGAAATATTATTTTATGAATAAATTTTATGAAAATAATTTTTTTATTATTAAATTAATCAAAAAATTGCAATTAAATATAAATGACTTATAAAGATACAAACACAACATTAATAATTTTTAAAATATTTATTTAGAAAAACTATGATATAATTATATCAAATTGAAACATATAAGAAAGAAAATTCTTAATAATTCCTTCATTGGTGATGTTTCTATTACATTGTCCAATTTACTATTCACAAGAGTCACATTACTATTACAAAGGATAAGTTACTATTTCATTGGTATGTGTTCATTAACTTCTTGAGATACCTTTAATTTCACTAATTCTTCATTTATAAAGTATGAATAGTGTTCTATATGTATCCTTATGTGATTTTACAATAATACATAATTATAAGAAGGGAAATCCATGGATAAAAATTTACATCATCTAATTCTTCCCACCATATGAAATTTCTCTATCAAAATATCATTTTACATTCTATGATGAAAATATGTGTGGGTACTTCCCATTTATCACTTACATTTTTTCCCATGTTTCTTCTTCATACATATAGTTCATCTATAGTACATTTAATAGGTGAGTAGTATTTTTTCATATCTCAATGATCTATGATCTTCAATGACTACACTTCATAAGAAAGAATATTCTCCAATGGTACCACCTCGGAAGGAAGTACATGTGAATGATCAAGTATGCAATTCCCTAATAGGGATATGATTAATAAGTTGTGCACTTTAGAGATGGTAGGTGGATGTGCAAGTCGGTGGGCCATACCTTCGATGAGATCAAAAATATTGAAGGAGATGATGTACCTTGGTCTTATCTTTCCATTTTCCCAAATCTCAGGACCTTATTCCATGGGTATATTTTTAGAAATACCATGTCCATGAATTTGAACATAATGTCTCATCGATGATTGTCTCAATAGCTCTTTTATTGAAATTGGGCTGTGTGGATGTCATGTTGAATGGTTTTCACCTTCTCCCCCATTTCATATTCCATTTTAGGTCCTATGATTTGATGCTCTCTGACTTCACCCCAACATGATGGTGTTCTACACATTTTCCCATAAAATGCTATATGTGGATCCATTTGGATGATGGAGTGTATAATTTTGTCATATGAGAATTTGATAAGTGGGAGATGATGGTCCCATCCTCCTTTGTAGTACATAAGAAATGCTATGAACATGTCTTCATGTGACTTAACAGTTTTCTCATTTTGGACATCATTTAGAGGATTATAGGCCATACATAAGATCAGCTAAATGATTAGAGCATGTTTGATAGTTTTATAAAACATTGAGGTGAATCTTGATTATCGATTGTATATAATAAATAGTGGTACTCCATGCTGCCTTACCACCACTTTGATATATATATTTGTCTAAGTTGATCTGATGAGAAGTCCTCTCAAATTTTAGTAAAGTTATATGTCTTTGTATGATGGTCCTCAATTACCCATGTAGCATTGTTTCCTCTTTATGTCTTTGTATTTCTAATGAAATAGTACATGGTAATGTTCTCCAACTTCCATGTTGGTATGGGATGTCTTCAAATCATCCCATTAGAATTTTCTTCATTCACCCTTCAATTTTGGACATACCAGGAACTAAGATGTATATTTAAAAATATCATTCTTCATATCTTCTGTGCAATATTACGTTCTGATATCTTGATACATCTTTGTTCTCCTTGGGTGAATAGGGAATGTTGAGTTATTTTCATCATTATTAATCTCATTCATTACCTATATATCAAATGGAACACATAATCAATGACATAAGTCTTACAACTCCTTCCTCATAAATCTTTTTCTCAAAGGATTTCCCATCTCTAATAACTTCTACACTTTTCAAAATTTCAACTTATTTTAATTAATTATTCAATATTTTCTCATTGTGGGATGGTTGGTCCATCATTTGAAAAAATATCGATGATGTTACTCACATAATTATTCCCCTTTCTATCCTCTAAAAATTTAAAAAGATTGGAATCGTCTTCATTCTCATCATTGATAAAGATATCAGATACTTTCTATATAAAGAATCTCCTGCAGAATTTTCCTTACTATAGAGGTAGTGATTTGAGTATTCATAACACATGATGATATCTAATCATATTAAATGTAGAATATTAATCTTCATATCTATGAATATATATTTTGGACTTTTTTTATCATTATATATCTCACACTTCTTCCCATAGAGATAATGTTGCCTGATTTTCAACATAATGATCATAGCTTACAACTCCAAATCATTCATGGGATAGTTTTTCTCATGAATATTCCACATCCTTAAGGCTTATTCTATCAATTTATAATTTTTAATTAGTACGCATCCTAATAATTTATTTGTAGAATTTATATACACCAAAAATAATTCTCCACTTGTTATTAGTGTAAGTACTCGCGTAGTGATAAGTCAATTTTGAGCTCCTTAATGCCTTCCTCACATTCTTTATTATAGAAAAACATTAATCCCGTTCATATCAACATGATCATTGGATTTGAAAATCATGATATCTTCTTCATAATTTGTCGGTAATAATAAGCTAGGCAAAGGAAACTATGGTTCTCCATTATAGATGTTGGCTAATTCCACTGTTCAATTGCCTTTATCATGGAAATGCCCATATATATCCCTTTATTAGAGATAAAATACCACAGGAAGAATAGTTACTATTTTATACAATCATATTTACAGTTCTTTAAATAATGTTTCTCCCTTTACAAAGTCTTCAACCTAGTATTCAAATGGTTCACATGTTCCTCCTAACTCATAGAGTATATCAAAATATCACTATTATAGGTTACCAAATATTTTTCAAAGGTAATCACTAAAGACTCTTTCCCTTAAATCAGTGAAATTTTATAGAGAGTCAGTGAGTCTGACGGACATCACTATAAACTCAGATCTTTCATTCCTCGTTTGAAAGGAAGTCTCAGGAATATCTTCTTTCCTCAAATTTTATTTGTGAAATCCTAACTGAATGTCCACCTTAGTGAAATAAATATCCCATGTAGCTGACCAAACAATAAATATATTCATGGAAGGGAATACATTTTCATTATTTTGGTTTTATTGAGAACACAATAATCAATATATAAGTGCATAGATCCATCCTTCTTCTTAATGAAGAGGACTATCACACCCCATGGTGAAGCACTCGAGCACATAAAACCCTTCTTTAGATTCTCTTATAACTATTTATTCAGGTCATATATCCCTACAGAAGCCATTATATAAGGTGACTTTGTTAAATGTAGACATCCAAGAAAAATATAAATTGAGAAATTAGCCTCTCAATAAATAGGAAGACTATGCAACTCTTTAGGGAACATATCATTGTAATCCCTTATGATTGGCATATCTTCAAGCATGATTCATTACATTGTCCCAATGATTTGAGCTGGATATGCTTTCCCATAAGGTAGTATTATCCTAACATGAGAAAATGATTATTAAGGAGATTTATCCTTATCCTAACACATTTATAGGATTAGAGGATGCTTCGGGCAATGAAGAGTGATCACCCTTTCCTAACATTAAATATTGCCCTCGTATTTATATACAATCCCTGCCAAATATTTCATCAATCCCCACGAAATGGAATATGAAAATAATTTTTGGGAGTTTTATTCCATATACATTAACTTGAGAGGATTTATATACCTTGGATGAAATAATTTCCACATTTTTTTCTCAAATATAACTCAAATCCAAATTTTTAGGTGGTGATTTAATCGTTCTACTAAACATGGAAGATATTAATGAAAATGTAGAACAGGAATCAAAATATATGTTTTCTATTCATGAATGAATCTTGAGTACTATTCACCATATAATTTCCAACTCCATATCAGATGTACTGTGATAGTATTCCCTTTCTTGTTTCCATGGAAGTGGTTTTTAATTTCCTATAACAATCCTAGGCTTATAGAATTGATTTAAAAAATTCACCTCTCCTTTTAATATTGAAACACTACACTACATACTAAGTTTTGATCAAAACCATCCTTTAATCTTACACATTAGAGGAATTTTTCATAACCCTTTGGTAGTTCGTAGCCATATTCCCCATTCATAAAGATTTGAAGATTTTCTAGGTTCACTATAAATAGTTCACAGGGTGCTTGTTCCCAAAATTTTGACACGTGGGGTGTTCCATATTATTTCCATCAGGTGATTTTTTATGTTTATCCACCCATGTTAGACTCTATTTTCCTTCATTTTTATTTGGATCCATGAGACCACTAGAAGTCTTTGATATTCATTTCAACCTTAACATCATAATGGAAAATATATTCATATCTATCCAAGTCGCTAGTCTCCAACTCCTCTCCTAGAATCATCTTTAGTCGTCTAAATAAATGATCCACCTTTCTTTCTATTTTTATGACAACACTGGAGGCGTACCCTACAAGCCTTGTAGTGTTTTCCCTATATTCCATGATGGAATAGTATTCATTATTCTTATGTTTGCATAATTCCCTTTCTATCTGGAGATGGAGGTTTTGGGGAATGTATTTATTGAAAAATATTTTCATGAAAATTTCACATTCTATGTAATAAATATCTTCCTCGGACTTTTTGTTTTTGATTAATGTCCACCGCTAATCAGCTACCCAATCGAAAATAAATACTCCAAGAACAAATATCTCTTATTATGAACACTATAGGATAGAGAATATTTTCTAAATATATTTAATAAATTGGTCCGATATGAGGCGATAAAAAATTGACTAAACATGGGAGTCCTTTTCTGCATAAAAGATTCAATGTAAATAGTATTTTACCTAGGATAATAAGGTTGATCCACATGATTCTGGTTTTTATTCGAAACAAGAGTTAGCAGAGTGAGTACTTCCATATTGTTTTTTGAACATCTTTCCATCATTTTTTTCATATTATTAGGTTAATAATTAAATTCCCTATCACATCGATTGTTGAATCATGTTCTTATATTTCCCACCATTAACTATTAAAAATAAACTGCAATTAGGGGGCTTGAATACTTTGATAATAACCATAAAAGAAATAATTGAACATAAAACAATAAACTTGTAAAGGAGTAGTATATCCAAACATGATATTCCCTATGTTTCAAACTCAGTTATCCATTATCTATTTTCTAACATATATTCCGATGGGGTTTCTATTCCATTAATAATGTATAATAATGAGATTACTAATTTACCAAAGAATATCCCCTGAGAGTTTTAAACCTGGTGTGATATAAGGCATCTTTTCATATACTAGGATACCCAGAGTCAGGCTTGGAAGCCCTTGTTGATGTTCATACTACTGGGTATATCTGTTCCCAAACCACATCCACTTACAATATCCATATATGGAATTTTTTTCTTGATAAACCACTTACTCTATACTTAACATAATTTCGTGATGTTTTATTATACATAGTCTTATCCCCATGGTTCTTACTAAAGTGATTTATTACTAATCTTCAAAAAACTAATCTTTCTATTGATTCCAACTATAGAGTCCATAACATCTTACAAATATCCTTACATGATTTCAGGAATAATTAAGTATCATATTGTAAGACAATGATCTAAAAGTCTAGTGTCTTGGTAGATTAGATGAATAATTAAGTATTATACAAACAAATTTTATTTATTCTTCATATTATGCTCTTAATAATCATTTTGATCAGAAAACGACATAGGATAACCTTGGAATGACATGAAAATATGGATGATCTAAAAATCCTAGTAATGGAATAATCATAACAATAAATCTTAGTACATGGGCTATAAGGCATAAGATAATGATATAAAAGGCATGGAACATAAGAAATCCTAACATATAGAAAATGGGATCTTATCATCATGGAATCAAAGTATTTTTGCAATACCATAAAACATGACTTCAACATGATTCAATGCTCAGCGCACATAGTGGAGCAAGATTCATGGATCATTTCATATAGATCAGCTTGTGTCATGGTTAAACACTAAGTCCATTGAACACGAAGCACCAGTCAAGGCTAACCACCAAGATCGTTGCACATAACGTCTCGTGAGTATAAATATTATGAAATTAATTAGATCACCATTAGAGTTCCCCCATCATAATAGTTTCATAAATATGTGCGGCAACTAAATAATCATACATATGGAATAAAACATAAATATAATGTGTAGCCATGGAAGGAAATGAGTATCTTAATCATGTCATAAATCATAATAAATGGGTGTAACATAAAAGTCTCCAAGAAAGAAAGGAATAAAATCATTCATTGGAATTAAATATGGGTAATAAGAATTTATCATTAGAGGCTATGTCAAACGTATGTGATAAAATGTAAAAATATTATTTAAGAAACAATAGAATCCAAATATTTTTGTATATTTTAATGGAAATATCAATGATAATTTAAAACAGAATAAATAATATTTTATATAAAACCAGAAGTGAACTAAGAAGGTTTTTATAATAAAATTATTGGTTTCATAAAAATAATGTTATATTAAAATAGATTATGGAGTGAACTTTATAATGGTTAAGAATTCGAGAAGTTCCCTTAAAACTGCTTGCTTATTGGGAAGTATTGAAAATGGAACCACATAAAACATGTATATCCCTAAATAAGGGGGACGAAATGTTATTGATACATTTAAAAAATTAAATATTATATATAATATTTAAATAAAAATAAAATGCAAATTAATTTGGGTAAAAATGATATAAGACAAAGCTGTAGGAATAATGGAGGTTCGGGTAGGATCCCTTTACTTAAGTCTGAAGGTGTCCCTTACTTGATCTTAATATCCAAGATTGAAAATATATATTCATTAATTAATGAATCCAGAACCTCTTCTACATTAATTTTATTTACTATCATTTTATTATTTTCAATTATTCCCTTTTGGCTGAGCTATATGTTCAATTTCATCATCCGTTAGTGCTAGTTTTCTTTGTTTTCATGATCTGTTCACTAGAATAAGATCATGGAATATCATGTAATGTGGGAATGGTCTTATATAATTGTAATTATGTTATATTAATTATATATAAGAATATATCATGGTATGACCATTCATTTGAATAAATTTACAGAGGATAAATCATTAGATAAAATTTTATTGATTATCGCTTGGATTAATTTTGTGATTTTTCGATCACAAAAAACTCATTTTGTTTTATAAATTAATATCATGTATAAGAAATGAATCTATAAAAATAAATAATCTATAATACATATATTTTATAATGATTAAACCATAAAAAAAATTCATTAATATCCTTGAAGACAGTAATAGAAATTGAAAACCCGTCATCCTTGAATGTGATAAATTAACACATCTTGGGAGGTATTTTCTTTTTTAGTATAAAAAGAGGGAAATGAGATATGATTATGAATATTTCCATTATCATAACAAAATTATAGTATATGTAATGTATTCAATTTGTCATCAGATTTGGAAGAGGGGAGTTTTGGAGATAAAATGAAAATAAATGAACTTGAAATGAAAATAAAAGAATCAGAGAGATGTATTTACATCTTGCATTTGTCCTCCTCGAGTGCCTCCTTTTGAAATAGTTTTTGGTTATTTAATGGTACCAAGAGCTCTTAGATGTGGTGGAAGGACATGGGAATATACATGAGAGCATAATTTGGACAATTTGCAAGGCTTGAGAGGTGTGAGGTGAAGAGGTGGTGAGGGGTCACATTTAAAGAAGAGAAGAGAACTATTTTCTCAATAATTATTTCACAAATTAATTTTTTTTCTCAAGAAAATCAGGAGCTTTTATTATTGAATATAAATATAGTAATTAGATCATTTTATTTCAAAACTATGGTTCTTATATCATCCATGACTCAATGAATAGTATATTTAACTTATTATGTATATATACTGTATATTAACTTGTTATATTATTCAGTAAAAATTCAAGTCTTTCAGATAAATAAATAAAATTAACTCTAACCATTTTTATACATTTAGAAAACAATGAACTCTAATTTTTAATAATAATTTTCTTAAATATATGAAATTAATTTTTAATAAAAATCATAATTTACTTGAAATATATAAATTTTAAAATTAAGACAGATTTTCTAAAACTTTGAAAAGTTAATTAATGTATCATTAAATTATATTATAATAATAGGACATAAAAATATCATTTTATGAATACATTTTATGAAAATTATTTTTCTTTTAATTTAATAAATTTTTCATAAATTAATAATTAAATATACATGACCAGTAAAAATAAAAACACTTAATTAATAATTTTAAAAATTAGTTATTTACTTATAATATGATATAATTATATCATATTGACACTTATATGATGGAAAATATTATTTATTCTTTAATCCATGATGATTCAATTACATTTCCCTATTTGATATTCATAAGGGTAACATTACCATTCTGAAGGTCAGGTTACTATTTCATCGGTATGTGTTACTTAACATCTAAAGATACCCTTTATTTCACTCATTATTCATTTATAAAGTTCTTATTTGGTTTTATATTTAATATTATGTGATTATAATATAATACATACTTATAAGAAGTTAAATTAACTGATAAAACTATGGGATTCTAAAAATAAAATACATTATATAAGAATCATCAACCAAGTGTGAAGAAGAAGCATTCTCAAGAAGTAAAAGTTGTGTTTTTTTAATGAATATTTATTTTGAAATACATTGCGTTTTTAGAAAACACATGTAGAAAAAAATTATATCCTATAAAGGGTAAGATAATTAGAAAGAAATCATATTTAAGGAATATACATACTGAATCTGGGATAAAAGAGGGAAAACCAAAATAAAGATAGTTGAGTTCGATAATTCCACTTACATTGTGTCTGAATGATTAATTCACATTAATATCATATATAGTGAAATAATATTAATTAATTGAAAATATAAAACCTTTGATACCTGAATTTTTTTTCATTATATTTTTATTATGTTAATTTTTTTGTCTCTTCGATTAGATAAAGATTTAATTTCATTATTGGGAGTGTCTGTTTTCTTGGTTTTAATGATCAGTTCACATTTATAAATGAAAGGAAGTTCATGTAAAAGGAGGATAAATATCCAGAATTTTTATTATATGATATTAATGATATTATAAAAGCATAAATTATTTTATAAATAATTTTGTATGAGGATAAATATATAAATAATATTTAATGATTATGTAATCAAGTTAATTTTTTCTATTTTTAGATCATAACGAACTCGTTGTGTCTTATAATTTAGTATTGTGTTTTTAAGTTATTTACAGAACATAAAAAGGGAAATTAAATACACATTAATGTTTTTTTCAACAATTAAATGGGTTTTTTAACTTTTTTTATTGATTTAAAATGAAAATTAAAGTACATCGTCCATGATGTCGGTAAATTGACACCTCACAGGTGATGATTTCATTTTTTAAATAGAAGAGAGAGATAGAGAGAGTAGAAGAAAAAGAAGATATTTAATGAGGGATATTCTATTAACATGATAAAAGAAAATTATTTCAAACATAATGGAGTTATAATTACATTTTTATAAGAAAAGGTTAGGAGAAGAGTAGAAAAAAATTAAATTTTAGACAAATTAAAATAAAAAGTATGAGGAATTTACCTCTTCGGTTTATCCACCTTGAGAACAACCTTATGAAATAGGTTTTGGTCTTTTCATGTGACTCAGAGCCCTTGGATGTGGGATAATGGATTAGGTAGTGGTTTTAAAATAATTGGGATAAGGCTCAAATCAATAGTGGTGTTAGGAGAAGAGGGGGTGAGGGTGGTATTTATAGTTGATGAGAGGGGTGTTTCCCCATTATTTTAATAATTAGTTAATTTTTTTATCAAGAAAATGAATAGTTTGATAATTATCACAAAAAATATTAAAATAATTAAGGTTAGTTGGATATAATTATGCTTACATCAGAAATTGCTAAATTAATAGTGTATTTATTTTATAAAATATATTTATAGTAAATTATAGTTTTTTACTATAAACCAAAAATTCATGTATTTTATAAAATTGCAAAAAAAAAATCACTAAATTTTTTTATATGTGTAGAGTAAAAAAATTAAATCCATTTTGTTAAAATAATTTTCTAAATGTGAGTATTTTAGTTTTTAATTAAAATCTTCATTTACATAGAAAATAAAGATTTTTAAATTATAAATGACTTTAATACACATTAAAATTCTATGAAAGCTCTCATAAAATTATATTAAAACCATAATACAGAAAAATATTAATTTAAAGATAAATTTTATGAAAATACATTTTCCTTAAAATTATTAAATAAATATTATAATTTTAATTAACTATTTATGACTTACACAAATTCCAATGTTAGATTTAAAATTTTTAAAATATTTATTTACTAATAATATGATGATATTATATCATATTGTCACTTATAATAGGAATAAATTTTATTTATAGATTCATTGATGAGGTTATTATTCATTTGAATGGTTTATTATTCATCAGATTCAAAATATTATTCTTATGGAGAAGTTGTTATTTCATTGGTATTATTTACTTATCTTCTAGAAAATGTACTGTTTCATTAATTATTCATTTATAAACTTTTTATTGTTTTTTGTAAATGATTTTATGTTATTTATACTATATGAATATTCTATATATAGGCTGAAATTATATTGATAAATTTTTTTTGTTACATACGTATAGCTAAATTTATCATGAATACATAATATATAATCAATATAATATCGAAAACAATAGAAAATCATGACATTTAATCATTAACTTCAACATGAGGAATAATATGGAAAGAATCAATAAAGATCCAATAGTTACATATAAATAATAATATTAGTAGGAAACATAACCACAAATATTGTAACTAATAACATAGTCACATGAAATATTTATAACCAATCACATAATCAAGGAATTTATAATTCAAGGAATGATAACCATACCAACAAGGACACTTTGAAAGACAAAATTAATAAATGGGTAAGGGCTCAGTTAAAATCAATAGTCTCGACTGGAACGTGATACCTTCCAATGCAATAAGGGGAAATAGACGACCACACCAATCACATACAATGTCCAATTCAATTCTCATATTAATGGGTTGATTCATAATCAATATAAACATTTGCATTTAAAAAATAGCTTATGAAATATTTGTACATTATCCAATCAATTAACATTATCACAAACCATTCATTCTAATTTGAAGAATGGTATTAAAATAATACTTCCCAAATAACTAATCATAAACCATGAATAGAAATAATAAGGTTTATGTCATTATAACATATTCCTAATTGGGATGAAGGTAAAATTAGGGTTTATTTCTTTAATGAAATGATATACCAAAAAATTTCATTAAAACATTTTTGCCGAAAATATTTTTTTCATTTTTAAAATCACATTTAAATGAATGCTCAAAAAATATAGATAATTTTCTTTGAAAATTACATTACAAACATGTAAAATAACCGTCAAAACTTTTAGTTGTCATGATATTTGAAATTATATACTTGTTGTATTTGTTAAAACAGTATTTGTTTCACAGTATCTGTAAAATAAAAATTTTCATTATTTGAAAAAAATATTGCTGATTTCATTTGAAAATTTATTTTTGAAGAAAATTGGAAAAATTTATTTAATAAATCCTTTACAGAACTCCAGAAAAAGTTTTGAATTTTTTTTATAAAACACAAATTTTAAAGAAAAAATATTTATGATATTAGAGTGTCATTAATTTGGATTGTATTAAAAAAAATACATGATCAATTAAATTACAAAATAACATAATATTTTAATTTTAATTATATAACTCAATATTAGATAATGGAAATTAAAAAAAAGGATTTTAGGCATTGAATAAATAATGTCCTCTAAGATAAATTATATTTTAAATAATCTTGATTAAAATGATTTTTAAACATAGTGTTTTTATCACTTTTGAACATATTTAATAATAATCCTCTTCAAAGAAATAATTTGAAATAAAACATTTAATTCCTTGATGATAACAGGATGCTAGATTTTATATATCAAATGTGTTGTATATACATGACACAAAATTACTATGTGGTGAATATGGCGCATGTATCACGAAATAAAATGTGAGATGAGAAACCCTTACATGAGGATCATCTACTTTCATATGTCTTTGAACCTCATGTACAATAAATATTTTTTTATTATAAATTTATAAATTAAAAATATACAAATATATGATACCAATTTTGATTATACATTATTCTTTTATCTCTAATGTAGCGAAAATTATTTTTTAAAATAATTATTTCTTGTGATAGTTGATTCATTTTTCATGTATGTTTTGGTTTGTTAAATTTTATCCCTTTTATTTGAAAATAGTTACTAAATATCCAAAATTCTACCAATGATATAAATATCATATATATTAATTATATATTTATTTATAGTAATATGTAAACTTTATATATACAAAATGGATTACGACATTCATTGAGATGGTAGGACATGCGTTTGCATGAACATTGTTTTTATTTTTTCACATTTTATGGAATAAAAGGAAGTTAAATATTAATTCACACATCAAGAATGATTATTATTTTATATATATAATTTATATTAATAAAATTCATCCTTATTTTTATCCTTGTAAAAATAATATAAAAATCATTTTACAAAACTATATGGAGGTGTTATTCCAAATATATGCATGAGTGACTCTATTTTTTTTAAAACTAATGGGATGGTAGAGAGATTTGATATTATATATCTAGAAGTATTTTTAGGTCCAAAATATGTTGTATAATCATTATCATTATTCATAATACCTTCCATGTAATGTGTGGTAAAAAAATCACATCCCATTGTGAGATAGTATTCTATCAAACATACGAGCAACGTTATCATACCCCCCACAGAATAGAAATTTAAAATGTATAGGTGACGACAAAATTATAGAATTATAATATTTTCATAAATATCATATAAATATGTAAAAAACATAATTATATCCATCCTTAAAAGAGGATTATGTAAAACGAATTAACACGATTCCGGAAGTGGTAGTCTGTCGTACACATTATCGACAATTATGATTCCCATTTAATGGTAGTGGATATGAATTTTGGTTAAAAAATTAAAATATTATTTATATTTGGGATAGTTTTTTTTATTTAAAATTATTTTAATATAATTTTTAGGATGTTAGAGGATAAATAAAACAAACACACACATCTATGAATTTTACCTCTTCATCAAAGTTCCTCATTAGATTTATATGTAAGGCCTTCATAAGTGGTCTAAAAATAAATATTTTAGGATGTGGGTATTTAATTATGGAATGTATTAGTGTATTCCTTAACCTAACCAAAAGTTTTTGGACCTGTGAAGAGTGGATGAGAGTGGGTAGCCTAAGTAGGGAAAAGGACACACATGTAATTTTTGAAAAGATAATGTGGCAATTAAGTTCTTCTTAAATTTAAATCAAAAATTATGGAAAATTCTAGACCCTTATATGTTGTATCATCTTAATATGTCAAAAAATAGTTTTTTAAAAGTTTTTTGTCTTTTTTATCCCTTATCTTTTTAGTATAACACTTAGGTAAACCAATTATTTACCATAACCAGGATAATTAATTTTTTCTTTTGTTAATATTAATAATTGTAAAAAATTATGTTTAACATTTTATATAACATTAATTACTTATATTTAAAATATGGAATATGTTTCTCTAATTTATTTTTAATTTATGTGATAGAAATCAATTTAAAATTAATGGCATGTGTAAATCAAAAAAATGGGTTTTTCGAATGAAAATATTCGAAAGTAAAAATGATTTTTATTCAGTAATTCAACATAAATTCATTAAAATGACATAAATTATTTTATGTTTAATATAATTGAAGTAAAGATACATTAAAAATATTTAAAATATAATTTATCATCATAAAAAGTTTACAAAATCAAGAAAAATTTTATTTTTAACTATTCAAAAAAATATATTTTCAGGGAAACCCCAAAAATAAACCAAATATAATTTTTACATTTATATTTTTAAATTTATGTAATTACTTAAAATTAATTTTTTAAATGTCTGGAAAATTAATTTTAAAATATGTTCGTAATGCATGACTAAATATCTTTTTAAAAAATATAGTTTTTTAAATTACATTTCATTTTCATTCAAATGGTTCTTATTATATTTAAAACTAATAGATAAATAATGAATTTATTATATTTTTGTGTATAATATATGGTTTTAGTCTTATTAATACCATCATAGACAACCTCTTTGTTAAGATGGTTAAAAATACATTTTAATATTTTAATAGTGTCATGGTTTTTTTAAACACAATGTTGTGTTCATGATAATATATATATAAGTTGAATTTATTTAAAAATAAATATATTTTAAAGTCTCCACTTGTTACATTCTATTCTAAAATTATTTTTGTGTGTCATTTATTCTATTTAATATGACGTTATTATATTAAAATCTCATGGTTATACTACTATTTTTCTAGCCTCACCATGGTTCTCCCACCAAGTATCACATATGTGAAATTATATAATGTCCCACATGATATAAAATAAAGGTAGACCTCTTTAAATACCTAAAAAAATTTCTAATACTTACAAACATCTCACATCTCGATCCATCTCTCTCCAAATAATCAAACCTTCCCAAAAATGGCTATGAAATTATAACCTGTTAGGCACCTCGTGAATCCCATCAACCAATCATCACATTATCATGATCTCATCTCTAGATTGTAACTCAGTATTTTTTGAAACCAAAAATCTGATAATAGAAATTATTATTTCCCAAGAAATCATTGTTCATCTATAAAATAGCTAAAATAACACTTTTGAAATCATATCTAGAGATACACATCTATGGAGTCACCATAAGGCATTATAATCCCTTATATGCGCATATATTTCTAATTGTAACCACCATAATACCAGCCCATAATACAATTTTTATAAGAGAGTGTGGTCATAGTGATAATTCATCAATATGTTCCTCATCAACCTATATTTTTTGGAAACTACCACCTATGGTCCACTAGGTTTTGTTCTCCCAAAAAATGTGGGTGGTGTTGCATATAAAAATAACATGACAAACCAATATCCATATAGCTCAGAAACCAAATAATGGGAAAAGGAAAATCTTTACATCAATTTCATATATTTCCTCTCAGAAACATGGTTTTCACTACTAAGAAATAGATATCTTACAATCAAAACAACAATTCAATCAATTTTGATAAATTCATTCATTTACCATTTCATATACATTAATTACCAATCAGATATAGTCCCTTTGTCCATAATAAATCTATTTCCATGTTCTCTAACAATAATCCTCCCACTTCCTTGGTTTCTTAAGAGAAATTAATAATTTTCATTCCATTATTCCTCCTACCTCATTGGGTAAAATAATAAATTACATTCCATGTTTCTAGAAACTATAAGAATTTTCCTAACACACCATAAAAGATATTAACAAACCAATACAACTAGTTTTGTCAATAAGTGGGGAAAGAAATTAAAAATAACAAACATTGATATACTACCGTTAAAGTAGATTCATTTTACAAAACTCGTCCAAGATTTCAGCACAATAAATCATGTAATATCCTAGTTTTTACACATTCCATCTCTCTTAGATCAATCCAGGACAACACCATTCATATCAACATGCACCCCTCACCATGTATTCCATATTCTTCTTTAATCCAAGGCATCTAATCCATTATATCCCATAAAAATCATCCCCAAAGGTCTCTCATCACATTAAATAGAAAGTATCCATATATAAAGTAATAAAACATGGTAGAAGAGAAACAAAAAAGTCAACAGGACATCGGGGCCCAAATACCAAGACATCAAACCTTCATAATAAAACGGGATACCTCTACTACAATCAATATTTCTTTATCAAAAAATAAGTTAATTAAAATATTTAATTTACCAATTCATTTATATTAGGTTAAAACTAAAAGAAAAAAAAGTGTATCGTCTATAGACAACAATATAAATTATTCAAAAATTATTCAAGATACACTTCTAATCGTATCCATTAAAATGATGTAAAAATTAAATTAAATATAGCCATTTTTTATTAAGCCCACCATAAATAAAATATTTAAAATATTTATAAAATTTAAAATCATGATAAAAATGTTATAAAATAGAATTAAAACATGAAAAAACATAATAAATAAAAACATAGCACACTATCTAGAAAACCAATATGAAAAATTTTAACATAGTGTAAACACGTGAGATTGGTACAACCTAAAACCAACTATTTTCATTGTTTTTGGTTCAATATTTATTAAGGTTAATTACACCATTATTAAAATATATGAAACATGATAACCTTATTATTTCACATGAAATGATGGAAGTGTAATGAATACCAAATTTTGATTTAGGTGTTCAATGCTCTCCAATGATGAAAAAATTGATTAAAGATTGACCACCATCGAATGAAAAATACAAGGGAAGAGTAAATTAAGCATAAAATTTGAAATACACTATTTAATAATGCTCAACTCACATACCAAAACAGAGAGGGTTTTTAATATGATCACCAAGGAAAATGGAAGAATGAAAAAAAATATAAAATAATGGGTACCTTGGTTTAAAACCCTTGATTCTCTATAATTAGAGTTAGAATCCTCATGGAATCGATGAAATGGTTCTTGGAATTATTGAACCAACATATTCCCTGTTAAAATATTTATCAATAGATATTCAATATTAGATATTCTTCAACCACTCCGTATGTTAATTCGGTGCATTTGGAATTTAAAGGAACAAAAATATAGTGAGTGTAGATTGATTAATAAGGAAAATAATGAATTGAACATTCAGTCAAGAGACCAATAATGCTAGAAATATTTACCCCTTAAAATATTTCAGAATTTATAGAGAACATTGATGATTTTTTATATTTAAAAATAGCTCCACCATAGTAACAAACTCTACCACAACATTTCCATGGACATGGGGTTCTTGAATACAACATCCCAAACTAGTCTTTACAGGGGAATGTTTCCCAACTTTTGGTAGTTTTTCCCCCACCACTCCCTCTAAGAAATTCATGTTGATGCTACTATTAATGTGCACCACAAGTTCTACCTCAATCAGCAATGCCCATGGACATACCCAAACACAAAATGATTGCATGATTCTTTGGATATGTGGTCCCTAAAACTCCACACTGAATGCTACAAACACCCTGGGAATTGTTTTTTGTTTGTATTAGACATGAGGATCACTATAGGTAAAAACCCAGCACTAAACTAGCTAACAAATGTGGGTTTCTAACAATTTTGAATCACATTCCAAACAAGCTGCTCAAAATATCTTGTTCACATCATAATATATAACATGTTTGTCACCACATCCACCACCAGGGAGTGATGAATACTAGAATGGAAAATTCAATTCCCCAAGAATATAGAATAAATTAAAACTCCCTCTTAACACTATTTAACCTATGAATACATAAAGGAGTATTTTAGAAGGTTCAAACCATTATAAGATTCCTATCGTATTATCCTATCATGTAATTTTAGGGTGTGGTTAGTATTGATCCTATATGAGACATTATATGATTAGTGAATCAGTATTAAAATATATCATTACAGGAGGGACATAAAATTTTATAGAGGCATGTAGTTTTGGAATTGTCATGACTTGAGAATTCTCATTTCATGAATGATGGTTATGATGAGATCGCATTCCTTCTTTGTATGATACCCTTACAATGGTTGAAAAATTATTGTCAGTTTCATTACTTTTTGGTTTGGGATGCCCTTAGTTCTAATGATTTTTGAATCTAGAGAAGATGTCAGGATAAAAATTTTCTATTGTTTTCCCATGTCGTTCCTTATTTTAGAGGGTGAATAGAAAGGGTGGTAAGATTCACTACACAAAAATAGAGCCTAGGTAATGGGTGGTCTTAATGTTTTCATTTAGAGACACATAGATATTAAAGTATGTTGATTTTATTATATGAATGTAATACGGATTCCCGGTATTTGATAAGGTTGGAAATCTAAGGAAGAATTTTAAAATTCTTGAGTGGGAATGTGGGTGAAGAATTAGTGATTCGTGACTGATTGGATCATCAGTCATTGGTAAATGGTCATAAAGAGAGCCTACGACCCAAGTATTTAATGATAACAAGGTTCCATGCGCATACTATATATTTGTGATTCTATCAATGTTGCATGATCATTTGTATCATTGGGTAAGAACCTGTTTCATTTAGTTGTGATAATGGTTTGGTTCACAAGTGACATGTACAGCTAGTTGATATTTAGGATGGTAAAATGGAGTGAAAGTATTACATTTCAAATAACTTAGATCCTAATGAATCTTGAGAAATGTAGTAGAGGATGTTCTATCAGGAATTTTAGTTCACAGCTACTTATAAGATAGTGATGGGGTCATAGATGGTATTTTTTTATGAGTCCCTATTAATGCATGGTTGCTATATTTGGATATCATGCTCATGGTAAGGGAGGACCAGATGCTCTAAGTGGGATTTTATGGATATCACAACAGTGAAAGGGGATATCATGGATAAATTATTGTGTACTGGGTAGGATGATGAGGTTTTTACCATGAGGTGGAATTATTTTTTGGTATGGTTTATTGAACATGTTTCAGAATAGTGAACACATTTTTGTTAGGTTTTGACATTATATTTATGCTCAATGAGTGTTATAAGTATATTCACAGGGTTAAGAGTTCACTATTAGCCATCAGAAGTTCAAATGATCCTTATGGACAGGATGTAATTAATTTCATGGGTGATATTACAAGAGGACGATAATGTGGGTGTTGTCCTTCTGCTTATGTGATTTTAGTATGACAATGTCAATACCTAGAATTTTGTGTTAAAAGGATCATGGTTCTTGTTGGTTGGGTGTTCCAAAATTTAAGAAATACTGAAGAAATACTTTTTTTTAGTAGTGATGGGTCACTCATGGGAATATGATCATTCTTCCAGAATGGTCACAGTGTTGTGGAACTAGTTATATAATTGTCATGGAGTAAATAGAATGCATGTTAGGAACCAATGAGTTGAAAGTATAGATTTCAAATGGAATTCCAAATATTATATAATATTTGGTGGTGGATCGAGATTATGCTTTGTCTTTGGTTTTCATGTGATTTTAAAATTATCCAAGTGTTTATGGATCAGTGATGATTTGGTGTGTTGTGGTCATGATGGTTGTTTTGGGATAGTTTCCAACCCAACCATGGAATATCTTCAATAGTCATTTACGGGCTCTGGTGATCATGTTCTCATAGTCAAAGAATGCCATATCTCATGAAGTGATTTTGTCCAGTTTGGTTGATGACATATTGGAAACTAGAATCCATGTGCATTGAGATTATTTGGCTAAGGATGACCTAACTTAAATTCAAATTTTTAAATGATTTTGGTGGGTTATAAGCTGCATCTAGTGTATCATTTTGGTTTTGGTGGGTTTATTTTTAGAAAAAAACATTCTTTTAAAGAATTTCAAGCATATATATTGATTTTTATGGAAAATAGTTATTTTTGTATCATCTATTGTATTTTAGTAACAAAAATAAGTACCAGTTCTTTAACCAATTATTTTAGGGTTGTTCTTCTATGGTGAGTTCTGTACCAGGTCTTGTGTGTATTTGTAATACATTAGTGTCTTTCTAATAGAATTTTTTGATAGTTAATTTTCATATGTAATGGATTTGGTGGTTATAAGTTGACACATATGGTAGGGAGCACCATTGGACTGTACACTATTTATAATGGAATCCCCATTTGTGTTCAGGATAGAACGTGTTAGGAAAGATCCATCATAGTGTCTTAGTGTTGTAATAGGATTTGCCTAAGGTTTCTACAGTCAGAGCACCATAAGATTATAGTCAAACCTTTGTGGTGTTTTAGGAATTTTGGAGTGAAAATACTTCATATAAACCTATAGCATTGATCTTCATAGGTCCAAGATGTGTATAGACATTCATTGATATGTTTCGAGAATGAGATGTGTTATGATGTGGAGTTTTTATTTCCTCATACACGTTCAATCATTTTAAATATTCAAAATTACATTATGATTTTAAAATGGTGGATGGAATAGATTCTTAGATAGACCATGAACTGAAATTATATGAGCATGAGGACATTAAGAGTTGTGTTTTTAATTTATAACGGGGAACAAAAGGTGGCTGGAATATCGATGGAGTAATAGGGAGTGTCTAATGTGGCATGTAATAAATACAGTAGACCACTGACCTACCTATAGTATTTATTATGGGTGGGGGAATACAATAATTCCCTCATGAGTATTTTAAAGGGAATCTCATCTCTTTGCCTTGATTTTGGAACACAACGCCTCCCAGAGTTCCCTCCTATCTTTCTTAAATACCCCTAGGGTTAGG
Source organism: Viscum album (assembly GCA_963277665.1). Taxonomy (NCBI): domain Eukaryota; kingdom Viridiplantae; phylum Streptophyta; class Magnoliopsida; order Santalales; family Viscaceae; genus Viscum; species Viscum album. The sequence continues at coordinate 1,003,552,300 of OY728119.1, read as the reverse complement.
GTGTTTGTTAGTTATCCATCATTATTTTGAGTTTATTATCATCATTTCAAAATCTCATTTATTCTTCTCCTTCCCCCTTTTTTTGAAGAATTTGGTTAGTATTTAACTTTTAAATTAATCAATACCTTGTTAGAATGACCCATTTTATTTTTGGATTTCTGTGGCTAGTGTAGAGATGATCCCATGATGGCGTATGCATATTGATTTACATCATTTCAAATAATGTATCTGGGAACAAATTATTAACTGTTCTCCAATAATTTGGTACTAAATTAGTGATTTTTATATTTCCATGGGATATGGAGTGGGTCATTAATGTGGTCAAGGGTAAACCACAAGTATTTTGAAAGAGGTTGGCTATGGTTCTGTTATGGAAAGAACATAAGGTAGGTGTCTCTCTACTTATACCTACATGTATTATTATTCACAATTAATTATAATTAATTATAGCTAATTTTAATTTAATACTAATGAGTTATTATTTAATGTTGTGGTACCATGGGGAGAGTTAGGTACCCGATTGACGAAGTGATCCTTGGGTGAGTCTTGAAATGTTGATTATTTTTTAAAGTAAGGTGTTCCAAATAGTATCCATTAAATTAAATCCCTGATAATGTATATTTTTCATTTTTTATTATAATTAATCGTCATATTCTTGTCCTAAATAAATAAAATTAATGATTTAGTTACATTAGTTATGACAATGAAACCATTTGAACCTAGGATTGTGTTCTAGTTTGGGTAGTCCATTATTAAGAATTTATATTTGGTGAACTAATGGGGTATTATAGGGTTACATATAATGTTATAATGGATTAATGTGGGAGTTAGGTTTCCTATGATGGCTTCAAGGACCCCAATTATTATTATGTCCTTGGATTATATAAATAGAAATTGGAATTAGACCCACATTATAATATTCGTTTAATTGAAATATTTTATTAGTATTTTAATGTTTGGATAATTATTTGGTTAATATATTTCTTAATCATTATGATTATTAAATAATTAATAGGTCCACCTTGAATTCCATAAAATTATTTTAAATGGGAATTACTTGGATGATCATATGATTTCACTAGGGGATAGGTCTGAATGTTGGGGTGTGGAAATGTCGTTTTTCTTTAATGTATTCTAATTCTATGTAATTACTTAAAAAATCCAATGGATTCTATAAAAGTCCTATATTATTATTTCCACAGTGTGTCTCCCCTTACAATCGGTAGTTTCTAAACATTTTGAATTTCATAGAATAATGTCTTCGATTACTGAGGGAATTCCATTAAGAATCTCATGGGATGAGATCCCCATATTTTGGATTGATACTTATTGGTATAAAAATCCTTGGGTATGAGTAGGGATTCTAATTAATCAAATCTTTTGAATTTCAAGGGAATTCCCTTTAGTAAAAAACCAAAATATAATTATTCTTGAGAATAGTTTTAAGGTAATATCATTATAAGCTACATGGGTTAAACCTAACCCCCTTCATCATGGATTCCTTGGTAGTTATCCTCAGAACTAGTTTATATCTTTATAATCCTACTATGATTAGTGTTATCGATGATAGATAACACAGGTACAATCAGCCTTGGTTGTCCTCCTCAACCCTATAGCCTTACATGGTTCCTTTCATATCAACAGTTTTATATTATTCTTATTGATTTATTAATATATTAAAAACTTTGATTATTTACAAATTTTGAGTAGTCAGGGATTAGAAAAAACTGGTATTGTCCTAATGGGTTTTATTCACATTCTTCTTAGGATTACATTAAACTTGGGTACCTAAAAAATGTTACTAGGTCATATGTTAAGGTATTAGATCATAGACTAATGTGATTCTTGTTGTTGTGAAGTTTTTAATCATGGAATATATAAGAATCTCCTGAGTTCAATACATCCAAGGGTGATGATATATTAGGGCCCCATTTCCTTTTTTTACTCTGCGTTATTGTACTTATTATTTCTTATGTATTTCCCTACCTATTTACATGTATCATTATTTTTATATCCCATGGGAAGTGATTTTTATTCAGATAATTCATATTTTATTATTAATTTGATATTTATATGGTTTATATAATTTGTTTCTATGATGAGAGTAATAACAGTCACTCTATTGAGCCACCTATAGTACCTTGCTACAACGTAGAAACAATCTGACATACATAAAGACACATCTACATCCACATGGCGTACCAACTAGAGTAAATAGTTTAGTGGAATATAGGTCGTGTTGTTATGAAATTATATCGTAATAGTTATTCCCTTATATATTACTATGTGGGCATGGCTGACATGAGACCATGATTTGTTGGGTCATGGAAATGTGCTCATTATTTGGATTTGTACACCCACATATGGGTAAAAATCCAAGTTTCCAAGGGTTTGCATTATTTTTCATCCTTGCAATTTTATTGTTGATTTATTTCCACCTCAATTGGTTCACTTTGGGGTGAGGATATTGATATATGGTATTTTTACTCTTGTCCAGTGTAATAAGAGGAGGTGTGTGTGTTCCTAAATTATTCTAGGCCAATAGGTTTTAATTAAAATTCATGTTTATCATGTGATTGTTATTTTTATATTATTCCCACGGCTGATCATTTTTTATATACCATTTTTGTGCATATATATTAATAATATATATATTCTTAAATAATTGTTGATTAAGTGGGGTAGATTATTTAATGTTTCTAAATCTATTTATACGGTTTCCCTCACATATATGTATACAGTGGCACACAACTGGTCTAACTACTGGAATTACCTGCTGTAAACTGTTTCCATAAATAAATGGGTTATAAATGTAATTGTTTGGATTAATTAAGGTGTCATTTACCTAATTATATTGTTTTTTTCTTTATAACCTGTTTATAGAATCACATATGATGAAAGCAGGTTTTTGAAAACTAAATAATTGATGAGTGGGTGTTACATGGAATTACATTGAAAATTAAATTGTTTTAAATGTGTCACCTTTGGAATTATGGTGTTTATATATTAATTTTTAATTTATATCATTGTATGAAAATTGGGGTGTTAAGAACAACATAAATACTATTTTCCCCTATAAATTGGGTTTGATACATCATATAATGGAACCAGTCTTGCGGTAATGGAAAATAAAAATGGCCCAAAAACTAAAATTCTTGATATATGGATAAATTAATTGATTGATTGGGTTAAATAACGGTCTAGTAAGCAACCTTAATGTAAATTTTACTTATAACATGTGAATGGAATCTTATTTAATTAAGAGTATTAATGTGTGGTTCTATGTTGAAATGATACAAAACCCATTGATGGGTAAATATGGCTCATAGAAAGGTCCATATTTTGATACATGTGTGGTTGGTTGGGCTATTAACAGAGTCCATAATCAAATGTTTGATTTGAGTTTGGGTTTTGAGGTGTGAGTAAAGGATTAGTTGGTACATCATGTTAATTTCATTTGTATTATACAATGACTAGTTCTATTTTATATATAAGCTTTCATATAATTATGAACCTTCTGGGTCATGACAAATTTTAGGTTTGGCAGTTGTCTGATGGCATTATAGTCATCATGTAGACAAAAAGAGTGATCTATGGTATTTTCATGACCGCATGTAAATGTGAGTTGTGGCTCTTGGTAAGGTGGGTGAGCATAGTATTTCTGGTTATGACTTGGGGTTTGGTGAGTAGTTACTATTTTTATGGATGTCATGAGAGGGTTTAAATGGTCCCTTGAATGATTTAGATATGTGAGGAATGGAAATATTTCTATTCTTGATGGAATCATTATGCTTGAATGGTACTACTAAGGATATAGCTCAGGTGAACTGGATGCCTTTGTTTTCTGATTTAAGAACTTTTTTATATTTTACTATGTTGTAAAGTCTAATTTTAGAAGTAAGGCCCATACATACATACATATATATATATATATATATATTGTTATATTTTGGTATATATTGATGGTGTGGTCAGCAGTGATCCTAAGTGGATAAGAAAATAAGATAATATAAGTTTAATGAAATTTTCTAGTTTGATTTTTGGTACTGATGTTCTTGGAGGAATGTAGTTTATTTATATAAATTTCATGATAATGATCAGATTTGGGGATATTATTTTGATGAGGTGTTATAAAATGCAGTTGATAATACCCTTTGAAGGTGTAGATATTTATTTCGAGTTACAAAATATTTTGGGATCTAGATGCAAATAGTGATGGTTCACCCACAACATATTATAATGATGTGAGGGTGGGATCAGTGGAATGCATGGCCATGTGTTTTCGTCTATAATAGGGTGTGTGTAAAGGTTCATTATAAACTCTGGGTAGGAATTCATCATGGTTTATGTGTTACCTTGAAAAATATATTTGGATAAACTTAACTATATATACAAATTTAATTTTTTATATGGATGCATTGATAATGCATCATCTTTGATATTATTGGCATGCCAAGGGAATGGACAAATATTTTAGTGGGTATTTCAGCATAAATTTACTTATTCATGACTCTAGGTATCATGATTCATTGTTATGTAGTCGTAGTAAGAGTATAAAACCCATGGTTCTAATGAGATTGATGAGGATGGTATATGCTGGAGATGAGTGATGTCATGGGTGTTATGTGATCTGGTGGATCGGTGGTTAAGAACCCCTTTTTTTAGGATAAAAATGATGGGCACTGGAGATTTGATGTTCTCATTGTGATTTTGGTTGGCAAATTGGATTTTCTATATTCCATTGAGAACCATTTAGGATGTAGAGAAGTTTGAGGGATGAGTTTGACGATGTTCTACTAGGAATGTTAGTTCAAAACTTCTTGGAAGAGATTCACGTGGCCATGGTAGTTTTCAGGAGATGAGTTCCTACTGAAGAAAATAAATTGTGGTTACATGGAATGGTAATGTCTAGGGAGTCCTAGAGACTCTCAGTGGTATTTTTTATATATATTTTTTAGTAAAATGATTTATATTGGATTAATTAGAATATGTTGGCATGGATTATTTGGATTGGACCAAATAAAGGAACCTTGTGTTTATATGGATAATTGAGTAAGGATCATAAGAGTGGCACAATATTTTTATGGTGTGGACATTGATTTATGCTCAATTGGTGGTATATGTAATGTCATATAGTGGGTATCACAACATTTTCCATCAATGTAAGAAACCATCATAATAAATAGAATTTCATAAATATCATTGGTGTTGTTACTAAATTTTGGAAACATGTATGTTGTTTCACCTCTATGGTGAGAGTGGGTGAGCCACATATAAGCCTCATGTTTGGTCATTAAATGAGGGTGTTCCAGTTTGGTTTGTATTTTCTCACGTGAATTAATGTTGAAAACACTCACTCTTTGTTGAGTGATGCATCAATCACAAGAAAATGACTCCCTGCACTTTATCATTGGTGGATCGAAACTATTTTTTGGATTCTAGATTGGGGAATCGTGTCTCACTAATGGTTATGTAATAAGTTAGGGATTACACACCATAATGGATAACCTTCACCACTCCTAGTCTCATCGATGGCGGAGTACCGACTCAATTGATATGGGACCCAATCCTTAGGTTTGTGTCAGGAAATACCAACCCAGTTTATTTAAATGATGTGGAGGACCCATGAAGTGACATAAAAATACCACCAAGGGATTACACACCCCAATATCACTCTAGAGATCACACATTAATCCCATCATCATTATTTTCATGATAAAAAATCGTAACCTTGTAACATCCCATATTTTTTAGAATGAAACTACCACTCATATTTAATTTCCATGTCACACGTGGTAACATTGTATTTTATACAACACATAAAAAACATAATGAAATCTTAAAACATATTATTAATTTTAATGTAACATTTATAAAAAATATCTACCAAAAATAAAAATTTTATAATGGTAAATTAAAGAATATAATAAAATTACTATAGTAAAAGTTTTTGATATACATTGACTATAAAAAATTGCACATCCATAGATAACATTATTAAAGTGATAAAAATATTACTAATCTGATTGACATTTATGAACGGGTAATATTTATCATTCATATAATTTAGATTTAAAAATTAATGATGTAAATTAGAGGTATATATATGGATTATAAAAGATGTATTCCGATTAGAATATTACTTTTAGAATGTTAAAAGTTATCCTTCTGAATCAAAACATGATTGTTAAAATAATAACTTGACAATTGGCGTAATAAAATAATTGTTGTGTATTTAATGAAAAAATAATTTCATAAATTTATATAATTATACAATGAAATATAAAGGGTCACAAGATAAAATAAATGTTTTATACAAATAGAAAAAATGAATTTTTCATCAAAATATATATGTTTTATTTTCAGCAAAATAAATCATTATATAAAATTTATAATTCTATAATAATTAGTTTCATAAATGAATTTTTGAATAAATTTTTATTTTTATATGTGACATTATGATGTATTGTTTAATTTTTTAAATATGTCAAGATATTTTTTTAAAAAAAAACTTATTTTTTAATAATAATCAATTTTATTTTATTTAAATTTATAAAATTGTGAAAAAATATTGGAAAAAATATTTTCCATTTCTATAATTAGGACATCAAAATTATCTTAGGGTAATTTCTTTATTTTTCTAAAATAAGTGAATTTATTTAAAATAGTGAAGTATAATAAAATACATTATTTTACAATATTAATAAATGAATTATTATTTATGAATGGGGTGATGCAAAAAACGATTATCTCTAGATTCCCTGAAAATATTTCTATATATAGTAACAATAATCAAAACTGTTGATATTCCTAATATAAAATAATAAACTAATGTTTATTACATTAAAAAATAACCCTCACATCCCCTTAAAAATACTTCTATTAACCAACCCTGTTGTCCTCACAATATAAATACCTTACCTTTAAAAATATCTTACTAGATATTTCTCCAATAATCATTCCAATATAAGAGTCATGGTGCTACCAAAATATATTTATAAGGATCCTTAATAGTTTTCTTAATAGTTATCACCCAGAGGATGAGAAAATAAACTCAATAAATGTATCTTTATTTCATTAATTCTTAGGCCCCCTAAAATCAATTCTATCCATATTTCTATAATAACCAAACTATTACATAAATAATAATTTATATTATCTTAATTAAATATCAATATTTTGGCCTCCTTTCACATTTTCTGAAATAATAACACCGCCCATGTTTTGGTCAATTAACCACCCCGATTGACATTGTGTCTCACTTACACCACCAATATCATGGATTTTAATTAAAATATTATTATAGTTAAATGGTAGTATAGTAATAATATTATAAATTATTTCATGATCTATAATGTATTAATAAACATTATAATAAATAAAAACAATATTTGTCATGAAGGTTGGTAATGCTTCTAAATGAAAAAACAACATAAGTATAAAATATTTATGATATTAATCACCCCTCTATCATAACAAATTTAAATATTTATATCCAATGATACTTTATTTATCACATGAATATCATTTCATTTCATTTATAGAGTTGCAGTATCGTTTTCATGAACATCCATAATTATCCACAAAACAAGGTAATGTTAGAACACTGAAGCAAAGACCATAGATAGTATGAATAACCATGATGTCTTAATAAATTGATGTTTAAAACATATAAAAAATTAATAAATAAAATATATTTGAAAATATTTCTTAATAAATTATTTAAAAAATTTAATTTTACTATTCATGATTTTAGACATTCAAACTGAATGATCAAGGACCAACAATATGGGATCTTTTGAACCATCATGGTTCTTTTGGGTTTTGAATTATCATTTTTCTGTCATTACCCATATATTAATCCCAATTAAATATTCTATATTTTTTGTATATGTTCCTAAAATTATATCTATAATTTACAATACTTTTCTTTAGTGGGGATAATAAATGTTCATCAAGTTATTATCATAAATAATTCTTTTATGAAACCCCATTTTAAGTAAAATTAATTTAATTATTATCTATTTTTATGTAATAATAAATACAATGACATTATTCCACCTTTTGGTTATTAAAACACACCATTATTTTATATAAAACTATTTAGTTTATTTTTTAGACAAATTATTATTCTCTTACTCTCTTTATAAATTATTCACCCTTTTAATATAAATGTGATGAGGAGGATTATTTCTATACCTAATTTCGACCCTTTTATATGTCTTCACCTCACATGATCTTCATTTTGTAGACATAGGATTCCTTATATATTAATAAATTTCCAATAATTATTAATCCCATCATTTATTTAAATACTTGTGATATAAAATTTTATTAACCTGAAAGATAAGATTATGTAACCTATTTTGTTTTTTTAAGAATTAATTATACTTATTATATATGTTTCATTTCTATTTGTGGTATAAATATATATATATTCATGTAATATATATTGAATCAACATGAATCACCTAGTTTGGGATAGGTGGTCACAAGACCTCATGTGTTCCTTCCCATACGGAAGAGGCTATCGAAAATTTGTGAGGGCATAAGTGGTACAGTGGGTAGAATATCCCCTAGGTAATAAATAATAATTAGAGTATAAAATAGTTGAATAAATATTTTGTGTAAGATCCAAACTAAAATGGAATTAATAGAATGAACAAAATCCCATATTATAACTGTAAGACATATATTATCTAGTGAGACAATACTTTAAAAAATATTAATGTGTATCATATGTAATCAAAACACACACATAAACTAAGAGTCTCATAATTTTTGTATGTATAAAACCTAGTAGGAAAAAACAATAGTGTCCTAAAAATAAGATTTACGGTCATCAAAAATTTTATGTGATGATAGGAATTTTATTTCCCAAATAAAGAAACACATGTCTAGTCATCTTGTGAAACTAGCCTTCCATGAACCCTAAAGTAACCTACTTCGACTCAATGCTATATGCAGAGTTATTTCTAGTTAATATGAATATTAAAAGAATCTACAACACAAAAATAGTCCTTATAAGAGGCCTTAAGGGAATAATACCTTAGTTCATGCCACATGTCTTTCAAACCCCACCAACAATCTCTGGTAAACCCAAAAGGCTAGAATTCCATAATGGTAGTCTGAAGTCATGCCTTATGTTTTTCATGATTTATCATGTGTCATCCAACAAACCACTATAATCTCCCAAAATACAATCACACATACTCCCCTATAATCATTTAAAAAATCCATGAAGGTTCCTCTTATTAAATTTGTACCAAATTGAATATACATATTGTGCACACATATATAAATATATATGAAATTATTTCACATCATGTGTGATCTCACATGCTACACAAACACACAAAATAATTCCATATCATATAGCTTTATAATTTTTTTATGACTGTAAAGAAATTTCCTACATTAATCATATCAAATAAAAACCACAAGGATCACCACCAAAATTCAGATCACTCACCATGGATCCCAATAACCATCCATAAAACATAACCATAGGATTCAAGAATGATCATATGAGATTAATAACATGTGAATGTATTGGATCATTTTATACATACCAATATTGATCTAATATAACGAATTTATCTATTGGAAACTATGAATGATAAAGTAAAAAATCCCATATTTTCACCTTTTATTCCTTGATAGTCTATAAAGAATAACATTAGATCTTGTCATAATTCATATATTCCACTATGAAAATTCAGATATATGGTCTTCACTAAGGATAATATAAAATATTAGGCTTAAATAAGATGAAAAATGGATAAACCCTCACATTCCTTTAAATCACTATGATTAATATATCTAGATCAAATGAAGTATCTCTAAAGAGAGAATAAATTCTATAGGAAAAAATAATATATATCATATATTCAAAGCCTTATATATAGGATTAAGAATGAGGTTCTTCATATAATTTCAGGTCAATATATTAATTTTCAGATTAATTATTCCTGGATGTAAGGTTTGGTCGCATAATTTACCTAATTATTCACCAACCATGTAAGGATCAATATCTATTCAGAAAACCCATATGATTTTCCAACATGGTTTGGTAAACCTTATTCCAATATTGATTTTTATTATGTTCTATGTGAAACAGTTTCTTGATAAATCCTTATAGTTTTCAATAACAATTCTTAAACTATGGTCCCCATTAAAATATTCTAAAACCCACCAAAATGTCTAAGATGTTACCCAAGACTTCACCCCTATAAATAATAACAAAAATAGCCTTAATTAGGGGATAAAAATTAATAACACACCATTAATGTTTGTGGATACTATTATCTCTGCCTATATATAATTCTTATCCATGAGATGTCGAGTTAGAGTTCCTGTATGAATAGCTCAAGACACTATGCCCGCACATCTAATTCTCAATATCATATTTCTCCTTAAATATGTTTATACCCCCATAGTCTCAAGTCATAGGTTCTATATATTCAAGGAAATAATTATCCATTTTAGTCAACAACACCTATTGGTAATCCTCAAATAGAACAACTACCTATAGCCCATATTTTATTTTACTGGCCAATACAATGGTTTTTTCTTCATCCCACAAGTCAGGTACCAACAATTACAAAAATAAGTATTTAAGTCCTAAAGGACACATCATTTTGAATTGATTCCATATTCAACCATTGAATCCTGTTAAAATCCATACTAGCTACCATCATAATGTCTTTGTATCAACCAAAACAATTCCCAACAGGTTAGCATAAATAGTTCTTTCATTATTACCCAAATCCAATATCCTCACATGACTGTCTAGAATCATATGATGCATGTCGGTTGATAATTAATACGTTAAAATAAAATAGACTCTACCTATGTGTTAGGTACACCTTCACTCCACTATTGAAGTGCACTGTGAATCTCTATCACTATTAGAACATAGAAACCAGCAGATTCTGATTTTAGTAAATCATCAATGCTCACAAGTATTTCCAAAAATAGTCATTGTATAACACCTCATCAAACCCAAAAAAACATCTCAATAACCCCATCCACTCATATAGATATGACTCCTACACTCTTACATGAAACGTCCTTACATGGACTTTTTAACAACCTAAATTTTTTCCCTACTTTCTCTGTATAGCTATGCATTCTCAAATTTTTAATAAATCATATAGAATTCAAAAAACGACATCCCAAACATGTAATCCACCACCACACTGCAAGAAACTGGAAAGGTCATAGCTTGATCCTTAGAGGAATTGATTATCTAACATACCTATAACACAATGATCAAAGGATCACTTCTTTCTACCTTATTGGAGACTCTCCTCTTGGATAATCCATTACTTTATACTCACTGCATATAAATAAAACCTTAAAAAATAATGTAGAGGAACTTTACCAAACTTCATAACTGATTCTCCACCCATTATCCATGACACTCACTTAAAACCACCACTACTACCACTAAACCATCAACCAGATCACCCACTTTAGAACCAATATCTCACCATTTTTATTTTAAAACATTTTTTAAATACCTTATTTATAGTTATCCTATAAATCACTCAATATGGTGTAGTAATATACCTCATTCATATAAATTCCACTACACTTTCATTATTCCATGTAGATTAAATATACTATAACTAGTAATATTAAATCAAAGTATTAATTCTGATTCCAACAGTACCAAATGACTCAATACCCTTATATATAATGTCCAACCCTTGGTCATCATCATTAACCAAGTACATAGTCTACTATGAAGGAATATGAAAAATAATTATTACAGAAAACTGAAAACCATATAAGATACAATCTTCTAACTATATTTCCCATGTTAATGCTTTGATAAACCAAGATCCTCCAAAATGGATCCCAATATTTATTATCATCACCCACGAATTCCTTGGTTGAAGCCTTAATTTATCCTATTTTCCATTGGTGATTCTCTTCTATAGTGTATTGATAATCAATTTCTAGGCAGGAACCACAACCACTGAAATTATATAAATCCAAACTGATCGACCATAGTTCATTAAAAATCACCATGGAAATTCACCACTCCTCTATAGACATCACACAAGTTCCATGGAAACCAGATAGAATGATTCCAATATCCTTTGAGAAAATATATGTGATGAAATACCATGTTTATCTACATGTTCACTTTCAAGGTAGTTTACTATGGAATAACCCATTAGGTACAACTCCAACTTCACATAACATTATCAATAAATTTGCTAATGAAATTTCATGGCATCCTCAACTATCTCACTCAAAGTCCATTTCCAAATCATTATTAAAAAAATTACTCAATCCTTGTAACATTAAAATATAAATATTTCCTTAAATGATATTATAATAAGAAATATATTAGCATATTGTCACACCACCATGTATTTCAGGATTTTTATCACACTAAGAAACAAAAAACTGTATCATCTGACTCTAATTCCAAACATTGGTTTTCAATTAAAAACTATAATTCCAAAAAGATACATCACTAGTTACTAATGTTTTTAAGATCACGCCAAGGGGACCCTATCATATCATCATCATTTTTATCATGTTTTGTACTAATACAGGAAGAAACAATTAATCTACTATATGGTTTGATTATTACTAAACTCTTAAAATAACTTATTTCATTGCCTACAGAGTATAAATAGAATGAAATATTATATCCAATAAATTACCTAAAAAAGAAAGTTTCTCAGACTCATATTGATTAGGAATTAACACATAATGTCTCTATGTGCAAGGAAACACACTTGTACTTTTTGATATACAAAAACAACACACCCAAATACCTCTCAAGTAAATTATAACAACCCACTCGCATGCCTAATGTGTCCTATGAAGCCTAATCATCCCACTAACTTGTAGGTGCCCAATTATCACTGAGTACTACCGTTTCCCTTATCTTTCCACCACACCAACTCTCACATCTAGATCAATATATAAATGGTCTTGGGATATATCCAAAATAAACAGATCTAACTAAGGATTCTCTACCCAAAACCACACCCAACTATCTCAAACTATAAAGGTGTTTTCATGTAACTCAAGGTTCACACAACAATATAAATCCAAAAACCCATCTTTAATCCCTTTTGAGAGAGACAGAAAACTATCACATGGGAATTTCCTAAGCTAACCCAACCTTTTAAAAGGTCAACTACTAATGAAAAGTCCAATCCAAATTGGTGAACCACATATGATCCCATTCATTATACGAGGATAATAACCAAACTACATGTACGGTGCAATACAACTTATGGCCAATAAAAATAAATAAAAATATGTAAATTAGAAAAAATCTCATAATAATAACAAAACAGAGTATCTAATAAGGTATCTTATGCTTCTCATAAAAATCTTGGATTAAATCTCTAAATTGGCCTATCAAAAACTATCTCACTATATCAACCAACTTATTACCTTGGACAACTCCATTTCAAACCACGAATTATTCCAAAAACATTGCAAATTCAAATACAATCCAGTTTACAAAACTCAAATCAAAATCTCTTTTAATGCCAATATATTTAAAAAAACTAAAAAATTTAACATTTCATTCCATTTCATAAAACCAAAACTCGCCACATTTATGTCCCAAATGAGGCTAAATTCTATTAAAAATCAATAATGAAATTCTAATAATTCGTTGAAAATTTTACATCCCCACATGGAATTTACAAATCCATTCCACAAACATATATCTTTAAAAATCCATTTAAATATAAAAATCTCAAAGAAAACATTGAAATTTTTTTATACCAAGTTAATTTGACTTCCCAAATAATTTAAAACCCAAGAAACTAATGAAGTTCCAAAAAATGAAACAAACTGAAAATAAAACTTACCTACTTCCACAAGGACCATTTAAATGACATAAATACATGTACATTTGAAATAGTAATTCAGAAATAAAATAACATACTCAGGCTGTGATAATTAACTATAAAAAACAATGTTTTTTAATAAGATTTAACATATTTTTTGAAGAATTAAATAAATTTAATCATCTTCCAGTCATAGGTATGCATGTTTTTGAAATATGAACCTATGTACTTACTCATGGTGCATTAACTCACGCACTCATTCCAAATAGATAAAAGAAAAATCTAATAAATCATTACATAAAAATCATGTGCATCACTCAAGGTGAAATAGAACAATTGTAAAAGAGAATCCAAAACATGAATCTCAGTATCAGGTAAATGTAACTCCCTTATATGTCATTTAGACAATCCTAGGATTGACATATGTACCATGGAAAAATAATATCATATGACCTATTTTACCTTTCAAAAATAGTCATTGACTAGTAAAAGACCATTAATACCACTTTGTAACACCCCAACCCAAATATTTTAGTTTTGGATGGAGGGTAACAATTTCTAATGCACACCTCCTTATAAAAAATTGGTTTCCAAATATCATTGATGACATAATTAGTTCTATAGGTACATTATACCCTTGATAGTAGATAGCAATATAAGTATACAATTTGGAAAACAATAATTAGGGTAATGTAGAAACAAATATGGAAGAAATAACATGAAAAACATCCCATGATATAACAGTATTACCTAGATTAACTAGTCAAATATATAAGGAAACACACACATTTGGAAGTTATATATAAAATAAACAATAAAAATAAATGGTGGAATCTCAAAAATCAATCATAGAGTCTATCCCTGTATCAAATAAATCCTCCCTACCCCACCTACTCAATATCCCAATGGAGGGCCACTTCCCGGATCTGAAATCTCAGTCAAAGGAGTCTGCGTGAATACAATGATTCCAATTTAAGGTATGAGTAGAAAACGATGAAGGAAATAGAAAATATGTCCTTTAAATAAGTAAATTAGTTATATTAAATTGAATTCAATGAATTGAATTAAATTTCACAAATAAATAACCGTATTTTGGGTCATCATGCATTAACTAGGCTACCAAAAACCCTGGACTAACAAACATAAACTCCATGATACAATAGAAGTTGAGAATGTTTCCAGGAAACTCATAATAATCTAAAAGAGAAAGTTGAGTCTCAAAACAAGACTCATAACCAGCATACCCTACAACAGTCCATATGGATTTCATACACCATAATCTAATAGATATTTCACCACATGTCCATTGTGACCCATTGTACATCTTAGGTCAAGAATCAAGTCCATCATTCCCCCTCAACATCTATTCATGACCCTACCAGAATCCTCAATCATCATGTCACAGATTCTCCCCCTATGAGGGTTTAACCTATCCCCAATGGGTTCCCCTATCACTTTATTACAAGATAGAAATTGGTTATGGACAATAAACATATATAAAATAATGATATATCATGATAGATCTTACTGGACACCCAAAAAACACAATTATTTCATATTATATACTTTTATAAATTAATCATAACCTTATATAGAGTTTCATGCCATAAGATTATTGAATCCTAGTGTTAAGATTCACCACCTTAATCAATCAGACACACCATTGATCCCTCAAACTATCTCTATAACACTGTATAAGGATTAAAGAGTAAGGATCCAAGAAGAAAAACCACACAAATCATGAAACCTATTTCAATGTACCCAATGAGATCCAGTGTAAATAATAGATCTAGAAAAATACATGAATGAACAATATAAAATTGGATTCCCTCCTTCCATTCTTATATAATAAAAAAAGAAATCATATTAGATCACATTATAATTCCAATATTTAGTTGAGACAGTATTGATCTGGGATCTTCATGACGGAAATGGCGGAGGACCTGATGGGAAAAAGAATAAATTTTTTAAAATAATCAGTAACCATGAAATTATGAAGATCTATGTACCCATATCTTATTTTATTTATCTCCATAGGGGTGTTATTCTCCATGAATAACCATTGGAGTCCCTAAGATAGAGACCATTATGTGTAGGTGGAAGAATGGTGTATTTTTAGGATTTTTCATGTTAAAATAGAAATTTTTGGATAAATTAATACGGTGTTAATGGTTTGGCCACATGCTTTACAATACCATACTCCAAAATTCATGGATCACAACCTCTTTAGAGAACTTTCCTAGTTTAGCTATATTTTTGTGGAAAGTGTGCTAAAATTGTACTTTTTCAACTATTTAGAGTTTCACATTTAAAAGGAAATGTCTCATTGTTACCATTAATAGTGCTCTAACCATGAACCACCCATTTCTCCCCTCTAATATGTAGTATAGATACAAAGAAATCTACAGAGTTTTCCATACCTATTATTAAATTATTATCAATCTAAACAGAATATAAAACACTACAAACATAGTCATAAGAAACTTGAGTCTTCACCCAAACAAAGTATAACTCAAACAAAATTAATCAATTGGTGAAAACGAGTAATAACGCACTGAGAATTTAATGATCATTAAATTATGAATATGAATGGTGAATATGAATAACACTCTAACGAATTATGTAATATTTTTGTCTCATGACGTATCATTTATGTAGAAAAATATATTAGACTATCCCATTATGTTTTTTTTTCATTGTATATAGAATTTATGTCATCTTATGATGTATTGTTTTAGGTTATTTCAACATTTACATAATTCCATTATCATTTTATTTGTAATATTCTTTTGGAATTTATGTGACCTTACCCTATATGATATTATGCTACTTTCCTTCTCTCATACTATATATTTCACTTGAATTTTTTCCCTTTACATGGATTTATATATCACCCCTTTCCATTTTTATACCATAAATATATAATATATAGTTTGGATGATAATTGAGTTATATGACCCCATATTTGAGATTAAAACTAATATGTTGTTATATTTTTAATTTTCTATTTACGTTACCAGTAATCCTATGACACTATACATCTAGCTACTTGGTGTCTATTTTAAGAAATAATATTTTGAAAATTATTAAATAAATTACGAATTAAGATCATGTTATTATAAATTATATCATAGAAAGTTCAACATATTTTTATGGACTGTGATTTGAATACACTACAGAATTACAGAAGTAAAAATCTATGTATTGGAAAATATCCAAAATTTTGGTATTATAAGAATTGTGTGGAATCAAAACAATAAAATCCATGTATGTATATCACAAGTTAGTGTGGTTCTAAAATAGATTCACCTATGTTATATAATCTAGAAAACTGATACTATTATATCAACCTGATTTTCAGCCAGAGCATGAGTGGTCATCCTTATATACACATTCTATGACACTGATATGGGATATTCTTTGATAGATTTACATAATATTTAAAAACCATTAGAATGGATTTAAATTTATTATTATGAAATTATAATAAGAGAAATATCATTTATATCCTAGCTGGAAATGTAAAAATTCATATGTCTTGGTATATGTTTTATTCCTTGTATATTAAGTATTGTTCAATTTCATATCCTTACATAACCATGTATATTCATCCCAATTATTCATTTAATTTATAAAATTGATAAAAATAAACAAAATAATGAAAATAACATTTACGATGGGAAATCAAATGATCATCATCCTATAGTACCAATTATAATTATTGGATTCCATAATTTTAGGGATATTAATTCAAAAGTGACTCAAGTGTTGAGTAAAATATCGATCCATATAAAACTTCTCCCATATCTTGCTAATGAATTGTTTACAGTTGATTACATTATGTAAAAAATTACTCTAACATTTATTGGTTGTTATAATCCCATAATCCTGAAACAATATATAAATTCCATTGAGATAATGTTTTCAGCCTATAATGATATTAATAAGATAAATTCATATTTATTAATCATCTAGTTGTTGAATTTTATTTATGGTTGAAACTGATCAAGAATACAATGCCTATGGAATATATAGAATTTATGTAGTGGGATAGATTCAAGAATATATTTTTCACTAAATATTTTCCATGCACACTCTGTAAAAGTATAGAGGGGTTGTTACTTACAAATAATAAAGAGGAGGATTAAATTGTATAGTATTATAAGGAAAAGAATACATGGATATCCCGATAAATATTTGGAATAGTCATGTAACCCAAATTTATGGTTGACCATTTCATTAGTCAGCTATATCCAATTCTATGAAAATCATTATTAATTGAAGACAATGAAAGATTTAAGGAAATTATGTGTTTTCTTTGTAAATGGAGGTTGGAGATTAGTGATTCTCAATGATCTGGAGGGAATATATATATGATGTAGAGAACATATTTTAGAACTTGAGTACCATAACATAATCTTATAGAGAAAATTGAATCGAAATTTACACCTGTCAAAAATTTTGGATGTTGAATCCTGGAAACAATCTCAAGCGGTTAAGGTTGTATTTATGTTTTGGAAGGTAAGTGAATTATGAGATTGAATATGATATGGATATAAAAATTCACATAAATCAGTGTGAAAAAAATAAGTTTATAAAAATTCCTCTATATGGGGTCGAATGTTTCAACTATATAAACCAAGAACACTATGATAATCATTTTCATAAGCTAAGGGTTTTCAATAGATCATCGATGATAACAACCCCCATGTCCATGAAACTTCGGTGGATCTTATGTAATCAATACCACTAGGGTATATCCATAAACCAAAGTGGTGATTGGAATAATAGTTATTTATTCATGAATAGTGAGCATTCTATTTGATTCCAGTTTTTTGAATTCTTTGATATAAATTTTTTTGTAGAACTATTCAAAAATAAACAAAAAATATGGAGGGTGAGTTATTAGTGAAATAAAAAACCTAGAAATTATTGCATATCATGTGTATAAATCTATTTATTTCATGTTTCTTGGAATAATCTCCTAGAAACTTATGTAAAACTCAATTATGTGGAGATTTATTTTATACATGGAATGTATTAGTTATCTCTATATGGGTCCAATATAGATTTTCATGAGGCAAAATTTACATTTCATGTCCCAAATCGGCCATCAATTTTTTACATGTGTATGTAGGAGGATGAATATCCTTTGGAAAATTCTTATCAATAATGGATATTATATCCCCATAAGAATACATTTCTAGAAAAAATTATCGAGTTAATGGAGTGGACCACTCTTACTGAAATTCAAATTTTATGGGAATAAATTGATGTATTCTTGGAAGAATCTCATAGTCTTCCTCCAAGTCAAGGTGTTGTGTTCATAATTGAACTTTTACCGAGATATCTATTGATATCCAATATTCAAAATATATTTTCTTAAAAATGAATTCAAAGAACTAATGATGTAGCTTCAATATAATATAGAAAAGGGCTTCATTTTCATAAATTCCTCACAATGTAGTGCACCCGCCTTGTTTTTTGGAGAAGGGGAATGAGTCTGTGAATCTATAAATTGAATATCATGTACTCAATATAAACATGAAAAACCACTATCATCTAAAAACATAAATTAATGATTCATATGATCTACTTTCCCACATAAATTACTTTAATAAATTGTAAAATTCATCAGGAATTATTCTGTAATGGTAAAGAAGAAGGATATACCCAAAATAATATTTTCTTCAAGGTAGATACACTATGGTTTCCATTGTAATTTCATTCAGACACACCACTTCCCTTTAAATTTTTATAGACATGATGAATATAATCATCAGTCATTTACTTCAAAAAAATTGTTGTATTTATAAATGATATTCCCCTATACTCCAAAATTCAACAAGAATGTTAGGAGAATTTTAATATTGTTCTAACGTCATTGAGAAAAGATAAATTGAATTCAAAATTTTATAATTGTAACTTTTATGTAAATAATTTGTCATTATTGGTTCATGTAATTATATTTGATGAAATATATATGGATCCTTTAAAAATATAGTTAATTAAATAGTGTCCAAGACTAAAATATGTAACTGAGATCCACAGTTTCAGTGAATTAGATGGGCACTATCCTGGATTTTTTAGAACCATTTCTTGATTTTCAAACATTCTAACCAAAGTAACTTATAAGGGTGTAATATTAATCCGAACTTATAAAAATAAATATATATTCAAGGATTTTAAGAACACGTAAATCACTACTCTTGTACTCACAATACTCACCAGTGGTGATGGATTTCTTGCTAAAGTGATACTCAAATTAAGGGATTTTCCGTTTTCATCAAGGAAAACTATAAAGAGAAAGATTTTTCCTCACTTTATTTCAAGTTCTATAATCATAAATATCAAATGCATATTTTGGAGTTATCTATAGTAATATTCACATTGAATACTTGATGGAATTATCCGTATTGTGTTATGTTTGACCTATATGAAGATCTTAAGAGCTGTTTTTTGGCCCAAGTTGTGTTTTGGATATATTTGATTTCAATAGATGATATGTGGTAATGTTGAGAAAAGGTAATGATATCACTACAGGAAAAATATTTTTTTGGGATAGGTTTTTTGGCACAGGTTGTTCACCCATCACAAATAATCCCTTCTTAAGGACTATTTGCAACAAGATTCAAATCTTGTTGCAAATACAATTAAATAAATCGATCTATGCAATGGTTGAAAGAACCCGTCAGAAATACTTTTGGTGTGTGTTCCTACCACAATTCCAAAAATCTTATTTTTGATTAGGCAGTATTCCCATCAGAGATTCCCTTTTCTTGTAAAGTTATATGTGACTAAAAATTGTCTTTTCACTAGTAACCTTGAAAAGTAATAGTTTTTTTCAACAGTCATTAATGCATGCTACAACAACTCTATCGGTAGGACAGTATTTGCGATGGGTACCATCGCAAATATATTTTTAACCACAACCTCAATTATTTATTAAATGGACTATTTTTTGTAGGTACTATCACAGTTAGTCCCGATGATACAAATCATTCATATATATAAACAACCCCCCCCCCCCATTTTCAATATTCATTATCTATTTGAATGTTGGTCCACTCAACCTTTCTCTTCTTCTCTTTAATAGTCATATATATGTTAAAATGTTTACACTGATGAGAATTTAGTGGTTTGATGCATGAAAAATTTTCATTTTTTGTGTTATTTATGTAATTTTTTAATTGTGATTTTATTTATTTTAATTTATATTAAATAACAATATTATTAACATGTAGTAATTAGAGTTAATTAGAAGTAATTGTTTATAATTAACAGTAGATACTTCAAATTAGAAATATTAATTTTTAGTTAGAAGTAATTTTTTTAATTAAAAAGTAAATTGTTTTAATTATCAGTTAGTGGATGTTATTAATAATAATTACTTATAATTAATAAAAATAATTAATTGTAAAATCTTATTAGTTATCTACAGATCATATTAATTATTAAGAATAATTTGGAGTCATTTTTAATAAATATAAGTAATTAGTAAAAATGAATTTTTAATCACTATAATTAGTAAAAAATACCAGTAATGTGTAAAAATTAATTTTAAATTACTATAAAGTTAAAAAATTAACTTTATTAAAAAAACATATCTATAGTTAGTAAAGAGTAATTAAAAATAAACATTAAATCACTATCATTTGTAAAAATTACCACTAATTTGTAATTTTTAGGGATTGGTAATTAAAATTATTTTAAATCAATTTAAATGACAATAAACTAGAAAAATTAGTAGGTAATTAGTAAAAATCATTAGTAAAACACAATAAATCAAAAAAAAATATTAATAATATTGAGTAATTTGAAAAAATTTGTTAAAAGAATCGGTCATGACTAAAAATTTGTAAAAACTATTGATTATTAGTAAAAATAGTAAACATTAGTGGTTAACTAATATAATAAGTAATAAAAAGAAGTAATTAGTAAAAAAAGAGTGTTAAATTGTTATAATTATTAAATATTTGTGTTTATTATTAAATATTAATTTAAAACACAATATTTATTAAAAATTATTAGTAATCAGTCAAGAATAGAAAAATTTACCAGTTGTTAGTAAACAGTAGTAAAAATGAACATTAAATAGATATAATTAGTTAAAATTAATGTTATTTAGAGAAAATTAGATGTAATTAGTAAAAGATAGCGATAAATAAGAATAATTATCAAAAATTAATGATAATTATTTGAAATTATAGATGAATCCAAATAATTAGTAAAAATTAACAATAATTAGTGAAAATTAGTGATAAAATTCCACAACTATTTTAAATTAGTGGTAATGACTAAAAATTTGTATAAATATGTGAGAATTAGTAAAACACATCCACAAAACGTAGTAATAAGTAAATAAAAATAATAATCAGTGTTAATTTGTAAAAAATCATTCAAATTTTTGGGAAATACAAAAAATTATTAAAAAGTGGTAGTAAACCATTATAATTATTAATAATTAGTAGTAATTTGGAAAACATAATGGTTAATCACTATAATTATTAAATATTGGTGTTATTTAATAAAAATTATTGTTAAATTACATTAATTATTATGAAATTATATTAATCCATCAAAATTAGTAAAAAATAATGGAAATTTGTAAAAACAAGTAAAATGAACACTAAATCACTAAAATTAGTAAAAATTAATGTTCATCAGTAAATATTTATGGAAACTTGTAAAAAGTTCCGAGAAATCACTATAATTAAATAAAATTATCATTAATTAGTTAAGAGTATTAACAAATAACTATAGTTATATAAAATTTGTTGTAATGACTAACAATTTGTAAAAATAAGTGATAATTTGTGAAACAAAAATCTTAGAACATAATAATTAGTTCAAATTAAAAAAATTAAGTGGAAATTAGAAAATATTATTATCAATTATTGGTAATGAATAACCATTTGTAAAACATAGAAGTCATTTGAAATAATTAGTAATAATTGATGATAAATCCCTATAATTAGGAATAATTATTTGTAATTATTAAAAATTATTAGTAAATCACTATAATTATAAAAAATTATTTTGAATTAGGAAAAATTAGTAAAACAATATGGATAATTAGTAAAAATTAGTAAACACATACACTAAATCCCTAAAATTAGTAAAATTTACTATTAATTAATAAAACAATATTAGTACTATCTAAAAATTAGTAAATAATAGCGATGTTTAGTAAAAATTTGTAAAAAATAGAGGAAATCAATTATAATTTATAACATTTTGTATTAATTAGTAAAAATACACTTTAAATGAAAATATTCATAAAATTTTGAATTTAATGATTCAAAATTAATGGTAAATTACTTTAATTATAATACATTTAACGTAATATGTAAAAATTATTAAAAACTATAGTTAATTAGTAAAAAAAATTAAAACACTACAATTATTAACTATTCATGTTAATTATTAAACATTAGCTTTAATTAGTAAAAATTAGTGATAAATAACTATAATTATTAAAAATTAATTGTAATTAGTAAAAATTAGTGATATTTAATTATAAAACACGATAATTAGGCAAACATTAGTAGTAATTATTAATATTTTTTAGTTATTAGAAATAATTAGTAATAAATTATAGTTATTAGTTGTACATGATAACATTTAGTGTTAATTAGTGGTGCAATATAATACATAGTATTTTTATTATAAATTACTAGAAAATTGGAAATGAAATAGATCATTAATTTATAGGTGACGAGTTATGAAAAATCTAGACATGTTTGTAAGAAATATGTGTATTAAAAAATTTGGAAATGGATTCCAGAAATTGGTTTAATCGCCTAAAGATTGTAAAATCTATGATTTAAACTTTTTCAGTAACTTATAATATATTTTATTAAATTATATTAAATTATATAAAAAATATCATTAATTAGTGGAAATTAGTTCTCATTTCTATTATTTATCATTAATTGTAAATATAATATAATATAAGGTAATAATATATATTACGAATTAGTAAAAAGTTGTAAATCCTGGATTTTACAATCATTTGGTGACAAGAAGTAACCCATTTATGCCAAACATGTCTAAATTTTTCATTAGATTTCAAGAACGGAGGTATCTTTCATGTAATTCATTTATGGTAGTAGCAATAGTAGGTGGAGGAGATGTGTCGATGGTGAGGCCTGGTTTTCCTAAATTGGCCGAGTGAAAAAAAATTACATGGTTCAAAAAAATTGGACTCATCATTTAAATATTGTAAAACAAATGATTTACAACTTTTTTGTAAATCATCGAATTTTTAATATGTAAGTGATTAGAAGTGAATAATTTTCACCACAAAAGTCCATATTTATCATTAGGTCAATAGAACCATCGATTCATGATGTGACGCATCGATAGAAGAAGTAGAAGGATGACGAGGAGATGTGTCGATGATAGTACATGGATTAAATAAAATGAGGGGATGAATAATTTGGGCATGGTTGGCATAAATTTATTCCACTTCATGAATATTGTAAAATCTATAATTCCCATAATCTTAGTAAATCAAAGAATTTTCAATCATCAGGTGATTATAAATTACTATTTTTTTCCAACCACGACTGAATTTGTCATTATGTCACCAAATCTAAGGCAGGAAGGATGTGATGCATCGATGGCAGTAATAATAGTTGGAGGATGAGATGGGTCGATGACAGAAGTAGTAGCCTATCTAGATGATGGAGTACATGCTATAGTTTTTGTTAATTAGAAATATTTAGTTTTATTTGGAAAAAAATATCAATAAATTAGTAAACATTGTCAACAAATTAGTAAACATTAATAGCAAATCACAATAATTTTTAAAAATTGTCTTTATTTATAAACAATTTGTAAAAATTATCAATAATTATTAAATATTAGAATTAATCAACATTAGATCATTGTAATTAGTAAATAGTAATGGTAATTAGTAAATATAAGTGGTAATTAATAATCAGAAGCGGTAAATAAGTCAAATTGACAATATTTACAAGTAAATTTTAAGTTTTTTTATTTTATACTCTTTTTGGATCATATTTTCTTATATCAAATTAACCATAAATAATTTATTAATTTTACATTTTTTAGAGAAATATTGAATAATGAAGTCGAATATAGCCTTTCTTACATGATCATGACCAGACAATTCATGATAATAATGCAATCAATTCTCATATAAATCTTTTATATATTAGGGGTGTTGGAGATTTTTTATTATAAGGACCCATCCCTAAACATTACATAGAAGAGGACCTTTTACTGATATAGGTTCTATATAATAGAAACAATCTTATAGAATATCATTGTTGCAACAAAATTAAAAAAGTAAAATCCAAACATCACTTTCCTGCGTATAAAAAATAGATGGTGACAAACATTGTAATTCAAAGTAACCTGTGAAAAAAAATTAAAAAAATGGGTGAGCATTAAATATTTCCCATTTAGGGACATAAAAATGTTTGATAAATCATTTTTAAAGTATGCTTTGAAATTAATTTAATAAATATATAATTATTATCATTTTTAAAAACTAATTGAAATTACTTATGTCTTTAAAATACTGGGTCATTTTAGAAAATAATTATGCTCCAAATTGTTTAAACAGAAACCATTGTTTTCTAAAATCATTATGCAAGATTCAGAAAACAAAACCCTAATATGTGGTCCCTTGAACCGCTGATGTTTTTCTAGTACTACCCACTTTTCTAACGATGGGTTCGCTCTCCAAGGACATTCCTTATTTACAATGTTCAAGCGCCAGATTTTCTAGAAACATTTTAACCTTTCTTTATATATATATATATATATATATATATATATTTCAAAGTAGTTTTCAATATTAGGTAAAAAATGTCTCTATATTAAAACTCATTCCCACAAATGTTTACATGTTGGTATGTATATATATATATATATATACAAAATAATATCTTCCTTTATCTCACAATTCATGTGAGTTTTGTTACAACCAAACCTTCATCATAAATCTTTTCTTAAACTGTCAATATATTCATTATATTTTCCAAAATACAGTTGCAACAACTGGTTATAATAATTAATTAGTATCCTCGTATAAAATTGAAAATGAAACATTTAAAATAAAATAATTTTATTGAATACAATGTCATTATTAACTTTGTAAATTAGACATCATAATTTTATTTCGAATGGTCAATTTATTATAATGCATCGTATGTTGATGTCAAGCATACATTGATGGAAATGATTATATACTCTTGAGAAATGTGTAATTTTAATATACAATGATAAGATGATATGTGCGTTTTATAAATCATGTAGATAGTAATAACCATTTAATCCATATATATATATACATATATATATATAAATACTACATATGTATGTATGTATATATATATCATGGAATTTTTTATATTCTTAATATTTATTGAAGACATTGAAAAAAAAGTATAAGTTTCTAACAAAATAAAAATATAGTTTTGATTAACATTAAATACCCTAATTAAAAGCCTTGTATTTAAACATGTTTTGACAAAATTATTTCATTTCATATTAAATTTCAACATATATTTAAATAAGAAAAATTATTACTATATAGCGACCAAAAAATTAATGCTGCAAGTGAAGAAAAATATTAGAGAAATATATCTTACACAATAATTTTTATACCACATAATTTATATAATTAAATAAATAAGCAGGAAAAAAATAAAGAATAAAGAAAAATATATATATAAAACTACACCAAATAACATAATTTGAAATATAAAACTAAGCCCTTACTTTAAAATAAAACCAAGAACCAAACTTCCAGCATGAAATCACAAGGATAGAAATCATCATATATTAAAGCATCAGCGCATAGGAGTGCATAAATGTATGCAAAACTCAAACCCAAGAGAAAAATAAACTTAATAGAAAACCACTTACAAGTCAATAATTTTAAGCATAAATTTATAACCATAAAACAGTCCCATACATGAGGATAGTACTACAAGAAGACCATCTGCAGAATCTTTGGATGTAGACTAAAATTGGTATATTTAAATCTCATTTGCAAAAAAAAATTAATTTTTTATAGCCACAAAAAATGCGAAAAAATAGATGAGAAAGGATGATCCTGTTGGAAAATCATTGATTTGAGGTGGGGACAACAAAAATAATATTTCATTCTTATCATAAATGTAAGAGGTCATAAATAATATAAAATTGAAGTGCAATAGGAAGAAATGGACACTTACGGACCAAAATAAAACCATAATAACTAAGTCATTACTAAGAAAATGGTTTCAATTAACTGAAATGAGATAGGCAGAAATGTGTTAATAGGATGTGTGGATCAAAATTAATCTAGAATTGACAGGAAAAATGGAAAAAAACTAAAAATATGAACCATACCCCCGCAATATATTTTGAAATCATGAAACATAAACCAAACTGAAACCCTAACCTCAAACGAGATTCTTCGATGATGCTCAGACCATGGTCCTTGATGGTGGAAAGTGTGACAACAGCGGATCACTACTTGACATCCTCAAATGAACCCCTTCGCAACTCGATGCTATCCGAAGAAAATTAATTTAGTTAACTACAATAAAAACTAATAATTATAAATATGTTCATAAATACATGATATATTGAATATTATATTTCATTAAAACAAAAAGGATAATAATATATTACTCATATTTATTTTTATCTCAATATCTTGGTGAATATATTATTTCAAAATAAAATAAATATAATTTATACTAGAAAGTTTCATTTTTGAAAAATAATACAAAAAATAACAAAATTTCATTTTGATTAGAAGAAATGTTATGTAACGTTATTTATTTAAATTATAATAGATTTAAATATTGTATGGGATATTACTCTTATCATTTTCATCATCAAAAACAGAAATTTTTTAGAGAGAAAAATTAAGTGTCTATGTAAGAAATGCGATCTGAGGAGGATTAAAAATTTTGAAAATAGTGGAGGGTCATTTATTGTGTTTTGGTTTTTCAATAGATTATGATCTTTCTTATCAACATCGTGATTACAGTTTCAAAGAAGATACTAATTTTTTGTTTCCATATCCATCATGGATTCTAAATTTACAACATGATAAGGCTAGTTCCCATTCGACAAACTAAAACTTAGGATGATATTGATTTAACTATTGAGTTTGAACCATGTCATTTTTTGGAGTTTTGAAGTCTGGTGAGGAAGCCTTATATCCTGGTTGTAATATAATAAAACTTGAAGTCATCGAAAATCTTTATAGCTATTAAATCAGATAATGGAATTTCAAATAGTTCTTTTGATCAGGTATTATATTTAGACAAACTACTCTTATAGGAAGTAAATGTGTTTCCATCAAATTTATTTTAGTGAGATAGGTTGGTTCATAAATTTTTTATTGGTAATCAGAAGATTCATTCTTAATTAAATTATTACATCATATCGAATTGTGAAAATGATTCTTTGTTTTTTTTCCTACATGTGGACAATTGAAGAACAAAGAAACTCAACTATGTATGTTTGGAAAAGTTCCTATTAAAAAATCTGATATTTCTCAAATACACACATATTTTTGCATTTATTTATGTCTTAGAATACTGCATCATTGATGTAATGGCAATAATTAAATTTTCTAACCATTAAAAGCATAAATCATCCTTATAATGTTGATTCATAGAAATATTTTTTCCAGTTCAATCCATCTATTATATTAGAACACTAAAACATTTTATTGAGTCTTTATTCTGATGGTTTATGCCCATTTAGTTCTTACCGTATACAATATTCGTATTATATCATATTTATAAATCTTTACATTGTACCTCCTTGTTTTTTATGAATAATCCATATATCTTTTTGACCTTATTAAAATTAGGACATCTAAAAAATATCAATTGTTATTTGAAACTATAGATTGATATGTTATGTTTATTGGGCAGTAATGGTGTTAGTAAAAATGATGTGGTTGAGAAACAAATATACTAATGAATGATCCATTAATTTATACTGTTAGTAACTAGCAAAAATAGTTCATGTTAACTGGAAAGACTAAACATAATCCAAAATCATGTTTATATTGTATGAGATATAGCAAATCACTGATTCTCATTAACATAAGAACACCTTATTTTTTGAAAACCATCTTATATTTATTCCTATCAATCTTCATTTTTGGGGGAACCAATATCATTTAATAAAATGTAAAAATGAAAGTGATGGAATTCCAAAAATGATCCCAAGTGTTGAGTTATAATATATCGAATCTTCATTAACAATGATTATATTTGGAAAGACTATAAGCGAAAAAAATAAATGGCTTTGGGAAAGACTGTAATTGGATAAAATGGAGAATTTGTTTTCAATATTACATATTAGTATGATTTATTGGTTTTCATATGTTTGATTTCTTTCATATTGAGAAGAACTATTTTGATAGTATATTTTATACAGTTTGGAAAACCCTTGTAAGACCAAATATAATTTAAATGTAAGATTAGATCTTTACCAAATATACAGTCGTCTAAAACATGAGTTATTTGAATATTGGAGATCATAGATGCTAATTATCCCAAAATAGAGTTATACACTTATAAAATAACCCCCAATTATTATTTTGTTAGTGGATTGTGGATTTCAAATGACAATAATGTAATATCACTAATTTTTTTAGATGTGTGAGAAACAATCATATTATTGTAAATTTATTCTTTTCATGTTATATTGGAAATAAATATATTGATTTTATTTTGAGGTTCATTTAATTATTCAACTTTTTATGTGATTATTTAAATATTATATTTTTACAAGACATATATGTGGATATAATATACAATGATGAAATTTTTAGACAATAAAAATATGTTGTTTTAATTTTATTTAAACTGGAAAAACAATTTGTTGGCTTTTACTGATTCAATTGGACAATGATTATACATTTTTTCATGATGAAAAATGTAAAGTACTAGAAAAATTTTGATAGAAGTATAAATATGATAAATATATATAGAAAATGAACACAAAGGTATGTAACAAAGCCTCGGTTGAAGGTTAAATTGTAAAATCTTATTTGCATGAGGATATTCCTTTTTCAGCTTCCATTATCTCCAACTTGAATATCCTTAAAAATAATCAAATGGGTTGTAATGAGGGGACCTTTAAACAATGCATTAGACTATCAATTATCATTTTTTCATCATCCTAAACATGGATTTTGGTGGAGTTCATTAAAAGTGGTTTGGATATGATGAATATCACAGGGCTCATACCTATGTTCTTCTCAAATGATGTGATTTTTGAAGTGAGGGATAATACCATATATTCCTTAATTTTTTAAAAATATAAATTAATAATATTTTATTTTATAATTATATGATGATCATATTAACAAAACAATAGCCAAAAATTACAACAGCAGCTCTTGAAGAACACCGATAACATAATTATTCCTACTAATTTCGAAAACAAACACAAGAAATTGTTTATGGATAAACATATAAAATCATTTTTTTTATTTTTTACGTTATAAGTTTTTTCAATTTTTAATTTACCTCAACATGTCTATAAAATTGAATATTGATCATGTGTGTTGACTTACCAACCATCAAAAATTATTAAATCTTATAATGCGGCTATTGTGATGGTTTTTGATTTCATATATGTGCATATGATGAATCAATAAAAATATTGTGGTTTTCCAAAGATAATCTCATCTGATATATAGTGATGTTGACATTTGTCACATACTTAATGAAATAATTGAGCTATTATTACCTGGGATTGAATTATGTAATGATGGTTAAATAAATTGGTTTAATACTGATAGAAGCTTTCATGTTCATCTAATCCATGAAATCCTTGATATTAAATATTAATGTCTTAATGTATAAAATAAACCATTTTTATAGGATCATCAAAAATAAAATGACAATTATTGTGATGCTTTATGGGAGTTAATTAATTGTTTGATCATTATAACAATAAAATCTTGTGAAAATACTTTTATGTAAAGTGAATGTGGAACAATTGATGTGTAATGAATTGAATTTTTTATGAGGTAGCTCCAAATATATATTCTCAATGAAGATAGCCGAATATTGATAATGACACCCAATAGTTATGAGTCGATGGTGATAATGTTATTGATGATGTCACAAAAGAATTTGATTTAATAACTGATGATAGAGATGAAATTTCTATGGACATTTATGACACTTCAGAGGAAGATTATGATATTGACAACATCATATATAAACATATGAATGAATATGGAGAATGAGAAAATGACTTAATGTCCGTAATATATATATATGTGTGTGTGTGTGTGTAATTATCATATTTAATTATTTTCTAAAAATCATGTTTTCATGTTTTAGATGGGTGACAATACTTATGATTACATCTTCCATGACATCTAGGAGGCCTTTCTAACTAGTGATGATCCTGGTGAGATGTCATTAGACCAATGGGTTTCTAAAGTTTCCTTGTTTACTTGGTGACATCATGATCTAGCTATATTGAGGATTCTGAACCCATTTCATGAGTGACGACCATGTATTGAATTCTATCTACACATAGGATGCTACGTTTAGTTGCGTGTTTTAGTTAGTTTTCATTAATTCTAATTAATTAATTTATTCACTAATTATTCAATTTTTTGGTCATATTTTTTAAAAAAAATCATATTCTTGTTTGGTAGGGGAGTTCTCCTATACGGAACTATTTTTCTGAGTCATGGTTGATATTGGATTAGGTTCCCTTGAATGTTCGATAGTGCATGTCTGATCATGAGATGATAAGTAAAAAAATAATACGTGTTTTCAAATTTATTTAATTATTAACATGATATGATTAACTAATTCAGTTTTTATTGTATTCATTTAATGATAACATGTTGTGTTATATCAGGCAGGCCTTGGGTGTATACATATGTGAGCACTATCACTACTAGAAATCCCACTTTTACCAACACTTATATCCCAATGGTTTAGATAAACTGTTGGGAATGGCTATGTATACCAATGGTTTGCTTAAAACCATTGGCATATAAGATTTTGTAAATATTTTTACCAACTGTTTCTAAAACCATTGGTATAGGCCTTAGTATAGGCACTTTTACAAACAGTTATCAATAACTATTGGTATATGTTGTATTTTTTACCAATGGTTTGTGTGGACTATTGGTATAGTCCTTACTATATGTATATTCCCAACGGTTTTTAAAAACCTTTTGGAATGTTTTCCCCGAAATGCAGATCAGGCGTCCAGTTCCCCCTATTCTCAATTGCAGGCCCCCCTCCACTCGATTGGTGCCCTAAATCGTATCTCCCTCTTCCCAAGCCTGCCAAAATTCTTCCACTGATCAATCCTTCTTCAATCAAGGATATTATTTCTTCTAGACATCAAATCTGTAATTGATTCCGTGGTTTTGTTTTTCTGCCACTATTTTTTATACCTTGGTTTTATTGTTATGCAACTATTTTTTCACTTTTGATCTAACAGAAATGAGATCTCTGTGGAAATTAATCTTGTTTGTGGGTGGCCATTTAGGATATAAGATAGTATTCCTTCATTTTACTTGATATATCCAATAGTATTATTGATTTTTGTTCAATTTGGTTATCTTTGACAAATTATGTTGTTAATAAGTTGTTTATAATGGTTGTAATAATGACAATATTGTATAAGGGTTAACATTGTTTTTATAAGGGTTCACATGGTGTCTATGATAAACTAGTGTCCTGGGAATGTACACAGAGTACATGACTTGGATATCCATATAAATGTACATGGCCAATCCCTTATGGGGAAAATTATGTTTGGCCAAATGGGGTGCTGAAAACATCCCATTTAAACATGCCTTTATATAATGGGTATTCCCATATGATGTGCTGGCCATACTATAGAGTGGTTTGTAATTAGCTCACCCAAAACACTTTCTTCCCTAAAATCTAAAACTATATTGTTAAATGGAAGAACCCATGTTCTAATGACAAGCCTAACCTAGTTTCTAACTCACCTCACCTATTCATTAACTAGAACACTGGTTAAATGCAAGAACTCATCCTAAACATACACTGTAACATTGGTAATATGGAATAACCCATCCTAGTTACTGAATTACATACACATATGGACAAAAAACCATCATTCATGAACATCCCTATAATGCATAGGCATTTCCCAAAACGCATATCACTTAAATTTCATGAAATTCCAGTAGGCACTGATATAAAGGTGTCATGTTCATAGGTGGAAGCTTCATAGATTTGGATAATATATTCTCATAACTATAGAGTGGAACCACATTCGGTGTTTTGAGGTCAACCCAACTCAAAACAAGAAAAATAAGATCATTATCCATCAATAAAACCAATTTAAATATATAACTGGTGATTCATATTAGTATCATTAATAGATTTCCTTTGGAATTCTTAATCCATTAGGGTGTTCTCCTGATACCTCCCTTGTTGAATTTCAAATTCAATTATCCTTGTTTAACACCACTTTGAGGCATCTGTTCATTTACAATTATGTGTTGGTTATAAGATATTTTGATATCTTAATCTTATATATGGGTTAGAGCTATTTAATTATAAATTTCAAAACCCACCATAAAAATATTACATCTAACCCATTATTTTTCTTTTCTAAACCCACCTATTTAGTTTTAGAACACTCTAAAGAGTCTTATTACACATGAAAACATGATTTTCTTCATCCCTGAATGTCTTGAACAACATCGGAATTGAAAAAAATATCTCATCTTTTTAGCATTTGGAGGAGAGGCATAATAGTTTCATTTGTTTGAAGAAAAAAATCATATTTTTGGTATTTTGAATTTCAATTTCATGTTTTAAGGGCAGGGAGGGGGAGGTTACATGTGGGGAGGGGGATGGGGTGGGGTGGGGTGGGGTGGGGGTGTCTATGTGGGTTCATAGTTGGCCAAGTGTCACAATCAATGTTTTATTATGAGGTAATTTTTATATTTTTTTGGTATTTTATTTTTCCCCTGTATTTACTTCAGTGTTTTTAGAGAAAATAAAGTATTTTTACCCAACAATATGTCACTCATGGTTGGAAAACAGCTTAGTGAAACTGTGCAACATCCCAAGGGAAACCGGGTACCCATGACAACATTTTTTATTTATACAATTCAACCCCGCCTCAATATGATGCACGGTGTGGCCGGTATCACTTAAAGTGTCTCACTTTTATTTGAAATAGACAACATTTAATGTGCAATCAACTGTCATATGGGAAACCAATCAAACACAATTGGATTGTATTGATAATTTAGGACAATGATCCATGGGTCATTTTTAATGTTTAAGAGTCAACCCCGCCTCAATTCGATACACAGTGTGGTCATTACCACTCAAAGTTTCTCACTTTTAATTGAAATAGATAGTATTTTATGTGAAAACAATAATTGTCATATGGAAAACTAACCCAATGCATTCAGATTGTGTTTATACTTTAGAAAAACGATCCATGGATCATTTGTGATAGGTACGAGTCAACCCTGCATCAATTTGAGGCATTGTGTGACCGGTATCACTCAAAGTCTCTCACTTTTGTTTGAAATGGACAACATTTTAAGTGAAAACAACAACTGGAATATAGAAAAGTGACCAACTGCATTCTGAATGTGTTGATACTTTATCACAATGATCCATGTTTCATTTGTAATGTGTACTTGTCAGCCTCTCCTCAATTTGAGGCATGGTGTGACTGGTATCACTCAAAGTGTCTCTTTTTTATTTTAAGTGGACCAAATTTTAAGTGTAAACAACTAACATACAGAAAACAGATCAACCATATTCGGATTGTGTTGATAATTTGGGACAACGATCCATGGTTCATTTTGGATGTGTATAAGTCAACCATGCCTCAATCTGATGCATGGTGTGGCCAGTACCACTCAAAGTGTCTCACTTTTATTTGAAATGGACAGGATTTTTAGTGAAAACAACAATTGGCATACAAAAAATCAACCAAATGCTTTCCGATTGTGTTGATAAATTAGCACAAAGATCCATGGATCATTTGTGATAGATATGAGTCACCCCTGCCTCAATTCAAGGAAAGATGTTACCAGTATCGCTCAATGTGTCTCACATTAGTTTGGAATGGATAGAATTTTATGAGAAAACAATAACTAGCATATGGATAACTGATCAAATGTATTTTGATTGTGTTGAAACATTATCACAATGATCCATGGCTCATTTTTGACATGTACGAGTCCACCCCACCTTAATCAAAGGCACGGTGTGACCAGTATCACTCAAAGTGTATCTCTTTTATTCTAAATGGACGGGATTTTAAGTGAAAACAACAGCATGCATACATCAAACTGAAAAAATGCTTCCAAGTTGTATTCATACTTTAGGAAAATGATACTTTTGTTATTTATGACGTGTATGAGTCATCCCCGCCTCCATACGAGGCACAGTGTGGCCAGTATCACTCTAAATGTCTCACTTTTTTTGAAATGACCAACATTTTCAGTGAAAACAACAACTGACATACGGAAAACTGACCAAATGTATTTTGATTGTGTTAATACTTTAGGACAATGATACATTGGTCATTTTTTACATATATGAGTCAACCCCACCTCAATCTAAGGCATGATGTGGTGGAATCCTACTCTGATCCATAGATCGCACCATACTTCTACCATTTAGTGTTCATAGACTTAAGCACATTAATATTATTCTCACTAAGGTCTATAAACTTACAGTTCCATTCTTCTAGACCATCAGAAGATGAACTTTTGATCATTTCAGTTCTGCTAAAATTTTAAATCAATTAAAGACTTCCATACATTACTTCTTTTGTATCGACCATAGAACCATGGGCCAATTTCCATACCACATTTTTAAATTTCATATCATAGCATGCATCATAAAATTTTCTCTTTATATTTAGGAAGAAGAAAACCACTTCCAGGTAAAATATATTTTCAGACGTTTTTCAATTTCTATAAATGTTTCTTTTTTTAGGATAGATCATAATTGGGCATTCTTTCGTTGTCAAAATATCTTATTAGGATCCTCCAAAACCAAAAAATTTCAAAATTGAGGATTTTTATTTCACAACATCAAGAAAGTGTAGTGAGGTAATATGATTCCACTTTTTAAAGTCCTATGGGGGAGTGGTTGGGTTAAAGAGGGTATTTCGGGCATGATTCAGTTGGATCCAAAAAAAATTTGGATATTATGTGTCGTCACTTTTATACTCACTATTAATCATAAGAGGGTATCATCAATTATTTTTCGTGGAATAAAGAAGCGTCACCCTTACATTAACTAGTAGTAGACCATGTATGACTATAACCCATCCTGGAAGGGGACTATTTTTTATCAACCTCATATGCATCAAGACACACTCTGGATCAGACACATGTTCAAAATCCACTTATTCAACCAATTTGGACATGATCACTATGCATATAAAAACCAATACCCAAGTATATTATGTTATTACCACTATAGAGTCTACCAACAAAGCCATTACTATTCACCCAATATATTTCACTAACACTCTACCTCCTTCATCTTCTTTATTATTGCATCAAAACTAACATTTCCATTACAAAGAACATATTCCATTTAAAATTTTAACATCTACATATATATTATCTAACACATCTGAAAACGATTTAGATCACATTAGAATAAATTATATTACTATGACATTCAGTTTGTATATATAACATGTCTCTAATAGAGGTGGTGTCTCTGAAATGTACACTCATCAACGATAGTCGAAAACTCTTTTTCATGAGTTGGGTAGTTTCACTCATGGGGTCATAAGTGATAAGACTCCTAAGAAAAAACATTTTCACCATATATTATAAAAAATACAATTTCAATGCAAAATTCATCACAAATCATTACGTACCCAAATCTATGATAAGAAAAAAATTGGGATTTGAGCCAATATCAAACTCTTATTCAACTCTAATAAGTATTTCATTGACTATTTTGTCTATTAGAATTCGATGAGGAGGTGGGGGGCTATGCTGGTGGGGGGTTGTGCACGGTGTTCTGGTACTACTCTAAATGTATCTCTTTTGTTTAAAATTGACATCATTTTAAGTGAAAACAACCATTGGCATACGGAAAACCAAACAAACGCATTCATATTGTGTTTATAATTTTGGAAAATGATCTATGAGTCATATGTCACGTGTACAAGTCAACCCTGCCTAAATCTGAGGCAAGGTGTGGCCGGTATCATTCTAAGTGTCTCTCTTTTTATTAAAATGGACATCATTTTATGTAAAAATAACCGGCATAAAAAAGCTGACCAAAAGTATTCAAGTTCTATTGATACTTTAAGAAAATGATCAATGACTCATTTTTGATGTGTAGGAGTCAAACCCGCCTCAATCTGTGGTGTGGTGTGCCCAGAACCACTCAATGTTCACACCATTATTTTAAATAATTAACATTTTAAATGAAAACAAAAACTGGAATATGGAAAACTGACCAAAAAAATTGATATTCTATTGATACTTTAGGAAAATAATACATTGGTAATTTGTGATGAGTATGAGTCAACCCCGCCTCAATCTGAGGTGCGGTGTGCCCGGTACCACTCAAAGTGTCTCACCATTGTCTGAAATGATCAACATTTTAAATGAAAACAACAACTGGCATATAGAAAATAGACCAAACGCATTTGGATTGTGTTGATGCATTAGGACAATGATCCATGGGTCATTTGTGACATGTACGAGTCAACCTTGTCTCAATACAAGGCACGGTGTGGTTGGTCGGACTCTAAGTCTCTCTCTTTTGTTTAAAATGGACACTGTTTTAAGTAAAGACAATTGACATATGGGAAATTGACCAAATATATTCAGATTGTGTTGTTAATTTAGCACAACGATACATTGGTCATTTATGACATTTACGAGTCAACAGAACCTCAATATGATACCTAGTGTGGCCGGTACCACTCAAAGTGTGTCACTTTTATTTGAAATTGACAAAATTATAAGCAAAAACAACAACTGGCATACGGAAAACCAACAAAACGCATTCAGATTGTGTTGATACATTAGGAAAATGATCCATGTGTTTTATGTGATGTGTACGAGTCATCCCCGCCTCAATCTGATGCACAGTGTGGGAGGTATCACTATAAATATCTCTCTTTTATTTAAAATGGACATTATTTTAAGTAAAAACAACTGGCATACGGAAAACCAACCAAACATATTCGGATTGTGCTGATACATTAGCATAACAATCCATGGTCCAGCCTCACACAATCCACTTCTCATGTCAGGAATGCCTACCCCAATTCTAAAATACATGACATTTAATACGCCAAGGACAACTATATTCCCTAAGTCAGACAATCACATTGATAAACACCCATTATCATTATCACTATGTTCAAAGACACCCACCCCAAACCATGGGACATTATATTTGTGTTTGGTCGAACTCATTTATTCATTTCCTTATTTAGGGTTATTAGCTTCTAATCTCTGAACTCAATCGTATATGTGTTATTAAATATGCAATTTTTTCTGTATTCATAATTCTGTATCAAGTATAATTACATATTCATTTTTTAATGTATTGTACTCATAATTGATTATTGTATTATGTATCCTTATTTTGTGATTCTGCATTTACTGATGTACAATTCAGATAGCAGCACACAGAGTAGCAGGCTGTTGTGTGAATTGTACAGCTAAGCCTATGCCAATGGTTTTAAACCTTTGGTATAGGTTCTGTATGGACTTTTTACTAATGGTTCTAAGTGAACCGTTTGAAAAAAAACTTTTACCAAGTCTAGATAATTTTTATCCTTATAGTTCATAAACGTTGGGATATCTCACCTCTATACCAATGGTTTATATAAAACTGTTGGTAGTGTATATTTATTCATATATAATAATGGTTTCATTAAAACCGTTGGTATATGTCTGTTGTCATGGCTTACATGGATATGATTTTTAAAACTACTGGTATAATTTATACCAACTGTTTTACAGCCTATACCAACGAGTTTCAACTGTAGGTATACCTTTCATTTCCAATAGTGTATCGTCAGGTTTTGGACAATTTGAGGAGGTCATCTATGAAGAAGGTGGTAGTCATAGATTGTGATAAGTCTTACAGCACCCAACAACCTGATTACATCTCAAGTGAGGTCTAGGATTGATTATATACATACTGGATTGGATATAGTTTTTTTAGGAGGGCATCATCATGTCATAAGAACTGAGGGACAATTGACGTGTTGTATCGCACTAGCAGTAATACATTCAGTGTGCATGGATGAATTTTGGTAATTAATTCTAAAATAATTTATATAACATAAAACAAAAACTGTTTCTTTTATTCACATATAGATAGTTGACCATACAAATATTATAGAGTTTTATTTTTATAAGATAATGTTCAATGATCCTGTTACTATTGAGATTACTGGTGGTCACATATATGAGATTGTGGTAAG
Source organism: Viscum album (assembly GCA_963277665.1). Lineage (NCBI taxonomy): Eukaryota > Viridiplantae > Streptophyta > Magnoliopsida > Santalales > Viscaceae > Viscum > Viscum album. The sequence continues at coordinate 1,003,512,998 of OY728119.1, read as the reverse complement.
TATAATTTTTTATAAATTAAAAATTAACTAAAAATGATATTTAAAAAATTTGAATTTAAAATTGAAATTTAAGGATTCATATAAGGCTATGATTTCACAGAAATAGGATGGCATTCCAAATACGTCTAAGAGTCTAATAACCAGTGAGGTAGGATTTGATTATTCATAATGGATGAAAGAGAAATAGTTTGGTTTCTATAAGGGTCAAGTGTTCTATACCGATTCTCAATTGATGTATATAATTTTTATGATAATGTTTCATGGTTGACATCCATCTTGAGCAAAGACCATGGATAGTCATTGTCATCAGTTTCACAAGTATGAGGAATAGTTGTATGATTAGTGGGAAGTTATTAAGGATATGCGTAGACATCTGGATGATCTCTATCTACATCCCAAGTAGTATGAGGAGGAGGAGATGTGATGATTTCATGATTAGTTTAATGAGTATATGTGGTGACATGTTCAGGACTTGGGGATGGAGTTCCCTCCCCCTCCTCTTCCAAATGACAATCTGACTCTTCCTCCCACTCCATAGTAATTGATATATTATAAATATATTTATTGTGATAAATATAAATGAAAATATATTTTTTATTATTTTTATTATTTTCTATGTCAATAATTTTATTTATTATAGTTTTTAAAATTATTTTATTATTTTTTATTTTGCTTTTATTTTTTTATTTTTTTATTTTTTTAGTTTTTTATTTTTTAAAATAAAATGAAATTGTTCTCTCACCCATACAAATAATCATTTTTAATGGGCCAAGTTACTCATCCCAAATAATTACCCAATTAAAAAATTATTTTCTTCCAGAAAGCTTCCCTTCCAAAAATAATATATTTGCAACAATTTTTGATAAAAACTATATTTTATGATGCTTTTTTCATTGAAAAGGAATTTGACATACGAACCTTTCTCAAATAATCTATTTTCTAATTGTGTTTAGGTCATTAGACTGACCATCATAATCAATTGATCAGATCCAAAGAGATTAAGAATTTCAATAAGAATATAAATAATATTTATGGATTAAAATTGTTATTGTACTCACATTCAGTCTGAAAAGGATGTGATGATCGTTATGAGAAATTTAATCAGGGTCTTTTTGGATATGATGAAAACCCAACAATTATTTTATAATCATAGAGTTCATATAAATCATGATGGAGTCAAGATACAAGATGGATTTTTCAGAGGAGCAGAAAAAATGATATGTAGTATTTTAGATACAGCTCATCTGTATTTGTAACAATAAACACAAAAGGATGAAGATCACCAGTATGAAAATCATTGGTGTGACAATAAAAGATAACAAAAATGTGGATCACAAAAACGAAAAAAATTAACTAATGACATTGATCCATCATAATGAACTCTAAAAATAATTCATTTTATATTCTTGGTGTCATCAATGTATTAGAAAAAGAGTTCTATCTAGAGAAAAATGTTTAAGAAAGATTGAACTTTATTTCAATTGTGTGATAAAAACAAGAAGCCTATTTTTTCTCTTACCATTGTTTCAAGAGAAGAAGAAGAATCTTATATCCTTTTAAAAAAAGTTCCAGAGTCATCAGACTCTCACCAAATGTGATTCATCATAGTGAAGGAGAGACTGATCTATTATATTCATGATAATAGGGATGAATTCAGTTTTTGTTGAACTTCATTAAATATAGGAACATCATTCTAAAGAATTAATGAAAGGGGCAACTAATTTGAATATATTTTAGAGTTTTTTTAAAAATATGATATGGATCATCTGTATGTGAATAATTTAAGTATTTATAAGAGATCATCGTATTGGGATGTATTCATTTTTTTAATATGTATTCATCTTAATAATGAATCAGAATGATGATTTGGAATGAAGAATTATACTGATGAAATATTTTTAAACATGAAGAAGTGTGACATTCTTCAATGATTCAAGAAGCTCTTATAAGGATTATAAAGTGTTAAAATATTCAAATATGAAGAATTAAACTAATGAGAAATTCCAGATTTATGAATTCTAATGAGAAAGAAATGAAATTGTTTTCATAGCCATTTTCATTATGTGTTGACTATAATATTAAAGAATCATAAATTTCTAAATAAGTAAAAACATTAATTGTAAACATTCAATGAGGTCTTTGACTTTTTCCAGGTCCTATGTTTCGAACTATACATTTCTTTTTAGGTTGATACTCAGGATGATTAATAGAGTTAGGTTCAATCCAATCAATAAAAATAGTTCAAATGGTTGATGCTTCGTCATATTAATTTCGTCATAATAAGACCATCAGAGTGACACGCATTAATGAAAGTTCCATCAGACTAGTATCCAACATATAGATGAATTGTATGCTATATATTGAGTTCCTACTCAATCGAATAATGAATAGTAGAATGAGAATTGGAATGAGAACAATTGGATAGAGCCCATCTGACTACGTTAATCAGGCCGAGGAAGATCAGAATAAATTTTTATAAGGATATTTTCATGATATATTTTTTTTGAAAATGTTTCATAAATAATAAGTTTTTTAGGGGATTATTTATTTTCCTAATGTTTTTATGTTGGAAATTTTACATTCAGCTTACTTTTGGAGAAAGTGAACACTTTCTAAAGTGGATATGAAAACAAGAAAGAAAGTATAGATACTAAATATGGATACTTATTAGTAACTAAAATGGTTGATATTTTTTGGGGGTATAACTGGCTATGCTAAAGTGGATACTAAAAATGATAGTTCAGGGGTATATCCAACAATTTCAAGAATGTTTCTACTAAGTTTTTATAAATTTCCACTTTTTGTGACTTTGTATTCCAGAATGGATATAGTGAAATAATCTGTATTGTTAGGAATATAAATCCTGGAAAGGATTATTTATTCATATTTAACATTATGTATATCATGTCCTAATATTTATTTATATTTTTTTCATATGAAAGGTTATCATGATAAGTTATAATTCAGTGGATGGTAGCTTCAACATGTTTAAACAGTTACGAATATTTGATAAATAATTTAAGAACCATTCCTCTAAAATGGGAAAGGAACCATTGATCCCCCCCCCCTCAATAGTCTTGATCCTATTTAGGAACATCAATTGGTATCAAATTCAGGTACCCTCTAATTGATTCATCTCTAAAAATGGAGAATCTTAATTTCATGAATTATAAGAGTATTCCAGTTTTCAATGTTAAAAACTATCATATTTAGAAATATAGAATGTTTCCATGTCTTGTGTATCATGGGTATGATTTCTTTCAAGCTATTATTGATGGATTGATTCCTTGTATTGAGGATTTCCCTCATACAGCTGATGATTTGAACATATATTGAAAATGATGTAAGAGCTAAAAATGATTTACTCTTAACGGTAACTGAATTTGGGTTTCTTTGAGTAAATGGAGTTTCAACATTCTATGGTATCTGGGATATGTTTATGAACATTTATGAACAAAATAAAAATATAATGAAATAAAAGTTACATCTCTCATGTCATAAGTATAAAGATACGAAAATTGATGATTATGAATCTATTGGTGAATTATTTCCAAGATTAAATGATACTTTTACAGTCATAGAATTTATTTATGAAAAATTAGAAGAATCTCCAAATTTTAAAAAGAAATTATAATTATTCCTGATACGTTTTATTTCAAATTTTCATCTTTATAAGATATAGTTCCTCAAACTCTATACTTGGATGATCTTAACCATATTATTTTTACATATGAAATGAGAAAAGAAATAGTTACAAAAATTAATGAAAATGTTGATTAGGAAATGCACTTAAAATATTTGTTAAATGGTAAAAAAAGATAAATAAATTAACGAATAATCTAATGATTCCTATTAAGAAGAAAAAGATAAATATTCTAATTAAATCATTTGCAAGCATTGAAGAAAATTCATTAATGGAAAATGGAAAAGTAAAACTCCCAATTTTTTGAATAATGATAGTAAATGAATTTTTTCACCGAAGAATCCTATAAATAATGTTTAAGAGAATTATTCTAGGGAAGATAGTGATAAATATCATAAAAAGGTGAAAGAAACATATTGAATTTTTTTATGAAAATAAAAAGAAAATTTATCTAAGAAGAAAAAAGAAGGATGATTCCTCATCTAGTTATGAACAAGATCATAAACTAAAATATATTTCTCAATATGTAAGGGGACTTAATTAATCAGATAGTAATGATGATGATAAATAAATTAACTAGATAGAATAAAATATAATAGAGATTATAGAAAAACAATTTGTTCATAATAATCAACATAAGAGAGATAAGAATTCATCAAAAGAGTATCCTCTTAAGAAAAGAGGTCCGAAATTTTTAAAGAAAAAATAAAAAAAAATTGAAGAAATTTGTCAAGGAATCTAAAAATTCAATATTCATATATCACTATTGTGTTGTGGATTTTTCAGACAAAGAGAATATTATTTTAGGTATATCACGTCTTTACCAAGATACTAGTACGAATCAAGGGGGATATGATGATCAAACAAAATAAAATGTTCCTTTAATTTATGTAGAACCAAAATAAGGAAACTCCAAAGAAGAATACAGTTTGGAATGTTAAGAAAGTTTAGAAAAGAATTTATGCTGAGAAATTAAAGAGATATTTCTTAGTTATTTTTCTAGATCAAGTTAACATGGATAAAAACTTATAATAATCACAAACATCATTTGATGAAAACTGGAAGAAAAAGGTTTTTGAACATGTGAAAAAATTAATTACAAATATAACAATATATTATGGTTTCAAAATTCAAAAAAACTGGAAGATATGTGAGTTATAAGGGAATGTTTCTAAAATTTATTTAATTATCCATAACAAAAAGAAAAAGGCATGAATGAATTTTTTAAAATTCATTATAATAGAAATGTTAATAAAGAAAAAATGGTGTTGATATCCATATCATAAGATTCTTCATTTGAAAATAAACTTTTTAAAAATCTGATATGGGTGAAAAAAAGGGAAAAAATACATCCAATGGTAAATATAAGAATAAGTATAGAGATAATTCAAAACTAATATAGAGGTCTAATCCTAAAAGATGCCTATAATGAACTACTAAGGCACCTAATAAAGAATTGGAAGCTGGTTTTTTTGAGTCTCTTAATCTTATTAACAAAAATAACATAATTTGGTTATGAAAAATTAGTTCCTTTAGAATGTTGTGTTGATGCAACTGATCTGTCTGATGTGTTTGTTGATATGGGTGCAGGTTACATTTACCATTAACAAATTCTTTTAATATTTCACTAGAACTGAGATTATTGAATAAAACATGAAATTGTTATCACATGAAATATGTTCAATGGACAACATTAAAAACATTTATTATTCACTATTTTTTCTATATCAGGGTTAACCACCTAGACAAATAGTTTTTTACTTAATGTCACTTTGTTAAGAAACTCATGTGATAATATTTTCTCCTGAATAAGGTTTTCATAATTTTGAGATGAGAAGTTCCAACCCATTGAAAAAATATTATTTATTAATAGAAGGGAAACTTTTCATGATCTCCCCTTTTCAATTGATTGTAAATGAAGGGGATATATGTAAAATTATGATAGATAAGAAATAGGAGGAGAAACATAAGAACTTGTGATAAAAGAAATGAATTGGTATTGTTTTGATGTTGTTGAAGTGGGTATGCAAAACAAACACATATGGGGATATTGTTAGGAAACTATTGTGTTTTGGAATTATTTTTTATTAGTAAATGATATATGGTAGATGTTGATAAAAAATAAATATAAGGATAATTGGAGTCACCATCATAGTCAAGGGATTAGATGCACAAACCATAAAAAATGACCTTGGATTATAGAATAATATCTTTAAAAAAAGCCCATCAAACACACCATGAGTCTGAAAAAGATGTATTGATTATAATGAATAACATAATTAGAGTATCTATAGATTTGATGAAAACATAATAATTATTTTATAACCTTGGAGTTATTATATATCAAGAAGAACTCATGATACAAGCTCCGGTTTGTGGAATATGGGAGAATATTATATGAAGTATTCAGGATGCTGGTCATCAGTGTGAGTAACACTAGAAATAAATGGTTGAATATCATCAGTATGAGAATCATCGATATTACAATAAAAAACTATAATAATGATCATATTGATGAAAATAATTCACTTCTGGCACTAATCCATTATAATGAATTATTTTACCAGTTCATTTTATATTTTCGGTAAACCTTTTGCATCAAATACATATCCATATCATAGGCATAATGTTTGTGAAATATTCAATTGTATTTCAATTGGGTTTAGAAAAAATGAAGTCTAACTTTTTCACTATGAATTAGGTCAATAGAAAAAGAAAAAATGTATTTTGTGTCTCAAAATGATGTGCATACTCATCATACTCACATTGATAAAAATTCATTATAGTTAAGTAAAGACTGATATGTCAGATATAGGTTGACACCAATGTATTCATATAATGTTTAACTTCATTCGACATAGGATCATCAGTCTGAATAATTAATGAAATGAAGAAATAATTTTAAGATATTTTAGAGGATCTATTAAGATGATGATGTGGATAATTTTCATTAAAAGACTCTTAGTATTTAAAAGAAATCATTTTATTTTTCTATCTTATTTTTATATGTATTCATCGTAATGAATAATTGAAAAAAAGAATTTGAATAAAGAATTATAATGAATAGTTTTGATTAAAGGTGAAAAAAATTGACGTTTTTTGATGATTAAGGATGCTCTAAGTATTTTTATGAGGAGTAGAAGATGTTAGAGATGAAGACTAAAACGAATAATTATTTTTGGATGAGAAACTTTCATTTAGCGGGAAGGGAAATTAGTTTTCCCAACTTTTTCATTTTGGGTTTCCATTAAAAAGAGAGAATAGTGCATTTGTAAATGGGGTGAAACATGAAATTTTAATGTTCACTAAGAGATTTGAATTTTTTCAGTTGTTGATTTTCCAAATAGATGTCTTTTTTCAGGATAGAGATAAGGAAAATAATTAAAGTGAGGTTCAATCCAATCAACTAATAACGGTCCAATGAACGATGCTTCATCGGAGAAAGTCCATTGGAGTGATTCTATCATAGAGAAATCCATTAGAGAAATGCTCATCAGACCGTGTTCCATCAGATTGAGAAACTGTGAGCTATCGATTGAGTTCTTACTTAATTGAAGAAGTTAGAGCATAAGGATAGTCAAACCGAGCCTGATCATATATATCTTATCATACTGAGGTAGATCTATCAAAAGGTTTCTAACAAATTATTTCTAACATAGTTTATAGATAATTATCTAGCCCAAAAAAATTTTAAAAGTACTGTTGAAGTTACTATACATTTTACATAGGTAATATTTGATTTATCTTACTTGTGGAGGAATTTAAGCCCTTATAAAGAGGATAACAAAGTATGAAGGAAATTGAATCCTATGACAAGGGGTACTAATGAGTCTGTAAAAATGATTTTACTACTGATGTGTATAAACAGTTATGGAAAGTGGAAACTAAAAAGGAAATTTGGTGATATAAACTAATCTTGCAGGATAGTTTATTCTTGGTTTCTATAATTTTTAACTCGTTATGTCATTGTATTCCAGAAATAATATAGTAAAAGAATCCATGTTAGTGGGACTATCTAAAATTCTAGGAGAAAGTCTTTGTGTTGATCCTTGTCAATATTTTGTGTTACCTTATCTTTATATTTGTTTCATACGAAATAAGAGGTTGAGAAGTGATACTTGAGTGGATTTAACCTTTAGCATGTTTTATAGGATAATAATGTTTAATAAATAATATAAGAAACATTATTATAAAATGAAACAGTAACCACTGATTCACTCCCCAACTCCCAAGTGGTATTAGATATATTTTGGAACAATAACCTCATTTATATATTCCCAAATGATGTTATAAACAAGCACCAACAATGATATTTAGAAAAAAATAATAAATTATGACTAATAAATCAACTATTATTAGGGAAAAGAAAATAATGTTAACAACACCTAAAGTAGAATGCATCATGTTCCATTATCCATTAATATAATTGATAGGGTTTTGACTTTATTTGGAATAGAATGGATATATACGGGAATCAAAAAGGAAGGAACTACATCCTATCATGCTCCAATGATTACTCAATCATCCATAAAAGTAATAAATATTGAAGTTCAAATAGATGGATTGGAGATATAGAATAAGGTGAATACTATAAGAAATTTAATTGAATATTGAGTTCAAGACTAATGAAAAATGATTTGTGATATTTGGTTCATCTCTATGTATGCTATCAAATCCTGAGTTAATGATGGAGTTATTAAATGATGTTCATAGCTGAATGTTCTCAATTCACTCATAGAGTATAAAAATTAAAAATATCTCTTACAGAACCATTGGTAGTAAAATATGTATAAATATATTATGGAGTATTCATAAATGTTCCTTGCATTGGACATTAAATCAATTAAAATGGAACACACTAAAGGGATGATATAACCATTACCCATACCTTCCTGGAAATGATAGAAAGTCCCCATTTATTTTTTCACAGGTCTTTTAAAGAAAACCAAAGGGGTTAATTACAAATTGCATATAGTAAACCTCTTATAAAGAATACTAATTTCATTGTCATTAGGGATGTCATACCACTTTATCTAATTAAATAGATATACATAAGAGATATGGTGAGAATTCATTAAACACCACAATAAATCATATATGATTGAGGTTTGAGGTTCACCCAAAAATTATGGAATGATCTCCAATACGATCTAAATAGAAATTAGAATGTCAACCCAACATATCAACAATAGAATAATTTCCAATCAAAAATAAATATCTAAAAACATGTGTGTATATTCAGAGGTTATATCTTGTAGTTTAATTAAATTTGTTGTCAACATTTTTCTTTGGTTGAGTTGTCATGCAATAATAACTTCTAGGATATCATTTAGATCGATCTTTAGAAACACCTATATGGAATAAGATGAAAAACATAGAATTTTGGTGAGGAAGTCTCATAAGGATACCTAGTTGAACCTGAAATGGAATAATAAATTACTGAGAATGTCAAGACCATCCAATAACACATCAAATATTATCAAATTTGATAGAAGATTTATACAAATAATCATCATAAAATCTAGAGTTTTATTTTATAGAAAATATGTTCATTCATATATCACCATTGATGATATTAAAAAAGTTTATGATGAATCAAAATCTAATCCCTAAGTATATTTTCTTTAATATGATTATTGGTCACATCCATGTTGTGACCGAGTAACTTTCATTCTCACCAGACATATCCCAATTACATGATGTGTTCCCCATATCCCTATTGAAGAAGTTCATGTTAGATCCCCCACATGTACTAAATCCATATGTGGTATTTTAAGAGAATTATATCTCTTATAAGGATAGACCATTGAAGATCATTTACTATATATAAGAAAGTAATATACAAAAATAAAAAACACATTTTAAATGTACTTTGGTGGAATCATTAATACAATGAAGAAATCTTGGAAACCAATTATGTAATGAAATAGATTTATCTTTATAATATTTCAACTTACTGTGTGAATTAAACTTTCAGGGGTGGAACTTCTTATGTGGGGAATAATGTAAGACACAAATTTTAAACAATGATATTTAATTTTATAATATATACATGTGTCAGGCATGGTAATATAGTGTATTATAAAAAAACCTTAAATACATAATTAAAATCATCAAGAAAATTACTAATTTGAACATTATATTAATTTAAAAAAATATAGGAATAATAATTGATTGTGTTATAATGGATGAAAATAAAAATAATATAAAGCAACTATAATAGGAAAATTTTGATCATATTTGATCCCCAATAAATTATCACACCATCAAAAAACACTATAAAGAATATAAAAACCATATTTAATTAAATTTCATTTCTATAGAAAGATTAATATTGATCCTTGACTGCGATTTGAGTGAATGATAAGTGAATTAAACTAGTGTCGATTATAGGGAGAACAAAAAATATAAATAACTATTGGAAAGTTATTGTTGGAATAATAAAAATTAATGATAGGAATTGTAATAGGAATGTGTAACTAGACTAGTTGAATAGTAAAATAATCTTTTACTATTTAAAAAAATAAGAATAAAATAATATTATTTCATAATAAAATCAAAATGGAGTGCTAAAATTATAAAATAAATGTTTTAGGAAAATAACACTTAATTTTAATATATAGTTATTAATATATTTTTTATTTTCATTAAAATACATTAAAATAGATTATTATTAATTTCAAATTAAAAATATTTTTTAAATGGAATTATAAACAAAAGCTATTTGTATGTATTATCTTTGTAAAACCCAGTGTAGTTTTTTTATCGGGTCGACAGATTGGTTTTATCTAGAAAACTAATATTTACAAATAAATGAAAAATATTTATAAAGGATAAATTTATTAATTTTGGAAAATAATTTTAAAGAAATGGGTTTCATTTTTGGAATCAGGATATCATGATTAGTTTATATAGAAATATTGATATTTTTATAAAATAGAATAATTTTAACTAAATAGTGAAAATTGATAAAATATGGGAATTTAAATTTATAAATAAATACATTAAAAATTACTTGTGGGGTGATGTAATGAAAGACTATCTCAAACGCACATGGATATAATTTTATATATAGTCTCATTAATTATCAATATTTTTAGTCTTGAGAAACAAAATTGACAAATGATTATTATATTAAAAAACACCCCTCCCATCCCCTTATAAATACCAACCTTCACAACCCCATTTCTCCTCACAGTCTAGGTTCCATTCCATGAATGCTTTCTACTTATAACTCTCCACAATAATCAATACCAAGTTTCAGTCAATTATCTCCTAAATAAATTCTATGATATTGATCCGTATGTTTTTTCATAAGATTTAGCATCCCAATGAAGAGGTAATACACTCAACAGAAGTCTGTAATGATTATTTTCTAATTATTCCCCATAAAATATATTTTATACATGTTGTTATAATATCATAATTTTTAATTATATAGTAAATTTTTATTTTATTAATTGAATGGTCAAAATCTGAACTCCTTTTATCTTTTTTAAAATCAAAATGTCACCCAGGTTCTGGTGTATTTACCACATTCCATGGACAAAGTGTCATGTTTTCACCCCAACCTTCATTCCTTGTAATAGAAATATTATTATGGGTATATATAATCATAAAAAGTATATTAAAAAATTATTTCATGCTCTAGAATGTATGATTAATCATTAAAATAAATAAATCTAGTTCATGATGATTAATATACTCACCAAAATGTACTGTCATTATTATGATAGCATTTGTAATTAATGAATCATCCAAATATCAGAAAAAATTTAGTAATTTTCTACAATTTAAAAGTTTTTAATAAATTTAATATCATTTAATTTCATTTATAGATATTCATTTAAATTTTAAATGATCTCCCATTATAATACACAAACTAAAGTGGTGTTGGAACCATGAAACTAACACCATCAAAAGTTGGAATAAATACGATGTCTTAAGAAACTTATTTTAAGCAAACTAAAAATAGTAATATATAAAATATATTTAAAAAATGGTCATAAAAATGTTTTTAGTATGTTTATTTTTATTATTCATGAATTTATATGATCATACAAAATGAGTCAAGGATTAGAGTGAAGGGATATTCCAAGCCATCCTTATTCTTTTGGGTTATTAATTTCATTCTGTTTCTATAATTACATATATATTATTATAATTTAAATCCTTTATATTCTATTAAAATTTTCCTTAAATTTTCAATTGGTTTAAAATTGTTTTCTTTGTATGGGATAAAACAATTTAATCAATTTCCCCTTGTAATAACATCGTTTAAGAAAAAAAAATTACGAGAACATGTACAATTCTAATATATTTTTATGAAGAATTCAATAAAATTATTTTTATCCTCTTATTGTTTTTGAATACACAACTCTTTTGGATAAAATAATTTTTATTCATTCATTTTTTCTATAGATTATTATTCTATTACGTTATTTAATTATTCTTTACCCATTTCATAAAACCCTAATTAAGAGGATCATTTTTTATCCTATGTTTCCAATATTTTTATCAACTCACTTCACTAAAACATTATTTTCATGAACTAAAATTGTTTATTCATTTATGAACGTCTAAGAATTATTAATCCCTTATTTCATGTTAATCTTTATGAAAATATATTTGGTTATTCTCTAATACAATATTACGCAGCCCATTTCCTTTTCATTTTAATTTCTAATTAATATACACTATTTTTCCATTATGTGGAAAATATATGAATTTAATTATTATGAAAATTGAGGGAAAATCCTTATATACCACAAATTAACTGTATAATATATTAATCTCATAAGATACCAGGTATGTTGTATGGGTGGTTAGCCTATAACGTTTTATTTTCTAGCCTCGGTGGGGAGCCTAGAATTATGCTTATATTTTAATGTTTTATGTTATTGAAACATTTAGATACATCCATAATACATTTTATAATATGATTCTATTTTAAGTTATGTGATTTTATACTTTATGATATCATGTTATGCCTCTTTATCAATAAATATATTACACTAACATGTTTATTCCATTACTGCGCTTTATAGCTCACCCCATTCTCTATGTATTTCCCTATGTAATTTTTTAAAGTGTTTATATATCATTGGGATTTAGGAATCCATTTGGATATTGAATAAAATGAAAATGTTTTTTTGGGTTTTTTTTATTTATGCTCATATTATTTGGATTATAATAGATGTTAAGATCCTTGGATTTTATTTGATGAAACTATTTATTGAATGTTATCAAATAAAATGGGTACATAGTATATATTTATAAAAATATACTCATATCACTATGTGCATAATCACTTATATCAATGAAAATCCTCTCATCACATTCTATATGAAAAAACATTTAATGGTAATTTCATTTTCCCAAATAGAATACCCAAGAAATGTGATACGAACAGTAACAAGTTATAGGAGTATATGGTGCGTTCTATATGCTACATGACATATATCCCTTATGTAGTTCCCTAATCACATACTGGAAGACTATATATCCTAAAAGTCCATTATTCACATTTTTATGATGAATTATGGAACAAGCTAGCAAGGTGGGTTACTTGACATGTAACTATTGTATGTGTATCTTGTTCTATATGTGGTAATTAATGTGGGGTCCATACCCAGAATACATATGATTATATAAAGTATCTAGGTAATTTACTCCATATACATGAAATGTATCCATATATAGGTAGAATACATCATTTTCTATAGAGTTACACATTGTCTGATATATAACTTTCCCAAACCCTAGCCTATAAAAAACATAAAGTACAAGGAGTTGGATATTTATTTTTACATTCCATGTTGTCCAGAATTCCCAATTGGTTTTCAATATTCCCTAGAAATCATAACTGAAGAACCATATCTACCTCAATTATCACATAAAATATATCTATCTATGTTGACCACATATGTAACATTGTTGAAAGACAATGTTTTCACTTCTCTATATAAAGGATTATGTTCAATGATCCTCCATCATCCAAATGCAACATTCATGATAATAACTATTTCCTTCTTCCATCTAAAATCTACCATCATTGGTTGATCATCCAACATGCAATGGTATCCCATGTCTATTTGAAACACATAATCATGGATCTATGATTTATTATGATTTGTCCAAGAAATTTGTTACTTAAATCACCAGCCAAGTCATTCTCGGTGATTAAAACATGATGAGTAGTGGGATAAAATGATGAAAAATTATATTTTAATAATCCCAATAGTATATGAAAACATGACAATCAATCTCTTGAGTGGAAACTGGAGAATAAAGGTTGAATGATGAAAATTTTATTAAAAATAACATATCCAAAATATAGACATTTATATATTATTGGAGCCAAGAATGTATTTTAGAATAAGAAGGAAAATATCAATACTATCTTCATCAGTCAAATAATATGGAGAAAATAAAATCATTTTAATGAACTTCCTCAAAATAGAATAATTTTTTCCCAATTAATTAATTTATGTCTATTTCATCTAAATTTATGTGAAATCTTCCACCCATCGCTAAATCTCCACATGATATCATATTATGGATTCTATAAGAGTGTATTGTCTCTAGTTTTATAGGTTTGTGTGTCTAACCCATGAATTTTCACTGATTATTCATTAAATTCAAATTTTTTAGTTTAAAAATATAATTTAACAATTTAATTAATTATTTTGTTAATTTTTCTCTAAACCAAACCATATTTATGAACTGTTCTAAAAACGATGTGAACAAAAAATATATTGATCCTCGTGTATAACTCACATTCTTGACACAATCATGGTGTTGATTTCCTAATTTTACATTCAATTCAAGCAATATAATTATTACAACCAAAAAATATAAGTGTGTGTTTAAAAAATATATTTATTATTAATATTTTTTTATTGTGACTCTAACCCACTTGAAATTCCATTACCTCTTGGAATAAGGTAAAAATATCCATTGAATAAAAAAATTATTAGATAATTCTTTCATGATTTTATACTCTAGTGAATTTATAATGTTACCCAAATAAGAGAAACATGAAACTATAAATTGAGCATAGTCATGTTCTAGAAAACCGTATATCTTGACATCATACATACATTAATGCATTTTCATTACCAAAACATAAAAAAAATAGTGAAATTAAAAATGGAGGGTCATGAAATAACCCCATTTGGAAATTCTCCCACCATTTCAAGAACAAAGTTCACCTCTAATGGTATGATCTCCAATGACATTTGGAGCACAGATTACTTGAAATGGAGCATTCTCATACATAAAAAAAATATTGGATCTATCAATTATCGAAGCTTGAAAAAAAAATTCACATTATTTAAGAATAAATATTTTCATGAATAAACACCCAAAACCATTCTCAAATAAATTCAATTCTACCACATCGAACAAAATGAAACAACATACTATCAACAGTCATCGTAAAATAGTTTATTGCAAGGTTTATCCCTAGTGGGGGATCCACTCTCCTAACTTTTAAATAGAATTATGATTAATTTCATTTGAGTAAAACTCATCCACTTGTCAAAAGTAACTGATCACGTCATAAGAAATTGTGTGTCGGATCATCATGGTTGTAAAGCTCTAATCTCAATCAATCCAATGTTATCTTCTTTGAAGTCACCCAAAATGAAGGCACAAATACCAAAGTTTCTTTATCATGATTCAAATTTGATATATGGATTACTATTTATAAATAAAAATATATTGGTATCCTCCAATTTCATCATAATATCAATTTTATTTTTATTAACTTTTAATGATAGGATAGTAGGGTAGACATAATCTTTTAGGAACAAAATAAAATGGAAATATTGAAAGAAATATGAACTTACTAAATAGGTTAACGCCAAGCCTCTACCCATCATTTAACACCACTAGATTTTAAATTATATATATATCATTAAAACTAATGTATGTGATATCATTAAAATCAAATAATACAACACTAAAACAAAACCATGATATTTTTTATCCAGATGAAATCATAAAAAATTAAAAATGATAATCATAAAATATCTATTGGGTAAGATGATATAAGTATAAGAACAATATAAAAAATCATAATGAACAAATCTCATATGTAAGTGGGGGTATTCAATAGAAAATTTATTTTTATGTTCTTTAAAATAAGGTATATTTAATAAGAGTTTCCTTGGACCATGTAATGTCTAACCATTCTAGAATGGTTTGGTTTTTTTGGTCAGACCCTCATTGATTTTTCAGTTTTTTTACACTCTCTTAACCACACAATTAGGCTAGTCAGTTTTCTTTTAAAAAATAGACAACAGTTCTGTTATAGGCTAGTTGTAGGCCAAATACATAGAGTGCATTAAATTCATGGAATGTACATGGAATAGAGGACATGTATTAAATACACATTGTGAAATGGGTTCACCAGAGCCCTTACACCTCAGGAATTGAGTTTTCCCTGAGAGAAAAAATGATGAACTCTAGATGATGTATAAATCTTATGCTCTATGTAAATAAACTAGATTGTTTTCTAACGTCGAAGGAGATCATTTTCAGATATCCTCAATATCATCCTGCAGAGGTGAAGAAATTCTTGAGGAGCTTCCACCATGACTCCCCTATGTTTTATTGGATCTCCTCCATCCAATATTCATTCTCATCACCATCATGTTTGTTAGATCCACATTGCTATTCTCTCCACTCCTTCTCCTTCCATTCATTGATATTCATTCTATCTTTTGAGTTATTTTGGTGTAATGTCATATTCCCAATTTTATGGGTTGTCATTCATTCATCTAATTTATCCCATTAAAGCTTCATTCAAGTTCTAATACTGGATAGATATAGGACTATAGGGTTGAGATAGGTTTTCTAGTTTTTTCCCAAAAAATTCAGTGTTAATTTATACTAATGCTTTTATCTTCATGTTGGACCATTCAATATTTCCTCCTTAGTATTTAATTAATTAATTTTTAAAGGTTATTTATATGTATAACAAGACCCTAGATAGATTAAAAGCAATGTCATTGTGAATTTTCCTTGGCAGGATCCACCAATATGGGTGTGAACATTCTTAGGGGCATAAGTTACATCTTCCATAAATTGTTATAATAATTTTTAGGGTGAGTATTTCACTTATAATAAATACCATTAAAATGTTAAATGATTTACGAAAATAGTATGACCTCAATTTGGCTATTATTATTTATATCACATCTTGATATACATTAAATAAAATAACTATCCAATTTGGATAAAGTTTTATGTTTTCCATGATATTTAAATCATATCATCTATTTATAGATAAATATTTTTTCATACCAAGATAAGGGTGATACAAGGGTCCTGAATTAAGAATTCCTTAGATTGTATCACCTTGATTTATAATTAGAACATGTTATGGATTTAAAATATTCTATTATAGATAATTTGATTCTCATTGAATTCCTTAGATGGGATCACTGAGAGGATTTCTTTCTACCCATGAGTGATATTGGTTCCTTAGAGGAGTCATAGTGGTTGAGATCAGTGGAAGTATGGTTATACCGTGACACAATTCAATACTTCATCTCTTGTGTGAGATAAATTAAAGGGGCTTAGAGGTTCATTCTTACACCGTACAGAGGGTAATACATGGGACTAATTTTATTGATCTCCTGTGATGGAATCTATATTATTGTCTATTTATAGAGATCTTGTCAGATACTTAAGATTCATTTTATATATAGAATTGTATGGTATCAAGATGAATTTTATTAAATTATATGAGGTATTTCATTAAATTTCAGCAATTCTTAATTGCTATTCTAGGGATGCATCTGCCAATCCAAATATCATTGTTGGATTTAGTCCATTTTATGTTGCTTAATATATGATGACCCATTAGTACACCCATATCAAATATGTACAAGTTAAACATGGTTCCGGGACATCTGATTTAGGCCAAAGAATGTGGTGTTGTTCGAGTATTCAATAGGAACCTAAACTGACATGTCTTGTTTATTTAATTTTGTGAATTTATTTTTTACCTACACACAGATCATATCATATGCACAAACAAAATTGTTCAAGATGGAATTTTTGGTGGCCTACAATGTATATCTCAAACCTTTCTCAGGATGTGTTTGTCACCAAATAAGAATTTATGAATATAGTTGTAGACTAAGGGAAGCATCCACCATTCATTGTTTGATTCTGAGTACTAGTATGGACTATAAGTGTAGAGGATAGAGCATATTATCGTGATTCTAGTAGTGATGTTTTGGGTTTTGTTTTGTATTTTTGTATAACATGTGGTATATGCATGTTCCCCTTGTATCTCATATACCATATTTTTGTATAATTACATGACATTATCGTCATAATTTTTTATATATTAATTATTCATCTTATACCATTGTATTTATGTTGGATGATTAGATATTAATTTTCTTATACTTCTTGTTTATTACTATCTCTGGTACTTATCAATATTTTTTACCATATTTCCAAACAGTTATTTTTGAGGGCATTGTATCCCCAATTGGAACACCATAGACCCTATATATAGGATGGATGCCTCTGGTATATGGGGAGTTGAACTTGAGGTCCATTGGAAAACCATCTTGGGGAACCACTTAGTGTCTTTTGGGGAGGGATGATACAAAGTGGTAAAGTGATTCTTTTTCCTTTTATCCTTTATTTTTATTAGATGTGGTAATAAGATGTCTCAAAATTTAGTGGTAAGATATTTCCTAGGAGTAGGTGACTTGCGTACATGGGAAAGAAAAATTACCTATAAAGGATTATTGTTTTTATTGGTTGGTGCTAGTTACTATTTTATTGCTTTTACCATTAGGTGATGCACATGTGCATTCTGAATGCCCAGATTGTCTCGGTGAAGAATTTCAATCCAGAATTTCTGGATCTCATCCCCTCCAATCTGCATTCTAAATTCATGAACTACTGGTACATGGATCAGGACACTTTCATTTGGGATATTAGTACCAATGAGATCCTCAATACTGGATCTATGTACAATTACACTTGTGCTGGACAATCCCCAACACCCAGGTGGCTACTTTCCTTCAAGACCTTTTTCATTCCACCCACTGATTTTCTATTTTTATGGAAAATCTGGAAGAAAAGACTACCAGTCCAATGCACTCTTCAAAGGATTGGGATTCTTCTTGCCTCGGCCTACCCTTTATGTTATGGGGCTGTAGAATCCCCTGAGAATATTTTCCTCTCTTGTACCCTCATTTGTAGGTTATGGAATTACATTCAGGACATGACAAGGTTTTCTTTAAATATCATCTCAATAGAAGGGATGCTTTGTTCTGCTGTATATGATCAATGCAGTGACCAGGTGAGAAATCTGACTATGGTTTCTATTTCAGCCTCTATGGCCTTCATTTGGAAGGCCCGAAATGCCTATATCTTTAATGATATCACTCCCACTCTATATTTTGGTGTGAAAGCTATTCACATGGCAGTTTATACAGCTTCCAGGATTCAATCTAGATGCATGAAAAATGAGTTCAATGACTCTGTTGTTCTGAGGAATGTTTGTGTTAGTGGTAGACCCAAAAAACTCTTAATGATGAAGTCTATTAGATGGATTCCACCATCCCTTCTTGTATTAAAGTTAATGTTGATGGGGAGGCTGCAGGGACACCTCAACCTTCAGGCTGTGGTGGGGTCTTTCGCACCTATCGAGGCTTTGTCAGTGGCTATTTCTTTCATTTCATTGTTCAGGTATCTCCTATTAAACCTGAATTATGGGCAATTATCAAAGCAATAAAATATGCTAATAATTTTGGTTGGAATTTTATATGGATAGAATCTGATTCTATGGTGGCGGTGGAATTACTCAAATGGAGATCCAGGAATGTACCATGGGGTATGCTGCCTTATTGGGTTGAATTCCTTCACCTTCTTGATGATATTATCTTTTATGTGACACATGTTTACAGGGAGACCAATCAAGTTGATGATGCTCTATCAAGGCTGGCTGTTGAAGAGTCAAGTTCTAAAAGGTACTTTTTGGCTCATGAATATTGCATGCACTTTGTTTAGGCAGATGCTTGTGGCACGGTGTTTACCAGTCTTTATAAATATCCTTTATGATTCTTTGTTCCTTGACTTTATTTTTTAATAAAATTTTGTAGGGGTGGATATT
This sequence comes from Viscum album, assembly GCA_963277665.1. Classification (NCBI taxonomy): domain Eukaryota; kingdom Viridiplantae; phylum Streptophyta; class Magnoliopsida; order Santalales; family Viscaceae; genus Viscum; species Viscum album. The sequence goes on along the minus strand of OY728119.1, from coordinate 1,003,493,205 downwards.
TTATTCATCCCTGGGACTTTTGAGTATAATTATTAGGAATTTTTTTTTCCTTTTTCTTGTTATTGAATGAATGTTTCATCTCATTAATCATTATGGGAACATTAGGACTTATATACCCTGCATTTTTTCATTCCATGATTAATTTTATTCATCAATTTTTTTTATATGGTTAGCATATGGATTACTATATAATGAAATGAACTAGCATTTCATGAATGGAAAAAAAATAGATGTAATAAAGTTCCTAAATCAATATATATGGTCTTTAACCATATAAATTTATGGTGACACCATAATTAACCAATTATTCCATGTCTGAAACATGATTTGTTGTTTCTAGGAACTGAAACATAGGTTTATATGATTTTTTGAATTCAAATTGTATTTAATGAAGCAATTGCTTCTTTAAAATTGAGAATTATGATCCATTTAATAAAATAATTTTATATATCCTATTACATCTTGATACTGGATGTAATTGTCAGGTTTCGGATATCGATTTACTAATTTCAATTAATAAATATTATGGGACAAAATAAATTTTGATTGGTGGTGCATCTAAATAGACATTGATATGAATAGTCAAATAAATAACAATTAACGTAAATAAATTGAAATTTTAAAATGAATTAGCTACCACTAAATGGGGATAAAAATTGAAAAGTAATGGGTTTCTAAATCTATAAATTTTAATTGATACTTCTTAAACTACAACATCTTCTAAGTTATATAATACCACGAACCTAACCCGATCTTAGTAGTGAGAATTATGTAGTCACCCTTATGATTTTTTGTGACCATTCCAATCACATATACCTAGTTTTTTGAATAGTAAGAGATGTTTTATTTGTTATAGGATGGTTTTATACATATTATTTACCACTTTCATTATTTCTTATATGTTGTGAAATCTCATGTGAGGTGTGTGTTTGGAAATTTTAGAGTTATGCCACTACAATATCCTCGGGTAATTTTCCAGGAGGGGGTGAAAACCATGCTCTAGAGGTGGTGGGACCTAAGCCATGTGTACTAACTCCTATCATGACACCTGAGGAACCACATATTTATCACCCACTAGGCATTTATGCTCATCTCATATATAGATTTTTAAAATTCAGGAATCTAATAGTGGGATCTCCATGAACTTCCCCTACTACAGAAGTTCATTTGTGGGAATTCAAGTAGAAAAATCCTCCCAAATTTTTAAGGGATAGTGCTCCACTGATTCATGGATAGAGTCAATGTAATATATTTTAGAGTATATGGAGACACCTATAGAGTATATCGTTAATATTTCTATGTATATGCTTGTGACTCTGCCTAGCAATGGTGGTATGTCATTTGATTGGTAGATCATCATTAGGGTATGGTCTGGGGGACTTATAAAAATCTTTATATAATTACCTATTTTTTTATACTTTAACAGAACATGATTCCAAATATTTTATGAACATATAGAAAGGTTTTATGTCTATAATGGAGTATCTATATTGATTCAACAAGAATCAGGGTTTTCAACAACTCTGAAAAATGACAATTTGATGACTGTGATATGGTTCGAGGATGGGATCATGTACCCTATCTGATCATAGGTGATAATTTTCTAGTTGAATATTATTTCAATTATAGAATACTATGACTTCATCATATATTTGAACCAAAGGGAAGCTGACAATGTGATCCAGGGTGGTTATGCATTTTGAAAGGATGATGGTTCTTCTAGAGGTATGAAATGTCACTTTAAGTTTGCTTGTGTGGGATGTTCCCGCCAGATTACATAGACCAATAGTTATGTAGCATGTCATCGGTTTGGTAGTGAAGGCCTTAAGATGACCTTGTGTATGAGTAACCTGATCGAGTGTTGACTTTGTAGTAGGATAGTTTACAGAAATTGGTTTTTCAAAAAATTCCCACTAGTACCTTATGAAAATTGATTTATACTAACACTGAATTCGAGTATAGGACTTGTACACCCATATTAGGGCGGTAAATGGTATAATACTTGACGATTAAGGCGAGGAGGTAGTCATGGATGATGTAGTCATGCATCATAGGTGTGGTGCATACAAATATTACCATACTAGCTTTGTCATGTTACATATCTAGGCCACAAAATTGTCTATGTTTATGCTTTTCATCCTACATCTAAAGAGTAGATACTATAGCCTTTTGGATTACAAGGTGCGATTTTCGTATCCCTTATTTAGTTTCTGTCTTATTTTATAATTTTTCACCTTATTTTATATCTTAGTCAATTATAGATGGTATGTGTCAAGAGATTGAGTACTTTTGTGTCTTGATCACACTCAACAAACCATTTAGAGTTTAACCATAGATTATACATCATTGTAAGGAGTTCCCCTGAAGATAGGTTGGTAATAATTCTTGTGAAATTTCTTTTTCCATGATATGACTTTCTTCAACATAATTATCGACATGGAATAGTTTGTTCATTACCATGGACATGTTTATTTATGTCACCATAGGGTATCTATTACATCACCTGAGGGTATGGATTATACTCATAAGGATGAATGAGATGTATGGGAATGGTGAGATAGACCCTAACATCAAAGGCTAGGAGGTGTGCCAACCCATATGACTAGTCTCATTATGAGTGATCAGGGAACACATTGTATATAATTCTTTCTTATGGGGGATCACTTTAGGGAAATCCAACATAATGGCTTCTATGGATTACCTTCTATTAGAGTGGCGGAGTTCACCATCAATCTTATTCTAAATGAAGAACCAATTTCCATTCCTCCCTAAAGGATGGATTTTATAGAGCTCTTGTAACTCAAGAGGTGGATGAAATGTTAAGAAGAATTGTGTATTATAATACACATTGCCTCACTATGGGGTTCACCTATTCATTACACCAATAAGGTGAATATTACCCTCATGTTCTGTGTGGATTACCAATTTTTGAACTAAGTTATGGTTATGAACTTGTATCCACTACCTAGTATAGATGACCTCATTGACCGACTTCGAGGAGTGACAGTTGTTTCAAGGATTAATTTGATATTGACATTCTGAAAGATTTTTGTTAGGATATCAGACATACCATATACATCATTTTGGAGTAGTTACAGACTTTTTAATTTTCATGTTCTATTTTGTGTCATTACTAATGCCACTACTATTTTCATGGTTCTAATGATTTAGGTTTTACACATGTATATAGATTAATATGTGGTAGTCTTTATATAAGACATCATTGTTTATTATCACACTCGAAATGATAATAATAAACTTATTGATATCCTGTTGAATGCACCAGTAGAGAATCTATCGTTGGATAATCTCACCAAATTCCATGTATTGATTGATAATGTCCACTTCCTATGTCATATCATCTGAGAGGTAGACGTATCTGTTGATCTAGATAAGGTAAGCACTGTAGTTTCTTGGGATAATCCCATGAATGTATTAGAAATATGTTATTTTGATGTTTGTTTATTATAGATATTTTATTTAGAATTTTTCACACCTATAATTTCCCCATACAATCATTACTATGAAGGGTGTAAATATTGGATGGTCTTAAGATTGTGAGACATCCTTTCAGAAGATGAAAGGTAGAATGACATAAACATCCATCTTGGTTCATCTGGAGAAATATAGAATATAAATTTTTTATTTTGTTGCATCAGTATTAATACTGGGATAAGTAATGATGCAAGGTTATCGAGTTGTAGAATATAGATCCCTTGAGCTGAGACATCGTGACCATAATTACTCTATGCACAACATTGATCGAGTTGTTTTTGTTCATGATTTATACTATTGGATGCATTATCTATTGGGTATGTTTTTATTTTTTCAAAATTATCAAAATTATCTAAAATATATTTCCACACAATTTTAATTGAATCCTAGGAAATGTAGGTGGGTAAAATACCTTCATTAATTTACATTTGATCATTCATATACACTCATGAAAGGTAAATTTTTTGGATGATTCCCTAATCTATAAGATGTATAAATAGAACATCCAAGAGAAAAGCTGTGAGTTAATATTGATTGATAAATTTTTTGAGTTTCACATGATGGGTTAATATTTTAAAGGGAAACCCATTTTAGATGCACAAGAAATGAAACACCTGATTCTGGAATGGGTGTGAATGACAGAGATTTCTAATCTCTAAGGCATAGTCCCAAGGGATAGTGTCTTATGTGATGACCCACCACCTAGTTGGTTTATTAACATCAATGATATATTTTATATTCAGATACATATCTGAGACTATAAAAACATAAAGGAAGGTTATATACGAGAATATATTGCCTCTTTTTGGGTAGTAAACACTGAGCTTTCCAAGATATACCAGAACCTACATTTTTGGAATTGGTGGTCCCCTATAAATAAGAAGATTTCATGTTTTATCACTTAGTGATCCACTAGTAAGAAGGAAAAGGGTGATGATAATTGGCCTTCCAATCTTGTAAAACCATTTTCCAATCCTGAGATTAAATGTCATGATGTCACTATGGATTTCTTGATATAATTTCTAAAATAACCATAAGGAATTCTTGCAGTATATGTGATCATCGACTAGTTGACTAATTTGACATACATTCTACCAATTTATGATAAATTCTTTATTGATGATCATGAGATTATTTATATTTTTGAGATATTGTGAACAATCATTGTCTTTATAATTATATCGTATCAGATAGAGATGCTCTCTATAAAATATAGTTCCAACGTGGGTTATAGGAAGCACCAGGTTCAAAGGTGCTCTTGAGTAAAAAATATCTCCCTCAAAAAGATGATAAGTCTAAGAAGATGATACATGTGTTATAATACTTGCTGGGAGAATTTGTACTTTGTTTAGGAGGTTAATAAGATAAAAATATACCTCTCATCGAGCATTCCTATAAAAATAGCTTCATGAAAATGAATTGGATGGATCAAAATGAGACCTTATAGTGTAGGCCATGTTTTTCATCCATGTACTAGTTAAAAGAATGTTAGGAAGAACTATCGAGTACCTGAATAGTTTATGAGACTAAAAATATATTATTGTAGGTTGAGAAATGTATGGATACAACTCAATCTAGGAAGAAGTATAACACCAATAATTACTATTGACCTCCGAAGTTCAATTTGTGGCATCATGTCTTTTTATGGTTGTCACATAGATTGGGTCATATATGTATTCAAAGACATGTAAGTCTATCACCTCATTACTTTGGGCCTTTTTCAGATCGTTGAGAGAGTCAGTTTAGTAGTATATTCGTTGTAGTAACATCATAGGTATTGTTCCATGCATTAAATCTTCCATATATCATAGCTTCACCATTACAATTCTAAACCATATCAATCATTCTATGAAGATGATATAGAGTTGGGGGTAGACACATCCGATTAAGATCATCTAATATGTATCATTTATCTTATTTGTAAGACTCTATAAGGTTGGTCAATCCTCTGGTACAACTTCTCTGAATGAACGGTCGAGTATAGGATGAGACCTAGGAGAGAGGGGCTGATGTATATACTAATTCAATGGATGTTTTCTTAGATGCTGATTTATTACATTAGGAAGAGTTACTTGAGGATGAGTTTTTTTTCATGGGGGAAGTTATAATGTCTTGGATTTTTAGTGAGAAACATTTTATTTTATTTTCATTCAACCCCACATTGAATTTTTGCCTTTTGGATTAGACCATTGTTATTGGACCTTTAGGCCAGTCAATTTTTTTCTAGAAATGAGGTTGCAGGTGGGCTACAGGATATATGTAAGAAAAATATATGGTGTGTATTAAATAAAAGGTGTTTACTTGGAATAAAAGGTTTTTATTAAATACACAATGTGTAATGGGTCGACCAAACCCATTGGATGTAATGAATTGAGTTTTCCCTAGGAAGGAAAATCCTGAGTTCTATAAATTGGGTAAAAATTTCACATCATCTAAATATGATGGAAAATTTTATTAAAAGGGGGAAAGGGATCATTTTGATATATCCCTTATTTCTTCCCACATATGAGTAATGATGTGCAAGGAGGTTCCCCCACACCTCACGAAGGTTCCCAGGGATATCCTTTGTCTGAGCAATATTCCCTTTTTTATTAGGTTCTTTTGATCCATAACGTTATGTTCCCCAATACATATCCATCTTTTGTTGTTAATACTGTCGTCTTAATTGATATTTTGGTTTGAGATCAAATTCCCTATTTTTTGGTTTCTTTATATTCTTATAATTTCTCCCAATCTAGTTCAATTTCAGGGTCGGCATTGGATGAGGTGTGTTTTATAGTATTAAGGTAGGTTGTCATGTTATTTTTTATTAATTTATAGTTTTTTTATTATGTTTCATTTTTTCATGCATTGTACCTTCTGACATAAACTATATAGTATTTAATTAATTAAGTTAAATGTTATTTTCCTTTAGAATGGGAACCTATTTACCTATGAGAAAATATCATTAGGAATTTTCCTTAACATGGTCTAATCCAATGGTTGTCTCCTTTCTTAAGGGCCTAAGAAACCTTTTCATTAAATTGATAAACCACCTTTTGAAGTGTGTGTTGTCCTTGTAATGAGTATCTATAAAAAGTTAAATGATTTGAAGGAAATAGTTGTCCCTATGTAAGGACCATATTTCATTTATTATAGATTTATTAACATAAAAAATATCTAATTTTTATAAATCCTTATTTTTTCAAATCTTGTTAATTTGTGTGAGATATTGATAGAAAAACCTTCCTTTATACCCAAATGAGGTTGATTCAAGGGTCGTGAATTCCAAATGACGTGGATGGTATCATTAGAATTTTTAATTATAAAATTTAATTGATTGTAAATATTCATATAGAGATACTTGGACTCTTATTGAATGATATATAAGGGATCAAAAGGTATATTTCTTTCAACCCATGAGTGATATCGGTTCCCTATTGGATTCTCCATGGATAGGGTCGATTAAAAAATGGTTATACCGTGATGTGATGTTGTACTTGGTCCCCAATATAAGATAATTTGGAAAAGCTTAGAGGATCATTCTTGCACTATATAGAGGGTCATCATTGGTATCCATTTTCTGGATTTACATATACAGAATATTTGGTAATGTGTATTTATATAGCTATTAAAGTGATAATTGTGATTCCAATTACATATCACTTTTGATGGGTTTGGGATGCCTCTTATTAAATTCTATGAACTATTTCATTAATTTTTTAGAATGCATTACTATTCTTCTAGGAATGATTCCTATAATACAAAACATATTTTTGGGTTTGGTCTATTATTTATGATTGATTTATGATTAACAATTATTACACCCATGGAATATATGTAATGGTTTACATTAGATCAAGTACATCCATCTTTGGATGTAGAAGATAGTGTCAAATGGGTATCCATGAGGAATCAACAGTGGTATGTTTTTATTAATTTAATTCCTTTCATTTGTTATGTACCTACACAATAATCATTTTATAGGAATATAATGGAAAGTTATAGAAACCATTTAGCATGTCATACTCTGTATATCTCACTACATTCTCAGTCCTACCTTGATACCTGTATAGAATTAATAATTTTTTATTTAGACAATGTGAAGTGTCAAGGTATTGATGTATTATTCTTGAGTACTAGAATGGAGTATAGGATCATAAGACCGATCCAATTATTATGATTCTAATTGTGTAATATTTTTATTCTTTTTTTCATATATATAGAATGATTTATATGAATGTTTCCCCTAAATCTTTTGTAGCTAGTTTTTGTATAGCTACATGACATCATCATCATCATTTTGTATCAATTTATGACTCATCTTCCACCTATTTACTATTATTGGATCATTTTTTTATAATTATGTAATTTCTTGTTTATTACTATTTCGTCTTCTTATCATTATTTTTTTATGTTGTTCCTCACTTTGATTTATGAGGTCATAGTTTCCCCACAAACATATCCTAGGCCATCGCTTCTAGTTAGTTGAATCTAGCATACAGGGAGGCTAGATTATGTTATTGTGGACAACCATATTGGGGAATATCAATGTGCCTTTTAGGGATGGACACTACTAATTATTCTCAATCCCAACTCTAAAAATTATGTAGTGAGAAAAATCATTTTGTAGAGAAGTTCAATAAAAGGGAATTTTCCACAACATCCAAGATAGGGGAATGACCAACAATGACTAACTCATAATCATATCATAAGGTTACCTCTTACATTGAGATCATGAGAATTATGTATATAGAAATTAATATGACATAAATATTATATTATTTGTGAAATAAATTATTTATAAATCATATGTATTGTATACATTTAACATTTTGACTATTAAAGAAAGTAAATGTTTAATTTTATTTCTAGGGCATTGATATACTCAATTATTATAGATAAATAACTAATAAGATCATTTTATTATTTAAAATGTATTTATTAATTATATAGGAAAATATTAAAATTCTATTTTGAATTTTTCAAACACATATACAACATTATAAAAATAAAGAAAAAAATTTTCATATAAAAATTATTTATATATGTTTTCAATTAATTAAAATTCCATAAAGTGAAATAATTTTATAGATTTATTTTAAAGTCTGGTAACTCAAATTTTCTTAATAATAAAATTTTTAATGTCATTAAAATTATGAAAAAATTTATTTTTGACTTAAACAATTCCTTTATTCTAAAAAACCACTTTTTATAAAACATTTTTTTATGTGTTATATGTGCTTATGTTAAAATAAATTTTTCATACACCTAGAAATTTTATATGAAAAAAATGTAATTATATTTTGAATCATTTTAGAAAAATTATATGAACATTACAATTTCATTTTTTGGCCTAAAATTATGGTTTATTGGATAATAGATAATTACTAAAATAATGGGAAAATGTTATTTGAAATAATTGAATTGTTAACATTATTTAACTATTATATTATAAAAGAATATATTCAAAAAATTAAACATAATATATTTTTTAAATGTATATAGAAATGTTTTGACAGTCATTCAAGAGGTAGTAAATACTAAATAATACAAAAACACTAATTATGGAAATAATATTTTTCTAAAAAACAATTTTTAATATATTTTATTTATTAATTAAAAAGATTCCTTTTTATTTATATATAATAAATTATATTAAATATTGTATAATTTTTGTCTAACATAAAACAAATTGCAATAGGTGTTATCTTATATTTTATGTAAATCCTAAATTACATAGTAAAAAACTACTGATCAATGTAAAAAAAAGAATGTTGGTAAAGTGTCAAAATGTAATACTAAATGACACAAAACAAGTTTAAAATAGTTGATAAAATTCAAGGATGAGGATTTATGCACCCTAAAAACAATAAAATTAATTATTCACCAAATTTGGATCCTATTACACTATTGTGTCACGGAATCACTGAGATGTAATAAGTATTTTGAAAAAATATATTTTCTCTAACTATAATATGATATCACTTCCAACATTTAAATAAAACCCATCCCCTTAAAATTTGTTTTTTAATTTATACCCAAAATAAATTAAATATATTTCCCATGAATTTGTATAAGACTTTTCCCTCTATATTTTTGTGTAATCCATTTATTTTCAAGAAGACATTGATGAGAAATTTCAATCTCTCCACGTGAGTAATACCTACACCATAACCATTCAATACAAATAATCATCTTCCAAATCTAGAAAATCCATTATATTATGATAAAATAATTAATATTAATATTCATTAATTTTATTATAGTAATTTTATATCCCTTTCCCAATATTCTCTAAAACCATTCTACAAATGAAATTTATATCGTGTGTTTGTAAGGACTACAACCTCTATGAACCACATGTTCTATTTATAATTAACTCTTTATATGTTTGGTATAAAAGTTTTATTTAATGAAAAGATATAATAATTAAAAAATTATTAATATAATTAAAATATTTGTATTTTATTTTTATCACCCCTCTCATTATATGAAATCTAAGAGCATCCCCCATATACATTAGAAGTATTGACTCCATGGAACAATTTATTCTATTATTAATTGATGCCATTCATAGATGGTCATTAGAATGTATTTATTAGATAAATATTATTTGCATTAAATTATGAATATTTCTAAAAAAATTATACATCATATTAATAAGTTGATCATCAAACCATCATTTTAAATTCATCAGTCTTAAACAATGGTAATAAAAGAAACTAATATATTATGAAATAGTTTTATATAAATTCTTTATGCTCCTAATTTTTATAAAATATGATATATGATTTTAATAAAACTTAAAAATATCATTATTCCACATGAATAATGATATTATAATTAAATAAAATGATAATAATCCATTAAATTATGTTATGTTCCTATGTGGTTCGGTTTGACAACTGACTTGAACAATGAATTAAAAATATATCGTGGATCAGAATTGTAACTTAAATTCTAAAAATATAATATATAAATATAAGTAAATAATGTTATTATATTGATTTTTTAATGGTAATAATATGGTAAAGTGTTTTTACTTTTATACCAATATTCATTCATTAAAAAACACATAAAAATGCTCATTACTAATTTCATTATTAAAGATTGTAACAAAAAAATCACAAAGAATGAATTTATAAAATTTTGAAAAAATATATAGTATATTTTAATGTTCCTTGTTTGATCTATGAATTATGAAAATCTTGATGATAATTAAGAACCACACTATTGCTATAAAACTAGATCAGAATGATAATGATTACCCACACCAGATATTGAAAAATTGACATAACATACTAATATACATGTAGAGAATAATTATTTATCAAATTTTTAAATGGTTATAGTTGTGAATAAATTTAAAAAATACATTATTAGGATAGTTATTTTTGTTATAAGAGATATAAAATTTAATTTTTGTACATCAATAATAAAGGTAACATTTATTTGTATATATTTTCAACTACCTGACAAATGCATAATATTTCAAACCATCATTTAATTTTATAGTTTCTTAAACATCATAATTTACTTAATTTTTAATTTAGATAATTTATTTCATGGTATTATAATTTTCAATTAATTTTATCACCCTTATCTTCACCTAATTATATTATAAACACTATCATAGGAGTTTTCATCTCAAATTACATTCACTACAAATTGTTTTTTCCAATGCAACTAATTTAATTTCAATAGTGTTTTATAATGGATTATTTTTATTATATGATTAATTATCATAAATTCATTATATTTGATGTTCTTTTTTAATATATCTCTCCAAGAGGGATTTTCATTTAAATTTTACCCATGAATTGATTGTTTCCTATACTATCTCAATTTAATAACCTATATTACAATTGAAAAATAATCCAACTAGGGAATTTGATTACTCTATAATTCTAAAAAAACCACCATATTCCTATACTATATTTTATTAATGAATAAAAGTTTTATTTACTTTTTTTATTTTCACCTTATTTCAATATTTACCCTTTTTAAGGAAATAAACCATACCTCTTCATTTCGGTTGATAATCCTCCACTTTTATGATGATGTTTATTGGATAATTTTATGAATTCTCATACCTATTTCTAAAATATTGATTATTTTTCAAGAATATTTTTCACATAAATTAAAAAAATATCAATAATATATCTATAATATAAATAACTGATCATTCAATTTGTCTTTATAAATCTCCCTCTGGTATAGGCATGATCTTTCATCCAATTCATTTTCCCTAAGAATTCTATATTAGGGAATTCACTAATATACACATGAATTTATTTGTTAGGTAAAATTATTGGTTGAATCATATATCATTATTCTACATGATGTTAGTTTGAGGTTAATATCCTAGAATTATATTCGACTTATTGATTGGGATGGTACTGGAAAACAATATCCTTGTCATTTTGATACATTTGTTTATTTCCTAATTAGTAAGGGTGATTATATATTGCTTACACAACTTCCTCCTTTCTCTGGATCACTTTTCTTCTAATGCTAATAGAAAATTATTAAAATTTAATATATTAGTATCTTAATATGAATGTTCATGGATTACTAAGACATGTTGATTAATAATTATGGTATTATTCATAACTTTTATCCATTGAATTCATTAGAAAAAAAGTGATAGGTGTGCCCTAGTATTGTATATCCCCTCAATGAATATTTTAGTCTCAAGAGGTAAAATTTTTTGTTATTTGGTGTATGCCTAGACAATAAAATCATGGTTTCATGGTTGTGACCTCAAAAAAATATTCATGTCTTGGTTAAGACCTTAACCAAAAAAATATAATGTATTGGTTGTGGTCGTAACTAATATAATGATGTCTTCACTAAGGCCTTGATGGTAAAGACCAAGATGTCTGTATTTATTCATTTCATCACAATGAAATAATTTATTACAATCCATGTGATTATTTTTATTTTAATTTCTCCCATGAATTTTATTCAAGATCAAGAGATTAATTATATCGAATTATTTTATTATCGTTTATTTCATTCAATATTATTCAAGCCATATATACTTTATGATATGTTTTGGAATAAACTTTTCAATCCTATGAAAATTAGATCAAGCAACTTATATTTTCATTTACATGTGATACTATGAAAAGAGTTACATATTATTTTTCTAGAATAATATCATGTGTAGAGAATTTGTGAGATATTTTGATGTCATATTATGGATTAATTTCCTTGTTTTGTGAGAAAATTATCCATTGAATGAGAAATTCAAAGACTATGATAGTTATTTAGTTTCCCTAATTCACTAATACTCTAAACATAAATTTAAATGCGAATGTATGTAATGAAATATTTTCTTTTATTAATGTAATTATGAAAAATGTATTTCAACGGGCTATAAACATTTGTATTAGAGTTGGGCTTTCAAAATATTATAGGTTAGGATTCTAGTTTAGGATAATTTAGTTCTTGATAAGAAAATATTAATAATAATTTAAAGGTATAGATAAACCATTATTTTATAAAACATAATATATAATATGTTATGTAATTGGGATTAACAACTCGATGCAAAACCCTGGGTATGTGTCCATGTATATGATAATGTATTAAATATTGAAAATTATGGAGTTTCTGGTCTCCTTGAAACTACATCCCTATATAGATATTGAAGTGTGGATGTGTATTTGGAACATATTCACCTATCGATAATCATAATGAAAAATCCAAGTTGATTATCAAAGTACACATTAGTCAATGTAAGATGATTTTGCCTATGTCTGTACACCTACCTTTACACTCTCAAGGAATTTTCATTGGATGATTCACATATAATATACTCATAATTATGGAAGATTTAAAATTTTTAGTTAGAGAACCTAATAAAATAATATCCATATATATCATATCCTAAAATATATAGATTCATAAGTTAAGGAATATAATAATTTGTATTTTATTTTATAGGTGGAGGTAATGTTGAAGTTTTAGAGTGTCACGAACCGGATCTGGTCGCCACCATTAACGGCACCAAACCTGGCCCGTGGAAAGGCCCTAAGGGCGTTCCCTATCCCCAAGGGCTGGCACAAGTGCCCGGGTATCAAACAAATCTGGTTTGGGAACGATTTACCCGAGTATGACAGCATAAATCATAAAAAAACAATCAATTATTAAAATCTGAAATTTTCATGCTAAACAATTCTTAACAAAACCAGATCTGAATACATAAGTTTAAGGCACTACAATTGGTCTAAAAACAAATAATGACAACATAAAGACATCCCCATGGACTCCACAAGACAAGGGGATCATCACACGCAAGCCATCCCCGCAACTCCGCCCCTATGATGGGTACAAACATCCCGAACCGCCATCACCCTTAGCCTTCCCTTTACCTGAGTCAAGCATAAGCAGGTCTACTTACACCCAAGGGGTGTAAGTAGGGTGTGAGCCTAAGCCCAATAGGATACCACCAGTTGATTCCAAAGAGTATGCAATACAATGTGAACAAAACAAGCAATTTTAATACACAAGGTGAAACAGTGTTAAAATTCAAAGAAATGCAACTTTCAAATGAAAGCAGTTTTCAATCCGAGAATTTCAGAATGTTAGAACATTAAATAGACATGTGAGATACTGTAATGTACTGCCAAAAACAACCCACAACAAGGGTAAATACCACAAATTCTATGAGCATCAAAATCAGGAACACCCCTAAGCACTAGGTTGTCTCGGGCCCTATGTACCTCGTACCTCGGTGTAGAGTAACCATAGAAAAATCCGTTCTCGTGCACGAGCCACTTGTAGGGAACATACCCATAACCTAGTGGTCCCCAATCATCATCCAAATAGTTTAGTTAGAGTTGTCTTTATCCAGATGCTAAGTGGAACAGGGACAAAACCCATCTGATCCACTAGCCGTACTAGTACAAATCCGCCCCACCTAAGTACTCGGGCTTCCCCTTTTGTGCTCAAACAATTTCAGCAAACAACACACATCCATTTTCATATAAAATATCACTACTGGTCACAAAAAAATTTTACAGTAGCTACACACATTTTATACCATTTAAAACACACAATAAAATAATTTTATTTCCAATAAAACAACCTCTCAAAACATCACATTGTTTTTCACCCAAAGCCCTTTAAGATATCGACCTTTCACACTATGATAACACTTATAAGATATTAAAACCAAATTGCAGTTCATAACCCTTTAATTAAACCAAAAATTCAGTTATGGGGCATCCCAAAATGAACCAATAAAATATTTGAATGGAAAACCCTCAATTTCACCAAAAATTGGAACTTAAAATTCATTTGCATTATAAATGCAACTAAAACCAATTTTTACAGAAACATTAAAGTGAAATAAACATTAGAGTACCATGCAAAACAGCAAGCTAATTCACAAAAATTGCACACACAATGGAATCACCTACCAAATTAACAAAACCCCTTGAATCTCCGTGCGAAATCAAATCGCACCCCCGCCGCACCAAGAGAGAACTAGATCAAACCTAAAACCACACAAATTGGCCAAGAAATCCCAAAGTTAAACCCTAGGTTCTAAATCCTAGTTTCTGGACATTATTAAACTCAATTATAACCGAAGAAACCCTAAGAACAATGAGTTAAACCCAAAGTAATTTGAAAGAGGAAAGAAAAGGGCTCATTTACTTGAAGTATCTTGAAGTAATCACTCCAAAACTCCAGTATCTGAAATTTAAAAGATCCCAAATTTAGGGTACGTTCTAAAAAGATGTATTATCTCATTTAGGAACTGTAATGGAGGAAAAAGACTGAGAATTGAGAGATTTATGAAAGAAATACTTTACCTCTTCAAATCTGGGCGATTTGAGGAACCCTATGAAGATAGGCACAAAATCGCGATTCTACAGAGCTCCAAATGGGTGGGAGAGAGTTCGGCCGCGTGTCTGGGTTACTTGGTCTTGAGTGAGACTTGGAATCACCGAAAAATCCCAAATACTGAATAAGTTATAACAAAATCAAATTGTATTTTTAAAACAGGAATTGGGCTTTCGGGCAGGCCCAACCCCTTAGACAAAAACCCAAATAACCCCTGGTTATGGATTTCTAAAAGCTCCAAATTACCTTGGTGGTGTTAATAGGTTAGGAAAGGTAAATTAGGAATTTGAATGGATGAAGAATGTTGAAAAATGAAAAATTTATAAAAGATACAAATTTGTTTTTTTAATCTAGAATTGGGCTCACGGTTTGGCCCAATTCGTGAATACTCATCTATTCCTCCCTAAAACCTAGGGAAACCCCCAAAACAAAGAAAGGATGTAAATTAAATGAAAAAATACCTTTAAAATATGTCTTGTATGTGACAATTCTCCCCACCATGAAGGACTTTCCGCCCCGGAAAGTCAACATGAATCTCGATTGGAAAATAAGAATGGGTACTCTTCCTTGACCCATGACTTTCGCTCCCATGTCTCATGTGTATCATTCTCATGCTTCCATAAAACCCGGACTAAAGGAATAGACTTTCCTCGAAGTATCTTCTCCTGGGAGTCCACTATTTTCACCGGCCTCTCAACGATAGACAAGTCAGGCTCTATCTCTAGTTCTTCCCAACTCAACACATGGGATGGATCTGGATTGTATTTCTTCAACTGGGAGACGTGGAAGACATCATGGATAGATATCAACTGAGAAGGTAAGGCCAACCTGTATGCCACCTTACCAATACGCTCGGTGATCTCAAAGGGTCCGACATACCGTGGCATCAACTTACCTTGCTTCCCCAATCGACGATGGCCCAGACGAGGGGCCACTTTTAAGAATACCCTGTCACCCACAGAAAACTCTAGGTCTCGACGCCTCCGGTCAGCATAAGATTTATGACGACTCTGAGCTGTCAATAAGCGTTGCCTGATCAACTTGACCTTCTCAGAAGTATCCTGCACAAGGCTCGGCCCCAACAGTGAAGTCTCTCCTACCTCAGCCCAACATAGGGGGGACCGACAAGGCCGACCATAGAGCGCCTCAAAAGGGGCCATTCGAATCGTGGATTGGTGACTATTATTATAAGAAAACTCTACCAATCCCAAATGGCTATCCCAAGAACCTCCAAAGTCCATGACACATGCACGAAGCATGTCCTCCAATATCTGATTCGCCCGCTCTGTCTGACCATCCGTCTGTGGGTGGTATGTCGTGCTCATCTTAATTTGAGACCCCAAGGACTTCTAAAGGCCTTCCCAAAATCGAGAAGTGAAGCGGGGGCCTCTATCCGAGACAACAGCTGATGGTACACCATGGAGTCTCACCACTTCCTGTAGATACAAGTGGCCCAACTCATCTACTTTAGTTGTATCTTTTATCGGAATGAAGTGGGCTGATTTGGTCAGACGATCAATCACCACCCAAATAGCATTCTTACCTCAAGGTGTACGAGGTAATCCAACAATGAAGTCCATGGAAACCTCTTCCCACTTCAAGGTAGGAATGGGTAGTGGTTGGAGCAAACCGGATGGCCTTTGGTGCTCTGCTTCCACCTGCTGACATGTGTAGCATCTCGAAACAAAGTCTGCTATGTCCCGTCTCATACAAGGCCACCAAAACTGCCGACGAACATCATAATACATCTTAGTGGCACCCGGATGGACAGCCCATTGAGACTGGTGGCTATCTTGCATCACCACCTTCCGCAGAGATAATGGAACTACTGAACGGCCCTTAAAGCACAATATGCCCTCGGGAGATGACGACCAATCAGAGGATGTATCCCCACCATGAAGGAACTTCTTAGACCGCTAACAAAGATCATCACTGGGTTGTTCCTGCTGAATCAACTCTAATAGAGAAGGAGTCAAATGGACACTTGCCAAGAATGCCCCTCCACTGTATTCCCTGGCCTCCACATGCATCTGAGAAAAGAGACCCATCAATGCCCACTCATCACTAGACTTCCTCAAAGCCTGCACTGGAACTCTTCTACTCAAAGCGTCGGCCACTACATTACCCTTGACTGGGGTATAGACAATGTCAAATTCAAACCCCTGCAAGTACTCGATCCAGCGACGTTGCCTCAAGCTGAGGTCCTTCTGCGAGAAGATATAATCCAAGCTTTTGTGATCAGAGTATACCACAAACTTCTCCCCAAAGAGGTAGTGATGCCAAGTCTTCAAAGCATGCATCACCGCTGCCAACTCCAAGTCATGGGTTGGGTAGTTATTTTCATGTGGTCGAAGTTGGCGAGATCCATACGCGACCACATGATCATCTTGCATAAGCACGCACCCAATACCCATACCTGAAGCATCACAATAGACCACATATCCCTTTCCAGCCTCTGGAAAAATTAGTACGGGGGCAGTAGTTAGCCGCCTCTTCAACTCCTCGAACGATGCCTGACATTCTGGACCCCATACAAACTTCACCCCTTTCCGGGTGAGGGAAGTCATCGGTGAAGCAAGCCGAGAGAAATCCCGAACGAACCGCCTGTAATAACCGGACAAGCCAAGAAAACTCCTGATCTCAAACACATTCTTCGGTTTCTCCCATGACATGACTGCACTAATTTTCTCAGGGTCCACTGAAACTCCATGCTCTGAGATCACATGCCCCAGAAATCTCACCTCTCTGATCCAGAAAGTGCACTTTGACAACTTTGCATAGAGGTGGTGGTCTCGTAATGTACCCAAAACGATCCTCAAGTGATGTTCGTGTTCCTCCTCAGAGCTAGAGTATACCAAAATGTCATCCATGAACACCACAAAAAAGGAATCAAGATACTGATGGAACACCCTATTCATAAGTGCCATAAATACCGTTGGAGAATTGGTCAATCCGAAGGGCATTACCAAATACTCAAAGTGGCTGTACCTGCTTCGGAAGGCTGTCTTAGGGATATCTGACTCCTTCACCCTGAGTTGATGATACCCTGAATGCAGGTCTATCTTTGAGAACCACTTTTCCCCCTACAACTGATCAAACAAATCATCTATTCTGGGCAAAGGGTATTTGTTTTTAATTGTTACCTTATTCAGCTTCCGATAATCAATGCACAACCGGAGGGATCCATCAGCCTTTTTTGCAAACAACACAGGAGCGGCCCAAGGAGAGACGCTCGGGCGAATGAATCCTTTGGATTCTAAGTCGTCTAGCTGTATCTTTAATTCCCTCAACTCGGTGGGGGCCATGCGATAGGAGGGAAGAGATATCGGTTGTGTTCCCGGCGCCAGATCAATCGAAAACTCCACATCCCGCTCCGGGGGCAAACCAGAAAAATCATCAGGGAATACCTCAGGAAACTCATTCACTACACGAGGTAGTGCACCTTCAGGGGAAAGACCATCCTCTAGCACAATCGAAGATAACTGGAAGATAAAACTTCCCAACTCTGGGAGTGGAGGCCCTGCGCGACTTGATCGTGGATCCCATTCTCCATGAAAAACCTGACGACTCCCATCAGGTTATGTGAAACTCACCCGCCGTCTGTAGCAATCGATGTGTGCCTGGAAGTTTACTAGCCAATCCATCCCAAGTATAACATCAAAAAGGTCCATATCTAAGACCAAGAGGTCCCACTCCATCTCGACCCCTGACACAGAAAGTGCACACGAGGGGCACCTCAGGCCCTGCTCCTTCTTCTTTCCCAATGGTGTCACCAACTCCATCGCAAAAGACATCCACTCAGTTGGCAAATTCAGAATGTCCACAAAACGTCCAGAAATGAATGAAATAGAGGCACCAGTATCAAAAATAGTAGTAGCTATAGAAGATGCGATCAGAACGGTACCTCGAACTGTCGATGGTCCCACCTCTGATCCTACTGGTGACTGATCCACTGCATGGAGATGTCCAGTATCTGCCTGGGGACGACCGCTAGTCTGTGGTTGTGCCCTGAACTGGCTCTGCCCAGAAGATGATCCATCCCTACCACCACGACCACCAAATCGAGATCCCCCAGTCCTTGACGGCTCGGACTGTGTTGGAACTCCTCTTGAAGCCACTGACCCTGCCCCACTTGGGAGTGGACGTGCCACACCGCAGAAGCGCTGCAAATGCCCTATACCTCCACACTGGTAACAAGGCTTCGGAGGAAGAGGACATGCTGGTCGGATATGCCCAGGCCTCCCACATTGGTGGCACACGACCGATCTCCCATCAGAAGTTGCAGAAGAAAACTGCCTGGAAGAGTGGCCTGAACTGTCCCCTCCTTTCTTCACATGATCCTCCCGCTTCCTTTTCTTCTCTGAGGAGCTTCCACTTCCCACTGCTGATACAGAACCATAGAAACCATCCCTGCCTTTTCTATCAATCTCCACCATGCACGCCCGATCAACGACCTTAGCATAGGTCCTCAGCTTAAACAAGAACACCTGGGAGTATATCTCTGGTCGCAAGCCTTTCTCAAACCTTTGGGCCTTCGCTTGCTCATTAGAGACAATTTCTGGAGCATACCGAACCAATTCAGCGAAACGGTTGGCATACTCCATCACAGATAGATTCCCCTGAACAAGTTCCATGAACTCTCTAGACCTGGCATAAGCCAACACCTCAGGGAAATACTGTTCATTGAAGACAGCCTTGAAATCTCCCCAGCGCATCTGCTCATTCTTCCCAGACTGAAGCACTGACTCCCACCATTTACGGCTGGGACCCTCCAACAGAAAGGAGGCACACTTCACCCTGAGCTCCTCGGGTGTTTCCAGGAACTCAAACATACGCTCGATCTTCTCGAGCCATTCTTCTGCTTCCTGGGGTTCTGAGCTGCCTCAGAAGGTTGGAGGCTTATTTTTCAGGAACTCCTGGGCCTTGTCCATTCTAGGACCAGTATAATCCTCTCTAACAGGAGCTGGAGCTGGAGCTGGTCCATATCCTAGAGCCTGGACAGCCCGGACCACGGCCTCGACTAGCCTCTGATCAATCGGCGTGGGAGAACTCTCTCCAGCTTCCTCCTGTGGGTGCGTGGGAGCTTTCCGGGGAGGCATGTTGCTACAAAATGCAACAGTCACAAAACAAATAGTCAATACCAAAATTCTGAAAATTGTAATCAAATACATCAAATATAAACAAACTAAACACATTCTTGTAATAAAAGAAACAACTACTCCACATCTGCATGATGTCCACATGTGGTCTGCAGCCCACACGTCTCACCTGGAAGTGAAGTAAATCAGTAAATTCCAACATCCTCTGGTGACTCAAGGTCTGCCATGAGAGGTGTGGGCCAGGCACCCTACTCACAACCAATACCCCGATCCCCGACAGTCCTAGCTCCTGTCTATCCCGACTCATCTCAAAATAACAATATAACCCAAAAACATTAACCTGCTCTGATACCATTTTGTCACGAACTGGATCTGGTCGCCACCATTAACGACACCAAACCTGGCCCGTGGCAAGGCCCGAAGGGCATTCCCTATCCCCACGGGCTGGCACAAGTGCCCGGGTATCAAACAAATCTGGTTTGGGAACGATTTACCCGAGTATGACAGCATAAATCATAAAAAAACAATCAATTATTAAAATCTGAAATTTTCATGCTAAACAATTCTTAACAAAACCAGATCTGAATACATAAGTTTAAAGACACTACAAGTGGTCTAAAAACAAATAATGAAAACATAAAGACATCCCCATGGACTCCACAAGAAAAGGGGATCATCACACACAATCCATCCCCGCAACTCCGCCCCAATGATGGGTACTAACATCCTGAACCGCCATCACCCTTAGCCTTCCCTTTACCTGAGTCAAGCATAAGCAGGTCTACTTACACCCAAGGGGTGTAAGTAGGGTGTGAGCCTAAGCCCAATAGGATACCAGCAGTTGATTCCAAAGAGTATGCAATACAATGTGAACAAAACAAGCAATTTTAATACACAAGGTGAAACAGTGTTAAAATTCAAAGAAATGCAACTTTCAAATGAAAACAGTTTTCAATCCGAGAATTTCAGAATGTTAGCACATTAAATAGACATGTGAGATACTGTAATGTACTGCCAAAAAAACCCACAACAAGGGTAAATACCATAAATTCTATGAGCATCAAAATCAGGAACACCCCTAAGCACTAGGTTGTCTCGGGCCCTATGTACCTCGTACCTCGGTGTAGAGTAACCATAGAAAAATCCATTCTCATGCACGAGCCACTAGTAGGGAACATACCCATAACCTATTGGTCCCCAATCATCATCCAAATAGTTTAGTTAGAGTTGTCGTTATCCAGATGCTAAGTGGAACAGGGACAAAACCCATCGGATCCACTAGCCGTACTAGTACAAATCCGCCCCACCTAAGTACCCGGGCTTCCCCTTTTGTGCTCAAACAATTTCAGAAAACAACACACATCCATTTTCATATAAAATATCACTACTGGTCACAAACAAATTGTACAGTAGCTACACACATTTTATACCATTTAAAACACACAATAAAATAATTTTATTTCCAATAAAACAACCTCTCAAAACATCACATTGTTTTTCACCCAAAGCTCTTTAAGATATCCACCTTTCACACTATGATAACACTTGTAAGATATTAAAACCAAATTTCAGTTCATAACCCTTTAATGAAACCAAAAATTCAGTTATGGGGCATCTCAAAATGAACAAATAAAAGATTTGAATGGAAAACCCTCAATTTCACCAAAAATTGGAACTTAAAATTCATTTGCATTATAAATGCAACTAAAACCAATTTTTACAGAAACATTCAAGTGAAATAAAAATTATAGTACCATGAAAAACAGCAAGCTAATTCACAAAAATTGCACACACAATGGAATCACCTACCAAATTAACAAAACCCCTTGAATCTCCGTGCAAAATCAAATCGCACCCCCGCCGCACCAAGAGAGAACTAGATCAAACCTAAAACCACACAAATTGGCCAATAAATCCCAAAGTTAAACCCTAGGTTAGAAATCCTAGTTTCTGGACATTAGTAAACTCAATTATAACCGAATAAACCCTAAGAACAATGAGTTAAACCCAAAGTAATTTGAAAGAGGAAAGAAAAGGGCTCATTTACTTGAAGTATCTTGAAGTAATCACTCCAAAACTCCAGTATCTGAAATTTAAAAGAGCCCCAATTTAGGGTACGTTCGAACAAGATGTATTATCTCATTTAGGAACTGGAATGGAGGAAAAAGACTGAGAATTGAGAGATTTATGAAAGAAATACTTTACCTCTTCAAATCTGGGCGATTTGAGGAACCCTATGAAGATCGGCACACAATCGCGATTCTACAGGGCTCCAAATGGGTGGGAGAGAGTTCAGACACGCGTCCGGGTTACTTGGGCTTGAGTGAGACTTGGAATCACCGAAAAATCCCAAATATTGAATAAGTTATAACAAAATCAAATTTTATTTTTAAAACAGGAATTGGGCTTTCGGGCAGGCCCAACCCCTTAGACAAAAACCCAAATAACCCCTGGTTATGGATTTCTAAAAGCTCCAAATTACCTTGGTGGTGTTAATAGGTTTGGGAAGGTCAATTAGGAATTTGAATGGATGAAAAATGTTGAAAAATGAAAATGTTATAAAAGATACAAATTTGTTTTTTTAATCTGGAATTGGGCTCACGGTTTGGCCCAATTCATGAATACTCATCTATTCCTCCCTAAAACCTAGGGAAACCCCCAAAACAAAGAAAGGATGTAAATTAAATGAAAAAATACCTTTAAAATATGTCTTGTATGTGACATAGAGGATAACATCCAATGAGTGTATGGATTATAATATTGAATTAAATTTTTTGGATATTAGTGACTATTATTTTTGTATATTATGGGAGTTAATGAACCAAACAAAATGAAATATATATTGAACCAAAAGTGATATGGTTTAAACTAAAATATCTATAAGTTGAAATTATTGCTTTATTGGGTAAGAAATATTGAGGATTAAATCTTCATAATCCCATTATAATTAATCTTTTTCATCACCCAAGTAAATTCATTTCGGGTTTTACCATAGATAAATACAAAATAAACAATGTCAATGATGGGTTCCACATATAGTGTATAGATTTTCCATATGAGAAACCAATTACGATAATAGTTGATGTGAGAAATATTATGGTCATGGCAATAAATATATAAAATGTTATGACTAACTTCATTAACAATTTTTTTATAGTGACCTGTAATTTTCATACCAAAATCTGACATCTTATTGACAGAATAATCATTATATAATAAAATGGACCATTATATAATCATACTGGTTTAATTTTCATGGAAACATGGATAAATAAACAAATGTAAATAAATAATCTTTGTAATCTCCCATATAGTTCATCACAACTTAAAATTTTAGTAAAAATATCTTCTTTAAATCCTGTCATCTTATCTTGAAGAAAAGAAAACCTAAAAAAGTGGGAGATTGGATTCTATTTATTGGAAATAAAGGTATATTTTAATGATAATTTAAGAATAAAATGATCATAATAGTATGATAAAATTAGATTTAAATTTTAAAACCATACCTAGTAATTCATATATCCAAATCATAAGTCACTAAATAAATCATGCATGATCAAAAGAGAAGAAGAATAATGGAATCAATGAACATGGTTCATGAGAGAATTACATTGGTATAATATAGTGGTATAAAATACATTCATAAAATGTTGTATAATCATAATAATATAAATCTTATTTCCTTGCTACCCACTAAGACATTCAACACATGTTATTCTTTGAATATCTACCTATGTAATTGCTTCAGGTTGGGGGCATGTACAATATTTAAGGACTGGGAATCCTCTTTTAAACCCTTTGAGCTAAAAAAATTAATCCTTAACTAAAAATTGGTGTTATATATAATCTTGATCACATACATCATATAATAATAATCTATTGATATGTTTTCCACATGATCATAAAACATTTATTATACCATAATAGCATAATTTTTAGAAAATAAATGGGTTTTGTAAAAATCTCATTGTCGTCATCAAAAACCATCCAGGTAATTATTATGGATGGTCTCATTTTTTAATATCCCAACTAAGATATAATTATAATAAATTTATGTTATCATTGATTAAAATTTTATTTAAATGATAATTTTAAAATTACTCAGGGAATTAACCCTCTGTCTATTGAAATTGCAAATTAAAAAAAATAAAAAATATTATGGATATATTATATTTCAAATTTTCATAATAAACATGTAATGTAATACTCAAATAACTGAGTAGTAATTATATTGGGAAATTGTGTTTGTGTCATGTATGTGAAAACAAAGATTAATTTCCCATTTTTATTAAAAATTTAAAAAGATCGGCATTTTAAAAATGAAAATAATAATATTTTTAGCTATTTTATAGAATTTTAAAAATAAGTAAAAAAAATCATAAAATTATTATATTTCATTGAAAAAATTATTGAATTTTTTTTTGAGAACATGTTCTTAGAATAACAATAATTTCTAATAGAAGAGAGAAATAATGTTGTTTTATATTAGAAATTATTTCTGTACCCTATGTAATTAAGGAGTGAAAATGAAATAAAACAAGTATTTTATAGAAATAACATTACACTATGGAAACACATATATTTTTGGATAGATGTATTTCATAATTTCATGATTAGATATTTACATATAAATACTACTTATATAAATGAGATAGTTACATAAAACCCTTACCTCAAGTATTATTTTCTTTGTAAGCTCTCTATCACCCAATATGATTAATTTTTAATATATAATTATATAAAAAATATTATTATTAATTATAGTATCATATATGATCCAGTTATAACATTTTAATTAATATTTCTTTATAATTTATTATTAAAAAACACATTTCTTGGCATTAACTGGTCGATTTTTTAAAAAAGATTGGGGTCAGTAGTGCTGGTACTTGCTCATTGATCATTGATAAATAATTAATATAGTGTTAATAATTATTTAAATATCATATATTATCATTAAACAAATATTTATATTAATCCATAAAATTTATAGATGATAAAATGAATTACACCTTTAATATAGTTAGCATGTTGTATGTAAGCTTGAATATTGTTTTCATTTTCTAAAAAAATAAATACTTAAACAAAATAAAATAAATATTTTATCATTATATAATCATATTTAATATCCAAATATTAGATATAAATAATATATACATCCTGGTTAGCAAAAATGAATGATGGTGAGGGAAAATGAATGGTATTACTATGTGGATATTGTTGCCCACACTTACACATGAGTAATACTTTCCTTTCCCATATGATTTAAATAGGATGGATAGTGGTTGTTAAAAGGTAAAAATAATTATTAATTTTATATATTATAGTTAATTTTTAATATTAGGAAGAATACTTAATATTATTAGGAGTTATAATAATAAATAATTTGAATGATTTAAGATATAACAATTGCCTCTTCCCTAGTATACCGCATTTAGATCCAATGATAGAGATCCTGGAAATAATATTTTAGGATTAAAATAACATATTATTCCTCTATATATAATTTCATAACATAATTGAAATGTTTTTGGTCAATATAGGTGGCACAAAGTGCTATAAATAAGTGTGAGGTGAGTGTCCTTTTATGAGGGTGGGGAGGGCACACTTGAAAAAAGTTGAACAATATAATAAGGTCATACTTAAGGAAAATGATTCCAAACGACTCATATTTGGAGACGGTGTGACATAGGTATGAAATAAGTTTATAAAATAGGTTATATTAAATTTTATATGTAAATTTCACCATTATCACTTAGTTTAACCCTCAATAAATCAGTTTTAACCTTAATTGAGGTAACACAATTTCATGGGTTTCACTATTTATTATGACCAAAATTTATGTTGAACATATTAAATAATATTAAATATTCTAATTTAAAATATTTTAACCATTTTAGAATTTTGATTTTATATTAGTAGAATAAATACATATTAAAATAATCAGTTAACATGAATCGAAATCTATTTTTAGAAAAAAAACATTTCAGCATAAATTTGAGATTACATTCATTTTATTTGATGAAAATAACTATTATATGAATGTTAAAATACATTATTAAATATATAATAAATAAATTTTATTAAAATCATACATAAATAGTGAAAATTTTAAATTATAATGAATAAAACACATTGTATGTATAAAAATATTTTTTAGAAAAAATGTGTTCTTAATCCAAAAAGTGAACTCATACAAAAATAATGTATAATGATTGATTTAATATAATTAATTATATTATTTATATTTAAAGTGTAATTATGTTATTTTATGTTCAAATTTAATAGATAAAGTTACTTTTGATGGAAAATAAAATATAGTTTAAAAAAATCAATATCATTCACAATTCACTAAAAAATAAATCTTTTCAAAAGAGTCTTAAAAAATAATCAGAAGATTATATTGGCATACCAATTTCAAAAAATATATTTACTACCTCAAATATAATATTTCTATAAAACATAATAAATTAATAATCTTTTCCATGTGAAAAATGGAAAAAATAATTTTTTTATGAAATATTATTTTTGAATCACAAAATAACTTTATACAATCTTCCGATTTTATTTATTTTTCATCAATAAATATTTTTAATTTTTTAAATCCCTTATACATATTTTTTAAAAACATTTTTATTACTATTCATACCTTCAAATAAAATTTATATATTCTAATCTATACTATATGAAGGTTCATTTAGACTATGGGTTGGGTATAATGAAAGCTATCAGATTATTCAAGTTTATTTCAAAGGAAATACATAAAAAATATTTTGGGGCTATATTCTACCCGCAATTAAATGATTTAATCCATTAAAATACATTCAGTCTATTAAAAATACTGGAGTATATATATTTTTCAATACATCCCTTGTTTCCCATGTAGCTTCTTCAAAGTTTTTGATTCCCCAATATAACATTTACTAGGTGGCCATTGTTGTTCTGTAGAAATTTGTCTACATGATAAAACAGTTCAATTAGTGGCACCTTATCAGAAATTTAATTATCTAGCACTAATAACTCCTTGTTCATTAAATGTCAATGATTATGTATTTTCTTCATCTTGATACATACCTAGATACATCATATCCTTAGGATACGTTCATTTAAAGCACCAACCGATATGAAACTATACCATTCTGAACAATAATCTTAATAGGATTGATATATATATCAGATTTTCCTTCTTTCTAAATATCATATCCTTCATTCACATAGATATATCATAGGAATTACTTCTCACCACTATTGAATTATATATTTCACTGATGATTGTCAACAAAACTCTTCTATCATATCATAGATGTCAAGACTCGTCCCCTGGGGCCCATGCCATGACTACCCCATGCCCATCTTCCATAGGCCAGGGGCTGGCAACTAGCACCGGAAAGGCATATCCCAAAAACTAGGAAGGCATTTCCTTTTAACCTACAAACTCACACAATCCAAGCACACAACAAGATACAAGACCAAAGTAAACTATATAGTAAATAGAGTGAGTATAGTAAGTAAAGGGGTCGGAATACAAGACCATATAGAAAGTACCATAAAAATTGAAAACTGCTCCTGTGAACAACTGTCAATGATCCTACCTAAAGGGTAGGTAAGGCTCTCAAACAATCGACTCTATGGTACATCTCATTTAATGATCCACCTCTAAGAAGCCTCCAGTACTGGCACTCTCAGCCTCGATCAGTGCTGTCTATCATCTGCATAGGACACAACAAGCTGGGGGCGTATCCCGTGTAGGGGTGAGTATGACAATACTCGGTAGGGACCTCGATACCCCTGAAGGTATCTCAGAATCCACAAAAGATAAACCACAAAGAAATACCATAATCACAAGGCACGAAAACAATAGTTAACCCTATTTATGTACATTCCCATACATATACCCATGTTATCATGTATACCCATCTCGTTCATGAGGAATCACATGTCCCGACTCTTTAGGCAAAAGCACAACTGCTCCACAAAGGAGAGAATACCACAAAGGTAACACCACGAAGGTAAGTACCACAAAGGTAAAGCTACAAAGAAGAATACCAAGAAGGTATCGCCACACAGAAGTGTACCACAAAGGCAATACCACACAGAATAATACCACTAAGGTTTCACCACACATAAGTGTACAACAAAGGTAAAGACTCAACTCACAAAAGGTATAACATAAGTATGAAAGTAGAAATGATTTGTTGTATTGCTAGATCACCTTACTTCAGTGAGGAGTTTTGCTGTTGACCCACCTAGGACTGAAGATGACCCACACAAGATCCAAAAATGTTGACCCACACTGAATCTAAAGATGACCCACACATGATCAAAAGATGACCCACACAGGATCTGATGATGACCCACACTGGATCTGAAGATTCTCCATGTACATCCAACTATATGGTTCCAACACTAAGCATGCTTGATTCTAGGAGGATCTGATCCTCAAGCCATAGGTCAATTATTTAACTTTCAAGAAGTCCCATGAATAAGTATCCCAACATACAACCATGCTGTTTTGGTCACAACTCAATAGAAGACGCATCAATCGGACGTCCGGTCTATATGTAATTAACATTTTTGTTCCGAGGGCCTAGATGGATTCGGGTTCGATCAAACCCAGGCATACTCAAGCTTTATCAATAACTCAATTGGAGTATACCAAAAGAACCATCTCGATCCAAGGATTCTAGCGCCTCAGACGATTCATAAAATGGAGGCTCAGTTCTCATGATAAGACCAAAAAGGCGTATCTGAGTCCAGATGGGCCTAGGGCTGGTCCGACCCTATTCGGGCCCGGCCCATTGGACATCGGTCTGGCCTGGCTCAAAAAGAGGTGGCCCGGCCCGTTGGCTGTGGCCCGTTCAACTAGGTGTGGTCTGCAAGGCTGGGTGCGGTCCGCCCAGCTGGGTGTGGTCCACCATGGCGGGGCCTGCCCTAGCCACCACATGGGGGAGCCACCCCCCTAGATTCCTGAAAGGCACAAGGGCCTTTCAGTTCTGGCCAACACGGTGGCACCACGTGGTGCCGTCTGCTGGCACGTGGGACCCAACAGATCTAGTCCTTCTCGGCAAGACATGGCCAGCTGGGGATCCTGTCGACTCCCCCTTCCAACGGCACTGGCATGCACCACTGCTTCCTCTACTACTGGTAGGGTGTCGGCCTCCCTCTAGGTGCATTGACACAACCACCTCCACTTCCGGTGGCGCAGATGCGTGCCGCCCGGGTTCAACTCGGTCAACCGGTCTGCAGGCTTCCACCCTCCTCCGCCACGGCCGACGGGTCGCGGCCTCCTTTGGGGGTGGGGTTGTGTCGCTGCTTCCATTGCGGCAAGCCGGTGTCCCAGCCACAGCCTTGTACACCACCGGCTCCGGTCGCAGGCATACATCCTCGAGTAACTGGGTGAGCTCTTGTGGTCTATTATTCAATCCGAAGTGATCAATGTTCATCTTGGTACGTCTCATTTGCATCTATCCCGACATGGTCGGGTTCCATTCAACCCAACGATCCACCCGCGAAGAACAAATCAATCCATGGGGTAGCAGAGGGATCATGTCATGTTTTTTTCCACACCATCTGTGTTAGTTCTATAACAAGCGGTTCAAGAAGATATAATCAATGTTAAATAATTTATCAAATAACAATCAAGAGCAACCCAACCTCGTCTTATCATTGGAGTTGGCATGAGGAAGAAGATGATGCATCAGTGCTTCTCAAACATTGGTTCCCCATTCATCATTTGAAGGATGTTCTTTGTTGGAGTATCTTCTTCGTTAGTAGATGTTCTTCCTTTAAGAGTTCTCCAGGAAAAGTTTTTCTCTACCAAGAAGGTTTTCTAACCCAAGAGGAAGACGAAAGGGCGATCCAACATAATTAATTTTAAGTTAATTAATAGATCAATTAATTTTGGCTCATCAATTGTGGGGTTCCAAGAGTTAAAAAGGCTTCAATGTCGGGTGATTTCCATCACTAAATTCAATAAAAATGGTGGAGAGGAAACTAAATCAATTGTTTTATTTCTTATTTCTCTAAAAAACCCAAAATTAAACTTCCATCATTGACCAACTGCAGTTAATGTGAAGGTATCTTTAAGTGAATATCGGTGTTGTGAGTTCAATTCTGTCTTTGGATATTAATTCTGAGCACTAGTTCAAAAGTTAAAAAATTCCACTCATGCATTTACTGAACATACCTGAAGAAAAAATTCAGATTTTCATTTTAGGCAGACCGGGCCTCGGAATCAAACGCTGTTAATATTTTTAGACTCGTAATTATTCCATATAATAAAAAAATTACATTGAAAATATGAGTCATTACATTCTCCCCACCTCAGGGATTTGTGTCCCCAAAAGGCACAACACAAACTAGGGAAACAAGTGGGGGTACTCAGCAAGAATCTGAACCTCCCACTCCCATATGATCTCCTGGAGTTTCTCGTGTTTCCAATGTATGCGCATGAGAGGCATCAATCTCCCACAATGGACTCTCTCATGTCGATCCTCAATCTCTAGTGGAACCTCTGAAAATGTGTCCCTATCATCAATGTACAGCTCACCCCAATCAATGATGTGGCAAGGATCATGTACGTATTTCCTCTGCTATGATACGTGGATAACAACATGAACTTGGTGCAGCTAAGGAAGGAGAGCAATGTGGTACGCCACCTTGAAAACTCTGCTGAGGAACTAGAAGGGTCTGATGAAACTCGTGGAAAATATGCCACCCCATCCAAATCTCTGCAAACCTCGTCAAGGTGACACCCGTATGAAGACATGGTCACCATCCTAGAACTTGATTGGTCTCCATTTCCTATCATCATATGACTTCGTCATTCTTGGTATAGTCTTCATCCTCTCCTAGATGATATGCACCTTCTCTTGGTAGCCTGCACCATCTTCGGTCCCATGACTACTAACTCCCTGGGATTAGACCACTGCAAAGGTGATCTGCAAGGCTAATCGTACAAACCCTCGAATGGTGCCATACTGATGGTGGAGTGATAGATTTTGTTGTACGAGAACTCCACCAAGGGCAAGTGATCCCCCCATCTGCGACTGAAATCATAGACGCGAGAATGCATCATTTCCTCAAGGGTTTGAATGGTCCGCTCTGTCTGACCATCCTTCAGAGGATGAAAGGCGGTACTCAGTCAAAGTTGAGTCCCAAACGCTGCCTACAACCCCTTATATAGCCGAGAAGTAAATCATGCATCATGATCAGAGACAACCATCGAAGGAAATCCATGAAGACGTACAATCTATAGTACGTTGTGGGATCACAAGCCCTCTACTGATCACTGCTCTCTGATAACTAGGAAGTATGCTAGCTTGGTGAGTCCTTCAACGATCTCCAAGACAGAATCATGACCCTTGGGATTGCATGGATGTCATATCACAAAGTCCATGGATATTCCATCCCACTACCACTCTGGAACCTCTAGTGGCAGAACTAGGCCTGCTGGAATCTGATGCTCTGTCGTCACTTGCATACAATTGAGGCACCGTGAGACAAACTCAACCACTACATTCATCATTATCAGCTACCAGTGCTAATGTTGAAGGTCCTGGAACATCATTTCCACTCCTCAATGTACCACTGGAGGGGACGTATGGAACTCCCTCAATAGTTCCTCCCGTAGTGCCACTAGAACCATAGTACATCCTTGGAAGATGATGAGGTTCTCCCCTACTTCAGAAAATCCATCAAGTCCATGTCCTATGGATATCTGAGCACGTCAATCCTTGCAGTCAGTGTCCCCAAGTTGTGCCTCCTTGAATTACTGGCAGAGTGTGGGAGTGAGTGTCAGAGATAGAAGATAAGCTTATCAATATCGATCCATGTAGGATATAAGCAAAGCAGCGATCTACACTATTTCCTCACTCAGCAACTATATACCAGATCTCCTGTTGAGTGCATCTGCTACTATGTTCCCCTTCCTGGGAGTATAGACTATCTCGAAGTCATAGTCCTAGAGTTACTCTATATAATTTCATTGTCTTAGGTTCAGGTCCTTCTGAGAGAAGATATACCTGAGATCTTTGTGATCATAGTAGACTATAAAACATTCTCCCTTCAAGTAATATCCCTACATCTTCTGGGAAAACACCACTGCTACTAACTTCATTTCATGGGTAGCATAGTTCTTCTCATGTTGTCTCATTTTTTCAGAACTATAAGTCATCACTGATCGCTCCTACATTAGGACACATCCGAGTTAGGTCCCTGATGTGTAACAGTAGACTATGTACCCAACGCCCTCCCCCGGTAATCTCAAGATGGGGGGGCACTCATCAGTCTTTACCTCAGCTCCTGGAAACTCCGCTGGAAAATCTATTACCACATGAAGGGTTTCCCATTCTTCGTCAATTATGATAAGGTTTCCAAAACTCTAGAATCATTAGGCATAAACATCTGGTACTAACCGGCCAAACCCAAGAAACTCGCACCTCTGTCACACTCCTGGGTGGCTCCCAAGCAAGCACAACATCAATCTTCACTGGATCAACCACAACTCCAACCTCTGATATGACATGTCCAAGGAAGTGGACCTCTCGGATCTAGAACTGGCACTTCGAGATCTTACCTTAAATCCAGTGCTCATGGAGTGTGTCCGGAACTATCTTCAAATGATAGGCATGCTCCTCTACTATAGCTGAGTAAACCATTATTTCGTCGATGAAGACTTCCACAAAGCAATTGAGGTATGGCTAGAAGATCTCCCATGAACACTTTTGGAGAGTTGGTCACTCTGAATGGCATAACCAAGAACTCATAAAGGACATACCAACATTCGAAGGTCATCGTCTACAAATCCTTATCTCGTACACTGAGCTGGTGATAGTCGGATCTAAGGTCTTTCTTTCAAAAACATCGTGATTCCTTCAGCTAATCAAAATGGTCATCAATCCTCTGGATTGGGTACTTGTTCATCACGTTTACCTAGATCAAAAACCTAATGTCCACACAGAGTCTCAAACTCCAATCCTCCTTCTGGGCGAATAAAATCGGGGCAGTACAAGCAGAAACACTGGGCCTAATGGACTCCTTGCTCTGTAAGTCCTCCAGTTGTACAAGTAGATCTCGAAGCTCTGCAGGAGCCATATGATATACCGGTATAGATATTGGTGTCATCTCGGGCTAAAAGTCGATATAAAATTCCACCTCTCTATGAGGAGGTAGACTCGGGTCATCATCAGGGGAAATATCGGCGTACCAGTCCACCACTACATGAAAGCTCAGACGCTCAACACCAACCATCCCCAGGGTAAGGCTAGCCAAAATATGTGTGATCTGCTGCACCCTTTACCAGGTAATTCCATCCTATGCTACAATGGTTCCCTTCTCACCGATGAAGTAAAACCTGGACCCATCCCCATGGACACACTGCACTTTTCACCAAATAAAGTCGATCTGAGCATGGACTGTAAATAGCCAATCAATACCAAAGATGATGTTTTAAGGACTTGAACCCACTACTAGAAGATCATATTTGAATATCTCACCTCCTATAGTATTTTCACACTACTGGAACCACTGTTTAATCATTTAATCCTCTCTCGTACAAGTCTCTAACTATAAGGATCGAGGCAACGGCCCCACCGGAATCTCAGAGCTCCGAATGAGGATCATGGTAATAAAAGAGTAACCGACACCTATGACTGTAACCACTATATCTAAGGTGGATTAGACATAGATCATACCTCATATAATCTCCGGAAATCCATGGGCATAGGACTCAGTAGCATAGAGAAGAACCTATCTCTGTCCACCAGCTCTTTGTGGATGGGGTGGACCACCCGGAGGTGGTGGCGATAGAACCTCGAATCTCTACCTAGTTCCTGCTGCATAGCCAGCTCTTTTTCCAAATCTGTCTTCTGCATGTGGACTTCTTTGATCGAATATTCACCTGTTCCCAGGAGGTCCTTTGACAATCTTCTGGTCATCCGTAAGATGGGTCGGGCAGTCGCAAGCCATGTTACCCTTCCCACCGCATGAGTAACACGATCTGATCCTCGCCTATCCTACATTATCCCAAGAGCACTGCACAACCAACCCTTTATCCTGTAGTCATCCCCCTGTAGGTCTGGTCCTCTTAGACCTATGTTTCATCTTTCTACTTCCAGCTACAGATGTTTCTACTACGATATTTTTGGTGGTGGGTCTTGATGTTAGTGACTGCTCAGCAAGGAAGCTCTCCAGTAAGAGTGGTCACTCTAACATCCCCCGCCTGCATCAGGATGATGATAGAAATCATCGAAGATCTAACATCCTATCTGAGCCCTTGCTCGAATGTTCAGGCCCTGAAGAAAGGGTCTCACACCATGTTAGTGTAGTAGCTCTAGAGGTCGTTGAACCTTTCTGAATACTAAGCCACAGTCATGTGGCCCTACAGCAAGTGGAAAATCTCACGTATATGCACTGCTTGTGACCTCACTAGGATGAGCTCTTCCCTAAATAAGCTCTCAAATTATACCAATAGGAGAGTCACCTCATCATGAACTTGGAGAATTAATCTTCACCATCTGCCTGCCACTATCTATAGAAGACTGGCAGAGGGGATCCCCATGAGATCAGTTGGTGTCCCTACAGGTCGAAATACTCTAACCATGACCTCTATCTAGTTATCATCCACCTGTGGATCCTTCTCTCAATGGAACCCTAGTGGCCACTGCCGCTAGAACTCATGAAAAGTGCTGAATCAGCGTGAACCCTCTATTGTTGGAGATGGTGGCAAGAGTGGCCCAAAAAGTAGTTATGCTGCTAGTACCTCTATAGAAAGAGGGCCCTGCACCGAATACTCATATCTCGGTAGGCCGTCATCACATAATCTACCCCGAACCCTGACTGGTTGTGTGGATGGAGGCATCCTGAAAATAAACAGGTTCACCATGGTCAAAAAGTTGTACCTGGTGTGATAACTCAATAGATCACAAAGAAAACATTTCAAAAACACACACACAATCAGTGTTTTCATGCACCGTGTCAGAAATCAGAAGGCAGGGTCCGGGTGTATGGATATGTCAGTCACCACAACAACACTGGATTCCCCAAACTGATAACCACACTCATAACATATAAAATTATTGCTCATTAAAAGATCATATTAAAAGTTCTTTGGTAAAACTGAATCCTTTGATACAAATTTGTCACGACCCATCCCATGGGGCCCTTGCTGTGACTACCCCATTCCCACCTTCCATAGGCCAGAAGCTAGTGACTAGCACCGAAAAGGCATATCCCTAAAACTGGAAAGGCATTTCTTTTTAACCTGGAAACTCACACAATCCAAGCACACAGCATGATACAAGCACAAAGTAAACTATATAGTAAATTGAGCGAGTATAGTAAGTAAAGTGTCCAGAATACAATCCCAACTGAAAATTACAGGAAAAACTGAAAACAACTCCTATGAACACCCACCAAGGATCCTGCCTGAAGGGTAGGTACAACTCTCGAACAGTCGTCTCTATGGTACATCTCATCTAATGGTCCACCTCCGAGCAGCCTCCAGTCCTGGCACTCTTAGCCTCTATCAATGTTGTCTGTCATCTTCACAAGACACTGCAAGGTGCGTGCATAGCCCGTGCAGGGGTAAAAATAACAATTCTCAGTAGGGACCCCAAGACCACTGAAGGTCTCTTAGAATCCAAAAAGGGTAAACCACAAAGCAATACCATAATCACGGGGCATGAAAACTATAGTTAACCCTACATAGGTATATGCCAATACATATACCCAATTTATCTAGTATACCAGTCTCATTCATTAGGAATCACAAGGCCAAACTATTTAGCCAAAAGCACAACTGTTCCATGAAGGAAAGAATACACTGAAGGTAAGTACCACAAAGGTAATTCCTCACATAAGAATACCACGAAGGCATCACCCTACAAAATTGTACCACAAAGGTAACAATACATAGAAGAATATCATGAAATTATCAACACAAAAAAGTGTACCACAAAGGTAAAGAATCATCTCACACCATGTATAACTTAAGTACGGATGTTTATAAAATTAGATGTATTTTTAGATCATCTTACTTCATCGAGGAGCACCGTTGTTGACCTACAAGGGATCGAAGATGACCCACACAAGATCCAAAGATGTTGACCCACATAGGATCCGACGATGACCGACAAAGGATATGAAGATGTCCCATACAGGATCTGAAGATGACCCACAGAATATCTGAAGATTCTCTAAGTACAACTAGCCAAAGGGTTCCCGCACTAAGCACACTTGATTCCGGGAGGATCTTCTCCTCAAGCCACATGTCTATACTTCAACTTCCGTTAAGTCCCATGAAGAAGTATCCCAAAGGTCCTTCATGTCATAAGGGTCCCAACATAATAGATGGTTCGTCAATCGGATTTTTAGTCTATAAGTAATTAGCCTTTTTGTTCTGAAGGATCTAAAGGATTCAGGTTCAATCCAACTCGCACATACTCTAAAATTATCCAGACCTCATGTGGATTATACCAAAAGAATAGTCTCGATCCAAATATTCTAGCACCATAGACGGTTTGTCAAATGGACTCTCGTTTCTCATCATATGGCTAAAAATGTGTATCTTCATCCAGATGGGCCTAGGTCTGGTCTGCCCCGGTCAGACCTGGCATGGGCCAACCCGACTCGGGTTAGGTCTGGCCTGGCCCACAAATGGGCAGCCTGGCCCACTGGGCATGACCTACTCGGGGCGGCCCTCTCGGTGCGGCCTGCTCGGTTGGGTGTGGTCTGCCCAGCTGGGTGTGGTTCACCCGGTTGGGTGTGGTCCGCAGTGGCGGGGGCCACACTCAGTGCCACAATGGGGAGCCCCCCCCCCCAATATTTACAAAAGGCCCAAGGGCCATTTGGTTTTGGAAAACCCAGTGGTTCCACGAGGCGATGCCTATTGACACGCAGGACCCACCAGAGTGGGTCTTGATCGGCATGATGCAGCTGCCCGAGGATCTGGATGGCTCCCCCTTCTAGCGGTGTCGGCATATTCCACTACTATCTCCAGGATAGAATAGCTATCTTCCCCCTCTAGGTGTGACCCCACATCTCGGCAGTCCCAGCCTCCTTCTATTCTGGTGGCACAGACACGTGCCGCTTGCGTTCCACATCGCCGGCCGATGAGCCTGCCTCCAACCTCCTCTACTACGGCTGATGGGTTGTGGCTTCCATAGATGGTGTAGCTTTTTTGCTGCCGCCATTGTTATTAATCGGTGTGTTTTCCACCGCCTTGTACCCTGCAGGCTTCGGTCACCAGCAGACTTCCTCAGGTCAACGGGTGAGCTCTGGTGGCCCGTTCTTCAATCTGAAGAGAACAATGCTCGTCTCGGGACATCGCCTTTGCTTCTATCCTGACGTGGTCAGGTTCTGTTCAACCCGACGATAGTCTCTCAAATAACACATCAATCCATGAGGTAGTGGAGGGATCGGGCCATGTTTGTTTTTCCTGCGCCCTCTACATTAGTTCGATAACAAGCGGCTCAAGTAGATTGAATCAATGTAAAATAAAGTAATGAAGAACAATCAAGAGCTACCCTAACTCATTTTTTCTTTGGAGGTGGCATGAGGAATATGATGATGTGATAGTGCTTATCGAACGTTGGTTCCCCATTCCACGTTCAGAGGACATTCTTCATTGGAGGATCTTCTTCGTTGGAGGTTGTTCTTTCTTCAAGAGTTCTCTAGAAAACATTTTTCTCTAACAAGAATGTTTTCGAACCCAAGAGGAAGAAGAATGGGGGAAGCCAACATAATTAATTTTATATTAATTAATTTATCAATTAGTTTTAGATCATCAATTGGGGGGGGGGGGGGTTTCCAAGAGTTACAAAGGTTTCAAGGATGGGTGGTCCAACCACAAAATTTAGAAAAAAACCAAAATGATGGTGAGGAAAATAAAACAATTGTTTTATATTTTTTCCTCTGCATAACCCAAAATTCAACTTCCACCATCGACCTGCAACAGTTGAGGTAAATATCTCCTTAAGTGAATAGCAGTGTTGTGAGTTCAATGGTGTCCACATATTTCAATTCCATGTACCGGTTCAAAAGTTACAAAACGCCACTCATGCATTTACTGAACGTACCTGAAAAAATAGTTCAGAATTTCAATCCAAGAACACCAGGCCTCAGAATCGCGCGCCGTTAATTTTCGCAGACTCGTAATAATTCTTTCTAATAAAAAATTACATTGAAAATATGAGTTTTACAATAGATTCATTGATGAGTTACTGAATAGATATAACCTTCTACTTCATTTCTTAATCTACATTGAATCCAAATATACATATTTTCTCCTACTTCATCATAGATAATTAGATTTCATCACTTCGTTCCATATAGGGAATCATAAGAATCAATCATAATTCTTGATTGACTGCTATTATTGTCACGACCCCCATCCCACAAAGTGTACCCCTCATGGGTCGGCAATGTGACAAGGGAGATAATGACCCCCCGAGTCCCACCTCCAATAGGCCCCGGGTTGGCGACTAGCACCGAGGGTATAGTAACACACAAATGGGAGGCATTACCCTATAAGAGAACACATGAGGAAGAGAGAGAGATAAGATAGAAACTAATCAAGTCCAACTTAGAACTAGAAATATAAAAGAAACCCAAGTTCAAAAATGGAATTTCATGAAAATGTACTACAAAAAAAGGGGAAAACTGCATGTACCCAAAAGAAATTAAAACATCTGCAACCACAATCCCGAACAGCTCTTGCAACCCCAAGCTAGTAGAAACTGTATTGATATCCAACCTGCTCCAATTGCCCTGAAAAGAAATTTATATACGTAGGGTGATTATTATAACATACTCAGTAGGATCCTCCCCAAAGCCTCTCGTTAAAAGGTAATGAAATCATGCTAAAGCATCGTGAACAACAAGTGAAACTAACTCATCACCTAAACAGGTATACTATGTTCCCAACCTCACCATGGCTACTCTCACCAAGTAAAACATAAAATAATATATCATATAATAAAGAATATGAAGGGTACCCCGCTAATACTTCCCCACTAGATTGTCGCTTTTCCCCAACATTGCACATCCTAAGAATTTCTCTCCAAAAAGGCTTTCCCACAGACACCCTGGAGAAGCACCACAATCTGCACCTCGTGCACCACAAAGGCTTTCCCACAGACACCTGGGCAAAGAACGACACCATTTTCAAAACCAAAATTAACCAGGTACTTTTCAAGATCCACCATATCTCGCATAACGTGTATCATACGTCAGGTATTATACCTCAAGCCATTACAGCCCATTCACCAAGTAAGGATCCTCAAGCCATCACTGCCTATACACGTTACACCTATAGTAGTACATAGGATACTATATCCAAAATATATGTGTGTGAATAACCACAATCCATTACATCCCTCTACAAACATATATGGGGGAAACTAATTGGTGTGCCTAATGGCACAAGTATCTTCCAAGAGAAGAGAGCGGGGCCAAAGGGGGTAGTCAGCCATTCATCATCCCACCAGAATGTGGGGGAACACACCCCCCAGGGCTCAGAATCCCCAGGGGTGTTAGTTTCCCTTACTGACAGGGTGGAGTAGTGTATAGAAACACAAAGAGTAAAAAAAATATACTATGACCCACCACCACACTATGGGCATAACCTAGTCTTAGACACACTGTAGCTAACGTCTCTCATATTCCGGGATTCCAATTCTAAGACTAGGTATCCTATAAGAACACAAACATATAAAGAACTTTATTATATTACTTCATTTCCTTTTTATCAATTTCACTTTACGTTAATTAATTCATTAAACATTAATTAACCATGAACAATTCCATATTATTTTTCATTAGCATCACTCCCACGTCCACAGTTCCTTCAACAGTTTTCAACCTCATCATTATGTTCCTGAAACTCCACCCCCATGAGTTAATACCATTTAATCAAACATTCATTACAGAATTAATTTACCATATTCCCGGGCATTCTAGAAAATCATTCTATGCTTCTAAACACAAGGGGGCTCAACACTGTGAGTAGATGTAATACATGTCGAGTCATTGTCGCCTATAGCAAGAGCGTAAACTCATCCTCCCTTGAGAAGCTAGAAATGGAAAGAACGTGGCATACCCAACGTGTCTTTGCCTCCTTTGGAAGAAGGGTAAGCAAGACCAGCTGCCTTCAGCAGTGGGGAAAAGGAAAGCAGATAAACAATCAAAGAACCAGCAAGCATCCAACAATCAAATCCATCCCATTCCATCCTCCCTGGTGTCATCCCCGACACCCACATGCATAAACTAATGCATCTTTCCACTCTAGGCGTCATCTGCTACCACAACCAAAGGTCCTCTATGCCCCCACATATCATAACAACCATCCCTGATCACATCACTACACAAGAAGCAGTAAATCAAACCTCACCTCAATTGGGCTCCTGGCCCACTAACAATCAAGAGGGTAACTCAGAACCCTTCAAGAATTTATCAAACAATCAAATCATTAAAACATCTAGAATTAATATATTTATAAAGCATTGGTTCTGTAAAGACCCATAAATTTCAAGGAATTTTTTTTCTTAAATGGTTTGGAATTTTTCGAGTCTGAGGTTTCTAATGACACTTGATTCTGAGGCCCAGTGTGCCCGAAATCAATTTCTAAGGTTTTTTTGGGTACGTTCACTAAACATACATGCGGGTTTTCTATCGTTTGAACTGGTGCTCGTAATTGAAATCTGAGGGCACCAAGGAACTCACAGCGTTGGTATTCACCTAAGGGGACCTTTACCGCAGTTGCGTTTTATGCGGGTTGAGAGTTAATATTTGGAGATTTAGTATAAAATAAATAAAATTTGTTGTGTTCAAATTTTATTTAGGGAGGTTTGTTATTTCCTCCCTAGGGGAGTTATAGGTGGGGCCCACACCCACATAACCTCCCATGAGAGGATATTTTTGAGGTGGGGACACATGAGCCTAATCCCTTCACCTCTTCTTAAACCTCCCCATTAACTCATCTTCATTTAATTGAACAACCCCTCACTTTTGAATTTTAAAATAACCCATCACCTTCTTCTCTCTCTAATTAATATTTCCAACCCATGGTTAATTAATTATGTGATTCAATTAAATAATAAATTAAAGTTTTTTGAATATTGAATTACATGGGTTAATAAAATAATAGCCTTAGCTATTATTTTATTTTGGGGCATTGTTGTGTTGAGAGATTATTGGGAGAGTTCCTGAGAAAAGTGTTCCTCTATTCATTGAAGAATGCCTCTGAAAAAGAATGACTTTCTTCCTCGACGAAGAACTCTCTACGATTCAAAGAACGCAATGTCACCAACAAAACTCCTTCATCGGGTGCACTCGGAGACATCGTTCTTCCGCGATGCCTGACTACAGCGACGTTTGTCTTCTGTGACTCGATGATGTGTGACATCTTTTCAAGGTAGGGGAATTATGTTCAATTTTAATTTATTAAAATTATTCTTTTTCTTTGTCATTTTTTTTCGATTGTCTATGGCTGATTGTTACCGCCTAACGCGGAAGGCGCGGGCCAAACAAACCCAGCCCGACAACCCTCCGTCGTTTCTTGTACTATTTATTTTGCAAAGTGAGGCAATGGAAAATGGAGGTGGTGACGATCGAAGGCGATGGCGGCATGCCATCCGTGAGCGGAGGAACCATGTTCCGTAACCGCGGGACACTCGGCTGAAGGAGAACTGGACGGCCCTATGCCAATCGGGTCGAACGATGACTGTGATGCCATAAGGGGCGCAACGCTGCGATGGACCGCGGGCCGCCACGGTGACAAACCGGCTGGCTCAATGGTCAGCCAGGTGAATGATCCACGGTGCCAGGAGAGCGCCGTGCTTGGGAGACCATGGCCCGCAAGAGCGGGCCTCCTTCACCAAAAAGGTTGTCTGGCTTCGGCCGACCAGTTTTGGAGGGCGGCACCGCTTGGCTCCGCCGGTTTGGGAAGCCCCCCCCCCCCCCACTGACTGCTCATCCCCTTTAGGCTGAGCCGTGGCCGGCCATGCCACGCCGCACCGGGCTGGTCCACATGATTCACCGGGCCGGTCTGACCCTCTGCCGAGTCAGAACTGCCAAAACTGGGTTAACCCGGCCCGCCAGCCCACTGGGCTTATCGGGTCAGGCCGGTTTTCACTTAATGGTGAATAACTCAAAGACCATGCATCCGATCGATGCACTGTCTGTGGCACTAGGACCCTTATGATGAGGCGGTCCTTTTGCGATAATATAAGTGAGTTTCGGACGACTTTGGGTAATGAATGGGTTTGGAATGAGCGCATTTCCATCCGGGCACCTGGAACGGAAAATCCAATATCTCTCAGACCAGGCGTCTGATTGATGCGTCGTCTATCGAGTTGGGTTCCTTTTGATGGGAT
Organism: Viscum album; assembly: GCA_963277665.1. NCBI lineage: Eukaryota > Viridiplantae > Streptophyta > Magnoliopsida > Santalales > Viscaceae > Viscum > Viscum album. Next base: position 1,003,450,400 of record OY728119.1, on the reverse strand, counting down.
GGGGCTTTGGGATACATCATCATTGGACTTCGTGATATTTGATGTATCGATCCCTTGGCTCGAGGAGCGGACCCTCCCAGAATTGAGCGTTCTGTGTGCGGGAACCCTAGAGCTGGTTGTGACTACAACGACTACTGTACTAGAATCCTCTGTGGGTTCGACGATGATGGAAAATGTACTGGAATCCTCTGTGGGTTCGACGAGGACAACAACTATATTGGAATACTCCTTGGATTTGACAGTGATAACTACTATACTAGAATCCTTAGTGGGTACGATGGTTTGACTTCTGTTCTAGTATCCTACGTGGATCCGATAGAGTAGTTGGTCTAATATCCTATGTAGGTCCAACAGCTTAGCTGGACTAGTATTGTACGTGGGGAGACCAGCATAGATGAATTAGTGAATCCATCTGATCATATTTATCACTTTACGAATGATGTATTCCTATGTGAATTGAGTCTTGACATTCAATCGTTATCATTGATATGATTGACTTCATTCCTATGTGGACTAGGTTGTTCTTGGGCTCGAGAGTTGGAGCCGAACTAGAATTGACAACTTAGGTATATGTTTGGTCATATTCTTAAGTGGTGTTGGTTGATACTTTGTGATTGTATCTTTTCTTTGTGGTTTATCCTTCGTGGATTCTAGGAGACCTCCGGGGGTCTCGGGCTCCCTACTGAGTATCGTTATACTCACCCCTGCACGGGAAATTCCCGCACTATGTTATGTTGGATGCAAATGACGCACATCGCTGATCATGGTAGAGGCTTGTAGAGCTGGACAGTACATGGAGGTGGACCACTTGGGAGACGTACACGGAGTAGATAGATGGACCTGTGGTGCTGGGGAGACTATATGTACCCACCCTTAAGGTGGGATTCCCTGAGGATAACTCGGTAGATGATAATTTACTTTACTTCTGTTGTACTAGACTTTCAGTCGTACTGTACTTTTCAGTTGGGTTTTTATTCTGGGTCATTTACCTTTCAGCACTTACTTTTTATTCATTGTTACTTTGTGCTTACTTCAGCTTGCATACACTGTTGTGTTTGTTTACTATCATAAAGGCAATGCCTTCCCTTTTTATCGGTATTTACACCTTTGGTGCTAGTCCCCAGCCCCTGGCCTATGGAAGGTGGGCTTGGGGTAGTCACAGCATGGGCCCTGAGGACGGGTCATGAAAAATTGGTATCAGAGGATTCGGTTCTACCACAAAAATCAGGACTCTGATCATTCCTTTCTATGAAGCAATAGTTTTAAGATTATTGAGTGTGGTTTTCAGTCCAGGGAGTCTAGTGTTGGTGTGGCGGCCAACGTATCCATACACCAAGACGTTGACCCCTGATTTCGAACTCAGTGCACGAAAACACTAATAGACTCTGTGTTTCAAAAGTTTTCATTGTGATTAATTTGTGTCAGCTCACCAGGTATACTATTTTGACCGTGGCACACCTTTTCCTTTTCAGGATACCCCCACGAAGGCAGCCATCTAGGGTTCTAAGTCGCGTACGAGAAGGCAGCCCACTGAGCGACAAGGCCTTGTTGCAGGGCCCCATCACATCGGAGGCACCGGCAGTACCACTACCTATTGAGGAACTGATACTACCTTCCCAGAAGCAGAGAGTACACGCCACTTGAGTGAATTACAAAATTTTCAGCAACAAACGCTGCCCAGGTTCCACGAAGAGAGGACCCTCATGAAGCCAAGGATTGGCTGGAGGCTGTTGTCAGAGTCTTCATATTGGTAGGGACACCAGCCATCCTTATGGTGATCCTTAACGCGAGTCTCCCGCACGCAGTATTAGGTAGATGGTGGATCTTGATGCTCCCGGTTCATGACGAGGCATCTTTACTTTGGATAGACTTTGAGAGCCTCTTTTGCTCGGAGTTTGTTCCCGCCACCCTTCGTGGGGTGCAGATTCAGGAGTTACTTCACCTGCTGTAGGGTATCATGACATTAGCTCAGTACTCAACAAGGTTTACTAACCTCTCGCGATACTCCACAAACATGGTACACAACCCATTCTTCAGGTCCCAGACCATTGAGCAGGTACTGAGGTACAAGATCTGGGCTTCGATGATCTCCCTCAGCATTCTGACGCAGGCGGGAGTGCTGGAGCGAGCCCTTCTTGTGGAGAGCTTTCTCGCTGAGCCAACACCAGCAGCGAGACCCACCACAGAGCGATAGATAGCAGAGTCTTCCACAGCCAGAACTAGATAGATGTCGCAGAGGTCTAAGTGCACCAGTCCATCAGGAGAGAAACCTCATGATAAAGGTTCGGTTGTGTGGGGCACCCAAAATAGAGCCAGCTATATGAGGAGCAGGAAGTGCTATGTATGTGGTAGGCAGGGTCACATGGCTCGAGACTGCTAAACCCACCATGCAGATGAGCAGCAGACAGTGGAGGGACCTCCCTGGCAGAGACAGAGGTTCGACTGTGGCAGTCCGCAGGGAGAAGGCGGATGAGGCAGAGCAGCTAGCCGAGCAACGGGTGGTGGATGATGATTTGAGGCTCTACCACCACCACCACAAGAAGGTCCACCCCAACCATAGGGAGCTGGTGGACAGAGGTAGGCTCAGCTCCAATCAGTGGAGGCTTATGACCACAATGCACCTGAGATGATTCGATGTACTATATGTTTCTAATCCACCCTTAATGCAGTACTTATATACACAAGAGCGAGTCATTATTTGTTTTATCGCCACCCTTCTTCAGAGCATTGAGATGATGATGGAGCTGTTGGCTCGATCCTTACAGCTAAAGACTCCTACGAGAATAGACTCGACGATTACACACTGGTGCCGGTGGTGTGAGCTTACACTAGGAGGCGATAGCTTCGGCTGAGATCTTCTTGTAGTAGTGTCAAGGCCTCACAACGTCATCATGGGTATGGACTGGTTGTCTACATTCCATGCCCAAATCGACTGCATTAGGTGCAACGTGTGGTGTATCCACACAGAAGGGGGCAGGTTCACTTTCACTGGCAAGAAGGGATCCTTAGAAGTGTAGAATGGACTTACGCAGAATAGAGGGCAGTCGATCACACATTAGTTGGCTAGTATCATTATTGGAGCAGTTGATGTGCGGAGTCTGATTTTTCCTATTGTGGTGGATCAGTATACGGACGTTTTTCTTGAAGATGTTCCCTGACTACCTCCTCGCAGATAGGTAGACTTATACATAAACTTTTACCCCAGGACATCACCCATATCTACTCCAGCATATCGGATGGATCCCACTAGCTTCGTGGGTTGTGGGTATAGTTGGAGGACTTGTAGGGAAAGGGATTCATCCGACCTAGTGTTTCACCATGGGCTTCTCCGATTCTGTTTCCCAAGAAGGAGGATGGGAGCTTACGACTATGTGTCAGATACCATCACCTGAATCAAGTGATCGTGAAGAACATTTACACACTCCAGAGGATTGATGACCTCTTTGATCAGCTCAAGGGAGAACGATGTTTCTCGATGATAGAGCTCAGGTCAGGCTATCATTATCTCAGAGTTAGAGAAGTGGATGTGCAGAAGACGGCATTCAGGTGTCGTTATGGCCACTACGAGTTCTTGGTTATGCCCTTCGACGTAACCAAAACTCCAGTAGTGTTCATGAGTCTCATGAATAGGATCTTCCAGCCTTACCTTGGCTGTTTTTTTGTATTCTTCATCGAAGACGTACTGATTTACACAACTACTAAGGAGGAGAACACCTACCAATTGCGGGTTGTACTAGATACACTCCGAGAGCACCATCTTTATGGTAAGATCTCGAAGTGCCAGTTTTGGATTTGAGAGGTTCACTTCATGGGACGTCATCTCAGAGGTGGGAGTTGCATTGGATCCATCTAAGATCAAGGTAGTGCTTTCTTGGGAGCCAACAAGGAGCGTGATAGAGGTGCAGATATTCTTGGGTGTGGCTGGTTACTATCGAATATTTGTTCCAGACTTCTCTAGAGTTGCAGCACCGCTTTCAGCCTTGAAGAAAAAGGGGAAACCCTTCAAGTGGTTAAATAGTTGTTAGTAGAGATTTCGGGAGCTGAGACAGAGGTTGATCAGTGCACCAATATTGAGGCTACCAGAGGAGGGAGTTGGGTATGCAGTTTACTAGGACACATCAAGGACCGGTATCGGGTCTGTCCTGATGCATGAGCGAGCAGTGAATGCCTATGGTTCATGGCAGTTGTTACAGAACGAGCAGAACTACGCTACCCATGACCTGGAGTTAGTAGCAATGGTCTTCACCTTGAATATATGGCAGAACTATCTAATGGGAGATCGCTTTGTAGTCTACTCTGACCACCAGAGTCTAAGGTACATCTTTTCACAAAAGTACCTGAACCTGAGACAGTAGGGATGGCTTGAGTTCCTCCAGTACAATAACATTGAGATAATCTATACTCCTGGGAAGGGGAACATTGTAGCTGATGCTCTCAGTCAGAGATCGGGAATTCAGCTACTAGGAGAGGCGACAGAGCAGCTAGCCATGTTACTGATATCCTTTGTGGATAAATATGGATCAGACATTCAAAAGTCACTCCTCAACTCTTTCAGCAAGTTAGAGAGGCACAATAAGGGGACGCTGACTGCAAGACATGACGTGCTCAGATATCCTTAGGGCAGGCGCCTGATAGATTTTTTGAAGGTAGGGAGCATGTCATATTCTTCAGGGGATGTACTATGGTACCATTTTCATTGTAGGAGGAGGTGTTGAGAGAGTTCCACACTTCCCCTCTTGTGGTACATCCAGGAGTGGAAAAGATGTATCAGGACCTCAGACGATAGCACTGGTGGCCGGGTATGAAGAAGGTTGTAGCAGAGTTCGTTTCACAGTGCCTCACTTGTCAGCAAGTGAAGGTGGACCACCAGGTACCAGCAGGCTTGTTATAGCACTTAGAGGTTCTGGAGTGGAAGTGGGACGGGATATCCAAGGATTTCGAGATGGGGCTTCCACGTACATCCAAAGGGCATGACTCTATCTGGGTGATCGTTGAACAACTCACCAAGTTGGCCCACTTCCTTCCTATCAGAGAGCAGGGCTCAGTAGAGATCTTGGGATGGCTCTAAGTTTAGGATATCGTATAGCTTCACGGTGTTCCGTAGAATATTTTTTCTGATCGTGATGCTCGATTCACTTCCCGGTTACGGAAGGGGTTACATGAGGCTTTTGGGACACAGTTACGGCTGGGCACCGCCGTCCTTCCTCAGACGGGCGGCCAGACAGAGAGGACCATTCAGACTCTTGAGTACAAGCTCTGTACATGTGTCCTTTACTTTTTTCATAGCTGGGAGGGTCACCTATCCTTGGTGGAGTTTGCATACAACAATAGTTACCACTCCACCATTGGGATGACAAATTATGAGGCACTGTACAGCTGACCTTGCAGATCACCCCTGTGTTGGACTGACCCTGGGGAGTCAGCAATTGCAGGACCAGAGATGGTTCAGGCTATGACGGAGAAGGTGGGGGTCATATAGGAGTGGATGAATACTGCATAGAGAAGACAGAATTCCTATGATTATAGGAGATGGAGACCACTGGAGTTCAAGGATGGAGACCACGTCTTCTATGGGTCTCACCTTGATGGGGTCTATGGAGAATTGGTCGGGGCGGCAAGTTATCTCCGTGTTTCATCAAACCATTCGAGGTCCTCAGCAGAGTAGGTGAGGTGGCTTACCGCCTGTCCCTTCCACCTCAGTTGCACTAGGTGTATGATGTATTCCACGTATCTCAACTGAGGAGATACGTGCACAACTCGACCCACATCATCGATCACGGGGAGCTGGACAATCGATGACAGGGCGACGTTTGCGGAGGTCCCGGTGGAGATCGAGGATCGACATGAGTTGGTCCTACGTGGATGGTCAATTCCTCTGGTGCGCATTCGTTGGCAGCATGGGAACCTCCAGTAGAGCACTTGGGAGGGGGAGGCTCAGATGCAAGCTCATTACCCCCATTTCTTTTCCCTAGTGTGTGTTGTAACTTTATGGGGACATAAATCCCTGATGAGGGAGTAATGTAAATACCCAGAAATTTCAAGGAAATTATTTTTTTCTTAAATTCTTTGGAATTTTATGAGTCTACGGTTTTCTGACGGCACTTGATTCTGAGGCCCGGTGTGCCCTGAGTAAATTTCTAAAGATTTGTTCGGGTATGTTCAGTAAACTTACGTGCATGTCTTTCTATCTTTTGAACGGGTGATCAAAATTGAAATCTGAGGGCACCAATGAACTCGTTGTGCCGGTATTCGCCTAAGGGGACCTTTACTGCAGTTGCGTTTTATGCGGGTTGAGAGTTAATATTTGTGGATTTAGAATAAAATAAATAAAATTTGTTGTGTACAAATTTTATTTAAAGAGGTTGTTTGTATCCTCCCAAGGGGAGTTAGAGGTGGGGCCCACACTCACATAACCTCCCGTGAGAGGATATTTGTGAGGTGGGGCCCACATGAGCCTAATCCCTTCACCTCCCCTTAAACCTCCCCATTAGCTCCTCTTCATTTAATTGAACAACCCCTCACTTTAGAATTTTAAAATTACCCTTCACCTTCTTCTCTCTTTAATTAATTTTTCCAACCAATGGTTAATTAATTAGGTGATTCACTTAAATAATTCATTAAAGTAGTTTTAATTTTAAATTACATTGGTTAATAAAATAGTAGCCATAGCAATTATTTTATTTTGGGGCACTGTAGTGTTCAGTGATTTTTGCGAGAGTTCATGAGAAAAGAGTTCCTCTCTTCAACGAAGAACGCCTCTGATGAAGAACGACTTTCTTCCTCGACGAAGAATGCTCTACGGTTCGAAGAATGCAATGTCGCCAATGACTCTCCTTCTTCAGGTGCACTCTGATGTCGACGGAATCGACACCGTTCTTCCACGACGCTCGACTACCGTGACGTTTTCCTTCCTCGACTCGAACGTGCGACGTCTTTTCGAGGTAGGGGAATTATGTTCAATTTTAATTGATTAAAATTGTTCATGTTATTTGTTGTTTTCTTGGATTGTCTATGGTCGATTGATACCGCCTAACGCGTAGGGCGCGGGCCGAACAAACATGGCCCGAAAACACTCTGTCATTTCTTGTAATATTATTTTGCAAAGTGATGGGATGGAAAATGGAGGTAGTGATGATCGAAGGCGGCGGCCGCACGCTAGCCTCAAGTGGAGGAACTTTGGCCCGTACCCGCGGGCCACTCGGCCGAAGGAGAACCGGTCAGCCCAAACTAGGCTAGGCCAAAGGAAGATTGTGGTGCCATAAGGGACGTCGTGCTACGATGGACCGCGGCCCGCATTCCACAGGCCGCTTCAGCGGCAAACCGGGCGTTCGGGTGAAAGGAGCTGTGGTTCCAAGAGGGCGCCGCGCTTGGGAGACTACAGCTCGCCCGAGCAGGACGCTTGCGCTAGGAAGGCAGGCCAGCTTCAGTCGGCCAGTTTGCGAGGGCGGGCCGCTTGGCGCCGCCGGTTCGGATAGCCCCCCCCCCCCCCCCCCCCCGGACCGCTCAGCCCCTTCGGGCCGAGCCGCGACCAGCCGCGCCGGGCTGCGCCTTGTGATTCACTAGGCCAGTGTGACCCTCTACTGGGTCGGACCTACCAAAACCGGGTTGACCCAACCCGCCACCCGACTGGACATAACGGGTCGGGTCCATTTTCACTTAAAGGAGAATAACTCGAAGATTGTACATCCGATCGACCAGCCGTCTGCAGCACTGGGACCCTTACGATAAGGTGGTCCTTTTGCGATACTCTAATTGAGTTTTGGACGACTTTGGATAATGTCCGGGTTTGGAATGAGCGTATTTCCAACTAGGCCCCTGGAATGGAAATGCCAATATCCCTCAGACCAGGCATCTGATTGACGCGTTGTCTGTCACGTTTGGTTCCTTTTAACGAGACAGAACTTCGGGATACATCAACTATGGTCTTTATGAAAATTGATGTATTGATCCCTTGGATCGAGGAGCAGACCCTCCCAGAATCGAGCATGTTGTGTGCGGGAACACTAAAACTAACTGCGACTACAACGACAACCGTACTGGAATCCTCTGTGGGTTCGACGATGATGGAAAATGTACTTGAATCCTCCGTGGGTTCGACGATGACGACAACTGTACTAGAACCCTCTATGGGTTCTACTATGATGACTACCATACTTGAATCCTCAGTGGGTCCGATGGTTTGACTTCTGTTATAGTATCCTATGTGGGTTGAACAGAGTAGTTGGTCTAGTATCCTATCTGGGTCCGACAGCTTAGCTGGACTAGTATCCTACCTGGGTCCTCCATCTTAGATGAATCAGTGACTACATGTTATCATATTTATCACTTTATGTAAGATGTATTCCTCTATTATCTGAGTCTTGTCTTTCAATAATTATCATTGATATGATTGACTTCATTCCTATGTGGACTAGGTTGTGCTTGGGCTCAAGAGTTGGAGCCGAACTAGAATTGATAACTTAGGTATATATATGGGCATATACCTAAGGATTTTTGGTTGATACTTCCTGATTGTATCTTTTCTTTGTGTTTTATCCTTCATGGATTCTGGGAGACCTTCGGGGGTCTCAGGGTTCCTACTAAGTATCGTTATACTCACCCCTACACGGGCAATGCCCACACTATATTATGTTGGATGTAGACGATGGACAACGTTGATCATGGTAGAGGCTTGTAGAGCTAGAAGGTACCTGGAGGTGGAACACTTTTTGAGATGTACAAGGAGCAGACGGACGGACCCGTGGTTCTGGGGAGACTATCTGTACACACCCTTTAGGTGGGATTCCTGGAGGATGAATCGGTGGATGTTGAATTACTTTACTGCTGTTGTACTAGCCTTTTAGTTGTACTAAACTTTTCAGTTGGGGTTGTATTCTGGCCCATTTACCTTTCAGCACTTACTTTGTATTCAGTGTTACTGTGTGCTTACTTCAGCTTGCATACTCTATTGTGTTTATTTACTATCATAAAGGCAATTCCTTCCCTTATTATCTGAATTTAGACCTTTGGTGCTAGTCTCCATCCTCGGGCCTATGGAAGGTAGGCATGGGGTAGTCATGGCACGGGCTCCGAGGACGGGTCGTGACAGCTTCCAAATTCGGGATCCTAGACAGTAATCTATCACAAATGATTATACAATCTTACTATGCCAATTTGATTAACATCAAATTGCAACAATAACCAGATTCGCTCACATTCCACTTTATCTTTAGCCAAACAAATATCAATTTGTCCCAGTTTACGTTCTTTACCGATTTCCATCAAGGACAACAGATAAGAAAAGCAAGCATATATATCACACCATTTAGCAAAACCAGAGGCAATAACATATGATCGATGTAATTTCTCTATCTGGTCCAATGTATTTATTATGTCAATTCCATTTTCATCCATTAGGATTAAACATGCTAACAATACAGTTGCACGTAAAAGAAAGAGAAGCAATGAATCCCCTACCTCAAAGGTTTTTTACGAAAACCACAATGGTTGAAGAACACTCTAGAAACATGGGTAGATTCTCCAAAACCCTACCTTAGATCTCTCCTCCTAGCAAGATCAAGAAAAAAGATCACCATATTTGACATCCAAACACTTAGATCTACCCATAACCGGTGTATGTCTATGAAACCGAGAGAAGAGGAGGAGTAGATCTAAGTAGATATCAAAAACCCAACAAGAACTATCACATACCTCAAGAAAATGGCTTCGATTATCCAAGATAATCCTTCGGATCGCCTCCGAAATGCTTGGGAGAGGTTCTCCTACCTTAGAGTAAGGGTAATCCCGAGTTATGGCTGCTTATGGGATTAAACAAGCAAGTTATATGTGAAATGGTTGAGATCCACAATTTTAGGATCTATATTTAAGTGCCCGCATGGTTTGCTCGCACAGTTAGACAAACCGTGCGCTAATTGTGCAGTCGCTACTACCTCGTCAAACACTCCCCGCACGGTTAGGCCGCACGGTTAGACAAACCATATGCTAATCATGTGTTAGCCGCTGCTTCCAACACCAACCTCTCACGGTTTGGCCGCACAGTTTAGAAGAACCGTGTGGCTCTCGTGCGAAAGCTATAGCCTTTTAGTTTCCCTTAAAAGTCCAACCAAATGCACCCCAAGTCACCAAAACCTCTCAGAACACCTCTAACTCTGCATTTTCACAATGTAATGGACTGGAGAGGTCTGTTCCATTGCATGAGATACCTCTCAAAACATTCTCGTCCTCGATAATCCAAAACCCACCTAAAGTGAAAACAAAACAGGGTCTGAAAAACCACCCCTCGAGATACCTCTCAAAAGAGAGCAAGCCACAAAAGCAACAAATGGAACCCTCTCATAAACACAAAATTTTCATAACCACATCAGCTAAAACGATACATGAAAATAGTTAAACATCAAAAAACTCTAGGTACTGAGCACGTATCTGTGACTCATGTTCCCAAGTACTCTCCTCCAACCCACCGTGTCGCCACAAGACACGAACTGAAGGAATATAATGCTCTCACAACCCCTTTTCCATACATTCTTGGATCTCCATAGGTCGATCCTCAATGGTCGCATCATCATCAACATATATCTCTACCCAATCGATGATGTTAGAGTCGTCATAAAGATAATGGCAGAGCTGTGCTACATGGAAAACATCGTGTATCCAACTCATCTGAGGGGGAAGTGCTACTTGATACGCCATAGCTCCAACATGAGATAACACCTCAAAAGGCCCAAAAAACCAAGGAGAAAGCTTAATTCTACGTCCAAACCTTCGATTCCCACAACGGGGAGTCACCTTCCGAAACACATGATCCACAAAATTAAACTCTAAGGATCTATTTCTTTGATTTACATATGCTTTCTAAAGATCCCGTGTTTTCTTCATCCTCTCATGAATCCCCTAAACCATCTCTATTGTATTCTGCACTAGTTCCGGTCTGAGAATTGTTGACTCTCCAACCCCAGTCCAGCACAACAGAGAACGGCATGGCCATCCGTTCAAGGCATCAAATGGTTCCATCCCAATGGTGGAGTGAAAACTATTATTGTATGTGAATTCCACCAAGGTTAAGTGCCTTATCCATGGGCCTCCAAAATCCCGAACACAAGAGCATAGCATGTCTTCAAGAGTTTGGATGGTTCGCTTTGTTTGACCATCCGTTTGAGGATGAAAAGATGTGATAAGGTATAGTTGAGAATCGAAATCATGTTGGGGACCTCTCCACACCCTGGAGGTAAAACGAGGATCTCGATAAAAAATGATTGTCCTAGGAACTCCATGAAGTCTCACAACCTCCTCTAGATATTCCCTCGACAAAACATCCGTTGAGCTTGACTCCATGATTGATATAAAGTGGGCCGATTTGGTTAAACAATCCACCACCACCAAAATAGCATCATGTGCTCCCAGAGCTCGAGGAAAACTAGTAATGAATTCCATTGATATGTCCTCGCACATCCACTGAGGAATCTCTAATGGCTGAAGAAGACCACCTGGAACACGGTGTTCGGCCTTCACCTTCTGGCATACTAAACATCGAGACACAAACTCCGCAACCGCATGCTTTAGCCCAGGCCACCAAAAACTGACTCCTCAAGGATCCGTACATCTTTGTCATGCCCGAATATACTGCTAAAGGATAACTATGGAACTCTCTGAGGACCGTATCGTGCATCATCAAAGGAATAAGAATCCTCCCATGATACAACACTCTATGTTGTTCATCCTCAGACCAACCATCCGGGGCCTCACCATAAACAACTCGGTCTCTCCAGACTTCCACATTTAGATCCCCCAACTGGAACTCTTCTACCTTCTCCATCAGGGATGACTATAACATCTTTTAAAAATGACAGCCTCTACCCCCAACTTCTCCCATATCAAGATGTAATGCTGAAAGTTCTTCCATTACTCTCTAGGAATCACCGGATTCACGCACAACATCACTACGTGACTTTCGTCTCAGCGCATCAGCTACAACATTCCCTTTTCAAGGTGTATATGATATTTCTAAGTAATATCCTTGTAATAACTCCACCCACTGATGCTGTCCTAAGTTCAAGTCATGTTGGGAGAAAACATACCTCAAACTCTTATGATCAGTGAAAACCATAAAGCACTCACCGATGAGGTAATGTCTCCACAACTTCAGATCAAGCACCACGGGTGCCAACTCAAGATCATGGGTGGAATAGTTGCATTCATGGGTACGTAACTACCAAGACCCATAAGAAACAACTTATGTCTACTACATGAGAACACATCTTAACCCCAGATGTGAAGCATCGCATAAAACATCAAACTGGACTCCCTCACCAGGAAGACAATGGACTGGAGCACTTACTAACTTCTCCTTTAGATACTCGAAAGTTTCATGAAAGTGATCAGTCCATATGAATGCCTGATCATTCATGTTCAAAGATGTCAAAGGAATTGCAACTAGTGAAAAATTGGCTATGAACCTCCTGTAGTAGCCTGTGAGAATGAGGAAACTTCACACCTCTAAAACTGTCTTGGGGGATTCCCAAGACACAACTGCTTCTATATTTGATGGATCCATAGTAACTCCCTGTTGTAACACAACATGCCCCAAGAAGCATCCTTCTCGAGTCCAAAACCCACACTTCGACAACATCCCAAACAGCTGATGTCGACAAAGAACTCTTAAAACGGATTTTCTATGTTGTGCATGCTCCTCTTCAGATTTGAAGTACACAAAGATGTCATTGATAAAAACTACCATGAACTTGTCCAGGAACCCACGGAACATAGCATTCATCAATCCCATGGACACAGCTGGAGCATTCGTTATGCAAAATGGTATTACAACGAACTCATAATGCCCATGACGACAAATGAAAATAGTCTTTGGAATATCCTCATCCTTCACACGCATCTCATGATATCCTGACCGCAAGTCGATCTTTGAGAACCAACTTGCACCCTTTAGTTGATCGAATTAGTCATCAATCCGTGGAAGAGGATAGAGATTATTTATTGTCAATTTGTTTGAGTGGTGATAATCAACACACAACCTCAAACTGTCATCGGACTTCTTCACGAACAAAACTGGTGCACCCCATGGTGACACACTTGGCCGAACAAAACCACACTGTAACAGACCATCAAGCTGTATATGTATCTCTAGTAAATCAGAAGGGTCCATCCTATATGGAGACATAGAAATAGAAGACACTCCTGGTTGTAGCTCAATCTGAAACTCAATATCTCATCAAGGGGGTAATGCTACAACCTCTTCTGGAAAGACATCGAGGTACTCCTCTACGATCCTATGAAATGCCAACTGCTGAACCTCTGAAGAACTCAGCATCATCTCGGCCATCATTGATGATATGGATGGAATGCGCCTATTACCCATCTGAGGATCTCGCTCACCAAAAAACACCACTTTTTCTCCATCCTCACCAAATAAAATGACCTTCTTCCTGAAGAAATCCAGGATAGCACGCACCAAATACAACCAATACATCTGAGGATCTCTGCTGATCTAAAGTTGGTGCAACTGGATACTGCTGCCTCGGCTGGAACTTCCTCAACGGAGGAACCTGTAGCATAGCACCTAGGGAACGATGACCACATTGAAAGGTTGGGAACTCCCTCTGCTGATGGCCATGATAACCATAAGAAAAACAAGTGCCTGATCCCTTGGCATAGGCCTAAGAGTTGCTGCCTCTGGAGTAATGAGAAGTGAAGGCCTGGGACCTACCCTCGGCTTAATGTAAATTCTTCTTCCCAAAAAACCGGAATCCTCAGACCACATCCTTGTTTCATGAGGGATAATGATGATCCCCCTCTCGTGAAGATCATGTCCTGGCCAATTTCCTCTCGATAACCTCTGCCCTCCCCAACACCTCAAGATATGTCTTCAGTATAAATGGGGTGACCTGGCACTTGATATATGGACACAAATCCTCTTATAAATGCCTTTCCCTGGTCTCCTCATCTGGTACTAGGTCTGAAGAACATCATAAAAGGTTCCTGAAATAGATTCCAAACTCTCGAATAGTATAGCTCCCCTGTCAATGGTAAAGAAGCTCCAGGCGACTAGATACCTTCACAGTCGAAGAAAGGATCTTGACTCTAAACTTGTCTCGAAACTCCTCCCATGAGATCGTTGATTCCTCATAATCCCCAAGGAACACGAACCACCACTACCTCGCTGCTCCACATAGCATCGTCACAGCTAAGGACACCCAGTGCTCTTTCTAAGCCCGGATCTAACTCAAGCCTATCTCGACCTCCTCCAACTTGTCTTCTGTGACTGCATATGAAACAGAGCCCTCATTCTTCTGCAGACTCTGGTGCTAAAACTCTCGGAGAGACTTCCTCCAAGTTTCATCATGGTCAACCATTACCCTTCAGCGATCTGCTAGAATAGCATGCTGGACATCTTCTGCGTAAACCTGATGAAGACTTCGACCTGGAGACATAACTGTAAAATAACAAACTGTAAGAGATCTTCAACCTGGAATATGGAAGACTCAACAATAAATAATTAATTTCTTTCTTTTAATTATTTTATAATAACCCATCCCAAGTTCTACCCATTCAAACACAGTTACAATGAATAATGATGCATGATCCTTTCCTAGTTCTCTACCCTGGAACTAGTATCACCTTGTTTATTACCCATTGTAAACATAAAAGTTCATAGATCAGATCATAGGGGGCCCTAAATGCCTATGTCTCAGCCGGTCTCCAGTGTTTATCTCACTTTCTAAACATGAATGACATTGTTGCCCTACCAACCCATGCAACCTCACAAGTGCCTAACTCCAAACTTCATCCTATCCCTCAACCAGAGCTCTGATACCACTCTATCATGACCCCCTCCCCACAATGTGTACCCATCTTGGGCTGGCAATGTGAGAATGGAGATAATGACCCCCGAGTCCCACCTCTAGTAGGCCCTGGGTTGGTGACTAGCACCGAGGGTATAGTAGCACACAAATGGGAGGCATTACCCTCTAAGAGAACACATGTGGAAGAGAGTGATAAGATAGAAACCAATCAATATAAAACAAAACCAAGTTCACAAATTTAATTTCATGAAAAAGTACTAAAACAAAAAGGGTAAAACTATAAGTACCAAAAAGAATGTAAAACAGCTGCAACTATGAGCCCGAACAGCTCCTACAACCCCAATCTAGTAGAAACCGGCTTGATCTCCAACCTACTCCAAGTGCCCTAAAAACAGTTCATATACGTAGGGTGATTATAACAGCATACTCAGTAGGATCTTCCCGGAAGACTCTTGTGTAAAGGTAAAGAAAGAATTCTAAAGCACCATGAACAATAAGTGAAACCAACTCATCACCTAGACATGTATACTAAGTTCACAACCTCACAATGGATTCTCTCACTGAGTAATGCATACAGGAATATAGCATATAATAAAAATATCAATGGTACCCCCCTACTACTTCCCCACTGGTTTGCAGCTTTTCCCCAATGTCGCACGTCTTAAGCATCTCTCTCCAAAAAGGGTTTCCCGCAGACACCCTGGAGAAGCATCACAATCTGCACCTCATGCACCACAAAGGCTTTCCCACAGACACCTGGAAGAAAGCACCACACCATCCTCACATCCAAAAGTAACCATGTAGTTTCCGGGATCCACCACATCTCGCATAACGTGTATCATAGGTCGGGTATTATACCTCAAGACATTACATCCCATACACTGAGTAAGGATCTTCAAGCCATCACAGACAATACACATTACAACTATAGTGGTACATAGGATACTATATCCTAAATATATGTGTGTGAATATCCACAAGCCATTACATCCCCCTACACACATATATAGGGGAAACTAACCACTGTGCCTAATGGCACAAGTATCTACCAAGAGAAAAGGGTGGGGCCAAAGGGGGTAGTCAACCATTCAGCCTACCTCCAGAATGTTGGGGAAAACACCCCTAGGGATCAGAATCCCCGGGGTGTTAGTTTCCCTTACTGACGAGGTGGAGTAAGATATAGAAACCCAAAAAGTACAAAAATATACTATGGCTCACAACCACACTATGGGAATAACCTATCCTTAGACACACTGTAGCTAACGTCTCTCAGATTCTGGGCTGCCACTTCTAAGACTAGGTATCCTATAAGCACACAACCATTTAAGGAAATTTATTAGATTACTTCATTCCCTTTTTATCAGTGTCACATTACGTTAATTAATTCATTAAACATTAACAAACCATGAACAATTCCACATTATGTTTCATTAGCATCACTCCCATGTCCATTGTTCCTTCAACAGTTTTCAACCTCATAATTAAGTTTCGGAAACTCCAACCCCATGTGTTAATACCATTAACATTCATTATATAATTATGTTCCAATATTCCTAGGCATTCTAGAAAATCATTATATGCTACTAAACACAAGGGGGCTCAACACAGTGAGTAGATGTACTACCTGTCGAGTCTTTTCTACCTATAGTAAGAGTTTAGACCCATCCACCCTTGAGAAGCTAGACACTAAAAGCACGTGGCATACCTCATGCGTCTTAGTCTCCTTTGGAAGAAGGGTAAGCAAGACCAGCTTCCTTGATATGTGGGGAAAAGTAAAGAAGATAAACAATCAATGAACCTACAAGCATCCAACAATCACATCCATCCCATTCTATCTTCCCTAGAGTCCTCCCTGACACCCACATGCATAAACCGATGCATATCGCCACTCTAGGCGTCATCCGCTGCCACAACCAAAAGGTATTTATGCCCCCCACATATCACAACTAACATCCATGATCACATCACAACACAAGTAGCAGGAAAGAAAACATCACATCAATTGGGCTCTTGGCCCTTTAACAATCAAGAGGTTAACTCAGAACCCATCAAGGAATTATCAAAAAATCAAATCTTTAAACCATCTTGAATTAACATATTTATAATCCTTTGGTTCCAAAAACGGGAACCTGAACAGTAAGCTATCACAAATGATTATACAAGCCTACTATGCCAATTTTATTAACATCAAATTGAAACAAGAACCATATTCATTCACATGCCTCTTTATCATTAGCCAAACAAATATCAATTAGTCCCGGATTATGTTCTTTTCCGATTTCCATCAAGGAAAATAGCTATGAAAAGAAAGCATAGATATCACACCATCTAGAAAAACAAGAGGCAATAACATACCATCGATGCAATTTCTTTATCCAGTTCAAATTATTTATTATGTCAATTACAATATCATCCAGTGGGATTAAACATGCTTATAATACAGTTTCACATAAAAAATGAGATGCAACAAATCCTCTACCTCAAAGGTTTTTTATGAAAACCACAACGGTCTAAGAATGGTCAAGAAACCTGGGTCGATTCTCCAAAACCCCTCCTTAGATCTCTCCTCCTTGCAAGATAAAGACCAAATATCTTCATATTGGACATCCACACACTTATATCTACCCATAACGGGCGTAGATCTAAGAAATCGAGAGAAGAGGAGTAGATCTAAGTAGATCTAAGAAACCAAACAAGAATGACTACATACCTCAAGAAATCGGCTTCGATTCCCCATGAAAAGCCTTCTGATCGCCTCCAAAATGCATGGGAGAGGTTCTCCTACCTTTGAGGAAGGGAAATCCCATGTTATGGACGCTTAGGGGCTTAAATGAGAAATTTAGAGGTGAAATGGTTGAGATTCGAAATTTTAGGATCTAGATTTAAGTTCCCGGATAGTTTGCTCGCACTGTTAGAAAAACTGTGCGCTAACTGTGCTGTTGCTACTACCTCGTCAAACACTCCTCGCATGGTTAGGCCCCACAGTTAGACAAATTGTGCGCTAATTGTGTGTTAGCCAATCCCTCCAACACCAACCTCACACGGTTTGGCCACACGGTTTAGACAAACCGTATGGCTCTCGTGCGAAAGCGATAGCCCTTTAGTTTCCCTTAAAAGTTCACCCAAATGCACCCCAAGCCACCTTAACCTCCCAGAACACCTCTAACACCACATTTTCACAAAGTAATGGATTGGAGAGGTCCAGACCCTTACAATTATAATAATATAATTATTCCAATGGAATGTGTTGATCCCACCTTCCATTTAAATATAAATAATGAGATCTTAATATATCCTATGAGGGTTTCGATGGTCCTCTCAAATTGGTTATCAATCTATGGATAATAATAATTACTAAAAATAACATTGTTTCTCGATCTTTATGAGGAAATATCCAACACATTGAGGTAAAACTTATTTCTTGAACATATAAAATATAATATTATACTCAATGAAACCTTACCAATTCTTTAATATACATCATACAAAGTGATAAATATTATTTGATCGCTATGAAATGTGTTAACATCATAATGTGATTGACTAACTCACAAATATAATTATTCCCTTGAGAAATTTTATAGAGTAAAATGATTAAATCATGGGATATTTTTTCCCATTTCCTTTCTGGTATGGGTAGTCATTTTAACATTACCTTAAAAATATTTCTCTTATCCATAAATTGAATACATAAAATGCACTAAGATATATAGTCTATGATATTTCTTTTAATATTTTCTTTCATATCTCAATAAAATTAATATATCATCCATGAGTGTATAATAATGAACTACTATCATCATATAATATCTTCTTAATTATGAGTTTAATTAAAGGAACACATACATTAGTTCCTAAACCATATCATTTCTTCAATATAATAATTAAACATAGGATCATTTATCACCAAATTCTTCATCTCAAGATATCAATTATACACCGCCTCAATGGATGGTCGGACACTCCTTTGAGGAACAAAATATTTCTCCCATTCCTACATGATTTCTAGAACTATCATGTACAAATAAAAAAATATTGTATTTTTATGATTATCATCATAGAATATCTAACATGATCCATTTAAATAGATAATATTTCTCTTTTTTACATTCCTATGGTGGTATTTTATGAACAATAATTATAATTAATCGAAGCCAACCATATTTTATGGAATATATTAAACTCTTTCTGAGAGAATATATTTTTTCAAAACATATGATCATTATATAAATAATACATTTCTCTTTGAAGATAATTCCATTATATCTATAATAAAAAAATATCCAAAGTTCTCTCAAAATAATAACTTAGTTAATGTTTCTTATGAAACATCAATTATCATGGGAAATAATTTACCAATATATCATTAGATATTTGAATACTTATCGGTCCCTTTTATGCATCATTTTGATAACAAACCCTTATCTACTATAGGGTAGGGTGAGCATAGATTAAATAATCAAAATTCTTTTCAACTCCATGAAAATTTCATCAAATTTATATTTCCAAAGAAACATCAGTCATTTTTATTCACCATGGCCTATATATTAGATTAGGATGATAAATTCATCATAATGCATTAATAATATCCAAAAATATTAAGGAGACTATATATCATAGCCAAAGTGGTTGGTCTCATCCAAGATTCAACAACAACCTCTATTGATGAATCTATATATATACCCTCTTTTGAGAATACATGATCCAATAATGAAACTATTTTTTTTCTAATATTTAAAAATTGTAGGTGTATCATATAGCATCTCCTATGTTAGGATCTTCAATGCAATCATTGATAAAACTTCATGCTCTTATTTTCTATTTGAATAAATAATTATATCATCTATATATACTTTAAAAAACTAATCAGGGTAATCAATACAGTATATATTAATTGAACATGTGAATATTCTGAGATAACTAGTATAACCAAATGAAAAAACATCAAATTCATATAGTCCACACCTCATATTGAATGCATTTTTTGGAATGTCGTCACTTTTGACCCTCAATTCCTTGTTTCATTATCGAAGATAAATCTTGGAAAAGTAATATAAACCACACAATTAATCACAAAATTCATAGTTATAAGTAATAGGGTAATTTTTCTTTAGTAGGATCATGTTATGTTCTTGATAAAAAATCCAAAGTCTCACTGATCCATGTTTCTTCTTAACAAAAAGAAAATTTACACCGTAATTTGATTTACATGGCCGAATGAATCCCATATGATGATTATCCTACAGTTTCTCCTCTAATTTCTACAACTCAATCAATTCTAATCATTACAGAGTCATTGAAATTTTTTATTCAAAACATATGAGTTCTATTGAAAACTCAACTTCAGGAATAAAAGTAATACTTGAAATCCATTTTGATAAAATATAAACAAAGTCAAATATAATATTCATATCTTGATATTGAGTTTTTCCTCAACAATATGAGATAAAAATCCCACTTAAATCGGAATAATGAAAAAATTTGTAATTTACATTGAGATCTAATATTTAAACTCTTACCATTATAAAATCATATGATGGTTTGGAATATCATTTTTTACTTCCATTCCAAATCAATTGGCATGGGATTTATATAGAGAAAGTAAATTCACACCCAAAATAAATTAAAATTCAACTAGAGGAACAATAATGATAACATAGGAAACACATTCCCATAAAATGAAATCAAATAATAAGTGTAGACTTGATATTTGGTCATTGTATCAAAATGATTTCTTACTGATAATTCAATATATAATCTTTCAGATGGTATTGTAACACCCATAGAAAATTCATCTTATATAAAAGAGTAAGTAGATTGATAATCAAATAATAAATTTAAATTTTGGTATTGATATTGGTTGGTATGTGTCCCATTAAAAATGTATTATTGTACTCCATGACGATTGTAACACCCCAAGATATTATGAAATTGTTTTTTGAATAAATTTATTTCTTCGATAGCTTAGGTTACATGCAACTACAATTCTAAATGAACTGTGGTATATTATTATTATATTATTATTATATTATATTACTTGGAAATTGGATTGGTTGGTATCTATAAGACTAACTAAATTATGAAAATTTATCCCTTTCACATTTAAAAATTATTTCATTGGTTATCAATTAATTATAAATGAAAATTGTAATCATTTCATAAAAAATGAAGATGGTTTTTTTAGAAGTTATTCTTATGAGGAAAATGTACTTTTATTCAAATAATGCAATTTTATTCACCATTGGTTAAATATTTTAATGTCATTTTTATATAATATGTTCAATAAACATTTGTAGGCCATTACCTAATGTTTTCATACGAATGGGAAAAAAATCAATCATGTATGATACTTAAAATTTTATTTTCAAAAATGAAATTTTTGTGTCATTTTGTGCACATACAATAAAATTTATTTTCTCCACTTATTGGTGTTGAATTTCATAAAATTAATTCTATAAAAATTATTTTGATATTTTAGTATAATAAATATATTTCATTTTTTATGGCTAGTATGAATAGTTATCGTGGTAATATATATCACCTCAAAAAAGAGTAAATTGGCTTAATCTATGTTACAACTAAGTGAAAATAAAATATATTTTTTGTTTTACCCGGAAAGCTTTGTGAGAGAATATAATTATTCCCACATCAACTTAGGCTCTAAATTTCATTTTTTAATGGACACATTTCCATTAAAATGATATTTATAATATTTAAAACAATTAAATTTACAATGTTCCACTCTCATGGTTTAAAATATATTTTTTATATTCACATAAGGAAAACTAGTTATGAACAATTGTTCAATGTTATTTTTATATTAATAAAAAAATTTCATGATATTATTTTATTTCTAATTTTCTATAATCATATAAGGATCTTAAATGGTTATGAAACACAGATATAATATATAAAAAATTAATAAATATAATATAATAAATGATTTATAGATATAAGAATTCATATAATATGAGTGAGTAAATATGTTCAAAAAATTTACATATGAACAAGATATAGTATTTTTATTTTAATTACTTTTTTCAAATTAAAAATTCTACTTTATATCTTTTAAGTAATATTAAATGAATAGTGTCAAAATTGACATTAATGATTTTTTATCCAAATAATAATTTATTAAAATTAAGAAAAACCTTTAAAATGTTAAAATTAGATAAGGGGATATGATATGGTCAAAATTTTCATACCATATCCATTATAGGAAGCTCAGAAACATTTGTATTTATCATGCTTGTCACGACCCATCCTCGGGGCCCGTGCCGTGACTAACCCAAGTCCACCTTCCATAGGCCAGGGGCTGGCGACTAGCACCAAAGGCGTAAATCACAATAACTGGGAAGGCATTGCCCTTTATAAAAGTAACAAAACACCACAGAGTACAAGCGGAAGTAAAACACTAAGTACAAAAAGGAAGTACTGAAAATTAAATGGTCTAGAATACAAACCCAATCGAAAATAAAGCTACAACTGAAAGAAAGTACAATAAAGAAAAGAAGCTATAAGAAGATAGAAGTAGCTCCTGAGTCATCCTCCTTGGATCCTACCTGAAGGGTATGTACAGATACCATAGCTCCGGGATCATCCAGCATGGATCCTACCTGAAGGGTAGGTACAGATAGCGCAGCTCCTAGATCGTCCACCACGGATCCTACCTGAAGGGTAGGTACAGATAGCCTCCACAACGCTCTCTCCCGTCAACCTCCTCCGACTGTCGCCTCGTCGTGAAGTCCACCACCGGATACTGTCTCATCCTGAGGTCCACCTTTGGGCACCGTCTAGTCCCCGAACAGTCGGCCTCTGTCTGCGCTGCCCGTCGTCTGCAACCAACACAACGAGATGCGGGCATAGCCCATGCAAGGGTGTGTATAACGATACTCAGTAGGGACCCCGAGACCCTCAAGGTCTCACTACATCCAACAAGGATAACCACAAGGATGATCTCAACAGATAACCTCGACTTAGGTATATGCCCATACATATACCCAAGTTATAAATTAACCTATCGCAATCATGAGTAAATACAAAGATTATGAAATCAAAGGATAACCACTACCTAGGTATATACCCATACATATACCTAAGTTATCATGTGACCCATCTCAATTATGAGGTAAACACAAAGGTCGTAGACTCAGCTCAACCAGGATTTTAATAATGATGTCGAAACCACGGCTGCTGGAGAACTCCTCATCTGTTGAGTACAGTGGGCCCGCCACTACAACCAAGTGCACCGTACTAACCTTGGACTGTTGTAGTACTCCACCTGTCGAGTATTGTGGGCCTGCTGCTACAACCAAGCGCTTCCCACCATGGGTCTGCCGCTACAACCAAGCACTCCCCCTCATTGGCTCTAGAGGTACTCCTTCTGTTGAGTACGGCGGGTCTGCCGCTACAACCAAGTGCTCCTCCGTCATGGGTCTATCGCTACAACCAAGAGATCCCCACTGGGCTATCCGAAACACACCGAATCGATAGATCAGTAGTCATCAAGTCTCATCTAGCTACTAGGTCTCTGCACACTGCTAGTTCGTCACAGGGAGGGTCCGCTCCACAAGCTACTGGTCGATACTCCAAGTATCACGAAGTTCCACGGAGAAGTATATCAAAGGACCACCTCGTCATAGGGGTCTCAATGCAACAGACGGCGCGTCAGTCGAACGCCCGGTCTGTGAGTTACTAGCCTTTTCGTCCCAGGGGCCCAGTTGGTTTCGTGTGCGAACCAACCCGGCTATATCTCGACTGTACCCCGAACTCTCATAGGGTATGATCATAGGGACCGTTTCTCAACGTGACCACCAATGCCACTGACGGTTCGTCAAACGGACGTCCGATCTGAAAGTTATCAGCTTTTCCGATCCAGGGGCCCGGTTGGATTTCGGGTACAATCCAACCCGGCCACTATCCAACTGCAACCAAAACT
The DNA here is from genome assembly GCA_963277665.1 of Viscum album. Classification (NCBI taxonomy): domain Eukaryota; kingdom Viridiplantae; phylum Streptophyta; class Magnoliopsida; order Santalales; family Viscaceae; genus Viscum; species Viscum album. The sequence goes on along the minus strand of OY728119.1, from coordinate 1,003,426,649 downwards.
CAGGAAAAGTATTCCAAAAGTTCCATCTCATCAAGAGGAATCCAAAAAAGTCGATGGCATGTCATCTGGACGCCCGTAGCTCATGGTATAAGTGTTTCCGCTCTGAGGGCCTGGTTGGTTTTGTATCTGAACCAACTCGGCCATACTCAGTGTTCTCCGAAACCTTGAGTGTAACATAGCGAAATGACCGTCTCGATCCAATTATCACATCGCAGCTGGCAGGGAGTCGATCGTAGGTCCACAGCTAAAGTTATGGGAAAAAGACCAAAAGATGTCCTAAAGTAGGGGTTCGGGCCTGGTCCAACCCGGCCCGATACCCCCTGGGTCTGCCCGAACCGGTTCGACCCAACCCGGGTCGGGGTCCGGCCCGCTTGGGCACGGCCCGGTCTGGCCAGCGAGGTAGGAGGCTCGGCCGTAACGGTCGAGCGATGAGGGGGGGGGGGGGGGGGTGGCGCTGCCCCCCCCCCCCCCCCCCCCGCATTGTGAAACTGCGGACCCCATGAGGATGGCCGCTCCTGCTGGCCAGTCGGGGGTTACGAACCCCCGGCTCCTCCCTTGACCAGTCGGCCCACTCCAGCCGACCGGTTTCTGCCTCCACGGGACCCGCACGGCCGGTCCCCCTGCTCCGATGCCGGTGGCCCGAAACCGGCTGCCGGTCCTTCCTCCGCCGCGGCCTATGGTCGTGCCCTTGATCCATCTGGTGCGGTGCGACGGCGCCGCGCCCCCTCCGCCGCAGCCCCGCTCTGGCCGCAGTGCCTTTGTGGTTCTCCAGCGTGGCTCGACGGTGCCGCATCTTGTTCGTCCTCAACGGCGCGGCGTGATTACATCGTTCTTCTTCACCTAAAATCATAGGTTCCGCACGGTGCAACGGACCGTGCCACCTTACTCGTGCCGCAACAAAAGCAAACAACCAAGGGGGAGGAGGTTCGTCCGTGTTCATGCGATCTGACCTCCTCCCATTATTGCGATAACAGGAGGACCAGATTGAAATGAAGAAAGGTGGTGGAAGTAATCATGATCCAACAATTAAATTAATCCCCTGCATCGAGCGTAGTTGAACGAAGGTTCGTCGCGGAATTGCACGCCGCGGAAGAGGGCATCGCGGAAGGAGGTTCGTCGCGTCACAGAGAAAATATTCATCGGCGTCGCGTCATCGATCTCCAAGGATCCGGCGTTCTTGTCGACCTTCGTCGGAGGTTGGCGTTCTTCGTTGGAGGTGGTGCGTTCTTCGTGTTCTTTGTGTTCTTTGACGAAGGGGAAGAACTTCAAGGCTTAGAGCTTTTTCTCCCTTCCTTTCAAAACCCAACAACTCTAATAAAATAAGAGTTTGTCTTATTTTATTTCTCAAGCCAAGCGTTTTGAAATTCAAAAAAAGAATCAATCAATTAAATGAATTAATTGCAACATTTAAACCGCCCAAATTAATTGAGGCGTTTCATAAACAGAAAAATTCAAGGGTTGACTTCCACTTAATAGGAGTGCGGGTGCTTACCTTATTAAAGGAGGGGGGTTTAGGAAGAAAAGAAACGGTGGGGCTCGTGTGGGCCCCACCATACAGATATCCTACCTAGTGGGTAGATTATTATGGGTCCCACTCCAATCACTTATCTTAGGTTAAACAACTTCAAGTAAAATAAAAATTGGTCGCACCATTTTTATTTTTAGTTCTTTACATAACAAAAAAATTTAAAAACCACACCTGAGAAAAGGTAATTCCAGAAAAGGTGTTCCTAAGAAATTACAGGCACTGCGATTCCATCGGTACCCTCGGATTTTGATTCCGATCACCGGTTCAAAAGTTAGAAAAACCCGCTCGTTCGTTCGCTGAACGTACCCGAGCTATACTTCGGAAATTGATTCTGGGCACACTGGGCCTCGGAATCGGGTGCTGTTAGAAACTATGTTCTTGTAAATTCCCAAAGAAAATTAAGAAAAAAACATCCCTTGAATTTTACGGGTCTTTACATTACTCCCACCTCAGGGCTTTACATCCCGGTAAAGATACATCAAAAACTACGGAAACAAATGTGGGTACTGAGCACGCATCTAAGCCTCCTGCTCTCAAGTGCTCTCCTGGAGGTTCCCGTGATGCCATCTGATGCGCAGTAGTGGAATCGACCGTCCATGTAGGACCCACTCCTGTCAATCCTCGATCTCCATCGGGGCCTCAATGTCATCTGTTTACTGCCCGTTGCAAGAAGACTTTTCCCCATGCCAGCTAGTGGTGGGTCCTGCTGCTGGAGACTGCTCAGTAAGGAAACTCTCCACTAAGAGGGCTCGCTCCAACACCCCTGTCTGTGTCGGAATGCTGTGAGAAACAACTGAAGATCTGATCTCTCGCCTGAGCCCCTGCTCGATGGTTTGGCCCCTGAAGAATTTGTCTCGTACCATGTCCATGGAATAGCTTGAGAGATCGGTACACCTCGTCGCGTACTGGGCTACTGTCATGCTGCCCCGCCGCAGCTGTAGTAGCTCCTGGATGCACTCCGCATGGAGGGTGGCTGGGACGAACTCTGAGCGGAAAAGGCTCTCAAAGTCCGTCCAAAGCAGAAATGCCTCGTCGTGCACCTGGAGCATCAAGCTCCACCATCTGCCTACTGCCCCGTGGAGGAGGCTCGCTGCAAGGACCACCATAAGGTCAGCTGGTGTCCCTACCAAACGGAAAACTCATACAAGAGCCTCCAGCCAATCCTCGGTTGCCTGAGGGTCCGTCTCCCCACGGAACATGGTCGGTTGTTGACACTGAAACTCATCTAGTGCACTAAGGCGATGTGCACCGTTAGTGGTTGGGGCTGGTAGCATCGGTGGCTCGGCAGGTAGTGGTACCGCCAGTGCCTCTTCTGTCAACGAGCCCTACACCGAGGCCTCATCGCTCGGTGAGCTGTCATCCCGCACAACGCTCAAAACCCTAGCTGGATACCATTGTGGGGCTATTCTGAAAGGAAACAGGTGAGCCACGGTCAAACAATATACCTAGTGAGCTGACAAAAAGTAATAAAAAAGAAAACTTGAACACACATGCAATAAATGTTTTCGTGCATTAAGTCAGAAATCAGAAGTCAGGGTCCTGGTGTACGGATACGTCGGCCACCGCACCAACAATGGACTCCCTGGACTGATAACCACACTCAATACCCTTAACACTATTGTTTCACATAGATAATGATCAGAGTCCAGAGTTATTAGGTAGAACCGAACTCCTCTGATACCAATTTGTCATGACCCGTCCTCAGGGCCCATGACTTGACTACCCCAAGCCCACCTTCCATAGGCCAGGGGCTGGCGACTAGCACCAAAGGCGTTAATCCCGATAACTGGGAAGGCTTTTCCCTTTATAAAAGTAACAAAACAGCACAGAGTATAAGCGGAAGTAAAACACTATGTACAAAAAAGAAGTACTGAAAAATAAATGGGCTATAATACAAACCCAATCGAAAGTACAGCTACAACTCAAAGAAATTACAACAAATACAGGCATCTGGAAGAAGATAGAAGCAGCTCCTGAGTCATCCTTCTCAGATCCTACCTGAAGGGTATGTACAGATAGCGCTGCTCCTGGATCGTCCACCACATATCCTACCTGAAGGGTAGGTACAGATAGCATAGATTCTGGATCATCCAACATATATCCTACTTGAAGGGTAGGTACAGATAGCCTCCACAACGCTCTCGCCCATCAACCTCCTCCGAGTGTCGCCTCGTCGTGAAGTACACCACCAGATACTATCTCGTCGTGAGGTCCACCTCCGGGTACCATCCAGTCCACGAACACTCGGCCTCTGTCTGCGCTGCCCGTCATCTGCAACCAACACAATGAGGTGCGGGCATAGCCCGTGAAGGGGTGAGTATAACGATACTCAGTAGGGACCCTGAGACCCTCAAGGTCTCACTAAATCCAACAATGATAACCACAAGTAAGATCTCAACAGATAACCTCGACTTAGGTATATTTCTATACATATACCCAAGTTATCAAGTAACCCATCTCAATAATGAGGAAACACAAAGATTATTAAATCAACAGATAACCACTACCCATGTATATGCCTATACATATACATAAGTTATCAGGTGACCCATCTTAATCATGAGGTAAACACAAAAGTCATAGACTCAACTCAACTAGGATTTTAATCATGATGTCGATACCACGGCTGCTGGAGAACTCCTCCTCTGTCAAGTACAGTGGGCTCGCTGCTACAACCAAGCGCACCCCACTAACATTAGACTGCTGTAATACTCCACCTGTCGAGTACTATGGGCCTGCTGATACAACCAAGCGCTTCCCACCATGGGTCTTCCGCTACAACCAAGCGCTCCCCCTCATAGGCTCCAGAGGTATTCTTTCTGTTTAGTACCGCGTGTCTGCCACTACAACAAATCGCTCCTTCGCCATGGGTCGGCCGCTAAAACCAAGCGCTCCCCACTGGGATATCCGAAACACACAGAATCGATAGATCAGCAGTCGTCAAGTCTCAGTCAGCTACTAGGTCTCTACACACTACTAGCTCGTCACCGAGAGGGTCCGCTCCACGAGCTACCGGTCGATACTCCAAGTATCATGAAGTTCCATGGAGAAGTATCTCAAAAAACCACCACGTCATAGGGGTCTCAACACAACAGACGACGCGTCAGTCGGACGCCCGGTCTGTGAGTTACTAGCCTTTTCGTCCCAAGGGCCCGGTTGGTTTCGTGTGCGAACCAGCCCGGCCGTATCTCGACTGTACCCCGAACCCTCATAGGGTATGCTCATAGGGATTGTTTCTCAACTTGATCACCAACGCTGCTGACGGTTCGTCAAATGGACGTCCGATCTGAAAGTTATCAGCTTTTCCGATCTAGGGGCCCGGTTGGATTTCGGGTACAATCCAACCCGGCCACATTCCAACAGCAACCAAAACTCAATCGAAGTATTCCAAAAGTTCCATCTCATCAAGTGGAATCCAACAAAGTCGACGGCACGTAAACCGGATGTCCGGAGCTCAAGATATAAGTGTTTCCGCTCCGAGGGCCCGGTTGGTTTCATATCCGAACCAACCCAGCCATACTCAAAGTTCTCTGAAACCTTGAGTGTGGAATACCTAAATGATTGTCTTGATCCAAGGATCCCATCGCAGCTAACGGTGTGTCGATCGGAGGTCCTCAGCCCAAGTTATGGGCAAAAAACCAAAAGATGTCCGGAAGTAGGGGGTTCGGGCCCGGTCCGACCCGGCCTGATACACCCTGGGTTGACCCAAACCGGGTCGACCTGACCCGGGTCTGGGTTCGGCCTGCTTGGGCGCGGCCCTGACCGGTGGGCGCGGCCCGGCCTGGGCGCGGCCCGACCTGGCGGCCTGGTCTGGCCAGCGAGCCGGGCAGCTCGACCGTAACGGCCAAGAGACGAGGGGGGGGCACGCTACCCCACCCCCCCCCCCCCCCCCGCCCCATTGTGAAACCGTGGCCCCAATGAGGGGGGCCACTCCTGCTGGCCAGCCGGGGGTTACGAACCCCTGGCTCCTCACTTGACAGGCCGGCCCACTCCAGCCGGCTGCTGCCGGCATGGCCGGTCCCCCTACTCCGATGACGGCGGCGCGGAACCGGCCATCGGTCCCTACTCCATCGTGGCCTATGGTCGCGGCCTTGATCCATCTGGCGCGTCGCGACGGCGCCGCGCCCCCTCCATCGCGGCCCTACTCTGGCCGTTGTTCCTTTTTGGTTCTCCGACGCAGAGCAACGGCGCCGCCTCTTGTTCGTCCTCAACGGCGCGGCGCCATTGCACCGTGCTTCATCGGCCAAACTCATGGCTTCCACGCGGTGTAACGGACCATGCCACCTTACATGTGCTGCAACAAAATCAAAAAACCAAGGGGGAGGAGGTTCGGTCGTGTTCGTGTGGTTCGAACTCCTCCCGTTATTGTGATAACAGGCGGCCCAGATTGAAATGAAAAAAGGCGGTGGAAGTAATCACGAACCAACAATTAAATTAATCCCCTACCTCGAACGTAGTTGAACAAAGGTTCGTCGTGGAATTGCATGTCGCCGAAGAAGGCGTCACAGAAGGAGGTTCGTCGCGTCGTGGAGAAAAGATTCATCGGCATCGCGTTGTCAATCTCCGAGGATCCGGCGTTATTGTCGACCTTCGTCGGAGGTTGGCATTCTTCGTTGGCGGCGGTGCGTTCTTCACGTTCTTTGTGTTCTTCAACGAACGGGAAGAACTTCAAGGCTTAGAGCTTTTTATACCATCCTTTCACAACCCAACATCTCTAATAAAATAAGAGTTTGTCTTATTTTATTTCTCAAGCAATGCGTTTTGAAATTTAAAAAAAAAAGAATCAAACAATTAATTGAATTAATTGCAACGTTTAAACCGCCCAAATTAATTGAGGCATTTCATAAAAAGAAAAACGCAAGGGTTGACTTCCACTTAATAGGGGTGCGGGTGCGTTACCTTATTAAAGGAGGGGGTTTAGGAAGAAAAGAAATGGTGGGGATCATGTGGGCCCCACCTCAGAAATATCCTACCTAGTGGGTAGGATATTGTGGGTCCCACTCCAATCACTTAGCTTAAGTTAAACAACTTTAAGTAAAATAAAAAATGGTCGCACCATTTTTATTTTTAATTCTTTACTTAACACAAAAATTTAAAAACCACACCCGAGTAAACGTAACTCCGGAAAAGGTGTTACTAAGCAATTACATGCGCTGCGATTCCATCAGTGCCCTCAGATTTCGATTCCGAGCACCGGTTCAAAAGTCAGAAAAACCATCTCGTTCGTTCACTGAACGTACCCAAGCTAAACTTCGGAAATTGATTCTGGGAACACCGGACCTCGGAATCAGGTGCCGTTAGAAACTGTGTTCTTGTAAAATCCCAAATAACATTAAGAAAAAAATTTCCATTGATTTTTACGGGTCTTTACAATGCTGTTCTTAAAATTTAATATTTTACAAAATTCTATATGGGTCTTCTCAATTCTTTATAAAATCATAACCATTCCATCAATTATTTACACCTCTTCGATCCATATAGTATGATCATACCCTAAAAAACATTCTTCCCAACATCTTTACAGATTTTTTGAGGATATTTTATCCCTAAAAGACCAACTATAAGTTCCTTAATAAATTATCTAAATGTGGGCTCTTGAAAGATAGGTAGTTGTAATACCTGATGTCTTTCTATCTATTTATTCATATAGTGCCTCTATATCTATGGTGTTTATAACAATTTACTATCTTTAGTATCCTAAATATTATATAATGTTAAAATTATTATGATCTTCCATTATCAACCCTCTTTGCATCAAATTGACAGTGAATATAACATACCATTCAGTACATAAATATATATTAATTCAAAATGGAAGAATATTCACTATAAAAATTTCACAAAATCATGATAGGACCGTATAGGTTTAGTTTCTTTAGAAACTGGGACACATTAACCACTGGTCTGTAATACAACTACATTATCACTTGCATATACCTTCATAACAAGAGCCCTTTTTGACATATCTTACATAATATCCTTCTTCATGACCTGGGGAAAAGAAATGTTAGAAATGGTGATCTCAAATACTTAGTAATGTTAAATAAGGAGATATCAATTGTATCATAATCATAACACATAATAACATAACATTTGAAAATCTTATCCTACATAAATAAAATCATGATAACATGTCATGGGATAGATCCTAAAAGTTCATAAAAATTAATGACCATAATCCCAAAATTCATCAGATGAGACATGAAATTTTGTGGAATACACATAAGAATGTAAAATTATTTCATATTTGTCAAGGATCATTCCATGACCATCATAACAAATAAATTACATTACTAAACTATGTTCACTCCTTGTTCCAGCATAATATTATTGAACTGGGATCATTTCTTATTTCGTACCTATCTATCTCATGAGATATAAATCAATACCTAATGCATTGGATGTAGATATATGTCTCACCCATCTCATAATGAAATAATTATTATGTGTGCCAAAAAAACATAAATCATTCATCATAGCATTTACCAAATAATGAAATGAGATTCTTAATCATCAATATATCATAACATAAATCCATGTAAAACAAATGGATTTCATAAATATAATTCGATCATAAATGTAATAAAATAATTGGTACAACATGGATAGTATTCATGAAACATAAAACTACTTAGTAATTCCATATTTTATGGAAATTAATTTTTATAGAACACATGAAATTAATTCTTGAGGAATATATCCTTTCTTCTTTAATAACATTTTATTTTCTCAAAATGTCATGTAACTTTAAAAGAAAAAAATATTTGAAAATAAAATTGAAATATTGTAAAGGAATATTCATGGAAATAAGGTGTTATAAGAACATAAAAATTTGTTAATGTCATATAAGGAAGAAGAAAACATTCTTATAGTACATTTTTTGGAATGTCAAAAGTTACCTCATATCGAATATGAAAAAATATTTCTTTCAAACCATTTAATAAAAATTAACCAATTTTTTAAATTGACATTAAACAATTGTATAAGGATAGAAGGAATATTTTTAAATATATGTTTTGGAAACATGGACAAGGATGATAAATATACCCTAGTTTATATTACATATAAAGAATCATCTAGAATAATGAGACTGCAAAATTATCTCGTACATTAGGTCTGATATCCTTTCTACGTATCTGAAACACCAGTATAATGATTTAAATAATGTAATTGAGCTATTACAGAATCATATACATTTTTTTGATATCATATATGATCATATTATAATCTGTTTAATAACTTTTCATTATTTCTCATTATTCAGGTATAAATGACTTCATATTCTAATGCATAGTTTGCCTAATAAGTTCTGATTGTTCTTTATAAGTTATAGTCATATAATTCCCTTAATAATATTAATATAATATAAATAATATTTATTCATTATATCCATTTATTCTTTAATGGACATCTTATAAAATGAAACACACTGTACCGTCGATATGGTTGGTCATACGTACCCACGAGCGATGATATCATTCCTTTAATTATGAAATGGTATAGAAGTTAATGGTATGTATATTTATAATGAAAATATAATTTTTTTAATAATAATATATATTCATTATCTCATTAATTATACCCATATAAGTAAATTGTTAGTGAAAAATATATTACACTATGACGTGAAGACGGTATGCCATATGTATGCACGTGTAGTGATTTCATTTTTCATGGGACGAAAAGAAGGTGGAATAAGGTTATTCAATAACCATTATAAAACTCAATATATAGGTGATAATGAAGTTATTTATTAATATTGGAATTAAAGTAAGAGGAAGTAGAGTATGAAAGGATCTTGAGAGAGTCGGTAAATGATATTACCTATTCTTCAGCGATCTCACTCTAGATCTCCTCTAGATGGAAATAAAGATGGAATTTAGAGAAAACCAAAACCTCTAGAATTTGATGAGAGATGTTGATAAGGGAAATGGTTAGGTTATTGATGAACTTGAGGCTAAATTAGTTATCATGAAATGAAGGATGAGGTTCCCTGTTATAGTTGGGGATGGTAACACCTTTGGTATTTCCATAATTATTAATTTATAAAAAATACAAACCACATCCAAAATCCTTAAAAATATATACTTTTTAAAGATGAGGTGAGATAAAGTAGTAATACCTTCAGAAAAACATTTTATACTTGTTTTTAGGTAAATTTATACCTTATAAGTTTTATATAACACATAGTTGTTCTATTTTTTTAATTAAGGTAATAAATATTTCAGTACTAAAAGTGTGCAATATTTACAAATTTCATGGCAATTAGACCTTCAAGGAATAATTCAGGAAATTTTACACCTTTTTATAATAATTTAATATTTTAAAATATAATTATTTTTAATTAATTTTAAAATACATTATTATTGATAAATAATCATTACTGTCTGTTTTGATACTATCAAAGTAATTGATTATTAAAATTATAAATATAAAAAGTTAACTTAAAAGAAATGTTTTATTATATTCATAATATTTAAAGGACCTCTAAACAATTCATTGGATATATTAAATATCCCAAATTATATTTATTTTATTATTTTTAATAAAATTTATTTATTATCTCTATTAATAAAATAATTACATCTGTTTTGTGTAATTATTTAGCATAATTTTTTGCTGAATAAAAATTAATAAAAATAATATGACTCATATAAATCACATACATTTCATAATAATACTGATATTAAAAAATTTTTCAAAAAATTTATCCACTAAAAATTTTATATTTATTAAAATATGAATGTGACAACATTACCATCACTTTAAATAAAATATTATAAGTTTCATAATCATTTCCACAAAGATACAATTGGTTAATACCTCATCTAATGGATAAATATGGTCGACATATACTTGACCCATAATATTTGGTCAACTATTCTTTTCTTTTAAATGATTTTATTCTTTTAATAATAAATATATTATTGATTTTTAATCAATTAAATAATTTACGTGTCATTCATGTATAAGCTATTAATAGAATTATTTATTTCCTAAAGATTAAAAATATATTTTATGATAGATAAAAACTTCTTCAATTTCAAATGTTTATTTATAGTTTAATTTATCTTCTGTATAACCTTAAACTAAAAATTATATAGTTATTAAATTTTGAGTAAGACATGTTTAAATTTTCATTAAATAAAATAAATTAAATGCTTTAACATCATCCAAGTGGCTTCCAAAGGATACCATTTCTACATAATGATAATTTAGGTGAAAAAAAATAATATTATTATATTATTACAATTTTTAGGGTAATTTTATAACATTATTTTTACCATTAATTATGTGATTTACCCTTTTATTGTATTAATAAAAATTTATAAAGTTACTACTCATAATTACCAAAAATAAATGAAATATATTTACTTAATTTTAAAATACTATTTCAAAATAAATATTTCATTTAAAAAAATTCAAAACATATAATTTAGAGTAATTAATTTGAAATTTATCTCATTGTCATAAATATAAAACAGGTTTTAAAAGTTAAATGTTGCAAAATATTGAAGTGTTTTTATAAATGAATTCAAAGAAAAGTTTATTCCAATGATCTACATTATATTAATTGAATAAAACATAATATATTTATAATTTAAAACCATTCAATAATATAATTTAACCATACAAATTATTTTTATGAAAAATGTAGTTTTCAACTAACAATTAGTACATTTATGTATTTTTCAAAACATGAAAGTTATCAGAAAAATATAAAAAAAATCATCCAATGAAAATTTTTATATCCCTATTAAAAAGAAGACATTCATGTGATCATATAAAATTTATTAATTTTTGATAATTTATATTTAAAAAGGGTTCTCCATTAAAAGGAGATAAAATTACCCTTTTGAAACATATTGGGTTTTATACATAAAATCGAGTTTATTCAAAACTGATGACTAAAATACATATCGGGTGAATATAAAAAATTATTAGATATATAAAATCTGTATTTCATTAATTTAATTTACTAATTTAAATTCACTTAATTTATTAGTACAAATATAAAAATATTTCTATTAAATTTAATTGGTTTATAATTTTCATAAATAATTGGTAGCTAAAGAATTCAACATCCATTTGAATATGTTATTTATTTATTCCCACTTACCTAACAATAATGTTATAATGGTAATTTTATACCAAGGGTGTCTTGTGGTTCTTTTAGACTCTAGATTTCGTGTTATGCATGCTATTCAAGAATTTAAATTATTTAAAGATAATAATTCATTAAAAAATCAGTGTGCTTCATTCTACCCCCCTTAAACTGAATTCCTCCCTCAAAATTCGTCGCCTAGTTAAAAATAGTGGAGGATTAATTTGCCTCATCGCATCCCCATGTTACCATTTAGCTTTCTAAAATTAGTGTTTCCTTCATAAAACTATAACCATGTAAGTGTTTTTCTTTCGTAGAATATTTCTGTTGTGATCCTGAATCTCTATCATTTGTACTTTATAAGAAATATCCTCCTCTATTGGTATGACTTATGTGTTTTGTTCATGGTAATTTCCAAGTATTTACTTTTTCAAGGGAGATACAAAAGACACAAAATAAAATGAGAGAGATTTGTGGGAAGCACAAATCGGTAATATACCTTCCAAACATGATCTAGAATTTAAAAAGGACATATATACCTAGGAATAAACTTCCCATTACTTCCAAATATCATTACACTATTCAAGGGAGATATTCATAGAATCCCTTTATCACCCACATCAAACTCTAGGTATTTTTGTAAATTATTAGAATAATGTTTTTTTCGGAGTCTAAGATTCTCTTACGTGTTGTTGAATAGATCAGACCTTCTCTTCCATTTCGTCAATAAGATCTATTCCTAATAGAATTCTTTCCCGAACTTCATCCAAGAAATTCTGAGTTCTACACTTCTTTCCATATGGGTCTTCAGAAGGATCTATCTGAATACTATAGTGAATGATATTTTCCCAAGAAAATTCCACTAAAGGTCTGTGTTGATCCTAACCACATTTGAAATCTATAGAGAACGTTCTCAACATGTCTTGTAGGGATTGAATTTTCCCCTAAGACTGGAAATATTTCTAAGGATGATAAGTAATGATGAAACAAAACACTGTATCCAGAGACTACTGAATACTTCTCTAGAACATTGAAGTAAAACATGGATCCCAATTAGATATAATGGAATGCGGTACTCCCAGAAATCAAACCACTTCATTTATATATATATCCTCCCAAGATGGCCAAGAGTGAAATCTTATATAATAGCAATGAAGTGTGCCGACTTCATAAGATGATAAATTATAACCCTTATAGATTTATGGTCTTTAGATGTTTTGGGAATTCCACCAACAAATTCCATATTGATGTTTTCTAATTTCGGTTCTGCTATGTGTAATAGTTGCAACATCCACATAGACTTCCATCACTCTGTCTTAACATTCAAATAAACCAAGCACTGATAGAAATATTCAGAAACATCTCTTTTCATTTTATCTTATTAGAAATACTATTTCAGGTCCCTATACATATTTTTGCTTCTGGATGAATAGATAACGATGAAATGTGAGCCTCAACCAACATCTCATTTAATTCAAGAATGGGAGGAATGGAAACATGGTTCTTGGACCATAGTATTCCATCAAAATCAATGTCTAATTTAGAATCATTTATCACCTCCTTTTTATCTCCACGCCTTCTTCACACACCTCCTTAATCTTCAATTGTATGGATGGTTTAACATTCATTTAAAAGAAAAAATATTTCTCACATTCCTTTAAAATTTCAGGATCTATCCTTCAAAAATATATAAATTTTAGATCATTTATGATCCTCATCATGGATAAGATATCATGGTCCTTTCTAATCAAAACATCTATAAACTTTTTCACTTTCCCAGGGTGGAAATTTATTGAGCAGTCATATTCATATATCAAATCCAACCATATTCTTTTGTTTATACTCAACTTGTTTAGTGGGAAATTTTTATTAAAACATTTATGATCAGTATTAATATCACTCTTTTCCTCATGGTTTTTCAAAGGTTTTGGGGCATAAGATCTTGCAATATTGTTTTAAAATAGAACACATCCCAACCCCATCTTAGATGCATCACATTAAACCACAAACATTTCTCCACTACAAGTCAGCATGAGCATATGTGAACTTGTTAACCTTCTTTTTTTCTCATTTAATGTATCTTGACATTCCTTCATCCACAAAAAATAACTTTTTTCTAAGTAAACTTGGTGAGTATATTATATAGTAGTGAAAAAATCACAAAATTTCAATAATATCCTACCAAACCCAGAAAACATCAGATGATAGTTAATGGAGAAGGTCTGGTACAAATTTCAATAACATATGTTTTAGCTAGATCCATTGATATCCCATATCTTGAGATTATGTGACCAAAATGAAACATTCTGAAGCCGAAATTAACACATGGTAGTTTTTTCATAAATATTCTCTTTTCTCAGGGTCTTAGCACATTTCATAGGTGATATTTATTCTATTCCCTTATCTTTGAATATACTAGAATATTTTCCAAATAGATTACCACAAACTAATCAAGATATTCATTAAAGACTGAATATGTTATAACTAGGAATATAGAGGGGGTATTAGTAAGACCAATATTCATCACTATAAATTCATAGTCTCCATACCTTATACTGAATGTCACCTTTGGTATATCTTCCTTCTTGGACCTTAATTGATGATATCCTGAATGAAGATCAATCTTGGAAAAGTATTGAGATCTTCATAGGTATTCAAATAAGTTATCAATATTGGGAAGAGGATATGTTTTCTTAATAGTGATCCTGTTATCTTCTCGATCATAAATACAGAGTCTCATTGATTCATCTTTCTTCTAAACAAACACAAATGGTTCATCCTAAGGTGATGCACTGTGGAGTATGAATCCATTTCCAAAATCCTGTTGGATTTTCTTCTTCAATTAATGAATCTCAATTGCGTCCATTCTATAAGGTGTTTTTGAAATGGGCGAAGCACCCGATATGAGTTCATTTAAAAACATATCTTCATGATTTGGTGGATGACTTGGAAATTATTCTATAAAGACATCATCCAAATCATGTACAATGGGTGTATTAATAATGGTATGTTTCATCTCAAACATTTGAAAAATAAAACCGTCATTTATGGGAATAATTAACCAATAATATAGAGGAAATTTTCACTATAAGGGAATACTCATCCTTGTATCTGTAGATGATCATAGATTGATCTGGAATATGAAATGTGACTTCCCTTCCTTATAAATTGGTACGAATTACATATAAAGAAATCCAATCCATTCAATGAATCACATAAAATTCCACTAAAGGAATGATCATATGATTTTTAGGAATCACAATCCCAAAAAAATCAACTATATAAGAATTATATTCCTTTTGATGTGATTGTTGTTCAATTAGTAGTTGTCATAGAAAAGTAAACTTATTATTATTATAGTAATATGGATATAAAATAAGAAATTTCTTTATAAATAATGGAGTTAGTGGATCCAAAATCTAATAAAACATTTTCTACTATAGAGTGGATGGTAAGTGTACCTTTAACCACTTCATTATCATATTCCAAATTATTGATTGTGATATCAAATGAAATTCCATTGTCTTTGGCCTTATGAATTTTTTTTCAATCATCATCATAGATGCCCATTGGATTTGGGAATTGGTTGGAGTGATTCACGATTTCCTTTAACCTGTATAATTGAAGTATAGGTGGTTCATTCAGTTTAGCCTATTTTCTATTTTCATAAGTAGATATCTCTTTTCCATCAATTTGGAATTTGACTACTTGATGACCTTCTATCCCACACATAATACATTTGATAGTCTCTTTATGGAAATTTCCTCCATGTTCCATTCAAATATTTTAGGATAAGATGAAATAGTTATTCTTTTCAGTGGGGTATTTATATTTTCACTTGAATTACATTTTTCTATTCTTATCAAACCCATAGTGCTGATGGGTTACTCCAATCTACATTTTAAACTAAAGATAGAATCAAATGATTTAATCATAGCTATTGAAGTACATTATGGATAATTCCCTTCGATGACATGGTTTTAAGCCATGAAAGAATCACTCAATTTTACTCTTAGGTTAGATAATAATTCCAAAAATATAACTTTCATTCCTTGTAAAATTTTCTTCGTAGGTACAAATGCATTCATCATCCTTTTTGATACATTTAAAGATCTTCTAATCCATCTTTGTTTGAATAATACGAAGAATTTACTTATTGAAAAAGAAGTTCTTGAATTTGTCCCATTATATTGATTCAATTTCATTTCTTTACCGCATATTATTGATAATATTCCATCATTGATCAGATTCACTATGAAAATAATACACTACAAAGATGGATTTATCATGTTCTTGACATTGGAGAATAAAAAATATTTTTTTCTATGGTAATAATACATTTTTATCTCATTAGTGGATTAGAATACCCATGAAAAGATGGTGAACATTGCCCTGTAAAGACTCAATAGAATGTTATTCCCTCATTTGTTCATTTGTATGTCCTTCAAGATTAATAGTTGAATAAATTTAAGTGAACATAGAAACAATGTTTTTCAATCCATCTCCCACAAAATTCAGTTTCTCATGATGACAATAATTGCATTTCCCATTGTAATTCAGTAATAACATGATTCCTCCAGGTTCCATCCACTAACTAAAACCATGAATCATAGTATGAGAAACATTAGTCATAATAGTACAACCAGATAATAAATAATTAAATTTAAATTTAGAGAATTTTATGTTTTATCAATGGTTATTCATGAAAATTTCTAAAACAATATGATTGTAACCAACACATTGGAATATGTTTAAAGATCTTTGTATGGTTTACTCATCCTAGTTTCCAATGTTAAAATATACCCTTCCTCTAATCCCAACTATAAAAACCATTACCTTACATACATATACATGATTCAAAATTGAATAACATTCATAATAAAAATATAACAAAACCATGAAAGGACCAGATTGGTTTATTATATTTAGAAACTGGGAAACATAATCAATTGGTTCATAAGACATCTACATTATCTCACACTTATTCCATCATAACTAGATTCCTTTTATATATACCTTAATTAATACCTTTCTTTATGATTTGGGTAAAACAGACATAAGGAGGGGTGAGCAGAGATGATCAATAAGGGTAAATAGGTAGATATTAATCAAATCATAATCATAACAAATAATAACATAACATTTGAAAATATTATCCTGCATATGAAATATCATGATATCATACCACTAGATAAATCATAAATGGTCATAAAAATCAGTGAATATAATCCTGGAAGTAAGAACATATGACATAAAATTTTTTGTCAAACACATAAGCATAAAAAATCATTGCATATTAGTCAAGGATCATTTCCAAGACCATCAAAATAGACAAAGTATGTTACTGAACCGAGCTCACTCCTCATTCCAGCCCTGTATTACAGAATTGATATCGTTTCAAATTCTAGCACTATCTATCTCTAGATATATAAAATTTACCCAAGGAATTGTAGGGAGATGTAGGTCCCCACATCTCATAATGAAATCATTCTTATGTGTTCCACAATAACATAAATAATTCATCATAGCATAACACCAATAATAAAATGGGTTTATTAAACATCATTCCATAAAAACATAAATCCATGGAAAAATAGATTTTACAAATAGAATTCCATCATAAACATAACAAAATCATTGGAATATTAGGTATATTATACTAGAAACATGACCCCATTAATGAATCCAATCTTAGATAGAAAATTATTTTCATAGAACACTTGAAATTATTTCTTGTGGGAAATATCTTTTATTATTCAATATGTATTTCTTTTCTCAAAATTACACTCAATTTAAAAAGAAATGAATTTATTTGAAAATCAACGTGAAATATTTCAAAAAGGCCTCATATAAATAAGGAATTATGAAAGCTTAAAAATCCATTCATTTAATATAAATTAAAAGAAAAGATTCTTCTTGTATTTTTTGTCAGAAAGTTCAAAAGTACCTCATTTTAAAAATTAAAAAATATTCCTTAAATAACATTAAATAAAAATTAATTAATTCATAAAGTTGAAATTAATATTTTTAGAAGTATAGAAAGAATATTTCTGGAATAAATTCTTAGGAAACATGGACATGGATGATAAATACACACCATTATATACATACGTATTTACAATGTAAGAGAATAATGAGATTGCAAAATTATACCATAACTTAGGTATTATGTCCTTTTTATGTATTTAAACCACCTGTATACTTATTTATATAATTTCATTCACATATTCCATAATCATATCCATTTTTATGATATCATATATGACAATATTATCATCTATTTAATAATGTTTCATTATTACTCTTTATATAGGTATAAATGACTTCATTTTCTTAGGCATGTTTTGTCAAACAAATTCTGATTCTTATTTATAGTTTATATCTACATCATTTTCAGTATTATATTCAAAATTATATATCATGTTTATTCATTCTATAAATTTATTTTTTAATGGATATCCTATAGAATGATTCACATTACATCGTATAGACGGTTGGTCGTACATATGCATGAGTGATCATATCGTTCATCTCATTATGAAACGGTATGGAAGTGGATGGAATAAATATTGTTCCAAAATAAGTATCAAGTTATAATAATCATAATTAGTTATTATTTCCATCATTATACACGTCAAATTATAGTAGTGGTGAAAAAAATTACACCATGTTGTGGAGATGGTAAGACGTGCATACGCATCCATCGTGATTTCGTTTTTTTGGAGGTTTAATACACTGTAGAATAAGGTTTTTCTATAACCATAATAACATATTAGTATATATTTGATACTATACTTATTACTAAATTTTTTATACAATGTATAAAGAGTATGTAGATGAAGAAATGTTGTTGAGAGATTCAGTAAAGGAGATTTCCTCTTCTTCAGTGTTCTCCCTCTAGATCTCTTATTAAAGGCATTAATGTTTTTCTTTTGAAAAGACAATAACCTATATAACTTGACTATAGATTTTTAGAACATATATGATAATTTTGTGGAAAAATTTATTTCTCAATGAGTTATGATGAAATGAGGGAGGGGATTCTCTTTTATTATTGATGTTGGGGGACCTTTTGAATTTCTCAAACTATTAATTTATAATAATTCAATAAACATCTAAAATTCTTGAAAATTATTTATTTTAGAATATTGTATGAGATAATGTTTTAATCTCATCAACCAATAAATTTTATACATGTTTTTATGTCCATTTAAATATTCTCATTTTCATTTAACACTCAGTTATTTGATTGAATTTTAACCAAGGTAACAAATATTTCAATATTGAAAGGATGAAATATTTACTTATTTGATATCAATTATACATTGAATTAATAACTTAGAACATTTTAAACCATTTTATAAATATTCAATATTCTTTATAATGTTTTATCTTTTATAAATAATTTAACAATACATTATTTTGATAAATAATCAATAGTGTCAATTTAGATAGTTGAAAAATAACTGATTACTAAGAATATAAAGATAGCAATTTAACTTCAAAAATTGTTTTATTATATTTATAAAAGGTAAATGTAATATATAAAAGTATTGTTATATATTAATTATCCCAAATTGTATTTATTTTAATATTTTTAATAATTTTTATTTATTATCTATATTAATTAAATAATTACAACATCAGTTTAGTGTATTATTTAACATAATTATTAGTTGAATGAAAACTAAAAATAAAATACTATGATGAAGATAAATCATTTTTATTTCATAATAATACTTATATCAGAATATATCTTGCGAAAAATCCTACATTATAAATTGTTTTACTATTAAAACATAAATATGACAGCATTACAATCACTTTAAATAAAATATTCTAGCTGTCATAATTTTTTCATATGTCTAAAAATGGTAAATAAATATTCTCATGGTTGAATTTGGTTGAGATATAATCGACCAATAGTATTTGGTTAGGTTTTACTATCTATTAATGGTTATTATAATTTTAATAAAAATTATTTTATTGATTTCTCATCAATTAAATAATGTTTTCATCATTAATGTATAGGCTAGTAATGTGAATATTTATTTACAAAAAAATAAAAATAAATTTCAATGATAATGAAAAATGTATTAAATTTCAAATGACTGATTATAGTTTAATTTATCTTCTATATAACCATATATTAAAAATAATATAATTATTAAAATTTGAGTAATACACATTAAATTTCCTAATCTCATCCAAGTATCTTCAAAAGGATAAAATTTCTACCAAAAGATTATTTAGCTCAAAAACACACATCCAATTATATTAGGGTATGTTTTAGGTTATTTTTATAACATTAGTTTTACCCTTTATTATGCAATTTACACTTTTTACTGTAATAAAAAAATTATTAAAGTTGATATCCATAATACCCAAAAATAAAAAATATATATTTACAAAATGTGGACCTACTAATTCCAAATATGGAATAAATATTTTAAAATTCAAAACAAATAAGTTTTAATAATTAATTAAAATTCATCTCATTGTTGTAAAGAGAAAATGAGTTTTATAAGTTATAACATTGACAAAGATTGATATGTTTTTACATCTAAATTCAATGGAAAATTAATTCCAATGATCTATATTATATTAATTGGAAAAAATATAATCATTTACACTTTAAAACCGCAAAATATTATAATTTAATAATAAATGTATTTTGATGAAATTTTTTTTTAAATTAAAATTTTGTATTTTTTTATAGTCATTGAAACATGAAAGATATCATAAATATACCCACAATTCATCTAATTTAAATTTTTATATCCTTATACCAAAGAATATGTTTATTTTGTCATATAAAAATTATGAATGAGTCAAAATTGTAATTTAAAATTATTTTTCCCTTTAACAGGCATTAAAATTACCCATTTGAATAATATAGCTTCTTATACATTAAACATAGTTTATTCATATCATATTTAAAAAATATATATTATGTTAATATCAAAAATATTTTATTAAATGTATAACATATATATTTCATTAATATAATTTTCTTATTGTAATTAACATAATTTATTAAAACAAAAATACTAATTTCCTTTATATTTTATTAGATTATATTTTTCCTAACATATTTGATCAAAAGAATTCACCCCATGTTTTCATAAGTTAGTTATTTATTTCTGCAAACATAACAACTAAGTTATAATGGTCATATTATAACAAGGTCATCTTGTGGTTCATTTAAACTTTTGATTGCATTAAATTCATGCTATTCAATATTTATAATTATTTAAATAAAATGTTTCATTAAAACATTCAGGTGTTATAGTGAAAGTATTCCCTGTGAATACATACGGTATACCGTCTCTGTGTAGTAGTACAACTAATTTTCTACCACTCTAATTCATGGGTAGTTATAATGACGGGTTTATTATTTATATATGTTATTTGTGAAATAATTACCATTATATAATTGTAATAACATATATACCTTCTTACCATCCAAACTGATGACAAAAAATAATGTCTCTCGCATGTATGTGTGTACTACAACCTCTATAAAGAGATGTGATTCATTTTTCATTTCTATTTTTACACTGATTAAGGTGATTGTAGATATTAGAGATATATATGATTTATATGATATAATAATGATTATGTAAATGTGAATTATTATATTCCTTTCCTTCATTTTATTTATCAAATAATAAGAAAAATGTTCATGCATACGTATGACATACCATCTCAAGGAATGGGGTAATTAATTTTATATCTCTACCATTATAATCTCACTTTTATTTCTAGGAGACTTATTCCAAATTCACCACTAGATTCAATTATTGTGTATATACTATGAATTTTTCATGTCATTTAATTAATATAATTATTTTAATTATATTTAATATTAAATCAATGTAATTATTTTATGGTCCATATGATTCAATGATTTCTAAATTTGTAATGAATTTTTTTATCACTTTTATTTATATGGGACACATGCCTTATAAAACACATGTCATATTTGGGATGTGTTTATATTTCACAAGAATTTATTTAAAGATTCTTCTTATGAAAATTATGGACATTTAGTTGTCCATATAAATCTATTTCATTCATAGGGCTTGTAATTCAAATGTTACCAAAATGGTAAGGGATTTATGTTAAAATGTCGTTGTTCATCAAGGTTAGTTATGATTATGTTTTTAAGATGAAATATAAGGATCTGTATCTCAATAAAATTATAACTTTTATTATCATAATTTAATTCATTAAACATTAATTTTTTTATTAATTTTCCCTAACAAAAGATTTCATGAAAACGAAAATAGGTTACTAATAATAATTTAATTTATTCCTTCGTTCGGTCCAAAAACATTATTACATACTCGTTATTTCAATAATTTTTTAAATATATTTTTTATTATTTTCCTATGATTTAATAACGTAATTTTTACCCATCTTGGATTTTTTAAAATTGTATTAAATTAATCTTCTTATTGCTTCTTAAAATAAGTAATGTATATTTTTAAAAAAATAAAAGGAATGTTTGCTTCTATTTTATATGACATGAAAAAAATCAGACATCATAAAAACTCTCTTCCTTGAATATGAATTTAAATATTTTTTGGTTATTTTAAACTTAATTTTTTCCCATAATATATGTGAATTTTTATATTTTGAAGAAATTATTTTAAAATGAAGGTTATCTTCCTCAATAAATGATTCTTTTTTTCTTCAAAAATAATTTTTGATCTAATATGACATCATTTTCATGTTACGTAAGACTTATTGTGGTTAAGATCAAATGATTCCATCATTATTATTTCTCTATATGGTTTATTTTTATGATGACAAGATTATTATGAAACTCATTTCCTTTATATGGATTATACTATAACTACATATTTCTGAACCCCATTTCTTTTCATGGGTTCTAATATGAAAAATATTTTTTGGTTATGGTCCAAAAATATGTATTATTTTTATTATGTGATTTGTGGGACAAATATCTCTATCCATTTCATTGGGTAATGATTAATGTCGTATAACCTGAAGGGGTGCAAGGGTGGTTAGCCCAATATGAACAATGTGAACATGGAATATTTTCCCCAGCTCAAAGTAGGTACTTGACTGGTTATCCCAATAATAACATGTGATTAATATCTTGGTGAATATCCTAGACATAAAGTTTTATAGGCTTTTGTGTGTTCCCAAAATCCATGTCTTATTCTAATTTTTTGCTCATGTGGATTATGTTCTTTGATTCCTTTATGATTCATATCCTATGAAATTGCATTCTTTATGTCATGACTCATGATTGAGATATATGATATGAAAGGAAATGATTTATAATGATAAACATATGTTCTGATACCCTTAAGATCAAATTATCGTCATGTGATCATTACTACCTCTCTGGTTTAATATTACAGAGCATTAGATCTCACTCTTTATTATGTTTTATTTTCCCAGGTTATAACTAAAGTAATTATATATGATATCCTTAAGAATAATTCTAGTTATGTATGACTATGTGGGTTATAATTTTGTTTCTAGTGAACTAGTTTTTTATGTATCGATGTTTCCAAAGGAACTAGACCTAAATTATTCTATAATGGATCTATATATTATGTAATAAATACCCATATAATAATATTTCATATTTATGTATGATATATATTGTTCAATGTAGTTTTTATTATAGAATGTTTTAGTTAAACTTTGGAAACTGTGACGGTAAATATTCACTATGAACCCTTGGGATAAGTCAAATTATAAGATAATACCTTAAATATTTTTAACAATCATGAATTACCTATGATAAACCTAAGGTTTTATAGATTTAAAATCAGGTGTCTCTATTTCAATAGCCTAAAAATTATTTATCATGATTATGGGATTTCTCTCTATGATTAATGATTCCCACATTAAGTATTTTTGTTTTATACAATAGATAGAACCTAAAGAAATCATGTTAATGTGTAATTAAATGGACAATTAAATTATTTTCCTTCTAAATGACCAAATACAAGGGGATATAGAGTGAAAAATTTCACAGTAATGCTAAAAAACATTTTCAAGCTATGAAATATGTTGAGATTCTATTAAACAAAAAGTGGGAACAATTTTCTATTGAGTCTTCCTGATATAGTCTAAAAAAATTTCTATTGGGTCTATTGATCCACTAATATCTGAGCAATGGATCAATTACATGAAAAATATACTTTCTATTCTCCATTGTTCACATCATGAAATGCATAGTTTGATTATTTCTCATTTGGAAGGAGAAGAATATAAATATTAAAATCTTGTCAAGAACATGATGGAAAAATTTAATCTCGATTACCTAGAGTTGAATGACATTTAAAACATAGTTCATAATGAGTAATTTACTAATAATATTTGAGAAAAATCTAAAAATAATTTCAGGAGTTGATAAATTAGGATGATGAATCAATTGGATCCTATAAGGAAACCTTTACAATACATATAAGAAAATTGTTTAGCATTATCATCCAATATAATAATAAGGTTGATTTATTATTTATTTGCTTAATACTATGTATCTAATGGGTGTTACCAATAATGTATTTCAACATATATTTATAAATAATTGGATTTTATATCAAGGTGAGAATGGATACTGTATTTACCCATATGTCTCATGGTTCTGATAGGAAATTAAATATGTATTTCAATTCAAATTATAAAAACCATGGAGATAAGTATATGAGGAATTATACTCAAATTGTGGAAGGAAAATAGAGGAAATTTTCAATAGGGGACCAATAATTGTTTTAATTGAGCTAATGAAGCTCATCATGTAAATATATTATAAACTAATGGGATGAATTTTTCAAATCATATAAATAAATAGAAATCTATACAGAATAAACCACTAGTAATCTAGTTTGGGAATTCTAGGAATACGGGAACTATGCTAACCTGTTCCCAAATCCATAGGTAAATATTGATGATCTTTTTCAATGAACTCTTAATCCCTAAGACTAAGGGAAATATCATTTGATAAATATTTATGTTGAAGGGTGTGATGATGACATAGTGAACGGTACACTAACTACCCGATCTATAAATGTGCATGTCTTATTTGATTCTCAGTATACACACTCATTTATTCCTATGTATCTTTCTATGTGTATTAAAGTAACACCTGAATGATTATATGTTTAATTAGTAATGAAAACCCTTTATGGTAAAATGATTTCATATCAACTCTGTGATTCTTCTTTGGTTGGTGTTTGTGGGAATGTGTTTCCTAAAAATCTTGTCATCCTCCCACAAGTTCTGTTTGATGTTATTTTTTGAATTGAATGACTTTCATTACATAAGTAAGAAGTCAATTTACTAGGAAATAAAGTGAAATTTGAGATTCATAACTAACCAATGATGTTCTATTAGTGTGATGATAAATATTAATATCCGACGGAAATCACATCCATTTTATTTGTCTTGATTCCTATTAAAAAGGGTAATTTATCATATATGGTTGGGGAAAAACCACCTAAATGATATAACTACTATGTGGGAGTTTTTTAATTTCTTCATGAACATGTTTTTTAGTCTTCAACTAAATCATGAAGTTTAGTTTTTAATATATTTCCTGACTAGATCAACTCCTATTTTAATGAAACTATATTGAGTGTCCCAGATTTATTTACATGAATTGAAAAATAACTCCAAGAGAATCTTGAAAAGGGATTTATTCAGATAATTGTTTCCCCTTAGGGTTCACCTATTATTTTTGTTAAGAATAATAATGGATCAATGCATCTCTATATTTATTATCAAGAATAGAAAAAATAACCATTAATATTGGTAATCCTTTGCACCATATTGATGACTTGTTTGAACAACTGTGTGGAACTCAATAAATTCTCAAGATTTTACTTCATTGTGGATATCATTAGTTGAGGTTATAGAAGGAGGATATACCAAAAAAACATTTCACATACTTTTTGGACACTATGAAATTATAGTTATGCCTTTTTACTGTCACTAATTCTCTTGTTATCAACACTCATATAATGAATATAGTATTCATATATTGCCTTGATTAGTTTGTGGAAGTATTTATAGATGATATTCATATATATTCAAATAGAAATGAAGATCATGGTGATCCATTTATGAGTGTATTAAATAGTCCAGTGAAGGAGATTCTATATCAATAATTTAGAAAGTGTGTATTTTGGGTATATGATGTTTTATTTCTGGGTCAAATAATCTCAATATAGGGTATATATATAGATCCATCAAAGAAGGAATCTATTATATGTAGTGCTAGACCGAATATAGATACTGAGATCCACAGTTTTATTGGTCTGGATGGACATTATTGATGGGTTGTAATTAATTTTTTTCTTTCTCATCACTATCCAATCTACTAAACATGTTAACTCATAAGGGAGCCTTATTCCTATATACAGATTAATGTAGGGAATGATTCAAGGAACTAAATAGAATGCTTGTCAGCACACATGTTCTTACATAACCCTATAGTGTAGAATGATATGTTATCTATAGTGATACATTTGATAAGGAACAGTAATGTTTCCTCATGATAAATGATATGGTTATAGCTTATTCATCAAAATAATTTATGTTTTATGAAAAAAATTATACATCTTGTGTTTTGGAGTTAGCTATGGTAGTAGTTTCATTAATGATATGTTGGAACTTTATTTATGGATAAGGGTGTGATATATGTCCTGATCAAAAAAATTAAAGTATATATTCACTCAAAAAGAGATAAATGTGTGTTGGAGATTATTGTGGGACCTGAATATCAATTATGGATTCTCAATACAATACCACCCTAAAAAAGCAAAAAAGGTTTTTGATTCATTGATTTCTAAGGATCAAACTAGATTCTCTATGATGTGGATAAAAAACAATTTTCATTGATTTTCAATGGATGGAGGTAGAAATGTTAATTGAATCGGAAAAATTTTATCTATCTCAAATAAGTGATCAACCATATATCCATGTAAGGATTCAAGAGGTGAAAAAAGAAGATTCAAAACTAAAAAAATCCATATAAATTTTCCTGACTTCAAACATTGTTGTGATTGAGTGATATGGTTCATAAACAATGATTGTGTCCCCTCAAAACTAGTTCTGATGATGGAGTTATGAGATGATTATCATAGTACACCATTCTTTATTCATCCCAAAAGTAGAAAGATTTATTGATATTTGAAAGAGGCACATGAGACTCAGCCATGTAGGTGAGGACTCCATAAGTGCATCCAGGTGACCCGGGATCAAATCCTAGTAGAGGCATATTTATAGGGGGACTATAGCAGTACTGAAGTAGGTAATATATGGGACTATAGAAGTAATGTAGTAGGTACTGTGCGGGAACTGTAGCAGGTATTGTAGTGGGGTTATAGTAGGTACTGTTCTGGAACTGTAGTATCCAGGTCTATTCCCATGTTTGGGCCCTCAGGCCACCGATTTGGTCCCTGATTCCTTTAAGGCCTTCGGGTCAGTATGGCCTTCGATCCACCTCAAGGCCTTCGGGTCACCATAAGTGTAGATACAAATCGGACAACCTATAAAGAACAATCTCTAGAAGGAGGATGAGAAAGGAGCTTTCACCACAGTAGATGCTAAACAGATTTCAAGAATGGGAGGGTATGGAATCTACCATTGGGACAAGCCTATGCATGCATGGGAAAGCCTAGCTGAATAGCCATGCGAAGGTGGAGATCTGATTTCACAATTAACATTCTTGGGAGGAGCAGTTCCAAGTAGTTTTTCTAGGTTGTATATATTATTAGAAGCCTACAGGAAATGGATTCTTCTAAGACCTATGGTCTGTGTAAAACATAAACCTACAGGCATTTTAAGGGTTCCACCTCACCCCTTGAAAGGTGGATTATCAAAATCTAAAAATAATGATGGCCTTTGGGTCATTAGAGGATATTTGAAAGAGTAATTTGGTGGGATGGTTTGAAGAGTGATATTGAATATTTTTTATGATGGTGTTTGGTATGTAGTATTCTAAGGATAATTGAAAAAATTATAAGGTTATGTTACAACCATTGCCCATACCATAGTGGAAATGGGAAGAATCACTATGGTTTGTTTCATTGGACTCCCCAAAATGAATAAATGGCACAATGATATATGGGTTTTATTCAATCACACTATAATTTCATGATAATTCATTTCTATTATTGAATATTTATATTCATATTATCTTGAAAGGATATATATTAGGGGTGTTGTAAGGAATCATGGAGTACAACTTCCATTGTATTTAATCAGCATCTCGATGTTCTGGAAAAGTGTTCAGAAGACTATAGATAAAAAATCTATTTATGTATAGATTATAATCTTCAAACAGATGGTCTGCCTAATTGGACTATTCAAACTCTTGAGTATATGTTGAGAGATTTATCTAGGAATGTCAAAGTGAGTTGGGATTAACACCTTCCTTTGGTGGAATTCATTTATGATAATAGCTTTCACTCTAGAATTCAGATGGATCCATTTTAATTCCTCTATTGTTGAATGTATAAAACTCCAATATGTTCAAATGAGGACGAAGAAATAAATCTTTTAGAACTCAACCTAGATAAGGAAATTGAAGATAAGTTTAGTTCCATTTATCATCATATAAGGGAACATCAGAGTAAAAAAAAGAGTTGTATAGACAACCAACTAAACGATATGGTGTTTTAAGTAGGTAAAAATGTGAACCTATGAATATAAACCTACAAGAGGTTGATGAGATTTGGAATGAATGTAAATATGAGACCTTGGAATAATTATCACATCAAAATTTTGGACCATGTTAGAAATGTAGATTATTGATTCATTCTTCTATAAAATACCTCCCATGTTCATGATCTATTCCATTTATCTCTCCTAAGGAAGTATATATCTGATCATTCACATGTACTATATATATAGATCATAGCATCATAAAAATTCTTCTCTTATGCATAATATCATGTGGATATTTTTTTAATGTCTTGAATTTTCTCTAAGGTAAGAAACATTATATTTTTTTTCAAATCCTTTAAATGACTCTAAGTTTGATGCCTATGAGGTTTGAGAATGTTACAGGGGATTCTAAGGCTTGTTTAATGTCGTAACCTCCAAAAACAAGAAGTAGACTAGGTTGTATGGTTTTATAAGAACCGTTCAACCATGGGTGTATGGCTATGTGATCTATCTAATATCCTTGACATATATTTTTTGAATGGTTTTCACATGGTTATTTAAACTATTGGCAAAACCATGTCATGTTCCCCGTATAGCTGTGAATGGTGCATGGTTGCCACACAGTTGGCCAAACATGCAGCAAAACCATATACATTGTTAAAAATGGGTGAAATTATAGATTTTAACCACTTCAATTAATTAAATGAAACCCTTCATTAATTCTCATCTATTATCTAGAAGCACCTACCATTTCAACATATAAAGGTCCTTATCCCCTTTTAATGGTTTTGAATCAACTCCTTCATCTAGAAACCAAATTGATAACTAATAGATCCTACGGAAAGATAGAGGTTTTATCTTGAATCCCATGAAATAATTTCCAAATTCTTCATCACATCCATTGTTATATTTGGGTGCAACTTAGTTTTCCCCATTTTCATAGAATTTTAAGGTTTATTCAATTTATTCAAACCTTTCTCATTATAAACGTTGAAACTGGATGAGGGAAGCTCTACAAGGATAAGGTAGTTGGTCATGGCCGTTTTCCATCATTTTGTTTCATTTCATAAATTAGGTCATTATTTTATGAGTCATATTTTTATACTTTTGCATCTAATATTGTATAACAAAATCAGAATGGATCCCTCACCATGCCCTTTTTTAACCATTAAAGAAGTGTATCAACCCCTTAGGGTGATCATCTTGAGATTATGCCAACCAGTGGGTACGCCCTTCAATGGAATTACATTTCCCTTGACTTATGGAATGGAAACTTTCTTTGTGGTGTGTTTTATAGAAAATAACACGTTGATTTGACTGAGTTGGTTTGAATTAAATGAATTTACTATATTCATATGGCATTATACATCATGCAAAAATTTAATTGTCCACTTGTTTAATCATTGATCCCTTATGAAATGTGACTTAATTGGTTTTCCAAATGGAATTCATTCATAAAATAATTATGTGGAAACAAATGCCTGATTAAATGGAATTCACCTTCATTAGAAATTCAATATATGTATACCTTGATTGTTAAATTATTGGTTCCATATTTTCAAGAGTTATATAAGTTGTTCGGACTTAAGGACCCCTTGGAAGGACTCTCATTCTTTATGTTATATTTTATCAATGCTTGTTAAATATGTTGGGAAGACATCAGCTATTCTTGAAATGGAATCACCATGAATTATCTTTTTTCCCTCCAAATGAGTGATTCCAAGTCCCTAATAGAGGCACCTTGGATAATATCAATGTTATGATTGGTTGAATCATCTCATGAGAGAGACTTGAGCGCCTATGTGTGATACTAGTTACGGAGTTAGAGGTTTGATCATGTTTTTTTTACACCATGTTGTTGTGACAGTAGGGACTATATATTTGGGTCACTATAGACATACTCTTGGCATTGGTCTGGTGGGAAGCCACTCAAGAGATTCATGGAAAGTCACTCAGGATTATCAATAATGGGATAACAGTGACTATCCTAACTCTCTAAAGTGATTTTAAAATGAAATCAATGGTAAATAGTGTTTTCTAAATTCTATTTGATGCATTGATTTCTGAAATTCAGGGATATGTCCTCCACATCCAATCACAAGCTTAGGGATAGTCCACATACTTTTACCCTACTCACTTTACTACTTCAGCATCTCTTAGTTAAAAAACACCAGATTAGGCCAAAGATGATATATTAGATGATTCTCTATGTGTAACCCGATCTAATATGTTTATTTATTTAATTTGTATTAAATTTTAATTATTAAGGAACACTACATATTTATTATTTCATGAAATGGAATGGACTAGACACCATGGATTCTAGCATAAGAAAATTGTTTCTCCCACCTTTTCGGGGTGCCTAGTGTACCCTAGAAGACATTATGGATTTATGTGTAGAAAAAGGGAAGGAAGAAACTTCCAATGTTTGATATTATTTTCTATGATGATGTTGAGATAAGATGAATGAGTATGTTCTTGATATTCTAGTGGTAGATGTTTTTGTATTTTGTATTTTTTTAAACATGTTGTATATTACTATATCCCATGACCCATGCTTAGTCTTTTTTTATAACACATTTTGTACAATCACCCTTAGTTTCTTTTGTTTGTTAAATTATATTTTACACTATCTATTTATCAGGCATGTTTATGATTTTGGTTGTCTTTTCTATCTATATATTTTTATTTATTCTGTTGTTTCATATATTTATATTATTGTTATCCACTCTGATCAATGAAGACATAGTCTCCCCATGGAATTACCCAAGACCCTCATAGATAGTCACAAGCCTCTAGCATTTAGGGAGGAATCCTTGAGGTCTTGCGACCAACCTCCTCGGTGTACTATTCTGTGGAACTTAAGGTGGGACATTGAAAACTGGTATTAGAGGTTTCTTTTCTTTTTTTAATTGTTTTTTTTGATAGATAGGAGACTTGGATATAGGAATTTTGGTTGTGAACCTATTCTTGGGATTTTCTACCCCACATATAGGTAAAATACAAATTACATAGGATGGGTAAGTGTTGTTTTCACTTTTTCTTATTATGGTTTCACTTATTTCACTATAGGGTGAGCCACTTGTTTTGTTTTTCTTTTAATATTGATTATATTGGAATGGTTTGTTTATCTTTTCTCCCACTAGATGAGGATGCATTGAAATCATATATCATACAAGGAATAATTGGCATAAATTTGCATGCGTTGTGTCTTTCCATATCTATTTTCCTATTGTCATTTCATTTTCTTTATATAATTCATCTTTCTACCTTGTTTTATATGATTATGAATGTTCTAGTTCTCTCAATGATAGAACAATTTGTTTATTTGAGCAATAATACAAATTAGTGGGTTTGAGTGCTGATTTCCAATATTAGATCATATGATCTACCCTCGACCGTGGCCTTCTACACCCATCATTGGTTTGGAAGGCTAGGATACAGTTAGTTGACACACTAATTTTAATTGATAAAGTGTATGGTACCTTATGAAATTAAATTGGTGATTCAATTAACTAGATCACAATTCTAATCATGAATTAAATAACAATGAAGCTAAATGAATGAAAATGAAGTGGTAAAATTACAAGGAAAATGTGATACCTTAGTCTGACCTTATATTTATAGTGGTTTGTATGTTGTGTCTCCTTTGATCCTTCATTTTCATGTTCTTATCACCCAGAAATAGCTCTAGGAGTACGCGATGGTTTCTATAATGATTATAGGTGGTCCTTGTATTTATCCTTATTTACATATTTCTTTATCTATTATAAATTTTTTCAAACACATGGACTAAAAATATGTAGAACTATTACTTCATGAAAGACTCATGTTGATTGTTGGGATAGTGTTGATGAACATTCTCTTGAGGTGGTGGGCCATGAGCCACATGTGATTCATCGTGTATTACCCCTTGAGAAACCTCCTCATATTCCTTCAACAGATTTTGATTCTATGTTCTGTGATAGCTTCCTCCAGTTTATTGATGCCACGAATGGTGTTCCTTAACCTACCCCTTCTATGGAAGAGCTAACCCATGAGTTTCATCAGCAACATCCTCCCACCTTCTCGAGTTATGAAGGATGTTAGGCTTATGAATATTGGATAAAGTCTATGGTATCCATCATCAATAATATTGAGATTCCTCTAAAAAGAATTATCGAGATTGGGACCTACATTCTATCTGACTCTGCCATGCGATGGTAGGATGCTCTAAATCAGGATGGTCAACACCAGGGTATGGTCTGGGTGGACCTGTAGAAAGCCTTTTTTGACTATTTCTTTCCTTAGAGCTTCATAATTGATCGTATTATATAATTCATTCACCTTGATCATGGTTACATGTCAACGAATGAATACTCATCTCACATCACTAAATTGTATCATTTTGAACACCCCTAACTGGTGATGAGTTGACTGGTATGAGATGCTTCAAGGATGGGATTTCTTATGCCATCCATGCATAGGTGACTACCTTTTGGTAGACCACAACTTCAAAGATAGTCATTGATGCCCTTATCACGTAGCAAAACCTGATAGAATCATGCCATGTGAAACATGGTAGTTCAACATCCCGGCAAAATAGTCATTTATACAATGGAAAGAAGTGATGCTTCAAGGTTACACGTAGGGGTAGTACTAGACAGGATGCACACACTGATAGCCTTGTATTGTGTCACCAATGTGATAGGCTATGCCCAAAGAAGCCCAGGTGTATGGGGAACCTGATCGAGTGTCGTGATTAGGGTGGGATTGGTCGCCTCCAACGTTTCTTCTCATCTTTTCCTTCAGTGCCAACTGAGCATGGTTCTGTGACAGCACCCCCTTTAGGTGCAATATAAATGACACCTTGCCTGGAAGGAATATCATTTTCTATAGTTCATTCATGTCAATCAGGTGTTCAGGACCAAGGTAATCAGGCTTCATACATTCATTATTATCCTATTGGGCCTACTCGATCTACTTAAGAAGCATATTGGGGCCATGGTTCAAGCCATATCTATGAACTGCAGCCTATGATAGAGGATCATAGTCTAGGGCCATTTAAATTTATAGATATTATTCTATTTTCCTCTACTTTAGTATCTTCCTTATTTGACGGACGTGCATCACACTCATTTCTATCTATTGCAACCACGGAATTTCTGGTCTTATTAATCGAATACACCAGTGGTCTTTTGACCATTGACCATAAATTGGGTGTTTGGGTTGAGGGTATAAACCAGTTCAAGAAATTTCCCATGAAATAAGTGGGGTATAAATTCTTTTGGATTCTCTTCGTTATTGTAATGAATGGATTCTATGTCATTCTCTAAATGGACTGTCTTCCGCTTTATCGAGCTCGGGTGGGTTGTTATCGCTTCCATGTTTCAGTCACATTACCTAAGGGAAACACATATATCCATAAGGTAGAATGGGATATTAATTCTAGTTTAGAAGGATTCTATAACACCCAGCCTTTGTATCACATAAACTTTCATTACATTATACAAAACTGAGGATCTTTAAGGTTTAGTGTCTTGGAAACCAGGAACATAAAACATGACAACATAAATTTTTTTCTTAAACACTTTAAAGGCTTCTTCATACATGTTCATCCTATGTTCATTACTGCATCTCATAACCTGGATATATACATCAAAGGAAAGGGTGAGAAGAAGGCCCAGTAAGGGAAATAATGGAAACATTTTACATGTGAACTTGAGATACATCAATAAAGTCATGATAAATAACTTAAGGCATGAGAAAGAGATCCTGAGGCATATCATAATAAAAATAATGTGTTTCAAAACATGAAGATGTGGATACAACATTTAACTTAGAAAATCATTTCTGTATCACCAAGGTCCATCCTAAAGGTTTCATTAAAAAAATTACCAATGTTATTCACCAAGGTATCGTTTAAATGGTCATCTCTAGAGATTAAATCATTACCCAATGCATTGAACCGCTGACAGGGAGAACCCTTAATTTTCTTTTATTATCATGTTAGACACATATATAATCATAAAAAAATTTAAAAATAACCCATATATCATAAAATAAATGGGTTTCATTTCAAAATCAAAACATTTTAAAAACTGATTTTAAGACATGATCTTTATGTCCCTTTAAACCCACAGAAAAGGAAAGTGGGTTTCAAGTATGTAAATCCAGAATTAAAATAGATCATTTTGATATATATGTGAATAACCCTTTACAATAATGAAAATTGAGTATTCCCTTAATAAAATATATGATTTTGAGACAATGAGAGAGACAATTTGAGATGAAAATTCTACAGCATAACGGCAGTGTTACAGGGCTTTAAAAAACGTTTAAAAGAGAGGGGACATGGGTCAACCACTGATAAATGATCCATAAAATAGTAGAGGGAGAGAATATAATGAATATAAGAACATGGTAATGAAATTTTATATACATACCATATGAAATTAAAAACATTAAAGGAAGACAAAAATAATATTTCTCTTATGAAAATTCAGCAGCCTAACGCATCACTGAAAACATCAAAAAAATGAATTGATGAGATCAAATAGGGTCTATAATTATATGAAAATAAATAGGGCAGTATGATGGATATGTAAGATCATACCCCAACATATGAAAAGGAACATGAAAGACTTGACATGAGAATATAACTTGGAAATGAGAAGGGTGAAAGAATCCCTTATAAAAATTCGGCAGTATAACGACGCCACTTAAACATTATTAAAATGATTTGATGATGGAAAGAGGGGGTGTCTCATCATATGAAAATACAAATTAAATTAATTTGAATATAAAATAACATCCTCTAACATATGAACATGGAGTGTAAAAGAAATGACATAAAAGAGAGTACGTGAAAAGAAGGAGAGAGGTAGGATCCCTTACCTTAAAATGCAACTCCTAAAACTCGAAGGTCGGGACCTTGGTGGATTGAGAACACGTTGAGAGGACTCCTTGAAAGGTAAAGAGAAAAGAAATTAGTTGGGAAGTATTTGGAAATTAAATTAATGATGGAAAGTCTTGGTATTTATAGGATAAGTGAGGGAACAAAGCATTAATTGCCAAGGGACACCTCATCAGTGGTATTGGAAAAACCATGGGTTTTCCCATGGTATATTTACATGATATTGGCCACTTGGAACACCACATACCTAATCTTAATATTCATAAGTCTACCAGAAAGATTACATAATTATTATATCCTTAATGATGTCATTAAACAGCCGAAACTAAAAACAATATTTTCATTATTCACCGAAAATTTAACTTTCTCAGAAAAATCCCAAAAATTCACCTTAACCAAATATCGATGCTCTGATTTCAATAATGAAATTCATTTTATGAAAATAATTTTATAAATATTTTTAATTTAATTTTTAAGTAAAAAACACTATTCACTTGAAAAAACTAATACTTGACTAACAATTTCTGAAATAGTTATTTACATATATTATTGAATCACATTACTTAATAAAGGTGCCTAAATTATATTAATACTTTCTTTAAGTGAGATTACTAATCCATTTGGTCACATTACCAATCCTAAGAGTAAAATAACTATTCATAATTTACTATTCATAAAAAATTTAGTTGATCTTATTAGACTCTAAATTTCTTACTGAACATAACTGTAGAAGACCATTTTTTGAAAATCATTACACATCATTAATTATTTAAGGTTTACATAAATAATTTTAAATTTCCCCTTTTTCCAAAATTCAACAATATACATCCTATTTTGTTCGAACATCTGAAGAATTAAAAACTTCACCAAAGGAAGAAATCAAAATTTTATTTATCTCAAAGGATTACACAAAGTAGCTACGGTCTCATTACATAGCCCCTTATAACCCCAGCATATGACCTATGTGTAAGATGGGCTAAGGTGATAGAATCTGAGGGCGGATCGGCCAACATTTCCCGAGTAGTGATTTTTATAAGCTTGAACATCTCCCGAAGGCGATTCCGTTCCATCTTCACATGGTGAAGTTCGTCTTGGGTTTGGTCCAGAGCAAAGCCCAAAGGTGCTACCTCATTCCTGAGTTCCATCAGATGGGCTTCGATCGGCCTGAGACTATTGGATTGGGCCATAGAATCTTCCTTCTATATTAATTAATCAAGATCACTTATATTTATATATAATAATAGCAACATTTAGTTTCCAACGGTCATATTGACCAACAGTCATATAATAGTCGAAACCCAATGGTCTTATTTTAATTATACTCATTTTATTAAATGAAATAGTTTTGTTGAGTATAAAATCAAATAACATAAAATGTCTGGGGAAAAAATTATTCAAAATTTTGGGTCGTTACATTCTTCCCCCTTTAATAAATTGCATCCGCACAATATTAAAATTGGGCATGGAAATTTTGTTGAAAGTCCCACATCGTAAAAAGAGTCAGTAAAACTATTACATTACAAGAAAGAAATGGAAGTACAAAGTTCACCCGAGCTAACCCATACTAGGATTCCATGTAGGAAAACATGATTATGGAAGAGAAATTAAAGGGTCATGCTCTGATGGAGAGTGATAGAAAACATGATTAGGAAAAAAATTAACCACAAGAAGATCAGAAACGTAAGATGTGTTAAATGATCTTGGATTACCTCGTAGGAAACGTAACCCAACAACATTTTTGTTTTACGTTCCTTTTCATAATATTGAGGAATTCATTTACTACATAGAATAAAAACATATGGAAATATACTTACCTTCAAGTATAGTTTCATCCTTTAATAAGTTTCCACCAAGTCTAATCATTTCTCCAAACAATGAGCATTCAAAAAGACATGGTCTCATCAAAAGAAAAAGAATCATCTTCGAGAGAATCACATAATCCACATCAGAATAACTATATTT
Organism: Viscum album; assembly: GCA_963277665.1. NCBI lineage: Eukaryota > Viridiplantae > Streptophyta > Magnoliopsida > Santalales > Viscaceae > Viscum > Viscum album. Next base: position 1,003,389,500 of record OY728119.1, on the reverse strand, counting down.
TTCCCTTGTCTTTAGTCATCAACTAAAACTAAAATGGATAGTATGAGATCATATAATCCCTAAAAGGGATAATCCTTTATAAAAAGAAATGTGACTATTAATCTCCAAAATTCAACAAAAGTACCCAAAGTTCCAGAAAGACCATTTAATACACAATCATCCTTAAAATTATTCAAAATATTCCAAACTACGATTGGGACCCAAAACGCCTAAGGATTTAATCACATAAACTTCCCCAATAAATCATAACATTTATCTCTAAATAACATTGACTACTATTAATGTCTCATACTAAAGTGTAATTAACCTATTCACATATTTTCTATGCTAGGTTCATCATTTTCCAGAAATAACCCAAATCACCATATGTCCACAATAAATACATAAATTTTTAAAAAAATAAACCATTCCTCCTCAATTTTAGTCCTGTAGTATTTTATTTCCCTTAGGAATATGGTACTCTAAAAGAGAAAACGTCATCCAAAACAACCTTTATCATTTAATCACCAAATCATTTTCCTATACAAATGATATCCATTTGATAAAACATAAGTTTCCAAAATCAACTTATTCTTGATCAATATAAATATCAGGTGCATTAGTTAGTCTGAAGGGCATAACAACAAACTCATAATTCCCATATCTTGATTGGAAGGCAGTTTTTGTAAAATATCATCATTCTTCACCCTCAATTGATGATAACCAGAATAAACTTCAATCTTTAAGAAGAATTGAGTCCCACGATGTTGGTAAAATAAGTCATCAATTCTTGGAAGAGAGTATTTGTTCTTCACTATGATCCCATTGAGTTCTCTATAATCAATGCATAGTAGCATTGATCCATCTTTCTTCTTCACAAAGAGGACTGGTACTCCCCAAGGAGGCACACTTGGTCGGATAAACCCATTCCCCAAAAGGTCTTGGAGTTGTTTCTTTAATTCATCTAGCTCCACATTTTCAATCCTATAGGGTGTCTTTTACATCGGATTATATCCAAGTATGAGTTCAACGGAGAACTCTACATCTCTTTCTGGGGGAGGTCTAGGTAACTCCTCAGGAAATACGTCAATGTATTCATAGAGGATGGGGACATTTTCTAAAAGAATAAATACTTCATGAGAAACTTATTCCATTTACTAGTCTTTAAACTAAAAAGGATTTTATTTCTTAAAACTTCATTCTTAGACAATTATATTTTTCTATAATTCCTTCAAAATGATTCATAAAAATCATGTTATTAACCAAATATATACCCGAGGAGTGTCGTAACCAAGAGTGCAGCAAGGACTATTTTTGGGTACTAATTCCCATTCGAGTCTAGCTCAAAGCGGTGTTTACGGGTTTAACCCCTATGCACATCTTTGCTAGAGCCACCTCTACTTGTTCGTATCCAGATAGAGATTTATTTGTTTGGAAACCATGTACTCAATACTTCACCAAAATACCAGGATGTTTTCCTATATTTAATATTATCATTAAAAAACATTGTAATTTTTTCAAATCCTAATTTCCACAAATAAATAAACCATCCTTTGATACCAAAAATAACATCCAGCCTTTTTTATCACATAAACATTCATAACATTATACAAAACAGGGGATCTTTGAGGTTTAGTGTCCTGGAAATCAGGAACCTAAAACATTAAAACATAAAATATTCGTCTTAAACACTTGAAATACTTATTCATGCTTGTTCATCCTAAATTCATTAATGCATCTCATAATCTAGGGACGTACATCAAAGGAAATGGTGAGCAGAAGGCCTAGTAATGGAAACAGGGGAAATATTTTACATGTGAACTTGAGATATATCAATAACGTCATGATAAATAACATTAACGCATGAGAATGAGATCACGAGGCATATCATAATAAAAATAACATGTTTCATAACTTGATGATGTGGCTACAACATTTAAGTTAGACAATAATTATTGTATCACCAAGGTCCATCCCCAAGGTTTCATTATAAAAATTACCAAAGTTATTAACCATGGTATCGTTTAAATGGTCATCTCTAGAGATTAAATCATTTCCCAATGCATTGGAGCGCTATCAGGGAGCACCCTAAATTTTTCTTTATTGTCATGTGAGACATATATATTATCATCAAAAATTTCATAAATAACCCATATATCATAAAATAAATGAATTTCATTTCATAATAATTACGTTTTAAAAACAACTTTTAAGAAATGATCTTTATGTCCCTTTAATCCCACAGAAAAGGAAAGCATGCTTCAAGTATGTAAATCCAGAATTAAAATAGAAAATTTTGATATATATGTGAATACACCTGTAGAATAAATATCATTGAGTATTCAATTAATTAAATAAAAGAATTTGAGACAAATAGAGAGACATTTTGAGAGGAAAATTCTGCAGCATAACGGCTATGTTACCGGGTTTTAGAAACAATTGAAAAGAGAGTGGACATGGGTCACCCACTCATAAATGATCCATAAAACAGTATATTGAAAGAATATAAAGGATATAATAACATGGAAATGAAATTTTAAAGACATAACATATGAAATTAAAAACATGAAAGGAAGACAAAAATAATATTTCACTTATGAAAATTCAGCAGCCTAATGGTGTCACTTAAAACATCAAAAAAATGAATTGATGAGATAAAATAGGGTATCTCATCATATGAAAATAAATTGGTCATTATGATGGATATGGAAGATCATACCCCATCATAAGAAAAGGAACTTGAAAGACTTGACATTAAAATATAACTTGGAAATGAGAAGGGTGAAAGAATTCCTTACAAAAATTCGGCATCCTAACAGTGCCACTTAATCATTCATAAAATGAATTGATGAGGGAAATAGGGAGTGTATCATAATATGAACATAAAAATTAAAGTAAGGTGAATATAAAATAACATCCTCAAAAATATGAACATGGAGCATAAAAGAAATGACATAAACGAGAGTACTTGAAATGAAGGAGAGAGGTAGGATCCCTTACCTTTAAACGTAACTCCTAAAAATCTAAGGTCGGGACCTTGGGGGATTGAGGGAACCTTGGGAGGAATCATTGGGAGGTGAAAAGACTGGAACTTCATTGGGAAGGATTTGGAAATGAAATTATTGATGGAATGTCTTGGTATTTATAGGAGAAGTGAGGGGACAAAGCATTAATTTCCAAGGGACACCTCATCGGTGGTATTGGAAAAACCCTGGGCTTGGCCATGGTATTTTACCATGGTATTGGCCACTTGGGTCAACTCATACCATATCTTACTATTCATAAGTCGACCAAAAATATTACATAATTATTACATCCTTAATGATGTCATTAAACACCCAAAACTAAAAACTGTATTTTCATTATTCACCGAAAATTAATCTTTCATAGAAAAATCCCAAAATTCACCTTAACCAAATATCGATGCTCTGATTTCAAAAATGAACTCCATTTTATGAAAGTAATTTTCTCAATATTTTTAATTTAATTCTTCAATAAAAAACACTATTCACAAGAAAAAACTAATACTTGACTAGTAATTTCTGAAACATGTATTTACCTATTTTAATATATCACATTACTTAATCAAGGTTTCTAAATTATATTAATATTTTCTTTAAGTGATATTACTAATCCATTTGCTCACATTTCTAATCCTATGCGTAAAATCACTATTGATAATTTACTATTCATCAAAAATTAAGTTGATCTTATTAGACTCTAAATTTCTTATTGAACATAACTGTAGAAGACCATTTTTTAAAAATCATTACACAACATTAATTATTTAAGGTTTACATAAATTTTTTTAAATTTCCCCTTTTTCCAAAATTCATCAATATACATCCTATATTTGTTCGAGAATCTGAAAAATCACAAACTTCACCAAAGGAAGAAATCACAACATTATTTATCTCAAAGGATTACACAAAGTAGCTATGGTCTCGTTACATATCCCCTTATAACCCTAGCATAGGACCTAAGTGTAAGGTGTGCAAAGGTGAGATAATACGAGGGTGGCTTGGCCAACATTACCCGAGTAGTGATTTCTATAAGCTTGAACTTCTCGTGAAGGGGATTCTGTTCCAGCTTCACATGGTGAATTACGGATTGGGTTTGGGCCAGAGCAAAGCCCAAAGGTGATACCTCCTTCCCGAGTTCCATCAGATGGGCTTCGATCGACCTGAGGCTACTGGATAGGGCCATCAAATCTTCTTTCTATATTAATTAATCAAGATCACTTGTAATTATAGAAAATAATCACAACATTTAGTTTCCAACAGTCATATTGACCAACGATCGTATAACAGTAGAAACCTGATGGTATTACTTTATTTATACTCATTTTATTAAATGAAATAGTTTTATTGAGTATAAAATAAAATAAGACACAAAGGTAGGAAACAAATTTTATTCAAAATTTTGGGTCGTTACAGATTCAATCATACTATCCAAGGAAGTGTGACAGCCTAGATTGACAGTCTCCTTATGAGTGATCGTGGATAGTTGTTTGGAGATTTACATCATGTTTTTTAGTATTTTAGGGATATAATCCCTAAAAAATTCACTAAATTTCTACATGAGAAGGAGATTGAGTTCACCATTGATCTTATTCCAACTAAAGCACCAATGTTCATTCCTCCATGTAGGATAGAACCTATAGGGCTCCAGTAACTCAAGAGGTAGCATGAAGAATTATAAGCTATGATTTTTATCTAACATAGCACATCACCATGGTTTTCATCAACCATTTTTTCCAAAAAAAAAAGAAGATGGTACCGTTCTATTGTGTGTGTATTAACATTGATTGAACTTGCTTATGGTGAAAACAAGTATTCAATTCTTCATACAGAAGACCTCTTCAATGATATCTGAGGAGAAAATATTTTCTACAATATCAATTTGAGGTCCATCTACAATCATGTTTTTATGAGGCCATCAGATATACCACGTATATTGTTCAAATGTACATATGGGTCGTGCATGTTTCTTCCTTGTTTTTTTAGTTTAAACAACTTTTCTGAAGTCTGTATGGCTCTAAGAATAATTTCTTCAACCCATATATTTAATCGTTCATGCTAGAATACATAGATAATAATTTGTTATAGTCACACTCCATACAAGACCATGCCAATCATCCTAAGATCAGGTTCAGTACACTAAATGATCACAAGATATATGTGAAGATTAGTATGTTCTATTTTGGATGAAAAATGTTCACATTAAATTTCATAAAAAATATGATTATCAAGTATTAGTTGATCCGTATATGTTGAGTTTTGTGGTTTCCTGGGAAAAGCCTATGAATTTATTCTATATACACAGCTTCTTAAGGTTGGCTAGCTATTACAGGTGATTCATCAAGGACTTCTCATACCCAGCAGCACTGCTTTTTGGCCTGACCCTAAAATGTGTAAAATTATACTGGAATTAAGTTTGTAAGACATCTTTTAACATGTTAAAGGGAATACTCATTTCAACAATTATTATAATTATTCCTTAGTTAGGCAAAATCTATATTGTCTATTTCGATGCTTCAGGTATTGAGCTGGGTGTAGTTATGATATAAGGTGATAGAGTGATGGAATGTGGATTTATCCAGCTAAGTTATCATGAGTGGAACTATCCTATTCACATTTTGAGTTATCATCCATGGTTCATGATCTAAGATATTGGAGGAACTAATTTTGGGTGAAGGGTTTAATGTTTATACTAACCATAAAACTATCAAATACATATCCACATAGTGGAACTTGAATCTGATGTAGTGAGGGTGGGTGGAGTACATGCAGTCATTTGACATTGAGCAGGAATACACATCCGAGAAGTTAATTGTTGTTGCTAATTTCATGGGTAAGAAGACTTAGATGCAAGCCCTCAAGGCAGCAAGAAGTGAGTGAAATTGATGGAATAGTTCTCTAAGATGCTTCTATAGTTTCGGTAATGGAACGTGAGTCTTGTTATAGATTCCCTAGTAGTGAAATCATATCATATAGAATAGGTTCAGATGAGGTATTTATCAGATTTTGAAGGCCATGTTCTGTGGGAGAGCATCATAGGAGGGAACCCGCCTCCTGGATGGGTTGTGGATGAGAGTGAGACCTTCCTCTTATGTGACTGTGTATGGGTACCATATAATATACAAGTGATAATGAATGTATCACATTCCTCATTATGGGATGCCCACCCTGATATTAGTAAGATGTATAGAGACATTCGTCATTAATATTGGTCGCCATGTATGAAGAGGTAGATAGCAAGCTTCATTATGTGATGCTCCACCTATCATTAGGTGAAGGTAAAGAACCAGTGACCTACTGGACTTCTACATCCTCTCTCCATTCCTTAGTGGAAATGGAATGACATCACCATGGATTTTGTGAAAGGTTATTGAGATCACCATATGGAATCAATGCAGTATGGGTGATCATTGACAGACTGACCAAGTTGGTGAAATTATAACCAATCTAGGAGACCTTCATTATTGATGATTTAAGAACACTATACATTTGGTAGATAGTAAAAATTCATGGGGTTACTCATTATATTGTTTTGGAAAAAGACACTCATTTACGTTATGATTATGGAAAGGGATGAAAAAGGAACTAGGTTCACAAGTTCTATTGAATACTAAATATCACCCTCAGACCAATGGGTAGTCTGATCAGACTATTAGGATATTATAGGATATGCTACGAGAATGTATCCTTAATTTTGGAGGCTCCAAGATAATCATATTCCTTTGGTCATGTTTTTCTATAAAAAAATTATAGGGAACAGTTCATATGTATTTGTATGAGGCCCTCTTTGATAGATAGGGTATATCACCTCATTTTTGTCTCCAGGTAGGTGAGGTAGCTCTACATGGTCCTCTTCTCATTTAGAAGACATCATAAGATCTATTCCTTATTCAAAATCATATGGATATATCTTAGTCTAAGAATAATTCTTGTACCGATCGTTGTTGTAGACCTCTTGAGTTTGAGGTGGGACATTGGGAATTTCTACATGTACTACCCAGGTTGGGTTACAAATGAACCTTAAGATAAGTCAAGTTATTGTTGAGATATAATAGGCATTTCAAGATAGTATAGTGGGTTTATCCAATAGCATATTGTTTTTTGTTTCCAAACAGGAACCACTCCATGAAAAATGTCCTCCACATATCTCATATTTGATTTTATCATTCTAACACATCTCATTAGTTTGACCTAAATGATATTGAGTTGTATTTAGATGCATAATTTGAGGAGACTTTCATAAATATAGTTGATGAAAGCATGAATTCTCACTAAGGAAGGTAAATTCCTATGTTCTGATTGATTTGGTAACATAGATTCATGATGAGAACTATGATCAGGAAGTTGATGTGCATTCTCGGTGGTTGGAACTCTTCTCAGATGATGTTCAACTACTCTCGGAATGGTAACTCAAGGATTAGTTGTCTTAAGAAGGGGAGGTTGTAGAATCTCATATTTTTTCCAAGGTACTATCCATTAATTTTTTTTGTTTTAATTCCTCTAAATTACCATAATTTTTATTCCTAATATTTTTAAAATGGCTTTGGGGGCATCTCGGGATCGTTCAATATCATATCCTTGGAAAACAACAATAAAATTAGCATACCCAGTTTTTTTGCAACAGTGTGACCGAGTGTTCACAACCATCTGATCATTTTTAAATCCTTTATAGAGATATTTTTCATTTTTTTCTCATATTTATTCAAACTGTATAGAAAATTATATAGTATTCCCCTTATAGTTGTGAATGTCGCATGATTGGAATATGGTTTGGCCTAACCATACAACCAAACTACTTATAATGTTAAAAAGGTGAGAAATCATGTATTTTTTCCAATTTTATGAATAAAATAAAATAAAATTTCATTCTCCTTTATTCTCTAGTAGCTCATACCTTAACTAGGGATGAAGCTCTATCCTCCCCTTTTCATAGGTTTTCAAGCAACTCCTTCTTCTAGCGCTTGAATAGGTCATTGTAAGATCCTATGAAAAGCGAGTGATATGACCTAGAGTACTCTCCAATATTAATCAAGTTATTAATACCATCCATTTTCCTTTTTCGGTTCAATATCATTTTCCCCATTTTCAAGGAATGTGATGGGTTTTTGTCGATTTCTTCCAACATAGATCATTTCAATTGTTGACATTGGATGAGGTAAGCTTAACATGGCTAATGTTGGTTGTCATTACATTTTCCTTTCTTTTTGAGTTTCATAAACTGTTTCATTTTTGGTTGATCCAAACATTTCCATTTTCACCTTTAATATTGTCTAACGGACTTAAAATGGTTGTCTCAATGTGCCCTTGGAGACCTGGGCAAGTGGGGTATAAACCAATCAGGCTGATTACCTTGAGCTAATTCCAACTAAAAGTTATTCCTTTCCATGTAATTACCATTCCCATTCCTTAGAGATTGTAAAATCCCTTAGAAAATTTTTTCATAAACAATAACACCTTTATATGGTTGATATGGTTTGAATTAAATGAATTGACCAAGTGAATAAAGCCATATACTCGATGCCTAAATTTAATTGGTCATTTATTTAAGTCGTGATACCATATTCTATATGAATTGAATTATTCTCCCAATGAAATTCCTTCATAATTTTTCTTGTTGAAACAAATTATTGATTAAACGTAATTGAAACACATTAAAAATACAATATATGTATACATTTCTTGTTAAATTTTCTTTTTCGTAGTGTTGAGGGTGATACAAGCGGTTTTGACTTAATAACCCCTATGAAGGACTCCTACAACTGCAGTTGTCTTTTTTCAATTCTTTTTACATTCCTCAGGGTTGACATCATGTATGGATAATATGGGATCATTGTGCGTTATCTATTTTTTCCTCTAAATGAGTGACATCAGTTCTCTAGTGAAGACCCCTTAGATGGCCTCTATGGTATGATTGGTTTCATTATGCCATGAGAGATAATTTTTCCCCTACATATGATACTAGGTATAGACTCGGATTTTATTCCATGTTGTTTTTACACCATCCCAATGGTCTACTTAGTACATCATATATCGGTCACCATGGATGGACTCTTGGCATTGGTCTTTTGGTGTGCCCCTAAAGTGATACATTGAATGTCACCAAGAATTTTCAAGGATGTTCTAAGGGTGAATTTCCTTACTCTAAAAATATATATTAAAATGAAATAAAATTTAAATAATGATTTATAGATGAGATTTAATTCATTGATTATATAATAATGGGGATGTTTCCTCCAAACTCAATCACAAGTTTTTGTGTAATCGATATACTTTTACCATACTGATTGTACCATTTTAGGATCTATATGTTCATACACACAAGTTGAGGACAAGTCATTTAGAATGGATGGGTCTCCAATTTGAACCCATTATTATTTGTATATTTATTTAATTTTTATTTTATTGAAATTATTAAGGCGAAATGGTTATTTATTAGTGAATGGAATGGAATGGGCTAGACATCATGGCTGCCTTCCTATTGAGATTTTATCTCGAACCCTGCTCAGGTACCCTTGGTACCTGAGTATACTTTTCGAATGAAGGTATTGAAAAATTGAATCTTCTAGCTTCTAATGTTTTATTTAGTTTTCTAAGATGAATTTGGGAGTAGGTTACTGAGCTTATAGTTGAGATTATAACTATAGTAGTTTTTTTATTTTGTTTGCTTTTTCATCATGTTTTATATGCTTGTATCCTCTACCCCATTCTTAGTCATATGTGTATAACACCTACCATACATACATCATTAATTTATTCTGTTTATTTATTCATATTTTGTACTTTATCTATTTATCTTTAATGTTTTGGATTTTGGCTTCAGCTACTATCTAGATGTTCTTATTTCTTCTTCATTTTCTTATATGTATACTCTCACACTCTACTTTGATCAATGAGGGAATAGTCTGACCACAGACATACCCAATGCCCTCGTTGCCAGTCAGAAACCTCAATTGTTTTTTGAGGAATGATTTAGGACTTATGACCAACCACCTTGGGGCACTACTCAGTGGAACTTATATAAGGATGTTACATTTTGGATCATAGAAAAAGAGTTCAGATATCAACTTTTCACTTTATTACACACTTAAACATGATTTATTACATAAAATATTCAATTGATATAACATTGAATATCAAGAGTTATAGTTTATATAGGTATTAGTAAAATAATATAACAACTTACAACATCAAAAAAACATCTTATTGAAAACATCTTTTACATGACTACATCATTCCTTCGTACTTAGCATTGCATGGGATAACCAGAGGACATACATAATAAAGGGTGAGCTATAACGCCCAGTAAGGGAGTAAAAATGCATAAAATGAAGAATATAGTAAATGTTAGGAAATATTAATATCAATGGAGCATAAGAGAAATGTGAACATAAAGGCATAATATAGCATGATTAACATAACATGGAAATGTGGCAACAACATTTAACATGATATTAGCATGAGCCAAGTCTCATTGCATATAGAGCATGAGTAAACCCTCATTACACTTGAATTAAAAAATTTAAACCATCATTTCACTTTAATTATCATGATTAAACCCTCAATACACATGATGTATCATGATACTAATCTTTACCCAATTCATTGGAGCACTATTAGGGTGGACCCTTCTTAATCATTTCATTTCATTCATAATTATGCCACATAGATCATACAACAGGGATTCATTAAACATCATCATTTATTCTAGGATAAAAGAATTTTTAATTCATAAATGAATAAATATAAATGATAAGAAAATGTTCATATAGGTGAATAACCTTGATAGATAAATGGTCATGGTATTCACTACACAATGACTTTGGCTTGGAAAATCGCGGTGCAATTTCTGCAGCATAACGGCGTGTCTTAGGAATTCATAAAAAAAAATTGATGAGAGAAAAAGTGGTGTATCATCATATATAAATGAAATTTATAGTAATGGGACATATAGAAACATGTACCAACATGTGTATGAAATTTTTATTCATAATACAAAACAATTTCTTGAATGTAAATGGGGAGAGAGATATCCCTTACAGAAATTTGGCATGGTAACGGGTGTACATGGGAAGCATTAATGAGAGATAAATGGATCTCTCACAATTCAAAAATATGTTGGGATTTATGGGGGAGGTTAGAAATCATACCCCCAACATTTTTAATTAACAAGACACAGGTATAGAAACATAGAGAGACTGGAAAAACAATGAGAGTGGAAGAAATCCCTTACATGGAAGTGTGGTACCAAAGGCTTGGGAGAGGCTTGAGATAGGATTATTGGGAGCTTAGGGAACCTTGGGAGGATTCTAGAGATATTAGATAAGGTTTTGGTATATCTCCAAAGTCATTTAGTGAAGAGGAAGTGGGATCTTGGGTGGGATTATATAGGAAAATAGAGGGAATTGTTTATTATTTAGGTTTTGGAAATTACAAATTATACTAATCAAAACCTCAAACCAAACGATGGTTAGGCACATGGTTTTTTCCAAAGGGGATTTGAAAACATTGTTTTATAAGTATAATTTATGAACTTCTTAAAATATTAGGCTTGCTTATTTTGAGGCGAGTCACACTCGGAAGGAAATCAATTTAAAATGTTAAAATGTTTTAGATGTCTTGGAGGGTCCACTAAAGCTTTGTAAAATAAATAAAATGAAACAAAAATCACATTACTTTAATGGTAAAACATATATTGTCCGATCATACCAATTATAGTATTTTATTACATCAATGTTAGGTCATTATCTTGACATAAAACACATTATATAATTAAACAGTATATAATAATTACCCAAAAATTCAACTGTCTCAGAAAATTATGATAAATTCACCATTGGAAAATTTTTATGACCTGATTCCAAAAATAATATTCATTTTATCTAAATAATTTTCTAAATTTATAAATTTTAACTTTTAAAATAAAAATCGACATTTATCGAAAATTCATGGGTTTTAACATAAATGGCTTTCAAACCTTAATAAAAATTACAATTGTATTCCTAAAAGTTATATGATCATTTATATTTAAAAATTAACATATTAATAATATTTTATTAAAAAATTATTTAATTAAAAAATCCATTAATTCATCAAAATATATTCCTTAATTGAATATTAACTAAAAAATATTGTTTGTGCTTTAAAACCGATTTACAAAGTAACAATAAGAAAATGAATGTATGTTCTATTTTCTATACAAAAAAAAATCATATAATCATAATACTATGTTATTGTTACATAATCCCTTATAAAACCTATATAAGACCAAAGGGTAAGGTGTTTGATGGTGATAAACTCTTGGGGTGGCTTAGATAACATCGCTCGGGTGGTAATCTCTATTAACTTCTACTTCTCCCGTAGGGGATTCCATTCGAGAATAACATGTTAAATATTGGAATGGTATTGTTCAAAAACAAAGATCAATGACTCCACCACATTTCTAAGCTCTGAAAAATGGGCTTTGTAGGGATCAATTCTACTGGATGAGGCCATTTCTTCCTTTATCTGAGTAAATTGGATTTGTTAAAGCCCTATATTTATACTAATCATGTGATCATTGTTCAGTGACTATATTTTCAACGGTAATAACTCGTAACATTATTTTGAAATCCAAAAACATAAAACCCAGGAAGTTCATATATTTTCAATAACCATTTTAGAACGTAAAACATTTAATTGGATTGAGAGGAATTTTCATTATCAAAATTTTGGGTTGTTACAATTTTCCCCCATTAAAAAATTCCACCCTCAAAATTTACTTTTCCCACATTAAAACAGATGTGGGTAACTATGTTCCATCACTTCCTCTGATTCTCGCATTGCTTCTCAAAACATGTGGTTTCATAAAAACTCCTTAACGAGGGGAATTATTTTATTTCATTTTACTTTTTCCCTATGATCTGAGATCTTCACCAGCTACTCTTCATATGAGAGGTCATTCTCCAATGGTACCACCTCTGGATTGAGTACATGTGATGGGTTGGGTATATACTTCCTCAAAAGTGATACATGGAATACATCATGTACTTGAGATAGGTTTTATGGGAGTTCTAGTCGATAGGCCACTCCTCCAATACGATCCAGGATCTCAAAAGGGCCGATGTAACTTGGACTAAGATTTCCCTTCGTCCCAAATCTCATAACTCTCTTTCATGGTTATATTCAAATGAATAACATGTCTCTGACATCAAAATCTAAGTCTCTTAGATGATTATCATCATATCACTTTTTTTGACTCTAGGCAGCTTTAATATTCCGCTAGATGGTCTTTACCTTCTCCACTATTTCATCTACCATTTCGGGAAATAGGAGTTTTCACTCCCCAACTTCATCCCAACATGTCGGTGTTCTACACCTCTTCCCATAAAGGGATTCATAAGGAGCCATTTGGATTATTGAGTGGAAAATTTTGTTGTAAGATAACTCAACCAGATGAAGATGTTGATCCCATCCTCCTTTGATGTCCACTGAGAATCCTCTCAAAATTTCCTCAAGTGTTTGGATAGTCTGCTCAGATAGGCCATAATTTTGAGGATGATAAGACGTACTAATGTTCAGATCAGTTTTCAGAGCATGTTGAAGACTCTTTCAAAACATAGTGTTGAATCATGGATCTCTATTGGATACAATCGATAGTTGAACTCTTTGTAGACTTACCAGATCTCTGATTTATATTACTTCCAGTTGATCCATTAAGAAATCCTCTAGAATTGCAATGAAGTGTGCAGTCTTTGTAATATGATCCATGACAACCCAGATACAATTATTTCCTTTTGATTTCCTCAGTAGTCTAGTGAAAAAGTCCATGGTGATTTTCTCACATTTCAATGCTGGTATGGGTAATGGTTGCATCATCCCCTTATACTTCTACATCTCAACATTAACTTTCTGGCATACAAGGCCCTTTGATTTATAATCAACGATCTCCTTCTTCATGTTATCCCACCAATAATGCCCTCGGAGATCTCGTTACATCATTGTGTTTCCGAGGTGGATGGATAAATTAGAACTATTTTCATCATCCAAAAGTTATTTATTTAACACTGGATTTGATGGAACACATAGTCTTGTCCTGGATCTCACAATTCCTTCTTCATTAACATTGAACTCTGAGGATTTCCTTATTCCGACAGTTTCCACTTTCTCTTGAATTATCACATCATCCTTTTGAGCATCCTTTAACCTTTCCAAAAGAAATGGTTGGAAATCATTTGTGATATCATTGATAATGTTCCCATATTTAGGATTCTCATTTATATATTCATCAAATATAATAAGATTAGATCCTTTTCTATTATCATTAATGATATAATTATTGGGTCCTTTCCACTTAGAGAATCTTCCACCTTGATAGTTTTCCTAGGGTGTAATGGATTGAGAAGTCATAGTCATTTATCATCTCTAACCATCTTCATTGGCATATATTCAACTATTTCTATGTGAATATATATGTGAGACTTTTGTGGTCCATGTATTTTTAACACTTCTCCCGAAAGAGGTAATGTCACCAAATTTTTAATACGCAGATCACCGCAGCCAACTCCAGATCATTTGTTTGACATTTCTTCTCATGAACATTCAATTTCCTAGAAGCATAGGAAATTACCATGTCATTTTTCATCAACATACAACCCCGGTCCTTCTTTAAATAATCACTAAATACCAAAAAAAACTTCTCCACTTGTGGGTAATTTGAGCGCGGGAGCACTGATAATCCTCCTTTTCAACTCCTTAAATCTCTCTTCAAATTCATCACCCCAATAAAACTTTACTCCATTCTGATTTAGCTTGATATGGTGGTTTGACAATGGTGAGAAATTTCTCACAAATCAGAGATAATATCAAGATAACCTCGAGAAGATACAGATATCCGTTACTGATGTTGGACTCAGCCATCCCTCAACTGTAAATGTCTTAGAGGGATCCACAGATATCTCATTGCTTATAATGATATGACCCAAGGATCATACGTCCTTCAACCCTAACTCACACTTGTTGTAATTTTCATGAGATTCTCCTTCCAAAAGGTCTTTAGTACAATTCATAGATGAATTTCAAGATCCTCCTTGGTTTTGTAGTATGTTAAAATATTGTCTATAAAGACTACCAAAATTTTTTGAGGTAATCTCTAAAGACTCTATTTAAAAATTCCACAAAGATTTATGCAGAATTATCGATTTCGAAAAGGATTACTATGACTTCATAGTGCCCGTATCTTGTACGAAAATTAGTCTTGGGGATATCCTCCTTCTTTACCCTTAAATGGTAATATCCTGACTACAAATCAACCTTAGAGAACTATTGTGCTCCACGCAGCTAATCGAACAAGTCATCAATTCAGGGAAAAGAATAATTGTTCATTAACATGATTTTTTTGAGCTCACAATAATCAATGAAAAGGCGCATTGAGCCATCCTTCTTCTTGAAAAAGAAGATATGTGCATCAGATGGTGAAGCACTTCAGCATATAAACCCTTTATCTAGATTCTCCTATAGTAGTTTTTTTAGCTCCACAAGCTCCACAATATCCCTTTTATAAGAAGCCTTGGATATTGGAAATGTTGTAGGTATAATATAAATTGATTATTCGACATCTATTTTTGGAGGAAGACTGATAAATTTCTCAGGAAACACTTCACGGAATTCCCTCACAACAGGCATGTCTTCATGGATGGTTTCTTCCTTAGACTCAATCACCTGAGCCAGATACATGTTCTCATTGGTTAGTAATATCCATGATTAAGATGATGGTGCTAAAGAAGATTCATACTCATCCTTGAACTTCTACAGTATGAGGGGTCGATTATCCATATGGAGAGTGATTTAACTCTCATTGAAATTTATGTTGGCTCTATATAAGGAAAGTCAATCCATGCCAAGAATTGCATCAAATTCCACCAGAGGGAGTGTGAAGAGGTTCACAGGGAAGTTTAATCCACAAATTATGACATAGGAGGAGTTATATATTTATGGGATGTAATGATTTCCACATTTGTCATACTCATCGACATCTTTACTTTAATGATTTTTGTTGGTGTTGGGATTGTTCAAATAAACATTCAGGATATAAAATAATGCATAGAACCAAGATAAAATAGTATGTTCTCTATTCTTGAATGAATAACTAGTGAACCTATCACCAATTCATTATCGTGGTTCACATAAGTGGAGTGATGGAAAAATATCTCCCTTTCTACCTAGGAGGCTATTGGTGGCCTCTAAAAACCCTTATCTTAGGGAACTGGTTTTCAAAGTTCCCTGGTTCTTTGTTATTGAAGAAAAGAACAACATGTTGAGGGTGAAATGGAGCATTCCCCTCCTCTTTCTTAGCCACTATTTTCTCTTGTCGGTAGTTAACAAATAGGTTCCATTATCTACCACATATAAAGTATTTCCTCATCCCCTTTAGAAAATTTCTAGTGTTCTTATTTCCACACCTTTAGAAAGTGGGGTGTTAGTTTTTTCATAGCACTATTGGATTTATCCATCGAAGTGCTATAATTAAATTACACGTTACGCTTCCTATCCCCATGATACCCCTGAGATTTGCTGATCTCAATTTCATATTTGAGTGCACATCAAAAAATTCTATCATTGATCTCAAAGTCACGGATAGCTAGGGATTTCCCTAGGCTAGGTTTTAGCCCCCCAAAGAAGTAGTAAACCTTGCATTCTAGGGTAACGACAAAGCAAGGGCATATCATGAAAGACTTTTATATTTTACCTCATACGCTCTGACAGATTCATCTTATTTTTTCTTGAAGTAATGGAAGTTCCTTTCCATATTAAGTCGGAGGGTTTGTGGTAAATATTTATCAAAAAACATATTCTGGAAATCCTTTCATTCAAACGCCTCGATCTCCTCCTCAGGCTTCGTATTTTTTATTAGTTTCCACCATTGATTAGATTCACCATCAAAATGTTAAGAATCCAAGAAAATGTTCACTAGTTCATATCATTGATGGATGGAGAAGGTCCTTTTAGTGTAGTTGAACCATTGTTCCGCAGTATAGGGATCGAATGTTCCATTAAAAGTAGGAGGCCTTGGTCTCATGAATCTCTCGATTGCGACTTATTCTTTCTTAGGGGGGTTGAACGTTCCCCATGAACCATGTTTCTATTCAAATCATGAGTTAACTAAGATAGTATCATGAAAATTTTCTTGATTCCCACTCCCATTGTATAGGGAATATCATTAGAACAGTCATCACATTTATCTTCACACTATGGAAAAATTGACTGTTCGCGGCGGTTATTGTTGGGTAGGGAGGCGGTTTTAACAACATCTATATGCTTCTGCGGTGGCTTCCAAAAACTGCCTCTAAATTGTGTGTTGGGACATTATTACCGGTGGTTAAATCAGTTTAGCAGTGGTTTATAGGAACCATCGTAGTTTTCATAGTTCATCGTGGTTATGATGTTTTTTAGAAGTAGATTTCCCAGGGTAGGGGCTCACTTTTTTCGCGGTGGTTAAAACTGCCGCTAGAAAATGTAATCCACTAGATGGTAAAACCGCCACTAAAAAAACATTACCACCACAAACTGCATGCAAAAGATGGGCATTTGTAGCTATGGTTATAACCACCAGTAAATTTAATACCATAGCGATGGTTATAAATGCCACTAATAGAAACATGCTTCCATTTAGCGATGGTTAAAACCGCCGCTAAGTATTCCTATTACATTTATTGGAAGTTAAGACCACCGCTAATAGAACAATACTGACATTTAGAGGTAGTTTTATCTACCACAAATTATTCATGTTACAGTTAATGGGAGTTAAAACTTCCGCTAAAAGAAGATTTACAAAAAAACAGTAGTTTCTGCTGCTTCTTTACCAGTTCCCTGAAAAAAAACCATTCCAATAATACCAAAATACCAACAGAATACATACTACAGTCAATATAAAAAGAGATTCTTAACCAAGCATGAACAAGGAAATTTTGATTCATTTTTAAAAAAACATGACAATTAGTGTGAGAAATATCTTTTTATAAAATGTCAAACTTATTTTTGTGGCCCATGAATCTATTCAACATTATCCATAAGATAAAAATTACCCTTCTAATTATTTTGATCATTTTTTCATATATTCATGGGCTTAAGTATTGGATAAACAATCTTTTGGAAAGACTTTCATGATCGTTTTTTATCATAATAGTATGAGAAATATCTTTTCTTAGCAGTACATGAATCTCAGATAGAGGTGGTGGGTAGAGAACCTTCAGAAATTCAAGAGCATCTTTCTCCCACAAGACTTCCTAGAGATAAAAAAGTCATATAGTGAGGAGAATTGTAACATCCTAGTTACTATTTTTCTATTTTTTAATGTTTGAGAGTTTTTACTTCAGTTTCAGGGAAATTTTAAGGTAATCACTATGTTTTTCTGGGGATTGAACTACAGAGGATATCATTTTCACTATAAAGAGTTCCACTAAAGTGTTTATAGGTTGGTTGTGGAGTGTGGGGGGTTCATAGAGGGGATTTTGGTGATACATCCATTTTTTTCATGGCTACATTGTGGAGAAGGGTCATAGCATGGACCATGGAGTTCTATGGTGTGGATTGGTAGGCTACGACATTAGGGATCGTGGGTGTGTTTGGGTTATTCTTCCATTATGGTCATGGATTAAGAATTTTCACCTTGGTTGTGTTATGGTGTCTAAGGGTGAGATTTTTTTGTTGGGGGGGGAGGGGATGGGGATTTTATCAAATTTGGGGTAGTGGAATCATGGATTTGGATTGTGTCATAAGACCCCCTTCCTAGTTGTACTCTCTGAAATAGATCTCTACAATATATCATGGCCCCTTCTATTATTTTATCATATCTTTATCATAGATATAACTACAATTCTCATAGGATGCATTGACCAACCCCATTAGGGAATGGTCCATCCCATTATTCCATAGACCCCTCCCTTTTTAGTAATTCTCTAAAACTGTGTATGGGGCTGCACCAAGGTCTTTTGCTTTCTAGACCTCCTATATATTCTAAAATACCCTTAATCCCCCACATTTTTTCATATTTTCTATCAGTTCTTAGATGATTCAAGTATATCCCTAAGAGGAATTATGGACCCTTTTCATTATTTTTTAACCTCAATCTTGGGAGACCAACCCTTAACAGTTTTATGTGAGTTTCCATCTTCTCGTATCCTCATTTTTTCCATATTCTTAAATATGGTAAAGTTGTTGGAAATAGAATGGTTGGTTTTGTTAATGCTTTGGTAGGGGACTGATGTAGGCTATTGTGTCCTAAATATGAAATGGGATTCATGATTCCTCGCACAATCAATTCAACATCAATTTTATTCGATGAGTATTCAGATAGTTTTTGTATGGAAGGATGGTTACAATTCATCTCATTATATCTAAAAAATTTACTAATCTCCCTACAATCAATGTAATTTCTTTTATATATCCACATTATAGGACTGACATCCCCATAACCAGTCTATAATGCTTTGATGTGGGATGTTCACCTAGGGTCGACAGACCTAATAAATTTAGGAAAAACTAATCATAAAAAATGAATCATCACAATAAAGTATCGACATATATGGTGCATACCATACTCAAGAAATCAAGACATAAATGGAAACATCATAATTCAATAAAATACAAAAAAGGAATCCTGACAAATCAAGAAAAATGTTAGTTCATGAAAATGTTTGGTGGAAACTATGTGCCACACATGATACATATACAAACACATGATGAACACATATCGGCACCCTCTCCACCTCCAACATATCAACAATACAAAAAATCGCTACCTGATGATGAACACATATCATCACCCTCTCCACCTCTATCACCACTTCCGGCTTCCACCTGTAAGAATATTATATTGAAAATTGAATAGTGTTGCATTTTTATATTTAAACTTAAAACCAATAAAAGTTTTCACAATAAATGATGTTGAATTTTTGTGACTTACCTGCTCACGACCAATCAATACAGTACCACCGGGGGCATATCTGCTCATCTGCTGACATATATCAGTCAACGCATTCTGCAAAGTAGATATCTGATCCACCTTCTCATGAACTGTGTTTCGTAGAGAAACAATCTCTCTCTGATCATCTTTGGATACAGACTGACTACAACCAAGAGTAGATACAGCTACAATCCCCGGTGTCCTGCCAAAAACCTCAGATGGTACGGGTCTCAAACCCATCCCGTGCACTCTACAAGGATGCTCCTTCACAAGGACATTAGCAACTGAGTTATCCTGGGAGACTGAGTAGGACATCCCAGGATTGGCATCCCAATGTTCTTTTAATTTTTACCTATAAACCAAATATCAATATATATTAACGTAGAAAAAACTAATAATATGTTATTATAATGAAAAAATTAGTTCATACCCCCAACTTCTTTAGAAGGATCATTAACAAAACTTCCATCT
Source organism: Viscum album (assembly GCA_963277665.1). Taxonomy (NCBI): domain Eukaryota; kingdom Viridiplantae; phylum Streptophyta; class Magnoliopsida; order Santalales; family Viscaceae; genus Viscum; species Viscum album. The sequence continues at coordinate 1,003,369,091 of OY728119.1, read as the reverse complement.
GATTTTTTGTGAACATCCAACCACACTTCAGTTCGGGATGCTTCATTCCGTAAAAATTAGAGACTGAATTAAACAAAGATAAATAAAAAATTTCTTATATTAAATAGATAATATTTTCGTATAAATATTTAAACTAATGAAAATATTAATAGAGTCGATCGGCTTCTAAAAATTATTTTTGGCCCCATAGTGTGAGGGATGACATGCTTAGCCTGACTTGATGTATTATTTCTTGAGAGATCCGAAATAAAAAAATGAAATTTTATAGTAATGTATTCAATGTCATCTCATCTTCATATACATGTATAAATTTAAAATGAGGTTGATATAATAATATATATCTAAATACCATCTTCTTCTCACCACGATGTCTATCAACAAAAACATTCCACTGTTATTTGGGTACCCCATTGGGTAGCTTCTCATATATTTGTTGGATGGTCAAGGAAGTATCATTGACATCACCCCACAATCTTCATTTCAATTATTTCCATTTCTTAGCATGATTTTTCAATGTCCACTTTTGTGCTATCACATCAGCAACTGTAAAGTGGAAAAACATCGATATATAGAAATTGATTTTGAACATATTAATAACATGACATCAATTAAACCATAATGTATTAAAATTATATTTATTTGGGAGTCAAAAACTTCATTTTTCGAAGATGGAGGCATATTTCTCCAATCATCATAATAAATAGGAAGGGAAATGGGCTCCACTGCCAACTGGCCTAGAATTTGGTCATGTAATCTCACGACGTCATCCATAGGGACCCCATATGAATTCAATGAGACAACTATATTCTCCCCATTCATATTCCACACATCTGAAATTTTTATATTTTTCTCCATGGTTGCATTTATTTCATCATTAATGAACAAATAGTTAGTATAAAAAAGTGCAATAAATTTATTTATATTAATATTTGTACCTATAACAGTGCCCCTTAGTATGTCTGTGATGAACTAGAAGTGGCGCACCGCCACCCGACAGATGAGGATGATGAATGGGGATTCGACGACTAAACTTCTAAAGGGATTCTCATAGAGGGTGTGAGAGATGGTGCAAGGGGAGATGGTGCAGGGGGTAGGCACCTAGTGGCTCAGATTCTATAGGGAGGGAGACAGATGGATCTTCATTTGTCGTAGTAATGGATGAAACAGTGCATCGCATCCTCCTTGGAATTCCTGTCATTTAATCAATTAAAATTAAGTTCAGAACAAATATTTCAAAAAAAAATGCAGAAAAAAATTTAAAAATTAGAATAGATGATCAGTACTAACAAACAAAATATACATAACAATGATCATGAATGACTGAAAAAATGAAAAAAGTGGTTTCTAAATGAATAAATAACTGTACACACAATCATTTCCCCCCTCAATCATGTCTATTTCATACTCCATTACTTTATCAACTTCATTCCTCCTTGCTAGACTAATATTTTCAATATAATGATGGAAAAATAATTTGTCTTTTTGTTGTTTATGAGATTCAATTTCAGAGGTCAAATCTTCCACATCATCACCCATATCATAGAAATATCTTTATATTATGTGAGAAACTACACTCCACCATTCATTCACAACATCATTCACATAATATAACAATTCTTATTGTGATGATAAGATATATGGATCATGCAGTTCATCATCACCAACATCCATCAAGAGAGTGAAGTTCACAGAAGTAAATTTCAAGGAATATCTTTTAACACCTCTGATAATATCAACCTAATTTTATTTGAATAAAACAACTGAAAAATGTCCATAGTAGTTTAATTCAATAATATCAGTCTTATTTCCATAGTATGACACTTTAGAAAATGTAAATATACCACTATTCTATGTTTTCAAACCCTCTTCTCGATCGATTATACGAAATCTACGGCCATTCACCTTGTAAGCGTAAAACCTTCTAACTTGTTTTAGAGGACCTCGAGCAAGAAACATCAAATCTTCTGACCCCTATGCTAGAGTATCAGTATTCATGATCTAAAAAAATAAATATACTTTATTATATTTAAAAAATAATTGTGTTAAACTAATATTTTTATTTATTGAAATATTAATGAACTTACACGTCCTGCAAACCCTTATACAAGATCTTTATTTATAGCTTTCGTTATATCTTTCTCATTTCATGTTCAGCCTCAAATTTTTCTCTTTTTTTGTATCTTCAACTCTTTAATAAATGGATCTCCAATTTCGCTATTTATCAGAATATATCTATGTGCCTATAATAATTCCAATTCTGTTGGTGTCATATTTGAGGCCCTCCCAACTGATCGGCCAATAGGAGGAAATATTTTTTATTTATGATGTATTTGACATTGAGTTGATGTGTTGTCACCATGTCCAACTAGATTAAATCTAGTCAAAATATCATCAATGTATCTAAAACAAAAGATAAGACACTCCTCAGCCAAATATCCTTCAATAATGGAGCCTTCTGGTTGAGCTTTATTTCTCAAATGTGATTTCAAAAGCCCAAGATATATGTGAAATAAAATAAACACAATTATGAATTTAATTAAGTTCCCAAAATTGTTTACTTAACTAAAAAACATATAAATAAAGTACCTCTCAATTGGATACATCCGTCAATAATAAATGGGTAATCCAAATTTAGCTACCTCAACCAAATTCACAGTTAAATACATCATTACAGTAAAAACCGACGGAGGAAATATCATCTACATTGCACAAAGGGTCAATAAAATCCTTTCCTGGAGGTTCTCAAGCTGAAATGGATGTATATAATTCTCACATAATTTTTGGAAAAATGTGCAGAATTAGATTACAACAACAGTAATTTTTTCAGGTAATAATACATGCATTTCCATTGGTAGTAACTATTGTAAAAAAATATGTGAATAGTGACTTTTCAATCCATGTACCTTACGATTATCCAAGTCAACACACCTTGGGATGTTAATTGAATACCCCTCAGATACCTTAACATTCTTTAAAATTCAAAAGAATTTATCTTTATCCCTATTTTTCATTGCAAAAATGTCAGAGGATATTTTTCATTATCATCTGTCCAGAGATCACGTTTTATGTTCATTACTTGTAAGTCTTTGCGAGCATTGAGATGATCCATCGAATTTCCATGCTCATTAAGCAATGTGAAAATCAAATTGTCATAGACATTCTTCTCAATATGCACCGAATCGAGATTATTCCACAACAAATTAAATTCTAAATATGGAAGTTTGAAAAATATATACTTTTTTCTTCCATTGTTGCATTCCGATTTCGCTTGACGTTGCACTTCGAACCCATTTCCCGCTATCATTCAAATGGAGAACCTTCCCAAATTCTGTTTCAACATTTCCAAGTTCTTTCAATATTTCAGAACTAGTTGACAACTTTGGAGGTGGTCTATGATCAATGATGCAATTAAATTTTGATCTGTTCAGCTGAAATCTATGAGATGCATCGAGAAATCTTTGATGGCACATGAAGCCCCATTTTCTACTACGAGGTAGCCATTTGGACTCAAAATCAATGTTACAAATAGGAAAATCCAATCTTGTGTAAGTGTTCTAACCAGATAAATTCCCAAGCCCAGAGAAAACACTAATTGTTCAAATTAAAGCAGCATGCATTTTGAACATTGTCTTAAAAGAAGCATCAAATGTGTCCACACTGATGCTCCAAAACTCCTGTAATTCATTAATTAAATGCTGAAAGTATACATCAATATCATTTCCCGAAATTGTTTTTCTAGGAATAATCATCAAAATGATAAAATACATCTGTTTCATACACATCCACAGAGGTAGATTGTAAGAGATCAAAACAACTTGCCAAATGCTATAACTGGTACTCAAATTCCCAAATGGGTTGAATCCAATGGTAGCTAATCCCAATCAAACATTCCTAGGATCAACCAAGAACTTTTGATGTAATTAATCAAATTTTTCCATAATTTCGAATCTCGTGGATGTCTCATTAACCTATCATTTTTATTATCTAAATAAGTCCACTTCATGTGTTCAGTGGTTTTTGATGACATGAATGATCTTTTCAATTTAGGATTTGAATGAAAGTAACGCAAAACCTTTTCAGGTGTGTTACTTTTCTTTGTCTTTAGGAAAGTATATTGATTCAGACTTCTAACATCACCCATTTACTGTCATCTAGAAGAACATTTTTTAAAATCTTGTCTACTTGAATCTTCTCACCAATAAAGCATACAATCATTGGGACACACATGTATTTTTCTATAGTTCAAACCAAGCCTGTTAACAACTTTTTTCATATCATAAAAAGTCTCAGGGTTTTTTGCTTTAGGAAATGCTTCATGCAATAATTCTAATATTATTGACATTGCCTTATTTGTAATTCCACATAGACATTTGATATGGTATAACTTTAGCATAAAAGAAAGTTTTGAATATTTCAAACATCCACTATACAACTTTTGATTTCCATCGTCATCTAAATAACGAAATGTATTTTCCTCCATGAATATTTCTCTTACATTATTCTATACAAAATCAAGAGGAAGATCCACTGATATATTATAATCTTGACATAGATATCATATTTTGTCAAAAACATCACTTGTCTCATTTTATTTCTAGAACCCTCATCTGGTTGTTATGATATGTTTTGATGTTGATGTTGGTCTCTTGCAGTGCTGAATGCATAATTTGTAAGATTTTTCATTTAATTTAACATTGTCGATGATGTTGGGAGGACATTCTGTGGATTGACATCAGTGCTCAACCTTTCAGTAACATTCGATTCCCCATGCCAAATGCAATGAAAATATTGACCAGCGAATTGATTCAATATTAAATGTTCGTAAACTTCATCTCTCTCCAACCATCTTATAAAATTAAATTTAGGACATGGACATCTTATTCTCCCTTTAACGGATCGATTGGATATTAAAAAATCTAAAAAACTCATTCAAACACTTAATATACTGGTTTGTTCCTCAGTAATGTGATCCAACATTTATCCATGTATATGACAATGTACCTACACAATATTAAAAAAAATAAAACACATAACTATTACTAAATAGGGAAAGAGATTCATAAATACTAGTTGAAAAAAATATATAAATATGTTACATGAGTTTATACTATATAAATACATATGTTAAATCATCCACTAGAATACCAAAGTACATTTTTGCATGCATGTGTATTCTTATACACATGTGATTACTAAATCACTTGAAGAAACAAGAAGATAGTGAGAATTTTCTTAGTCTATATACATTTTCACAAGGCTTTTTCATGATAAGTGATGGTTAAACATATTGAATATTATTTAATAAATACTATAATTCACATACACAATTTGGGTCTTGTTATTTTGAATTCCCACAATACATGATGTTAAATTGGGACACCCTATATGGAATATGTATGTCCTAAATTTTCATAACTTCTACACAATAAATTTACCCATGAGGGAATTTATAAATAATTTATGGTTTCTATATATTGATGATAGTTGAATGTAAATGAAATATTTTCTCTCCTTATCATTGATGATGTAGTTTGAGGGACTTTGAGTACCAGTTATAACATTGTAGTATGAATCTTAATAAAAAAGCAATGAAAATATGAATCCAAACCCTATGATAAATAAAATTTAAACTAATAGAGCATTAAATTTGGAGGATAAAGAAAATGGGGGAATCTATCTAACCTATGAAATAAAGGAGCAATAATTTAGTGGATTCACCCTATATTGAAATTGAAAAAAGTGTTCTTGATGGAATTTAAGGAATGATTTTAAGAAAACTGCAAAGTGGTCTCATTTACAAAACTAAAAAGCATGAAAATAAGACTGGTTGAATTATCCCCAAATATAAAAATAAGCATAACAAAGAGTTCATGGATGGTGAATAATTCATAAATGGAGGAAATCTAAAAAATTAGGATTACACCCACAACTAGGTTGAATCACAATTACTATGACATAGAAGTTTTTAAATTTAACATTGGTGAAGAAATTTTTACTAGTGGTGTCATCTAAAGTAGTACCACCACAAAGTATTATAATTAAATTAGGACATTGTGGTGAGTGAAAAAAGTTCAACCATATTACTAAACTTATGAAATATAGAGGTTCCACTCTCCCATTAGATTAAATAATTCTATCCATTGTTTTAAGTGGCCAAATATTTTGGGGTAGATATAATCCATGGGGTTGATGTGCTAATGGAGTACTTGTTATTTAGTTAAATGAAGATCTAATTAAATCCAAAAAATTTAATGAAATAAGTGATGTAATAATTATTTCAAGTCTCATTTGATATAAAATATGATCAAAATGTGTCATGGAAGATCCTGACTTAGCAAGTGGTGTTAAGAAACCACTTTTGTTTCTTCAAAACATGATCTAGAAGTTTCATGCTGAAGTAAAGTCACTTGTTTAATCTAAAATTACATAAAAAAAGAGATTATTCTAGAATAAAAATATGTTTCCAAGCCTTGACATAGAGAATAAATGATTGTATTAGTTCTTTTCTCATGGAAACTCAATGTTATATAAAAAGGGATCATATAAGATGCATGATTTTATATGTTTTGGATGGTAGATATTTGTATATAGGTACAAGTTTTTTATGGAGATCATGCCAGATCCCTTTGCAACTTGAGTTGCATTGGTTCTTTTCTAGAGGCTATTCTTTGCTTACATTCATAAATTTGGGAATTCTTATATTTTATTAATGTAATAAAGTATTGTCGGGTAAAACATTATAGTTGAATGAATGGTTATTTTTTTATCACATAGATATTCTTTAAAAGTGTTTTACAGTTTATCTTAAAAGAGTTTGGGATGGACATTCACAAGGTATTATATATGATGTGATATAAATTGAAGTTAATGATAGATTTATAAATGTGTTTTAGAAGACACCCAAAATTATTTTCGGATATGGTTTCACATATTATTATACATGATACAATATAAGGGGAAATGGAACTATGTCTCTGAGGATTTAGGTAAAGTAAAATATTGAAGGATATATTCCTTAAATCCGTACACATATGATGAATTCATGGTTATATCATATTTTTTGGTATAATAAAAACAAGTAATATTATATTCCTTATTAAGGGTCAGTCTTAAAGCATGATTATGATTATATATTTCTACCACCACATAAGATATCATTAAATAAAGGGAGATTAAATTTTGTTTTAATATGATAATTATCATTACACATTCGATAAATGGGTTTCAAACTGAGGTAACGATATGTTATTTACTCATGTGTTATGTAACACATGAGTAAATGTGTGGGGATTGGGGGATATATCTAATATATTATATAAAGGAATATGTTAAAAAAACTATGTGTATGATTCTTGTGTAAGATGTAACACCCCGACCCCAGTTACCCAGAGTCGGTGCATTATTACGTAACATTGACATGATCACAAAAGATCAAGTCTCAAAAGACTGATTACTTTAGTAGCCTTGGAAACACTAGATACATTAATAAGTCTTACAATACATTATAAAGTAAAACAAAACTACAACAACATCTTGTCTTCATATCCCCTCATACTATCCCTGTAGGTCATTCATAATATACTTCTTCACATCCTGGAAAAACTAAAACATTAAAAGGGGTGAGCTCAGATGCTCAGTAAGGATAACAATATAGCGGAAGATTTCATAAATAAACATAAACATATATGGCAATGTATAACTAAAACAAAAGCCTTTTAAAAATGAACTTCAACATAATATGGAAAAAGTAAAATTAAATAATGCAATTTACTTATTCACATGGTTATTCTACTGGTCGAATAATCACATGTAATATCAATAACCACTTTCATAATGATGGAATGCATAATTCTAGACTATCATAACCACGTAGCCAAGGCCTCGTGCCAAGACTACAAATAAGATTTTTTCAAGGCCTTGTGCCAAGACAGCAGTTTGTCTCATGAGACCTACCGATGCATCGAGGAGCTATAGCGGGCTCCACCCGTCACATATAAATTCCAATTCATTCCCCATATTAACAGGTTTAAACATATCATAATCCATAACATAATAGTATCACATAAAACCTGCATAAAGGAAACATAACATTACCACATTTCAATCACAAGATATCAATACAACACATTGATATAAAAAACACTTTCAAAACCATTTTCAATACCAAAATAAAAGAAAATTAAAACTTTGTAATTATTTTTCATTTAAAAAAATGTTATGGATTGTTGAGGAAGCCGAAACCCAAATAATGGTCATGGCGGTGGAGAAGTCATTGCCGCCGCATACGTATGAAAAAAAACATTCCCTTTTGTTGTTTAGTAAAACACTTCGTATAATAATATTCCATTTGAATAAATGTAAAAGTCAAAGGTGTTTATACACCATATAAAAGAACGTTGTGTATAAAATAAAATATGCCTCAATGAAAGGAGATTGAGACAAAGTTCCTTAAAAAGAACATTTTTTAATAAAATATATCTATTTTTTGTATTCACTATAAGTACACATAAATAAAGTACAAATACAAGATAGTACATAATAATATCATGACATAATTTGAAAGTAGGAGATTAACCCAAAGAATGGAAATTAGGTTAAGAAGTTCCCTTACCTCGTGTCCGACTTGACTTGATCATTATTTAAACTCATGAATAATAAAATAGAGTTAATTTATACTTTCTTAAGAACCTTTTTCAAGTTCATTATTCCTTTTATATCACATATTACCATGTTATTAACATTATGTATTTGTTTAAGTTAATAATGGTCGTTTTGTCAATCTTTGGTACTTGAGTTAAAAATAAACTTCTTATAATTACAAGTTGTTCATGTGGTAAAATATCCATTATATCCAGAATTATATTAATGATGTAGATATCATATATATCATATATATCCATTATATACATGCATTTATAATATTATATAACATTTAGAGGTAAGAAATGAAATGCACCATTAATGGATACGGTAAGTCGTACGTACGCATGAACGCTACTTTCATTTCTATTTGGTATTTAATGGAATGAAATCATAATTATATAAAGGTATATTATAATTAAATTATAATATCATATATAATATCATTTACTCCATCCTTTATACATCCCACACATGGCATTAACGATTCAAATCACTTTGACGGGGCGGTAGTCTGAACTTCCTAAAATGAAATTATCGTGTTTACGCATAACGGAAATCATAAAGGTATGACATAAATGAGAAATACAGAAGGATAAGGAAAACATAAACATAATATATATCATATATAGAAGTATTTCCATCTTAATGGACACCATTAGAGGTGTTAAACGAATATTGAACAATCATCGTTTCGTGAGGCAGTACTTCGCCACCCACAGAAACAGTATGTTATTTAACCATTAGACGAAGGTGTGTGCAAGTGTAAATCAAATACTTCTCATAAAAACATCCGAGTATATTAAAGATATTGGTGTTGTTACAAAAGAAAGGAATAAAAAGAGTTGAAGGGGTTGGAGAAGCAAAATAAAACAAAATAATATAATAGAAGACATTACCTTAAAATCAGGTAACTCTTTTTTATTTGAGCCAAAGGCTTCCTTGGGAAGACTTATGACCAAAGTTAGGCTTCTAGGAGTAATAGAGGTAATTTGAGAGAGTATTTGGGTAGAGTATGTCTGAGACAAATGTCTTTGATGGTGTGAATAAGGTGGTAGAGGTGGGGTCCATTTCTAAGAGGAGAGGAGGGGTACTCTTGGAAAGTCCTGAAATATTACATTATTATGAAATGCTTTTCGGATTTTAGAGGTCCCACAATTATATATTTCGAGGATAAGGTGATAGGGGTTAGAAATATACTCATAAAATAGTTTTTTGACAAGTGTAAGTCTTAGATTTTACATTATCTTTTCATTTTATTTAAATCGTTAATTAATGAGGTAATCGTTGCATCATCATGGTGTTATAAAAAATTTAATTTATTTAATGTTTAAAAATTATAAAATAATACCATGATGTAAGAAATCATTTTATATTTCCAATTAATATTTATAGTTGAAAATTTAACTTATACAACCCCATGTAATAATTGTTTTAGTAAAACAACACATGTTTGTGACAATTTTATTTTTACTTTAAATAAAAAGTTATTAATGTCATTTTCTTACCCAAGTGGCTTCATGGGGTCCCCAAGTTGACCCATTGACTGTATTGGTCGGCCATGACTCACCCAATAATGGTAAAACAAGTGTAAAGATAATTTAATATTATTATAACATTATATTTACCTTAAGTTACACTAATTACCTCTAATCGCGATTAATAGAACTTAAACATTACTATTCACCGAAAATTATTTTAATCCCATTGAACCACATTTTACTTCTTAATGACAACCATATATGTCGGACTTTTGAAAATCAAATCACAGAAGTGGTAAAGTTTCATTTAAATGAAAAAATCAGTTTTTTAACTACCAGTTAGTGGTTTCACTATTCATCAAAAATTGATGTTTTTCAAAAAAATACCAAAAAATCACTCTAAGCTATATTTGATATTCCAAATTCAAAAATGATGTCTATTTTAAAAAATTCAAAACATATAAGTTGAATTAATTAATTTATTAATTAATTCCCATTGTCACAACAAATAGCATGTTTTTAAGAAACAATATATATCAAATGATTAACAATTGTTTAAGTCCAATTTCAAAGTGAAATTAATTCTAATGACCACCATTGGATTAAATGGTAAAAATATATTCTAATTATACCATAAAACCACTCAATAGTATAATTTATCACTATATATTTTTTTATTAAAAAAGTTGTTTTTAATTAAAATTTAGTAATTTCCACTATTCATCAACATATAAAAGTGATCCGAAAAGTTCCAAAATTTCACCCTAGGCTAAACTCGATATTCCAAATCCAAAAATGAAGTCCATTTTGAATGAAAAAATTTATAAAATTTTAAAAAGTAGGTACTACTATTCATAACGGCTAGGTTGATTGGTTGTGGTATGTTAGAACTTGAGGTTGCGTACAACACATGCTACTGTATTATTCAAAGAGAAGCGTACCATGGACACTTGGGGTGTTACATTCTCCCATCCTTTAATAAATTTCATCCTCGCAATTTGAAATATTTCTTAGAAAATAAAAGGTTGAATATAGAAAATACCTTTTTGGAAAACCCACATCGGAAATAGGGTAAATAAAAATATAACTTTAAAGGAATGAAAGAGAAGTGCAAAGGTCACCCGAGATATCCCATACTAAGATTCTATGAAAATATGGATATGGAGGAAAAAAACCATCAAGGTATGATGGAGAGTTGTATAGAACAGAATTAGGATAAAGTTAACTATAAGAAAATCACAAACTTGTGATTGGTTAAACGGTCATTGATTCCCCAATTGGAAAAGTTAACCGACAACATTTTTGTTTTATGTTACCTTTCATAAAATTGGGGAATTTATTTAGAAGATTTACTAAGAACGTAAGAAAATATACTTACTTGTCATGTAGACATTCATTCTTTAATAAATTTTTACCCCAAACCCATATTTCACTCCAAAAGGTAATATAACTCAAAAATATTCTATTTATAATAATTTTATAAGGTTCCAAATATTAACACATACCATTTAGATTAAGAAAACGTTTTTGTAATAACCAGGGACTTCCTGTAGGCTAGTGGTAGGTAATAAAGGTCTGTCGCACTATAGTTGTGGGTTCGATTCCTACAGCTTTGTCCGACGCGACGGGTTATCCCCCAACCTGCAGGTTGTCCTTTTCCTAAAACTATACTATTATAATATTCCAAAAATAATCTTCATAAATGTTTTAACCTTAAACAATACTATCCGAAGTTCAACTTAATCCATTCCAACCATTATAGTTATCCAAAATACCTCTGTCCAGACTTTCTCTAAAAGGTCTTTAAATTCCAAAATCAATAGTAACATTAGATTACCCAAACAAAGTAAAGTTTCTCTTATTGTCACATACTAATAATATGATTACCTTCATCATATTAAAACCATAATGAAAACAACAAGTACTGCAGTACAATCCTTACATATATCACATTATTCTTATAACCAAAATATAATCCTTGAGTCCAAAAGCACCAATACATTAATTATTCCACTTCAACTGTAGTAACAACATAATATTGGCCTTGATCCATTGTACTTTTATGAGGTAAGTTTCCTTGGTGCTTAGGACATTCATTTGCGTAATGCCCCATTTCCCTACAATTGTAGCATTCAACATTGGTAGCCTCTTTCTTTCCCTTGCAATCACGAGCCTGGTGACCTTTTTCTCCACATTTATAAAAAACTCCCATTCCTTTTAGGCAAGTACCGGGATGATTCTTCCCACAATTATGACTTAATGGAAAATCCATCTTTCCCTTTTTCCCTTTATCTGTCTCTTATTCCACCGTTCTCTTCTTCTCTTGCTTTACTTTATTATCATAAGATTTTGAGAATTCATTTTCTGTCTTGATAGAACACGAGACAATATCTTCATACGTTGATACAGATTGTGATACTAAAGCTTGACGGAGAAATGGTTTTAACCCATCAAAGAAACGATCAATCTTACTTCTTGGGTTACGTATATAATCTGCAGCATGTCTTGCTAACCTTGTAAAGTTAGCCTCATACTTTGCGACATTCTTATCCTCCTTCTGCCTCAGACTCATAAATTTCCTTTCCATATCTTCTCGATGGTCATGTGGAAAGTATTTTTCTAAGAAAAGCTCTTTGAACTCTCTCCATTCCATACTTGATACTTCTTCATCATCCTTTATGTTTTGAATCATTGTCCACCATTGATCGGCATCTCCAGTGAAGCTGTAAACTGCCATGACAACCTTCTCCCTTTCGCTACTCCCTAAGGCGTGGAATATTTTCTCTAAGGAGTTTACCCATTACTCAGATACTAATGGATTTGTACCCCTATTAAATATTGGTAGTTTTTGCCTCATGAAATGATCTAACATTGATCCTCCACATTGCGGATCGGGGTGCTCCATACGAGTAAGGTTATTATTCATAACCTGAGTGAGTTGTCCCAGTATGGTGATAAGTTGATCAGCACCTGTTGTATCACCAGCTCCATTATAATTATCTTGAGTCGAAGGGAAATCCCTACATGGAGTGCATGCATTGATACGGTTTCCATTCCTCCCACTAGGCGCCATTTCTAAACAATGGCATAAACTAGATTTGTTTATAAATCAAAATAGATAATTACAAACTTGCAAAACACTTAACATAAATTGAACTATTTATGGATATAATCTATAATCATAAAAAAAAATTCTTTGAGGAATTATATACTCATAACCCTTAATAGTGGTTTGTAAAGAAAATGAGAATTATCCTAAGCATATCCCTTGGGAGTGTCGTAACCAAAAGTGCAGCAAGACCCGTTGTCATGCACGAGTTCACGTTCGAGTCTAGCTCAAAGCGGTGTTTTCGGGTTTTACCCATACGTACATCTGTGCCAGAGCCGCCTCTACTTTCTCATATCCAGACAGGGGTTTCTTTCTTAGAGAACTCACAAAATCTCTATAATACCAAAATTCTAGGAAGTTATTCTATACTAATCCTCAAATTTTATCTTAGGACTATGTGCTCTAATCAGAGTTTATCTAAATATAAATTCCAAGGTTAGTACTAAACTACCTCTAATACCAATTGTAACGCCCCGACCCCATTTACCCATAGTCAGTGCATTGTTACGTAACATCAGCATAATCACAAAATTTCAAGTCTCGAAAGACGTATTAGTTTAGTAGCCTTAGAAACACTAGATACATTCATAAGTCTTAAATTACATTATAAAGTAAAAAAACTACAACAACATCTTGTCTTCATATCCCGTCATAATATCCCTGCAGGTCATTCATAATATACTTCTTCACATCATGGAAAAATTAAAAAATTGAAATGGGTGAGCTCAGATGCTCAGTAAGGATAACAATATAGCGAAATCTTTCATAAATAAACATAATCATTTAAAGAAATTTATAACTAAAACAAAAGCCTTTTAAACATGAACTTCAGCATAATATGGAAAAAGTAAAATGAAATAATGTCATTTACTTATTCACATGGTTATTCTACTGGTTGAATAGTCACATGCAATATCAATAACCACTTTCATAATGATGGAATGCATAATGTCAGACTATCATAACCACATAGCCAATGCCTCATTCCAGGACTACAAATAAGATTTTGTCAAGGCCTCGTTCCAAGACACTAGTTTGTCTCATGAGACCTACCGATGCATCGAGAAGCTATAGCGGGCTCCACCCATCACTTATTAAGTCCAATGCATTCCCCATATGAATAGTTTTAAATATATCATAATCCATAACATAATTGTATCATATAAAAAATGCATAAGGGAAACATAACATTCCCACATTTCAATCACAAGATATCAATACAACACATTGATATAAAAAACACTTTCAAAACCATTTTCAATACCAAAATAAAATAAAATTAAAACTTTTTAATTATTTTTCATTTAAAAAAATATTATGGATTGTAGAGGAAGTCGAAACCCAAATAATGGTCACTACGGTAGAGAAGTCGTTGTCGCTGCATACGTACGACAAAAAAAACATTCCCTTGTTTCATTTAGTAAAACTCTTCATATAAAATTATTCCTTTTGAAAAAACGTAAAAGTCAAAGGTGTTTATACACCATATAAAAGAAAGTTCTGTATAAAATAAAATATGCCTCAATGAAAGGAGATTGAGATGAAGTTCCTTACAAAGAACATTTTTTTAATAAAATAGATATATTATGTGTATTCACTATAATTACACATAATGAAAGTAAAAATACAAGATAGGACATAATAATATCATGAAATAATTTGAAAGTAGGAGATTAACCCAAAGAATGGAAATTGGGTTAAAAAGTTCCCTTACCTCGTGTCTGACTTGACTCGATCGTTCTTTAAACTCTTGAATAATAAAATAGAGTTAATTTATACTTTCTTAAGAACCTTTTTCAATTTCATTATTCCTTTTATATCACTTATTACCATGTTATGAACATTATGTATTTGTTTAATTTAATAACGGTCGTTTTGTCGATCTTTGGTACTTGAGTTAAAAATAAACTTATTATAATTACAAGTTGTTCATATGGTAAAATATCCATTATATCCAGAATTCTATTAATGATGTAGATATCATATATATCATTTATAGACATTATATATATGCATTAATAATATTACATAACATTTAGAGGTAAGAAATGAAATGCACCGTTCATTGAGACGGTAAGCCGTACGTACGCATGAACGCTACTTTCATTTCTATTTTGTATTTAATGTAATGAAACTATAATGTCCCATACATTACATACATTGTTAATAATTCAAAATTAAAGTACACTTATTATAACATATAACAAAACCTTGAAGGACCATATAGGTATAGTGTCTTTAGAAACTGGGAATCATAAACAACTGGTTCATAAAGCATCTACATTGTCTCCCACTTTTTTCATCATATCTAGAGTCCCTTTTGGCATATCCTACTTAATAACCCTATTCCTGACCTGGGGAAAGAAAACATACAAAAGGGTGAGCTCAAATGCTCAGTAAGGGTAAAAAAAAATATCAATCACATCATATTTATAAGAACATATCATTTTGGAAATCTTAACCTGCAAAAGAGATCATAATTTCATAACATGGGGTAAATCATAGTAGTGAAATGTAATCCCAATAATCATAACATTAAACATGAAACTTTGTGTCATACACACATAATCATATAGAATCATTTCTTATTATTCAAGACTCATTACCAAGACTATCTTAGCAAACAAAGTCCATTTCTGAACTGAGTTCACTCCTTGTTTCAGTCCTGTTTCACTGAAACGGTTTAACCTGTTGTTCCATCCATGTCTATCTCATGAGATATAAATCTTTACCCAATTAATTGGAGGGATATATAGGTCCCACCCATCTCATAATGATACAATTCTTATGTGTTCCACAAAATCATAAATCATACATCATAGCATAACCCATGTAATAAAAATGTGAATCTTAAACATCATACCATCATAAAATAATCCATATAAAAGGACATCATAAAAATAATTACATCATAACATAATCAAATCAATGTAAAAATAGGGATAGAAACAGAACCCTATATTATCTTAGATGTAAAATAATTTTGATAAAACGCTTGAACTCCATTCTTGAGGAAAATATCCTTTCTACATCAAAAAAAATTCCTTTCTTAACATGTCATATATTTTTGAACTAAAATAAGTTGATTAAAAACAAACTTGAAAACTTGTAAAGGAATCATAATGGAAATAATGTTCTAAAAATCCATTCAGTCCGTATAAGTTAAAAAAACATTCTTCCCGTACTTTGGCCGGAAAAGTCAAAAAGTTCCTCGTACGAAAAACGACAAAAGATTCCTTTCATATCTTTTACTAAAAACTCACAGAAGGGTAAAATTGGATTTAAACAATTTTAGGAGGATATAAATAATACTAAATATTTAGGAAACATGTATGTGGATGATAAATATTCCCCAGTAAATTCTGAAGTATAAACAATCTCCGATAAAAAATGAGATTGCGAGATTTTCCCTTACCTTAGGTCTGATTTTCTTCGTATGTGTCCAAACCTCCTGTATAATGATTTAAATAATTTAATTGACTTATTCCAGAATCATACTCATTGTTATGGTATCATATATGGTCATATGATTAGCTTCTTATTAGTAATATTTCATTGCAACTTGTTATTCAGGTGTTTATTACTTTTTGTTCTTATGCGTGTTTTGTCAAATAAATTCTTATTCTTCTTTTTAGGTTAAAGATACCTCATTTACAAAATGATATTAGTGTAATATATATCATATTCATTCATTCAATTCATTTATATAATCATTGTGCAATGAATATCATGTAGAACGAGTCGCATCACATCGTGGAGACGGTATTCCGTACGTACGCATGAGCGATGATATCATTCCCAAGATCATGGAATTGTATTGGAGTGTATGTATACTATTTCAGAATCAATATAACTGTACAATAATAATATATAGTTTTTATTTACACAATTATACCCATCCAAGTAAGGTGGTGGTGGAAAATAGATTACACCACGACGTGGAGATGGTATTCCGTACGTACGCACGCGCGGTGATTTCATTTTCCATAGGATGGATAGATAGTTAAATATGGTTGTTTCATACTTATAATAACATATCAGTATATTAGTGATACTTATGTTATTACTTCATAATGAAACAACTAATGAAGAAGATGTGGAAGAAGTAATAAAGTTGAAAGAATCGGTAACAGACATTACCTCTTCTTTGAAACGCCTCTTTGAGAATTCCTCTTACGGGACTAAACATGGTCTTTGAAGAAGACCAGGACCTCTAGTATGTTTATAGGGAAGTGGAGAAGAGAATTTGGCAGGGGTTGTCCGAGCTTGAAGGCTCAAAATGGTGTGAGGAAGAGAGGGAGGAGGTTCCCTTTTATAAGGGAGGAGAGGGGCACCTTAGAAAAAACTGAAAATATAATTTTATTATAAAGTCATATTCGGGTTTTAATAGCTCCAAATTGATTTATTTCGAAGATAAGGTGGGTATGGGTCGAAATCCACTCATCCAATAGAATTTAGATAAAGTTTAGTTTTCTATTTTAACCTTATCATTTAGATTTAACTTTTAAGTTAGATAATTTAACTTTTACCGTGTCTTCTTGCTTTCTTACACTATAAGGTTAATAAACATACTATAACAATCCAAAAAAACCCCGAGTTGTTTATTATATATATATATAACCTTATATAATTCATTTTTACTGAACCTTAGTTTTTTAGGAATAAAATAAAAATTTATAATATAATATTTGTTTTAAAAACTATTTTATGTCAATTTTGACACTATTTGGTATTTGATTTTTGTGGAAATCATAACAGAACGATTAGTTCAAAAAAAGTTAATTAAAACTGTAATAATATGTAATATTAACCTATAAAATTATTGTATTTTATAAAAAGTCTCAAATTACATTTATTTTGGTATTTATAACATCACTTATGTCAATATTTCATTAATAAGATAATTATTGCATCATCATTGTGTCATACATAAATTAAATTATTTAAAGTCTAAAAATTACAAATAAAATACCATCATTTAGGAAATATTTTTATATTTTTAATAAATATTTATAGTCTAATTTATATTATGTATAACCCTATATTAAAAATTATTTAATTATTATACATTGATTTTAACTATTTTAACCCTTCTTTAAATAAATTAATAATAAATGTCTGAATCTAATCCAAGTGGGCCTAAATGGTCATATTTTATTCCTAAGGTTGTTTTTGGTCGAATTACACTTATCCAATTGAATTAGGACATGTGTTAGGGTAATAATAATAACATTTTTACCCTTAATTTCCCTATTTACTTTTAATCGTGGTAAAAAAAAGTAAAAAATTACTATTCAACAAAAAATATTTTTATGTCATTGAACCAAATTTTAGTCCATGATATTAATCGTGTCTCTCAAAGTTTCAAAACTCCACTCACAGAAGCGATAAAATTATGTTTTATGTAAATTTTCAAATTCTCCTAGGAGGTGGGTAAAAGACGGTGAAAAGTTCAATAAAATTTTTATATATCTAAAATTATTATAAAATGACTTTAATGAATTGCATTGAACATATATAGGTATTATGTATCAATTTTGACCTAAAACAAATTTAAATAAAATAAATAATTATTTAAATAAAAAGTCTGTTTTTAAATAGTAACCCAGTGTTTTCACTATTCATCAAAAATTGAATGTTTTCAGAAAAATACCAAAATTTCACCCTAGGATAATTTTGATATTCCGAATCCAAAAATAAAGTCCATTTTGAAAAATAAAAATTTCAAAATTTCAAAAAGTGGGTATTACTATTCATAACGGCTAGTTTTAATAATATTTTAATAGCATATCGTTGTTTAGTGAAACTCGGTATTGCGTACGACACAAGATATCGAGGAAGGTCACGATTGCGTTTAAAGAAATATAAAATAGTGTTTTGTGTAGTGAAAGATTACTTTGATGATTTATATAACATAAAAACAAAATATTTCTCATAAAAGTCTCAGGTGTTACATTCTACCCCCCTTAAAATGAATTTCTCCCTCGAAATTCGTCACTTTTGAACAAACAGATGAGGATACATCTCCCTCATCATATCCTCAAGCTCCCATGTAGCTTCTTATAACTGGTGGTTCCTCCATAAAACATTCACCAAGTGATTGGTCTTGTTCCTTAGGACTTTTTCTCTACGATCTAGAATCTCTATCGGTTGTTCTTCATAAGAAAGATCTTGCTCCGGCGGTACAACTTCTGGGCTGAGTACATGTGAAGGATCAGGTATGTACTCTCTCAGGAGAGGTACATGGAACACACCATGAACTTGGGAGAGATTCGGTGGAATCTCCAATCGGTAAGCTACCTTCCCAACACAATCCAGAATTTCAAAAGGACCGATATATCTAGGGCTCAACTTTCCCTTCTTTCCAAATCTCATGACCCTCTTCCAGGGAGATATTCGTAATAACACTTTATCACCCACTTCAAACTCTAGTTATTTTCTTCGATTGTTGGCATAACTTTTTTGTCGACTCTGAGATGCTCTTATGTGTTGTTGAATAGATCTGACCTTTTCTGCCATCTCATCAACAGGATCTGGTCCTAATAGCTTTCTTTCCCCAACTTCATCCCAAAAAGTTTGAGTCCTGCATTTATTTCCATAGAGAGCTTCATAAGGAGCAATCTTAATAATGGAGTGAAAGCTATTATTATAAGAAAATTCCACCAAAGGTAGGTGTTGATCCCAACCACCTTTGAAATCCATAGAGCAAGCTCTCAACATATCTTCTAGAGTTTGAATTGTCCTCTCAGACTAACCGTCTGTCTGAGGATGATAAGCAGTGCTGAAACTCAACTCTGTATCCAGAGTATGCTGAAGACTTCACCGGAACTTCAAGGTAAATCTCATATCCTGATCAGATAAAATGGAAAGTGGTACTCCATGCAATCTTACCACTTCCTTTACATATATACTGGAAAGCTGATCTAGAGAGAAATCCTCACTAATAGAGATGAATTGTGCCAACATTGTAAGATGATCAACTATGACCCAGATTGAATTATTGCCTTTGGATGTTTTAGGAAGTCCAGTGACAAAGTCCATAGTGATGTTTTCCCATTTCCATTATGGTATGGGTAATGGTTGTAACATCCCCCTTAGACTTCTGTCTCTCATCTTTAACTTGCTGAAAAACCAAGCATCGAGAGACATATTTAGCAACATCTCTTTTCATGCCATCCCACCAGAAGTACTCTTTCAGTTCCCTATACATCTTCGTGCTTCCAAGATGAATAGAGAATGAAGAACTATGAGCCTCATCCAGCAGCTCCTTCTTTAATTCTGGGATGGGAGGAACACAAACCTGATTCCTGAAGTTTATTATCCCATCACAATCATGGTTGAATTCAGGAATATTTCTCACCTTATTTTTTACCTCTACGTCTTCTTTCTGCGCCTCTTTAAACTTCACATGTATAGATGGTTGAACATTCAATTGAGAAAGATACGATTTTTCCCCTTTCATTATAATTCCAAGATCCATCCTTTGTAAATCCATAAATATTGGATCTTTTGTGATCCTCATCATGGATAATCTAGCATGGTCTTGTTAACTTAATGCATCTTCCACCTTGTTTTCTTTCCCAGGGTGGTAATGAATTGAGTAGTTGTAATCCTTAATCAGCTCCAACCATCTTCTTTGGCGCATATTCAGCTCCTTTTGTATGAAAATATACTATGAACTATTATGATCAGTATAAATATCACACCTTTATCCATAAATATAATGCCTCCAAATCTTTAATGCAAAGATTACCACAGCTAACTCCAAATCATGAGTTGGGTAATTTTTCTCATGGATTTTCAACTGTCGTGAGGCATAAGCTATCACCATATCATTTTTCATAAGAACACACCCCACCCCCTTCTTGGATGCATCACTGTAGATCACAAACCTTTCTCAACTACAAGGAAGGGTGAGTACAGGTGCACGGGATAACCTTCTATTCAACTCCTTGAAATTCACTTCACATTCATCCATCCACACAAACTTAAGTCCTTTTCGAGTCAACTTGGTGAGTGGATTAGATAGTCGTGAAAAATCCTTCACAAAACGTCGATAATATCCAACCAAGCCCAGAAATCATCGGATCTCGGTTACTGTTGTTGGTCTCGACCATATTTCGATAACCTATATTTTTTCTGGATCCATAGATATCCCCTCTTTTGAGATTATGTGACCCAAAAATGAAACTTTTTGAATCCAAAATTCACACTTGGTAAATTTGGGCTAATCATACGGAGGATGGGCTAATCATACTAAGGATGGCCTAGAACAACCTTAGGTGTTGAATTCTCCAATCGTGGAATTATTCTCACAAGGTTTATAAGTCCCTCCTTACAGAACACAGGTTTATCTATTTGTTTGTTATAATCCCTTATATATTGATACCACGGTCAAGCAGAGCGATCTATTTTTCCTTTCTAAGGTCCATTAATGGTTTTCGGCAATATGAGGTGCTCAAAATATGAAGTGTGATTTATTAATTGAGGTTTTTAAAAGATGTTGGAATCGCCCTAAACTTTGGCAGATTAGGGTAAAGCTCATGTGGCCCTTTGATAAGGGATGATAATGATTGATTTTCTACACAGCTTAATGTCATGTTTTTGGGACGTACATGATTCCATTCTATTTAACTTCATGTGGAAAGAATATTTTCCTTGTAATTTAATATCATGTGATAAGGACATGGGAACTGGTGTTAATGGCTTCTTTAAGATATATTACATGGAAAAGAAGGCCACCCGTTGATCTGAATCTGACTTAAGAAAAATGTTCTTGAATGGATCATCCCCTCCGAAGAAGGGGTGGATTTTTTTTATCATTTCTTGTAATTGGTACTATGATTTGAGATCCAAGAATCACTATGTATCTAGTGAAAATAGAAATCAAACAACATATAGTAATTCAATGGGAAACTATCTAAACAGTTCTGACCCATATTGTAACACCCGAGATTTTTACGAGTAATATTTTGTTTTTATATCATCAAAGGAATCTTTCACTACACACTTGCTTGGCTTACTTTACACGCAATCACGATCTTCCTCGATAGCTTGCGTCGTACGCAATACCAAGTTTCACTAAACAACGATATGCTATTAAAATATTATTAAAACTAGCCGTTATGAATAGTGTTAACTAAATTTTGAATTTTATAACATTATTATTCATCTTACACATTTCTAGAACATGTTATAAGAAAAAAAAAAAAAAATTTCTGGTAAAATAAGTATTTTTCAAAAAATACAGTTTTGCCGCCTTTTGATGGCGCACCCACATTAAATCTAGTTTTTGACATGTTTATATGTTCAATTTGACAAAATAAAATTCTTCATTTGAATCAGGATATAAAAATTTACATTAGATAAAGTTTTGATATTTTTCCGATAACTTTCATATTTTAATGAATAGTAAAAACACGCTATATTTTAATTAAAAACAACTTTTTTCATCATAATATCTTATGTGGTTAAATTATAATATTGAATGGTTTTAAAGTATAAATAGAATATGTTTTTACCATTTAATATAATGTATTTCATTAGCATTGATTTTACCTTGAATTCGTAGGTTAAATCAATTCAATCTTTTGCAATGTTTTAAAGAAAAACCCGTTTTCTTTCGACAACGGGATTAATTTTAATTTAATTTCTGCATCTTTTGTGTATTGAATTTGGAAAAATGTATTACATATTTGTAATCAGTGGTTCCAAATTATGTTAATAAGCTACGTTTTATTTTTTGGGAATTATGAATAGTAATTATGGTAAATTTTATTTACCATAGTTAAAGGTATATCGGGTAATTAAGGGTAAATATAATATTTTAAAATTACCCTAACAAATTTCAAAATCCTATTGGATGACTAAAAGTCGACCCATATCACCTAAGGGTCGGATTAGATTCATTTAATTAAATTTTGTCAATGAAAATAATTTAATTATTATTAAAACCAAAGAATGTGACAACATGTCACTTTCTTAAATTATATAAGTATAATAATTTTAATCTAGTGATAAACTTCGTGAAACTTCGAACATGAATAGTCTCCAGAAATATAATACAATTATCTAAATCATAGGAATTTATTTAGAATTTTTAGGGATTAAATAATTATCATTTATTATGATACAAAGATGATGCAGTAATTATCTTATTAATGAAATATTGACATAATTGATGTTATAAATACCCAAATAAATGTAATTTGAGACTTTTTATGAATTCCACTAATTTTCTAGGTTACTATGATATATTAGTGTTGCTTTAATCAACTTGGTTCAAACATATAATTCTGTTATGACTTTCACAAAAATCATATATCAAATAGTGTCAAAATTGACACAAAATAGTTTTTAAATCAAATATTATATTACTAATTGTTATTTTATTCCTAAAAATCTAAGGTTCGGCCAAATGACTTAGATAAGGATATATATATTAATAATAAACAATTTGGGGTTCGTTTGGCATGTTATAGTAAGTGTATTAACCATATCGTGAAATAAAACAAAAAGACACAGTAAAAGTAAAATTATTTAACTTAGAGTTAAATCTAATTGATAAGGTTAAAATAACACCCTAAACTTGTCTAAATCCTATTGGTTGATAGTATTTCGACCCATCCCCACTTTAACTTCGAAATAATACACTTTGGAACCATTATAAACCGATTTTGACTTTAATATAAAATAATATTTTGAGGTATTCCTAAGGTGCCCCTCTCCTCCCTTATAAAAGGGCACCTCCTCCCCCTCCTCCTCACACCAATTTGAGCACTCAAGCTCGGCCAACCCCTGAAATTTTCTCCTCTCCACTTACCTAGAATAATCCTAGAGGTCCTGGTCTTCTTCAAAGACCAATCTTAGTTCCCTAAGTGGAGGATTCAAAGAGGCGTTCCAAAGAAGAGGTAATATCCGTTACCGATCTTTTCAATTTCTTTATTCTTCAACTTCTTCTCCTTTAGTTGTTTCATGATAAAGTAATAACATAAGTATTACTTACATACTGATATGTTATTATAAATATGAAACAACCCTAATTCACCTTCTATCCATCCTACGGAAAAATGAAATCACCGCGCGTGCGTACGTACGGAATACCGTCTCCACGCCGTGGTGTAATCTATTTTCCACCACCACCTTACAAGGATGGGTATAATGGTGTAATGAGTAACTATTTATGATTATTATAAAGTAATATTGATACTGAAATAATATATATATACTCCAATACAATTCCACGGTCATAGGAACGATATCATCACTCGTGCGTACGTACGGAATACCGTCTCCACGATGTGATGCGACTCGTTCTACATGATCATCATTACATAGTAAGTATATAAATGAATTGAATGAATAAATATTATATATGTTACACTAATACCATTCTGGATATAAGGTATCTATAACCTTAAAAGAAGAATAATAATTTATTCGGCAAAACACGCATAAGAACAAAAGCCAATAAAGACCTGAGTAACAAGTAACAATGAAATATTAATAACAAGAAGCTAAGAATATGACCATATATGATATCAAATCAATATGTATGATTATGGAATAAGTCAATAACATTATTTAAACCATTATACAGGAGCTTCGGACACGTACAAAGCAAATCGGACTTAAGGTAATGGAAATATCACAATCTCATTTTTATCCGAGATTGTTTATTCGTAAGTATTTACTGGGGTGTATTTTATCATCCACATCCATGTTTTCTCAATATGTAATATTATTTCCATCCACCTAAAATTTTTTAAATCCAATTTTACCCTTCGATGAGTTTTTAGTAAAGGATATGAAAGGAATCTTTTGTCGTTTTTCGTACGAGGTACTTTTTGACTTTTTCGACAAAAGTACGAAGAATGTTTTTTTTTAACTTATACGGCATGAATGGATTTTTAAAACATTATTTCCAAGAAGCTTCCTTTACAAGTTTTCATGTTTATTTTTAATCAAATTCTTTAAGTTTAAAATTGTATGACATATTAAGAAAGGAAAAGTGTTTTTGATGTAGAAAGGATATTTTCCTCAAGAATGAAGTTCAAGTGTTTTATCAAAATTGTTTTCCATCTAAGATGATAAAGGGTTCTGTTTTTATCCCTATTATAACATGGATTTGATTATGTTGTGATGGAAATATTTTTATGAATTCTTTTATCTTATATGAATTGTTTTATGATGTCATGTTGTTTAAGAATTCCATTTTTATTACATGGGTTACGCTATGATGTAAGGTTTATGATTATGTGGAACACATAAGAAAGGATTCATTATAAGATGGGTGGGACCTATATCTACCTCCAATTCATTGGGTAAAGACTTTATATCTCATGAGATAGACATGGCTGGAACGGTAGGTTATACCGGTTCAGTGAAACAGGACTGGAACGAGGGTGACTCGGTTCAGAAAGGGACTCTGTCCACTAAGATAGTCTTGGCAATGAGTCATGACTAACAAGAAATGATTTTCCATGATTATGTGTGCATGCCACAAAGTTTCAAGTTTCATGTTATGATTATGGGGATCTCATTTTCACTTCTATGATTTGTTCCATGTTAAGATATTATGATCTCTTTGGAAGGTTATGATTTTCAAAAGATATGATATGATTTTTATTTCCTTTATTTGCCCTTGCTGAGCATTTGAGCTCACCCTTTTATGTTTTCTTTTCCCCGGGTCAGGAAGATGGATATTAAGTAGAATATGCTAAAAGGGACCCTAGATATGATGAAATAAATGGGAGAAACTGTAGAATATTTATGAACCAGTTGTTTATGTTTCCCAGTTTCTAAAGTCACTATACCTATACGGTCCTTTGTGGTTTTGTCATATGTTGTAATAAGTGTGCTTCAATTTTGAAGTATTAACAATGTATGTAAAGTATGGGTCGTTATAGTTGGTATCAGAGGAAAGGTATAGTCAACCTTTGGAAACTAGGATGTGAAAGCCTTAGTAAGAACCCTAAGGATACGTCTAAGCATAGAACACAATATTAGTGTTTTAGAAATGGACATGAATACCCTAGGATAAGACCTTAAGTGTGAAATTTTATCCTTGATTATGTTGTTTTCCTATTATAATTAGTGTTTCTCACACTATTCTTCTTGGTTTTAGTCAATGGCTGGAACCCGAAGGAACCGTGTTAATGCGGAATGCGATGGGCAATGCAATGATTGTCCCCCTGAGCAACCAAACGATATGGGAGCTGGAATACAAAATCTTTTTGCCATGCTCACACAACTTTCTCAAGCTATGAATCATACAGGACTTCCAAACGAGCAAAGGAAGGAGCAACATTCTGTTGAATCCTTCATGAGGCAGCGTCAACCTTCTTTCAGTGGGTCTACTGATCCATTATTTTCTGAACAATGGATTAGTACTACTGAAAAGATATTTTCAGTTCTTCAATGTTCTGAACATGATAAAGTCATCCTAGCAGTGTATCGTTTGGAAGGAGATGCTGATCAATGGTGGAATCTTATTAAGAATAAGAGGCAAAGGGATGAAATTAAGTCTATGGAATGGGACGAGTTCAAGAACTTATTTTTCAATAAGTACTTTCCTCGTATTCTCCGAACAAAGATGGAGAAAGAGTTTCTTGAACTGAAGCAGAGGGATGATGAATCTGTTGGCACCTATGAAGCAAATTTTACAAGACTTGCAAGGTACGCTTCTGGTATTATTATCCAACCTGAGAGTAAGATCGATCGATTCTTTAGTGTCTTAAAACCAAGTCTTCGAAGGGCGTTAGCCATAAGGGACTTCAATAGCTACGAGGAAATCGTTCGATGTGCTCTCAAAGTCAAGATGGAGATTGGAGTAACCCATCAGCCACATGGGTTTGATAAGAAGAGGAAGATGGAATTCAAAGGAAAATATAAAGAGCACACTGAAAAGAAGATGAGCTTTCCCTTATGCTCAAAGTGTGGAAAGAAACATGGAGGTAGTTGTCTTAAAGGGACAAGTAAATGTTTCAAATGTGGAAAGGAAGGTCATCGGGCATTTGAATGCCGCGATAATTGGAAGAAGATGTCTAATGATGCAAACAAAGGAAGGGATACACAGAATGAACCTACTAAACTTCAATGTTTCAAGTGCAAGGAGATGGGGAATTATGCCAATCAATGCCCAAATCCAAGGGTTGATGATGATGGTCGACGTCAACAAAATATTAAGGCTAAAGACAAAGGAAAGTCACATGCAATTTCTATCAACGATGTGGAGTACGATAACGAAGTGGTGAAAGGTACACTTACCATCCACTCTAAAGTAGCAAATGTTTTATTTGATACTGGATCCACCCACTCTTTTATTTCTGAAAAATTTTCTAAGGGTATCACCGTACTACCTCAACAATTAGATGTTGAGTTAGTTGTGACAACACCTAATGTCACAACAGTCGCATCAAAAGTTTATAATTCTTCTCCGATCGAAGTTTGTGGGAAAGTGCTTCCTACAAATCTTGTGATCCTTCCTTTAGTGGAATTTGATGTGATTCTTGGCATGGATTGGCTTTCTCTACATGGAGCTCATATCAATTTCCAAAGAAGGGAAGTCACATTTCATATTCCAGATCAATCTATGATTGTCTATCAATGCAAGGATGAACATAACCTTCTAGTGGAAATTTCTTCCATCTTATGGGTATTGATTCCACTAAATTAAGGTTATTTATCTCAAATGGTTGGTGACAAACTCACGATTAAGAATATGCCCTTTGTACGGGAGTTTGATGATGTATTTCCGGAGGAATTACCAGGTCTTCCACCAAATCGTGAAGTTGAGTTTTCAATAGAACTCGTACCGGGTGCTTTTCCTATTTCAAATACACCTTATAGAATGGCCTCAATTGAGTTGCAGGAATTGAAGAAGCAACTCCAAGAGAATCTTGATAAGGGATTCATACTCCCTAGTGCGTCACCTCGGGGAGCACCTGTTTTATTTGTTAAGAAGAAAGATGGATCAATGAGACTCTGCATTGATTATTGAGAACTTAACAAGATCACTATCAAGAACAAATATCCTCTCCCACGCATTGATGACTTATTTGACCAACTACGCGGAGTTCAATACTTTTCCAAGATTGATCTTCATTCAGGGTATCATCAATTAAGGGTCAAAAGGGAGGATATACCAAAGACGGCTTTCCGTACAAGGTATGGACACTATGAATTTATAGTGATGCCATTTGGTCATAATAATGCCCCTGCTATCTTCATGGATCTAATGAATAGAGTCTTTAGAGACTATCTTGATCAATTTGTGGTAATCTTTATAGACGATATTCTTGTCTATTCAAAGAGCAAGGAAGAGCATGAAGATCACTTGAGAATTATATTGAAGACCCTGAGAAAGGAGAATCTTTATGCCAAATTTACCAAGTGTGAATTTTGGCTTCAAAAAGTTGCATTTTTGGGTCACATAATCTCAAAAGAGGGGATATCTGTGGATCCAGCAAAAACAGAGGTTATCGAAAGATGGTCAAGACCAACAACAGTAACTGAGATCCGAAGTTTTCTTGGTTTGGCTGGATATTATCGACGTTTTGTAAAGGATTTTTCACGATTATCTAATCCACTCACCAAGTTGACTCGGAAAGGAGTTAACTTTGTTTGGACAGAGGAATGTGAAGAGAATTTCAAGGAGTTGAAAAGAAGGTTATCCATTGCACCTGTGCTCACACTGCCTTGTAGTGGAGAAAGGTTTGTGATCTACAGTGATGCATCCAAGAAGGGATTGGGGTGTGTTCTTATGCAAAATGATATGGTGATAGCTTATGCCTTACGACAGTTGAAAATCCATGAGAAAAATTACCCAACTCATGATTTGGAGTTGGCTGCGGTAATCTTTGCATTAAAGATTTGGAGGCATTACCTTTATGGTGAAAGGTGTGATATTTATACTGATCATAAAAGTTTAAAGTATATTTTCACACAAAAGGAGTTGTATATACGTCAAAGAAGATGGTTGGAGCTAATTAAGGATTACGACTGCTCAATCCATTACCACCCTGGGAAAGTAAACAAGGTGGCAGATGCATTAAGTCGACAAGACCATGCTAGTTTATCCATGATGAGGATCACAAAGGATCCAATATTTATGGATTTACAAAGGATGGATCTTGGAATTATAATGTAAGGGGAAAAATCATATCTTTCTCAAATGAATGTTCAACCATCTATACATGTAAAGATTAAAGAGGCCCAGAAAGAAGATGTCGAGTTACAAAAGAAGGTGAGAAATGTTCCTGAATTCAATCTTGATTGTGATGGGATAATAAAGTTCAGGAATCGGGTTTGTGTTCCTCCCATCCCCGAATTAAAGAAGGAGCTGCTGGATGAGGCTCATAGTTCATCATTCTCTATTCATCCTGGAAGCACGAAGATGTATACGGACCTGAAAGAGTACTTCTGGTAGGATGGCATGAAAAGAGATGTTGCTGAATATGTCTCTCGATGCTTGGTTTGTCAACAAGTTAAAGCTGAGAGACAGAAGTCTAAGGGGATGTTACAACCATTACCCATACCCGAATGGAAATGGGAAAACATCACTATGGACTTTGTCACAAGACTTCCTAAAACATCCAAAGGCAATAATGCTATTTGGGTCATAGTTGATCGTCTTACAAAGTCTGCACACTTCATTGCTATTAGAGAGGATTTCTCTCTAGATTAGCTTTCCAGGATATATGTAAAGGAAGTGGTAAGATTGCATGGAGTACCACTTTCTATTATATCTGATCGGGATCCGAGATTTACCTCGAAGTTCTGGCGAAGTCTTCAGCATACTCTGGATACAGAGTTGAGTTTCAGCACTGCTTATCATCCCCATACAGACGGTCAGTCTGAGAGAACAATTCAAACCCTAGAAGATATGTTGAGAGCTTGCTCTATGGATTTCAAAGGAGGTTGGGATCAACACCTACCTTTGGTGGAATTTTCTTATAATAATAGCTTTCACTCCAATATTCAGATGGCTCCTTATAAAGCTCTCTATGGAAAGAAATGCAGGACTCCAACTTGCTCGGATGAAGTTGGGGAAAGAAAGATATTAGGACCTGATCTCATTGATGAAATGGCAGAAAAGGTCAGATCTATTCAACAACACATAAGAGTAGCTCAGAGTCGACAGAAAAGTTATGCCAACAACCGAAGAAAAGACCTAGAGTTTGAAGTGGGCGATAAAGTGTTCTTACGAATATCTCCCTGGAAGAGGGTTGTGAGATTTGGAATGAAGGGGAAGTTGAGCCCTAGATATATCGGTCCTTTCGAAATACTGGATCATGTTGGAAAGGTAGCTTACCGATTGGCCCTTCCACTGAATCTCTCTCAAGTTCACGATGTGTTCCATGTATCTCTCCTGAGAAAGTACATACCAGATCCTTCACATGTACTCAGCTCAGAAGTTGTACCGCTGGAGAAAGATCTTTCTTATGAAGAACAGCCGATAGAGATTCTCGATCGTAGCGAAAAAGTCCTACGAAACAAGACCACTCGTTTGGTGAAAGTTTTATGGAGGAACCACCAACTTGAAGAAGCTACATGGGAGCTTGAGGATATGATGAGGGATAAGTATCCTCATCTGTTTGTTACAAAGTGACGAATTTCGAGGGAGAAATTCTTTTTAAGGGGGGTAGAATGTAACACCCGAGATTTTTATGAGTAATATTTTGTTTTTATACCATCAAAGGAATCTTTCACTACACACTTTCTTGTCTTACTTTACATGCAATCACGATCTTCCTCGATAGCTTGCGTCGTACGCAATACCGAGTTTCACTAAACAACGATATGCTGTTAAAATATTATTAAAACTAGCCTTTATGAATAGTGTTAACTAAATTTTGAATTTTATAACATTATTATTCATCTTACACATTTCTAGAACATGTTATAAGAACAAAATAATTTTTTTCTGGTAAAATAAGTATTTTTCAAAAAATGCAGTTTTGCCGCCTTTTGATGGCGCACCCACATTAAATCTAGTTTTTGACATGTTTATATGTTCAATTTGACAAAATAAAATTCTTCATTTGAATCAGGATATAAAAATTTACATTAGATAAAGTTTTGATATTTTTCCGATAACTTTCATATTTTAATGAATAGTAAAAACACGCTATATTTTAATTAAAAACAACTTTTTTCATCATAATATCTTATGTTGTTAAATTATAATATTGAATGGTTTTAAAGTATAAATAGAATATATTTTTACCATTTAATATAATGTATTTCATTAGTATTGATTTTACCTTGAATTCGTAGGTTAAATCAATTCAATCTTTTGCAATGTTTTAAAGAAAAACCCGTTTTCTTTCGACAACGGGATTAATTTTAATTTAATTTCTGCATCTTTTTTGTATTAAATTTGGAAAAATGGATTACATATTTGGAATCAGTGGGTCCAAATTATGTTAATAAGCTACTTTTTATTTTTTGGGAATTATGAATAGTAATTATGGAAAATTTTATTTACCATAGTTAAAGGTAAATCGGGTAATTAAGGGTAAATATAATATTTTAAAATTACCCTAAAAATGTCAAAATCCTATTGGATGACTAAAAGTTTACCCATATCACCTAAGGGTCGGATTAGATTCATTTAATTAAATTTTTTCAATGAAAATAATTTAATTATTATTAAAACCAAAGAATGTGACAACATGTCACTTTCTTAAATTATATAAGTTTAAAAATTTTAATCTAGTGATAAACTTCATGAAACTTTGAACATGAATAGTATCCAGAAATCTAATACAATTATCTAAATCATAGGAATTTATTTAGAATTTTTAGGGATTAAATAATTATCATTTATTATGATACAAAGATGATGCAGTAATTATCTTATTAATGAAATATTGACATAATTGATGTTATAAATACCCAAATAAATGTAATTTGAGACTTTTTATGAATTCCAATAATTTTCTAGGTTACTATGATATATTATTGTTGCTTTAATCAACTTGGTTAGAACATATAATTCTGTTATGATTTTCACAAAAATCATATATCAAATAGTGTCAAAATTGACACAAAATAGTTTTTAAATAAAATATTATATTACTAATTGTTATGTTATTCCTAAAAATCTAAGGCTCGGCCAAAGGACTTAGATAAGGATATATATATTAATAATAAACAATTTGGGGTTCTTTTGGCATGTTATAGTAAGTGTATTAACCATATAGTGAAAGAAAACAAAAAGACACAGTAAAAGTAAAATTATTTAACTTAGAGTTAAATCTAATTGATAAGGTTAAAATAATACCCTAAACTTGTCTAAATCCTATTGGTTGATAGGATTTAGACCCATCCCCACTTTACCTTCGAAATAAGACCCTTTGGAACCATTATAAACCGATTTTGACTTTAATATAAAATAATATTTTGAGGTATTCCTAAGGTGCCCCTCTCCTCCCTTATAAAAGGGCACCTCCTCCCCCTCCTCCTCACACCAATTTGAGCACTCAAGCTCGGCCAAACCCTGACATTTTCTACTCTCCACTTCCCTAGAATAATCCTAGAGGTCCTGGTCTTCTTCAAAGACCAATCTTAGTTCCCTAAGTGGAGGATTCAAAGAGGCGTTCCAAAGAAGAGGTAATATCCGTTACCGATCTTTTCAATTTCTTTATTCTTCAACTTCTTCTCCTTTAGTTGTTTCATGATAAAGTAATAACATCAGTATTACTTACATACTGATATGTTATTATAAATATGAAACAACCCTAATTCACCTTCTATCCATCCTACGGAAAAATGAAATCACCGCGCGTGCGTACGTACGGAATACCGTCTCCACGCCGTGGTGTAATCTATTTTCCACCACCACCTTACAAGGATGGGTATAATGGTGTAATGAGTAACTATTTATGATTATTATAAAGTAATATTGATACTGAAATAATATATATATACTCCAATACAATTCCACGGTCATAGGAACGATATCATCACTCGTGCGTACGTACGGAATACCGTCTCCACGATGTGATGCGACTCGTTCTACATGATCATCATTACATAGTAAGTATATAAATGAATTGAATGAATAAATATTATATATGTTACACTAATACCATTCTGGATATAAGGTATCTATAACCTTAAAAGAAGAATAAGAATTTATTCGGCAAAACACGCATAAGAACAAAAGCCAATAAAGACCTGAGTAACAAGTAACAATGAAATATTAATAACAAGAAGCTAAGAATATGACCATATATGATATCAAATCAATATGTATGATTATGGAATAAGTCAATAACATTATTTAAACCATTATACAGGAGCTTCGGACACGTACAAAGCAAATCGGACTTAAGGTAATGGAAATATCACAATCTCATTTTTATCCGAGATTGTTTATTCGTAAGTATTTACTGGGGTGTATTTTATCATCCACATCCATGTTTTCTCAATATGTAATATTATTTCCATCCACCTAAAATTTTTTAAATCCAATTTTACCCTTCGATGAGTTTTTAGTAAAGGATATGAAAGGAATCTTTTGTCGTTTTTCGTACGAGGTACTTTTTGACTTTTTCGACAAAAGTACGAAGAATGTTTTTTTTTAACTTATACGGCATGAATGGATTTTTAAAACATTATTTCCAAGAAGCTTCCTTTACAAGTTTTCATGTTTATTTTTAATCAAATTCTTTAAGTTTAAAATTGTATGACATATTAAGAAAGGAAAAGTGTTTTTGATGTAGAAAGGATATTTTCCTCAAGAATGAAGTTCAAGTGTTTTATCAAAATTGTTTTCCATCTAAGATGATAAAGGGTTCTGTTTTTATCCCTATTATAACATGGATTTGATTATGTTGTGATGGAAATATTTTTATGAATTCTTTTATCTTATATGAATTGTTTTATGATGTCATGTTGTTTAAGAATTCCATTTTTATTACATGGGTTACGCTATGATGTAAGGTTTATGATTATGTGGAACACATAAGAAAGGATTCATTATAAGATGGGTGGGACCTATATCTACCTCCAATTCATTGGGTAAAGACTTTATATCTCATGAGATAGACATGGCTGGAACGGTAGGTTATACCGGTTCAGTGAAACAGGACTGGAACGAGGGTGACTCGGTTCAGAAAGGGACTCTGTCCACTAAGATAGTCTTGGCAATGAGTCATGACTAACAAGAAATGATTTTCCATGATTATGTGTGCATGCCACAAAGTTTCAAGTTTCATGTTATGATTATGGGGATCTCATTTTCACTTCTATGATTTGTTCCATGTTAAGATATTATGATCTCTTTGGAAGGTTATGATTTTCAAAAGATATGATATGATTTTTATTTCCTTTATTTGCCCTTGCTGAGCATTTGAGCTCACCCTTTTATGTTTTCTTTTCCCCGGGTCAGGAAGATGGATATTAAGTAGAATATGCTAAAAGGGACCCTAGATATGATGAAATAAATGGGAGAAACTGTAGAATATTTATGAACCAGTTGTTTATGTTTCCCAGTTTCTAAAGTCACTATACCTATACGGTCCTTTGTGGTTTTGTCATATGTTGTAATAAGTGTGCTTCAATTTTGAAGTATTAACAATGTATGTAAAGTATGGGTCGTTATACATATGTCGATGTGCACATTATTTCCATTAATTGTTGTACCCAGACCAGGATTGTAGATCTAGGCATCACTACATATCATGTTATGTTAAGAATCAAGACACATGAAGTTAGGAAATAACTTTGTAGTTTAACATCTTATGGAAAGGATGTAGGCTTCCCGATGTGAAAGGGGGTATTGTGATTACAACCAAATATGTAAATCTAGGCTTCACTATATATCCTATGGTAATATAAATAAATCCACATGTAGTTCATTAGGAAGGATCTCTCAATAAAAGTCTGACCCATGTGAAGGGAGAGGCATTTTTATTCTTTTTTTTGTCACTCTACCTATGATAGGATATTCTGGAATCAATATGTATCCTATGATTTCTGAAATCAATTCACATATAGTTCATGAATGTGGGTGTGGTTAGAGACAAATCACCAAAAATGGTGGTCCTCTTTGACGAGGCCCACAATAATTTCCAATTTTATGTTGTTCAACGGACATAAACCATGAAGCATAACATCCTTAAAAGATGACTCAGGGTATTCCGTTTAATGTATTAAATTTAGGAACATGATGAACATTTCATGATTTTTTGTGCCTTGTTTGTGCAGAGAATCCCATACTAAAATTCCAAATCTCATGTGATCTATACTCGATGTGATAAACAAGGAATGGAAAGAGTTCCACTTGAAATTAATTTGAGATTAAGGATTTTACAATGGAGTTTTGTTTCATGTGGTGGATGGACCAAGATATATTATTGATGCATCTCTATGTATCTCATTATAATAAAAATCAATCCATTCATTGTTCAAGAAACTTGACTAGTATAATGTCCTAGGTCAAGGACATCAACCGTGCAGTTTTAATGACTTGTGGTAGGAATGTGGGTGACTAAATCTGAAAGTGGGGGAACATTATTACTAGCACTGATAATGATGGTTTTTGTGTCACTATGTATCAAATTATGGTGGTAATAAATCCACATGTAGTTCATATATTGAGAAATTACCTATGTGGAGATGCGTCTAACACAGGGATGAGGGAATTTCATCCCTCTTTAGCATTGTTCTATCTAGTGTTCCATGATTTGTTAGTGAGATGTTGCTTCCCATAAATTCTGACATCATATTGTAAGGGAATACTAAAGATCACACTTTTTGTATGGATTTTATTCATTATCAACTAATTATTATTGGTGGTCTATATTGATCAATGAGATAATAATATCTATATATGGTGAATATGATGATGTAGTTCCAAAGTTAGTGGATAAAGGATCAATTACTCATGTAATGTTATTCCAAGAAACATGTGAATAATTTTATGACATTGAGTTTCAAGGTGATTCCTATAAAATTGTTTCGGATTAATTTGATGACACTAGATATCATGGTTTCATAATTCACCACGAAAAATATGGAATTGAATTGATGATATTAATTTCATAAATAACATTTGTTTTTTGGATAACTTGTAATGAATTCCTTATGAATGAAATTAATAGAAAAGGTTATTCCAATTGTATTCAGGTTTGATTGGAATTATATATATTGTAGGAAGGTAGGTATGTTACAATACCATCCATTGTGAATATGATGATGATAAAGGTGATCAGTCAAAGTTTAAATATCATGATATATGGGGTTCATAAGGAAATAAATAGTGTTATTTTTGTATGATGATGGATGAATTTAAAATGATGTATCGCTAACGGTGATAGTAATCTCCAAATTTTGATAATGGGAGCATCGCGAGTGTGTGATGGTTTGATGGTGGTCTCCATAACAATGAAAATTATCATTGGGGTATTGTAAATCGAGGACTGTCAGGAAGATATTTTTGAGTCATTTATAAAATGTGCAGGAGGTGGTGGAGAATCACAAATGGGTGACCCAATAAATACAAAGCAACCCCCACTTCATTTTAGAAAAAATAAATCATATAAAATCTGATATTGCTCTGAATTCACAATGATAGAGGAGATTTATGAAGATAGATTTTACTAAAAGATTGAGAATCATGAAAAGACTTATAATGGCTGGACTAATGAATATAAATCTATATAGGTGGCGCTTCACAAGGATCGAATAATCCATGTTGACTTATTGATCATAGTGAAGCTAGTTTGTTCTATGAAGGTAGTTTTCATCGAAAATGTTTTGATCTTAGAGAGGGGGATTTGTAAAGAGAAATTTTTAATAGCTTGTTTAGGTGAATCATAGCTTAGATTCAATACCCCAACTGGGTTTTTCCAAGTAATCATGTGAATGTACTTAGTTGATACACAAAGAATAGAGAAGATCAACCATGTATAGTTTTTTTTGGGATGAACAACCATACATTCCCCTATGTTCACATTTTCCAAAGGAAGATAATAAGTGAACCAATAAAATCTTGTGTTTTTATTGAGTATCAAAAAAGGATAATAAGACACTCTACATAATTCCATATTATTGTGTTTCAATAAAGAAGAAGATAGTGTCCAATCTATATTGATTTATTCTAGCCACATCAAATATGATCATACTAAGATGAGCTAGCCTTTATTGATTTATCAATCCCAAAGGAATTTTGTGATTCCCATAAGAAGTATAATAAGAGTTATCAATGGAGTTGGTTTTTCACTAAAACATTTAGTGAGAAGAAGAGAAGAAGACTATTTAGAAAAATTTATATCAATTTATTATAAGTTTTTTCAAAGAAAATTCATTATTAATTAGTCCACAACACATTTATATAATCGTGACAAATAGAAGAAGAATATTGTGTATTGTTAAGTTTTCTTTTGGTAAGATATAAGAGGAGTTTTCTTAATGTTGTTTAACAACTATCAAATTGAAGAAGAAGGTTGTGGAAGAAAAAATTAGAATTGTGACATCAGGAAAGACTCAATAGGTGGATAAAATTATTAGTGTTATAAAACCTTATCAATAAGGATAATAATATCTTGAGAAAATGTATAATGATTAAACCATGTGCGGTAAAACATTCACTATTGGATTGTTTTCATATTGCTACACGAGTGTAAGGGCATGTGCTACTCATCTTAACCGCATTAAAAGTATTTTTTTTCTAGTGGTTGTGTGCTCAGGATTATATAGAGGCCATTCCAAGGACTAGATACTCTTATTGAGTAGTTAACCTTGTAAAAATATCATGTTGTGCCTTTAATTATTTCAAATACATGAATGCTATAGGGAAAATGGAATTATAGAATCATGATCACAATAGGTCTAAGAGGTACAAGGATAAAAGGTTGGGATTGGATTAAAAATTCCCCACCACTGATCCACCCCCCCCCCCCCCTCAATGTTTGTCATTTCCCAAACTGTCTATCTCAATTGGTATCATAGGAAATGTTCACCTATGTTAGATTCTGTATAGTGAATCTATTTCATTTTAAACACTTTAGTTTATTTCCTGAGTAAAAAAATGAAGTTTAGTTTTAGTAAAGGTTTATTAATAGTTGAGAAGAAGTATATATAGACCAAGGCCTTGATGATCATCAAAAGGAAAAGAGAAATTTTAAGAAGAAGTCCCTCTTATCTAAATAATAGGAATTGTCTATTTCTATATTCCTTATTTAAAATTAAGAAATTTGATGCATGGAAATTAATAATAAGTTTCATCAAATTCCCACCAAGAAGTTGTAAAACCTTCTTACCTCTATTAGTTATGAGGTTTGTGTTAGTACATTTGAAAACATTCATCATGATGAAAATTATATCATGAGGGGTAATGATTATCAATATAAAACTTCTCAACAATTATCATTTTTTAGATGATGAGTTTTCTTCATGATATTCTTTAAGAGAAATAATCCCTTATTTCTGGAGTCTTTAAATATACGAAGGAAGATATCACCCATTGGGAAGAAGAAGATAATGTTATGGAGAAGTGCTTCCAAAAAATATTATTGAGTGTTTAAATCTCTCTAGAACCAAGAAAGATGGAAATTGAAACAAGTTTCTAAAAATGGATCAAAGAAGTTGAAGAGAAATATGTAGTAAAAAAGTTTCTAGAAGAAAAGATACATGCACATGAAGACAAATGGAAAAATGGCCCTAACTTCCTTGGTTTTCATTTAGAAGAAATATCCAATAACTTCAAGTATCATGACTCTTATATTTAGAACAATGTTAAGCATCATGAAGATGTAGTTGAAATAATAAATAAGTTTTATGAAGATATGGTGAATATGATTGAAAATCATAAAATAATCTTTAATGTGAGAAGTCTCAAATTTGAATGTCAGTTGGCCAATCTTGATAAGATGCATATTGAGTCTTTAAAAAATAATAAAATATTTTATACAAGAATTCAATGTTCATTGGAGGATTCTGAGGTTGATTGTCCTCCAAAATGTAATAAGAACATAATTTCTTCACTTAGTGATCTCTCATAAGTAGCCGAGAATAATAAGGTACCATCCATACCATCTTGTATGAATGTTTCTATACATATTATCATGAACACTGTAGGTTTTAAAACAAAATCTGACAACTATAGATCAATAAAGGTGATAAGAAAGATACCATTATGACTTGGTTGTACATGGAAAAGAATGGGAAAGTTTAATCCCCATTGAAAGAAAAAAAATAAGGAAGAATACCAAACAATATGATACAGAAAATTTCAGGAAATCATGATTTTTGGGTTACTGATGGCGTTGAAATAGATTTGGCACTATTAATTAAATTTCTATTACAATCCTAAAATGAAAATTCATAAATGAATCTTATATCAAGGGGTAAATCTCTAATATAATAATTAAAATATATATGAATACAAACACCTGTATACACCAAACATATTTGAAATGCTTTTTTACATCGGTGATTTATGCATTGTTTCTGGTGATAAGGTTTAAAAATTCTCTTCTAAAAAAGTATCAAAAGATAATAAGAATAGAATATTGAAAAATATTACTTGGAATGAAGAAGAAAAAATGGAAAGATTTAATAAGAATATTGTGAAGAAAAATCATCCCATGAAGATACCAAAGATGAATTTTGAGAAAATCGGGGATTCTAAATCCCAGAAGTTGAAGGGAATTGAATGCAAAAGGACTACTAATAGGATGACACTCAGAAGAACTCTTGTGGGAGATTAAAACATTCATCCATAGTTACTAATGATTTGTTAGTTATCTGACCAAAATATTTTTAAATAATGAGAAAATTTGAAGAAGAATAAGATAAATCTTTAAAAGGGGGAATAATAGATTCGTTATGATGAATAAAAAATTAATAAGAGTTTGTTAAGAAAAGGAAACTCTTGTTTTAAAAAGACTCTTTATGAGTGATGCAGGAAATCTAGCCACATTGTAGTTGGTTTTTTAACCTTTCTACTAGAGCAGGATGCAGGCCTCGAATAGAGTATTAATGTATCATCCATGGAGGCTATTAAGAAGAAAAATTATACACACAAATTAGAACAGGATGTGAAGAGATTTGTGTTTTTTCAACATAAATCTGAATAGATGTTCAGATGTGGATGCATGAAAACTAGAGAAAATGGAGAAACATGGTTGAAAAGATCATCTCAACATTTGTTTTAATATTAATGATCCAAGGAGGATCCACTCTATTCCTTATATCTCTCTGTGTATTTTATTTTTTATTATAATGAATGGAATTAAAGGTGAATTCTGTCCTCGGGTGGAGAACCGGAGAAGTAGTGAGTGTTGAAAACTCTTAATTGAAAAAATAAATAAGATAGAATTTATGAATGATCCATAAATTTATATTTAAATACTAATATGATGTAAGATCATTATTGATGATTTTGATAAAATTGATGTCCTAATATGGATATCCATGATAAAGAATATTTCATTTTTGTTTGATCTTATTTCATGATATTATGATTAACAAATGTTTTAGATGATCATCCTTGGTGAAGTTGTGAATGTTGTCCAATATTTACTATAAAAATATTAAAGATCCATTTGGTGTAATATTTATAGTGTAATTTCTGTAAATCCATTCTTAATGAGATTAATCATTATATATATGATGAAAAAAGTTTCATTCAAGGGGATTCAAATGGACAAGTTTGCATAATTATTATTTCAATTAGAATAAAATATTACTATTGTGTAAATTAATTGAAGATAATGTCATTGGAAAATTTATGCCTCTCAATCTATCTTTATTAGTTATTAGAAATACAAAAATCATAAAAGGGGTGAAATTGAATTATTTTTTCACATAGGATAAATAGAATAACCTCAAGATCACTAATCTAGCTTGTTGCACTTGAGTCCTTTTTTGAACCATTTGTTTGTGTGAGTGCATCAGTTTTAGGTTGATTTTTCATAAAATGATTCATCTCACATTTAGTAATATCATCCTAGAATAAAATTGATTAATCATTTAATGAAATTATATGATTTCTCATTTCTTAAGGTATCATGATCAGCAGTAAATGGAAATTTTTTTGACTAAATAAAATCATCTTGTTTTCAATACTGAGGAAAACTCTAGTACACTTAGAGTGAAATGATGGATTACACATTGCTTACATATATATTGATACCATTTTTCCATGAACTTTTTATTTCTTATCAATAAGGGGGAGATAAAATTAAAAGAAAATTTAAATGGTAAATGGGAGATATAAGATAAAAATAAAATATATAGACACATTCAGTTGGAAAGAAAACTGATGTTATTTCTAACTAATACAATGGGGGATATTGAAGTGGCCACTTTTTGTGTGGATTTTATTTATTCTCAACTAATTTTCATTGGTTCGTAAATTGTGACCAATGAGATAAGAAGATCTCTACGTGGTCAATATGATGACTTTTTCCAAAAGTTAATAGAGCATGGATGAATACATAAAGTCATGATATTCCAAGAAACATTTGAATGGTTTTAAGACATTCAGTTTCAAGGTGATTCCTAGAAAACTATTTTGGATTCTTTTGATGACATTGGATGTAATAGTTTAATACTTCTACTAGTAAAATATGATGATGCTTTCCGGATTTTCATTTCACAAATATCATAAGTTTTTTTGGAGAACTTGTGATGCAAGACTTATGTTTTAAATGTAGAGAAAAGGTATGACCAATTATATTTTGGTTTCATTAGAAATAATTATTTTGTTGGAGGACAAGGAAGTTATAATAAATTCCTTTGTAAATCTGATAATGCTAAAGGTGATCGATTTATGTTTAAATATCATGACTCATGGGGTTTATGATTAAACAAATTATGATATTTTTTAAGAATATGGTTGAAGCATTAATGATTTAACAGTTTCTGTTTTCTTACAAAGCCAGATTACCTAAAACCAGTATGGTTGGGGTTAATGATGAATATTTTTAAGGTGGAATCATTTCACAGTGTTTTAAAAATATGTATGGTTAGTATCAAGAGGATGTGTAAAACATTTTTAGTGGTTGTTTTCTGGGAAATATACTTGATGAAAATGGTTAATCTATTGGTTTTATGAAGGTAAGGATGATATTTGAGAAGATGATTATAATTTAAAATAGTGATGGTAATCTCCACTATATCGAGAGAAATGGATCACAGTGTGTGTGTGACGGTTTGATGGTGATATCCACGATAATAACAAATATCTATGGCGAATTGAAAATGGAGGAGTGCCATTAAGATATTTTTGACTGATCTGATAAATGAAATGGAGGTGGTAGATCAATGAAAATGGGAAAGCCTATAAATATAGGAGACCCCCACATAATTTTAGGGAGAAGAAAATAAATAGAGAACATCCTGAATTACTATGAATTTATATAGGTAGTGGAGCTCCAACATACTGGATTTCAATGTGAGCATCAACCTCATGAAAAAGACATCTAATTTTTTTACTGATTCTGATGATTCTATATAACCGATGCTTCTTGATGATGGGATATTATCCATTCAATCAATGAGCATTGTGAAGAATTTTTGTTCCATGAAGGTAGTTTTCTTCATGAATGTTTTGTATTTCATGAGGGTTCTTTGTGAACAATATTTTTGAATATCTAGTTTAGGTGAACTAGTTCATGGGTATAATTCCCCCATTAGTTTTTGAAAAGTAAAATTGTGTTTGTACTCATTTTATTTAGAAAGGAAAGAGGAGATCAACCACGAACAGTCTGTTTTGTTTGAAGAGGAACAAGACATTCATTTTAGTTCATATTGGAAAAAAATGATAAGAAAACCAATACACTTATGCATTTGTATTCAGTATCAAAAAAAGAGAGTATTACACTGCTACACTATTCCATATTATTTTATTTCAAATAGGAAGAAGAAATTGTCTAATATTTATTCATTAATTCTGGCCATATCATATGTGATGATGCTAGGCCAAGATTATCTCCATTGATTTATCAATAAAAATTAAATCTTTGATTCTATTTAGTAGAAGAAGA
The DNA here is from genome assembly GCA_963277665.1 of Viscum album. Taxonomy (NCBI): domain Eukaryota; kingdom Viridiplantae; phylum Streptophyta; class Magnoliopsida; order Santalales; family Viscaceae; genus Viscum; species Viscum album. The sequence continues at coordinate 1,003,325,856 of OY728119.1, read as the reverse complement.
ATAGATCTTAGTGTAGTTGGTTTTTCACTGAATAAGATAGTGATAATAAGGGATTAAGATTTGGTAACCAAATTGATATCAATTGATTATAAGTTGGGTTAGAGAAAATTTATTGGTCCTTAGTTAGAAACACATTCATGTTGTCATTACTGATAGAAGAATAATATTGTGCAGTGTTAAGTGAGCTACTGGAAAGAGATGATAGGAGTTCCATTCATGCTTTTGTACAAGTAACAAATTGAAGAAGAAAGTTTTGGGAGAACAATGAAGTACTATGACATCAAATATAACACAATAGTTTGGAAAATTTCTTAGTGGTATAAACCCATATCAACATGAAGATGACTATCTTGATAGGAGGGATAAAGATCCATCAAAGTTCTATAAAACATTTACTATTTAATTTTTTTCATAGTTCTACACAATTTTAAGGGAATATCTTACTCATTGTACCCATATTCGAATGTTTGTTTTCTATTGGTTGTGTAGTCTGGATTATTTTCAATCCATGTCAATGACTATCTACTCTTATCAAGTTGTGAGAATTGTAAACATATCATGTGGAATCCTTACTAATTTTATATACATTCATGTGACAGGTAAAAGTGAATAATAAAATCAAGATCCTAACAGGTTTAAGATTTATAGGTATAAAAGTTTGAATGGGATTTATAAAACCATAATACAAATTCACCCCCTCCATTATTGTTAGGAATATCCAAAATAGGTTAGCTAAATTGGTGTTAGAGTCATGGTTCACTTAGGTTAAATTATCTTCAGTGAATGTATTCACTTTTAAAGACATTAGTTTCTTTCTTGAGAAAACAATGAAGTTCGGTTTTTGGGTATATCCAATTACCTATGAGTCGTAGTCTAAATATACCAAGACCTTGATGAATATGAACATTATGGATAAAAGAAATTTTAGGAAGAAGTCCATATATCAAAGGAAGAGGAAGTATATATTTCTCTATGTCCTGGTGACAATGACAATATATCATGCATGGAAATTAGTAATAAGGTGGCTTAAATTTCCACCAATAAAATGGGTAACATTCCAGCCTCTAGTAGTTAGGTGGTATGTGTTAGTACATTTGAATACATTCCTAAAGATGAAAATTCTCACACAAGTGGGGATGATGACAAATATACAACTTCTCAAGAAATATAAGATGATATACAAAGAGTTATTCGACATTATATTATTGAATAAAGAGGTTATATTGTTTGTGGATTCATAAATGTATGGAGGAATAGATCACCCAACTATAAAAAGAAGCATATTTTTTTGAGAAGAGCTTTCAAATAAAAATTGTTGATTTTCTAAGGCTCTACTGATAGGTTAAAAAATTTAAAGCAACAAAGGGGGCACATTAAATTACTTCCTCAAAGATTTTCAATGTAGTTAAAGAGAAAGATTTTGTCAAAATGTCTGTATAAAAATATATACATGGACATGAAGAGAAATTTAAAAATATCACTCACTTCATGGGTTCAAATTTGGTGTAAATATCCAACAAGATCAACGAACATGATTCTTTGATTCCAAAAAATGTTAACATGCATGAAAATGAAGTTGAATGAATCAAGATGGTATTTTAAGAGAATATTATTATGATTTAAAATCATAAAATAATCCACAATGTGACTGGTATCTAATTGGAAATTCAGTTGTCCACTCATGATAAGACACATATTGAGTCTTCAAAAAATAATGGAAAACATTTATACTAGTTATCAATGTTAATTGGAGGATTCTACGGTTGCAAGGCCACTAAATTGTGATAATAAGGTCATGAAATCACTCAATGATCTATGAAAAGAGGTAGAGAATAATTAGGTACCATCCATACCATCTTGTATGAATTATTCAAAACTTGTAATTGTGAACACTACAAGATGTAAAACAAAATATGAACATGTGTGGAGGAAGAAAGGCTAGAATAAGCCTACCACCAACACTATGGTTCCCATGAAAAATAATGTGATAGTTTATTCCCTATATAATGAACCAAAAAACATGAAGAGGACCCAATAATCATATATGTAAAATATCAACAAATCAATATTTATGGGATAATGTTGGTTCTACAACAAATATGGGCATTTTTCATTAAATTTCTGGCTTAATCTTCATAATTTAAACACATGATGGAAGTCTATCTCAAGGGGAGAAATCTTAAGGATAAGAAGATACATCCACATGTCTAGAAGCACCTATATACTACTAATATATTTGTAATTATTGATTACATCTGTGATGTATAAAACATTTTTGGTCATAAGAATAGTCAATTCTCATCTAAGCATGTATCCAAAGATGATAAGAATATAATATTAGAAAGTCTCTCATAGAATGAAAAACAAACATTGACAAAATATCAGAAGAATTTTGGGTTCAAAAAACACCCTAGGAAGTTACCGAATATGAATGGTTCAAAAACCATGGATTCTAAATCAATGTAGATGAAAGTTAGTTCATCTAAAAGAACTACTAAGAGGGATAAAACTCATAAGAACCCATGTGGAAGATCCAAATATACAACCACATTTCCTAATGAATTTTTAGTTATATGGCATGATGATTTGGAAAGGATGAGAGAAATTGAACAAGAATAGTCTAATCCTATTGACATGAGTTATTAAAATATTAAACATGATGAAGAAAACATTCATGCAGGTTTGTCAGGAAACGGAGACTATTTGTTTTAAAATGTTTTGTGCGAGTGATACAATAAATCTAGTTTCATTGCAAAAGGATATTTAAAATTAATACCAGAGATAGAGGAATCCCTAAAAAGTAGTATTAATGTGTCACCCATAATTAATTTTAAGAAGGAAAATTATCCTCACAAAGAAAAAGAGGATTTGAAGAGATCCATGTTGCCTCAACATAAATCAATACATATCTTTATATGATCAATAATGAAGACTTGATAAACTGGGCTAACATGGTTGAGAAGACCATCTCAGATTTTAGGTTTATATTAATGATGTGAGTAGGATCCACCTTATTCCTTAAATCATTTTGTATTATATTTGTGATTATAATGAATGGAATTAAAGGTGAAACATGTTATCATGGGGAGAATCAAAGATGTAATGCGTGTTTTTAATTTATGATAGAAAATATGAAGAATTTTCCATCCATTAATTATTCATTAATTGATATTTAGATACTAAAATGATAAAGTATTTTCATTGATGATGTAGAAGAATGTGATGAACTTCATTTGATAGACAGGACAAAGATTATTAAATCTAGTTTTTATCTTATTTCATGATATTCTGAAGAACAAATATTCTAAAAGATAACCCTTAGTGAATTTGAAAAATATGTCTGATATAGACTATCACAATATTGAAGACCCATTAATGTGTATTTTCTATACAAGAATTTATTTATATCCTTTCATGATAAGATCAATCATTATAAATATTAGGAGAAATTTTTTTTAAAGGGGGGGGAAGTGAATAAGATTCTAGAATTATTATTTCAATTACAATACAATTTGATTATTATGGAAATTTCTTAAATATCATTACATTGAAAAAGTTATTTTTATCAATCTCTCATTCTTGGTTATTATAAATACAAATATTTTTACAAATGGGGAGCAATTGAATTATTCAGTGACATAAGAATTATGTAAGGGCCTCAAGATCCCAAATCCTACCTATTTCACATTAATGATTTTGGTACATTTATTGAAGAGAGTGTAGGACATTCTAGAATATTATTATTAAAAATAATCATCTCACATTTATTAATTTCAGCTTATAATTAATGTTAATAATCCATGAAGAAAAGTATATGATTTATTATTTCTTAAGGTATGATGATTAGTTGGTAATGGAAAGATTTGTTATCTAAATAAAATCCTCTTGTTTTCTAAACCATTGACATATCAAGTAGGCATAGTGTGAAATTGTGGGTGGCACATTTTTTCAGTGTGGATTGATTCCCTTTTTTCCCTAAACATTGTGTTTCTTTTCAATAAGGGGTAGAGAATGAGAAATGAAAGTTTGAAAGGTAAAGGGTAGAGAGAAGATAATAGTTCAACATTTTGACTCATTAATTTAGAAAGAACTTTGAATGTATTGATAACATATACAAAGGGGGATATTGAAGATCCAACTTTTTGTTTGAATTGTATTTGTTGTCAACTAATTGACATTGGTGGTCAATAGTGATCAATATGATAATTACATCTCTGTGTGATCAACATGATGAAGTAGTTCTAAAGTTGATGGAGCTTGGATGAAGTCCTCAAGTCATGATATTCCAAGAAACATGTGAATGGTTTAAAGACATTGAGTTTCAAGGTGATTCCTAGAGATTAGTTATGGATTAATTTGAGGACATTGGATGTAATGATTTCATAATTCACCTAGTAAAATATAGTGATGATTTGATGATTTTCATTTCAAAAATATCATAATTGGTTTGGAGAACTTGTTATTCAATTACTATGAAGGAAATTTGGAGGAAAAGTGTTAAAATTGGATTCAGGTTTGATTAGAAGTAAATATATTTTCAGAAGACATGGCAGTTACAATACATTTCTTTGATAATATGATGATGATAAAGGTGGTCAATAAAAGTTTTAATATCACAAATTATGGGGTTCACGATGAAAACAATCGAGATATTTTAGAAATAAATTGCATGATGTTCAAAATATGTATCAATTTTTGATTGAAAAAAAATCTAGATAATGGAAATTCTGTATGGCTGGTATCGTCGAAGAGGATTTTTAAGGTTGAAAAATTTTTAGGGTTTTCCAAATTTTGGGGGTAAAAATCTAGTGGAAAAGGCCAACATCACAAAATGATTTTTCTAGGAGTGAAACTTTAGAAAAATGAGAACTTTATTTGGTTCATGAATACTAGGACAAGATTCAGGAAGATGGGGAGAATCTCAATTGGTGATAGTAACCTCCTCGATTATGAGAGGTAGAGAATCGTGAGAGCATGATGGTTTGTTAATGATCTTTGTGACAAAGAAAAATAATGAAGGAGAGTTACAAATGGATGAGCACTATGAAGTTATTTTTTAGTGATCTGAAAAATGTGATATTGGTGGTGGAGCATTGTGAACAGGTGAGCCTAAAAATATGAGGTAAACCCCAGTTCATTTTAGAAAAAAATAATAATCTTATAAAGTTTAGAATAGCTTTGATTTAGGGTATGTATTGCAGCTCCACGAAGATAGATTTTATGTGAGACTGAGAATTATTAATATGATTATAAAGTCATGAATAATATAACGACCCATACTTTACATACATTGTTAATACTTCAAAATTGAAGCACACTTATTACAACATATGACAAAACCACAAAGGACCGTATAGGTATAGTGTCTTTAGAAACTGGGAAAAATAAACAACTGGTTCATAAATCTTCTACAGTGTCTCCCATTTATTTCATCATATCTAGGGTCCCTTTTAGCATATTCTACTTAATATCCATCTTCCTGACCTGGGGAAAAGAAAACATAAAAGGGTGAGCTCAAATGCTCAGCAAGGGCAAATAAAGGAAATAAAAATCATATCATATCTTTTTGAAAATCAAAACCTGCAAAAGAGATCATAATATCTTAACATGGAATAAATAATAGAAGTGAAAATGAGATCCCCATAATCATAACATAAAACTTGAAACTTTGTGGCATGCACACATAATCATGGAAAATCATTTCTTGTTAGTCATGACTCATTGCCAAGACTATCTTAGTGGACAAAGTCCCTTTCTGAACTGAGTTCACTCCTCGTTTCAGTCCTGTATCACTGAACCGAAATAACCTTCCATTCCAGCCATGTCTATCTCATGAGATATAAAATCTTTACCCAATGCATTGAAGGGAGATATAGGTCCCACCCATCTTATAATGAATCCTTTCTTATGTGTTCCACATAATCATAAATCATACATCATTGCATAACCCATGTAATACAAATTGGAATCTTAAACATCATGACATCATAAAAAAATTCATACAAGATAAAGGAATTCATAAGAATAATTCAATCACAAAATGATCAAATCAATGTAATAATAGGGATAAAAACAGAACCCTTTATTATCTTAGATGGAAAATAATTTTGATAAAACACTTGAACTCCATTCTTGAGGAAAATATCCTTTATTCTTCAAAAAATATTTTTCCTTTAATAACATGTCATACGACTTTAAAATAAAAGAAGTTGATTAAAAATAAACTTGAAAACTTGTAAAGGAATCTTCTTGGAAATAATGTTTTAAAAATCCATACATGCTGTATAAGTTAAAAAAAACATTCTTCGTACCTTTGTCGGAAAAGTCAAAAAGTACCTCGTACGAAAAAAACGACAAAAGATTCCTTTCATATTCTTTACTAAAAACTCACCGAAGGGTAAAATTGGATTTAAACTATTGTAAGTGGATGGAAACAATATTACATATTGAGGGAACATGGATGTGGATGATAAAATACACCCCAGTAAATACTTACGAATAAACAATCTCGGATAAAAATGAGATTGTGGTATTTTCCCTTACCTTAGGTCCGATTTGCTTTGTACGTGTCCGAAGCTCCTGTATAATGGTTTAAATAATTTTATTGACTTATTACAGAATCATACATATTGATATGATATCATATATGGTCATATTCTTAGCTTCTTGTTAGTAATATTTCATTGTTACTTGTTACTCGGGTCTTTATTACCTTTTGTTCTTATGCGTGTTTTGCCGAATACATTATTATTCTTCTTTTAAGGTTATAGATACCTTATATCCAGAATGTTATTAGTGTGACATATATCATATTTATTCATTAAATTCATTTATATAATTACTATGTAATGATGATCATGTAGAACGAGTCGCATCACTTCGTGGAGACGGTATTCCGTACGTACGCACGAGTGATGATATCGTTCCTATGATCGTGGAACTGTATTTTATTATATATATATTATTTCAGTATCAATATTACTTTATAATAATCATAAATAGTTACTCATTACACCATTATACCCATCCTTGTAAAGTGATGGTGGAAAAATAGATTACACCACGGCGTGGAGACGGTATTCCGTACGTACGCACGCGCGGTGATTTCATTTTTCCGTAGGATGGATAGAAAGTGAATTAGGGTTGTTTCATATTTATAATAACATATCAGTATGTAAGTAATACTGATTTTATTACTTTATCATGAAATAACTAAAGAAGAAGAAGTTGACGAAGAAAGAAATTGAAAAGATCGGTAATGGATATTACCTCTTCTTTGAAACGCCTCTTTGAATCCTCCACTTAGGGAACTAAGATTGGTCTTTGAAGAAGACCAGGACCTCTAGGATTATTCTAGGGAAGTGGAGAGGAGAAAATGGCAGGGGTTGGCCGAGCTTGAGTTCTCAAATTGGTGTGAGGAGGAGGGGGAGGAGGTTCCCTTTTATAAGAGAGGAGAGGGGCACCTTAGGAATATCTCAAAATATTATTTTATATTAAAGCCAAAATCGGTTTATAATGGTTCAAAAGGGTCTTATTTCTAAGCTAAAGTGGGGATGGGTCGAAATACTATCAAACAATAGGATTTAGACAAGTTTAGGGTATTATTTTAACCTTATCAATTAGATTTAACTCTAAGTTAAATAATTTAACTTTTACCATGTCTTTTTGTTTTCTTTCACTATATGGTTAATAATCTTACTATAACATGACAAACGAACCCCAAATTGTTTATTATTAATATATATATCTTTATCTAAGTCATTTGGCCGAGCCTTGGATTTTTAGGAATAAAATAACAATTAATAATATAATAGTTTATTTAAAAACTATTTTGTGTCAATTTTGACACTATTTGATTTATGATTTTTGTGAAAGTCATAACAGAATTATATGTTCGAACCAAGTTGATTAAATCAATACTAATATATCATAGTAACCTAGAAAATTAGTGTAATTCATAAAAAGTCTTAAATTACATTTATTTTGGTATTTATATTATCAATTATGTCAATATTTCATTAATAAGATAATTACTGCATCATCTTTGTGTCATCAATAAATTAAATTATTTGATGTCTAAAAATTACAAATAAAATACCATCATGTAGGAAAGCTTTTTATATTTCTAATGAATATTTACAATCGAATTTATCTTATGTATAACCCCATATTAAAAATGATTTACTTATTAAACTTTGATTTTAACTATTTTAACCCTTCTTTAAATAAATTAATAATAAATGTCCTAATCTAATCCAAGTGGGCCTAAATGGTCATATTTTATTCCTAAGTTTGTTTTTGGTCGAATTAAACTTGTCCAATAGAATTAGGACATGTGTTAGGGTAATATTAATATCATATTTACCCTTAGTTACCCTATTTACTATTAACCGCGGTAAAAATAGTAAAAAGTTACTATTCACCAAAAAATTATTTTTATCTCATTGAACCACATTTTACTTACTGATATCAACCGTGTCTGTCGGATTTTTGAAATTCCATTCACAGAAGCGGTAAAATTAAGTTTTATGCAAAATTCAGTTTTTAACCTACCACTTAGTGGTTTCACTATTCATCAAAAATTGAAAGTTTTCATAAAAATACCAAAATTTCACCCTAGGCTAATTTCGATATTCTGAGTCCAAAAATGAAGTCCATTTTGAAAAATAAAATTTATAAAATTTCAAAAAGTGGTTATTACTATTCATAACGGCTAGTTTTAATAGCATATTGTTGTTTAGTGAAACTCGGTATTGCGTACGACGCAAGCTATCGAGGAAGGTCGCGATTGCGTGTAAAGCAAGCCAAGCAAGTGTTGTGTAGAAAAAGATTCCTTTGATGATTTATATAACATAAAAGTCTCGGGTGTTACATTCTACCCCCCTTAAAAAGAATTTCGCCCTCAAAATTCGTCACTTTGTGACAAACAGATGAGGATACTTCTCCCTCATCATATCCTCAAGCTCCCATGTAGATTCTTCAAGTTGGTGGTTCCTCCATAAAACTTTCACCAATCGAGTGGTCTTGTTTCGTAGGACTTTTTCGCTACGATCCAGAATCTCTATCGGCTGTTCTTCATAAGAAAGATCTTGCTCCAGCGGTACAACTTCTGAGCTGAGTACATGTGAAGGATCTGGTATGTACTTTCTCAGGAGAGATACATGGAACACATCGTGAACTTGAGAGAGATTCGGTGGAAGCGCCAATCGGTAAGCTACCTTCCCAACACGATCCAGTATTTCTAAAGGACCGATATATCTAGGGCTCAACTTCCCCTTCTTTCCAAATCTCATAACCCTCTTCCAGGGAGATATTCGTAAGAACACTTTATCACCCACTTCAAACTTTAGGTCTTTTCTTCGGTTGTCGGCATAACTTTTCTGTCGACTCTGAGCTGCGCTTATGTGTTGTTGAATAGATCTGACCTTTTCTGCCATTTCATCAACGAGATCAGGTCCTAATAGCTTTCTTTCCCCAACTTCATCCCAGCAAGTTGGAGTCCTGCATTTCTTTCCATAGAGAGCTTCATAAGGATCCATCTGAATACTGGAGTGAAAGCTATTATTATAAGAAAATTCCACCAAAGGTAGGTGTTGATCCCAACCTCCTTTGAAATCCATAGAGCAAGATCTCAACATATCTTCTAGGGTTTGAATTGTTCTCTCAGACTGACCGTCTGTCTGGGGATGATAAGCAGTGCTGAAACTCAACTCTGTATCCAGAGTATGCTGAAGACTTCGCCAGAACTTCGAGGTAAATCTCGGATCCCGATCAGATATAATAGAAAGTGGTACTCCATGCAATCTTACCACTTCCTTTACATATATCCTGGCAAGCTGATCTAGAGAGAAATCCTCTCTAATAGGAATGAAGTGTGCAGACTTTGTAAGACGATCAACTATGACCTAGATAGCATTATTGCCTTTGGATGTTTTAGGAAGTCCTGTGACAAAGTCCATAGTGATGTTTTCCCATTTCCATTCGGGTATGGGTAATGGTTGTAACATCCCCTTAGACTTTTGTCTCTCAGATTTAACTTGTTGACAAACCAAGCATCGAGAGACATATTCAGCAACATCTCTTTTCATGCCATCCCACCAGAAGTACTCTTTCAGGTCCCTATACATCTTCGTGCTTCCAGGATGAATAGAGAATGAAGAACTATGAGCCTCATCCAGCAGCTCCTTCTTTAATTCGGGGATGGAAGGAACACAAACCCGATTCCTGAACTTTATTATCCCATCACAATCAAGGTTGAATTCAGGAACATTTCTCACCTTCTTTTGTAACTCGACATCTTCTTTATGTGCCTCTTTAATCTTCACATGTAAAGATGGTTGAACATTCATTTGAGAAAGATAAGATTTTTCCCCTTCCATTATAATTCCAAGATCCATCCTTTGTAAATACATAAATATTGGATCTTTTTTGATCCTCATCATGGATAAACTAGCATGGTCTTGTCGACTTAATGCATCTTCCACCTTGTTTGCTTTCCCAGGGTGGTAATGGATTGAGCAGTCATAATCCTTAATCAGCTCCAACCATTTTCTTTGACGCATATTCAACTCCTTTTGTGTGAAAATATACTTTAAACTTTTATGATCAGTATAAATATCACACCTTTCACCATAAAGGTAATGCCTCCAAATCTTTAATGCAAAGATTACCACAGCCAACTCCAAATCATGTGTTGGGTAATTTTGCTCATGGATTTTCAACTGTCGTGAGGCATAAGCTATCACCATATCATTTTGCATAAGAACACACCCCAATCCCTTCTTGGATGCATCACTGTAGATCACAAACCTTTCTCCACTACAAGGCAGTGTGAGCACAGGTGCACTGGATAACCTTCTTTTCAACTCCTTGAAATTCTCTTCACATTCCTCTGTCCAGACAAACTTAACTCCTTTCCTAGTCAACTTGGTGAGTGGATTAGATAATCGTGAAAAATCTTTTACAAAACGTCGATAATATCCAGCCAAACCAAGAAAACTTCGGATCTCAGTTATTGTTGTTGGTCTCGACCATCTTTCGATAACCTCTGTTTTTGCTGGATCCACAGATATCCCCTCTTTTGAGATTATGTGACCCAAAAATGAAACTTTTTGAAGCCAAAATTCACACTTGGTAAATTTGTCATAAAGCTTCTCCTTTCTCAGGGTCTTCAATATAATTCTCAAGTGATCTTCATGCTCTTACTTTCTCTTTGAATAGACAAGAATATCGTCTATAAAGACTACCACAAATTGATCAAGATAGTCTCTAAAGACTCTATTCATTAGATCCATGAAGATAGCAGGGGCATTAGTAAGACCAAATGGCATCACTATAAATTCATAGTGTCCATACCTTGTACGGAAAGCCGTCTTTGGTATATCCTCCCTTTTGACCCTTAATTGATGATACCCTGAACGAAGATCAATCTTGGAAAAGTATTGAGCTCCGCGTAGTTGGTCAAATAAGTCATCAATGCGTGGGAGAGGATATTTGTTCTTGATAGTGATCTTGTTAAGTTCTCGATAATCAATGCAGAGTCTCATTGATCCATCTTTCTTCTTAACAAATAGAACAGGTTCTCCCCAAGGTGACGCACTAGGTCGTATGAATACCTTATCAAGATTCTCTTGGAGTTGCTTCTTCAATTCCTGCAACTCAATTGGGACCATTCTATAAGGTGTCTTTGAAATAGGCAAAGCACCCGGTACGAGTTCAATTGAAAACTCAACTTCACGATTTGGTGGAAGACCCGGTAATTCCTCCGGAAAGACATCATCAAACTCCCGTAGAATGGGAATATTCTTAATCGTGAGTTTCTCACCAACCATTTGAGATAAATAACCTTCATTTAGTGGAATCAATACCCATAATATGGAAGAAATTTCCACTGGAAGATTATGTTCATCCTTGCATTGATATACGATCGTAGATTGATCTGGAATATGAAATGTGTCTTCCCTTCTTTGGCAATTGATATGAGCTCCATGTAGAGAAAGCCAATCCATGCCAAGAATCACATCAAATTCCACTAAAGGAAGGATCACAAGATTTGCAGGAAGCAGTTTCCCACAAACTTCGATCGGAGAAGAATTATAAACTTTTGATGCGACTGTTGTGCCATTAGGTGTTGTCACAGCTAACTCAACATCTAATTGTTGAGGTAATACGGTGATACCCTTAGAAAATTCTTTAGAAATAAAATAGTGGGTGGATCCAGAATCAAATAAAACATTTGCTACTTTAGAGTGGATGGTAAGTGTACCTTTCACCACTTCGTTATCATACTCCACATCGCTGATAGAAATTGCATGTGACTTTCCTTTTTCTTTAGCCTTAATATTTTTTTGACGTCGACCATCATCATCAACCCTTGGATTTGGGAATTGATTGGCATAATGCCCCATCTCCTTGCACTTGAAACATTGAAGTGTAGTAGGTTCATTATGTGTATCCCTTCCTTTGTTTGCGTCATTAGACATCTTCTTCCCATTATCACGGCATTCAAATGCCCGATGACCTTACTTTCCACATTTAAAACATTTACTTGTCCCTTTAAGACAACTCCCTCCATGTTTCTTTCCACACTTTGAGCATAAGGAAAAGCTCATCTTCTTTTCCGTGTTCTCTTTAGATTTTTCTTTGAATTCCATCTTCCTCTTCTTATCAAACCCATGTGACTGATGGGTTATTCCAATCTCCATCTTGACTTTGAGAGCACATCGAACGATTTCCTCGTAGCTATTGAAGTCCCTTATGGCTAACGCCCTTCGAAGACTTGGTTTTAAGCTACTAAAGAATCGATCGATCTTACTCTCAGGTTGGATAATAATACCAGAAGCGTACCTTGCAAGTCTTGTAAAATTTGCTTCATAGGTACCAACAGATTCATCATCCCTTTGCTTCAATTCAAGAAACTCTTTCTCCATCTTTGTTCGGAGAATACGAGGGAAGTACTTATTGAAAAATAAGTTCTTGAACTCGTCCCATTCCATAGACTCAATTTCATCCCTTTGCCTCGTATTCTTAATAAGATTCCACCATTGATCAGCATCTCCTTCCAAAAGATACACTGCTAGGATGACTTTATCATGTTCAGAACATTGAAGAACTGAAAATATCTTTTCAGTAGTACTAATCCATTGTTCAGAAACTAATGGATCAGTAGACCCACTGAAAGAAGGTGGACGCTGCCTCATGAAGGATTCAACAGAATGTTGCTCCTTCCTTTGCTCGTTTGGAAGTCCTGCATGATTCATAGCTTGAGAAAGTTGAGTGAGAATGGCTACAAGATTTTGCATTCCAGCTCCCATATCGTTTGGTTGCTCAGGGGGACAATCATTGCATTGCCCATCGCATTCTGCATTAACACGGTTCCTTCGGGTTCCAGCCATTGACTAAAACCAAGAAGAATAGTGTGAGCAACACTAATTATAATAGGAAAACCACATAATTCAAGAATAAAATTTTCATGCTTAAGGTCTTATCCTAGGTTATTCAAGTCCATTTCTAAAACACTAAGATTGTGTTCTATGCTTAGAATTATCCTTAGGGTTCTTACTAAGGCTTTCATATCCTAGTTTCCAAAGGTTGACTATACCTTTCCTCTGATACCAACTATAACGGTTTGGAATTACTTCCAGTGGACTATAGTTGATACCTATCAGGGCACTCCATGGGCGGCTACACCCCCTGGGTGGGACACACCACCATCCCCAGTGGCAGCCATTTCCTCATGAAGCCCTTGGGCGGAGAACCACGCTTCGTCCAACGCTCACATGTGAGAGTTCCCAAGGATCGGATACATTCCTACCTCCTTTGCCTCTGATACCAACTATAACGACCCATACTTTACATACATTGTTAATACTTCAAAATTGAAGCACACTTATTACAACATATGACAAAACCACAAAGGACCGTATAGGTATAGTGTCTTTAGAAACTGGGAAACATAAACAACTGGTTCATAAATCTTCTGGAGTGTCTCCCATTTATTTCATCATATCTAGGGTCCCTTTTAGCATATTCTACTTAATATCCATCTTCCTGACCTGGGGAAAAGAAAACATAAAAGGGTGAGCTCAAATGCTCAGCAAGGGCAAATAAAGGAAATAAAAATCATATCATATCTTTTTGAAAATCAAAACCTGCAAAAGAGATCATAATATCTTAACATGGAATAAATCATATAAGTGAAAATGAGATCCCCATAATCATAACATAAAACTTGAAACTTTGTGGCATGCACACATAATCATGGAAAATCATTTCTTGTTAGTCATGACTCATTGCCAAGACTATCTTAGTGGACAAAGTCTCATTCTGAACCGAGTTCACTCCTCGTTTCAGTCCTGTATCACTGAACCGAAATAACCTTCCGTTCCAGCCATGTCTATCTCATGAGATATAAAATCTTTACCCAATGCATTGGAGGGAGATATAGGTCCCACCCATCTTATAATGAATCCTTTCTTATGTGTGCCACATAATCATAAATCATACATCATTGCATAACCCATGTAATACAAATTGGAATCTTAAACATCCTGACATCATAAAACAATTCATACAAGATAAAGGAATTTATAAGAATAATTCAATCAAAACATGATCAAATCAATGTAATAATAGGGATAAAAACAGAACCCTTTGTTATCTTAGATGGAAAATAATTTTGATAAAACACTTGAACTCCATTCTTGAGGAAAATATCCTTTCTTCTTCAAAAAATATTTTTCCTTTCATAACATGTCATACGACTTTAAAATAAAAGAAGTTGATTAAAAATAAACTTGAAAACTTGTAAATGAATCTTCTTGGAAATAATGTTTTAAAAATCCATACATGCCGTATAAGTTAAAAAAAACATTCTTCGTACCTTTGTCGGAAAAGTCAAAAAGTACCTCATACGAAAAAAACGACAAAAGATTCCTTTCATATTCTTTACTAAAAACTCACCGAAGGGTAAAATTGGATTTAAGCTATTGTAAGTGGATGGAAACAATATTACATATTGAGGGAACATCGATTTGGATGATAAAATACACCCTAGTAAATACTTACGAATAAACAATCTCGGATAAAAATGAGATTGTGGTATTTTCCCTTACCTTAGGTCCGATTTGCTTTGTACATGTCTGAAGCTCCTGTATAATGGTTTAAATAATGTTATTGACTTATTCCAGAATCATACATATTGATATGATATCATATATGGTCATATTCTTAGCTTCTTGTTAGTAATATTTCATTGTTACTTGTTACTCGGGTCTTTATTACCTTTTGTTCTTATGCGTGTTTTGCCGAATACATTATTATTCTTCTTTTAAGGTTACAGATACCTTATATCCAGAATGTTATTAGTGTGACATATATCATATTTATTCATTCAATTCATTTATATAATTACTATGTAATGATGATCATGTAGAACGAGTCGCATCACATCGTGGAGACGGTATTCCGTACGTACGCACGAGTGATGATATCGTTCCTATGATCGTGGAACTATATTGGAGTATATATATATTATTTCAGTATCAATATTAATTTATAATAATCATAAATAGTTACTCATTACACCATTATACCCATCCTTGTAAAGTGATGGTGGAAAAATAGATTACACCACGGCGTGGAGACGGTATTCCGTACGTACGCACGCGCGGTGATTTCATTTTTCCGTAGGATGGATAGAAGGTGAATTAGGGTTGTTTCATATTTATAATAACATATCAGTATGTAAATAATACTGATGTTATTAATTTATCATGAAACAACTAAAGAAGAAGAAGTTGAAGAAGAATGAAATTGAAAAGATCGGTAATGGATATTACCTCTTCTTTGAAACGCCTCTTTGAATCCTTCACTTAGGGAACTAATATTGGTCTTTGAAGAAGACCAGGACCTCTAGGATTATTCTAGGGAAGTGGAGAGGAGAAAATGTCAGGGGTTGGACGAGCTTGAGTGCTCAAATTGGTGTGAGGAGGAGGGGGAGGAGGTGCCCTTTTATAAGAGAGGAGAGGGGCACCTTAGGAATATCTCAAAATATTATTTTATATTAAAGCCAAAATCGGTTTATAATGGTTCCAAAGGGTCTTATTTCGAAGCTAAAGTGGGGTTGGGTCGAAATACTATCAACCAATAGGATTTAGACAAGTTTAGGGTATTATTTTAACCTTATCAGTTAGATTTAACTCTAAGTTAAATAATTTAACTTTTACCATGTCTTTTTGTTTTCTTTCACTATATGGTTAATACTCTTACTATAACATGCCAAACGAACCCCAAATTGTTTATTATTAATATATATATCTTTATCTAAGTCATTTGGACGAGACTTGGATTTTTAGGAATAAAATAACAATTAATAATATAATAGTTTATTTAAAAACTATTTTGTGTCAATTTTGACACTATTTGATTTATGATTTTTGTGAAAGTCATAACAGAATTATATGTTAACCAATTTGATTAAATCAATACTAATATATCATAGTAACCTAGAAAATTAGTGGAATTCATAAAAAGTCTTAAATTGCATTTATTTTGGTATTTATATTATCAATTATGTCAATATTTCATTAATACGATAATTACTGCATCATAATTGTGTCATAAATAAATTAAATTATTTGATGTCTAAAAATTACAAATAAAATACCATCATGTAGGAAAGCTTTTTATCTTTCTAATGAATATTTACAATCGAATTTATCTTATGTATAACCCCATATTAAAAATGATTTACTTATTAAACTTTGATTTTAACTATTTTAACCCTTCTTTAAATAAATTAATAATAAATGTCCTAATCTAATCCAAGTGGGCCTAAATGGTCATATTTTATTCCTAAGTTTGTTTTTGGTCGAATTAAACTTGTCCAATAGAATTAGGACATGTGTTAGGGTAATATTAATATCATATTTACCCTTAGTTACCCTATTTACTATTAACCGCGGTAAAAATAGTAAAAAGTTACTATTCACCAAAAAATTATTTTTATCTCATTGAACCACATTTTACTTACTGATATCAACCATGTCTGTCGGATTTTTGAAATTCCATTCACAGAAGCGGTAAAATTAAGTTTTATGCAAAATTCAGTTTTTAACCTACCACTTACTATTCATCAAAAATTGAAAGTTTTCAGAAAAATACCAAAATTTCACCCTAGGATAATTTCGATATTCTGAGTCCAAAAATGAAGTCCATTTTGAAAAATAAAATTTATAAAATTTCAAAAAGTGGTTATTACTATTCAAAACGGCTAGTTTTAATAGCATATTGTTGTTTAGTGAAACTCGGTATTGCGTACGACGCAAGCTATCGAGGAAGGTCGCGATTGCGTGTAAAGCAAGCCAAGCAAGTGTTGTGTAGAAAAAGATTCCTTTGATGATTTATATAACATAAAAGTCTCGGGTGTTACATTATACCCCCCTTAAAAAGAATTTCGCCCTCGAAATTCGTCACTTTGTAACAAACAGATGAGGATACTTCTCCCTCATCATATCCTCAAGCTCCCATGTAGCTTCTTCAAGTTGGTGGTTCCTCCATAAAACTTTCACCAATCGAGTGGTCTTGTTTCGTAGGACTTTTTCGCTACGATCCATAATCTCTATCGGCTGTTCTTCATAAGAAAGATCTTGCTCCAGCGGTACAACTTTTGAGCTGAGTACATGTGAAGGATCTGGTATGTACTTTCTCAGGAGAGATACATGGAACACATCGTGAACTTGAGAGAGATTCGGTGGAAGCACCAATCGGTAAGCTACCTTCCCAACACGATCCAGTATTTCGAAAGGACCGATATATCTAGGGCTCAACTTCCCCTTCTTTCCAAATCTCATAACCCTCTTCCAGGGAGATATTCGTAAGAACACTTTATCACCCACTTCAAACTCTAGGTCTTTTCTTCGTTTGTCGGCATAACTTTTCTGTCGACTCTGAGCTGTGCTTATGTGTTGTTGAATAGATCTGACCTTTTCTACCATTTCATCTACGAGATCAGGTCCTAATAGCTTTCTTTCCCCAACTTCATCCCAGCAAGTTGGAGTCCTGCATTTCTTTCCATAGAGAGCTTCATAAGGAGCCATCTGAATACTGGAGTGAAAGCTATTATTATAAGAAAATTCCACCAAAGGTAGGTGTTGATCCCAACCTCCTTTGAAATCCATAGAGCAAGCTCTCAACATATCTTCTAGGGTTTGAATTGTTCTCTCAGACTGACCGTCTGTCTGGGGATGATAAGCAGTGCTGAAACTCAACTCTGTATCCAGAGTATGCTGAAGACTTCGCCAGAACTTCGAGGTAAATCTCGGATCCCGATCAGATATAATAGAAAGTGGTACTCCATGCAATCTTACCACTTCCTTTACATATATCCTGGCAAGCTGATCTAGAGAGAAATCCTCTCTAATAGGAATGAAGTGTGCAGACTTTGTAAGACGGTCAACTATGACCGAGATAGCATTATTGCCTTTGGATGTTTTAGGAAGTCCTGTGACAAAGTCCATAGTGATGTTTTCCCATTTTCATTCGGGTATGGGTAATGGTTGTAATATCCCCTTAGACTTTTGTCTCTCAGCTTTAACTTGTTGACAAACCAAGCATCGAGAGACATATTCAGCAACATCTCTTTTCATGCCATCCCACCAGAAGTACTCTTTCAGGTCCCTATACATCTTCGTGCTTCCAGGATGAATAGAGATTAAAGAACTATGAGCCTCATCCAGCAGATCCTTCTTTAATTCGGGGATGGAAGGAACACAAACCCGATTCCTGAACTTTATTATCCCATCACAATCAAGGTTGAATTCAGGAACATTTCTCACCTTCTTTTGTAACTCGACATCTTCTTTCTGTGCCTCTTTAATCTTCACATGTATAGATGGTTGAACATTCATTTGAGAAAGATAAGATTTTTCCCCTTCCATTATAATTCCAAGATCCATCCTTTGTAAATCCATAAATATTGGATCTTTTGTGATCCTCATCATGGATAAACTAGCATGGTCTTGTCGACTTAATGCATCTGCCACCTTGTTTTCTTTCCCAGGGTGGTAATGGATTGATCAGTCATAATCCTTAATCAGCTCCAACCATCTTCTTTGACGCATATTCAACTCCTTTTGTGTGAAAATATACTTTAAACTTTTATGATCAGTATAAATAACACACCTTTCACCATAAAGGTAATGCCTCCAAATCTTTAATGCAAAGATTACCGCAGCCAACTCCCAATCATGTGTTGGGTAATTTTACTCATGGATTTTCAACTTTCGTGAGGCATAAGCTATCACCATATCATTTTGCATAAGAACACACCCCAATCCCTTCTTGGATGCATCACTGTAGATCACAAACCTTTCTCCACTACAAGGCAGTGTGAGCACAGGTGCACTGGATAACCTTCTTTTCAACTCCTTGAAATTCTCTTCACATTACTCTATCCAGACAAACTTAACTCCTTTCCGAGTCAACTTGGTGAGTGGATTAGATAATCGTGAAAAATCTTTTACAAAACGTCGATAATATCCAGCCAAACCAAGAAAACTTCGGATCTCAGTTACTGTTGTTGGTCTCGACCATCTTTCGATAACCTCTGTTTTTGCTGGATCCACAGATATCCCCTCTTTTGAGATTATGTGACCCAAAAATGCAACTTTTTGAAGCCAAAATTCACACTTGGTAAATTTGGCATAAAGCTACTCCTTTCTCAGGGTCTTCAATATAATTCTCAAGTGATCTTCATGCTCTTCCTTGCTCTTTGAATAGACAAGAATATCGTCTATAAAGACTACCACAAATTGATCAAGATAGTCTCTAAAGACTCTATTCATTAGATCCATGAAGATAGTAGGGGCATTAGTAAGACCAAATGGCATCACTATAAATTCATAGTGTACATACCTTGTACGGAAAGCCATCTTTGGTATATCCTCCCTTTTGACCCTTAATTGATGATACCCTGAACGAAGATCAATCTTGGAAAATTATTGAGCTCCGCGTAGTTGGTCAAATAAGTCATCAATGCGTGGGAGAGGATATTTGTTCTTGATAGTGATCTTGTTAAGTTCTCGATAATCAATGCAGAGTCTCATTGATCCATCTTTCTTCTTAACAAATAGAACAGGTGCTCCCCAAGGTGACGCACTAAGTCGTATGAATCCCTTATCAAGATTCTCTTGGAGTTGCTTCTTCAATTCCTGCAACTCAATTGGGGACATTCTATAAGGTGTCTTTGAAATAGGCAAAGCACCCGGTACGAGTTCTATTGAAAACTCAACTTCAAGATTTGGTGGAAGACCCAGTAATTCCTCTGGAAAGACATCATCAAACTCCCATAAAATGGGCATATTCTTAATCGTGAGTTTCTCACCAACCATTTGAGATAAATAACCTTCATTTAGTGGAATCAATACCCATAATATGGAAGAAATTTCCACTGGAAGATTATGTTCATCCTTGCATTGATATACGATCGTAGATTGATCTGGAATATGAAATGTGACTTCCCTTCTTTGGCAATTGATATGAGCTCCATGTAGAGAAAACCAATCCATGCCAAGAATCACATCAAATTCCACTAAAGGAAGGATCACAAGATTTTCAGGAATCCCTTTCCCACAAACTTCGATCGGAGAAGAATTATAAACTTTTGATGCGACTGTTGGGCCATTAGGTGTTGTCACAGCTAACTCAACATCTAATTGTTGAGGTAATACGGTGATACCCTTAGAAAATTCTTTAGAAATAAAAGAGTGGGTGGATCCAGAATCGGATAAAACATTTGCTACTTTAGAGTGGATGGTAAGTGTACCTTTCACCACTTCGTTATCGTACTCCACATCACTGATAGAAATTTCATGTGACTTTCCTTTTTCTTTAGCCTTAATATTTTTTTGACGTCGACCATCATCATCAACCCTTGGATTTGGGCATTGATTGGCATAATGCCCCATCTCCTTGCACTTGAAACATTGAAGTGTAGTAGGTTCATTCTGTGTATCCCTTCCTTTGTTTGCGTCATTAGACATCTTCTTCCCATTATCACAGCATTCAAATGCCCGATGACCTTCCTTTCCACATTTAAAACATTTACTTGTCCCTTTAAGACAACTCCCTCCATGTTTCTTTCCACACTTTGAGTATAAGGAAAAGCTCATCTTCTTTTCCGTGTGCTCTTTAGATTTTTCTTTTAATTCCATATTCCTCTTCTTATCAAACCCATGTAACTGATGGGTTATTCCAATCTCCATCTCGACTTTGAGAGCACATCGAACGATTTCCTCATAGCTATTGAAGTCCCTTTTGTCTAACGCCCTTCGAAGACTTGGTTTTAAGCCACTAAAGAATCGATTGATCTTACTCTCAGGTTGGATAATAATACCAGAAGCGTACCTTGCAAGTCTTGTAAAATTTGCTTCATAGGTACCAATAGATTCATCATCCCTTTGCTTCAATTCAAGAAACTCTTTCTCCATCTTTGTTCGGAGAATACGAGGGAAGTACTTATTGAAAAATAAGTTCTTGAACTCGTCCCATTCCATAGACTCAATTTCATCCCTTTGCCTCGTATTCTTAATAAGATTCCACCATTGATCAGCATCTCCTTCCAAACGATACACTGCTAGGATGACTTTATCATGTTCAGAACATCGAAGAACTGAAAATATCTTTTCAGTAGTACTAATCCATTGTTCAGCAACTAATGGATCAGTAGACCCACTGAAAGAAGGTGGACGCTGCCTCATGAAGGATTCAACAGAATGTTGCTCCTTCCTTTGCTCGTTTGGAAGTCCTGCATGATTCATAGCTTGAGAAAGTTGTGTGAGCATGGCTACAAGATTTTGCATTCCAGCTCCCATATCGTTTGGTTGCTCAGGGGGACAATCATTGCATTGCCCATCGCATTCTGCATTAACACGGTTCCTTCGGGTTCCATCCATTGACTAAAACCAAGAAGAATAGTGTGAGCAACACTAATTATAATAGGAAAACCACATAATTCAAGAATAAAATTTTCATGCTTAAGGTATTATCCTAGGTTATTCAAGTCCATTTCTAAAACACTAAGATTTTGTTCTATGCTTAGACTTATCCTTAGGGTTCTTACTAAGGCTTTCACATCCTAGTTTCCAAAGGTTGACTATACCTTTCCTCTGATACCAACTATAACGGTCTGGAATTACTTCCAGTGGACTATAGTTGATACCTATCAGGGAACTCCATGGGCGGCTACACCCCCTGGGCGGGACACACCACCATCCCCAGTGGCATCCATTTCCTCATGAATCCCTTGGGCGGAGAGCCATGCTTTGTCCAACGCTCACATGTGAGAGTTCCCAAGGATCGGATACATTCCTAACTCCTTTGCCTCTGATACCAACTATAACGACCCATACATTACATACATTGTTAATACTTCAAAATTGAAGCACACTTATTACAACATATGACAAAACCACAAAGGACCGTATAGGTATAGTGTCTTTAGAAACTGGGAAACATAAACAACTGGTTCATAAATCTTCTACAGTGTCTCCCATTTATTTCATCATATCTAGGGTCCCTTTTAGCATATTCTACTTAATATCCATCTTCCTGACCTAGGGAAAAGAAAACATAAAAGGGTGAGCTCAAATGCTCAGCAAGGGCAAATAAAGGAAATAAAAATCATATCATATCTTTTTGAAAATCAAAACCTGCAAAAGAGATCATAATATCTTAACATGGAATAAATCATAGAAGTGAAAATGAGATCCCCATAATCATAACATAAAACTTGAAACTTTGTGACATGCACACATAATCATGGAAAATCATTTCTTGTTAGTCATGACTCATTGCCAAGACTATCTTAGTGGACAAAGTCCCTTTCTGAACCGAGTTCACTCCTCGTTTCAGTCCTGTATCACTGAACCGAAATAACCTTCCATTCCAGCCATGTCTATCTCATGAGATATAAAATCTTTACCCAATGCATTGGAGGGAGATATAGGTCCCACCCATCTTATAATGAATCCTTTCTTATGTGTGCCACATAATCATAAATCATACATCATTGCATAACCCATGTAATACAAATTGGAATCTTAAACATCATGACATCATAAAACAATTCATACAAGATAAAGGAATTCATAAGAATAATTCAATCACAACATGATCAAATCAATGTAACAATAGGGAAAAAAACAGAACCCTTTATTATCTTAGATGGAAAATAATTTTGATAAAACACTTGAACTCCATTCTTGAGGAAAATATCCTTTCTTCTTCAAAAAACATTTTTCCTTTCATAACATTTCATACGAATTTAAAATAAAAGAAGTTGATTAAAAATAAACTTGAAAACTTGTAAAGGAATCTTCTTGGAAATAATGTTTTAAAAATCCATACATGCCGTATAAGTTAAAAAAAACATTCTTCGTACCTTTGTCGGAAAAGTCAAAAAGTACCTCGTACGAAAAAAACGACAAAAGATTCCTTTCATATTCTTTACTAAAAACTCACTGAAGGGTAAAATTGGATTTAAACTATTGTAAGTGGATGGAAACAATATTACATATTGAGGGAACGTGGATGTGGATGATAAAATACACCCCAGTAAATACTTACGAATAAACAATATCGGATAAAAATGAGATTGTGGTATTTTCCCTTACCTTAGGTCCGATTTGCTTTGTACGTGTCCGAAGCTCCTGTATAATGGTTTAAATAATGTTATTGACTTATTACAGAATCATACATATTGATATGATATCATATATGGTCATATTCTTAGCTTCTTGTTAGTAATATTTCATTGTTACTTGTTACTCGGGTCTTTATTACCTTTTGTTCTTATGCGTGTTTTGCCAAATACATTATTATTCTTCTTTTAAGGTTATTGATACCTTATATCCAGAATGTTATTAGTGTGACATATATCATATTTATTCATTCAATTCATTTATATAATTACTATGTAATGATGATCATGTAGAACGAGTCGCATCACATCGTGGAGACGGTATTCCGTACGTACGCACGCGTGATGATATCGTTCCTATGATCGTGGAACTGTATTGGAGTATATATATATTATTTCAGTATCAATATTACTTTATAATAATCATAAATAGTTACTCATTACACCATTATACCCATCCTTGTAAAGTGATGGTGGAAAAATAGATTACACCACGGCGTGGAGACGGTATTCCGTACGTACGCACGCGCGGTGATTTCATTTTTCCGTAGGATGGATAGAAGGTGAATTAAGGTTGTTTCATATTTATAATAACATATCAGTATGTAATTAATACTGATGTTATTACTTTATCATGAAACAACTAAAGAAGAAGAAGTTTAAGAAGAAAGAAATTGAAAAGATCGGTAATGGATATTACCTCTTCTTTGAAACGCCTCTTTGAATCCTCCACTTAGGGAACTAAGATTGGTCTTTGAAGAAGACCAGGACCTCTAGGATTATTCTAGGGAAGTGGAGAGGAGAAAATTTCAGGGGTTGCCCGAGCTTGAGTGCTCAAATTGGTGTGAGGAGGAGGGGGAGGAGGTGCCCTTTTATAAGAGAGGAGAGGGGCACCTTAGGAATATCTCAAAATATTATTTTATATTAAAGTCAAAATCGGTTTATAATGGTTCCAAAGGGTCTTATTTAGAAGCTAAAGTGGGTATGGGTCGAAATCCTATCAACCAATAGGATTTAGACAAGTTTAGGGTATTATTTTAACCTTATCACTTAGATTTAACTCTAAGTTAAATAATTTAACTTTTACCATGTCTTTTTGTTTTCTTTCACTATATGGTTAATACTCATACTATAACATGCCAAACGAACCCCAAATTGTTTATTATTAATATATATATCCTTATCTAAGTCATTTTTCCGAACCTTAGATTTTTAGGAATAAAATAACAATTAATAATATAATATTTGATTTAAAAACTATTTTGTGTCAATTTTGACACTATTTGATTTATGATTTGTTTGAAAGTCATAACAGAATTATATGTTCGAAAAAAGTTTATTAAATCAATACTAATATATCATAGTAACCTAGAAAATTAGTGGAATTCATAAAAAGTCTTAAATTACATTTATTTTTGTATTTATATTATCAATTATGTCAATATTTCATTAATAAGATAATTACAGCATCATTTTTGTGTCATAAATAAATTAAATTATTTGATGTCTAAAAATTAAAAATAAAATACCATTATGTAGGAAATCTTTTTATCTTTCTAATGAATATTTACAATCGAATTTATCTTATGTATAACCCCATATTAAAAATGATTTACTTATTAAACTTTGATTTTAACTATTTTAACCCTTCTTTAAATAAATTAATAATAAATGTCCTAATCTAATCCAAGTGGGCCTAAATGGTCATATTTTATTTCTAAGTTTGTTTTTGGTCGAATTACACTTGTCCAATAGAATTAGGACATGTGTTAGGGTAATATTAATATCATATTTACCCTTAGTTACCCTATTTACTATTAACCGCGGTAAAAATAGTAAAAAGTTACTATTCACCAAAAAATTATTTTTATCTCATTGAACCACATTTTACTTACTGATATCAACCATGTCTGTCGGATTTTTGAAATTTCATTCACAGAAGCGGTAAAATTAAGTTTTATGCAAAATTCAGTTTTTAACCTACCACTTAGTGGTTTCACTATTCATCAAAAATTGAAAGTTTTCAGAAAAATACCAAAATTTCACCCTAGGCTAATTTCGATATTCTGAGTCCAAAAATGAAGTCCATTTTGAAAAATAAAATTTATAAAATTTCAAAAAGTGGTTATTACTATTCATAACGGCTAGTTTTAATAGCATATTGTTGTTTAGTGAAACTCGGTATTGCGTACGACGCAAGCTACCGAGGAAGGTCGTGATTGCGTGTAAAGCAAGAAAAGAAAGTGTTGTGTAGAAAAATATTCCTTTGATGATTTATATAACATAAAAGTCTCGGGTGTTACAAATAATTACAATTCTTCTATGTAAGGGGTGTTTCACTGTGATGGGTTATTCCATGTTGACTCAGTGAGAATCACAAAGATAGTTTTTCCATGAAGGGATTCTACCGCAGAAAGGTTGTGAGATTCAAGAAGGGTCTTCATGAATAAATATTTTTAATATCTAGTTTAGTAGAATCATTACTTGGGTATAATACACCAAATGGGTTTCACAAAGTCCAAAATGTGTGTTTACTCAGTTTATGTACAACAAAAAAAGATGATCTTGCACGCATAGTTTGTCTATGTGGAGGATAACCAGATTTGCACCTAAGTACATATTTGTAAAAAAAATGAGTTACATAAAAGAATAAACTTGTGTTTTTTTATTTAGTATAAAAAATGAGAATAAGATACCGCTATAATATTTAATATCATTATGTGTCAAAAAAGAAGAATAAAGTGTCTAATATATATACAATTATATAGACCAAATCAAATGTCATGATGTTATGATGATCTATTCTTCATTAATTTATCAATCACAAAGGAATTTTGTGATTTCATAAAGAAGAAGAAGAATTGATCTTAGTGTAGTTGGTTTTTCACTGAAGAAGATAGTGAGAAGAAGAGATGAAGACTTTGTGACGAAATTGATATCACATGATTATATGATGGGTTAGAGTAAATTCCATGTTCATCAATCCAAGACACATTCATATTATCATGAATGATAAAAGGAAAATATAGTGAAATGTAAATTTTTCTACATGGGAGAGATAAGAGGAGTTTATTTCATGTTGTTTTGAAAGTTACAAAGTAAAGAAGAAGGTTGTGGAAGAAGAAAGGATAATTGTGACATCAAACATGACTCAATAGGTGGAGTAATTTCTTTGTGTTACAAACCCTTATCCACAAGGAGAATAATATCTTGAGAGGTATTATATAGATCCATCCAAGTGCAATAAAACACGCATTATTGGATTATATTCATTTTTATACACAAGTGTAAGAAAATATCATACTCGTTGTGAACACATTTAAGGGATTATTTTCTCATGGTAGTGTAGTTTGGCTTATTCCCAAACCATGACAAAGACAAGATACCCTTATTGTGTAGTTAACCTTCTAAAAATATTAGGTTTTGTCTTTAATACTTTCATATACATGAATGTGATAGGAAAATTAGAATAATAGAATCATGATACTAACATGTCTAAGAAGTATAAGGAGAAAAAGTTGGAATTGGATTAAAAGTCCCCAATACTAATTCACCCCCTCTCAGTGTTATCCCTTTCCCAAACTGGTACTATCACATATTTTATATAGATTAATGTTGGGAAGTCAGGATCTTTTTCATGGATTTTAATTTCATATTGTTAGGATGTGAGATGCTAGGCAGTTTAATGTCTTGCTATCAGGACTTAAGACACTTGATGTTAACAAAGATGAATCATTATGGGATCTTGGTAGTTTAACATCATGCATTGAGGATGTGCTCTGTACAGTTTAGCGTCACACGGTCAGGATGTGCATTCATGGTATAATTTCATAAAATTTGGGTGAAATTGTGCAGATTAATTTCATACAACATGGAAAAATCCATACAGTTTACCATCATGTGATCAGGATGTGAAATATAGTGCAGTTCAAGTCTTCCTGCCTGGACTTGATACCTGATGACAGTTATGAAAATTTGATCATGAGAAATTTTTCATTGGTGGGTGGGTGTGAAATATTCCCCTTCCATTGTTTTCAATTAGTAAGATTTATTTTGATAGACCTTATGTATTATATAAGGTGGTTCCCCTTTGGGTTCCACCATTGAATACTTCTTCTGTGGTATAATTGGGGTTTTAAGAGCCAAAATTAGTTCTCTGTAGAGGAATGAATAGAGTTGTACCTTTTTATTGAAGGCATGTGTGATGTGATTATGATGGGCTTAAATTTTTTTTAATGTATACGCCTATTACCATCAATCCATTATAGATCATCCAACCACTTTTTTGATTGTTCATTATTTAATATTATTCCACAAATGGCTATTTCAAGTGAGGTAAACTAGACTTATATGAGGAATACTACCTCGGTCCCATACACCATTGAGTACGGAGTTTATTGTGTTGCAGCACATGTGGAAATATGATAGGACCATAAAGCATTGAGGAGTTTAAATTTACAGTACATATTGTCTTTATTCACCATATTCTGGCGTATGTTTGATAAGGCCACTATTTTTCCATTTATCACTTCATGATATCGGGATGAGTGATTTGAAAAGATGTCAAAATCCCTTTAAAATTTCTTAAATTCAATAGAACATAATTTCTTCCTATTTTATGAAAAAAAAATTATGTGGTACCCCAAACCTAGTGATGATATGGGACTTTACAGAGTTGATGATATTCTTTTTCCCAACTTCATTTAGGGGAATTTCCTCATCCAATTTGGAGAAGAAGTCATAAGAAGTAAGGATGTACTTGAACAAATTAGTTATGGATTTGGAATATTGCCTCAGAACATCCATTACCTAAACTACAAATAGAGAGAATATTTATCCATATTATGAAATTATAGTTACAGAAGGATGAAGTTTTGTTAAATCTTGATTGATTAAATTTCCAGGTGAATTCAACATTTTATTGAATCATAGATTTCTAGTAATAACCCTGCCTCTTAATCTGGTTGGAAAGCCATGTCCTTAACTGATGAGTACCACAAGAGACGGATTGTAACTCTTCTAAGATTGAATTAATATATCTTTTTTTTATGCATCTGATGATAAATTCATCAATGCCTCCCTTTTAATGGGTTTTTTCATATTTTTGGTCACCCAGTTTAGTAAATTCCACTGCATGGAACCAAATTTGTTCCATTGAATATTATTCTCCTAGGAGAATCTCATTTTTGAGAAAACCAATAATGGGAACCATCCATCCTGAGGTGGATATCATTTCATAAAATTTTAATGTGGTGATCACTATATGGATTTATTACATATCACAATAAATGGTTGATGAGACGATTCTTCGGTGCAAGATATGGATTATTGGTTCATCCTGATCAGGGTTGGCCAGGACTGTGGCTACATTAGCCAATGTATTGACATCGGTAATTTTTTATTGAGGAAAATTATACAATATGGGATAAAAATATAATTAATCCATTTTTCCTATAACATATCCAGTTATATGAAACAATTCATCCTCCTTGATGGTATATTATTCATTTATCTTCAATATCACAAGTTAAAAATCAACTTTTACATTTAGGAAGGCTATTTGTAGTTGTAGGGATAATTCCAAGACAATGATGAGGGATTGGTATTCGTTCTCATTATTTATTTAGTCTTAAGATAGGGTGAAAGAGTAGGTAAAACATAAATTTTCTCGAGAAACAAATAAAATTCCCAATCCAACCCAATTGAATTTGGATTTTCCATCCTTTTTCAAATAAGGATGTAAGATCCCGGATCTTATTTTTAGTTATGTTTTTCTTTTTATGTCGTTTTTTAGAAAAAGATGTTTTTATAGAAATTCCTTAAGTACACGTCATTTACTTTGTGAGTACAAGCCGTGTACTTGGTTATTGTAGGTAGTCAGGTGATGGTCGTGTCATGGCCATGCACACGGATGTGTGTGGTGACCTGAAGACCGCATAATGCGGCAGCCAGTTAAGGCATGTAAACACCATGTACATTGAAAGTACACATCTTGCACTTCTGTTTTTTCCTTAAATGCATTGGGGTCACGTTTGACGGACAAAACTGTCTCCTTCTAGGTCTAGTTTGACTGAGAAAGATCGTATGGCTTCCAAACTTCTTCAATCCCCCGATCGAGCATCATTTCTCTGAATCGACCACCGTCAATTGTGTTGGAATCGCCTCAGTAAGCTCTTACTTCTTATAAAGCTTCATTTCCATATTCCTCTTCTCTTAAGATTTATCCTCAGTTGAATGTTTTAGACGTTTTGGCAGAGCTACAGTGTTCTTGGGTGATTCAAGGCATGAAGTTCAGGTATAATGATCCTACAACACCATGGTAGGTTTTTTGTGCCTTTTCGTTGAAATTATTTGAGTTATATATAAAAAATTTCCCATACCCTTGGTCGAGGTATTATGTGTTTACGATTTTATCCATGTTAATTGACTTCTATGCTTGTATGCTTGAGTAGAGGTTAATTGATTTTTAATAGGGTAAATTTTTATGCTTTGGAAGTGTATTCCCATGATAGTTGTTTTATGACCGTTTAGTCTTGTTTAGCCTGTTAGGCTGCCTTGTTTTTTTTCCATGCCTAGTATTGTAGGATGGTGGGTTTATTATCTGACATTTCGTTGAACTTTAGACTGGTTAGCCAAGTAGTTCTTGAGGTTTACTTTAGCCACTTTGAATTTCTATACTTGTTTGACTTACACAGGGTCGTGAGAAACTGGTGGAGTAGACCATAGGGAGAATGGATGTAAGGGCTTCTCCAGAGTGTACGTTATTTTTTTTTACGATGTGAGACCATAGGTGGAATTGATATAAGTGCTTCCTCAGAGTTTCTGTAGTTTTCTGGCGTGGGCCATAGGGGGAATGATACATAAGTTCTTCTCCAGAGTGCCTTTTAGATACCAATACGAGACTATATGGGGAATTGATGGTGACTGCTTCCCCAGAGAGTCTATACAAAAGCTGAACCAGAGGGGTAAGACTATGTGTACATCCTAGAGGGTTGATTGTGGTTGATAGGTAAGACCATAGGGTATTAGACTGTGAGTACATCCCAGTAGGTTACATGTTTCTCATTGTATTTTATCTTACTATGTGGAAATTAATGCTCTGAAACAATGGAATTTTTTACAATTGAGTGCTTCCATGTTTACTAGATCTATTTTTTATTTCTTACTATATACTTTCTTTAACTATTAGGCACATATCTCTTGGGGGTTTCCTAGTTGGATTTAGTCTCACACTCTATTTGGGCTATGCTTTTGGGCCCAAAAAATTATATTGTTACAGGAATATATAAGGGAATGCGCCCTTCTACTTCATGTACTTTACTACTATGGAGATGGAGAGCATGGGACCAAGTCGAGGATTACGATACTGAGGAGTTTTATCTTCTTTGTTTTATACTTTGTTTTAGTAATGTATTTCATCATTGTGACATGTTTGGATACTTTCCTAGACACCCATATCTTGCATAATTTATATGTGAGTTCCTATTGTTTCTTACTTTCAGTCTTCCACTTTAAACTGATGTATGTTATTATTGCTTCTGCTACTGTATATATGTTTTCTTTCAGCTGTGTTACTTGGAAAATGAGGGCATAGTTTCACCATTATCACACCCAGGGCCCTCGCTGCTAGTCGGAAGCCTCTGGCATTCGGGGAAACGCGCTTGGGGCCATGTGACCAATCAGGTATGGGGTGCCTCTAGGTGCCTTCCAGAACTGGGACATTACAAAGTGGTATCAGAGGAATTATTTTCTTCTTGACTTACTATTTGGAGCTTATAGTCAGGGAATGGACAGAAATAGGTACATGGTAATGAATTGTGCCTGTGAGTAGCTATCTCGTGTACAGGGTAAATCCAATTTACCTCCTTTATAGAAATTTTTAGGTTTTGCAATTTAACGGTTGATTTGATTTCACCATTGGGTAATTCAAATGTTTTTTGTTGTTATTGATGATATTGTAGAGGTTCTATTTCAGTTGAAACTCTATGATATGAGGGTATTCCATCTCATGCATCATATAGGCGCTTGCTAGGAATCACATGTCATGCATTCTTTCCTTTCCATTTAGTGTGAATTTGCGATTGCATGTTGTTGTGATAGATGTTTTTCAAGATATGCATGTTGTTGTGATAGATGCCTTGAAAAAATACATGTTGTTTTATATGTTATTTATTTGTGTAAGGTTTTGTTCGAATGAATTCCAAAAATTGGTTCTTGAGGTGTTATGGGGCCTCATGGACCAGGATTTGGTGGATCTTTGCCTTGTTTTCCTTTTTTATGACATGTAAGAGATGCCAATCTTTGATTCATGGGGAGTATGGGCCCTCACTGATTGGAATTTGGCACTTTAATGTTTGTTTTGGTGTTTTCTTGAGCTCTGGAGTAGTTTCTAAGGCTTACTGTCTGGAGAACCCTAGAATACATGTCGTGTAATGATGAATATACGCCATGTGTTCTTTTATTCGGGAAGAAACTATTTTTCTTAAGTACATGCCACGTACTGTATGTACATGCCATGTAGTCTCTAACTGTGTCACTGACCATGTGGGAAGAGACACGGGTTTGAGAAATCTTTGGGGGAACACGCCGTGTACCAGTTGTACATGCTTTTTTGTGTATATCTTGTGTCCACCAATGTGACTAATGACACAGATGGATGAAATCTTAAGTTGTACACACCGTGTCTTTTTGAACATGCCGTGTAGTGTGGACCAGGTATCTGTCCATGTAACTAACAACACAGGTCAGTGGAAATCCTTTAGTGCCCTCTGTGTCTATCGGGAACACACTGTGTAGCGTGATTCATGTATCCGGCTATGTCACTAACAACACGGGTTGTTGAAGCTCGTCTAGTACACACCGTGTCTAGAATAGACATGTCGTGTAGTCTTGTTCTAGGAGAACCGTGTATCTTAGTTATGTAGTAGTAATCAGGAAGGGGAAGTGGATTCATGTACACCTCATGTTTTAGGACAACACGCCATGTATTTGGGGTGTTACACGACATGGCTTAGTAGTAGTACGCGCCCATGTGAAAGGCTAAAGGGAACACGCCATGTAGTTAAGTATACATGCTGTGTATCCATGTTTTTTAAAACTTGAATGATTTCATTATCCTATTCACTTTTAACCCTTTTAGTCTTCAGTCCTCAATAAACATGATCTACATTGTGTGATTGACCTTGTAGTGTCATGCCACCGAGACATCCTGAGGTTGTCTGTTGGTTATAGGGTAGTGATTAGACGTCAGACATGGCTGATCAGGGACTTCAAAAAGATCCTCCAGTTGTTCCAGTCTTGTCACCTACCGTCATTCCAGACACAGGTGCTGACACACAGTTTTGAGAGGGCTTCATGAGGTTCATGCAGACCTTCCGTGGATTACTACA
This sequence comes from Viscum album, assembly GCA_963277665.1. NCBI lineage: Eukaryota > Viridiplantae > Streptophyta > Magnoliopsida > Santalales > Viscaceae > Viscum > Viscum album. Next base: position 1,003,292,769 of record OY728119.1, on the reverse strand, counting down.
TCCTACCCCATCTATTGTAGAGCTAACATGGGATTTCGAGAAGTAGCATCCTCCCACCATAACAGGGGAAGGAGGACCATAGGATACAGATTCATGGTTAGAATCCATTCTTTCTATCTTTCAGAATATGAAGACACCTCCATAGAGGAGGGTGAATCTTGATACCTACATGCTTCGAGATTCTTCTAAAAGATTATGGGATGTGATCAAACAGGTGGGACGCCGGTAGGTCATGGCCTGGGATGAGTTCCAACGTGCCTTCTACGACTACTTATACTAGGAGACATTTAGGACTGATCGAGCCTAGGATTTCCTGAGTCTGGATTAGTGTAATCATTCTATAATGGATTATTCTTCTCTCTTCACAGAGTTGTACTTAATTATTCCCATCCTAGGAGGTGATGACTAATTCCTCGAAACGATGTTTGAGGATGGTCTAAGGCATGACATCCTATATCAAGTGAATATCATTAATTTGATGTCTATCACTTCTATCGTCAACCGGGTGCTGATCACAGAGCAGAATCTAAGGGATTCTGGAGTTGTGAACCAAAGAAAATTTGATTTCTAGATTTATTATCCCTCCAAATGATAGTAGGAATTGCAGAAGGGGGTCTTCGCGTGGTAATCCAAGGTGGCGAGACACTTGCTCTGGGAGCCAGGTGGTGTGCTACTAGTACAGGAAGAGTGGGAAAATGGGGCCACTTTCTCGAGAGACCCAGTGGAGTGCTAATCTTGTGGAAAGATGGTCCATCTTTAGCTCTTCTGTTAGATATTCTCACCAGAATATGGTGATAGAGGTTCTTCTATAACTCCAAATTCAGAAGCAACACCACCAGTTTGTTATTAGTCTGGGAATTGCAGTTCATTTGTCTGTTTAGGCCGAGGTGGAGGTCATGGATTTGGTAGTGAGTCGCCATTCTTTCAGCACCAACAGGGTGGATAATCATAGTGTTGTTCGGCAGGGTCATAGGGCCACAGTACAGGCCAGACGTTTGCAGTGGAGCAGACCCAGCAGGAGCAGGATCCCGGACCCTCTAGAGTTCGAGGTATGATCCTAGTTGCCTCAGTTTTAACTTCTACTCTTTTCGATATAGGGGCTTCCCATATCTTAATATTTGTTGCTACTGTGGAGATATCTGGGCTCTGTAACTTTTCTTATATTGATATCATAATGTTAGACACTCCGTTGGGGACATGAATGGCTGGTGTACGTCAGTGCAAGAAGTGCCTTCTTGAGGTTGCTGGGTGTCAATTCTTTTGGGATCCATATGTCCTAGAGATGATAGGCTATGATGTCAATATTATAATGGAATGTATATTTCTCTTACAGGCTTTTGTTGATTACAATCACTGTAGGGTGAGTTTCACAACCAGAGGGTGGATCGTTTCTTTATAAGGGAAAATGTGATGTTCATGCGATCAGAGCAGGACGCGAGCATCATGATTTGGGAGGAGTTGTAGCCCAGATTTCTAGTCTATATCGAGATGACCAAGGGACTTCACAGTTGGAATTTTCTCTAGTGGTGGATTGTTTCATGGATGTCTTTCTAGAGGACTTTTTAGGTTTTCCTCCAGAGCGAGAGGTGTCATTTTCGATCAAGCTTGTGCTAGAAGAGGCAGTAGTGTCCATTCCTCCTAATAGGATCCCTACACCTGAGTTACAGGAGCGAATGAAGCTATTGGAGGAGTTGTAGGGAAAGGGTTTCATCAGACCCAATACTTTTCTTCAGGGTTGCTTGACTTTTTTGTGAAGAAGGCAGATGGGACCATCCAACTTTGTGTGGATTATCAGAAGATGAACCAATTTATAGTTCAGAACTGATATCCCTTGCCAAGGATTGATGATTTCATTGATCAACTTCGAGGAGCCCAGGTGTTCTCGAAGATTTAATTGAAGTTTGATTACCATCATTTTCACGTTATACCATCAGATATACATATTATAGCCTTCCGGAGTAGGTATGGTCTATACAAATTTGTATTTATTTTGTTCAGTCTCATGAATGCACCAGTAGTTTTTATGGAAATGATGAACCAAGTTTTCCATCCATACATGGATTCTTTCGTGGTAGTATTCGTGGAAGATATATTGGTGTACTCTCACACTCGACATGACCATGCTACCCATTTTGAGGTTGTTTTGAGTACACTGAGAGAGCATCAGTTATATTCTATGCTCTCAAAATGCCAATTTTGGATAGACCAAATTCACTTCTTGGGTCATGTTATCTTAGAGACAGAAGTATCAGTAGACCCAGAGAAAGTGAGATCAGTAGTTTCATGGGAGATTATGAAGAAAGTATTTGAGGTATGGAGTTTTCTAGGGCATTCTAGATACTAGAGACATTTCAAACAGGACTTCTCACTCTTAGCAGCACCATAGACGGTCTTGAATAAGAAGGCTGTGAAGTTCTTGTGGTCAGATTATTGTGAGTCAGCCTTTCAAGAGCTAAAAGGGAGGTTGAAATAATCAATGATACTAGTATTTCTAGTGTCACACAAGACCTACAATGTTTATTATGATGCATCATGTATCGTTTTGGGAACAGTGCTTTTGTAGGGAGAAGGAGTCACTGCATATGGGGCTCAGCAGTTGAGACCACATGAGAGGAATTACCCGATGCACAATCTTGAGTTCGTAGTAGTTTGTCATGCCTTACACTGTTGGAGAAATTATCTTCTAGGAGAGAATTTTTTGGTTTTCACCAACCACAAAAGTATCAAGTATATTTTCACCCAGCACTACTGTAAAATAGGTCTATACCCATGGTTTTCCATAACGATGGGTATAAGAATAGTATGTGAACCTATACCCATGGTTTTCAAAAACTGTGGGTATAGGCTACCTATACCCACGGTTGTTCTAAAAACCATGGTTATAGTTGTCTTGAAAGACCTATACCAATGGTTTTAGAGAAAACTGTGGTTATAGGGTATTTTCCGAAGACCTATACCGATGGTTCATCAAAATCGTAGGTATATTGCCTTTTTTTTCAAGACATATACCCACGGTTCTCATGAACCATGGGTATAGCTTTCCCACGTTATGGAGGGGTGAAAAAATTAGGCGGGACACTGAAAAAATCTGGTGGGAATTCATTTTTCGTGATTTATATAAATATATTTACAAAAATTAAATATATAAACAGAAATTATTTAGCTTGGTTGGTACACATATTTCAACGGGTTCTGTAGGTCACGAGTTCGAATCCCACTGCCCACTTTTATCGATTTTAATTTCTTACATAAATTATATTAATATATATAAGGTGATATATGTAAATAATATAATATAAAATTCCAGGCCAGTTGGTTCTTTGCTGCGACGCGGCCCAGAGCTTCTGCGTGAATGTTGTGGTTCAAATCCCACCGCCAGTGTTTTTGAATTTTAATTTACCATGTATTTCATATTAATATATATTTGGTGATATATTTATACATAGCAATAAAAAATCGTAGTTCATTTCGTCCTTTGGTGCGGCACGCTCGTGAGCTTTTGTGTGAAGCGCGGGTTCAAATCCTGCTGGCCGCGGTTTTCAATTTTAATTTCCCATGGAAATGATATTAACACAGGGTCAACAGCTAGAAGGAGTATCGGTGATTTCATTATACTCATGGAACCCACTAGATACTTTATTGGAATTTGATATGTCTTCAACTCATCTGGGTGATTTTTATCATATATTTCTAGGAATGTTTCCTAGTATTGAATAGTCAATAGCTTAAACCCTTCCATCTAGAAATTAAGTCATATACCCTCTCATTTTCACAATGCTTTTAGTTCGTTAGGTTAACAATTTTCATATTCCTTGGGATGGATATTAAATGATAATTTAATTTATGATGAAGGTCTTCGAATCCAAGTATATCCTACATGGAGGATTTTTTACCAAAAAAATGGTTTTCCCAACGAGAGTTTACACAAAACCCCTCATCTTAGCCACCATATATTGATCTAGATGAAATATCATTAGTCCTTATCAGGATATAAAGTGAGTGAGATATTGTTCAAAATCACTCACATCCTCAAAGGTAAATAAGTTTTTGTTTATGATATTATTTCATGTAAAAGTGTAATCTACCCATTTTTCGTATGGATTTTTCTGATGCGGCATAGGTGTGTGTCACTCATCCATGTATTCCATTCGAGTAACTAGGGACTTGATGGTGTTGACCTATTCTTTGAATACTTCTATTTGACTTTCCACCCATCTATAGGAAGTGACTGGGGACTGGTAAGGTGGTTTTAGTTTTGACTTATATTGGTTCTCTAACCATTCATAGACTAATTTATTGTATTATAGAGGGGGAGGTCCTCATTTATGTAGAAAGACTACCTGGATTCGAAGCTAATCTGATTCTCAGATGCTTATCCTGGTGGAATATCGACTCTAATGGTATTTAGAATATTTTCCATAACCTGAAATTTATACACTATTCAAATATTACCCCTAAGTACCTCCTCCTTTTACTTTATTGGAGTTTGTATCCCATTATCATATTTTGAAAATGGTTCCTCCTTGGAAATAACATCAACTATTTTTGTGCTGATTGGGATGTAACCACACCTTTCTCTTTATCATTGATAGTGTTCTTCCAAATATGTGGATACTTGATATTCAGAGGGTCCATATTTCATAGCCTTATTTGGTTAGAAGTGTGGGCATCCTCATTTAGTTCATCTAAATCACCTTCCACTCAGGCTATTTTTTCTGTGGTGTGTCCCTACGCATCTGCATCTTGATCCACCAAATCTATTGTTAGTGACCACATTATCTAAAGTATATTAGGACATGTTTTATGTTCCATTAGATTTAATGACACGGGGTGATTATGAACTTCCTACATTAGGGTCATTTCTCAAACCCTTGGCCATATTAGTCTGTTTTTTCTTATGACCCCGGGAGGGACTGATTTCCATCACTAAAAGATCCTCTTCTATCAGCCTATGGGTAATGACCATGAGGGATTTTCTGGTTGATATTGTTGACCAAGCCCCAAATAGTAGAGGTTTTTCTCATGGTTTTATGAATGGAAGTGATACCAACTTTTTATATTTAACACCCATCCTAGAGAAGGCTGATTCTCTATGTAGTGATGATGATGATTAAAATTCCCTCACCTAGATAAATAGGGATTATCTTGGGACCCAATTATCATAAATGAACCTTCTTATTATATTATGATTTTGAATGAAGATTTTATGATTCCTACGATCTTCATTGAGATATAAATCCACCCAATCTAGAGAAATAGGCTCTTTATAGAACCTATAATGAACTATGTAATACCCTGTTAGAGGATAACAAGTTTGGTGGTGGTGACTAAGATATAAATTCACCTTGTCTAGTGGGATGTGTTTTTTCTGCTGATGATATGTCAGGAATTCTATTGGTAATTGATAATATTATAGGTGAAGGAAATGGTAGATACTCCCCCATACTTTTGATCTTGGTCCTCTCTAGGATGAAGGTTATGGTAGATGCTACTTTGGCTTATTTACTGTTTCACAATTGTGCTTGTGTAAGAGTAGGATCCAATGGTAGCTCGTGATGGGAGTCAGTTTCAATAAGATAGTTCTAGATTGATTACAACCTTGACTTCATTTCAGAAAATTCATTTTAATTTCTTTTAGAGGCTCTATTTCAAGACTTGTTTATTATCCATTTCCTATATTCATGATATCTAGTCACAATTGAAGAAGGGTAGTTTTGTTATAGTGACCACATGGCTCAAGTGTTACCCACCCACTATATTTCACTCGATGTTATAACATTACAGGACGCCATATCTTAGGGGTACTTCTATTTTATGTATTTCGTGATGTGTAATGATCCATTCATTACCCCTCCAAAAATACGAATACATGAAGTTGATATCAAAATCAGTTTTTGACTAGTTGTGATGCAATGGAGGAAGGCATGTGGTAGATTTCCCCTGTTCTTTTTCAGTTTTGGATATCGATCCATTGTGATAAAATCTATGTATAAATGAAAATATAGAATCTTGATGGTATGAAGGGGACCCTCATTTCTTGGATAGGGGAGTTTTCTAATATTCATCAAATGATGAGTTTTGTGGATATTATGTATTTTATAAGGCATTCCCTCCTTCTGTATCTCATCTATGGTCTTATAGTTATAAGTTTCAAGAGGCTAGAACAAATTGGTGAGTTTTTTCCAGATAAATCTCCCCATATATCACTTTAGACTTCCTCTTCATCAAACTTAATGACTCCATATGATCAGACCATATAATTCACTTCTTGGGTTCTCCTACTGACTAGTTTATGGAGTTCTTGTGAATGATTTTGGGTAACTATATATAGTTTACAATTTTGTTTTGAGAAAATATTCATATTATGGTGTCTGGGTTTCGAAAACCTCTCTATACTTATGTGTCCGAGGAAGGGGGGATTTCCTTTTATATAGGATATATCACCATGGGGAGGTTGACCATAGTGGATATCAAGAGTAGAGTCCATGAAATACATCTTCACACTACCATGATGAGAAATATAATGTTAATGATCACGGTTTTCTTTAGTTGAAGAGTTTATAGACCCTTGTGGTGTTTAGAATGTGTATCAAACAACCAAAAAGAAAATGGCATTGAGATGATTAGGGATATAATCCTTATTCTATGTCATGGTAGAAATATACCAACCTACCTTCTAGAATTATTCTAGGATATAATAATATTATATGATGATGTTCAAACATTGTTTATATCCATCAATCATAGTGGGAGTATCACCCTTCTACTAAGAAGCTACAAGAATATTCCAATGGGATTCCTCATTATTGAGAAGAATATGAGAATTTCTATATGTGTGTTCTATTCTCACTTGGTGTGTCTTAGTTGGAATAGAAGTAGGAACCCAATCATCAGCCTTTTAAATATTCCACAGGTCTATTGTTGTAGTGGTTTTATCATGTCATGAGGCATGTGTCACTCTCACTTGGTGATCCTTAGTTGGAACAATAATATGATTCTAGTCTATATTTGAATTCCCTTCTGGAATATACAAACATGCCTCTAGAATGTCAAGAGCGATATGTTCCTCCAATTATAATACCTTGAATGTATGTTGGTGTAGTTATTCATTGGTAGATGTAGGAATATGAACCTGGATTCCATGATATTTTTGAACATGAAAATAAAATTCAATCAGATTACTATAAGCCTATACTAAGGCACGTTCCATTCTCACTTGTTGTGACCGATCCCAAATGGGGATATGATCATGATCCTGAGCCTTCAGAGTATTTCTATAGTCTTCTTCGACAAGAATATGATCATATCCCAATTCATGTACTCCTATCACCTAGTAATCTATCGCTAAAACAATTATTTGAGCCCAATATAAGGACTTTGTAATATGTCACTGAACATTTTTGATAGGCAAGGGCCCCTATCCCAAGGATTTTACCACATTCACCTGAAGATCCTTTATTGGATAAATAATATGATCCCAATATGATGTCTCGTCATTTTTTGGAATATGCCTATACTCCTCCTAGGTGGGAGCATGAATATTAACTTTATCAAAAGAAACCACTTGTTCATAATGATCAAATGCTGAGTTGCCTAGACTAGAATGATAAGAGTATATACTAGCCCTTGATCTGTACTAGTGTTAGAATATGCTGGTGGAGTTCTTTAACTGTTGATAAGATGTAATTGAATTTTAGAAAATTATGTGCATGGATATAAGACTACCCATTTTCGATCTCCACTAGATAGAGGATGGTATATTTGATCGAAGTGGGGGTATAAGCCCACTTTTTTCCACCTTATACCACAATGATATACTGATGGACATCATATATGAGGATAGGAATATTCACCTTCACCATCCCTATAATAGTAATATTCCCATAGACATATTTAATGTGGGAGGGGATATAATATTTCTCTTTGGTTACTACTAGAATATGTTGGTAAACATCATCAGCAAGAATGGAGATATGATCCCACTCATGAATATCAAAATAAGTTTTCACCCAATGTGTCTTCCTTATTTTCCATGTATGTGTTTCATATGTGGAAATGTTTGGGGTGGTTCCATCAGTAGGTGACTAATGGGTACCAGTGGGATAGAACACGTGATGGTAGTTGATAGGATCCCTCCCCTTTGGCCCCTGAACTGAAAGGGATCTGTTGTTTCACCCTTGATCCACATTCATAGATTTTTAAGGTTGTGACTTTTCTGGTTTGGGGATAAAATTCCAAAGGGGTTGTTTGTTGTAACAAGGGACACTGGATTTACCACAGCTTTCTTTAGACAATGCAAACTCATCAATTTCAAAATTGCATTACCCTTATATGTAGCCTTGATGGTTTAGATTGTATCATGATGATGGTATTCCCAAACCATTACATTATTTACCAAACATAGATCCTGTCAGATGGGTGGCGTCATTCTAAATCCCATAAGGGTTACAGTTATTCCTAATTTTCTAGAACAGTACCTAAATGAAGCCATTTTCTCATATCAATTTTTCATTGATGAGAGCAGTTTATGTAGCCATGCAGACAACAAGGAACAAGTTTATCAATTATTACATCATTAATAGGCATTATATATTCAAAATAAGATATACATACGTAATATAATTTCCTTTCTATTCTCGATCCAGCTGTTTTACACACATAGAATTTTCAAAGTGAGGATTGTCTTATTTCATGAGAACCTCATCTACAGAGGATTAGATGTAAGATCTGTGTCATGTTGAACCAATCATATTTTAGTTTTAGAGTTTTAATTTGGGTTCACCATCTGTTTTTTCATAGGAAATGAAAAAAAATCCATAATGATGAAAACCGAATCATTTTTTTATTTCATAGATTCACAATAGGTTTACCATTTTTATTTCTTCAAAAAAATGTGGATGGATATTTTTTTATGGTTTTATTTTGGGGGTTCAATGTTCTAAAAAATCATTCACATCCGGATCACAATTGTTTTTATCTTCCACCAAAACTCCAAAGGATTAACTCATCCATAACTATGTATGGAATTCTTTTCAAAGCTAGGTGGCCAATAGGGGTTATAAACCCAATGACAATTAGGAACTCACATTCTTCAAGATAATGGGTGGTAGGGACCATCACACAATTTTGAGTGGAATTATTTCCTACATTGGGACTATCTTATATATTTAATATATATTTGATAATACCTTCATAATAATGATACATGACCCATTACCCTAAAAAATTATCACATGTTAAGTCTCTTTATATGACAATATGGGGTGGTGTTGGTGGTGAATCAATCTGTGTGTATCCAGGGTTTTCATCAATTTCCATTTGGTTTGTTGTTTCTTATATGTTGAAGTCATATAACTAAGAACTCTAGAGTTTCTTCTTTCCCTAGGATGAAGATTATATTTCAAGTATGGGATTGATCTATTATGTGGCATCCTAAAAGTTATGTTTTATAACTCCATTAAGAACCCACATAGCTCATTGAAACCCATCAATTTAACATCATACAAAAATTTCATATATGTAGGGACTTGGGAACCAAGTATTTAGATTGAACCTCTAAGAGGCATCCAACATATCCTTGTTATGGTAGGAGTAAAAAATTTCACAGTTCATTCATGAAATTGTGACTTTCCCAATGTTAGATACCCATGTATGTTGTGTATTTATATCATGCCACTAATCAAGACTTACACACTAAGGTTTCCCTAGATAGTGGAGATTCATGATTACAATGAGTTGACCATTGTGATTCCCAAATCCCTTGTGATATTTTCTCAGTGTGAGAAGTAGGGGATAGAATTTAGTCATTCTCTTTTTATATAGATATGGAGATTATATTTTGGGACCACCATTTGGGGGTTTGATATAGTGTTTGTTCGTTATGAATGTGTCATGTGTATCTTGGTTATGGTAGGATTCATAGTTCTCAATACATAATTATGTCAAAGTGTAAAAATTTAGGATAACATTTCTGGGGGCTAGGCAAGATTATCATGTCCTGAGATGCCCGCATGGCCTGGCCTACTTGTCTGCCAGACATACATTGATTATCTTCTCGACATGCCTTTATTGTCTGCAAGCCAGGTTGGGGTTTTCATTCTGACATGTCCAAATACAATCACATAATCCATATGACATGTACTATGCACATTATATAGTCTGGATGACATGTATTAGGGACAACACATGACCATGGATGTCTTTTATAAAGGAAATCAAAGTCCCTAGCTGGTTGATCCTAGATTCCATCACCAAATCATAGCTAACATGATTGGAGGGTGTCGAATGATCCAGCTGACTATACGTGGTGTCATTGTGAATGATGGATTTCATGAGAGTCTGTGTGACATGTATGGAAGGTGTTTTATGTCTTTGATGAATTTTATGTGTGTAATCACAAAAGTCGGCAGACATGTGTGGAGGTTGTCTAGATGGATTTTTTGTATAACATCGTGAGATCCAGTTGACATGTCCTGAGGATTTCATAGTAACTAGATAGCTATTCTAGAGGATTTCATGATAGCCCATGGACATAATTGGAGGATGTTTTGAAATCCAATTGACAAGTCCTGCTTCCATCACTATACTCAGCTGACATACATCGGTGTCCCTATAAAATTTGGGAAACATTCTAGAGGTCATCGTGAGGTCTATATGATGATCCTGGAGGGTTTTGTGAGACTTGAGTTGAATACCAAGAGGGTTTTATATGAATTGTGTTGACACATATAGGGGACATTGTGTGGTCCAAATAGTATATTGAAGGATCTCCACATGATCTTGGTGACATTATTTAGTGATTTTTTAAGACCTGTGTGGTTTATACGAAACACATACGAATCATTTTATAGGTTTTTCACATAAGTCTCCCATGTTTTTTGTATTAATTCATACCTGTTATTGTATATTCCTTATATTTTTTCAGTGTAAATTTGTTTGATTCTCATGTCAATCATCCTGTATATAGGATTTCCTTCACATAATCATCCTAAATTTTTATTTTATGGTAATGATTTTTTATACTTATGATTATCCTATTATTTAATATGAAAATTGTGGGGAAAATTCCTTTAAGATAACATTACATCATTTTTTGGTTTGTTGTGTTGGTTGAAAAAGCAGGTTCTCAAGTAATGAAAGATCTGGAGGTGGTACAAAAACAATAGATAAAATTTGGTTCCAGTTTCTAGTGTTTGCAAAATATTTGGGGTCCAAAATTTGAAGTTTTGTGAGATTTGTGAAAAGTGGGTTTCCTTGAAGATCTCATAAAAATATGGAAAAGGTATGAATTTATAGAAGATGGGCTTCATGAAGTAGATTTAAAAAAGACATGAAGAATGTTGATGGTGAGTTTTGTGATTAAGATGATCTTATTGAAGGAGCTTATCTAAAGTGCTTCACAATGGAGCTTCGCAAAGGAGCTTCACGATCCTAGAAATCCCATGGTGCTTCACGAAGTAGAGAAAAATTTAGCTTAAATTTCAGATCTTTTCAAAATGGTATGATATGGCATTGAATTTTCAAAATGAGGTTCAATGGTCGGTGGAATCTTCTATAAATATTCCTTGACCCCCTTGAGAATAGTAGATATTTTTTCATGAAATATCATAAGTCTCTCAAATCGTGAGGGAAGTTTGCGAAGGAGCTTCGCTAAGGAGCTTCACGAAGGAACTTCGCAGTGGCTTGTTTGAGCTCTACAAAATTAGGAGCTTCGTGAGGGAGCATCACAATGGAGCTTAAAATAGAGCTTCATAATGAAGCTTCACAACAGATCCTCACAAAATTGATTCTTAATGTAGCTTCGCAATAGTGCTTTGTAAAGGATAGTTTGGGCTTTGCAAAATGGGGAGCTTTGTGAAGTAGTGATCTTTGCAAAGGTAGTTCCAAATTTAATGCCTAGTGTTCAGTGGAAAAGGGGTATTCATCAGTGGATGTAATTTGGACTTCAAAAGAGCATCTACATACAGTGGAGGGTGTATTCATTAGTGATAATGATAGGATCTGAATGTCATTAAATTGTGAGTAGATCCTCTAAATAATAAGTGAGTAAAATTCAGTTGAGATAGTAGTGAGATTTCATATTTGGATTAGTTATAAACCAAGAGGGATAGTGATTCCACTTAGAACTTGTAAACAGTAGTGCACGTATAGTAGATTTGGTACATAGGAACATTGTCGGTATATGCTCCTTAGACAAAGATCGGTGAGGGTGAACCAGTTAAAATTGACGTGTCATGTCCATGATTTATGGTTTGATCATACTCAGAAATGGGAAGGAGAGATAAGAGGGTTTTTTCTAACAAAAAAACAAGATCCTAAGGGTAATTTTGTTTAATATGTCACACCCTAATTCACCCCCCCCCCCACTCTCAGGGTATCTATCCTAGTGGAACTAACATTTGGTATCAGAACGAATGTTTGATATCGGTTTCTCTCTCTCAATAGAAGTAACCAATCATAAAGGGATTCTGATATTTGAGGGGGAAAATTTTTAGATATGGAATAATTGGATTCCACACTACTTACTATCATTGTAATGGATGTGTTTATAACAGTAATGCATGGTATAATAGCTGATATTAATAGTGGTGCATTATCAAAAGATCAGTGAATATAATTGGATGATGATACCAAGGGAATCAATGCATTATGGGAGCCATATCTAATTCAATATATATGAAATTTATGTCATGAAAAACATCACATGATATGTGGGAAAAGCTATTGAACATATATTAAGGAGATATAAAGGTCAGAGAGGCAAAGATGAAATTATTGTGGAACAAGTATGAAGATTTGAGAATGAACATGAATGAGTCCACTGATACATTCCTTGAGAGGGTAAATATTTTAGTAGAGGATATGTGAGTTCTTGGTGAATTCTTTGAAGATATAATGATTTTGAATAACATCTTAAAGAAACTTCCACCTCGGTTCAATGTGAAAGTTTTAGTTTTGGAAGATAAAGTCCCAAAAGAACCGACATTGGATAACCTTCACATCACCCTTGTTGCATGTGAAATGAGAAATGATGATAATGATGCTATGGAGAAATGGACATCTAAAGAGATAGAATTCAAGGACATGAATATGATCACCATTGAAGATTATTATGAAGATTAATAGACAGACAAGGTGATGTCATTCCTTTCCTCAAACCTACAAAGAGGAAAAGAAAAGTTCAAAGGGAAACTTCCACTAGTATGTTTTCAATTTGGAAAGGTTGGACATCTTTTGGCAAGGTCCCCCAATAATTTCTAAGAAGATGATGAGGATGAAGTCGAAATTACCAACAAGAAGTCTTCAACCTATGTGAAAGGAAAGAAACAGTTCATGAAAAATTTCATTACGAAAAATCATATTCTTTAACAAGAATGTGAAAATTCAAATGAGTCTGAGGTTGAGGAGGATGAAGTGATAGAGAACTGAAAAGATCTTAGAGAAAATTCTATGGTGGCAGTTTTTGGTAGTTCTCAGATAAAGGAAGAAACTGACACTAATGAAGAAGAAGAAGATGTTAAAGGAAGAGTTGACATGGAAGCTGAATCAAACAAAACTCTTGAAGAGATATATGTTTGGAGAGAAAAAACAAACAAATACAACAAGGTGGTACATGATGCCAAACTATACATGCAACAGCTAGAAGAAGAGAAGTCTGATTTGGTAAAAGAAATTTAAAGACATAATTCTTCCAGGCCAAAGATCTCAGAAAAGGTTGATGGACATAAGCTTAATGATAAAGAATAGAAAAGGGAGATCGATGGATTGAATAACAAAGTGAAAGATCAAATCAAGCATATCAATGAACATGAAGAAGATATATTCAGCCTATGATGAAAATTAAAGGATCAAGGAAAAGTATTTAATCCCAATATGACATCGGCAAATAAGATTAATCAAAACACGGAAAATTTTGAAGTGAAGAATAGAGGTCAAGCCGAAAAGAAGCAACAATAATTTTCGGATGTTTAGACTGATGTGGGGCTCAAATAAAAACAAAAGGCTATGAAAATTGACGTCATACTACAAGAACCCATTCCAAGTTTGAAAGATTATTTGGGCACAAAGTAGAATAAGAATATTTAGATATCCGAATAGGAAACTATCAGTGTAGAAGTGACACATATGAGTGCACCCTATATTAGGTGTTATTATTGTGGAAAGATGGTACATTTACAGTATGTGTCTTCCTTATCTAAGAGATATCGAAGGTCACTAGAATAATAGTGGAATCCCAATAGAGCTCGATATTATAGATCATCTTTTAAGGGAAATTTTTTTGGTTCGGATAATTTGGAAACATGGATAGATATTATATATCAACCATGTAGAGGAATATGCCAAGGAATAATCAAAGTAGTCACGTGCAGTAAATCAAAAAACCAATAGGTGAGTTGAAAATGAAACATCGATTTATATCTCTATAGGATTAAGCTGGGCCATCATTCTTCAAGGAGGATCATGAATTTTTAAACAAAAATAAGTGTGAGGTCAAAGACATGGATCAAAAAGAAAAAGGATGATAAGGCAGTGGTGGTATAAATTTCCCTTAAAGGATTTGATCATTTTGGTGTATGGATCCTTGACAGCGGTTTCACATCTCACATAACTAGTAATAAGGAACTTTTTAGAGGCATAAATTATGTAAAACAAAAAAATTTCATGTGTGGAAATGATGAAGGCTAAAAGATTATTGACTCAGGTAAGATCAGGTTTGGGGGGAAATAGATGAGACGTGCCAATTTCTTAGTAGTAGAAGATCTCAATAATAGTATTCTTAGTGTCGGATAACTATGTGACTCAGAAAATTCTATATAGACTACTAATAAGATGTGTATAGTCAAAGTAAAATATGTTATAGTTGTTCTATAGTGAAAAATAAAAAATGGAAATCTCTACCTTGTAAGCATAGTAGAAAATATGTGATTTTTTTCTAGAGAGGAAGAAAACGAGTTTTGACCTAAACAATTGGGTCATCTATGAAAACCATCCCTATGAGATTTGGTGAAATTTTATGTAGCTAGACACATCTTTAAGTTATCAATAAATCATACTCATACATTTGATATATGTCAACAGAGTAAAATCATCAAAAAAATGTACAATGCTAAGGAAAAAGAAGTCAACAATAGTGCTTAAATTTATGAATGTAGATGTTTGTGGACTCATATCGCCAAGATCTACTAATGGGAAGAGCTATTTGGTTCTTTTCAATGATTATTCTTGAAAAATTGCATGGTTATTTGTAATTTTCCATAAGTATGATGTTTTTAGTTTCCTAAAACAGTATTATAGGGAATCTGAAAGGATGCATAGATAGAAAATATTGAAGTTTCGTACTGATAATGGTACAGAATTTACAAATAGTCAGGTGGAAGACTATATCAATAAACATGGTATATGTAATCAAGTTTCTTGAGTGAGAACTCCCTAATATAATGGAGTGTTTGAAATGAGAAATCAGATCGTCAATAACATGGCTAGAATGATGCTCATTGAAAAAGTCCTTCCAGAGAAATTTTGGAATAAAGCAGTTTTGACATTAGTATACATTTATAATAGGTCTATATTGTGTCCAATGGAAGGAAAGAATTTTTATGAGATGTGGTATAGAAAGAATCCATTAGTGAAGTAATTTTGAATCTTTTTAAGTGAGTCTTTATTCTCAAAAAATAAAAGCATAGGAAATTTGAGTCATGAGGAGATGAGTGGATATTCCTTGGCTATTCTGAAAAAAGAAAATTATACAAATGTTTTAATAAGAGGATGGGAAAATTAGTTGAGAGAAATTATGTTACTATTGTGGAAAATGAAGAGATAATTCAATAGCATAGTGAACAATTTCTTGATGATATTGATGAGGAGGAAAGAAACGTAGGGGGAGAAGAAGTGGTCGATGCTAATTCAGAAGAAGATATTGATGATGAGAATGAGACAGTAAATTATGTACGTATATAAAAGCCACATAGTTGAGCTGAAATTGATAGGAGAAATATTATTGGTGATTATATAGCACCTGCCTAGATAACAAGAATGAAGTCACTATAGAGGACATCTTTCTTATCTCAGGTAGAGATGAAATGTTTTGCTGAAGCTGCTAACAATGAAAATTGGGTTGACGCTATGCATGAATAACTTGATTAGATTGAGAATAATCAGACGTCGGAGATTGTTTTGAGGCCAGCAGATAAAAATTTGATCAAGACTAAATGGTTCTTTATCAACAAGATAAATAAATATGTCATAGTGATTCTAAACAAATCATGACTAGTGTGCAAAGGATACTCATATATAAAGGGTATAGATTATGATGGGACATTTTTACCGATTTCAAGGATAGAGAGAGTCAGATTATTCCTAGTCATTGTAGTCTAATGGAAGTTCAATTTGTTCAAAATGGATATCAAATCTTCATTTTTTGAATGGGGTTTTGGAGAAGGAGTTTTATATTTAGCAGACAGATGGTTTTCTCATTCATGAAGATGAGAACAAAGTTTTTTGTTGAAGAAAGCCTTGTATGGTCTGAAACAAGCACCAAGAGCATGTTACTCAAGGCTTGATCTATATTTGAAGAAGTGTGGTTTTCAGGGTGGTGGTGTTGATTACAATCTATATTTCAACAATGACAGTAATAAAAGGACGATGGTGTTGGTTTATGTCGATGACATAATATTTGTCGGATAAGATGAATCTCGGTGTAGATGTTTTTCTAAATTCATGAAAAGTGAGTTTGAAATGTAAATTATAGGTGAGCTGATGTTTTTCCATGGTTTACAGGTAATACAAAGAAGGAATGGAACATTCATTTCTCAATCCAAATATTCTAAGAAATTTCTGAAAAAAATTGGAATGGAAATTACATGGAGATGAAGACTCTAGTTTCTACCCGAATGAAATTATCAAAAGATGATGATTGTAAGGAAGTTAATGTCACATAATACAGGCAGATTATTGGAATCTTACTATACTCGACAGTTAAAAGACCGGGTATTGTTTTCTCCATATGCCAAGAAGCATGATATCAATGCAATACCAAAGAAATCCATATTCTTGTAGTGAAAATAATACTTTGGTATATCAAAGGAAATGGGGGTTTTGGTTTGATGTATAATGAAAAATCTCAACTAGATTTTTCGGGATATACAGATGTAGATTTGGCCAGTTCAGCAAATGACATAAAATCAACATCATAAGGTTCTTTCTATCTTGGTGGTTTTTGTATTTATTGGATAATCAAGAAGAATGATTTCATTTCATTGAGAACCATAGAAGCCGAATATATTTTTGTCCTTTAAGCATGCACACAGTTATTATGGATAAAGAAAAATCTTGATGATATGGGCATTGAAATGAAGTATCCGATCAGAATCCAATTTGATAATTTGAGTGCTATCAATCTTAGAAAAAATCTATTCCATCACTCAAGGACAAAGTACATTGAGATCAAATATCATTTTATCAAGGAGAAGGTGGATGAAGGGATAGTGAAGTTGGATTATGCATCAACAGAGTTACAGGTTGTAGACATTCTGAAAAAGGCCTTACACAAGGAAGCTTTTGAGAGACATTGACTGGATCTCGGAGTCTAGTTGACTCCCCGCACTTTAAATGGTGTGGATATGGACTTTCCCTCTCCCCGAGGTATGATGTGTTTTTCCCTAATGTACTAATGTGGGTTTCTACCCTGTTGCAGACCGAAAATGAGTTACCTTTGGGTTTGTTGACAAAGGGGGATAAAATGTGACTGTTCAAGGGGGAGAAGCTGACAGGTGGAGTAGCGAGATAGGGGAGAAATGAGATAGGGTTAGAAATTAGATAGGGGGAGAGTATCAAATTTGATGATTCTATAAGTGATCGATCAAATATTAGATATCACAACAGCTGAGGTTCATGATGCAAGAGGTAGAGTGGTGTTGGAATGGTGTCAAAAATCGGTGTCAGAAATGAAGTGATTCATTGATTAACTTTTCATACTACTCTTGTTTCTCATGCCAAGAAATGATAGTATGGGATTTGAGTTTGTGGTGAGTGAATCTTTGGTCACTATCTAAATCACAAGAGGCGAATCGTGGTAGATGATGGAAGGATCTTTAGTGAGGTATCAAAGTGCAGAGAATTGTTCTTCAAAGAGTTGTTAACAAACCCAAAGGAGAAGATTGTTCAGAAAAAATCCCTTAGGAAAACATTACAGCATTTTGGGTTGGTTGTGTTTGTTAAAAATGAAGGAGCTCAAGGAATGGAATATTTGGAGGTGCTACAAAAAGAATATATACAAGGTGGCACTAATTTCTAGTGTTTTCCAAATATGTGGGGTCCAAATTTTGAAGTTTACTGAGCTCTTTGAAAAGTGTATTTCCTTGAAGATCTCATCCAATATAGAGAATGCATGAATTTTTTCAAGGTAGTCTTCATGAAGTGGATTTTGGAAAAGACATGAAGAATGTTGATGGTGATCTCTATGATTACGACGAACTTCACAAAATAGCTTTGCAAAATAGTTTCACTAAAGAGCTTCATGATGGAGCTTCGTAAAGGAGTTTTGCGATCCGAAAATTTCCTTGGTTCTTCATCAAGTAGAGAAAATTTTGGATACAATTTCAAAGCTTTTACCAATGGTATGACATGGCGTTGTCTTTGCATGAATAGTTTAAGGGTTGGTGGAATCACCTATAAATAGTCCTCGACCCCCTTGAGATGAGTAGAGGTTTTTCCCAAAAAAAACTTAAGTCACTCGAATCGAAAAGAAATTTCATAAAGGATATTCGTTAAGGAGCTTCTATAAAGAGCTTCATGAAGGAGATTCACTAAGGAGATTCATGAAGTATCTTCGCAATGGCTTATTTGAGCTATTCAAAATTGGGAGCTTCTTGAGGGATTTTCACAGCTGCTTCTTTGAGCTTTGTGAAATTGGGTGCTTCATGGGGGATCTTCGTGAGGGATCTTCACAAAGAATCTTCACGATGGAGCTTCGAAACGGAGATTCACAATAGAGATTATCAATGGAGATTTCCTAATGATGCTTCACAATAGAGCTTCTTAACAGAGCTTTGCGAAGTCTGGTTTGGGCTTTGCAAAATGGGGAGAATTGTATAGTAGTGATATTTTCAATGGTAGTTTCAAGGTTATTGCTTAGTGTTTAGTGGAAAAAGGGTATTCATCAGTGTATGAAATTTGGACTTCAATATAAAATCTTCATATAGTGTAGGATTCATTCATTAGAGATAATTATAGGACCTACAAGTCTTTAAACTATGATTGGATCTTCTGAAGAAGCTATGAGCATACTTCAGTTGAGAGAGAAATGAGCATTCATATTGTGATTGGTTGTAAACCAAGAGGGACAGTGAGTCCACTTAAAACTTGTAAATTTTAGAGAGATTATAGTGGATTTGGTATATCAGAACATCATTGGTGTATGCTTCTTGGACATATCCCAGTGAGGGTGAACCAAGTAAAATCACTGTTTCATCTGCATGCTTTAATGTTTTTTCATACTGTACAATGGGAAGGATATATAAGAGGGTTTTTTCTAACAAAAAAAACAATATCATAAGGGGAATTTGTTTTAATCTGTCATACCCTAATCCCCCCCCCCCCTTAAGGTATCTAGCCTAGTGGACCAAAAATTTATCTATTGATTTCTCCCATTCTTACACCTATTGAGAATATGATATCACCCATTATTATGTTTCCTTTTCCCAGGTTATAAATAATTATACTAAAATTAGTTTCGTTAGATATGTTTTATATGTGAGTAATTTTATGGTATATTATTAATACATGACATTGAATATGAAAAAGTGGGTATAGAGGGATATGTTTTTTCTCTTTATGAACCATTTGTTTATGAAGAGAAGTTGTTATGAGTATTCCCTAATTCACTAAAACTATAAACCTAAAATGACATTGTGAATTTAAGTGATCACATATTTTGTTTTTAATTTTTTTCACATGGGACTAATTGCGTCATATTTATTGGTATCAAATTCAGCAATGTCAAGATTATATTTTTATCACTAGCTCTGGAAGTGTGGATATTAGTAATTTATAGTTGGTATCAGATTAGTGTTTAGAAAAATTTTATATTAGTATGTTTTAATTGTTTTTTATATTAAGAGTTATGGATACCGTTATGGATATATAAGTTTTAGTTTGACCATAAAGTTCAGAGTCCCATACACCATTTTTAGGTTTAAAGTGATGGAATTTTATAGAGGCTACTGATATTTTCAGATAGGTATATATATCCATTAGGCTTAACATGAAATATTATTTGAGGAAGAAATTTTTTATGTTTTTTAGACTTGTGTATTAATGTTTTTTATAAACATTATGGTTTGTATGATCTTATATTTTGAGGTAAGTATGTGTTATTACATTATTAGCATAAAAAATAAAGGTATTATATAACCTTTGATGTTAAAAATTTTCTTTAAAGTTGAATATATTAAGGTTATGTTTGAGTATTTTTATCAAATTTATGGTCATTTTATAAGGATTGTATAGATATAGTTTTAGAAAAAGAAGACAAATTTTAGTTTGGGTGATAACCCATCTCATCTGGAAAGGCTGTGAGGCTTGAACCCACAACCGATGGTTGAAAAGGATGCATTGTTTTACCCTATCTTATGTGATATTCTAGATAATATGTAATTGTTTTTTTTCATTTACACTACCTAATAGATAAAAGGTAATTTCATTTTGGGAAAACAAATTTATCATATATATAACCGTGGGATTGGAAATTTATTTGGATTTAAGTGATTAATATTATTTGAAAAGGAGTTCACTTTTTTTGGAAACCAATATGGTTAATGTAAAGAGAATTTTATGGAATTTTATTTTAGGAAGAAAGTTTGAATTGTATTTTGGAGTAATATAAGCTTTTATTGTGTATTTATGATGATTTTGGTTATCTATGGAAAATGTTTTCATATCTTGGGTATTATATTTTAAGGGTGTGTACATTTAGGGAGATAAATGATAAATATTTATTGGAAGATGATGAGAAAAAATACTTATGATTTTTTTGGTTTCATTATTATACTAGAATATTTTGAGTAATTGTAAGGATAGTTATTTGTTGAATGAACTATGTTGGAATTTGGGTATTGTTTTTTAATTTTGGAGAATAAAAGTTTTTTCCTCTTATGATGGTTTATTCTTTTTGGGAATCAAATTATCATGTCCTACCCATTTTTTCCTCTAATTAATAAACACAATAAGAATATATTTTTTACAAACTAAGTAATATACATTTAACTATGTACTGAATACAGATTAAAATCGAATTTCCTTTGAGTTATGGAGTGGAAAGAATATTTTTTGGATGCATACACATGTATGGGGATGAAAGGCATTTATTAAGGCCTTATCAAGCAACAAACGAGTACCTTAGGGCTCAATGTGTATCTTTATTGGGAATCCCGATGAATCAAAGAGATTCTTCTTATACAACTCATCAGACAAGAAAGTGATTTTCACTAGATAATTAATATTTATTAAGAGAGAAAACATACTCAAAAAGGTTAGTGGGATCATGATTAACTTTGATGATGTTGATGGTAATGATACACAAGATTTTGTACAAGAAAAGGTTCAACATGCCCCCATAGAATATGCAGTTCCTTAAACACAAGTACTGTGTGAGATCACTAGAGAGGTAATAGAACCAGAGAGATATGGTTTTATAGTTACCAAAGTTGGTGACTCCTTATTGGTTTAATATTATGAACCTATGTCCTATAAAGAGGGAGTATAGAGCTCAGAAGCTGAAAAGTGGAAGGAATCCATGAATTCTAAAATGGATTACATGTATCAGAACCATTTTTAGGTTTAGTTCAATGAGATAGTTCATGTGAAAACTATAGGGTGAAATGGATATTTAATAGAAAACAATACATGAAAGGTACATTAAACTCCTATAAATAAAGGATAGTGGAAAAGGTTTTAAACAGCATCTAGGAACTAGAAATAGAAAAACCTTTTCATTAGTTTCCTTTTTTAAATCCATAAAATTCTACTTGTTATAGCATCTTACCATGACAATGAAATTTGGAATATGGATGTAGAAACATCCTTCCTTAATGGTAACCATCTTAAATATGTCTACATTATGCAACCAAAAGGTTTTGTAAATCTAGGTAATTCCAAAAATATTTAAAAGTTTCAGATATCCATTTATGGATTAATGTAAGCATCCATGTCAAGGAACATTAGATTATATAAGTCTATAAAAGAGTGTTTTTTCATTAAAAAATGTGATCCATGTTTTTAAAATAGGTTTAGTGGGAAGTTAGTCAATATCCTAGTGGTATATTTCTATGAAATATTACTTATAGAAAATGACATAAAAGTATAATAGTCTTTTAAGGACTTATCTAACAAGTGTTTCTCTATAAAGGAAATCTGTTAAGTAGCCTATATTCTAGGGATAAAGATCATTCATGATATAAAAAATATGAAACTTGGACTAATTAAAAATACACACATTGACTATATTCTATATAGATTTATTATGGAACAATCAAAAGGGGGATTGGTTTCATTGTCACATAGTACACATATTTCTATGAAAATTTTTCTTCATACACCAAAGGATAAAGATAGAATGAGTAAGATATCATATGCTTCATCTATAAGATCAATCATGTATGTCATGATATATACTAGACTTGATGTCGCTTATGCATTAAGCATAGAAGGTAAATATCAAGAAAATCTCGGAGAACTATATTGGTCTTCTGTTCAGGCTATCCTCAAGTATCTAAGAATAACTATGTATATATTCTTTGTGTATGTAGGATATTATGAGCTATTGATGATGTTCTAAACTGATTATATTTTTCAAATATAACATAATGATCTAAACTTGTAGTCAAGATATGTTTTCAGTCTCAACAGAGGAGTTATGTACTGGAAGAGTTCAAAGTAGTTAGTTGTCACTAATTCTATAGCAGAGTCTGAGTATATACAATCTTATGAAGAATCCATGGAATTAGTTTTCATATGAAACTTTTTCTAGGAGCACAATGTAGTACATAGTAGTAAAGAACCAATCGCAATGTATTGTGATAGTACTGAAGTGATTGACCTTTCAAAAGAGTCAAGGTCACACCAATTGAAAAAGCATATACTCCAAAAGTATCACCTCTTGAGGGATTTTTATCAAATGGGTTATTTATAGTAAGAATATTTCTTAAAAAATAAAACATGGTGGATCCCTTGACTAAAGTCCTATCTTAGAAATATCATGTGTATCATGTGAGATATAAAGTAATGAAGGTTTTCATCAGTTGGATCTAGTGAAAGTGGGATTCTATTAGAGTTGGTGCCCCAAAACCAACTTGTGTGTACTTTATGATAACCTATATTAATTATTTCGAATAATAATAAACTTATTATCACACAATGATTTTTATTCTACTTAACATAGTATGTTATAATGTCATAAGGGTGGTTATCACACTGAAAGGTCATAGTAGTTCCCTCTTATGAAGAGATCCTAGATGTTCCACAATATTATTCTTAAATATTTGTTCTATAGTCTGATGAAATAATTTAAGGGACAAAAATGATATTGGAAATCATGGGTGAAGACTCATAGTAAATTGAGGCATATTCTCATGGTATATGCCCTCGGTAATATCCAGTGTATGATATTATTAGAACAATACCCTCTAGTAGGAAATCCACATTTATATGTGTTGTTGGATTTTTCCTATTTTTGAATGTGTTCATGGATCTTAAGACTTTAAGATTATTAGTAATGAGGTTTATAATTCATATACTATGATATATTGAAAAAAAACATGATGATATATGTTCAAAAATAGGTATGATAAATTGGTTGCTTCACGAGTAATATTTTATTAATGAATAATGTGAGAAAGGATTTTTTTATTCTATTCTATAATAGAAGTTGATATCTCAGTCTGTTTAATGTAAATTATAGATCCTAAATAAGTCTATGTCCATGGTTTCCAATAGGAAACTTCCATTTCTGAAAATTTAAATAAAGAGATATCGAGTGTAACACCCCGAGCTTCCACGATACGCTTCTCATTCAATAATGCAATAGCTTGCATTGTACGCAACTTCGAGTTCTAAAACACCCCGACTAATCAAAGTAGCCGTTATGAATAGTAATAACCACTTTTTAAAATTATAGAAATTTTTTATTTCAAAATGGACTTAATTTTTGGATTCGGAATATCGAAATTAGCCTATGTTGAATTTTTGGTATTTTTCTGAGAACTTCTAATTTTTTATGAATAGTGAAAAATACTTAAAAACAACTTTTTTAATCAAAATAATTTATAGTGATAAATTATACTATTTAGTGGTTTTAAAGTATAATTAGAATATTATTTTACCATTTTATCCAATGGTGGTCATTAGAATTAATTTAACATTGAAATTGGACATAAACAATTGCCAATCTTTTGATATAAATTGTTTCTTAAAAACACGCTATTTGTTGTAACAGCGGGAATTAATTATAAAATTAATTAATGCAACTTATATGTTTGGAATTTTGTAAAATAGACATCATTTTTGAATTCGGAATATCAATTATAGCTTAGGGTGATGTTTTGGCCTTATTCTGAAAAACTTCAATTTTTGATGAATAGTGAAACCACTAAGTGGTAGTTAAATAACTGATTTTTCGTTTAAATGAAATATTACCACTTCTGTGATTTTATTTTCAAAAATCCGACATACATGGTTGTCATTAAGAAGTAAAATGTGGTTCAATGAGATCAAAATAATTTTTTTGGTGAATAGTAACTTTTAAGTTCTTAATCGCGATTAGAGGTAATTAGTGTAGTTTAAGGTAAAAACAATGTTTTAATAATATGATATGAGCTTGACACTTGTCCTACTCCTATTGGATGAGTCATGGCCGACCAATACAACCCATGGGTCAACTTGGGGACCCCATGGAGCCACTTTGGTTGGAAAATGACATTAATATTTATTTATTTAATGTTAAAATTAAATTGACACAAACATGAGTTGTTTTACTAAAACAGTTTTTAAGTGGGGTTACACAAGTCAAAATTTTTATTATAAATATTCATTAGAAATATAAAAATATTTCCTACATCATGGTATTTTTTTATAATTTTTAGACATTAAATAAATTAAATTATTTATGACATCATTATGATGCAGCGATGACCTCATTATTTAACGATTTTAATAAAATGAAAAGATAATGCAAAATACAAGGCTTACACTTGTCCAAAGACTATTGGATGGGTATATTTCGAACCCTTATCACCTTATACACGAATTATATAAGTGCGGGACCTTTAGAAACCGAAAATCATTGTATAATTGAATAACATTTCAATCTTTCCAAAAGAGCCCCTCCTCTCCACTTATAAAAGGCCCCCACCTCTCCCACCTCATTTACACTTTCAATCCATTTGGCTCGGCCAAACTCTGCCCAAATACTCTCCCAACTTCCCCCTCTTACTCCTAGAAGCCTTAATTTGGGCATAACTCTTCCCAAGGAATCCTTTGGCTCAAATCAAAAAGAGTTACCCGATTTTGAGGTAATGTCTTTTCTAATGTTGTTTTGTTTTATTTTTCTTCTCCAACCCCCTAAACTCTATTTATTCATTTCTTTTGTAAAAACACCAGTATCCTCAATATACTAGGATGTTTTTATAAGAAGTATTCGAGCTACACTTACACACACCTACATCTAATGGTTAAAGATCATACGGTTTCTGTGGATGGCGAATTTCTGCCTCACGAAACGATGATTGTTCAACACTCATATAACACCTTAAAAGGTGGCAATTAAGATGTAACTATTTTTATATATGATATATAATATGTTTATGTTTTACTTATGCTTCTGTATTTCTCATTTATGGCATACTTTATGATTTCCATTATGGGTAAAACGCGATAATTTCATTTTAGGAAGTGCGGACTATCGCCCCCTCAAAGTGATTTGAATCGTTAATGCCATATGTGGGATGTATAAAGGATGAAGAAAATGGTATTATACACTATATTATACTGGAATTATATTATACATTTATATCATTATTATTTAGTTCCATTAAATATGAAATTGAAATGAAAGTAGTGTTCATGCGTACGTATTACCGTCTCCATGAACGGTGCATTTCATTTCTTACCTCTAAATGTTACGTAATATTATAAATGAATGTATATACTGGATATATAAGATATATATGACATCTAAATCATGAATATAATTCTGGATATAATGGATATTCTACCACATGAACAACTTGTAATTATAAGAAGTTTATTGTTGACTCAAGTTACCAAAGATCGACAAAACGACCGTTATTAACTTAAATAATTACATAATGTTCATAACATTGTAATAAGTGATATAAAAAGGATAATGAAATTTAAAATGGTTCTTAATAAGGTAGATATTAACTCTAGTTTATTATTCAGGAGGTTAAAGAACGGTTGAGTCAAGTCGGACACAAGGTAAGGGAATTTCTTAACCCAATTTCTATTCTTTGGGTTAATCTCCTACTTTCAAATTATGTCATGATATTATTATGTCCTATCTTGTATTTTTACATTATTTATGTGTACTTATAGTTAATACACATTATAGATGTACTTTATTTAAAAAAATGATCTTTTTAAGGACTTCGTCTCAATCCCCTTTCATTGAGGCATATTTGGTTTTATACACAACTTTCTTTTATACGGTGTATAAACCCCTTTGACTTTTACGTTTATTCAAAAAGAATCTTTTTTATACGAAGCGTTTTGCAAAATGACAAAAGGGAATGTTTTTCATTCCGTACTTATGCGGCGACAACGACTTCTCCGCCGCCGTGACCATTATTTGAGTTTTAGCTTCCTCTACAAGCAATCACTTTTTTTAAAAGAAAAATAAATACCATGTTTTACCTTTCTTTTATTTAGGTATTGAAAATGGTTTTGAAAGTGTTTTTATTATATCAATATGTTGTATTGATATCTTGTGATTGGAATGTGGAAATGTTATGTTTCCTTTATGCATGTTTTATGTGATACGATTATGTTATGGTTTATGATATGTTTAAACCTATTCATATGAGGAATGCATTGGACTTAATAAGTGACGGGTGGAGCCCGCTATAGCTCCTCGATGCATCGGCAGGTCTCATGAGACAAACTAGTGTCTTGGCACAAGGCCTTGACAAAATCTTATTAGTGGTCTTGGCACGAGGCCTTGACTACGTGGTTATGATAGTCTGGCATTATGCATTCCATCATTATGAAAGTGGTTATTGATATTTCATGTGATTATTCGACCAGTAGAATATCCATGTGAAGAAGTGAATGGAATTATCTCATTTTACTTTTTCCATATTATGTTGAAGTTCATGTTTAAAAGGATTTTGTTTTAGTTATACATTTCCTTAAATATTAATGTTTATTTATGAAAGCTTCCGCATTATTGTTATCCTTACTGAGCATCTGAGCTCACCCCTTTCAATGTTTTAATATTTTCCAGGATGTGAAGAAGTATTTTATGAATGACCTGCAGGGATTTTCAGAAGAGGATATGAGTGTGGACTATGGAGACTTTGTTATTGTAGTTTTTCACTTTATGATGTAATGTAACGTTTACGAATGAATCTAGTGTTTCCAAGGCTACTAAACTAATCGGTCTTTCGAGACTTGATCTTTTGTGATCATGCCAATGTTACGAAGTAATGCACCGACTCTGGGTAGCTAGGGTCGGGGCGTTACAGTTGGTATCAGAGGCAGTTTAGTACTAACCTTGGAATCTAGATTTAGACAAACTCTGATTAGAGCACGTAGACCTAAGATGAACTTTGAGGATTAGTATAGAAGAACTTCCTAGAATTTTGGTATTGTATAGATGTTGTGAGTTTTCCGAGCAATACATCCCTGTCTGGATACGAGTAGGTAGAGGCGGCTCTGGCACAGATGTACCTAGGGGTAAAACCCGAAAACACCGCTTTGAGCTAGACTCGAACGGGAACTGGTGCATGACAACGGGCCTTGCTGCACTCTTGGTTACGACACTCCCGGGGGATATGCTTTGGATAATTCCCATTTTCTTTACAAACCACTATGAAGGGTTACGAGTATATAATTCCTCAAAGAAAACATTTTTATAATTATGGATTATATCCATAATTAGTTCAACTTATGTTAAGTGTTTTACAAGTATGGAATTATGTATTTTGATTCATGAACTAATCTAGTTTATGCCATTATTTAGAAATAGCGCCTAGTGGAAGGAATGGAAACCGTATCAATGCACGAACTCCGTGTAGGGATTTCCCTCCTGCTCAAGATAATTATTGTGGATCTGGAGATACAACTGGTGCTGATCAACTTATTACCATACTGGGACAACTCACTCAGGTTATGAATAATAACCTTACTCGTATGGAGCACCCTGATCCGCAACGTGGAGGATCAATGCTAGATCGATTCATGAGGCAACAACCACCAACCTTCAATGGGAGTACAAATCCTATAGTAGCTGAGCAATGGATAAATTCCTTAGAGAAAATATTCCATGCCTTGGGGAGTAGTGAAAGGCAGAAGGTTGTCATGGAAGTTTACCGCCTCACTGGAGATGTCGATCAGTGGTGGTCACTGATTCGAAACACAAAGGAAGATGATGACGTATCGAATATGGAATGGAGGGAGTTCAAAGAGCTTTTATTAGAAAAATACTTTCCTCGTGACCATCGGGCAGATATGGAAAGGCAATTTTTGAGTTTGAGGCAGAAGGAGGATGAGAATGTCGCAAAGTATGAGGCTAACTTTACAAGGTTAGCGAGGCATGTTGTCGATTATATACGTAACCCAAGGAGTAAGATTGATCGTTTCTTTGATGGGTTAAAACCATTTCTCCGTCGAGCTTTGGTATCACAATCCTTCTCATCATACGAAGATATTGTCTCATGTGCTATCAAGACAGAAAAGGAATTCTCTAAGTCTTATGACAACAAAGTAAATCAAGAGAATAAGAGAATGGTGGAACAAGAAATGGATAAAGGGAAAAAGGGAAAGAAGGATTTTACATTATGTGATAGTTGTGGGAAGAATCACCTCGGTGCTTGCCTAAAAGGAATGGGAGTTTGTTATAAATGTGGAGAAAAAGGTCACCAGGCACGTGATTGCAAGGGAAAGAAAGAGGCTATCAATGTTGAATGCTACAATTGTAGAGAAATGGGTCATTATGAAAATGAATGTCCTAAGCGTCAAGGAAACTTACCTCAGAAAAGGCCAAGGGATCAAGGCCAATCTTATGCTGTGACTACAGTTGAAGCGGAATAATTAATGTATTGGTGCTTTTGGACTCAAGGATTATATTCTGGTTATAAGAATAATGTGATATATATATAAGGATTGTACTTCAGTACTTTTTGATTTCAGTAAGGTTTTAATATGATTAAGGTAATCATATTTTTAGTATGTGACAATAATAGAAACTTTTCTTGTTTGGGGAATCTGATGTTACAATTGATTTTGGAATTTAGAGACCTTTTAGAGAAAGTCTGGACGGAGGTATTTTGGATAACTATTAAGGTTGGAATGGATTAAGTTGAACCATGGATAGTATTGTTTAAGGTTAAAGCATTTCTGAAGATTATTTTTGGAATATTATAATACTATAGTTTTAGGAAAAAGGACAACCTGCAGGGTGGGGCATAACCCGTCGCGTCGGACAAAGCTGCAGGAATCGAACCCACAATCATAGTGTGACAGGCCTTTATTTCCTACCACTATCCTACAGGAAGTCCCTGGTTATTACAAAATAATTTTACTAATCTAAATGGTATGTGTTAACATTTGGAACCTTATAAAATTAGGATAAGTATAATATTTTTGGGTTCTATTATCTTTTTGAGTGAAATGTGAGTTAAAGGTTGAAACTCTAATTGTCAGGCATAAATATATATATACCTATCTGTTATTCAATGAATAAATTAATTCTTAAACTTTAGTAAAGGAATATTAAAATAAAAAAAATTCATTATCCTAATACCTTATGTCTTGTTGAACTGATGATATTTTAAATCAACATAGATTGAAGGCTTTGAGGCCCTCAATTTGACAGTTGATTGTGATTGATGACCTCAATCACTCCCTACAAATATTTACTTTTTTCCTCCAATTATATGTCTCTAATTGCCACCAATGTTCTCCTTATCGAGATCATAATTTGGTGGTGACTTTCTTATTTCCATTTCCCTCTAATTAAGGCTAAATTTTATTAATCTTATTTCCGATGTGGGTTTTCCTCAAAGGTATTTTCTATTTTCAACCTTTTATTTTCCAAGAAAAATTTCAAATTGCGAGGAAGCAATTTATTGAAGGAGGGGAGAATGTAACACCCCGAGCTTCCACGATACGCTTCTCATTCAATAATGCAATAGCTTGCATTGTACGCAACTTCGAGTTCTAAAACACCCTGACTAATCAAAGTAGCCGTTATGAATAGTAATAACCACTTTTTAAAATTATATAAATTTTATATTTCAAAATGGACTTCTTTTTTGGATTCGGAATATCGAAATTAGCCTATGTTGAATTTTTGGTATTTTTCTGAGAACTTCTAATTTTTTATGAATAGTGAAAAATACTTAAAAACAACTTTTTTAATCAAAATAATTTATAGTGATAAATTATACTATTTAGTGGTTTTAAAGTATAATTAGAATATATTTTTACCATTTTATCCAATGGTGGTCATTAGAATTAATTTAACATTGAAATTGGACATAAACAATTGCCAATCTTTTGATATAAATTGTTTCTTAAAAACACGCTATTTGTTGTAACAGCGGGAATTAATTATAAAATTAATTAATGCAACTTATATGTTTGGAATTTTGTAAAATAGACATCATTTTTGAATTCAGAATATCAATTATAGCTTAGGGTGAAGTTTTGGCCTTATTCTGAAAAACTTCAATTTTTGATGAATAGTGAAACCACTAAGTGGTAGTTAAATAACTGATTTTTCGTTTAAATGAAATATTACCACTTCTGTGATTTTATTTTCAAAAATCTGACATACATGGTTGTCATTAATAAGTAAAATGTGGTTCAATGAGATCAAAATAATTTTTTTGGTGAATAGTAACTTTTAAGTTCTTAATCGCGATTAGAGGTAATTAGTGTAGTTTAAGGTAAAAACAATGTTTTAATAATATGATATGAGATTGACACTTGTCCTACTCCTATTGGATGAGTCATGTCCGACCAAGACAACCCATGGGTCAACTTGGGGACCCCATGGAGCCACTTTGGTTGGAAAATGACATTAATATTTATTTATTTAATGTTAAAATTAAATTGACACAAACATGAGTTGTTTTACTAAAACAGTTTTTAAGTGGGGTTACACAAGTCCAAATTTTGATTATAAATATTCATTAGAAATATAAAAAGATTTCCTACATCATGGTATTTTTTTATAATTTTTAGAAATTAAATAAATTAAATTATTTATGACATCATTATGATGCAGCGATGACCTCATTATTTAACGATTTTAATAAAATGAAAAGATAATGAAAAATCCAAGGCTTAAACTTGTCCAAAGACTATTGGATGGGTATATGTCGAACCCTTATCACCTTATACACGAATTATATAAGTTTGGGACCTTTAGAAACCGAAAATCATTGTATAATTGAATAACATTTCAATCTTTCCAAAAGAGCCCCTCCTCTCCACTTATAAAAGGCCCCCACCTCTCCCACCTCATTTACACTTTCAAGCCATTTGGCTCGGCCAACCTCTGCCCAAATACTCTCCCAACTTCCCCCTCTTACTCCTAGAAGCCTTACTTTGGGCATAACTCTTCCCAAGGAAGCCTTTTCCTCAAATCAAAAAGAGTTACCCGATTTTGAGGTAATGTCTTTTCTAATGTTGTTTTGTTTTATTTTTCTTCTCCAACCCCCTAAACTCTATTTATTAATTTCTTTTGTAACAACACCAGTATCCTAAATATACTAGCATGTTGTTATAATAAGTATTCGAGCTAAACTTACACACACCTACATCTAATGGTTAAAGAGCATACGGTTTCTGTGGATGGCGAATTTCTGCCTCACGAAACGATGATTGCTCAACACGCATATAACACCTTAAAAGGTGTCCATTAAGATGTAACTATTTTTATATATGATATATAATATGTTTATGTTTTACTTATGCTTCTGTATTTCTCATTTATGGCATACTTTATGATTTCCATTATGGGTAAAACGCGATAATTTCATTTTAGGAAGTGCGGACTACCGCCCCCTCAAAGTGATTTGAATCGTTAATGCCATATGTGGGATGTATAAAGGATGAAGAAAATGGTATTATACACTATATTATACTGGAATTATATTATACATTTATATCATTATGATTTAGTTCCATTAAATATGAAATTGAAATGAAAGTAGCGTTCATGCGTACGTACGGCTTACCGTCTCCATGAACGGTGCATTTCATTTCTTACCTCTAAATGTTACGTAATATTATAAATGAATGTATATACTGGATATATAAGATATATATGACATCTAAATCATGAATATAATTCTAGATATAATGGATATTCTACCACATGAACAACTTTTAATTATAATAAGTTTATTGTTGACTCAAGTTACCAAAGATCGACAAAACGACCGTTATTAACTTAAATAATTACATAATGTTCATAACATTGTAATAAGTGATATAAAAAGGATAATGAAATTTAAAATGGTTCTTAATAAGGTAGATATTAACTCTAGTTTATTATTCAGGAGGTTAAAGAACGGTTGAGTCAAGTCGGACACAAGGTAAGGGAATTTCTTAACCCAATTTCTATTCTTTGGGTTAATCTCCTACTTTCAAATTATGTCATGATATTATTATGTCCTATCTTGTATTTTTACATTATTTATGTGTACTTATAGTTAATACACATTATAGATGTACTTTATTTAAAAAAATGATCTTTTTAAGGACTTCGTCTCAATCCCCTTTCATTGAGGCATATTTGGTTTTATACACAACTTTCTTTTATACAGTGTATAAACCCCTTTGACTTTTACGTTTATTCAAAAAGAATCTTTTTTATACGAAGTGTTTTGCTAAATGACAAAAGGGAATGTTTTTCTTTCCGTACTTATGCGGTGACAACGACTTCTCCGCCACCGTGACCATTATTTGAGTTTCATCTTCCTCTACAAGCCATCACTTTTTTTAAAAGAAAAATAAATACCATGTTTTACCTTTCTTTTATTTAGGTATTGAAAATGGTTTTGAAAGTGTTTTTATTATATCAATATGTTGTATTGATATCTTGTGATTGGAATGTGGAAATGTTATGTTTCCTTTATGCATGTTTTATGTGATACGATTATGTTATGGTTTATGATATGTTTAAACCTATTCATATGAGGAATGCATTGGACTTAATATGTGACGGGTGGAGCCCGCTATAGCTCCTCGATGCATCGGCATGTCTCATAAGACAAACTAGTGTCTTGGCACAAGGCCTTGACAAAATATTATTAGTGGTCTTGGCACGAGGCCTTGACTACGTGGTTATGATAGTCTGGCATTATGCATTCCATCATTATGAAAGTGGTTATTGATATTTCATGTGATTATTCGACCAGTAGAATATCCATGTGAAGAAGTGAATGGCATTATCACATTTTACTTTTGCCATATTATGTTGAAGTTCATTTTTAAAAGGATTTTGTTTTAGTTATACATTGCCTTAAATATTAATGTTTATTTATGAAAGCTTCCGCATTATTGTTATCCTTACTGAGCATCTGAGCTCACCCCTTTCAATGTTTTAATATTTTCCAGGATGTGAAGAAGTATTTTATGAATGACCTGCAGGGATTGTCAGAAGAGGATATGAGTGTGGACTATGGAGACTTTGTTATTGTAGTTTTTCACTTTATGATGTAATGTAACGTTTACGAATGTATCTAGTGTTTCCAAGGCTACTAAACTAATCGGTCTTTCGAGACTTTATCTTTTGTGATCATGCTAATGTTACGAAGTAATGCACCGACTCTGGGTAGCTAGGGTCGGGGCATTACATCGAGCACATTGGTTTACAATACCAACATGAAACCTGATTGATTATAGATATTTTGATAAACGGATTATAAGAGATAGTAAGTGTCTATATGAGGTATTAGGAATTTCTTCGTTAACTTCTTTCTCTATGGGTGACTTGTTATGTTGTTAGGTTTCATACTTGGACATTAGGCTACTTCTCCTAACTCCACTAAGAAAGTGTCTAATAGGGTCACACACTATGTTTATCCAGAATCCCAGTTAAATAATATATTATTATTTATTATTTAAAAAGTTAAATAAATTTTCTTAACTCACATGGTTTAAAAATTATTCATATTTTATTGATCACATATATTTCCTCAATTATTATTCAATAGAATATTATTTGGTAAGAATATGTAATAAATATTTATTTTTGATTTATTCGATATAATATTTATTATTTATTAGGGAATAATGTATTGTTATTTATTTATTAAAAAATAGTCATTATTCAAGGACTCGTAAATATTATAGAGGAATAGTGGACTATGTTTAATGGCCTAGTGATAAATAATATATATTGAATATTATTTGAATAAATAATATTGAATTTTAACTCATGAGTTTAGCACATGTCAAGAAATAATATTATTATTATTATTATAGACAAGGGGTTCTTCAGGGATTAAATATATAATAAATGGATATTTTAAAATTATTTATTTCTAACACTAGTGGTATATAAACCCAGATAAATATTTCCAACCCCAATGGTATATAAACCCAATTATACTATTTTTTCAAGATATCCAATTCATTTATTTTGGTGTGTACAATGAAATATGGAGAGTCCTCTTGAAGCCCAAGAGAGATCCCCTATTTAAGAATGCTCCTAAGAATGAAGATCATACTTCCTCAACCTTCCACTCTCAATTATAGATAGATCTAGGAGAATCCTTTGGAAGTTATTATTAGGTCAATCAAAGGAGGAAAATGAAAGTGATAAGATTTGTCGTGCTAGCACCTGAATATTCATATGATGATGTTTAGAGATTTGTGGAACACCTATGGATCACTACTATAGAGGGAATATATCCTTGATTCCTATAACACAATTATGGTAAGATATAGATCCATTGTAAGATCCATCATTGAATAAATTATTTTATTCAAGCTAAATCTTTAATTTCTTATATTAATTATAAATAATATGTGATGATCCTCTTCTTTGGTTCCATTATATTATACATTGTCTATATTCTAGGATTTAACACCATTGATTATGGATTTTATCATCTTTTAAATAAAATAATAATCATTGATCATAAAGAAAATAAAATTTGGGCATGACCCATCACATTCCTCCACAATTCCCATAATTGACAATAAATAATTCTCAAAATAAATAAATATATACTAATTAAAAAATTATAAAAATATTTATTTAATTAATTTTAAATTTTTTTTAAATAATGACTTGAATTTTTTAAATAAATATTCTAATACTAATATATTGTTTTAATTGAGTGGTCAAAATATAAATAATGGAATGTTATTAAATTGATTGAACGTGAAATGAGGGTAATCTTTTACGAATTTTGGTTCACTATTTTAGGTATTTTTGTAATAATTATAAAATTTATCATTGTTGGATAATGATTTCAATGAAAATTTTTATTTATATTTATAATAAAAAATATTATCATTAAAGTAATGATTATTATTTAGTAAGTAAAAAATAATATACCTATTTTTGTTATAAAATATATTTTTCTAAAAACAATTTTTACGTGTTATATGTTTATTAATTTAAAATTAATTTTTATCACTTTTAGAAATTAAATCTAATAAAATGGATTTAATATTTTTAATTATCATATCCAAATTAGATAATAAGGTCAATTATATTTTTATTCATAAAAATAACTTTCCAATGTAAAATTTAGTCACTATGATAAAGGATAAAATATGGTAATGAGGTTTAAATATAGGGTAAAGACCTGAAATATTAAAAAACATATCTTTAAGTAGATGTAAGAGTAAATTATAGACCTCCCATTATACCTTATGTATTATTATTTTTTCTTTTTCAAATTAAATTTTAAAATGTAAATCGTATACATTAAGTAATGGGTTTATCTGAAAATGCCTCCCAAGCTCGACTAGAAAATATCCCCTCCTCTACACACTTCAAACCACACCTATACATTGAATTTATCTGAAATACCTAATAAATGTCTATTAATTACATTCATTTATCCCATTTAGGAAAACCTAGACACAAGAATAAGTCCCAAACCCCACATTTCTAATAATCTCTCTAAAAGGAGATTCAAGTATTCAATGTAAGTGTTATCTTATCCTAAATCATTCGTATATATCTAATTCATAAAAATATTCATGAATCTAATTTATTCCTATAAGAACAATTTTTTTAATCATTATTCTTCTATTAAATTGATATTATCACTAAGCAATAACATGTTATTACACATTCGGTTGTTGTAACATTGTTTTATTTTGGTTGGTTTTAACACATACATAAGTGATATTATAATATATAGATTAGGAATTACTAAAAAAATAATAGTAATATTTTTTAATTATGATTTATTAAAATTCTTGCACAATTTAATGATGGTAATATATAAATTTAAGTATATTTATTAAACAAAATAAATTCTTTTTATTGAATTGAAATTCATACAAAAGAATAGTTAGTGTTCCATGTCAATTATCACTATAAGTTCCATTAAATGACAATGTGTAACATTTTTACCCTAACCATTGGCCTCGAAAGATCTCTGGTGTTGCTAATGTTCGGTTTTGTCCCCAAGACACCAAAAACTAGAAATAAATTCCAAGGGCTTACATAAACATTGAGGGATGATTTCCTCTTTTCAAACAACAAAATGTTTCAAAACATAATAAAAACAACCAAAATAACAATATGATGAATGTAAAGACCCGAAAATTTCACGAAATTTTTTTTCTTAAATACGTTGGAATTTTACGAGTCTACAGTTTCTAACAGCACTTGATTCCGAGGCCCGGTGTTCCCGGAATCAATTTCTAAATTTTTGTTCAGGTACGTTCAGTAAACGTACGTGTGAGTTTTTCTATCATGTGAACCGGTGCTCGGAATTAAAATTAGAGGACACTAATAAACTCGCAGCTCCGATATTCGCTTAAGGGGACCTTTACCACAGTAGAGTTTTATGTGGGTTGAGAGTTAATTTTTGGGGATTTAGAAAAAAAAAAAATTGTGGTACACAATTTTATTTTTTATTGGCGGTTATTTCCTCCCAAGGGGAGTTAGAGGTGGGGCCCACTCCCACATAACCTCCCATAAGAAGAATTAGTGTGGTGGGTCCCATACGAATCCAAACCCTTCACCTTTCCTTAACTCCCCATTAACACCCCCATTATTAATTTGACAACTTCCCCTCATTTATTATGGTGGAGTCTCTCTACCTCCCTCCCATTAAGTTTTCCAACGCAATTAGATTAATGACTTCATTAATTAATTGGAACATCTCAATTTGAAACAATTTGAATTGCATGGAAAATATTAAAATGAGCAAGCTTTATTAAAATATTTGGGGTTTGGAAAATATCTTGTGTGGAAAAACCTCTGGAGAATTTGGAGGAGAGCTTCCTCCCTCACCAACGAATAACACGAGGAACGATATCCTCTCGTCAACCGAAACAATATTGTGAGGAACGCCTTCATTCTTTCTTATTATTAGCATCAAGGGAGAAGACACCGCTCACAATGAACGTCGTCTATGACAATGTTCTGTGACGCCCGACCTTTGCGATACTTGTCTTCTGCGACTCATTGATGTGCTCCGCTCTTGATTTCGAGGTAGGGTGTTTGTATAATTTAATTCGAATAAATTATACCTTCATTCTTGTTGAATGTGAATGGTTGTATATGGCCGATTGTTACCGCCTAACGTGAGGGCGCGGGGCGAACAAACATGGCCCGATGACCCTCTATTATTCTCTTGATTTTTAATTCGCAAAGGGAGGCGGTGGCGAACGAAGGCGGCGGCGAGAGAAGGCGGCTGCTAGCGAAGGTGGCGGTCGCGCGCTGGCTGTGTGCAGAAGAACTGAGGCCCGCAACCGCAGGCCGCACGGCCGAAGAGGAACCGACCGGTTGTAGCCGGCCGGGCTGGTGGAACCGCGGCGCCCCATGGCACTGCGCTGCGGAGAACAGCGGCCCGCCCATGTCGAGCCGCTCCGGCGAAAAACCAGTCGGCTCGTCGGCCGGCTGGGCAGAAGGATCCGTGATGAAGGGATCGCGGCCCGCCACCGCGGGCCTCTCACACCGGGAAGACCTTCCTGCTTCAGCCGGCCGGACAGGAGGGTGGCGCCGCTCAACACCGCTGATTTGGGAACCCCCCCCCCCCCCCCCCCCCCCCCGCATCGCTCGGCCATCCGGGCCGAGCTGCAGCCAGCCAGGCCGGGCCACGCCAGCCGAGCCACCTGCCACAGGCCAGACTGTACCCCACTAGCTCGGGTCGTGCATTAACGGGATGATACGACCCCTTAGCCGGGTCAGACCCGCTGATCCAGGAAGGGCCAACCCGCCAGCCCACTGGGCTTGACGGGATGGGCCCGTTTCACTTAAATGTGAATAACTTTAAGACCGCAGGTCCGATCGACGTGCCATCTGAGTCACTGGGACCCTTACAACGAGGCGGTCCTTTTTCGGTACTCTATGTGAGTTTTGGAAAACTTTGGAAAATGGCCGGGTTTGGAACGAGCGTATTTCCAACCGGGCCCCTGGAACAGAAAATCCAATAACTCTCAGACCGGGCGTCTGATTGACGTGTCGTCTGTTGCATTGGGTTTCTTTTGACGAGACGGAACTTCGGCATACATAAACTCTAGACTTCGTGATAGTTTATATATTGACCCCTTGGCTCGAGGATCGGACCCTCCTGGAATCGATCGTGTTGTGTGTGGGAACCCTAGAGCTCGCTGCGACTACAATGACAACTGTACTCGAATCCTCTGTGGGTTCGACAGTGACGAAAACTGTACTGGAATCCTTCATGGGTTCAGAAGAGACGACAACTGTACTAGAATCCACTGTGGGTTCGGCAGCGACGACAAATATACTAGATTCCTCCGTGGGTTCGGCAGTGACGAAAACTGTACTGGAATCCTTCGTGGGTTTGACAACGACGACAACTGTACTGGAATCCTCCATGGGTTCGGCAACATCGACAATTTTACTAGAATCCTCCGTGGGTTTGATAGCAACAAGACTGGACTGAATCCTCTATCGGTTCAACTACAAAAAGATACTGTTGTTTTAGGTTTCTGCAGGTATTTGTCATTCGACAGTGATAGATGATTCAGTAGCTATAACAAACCATCTCTTACTTTCTTTAAGTTGTGTATACCTGATATGATCTGAGTCTTGATTTTCCATCATTATCATCGATGTGATTTACTTGCTATCCTATGTGGACTGGGTTGTGCTTGTGCTCGAGAGTTTGAGTCGAACTATGATTGATAACTTAGGTATATGTATAGGCATATACCTTAGTAGAGTTATTTGACACTTCGTGATTGTATCTTGTTATATGGTTTGTCCTTCGTGGATTCTGGGAGACCATTGGGGGTCTTGGGGTCCCTACTGAGTATCGTATACTCACCCCTGCAAAGGCTATGCCCGCACTACATTGTGTTGGATGCAGATGACGGACATCACTGATCAAGGTGGGGACTTGTGGATTTGGACGGTACCCGAAGCTGGACCACTTGGTAAGACGTACACTGAGCCGACGGCCGGACCCGAGGTGCTGATGAGGCCATATTTACCCACCCTTGAGGTGGGATTTTTGGAGGACAACTCAGTAGTTTCTATTTTACATTACTGTAGTTATACTAGATTTTTAGTTGTACTGTACTTACTGTTGGGCTTGTATTTCCGGCCCCTTTCCTTTCAGCACTTACTTTTGTATTCAGTATTACTTAGTGCTTTCTTCTGTTGCGTACTCTGTTTTTTTTTTGTTTACTTTAATAAAGGAAATTCCTTCACTTTTTATCGGGATTTACGCCTTTGGTGTTAGTTTCCAGCCCCTAGCCTATGGAAGGTGGGCTTGGGGTAGTCATGGCATGGGTCCCGAGGGCGGGTCGTGACAAATTGGAATCAGAGGAGTCGATTCTACCGCAGTAC
Organism: Viscum album; assembly: GCA_963277665.1. Lineage (NCBI taxonomy): Eukaryota > Viridiplantae > Streptophyta > Magnoliopsida > Santalales > Viscaceae > Viscum > Viscum album. The sequence continues at coordinate 1,003,252,511 of OY728119.1, read as the reverse complement.
TCAGGACTCTAATCTTTCTTTTCTATGAAGAAATATTGTTAAGAGTATTGAGTGTGGTTTTCAGTCCAGGGAGTCCAGTGTTTATGTGTCGGTCGACGTATCTGTAACACTGCAAGCTTCCATGGTACGCTTCTCTTTGAATAATAGAGCAGTGTGTACTGTATGCAACCTCGAGTTCTAACACACCACGACCAATAAAAGTAGCAGTTATGAATAGTAATACCCACTTTTTGAAATTATATAAATTTTATATTTCATAATGGACTTCATTTTTGGATTCGAAATATCGAAATTATCCTATGTTGAATTTTTGGTATTTTTCTGAGAACTTCCAATTTTTTGATGAATAGTGAAAAATACTTAAAAAAAATTTAATCAAAATAATTTATAGTGATAAATTATAAAATTGAGTGGTTCTAAAGTTTAATTAGAATATATTTTTACCATTTTATCCAATGGTGGTCATTATAATTAATTTCACTTTGAAATCGGACATAAACAATTGTCAATCTTTTGATTGATATTCTTTCTTAAAAACACGCTATTTGTTGTGACAGCGGGAATTAATTATTAAATTAATTAATTCAACTTATATGTTTTGAATTTTGTAAAATAGAAATAATTTTTGAATTAGGAATATCAAATATAGCTTAGGGTTAATTTTTGGTGTTCTAAAAAACTTCGATTTTTGATGAATAGTGAAACCACTAAGTGGTAGTTAAAAAAACTGATTTTTCGTTTAAATGAAATTTTACCACCTTTGTGATTTGAATTTCCAATATCTGACATACATCATTGTCATTAGAAAGTAAAATATGGTTCAATATGATTAAAATAATTTTTGGTGAATAGTAACTTTTAAGTTCTATTAATCGCGATTAAAGGTAATTAGTGTACCTTAAGGTAAATATAATGTTATAATAATATTAAATTACCTTTAAACATGTCCTACCCTTATTGGGTGAGTCATGGACGACCAAGAAAATCCACGGGTCAACTTGGGGACCCCATGGAGTCACATGGGTAAGAAAATGACCTTAATAACTTTTTATTTAAAGTAAAAATAAAATCGACACAAACATGTGTTGTTTTACTAAAATAATTATTAAATGGGGTCATATAAGTTAATATTTCGACTATAAATATTCATTGGAAAGAAAAAAATATTTACTACATCATGGTAATTTTTTTATAATTTTTTGTAATTATATAAATAAATTTATTTATCACACCATGATGATGCAGCGATTACCTCATTAATGACATTTTTAAATAAAATGAAAAGATAATGTAAAATATAAGACTTACACTTGTCAAAAACCTATTGGATGGGTATATTTCAACCCTTATCACCTTATACTCGAAATATATAATTTTGGGACCTTTTAAATCCGAAAATTACTTCATAATAATGTAACATTTCATTACTTTCCAAGAGTGCCCCTTTTCTCCTCTTATAAAAGGCCTCCACCACTACCACCTTATTCACACCTTCAAGCCATTTTTATTGGACAAACTCTGCCCAAATACTCTCTAAACTTCCCTCTCTTACTCCTAGAAGCCTAAATTTGGGCATAATTCTTCCCAAGGAAGCCTTTGGCTCAAATCAAAAAAGAGTTACCCGATTTTAAGGTAATGTCTTCTCTTATGTTATTTTGTTTTATTTTGCTTCTCCAACCTCTTAAACTCTTTTTATTCCTTTATTTTGTAACAACACCAGTATCTTCAATATACTAGGATGTTTTTATGAGAAGTTATTGATTTAAACTTACACACACCTTCATCTAATGGTTAAAGAACATATTGTTTCTGCGGTTGGCGAATTTCTGCCTCACGAAACGATGATTGTTCAATCTTCTTTTAACACCTCTCATGGTGTCCATTAAGATGTAACTATATTTATATATGATATATATTATGTTTATGTCTTCCTTATGCTTCTGTATTTCTCATTTATGGCATACCTTTATGATTTCCATAATGGGTAAACGCGATAATTTCATTTTAGGAAGTGCGGACTACCGCCCCCTCAAAGTGATTTGAATCGTTAATGCCATATGTGGGATGTATAAAGGATGGAGTAAATGATATTATATATGATATTATACTGGAATTATAATAAACCTTTATATCATTATGATTTCATTCCATTAAATACTAAATAGAAATGAAAGTAGCGTTCATGCGTACGTACGGCTTACCGTCTCCATGAAGGGTGCATTTCATTTCTTACCTCTAAATGTTACATAATATTATGAAAGAATGTATATAATGGATATATATTATATATATGATATCTAAATCATGAATATAATTCTAGATATAGTGTATATTCTACCACATAAACAAATTGTAATTATAAGAAGTTTATTGTTGACTGAAGTACCAAAGATCGACAAAACGGCTGTTATTAACTTAAATGACTACATAATTTTCATAACATTGTAATAAGTGATATAAAAGGGATAATTAACTTGAAAAAGGTTCTTAAGCAAGTAAATATTAACTCTATTTTATTATTCAGAAGATTAAAGAATAGTCGAGTGAAGTCGGACACGAGGTAAGGGAACTTCTTAACCCAATTTCCATTCTTTGGGTTAATCTCCTAATTTCAAATTATGTCATGATATTATTATTTCCTATCTTGTATTTGTACTTTATTTATGTGTACTTATAGTGAATACACATAATAGATCTATTTTATTTAAAAAAAATGTTCTTTGTAAGGGACTTCGTCTCAATCTCCATTCATTGAGGCATATTTGGTTTTATACACAAATTTCTTCTATACAGTGTATAAACCCATTTGACTTTTATGTTTATTAAAAAGGAATATTTTTATACGATGCGTTTTACTAAATGAAAAAAAGGAATGTTTTTCTTGTCATACGTATGCAGCGACAATGAATTCTCCGCCTCCGTGACCATTATTTGAGTTTCGGCATCCTCTACAAGCCATAACGTTTTTTAAACGACAAATAAATACCATGTTTTAATTTTCTTTTATTTTGGTATTGAAAATGGTTTTGATAATTTTTTTATTATATCAATGTGTTGTATTGATATCTTGTGATTGAAATTTGGAAATTTTATGTTTCCTTTATTCATGTTTTATGTGATACGATTATGTTATGAGTTATGATATGTTTAAACCTGTTCATATGAGGAATGCATTGGACTTAATAAGTGACGGGTGGAGCCTGCTATAGCTCCTCGATGCATCGGTAGGTCTCATGAGACAAACTAGTATCTTGGAATGAGGCCTCGACAAAATCTTATTTGTATTCTTGGAACGAGGCCTTGGCTACATGGTTATGATAGTCTGGAATTATGCATTCCATCATTATAAAAGTGGTTATTGATATTGCATGTGATTATACGACTAGTAGAATATCCATGTGAATAAGTAAATGGAATTATTTCATTTTATTTTTGCCATATTATGCTGAAGTTCAAGTTTAAAAGGCTTTTGTTTTAGTTATACATTGCCTTAAATGTTTATGTTTGTTTACGAAAGTTTCCACTGTATTTTTATCCTTACTGAGCATCTGAGCTCACCCCTTTCAATGTTTTAATTTTTCCAGGATGTGATGAAGTATATTATGAACGACCTGCAAGGATAGTATGAGGGAATATGACGACAACATGTTTTTTTTTATTTTTGTATTACTTTATTATGTAATGTAAGAATTATGAATGTATCTAGTGTTTCCAAGGATACTAAACTAATCGGTCTTTCGAGACTTGATCTTTTGTGATCATTCCAATGTTACGTAATAATGCACCGACTCTGGGTAACTAGGGTCGGGGCATTACAGTTGGTATCAGAGGAAGTTTAGTACTAACCTTGGATTCTAGATTTAGATAAACTCTGATTAGAACACATAGCCCTAAGATAGACTTTGAGGATTAGTATAGAAGAACTTCCTAGAATTTCGGTATTATATTGATTTTGTGAGTTTTCAGAGAAATACATCCCTATCTGGATACGAGCAGGTAGAGACGGCTCTGGCACAGATGTACCTAGAGGTAAAACCTGAAAACACCGCTTTGATCTATACTCGAACGGGAACTGGTGCACGACAACGGGCCTTGCTGCACTCTTGGTTACGACACTCCCGGGGGATATGCTTAGGATAATTCTCATTTTCTTTACAAACCACTATGAAGGGTTATGAGTATATACTTCCTCAAAGAAAACATTTTTATGATTATGGTTTATATCCATAAATAGTTTAATTTATGTTAAGTGTTTTTCATGTTTGTAATTATGTATTTTGATTCATAAACTAATCTAGTTTATGACATTGTTTAGAAATGGCGCCTAGTGGGAGGAATGGAAACCGTATCAATGCACGCACTCCATGTAGGGATTGCCCTCCTGCTCAAGATAATTATAGTGGAGCTAGAGATACAACTGGTGTTGATCAACTTATCACCATACTGGGACAACTCACTCAGGTTATGAATAATAACCTTACTCGTATGGAGCACCCTGATCCGCAATGTGGAGGATCAATGTTAGACCGCTTCATGAGGCAACAACTGCCAACATTTAATGGGGGTACAAATCCATTAGTAGCTGAGAAATGGATAATCTCCTTACAGAAAATATTCCATGCCTTGGGGAGTAGCGAAAGGGAGAAGGTTGTCATGGCAGTTTACGGCCTCACTGGAGATGCTGATCAATGGTGGTCGCTGATTCAAAATACAAATGAAGATGAATAAGTATCAAGTATGGAATGGAGAGTGTTCAAGGAGCTTTTCTTAGAAAAATACTTTCCACATGACCATCGAGAAGATATGGAAAGGCAATTGCTGAGTCTGAGGCAGAAGGAGGATGAGAATGTCGAAAAGTATGTTGCCAACTTTACAACGTTAGCAAGACATGCTGAAGATTATATACGTAACCCAAGAATTAGGATTGATTGTTTCTTTGATGGGTTAAAACCATTTCTCCGTCAAGCTTTAGTATCACAATATTTTTCAACATACTAAGATATAGTCTCATGTTCTATCAAGACAGAAAAGGAATTCTCTAAATCTTATAACAATAAAGTAAAGCAAGAGAAGAAGAGAATGGTGGAACAAGAGAGAGATAAAGGGAAAAGGGGAAAGAAGTATTTTCCATTATGTGGTAATTGTGGGAAGAATCATCCCAGTACTTTCCTGCAAGGAATTGGATTTTGATATAAATGTGGAGAAAAAGGTCACCAGGCTTGTGATTACAAGGGAAACAAAGAGGCTATCAATGTTGAATGCTACAATTGTAGGGAAATGGATCATTATGCAAATGAATGTCCTAAGCATCAGGGAAACTTACCTCAGAAAAGGACAAGGGATCAAGGACAATCTTATGTTGTTACTACAGTTGAAGTGGAATAATTAATGTATTGGTGCTTTTGGACTCAAGGATTATATTCTGGTTATAAGAATAATGTGATATATATAAGGATTGTACTGCAGTACTTGTTGTTTTCATTAAGGTTTTAATATGATGAAGGTAATCATATTTTTGTATGTGACAATAAGAGAAACTTTACTTTGTTTGAGGAATCTGATGATACAATTGATTTTGGAATTTAGAGACCATTTAGAGAAAGTCTAGATGGGGGTATTTTGGATACCTATAAAGGTTGGAATGGATTAAGTTGAACTTTGGATAGTATTATTTAAGGTTAAAAAATTTATGAAGATTATTTTTAGAATATTATAATACTATAGTCTTAGGAAAAGGACAACCTGCAGGTTGGGGAATAACCCGTCATGTCAGACAAAGCTGTAGGAATCGAACCCACAACCGTAGTGTGACAGGCCTCTATTACCTACCACTAGCCTACAGGAAGTCCCTGGTTATTACAAAATATTTTTCCTAATCTAAATGGTATGTGTTAATATTTTGAACCTTATACAATTATGATAAATAGAATATTATGAGTTCTATTACCTTTTGGTGTGAATGATGGGTTTGTGGTAAAAATTTATTAAAGAATGAAAGTCTACATGACAAGTAAGTATATTTCCTTACGTTCTTAGTAAATATCCTAAATAAATTCCTCAACATTATGAAAGGTAACTTAAAAAAACATTGTCAGTTAACTTTTCCAACTGGGGATCCAATGACCGTTTAACCAATCACAAGTTTTTGATTTTCTTATTGTTAACTTTATCCTAATCCTATTTTCTACAACTCTCCATCAGACCTTGATGGTTTGTTTTTCCACCATATCCATATTTTCATAGAATCCTATTATGGGCTATCTCGAGTGACCTTTGTACTTCTCTTTCTTTCTTTTAAAGTTATATTTTTATTAACCCTATTTCCGATGTGGGTTTTCCACAAAGGTATTTTCTATTTTCAACCTTTTATTTTCAAAGAAAAATTTTAAATTGCGAGGATGAAATTTATTGAAGGAGGGGATAATGTAACACCCCAAGTTTCCATGGTACTCTCCTCTTTGAATAATAGAGCAGCGTGTGTTGTACACAACCTCGAGTTCTAACAAACTGCGACCAATAAAAGTAGTAGTTGTGAATAGTAATATCCACTTTTTGAAATTATATAAATTTTATATTTCAAAATGGACTTCATTTTTGGATTTGGAATATCGAAATTATCCTATGTTGAATTTTTGGTATTTTTCTGAGAACTTCCAATTTTTGATGAATAATGAAAAATACTTAAAAACAAATTTTTTAATCAAAATAATTTATAGTGATAAATTATAAAATTTAGTGGTTATAAAGTTTAATTAGAATATATTTTAATCATTTTATCCAATGGTGGTCATTAGAATTAATTTCACTTTGAAAATGGACATAAACAATTGTCAATCTTTTGATTGATATTCTTTCTTAAAAACACGCCATTTGTTGTGACAGTGGGAATTAATTATTAAATTAATTAATTCAAATTATATGTTTTGAATTTTTTAAAATAGACATCATTTTTTAATTAGGAATATCAAATATAGCTTAGGGTTAATTTTTGGTGTTCTTCTGAAAAACTTCGATTTTTGATGAATAGTGAAACCAATAAGTTGTAGTTAAAAAAACTGATTTTTTGTTTAAATGAAATTTTACCACATTTGTGATTTTAATTTCCAAAATCCAACATACATAATTTTCATTAGGAAGTAAAATGTGGTTCAATGGGATTAAAATAATTTGTGGTGCATAGTAACTTTTAAGTTCTATTAATCGCAATTAAAGGTAATTAGTGTAACTTAAGGTAAATATAATGTTATAATAATATGAAATTACCTTTACACTTGTCCTACCCTTATTGTGTGAGTCATGTCCGACCAAGAAAATCCATGGGTCAACTTGGGGACCCCATGGAGCCACTTGGGTAAGAAAATGACATTAATAACTTTTTATTTAAAGTAAAAACAAAATCACCACAAACATCTGTTGTTTTACTAAAACAATTATTACATGGGGTTATATAAGATAAACATTCTTCTATAAATATTAATTGGAAAGATAAAAATATTTCCTACATCATGGTAATTTTTTTATAATTTTTTGAAATTAAATAAATAAATTTATTTATCACACCATGATGATGCAGTGATTACCTCATTAGTGAACTTTTTAAATAAAATGAAAAGATAATGTAAAATCTAAGACTTAAACTTGTCAAAAACATATTGTATGGGAAGATTTAGAACCATTATCACCTTATCCTAGAAATATATAATTGTGGGACCTTTGAAATCTGAGAAGTACTTCATAATAATGTAACATTTCATTACTTTCCAAGAGTGTCCCTCTTCTCCTCTTATAAAAGGCCCCCACCACTACCACCTTATTCACATCTTCAAGCAATTTGGATTGGACAACCTCTGCCCAAATATGCTCTCAACTTCCCTCTCTTACTCCTAGAAGCCTCACTTTGTGAATAATTCTTCCCAAGGAAGCCTTTGGCTCAAATCAAAAAAGAGTTACCTGATTTTAAGGTAATGTCTTCTCTTATGTTATTTTGTTTTATTTTGATTCTCCAACCCCTCAAACTATTTTTATTCATTTATTTTGTAACAAAACCAGTATATTCAATATACTAGGATGTTTTTATTAGAAGAATTTTATTTACACTTACACACACCTTCGTCTAATGGTTAAAGAACATACTTTTTCTACGGTTGGCGAATTTCTGCCTCACGAAACGATGATTGTTCAATCTTCTTTTAACACCTATCATGGTGGCCATTAAGATGTCACTATATTTATATATGATATATATTATGTTTATGTTTTCTTTATGCTTCTTTATTTCTCATTTATGGCATACCTTTATGATTTCCATTATGGGTAAACGTGATAATTTCATTTTAGGAAGTGCGGACTACCGCCCCCTCAAAGTGATTTGAATCGTTAATGACATATGTGGGATGTATAAATGATGGAGTAAATGATATTATATATGATATTATACTGGAATTATAATATACCTTTATATCATTATGATTTCATTCCATTAAATATGAAATAGAAATGAAAGTAGCGTTCATGCGTACGTACGGCTTACCGTCTCCATGAACGGTGCATTTCATTTCTTACCTCTAAATGTTACATAATATTATTAATGAATTTATATACTGGATATATATGATATATATGATATATATATCAGGAATATAATTCTGGAGACAATGGATATTCTACCACATAAACAACTTGTAATTATAAGAAGTTTATTGTTGACTCAAGTATCAAAGATCGACAAAACGACCGTTATTAACTTAAATGACTACATAATTTTCGTAACATTGTAATAAGTGATATAAAAGGGATAATGAACTTCAAAAAGGTTCTTAAGCAAGTAAATATTAACTCTAGTTTATTATTCAGGAGATTAAATAACGGTCGAGTGAAGTTGGACAAGAGGTAAGGGAACTTCTTAACCCAATTTCCATTCATTGGGTTAATATCCTACTTTCAAATTATGTCATGATATTATTATGTCATATCTTGTATTTGTACTTTCTTTATGTGTACTTATATTAAATACACATAATAGATCTATTTTATTTAAAATAATTTTCTTTGTAAGGTACTTCGTCTCAATCTCCATTCATTGAGGCATATTTTGTTTTATACACAAATTTATTCTATACGGTGTATAAACCATTTTGACTTTTACGCTTATTCAAAAGGAATCTTTTTATATGATGTGTTTTACTAAACTACAAAAAAGGAATGTTTTTCTTGTCATACGTATGCGGCGACAACGAATTCTCCGCCATCGTGACCATTATTTGAGTTCCGTCTTCCTCTACAAGCCACAACTTTTTTTAAATGAAAAACAAATACCAAGTTTTAATTTTATTTTATTTTGGTATTGAAAATGGTTTTGATAATGTTTTTATTATATCAATGTGTTGTATTGATATCTTGTCATTGAAATGTGGAAATTTTATATTTCATTTATGCATGTTTTATGTGATATTATTATGTTATGGTTTATGATATGTTTAAACCTGTTCATATGAGGAATGCATTGGACTTAATAAGTGATGGGTGGAGCCCGCTATAGCTCATCGATGCATCGGTAGGTCTCATGAGACAAACTAGTGTCTTGGAACGAGGCCTTGACAAAATCTTATTTGTATTCTTGGAACGAGGCCTTGGCTACGTGGTTATGATAGTCTGGCATTATGCATTCCATCATTATGAAAGTGGTTATTGATATTGCATGTGATTATTCGACTAGTAAAATATCCATGTGAATAAGTAAATGGAATTATTTCATTTTATTTTTGCCATATTATGTTGAAGTTCAAGTTTAAAAGGCTTTTGTTTTAGTTATACATTGCCTTAAATGTTTATTTTTGTTTATGAAAGTTTCCACTATATTTTTATCCTTACTGAGCATCTGAGCTCACCCCTTTCAATGTTTTAATTTTTCCAGGATGTGATGAAGTATATTATGAATAACCTGTAGGTATAGTATGAGGGGATATGATTACATGATGTTTTTTTAGTTTTGTTTTACTTTATGATGTAATGTAAGACTTATGAATTCATCGAGTGTTTCCAAGGCTACTAAACTAATCGGTCTTTCGATACTTGATATTTTGTGATTATGCCAATTTTACGTAATAATGCACTGACTCTGGGTAAATGGGGTTGGGGAGTTACAGTATCCATACACCAGGACCTTGATTTCTGAATTCCGACTTAGTGCATGAAAACATTGATTGCGTGTGTGTTTCGTTTGAAAAAGATTTCTTTGTCATTAATTTGTGTCAGCTCACTAGGTATACTGTTTAAACCGTGGTGCACCTGTTCCTTTTCAGGATGGCCCGACCAATGCAGCCACCTAGGGTTCCGATTTACGTACGAGATGGTAGCCCACCGAACGACGAGGCCTCGGTGCAGGGCCCCATCATAGCGAAGGTACCAGCGGCACCTCTACCCACTGGACCACCGATACCACCAGCTCCAGTAGTAGATATTGCACGCCGCCTAAGTGTGTTTTATGATTTTCAGCGACAGAGGCCTCCAAAGTTTCGAGGAGAGACAGATTTTCAGACAACCGGGTACTGGCTGGATGTTATAGCATGATTTTTTCACACAGTTGGGACACTCGTTGACTTGATGGTGTACCTAGCTGTTAGTCTCTTTCAGGGAGCAGCTGAGAGGTGGTGGAGTCTGATGCTCCAGTTTTATGATGAGGTGAATCTCACCTGGGGGGACTTCGAGGGTCTTTTCAGGGAAAGGGTTTTTACCAGCAACTCTATGCTCTGTGCGGGCTCAGGAGCTACTGCTCTATCCATAGGTCTTTCCGACCATAGATGAGTCTTCTAGAGCCAGCAGTAGATAGATGAAAAATAATTCCAAGCGTACTAGGCCAACAGGTGGGTGACCCCAGGATACAGGTATGGTTGTGCAGGGCACACGAATTAGAGTGTCCTACGAGGAGAAGGCAGTGTTATGCATGCGGTGAGCAGGGTCACTTGGCTCGAGACTGCCCGACTCGTCCTACATATGAGCAGCAATAATTAGAGGGACCTTCCAGGCAGAGGCAGAGTTTCGACCATGGAGGTCTACTGGGAGCAGGAAGACGTGGTAGAGGAGATGGTCTAGCAGCAAGTGGACAGGAGTGGGACTAGCTCTAGACTTGGAGGCCTTTGTTTATGATGCTTCTAGCTTCGTTGATGTCATTGTTTATGGATGCTTTGTGCCATTGTACTTTGAGATGTAGTAATAAAAGACACTTGTTCTTGTGAAGTTTGCTTCCCTGTCCTTTTTATGTGGTTGATACTGAGAGGTTATGGTTAAAACCGTTGACTTGACCCTCACTTTCGAGATACCTTCTAGAGGAGACCCAGTAACCACACACTGCTGCCGATAGTGTGACTCAACCCTTGAAGGAAAGAGTAATGATTGGATCTCTTAGTAATATCATCGAGGCCTTACAACGTCATCCATGGCATGAAATAGTACCGTTCATGTTAGGTTTGACTGTATTAGGAAAAGAACGTGGTTCATACAGGTGATGAGACCAGATTTCTCTTTTCAGCAATGGAGAAATCTTAGCAGATTATGTAGGACGTAACTGAAAAAGGGTGTAGTTGAGTTATTTACAAATGGCTAGTCACACCCATAGTTTATTGAGAGAACGGTTTATGGTTTACTCTAATCTCAAAAGTCTCAGGTGTGACTTCTCGTAGAAGGACCTAGACCTGAGACGGTGACGTTGGCTCGAGTTCCTCCAAAACTATGACTTAGATATAGTCAATACTTCTGGGAAGGGGAACATTGTAGCTGATTCTATCAGCATGAGATCGGGCATTTAGCTGCTAGGAGAGGCGACGAAGCATCTATCCGCGTTACAGACATCCTTTGTGGATAGATATGGAGCGACCTTTCTTCAGTCTCTCAAAGTCACTCATCCACTTCTTCAGTGATTCAGAGAGGCACATCATTGGGACATTGACTATGATACATGACGTGCTCATATATCCTCAGGACATGCACCTGATGGATTTTTTAAAGGAGGGGAGCACGTCATCCTCTTCAGGGGACATATCATGGTACCAGTCTCACTACAGGAGGAGGTGCTGATGGAGTTCCACACTTCCCCTCTAGCGGTATATCCAGGAGTGGCGAAGATGTATCAGTACCTCAGACGACTACAATGTTATCCGAGTATGAAGAAGTCAGTAGTAGAGTTTGTTTCACGATGCCTCACTTGTCCACAATTGAAGGCAGAGTACCAGGTACCAGCAGGCTTGGTACAGCCCTTAGAGGTCCCAGAGTGGAAGTGGGATGGGATATCCATGGATTTTGTGATGGGCCTTCCATATACATCAAGAGGACACAAATCGATCTAGGTGATCATAGAACGACTCACCATGTCGGTCCACTTCTTACTGATCAGAGAGTAGGTCTCAGTAGAGATCTTGGGACACCTCTACATTCGGGAGATCGTACGGCTTCATGGTGTGCCATCGACTATCATCTCCGACCGAGATGCTCATTTCACTTCATGGCTATGGAAGGGGTAATAGGAGACTTTTGGCATGCAGCTTCGCTTGAGCACCGCCTTCCATCCTCAGAAGGATGGTCAGATTGAGAGGACCATTCATACTCTCGAGGACATGCTCCGTGCATGTTTCTTTGAATTTGGAGAATCTGGGAGGATCATTTACCCTTGGTGGAGTTTGCATACAACAACAACTACTACACCACCCTCGGGATGGCCCCTTATGAGGCATTGTATGGCCGAACTTTCAGATCACCTTTGTGCTGGACTGACCTTGGGGAGTCGGCACTTGTAGGACTAGAGATGGATCAGGCTACGATAGAGAAGGTTCAGATCATCCAGGAGTAGATGATGACTGTACAGAGCAGACATAAGTCCTATGCTGATAGGAGACAGATACCACTGGAGTTCGAGGATGGCAACCACGTCTTCCTACGGGTCTCACCTCGATGAGGTCTATGGGGATTTGGCTGGGGAATCAAGTTATCTTCGTGTTTCATCGGACCTTTTCAGGTCCTCAGAAGAGTAGGTGATGTGGCTTACCGCCTGGCTCTACCACTTTAGTTACACCGAGTGCATGACGTCTTCCACGTATCTCAGCTGAGGAGATACGTGCACGACCCATCCCAAATCATCGACCATGGGGAGCTGGACATAGATGATGGGGAGACATTCATGGAGGTTCTGGTGGAGATCGAGGATCGACAGGAGCGGGTCCTACGTGGATGGTCGATTCCTCAGGTACCCATTCGTTGGTAGCACGGGAACCTCCAGGAGAGAACTTGGGAGTGGGAGGCTCAGATGCGAGCTCAGTACCCTGATTTGTTTCCCTAGTGTGTATTTTAGCTTTACGGGGACGCAAAGCCCTGAGGTGGGGGTAATGTAAAGACCCGTAAATTTCATGGAAATTTTTTCATAAATACTTTGTAATTTTACGAGTCCGATGTTTCTGAGGGCACTTGATTACTAGTCCTGTTGTTCCCAGAATCAATTTCTAAAGTTTTGTTCAGGTACGTTCAGTAAAAATACGTGCGGGTTTTTCTATCTTTTCAATTGTTGCTCGGAATTGAAATCTGTGGACACCGATGGACTCACTGCACTGGTATTTTCTTAAGGGAACCTTTACTGCAGTTGTGTTTTATGTGGGTTCAGAGTTAATTTTTGGGGATTTAGAATAAAATAAATAAAATTGTGGTACACAATTTTATTATTTAGTGGCGGTTATTTTCTCCCAAGGGGAGTTAGAGGTTTGTCCCACACCCACATAACATCCCATGAGAGGAATTAGTGTGGTGGGGCCCATATGAATCCAAACCCTTCACCTTCCCTTAACTCCCCATTAACACCCCCTTATTAATTTGACAACTTCCCCTCATTTATTATGGTGGAGTCTCTCCACCTCCCTTTCATTAATTTTTCCAACACAATTAGATTAATGACATCATTAATTAATTGGCACATCTCATTTTGAAACAATTTGAATTGCATGGGAAATATTAAAATGACGAAGCTTTATAAAAATATTTGGGTTTTGGAAAATATTTTGTGTGGAAATCCCTCTGGAGAATTTGTAGGATAGTTTCCTCCCTCACCAATGAAAAACACGAGCAACTATATCCTCTCATCGATCGGAAAAAGATTGTGAGGAACGCCTTTATCCTTTATTCTTCCTCACATCAAGGGAGAAGACACTACTCGCAAGGAACGCCGTCTACGACAATGTTCTGCGACACTCGACCTCCGCAATTCTTGTCTTTCGTGACTCATTGATGTGCTCCACCCTTGATTTCGAGGTAGGGTGTTTGAATAATTTAATTTGAATAAATTATACCTTCATTCTTGTTGAATGCGAATGGTTGTCCATGGACGATTGTTACCGCCTACCACGGAGGGCGCGGGCCGAACAAACACGGCCCGAAGACCCTTTTTTATTCTCTTGATTTTTAATTTTCAAAGGGAGGCGTTGGAAAATGGAGGCGGTGGCGAGCGAAGGCGGCATCCGCGTGCAAAAGAACTATGGCCCGCAACCGCGGGCCGCATGGTCGAAGAGGAATCGGCCCGCCGTAGCCGGCTGGGATGGTGGAATCGTGGCACCCCACTGCGCAGCGCTACGGAGAACCGCAGCTCGCACAGGTTGGGCTGCTCCGGTGGAAGAACCGGCCAGCTCGTCGGCCGGCCGGGCAAAAGGAGCCGCAGTGCTCATAGGCGTCGCGGCGGAGCGATCGCGGCCCGCAACCGCGGGCCACACGCACCGGGAAGGCCGGATGGCTTCGTCCGGCAGGACAAGAGGGCAGCACTGCCAGTTCGGAACCCCCCCCCCCCCCCCCCCACATCGCTTGGCCACCCGGGCCGAGCCGCAGCCAGCCAAGCCAGGCCGCGCCCTTGTGCGGGCTGGGCCACCTGCCACGGGCCAGACTATACCCCACCAGGTCGGGCCATGCATTAACGGGCTGGGTCGACCCCTTAGCCGGGTCGGACCCACCGATCCAGGACGAGCCGACCCGCCAGCCCACTGGGCCTGACGGGTCGGGCCCGTTTCACTTAAATGTGAATAACGTTAAGACCGCACATCTGATCGATGCGCCGTCTGCGGAATTGGGACCCTTATGACGAGGAAGTCCTTTGTGGTACTCTACATGAGTTTTGGACATCTTTTTAAAATGGTCGGGTTTGGAATGAGCGTATTTCCAACCGGGACCCCTAGAACGGAAAAGCCAATAACTCTCAGACCGGGCGTCTGATTGACGCGCGGTCTGTCGTGTTGGGTTTCTTTTGACGAGACAAAACTTTGGGATAAATCAACTCTGGACTTCATGATACTTGATGTATCGAACCCTCGGCTCGAGGAGCGGACCCTCCCGGAATCAAGCATGTTGTGTGCGGGAACCCTAGAGCTGGATGCGACTCCAACGATGACTGTAATGGAATACTCTGTGGGTTCGACAGCGATGACAATTGTACTGGAATCCTCAGTGGGTTCGATATCAATGAAAACAGTACTAGAATCCTCTATGGGTTTGGCATCAACAACAACAGTACTAGAATCCTTCGTGGGTTCAGCAGCGACGACAACTATACTGGAATCCTCCGTGGGTTCGGCAGCAATGACAAGTATACTGGAATCCTCTATGGGTTTGACCACGACGACAACTGTACTGGAATCCTCCATGGGTTCGGCAGCGAAGACAAGTGTACTGGAATCCTCCATGGGTTCGACAGCAATGAGACTGGACTGAATCCTCTATGGGTTCGACAGCAATGAGATACTGCTGTTTTAGGTTTCTGTGGGTATCGTCTGTTCGACTATGATAGATGATTCAGTACCAATAACTAATCATCTCTTACTCTCTTTAAGTTGGGTTTACCTGATGTGAGCTGAGTCTTGATTTTCAATCATTATCATCAATGTGATTGACTTGCTTTCCTGTGTGGACTGGGTTGTTCTTGGGCTCGAGAGTTGGAGTCGAACTATGATTGATAACTTAGGTATATGTATGGGCATATACCTAAGTAGAGTTGTTTGATACTTCGTGATGGTATATTCTTCTATGGTTTATCCTTCGTGGATTCTGGGAGACCTTCGGGGGTCTCAGGTCCCTACTGAGTATCATATACTCACCCCTGCATGGGATATACCAGCACTACGTTGTGTTGGATGTCGACGACAGACAACACTGATCGAGGTGGAGGCTTGTATGGCTGGATGGTACCCCGAGGTGGACCACTTGGTGAGACTTACACAGAGCCGACGACCAGACCCGAGGTGCTGAGGAGGTCATCTGTACCCACCCTTCAGGTGGTATTTCTGGAGGACGACTCAGTGGTTTCTGTTTTACTTTATTGCAGTTGTACTAGCTTTTCAGTTGTACTATACTAACTGTTGGGCTTGTATTTTCGGCCCCTTTCCTTTTAGCACATACTTTTGTATTCAGTATTACTTATTGGTTTCTTCTGTTGCGTACTCTGTTGTTTTTTTTACTTTCATAAAGGCAATGCCTTCCCTTTTTATCAGGATTTACGCCTTTGGGGCTAGTCTCCATCCCCTGGCCTATAGAAGGCGGGCTTGGGGTAGTCACGGCACGGTTCCCAAGGGTGGGTCGTGACGATGAATGTGGTATAAAAAATACAAGTCATTGAAAAAATAGTAAAACAACAACATCAGAGAAGTAGTGGGAAGTTAAAACAACGTTACTCAAGAAATACATAGGATGATGTGATGGAGTAGAACCAATGTGGAGTCACTCTAAACAATCCATAATAGAATTTATCAACTCCAAACACCATCCTAATAAAGTATCGTCATAATTCCCCACAAGAGAAATAAGATACATATACCTTACTTGGGTCATCAAGAACAATATCTATACACACACTAAAGTGTATATGTAGATGTGAGTTGTGGAATATTAGGTCTAGTCCACTAATAAGTGACCCTAACCAGTTTTCCACATGACTTCAAGTGCAACTACTTGTATTCTGGAGGTTTTCAACTAGTAGCGAGGGTCTAGGATGGTATGGTGGGGGGACTATACCCTCATATTCAGAGTATAGCACAATGGTATATAATAAACAAAACATCAGATCAATAACAATGAAGTGGTGAAAATGGTACATCCAGATAATAATAAATAGATAGAAGAACTAACATGATCCATTTATAAAATAATTATTTCATGATACTATATAAAAATGGGGGATACAAGAGAATCGGGGTAGCAGGAATACAACATGTATATGCGATAAAAATCATACAAAGAGAGGAACGTCAAACTAATTTACCTTAAAAAAATTTAAATTAAAAGCATTAATATTTATCCATTGAAACAAAATGGAATACCCAAACCACATCCATCCACTCACACACACATGTATTCCAAATGAAAATTTATATACTCACAGGTGTTGATTTATCCATCACTAAGTCATCACTTGGTGATATACTTTCTCTTGCTTGTAGTATGGCATTGAGTTCCTATTTCAAACCAACAAGGCCCAACACAATGAAAATTTGAACACACACTATCAATGTATGCCATGTTCACACACAAATTAAATATATATACATTCATTCCTTATTTGAAAACATTAAATTTACTATATTTATTTAATTAAATATAATCCATAATTTAATACCCTATTTCAAATGGTTTTTCCAAGAACTACTCAAATATCCCAGATTTATAAACCGTAAACCAAGAGGTTTTTTCTTCATGAAATATTTAAAAACTTATTTTTAAAATCCAAGAAAAATATTTAATAAAGATAATTCTTGATGTTTTGGAAAAATTGGGGGATAGGGAGAATCCACCTACCTCTTAATGGGAGATGAAAATGAATAACAACACAACAAAACATTTGGATTAGGGATTGAGACTCATTTCCTTCAATAGTTTGAACAAAGATCTCATAAAAACAAATCATATATAATATATTTACCCATAAAATAATAGATATAACATTTATTTTGGTAGGATATGGGGATATCAAAAGAGAAAAATAGAAAACTAAGACTTACAATTGATTTTGTAGATCCAATTCGATTAGATCTAGAAAAACTAAAATTCAGTTCAAAATGAATCACCAAGAATGCTTAGGAGGGTACTAGAGTTCAATATCCTAAGGGTAGAGGTGGAAAATTAATGGTTTTATTAGTTAAAATCGTATCAAGATTTAATTTTAAGATCATTAAATACACATATTATATTTAGGTTACATATTTTTTGAAACCATATGTTAACCATGTTCTAGCCTCTACCTCCAAACCGTTCATTGGCATGGATAGTTCTAAGGTTCCACTAGCCTTAGGTGAAATCCACTGGACACTAAAGGTATGAAATATATTCCATGGTGTTACCTAAACATTAGAAGATGATTTTCCCCTTTTAAATAATACAACCTACCAAGACAAGATAAAGACAACGAACCCAACTATGTAATTAATGAGGTATAAATGATAAAACTCAATTAAAAATATATAAAACAAAAACATTTGAGTAACAATGAAAAATTAAAACAAAGAGACTCAGGAAAGCCAAATTATGTCCGGAAATAGAAAAAATGACACGGTATCACTCCAACCAATCCATAAGAGAAGTTATGAGATCCAAACATCATCTTGATGAAGTACTATCATGATGCTCCATTAGAGAAATAAGATACCTTCCCTTTACCTATTTCATAAAGGACAACATCTGTATACAATCCAATGTAAATATATAGGGAGTGAGTAATTAGACGTAATAGGGATTCCCTAGGAGACTTCCCAACTCACACCACTGTGATAAGAAAATGTTATCCCATAATTCAAAATAAAAAAGAAGAATAATTTATCCATTAAAACCACTTGGAATACCCAAGCCCCATTCGTCCACTAACGCATACATTCATCCTGAATGACAATCCCTATGATCATGATCAGGGATCTTTCCTTAAAAAATACATCACTTGGTGATATAATTTTCTGTACCTTTAATCTGGAACTGTCACCTAGTCCATACCAACAAGTCCCAACACAATGAAATGATAAACACATGCCACCCTTGTATACCAAGTTTTCACACCAATTTAATCCATAAAAATTCATTCTTTCTTTTAAAAAATTAAATGAAGCATATTTATTTCATTAAACCAATGCCCCAATTTTAAACCATAATTCAAATGTATTTTCAATAGAATATTAAAATAACCAAGATTTCCAAACCATAAACCAATAGGGTTTTGCTTCATGAAAAATTATAATATTTCCACTGAAAATATAAAAAAATTATTAAATATATTCCTTCAGGTTCTAGAATAAGTGTAGAAGAGAGAGTCTGTCTACCTCTAAATCTATGATATAATATGAATATTGGAATAATTAAACCTCTAGATCTAGTCTTGGGACTCCATTACTTCATTATATATAAAAAATATCTTATAAAAATACATAATAGATCATATATCTATCCATAATAGATTAGTTTAAAAAATCCTTGTGAGTGGAGAAGACGATGTATAATGATAATGATAGAACACAGATACTTACCATTGACCCTATAAATCCAATACACTTATATAAATTAAAACCAACTTTTGGATCAATGATAATCACCTAGAACTCTTAAGATAGGATTGGTGTTTGAGAGATTTAGAGGAGAGCTGAAAAAGGAGGGTTCTCATGGTCAGAACAATGTTAAGATCTAATTTTGTCAGTATTAAAAGCTTGTTGCATGGTTAGGCGGCTTGGTTTGTGAAATCATGAACTAACTGTGTGTCTGCCTGTACCTCTAAACCCTCCCCTCACATGGTTGTTTTTAATGATTTTATAAACCATAAGACAACTATGAATTTACATCTATTTTAACTAACAAGGTTACCCCTAGTCACATGCATGGTTTAGAAAAAAAATCACTAACCATGTACACCCACCTATCCTCCTAAACTTATCACACGGTTAGCTAGAGAAAACCTAATAGTTTTTTAAAACCATTCTCAAATATTAAACCCATAAAAAATTACAAAATAAAGGAAAATAATAAATAAACTCCCAAAACTCCAACTAAGTATTATATAACTTCAAAATATATAATAAAAGGGTAATGTGTCTAAAACATGTGGGTTTTATACAATATGACTAAAAAATATATATCACATATATTAAATCATTATGATCATCATGTAGATAATTAACCCTTGATGAAGGAGCAGATACAAGAACCATCAAAATTAAGCATGTATATAAAATTGGAACAACTAACACTCAAATATTAATTTTAAATATAAATTATTAATATATATTTAACAAGGAATTTTATATTAAGGTTATTAAGTTAAATTATTATGGATAAACTTCCTATGAATATGAAGAATATAACCAAATTTTTTATACAATGATTTAAAATTCATTTAATCATACAGAAGTCTAAGGTAAGGGTTTATTTTTTGTTTTATTCTCCCATGTTATGAGGAATATTATTATGTAGAATATATTTATAAGGGTATCATGTGTGAAAAATATATGTATAATTTTTTGGATAAAATTTTCAAATTAAGCTAATTATGTATCTAGTATCCAAATAAACTAAACCAATAGATTATGGGATATTTTTTATGAGGTGAAATTAATATGAGTTTATTACTAAGAATATCTAAAATAAAACATCCCAAAGAAAAATTATAAACTATTCCATTTTATCTAGTGTTTAATCATGACTAAAGGAAATGATATGAAGTCTGTAAACCAACCTTGAAAGTGTACATTTCCCTAGAACTCCATTAGCTACCAAATTCATCTCGTGAGGTTTTCCAAAAGTTAAACCACTAAATAAATACATTAAAAATAATTGAATAAATAACATATATCAACCCAAAACACCATTAAATGAAACATCCCCTTTCACTATATAATAAAAAAACTCTCACATGGTAATACCAATTACAAATAAACAATGAAAATGTGGAATAATATCAAGGGGTAAGAGTATATAAAAAATGATACTATAATCCAAAAAAAATCCTTTATCCTTTGAAAAAATCAATAGAAAAATGATGCAAAATTTTTACAATTTATAATAACACATCCCATAAAAATAAAACCAATATCATTGTAGTAAAACTAAATTTTGAATTTCACCAATAACCTAGTGTGAAAACCATTTCAAATTCCATTTATATTATGTATTACTTGTTGTAAAAATAGTTGATTGAGGAAATTTAATGATTTTCTTAAAGTTTCATGATGTAATAATAATACACAAAAAGGTTATAAATTTTTTTTCCCATTAATTTGGGTAAAGATGAAAAAATGAACTTACTTGGAATACTTGGCTAGATATATTCTAAACAACCCTAATTGTGATGACTATTTGAGATGGTTTGTATGGAATGGTATCAAGTGTTGATGGAACTTTTATAACTATATAAAACACGTTAAATTAGATTCTGTAGATGATTGGATACTGAACCTATTATATTATATCTTGTAAAGTTATAATTAAAAATATTTTAATGTGGTTTATTGGTGTGAAAAGAGATAGGTAACTATTAGATAATTCTTCATAATGTTACTAATCATGTTGTAAAATTGAATCAATGAGGAAATAGTTTTAGATTAAGATTAAAGTTATTTAATATTAGAGATAACTTTATTAAGGTGGTTAAGTTCTTAAAAAATTCTATTTTAATTATTTACATGCTTTTAGGTTCCTTGGAAATCCTCCAAAAATATTGGGATTATTCTAATAACTCATTAAATTATTTTCAGCTGATATAAATTGATTTTAAGTTTTTCTTAAGGCTATAACTAATTAGAATAATCCTTAGAATAATTAAAATATATTCATGAATTATTTTATTAAGGCTGGAAATTTGATAATCCTCGATCTATGTAAAGATCAATCATATGAAAGTAGAATTGAAAAATTGATAGGGTTCGAAAACATAAGGAATAATCATATGCACGACAAGCAAGAAACATGTTCTTCATAAGGATGAATTGTATTGAACAAAGGGATGATTCTGAGACCTTTGTAAAAATCTTTTTATAATTTGTAAGGGTCATCCTCATGTGCCTAAGCATGATTAGACACAACATAAACAAGAATAACTGAAGTGTATAAGTGTTATGACTTCATAAGGATCATCGTTATGATTATCAGTGTATACATAAATATAATTTTAATCCATATAAATATGAATATATACTAGTAGAGGCATTATTTCTATTCACTATAAGGATAATTTCATGGCTACATAAGTACCATGAACTAACCATGTCTTCCCCTTATCTGAGCGCCTGAGTTAGTCTGTGAGAACACTAGAAGGGCATTATTGATCTCTATGAGCTGGTGATAAGCACTAAGGGAATCAGAAAAAAAATATTGGGAATGATTTCTCATGACAAATAATATTTTATACCCATGAAATTCCATATATATCTAGTATTCCCAATTTTTACATCAAAGGTACATGTAATAGAGGAAAAGAGTATTAAAAAACTACAAAACCAAGTTTGACTTAATAAATTGATAAAAAGATAACTCAATAGGAAACAAAAAAAAATCAAGGGATGGGAATGGGTTGTATGATTTAATCAATAAAATTGGAAGGGAAAAAACTAAAACCATATACTCATCTCCTAATGATACTATAGATCACCATCAATCTGAAACAAAAAATGCCCTAGGAATTATTAATAATAGAACCAAAACCTGAAACATAGATGAAAAATAGGCATTATAATAGAAATAATTAGTATTATTTTATTGAGATAATATTTCCATTATTCTTCATGTGTGTTTTAATTATTTAATACCTTCATTTTAATCAATTTGGGGTGATTTTTATCATTTTCATATTTTTGGTGAATTTTGGGATAAAATATGAAAATTTATTAATTTTGGAATTTTAACATTTTTCTATCAATCATTTATTTAGTGAATAACAATTTACAATATTGATCTTATTGGAGTGATAATTTTTTTTAGGTTTCATTTTTTTTGTGCCTTAAATTTTTCTTATAGATGTAGTGCTAATTAAAAATCTATAGGCCCAAAAATATCAATCAATCTGAAAAATATATCTAGCTGATAGAATAGACCCCACCTTGGTAATGGATACATTATTTGGGATAATTCCCTCTAAATTAGGTGATTCTGGAAGAATTTAAAATTGTGCTGAGATAATAATTTTCAAATTAAATTTGATGAATAATTTCTCTTATTAAGGGATCCATTTAATGTTCTAAACTCGAGGAAGTCAGAGAGACACTTCATCTAGAAAAAATATTGATGAGTAATTAGGGAATAACTTTTCATAAAAATGTCCTATATCGATGAAGTTTTGAATTCGAGTTTATATAATATATAAGAAAAACATTTATGAAGGACCCCTCCTAATAATTGTCCATTTACTATGCCAAATAAACTCAATATTTCAGTGGAAATAAACTAGAGGAAAATTTTCCACCCCTCAACAATATAAATATGTGAGTCCACTTCCATTAAAATGGTTCAATAAGGATAAAGGGGGTATTTTATAGAATATAATAACCTTAAAGGGATGTGGATTTTCTATTTTCTCTTTTATTAGGCTTATAATTCCCTCTTCTTACTCATTCAACTCTATTTCACTTTACATGATGGAATAAAAATACTATGTGATCGAGGAAGGGGGAGTTCTCATTTAGTAATCTCAGAGTATTTTAATTTAATTTAAAACACTATTTTTTTATATTTAATGATTTTTATTTTTAGTGGTCCCCAATTCTCTTAATGAATTTATATTTAGGGATTTTTAGCATTATTTTTTCAACTTTGGTTAAATTTCATTAATCTCCCTCTACCTATTAAACTTTATCGCAATCAAATAGATTATTTTGGGTGGTGTGAGTCTTTGACCATTGGAATGTGTGTGGGAAAATTGAATTTTTAATAAATTTATAAGAAGAAACAATTTTTGATTGAGACTTTACTTATTATTTTGGTGTTGTTTTACCGATATTCAGGAACACATGAGTGGTTTCCATTTCGTCCTTCAATCAAGGGTGATTGACAACTCGATCGAGAAATCTTTTATTTAAAATTCAATATAAAGATATGATGATTGATTTTTATGACCATGATAACATTTTAAAAGTTATTCCTACCCTAACTTCATTACACTCTTCATCATTTTTTTCATCCTTTATTTTATTTCTTTCTTTCTTTTAAATCGAACAATTTCAAAAACAACATCTACTTCTTTCTCTAATTTCAAGTGACAAATGTGGTTCTTATGCACTCATCTATGGGGACATCCTAGGTTAATCAATTTACTATGTTTTTAACATAGGAAATACTTATTTTCTTTGAAACCCGTGATAATCATTTGTTAGTACACCACTAAACCTTCCACATTCTTTACATTTAATGTAAGATCCATTTCAAGATGGTTAAAAATTATATATATATATATATATATATATAATATTTTTTCATTATTACAAGATATTAGTAAGCAATTTATTTCATGAAATAATACTATAATATTCAAGATTTAGTTCTAGTAGGTGAGAATTCTATTTCAATAAAACTATAATATAATTAAAATTTAAAAATTTCATTGGAAAAAATAATAATTTCATAGGATGAATATTAATTTTGAACATACATGGTCAAAATTTGCCTAGAATGAATTTTTGAAATTTTCCCCAAGAAAAATGATTTTATGGATAATTGGAAATGTATTATTTAACTATTACACCTTTTATTTATAAAAAGAATTTATAATATTTATAATTACCAACTTATTTACTATCAATTTAATATAAATATAGATAAGATAATTTCAAGGTGAAGAGGTGTATTTTTCATGAATCTATTTTTTAGGCAAAATGTCTTCACATTTTAATTTATTTTAATGATATTTAATGATGAAGGATTTAATTTAAATGTATATATTATATATATAAATATATTAATTTAAACACATCTAATAATTATTACTATTCATATTGTCAATATAAGATCATATTATGCTTGAAAATACATTTCTTTAGAAAACTTTTTTTATACGATTTCCATGTTTATTTTTAAATTAAATTATTTGAATTATATGAATTGAATTTGATAAAATGGATTAAATATTTTATATAAAAATAATTAATATTATTTAATATATTCAAATTAATTTTTTCATAATGAACAATAAAAATTAACAATCATATATAAGGTGAAAACCTGTTTACCGGAGGTTAATTTATAAAAATAAGGTTAAAATGATATAAAACTTATTAAAACTCCATTAGTTGGTTTCATATAGACATTATACTTTTAAAACAATAATTTGGGAAACTTAGGGTCCATATTTCAAAGAAAGTGACATGTTATTATCGAAAAACATTGAAAACTTAAAAGTTTGTCACTCACCACAATTATTTAAGGGTGCCCCATCCCTTCACTTCTTTACCAAAATAAATATATTTAGATTGAAAAAAAACTGAAAAATATCTCCCCAAAATCCTTATATACATTATAAATTTTTTTGTCTCCCCAAAAAACCTACCCTAGGGTCCTTAATAAGATATTTGAAGGAGGTTCTTCTAAGAGAAGATAATTATCTTCCCTAAGATCTTTATTTTTTACTTCTTCTTTAACCACCTTTAATTATCAAGAAAAATTTACAATAAAATAACACTATTATATCCCATATATTTATATGTTATTGTTTTTATGCAATAATATTTATCCACCACAATCTCCATTAAATTGATAATAAAGACATCGCTCATCTGTATGGTGGACTACCGCATCGTGAACCAATGTAATTTATATTCACTCACTAAATCACATGGATATTCATAATGATGGAAATAATTAATATATATGATACATATTAAAAGATATTAATTCTTTAAAATTTATATATTATTTCTTTTTAACCCTTTCACCAATTAAGGGAATGATATCGTCCTTCTACGTATATATGGCCTACTGTCCCCATGAAGTGATGCAATTCATTTTCCATGTAAAAATATCATGAATGGTTTTAAAAAGGTATATAATGAATAAATAAAAAACTATAACATTTTTATAATTCTTTATATGATCTATATATATATATATATATATCCTACGCACAATAACTGGAACTTCCATTGCAAAACATGCAGGAGAAAATGACATAGTAAACACCTGAATCAATGGTAAAAATGAAATATTATTAATGATGAGGTTAAAATATGATATAAAAAGTTAATATATGATATCATAAATAATAATATGGTTATGTTATAAATTAATTACATGTTTAAAACCATTATAACTGATGTTATAATTCATTCGACAATAGAGAAGTGTGAGGTAAGGGATTTTATCTCAGTTTACATTCCATTGATATATATTTTTTATTATGAACCTATTCACTTTTTTTTGGTGTATATAATGGAAATTTGATATATTTAAAATCAATACCTATTTATTTATGATTATTAATGTTCAATTCATGTCTATTATTTCATGTTTTTTTCAATTTAAAAGTCTGAAAATAGTTAAGAATTTGTTTTACAATAATAATTTCTAGGATTGCACTTATGTCTTTGAAGGAAACGTATAACCTATACATATTAAATGATATATATTTTATTATCCTATTTATTTTTTAGGATTATACATATTTTCTTAAAATGTTCCTTCTATTCAGGACTTGAATCAAAAGAATATTTTTTTTATAATAAAACCTAATTTTATTTCTTTTTTAATCACATATATATTTCTTCTTTGTCCATATTTTTAAACAAATTACAAAATTCCTTGTATTTTCTCAATGGATTTATTATTAATATTTTAGGATATCCTTATCATTTTAAAAAATGTTTCAAATTAAAATTATTTATTTTTTTAAAAGGTATGTTTTCCACTTTGCAAAAAATTTGAAAGAAATTTTTTCTTTTCACATATATGATGAAAGTATACTTCCCTAATTCCATAACCATTTTATAATATTTAGATTATTATATACATTATAAATGGTTTTAAAAATAAAAATATTTTATTAAATGAGATTTTAATATTTCACCATTCCATTTATTCTTCCAAAAAACATGATCTTATTACAAAACCTGTATTTTTGATTAATCTATGGTCAAATATTATCTCTTATTAATTTTATAATAATTATATTTCTCCTGAAACATTCACTTTACTATTATCATTAGATATTACACATATTATTTATCATGGATATTATTATTTCAAAAACCATATATCATTTTTATATATTTTGTTTTACCTTTTAATTAATTTGATTGACTGAGGAAATATCGATATTTTGTATTCATTATTAAATATAGAAATTTATTGATAACGAATATTATTTATGAGTTGAATTTATAATTAAATATATGAGGAATTTAAATTAAATGTAGTTATGGTTGGATCATGGTTAAAGTTAGCCCCTTGATGCATCGTCGGGTCTCATGAGATAGTTTTATTGGAAAAATTAGATAGGTTTTTGGTGTATACCTGCCCATATATTTAAAATATCATATAACAAGGTCTTGATGGTATCGATATCATAATGTATGTGATCTTGACATAAAATATTAAGAATTTATTTTATTATAAATTTATATATTATTATTCATGAGATCTTTTCTTTGATATTATGCATAGATACATTTCATACTCAAGTTATTGATTAAATGGAATCTTCTTTCTCTTATTTACCTTTCCATGTTGATTAATAATTATCTAATAATGATTTAATCCATTTTATATAACCCTTACTAATATTTTGAGTTCACCCTTATTTTTTCATTTCTCGGTATATAAAGAATATTTATTTTAATGATTTCAAGGATGCTGAATGTTTTCCATTACTATGTTTTATAATTTATCACAGATCTAAAATGGGTATCATGTATTTATTTGGACCTCCAAGACTATTAAACTATTCATCCATTCAGGATTAAACCCCTTGTATATATTCAAATGTAATAAAATAACCACCAACTTTGGGTTACTAGATTCAAGGTTGTTATATTGGGTATCATTGGAGTTTAAAAGAATCCTTGGGAACTAGATTTAAGGGAAATTATTAGGGAGAATAGCAATGTGATAGAATTTTATGATATGTCATCTTCTAGAAAGACATCCTACATTTTTTTCAGTAATAGATTATGTTTTTTTCATGAAATTAAATCCTTTTATGAATACTATAAGTTGATGTGTCTCTAGAGTAGTTGTACCTATGGGTAATAACTTTGAAAAAGACGCATTGGTCTTTGACTTGGTCAGCACCTGGTGCATGAAAATGGGCTTGATACACACCTTATTTGACACTCCTTTGGAATATTATTTTGTTAATAAATATTTTCTTTACAAATCATTATTAAGGATTTGAAAATATTTTTATGATTTAATGAAATTCCAAAAGAAACAAAGTTTAATATTTTGAGATTAAAAATGCATAAATTTTAAATTTATGGTAAGTGTTACCTAGTATTTAAAATTATATATTATGATTTAAAATTCATAATTTTATGATATAATCTAGTATATTCTATTTTTTATAAATCTATCCTAGAATAAATAATGGTATCCACAAACATGTTCAATGTAGAAAATTCTCTATTGAGCAAGACAATACAACTGGTACTAGAATTGATAATATCATGGATTTATTAAGGAATATTACTCATGTTATGATGAAAAATCATTCCAAAATATAGAAAAATGTTGTTCCATAGCATTATTCCCTAATTGTGGACTGCTTCAGGTGGTATAATATGCCAAAATGTAGTTGGACTACTAATCTAATAGTGGTTGAGCAATGGATTAAGTCTATTTAGAAGATATTTCTAGCAATGGAATGTGATGGAAAAGAAAAGGTTATATTTTAAATATATTATCTAAAAAGTGATGATGAACTATGGGGGTCATTTATCCATAATACTATGAAGTATGATAAAATATAACAAATATAATAGATAGATTTTAAAGAAATATTCTTTGAAAAATATTTCCCTTAGGAGAAATGAACTGAAATGAAGAAAAGGTCATTATATTAAGCTAAAAAATATTTCATAGTATCAAGATACATTTACTAGAGTATCTTGGTATGATAAATATTACATATGAAATATAGTATGCAATATTAACCATTTCATTAATTCACTTAAGATAAGTATTTTAAGGGCACTGGTTTCTCAAAAAAATCATCATAAGATAAAGCAGTTTTATAAACCATTAAAAAAGGGAAGGAATTTTTCTAGATCATATATATTCAAGTTAGATCAAGATAGTAATATTTTATATAAAGACCAAAAAAAGGTAACACTTTAAAGAGGAAGAAAAAGAAGTAATTTCCATCATATGTAATTTGTGGAAAAACAACATCCTGGAAAGTTCCTAAAAACATGGGTGTCTGTTATGAGCTCAAAGAAAAGGGTTTTCTAGATCATGAATATAAGGTAAATAAATATACCACTATTATCAAGTTCTTATATAGTAAATAAATGGGTAAATATTCAAACCAATTCCCCAAACATTATGGGAATCCACCATGGAAGATTTTATAGGCAGAAGAACATGATTTTGTGATCACTATAGATGATGTTGAATTTCCCAAAAAAATTAGTGGTAGGATATTTAATTATAGCCTCAAGTTTACATAGTTATTTATTTTATTCTTAAACATTTAGATAATTTATCTCTTCCATGTTTTCCAAGAAAATTAAATATTTCCCTCACACCTCAAGAAGGTACTTGTCAGTCAGAACACCTACTGGAATTATCACTGAATCAAATATATACTAGGAATTCCCCATTATGACACAAAAAATTCCCTATATATATAATTTATTATTACACTAATGGTTTAATTTATTAAAATCCTTAGATTGTACTGGATTTCAAAATATGATTCAAAAATTTATTTCTAAGATAATGTAATTTTGATTTATAATTAAGAGGTGAAATTCACTATCTTTAGAGATGAGACTTCATCATCTGATTCATGTATAGATACACCCTCAATAGCTCTAATAAATGATAATCATGGGTAATATGAGAAGATGAAATCTATTGATGGAAATTTTAATGTTCAAATTGAGTATTTTCCTACTGTATAAGAATACATTGATGTATTTACTATGAAAATTCCATTACATATACTAGATTGTGAAGTTGAGTTTAAAATTTATTTAATCGCTAATGCAAGACCAATATCAAAGACTCCCTATAGAATAGACACTGTGGAATTGGTGGGGTTGAAGAAACAACTAGAAGAGTTGTGTGAAAAACGTATTTATATTCCCTATTATTTCATCTTGGGGATCCCATGTTATTTTAATAAATAAGAAATATGGATTTATGTGGTTGTATAATGATTATAGGTAAATCAATTCTATTATGATAACAAAAAATTATCCTTTACAATGTATTGATGACTTATTTGATCAAATTGATAAATATAATATTTTTTAAGGCTTAAACATCACTCTGAGTATCGTCAATTTAGGGTAAAGAAGTATATTATCCTAAAGAGGGAATTTCAAATAAGGTATGAAAATTACAATTTTATAGTAATTCCATTTGGATTCACTAATGAACTATCTGTTTTTATGGATCTAATAAAAATTGTATTCATGGAATATCTTGATAATTTCATTATGGTATTCATTGATGATATCTTTTTATATACTAAGAGATATGAGGGACCATGAGAATAACTTTTGGATCATTCTTTAGACCCTTTAAATAAAATAGTTATATGGTAAATTTAGAATGTGTGTATTCTGGATTCCATAATTTCTTTTCATTTCTATATTTTCTCCAAGAATGGAAACTAAATTGATCTTGTGAAGACAAAGGCAGACAAAGAATTTCCTACACTAATGAACATGACTAAGGTATATAGTTTCATTTATTTGGAAGGTTACTATCAATGATTTGTTCAAAAAAATTATTATTGGATAACCTATTAACTAATATAGCAAATTAAGTTGTGAAGTTCTCCTAAATAAAGGAATGTAAAGAATGTTCTAAATAATTGAAGAGTATATTAATCAATGATATTTTTTTGACTCTAACATCATGAAATGATAGATTTTGGATATATAGTAATTCGTAAAAGAAAGGATGTGGTTGTATCATTCTATATAATAATAAATATATTGCATATGCATCAAGGTAATTGAGGGCACATGAACAGAACTATCCCAATGATCTTGAGTTAGCAGCTAAAATATTTTCTTTCAAGATGTGGAAACATTATCTCTATTGTGAATTATGTGAGATATATACCAACTATAAGAGATAAAAATACATTTTTATCATAGAAAGTGCAGAACATGAGGTAAAGATGGTGGATTGATCTACTCAAGGATTATGATTTTTCAACACACAACCACCCGAGGAAGGAAAATAATTTAGTTGATGTATTCGGCATGAAAGATCATGGAGTTATTAAAGTTATAACTCAAATGAGTATTGAGAGGGATCTTATGTTCACTAATCTAGTAAATATAGATATGGGAATTATTATGGAATGGGATACATCATACATTATTTAAATGATTATGAAAATATATTTATTGGAAAATATAAAAAGTTTATAGTATGATGATGAGAATATTCAGAAGAAAATTAAAGCTATGAATGATGGTAAATTGTAATAATTAATTTGTGAAAATGGTATTCTAAAATTTGGAAAAGGACTATTTGTTCTATATAAACATAAGAGAAAAAATTTAATTTTTGTATGATTCTAATTTCTAAATTTTATCTATACACCTTGGTAGCACCGATATGTACAAGGATTTAAGGGAACAATTTTGGTGGGGTAACATAAATCAAGAAATTACTGATTATGTATCATGATGCAAGGTTTTCCAATAGGTCAAGGATAAGAGACAACATCATAGAGGATTCATTTAACCCCTTTTATTCCTATGTGGAAATAGGATGAAATTGGTCTAAACATTTTCACCGTATTTGCAATGAATCCTATAAGGAATGATTCAATATAGGTAATTATTGATCACCTTACCAAATATGCACATTTCCTCAATATAATAGAGGTTTTACCTCTTGAGTTCCTCGTAAGGATTTATATTAATCAAGTTTTATGACTTTATGATGAACCCCAATCAATTTTTTCAATCATTATCCTCATTTAACATCAAAATTATGGAAGATTCTTCAGAAGTCTCTTGGTACTGAGATTTATTTGAGCATCACCTACCATCCACAAACAGATAGAAAATCCCAAAAACCTATTCAAAAATTAGAATACATGATGAGGTCATGATCATTTTACTTTAAAGGTATTTTGGATTAGTATTTAACATTAGTAAAGTTTTACTAAAAAAATAGTTTACATTCAAGTATTCAAATGGCACTATATTAAGCATTATATGGAAAGAGATTTCATAATCAAATTTGTTGAGATGACATTGGTGAAAGGAAACTTGTTGGCTCAAAACTTGTGAGGAGACAATGATAAAGCTAAAGATTACTTAGACAAATAATAAATTATATCAAATTAGGAAAAAGAGTTATGCCGACAACCTAAGGAAGGATTTGTGATTTCAATAGGGATATCATGTTTTCTTGAAAGTATCTCTATGGAAGGGTGTTATAAGGTTGGGTATGATAGGGAAACTGAGACCCATGTACACTGTAAATTTCAAAATTATAGAAATAATTAGAGTTGTGGAATGGTATTTTGGAATGTTTTAACATGATGAGTTTTTAAATGAATGTTATGCATGAAAACTTGCATAATACGTAGCATCAAAATTTAAGGGAATTGGGATATATTATAAAAATATTATTATTTAAATGTGATGTTCTAACCTTATCATTAAATTGTAATATATAAAAAGGTTTAACCACATTGTGAAATAAATTTAAATATCCTACTCAATATAGATATATTTATTATTTATTTTTAAATATGTACTCAGCTATCATTAAAGTTATTTTATGCTTCAGAAATACTTTTTCTTAAAAAATGATTTTTATCTACTTTTATTAGAAGATATTATAAATAATTTATGGAAATTGCATAAATTGTTTTTTACAAAAATTACGCCATTTTTTAAATCATCATGTCAAAATTATCTTAGTGTGAATTTTTTTTATTTTTTAGAAAATATTTATTTTCCACAGAATAATGAGAAATAACAATTTTTGTTGAAAACTATATTTTTGTCTCAATAATTAAAAAATTTATATTTTGGTTTATAGTTATTTAACACTTAAATTAGTTCTCTAGTATTATAAACAATTAAATTAATTTTATTATAATCAATTTTATTATTGAATTTGATATAAAAACATTGTTATACATAAAAAGCATTTTTCTGAAAGACTGTTTTTCATTACATTTTTTGCACTTATTTTAAATTATTTACTTTAACTTAGGGAAATTTAATATTGAAAAATATATTCCATATTTTTATTCATTTGTTCTATATTTTGTAAATATGGTCCTATTATTTTTGTTCGTTATGATTAGTAATCATAGTAAATTTGGTTATCACAGTAAAGGTAAAATGGGTTAATAAAGGGTACAAATAATATAATAAGGACAAAAAATTAACCCTAACACTTTTATTAATTTTATTGGATGATTTTATTTCATCCATAATCATAAATAAATCAAATATATGACTTTTTTGTTTACAATTGGAAATGATTTTGACATTTATAATATTTATGTTAGAGATAAAGACAAATATTTCACTTTTCTTTTTTAAGATCAATAATAATTTATGATAGGGATAAATAAAAATTATGTTCACTTGTAATATAAATTTTATAGTTAATTTAGTTTTCATCATTTAAGTTTATTTCTAATTATTAGTTGCATTATAATTACCTTAAATGATTTTGCAACGCCAACACTACATTTATTTAATTAATAGAAAAGTAAAATAAATGATTTTAAAAATATTAAACAACATATAATTTGAATTATTAAATCAACTACATGAATTTTTTATATCTATATGATATTTTATATAGGTTTTAAATTATTATATTCAAATCCCTATTTTTTATGTATTTAGAGTTAAATTTAATGAATAGCGTTAAAATTTACATTAATGGTGTTTTATAACAAATAATATTTTATTAAATGATTTAAAATCCATAAAACTATTAGGTCAGACAAATGTATTTTATATGGTTGAAAACTTAAACCATGGTCTATTTATTGGATATTTTTCCTCGTATTATAACATTAAAGACACTTAAATGATGGAAAACCTTAATAATTTATTATTTTTCAAAAGGGTTAACGTGGGGTTAACACATAAAGATAAACATAAAAAACACAAGTAAAACATGCCCATATTTTATTAGATGAGATTATTTAAAATCTTCCTCAACCTATATTCAATTTCTTTAAATTTTGAGCCATTTTGAGATAAAATAGAGTTTATATTTATTTTATACATTAATAAATTCCAATAATTCACTTCCATTCACTTATAAATGGACACCCCTTATCTCAATTATTCATACTACTTTGAGCCATATAAATCAAAAAAAATTCCATTTTCCTTATAAACACCATTATAAAATTTTTAGATATTATTTCATTCCAAAAGTCCCACCCTTGGTCCATTAATAAGTGATCTAAAGGAATTTTACTAAAGAAGAAGTAATCATATTTACCGAGCCCTTCAAGTTTATTTCTACTCCTACTTCCTATAAAAGTTTTGTACCCATCATAAGATAATAAATATAGTATTATTAATATACAAATATTTTATAATTATCTTTTTACAACCATATTCCATATCTTTTCCTTCCTATGAGAAGTGAAAACATCGCTCATTCATAAGTACATCTTACCATCACCACGTAGTACAGTAATTCGTTTGTTATCACCATTTCACTTGAATGGTTATAAAGATGTAAATAATGATTATATATGAAATTTATTTCATATATATTCTTATTTTATTATAATATAATATATAAATTCTTACCTTCCAATTTTTTGGAAAATGATAAGGTCTCTCATGGGTACGTGTAGACAACCACCTTCTTGAAGCGATGTGATCCATTTTTTCAATTATATTTTTCATGAATGATGATAAGGATATAATTAATTATTATATATGATTTATATGTCATAATAATGATTCTAAAAATTTGAATTATTATTTACATTTTATTTTGTTCCTTCTTTTAAAAAGTGAAAATAGCGTTCATTTATACGTATGCCATACCATCTCCAAGAATGGTTAAATTCAGTTTTCAATATCTATATTTTATATATAACTATAAATACATATTAATTGAATATATATGATATTTAAATCATATTTTACATTATATATATGATTTAAACACAATAAAATTATAAGGAACAAAATAACTCAATAAAAACATAATGAAAAAAAAAAGATTTTATTACTCAGAATAATGATTTTAACAAAGAATTATTAATAAATGGGTGAAAATTTATTATTAGTAAATCATATATGGTATGATATATATTAGTATGGTTATGGAATAGATTTATTATAAATATATACTATTATACTATATTTTTATACACATTTAAAGGAAGTCAAACATGGGGTAAGGATTTATTTCACAATCTCGTCATTATTTGTAATTGTTTATGCTTATGTATACATTAGGGGAATTGATTTATATTTCTATATTTAACCAAACTTATTTTATTATACACTAATAATTTATGAAACTTTCGTGTAATATTACCATTTTAATCTTTATGGTACTTAAAATTATTGAAATTTGTTTTTAAATATGATTTTATTTCTCTCTTTTATCAAAAATCATTTTTCTTCCATATTCATGTTTTTTAAAAATATTTTCAACAATGTTTTTAATATTCTAGAATTAATTTTTAAGGTCAATTTTACCCATTTTTTAATTTTTTAATTTTTTTAAATTAAAATTTTTATCATTTTATAAGTGTGGTACTTTTTAACTTTTTACAAATGTTTGAAAGTAATGTTTATTAAACTTAAAAGGAATGAAATGAATATAATTTCCTCATGAACACTAATTTATTTTAAGTTTTCTTAAAAAAACTACAACATAATTTTCAATTAAAAAGTTTCCCTTATTATTTGAGAATTATTTATATTTTAAATAAGTGTTTTCAAATTGAAAAAACATATTTTCCTAAAAAATATATCGAACTTTTAATAGTATTTTCATCTATGTCATTATCCTTTGTTAAGTATTATTCTTTACAAAGGTAATACTCTTATGATACCATCCATTATATTTATCTATATGTTTTGTGATCAACTTTACAAGGTATATTATTGATCTTTGGTATTCTAGTTCTTTCGATATGTATAGTTATTAATTTGTAAGGAATATGGATTAAGTTATATTTTTTATTCATATGATGAATTAATTAGAAATATTAAGTGAAAAGTGGGGCCTATAATTATATGTCCCCTTAATGAATTGGTGATTCTCATGAGAAAAACTATATTGGATATTTTTTTGAGGTCGTACCCATTTATATAGAAGTATTGGAATGAGGCCTCGATGATATTTTTAAATGTCTTGGAATGAGGCCTCGAGTGTATGTTTCATATGTCAACAATAAAAATTCTATAATAATGGGATAATTTTTTAATTTCCATGTTATAATTTTATTAGTTTTTATATACATGTATAAGTTTCTAACTCATGTTATTGTTTATATGGAATTATTCAGTCATCATTTAGTGCTTACATATATTATTCATGCTCAAGTTATTGATTTAAATGCATGTGTTTTCAATTATTAATTTTACCATATTTTTTAATCCTTATTTTTTGTGATATATTTTGATGTACATAACCCGTATTAAGTATCTGATCGCACCCCTTTATTATTTTTCCATTCTCTATGATGCCAGGATGTGTTTTATGAGAGTTATGAAGATATATTATAAAGGGTAAAATAGTTTTACCAATGAAAATACTAAGTTATGTTTTTATGTTTTCAATTTTAATATGAAAATAATGTATGTAAATAGTTTTTTAATACAAATAAACAATTCAGTACTTTAGGATTTTACTCCTTGTATCTAGTGTCAATGTAATAAAGTAACCACCATCTATAGTCTACTTTAGTCAAGGTATTTTCAGTTTGTATAAGAAGATGTTTAGTAGAAACCTTGTGTATATATTTAGGAAAACATATATTATGGATATTTACCCTATGACATCCCTAGAGAATATTCCCAAAGAAACCAATCTTACGGTTCTTAGATTAGATATATATAAAATTTAAATTTATGTTAGGTTGTTCTCCAGTTTTTATATTATACATTATGATTCATTACATTAAGATCTATGATAGTATGTTACATTGTTTATAAATGTATCCATAGAGAACGAATAGAGATTTTATTTATGCACATAATCCATGTTTAGATTTCCCTCCTCATAAAGATAATGATACTGGAGTTGGCGATGTAGCTTAATCTGAAAAAATAATAACTACATTGGGGTAGCTAACTCAAGTTAAGAAAAATAACCCTACCTATATAGAGCAGCCTAATGATCCACAATATGGTGTAATAATGTTAAACTACTTCATGCGTCAACAAACTCTATTTTTTAATGGGATAAAAAATCTATTCGTAACTAATTAATGGATAAGTTCTTTAGAGAATATATTTCTTGCATTAATAAGTAATGAAATATAAAAATTTATCAGGGTATTTTATCATCTATTATTTGATGGGAACCAATTTTGGCCATTGACTCAAAACACTAAGGATTAGGAGGAAATGGTAAATTTGTAATGGAAGGATTTTAAGGAACTTTTCCTGGAAAAATATTTTCCTCATAAACAACAATATGATATGGAGAGACAATTATTGAGTCTAATACAATAGAAAGAGTGAAATTTTTGTATGTATGAATCCAACATTAAAAAGTTAGTAATGCATGTTTTGGACTACATACGAAATCCAAAGACTGATATTGGCCATTTGATTGATGGGTTAAAACCAATCCATCAAAGGGAACTAGTCTCCCAAAAATAATCATATTATGAGGGTATAGTATCACGTGTAATGAAGATAGTGATAGAATTATACATGTCTTATAACCAAAAATGAATTAAAGATAATTAAAGGATGGTAGTGAAAAAATAAATTTGGGGAATAAGGGAAAGAATTATTTTCCCTTATGTAATAAATGTGAAAAGAAACACATCGGTACATTATTGAAGGGAATTATAGTTTTCTTCAAATATGTAGAGGAAGGCCATCAAGAATGTGAATACAAGGGTAATAAAGAAACATCTAATGTTTAGTGTTTCAATAATAATTTTATGGGGAATTTTAAATATGAATGACCCAAAAATCAAGGGAATATACCTCATAAGAAGCCAAAAGATCAAGGTCAGGCCTATGGAGTTATTATAGCTGATGTGGAATGATTGAAGGGCCTATGTATTTGGATTCAATAATTATATTGTAGAATTATTTTATCAAAGATATTCCCATTATAAGACTCATTATATTTATAATGATTATACTATATTTGTTTTTCTTTATGTAATAGAAAGAATATGTTGAATGGTACTAAGAACCACGAAAAGTGATTTAGTGCTAAGGTTATATTTCTAGGAGAATACGTGAATAATGGAATGATTTCTCTTAATATGTTCTTGATATTGAGTTAATAAAAATTGAAGAAGTGAATGTGATTATATTGGTGACCTTGAAAAAGGTTGCTTTTCTAATTAAAAATAAATTCAAGATGAAGTTTACAGCATTTTTTAGGATTTTTCAATATGGTCAAACATATTTTAGAGGAGCATTAAGGTTAACTATTATTGAATGTATTAAGATAGACTTTGGATATTATTATTTGTGGATAAATATTGATTTATCACATTGAATAACTTATGAAAACCATTTTTATTTAGGTAAGTATTTATAGGTTTAAAGAATGAATTATGGGTCTTATTATTATTTAAAAGTGCTTTAGACATAAAAAATTAATCTTGAATATCCATTTTCTGGCATAAGAGATGAAGTCAAAATTTATTAAAGAACAACCAAAGGATGTTGTTTTTATTATGACATGGAAATAAATTGAGTGTGTTCATTTTCTCAAGTGTTTTATATTTATAGTAAAATAACCTCTTGAAATTATGAAAAGGATATTGAAATAAAAACAATATCTTTTTACTTTCCTTTATGAGGAGCCAATTGTATCTTAACTCATCGCATATTTATGGTTTTGTGGTGTTAAAATTTATCGTGATTATATTCTCAATCACTCTCTATTAATCCTTGGGTATTAGTTTTTTCTTCCATGTCCATATTTATACTTTCCATTAATTTTTTCCTATTTGGAAACCTAGTTTTTTGGTGACCATAGTATTCCGCTTTCACTATTTTAAGAGGAAGTTTTATTAACCATTTTTATGATGTGGTTTTCCCACAATAAAATTTTCAAACATTCATATTTTGTATTACCGATCACAATTTCAAATTTCTATGTTGATATTTATTAAAGGGGGTAGAATGTGAAGCCTGATCTTTTAAAACAAAATTATTCTTGAAATATTACTTAATACACAACATCAAGATTTAAGAGGATTGGTATATACAATAAAAATAATATTATTTAAATGTGATGTTATAACATTGAAATTAAATTGTTGGGTATGAATATGGTTAACAATATTATGAAATATATATATATATATGTGTGTGTGTGTGTGTGTGTGTGTGTAAAGTTCCTATTCAATAAGAAATTATTGATTAATTCTTAGGAAATAAGAGCTCAATTTTCATTAAAGTTATTTTATGCTTCATAAATACCTTTTATTCGAAAATGATTTTTATTTATTTTTATGAAAAGATATTATCATTAATCTTTAGAAATTATATAAATTTTATTTTATATTAATAATATAATTTTTTAAATCATTTTATCAAAATTATCTTAAAGTGAAATTTTTAAATTTTTCTAAGAAGATTGGTTTTTCAATGAATAGTGAAAAATAATTATTATTATTTAAAGTGGTACTTTTTTAATCATTTAAAAAGTTAAATTTTGTTTAAAATTTATTTAAAATAAAAATTATTTATATTTTATTATTAATAATTCAATTATGTTCACTATAATAAATTTTAAGATTGAATTTGATATAAAAACAGTTTTATACATTAAAGGTATTTTCTGAAAAAACCATTTTTCATTGTATTTTTCATTTTCATTTTCCATTAATTACATCCACTTATAGAAATTGAATCAAGGAAAATATATTTCATTTTATGAACTAGGGGTTTCTAATTTTGAAAATAGTTCCATTTTATTTCAGTTCATTATAAATTGTAATCATGGTATATTTTGTTACCACGGTAAAGGAAAAATGGGTTAATTAAGGACAAAAGTATTATGATAAGGACTCAAAAGTAACCCTAAAATTTTCCTAAATTTTATATCATGATTATATTTCTTCATTAATCATCCAAAATTCATGTATGTGTACTTTTTTCTATTTATCCTTGATTTTTACAATTATAATATTTAAGAGAGTGATAAATACAAAAATGCCACATTTCTTATTTAAAAACTATAATATTTTATGATAGATATAAATACAACTTATGTTAGGTTATAAATAGTCATTTAAAATATAAATTATTTTTTCCATGATAATTTATTTTTAATTTTTAGGGATGAAATACTTACCTTAAATGATTACGCAAAGCCAACGCTACATTTATTTAATTAATATAAAAATAAAATAAATGATTTTAAAAATATTAATTGTGCATATTTTGACTCATTTAATTTGTCCCAAATATTTTATATACCTATATGATAGGTTATATAAGTTGAAAATTATTATATTATAATTCTATCTTTTCTTTGATGTATTTAGAGTCAAATTAAATGAATAGTGTTAAAATTGACTTTGATGATATTTTACAATAAATAATAGTTTATTAAATGATTTAAAATTCATAAAATATTAGGTTTAGTAAAAATAATTGTATATGGTTGAAAACATAAGCCATGATCTATTTATGGGTATTTTTTACTAATATGATAACATTCATAACCCTTAAATGATGGAAAAAATTATTACAATGGTAATTGTAAAAAAGTTTAGTGGGGATTAATACTAAAAGATATTGGTGAAAACCTAAGTAAAAAATATGAAACATTTATTGAATGATAATATTTAGACTTATACTCATACTATATTCTAACTATAGAAATTTATTTCCATTTTACATGAAATATAATTCATATTAATTTAATACTTTAAGTAATTCCAAGAATCTCCCCCCTTCACTTATAAAAGGACACCCCTTCTCTCAATTATTCACAAACAATTTGAGCCACCTTGATCAACCAACCCCTTAAAATTTATATTATAAACACCTATATACAACTTTTTTATATTTTTTTCATTCCAAATGACCTACCCTAGGTCCATTAAGAAGAGTTATAATGGAATTATACTAAAGAAGATGCGATCTTCTTTATCGAGTCCTACACTTTTATTTATTATTCTACATCCTCTTAATGTTTTCTAATCATCCTAGGATAATAAATAAAATATTTTGAATATATTTATATTTTATCATTATTATGGAAAAATAATATTACATATCTTTTCCAACCTATGAAAAGTGAAAACATCACTCGTGCATACATGCATATTATCATCTTCATTTCATGGTGTAATTCATTTTTCATCACCAATTCACTTGAATGGTAATAAATATGGAAATAATGAATATATTTGATATTAATGAAATAAATATTATTATACAATTATAATATCATATATACCTTATTACCTTCTAATCTGTTGGAAAATTATAATGTTGCTCATGTGCATGTGTGGACTCACACCTCTATGAAGTGATGTGATCCATTTTTTCTTTTTCTTTTTATATAAATGATAAAAAGGATATATTTTATTAATCTATATGATTTATATGTTATAATAATTATTATTTAAAATTTTATTTATTATTTAACTATTCTTTCTTTCTATCCGTAGAAAAGTGAAAACAACGTTTATTCTTATATATTATTTATCGTCTCCATGAACGATGTAATATAGTTTTATTTCTCTATATTTTATGGATTACTCTAAATAAAAATATAATTAATATATATTACATATATATTGTTATATACTATATATATTATGTATCCAAGATAAAATTAAAAGTATTAAATCTACCAAACCACAACATACATGAAAAACGATGCAGTTACTACTCCGAATAGTGATTTTAACCAAGAATTGTTAATATACAGGTGATAAAAGAATTTAAGTAAATCGCATGGTATTATATATATGAGTATGGTTATGTAATATATTTATAATAAATCTATATTTATTATATAGGAGGTTCTGACACATACGATGGAATTCAGACCTAAGGTAATGGTTAATTTTTTAATCTCATCCTTATTCAAGACTGTTTATGGTTAAGTCTCCCTTAAAGGTATTTTTTGATATTTCTATATTAAACACAATATATTTTATTCTACCTTTTATATTCATAAACATTTCAAGTAATAGAATCATTTTTCTCTCAATGGTATTTAAAATTATTGAGAAAATGTTTTAAGAAAACTTGAATTTATTTCACTCCTCGATCGAAAATCCCTTTTCATCTATATCTATGTTTATAAAAGATAACTTCAAGAAAGTTTTTACAAATATATAATAATTTTATAAATCTATTTCTACCCATGTTTTGTGTTTTTAAAAAATAGTTTAAAATGAGTCTTTTTTCTGAATGAGGTACTTTTTGATCTTTTTACAAAAGTGGGAAAGGAATGTTTTTTCTAACTTATATAGCACGAACAGGATTTCCTACCATCATGACCGCTCATTTATTTGAATATTCCTTTGAAATTTTACAACACTATTTTAAAAAAAATATTATCCTTAATATTTTTTGAATTTTTTGATTTTAAATTAGTGTTTTTAAAGTGAAAAGGTTTATTTTACTCAATAAATTTTATAATAAACTTGTAAAATTATTTTCCCCACTGTTAGCGTAATTTGTTAAATCCTATTCGTTGTTGAGGTTAAATTATTATGATATCATCCACTATATTTCTATGAATGGTTTATGATTATCTTGACTAGGGAAAGTACTGATATTTTGTATGCTTGTTCTGCCAATAAGGATAGTTGCTTATTTTTAAGGCGCGTTGATTATGTTATATTATTAATTCATTTGATGAATGCATTAGACTTTTTAAGTAATTAGTGGGTCCTAGAATTAGATATACACTCAATTCATCAATAGGTCTCACGAGACAAACTATATTGTGTATTTAACTAAGACTATACCCATTTAAGAATATTTTTTATCATGCGTCCTTTATGGTATTTTTAGATGTATTGGTATGATGCCTCAATAGTTTATTTCAGATGTCCGAAATTTTTCACTATGTCATTATGAAATTATTTATTTATTTCCATGTTATTATTTTATTAGTTATGATATCCATGGATAAATTTCTATCTTATGTGATTATTAGTATGGAATTATTTCATCATCACTTTTTTCTTCAATATTAATCTTCATGAACAATTTATTTATTTAAATGGAATGTGTTTTTATTTATTTACTTTTCCATATTTATTATGAATTTTTTATTCATGATAGATTTCACTTTATATAACCCTTACTGAGTATCTGAGCTCACACCTTTTTTATGGTTCCTTTCCCTATGATGATGGGAATTGTTTTATGATTTCTATGTAGGGATATAATAAATAGAAAATGGTGTTACCAAATAAAATACTATGTTACATTTTCAAATTTTCAATTGTAATGTGAAATTCATATATGAATCTAATTTTTCAATACAACTAAACTATTTGGTTTGTTGGGATCTAATTCCATGTATCTAATGAAAATTTAATAAAGTAACCATAAAAATGTGGTATACTAGTGTCTGGGTCTTTAAAAAATTTACCAAGACTCTCTAAATGACATGATTTTTTATATATAACATTGTTAAGGAAGTACATTCTAAACCCAACGCATGTGACCACCTCTGAAGAAATAGAATTAAAACATGTTCTATCTTACTGTGAGAATCCTATCATGAATATTAACACTTTAGAGCATATATTTAGGAATCAAATGACTTGAATAGTAAAGGTGATTTAGAAAATTTTAAAATGGAGGAATCAATATAAAAACTTGAGGATGTTATGAAGAAGAACCACCATCATTTGTTTGGAAGGTAATATATATAGAAATTTTGAAAAAAAAGACTTTTTATAGGATAGAGTAATATAACACCCGAGATTTAATTATATTTAGGTGAAAATTATATTTTAATAAAACTATAATAAAATACACATTTTAATATTTCACGGAACAAAAATTTTAATTTAATATGATGAATATCGATTTTGAACTTTGAAAAAATAATCCTAGAAGGAATATTTGAAATTTTCCCTTAGAAATGTGCTTT
This sequence comes from Viscum album, assembly GCA_963277665.1. Taxonomy (NCBI): domain Eukaryota; kingdom Viridiplantae; phylum Streptophyta; class Magnoliopsida; order Santalales; family Viscaceae; genus Viscum; species Viscum album. Next base: position 1,003,208,066 of record OY728119.1, on the reverse strand, counting down.
TATTAATAATTGAAAATGTAGTATTTAACTATTACAAATATCATTTAAAATAATTTTTTATAATATGTATAATTAACAATTTATTGCCTATCAATTTCATATAATTAAATATAAGATCATTTTTAGGTGAAAAAGTATATTTTTTAAAGAATTGATTCCTAAGGAATAATGTATTCCCATTTTTGTTAATTTAAATAATCTATAGTGATGAATGATATAAATGAAATTTATATATTATATATCTAAATATATGTATTCAAATTTATTTATCAATTATAACTAGTCATATAAGTCCCCAGCCTTAAACCTTACTTAATCTTGAGTTATTACAAGATTACACATTGAGGATCTTTTCGGGTTTAGAGTTTTAGAGAATTAGATCATAAAACTTGCATTACATTCCACATATAAACAAAGGGGTTACATAAAGATAGTATTCTTCATTCCCATCGAAGAAAAAATATTTAAAATAAAACATGGATTCATTCTTGACACTTCCTTGACACTATCATCATATCATGTACCTTTCCCTTGACCTGTGAAAACATTTCAAAAAAACTTGGGATGAGTATAAAAAGCTCAGTATGGGTTATAAAAATATGGAAAGGAAACATGGGTACATATGTACATAAGTATGAGATCATACTTTACCCATAAAACATAAGCACTTTAACATACCTCATCAAATCATGAATAAATCATAGAAATCATAAGACATAAAGGTAACTTGAGGCATTCATAACATTCTTATGTAGGGAGTAACCCTCTTGGTTACGTTTGGAATACCCATCATAGTATATTCCCTAAAATCTCTTCGGAGAAACCTTAACGTTTCACTCCTTCGCGTTACCCAATGCATTGGAGAGCTATAACGGGCTCACCCGCCCTTAGTTTATCACGGAACCACCCGTCTTCATAATAATTCCCAAGAACCATAACATAATCATATCACATAAAACATGCATAAAGGAAACATAACATTTCCACATTTCAATCATGAGATATCAATACAACACATTGATATAATAAAAACATTATGAAAACCATTTTCAATACCAAAGTAAAACATGGTATTTATTTTTCGTTTAAAAAAAGTATGGCTTGTAGAGGAAGCCGAAACTCAAATAACGGTCACGACGGCGGAGAAGTCGTTGTCGCCGCATACGTACGACAAAAACATTCCCTTTTGTCGTTTATTAAACGCTTCGTATAAAAAATATTACTTTTGAATAAACGTAAAAGTCAAAGGGGTTTATACACCGTATAAAAGAAAGTTGTGTATAAAGTAAAATATGCCTCAATGAAAGGAGATTGAGACGAAGTCCCATACCTCGGGTCCGACTTGACTCGATCGTTCTTTAATGTCTTGAATAATAAACCTGAGTTAATTTCTACTTTCTTAATAACCTTTTTCAAGTTCATTGTTCCTTTTATATCACTTATTACCATGTCATGAACACTATGTAATTATTTAAGTTAATAACAGTCGTTTTAACGATCATTAGTACTTGAGTCAAAAATAATCCCTTTATAGTTACATGCTGTTCATGTATTTATTATATCCAGAATGGTATTCATGATGTAGATATCATATATGTCATATATATCCAGTACATACATGCATTCATAATATTACATAATCATTTATAGGTAAGAAATGAAATGCACCGTTCATGGAGACGGTAAGTCGTACGTACGCATGAACGCTACTTTCATTTCTATTTCGTATTTTATAGAATGGAATCATAATGATATAAAGGTATATTATAATTCCAGTATAGTATAATATATAATATCATAGTTCCATCCTTTATATGTCCCACAAATGGTATTTAACGAATCAAATCACTTTGAGGGGGCGGTAGTCCGCACTTCCTAAAATGAAGATATCGTGTTTACCCATAATGGAAACCATAAAGGTATGCCTAAAATGAAAAAAAAAACAGAAGATTAAGGAAAACATAAACATATTATATATCATATATAAAAATAGTGACATCATAATGGCCACCTTTGAAGGTGTTAAATGAGTATTGAACAATCATCGTTTCGGGAGGCAGAATTTCGCCATCCACGGAAACCGTATGTTATTTAACCATTTGAGGTAGTTGTGTGAGAGTGTAGCTCAAATAAATCTTATAACAACATCCTAGTACATTTAAGATACTGGTGTTGTTACAAAAGAAGTAAATAAAAAGAGTTTAGGGGGTTGGAGAAGCAAAATAAAACAAATGAACATGAGAGAATGAATTACCTTTAAAAGTGTAACTCCTTTTGATTTGAGCCTAAAGGCTTCCTTTGAAAGGATTCTTCCCAAAGGTAATCCTCTAGGATGAGGAGAGGGATGTGGAGAGAGTAAATGGGCAGGGGTTGGCCGAGCCAAAGTCTTTAGGAGTGTGTGAAATGAGGTAGAGGTGGGGGCCTTTTATAAGAGGAGAGGAGGGGCACTTTTGGAAAGTAAAGAAATATTACTTTATTTGAAAATGTTTTTCGGTTTTAAAAGGTCCCACATTGATATAATTAGTGTATAAGGTGATAAGGGTTCGAAATCCACTCATCCAATTGGTTTTGGCCATGTTTAGTTCATAGATTTTACATTGTCTTTCCATTTTATTTAAATCGTCAAATAATGATGTCATCGCTGCATCATTATTATGTCATAAATAATTTAATTTATTTAATGTCTAAAAATCATAAAAAAATACTATGATGTAGGAAATATTTTTATCTTTCCAATGACTATTTATAATCAAATATATGATCTTTATAACCCCATGTAAAAATTGTTTTCGTAAAACATATTATGTTTGTGTCATTTTTACTTTTACATTAAATAAAAAGTTATTTATGTCATTTCCCAACCAAAATGTCTCCATGGGGTCCCCAAGTTGACCCATGGCTTGTCTTGGTCGTGCATGACACAACCAATAAGTTTGGGACATGTGTATAGGTCATTTCATATTATTAAAGCATTATTTATACCTTAAACTACCCTAATTACCACTAATCGTGATTAAAAACTTAATAAGTTACTATTCACCAAAAAAAATATTTTAATCCCATTGAACCACATTTTACTTCTTAATGATAACCATGTATGTCGGATTTTCAAAATTCAATACACATTAGTGGTAAACTTTCATTTAACTGAAAAATCAGTTTGCTTGATTACCACTTAGTGGTTTCACTATTCATCAAAAATTGAAGTTTTTCAGAAAATTACCAAAAATTCACCCTAAGCTATATTTGATATTCCGAATTCAAAAATGAAGTCTATTTTACAAAATTCAAATCATATAAGTCACATTAATTAATTTAATAATTAATTCCCGCTGCCAGAGCAAATAGCGTGTTTTTACAAAATAATAAGTATCAAAAGATTGACACCAGTTTAAGTCTAATTTCAAAGTGAAATTGATTCCAATGACCACCATTGGATAAAATGGTAAAAATATATTCTAATTTCACTTCAAAACCAATTCAAAACATAATCTAATCATATAAATAAATTAGATTAAAAAGCAGTTTTGATGTAAAATGCAGTATTTTTCACTATTCATTAAAAAATGAACATTGTCAGAAAAATACCAAAAATTCACACAAGGTAAATTTTGATGTCCCAATCATAAAGAATAAGTTTATTTTGACAAACATAGTTTATAAAAATTTTCAAAAGATAGATTCAAAAATGGTTTGCCATCGAAAGGCAGTAAAACAATCTTTTAAGAATATTAGTGTATTCCATGCATAAGATTGTATTTATTTTCATTTTAAGCCTCTATAACACTATCTTAATCATTAATAGACATAGATAAAAATATCTATTATTCATTACTTACTTGGGATGTTAAATCCTTCCCCCCTTTAGAAAATTGCGTCCCCGCAATTTATTTACTTATCGAATAAATGGGGGTACTTATCCCTCATTGCATTTTCAGATTCCCATGTTGCCTCTTCAATCATGTGGTTTTTCCACAAAACCTTTACCTGGTGAATCACCTTATTCCGTAACACTTGCTCCCTATGGTCAAGAATCTGGACAGGTTGTTCCTCATAAGATAGGTTCTCTTCCAGCTGAACTACCTCTGGACTCAAAACATGAGATGGATCTGGCATATACTTTCTCAACATCGAAATGTGAAAAACATTGTGTACCTGAGATAAACTCGGAGGTAAAGCCACTCGGTATGCAACTGATCCAACTCTCTCCAGAATTTTGTATGGTCCAGTGAACCTTGGACTCAACTTTCCTTTCTTACCAAATCTCATCACACTTTTCCAAGGAGAAACCTTGAGAAAAACATGATCACCTACCTCGAAAGATAGATCCTTCCTCCGGTTATCCGCATAACTCTTCTGCCTGCTCTGAGCTGTTCTCATGTGTTTCTGAATCAGCTGAACTTTTTCTGCCATCTCTTCTACCAATTCTGGTCCCATCAACTTCCTTTCACCCACTTCATCCCAGAAAGCTGGAGTTCGACACCGCTTCCCATATAATGCCTGAAATGGTGCCATCTGTATACTGGAATGAAAACTGTTATTATATGAAAATTCAACCAAAGAAAGATATTGGTCCCAACTTCCCTGATAATCCATAGAACAAGCTCGTAGCATATCCTCCAATGTCTGGATTGTTCGTTCTGACTGCCCATCTGATTGAGGATGAAAAGCTATACTAAAATTTAATTCAGTACCCAACGACTTCTGAAGGCCTTTCCAAAAGTTAGAAGTAAACCTGGGATCACGATCCGATACAATGGAGAGAGGAACTCCATGTAACCTGACAATCTCTTTAAGATACAAACGGGAAAGTTGATCAAGAGAGAAAGTATCTCGTATAGCAAGGAAATGAGCAGATTTGGTCAAGCGATCAACAATAACCCAGATTGCATTATTACCCCGAGATGTCTTCGGTAATCCAACAACAAAGTCTATGGATATATTCTCCCATTTCCACTCTGGAAATAGTAAAGGCTAAAGCATCCCTTTCGGTAACTGCTGCTCTGCTTTAACCTACTGACAAGTCAAACACTTCACAGTAAAATCAGTAATATCTCTTTTCATTCCATCCCACTAGTAATACTCCCGCAGATCTCTATACATCTTAGTAATACCCGGATGAACTGAAAACGGAGAACTATGAGCTTCACATAACAACTCTCTCTTCAACTGTGAATCACAAGGCACACACAGTCTCTTCCCAAATCTCAAAACACAATCATTATCAATGTTGAATTCATGAAACTTACCTTTCTGAACCAGCTCTACCTTTTTCTGCAACTCACTATCTTGCTTCTGTGCTTGCTTGATTCTATATAATAGAGAAGATCTCACTGATACCTGAAACAAAACAGAAGGACTTCCTGCACCAACAACTTCTATGACAAAGTTCATCAAATCGTTAACCAAAGGATCATGTTCCAACTGCAACATTGTTAATGAAGCATTACTTTTTCGACTCAAAGCATCAGCCACTTTATTTGCTTTTCCCGGATGGTAATGAATTGTACAAGCATAATTCTTGATTAATTCTAGCCATCTCCTTTGTCTCATGTTTAACTCTTTCTGAGTGAATATATACTTTAAACTTTTTTGATCGGTATATATTTCACACTTTACTCCATAAAAATGATGCCTCCAAATTTTTAAAGAAAAAACAACAGCAGCTAATTCCAAATCATGTATAGGGTAATTTACCTCATGAGTTTTCAACTGTCGTGAAGCATAAGCAATTACCTGATCATTCTGCATTAGGACACAACCAAGTCCTTTCAATGAAGCATCACTGTATATAAAAAACTCACCATTCCTGGAAGGTAGTGCCAAAACTAGAGCATTCACCAATCTTCTTTTCAATTCTTGAAAACAATCATCACATTCTTTTGTCCAGATAAACTTAACACCCTTCCGAGTTAGCTTAGTCATTGGACTAGATAACCATGAAAAATTTCTAACAAACCTTCGGTAATAGCCCACCAAACCAAGGAAGCTACGAATCTCGGTTACATTTGTGGGTCTTGGCCATTCTTCCACAACTTTTGTTTTTGCAGGATCAACAGTTATTCCATCTTTAGAAACAATGTGACCAAGGAAAGAAATTTGTTGCAACCAAAACTCACACTTGTTGAATTTCCCATATAGTTTCTTTTCTTTTAAGGTTTTCAAGATAACCCTTAAATGTTTTTCATGCTCCTCTTTACTTTTAGAAAACACCAAAATATCATCAATGAAAACCACCACAAACTTATCCAGGAACTCATGGAAAATTCTATTCATTAAGTCCATGAATACAACAGGTTCATTGGTTAGCCCAAAAGGCATTACTACAAATTCATAATGGCCATATCTCGTATGGAACGCGATCTTCGGAATATCTGCCTCCTTTACCTTCAGCTGATGGTACCCCGATCTCAAGTCAATCTTTGAAAAAAACTGAGCTCCCTGGAGCTGATCAAACAAATCATCGATATGAGGCAAAGGATATTTGTTCTTAACAGTGATATTATTCAAGGCTCTATAATCAATGAAAATTCTCATAGAACCATCTTTCTTTTTAACAAATAAAACAGGAGCACCCCATGGTGATGTGCTAAGTCTAATGAAACCTTTCTCTAATAAATCTTGCAATTTCTCCTTCAACTCTAAAAGTTCAATTTGTGCCATTCGATAAGGGGATTTTGAAATTGGCTTAGCATCAGGAACTAAGTCAACAGTAAACTCAACTTCCCGATCTGGTATTATTCCAGGCAACTCATCAGGAAAAACATCAGGATACTCATTTACCACTGGCACATCATTAATCTGAACAGTTCCTTTATTTTCAACGACGTGTGCAAGGTAACATTCATTTCCATCTTTTACAAGTTTCTCGGCCTCTTGATATGTTATTAAAAGTAAGGGTTCATTCTTGTAAACAAACTGAAAGTATTTCTGAAAAGAAACTTCTTTAGCTCTACAGTCAATCTTAGCATGGTAAATAGAGAGTCAATCCATACCCAGGATAACATCAAACTCTACTAGAGGTAGAACAATAAGGTTTGCAAGTAGGTTCTTTCCACCGATAAGGATAAGAAGATTCTTATAAATTCTTTTTGCCTCAACATTCCCCCCAGGTGTTTTTACCAAAAGTTCAGGAGTCATTTCTTGAGATGGTATTCCCATTTTACTAGAAAAGGTTTCAGAGATGAAAGAATGTGTAGACCCCGAATCAAACAACACACTGGCATAATCTGAAAAAACAAACAAAGTACCTGATACAACTTTATTTGATGGCCCGACATCTGCTGAAGTAGTTGCAAAGGATTTCACCACCCCTTTTTGCTTGTATTCTAACTGCTTCTCATCACTCAAGCTCCTTGTCGGACACTCGTTTGCATAGTGACCCATCTCATTGCACTTATAACATTTCACTAACAGTAAATCAAATTTGTTCTTACCTTCACCTTGATCCTTTTCAGTGCAATCACGAGCCTTATGTCCCATCTTACCATATCGGTAGCACTTCCCAGAATTCAGAAGACATTCCCCAGCATGCCTTTTGCCACATTTATCACAAACTGGAAACTTAGTTCTCTTACCATCAGACTTTTTTGAAGAATTCTTACCTTTCTCCTGCCACCTCGGTCTCTTCTTCTGCTGGTTGTTATAGAAAACTTGGTCATCGGCAAACTCCATTTACACCTTCTTAGCACATCGAAAAAGCTTTTCATAACTTTTAAACTCATGAGAAGCTAATGCCCTTCGATATTTTGGCTTTAATCCTGAGTAAAAACAATTGATTTTACTATCAAGGTCCCGGATAAAATTTGGAGCATACCTTGCCAATCGAGTAAACCTTTCTTCATAGGCAGCCACTGAGTCTTCCTCTTGCCTCAATTCCAAGAATTTCTTTTCCATCCTAAGTCGAACAGCCTTAGGAAAATACTTCTCAAGAAACATACCTTTGAATTCATCCTAGTCAAGAGCATCAATCTCGTCGGCGTCCCTGATATTTTTAACCATAGACCACCATTGATCTTCTTCACCCTCCAAACGGTAAATAGCAAGACTAACCTTTTGATTGTTTAAACACCCCATGACATCAAAAATCTTCTCTAGTGCTTTAATCCACCCTTCAGCTAGCACAGGGTCAGATGATCCTCTGAATGATGGTGGATGTTTCCTCATGAAATGTTCCACCCCTGACATGTTCCTCTGCGGTTGATCTGGCTGATCTCGTGCATGGATACCACCGCCATTTATCGCTTGAGTCAACTACGCCATTACTGCAACAAACTATTTAGTTCCAATTCCGACCATTTCTGGATGCTGATTCGGAAGGTTATTTCCTTCTGTATGCCTTCCTAGCACTGCTTCCCTGTTTCCTCTATGGAAAACCATTCTGAACAAACTTGTCTTAGATGAAGCAACAAGGTAATCTTTAAATGCTATATCATTTTGAAAAAAATATTTTTGGATAATCATTTAATATAATTCTAACTCCTAAAGTTATCTAAACCTCCCTTTGATACCAACTATAAGGCCCCAGCCTTAAACCTTACTTAATCTTGAGTTATTACAAGATTACACATTGAGGATCTTTTCGGGTTTAGAGTTTTAGAGAATTAGATCATAAAACTTGCATTACATTCCACATATAAACAAAGGGGTTACATAAAGATAGTATTCTTCATTCCCATCGAAGAAAACATATTTAAAATAAAACATGGATTCATTCTTGACACTTCCTTGACACTATCATAATATCATGTACCTTTCCCTTGACCTGTGAAAACATTTCAAAAAAAACTTGGGATGAGCATAAAAAGCTCAGTATGGGTTATAAAAATATGGAAACGAAACATGGGTACATATGTACATAAGGATGAGATCATACTTTACCCATAAAATATAAGCACTTTAACATACCTCATCAAATCATGAATAAATCATAGAAATCATAAGACATAAAGGTAACTTGAGGCATTCATAACATTCTTACGTAGGGAGTAACCCTCTTGGTTACGTTTGGAATACCCATCACAGTATATTCCCTAAAATCTCTTCGGAGAAACCTTAACGTTTCACTCCTTCGCGTTACCCAATGAATTGGAGAGCTATAACGGGCTCACCCGCCCTTAGTTTATCATGGAACCACCTGTCTTCATAATAATGCCCAAGAACCATAACATAATCATATCACATAAAACATACATAAAGGAAACATAACATTTCCACATTTCAATCACGAGATATCAATACAACACATTGATATAATAAAAACATTATGAAAACCATTTTCAATACCAAAGTAAAACATGGTATTTATTTTTCGTTTAAAAAAAGTATGGCTTGTAGAGGAAGCCGAAACTCAAATAACGGTCACGACGGCGGAGAAGCCGTTGTCGCTGCATACGTACGACAAAAACATTCCCTTTTGTTGTTTAGTAAACGCTTTGTATAAAAAATATTCCTTTTGAATAAACGTAAAAGTCAAAGGGGTTTATACACCGTATAAAAGAAAGTTGTGTATAAAGTAAAATATGCCTCAATGAAAGGAGATTGAGACGAAGTCCCATACCTCGGGTCCGACTTGACTCGATCATTCTTTAATGTCCTGAATAATAAACCTGAGTTAATTTCTACTTGCTTAAGAACATTTTTCAATTTCATTATTCCTTTTATATCACTTATTACCATGTCATGAACACTATGTAATTATTTAAGTTAATAACAGTCGTTTTAACGATCATTAGTACTTGTGTCAAAAATAAGCCCTTTATAGTTACATGTTGTTCATGTATTTATTATATCCAGAATTGTATTCATGATATAGATATCATATATGTCATATATATCCAGTAAATACATGCATTCATAATATTACATAATCATTTAGAGGTAAGAAATGAAATGCACCGTTCATGGAGACGGTAAGCCGTACGTACGCATGAACGCTACTTTCATTTCTATTTCGTATTTTATAGAATGGAATCATAATGATATAAAGGTATATTATAATTCCAGTATAATATCATATATAATATCATAGTTCCATCCTTTATATGTCCCACAAATGGTATTTAACGAATCAAATCACTTTGAGGGGGCGGTAGTCCGCACTTCCTAAAATGAAGATATCGTGTTTACCCATAATGGAAACCATAAAGGTATGCCCAAAATGGAAAAAAAACAGAAGCTTAATGAAAACATAAACATATTATATATCATATATAAAAATAGTGACATCATAATGGCCACCTTTGAAGGTGTTAAATGAGTATTGAACAATCATCGTTTCGGGAGGCAGAATTTCGCCATCCATGGAAACCGTATGTTCTTTAACCATTTGATGTAGTTGTGTGAGAGTGTAGCTCAAATAAATCTTATAACAACATCCTAGTAAATTGAATATACTGGTGTTGTTACAAAAGAAGTAAATAAAAAGATTTTAGGGGGTTGGAGAAGCAAAATAAAACAAATGAACATGAGAGAATGAATTACCTTTAAAAGTGTAACTCCTTTTGATTTGAGCCTAAAGGCTTCCTTTGAAAGGATTATTCCCAAAGGAAATCCTCTAGGATGAGTATAGGGATGTGGAGAGAGTAAATGGTCATGGGTTGGCCGAGCCAAATTCTTGAGGAGTGTGTGAAATGAGGTAGAGGTGGGGGCCTTTTATAAGAGGAGAGGAGGGGCACTTTTGGAAAGTAAAGAAATATTACTTTATTTGAAAATGTGTTTCGGTTTTAAAAGGTTCCACATTGATATAATTCGTGGATAAGGTGATAAGGGTTCTAAATACACTCATACAATTGGTTTTGTCCATGTGTAGTTCATAGATTTTACATTTTCTTTCCATTTTATTTAAATCTTCAAATAATGATGTCATCGCTGCATCATTATTATGTCATAAATAATTTAATTTATTTAATGTCTAAAAATCATAAAAAAAATACTATGATGTAGGAAATCTTTTTAGCTTTCGAATGACTATTTATAATCAAATATCGGATCTTTATAACCCCATGTAACAATTGTTTTAGTAAAACATATTATGTTTGTGTCATTTTTACTTTTACATTAAATAAAAATTTATTTATGTCATTTCCCAACCAAAATGTCTCCATGGGGTCCCCAAGTTGACCCATGGCTTGTCTTGGTCGGTCATGACACAACCAATAAGGTTGGGACATGTATCTAGGTCATTTAATATTATTAAAGCATTATTTATACCTTAAACTACCCTAATTACCACTAATCGCGATTAAAAACTTAATAAGTTACTATTCACCAAAAAAAATATTTTAATCCCATTGAACCACATTTTACTTATTAATGACAACTATGTATGTCGGATTTTCAAAATTCAATACACATTAGTGGTAAACTTTCATTTAACTGAAAAATCAGTTTGCTTGATTACCACTTAGTGGTTTCACTATTCATCAAAAATTGAAGTTTTTCAGAAAATTACCAAAAATTCACCCTAAGCTATATTTGATATTCCAAATTAAAAAATGAAGTCTATTTTACAAAATTCAAATAATATAAGTCACATTAATTAATAAAATAATTAATTCCCGCTGCCAGAGCAAATAGCGTGTTTTTACAAAACAATAAGTATCAAAAGATTGACACCAGTTTAAGTCTAATTTCAAAGTGAAATTGATTCCAATGACCACCATTGGATAAAATGGTAAAAATATATTCTAATTTCACTTCAAAACCAATTCAAAACATAATCTAATCATATAAATAAATTAGATTAAAAAGAAGTTTTGATGTAAAATGCAGTATTTTTCACTATTCATTAAAAAATAAACATTGTCAGAAAAATACCAAAAATTCACACAAGGTAAATTTTGATGTCCCAATCATAAAGAATAAGTTTATTTTGACAAACATAGTTTATAAAAATTGTCAAAAGATAGATTCAAAAATGGTTTGCCATCGAAAGGCAGTAAAACAATCTTTTAAGAATATTAGTGTATTCCATGCATAAGATTGTATTTATTTTCATTTTAAGCCTCTATAACACTATCTTAATCATTAATAGACATAGATAAAAATATCTATTATTCATTACTTGGGATGTTACAAGTCATATATTTAATATAATATCATCTTATGCTTAAAAATGGTTTTGTTGAAAATATATTTTTTAGCATGATTTGCAGGTTAATTATTAAAATAAATTATCCCACTTATAGGAATTGAATTTTATAAAATGGATTCCATGTTTGGAATCATAATAGATAATATTAAATAATAATTTTATCTTAATATTTGGTAATAATTAATAGTAAACAATAAAAACTAATTATCATGGTTAAAGTAAAAACGAGTTTACCAATGTATTAATCTATAAAGATAAGTATAAAAATGACCTAAAACATTTATAAGATCTAATTTTTTTGTTTTGGTTTTACCTTATCATTTTTTCTTTGAATTTGATCTATTTTGGACCCATATTTCTAAGAAAGTGACATGAGATTATTGAAAAACATTGAAAAATTACAGGTGTGTCACTCACCTCAATTATAAAAGGGCACCACCTCCCCTCACTTATTCACACATATCAATACATTTATCTTGAAAAAAAATCTACCCAAATATATACCCAAAATCCTTATACACTTTATAGATATATGTTTATTCCTAAAATAAAAACATTGTGGTTATTATTTAGAAATCCAATGTAGGTTCTTCTAAGTGAAGGTAATTGTCTTCACTAAACTCTTTATTTTTACATCTTATTTTACCACCTTAAATTATGTCTTAAAATTTTAAATATAAACACACCATTATATAAAATATAATTATGTTTTATTTTGTTAATATAATAGTATTTATCCATATTATTCTTCATTAAATGGGAAACAGATCCATCACTCATGTGTGTGGTGGACTACCGCCTCGTGAACCAATGTAAATTGTTTCCCCAATCGGCTCATATGGATAGTCATAATGATGTAAATAATTAACATATATGATAAATATGACATGATATTAATTATATAATATTAATATATTATCCACTTCCTTACCCTTTCACCCATTAATAGAATGACATTGTCGCTCATGCATATGTACGACCTACCATCTTCACGAAAGGATGTGATTAATTTTCCATGTACAACTTCCAAGAATGGTAATAAAAAATTGTATAATGAATAAATGTGATATTTATAAAATTAATATATTTTTTATATGATGTATCCATATCCTATATAGAATAACTGAAACTTCCATGAAAAAACTTGTATAAGAAAATGAAGTAGTTAACCCTCGAAATAATGGTAATAACAAAATATTATAAATTATTAGGTTAAAAGATGATATAAATATATAATATATGATATTATAAATATTAATATGGGTCGTTAATAAATTAATAACAAGTCCAAAACCATTATACATGAGGTTAAATCACATTTAACTAAATATAAGTGTGAGGTAAGTGATTTCCCATTAATTTACACTCCATTGATACATATTTGTTATTATGAACCTATTTACATTTATGTGGTGTATATAATAAATTTTTATTGTGATTTAACATGAATACCTTTTTATTAATTAATATTATTTTTTCAATTAATGTATATTTTTTCAACGAGTTTCAATTTAAATGTTACCAAAGAGTTAGTAATTTGTTTTACAATCTCAATTTTTGGGATTTATATTATTTTCGCTGAAGGAAAAAAATCCTTATCAAACTCTATATATTTAAATATAATCTATGTTTTTAAGTAGGTTATGTCACACCCTGTGTTTTGTTTTAACTTTTTCATCTGATTCGTTTTTGGGACTCGGTTTTTCTCTTGCGAATCGAGTGTAACTGGTCTAAATTTTTGAGGTATTCCTTCCATTTATCTTTGGTATAGATTTTTCCCATTAGGTAGCCATTTATTTTTGGAGAAAAATAAGAAAACATGTGTTAATAAACCTGAGGTTTATGTTTGTTGCATGGTTAGTAGAAACCATTGGCCCCTGCCTAGGTAACGGTGCGGTAGGTTGGGTTTTTCAGACAGAAGCTACTGCACATCTTCCTCACGGTAAGGCAGGTCATGCAGACTAACTGTACAGTAGGTTCCTATTAGTGAGTGAGGTAAGCATGGCTTTTTTATGATTTGAAAACCCAAGAAATCTAATCGTGTTCCTGTCTAGGTCATTAAAAATTTTGAAATACTAGTTGTCTCTCTTTGGGATTTAATCGTAATCCTTCTCCTGCTCGACCCCATAGGATTTTCAACCATGGATTCCTCCACCAAGATCTTTTTGGATTCTTATTCACCTCTCCTTGGGTGGATTTTCCCTTGATTCATCAAGGAATCTCAATGTATGTGGTTCTTCCTCTTCTTGTTCACTCTTTTCTAGGGTTTCTTCTCTTCTACTTGGGGATTTAATATGGCTAGTGGGTTGGGTGGTATCGTTTGGGTTTAATATTAATTAGTAGGGTTCAATATTGATATTTTGGGTTGGATATATCCTTGATAGGGTTATATGGTGGTACGGTTGTGGTTTTACACCAATTTCTAGATGTTTCTATATTTGAGGTTAGTGGTTCGGTGGCCTAACATTTTTAGATTCTTCTATATACTTGTTTGTTTATTTAATCATGTTCTATAGTTTAATTGTGTGGTTCAAAATATATTTTTGGTGTGTTTTATCTTTCATTCATGATGAGATTGGATTTTCCAAAGGGTAAGGTTATGTTTGTGTATTTTTGGTTATGATATTTCTCAAAAATGGTTTTATGCCTTATGTAGAAGGTATGGAATGGTTTTAAAAGGCACTTATAGTGTAAACATGTTTCAAAGTTGTTTTCAATGGAAAAAATAGATTACTTTGGTATGTTGGATTTTGTTTTGAACCCTTAAATATGAATTTTAAATTGTTTAAATGATGAAAATTGTGAGTGATCTTGGTTTATGTGTGGATTTAAAAGGGGGATTGTCCCATAGAATTGGTTGATCAGTTATATGATTTTCTTATAGTTTTTAAAATAGGTATTTATTAATTGTGTAAGTTTTCATAAATGTATTTGAAAGTATTTTTTTGTGTGTGTAAAATGGAAAGTGTTTTGGTTTAGGGAAAATGAAAATTTCTCAGTATGTTTATAATGCTTGAAATGTGTATGTGAAAAATGGTGTTTTGTGTAACATGTGAAATGAGGGATTGAGCACAAGAGAATCCTGAGTATCTAGGTGGGCTGATTAGTTATAGTGCACAAGTAATTCAGAATTGGATTATCCCAGTTTAACTTAGTTGGATTGATGATTACAACACTGAATAAACATGTATACTGATTGGAGATCACTAGGGAATTGAAGTGTCCCCTCAGAGTAGCTTGTTCATGTGAAAGCTGATGGTTGTGGTTAACAAACCATATTTCACTGAGGTATAAGGTTTCAGTGTCCCACTCATGATAGATTACCCCTATAGATTTACCCATGGTTATATCTTGAGACTTATGAAATGTGGTACCATCTGTTGGTATACGATGGACCTTGAGTTCATTTTATCTTAATAAAATTTTGTCTTAATAAATTTTTCCTTTGAGATGTTACCTTTAAAAGTGTTTTATTTGAATGTGTCATGCTAAAAATTGACTTTCTTTAAAATGTTTCAAAGTATTTTATATAAATGAGTTTTTTAATTTTATTTTAATGTTATGTCATAGAATCTTTCTTTTAGGTGGCATTCTATTAGGATTTGTCTCACACCCTACATACACCTTTAGGTGTATGTAGACCTTGTTTGTTAGGAATAGTTAAAGGTAAGGTGTGTTATGTTGGTGGTCTGGGTTTTTAGATTTCCTCTCATATAGGTTTTGGTGACGTTAGCTTGTGGGTGATATCCCCCATTCCATATAGAGTACTTGGGTTATATTATCATTTTACTTTCCAATTTTATATCATAGGAGTTGGTTAAAGTGGTAAATGTTAAATATGAAAAAATTTATTCTATGTTTGGTTATATCTATTTATTTATGTATTATTTATATTTTGATGGTTATTTATGCTTATGTAAATGAGTAAAATAATTCCCAAAGAATAAAACTGATACCCAGGTACTAGTTTCTAATCTGTGGGGATTGCAAATGCCCTCCGGGTTAGGCCATGAACTAGGTCGGGTGTCTAGTTGGAAGGTGTTATGTCCTCATTTGTGACCAAATGTAATTAGAGGGAGGTTATGCTCTTTCTATATCATGTTATTTAGGGGGGAGTATTTTTATACCAGAAATAGGATTTTTGGGACTTAATGTTCGTATTATGTATTGGGTGCCTATCTACCACACCTCATGACAGGACTCGATTTTTCATGGGAATTCAGGTTTCTTTTGGTTTCTTTGGTTCCTGTAGGTAGTTTTGTGATTGGGAAATGAAAAGTGTGATGGTATAATGGTCTTTGTGAGGTCACAGGGCCTGGAAAGCTATGTGGAGCTGGGAGAATAGTCCTAGAATACACTTCGTGGTGGTATTATGATTGGTGTATGTTTTCCAATGATATGACCATGTCACCCACTGACACTAGTTTCATCTTGTGAAATTTTCTGTGTCTTCTTGGGTTCTGAAATTTGTTCAAAAAAATCATGCTTTGGAATTGTGAAAAGAAAAATTTTATATTGGAAATGGTTTTGTCTTGGGAAGATGGAAAATGGGTTTTCAAAACTATTTTGAAGGAATATTTAGAAAATTATGTTTTTATAATTTTATTTTTGAATAAATTGCCTTTGACAAGCTGTCAAACAAAATTTGAATAAGATGAACTTGAATTCTTAGATATGATCCATGGGATCTTAATTTTAGAAAAGCTAAAATGTTTTGGATTGATTTTTGAAAATTGAAATTATTTTCAATTTATTGGATAGTGAACTTTTGGAAAGTTTTTTAAATTTTTTAAATAGGATGTGAAATTGAGAAATTGAAGTGTGGGTTGGATTATAAGTGGAAAGGTTTTTTTTCGACCTGTGGTATTTTCATGAGTGATCACATGAATTGATATCTTTGGATGGTTAATGATGTGATATTATGGGTTCCTGGTTTAGAATTAGGACTTGAATGTGTAAGACTCTAAGAGATACCATTGGTGAGTGTGTAACCCACTAAGCTTAATTTCTTTTGCAAAGTAATTTTAAGATAAATTGTGATATTTTGATGGCCAATAGTTTTATGGTGTGTCTTATTATGATTTAGAAATGTTTCCCTTGAGGTGTTTTGATATTGATAACCCTTCATGACTAAATGGTGTTTTAAGTTTTAGTTATTGTCGATGAGTTGATTTTGAAATAATGGTTAGTGGATTCATTTTAGAAATGTTCTGGGAAGCCTTTGATTTGGTTATCTTTGTGTGTTCAGTGTTTGTTATGGTATTTTTTGGATGATGTACTAGTTTTATTAGGTCCTTAGTATTCTTTTTGATTAGTGTATTCCCCCATATATAATCTATAAATATTTTATGTTTGTCCACGAGTGATTCATCGATTGCAGACCCTCTAGTTGATCAATGAAAGACTTTCTCCTTGAGTTTTTCGGAAGTTAAATTATACTTTATTTTATGATATTGAGAATCCTTCCAAAGTGGAAGGGTGGATGTGGAACGTTGAGAGGTTCTTTATTTTCCTTGGGTTTTCTAAATTGTTAAAGGTGATGTTTTTCACCTTTATAATTTATGGTCCTATCTGGAAGCGACGAATAGAATTCCACTGAGAATAGTGTAAAGTTATTGAAGGCTGTTATTTTTATCTGTGGTCATAAAAGGCCATTGGATACTTTATCTATTTCTTCTAATAAAGGTATCATGATGTTAAATTAGTGTTTAAAATCTGATTATAAGAAGTTGTCATGCTCGTTTTTAGAAGTAGTGAGTTGTTTGGGGCTCGGTTAAAAGTCCCTTTCTTTATAATGCTTATTTATTGGTATTGTTCATGTTTGGTGGTGTTTTTTGGTGTCGTGTTTTATTTATAATGTAAAATTGAATATTGTGTAACCTTTTGATAAATAATATTTTAGAAAAAATGTGTTTTTCTCCCAGGAATTCTGGATTTCTTCATTAAAATTATAGGTTTCTTCAATGTCTTCTTTACTTATATTGTTTCTCATTCAAAGTGAAAAGTGATGATGCATGTTCATCTTATATGTCCTTTTTTGTGAAAGTTACATATTGTGGTGATTTAAGTTCTATGGAGTGTTGTGCTATTATTGTTATACTTGTAGTGTTGTGTGGTCACTCCTGAAACCAAAGTAAGTGTTCCAGTTGGATATATTCAATGCCTGACTATGAGGAAGGAGATGGTTCAAACATAAAGGCTCTATCCATAGGCCCTAGAGTGAATCATTCACTCAATTCGGAATCTTATAGGTGTGTGGGAACTTGGCCTATATTTTGTCTCCGGTTCTAGAATGGTGACAATTTAAATTCCTTGTGGTAGTTTCTTCACCTTGGGAAGTTTCCCTATTCAAAAAGGGTGTTGTGGACTTTTTTCTTTGTTTCAACCCATAAAGTATTATAATTATTCATTGGTTATAAGGACACACACTCATCTCTTTTGCTTGGGATTCTAGTGTTCGATATTTTTTGATGTAAATCATTTGTCAGTTCCACTTGTGTGATTTTTCCTATGAAATGGTTTCAGTTATGACATATCTCATGGGTGGGTACTTCCCTCGTCAAGTTTTCTTCTCTTAGTAGAGAGTTTTGTTGTGGCATGTTTGTTGGTCTAGGAAGTAAGCTCCTAATTTGGAAAATTTTGGGTTCCCATATCGGTATGTTCTAGTTGGTTGAGGTGGTTGGTTCTTATTGTGGATAGATTTATCGTGGGTCCCATTGGAATTTATCCAAGAGTAAAGTAGTGCCATTTTATTTCTAATTGTGGGGAGTCTTTTCCAACCTCCCCAAAGTTGATAATACAATTTAGTTTCTAGTGATATCTTGGAAATGGGTATCCTAATTTGGGGCTATCTAATTTGGAGTTCCTCTCTGGAGTAAATTTTTGGGTTGGAGTGCACCAAAAAGTTTGTTTAAGATGGGTTGTGGAAGTGTTTCTCAAGAGATGGTCTGAGTTCTTTTGTTATTTTAGGTAAATAGTGTGATTTGTTTTTCAAAATTTATAAATTTATCTTGGATTTAAAGGTTGTATTATTCAGTGGTGATAATTACCCTTCTTTTAATCGATCAACTGGACGTGTTTCATCTTTTGGGGGTAGAAGGCTTATGGTAGGGAGATCATTTGTCCCCCCGAATTCAAACTTGAAAACTTCATTTTTTGTTCGTGGTGTTCTTGTTTCCTTATCATGTGATTTTAGTTATAAATCTCCTTGATATATTCCAGAGTATAATTTTTTTTGGTTCAAACTTTGTTGTGGATTTTCTAGGGTTGAAAGTGTTATGGAATGGATAATTGTCACAGTCAAGTTTTTTTTATTTTTAGATCCAATTCATTTTTGGGAATCGATTTTTCTCATGAGAACTATGTTTGATGGATCTGAATTTTTTTTCTATTCTTTACATTTATATTTTGTCTGTATTTTTCACCTTGGGTGTCTATTATGTTTTGGAGAAAAATGAGAAAAAAAAATTTAATCATCCTGAGACACACGGTTGGTGTACAGTTAGTAGAAACGGGGAACCCCTACCCAAGTAACTGTGTGTTAGTTTGGGGTTTTTAGAAAGAAGCTATTTCAAAACATCCACATTGAAATTCATGCCATATAGACTAACCATGTAGTAGTCACCTCTTGAGTAGGGAAGGGAGCATGGTCCCCACACTGTTTGACAAATCATGTGGTCTAACCATGTGTCTATCCATGTCATTAAAATATCCAAAACACTAGTTGTGTCCTTTCGGGATTTAACACCAATCCCTCTCCCACTAGACCCCCATGGGATTTTCAACCCTGGGAACATCCTATAAGCTCTTCTAGGCTCCTTGGGCACCTCTCTATGGATGGATTTTAACCTGATTCTATAAGGAAACTACGTATAAGTGGTCCTTCCTCTTGTTCTTCCCTCTTTTATAGGGTTTCTTATCTTCTCTTTGGGGGCTTCATGTGGCTAGTGGGTTAGGTGGTAACTTTTAGGATGAATCTTAATTATTAAAGTTTTATATAGATGGTTTTGGTTGTATTTTTCTTTATTAGGGCCATGTGGTGGTGCGGCTGTAGTTTCGCACCAATTTCTAAATGTTTCTACGCTTGATGTAGGTGTTTCCATGCATTAACATTTTTAGATGCTTTTAATATGCTTGTTTTTGAATTTAATCATATTCTATATTTTAATTGTGTGGTTTGAAATATATTTTTTGGGGTGTTTTGGCATGCGTTCATGATAATAGTGGATTTTCAAAATTGTATGGTTTTTTTTGTATGTTTTATTATCATGTTTCTAAAAAAGAGTTTTATTCCTTGTGTGGATAGTTCGGAATGGGTTTTTAAAAGGACTTATAATGCAAGAATGTTTCAAAGTGGGTTTTCAATGGGAAAAATGGATGGATTTGGAATGTTGGATATTGTTTTCCACCCTTAAATATATATTGTAAATTATTTAAATGATGACAAATGTTTCAAAAATTATCTTGGTTTATGGGTGTATTTAAAAAATGGATTGGCCCATCAAATTGTTTTATCAATTTTTTTCTTTTCTTATGAATTTTCAAATAGGGATTTTTGAATTTTTTAAGTGATGGTAAATATATTTGAAATCATTTTTTGGTGTGTATAAAATAGAAAGTTGTTTGTTTTATGGAAAATGGTGATTTCATGATATGTTTATAATTCATGTCATGTGTATATGAAAAAATTTGTTTTGTATAACATGTGAAATAAGGGATTGAGCATAAGGGAATCCCATGTATCTTTCTTGGATGACTAGTTCTAGTATTCTAGTGATTCATAAGTGGATTATCCCATTTTCACTTAGTTGGATTGATGATTACAACACAAACTAAAATAGAAAGTGGTTTGGTTTATGGAAAATGGTGATTTCATGATATGTTTATAATTCATGGCATGTGTATGTGAAAAAATTTGTTTTGTGTAACATGTAAAATGAGGGATTGAGCACAAGGGAATCCCATGTATCTTGCTTGGATGACTAGTTCTAGTATTCTAGTGATTCAGAAGTGGCTTATCCCATTTTCACTTAGCTGGATTGATGATTACAACACACACTAAACATGTATCATGATTGGATACCACTAGGCCATTAGGGTGTCCCCTCCTAGTGGCTCATGCATGAGAAATCTTATGTTCATGGTAACTATACCACATTTCATAAAGGTATGTGGTTATAGTATCTCACTCAAGCAAGATTACCCCTAGGGATTTACCCATGGTTTTCTCTTGAGACATATGAAATTTGGTACCATCTTTCGGTATACGGTGGACATTGAGTTCATTTCATCATAAAGAAATTTTATATTAATAAATATTTCCTTTTTAATTTTACCTTTAAATATGTTTTCTTTGAAATTTTCATGCTTAAAATGATATTTATTTTAAAAAAATCTTTGAAATGTTTCAATGGATTTTACAAAAAATGGGCATGTTAATTTTCTTTTTATGTTATAGCATAGAATATGTCTTTTGGGTAGAATCCTACTAAATTTTTTCTCATGCCATACTTATACATTTTTGTGTATGTAGACCTTTATTGTTTGGGTAGGTATATTAAATGTGTGTTTTGTTGTTGGTTAAAGTTGTGAGAGTTCCTCTCATGCAGGTTTTGGTGGTGGTGGTTGCTTGAGGTTGATTTCCCCCTTATCATATGGAGTTATTGGGTTATTTTATCATTTTATTTTCCATTATTATATCTTGGGTGCTGGGAAAAGTTGTAAATGTTAAATCTTCAAATTTTTATGCCATATTTGGTTATGTCTATTCAGTGATGTCTTATTTATATTTTTTTGGTTATTTATTCTTATCTAAATGGGTTAAATCATCCCCAAATAATAATATTGATACCTGGACACTAGTTTCCAGCTAAAGGGGATCGGGAACACCCTTTAGGACATGCCATGAACCAGGTCAGGTGTTCTGTTAGATGCTGCTCCAGCTTGATTTATAATAGGTTCCATATTTTCTTTTAACTTCTTCTCTATTTGGTACTTGAATCAAGAAAATAAATGTTAAAAAAACTGATTTAATTTCTCTTTAAATCTACTATATTATTCTTTAATGTTCATATTTTAAAAAAAAATAGAAAATCCATTTTATTTAATCAAAGGATTTGTTAAGGAAATTTTATATTATCCAAGACTTTTTAAAATGTTTTAAAATGAATCTTTCTAATGTTTTAAATAATGTACATTTTCAACTTTATTTACAAAAATTCAGAAGGAATGTTTTCTTTTAATATATATAATGATAACAGACTTCCTTTTCTCCATAGCCATTTTATGATAGTTATCTTCTTATACACATATTAAATGGTTTTAAAAAGAAAAATATTTTATGAAATCTTATTTTAATATTTCACTTACATTCCTTTTATTATTCTAAAGGATATGATACTATTACAAAACATGCACTTCTAATGAATCCATGGTCAACTAATATCTCTTTTTAATTTTATGGTCATTGAATTTTTCCTAAAACATTCAATTTATTGTTATAATTAGACACTAAATTTCACTTGAATATCTATATTCTTTATCATTGATATATTTATTGCTAAAAAGTATGTCATTTCTATATATGGTGTTTTAAATTGAAATTTATTTCAGTCACTGGGGAAATAATTATGTTCTATATTCTTTATTCAATATGAACATTTATTGATAAGGAATATTATTTATAAATTTAATTGATCATTCAATATATGAGGAATGTAATGGACTTGTAGTGACGAGAGGGGCCCATTTATAGATATCCTCTCGATGCATCAATGGGTCTCATGAGACAAATTAGTTGTCCAAATTAAATGTGTTTTTTGTGTATACCTACCTATACTTTTAGAGTGTCTTGACATAATGTCTACAATGTATATATATCATGATATCTAAGATCAGGATGTCCAATATTAAGCATTTCCTTTATTGATAATTTGGATATTGTTATCCATCATATTTTTTATGTGATATTATCAATGGATTGATTTCATGCTCACGTAAAAACTAGAAAATTTACCTATATCCAAAGTCCAAAACTCCTATTATAATGGTAAAATTATGGTTATAGCTTATATCAACTATTCATGTAACTGTGGATCCTATTTCCATACATATATCTCTAATTTTTAACCATATTTTAAAAAGTCTATAGCCATGGTTTCCATCATGTCACTATAGTTATATCCATGGTTATACATCGTGGAAATAAACCTATTTCCACGGTTTCCCAATAGTAGAAATAGCCATATCAGTTTTCCACTATAGATATAACCCTTTTAAAACATCGCTATTGGATTCTAAAAATATGTTTCCAGTGAAATTTGAATCATATACCTCCACAATAGAAAACTAGACACTTTAACACTACTCTACAAACAATTGTTGGTTAGTATATATATATATATATATATATATTATATTATTATATATATATTAATATATATATATATTTATAAACCATGGAAATATCCCTAAAACCATGGGAATAACATTCCCCATATATTTTTCATGGGAAATGTTTTCCCCCTGTTCTTATACGAGAAAACAATAGCCACAATTTATAATGACCATGGATATAGTTAGACTCTATAGACATAGTTTTAGAAAACCCTGGCGATAGAGAGAACAGATGGTTATAGCTAGGAGTTTCAAAAACTGTGGATATTGGGTGATCTATAGACATGGTGTTTAGATAACTGTGGATATATGGATTTTTTTAGTAGTGTTTTATGGATTAAATGAAAAAAAATTCAATTATTTAACTTTTCATATTTAATATGAATTATCTAATATTAATAGCCTCTATTGTATGTAATCCTTACTTGTGATTTTATCTCAACCTTATTTTATTTCCCTTCCCTTGGATATGAAGAATGATTCATTGAATGAGTTCAAGGAAACTAAATGTTTTTCATTATGTTGTACTATATTTTATCCCCAAAGTAAAATGGGTATCATATATGTATCTATATCTTTAGGAATACTAAATTTTTCGGTCCTTCAGGAGTAGACCCCTTGTATATATGAAAATGTAATAAAATAACTACTAGTTATAGGTTTCGGGATTCAAGGTTGTTACAACTACCTTTAAAATATTTAATTTATAGTCTGAATTAGTTAATTGTAATATATATCATTTTTAACTTTTAGAAGAAAAGTTAAAACTTTATATAAATATCTTGTAAAACTGCTCTTGTTAATTTAAAAACCATGTTTCTTTTATTTTTAATAAAACAAAATACATAGTTTTTAAAAGAAGAAGGAATAATGTGATAAAAAACATCACTAATAGTAATCACTATAGTAAAATCCTAGTAGTAAAAATTAAGTATTAAAATAGGCCTCAAACTAAGATTTAATATCCTTAGATACCAAAATCACCAAATAAACACCAAAGACAATGACCAAATAAACACAAAATAATTAGAAACCCTAAACCAAACTATAGAAAGGGTTACCTTGATATAGATGATTTGTGGGGGTGAAAAAAGTCCCTCTCGGGACCTTCCCGACAATTGGTAATCAAAAAATCCAAAACTGGAACACACAATTCAATATAATTTAAATCTAAAAATAATTCCTTGATTCCACTGAAAATATACTAGTTCACTACCTTCTACTCATTGGTATGAATCAAAAATCACTAAATATATGTAAATACAATCAGTATTAGATGAGTTATTTAAGAGAGATGTTGGAATAAAATGAGAGATATTTTGTGATGTGAAGGATAGAGGGGGGATGAGAGGAAGGGGGAGTACCCCCTATACGCCCCCTAAATGATCCATATATCCTCACACATCCCTTTTCCTTATTTTTTTATTTTCTTATTTTTCAAATTTTCTTTTAATTACCTTTTATTATTTTTCATCATGCCCTTATATAGCACCTGTGGAATTCTCCCCAATTTTTTTTAACACCACTTATCATCTGCACAAGACCCCCCCTACCCCACCCCACATACCACATTAATTTATTTCCTTTTTTTATTATCCTTTAAACTAACTAGTTACACATTAAAAAATAATAATACCTCATTATTATTACTGAATTAGTAATATTTTTTTGAAAACTCATATATATATATATATATATATTATCAAACATATATATATATATATTAGAAAACAAATATGTGTGTGTGTAAACATACACACACACAAAAACTTTCCTAGATATATATGTGTATATATATAAAAAAACTATACTTTTATTTTTTCAATTATAACTATAATCATGTTCAGTTAAATATTTTAAAATATTTGATAAATCCAATATCGTCATATTAAAAATTAAAATTAACAATTTATTAAATTCAAAAAAAAATATAATAATATTAGTTAACACACACTTAAATTTCTAGTTTTTTATACAAATAATAATATTTATATTTTGTTTTCAATCTCACAAAGATTTTTTATGTATAATAAAAAAATTAATCAATTTAAAAGACTCTAAATTATACTTCAAATTATATCAGATTCATATACTTTATGTTAAAATAAAAATTGTAGCCCAAAAATTAAAAATTCTTAAGACTGCCACTAACCCAAAATGATATAGTTCTTTACAGTAAGCATTATTTCATACAATGTAAGGATGATCAGGAAAATGAGTCGTCATCACCTTTGTAAGTATAAATTGTGATCTTTTTAAGCTTCATCTTCTTTATTTAAGGATCATTCATTAGTGAAAATTCTAGAATACAAAAAACTAAAATAATAATTTTTCTTGATTTAATTATTCTAAAGGAAATGTTAAGTGGGATTATTCCAAAGATCTTAATTCAAGTTATAAATATCATGGTTTTATATTTATCTATGATTCAAGATTTAATGAGATGAGAGGAACACTAATCTATTTATATGAGATTGTCAAATGAGCATATTTGAAAATCTATTTTGGTGATCAAAATAGAGGAAATTGTTGAAAAAAATCAAATGATACATACACTAATCTTCATTATTCTAAACATCACAAAATGAAATGTGATCTAATTATACTTATGTGATAATAATATACTTGATTTTAGTGATAACAATACCTAGGATTGATGAATTATATATAATATTATTAATCTTTAAATGATGAAATTATAGATTATACAAATAAAGAAAATAAATCAGAAAAAACTAATTTTATTAAGAATAATTAAAAATAAAAAAAATTATTCAAGATGAATTTATGAGAAAGATTATCTTAAAACTGATATCATGCTAAGATTAATTTTAAAAAAATAAATTAATTTGAATGGATTAAAGTTCCATGATAATATATTCTAAAGGAAATATATTATGTTGATTTTTTCACTAATTATCATTATGTTCAATACCACAAACCCATTTTTTATTCATGATCAAAAATATGTGATGTTTTATAAAATGATAATATAATATTATAGGTCCAATGTAGTGGTTGTACTAATTTCTTAAAAGTTATCATTCCATGGAGAAGAATCCACACTACAAGTGCTATTGTAGTATAATTTTAATATAGTGGTAATTATTTTTTTTGTAGATTTTTATGGGATGGAGAAAAATAAATGAAGTCTCTTGAGGGTGTTGGGATATTTGGAAGTCTTATTGGGTTTAGAAAAAGTGAAAAAGATAATAAAATATAATAAAAGGGTATTGCGGTAATTTTACAAAGGAAACCCATTTTATAAAAAGAAAAAAAATAATAGAAATAGAAGAAAATGGTACTCTAGTGATTTTACTAGGGATGTCCATTGAATAAAAAGATAACACTTGATATCATGGTAGACACCCACATATTTAAAAGTTATGAAAAATAGAAATGGTGTTCATGGAACTGAGATCTTTGATAATATTTTCTATAATAGAAATAAAACAAATTATAGTGACCAAAATATAATGGCCCAAAATTTTCATACACAGATATTAGATATTTTTTATGAATATAAATTAAATAAAATAACAAGTGCACTCCAAAACCATATAGGTATAGTGTTTTTAGAAACATGGAATCATAAACAACTGGTTCATAAAATATCTATATAGTCCCCCGCTAATTTCTTCATAACTAGAACCCTTTTTACATAGCATACTTAATACCTTCATTAACATAATGGGGAAAATAAAATTAATAAATGGTGTTCTTAGATTCTCAATAAGGTAAAATAAGGTATATAAAAATTATTTCATAATAATAATATGAGAATAAGGGTATAATATCATGAACACAACATTTGGAAATTATACCCTCAATATCAAAGATCATAATCTTGAATGATGGAATAAATCTTATCAGTTCATAATATATGAATCATAAAGAAACCAAATGACATTATCCATGAGAATATATTATTAGAATAAGACATATAATTTGTGGCATACACATAATCATATAAAATCATTTTCATATTATTAAAGTCTCACTTCCAAGACTACCATAGTGGAAAAGGTACATTATTGAACTGGGTTCACTCCACATTATAGCCTTGTATTACTTAACCAACATTAATTTCAATTCCAACCCAATATTAATGAACTTGTTTCACTTTCTATTCCAGCCCAATATTATTTAACCAGGTTTATTTCTCATTCTAGCCATGTATTACTTAACCGAGTTCACTTTACATTCTAATCTGATATATCTCATGAGATATAAATCATTACTTAATTCATTAGAGGTAGATATAGGTCCCACCCATCTAGTAATGAAAACCATACATATTTTTCCACATAAACATAAATCATTCTTTAATCATAAAAAATGAAATGAAATGGGTTTCCTAAACATTTTATCATTTCATGACCCATGGAAAAGTAACATAATTTATAAACATCGTGCTATAAGAAAAATAAAACATCCAGAGAAATAATAAGGATGGTACACTTGGATCATACCCCCATTAGTATATAATTAATATCAAATGATGTTTTCTTATATGTAATATTTTTTTAATGTTCACTTAAAATAATTATTGAGGAAAATATCCCTTCTCTTTTGAAAGCATTTTTTTAAAGTCATTCACTTACAATAGAAATAAGTTTATTTGAAAAGAGCCTTGGAATACTATATACAAATCCTAAAAACATAAATTCCTCATGAAATTATTGAAATCAACTAATGTTGTTTAAGTTAATAAAACCTTCACATTGACTTTTTAAAAAAGTTACATTAAAATAGTATTTTTAAATAAAGTCCGTTAAAAATAATTTTGAAGTGATCTTTAAGAATTAATTTTGTGTATTAGATATTATTCAATATAAAACAATTTGTAATAGAATATAATATAATCAATATTAATTTCACACATAATCATATTATGACATGATCAATGAAGTAGAAGTTTAACTCAAAGAAACGAAATTGAGTTAAAAATTCCCTTACCACAAGTCTTTCCTTTCTTTGTTCAAGTTAAAACCTACTATATAATAATTAATTAATTAATATTGATTTATTCTATAAACATAATTTTATCATACCATTAATTATTCATTTAAAACATCTTATCACCCATAAATTAACAATTTTTCATTAAAATCACTATTTTGGGTGATAAGTGCTTCTTTTCCAAGCATGATTCAGTTTGGAAGTCTTGGTCCTTAAACATCGATCTTTGAACCATAATTTAAATATTTTTTATCACGGTATAAATATCATATATAAAAATTTTATTCATATTTATAATCATTAATATTAATTATATATATATAAATATATATTAATTACACCATTCGTGGAGACAGTGGGTCATACGTAAGCATAAATGTTGTTTTCATTTTTCTATTGATGGGATGAAGGAAAGGTAAATAATAATTAATATTTAAAAAATAATTAATATATCATATTTATCATATATATTGATTAAAAACACCATATTACTCATCCATAATAGATTATGATGAAAAATTAATTGTATTGCTATGTGGAAATGGTAAGTCGTATGTACACACGAGCGATACTTTCACTTATTACTTGATGGTAAAAACGGTGTATAATGGTTTTTTCATACTCATAATTAAATTTAATATTATTTATTAAACTGAATGTTTAATTTTATGATAAACATATTAAATTTAGTGGAGGTAAGGAATACTAGAAAAAGAAAGTGATCGGTTAGAGAGATTACCTCTTCTTCAAACTGTCTCCTTTCAATTTCCTCTAAATAGAACTAGATTGGTATTTTGTGAAGAAAATAACCTCTATAAGGTGTCTAGGATGTTTTATAAGAGAAATATTTAGATTATGGTCAAGTTATAAGGCTCATTGTAGTGTAAATAAGTGAGGGTGGAGGCATCCTTTTATAACTGAGGTGAGGGAAACTTTTTGAAATTCAAAAAAGATTAAATTATAATAAATTAATATTCTATATAATTACCACAAAATTTAAATGGATTCTAAGATAATTTATTATAAGGTTAAAATCTCAATAAATAATATAATTTAAACTTTTTATTATTATTTTTAACCTTATCATTTTGATTAACCCTTTGTTAACCGATTTTAACTTTTACTACAGTAACAACATTTTTTAATATTAAAAGGATGAAATTCTTCCTTATAAAGTGAAAATTAGACCACAAATATACAATTTATGATATTTTCAACCATAAATTATCTATTTTTTCATTATTTAATTTTTTTTATTTTTAAAAATATTTAATAAATTATTATTTTCATAAAATATCATTAGCATCAATTGTTACACTATTCATTACATTAGCTTTAGAAAAACAAAGAAAACAATATAACTTCAAAATAAATAATTTAATGAACCTATTATATGTCATAATAAACTATAAAATTTGTGAAACACCTTAATTAATTCAAATTTTAATTATTTTGATATTTTTAATATCATTTATTTGATTTTTATTTAATTGAATAATTATTCCATTGTTGTTATATAGACATTTAGGGTAATTATTTAAATATTAAAAATTATAAATAAATTAAATAGATTAATATAAATATTTTATATTTACAACTAAAATTTATAGTTGATGATATCTTTTGGTTATCCCCATATTATAAATATTATACTTATTAAAAATAAGAGTACGACATTTTGTCACTTTTATTGAATTTAATAATATCATTTTCATTTTCATGGAAAAAGTGACCAATAAATAAATAAATTTAGAACCTTAAGTATTAATTGTATAATTTAATTCATCCAATACTAAATAGGATAAAAAATTATTCCATATCACTTATTCTTAATCCAAATTAACTCATGTTATCGTTTACTGAGGTAATAAATTTTACCTCAATTACTTTTCATATTGACAAAAAATAAAAGCAGAATAATTAAAAAGTTTGAAACTAAGTATTATAAATATGTAATTAGTTTTATCTAATTGAAAAAAATATTTTTTATAATTTAATTTAAAATTAAACCGAGAAAACATAGTGAAAAAAAGTTTTTCGGAAAAATTCCTTTTTTAAATATAAAATGTTTTATACAAAATTCAATTATAAAATACATTTCAAAACCCATTAATCGTTTATTTTAAATAAAATTGAACTAATTAAAATTAAAAACTAATCAAAAACTTAATTTATCTTATACAAACATGAAAAGAATATATAGATTTTTATAAAAAATAGTATTTTCATTATTCCTTGAAAATAAATGTTTTTTCACATT
The DNA here is from genome assembly GCA_963277665.1 of Viscum album. NCBI lineage: Eukaryota > Viridiplantae > Streptophyta > Magnoliopsida > Santalales > Viscaceae > Viscum > Viscum album. Next base: position 1,003,177,356 of record OY728119.1, on the reverse strand, counting down.
ATTATCAATAAAATCATCTTAAGGTAATTTTCAATTTTTGAATTAATAAAATGAATTTAATTTTTTAAGATAAATTTTCTTCAACTTCTATAAATTATTATTCTCTCCTCAAAAGAGAAAAAAACTAATTTTTGAACAAAAACGTATTTTTGAAGAATAAAATGAATTTACTAAAAATTTTATGACAATTCATAAGAACATACCAATACATTAATATTGATTTGGACCTTTATATTTATTTAAAAAATTATTTATTCTTATTCATTCCCACCAATTTAATTTTTATTTTATATTGGACATATAATATTTTTAATAATATTTCACAACTAATCTAAACTTGTTGTTGCATGAAACACAAGCTATCAAAGAAAAAATTGTTTTAAAAAATCTATTTCATAAAAATCTTGGTTAGTTATATTATATACCCCTTAAAATGAATTTCAACATCAAAATTCAACACTTTGGTATCAACGACTAAGGATACTTCTTCCTCATTAATAAAATATTATTTCCATAAAATATCATTAGTTTCAATTTTGACACTATTCATTACTTTAACTTTAATAAAATCAATACAATAAGATATATTCAAAAATAATAATTTAATACACCTATAAAATTTCATCATAGTATTGAAAATTATTGTAACACCTTAAGTAATTCAAATTATATTTATTTAAATATTTTTAATATCATTTATTTTATTTTTCATTTAATTGAATAATTATAGCATCATAATTGTCTAGGCATTTAGGGTAATTATTTAACTCTTAAAAATTATAAATAAATTACCATGATAAATATAAATATATCATCTTTCCTAATAATATTTAAAGCTGATAATATCTTTGGGTTAACCTCATATTAAAAACATTATACTTCTTAAAAATAATAGTGTGACATTTTGTCACATTCATTGATTTTAAAAATATCTAAGTCATTTTTATAGACAGGTTTTCATTAAATATATAAATTTCTAACCATAATTTTATACGGTAAAATTTATGTCATAAAATAAAAAATAGGATGAAAAAATATATACTTATCACTAATTTTAAATTCATATTAACTTTTTCCCCTTTACCAATATAATAAATATTACCATAGTTACTATTCATATTGACTAATGATAAAGGAGGCGTAATTAAAAAATTTTAAACTCTTGATTATAAATAAATTATTTACTTTATCTAATTTAAAAAACATTTTTACAGAATTAAAATTAAAATTAAAGTGGTAAAAGTCAATAAAAAATAGTGGCTCAAAAAAATGTCCTTTTTAAATATAAAATGGTTTTATACTAAATTAATGTATAAAATCCATTTCAAAACCTATTATTGGATTATTTAAAATTATAATTAACTAATTAAAATTTTAAACTAATTAAAAAAATTACCTTGTGAAAACATTAATCAAAGATATAATTTTCAATAGAAATTAGTATTTTCTATACTCATTGAAAAATAATTTTTCAAAAAATACTATTAATAAAATAATTTTATGATAATTTTTAAATTATTAATTCAAAAAAATAAAATTAATTTTGTCAAATAAATTTTATATAAATTAATATTCTCTCATAAAAATAAGAAAAACTCATTTTTTAAGAAAAACATATTTTTGAAGAATAAAATGATTTTACTAAATATTGTGTGCCATTTCTTAAGAACTTACCAATAAATTCTTATTGAATATGTCATTTATATTTATTAAAAACATTATTTATTACTAATCAATCCCACTTATTTAATAGATAGGTTATAATGGACATATAATATTTTAATAACATTTCATGTTTTGTTTAAAGTTGGTGTTTCATACAATGCAAGCTATCAAATAAATAAAATTATTTTAAAAAATATATTGTATACGAATATCAGGGTTTTACACTTCTTATAAAATAAAATATAGAGTGAGATAAAGAAGTTTAGAATAGAGGAGAAATGGGAAAACCTATAAAGACCTCAAAGAAGAGGAAGCATATCGATATAGTTCAATATTTGTAGGCATATATTTTTAATCAAATAAGAAAAGGAGGAAGATTAATTTAACCATTAATCTATGTTTAAATCAAGTCAGACGAAGTTGAAGGATGGATAATAAAAAGAGTTTGGTTATTAACAGATTTACTAGGATAATTTTTATTGTAGAACCAATGATAAAAAAATAATAATAATAGAGTGATAAGTCTGACATGCATATAACATAATTGATCTATCTTAGGTTATTGAATACCTTGACATTTGAGTAAGAGAATCCTACCAGTAGATTTTATAAAATATTTGGGAGTTTAGTTGAAACAATATACCTAGTTGTATGAAATTACTAGTTAATATATAAATAAAATCTAAGATACTAGTATTATGAGGAATGTGTTATAATTCAGATGATGTTGTGACATCCTAAGATAAAAAAAGATCTTCTTCAGTAGTTAAAATTTTATAGACCAGTCAAGAGACTGAAGTTCAGTGGGATATTATAAGTACAATGAGATTTTATACTTATAAATGGTTACAAGATGATACTTGGAATCCTATGATTTATAGGGAAAACACTTGGGTATAGGTTTATCCCTTACCAACCCACAATAATTGATCATAACATTATTAGTGGAAACTCAATGTCCTAATATAATAACAATAAATAGTTTGGAGTAGGTTTCCTACATAAGGGACAAACCTTGTAAAAACATCATGTGTTAGTATCTTTCTATATTCTATATTTTATGTAGTATTATGGGTTTGATTAAACATTAATAGTTCTATTGATATCATAATAGGTATCATTGGATCAAAGAACGGTGTTAATTCTTAAAAGAGAATTTGGAATTTAGTAAAAGAATTTATCCCACCAAATTCACCCCCCTCTGGTGTCATTATTATTCCACTAGTAATCACAAGTGGTATTAGAGCTAAATAGGTTCCATCTGGTTTGATCTATTTTAAAGACCCTATATAATTTTTTAGAATATATGATGTGAAAATTGTAAATTATTTTAGAAGATAATCCATAATAAAAATTAGATTTCATCCCTGTTAAAGAAGAATCGGTGGTGTCTACCAAAAATTTATAAAATTAGAAGAAAATATATTTTTAAAAGTATAAAAATAATATATTAAATAAAATGAGGATAAAAAACTGAATGAAGGTTCCCAGAGTGGTAAATTTCTTGAAAAATATTGTGAATATTTTTCCTATGATAATTCATGTTCAATCTATGAGGAATATGAGTTCAATGAATCACTAAGTAATTTTTATTCGGAAATCATAAACTATATAAATATTGTCACTATTAAAGTTATGACATATATATTTCCTTACATCAAAGGGATACTGGATGAAAATAATAGTTTGAACCAGAAGATAATGAAATAAAAGATTCATTATATAAAAGTATAAGCATCTATAACACTCTCAAAAAATTAATAAATCCAAGGATGAGTTTTTTCCACCTTACAATAAAATGGTTTCTTTTGTTGAGAAATAATTGCATAGTTTTTTTTGAGAAATATAACTTTTGAGGAATTTTTAAAAAAAGTGATCATTTCACTATATAAATAAACAATTTCATTATGAATGTCATGGATTACCAATAGAAAGTGAACGAAAAGAAAAGAGAAAGAAAAATTAAATTTATTTACCATAGGTAAGAAAGGTTTGTGAGGATTTGATGAAGATGCTGAATAAGTATTGTGAAGAAAGGATGAAAGAAATTTAATATTAGAATTGAATATTTAGTCAAAAATGTCTATTATTCGACGTGAAAATGAAAAATTGATAAAAAATTTAATATGGATTTTGACAACCAGTTTAGAAAAGAAGAGCTACTATAAAAAAACTAAAGATATTATTTATTATAAAAATTGTCATATTAGTGTAAGGAAATTATTGAGATCATCAATTAATCACTCCACTACATTCTCTTAAAAAAATTTGTCCCAAATCCCTGATAAAGTTGGTTTAATTGAATCCATTTTAATTATTTTTGTTTGTGTAAATTAAAAATTTTTATAAGTATAGATTGATAAAAATGATAAAATACAAATTATATCATCAAGATTGGTAGTATTAATTTCCATGAAAACAATCTCCCAATAATAAGCACAAAATAGTGGGTTTTAAACCTAAAAATAACAAGGATATAAATCTGGACAAATTGAACCTAAAGAAAAAGAATGAGGTTTCTTCCATTATTATTGTTATTGGACATTTGAGCCTTGGTCCATAGAGTGATGTAATAATATATTAGTAAATGGTTATATAGAATTCTTTTAGTAAGGTGGTAAAAGATGAAATTCATTAAAGTCCTGGCAGAAAAATAATACTTCATTGAAGAGGATAAATTTGAATTCTAAGAACATATTTTAAATATTATAGGGATTTTTTTATTTTATAAATATATATATTTTCGTAGTTATAATGAGTATCGGCATGTACCATCTATGAATGATTCATTTTTATCTAAAAATAGAAGACCAGAATAGTTGATCCAATAAAAGAGAAATGAAATTATGTCTTCCTTGTAGAGAAAACTAAAGAAGAAAGATAGACTAGATTCTCCCAATAAGAATGAAAAGAAATCTGAAAATGATTTTCAAACTAAGAGAAGATGTTTATATTGTGTTCGGTGTGTCCAAATTGTGGACCATTATAATATGGCCATGAATGTAAAACCCTTACCCCAATGGATTGGATTTATTGAGACAAGAATGATTCTAAACATGGGTGAATCCCCTAAACACCAAAGGTAGGCTATAAATTCAAAGGTTATATGAAGTCAATCAATGATTATTTACCATTTTTATATTGTTTCTCTTATAATGACAAACATAAGATGTATCTACAATATAATTCATGAATGAAAAAAAAAAGACAAACACTCATAACATAATAACAACTAATCTAAATAGTAGTATATAGAAATGTACACAACATAAGTATCTAAGATTTAAAACTCCTCAAGGCATCAAAGTTCAACTGATGGAACAACATCAGACTCTATCCTATGGTTGCATCAATGATACAAACTCCAAATTCAACAACTACTACATCAAGGTGATCCGCTAGAGAAATAAGACAGTATACCCTTATATGTATCATTATGAACAATGTCTACCTACATAACAAACTATATATATATATGGGTGAGTATACAACCAGGTAGATAATCCCTAAAAGGTTTCCCACAAACACCACTACGATAAGAAAAATTTATCTTGCAATAATAATGAAAATAATAATGAGAAAATATATTCCAAGTAAATAATCACCAATATCTGGTGAAATAACTATAATCCCATCCAATGAACACATCACTCAATGAAAACCCCCATCAAACATGTCCTATTAACAACCTAGAATTTTTTATGGAATCTCATCCCCCTTGAACTAATTGGTCACTTGGAGGTACAATCATGTATTCCAACAAAACAGTACTGGTAACCAGGTTCATACAAACAATTCCCTATGTAAATGTATAATTAACACATGCCAAAAAAATCTTCAGATCATTCCAATACAATTTTAACTTCTCAATGTATGAAAACCAAGACATCATTTACATTTTTATAAAATATGTTTTGGAATTCAATTATTGGTTTTCTTTGAAAACCATGTTTTATCAAAATAGTTTTCATTTAGAAATAATCAATAATTATTATAACTCAAAATAAAATATCTGTAAATAAAGGTGTTAAAATATTTCTTCTTATTAGTTTATAAATAATGATTAATAAAACACCTAACTCAAATCTACTTAACTTGAGGAAAACAGAGGAAATAAATCAGAAAGATGAGAACTATCCCAATATTTCACCAATAGACCAATGGTGTTAAATCCTTAAATTAAAAATAAGGAATAATTATTTTCAAGGAATTAATTTGTATAATAATATATTTAAATATCCCCTAGAATATTACCAATTATTTCCCTTTTTAATGTGTCTATTCACCACAAACATGTCGGTCATTTCAGTTATTTTAAATGAATTGGTGATTCTATCCAAACCTTGGTCCCCAATGTGGTGCATTATTGTAATCCATTTCAAACATATATCACAAGGATGGCCCTATATAACCTCGAAAACATAGTTAATCTTACCTCATTGTTTTGGTTATCCCTATTTTTCATAGGTTAATCACCTCGTGAGATATCCCCACTACAATGGTGTAGGGAACCCATTCTCTCCATTTAAAACTCCCTTATAGAACTTCACTATATAAATACCAATTAGCACCATTTACAATGATATAGTCATGGAGTTATACCCATTTTACAAAAGAAGACTCACCCATATAAAATTTCATCCACCTTATCATGTGGGAACTACCTTCATCATTTTCCTCTCACATTCATAAAGATGAACTTGGATTTATATGGTGACCACACCCACTACTATGGTGTTTTTTTATCATTTTTCATATAAGTAAGTTGTCACCCTCACCAAACTTACTAAAATGGTAGAGGATATGGAATTATGATGTCCTTTACACTTGTAAAACTCTCATGCTTTTGGTGCCTCCATATGTAGAGCTATATCATTCACTATATCCAACCCCACACTATAGTGAATCTTGTAGCTAGTCCCAACTGGAAACCCCTCTAATGCTTCCCAAAATTGAATTAACTGATCAAGAAACATACAAATAACAATAAAAAACTACATTCCTTAAAATGAGGGTTTTATATTCTCCCCACCATTGGAACTTTCATCCTTAAAAATATATAGGCTGGTGGTGCCTTAGAAAACCTCTATCCATTTCTCATGTATATACATCTCTCATTATAAATTTTATTCCTAGATCTAACCATGTTTCCATACAACTTTAAAAAAATAGATAAAAATACCCTATAAGACTTTAGTTTTCAATCCAGGATGGACACTAGGGTATGAATGATTACAAAATTTGATCTAATGAAACATGATCCCAACTAATCACATTAGTAAGAAATGGTTTGTACTCCTTCAGTTGAATTATGAATGGAGATAAATTTTGGTGGTAAATCTGGGGGATATGATACTTCATTGATACTCTCAAGAATAAATAATGGTCCAATATATCAAGGGGATAGCTTCCCCTGCATACCTATACAATGATGTCTAACCTCGGAGACACTAAAAGGAAAACATTATCACTAACCATAAAAGATAAATAATGATTATGATAATCTGCATATTATTTTATCTAGTTCTTGTCCACTGCCATCTATTTTTTGATCATATGGGTCTTCTCATGTTTCTTATAGATAAGACTATTTACAATCAATATATTTTCCTTAACTTACACTGAAAAATTTGGTGATCAACATAGTCTACCATATAATGCTTCTAAAGTAATCATGTGTATTAAAGCCTGATAAATTTTTTTATATGGGAAATACACTAATGTATAATGATCTTAAAATTACTATTCTTTTGGTTGGAGTGGAGTAATCAAGTGGGGGTAAATTTAGTATCTAATAAAAAATTATGTTTATAAAAAATTATAAAACAATGACTTTGAATTTTGAAATCACCATGTTTACTATTACAGAAGGTATATCTAATTTAATGTTTTAGAATAACCTCTTATAATCTTGATAAAAACTCGGTTATAATAACTTGATATTATCTTAATCTTTTGATATTATTATAATTTCATTAAATAATGAATATATAACTTATAAAGGCTATCTATTAAAGTACATTTTTGAAAAATATATTTTAAAAAAATTAAAACAAATTAAAAACAAATAAAAACATTGAAACGCATAGCAGAATTAAAAATACAAGAGGTTCAATCTCAAATAGAGACCTAATCCTCTCCACATTAAAATAACTCATTATCAAATATGTTTATTAAATAATAAACTAATCCATAACCTAGATCGAGTATATATAGTACAACAACATGTAAGGATTTCTAGTCTATTACCAATAATCTTCCACAGTTTTCTTAGTAGTAAAAACATAATGAAAATAATGTATGATTATTTGAATAAAAATTAATGATCTATAAAAGTTTATATTCTAATAGATTTTGAAAAATTCAATAAAACTCAAATGTAATAAAATTGGGAGAGATTTAGAGAGAGAGTGAGAGAGAGTGAGAGTAGGAAAAGGTCAATGTTCAGTTGTTTTATAGAAGAATATTCTCCTCTTGATTTCTTTCTTCAGTTTTGAGATGCGATGCAAATATTAGAAAAGGTCTCTCAGATCTTATGATGAAGTTCAGATGAAAGCATAGTGTTGAGTTATTGATAATATAGTATTAGTTCACATTTTTCTTATATTACCACACACCCTATCTTCTTCATGATCTCTTATTTTTTAAAGAGTTTCTCTTTAACAAATATTTATTGAAAGACCATCATTAGTAATTCTCATACTAAACTCTAAATTTTGGATCATTAAAGGCTTCTAAACTAGAATTTAAATCTGTATAGAAAGTTATTATAATATATTATAATAAAATATAATCTCACTTTAGTCATAGTCACTTTAAGTTTTCACATAATATTGTCCATGATAGCTTCAAAAGATATAAAAAAATCTGATATGATCCCTTGAGAAGTCATTTAGTTAATCTATAGAACATGTGGTTATTTCAACTGATTATATGGTCTCTTGAATTCTCTATGAACCCTTTATAAATTTTTTAAAATCCAATTCTATCATAGGGTTTATTGATGTCACCATGAGTTTGATTAGAATAAATTCATAGTTTCTCCAATAATTATCTAGCTTTTAAACAAATTTATATACCATTCAGTCGTTTCTAATTATCACTGTAGTCTCTTGGTAAATCATTTTATGGGTTGAGGGTTTTGTGTGAAATCTACCTTGATTAGTTGAATAAGAATATGATCAATCCATTGGTTATACAGTCGCTTAAACCCATTATGAAAATTCAATAGTGATCTAAGTGACGTCATATAGATGATCGATTACTCTTATGGTAAATCAGTTACCCTTATGTGATATGACCACTTTGAAAAAAATTCACTCTTTCTGACTCATAGTCGATTGACGAGTTTCATGATCAGTTGTCTAGCTCATCTGAATTTATGATTTATTATCTTGATCATCTATTTTTACAACCAATTTAGTAATTAAATAAATTTATAAAGTTTCCAGATTCCATCATAAAGTCGATATAAGGTCATTATTCAGTCATCTTTAGACTTATAGAAATTTCAAAAAATCCTAGAAAAATGTATTAACTTTTATAAAACATAGAATTTATTAGAAAAAAATAAACATTATTTGGGATTATTAAAACAATGAATTTATAAAATATAACGAAAATATACACCTTTTTTATGATAAAAAATCATGGCGTATATAAATAAATACAATGAATTTTTGAATTATTAAGAAATATTTCATCCCAGACAGTACTTACTACATTTACTCCCCCTTTTGGTATTATCAAAAATATTACATAAGGAGTGGGAATGTAAATGTAGAAAACCATATAAAGTAGAAAACATAAATATATAATTTTGGAATAAAATTGGATATTTCATTAATGTTTAGAAATTGATTTGCAGTGGTCCTATCAATGTCCCTAATCAGAATCATAATGTAAAGGGTTTAAAGATTAAAAGCTTCCTTCACTTTTCTAAAAATTGGAATAGGAGAATGTGAAAGATGAGGAGAATAGGTGTCTCCTAGAATCCTCAGGGTTTTTGAAACATGTCAGATATGGTGAATGATTTGAGTATGGGTAAGATCAAAAGGCCCTATATTAGTTGTGATATGAGAGGTAGTGGCTGGAGTAGGTGTAGCTAAAGAACATGAAGTAGTGGAAGCAGATTAAGATGGTGTGGGAGATGGAGAAATGTTGGGTATATAAATTTTTGGAGGTTCTAGAACTGGACAATTGATAACATATATGTTGTATCTAAATTCTTGGTAATGTATGTCATAGATCTAGAGCCATTATTTATAATCTTCAAAAACCCATCCTTCTTTGAAACAAACTTATCTAAAATAGGTGACATGATCAATAGATTCTCCACAATATCTTTGAAGTTTGTAGTTAAGGGAGGGATCATTAGGTCTCTATCCAAATATAAAAATTGATTCATCCAGTATTCCTTGGATAAAATCCTATAAATATAATACTTTATAACACCCTTAATGACATCATTTTCCTTGGTTTTCTTCATTTTTTCTTCTTGAATCCTGTAAAAACTCTTATCACTATTGGAATAAAAATTCATTTGAACTTGATTTCTTATATATTTAAAATTATCTAGAAGAAATTTTATTTCTTAATGCATAATATTTCTATCAGTAGATTCGTCTATGGAAACATGTTTCATAGGAGGAGTGGGAGAAAAAGAACTATAAAATTTGGTCATAATAGAGAGATATCTCAAATCAATATTTGCTAGAATATCTATCGAATCTTCTTGAAGAGATCCTATATGTCCTATAAATACTTCAATATCATGATCTATATTATCTAACTTTAGAAATAGCATAGGAGTGATATGGGATATCATAATTGGAATAATAAAAGCAATATCCTCCTTATTTTCCTAAACATTACCACTACTAATATTGAGAAAGACTTCATTCAATACTTCTCGAAGATCGTTCTTAAATTGAATAAAGTCTTATAAGGTGATAATTTAATATAGAATAGATGTAGATATATGAGATTAATCATGTATATGGTTAGGAATTGAATCGTTGAACACCAACTAAAAATGATTCAATATGGATCCTTTATTTTCTAAAGAGTCATACATAGGTTTCTAAATTTATTGAACAAAACTCTCTGAATATTCAATAACCACAACTTCAATTGTGGGAGGAGTGAAATATAGGGCCACATTGAAAAAAAATATATGAATCATTTCATATAGAATAACTTTTGTTAGGTTCTGTAGGGCTTGATCCAAACAGATTATGCAAGATATTATCAATTGAAATCTCAAGCATGCATTGTTCTTCAAGAATATGTGAAGAAGGTCTCTACAAAAATGGTTATAGAGTAGTTTCATTAAAATGTACTAAAATTACATCAATATTTTTTTACTATCATCCTCATTATCATAATTTTCATCACCATCACCAAGAGGAGTTGGATCCAAGATTATAAAAATTTTCTCAAGAGATGCATACTCTCTTGTAGATATAAAATTAAAAATTGGTACACCCCATATCTCTTGAATTAGAGGAATGCCTATAATTATAATCTCTTCAGTATCACTTATTATTTAAAAATTATTTACTCTAAGAATCTAAGGTCATGGATGTCACAACCTGACCCAACGGGGCTCGAGCTGTGACTCCCCAAGCCCGCCTCCAATAGATGAGGGGCTGGCGTCTAACGCTGAGTAGGCTATCACACACAGGGGAGGAATTAGCCTATGGTACCTGTACACACGCACCCACATAAACCTCCATGCAATAGTGGAGATATGTTTATATAAAAACTGAAAAGGAAAAGCATGCATATATCTATCCCAAGACAGAGTACAAAACAAGTACAAAGGGAAAAATAGGTCCCACCAAAGGAATAATACAAAACTTCCAACCTACTTAGAAGGAGGAAGAATGCCTCCAAAAGAACCTTCTGGTAAGATCCTTAGCACAGCTCCAGTAAACCCCCCAATCGGTCACGCACACTAAGATCCACCTGCTCCGGGTCCTCCTAGAACTCTGTCGAATGGCATGTGGTCTGTACAAGACACAAACATGTGCGAGAAAGCCCATGCAGGGGTGATTATAAAAATAATACTCAGTAGGTACCCCAATAACCCCAAAAAAAAAAAGGAAGCAACTTAATGGAAATAGTCCACTAATCCCAGCCACATGGAACCCAAATAAGATAGAAACTCAATCTCGAGACCATCCTCGGCTAAACACGACTAGTCATCTCAGCTCAGGTGTATGCACATACATATACCATGAACAACCAGATATACTCAAACCATGCACCAAGCCTTATGAGGTTCCAACCTCGTAACCTGCGATAGGTAATTAACTAGGAGAACACACTCCATAAGCTCTATCATCCTAGATGACACTTGTCCGAGAGATGCACGCTCATCAAATATTTTCACTGAGAACCCCACACTAAAATAGTGGAAATACTAAACTCCTTGGATAGGGGGTCACTTCTAGGGTCTGCTAGGAGATACCAGAACCCACAACGGTATACGAAGATCTCACAGATAGAGGATCACTCCTAGGGTCCGTTGCAGGATACCATAACCCGATCTCGCATTCGAAGATCTCACAGATAGGGGATCACTCCCAGGGTCTGCTGGGGGATAACACAACCCGATCTGGCACTCCACAAAAACACATCACTCAAATAGAGGATCTTCTCCTATCAAGGCGATCACAATGATACTGAAACCACATATGGTATAGCTCACGATGTAGGGGATGGAACCGACGATCCACCAACCCTACTGAAACCACATGCTAAGTAGGGAATCGTATAACCTACGATGAGGCAACCCTACAATAAACCACATGCTGAGTAGAGGATCTTATAACCAATGATACCACAACCCTACTATGCATGGCCCACTATGTAGGGGATTATATTCCTGATGATTCCTCAAACTCTACGGGGTTAACCTTCGAGATAGGGGATCGCGGCCTGTGGATAAGCGGTCACAGTGGTTCCAAGAACCTGATCTAGGGAAACGATGCTAGAGGATCCCACTCCGGGCCCACCGGAGGGATGCCACAACTCTAACAGATTAAAAATCTCATCAAGAGGATCACAAACCTATTCTAAGGTTGTGATGCCACGCAAACCCTCATAGGAATGAACCAAGGGAGTACCCTCAACCACTGCTGGTCCAAACATCGCTAACCCGAGAGACCCGCCACACCATCCTATAAACTATTGATTATGTCTATTTTATATCCCTCTCTCATCCCTTGATGGATTCAAATTCCTAATAATTTCATTATTGGTTTCAACATATGGGGCAGCATCTAAACTATTATGAAAAACATAAGGTGTGCCTACTCCCAGTCCATAATATTGATTATGAAAACATCTATTCCAAAAATTCATTCACCCACAAGCCTGCTGGTGTGATGAGATTTTTGGAAGACCAATTCTTTCCATAGTAGAAAGGTAGTCGGTACAGAATTCAATAGCTTCCTCAACAATATATCACTCTCCAATACAACCCTTTGGAAAATTTTGATTTTTGATATACCTTTTCAAAATTTTCATATACCATTTAATGGGGTACATCCTTCTATAATGTAAATGACCATTTAGTCGAATCTATCTCACCAAGTGAAGCACCATATGAAAGAATGTCGGTAGGAAGAACATTTCCAATTCACATAATATGGTGACAATTTATTTTTCCATAATTGGAAATTTTTCCAGGTATGTAACTTTTGTGTATATAACTTTGAAAATGAAATAGATCTTGGTTAATGTATTACATATATTCTTGTTAAAAAGTTAACATAAAGCTATAAGCATTAGATCTCACATCAAAACATGATAGTCATCTTATTTCAGACCCCTTAACTTTAAATAAATCATTGACATGATATTATTGATATTGAATGAATACCCCTATAGAACCTCTACATCCTTCAAGAAGTTTTAAAACTGATATCCCTCCTGCCTAGAAAGAGTGTATCCATATGGTAGAAGAAAATTCTACTATCACCCTTCACTGGCTCTAAATCCTCCCTTATTCCCATGTCAATCATGTATAACCTAGCATTAATTTCATCCTTTTTTCAGGTGAATTTAGTAACATGTAAAAAATATTATCACATGTATTTTTTCAACATGAATAACATCATGAAAATGTCTGATGTGTAGATAATTCAAGTATAGTAATTCAAAAAAACTAATCTCTTTTTTCAACTAGTTTCATAAGGTTTTTAGAAAAAAATTCACCAAAAGAAGTGTCCATATATTTTACTTTATGAAACTATTGATCACCTATTAGTATAGATTGTGTTTTAAATTCTTCTAAACTCTCATCGAATGATGTCATTCAAGATCGGTACTTATGTCATCAGGGTAGAAATCTGTGATTTCCTAGAAACACGATTTTCGGTGAATATTTAAACCTAATTGATTATGTACATTGTTCATAAATGTGACCCCCTTGAGTTCCTTTAATGTTGTATCCTCAAGATTTTCCTTAAGTAGGAAAGTCTTTTATCATCCCATAAAACATGGTTCTCAATGTGAAATATTCATTTTTGTAATCATTATACAATGTAATACCTGAATCCCACAATAATTTTAAATCATTGGTCAATGGATCCAAATAAACATCAATATCATTTACCAGTTTTATTGGTCCTAATATAAGCATAAATAACATAATTTATTTTCATTTCATGAATAACCATGATGGAAAGTTATAATTTACCACATAACCAACCATATTCTATGAGTTCTTCTTTGAAAACAAAAAGGATTCACTCAATCTGTAGATAGTGCAAGGTGAAGGTTTCTCATCTTGTTTCAAAATTCAGGATACTCATGATCAATTCTCTTCCATTGAGGAGAATATGTCGGGTGAGAAATCTTCCCATCATTATTTATTTTATTTTCATGTCACATCAATTGTATTACAGTCTCTTCACTTCCATATAGGTGATTAATCCTTTTAATTATTTGAAAGTACCATACAATTTTCGTAGGACCTGATTTATCTTTCTTGTATAAATAAGAACCACACTTTGGGGATTATTTAAGTTATTTTTTGTCCTTTATAAATAGTATATAGACATTTGGATAAGCATGTATTCTTTCAAATATCATACCCTTCGAATGTAGCATTATTTTAGTGGCATATGTTCAACTGGGAAACTCATTGTATTTTGGGAGCATATCATTAAAAAGAGAAATTATTTCAGTAAAACTAGTGTCACTCTATCTATTGCCATATTTTAAATTATAAATATTTGTTATAAATGGCAATGTTTTATATTTAGTGTAATCAGCATACAATGACATATTTTCACAACTCTTTAACTTATAAAACAATTTTGGACAATCAAAAAGTTCATCTTCAACATTTAATTTTATTTACTCAATATAATCATCATTATCATTCTTACCTGTAATCACATCCTTGATATGGTCTTCTAAATTTTAAATAGTTTTAATTATATCAGATGATCCATAAAATGCATTGTTATTGTATTTACTAGCTACATTCTCTTTTTCCCCATGTTTATTCCAAAATTTATAACTTTGGTATATTCCATGACAAATGAAGTGTTCTTCCAAATCTGATAGACTAATTATTCTAAAATAAAAATAGTGTAAACATGGAAAAAGGATTTAAAAATGGTTATATGCATGATCTTTTTCAAACATGATAAACTCTTTCACCCCATCTTCGTACTTTGATTTTCATATGACTAGAATCCTTCCATTTTCTATTCATATTCATCATATTTGATTCAATAATATTAATATTTAAAAAAATACACAAAAAGGGGCCTTTCAAATAAGGGGAACCCAACATTTAAATGTTTCAAATTATTTCATCATGCTTTGAAGGAAATGAGTAATTAAATTTAAGAAAATAGTTAATTCACTAGTGGTAGGTGTTATCCTCTTAATTAATCCACAATGTTCATTGGTACCTTATATGGGATGACTACTACTCATAGTAGTTCAATAAACATAGGTGCTTGTGTATAAGATATGGGGGATGGGTCTAATGCAACAAAATGTTATAATAACTATTTAGGAGATGAAACTGATGAGGAATATAGTTATTATTGAATTTTTTCTGAGATTCATCCCCTTAGAAGCTAACACCAAATTAAATAGAATATGTAGTTGTGTAGGACTCCCCTAATTTAAAACATGAAAGTGATATTGGATACAAAGTAGGTTTAGGAGTTTTAATGTGGTTAAACAATAATTCACCTTTTGCTGGAGTGAGATCACGATGGATATCATATGGGTTGGATAGAGTTAGTGAAATTCCCCTTCCATGGTGTTATTATCAATCTTATTATATAAGAGGTGAGAATATGTGTATCTAGGAGGTATCTAAAATTTAAGATGATCATATAAATATAGATACCACCATTTTTCATTAAATATGTTTTCGTTTATAAATACAGATGTCACTCATCTCGTTGATAGAGCATACTACATTATAAAAAACCAATTAATTTATTCACTCTGATTTCAAATAAAAAAACTTCATTTTAAATTCAATGTGAAATTTAAAAGATCGTTTATTTCGATCATCATTGAAATCCACAATATCATCCTCATTCTGAAACATCATAAAAATCCAATTTATTAACTTTAAAACAAAATTATTTACCCTTAAAATCACATTTACATTATAAAATCCCAATGAAAATATAGCTATTGAAAGTAATAATAGAAATATAAAAAAATAAAATATATATTATTTGATAACCATTTTAATAATAGAAAATATGGCTATTGAATATAATAATGGTTTCAAAAATAAAAAAAATATATTATTTTTAAAATATTTTCAAAAACAAAATTGAATTTTCATTAATTAAGTTCATACTCATATTGTGAAAGGAAAAAATTGATCAAATATCATATCTTTCACATCACACCTCTTAGGTCTATCAACATTTTCTAGTTGTTGAATTGTTTCTCTATTATGGTGACATACCTCATAGTTGGTTTGAAATCCAACTCTAGTGATATGATAGCTTACTTCGTTATGAGTAAATTGTGGTCTGTCGATGCAATTATAAAAAGGAATCTAACAAATTCCCCCTTAGATGCATTGCTGAACATGAAATCCTAAAAAATCAAAGCTAATTTTGTAACTTATTCAATACTCAATTAAAAGCATACATCCAACTTCTATCCATTATGATTTAAAACATAAAATATTACATATAATAAAATAATTCTTAATTAACCAAATGAAATTATTGAAAAAATAATATTCATACTACCAAATTATAAAATTATAAAATTATTTTTATAGTAAAAAAATTTATGAAAGTATAAAAGTATTAAACTATTGATAAATTGAAAAGGTATACATGTATAAAGGTATAAATTAAAAATGTATATATATTTATATCAGTATATAAAATTATAGACATATATAGAAGTATAAAAATATATATAATTTATAAAAGAATATATATTTTTTAAATAAATATAAGTAATTTATAAATTTATATAAATTTATAAAACTATATAAAACTACATATATGCTATAAAAGTATACATAATTTATAGAAGTATATAGTTTTACAAATTTATAAAAGTATAAAATTATAATATATAAATGTAAAATTTATGAAAGTATAAAAGTTTAATAATTTATAAAAAATAAAACATAATTGTATATTAATTTATAAATCTAGTAAACTATAAATGTATAAATAATTAATAAAATTTTATATTTAAACTATATAAGTTAATATGATACACTAATAAGGTATGATAAGTAAGCTTCATGAAATTTAACAAACACAAGGTGCACAAGGAAATTGAAACCCATTTTAAAATTTATATTTTTTTAATATAAAAACATTTAACATTCATTATAAACTAAGAGAAACCCTTTCTTTCATCCTATGGATTCCACTAACATAATTAATGTTATTATTAGAAGTATAAAACATGAATTAAAAGTCTAAGTAATCAAAAGATCCAAAATTAAAGAGATAGGCATTAGGAACGCATACTTATAACTCACTACTTTCAATAAGGGAGGTTCAACTCTACCCCAACTAAGTCCAAGAAACACAAAAGAGAGATCAGACATGTTAGTCCTGTGAAAAAAATGAAAAATCAATTATCTGCACCCTGTATTATCTAGTCCAGCTGGGCCTACGGGTCATGTAAGAGTTCTCTCTCAACCAAATTAAAAGGGGAATTATCTAAAAATAAATAAAAATTCATGGCATTCAGGTCATTCATTCATTGGAAATGTGTAAGTGCCAATGCCTTTTCCAAATTTGGAGAACATGTTTACACCGCAATAGAATATGTGGTGGTCATAGCAAGGGGAGAAGAGAAGAGAAGGAGAGGATAGAGAAAGACGAGGATAGGGGACTCTTACTCATACCAGATACAATAATGATGGAGTCTATTTGTTCGATTCATCGAGAATAAGTGAAGATGCGCGCAGGTGAGGTGCAACTAAAAAAAATAGTGCAGTTGAAGGTGCTAACAAGATAAATTGGCACTTGCCTTAGATTTGGAGAGATCAATTCATTGAGAATGTAGATCGATGGCAGTAGTAGGATTTGGCGATAGTGGCTACAGCGGTGGCATGGCACTGGTTCTGCGAATGCTTGAAGGCACGAGGGGCGGTAGGGTTCTGTTAGGGTCCTTTTTATAAAAACCCATAAGGTTTTTATCCGAGCCTTTTTAGCACTGATAAAGATACCCCTTTATAAGCATTAAAAAATGTTGATAAAACATGTTTTTATCAGCACTTAAATTCTAGAACTAATAAAGAGTAGTTTTATCATAGCTTTTTTAGCACAGATAAAGGGGTATCTTTATCAGCGCTAAAAAAGTTATGATAAAAATCCATCCTTAATAATTTATTTATACTATTATATATATTTATAATATTATATAATATATATATATATATATATAATTATAAATAAACATATTTATAAATATTTTTATATATTTATAAAATTATAATAAATGTATTTATTGCTAATTTTATAATTATTTAAATATATATTTATTTATGTATACTTATAATTATAAGTGAATATATTTAAAAATATTTCAATATAATTATAAATATAATTATATAATTATAAATAAATATATTTAATAATAATTCTATATAATTATAAATATATTTATATAATTATACCTCAATGTTCGTATCACTTTAGTATATTTATATAATTATATATTTTTTATTATTTAAATATAATTATTATGATTTTATAATTATTTAAAGATATATTTATTTATTTATAATTATAATTATAAATAAATATATTTAAAAATTATTTATATATAATAATAAATATATAATTATAAATATAAGAAATATATTTATATTTAAATAAATTTATTATAATTTTATAATTATTTAAATATGTATTTATTTATTTATAATTATAATTATGAATAAATATATTTAAAAATAAATTTATTTATTATATTTATAGTTATATATTTATTATTATATAATTATAAATATAATAAATGTATTTATTATTTAAATATATTTAATATAATTTCATAAATATCTATATATATATATTTATTTATAATTTCATAAATATTTTTTAAAAAATATATATATTTATAATTGTATAATTAAACATTTAAAATAAAAAATTATTAAAAAATTATTTAAATAGGTTAATTATATAACTTTCAGAAATGTTTTAAATGTTAAAACTTAATAAATAAAAATGAATAAATATTATTCATATAAATTACAAACATATTGAAAATATTACATCTATATACAGTAAATAAATATATATATAAATAGATATTATAAAATGATTAAAATATTTTAATCGTTATTAATTAATGTATACTAATAAATGGAAAATTTAAATTAAATAAATTGCAAAAATATTAAAAAATAATTCGTAACATTTACGTGAATTACAATATGTACACATACACATCTACACACACATGTATATACACACATACACATACATACATGCAATTATATATGTACATATATTTTAAATTATTTAATATCAATATAAATATATATCTAAATAAATATATTCATTTATATATTATATAATTGTTTAAATAAAATATAAATATATTATATTTATTATAATTATATACACATTTTATAATCAATGTATATAAATATACTAAACATTTTGAATTGTATAAATTTGATAAATTTTAATATATTAAATTATTTATAAATATATAAATATTTATTTATTTATTTATATTCATATTTATAACTAAATATATTTATAAATATTTATATATAATTATAAATATATTTATATAATTATATATATTTATTTATTAATATATAATTATATATATTTATTAATAAAATAAATATATACAATTGAAAAATATTTATTATAATTTTATAATTATTTAAAAATATATTTATTTATAATTCTGATTATAAGTAAATATTTTTATAAATATTGTTTTATAAATATATATATATATATATAATTATATATATTTAAATAATTATATATATGTATATAATTATATATGATTATATGATTATATATATTTATATAGTTATATATATTAATATATAAATATATATAATTATAAATATTAAAAAATTATTATTTAAAAATAATATTATAATTTTACAATTATATATATATATATTAGGTGTTTGGGGGTACAATTACATTAAATACACACACCTCACACACGGGTTAGAAAGGCAGGCCATACCCCCCCCCCAAGGATAATCCACCCATCAAACCTTATTTATTCAGAACTTGGTGGTGAAAGAGTCAAGGAGTAAAGATAAGAAAACCTTGGTGGATGATGAAGGATTCTAATTGGTCATGTCCCTGAAATCCAAAGTGCGTGAATTTCAATCTAATGTGCATGTTCTGTCTGCTTTGTTTCATATACAGGCTTGTTCTTTAGGCTGTGAATCACCACATGTTTCCCCTTTGCAGGTTGAGCACCCACTTGGTAAGAGCGTTGTTGACTCTGGGAATGTGGAGTGGTCATATCCACCTTATTTCAATTATCTAATAAAGGATGATTATGTATATTTTAGAAATGCCTCAGATTAGGAATTTCAGACTACACGGAAAACAAACATGAATATTATACCCCCAAAGGACTTGGAAGGGGAAAGGACCATTTCATGCCTCATTAAGGAAGAAAAAAATGATAATTATCTCAACCTGAAGTTATGTTTTCATCAATGGAACTAGAGGTATTTGGTTTCAATGATTATGTAGTAGTGTAGAAGTTGTTATCTATCAATTTTGAAGATGGACTCAGTTCTAACCCAGAAATGGAATTTTGGGATTTATCTTGGAAATTCGGGATATGCACTTCTCTATAAATCTCACCTAAATCATTGTTAGATTAAGACTTTGTGGCCCTCCAAAGGGTTAACACATGGCGATGAGGTCGACACCCAAAAGGTAGAGCACAATATCCTAAAAAGATGGGGTCTATAATGAATTGGACTTTTATCTCATTTGTTTATTTTGTTATGGGAATTATGAATTCATGGCATGATTCCCTTCTGGATTGTATGATTTTATTTTATTAATAAATTTTAGGGTCATGGGTTTGGTTTCTGTAGGTTCTGGGCATAGTGTAAGCATGCGATGGGTCATTCCCAACTTTTCTTTTTTTCAAGATCGATGATTAATCTGATATTTACGCAATGATAAACTTCATGATCCATGGAATTGAATCAAATAATATGGACAAGGTATAGAATTATGGAACTAGAGAGAGGATCATGAAATATTATTTATAAACAATTTAATTAATTAAAGAATTACCTTGACGGAATTATTTCTTCATTGATGAGTCTGACAATAGATATGCTTTATATGATCATTGCGTTGTAGGAATCAAACTATATTCCCTCTAGCATCAATCTACACAAGTTCCACAAATATCCAAACATGATCGTGGGATTCTATGGGTGCTAGCATGACAGATCTTATTGCTTGTGTCATCTGCCTTTGATCACCTCGAGAACCGCTTCCAAAATATTCTCCTTGATCTCTATTAACTTGAGAGTTGGAGGTGGTGGAAGATCGATGACCATTCTTGGGAGCATTCTTGGATAAGGTATCTCTCTAGGTCTTTAGAGGATTCTCCAAATACATTATACACAACTAAAATAAATGATTTGGATCTAAGATAAAATAATATAATTGATTTTATATGTCACTAGGGATAAACCAAAATAATTGCACAAGTTCCCTTTATTATTTATTTAATTCCTGTGGAACCCCATTTCAAATAATAATAATATTATTATTATTTATCAACGTGTTCTTAACTTTTAAATTAAATTAAATATTATTTAATCAAATAAAATTCAATATTTATTATTTCTCACCAGACCATTTAATTCGGTGCACCATTCCTCCATAATATTTATCTAGTCTTGAATAATGAATACTTATTTATAAAATAAATATAACTAAATTATTCACCAAAAAATAAATAAATATTACATTATCTAAATAGAAAATAAATATTTATTAAATCTGTTGCTCACATTATATTCTCTCGAATAACTGTTGACGGAATAAATGTGATCAAGAAAACATTAATAGTTATTAAACCACATGTGGGAATAATATTTATTCAACTTGTTAAATAATAAATAATACTATTATTATTTAACTGAGATTCTGGATACACTTATTGTGTAACCCTCTAAGCCTTTTTCTAAATGGAATTAGGTGAAGCATCCTAAAATCCAAGGTTACCATCTAGCAACACATCAAGTCACCCGTAGAGAAATAATTTAATGTCGCAATGACATAATACCTTATACGGAATCTTACTATGTAATATAATCTCTTTATCACAATATATTTAATCAAATAGGTTGTATGTGGTTTTCATCAACCTATATGATCGATGTCTCTTTCTTTAAATTCTTATAAATTGAACTTTCTTATAGAACATCATGGACATGGATTTATTTAGGATATATCATTTCTATAAAAGGATCTGAGATATCAACTTCTGTTGAATAACAGAAGGGAAAAACCTTTCTCTCATTATTCATTAATTCAATATTACTCATGACACATCCAATGTATCCTACCATACTATAAACATATTCCATCATAATTATCATCAATACATCAAAGTACACAGCTGATAATATTCATTAGTAATAATATTAAAGTCTAAATATCATTACACACATCTGCATATAGGAACATCCAATGATACATATAAATGTGGATTTCCTACTAGTGGGTCTCATTCTCATAATATCCTACTGAATATTACCAAGGACGTACACCATGAGAAGGTTTCTCAAATCTTATGAGTCTCCACCCCTAATAACCTATATCATTTTTGTCCCTCAAATGATATCATTTGGATATTAAACATTTATTCAAGAATAGTGTCATATCACTTATGGGTTCTTATCATAATGGGGAATTGTTATGGCCTTTTAGTGTGACAGCTACTCTTAAGACATTATCATATACTATTTTACCAAAAAGAAAAATCATTATGTGATAATTAATTTATTAATATTCAAAACCATGATTACAAGTTATCATAAATTACATAGAATTTGGTTTTTGGGAACCAACTCCAACAAACTCCCACTTGCACTAGAGACAACTACTAACAACATTCAGTATCCTAACTCTCACATGATACTCATGCTTCTATTGAGATAGGACCTTATTCAAGGGGTCTGTCACATTCTATTTCATAGGTACTCTTCTTACTGTAAGTTCACCCCTGTGATAAAAATCCAGTAATAGTTGATACTTATATGATTTGTCTGTTAGTGTGATCTTGTCTCTTTTTCAAGATCCACCGCTACAGTATTATCACAATACAATGTGATAGGGTATTTACTACTAAGTACCTCATCAAGTTCCTTGACAGATTTCTACATCCAAACAGATTCCTTAGCTCCATTAGAAGTTGTTATATACTCATACTCCGCAATTGAATCACCAAAAACTAGCTTCTTTGAACTTTTACATCTCACATCTCCTCCATTGAGATAGAAAACATATCTTGACTGTGACTTCAGATCGTTATGATCTGTCTGAAAAGTAGCATCAATATAACCCTTGATGACCAACTCCCCTTCTCCTCTATACACCAAGAACATATCCTTATTTTTTCTCAGATACTTAAGGATAGCATTAATATCAAACCAATGTCATTCTCTTTGATCTTCTTGATATCTACCTACTATGATCAATGCATAGGAAAAATCAAGACTAGTACATAATAAGGAATACATTCTTCATCCTATCATCGATGTGTGTGAGATATTACTCATTCTCTCTTTATCATGTTGTTTCTGAGGACATGTTTTATTATAACGATGTAAACCATGTGAAACTAGAAACTATCCCCTCTTGGATTGTTCCATACAAAATCTATTTAGTATCTGGTCAACATATGTACTTTGACTGAGTCCAAGAAACCTCTTTGATCTATCATGAATGATCTTGATCCCTAGAATATAGACTTCTTCGCTTAAGTCCTTCATGTAGAAACACTTGTTTAACAAGTCATTAGGAGATTGTAAGACTATTATGTCATTTCCAATAAGTTATACTTCATCAACATATACTACTTGGATAATGAACACATTCCCACTAAACCTATTGTAAATGCACATCTCACATTCATTCATAATGAAACCAAATTCTTTTACGAATTTATCGAATCAAATGGTCCCTAACCTAGATGCTTTCTTCAATAAATAAATGGATCTATGCAACTTGAAAATAATTTTGGAATCACCTGAAGTCACAAACCATTTTGGTTGTGTCATATATACATCTTCCTGAAGGTTCCCATTATGAAATATAGTTTTGACATTCATCTGTCAAATCTCAAAGTCATGGTAAGCTGCTATAGCAAGTAGATTTTTGATGGATTTAAACATGGTAACTGGTGAAAATGTTTAATTGTAGTCAATTATTTGACATTATTTAAACCCTTTAGCCATTGGTCTTTCTTTATAGGTATTTACTTTACCCTTCATATCCAGTTTTCTTTTTAACGGGCTTTGACATCAATTGATGCATCAACCAAAACCCAAAATTAGTTCTTATACATGTAATCCATTTCATAATTTTTGTCTTCTTGCCATATTACATCTTATAATCCCTTTACTTCCTCTTCATAGGAGATATGTTCATCATTGTCAACCAATAATGAGTCACCATCTTGAGTGACTAGAAAACCATATCTCTCTAGTTCTCTTATGTCTCTTACGCTCCTATGCAGTACTTGTGTTTCAGGAACTACTTCTTCTAGGGAGACTTGTGGAATATGTTAATGTACCAACTCTTGTTTATTTTGAGCATCAACTTCATCAAAGTCAATCTTTCTCTCACTATACTTTTTTAGGACCCTCTCAAGAAAGACGGATTGTATACCGATAATCACTTTCTTGTCTGAGGAGTTATATAGGTAGTACCTCTTTGTTTCCTTGGGATACCCTATAAAGATACACTTTTTGTCCCTAGGTGCTTATTTGTTTTCTAATAATACCTTAACAAATTCCTCGCAACCCCATACATGTGTTTACGATAGAATAATTTTCTTCCCACTCCATAGATCGAAGGGAATTCCATTTTCTACTTTAGTTGGTACACAATTTAATGTGTATGTAAAAGTTTTTAATGCATATCCCCAAAAGGATAATGGAAGATCTTCATGACTCATCATTGAACTTACCATGTCTAACAAGGGACGGTTCCTCCTTTCACTAACACCATTCAACTATGGTGTGTAAGGTGGAGTGAGTTGAGACTGAATCTCCAACTCCCATAGAAACACTACTAAAAATATGGCCTTTATCAATGCTAGAAAAGTTGATTAAGAGAGCTAAAAAAAGCGTTGTTAATCGAGATGAAGATAAAGGGGGTCCCTTTTATCAGCGCTCATAAAAGAACTGATAAAGGCCCCTTTTATCGGTGTTGATAAAATTAAAAAAAAATTAAAAAAAGTTAAAAATAATATATAATGTGGGGGTCTTTTAACAGCGCTTGACCCCCCCCCCCCATCAGCGCTAGGAGAACCCCCTCGCACTCTCCCACATGTTACCCTTGCCCGCACATCCCTCACATGCCTGCATGCCCTTTCTTAATTCCACCCGAACTCGAACCCCCCCCCCCTTGCGTGCCTGCACCTTTACCACTAAGCCATTTCATTTTTTTCTCTATTTAATGATATATCTATTTATTTCTATATATATAGTTATATTTATTCGTATATTAATATAGATTAATATTAATATATATATATATTTAGTTATATTAATATATATATATATTTATTCATATATTAATATATATATATTACTATATTAATATATATTTATATTTATTTATATATATATATAGTTATATTTATTTATATATAAATATAGATTCATATTAATATACATATACATAGTTATATTAATACATATATATTTATTCATATATTAATATATAAATAAATTTATTTATGTATTCATATATTAATATATATTTATATTTATTTATATATATATAGTTTTATTTATTCATATATTAATATAGATTCATATTAATATAAATATATTTAGTTACATTAATACATATATATTTATTTATATATTAGTATATATATATTTATTCATATATTTATTTATATTTATATTTATTTATATTTATATTTATTTATATTTATATTTATATTTAGTTATAATTTTTTATCTATATATTTATTTGTATGTAAATATATATTTATAAGATTAGTTTTAAATAAATTTATAAAATATTTTTTTTATGTGTGTTTATAAATAAATAAATAAATACACACATACATATATACAACACACACATGCACACAAATATATATATATATATATATATATGAATAAATACATATAGATGTGTATTTGAAAATCCATAGAATATTAAAACGACCATAACATCTAATCTAAAAGTCCGTTTCAACTCCACAACCAGTCAAATTGAATAAAATGAAACAATATTCGATATGATATGTGGTAAAGGCCTAGAATACATCCAGATCAGAAGTTATACCTATTTTAATGTTAAACAATTGGGGTATCCTGACTAAAAACTCAGTTTTAGAGGCCTTATGGGACTTTTTGGGCTTGAAAAATGTGATAGAATGTTTCCTTGGGTCCCTTGCGTGTAGATCTCGTTGTAAGATTTGATTTGATATGTTGTAGAGATCAAATAGACACCCGGATCAAAATTTATGGTCGTTTGAAGTTTGAGTTACATTTTCAACTTATTTTAGATCTTTTATTGATTTTTTAAATTTTTTTGGTCTTTAAATTGTTATTAAATGACTATTAATCGATTATAATTAGTAAATTATTAATTAATAATATTTTTTAAAATATTTTAAAGCCATTTTCACTAAATTTCTTATATATTAAATGTAATAGTCTATTTATAATTATCTAAAACATATTTAAAAATATATATATTATATTTATATCAATATAAATATACATATATAATAATATATTGTTTTTCATGAATTTTTTTTTTGAAATATAAACTTTATCAGGGCTAGGAAAAAGTTCTGATAAAGCCCCCCCCCCCCCCTTTATCATCACTACTAAAAAACTCATATAAAGGGGTCTCCTTTAACAGTGCTAAAAACGCTGATAAAGGGGGGCCTTTATCAGTGCTAGAAAAATGCAGATAAAGGGCCACTTTTAACAATTCTTTTTTAGCACTGTTAAAAGTTCCCTTTATCAGAGATTTTTTTAGCACTGATAAAGGCCCCCCTTTATCTGCGCTTTTTTTAGCACTGTTAAAGGGTGGCACTATGGAAACCCAGTTTTGTGGTAGTGAAGGTTGATAAACTCTTGGTTAATATATTCACCACCTCAATCCAATTAAACCATCTTTATCTTATTTCCAAGTTGACTCTATAATTCATTATTTAATTCCTTGAATTTCTCAAAGGACTTATACTTATACCTCATTAAGTAGATATATTCATATCTACTCAATTCATCAGTAAAAGTTATGAAGTAATAATATTTACCTATAGCTTCTACTAGAAATGGTTCACACGCATCAGTGTATACCAATCCTAGAAGCTCTTTTTTCCTTGCACCCTATCCACCAAATATTGGTTTGGTTATTTTTCCTTATAAACAATCATGACATATTTCAAGTGGTTTTAGCTCAAAAGAGTCTAAATAACCATATATACATATCTTTGTCAAAAGTTTATCATTTACATGACCAAGTTGATGATTTCATAGTTGGCAGTTATATGAGTCATGTGAACATGATTTTTTATCAATTTCCAACACTTGGTTTTCAAAATTTAATACATAATGAATGTTTTTTAAATGTTTTATACCATAACATATGTTTTCCTTATAAAATAAACAAATTTTATTTCTAAATTCGAAAATAAACTCATCTGTATCTTGGAATGATATAGAAATTATGTTATTGGTAACCATCAATACATAATAATAATCTTTTAAAACCAAAATCATTCTCATTGGTAACGAAAGTGGTAGTTAGAAATGTCTAGGGAAGTTACCCTTGAAGCATTAGTATCTCTCATATCCACCTCTCCTCTAGAAATCATTAAAAACCTACTTGGTTCCTACATTTGGATAAAGATGTGAGCACCAAAAGATATATCAAATACCCAATGTGTAAATATTGAAAGATTACACTTGATAACAAACACACCTTTATCATCCCATTGCTTCTGGGTGCAGTTCCTCTTCCAGTGTCCTGAATTACCACATGCAAAACATACGGCCTCATTTTCCTTACCCTAACTCTGGATCTTCCTCTTCTTTGAAGGATGGTGATCAGGAGATTTATATTTTTTATGAGTCTTGGGCCCCTTTTTCATGTTCTTCCTTTTCTTATTCACCATAAAGATCGTTGGTTTATCACAACTCATATCCCTATCCACTTTGAAAATAAAATTAAGATGTTCTGAAAGACACTTCTCATTATTTCTCATATTTTAATTAACAATAAATCAAGATAAGGTCTTGGGAAGTGATGAAAGTATGAGATATATATTCAACTCATCTGGGAATTTAATCCTTAAGATGTCTAAGCATAAAATTTATCCCATAATCTTGACTGCATGAGGCCCAGATAGCGCAAGCTCTCTAAGATTAGTTGTAAAAAACAATGGAGATCTCATACCTCTCTTGTATCACCTTCTCTTAGTAAAGATCCTGAATGTGATACATCATGCTATATGCATCCATGTCCTTATGTTGCTTCAAAATATCATTGGACATGGATGATAGCATGAAACACTAACCATCTATAGCCTCATTAAGATGTTTCTCATAGAGAGATGCCTCTTAATCACTTGCCTCATTACCAAGAACAACAGGAATATGTTCTTTTAGCACATACAATTTCTTTTCATGGTGAAGGATAATACATAAGCGCCTTTGACACACTTAGAAATTTGTGCCGGTGAAAAGGTTGTCCTTGTAATGTATGTATCGCAATGGTATGTTTGAAGTTATTTTAATGTTATTTCTCTAAATACGATGAGCAGAATTTTAGTACTTTAACTCAGAAAATTTAGATAAATATTAAATTTATTAGTCTCCCACTATTTTTATCGAAACCCAATAGCCCTCACCATTGGCTTCAAAATATCATGTTGCTTAGATATTCTAGTGGTAAGGATCCATATTTCCCTACTCATTACCCCAACTTTTGTTGGTAATGAAACTCAAATAGTTTTAGGTAGTTATTCCAAATGCCAACTGCATTAACTCACTATTCCTTAATCTGTTGAGTGGACTCCCTGATCATAAATTATTTAAAATTAATTTCCTCAACCCTTTCCTCTCAGTTACACCATGTCCTAATTTGGAAATCATCTCTTGATGTGAACTAAGTTAAGCCAACCCAAAACCTCAAGTTAGAATTCCCCAATAATTGAAATCACCCCAACATTAGCCAATCAAGAACTTTGAACTATGATTTGATTTTAACTGAAGTAGTGGAAGGTTATACCGAGTTAATATATATTATAGAGGTATTTTATCATTTATGCATAAATTTCCAATTACTATCTTTATCACATTCTTGTTAATATTAAGTGGATTTACTTAAGTGATTAACCGTGTATTAGTTAATATTTATACATAAGATAGTTTATTTTAATTCAATCTTTCATGCTTGTTAATTTCAATAATTCATGTGATTGCGACAAAACACCCATAACCAAATAACCATGAAACTTGATAGAAATGAAATAATAAAGTGGTATGATCATGAGCTTTTACTAATGGTCAGTATATCTATTGGTTGATAAACTAACCATTGACCTAGGGGAAAACACCTTGAACCAATTAAGTTTCACATTACATCTTTCCACCTGTCCACCTATGTATCTCTCTTGGATTGGTTTCTCCTCAGCTCCAAACATTAACCGGATACACTAGCTTGAGAACTTCCTCTATTACATATGATTTTACTCATATGCAGGTGAGGGGAAAGGGGTTTACATTAACAAAATCATGGGAATGCATTCCCTTACCTAATAAGAGGAGAGAAGACATGAATGTCAAAATTTTAATTTAATAATAAATTAAATGAAACCAATCACATACAAAGGTATGGTCTATTCTCATGATCATCCACATTCATGAAATGAATTATGAAATTTATAAAACTAGAATTCAATTATTAATCATTCTTATTTAGGATAGATCATACTCGAATCAATTAATTATTACCTTTAATTAATCAATAATTTTATCTTAATTCTCATCAAAATTTCCTTGAGATTCTCATATATTATATTTTTAAACAAATTAAATAAATTTATTTTAAATTAACTGTGTACATAAATGTACCTTGGAGGAAATATAGTGAATACCCATACGAATTTACCCAACATGTATTATACTTGTATACAGTTTACTCTTGTGATATATGACATACATGACTTATCGCATACTTTCATGACATGTAGTATCAATATAATGATTACATAAATATAATGATTTTTCAGTCATGTGTTATGCTTCAATGCACGTAGAGAAACATATGTAATACAACTCATACATGATATGAATATATGAACATTATTCAGATGTTAATTATACATTTATATATATATATATATATTAAAACTCATCACATGGCTTGTCCTATCAAATTAATGATCGTATGCAAGAACATGTTGATAAGGGTTACATAATATAATAAATAAATTTTAAAATTTGTGTAATTTTGTATAAGTGAATGGCATGTATATATGAGCTACACGATGTGTACATCTCTGATCGTGTTTCTGAGGCACACTCCTAGGGACTCTGCTTGTAAAGCATGCCTTAGAAAATTTGATTACATGGTGTGTATAAATGAATACACGTCGTGTGGTCTCCTTGTTACATGGTCACCAGTCAGGTAGGTCGTGTATTGTAATACACAACTTTTATGTGAATAAATGGGACTACACACCGTGTACGTGGATGACACGGCATGTACTCCAGTTAATCGCGTGTCACCCTGGCCTGGTCAAAATGCGGTGTAAGTAATAAATGCATCACGTGTCATCAATTCACACGATTTGAATTAATTATCAAATTAATTCATGATGCATTAAACACAAGTACATAGTGTGTAACTCCGGTTACATGGTGTGTACTCCTGTGTTAGTCGACGAGAATCCTTGGCACCTCTTGATGAGATATTCGATTTTATTTCATTCTTAAAATTAATCATATTGATTAGATCGATGAGAAACAAAGGAGGAAGAAGTAGATATCATAATTTGGATTAAAAGAATTATTAAAATTGAATTGAAAACTAAATCAAAAATGCGTAAATAAATCAATGATATTTAAATAATTATAAATAATTATGTGACTACTTTGATACCACTCATAGGTTCTGGGCATAGCGGAAGCGTGCGATGGGTTGTGCCTAACTTTTTTTTTGACATTATTGATGATCAATATGATATTTATATAATGATAAATGTTGTGATCAACAAAATTGAATCAACGAATATAGAAAACATATAGAACACCAGAACCATAGTGAGAATCATCACATATTATTTATAATCAATTTAATTAATTAAAGAATTGTGGTGATAGAATTATTTCTTCGTTGATGAATATTGCAATATATATGTGTTGTATGATCATTGTATTGTAGGAATCAAATCAGATTCCCACCAATGGTTGTAAGAACCCAGGTTTTTAGAACAGGTCAAAATTTCGACCCTATTTGAATTTTTGACTTGTTTCTGAGAAAACTGGGAAAATCTGGGAAGTTCTAGAAATTTCTAGACTACACGCCATGTACTCTAAGGTACACGTTGTGTATGGGTTAGGCGAGTACCAGCTATGTGATCGCTGAGTACATGTTGTGTGATGACCATGTAGGAATTTCCTACTACACGGAATGTAGTTTTTCTTGACACGCCGTGTATTCTCCTTTCTACGTACCGGCTGAGTTCAGGCCATGTGTTGACCCATGTGGAGCATCCTATCCATGTGGCTACCTCCGCTTAAGTCGGAGTACGGAAAAGCCTACTACACGCCATGTAGTCCTTTTTTACATGTCGTGTATTTTTATTTTTATTCGCTTAAATGAAAGTGTGTCACATCTTATTTTGGAAAATAGCTTCTTCTTCCCCAACTTCAGAATAGGTCTGTTCTGAAGTTCCAAAGAACATTTTCTACCCTATAATCATCATCCAATGTTCGTTATTCAATCTTTCAGTGGATGCGGGATTACAACAACGAGTTTAAACCCCCGTACCCTATTTCGTTCTAGTTTCTTTGCCTCACGCGTCGCAGTTTCCATCCGAGTGGAATTGTCGGGATTGGATAGAAACTTAGATCTATAATGATCGGATTCGAATTGGAGCTCGATATCGAACGTGCCTACGTCTACGAGTCTCAGGTAGGTGGTGCATACCTTCTTTTGTGTTTTTGCAGACCTTTGGGTGGTGCGGCTTAAAGCGCGCATTTGGGTACTTTGATCATGACCCTGTTTTATCTACTATTACATATTGAATTAATTGTTAGACCCATGGGATGCCTTTGGGCATGCCCTATTGCCTATATTGCTTAATCAAGGTTGGGTGAGAGGCTGACGCTCATTGGGGCATTTTGGCCTGGGTACCAAAATGGTTATAATTGGTCTACTTTATTTAGAACTGGTATGTTTAATCTGGTAAAGTATGATTACATTGTTTAGAGGCATTCTAGACCTCAGTGCTGCTGTGTGATAACCGTTGGGTTCGTGAAAATTCAACTGTTTAGATTGTTTGGCCTATTTATGTGACTTGTTTAGAAGTGTTATATATTTAATTGTTGAATTACATATGTTGGAACCCTTTGGGTTGTGTTGGGCATGGCCCGAATATTCTTGAGTGATGATGATCACAGGTTGGGCTTGGGCTGGGTTACATGGGGTGGTTCTGCCCACGGGATTGGGCGTCATGGATGTCGTCTTGAGGCAGGGTGACTGTCAAGTTGGTCATGGCCAGGGTTACTTGGATGGAAAGGTCATCGTATTTGAGCGGCATGGTCGCAGGGGCACAAGGTGTCAGAGAGGTTGTGTCTTGGGAACTTACCTTGGTTATTACCACTCACCTATAACATTGAGTAGTGTGCACATAGAGAGACTTTGTGATGAGGTGGTTTTGACCACTCGTATGGGTAGAGGTACCCATTAGTTGTGGTTTAGGTACAATTAGTTTAGGGGTGCTTTCCATAAGAAGCTGTGTGGAAGGTGAGGATCCTTCAGGGGATAGCATTGAATCTATCGGGTTAGGGGTAGAGGCTCACCGTTATTGGACGGTAGATATCGTTGTCCCTCTGGTTACTTTGTTTGAGGGAAGACATCGTTGTCCGTTCGGTAATTTATTTGAGGACATGCATCATTGTTCCTCTAAGTTACTATTTATTGGGTATGTCTTCGGGACGTCGATACTTGAGGCACGCAGTGTTAGGGGGAACATGGTGTCGGGTTATAGGACAGAGATTCCAGTGTTGTCTGAAGTAGGTGACACTCCATAGTGGTTGTTGAGCACCAGTGGAGTTTGTGTTTGGTTGTTTGCATCGTACTATTTAATGTTTTCCTTATAAATTCATGTATACTTAAACACTTATATTAGGTACGCACCGTTGGGTCGTATCCTACTGAGATTCATCTCACACTCTACATAGGCCCTTCGGGACAGGTGTATACTTTATGGATTTACATGTAGGAAATAGGTCAGCTTCAGGAGCTGGACTGCATTAGCTGTTGTATGGAGATCGTATAGACCTTGAGGTCTTGCCTAGCTGGAGATTATTTTGTTTTTCTTCCTTTCTTATATCATCATTCTTACTTGTTATATAGCTACAGTTGGTTAGCCATTGGTACCCTTTATATATATATGGATATGTATGACCTTCTTTGGATGCATGTTTTTTTTCAGTAGTAGTTACAAGTGATCAACATGCTGTTGTGTTTACTTTCCGTTGTTGTTGTTTATATTTATTGCTTTCACTGTTTATCTATATTGAATGTGCTTCCGCTCTGTGGATCTGGTTTGAGTCTAATGAAACATTTATTCCCTTGCATATTTATTATTATTCTCGAACCAGTACCATTATTATCCTCCAAGAGGGTATATCCTCCCCACTATACCTATAAGACCCTCGCTGCAAGTCGGCAGCCTTTGGCATTCAGGGAGGTGCGCCTAAGGTAGTAACACCCGGCCCATTTAGCACTGTTTGGGTGGCTGGAGATAACCCATACAAATATATATTTTTATTAAGAAAAACACTTTAGGGAAAAGTGAGAACCAGTCCAGCCACAGGAAACCTTCAAACAACATTATACGAAATAGCCTAATTTGAGAGTTGTAGTTTGAGCCTTTTGGAAACCTTACCTATGAGAAGAGACCATTGGAGGTCGGGATCTTTCTCACCCAGATCTGCATTAAGGATGTTTTTGAAGCTGTAAACCATCGTATCCCATGTTTGTATGAGATCTTCCACATTCATATTCTGCCGGTTGAATCCGCGTGCCAGGATTCCAAGTTTTTTATGTCCCCATGCACCCTTCTCTTCGAGAAGATTGGCCGGGAACCACCTCCCAACCAGCCTATCAAATTTCACTTGTGTGGTGTTTACCTCCAAGATCTTATCTGAGAATTCTTCATTGCAATCGAGGATTTTTTTCCCACTCATCACATTCCATCAGTTCACTTCCGCTTGGAGGAGAGTTTGAATCAACCATCTCCTTCCTTTCATCCGCCAAGTCATTAGTTAATGGTTCCCCTGCAAGAGGTTCAAACTCTTTAGTTGAGTTCATCCTTACCTGCTTGGACGCCTTCTAAGGACATTGTCCTTTACTTGAGGACCTAGTAACAGCAGGTCTAGGTATAAAGGAGTAGTCTTTCTTCTTTCACGGCCTCCTAGAGTGTTGTATGAGACCTTCTGGGTCAATGATGGTGTTTTTACCCTTCGTTGATGAGAATCTAATGTAGTCCTCAGCAATTCCCACTTCCTTTGGCTCGACAGGAGAGTCCAAGTCTGAGTCGTTTTCCTCCTGCGAACCCTCCAGTCGCAAGGCACTGGTCTTTCCAGTATCAACCTCTTCAACATCCCCTCCCGCCACCACATGGTTCTCTTCACCTTCCAACACTTTGAACATGTTGGGAGAAAGACCATCCCTTCCACCGAACTTCACTATATCAGCATAAGTTGAACTGGTCTGAGAGACACGCTCCGGAAGCTCTGAACTTCTAGGCTACTCCAAACCACGGCCCATGTACTGGAAATGTTTATTTGTAGCATCCCAACCTACATAGTGAAACCGATCACCAGCACTAGGAGATACTTCCTTTCGAGAATCAACTGCAGTAGAAATTCCAGAGAATTCTGGCTGCCTTTCTGAGACCACATCCAGTTGGAGGCACCGCTCCCCAATCCCAACCTCAGACCCCTGCACTGCCGCCCCCGAACCACTTAACAATGATCCAATACCCAAATCCCATCTCAAACGGTCAAAAACCTCTGAAACTCGCGGCTCTGGGTCTTTAGGGACTGCTACCTTCCATGCGCCTGAGGAGCATCCCAAACCCAAACCCGAAGAATCCTCCGCTCAGGGAAGCATATGACTGGTTGCCCCATCGTCCACAAGATCATGGGAACCATTGGTCACCATAGCGATGTCGGACTAAGGGAGAACCACATCAATAGAAACTTCCCTGCCCCTCATTGCGGTCCCTGTCAGACCAGACGCAGGAACAGAAAGCTCCTCACCAGCCACATCCAAGTCGGGAGACACTTCTGGCACTGCGGGAGGATCGACCAACACACCCTGAGCCATTTTGTGGCAATCACCCAAGTCGTGCCCTTGCCTACATCAGGAAGAACAAAACTTCATCCAAGACTCATACACTATGGATTGTGCATACCTGTATTCTTCCTCTATCACGATCCAGAGAATTTCTGGAGGAGGCTTCGAAAGTTCCATTTCGACACAGATGCGAGCAACTATAGGGTGCTTTAGGGAGGAGGTCCTCCAATCTACGCACAGGAATCATCCAATGGAATTACCAATTGATTGAATAAGATCCGGATTCTGGAAGGGCAGGGGGAGCCCTAAGAGTTTAAGCCAAATCATCGTCATGGAGGGTTTATGATTCATATGTAGGTAGAAAGTCCAGCGAAGCAAATGGAACTAAAATCCGCGAACAGATCTACCAGCTCTGGACCAAGCCCGCACCAAGTCTTCCTCAACACTGAAACGTAAAAGCATCTATCTCGGCCCGAAGATACCGACAACCACAGGATGACTTAAGCCCCATGCCTCGCTCACATACCTGTCAAACATCTGTACTGGAGGTCGTTTCTAGACGACCTTCACCACCAGGTCTGTAGAGAGTAGAGAAGAAGCAATGGTGAATTCCTGTAAAGAAATTGGGACCACTTGTTGCCCATGGAGAATCCCAGGGACCTTCGTAGAAACATTGATGTTGGGGAGAAGAAAGGGAGAAACAAGAGGAGAACCCCGGGTTCTGAGGTTCTGGGGTTGAGGCCCCTCCCCCGAAAGAGGAGGGGTTGCCGGAGCCGACATCGCCGCTAGGGCATCACCTCTTAGGGCATCGCCACTTAAAAACTCCCTCGTCTACCGCCATCCTAAATGTCTGGAGATAGTTTATAATTGGAACTGGGTTTCTAGCTTGTGCTTGGGTGTCTGCAGTCCCAGGTACAAGGGATAGACCAAGTTTCCATGGGTGGTAATTATTGTTTTCTTTTGCTCATATAACAATTTATATGATTTCCACCTCTGTGGATCACTTGGTGTGTGATGTTATTCATTGTGATATGTAACCCTTAACCCGGTGCGGTAAGGAAGAATTGGACCTTGGCCTGATATGGAAAGGCTCATTTTCTTGGCTTTTGATAGGCACACTATAGTGTATTTCAATTTTATAACTGCAAGTATACTTTATGAAGTGATAATTCCATGCGTATAATATCAAATTACCATGATTTGTATGTGTTGAAATGTGAATTGGTTAAATTACTGATAGAGTTGTTTATTGATTTCAATGTGTTAAGTCATGCTTTGTATATTTGTATAATTGTATGTGGAAGGGTATTTGGTTCTGGCTCTTGAACGAGTAGGCAGGTACTATGGTTGAGGTTATCTTGATTACTATGATTATGTGACTCGATCGTCAGTTTGAGGCATCGTTGGCTGTCGGGACAGGCATGGCTTGAGGTACTTTTGATACTTGGATCTATTGAGGGTGGGTAAGGAGGCCATGAGTTCGGGATGCCATGGGAATGGGTTTCGATATGGGAGAGTAAGGGTAGTTGTTTTATGTTGCGTCTTTACTGCTTTCCTTATCTGCATTGAATATATATTGTTATATATATATATGGGTTGTCTGTCCATTTATGGTATTCAGCAGGTTCCTTTTAGTCGACTCGGATGGAGCGTCAGGCGGGAGATGGTACAGTGCCACAGGAGCAAGATCTGGTTTTGGATCTGGTGCAGGCAAAGCATGAGATGCAGGTACAGGCTCAGGGATAGGAACAGGTCTAGGATCAAGTTCAGGAAGGACAACAGCATGGTTTGGAAACGTTCGAACCATGGATCGATGAGCAGCTCTGAGCTAGCTTGGTACGTGTCTTGTAGGGGATTGACAGAGGTGTGTAGGGTATAGGACCATCTATGGCATATCCGATGTGGAAGTTCTGGTCACAAAACCCTCCACTTTTTCAGGGTGAGGGTGGTCCGCATGCGATTGAGAACTGGATAGAGAGCATGCAGATGATCTTTGAGTAGCTCGAGACGCCTCTAGGGTGGAGGTTCAAGCTGGCGACGTACATGCTATGAGGACCAACAAAGCACTGGTGGGATGTGCATGTTCCGGCTCGCTGGCATGAGGGAATATCGTGGAAATAATTTGAGGATAGTTTTTTTGAGCACTTTTACCCAGAGACACTGAGAGCCGAGAGAGCTTGGGAGTTCTTGAACCTTCAGCAGGGAGACATGTCTATCATGGACTATGCAGCTACTTTCACTGAGTTGTCTCACTTTGCACCTGGTATAGTAAGTGATGACTTGGCAAGGGTGAGGTGCTTCGAGGATGGATTACGACACACCATTCAGATCCATGTAAATATCTTCTAGTTGGGTTCGTTCTCAAAGGAGGTGAATTAGGAACTTATAACAAAGGGAAACCAGAGGTATAGACCCCAGGTTGGTCATGTGATGGATTTAGGTGATGGTTCAGATAGCAGGAAGCGAGGACGGGATGACTTCCATCAGGGCAGTCAGGCCAAGGACTCAACTAGACCACCTCGTAACAGTTCTTCAGTGATTTGCTTTCAATGTGGACAACTAGGACATGTTCTAACTCAGTGTGATAAGCCTCCAAATGAGTGTTGGGAATGTGGATAGGTTGGGAATCTTAAGAGGTTCTACAGTCAGCCTTCTCAAACAGTCGGCAGGCAGGGACCAGGACAGATTGTGGCATCTGGAGTTGGTTCAGGTTTGGTACCTGGAGAGGGTAGCCGAGTTTCAACTGCATGCAGAGGACGTGGAAGAGACAGCGAGCCCCAGCCGAGGGGTCAGTGGCTGGTGACTGGAGAAACACTGTAGGGAGGTCAGGCATCATGAATTCGTACTTCAGGCCATGTGCATGTCGTGGAGCTGTCAAGGGCTGAGCAGGCTGGTGAGTTGAAGACGGTTAGAGGTACACTGTGAGTGTGGTCGGGAATTTTTCATTTTCTTTTGGAATGACCTATTGATGCATGTCTGTTTTGAGTACACAATATTCACATGATTTATGTGGACTAACTAGATATTGGTCAGTGGGATTGGATC
This sequence comes from Viscum album, assembly GCA_963277665.1. Taxonomy (NCBI): domain Eukaryota; kingdom Viridiplantae; phylum Streptophyta; class Magnoliopsida; order Santalales; family Viscaceae; genus Viscum; species Viscum album. The sequence continues at coordinate 1,003,138,339 of OY728119.1, read as the reverse complement.
CATATCGAGTGCATGATATATATTTATATATATATATATATTAGATGCGTGGAATCGGGGCATTGAGGATGCGGGTTACTTGAGGTGCCTTGGGAATCGGGGCATTGAGGATGCGAGTTACTTGAGGTGCCTTGGGAATCAGGGCATTGAGAATGTGGGTTACTTGATTTTCTAGGCACTAGGTTCATTTTGAGCATCCATGGGATGTAGGACCTCGTAGAGGCAGACACCGATGCGGTGCGGAATATGTTTGGGGTGATGGGAATGAAACTGGAGCACCAATGAGGCGCAAGGGTGGCAATAAATCACGAGAGGAACATGAGTCCGGAAACAGGTTAGTGAACCTTTGCTTTATTGAGTTTTTTAGGGTTGAGACCGAGTTAGGCAATTTCTAAGGTGGGGAACCTCTTGAGGAATTTAGCCAAAACCTTTGATACTGGGGTAGTCCAAGTTACTTTGATCGGGGTGGTATGTTCGGTGCCATCTCTGGGTTTAGTTTGATAGCGCGATGATGAGATATTTTAAGGTGGGGAGATTGTAAGGACTCGGGTTTTTAGAACGGGTCAAAATTCTGACCCTGTGTGAATTTTTGACTTGTTTCTGAGAAAACTAGGAAAATCTGGGAAGTTCTAGAAATTTCCAGACTACATGATGTGTGCTATAAGGTACACATCGTGTATGGGTTAGGCAAGTACCGGCTGTTTTCTCGCCGATTACATGTCGTGTGATGACTGTGTAGGAATTTCCTACTACACGGCGTGTGGTGTTGCTTGACACGCTGTGTATTCTCCTTTTTGCGTACCGGTTGAGTTCAAGCCGTGTGTTGACCCGTTTGGTGTTTCCTAGCCGAGTGGCTACCTCCGCTTAAGTCGGAGTATAGAAAAGCCTACTACACGGCATGTAGTCCTTTTGTACATGCTGTGTATTTTTATTTTTATTTGCTTAAATGAAATAGTGGCGCGTCTTATTTCGGAAAACAGCTTCTTATCCCCCATCTTTGGAATAGGTCTGTTCTAGAGTTCTGAAGAATGTTTCCTATAATAGAATCACCATCCAACGAATGTTCTTCAATCTGTCGGTGGTTGTGGGATCACAACAGCAAGGCTAAACTCGCACACCCAGTTTCATTCTAGTTTCTTTGCCTCACGTGTCATAGTTTCCATCCGAGTGGAACTGATAGGATTTGACGAAAACCTAAATCTATAAATATTGTCTTCAAATTGGAGATTGATATTGTGCGTGCCTACGTCTACGAGTCTCGGGTAGGTGGTGCATACCTTCTTTTGTGTTTTCTTAGACTTTTGGGTGGCGCAGCTTAAAGCGCGCATTTGGGTACTTTGAGTGTGACCCTGTTTTATCTGCTATTACATATTGAATTAATTGTTAGACCCATGGGATGTCTTTGGGTATTCCCTATTGCCAGATTTCATAAGCTAGGCTGAGCGAGAGGTCGATGCTCATTGGGACATTTTTTCCTGGGTACCAAAATGGTTATAATTGGTCTACTTTATTTAGAACTTGTATGTATTTAATATGGTAAAGCATGATTACGTTGTTTTGAGACATTCAAGACCTCAGTACTGCTGTGTGATAACCATTGGGTTAGTGAAAATTCAACTGTTTAGATTGTCTTTCATGTTTATGTGACTTGTTTAGAAATGTTATATATATAATTGTTGAATTGAATATGCTGGAACCCTTTGGGTTGTGTTGGGCATGGCCCAGATATTCTTGAGTGATGATGATTAAAGGTTGGGCTTGGGCTGGGTTACATTGGGTGGTTCTGACAACGGGATTGGGCGCCATGGACATCAGCTTGAGGCAGGGTGACTGTCAGGTTGGGCATGGACCGAGTTACTTGGATGGTAAGGCCACCGGACTTGATCCGTATGGTCATAGGGGCACGAGGTGTCGAAGAGGTTGTGGCTTGAGAACTTACCTTGGTGATTATCACTCACCCTGAACTTTGAGTAGTGTGCACACAGAGAGACTCTGTGATGAGGTGGTTTTGACCACTCATGTGGGTAGAGGCCCCTGTTAGTTGCGGTTTAGGTACAAATGGTTTGGGGGTTCTTGTCGTAGGAAGCCACGTGGAAGGTGAGGAGCCTTCAGGGGATAGCATTGAAGTAATCAGGTTGGGGGCAGAGGCTCACCATTATTTGAGGGCAGATATCGTTGTCCCTCCGGTTACTTTATTTGAGGGAAGACATCACTGTCCCTCCGGTTATTTATTTGAGGACAAACATGCATCATTGTTCCTTCGAGTTACTATTTCTTGGGTGTGCCTTCGGGACGTCGATACTTGAGGCATGTAGTGTCAGGGGCACATGGTGTAATGTCCCGAGTCCGAAGCCCCTCCAATGGTTCCCCGTACCCGGTTCGCCACATGACCTCAAGCACGTTTCCTCGAATGCCAGAGGCTGCCGACTAGCAGCGAGGGCCTAGGTGAGTCGGTGGGGAAACTATGCCCTCATTCGGTAAGGTACACAAGGTAAGAAAACAATAATAAATAGCGGAAGCAGTAACAACATGCATAACAGCAGAAACCAAACAGCGGAAGCAATGTAGATATATAACTATAATGACAAAGATGCAGCAGGTACAAGTATATAAGGAAAATAGAAAACACAACAACGTGCTGAAATACAACTAAAACCAAGTGAAAAAGAAGAACAAAGTAAGCTCCTCAGCATCGCGAGCCATGGCTTGGTCCCATGCTCCCCATCTCCTGGTGCAATCAAGATCCTGAAGTAGAAGGGCGCTTGCCCTTATCTATACCTGCAGCAACATAGTCTGCTTGGGCCCAAAAGCATGGATCAAACAGGGTGTGAGATACAATCCCAGTAGTCAACCACCCAAAGGTCTGTGCCTAACAGTCAATGAATACATGGCAGTACTAAAACAAGAAGCAGTAAACAGAAAAACACAAAACAACTACAATCCACAGCTCTAACAAGTAAGGCACACAAGTAAGCAGTCAACAACAAGAAGTAAACAGGTAACCCTCTAGGTATCTCTCATAGTCTAACCCCTATGGTTCAACCTCTAAGTACTAGCAACCCTCTGGGAGGCACACACAGTCTCACCCCTCTGGTTCAGCTACGTAATTAAGCAGACTCTCTGGGGAAGCACTCACCGTCAATTCCCCCTATAGTCTCGTATCGTGCTAAAGGTTCTCTGGGGAATCACTCAACGTCAATTCCCCCTATGGCCCGTGTCATAGTTAAAGACACTCTGTAGAATCCCTTCCATCAATTCTCCCCTTAGTCCCGCATTGTGATTAAAAAGACACTCTGGAGAAGCCCTTCCGTCAATTCTCCCTTTGGTCTACTACTCTAGGTTCTCACAGTCCTGAGTATAACTAAACATGCTCAGCGCGTGTATATCGTCCAAGTAAACCTCAAAAACTACTTGGATATCAACTAAGGCTCAACAGAAAAAGTAAAACAACAGTCCACAATCTATAACTAGGCATGGCAAAGCAAACTGAGCACAAACAAAATACTCTAATCATAAGCAATAACCTCTACTAAAGAAATCAAGAAAAGCAGGCAAGCAACAAGGGAAAAATAGGAAACACGCAATACCCCGTTCACGTGTATTAGTGGAATTTTCACATAATGCTCATCGACTTTCAACAGAAAGGCACAAACCACCTACCTCGATCCTAGGAGATCGATATACGTGAACCTCGACGATAGATTCCCCTTATAACGACGTAGATCTGAGAAAATGCACAAAACGTTCATACCACGATAACTTGGAAACCAGAAGTAATCAACAAACAAGGCTAAATAAGAAGGAAGAACTCACCGCTGTGATTCCAATGCAACTGACCGTGCTCGAATCGGAGAACAGACGGCAGGGCGGTCGTCCTTCGAAGATCCAGTCGTACGGTCGCTCCCGGACAGTCGAAAACTGAAGAAGAAGATGAATATGGGGGTTAGACGTGACCCCAGTCCGTTTAATGAAAAAAAAGTACACGGCGTGTACTTTTGGAGTACACGGAATGTACTTCAAATTTTCCATACTCCGAAATAACCGGCCTCCACCTCAGCCTTACACACCGTGTGTGTAGCCCAGACACGGCCAGCACACGGCTTCGAGCCGGGGAAAGAGTACACGGCGTGTACTCAGAAAGTACACGATGTGTACTTCTGAAATTTCCAGAAAATTCATTTTTTCTCAAAAACTCCAGAAAAAAGGAAAACATACCTAAAAAGAGATTCAGGTTCATACAAACTTCCCCCCTTAAAGAAATTCGTCCCCGAATTTCCCTAACGAGGCGGAGAAGGAGAAACCCCGAATAGATCCGGCCACTGCGATCGAACATCGGCCTCCCTCTCCCAGGTCTCGTCCTGTACTCGTCTGTGCTGCCATAGCACTCGTACCAGAGGAACAGACCGCCCACGGAGAACCTTCTTACTACGATCAACAATCCGGATAGGATGATCCTCGAACAATGCATCCGCTTCAAGCTCGACTTCCTTGGGTTGAAAGATGTGAGACAGGTCTAAAAAGTAGCATCAGAGCTGAGAGACGTGGAAGACGTCGTGCATGGCCCGATACCTCTGAGGTAGCTGCAACTGATAGGCAACCAGCCCCACTCTCTCCAAGACCTCAAACAGCCCGACGTACCACGGTGAAAGCTTACCCTATCTCCGAATCCTTTTGTGTACTGACCTCGGTGCGACACATAGGAAGACCTGATCACCGACCTCGAACTCCAGAGGTCGTCTCCGCTGATCAGCATAAGACTTCTACCAAGACTGCGTTGTATCCATCCTCTTTTGAATCAGCTCTATCTGCTCTGAAGTCTCCTGAACAAGATGAGGTCCCAGCAAAGCTGCCTCTCCTGCCTCCAGCCAGCATAAGGGTGATCGGCATGGCCTAGCGTACAAAGCCTCGTATGGCACCATCTGGATGGTCTCCTGGAAACTGTTGTTGTAGGCGAACTCCACCAGAGGAGTATGCTTCTCCCAAGAACCGCCAAAGTCAAGGATGTAAGCTCAGATCATATCCTCAAGCACCTGGATCGTGCGCTCGGACTGGCCATCAGTCTGGGGATGGTATGCTATACTTAAAAGTACATGTGTACCCAAGGCCTTCTGAAGTCCCTGCCAGAACCGAGAGGTAAAGCATGCATCTCTGTCTGAAACAATATAGCGTGGAACTCCATGCAGACGAATGATCTCTCTGATGTAAAGTCTTCCCAGATCATTGACACTGAAGGTCTCCTTGATCGGAAAGAAGTGAGCAACCTTCATAAGCCTGTCGACGACAACCCAAACAGCATCGTTCCCTCGAGGCGTCCTCGGCAACCCAGTCACGAAGTCCATTGCGACATCGTTCCACTTCCAATCCAGAATGGGCAACTACTATAAAAGGCATGCTGGTCATTGATGCTCTGCTTTCACCTGCTGACAAGTAGAACATCTCATGACAAAACCAGCGACATCCTTCTTCATACCTGGCCACCAGTACTGGCGATGAAGATCCTGATACATCTTGGTGACTCCAAGATGAACTGCCCAAACTGAGGAATGGAAATCCCACATCAGCTCCTCGTGTATGTCTGCCGACACCCATACGCGTCTTTGGAAACGCAAGATCTCATCCTCGCCCACTATCCATCCAGGAAGAGGTTCCCCTCCTGACACACTCTCCCGCAGGACTAAGCCTTCTGAGTCTGATAGTCGCCTCATCTGTACCCGATCAAGTAGCATGGAGGTAACAGCTATAGAAGATAGAAAAGTCTGTCCCCATCTATCGTGCACCTCTAGATGCATCTCAGAGAACAGAGCCATCAGCTTCCACTCACTACTGGCCTCCTGAACTGCCTGAATTTGAGTTCTCCTGCTCAAAGCATCAGCCACGGTGTTTCCCTTTCCCGGCGTATAGGCAAGCTCGAAATCAGAAGACTGAAGATACTCGACCCACCTGCGCTGCCTCAGATTCAGATCACGCTGAGTGAAAATATACCTGAGACTCTTGTGGTCAGTGAAGACCACAAAGTGCTCTCCCAGAAGATAGTGTCTCCAACAGCGCAAGGCATGAACAACAGCTGCCAACTCCAGATCATGCGTAGGGTAGTTCCTCTCATGTGGCCTCAACTGCCGAGACTCGTACGCAATGACTCCATCTCCTTGCATAAGCACAACTCCCAGCCCGATACCCGAAGCATCACAGTAAATAGTGTAGCACTTGCCTGGCTCTGTAAAGACTAGTATCGGTGCAGACGTCAACCTTCCTTTCAGCTCCTGAAAGGATGACTCACAAGAATCTGACCATAAGAACTTTTCCCCCTTCTTGGTCAGACCTGTCAAAGGTGCTTCTAGATGAGAAAAGTCCTGAATGAAGCATCTGTAGTATTTAGCCAGCCCTAGGAAGATTTGTACCTCAAAAACGTTCTTCGGATGCTCCCAGGAAACTACAGCTCTCACTTTCTCTAGGTCCACTGATACTCCTGCCTCTGAGATGACGTGACCCAAGAAGTGAATCTGGTCCATCCAGAAGGGGCACTTCAAGAGTTTAGCATAAAGCTGATGCTCTCTCAGTGTACTCAGAACGATCTCAAGATGTGTGGCATGGTCGTGTCGAGTGTGAGAGTACACCAAGATATCGTCCATGAAGACCATGATGAAGGAATCCAAGTAAGGATGGAACACTCGGTTCATCAGTGCCATGAAAACTGCAGGTGCATTCGTGAGTCCGAACGGCATGACTGTATACTCGTATAGAGCATACCTGCTCCTGAAGGCTATCAGAGGTATATCTGATGGTCTAACGTGCAACTGATGATAACTGGACCTCAAGTCGATCTTCAAGAACACCCGGGCTCCTCGAAGATGATCAAAGAGGTCATCAATCCGCGGCAAGGGATATCGGTTCTTGACCGTCAACTGGTTCAGCTTCCGATAATCCACACAAAGCCGAAGGGTACCGTCTGCCTTCTTCGCAAACAGAACAGGAAAACCCCAAGGAGAAGTACTGGGTCGGATAAAATCCTTAGCATGTAACTCCTCCAGCTGCTTCTTGAGCTCCTGCAACTTAGGTGTGGCCATCCTATAGGGAGGAATGGACACCAGTGTCGATCCTGGAATGAGATCAATAGAGAAGTCTACCTCACGCTCCGGAGGAAAACCTGAAAATTCCTCTGGAAAGACATCCATGAAGCGATCCACCACTGGGGGAAAGTCCAACTGTGGAGTCTCCTGATCATCCAGATAAAGACTAGAAATATGGGCTGTCACCCCTCCTAGACCAAGATGCTCGAGTCCCGTCCGACTCGCCCGAACGTCCCATTCACCTCTATAAAGGAAATATTCACCTTCTGGTGAAATGAAACTGACTCTGCGGTGATAACAGTCAATGACTTCTTGGAAGGGAATCAACCAGTCCATGCCGAGAATGACATCATAGCCTGTCATCTCCAGGACATAGAGATCCCATAAGAAGCGATACCCTTCAACCTCGAGAGGGAACTCCCTACACTGGCGTACACTAGATGTCCTCGTCCCCAAGGGTGTGTCTAGTGTCAATGAGTCAGCAGAAGAAAAGATGCAGAGTCCAAGTCTCTCCACAACAGCAACAGAGATAAAACTATGCGTAGCACCAGTATTGAAAAGGGTTGAAGATAAAACTGAGGCTACTAAAATCGTACCTCAAACAGTAGAAGGGTCGGGATCCTGCTCATGATAAGTTTACTCCACGGCGAAAGACTGGCCTGTACCACGGCCCTGCACCCTTGGCTGACCACTCTGAGCTGAACCGCCCTGCTGGTGCTGAGGAACTGGTGGCTGACCGCCACGACCTCGACCTCCACCTCAGCCCGAATGGACGGAATAACTCCAGTTCCCTAATTGGTGAGAGACTGGTGGGGCTTCTCCTGAACGAGGAGTCATGGAAGAACCCCGGTCACCTGCTGCTGGTGAGAAAACCTGGAAAAAACACTGAAGGTGACCCATATTGCCGCAAGATCGTCACTCCACTAGGTCCCTCTGGCACTGCGGCCTCGTGTGCCCTATCCGGCCACACTGATAGCATGTCACCAGGCTGCCTGATGATGCGTCTCACTTCCTTGAATCACTATGCGTAGGCTCCCTACGACGCTTCTTGCTGTCATCCGATGGAAAGCTAGCTCTGGAAGCAGAACTGCCCTGGCTCGCAGCTCCAGAGTCTCTCATATTGCGCTCCGTAATCAGTGCCTGGTTAATGATGGAAGTAATGGAAGTCAGCTGGAAGATGTTCACCTGTGAGCGGATCTCCCACCTGAGTCCATTCTCAAACTTCCTCGCCAAGAACACCCCACTCCCATCCCGGGGGGGTGTAAAACGCTACAGCTCAGTGAAACGAGAGGAATACTCCATGACAGATAGAGTACCTTGCTCTAAGATCATGAACTCCCGGGCTCGATCGGCCCTCAGGGTCTCCGGGTAGAAGTAGTTGTAGAACATGCACTGGAACTCCTCCCAAGTCATAGCCTGCTGCTGACCCTCCTGTGAGATCACGTCTCACCACCTCTTGGCAGAGTCTTGGAGCATGTAGGTGGCGAGCTTGACCCGCCTCTCTGGAGGCGTCTCCAGATGCTTGAAGATAGTTAGCATGGCTTCCAGCCATAACTCTGCAGCCTGAGGTCCTCCCTCCCCTGAGAACATGGGAGGATGCTGCTTCTAGAAAACCCGCGTCAAGTCTGCCATAGACGAGGCAAGAGGCGGTGCTCCTTGGAAGGCCTGCATCATCCTCATGAAACCTTCCCTGAACTGCGCATCCGCACCTGTAACTGGTACGACAACCGGTGCCAAGGCTGGCTTGGCTAGGGGATCGACAGGAAGTCCCTGATCATCCATATCTAGCGTCTGATCACTGCCCGACGACAGATGTACGACCGGAGGATGTCTCGGAGGCATAGCTCTGAAAGATCAAAAGCACACCTTAGATCAAGAAAACAAGGATAGAGGAAACAAGAGCACAAACGGGAACAGGGAAGAAAAACACCCAAGATTGGAAAACACGACTACACGGCGTGTATAAAACTACACGGCGTGTCTACTTAAGCCACCGACATGGGCGTGTACTCCTGCCCTACAAGTCACGTACACCTCAAACTACATGGCATGTTACCAACCACACACGGTGTTTACATGAAAACTATTCCCCTACCCGAGTCTCCTTACACGGCTAACCCACACGGTCCGACTCAAACCGATACTACCCGGCGTGTTCGAAACATACACAGTGTGCACTAGACAAGGCTTCGGAGGTCCGTGTTGTTGAGTACACGGCCGTCTACACGGCTGGACCTTACACGGCGTGCTCCGAACAAGCACGGCGTGCACAGGCGAAGGCGACACTGTCCCGTGTTGTTCGAGACACGGCGGGGTACGTGGGCAAGACTACACGGCGTGTTCCAAACAAACATGGTGTGTGGAAAAGAAGGTAACGTCGGCTCGTGTTGTTCATGACACGGCCGGGTACCTGGATAGTACTACACGGTGTGTTCCCTATGGACCTGGCGTGTTCTACCCGAGCTTCCTCGGCCCGTGTTATTAGTGACACGGCCGGGTACACGGCTCTGAACTCACATGGTCAGTGACACGGCCTGAAAACTACACGGCGTGTATCCAAAAAGTACACACCGTGTATTCTGGGTTTTTCTGGGCAATAGCTCAGAAACTGCACAAAAATCCAGAAACACTAAAACAAGGGAAGAGATTCCAAATTCCGATTCGGGAGGGGCCATAACGCCTCAAGAACCAAAATTTGGGATTCATTTTAAGCAAGGAAAAAAACAACAGTTTTCTAACACAACAGCAGAGAATCTATCAAGCATCTATCACAACAGCATGCATAATCTACATAGAGCCTATCACAACAGCATGCAATCGCTAATGCGCCATAGATGGCATGGCAATAATGCATGAAAGGTGATTTCTACAAGTGCCTATATGATGCATGAGATGGCATACCCTCATCTCATCGGGTTGCGACAGAAATAGAACCGAAATATCAAAACAATAACCACACAAGTCATGTGAATCACTCTAGGTGAAAACATATCAACCATAAAACTCAAAACCAGAAACTGCGATTAACAAGGTAGTATGGCCTTTCCCTGTACATGGGTTAGCTACTCCCGAGCACAGCTTAATGCCAAGTACCAAATCTGTCCTATCCCTGGCTAAGGTCTCCAAACAGAAAAGCAAGAGAAAATAACTCCTCTGATACCACTTTGTAACGTCCCGAGTCCAGAGCCCCTCCACTGGTGTCCCGTACCCGGTTCGTCACATGACCTAAAGCGCGTTTCTCCGAATGCCTGAGGCTGTCAACTAGCAGTGAGGGCCTAGGTGAGTTGGTGGAGAAACTATGACCTCATTCGGTAAGGTACACAAGGTAAGAAAACAAAAATAAATAGCGGAAGCAGTAAACAACATGCATAACAGCAGAAACCAAACAGCGGAAGCAATGTAGATATATAACTATGATGACAAAGATGCAGCAGGTACAAGTATCTAAGGAAAACAGCAAACACAACAATGTGTTGAAATACAACTGAAACCAAGTGATAAAGAAGAACAAATTAAGCTCCTCAGCATCGCGAGCCATGGCTCGGTCCCATGCTCCCCAGCTCCCGGTGCAATCAAGATCCTGAAGTAGAAGGGCTCTTTCCCTTATCTATACCTACAGCAACATAGTCTGCTTGGGCCCAAAAGCATGGCCCAAACAGGGTGTGAGATATAATCCCAGTAGGCAACCACCCAAAAGTCTGTGCCTAACAGTCAATGAATACATGGCAGTACTAAAACAAGAAGCAGTAAACAGAAAAGCACAAAACAGCTACAATCCACAGCTCTAACAAGTAAGTCACACAAGTAAGCAGTCAACAACAAGAAGTAAAAAGGTAACCCTATGGGTAGCTCTCACAGTCTAACCCCTATGGTTCAACCTCTAAGTACTAGCAACCCTCTGGGAGGCACACATAGTCTCACCCCTCTGGTTCAGCTACGTAATTAAGCAGACTCTCTGGGGAAGCACTCACCGTCAATTCCCCCTATAGTCTCGTATTGTGCTAAAGGCTCTCTGGGGAAGCACTCAACGTCAACTCCCCCTATGGCCCGCATCATAGTTAAAGACACTCTAGAGAAGCCCTTCCATCAATTCTCCCCTTGGTCCCACATCGTGATTAAGAAGACACTCTGGAGAATCCCTTCTGTCAATTCTCCCTTTGGTCTACTACTCTAGGTTCTCACAGTCCTGAGTATAACTAAACATGCTCAACACGTGTATATCGTCCAAGTAAATCTCAAGAACTTCTTGGCTATCAACTAAGTCTCAACAGCAAAAGTAAAACAACAGTCCACAATCCTATAACTAGGCATGGAAAAGAAAACTGATCACAAACAAAATACTCTAATCACAAGCAATAACCTCTACTAAAGCAATCATGCAAAGCAGGCAAGCAACAAGGGCAAAACAGGAAACATGCAATACCCCGTTAACGGGTATTGGTGGAATTTTCACATAATGCTCATCGACTTTCATCAGAAAGGCACAAACCACCTACCTCTATCCTAGGAGATCGATATACGTGAACCTCGACGACAGATTCCCCTTAGAATGACTTAGATCTGAGAAAACGCACAAAATGTTCATCCCACAATAACTTGGAAACCAGGAGGAATCAAGAAACAAGGCTAAAGCAGAAGGAAGAACTCACCGCTGCGATTCCAACGCAACTGACCATGGTCGAATCGGAGAACGGACGGTGGGGCGGTCATCCATCGAATATCCGGCCCTACGGTCGCTCCTGGACGGTCGAAAACTGAAGAAGAAGATTAATATAGGGGTTAGACGCGACCCCGGTCCGTTTAATGAAAAAAAAGTACACGACGTGTACTTTTGGAGTACATGACGTGTACTTCAAATTTTCCGTACTCCGAAATAACCGGCCTCCACCTCAGCCTTACACACCGTGTGTGTGGCCCGGACATGGCCAACACACGGCTTCGAGCCGGGGAAGGAGTACACGGTGTGTACTCAGAAAGTACACGGCGTGTACTTCTGAAATTTCCAGAAAATTCATTTTTTCTCAAAAACTCCAGAAAAAAGGAAAACATACCTGAAAAGAGATCTGGGTTCTTACACATGGTGTCGGGTTACAGGATAGATATTCTGGCGTTGGCCAAAGTAGGTGACACTCCATGGTGGCTGTTGAGCACCAGTGGAGTTTGTGTTTGGTTGTGTGCATCGTATTGTTTACTGTTTTCCTTATAAATGCATGTCTGCTTAAACACTTATATGAGGTACGCACCGTTGGGTGGTATCCTACTGAGATTAGTCTCACACTCTACATGGGACCTTCGGGACACATGTAGACTTTATAGATTTACGTGCAGGAAAGAGGCTAGCTTGAGAAGATGGATTGCATTAGTTGTTGCATGGAGATGGTATGGACCTTGAGGTCTTGCCTAGCTGAAGATTATTTTGTTTTGCTTCCTTTCTTGTATCAGCATGCTTACTTTCTATGTAGTTATAGTTGGTTATCCATTTGCACCCTTTATATATATATGGATATGTATGACCTGCTTTGGATGCATGTTTTTTTGTTCAGTAGTAGTTACAAGTGATCAGCATGCTATTGTGTTTACTTTCCGTTGCTATTGTTTATATTTATTGCTTCCTCTATTTATCGATATTGAATGTGCTTCCGCTCTGCGGGTCTAGTTCGAGTCTACTGAGTCGTTTATTTTGATGCATATTTATTATTATACTCGGACCAGTACCATTATTATCCTCCGAGAGGTTATACCCTCCCCACTATACCTATAAGAATCTCATTGCTAGTCGACAACCTTTGGCGTTCAGGAAGGTGCGCCTAAGGTAGTAACACCCGACCCGTTTAGCACTGTTCGGGTGGCTGTTCGGGTCCGGGTCGTTACAACGGTGATCCACACATGTTCCACAAATTTTTGAACATCATCGTAGGATTATCTGAGTGCTAGCACGGTATATCCTATCACTTGCACAGTCCTCCTTTGATCACCTTGAGAACCGCTTCCAAAGCGTTCTCCTTGATCTCTCTTAATTTGAGAGTTGGAGGTGGAAGAATATTGATCTCCATTCTTGGGAGAATTCTTGAGAATGGATCTCTCAAGGTCTTGAGAGGATTCTCCAAATCTGATGTGCACAACCAAAACAATTGAATTGGCTCTAACAGAAAATAATATAATTGGGCTTATATATCGCTAGGGTTAAAATAAAATAACTGCACAAGTACCCTTTATTATTTATTTAATCTCTACAGAACCTCATGTCAACTAATAATATTGTTGTTGTTATTTCTCAACATGAGCTTAACTTGTGAATTAATTTATATATTATTTAATGAAATAATATTCAATGTTTATTATTTCTCACCAGACCATTAAACTCGATTTGTCTCTACAATATTTATCGGGTCTTGAATAATAACTATTTATTTATTAATTAAATATCACTGCATTATTTAATAATAAATAAATATTATATTATATTCACTAAATAGTAAATAAATATTTATTAAATATTATGCTCACATTATATTTTCTCAAACAATTGGTGAGGGAATAAATGCGATCAAACAAACATGAATAATTATTAAACCACATGTGAGAATAATATTTATACAACTTGTTAAATAATAAATAATAGTATAATTATTTAACTGAGATTATGGATACACTTAGTGTGTGACCCTCTAGGCCTCTTTCTCAGTGGCATTAGGTGAAGCAACCTAAAGTCCAAGGTTAGCATCTCACAACACGTCAATGCACCCATAAAGAAAGAAGTTAATGTTGCAACAACATAATACCTCATACGGACACTTACTGTGTAATATAATCTCTTTATCACGACATCTCTAATCAAGCAGGTTGCATGCTGGTGTCAGCAACCTATATGCTGGATATCTCTTTTTTTGACCTCCTGGAAATTGAACATACTTATAAAACACTATAATCATGGATTTATTTAGGCTATATCATTTCCATCAAAGACCTGAGATATCAACTTTTGTTAAATAACAAAAGGAAAAAACTATTTCTCACATTATTTATTAATGCAATATTACTCATGACGCACTCAACGCATCCTACATCGTCGTGAACGTATTTTGTCACAGTTTTCATCAATACATCAAAGTACGTGACTTATGACATACATTAATAATAATCTTAAAGTCTAAGGATCATTACACACATTTGTAGATAGGAACATCAAATGACACATATAAATGTAGATTTCCTACTGGCAGGGATTGTTCTCGTAATATCTTACTAGATATTACCAAGGGCGTACACCATGAGAAGGTGTCTCAAAGTCCTATGAGTCTCCATCCTTGATATGTTGTATCATTTGTGTCCCTCAAATGATATCATCCGGTTATTGAACATTTATTCAAGAATAGTGTTGTAGCACTTCCTGTTTCTCATCATAGTTGAGAACTGCTATGACCTTTTAGTACCACAACTATTCTTAGGACATTATCACATGCTGTGTTTGTCACGACCCGCCCTCGGGGTCCGTGCCGTGACTACCCCAAGCCCGCCTTCCATAGGTCAGGGGTTGGCGACTAGCACCAAGGCGTAAATCCCGGTAAAAAGGGAAGGCATTGCCTTTGATAAGTAAACACACACACAGAGTAAACAAGCGGAAAGTAAACACTAAGCAAGCAGAGTACGACTGAAAGTGCGGAAAGGTAAATGGGCCAGAATACAAACCCAAACTAAAGTAAAGTACAACTCGAAAAGGGAAAAACAGCAACTGTAAAGTAAAAGCCGCTACTCCGAGCTGTCCACCGGAAATCCCACCTGAAGGGTGGGTACAGATAGCTCCACTGCTCCACGGGTCCCGCCGTCCGCTCCGAGCACGTCCCGCCCAGTGGTCCACCTCCGGGTACCGTCCCGCTCTGCAAGCCTCAGCTAAGGTCAACGCTGTCCGTTGTCTGCAACCAATACAACGTAGTGCGGGCAAAGCCCGTGCAGGGGTGAGTATAAGCTACTCAGTAGGGACCCCGAGACCCATGAAGGTCTCTCAAATCCACAAAGGATAAACCACGAAGAAATGTACAAACACGAAGTAACAACCGACACTGCTTAGGTATATGCCCATACATATACCTAAGTCATCAATTAAAAAAACGCTCCAACCTCCGAGCCCAAGTACAACTCAGTCCACGCAGGAAAGTATACGTATTCCACATAGGAAAGCAAAACATAATCCACACAGGATTGCACAACACAATCCACATAGGAAAGCAACAGGATTCAGCTCACACAGGTATACTTCTTCAAGGACGATAAAGATGATCACTGATCCATCTAAGTCGTCGGACCCACGAAGGATCGATAGGTAACTAACCCCCGCAATGACCCACACAGGATCGGGCCCACACAGGACCTGTAGGCGCTGGCTCACACAGAACCGCTGAGCGCAAGGACCCACACAGGATCGGGCCCACACAGGACCTGTAGCACTGATCCAAGTAGGATCGCTGAGTGCTGAAGTCGTCGTCGTCGAATCCACACAGGATCTCTGTACTGTCGTCGTCGCAGTCACAGTAGCAGTAGTAGTCGTAGCAGTCGCAGTAACAGTCACAGCCAGCACTAGGGTTCCCGCACACAGCAAGCTCGTTCGGAGGGTCCGCTCCACGAGCCGAGGGGCTGATACATCAACTGTCACAAAGACCAGAGTTGATGTATCCAAAAGTTCCGTATCGTCAACAGGAACTCAACGCAACAGACGGCGCGTCGATCGGACGCCCGGTCTGAGAGTTATTGGCATTTTCGTCCCCGGGGCCCGGTTGGTTTTTAAGGCAAAACCAACCCGACCGTACTCCACCTGCGTCCAAACCTCGGGCGGAGTATGCCAAAAGATCCGCCTCACTAAGAGGAACTCAACGCGACTGACGGCACGTCAATCGGACGTTCGTAGCTCAAGATATGAGGGTTTCCGCTCCGAAGGCCCGGTTGGTTTCGTGAACGAACCAACCCGGCCGAACTCAAAGTAAACCAAAACCTTGAGTGCAATATACCGAAACGACCGTCTCGATCCAAGGATCGCGTTTCCACAGACGGTTCGTCAATCGGAGGTCCGAGGCTCAAGTTATGGCCAAAAGACCGTAAAAGATTCGAAACGGGGGGTCCGGGTCCGGGCCGACCCGGCCCGACCCCCCCCCCCCCCCCCCCCGGGTCGGCCCGAACCGGGTCGACTCGAACCGGGTCGACCCGACCCGGGTCCGACCCGGCCCGGCTGACCGGCCGGCCAGCGGCGCGGCGGCCCGGCGGTAGCGCGGCGGCCCGGCGGCAGGCGGGGCGGCCCGGCGGCATGCGGGGGGACAAAGCCCCCGCTGATTGAGGGGCGGCGCGGCATATAGCCGCGCCCTTTTTGCAAACCCCCCCCCCCCCCACGTGGGGGGCTTGATTGGTAGGAAACAGGGGGCCTCCTGCCCCCCTCAAGGAAACCGCCCCCCTCATTAAGAGGGGGGTTTTGATGAGTCGGCCGGGGGATTAATTCCCCCGGTTTACTGCCATCCGGCCGGCCAGCTGGCCGGCCGGTTTTTCTCCAACGGGACCGGAAAATCCGGTCCCCTCTTCGGCTTCCGACGCCGGCGGCCCGGCCACCGGTCTCCTCGTTCCGCCGCGGCCCGGAACCGGCCGCGGTCTCCTCGATTCACCGCGGCCCGGAACCGGTCGCGGTATTCGTCATCCGGCACGGTGCGACGGCACCGTGCCCCTCCACCGCACCTCGATTTCTTTCAACATGGTGCGACGGCGTCGCGTTCTTGAAGATTCTTCCATGGCGCGGCGCGACGGCGTCGCGCAATAAGGATTGGCGAATATCCGCGTGGTGCGACGGCACCACGCCACCTTGATTCATCCACCCGCAAGCAATTCAACAAGAACGATGGAGGGGGGTTCGGCCGTGTTCGTGCGGTCCGGCCCCCTCACGTTAAAAAAATAATAACTCAATTTAAAAATATTAAAAATTCCTCACGTTAGTCATGCGAACCATGAGCAAGAATAGAATAATTAAACAATAAATAACAACCCCTACCTTGGGTATACGTTCGAGGATTTGTCTATGTCCGCGGAAGTCGACGTCGCGGAGATCGGGCGTCGCGGTAGTCGTTCGTCAATTCCGTTGACGAAGAGATGCGTCCGATGCGATACGTCGTTGGCGAAACTTCTTATGTCGACGAAGAGAAACCAAGGAGGAAGCGGCGTTCCCTCTCGTTGACACGGAAGACGAAGAAGAGCGGAGCGGCGTTCTTCGTCGGAGCTTGAGCGTTCTTCGTCAAGATGAGCGTTCTTCGTCAAGATGAAGAAGATGGAGTAGGAGCTCTCAAAACGAAAACCACACAAGTTGGCTAACAAAATAAAATAAGGTCCCTCCTTATTTTATTTACCAAGCCAAGGAATTCAAAACTTCAAACTCAAAAACATAACACTTAATTAATTAACATGTCATGTGTAATTAATTAGATGTTAAGTTTAAAAACATTTAAGAGGGAGAGAGGGGAGTTTAAGGGGGAAGTTGAGAGGTTTAGGTTCGTGTGGGTCCCACCACACTTAATCCTCTCAAGGGAGGTTAAGTGGGTGTGGGTCCCACCCCTAACTCCTTTTGAGAGGAGTTAACCAACAAAAGTGAAATAAAAAGAATCCACATTTGTTGGTTAACTCCTCTCAAAAGGAGTTAGGGATGGGACCCACACCCACTTAACCTCCCTTGAGAGGATTAAGTGTGGTGGGACCCACACGAACCTAAACCTCTCAACTTCCCCCTTAAACTCCCCTCTCTCCCTCTTAAATGTTTTTAAACTTAACATCTAATTAATTACACATGACATGTTAATTAATTAAGTGTTATGTTTTTGAGTTTGAAGTTTTGAATTCCTTAGCTTGGTAAATAAAATAAGGAGGGACCTTATTTTATTTTGTTAGCCAACTTGTGTGGTTTTCGTTTTGAGAGCTCCTACTCCATCTTCTTCATCTTGACGAAGAACGCTCATCTTGACGAAGAACGCTCAAGCTCCGACGAAGAACGCCGCTCCGCTCTTCTTCGTCTTCCGTGTCAACGAGAGGGAACGCCGCTTCCTCCTTGGTTTCTCTTCGTCGACATAAGAAGTTTCGCCAACGACGTATCGCATCGGACGCATCTCTTCGTCAACGGAATTGACGAACGACTACCGCGACGCCCGATCTCCGCGACGTCGACTTCCGCGGACATAGACAAATCCTCGAACGTATACCCAAGGTAGGGGTTGTTATTTATTGTTTAATTATTCTATTCTTGCTCATGGTTCGCATGACTAACGTGAGGAATTTTTAATATTTTTAAATTGAGTTATTATTTTTTTAACGTGAGGGGGCCGGACCGCACGAACACGGCCGAACCCCCCTCCATCGTTCTTGTTGAATTGCTTGCGGGTGGATGAATCAAGGTGGCGTGGTGCCGTCGCACCACGCGGATATTCGCCAATCCTTATTGCGCGACGCCGTCGCGCCGCGCCATGGAAGAATCTTCAAGAACGCGACGCCGTCGCGCCACGTTGAAAGAAATCGAGGTGCGGTGGAGGGGCACGGTGCCGTCGCACCGTGTCGGATGACGAATACCGCGGCCGGTTCCGGGCCGCGGTGAATCGAGGAGATCGCGGCCGGTTCCGGGCCGCGGCGGAACGAGGAGACCGGTGGCCGGGCCGCCGGCGTCGGAAGCCGAAGAGGGGACCGGATTTTCCGGTCCCGTTGGAGAAAAACCGGCCGGCCAGCTGGCCGGCCGGATGGCAGTAAACCGGGGGAATTAATCCCTCGGCCGGCTCATCAAAACCCCCCTCTTAATGAGGGGGGCGGTTTCCTTGAGGGGGGCAGGAGGCCCCCCGTTTCCTACCAATCAAGCCCCCCACGTGGGGGGGGGGGGCGGTTTGCAAAAAGGGCGTGGCTATATGTCGCGTCGCCCCTCAATCAGCGGGGGCTTTGTCCCCCCGCATGCCGCCGGGCCGCCCCGCCTGCCGCCGGGCCGCCGCGCTACCGCCGGGCCGCCGCGCTACCGCCGGGCCACCGCGCCGCTGGCCGGACGGTCAGCCGGGCCGACCCGGGGGGGGGGGGGGTCGGGCCGGGTCGGCCCGGACCCGGACCCCCCGTTTCGAATATTTTACGGTCTTTTGGCCATAACTTGAGCCTCGGACCTCCGATTGACGAACCGTCTGCGGAAACGCGATCCTTGGATCGAGACGGTCGTTTCGGTATATTTCACTCAAGGTTTCGGTTTACTTTGAGTTCGGACGGGTTGGTTCGTTCACGAAACCAACCGGGCCTTCGGAGCGGAAACGCTCATATCTTGAGCTACGAACGTCCGAATGACGTGCCGTCAGTCGCGTTGAGTTCCTCTTAGTGAGACGGATCTTTTGGCATACTCCGCCCGAGGTTTGGACGCAGGTGGAGTACGGTCGGGTTGGTTTTGCCTTAAAAACCAACCGGGCCCCGGGGACGAAAATGCCAATAACTCTCAGACCGGGCATCCGATCGACGCGCCGTCTGTTGCGTTGAGTTCCTGTTGACGATACGGAACTTTTGGATACATCAACTCTGGTCTTTGTGACAGTTGATGTATCAGCCCCTCGGCTCGTGGAGCGGACCCTCCGAACGAGCTTGCTGTGTGCGGGAACCCTAGTGCTGGCTGCGACTGTTACTGCGACTGCTACGACTACTACTGCTACTGTGACTGCGACGACGACAGTACAGAGATCCTGTGTGGATTCAACGACGACGACTTCAGCACTCAGCGATCCTACTTGGATCAGTGCTACAGGTCCTGTGTGGGCCCGATCCTGTGTGGGTCCTTGCGCTCAGCGGTTCTGTGTGAGCCAGCGCCTACAGGTCCTGTGTGGGCCCGATCCTGTGTGGGTCATTGCGGGGGTTAGTTACCTATCGATCCTTCGTGGGTCCGACGACTTAGATGGATCAGTGATCATCTTTATCGTCCTTGAAGAAGTATACCTGTGTGAGCTGAATCCTGTTGCTTTCCTATGTGGATTGTGTTGTGCAATCCTGTGTGGATTATGTTTTGCTTTCCTATGTGGAATACGTATACTTTCCTGCGTGGACTGAGTTGTACTTGGGCTCGGAGGTTGGAGAGTTTTTTTAATTGATGACTTAGGTATATGTATGGGCATATACCTAAGCAGTGTCGGTTGTTACTTCGTGTTTGTACATTTCTTCGTGGTTTATCCTTTGTGGATTTGAGAGACCTTCAGGGGTCTCGGGGTCCCTACTGAGTAGCTTATACTCACCCCTGCACGGGCTTTGCCCGCACTACGTTGTATTGGTTGCAGACAACGGACAGCGTTGACCTTAGCTGAGGCTTGCAGAGCGGGACGGTACCCGGAGGTGGACCATTGGGCGGGACGTGCTCGGAGCGGACGGCGGGACCCGTGGAGCAGTGGAGCTATCTGTACCCACCCTTCAGGTGGGATTTCCGGTGGACAGCTCGGAGTAGCGGCTTTTACTTTACAGTTGCTGTTTTTCCCTTTTCGAGTTGTACTTTACTTCAGTTTGGGTTTGTATTCTGGCCCATTTACCTTTCCGCACTTTCAGTCGTACTCTGCTTGCTTAGTGTTTACTTTCCGCTTGTTTACTCTGTGTGTGTGTTTACTTATCAAAGGCAATGCCTTCCCTTTTTACCGGGATTTACGCCTTGGTGCTAGTCGCCAGCCCCTGGCCTATGGAAGGCGGGCTTGGGGTAGTCACGGCACGGACCCCGAGGGCGGGTCGTGACAAATTGGTATCAGAGGAGTTCGGTTCTACCGCAAACTCTGATCTTTTCTATGTGAAGCAATAATGTTTAGCGTATTGAGTGTGGTTATCAGTCCAGGGAGTCCAGTGTTGGTGCGGCGGCCGACATATCCGTACACCAGGACCCTGACTTCTGATTTCCGACTTAATGCACGAAAACATTGATTGCGTGTGTGTTTCAAAGTTTTCTTTGTGATTACTTATATCAGCTCACCAGGTATACTGTTCTGACCGTGGCACACCTGTTTCCTTTTCAGGATGGCCCCACGACGGCAGCCAGCTAGGGTTCCGAGAGTCGAGCGTGACGACAGCCCACCGAGCGACGAGGCCTCGGTGCAGGGGACCTTTGTCAGCAGTGGCACCGGCTGTAGCTCTACCCGCCGAGCCCCCGATGCTTCCAGCAGCAGCCGCTGACGATGCACGTCGCCTCAGCGCACTGCATGAGTTTCAGCGCCAGCGACCGCCCAGGTTTCGTGGGGAGAAGGATCCCCAGGCAGCAGAGGACTGGCTGGAGGCGGTAGTACGAGTGTTTAGGCTAGTGAGGACACCAGCAGACCTCATGGTGATCCTCGCTGCGAGCCTACTACACGCAGCAGCAGGACGATGGTGGAGCCTGATGCTCCAGGTGCACGATGAGGCATCTCTACTTTGGACGGACTTTGAGAGCCTCTTCCGCTCGGAGTTCGTCCCAGCCACCCTTCGTGCGGTGCGTATCCAGGAGCTTCTTCAGCTGCAGCAGGGCAGCATGACGGGTCGCTCAGTACTCGGCGAGATTTACCGATCTCTCGCGCTACTCGACCGACATGGTACGGGACCCATTCTTCTGGGCCCGGACCTTCGAGCAGGGTTTGAGACACGAGATCAGGGCATCGCTGATTTCCCTCAGCATACCGACTCAGACAGGAGTACTGGAGCGGTCCCTTCTGATAGAGAGCTTCCTTGCTGAGTCTACACCAGCACAGAGACCCACCGCAGGGCAGCACGTGGCAGAGTCATCTGCAGCAGGCAGTCGACGGATGACTCAGGGGTCCAGACAGACCAGACCTTTGGGCAGACGATCTCAGGGCACTGGCTCAGCAGTGCGGGGCACACAGCGCGGAGCCAGTCTTACGAGAGGCAGACGGTGCTACTCGTGCGGCGGGCAGGGCCACATGGCTCGTGACTGCCCGACCCGCCGTGCCGAGGAGCAGCAGACGGTTGAGGGACCACCGAGGCAGAGGCAGAGGGTCGACCGTGGCGGTCCGCAGGGAGGAGGCGGACGAGGCAGAGGAGCTGGACGAGCAGCCGGTGGTGGCCGACGCTTTGAGGCTCTACCACCACCACCACCAGGAGGTCCACCCCGACCACAGGGAGCTGGCGGGCAGCGACAGGCACAGCTCCAGGCAGCAGAGGCCTACGACCACGGCGCACCCGAGATGATTCGAGGTACTATCTGTGTATATTCCACCCTTGCTGCAGTTCTTATAGACACAGGAGCGAGTCACTCTTTCATAGTCGCTGCCCTTGTTCGGAGCTCGGAGATTCCGACAGAGTCGTTGGCTCGATCCTTACGGCTAGAGACTCCTACGGGAGCAGACTCGACGATTACGCACTGGTGCCGGCAGTGTGAGCTTACTCTAGGAGGCGAGAGCTTCGGCTGGGATCTTCTTGTAGCAGCGTCGAGGCCTTACGACGTCATCTTGGGCATGGATTGGTTGTCTACGGTCCATGCACAGATTGACTGTTTTAGGCGCAAGGTGCGATGTGTACGCACCGACGGGAGCAGGTTCACCTTCACCGGCGAGAAGGGAGCCTTAGCAGCACAGGATGGACTTCCGCGGAGGAGAGGACAACCCATCACTCATCAGTTGGCTAGCCTTATCCTTGGAGCAGTTGACGTGCGGAGTCCTGGTTTTCCTGCAGTGGTGTTTGTTTACTTTACAAAGGCAATGCCTTCCCTTTTTACCAGAATTTACGCCTTGGTGCTAGTCGCCAGCCCCTGGCCTATGGAAGGCGGGCTTGGGGTAGTCACGGCACGGACCCCGAGGGCGGGTCGTGACAGTGTTATACATAAGAACAATCATGATGCGATAAGTAGTTCATTAATGTTCAAAACCATGAATACAAATTATCATAAAGTACACAGAAGTTGGTAATAGGGCACCAACTCCATCAGTTTCTCCAAATCTATGGTTGAACTATTTGAATAATTATATATATATATATTAATAATATTTTTTATTAAAAAAACTTATCATCGCTAAGCATTGATAATGGATACACCTTTATCAGCACTTTTAGCTACCACTGATAAAGGTGGTCCTTTTATCAGTGCTTTTTGTTTAGCGGTGATAAAAGCAGATGTTGGATTTACACCGATTTGTTGTGGTGCTTCTTGTAGAGTCTTCTTGCTACTTTCTGCTCACCTCTTGGAGTCATCAAATATCTATTTATATCACGATGATTCTCTTCAACTTCCATTTTCTCTCATTTAGCTAATCTCTCTTCCCTATCTTTGCTAAGATTTCACGGCGTGAATGTGTTAGCACCCCTTTTGCTTTCATTTTTTGGGTGTGAATGTGTCATTCACATCGTGAATGGTTCGGGTTTAAGAATCATTGAAAGGCGGGTCACCTGAATCCTAAACATGGGATCAATTCATGTCGTTAACCACTATTAGTGCACATCGTGAATTGTTTGGGGACAAATTCACATGGCCTAACCCCTCACCCATTTGTGTCATGAAATGATGGTTGACGCCACGAATCACACATCGTGAACTACCCTTAGGATGTGACTAACCATTCCAAACGTGAACTGCTCTCTCACACTTTTAACATCAATTCATGCTGTGAATTGATCCTATAACCAAATTCCAGCACCCAAACTCCACCAACCCTACTCTGAACATCCTTTAAGGACCTCAGACTTCGGAAACTCGTAAAGGAATGGGGTAGTAGGGTCTGAGCCCTTACATAGAGTCATCAATCTCAATTTATATCATGATGATTCTCTTCAATTTCCATTTGTTGTCATTTAGCTAGTCTATCTTCTACATCTTGTAAACAAAAGCCCACATTGAATATAGCATGGAATGGGCTCATCAAACTCTCTCCGCACATTGACATCAAATTCAACATGAATTGCATGCATGAGAGAACCTTAATATGAGATGTGTGCGTAAAAAGCTTTAATTTAATATTATATATATGCTATAAATATTACAACAGGTCAGGAGAGGAGGGAAATACAACAGAAATCGTACACTAATTCAACTGGAAGGTACTCGGTGAGACTTGAACCCGAGACCTCGTCGAGACCCTGCAGGGCCGTACCAAATGAGCTGACCCTGAAGGCGACATATATGCGGGAAATATAAATATTATTTTATCAATTAATTAGTCAATGATGCATGTATTCTTGTTATTTGACCTACAATTCTAAATGAGTAATGGTTCCACATGTATAGTTCAAAATCAATCTACAATTTTAAGTGTGTAGCTTCTAATTCATTAACATCGACCATGTTCTGTGTGACAGTTAATTGAATTCCATGTATCCTATATCATGATCTTAAAAACCTATAAAATGAAGTGCAAGGAGAATGATCATACCACATCAATTAGAAATCAAGAAAGTCATTAGGATTCTCTTCATATTTGTAAAATATTTCTCCTCAAAAGCGGTGATAATAGAAAATGTCATATCATACAATTTAAGTTCAAGATGCCATCACATTTGGGACATGAGGGGTATAATATTTTATATAAATGTTGACGATGGGATCTGAAAACAGTACTAATGTCAGTTTTTTACACGATTATAATTATTATAATTACAATTATTAAGAAAAACAAAAAACAAACCCTACGCCTTCCTCGATGCCACTCTCTTTCCGCACAAAGGCGGTTGGCTTTCCATCGCCTGCCTTGCAGTCTACTCTACCTATCCCCCTCTTCGTTGCAGCCCCTTCTCTCCCCGTTTCCCGATCTGCTCTAAAGCCTGAGGAATCCGATTCGTTCTTAGGCGGCATGAACTTTAAAATGGGTGTGCGTTTGATCACACCCATCATGCTGTTGTTTTTTCTGCCGCCGTTCCTTCTCGGCGAGAGGAACGACGAGACGGTTCTCACCGGAGATCTGAACGGCGGCGAGCCTCCCGCGGCGGCGGGGAAACAGCAGACGGCGGTGAAGCCGCGGCATATGGAGCTGGACGGAGCGGGGGAACCGACGAGTGATGGTTCTGTGTTGTGGATCAGCAAAAGAAAGGTTCCTAATGCGTCTGATCCTCTCCATAATCGTTGAAGCTTTGTTGCTCTGCGTCTCTCTGTTTTTATATATATGTCACATGTGTGTATACAATGCAGTAATCTATGTAAAAATGAAGATCGTCATAGTCATATTTGGTAGGGAAGACCGATTTAGTGAGACGTACTGGCTGTCGCATTGCTGTCGTTTCATGCGATTCTCCATGTTTTGATGGTTTCCTCTGGTTGATGCTGTCTCGGTGTTGTTGGGGAAGAATCCCGAATCCGGACTGAAAATTGATTGCCAAAAATTCGTGAGAAACTCGTTGAAATATGGAAGCGATATAAGCAGAATAAAAAAAAATCAGCACGCAGGATTTTTTAACGTGGAAAAACCCTCCCATGCGGAGGATTAAAAACCACGGGGCAATTCCCAAAATATCCACTATGAATCAGAGAATACAATAATCCAAGCAACGCCCGAACTTGAATTACAAATGAGAGAGCGTAGAAAACCTGTGTGAAAACCACACCCTGATACGCCTCTTCCATCTCTCTGATAAACATCCCGCTGATGCCATGTATCGGAAGATCAATCTGTGACAAAATGCCACCCTTCTGTCGACGAAACGTCACTACCTCGGAGATCTTCACCCGAACATGCGTCAACCTCGCATCAGCTTGCGACACCCGAAAGATCTCGCCATTATGATGTACCGCCGATCTTCAATCGGGACACGCCACCTGATCACCGCTATCAGACAGACTTTCGATACGTGGTCCCGATCATCAATTGTGTTGTTGCTGCACCGCACCTATCAAACGCCGACGCGTCAT
The DNA here is from genome assembly GCA_963277665.1 of Viscum album. NCBI lineage: Eukaryota > Viridiplantae > Streptophyta > Magnoliopsida > Santalales > Viscaceae > Viscum > Viscum album. Next base: position 1,003,112,452 of record OY728119.1, on the reverse strand, counting down.
CGTCGTCGTGCCACACGGGCCACCGCAAACGCGGCAACCCCTTCCCGGGTCTCCTTTGCCGACTACATCTTGCTGGCACACCCTTCCTTTTCTTTTTTGAAATATGTTTCTGCATCCTCCTTATATAGACACCAAGTCCATAATAATCAATTAATGCAGTCAACATCCATTATTCCATCCATTAATATTGAAAATTAAATATCCATTAATGTTGGGAGAAAATCTTCAATTAATGGTGATATAAATCTCCCCATTAATAATTTTCATCTCTCATCAATAAATGTGATGAATCTCAATAGGTGTTTCAGACACCCGCGGGCAAGGCGGTGGGAGAGATGGTGGCAGAAGTCAACGTTGATGTGGCGAAAATGGTAATTCTTGTTGCCAAAGAGTTCACAAAAAAACACCCAAGAAGTTAGTTATTGTACTACATTTAAAACTTGTACTATCATTACCTTCTTAATTTGTACATTTTTTTCAAGATTGAAAATGATTCCAACTCTACCTAGAAAGCTTCCATGCTCACCTACCTCATCGATCTTAAAAAAAGTCATGATTTTAAAATTAGAAAAAAAAGTCTTGATTTAAACATCGATAATTGTGGAATGATCTACCTCATCGACCTTAAAAAACCATCATGATTTTAAAATTAGAAAAAAATAGTCTTGATTTAAACATCCATAATTGTGGAATGATCTATTAGAAGTGATTCACTATTCTGGTAAGGCATTCTTTCAATTTCCTCATGATCAAATAATAGTGAATCTTCTTCTTCTGTGACACAAAACCCAATTTCATCCGTGATTTCATAATCAATAGGATAAAATGATCTCTTATTGTTCACTACTACAAAATTGGTTTTTAAAACCACCATAAAGAACTTTTATCAATGCTAAAAAAGCGTTGTTGATCTAAGCATTGTTAAACGTGGGTTATTTTAATCTGCGCTAGAAAAGCACTAATAAAGGTGGTTCTTTGTCGGTGCTAATTTAGCATTGATAAATGTTGTCATTTATGAGAGCCGATAAAGGTTGTATTGTTGCAGTGTGGTGTTAAAATTATATCAAACTACTATAGAAAATGCATATGTATATGAGCAATTCATAATTTAATTGAAATAAAAACAACATCACAAATACCAGAAAAAAACATTATATTATAGACATTTCAAATATTGTTCTATATAATTACATTAGCAAGCACTATCACAAGCATTCAAAAACATCAACTGTTTCATTGCCTTTGGAACCCCACCCCCTCTAAAAAATGTTCGAACACGGTATCAGTTGCCGAACAAACCACCTCAACTTTAGCAAAATAATCCACCTGTATAAGAATTCAATTTTTATATTAGTAATACTATAAAGAAATAAATTAAACATAAATATAAAACAATACATTAGTAATATGTCAATTTTAAATAAAAGGACACGTTTGAAGTCATATTGGACACACTGTGTGTCAGATTGACACGAAAATGATTCATACACGTCACAATGACTTAAGAAGTGTTGTCCTGAAGTATTAAGACAATGTGAATGTGTTTGCTCAGTTATGAGTATGCCACATGTCTTTTTTTACTAAAATGTCAATTTAAATTGAAAACATACACTTTGAGTCATATTAGTCACATCGTCTCTCGGTTTGACGTGACACCGATTCCTACACGTCACAAATGACTTACAAATTGTTGTCAAAGTATCAAGACAATCTGAGAGCATTTTCTCAGTTTTTAGTGAGTGACACACGTTTTAAACTAAATTGTCAATTATAACCTAATAACATACACTTTGAGTCACACCAAACACACCATGTATTGGATTGAGGTGCAACTGATTCTTATAAGTCACAAATGACATATGGAACGTTTTCTTAAAGTATCAAAATAATCCAAATACATTTGCTCGATTTTGAGTATATGACGTGTGTTTTGAACTAAAATGTCAATTTTAAATAAAAAGACACATTTGAAGTCATACTGGTCACACCGTGCATCATATTAACGTGTGACTGATTCCTAAACATCAAAAATGACTTAAGAATCATTTTCCTAAAGTATCAAGACAATTTGAATGTGTTTGCTCAGTTTTGAGTACGTTACATCTCTTTTTTTACTAAAATGTTAATTTAAACTAAAATCACGTACTTTGAGTCATACAAGTCACATCGTGTATCAGTTTGATGTGATACTAATTCTCACATAGCACAATTGACTTATGAATCGTTGTTCAAAAGTATCAAGACAATCTGAGTGCGTTTGCTCAGTTTTCAGTGAGCACCACACGTTTTGAAATAAATTGTCAATTTTAAAATAATAACAAACAATTTGACTCTTTCTGTGAACCCCATGTATCAGATTTAGACGCGGCATCACAAGTGACTTATGGATTGTTGTCCTAAAGTATTAAAACAATCTGAATGTGTTTTCTCAGTTTTGTGCACGTGATGTTTGTTTTGAACTAAAATGTCAATTTTATATGAAAGACACATTTGGAGTCATACAAGTCACACCATGCATCAAATTTATGTGTGACTCATTCTTACATGTCTCAAATGATGAATTGATCATTTCCATACATTATAAAGACAATACAAATGTGTTTTCTCGATTTTGATTATGTCACATGTCTTTTTTACAAAAATATCAATTTCAACTAAAAACACACACTTTGAGTCAAACCAGTCACATCATGTGTCAGTTTGATGTGAGATTGATTCTTTGACATCATAAATGAATTATGAATCATTTTCCTAAAGTATTAATACTATCTGAGCGTGTTTTCCTGGTTTTCAGTGAGTGACACACATTTTGAACTAAATAGTCAATTTGAAATTAATAACAGACACTTTGTGTCATACTGGGAACACTGTGCATCAGATTGTGGTGCGATGTCACGAATGAATTATGGATCGTTATACTAAAATATTAAAACAACCCGAATGAGATTTATCATTTTTTTATATGTGATGTTTATTTTGAACTAAAATGTCAATTTTACATAAAATGAAACAATTGGAGTCATACCAGTCATACCATGTGTCACATTGATGTATGAATGATTCCTACACATCAAAAATGACTTAATGATCATTGTCCTAAATTATTAAGACAATACAAATGCATATGCTAGGTTTTCAATATGTCACACGTCTTTTTTACTAAAATGTCAATTTAAACTGAAAACACACACTTTGAGTCATACCGGTCACATTGTGTGTCAGTTTGATGTGAGACTAATTCATACATGTCAAAAATGACTTATGAATCATTGTCTTAATGCATCAAGAAATTCCAAGTGTGTTTGATTAGTTTTTTGTGAGTGAAAAATGTTTTGAAATAAGTTGCTGATTTTAACCTGATAACAGATAATTTGAGTCATACTAAGCACACCATGTATCAGATTGAGTCATATCAGTCACATCGTCTCTCGGTTTGACGTGACACTAATTCATACACGTCACAAATGACTTAAAAATTGTTTTCAGGGTATCAAGACAATCTTAGAGCATTTTCTTAGTTTTCAGTGAGTGACACGCGTTTTAAACTAAATTGTCAATTATAACCTGATAACATACACTTTGAGTCATACCAAACACACCGTGTATTGGATTGAGGTGAAACTAATTCTTACAAGTCACACATGATAGATGGATCGTTTTCTTAAAGTATCAAAATAATCCGAATACATTTGCTCGATTTTGAGTATATGACGTGTGTTTTGAACTAAAATATCAATTTTAAATAAAAAGACACATTTGAAGTTATACCGGTCACACCGTGCATCAGATTAAAATGTGGCTGATTCCTAAACATCAAAAATGAATTAAGGATCATTTTCCTAAAGTATCAAGACAATTCAAATGCTTTTTCTCAATTTTGAGTACTTTACATGTCTTTTTTTACTAAAATGTTAATTTAAACTGAAAACACGTACTTTGAGTCATACAAGTCACATCATGTGTCAGTTTTATGTGAGACTAATTCTCACATAGCAAAAATGAATTATGAATCATTGTCCAAAAGTATCAAGACAATCCTAGTGTGTTTGCTCAATTTTCAGTGTGTGCCACACGTTTTGAACTAAATTGTCAATTTTAAAATAATAACAAACACTTTGACTCATCCTGGGAACACCATGTATTAGATTGAGATGCGATATCACAAATGACTTATGGATTGTTGTCCTAAAGTATTAAAACAATCCGAATGTGTTTTCTCAGTTTTGTGCACATGATGTTTGTTTTGAACTAAAATGTCAATTTTATATAAGACACATTTGGAGTCATATCAGTCACACCATGCGTCAAATTTATGTGTGGCTAATTATTACATGTCTCAAATGAATAATTGATCATTGTCATACATTATAAAGACAATACAAATGTGTTTTCTTGATTTTGAGTATGTCACACGTCTTTTTTACAAAAATATCAATTTAAACTAAAAATACACACTTTGAGTCATACCAGTCACACCATGTGTCAGTTTGATGTGAGATTGATTATTAGACATTATAAATGACTTATGAATCATTTTCCTAAAGTATTAATACAATCTAAGTTTGTTTCCTGGTTTTCAGTGAGTGACACACATTTTGAACTAAATGGCCAATTTTAAATTAATAACGGACACTTTGTGTCATACTTGGAACACTATGCATCAGATTGAGATGTGATGTCAAAAATGACTTATGGATAGTTATCCAAAAATATTAAAACAACCTGAATGAGTTTTATCAGTTTTTTATATGTGATGTTTGTTTGTTCTAAAATGTCAATTTTACATAAAACGACACAATTGGAGTCATACCAGTCATACCATGCGTCACATTGATGTATGGATGATTCCTACACATCACAAATGACTTAATGATTATTTTCCTAAATTATCAATACAATAAAAATGCATTTTCTAGGTTTTCAGTATGTCACACGCCTTTTTTACTAAAATTCCGATTTAAACTGAAAACACACACTTGGAGTCATACTAGTCACATTGTGTGTCAGTTTGATGTGAGACTAATTCATACATGTCAAAAATGACTTATGAATCATTGTATTAATGCATCAAGAAAATCCAAGTGTGTTTTATTAGTTTTCTATGAGTGAAAAATGTTTTGAAATAAGTTGCTGATTTTAAGCTGATAACAGATAGTTTGAGTCATACTGAGCACATCGTGTATCAGATTGAGTTGTGATTGATTCATACACATCACAAATGACTTATGGATCATTGTACTGAAGTATCAAAAAAATATGAATGTGTTTAATTAGTTTTGAGTATGTGACATGTGTTTTGAACTAAAATGTCAATTTTAAATAAAAAAGCTCACTTGGATTCATACCGGTCGCACCATGCGTTAGATTAACATGTGACAGATTCCTTCACACCAAAAATGACTTATGGATAACTTTTCTAAAGTATCAAGATGATCATAATGTTTTTTCTAAATTTTGAGTATATCATGTGTCTTTTTTATTAAAATGTAAATTTAAATTGAAAACATGCACTTTGAGTCATATCGGCCACATCATGTGTCGGTTTGACATGAGACTGATTCCTACACATCAAAAATGTCCTATGAATAGTTTTCCTAAAGTATCAAGACAATCTGAGCATCTTTTCTTGGTTTTCAGTGAGTGACACACATTTTGAACTAAATTGTCAATTTTAAATCTATAACATACACTTTGAGTCATACCGGGAACACCGTGTATCAAATTGAGGTGAAACTGATTCCTACACATTAAAAATGATTTATGGATCGTTTTCTTAAAGTATCAGAACAACACAAATGTGTTTGATCAGATTTGATTATGTGATTAGACATTGAAATAAGCTAATATTTATTATATATATTATAATATTTAAGTTCTTCATTATTCATAAAACCCATTTTTAGTGTATTTTACAATTTGAACATTATTTCCCATCATGATTGCAATTTTTGATTAAAGTGCACTATTACTTAATATGTTATGAGACACTTTGTTAATCACCCACTACTCTTGATTTGAATTTCATATTTTATTTTCAGATTCCAAATTCCATTGGGAATATTTCATTCTTCTAGAGTACTTTAAGAATCACAGTGAAAGATGACCAAAGTGGGCCTTGAACTAAGAACATTCTAAGCAAAGTGAATTGGAAAACATCCCAATATAATGATTGTATCTACCAATCTCATAGACAAATGATTCTAAAATTTTAACTAGAGATAGATGACATAATGAGGAACATTTAATTAAATAGTGTCTAGAGATAATTATGATTTTTTGATGGAGTTACAGGTGGCCCAAGCTGAAGATGCTATTTTGGGCCAAATTTTGTGGCCTAGAAAAAATGATCACCATTTAGATCATATCTCAAATACCAAATATACAATTGGGATAAAATTTTAAAGGACGTTATGGGAAATCCTGTGATTCAATTTCTTATTTTATACCCCACCCATATTCAGCTATCTAGAAGCTCTTTTGGGCATATTTATCAGAGGCATGCAAGCTGGATTCCATTTCAGGTCAAGGGTGGAAAAGTACACATTCCACAAAATTTAAACCACACTAGGGTGACCATAATCATGTGGGAAGAATTGTACTATTAGGGTCTCGACCCAAGCCACTTAAAATTCCTATTTAAGGTAGTGGTGGTGGAGGAGTTAGGGGATTCTTGGGTTTGGTTTCATTATAATGTTATGCTTCCACTTTGTCTTTGTAATCACATTTTTTCTCATGTAATTTGTTTAGATCACCTTAGTTTTTAATAAAAATTATTCATTTGATCTTATTATGTTCTTCCTTTATCATGTTGATTCTGTTTCCTCAAGTAGTGATTTTTTTTCATAAATTTTTGTGAAATTATTCACACGATGATGGAGTGATCATTATTTCACTATTTTCTTCTTCAATTCCACCCTCATGAGTCTATTTCCCTCTTCCATTGAGATCATAACATCAATGGAAGGCTAGCCCTATTTTGGGTTCATCCAAAGGAGTAGAAAGAGGATAGTTTGGATGTTATGTGTCACTATATAAAATTTTAATCATTTATTTTATTTTATTTTTTCATTCAATTATCTTCTTCTTCTTATTCCTTATTGAATTTTATCGCCCCACTTTTATGTGCTAATAATATCATTTAACTTGGAGTGCTCATGAAAATGATCCTAAAAGTGTATAGGTCATTATAATGTGATTGTGAAGGTGTTTAACTAGTAAGTGAAGAGGTTAGTTTGAATTCATTGAATGAATCCTTCTCAAGTTAATGAAATTGAAATAATTTAAAATTAAATTCATCTAATCAACCCTTTACAATATCCTAGGATCAACCATTCTCATAAATTGAATTCACATAGGTCTCTTAGTTATCATTTAAACCCTATCTAAAATTAACCCAATTTTTTCCACTCCATATCCAAATATCTCTTTTAGAATGTATGTGTCATTAGGTGTCTTCTTAGGTCTCTGAGGATTTGACAACCCAATCTATATTACAAGTGAATAATTCAACCCAAAAAACATGGGTAAATTTGGATAATGCTAAATTTTGGCGTTGTTTCTAGGGACCTAAGTAAGTTATCTTAGAAACTCACATCTTATTTTAACCACAATTATCTATTCTCACCCCCGATTTCATTCTTATAGAAGACCATTTTAAACAAACCCATACATGGGTAACCTCTCCCTACATTGACTATCCCACAATAATTATGATATATAATGACCATCATAGTTTTTATTGGTGGTAAAATCAACAACCAATTGAACCATAATGTTTTAACTTCTATAATCCTTAAAAAATTCCAACCTATAATGAGTTCCAATCCCAAAAGGCCAATCTGGACATCCTCCTATGCATTTCCAACAATATAATTGTCAACCCGGAATAAAATATTTGACTCAACCCCTTGTCCAACCTGATCCAAAACCATTACATGAGAAACCGTGTCAAAACATGGAGAGAATGTCTTTAGAGGTTTCACCATTGAGAGTAGAACTACAATGTATTGAAAAGGTTATGGAACACATTCCCACTCATGTTGTCCCATCAACGACATTGATAAAAGAATCAAGTTACGCACAAACTGATTAAAATAATAAAAAATCTTCCTTTGAATCTAGGAGAATTGAAGAACATGAAGGAATTTTTTATGGGTGTTTAAATCAAGAAGAAGGTAATTTTCTATATTCATAAGAGGAAAAATTGACATCATGGATTGAGTGTCCTAAATATTTCTCCTTTGATAATTTTTCTGAACAAAAAATCACTGGATCATTTAGGAAAACCTTTAAATCTTATTCTATACCAACCACTAACACTAATATGGAAAATTTGGGGGTTGAAACATATTTTTTAATGGAACCAAATGTTTCTCATTTTTTTGGAAAAGAAATTGATTTTGATTTACATTTCCAATTTTCTTTAAGAAATTTCAATCAACCGAAACTCAAAATTATTTTGCTTCCTTCCCCACTCAAGTATCCCTTCATAGGTGATAATAAAGACCTTACATTTATCATTAATTATTCTCTTGAAACCAATAAACTAGGAATGATCCTTGAGGTATTAGGTATGAATATATAAGAAACTAGATCAGCCATTTCTGTTATTCCTTGGGTTTTATCACACATTGTATAACATAGGTTTGTACATGAAATTGATTCTAAAAAATGAATCAATATCAATCTAGTAGAAGTAGTAAAAAATGAGATCCTTAAAATATTTAAAGTTGGTATTGGGTAAGTTGGAGGGATCCAAGTCGAGCTAACGACTTTAAACTAAGCGCTTTTTGGAAGGTAACCCAGCATCGACATGAATTTTATATTATTTTATTTATTATTTATTTTTAGTGCATTTGTGTGTTAAAAAATAAATTTCAAAAAAAAATTCTCAAATCTTTTTATTCTTTTATTTTTTTTATTTTTAATTTTTTTTTGTAATATATATTTTATTTCATGTGTTTGTATACATAAATTTTTAAAAAAATGGGGAAATAAGAGAGAAAGAGAAAGATTTAAAAAAAAGAAAAAACATAATATTTATATTTATATTTTTTCACAAAAGGCCACACTATAGGTCATGGGGAAAACCCCGTCGCATTTGGCTAAGCCGTAGAACTTGAACCCATGACCGAAGGGAGATAGGGGAGTCTGCGTTATACTTACCTATGAATTACAATACTTCAATATTTCTTTATATACATATATATGCTCATCTTTGATAATTTTTTTGTATATATATATATATATTTGATGTTATTATTATTATTATTATTATTTTTACTTGTTCCTTGTATTGATCTGTGGTATTCTAAAATAATTAAGTACATTTTTTTATTTTTTTTATAATTGTTTTTATTTAAGGGAACCTCTCAGGTTTTCCATGGTTTCTAGTTTGGTTTTCATGTGAGAATCAGGGGCTATTGCGGTTGAAGTTTTTTCAGGGAAATCACCCATATCCATAAATTACACACCATTCTACCATCTACTATGGGGATTCCATGAGTGACATAGAGATCGAAGGATCAATTGGTTATGGAATGACCTTTATCAATATACCACAAAGGGACATTGTTCCATAATGAATTTTAAAATTTTAATTTTGGAACTCCTCTACTCCACCTCTACCCCCTTCTAAATTTTCTTTTTTTAAACACTGAGGACAATGTCTTTCTAAATTGGGGGGTATGAAATAAAAAAATGTTTTTGTATAAATAAAAAAATTGATATGAAAAAATGCGCATTATTAGAAGGAAAATTTTCTTTAACCTTGAATATGAAAATACACATTGAAAAATTTGAAACTAAATATCAAATAATTTTTCATGCCTTGATTATGATCTTAATCCATGTTTTTGTTCATAAGCATATATTTGGGAAAGTGTGGCAGTCTAATGTGATTTTCACTATTTACATTTTCATCTATTTTAAAAAAATTCACAATGCATATCATTTGGATTGTGGGGTATTAGTTTTATTTCTTGGGGTCCCTCAATAAATATCATAGTCTAGGTGATAATTTTAATTTTAAAATGAGTATTAAAAAAAATAATCATAAAAAAATTCAAATAAAAGAACAATAAGTTTGCACGTAGGGTAATGGATTGATCTAATGCAGGACTTTCAAAACTTTGCGATCATAAACCCATATTTTTATAGCATAGAGTTGGACATTTTATCTTTATTTAAGGTAATTTGAATTTGTAATTGATTGGTTTAACTCGATATGATACTTGAGTATGTGAACTTCACTTGGTGCCTTAAGGTCTTCGAGCTTAGGAGTTTTCAGCAAAGTCTCTCTATATGGGTTGACTTGATTGAGTGTAATTTCAATTACCATGGAAAAATTGAAAAAAAAACATCAATACTCATAGTAAGGTTAATATGTTATTCTATATATCACTTCCATATTTTATCCCTTGAATAAAAATGATCCCCTATGTCTATTGTGATGAATAACACATCATCATGCTAAAATGAAATTGGATGAAATGTGGTGATGAATTTGAACAAAGGAATGGTATTGGGATTGGGATATGTTTTTGAAAATATATTGTGTTAAATTATTTTAATTGGTTTCATAATTTTTTGGTATGAGGCCTTTTGGTGAGCATTATATATTAAAATGTTCTTGAAAAAGGGAATTCAATTTCATATATTGAGATAATGTTTTGCTCGAGACATGAAAAAATAAAGTTGGGGGGTGTGATTATCCACTGAAATAGGTTAATATTTATTATATATATTATAATATTCATGCACTTAATTATTTATAAACCCCATTTTTAGTTCATTTTACATTTTGAACATTATTTCACATCATGATTGAAATTCTTGCTTAACATTTACTATTACTTAATACATTTTGAGACACATTGTTAATCCCCCTAATTCTCTTGATTTTAATTTCATGTTTAATTTTAATATTTCCCATTCCATTGGGAATATTTCATTCTTTTAGTGTACTTGAAGAATCACACTAGGAGATGACCAAAGTGGGTCTTGAACCAAGAATATTCTAGGTGAAGTGATCTGGACAACAGCCAAATAAAATGACTATATCAGCCAATATCCAAGCCCAATGATGCTCAAACTTGAACCATAAAAATATAAAATCATGGGAAAAACTTTATTCAACATTGTAAAGATCTAATTATGATATTTTAACGGATTTCCAAATAGCCCAAGTTGAAAATGAAATTTTGGGCCATATTTTGCAGCCCAGAAAAATAGATCACAATTTTGATCATATATTGACAATAAAATATCCAATTAGCCTTAGAATTTTCTAGATGTTAAGGTACATAATGTTATTCAATTTATTATTATATAGACCACATAAATTAATCCATCTAGAAGCTTTTTTGGACATATCTATCATAGGAATGCAAGCTAACTACCATTTTCAGGTCAAAGGTGGAAAAGTCCACATCCCAAAAACTTTACACCACCCTAGTCCTACCATAATAAAGTAGAAAGACTTGAACTATTTGGGGATCGACCCAAGACTTTTAAAATTACTATTTAAGGTAGTGTTGGTGGAGGAGTTAGAATATTGTTTGTGTTTGTTTCATTGTAATGTTATGTTTCCACTTTCTATTTATGATCACATTTCTTTCTCATGTAAGTTGTTCAAATCACATTTTTTTAATAAAAATTATTCATTTTATATTATTATATTCTTTCTATATCACATTGTTACCATTTTCTCAGGTTGTTATGTTATTAAATTTTTTTTGTGAAATTATTCACACAACAGTGGAGTGAATGTTATTTCACTATTTTTCTTTTCAATTCTACCCTCATGAGTCCACTTACCTCTTCCATTGAGTGAATAACATCAATAGATAGATAAAAATATTATGGGTTGATATAAGGGAGTATTAAGGGGTTGTATTGGATGTTATTTATCCCTATATAAACATTTAATCATTTATTTAATTTGAGTTTTTCATTAAGTGATTCCCTTTTTCCTCTTCCTTATTGAATTTTATCACCCCAATTTTATGTGATAATAAGATCATTTACCTTGGAGTGCTCATGAAAATGACCATAAAATCATATAGGTGATTATTATGTATTTTTGAAGGTTTTTAAACAGTAAGTTATGAGGTTAGTTTTAATTCATTTAATGAACCATTCTCGAGTTAATGAAATTAAAATAATTTAAAATGAAATTCATCCAATCAACCCTTTGCAATATCGAAGGATCAAAAAATTATCATAAATTGAATTCACATAGGTCTCTTAGTTTATTTAAACACCATATAAAATAAACCTAAATTTTTCCACTTTATATCCAAATATTCCTTTTAGAATGTATGTTTATTTAGGTGTCTTCTTATGTCTCTGACGATTTGACAACCCAAACTACACTACAAGCAACTTCTTCTACCATAAAAACATGGGTAAATTTAGGAGAGAGAAATATGTGACATGTGTTTTGAAATAAAATATCAATTTTAAATAAAAATACACACTTGGAGTCATACCTTTTATACTATCTCTCAGATTCACATGCAGCTAATTCCTACACATCACAAATGACTTATGGATCATTTTCCTAAAATATCAAAACAATCGGAATGTGTTTACCTAATTTTGATTATGTCACATGTATTCTTTACTAAAATATAAATTTAAATTGAAAACATGCACTTTGAGTCATATAAATCACATTGTGTGTTGGTTTGAAGTTATACTAATTCCTACACATAAAAAACAACTTATTATTTTTTCCCCTAAATTATCAAGATAATACGAGTGTGTTTGATCAGTTTTTAGGGAGTGAAACATGTTTTGAACTAAATTGTCAATTTTATACTGATAATATACACTTTTAGTCATATCAGGAACACCGTGTATCAGATTGAGGTGAGGATCATTCATACATGTCCCAAATGACTTATGAATAATTTTCCTAAAGTATCAAAACCATCAAAATGTGTTTTCTTGATTTTGATTATGTGACATGTGTTTTGAACTAAAATGTCAATTATAAATAAAAGGACATACTTGGAGTTATATCAGTCACACCATGAGCTAGCTCAATGTGTGGCTAATTCTTATATGTAAAAAATGACTTATGGATCATTTTCATAAAATATTAAGATAATACGAATGCATTTTATTTGTTTTGAGTATGTCAATTTTCTTTTTTACTATAATTTCAATTTAAACTAAAAACACACACTTTGATTCATACCATTCATATCATGTATCAATTTTATGTGAGATTTATTTATACTTATTAAAAAGGACTTATGTTTCATTTTATTAAACTATCCATACAATCCAAGAATGTTTTCTCGATTCTTAGTGAGTGATACAAGTTTTGAACTAAATTGTCAATTTTAATAACAGACACTTTGAGTCATACTGGGAACAAAGTGTATCAGATTGAGGTGTGGATTATTCCTACACATCACAAATGACTTATGGGTCAATTTCTTAAGGTATCAAAACAACCCGAATGTGTTTTATCGTTTTTGAGTATGTGATGTGTGTTTTGAACTAAAATATAATTTTTAAACAGAAAACATTAACTTTGAGTCATACCAGACTCACCGTGTATCATATTGAGGTGCGGTTGATTCCTACATTTCATAAATGACTATTGGATCATTTTTCTAAAGTACAAAAATAATCTTAGTGTGTTTTCTTGTCTTTGAGTGTGTGATGTATGTTTTGAACTAAAATATAAAATATAAATTTAAAAATTAAAATTTGAGTCATACCGAGTACATTGTGTATTGAATTTATGTGCAGATGATTAAGGTATTGTTGATTCCTACATGAGTATAAGAAGCTTTTAACATGTTACTAACTCTTTCATACTGGTCACACCATGTATTAGATTGAGGTGCTATTGATTCCTACATGTCATAAATGACTTATGAATAATTTTCCTGAAGTTTCAAATGAATATAAATGTGTTTTATAGATTTTGAGTATGTAACATGAGTTTTTAACTAAAATTTCAATTTTAAAATAATAAAATAAACTTCAAGTTAAACTAGGCATACTATGTATCAAATTGAGTTGTTTTTTATTCTTGTACATCACACCATGTATTTTTTATTCTTCAGTTCACCATGAGTGTATAATCCTTCTTTATGATCTATATAAAAAATAAAAATATAATTATTAGATAAAAATGATAAAAAATTAATTAAAAAATTAGATATAATGATGAGAAAATTCACTAAATATGTAGTAGGAAGCCACCTCTTCTTGATGTCTATATATAGTCTGACACCATGTATTATGTCCATTCATTTCTAAGAAAATATTTTTCCTATTTTGAATATGGGGACTATTGATAGTCTTAGTAGTACTAGAAAAATTTCATTAAATAAATGATTAGTAAATATTTTAAATGAAATTGCAATTATCATCATAAATAACTATTCAGGATACTAGTTTTTTGATGGAATACAATATCATTTATATAATTTTAAAACATAATAGCTTCACTATTTATAATTAGTTTGTTTCAAGAACTACAAAAACATTGATAAAAACAAGTAATTTGTTTTGATATATGTTTTTATAATGGAGTTTTATTATATATAATCTAATACTTACCCATTTTTACAATACAGTAGACTTTTTATGCTTATGGAATGTCCTTATTCCATGCTTTTCAAGATATTTAAATAAAGCCCTATCATAACCAAATTTTCATTAAAACATAATATAAAATATATTACTTGAATTTTATTTTTAAAATTTTTCATTTAGTGTATTATAAATTGATAAAAATCATAATGTGTGGTCTATTTTCTAGGTATCCATGCATTGAATCTAGAAAATATATCTTTGAAGTATCCAAATTGAATGCAATGAGTAACCAATGTTTCCTAAAAATTAAAAGGGAGTAAGTAATGAGATGAATGAAAAAATATTTTATGTGATTAAATTATAGAGTTTTATTCTTACATCGTGGGTATTAATATGAGTATATCATCTTTAAGTTTTCTTTTAAACATTGTGGCCATTTTTTACACTATTCATTCATATTGTCTTTGTTCTAATGAGAATAGTTGTGCAAAAGTGACGTGAGGACTAATGAGTCCAATTTTTTTTTCACAGGGTTATCCTTTAAAATAGTATTGATATATATGCCTATAAAAATTATGAATTGTATTTAGTCATAATTAATATAGTAGATCATATATTGGAAAAAAATCATGAAAACACACCCCATGCATAAATTTACCACTGATACTCCTAGCCGTTTGTGCTTGTGGATTTCATTTACATTCTCAAGAAAAATATTGTCCGTAACGACCTCTCTATACACCTATTCATCAAAATTAATTGTAGTAATATCACCACTTGATAATGTTTTATCCACATGAAACATTAATGATATTAAATATGGAATTTGAACAGGTTGTTTAAAGGTACTTTTTGATGATATTTTTGATTATTTGATTGATTCTTTTGGTTGTTTTGATTTGAACTTCTATTTCACCCCTTCCATTTGTCTGTCTATGATAACATTTATCATTTTAGGCATTTTTTAATTAATTTTTAATGTTTTTTCCTTACAAATAAATTTTAAACGAATAAATATTTGTCGATATGTATATCTACAAGATCTAACATCCATGTTATGAAAGTTATAATAGCTTGCTATACTGTATGAATATATACATCATTAAGTGGAACTGATAGCTCGATGCTCAGATCATTATCTACATGAATCCCCAATATAACATGAACTATTGTAATTTGTTTGTTTTTTATAATATATCCTTGGATATTATACACTGTACCCATCATAAGAAGGTGGTGGGTTAGTGTTGATTGATATAAATCACAATCATTTTTACCATGTAGAATATAAATATAGAAAAGGTGTCAGTGTCTTTTTGATTCACATTTCATAGAAAAAATTATGAAATAAATTTATTACCTCTTATAAGATATCTCTTTGAGGGGAATGGATCACCTCAAAGTTGGTGTGGGGTTGGGGTGGATCATCATGTAGTGGTTGTTCTTGTATTGTTTCTTATATTTGAGTTCTTCCCATAACATTTTATAAAGTCTCTAACTGAAAATTAAGTTTTTCTTTTGGAGTAGCTAATCATTCCTAAAACTCTTCCATTTTCTCATCTTTTCCCCATTGTTCATTTATTTTCTCAAAATATGTTACATGTGATGCCACAAAACCCACACCTCTGACATGACTATACTGTTTTGGAAACATCAAGGCCACTGATAGTAGCTATTCATCGAGTATAGCTAATGATGATTTTTATTTTGATATAGGATAAAAAATATAGAAAAATAATTAATCATTATTATGCAATACCAATTAAAATCAAAACAAAATTTTATTATGTCATACTTACCCATACTTCCATTAATTTTTTGTTTGTTTTCATCTATTAGTGTCCTGCCTTTATTTACACATGCCTCCATCCATAAAACATAATGTGGGATGAAAGTGTATTTGGATTTCAATTCATCATTCTTTATATAAACAAATTAACATAATTATGTTTTTGTTTCATTCCAGATAAAATTATTATGGTAGATTTAAAATACATACCATTTTTTTCAAGTGAAGCGTACCCCGTCATTACTTTACGATAAGGGTACATTGGTTTTTCTACTCATTTCTTATTTTCATTAGTCAGTTGTTATTTCATAAATTAAATTTTTTTAATCAAACTGATTAATACAAATATTTTTATGAAATTCATTACCAACCACAATGTACCTAAAAACATGTATCCTCATGATGACTAATAAACACATCCCACACTTGTTGGTTTATCTGGTGTGCTGTGGTGGGTGTGAGTTTATTTTCCCTTTAGAATATTTAAAAGTATACATCATAAGAATTTTCTAAAATCCAATTTGATCATTTTCAGTGATAATTAATACAAATTTTATTTCGGAGTCATATACTATAAATTTACTCTACAAGGGATAATGTAGAGTAAATCACTATTTCATTATTGTTTAAGTAAAATTAAGAAATTATATGATATTTTTACCCAAATATATTCCAAAATTAGTGTCCTAATTGAAATAAAAACACCATGACATGAATCTACATCAATTGACACATGAATGCGAGTGGTGAGCCTAATTTTACTACTGAACATGACCTTATTGGGGTTAATAGGATGGACACATGCATTCCATCCACCCTCAAATTTGATGTCTTTATTTATTTCCTTAATATTTTTTCTAACATTGTCACGATATGACACTAATATTTTTTATGGAACATAGGTTTTTCACCATATACCATTTCCCCAGCTTTAACATCATCAATATGTTGATCCTC
Source organism: Viscum album (assembly GCA_963277665.1). Lineage (NCBI taxonomy): Eukaryota > Viridiplantae > Streptophyta > Magnoliopsida > Santalales > Viscaceae > Viscum > Viscum album. The sequence goes on along the minus strand of OY728119.1, from coordinate 1,003,095,144 downwards.
TAGATTTCTAGCATCGAAATGTGCATAAGGTTGTTATTCCTCTATATTGGTATCAATAGAATGTTAATAAACCTATTATTCCTCTTGATTGGGAGAATCTGCATGTGAACAAGTCATTATCTACAGAAGTGGTTGAAAATTTAATTTAGATTTCATAAATATAGCAGTGAATAGATAATAATATGAGTCTACACAATGTATATTAAAAAAAATTAAACTGATTATTGAACACTATTTTTTTAAAGGTTGAAAGGATTTGGAACCTCTATCAAATTTCCAAATCTTTTCATTATGGTGTCCTCATGAATAAAAGACCTTGTATACATTAAGACCACTATGAAGTGATTGAATTGTCCCAATGAAAGGTTCATCCTCATTTGATTTGAAATATGCCCCTTTAGTGGTTTTGGTCGATAAAAGAACAAATGAACACTTTCGATTTTCAGGAAATGGAATATAAAATACAAGTACTGCCTATGATGCCATTATAAATGGACCATCTATGTACCATTTTTCACTAAAATCAACTTTCTTGATTCCCAATTCATCTACTTTAACTAAAATCATTTTATCAACCCACTTTAATTAAAAAATCATCCCATGGAATGTTTTATTATCAAACTCCCATATTTGTTTGATGATTCCAAAGCCTAACATATTCACATAAATTAGATTTCTATACTTGGTACCAAATACATGCATCGATTTATCCATAAGTGTAAATCCACTATTTTTCATGGTACTTCATTCATTATATTCATTTGTATAGAAAATATAACCATTAATTACACAACCATTATAAGATAACCCATGCACACTTGGTCCTCTGGCTAGATATCAATGTCATTCTCAATTTAAATCCATATTTTTAGTTAAATAATTAAAAATATGGTCTCAAAACCATCCTATAAATCAATGATTATTTTTATTTGATATCCATATTTAATCCCCTGATGTATTCAAATGTCTACTAATTAATTTGTGTATTTTTTTTACCGAAGCCTCATTTTTATTTATTAATTCAAAGAAAAGACCTCTTTTAACTGGGTAGAGGGAAACCCATTACATAGCCCGAAGGCCCAGTGGTCATGTAACCCATTACATAGCCCGTAGGCCCAAATTGTGTATTTAAAAATATTGATAAACTTATAAAATATTATGAAAAATGTAAAGGTAGGCCTATTCACACTAAGTAATAGTAATTGTGAGAACATCTATTCTAGAGATTCCTTTACCCATAAGCCTTCCAGTGTTGTGATATTTGGGTAGACCAATGATTTCCACATGGGACATGTAGTCAGTACAGAATTCAATGGCTTCCTCAACAACACAACACTCCAAATTACTACCATCTGGATAACTTGGATTTTTGACACACCTTTTCAAAACCTTTATATACTGCTCATTGGGGTATATCAATTTATAATGTACAAGACCACATAGTTGAATCTCTCTTATGAAGTGAAAAATCAAGTGAAATGTTATATCAAATAGTACTGGTGGTGATAACAACTCGAATTCACATAATATGGAAGAAATTTCCTTTTTAATAGTTGGAAACTTTTCCAGGTCTAAAACTTTGTTGCATATAGTTTGAAAAAAGAAACAGAGCTTGGTTAATGTATGATGAAAATTCTTAGAAAATATTCAATGTAAAACTACAATCATTGAATCTTGCATCAAAACATGGAGGTCATGTGATTTCAGACCCTTTAAATTTAAACCAGTAATTAACATGATATTCTTGATATTTGATGAATACCCCTATGAATCCTTTACACCATTCAAAAAATAGAAAAACTAATATCTCTTTTTTTGGAAATAGCATAACCAATTAGAGGAAGAAGAGTCCATTTTTTACTCTTCACTCACACCAACTATTCCCGTATTCCCATGTTAATCATGTCCAACCTAGCCTTAATTATAATTTTTTTAACAGGTGCATTCAGTAACATTCCAATTTTCACACCCCGACCTGTGTATTTGGGTAATTCTAATATTTTCTTACCCTTTAAATATTTTTTTTGGGGTTTGGGTTCAGTCCTGAATTAATTTCTTTGAGTTAAATTTAAAGTGCGCTTTTTGGTTTTGACGTCGTCGGGTACACGGGTGGCACACGAATTCGGAAGTCATGCGGCTTTGCCCTGGAAACTATGCGACCACCCATTCTCGGAAAATGAAAAAAATGTAATGAAAAAAATTAATTATTGTTATTTAAAAAGTTTTATTATCGTTAATAATTTTATTATTAATAAAATTATATGAATACCTTTATTATTTGTATTTTATCATTATTATTATTATTATCCTTATTATTATTGTTAATATTAATATTAATATTAATATTAATATTATCATTATTATTTTCATTCCTATTATTAGTATTATTATTATTATTATTAGTTTATTACAATTTTAATTAGTTTTTTGGGGGTAGGTTTTTCTTTTTTTAGGGTTTTTGAAAACCATTTCTTCTCCCCAATTAGAGCCCCCCCCAATTCCTTATGTGTGTGTGGCATAACCCAGCCCTCAGACCTGGCCTCTCCCGCTTCTTCCAGTGCCCCAGTGCCTCTTCCCCCGACCAGCTAGCCACCACCAGCAAGCTCCTCCCCCTGTAGCGCCATCCCAAATCCTCTTCCTCCCGAAATATTATCCATCCTCCTTCAGTGCGCACAACTGGTACCACTCCCTCCCTCAGCCCTCCTGCACAGCGCACAACTGGCACCTTCCCCTGTTCGGCCTTCCCTGCCTCCGTAGCTCTCCCACGACCGACCCACTTCCAGCCAAACGGACTCCCTCCGGTCGGAGGTCTCTATCCAGTCGTAGTATGTTGTATCCCCTTCGTATGTGGCCTCCATTATCCTTCTCAAACTAATAATGTATCTTTTCCCTTCCAACACACCCTCTATTCACCATCACAACCCTCCCTAGTGGCCTCCCTGTGCACTGTATCCCTGGCAGACGCCACCCCCTTTTCTAGTGAGCCCAACTGGTACCGCGACCTCCTGTCGGTGCACCTCCTCTTTTCTGCGTGTTTCACCCCTCGGTATAATCATCTTCTTTCTTCATTACTCTTTTAGTTAGTTGTGAGTTTTGATTGTTAATGGTTATTTTGGGTGGTTTAGTATTTTTGAAACCCTAGAGAGGTAGTGTTGGGTTTTTTTTGTTGTCACAATTCAGTTTTGAGTTGAGGTCTTCTTCCCACCACTTGGTTTTTCATACTTTAATTGGGGTTTTGTGTCTGTTTTGAGTCCTTAGTTTTTAATCAATAGGATGTTGGACCTTATCATGTGGTTTTGGATGTGCGTCATTTCATTTCATCTTGGTTTCAAGGTAGGATTTCCCTTTTCACTTCCTTTTTATTTCAAGATTCATTTATTTCATGCTTTCCACACTTTGTTTGATTAATAAATATTTAAGTATGATTCTTGGTTTCATTTTTTAGCATGAAAAATTGTGTTTTATGATTTTTTATGTGATAAATAAAATTTCCTTGTTAAATATTTCACATAATGCATTTAATGAAATGCCCAGTTGGATTTTATGAGTAATTTGTGGTATGTAAATAATTACATGGACTTTTTAATAAATATTTTACTTGAAAAATGGTGATATTGGGTTTCATGAAAGTGTTTCAAGTGGTTTCATGTTTAAAAGAATTGTATATTTATATTTGAAATTGGTTTGACATGCGATGATGGACAGTGGCCCATTTGGTGTTTTAATAAAAATGGAGTTGGTGTGTAAGCATTGTATAAATGATTTAAATGGATTATTTTTAAAAATGGTCATGAAATGTAAAGCAGAGTGTTTATAATCTTTCTAAAATATAGTTTATTTCTCTTAAAAATGATTTTTTTGTGAATAGAACTTAAGGCCCATCTGGAACCTTGGTGAAAGTGGTTTGGTGTTTTCAATGGTGTGTATACACCTCTTAATAAAAAAGTGAAATTTGTGCCTTTGTAAAATGTTAGGTTTGAAAAATGTTCAAAGGTCCATGTGGAAACCTTGTGAACAATTGGTGAAATTATTTATTATGAAAACCTATCGTGGGTGTTTCTCATGCTATACTTGTATGTATATAATGGATGAGACGTCTTTACTAAGGAATCCTTGTGATCTAATATGATAGTGCATAGGGTTGGACTCTTTACGTTCTTTCGATTAAATTCATGAGATTGGTCCTTGGAGTGACTTGAAGTGGTGCCTGTTGTGCATTACTATTATATATACTGTGATTGGATGCTTGGCTGGCATTGGTTAGCCCACACCCTTTTTAAATACTTGAGACATGGGAATCTGGCATATTGAGAGAATATTTTGAGAATGATTTCCGCATTGGTAGGTTATAGTACGGACCAATGGCCCATAGTTGGTGGATGTATTGGGTTTATTATTATGGGACTTTCCCTCATCCTACCTGATAAAGGATGGAAGAGCATTTTAAGCATTTTGATCATTTTTATTTCATTATCTGTGACATGTCAATGAGGATGAGGCCTCATATATTTGTGTCTTCTGGGTTATTCTTGATCTCTTAGGTTCACCCATGTCCATTTGGATTTTTTTTTCTTGTAGTAGTGATTATGATTCTTGTATGTATACCTTTATTTCCCTTTCTGTGTGATTCCTATTCATGTATTTTGTTTTTATTGGAAAGTGGCGAGCTGGTTTTGATTAGGTTTCTGTAAATGGGTTTCAAATGAAAGTTTTTTATCCTATTTATACAAATATTAAAATGTAAACATCACTTTCCCTTTGAAAATTTCATTGGAACTAATGAAATGAATCTATATTTGATAATGGTTAAGGGTAATGGTTCAAACTTTGTTTTTATGTAAAATATTTAGAAAAACTTACTTTTATAAATTATAGTTCAAACTTTAAATAATGTTTCTTTTATTTTAATGGATGTGCATTGGGGAATGGATATCGGGCTAGACTACTGAGTTTTAATAATCACCCCTATAGTTCTTTTCTGTTTTTAGTTCTTGTGCAGGCCCCAGCTTGGGTGCACTCTCCTTGGGCGATGCTTGATCGATGAGTTAGGGAGTGACCCATGGGGTCACGTGGAGATAGTGTTTTTACCGTTCAGTTAGTTTTATTTCCTTCAGTTATTGTTTAGTCATTTTGTTTGGTAATTTATTTTGAGATTCTCTTCATTATTTCCACTACTTTTATATATTTTTATTGGGAAAATCGTTCCCATCGTCTCTGTCGATGCCCTAGTGGTTATCGCTAGCCCGGGAGGATCGGGAATGCCTCTCGGGCCTTGCCGCAGATTGGCTATGGTGACTGATTTAGGGTCAACCCAGTTTGGTTCATGACAAAATGGTATCAGAGAAGGTTGGCTCTTAACATACCTCACTTTTTAGAGCACCCTTTGTTATTTGGGGATGTCAAGGTATAAATAGTAGGATTTTTGGGACTCGAGGGGTAGTTTTAGGAAGAGTGTCGTGAAATCTTTCTCATTTTGATCCTCGAGTTTCCATGGGAAGTCCGGTTAATTAGTTCATTTGGGTTTTTATAGAATGTTTTGAGATTGGGATATGACCATGGGAGTTGTGATAATAGTCCTTGTGATCCCACACGGCCTGGAAAGCCATGTGAAGCTAGGGGCATGGTTCTAAAAGGCTCTCAGTGTCGGTGACGTGTTTGGAATATGGCCATAAACCATATGTTCAAGTTACCCACACACACTTGTTCCCTGTTTGAGTTGTTTTGGGTTTCCTATGACTTATGGAAGTTTCTTGAATCAGAAAAATAGGTTTTGGAAAAAAATGGTTGTTTGAAACGACATGTTTAATTTGTAGATAGTTTTCAAGAAAATGGGATGAATGATTTGTTTTTGGAAAATTAAGTAGTTTTTTTGGCCTTGGTGTTCCTAGGGCTGCTCACATGCATAATGGTATGTTGGAATATGAACGGATGTATGGTATGGTGGATGGATGCTCGGGGTGGCACAAAAACATGCATGTGAGTGAGACTCTAAAAAATATCAATGGCGAGGGTTTAACCCACCAATCTTGTTTTAAATTAAATATCTTTTGAAAATGAAAGTTTTGATGTTATGACAACTCGTTTTCTTGTGTTTAGATCTTTTCACCTATGCGGTGTTTGATCTTGAGGATTATATTTATTGAGTAAACCTTGATTGGGTTCTTGACTTTTCTTGTCCAGTAGTTTTCCCCTAGAAGCTTCGATGGGTGATCATAGTGTGGTTGATCAACCTAAGAATTTTATGCTTGAGTTCTGAAAGCTAGATCCACCTCTCTTTTATGGTCAAGAATACCCTTCCATTGTGGATGAGTGGATGTGAAAGATCGAAAGGGACTTAAACCTCATTGAGTTTCCTGAGTCATTAAAGGTAAATTTTGCAACCTTCATGCTAAAAGGTTCACCGTGGATGTGGTGGAGGTCAGTGTCTTAGAACAAGCCCTGTCAAGTGTTGACTTGGGTGTTTTTCAAGGCTTTGTTCATTCGTCAGTATTTCTCTAAGAAAGAAAGGGTGAGAAAGGGGATGGAGATGTGTTGTCTACAAAAGGGTGATGGATCCATATTGGAGTAGTTTCAGTGCATTATGGACCTAGTCCCTTATGATTTAGGGTATACCACAGACGACTCCATGAAGGATCAACGTTTTGAGGTGGGTCTTCATCCCGATCTACAGTCAAAGGTGTCAGGGTCCAACCTGACTTCATTTTTTGATGTGGTGAGGAAATATTTTCATGTTTAAGCTGTTATGGTGGGAGTTCTTGAATTAGTCCTCTATCCTTAAATTACTTGGAGTGGTGGTGAGGATTCTGGAAAGGATATGAGGAAGCACTTAAAAGTTTATGGAGAAAGTCATGGAATCAAAAGGCATCAAGATCTTTCATCAATCTCTTCGGAGTGAGAGATCCTCATGTGTTATCAGTGTTGAAATCTGGGTCACAAAAAGTCATCGTGTAGAAATTCTATGAAGCCCTTCCAGGCTTGTGGATGCTTGGGTCACTTGCGGCGATTCTGTCGGGGTGTTGATAGAAAGCGTCAAGGGGGAATTTCATAGAAGTGATGTTCTATAGGGTTTTTGTTTAAAGTTTCTTGTGTATGTTTCTTTCATGTGTAAGGGATCTCTTTTTGTTACAGTTATCTTTATGGTGTTTTGGGTTTTTAAATGTATGGGAATGTCGTGGGTCTTTTGACGAACTCTAGTTTTCAATGTCAGCATGGTTTTCATTTCAAAATTTTTTCCTTCCATCTGTCAGATCAAAAGATGTATGTTTCTTATTAGGATTATCAGAACCTAACTGCGAGGTAGGAGACTCTTCATCCACCAGAGCTCCAGCCAAAAGGCCTTAGAGTGAAACCGACAAATAGTCAGGAACCCTAGGTGAATTTTAAGAAGATTGGTTAATGTTGTGCCTCTATCATTATAGTGAGACAGTTTTATTGTTTCTATGGTGGTTTCTTTATTATTGTGAATGTCCTCTTTTCGTGAAGAGTGTGGTGGTCTTACCCTACACATAGTGTCTATGGTCATAATTACATGGATGCGAGTTTCCGATCATCATCTTTGTGTGGAACGCCCATGTAAATTAGGTGAGGTGTTGGTTTTTATTCTTCTTTAGCTAAAAAGGGAGGTGGTGGTTTAAATGTTCATGCTGTATTCATTTTATCTTGGTTAAGTCCCAGTTCAGGTTCTAGTTAGATTTACATTTGGCCGCTTTTAGGTTGGTTCTTTATGGTGGGGAGACCCACCGTGAGTCTATTTGGGTTTTCTCTTAAGTTGTTATCAGATAATACTTTAATTCTTATGGTGGGGAGTCCGTTCAAGCCTCCCCTTTGATGGTGATCTATTTCAGGCAATGAGGTTGAGTCCCATTGGTAGTCAATGGAATGTCCTAGGATTAAGAGGTTGGATCGTGTTTATGTGGAACCCTTAGGTGTTGATCGATCAGATGGATTGTGTCGTGGCTTTCTGGGGGTGGAAAGCGTTATGGTGGGGAGAATTGTTACACCATGACCCATGTATTTAGGTTATTCTATTATTTTCTTACCCTTTAAATATTTCTGTTGGGGTTTGGGTTCAGTCCCAGATTAATTTCTTTGAGTTATATTTAAAAGCACGCTTTTTTGTGTTGATGTCATCGAGCACACAGACAGAGCGTGAATTTAGAAGTCGTGCGGCTTTTCCCAAGAAACTGAGCGACTGCTCATTCTCAGAAAATGAAAAAAAATAAATTTTGTAATTAAAAAAACATTAATTATTGTCATTTATTTTTTTTTACCATCGTTAAGAATTTTATTATTAGTAAAATGATATGGATATCTTTATTATTTTTATTTTATCATTATGATGATGATGATGATTATTATTATTATTATCATTCATATTATTATTATTAATATTATTATTATTAGGATATTAAAATTTTAATTAGTTTTTTAGGGTTGGTTTTTCTTTTTTAGGGTTTCCGAAAACCATTTACTCTCTCCAATTAGAGACCCCCCTAATTCCTTGGGTGTGTACGGCACAACCCAACCTTCAGACCTGACCTCTCCTGCTTATTCCAGCACCCTAGTGCCTCATCCCCCAACTAGACATCTACCTCCAGCATGCTCCTCCCCCCGTAGCAACATACCAGATCCTATTCCTCCTGACGTCTTCTCCCTCCTACTTCAGCATGCACAATCGGTGTCGCTCCCTCCCTCGGCCCTCCTACACAACGCGTAGTCGGTGCCTTCCCCTGTCCGGCCTTCCCTGCCTCCATAGGCCCCCCCCACAGCTGACCCGCATCCAGTCTCATGGACACCCTCTGGTCGGCAGTCTCTCTCCGGTCATATCATGTTGTATCCCCCGAGGATTTGTCCCCCTTCTTCTGCTCAAACCAGCGACATAGATTTTCCCTTCCGGTGCACCCTCTCTTCGCCGGCACAACCCTCACCGATAGCCTCCCTGTGTGCTATAGCCTTGGCCGATGCCACCCCTTTTTTCATCAAGTCTAGATGGTAATACGACCTCCTTCTGGTGCACTTACACCTTCTGGAGCATTTCACCCCTTGTTATAATCCTCTTCTTTCTACATTTCTCTTTCAGTTAGTTGTGAGTTTTGATTGTTAATGGTTATTTTGGGAGGGTTAGGATTTTTAAAACCCTTGAGAGGTAGTGTCAGGATTGCATTGTCATTGTGCTTATGTTTCGAGGCGAGGGCTTCTTCCTACCATTTGGTTTCACATAAATTAATTGGGGTTTTGTATTTGTTTTGAGTCCTTAGTTTTTAATCTGTAGGGCGTTGGACCTTATCGTGTGGTTTCAGATGTGCGTTGTTTTGTTTCATCTTGGTTTTGAGGTAGGATTTCCCTTTTCACTTCCTTTTTAATTCAATATTCATTTATTTCATGCTTTCCACACTTTTTTTGATTTATAAATATTTATGTATGATTCTTGGTTTCATTGTTTAGCATGAAAAATTGCATTTTAGGCTTTGTTATGTGATAAATAGAATTGACTTGTTAAATATTGAACACAATGCATTTTATGAAATGCCCAGTTTGATTTTCTGAGTAATTTTTGGAATGTAAAGAATGAATTGGAATTTTTAATAAATATTTTACTTGTAAAATGGAAATATTAGGTTTATTGAAAGGGTTTCAAGTGGTTTTATGTTTAAAAGAAGTGTGTATTTGTCTTTGAAAGTGGTTTGACATGTAATGTTGGTCTGTTGACCTTTTGAAATTTTAATAAGAACAGAGTTGGTGTGTAAACATTGTATGAAGGATTTAAATGGATTATATTTAAAAATGGCCATGAAATCTAAAGAGGTGTGTTTACAATCTTTATGATAGATTGTTTATTTCTCTTAAAAATGTTTTTTTGTAAATAGAACTTAAGGCCCATTTGGAACCTTGGTGAAAGTGGTTTGGTGTTGTCAATGGTGTGTATACACCTCTTTATAAAAAATTAAAAATTGTGCCTTTGGAAAATGTTAGGTTTGAAAAATGTTCAAAGGTCTATGTGGAAACCTTGTGAAAAAATTGGTGATATTATTTATTATAAAAACCTCTCGTGGATGTTTCTCATGCCATACTTGTATGTATATAATGGATGGGATGTCCTTAATAAAGAATCCTTGTGATCCATTATGAGAGTCCATAGGGTTGGACTCTTTATGTTCTTTATATTAATGGCATGAGATTGGTCCTTAGAGTGACTCGGGGTGGTGCCTGTTGTGATTTATTATTATATATACTGTGATTGGGTGCTCGGTTGGCATCAGTTGGACCACCCCCTTTTTAAATACATGATACATGGGAACATGGCATATTGAGAGAATATTTTGAGAATGATTTCCACATTAGTAGGTTATGGTACTGACCAATGGCCCATAGTAGGTGGATGTATTGGGTTTATTACTATGGGATTTTCCCTTGGTCTGCCTAAGAAAGGATGGCTGATCATTTTGATCATTTTTATTTCATCATGTGTGACATTTCAATGAGGATGAGGTATCATTTATTGGTGTCTTCTGTATTATTCTTGATCTCTTAGGTTCACCCATGTCTATTTGGCTTTTGTTTCTTGCAGCAGTGATTATGATTCGTGTATGTATACCTACATTTCCTTTGCCGTGTGATTCCTATTATACGTTCTTGTATTTTTTTTGTTCTTAGAAAGTGGCGAGGTGGTTTTGATTAGGTTTCTAGAAATTATTTTCAAATGAAATTTTTTTACCCTCTTTGTACAAATATGAAAAATGTAAACATCACTTTCCTTTGAAAATGTCAATGAAACCAATGAAAAGAATCTAGATTTGAAAATGGTTAAGGGCATTGGATTTTTACTTTGTTTTTAAGTAAAATATTTATAAAAACATAATTTTATAAATTATAGTTCAAACATGAAATGGTGTTTCTTTTATTTTAAAGGTAGTGCATTGGGGAATGGATATCGGGCTAGCCTAATGAGTTTTAATACTCACCCCTATATTTATTTTTTGTTTTTAGTTCTTGTGAAGGCTCCAACTTGGGTGCAGTCTTCTTGGGAGACTCTTGATCGATGAGTTGGGGAGTGACTCGTGGGGTCACATAGAGATAGTGTTTTTCCATTCAGTTAGTTTTTATTCCCTTCAGTTATTGTTTAGTAATTTTGTTTGGTTATTTATTTTGAGATTCTCTTCATTATTTCCACTGATTTTATTTATTTTTAGTGGGTGAAATCATTCCCATCGTCTCTTTCATTTCCCTGGCGCTTTTCAGTAGCCCAGGAGGATCGAGAAAGCCTTTCGGGCCTTTACGTAGATTGAATCAGGTGGCCAGTTCAGGGTGGACCTGGGTTGGTTTGTGACACCAATGACACTATTACATATATATTTTTCAATATTCACAACATCAATAAAATGACTGACATACAAACAATTTCAGTATGGTATTAAGAAAAAATCTGATCGTTTTTTTCAACTGGTTTTTGTAATTTTTTTTCGAAAAAGCTTTACCAAAAACAGTGTCCATATCATTTAATTTCTCAAATAGTTGATCACATATTAATGGAGATGATATAGTATGTTCTTCAAAACTCCCATAAAATGATGTCATCCAAGATAAGTACTTATATCATCAGGGTTGAAATCTATGATGTCCTAAAAACATAGAACTCAATGAATGCTTCAACCAAATTGACTCTGTACCTTGTTCACAAATGGGACACCATTGAGTTCATTTAATTCTATATCTTGAAAATTTTATATGAGAATAAAATTCATTTATCATCCCATAAATCACAACTCTCAATGTTAAATATTCATTATTTTAAGCATGATAAAACGTAACACCTGAATCCCACAATAATTTCAAATCATTGATCAATGGATCCAAAAAAACAATAATATCATTACCTAGTTGTTTTGGTCTTGATATAAATAGAGTTAACATAAGTTATTTTCATTTCATGAATAACCAAAATAGAATGTTATAATTTACCAACATAACTGGAAGTGTACTATGAGTTTTACTTTGAAAACCAAAAGGATTCACTCCTTCTATAAATAGCACAAGACAAAGGCTTCTTGGCTCATTTCAAAATTCCAGATACTCATAATCAATTATCTACCACCTAGGAGAGTCTATCCGGTGAAAAGGTTTCCCGTATTTATTTCATGTATATGTGTTCCACGTCAATTGTCATGAAATCACCTCACTTCCATATAGGCTCTTAAACCTTGTAATGATTGTAAATTTCTATATAACATTCATAGGACCCAATTCATCTATCTTGTATTGAGAAGCACCACAATTTGAAAATTTTTAAGTGATTGTGGTATTTTTGAAACAATATAAAATCATTTGGATAAGAATGTATTATTTTAAAGATCACAACCATTAAAAGTATCATTTAATTAAAAACATATGATTGATAAATAATCTCATTATCTTCTAGAAGCATATCATCCAAGATAGAAAGTAGTTTAGTTTAACTAGAATCACTCTATCCAATACTAGTTTTTAAATTATATATCTTTATTATGATTTAAAATGATATATATTTATTATAACCAGCATAAAATTACATCTTTTCTTTGAACAACTCTTTAAATTCTCAAAAAATTTGGGACAATCTTGAATTTCATCTTCAACTCTCATTGTCATTTCCTCAGTATGATCTTCATCATCATTCACAACTGTAATCACATCCTTGATATGGTATTCATAATTTTCCATAATTTTAATCATATTAGATGATCCATAAATTGTAGTCTTATCCCAGTGACTAGCTATACTTAGTTTTCCCTATGTTTAGTCCAATATTTATAACTTCAATCTATTCTGTGACAGATGAATTTCTATTCTAACTCCTGTGAATTAATTAGTTTTGAATAAAAACATCACAAACATGGACATAGTGATTTGAGAAGGGTCATATGAATTATCCTTTGAAAAATTGATAAACTCTTTAACCCTATCCTCATACTCCATTTTCATACGATTGACATACAACCATTTTTGATTCACATCCATTTAATTTGATTCGGTAATATTAATATGTAAATAAATAAATAAATACATAGAAAGTATGATCTTGGAACCCATAAAAGGTAATTCTAAAATAATATTTTAAACTACATGAATTCATTATTCTAAGATAATAAGAGTCAAATGATGGGTATTCAGATGGTTTTATAGTGGCAGAGGAGTCGAGCGACACAATGCTCATTATATTGGATTGATTTTGTTAGCTACATTGGCATTAGAGGAATGACATATATTATGTTGACATAATCATACTCCATTTGTGGTAAGGTAAGATGTGTTGGGATATGATGTAATATAAAATTATAACAACATTTGAGAAATTAATTCCACCCATGATCTGGTTATATCATAACGTCAAGTTCATTCCTACATGATAATTCATTTTGTATCTATAATCCATGTTCATTCCCCATGTGTTCATTACATATCACATGCATAAAATATATAAAAAATTGGTATCTATAAAAAAATATAATAAGAATGTTAAAAAATATTAAAAAATATTAAAAAAATATAACAATTTATTAATTCCATAACAAGATAAAATTATTAAGAACAAAATTAAAAAAATAAAGCATATAAATAAAGAGTATGTTTATAAGTAACAATGGTATCATGAAATAATTTTCATCAAGAATTATAAATATAATAAATTAGAGAAAATCATAAAAAATAAATTAAACTCATTTCATAATTCCTATAAAAATTAAAAAAAAATTAGGAGATATTAAAATTATTGGGGTCCTTATGCCTAGTAAAGGAAGAAAATGGGATTTGTTTTTTGATTTTAATCCATGGGAGAAGGAGGGATACTTGGAACATGAATCCAATTACAATATATGCATCATAAAAACTCTCCCTACTTAACATTTTCATTCACCCCATTACAAGGTATGTGGGAAGGGTTTTTATAGTGTACAATCAGGAGTTCCATACAATTGAAGTGATAAATAATGATGAATGAGTGAAATTGAATGTGAAGGAAAGGGAGAGGGTAAACCAAAAACGGTTTAAGGAAAGAAATATCGGTTGGAGAATCAACTATTAACATTATCAATTATATATATATATATAAATATATATATATAAATGATCATCATAATAGAATTATATTGATGAATAAATTCTTATAGAAATAATTGTAATAAAAAAATAATAACAAAAACAATTATAAAATTATGTTTCATATGTAAATATATAGGAAATTAAAATATGTAAATTATAAGAGAAATATGTTAATGAGGAATAATTAATGGAAGTGATTGATAAATTATCTTTCTATAAATAAATAAAAATAAAATTTAATAATACAGAGATCATATTAACATGAGAGGAGGTATATCATGCAAGAAGATAAAATTCACAAAAATATAAAGAATTTGGGCCTTGAATGTATGGTTTCTTGTAATATTTATAATGTAGAATTTTGTTTATGAGTTATGAAAATAATATTACAATATGAGTTTGGTGTTTTATTAGGTGTTCCTAATAATTTTTTTTCTTTACTATGCCCATCCATGACATGTCATTTTCTCATGTGATGAAAAAGTACATAATTAGAGAGAATTTCTCAAACATAATGAGATTCACAAGTATAATATGAGTTTTTTGTTTTATATAAATCCAAAATAATTAAAACAATTCAAGTCAAATTTCTAAAATTGATGTAAAAGGCTTCTAATGTAATGAAATACAAAAAGTAGATAAAAGATTATGATGTGAGTGTGATAGTAGAGTTGATTCTATTTACCAAAAAAAATATAAAATAGTGAATTTAGTAGAATACTTACACAAATAAGTTTCTTGGGAACACCATGTTTAATACATTGATGATGGAATGATCTTAGATAATTTTTTTTCTTAACATTCATATATTACTCATAGATACTAATAATATTTATATATGATATCATAATATTGTGGGAATAGGTAAATGTATCCAAAATTAATTATTTATTTTAATTTAATGATGAAAAATTATAAATTAATATACAAATTAAATATATAAATTTTATTGTATCTAACTATGTTTATATTGAAAAAAATACAACCAAGAAGATAGAATATAAAGAATATAAAATTATCATTGGAAAATAGGAATATTCTATAGTTGAAATGAATTTGTGATGTAACAATATTCATTTTTTATAATCCTATAAATATGATGAATAATATTAAAGAGGAGTAAAAATTATATTTATTTATTTACTTCAAACCATGGGTCCCTTTAAAGTGGTACTTTTAAGGTGGAAAAATTAGTCGTATGGCCGTGCGACAGGCCCTCGAAATCATACGACCTCCCCTCCCACTTGGAAATAGGTGCTGTAAAGTAGGTTAATGGTATGGTAGACCATTTTTCTAATCCATATGGCCTTCCAATGTTTAAAAAATAAATTAAAAAATAAATAACAACAACAACAACAACAACAACAACAACAATATAATTCTAATTAAACCACAAAGGGGTATCCTCTCCCAACCCTCTACCATGGTTGAAAAACACCCCTTCCCCATCTGTGCAACTAAAAACCCATGAAAAAAGAGGATCAACCACACCTCTCCTCTATCCATTGAACCAATTTTGCTCTTGATTTATGGTGCGATCTTTTATGGTGAGTTTCTCCTCCTATCATTATCCTTATTTTCTACTATTTATTAATTTTATTTTCTCCCTTGTTGTGTGTGTGAACTAGGGTGAACCTTGACCCAATTTGGATGTTTATTTTGGCCATATCTTGGTTCCTAGGGTTCTTGAGGCCCATACTTGTGGAATTCATTTAAGGAAATTAAATTTGGATTATATATGTGCACGTCGTTCAAACCATTTGAAAAAAATTAAAAACAAAACAATATGTTTGATGGAGAGATAAAATCACACATGATCACATAATATTATACCAACTAGGTTAAATACCTCGTGTGTGTGTGTGTGGGGGGGGGGGTGAATCAGGGCATGAAAGATTAAAACTAGTATCCCTTTAAATCTTTTTTTTATTAAATACAACACTCTTCTCTCCCTTTTTCGTGATAATGTATGAGAAGAAATGAAAGCATGGATGGGACACAAAAAATTTACTTGGTTCACCTAAGATACATCCAAGGAGTATAAAAAGGAAATGTACCTATTGAAGGTTCCGGGCGTAGTGGAAGTGCATGGTTGGATGTGCCCACTTGGCCTTTTGTCATTAAAAATGATCAATCCGGGATCAATATGACGATAAATTCTAGTATCCATGGATCGAATCATAGAAATGGACAAAGCAAAGGAAAGTCCCAGAACCACAAAGTAGGATCGTTACAGGTTGATTATAGTTAATTTAATCAATTGAAAAGAAATACCTTTTGGGTGTTCTTTCTTTGTTGATGTTCTTGATCACGTTCCGATGTGATTCATCGTTGCGTCATAGAATCCAAGTGTAGACTTACTCTAGCGGTGATCCACACGTGTACCTCGTATCTCGGGATGTTGCCAAAGGAGTCTCCGAGTTCTAGCGTGGGGAAACCTTTTCTTTCGTTGTCTGCCTTATATCATCTTGATCTGATGGAAGAGGATCTCTCTTAGTCTTGAGAGCGTTCTTGGAGGAAGAGGTTATTTTGGCCTTGAATGAATTCTCCAGAATTGTTGTGCACAACGATTATCTTGTGTAGGAAAAGAGTTGGGGTTATGATGGTATTTATAATTGAGTTTGAGGTTATAGAGTTATGAAAATAAATAAACGTGTTACGCATTTCATTTATTTCATTAAATTTTATTTAAAAAACCCATGTTGAATAATTAATTACTTGACATACACCCACGCTGATTATAATAAATATCATTTAAAACAATATTATATCCTCAAAATCCTGACTAGAAAAACTACACGATGTATATTAATAAATACACGACGTGTACTTGTTTTTGATTGAAAAATACACGGCGTGTTCATTAAATATACACGGCATGTATATCTTGTTTTCATTTATTCATTTACTTTCTATAAAGAAAACTACACGACGTGTAAATATTAATACACAGCGTGTACTTGTTTTCCATGAAAAACTACACGGCGTGTAATCTTTAATACACGACGCGTATATCTTGTTTTTTCATTTACTTCTTCCTCCATAATTAAAACGATTTAGGATTCCTTGAATAATGATTAAACCATGTACGAGAATAATCTTTATTCTACTTGAGATACTTGAATACACTTAGTGTGTGACCTCTAGGCCTCTTTCTCGTTGGCATTAGGCGATCTTGCCTAAAGTCCAAGATTACTATCTAACAACGGGTCAAGGAACCCAAGAGAAAGAAGTTGACACCACATTGACGTATCACCACATACGAACGATTACTGTGTAATTTAATACCGTTGTCTCAATATCTCATCAAGTAGGTTTCATGGCAGAGTCATAAAACTATATGCTTGATCCATAGTTCTTTGACTACCTGAAATAAACTCGTCGTTTACACCATGACCATGGAATTTAATGCACAGTTCTATTTCAATCAAAGGGATGAGATATCAACTTCCATAAATGGAAGGGACAAATCCTTCCTCGACTTATCCATTAACAACATGTCACTCATGATGCACCCAACATACCCTACTTCCTGCCAACTGTCTGCGTGATGGTTTTCGTCAGTTTATCTAAGTGCGCGAGTCATGACATGAGTTAATGATAATCTTTCCGTCTAAGTACCATTACACATGCTCGTAGATAGCAATGTCCGATGACACCAAGACATGCAGAATTGCTACTGGAGGGTCTGTTCTCATAATCTCCCACCTTGGAGATTACCAAGTGTGAACTCCATGAGAGAGAGTCTCGTCTTCTTACGAGTACTCACACATGACGGTCTGTATACTATGTGTCATATCATAGTATTTCATCCAACCATAGAACTTTATTTAAGAATATTATTATATCATTTCAAGGTTCTCATCATAGCAGGGATCTTCCACGACCTTATCAATGCAACAAATATTCCAAGGCATTATTATATTATGGTCATGCAGAACAATGAACAATATATAATAAGTGAACATTCATGTAATCAATGTACAAAATAGTTGGCTCTCAGGAAACCAACCCTTACAAAATCCCACTTGGACTAGAGCCAACTGCCTACGACTTTTAGTCCGCTATACCTCACATGATGATCATGTTTCTGCTGATTCAAGGCTTTAGTCAAGGGGTCCGCCACATTGTCTTCCATGAAAATACTGCTCACTGCAACTTCACCACTCTGAGAAAAATCCCTCAAGAGATGATACTTCCCAAGTATGTGCTTTGTCCGCTGATGTGACCCTGGATCTTTTTCAATTGCCACCACTACAGTATTATCACAATAGAGTGTGATAGGATCTTTACTGCTCGGTACTACATCCAGCTCTTGGACGAAGCTTCACATCCATACCGCTTCATTATCTGCCTCAAAATCTGTGATATACTCAGACTCTGCTGTAGAATCTGTAACCACACTTTGCTTTGAGCTCTTCCAGCTCACTGCACCTCCATTCAAACTGAAGATGTATCCAGTCTGTGACTTCATGTCATCTTGATCAGTCTGGAAACTAGCACCTACATGTCCTTTGATGACTAGTTCCTCATCTCCTCCATAAACCAAGAACATATCCTTAGTATGCCTCATATAATTAAGGATAGTATTGACTGCCATCCAATGGCGGTCTCCTGGATCAACTTGATATCTGTCTATCACACTTAATGTGTAAGAAACATTTAGCCCCGTACATAGCATAACAAACATGACTGACCCAATCGCAGATGCATAAGAGAACATTTCTATTCTCTTTCTTTCCTCATGTGTCTGAGGACACATTTTCTTGGAAAGATGAATGCCATGTGACACTGGCAACAATCCCCTCTTGGACTGTTCCATACTGAATCTCTTCAGTATCTTGTCAATGTATGTACTTTGACTCAGGCCCAACATTCTCTTGGATCTATCACGATGGATCTTAATCCC
Source organism: Viscum album (assembly GCA_963277665.1). Taxonomy (NCBI): domain Eukaryota; kingdom Viridiplantae; phylum Streptophyta; class Magnoliopsida; order Santalales; family Viscaceae; genus Viscum; species Viscum album. The sequence goes on along the minus strand of OY728119.1, from coordinate 1,003,076,162 downwards.
AAGAATATATGCTACCTTTCCCAAGTCTTTCATGGAGAAGCATTTATGCAACCATTCCTTAAATGATTGTAAGATAGGTACTTCGTTTCCAATTAGTAATATGTCATCAACATATACTATTAGGAAAATGACTGCACTTTCACTAAAACTCTTGTAGACACAAGGCTCAAATTCGTTCTTAACAAAGCCAAATTCTGTTACAGCTTCATCAAAACAAATGTTCCATGACCTTGATGCTTTCTTTAATCCATAAATGGATTTATGTAACTTGCATACCTTGTTGGAATCCTTTGGAGTCACAAACCATTAAGGTTGTGTCATGTAGACATATTCCTGGAGGTTCCCATTAAGGAATGTTGTTTTGACATCCATTTTCCAAATTTCAAAGTCATGGTAAGTGACAATGGCCAATATGATTCTGATGGATTTCAGCATCGCAAACGGTGAAAAGGTTTCATCATAGTCAATTCCTTGATGCTGTCTAAAACCTTTTGCAACCAGTCGTGCCTTATAGGCGCTGACTTGCCCCTCCATGTCTAGTTTCTTCTTGAATACCCATTTATTACCAATAGGCTTTACATCAACTGGAGGATCTACCAAAATCCAGACTTGGTTTTGGTACATGGAATCCATTTTAGAATTCATGGCTTCTTACCACTTGGAAACATCTGTGCCTTCAACTTCTTACTTGTAGGTGAGAGGATCATCATTGTCAACCAATAATGAGTCACCATCCTCGGTGACAAGAAAATCATATCATTCTGGTTCTCTCACCTATCTCATGCTTCTATGTAGTTCTTATGTCTATGGAACAGATTTTTCTTCCATAGGGCTTTGTGGAATCTATTCTTGTACCAACTCCTGTGTATCTTGAGCCTCGACTTCATCGAAGTCTATCTTGATCCCACTATCTCTTTTGGAGATGTGCTCCCTCTCAAGGAATATGGCGTGTCTTGCCACTGTAACCTTTTTGTCTGAGGGTTTGTATATGTAATATCCCCTTGTTTCCTTGGGATATCCTATAATGATACACTTTGTGCCTCAGGGTGCAAGTTTGTTACCTAAAGAGGCCTTAAAAAATGCTTCGCTACCCTACACATGTAAATTAGATAACATGGCTTTGCGTCCACTCCATAACTCATATGGAATACCATTTATCGATTTAGTTGGTAAGTGGTTTAGTATGTGTGATGCTGATTGTAATGAATATCTCCAAAAGGATAATGGAAGACTCGCATGACTCATCATTGATCTCACCATGTCCAATAGGGTGTGGTTCCTCCTTTCACTTACACCATTCCACTGAGGTGTGTAAGGAGGAGTGAGTTGAGATAGAATCCCAAACTCCCGTAAGAAATCAATGAAGTCCTGATTAAGATATTCTCCTCCTCTATCTGAGTGGAGTTTCTTAATATTCTTACCAAGCTGGTTCTCAACTTCATTCTTGTATTCTTTGAACTGATCAAAAGAATCTGACTTATACATCATTAAGTAAATATATCCATATCTACTAAAATCATCAGTAAAAGTTATGAAGTACGAGAACCCACCCCTTACTTCAACTAGAAATGGTCCACACACATCCGTGTGAACTAATTATACAATCTCTTTATCCCTTTCACCTTTCCCACTAAATGGGGAATTGTTCATTTTGCCTTGTAGACACCCGTGACATACACCAAGTGGTTTTAGTTCGAAAGAATCTAAATACCCATCTTGATGTAATTTTTTCAAACGTTTCTCATTGAAATGACCTAGCCAGTGATGAAAAAGTTGGGTGTGGTATGAGTCATGTGAATTTACTTTGTCATTGATTTCCATTACTTGGTTTGTGTAGTCTAACACATAAAGTCCGTTATATAAATGTGCCCTACCAAAACAAATTCTATCTTTATAAAAGCAGCAACATTCATTTCTAAACTTGAATATGAATCCATCAGTATCTAATATGGATACTAAAATAATTTTTTTAGTAATAGAAGGAACGTAATAACAACCCTTTAACACAAAGATCATTCCAGTTGGCAATGTGAGGTGGTAGTCTCTGACAGCTACAGCTGTAAGTCTGGCTCTATTGGCTGCTCGTAGATCTACTTCCCCTCGATCAATCTTCTTGAATCTACTTGGTACCTATATTTGGATACAGATGTGAGCACCACAAGCAGTATATAATAACCAATTAGTAGAAATAGATAGATTGCATTCGATAACAAACACACCTGAATCTTCCCCTTTCTTCCTTGGCTGGGTGCTGTTTTTCTTCCATTGGCCCTTCTTGCCACATGCGAAACAAATAGCATCCTGTTCCTTTTCCTCCCATTTGATCTTCCTTTTCTTGGAAGGCCTTAAAGAAGCTTTGGGCTTAAAGCTCTTCGCCTTCTCTTTCCTTTTATTCACCATGGGAACATAAGGATTTTCATGCTTCATGTCATTGACCACTTGGAGAATAAGGATAAGAAGATTAGACAGAGACTTCTCAATGTTGTTCAAGTTGAAGTTCACAACAAAGTTTGAGAAGCTCTGGGGAAGTGATGCGATAATAAGATTGGTACCTAGTTCCTCGGGGAGTTTAAACCCTAGAACCTCCAAGCGCTCAATGTAGCCAATGAGCTTGACTACATGAGGCCCAGCTGGGCCACCCTCTCCAAGCTTGCTCTAGAATAGAGCCTTGGAGATCTCAAACATTTCCTGTCTTTCTCTCTCCTGGTATAGACCATGGAGGTGCTCGAGCATTCTATAGGCATCCATTTCCTCATTATACTTCATGAGCTCACTTGAAATTGATGATAGCATCAAACATTGAACGTCGAGTGCATCACTCAAATGTTGATCATAGACTAGGAAATATTCATCACTTGCCCCTTGGGCAGGAGGATCAAGAAGTGAGGACTCCAGCACGTAATACTTTCGTTCAGGGCGTAGGACAACCCTAAGGCGCCTAAAACATTCCTATAAGTTACTGACAGTGAGGATATTGTCTTTTTCCAGTATTGATCGCAGAGAACATGTGGTTGATGAGTTTGTCATCTTGATTCTAAAATTTAAAAGAGAAAATTTATTAGTACTTTATTGATTACATTTTATGAGAAATAATAAATGAATTTATTAATTCTCCCACTATTTTATCAAGTCCCAATGGCCCTCACCATTGAACTCGGAATGTCCTGTTGCTTTGACATTCTAGTGGAAAGGATCCATATTCCCTTCGCATAACCCCAACAAGGGTTGGTCAAGCTATTTGAAGGTATTTATATAGGCAGGTCTTTGCCAACTATGAGCTTACAGTTCCTTGATCTGTTGAGTGGTCTCCCCAATCCTGAAATCCTGATTTGGATTTCCTCAACTCTTTCCTCCAATATTACATCAAGTCTAGCAAGGGATACTCCTATTGATGTAATATGGTTAAGTCAAACCAAAACCTTTCATAAGGGCTTCCTTTATAAAAGTAAGTGTCCCAACAAGGGTTGGTCAAACACATAGTTTAATTGAGTCTTTCCCTTAATCATGTAAAGGAAGGCTTGGTCTGACTTAATATGGTATTTGGGGGATTTTATTCTTTATGCATAGTTCTACATTATCACATGCTTGTTAATATTATGTTATGCTTGATTAAGTGATTAACCATGTTCTGATAATGTTTAAACATAGTCCGGTTTTTATTTTATTCCATATTTGCATGCTTGTTCATTTTATTAATTATGTGATCGCGACAACACATACATAATAAATAAACCATGAAATCAGACAGAAATAAAATACGATGGCATGATCATGAGCTTCTATTGGTTAACTTATCTAGCGGTTTTGATAAGCTAACCCTGACCTATGGAAAACACCTTGAACCTGATGGTTCATGTTTTGCAGCTCCCACCTGTCCACCTTTGTATCTTCTTGGGTTGGTTTCACCTTAGCTTCGGATTTCGAACCGTCTCCTATGGCTTGTTAGATCCTCCATCACATGGGGTTTACATTAAATAAACCATGGGCACGCAGGCCCTACATTTTATTGGAAGAAGGCTCGCAGGCCAAAAAATTTAAATTAAGAAAATTTAAATGAAACCATACACACATACAAGGGGTCTTTGGTCTAGCTCATGATCATCCATAGCATGCAATGACATTTACACATATTTAAAATTCAAATTCTTTTAATCGTTCTTTCATTTAAGATAAGTCGCACTCGAATTCAATTAATTATGATCTTATAATTAATCAATTCTTTATCTTAAATTCATTTCTAAATTTCCTTGAGATTCTTCTCATCCATATTCCTTGTACAGGTCTTTGTACTTTTGGAGGAAACCTGTTGAAATTTCTGGAAAGTACACGGCGTGTAGTTTATATTTACACAGTGTGTATTTCTTTTAACCCTTTATCCAAAGTACACACTGGGGGCTTTGTCATGTTTTTTGTACTTTGGAAATTACGGAGTACACGACGTGTAGATAAATCATACACGACATGTACTTCCTTGCTACACGGTAACCAGCCTGGCGATCCCATGTATGTGGTACGCAGCTTCTCCTTTGTACACGGTTTCACTTGGGCCGGATCAGAATACACGATGTGTTGCTCCAACATACACGCCGTGTATTCCTATTTTCCATGCGTCGTTCATTTCTGGTCAACACGGGGTAATAAATACATATTCATACTCACTTAACACGGCATGGTTTGGAGGAATAGTGCCGGTTCATTGAACCTAATTACACGGTGTGTAGTTTTGATTACATGTCGTGTATTCCCGTGTTGTACAGACAGAAAGAGCAACTCCTCCAGATGAGTTCCTCGTTTTTATTTTAATCAAAAAATTAAAATTAAAAGGTCATTTCTGTGATATGAATCAAGAAACGAAGGAGGAAGAGCATATCTCATTTATTCATATTAGAGAACAATTTATTTCGAATTGAATCAAATATAAAAGCGTAAATTATCAAAGAAAATTAAATAACCATAATCAACGTTGTAACCTCCCTCTGATACCATTTGAAGGTTCTGGGTGCAGGGGAAGCACGTGGGTGGATGTGCCCACTTGGCCTCCTGTCATTAACAATGATTAATCCAGGATCAATACGATGATAAATGCCAGTCTCCATGGATCAAATCACAGAAATGGACAAAGAAAAAGAAAGTCATGGAACCACAAAGTATGATCATTACAGGTTGATTATAAGTAATTTAATCAATTTAAAATAAATACCTTTTGTGTTTTCTTTCTTCGTTGATGTTCCTGATCACGTTCTGATGTGATTCGTCATTGCGTCGCAGAAGCCAAGTGTAGACGTCCTCTAGCGGTGATCCAAATGTGTACCTCGTATCTTGTGATGTCGCCAAAGGAGTCTTCGGGTGCTAGCGTGGAGAAAACTTTGCGTGAATTTTCCGCCTTAGATCATCTTGATCCGATGGAAGAGGATCTCTTTCAGTCTTGAGAGTGTTCTTGGAGGAAGAGGTTCTTTCGGCCTTGAAAGAATTCTCGAGAATTGTTGTGCACAATGATTCTCTTGTGTAGGAAAAGAGTTGGGGTTGTGAGGATATTTATAATCGAGTTTGAGGTTGTAGAGTTATGACAATAAATAAAGGTGTTACGAGTTTCATTTATTTCATTAACTCTTATTTAAATCCTCCATGTCGAATAATTAATTCCTTGACATGCGCCCATGCTGATTATAATAAATATCATTTAAAACAATATTATATCCTCAAAATCCCGACTAGAAAAACTACATGGCATGTATTAATAAATACACGGCGTGTACTTGTTTTTCATTGAAAACTACACAACGAGTACATTCAATGTACATGACATGTATATCTTTTTTTCTTTTATTCATTTCCTTTCTATAAAGAAAACTACATGGTGTGTAATTATTAATACATGACGTGTACTTGTTTTCCATGAAAAACTACACGACATGTAATCTTTAATACACGGCGTGTATATCTTGTTTTTTCATTTACTTCTTCCTCCATCATTAAAATGATTTAGGCTTCCTTGAATAATTATTAAACCATGTGCGGGAATAATCTTTATTCTACTTGAGATACTTGAATACACTTAGTGTGTGACCCTCTAGGCCTCTTTCTCGTTGGCATTAGGCGAGCTTGCCTAAAGTCCAAGATTACTGTCTAGAAATGGGTCAAGGCACCCAAGAGAAAGAAGTTGACGCCAAATTGACATATCACCTCATACGAATGCTTACTATTTAATTTAATCCCTTTGTCTCAATATCTCATCAAGCAGGTTTCATGGTAGTGACATAAACCTATATGCTTGATCCATAGTTCTTTGACCACCTGAAATAAACTCGTCATTTACACCATGGCCATGGAATTTAATGTGATAGTTCTATTTCAATCAAAGGGCCGAGATATCAACTTCCATAAATGGAAGGGACAAATCCTTCCTCGAATTATCCATTAACAACATGTCACTCGTGACACACCCAACATACCCTACTTCCCGCCAACCGTCTGCGTGACGATTTTCCTCAGTAAATCTAAGTGCGCGAGTCATGAAATGAGTTACTGATAATCTTCCAATATAAGGACCATTACACACGCTCGTATATAGCAATGTACGATGACACCAAGACATGTGGAATTTCTATTGGTGGGTTTGTTCTCATAATCTCCCATCTTGGAGATTACCAAGTGTGGACTCCATGAGAGAGAGTCTCATCTTCTTACGAGTACTCGCACATGACAGTCTGTATACTATGTGTCCTATAATAGTATGTCATCCAACCGTAGAACTTTATTTAAGAATATTGTTATAGAATTTCAAGGTTCTCATCATAGTGGAGACCTTCCATGACCTTATCAATGCAAAAAATATTCCAGGACATTATTATATTATAGTCATGAAGAACAATGAACAATATATAATAAGTTAACATTCATGTAATCAAAGTACACAACAATTGGTTCTCAGGACACCAACCCTTACACCTATGTACTAAATCCACTAAAACACACTATTGTTAAAATGTTCATAGTAGACTCACTATCCCTACTAGTTTGCAACCAATCACAATTTGAAAGCTCACTGCTCTCTCAACCGAAGTGTGCTCTCCAAACTTTTAGAATATTCTTTCACCGATCACTTGAATTGATTTGTTTTACACCTCATTTAGTACACCATTAAGTTCCACCTTCACCAACATTATGAAAATTAATTTACCATATATTTATTGGGAAATCCATTATGGTTCACATAATATTTACTTTCAAAAACCCATTTTACAACTTTTATGAAACTTTACAATTCTTTACAAAATATTCTCCTCAACATTCATGAAACTAACTACTTTCATGAAACTCATAAATTTTTTGAAACTCAAAACTATAAAAAACATAAATGACCATCGCGAAACATCCTTTCTTCATGAAACTGATGATCTTATGAAAAACTTCAAACAGGAAAAATCCTTCATGAAACAATATTGAGAATTTAGAGCCTTTGGATCTAAGTTAAGGATTCCTATCTTCAAATGAGGGAAGTGGATTTTTATTTATAGACATTTCCTCCCATTCAATAAACTTCATGTTCACCACCAACTTTTCAAAAAAATGTTCATTGTTGTTCACAAAACTCCCTAAATTCATGAAAATTCAAGAAAATTTTCCATTCAAAAACTTCTCATAATCACATAACTTATCATATTTTCTTTGTGACTCAACTATCTTTTACAAAAACTTATTTTTTGAAAAAATTAATTAATTAAAAAATAACTTATCTTTCTAGAAACACCAAACATTGGTGAATTCCATGAATTTTCATATTTTAATGTGACAACCTTGGAAATCAACCTTTATCAAAACTACCTTTACAAATCACCTTAATTTAGAGAGACACCAAACTTTCATGAATTCTATGTTTTTTCTATATTTTCATGAGTCAGACCAGGAAATCCAACTTTCACAAAACTTTATCCATCATCCAAATTTTGGACCCAAATTTTTTGGCAAACACTGGAAATGATTCCACCTTGTACACACAATTTTCTATTCCACTTATAGAGCTTCCATACCTATCTCTTCAAGCTTCGTAAAAATACCTAATCAAAAATCACACTGGAACTCCAAAACTGACTTTTCAACATACTTTTTCAATAAACACAATCAACCTAAAAACACTACATAGTTTCCTTGATGGATTCTTCCTAAAAATTCCCACTTTAGGTTTATTGAAAACTATTCAACCTTTGATTCAACTTTAAATATTCTTCCATCTTCTACTAAAATTCCAACTTTGTGATTCTATATAGAAATCAATTATTTACTCAAAAAACACTCTAATATCACATGATCCATGCTTGACATGAAATATAATAATATCATGAAAAGTTCATCAATTAATCATTTCATTCCCAAAACAATCAATTGATTTCATCAAAAAATCTATCTATCATAATATATAACATTTGATCGATCATCTTCAGCATCACTAGACTAAAAAATCCCCCCATATCACTGCTCCCCCTATTAGCTTTCTTTCTATCTTGATTAATAAATTTTATACCCCCATTTAAATGAACTCAAAGGTCACTTCTTTGTGGTTGCAACATTGTAAAGAACACATATCAATACATAAGGGAAAAACACACCATTCCTCTATGATAGGGGGTCCCACATCCTAATTATTCAAGTACAGGATGTCAAATAAACTCCAAGAGATAGTTTATGCTGTAAAAATGACTATTTTGGTATTCCCTTCATCATAACGTCCATAACCTGTAGTTCTGTAGGAATGTACTCTAACTTCATAGTCCTATGATCCATGTTATCCTTAACAAAGGGATATTTGATTTAAATTTTATTTTTACATGAGTGACAGACTGTATTTTTATGAGATTTATAGAACATGAATTATGGTAATGGATTCAAATCAAATACTTCACTTCAACTCCCATATATTCAAGCTGCTACTTCATCCATAATAATTGCATGCAAGATTGAGTAGCCATAACATATTCATCTTCTATAGTGATCAATGAAATTCAATCTTGTTTCTATCTTAGACAATAAATAAACAACACACCAAGATAGAATGAACTTCCGAACATTGATTTTCTATCATTCACTGAACTATCCCAATATATATCTATATAGCCCAATAAATCTTTCTAACATTTTTCATTGTACAGAAAACAGAAATCCATCATTTCCTTGATATAAAGAAGAATTATTTTTAATGTATGTGGATTTCTTTGGGATTAATTTGATACCATGCTACTTAGAATTTGGTGAAAATGATATTCGGTCATGTAACTATTAAGTAAATTTTTTTCCAATGATATACCTATATTCTATGACATTAACTGCTTTGCCTTCTTCATCTTAGGATAGTTTCATCCAGGTAGCCACCAGAGTCATAACCTCTTTGGAATTATCTATTCTAAATATTCTTAGAACCTTCATTTAATATTTGTATTGAGAAATGAATGTTCCATTCCATCCTTGTGTCACCTGTAAACCAATGAAAAAGTCTAGTTCACCAATCATTGACATTTTTAACTCACTTTAAATGAATTCTAAAAAATATTTGCAGTACGCTTCATCTGATCCACTAAATATTATGTCATCAATATAAAACAACACCATCATCCTTTTATTATTTTCATTATTGACATAAAGGCTATAATCAAACCCACCACACTAAAAACCATGATTCTTCAAAAATTGATCAAGTATTTAATACCATGCTCTAGGTGCTTGCTTTAACCCATATAACACATTCCTTAGACAACAAACTTTATTCTCATCTTCATAAATTATAAGAATATCTGGGTTGTATATATACACTTATTCTTCCAGAACCCCATTTAGAAACACTGTCTTGACATCCATCTAGAAAACTTTGAACTTTTATTATACTTTTATGGATAATAATAGGTGAATAATATCATTCCTTGCAATAGGTGAAAATGTCTCATAATCACCAATTACCTTGATCTGGAAGTATCCCATGCACAAATTTTTTTCTTTATTTCAAATTACGAATCCATATTAATTTAGCTTATTCTAGAAGACCCATTTGACCCCAATGACATTCTTATCTGTTGGTCTCAAAATAATCTCACACGTATGATTATTCCCAAATTGGTCAAGCTCTTCATTTATAGCTTGAACCCAGTTCTCATCTCTAAATTCTTCTTTAAAACATTTAGGATCTACCTAATATAGGAATTATTATTTCTATAAAGAATTCATTATATGTGTTTGAAATAGAACTTCCTGATCTTCAATGATGTTTTTCCTATCAATTTCAACTCAAATCTTCAGCTTCTATATATATTTAGATCTATCTTCCACCTAATCATCCACTGTATCTTCTTCTAAACATGCATTTTTCACTACTACTCCCCTTGATTTTCTTACCTATGCATCACTGTCATTAGGGAACTATTCACTATGTTTTTGAATATTATGTTCATTCTCTAATATAGTGTCATAATTTCTTTCAACCAATTTTACCAACCTCTTATTGAATCATTTATATTATTTTATTTTTCTAGAGTATCCAAGGAATATCCCATCATATCCATGAGACTCAAACTGTTTTTGTTTATCCTTATTGAGAACAAAATAGTTACTTATAATGATTTTAAAGTATTTAAATGTAGAATATTTTCCATACCACAACTCATATAGAGTATTTTATTATTTTGGACACAATAAATCTCTATTTAATCAATAAATTGATTTCAAGACTGCTTCCTTCAAGAATTTATATAGTAGGTCCTTTTCAATAAGCATTGTTCTATCCATATTGTTTATGATCTAATTTCTCCTCTCAACCACTCTATTTTGTTAAGTAGTTCTCATAGTCAAAACTTTATGCCTTATCCCATGTTTCTCAAGATAGTCCTCCACTTGGATGTTTTTGAATTTTGTCCTATTATCGGCTCAAAATATCAGAATATTCTACCCAATTATTATTTTATCTTCCCTTAAATATTGTTCTATGAAAATGAACACATGAAACTTGTGTGAAATGAAAAATATCCATGATATCCTACTGAAATAATAAATGAAAAGAATGTAATACATATTCCACTAAATGGATCATGGTGAGATAGGTCCACACACATCTTTATTCACTAATTCAAGCACTCTGGTTGACTTTTGTTCTTTTTTTCCTTCTAGGTCTTTCTAATAATCTTCCCCCATTGACAAGCATTGCACTTGTGAGTATGATCATGTGATATCTTTGGAAGATCCTGAGCTACATTACATTTGACCAGATCTTCCAAGGATGGTTGGAATATATGGAAAATCAATTTATAAAACAACCTATTTTATTCTTTCCTAGATAAAAAACACACATTTTCTTCTTCACTCATAAGGTATAGATTCCCTTTTGTGTTTTTCCTCTGTAAAAAAAATTATGCCATCATTTCCCTTGATTATACACTACTTCTTGTAAAAGATTATATAATAACCTGAGTCACACAATTAACTGACACTTAGCATGTTTTGAATGAGACCTTTGATAACCAAGGCATCAACATGTCACATATCTTTCCCCCAAAATTTGGATTTTCCCAAGACAATAATCTTCAAGACTTCTTCATTTCCAAATCTAATGAAACCTTACTTTTAATATTTGATTCTTGTAAGAATATCCTTATTTATAATCATATGGGATGTGAATCCACTATCAAGGATCAATACACAAGAATTATATGATTCTTTAAGAGAAATCTCTATAGCCACTGTATTCATAGCTCCATTATTTTCAGCTCATTCGATGATTCTTTGGGATGAAGCTTATAACCAATTTTGGTCTGCTTCAGCACATTCCTCTGCATTGTTGATGAGAAATATTTTACCATGTGTCCAAATACTCCACACTATAGACAACAATCATCAAAATAATTCTTGGAATATTGAACTCTGTGTGGCCTCCTTTGCTTCTCTTAGTCCCTTAAATAACTTTTATCTATAGAGTATACCTTTTGGGAATATCCCATATTTCTATATAAATAACACTTGATATGAGGTGAATTATACTAAGTAGTTATTATATGACTACTTGTTCCAAGGTTTATTTGAACCTTTTGATTATGAATTTAACCCAAATCAATTTTCAACCTTGGAGTGGGTGCATTTGGTATGACATCAACCATTTCATCTTTATTGTTTCAATTAAGCCCAATACCAACCTTGTCATATGAATATTACTATTTCTTCTCTTTTTATAGGACTCTATACTACACTTACATGTTTTCTATTACCTGAGTGATCTTTTTTCCCTATGTCATATCGAGAGTCAATATTCTCTCCTGATATTCTAATTTTACACATAGGCTGAAAAATTCCTCTTCAAATTATTTGATACATTTGATTTGATCTTTTTATTTTTTAGTCAAACCATCAATAACTTTTTCTATTATTAAACATTGAGATTGTACTCAATAGAATTGTATGAGTTCTATGGAATTAAAGACTTAAGATTTCCAATTTCTTCCTTAAACTCATAATTCTCTTATTCTTGATGTTATATATAAATTTTACAATCAAGGATAATTATATTTTGATTCTTTATTTTGTCTCTCTAAAAATATATCTCCTCAATAGAAGCTTCTAATTCATCATGGAGATCAACTCTTCCTTATACTTCTTATTTATCATTTTCACTTTCTTCCCTTATCTGGGATCTTCCCACAACTACCACCATCACATTTTCTCCACGATCCTTACAATTATCCATCTCTTCAACCTCATATCCTTATGAAATATAATTTTATTTTTAAAGAATATTTTTCTTTTTGAAAAAATTTATCTTACCTTTGACATAGTTTGAAGACTTCTTTATTTGAATTTCAACATCATCTTAATATTTATCTTGAAACTTCTTAGGGAATATTAGTGTAATATTTCTAACCTTTCCACATCAAAATCATGAGAGTGTAATTTTCCCTTTGAAATTTTCTTTTCCTATTTGTATATTTAATGAAAGGAATAATATAAACTCATCTGTCTCTTCTTCTTCCTGGACAACTTCAATAGTGATCTTATTCATGGATTTAAATGACACCTCTTTGGTATTTTCTTTTTTCCATAGACTTAATATCTTTATTTATCATCTCGTATGTAATAATATTAATATGAAAGCTATCCAGTGTCATCTCCTTTGGATCATTATCATCTAGTATAGCAACTTTAAGATTGAATTAAGGAGGAATTTTTCTCAAGATGTGCTTAACAATATTTACATATTCAAAATTTTCTCCGAGAGCATGCATGGATTCCATAAAAACATTCTCTTGGTCAAAAAACAAATCTAAAAAAATCATTGCGGTGCATTATCAAATCCTTATATTGTTTCCATAGAACCTGTAAATTAGGTTCTCTAACTTTTGAATCACCCTTATATATATTTATAAACTTTTCCCACATGGAATTTTATGACTTACATGACATCACCATTGTGTATATTACATTGGATAATGACCCCCTAATGTATTGATTCCTCAAGAGTAAGCATCCAATTACCTTTGGTATATTTCTGATAAAGATCCACTATACACACTAGCATAAATAACATGCATCATAGATGTAAACACATCCATTCTTAATGATCTAACGTAGCGATGCATCCAATTCTTCCACAATTCAAAATTGTTTCCATCAAGGATTGGAATCCCTTTGTGATTAAAAACCTCCATTACTTATACAAAAATATAACCTCTAATTTTAATCTTTTTCTCTAATATTAATTATTATCCCAACTAGTTTAAATACCCTAAGATGGGGGAGGTGAATCGGGGAATGAATTATTAAAACTACCACCCCTTTGTATCTTTTTTTTCATTAAAAAAAATATTCTCTCACTTTTCCATATCAATTTATGAGAATAAATGAAAGCATGCACGAGACATAATAATTTTACTTGGTTCACCTACAACAGGATATGTTCAAGGAGCATACAAAGGAAATGTGATTATATACCAAATCAACTAAATTTCATAGCTGTTATAACGTTCATAGAAGACTCACTCTCCCTCCTAGTTTATAACCAATCATAATTTGAAAGCTCACTACTCTCCCAATTGAAGTGTTCTCACTTTTCCTTTAGAATATTCTTCCATTGATCACCTGAATCAATATTTTTTACACCTAATTTGGTGTATCATTATGTTCCAATTTCACTAACTTGATGAAAACAAATTTACCATATATTTTCTGTATAGACCTTTTTGGTTTGTGTAAGATTTACTTTCACAAAATCCTTTTCTATCTTTTTTTAAATACAAAAATTATTCACAAAAAAATCAACAATAAAAAAATCTACAACTTTTTTGAAACTCACTACTTTAACAAAACATGAAACTTCCATTAAGATCAAAAATTTCACAAAGCTTAAATAGCCTTCAATAAAATTACTTTCTTTGGGAAATTGATGATCTTATGAAAACCTTCAAGCAAGAAAAATCCTTCACAAAATAATTTAGTGAATTTAGAGACTTTGTATTTTCATTAAGGATTCATCTCTTAAAATAAGGGGGGTGGGGGAGTTTCCTATTTTTATAAATTTCCTCCATTTAGTGAAACTTCAAGCCCACCGCCACCTTTTCATGAAACTCTTTATTCTTATTCGTGAAACTAATTGTCTTCAAAAAACTTCAATGAAAATTTCCATTAATGAAACTTATCTTAGTCATGTAACTTACTATATTTACTTAATGACTCAACCATATTCTGAAAAAAATTATTTCAAAAACCTTCATGCCTTCACAAATAACATGACTTTCATAAAACACTAGACTTTAAAATGTTATATTCCTTTGACATATTTTCATGAGGCAACCTTGGAAATCAAAATTTCATGAAACTACCTTTCACAATCAACTGAATTTTGTGAAACACCTAAATTTCATGAATTCCATTTCTTTTACATATTTTCATGAGTGAGCCTTAGAGATACAAATTTCATTAATCTTGATCTATCCTCCAAATTGTGGACTTCAAAAATTTGGAAAACACTGGGAAATGGAAGTAACTTGGAGACACAATTTTGTGTACAAGTTCCAGATCTTCTATACCCCTATCTTTATTATTTGTGAACATACATGGTCAATAATCATGCTATAACTCCAAAACTGAACTTGTCAACCCACTTTTTCAAAAAACACAATTAACTCAAATACATCGCATAGTTACCCTGAAGGATTTTTTCTCATCACATAATTTGAATTTTTAAGGTTTTGATTCATCTGAAATGATCTAGGGAGAGTGATGAAAGAGATCTAGTTCTGTGAGAGCTTGAATGGTGTGAGTGAGAAGAACTCAGTTAGGTTTCTATTAAAAATATTAGGAATGGTTTGATTAGTGCTTTCAAAAAAGAACTGATATAGAGGGGGTGAAGCTCCTCCTAAACTATGGATTCATTAGCTATATCAATCCTCTATTAGATGTCTTATTCAACAAATAGAAACTCTAATGGTGTCTCTGAAAGATCTCCTCCTACCTCCTTTTCTCTTGAATCAAAGGTTAAATAGAGGGATGATTCTCTAAACCCTAGGGATATGGTGGGAGACATGATCAGTAATACTTCATATGATCATGTTGTGGTAGGATTAACTACTATAATTACCCATGATCCATCCAAGTATCATTTTTATTTGATGGTTATAGATCCTATTTTATATATTTTGAAAGTTGGATCTCCCACTGTGGATGAAAGGTATTTTGAATATTTCTGTAATCTCAATTCTTTTGGGAAATTATTATCTCAACAATACTTAATAAGCTATGATTATTTTGATTCTAAAAAATACCCTTGTTTTTTTTATAATGAAGTTTTATTGAGTGACTTTTCATGAATTTATATCTAGGTTAATGGAATTTAACATTGTGGGAATTACTCAGTAAACACTGTTTCAAACCCTACATTAAAAAAATGAGTATATGGTTCATCATCCCTTTGTTAATATAGAAAGTTAATGCTTTTGTATATTATCAACCATATGTTATGCTAATCAGTTTGCATTTGGATTGGCATCCTTATGTTTGGACAATTGACAAGCATATGGATCAACAACCCTACATTGGAAGTTGGTATTACTATTCATCAACCCTATTTTTGAGAATTTGAATGTATGGTTAATCAATTCTACATTTGGGATATTATGCTAAAAAGGTGAAGATATACATTATCATCCCTACACTATTTTTGTTCCCTACGTTATCTGAAGATGAAAGGGTGGTTACAGAACTATATGTTGGTAGGAACCCTACACTATGTAGTTCAATCCTACATTGTGTTTACAATAGATAAGTTTTTAAGCCGCATTTTCAATCCGAGATTGCTACAATGATCAAATCAGAATTGAATACCAATTCAAGGATCGTTATGATTGTTTCAAAGAACCGTATTCAATGGAGAAAATCACTCTAGTTCCTAAGAGAAGTTACGACTCCCTTGGACATTTGGAATTTGAATTTCTTTGATCAATCAAGCTATTATTTTGAATCCAGAATACCAAATAAATCTATATATTCTATATATTCCTTCATTTTATCTCTTAAAAAATATGTGTGTGATAAGTGACTCACATATGAAACTGCATTATTGAAAATATATTTTACAGTGCTACTGCAATGAATGATAAAATATCTGTTATTTGAAAAAGAGGCTATGCTTTGAAAGTTCTACATATTTCAACCATGAGTTACTACTATAGTTTATTTCATACCTTATTAAAGATCATTTTTCATCAAGTATTGCTTCATAATATTTCATTCATGAATATATTATTTTCTTAAGAAGAAGATCCTTCAATTTTCAGTTGCTTGCTACTATAACTCTAAAGATCAACTTTAACCTTTAAAATCAATATTTTGATTTATTGGAGTTTCAACTACTCGAACTCAATTGTGGTGGAGTATCAACTTCTAGATCTAAGCTATGGATATCTGGTTCTCTATTATAGAATCATAAGGATTTATTACTAGTCTTGTTATAAAGGTTTCAAATGCCTGCACTCATTTGTGAATTCATGGTCTTGTGATAAGAGGACCATTCTAGTGAAATTTACCAAGATCATAGAGAGAGTGATTGGTAGAGTGGACTAGGGGATCTTTATGCCATGAACCACTATAAAAATATGTGTTCTTTATTTCTGTTTATCTGCTGCATATTATTTTTACATAAGTAAACACTACATATCTTTATAAATCATAGTCGGTGTCAAAATATAGAATTTTGAAGATTTTTGAAAAGACACAACCCCCCCTCTTATGTTACTTTGTATATTCCGACCTAAAAATTGCTATCATAGGTTATATTTTTGGATAAAGCTATAGAAATCTAAATGTATAAGTTCTATACAAAGATAAAAATGGATGATACCAGAGAATCAATGTTAATGGTATGTGATCCATACTTTAATGGTGAAGATTATAGATGATGTAAATCACAAATGATTATATATACAAATAATCTTGAATCTAGATTCTACTCAAAGATCATTACTCCATATGAAATTCATGAGAAACCAGAAACATGGGATGCTGCAACAGAATCCGAATATGATATCAATTCTAAATCTATGAGTGAAATTATTTGCGGTCATGTACTAGATGAGTTTTAATCGTGTATCACAATGTCCAACTACCTATGAAATGTGGAAAACCATTAAATTTTCCTATGAAGCCACAAAAATATAAGATAGATGAGGTATGATAAAACTAATCTAATGTTTGACACATTTATAATGTTTGATGGTGAAAGTATCACATATATGAATGTAAGGATTACAAAAATTGTCAATAATATTACTTCCTTGGGAGAACCCATCAAATAATATGATCAAGATTTGAAAGTACTCAGAGTACTTCCTTTAAAATGGAATGAAACATCTGCTGCGATTCACCAATCATCACCTATCAAAGATATAACAATGATAGAAATAATTGGAAAACTGATGATGTATGAAGAAGAAATACAGTATGAAGCTAAAGATTATAAGATTATAGTGAATAAAGATACCACTTTTTTAAAATTTACATCTTAGAAGCATAGTATAAAAATAAAGTCAGCAGAAAAATTAGAGAAGTATTCAGATTCCTCAGATTCTGAAATGGAACTAGCTCAGTTAGCCAGAAAGTTCAGAAAATTTTACAAAAATTAGAGTATTCGGAAAATATTTTAAGAAGTAAGAAAAATAACCAATATAAGTTCAATTCTATTAATGAAATAAATTGGGTCATATAAGACCTTATTATCCTCAATTAAAAGATGAAGGAAAAAGGAAAAAAAGAGACATCAGAAAAATGATGATTATGAGCAAAAAAGAAAAAGGGAAATGAAATCTACATGGAGTGTATTTTAAGACTCCAAAATAACTTCAAAGTTTGATTCATAGAAGGAACAATCAAATACAAAAGCTAATATGTTCTTTATAGATGAAGAAGAAAAGATACAAACTTATGACTCTTCTAATTATGAGACTAGTAGGTTCTCAAATAATAAACTAGATGAATAATATTCTATACTATGATAGAAATATGATTCCTTATTAAAGAAACAAAAATCTTTAAAAAACATTCATAATTCTATTTTAGTTGAAAGAGATACCATGCTAAAACAACATCATTATCTACTTAAAAAATTCAATTCCTATGCATCAGACAATAACAACCACAAAATGAAAATTAAAGAAATTCAGGATGAAGTAAAATCTTATAAGAGTGTCGCTCTTATTTTTAAAAAATTAAAAAATATTTTAAATGAAATTATTGGAAAATATTTCCTTAATATGGATATATTTGAAATAGGAAGTACGAGTGAGAAATAAAAATTATAAAAAATTTATTTTGTGCCTAACTCAAAAAATGATACCTCTTTTTTTGTGGAATAAAAGGTCAGGTCACTAATAAGTGTTATTTTAAAAGTACTCAAATTAGTGGAATTAAAAGAGATTTTATTTCTAAAAGTTTTTCTAAAGATAGTGATATAAATTATGGAATAATAAAGTAGATTTGGATTCCAAGATCATTGCTTGCTAACACTGCTGGACCCAAGAAGATATGGGCATCAAAACAAACATTTGTTTAATTACTTTTGTAGGAAAAAATTCGTGAAAATGAAAATACATATGGTATATGGACAGTGTATATTCCAGGAATATGAGAGTAGAATCAACAAAATTTCATACACTGACTCAAATGGATGAAGGACTAGTCACTTTTTGTGACAATGCGAAAGGAAAAATAGTTGGAGTTGGAGTTGTTGGAGATCCAAAGACTATCTCAATCAACAAAGTATTATATGTTCAAGGGTTAAAGCACAATATTATAAGTATCTATAAACTCTATGATGATGGATTTTGTGTTTATTTTTCTAAAAATTATTTCTCTATGTTCAAAATATGTTTCATAAATTTAGAGCATCTAGAACTGATAATATTTATACTTTTGATTTAAATTCCTTATATAAAAAAATGATTTTTTAACTGCTAAGACAAATGAATCGTGGATTTGGAATAGAAGACTTGGACACTCTAATATCTATTCTTTACATAAATTACCTATGAAAAAAATTAGTTTTTGATTTATCTAGTCTTATGTTTAAAAATTAATGATTTTGAGATGCTTGCCAAATTGGAAAGAAACATAAATATTCTTTCAAATATATTAACCAAATTTCTACATCAAGACCTTTAGAACTTATACATATGTATTTTTTGGACCATCAAGAGTAGAAAGTTTGGCTGGTAAATTATATGTCTATGTTTTAGTAGATGATTTTGTCTATATTTAATTGGTTTTATTTTCTAAAACTCAAAAGTGAAGTATTCATTGTTTTTGAAAGTTTTTGTAAAATTGTTCAAAATGAAAAAGGATTTAAAATAATTTCATTGAGAAGTGACCATGGTAGAGAATTTTAGAATTAAGATTTAAATTCTTTTTGCTTAAATATATCTGTTAAACACACTTTTTATTCACCAATAACACATTAATAAAATGGAAGTGTTGAAAGGATAAATAGAACCATTCAAGACATGACAATGACTATACTAATTGAATACAATATTCCTACCTATTTTTGGGAAGAATCTATAAGAACAAAATTCTATATCTTGAATAGAGTTTTAATAAGGTCAATTTTCCAAAGAACACCCTATGAACTTTGGAACAATAAAAAACCTAAATTAAAGTACTTTAAAGTTTTTGGATGCATGGTTTATATCTTTAATACTAAGGAAAACCTTGGTAAGTTCGATCCAAAAGATAATGAAGGAATATTTTTGGGATATTCTACTACCTCTAAATCTTATAGAGTGTTTAATAAAAAGTCAAGTACTGTTGAAGAATTAGTTCATGTGAAGTTCAATGAAACTGTCCCTTTTATTAAAGAGAAATATAAAGCAGATCGAGTCAATGAATTTTTTGACAACATGAGACTTGAAACCCTTAAAAATTATTTTGAAAATAATTATAAAAAATTTCATTCTAGTTCAAAAGAACATTATAATGAAGATAATGAAAGTGTCTTGCCTAGAAAGTCTATAAATTTAAAGAACCATCCTCTAGAAACAGTTATAGGCTACCTAGAAACAAGAATTATAAATAGAATAAATATAGGAAACCAAGAAGAATTATATGACTTTCTATATCAGTTAGAACCTAAGTCTATAGAGGAATCCTTTCAAGATGATAGTTGGATGTTAGAAATTAAAGAATAAATAAACCAATTCAAAAGGAATGATGTTTGAGAACTAGTAGAAAGGCTATCCAATTATCCAGTTATAGGAACTAAGTGAGTCTTTAGAAATAAACAGGATAATCAAGGGATCATAACCATAAATAAATCTAGATTAGTAGCTAAAAAATATAATCAGGAATAAGGAATAGATTATGATGAGACCTTTGAACTTGTAGCTAGACTAGAATGAATAATAATCCTTTTTTCTTATACATATCATATGAATTTTAAATTACATCATATGGATGTCAAGTATGCCTTTTTAAATAGTTATTTAATGGAAAAAGTTTACGTTGAATAACCCCCTATTTTTGAAAATCCTCAAAAACCAAATTCAGTTATTAAAATTACTAAAGATATATATGGCATTAAAAAAACCAAGATCTTTTTATGAAAGATCAAGTTCTTTTATTTTAAAAATTGGATTTACCGTGGGATTGGAATATCCAATTTTTTTAAGAAATCTATTTGTTCTAATATTTTATTAGTTCAAATTTATTTTTATGATGTTATTTTTGGTTCAAATAATAAAATATATATAATTATTTTTAAGAATTAATGCAAAAATAATTTGAAATGAGTATAATAGGAGAACTAAATTTATTATTAGGATTTCAAATTTATAAAAAAGATTATGGAAATGTTTTAAATAAAAGTAAATATGTTATTGATTTATTGAAAAAGTCTAGACTTGAGAATAAAAAGACATATAAAACTCCTTTGTGTACCAATATAAAACATGATTTGGATGAATCTAGAAAAAAATATACAAAAAATTATATTGAGGTATGATTAGAAGTTTGTTTTATCTTTCTAATAGTAGACTAGATATTATGTTTTTTGTATATTTTTGTGCTAGATTTCAATCAAATCCAAAAGAGTGACATATTATTATTGTTAAAAGAATTCTTAGATATTTAAAAGAAATTTTTTTTCAATATCTTCTTTATCCTAAAACTTAGGATTTTAATTCAATTTCATATCCAGATAATAAATTTAGAGGTTTTTTTATTAAATAGAAAAATCACCTTATGAACTGGTCACTTTTTAAGAAAATATTTAGTTTCATGGTCTAGTAAGAAACAACACTCAGTTGTCCTGCCAGCCATTGAGGAATAATATGTGTCTGCTGGTAGTTTTTGTGCACAAGTATTGTGAATGAAAAACAACCTAATAGATTTTGGACTAAGTATTAATAGTATACATATTTTATGTGATAGTACTAGTTCTATAAATATTTCAAAAAAAATCCTATAAGTCATTATAGGACTAAAAACATTGATATAAGACATCATTTTCTAAGAGATCATGTCCTTAAAGAAGATATATCTTTAAAATTTGTTAATATTGAATATCAATTAAAATCACTTCCCAGTGAAAGTGTTTATTATATTAATGGGGAGTTATGAATGTTTAATTGTAAGTAAATGTTTATTAATTTACTTCTAGTATCTCTATTTTTATTTTAGAAAACTTTACATAATATTTTTAAATTATTTGAAATATTTTTATTTGATTATGTTTTAAATTTTTTTGAAATGAATTTCATATCAATTTATTTTTATTTATCTTTTCAAAATTAAAAAGTGATGAGTACATTCTCAATCGGTATGAGAAAAACATTTTCCTTCTCCTGCTCTCTTTTTCCTCTCATACACATCCTTTTGGTTTACTAAGTTTCTTTCGATTTCCATTTGTTAAAACCCTAAACCTTCAATCCCTTCAATATTGAAAACTTCAGAGTTGGAAACCTCTCAAATATCTAAAGATACTAAGTTGGAAACCTCTATTTACACATTAGGAAAATCTCACAAAGTTATCCAAGTAAAGGTAATCAATTTAGATTATTTAGATTCTAAAAAACTTTTATGCAAGGAAGATATATTATTTTAAGGCCTGGATTATTATTCTAGATAAGATAATAAGCCTATAGCATATGAAATTGATGTAATATAATTTTGTATAAAATCTTAGTTCAGTCTTAGATTCGATGAAGATACTATTTTTTTTAAAGGTGACAAAAAGAATTTATTGAAAATAAAAGAGTGACATTACAAACTCGAGGTGTAAATCACTAACACCAGCGGGGATTTAAAGACTAGAAAATATAACAAAGAAACTACCAGCCCAAATCTTCAAAGAAAGTCTGTGCAGTCCAGCCATCACCCCAATGGATCATCTTCATGCTCATGTGATGGTCCAGAGACTTGGACTCTACCTTGAGGAAGGGCTGCTTCCCAGAAAGAAGATAGCAGCATCAAGAATTCATACATCAGAACATCAGCATCCAAAATGTGACAAACTTCTCCACTGAAAACAGATCAGATCTGTTCTATGCAGTTGATCCAGAACCATACTTCAAGGAAATCAGAAGCAGCAGGTGAGTTTTATCTTCAAAAGGCACCTCATCAAAGAAAACCACCAATCAAAAAGTTAGAATCTGATAAAAAAAAAACAGAACTGGCGGCCAACCAGCCGCTTTATCTGAGAAATGGAATTCTTTGGGTTCATCATAGCTGATGCAGCTCCAGCAGTCCCGATGAACCACTGCTTATCACCAAAACATACCATTGCCGGTGTTTCTCGTTTTGATTCATCATTTAGCAAAACATCAATCCCCCTCTGTCTTGCAGCATCCACAAGGCAGCTCTCATTGCCAAGGTCAAAACCAACAACACTCAAGTAATGATGAAAGAGGCTACTATTGATCATCAAGTTATGATGAAATTTATTCAATATAGAATTTTTCCAAGGACTATTGAGCTAGATAAAGTCTTATATATGGACATGTACGTTATGTTTTTGTTTCTGAACCATGTAAAGTTCAATTTATATCAGTTTATGATAAGGTATCTAACCAATTTCTTCCACAAGGATGCCATGATGAGATATTATCCCTATAGAAGGATTATTTTTATTTTACTGCGAAGAAAATGAAAAATCGCCAATATGTTTTTTGAAAAAACATGTCATCAAAACAATGTCTTAAATGCTGAGATTGTTAAGAAGTTAGGATTGGTTTGGAGAAATTTTTGCAATAGTATCTTGCTTGTTGGTGCTAAACAACAATAAATGCTTATGACAACTGCTCAGGGGGAACAAAGAATGATTCATTTGGTTGGTTGTGTCATACAGAGACCTAATGAAGAGGAAAAATATAGGACAGAAGAAAGTCTTGTATAGAGAATAAGGATTACAATTGACATTCTAGAGACTGTTGATGAAGAACCAGGAGTTGCTGTGCATGAGAATCCAGTGGTTGAGCATGTTGATCAAGAGGCTCTCACACTAAAAGAAAAGAACCTAATAGCGGTGGTTTAAACTGCCTCCATATGCATCTGTGATGGTTTCATAAAACCATTGGCTAAATTGGGTGTTATCATCAAATATGTAGAAGGTTTATTCAATTTAGAGACAGTTTCTGGTAAGTGTCATAGTAAATATACTTAGCAGAGTTTATATTGGTTTTAGCAGCAGTTTTCCTATAAAAAAAATATAATGTATTTTTCTATAGTTATAACCGCTACTCACAGCAAACATATTTAGTGGCAGTTATCATGGGTTTAGAGGCTGTTTTCCAGTAAAAAATATAAAATTTATTTAGTGGTGGTTATCACCACCACTAAAAGGTTGCCATTTTTTGCATGAAAACCACCGATAAAATCACTAAAAACACTTCTTAATTATAACAGTCATTTATTTAGCAGTAGTTAAAACCACCAAAGGTACGCAAATATCACCTTATATCATTGGTTTAAATCACTGCTAAATGTTGATTTGAAAATGAAATAAGGATGCAAATTCTGCAGATCCAGTACTAGTACCCTAAAAAAAATTGAGTGTAGAGAACATATAATAGAATAATCTAAACCATAAAATCTCAACCATCTAAGGCACCTATCACTAAAACCTGAGCACCTCTTATGCATCATATCATACCAGAATGATATTACCCATGATTTAATATCTAAATAATTAACCATCCTGGGATAAATCCTCTCATGGGTTACACTCGATCATACCCACCACTGACCCATTAGTGTCTTGGTCAAAACTAAAGGCCTCTAAGTATATCAACTATCTCTTCCAATCAGATATCATGTTTGGGTCACAGCCCATGGGATATCATACACAGTCTCATATTAAGCCACAACATCAATGTTCCAAAAACCCACTAATAGGGCCTCACATAGGATGACATCACATGTCGACCACTACCCCAAACTTGGGAACCCATCCACATGAGCATCCACCAATAGGCCCCCTCTCTCAAGGATCATCACTCACCATTTAAATCCTACTATAACTAAGAAAATCTCCCTAGATTATCCATATTGAAGGAAAACACAAAAAAATGGTTTAGCTAAGTAGAAGATTATTACATGCCATATGGAAAAGACCATATAGGATATTATTGGCACTTTATATAACCAAAACTAATAAAAAAACACACTATGGGTTTATCATTATGCATCCAATTCCATGGTAACACACCATAGTCATTCGACATCATACGCATGAGGACGATTTCATCATCCTCATCTCTGAGAATCCCACAATTTATACACATGAGTTTCCATTATAAGAAAATCCATATAAATATTATCCCAATTGATTAAAATTCCACCAAGAAGTTAGATTAGAAATTATATTATGAGGATTTTTAGGAACATTAAACAACTAATCCTCAATCATTAATAAAATTTATCACTAGAAATACTATGTGTAATGTGAACCATACATGTTAGATATGATGCATTAAATTCCTCTTTCCAATATCATCCAAGAGTCAAATCCAATCACTCACCTCTTAATAATGGGACAAGATCCAAAATGAATAATTAATAAAGAACCAAAAAAATCTGAAAAATGTTAGGTCATGAAAATGTTAGGTGAATACTCTATACCACACATTATACATGAACAAACCCTCTATTTCCATATTTGTCCAAACTATCAAAAAGACCACTAATCACTCTCTGATGATGAAATAAACTCATCACTCTCTCTATCTCCATCTCTACCTCAATCTACCTTCACCCTTAAGACAAGTATATTGAAAATTAAATAATGTTGTATATTTATATTTAAACTTTAAACCAATAAATGATTGCAGACAAAATGATTTTAAAGTTGTGTGATTTACCTGATCACCATCAATTATGGATACAATACCACAAGGGACCAATCCAATCACCTTATAATATAAATAAATTAGTGATTTCTGTAAAGAAGATATCTAAGCCCCCTGTTCTTAAATTGTCTTTTGCATGGAAACAAAATATCTTTGAATATCTTAGTGGAAAAACATCTGTTCACGGAGATTCATTTTAAAAATATTATCATTTAATAACATATTGAAATTAAATTACACCATAATGTATTAAAATTACCTTTAGTTATTAATCAAAATATTCATTTTTCTATGATGAAGGCACCTGACTCTAATCATCATACATAATGGGGGGGGGGGGGGGTAGCCGGCTTCGTCGCCAGTTGGCCTAGAATCTGGTCAAGTAATCCCGTGGCGTCATCTGTAGGGACCTCATAAGAATAAAATGAGAGAACTATATTTGCTCTGATCATATTATATACATCTAAACTTTTCATATTTTTCTCTTTAGTTTCATTGTTTTCATATTTTATGAAAAAATAGTTATTAGTATAAAAAGAGTTCAATAAATTTATTTATATTAAAATTTGTACCTATAATAGTCACCCTCCAATATCTATGAGAAGAACTATGAGTGGCGCTCTGGTCCCTCACTATTGAGGATGCTAAATGGTAAGGCACCAACTAAGCTGATGGGATGCTGATAGAGGGTGTGAGAGATAATGCAAGGGTAAAAAATGGTGTCTCAGATCCTGTAGGGAGGGAGACAGATGGATCGTTATCTATCAGTGTGGTCGATGGAACAGTATAACACTTCCTCCTTTGCATTCCTATCATTTAATCAAATAAAATTATGTTTAGAACATATATTTCAAAAAATTTATGCAGAAAAAAAATAGAAATGATAATAGATGCACAATACTAGCAAACAAAATATACATAACAAAGATAATGAATGATTTCACAAATGATATAAGTGGTTGATAAATGAATGGATAACTGCACATACAATAATTTTATCTTTCAATCATGTTGGTTTCTAGCCCCATAACTCCATCCAGTTCATCCACCCTTAGAAGACTAATATTTTCAATATCATTATGGAAAAACACATTCCCTTATTGCTATTGATGGGAATCAATATCAGAGGTCAAATCTTCCACTTCATCACCCATATCATACAAGTCTCTTTGTTTTACGTGAGTAACTACACTACACCCTTCATCGATGACATATTTCACATAATATACCATTTTCTCTAGCAATGATAAGATATATAGATTATTTAGTTCATGGTCACCAACATCCATCAAGAGATAGAAGTTCATAGAAACAAATTGCAAGGAGTCTATTTTAACACCCTTGATAATATCCACCCAATTGCATTTGAATAAAACAACTATAAAATGCCCATTGTAGTTTAATTCGATAATATCAATCATCTTTCTATAGTATTCCACTTCATCAAATGAAAATATTATACTATTCTGTGTTTTCAAACCCTCTTCCTGATCAACTATATGAAATCTAAATCCATTCACGTTGTAAGTATAAAATTTTCTAGCTTGTTTTAGAGGACCTCGAGAAAGAAACTTCAAATCTTATGAAAACTCTACTTGAGTATCAGTATTAATGATATGAAAAATGTAATATAAATTATTATATTTACAAAATATATGTTTCAACCAAATATCTGTATTGATTTCAATATTTATGAACTTACATGTTGTGAAAACAATTCTACAAGATCTTTGTTAAAATATTTTGTTATATCTTTCTCATTTTGTATTTGTCCTTTCATTTGTATTTTTGTTTGTATCCTAAAATATTCAATAAATGGATCTTCAATTTCACTATTTATCATCACACATCTATGTTCCTATAATAATTCCATTTCTATCAGTGTAACATTTGAGCTCCTTCCAACTGATCAACCAATAAAAAGAATTTTTTTTGATTTCCCATGTATTTCAGATTGAGTCGATGTGTCATCAACATGTCTAAATAAATTTAATATTGTCTCAATATCATCCAAGTATCTATAAAAAAAGGTAAGACACTCCTCTACCAAATAGCCTTCAGAAATAGAGCCTTTAGGTTTAGCTTTATTTTTCACGTAAGATTTCAAATTCTAAGGATATCTATGAAATAAAATAAAAAACATAATTATGTATTTAATGAAGTGACAATAATTGATTACTGAAATAAAAAATATATAAAAAAGTACCTCTCAATTGGATATATCCATCGATAATGTACGAGGCCTCCTAATTTAGCTTCCCCAACTAAATACACAATTAAATGATTCATGATAATAAAAATGACAGAGGAAAGATCATATCCATTGCACAAAGTGTCAATAAAAATCTCTCAAGAAGTTTTTCAAGTTGAAATAGATGTAGAGTTTTCTCACATAGTTTTCTGAAAAATTTATAGAATTAGAGTACAAAATTAGTAACCATTTTAGGTAATAATATACACAATGCCAATGGAAGTAACTACTGTAACAAAATATGTGAATCTTGGATTTTCAATCCATGTAACCTATGATGATTTAAGTCAAAACACCTTGAGATATTACTTGAATACCAATTATATACCTTCACATGTTTTAAAATTTGAAGGAATGTATCTGTATCCCTATTTTTGATTTCAAAAATTTCCAGAGCATACCTTCCATTCACATCTGGATAGAGATCAAGCTTTATGTTCATTATTTTTAAGTCATTCTGAGCATTGAGATGATCCTTCAACTTTACATGCTCATTAAGCAATGTGAAGATCAAATTTTCACAAATATTCTTCTCAATATGCATCACATCAAGATTATTTCACAACAAATTAAATTCCCAATATAGAAGTTTGAAGAATATACTTTTTTTATTCCATTGTTTCATTCCAATTTCACTTGATCATGAACTTCGAACTCGTTTCCCACTATCATTAAAATGACACAACTTCCCAAATTATTTTTCTACATTTCCAATTTTTTCCAATATTTCAGAACATATTAACAACTTTGGAGGTGGTCTATGATCAATCAAACCATTGAATTTTGACTTGTTCAACCAGAATCTATGAGATACATCGAGAAATACTCGATGAAAAAAGAAGAACCATTTTATACAATTAGGTAACCATTCAGGCTCAAAATAAAAGTTACAAACAAGATAAACTAAACCTATGTAAGTGTTTCAACCAGATAAATTCCCAAGTCCAGGGAATTCACTAATGGTCCACATTAGACCAGCTTGCTTTTTGAACATTTTTATAGAAGATGCATCATATGTCTCATCACCGTTGCTCCATAACTCCTGTAATTTTCAATCAAAGGCTAAAAATATACATCAATATCAAATACAAACATTTTTTTCCAGGAATAATCATTGAAATGATAAAAGACATTTGTTTCATACACATCCATGAATGAAAATTGTAAGGGATCAAAACAACTATCCAAATGCTATAACTAGTTCTCAAAGTTCCAAATGGGTTAAATAAATTGGTATCTAATCCCAATAGAAAATTCCTAGGATCGGATGAGAAATATATAAGTAATTAGTTAAATATATTCCATGATTTTGAATCTATTGGATGTTTCATTAACCCATCAGGAATACAAGGAATACAAGTCACTGACCCAACAGGCCTGGCTATGACTGAAACAAATAGGAAAATTCTTGATCCAGATGCTAAAGCACAAAATGCATTTACTGCAGCCTTTTCTGATCAGATCTACCTAAAGGTCATGAATTGCACCTCAGAAAAATCCATGTGGGATAAAATCGAGAATATTTTTTAAGGAGATAGAAAAGTAAAGGAGGCGAAACTACAAGTTCTGCACAATCGGTTTGATGATCTGAAGATGCATCCCGACGAGAATGCAGACTCTTTCTTTAATCAAATTACTGAAGTGGTTGGAGAAATTCGGAGTCTAGGTGAAGAAATAAAAGACATTGATATTGTAAAGAAAATATTAAGAAGACTTCCACCTCTGTACAATGCAAAGGTGTCAGCCTTTGAGGAAAGAGATCTTTCAATACTTTCTCTGGATGATCTACTTAGCAGCTTGGTAGCATATTAAATGAGAGTCAAACTAGAAGATTCTATGACTCGTGTGAGAAAGGAAATGGCATTCAAGGAAATGGATAAACTGAAAATCTCAAAATATAGTTGTGGTAAAGATGATGAAGAAAAATAAATTCTTTATCTCATTCCAAAGAAGTTCCAGAAGGGGAAATGTAAATTCAAAGGGAAGTTACCTCTTATATGTTTTCATTGTGGAAAAGTTGGGCACATTTCCTATCAGTGCTTAAGAAAGATAAATGATAAAGATAGTGAAGATGAAAGCTTCGAGAAGCCTCGGAGAAGGTTCTTCAAAAAGGGAGACTTTAAATCTAGAAAGAAAATGCAAAGGAAGAGTTTTTTCTATGAAGAGGAAGAAGATGATAATAAATTATGTGATGAAGAAGAACCAGAATTCAAAACTGGGAACCATGATTCCATGATGGACACTATTGAAAAGTCAGAAGATACTGGTGGAGAAGAAAAACTGAGAACTTGTGTAGATACTGAGATGCAACTTATGGATGCCGTTAGTAAGCTTAAGATTAAATGTAAGAGTTTCAATAATTGGAAATAAATTGTAGTAGAATCAACTGAATATGTTGATCAAATTGTAGCTGAAATTGAATGACTGGAAGAATTTGAGAAGGTACAATCTAAAATAATTGAAAGAAATGATGATGTAGTGGATCTGAAGCTGAGAATTGAAGAGCAGGAAAAGGTCATCAATGACCTCACCTCCAGACTTGATGAAAAATACAAGACTGTTGAGGGTCTTGAAGAGGAAGTTTTTACTCTAAAGAGTAAACTTGAGACTGAATCAATTCCAAAATATCGAGGAAGAAAATATAGTTTGGAAGATTTTCAGATGCGGAATTAGAAGCAAGAGCCCAGTGTGGTTCATATGGGGTTGGAAAAATCTTGAGTGATCAAAGACCCTCTTTCATGGGAAAGAGTGGAATTGGCTGTGAGGCTAAGACATCAACTTCTGGAAGTGAAAATATCCAAATGAAATATAAGATGAAAGTTGAACATGTTGAAACGTTACCTAAAGTTCCGAAAAAGGAACTCTCAATCTAAACTAAAAGGAGAACTGAAAATTATCCTCAAACATTCAGAAATGACAGACATTCTAACTTCTCTCCCAAGGAAGAAGGTATGAGGAGAAATTAAAGTGAGAAGACATTTCCTCTCATAAAGTGTCAGTTCTGTGGCTATCTGGGCCATACCATGTCTTATTGCGAAGAGGCAAGAAGCTATCTGATTGGGGAAGATATAGAAGTTCAACAAAGGAGAAAAAAATTCATATCCTAATTCTTATAGAAGATACAATTTATATGGATATTGTTATCGTTTTTCTAACTTTGGTCATAAGGCTGCTAATTGCAGGCAGAGAAGGGACATGGACACCTCATACCGAAGTTCAAGACAAGTCAAGTCTCGTCAGCAAGATAGTGTTGCTCTTTCAAACATGTTTTCTCCTCTCAAAGAAGATTTTGACTATGAAGAACCTGGGTATGTGGAAGAGATAATCGAAAGGCCATCAGTACTATATACTCAATCCAATGTCTCATGGAAGGAAAGGAAGAAGATTTAGAAATCCAACCATGTAGAGGTGGCCCTCAATGCTACAAAGAACAACAGTACGTGGATTCTGGATAGTGGTTGTTCATATCATATGACAGGTAATGCGGGCCTGATAACAGATATCAAAAGGACGGTTGATGGTACAATATGATTTGGTAATGATGGAACTATGAAAATCAAAGGGAGTGGAAGTACCAAATTAGCTAATGGAGAACTAAAGAAGACTTAAGTCCTTTACGTAGATGGCCTACGTCATACTCTCCTCAGCGTGAGTCAACTCTGTGACACGGGACTTATAGTTACTTTTAATCAGAAAGGCTGCACTATCAAGGGAAAGACAGACAGTTCACTTATGAAGGGATGTAGAACAGAAGGCAACTTGTATCAGGTTGATAGTAAAGAAAATGTATGTTACATGACTGTTGAAGAAGAAAAAAATTTGTGGCATCGGAGACTGGGACACATCAATCAACAAGACATGGAGAAAATATCAAAATTGAGAATTGTCATGGACATTCCCAACATGAAGCATGAGCGTGAAAAATCTTTTGATGCATGCGTTCGTGGGAAGCTAGTCTGCAGTTCATATCGGCCAAAGAAGAAAAGGGCATCTCACCTTCTTGATATGATTCATACAGATGTATGTGGGACGATAAATGTTTCCGAAACTCATAGAGAAAGGTACTTTGTCCTTTTCGTAGATGATTACAGTAGAATGGCATGTGTGATGGTCATTCACAGGAAACTAAAAGTCCTTGACTGCATGAAAAAATATCGGCGAATCGCCGAGAATGATACTGGACGAACAATCAAAGTGTTGCAATCTGACAATGGAGGAGAATACATGTCCATTGAATTTGAAAATTATCTGGAGAAGCATGGGATACATCATGAGGTAGCTACTGTGAGAACTCCACAACAAAATGGAGTTGTTGAACATAAGAATCGACAGGTGAACAACATGGCATGAACTATTCTGATTGAGAGACATATTCCACGACATTACTGGAAAGAGGCTATTCAAGCTGTAGTGTACATTCAGAATCGAACAGGACTTTATATGGG
Source organism: Viscum album (assembly GCA_963277665.1). Classification (NCBI taxonomy): domain Eukaryota; kingdom Viridiplantae; phylum Streptophyta; class Magnoliopsida; order Santalales; family Viscaceae; genus Viscum; species Viscum album. The sequence continues at coordinate 1,003,043,616 of OY728119.1, read as the reverse complement.
TGAGACGAAGATACCATATGAATTGTGGCATGGATGGAAGCCTTCTTTAAAATACTTTTGTGTCTTTGGAAGTAAATGCTTCATCAAGAACAAAGAAGAAAATCAAGGGAAATATAGCGACAATGCAGATGAAGGAATTTTCCTCGGTTACTCAATGAACAACAAAGCCTACACATGTTTCAACAAGCATTTAGGAAGGATTGTGGAAAGCAGTGATGTTAAGATAATTGAAGAGAAAATCAAAAATTCTTTAAGGACATCATATGATGATGTGATAGAAAGTCAGGAAGAAAGTGAACGTGAAGAAAATAAAAATGAAAAAATAGAGGAAGTTGTTAAAAACACTCAGCAGTCACATCATGATGTTGACTCAGAAGAAGAATCTGAAGAAGAAACGATGGCTGAAGAGAATGCTACTGAACCTCATAGGAGAAATCGAAGAGCTAAGATTGATCCATCCAATATAATTGGGGACGGAAGTGCACCCACTCAAACAAGAAGGATGAGGAATAACACGTAATCTTCATTTCTATTAGTTGTAGAGCCGTCCTCATTCGAAGAAGCTACAAATAATGAATCCTAGGTGAAAGCCATGAATGATGAATTAGATCAGATTGACAAGAATCAGACATGAGATCTTTTCCAGAGACCCGAAGGTCACAATGTGATTAGTACCAAATGGATCTTCAAAAATAAGTTTGATGATAATGGAAGTGTCATCATAAACTAGGCACGACTGGTATGTAAAGGATACTCCTAGATTAAAGTCATTGATGTTGAAGAAACCTTTTCTCCAGTGGCTAGACTGGAGTCAATCAAGATTTTCCTTGCCATGGAACTCCAAAGAGGATATAAAGTATATCAAATGGATGTCAAGAAATCATTCTTGAATGGTGTACTCGAAGAAGAAGTCTACATTGAACAACTAGTGGGATTTGTTTTGGGTACTGATGAAACAAAGGTCTGCAAACTGAAGAAACCTCTATATGGTTTGAAGCAGGCACCACGGGCGTGGTACTCACGACTAGATTCATATCTCAAGAAGCTGGAATTCAAAAGAGGAGGAGTTGATCACAATCTCTATGTGAAGAATTCTCCAAAAGACCAATTCATGGTTCTAGTCTACGTTGATGATATCATATTTGGTGGCAGCAGGCAGAAATCAGTGGACGGAATTTCCAACCACATGAAATCAGAATTTGAAATGTCTATTATTAGGGAGCTCACATATTTTTTGGGGCTGCTGGTGATTCAAAAGAAGGAATACACTTTCATTTCTCAGGAAAAATATGCAAGAGAGCTGCTGAAGAAGTTTAATATGAAATGATCCAAACTAATGTCAACTCCGATTGTAGTTGGAACTAAACTTGGAAAGCATGAAGATGGGGACTCTGCTGATCCCACCATGTACATGAGGATCATTGGGAGCCTACTGTACCTAACAGCGACACGACCAGATGTTGTCTTTGCCACATGCCTTGCGGCCCGCTTTCAGATTAATCCAAAGGAGGAACATATGGCAGCAGTAAAAAGAATCATGAGGTACATTCAAGGTACACATAACCTCGGGTTATTTTTTGCTATAGGTAGGGACAGTGAATTATTAGTGTTTTCTGATGCTGACTGGGCTGGTGATGTAGTAGACCGAAAGTCCACTAGTGGTGGAGCTTTCTATATTGGAAAGAAATGTGTTGGATGGTTAAGCAAGAAACAAGAAAGTACTTCTCTTAGTACTGCTGAAGCTGAGTATATCTATGCCACAAAGGCGTGCACTCAACTGCTATGGATGAAGAAATAGTTAACAGATATTGGTGATGAGGTAAAGTAACCAATGGTGATTTACTGTGATAACAAGAGCGTAATTGATCTTATGAAGAATCCTGTTCAGCATTCCCGTACGAAACATATTGAAATCAGGTATCACTTTATCAAAGAAAAATTTGAACAAGGGGTGATTAGAATGGATCATGTGGCTGATATCCTAACCAATCCACTGTCCGCGGCTATGTTTGAGAAGCATCGGTTGATCCTCAGTGTTCAGCCACCTCCCAGTGCATAAGGAGGTTACGAAATACCCCTCTCCCCATTTTTGATAGCTATTTTTATCTGTTTATGGCTATGATGTAGGTTTATGGGGGAGATACTATCCTGGGGGAGTATGGTTTGAGCTGAACTTTGAACAAATTACTGGTCTTTGGATTTATTGTCAATGGGGGAGAAAGGAATAAATTCAGGAAAGTAATGATTCTGTGATGAGAAGAATGAGAAGGAAAACATTGGAACCCAATTCAAGCCTCCTCTATTGTTTTCTACACCGAGCATTGCTCACATAGACTTAGAGTGTTGGCTGAGTTTATTCTTGCATTTTTTGGTTTTCACATGGATGGAGATCTGTTGAATTTTTTTCTGATTGCCAACAAACCCAAAGGAGGAGATTTTTGGAACCATGGTCATCTATGCATGATTTGGAGTATGGTTTGTGTTTTTTGTCAATTAGCAGTGGAAGTATAGAATGTGTACCCGCAAATACATCATACAGTTCAAACAGACAACAATATTGAAGGTGGCGCCGTTTCCCAGTGTTTGCCAAATTTTTGGGACTGAAAATCGACAAATGGAGAAAAGTGTTTCTGGAAAAGAGACTTGAACGCCGTGTACTAGATGAAGAGTAAACTTGCGTTCCATATGTTTTCCAAGATCAGAACATGAGAAAATGGAAAAGGGATAAGGGCCGCACAAGTTTTGGGTTGGTCGCGCAAGTGACCTACACGCCGTGAAGAGACTTGGGTGCCGATGCATAAGAGGATTGGAAACTTGAGCGCCTATTTTTTTTCAATATCATAACTTCAAAATATGGTAAATGAAAGAAGGTCTTGCATGTATTTGTGTAGGTCATGCAAGTGAGTAGTGCGACAGAGGCTAGGAAGGATGAGCTGCGTGCCGGAACCTGCGCGCTGAGGGAAGACTTGTGCACCACCAAGCAGGGGGTCCAGTTTGCCTATAAATAGAGGACCCCTCCTCATTTGTAATGAAGTTCAATACTTATAGATTTTTTGAGATCTCATCACGCAAGTGGTTGAGTTGCACAAGTGGTTGTTGGTTCGCGCAAGTAGAGGCTGCGCGCCGATTGTTGGCTACGCGACCAAGGCAGTTGGGGAGTTAAAGGCGCAACGTCGCGCAAGTTTGGTGTTGAAGGAGGCAGTGTCGCAGAAGTTGTTTTGGTGTCACCTACATGTCGAATTTGTACCGAACAAGTGAATTGCGTGCCAGGATTGAAAATTGCGTGCCAAGCTTGGATAAGCGCGCCAGGTTTGTTAAAGTTCATCTGTCCTTCTGAAGTTGCACGAAAGCTGGAAGATCACCCGGTACCCTCAGTGCAAAGTGATATTAGTCTTCTGGTAAGAGTTGGACTTTAATAGAGCATTTACATATGACATAGGATGCATTATTATGCAATGATGAAGAGACCTTCACGTCTATAAACTGAGTGGGACTTCACCTAAGGGTAGTGAGCTAGGGGGAGTCAATGGGAGTGACCCGAGGGAAGCAGTGAGCTATCCCTAAACCTTTGTAAAGGCAGTGAGCCTGGGACAGAGTGACTGTGCCCGAACCTTTGTAATCCACAACTAGTGGATATTAGTGGAATTAGGTACGACCGAAAACTTTTTGGCGTATGCTCCTTGGGCGTAGCCCTTAGTGGTGAACCAAGTAAAAATTATTGTGTCTTCTCTATGCATGTGAATGTTTGCTTTCTGATCATATTCATCTTACAGGTTCAACAAGTTCCTACCAACGTGGGAACAAGATCCATCATATTAAAAGAAAAATTTGTCACCCTGATTCACCCCTCCCCTCTCATGGTGTCCCGGGGTCCTTCAGATTTAAATGAAAGTAATGAAAAACCTTTGAAGGTGTGTTCCTTTTCTTCTTATTCATGGTAGTATGTTGATTCAGACTTCCAACATCACCCATAGACTACCATCTAAAAGAAGAACATTTTTTTTCAATCATGTCTACTTGAATACTCTCCCCAATAAAGCATATAATCATTGGGACACACATGTATTGTTTTATAATTCAGACCAAGATTGTTAACAAATTTTTTCATATCATAAAAAGACTCAAGGATATTTTATTCAGGAAATGCATCACACAAAAATTTCAATATCATGGACATCACCTTATTTGTAATTCCTAATAGTAATTTGATATGGTACAACTTTAGCATAAAAGAAAGTTTTGAATATTTCAAACATCCACTATACAAATCTTGATTTCCGTCATCAACTAAACCATAAAATGCATCTTTCTTCTCAGTAAAGTTTTCTCCCACATAAGTCTCCATGGAATCAAGTGGAAGATCCAATTATATGTTACAATATTCATATTCTTGTCCTACAATCTCAAAAACATCACTTTTCATGTTTCTATTTATATTACACTCAACTGGCTATTCTGATATGTTTTTATATTGATGTTGGTGTCTTGCAATGCCGAATGCATCATTTATAATGTTTTTTCATTTTATTTTCTATTATCGACTATGTTGGGAGCTCATTATGTGGATTGAAATTAGTGCACAACCTTTCTATAATGTTCTATTCTTCATTCCAAATTCAACACAAATATTGATCAGTGAATTGCTTCAATTTCAAGTGTTCATAAACTTCATCTCTCTTCAACCATCTTATAAATTTACATTTAAGACATGGACATCTTATTCTCCCATCAACAGATCAATTGAAAATTGAAAAATATGAAAACTCCTCCAAACCCTTAGCATACTGATGTGTGTTCCTCAACAATTTAATCCAGTTTTTATCTATATATATCCCAATGTGCCTACACATTATAAATAAAAATTAAACCACATAACTGTTACTAAATAGGAAAAGAGATTCATATATACTAGTTGAAAAAATATGAATATGTTAAATAATAATACACTACCTTTTAAATGTATGTATAACCATCTATGAAATAATAATTACAGACACTTCTGAAAAATAATAAAACTATTTCAACTATTAGAATATGTCGATGAGGAAACTGGTTTAGAGTAGTGAACTTTGACCCTTATTTAATTGATACCAAACAAGGAAATATTGGGCAACTAGAAATGCCTCAACAAATCAATATAATGAATCCATGAAGTTTTAAATGTATTTATTATTATTTATCCACTTATTTCCTTGGCATTTATTTATTGAAAAAACACAATTGGATAAAATTCTTTAGAAATTCATTGAATCTTCTATACATGGGTGTTTCCTAATTCTACATCATACATTTAAAACTAAAAAGTTAGAAATTAAAATAGAAATATATTACTTTTTAGGTACCACACTCAAATTTAAAAATACTAAATATATTTCATTACAGGTATCATTGTCTAGTGACAGAGCATTTATACCATTAAAAAAAACTGAGAAATTATACTACTTAAATATAATAGGGAAATTTCATACCTATATAGACCACGTAAGGGTAAAATAATTTTTGCACAGGCTGCATAAGGTCACCTCATAATTTTTATAATCTACGTAAAGGTAACCTATAAAATATATTTCTCACATAAAGAAAAGATGCATTTTAAACATGCTGTATATAGGTAATTATAATTCTTTGTTAGGGTAAGAACAAATTATAAGCATTTCATAAGGGTAACTAGTAAATTTGTGTAATGGTATGCTTTTACTTAAACTAGTCATGTAAAGGTAACTAGAAAAGCTGTATAAAGGCACTCATATGTTACATAAGGGTAATAAGAATTTTTTAAAGCACACATAAAGGAAAAACATAAATTCCATAAACCATTTAAAGGTAGCTAATTCACTATACATGGGTAACATAAATTTTTTTCATGTCACTTAAGGGTAGCTTAGCACTTGCATAAAGGTAAGAAAAACTTACGTAAAGGTAAGAAACACTTGTGTAAAGGTAAGAATCACTTGCATAAAGGTAAACAACACTTGTGTAAATTTAAGTATAGCTTACGTAAGGGTAAAACCAAGAATACAAAGCATGCATAAGGGTAAAAAAAATATGTAAAGGTAACACACAAACTATAAATTCCATGTAAGGTTAAGAAAAATAGTTATGTAAGGAATATAAAAAATACAATATAAACAAGAATGATTCCATAATAAAGAAATCAGGGGAAATGATATAATATAGCACTAGATAAAACTCCCCTAAATCACTAAGTAGCCATATAATACAATATAAACAAAAAAGATTCCATAATGATGAAATTAGGGGAAATGATATATTATAACACTAGATAAAACTTCCCAAAATGACTAAGTAACCATATAATTGAATGTGTCTTTAGATATACACTAGGAATAATAATGTGAAAAAATTTAATCATATTCAGGCATAACCACCTAAACAATCTCTCTATCAGCTTATGCTACATATATAACTGAAAACCAAGTTTCCCATAAAAACCTCGTGATGAAACCCCCCCCCCACCTAGACCTTCTTCCTATAATGAATTGTTTGAAACTTGTAGCATTAGAACCAACTAGAGAAATACGTTAGGTTATCCAATGATTACCTAGTTTCCCATGGCCAATAGTGAAACTGAGGCATAGTGAAAAAGAGATAAGTTTAATAGATGATGAATAACCATAACTACAATCAACCCTAACACCCAATGATGTCATACCCCATACATAAAAAATATACACTCAAGGTATAAGTGTGACATTATCATGCATGGGGAGAAACAAGCATCACATATTTATCACAAACCCACACAAGTGGTAAATGAGAATGGGGAATCAAGGGTTTATTTCCAAATACACTATTTAAAACCAATGTTCTAAATATTACTTTGACACCAAAACATGTCTCTGAATGAAAAAACATTTCATTTTTAATAAAATAATTATCAATAACAATATATAAAATGATAGAATACACCTAATAATTTAAAACATTTCAATTTCACCCTAACACAAGGGTTCTCTTCATTGAAATATAAATTAGGTCGAATGACCTTCATTTCCTGAAAAAATCACATTAACAATACTTGAAATGTTTTAATAGGTTTGAAAATATCAACCATTTATTTTAAAATGATTCAAAGATACAATTCAACATGGTTATTTCTCTTTAAAATTCAAAACAAGGAAAAAGGGACAACCACATCCATCAAACCATTTAAAACAAGCCAACGAGACATTTTTGAAGGTTTAAACCATATAAACATTTAAAATACTAATTTTAAATAAATTAAAACAACCTTTTTGAAATATTTAGAATTAAACACCTCAATTACAAATCAAATTCTATTTAAAACATTGTTTTCATTCATTAAAAATCATAATTGGGTCAAAACCCATTTCAAAACATGATAACCATTTCAATGGGAAATAAGGGATTTGAAAAGAATATTATCATAATAAAAAAATTCCATTTAAAAAAAATTAAAACATGGTATTCCCATGAAAACCCATTTATAACAACCTCAAAACACCAAGTAATATTTTCAAAAAACCATTGGTATATCAAAAATATTCTTAATTTCATAAAAAGGAAATTTAGAAAGTAAACGCATGCTTATAATTCTAAAATGAAACAATTTCATATTAATACCTACCTTAAAGAAGTAGAAACTAATATGAAACACAATGAAAATCATCTCCTTCAAAAATGACCACACCTATGGTCAGGTAGGGCTTCGGGGGGTCGGGGGGGGGGGGGGGGGGGTCAGGGGTGAAGCATCAGGGGGGGGGGAGGGGTGGGGGGTGAAGTGTTGTAGGGGTTGTAAATAGTTGAAATGATGGTGATGGGTGGTGAGTGACATGATTGGTGATGAGGCTTCGTAGGAATTTGGGGGGTCAGGAGGGTGGGGGGGGGGGTGGGGGTGAAGTGTTTTAGGGATTAGGGGAGAAGTGTCTATTTTGTTAAAACATTACAATATTTAGCGGTGGTTTTTAATAAACCACTGCTAAATTATTTAAAAAAAATATAACAATTTTTTCATAAAATGCCACTTAAAAACCGCTGTTAATGTTAGATTTTGGTGCAGTGTCAGTAAATAACATATCAGGGAAGATGTTTATGATCCTCAATATCAATCTCTTTTTTTTCCTAATTATGAAGCTACTAGAGTATCTTCCTTAAGAGATAGATCAGTTGGTAATGAAGATCCAATTTTGTGCTTGGTAGATGTTTATAAAAGTGAAGATATCCCTGACCCTAACACTCAATCTCTAGAATCTTCGGATTCTCATGATGAATCCTTAGTTATAAAGTTAAATCTATTGGAGGCTCAGAACTTGTTTCTTAGAAAACAATATGAAGTTGAAAAAAATATGTTTTAAGAGTTAAAAAGTTCATTAGTACCAAGATATGAGTTTAAATCTTAGAAGCTCCATCTAAGGCAATTAAAATAAAATATTATTTCTATTAGAGATCTTCAAGAGTTTATCAACAAATTGCATATAGAGTTCAATTTTTTGAAATATAAATCTTTTAGGAAGTCAAATTTTGATGAGTTTAAGATGATGATATGGAGATAATTTCAATATCTTAGGGAAAGAAATCGAGCATCAACCTCCTCTCAATAGACACTGCCATACCAGATTAGAATATTTGAATCTATTACTTCAGTGCTGGCTAATTTTAATGATAGACTGCATACTATTCAGTGTGAGCATACTCCTTTAAGTGATATTTTAGAAAATACAAATCATCTGGTTAGTTAACTTACTGATAATTAACCATGGTTGGGATTAGTGCTTAATCAAGTTAAGGACATGTTAACATCATTCATTCAGTCAGAGGAAGCTATGAATGAGTTTATGAGGGCTAATTTGGTTGAGAATCTAAATATTTGTCATGATTCCAAGATTCTTATTCAACAGTGGTCAAAATTATTTAACAACCATTTACAAAGATTACTTTTGAAGCTCATTGATATTAATGGTGCTGTCCAATCCATTCCTCTTCTTGATGTACCTTATGTCTCTATTGATTCTGAACCTATCCCTTTATTTTGAAGACCTTGTTTTGACAAAGGATTGTAATCTATTTCTCAGAAAATTTGAATTTCTTTTTAATTCAACATTATTATTAATATTTAGATTTATTTTATTTAAGTTCAATACTTAACTTCCAATACTAAATTTATTTCTCTTATCAGTTTTTACAAAATATTCATTTATATTTAAGTGTTACATTAACTACAGTTTATATCATTTATTCTTTCAAACCGTATTTCTGATATCCCAAAAAGGGGATAATATTTTAGGAAGGGGAGAACATTTGTAGGGAAGAATATCTATGGAGAATCTCAATAACGACTATAAGGGAGATGGGGGAGAATATTTGTAAACCACACCATTTCATTTGAAAATATTTATTATTCTTCTTTCTTTTCACTCTACAATTTACAAGTATCTATTTTCCTTTATTGAAATAATTCTATGAAATCAAAATATCAAAATATTTTCTATATCTATTTTTGAATGTTTCCAAATCCTTCATTTTATTTAAAATTTTTATGGGTTTTGTGATCATCAAAAAGGGGGAGATTGATGGGAATGTATTGTCTAAAAAATACTCAATAATTTATAATGATTTTGATGCTAAAAAATAACCTTTTTTTAATTAATTTCTAGAGTGAGTTTTCAGGAATTTGTATCCGAGTTAAAGGAATTAAACTTTATAATAATTAATCTAGAAAAACTATTTAAAACCCTACATTAAGAAAATGAGAATATGATTCATCATACCTATGTTACGATGGAAATTTAATGCTTGCGTATGGTATCAACCCAATGTTACTCTAAACGGTTTTCATTTGGATTGACATCCTTACTTTTAAATAATCGACAAGCATATGGATCAGCAAACCTACGTTGTAAGTTGGTTTTACTATTCATCAACCCTATGTTCGGGAATTTGAACATATGGTTAATCAATTCTATATTCAAGATATTATGCTAAAAAGGTGAATGTATGGATTATCATCCCTAGACTAATTTAGATCCCTACATTATGTGAAGATGAAATCATGGTTAAGGAACCATACATTGGTAGGAACCCTATGCTATATGAAGGAACCCTACGCTTCGTAGTTCTACCCTAAGTTGTGTTTACAATGGTGATGTTTTTAAACCGTGTTTTCAATCCAAGATTAATGCAATGATCGAGTTATAATTGAATAATGATTCATGGATTGTTATGATTGTTTCAAAGAACTGTATTCATCAGAAAAAATCACTCTTGTTCCTAAGGGAATTTATGACTCCCCTGGTCAATTGGAATTTTAATTTCTATGATCAATCAAGGTATTATTTTAGATATGGAATACTGAAGAAAGCTATCTGTTCTATATATTACTTCAGATTATCTCTTAAAAAATATACGTGTGATAAGCGATTCACATATGTAAATTCATTATTGAAATTATATTTTACAATTCTACTACAATGAAAGGTCAAATATCTATTATTTTCAAAAGATTATATGATTTTAATGTTCTACAAATTTCAACCTCGAGTTACTACTTCTGTTTAGTTGATACCTTATTAAATATCATTTTTCAATAAGGACCACTTCACACTATTTCATTCTTGAAGATATTATTTTCTGAAGAAGAAGATCCATCAATTGTTAGTTTCTTGCTACTACAACTGTGAAGATCAACTTGAACCTTTGAAATAAATATTTTGATTTATTAGAGTTTCAACAGCTCGTATTTAGTTGTGGTCGAGTATCAGCTTCTTGATCTAAGCTGTGGATACCCGGTTCTCTATTATAGAACCAGAAGGATTTTTTATTAGTCTTTTTTAAAAGGTGTCAACTACCTGCACTCAGTTGTGAATTCATGGTCTTGTGATAAGAGGACCATTCTAGTGAAATTTACTAAGCTCGTAGAGATAGAGAAAGAGATATTGGTAGATTGGACTAGGGGATCTTTGTGCCCTGAACCACTATAAAAAGCTATTTTCTTTATTTTTTTATCTGCTGTATATTATTTTTATGGAAGTAAACAATTCATATTCATATAAATCATAGTGGGTGTCAAAATCTATAATTGTGGTAGATTTTTGAAAAGACACAATTCACCCCCTATTGTGTTACTTTGTATATTCCGACCTAACAAATTCTACTTCGCTGAAGATTAAGAAAAATATTTATATAGAATTTTTTAAAGAAAATTATGGTATAATTCATAATATATTAAAGGAATTTAAGAATTTTATTATTTCACATTTTTCAATTATTCCTTATGAAAATCATCTTAGTATTTTAGATAACCGGAATCAATTATTTGATATTTTTGTATTTGATTGATGGACTATAACATACATTGGAAAATGATTTTTACATATTGTTTTATCATCTATGGAGGTGAAATCAAAAGTTTGGGGGATTGGTTTTTTTAATATAAAAATGGTTACCCTTAACATTTAAGATTGGGATCCCCTATTTAGACACTTAAACACAAATAATTTGATCACTCATGTGTGGATTCAAATTTGATGTCTGGGTTAGTTTTTATGGATACAAAAAATTTTGTGGGACATTTATTTAATTGTATGAGTCCTGATTAAAATGGAAAGAGAGATAGAAAAAACCAAATATGGTCACTTTTCTTGAGTCCTTATGAAGGTTGACCTCAGTACCCCCTTATTAAATCAATTATTTTATCTGAAGATAATCTTGAATTTGATTTGATAGTTGAGTATTAAAGAGTTCAGGATTTGTGCAGTAGATACTAATACATTAGTCAAAAAGTAGAGTTTTTCCACATGATACTTGTCTATATAATTTTTTGTGTGTATGGAAAAACTTCTAAAAACTATAAAAATAATTCTAAGAACCAAGTGGTCAATGCGTACTTAGACCAGTAGAAGGGAGAAGCTCACCCCCATGGGAAAATAAATGGACCTCCTCAGATCCTACAACTTCTCAATAAGATACCAATGAAAAAGTACACTTCCAAGATATCCCATTGCAGAGATTTGGGGATATTGTTCAAATCGATTATCAAAAGAAGACTATTAGGGATGGATAATCCTCATGGAAACCTCCCACTGATAGATCTATAAAAGTAAATATTAATTTACAAATCTAGAAATAATATTTACAAATTGAAAGAACTCATAGTGATGGACTTGGATATACCAATGAAGAAGTGGGAAATGCTGACATCTCTATGGAGGAGGAGCTAGGTAAATTAGATGCTGAGCCTGAATTAGACTCAGTTGATTTACAGGATGATGAATTCCTTGATATTAGAGGTATGAAAGGGTCTATGGAGGTGAATACTCCTCTCAAAAAAAACTTATGGGAAGCTGCTAATGGGTCTAGGGAAGCCCATAGATGACTCAAAATTTAGTGACCAAATTTTAATATACATGGATATTGCATCATTTTATAAGAATATTCAGCACATTACAAAAATACATTCCTGAGGACTATAATAGTTTAGTTTCTTTGGAAATTTGAAACAAAATATTCAAACTAGGTGAAATATATTCAACATATCCCTTAAAGATATTACCCATTAATACTCATACTTATAAAATTTTATCATAACTTGGGAAAAGGAAACATAATAAATGGGTGAGAAAATATTATCATCAAGGGTAAAAAATAAAGGAGATACATAAGCATAACCTATGCATAAGGGTATGAGAACATGAGAATAATATATAAAATCAAACCCTGCATATCAAATAACATAAACATGAATCCTAGAATAAATATTGGTAGTTAATAAGACATGAATCATAATAGAATAAAGTGCATAATCCATGAAAGCATTAAATAAACATAATACATGGGATTTTGGAAGAAATATAAACATATAAAATGATTTCCATAGTAGTTAAGACATCACTACCAATGACATATTAGTAGTATGGGTTCATTCCCCAAACCATCTTGGTAGTCAAGGTTTACTCCCAGGACCATCTTAGTGGAAAAAGACCATTACTGAACTGGGTTTACTCCCCATTCATGCCCTGTATTACTGAACTGGGTTCACTTCCCATTATAGGTCTATATTACTGAATTGAGTTCACTCCTCATTATAGGCATGTCATAATGAACCGAGTTCACTCCTTGTTTCGGTCCTATCATACTAAACCAAGTTAACTCCTCATTCCATCCCTATCATAATGAATCATGTTCACTATTCATTCTAGTATTATCATACCAAATCAAGTTCACTCCTTGTTCTAGCCCTATCATATTGAACCACGTTCACTCCTCATTCCATCCCTGTCATACTAAACCAAGTTCACTTCTCATTCCATCCTTGTCATACTAAACTGAGTTCACTCCTCTTTCCAGTCTTATCATACTAAACCAAGTTCACTTCTTGTTCCAACCCTATCATACTAAACTATGTTTACTCCTTATTCTATTCCTATCATACTAAACCGAGTTCACTCATTGTTCCATACTTATCATACTAAACCAAGTTCACTCCTTGTTCTATCTTTGTCATACCGAATCGAGTTCAGTTCCCATTCCATCCCTATCATACTGAACCAAATTCACTTCTTATTACAACTCTATCATACTAATGAGATATAAATCTTTAACCAATGAATTATAGTGAGATGTATGTCCCACCCATAAAATAATAAAATTGTACATCTATGTTCCATAAAATAATAAAACATTGATCATATCATGAACCATAACAAGATATGGTTTTCATAAATATCATATCATAACCCATGAAATGAAATGGGTATTATAAAAACATAATCCTATCATAATATGTTTAAATCATATAAGTTTCAAAATAATTTCATCACAAAATAACCCATAAAAACAAGTGTGTTTCATAAGCATTTTATCATAGTATAACCCATGGAAGAGAAACAAGTTTCATACGAAACTTTTAATCATAAAAATAAACCATTAAATGAAATAATAAGAATGTTTCCCTTGGATCCTATCCCCAATAAATAATAAACTATATCCAAGGATTTCATTTTATATGGAAAATAGTTTTTAAAGGATCACATAAATTATTTCATGAGGAAAATAATATTGAAACATTTCGAAGTGTCCCATACCACTTTGAAATATTTGAATCATAACCCCCATGAAATAATAACATTAAATGAAGCTTATAATATCATGAAAAGAATTATATTAATGATATAACATTTAAAAGGGAAGTATATACACATTTTATAAGAATATCGGTGCATAACATGGCATGTGTCTCATTGAAGGAAAATTTAGACAAAATTACTTTACCAATTTGGTAACTTTTGAACCATATACCACATGAAGTAAATATAAAAAATGGATATTAAAATACCAATAAATGTAAGAATAATAATAATATAATACATTTATGGGTAGTATATACACCACAAAAAATAAATGGGTGGTAAATATGGAATGTATCTCACGAATATAAGAAAATGAGATGAAATTGCCTTACTACATGAGTAACTTTTAAATCATGATCCTAATGAAAGAATAACATAAATAAAAACATTTAATATCATAAATAAAGTAAATTAATGATATTATATGTCTTAGTTCAGTATATACACCACAAAATAAGAATAAGTGGTTAATATATCAGATATCTCATAGAAATAAAAGTGAGATGAGAAAACCCTTATATTCACTATTAATATTTTGTGTACACATTAAAACCTACTGTATAATAAATATAATTTTATTATACATACAATATATAACCATATTATTATAAATAATACCATATATGAATTTATTATGACTTTATATTACCCATTTATTTATAATTCCATGCTATTGTTATGTTTTAGGTAATAACCACTCTGTTTTTTGTATATGTTTTGACTTGTTATTCTTGATCTAATTATTTATATAATTATTTATTATTTAAAGAATTTAAAAAATTATTTAAGTATCATATATATTTAGTAAATAAATATTTATAATAATCTATAAAATTTTTAAATATGAAATGGAATACACTGTTAATGGAGATGATAGGCTGTACGTACGAATGAATGTTGTTTCAGTTTTATCATCGTATTTAAATGAAAGAAAGTAAATGAAATATATGTAAATATATGTAAATAAATATATATATATATATTATAATTAACATATAATTGTGATTTCCTATATATAATATATGTTTACTAAACCCATCCATAATATATTCCATATAAAGTGTGAATAAATCACATTGTTTTGAGGAGCTGGTAGTCCACACATCCACAAACGAAGTTATCATATTTACATAAAATATAAAGCATGAATTTATGTGTTATATATAAATTAAATAAGTATGAATAAAACATAAATTATATATATATATATATATATATCATATAAAAATATATTTTCCATTATAATTACCAACCATGAGAGGTGAAGAAAAAAAACAAATGACATCGTTTCATGAGGTCGTAGTTCACCCTACAGAAATGGTAAGTTCGTTACCCATTTGAGGGTAGAGTGTGTGGGTGTAGGTAGAAAACTTATAATAACAAAATATCATTATATTTAGGGTACTAAGGTTATTATATAATCATATAATAACCATACTTTAGGGGGGTGTGTTTCGGTGCGGATGTGCGTCGGGTTTCTGTTCCGACGCTGTTCCGCCAGGGCGCGTTCGCGCGTGCACCCGTCGACCCGAGGGGATGGGCGCACGGCTTGTGGCCCCGCAGTACCGCTTTCCAAAGACGGGCGGCATCCGTCCCTTGTTCAGGGGCGTCTGCCCCTTGATCGAAACCAGGATTATGGGATGTCGGCTCCTCCTTCCGTGGACGTATCCTCGGGACTCGTCGCCTAATCAGGGTCTCCCTCATAGATTTAAGACATGCTCGTGAATCTCGTTCCCGGCGCCATGTCTCCATGGACACCGGTTAATTACGCTGCTTCCGCCCGGACGCTCCAAGGTGTCTGGTCGGGGCAGCAACCTGCGGTGAGGAGACCGGGTAGCTCTGGGTGTTGGGGGCGTCTCTTAACACTGCGACTCTGCATGTCTGCCTTCCATCCCTAATAGGGCTTCTCGAAGGCGTGATGGCCTGAGGTATCCCGCGCTGGGTGCGGGGAACTGTGTTACCTGAGGTTTTCCTCAGCTTCCCATGTTTAACACGGGGTATTCCGCGAGTTTAACGTCCAGCGGGGACAGCATCGGACTGATCAACACGAGAAGTGGATCAGATGACAGAACCCCTTGCGGGGAACCTCCGATGCTGGGGCCAGCACATGGGCGGCTTCCCGAGTGAAGTGGAGTGGAATGAAATGGCATGACCCCACCGGGATGTGGCGGCCCGGGTAAGGATCAGGGTGGATGATGGAGTGAAGAGCTTGGACCCCATAGAGGCTTCCTACGTACCGCGCGTTAGCGCGGATCAAAGTCAACGTAGTTCGGATATACAGTTTAACGTCATGCTGGACGTCGGCAAGCCGACTCACGAAGAGGTCGAGGCCGCTGGGCGGAGGATTGAACCGAACCACCTCACACAGAGGGGGATGGAACGGCCGGGTGGATCACAGTTTCACGTCATGCTGGACGCTGAAAGGAGAAAAAGGCAGTGGGGAAGCACAATGGAGATACACATGTGCAGTCTCCCACAATGGCAGATTCATAGGTGAATCAACGCAAGTGTGAACCCGGGAGGGGTCCACTGATGGAAGAACCGACGTAAATACGACCGGGACGACCAGGTGGTGGGCTTGAACCTCGGAGAGGCTTCCTACGTACCCTGTTTAGGAGACAGGGATCAAAGTCCACGTAGTTCGTTCTGTTTGTAACACTCTACCCCCGTGGGCGAAGGCCACTCCAATCCCGACATCCCTGCAGAGACGAGCGGGTGGGGGCCACATCCAAACCGGGAGGGGGACCCTGCGTGCGAGGCACGA
Organism: Viscum album; assembly: GCA_963277665.1. NCBI lineage: Eukaryota > Viridiplantae > Streptophyta > Magnoliopsida > Santalales > Viscaceae > Viscum > Viscum album. Next base: position 1,003,026,747 of record OY728119.1, on the reverse strand, counting down.
GATCGGGTGAAGCGGACGGTTTAACGTCTTGCCGGACGAAGTACAGTTTAACGTCGTGTGTTGAGGACGAAGCGGACGGTTTAACGTCTTGCCGGACGAAGTACAATTTAACGTCGTGTGTTGAGGACGAAGCGGACGGTTTAACGTCTTGCCGGACGAAGTACAGTTTAACGTCGTGTGTTGAGGACGAAGCGGACGGTTTAACGTCTTGCCGGACGAAGTACAGTTTAACGTCGTGTGTTGAGGACGAAGCGGACGGTTTAACGTCTTGCTGGATGAAGTACAGTTTAACGTCGTGGGTTGAGGACGCAGATGCTTGGCAGTTTAACGTCTTGTCGCACGGACGAGGTACAGTTTAACGTCGTGCGGGACGTATTACAGTTTAACGTTGTGCAGGACGAATGGTGTATAGTTTAACGTCTTGTAGCTAGGACGAGGTGCAGTTTAGCGTCATGCAGGACGAATGCTGGACAGTTTAACGTCTTGTAGCTCGGATGATGGAGGCTAGGCAGTTTAGCGTCATGCAGCTTGGACGTATGATGAACAGTTTAACGTCTTGTAGCTCGGACGAAGTGCAGTTTAACATCGTGCGGGACGTAGAAGCCGCCGATAGGCCCGTGTCACTTCGCGCGAGCCTGGAGGGCCGCACGGGAAGACAACGCACGGTGCGGGCACCCGAGATGAGGGTCATCGGGCGCCACGCAGGTGGGTACCCAAAGGGGGTCAAAGGGGGCGACCCTGGCGGTTTGCGCGCAAAAGAGGAGCTTTGCGCGCAATACCGCGGGTCGGCGCGCAAATGGGCGGGCTGGCGCACAATTGGGCCAGCGCTTTGCGCGCGGATGACTGAGATTGCGCGCACCGGGCTTCGGATAGCGCGCGGGGGCAACGACTCATTCTTTACTGAACGACCACTTTGAGAAAAAAGGGGGGGGGTGCGCGCAATCGGGCCGGATTGCGCGCACCCCGGGGGCAATTGCGCGCAAGAGGATTCTTTTGCGCGCGAATGCCTTTGGGTGAAGATTTATTCAAAGGAAAGGAGCCAAAGGGATTGCGCGCGAAGGCGAACCCCAAAGCTTTCTTGCGCGAAAGAAAGGCGGTTACCTGAAGATCGGCATTGCGCGCGGAAGGGGTTGGATTGCGCGCACGAGAGACCTTTCGACTTCCGGCAACCTTCAAAACGTCGGGGGTCGCCTCATATTTATAGGCAACCCCGGGCGCGGAATCCAGTTCTCGGGGGCGGAATTCTCTTCGCGGGAGCGGAATAGGCCCCGGCGCGCAAGGGAGTCGCGCGGGCCACGGGCGCGCAAAATTGTGCGCCGGCCCAACGCATTGCGCGCATCCCGGGAGGTTTGCGCGCGGCACTACAACTTTGCGCGCGGGCCTCCAAAATTCCGCGCAAGGCTTCCAGGCCCTCCGAAACGGGCTTCCGACTCCAAATATGACCTCGCTTCCCGCATCCGGAGCTTCGTTTGGGAACAACGAACTTTTCCGGCGTCTACAAACCCCCCCCCCTCGGAATCTGATCGGCGAGAGGTCGCAACGATCGGGTTCCGAGGGAGACGCTGGAATGCCGAAGTCCTGGGTGGCGCGGGACTGTAGCGCGCAAAAAAGGGTGTCGGGCGCGAAATTCGCTGTCGCGGTCGCGCAAAGCGCTTTCCGCGCAGCGGAGACACCCGGCCTCGCCTATAAATAGGGGCCCTGGGTCCCCCCGTACCGTACACTGGCCTTCCGCGCGATAAGCATCTAAGCTCTCGTGCGCGAAATTGCCTTTTCCGGCGCGGAATTCGCCCGCTCGTCGCGCAAACCTTCCGGATTTCGGCCTGTTTTTGCGCGAACACCCGGGGTTTTACGCGATAGACTTCCCAATTGCGCGCCGTCCACTAGGATTGCGCGCCAACTCTCAAACTTCTCTACCAGCCTCTTCCGATTCCGCACGCCTCATCCCTTAACCCACACGACTCCCAGAGCTTCTAAGATGGCCGCGAATCGAGGGAATGAGGGGGATGCCGCCATTCACAGAGCTGAGATGGCGGCGAACGAGGAGGTCTACGGAGCCAAGGAGATTGTTTCCCACAATCAATCCTTGTTCGACTTGCTGACGCCGGCCCAGAAGACATATCCACTGTCGGACAACCTGCCGATCTGGAACTTTGGCATCCTAGATGAGGTTCCGGTGCCAGGGTTCGAGGTTGATGCGCCACGGACCTGGGTGACTCGGGAGGACGAGCTTCCCCGCTATAACATCACCAACAATGGGCATCCTACCAGGGAGACCAGACACTTAGATGTCTATGTCCTGAACCCGAGGACGCGAACCATCGTCGGAAGTGAGCCTACTGCGGAGAACTCTCCAGCCCTCTACTCGAGCACATATCGCCAGAGTGTCACCGACGACACCAAGGGCTGGGTGAAGGACTGGGACTTGCGGGCTGGGGGCAATTTCACTAGTGAGTGGGCCTGGGAGTTCTGGGTACGCCACACTTGCTATCACTTCGCGGAGGAGCTGCGGTACATTGGCATGTTTGAGGCGGTGTGGACGTCGCAGTTCCACTTCTACCAGCAGTCCGAGCTCGGGCCGAAACTGTTCACCCGCTGGTCCCCGGATACCAACACCTTCCATCTTCACCATGGGGAGGTCGGCATCGGTCTCTGGGACATCCACTGCATCGGAGGCATCCCGCTGGAGGGTTACCAGTACGATGAGTTCCTGCCTCCGAAGAACACCTGGGAAGATAGGTCACAGACTCCCATTCTGACATGGCATCTACTTGACCTGGCTACGCAGCGGCTTGGGATCAAAGACTTCCAGAAGGACATAGCCTACAAGGAGTGGTTCAGCCAGTTCTTGGAGCATGACCCAGCGGTCAAGATGCCAGGCAGGGGGAAGCGGTGCCCGACCACGGCTCAGAGGAGCCGGAACGGGTCGTACTGGCGGGTCCTGGAGACGGGCGACTACCGCTCATGGGGGTACCGCGTCATCGAGGCCCGGGACCCAAATGTCCGGTACGCGGCATTCCTGGCCGCCTTTCTGAGTGGGTGGCTCCTGCCAGTGCGGGACGCAAGAATGGGCGTCCGCCCGGCGACACTGGCGATGGCGGGCGCTATGGCCGCCAACAAAAGATACAACCTCGGGGTCCCAGTACTGTCGAAGCTGTATGCCATCCTGGGACGCATCTCGCGAGGGGGGTCGCCACGAAGGATCTGTGGGCCCTTCCAATTCTTGCACGGCTGGGTGGCTGCTCACCTTGGTGGGTACACGTTTCCGAACGCCATCATTCCTCCGGGCAACGGCCTGCGACCCTCCCTGCTGAACATTGCGGGGGTCGCTCCGATGACCCTAAATGAGGAGGGCGTGAGGATTCGGATTGGTAATCATGCCAATTTCAACTTCAGCCCGTTCCCCACTCCCGTTGGCCAGATGATCGACAACGGGCAGGGTCTGCTGGAGCAGCACGAGTACTTCCTGAACATGCGGGGCGGGGTGCTCGTGGCTCGGATCGACGGGAAGGTGATCTGCGAGCCCTACGTGCCAACCCGGTTCGCCAGGCAGTTCGGGTGCCTTCAACGGATGCCGAAGAGTGTATTCACTGCTGTCCGGGAGGAGACGAACCCTGGCGTCCTTCGCCAGATGTGGCTGATGTTCGCCGCTTTTGGCTCTGGCGACGTCATCACTCTCCCTCCTACCGGGGTTGACGCAGGCTTGGCAACCGAGTACGCCGAACACTGGGCCATCGCGTACCCCGAGGGGCTTCTACGGAATCCATTTCGGCGGCTCGAGGTCACCCGTGCGGAGACCGGGCGTCAAGGAAGGAGGCGAGGCGCCGCCACACGGGGGAGAACGGAGGCGCTCCAAGCAGCGGAGCCGGCGCGGGCAGGGAATCGGCGGCGGGCACATCGCAAGCTTCCGCCACGACTTCAGCGCCCGGAGAGGGGGCACATGCGGCGGTCGGGGAGAGGCCCGGGAAGCAGGTAAGGCGTCTGCTCGAACCCTCCCACGATGCAGTCTTCCCGGCGCTGTGGTCGGCCTGGATGACCCTGCGGCAGTCACTGAGGACCGAAGCCATCTGGCGAAAGATACTCAGGGAAGGAATCCATCTGCCAGAGGTCGGGCGCCTCCAGATCGCCGACAGGGTGAACTTCAACCGGCAGTATGCGTATCTGACGACCATGGACGAGTACGCACGCCAACGTGGTCAGCGTGCGGAGCCGTCCCTTCTGGTGAAGGTGATGCTCGGTCTAGAGCCCGCTCCAGAACAGATGCCGCCGGAGGAAGATAACAGCAACGACGACTCCGAGGAAGAGGAGGAGACGGGGGAGGATGAAGGCTCTGAGGGAAGGTCCCATCAGGGGAGCCCGCGGGAGAGCGGCGAGGTGGCCGGATCTGGCAATATCGATATCACTGAGCTCCTCGAGGTCCACTTCTATCCCTACTCAACCTGCTTCATCCATTCTCTTATACAGCTTCTAACCCATTTCTCCACCTTTCTCAGGAGTGCGTGGATGTCGGTCAGGCATCCTCAGTAGGAGTAGGAGAGGCACCAGCAGGACAGGGCGGGGGCCAGACACCCATCATTGAACTGACAAGCGCTGAGGTCCCCTGCTGCAATTGCTCCTGCGGTGGCCGGGACAGCAGAAGATGACGCCTTGGATTCCCGTAAGTCTTCTCCCTTCACTGTTGGTGCTTGCCGTTGACGATCCGTGACTAACCATGGCATGCCTTGCGCAGTGATCTCAGTACTGGAGGCTCTTCGGGCTACCGAACCCGGGCCATCCACGAGCGGACCAGTGGCAGACATGCCGCCTGCTCCGGAACAGACTTTTCACACCGAGCCGACCCCACCAACTGCTGATCAGGGGGCTGCGGACGCCGGCGGTGCTGACATCGGAGAGAGGTCGGGGGCTGACGAGGGTGTCAACACCGCTGGGGCGAGAGAAGAAGGTCGCCCAGATGTTGGGGAACCTATCCCCCATGAGGACATCCCGGGGGCGGACCCTGCAGCAGACCTGCTGGCTGCCTTCCCTGCCTACCGGCCTGCCGACCCCGAGGAGATGGACGACTCGGACGCGGAGGCGGTCGAGGAGAGCCGGATAGCGCGATGCAGGGGGTGGAAGTGCATCCAGCGCTTCCTCAAGCGAGACCCATCGGAGTGGCTGGGGCGCATGGGATCACTTCAAACCTGGCTGCGCTTCCTGTGTGCCGGGGGAGCTGATGCTCAACGCCTCCATCTGACGGTCCGTTATTTCATGGCCGAAAAGATGCGCGAGAGCCGCCGGCGTGCCGACATCGCGCAATTTCGGGACATGTAGGAGAACACGCGGGCGCTCCTCGCGGTGGAGAAGGAAGTCCGGCATCTCGAAGGGCAGGCAGCAGAGAAGGAGGCCTTCGTCGCAACGTGCATCGAGCTTGTGGAGCAACTAGCAGCCCAACTGGTTGACGCCCAGGTACAGCTGACGGAGGCGGGCCAACAGATGGTCACAATTCAAGTCGAGCGGGAGAGTGCACAGGCCAGAATCGACGAACTGCGTGCTGCGACCGCCGACGAGGAGAGGGCACGCAGAGAGCAAGAAGCAGCTCTGGAGGCCGCCAGCCAAAGGGTAGCGGCGTTAGAAAGACTTATTCAGCACGCTAATCCCTAAGGGCTTTGTTTTGCCATTCCCAAAACATTTGCTTCCGCTACTCAATATTTCGATCCATTTGTATGAATCACAATATTTATCTGCATCTTTTGGCTTAACATGCTCGACCACAATTCATTGTCTCGCGGGAGCGTTAACCAAGCTTCAGGTATCCGTAATTGGGCCTGGATTTCTAAAGAAAAGAGGGAGGTCATTCCTAGGAAAGGAGACCTCTAGCCTAATCAATGTATCATCCCCCCAACTTGTTCCGAAACACGAGCGGGACAACGCTAGGGGCGTTGAGATTTTGCCCGAACATAGGGAAATGAGAAAGGGTGAATCGCGTGTCCCGAATTCAGAAATCCACAACGGTCGGCCTTCCAGGAAATGCCCAAGACGGCAAGAGGACAATGGATCAATCAACCATACTACCGCGATAGACGGACCGAAGGTCATCATTCATATTGCAGGAGGCGGATCACATGTCATCATCAATGCCGCTTTGGGGGTTCCTTCAGGCACAAGGGTGGAAATCCAGATCAACAGGGCATGCGAAGCGTGGGGCGAAGTGACGATTTGTTCGGACAGAATCTAACGCTCTCAAAATTGCGCCACCGTGGGGAAAGCGTATTAGGCGGATGCACTAATCTGGCCGTGAATCACCCCAATTCTCAGACAGAACCTCTTTGACGAGGAAACTGTCGCTTCCCATCATTGCAACGGGGCATCCCGAGCTGAATCGGGGAGAATATCACAACTGCACCACTCTACTAGAAGCCAGGCCAGACGGCCGGCGACGAGGAGGGGTGGGACTTAGCGATCCCTGAGGCTGGGCCCGAGTCGAGATGCCCGGGCGTTCCTACGTACTCCATCAGGCTGGAGATCAAGCCACACGTAGTTCTGAAAGTGCAGTTTAACGTCATGCAGGACGTAGGACCCCGATTAGGGGAGATCTTAGTTTAAGGTCTTAGAGCTTGGACCATATGGGTAGATCTTAGTTTAAGGTCTTAGAGCTCGGACCATAAGAACCTCAAAGTATGCCACATCATGGCCCTATCCCCTGGATATGCGAAGATGCACTGAGGGATAGTGTCAAGAGTGTCGAGGTTTCGCCTGGTCAGAATGGGAAGTGGAAAATGTAATGTGAATCATGTGGCCATTCACTCAAGGACTGGGGGCACCGGCGTAACGATATGGGAGTACTGCCGACCGTGACGGAAAAGCAGCATCAATATCGTACTGACCATTGATGGAATGAGGCAGCAAATGAGCATCAACCGCTCAAGCGCAGGATTCATATCGATTTGCTGCCCGAGGCCCTTGGGGGCACCAGCCCGAGTCGGTGGGAGAGCACTGAGGCATTGTGTCCAGACCGCTCACGGGGGCTCCACCCAGGGCACAGGCGGTGGGTCCGAATGAAAGGGAACACGAAGCCTGAAAAGTGGAAGGAACCTGACCAAGCTGAACCTGACCCTCCTGGCAATAAACCAGGGTACTCTTGACACCGGTGGATCACTGCAAGGGGTCGAGGGACACGCCTTGAGGGTGACCCGAAGGCGGCGGATTCCCAAGAGAAGGGGGAATCTCTAAGAGGTGGGGGCTGGACCCGAAGTTTCAAACATCCGGGCGTTCCTACGTATCCCATAAGGATGGGAATCAAGCCACACATAGTTCTTGAAGCGCGGCGCAACACAATCGGGCACCAGCATGGGGAAGGGTGCGGGTCTGACCCTCGCACACAGAAGAAGCGGTATTTGATATTTCTTGTTTGTCCTTAAAGGTAGATGGTTTTTCTTTGTGCAGCGACATGCCTGTGATTAAGAAATCTCTGGCGTCATCACAATAATCAAGCCATGAAAGGCATTGATAAATGGCGTGGTTATTAACCAACGCCCAACGTGAGTGCCCTCTGAGGAGAACATCACGATGCAGTGCCGTTTCTCGTCGGGCGTCCAAGACGATCACAGTTTACGGTCGTGTGGTAGGACCATGGAGGAATCCGCTTATCGCGATATGGAGGACCCAGCGGAGGTGGGAATATACCCAGCCCTACGGTCACGCACGATTCCAGGAGAAGGATCCTGGGATAGGGGCCTGCGTATGTCCATCAACCGAGAGGCAGAGATGCTAGCCTCCAGCAATACTGGGCCCAGAACGCGATTGTTCGGGCGACTCCTTCCTCCTTATGGGGACGAGGGTCCAGCTACACATGGCCCTTAGGGAGGACATCAGCATATATCCTTGGTGCTCAGATCGTGGGAGCCTCGAAAGACACCATTACCCTGGTTGGCATGTCTAACGTGTAAAGGTGTACTGAAGGTCAGTATGAAGAGAGTGTCAAGATTCCACTACAACGCACAAAGTCGGAGTGTGATGAGGATTGCACAACCAATGTTCGGAGCCTGAAAGAGCCGACATGGCGATCAAGGATGTCGCTGACCATATTCGCAACACAACATCTGATCGCGTCAGCCTAGGATAGGGAAAGAAAACGAGCATCAACCACTCAAGCGCAGGATTCATATCGATTTGCGGCCCAGGACCCGCCGGTAAATCGACTCGGAGCGGTAGGAGAGCACTGAGGCATTGTACCCAAACCGCTAACGAGGATCCCTTTGAGTGAAGGCTCGAACAAGAGGAAGCGCAAGGCCCGACAAGCAATACAGGACTTGTCGGGATTGAATCCGACACTACGGGTCATAGACCTGAGTACCCAAAACACGTTAACAGATCACCGGAAAGGGTCGGAGGACTCACCCTGAGAGAAACCAAAAGACGGCAGATCCCCGTGATCACCCAAGAGACGGGGCTGGACCTGATACACAAGCGTCCAGGCGGTCCTACGTATCCCATAAGGATGGGAATCAAGCCGCACGTAGTTCTTGAGAGGCAGTTTAACGTCATGCAGGACGATGAGGGTGTGAGGTAGTTCCACACACGGGGGGAGGCGTACGGCGCGGCCAGTAGACCAACGTGAATGAGGACATAATCCCCCGCTCACACCACACGCCTCGCACAAAAAAGGGGAACTGGGGCCAGAGGCCCAACGTGGGATAGAGATTCCCTAGAAATGGGGCTGGGCCTAAAACATGAGTGTCCAGGCGGTCCTACGTATCCCATTAGGATGAGAATCAATCCGCACGTAGTTCTTGAAGTGCAGTTTAACGTCATGCAGGACGAAAAGAGAAAAGGGGGGAGAAGAAGGCATACCCAAATGTGGGGGGCGTACAACGTGGCGAGCAAACCGACGTGAATGAGGGCATAGCCCCGCGTTCACACCATACACCGCATACCCAGAGACAACTGGGCCAAGGGCCCGAGATGGGATGGAAATTCCCGAAGGAGGGGGCTGGGCCTGAAACATGAATGTTCAGGCGGTCCTACGTATCCCATTAGGATGGGAATCAAGCCGCACGTAGTTCTTGAGGTGCAGTTTAGCGTCATGCGGGACGAATGCGGAACAGTTTAACATCTTGTAGCTTGGACGTGGTGCAGTTTAGCGTCATGCAGGACGAAAATGCTTGGCTGTTTAACGTCTTGCAGTGCGGACGTGGTACAGTTTAACGTCATGTTGGACGAAACACTTGGCAGTTTAACATCTTGCAGCGCGGACGATATGCTAGGCAGTTTAACGTCGTGCAGCTTGGACGTCATACACTTTAACGTCATGTTGGACGAATGTTGAACAGTTTAACGTCTTGTAGCTTGGACGAATTGCACTCAGGCAAAGTACTTCTTGAGGAACCTAGCGTTGGTGGGAGGAGTTACACGCTCACCATCCATAGTTGCTAGGGAGTACGCGCCATTGGGATAGACCCTGTGGACAAAAAAAGGTCCCTCCCACTTGGGCTCCAACTTGGGCGGCTTCCTGCTGGGGATCATCGGCGCTCTCCGGGCTAATACCAGGTCACCCTGCAGGAAGGAGCGGAGGCGAACCTTCTTATTGAAAGATCGAGCCATTCTGCTCTGATGCCTCTCCAAGTTGTGCAAAGCGCGCAGTCTATTCTCATCCAGTGCTTCCAACTCGACTAGACGGGCTTCAGAAGCTCTGTCCGGCGCTTGCTGGTCGTAGAACGCAGTGCTCAAGGATGGTAACTGGATCTCGATGGGCAGGACGGCCTCAGCTCCATACACCAGGGAATAAGGGGTCATCTGGATGGAATTGAGAGTCGTCGTCCGATAAGCCCAGAGGGCGTTGGGGAGATTGTCCGGCCAACTCTTCTTGTTCTGAACAACCATCTTTTGTAGAATGTTAGAGAGGGTCTTGTTAAACGCCTCAATCTGCCCATTCTCCTGCGCATGATAGCGAGATGTATGGTTCGAGCGAATGTTGTACTTGGCGTACAACTTCTTCAACTCGGCTGCTCGGAAATTGGCTCCGTTATCCGTGAGGATAGCGTGAGGCACTCCAAATCGATGAATGATGTTGGAGGTCACGAAGTCAGCGATCAAACAGGATTTGACCTCTCTGAGCGGAATCACCTCTGCCCATTTGGAGAAGAAGTCTGTGGCGGTCAGAATGAACCGGCACTGGCGAGCCGTCGTCGGCGGGTAAGGTCCCACAACGTCCATCCCCCAGACTGCAAAGGGCCAAGAATACCTGGTGGTATGGAGAGGCTCCGGCGGCCGATGCACAAAGTTCGCATGAACCTGGAACACATGGAACCTCCTGGCATACTCGATGCAGTCATGGATCATGGAGGGCCAGAAGTATCCCAACCTTCGAATCTGGTGGGACAGCTTCAACCCAGTCTGATGGGCACCGCATGAACCAGCATGAACCTCTTGCATGACTCGTGGGATCTCAACTCCTTGAAGGCAACGGAGGAAAACACCATCAAATCCGCGCCTATAGAGGATCTGCTCCAGGCCGGGACTGCTCTGGAGGACAAACTGCGATGCGCGGCGTCGAACTCGCTCGCGCTCGGCCCGATCTGACGGGAGAATGCCATGTTGGAGGTACTCAACCAAAGACGCCCTCCAATCAGGGGCTGGTTCGACTGCCATATCTGGGGTACTCAGGGCTCCGGGCATAGGGGCAACCGTGGTGAGATTACTTACCGACAAGCCGCGATCTCCCTCCGGGATAACGGGAGCGATGAGCCTGCGGTGCGTCACGCGGATGATCAGGTTATCCTGTTTAGGCTCTGCAAGTGACGCAGCAAGGCTGGCCAAAGCATCTGCTCGACCGTTCTGCGACCGGGGAATATGGACAATTTCTGGCCGAGAAGGGAACTGGGCCATCAGAAGGAGGGTGCACTCCAGCAATGGCACAAGTTCCGGCTTCCTGACAACATAGTCGCCATTGATCTGCTTAACGACCAACTCTGAGTCCCCTTTCACACACAGATGGGGCACGTCGATCTCGAGAGCCAACTCGAGGCCAGTGATGAGGGCATGGTATTCCGCCTCATTGTTGGTACAGCCCTCTGACAACAGGAAAGAGTATGGCAGCACGGCTTGCTCCGGGGTAATGAAGACGATACCCAAGCCCACTCTGTTGAGCTTAGGATTATCGAGCCTTCTACCGGTGGGGCTCCGGGAGGCACCGTCAAAGTGCATCTGCCAGCATGGACCGGCATGATCGACCGAGAGAATAGCCTCATCGGGGAAACCTAGATCCAGCGGCTGATCTGCGGAGGTCGGGTGAGCAGCCAGAAAGTCTGCCAATACTTGCCCTTTGATGGCCTTATGAGACACATACCTGATGTCGAACTGCTGGAGAATCACAGCCCACCGCGCTAGACGGCCAGTCAACATAGGCCGGCCCAGGATATATTTCAACAGGTCTACCTGAGAAACCAACTGTACCTCATGGTGCTGCAAGTAGTGCCGTAGTTTCTGTATGGAAAATACGAGCTCCAGGCAGCTCTTCTCGATGGGGGAATACCTAACTTCCGCATCAAGGAGCATGTGACTGAGGTAATAGAGGCTATTCTCTGTTCCCTCGTTGTTCTTCTGGGCGAGAAGGGCACCAAGGGACCGTTCCAGGGCAGTCACATAAAGGACCAGCGGCTTCCCGGATACAGGCGACATCAGAACCGGAGGTTGAGGCAGGTACTGCTTGATCTCCTCAAAAGCGGTCTGAAACTCTTTATCCCATACATAGGTGGCACCTTTCTGCATGAGCCGAGAAAAGGGCTTACACTTACCGGCCAGATTCGCGATGAATCGGCGTATATAGGCTAAGTGGCCTTGGAACCCTTGCAGTTTCCGGAGGTTACCTGGGGGAGGCATCTGGCTAATCGCCCTGATCTTCTCCGGGTCGATCTCAATACCCCGGTACCTTACCACAAAGCCAAGAAACTTCCCAGAGATGACCCCAAAGGCACACTTCAACGGGTTCATCTTCAGGCAGCGAGACCGGAGGAAGCCGAACAATTTCTCAAGATCTTTGAGATGGTCCTGACGCTGGCGCGATTTAACCACCAAGTCGTCGACGTAGCATTCCACCAGTGTGCCGAGGATTGGCTTGAATATGCGGTGCATCGCCCGTTGATAGGTGGCACCTGCATTCTTCAGGCCGAAGGGCATGACCTGGTAACAAAAGATACCTTGGGGGGCCCTGAAGGCAGTGAACTCATCATCCTCAGGGGCCATCCGGATTTGGTTATATCCGGAGTATCCATCCATAAAGGAGAGGGCTTGGAACCCTTCCATGGCATCAATCAACAACTCTGTCACTGGAAGGGGAAAATCATCCTTCGGACAGTGGTGGTTGAGATCGCGGAAGTCGATGCAGACTCTGATATGCCCGTTCTTCTTCCTGACCGGCACAATGTTGGCCAGCCATTTGGGGTACTGAACTTCCCTCACGAAGTTGGCTTTGATAAGCTTGTCAACTTCGGCCTCAACCATGGCACCGTGGGATGGGTGCATCTTCCTGGGAGGCTTCTTGAACCCACGATGGTTCGCCGGGAGACCAAGGCGGTGGACGGCTACCTGAGGATCTAGCCCCAGCATCTCGTCATAGCCCCAAGCGAACACATCACGGTGCTGCCTGAGGAAGTCCACGTACTGCTGCCGCTCCTCAAAGGGCATGGTGGCACTGACCAATGTGGGTCTTGGATCTGCTTCGGTTCCAAGGTTCACTTGTACTAACTCATCGACCGTGGCAGAGACGCCCTCCTCAAATGATGGGGGTGCATCTTCCACGTCCTCTCCACTCGGGGAGGGATCGTCCACGGGAGAGACTGCGTTGGAAACTGCATTGGGGCTACCAGATCCTGCTGGGCCGCTGGTGCTGGCACGGGCGGTCGCGGTCATCTCATCAGGAGACTCACAGGCCTTCGAGACCATGGCTACGTCCAACCGATGGATCAGGAGGACGTAAGCGTCATCCAAACTTGCCCAGGGATCACTTGCAACAGGGACAGGCTCAACCTCACCTGCCAGGATCTGCTTGTCCTTGCTCTTGTAATAGTCCGCGTCCAGATAACGGGCTTCACATGAGGCAAAGGGAGAGGCATCTCCCTGAAGCACACCTACTCGACCATTAAGGGAGTATTTGAGGCATTGGTGGTATGATGAGGGAACCGCCGCATGAAGGTGGAGCCATGGTCTGCCCATCAATGCGTTATACGCAGTGTCCTGAGAGACTACCATGAATTCGGTGTTGGCAACCAAGTCAACGAACTGGGTCTTCAAGCGTATCTTGCCGACCGGAGTTTTCTCGGTGCGGTCGTACCCCTGGATCCTGAGGTCGGTGGGGATCAAGTCATCCTCAGACAACCCCAATCTCCGGAGCGTCCGAGTTGGAATCAGGTTAATCCCGGACCCCATGTCGACAAGACAGCGTCGGACTTCAAGGCCATTGAACTGGCCGGTAACATACAGCGAACGAATGTGCCCCTGTATAGGAGGGTCTTCATCCTTACCAGAGAACGAGATAACTGCCTGACATTCAGCGTCCTCGATCGTTTCAGCGTGAAAGGCCTCTGCAGCCGCGACCTCTGTCTCAAACTGGAGGGGGCTTTTCAGGACTTCAGCGAGCGCCTCGCGCATCTCAGGTGACATGCGTAGAGCCTCGAGGATGGAGAGTCTCGCTGGGATGTCGGCCAAGTGCTTCAGGACATCATACTTTTTGGCCAAGCGCGAGCCCCTGGTTGCAGGAGGTTGCTCTGCGGTTGGAAGCATGACGGGCCTTGCCGGTTGGGCCGGCGGCCGACTGGTGCTTGGCGCATCTCGCTGTTCATTGGTCGAAGCCCGGGAAGTAGTCACCGTACTGGGGTCAGGAGGCCGGGACGGACTCGCGGCAGGGCGGAGCTGATCGCTACGCGGCTGAGGCGGTTCTGCCTGGTCCCACACCACAAATAGTGGCGGAGGCGAATCCGTCATCCCCAGGTGGGGGGGCTGCGCACGTTGAGCTCGGTCTTGAGCCTGCTGCCTAGTCTCAGTGGCGTGCACGACCTGGCTGGAGGTACCAACTGCTGTGCCCCGGCGACTCCTGTTGTTGCGGCTCCTCCGATGGTGGCGACAACCGGGGACACTAGGGAGGTCCACCTGGTGTTCTTCAACGTCGGGAACCGAAAAGGGATTTACCAGCTCGACGGTATTAACCGAAGCGTACCCAACACTTTCATCGGACGAATCATTCACCACTGGGCGGACCCGGGGAGGGATCCCCATCTCCGGGGGCATGAAATCGCCGAGAGTGCGGGATAGCGGCGGAACTGGCGGGGCGCGCTCTTCCTTCTTGCGCCGCCGCCATTTGCTCTTCTTGGAAGAGGCAGGCTGGGACGACGATGTCGAAGCAGCACCCGCAGATTCTGGGGGCTCAGGCTGATTCAAGCGCGCACGGATGATTCCATGGGCGCGAATGATCGTCTTGCGGGCCATCCAGTTATTATACTTCTGGGATCCGCGGTCGGAGACCAGCTACCATTCGTCCTCGTTGCCGCTATCGTCATCTGATCCCATGAACACGCCCGCCACTTGTGCTGGAGCTGGGCCCAACCTGATTACATTGTTGTTAATCTGGTCTTGGAGCCAATCCTTAAACACATAGCACCGCTGGATGGTGTGCCCCAGGGCCCGATGGTAAGGGCAGTAGCGGGGGTTATCCGTGAGATGTGCCTCCTCTGGCCTCCAGCACTCAGGCAGTCGCACAATCCTCTGATCCAGGGCGCTCCGGAAATAACCGGGGACCTGATCCTCGTGAAATGAGTACGTCAGGTATCGCGGGCCCCTGAGAGCGTGGTCTTGACGAGGGGCTGGAGGGGCCTGCCGAGGAGGTGGACCCTGATTATCTCACCTGGGTTGTGGCGGTACATTACGCGGAGGGGCCGGCCGGTTCTGAGGCTGCCGCTGCTGGTCCGAGAACTGAGCCCGTGGAGGCGGATTCCTGTGAGGCTGTGGAGCTGGCCTCACCGGCAGCAGCTCCAACGGCCTGGGTGCCTCTATCTGGGCAACAGCAGCGGGCTCAGCCCTGCTGACTCTCCTTGCAGGAATCATAGGGGGCAGCGGGTGTGCCTGACTGGCCTATTGCAGGGCTTCCTCAAGACGTTGAGCTTTGTCTGAGAAGTCCCTGAACCCTCCGGGGTAATTCTGAGTGATCAAGGAAGGGACCATCTCGGTCTTGACGTTCCCGACGCACATTGTCAGCAACTGCTCCCGAGTCAATGGCATGTCAAGGGAATACGTGAGACCCTTCCATCGGGCGACGAAGTCCGCGAATCGCTCATCAGGCCTCTGCTTGCACTTGAAGAGGTCTGCGATACTCGTCTTCCGGGTCGTGGAACTGAACTGGTAGAGGAACTGTCTACGAAGGTCCTCCCAGCTAGTTATCGACCCGACGGGGAGCTGGCTGTACCAGACAAATGCTGGCCCTTCCAGTGTCTGGACAAATCAGCGAAGCTTAGCGGCCTCTTGCTGCGCCGGAGTCCCCAACATAGGGCCGCACCTCGATTTGAAATGGGCCAAATGCTGTGGCGGATCTCCAGTCCCGTTGAAGGGGGCGAAAGTGGGATTCCCGAATCCCGGAGGCGCCGACATGTCATCCACCCATGCTGGGTATGGCTTGCCGTCCGGTGGGATCGCCACTTGCCAAGTCTCCAAGGCTTCCAAGCGGGCAATGAGTGCCGCCATCGGATCGTCCGGACATGGGTTCCAGTCCTGGCGAGGATCTTTAACCACGAGCGCATTGCATGGCCCTTCAATCGGGTCGTCGACCGGGTCGTCGAACTTGGCAGCTCGTGGGATGGCGGGCGGAGCGGCCCTTGGGGCAGCGGGAGGAATCCGAGCGGGGTCTCTCAGGTAGTCACGCCGCTCGGGAGGGTGTGGTGAAACATACCGCGCCCTCTTGCCATAGGCAATGGCCTCTCCCCTGTCGGCAAACACGACGTAATCACGGTTTCCTGGGAGAGCCTCGTCGAGGAGCGGTTGTTCCTGTCCCTGCTGTCCTGGCCTAGGATCACCGTAGTCAGGCCGCTGCTCTGCAGCGCGCTCGGCGAGGAGCTGGTCAACCAGCTTCTTCTGCTCGGCGAGCTGTTGACATAGCATAGCCTTCTCGGGATCCTCCCCTGCCCTCTGCGTGGAGGCAGATGGGTCGGCGGGCTTTACAGCCCCGCCGTGCTCTTTACCTTTGCTGACGTTTCGGCTCAACGTCAGTGCTTCAGTGGGTGTGGGGAGACCCAGGAGGTTCCTCTGGTGACGAGTAACTCTCACCTATGGATCCGACAACGGCTTGTCTTCGGGGGGAGAGCCCCCGTCGAGAAGTTCCAAGCCGTTCCCCTCCCCCGACAGGTCAGCCATATTGACCGTTTCCGTCCCTGGGGATGTACCCTCAGGGCCACCCAGTGAATCGGGCTGTCGGCGAATCGCACTGAAGCGTAGGGCAGCGTACTGCCCCCATCCACGGATATACACGTGGGGGGTGGCTCCCTCGATAACCTTGCGGAGTACTTGAAAACACTCAACGCATCGTTGTTGGAGGGCCTCGTGGTGCCCAAATGACCCGGGGTGCCGAACCGCGGGGAGCGTGGCCAGGTCAATTTGACGGCACTGCTCACCAATATCCTCCAGGTGCGCTTGACTCCCGGGATATGGCATTTGCAGGCGGTGAAGACGGGAGTGAGTCTCCCGGAGAGTTCGGCGGAAGCATTCGAAATCATCCGGGGTGAGTGATTCGGGGGCATCAAAGTCCGGTCCTGCGACTGGCCAAAACTTCTCAGGGAAGTGGCCCCCTGCAAGGACGGTCCAGAAGCTCCACGACTCAAACTCGGGACCCAGGTCTCCTCGGTCCTCTTCAACGACTGGGAATGGACGGGGAACCGGAAGTGGTGCCGAGGTGGGCCGCCGGCCCGACGGGCTGGCCGGCGGTGAATACGGCGAGCAGGCCAATTGGCCTCCATATCCCGGGCCGCCCCCTGAGGGTGGTGGTGCCCCAGCTACCACATCACGATAGGACGGGCCGGCGAGCGAACATCCTGCCGTAGCGTCGGTGCTCGACGAGGGTGCACTAGATCGTGGTTCGACCGTCGGTCCCCAGAAAAAGTCTCCGGGTTCTCCGATCGAGGCAGAAGGTGCTTCCGGAGGGGCCGGTACCAACCGCAAGCTTGGCCCTTGGGGGTCTACCAGGCCTTCGCTACTCCGGATATACCTTCGGAGAGAAGCGGGGATCGTATCGATCTCGCTCTCGGTAAGTATGAGGCTGACGTGCCGCATTCCTACCCCTGCCCCTAACTGGCGGGATCGGGGGGAGGGCTCCGTCGCCGAATCATACTCCGCCTCTGTATCAGAGAAACGAACCGGTCGGATCTCTGTCCGGAATTCCGTAACATTATTCCCTCGGCGTCGACGCCTCGCCCTCCTACCCCTGGGTGGTTCTTCGGGGCATGGCTGATCTCTATCCTGGCGTCCTCCGGCCGCACCGGTGTTGGGGCCAAGAGGACTGGAAACCAAGGTGCGAGGAGCACCGAGACAGATATCAAAGGGGACGCGGGAAGAGATGATTCCGGGCAGGCCTCTGGGCCGAGATCGGAAGGTGGGATGACCCATACCTCTTGGATCGGCCACACGGAGTAGCCCCTGTTGGCGAATAGCGCTACCGCGAGGTGGTCCGCGGTGGCTATTGCCTGTACCAGCAACCGGGAGAGTCAACCCAACCTGCCTTTGGGGCGGTCGGGGCCTCGATCCAGGTCGGGCATAGAAGTGCCCCTGCTCAGGATGCGCAGTGGCCTGGTGACTGGAGCCAGCAGTGGCTTGAGCCAACGCGGCCGCTGTTGCTAGGGCCCCAAGGTGGGAATCCTCTTCCGCTCGTGCCCGACGTTGGCGTCGAGACAGACGAGTCGGGATGAGTGGCGCGGGCAGGTGGAGAGCCTGTTCTTCGACTTGAGAGGCCTGGCGGCGATGTCGCCGTGGCCTGACAGGAGCCCTTATCGCGGATCCCTGGAGCGAATCTTGGATAGGGTGGTCCCGGACATCTTCCACCTCGTCCGCATAGGGGAAGGAGTTGTCGGAGCACTCTGGGGATAAACTCCCAAAGCGGTTGGACGTCGAGGTAGGCAGCGGTGCCTCCCTGCGCGGCCCTCGGGGGCGGCGTTTGTGGCGAGGTGCAGCTCCCTCGAGGTCTAGGCGAGCCATGTACCTGGTGGGGATGACTCCCTCTTCCTCATACCTCCGCACCAAGTTATTGATCACCCTTCTATGGATGACCTCCGAAGGGGAGAGAGGGCGTGGTTGCCCCACAGCTGCGGCTGCTGGGACGGCTGTGGAACGGGCGGGACCGCGCGGAGTAGCCACGTCGGTGTTTCCCCTACCCCTGTGCCAGTGGGTGGGTGGCGATCGAGCACTGGATTGGGCGACTTGATTCCTGAAAGCAGGGAGAAAAACCCATTAACACTGATGGGAAAAGGAATCGACAACCAACCATTAGTGCCACGACGCCTTCCGTGGGGGGAACCCAGGCCATCGACGTCGTGAGACGGAGTGCCCGATTTCCCTTCCCCAGCCCCTGGCGGGTTCCGTGCCCCAGTGTTGAATGCTTGGCCGGGCAACATGCTGGTCTTCCGACACCTCCGAAAGCCATCGGTCTTCGTATTGAGGAGAAGAGATTCACGTCGGGTTCACCATTTTTCTGTTTCGGTGCAGATGTGCGTCGGGTTTCTGTTCCGACGCTGTTCCGCCAGGGCGCGTTCGCGCGTGCACTCGTTGACCCGAGGGGATGGGCGCGCGGCTTGTGGCCCCACAGTCCCACTTTCCAAAGGCGGGCGGCATCCGTCCCTTGTTCAGGGGCGTCTGCTCCTTGATCGAAACCGGGATGATGGGATGTCGGCTCCTCCTTCCGTGGACGTCTCCTCGGGACTCGTCGCCTAATCCGGGTCTCCCTCATAGATTTAAGACATGCTCGTGAATCTCGTTCCCGACGCCATGTCTCCATGGACACCGGTTAATTACGATGCTTCCGCCCGGACGCTCCAAGGTGTCTAGTCGGGGCAGCAACCTGCGGTGAGGAGACCGGGTAGCTCTGGGTGTTGGGGGCGTGTCTTAACACTGCGACTCAGCATGTCTGCCTTCCGTCCCTAATAGGGATTCTTGAAGGCGTGATGGCCTGAGGCATCCCGCGCTGGGTGCGGGGAACTGTGTTACCTGAGGTTTTCCTCAGCTTCCCATGTTTAACACGGGGTATGCCGCGAGTTTAACGTCCAGCGGGGACGGCATCGGACTGATCAACACGAGAAGTGGATCAGATGACAGAACCCCTTACGGGGAACCTCCGACGCTGGGGCCAGCACATGGGCGGCTTCCCGAGTGAAGTGGAGTGGAATGAAATGGCATGACCCCACCGGGATGTGGCTGCCCGGGTAAGGATCAGGGTGGATGATGGAGTGAAGAGCTTGGACCCCGTAGAGGCTTCCTACGTACCGCGCGTTAGCGCGGATCAAAGTCAACGTAGTTCGGATATACAGTTTAACGTCATGCTGGACGTCGGCAAGCCGACTCACGAAGAGGTCGAGGCCGCCGAGCGGAGGATTGAACCGAACCACCTCGCACAGAGGGGGATGGAACGACTGGGTGGATCATAGTTTCACGTCATGCTGGACGCTGAAAGGAGAAAAAGGCAGTGGGGAAGCACAATGGAGATACACATGTACAGTCTCCCACAATGGCGGATTCATAGGTGAATCGACGCAAGTGTGAACCCGGGAGGGGTCCACTGATGGACGAACCTACGTAAATACGATCAGGACGACCAGGTGGTGGGCTTGAACCTCGGAGAGGCTTCCTACGTACCCTGTTTAGGAGACAGGGATCAAAGTCCACGTAGTTCGTTCTGTTTGTAACACTCTACCCCCATGGGCGAAGGCCACTCCAATCCCGACATCCCTGCAGAGACGAGCGGGTGGGGGCCACATCCAAACCGGGAGGGGGACCCTGCGTGAGAGGCACGGGATCGGGTGAAGCGGACGGTTTAACGTCTTGCCGGACGAAGTACAGTTTAACGTCGTGTGTTGAGGACGAAGCGGACGGTTTAACGTCTTGCCGGACGAAGTACAGTTTAACGTCGTGTGTTGAGGACGAAGCGGACGGTTTAACGTCTTGCCGGACGAAGTACAGTTTAACGTCGTGTGTTGAGGACGAAGCGGACGGTTTAACGTCTTGCCGGACGAAGTACAGTTTAACGTCGTGTGTTGAGGATGAAGCGGACGGTTTAACGTCTTGCCGGACGAAGTACAGTTTAACGTCGTGTGTTGAGTACGCAGATGCTTGGCAGTTTAACGTCTTGTCGCACGGACGAGGTACAGTTTAACGTCGTGCGGGACGTATTACAGTTTAACGTCGTGCAGGACGAATTGTGTACAGTTTAACGTCTTGTAGCTAGGACGAGGTGCAGTTTAGCGTCATGCAGGACGAATGCTGGACAGTTTAACGTCTTGTAGCTCGGATGATGGAGGCTAGGCAGTTTAGCGTCGTGCAGCTTGGACGTATGATGAACAGTTTAACGTCTTGTAGCTCGGACGAAGTGCAGTTTAAGGTCGTGCGGGACGTAGAAGCCGCCGATAGGCCCGTGTCACTTCGCGCGAGCCTGGAGGGCCGCACGGGAAGACAACGCACGGTGCGGGCACCCGGGATGAGGGTCATCGGGCGCCACGCAGGCGGGTACCCAAAGGGGGTCAAAGGGGGCGACCCTGGCGGTTTGCGCGCAAAAGAGGAGCTTTGCGCGCAATACCGCGGGTCGGCGCGCAAATGGGCGGGCTGGCGCACAATTGGGCCAGCGCTTTGCGCGCGGATGATTGAGATTGCGCGCACCGGGCTTCAGATAGCGCGCGGGGGCAACGACTCATTCTTTACTGAACGGCCACTTTGAGAAAAAAGGGGGGGTGCGCGCAATCGGGCCGGATTGCGCGCACCCCGGGGGCAATTGCGTGCAAGAGGATTCTTTTGTGCGCGAATGCCTTTGGGTGAAGATTTATTCAAAGGAAAGGAGCCAAAGGGATTGCGCGCGAAGGCGAACCCCAAGGCTTTCTTGCGCGAAAGAAAGGCGGTTACCTGAAGATCAGCATTGCGCGCGGAAGGGGTTGGATTGCGCGCACGAGAGACCTTTCGACTTCTGGCAACCTTCAAAACGTCGGGGGTCGCCTCATATTTATAGGCAACCTCGGGCGCGGAATCCAGTTCGCGGGCGCGGAATTCTCTTCGCGGGAGCGGAATAGGCCCCGGCGCGCAAGGGAGTCGCGCGGGCCACGGGCGCGCAAAATTGCACGCCGGCCCAGCGCATTGCGCGCATCCCGGGAGGTTTGCGCGCGGCACTACAACTTTGCGCGCGGGCCTCCAAAATTCCGCGCAAGGCTTCCGGGCCCTCTGAAATGGGCTTCCGACTCCAAATATGACCTCGCTTCCCACATCCGGAGCTTCATTTGGGAACAGCGAACTTTTCCGGCGTCTACAAAAGCCCCCCCTCGGAATCTAATCGGCGAGAGGTCGCAACGATCGAGTTCCGAGGGAGACGCTGGAATGCCGAAGTCCTGGGTGGCGCGGGACTGTGGCGCGCAAAAAAGGGTGTCGGGCGCGAAATTCGCTGTCGCGGTCGCGCAAAGCGCTTTCCGCGCAGCGCGGACACCCGGCCTCGCCTATAAATAGGGGCCCTGGGTCCCCCCGTACCGTACACCGGCCTTCCGCGCGATAAGCATCTAAGCTCTCGTGCGCGAAATTTCCTTTTCCGGCGCGGAATTCGCCCGCTCGTCGCGCAAACCTTCCGGATTTCGGCCTGTTTTTGCGCGAACACCCGGGGTTTTACGCGACAGACTTCCCAATTACGCGCCGTCCACTAGGATTGCGCGCCAACTCTCAAACTTCTCTACCAGCCTCTTCCGATTCCGCACGCCTCATCCCTTAACCCACACAACTCTCGGAGCTTCTGAGATGGCCGCGAATCGAGGGAATGAGGGGGATGCCGCCATTCGCAGAGCTGAGATGGCGGCGAACGAGGAGGTCTACGGAGCCAAGGAGATTGTTTCCCACAATCAATCCTTGTTCGACTTGCTGACGCCGGCCCAGAAGACATATCCACTGTCGGACAACCTGCCGATCTGGAACTTTGGCATCCTAGATGAGGTTCCGGTGCCAGGGTTCGAGGTTGATGCGCCACGGACCTGGGTGACTCGGGAGGACGAGCTTCCCCGCTATAACATCACCAACAATGGGCATCCTACCAGGGAGACCAGACACTTAGATGTCTATGTCCTGAACCCGAGGACGCGAACCATCGTCGGAAGTGAGCCTACTGCGGAGAACTCTCCAGCCCTCTACTCGAGCACATATCGCCAGAGTGTCACCGACGACACCAAGGGCTGGGTGAAGGACTGGGACTTGCGGGCTGGGGGCAATTTCACCAGTGAGTGGGCCTGGGAGTTCTGGGTACGCCACACTTGCTATCACTTCGCGGAGGAGCTGTGGTACATCGGCCTGTTTGAGGCGGTGTGGACGTCGCAGTTCCACTTCTACCAGCAGTCCGAGCTCGGGCCGGAACTGTTCACCCGCTGGTCCCCGGATACCAACACCTTCCATCTTCACCATGGGGAGGTCGGCATCGGTCTCTGGGACATCCACTGCATCAGAGGCATCCCGATGGAGGGTTACTAGTACGATGAGTTCCTGCCTCCGAAGAACACCTGGGAAGATAGGTCACGGACTCCCATTCTGACATGGCATCTACTTGACCTGGCTACGCAGTGGCTCGGGATCAAGGACTTCCAGAAGGACATAGCCTACAAGGAGTGGTTCAGCCAGTTCTTAGAGCATGACCCAGCGGTCAAGATGCCAGGCAGGGGGAAGCGGTGCCCGACCACGGCTCAGAGGAGCCGGAACGGGTCGTACTGGCGGGTCCTGGAGACGGGCGACTACCACTCATGGGGGTACCGCGTCATCGAGCCCCGGGACCCAAATGTCCGGTACGCGGCGTTCCTGGCCGCCTTTCTGAGTGGGTGGCTCCTGCCAGTGCGGGACGCGAGAATGGGCGTCCGCCCGGCGACACTGGCGATGGCGGGCGCTATGGCCGCCAACAAAAGATACAACCTCGGGGTCCTAGTACTGGCGAAGCTGTATGCCATCCTGGGACGCATCTCGCGAGGGGGGTCGCCACGAAGGATCTGTGGGCCCTTCCAATTCTGCCACGGCTGGGTGGCTGCTCACCTTGGTGGGTACACGTTTCCGAACGCCATCATTCCTCCGGGCAACGGCCTGCGACCCTCCCTGCTGAACATTGCGGGGGTCGCTCCGATGACCCTAAATGAGGAGGGCGTGAGGATTCAGATTGGCAATCATGCCAATTTCAACTTCAGCCCGTTCCCCACTCCCGTTGGCCAGATGATCGACAACGGGCAGGGTCCGCTGGAGCAGCACGAGTACTTCCTGAACATGCGGGGCGGGGTGCACGTGGCTCGGATCGACGGGAAGGTGATCTGCGAGCCCTACGTGCCAACCCGGTTCGCCAGGCAGTTCGGGTGCCTTCAACGGATGCCGAAGAGGGTATTCACTGCTGTCCGGGAGGAGACGAACCCTGGCGTCCTTCTCCAGATGTGGCTGATGTTCGCCGCTTTCGGCTCTGGCGACGTCATCACTCTCCCTCCTACCGGGGTTGACGCAGGCTTGGCAACCGAGAACGCCGAACACTGGGCCATCGCGTACCCCGAGGGGCTTCTACGGAAGCCAGTTCGGCGGCTCGAGGTCACCCGTGCGGAGACCGGGCGTCAAGGAAGGAGGGGAGGCACCGCCACACGGGGGAGAACGGAGGCGCTCCAAGCAGCGGAGCCGGCGCGGGCAGGGAATCGGCGGCGGGCACATCGCAAGCTGCCGCCACGACTTCAGCGCCTGGAGAGGGGGCACATGCGGCGGTCGGGGAGAGGCCCGGGAAGCAGGTAAGGCGTCTGCTCGAACCCTCCCACGATGCAGTCTTCCCGGCGCTGTGGTCGACCTGGATGACCCTGCGGAAATCACTGAGGACCGAAGCCATCTGGCGAAAGATACTCAGGGAAGGAATCCATCTGCCAGAGGTCGGGCGCCTCCAGATCGCCGACAGGGTGAACTTCAACCTGCAGTATGCGTATCTGACGGCCATGGATGAGTACACGCGCCAACGTGGTCAGCGTGCGGAGCCGTCCCTTCTGGTGAAGGTGATGCTCGGTCTAGAGCCCGCTCCAGAACATATGCCGCCGGAGGAAGATGACAGCAACGACGACTCCGAGGAAGAGGAGGATACGGGGGAGGATGAAGGCTCCGAGGGAAGGTCCCATCAGGGGAGCCCTTGGGAGAGCGGCGAGGTGGCCGGATCTGGCAATATCGATATCACTGAGCTCCTCGAGGTCCGCTTCTATCCCTACTCAACCTGCTTCATCCATTCTCTTATGCAGCTTCTAACCCATTTCTCCACCTTTCTCAGGAGTGCGTGGATGTCAGTCAGGCATCCTCAGTAGGAGTAGGAGAGGCGCCAGCAGGACAGGGCGGGGGCCAGACACCCATCATTGAACTGACAAGCGCTAAGGTCCCCTGCTGCAATTGCTCCTGCGGCGGCCGGGACAACGGAAGATGATGCCTTGGATTCCCGTAAGTCTTCTCCCTTCACTGTTGGTGCTTTCCGTTGACGATCCGTGACTAACCATGGCATGCCTTGCGCAGTGATCTCAGTACTGGAGGCTCGTCGGGCTACCGAACCCGGGCCATCCACGAGCGGACCAGTGGCAGACATGCCGCCTACTCCGGAACAGACTTTTCACACCGAGCCGGCCCCACCAACTGCTGATCAGGGGGCTGCGGACGCCGGCGGTGCTGACATCGGAGAGAGGTCGGGGGCTGACGAGGGTGTCAACACCACTGGGGCGAGAGAAGAAGGTCGCCCAGATGTTGGGGAACCTATCCCCCATGAGGACATCCCGGGGGCGGACCCTGCAGCAGACCTGCTGGCTGCCTTCCCTGCCTACCGGCCTGCCGACCCCGAGGAGATGGACGACTCGGACGCGGAGGCGGTCGAGGAGAGCCAGATAGCGCGATGCAGGGGGTGGAAGTGCATCCAACGCTTCCTCAAGCGAGACCCATCGGAGTGGCTGGGGCGCATGGGATCACTTCAAACCTGGCTGCGCTTCCTGTGTGCCGGGGGAGCTGATGCTCAACGCCTCCATCTGACGGTCCTTGATTTCATGGCCGAAAAGATGCGCGAGAGCCGCCGGCGTGCCGACGTCGTGCAATTTCGGGACATGTCGGAGAACACGCGGGCGCTCCTCGCGGCGGAGCAGGAAGTCCGGCATCTCGAAGGGCAGGCGGCAGAGAAGGAGGCCTTCGTCGCAACGTGCACCGAGCTTGTGGAGCAACTAGCAGCCCAGCTGGTTGACGCCCAGGTACAGCTGACGGAGGCGGGCCAACAGATGGTCACAATTCAAGTCGAGCGGGAGCGTGCACAGGCCAGAATCGACGAACTGCGTTCTGCGACCGCCGACGAGGAGAGGGCACGCAGAGAGCAAGAAGCAGCTCTGGAGGCCGCCAGCCAAAGGGTAGCGGCGTTAGAAAGACTTATTCAGCACGCTAATCCCTAGGGGCTTTGTTTTGCCATTCCCAAAACATTTGCTTCCGCTACTCAATATTTCGATCCATTTGTATGAATCACCATATTTATCTGCATCTTTTGGCTTAACATGCTCGACCACAATTCATTGTCTCGCGGGAGCGTTAACCAAGCTTCAGGCATCCGTAATTGGGCCTGGATTTCTAAAGAAAAGAGGGAGGTCATTCCTAGGAAAGGAGACCTCTAGCCTAATCAATGTATCATTCCCCCAACTTGTTCCGACACACGAGCGGGACAATGCTAGGGGCGTTGAGATTTTTCCCGAACATAGGGAAATGAGAAAGGGTGAATCGCGTGTCCCGAATTCAGAAATCCACAACGGTCGGCCTTCCAGGAAATGCCCAAGACGACAAGAGGACAATGGATCAATCAACCATACTACCGCGATAGACGGACCGAAGGTCATCATTCATATTGCAGGAGGTGGATCACATGTCATCATCAATGCCGCTTTGGGAGTTCCTTCAGGCACAAGGGTGGAAATCCAGATCAACAGGGCATGCGAAGCGTGGGGCGAAGTGACGATTTGTTCGGACAGAATCTAACGCTCTCAAAATTGCGCCACCGTGGGGAAAGCGTATTAGGCGGATGCACTAATCTGGCCGTGAATCACCCCAATTCTCAGACAGAACCTCTTTGACGAGGAAACTGTCGCTTCCCATCATTGCAACGGGGCATCCCGAGCTGAATCGGGGATAATATCACAACTGCACCACTCTACCAGAAGCCAGGCCAGACGGCCGGTGACGAGGAGGGGCGGGACTTAGCGATCCCTGAGGCTGGGCCCGAGTCGAGATGCCAGGGCGTTCCTACGTACTCCATCAGGCTGGAGATCAAGCCACACGTAGTTCTGAAAGTGCAGTTTAACATCATGCAGGACGTAGGACCCCGATTAGGGGAGATCTTAGTTTAAGGTCTTAGAGCTTGGAACATAGGGGTAGATCTTAGTTTAAGGTCTTAGAGCTCGGACCATAAGAACCTCAAAGTACGCCACATCGTGTCCCTATCCCCTGGATATGCGAAGATGCACTGAGGGATAGTGTCAAGAGTGTCGAGGTTTCGCCTGGTCAGAATGGGAGGTGGAAAATGTAATGTGAATCATGCGGCCATTCACTCAAGGACTGGGGGCACCGGCGTAACGATATGGGAGTACTGCCGACCGTGGCGGAAAAGCAGCATCAATATCGTACTGACCGTTGATGGAATGAGGCAGCAAATGAGCATCAACCGCTCAAGCGCAGGATTCATATCGATTTGCTGCCCGAGGCCCTTGGGGGCACCAGCCCGAGTCGGTGGGAGAGCACTGAGGCATTGTGTCCAGACCGCTCACGGGGGCTCCACCCAGGGCACAGGCGGTGGGTCCGAATGAAAGGGAACACGAAGCCTGAAAAGTGGAAGGAACCTGACCAAGCTGAACCTGACCCTCCTGGCAATAAACCGGGGTACTCATGACACCAGTGGATCACTGCAAGGGGTCGAGGGACACGCCTTGAGGGTGACCCGAAGGCGGCGGATTCCCAAGAGAAGGGGGAATCTCTAAGAGGTGGGGGCTGGACCCGAAGTTTCAAACATCCGGGCGTTCCTACGTATCCCATAAGGATGGGAATCAAGCCACACATAGTTCTTGAAGCGCGACGCAACACAATCGGGCACCAGCGCGGGGAAGGGTGCGGGTCTGACCCTCGCACACAGAAGAAGCGGTATTTGATATTTCTTGTTTGTCCTTAAAGGTAGATGGTTTTTCTTTGTGCAGCGACATGCCTGTGATTAAGAAATCCCTGGCGTCATCACAATAATCAATCCATGAAAGGCATTGATAAATGGCGTGGTTATTAACCAGCGCCCAACGTGAGTGCCCTCTGAGGAGAACATCACGATGCAGTGCCGTTTCTCGTCGGGCGGCCAAGACGATCACAGTTTACGGTCGTGTGGTAGGACCATGGAGGAATCCGCTTATCGCGATATGGCGGACCCAGCGGAGGTGGGAATATACCCAGCCCTGCGGTCACGCACGATTCCAGGAGAAGGATCCTGGGATAGGGGCCTGCGTATGTCCATCAACCGAGAGGCAGAGATGCTAGCCTCCAGCTATACTGGGCCCAGAACGCGATTGTTCGGGCGACTCCTTCCTCCTTATGGAGACGAGGGTCCAACTACACATGGCCCTTAGGGAGGACATCATCATATATCCTTGGTGCTCAGATCGTGGGAGCCTCGAAAGACACCATTACCATGGTTGGCCTGTCTAACGTGTAAAGGTGTACTGAAGGTCAGTATGAAAAGAGTGTCGAGATTCCACTACAACGCACAAAGTCGGAGTGTGATGAGGACTGCGCAACCAATGTTCGGAGCCTGAAAGAGCCGACATGGCGATCAAGGATGTCACTGACCATATTCGCAACACAACATCTGATCGCGTCAGCCTAGGATAGGGCAAGCAAACGAGCATCAACCACTCAAACGCAGGATTCATATCGATTTGCGGCCCAGGACCCGCCGGTAAATCGACTCGGAGCGGTAGGAGAGCACTGAGGCATCGTACCCAAACTGCTAACGAGGATCCCTTTGAGTGAAGGCTCGAACAAGAGGAAGCGCAAGGCCCGACAAGCAATACAGGACTTGTCGGGATTGAATCCGACACTACGGTTCATAGACCTGAGTACCCAAAACACGTTAACAGATCACCGGAAAGGGTCGGAGGACTCACCCTGAGAGCAACCAAAAGACGGAAGATCCCCGTGATCTCCCAAGAGATGGGGCTGGACCTGATACACAAGCGTCCAGGCGGTCCTACGTATCCCATAAGGATGGGAATCAAGCCGCACGTAGTTCTTGAGAGGCAGTTTAACGTCATGCAGGACGATGAGGGTGTGAGGTAGTTCCACACACGGGGGGAGGCGTACGGCGCGGCCAGTAGACCAACGTGAATGAGGACATAATCCCCCGCTCACGCCACACGCCTCGCACAAAAAGGGGGAACTGGGGCCAGAGGCCCAACGTGGGATAGAGATTCCCGAGAAATGGGGCTGGGCCTGAAACATGAGTGTCCAGGCGGTCCTACGTATCCCATTAGGATGGGAATCAAGCCACACGTAGTTCTTGAAGTGCAGTTTAACGTCATGCAGGACGAAAAGAGAAAAGGGGGGAGCAGAAGGCATCCCCAAATGTGGGGGGCGTACAGCGTGGCGAGAAAACCGACGTGAATGAGGGCATAGCCCCGCGTTCACACCATACGCCGCATACCCAGAGACAACTGGGCCAAGGGCCCGAGATGGGATGGAAATTCCCGAAGGTGGGGGCTGGGCCTGAAACATGAATGTTCAGGCGGTCCTACGTATCCCATTAGGATGGGAATCAAGACGCACGTAGTTCTTGAGGTGCAGTTTAGCGTCATGCGGGACGAATGTGGAACAGTTTAACGTCTTGTATCTTGGACGTGGTGCAGTTTAGCGTCATGCAGGACGAAAATGCTTGGTAGTTTAACGTCTTGCAGTGCGGACGTGGTATAGTTTAACGTCATGTTGGACGAAACACTTGGCAGTTTAACATCTTGCAGCGCGGACGATATGCTAGGCGGTTTAACGTCGTGCAGCTTGGACGTCATACACTTTAACGTCATGTTGGACGAATGTTGAACAGTTTAACATCTTGTAGCTTGGATGAATTGCACTCAGTCAAAGTACTGCTTGAGGAACCTAGCGTTGGTGGGAGGAGTTACACGCTCACCATCCATAGTTGCTAGGGAGTACGCGCCATTGGGATAGACCCTGTGGACAACAAAAGGTCCCTCCCACTTGGGCTCCAACTTGGGCGGCTTCCTGCCGGGGATCATCGGCGCTCTCAGGGCTAATACCAGGTCACCCTGCAGGAAGGAGCGGGGGAGAACCTTCTTATTGAAAGATCGAGCCATTCTGCTCTGATGCCTCTCCAAGTTGTGCAAAGCGCACAGTCTATTATCATCCAGTGCTTCCAACTCGACTAGACGGGCTTCAGAAGCTCTGTCTGGCGCTTGCTGGTCGTAGAACGCAGTGCGCAAGGACGGTAACTGGATCTCGATGGGCAGGACGGCCTCAGCTCCATACACCAGGGAATAAGGGGTCATCTGGGTGGAATTGAGAGTCGTCGTCCGATAAGCCCAGAGGGCGTTGGGGAGCTTGTCCGGCCAACTCTTCTTGTTCTGACCAACCATCTTTTGTAGAATGTTAGAGAGGGTCTTGTTAAACGCCTCAATCTGCCCATTCTCCTGCGCATGATAGCGAGATGTATGGTTCGAGCGAATGTTGTACTTGGCGTACAACTTCTTCAACTCGGCTGCTCGGAAATTGGCTCCGTTATCCGTGAGGATAGCGTGAGGCACTCCAAATCGATGAATGATGTTGGAGGTCACGAAGTCAGCGATCGAACAGGATTTGACCTCTCTGAGCGGAATCGCCTCTGCCCATTTGGAGAAGAAGTCTGTGGCGGTCAGAATGAACCGGCACTGGCGAGCCGTCACCGGCGGGTAAGGTCCCACAACGTCCATCCCCCAGACTGCAAAGGGCCAAGAATACCTGGTGGTATGGAGAGGCTCCGGCAGCCGATGCACAAAGTTCGCATGAACCTGGCACGCATGGAACCTCCTGGCATACTCGATGCAGTCATGGATCATGGAGGGCCAGAAGTATCCCAACCTCCGAATCTGGTGGGACAGCTTCGGCCCAGTCTGATGGGCACCGCATGAACCAACATGAACCTCTTGCATGACTCGTGGGATCTCAACTCCTTGAAGGCAACGGAGGAGAACACCATCAAATCCGCGCCTATAGAGGATCTGCTCCAGGCCGGGACTGCTCTGGAGGACAAACTGCGATGCGCGGCGTCGAACTCACTCGCGCTCGGCCCGATCTGACGGGAGAATGCCATGTTGGAGGTACTGAACCAAAGGCGCCCTCCAATCAGGGGCTGGTTCGACTGCCATATCTGGGGTACTCGGGGCTCCGGGCATAGGGGCAACCGTGGTGAGATTACTTACCGACAAGCCGCGATCTCCCTCTGGGATAACGGGAGCGATGAGCCTGCGGTGCGTCACGTGGACGATCAGGTTATCCTGTTTAGGCTCTGCAAGTGACGCAGCAAGGCTGGCCAAAGCATCTGCTCGACCGTTCTGCGACTGGGGAATATGGACAATTTCTGGCCGAGAAGGGAACTGGGCCATCAGAAGGAGGGTGCACTCCAGCAATGGCACAAGTTCCGGCTTCCTGAAAACATAGTCGCCATTGATCTGCTTAACGACCAACTCTGAGTCCCCTTTCACACACAGATGGGGCAAGTCGATCTCGAGAGCCAACTCGAGGCCAGTGATGAGGGCATGGTATTCCGCCTCATTGTTGGTACAGCCCTCTGACAACAGGAAAGAGTATGGCAGCACAGCTTGCTCCAGGGTAATGAAGATGATACCCAAGCCCACTCTGTTGAGCTTAGGATTATCGAGCCCTCTACCGGTGGGGCTCCGGGAGGCAGCGTCAAAGTGCATCTGCCAGCATGGACCGGCATGATCGACCGAGAGAATAACCTCATCGGGGAAACCTAGATCCAGCGGCTGATCCGCGGAGGTCGGGTGAGCAGCCAGAAATTCTGCCAATGCTTGCCCTTTGATGGCCTTTTGAGACACATACCTGATGTCGAACTGCTGGAGAATCACAGCCCACCGCGCTAGACGGCCAGTCAACATAGGCCGACCCAGGATATATTTCAACGGGTCTACCCGAGAAACCAACTGTACCTCATGGTGCTGCAAGTAGTGCCACAGTTTTTGTACGGCAAATACGAACGCCAGGCAGCTCTTCTCGATGGGGGAATACCTAACTTCCGCATCGAGGAGCATGTGACTGAGGTAATAGAGGCTATTCTCTGTTCCCTCATTGTTCTTCTGGGCGAGAAGGGCACCAAGGGACCGTTCCAGGGCAGTCACATAAAGGACCAGCGGCTTCCCGGATACAGGCGGCATCAGAACCGGAGGTTGAGGCAGGTACTGCTTGATCTCCTCAAAAGCGGTCTGAAACTCTTTATCCCATACATAGGTGGCACCTTTCTTCATGAGCCGAGAAAAGGGCTTACACTTGCCGGCCAGATTCGCGATGAATCGGCGTATATAGGCTAAGTGGCCTTGGAACCCTTGCAGTTTCCGGAGGTTACCTGGGGGAGGAATCTGGCTAATCGCCCTGATCTTCTCCGGGTCGATCTCAATACCCCGGTACCTTACCACAAAGCCAAGAAACTTCCCGGAGGTGACCCCAAAGGCACACTTCAACGGGTTCATCTTCAGGCAGTGAGACCGGAGGAAGCCGAACACTTTCTCAAGATCTTTGAGATGGTCCTGACGCTGGCACGATTTAACCACCAAGTCGTCGACGTAGCATTCCACCAGTGTGCCGAGGATTGGCTTGAATATGCGGTGCATCGCCCGTTGATAAGTGGCACCTGCATTCTTCAGGCCGAAGGGCATGACCTGGTAACAAAAGATACCTTGGGGGGGCCTGAAGGCAGTGAACTCCTCATCCTCAGGGGACATCCGGATTTGGTTATATCCGGAGTATCCATCCATAAAGGAGAGGGCTTGGAACCCTGCCATGGCGTCAATCAACAAATCTATCACTGGAAGGGGAAAATCATCCTTCGGACAGTGGCGGTTGAGATCGCGGAAGTCGATGCAGACTCTGATCTGCCCGTTCTTCTTCCTGACCGGCACAATGTTGGCCAGCCATTTGGGGTACTGAACTTCCCTCACGAAGTTGGCTTTGATAAGCTTGTCAACTTCGGCCTCAACCATGGCACCGTGGGATGGGTGCATCTTCCTGGGAGGCTTCTTGAACCCACGATGGTTCGCCGGGAGACCAAGGCGGTGGACGGCTACCTGAGGATCTAGCCCCGGCATCTCGTCATAGCCCTAAGCGAACACATCACAGTGCTGTTGTACCTCTCAAACCCCTCGAGGTTTAATTTTCATGATCACAATCACCCTCTTATGTTTCTAATCTTGTTTTAAGTGTTTGTGTTGATAGGCAAAAGTTTTCCAAGGAATTGGGCCAAGAAGGAATGAAAATGAACTGAGTTTCAGTCCACCGGCCAACCAGTGGAAGACCACCGGCCAGCCAATGGTGGCCTGGACAGAAGGAATTCCTTTGTCCAGACCACCGGCCAACCGGTGGCCAAGCACCGGCCAGCCGGTGGCATCCAGACAGAACAGGATGAGCTACTGCCTCAGCACCGGCCAGCCGGTGGCCTCAGCACCGGTCAGCCGGTGGCACCTGCACAGAATGGCAAGCTACTGTCTTGCCACCGGCCAACCGGTGGCCTCACCACCGGCCAGCCGATGGAGTCTGGACAGAAGCATCCTCCCAAATCCAAGGCACCGGCCAGCCGATGGAGCTGTACCGTCCAGCCGGTAGCCCAGTCAAACTAGCCGTTGGCTTTGACCAGTCAACCCTCTTTTGGCCTCCAACAGCTCCGAGGCCTTTTCCAACGGCTCCGAAGACTCCCCAAGGGTTCCATGCCTATAAATAAAGGCCAAGGAAGCCCCGGACATCAACTGGATCATATACCAAGTGCTCGGACACCTTGTTGATCATTTGGCGTACCTCCGGCGCATTCCTCCAAGGGAACCCCAATAGCTCCAACTCAATTCCACATCCAAGGAGCTCCATCATAGAAGCTTGGGAGTGCACGTCTTCAACTCCAATCATCCTCCGGCGCCCAAGGCTTCTCCAAATACGGTTTTTCATTGTTTTATTTATTTTGAGCTTAAAATTGGGTTTGTGCCTACAAACCCCAAACTTTTCTCATCCCCTCTTTCTTTTGGGTTTCACATCACCATTAAGGTGTGAAGAGGTTTTCAAGCTTTCCTTTAAATAGCTTGAGACATAGGTGAGCTATCCTTCACCTGTAAGAAGGATAGTGGGTTCTTGCTAAACCATTAAAAGCAAGTGGGTTCTTGCTAAACCAATTCAAAAGCAAGCTGTAATAGTTCCTAGTGCTACCTCAAAGCCTAGTGGGTTTCTTGCTAAAACCATTGAAAAGCAAGTGGTAGGAATCTCTCAACGGTTGAGTTGGGAGCGGAGACGTAGGCCGGGTTTTGGCCGAACTCCGATATCAATTTCTTGTGTGATTGCCTCTTTATTTCCGCTGCACCTTTAACTTTGATTTTAATTTGTTAATCATTTTTTTTAAAGGCAATTCACCCCCCCTCTTGCCATCCTTCCCGTCTTTTTTTCCGCCCAACAATTGGTATCAGAGGGATAATTTGAGTAATACCTTAAACGGTTTCAAATTAAAGATCCTTTGTGATGGCATCTTCCTCTTTCGCCCCCGAGGGCTACTCATTGGGTCGGGCTCCATTTTTTGATGGGACCGACTATAATTATTGGAAAACCCGCATGACTACCTTTCTTAGAAGCATAGGATATCCTATTTACAAAATTGTCATGCAAGGTTATTCTTTGTGTTCCCCCGACGAATCCAAATGGACCCCCGCTGATATTAAGAATTTTGAGCTTGATGGCAAAGCCATGAATGCTCTTCATTGCGGGTTAGATAGGAATGAATTCAACCGAGTTTCCACTTGCACCTCATCTCATGAAATTTGGAAACTATTGGAAGTGACCCATGAGGGCACTAACAAAGTTAAGGATACTCGGTTAGACATGTATAGACAAGATTTTGAAAGCTTTTCCATGCATCCGAATGAATCCATTTCCGATATGTTTACTCGCTTTACTGACGTGTGCAATGGTAGAAAATCTCTTGGTGATGATGTTTCAGCTGAAGCAATGGTCAAGAAGATTCTATGGGTCCTTCCGAGCTCATGAGCACCTAAAGTGACGGCAATCCAAGAAGCTAAGGATGTAAAGAACATGCCAGTCGAGGAGCTCATCGGATCCCTAATGACGTACGAGATCACGATGAGGAGGCAAGCTCAAAAGGAGGGCACACCAATCAAGACACCAAAGAACATTGCCCTCAAGGTTCAAAAAGAAGTAAGCTCCTCCTCATCATCCTCATCTTCCTCATCTACTTCATCTTCAAACGGCGACTCGGAAATGGAGAATCTCGCCCGCCAAATGCACAAGTTTATGAAGAAGCACAAGAAGAAGAAATACCGCAAGCACCGAAAGCAAGAACCCACCGAAAAATCCGAGCCCAAGGTGAAATGCTACGGGTGTGGCCAAAAAGGGCATTACAAGCCCGATTGCCCACTCAACAAAAAACGGGCCACGCCAAAGGAAAAAGGAAAGAAAAAGGTCCTCAAGGAGACATGGAGTGACACCTCATCATCCTCCTCCTCCTCCTCCTCAAGCGACCAAGGTACAAAATGCCTAATGGCAAAACATGAGGTATCTTCCTCCTCTTCCTCCTCTTTCTCCTCTAGTTCTTCTAATTCATTTAATCATTTATCATATGAAGAACTCCAACATGCTAGAGACCAATTAGAAAATGGTTTTCATGAACTCTCTTCAAAATTTGTTGCTTTAAAAAAGAATTTCAAAAAGCTTTCCTCCGAAAAAGACCAACTTCTCAAAGAGAAGGAGGAACTCTCCCTAAAAATCCAAAATTTTCCCAATGTTGATTCTTTGGAATCAACCATCAAGGATCTTAGAGAAACTCTAGCCAAGTTCACCCAAGGGGAACAAAATTTGAACAATTTACTTGGTTCCCAACGCATTTCCCGAACCACCCAAGGGATTGGCTATTCCAAGCAAGCTTCCTCCTCCCATGCTCCAACTGTTTTTGTAAGGGGGAGCTCTTGTTATAAATTTTGTAACTATTGTAAAAAACCCGGGCACATGATATATGAATGTAATTGCAAAAACGCACGGTATGGTAGGCCCAAATCGATTTTTTTATTCGGATGAATTCTATAGGAGAAGACCCGCTACAAGGCAAGTGTGGATTGAAAAATCCCTCTTAGCGAGTCTCTCCGGGCCTAAAATTGTCTCTTTTCAAAATCCCTCTCCCCGGTGACTTTTTGTTTTTATTTAGGGGGAGTTAGGTTTGTTTAATCTTTTTGTTTCAATTCAAACTTTCAATTTCAAATTAAGCCCTTTTGATTTCAATTTCAAAATTTTCGATTCCAACTTTCAATTTCAACACTTGGTATCAAAATTTTCATTTCAAAATATTCAATTCAAATTTTTCATTCAAAACTTTCAGTTCAAACTGTTATTCAAATTTTTCAATTCAATTTTCAAAAATTCCAATTGATCTTGATTTTAAATTATCCCTCAATCAAGTTTTATGCCCCATGCTATTTTGATAATCACAAAGGGGGAGAAATTCTTGATTGATTGGGGGAAAAATCTTTTAAAGCATGCCTCTCATTTTAAGTCTTTTACATTGTTTGTTTCGATGATTGTGATCATCAAAATAGGGGGAGATTGTTGTACCTCTCAAACCCCTCGAGGTTTAATTTTCATGATCACAATCACCCTCTTATGTTTCTAATCTTGTTTTAAGTGTTTGTGTTGATAGGAAAAAGTTTTCCAAGGAATTGGGCCAAGAAGGAATGAAAATGAACTGAGTTTCAGTCCACCGGCCAACCAGTGGAAGACCACCGGCCAGCCGATGGTGGCCTGGACAGAAGGCATTCCTTTGTCCAGACCACCGGCCAACCGGTGGCCAAGCACCGGCCAGCCGGTGGCATCCAGACAGAACAGGATGAGCTACTGCCTCAGCACCGGCCAGCCGGTGGCCTCAGCACCGGTCAGCCGGTGGCACCTGCACAGAATGGCAAGCTACTGTCTTGCCACCCGGCCAACCGGTGGCCTCACCACCGGCCAGCCGGTGGAGTCTGGACAGAAGCATCCTCCCAAATCCAAGGCACCGGCCAGCCGGTGGAGCTGTACCGGCCAGCCGGTAGCCCAGTCAAACTAGCCGTTGGCTTTGACCAGTCAACCCTCTTTTGGCCTCCAACGGCTCCGAGGCCTTTTCCAACGGCTCCGAAGACTCCCCAAGGGTTCCATGCCTATAAATAAAGGCCAAGGAAGCCCCGGACATCAATCGGATCATATACCAAGCGCTCGGACACCTTGTTGATCATTTGGCGTACCTCCGGCGCATTCCTCCAAGGGAACCCCAATAGCTCCAACTCAATTCCACATCCAAGGAGCTCCATCATAGAAGCTTGGGAGTGCACGTCTTCAACTCCAATCATCCTCCGGCGCCCAAGGATTCTCCAAATATGGTTTTTCATTGTTTTATTTATTTTGAGCTTAAAATTGGGTTTGTGCCTACAAACCCCAAACTTTTATCATCCCCTCTTTCTTTTGGGTTTCACATCACCATTAAGGTGTGAAGAGGTTGTCAAGCTTTCCTTTAAATAGCTTGAGACATAGGTGAGCTATCCTTCACCTGTAAGAAGGATAGTGGGTTCTTGCTAAACCATTAAAAGCAAGTGGGTTCTTGCTAAACCAATTCAAAAGCAACCTGTAATAGGTCCTAGTGCTACCTCAAAGCCTAGTGGGTTTCTTGCTAAAACCATTGAAAAGCAAGCGGTAGGAATCTCTCAACGGTTGAGTTGGGAGCGGAGACGTAGTCCGGGTTTTGGCCGAACTCCGATATCAATTTCTTGTGTGATTGCCTCTTTATTTCCGCTGCACCTTTAACTTTGATTTTAATTTGTTAATCATTTTTTTTAAAGGCAATTCATCCCCCCTCTTGCCATCCTTCCCGTCTTTTCTTCCGCCCAACAGGTGCTGCCTGAGGAAGTCCACGTACTGCTGCCGCTCCTTAGAGGGCATGGCGGCACTGACCAATGTGGGTCTTGGATCTGCTTCGGTTCTAAGGTTCACTTGTACTAACTCATCGACCGTGGCGGAGACGCCCTCCTCAAAGGCTGGGGGTGCATCTTCCACGTCCTCTCCACTCGGGGAGGGATTGTCCACGGGAGAGACTGCGTTGGAAACTGCATTAGGGCTACCAGATCCTGCTGGGCCGCTGGTGCTGGCACGGGCGGTCGCGGTCATCTCATCAGGAGACTCACAGGCCGTCGAGACCATGGCTACGTCCAACCGATGGATCGGGAGGACGTAAGCGTCATCCAAACTTGCCCAGGGATCACTTGCAACAGCGACAGGCTCAACCTCACCTGCCAGGATCTGCTTGTCCTTGCTCTTGTAATAGTCCGCGTCCAGATAACGGGCTTCACATGAGGCAAAGGGAGAGGCATCTCCCTGAAGCACGCCTACTCGACCGTTAAGGGAGTATTTGAGGCATTGGTGGTATGATGAGGGAACCGCCGCATGAAGGTGGAGCCATGGCCTGCCCATCAATGCGTTATACGCAGTGTCCTGAGAGACTACCATGAATTCGGTGTTGGCAACCAAGTCACCGAACTGGGTCTTCAAGCGTATCTTGCCGACCGGAGTTTGCTCGGTGCGGTCGTACCCCTGGATCCTGAGGTCGGAGGGGATCAAGTCATCCTCAGACAACCCCAATCTCCGGAGCGTTCGAGTTGGAATCAGGTTAATCCCGGACCCCGTGTCGACAAGACAGCGTCGGACTTCAAGGCCATTGAACTGCCCGGTAACATACAACGGACGAATGTGCCCCTGTATAGGAGGGTCTTCATCCTTACCAGAGAACGAGATAACTGCCTGACATTCAGCGTCCTCGATCGTTTCGGCGTGAAAGGCCTCTGCAGCCGCAACCTCTGTCTCAAACTGGAGGGGGCTTTTTAGGGCTTCAGCGAGCGCCTCGCGCATCTCAGGTGACATGCGCAGAGCCTCGAGGATGGAGAGTCTCGCTGGGATGTCAGCCAAGTGCTTCAGGACATCATACTTTTTGGCCAAGCGCGAGCCCCTGGTTGCAGGAGGTTGCTCTGCGGTTGGAAGCATGACGGGCCTTGCCGGTTGGGCCGGCGGCCGACTGGTACTTGGCGCATCTCGCTGTTCATTGGTCGAAGCCCGGGAAGTAGTCACCGTACTGGGGTCAGGAGGCCGGGACGGACTCGTGGCAGGGCGGAGCTTATCGCTACGCGGCTGAGGCGGTTCTGCCTGGTCCCACACCACAAACAGTGGCGGAGGAGAATCCGTCATCCCCAGGTGGGGGGGCAGCGCACGCTGAGCTCGGTCTTGAGCCTGCTGCCTAGTCTCAGTGGCGTGCACGACCTGGCTGGAGGTACCAACTGCTGTCCCCCGGCGACTCCTGTTGTTGCGGCTCCTCCGACGGTGGCGACGACCGGGGACACTAGGGAGGTCCACCTGGTGTTCTTCAACGTCGGGAACTGAAAAGGGATTTACCAGCTCGACGGTATTAACCGAAGCGTACCCAACACTTTCATCAGACGAATCATTCACCACTGGGCGGACCCGGGGAGGGATCCCCATCTCCGGGGGCATGAAATCGCCGAGAGTGCGGGATAGCGGCGGAACTGGCGGGGCGCGCTCTTCCTTCTTGCGCCGCCGCCATTTGCTCTTCTTGGAAGAGGCAGGCTGGGACGACAATGTCGAAGCAGCACCCGCAGATTCTGGGGGCTCAGGCTGATTCAAGCGCGCACGGATGATTCCATGGGCGCGAATGATCGTCTTGCGGGCCATCCAGTTATTATACTTCTGGGATCCGCGGTCGGAGACCAGCTGCCATTCGTCCTCATTGCCGCTATCATCATCTGATCCCATG
Source organism: Viscum album (assembly GCA_963277665.1). Taxonomy (NCBI): domain Eukaryota; kingdom Viridiplantae; phylum Streptophyta; class Magnoliopsida; order Santalales; family Viscaceae; genus Viscum; species Viscum album. The sequence goes on along the minus strand of OY728119.1, from coordinate 1,002,987,428 downwards.
AACACGCCCGCCACTTGTGCTGGAGCTGGGCCCAACCTGATTACATTGTTGTTAATCTGGTCTTGGAGCCAATCCTTAAACACATAGCACCGCTGGATGGTGTGCCCCAGGGCCCGATGGTAAGGGCAGTAGCGGGGGTTATCCGTGAGATGTGCCTCCTCTGGACTCCAACACTCAGGCAGTCGCACAATCCTCTGCTCCAGGGCGCTCCGGAAATAACCGGGGACCTGATCCTCGTGAAATGAGTACGTCAGGTATCGCGGGCCCCTGGGAGCATGGTCTTGACGAGGGGCTGGAGGGGCCTGCCGAGGAGGTGGACCCTGATTATCTCGCCTGGGTTGTGGCGGTACATTACGCGGAGGGGCCGGCCGGTTCTGAGGCTGCCGCTGCTGGGCCGGGAACTGAGCCCGTGGAGGCGGATTCCTGTGAGGCTGTGGAGCTGGCCTCGCCGGCAGCAGCTCCAACGGCCTGGGGGCCTCTATCTGGGCAACAGCAGCGGGCTCAGCCCTGCTGACTCTCCTTGCAGGAATCATAGGGGGCAGCGGGTGTGCCTGACTGGCCTGTTGCAGGGCTTCCTCAAGACGTTGAGCTTTGTCTGAGAAGTCCCTAAACCCTCCGGGGTAATTCTGAGTGATCAAGGAAGGGACCAGCTCGGTCTTGACGTTCCCGACACACATTGTCAGCAACTGCTCCCGAGTCAATGGCATGTCAAGGGAATACGTGAGACCCTTCCATCGGGCGATGAAGTCCGCGACTCGCTCATCAGGCCTCTGCTTGCACTTGAAGAGGTCTGCGATACTCGTCTTCCGGGTCGTGGAACTGAACTGGTAGAGGAACTGTCTACAAAGGTCCTCCCAGCTAGTTATCGACCCGACGGGGAGCTGGCTGTACCAGACAAATGCTGGACCTTCCAGTGTCTGGACAAAGCAGCGAAGCTTAGCGGCCTCTTGCTGCACCGGAGTCCCCAACATAGGGCCGCACCTCGAGTTGAAATGGGCCAAATGCTGTGGCGGATCTCCAGTCCCGTTGAAGGGGGCGAAAGTGGGATTCCCGAATCCCCGAGGCGCCGGCATGTCATCCACCCATGCTGGGTATGGCTTGCCATCCGGTGGGATCGCCACTTGCCGAGTCTCCAAGGCTTCCAAGCGGGCGATGAGTGCCGCCATCGGATCGTCCGGACATGGGTTCCAGTCCTGGCGAGGATCTCTAACCACGAGCGCATTGCATGGCCCTTCAATCGGGTCGTCGACCGGGTCGTCGAACTTGGCAGCTCGTGGGATGGCGGGCGGAGCGGCCCTTGGGGTAGCGGGAGGAATCCGAGCGGGGTCTCTTAGGTAGTCACGCCGCTCGGGAGGGTGTGGTGAAACATACCACACCCTCTTGCCATAGGCAATGGCCTCTCCCCTGTCGGCGAACACGGCGTAATCACGGTTGCCTGGGAGAGCCTCGTCGAGGAGCGGTTGTTCCTGTCCCTGCTGTCCTGGCCTAGGATCACCGTAGTCAGGCCGCTGCTCTGCAGCGTGCTCGGCGAGGAGCTGGTCAACCAGCATCTTCTGCTCGGCGAGCTGTTGACGTAGCATAGCCTTCTCGGGATCCTCCTCTGCCCTCTGCGTGGAGGCAGATGGGTCGGCGGGCTTTACAGCCCCGCCGTTCTCTTTACCTTTGCTGACGTTTCGGCTCAACGTCAGTGCTTCAGTGGGTGTGGGGAGACCCAAGAGGTTCCTCTGGTGACGAGTAACTCTCACCGATAGATCCGACAACGGCTTGTCTTCGGTGGGAGAGCCCCCGTCGAGAAGTTCCAAACCGTTCCCCTCCCCCGACAGGTCAGCCATATTGACCGTTTCCGTCCCTGGGGATGTACCCTCAGGGCCACCCAGTGAATCGGGCTGTCGGCGAATCGCACTGAAGCGTAGGGAAGCGTACTGCCCCCATCCACAGATATACACGTGGGGGGTGGCTCCCTCGATAACCTTGCGGAGTACTTGAAAACACTCAACGCATCGTTGTTGGAGGGCCTCGTGGTGCCCAAATGACCCGGGGTGCCGAACCGCGGGGAGCGTGGCCAGGTCAATTTGACGGCACTGCTCACCAATATCCTACAGGTGCGCTTGACTCCCGGGATATGGCATTTTCAGGCAGTGAAGACGGGAGTGAGTCTCCCGGAGTGTTCGGCGGAAGCATTCGAAATCATCCGGGGTGAGTGATTCGGGGGCATCAAAGTCCGGTCCTGCGACTGGCCAAAACTTCTCAGGGAAGTGGCCCTCTGCAAGGACGGTCCAGAAGCTCCACGACTCAAACTCGGGACCCAGGTCTCCTCGGTCCTCTTCAACGACTGGGAATGGACGGGGAACCGGCAGTGGTGCCGAGGTGGGCCGCCGGGCAGACGGGCTGGCCGGCGGTGAATACGGCGAGCAGGCCGATTGGCCTCCATATCCCGGGCCGCCCCCTGAGGGTGGCGGTGCCCCGGCTACCACATCACGATAGGACGGGCCGGCGAGCGAACATCCTGCCGTAGCGTCGGTGCTCGACGAGGGTGCACTAGATCGTGGTTCGACCGTCGGTCCCCAGAAAAAGTCTCCGGGTTCTCCGATCGAGGCAGAAGGTGCTTCCGGAGGGGCCGATACCAACCGCAAGCTTGGCCCTTGGGGGTCTACCAGGCCTTCGCAACTCCGGATATACCTTCAGAGAGAAGCGGGGATCGTATCGATCTCGCTCTCGGGAAGTACGAGGCTGACGTGCCACATTCCTACCCCTGCCCCTAACTGGCGGGATCGGGGGGAGGGCTCCGTCGCCGAATCATACTCCGCCTCTGTATCAGAGAAACGAACCGGTCGGATCTCTGTCCGGAATTCCGTAACATTCTTCCCTCGACGTCGACGCCTCGCCCTCCTGCCCCTGGGTGGTTCTTCGGGGCATGGCTGATCTCTATCCTGGCGTCCTCCGGCCGCACCGGTGTTGGGGACAAGAGGACTGGAAACCAAGGTGCGAGGAGCACCGAGACAGATATCAAAGGGGACGCGGGAAGAGATGATTCCGGGCGGGCCTCCGGGCCGAGATCGGAAGGTGGGATGACCCATACCTCTTGGATCGGCCACACGGAGTAGCCCCTGTTGGCGAATAGCGCTACCGCGAGGTGGTCCGCAGTGGCTATTGCCTGTACCAGCAACCGGGAGAGTCAACCCAACCTACCTTTGGGGCGGTCGGGGCCTCGATCCAGGTCGGGCATAGAAGTGCCCCTGCTCAGGATGCGCAGGGGCCTGGTGACTGGAGCCAGCAGTGGCTTGAGCCAACGCGGCCGCTGTTGCTAGGGCCCCAAGGTGGGAATCCTCTTCCACTCGTGCCCGACGTTGGCGTCGAGACAGACGAGTCGGGATGAGCGGCACAGGCAGGTGGAGAGCCTGTTCTTCGACTTGAGAGGCCTGGCGGCGATGTCGTCGTGGCCTGACAGGAGCCCTTATCGCGGATCCCTGGAGCGAATCTCGAATAGGGTGGTCCCGGACATCTTCCACCTCGTCCGCATAGGGGAAGGAGTTGTCGGAGCGCTCCGGGGATAATCTCCCAAAGCGGTTGGACGTCGAGGTAGGCAGCGGTGCCTCCCTGCGCGGCCCTCGGGGGCGGCGTTGGTGGTGAGGTGCAGCTCCCTCAAGGTCTAGGCGAGCCATGTCCCTGGTGGGGATGACTCCCTCTTCCTCATACCTCCGCACCAAGTTATTGATCACCCTTCTCTGGATGACCTCCGAGGGGGAGAGAGGGCGTGGTTGCCCCGCAGCTGCGGCTTCTGGGACGGCTGTGGAACGGGCGGGACCGCGCGGAGTAGCCACGTCGGTGTTTCCCCTACCCCTGCGCCAGTGGGTGGGTGGCGATCGGGCACTGGATTGGGCGACTTGATTCCTGAAAGAAGGGAGAAAAACCCATTAACACTGACAGGAAAAGGAATCGACAACCAACCATTAGTGCCACGACGCCTTCCGTGGGGGGAACCCAGGCCATCGACGTCGTGAGACGGAGTGCCCGATTTCCCTTCCCCAGCCCCTGGCGGGTTCCGTGCCCCAGTGTTGAATGCTTGGCCGGGCAACATGCTGGTCTTCCGACACCTCCGAAAGCCATCGGTCTTCGTATTGAGGAGAAGAGATTCACGTCGGGTTCACCATTTTTCTGTTTCGGTGCGGATGTGCGTCGAGTTTCTGTTCCGACGCTGTTCCGCCAGGGCGCGTTCGCGCGTGCACCCGTTGACCCGAGGGGATGGGCGCGCGGCTTGTGGCCCCGCAGTCCCGCTTTCCAAAGGCGGGCGGCATCCGTCCCTTGTTCAGGGGCGTCTGCTCCTTGATCGAAACCGGGATGATGGGATGTCGGCTCCTCCTTCCGTGGACGTCTCCTCGGGACTCGTCGCCTAATCCGGGTCTCCCTCATAGATTTAAGACATGCTCATGAATCTCGTTCCCGGCGCCATGTCTCCATGGACACCGGTTAATTACGCTGCTTCCGCCCGGACGCTCCAAGGTGTCTGGTCGGGGCAGCAACCTGCGGTAAGGAGACTGGGTAGCTCTGGGTGTTGGGGGCGTGTCTTAACACTGCGACTCTGCATGTCTGCCTTCCGTCCCTAATAGGGATTCTCGAAGGCGTGATGGCCTGAGGCATCCCGTGCTGGGTGCGGGGAACTGTGTTACCTGAGGTTTTCCTCAGCTTCCCATGTTTAACACGGGGTATGCCGCGAGTTTATCGTCCAGCGGGGACGACATCGGACTGATCAACACGAGAAGTGGATCAGATGACAGAACCCCTTGCGGGGAACCTCCGATGCTGGGGCCAGCACATGGGCGGCTTCCCGAGTGAAGTGGAGTGGAATGAAATGGCATGACCCCACCGGGATGTGGCGGCCCGGGTAAGGATCAGGGTGGATGATGGAGTGAAGAGCTTGGACCCTGTAGAGGCTTCCTACGTACCGCGCGTTAGCGCGGATCAAAGTCAACGTAGTTCGGATATACAGTTTAACGTCATGCTGGACGTCGGCAAGCCGACTCACGAAGAGGTCGAGGTCGCCGGGCGGAGGATTGAACCGAACCACCTCGCACAGAGGGGGATGGAACGGCCGGGTGGATCACAGTTTCACGTCATGCTGGACGCTGAAAGAAGAAAAAGGCAGTGGGGAAGCACAATGGAGATACACATGTGCAGTCTCCCACAATGGCGGATTCATAGGTGAATCGACGCAAGTGTGAACCCGGGAGGGGTCCACTGATGGACGAACCGACGTAAATACGACCGGGACGACCAGGTGGTGGGCTTGAACCTCGGAGAGGCTTCCTACGTACCCTGTTTAGGAGACAGGGATCAAAGTCCACGTAGTTCGTTCTGTTTGTAACACTCTACCCCCGTGGGCGAAGGCCACTCCAATCCCGACATCCCTGCAGAGACGAGCGGGTGGGGGCCACATCCAAACCGGGAGGGGGACCCTGCGTGCGAGGCACGGGATCGGGTGAAGCATACAGTTTAACGTCTTGCCGGAAGAAGTACAGTTTAACGTTGTGTGTTGAGGACGAAGCGGATGGTTTAACGTCTTGCCGGACGAAGTACAGTTTAACGTCGTGTGTTGAGGACGAAGCGGACGGTTTAACGTCTTGCCGGACGAAGTACAGTTTAACGTCGTGTGTTGAGGACGAAGCGGACGGTTTAACGTCTTGCCGGACGAAGTACAATTTAACGTCGTGTGTTGAGGACGCAGATGCTTGGCAGTTTAACGTCTTTTCACACAGACGAGGTACAATTTAACATCGTGCGGGACATATTACAGTTTAACGTCGTGCAAGACGAATGGTGTACAGTTTAACGTCTTGTAGCTAGGACGAGGTGCAGTTTAGCGTCATGCAGGACGAATGCTGGACTGTTTAACGTCTTGTAGCTCGGACGATGGAGGCTAGGCAGTTTAGCGTCGTGCAGCTTGGACGTATGCTGAACAGTTTAATGTCTTGTAGCTCGGACGAAGTGCAGTTTAACATCGTGCGGGACGTAGAAGCCGCCGATAGGCCCGTGTCACTTCGCGCGAGCCTGGAGGGCCGCACGGGAAGACAACGCACGGTGCGGGCACCCGGGATGAGGGTCATCGGGCGCCACGAAGGCGGGTACCCAAAGGGGGTCAAAGGGGGCGACCCTGGCGGTTTGCGCGCAAAAGAGGAGCTTTGCGCGCAATACCGCGGGTCGGCGTGCAAATGGGCGGGCTAGCGCACAATTGGGCCAGCGCTTTGCCCGCGGATGATTGAGATTGCACGCACCGGGCTTCGGATAGCGCGCGGGGGCAACGACTCATTCTTTACTGAACGACCACTTTGAGAAAAAAGGGGGGGTGCGCGCAATCGGGCCGGATTGCGCGCACCCCGGGGGAAATTGCGCGCAAGAGGCTTCTTTTGCGCGCGAATGCCTTTGGGTGAAGATTTATTCAAAGGAAAGGAGCCAAAGGGATTGCGCGCGAAGGCGAACCCCAAGGCTTTCTTGCGCAAAAGAAAGACGGTTACCTGAAGATCGACATTGTGCGCGGAAGGGGTTGGATTGCGCGCACGAGAGACCTTTCGACTTCCAGCAACCTTCAAAACGTCGGGGGTCGCCTCATATTTATAGGCAACCCCGGGTGCGGAATCCAGTTCGCGGGCGCGGAATTCTCTTCGCGGGCGCGGAATAGGCCCCGGCGCGCAAGAGAGTCGCGCGGGCCACGAGCGCGCAAAATTGCGCGCCGGCCCAGCGCATTGCGCGCATCCCGGGTGGTTTGCGCGCGGCACTACAACTTTGCTCGCGGGCCTCCAAAATTCCGCGCAAGGCTTCCGGGCCCTCCGAAACGGGCTTCCGACTCCAAATATGACCTCGATTCCCGCATCCGGAGCTTCGTTTGGGAACAACGAACTTTTCCGGCGTCTACAGGGTGTAGAATGAAAATAAAACAAAAGAGCTCGTGGAAGGATGTTACATCATTTTCGGGTAACTCCTTTTGGTATACACTAAAGGGATTAATTGGTCGGATTTATGAAAAAAGGAAACTTATATAATGAATTTAGGGATTTTGGGAGGTTATTTGGGTAGGTTTTGGAAGATCCAAAATTTATTTAGAGGTGTAAAGATGTGGGGGGAAGAGAGGAGGCCTTTTATAAGAAATGAAAGGGATACATTGGGTATTCTTGAAAAGAATTGTGTGCTCCCCAAATTTTACTTGTCACACATGGGTTAAAAATAGACCATTATAGATCTTTATAGGTGTAATGGACTAAATATATCCATAAAATAAATTTCATACAAGTGTATGGTTATTTTTACTCCAACCATTCTATGTTAGTCATTAATTAAGACCATTTTTACCTTAATCACTATAAATAATTTTAATTACCTTCACTAATATTTTTTGTCAAAAACTAAGTTGAAATTATTAGAAACAAGAAATTTTTATTATTCCAAATATTGGATCCATTTTTTTAAATTATAACCACATAATTTGCCTAAATTTAATTAAAACTAATCTTACGGACAAGATGAGATGATGGGTTTTTAATGTGAAAAGGTCCAAAAGTTTGAAATGTTTTTATATCCAACTTCAAGGTTAAATTGTCTAAAATTACCTAAATTGGATTAAATGATGTATATTTTGTCTAATTATACTTTAAAACCAAATAAAAATATAATTTAACTATATAAATAAATTAGATGAAAAAACTATTTTGAATTAAAATTTTGTATTTTTCACCATTCATCAAAAAATGAAACTTCTTTGAAAAATACCAAAAATTAACCCAAAGTCAATTTTTCTATTTCTATTTCAAAAATATTGTTTAAAAAATATAAGGATTCAAAATTTGGATTTAAAATGGGTTCCCCATTAAAATCCAGTAAAATTACCTTGTAAAAAAATACTTCTTTGTTATTTATAAAATTGGATTTATTCTTATCTTATACCTATAAAATATATTGGATGAGTATCTAAAAAGATTAATTGAATATATAATATAAAAATTTTATTTAAAAATTCATCAAAATTGGTTTGTTTAATTATATTGAGATAAAATGTTATTTTTATGTAGAAAAGTAGTTTTATTAGAAAAAAATTTCTTTATTCTAAAAAAGTTCATACTTTCATTTATAACTAATTGATAACCAAAGGATTCATTATATATATATATATGTGTAAACCATATTTTCATAATTTAGTAAACCTCATTCATATATTCCATTCTAATGGCTAGGTGATAATTGTAATAATATTTTAACAATAATATTAATAGTATATTTTAGTTTAGGAAAAATTTGTCCAACGTCTAACACAAGCTATTGAAGGGACTCATTATTGTGTATAAAAAAAGCCAAAAATAGTGTTACATGTACCAAAATCTAATCTATGTGTTGTTTTTCATGTAAGGTTAAATTGTTGTTGTGTATAACGCAAGCCAAACTTAGTATTTTCATATAACAAAATCTATATTCAGTGCTGAAAATATAGAAAAGAATAAATTAATTTGATTTTTTTAAAAAAAATATCATGGTGATACAAAAAATATCATCAGTGTGGGATTCGCTTTGAAACTCCCAGATTTTTTGTTGAGTTGTTTAAGAATGAGGTAGTATTTATGGTTGGAAATCATGATAAGTATGAGATCAAAGATCCCTCTTATTGTGGACATGATCAAGGAATCACTTAAGAATTAAAGCATACTACTGCTAATAAGGGTAGTGGGTTGAAAAAACAGGTCATAAATAAGACTCTAGATACTTTTCGGGTGAAAAATGTTTATTTGGTTAACATCCATGAACATTATTTGGTCATGGTGGAGCCTCACTTGGCTTCTCCCTTTGCATTTCCCATTAGAAGTGACAGTGTATGTATTCAATCTCTAAAGGATACCATCAATCATGTTAATAAAAATAAGGATAGAACTCCTTCTATTGCAGTAGTTGGTGAAAGTAATGCTGATGAAAAATTAGTGACCTTTGAGGTAGTGGGTAGGGAGATGTTTTCTAGAAATGACTTGGTTCCTAGTTCTAGATAAAATTCCAGGATAAAAGATTCAATCAATAAATCTGTGGTTCCCATAACCAATGATTTTTCTCCAATTGATACTAACCCATATACCCATATTCTGAATGACCATACCATTTGAGTAATGTGTATGTTTAGAAGGATATAATTTCATCTTAAATGAGGTATTTTCATCACATAATTACCCCCATGAAAATGGATGGGGTAGTGTCCAAAGATATGGGTGCAACGGAATCTGATGATTAATCTTCAGAAAGACATGATCCCTAGAAAAGAGAAAAGACATGGAATCAAGGTTTGAATCCACAAGTAAGAGGAAATTATCATTTTTAGGGTTGGTGAGGCATGATTTGTACATGATGTCGTGTTTTTGACATTGACATTTAGTGCTATGTGTTTTTGGGTTTGGTTGTTTGTGTCTTTTAGAACTTCTTTGGTATCTTTTGAATAGGGATGTTCGTCCTTATCTATCCCCATATCCCATTTGTAAATTTATATGTTAAAAATTGGGATAGGTTATCTAAGAAATATCCTATTTTTTTATAAAATCATTGATAAAGAGTGGTTTTATCATAGTGCACAGATTCTCCTCACACTCCTCCTTGGTCTTGGATATTATTAGAATACCATCTATAAATACTACCAAAAATTTTATGAGGTAATCTTTTATGAGTCTATAAATATAGTCTAGGAATAGTTTTTGAGCATTATTGAGTCCTAAAGGCATTACTATGAACTCATAGTGCCTGTACCTTGTACAAAAATCAATCTTGGAGATATCCTCCTTATTCACCCCAACATGACAATATCCTGACCACAAATCCACCATAGAGAAGTATTTTCCTCCACATAGCTGATTGAATTAGTCATCCATCCTTCAAATAGGATAATTTTTCTTTATTGTTATCTTTTTGAGATCATGATAATAAATGAAAAGGTGCATTTACCTATCCTTCTTCTTGACAAAGAGGACTGGTGCACTCCATGTTGAAACACTTGGGTGTATGAACCCTTTATCCAAATTATCTTGTAATTTTTTTCTTCAACTCCAAAATTTACTCAACATCCATTCTATAAGGAGTCTTGGATAATGGTAACGCACTAGGTATAAGCTCAATTGGAAATTGAACCTCTCAGCTAGTAGGAAGACTGGGCAATTCTTCAGGAAACACATCAGCATATTCCCTCATAATGAGAATGTTTTTATGGATGATTATTTCCATAGACTCAATAATTTGAGATAGATATTCTTTCTCATAGGGAAATAATTTCCATAATTAAGATTTTGGTTCTAAATAATATTCATCCTCATCCTATCACTTATAAAGAATCAGGAGTCAATTTCAAATATAGAGAGTGATTTCCTTCTCATGAAAATTTATGTTGGATCTATTCAGGGAAATAAAATTCATACCTGAAATTACATAAAATCACACAAAAGGGAGTATGAAAAGTTTTTCTAGGAAGTTAATCTCACAAATTTCCATAGGGGATGAGTTATATACTTAGGATGTAATAATTTCCCCATTTTCTATTTTCAATTACAACTCTACTTCTATGCATTGTGGTGGTGTTTGAATAGTTCTACTAAACTTTCATGATATGAAGGAATGAATTGAGTCATAATAAAAAGTATGATTTATTTTATTGAATGAATAACTAGATTACCTATCACAACATTATTATCGGGATACACCTTAGCAGTTGTGATGGAAAAATATCTCTCTTACTACCTTGTAGGTTGTTGGTTGCCTCATAAAACCATTGGCTTAGTGCATTGGTTTGAAAGTGCTCGGGTTCCTTGAATACGTTGTAATGAACAATGAGTTAAGGGATTACTAATGTATTCCTTTCCTCCATCACATTTGTGGGTTTCTCCTATCAAAAATCTCTAGCTATGCTCCCTTACTTACCACACCTAAAGCATCTCCTCACCCCCTTAATAAATTTCTAGGGTGCTTCTTTCCACACCTTTGACAAGTGGGATGTTGAAATTTATTGGCATTGTTAGATTTATCCATTGGAGTTATATAATTAAAATTTAATTTCTTATTCTTATACCTATGGTACCCTTGATATTCTCTAATCTATATGTTTACTTTGAGGGAATATCATATAGTTTCTTCATAGTGATCAATGTATTAGAACAACATGGATTTTCATAGACTAGGTTTTAGATCACCAAATAAGTGGTCAACCTTTAATTCTAGGGTAACAAAAAATCTAGAGGAATATCATACAAGTAATGTGAAGTTTTCCTCATATGAACTAATAGAGTCATCATCTTTTTTTTCTTGAGGGAAAAGAAATACCTTTCCATTTTAAATCGGAAATTGCAAGGAAAATACTTATCAATTTTTTTCTGAGTTCCTTCCAACCCATCACTTTGATCTGTTCCTCAGGTTTCATATTTTTTATAAATGTCCACCACTGATCAATTTCTACCTTCATATGATAAACAACCAGTATAACCTTATCTTTATGATAACATTGAAGGATAGAGAAGATCTTCTCAACGGATTTGATCCATTGTTCTGCGATTAAGGGATTAGACAATCCATTTAAATTTAAAGGCCTTTGTCACATAAAGATCTCAATTGTAGATTTTTCATTATTAAGGGTATTTGGTCACTCTTCCTGATCCATGTTTTTATTCAGAACCTAAGTCAGCTAAGTTAGTATCATTATAAATTTCATAATTCCCGCTCCCATTGGGTTGGACATCTCATTCGGGGAATTCATTACATTTACCATCGCATTGATTGTTTACTAGATCCCTCATTTTTTGACCATTGGATAGAGTAAAAGAAAAATAAGGGATGATTTTTTTTAAACTATTAATCATTTAAAGGGGAATCCAATTAAATTAAGTGGATAACTTATAAATTAAATTTATTTCCTTAACTTATGAATTCATAGGCTTCAAATCTATGTTAACCATGATTTATTTCATAACATATATTATTATGGGTATTTTTTTGTTACATTAATAGTGGATTGTAATGATCTTATGAATTTACCAAATCATATCCCCAAGGAGTGTCAAACTAGGTGTGAATAAAGAATCATTGTCATGAAACAGTTCTTAGTTGAGTCTAACTCAACGCATTGTTTTTAGGTTTTACCCCTATGTATATCTATTCCAGATTCACATCCAATTATAGTATATAGAAAATTAGGTATTTTCTTGATAAACTACTTAATATGTACTTACCTAAATTTAGGGATGTTTTCATATACTTATTTTTATCCCAAATTCTTTATCTATGTTTTTCTAATCTTAATCCCAAAAATACCGAAACTTTTCCTTTGATACTGACTCTCACAAACCTTATTTTTATTAAAAATTAATTCATGATTAATTACAAAATATAAAAATTAATACAACGAAGAATATTGATATTTAACATGTATTTGGTAATTAGGTGCTTTACATAACAATTTAAATAGGAAAAACTTCATCTTTATTGAAAACTTCCTTAACTTGACTGCACTTCAAACCGCATGGGATAACATGAGTACATACATAAGAAAGGGGTGAGATAGAAATTTTAGTAAGGGAATAAAAATATAATAACATGAATAAGGTAATACATTTTATAAATTCATATCAATTGGGAATAAAAGGAGTGAGAATCATAAACATATATAATGAGTCATGATATAACAAGATATCATAAAAACAACATTTGAAATGTGAAACAACTTAAAACACGACATAATAAACATAGGTCAGTGTTAACTGTCAGGAAATATTGATGTACAAAGTCCCATAGAGGAATCAGGTTCACTCCTTATCCCAACATGATGTATCATGAGACTAAACATTATCCAATGCATTTTAGCACTATATAATTCTATGCACACCCATCACATTCATTTAATTATCATGCTTAGGTGTTCCATATAGATCATAAAACATGGATTCATTCATCATCATATTTTATTAAATGATAAAGGAGTGTGGAATAAATACATGTATGTCCAAATTAAAATAATTATAACTATATAAAGGTAAAAAACCTTGATAGAAAATGGATATGGTATTCACTACACAATTGTTTTGGCATGGAAAATCACAGTGAAATTTCGACAGCATAACGAAGTCACTTAGAAATTCATAAAATGAGTTGATGAGAGAGAAATGGGTAAATAATAATTTTTACATAAAATTTTCAGTAATAGGGACATGTAAATACATATCCAAATATTAATAATTGGAAATGGAAGGCATAATAATACAAAGAAACTTGAATAAATAAGAGAAGGTGAAGATTCCTTACTTGAGTGTGTGATTACAAATGATTGGGATGGGATTCTTGAGAGATTAGGGGTGCCTTGGGAGGACTCTAGAGATGGTAGGAAAGATTTAGGACGTGATCCAAGGATTTTTAGTGACAATAAATGGGATATTGGGTGAGTTTATATAGTAAATGACTGGGGATTTCTTCAATATTTATGAAACATAGGTTTTAGACTCTATATAATAAAATAAAAAAAACCACAAACCTTACCATGGGATTTTCCCATGATTTATTCCAAATAGGAGTGGTTTTTTTAATCTTAAATGTACAAGTTTAGAACTTAATAAAATAATTCCCTTGCTTATGTGGAAGTGAGTCATATTATTAAAGAAAGGATTTTAAAACCTTAAAATATATTAATGGTTTTGGAGGATCCATAATGAATTTATAAAATAAATCAAATGAAAATAAAATCACATTAGTTTAAAGGGATAACATATATTAAATCTTTTATACCATTTATAGTATTTATTACATCACTCTGGGTCATTATGATGTCATAATACACACCATATATTTATGCAGTATTTAGTTTTTACTGGAAAGTTACACCATCTCATAAAATTATAAAAAATTAACATTTGGATAATTTCAAAATTCTGATTCCAGAAATAATATTAATTTTATCAGAATAATTTTCTAAATATGAGTTTTTTATTTTTCAAATAAGAATCAACATTTATTGATAAATGATTGGGTTTTTGACAATAAAAGTTTTTGAAACCATATAAAAATTTCATTTGACTTCATAAAAATTATATGATCATTTGTATATAATAAAAATTATATAATAATGATATTTTATTAAAATATATTTTATTTAAAATATCAATTAATTCATCAAAATAAACTTCTTAATTGAAATTCAATACTAGATAAAAATCGACATGTGTTTTATGTATAAAAATAAAAATCATTTATAAAGTAACTATAATAAGAAAATATAGACCTTATTATTTTTCAAATAAAATATACATATTTATATTATTTTGTTTTTGATACATATCCATTTAATTCAATAGAAAACACTCTAATAGTAAGGTGTGTGATTTTGAGACTTTCCTAGGTTGGTTTGAAAAACATGGTTTGGGCCATGATCTCGATGACTTCAAACTTATCCCATAAATAGTTTCAATCATGATTAAGTTATTAGATCTTATCATAGGTTTTGTCAAGGGAAAATTCCAATGATTCTATCTCCCTTAGAAGATATGATAAATGAGCTTCATAGGGTATGATCCTACTGGTTGAGTCCATCACTTCCTTTGTCTGTGTCAACTGGATTTATTAAAACCCTATATTTATACTAATCATTCGATCACTGTTAAATAACTATATTATCAATGTTAATGATTCTTAATATTTTTTAAATTGGATATAATAATACAAATTAAGTTCATGTGATTTCTATAATTATAATAGATAATAATACATTTTAAAAAATCAAAAGGGGAATTTTAATTATAATAGTTTGGGTTGTTACAGGGATGATGTATCCCGGACTAAGCTTTTATTTCTTCCCAAACTTAATGAATTAATTGTATGAAAATATAAAAAATATCACTTTATCTCTGACCTTAAACTTCAGGTCCCATCGATGACTGTCTGTATATATTTTGTATCAATTTTTTTTTGGATTTCATATGATGCTGGATGGTTTGAACCTTCTATATAATTTTGTGGATAAGATCAGGTCCTATACGTTTCTCCTCTCCAAATTCATCCCAACATGTTGGAGTATGACACCTATTCCCATATGGAGCCTTATAAGGTTCCATTTGAAATCTAGAATAGAAACTTAGGTTATATGAGAACACCACTAGGGGACGTTATTTATCCTAACATCCTTTGATATCTATTGAACAAGATTTGTGCCCATCCTATAGAGTTTTAATGGTATTTTTCGACTATCCATCCATATTAGGGTGATATGAAGTGCTGAAGATCATATCCATATTCAATGATTAATGAAGGATTCTTTAGAACCATGAGGTAAAAAATGAATATAGATTAGATATAAAAGATATTGTAACTCCTTTTAGTATTACCACTTCAGTTATGTATATCTTGGTGACTTTTTCAAGAGATAAATATTCCTTAATAATAATGAAATGTGCTGTCTTAGTAAGGTGATCAAATACCACCTAGATGAAGTTATTTTCTTTAAGTCTCATGGGGAGTCCTATGAAAAAATACATGGTTATGTATTTCCATTTACATAATGGAATGTGGAATGGTTTCATTATACACTTAGACTTCTGTCATTCTGTGTTGAATTATTGGTATACCAAGCATCGAGAAACAAAATCTGCAATATCTATCTTCATGTTATCCCAACATATTTTTCCTTAAAATATCTATAAATTGCAATGCTTCAATGAATAATCGAGAAGGATGAGATATGAACCTCATATAGAAGTTACCTCT
Organism: Viscum album; assembly: GCA_963277665.1. Lineage (NCBI taxonomy): Eukaryota > Viridiplantae > Streptophyta > Magnoliopsida > Santalales > Viscaceae > Viscum > Viscum album. Next base: position 1,002,971,687 of record OY728119.1, on the reverse strand, counting down.
CTATTTATGGTTTTTATGGGACACATATCCAGGTTCCAAACCTTAAAACTCCATCTTCAGCAATGTTGAACTCCAAAATATTCTCTATATTCTTCTTTAGAAACTCATATCCTTTTTGGTCCTCCTTGATCCTCTCAAGAATGGATGTTTGATATGTTTTTTGAGAATGGTGAGATGAATAGATTTTAATTTTTCATATCTTTATCATTTACATTTCCAAGAAGATTGAATCCCATTCATCCCTTATCATGGAAAAAATTACTAGATCCTTTTTCCTTAGAGCATCATCCACTTCGTTTTCTTTCCCAGGATAGTAATAGATTAAATAATTACAATACTTTATCATCTATAAACACCTCCATTTTCACATATTGATATCCATTTATGTGAATATATACTTGATTCTTTGGTGGTTTTTATATATGTCACACTTCTCCTCGTAGAGATAATATCCCTGAATCCTAAATGTGAAGATCACTACAAAAAATTATAGATCATGCATTGGATAGTTCCACTCATGAATATTAAATTATTGTTTGGAATAAGATATCACTTTTCACCTTACCTGTGTACAAAACAAAATCCCCTTTTAGAAACATTGATATAGATCAGAAATACTTCTTTGATGGTTAGTAATGTGAGCACAAGTGCAGTGATTAAACTCTTCTTCAACTATTTAAAACTCTCTTTGAATTCATCAATCCATACAAACATGACACACTTCTGAGTTATCTTGGTTAGTGGTTTTGACAATCATGAGAATTTTATTGAAAATAAATTAATGTACCCATGAAATACAAGTAAACATTGGATTTTCCTTATCAATGCTAGTCTTGGCCATTCTTCAATTACCATTGTTTTTGAATAATCCATAGATACCCCTTTTATAGTGATAATATACCCTAATAAAGTAACTTTATCTATCCAAAACAAAAATTTATTGTACTTCAAAAATAATATTACCTTTTGAAAATTCATCAGTATAGAATTAAAATACTCCACATATTCCTCCTTTATTTTTGAGTAGATAAGAATATCATTTATAAAGACTCCTAATTTTTGTTCAAGGTTATCCCTAAAGGATCTATTCATCAATTACATGATGATTTATAGAGTAATAGTGAGTCAAAATGGCATCACTATGAACTCATAGTGCCCGTAACTTTTACAAAATATAGAATTGGGGTTATCCTCCTTATTTACATTTACTTGATAACATCCCAAATGAAGATCAACCTTAGAGAGGTACTAGGATGCAAATATATGATCAAACAAGTTATCAATATATGGAAAGAGATACTTGTTATATATCATGATATTTTTGATCTCATTATAATAAATTAAAAGTTACATTGACTAATCCTTTTTCTTGATGAAGAGGACCTATGCACCAACGGTGAATCACTTCGTTATATAAACCCTTTATCCAGATTCTCTTGTAATTATTTCTTTATCTCCTCAAGTTCAAAAATGGAAATTCTATATTGAGTCTTGGATATTTGAGAATCTATGTGTATGATATTGATTTATAAATCAATGTCAAGACTAGGGGGAAGACTAGGAAATTATTTAGGAAACACATTAGTGAATTTCCTCATAGTGGGAATGTCTTGAAGGATAATATTTTTATTAGTCTCAATCATATGAGAAAGATACAATTTCTTATGTGGAAATAATATTAATGATTGAGATGGTGATATAAAAATATATTCATTATCCCACTTACACTTATATAAAAAAAGTGGATGATTCAGAATATGGAGGGTGTCTTCCTTGTCTTCAAAAATTATGTTTCATCTATAAAAGGAAAGCCAATACATGCCCATAATTTCATCAACTTACACTAAATAGAGAATCATAAGATTAATTGGAAAAATCCTCCCCCAACTATAGTTAGGGGTAGAGATTTATTCTTGGGATACAACAATTGACCCACACAACATCTTCACTGATAACTCAACTTCCTTATTCTGAGGGGAGGTTTTAATTGATCTACTAAATTTACATGATATAAAAGAATGAGTAGAACCAGAATCATAAAGTATGTTTTCTTTTCTAAAGTGAATAACTAGTACCTATCACCACTTCATTGTCAGGATCCACCCCATTATTTTTGATTGTAGAAGATCACACTTTTTATCTAGGCTTTGGAGGTTTTTATCATCATTTTTCATCAAAAACACTTGGAATAAGTCATTAATTCACACAGTTTCCTTGTTATTTATAGTCTAAAAATTGGAAAATAAGTGAAGGGTTTATCAGATCATTCCTTTATTTCATAAAATTAGTTGGATTATGCATAGTTCTACTAAGATAGTAAAGGCTTTTCTCATTCCCAGAATCATTATTTTGGGCGAGGAAGGCACATAATGATCGCTCTAAAGCTATCACATAGAGAATAAGTGGTATTCCTTCAGTAGGTGGCATTAATATTGGTGGAATAAAGAGATATTTCTTGGGGGTATCAAATTCTTCTTGAAAATATTTGGTCCATTGGTAGGTGACTCCCTTCTTCATTAATCAGGTGAAGGGAAAACACTTTCCTGCCAAATTGGAAATAATGCTCCGAATATAGGCCAAGTGTCCTTGGAGTCCTCTTAATTCTTTCAAATTTCAAAAAGGTGACATACCAAGTATTGATTTTGTTTTCTTAGGATCAACTTTGATACCATGATGGAACACAATAAATCCAAGAAACTTTCTTGAGGTTACCCCAAAAGCACATATCAAGGGGTTCATCTTCAAACTATGTTGCCGAAGTTTATAGAATATAGTTTCTAAATCCACCAAGGGATTGGAATGTTTTTTGGATTTGACCACTAAATCATCCACATAACATTAACAAAATTTCCTTAAGAGGTGCACAAAACATTGATATGTTGCACCAACATTCTTTAATACAAAGGGAATTACTCGATAGAAAAACACACTTTGAGGGGCTCTGAAGGATGTAGATTATTCATCCTCTAGGTCCATATGAATTTGATTATACATAGAGTAACCATCTATAAAAGAAAGATCTTCATAGCCAGCCGTTGCATCAATCAGAAGCTCTATAATTGGAACTGAAAAATCATATTTAGGACAATGCTGGTTAAGATCTCGGAAATCAATGCAGACTGTAATTTTTCCATTCTTCATTTTCACTGGGACAATATTGGCCAACAATTTCAGATACTGAACTTCCCTGATAAATTTGGCCTTTATAAGTTTATCACCTTTAACATTAATTTTAGAGGCATGAGTTGGGTGTGTTCTTCTTACGACCTTCTTGAATCCACGATGTTCTTCTGGAAAACCCAAATGATGGGTGTCTACATCAAGATTAAGACTTATAATTTCTGTATATTTTGTAGAAAATATATCTCGATGTTTCTTTAGAAATAAAGTATACACATCTTTCTCTTCTGAGGTCATGGGCGCACTAATTATAGTGGGACATGAGTGTTCTTCTATGCCCAAATTTATTTCTCTGTGCCCATCCACATTGGTAGAGACACCTTCCTCAAATGCTAGAGGAGCATACCCAAGATCTTCCTCTTATTTTTCATTATGTGTTATTTCTTCTGTTTCAATTTTTATACTAGATGACGAGGAAAACTTCTCAGAGTTAAAGGGGAAATCAGTATTTGAATATCTCAAAGAAGAGGCCACCATATCTGACCATACTGCCGACAAAGGGTCTTCCTGTGGTAATAAAGAGGGATTGACAGATTGAGAATCCACATCTTTTTCTTCTTCTAGAATTACCAAAATCTCTTCTACTCTAGTTGACAAAGTGTAGTCTTGTTGTAGTTCAATGGATGAAACAAAAACATCTCCATTTAGGCTTTCATAATTGCTTGATGAATCAATAGTTTCTTCCATATTGTCAGGCTCGATTTCCGTAATTGACATTATGGAAGTTACTTGATGAGTTCCAAGATTTGGGTTTACCTTTTCAATTGGATTGATGGGTAACACATAATCTGTACTCAAATGCATACATGGATTGGCTGGGATCTTTTCTATTACATTTAGAGAATTAACTGTAGTTATTTCCTTTTTCATGGGATGCATTCCTTTTGTGTGGTAAAACTATGCCTCAGTGTATTGAGATTCACATGTTGTGAACGAAGCCTTGTCACCATACAATGTCCTTATTTGAACATTGAAGCATTACTTAAGACATTGGTGGTATGAAAAAAGTATGGCTGCATGTTGATGTAGCCAAGGCCCCTAAAATTGAATATTGAAGGTTGTGTCCTGACGAACAACCATGAAATCTGAATTAGACACAAGATCCCCAAATTGAGTTCTGACTGTAATCGTGCCCATAGGTTCTTGTTCATTCTTATCATAATCATGCAACATTAAAATCAAAGGAGATAGGTCAGATTCAGTGAGGCCCAATCGATGAAGTGTACAAATAGGAATGAGGTTGACTCCTAAGCCATTATCAATGATGGCTCGTCGGATGTCTGTGTCATTGACCTTACCAGATAAATACAAGGGTCTAATATGACCATGTACTACATCATTTTCATCTTCATATGTAAAATATATGATTGCATGACATTCTACAGAATCATTCGCTATACGATAAACCTCAGCAGCAACAACTTCAGTTTCAAACTCTTGAGGAGTTGAAAAAGCCTCAATGTCTGCTTCTCAAATATCTTTTGACAGATTCAAAGAAACAAAAATTAATAACTTGGATATTACTTGGTCCAATTGTTTCAATACATCATAATTTTTTTCCAAAGGTTTGCATCTCCCATCATGTAGATGTTGTTTTGTAGGTGCTTTGGAATTTGATGCTTCTGATGTAGACGTACTCTCTGTCAGAGCAGAAGCTGAAAATACTCCAGGATTTGGTAAATTAGACTGAATAGGTCTATTAATTTGTTAAGAAGAATATGGTGTGACTTCTAATCGGTCTTCCAAAATAATTGTGTCAAAACCAAACCAATCTTTCAAAGAAGAAACTCCTTGTTCTTGTTGATTCTACTGAATGGATCTTCCATGAGTTTCTGCCACATATATGGTTCGAGTTGTGGTAGAGTTAAAATGGTGGTTTGTAGAATTTCCATGTCTTCCCCTGTATCCTCAACTTTGGCCTCTTTCTCTAGTTTCCTAATTGGGTATAAGGAATTCCGGCTCATTATAACCAGAATCACCATTGGAACAAGGATCTGTTAAATGGATAACATTAACAGAACCAAAGATCAATTCTTTATCAGATGAATATTCTTGTTGACAGGTTAATTCTGATTGTGCCATTTGGCAAGGCAATTCCCGTGCTTTTGAAATAGATAGCATAAAATCTGCTAAGATCAAGGACAACTTTGGCCTTAACACGAGCTCGTATTCCTCTGAATACTATTTTTCCTTACAACCACTTCACTTTATTGAGGAATAAACTTTTGATGAAGGTTTTTTTTCTATGTAAGGAGTGGCAAAAGACACAATTGGTTGTTTCAACTGTGTTCGTAAAATGGCATGAGTTCAGTTGATCATTTTTCTGATAATCCAATCATCATATTTCTGCACATTTTTACTTTTGACCTCTTTATATTCACCTTCTCCTTCTAGATTAGTATTATTAACACCTTCTACTTGAGATGATTAAATTTTCAGTTTCACTTGTCAAGAGACTACCATATTTTGCAGAAGGTCTTTGCAAACAAAACATTCTTGAATAGGGTGTCCCAAAATCTGGTGAAAGGGAAAATAATTCGGAAGATATTCATCTTCATATTTATTTGGATTTTTCGGCCTTGAAAAATGAACCAAATTATTTTCTAAGTCTGAGATGAAGTAACCAAGAACTTGCACATTCCTCAAAGAATTGACATTATTCTTTAATTCCTCAAACTGTTTCCACCTTTGATATCTTTGATCCTATTGATGAGGCGGTCGTTGCTGCTGATGCTCAGGAGGCCGAACCCTTCGGTATAATGAGGGTCTTGAAGTAAAAGTAGGTACAGGTGCCTATTTGAGTGTGAATATAGCAACTTCTGCTTTTCCTATCCTCCTCCCTGAAGCTGATGGAATTACACGAGTTTTATCCTTAGTTTCTATAATAGAGTCTTCTATCTATTGAGAGATTGAAGTAAGGTATTGAAACCCTCCTGTGTATTTCACAGGGATCAATGGTGTGTGTATCTCATCACACAGATTTGACATAGAAATTGGCAGTAATTCTTCTTGAGGGAGTTATAAAATTAAGGAATATGTTAATCCTTTCCATCATGAAATAAAATTTGAAACTATTTCATTCTCCCTTTGTTTAAAATTAGTAAGATAAAAAACTGTCATCTTTGGTATCATTGAGCTAAAATGAAGAAGTAATTTCTAACAAAGATCTTCCCACCTAGTAATTGATTGAGATTGTAAACTTGTATACCAGACAAAAACTGGTCCTTGTAATGACTGCACAAAACACCTAAACTCAACTGATTCTTATTGTTGAGAAGTTCCCATCATGGGATCATAATAAGAAAAAAAGTGTTAATTATTGTTATGGATCTCCCGAACCATTAAATATTGGGAATGTGGTATTCACAATATTTGGTGGGAGAGGAATTGCATCCACCCATTCAGGGTAATATCTCTTTTCTGGCTGAACTGGTGCACATTGTTCTTCTATAGCTTCCAATAGAGTCATTAATGCCTCAATTGTGTTCATAAGCATTTATGGAACATACAGATGAACTGGAACTTGTGCAGGTACAACAACTGCAGCTTGAGCATGTGCAACGACCAGTAAAACCACTAATGGCGATGATGATATCTGCCTTGGATAACCCATAAGAATAGGCCTATCAAGATTTATATGGTTCTACCTTGATTTTGTATCTAGTGAAGGGAATTAATTATCCGAATATGTAGTTACTAAAAATCCTCTTTACTAAGGAGTTCCTACAGGATTTTCATATTGAGGACTTGTCTGGGGAGTACGTCTAGCAGAAATGTTATTTCTAAGTAACTCTATATTGAGTCTTCTCACCTCCGTCATTTCATATTCTTGCTATGAAAATATCTCTTCAAGTGAAAGAGATTGACCTTTTCCAGTGGAAAAGTGAGATGCAATATGACTTTTTTCCTTTCCCCTTGTTAGATGCCTTTGAGAGAGGGGGGAGTTGGTTATTTGAAGGCATACCTAGATTCTGGGTAAGCCTCTGATTTTGGGTGCACAGACCTTCTTCATTTTCCTCGGTGTATACCATATTATGGACAAGAACATCATCTTCTGATTCCCCTGAACTGGAATTATTTCCTGGAGGATCTTCTGCAATGGTTTTAATGAAATTTACTAACATGTAATGCATCGATGGAATTCTGTCAGTATTTTTGCGAGATCATCTTCCTTTGTGTCCTTTATGAGACTTTGTCCAACAATATGATGAATTACTTGGAACTGTTTAGTGGATAGTAACTTGAAGGGAATCCTCAGATAGTTCAGCTATACACTTTCATTTTTGTTTCTTCCATAATCAATAGAAAATCGACTTCTATTGAGGAGGGGATTACCGATGTGAAAAAGCCCCCAACCCTACAGGCTAGTGTTTTTCATGTTCTTATTCTTCTTTAAACCTTTAATCTTAATTTAATAAACTTGAATGTAGAATTAAATGAACCCTAGCCTTGAAAGATGCGGTGATTCTTGACCTCCTATGGATGAAATTTGTGCAACTTCTCTTCTGGTTAGGCGGATTTTGGTTCGGACATTAGATGGGTGCATCGTCCAACAACCATTTAAATCACTTATTTTGGAAGATCGCTATGCTATTTCAGACTCTTCATTCTATGATTCTTGACATAATCTAAGTGGGATGCTTGCTCAAGATTCTTGGATTCTTGAAGTAAAATAAACTCAAAAACTTATTTTCTTGGGGCACGATTCTGATAAAAACTAGTTAAGGCCTACTATTGAGCGTACATCCGATTACATGAAAAATATATTGATTGTGGCTGACTTTGGGAAATAACATTGCATGAGACCACTTTTGGCATACTTTGCTTATTTTTCAGTGTAGTGAAATGCAATGATCCATGTGAACCCCATCCCCTGACACGAACACCAGATGGGGAATCATTAATTAACCAACGTAGTCTCTTTAGAGCATTGAGACAAGCACGCTGAAGGGTTCTCTGCTATTTTTCAACCTTTGTATGTTGGGAAACTGAGATAGATGCCAAGTCAATTTGGAATTGCAACCGTTCTATTAGCTTTACATGATTTTTATATTCATTATATGGTAATAATTTGGTTTTCAAATAAAGAAGAGTTTTTCATAAGTTTAGGAAAATGTCATGAATGCAATATTCAGTCATCAATTCTGGAATGTAATACGGATAATTTTCCAAAGGCCAGAACATGACTAGTATTTCTCCTTTAGATAATTATTTCCTCATGTTTAACATATCTTCATCATCCACTACTAGATGTTTCTCCACTTGGTCTAACCAAAGTGGATGATCTGTATTATAAGATAAATGACCCAAGGGAGGTTAGGAGAATGACCATTCCATTAAGATATCTTCTGGTTGAGAAAGTGTTTCACCTGTAAATGAAAAGGCATCAGACATGACTTGCCTTGTGTTTTCAAGTGCCTTGAGATAGGATGGCTTTATCATCATTACATTTTCAATTATGGAATTTTCTAGACAATGCGAAATACTACTATGGATAGGACTTATATAGTTAATTCCATCATGGGGAGGATCACCATGATGGATTATAGCAAGTGATAAATCTTCTTTCTCCTTGGTCTTCTGGCCACACAGAGGGTTGCTGTAGCACTCATCCGGGCATAAGCACTCTGGATTGACTATATTTTTAAGAAGAAATCCTTCATGATGAAGTGTCTAATGAGGAACTTTAGAATTACAACTACCACTCCCATAATTTGGAAATGAGACGGTAGGATATTGAGTTTCAACAGATAAATGTCTAAGGGATTCAAGAACTCCAACATTAAGAGGAGCCAAATCATAGATTGACTCTTGATTTTCCAACAGTTCTTAGTGAGACTTCTTTTTGGATGTTCTCCTATACATAGTTGGGGACACTTTTTGGGAAATGTGGTTATCATGGGCAAGTGTACGTGCCTGCCTTGTAGTGGTCACCAGAACAGACTGATTACCTCTAATTAGAAAGGGTGTATGTTCCCGATCTTGTTGTCCGTATGATATGTGGAATATTCCTCATGACCCTCATGGGCTGGAACAGTGGTATGTATCTACTCTGGGATGAGATGATGATGTGTCATCCCATGTGTGGGGACAAATTTATGTATCTATTCCCTTGATACTGTCGAAGTAGTTTTTAAAATATCCTGGCATTCTTTTAAAATATGGACAGGGATATGCGTATGCCCTTTCACCATTGATAATATGTGTTTGGTGACATCAACAACCAGAATAGTAATATATGTCTATTCCGTATCTGGAGTAGGTGTATGTGCCTACTCCTGTACTCCTTTTACTGTCAATGGATTTTGAAAGTACTCATGCATGGGGGTAGAGAGTTTGGTCTACCCCAAATTTGTCATCGGAGCTTTCCGACTGACTTCTCTGGGTGCTAACAAATGATACTGTTAGCAGGCTTGATGTACATTGGCAGGTGTATGTGCCTGCTGGCTGTTTTCCATCAAGTATGGTTGATAAGCTTCCTTCAATACTGGAAGACGAGACTACTGACAGAATTGGTGATTGTAAACAGGTGTATGTTCCTGTCTACTAGTTGCCAGCATATTAGATTGGGGGCTTCTTTAAATGTAGTCAGATGAGCCTACCAACTAGCTGATGAATTATAAGTAGGTGTATGGTCCTTTTCACAATACTCCACTAGGTTTTTTGGTGGGATTGGTGGGTTGCTATCAAATGAGTCTGCTGAGCATCAAAATTAGGACGGATGAGTGTATGTTCTCGCTCATTGTTTGCCATCAAGTTAAATTGATGGACTTATCCAGTGGAGGAAGAGGTGAGAATATACTCCCAATTGACTAGATGTTATCCTTGGCAGTTCATCTTGCATGCCTGGGTCTAAGAGATCTGGGCCAAACGTCCATAGGAAACACCCCATCATGTTGGGGTATACTACCACATGGTTCTGGCAGCGACTGCGGGTGGGAGTCCTCAGGAAGGACTCCTGCATTCTTGAATTGAGGCTTTGAGTAACCTCTTTATCTACCTCCCTATATTATGAGAGGGATTTATTTTTGAATTTCAGGGATAAGGACTCGAAATAGTTGTAAAGGGTGGTTGGGACCGTTTTCTTCTTGATCATCGGTCGTCGTTAGCCAGATGGTTGAGGATTGTTATTGACCTGGAGGGCCTGTTGAGCAGACTCCAAAGTCAGGATTGTACCGTGATGGAGATATTCCCTTAACAACACATTATAGACCTAGTGTTGAAGATGCTGGATTAGTGATTACATCCTTCCCGTGGATAGAGATCCATCTTGAGAAGCGATTTAGATGTTCACAAATGTTGTCTTGGAGAAAGCCATTTTTGGAAATGAAGGGAATTATGAGAATAAAAACCGATAACAACAAACTCCATTAAAGCAACATCTTTTATATGGATACATGTGTGATTTATTCCTTTGTCTGGCCTTCCATTATCAATTAATAGGGGCCTAACAGGTGGGTAACATTATTAAATTGGTTAATGATTCATGTCGGGTTCACCATTTTTGTTTCGTAGTTCCTTGAAACATGTGTTCTAGTTTTAAGAATCACTATTTCCAGGTGTTTTCCATTGGGATTATTTATGGAACCAGAAACTTCCAATAGTTATTTATCCCAAGGGGAACTACTTTCCAAAGTTATGCATTCATTAAGTTTGAACTTTATGATAATTAATAACGTGCATTGGTCGAGAGAATGGGAGGTCAGACTCATCACACCCTTTTGGGGGGAATTATTGTCTACTCTGGGACTGTCTTTGTAAATTTAAAATATTTTCATGAATATTTATTAATTCATCAAGTACATCATATGTATCCCATGAAATTTACAATCACTTATTAACATGTGTAAAATTTTGAATCATCAGTATGCATTCAAGGTTCTTCATTAATGGAAATATCTGTATGTATTCAATGTTTTCCATTAATGGTATCCACTAATATAATTATTAGATATTATTTTAATCATCGTTGTGATGATACTGGTTTTTAAGCCACTTAGTGGGGCACTCTGGAATTTATTATCATCTAAGGAGAGAATGTTTTTTTTGATATTGGGATCATCCCCGTAAAATTGATTACCTATGTATCCTTGTGAAAGGATTCATAACCCTCGTAGTTCAGTGCCACTTAATAGGAAACATCATACCTTTTAAGGTCATGTGATAAGGACCTCTAAGAGAATGGTGCTTAGTCAAAACTTAGTGTGTGACTTATGCTGAAGCTTCCCAAGGAACTTGGAAAGGATATGTGTTTTCAAGTAAGATCAGACCCTGTTGGAAGTATAGCCCAAGGATAACAATGTTGATTTGAAGTGTTGGGTTATAAACTCAAGGAGGATTACTACGTATCCTATATGGATGGGAATCAAAGCCCACATAGTTCGATAAGTCTCATAGGAGTCCTTTGAGATAGACGAGTTTAGGCTTATTTCCTGAAAAGGATGCCCTGTGAGTTGGGGTTTAATTTGGGGCTTATTCCTAAGGAGGATGCCTAGTGAGATCAGGCCCTGAAGATACTTCCTATGTATCCTGGTTTAAATAGGAATCAGAGTTCACATAGTTAATTAAGTCTCATAGGGAAGTATGGTTCTTTGAGTGAGATGAGTTTACGATTACTTCCTGAAAATGATGACTAGCGAGCTCTAGCCCTGAAAAGGCTTCCAATGTATCCATGTTTGAATAGAAATTAGAGTTCTCACAGTTCATTTGATTTTACAAATGTTGTGACCGTGATAAATCTCTAAGCCCATGCGATTCATGCTCAGTGTGAGAAATAAGAGGTTGTCAAAGATTTAACAAATGCATTGACACTTTAAAATTATTCCTCCTCTGCTGGTGGAAGACGGTGCACCTATGGTGTCCAAGGTGAACGAGGTTGAGGTGACCATGGAAGAGGGATAGGTGAAGAGCTTCCCCTCTGTTCTATTTATATTGGACAAGGGTCCAATGTAATGAGGAAATGATGAAGGTATCATTAAAATCCATTTTAGACAAGGGATTCAATGAAGAAGAAGCCTTTCCATGAATGGATTTGAGGAAGTAGTGGTGGATTGTAAAATGAAGAGAGTGAAGATAAGTAAGTGAAATAAGGAGGGGTTCCCAAGTAGAGAAGGGTGCAAAAGTATGGGTACGCAAGTAGTCTTGGGAGACCTGATGTTCACTTAGGAAATGAACAACTTGTATGGTAATACTTGGGAAAGACCTTGCTCATGCCTTCAAGAGTATTCACAGATGATCTAATAAATGGGGCACTCAAGTTCCTATTAGAGGAATGGGCGGTGCACAAGTATTTCTGATTTGGGGAGGTTGGGTGCTTTAGGTGCACAATTGTTATGGTTTTAAAACACTAAAAGGACTTAAGTTAAATGATCCTCCCTTAAATCCTCTACTCAAGGTGTTGAAGAACTACCTTGAATGTTTCAGAAGACTGGGGCGAATTACTAGGGTGACCAGAGTAGAAAATAGGATCAAGGAAATATTTCAGCACAAATGGGGGCCCACATGGTCTATTTATAGGCAAATAAATGACCTTGGGCGAAATAAGTTGGGTGTGCAAGTGTCTTGCACACCAAATTGTGGCACGTAAGTACCTTGTGCACTGCCAGTGTTTTGACTAGACTAGGGAGACACCTTTAGGACTTAGCCAAAATTACACTTTCACTCGTCTCCATCATGGTGGCGCACAAGTATTTGTGTGCAAGGACCTTGTGCATTGCTGTAGGGACTTAGCCAAATAATTTCTCCATACTACGGGGGTGAAACCCCCTTGAAAAATGTAGAGTCATGCTGTGAACTTTTTGAGCATGGTTTAGGAAATTTTGAGTCGTGACACATGGAAATACATCTCCCATTGTGGAGAAGTGCACGCAACACATTTCATGGAGTCTACAATGATATAGAAACTAACCAAACATGGAACATGAAATTTCACAAAGCACACCGTTTATAATACATGGCATGATTTTTTTACTAAAACCAATTCTAATTAAAAATCCACCAATTACTATTTAAAACATCACTCTTTTGAGGATAAACTCACACACAGTTTTAAAAATTTGAAGATAATTTCCAAAAAAACTAACACTTTGAAACAATTTACCCCCTTTTCCTTTAAAATATTTTACACACCCAACTCATAGTCAGGAAATGGAATAAGAAAAACAATAATGATAACACAACCATAGTATGTCATAGGTAATTCCAATAAACCAATGGAACCAAAATACTCAAAACCAAGACTAAAGAATAATAGGATCAATACATCAAATAGGTTCATCCAAAAAATAATCATCTCACATTACAATATAAAAAAAGGTATAACATATGTTACATAACATGAGGAAACACCACAAGGAATAACAAGAAAACATATAACAAATATAGGTGGACTAATTACCGATAGGTTAATAGTCACACATCCATCAACCGAATCACTCTACCAGTCTCCTCAATGAAATCCCATTAGCCAAAATATAAATATCAACTAGGGACATCTAGATAGTGATTAAATCTCAACCATCCTAAAAAATCCAACTACTTCTCACTTAGTATCCTAGGTCTCCCCATGGAATAATAAGGGAGGTGGTAAATATACAAACAACATCATCTCTTAGAAATAACAAAACCCCAAGGTCTAACACTACAATCACATCCTTCCCACCTCATATAGTACCCAAAAAGTACTCCCAATCCATAACATAGCATAAATAAAATCATAATGCATTCATCACATGGATAATATAAACATCATCACAAGAATAAGGGGAATAAAAAAGTAACAATAATAAAAAATCATCTAATATATCATAAAGTTCCACCTAGGACTTTTTCTTGTCACATATAGCATATAACTTTGGAAACCCCGTTTTAAAACAATTTCTAATCCAAACACAATTCCAAATGAAATCATGATTATCAAAATTCAAAAATAAACAACCCATGTGAAACTATATTGTTCTTTATAAAATCACAACACCCTGTTTAATCATGAAAACCCTTAAAAAAAGGGTAAACCAATTTTAAAATCCTATTTGGACTATAACACAATGAACAAGTTGTTTTACTAACATTATGATCAATTCATTCTCCATTACTTTGTCTAAACTTCTTCATAGCCATAGAAATCATATAAATTGGTTAAGTATAAAGTGTGTGATTTTATAAGAAAATACATATTTTTTTATATACTACATGTGGACATGGTTATTGATCAAATTAATCTAGGGATAATAAACCCAAATTTTTTTTCAGGTATATCCTGGTCATCATCATAATGTATGACAAATGGGCCCTTACTGCACACCTAGTTTGAAACTTCTGAGGGATATGCTATGGAAAATTATTATACTATTTTTAAACCAAAACATAGAATTTATATGGACATGTATATTATATCTGTGGATTTTTTCTCTTTCCATTGTAAATAAAATTTCCTAAACACATTTAAAATACTCAGTCTTGATAAGTTCCCAACATCATATAAATCACTAGTTGTGGGTACTTTTTAAAAATTGTTAATCCCTAATTATTACTTATAAGTGTTGGTGGAATTTACTTTGATATTCTCATTAATTATTTGGATGGGGAAATCTATTAATGACCAATATACTTTATTGTTCCATATGGGAAGATCATGTATGATATGCTCTACTAGGATAATGTACCATGAAATTATAAGTTGTTAATATGTAAATATTATTCAATGTATAGACTATAATCATATATAATGTGATAGATTGAATTATAATTTTATGTGATGAGTGGGGCCCAAAATTAGATAACCCATTAGTGAACTGTTAGGTATCATGTGAAAATTAAGATAATGCAATGAGATCATGATTCCTTTATATAAAATGTCATGGAATAATTCTTTAATGACATTATTATGATTTACAACATTATAAAATTAAATATTTCATATTATTTTTGTGATCCATGAGATTATTAATTTCTTTTTTTTTTCATGTATTTCACTCATTTATTCATTATTATGGATTCAATTGTACTTATGATGTTTCCTATTCTATATTTATCCTTTATTAGATTTTGTAGTATGTTTTTCCCTCACTGAGAATTTAAAATCATCACATTCACTTTGTTTCTCCATTTTACTAGGTAATGAAGTGGAATACTATTATTAAAAATAGATATACTGGTGGAATAACAACTTTTAAATTTATGTTTTAAATATGTAATTTAATATATCTAGTCTCTTGAATTATATTAAAACTTGATCCTTGAAGTGTAATATATTTTACTATGTTTTCCAAGTAATAAATAACCCAAAATCTCTGGGAAACTGAGGGTGGGGGAATAACTAGTTGGTTCATTATAAAACCATTGGACTTTTTTTCTCATTTATATTTTATCAATTTTGGAATGTTCCATCAATAGGATTCATAAAGCATGGTTGAACATAAATTTTTATAATGAGATATTTTTTCATTCTATGGATTCCTCCACATTTTTTTTAATTTTAAAAAACATAAGTATTTCAATGAACATTTCCCATTTAGGTGTATAAATTCAGTACAATGGTACCATGTAATACCAACATTTTCTATCATAGATTGAATTAAATATGTAATGTTTTATTAAAATTCAAACATAATTATTAAATAAAACTATAAAATCGAATTTTATATATCAAATAATATTAAAAACATGATTAAATTTATTTGTGTAATATTAAACACTAATTTATTATAATTATCTATAGAAAAATATTACCAACATTATTCTCAAAACACTATATAAATTTTAAGATGAAAACAAATTAGTAATAACATTAGAAAATAAAAGCCCTTAAAAGACTAGTACTCACGAAAAGTAAAAAAAACCAAAAAAATAATATTGAAACATAAAAAATAGAACAAAAAAATCATGTATAATAACAAAACGATACATATATATGTTTAGATACTAAACACCATAAGTGATGCATTAAAAAACCAAATTTGAAGATAAAATAATCATATAAATATAAGTTAACAATGATCTATGTTGGGGCTATAGAAGTCACAAAAAATGAGGCACACATGATTTTTTTAATAAAGGTGAATGTAAGTGATAAATGTGATTCGATAACGTGCCTACTCTACATGATAATGGAACCAAAATTTTATTTATCTTCTTTGGATAAATAAATGGAGGATTAAAAGTTATATTTTTTTAAGAGATGGTTGGAATTTTAAAGATGAAGAATCACAACTATCAAAAGTTAGTTCTTTGAATCCATCCACCATAATTATTGGTTAAATAAAAATTCACTCTCGATAGATTAATTACCATTATCAATAGATTAATTACACCTGAATCCAGAAATTTGGGGAAAAACCCATTAAATATCCTCCTCATGACCAAATTGGGGTATAATCTAGCTTTATAATATCATTTTAGTCTCCCAAATTATATTTTGGAAGCATACTATTAATCATATCTTCCCCAATATCTTTTATGTGGAGTTTTTAAATTTTAAATAATTTTTCTTCCAAAACATTGAAGATCCAGTGAAATCCATCATTGATGTGTTCGAGCCTAGAATTAAATATTGTTTTCATGTGTAGATGAACCATGATATGACTATCACAATATATAATTTAATTTTCCCGACTCTATGCCAACTCATCTATAAAATTATTAGTCCATATTATCTTCTTGAAACCTTATGTGATTGTGATATACTCTGATTTAGTGGTAGATAAAGAAAAACATTAAGTAATTCATGATTTCCATGATGAAAATACCCCTATAAATAATATTATGTATCTTGATATTGATTTAATCATGTCTATATATTTAACCATATATACTTATGTATATCATTCTAATACAGGTTTATAAATTCCAAAACATAAAAAATGACTAGCTATAACTCAAAGATACCTAAATATGAATTTGATAATTTTCAATTATCCTTTCCCACATTTGATTATAATCATATAAAAATTAAAATAACATGAGAAATTTCTCATCTGATGCACACTATATCATATATGAGAATACCAACTGCTGACTTATTGTGAACATTCTCTATCTCAGCTTTCTTTTCATAAATTGATGGAATCTATCTTATCATGAGCTTGGAATTATCTACAATTGGGGTATAAAATGGTTTCACCATTCCCATGTTGAACCTTTTATGAACCTTCTCAATGTACCATTCTTGATATTTCTAAATCTTGTTATCCATCTTATCATGAATAATTTGTATATTAAGAATCTTTGTAGCCTCTATAAAGTTTTTTTATTTAAAAATACCTCTTCATGTACTTATTCAACCTTTAAATCCTAGTATTATCACTATTGATAATAATCAATATATCATCAATATAAATTAATAAAATAATGAAATAACTATTGTAAAATCTTTTTATAAAAACATAATGATAAAAAATAATTCCTATGTACTCATTTTATTCCATGAATGAGTCAAAATTAATATACCATTTCCTTGATGCTTTTTTTATACCTATAAAATTTTCTTATGTTTACATACCATGTTTTATTTTTTCCTTTAAACCTAAAAAATTATAGATTATCCATGTAAATCTCCTCATAGAGATCACCATATAAGAATACAGTAATTTAATCCATTTATTGAACCGCCATATTTAGATTAGTAGCCAACATGATTAATTATGATAGAATGTATGTTTACCAAAGGAAAAAAAGTTCATTAAATTTAATACTGATATTATGAATAAATCCCTTCATAACCATCTTGGCTTTGTAGAAGAGCTGTGAGCTACCGTCTTCTCCTTTCGTTCAATACACCGACTCATTATTGAGTGTCTTATTACCTATTTATAACTTCATCAAATCAATTTTACGATTCCTTTTCATGAATATCAACTCATCTGGAAAAACCTTTATCCAATCCACATCCTTCTTACTCCTAATCATATCATCATAACTATCAATTTCTCTCCCATCAATGAGAATCAAATACTCACATGGTGAGTATCTGTGACACGATTATCATTCTATGATGGTTCTCCTCAATTGAGAATCAAGTGGAATCTATTGTGTAATATTAGATGATGGATATATATATTATCATATAGTGATATATTACCTGATTGTGATGTATCACCATTTTTATGAATCTTCCTCACACTATTTGGAACTAATGACTGTGAGATTGGTTCCAGATTTACTAGAATTTCTAGAATCTACAGCTTATCGAGATTAATTGGATTCTCAAAATATAAAATCATATAATCATTAATAAATAGTATATCTATGTTTCTAATTATCCTCCAACTAATAGGATACCATAGTTGGTATCCAAACTCTTCATGATATTATCGTAAAAATATACACTACCTTCCGTTTCCATCCAGCATTCCCTCTTATCTTTTAGGATGTGTAAAAATTCATTGCAGCTAAATACTATCAATTTTTTATCAAAAAACTTTAAATATTCAAACCTTTTCTGATATATCATATTTTTATGTATCTAAATAATAAATGTTGATAAGATCATTCTTGTTCTTCATTTTCTCCCCCAAAAGGTTTTTTGATAACTTTAAATTCAAGATTATACACTTCACTATCTTATATATGGGTTTTACCATCCTCTTAAAAACACCATTATATTGCGGCATCCTTGATATTAATTTTTCAAACTAGTTTTGAAACACCTAGATTATTCTTTTAATAGAAAATTATATTCTCCCCCATTGTATGTACACATAGAAAATTCAATCATATTTGTGTTTCACTTTCCACCTTCATATCAAATTTCATGAAAACATCATTGAAATATCCCTTTACTATATTTTTGGCATTTTTATCCCTCATCTATTATCTCAAATTGTTTTTTATTTCTTTACCATGTTTTTGTAATGTTTTAGAGTTTTTGTAATTTTTTCTATATCCTTTTATAGTAAGTGGTTACATGGATGGTAAGGGATGCAGAGTGGAGGATTTTGATGCCTCTAGCCTTTTTGGCACCACTATGACATGGATGAGAGGATATGGAATAGTCCCATTTTAGAGGCTCATGGTCTAATTCTATGCCTATTCCAATTTAAGGGTAGTTTTGGCATGGTTTATGGGATGTTCCTTAGTCCTACCCCAAGTAAATAAGATATGTGTGTAGGTTGCCACATGGATATGTGGCATATCCTTTTTCCCTACACTATAGTATCCCTATTCTTTATCCTTTCTTCACTATGGCTATCAGGGTATATGGTATAATGTGATGTTGTCCAAATTTAAAAATCCTTAAACCGCCATGTGTAATTAGAACTTTATTTATTCCAAACCTAGTCCATCCTTTGGGATTTTTGGGAGCCCTCTAGATGAATTTTACTTCCTCTTGAAATTCATTTTTTCTTGAGTATTCAAAGACATGCATTTCTTCTTCTCAATACATGTTATTTCTATGTTGGTATTTAATTTTCTGAAAGTATCTTTAATATTCCTCCTTATGAATTGAACATGGAATGGGTAGATTTTATAATGATCTTTACTCCTCTAAAAAATTAATAAATTGATGAATACCATATTTATTTTATTTTCCTTCCAAATAGATTTTTAATGTTTTCTTGTAGAAAGCGAGGGATTAATCGTGGTGTTGATTTCTAAAGTTAAATTCATTCATTTTAATGAAATGGGTTGATATATTTAATTATTTAAATTATTTTTCAAATTCTTGAATATGTAAAAATAACCGGATCCCTCTTAAATTGTTTTTCCCTTGTTTTTAATTTTGGTGTTCTTATGTGATTTGAAATGAGTGACTTGTTCACATGGAAAAAAGTATGTAAACCAATTTTTTTAATAACTTCGATTATATTAAATTACGAAACTTACTTTAAAATACTTAGGTTTTTTGAATGATATGATTAGTTTAAAGTCATATTTATATTTTTAGTGGTGATTTGTGAAAGGAAGTTGTGGTGATTACCCCATTTTGAATGTTTATTTGAAAAAAAATATTTTAATTAAAATTGATGATGCTTGATGGTTTAGTTTTCAATTTTTGATGGTCCTATATTATGTTAATCCCTTGAAATGATTTATTCTATTCTTGATCCTTCTATATATGGTTGTCAAAAGGTGGATTATTCAATTTAATGGGTTTGGGGGTGAGTGATATATGAACTGAGATTTATTTAAATGTTGAGGGCTAGAGCCCATGTTGATTCTGATGAGGATCCATATTGTGATTCATGTGACTTGAGAACCTTACTCACTTCCAATGACTTGCCATGGGTACCTGGGTAGTTATATGAGATAACCAAGATTTACTCTTTTCTAGTGGAATCACACCACATATAGTGGATCCTTATATAACATGATAGGTTCAGGATATCGACGTGTGGCTAGGAAAGAAGGTGTACATGGACCAAGATTTATTGAGACTTGTGAGATAAGATGATAACCTGATGACCATACATGGAAATTTACTGATTAACATTTCTATGGTAGACTCACTTTCATATCTTGGTTATACCCCTGACATCCTTATACTTGATACTCAATACATGAAAAAATTTGTTTTCATTACTTGGAATTAGAGTTTGATTTCTTAATTGATTACTTCTCTTGATTGATATGTTTGTTCAGATGATGAAATTTTACTCTATTTTATAGAATCTTTTACAAATTTTGATATCAGGTGCATTTTTATTTGTGTATTGATTTATATAATTAAATATTGTGAAATGGTTTTAAAAGTTTTTTAAGAATTTTTTTAATATTAGAATTATGAAATGGGATATATTTAATTTTGATTTCATAAATGTTTTAAAATTAATAAAGTTAATCTCTAAATCCATAACTCACTGTGATCAAATTTTGATGGCTTTATTTTCTTATACTGAAATGGAAATTCTTATCCTCACATTATTTTTACTCCTCTTTTTGAATATTTGTATTATATTATGAAGTAACTACAAAGTCTCTTTGGTGAAATCCTACTTGGATCTGTAGCTTACAATATTATTGTACCATTTGGTGTTTTTATCCTTTTTATTCCTATAACATGTTCTCATGTTATCAATACGATAATTTGTGGGTTTATTCTTGGTTGACCAAGGGTATATGACTTAGGACATGGTGGGTGTTTGTGGACCACCAGGAGATGGGTTTTTTGTTTTTAAGTTTTACTTTTACTTTTTTATTGTTTCCTTGTACCTAAAGTGGTTGTATTGGTTTTATTATTTGATGATGTTTACATAGTGTAATTTTATTAATGTTACCTTTTATTATAGGAAAAATCATTCCCAATTTTTTTATAGATTCCCAAGGTCTAGTTTCTAGCAGTGGGGAATGATAATACTCTTTTGGTTATTGGTTAATCATCTCAGATATCGGTTTAGATGGTATTTTGGGTTGGTTTATTAAAAATGGTATTAGAGGAAGTATTTCCATAATGTAAAAAATTTATTACTTGTGAAACATTTTTTTATTTTGGGATTTTTATGGAATAAAGGATATTTAGAATGTTTCAAGCCTCAAGAAAACGTTCATGAGTGGAAGGTTGATCGCTAACTCATTACGATGAGACTTGAGTTATCAGGGAAATTAGGGACTTGAGTGTTTATTCTAATTTATTGATTTTCTAATGAAAAATGATATTTAGATTCCAAATGATACTAAATTTGATGTTAGGAATATATTATGAGTTCTTTAATTGGAAAATAAAGATGAAGAGAGATGCACCATATATTCACGGTCTGGTAAACTATGAGAAATTAGTGTGACAATTCTAGAAGTCAAACCAAGAACTGTTATACAGATGGTGTGTAGTTTTACAACCGATGTGACCAATCTATGCATAGTTCTGTTATGATTCCAAACATGACCTCTTGACTATTTATTCTAAGTGACTTTATTTATGTGAGGTTAGTTGGATGTTTTTTGCTTAATTCTCATGTTTTTTTTGTTTTAGAATTAATCCATTGTGGATGATTTATAATTATTTATGAATAAAAATATTGTAGATTAATTCAATTTTTGTTGAGTCAATTGAGAAATGTTTTCAATTACCAAAAAGTGAGTTTTCAAAAATTTTTGGTTTGGAAAATTTATTTTCAAAGACTCTTTCATGACAAGGTAAATAAATTTTTTAAGAATAAATTTTGGTCTGCAATGTGTTTTCGATGGAAATGGTTTTGAAAAATAAAAAAAGGGATTAATTATTTTGGAACAAAGTATTAATTTACATCAATTGGTAAATGATTTTTGAAATTGTGATTGATTTATATCAAAATTTATCAATTTGAGAGAAAATTAAAATTATTTATAAATGAGAAAATATTTTGTGCTTTAAAGTAATGATGTTTTGATGAAATAATTTTGGAGAATTTTTTGAAACCTTTTGGATCTTATTTGTGATCTATTTGAGAATTTTTTTCATGATTAAGTTGATTATCCCATATCATGATGTCTAGAAATCTCTCCTAGAAATAATTGAATGAATTATAGAAATTTGTTTCACTAATATGGTCATTATTAGTGTACTTAAAATTATCTAGATATGATATATCTAATTGAGGACTGTTCTGAGACTCATAATTGAGGGGTTGAGCTAGATACTTTTCAAAATTTAAACCCCACCTAAGTATTATTAGATTATATTTTACGTTATTACACAAGTGAGTGGGATTATACTAAAGAAATAAAGTGTCTTGATGAAGTAGAAGATATTTTTTCCCTCAAGATTCTCAATGATTTGAAGTTTATATCTATAGACTCTCTTTATGAGGGACTAATACCAGAGTGGTGAGAAGTTGGGATTCCCCCTATATGTATGAAATAATATCTTGGGAATTATTCAATACATTTATAGTTTATTATTATTATTATCATGAGGATGTGAATAAAGATAATGTTTATGAAATCTTGGGTTTCAGTTAGGATGAGTTATCAATTTTGGATGATTCTAAGAAATTATCATGTTTGGTTTGTTTCTTACCTAAGGTTTTTAGTCACGACTCTATTAAGGGAATTTTTTTTACAAAATTTCTTCACCCAGACCTAGAAGATGTAGTCTCAATGACATATTGGACCTCATATTCAATGATGATTTAAAGACCTTATCAGATGAGATAGAGAAAATAGAGCGAAGAAAAGTGGAGAATGTCTCATTAGTAGTGGGTTTAAGAGAACATGTTATGCCTGATGGACATTGGGAGTCAGATAAGTAGGGAAAATATTATTTGGTAAATAAAACGAATATCATGTTCTTTTAGTGTGGAGAACCTATTTATTTAGAGAAGTTATGTTTTTAATCACTGATTGTTTGTAAATGGTTTTGCTCATGGGTCACCTTAAATGGTTTTTTGAGTTGGTATACTAAAATGTAAAGTTTCAGTTAGGTATTTTCAACTTATGACTTTAGGGTAGTAGGTGCTTCATACTAATAGAGAAACAACAAAATTACTCGGAGTGAATATTCTCATGTAGTGGAGGAGATATTGGTTGTGATGGAATTTGAAAAAAAATATTGTTTTCTGACATCAAAGTGGAAAATGCATAAGTTCTCCTTATTGTGGATTATCTATTTTTGGAAATCATTTTTTTGAGATATTAGTAGTTTTTTTGGGAATTTTGAGGATGATATCTTATGGAACATTGTTATAAAACTAATTATAGTTTTATATTCATAAGATCTCTATGGTTTTTCCTTGGAGATGTGCACCCATGAATGGTTATAATTATTTCTAAATATTTTAAGTTCCTTGCGGGTTGTTGTGATCCTAGTGATTGAGTGGAATATTTCATTGAATGAATTTAGATGAAGGGGTATTGTTATTAAAAATCCATCATGTTTCTTTCATCCATGGGTTCTTAATATGGTCGATGTTGGATTAAATTCAGGTTTGTGGTTGTTCCTTAGTAACCTATTGTTTTTACCTTGATGGTTAGAGATTGATATCTGGAGAGTGTAGTGCCCTATTTATGAACTAACCTTATTGTTTTAAGATATTTTTGGTTGGTCTTGGGTAGAACTCTGGGATTTACTCATGTGATTAAGATGATGGGGATTCTTTAAGGACTAGGAACTCAAAGTTTCTAGTGGTTTATTTTTTGAGCTCATCAAGGCTTGAGACTCATTGTTGAAAATATTAGGTTACTATTAAGTATATAACAAGGTAGAAATCCTTATTCGTTTTGTGCCTTGATTATAGATGTTTGATCATAGATGTATCTTTAGATCATTATCTCTTCTTTTATCATTGATGATTTTTCATTATTCTATTCCATTGAGTGTTCTATTTCATCTCATAGATGTCCCTCTGTGGTGAGTTATTGAATATCTTATTCAGGGTTGAAGAGATGTGTTGTTATAATGTTACACAATTTTGGTGAACATTTAAATGTTGGGGATACCTATTCTAGGTATCTAGTTATTACCATTTTTTTTTTTCTGATTCCTCTCCTTAAGGATGATTTTTTATAATGTATTGGTCTTGGAGTCATACTAGATTACAAATTTTTGGGTGACTCTTTATTCTGGTTTAAGGACCATCTTCCTCACAAGATGAGTGAAGGAGTTCTTTTTGTCCCTTATTTTTATATCTTATAGACTGGAAGATTTTTAGGGATATAACATTCTATGGTGGGGAGAATATAAAATCATATTACTTTATTTCTGGTATTTTTATTCCTTATATTTTATCTTATGTTTTTTGGGAGTCTTTCAGGAGTTTTTTGAAATTTTGGAGTTTTTTTAGGAATTTTTTTAAGTTGATAGGAGGATACACTATGGAAAATAGGGGTTATGGAATTAAGGATTTTGATGCCTCTTCTTTTTTGAACACCACTATGGTATGGACATGAGGATATGGTGTAGTCCTATTTTGGAGGTTCAAGGTGAAATTTATATGCCTCTATAAATTTAAGGGTGTTTGTGGTGTGGTATGTGGTTTGTGCCATAGTCTTACCCAGAGGAAATAATATTTGGGTGTGAACTGCATTATGGATCTAAAATATAGCTTTTTTGCATTGCACCATGGTCTCCCTCTTCTTCATCCTTTCTACATCATGGTCATGGGGGTTTGTGTCATAGTGTTGGGTTGTCAAGATTAAAAAATCTCAAGACCAAATGATTTAATTACAACTTCCTTATTTCAAACCTAGTATGTAATTTTGGATTTTTGGGATACCTGTAAAGGTATTTTGGCTCTCCAAGTATCCTTTATTTGTCTATAAAAGCTAAAATAGAAGCGGTGATACTATATTGTCAAGTTATTCTTGTCTCTGACATCAATCACTCATTTTTTATTGGTTTGTTCTTCCTAGAGGCTATGATGGCATAATGATTTATGGTATCCTTAATGGTTGACGTTGAATTGTGGATCTAATTGCTATTATCACTTTCAATGAGACCCAATTTCATGATTTAATGATCTCTATTTGAGGCGAAACATCTTACTTTTTTGTGGCTGGATTTATGAATATTCTATGTAAGTGTTTATAGGATTTTAATTCCTCTTGTAATTATTTTTTTATTGAGAATTCATAGACATTTATTTATTATTATTAAAGTATATTATATGTATATTTATTTTGAATTGATATATGAAAATCTCTTTGATATTATCCTTATGAATTGAACATGGAATAGATATAATTGATCACAATATTGACTCCTCTCTCAGATTTATTAATTTTTGAATTCCAAGTTGATTTTGTTTTCTATTCAAATATATTCTTAAGGCTATTTTTTGGAAAGTTAGGGATTAGGCCTGGATTTTTTTTCTAATGTTAAATTCCTTGAGTTAAATGAAATGGTTTGATATATGTATTTCTTTCCATTTAATATCAAATTCTATAATTTATGAAATCACTAAGATCACTCTTTGAATGATTTTAACCTTATATTAAAATGGATGTTCTCGGGTGATTTAAAATGAGTGATTTTTTCAAATAGAAAAAGGGGTTACCCTTGTTTTGAATAACTTTGAGTCTCTTAAATTTTGAAACTTCCTTGGATTTACTTAGAGATTTTTTTGAAAGAAATTATTGGTTTAATTACCCATTAAAAATTTTGGTAATGAGTTGGTAATTTAATCAGGGATGATTACTGCCTTTGGAATGTTTATTCAAATAAATTGTTTTGAATTGAAATTGATTATGTTTGACAACCCAAATGGTATTTTATGATGAAACAATATTGTGTTAATACCTTGAAATTATTTAATTGATTCTTTTACCTCCCACTGATGGATTTTTAAAAAAAGATTATTCACTTGAGGCTGTTTGGGGGTGAGTGATATGTGAACTGATTTTTTTTAAAATGTTAAGGGCTTGAGTCCATGTTGGTGTCTATGAGGACCCCATTGTGATCCATGTGACTTTATTACCTCACTCACCTACATTTAATGTTTATGGAAACATGGATAATTAGATGATAAGACCATGATTTTTTATTTTCAATTGGATTCACACATCGTCTAGTGGATCTCTAAAGAACATGATAGGTTCAGGCTACAGATGTGTGTGCCAGAAAGCTGGTGTGCATGAAACTGGTTTTCTTAAGACCCATGAGACAATATATAGGCCTATTGATAATTCAAGATGATTTATTGATTAATTTTGTTTTATGGTGGACTCTATACTACATCTTGGTTCGAACATTGAAATCCTTATAATTGATACTTGATACAAGTGAGTGTTCATTGTCCCCAGTTATACTAGTTTTTTCTTGATAGATTTATTACTGCTCTTGATTAACCTATTTATTGAGATTATGCACCATGAATCTATTTAATTAAAACATAGAAAAATTTTAATATTAGGTTTATGTTTAAAATTTTCATTATTTATCTGAATTTAGATTTTTAAATAGATTTCAATGTTTTTAAGAAAAGTTTTCGTTTTCAAATGACAAAGTGGCATGTTTTTAGTTTTGATTACATAAATATTATGAAATTTTTTAAAGTTATTATTTAAAACCCAAAAACATTGTGATATTATATTTATGGTTTTATTTTCCTATCATAATATATAAAGCCTTATCCTCATCTTATTTATACTCCTCCTTTATAATATTTTGATTACCTTATTATGTAACGACACAGTCACTTTAGTGAAATCCTACTGGGCTCTATACCTCACACCCTTATTGTACAATTTGGTGTTTGCATCCTTTATGTTCACATCGTAGGTGATCATGTTCTTGTCATTATATTTTGTGGGTTAATTATTAGTTGTAAAAGGGTAGGTTACATGAGACATGATTGGTGGTGTTGGACCACCATGAGACTAGTTTTTGTAGTTATTTTTTACTTTATGTTTTTATATAATCTCCTTATACCTGAAGTTGTTGTATTGATTTATTTATTTGATGATGTTTTTAGAGTGTAATTTTATTATTTTTATCCTTTATTATGGATGAAATCATTTCCAAAATCTATTTTTGGATGCTTAGGAACTTTATTCTATCCCTTGGGGATAATAAAGGCTCTTTGAGTTAGTGGGAAATCATCTCAAATACCAGTTTAATTGGTATTATGAGTTGATTTAGTACAATCATGCACATGATATTTAATTTTCAAATAAAAATACTAATTTCTCTAGAATAGTCATCAATGAAGGTCTCAAAATAATTAGAACCTCCCATTTATTTGGTTACCATCATAAAACCATTTGTCTACATAACATCTAAAACATTTTCCTTTCAAGATGGTAACTAAACATAAAATGATTCTTAGTGTTGTTTTCTAAATATTTAGACAACACAAGTATACAAATATATACCTTATATTCTCGGTATAATGTTTTTAGAGATAATTTTGATTCATCCATCTCCCATGGGGACCTTCCATCTATTCCACACTTCTATAGGAACCTCCCACATTGAATTCTCCTCTACATAGTCTAGCATTTGTGGTGTAGAGAGAATTATTTTTCTATCATTTATAAATTACTATGTTTCCTTTGTTATTATTCTATTTCCCATCACTAAAATAACTGATTTTTCCACCATCATCAAGAATTATAGTGGATATCAGATTGAGAAAAATATTAGAAACACACCTCAAATCCTTCAACAGTATTTTGCACCCAATATTAGTCCTCATAAAAATATAACCTATACCAATAATTTTGGATGCACGATCTTTTTTAATAGTCATGTAATCAAAAATAAATTAAGTGTAAAATGAGAAGGAACATATTCTAGTTGGGACTTTTTAGGAGGCACCAGAATCAATCACCCATGTTAAATCATGGATTTCAAGTTGGCATGCTATTTCTAAATAATAACGATTTCATTATTTACAAATAAAACATCATTAGTTTGGGGATTAACTTCTTGATTCCTTTTATTTTCCTTCAACATACAACAATACCAAATTAAGTGTCCCTAATTTCAATAATTGTGTAATTTAAGTCCTATCTTGTTCAATATTTTGGTAGCTTCCTCCAATTCTGATTTTGATTACAAGGATAATTTCCACTCATTCTTCCCTTCCATTTTTTCTTTCTTTGTCTTTCAGTAATAAGAGAATTTTATTCCTTAATACATACCTCATTTTTAAATTTATATTATTCATTAAATATTTTATCTTTAACCATTTCATTTTTGAGATTTTCATTTGGTATTGAATTAATGACTAAAAAACCAACACACCCCATGAATTTGTTAAAGAAATCAACATTAATAGTTCCTAAAAATCATCATCAACCATCATTTTTATATAATTTAGTTGATCAATTATAACTTGGAACTCACTCATGTAGTTTGATATATTGTTCCCATAATTGAAATTTTGGTTGATAAGTCAGAATATCAGTTTTTCTTTATCATATGTGTTTTATTACATATATATTTTCCAATGTTCATTATTGAATAGAACCATTATGTTTTTTGGAAAAATTTCAGAAGATAATATTTTTGATCTATTTTATAATTTTAGAAGCATAATTATTATTATTAACAACCTAATCAGAATCAACTGGAAAGGTATTGGTAGACATATCATTATCACAAGATTTATGATCATATTCACATTTATTTGATGGCTCTGTAAAGGCCTTAGTGGAACTACTACAGTCCTTCAAAAATCATTGATATACAAAAGATCCTATATTTTTTGTTTCTAGATGGAATAATTAAAATCTATATGATTAATCATGTTACCCATAATTTCATCCATTGATGCAATGAGAATCATGGAACTCTTACCATACAAATGTGTTTGATATGATTTAAATAGTGGTAATTGACTCCTGGATCAGCAAAAGCATACTTGAATTAACTAAGTTATGGTCAAAACGATATCAATGGTTGATATTGAATGAAGATGTAATGTAAACATGGATAGTTGGATATAGTATTATAATAGTAACTTTTAATGTTAATAATGTTATCTTCTCTAACAAGGGGGGTGATTTTTCTTCTTAGGTATGACCCAAACATGGATTTCCTCAAATGATTTTGTTTTAGCTCTATTTTAACTCCATTTAAATCATTGGGATATTCTCAACAATATCCTCATGAATATGTTTTTCAAAATTAGATTATAATCACTTTGAAATTTTTGGTCACTGGATGAAGTTATTCACTTGTATTGGTTTTGAAATCATTTGTTAGATACCACTTTATTTTGGCAATGACAGTCACAAACAATATAGCACAAAAAAAAAAAAAATTAAAATTGAGGATAATGTGAGGGATTTATGTTGTTCAATGGTGTTCCTACTCTATAGTACAATGGATGATATAATTTTGTTTCTCTTATCTGAATAAATCATTATTATATTAATAGTAAATTTTTTATTATAGATAAATGACATTTTAAAGATGGAAAATCACAACAATCAAAGGTTGGTTCCTTGAATCTTTCCACTGTCATTGTTGGATATATATAAATTAATTTTTAATTGATTAATGTAAAAATTTATAGATTAATTACTCCCATAATGGAATCCAAAATTTTTTCACTATCCCCCACAACTAAGAGACACTAGTGTTTAATATGAACTGAAGGTTTTTTATTACAGATCTCGATGAGTTAATGACTAATTATGCCATTGTGTATTTGTAATTTTAAGTGTTTGGTGGTTAATTAAATTATTTTTATCAAAGATATTTGAGATCATTAGAGTTCATATACCTTTATATTATATTTTATTAAATAAATAGATCATTTAATGAGGTAAATAGACTTTATGAATTGAGAATCTAGATACTTCAGATTAATTTTTGATTTTGTTGTTGTTGTTATTATTATTAGTGGAATAATTGTGTGACCTTTCATTACATCCTTTTATAAATGTTATGGTCTCATGTTGGCCTAATAGTTATTATGGACCACATAGTTTTCTAAATGTTTTATTGGTGGAACCTTGACTGAATGGGTAATGGTGGTCAATATTATGATTTTAATCAAGGCCCTGAGTTGATTTATGAATTTTTATTAAATATAAAAGTGCTTCAACCTTTTTTAAATGGAATTTTAAGGGTATTGTTTTTAAATGAATTTATATTATAAGTGGTGTAATTTTAAATATATATTTTTAATTAGGTTATAAAAATAAAGGGATTCTTATATAGGAGGTTTTTTATCTATATTTATCATGGGACCAGTGTGGATAAATTGATAATGTGAGTCCATTTTATATGTTTTTGAATGAGTTTTGGAATTTTATTTGAATGGAATAAATAAAGTATGTTTTGGTATATTCTTTAGTCCCGCTAAACTTTTCTAGACAATTCATGATTTATTATGGCTTGTGTGATTCTGTGATATTATTAACTTATATTATCCTTATAATTTATCTATTAGTTTTTTGATGTATTATAACATAGGAACTTTAGATACCATATAATATGATACTGAGTTTAAGAATCTTGAGTGGTACCAACTATTTGGAGTGATTTATGGGGTCAAGTGAGTATTTAACCAAGATATCATGAATGTATTGTGACCAAGTTGTGGGATGGAATAAGGATTATATGATACACCTAAAATGGTTTTGAGAGGTGGTGAGGGAGTTAACCATCAGGATTCAGGAAGTGACTCTCACTCTTGAAGAGTGTTTAGAATCTATAGTCCCTAACAAGAGTGCATTTTTATTAACCATAGTGGTCAATATGGGAGATAGTTCTATTGAAATATTATTGGAAGATAAGTCTAGGAGTTGGATGATAATATATGAGATTTTTTGACGTTTGATAGTGTAGATTGAGATTGTGGAATAGAAGTGTAGTGAGTTTTCCTCATACTCATAGTTGGATTTTCTAGTATTAGAGAGGGAATCCAAACATTTATCCTTTAAGGTGGGGTTTTATTTAGTGGTAGAACATTTAATTAGAGGCGATATTAGAGATGAACATATGAATCATGATCATGTGAGTGATTTTTAACTAATGTTTTCTTGAGGAATTATTTGTGAATTATATGCTCATGTGAGGATGATTCCTCTCCTAGTAGTGCTATTCATTACAGGAAATTGGAAATGGTGTGATAATGGATTTTAGTCTAGGGTGGATGGGTGATTTTATTGGTTGTAGTGACAATACCTATCCTATGAGAGGTTTTATTTTACCTTTCTTCCCCTGAGTATGACCATAGACATATAACATTGTTTTTTAAAGATGTCTTGATATATAATATAAGGGTTTAATATGTATCTTAATTGATATACCATTGTAAAATAGGAGAAAACTGTTATGATGAATTAAAATAAATCAGGAAAAGATGGTTGTAATTTATGGGTAGTCTGTAAGATGACTATAACATGGACTACTGATATGATACAATTAAGGGAATGAATTATGTGACTGTTATGAAATTTTTTTGATCCTTATTCTTAGTTTTCCCATTTTATGTTATGGTATTTTTGTTTAGTAGATATTTTATGATTTGGGTCCTCTTTGATGAACCTTTTTAGTTTTACATTATTATTTGATAGGTGATATCAATGGGTAACACCTCTTAGATTTTGAATTTTTTTATTTATTGATGTGATCATTATTATCTTGATATTTTAGTGTTTCTTTATTAATGATTAGTAAGATGACTTGTGGGACATATGGGACTCTGATGGGAGATTCCTAATGGATATAGGTGAAACCTGTTAATGGTTATGTATATCATGCAAGGAGTTCCAGTGGGGAATACCACATTGGGATATTTTGATATATGAGTCACCAATTATAGGTAGTTGGGACATATCTTGAGTTACATAGTACAAGTATGAATCTTTATGGTGTGTGTATCATCTATCCAGTATTCCGTGTTGATATAAATTTGAATATGCATTCTTGATTTAGGTTTTTATAAGCATTAACATGTATATAACACAACATTTCATGCACAAAAAACATGAACATTCATCCAAATGATTAATATAAGTAAGTGAATCGAGGTGAGTTGAGGAATCCAACTGCAATGTTGGACACACCCCCTACCAACATACATGGAATGGGGTTCAATGTACATGTATTAACCTTAATTTTTTTTCTTAAATCACATATATCCACTTTTAACTGGAGTTAAGACATGATATAATAATTATATCTAAGTAAAATAATTTAGTATTAGATTTATTATGAGTTGGTATGAAGGATAATGTATTTATTTAATTCTTTTTGTTTAATGAAATATGTACTAATCAGAGTTCCAGTTGTTTTACTTATTATTATTGTGATGTATATTTTATATGTTTCTAATCTATTATATATTGATGCATCATGTATAATATTCTTTTTTGGACTATAGGATTCCCTATTATATCCCAATTTTATATATACTAGTTTTTATTAAGTATGATATATAGAAATATCATAAAAAACTTTTGATAGATT
This sequence comes from Viscum album, assembly GCA_963277665.1. NCBI lineage: Eukaryota > Viridiplantae > Streptophyta > Magnoliopsida > Santalales > Viscaceae > Viscum > Viscum album. Next base: position 1,002,938,731 of record OY728119.1, on the reverse strand, counting down.
TATAAAAGAAAATTATGCTTTATATTTGAGGGTATAATATCTGTAATACTATTTAAATACCTTTATAATAGTTGGTAGCCTTTGGTATACTAGGTGGCATACCTGAGTCCATGTAGTGTCACTTGATCAGTCACTGTTTTGGTAGGTTCGAGTAGAACATTACCAAGTTGCATTAGAATTTGTTTTTGGTTAGGAAAAAGTTATTTAGATATTTTAATAGGATTTTGAAACATGAGAGGAATCCCATGATTATGCAAAGAAATAATATATTTGGTCAAAAACCAATTATCCAATGGGTGGTCTGTATTGGGAGTAGGAACTATAGGCATAGTGAAACTTTAGTTTAAGTATTTTGATATTGAAAAAACATATAATATGTCATAGAGATCATTGGAGATTTAATTTAGTGATTATGTATCATGATATTATAATTATTAGTGCATGATACATGTGAACATAGGTAGTGTTAGTTGAAATATATACTCCTTAGGATCCTTTAATAATTTGAGAAACTAATAAACTATCGGACAATTCCTTAAATAAGTTATAAAGGTCCATTAGATAAATATAGATTAGAGCGGTTTCTATTTTATTTGTGTTGTCTTGGCTACTATATAATAATATTTTTCAGTGTATCCAGCTTTGGGAATTAACATAGTTTACAAAATAAATTTTTTACAGTAGAGCTAATCATGAATAAAATGGTTTTATAATATAGTTTTACATTATCCAAATAACAAGTCTTGTGATTTGGGAATGATTTTTTATTTTTAGGTTATGAAAAAAATCTGAAAAACTTTTTTGGAAATAAGGGTAATTTTCATGAAAAAGGATTGAAAAGGTTGTAGATTTTAGAAAAATATTGTTTTTAAAAAACCTTTGGATTACAAGATAATTTTTAGAAAATATTAGGTATATTTTCAAATATGTAAACTTGTTTGGATGGGGCTTTCAAAATAAGAAACGAGTGAGGTGAGACTAGGTTTTGGTAGTTTTTATGGTTTGATTAAAAGTGACTCAATTATTTGGAATATTTTATTTTTAGATGTATATGGATATATATTTCATACATATACATAATATAGGATTTAAGAGTGGGTATATTGATAAATTATTGAGTAGATGGGTATAGCATCTTGCCTTTTTATCACATAAACTATAGCATCCTGCCTTTTTATCACATAAAAATTCATTACATTTTACAAAGCTGAGGATCTTTAAGGTTTAGTGTCTTGGAAACCAGGCACTTAAAAAATGAAAACACAAAACATTCTTCTTAAACACTTGAAAGGATTCTCCTTATGTTCATACTAGGTTAATTACTATATCTCCTAACATGGGGACATACATCAAAAGAAAGGGTGAGCAGAAGGACCAGTAAGGGAAACAAGGGGAAACATTTAACATGTGAACTTGAGATACATCAACTATGTCATGAAAAATAATTTCAAGGCATGAGAAAGAAATAATGAGGAATATAATAATAAAAATAATGTTTTTAATAACTTGAAGATGCCGCTACAACATTTAATATTGACAATCATTTCTGTTTCACCAAGGTCCATCCCCAAGGTGTCATTAAAATTACCAAGGTTACTCGCCAAGGCGTCGTTAAAAATAGCCATCTCTAGAGATTAAGTCTTTACCCAATGAATTGGAGTTCTATCAGGGCTCAACCTTGACATGTATTTATTATCATGTGATCCACATATATCATCATCAATAATTTCATAGACAACCCATATAGCATAAAAGTAATGGGTTTCATTTCATAATCATAACTTTTTAAAAACTGCTTTAAAGACTTGATCTTTATGTCACTTTAAACCCACAGAAAGGGAAAGCGGGTCTCATATATGTATATCCCAGAATTTAAAATAGATCAACTTGTTATATATGTGAATACCCCTATATAATATAGAGTTTTGAGTATTCACTTAATAAAATAAAAGAACTTTAGAAAAAGAGAGACATTTGAGACGGAAATTCTGCAGCATAACGTCTATGTTTCGGGGTTTTAGAAAACCTTGAAAAGAGAGGGGACATGGGTAAAACAATCATAAATGACCCATAAAACAGTAGAGGGACCAAATATGAAGGATATATGAACATGGAAAGGAAATTTTAAGGAAATACCATTTTAAATGGAAAACATGGAAGGAAGAAAAAAATTAGATTTCTCTTATGAAAATCCGGCAGCCTAACGACGTCACTTAAACTTCAACCAAAAAAAAAGAATTGACAAGATCAAATAGGGTCTCTCATCATATGAAAATAAGATTTCATTATGATAGATATATATATCATACCCCAAAATAATAAAAATGAACTTGAAAGACTTGACATGAAAATAGATATTGAAAACGAGAAGGGTGAAAGAATCCCTTAAAATTTCAGCCACCTAACGACGCCACTTAAAACTTCAAAATACTGATTTGAAGAGATAAAATAGGGTATCTCATCATATGAACATAAGAGTTAAGTATTATAGATATAGATATCATACCCCAAAATAATAAAAAGGAACTTGAAATACTTGACATGAAAGTAGATCTTGAAAATGAGAAGGGTGAAAAAATCCCTTAAAATTTCAGCAGCCTAACGACGCCACTTAAAAATTAAAAATACCGAATTGAAGAGATAAAATAGGGTCTCTAATCATATGAACATAAGAGTTCAGTATTATATATATAGAGATCATACCCCAACATAATAAAAAGGAATTTGAAAGACTTGACATGAAAGTAGAACTTTGAAAAAATGAGAAAGGTGAACGAATCCATTAAAAATTTGGCAGCCTAGCGTCGCCACTTAAACATTATTAAAATGAATTGATGAGAGCAAGAGGGGGGTATCTCATCATATGAACATTAAAGGGTAGTATGTTTAATATAAAAGAACATCCTCTAACATAAGAACATGGAGAATAAAAGAAATGACATAAAAGAGATTACTTGAAAAGAAAGAGAGAGGTCAGATCTCTTACCTTAAAACGTAACTCTTAAAACTCAAAGGTTCGGACCTTGAGGGCTTGGGGGAACCTTGGGAGGACTCCTTGGGAGGTAATGAGACCATAGATTCGTTGGGGGAGAGTTGGGAGTCTAATTTATTAGAGGATGTCTTGGTATTTATAGGGAAAGTGAGAGGACAAGGCATTAATGGCCAAGGGACACCTCATTAGTGGTTTTGAAAAAACCATGGGATTTCCCATGGTATTTGCCCATGGTATTTGACACTTGGGAAACCTCATACCTTATCTTACTATTCATAAGTCGACTATATTGATTATATACTTAATACATCATTTAATGATGTCATTAAACACCTGTAACTTAAAAACTGTATTTTCAATATTCATCGAAAATTCATCTTTTTCCGAAAAATCCCAAAATTTCATCTTAACCAAATATTGATGCTCTGATTTCAAAAATGAACTCCATTTTATAAAAATAATTTTCTAAATATTTTTAATTTAATTTTTAAATAAGAAACACTATTCACCTGAAAAAACTAATACTTGACTAATAATTTATGAAACCATTATTTAACCATTTTATTGAATCACATTACTTAATCAAGGTGCCTAGATTATATTAATTCTTTATTTAAGTGATAATACTAATCCATTTGGTCACATTACTAATCCTAAGCATAAAATCACTATTCATAATTTACTATTCATCAAAAATTAAGTTGATCTTATTAGACTCTAAATTTCGTAATGAACATAATTGTAGAAGACCATTTTTTGAAAATCATTACACATTTTTAATTATTTAAGGTTTACATAAACATTTGTTAAAATATCCTTTCTCTAAAATTCACCAAAAATATGCATACTATATTTATCCAGACATTTGAAAATTTTATAAACTTCATCATAAGAAGAAATCAAAATTTTTATTTAAAACAAAGGATTACACAAGGCAGTTACGGTCTCCTTACATAGCCCCTTATCACACCGTCATAGGAACTAAGTTTATGGTGTGCTAAGGTGAGAGAATATGAGGGAGGCTCGACCAACATCACACGAGTAGTAATTTATATCAGTTTGAACTTCTCACGAAGGCGACTCTGTTCTAGCTTCACATGATGAAGTTCGACTTGGGTTTGGTCTAGAGCAAAGCCCAGTGGTGCTACCTCCTTCCCAAGTTCTGTTATATGGGCTTCAATCGGTCCAAGACTACTGGGTGAGGCCATTGAATCTTCTTTCTATATTTATTATCCAAGATCACTTATATTTAGAGACAAATATTGAAATGTTTAGTTTATAGTGGTCATATTGACCAATGTTCATATAACAGTCAAAAACACAATAGTCTCATTTTAATTATACTCATGTTATCAAATGAAATAGTTTTGTTGAGTGTAAAAATAAAATAACACAAAAAATTAGGAAATAAGATTTATTCAAAATTTCAGGTCGTTATAATCTTCCCCCTTAAGTAATTTCGTCCTCACAATTTTTAAAATTGGGTTTTGAAATTTCATTGAAAGTCCCACATCGGAAAAGGAGTCAGTAAAAATATTACTTCAAAAGAAAGAAAGGGAAGTACAAAGGTCACCCGAGTTAACCCACACTAGGATTCCATGTAGGAAAACATTGACATGGGGGAAAAAACAAAGGGTCATGTTCTATGGGAGAGTGATAAGAAACATGATTAAGAGAAAGTTAACAAAAAGAAAATCACAAAATTATGATGGGTCAAACAATATTTGATTTCCTAGTAGGAAACGTTAATAGAATTTTTTTTTGTTTTATGTTCCTTTTCATAGTTTTGAGGAATTAATTTACTACATAGAATAAAAACACAAGGATATATACCTACCTTCTAGTAGAGTTTAATCCTTTAATAAGTTTCTACCAAAACTAATCTTTTCTCCAAATGACGAGCATTAAAAAACACTTGGTCTCATCAAAAGCACAAGAATAATCTTCTAGAGAATCACGTATTCCACAAAAGGAAAAATATCTATCTTTAAACATTTATCCCAAAAATAGAAAGGGTAAGATAAAACAACTCTTCAAAAATAAATAATCCCATAGGAAGGGAACCTAATTTTAAATCTTCAAAATTCCACGGTACTACCCAGAGTTCATCATAGACCATTCCGTAAATAACTATCCTTAAAATTCCTCTAAATAACCCAAACTAAGATTGAAACCCAAATACAAGAAGGACTTTATAACATAGTCTTCCAAGATAAACTTTATCATTCATCTCCAAACAACATCAACCACTCCTAACATCTTATAACAAAGTAACTAACCTAAACATATTTCCCCAAGATAGGTCAATAATTTCCATAAGTAACCTATAATACCTCAAGTTCACCTTAAATTCATCAATTATTCAAAATATAAGTCAACCTTTACTCCTCAAATAAAATATCATATTAATCTATTTACCTCGATCAAATAGGGTTCCCAAAATAGTGAACATCTTCCAAAATAATAATCCTCTTTTAATCCCCTAATCATCTCTATCATATTAATACGTAAATCATCACATTTCCTATCACATTGGTTGTTGGGACATGTTCTTCTATTTCTCGCCATTAACTAAAAAAAAAAGTACAATTAGGGGCTTAAATACCTAGCCAATAATCATGAAAAGGAACTTAAAGCATACAAGGATAACTTGTAAAAGAAAAGTATACCCTAACTTGTGATCCCCTAGGTTCCAGACTAGGTTATCCATGATCATATATTCTTATGTGAATCTTTATTTTATTTTATCTTTGTTCCTTTGATAATGGTTCATACTAATCTTATGAATTTACCAATGCATATCCCCTGGGAGTGTTGTAACCAAGAGTGCAGCAAGGCCCGTTGTCGTGTACCTGTTCCCATTCGAGTCTAGCTCAAAGTGGTGTTTTTGGGTTTTACCCCTATGTACATCTGTTCCAGAGCCACCTCTACTAGATCGTATCCAGAGAAGGATGTATTTTCTTGGTAACCCCTTACTCAATACTCACCAAAATACTAGGAAGGTTTCCTATATTTAAACTTTTATATAGGGTTCTTCCTAAAGTTTTCATATACTAATTTCCACAAATAACTAAACCATCCTTTGATACCAACTATATAATCCCAACTTTTTATCACATAAAATATAGCATCCCACCTTTTTATCACATAAACTTTAATTAAATTTTACAAAACCGAGGATCTTAAAGGTTTAGTGTCTTGGAAACCAGGAACTTAAAACATGAAAACATAAAACATTCTTCTTAAACACTTTAAAGGCTTATCCTTATGTTCATCCTAGGTTCATTACTGCATTTCCTAACCTGGGGACATACATCAAAATAAAGGGTGAGTAGAAGGCCCAGTAAGGGAAACAAGGGGAAACATTTAACATGTGAACATGAGATACATCAACAATGTCATGAAAAAGAACTTTGAGGCATGATAAAGAAATAATGAGGCTTATCATAATAAAAATAACATTTTTCATAACTTGAAGATGTGGCTACAAAATTTAATATTGACAATAATTTCTGTTTCACCAAGGTCCATCCCCAAGGTGTCATTAAAATTACCAAGGTTATTCACCATGGCATCGTTAAAAATAGTCATCTCTAGAGATTAAGTCTTTACCCAATGCATTGGAGCGCTATCAGGGCGCACCCTTGACATGCATTTATTATCATATGATCCACATATATAATCATCAATCATTTCATAAACAACCCATATAGAATAAAAGTAGTGGGTTTCATTTCATAATCATAATGTTTTAAAAACTGCTTTAAAGACATGATCTTTACGTCACTTTAAACCCATGGAAAGGGAAAATGGGTCTCATATATGTATATCCCAGAATTTAAAATAGAAAAAATTGGTATATATGTGAATACCCCTATATAATAGAGATCTTTGAGTATTGAATTAATAAAATAAAAGAACTTTAGAAAAAGAGAGAGACATTTGAGACAGAAATTCTGCAGCATAACGACTATGTTTTGGGGTTTTAAAAAACATTGAAAAGAGAGGGGACATGGGTCAAACAATCATAAATGACCCATAAAACATTATAGGGACTGAATATGAAGGATATATGAACATGGTAATGAAATTTTAAGTACATACCATTTTAAATGAAAAACATGTAAGGAATACAAAAATTAGATTTCACTTATGAAAATCCGGCAGCCTAACGACGCCACTTAAACTTCAACCAAAAAAATGAATTGAAAAGATCAAATAGGGTCTCTCATCATATGAACAGAATATTTCAGTATGATAGATATAGATACCATACCCCAACATAATAAAAAGGAACTTGAAATACTTTACATGAAAATAGATCTTGAAAATGAGAAGGGTGAAAGAATTCCTTAAAAATTTCGGCAGCCTAACGGCGCTACTTAAAACTTCAAAATACTGATTTTAAGAGATAAAATAGGGTATTTAATAATATATTTCAGTATGATAGATATATATATATAATTCCCCAACATAATAAAAATGAACTTGAAATACTTTACATGAAGGTAGATCTTGAAAACGAGAAGGGTGAAAGAATCCCTTAAACTTTCGGCAGCCTAATGACGCCACTTAAAACTTCAAAATAGTAAATTGAAGAGATAAAATAGGGTCTCTCATCATATGAACATAATATTTAATTATGATAGATATTTATATCATACCCAAAAATAATAAAAAGTAATTTGAAAGACTTGACATGAAAGTAGAACTTTGAAAAAATGAGAAAGGTGAACGAATCCCTTAAAAATTCGGCAGCCTAACGGCGCCACTTAAACATTATTAAAAAGAATTGATGAGAGAAATAGGGGGTATCTCATCATATGAACATGAAAAGGGCAGTAATATTAATATGAAATAACATCCTCCATCATAAGAACATGGAGTATAAAAGAAATGACATAAAATATATTACTTGAAAAGAAAGAGAGAGGTCAGATCCCTTACCTTAAAACGTAACTCTTAAAACTCATTGGTTGGGACCTTGAGGGCTTGGGGGAACCTTGTGAGGACTCCTTGGGAGTTAATGAGACCATATATTCGTTGGGGGAGAGTTGGGAGTCTAATGGAGGAGAGGATGGCTTGGTATTTGTAGGGAAAGTGAGGGGACAAGGCATTAATGGCCAAGGGACACCTCATTAGTGGTTTTGAAAAAACCATGGGCTTGCCCATGGTATTTTCCCATGGTATTGGCCAATTGGGACACCTCATACCTTATATTACTATTCATAAGTCGAACATATTGATTACATACTTAATACATCATTTAATGATGTCATTAAACACCCGTAACTTAAAAACTGTATTTTCACTATTCATCGAAAATTCAACTTTCTCAGAAAAATCCCAAAATTTCATCTTAACCAAATATCGATGTTCTGATTTCAAAAATGAACTCCATTTTATAAAAATAATTTTCTAAATATTTTTAATTTAATTTTTAAATAAAAAACACCATTCACACGAAAAAACTAATACTTGACTAATAATTTATGAAACCGTTATTTAACCATTTTATTCAATCACATTACTTAATCAAGGTGCCTAGATTATATTAATGCTTTATTTAGGTGATAATATTAATCCATTTTGTCACATTACTAATCCTAAGCATAAAATCACTATTCATAATTTATTATTCATCAAAAATTAAGTTGATCATATTAGACTCTAAATTTTGTACTGAACATAATTATAGAAGACAATTTTTTGAAAATCATTACACATTTTTAATTATTTAATGTTTACATAAACATTTTTTAAAATATCCTTTCTCTAAAATTCACCAAAAATATGCATACTATATTTCTCCAGACATTTGAAAATTCATAAACTTCATCATAAGAAGAAATCAAAATTTTTATTTAAAACAAAGGATTACACAAGGCAGTTACGGTCTCCTTACATATCCCCTTATCACACTAGCATAGGACCTAAGTGTAAGGTGTTCTAAGGTGATAGAATACGAGGGAGGCTTGTCCAATATCGCACGAGTAGTAATTTCTATCAGTTTGAACTTTTCACGAAGGCGATTATGTTCTAGCTTCACATGATGAAGTTTGGCTTGGGTTTGGTCCAGAGCAATTCCCAGTGGTGATACCTCCTTCCCATGTTCTGTTAGATGGGCTTCGATCAGTCCAAGACTACTGGGTGTGGCCATCGAATCTTCTTTCTATATTAATTAACCAGGATCACTTGTATTTAGAGACAAATATCGAAATGTTTAGTTTCTAGCGGTCATATTGACCAATGGTCATATAACAGTAAAAAACCCAATAGTCTCATTTTAATTATACTCATGTTTTTAAATGAAATAGTTTTGTTGAGTATAAAAATAAAATAACACACAAAATTAGGAAACAAGATTTATTCAAAATTTCGGGTCGTTACAATGGGTATGATGTTTATGGTTTCAAGGTTTAGACCACTTGAATGAGATTCTATAGAAAATTCCTATGTTAGGGATCACCTTTAAATATAGTTGTATTTTAAAAGATATTCTTTATAGAGGGGAGAACCATAATGCAAGGAATCTATTAATCATTGGTTTTTCTAAGTGTGTGTGTGTGTGTGGGGGGGGGGGGGTTCATTCCCTATATTTTAATATAAATCATAGACAAGTGAAGGGTGAATGGGTAATCAAAATAGAGTTTTAAGAGAGTTGATATATATAATGGATAAAAAACACCAATGATAACATGATTATCATGCATATATCATGGAATGTATTAGTGATATGGTATAACATAAAATTTGGTGAATTGTATGATTAATTATGAAAATAACTCCATGGAATCATAATTGGGGTTTAAAAGTAGGACACAATGAGCTATCCCGGAATAGATGACTGGTACTTGTTAAGATTTCAGGATGGGTGATCATAGAGACTTATTAAGGATGAGAAGAATTATACAAGGGTGTTTTTAATAACCTGCTCATTCAATTTCAATGAATTATGAGGTGGTTTAGATTTTCCATTGATTTAGAGGTAAGTAAAATTTGAATTTTTAGAAATAGTCCTAGAAGGGGATATTTTTTAAATCTTTCTAGAGTATAAAAATATTTATCTTGTATAAAATAACACAAAAGAAGTTTTAAGTAAAGTTTTAATCTATATAAAGGGAAACCGAAAATTCATGGGTGGACGAAGGAACCAATAGAACATTTTTTGGATGGAAATTTTGGGTGTCTCAATACCCATGACACCAGAGTCTAGATGAAATTCCATAAATATCCTGATGAATTCCTCTATATTCCAATGAGAGTAATATAATTTTGTTTATAGAATGTCAATATCTTTTAAATAGGGGTAAAAGAGGAATCCCCCCTTATATTAAAGAACCCCAATCAAGGGTTCATTCTTTAGCTGCCCACATGAAGTGGGATATTTCCCTTATCCCATATTTTTTCCTCCTTTTTTCTCCTTGAACTAGGTGTTTTGGAGTAGTTCCATCACTCTGATTTAAGGAAATATTTTCCCTCTCCTCCCCTCCATATTCCACTATCTTCTTCTTTGATTTCATTATTCTCAACTAGGGATTTAAAGAGAAATTTATTGGATTATGGTGGAATTCATTTTCATGATGGGGATTCCATGTGCGATGTATAAAAGAGTCTTGCAAAGTTCATATTATCTCTATTCTACAAAATTTCATCTTAAAATATGATTTCTAATAGATTTATTTTCTCATTTTGATTAATTTGAGATAAATTATTAAACAATATTGGTTTATAAATTGGGTTTTTTTGTGGACTGTGTTTGAGTGTGTGTTGGAGGAGGGACAAACCCCATTTCTTGTGGTTTTATAATCATTATAATTAAATATGATTTTGTAATTTATAATCCTATCATGGTTTTGAAATTTAATGTTTTTGGTGGTGTATTAAAAAATGGTTCATAATTGGATTAATGATCATTAGAGTCAATGGATCTTAGTACATTTTGGGATTAAATAAAAAGGTTTCCTAATAAAGTAAAAGGGATTTACACATTGCGTAACTTGATCATTTGGATTATTTTATGCTACTATGGTACCAACATCATCTTTATTTTTTCCATGATTTTATGACCCTTCAAAACATATTTCCATAAATGGGATGGGATCATATCATCATAATATTGAAATGGATAATATATCTTTTAATATGGTTCATTAGGGTTTCTTGGTTGAATATTTGATGGTATCCCATCATATGGTTTTATATGGTGGATTAAGTTGATTTCAGAAATAGTTTTCTAAAGATAAGTGTTTTAAATATTTAAAATGGTATTTTAAGGGAATGGATTTTAAGAATAATTTTATAATTATTTTTGTAAATTTTAAGTGTGTTTTTGAATTGGATTTCAAAAACAAAGTGTTTATTTTACAAGATATATTTTTCTATTGGTTTTGGAAAAGATATTGGTTTGGTTAAAGTTAGAATAATAGGCTATTTTAAGTGTTTATGAAAATGGGTTTTGAATTTTATTTTAAGTAAAATCAAAGAGGGTATATTTTGGAAATGGATTTTTTATAATTAAACCCATGTGGGTGATACCTTCTTTAATAAGTCTGGTATGATTTTTTGAGATTATTTATATATTATTAACTCCTATGTTTTCTCCTTCTCTTTTTGATGTATGATAGAATATGAATTATGGGAAACTATATGGGATGAGATTGATTTAATGAATCTTGAGTAACCTTGACAATTTTAAGTGAGTCGCTAGGTCTTGTGAATATTTTATTATGTGATAAATCATCGAATGTGATAAAGTAATGGTATAAACTTTGTATGGTGTAACAAATGTTAGAATATTTTGATAGATGGTGATGGCGTTATCTGTTGGGATTAAGGAAATGATTGCCTCTCTTTATGAGTGGTTTTAATTATTAGTCCTTTGTAAGATTTTCTAGTTTAATGAAATTAGTCGTTGATATGGGTGATAATATAAATGAAATTGGATTGATGGATTTGGTTGGGATTTAAGAAATAGTTATTGTGTTTTGTTTTGTGAATATCCATGTTCGAGAATGAGATAATGAGATAGGAGGGGAGTGAGTTTCCCTCCATCATATAGTTGTATTTTTATTTCATTATATAGAGAGGAAATACACATAGTTTATGGGATTTGGTGTGATTTAATGGTGGACCTTAAGATTAGCGGTGGAATCCTATATGACATTAGGGATCAAGATCAATTGAGTGCTTTATGACTTATGTTTTTGTGAGGTCATGTTCCTTGATGATATTACCATTTGATGTTAATACCACTCCCATAAGTTCCCTTTCATATAATATACCAGATGTAGTGTGATTATAGATTTATCTCTTATTAGAAATAGTGAATCTATTATTGGTAGTGATAGTACATAGCTTGTATGAGGTTTAGTTCCCCATTTATTATCTATGTTATAACCATGTCCATGAATTTTATGAAATCCAATGTGGAAAAAAATGAATGAATTCCCCATATTCACTGAATAAATAACCTTCTTCACTATTTGTTCCATTAAATCCACTATTTTGAGTATAATATAAAGTTTAAAAAAAAATAGTACATGGAATAATATAAAAATATAAAAATTTTATATTTACATAAAAAACCTTCTCATCCTATTTTTAGGATTATCAAATCTTGTTAACAAAAAGTTTGAACTCCGTTTTCTGAATTTCTTTCAAAGAATTTTAAGATCCAACCTAAATTTCCTCAGGATTCTTCACCTCATTGTTCTTATTAATCAACTTCAATATTTTAATAAAAAGAAACATGTCTCTCACTTAATGGAATCTATTGATATCATTAATAATTAACGTGAACTAATTTTCCATATCAACAATCTTATTGAAATTTGATTCATCAAGAGGTTTATTTAATGAATAATTATAAATATTTAATGCCTTTTTTACATTTCATGTTTCCAATTTTCCTTTAAATACACCTAAAGCTCCATTCTCAATTGAAACACATTTGGTGTCTCTTCATCATATATTTTTTCTCTACTACTTCCTTTTTCTTCACCAGAGGGATCATTAAGTGATTTTGATTTAGAAATAAAATCTTTATGCACTTCATTATTTAAATCATATTGCTATTTCTTTTTCATAGATCTGAAATCATGTTTTAGGGGAAAATTAATCTTCTATTATGTTTTGTACATTATCATTTCTTTAAATGAATTCCCTCAATTTTGACCACTTACCACCTTATTTCACCATCATTATATTTTAGGTTGACGATCTTCTCCATCACCCTTATGAGGGAAACTAGCTAGAAAATATCCAATATATTTATAATTAAAACACTTAAAAAATGTTTTCCTTTGTATTTAACTTTTCCCCATTTAATTAATTTTAAAAATAATTAAATAATATCATTGAAATTCATGGAATCATCATTGTATTTTTTCCACATTATTCTATTTAGGTTAATAGTGTATCGAATCTTTAAAAGCATTGAATGTGGCCCCATTTTTATATTTTCCATTATTTCTCATGTTTCTACCTTGCTTAATCTTGATGAGTATTATGACATTTTTGATCTTATCATTTATCCACTCATATATTTCTTGATCCTCAAGAACAATTTTTTTATTCAATAAACTCATTCAGTAAAATTCCCACCAGTTTTTTTTCATAACGGTACAATCTTCAAAAAATTTATCATAACTCCAAATCATATTGGAATATTTTTTCTCCTGATGAATAATCTCACCCACTAAATCATATAATCCAATTAAAATAACATAAATTTAATAATTTAATGTTTTTAATCATGAATCATTGATATTTTTATCTCCCTAATGGATATTATAGAGTTTTATCTAAATTCCATTCACTATTTTAGTTCCCATGACTCATTATAATTCATTTTCAGAGAGGGATTATAGTATCACATTTTATTCTCTCTGATCACCTATAATATTTTTTTTCATAAAATATAGTGGATAACACAAAATTAAATATATGACCACCATTCTTTTTAATGTTAATTTTTTTAAAAGAAAATAGATAAAGTATGTATAACCATTCTCTATTTCTATATATGATATCCTTTGACATTAAATATAGGTACACCATTATTATTTATTGAATTCATTCTCTGTATAGATTCATTTTCTAAAAAGGTGATACTAAAAAAGAATAAAACTTAGATCATCAGGAATTAATAGAATTGCTTCCCTAGATAACATTTTATATAGAGTACTAATTGAATAGAAAATAATTACATCTTCCAGAACAACCATAGTTTAATAACATTGTAAGGCCCGTGTGAGATATGAACAACTACTAAGTATGGGGGTGGGTAGATTAGTGGTTACTAGTGCACTGAATCTTAATTTTATTATTCCAATAATTGTTAGATTTAAGATCAATGAACAAAATCAGATGATAATTATGGGAAGATATAGAGATTGAACACACATGACACAAGAGATTTACAAGATTTACACACACTTTTTTTTTATAAAATAATTGTTTCAAAATGATTTTTTTCTTATTATCCATGTTATTTTATTATTATAAAATTGAACATGAAATGGAGTAGGAAGATAGTCCTAAACTCCATGTATAAGGAAGATTAAAATAAGTATCAATAAGTTGATCAATCTTCAGTTTCCATTCTCAAGTAACTCTAGATGTTGGATCAAGTGTGCATTATTATTTTTTATCTTAAAATATATTGAAATAGATCTATTAAAACTATTTAAAAATGTATCTATAAGTATCACATGATTTTTATAATCCTCAATGCAATGAAACTTATTTTTGTAATGTTGGATTTACCATGACATTCTATATATCAGTTACTGCATAGAAGCTCTGGTCAAGGATAGTCCTGAGAACCATTATTTGAAATATATTTATGCCCCTATTTTTTTGATGGAAATATTCATCCCTTGAAATTATATTCATAAAGAACCATGACATAATGAACTAGTACATTCCTTTGCGGTCCTTAACTTTAGATCTAAAATGATAATCTCTTGTAGATTTTCTATACTTAGGCATAACATATGAGGATTCTTATTCTCACTATAGCATGCAGCATGTACATTTTTTCCAAGGGTTCTTATGGTGGTGTTTTAGTTCTAAACTTATAATCTATAGAAACATTACCAAATTTAATCAAGGTGTATGAAAGAATCTCTATTTCATAATAAATATTCTCTTTGACCATTTTTTGGATCCGTATAGCCAACCTCTAAACTTATATAGAACCATGTCCTAAAAAATGCACGATTATGATTAGTTTATTAACTTAGCATTTTAGAATATCCACCATAGTGTGTTATTTAAATAACAACATCATAATATATGAAACTTTAGGATTTATTTATTCCTTAAATTCTAAATTATCTCTAACAATCCCATCACTCATTCATGATCATACTGTTAATAAATAGAACCCAAAACCACCCTAAAAAATGAATGAATTATCTCAAGAAACTATTAATTGTATGCTTCCAATGTTGATGTTATCTAAATACAAGTGAATTTTATATATTGATATTTTGTAGAGTTATCTAAATCTCAGTGTAAGGATCTCATATCTTCTCCTTTATCGGTTCACTTCAAATAGCATCTTCAAAATCCTCATCCATAAATGGCCCTTCATGGGTGACCATGGATTATGTAATGTAAGGACACAAATTATGAATTCACCTATTCGTTTAGGTGGTTATATTGATATTTTTATTAGGTTCATACTTATATAGAAAACCCTAAATGTTAAGATACCAATGGAATAGAGTTCAAATAATTCATATGATGGATTTGTAAATGAGTTATCTACTCAAAAAAAAATAATCATTTATGATATGAATGATATGATGAAAATCCTAAATAGCTAATAGATTCCAAAAATCCCAACGAAGAAACAATGATTCAATGATATATAAATCTTTGACCATTAATGGATATTATGTACTTTAAAAGGGATCATCTTTTTAGTGGGATCACATTTAAGGAAATTTCCTATTTAATTAATGTTAATCATGATATACATTTTATAAAATCCTATCCAATAGATAAAATGAAAATATCATCATTAATCATTAATTTTAGATTAATTCGTGAAAATTAAATTCTTAATAGAATAAAATTAAAAAATGTTATAGAAACATAATAACGTTTTTTAATAATGAAATAAAATTTGATGGGTTATAGGAATATTTTCATGATTGTCTGATTGGTGAATCAATTCAATAAATTAATATTAATAATTATAATAATTATAATAGTTTTTTGAATTTTTTTTAAAAACATTATTTAGATTCAAAATTACTAAAGAAACTTAGATGTCCACTCATGAACTCAATATGATTGGGTATATCAATGTCATATAGTAGCTAATGACTTATTCATGGTATGATTTCGATATTGAATTCATTCTATAACCATTAATAGAAAGGTTTTGATAGTTTATTATAAATGAGAATATGAATGATTTCAATAATAATATACCCAATCTCTTAAAAAATTTTAGGATATGAGAATGGGACATAAGAGGTTTAGACTCTAAAATTGTGTAAACCATACAAAAGTGTGAAATCTTACTCTATATAAATAATATTATAGGGTCCAATAGTCAACATAGATCATTGAGACCTAAATTAGGTGTTAGTAATGATAGAAACGTTTCTATTGTGGTGGACCTAGTCATAGGAGGATTAATATTCCAAAAATATCTACCAGGGTTGAAGAAACTCTATAGAGAGCCTGTGTTAGTTATCAATGTTATAGAAATTAGTTCATCTATTTTTAAGGGAATATGATTCCAACTATAAATTAAAAACTTGTTATGTGTATGTGAAAACATTAAAGTAAAATAATAATATATGGATGAATATTTAAGTATATATTCAAGTTATTAATAAAAAGCTTCAACATCAAGGTGATGGATGCAATGGATTACTTGAAATTCAGTCTGAACATTTCTTAATAATATGTATCTCATTTTATTTTACTTACTGCAAGAGATTTATTATAACTGAATAATTATTTTTAATAAAGTGAGATAATGTTTTATACACATGTTTTATTATTCATCAAATTCTATAACATGTTTCCAAAAGATATGCTAAAATGAGTTTTATCCATAATAATATGGTCTGATCCACATTATTTTTTAAAATACAAGGTAAATGATTATTTCTACTATACAATGGAATATTTTAAATAATAAAATATTCATTTTTGAATACTTATCTAAATAAATATAATTTTATATAAGATATTTTGTAAATATTTTATTTACTAAATATTACTATACCATAAGTAAGTGTTATTTAATAATATGAAAGAGTTTTTTTAGAAATATATTTCAGAGTAAACATATTTTTTAATATTATAATATGAATTTGATTGTATCAGATAAGTTTAGAGTTAAAATAATAATTGATTATCCTAGTTTAATTTAAATTTAATGTCACCTTATATCCTAAAATATTTTATAATATGCTAGTAAATAATTATCTTAATATAAAGTGTTACATTTAATTTTTTTACCAATATAATATTGAAGAAATGTTTTCATGGAAATGTTCCAAGATAATAGTGAGAAATATATATATAAATATTTAATAATAAAATTTATTATTAACAAAACTTTAAATGATGTGATGTAAATAAGTTTGAATATTATTTTCAAATAGTTTAACATTAGTTTTATAAATCCTAATATATCCATTATTCAAACAAAAATTATCAATATAAATTACCCATTAAATGAGTTTAGTGGGAGGATTTATATAATGGTCACATAGATACTCAAAATGAATTGTATAGTGATGTAATGAGTTTAAGACATCCTTAAAAATTCAAAATATATAAGGCTTACCAAGTAGTCCATCAGATGGAATAATATTAGAATTTTAGTTATATATATATATTTGTGTATTCTTAAATGATTTTAATAATATATAAATTGTATTATGTTGTATAAAATATTATCTAAACTTTATCATTATTTCATATTGGATATATATAATACATGAAGTAAAATAATATTCAAAAACTTAAGATATGAATTTTAATTATAATTAATCGATGGATATCATAGAGTATTATAGGTTTTGAGGATGTGTGAATTCTATAATGGGTTGGGTTTCACATAGAGATTCAAAATTCACTCATATGGAATTGGAGTAGTTTTTATGAAAAATAATCATTTATATATACCACAAGGACTGAGGTACACTATAGTTGGAATACCATGGAAGCATGCTTCATATTTAATCCACATTACATGAGGTTTACATGAAACTAATCTTGATGAACATTATATGTTTATTAATTTATTAGGATTACCTTAAGATTTATATAATCATGGGTGGTAGGGTATGTTTCAAATCATATTGTTGGTTATGATTTAACCAATAAGGGATTTTCTGCTTATATGATGAGTATTACCTATAGTACCTAATTGTTCTATACTAAGGAAGTGAATGTCCATACATATATAAATGAAAAGGCATGTAATTTTTTTTGAATGAGTGGTATGTGATGTGCTCATTTGTTTAGTTGAATGGAATATGATATGATCGTCCATTTGGTTAGTTTATAATCACAAAAATCAATACTATATGAGTAAGATATACACAATTGACATAATTTGCATCTCATAGATACATTATGTCTGGAATAAATGCATTATTTGATTATTTATATTATGTATGATATAGATAGTTAACAAAATTATGAAGATAATTATGTTTGACAGAGATCATACCATATCATTTTTTTCTTTATTAGCACTTATTAGTTTTTAGAGGCTATTTTATGATTACAATATTGTATTAGAGAAATATTAATCGATATCAATGGTAAAAATTCTCATTGGGTTACACTATTTATTAATATGGATGAGGATTAATTATTAATTCATAGTGTTTTTAAAAAATAATGAGAGAATCACCAAAATAGTTTTATAGGATATCTAAAATAAGTTATATATATATTTTATTGAAGTTTTATATATGATGTAACATATAATGAAAATGATTTATAGGTCATAAAAAAGTTGTTTTGGAATATATATATATGTATATTTTTGGATATACTTTCAGAAGTTTTTATATATAATGAAACATAAGGTGAAAGTGCATACATTGTATGTGGATCTCATGAATGTGGGAGATTTATATAAATATATAGTAAAACCAAACCAAGGACTGGATTTAAAAATCACATCTTTGTTTATGTAAATGTAAATAATAATAAAGTTAATTCGACTAATATCAGGTCTTGTGATGATAATGGATGAGATATATGAAAAAATATATTGATTAATAAATCTTCAACACAATCCATAATGATTGATTTATTATATCATATGATTATATTTAAATAATTTTAAATATCTAATTAACTATTTAAACATTGAATAATTAATTAGAGAAACTGAGTGAAGATTTATTGTAATTCTCTATCCATGATTATCCTCGGATTAAACCACTCATTGGTTTCCTGTTTAGATTGAAACCTAAACTTAGGCGCACCACCCCATAAGCCTGAGGAAGCTGACTAGGGGTGAGGGCCTAAATCATATATTGGGGAGGAATATGACCATGATATTATAAAAATAAATAAAAATACAATAACCTAACATCATCCATAGTAAATAACCAATTATGCACATATCAATAATATATCCATACTATAAAAAATGAATAAGGTGGAAGTTATAGAGTTATACATCACAATTGATCACCAAAAAAGATGATCAAAAATAAAAATAAACAAATGAAATAAAATATAGAAGGGAGATATAATACTATATTCAAGACTCACCTAAACCCATTCTCTAATCATATTATAGATTCTCTATCATGATCTACTATACATCCTCTTCATAGACATGGATGTCAAACATAAGGTATGCACTTGAACCAGGGTCCCTTTGTTAGGTTTGAGAAATATATCTCAGTAGGGTCTCACCAAGTTCCCCTTATATATACCATTATATCAATGTGTATTCAAAAGGAAAATAAATATAAAAAATAAACATGCACATTGGGTAATCTTGTTCTAAACACCCCACAAGGAAACCTAACCACACCTAAAGGTTAATGGTACCGTGTGTTACCAAGTCTTGAACACTACCATCTGTCTTAGGGAGGTTTCCCACAATCACATATGGAACCATCCCCTCTCACATAGGTGAGGTTTCACATCATATCCAAGAACCAACCATCTCTTAAGGGAGGCCACACATTATCAACACAAAATAGACTCATACTAAGGTGAGGTTTCACATCAATACTCACGCTATCACCTCTATTAGGGTAGGTCACACATTCCAATCTCAAGGGATCTCCAATATTATGGGAGGTCATAAATCAATTCTCAAACCAGATCCTCTCATAAGAGAGGTTTCACATCATCATTTCAAACTAGCCCCACTCTTAAGAGAGGTCAGTCCAGAACATCTGAACTAGTAAATTCTCCATCATATTAGGGTCATGTTATTCATGTCTATGCTATATCAAATCATCTAGCATGCACAAAACCTATAATACAACCTAGTTTTTTTCCAAAACATTTAATTACTTGGTAATACATTTAACATCACATATAATCTTTTGAGTTATAGTGTCTTGGTAAGAGGAAAATAATACATGAAAGACATAAACATTAAGAATAATAATAATAAACTTGATATAATTTTTCACAGGTTCATCCTATGTTAATTTTACTACATATTATATTATGGGGATATACATCAATGAAAAGGGCGATCATAAATCCCAACAAGGGTATAAAAAAAGGAAATACTTAACATGTGAGTAAGAGGAATATCAATAAGGGATGATCATATAGATATGAGAACTATAATAATATAAATAATATGAATCATAACATGTAAATGTTTCTAAAACATAAAAAAGTGACATTCAAAAGAATATCACTAATGTTTATCACTAGGGTCCCATAAATTATAATTACCAAGGTTGTTCACCAAGGTGTTATAAAACATTTCATATATAGAGATTAATTATTTACCCAATGAATTGGATCACTATCATGGTACACCCTTTATATATACTGATTTCGGTGAGCCACATTGATCATATTAAATCATTTTATCAATAACCTAAGGAGAATAAATAATGGGTTTCAGATGAAAACATTGAGTACATAAGTTCTTAAAGACATGAATATTACATCATTTTTAACCATGGAAATTGAATTTGGTTTTAATAAATTCAAATCAAAAAATAAATAAATTATTTTTTTATCTAGGTGAATACCCAAAGAAAATGAAGTGGTTTGGGTATTCATAGTATTGGGATTTCTAATGTAAAAGAGATAAAATAATTAAATGAATTCAGCAACATAACAATATAAAACATGGATTAAGGGGTGTGAATAAAGACAGTTAATGAAGGTATTACATTGTTAAAACACTATTTTGGCAGTAAATGGATGATAAAAAGTGTTCAATATAGAAAGGTGTATATTTTTTAGAGACACACCAAAAAATGAGGTACTTGAATGATAAAAGAGAAGAGGACAATTCCATTAAAATGAATATTTTCTTCCTAAAAATTATGGGTGGCACTGTTAATCCTTGGGGAAACCTCGGAGGGACTCTTTGGGAGGTGAAATGATAAAAATTAATGTCCTATGAATTTTTTTGTGGAATATAATGACTAATGGGAGATATTTATACTTGAGGAGGGGTATAATTTAAAGGATTAATTACTAGTTATTTTATCATGTAAGAAATACACTATTTGTTAAATTGAATTAAAATCTATTTTATTTATAATTAATTATTAGGAGAGTGTATGGATTTTGATGGACTTTGAAAACCACACTATTTCTTCTAGTTAATCCAATTAATGCGCTAAATCCAAAAAATTATTTTTATCCTAAAATTCCAATTTTTGGTTCCAAAATTTAATGTATAAAATTATAAATTTAAATAAAAAAGTTAAATTTATTAAATTATTTTTTTATTTAATAAAATGTTTTATATAGTTTTCTTCATGCTGGCATAATAATGACATCATAAAATTGCAGGTATCATAAAGTGGTAATTTTAACTTTTTTTCCAAAAAATAAACTTTTTCCGAAAATATCCAAAAAAAGAAACCTAATATAATTTTGACATGATATGTAAAAAAATGAAATTTATTTCATCAAAATAATTTTTTATGTATGCTAATTTTAAATTTATTGTAAATTATTATTTTAATGAAAATTAACAATTTAATAAAAAAATAAACATTCTGACCATTATAAAAATTACAGATGGATTCAGAGGAAGGATGATTAATGGGTATAAGCACTATATTGCATCATCTATTTGGGAATCTCTCAAGCAATCTTTCATGCAACTCAGTCATGACACTAAATGGCTGGTTTTTAGGGACTCTCACCTCAATTGCTGGAGTACAACATGTCTTGAGAGGCCTTTGCAAGAAAGTATGGATGTTCCCCTGGGTGCACGTCATTTTTCCATAAGTTATTTTATTTCATACTTGAAATGTTCTGACAGCACTGTTCCACAGAAGGTGGAGATGGAAGTTCAAAATTACACTTTCATGGACCGTGATCTGGTGATATGGAAGCATAACCGCAATGGGCAGTTCATGAGCAAGGATTTTTATCAGATGATTTTTGGAGGGTCCATTCGTGAACCTTCCTGGCTTTTAAAATTTTGGACTAATTTTATCTAACCTTCTAGATTTATTTAACTCTGGAGATTATGGAAAAATCTACTACCGACTCATGATCAACTCAAACGGGCTGGTTTTCAATTTGCGTCGGCTTGTCATTTATGCATGGCTGCCGAGGAGACTTCCCAACATCTTTTTGTGGATTGCAGCTATGCTTGGAGGCTGTGGGATTATATTGGAACCCTTTTTGGACTTATAATTGATAAAAATATGATGCTGCATGAGTTGTTAATTGGGCTGTCCAAGGTGCGCTGTAGCACATAGCTTGGGAATCTCCTTCTTTTGGCCATTGCAGCTATGATAATGGTCACATGGGCTAATCGCAACACCCTAATCATCAATGACATGTGTGTCCCTATTCAATGTGTCATGGTCGCGATACATTCATAGGTCCATGCTACTTCATGTATTCAAACAGGTACAATGAATAATTTTTTTTCCTGAGTTATAGATTTTTATACTGCTTGGAGTCTCCGGACGGCCTCGGAAGCCGCAGGTCCTTAAATACATACGATTGATGCCTTCGATCAGCCCATGACTCAAGTTCAATGTGGATGGTTCTGCTTCTGGTGCTCCATGACTATCAAGATGTGGTGGCATCTTTTGAGCATATCGTGGATTTGTCAAGGGGTGCTTCTATCACTTTATTGATATTGGGGTTGCCTACGAGGCTGAATTATGGGTGATAATTAATGCTGTTAGGTACGCTGTCTGGTATAGCAGGAACATGTTATGGATTGAATCAGATTCTCAGCTTGCGGTTCACACCTTGGCATCAAGAATGCGAAATGTTCCCTGGATAGTGTTACCTCATTGGGTTGAATGTCTCCGAAAGTTTGCTAATTTACAAGTGGTGGTTTCACATGATTATAGGGAATCCAATGAGGTGGCGTATTCTTTGTCCAAGCAGGTTATTTTGGAGATGGATACGATGTGGTCCTTTACGACCCTGACTATTGTGCTTCAATAGTTGAGGCGGATATGATGTGTGTCGGACACTCTCGGTTTTGTAATGATCCCCTGTTTGTCTGACTCTTTTATATTTTTATTTAATAAATTCTCTTAGGACTAGTTTCTACCGGGTCCTGGGATTTTGGAGTATGTACTTTCTAAGGAGTGATATGTGAATGAAATAATGAACTTGAGACATGTTATGGAAGAGTTTATAGCTTATTGTCCAATGATCCTATACAATAAAGGATCTCAGAGAGGTTAACGTAAATTTGGATATGTTTTCCTTTCTTTTTAAACAGTATGAATCTCTTCCATTGTTATATTTGAAGGAAAATGTTGTCTCTAACATTTAATTCCAAACCCCTTTGATGATTTAGAACCTAACTCTTATACCATATCTGGGAAGATTTTTTGTGTTATTAAATGGATTGGATCTTTTTTTATCTCTTATACAAGATCAGTTCCATGTAGTTTTCATTCACCAACCTCATTCTAAAAAGTAGGGGTACTACATTACTTCCCATAAAGTGCTTCCTATGGAGCAATCTTTATACATGAGTAGAAGAAATTTTTTATGAGAAATCAACTAATGAGAGATATTGATATATAAGGACCTGACCTTAAAAAATTACATAATCTTGAATTAAATGAATAATTCACATTGAGTATCTTTTCAGGTTTAGAGTTTTAGAGACTTAGGCCATAACTATTACATTTCAAAATATTACAAAGTAGACACTTCTACTCAGTTTCCATTTTTTTCATAAAATAAAAACTCTTTTAAAAAAAGAGTCATGTCTAGTTCCATATTTTAGATGGCATGAATTTTCTTTGATCCCATCCTTTACCCCATTCCACTTTATGTCCTGTGAAAAATATTTCAAAAACATTGGATGAGCATAAAAAGCTCAGTAAGGGATACACAAAGAAGGAAACTATTAGTTTTTCAAAACAACAAGTAAAACTTGAATAATTAATCATAAGTAGTACTTTTAACCTTTATGAAGTAGTAAATACTCTTCGTTGAATAAAATATCATTGCTTACCCTTTTGTAACTAAATTATTACTATAAAACCCATATAAAGAACACATAACATATAAAGGTATCTTGGGACATAAACATACTTAAATGGAATAACCACACGGTCGACATCCACACATATCACTAAAAGGAATAGACATACGGCTGGCTTCCATAACAATTCAATAGAGGTTATAACATAACCACCCATCCTAGTTTTCATGACCCCACCGATCATTTGGTTTACCACGTAACCACCCATCAAATGTCCAAGTACCATTTTAAAATCATAACACATAAAAAAATATAAAGGAAAGTAAAAATTTCCACATTTAAATCACAATATATCATTTCAAGATATTGAAATAATAAATCCATTCTCAAAACCATTTTCAATACCAAAATACGTAAAAGAGTATATGGTATTTATTTTCTTTTAAAAACATTATGACTTGTTGAGGAAGCCAAAGATCAAATAATACTCACGGCGGCAGAAAAGGTCATTGTCACCACTTACGTTAAAAGGAACATTCTTTTTGTCATTTATTAAAATGATTTGTAGAAAAAAATATTCCTTTTGAATAAAAGTAAAAGTCAAATGGGTTTATACACCGTATAAAAGAAAGTTGTGTATAAATGAAAATATGCCTCAATGAAAGGAGATTGAGACGAAGTCCCATACCTCGTGTTCGACTTGACTCAATCATTCTATAATCTCCTGAATAATAAACTAAAGTCAATTTATACTTTCTTAAGAACCTTTTTCAAGTATATTATTCTGTTTATATCACTTATTTCCATGTTATAAACATTATATAGTCATTTATGTTAATAAAGGTCTTTTTTGTCGATATTTGGTACTTGAGTCGAAAATGGACTTCTTATAACTACTTGTTGTAAATATAGTCAACTATAAATTATATCCAGAATGATAATCATGATGTAGATATCATATATATCTTATATATCTAGTATATAAATGTATTTATAATAGTACATAACATTTAGAGGTAAGAAATGCACTACTGGAAAACAGGCCTATACCCACGGTTTTCCAAAAAACCGTGGGTATAGGGTTAATATGGGGACCTATACCCACGGTTCTCAAAAACCGTAGGTATAGGTCCCCTATACCCACGGTTTTGGACAAAACCGTGGGTATAGATTATATTTGAAGACCAATACCCACGGTTCTGCAGAACCGTAGGTATAGGTGATTTTTTTTGAAGACCTATACCCACGGTTTTGGACAAACCGTGGGTATAGAGTTTTTTCGGATGACCTATACCCATGGTTCTTCAAAACCGTGGGTATTGCGGTTTTTTCTTGGAAGACCTATACCCACGGTTTTAGAGAACCGTGGGTATAGCTTTGCCGCCATAAGGCGGGAACCAAAATTACGCGGGACAACGAAAAAAACATTGGCGGGAACATGGCTATGATTAATATATATAGATTTATACGAATAAAAATATTCAAAGTTTCGGTAGCTCGGTTGGTTAGATGCAGCACTGCCGTCGGGGATCTGTAGTTAAGTGCGGGTTCGATTCTCGCCAGCTTCTTTTTAAAATTAAATACTCAATATTAATATATATACGATGATATGTGTGTAAATAACAAATATAAAATATAGCTCAGTTGGTTCGATGCAGCGGTGCGCTACATGGTCTCCAGTCCAGCGCGGGTTCGAATCTCCGCACCTGAATTTTTAAATAAAATAATCTATATTAATATATATACGCTGATATATGTATAAATAACGAATTGAATTCATGGCTCGGGTGGTATGAGGGTGTTGTGATTTCGGCCGGTGCTGTGCGAGGCCTGGGTTCAACACCCACCGGGCTCAATTTTTTGGAAATTAAATCCCCACGGTTCTCAAACCGTGGGGTCAATGCATTGCCAGCGTGGCCACCCACTTGCCACGCTGCCACAAACCTATCCCCACGGTTTCTCCAAACCGTGGGTATAGGGTGACCCCCCTATCCCGACGCCATTCCAGCCCGCGGTTCCCAAAACCGTGGGTATAGCCTATACCCACGGTTTTGAACCGTGGGTATTGGGCAATTTTCCAGTAGTGATGGAATGCACCGTTCATGGAGACGGTAAGCCGTACGTACGCATGAACGCTACGTCCATTTATATTTATTATTTTAATGGAATTAGAACATAATGATACATAGTTATATTATAATTCCAGTATAATATCATTAAATCCATCCTTTATACGTTCCATGTAAGGCATGAACGAGTCATATCACTTTTAGGGGGCGGTAGTCCGCACTTCCTCTAATGAGATTATCACATTTACCCATAATGGAAACCCTAAAGGCATGCTATAAATGAAAATTACAGAAGAATAAAGAGAACATAAACATAATATATATCATATATAAATATAGTGCCATCATAATGGCCACCATGATAGGTGGTTGGAGATATTTGAATAATCATCGTTTCGTGAGGCGTTAGTTTTCCATCAACAAAAACATTATGTTCTTCACCCATTAGATGGATGTGTGTGTAAGTGTAGTTTGAATAATTCTCATAAAAACATACTAGTATATTTAGGATACTGGTGTTGTTACAAAAGAATGTAATAAAAAGAGTTTAGGGGTTGGAGAAGAAAATAAAAGAAAACAAATTAAGAGAAACCATTACTTTTAATTTGGGTAACTCCCTTTGGTTTGAACCAAAAGGACTTCTTGAAGTAACTTCTACATAAGGTAAGGCTTCTAGGAGGAGGAGAGGGATTTAGGGAGCTTAATTGGGTAGAGGTTGGATGAGACTAAAGGCTTGAGAGGTGTGAGGAATTGGTTAGAAGTGGTCTTCATTTATAAGGGAGAGGAGGGGCTCTTTAGGAAAGTGTGAAACTATTATTTTATTACATAGTGATATTCGGTTTATAAAGGTCCAAAAATAATTAAAGTCAAAGATAAGATGACTGATATTCTAAAAAAAATCATCCAATCAGAATTGGAAATGATTTGGATAATATTTTAATCATTATACTCTTATTTATTTGAATCATTTATTAATGAGGTAAACACTGCATCATTATTGTGTCATAAATAGTTTAATTTATTTGATATATAAAAATTATAAAACAAATACCATGATGTAGGAAATATACTTAGATTTATAATGAATATTTATAGTCTAAAAGTTAACTTATATAACCTTATGTAAAAATTAATTTATTAAATGATATTTGTTTTTGTCATTTTTGTCTTTACTTTACATTAATTAATCTGAAGTGTTATTATCACTCCCATGTGGCTCCATGGGGTCCCAAAATCGACCCAAGGATTCCCTTGGTCGACCATGACTCATCCAATAAGGTTAGGATAAATGTTAAGGTAATTTTTAATTATTATAATATTTCTTCAACCTTGGATTACCCTATTTACCTTTAATCGCGGTAAATAAAAGTCAAAAGTTACTTTTCACAAAAAATTATTTTCATCTTAATGAACCAAATTATACTTACTAATAACAACCATATATGTAAGATTTTCAAAATTCAATTCACATAAGTGGTAAAATTTCATTTAAATGAAAAGGTTAGTTTTTTTAACTACTACTTAGTGGTTTCACTATTCAACAAAAAATTGAAGTTTTTTAGAAAAATACAAAAAACTTCAGCCTAAGCTTTTTTTGATATTAAAAATTCAAAAATGATGTCTATTTTTTGAAATTTATAACATAAAATATGCATTAATTAATTTAAAATTAATTCCCATTGTCAAAACAAATAGCGTGTTTTTAAGAAACAATAACTATCAAAAGATTGACACTTATTTATGTCCAATTTCGAAGTGAAATTAATTACAATGACCAAAATTAAATTAAATTGTAAAAATATATTCTAATTAATCTTTAAAAAAATTAAAAATATAATATAACCATATAAATAAATTATATTAAAATGCATTTTTGAACTAAAATACAATATTTTTCACAATTCATTAAAAAATGAACTTTATCAGAAAATTTCCATAAATTTTCATAAAGTAAATTTTGATGTCCCCATTATAAAGAAGGATTTTATTTGGTCAAATAGAATGTATTAAAGTGATCAAAACTATATTTAAAGAGGGTTTTCCATTAAAAGGCGTTAAATCGACCTTTTAATGTAAATTATGATTAAAAT
The DNA here is from genome assembly GCA_963277665.1 of Viscum album. Lineage (NCBI taxonomy): Eukaryota > Viridiplantae > Streptophyta > Magnoliopsida > Santalales > Viscaceae > Viscum > Viscum album. Next base: position 1,002,909,940 of record OY728119.1, on the reverse strand, counting down.
TAGATTCATTCACATTTTAAGCCCCTTACTTTTTATTGGATAAATGTAAATACATTTAACAAACATGTATAATCATATTGTAGTTAGTTTTGTTCATTCCCACCAATATAACAGCTAGGAGTTAACTACCATTTAAAATAATAATATTATATTATTAGTGTGCAACGTAATATTTCAAAGAAACCCGTTGTTGCGTATCGGGTACACTATCGAACATAGAAACCCCTTTTAAGTAAATTAATATTTAATTAACAAATAATAATAAAAAATAGAATGTATTATTTCTTTATTTACCTAGGATGTTACATCCTTCCCCCCTTTTGTAAATTGCATCCTCACAATTTTTATTCACTTATCAAAATAAGTGGGGTATTTATCCCTCATAGCATTTTCAGATTCCCACATTGCCTCTTCAATCATATGGTTTTACCCAATACCTTTACCTGGTAAATTACCTTATTCCACAACAATTGCTCTCTATGGTCAAGAATCTGGACTGGTTGTTCTTTATAAGAGATATTCTCTTCCAACTGGACTACCTATGGGCTCAAAACATGAGATAGATCTGACATATACTTTCTCAACATCAAAACATGGAAAAAATTATGTGCCTGGGATAAAATTGGAGGTAAATCCACTCTGTATGCAACTGATCCAACTTTATTCAGGATTTCATATGGTCCGATGAACCTCGGACTCAACTTTCCCTTCATACCAAAACGCATCACACTTTTCCATGGAGAAACATTGATAAATACATGATCACCTACCTCAAAAGAAATATCCTTTCTCCGGTTATCCGTATAACTTTTTTGTCTTCTCTAAGCTATTCTCAAGTGCTTCAGAATCAAATGAACTCTCTCTACCATCTCTTCTACCAATTTTGGTCCCATCAGCTTCCTTTCACCTACTTCACCCCAAAATCTAGAGTTCGACAACAATTTCCATATAATGCCTCAAATGGAGCCATCTGTATACTGGAATGAAAACTATTATTATAAGAAAATTCAACCAAAGAAAGATGTTGGTCCCAACTTCCCTGGTAATCCAGTGAACAAGCACGTAGAATATCCTCCAAGGTCTGAATTGTTCATTCTGACTGCCCATCTGATTGAGGATGAAAAGTTGTACTAAAATTTAATTCAGTACCCAACGACTTGTAAAGGCCTTTCCAAAATTTAGAAGTAAACCTGGGATCACGATCAGATACAATGTATAGGGGAACTCTATGTAACCTGACTATCTCATTAACATACAACCGAGAATGTTGATCTAGAGATAATGTATCTCGAATAGGAAGGAAATGAGCAGATTTAGTCAATCGATCAACAATAACCCAAATTTCATTATTACCTCGAGATGTCTTCGGTAATCCCACAATGAAGTCCATGGATATATTTTCCCACTTCCACTCTGGCACCAGTAAAGGCTAGAGAATCCATTTCAGTAACTGCCACTCTGCTTTAACCTACTGACAAGTCAAACACTTCACAGTAAAATCAGAAATATCTCTTTTCATTCCATCCCACCAGTAATACTCCTGAAGATCTCTGTACATCTTAGTACTACCAGGATGAACTGAAAATAGGGAACTATCAGCTTCTCATAACCACTCATTCTTCACCTGTGAGTCACAAGGCACACATAATATCTTCCCAAACCTCAAAACACAATCATTATCAATGATAAAATCGGGAAACTTACCCTTCTGAACCAACTTCTACCTTTTTCTGTAACCCACTGTCTTCATTCTGCACTTTCTTTATTCTGTCTGATAGAGATGATTTCACTGACACCTGAAACAAAACAGAATAATTTTATGCACCAACAAATTCTATGCCAACATTCATCAAATAAAAGACCAAAGGATATCATTCCAAACATAGCATGGTTAATGAATTATTACTTTTTTGACTCAAAGCATCATCAACTTTATTTTCTTTTCCTGGATGGTAATGGATCATGGAATCATAATCCTTGATTAATTCCATCCATCTTCTCTGTCTCATTTTAAATTCTTTTTGAGTGAATATATAATTCAAACTTTTACGATCGGTATATATTTCACATTTTACTCCAAACAAATGATTCCTCCAAATTTTTAAATCAAAAACAACAACAGATAATTCCAAATCATGTGTAGGGTAATTTAACTCACGTGGTTTCAACTGACGTGAAACAGAAGAAATTACTTGATCATTCTGCATTATGACACAACCATGTCCTTTCAACAAAGAATCACTGTAGATAACAAACTCACCATTTCAGGATGGCAGTGCCAAAACTGGAGCATTCACCAATATTCTTTTCAATTCCTAAAAACAATCATCACATTCTTTTGTCCAGATGAACCTAACACCTTTTTGAGTTAACTTAGTCATTGGACTAGATAACCATGAAAAAGTTTCAACAAACCTCTGGTAATAACCTGAAAAACCAATAAAACTATGGATCTCCGTTATATTTGTGGGTCTTGGCCATTATTCAATAACTTTTTTTTGTGCAGGATCAACCCTTATGCCATTATTTGAAACAATGTGACCATGGAAAGAAATTTTTTGCAACCAAAACTCACACTTGCTGAATTTACCATACAGTTTCTTTTCTTTTAAGGCTTGCAAGAAAACCCTTAAATGAATTTCATGTTCCTCTTTACTTTTGAAATAAAAAAATATCATCAATGAACACAACCACAAACTTATCCATGAACTCATGGAAAATTCTATTCATAAGATCCATGAATACATCAAGTGCATTGGTCAAAAAAAAGGAATAACTAAAAATTCATAATGGCCATATCTAGTAAGAAACGTGGTCTTCGGAATGTCTGCTTACTTTACTTTCAACTGATGGTACCCCGACCTCAAATCAATCTTTGAAAAATACTTAGCTCCCTACAGCTAATAAAAAAAATCATCGATATGAGGCAAAGGATACTTGTTCTTAACAGTGATGTTATTCAATGCTCTATAATCAATTAAAAGTCCCATTGAACCATATTTCTTTTTAAAAAATAAGACAGAAGGACCCCAAGATGATGTGCTAGGTCTAATGAAACCTTTATCTAATAACTCCTGCAATTTCTTCTTTAACTCTAAAAGTTTTAATTTGTGCCATTAGATTAGGGGGTTTTGAAATTGGCTTAGCAATAGGAACTATGTCAACAGAAAATTCAACTTCTCGATTAGGTACTATACCAGGAAACTAGTCAGGAAAAACATCAAGGTACTCATTTACCACCGGTAAATCATTAATATGAACAGTCTCTTTGTTTTCAACAATATGTGGAAGGTAACATTCATTTCCATCTTTTACCATTTTTTCAACTTCCTGATATGTTATCAAAAGCATGGGTTCATTCTTGTAAAAAAACTGAAAATATTTCTAAAATGAAACCTCTTTAGCTCTGAACACAATTTTAGAATGATAAACAGACAACCAATACATGCCCAAAATAACATCAAACTCTATTAGAGGCAAAACAATAAGGTTTTCAGGTAGATTCTTTTTGCACACAAGGACAAAAATCTTCTTATATTTTCTTTTTTTTTTTCTCGACATTTCCTCCAGGTGTTTTTACAGTATGTTTTATATTCATATTTTGAGATAGAATTCCCAATTTACTAGAAAGATTCTCAGAAATGAAAAAGTTTGTAGACCCTGAATCAAACAACACATTGCCTTAATCTGAAAAAAAAAACAGTGTACCAGACACTAATTCGTTTGATGGCGCAACATCTTCTAAAGTAGTTGTAAAGGATTTAACCACCCCTTTTTGCTTGTAGTCCGGCTGCTTTACCTCAGTTGAGTTCTTCAATGGACACTCATTTTCATAATTACCCATTTCATTACACTTAAAAAATATTACCGATGGATTTCCATTTCGTTCTTGATCATCTTCCGTACAGTTACGAGAAATTTGACTAGACTTACCACACTGGAATCACTTTACAGACTTTGATAAACATTATCCAGGATGATTTTTACCACACTTATCACATGTTGGATATTTAATTTTCTTACCTACAGGCTTCTTTGATGAATTATTTCCCTTTGACTACAAACTGGACCTCTTATTCTGTTGTTTTTCATAGAACTCCTGATCATATGCAAACTCCATTTCCACCTTCTCCGCACATCGAACAAGTTTTTCATAACTTTTTAAACTCAAAAGTGGCTAACACTCTTCGATATCATGGATTCAGTCCTGAGTAAAATAGATTTAGCTTACTATCATGATCTCGAATAAAATTTGGTGCATACCTTGCCCGTCGAGTGAACTTTTCCTCATAATCACCCACTGAGTCATCCTCATGACTCAATTCTAGGAATTGTTTTTCCATTCTATAACGAACCACCTTAATAAAATGTTTATCAAGAAACATACCTTTGAATTTATCCCAATCAAGAGCATAAATCTCCTCACAATCCCTGAAATTTTTCACCATCAACAACCACTGATCATCTTCACCTTCAAAATGGTAAATAGAGAGACTAACCTTTTGATGTTCTGAACATCCCATGACCTCAAAAATCTATTCTAGTGCTTTAATCAACCCTTCTACTAGCATCAGGTCATATGATCCTCTGAATGATGGGGGATGTTGCCTCATGAAATGCTCCACTACTGACATGTTCCTCTGTGGTTGATCTGGATGATCTCGTGCATAGATACCACCACCATTTATAGTCTGAGTCAACTATTCCATCACTGCAACAAATTTTTCGGTTCTGATTCCAACCATCTCAGGTTTCTGATTTGGAAGGTTGTCTTCCTCCTGACATCGTCCTAACATAGATGCCCTATTTCCTCTATGGAAAACCATTCTAAACATAGAAGTATCTCAGGTGAAGCAACATGGTAATCTTTAAATGCTATATCATTTCAATATTACCATAAATTAATTTAGGGACATTAATTTAACAATACCTTAATCTCCTAAAGTTATCTAAACTGAACACTGATACCAACTATAAGGACCTGTCCTTAAAACATTACATAATCTTATATTAAATGAATAATTCACATTGAGGATTTTTTCAGGTTTAGAGTTTTAGAGAGTTATGCCATAACTATTACATTGCAAAATATTACAAAGTAGACACTTTTACTCAGTTTACATCTTTTTTTAGAAAATAAAAACTCTTTGAAAAAAAGAGTCATGTCTAGTTCATGTTTTAGACGACATGGATTTTCCTTGATCCCTTCCTTGACCCTATACCACTTTATGTCCTGTGAAAAAATTTTCAAAAACTTGGGATGATCTTAAAAATCTCAGTAAGGGATACACAAAGAAGGAAACTGTTAGTTTTTCAAAACAACAAGTAAACCATGAATACTTAATCATAAGTAATACTTTTAACCTTTATGAAGTAGTAAATACTCTTTATTGAATAAAAGATCATTTCTTACCCTGTTATAACAAAAATATTACCATAAAACCCATATAAAGAACACATTACATATAAAGGTAACTTGAGACATAAATATACTTAAATGAAATAACCATACGGTCGACTTCCACAAATAGCACTAAATGGAATAGCCAAACGACCAAATTCCATACCCAAAGCATTGGAGGTTATATCATAACCACCCATCCTGGTTTTCACGACACCAGCCTTCATTTGGTTTATCATGTAACCACCCATCAAAGGTCCAACTACCATTATAAAATCATAACACATAAATCAAATACAAAGTAAAGAAAACATTTCCACATTTCAATCAAAATATATCATTTCAAGATATTGAAATAATAAATCTATTCTTAAAACCATTTTCAAAACCAAAATAATTAAAAGAGTATATAGAATTTATTTTATTTTAAAAACTTTACGACTTGTTGAGGAAGCCAAATATCAAATTATACTCGTGGCGGTGGAAAAGGTCATTGTCATCGCTTATGTTAAAAAGAATATTCTTTTTTTTGTTTAGTAAAAAAATTTGTAGAAAAAAAGAATCCTTTTGAATAAAAGTAAAAGTCAAAGGGGTTTATACACCATATAAAAGAAAGTTGTGTATAAATGAAAATATGCCTCAATGAAATGAGATTGAGACAAAGTCCCTTACCTCATGTCTGACTTGACTCGACCATTCATTAATCTCTTGAATAATAAACTAAAGTTAATTTCTACTTTATTAAGAATCTTTTTCAAGTCTATTATTCATTTTATATCACTTATTTCCATGTAATAAACATTACATAGTTATTTATGTTAATAACGGTCGTTTTGTCGATATTTGGTACTTGAGACGAAAATGGACTACTTATAATTACATGTTGTAAATGTAGTCAAGTATCCATTATCTCTAGAATGATAATAATGATGTAGATATCATATATATCTTATATATCCAGTATATACATGTATTTATAATAGTACATAACATTTAGAGGTAAGAAATGAAATGCACCATTCATGGAGACGGTAAGCCGTACGTACGCATGAACGCAACTTCCATTTCTATTTATTATTTTAATGGAATTAAAACATAATGATACATAGTTATATTATAATTCCATTATAATATCATTTATAATATCATTAACTCTATCCTTTTTACGTTCCATGTAAGGCATGAACGAGTCATATCACTTTGAGGGGGCGGTAGTCCGCACTTCCTCTAATGAGATTATCGCGTTTACCCATAATGGAAACCATAAAGTCATGATATAAATGGAAATTAAATAAGAATAAATAAAATATAAACATAATATACATCATATATAAATACTGTCCCATCATAATAACCACCATGAGAGGCGGTTGGAGGTATTTGAACAATCATCGTTTCAGGAGGTGTTAGTTTTCCATCCACAGAAACATTATGTTCTTCACCCATTAGATAGAGGTGTGTGTAAGTGTAGTTAGAATACATCTCATAAAAACATCATAGTATATTGAGGATACTGCTTTTGTTACAAAAGAAAGGAATAAAATGAGTTTAGGGGTTGGAGAAGTAAAATAAAAGAAAACAAATTAACAGAAACCGTTTCCTTTAATTTGGGTAACTCCCTTTGGTTTGAACTAAAAGGACTTTTTGAAGTGCCTTCTGACTAAGGTAAGGCTTCTAGGAGGAGTATAGGGATGTAGGGATCTTAATTGGTCAGAGGTTGGATGAGCCTAAATGCTTGAGAGGTGTGAGGAATTGGTTAGAGTAGGTCACCTTTTATAAGGGAGAGGAGGGGCTCTTTTGAAAAGTGTGAAAATATTATTTTATTATATAATGATATTCGGTTTCTAAAGTAAAAAATCATTAAAGTCAAATATAAGATGACTCATATTCGAAAAAAAATCATCCAATCATAATTGGACATGTTTTGGATCATATTTTAATCATTATAGTCTTATTTATTTAAATCATATATTAATGAGGTAAATACTGCATCATTATTGTGTCATAAATAATTTAATTTATTTGATGTCTAAATTTTTTAAAAAAATACAGTGATGTGGGAAATATTTTTAGATTTACAATGAGGTTTTATAGTATAAAATATAACTTATATAACCTTATGTAAAAATTTATTTACCAAATGATATTTTTTAATGTCATTTTTGTCTTTACTTTAAATTAATTAATCTAAAGTGTTATTATCACTCCCAAGTGGCTCATTGGGGTCCAACAATCAATCCAAGGATGCCTTTGGTTGGCCATGATTCATAAAATAAGGTTGGAACCACTGTTAAGGTAATTTTGAATTATTATAATATTATTTTAACCTGGAATTACCCTATTTACCATTAATCGCGGTAAATAAAAGTCAAAAGTTACTATTCACCTAAATTTTTTTCATCTTATTGAACCAAATTATACTTACTAATAACAACAATGTATGTTTTATTTTTTAAATTCAATTCACAGAAGTGGTAAAATTTCATTTAAAAGAAAAAGTTTGTTTTTTAACTACTATTTAGTGGTTTCACTATTCATAAAAAATTGAAGTTTTTTAGAAAAACTACAAAAAAAATCAGCCCAAGCTTTATTTTATATTCTGAATTAAAAAATGATGTATATTTTTCCAAATTCAAAACATATAATATGAATTAATTAATTTAAAATTATTTCCCATTGTCAAAACAAATAGCATGTTTTTAAGAAACAATAACTATCAAAATATTGACACTTGCTTAAGTCCAATTTCAAAGTGAAATTGATTCCAATGACCAACATTGAATTGAATGGTAAAAATATATTCTTATTACACTTTAAAACCAATTAAAAATATAATATAACCATATAAATAAATTAGATTAAAATATAGTTTTGAATTAAAATACAATATTTTTCACTCTTCATTAAAATAATGATCTTTATCAGAAAATTTCCAAAAATTTACATAAAGTAAATTTTGATGTCCCCATTCTAAAGAAGGATTTTATTTGATCAAATAGAATGTATTAAAGTGACCAAAACTATATTTAAATAGGGTTATCCATTAAAAGGCGGTATATCAACCTTTTAATGTAAATTATGCTTAAAATTAGATTCATTAACATTTTAAGTCTCTAACTTTTTATTGGATAAATGTAAATACATTTAACAAACATGTATAATAATATTGTTGTGAGTTTTTTTCATTCTTTCCAATACAACAGCTAGGAGTTAACTAACATTTAAAATAATAATATTATATTATTAGTTTGCAACGTAAGATTCCAAAGAAACCCATTGTTGCGTATCAGGTACGCTATCGAACATAGCAGCCCCTTTAAAGTAAAATTAATATTTAATTCACAAATATTATTAAAAAAGAGAATTTATTATTATTATTTTTTACCCGGGATGTTACATGATCCCATCCAAATTTAAATTCCATTTAACATTCTCTTAGCATGTCTTCAAATGTATGAAGGGTCCTTTCATATTGTACATCAATTTGGTGGTGATAGGACAAACTGAAATTCAATTCAGTACTTAGACCACGTTGAAGGATTCTCCAAAATTTGGAAGTGAACCCTGGATCATGACCAGAAATTATTGAAAGTGGTACAAAATTCATCCTAACCACTTCCTTTATATATATCCTGAAAATTTGATAAAGGGAGAAATATTCCTAAATAACGATGAAGTGGGTTGTCTTGGTGAGTCGATCAACCTCAACCTATATCACATTGATTCCTTTGGATTTCTTTAGGATACTAGTGAGAAGTACATAATTATGTTATCCTATATTCATGTGGATATGGAAAATTATTGAAACACCCTTTAGGAATTCTAACTCTATTCTTTTACTTGATGAAATACCAAGCACTTCGAGGTACACTCAATGATCTCCCTCTTCATTTTGTCCAACCAAAAGTGCTCTCAAAGATCAAGGTACATCTTGGTACTTCGAGGATGGATGAAGAAAGATGATCTATATCAATATTACAATAGTTATCTCTTTATCTAGAGTGATTAAGGCACACAAATTCTAGATCCAAACCATAAGACATCATCTTCATTGATGTGGAAATCATGAAGCTTCCCCTATTTTACAAATTTCATGTAACACCCAAAGAATTTTATGGAATTTTTTTTCCAAATAAAGTAAATTTTCATTTATTTATTATAATGAACTAAGAAAAAAATACATTTCACATGAAAAAAAATTGGTGTATGTGACACAGAATATGAACTTGGCACACATTTCATGGAATGTCGACATTGCAAACGTTATACTCAACGACGATGTTTCTACGAAACATCATTTTATAGTTTTAATTATTTAAATGAGATAATTATAACATAGACATTAAAATTAGTAATATGAATAGTAATAACTAGTTTTCAAATATTTTTCATAAGTTTTTTATATAAATAAAATATATTGACAATGAAAGATATAATTTTTGGTAAAGTCATTATATGTTTAAAAATATTGTTTTCTCAAATGAACTCATTTTAATGTACTTCAGTGAAAAATAATAAAATTAATTTTTGACACATTTAGAAATTTAATTTGATAAAATGAACTTAATTTTTGAATTTATAATGTCAAAATTATCTTATGGAGAATTTTTTGTATTTTTATGAGAAACTTCATTTTTTGATGAATAGTGAAAAATAATACTTTTTGGTTAAAACTACCTTTTTGTTTAAATAATTATGATGGATAAATTATATTTTAGTTTTTTTGAAGATAAAATGAGATAAATTATCAATATATTAATAAAATTTTGGTCATAAGAATCAATTTCACTTTTAAATTCAATATAAAAACTTAATAAACTTTTGAACTTCTTTCTACTTTATAGACCAGAAATTTCGTCTTGTTTGCGAGACAAGCATTATTCTTAATTTCACTACTTCTATGAACGAAATTTAAAAAACTTACATAAAAAATTTTAATAGGTATAATATTTATATTCTCATTGTATCATGTTTACTTTTGACCAAACGGATTAGGAAAAGTGATTAAAATTAATCACAATGATTAAGGTCGAATTAAGATTAATTAGGGACTAAACCTTAATATTAGGGGCCCAAATGACCAATAAATTTGTCCAAAACCCATTTTATAGACATTATTCGGCCATAAAAATTCCATTTTTAATTTATGTTGGTTTTATGACTTTTTTTAGGTAATAAAATGTGTACACCTAACTTGTTTTGAAAAATTCCAAGTGAGTCCTTTTCCTTCCCTATATAAGGACACCACCTCTCCAAGTTAATCACACATCTTAAACCTATTAATATTAGAAAATATCTACCTAATAAACTTCCCATAAATCCTACCTTTCTCCTATAATCTTTACCCTTGGGATGAAGGAAATCCAAGGAATCCTTTTTGCAAAAACCAAAAGAAGTTACCCGATTAATAGGTAACATGTTCTCTAAAGTCCTTTCTTTTATTTTCTTTAACCAACCCCTACACTTTCCTTTTTACATTATTTTATAATAAAAAAAGTATCCTAAATATACTAGTATGTTTTATGCAATGTTTTCATCATACACTTACAAACACCTCCATTTAATGGATAACATACATACTATTTATGTGTAGGACAAACTATTTCCTCACTAAATGATGAGTGTTAAATTTTACATAACACCTATCATGGTGGAAATTATGATGGAAAATCTATTTATATATGTTATATATTATATTTATTATTTATTTAAGCTTCTATATTATTTTTACAACACATATATTTTCACTTTCCATTTGGTGTTAATAGGATAATTTTGTTTCAGGATGTGTGGACTACCGCCCCTCAAAGAGATATGATTCCTTCATGAACTACATGTAATTTATTAAGGATGTGTTTAGTGATTATATATGATATCATAAATACACTTTAATAATGATATAAATATATACATATATGTTGTTTTCTTTATTTTTTTCAATACAATAATAAAAACAGAAAAAACATTCATGCGTACATACGACTTACTACCTCCATGAATAGAGTACACCATTTTATACTTATATATTTAATAGATTATTATAATAAAAATATATTTTATATTCATGATATTTATATCATGGTTTAATTTCTTTAGTCATGATTAAAGTATAAGGGACAACAATATAACAAATTAATACACATATGAAAAAAAGATAATATTAAGCGAAGTGAAATCTTAACATAGGATGGTTAACAATATGGTAATATAAGGTTATAATAAAACCACATATGGTAGGATATATAATAATATGGGTTTGTAACATATTTATAATAAGTTTATATTTAATATACATGTGTTTTGAATGAGTATGATGAGAGTCAAGACACATGGTAGGGGGATTTCATCTCACTTTTTATTTCTGTGAGATACATACTATGTTCGCCACTCTTTCATTTAGTGTGGTGTATATACTGACCATGATTGTATTATATGTATATTATAATTAAATTTATGGACATTAACTTATCCATTTTATTATCTTTATTTCATGTGATCTAAGTTTCAAAAGTTACCAAGTCGGTAAAATAATTTTTTCTCAATATGCCTTCACGGGGAGTCAAATATTGTTATACACCTAAATTCACTTTAAAGGTGTATATGCTTCCATTTAAAATTTTATATAATGAATTAACTTTATTTATTGTTATTTTAAGGTTCATTTAATTTCATTTTCTTAAATGGGTAGCATGAACCCAAGTTATTAAGTTATAAGTGTTTATTGAGGCAATCTCATCGCTTTTTGAGATTGTTTATGTTTATGCTTCCTATGATGAAATCTTACGATCTATATATCAAAAACATTCTTGAGTTTCCTTATCCTCTATTTATTGAAGATATTTTTGTATTTTTATGATTTTCCCTATCTTAGGTACTAATGATAATGTTTTTATGTAAATTATGACCATCTCTTTATCAGTTTGGAAATATATTATATTCAAAAACCATGTTTTAAAAAAAAATTTACAAATGGTTTTAGAAAGATCATTGAATCCCATTTTTAAAGAAAAAATATTTTAAAAACTTTTTGTGGTTTTGAAATATTCCTTTATAAATTTTCAAAGCTATTTTCAACGAAAAATGTTCTCAAAATGTTTTATTTTTTAAAAGTGTTTTTCAATGCAGAAAGGATATTTTACTCAGGAAATGGTTTTAAAAGATATTCAAAAATTATTTCCCATTTAAGATAACATCCATTGGGGTCACTCATGCCTTTATAGGTAAATTATTCAATGTTTCCATTTATATTGTTTCTCTGAAAGGATTATTTTTTTGATGGCATGATGTTGATGAAACCCATTTCTCTTGTACGGGTTATATACTTTTGAAATCTGCATCTTTTCAAAAGTTATATTTATGAATAAATAATTATGAAACCTATATTTTTTCAAAATTTATGATATTATTACATGTTTATAATACCCATTTCATTTCATGGGTTATGATATTATTATTTATGATCTAGTGTAACATGTATATATCATTTGATTATGAGATGTGTGTGAACTATATATTCCTCTAATGCATTGGGTAAAGATTTATATATCATGAGATAGATAGATATGGTCTCAATAATGAACCTTGACAACTAAGATGGCCATGTGAGTGAACCATGACCACCAATATGGTATGTGGAGTGAAATCAAGCTACTAAGATAACCATGGGAGTGAACCATGACTACCAAGATGGTATGGGGAGTGAACCTATACTACTAAGATAGTATTAGAAGCGATTACTTGGATACTATGAAAATTATATTATATACTTATGTGTCTACTAAAATTACATGTTTTATTACTATTTAGTGCATTCATATATTATGTACTTTATTTCCTTATGATTCATGTCTTATTAACTACCATGATTTATGACATGATTCATGTCTATTATCTTTGATATGCAGGGTATGATATTCTATTATCAGGATCATGTTATCCTACCCTTATTCTCATTATTATGTTTACAAATATCCCCTATTTACCCTTACCAAGAATTTAAGATCACCCTTTTTTATGTTTCCTTCCACAGGTTATGAAGATATATATTATGTTTTATGTGTATTATAAGGGTGATAGTCAAGAAGAATCTAGTAAAAGATAATTTAGCTCACATATATATTAGTGTTTATGTTTCCTTGTTTCCAAAGGTACTAGACTAGTATAGTATTTGGGAATCTATTTTTATATTATTTTAAGTATTCCTAAAAAGTTATGTAATGTTAATATTTGAAATGAGGGGGTCATTATAGTTGGTGTCAGAGAAATTGTTTAGTAAATCGTTTGAATCTAGGATGTGAAAACCTTACCGAGAACCCTAAGGACATGTTTAGGGATAAGTATATGGATACGTAAAAGCATAGGAAAATGTGTTTGAATTTTGGTAAAGGATAGAGTGAGTGGTTTCCTAGAAATAAATCCCTCTCTAGATACTAAAAGTGGATGTGGGTCTATGACATATGTACCTAGGGGTAACAACTCCAACAAGATGTTCCGGGCCTAACTTGGGGTAATCTAGTACACAAAAATGGGCCTTGTTGCATACATGGTTTGAAACTCCCATGGAATATGCTTTCAGAATTAAGAAACTATTCACGAACCATCATGAAGTATTTAGAAATAATTTTTCAATGAATAACCTACTATAAACTTAAGGTGTCATCGATTAAGGAAGGTTTCATAACTTAGACTTCCTATAAGATACTTTTCATGATTTTGTAGTTCCTCATTATAACAACTATTTCTTACTCTATGATTTTAGTTTTATTTAATGGATGGAACCCAAAGGAACCCTGTTAATGGTGATTGAGATGAAAAATAAAATGTTTTTCCTCCTAAGAAACTGAATGATATGGGATATAGAATGGAAAAAATTATTTCTATGCTGACACAGCTTTCTCAAGCTATAAATCATGGTGGAATTATGAACGAGAAAAGGAGAGAACAAATTTATATTGAGTATTTCATGAGGAAATGTCCTCATTATTTCATAGGGTCTTATGATCTACTTATTACTAAATAATGGATTAGTACTACTGAAAATATATTTTTTCCTTATACAGTTTTTAGAGCATGAGAAATTAATTTTCCCTGTCTATTAGTTAGAAGGTGAAGCCGACCAATGGTGGAGTCTAATTAAGAATACAAGGAAGGAAGATGATATTGAATACATGGATTGGTAATAGTTCAAGAACATATTTTTCAATAAGAACTTTCCTCATATTCTTCATACCACGACGGGGAAAGAGTTCCTTGAGTTGAAACAAGGGGATAATAAATATGTTGACACCTATGGGGCTAATTTCACAAGACTTTCAAGGTACACTTCAGTAATTATCATCCAAACTGAGAGTAAAGTTGATATGTTTTTTAGTGCTTTAAATATATGTCTTATAAATGTTTTTACCATAAGATACACTAGTAGATGTGAAGAGATTGGGCATTGTGCAATAAAGGTTGGAATAGAGGTTGGTGCCAGGTATCAATCTCATGGTTGTTACAAGAAGTGTAAGATGGAGTTTAAAAGAAAATCTAAAAACCATGAAGAGAAGAAAATGAGATTCCATTTATGATATAAGTGTGGTAAGAAGCATGGATGAAATTACCTTAAGGGGTCTAATAAATGTTTTAAGTGAGGATTAGAAGGCCATTAGGCAGTTGATTACTGAAGTGATGGGAATAAGTTACTTAATATTATGAGTGGGGAAAAGTAGCATAGAATGTAACTCCCATGATTCAGTGAAACAAGCGTAAGAAGAATAAGAATTATGCTAACCACTACCCAAGAACAAGGGATGGTGATGATGATCGATGTTTTCAATTTCATAAGTTTAGGGACAAGGGTAAATCACATTAAATCTATATTTCTAACGAGTGGTGCGATAACGATGTGATGAAAGGTAAACTTACCATCCAATTTAGAACTTCTAATGTCATATTTGATTTTGGATCTACCCACTCTTTCATTTCTAAAGAATTTTATAAGGGTTTTAATATTCCACCAAAACAATTAGGTTTGGAATTAGCAGTGCAAAAACCTAATGGTATGATGATTTAATATTAAGTCTATGACTCTGATCCAGTTAAAGTTCATGGGAATTTTCTTCCTGAAAATATTTCCATTCTTTCTTTAGTTGAATTTGATGACATATTAAGAATGGATTAGATTTATTTTCATAAATCCCACATCAATTGTCAAGGAAGGTAAGTTACATTTGGTATTTAAAACCCTCATATGATCATCCACCCATGTGATAATATGTATGAAATTCCTATGGAGATTACATATAGTTTGTGGGTCTTAATTGCCATTCAAAAAGGTTATCTATCTCAAATTGTTGGGAAAAAATCGACATCGAGGATTTTCCTAGGGTGTCTTTCCAAAAGAGTTTCCTAATATTCCACTAAAATGTGAAGTTGAGTTCTCAATAGAACTCATACCTATTTCCAAACCAATTTCCAAGAATCCTTATAGAATGGCTCCAATTTATTTATAGGAATTAAAGAAGAAACTCTATGAAAACCTTGATAATGGATTCATTAAACCATGTATGTCACCCTGGGGTGCACCAGTTCTTTTTTGAAAAAGAAAGATTGATTAATGGGACTCTAAATTGATTATCTGGAGTTGAACAAGATCACAATAAAAAAAGGTAGCCACTTCCCTATAATGATGACTTGTTTGATCAACTGCATGGAGATCAATACTTTTCCTAGATTGAACTTCATTCTAGATATCATCAAGTGAGGGTTAAGAAAGAGGATATACCCAATATGGAATTAGATACAAGGTATGGACACTATGAACATATAGTGATGCCTTTTGGTCTAACTAATACACCTGCAATCTTCATTGATTTAATGAATTGAGTTTTACTGATTACCTTGATTAGTTTGTGGTATTATTTATAAATGATATTATAATATATTCAAATAGAAATTAAGAGCAAAAATATCACCTATGAATTGTACTAAAGACCCTAAGGAAGGATAATCAATATGAAAAATTTACAAAGTGTGAATTTTGGATGAAAAAGTTTCATTTTTGGGTCACATAATCTCAAGAGATGGTATAATAATATATCCATAAAATACAGAGGCTATTAAATGTTGGCCTAGACCAACCACGTTGATTAATATCCATATATTTCTTAGTTTAGATAGATATTTTCAAAGGTTTGTGGATAATGACTCATGAAAATCTAATCTTTTGACCAAGTTAACTTGTAATGGTGTCATGTTCCTCTGGATAAATGAATGTGAGGAAAATTTCAACTAACTATAGAGAAGGTTAGTCAGTGTACTTGTTATTACAATACCCTATAGTGGAGAAGGGCTTGTAATATTTAGTAATGCATATAATAAGGGATTAATATGTTTAATTTTGAAAAATAACATGGTTGTCACTTATGTCTCATGATAGTTTAATATTCATGAGAAAAATTACCCAACTAATGATTTGGGGTTAGCAGCAATATTTTTTTCATTAATGATATGGAGGCATTATCTTTATGGAGAAACATGTGATATATATACCGATCATAAAAATCTAAAATATATATTCACATAGAAGGAGTTAAACATGTGTTATAGAAGTTGGTTGGAACTGATAAAGGATTATTACTGATCAATACATTACCATCCTGGGAAAGCAAACAAGGTGGCCGATGCTTTGTGTCAAAAGGATCATGCTAGCTTATCCATGATGAGGATCAAAAAAGATCCAATATTTCTAAATTTGTAAAGGAAACATCTATAAATCCTAATGGAAGGGGAAAATCTTATATTTCTAAAATGAATGTTCAACCCTTAATCCAAGTGAAGATCAAGGAGGTGAAAAAGGAAGATGTAGAGTTGAAAAATAAAGTTAGAAATGTTCCTAAGTTTAACCTTGATTAGTATGAAATGATAAGTTTTATGAACCTTGTATGTGTTCCTTTCATACCAAATTTGAAGAATGAGATTTTAGTGTAATATCATAGTTTTGAATTATCTATTCATCCCGGAATTATGAAGATGTATTGAGACTTGAAAGAATACTTATACTGGGACAAAATGAAGTGAGATAACATAGAGTTTGTATATCGGTACTTGGTATTCCAAGAAGTTAACGATGAAAGACAAAAGTTGACGAGGATTTTGTATCCATTACCCATACCAGAATGGAAATGGGAGAACATCAATATGGATTTTATCACTAGAAAACCCAAAACCTATAAAGTGTTTAATGCTATATGGTTGGTAGTCGATTATCTTACTAATTGAACACACTTCATTGCTATCCGAGAAGAATTCTCTCTGGATAATCTTTCCAAGTTATACATTAATGAAGTGGTAAGGTTTTATAGAGTACCATATTCCATTGTATCATATCGGGATACAAGATTTACCTCAAAGTTATAGAGAAGTATTCACCAATCACTTGATATAGAATTGAGTTTCATCACTCATTATTATCCTCAGATAGATGGTTAGTATAAAATAACAATTCAAATCCTAGTGGATATGTTGAGATCTTTTTCTATGGATTTCAAAGGTGGTTGGGATCAACACCTTCCTCAAGTTAAGTTTTACTATAAGAATAACTTTCACTCAAGAATTTATATGGCACCTTATGAATACCTTTATGGGAAGAAATGTAGAACTCCAACATGTTGGGATGGAGTTGGAGAATGAAAGCTATTGGGTTCTGAGATTGATGAAGAAATGTTTGAGAAGGTTAGAACAATTCAGTATCATATAAAGTCATCTCAAAGTTGGTATACAAGTTTTTTTTACAACCATCGGTGTAATCTATAATTTGATGTCGGGAAAAATTGTTTCAACGAATATCACCGAGGAATAAAGTTACAAGATTCAGGATGAAATGAGAACTAATCGCTAGTTATATTGGTCCCTTTGATGTTTTTGATCATATTGGGATGGTATCCTATCACTTGGAACTTCCTTAAAATATCTCTCACTTCTATGATGTGTTCCATGTATATATATTGAGGAAGTACATACCCAATCCTTCACATGTACTGAACTCATAATTCATACCACTAGAGTTGGATCTTTCTTATGCGGAGAAACTTATTTAACTTATGGATCATACAGAGAAAGTTAAACTAATCAAGACCATTATTCTTGTCAATGTTTTGGGGAGAAATCACCAGTTAGAGGAAGCTACATGGTAAGTTTATAATATGATAAATTAGAAGTATCCCCATTTGGTTTTTACTCATGTTAATAATTTTGAGGGAAAAATTCATTTTCTGGGGGGTAGAATGTAACACCCTGAGTTTTTATGGACTTTTTTTTCCATAAAAAATAAATTTTAATTTATTTATTGTAATTCACTAAGTTAAATATTCCTTCCAAAAGGCAAAAACTTTGTTTACTTAACATGAAATACAAAATTGGCATATGTTACATGGAACATCGGCTTGGCATATGTAACACGCAACAACGATGTTTCTATGAAACATAATTTTATAGTTGTAATTATTTAAATGAGACAATTAAAACCAATCCATTAAACATAGTAATATGATCCTTAATAACTAATTTTGAAATATTATTTATAATATCTTTATAAAAATAAAACATATTTATAATGAAAGATATGATTTTTTGTAAAGTCCTTATATGTTTAAAAATACTGTTTTCTCGAATAAAATGATTTTATTGTCATGTGAAAAATAAAGAAATTAATTTTAGACACATTTATAAATTGAATTGGATAAAATAAACTTTAATTTTTAATTTGTATTGTTTAAATTATCTTAGGGTGATTTTTTTGGGTTTTTTCTGAGAAACATCATTTTTTTGATGAATATTGAAAAATATCACTTTTAAATTTTTGTTTAAATAATTATTAAGGTTTAATTAATATTAATATTTCTTATGGTAAAATAAGATAAATTATAAGTCTATTAATACAATTTATGTCATTTGAATAAATTGAATATAAAAACTTAATAAAATTTTGAACTTCTTTCCACTTTAAAGACCAGTTATTTCATCCTGTCTGTGTGATTAACAATAATCATAATTTTTCCATTTCAATGAAATGAATTTAAAAAAACCAACATAAAACACTTTAATCATTATAATATTTATATTCTAATTAGGCCATATTTATTTTTGACCAAAATGATTAGTAAAATTAATTAAAATTAATCACAGGGATTAAGGTCAAATTAAGATTAATTAGTGACTATACCTTAATACCAAGGGCCCAAATGTTCTCGAAACATGTCCCAAAAAAATATATGGAAATTATTAGGCTATAAAATTTCCATTATTGATTAAGTTTGGTTTGGTATAACCTTTTTAGGTAAATTTTTTTTACACCTAACTTGTTTTAAAAAATTTCAAGTGAGCCCTTTTCCTTCCCTATAAAAGGCCACCACCTCTCCCACTTCCTCCCTCCTCTAAAACCTTTAATGTTCGGCCTAAATATACCTAATACACTTACTAGATATTATAAATTCCTAATATAATCCTTCCCTATGCAGAATTCAATCCAAGGAAGCCTTTTGGCATAAACCAAAAAGAGTTACCTGATTAAGAGGTAACATCTTCTCTCAAGTCCTTAATTATATTTTCTATCGCCACCCACTCCACTTAATTTAATCCATGATTGTATAAAAACACCATTATTATCAATGCACTATGATTTTTTATGCAAAATTTCCAACCTAAACTTACACACACCTCAATCTAATGGATAAGAAACATACAATTTATGTGTACAGAAAACTACTACCTCACTAAATGATGATTGTTCAATTTTCCTTACTGCCTCTCATGGTGGAAATTATAATGGAAAATCTATTTATATATGTTATATATTATATTTATTATTTCATTAATCTTATTTATTCATTTTACAACACATACCATTTTTTACTTACCATTTTGTGTTAATACTATAATTTCTTTGAGGAAGTGTGGACTACCGCCCCCTCAAAGCGATATGATTCATTCATACACTACATGGATTGTATTAAGGATGGTTTTAGTGATTATATATGATACACATTATATCATAAACCTAATATAATAATGATATACATATATACATATTTTTCATTTTCTTTATTTCTCTCAATACAACAATAAAACCGAAACACCGTTTACATGTACATACGATTTACTGTCTCCATGAACAGTGTACTCTAAATTATACATATATATTAAATAGATTATTATAATAAAAATATAAAGGATATAAATGATATTTATATCATAGTTTAAATTATGTTATAATTATATATGTTTAAGTACCATCAATATAACAAATTAAGTCACATTTGAAAATCCAAGTGGATATTACCTGAAGTAAAACATTAACATAGGATAGTTAACAAGTGGGTAATATAAGGTCCTAATAAAACTTTATATGGTATTAGATATAATAATAAGGTTATTTAAAATATTTATATTAAATTTATATTTATTATACAGGTGGTTTCAATGAGTACGATGAGAGTCAAGACACAAGGTAAGGGGATTTCATCTCACTTTTTATTTCTGTGAGATACATGCTATTTTGGCCACTCTCTCCTTTTGTGTTTTGTATGTACTACCCAAGATTTTATTATATTTATATTATAATTAAATTTGGGGTTATTAACATATCCATTTTATGATCCTTATTTCATGGGTTCTAATTTTTAATAGTTACAAAATTAGTAAAAAAGGTTTGTCTCATTTTTTTTTCGTTGAGACTCATGTTTTATTATTCCCCTATATTCTTTTTAAGGTGTATAAAAATCCATTTTACATGTTATATATTGAATTTAATTTATTTATTTATATTATAAGATTCATTTAATTTCCATTTCTTACATGGAGAGTGTGATCCAAAGTTACCAAATTATAAGTGTTTATTGAGACAATCTCATCACTTTTCAGGATTGTTTATGTTTATGCTTACTATGATCAAATACTATGATCCATATCTCAAGAAAACTCATTATTTTCCATATCCTATATTTATTAATTATATATTCATGTATTATTACCACTTCCCATACCCTTTGGTATATAGGATAACTTTTTTAAGTAAAATATTACAGTCTCTCTCTCCGATCATAAATCTATTGTATTCAAAAACCATATTTTCAAAAAAAATTCAAAAGATATTTGAAGACAATTTTAATGGAAAAAATATTTTGAAATTTTTTTATGGTTTTAAATTCTTCCTATATAAGTTTTCAAATCTATTTTCAATGAAAAACCTTTTAAAAAATGTATTTTGTTTTTAAGATAATTTTTCAATGGAGAAAGGATATTTCCTCAAGAGTTTTTTTTAAAATATATTTAAAAATTATTTCAAATCTAAGATAACCTCCTTTGGTGTTAGTCAGGCCTTTATGGGGAAATTATTCAATGTTTAGATTCATATTATTTCTCTGAATAGACTATGTTTTGATTTCATGATCTTGATGAAACCCATTTCTCTTTCTTGAGTTATATTCTTTTGAAACCTGCTTCTTTTCACAGGATATTTTTATGATGAAATGATTATGAAACCTATATTTTTCCATAGGTTATGTTATGATTAAATTTTTATAATACCCATTTCATCTCATGGGTTATGATATGATTATTTATGATCTTGAGGAACATGTATGTATGATTTCATTATGAGATGATTTTGACCTATATCTCCCTCCAATGCATTGGGTAAAGATTTATATCTCTTTAGATAGACACAGATAGCCTTGGGAATGAACCTTAACTACTAAGGTGGCCATGGAAGGGAACCATTCCTGCAATGATAGTATGATGAGTGAATTCATGCTACTAATATGGCCATGGGAGTAAACTATGACTACCAAGATGGTATGGGGAGTGATCCTATACTACCAAGATGGTATTAGAAGTAATGACTTGGATAAAATGGAAATCATATTATATTCTTATTTGTCTTCCACAATTCTATGTTTTATTCCTATGTTGTGATTTCATGGATTATGTTATTTATTTACTTATTATTCAAGTCTTAAGAACTTCTAAGATTTATTCCATGATTTATGTATATGATCTTTGATATGCAGGGTATGATCTTATATTTTCATGATCATATTCTCATAACCTTATTCTCATGATTATATTTACATATCTCCCTTGTTTACCCTTTCTGATCATTTGATCTCACCCCTTTTTATGTTTCCTTCCATTGGTTATGAAGATATTTATTATGTCTGATGTGTATAAGAATAGTTCTATACAATAAGAACCTAGTGGGAGATAATGAATCTTAATTATGTATCATTTTTCATGTTTCCATATTTACAAAGGCGCTAGACTTGTATGGTCGTTGGGTTTCTATTTGTATAATGTCTTAATTATTCCACAAATTTTATGTAATGTTAATGTATTGAAAGTGAGGGTCATTATATTTCACCATCATTTGAAGTCCCAAATCATCCCTTTGTGCCTACTTTATCCTCTATTAGATAAATGACTGGGAAATCATTTAGTCTAGGTAGGATGTATTCCCTTCCCTTATGATTTCAAGATCTATCCTTTTTATATCCATGAATATATGGGTATTTTCATTCCACATCACAGATAGACTAGTTGTTTCTTTTTTTCTAAGAAAATCAAATACCTATTTGTTATTTCTAAGATGGTAGTGAATGGAGTAATCAAAGTCCTTGATTATCTATATCCATATCCATTGATGCATGTTAAGCTCCTTCTATTAGAATATATTCTTTCAAAAATGGAAGTCTATGTATATATCAAATTTTCCCCATAAATATAGCATCTACTTTTATTTAATGAAAATTTAACTAAATCTAAATCTATATCATGGTTACTATATTTCCTTTTATGAGGATTTAAATGTCATCATGTATAAGTTATCACCTTGTCATTTTTCATGAGTACACATCCATGAAATTTTAAGGATACATGATTATAAATTAAATATATTTCTACACTATAGGGAATAGTTATAACAGGTTCACTAACCAAACTCATATTTAGTTATTGAAAAATTTATTCATAGTCCTTTATCTATATAAAATTAACTCCCTTTCAAGATAACTTTGTTAGTGGATTAGAAATCATTAAAAATGAAACTAATAATACTAGTTATATTTGTAGGATGTGGCCAATCCTCCATGAACTATGTATTTTATAGATCCACTATATGGAAACACAGGCCTAACATACTTGGATATTACATTATTAATTATGAATATTCAGAACATTATAGAAGTACATGCTAGAAGACCATAATAGTTTAGTGTCTTTGGAAACCTGGAAACATAATATTCTATCCTTGTGAAAGATCATCAAAATCTCCAATAAATACCGTCCCCATTAGTACTCTTACTTAAAACCATTCTTTATAACATAGGGACAATAAACATAAGAAATTGGTGAGATAAAATTCTTAGTAAGGTTAAACAAGGGAGATATATTGGCATAATATGAGCATAATGCTATGAGAAGAAAACCATAACATTATAAGATCATACTGTGCATATCAAAGATCATAAACATGAATCATGGAATAAATATTATAATCTAATAAGACATGAATCATAATGGAATCATGAGTAAAATCCATAAAATCATATCATAGGAATACAACATCGAATTTGTGACAGGCACGTAAGCATATAAAAGCTTATGTCAAGGATACCTAAAAATACCTTCATAACATGTTTGGATTGGGATAATCACCCATGTAACTTATTTGGTATTTGGATAAAAACCATTTTACTCTCTTATTTTTTGGATTGGGATATAAAATGTATACCCTCTTATTTTTGGTCTTGGTCTACAACCCATGTGCCCTCTTATTTTCGACCTTGGGATACAACCCGTGCACCCTCTTGTTTTTGGTCTTGGGATATAACCGGTGTACCCTATTGTTTCATGGATTGGGATACAACCCATGTACCCCCTTTTTTCAGTCTTAGGATACAAACTGTATACCCTTTAGGCTCATATACCATTTTTAATTACCCAATGAATTGGAGGGAGATATTCATCCAACATGTCACATAATGAAATCATACATACATGTTCAATAAGATAATAAAAAATTTATCATATCATGACCCATAAAAAGAGATGGGATTCATAAATATCATATCATAATTCATGAAACGAAATGGGCATCATTATCATTTCACCATATCAAAACCTATGAATTATAGATAGGTTTCATAATCATTTCCTTTGAGAATAACCAATGAAATGAAGTGTTTTTCATAAGAATTTTATCATGGTATAACCCATTGAGAAGAAATTGGTTTCATAAGAAAATTATCAGCATAAAAATTAACTATTCAAAGAAATTGTAAGAATAGTTTCCTTGGATCATATTCCCAATAAATCATAAAATATATCAAAGGATGTCATTGTAGATGGAGGAGGGTTTTAAAATATCACTTAGAGTATTTATTAAGTGAAATTACCTTTTTTAAAAAACAATTATTCAAAACATAAAATATTTTCCAAGTAATTTCCTTTTAAAAGAACTTTTAAAACTTATTAAATGAGATTTAAAATTCTTTTAAAATATATTTTTAGGAAAATATCATTTTCCCTTTGAAAAAAACTTTCGAAATCATAGAACATTTTTAAAACCTTTTTTCTTTGAAAATAACAATAAAATATTAAAAAGGAATATTTAAAACATTTGAAAAAACTTTTTTTTGAAACTATCTTTGAAACTCTATAAGGGAATATTTAAAACATTTTTAAAATCTTTTCTTCGAAAATATATTTGAAAATATATTAAGAAATATTGAAAACATTTTGAAAACATTTTCTTTGAAAATAGCTTTCAAAATTATAAGGGAATATTGAAAACATTTCAAAAAACTTTTATTTGAAAGTATATTTGAAAACTTATAAATAAATATTTATTTTCTTTATAAAATAAAGTTTTTTAATAAAATATATTTCCGACCGAGGAGAGTAATAAAGTCAGTTTTTTATTAAAAAGTGTTTCTTAATCATATTAAGTATAAAATAATGGAAATATGATACCAATACCTGAATATATCATGAATTACCATAGTTAAAGAAACTTCATAACACTTATTTTGATATGGATCATAATATTTCAAAAATATACGAATAATCTCAAACAATCCCAATAAATGGTGAGACTTTAGTATTAGACTCTTATCACTTTGGTAACTGGAATCATAATAATAATGAGAGTTTAACATTAAATAAAGCTTAAAATATCCTAAAAATAATTATATTCATGATAAAAATTTCAAAGGGAAGTATATACACCTCATAAAATAATATTGGGGCATAACATAACATGGGTCTCAAAGAAGGAAAATTGAAACAAAATTACCTTATCAATTTGTAACTTTTGAAACATAAACCCCATGAAATGGAGATCATAAAATGGATATGTTACAACTATAAATTTAATGATAATAATAATATAATTTATTCAATGGATTTATATATACCACAAAAAATAAATGAGTGGTGAATAAGGAATAAGTCTCACAAAACCAAAAGTGAGACGAGAAAACCCTTACCATAAGTCTTGAATTTTTTTATACATGTTCAAAACTCTTGTGTAATAAATATAGGTTTATTATAAATCTACCATAGAAAAATATTATTATATAATATACCATGTTTGATTTTATAATGAACTTATATTACCTATATATTAAAAATTCTATGTTTATGTTATGTTTTTGGTAATGACCATTTTGTTTTTTGCACACCATTTGAGTTGTTATTTTTGGTCCTCTTACTTAGATTATGATTTATAGATATTACAAATGTAAAACATGGTATAAATATGATATATATTCAGAATATATTTATTTATAATAATCTATAAAATATATAAATAATAAATTAAATACACCATTCATGGAGACGGTAGGCCGTACATATGCATGAATGCTGTTTCAATTTTATTGTCATATTTTTAAAGAAAGACAAGTAAATGATATATATATATATATGTATTTATATTATAATTTACATGGAATTATAATTTCATATATATCATATAAATTCACTAAAACCATCCTAAATACATTCCATGTAATGTATGAATGAATCACATAACTTCTAGGAGGCGGTAGTCCACAAGTCCACAAACGAAGTTATCATATTTCCTCGAAATGGAAAGAATAAAGGTATGCATTATATTATAATCACAAAATTATAAAATAATCATAAAAATAATATATACCATATAAAAATAGAAATTCCATCATTATTACCATCCTTGAAAGGTGGAAATGGAAGAATTAAGGACATCAGTTCACAAGGTGGTAGTCTGCCGTACACACGAACGATGATTGTATATCCCATTTCATGGAAGTGTACATGAGTTTTTGTCAAAAAAATAACAAATATAATTATTAGTATAGTTAGGTTTTATTTTATTATATAATCATGAAACAATAATAATTGATGGGTGTGTATAAATAAATTTAACAAAAGTTCTTATGGAAGGATATTACCTCCTATTAGGGTAACTCCCTTTGGTTCTCACCAAAGTGATTGATTTTTTGGATTTATACCCAAAAAGAGACCTGTAAGATGAATGAAGGGATGTTTTTAGGATATTATGTAAGGTTTTTTCGGAGAAAAATGGCATTATATGTGTAAATAAGCCTTTGGTTGACTTCCCTTTTATAGCGGAGGGGGAGTGTCATTCTTGAAAATGTAAAATGGTAAACACTCTTGGGAGGTATTCCTCGCATCAAATGCTTCCAATAATTTTTTATTTTGGATATAATAGGATAATTAGTCAAAATAGGTCTAGAAAATGGATTTTGGACATGTTTCTAGGTTATTTGGGTCGTTAAATTAACGTTTAACCACTAAGTAATCTTGTTTTTTCATTAATCGCTATAATTAATTTTAATTACATTGAAAAATATTTTTGTTCAAAAACTAATTTTAATTTATTAGAAGTTATATATTATGATTATTAAAAATATTGAATACATTTGTCAAAATTATAATAATATAAGTGCAATAAATTAATTTAAAATTAATCCCGCAGATTGGATGAGACAATAAATTTTTAAAGTTGAAAAGTATGAAAGATTGAAATGTTTTTATATCCAATTTTAAAGTGAAATTTATTTCAATGAACTAAATATTATTAGTATATTTATAATTTATCTAAATATAATTTAAAAAATTTATACTATAATTTAACTATAAAAATATATTAGATTGAGAAGAAGTTTTCAATTAAAATTCATTGTTTTTCACTATTCATCAAAAAATGAAACATCTTAAAAAAATATAAAAAAATCACCCAAAGTATGTTTTCATATTAAGATTCCAAAGAAATTTTATTTTATAATAAAATTTATAATCGTGTCAAAAATAATATTTAAAATAGGTTCTCTATTAAAAGGTGGTAAAATTACCTTTTAGAAAAATACCTCTTTTTATTATTATAATTTGATTTATTCTTATCTTATGCCTATAAAATATAATGGATGAGTATAATTTTTTTTATTGATTATATAATATATAAATTTTATTAAAAACATCCATCAAAAGTTTTTTTAATTTATTTAGATAAAATGGTGTTTGTATATAGAGAAATATTTTTCTTAAAAAAGGAATTTATTTATTTTCAAATAGTTCTTACTATCATTTATAACTAATTGAAAACCAATGGACTAATCTTATATACAAGTTTAAATCATATTTTCACAATTTACTTAATATTATTAATAATATCCATTCCAATAGCTAGGTTATAACTATAATAATAATTCAATAATAATATTAATTGTATATTGTAGATTGGTAAAACTCAGCCTTAAATGTAATGTAGGCTGTCAAAGGGACTCAGTATTGTGTTCAACACAAGCCAAAAATAGAGTTTCATGTACCAAAATCTACTATTTGTGTTTCATGTAGTGTAATATATAAATGGTCTTGCATACAAAGCAATAATAACTTGGTGGATTCATATAACACAAACTATATTCATTATTGCATGGAATGAAAAATATAGAAAATTTTAAATTAATTAAAAAAAATACTTTGAAAAGTCTCAGGGGTGTTACATTCGACTTCCTTAAAATGAATTTCACCATTGAAATTAATCTAGGTTATCAAATGTTTAATACTTGATAGTTACTTTTAAAGAAACCCACATCATAAAAATGAATACTAAAATTTCCTTTAAAAAGGAAAGTTGGGAACATAACAGTTACCCAAAGTAACTCATAACTAGGATTCCACATAAAAGAAAATAGGTGAAATTAAAAATGTGGACACGAAAGAGAAACATAACTATAATGTTATGATAGAGTGTGATAAATAACACTGATATAATAAAGTTATTGATATCAAATCCATAATCCAAATAGGATTTAAAAAGGACAATGATATCATAATAGTTTTTGATAAAGGGTCCACATTTTATTTCAATACCCTTTTACTAAATTTTAATAATTTTCCCACGGAGATACTTACTTGATTTCAGCAGTATCTCACCCTTTATTATTCCTTGATCTATTTCCACTAAATCAATTATTATAAAAAATGATGGTAAATTTTCTATTCCTAAATAATTAGAAAACCACGAGATCAATAAATATAATGATAGGTCATTCCATCTATCATTATCACAAAAAAATGGTTAGTACAAGTTATCCAATATGAAAACAAATCCTCATATGGAAAGATAATACATTAATATCTAAAACCTTGTCTGAATTTTAATTTAAAACATTATATAAATTGAAAATTTCATAACCCTTCTGAAAGATGAAAATCTAAAACTTTAGAAATAAGTTCACTAAATTAGCTTAACAATGATGCCTTATATATCATAAGGTAGATCTTGGTTATCACGTTCCAAAAAAATGAATACCTTTACCATGAATTCTCTTGAAACATAATAATAACCTGAATTACAACGCATTCTTATTGAAAACATGCATGCTTTCTTATTAAAAATATCATTGGATATATTCTTTAATTTCCTTAATCTCCTTACATGATAGAACAAACCACTTCTTAAACAAATCCTTTATCATTTATGGGATCATAAATATTTTCCAATTTACGTTATACATATCATCATCTCTTTATCCATACTAGATATAATTTTCTCATCCTCAGTTACATATTAAGGATTACCTTACCTTAATAAAACTATCAATTTTATAATTCATTATCACCATTAAACATATCCTTTTAAATCCTTAAAGAAAAAACTACACTGAAAATAATTATATATTTCATGATTCATATAACATAATCTTTTAATTTCAAAACATATACACTTCAATCATAAAACTTTATTATTAATCCATTAATCAGGCTTCATCATCTTATTCCTTAATACCCCTTTCCTAGAATGTGAAATATGAATGATGTATTATGTTTCCTCAACCTCAATCTAATCATTCTTCTTACATTTACTAAAAAAGACACTGCCAGAACATCCCAAACCTTTCACATGTAATTTTCAGTCTATTTATACTTTGTAGGATAATCAATTCTCATACCACATTCTTGATTCTCTTCATGATATTGCCACTTAAGACATCTATTTGTATAATTCCCATACTTTACACTTCTAAAACATTCAATGTTAACCCAGTTACTTCCAGTCCCTACTGTTGACTATAATGAGAAATCATAGTGTGAGAAACACATATCATATCAAAAAATAACATAATGATGAAAATTACTTATAGAATGACTAAATCATGATACTTAATTTTAAATCTATGACACCTTAGGATTATCCTTATATACATTCATAGAAACATCCTAAGAACTATTTGAGTTTCACTAAAGTTTTCTCATCCTGGTTTCCAAAGGGTGAATAACTTGTCCTTTAATACTAATATACTTACCTAGTCTTGATATACATGGATATTAAATCAATTTTGATAAATATTCATCACATTAAAAAAGTAAATTCCTGAGGACTGTAATAGTTTAGTGTGTTTGGAAACATGGAAATATAATCTTCTATATAGGTGAAAGATCATCCACATCTCCCTTAAAGATCTTACCCATTAGGTTTCCTACTTAAAATATTTCTTTTTAACCCCAGGAAATGTAACATAAGAAATGGGTGGTCTTAGATACTCATTGAGGGTAAAATAGATAGATATTTAATAATAACATGAGTATAATGGTATAATAATATGATCATAACATTATAAGAACATACCCAACATATCAAATACCATAAAAATGAATCATGGAATAAATATTGGAAGTTCATAAGACATTAATCATAAGGGAATAAAGGGAATAAGACGTAAAATAATATCATAGGAATAAGACATATAATTTTTGGCAGACACAAAAGCATATAAAATCTTATGTCAACTATACCTACCAATACCTTTATAACATTTTAGACTTGGTCTAATCAATAATATACCCACTTCAGGATTGTGCTAACAACAGGTGTAAACTATTATTATTTTTAAATTGGGCTATAACCCATATACCCAATTGTTTTTTAATGAAAACCCATGTACCCTATTAATTTTGGTCTTGTGATTCAAATCGTGTACCCTCTTGTTTTTGTGTTTGGGCTACAACCCGTGCACCCTCCTATTTTTGTGTTTTGGGCAACAACTAGTGTACCCTCTTGTTTTTGGGATTGAGCTATAACCCATGTACCCTTTGATCTCATATACTATTTATCATTACCCAAAGCATTGGAGAGAGACATAGGTCCAAACCATCACTTAATGAATGCATACTTATATGTTTCATAATATAATCAAACATTCATCATATCATAACCCATAAAAATATGTGGGTTTTATAAACATCATATTATATCCAATAAATTGAAATGGGTATCATAAAAATTTCAACATATCATAACCTATTGAAAATAGACGGGTTTCATAATCATTTAATCTTTAATAATCCATGAAAGGAAGTGATTTTGATAAGAATTTTATCAAGGTATAATTCATCGAAGAGAAACAGATTTCAGAAGATACTTTTTTTCATAAACATAAACCATTAAAATAATAGAAAATAATGGTGTCCTTGGATAATATCCCAAATAAAGCATAACCTATATCAAAGGATGTCATATTGTATTGAATAGGATGTTTAAATATCACTTGGAACATTTCTTAAGGGAAGTAAAATTTATTTAAAAATATATTTGTAAAACATAAAATATTTTAAAAATCCTTTCCTTTTAAAACCAATTTTATAACTTCTAAATTATGATTTAAAATTCATTTAAAACTTTTCTTAAGGAAAATATCCATTTCTATTTGGGAAACACTTTTTAAAATCTTAAAAATTTTGAAAAACTTTTTCTATTAAAATATCCTTAAAAACATATAGAGGAAGATTAAAATAAGTTTGAAGACCTTTTATTCGAATTTACCTTTGAAAAATTATAATAGAAGATTTAAAACATTTTGAAAACATTTTATATGAAAATATCATTAAAAACTTACTAGGAAATATTGAAAACATTTTGAAAACCTTTTATTTGAAAGTAGTTTTAAAAAATTATAAGGTAAGATTGAAAAAAAATATAATTTTTTTGAAAATATATTTGAAAACATATAAATATAGCTTTAAAATATTTTTAGAAAACACAGTAAAAAATAGATTTCCAACCGAAGAGATAAATAAGGATGGTTACTCTGAAAAACATTTTCTTAATCTTATTATGTTCCAAAGTGTGAAAAATGGTACAAAATACATGAATATATCGTGAATGACCATAGAAGAAGAAAAATATTGATAGTTCTTGGGAGATGGATTATACGATTGAAACAATGGAATCACAATCCCAAACAAGCTTGATAAACACTGAGATTGTTGCAATAGACTCTAACTACATTAGTAACTTGAATCATAATCCCCATGAGATAGTAACACTAAATGAAGCTTAAAATATAATTAAAATAATGAGATTAATGATAAAATTTTTTAATGTGAATTATATACAACTCATAAAATAATATATGTGCATATCATAACATGTATCTCAAAGAAGTATAATTGAGACAAAATTACCTTAACAATTTGGTAGCTTTTGAACCGTACAACTCATGAAAACGAGATCATAAAATGGATATGTAAATACCCATATATTTAAGGATAATAATAATATAAAATATTCATGGGAAGTATATACACCATACAAAATAAATGAGTTGTGAATAAGTTATAAGTCTCACAGAAATAAAAGTGAGATGAAAAAACCCTTAATTTAAGTTTTAACTTTCCATGTGTACATTAAAACATTATGTATAATAAATATAAGTTTATTATAAATCTAAAAAATAAAAATATTATTATATATCATACCATATATGTTTTTATTATGACCTTGTATTACTCATTTATTAACAATTCCATGTTTATGTTTTTTTGGAAATAACCGCTTTGTTTTTCATACAATTGTTTGACTTGTTATTTTGGGTAATCTTATTTAGATCATGATTTAATTATTTAAAGAATTTAAAACATGATATAAATATCATATAAAATATGTATATATGTATATATAATAATATATTTAAGATATAAATAATTAATAAAATACACTGTTCATAGAGACGATAGACCATAAATAAACATGAACGATGTTTCAGTTTTCTCATCATATTTTTAAAGAAAAAAAGTAAATTGTTTTTATATATTTATATATTTATATATTATAATTACAATAGTATTATTATGTCATATATATCATATATTTTAACTAAAACCATTGTAAATACATTCCATGCAAAGTGTGAATGAATCACATCACTTTGAGGAGTTGATAGTCTACATGTTCATAAATAAAGTTCATATTTTCACAAAATATGAAGAGTGAAGGTATGTGTTTTATAATAATTAAATAAGAATAAATAAATCATAATTATACTATATATAATATAAAAAACATAAATTCCATCATTATTCTAAACCATGAAATGTGGAAATGGAAGAATGAACAACATTGGTTTGCGATGTGGTAGTCCGCCGTACACACGAATGATGATTGCATATCCAATTTGATGGAAGTGTGGGTGATTGTTAGTAAAAAAATTAACATAAAACATATCATTATATTTAGGATACAAATTTTATTATATAATTATGGAATAATAATAATCAATGGGTGGATAATTACATTAATAAAAGTGTTTGTGGAAATATGTTTCCTATTCTTCGGGTAACTCCATATGGTTTTCACCAAAGGAAATCCTTGGTTGGATTTAATACCAAATTGAGGTCTCTAGGATTAATGTATATAATTTATGAGGAGATTAGGGTGGTATTTTTCTTATATTAAGGTATATAGAGATGTGAATAAGTGGGGTGGGGGGGGGGGGGGGGGTGAGTGGCCTTTTATAGTGGAGGAGGAGTGACATTCTTGTAAATAAAAAATGGTAAACTCTATTGAGAGGTCTCCCTTACATTGTATGTATCCAATAATTTTCCATTTTTGATAAAATATCATAATTGGTATAAATATTTCTATAAAATATATTTTTTACATGTGTATATGTTATTTTATCCCTTAAATTGAAGTTTAACTACTAAGTAATATTGTTTCTACTATAATCATTATAATTAATTTTAATTTATTTCAATTATATTTTTTATAAGGAACTAATTTGAAATTATTAGATATTATAAATTATGTTTATTCAAAACATTTATTCCATTTTTCCAAGTGATTATCAAATAAGTGGTAGAAATTAATTTAAAATTAATATTACAGATAAGATAAGACGATAAATTTTTAAATCGAAAAATTCCAAAATTTTGAAATGTTTTGATATCCAATATCAATGTGAAATTTATTCTATTAACACAAATAGAATTAATAGAAGTATAATTGATCCAAATATACTTTAAAACCATTTTAACATATAATTTAACTATATAAAGAAATTATATGAAAAATTAGTTTACAATTAAAATTCATTGAATTTCACTATTCATAAAAAAGAAACTTCTCAGAAAAATACCATAAATTAACCCAAAATAAATTTTTATATTATTATTAATATAATAAAGTTTATTTTTTCAAATAAAAATTATAAAATTGTCAAAAATCATATTTAAAATTATTTTTCCCTTAAAAGGCGTTAAAATTACCATTGAGAAAAATAACACTTTTTATTCATATAATTGGATTTATTCTTATCTTATTCCTATAAAATCTTCTGGAGGGGTGTTAATTTTTTTTATTGAATATATAATATATAAAATTTATTAAAAATATTAATAACAAGTGTTTTATTTAATTTATTGAGTGAAAATGGTGTTTATAGATTGAGAAATTGTTTTCTTAGAAACAGATTTTTTTTAATTTTCAAATATTTCTTAATTTTATTTATAACTAATTGATAAAAAAATGAATAATTATATATATATTTTAAACCATATTTCAAAAATTTAGTTAATATTATTCATAACATCAATTCCAAGGGCTTGGTGATAAATATAATAATATTTTTAATAATAATAATAATAATAATAGTATATTGTATTTGGGTAAAACATAGCCTTGATTGTAAGGAAATCTATCGAAGGGACCCAATATTGTTTGTAGCACAAAAAAATAGTGTTTTGAGTTCTAAAATCTAAAATATGTGTTGTATATAGCATAAGATCAACTTTTCTTTGTGTAAAAATCAAGGATAACATGGTGTTTTCAAATAACATAAGTTATATTCAGTGTTACACAAAATGAAAAATATAAAAAAGTTTAAATTAATTCTAAAAACATATTTCACAAAATATTGAGATTTTACAAATTGTGATTAATTTACATGACATTATGTGTTCCAAGAATGAAACATGTTGTAACCAGAACTCAGATTTTATAAACATACTAAACAAGCTTTTCTTCTTTATACTTCATAAAATGACCCTTATATTATTTTCATACTTCTCAAGGATTTTGAAATATATAATAATATTATAAATAAATACCACCATTAAATTATCAAGGTATACCCTAAAGACCAAATTCATAAAGTCTTTAAATATTTAAGGAAAATTATTCACACTGAATAGAATTACAACAAACACGTAATGTCTATATATCATTTGGATGGAAGCATTTTGGATATCTTATTTCTTCACCCTCAATTGATGATACACAGATCAAAGGTTAGTCATGGAAAATAATTAAGCTTCATAAAGATGTTCAGAAAAATTATCAATCCTTTGAAGTGAATTTTCATTAATCACCATGACCCCATTTAGTTGTCTATAATTAATACACAATTGCATTGATCCATACTTCTTATTTACAATGAGAACATATACTCCTCAAGGAGGAACAATGGGTCAAACAAAACGCTTCTTTAAAAGATATTTAAGATTATTATTTAATTCCTCTAACTCCAGATATTCCATTCTATATGGGGTATTTGATATTGGCTTGGATCTAGGTATGAGTAAAATTTAGAACTATACCTCTTTTTATATGGGATTTATTAGTAAATATTTAGTAAATACATTAATTTATTCCCAAACAATGGGAACATATATTATTCATAGGATTTCTCTTTATTATTCTTCCTCACCAATCAGTTACACAAATAAGGAAATATGAGGTGGTTTATGAAAAGTATAAACCTAGGAAATATCTACTATGAAGATGTTAAGAGGTTTTCCCTTAAAGAATACTAAAATCATATTTCTTCTATAATTGTTCTTGAAATTATACTTTGACAACTAATCCATGCCAAATATTGTTCTATATTCCACCATCAGGATGAGCACCAACTTTTCATATATATTTTAATCACAAAATTTAATAGGGTAATCCCTATATATCTTTTATACTGGAACAATTACTCAAGGATTTTTAAGATACAACTCAACTGATACCAGTTCAAGGTTTAAATTGATTTTATTTTCAAACATAAAATAAATAAAGAATTCATAGAGCTTGATTCAAACAATGTACTTGATAGATTCGAGTGTCAATGAATTTATACACCACAACATCATTTCAATTCCAAATAACATCTTTTGTAATTGAAAAAGCATGGAAATGATCCTTTGGACACTTTTGGGGTTGATGGTGGTTCCCATACATTATCTTCGGACTTGGACATTGGTTAGTGAAACTCCCAAGTTCCCCATAGTTGTAGCATAGAATTGTAGGTTGTACTTATACTATATTCTAGTTTTCATTATCATTTAGATGGTGATTATTTATATCTAGATAATAATTTCAAGATATATATCCATATCTTCCACACTTGTAGAACATTCCACTTCTTTGAAAACAATTCTCCAAATGTATCTTCCTACTTTTTTTTTCACATGGGATGTTATACTTTCTTCTCATTCAATTTAGTCCCTAAATATTTTCCATAATTCTCTTCTTTTAATTCTATCAATGAGTCCAATTGGAAGATAAAAAATCCATTTAAAAGTTGATATCACATCACACTATCTATTTATAACTCCCAAAGTCTCAAATTTATAAACCCTTCAATATATTGGGTCCTAGTATGCCAAAGAATCAATCTGTCTTCTTGTAAGAATTGATGAAAAATCTTGAAGAATGACATTAAATCTATGTAATGTTCATCTGATAATTCCCCGTCAATTAATTTTCCATTTTTCTTCAACTCAAGGAACATCCATTGAATTTTTTTCTAGAGGGTACATGGAAAATACGTGACGAAAATGTACTTTTTGAAGTCTTCCCATCCCATGGAATCCACCTCATCCATTGGATTCATGTTGTTAATCATTTTTCACCATAGATATTCTTCTCCATATATGTGATATACCAGCAATGTAAATTTCTATTTTTTATAATAATGGAGTACATAAAATATATTTTCTATAGTATTGATCAATTTCTCCGCCACTAGTGGATAATAGGTTCCACTTAAAACTGGTGGTTGTTGCTGCATGCTGATTTCAACAACTAGTTGTTACTTACTTATTGATGCAGGAGACTCCCCACAATTATAATTGTTGTTCATGACATAGGTTAACTGATTCATCATCATCATGAAGTTCTTAACCCTATCACCACCAATATTAAGAAGGATATCATAATATTGTTCATTCCATCCATTGTTTGCATGATTCCCATTTTCATCCATACTTTTATATAATGAGAGAACGTAATTGAGATAATTTTTACAATTAGAAATCTTATAATAACAATTATAAAGGAAATATTAATCTTAAAATTTTCTAATATCACGATTCTAGGAGGATATACCAAAATATTAATAAAAGTTTTACATTATCAACATATCCTTCATAATGGTTTGTAGAATCTAGTGATTAACCAAATAATATCACCTAATATTTTAAAACTAGGTGTGTAGCAAGGAACATTATTGTACACTAGGTGATGAAAAATTGTAGTTCAATTCACCCTGTTTAGGGTTATGACCCCTAAGTAAAACTATTCTAGAGCTACATCCACTTATATTATCCAGAATTTGATATATTTTCTTGGAAACCACTTACTCAATAATTCAGAAAAAACCATGGAGTTTTCATATATTTAGACTTATTAATATGGTTCATACTAAGGTTTTTCTAGTCCTAATTTCCACAAATAACTAAACCATCCTTTGATACCAACTAATATGATCTACCTATTCATTTTATAAACCTATTATTAAATTGTAAAACATTTAATAATATAGAGGATCTTTTGAGGTTTAGTGTCATGGAAATCAAAACATAATACATGAAAAAAAATATTATACATGATTATAATCCCCTTTATATATTTTTTCATAGGATCTTCCTAAGTTACTCTTACTATATCTCATATCCTTGGGATATACATCAATGAAAAGGGAAATCATAAATCTCAATAAGGGAATAAACAAGGGAAATAATCAGAATGTGAGAAAGAGACATATCAATAAGGCATGATCATATGAACATGAGGAATTTCATAATAGAAATAACGTGAACCATAACATAGAAATGGGGGTACAATATAGGGAGAAATATTCACAAGAATATCACCAAATTTTAATAGAAAGGTGTCATAAATCATAATTACCAATCTTGTTCACCAATTAATCATAAAACATTTCATCTATAGAGATTAATTCATTACCCAATGTATAATACTATTATCAGGGCCCACCCATCATATGTAAAAATTCATGTGAATAACATTTATCATAATAAATCATTTCATTAATAACCCAAGGAGAATAATGAATGGGCTTTATATAAAAACATTGAGTTTATAAGTTCCTAAAGACTTGATCATTACATTATTTTTAACCCTTGGAAATGGAATATGAGTTTTATACATGTAAATCCAAAAATAAAAAATTAAATTTGTATATAGGGTAATATTCACTGAATTGGAAGTGGTTTGGGTATTCAAAGTATTTCAATTTATTATGTAAAATAGAAAATTCAAGAAATTAATTTGGAAGCACAACGATATAAAAATGGATTAAAGGGTGGGAATAAAGAGAGGAAATTTAGGTATACCATTGGTAAAAAACGATTATAATAATAAATTATTTATCAAATTTTTTTGTAAAATAATGTAGTCAAACATATTGAGACATTAAAAAATTGAGGTACTTGAATGAAACAGGATAAGGGGAGAATTCCTTTACCTTAAAATTTTGCTTCCTAAACTTGAGGGTGGAACCGTGACACCTTAAGGGAAACTTTTAGGGAATATTTGGGAGGTAAAATGAATATAAATTCAGGTATTATGGATTTTGAGTGGAAATAAATTGCTAATGGGTGGTAATTATGGTTGAGGAGGGGTGGTTTTTAAATAATTAAATATTGGTTATTTTATCATATAAGCCAACCACTTGTGGGTAAGTTGAATTAAAACCAATTTTATGGATAATTAATTTTTTGGAGAGTGTAGTTGGATGTAAATTGCCTTGAAAAACGTAACCATACCTTATATACAACCCAATTAATTTTCATAATCAAAATAAATATTTTTAATCTTAAAATTCCATTTTCTAGTTCCAAAATGTAAGGTATAAACTTCTAAAATCCAATTAATATTTTTAAATTTATTAAATAATAATATTATTAAATAATTTTTTCATAATTTTTTATTCATGTTGACATAATAATGATTCCATAAAATCACATTTCTCGTAAGGCGATAATTTTTATTTTTTCACCAAAAATTCATCTTTGTTAGAAAATTCTATAAAATCACCCTAAGATAATTTTAAAATGCTAAGTAAATAGAAGAAATTTATTTAATAAAAGTAAATCTCTATGCATGATAATTTCAACATTAAAATAAATCATTATTTTAATGAAAATTATTAATTTAATCAGGAAATAAATATTTTGACAATTATAAAAATTATATAGAGATTCATTAAAATATATTATCATTTAAAAATAATTTTATAAGATTATTTCACTAAATAAATTTTTTTTATATCTTATATATAAAGAATATTTTTAATATAATATGTTTATAGTCATTGAAAATAATAAATTTTTTCTAATTAAATAATCCTGACCATCATTTAAATGCATCAACATAAAAAAAATTATAATGATAATCTAATTTAATGACTAATAGTCATAATGTCAATCAAATGTATTATCCAA
The DNA here is from genome assembly GCA_963277665.1 of Viscum album. Taxonomy (NCBI): domain Eukaryota; kingdom Viridiplantae; phylum Streptophyta; class Magnoliopsida; order Santalales; family Viscaceae; genus Viscum; species Viscum album. The sequence continues at coordinate 1,002,869,982 of OY728119.1, read as the reverse complement.
AAAACATAAGAGTAGATGATCATATTTTCCTATATATACACCATAATTATTTCACTTCATCATTCACTTCGATTCGAATCAAAGTTCAATATCATTTCCAAAATTAATATTGTATTACTAACTCTTTGTTTTTTTGTTATAGCATAGTTCATGGGTGCGTTTATTGTAGGGGAACGAGGAGACCCACATTTTTATTCTTTAATTTATTTAACCTCTTTTATTATTCTCATTGTAATATTTATTATTACATTGGGAATTGTTTTATAATGAATTTAATGTTCTTTAAAAATTAAATAAATTACTGTAGGTTTTCAGTATGTGTTTTCTATCTCATTAATGTTCCTAGTTATACTACTTCACATCAGAACATGATGTTTAAAGTTCATAAAAACTATTTATATGTGATTATATTGTAAAAAATAATAAAAAATTATTTGGAGGAAAGTGATCCATTATAAAAAAAGAACATTTTTTGGGTCGTTACAACCTACACCCACATTTAGTTACAAATAGGGAATAAAGCCCGTACCATAAGCTCACCATCTCATCAATGGTGTTCTAGTCTATTGATATATTTCAAAAAACATCTCATCATACATATATAGTCTTAGGATAATCTCCTTAATACCAACTTGGTCACATAATTATAACATTCCAAGCCTCTCCACATTCTCATATATCCCATAAAGATATATACTAGGGTACTGAGACCCATAATGGGCTCTATTAAATGGAACAAATATTTATACAAGACCACACATTTTCCTCCCTAATCATAGTTACTCTTCCAATTATCATATCATCATTTGAGTTCTAGTCCTCAATGATTATTCTATGTCCTTGCATTGGAGGCCTCATAAAAACTCATTAATTGGTTGCTAAAAAAGTTCTCTAGTCTATACGTAGATCTTATCTCACATTTCATTAAGGAGATCTCCCAATCCAATCATCTATATAAAAGCCTCATAGTACACCACTTTTATTTATAAAAGAATTTTCTCAGCGATGACACTTTCCAAGGCTCCAATAATCCATCAAGAGTGTGGTCTGCATCACATGTAAGTCGTACAACTGTATTACCCATCACTATTAGAAATTAGTCTCGAATACGTTCCAAACTATCCCTAAGAAACCAATTTATTATATTTATACCCCATCTCAAATCTTGAGATCTACTTGAGGTCTCTTTTAATGTCAACCTACATCATCACCCCTTGATGAAATATTATTTGGCTAATCCTATAATACTCAAGGTTTAATAAATCACCTGTTATAGCTCTATGAGGCCTAATCCCATATAATTCCTTAAATTGGTTTCTCTTGATCTCTATATATTTTACCACAACTATATAAACATGAATGAATAATATATTATTCTCAAAAAAATCATATGATTTTATATTAAATGGTCTACCTACGTCCAAGAAGGAGTTACCATCCTCATCAATCTCCAATCACCCTCTTCCATGTATGTTAATGACTCAACCATGATTTTATCACCTCTTATGATCATATCATTGAGTAACATAAAAATAATTGGTTACAATAATTTATCATTAATTATTTTATTTAAATTAGAGAGGCATAATGAAAAAAAACATTGAGCAATATTTCACCACTAAAACCATACAAACTAGAGTGTGTTTTTCTTCTTGAGACGTCCTCTATCCAATATAAGGATATAGATTAATTATCTTGGTGATTTCCACTATAAAATTGTGAAATCATCATCAAACACAAACCCAAATCACAAAAAATCAGAATTTATGAAAGTGAATAAGAATGAGTGGGATGGAGGGAAGAATTCACCTTGAATCTATAACCAAAACTTCCATAAATAGCCCATCTCTAAAGAAGTATTTAAATAGGGAATAAGAGGTTGACAGATATATAAACATTTCACTCCCCATATGATTGATCAACCTAAAACTAAAGGGGATATAAGAGAAATTGAAGTTATACCCCAATTTTTTTTAAAAACTTGAAAAATTACATGTTATGGAGTGACCCTAGTCATTATATAGTGATTCAACACACTGGGAACATAATATGGATTGGAACCTTAGGCCATGATAGGATACACATACTTTAGATATAAAAAATACCCTAAATCCCACCCCACAGGGCATGAATCTTCTAGTCATGGTGTGTCATCCATCCTTCAATCCAAATAAAAACCATCATAGTCATGCCTTCATGGAATGACCCTCTCCGTCTAAGATATGGTCGTCACCCACTACAAAATGGCCTCTCCTTCATGGTGTGGCCTTTATGATCCATTCCATAATGTTTCCCATGAAAATATATCACCTTGTTACCCTCTTTATCAGTATGTAACCAAAATTTTATATGAAATTCCTAAAATTAAATACAAACTATTTTTATTAGATAATATATAATATTTATCTTTGTTGTGTGAATCCCCATTCCATGATATAAAATCAAGGATATTTTTTTCCTTACCTAAAAATATGAATTTTTTCTATGTTGTGACATCCATTGGTCATGATAGGACTTTCTAGCTCTACACCATAGATACTCCTTTGGATAAAACATGAATCTTTAGTAATCCCTCATCATGGAATTAACTTCACATATTACAACATAGTTAGACATATTTAAGAGAAAAATCTGTAAGGGGTCATCCTAACCCCACACTAACAATTTTTGAATAACATGAAACACCAATTAGGTCTTCAAAAACCTCCAAAAACAATTAAATAAAATTTTCTAACCCAAAGAAACCTAAAATGGATTCCAATTATAAAAAATTAACATACTCTAAGATCAAAAATTCAAATCTATTTACAAAACATAGACCCATAAATTTTTAGATTGTTACAAACTCCCCAACATAACAACTATCTTCCCCACAATAACCTAAGAATGTATTTGAACATTAAATCTATCAATTGGAATCTCATATCACCACTTACAATCAATTTCCCAAATGAATTATATTCATTTCCTCCATCCATGCACTAAGAATAAAAACAAAAAAAATTCCTTGAAAATATTAGTTTTTTCAACAAATAAAACACATCATATCTAATGTAATGTGCGCAATATTCCCTCAACCTCACTACATATAGTTATACACAACACCTCTATTAAATCATACTCTATATGAAATTCAGTACAAACACTCTACCTCACATACCTATGCATCATCACATCAACCAATCACAATGAATTAATTTACATATGAATTATAAAATTAATTAAAAACAATCACTAAATTCCAATATGACACTCAGTGTAATTCCATGGTGGGTTCTTCGAATAACCCGACCCATCAATATACTCTACTCATGAGTACTAAAACTTCATTGATCTAACTCACTCATGGATTTAAAAAATTTCACTCTAATATCAATGATCTCTAACACGACCATGCTTCCACTATATAACTCCAAACACCAAAAATACACTATTAACTATATCTAAATAAAAAATATATTATCTAAAAAGTAAATATATAAAATTATATCTATCTACTAACTAATATCCCTATGTCATCTCTCCCATTCCCGAACTAGTATAACAACAATGATAACTATACCAACAAGAAGATTATTTATCCATGAATGATAATATTATTTTCACCATAAGAGTATCTTTATCATTAACCTACTAAACCAAAAAACTAATATCTATAAACCATGGTTCATCCATTACTAATCAAAATTATTGGATATGATGAACCCTATCATTCTTATATTCCAATAAAAAACACAAATCGCTAGTCATCCAAAATTTTCTAAGAATTTCTTTATCATATTTCTCTAAAACATACCCACAATAAAGATATTGGAATCAAAATGATGAAGTTAATGTATTGGATTTATTAGAAAAACATTGTTGTGTTTATTGGAAAATAAATTAGTGTAGTTTGGTTTGATTTATTAGTGTAATATTTATTTTAGAAATTATTATAGAGAGTAAATATGATGTTATATATAATTGAATGGATGTTTGAAGGAGAATTTGGTGTTCTATATGTAACTTATATTTAGAATCTATTGTCAAAACTTTTGGGTATTAGTGTATGTGTTTTTAGAACCAATGAAAATAAGTTTCCAAAGATTTATTTTTATTTTTAATGAGATAGAAAAGTTGTGATGGGTTTTTAATAGATCTTATATAACCATGAATAAAGGATAATGAGTTTATAATAATCTTTATGGAGTTAAAATAGTTTTTTCTACAGGAAAAATGTTTTGCTATAGAATTTTCTATATTTATGTGACCAAGGTTCTTTTTAAATGACTATGTATATAAGTACCCTATACAGATAAGATTATTAAAAAGATTATATAGGATTATTTGATGTTTTGCGTAAGGTTTAATATATTTTTTATTAGAGAATAATATAAATCATGCCATGAATCCTTTATTCATTCCCTGACTAAGTTATAGCAGAGGATTTAGTTTGGGGGATAGAAAACTGGGTGGTACTCGCGATGTGATAAGAGCCTATGATATTTAGGATTTAATATGGTTTAGAGGTCAGGGAATGGAAAATTATATTTCTTATGTAATGGTTTTGTAGATTAAAATATTTTTATGTTCTTATGTATGTTAGATTTATTATTATAGTAGTGAGGAGTATAAATGTTATTCTTTTATAATTATTTTTAGCAGATTAAGCATTCACGCTATTTTTGATATGGAAATGATGCAAACAAGGAAGAATAATATTCCAATGGCTATTTAATTTTTAATGTTCCCACACCATGGTGGAGCACCATGCCATGGAAACTCGGTATGTGAAGTGTTATTACTTCTAGAGTATAGGTGGCCAAGCCATGAAGAGGTTGGCTATACTATTATATTTAGTTAATGAAGGAACCAAAATTTATAATAATGAAAAATTATTCATATTTGAGATATGAAATTATAATATAGAGAATTACACATAATTATGAAGAGTCCCATGTCCTGGAAATTCTAGACTTTTGGTTCAAAGAGTCATAGTGAATTAAAGTTCACAACATGGTGAAGATTCTTGCACAATGATAGTTTCATGTTAGCATATCAATATATTTACATTTACTTCTTTTAAGGTGGGAATTAAGATTATTAAATGGGAAATATTGAATCATAATTAAAGGATATATTTGGTTGATTTTTTAGATATAATTGATATCTGAAGGATGCATTTTTCAACCATACTTAAGAAGACTTGAAGATATTTATGAGATGAAACTTGGAGAATATCTAATTAATCAGAGTGATAAATTTCAAGAAGGATATAATTATGGATATATCTATCTCCATATATTTTAGTGTTTAATACTATAAAATTTAGATAGGATTATTGAATTATCTGGACCTATGAGAGAGGTATTCCAGAAGGAATAAGTTAAGAGGGAATTGTTGATTGATGTTAGAAAAAGTGAATACACAATTGGTACTGTATAATGTTCTTACCAAATAATAAGGTGATTATTCATGATGACTCATAGAAAGGTGATTTTGTTCATTGTTATGTTCATAGTATAAAAGCGAAGATCAAATTTCCCAAATCAACATTCAATGAAACAAAAATAGTGGTGAAACCATTTTCATTGGAATTTTCTCCAAAGGGATTATTCCATTCCTATGGTAGTGAGAAAGATAGATAATCTTAAGGGAGTAAACCCAAGGATGTATCTTTCATTCCCTAAACCTTGTAATGAGAATAAAACTACGATTAGGAGTTCCCTATCCCAAATCCACCACCGAATACTTATTATATTCGATTCAACTATGTAAATTTTTTTATTTCATGTTCCTTAGATTATATAAGTACATATAAACCAATTAAAAATAATTATTTTTTTTGTGAATTAATGTTTATGTTCTACATAACATAAATTGGTTGAAATGGGTGAATGCGATCATTGAAAAAAATGAATAAGCACTGAAGAAAATATGGATTATAATTTGATCATCATTTAAAGAATATGAAAATTAAAACATACTAATATTGAGGTGATGATTATATAGGGTAGTGAGAGTATTTGGGAAAATTATCATATGGTTTAAATTATTTATACCTTGATCCTCCCCTCTTATGATTTATGTCACTAAATTACCCTATGGTCTTAATAAGTGGTATTATATCACATGTTATATTTTTTTAGTACATTTTGTTCCAAATTTTACTTATTATTTCTGAGAGATTAATTTTATTTCATTCCCACAATATTTTGATTCCATATATGTAGTAAACCATATAGGGATTCTGATATTAAATGGAAATAAATTTCAAATATTGAAGAATCGGATGCAACACAATATCAAATCCTTGGGAATCGATGGTTACACAACTATAATTTATGTGATCTCAACTATTATGGATTGTGAATCCCTATTTGAGAGAGATAAAAAATAATTTAATGTTGATTATAAATAAATTAATGTGATAGTGGGAACATTTGATAAAAAATCCATATTAAGGTAATGTCATGTATGTCCTCACATTCCATGTAGAAAAACATTCTCAATATCAATAAAGGTGATTCCAAATTAGAATAAGTTTAATTATAAGATCTATTGAATAAGTATAAGTATTTTAATAATAACATTAATGATTTTTTTATTCAATATTTGATTGGTTAAAATGAGACCGTGGTGGATATCTATGGACAAGGTAAAACCCTTGATGAAGTGAAAATCAACAAGCCGATCATAATAAGTCTTCCATCTCAATTTAATCCAAATTTTTCTATATTAGAGAGAAAATAATGAAATTAGTTGACTTTAGAAAATATTCAAAATATTATTATTACATTTTAAATGAAAAATGATATCAAAATGGATTTTGAAAAGGTAATGTATTAGGATGTGGTATTCAAGGAGTTAAATAATATTTACTTGAATAATGATAAATATAAAGAATAAGTTTATGATGTAACCCCATTACTCCTTAAATATAAAAGTGTGAAAGTGAAGTTTAAGGGAAATAGAATTGGGAGAAGTTTCATCCAAAGGATTAAATTTGTTTCAGAGGAGGATGCGAGTTCAAAATAATTTTTTGAATAATAAATTGAGGACTAAAAAAACCTCAAAGAAGATATTATTTTGGATGTTGTAGATGTGTTTTAAAACAGTTAAGTTGATGAATGAAAAGTAGAAGAGAGTGTTAATATCCATGAAAATTTAGAGACTACACCCCAAAATATAGATGTTTGGAGATCTAATATAAAGAAATATATTGGAGCTTTTCATAACTCTAAAATCTATAAGAAATAGTAGGAATAAGGGAAGTCTGAGTTGAAGGGGTAAAAATTTGTAATCTCGAATATGAAAAACTAAAATCTCAAAGATGGTACTTGAGTAATAACTCAAGATCAAGGATAATAAATATATTTTTTATGGTTTTACTACCATAATATAATATTTATTTATAAATATAAAATATTTTGGAGGAGAATTCATGAATCTATGGTGAAATATAAAATATTTGGAAGGACTCGACTCTTGATACAAAATTCGGAAATCAAGAGAAAACTTCTGTAGATAAGGTCAAAGAGAGGGATCAGGTACCAACAAGAAATATAAATGAACTTCTATAGAATAAAAAGATAAATCAAAATATTAAATATGGTCAGGGTATTGTGTTTAAATAGAAGGTGTTAGTAGTTTATGCCAATTCATAAGCACCCAATCCAAAGATGATAATTGATTTGGGTGTAACATATAATCATAACACTCAACATACCAAAATATCTATAATAAAAATAAAAAAATAAAAAATAACACACCTTAGATAAGGTTTCATTGTTTTTATATTATAGGAAATAAATAATGTGTTTGTTCAATATTTAAGAGGTACTGGAAGATATAATTGATCTGAATGTTGCCATGCAGAATTCAATATTCTAGGTATACTTTTGATGATCAATGTTTTTGGTGTAGGGGATATAGTTTTATGGATTGATATATCTAATTTATAGTTTTGAGTAAGGTTCCATTGATGACTCGAAGTTGTTCAATATAGAATCTCAAGGTGTCATCAAGGGGATAAAAATGAAAAACGAATTTTCATCCTTACAAGATAAAGTTAGTATATTATATTTATAGGGGGGATTTTTTTAAATCATTTCTAGATATGACGTCAAGGATATAGAATATAGCTATAAGAAAAGGGTTGGTTTAACACGACCAACCCTATTACTTCATTTTTGGAAACTGAAAGATCAAATTTTCTCTTGTATTATTAGTTTTTGAAAATTTTGAGGGTCAATCACCCTTTATTGAATAGAAAATAAATTATAAAATCTTTTGGGGAATGGGAGAAGAGGAAAAAAATTACATGATAAGGGAAAAAATTCCTTATAAAATAAGAACTGAAGGTAATTACATGGACTGAAATGTCAACAGAAAAACCAAATTCAATATAAGAAATTGATAAACCTCATCACCCCCATTCTAGACCAAGAAAAATGAGATCAGTCAATAGAGATTCGTCACCCACCATACCAAGAAGTTGTGTAATGATGGTCCCAAAACACACTGTAGATCACCCTGCCAACCCAAAATATATGTGGAATGAGGATAAGATGATAAGTTCCAACACACATATCTCACTTTTGAGCCACCCACCAGAAAATTCATGTGAATATTCACTACATTGATTAGCTTATGTGAAGAAATACTAGAAAAACATTTCTATGAAATATATAAAAATAATGTACCCATCAATCCAATACAAATGAAATATTAAAAAATTATGGGTCTCATCAAACCCATCCCCCTTTCGAGGTCTCCCACCTGAAGTCAACTGAAAGGTGAAATAACGCCTTCCAAATAAAACAAGGTAGAATCCATTTATCATAGTGTCATTAAGAACCTATTAAAAAAAATATCCACATGAATCATATCATATTACAAATGAACCTTATCTAAAAAAACATCAACAATTGAGCAACACCACAAAACCAAGAAGCTCATCTGACCAAAATAATGAGGAAAAGCTCACATTCATCCTCCCAGTCACCATCCATAATATGAATAGTTAATCATTCATAAACAAGAACCCATTTGAACCACCATACTACCATCAATGATCCCACTGTAGTACCCCACTCAAGAATACTTCCCGGCACCCAAAAACCAAACTAGTTCTAGACCACCAGAGTTATCGATCACCACTTGATCATCAAAGAACACTACCTATGAGAAACTCTAGATAATTTCCACCATGATCCAGACCACCTCATCTTGATGGATCTATACACCATGATCCCCCAAAAAAAACACTAATCAACGTCAGGGATCTAAAATCTAAAACTAGATCTAGGTAATAGGGATGTTGAGAAGGATGAGAGAAACATAAGATCGATGATAAAGATGAGTGAAATATGGAAATGAAAAATATGGGGATTGTATTCAAATAAGATTTATAGTATCAACATTATCTAGATCCAAATTCAAAGATATGAAAAAATAAAACACCCACTAAAATCTCTACTGATTAAGGAAAACAGAGGTGATCAACGCTCTGAGAGAGCTCAAAGAACCCTAAGAGCAGGTGACCCAGGTCATTGTGGAGCCATCCTACCCTTGTATTATTAATTATTAAATCTTTTTCTTAATTATTTTAGGTTTGGGGGATATATTATCCATGTGAAAGCTGCATCAAGGGAGTAAGGTGATATGTATACATGTTTTTAAGTTCTAATTAATGATTAGAGTAGTGAAATTGATATATTTTGGAATCTATAATTTTAAGATACATTGGTTTAAAAAAAATACTAAGAGAAATTACTATTGGAATAAAAAAGGTATTGAAAAATTAAAAGGGAAATATTTTTGGAAACCCAATAATGAATTTGAAGTGTTGGATTTATTAAAGAAACCTTAATGGATTTATTAACAACTAAATATAATGAATCAGTTTTGGATTTTCTCTAGATATTTTTCCATAAAGAGTTGATGAGGTTATCTATAAATGGTTATTTGGATTCATGGGTGGGAATCCAGTGTTTCAAAAGTAATAATGTATAGAATCTATTATCGATACTTGTTGGTATTGATGTTGGGTTTTATTTAAAACCAATGAAAATAATATTTGAAATCTATTATTATTTTTGAAGTGATTCAAAAGTTTTAAAAGGGTTCTATTGGAGAATACATAGTCTTGAAGAAAATATAGAGGAGTTTGAAAGAAGATTAAAGGGGTAATATTAGTTCTATATATATGAAGGAAGTTGTGTTGTGGCATTCTTGGTCACATCCTTACCAGGGTTCTTAGAAAATGAAAAATTTAAGAGGTACCCTGTACAAGAAAAATTATTAAAGATATTATGTATGAGTATTTTGATTTGTATAGAATATTTTACACTTTGTATATGGAATAAGAATTACAGTCACACCATGACACCTTTAGTTACCCTATGACCCATCTATAGAAGAGGGGAATGTTATGATTGATGGAATTATAGGGGAGATTCTTACTATCATCAGAGCCCATGATTTTTGGGATTCGAGCATGATTAACGTTCACACCTTCAAAGAATATATTTTGTTATGAATGGTTATATAAGTGAAAATATTGAAAAGTAACATAGTAAATGATATTTATTATTTCGGTGCTGAGGAGTATACATGAGGTTTTTTCTATAGTTGTTTTGAAGAGAAGATCAAATTTTACCTTGTGGGATATTTATATACTGCCAAAAATGATGAATTTTTTTATAGATATATTAATTTAAAGGTGTATACATCATGGTTTATTTCTTTGTAATTGGTACTTATTTTGTGAAGTGTTAATGTTTCTGTTGTATAGTTGGCCACAATGCAGTGATGCAGACCGCACCATGGTATGTCAGTCAATACAAAATATAAAATTTATTACCAAAAAATAGTGTTAAAAGAAACTATTAGTAATTTGGAAATGGTGAATTACATATCATAATGAAGAGTCCCATGCCTTGGAAATCATAGAGCATTGTTTCAAGGATTTATGCGGAACTAAAGGACGTGTTGTGGTGGTAATGTAATCACTGTGAAAGTGTTTAGTCAATAGATCTATAAAGTTATATTCCTATAATATATGATGGCATTAAGAGGATTAAATGGGATATATCAAATTGGAATTAAAGGAGATATTTTGTATGTGTCTTAATTGGATTTAAAGGATATATTTTTATTATCATTGTTATAAAGACTTAAATATCTTTGTGAAGGGAAACACAAGGGATCTCTCTTGAAATATAGAGAAGGATTTTTGGAAGGAGATAATTATGAAGATATATATCTCCATGAATAATAGATATTTATACAATTAAATAAAGATAAGGATACTAATATATATAAACCCATGAGAGAGGTTTTATATAAGGAAAAAGAAAATAGATAATTCTATACTGATTCCAAAAACAAATGAATATGGAATTGGCACTCTAAAAAGACATTTCCAAAGAATAAGGTTGTGTTTCTATGATGAATCATGGAAAGGTGAGGATTCTTATGGTTATGATCACAAAATCTTTTTAAGGGGTGGTTTCAATATCAAAGTGCACCAATCTTTATATTTTCTCATAATAATTGTGGAGAAACTATTTGTATTGACCTATATGCCATAATATGTTTTTCATTCTTATAGTATTGGGGAATAGTGAGGATGTGACGAGAGTGACCCTTGGAAAGTATTATGATATCCCTAAACCTATTAAGGGAAGTGACCCTAGTCTTTTGGGTTTTTTATTCTAAACCAACCAAAAAATAGGGAGTTTAGTTGATTATGGTTCATTATTAGGATTTTGATTATATGATCCTTAAATTATCCCAATGTAGGCGACCTAAGTAAAAATTATTTCATCATATGTGCATGATTGTTTACATTCTTCCTGATATAAATTAGTGTAAGTGAGTTAAATTAGTCATTGAAAAAAACTGATTAAGGGATGAATAAAAGATTTCTAATGATCTAATCATCAAATAAAAAATAATAAATGTGTGACCTTATTAAAATTAATATCAAGATCATATAGGATAGTGGGAGTTTATGGGAAAATTATTTTAAGGTGGAAATATTCTATACCTTGATTCACCCCCTCTCAGGGCTTCTCTCCCCAAAGTAACTTGTGTACCTAATAGTGGGACAAACCCTCCAACGACCACTAGTGTGCTCCCCACTATATGGATTCCCTTACATATCTCCTTAATCACTAAACCAAATAGGTCCCATAATTACATACATATCACTACTTCTAGGAAACACTCAGTCCATACAAAAAAAAAGTCAAGGCATAAGCTCAAATCAATTGTAACACTTTAACCTGATCCATCTTTTGTGTAACTTATTTCTATATAGGAAACATCTCCCATTATCATCAATACATTAGGCTGCCATGCTCACTGCATCTCATCAATCACTTTATTTACCATACATCTAGTGTGAACCCTTAAGTGAAATCCTCTAAATTTACACGACTTACCACTAAGAATTCAGAAAATAAGAGGTACTCACCACCACATATTAATCACTAAACCTCTCAGGTTATCTCTGAGCTCAATAAAATCTCAATAAACTATATAATAATTGATTGCTAACCTATGAACGAAAAGGAACTATAAGTAACTAGTACTCACTTTCGTATATGGAGAAATTTTTTTCTAGAGAATACATGCCAACTCTCACTATCCTATTTACAAGGTATAGTGATCCATTAAGGAACCTATCATAGGTTCTTACCCACTATCCAAATTGGTCACATCCAAACACAAGAATTTTATACTCATGTACTAATCAACCACACAACTAGACTCATACTCTAATGATTAAAATCCCATAAAACCAAGGAATAGATGCCTAAACCACTAACCATACTATCCTTTCATGTAAAATTCATCAATCTAAAATCTTGTAAATTATTTTTTTCCAATAGGCAAGACAGATATCACCCATATTTACCAATTCATTCTACATGATCACCCCCACTCAGGAATCGTTAAATTAACAACTAGAATCTACCCATGTTTTATCAATCCTATATCTGACCATGAAAGATCATGATATACTATCTCTTTAGGAACCAAACCCAAAATAAATAAGGCCAGACATCTAACCAATCCATCCATCTATACAAAAAATTGATAACAAAATCAATCTGTAGGATTTATATATCAAAACCAAGGAATCTCACTTTCCATTCCATAGACCCCTAAATGGTATCCACATACTTAAGGAATATTGTATCTAAAAAAAATCATCTCTTAGGTATACCTCTTCTACACCAGCCCGTTACTAAGGCATCTAATTCATGAACCAACACACCAAAGGTCACTATAAGTCCCTTGTGTAGAGGAATTATATATTTATCTCTAGAGAACATCTCATGATAAGATCCACACAACCTATATTCATAAAAATACCATGGTTTAGTTGATATTAATTCCACTAATAATTTTTATGGGAAATAACCATATAATATGTTGTGGAAAATTTAAAAAAATAAAACTTTTTTCATTAGTGAAATCAGTAACACACATTTATAAAAAATTTATGTTAATCATATGTAAAAATATGAAGCATGTAAATAGTTATTTCCCCCATATGACAAGGGAAAAACAAAAAATTACAATCACATTTACATACTTCATACCAGAATAAAAATGTGAATTGTAATAGTGAAAACCATGAACAAACATCCCATAACCCTAGTAACCCATAATTCCCACTAGAAAGTTGTTCATGACTCCCTAGTTTTAGATGCACCACAATCTCCAACATGTCCCCATATCGTGTCAACCAAATAAAAAATAGTATGAAAAAATAAAGGATTTTAGGATACCATTTTTTTGTTCCCAAATTAAATCACTTGTATGTGTGCCTACCAGAGTGACAAGTGAACTCAGGAACTTCTCCTCATATGCAAGTGGGTATTGTTTATCTATGAGGTGATAAATCATATAGTACGAAGACTATTCCATTCACATCATAACCATATATAATAATAAAATAACCAATAACCAGCTAAATAAAATAATAAAATTACTCAAAAATAAATAACATGTACATTATATAATAAATGAACAGGGAAGAAGTCACATAGTTATACATCACAATTGAATACCCACTGGGCTGACGACATATAAAAATAAAAATATAAAAAAAATACATAATGAGGCTTTACTACTATCTTGAAGACTCACCAAACTCCAATATCAAATTCCTATTGACATCCTCATTCCCAATATTAGTTAAAATATTGATTTTGGATGTAGAAGTCAAAAATAAAGTTTACATGAGCACTGGGGTGCCTAGGCATGGTGTGATAAATATATCACATGAAGTTGTAACCAATTTACCTTAAATAAAACAATCATATCCATGTTTATTAATAAGTAAAGTAAATAAAATAAATAAAAATACATGTTGGGTCATCATGTACTACCCATGACACAATAAAACCTTACTATACCTAATTTGATATATACTATAGAATAATCACCTCAGGATAAAAATTTCGACCCGTATCCAAAGACTGTGGGTATAGTATCATAAAAAGACCTTACCACTTCTTTATTATGTTGGGAAGGGTCACATATCATGCCTCTAACCCCATTATAATATGAAATATAAGGTTTTTTATAAATTATTGACCAATACCCTCTATTTTAATGGAGTGTCACATAATCACAACACAAAAAATATCTGCTCTTAGCTAGGGGAGTTCTCACATCAAATCTCAGACCAACCCATATCTTAGGTGAGGTCACATATTATTATCTGAAACCATCCCCTATATTATAGGATTTTATTGACCATTAATCAAACCATAACCTCTATCATGGGATTTTAAACATCATAATATCAAACAAGTCCCTCTTTCAGGGGTGATTTTATATCAATACTAAATCTAGACCCTCTATAAGGGGATGTTATACATTATTATCTCAAACTAGCCACTATATTACGGGATGCCTCACTAGTACATCTAAAACTCTATATTCTCAATTATGGTTTTTTATTTTCATCTACCTCCCTACTTAATCACACCATTAATAAAACACATAGAGTACCCCCATATATAGTAACAACCAGGTAAAGTAGGCAACCCCATAATCTCAAAATCTTATAACTAGGGTTCTAGTCACTCAAGATCCAACACCATACACTACTATAAAATAAGGCCATCCACATGAATTTATACCCATGTTTCAAAGAAAATGTGGGCATAGATTTGATGGAATCAGTCTATACCAACAAATTATTTAATCTTTTGGTATATGCTAGGCTATCCCAATATTTTCTAAAAAAACATTGGTATGGGTTCCAATATACCAATGGGTTTTTAAAAACCATTAGGACAGATTTCTCCCATATCTTATGGCCTCCCTCCCTCCCATACCATCACTCATGATCCCTATTCTACCCTCACCTAAGTGATAAGTGGTTTCCCTTCTCCTCTAGAATTCTCTCTATAATTTAATTATTTTTTTTTGATTCTGATCATATTTGATGTTAGATTAGTGAGTTATAAATCCTTCTTCTCTCCTAATTGTTTTATTTTATTTATCTATGTATGGAATCCTAACCAAGATACAGTTAGGTCACAATTATTTTGAATTATTTAAAATAAGATTATTTTAGATTATTTTGTTATATTATTTCATAATAAATGTGATTCTAATAGATATATTTGTTTTTTTAATTTAATTATCAACTAATTTTACATAAATCAAACACATTTTTTTACAATATATATTAATTTATTATATAATTAATAAATGTAGTAATTTTTTAATGTATTAGGGGGTTATTTCATGTCCTATGATTATATAGAATAATTCATGAGTGACCTTTAGTTAGATAAATATTCCCTTATGTTGCCATCAACTTTTTCTACTTACCTTTACTTTGGTTAGTGTACCCTTACACATGTTATAATGTTCATCTCACCTTTATGTAGGTATTGATGATATTGAATGAATATTATGTAGATTATTCAATGGACTGCCCCATCCCTTACTCATACTCTATTAAATTCATTTACTACCTTTGTACATGTGTCCAATGACTCTTACACAGAATGAATAACCTTAATCTATAAGCCTTCATGAAATTAATGATGTATATTGACAAGATAACTCTTCACCTCACAAGTCCGATAAGTTATATATAGTTAGATATTTAAATATTCCCCTCAATACTTTCTAGTATATTACATTTTATTTTATATGAAATATATCATTTTGAAATAATCTAATTTAACCTCCATTGAAACTTCAACTACTAAAACACCTTCATATATTATCTAAATTTTTATTACAAAGAATGAATTCACCACTTGGAAATTAAATATCCACAAAACCTACATGGATAATGATTTGGAGCTCAACATTGGTAACAAGGGTCAATGTTAACAATGTAAATGCTCTCTATATTTTACTCTAAATCCATAAAAAATATTACAACATGAGTAGTTAAATATTCAAAGGATATTAATTTTTTTTTTACAAAAATAGTTAATATATAAAATTTAATTCAGATGGGTAAGGAACGTAAAACTTGAAGAGATAGTTGACACTAACAACAATACATTTCCACCAATTTCCCTATAAAGAATTATTATTTCAAATGGGGATAATTATATTTTATGAGATGATATTTACCCCTACTTTTTGAACCTCTAGAAACCACTTTTTGTAACAACTTTTTTGGTAGAATTATTTTTCCATGTAGCTTACAAATATCCGAAAAAACACTTTAGTGATACCGACATGTTAGTTTATAACAAATCACTTGAAAGGATTTCCAAATATCCAAACATCATTAATAAAACTTAAACATTGATTTGAAACCTTAATCGATCCAAAATAATCTTGAAATCCATTGTATTATTCGTATTTCAGTATATTCAATAATTTTCTAATACGTATGGTCAAAATAACAATGTTCTACACTTAATTCATGATTTTTTGAATTTCATAATTATTGATAAATTTTATTTCATCATGAAGTTTTGTATTTTTAATGCTCCTTTTAATGAACATAAGGTGAATTTTAACATCCCAGGTAAATAAAGAATAAATAATTTTCATATTTATTAATATTTACGAATTAAATATTAATTTTAATTAAAAATGGGTTTCTACGTTCGATAGCGTACTCGATACACAATGATGAGTTTCTTTGAAAACTTATGTTGCACACTAGTAATAAAATAATATTATTTTAAATAGTAGTTAACATGTAGCCGTTGTATTGGTGGGAATGGATAGAAATAACTAAAATATGATTATATATGTTTTTTAAATGTTTTTACATTTATCCAATAAAATATAAAGGTATAAAATACGGAAAGAATTCAATTTTAGGCATTTATACCCTAATTTTCACTAAAGGTTCACTTATCACCTTTTGATGGTGAACCGTCATTAAATATAGTTTTGATCAATATTATAAATTCTATTGGACCAAATATAACTCTTCTTTAGAATTGTGACATCAAAATTTACTTTGTGTAAATTTTTGGTATCTTTCCGATAAAGTTCATTTTTTAATGAATAGTGTAAAATGTTGTATTTTAATTCAAAACCTCTTTTTAATATAATTTATTTATATGATTAGATTATCATTTGAATTGGTTTTAAAGTAAAATTAGAATATATTTTTACCATTAAATCCAATAGTGGTCGTTGGAATTAATTTCACTTTGAAATCAAACTTAAACTAGTGTCAATCTTTTGATACTTATTGTTTCATAAAAACACGCTATTTGCTCTAACAGTGGGAATTAATTATTAAATTAATTAATGCAACTTATATGTTGTGAATTTTTTATAATGGACTTCATTTTTTAATTCGGATTATCAAATATAGCATAGGGTGATGTTTTGGTATTTTTCTGAAAAACTTCAATTTTTGATGAATAGTGAAACCACTAAGTGGTACTTATAAAAACTGATTTTTCGTTTAAATGAAATTTTACCACTTCTGTGTTTTGAATTTCAAAAATTAGACATACATGGTTTTCATTAAGAATTAAAATGTAGTTCAATGAGATTAAAATATTTTTTTTGGTGAACAGTAACTTATTAAGTTTTTAATCGCGATTAGAGGTAATTAGTGTAGTTTAAGGTAAAAATAAAGTTTTAATAATATTAAATGAGCTTTACACATGTCCTACCCTTATTGGATGTGTCATGGCCGACCAATAAAATCCATGGGTCAACTTGGGGACCCCATGGAGACACTTTGTTTGGGAAATGACATAAATAACTTTTTATTTAATGTTAAAGTAAAAAAAACACACACATGAGATGTTTTACTAAAACAATTTTTACATGGGGTTATACAAGTCATATTTTTTACTATAAATATTAATTAGAAATAAAAAACGATTTCCTACATCATAGTATTTTTTTATAATTTTTATACATTAAATAAATTAAATTATTTATGACATAATGATGATGCAGCGATGACCTCATTATTTAACGATTAAAATAAAATGGAAAGATAATATAAAATATAAGACCTACACATGGAAAAAACCTATTGTATGGGTGGATTTTGGACCCTTATCACCTTATCCTCGAAACACATCAATGTGGGACCTCTTAAATCCGAATACCATTTTAAAATAAAGTGACTTTTCTTTACCTTCCAAGAGTGCCCCTCCTCTCCTCTTATAAAAGGCCCCCACCTCTACCTCTTTACCCACACTCCCAAAGCCTTTAACTTGGCAAAACTCTACCCATTTTTTCTCCCCACTTCCCTCTATTACTCCTTTAAGCCTCACATTGGGCAGAAGTCTTCCCAAGGAATTCTTTGAGCTCAAACCAAAGGGAGTTACCCGATTTTAAGGTAATGACTTCTTTTGAGTCCTTTTGTTTTATTTTGCTTCTCCAACCCCCTAAACTCTTTTTATTATTTTATTTTGTAACAACTAAAGAATACTCAATATACTAGGATTTTTTTATAAGAAGTATTCGAGCTACACTTACACACACCACCATCTAATGGTTAAAGAACATACTGTTTCCGTGGATGGAAAATTTCTGCCTCTTGAAACGATGATTGTTCAAGATTCTTTTAACACCTTCAAAGGTGGCCATTAATATGACACTATATTTATATATGATATATAATATGTCTATGTTTTTCTTAAGCTTCTGTATTTTTCATTTTGGGCATACCTTTATGGTTTCCATTATGGGTAAACACGATATCTTCATTTAAGGAAGTGCGGACTACCGCCCCCTCAAAGTGATGTGATTCGTTAATGCCATATATGGGACGTGTAAAGGATGGATTTAAAGTTATTATATATGATGTTATACTGGAATTATAATATACCTCTATATCATTATTATTTCTTTCCACTAAAGTATGAGATAGAAATGAAAGTAGCGTTCATGCGTACGTACGGCTTACCGTCTCCATGAACGATGCATTTCATTTCTTATCCCCAAATGTAATGTACTATTAAAACTACATGTATATAATGGATATATATAATGAATGATATATCTAAATGATGAATATAATTCTGGAATTAAAATATACATTCCTCTCATTTAGTTTTAATTCCATTAATATGACAATGAAATCAAAGTAGCGTTCATGCGTACGTACGACTTACCGTCTCCATGAACGGTGCATTTCATTTCTTACCTATAAATGATTATGTAATATTATAAATACATGTACATGTTGGATATATATTATATCCAAATTATGAATGTCATTCTGGATATAAAGAACCTTTGATCACACGAACAACATGTAATTGTAAGAAGTCCACTTTCGACTTAAGAAACAAATATAGACAAAACAAAAATTATTAACTTAAATGGTTAAATAATGTTTATAACGTGGAAATAAGTGATATAAAAGGAATAATGAACTTTTAAAAGGTTCTTAATCAAGTAGAAATTAACTCAAGTTTATTATTCAGGACGTTAAAGAACGATCGAGTCAAGTCGGACCTGAGGTAAGGGACTTCGTCTCAATCTGCTTTCATTGAGGCATATTTCATTTTATACACAACTTTCTTTTATACGGTGTATAAAACCCTTTGAATTTTACTTTTATTCAAAAGGAATCTTTTTCTACGAAGCGTTTTACTAAACAACAAAAAGGAATGTTTTTTAACGTACGTGGTGACAACGACCTTTTCCGCTGCCGCGAGTATTATTTGGTCTCTGGATTCCTCAACAAGCCGTAATGTTTTTAAAATAAAATAAATACCATATACTCTTTTATGTATTTTGGTATTGAAAATGGTTTTGATAAAGGATTCTATTATGATATATTGTGATTGAAATGTGGAAATGTTATCATTCCTTTATATTGGTTTTATGTTTTATGATTTTATATTGGTACTTGGACATTTGACGGGTGGTTACGTGATAAACCATATGACGGGTGGTGCCGTGAATACTAGGATGGGTGGTTACGTTATAACCTCCAATTAATTGGGTATGGAAGTCGTCCGTATGGCTATTCCATTAAGTATGTATGGAAGTTGGCCGTATGGCTATTCCATTAAGTGATATGTGTGGAAGTCGACCGTATGGTTATTACACTTAAGTATGTTTATGTCCCAAGTTACCTTTATATGTTATGTGTTCTTTATATGGGTTTTATGGTAATCCTTTGGTTAAAAAAGGGTAAGTGATGATATTTTATTCAGTGAAGAGTTTTACTGCTTCATGAAGGTGAAGGTATTACTTTGATAAAGTATACATGGTTTACGTGATGTTTGAAAAACTAACAGGTTTCATTCTTTGTGTATCCCTTACTGAGATTTTTATGATCACCCCATGTTTTTTTGAAATGTTTTTCACAGGACTTAATGTGGAATAGGGTCAAGGAAGGGATCAAAGGAAAGTCATGCTATATAAAACATGGAACTAGACATGTATCTTTTTAATATTTTTATTTTATTTTATGGAAGCATACTAAAAGTTTCTACTTTGTAATCTTTTGAGATGTAATAGTTATGTCCTAATTATCTAAAACTCTAAACCTGAAAAGATCCTCAATGTGAATTATTCATTTAATTCAATATTAAGTAAGGTTTAAGGCCGGGGCCTTATAGTTGGTATCAAATGTTGGTTTGGACAACTTTAGGAGTTAGAAAAGTGTAAAATTATAAGTTTATTTATGGTATGATTGAAATGATATAGCATTTAAAGATTACCATTTTGCTTCGCCTAAGATATTTCTGGGTTAAGAATGGTTTTTCATAGAGGAAACAGAACAACTTTTCAGGGATTGAATATAGAGGGAAATGAACTTTGAAATCAATATCCTGAGATGGTCAGAATCAGAACTAAACAGTTTGTTGTAGTGATGGCTTAGTTAACTCAGGTTACTACCGAAGGAGTTGAAAAGAAGATTGGTGAATGCTCCAGTTTTGGCATTTCCTTTCAGGAATGGGGATTTTGTTATATACAGTGATGCTTCATTGAAAGGACTTGGCTGTGTCCTTATGCAGAATGATCAGGTTATTGCTTATGCTTCACGTTAGTTGAAAACTCATGAGGTAAATTATCCTACACATGATTTGGAATTAGCTACTGTTGTTTTTGCTTTAAAAATTTGGAGGCATCATTTGTATGGAGTAAAGTGTGAAATATATACTGATCACAAAAGTTTAAAGTATATATTCACTCAGAAATAATTGAACATCATACAGAGGATATAGATGGAATTAATCAAGGATTATGATTGTACAATTCACTACCATCCGGGAAAAGCAAATAAAGTGGCTGAGGCTTTGAGTCGAAAAAGTAATGCTTCATTAACCATGCTACGTTTGGAACGAGATCCTTTGGTTTTTGATTTGATGAACTTTGGAATAGAAGTTGTTGGTGTAGGATGTCCTTCTGTTTTGTTTCAGGTATCAGTGAGATCTTCTCTATTAGACAGAATCTAGCAAGCACAGAAGCAAGACAGTGAGTTGCAGAAAAAGGTAGAGCTGGTTTAGAAGGGTATGTTGCCTGAATTCAACACTGATAATGATTGTGTTTTGAGGTTTGGTAAGAGATTATGTGTGCCTTGCGATTCATAATTGAAGAATGAGTTGTTATGTGAGGCTCATAGTTCCCCGTTTTCAGTTCATCCTGGAAGTACTAAGATGTATAGAGATCTGTGGGAGTATTACTGGTCGGATGGAATGAAAAGGGATATTGCTGATTTTACTGTGAAGTGTTTGACTTGTCAGCAGGTTAAAGTAGAGAGGCAGTTACCGAAAGGGATGCTGCAGCCTTTACCAGTGCCAGAGTGGAAATGGGCGAATATATCCATGGAGTTTGTTGTGGGATTACCAAATACATCTCGAGGTAATAATGAAATCTGGGTTATTGTTGATCGCTTGACTAAATCTGCTCATTTCCTTCCTATACGAGATAATTTTTCCCTAGACCAACTTTCCCATTTGTATCTTAAGGAGATAGTCAGGTTACATGGATTTCCTCTATCCATTATATCTGACCGTGATCCTAGGTTTACTTATATCTTTTTGAATGGCCTTTAGAAGTCATTGCGTACTGAATTAAATTTTAGTACAGCTTTTCATCCTCAATCAGATGGGTAGTCAGAACGAACAATTCAGAACTTGGAGGATATGTTACGAGCTTGTTCGATGGATTATCACGGAAGTTGGTACCAACATCTTTCTCTGGTTGAGTTTTCATATAATAACAGTTTTCATTCCAGTATACAGATGGCACCATTTGAGGCATTATATGGGAAGCGGTGTCGAACTCTAGAATTTTGGGATGAAGTGGGTGAAAGGAAGCTTATGGGACTAGAATTGGTAGAAGAGATGGTAGAAAAAGTTTAGTTGATTCAGAAGCACATGAGAACATCTCAGAGCAGGCAGAAGAGTTATGCGGATAACCGGAGGAAGGATCTATCTTTCGAGGTAGGTGATCATGTTTTTCTCAAGGTTTCTCCTTGGAAAAGTGTGATGAGATTTGGTAAGAATGGAAAGCTGACTCCAAGGTTCATTGGACCATATGAAATTCTGGAGAAAGTTGGATCAGTTTCTTACCGAGTGGCTTTACCTCTGAGTTTATCTCAGGTACACATTTTTTTTCATGTTTCAATGTTGAGGAAGTATATGCCAGATCCATCTCATGTTTTGAGTCCAGAGGTAGTTCAGCTGGAAGAGAACCTATCTTATGAAGAACAACCAGTCCAGATTCTTGACCATAGGGAGTAGGTGGTACGGAATAAGGTGATTCATCAGGTAAAGGTTTGGTGGAAAAACCATGTGATTGAAGAGGCAACGTGGGAATTTGAGAATGCTATGAGGGATAAATACCCCCACTTATTTTGATAAGTGAATAAAATTGCGAGGACGTAATTCGAGAAAGGGGGGAAGGATGTAACATCCCAGGTAAATAAAGAATAAAGAATTTTCATATTTATTAATATTTATGAATTAAATATTAATTTTAATTAAAAAGGGGTTTCTACGTTCGATAGCGTACTCGATACACAACAATGAGTTTCATTGAAAACTTACGTTGCACACTAGTAATAAAATAATATTATTTTAAATGGTAGTTAACATGTAGCCGTTGTATTGGTAGGAATGGATATAAATAACGAAAATATGATTATATATGTTTTTTAAATGTTTTTACATTTATCCAATAAAAGATAATGGCATAAAATACAGAAAGAATTCAATTTTAGGCATTTATACCCTAATTTTCACTAAAGGTTCACTTATAACCTTTTGATGGAGAACCGTCATTAAATATAGTTTTGATCAATCTTATAAATTCTATTTGAACAAATATAACTCTTCTTTAGAATCGGGACATCAAAATTTACTTTGTGTAATTTTTTGGTATCTTTCCGATAAAGTTCATTTTTTAATGAATAGTGTAAAATGTTGTATTTTAATTCAAAACCTCTTTTTAATATCATTTATTTATATGATTAGATTATCATTTTAATTGGTTTTAAAGTGAAATTAGAATATATTTTTACCATTAAATCCAATAGTGGTCGTTGGAATTAATTTCACTTTGAAATCGGACTTAAACTAGTGTCAATCTTTTGATACTTATTGTTTCATAAAAACACGCTATTTGCTCTGACAGCGGGAATTAATTATTAAATTAATTAATGCAACTTATATGTTGTGAATATTGTATAATGTACTTCATTTTTGAATTTGGAATATCAAATATAGCTTAGGGTGATGTTTTGGTAATTTTCTGAAAAACTTCAATTTTTGATGAATAGTGAAACCACTAAGTGGTACTTAGAAAAACTGATTTTTCGTTTAAATGAAATTTTACCACTTCTATGTTTTGAATATCAAAAATCCTACATACATGGTTATCATTAAGAAGTAAAATTTGGTTCAATGAGATTAAAATAATTTTTTGGTGAATAGTAACTTATTAAGTTTTTAATCGCGATTAGAGGTAATTAGTGTAGTTTAATGTAAACATAATGCTTTAATAATATGAGATGAGCTTGACACATGTCCTACCCTTATTGGATGTGTCATGGCCGACCAAGACAAGCCATGGGTCAACTTGGGGACCCCATGGAGCCACTTTGGTTGGGAAATGACATAAATAACTTTTTATTTAATGTTAAAGTAAAAATAACACACACATGAGAATTTTTATTAAAATTTTTTTTACATGGGGTTATACAAGTCATATTTTTGACTATAAATATTCATTAGTAGGCTAAAAATAGTTCCTACATCATAGTATTTTTTTATAACATTTAGACATTAAATAAATTAAATTATTTATGACATAATGATGATGTAGCGATGACCTCATTATTTAACGATTAAAATAAAATGGAAAGATAATGTAAAATCTAAGACCTGCACATGGCCAAAACCAATTGCATGGGTGGATTTGGAACCCTTATCACCTTATCCTCGAAACACATCAATGTGGGACCTCTTAAATAAAGTGACTTTTCTTTACCTTCCAAGAGTGCCCCTCCTCTCCTCTTATAAAAGGCCCCCACCTCTACCTCTTTACCCACACTCCCAAAGCCTTTGGCTCGGCCAAACTCTACCCATTTTGTCTCTACACTTACCTCTATTACTCCTTGAAGCCTCACTTTGGGCAGAAGTCTTCCCAAGGAAGCCTTTGAGCTCAAACCAAAGGGAGTTACCTGATTTTAAGGTAATGTCTTCTTTTGAGTCCTTTTGTTTTATTTTGCTTCTCCAACCCCCTAAACTCTTTTTATTATTTTCTTTTGTAACAACTCCAGTATCCTCAATATACTAGGATGTTGTTATAAGAAGTATTCGAGCTACACTTACACACACCTACATCTAATGGTTAATGAACATACTGTTTCCGTGGATGGTGAATTTCTGCCTCCCGAAACGATGATTGTTCAACATTCTTTTAACACCTTCAAAGGTGACCATTAAGATGACAATATATTTATATATGATATATAATATGTTTATGTTTTACTTAAGCTTCTATATTTTTCATTTTGGGCATACCTTTATGGTTTCCATTATGGGTAAACATGATATCTTCATTTAAGGAAGTGCGGACTACCGCCCCCTCAAAGTGATGTGATTCGTTAATGCCATATGTGGGACGTGTAAAGGATGGATTTAAAGTTATTATATATGATGTTATAGTGGAATTATAATATACCTCTATATCATTATTATTTCTTTCCATTAAAGTATGAGATAGAAATAAAATTAGCGTAAATGCGTACGTACGACATACCGTCTCCATGAACGGTGCATTTCATTTCTTATCCCCAAATGTAATGTACTATTAAAAGTACTTGTATATAATGGATATATATAATGAATGATATATCTAAATGATGAATATAATTATGGAATTAAAATATACATACCTCTCATTTAGTTTTAATTCCATTAATATGACAAAGAAATAAAAGTAGTGTTCATGCGTACGTACGACTTACCGTATCCATGAACGATGCATTTCATTTCTTACCTATAAATGATTATGTAATATTATAAGTACATGTAAATTCTGGATATATATGATATATATGATATCCAAATCAGGAATTTCATTCTGGATATAAAGAACCATTGACCACACGAACAACATGTAATTGTAAGAAGTCCACTTTCAACTTAAGAACCAAATATCGACAAAACAAACATTATTAACTTAAATGGTTACATAATGTTTATAACATGGAAATAAGTGATATAAAAGGAATAATGAACTTTAAAAAGGTTTTTAATCAAGTAGAAATTAACTCATGTTTATTATTCAGGACGTTAAAGAATGATCGAGTCAAGTCGGACCCGAGGTAAGGGACTTCGTCTCAATCTCCTTTCATTGAGGCATATTTCATTTTATACACAACTTTCTTTTATACGGTGTATAAACCCCTTTGACTTTTACTTTTATACAAAAAGAATCTTTTTCTACGAAGTGTTTTACTAAACAAAAAAAAAGGAATGTTTTTTAACGTACGCGGTGACAATGACCTTTTCCGCCACCGCGAGTATTATTTGGTCTTTGGCTTCCTCAACAAGCCGTAATGTTTTTAAAATAAAATAAATACCATATACTCTTTTATATATTTTGGTATTGAAAATGGTTTTGATAAAGGATTCTATTATGATATATTGTGACTGAAATGTGGAAATGTTATCATTCCTTTATATTGGTTTTATGTTTTATGATTTTATATTGGTACTTGGACATTTGACGGGTGGTTATGTGATAAACCATATGACGGATGGTGCCGTGAATACCAGGATGGGTGGTTACGTTATAACATCCAATGCATTGGGTATGGAAGTCGGCCGTATGGCTATTCCATTAAGTATGTATGGAAGTTGTCCATATGGCTATTATATTAAGTGATATGTGTGGAAGTTGACTGTATGGTTTTTCCACTTAAGTATGTTTATGTCCCAAGTTACCTTTATATGCTATGTGTTCTTTATATGGGTTTTATGGTAATCCTTTGGTTACAAAAGGGTAAGTAATGATATTTTATTCAGTGAAGAGTTTTACTGCTTCATGACGGTGAAGGTATTACTTTGATAAAGTATACATGGTTTACGTGATGCTTGAAAAACTAACAGGTTTCATTCTTTGTGTATCCCTTACTGAGCTTTTTATGCTCACCCCAAGTTTTTTTTGAAATGTTTTTCACAGGACTTAATGTGGAATAGGGTCAAGGACGGGATCAAGGGAAAGTCATGCTATATAAAACATGGAACTAGACATGTCTCTTTTTAAGAGTTTTTTTTATTTTATGGAAACATAGTAGAAGTGTATACTTTGTAATCTTTTGAGATGTAATAGTTATGTCCTAATTCTCTAAATCTCTAAACTTGAAAAGATCCTCAATGTGAATCATTCATTTAATTAAATATTAAGTAAGGTTTAAGGCTGGGGCCTTTTATGAATAGCCCAAATGGATTGTATCTACCCCTTCATCCTACATCACTCAATTATCATATTTAAAAATAAATAAAAGAGGTGATGGGTACCTCTGACATCCTCATGTTAATGGTTGTTGTTGTTATTTATGAACTAACTAAATTTTTCAACTCTTCCTTAAAACCTTGATAATGGATATTTTTCTTTGCAAACCCACTTATGAGGATTCCATTTCAGATGTTCTCTAATAGATTACTTATCCTTCTTATCTTAGTTTCATTCACTATTATGAGACTAATTCCACTGATATATTTATCTTCTTTTGATATACTTTTTTACACACTTCTACATGTTTCATATTCCAATGGAGGGATTATCCAAATTTTTTTACCTATTTCCTAGTGGAGTGATATATAAGATCATTAAGGAACACTTTGTACTTTTAATCTTCTTTGATATCCATAAGAGTCACTTCAGACTTATTATTCTATAGTGAATACTAATTTAAGGGCGATTCTTTCACAATTTGTGCACACTCTAGTTGTATGTAAACCCAATTTAGTTTTATTTAGGTAGTTGAAAGCTACTATTTGAGTTAGTGTATGGTCATTGGATGTTATTTAGGCTTTTAGAAAGAGACTAGTGGTACATTTTCTTTTATAATTAGAGATGATTAATTTTTTACAACAAATTTTGTATTGGATTTCATATACAATACAAATTTGGGATTCCATATCCTTTATTAATTTTTGGATATATTTTTTTCATTTCCTAAATCTTAGTTTCTATGATATTAGTATGGGATGAATATTTATATTTATATCAATTATGGTAAAATTTCTATGATATTATTATACCATTTTTTTTGTTTTTGATGTTGGGTGACACATTATTTTTGTTCTTGAGTAATTTTTTTTCATCATAAAGGCAAGTGTATTTAATAGGATTAATTTCATATTAAAAACATAGAAAAAAAATATATTTCAAAATGAAATATATATTTAATTGGATTGGGTAATAGTTTTTGAAGAAAATATTTTCATGGATGAATAAAATTGTCCCATTTTGAGAATTGATGTTGATCATGAAGAAATGGTGGGTAATATATAGAAGTAACTATATATGTTCACAGTTCCTTTAGTTTTCCTTGACATGGGATTCTTAGGTTGGTATTACCGCAATTATTTTAATTTAGTTTTAGTTTGGAATGACATGTTTGTTTTATTATTTTCTTTTTTCAGTGAAAAAATTAGATTTATTTCAATTTAGAAAACCAGGTTTTTAAAAAATATACAATTTGGTTTTAAATTATAGTTTTTAAAACATTTTATGATAAATTATATGTCTTGTTTGTCTTATAAGTTTTAACCAGAATTTTTTAAAAAAATTTCAAAAAAATGTACATTTCTTTATTATGAAGATTATGAAATATATTGAAGAAGTTAGAATGAAGAGATTATTTGATAATGGTCAAATGATGTGCATTCTAGGGTTTCTTCCTCAGGTTTCCTTAATGAGTATAATAATTTTAATATTTTTCTTCTTCATTACATTGAATGTCATGTTATTATTGTTTATAAATTTTTTTAGGGACATTCTCATAAACCATAGTTAACTTCTACTCATCCTACTAGTATGGGTTTGAGAGGGGGTACCAATAGAGCTACATGAATCACCTTTTATACCTGTTCACACCCAAACCCGCCAACAAAAACCCCATCTACCACAACTTTTTAACCTCTATTTGACACTCCAAGGATATTCCCACCCATTCCCACCGTCATCATCTTATTTGACCAATATTTCTCATACAATGTCTATGCCACCTCCCGGGATATTCCCACATATACCATATCTATATCCTATGATGTATCACCAATCCTTATATCCTTATCCTACCAAGTCTAATCCACCTCTATTTCTTACTATCCATATGGGATATGATTATTCCATTCCATCAAATTTCTCTATAGTGTATACAGATGACATGGTGCATGAATTTGAACAAGAAATTCCTCTAGAGGTTAATAATCTAGTAAAACCCACAGATCCATCAGATCTTAATGAGAATCATGCATCAGGTATTTAATGAGTGATTCTAATTATATCATTTTATTCTTTTCCTATAGTATTGTGAATTAATTATTATTCTGCTTTCCTTTCATCTTATTTAGTGGGATCTTCTAATAAGTGACATAGGTTCACTCATATGTGTGAAACCAAGAATCTTTAAACAAAAATAATTGTGGATTACAATAAAGAAAATAAAATTATAGGTAAAAATTTCAGGCATTGTAGATGTTTTTTGGAAACTTTATCCAAGTAGAGGAATATTATTCTGGTGCAACCAGTATAATGGTGGTATATCAGTAATGAAATTAAGGAGAAATCATGGGTGGATATATGGGTAAGATTATTTATTAAATTTATATCTATATTATTATTTTATTTATTTGAATTTACATGTTCATTATAGTGTCAATTTAACTTTCCTTATGGTGAAGATGCTAAGGCCGCACAATTGATGGATCTTTGGGAGTTATGAAAATCATATAAGCAGGAGTTATATATTGTTTATAAGAGTAGTTTTAGTTCTTATTTATTGGGTTTACCACTATTAATTAACTTCTAAACAACACAATATCAAGAAATGATCACATATTGGAAGAGTAATGAGTTTAAGGCATTATTAATTTTTAAAAGTTTGAATTGAAAATCAAATTATTATTAATTGAATTCAGTTTTTTATTAGAATGTGCCAGAAAAAACAAAATGAAAAAAGATTATATGATGTATTTTCACACTTTGGGGTGCACTAAAATGATTATCATGAGAGGTGTTGGGTACTTTAATATAAATAGGAATAATATCAATATTTATTTTGTCACTAAAGTGGTCATTCATTTTATTTGTATTTTCAAGAAGTATATAAAATACACAGTCATAAAAAGGATTCATAATTAAATAAAACAATTTTAAAATTATATAAAAATAAAATCACATAGTCTTAATACTGAAGTTTGGAATGAAACATTAATACAGAAGGTTGGAAATTCGCCATTTTGGTAAATTTTTATGATGAAATTTATGTTTTTTTCTAACAAATAACTTTAATAAAATACTGGAAATCCCCCTTTAAACCAAGGAGATATTTTTTATGATTTTTTAAAATGTGGAAAATATATTGACATGGGTTGAATACCTTTAAATAGTTACATTTTTTAATAAAAAATGTTTTTCTAAAATTATTCTTAGAATGAGAAGTAGTTTTGAAAAGGGGTGGGTATATTGAAATGATTACATTTTGTATTTTAATTTGGGAGAGTGATTTTCCAAATTTTATATAAAAATAAGTTGAAAATGATGTATAATCTATATTTGAAATAATTTTTTTGGGGAATTTTAAATTGTAATGTTTATTTGGGGAAAATATTTTTAGGTGTAATTTTTTTGATAAACCAAAGTTCAACGGTAGCTAGGAAAAGGTAAATCCATAGTGATTCTATTTGGTGACTAGGAAATTATCTTGTAGAAGGATGTAATGTTTTTTAGTTTATGTAATTGTTTTTTTGGATATTAGTTATATATTAGGTATTAGGGATATATCATATTTTGTTTGAATTAAATTTTCAAGTCACACTTCAGAATGATGGTGTATATTCGAGATATGTGATACTACTTTAATTAGGGATTGATATTTTTGGTTTGAATTAGGTTATATATGTGGAATTGGTTCATATTTTTAGGGATTACAAGTGTTTATTTTAGTGGTTTTAAAAACCCATAACCTAGTGGATTAGAGTAAATGGGGAAGTCTACCTAACCTTAATGACCTAGACCAAAATGTAAAAAATAACCTAACCTAAAAAAACCAAATATATACAAAATAACATAAACCAAAAATAAACCAAATAACTTAAACCCAAGTAATCCAATTATTCTAACCTAAAAATGGAAAATTTCTCAAATGAACTAACAAAAAATTACATAACTATGAAAGGAACCAAATGATGTAACCCAAAATAAACCAAATAACCAAACTCAAATATGACATAAAAAAATCTGAACCAAATGAATGAACCCAAAAGTTAACCTATTGAAAAAAACAAGGTGATGTAGATACCCGAACAAAAAATGAACTAAATTACGTAACCTAAAGAAAAATAAATAACCTAACCCAAAATGATCTAATTAACTTAATTAAAAAATTGAATGATTGATCAATTGACTTAATCCAAAACAAACTAATGACCAAATGAGCAAAATGAACCAAATTAAATAATCCAAAAAATACATAACCTAAAAACAAACTGAATTACCTAACCCAAAACGAAAAATAACATAACATAAAAAGACCTAACCTAAAATGAACAAAATAACCTAACCTAAAAAGACCGAACCCAAAATGAACAAAATTCCACCACCCAAAATATACCAAATAACCTATACCCGAGTAAAACCATTGTTCAAACAAAAAAATTAACAAATGAACAAATTAACTAACCAAAACTTACATCATACTAAAATGAACCAAATGAAATAGCCCAAAATAAACCAAATGACCATATTCAAATATGAACTAAACTAAAGATAAAAAAATTAATAAACCCAATATTATCCAATTTACAACCCTATATGAATCAAATAAACTAACTATAAAATGAAATAAACAATATAACCAAATAAAAATAAATAACTGTTTCCAAAATGAAGTAATTAACCTAACTGAAAAATAAATGATTGATCTAATGACCAAATGTTAAACAAACTAATGACCAAATGAAAAAAATGAACCAAATAACATAACCATAAAAAGAAATAAACAATAAATGAATAAAAGGAAATAACCCAAAATAAACCAAATATCCCAACATAAAAAATATATAACACAAAAAATGAATAAAATAACCTGACCTGAAAGGTCCTAACCCAAAATGAATAAAGCTACACAACCCAAAAGAAACCAAATAACCTCAAACCAAGTAAAAAAACTATTCTAAAAATAAAATTAACAATAGATAAAATGATCTAACAAAAAATTACATAACCCGGAAATGAACCAAATGAAATAGAACAAAATTATCTAAATAACCTACCTCAAATATGAAATAAACCAAATATGAACCGATTGGAAAAACCCAAAATGACCTAAACCAATGTGAAAAAATATAATTTCCCAAAATAAACAAAATTATACAATTTAAAATTACTAAAAAAAATGAATCAAATGGCCTAACTCAAATCAAACAAAATGAACTAACTAGAAATAATCCAAATGATCTATCCAAATGATTAAATGGATGAATATGCCAAAATTTATAACCCAAAAAATTAACCAAACGACGTAACTCATTAATGAAATAAAAACCATCACCAAAAATAAATCAAATGAATAAACCAAAAAATATGAAAAATACTCTAATTGATTGACCAAATGACTAAATGACCAAATTACCAAATGAAAAAATGACCAAATTACTAAATCACTAAATAACCAAAAGGCCAAATGAGAAAACAACCTTGCAAAAAAATTAAACTAATGATCAAATGATCAAAATTATCAAGTGACTAAATAAAAAAATATTGTAACACAAATAGAATTGGACTGAAATGAACATATAAGAGGAATCCATATAATTACCAAGTCTATCTTTCTAATTAGTATGTATTGATTATGTTATGCTACTAGTATTAAATTTCTTATTAAATGTATATTTAGATTCTTCTTAATTTTATGGATTTCTTCAATATATTTTTTAAATTCATTCTTGGTATATCAATTTTATATTATTTAATAATTTAATATCATAGTAATCAATGTCTTTTATTGAAAGAGGCATTGGGAATCAAAGGCCGTGTACCTCAAGATAAATTATTTTTCTTGTGTATAAGGAGAAAATACAGAAGTTACGTAAATGAATATAAATAAGAAAATATTTTAAGTATTTTATTTATATTTAAAATTTTGATATGTCATTCATCATTAAATATCTTGTACATATTTTCAACAGTGTTCCTTAGAGGCCTTCGATGAGAAAGAAGATCATAATTTTGGGAAAATGATCATTTGAGATAGGTATTCTATGAGGAGCACTAGGGGAGAGTCCAATGTCAACCAGGGAAAAACATTATCCCCACAAGGTATTGGCCCTCATCGGGTGCCTCTCAATTATCACACACCCTTGAGCTACAAAACAATCATGGAAAAGCTACTAATTCCAAACAAATAGCTTCTAAAGAGTGTGAAATTGGTAAAGTAGTCACCAAATATTTCCCAAAATGTATGTCAGTTATATGTCCGTTGATTACATTAGAGGTTGTAAATGTTTTTGATTCATCTGTGAAAGCAATACGCTCTATATATGATGCACCGAGTATTGTCGATGGGAGTCCTAGTGGCAGATTATGTGATGATACTGGTGGTGGTGGTGGTGGTGATGATGACGCTGGTGCTCTAGATGATGATGTTGGTGATGTGGTTGATGAGTATATTGGTAGTTCTAATGAGGATGAGGAAGTTGGTGATGTGATAGATATTGATACCCTCCTTTTTTGAGCTAGGAGTAAAGAGACATGTGGATACTATTAAATGGAATCAATTGATTGATTGTTTGGATGTTTATATATGTTATAGTATTTTAAATGGGTTGAAAACAATTAAAATAAGTTAGTTCAATGATTAATATACAATATATTCATTTCATTGAATGTGTACAATGGTTTTTATTTTATTTATAGGTTCTCACATTGTTTGGATGGTGGGGATGTGTAGGCTACTACTGCTTGTTAGCGACATATAACTACAACAATGATTCAACAAACCATTGATATATCCTATCTAGGGGTTAATCTATCCTCATGATTCTTCTAACCATGGGTATAGATATATACCAAAGGTTTCATGAAAACTTTATGTATTATTAACACCTCATAGTCTATACCCATGGTTTCTATAGAAACTGTTGTTATAGACCTATACTGATGGATTAAGCACCAATATTTCATATAACTATTGGTATAATATATACTGATGGTTTTATAGTCTATAAAAATTGTTCTAAACTGTGGGTATTGGGTATGTTTCTTGTATTGAGATATCTCAATGTCTATTTATCATCGAATGCTGACATGTACAAGACTATTTTGGTCACATAAGCATTTTATTATAATCCACTCCATAGTCTCATATCTCTCATGAGGGAATAAAATAGGGCCCTTAGAACCTTATTAGTCTTTAATTTCTTGAACCAAGATGAAAACAAGACTAAGCTATGTTCTCTCACCCTGTACTCCCTATATAACTCTAGCCTTTTTTGTTTAGTCCAAATCATCTTCTAGTTATTGCTTCAACATCCTAATATTGGTCTCTATGGACCATTCCATTCCCATTCCATATTGTCCTACTAAAAAATCATTACATGGTTTATAAGGAAGTTCCTCAATCAATACATGGGTCTCCCATTACATCTCCCTAAGATATTACTTAATCCCAACATTTGGTGGGAATCCTTCCCATCATAGTAGGTCTACCCCTTGGGACTCATCCACCTTAAAAAACTCTTCTAGGATTCAATCTACCATCATGAGTGTGTCCCTCATAATAAATGATATACATGTGTTGAGGGGATCCTTGATCCACTTTATTTATATTTTGATAATTTGGAATTTGTTTTATAAAATAATTTTATAGAAAAATCAATCATAATATGGGTTGGTATATTAAATATTATTAATATATTATTAATATTATCCAGAAAATTCAATAAATCTTGGAACTGGCCAAGAGTAAATTTTTTAAAAATTATAAAATTGAACATGAATAATTCATTTTTAAAATTTGGAACTGACGTTGAGTTAAGATTTGAAAAAGGCTACTATATACCAAAAGAAGAAAAATAAACTGAGAGAATGATGAAAAATGAACTAAGATCATAATAAAAAATGAAATAACTATATGAAGACAAATGAACTGACTGTATGAATAATATTAAATTAATCAACTGAAGAAGAATGAATATAACACATGAAGAAAAATGATCATACCATTTGGAGAAAAATGAACAAACTGTATGAAGAAAAATAAATTTACTGCATGAGGTTAACTGAAATGGTCGCTTGAATAAAATAATCCAACAACATGAAGAAAAATGAATATACTACATGAATAGAAATTATCTTACCAAAAAGAAGAAAAATGTTCTAACCGAAATAAAAAAATAACCAATCATATGTGAAAACTTGGAAAAGTATTGAATATGCCATATGAAGCTGAAATTTGGAAAAGTATTGAACCTACATGTTAAAGTGAAATTCGGTAAAGTGATGAACCTATATTATGAAGGTGAAATTTCAAAAAGTGTTGAAGATAACATTTGAACTTTGATCACTCAATGAATTTGTAATATTTTAGCTCAAAACATGTTAAAGCTTACCTATTCTTTTAAATTACGAATTAATTATTGTATATTTCATATATTTCTATTGATTTAATTATTCCTCCAATATTAAATAATTATATTAAACCTATGAAAATTTATTTGAATATATTTTATTTTTGAAATAAACTTCATTAAATGAGATAATACATTTATTAATATATACAGGGTTTTATTGGAAGTTGAAATGTTTAACAGTTAAATTATTTGAAATATAAAAATTATCCCATTCCTATGTTATGGTATGTTTCAAAGAACATTTTTGTTTATTTTTTTAGTTCATTTACTTTCATATTAAATTTTATAAAATTTTTTGTTATACAAACTATTTTAGTTTTATCGATTATTTAAGAAAACCCTTGTGAGAATAGTTTTCATGCAATTTCACTAAAGAAATAACTTTTTTTTGGAAAGGATGAGATTAAATAGTATTAATGTTTTTAAAATATTTTTATCAAAGACCACTAAATATTGGGTTTGAGAAAACTAGATTATAATTTATGTTGAATATATTCTTGAACTATACTATGAAATATACTGTTCTGTTCAAATAATTATTTCTAGTAAAATTTAATGGTTTGATCCATCACTTCCAAGAGTGAGCCTTGATTCCGTGAAAATATGACCCATTCATGTTCATATAGTTTCTATAGTTGTTAATTATTTTTATTTTAATCTACAATTAATTGTTCTGGGTTATAGTACCCATAAAATGTAGGAGTTGTGTTATACTACCCCGTAGAAAAGGTACACGTTCTTCCGTAATTGGTAAAATGAAATGGGATTAATTGTGCCTTATTGAGCATTAAATTCATGGTTTTGTTCTATCTCCACAATAAAATATAGCTTATTTGTTTTGAATCTAGGTGTGCATAGGGTATGGTGATCGGGTTAATCCACCAAGTGTTCAATAATCCTAAATGGGATTGTTCCTCCAGGGTTTGAAAAGATAGTTTTAAAAGTTTGTGACACCCTTAAAAATTAAAAGTTTCCATTATAGTGGGTCCTATCTCTATCTACATTTGAGGGGGGGGATTAGATTAGGATAATTTAGATTTTAAGTAGTATAAAAATTACTTTTTTAATTTCACTTTATTTTTCTATGGCATTAACTTAACCATGATAAGTGGTTAAAATTATTTTAAAATGAAAATTCAACCCCACCTGACTCTTCAGCCATTATTATTAGGACCTAACGACTGGTATCAAAGAATTTTCCCATTGTGTATTATATTTTTGAATTATTTTTTTATAATAAAATGATGACCTAAATAGTCAAGGGGAGATGATCTGTCTTAATATGACAGGAATGAATGCGAATGATGGATGGTAAAATCAAAGGCTGAAACTCATTGATTGAAATGATTATGGTTACTAAAAGTCTCACTTGTAGAAATTTATTAAACACACGAGCCTTCAAAATTATACAATGTTAGTGAAACCTGTATATTCTATCTAGAGTTGATCTTGAAACATTAGTTTGTAAGGATATAGTAAAGTATGTGATAATATACAAGGTGATGAATATTTTTCATTGTGAAATTAATAGGAATTTTTATAGTCATATTTCTATATGAAGACAACAAATGAAATTTAGTAAAATATTTTATAATACACATCTAGGTTAAAATAAATTTATAATATCTAAATTGGGAATGTTGGGAGTATGGTATTAAGAACTCAAAATGAGATAAAAAGAGTCAACTAATTAAATGTTTCATATATTTACATTTATTGTAAATGGAATGAGTTATTTGGGAGAACGATTAGATAATTATACTTTGGATCCATTGGTTTTAAGAGATTTATTGAATAAATGGTATGATAACAAGGTATCAATTAATTTAAGTAAAAATTTCAAATAAAATACTTTATATGAGATGAATAGATCTTTATTGTGATATGAATTAGAATTGAAAAATATTTCTCAGGAGGAAAATTTAAAAAGGAATGTTATTGATTTGAAATAAAAAATTCATGTAACTTATAACTCTTCTATTTATAAATACAAAATAAGTGAAAGAGACCATGAAATATAGATTTCCCAACAGATAATAAAGAAATCACACTCAAGAATAAACAAAAAGAATTTCCCATGGGATAATGAAAGGAAAAAATGGGAAATGATGATAATGAGGTCATTTGTTATTAATGCATATAAAGAGGGAAAATTAGACCTAACTTACCAAGACTCAATAATTATAAGAACAATATATGAATATATAAAAATAATTGAAACTAATGGTACCTATTTTGAGTTACATTTTGAATTTATATTCAAGTGATAAATCTAGGGTAGGAAAAATCAACAAACATGTTCTTAATGGAATCATGAAAATAGGTAAATCGATGTGATTATTATTCATATTATAAATTTGATTATTATTCCCCTAAATATGATCTATATCAGTATATTTATATAATAAATCATAAATTTAAAAAGATTATAATATTATTTAGAAATATTAAGAATAAACATATGGATCTTCTTACTGAAAATGAGCATTGAAAAAATAATCATTCAAGATTTGACAAAAATTATGTGTTGATCTAGAACGTATTCAAATGAATTATATTAAGCTTAAGAATTATCAATTTAAATGTGATTAAGTCCAAATAATTTAATATTGTTTCTATATTAAAAAAATGATAGGATTGGAAATTAATTTGATAGATTGAAACCTGATTTGTCCACATTTTTTTCAAGGAATATACTGTTATAATAAATTGATGATTTAGAGTAAGGTAAATAAAAAGAAACATTTTATTGGATATGATAATATTTTATAAAATATTTATAAAAACTCATTTATTAATGGTTTATGTGGAAATTTTTCAAGTGTTACATGTTTTAGATGTCAAATGAAGGGGAATTATTCAAATGAATGTTCTTTAAGATATGTACAGTCTCTTGGAAAAACCAAGGATTGTATCTCAAAATAATTATCTTCTATATTAATTATAAGATATTTCTTGAAATTAGTTCATGTTACAATTTTTTTTTCAAACATAATTACACCCAAATTTATAGGGTACTTCTATTGTATTTAATTTATTTTTATAGGGAAATTATCTTGGAAACATAAAAAATGATGTGTGGTACATGGATTGTGGATGTCCAAAACATATTAATAGTGATATTTCTAAATTTACATTCTTTAATAAGTGTGATAGTGGTTGTGTTACATTAAATGATAATTTAAAGGAAAAATTAAAAGGTTTATAGAATTAGGAATGTCAAATTCAACTATTATTTAAAAGGTTTTTTGTTGATGGTTTAAAACACAAGATAATAAGTATCTCACATCTTTGTGATGATAGTATGAATGTGAAATTTTAAAAATGGAAAATATATTTTTTTCAAAGTTGAATATATCTTTTTTTTTCTGAAAAATTAAAATTCAAAATTTTTTACCTTAATTCTATAGAGTTGAATGAACATATTTTCAAATGGTTAAATATTGTGTAATCTGAAAACAATTTTTGGAATAGAAAATCATGGAATGGAAATTTCATGTTTTTACACAAGATTTACAAAATTCAAAATGTGTTGGATCTCCATGATTTAAATCTATAAAAAACCTATGTATGTGATTCATGATTAAATGGAAATTAGTATAAGTAGGTTGTACCATGTGGACATAATTTAATGACTGTGCATACTACATAAAAATGGTGGGGTATAAAGGAAAAATATGGATTTTAAAAAAATTTACAAGAAAATTTAAAATGATTAATCTTTACAAAATTATTTCACAGAAGAATTTGTTAACCCACCTTGTTATGTTACTATTAAAATTATACCTAGGACGTTTTTAAAAAATAAACCTTATGAAATATGGAATGTAAGGATGTATATAATTGGATATTTTAGAGTATTTGGGATGTAAATTTCATATTTTTAATAAAAAATTGTTACTTAAAAATATGATTAAAAATTAGAAAAAATTAAATTTCTAGGTTATTATAATTTATGTTATGCATATAGAGATTATAAGAGAATAAAATTAGTTATTCTGTAATCCTTCCATGATAAATTTTATTAAACCATTTAAAGGAAATAAATTTTTATTTTGGATAATTTTAGGAGGAGTTTAGAGATATCAACTATGGTGAACTGAAAAATTTAGAGTTAGATGTAACAACTAAGGCTGTGATTAATTATCATGATTATTTTTAATTTTTTTTAAAGATCACCCAGTTGAAAAAGTAAATAGAGATATAACTACTACTGTTAGAAAAAATTCTATAAGAAATTTATAGGGTTATCAATAGTTTATTTCTTTTTTTTTTCCACAAAATATTGATGAATCTTTATTGAATTCAAACTGGAATATGGAAATACATAATTAATTAAATCATTTTGATAAGAATAAAGTATGAGATTTAGCCATACTCATTAAGGATAACAATATTATTGGAACCAAACTGATATTTAGAAAAAAGTTAGATGAATTTGGTTAAATAATTAGAAACAATTATAGGTTAGTGGATCAAGGTTATAATCACAATGAAACAATTCATTTTGAAAAATCATCTTACTTGGTTTCTTAATTAGAATCTATAACAATTATTTTGGAATATGCATGTCATTAGAGAATCAATTAATTTAATTGGATGTAAAAATATCATTTATTAATTGATATATTTTTAAAATTTTTTTTGTTGAAGAACCCTTGTGTTATGAGAACGAATATAAACCTAACCATGTTTATACACATTCAAAATATATTTTTTTGTTTGAAATAAGATCCTCTAGCTGGTATGAGAGGTTTCCACTATTTTTTTGAATAATGGTAGTTAAAAGAGAAAAATTGATCCAACTATATTTATTAAAAGAGATTCAAAATATAGTTTAATTATTCAAATATATGTCGATGACATTAAATTTACATCCTAATGTGATTTACTTTGTAATTTTATTTTGAAATCTAACAATTTTTGAGTTTGATATAAGTCTTATGTATGATCTTATGTTCTTTTTTTTGTATTAAAAATATTTTAACAGAAATATATTACCTTTATTAATCAGTAAATATATTCTAAAGAATTTTTAATAGGTTTGGTCATGATAATTATAAAACCTAAAATATTAAAATGATTATTTATTACATTCTAGACTATGATGAAGATGTAATATCTATTTACAATAACATTTTTAGATCTATGATTAGAAGCATAATATTTTCTAAATCAATCAGACCATATTTTATCTTTTCAGTATGTGAATGTTCTAAATTCAATGTAATCGTAATTAATGAAATTTAAATGTAGTTAAAATTATCATTAATAATGTTAAAGGAAATATGAATATAATATTATTTTATCTATCACAAACATCATTTGAGTTAACTTGTTTTTTCAGATGATGATTTTGTTAGTTGGAAAATATATTGAAAACTGAAATAGCTATGTGTCATTTTCTTTCTAATTATTTATTTTATTAGAGTTATAAGAAATTTTTTTCATGTATTTATCAATTATTGAATGTGTGCATGTTGAAATTTCTTTTTATTGTTCACAGTCTTTATGGAATAAACAAACACTTTATTTTTTTGGTTTTAATTTTGAGAAGATCTTGTTTTATTGTGATAATGGGTTTTCAATTTATATCTCTAAAAATTCTTCACAATATTCTATGATTAAAAACATTTATTTCAAGTATAAGTTTTTATATGTCTTTTTAAAAAAGGTATTATTATTTTACAATCCGTTTCTATATAATATGAATATGATAAGATTTTAACTAAAACCTTTGATATAACTAATTTTGATAAACTAAAATTTGAATTTTGTATGGTATAAATTACATTTTACATAATATGATTTAGTTGATTTAGAGTATGTTTTTGTTGTAAAATTAATTATGTTAATATGCATGATATAATTTTTTACTTCTCACTAGATTCCACAATAATAATAGGCTACTATTTTATTCATTGAATGTTATTCCTTGAAAATATTGAACTGTCTTCAGGGAGGTTCAAGTATTCTAAAATATTTTTTCAAAAGAATTTAAACTATCAAACACAAGTATATTTTTATGTTTTCACATACTATTGGAAAATGTATTAATTTAGTTAAACCACAGTTATGAATTTAATTTATGTTGGTTTGTTTCCTAGTAATCATTCAGGGAGATATTTTCACATTCAATTTTAATTAAAGTGGTTAGTATCTTTCAAATTAATGACTATTTATCAATAAGGAACATATTTAACCATAATCTGGTAGTACATTTTAGGTGATATATGTCAAATATTTTTGATAAATTTCAAAATGGGTGAAATTTTGAAATTTACATTTTTTTATTTATTAAAAAGGTGGGGAATGTTGAGTGGATCCTTGATCCTATTTTTTTATTTAAATTTTTATAATTAATTTTTATTCATAGGAATGTATTTCAGAGAAAAATCAATCATAATATTTCATTTTATTTTATTTGATGTCAGTCAGTTATTATTATTCTCTTGAAAATTGAACAAAGTCTAGAATTGAACTAGTGTAAAAATTTTACATAGTATGAAACAAAACATGAGTAAAAATTTGAAAAATTACGGAATTAACCTTGAGTGGAAATTTAGAAATGCCAGAAACTAACGATAGGAATAAAAATTAACTGACCATATGTTAAAAAATGAACTTACCACATGAAAAAAATGAACAAACTGTATAAAGAAAAATGAAGTGACCACAAGTAGAGAAATGGACTAATCACATGGAGAAAAATGATCTGACCACATGAAAAAATGAACTGATTATAAGAAGTAAAATAAATTGAGTGAATAAATAAAAATTAATTGTACACAAGAAGAAAACTAAAATTACCATAAGAATAAAAATGAACTAATTACAAGATGAAAAATAAATCAACCATAATAAAAAAAATCAACCTACCGTAAGTGAAAATTTGGAAAAGTATTGAACATACCTTATGAAGATGAAATTTGGAAAAGTGTTGAACATAATTTATAAAGTTGAAATTATGAAAATTCATGAAGATCAAAATTTTCAAAGTTCTTAACATAACATTTGACCCATGTTCAGTTAAGGACTATCATATTTTAGCATAAAACATGCTATGTTTTACTTATTATTTTCTATTATGAATTACTACATCCCTGTTTCATTTATTTCTATTGATTGATCTATTTTTTAAATAATAAATAACTATTTTGAACATATGGAAATTTATTTTGAGATTTATTATTTTGTATTTAAAGGAAATTAATTGTGATCATACAAGTATTAATATACATAATGTTTTCTTAGAACTTGAAATATTTTAAATTAAACTTGTTTGAAATATGGATTGTGTTTATATATGGTATGTTTCCAAGAACATTTATATTTATTTTTAAACATGGTAATTAAACCCTCATAAGAATAATTTTTAGGAGAAAAAAAATAAATAAATCACATGTTTCTTTGAGATGGATGAAATATAAATTTTATTTTGGATTTAAATATACTATGTATAAAGAAATATATAAAAATTGATTTTTATAGAACCAGATCAAAATTGAGGATG
Organism: Viscum album; assembly: GCA_963277665.1. Classification (NCBI taxonomy): domain Eukaryota; kingdom Viridiplantae; phylum Streptophyta; class Magnoliopsida; order Santalales; family Viscaceae; genus Viscum; species Viscum album. Next base: position 1,002,826,662 of record OY728119.1, on the reverse strand, counting down.
AGGATATTATTTAAATTTATTATGTGATAAAACTTGGTAATAAAATACTCCATTCTTCTGAACTTCAGTTTTTTATCTATCATTGATGGAGAGAACCTTGCTGCCTCAATATTCTGAACCATTGTTGTTTATCTGATCTATCTAGTTCATAATTATTTCTACTTTCAAATTCAATTATTCATTCAATGTTATAATTCCCATAAAATGTAGGAGTTGGTTTATACTACCCAATTAAAAATTTAGTAATTCTTCTATAGTTGGTAAAAGGAATTGAGATTGGTTGTACATTGGTCAGGGTAAAATCCAGGGTTTAGTTCTTGATCAAATTTAAAAGGAAGCCTCTAAGATGTGAATCTATGTGTGAAAATAGAAAATAAATTGGGTTAAGTGACCAGGTGTTCAAAATATTATATTGGACTTTTCCTATAGTGTTTAAGAATTCATTTTTTAAATGAAGGGACCAGGTTGGATGGAGAAGAAAGTAAGAAGAGTTTGCTGTTACAAAGTGTTGTCTTTTATTGTCAAAAAAGATAAATCAATTCACTTTGTAAAGGACATGAAAATCAGATGATTATTTTAGGATTTGTATTTCACAGATATCAAAAGTTAGAAGGACTTCTAATGAAATCCTTATGAAGGAAAGAGGGAGAAACGATGATGCCATTCATATATAGTTTTGATTGGAAGGAATGATGCTGCTGAATGATATAGAAGTTTCAGTGCTTCCCATTGAAAATATGATGATGATAAAGGTGTTCTATCAATGAATATATATGAAAATAGATATGGTTAGTGATTAAAGTATCTTTTTGTTGAATATTCCAGATGACAGTGAAGTAGCATTGGTGTTCTTGCCGAACTTTATTTTAAGGTGGTGTCGTTTCCTAGTGTTTGCCAAATTTTAGGGCCTGAAAATTAGGAGATGAAGAAATGTGTTTTTGGAAGAGGTATGTTGTGTGTATGTGGAGTTCCATGATCCAAACATCAAAATCTGGCAATGGAGTGGCTTGCACGAAAAATTGGATTTTGCGAGCAAGATTGGTTTTTGCACACAAGATTGATGGGAGTTTAGAATCTTACGCGCAAGGAATGATTTGAGGTCCAAAATTCAAAAAATGGTAATTTCATGAAGTACACAAAATATTCAATGAAGTGTGCGAAAGATGGGGTTGGCGCAAAAGAGACTTATTTGGCCAATGCGACGTAAAATGGGGTTTTGTGCGATGCGTCAGGATCTTGTATGATGTCTGGAATGTTGCGTGCAAGGCATGATTTGAGGTCCAAACATTGAAAAATGGAAAAGGAAGGAAGTTCTAGAATGATTTGGGAAGTGCATGAAAGATTCAATAAGTGCTCAAAAGATAAGGTTGCTGCAAAAGAGACTTTCGTGTCCAATGCGACGTCAAATGGGGTTTTGCGCGACGCATCGGGATCTTGCGCGACACATTGGGGTTTTTGTGTGCAAGGTCTGATAAGGAATATAAATAAGAGGTGACCTCCTCACATTCTCTTTCCTCTAAACATAGAGAAATTCCGAGCTCTGAGGTATGGAAAAATATTAAGAAAAGGAGAGTGCGTGAAAGAAAAATATTTTCACGCAAGAAGTATAAGTTTCACATAAGAAGAGAGTTGTGAGCAAGAGCTATTTCGCAACAAAAGTTAAATCTTGTGCGTGTGGAATAAAGTTTGCACGAAAGACACCTGAAAGGGTGTGAAAAAGATTTTGGGTCTTCGCACGTATTCGGTTGTGCATAAGATAGTTCTTACTGGCTTCTGGGTAAGAAAGTGAAGATTTTTACTTCAAAGAATACACCTGTTCAATTTTAAAGAAGCACTAAAATTCTGTAATTCCCTATTTTTTCTAAGAGGGTGCACACACACTTGGGGATTCTTTTCCAAGTACTACATGAGTGTAATGGTATATCCTACTCGTTGTATTCCATATCAAAGTATTTTTTTCTAGTGGATTGTCTGATATTGGATTATTTCCGTACCATACCAACGACATAGTTAATCTTTTTGAGTAGTGAATCTTGAAAATCTTGTGTTCCTATTTTTGTGTGCATTCATTAGAGAAGAAAGTCTTTTACAGGAGGCAAAGGTTGTTTCAAAAAGTGAGTAAACATAAAAAGAAAAATATATAACTGATTCCCCCTCCCCCTCACAGTGATACTTAGATCCCAATTGGGACCATCAATTGGTATCAGAGCCAGGTGACCTTCATTTTTTCTTTGCTGAAGTTTTGAAGAGAAGTTATGATGGGGAATTTGAATTGCGTGAACATAAGGGGATTCTGATATTTTATGGAAGGAATTATCTTATCTGGAAAGATAGAATGATGACTTATCTTATGTCTCTTGGGTATAAAGTTCTTGAAACTACAATAGATATATTTCCTCCTATTGATAATAAGTTTCCTCTTACATTTGTTGATAAGAAGAATCAGGAGAATGATGGAAGAGAAAAAAATTCATTACTCTCATCTCTTTCTGAGAGTGAGTTTTTGAGAGTAAAAGGTGTTGCTACTATGAAAGGAATATGAGATAATCTAAAGAACATCTATGATGGAAATAAAAAAGTGAAGAAGGAAAAATATAAATATGGAGGTTGAAGTATGAAGACTTGAAAATGGGAGAGAATGAATCTATTGGAGAATTATTTAAAATGTTCAATGATATTGTCAAAACAATATGAAGTCTCAGTGAAAAGTTGGAAGATTCTGTTGTTGTTGAAAAGGTATTTGGAATTCTTCCTGAAAAATTTGATGCTAATGTTTCATCTCTGGAAGATAGAGACCCTGAAACATTATCTCTAGATGATTTTCATTGCACTCTTATAACTTATAAAATGAGAAGGGAGATGACTATGAAGAGAAAAGAAAAATCTGATAGAGAAATTTCTTATAAGGTTGCAAAGAAAGAGAAGTCAAAGAAAATTCATATTGAAGAAGAAGCTGGTGAATCTGACTCTGAAAATGAGGTATGTCGAAATTTTGATGAAATTTTATCATTGTTTTCTAAAAATGATAAAAGAGGCACAATGAAATACAAAGTGAAACTCCTTTTGAAATGTTTTGAATGTGGATCTATTTGACACTTTGCAGCTAATTTCCCTCAAAAAGGGAATGATGAAGACAAGGATGAGCAAGATAGAATACCAAGAAGGATCAAGAAGAAACAGGGTGGAAAAGATAAATATTCTGGTAGAGGTAAGGATAAAAAGTTCTTCGAGTCAAAAAGATGAAGATTTTTGTCAAAAGATGAGGAATATGATGATAGCGAGACTGAATCTAAAAAATCTGTTACTGAGAAAGCTAGAAGGAGTACCTTTTTTTACAACAGTGAATAATGATAATTATTAGAGCAGTAGTACTGAAGAAGAAGAAACTCAACTTTAATAGTATCTAAAAGAAGAGCTAAAGGACTGTTTAAGAATGATCCGAAGGATTGAGAAGGAAAAAAAGAAATTGAAAAATGAAAACTCTTCATCAAATGACGAAACTTGTTTTCTTGACTAGAAATAAAAATATGAAAATGTGATTGATAATATAAAAAATTCTCTTGGGAGAGAAAATAATCATAATGATCATATGGAAGTAAAGCTGAAGGTAATAGAAGATGAGTTAGAACTTTTCCAACATAAACTTTCTAAATTTGAGGAAAGGAACACAAGGTTCAAAAATTATATTACAAAAGTTGGTGAATGTTTTTCTAAGAATGAGCCTAATAAGGATCAACAAAATTTGAGTTCAAAGGTTGAAAAGAAAGATGGAATTGGTACTAATAAGAGAAATCTTGGAAAATCTACGTATATGGTCGAATTTAGCAATACTGAAAAATCAAAAGCAAGTAAAAATATTGAGTCCAGAAAGATGTCTACTACTTCTAGTTTAAGTAAGACTAAACAGAAAAATAAGCTGAATAAGAATGTTACAATTAAAAATATAAATGCCGACAGACAACAGAATTTTGGTAAGAAAATTGTTGAGAAGCATGCTCACAACTCCAGTCAGTATGGAAGTTTCCAATGAAAATATTCATTCTATGTCTACTGGTGGTATTGTGGTTGATTTGGACACATGGAAAATATGTGTTGGTTCAACCAACAATATTACAATTATTCCCCATGTTCTGAAAGACAATTATTGAGGGTGAGTCAATCCTTTCAAAAGATAAAATCTTCAATGAGTGTTTACAGGATATCTGAGAAGGTTTGTGTGAAAGTGGAGAATAGGTTCCAACCACTAGAAGCTATTTGTAAAAGATGTGATCCACCTTGACATCTTTCTAAGGGTTTCCTTAGTGTGTTACAAGAGAAACAAAATTTTATTAATAATCCTCAGAAGCTAGAGTTTTGAAAAGCTAAAAGGGATAGGTATGATAAGACTTAAAAGAAAGGGTGTATGGTTGTTTGGCCAGAACACATTGGCTTGGCTAGGAAATTGGAGGATGAAAAACAGAAAGTGGAAGAAAATAAAGAACAAAAATATCTTTTTGTCAAAATGACTTTGAAATATACAAGAGGATAACTTCCATGTATTCTTGATAGTGGGTGTTCCTCTCATACGACATGAGACTCAAAGCTACTGAATAATGTGAAAGACTTCAAAGAAGGGACAATGAAATTATGAAATGATGAATCTCTAAGGATCAAAGATATTGGATCAGCCATCATTGGAAAAGAAAATTTGAAATCTAGGAATACACTATATGTTGATGGGCTAAAACATAACCTACTAAGTGTGTCAAAAATCTTTGATGAGGGAAAAAAAGTCATCTTCAGAAATGATGGATTTTTTGTGAAAAGTGAAAATGATGGAAATATAGTTACAAGAGGCCAACATACAAGAGGAAATTTGTTCCAAGTTGGTGAAGTCTAGAACTCTTGTTACATGGGTGTGGTGGATGAAAATCCATTATGGAATAAAAGGCTGATATATATGTGTCAGAGAAATATGTGCAAGTTATCAAAGAGAGATAGTGTCCGAGATATGCCTAATTTATCAAGAAGAAGATATTGGTGTTGCACTATTTGTGAGAAAGGGAAGATTACAAACTCTATTCATAAGAGAGTTGCAATTTTCTCAAAAATACCCTTGGAACTCATACACTCTGATATTTGTGGACCAATGAGTAAGAAATCTACAAATAGAGATAAGTACATCATTACTTTTATTGAATAATTTACTCATATTAATTGTGTTATGTACATGAGACAAAAGTGAGATTCTTTGAAAATGTTTAAGAGTTTCAAGAGGAAAGCAGAGAAGGAATGTGAGTATTTAGTGAAGAAGTTGAGAAATGATTATGGTGGAGAGTATAAGAATTATGATTTTGAAGGTTACCTTGAGAAACATGGAATTCGACATGAGTTCAGTTCACCATACACACCTCAAAAAAATGCTGTTTCTGAAAGAATGAATCCAAGTCTGGTGGAAATGGGGAGATCTATGTTACTTGAACATAGTCTTTCTCATTATTATTGGAGGCATGTAATGAGCACTGATGTGTATATTCAGAACTGATGTTTCTATAGGAAAAACTCAGATATGACTCTCTACAAAAATGTTCTATGAAAAAACTCCGATTTTGAAACACTTAAGAGTTTTTGGGAGCCTATGCATTATAAAGTAGAATGGTGGAAACCTTGGAAAGTTTGAACAAAGAGGAGATGATGTGATTTTTCTTGGATATTCTCAATAAGGAAAAGTACATAGATGTCTCAAAAAATAAACATGAATAATTAATGATTATTTAGATGGTAAAGTTTTTGAAAATGTTGAGAAAGAAAATAAGTCATATGTTGATGTGGAAGTTGAGCAGGATAGAGAAGATTTTGTTAACAATTTTGATAATGCTGCAGACTGTGTTAATCCTACTCAAGAAGAGGAATCTGACTCAAAAATCATGAGTGATGAGGATGAACTTCAAACAAATCATCCTAGGCTGAGGAAACAAGTGTAGTATCAAAACATTATTGGATATCAACATTAGAGAGTTCAAACAAGAAGAACAACAAATTCTATAACACATACTTATCTTTATTCGAATGTTGAAGCAAATGATGTAAATGAAGAATTTGAGCATCCACAATGGGTTCATGCTATTAATGAAGAGCTTGATCAGATAGGGAAGAATGATACATGGGAACATGTACCCAATCCAGACAACAGGAACATTATTGGTGCACAATGGGTTTTCTTAAACAAGATGAATGATGAAGGTAATGAAATAAAAAACAAAGCAAGATTGGTTTGCAAAGGGTATATAAAAATTGAAGGCATTGATTTTGATGAAACCTTTGATCCAGTGGAAAGATTAAACAATCATAATATTTCTTTCTATTACTGCACAATGAGATTATAAAATCTTTCAAATGGATATAAAATATGAATTCTTGAATGGTGACCTTGATGAGGAAGTTTACATTGATCAACCTTGGGGATTTGTTATTGGAAAGGATGAAAGTTATGTGTGCAGGTTGAAGAAGGATTTATATGGGCTAAAATAGGCTTCGAGGTAATGGTATTCTAAATTAGATACTTGGTTGAGGAAGATGCATTTTAAGAAAGGTAGAGTTTACTGAAATCATTACATCAATGAGTTTTAGGAGTTTTCACTGATTGTTATTGTGTAGGTTGATGACATTATCTTTGCTGGGAATGAGGAAAGATCATGTGAAAGATTTTCTGAGGAGATGAAGAATTTATTTGAGATGTCCATGCTAGGAGAAATGAAATAATTTCTTAGGCTACAAATTTCACAGAACAAGAATAAAATTTTTATGTCTCAAGAAAAGTATGATGGGGAACATATGAAGATTTTTGGAATGTAAAATTAGAAACCAGTGTCCACACTAATTTCAGTGGCAACCAAGTTTTCTAAATATGGAGAAGGCAAAGAAGTTGATCAAAAATAGTTTCAAAATTTGATTGGATGTATGTTATATTTGACTGCCTCAAGGACTAACATCGTCCATACTGTCACTTTATGTGCAAGAATTCAGAGTTCTTATAAATAACCACATTTGATTGCTGGGAAAATAATTCTCAGATATATCAAAGGCACAACAAATTTTTCAATCAGGTATGATAGCTCAAGAAATATTGATCTATCTGGGTATTCAGATGCTGATTGGGGAGGAAATGTTGATGATTGAAGATGCACATCTAGTAGAGATTTCTTTTTGTGGAAAATTTGTGATTGTTGGCATACCAAGAAAAAAAATTCAGTAACTCTTAGCACATATTAAGCTGAGTATGTTGCTGCTACTCAAGATGCAACTCAACTAATGTGGATGAAGACTCAGTTGGAAGATCTACTTGTTGACGTAATGCTACCCTTGCTCTTGGGTTGTGATAATCAGAGTGAAATCAATCTTTCAAGAAATACAGTACAACATTGTCATTAAAAAATTGATATAAAGTACCAATACTTCATTAAAGAGTAGGGGGAGAAGAATGAATTGAGGTTGGAGTACGTTCCTACATCTTAACAAGTTGCTGATATATTCTAAAAAACTTTACCAAAGGAACCATTTGAAAAATTGAGGTTGAACATGGGTGTCCAACCTCATTCTCATCAAGGTTGAGGTATGTGTACTATCCTCTCTCTCATATTACCTTTTGATAGCATTGTCAAGGGGGAGAATTGTTTCATAAATCTAACCTTTTGGAAGTATGCATAAAGGCAGAGTTGTGGGTAAGCTGTGAATACAACATGTATGTTTGTGAACTATTCTATCTATTTGTTGGAGTTTTTGTAGAAAACAAATTTTTGTATTCCAGTAAAGATGAATATGTGAAGAATTCTTAGGTAGTTGATTAGAATATTCTGTGAAGAAGGCTGGCCGAGGAGATATGATGCTGAAATTTTATAGTAACTACTTTTGGACAACATGGTTTTGGCTGTCAATAATTCTTATTTCATACAATGAGTTAGCTCATGTAGGCTTAGAATTGTTGATAAGTAATCAATTTCATGAGGATACAAAGTTCAGTGATTTATGAATCATGGTTGACAAAAAAATCTAAAGGGGAGATTGTTGGGACCAAGTTTGATAGAGAAGAAATTAAGAAGAGTTTTCCATTACATAGTGTTGCCTTTTGTTTTCAAAGAAGATAAATCAATTCACTTTGTAAAGGACATGAAAATAAGAAGATTATTTGAGGATTTTTATTTCAAAAATATCATAAGTTAGGAGGACTTGTGATAAAATCCTTATAATGTAAAGGGGGAGAAATGATGCTGCCAGTCAGATACAGTTTTGATTGGAAGGAATGATGCTGCTGGAAGATAGGGAAGTTTCAGTACTTCCCATTGAAAATCTAACAATTATAATGGTGTTAAATCAATGAATATATATCATGATAGATATGGTTAGTGATGAAATCAATTGTTTGTGGAATATTCCAGATGACAATGAAGCAACATTGGTGTTCTTACCGAAGAAAATATTAAGGTGGCGTCATTTCTTAGTGTTTTCCAAATTTAGGGCCTAAAAATTGGGAGATGAAGAAATGTGTTTTTAGAAAAGGTATGTTCTGTGCAAGTGGAGGTCTATGATTTGAACATAAAAATCAAGAAAAGGATAGGCTTACATAAAATATTGGTTTTTTCATGCAAGATTGGTTTTTGCACGCAAGATTGACGCGAGTTTGGAATCATGCATGCAAGGATTGATTTGAGATCCAAAGTTCAAAAAATGTCAATGTCATGAAGTGCATGAAAGATTTAAAGAAGTGCATGAAAGATGGTGTTAGTGAAAAAGAGACTTACAAGCCCAATGAGACATTAAATGGGGTTTTTTTCGACACATTAGGATCTTGTGCGATGTTTGGAATGTTGCGTTCAAGGCATCATTCGTGGTCTAAACTTTGAAAAATGTAAAAGGAATGAAGTACAATGATGATTTGGGAAGTGCATGAAAGATTCAAGAAGTGTGTGAATGATAAGTTTTCCACAAAAGAGTCTTCCATTCCCAATGCGCCATCAAATGAGGTTTTTCATGACGCGTCAGGATCTTGCGCGACACATTGGGTTTTTTTCACACAGGGGTAGACAAGGTCTATAAATAAGTGGTGACCCCTCACATTCAGTGTGATCAGCACTTTGATAAATACTGAGCTATGAGGTGCCGAAAAATATTAATAAACAAAGAGTGCGTGAAAGAAATAGAGAAGCATGCGAGAAGGATAATTTGCGTGCTAGAAGAGAGTTGTGCACAAGATTGAAGTTTCGCGTGAGAGGCATTTCGCGAAAAAAGTTAAATCTTGAGTGTGTGGTATAAACTTTGTGTGCAGGGCACCTAAAATTTTTTGCGAAAGATTTGGGGTCTTCGCAGGTATTTGTTTGTGCGTAAGATAGATCTTAATGGCTTATGTGTAAGAAAGTGAAGATTGGTACTTCAAAAAATACACCTATTCAATTGTAAAGAAGTACTAAAATACTATAATTCCCTATTTGTGCTAAGAGTGTGCAAACACAATTTTAGATTGTTTTAAAAGTGATATAAATGTTTAAGGGTATATCCTAATAATTTTATTCCACATAAAAGGATTATTTTCTAGTGGATTGTGTGGTACTGGATTATTTCTATACCATACCAAGGACGTACCTACTCTTGTTGATTAGTGAGCCTTGTAAATCATGTGTTCCTGTGGTTGTGTGTGTTCAGAAAAGAAGAAACTCTTTTACTGGAGGCTAAGGTTGTTTCAAAAATAGTGGAAACATAAAAAGAAAAAGATATAACTAATTCACCCCTCCCCCTCTCGGTGATACATAGATCCTGATTGGGAACTTCAGTAAAGGGTTTTGATTCTCTTAAAAAGTTAGAGAGTCCATTATAATGGGTACCATATCTCTCTACATTTAAGATGAGTAAAGTTTAGATTATGATCATTTTGATAAGGTCTAATATAAAAAACACCTTGTTTATTTCTATTTACTTTCCACAACATTATCATAACATTGATTAGTGGATAAAATTATTTTAAAAGGTCAATTGACCCCTATTGTCCATTCAAACATTCTCATATGGACTTAATAGTATGTATTTCTCACTCAAAAACATTAGTTATAAGAATATCATTCCCACACAAGTAGACCTAGGAAACTTCCATAGACTATTTAAACTCCATATTGGATCCTAATACCTACTCAGGGTCTCTAGTAATGTCAGCCAAAATCTTCTCCCCCTAGGAGACATAGTCATTGATAAATCCCCAAAATAGTCAAGCTACACATGTACGCCTATTTTATCCTTTGGAGGATCAATTACATCCTCTTCTTTATCTAGGTCACTCTTAGACCATATCCATTTTTCCCACACTTATTCATTCTCTTATTCTTTCACATTCTTGAAAAAATGAGTATATAGTTTTGTATAAAAGGAATAAACTTCCACTAATATGGAGTTAGCTAGTTTTTGGAGCTCTTCCCACCCTTTTCTAAATCTTTTAATTCCCTTTATATGCTCATATTTCCAGTCAAGATCCTATTTCAAGATATATTATCAAAATAATTTAATATAACAATTTATAATTAACTATTTTATTTAAAACATGGTGGTATAAATGACTAAAACTCCCTGAGAGAAATCATAGTCCAAAACCGCATAGAATTTAGTACATTCATCCTCTTAGTACATCCTTTATCCTTGTCGATAAAAAGGCCCCATGATGGGGATAATTTCCACAATCCTCTTGAGAAATCATCACTAAATCCTAGACCAAATTGTAAAATATAAAATGTTATTAAAATGAAGAATAACTTGAGGAATAGAGGGTATATAATAAATTAAATCCACCATTAAAACATCCTTAAATAATCCCTCATAGAAGTGTATTTAATAGATAAATAATATTGTGATAGTCAACCAAAAATAACACTCCATGTGTGATTGCTTAACCTAAAACTGAATGGGGGGGGGACCGTTAAATTAAAGGTATGATCTTTGTTTTTAAATAAATAGAAAATGAATATGTCACTACATGAACCTACTCATAATGATAGGATTTACCATGCCTTTACTCTTCATATAATGTCCCCTCAGGTCATGATATGATATACCTATGTCATACACAACTGGAGGCCCCAAAGGCAACCACTCACAGAGTGACCCATCTATTCAAAGTGTGGAACCCAATGTTTAGGCCAAACCAAAAACCTCATGGTTAAGCCTTCATGAAATATCCCTCTACCCCATGGAGTGACCCTCTCCACCCATAGAGTGGACTCCCCTACTAAGGAATAGACTTTGCGCTCCACCCCACAACACCCCTCATGACACACTATCATGGAGTGACACTCATGGTCATGCCCTGGAGAGCCTTATCTATGAAATAACATAGTGGTAAAAAGTAATATTTTTCAAAATAACACATAATTTATACCTTCACAATATGATTCCCCTTTCCATCATGTGACCTCCATACACATGGTCTTTCTTTCCTTAATAAAAAATCCACGTATAATCTAGCACACCATGACACACATTGGTCATGCTGTCACCTACTAACTCTATACCATAGATCCTTCCTTGGATATAGTGTCGCTCATCAACCATCCCATTTCACAATATCTTCCATACCTTTACGTGTGAAATGAGCCATCTATAGATAAAAAATTAGCATGGGGTCAACCCAAACATTCTTGGGAATTCACTGAAGCACATTTAAAACTCATCAGGACTCTAAACACATCAATAAAAAATCCTTTTAAAATCATGATATGTTTCTCGATTCTATAATAATAAAATGATTCAAGACATAAAATTCAAATTTCATTAGAAAATAACACCCCATTAATTTGTGGTTCATTAAAGATCTAGAGAACCACATGAACTCAAGCGCGTCTCCCCGTATTCTAGAGGTTTCCAACTAATAATTGGGAAATGTAGATACTCTTGGTATAATATTCCCTCAATATAATAAGTTACAGATAACCAACATAAAAAAATAATAAAATAATTTTATTCTTAAAATATAATCATAACTACATGTTGACCTTATAAATAACATCAACATATAATAAAAAATTGAAACCCAGGAAATTTATACTTTTATATTCAAAATAATGATAAAAAAGGTGATCAGTAATATTCATGGTAATATAAAATAAATAATATAATATTGGAGGCTATAAAAAATAGTTCCAATAATATAATCCAGAATTTCTTCCATCTCCAGTCAAAGATCTCTAAGATTAGCCACCAGACATATGAGACTTCCTATTTCCTTCATCCCTAATAGTGAAATCTATACATCTAATAGTTTTAACATATATATTTTGAGTAAAAATTATAGTCTTATACAAACAATTTCATCTTAAAATAAATCCATTACTATTTGTGAGTGACTTAACTGAATGATAAATGAAATATTGTCAAACCTAATCAAGTAAGAAAATCAAGCGATAAGAAGGCCACTACGAACCCTAAACCTACCCTCTTCAAATAATTCTAATTGAAGTTGTCATTATGTAACTGAGACGTATCAATATATATCACAAGATAGTATATTGTATGATCAAACTTTCTAATCACAGGGATATAACTTGAATAACGGGAATGACCTAATATATATATTCCCTTGGAAAAAAATAACACATAATTTAGGAATCCACTTATAGACAGACCCTAGAATCTGAATGGATAGTAATGTGTATATGAATCATGACGAAGGCCTAACACATATGAACTCACATGAATGAAACCAAAAAATGTGAAACATGAATCACATAACCATTCCTAAACATTCATCATAATATAAGGAGTATTACAATAATGAAGAGAGCATAACATATCCCACCTCTCAAGAAAATGAAAAAAAACATGAGAAAAACAAGTCAACCAACCATCACCTAGACGTGGAACTCAAGTACTAACCATGATAAAATAAGAATACTAATACATGAAGAGTACCAATTGTATTTCCAGGTCCTGTAATCTATATAATTCCTGAAAAACATTTTTATGTAATATCATATCCCATAATCAATTCTAAAGAATTAGTTAATATAATATGACAATGCTTACACTTATAACTATATAAAACTATGTAATATTTGTTATGATTGAAGACTTTATGTCCTCTCACATAAAGGAGGCAACCAATATTTCCTCTGTTCTATTAAGGAATTTTTAAGGGAGTGTTGTACAAACATTGTGGAAAAATTTGAATGCATTTTAATGTCCTAATCATTAGTGTCTAAGAGGTCATGAAGCCTACAACACTCAACCTAGGATCTGACATTGATCCCAAGTTATCCAATAAGGTATTACTCAAACTACATGGAAACATTGTTGATATATCACCTTATACCATTTATTCCTCCATATGAACATTTCTATATTTCATTATAAATTAAAATGTTAAATTACAATAAAAAATCCATAAAATGCATTTCATCAAACACATTGTGTTCACCGTATAATTTAAAATGAAAAGTATTATTGTTAAGGAACCACTTTTACATTTCTATTATAAATAATGAATAAAAAATATAAATTAAATCCCATAAAACATATATATCATTTTCTACTTTAGTATAGGTGCATTATTTTACATAACAATAAATCATTCACAATTCCTAAAATATAGGAATGTACATATGGATACGTATTTTTAGGGATGATTTAACAATACCTGATGGGTAATCCCATCTCAACATGACACTTTTTTGCCTAAGGAACCCTCTAAAACAACTTATAAATATAATAAAATTAAAACCAAATAATATTTTAAAGCTATAAACATATTAACACTTACCAGGGAGACATTATATAATATCATAACCTCAAAATCTATATTTTAGATTCATAAAAGGTAACTTTAATATCAGTGAGAAATATCCACATGAAATTTAAATGTATTTCATTTAAATGGTGGGACCCATATTTTCCATGAACCCCTACTGACAAAAGACATGAGAGAGGGGAGAGGTTGGATAAAGAATAAGATGAAGAACAACAATGAATAAGATAGAACCATACCTTGATTTCTCATGGGATGTGGCATATAAGAAGAGAAAAAAGGGGATGGAGAGAGCATACTCATATCCTTTGGTATGTGTGGAATAATAATTATAGAGAGAGGGAATAAAATATAATAAAAACAAAAACAACAACAATAATAGTCATAATATTAATAAGAAATATTAATAAATAAAAAGGGCTTAACTTGGATAAAATACCAAAGGCCCAAGAAGTATATGAAAAATTGTAAGAGGGAGTTTAATGGAGGATAACGAAGTAGGCCTCCTCAATTTTATCAGGTAATACATTATAACAAATAATCACCAATATCCAGGCCTATATTAGCTAAAATAGTAATATTTTTAATAACTTATCAATAATTATACAAAACTAAAAAATCCAAATGGTAGTTTATGAAATCATAATAAGATTCTTCTTGTCTCTATGAAAAGGTGGTAATTTTTCATTTGATATAATGCACTATAAAATTAATGTCCAACTCCATCAAGATATTTCTCTATTTTTTGTTCCCTAAAATATAAATCTCTAGGATGGCCCCCTCCATATCAACATATTATTCCATATCCAGTCTATACTCTTTGTGAAAGTATGCAAGATCACCCCGTTTTAATTCTTTAAAGGTCCTACCAAATCCTACATTTCATGGGATTCCTTTATCTACACAATATATTTTTAATTTAATATAACCTTCATAAAGAGTTTTCCAAATTACCAAATTATATCCAATATTTAATCTCATAATTCCTCAAATTCTATATATGATAAAAAATATATTACTTGGATGAAGTTTGTAGTTGAACCAATCTATAAATAATTAATAATTTTTATTATTGAAAATATTATTATAATAGACATTTCCAACATTAATATCCTAGAAATTAATCCTTGAGAGGTTCTTATTCCACTATATATGGTAAAAAATATCACAAATAAAAATCATGAATAAGTTATTGAATTATGCTGGATTTGAAAGTTATAAAAGATTGAAACAATTACTAGCATAGAGACTACCTAAAATTATTTATTTTCAAATATATTTAAGGAAAAATAACACAATAATTAGAAAGATAAAATTAAATAAGTTGTTATATATGGATTCATCACCCTTCTTGCAATAATTATATATGAATAAGAAATCATATCCTTATTTCATAAATGAAACGTTAGTTGACAGTTTTCTATTGGTTAATCTCTAAATTAGAACATATCTAAAAGGTAAAATCCATGGATGTCTAAATTGATGAATCTATATATATGTATTTTTTAGTAGGAATACACATAAGGAATTGTTAGTAGAACTTCCAGGTGAGGATTTAGTGCTTAACGGGTTCCCAAATCAAAAAGTCTTCATTGGGGAAAAACTTATAGTCATATATTGACACCCTAAATATGATAGTGTGTTGATCTAAAATAAATATGATTTTATTTTTAATATTGATATGTGGCTTAGTGTTGTCTCTTAGAAAATAATTATCCATAGGGGGTACCAAACCAATTTTCAAACCAAAAGGACAAGTTAAAATATGAAACAGTAAGTCACCTTGATTGATTCATAACTATATTAAACAATTTCTTGAGGGATGTAAAAATTGAGGAGCACATATAACAGATCTTATAATATTTGAGAATTTTAAAGAATCTAGAATTAATATTTTTCCCTCTAGGGTTTTAGATTAAAATATCTAAATAAAATAATCATGAAGGGATTCATTAAAGTATCTCATGTTCTTGAGACCCATTCCTCCATCTCTATTGGGTTTATAGATATTGATCTAAATAAGTTTGACCAATTTTCTCACAAAAATTATTTTACTCAAAATAAAGTTTCTAATGTTCATATTTTTGATCGTGGTAAAATAAAGAGGCCATTCCCACACAATAAAATAAATGAACAACTTAGGAAGACTAGTTTATTTAATAAGGGATATTTTTCCAGATAGGGATTGTTAGTCGGATTGTACAAAACAACACAAGAGGGGGGGGGGGGGTGAATTTTGTATTTTCAAATTACCTTCCAAAATTTATATTTTTGAATCCCTCTAAAAATTGAAAAGATTTACAATGCTATTCTTCTGTATGAAAAACCGAAACAAATATGTGGAAGTAAAGAACACATCTTTTTATAGTGGTTCAGGGCACAATGATCCCCTAGTCCACTCCGCTAATCACTCTCTCTACGAGCTTGGTGATTTCACTAGAACATTTTCTCTTATCACAAGACCTTCAAACTGCTACTGAGTGTAGCCCATTGACACATTTACAAATAAGACTAAAAAAAGTCTTCTGTTTCTATAACAAAGAACAAATATACACATATTAGACATAGAAGATGATACTCCACCAAAAATGTTTACAAGCAGTCAAAAATCCAATCAATAGGAATTGGTTCGTAAAATATTAAGGTTGATCTTCAATATTGCAGTAGTATGAAACTTAAAATTGATGGATCTTCTTCTTCAGAAAGGAATTTTTCGAGAAAGAGTAGTCTGAAGAGATCCTTGTTTCACAATTATCTTCAATAAAATTGCAACTTCATGTAAGAAAAACGAGGTTGAGAATGATCAGTACCTTGAAAGATTCACCTCTATTGTAGATGATCGAGATTTGATCAACTATATTTGTAGCACTTTAAAAAGAAATTTTTTCTATATCAACAACTATTCTCACATACATACATACTTAATTTTTCTTGGCTTTGTAAAGAATAAATAGAGAAGGTGATTTCCTTCGATATTTCTAGATTGTAAATTCTTGCCTGATTAATTGCGGGAATTCAAATCTTAAACAGAACATCCCATATGAATTGAAGTGGTTCATTGAGAAAAAAGGTTCCTCAAAACTGATCATAACGATCATTGAATCAATCATTAACTCTAATAAAATCATTCCAGCTGATTTGAATAAGCAACACGGCTTCACAGATCACTACCGTTGAGAACACAACGTAGGGTTAAGGTGCGTAGCATAGTGTTCTTTTACAAATGTGGGGTTTACTAACCATACTTTCTATTTCATAACATAGGGATGACACATATAATTCATCTTTCATATGTTTATATATGTAATCTAGGGATGTCACATAGCATTTATCTTTTATACGTTCATCTGCATAATATAGGGATGTCACATAGGATTGACGAACCATAATTTTCTATTTTTCATGAATGTAAGGTTTATGAACAGTATTTACAGATTCGAATATAGGGTTGTAGATCCATACATAATCTTCTTAGCATAGAATAGGGATGATGATTCATATTCTCACTGTTCACAACAGCATAACGTAGGAATGGGAATTTTTTTCTAAAGTAAATTCCGTAATGTTAGAGTTCCTTTGATATGAACAAAATTCCTGAAAAAATTACTCATAAAAACTTCATTAGAAAACAAACAAGGGTATTTGTGAGCATAAAAATCATCATTTTTTATAGAGTATTGTTGTGACAATACATGCCCTACAATCACCCCTTTTTGATGATCACACAACCCATAATATTAACCATAGAATTAAATAAAATATTCAAGTAAATATTTTAAGGATGTTTTTGAAATTCATTACCAAAATAACTTGATATTAATTTTAGATCCTTTTCACATTTTTATATTGGTCACCCATATCTATCTCCATATCCCCTTTTCAACTATCTCCCTGTTTCATCTCCATCTCCCCCTTTTTGTGATATCAAAAAGAAGGTTTGATAGAACAAAGGATGTGTTCTAGTTTAATGTAGCACTAAACTATAAAGGAATAGTTACTAAAGATTTTAAGAGAAATAAATGTAGTATTGGAAGGTAAGGCTTGAATATAAAGAAAATCATCACATCTTTAAATAAAAATTATAAAATTATAACAACAATGATATTTTTGAGTTTTTGTATCATCCATGATCAGTAAAGAGAGGGTTAAAAGGATGGGTTTTCATTAGGTTTGGCTGAAATTGTGGGTTCAAAAGGAGGGTGAGAAATGGATTCAACTACACTGGTAAGATCTATGATATTCATCAGCATACTTTGGAAGTGTTTGCAGATTTCTTTTGTCCATTTCTGAAGAAGCTTCTTTGATTCAAGGCCAACCTTCAAGTTTTCAACAAGGCCAGTCTTCATGAAGTCATTCGTTGACTCTTCTATCTGAATGAATGAATTCAATATGTCATTAAGTTGAGTCACCACTAAACCCATCCATGATTTAGTTGAAGTGAGCTGTCTCCCCAGGTGCATTTGATTTTCAATCAGCACATTCAATGGTGTACTGTCACACTAGAGAGTGCGCAATCTGTCATTAAAATATGCCAACACTATTATAATGGATTCAAACATTTTAATAAGATCTATAGTGGTTTGCTAAGTCGAGGAAAATGCACTTGCACTTTCCTTAAGAGATTGAAATTCCCTCACAACCATTTTCTAGAAATCGTCAAACTCATATTTCTTCATAGCATCATCTTTCATAAAATATTGCTCTCCAGAAAGCTTCTTTATTAATTCCCTACGATCTCCCACTAAAATGAGATTTTATAACTATTTCAAGTAAATATTCTATGATTCAAATTCTACTATGGGAACTATAGTAAGTTTTTATTCCTAAAACTTTTTATTTTCTTCTTCTAACTATTACCTTAGGAAGGAATTATGAGCATCCAGTAGCTGAATACAGATTACCTAGGAATTGGAATCTGAGTCAGAAGATTCAGATTGTTCTCCTGCGTGTTCAGAACCAACCACAGCCAGGCTTAGTAGTCGATCCTCTTTAGGACCTGTCCTTTGAATAGAGTCAACTATGGCTATTGAATCTAGAATAATCATGGAAATATCAGTAGTTTTTGGGACAACTTCCCTTGGATTTTCATGGTTTTGTGCCTCTTGATAAACTTCTTCAACCTTGTAACCTTATTGAGCCTCATGTTATGGTACTTCTAGCGCTTCATCCACTACAACTGATATAACAACTGGTGTTATTATTCACATGAAATTAGTTAACGATTCTTGTGGTCTTTATACACTGAAATCCTCTTGCATCAGTCTCACAGATCCAACTGATGGAATCAATCTTTGATCCCCTTGAGCAGCAGCTCACAAATTTTTCTATTCCTATGCACTAACAGGTAATAAACTATTTCAAGAATTGTTTCATACAAATATTAACCTCTTAACCACCCCAGCAGTCAATGTATTTGAATGGTGGCACCTCTGTGAACAAAACATTCTGGCCAACTTTATTTCTTCCTTAAAATCAAAGAGAGAATTATTCCATAGGGATAATATCCCATCTTTACTTCAGGATGACAGAAATGGATTAAATACCTCAGAATGAATTGATAGAAATTGAACTTGATGTTATTATAAAAAAACATCTCATAAATATAAGAATATAGAACCTTCTCTAGCTCTTCCATCATGGGTAGTATAACTGACTGTATGAACTTCATCATAACTCGTCTATCTAGAGTTAGTTCCTTGGACATGATCTTCTTGATGGTTCTTGTTCTAAATAATGAAAACATTATATCCTCCAAGGGATACTTACCATAACCAATATTATTTAAATTAAAATGGTACTCACCATATAGGGACAATGCAGTTCTTCTACTATCTCGACTAAAGGGAAAGAGAATTCATTGTCATGAATTTTAGAAACCACTGTATCGTCTTCAAAACCGAAAATTAAAGAAGCATTTTTATAGAATTCCTTAACATCTAGATCATACACAACTAGTGTATTATCTTATCTAAAGAAAAACTCTAGCCTTTGAAACCTTATTTCTTTCTTGAGAGATAGATTTGATGAATCCAGATAGGCAAATTCAATTACCTTTACTGCAATAATTCATTTGGATTTCTTCTGTAGATATGGAGAGAGTTCCAACTCCACATCGTCTAATATCTTAGAGGTATCCATCTTATGAAGGTTTCAGGTTTGAAGGTTCGAAGATTTAGGGTTTGAAGGATTTTCAAGAGGGTTTCGAGGGAGAGTGTGCTTGATTAACTAACAAGACATGTGAGAGAGAATAATGAGAGAGGAAGAATACAAATGGTTTTCTCATTCCGATTGAGATGATAATCATTACTTTAAAAACATTTTATTTTATTACATTCATGAAAAATAAAAGTAATGTTACATTTTTCAAAATAAATTAAATAAATAAATATCTAGACAGTTTTAATTTCTATTAAGGAAATACTAAACGAGAACTTAAAAACAGAGTAACTGAAAGTAAATATTTACTTAAAATTAAGTAATCCTAATTCCCCTTAATAAAATTAAAACATGCACTGGGGAGTGCTTTAGTGAGAATATCAGCTAATTGGTATTTGTTATTAACAAATTCCAAAATATATCCTTTTTAAGGACATAATCTCTTAGAAAATGATTCCTCATATCAATGATCTTAGTCCTCAAGTGACTAATAGGATCCTTTGAAATATTTATAACACTAGTATTATCCCATAAAATAGTTGCAATATTAAACCATAGTCCAAAGTCCAGTAGAGTGTTTTTCATCAACAAAAATTGTACACAGTAACTACCTGTAGATACTTATTCTGCCTCGGCTGTTGATAGAGCAATAGATTATTGTTTCTTACTTGACCATGACACTAATGATTTTCCTAAAAAGGGACAGGTTCCTGATGTTATTTTTCTATCTAATGTACATCCACCAAAATCATCATTTGAATATGAAATTAAATTAAAATCATAAGTTTTGGGGTAAAGAAGAGATTGGAAAATAGTTCCTTTTAGGTATCTAAAAATTCTTTTGACCACAGAAAGATTATATTTTTTAGGATTTTATTGAAATATTGCACAAAGATATGCTGAATATATAATGTATGGACTTATAGAATTAAGATAAAATAAACTACCAATCATACCTCTATATTACTTTTTGTCCACTAGTTTTCCAACTTCATCCAAATCATGTTTTACATTAGTACACATAAGAGGTGTATATGTCTTACTGTTTTCAAGTCCAAACATTTTAATTAATTCAATAATGTATTTTATTTGATTTAAAACATTTATAAAATATTTCTGGAAAATTTGCAATCCTAAAAAGAAATTCAATTCTCCCATATTACTCATTTATAATTATTTTTTCATTAGATTTGAGAAATCATTACAAAGATTTTTATTAGTTGAACAAAAAATTACATCATCAACATATATTTGAACTAATAAAATATTAGAACAAAATGTTTTTTTAAAAAGTGTTTGGTCTACAAGACTAACAATAAAATCATTTTTCCAAAGAAAAGAACTTAATATTTCCTACCAAGCTCTAGGTGCTTGTTTAAGGCCATATGAAGCTTTAATAAGTTTAAAAAAAGAATCTGGTTTATGATAATTTTCAAAACCAGGATGTTTTTCAACATAGACTTCCTCCATTAAACTACCATTTAAAAACATAGATTTTACATCCATTTGATATAATTTAAAATTAATATTAGATTCATAGGCTAAAATAATTCTAATGGATTCTAATCTAGCTACGTGGACAAAGGTTTCATCATAATCTATACCGTCTTCATGATTGTATCCTTTAGCTACTAATCTAGCTCTGTTTATAGTTATTATTCCTTGACCATCCTGTTTGTTTCAAAAGACCCATTTAGTTCTTATAACTGGATAATTTAATGTCCTTTCAACTAACCTCCAAACTTCATTCCTATTAAATTGCTTTATATCTTTCTTCATTTCTAAAGTCCAACATTAATATTCTAAGGCTTATTCTATAGACTAAGGTTCTAATTTAGATAGAAAGGAAGTGAATTATACTAGGTTTCCTACACTTGTCCTAGCTCTAATTCCAATGTATAGGTCTCCTATAATAGTTTCTATGGGATGATTCTTTTGGGTTTTAGTCTGTCTAGGTAAGACACTAATTGGTTCAGTAGTTTCATGTTCTACTAAACTGGACTGATTAATTTTTTTTTCAAAACCATCATTCAGGTTTTCTAGTCTCATGTTTCATTAGAGTCAGTAATTTCCTCAGTTCGATCTTTCTATTAATTGAAAGGGTCTGTTTCCTCATACTTCACATGAATTGATTCTTCAACAATCCTTTACTTTTTATTCAATACTCTATATAATTTATAAGTAGTAGAATATCTTAAAAATATTCCTTCTTCATATTTTAGATCAAACATACCATGATTATCCTTGGTGTTCAGGATATAAATTTTTCATCCAAAAAAATAAAGTAATATACTTTAGGCTTTCTGATATTCTAAACTTCATAGGGCGACTTTTTGAAATTTTTTCTAATTAATACTCTATTAATTATATAGTTGGCTGTGCGTACAAATTCTTCCCATAAGTAGGTAGGTAGACTGTATTCATTTTGCATAGTCCTTGATATTTCTTGAATAGTTCTATTTCTTCTTTCAACAATTCCATTTTATTGAGGTGTTATTTGTGCAGAGTAGGTGTGTTTAATACCAATATTTGAGAAAAAGGAATTGAATTCCTGATTCTCAAATTCTTTACCATGATCAATTCTTAATGAAATTATTTAAGACCATTTACATTTTTAATAATTTTTCAAAAACTTTGAAAAATAGTGAACACTTCACTTTTGAGTTTTAGAAAATAATCCCATGTAAATATTGAATAATTATCAACTAAAACATAGACATATAATTTACCATCCAAACTATATATTCTGGTTGGTCCAAAGAAATCCATATTGATACGTTCTAAAGGTTTAGTTGTAGTAATATATTTAATTGATTTGAAGGAAGACTTGTGTTTTTTTTTCAATTTGACATGCATCAAAAAATCTACCACTATCAAATTTAAGACATGGAAAATCATAAATTAATTGCTTCTTAGATAATTTATGTAAATAATATATATTACAATGATCAAATATTCTATGCCAAATCCATGACTCATTTACCTTGGAAGTCAAACAATTCACTTTCTCTTTACACAAGGAATTTAAATCCAAAGTATAAACATTATTAGTTCTAGGTGCTTAAAATTTAAGCATCTGATCTTCAATTATAGAACAAGAATTGTTAGAGAAATCAACATAATATCCATTATCCCAAAGTTATGAAATAATTATTAGGTTTTGATTCAGACCTTGTACATTTAATAACTTATTGATTGAGATAGTTTTTGGATCACCAACAGTTCCAAGTCCAATTATCCTTTCTTTGGAATTATTGACCAAGGTAACTAGAACTCATCTATTTGAGTCAGTGTAATGAAGTATTCTGAGTTTCCAATTATGTTCCTTGGGCGCCCAATGTCTATGTACCATACAGATTTTATGGTTCTATGACATGTTTCATACAAAATCAATAGACAAGAGTTTTTTTGATACCCACATTATATTGGGTCTAGTAGTGTTAGCTAGATGAGTAATGGGAACCGAGATTTTTTTTTTTGTTTTTCCATAACTCGTATCATATATTTTACATAATATTTTTGAAACAAAACCCATTTTAATTCATCTTATCTGAGGATTTATTAAGTAAAATATTTTAGATATATGACCTTTCGTTCCACAATAATTACAAGTTACACTTTTTGAGTTAGGAAAAAAATAATTATTATAAATCTTGGTTTTTTCACCCTTACATAATATGCCAAATTTTTCCTTTTTGATTACATTATATTCAATAATTTCATTAAAAATATTTTCTCCTTTAGTAAAAAAGAGAGAACCACTTTTGTAAGTTTATACTTCATCTTGTAATGCATTGATCCTGATTTCATGATAAAAAATGTTTTCAGTTGATGTATTTAATTTTTCATTCAAATCCTGATATTGTTTGAGTAAAGTGTTTCTTTCTCCTAATACTACTTTGTGAATATTCTTTAAATATTTGCGCTTCTTTAGTAGGGAATCACATTTTTCCTCTAGCATTGTGAAATAGGCATATAACTTTTCATTTGAACAACTACCAGAATCAAAATTAGAGGAATAATAGGATTTTAACTCTTCTTATTCTTTATCCATAAATAACATGTTGACTTTTAGAATCTTTAGTTATTTTTCGTAATTAGCTTCTGAGGAGCTGTTGGAGGCTTTATATAAACTCCATGTTTCATTCATTGCTCTTTTCCCTTTTTTCTCACAGTCAACATTTTTCTGATATTTCTTTTATTGTATTTTTCTTTCTTCTTTCAATTAAGGAAAATCAGGTCTGATGTGTCCTAATATTTTTCATTCATAGAATAAATCTTCTCTTGATTCCTTATTATCCTTATTGTAAGGTTTTATAAAGCCTCTTTTTGTTTTTTTATAACTTTTTGAACTTTCTGGCTAATTGAGCAAGTTCAATTTCAGAATCTGAGGAGTCTGAATTCTTCTCCATTATTTCTTATTTTGGATTTCTACTTTGGCTCTAAGACATCACTTTCAATGTAGTGTTTTCTCTTTTCAAAATAAATTTTTTATCTTTAGCTTCTACTTTCATTTCTTATTCATACATCATTAGCTTCCCAATTAATTCTTTCATTGTCAAATTTTATATAGGAGATGATTTCTGAATTGAAGTTGATATTCCTTTACATTTCATGGGAAGTACTCTTAGTACTTTTAAGGCTTGATCAGGTTGACTGATAGGCTCAACCAAGGATATAACATTATTAACAATTTTGGTCAGCCATCTATTCATATGTGTAATTATTTCTCCCTCAAACAATATGAAAGTATCAAATTTTAATTTCGTTATTGCATGTCTCATTTTTCTAACATTGTCAGTACCTTCGTAGGCTTCTAT
Organism: Viscum album; assembly: GCA_963277665.1. Classification (NCBI taxonomy): domain Eukaryota; kingdom Viridiplantae; phylum Streptophyta; class Magnoliopsida; order Santalales; family Viscaceae; genus Viscum; species Viscum album. The sequence goes on along the minus strand of OY728119.1, from coordinate 1,002,801,933 downwards.
AATCATTTTCCACATCTCATAGGCTGTTGGGCATTGTGATACACAGTTGAATTAGTCTATTCAAAGACCAATAATAATAGCATTCATTTCTTTTGAATTAATATCATAATATGATTCAATAGCTGCATCCCAAGTGTTTGTTTTCTCAGGAATATTGTAAGAAGATAGGATTTTTAATAGAATTTGTATCCGAGATTCTTTAGATATATAATCAACCTTGAATTCCAGGATTAATAGTTTTTACCACTGAAATATGGAGCACATACCATTGACATTACTTATCTAGGATCAATCATTTCCATCTTCATTGTACAAATATTATACACTTCATCTTGCTATATCATTGTCCAAAAATATCACCTTTGATAACAATTTTTAGGTCAAAATATAAAAAATCAAAACAAGGGTGGGGGGTGGGGGGTGAATTGTGTATTTTAAAATTAGCTTCCAAAATTCATATGTTTGAATCCCTCTAAAAATTAAAAATAATTTTAGTGTTGTTCTTCTGTATGAAAAAGTGAAACAGATTTGCAGAAGTAAAGAACACAACTTTTTATGGTAGTTCAGGGCACAAAGATCACCTATTCCACTCCACCAATCACTCTCTCTGTGAGCTTAGTGATTTCGCAAGAACAAGACCTCTTATAACATGACCTTCAATCCAAAACTAAGTGTAGGAAGTTGAAACATTTACAAATAAGACTAAAACAAAAAATTCTTATAGTTATATAACAGAGAACCAATATCCACAGCTTCAAACGAGAATCTGATACTCCACCACAATTGAGTTCGAGCAGTCGAAACTCCAATCAATAGGAATTGATTTATAAAATAGTATGGTTGATATTCACAGTTGCAGTAGTATGCAACTAACAATTGATGAATCGTTTTCTTCATAAAGGAATTTCTTCGTGAAAGAGAAGTCTGAAGATATCCTTATTTCACATTGATCTTCAATAAAATAGAAACTTTTTGAATGAAAAATGATGTTATGAATGACTAGTACTATGAATGATTCTCCTCTTTTATAGATGATTGAGATTTGATCAACTATAATAGTATCACATTAAAAAGAAATTTTATCAGTATCAACAACTATTTTCACATATATATATACTTAATTTTTCTCGGCTCTATAAATAATATATAGAGCTGATGATTTCCTTTGATATTTATCGATCCGAAATTCTTTCCTGATTAATCACGGGAAATCAAATATTAAAAAAAAATTCTATTACGAATCGAAGTGGTTCTCTGAGAAAAAATGTTCTTCGAAACATTTCTTAACGATCTTTGAATCAATAATTAACTCTGATTAAATCATTCCAGCTGATTTTAACAAGCAATGTGGCATCACAGATAACTATTGTTGTGAACACAATGTAGGGTTAAGCTACGTAGCATAGGCTTCTATTACCAACACAGGGTTCACTAACCATACATTAATTTTTGTAACGTAGGGATGACATGTAACATTCATCATCCATATGTTCATCTGCGTAACGTAGGAATGTCATATATAATTTATCTTCCAAACCTTCATCTTCTTAACATAGGGAGGTCACGTAGGGTTGACAAACCAAAATTTTTTACATTTCCTAAATGTAATGTTTTTTGAACACTATTTCCGGATTCCAACGTAGGGTTTTTGATCCATACGTGATATTCTTAGCATAGTGTAGCGATAATGATCCATACATGCATTGTTCATAGAAACATAACATAGGTTTAAAAAACTTGTTTCCAGAGTAATTCCCGTAATGTTAGAGTTCCTTTGATTTGAAAAAAATTCATGAAAAACATACTCATAAAAAAATCATTATCAAACAAACAAGGGTATTTGTGAGAATCAAAATAATCATTGATTATAGAGTATTTTTGTGAAAATACATACCCAACATGGATAAGGACTAACCCTTACAAGAAATTAGATGATCATTTATCTTAATAGAAACATCAATAATGTATGAAAAATTATATATTACATGGAATATAATAATTCTCAAGAAAATTAAAGGAATATTTCTTTTATTGATATTAAAATTCATCTCATTGAGAGTCATCCTTTAATTATTAATTATTTTGATGAATAAAACAATATATTTTCCAGCTGTTGATCTAAATAGATATGACTCCCTTGTTTTATAGAATTCCCTTAAGGAATTGGTATTTCTAAAACCCCCTTGATTGAAGATAATCAGGCCATCAACATAAATAGATGATATGAGTCTTCTTAAACCATCCCAATCTACATAGGGCTATATATGGCCTACTCAATAAAATTGAGATTGGATCTACTAAGTTAGTCCTTGATATTTCAATAGATGATAATATATAAAGTAAAATGCTTCCCGACACCAAAAAAGTAAGATAAATAGCCTTCTAGGATACCATTAACAAGAATAGAAAACTTGATAGATTCTAATAAATGTATCAATTTTTAAACAAAAATATCCTTAAAGCTAGTCCCGAGTAGTACTTCAAACATGAAATCCGAGTTTATGGTGTAAAAATAATTCATGAAATAAAAATTGAGATAAGTAATAACATTTTCTCTTTGTATATTAAATAAATTTATAAAATAAAAATATTTGTTAAAAAATATAATATTTTCATACAATTGGTAAAACTAAACTGGTAGTCTGAGACCACGGTGGAAATAACAAGGGAGAGTTTTATGGATAGATTTTTTATAATAAATTTTTAAGAAATATTAGATAATGAAAAAATGAACATGTGAAGGGAATCTACAGACTCAACCATAGGTAGGAGGAAAAGAAAAATTTATTCGATTCTTTCACGGATAATTCCATTTCTAAAGAATACATAAATTACATTTTTGGGACCATTATGCACTAGGTATCAAAATTCAAAAATTAATAGGTTAGAAAAACCATCTGGTCTAAGGGAACAAGAAGAATTAAGAGAAAATACTTTAAAATTAACCTTTTATAGATCAATAAATTTATTGACCATACTATTTCTATTTTTAAAAATAACCATTGTAATGACATTCATCATGATACATATATTCACAATTGGATTCTCCTTAAAATATTTTTTTAGTATCCCATAATGTACTCCCTTATTTACTTATCTTTAAATATAACAACATCAAAATTCTTCAAAAAGATAATGGGATTGATATATTTTCTAAATTTCCTGATATTATTTATGAAATTGGTGTTCCTATCCCCCATAATGATCCATTTATCTTAAAAAATTTACTTAACGATATAATCCTTAGTATCTATATTTTCATTCAGTTGGGTGGTTAGGTCAAATTATTTATTAAAAATTTAGTTTTCAATAAAAATTATTATGAATATTTTTTATATCTTTCAGTTAATTTTGTAGATCATCACCCTACACATCAATTTTAATCATTGTATCTATATTCGAGATTTTATCTTGCTCTCTTGAATCAACAGTTTTGGAACTCAATCTTAAAGTTTGTTAGAAAAAATATTACCAGACCATGTTTATCCTATAAATAGGATTCTTGATCCTAGAATTTTTGAATCAAAATGGTAAGGGGATCCTTTAATTATAATTATATAAAGCAGCAAGGATAGAGTGATGACTTGAGTTGATCTTCCATAGAGTTGTATATTGTACATTAACCAATTATTCAAGAGTTTGAAAGTTGATAAGGATTCTTTTAAGCTTACCGACACTGACCATATTCACTAATTTTCTATACAAGGTATATTTTTTCTAGGAAAATAAAATCCTAGAAAATATTGAGTGTCTATACACTCCTAATATTATTTAATGGAAATAGATAAATCTATTTCACCAGTCCTTTTATGCATGGTCAAAATGATATTGAATTCCTTGATGAGTATCCAAGAGACCTGAATAGTAGGTTTTAGGTTCAAAACATCTATCCAATATGATCTATTTACATGATAAAATTTTAATGAATAAATGAAATAATAGTATAAGGGGTTTCCTTAAAAAATAAATTTACTATTTGATATCTAATGATAGATATAAATGACATTAAAGTTATTCACTTTAGTAGACACAAGAACCCACAGAGTTTAGATAATTCATGTGTGTTGATTAATCCCCATTGTGTCATTTACAAAATCTATGAAATTCAATCCTTTAAATCATAAAAATAATTTAATATAGATAATAATATTGTAATATTGGTAACTAAAACTATACATGTCACATGAAAAAAATATATTTTGTAGTTAAACATAAATTAAATATTTAAAATACTAGTTATTAATTAGATAATCACATAAAAAACATAGATAACTGAATAGAAATCTATTAGATAATCATAACACACATCGAGAAGTAATGATAAGAATTTTTATGTTTTGGGCCAATACCTAGACATGAACGGTCATCCTATACGATAATTGGGATAGTGCACACTAATTGCACAACACAAAAAATATATCAATAATTTTAGATCCCTAATATTTTATTCCATATTTGATATGAAAATTAAAATATATCTAAAAATAGAAAAATGGGGTGAGAGAATCCACCCATGGAAAACTCAATAGGTCACCTTCTCCAGTCATTATAAAATCACTACCTACTCTAAGATGTGAATACCCCCTTTTAGATAAACCTCAACCTCTTGAAGGTTTTCTAGACTAGGACTGAATGAATGATTGTGAATTTCCCACCTCTAAAAAATACAGAGGCTAGTAAAATTGTTAAGCATATATACTATTGAAGTTATACAATTGTATCAAGTCTTGATAGCTGTTATTGTATAAGAAATTCAAAAGGGAAATATGATCCTCTAAATATCCATTAAAATATAACACCAAATATTGAATTATATACTCATCGATCTTGAACATCCATTCCAAATACCTTTTTTATTTTCTTGTGATAAGATATAATAAGATTCATCTAACTTCCCCCTAAAACACTTTTATGAAATGAGACATGAAGCATGTATCTCTACTTGATAAGATGCTAATTAGATTGAAATTCAACATATTGAATTCCCATCTCATCCATTAATAAAGTCTCTCATATAATCAGGAAATATAATACCTTCATCATCCAGTATACTACAACACAAACCAATTCATGAAACTAGAATGATCTTAAAATCACCATAATGAAGTCCATTATAACCTCATCAAATATCCTAGTGGGTACTTAAATCATAGAGATCAATCGTTCCAGAATATAGAGATATTTATTTACCACTTGATAACTGAGGAATTGTGACACAAAGCCAAAGATATCTATCCTTATGTCTAAAAACCAAAAACTGGAAACTGATATGATTCTACATCTTCTTAAACCATGGATGATCTTCCCTTCAGGTGGTGTTACAGTCCTTTATAAAATTCTCTCTATGAAAATTAAAAATTACCACTGTACCATACATATTGAGTGCCCTATACTAATCCTGATCCCAATATGGAATGGTGACCCACTCAAAGTTCCTATCTTCTATCATAAATCCATTTGAGTCGAATTCTTGGTGGTTATTCACTTAAACCAAAAAATGAGGAATGAATATAAATTGGTGAAAAAATTCACAATCCCTTGATACTTAGTCATATATAAGTATCATTCAAAGAAAAGGATTATCAAGCACTATTACTCACTAGATTCCAAATCCATCATATCCAAGGTATTTCAATGAAGGTAATAATCAACAAAATTACCCTTCTATAAGGTATTTCCATCTAAATATCAAATATATAGAGGCACTCCACATAGAATCTCTATCACATATTCAAATCTTAGTGTGAGAAAATATACCAAAATTTATCATGATTCATGTAGAATATAAATATTTCTACCAAAGAGATATTGGTTCCAAAACATTAAAATATAAACCAAAACAATTATCTCCAAATAATATTTGGGGTATTTCAGATCATGTGGTCTCAACTGAAGCGAGTCATAACATACTAACCTATCATATTATTTTCAATTAAACTACCAAAAAGTGTTATATTCCTCAAAATAGGTAATATATCCCTTTTCGAGTTTAGGAAAAGATTAGAATTGACATCAATGTGAGCGTCTGCTTTAACTTTTGAAATGTGTTTTCACACATACTGGTCCACTTTAATTTCAAAAATTTCTTATTGAGGCTATTTATTGATTATTAGAAATAACAAATATATATTTTATAGTAATTATAAAATATTACTAAAATCATAATCTCAAATATGTTCTTGGGAAGAAAACTATATGTCACTTTATTAACCTTCCTTTGGTCATTAAAAATACCATCCACATATATGACATAAATAAATAAAATCTCTAAAATCTAAAAATGCACCAAAAGATATTAGAAAAAAATAATGCATCCAAAATATACTAAAAAATTCTCAATACAATCCCCATAAAGCTTCTAATTATATTAATATACATAAATATCAAAAAAAATATATAATGAAGGAGTCATGGTGGTGGTGGAATATCGAGTTCATGAGATCCATGAACACCACCAAGAAATTCACTATGCTGGATAAAATTACTATAATATTATATAACATATACATATATAAAATACAATCTTTAGTTTAAAATCCATCATCAATCAAATCTAATGATATCCTAATCATTGATCAATCAAGGAGAAACACATATCTCCCCTCAACTAATTAAAAAATATTTTACCCATGGAAGTGGCTACTTATTCCTAATTGTAACCTAATTGACCTTTTTATTGTCCACACATAGACTCAATATATATTAATGTTTATAATAAATGAATTATAGGGAAATCATTCATCTCAGGGTTCTCAAGTTTAATCTTTATCTTACTATAATCAATTGGTGGTAATTGATATGAGGGTATCAATATTGTCAGAACACTTGGAATAAGAGAAATCATTAAATCTGTCTCCCTTTTAGGAGAAATAATTGGGAAATTAATTGAAAAAAATCTATAAATGTTGTACTAATATAAGAAAAATAGGTGACACCCTCACCAGATCATCATCAAAGAGAATACTATATATATTGGTAGTGAAAATAGATAACTTCCCAATATCATATCTAACCCTACCACATGAAAATCCCAATATCAAGTGAATGTATACTCATATTCTTATAGAGAATTAAAATACCCTTTCCTTTAGTATCAATTAATGAATCCAGAAAATATAATTGTCCAATACATTAAAAATATAATGGTGAAGTGAGATATTTATATTGTATATAAATATCATATGTTACCATATCCAACAACCACTATGACATAGTTGATCTATCTTGTAAACTGATCACGCCTCTGAACTAGAGGTGTATCCAATATTAATAACCCTGTATAATACTTTTTCACATATCATAAATAAGTCACTATATGCGGTAAGAAAAAATAATGGGTGTCCATTCTATCGAACAAGGCATCTGATAATATCGAGGTGATAAGAATTTTTCCATTAAAAATCAATGATCCCTTACCAGTATCAATAGGGAAATGATCCCTCATAATAATTAATCATATATCTTACCCATGACTATACCTATAGGATAATTGACTTACCTAAGGTACTAATCCCTAATTCATCTGAATCTAATTAAATAGGGATATTAATTTATGTTATGACCCTAATATTCTCGAATATTCCTTTGTATTTATTTTTAGTTATCAACCACACCAAGATATGTACACATATTTATGAACAAAACCTCATTGTATAATATATTGATACACCCTCCATTATCTATATGACCCTTCTTAACTATGAGGGCCTTTAAAAAAATCAATGAACAAGATTTTAGAAAAAAATACTCACTTGTTTCTAAAATATGGTCACTATATTATCCCAAACATGTGCTCTTTTTGGGACAAATTCCAAAATAAAATCAATGTGAGTTGAAGAAACATTATGAAATGGGTATCGTAGTCAGTTATTGAGAGACCAATTTAGTATATAATTATAAAATAATATTCTATATCAATCATGAGAGTCTCTAGAAATAAATCATTAAATATTATAACATGGAATAACTATTATATTATACCGACATATATACTTTTGTAAAATATAACACCACATTATTTACTAACTAGCCGTGACATCATAAAATAAACTATATTTTTTTCATTTATCCTCACAGATTTTAACAAACTCAAAGAATATTTGAATTTTATTGATTCATTTTCTATGCATCTAGGGCCTCCATTACCTTGGAAGATAGGGAGATATTACAACTGAAAGTCCCTAGTGAATTCTACCATGGCGGGCTCAACATGATGTAATCCTTTATTTCTTAGCGATACTCACTGGTAAAAAATAATTTAAAGAGGACCAACTCCATATATTATAAGGAAAGTCTAAGGATGATACATATAAAAACCAACCTTTATAGATGAGAGTATTTTATGGGAAAAAATAACCCATACCCAGTACTTATAAATAGGTTATTATCAAAGAAACATAATTGAAAAATTGAAATTTAGTGATTTAAATTTTTTTAAATCAATTTTGAATTTAAAAATATTAAATTGAGAGTAGGGATGCACTAATATAACATCCTTAACCAACCATAGGACACACCATTATAAATTTCTAATTTGACATTTTATTTAAGTCAAAATTATCCAAAGAAACAATTACTAATACATATCCCTAAAAACAACATAGAACAATAATATACCAACTATCCTAGGTTTGAGTTTACATCATATATACTTGTATATATCACAATTATTTTAATACAGTAATAATAGAGTGAACCTTGAATATATGTTTTAATTAAATAGAATTAAATACACAATTTATTCAGTAAATCATCATATAAGTAATTTGAATCTCCTAAGACATGTACTTCTAAATATAGTAAAATAAACAAAATGTTTCATACATAACATGAAATATAACCAACTTTTGGAGTCATAAGTCTTGTTTCATTAGTGAATAGGTATAAAATAAATCAAAAACCTATACTTATATTATATAATTTAATTAAATCCTAACTTAAAGACCGATTTTGAACCAATTTAAATATCATTAACACTTATGATCACCCAGAGAAATTGTGAAACATAAGAATGAGTGTGATTAATTATTTTATAAAGGTTAAAAAAATTTAAATGAGACATAAGGAATTTTTCAATAAATTATATACTAGTGAGATACATGATCATTAGTGAAATGGGATGATTATTTTTTGGGAACAAACTGACTATAATCTCCCAGTGAGGGGGAGGGGATGAATAATGGTGCCCACAAATTGAAAATTTTATATTATTTTAGTTTCATTGGATATAAAATATCTTATATTTAACTCTTCCAATTATCAGGGTGTATTTTTCCATCTCTTATCTATCCATAACCCTATCATTATATGATCTCTTACTTCATGATGTAGAGACTAGATTCATTTTTCTAAACATCCTAGAACTTAAATTTCAAATAATTACTTATTTCTTTATGGTGTATACATCACAATACAATCCATTGATATGATCACATTCTATATCATATCAATCCCCACAAATTTTATGGTGTGAACTTCATCCATGGAATAGAAATATATAAATTGGTAAAACAATTAAAACACAAAGTCCTCTAAATTAAATGGACATATATTCTATGGCATAGATAACTATTATGTATTACTTTCAATTTTGGAGTAACTAAATTATCTCATGTATTCTCTTCATGGTGTGGCCATCCATTCATCAATGTGAATTATTATAGAATAAATATTATGTATTATTTTAAAATTTAACACTTTTTTGTTTATCTAAAATACAAGATCCTACATACTATAAAAACTACACATATGTAAAAACCTTAGGTTTGACACTTTTCCATTTGTATATAAATTCACTCATCGAATTATCCTTGTGATCACAACATGATATAACTTCATGCCTCAAATTCTTTTACAAATTTCAATATTATTTCAAGACTACTCTTTCATATGCAATTAGCTTAATTTATTTTTTAATTTTCTATTAAATTCCCTCAATACATGACTACATACCCCACAATGTGAATTTATTTAAATACAAAAATATTTTACCTGAATTTTCCAAATTCCTTAATGAAAACTCTTACTTATTATAAAACCATTTGAAGATATTATAATTTTATTAAATACATCATAACTTCCATTGATGTTAGATTCAACAATCCTCATGATCCTTCTTCTAAAGCCCTGATATATGAAGCTACCAAGGTATTTCTTCTATAAGAAATATAATATCGGAAACATTATGGATACGAAGCATAATCTTAGTCAAACCATCCATTGTTATAAACCTTTAATGATTATAAAAAATTCAATAGATAACCTAATGGTTTCAATAATACACCTTTAAAGTTTTTTTGATTTTTTATCAATCCCACTCCCCCTTTTAAGTAAAAATTCATAAAAATAAAATATGGATTTATAGTGCATTATTATCACTCCCACATCATCAATAAATTAAAAGGGTCTTTACACTTCCTGTTTTTTATTTTTTATATTCTCCCCCATTATTAATAAGATATGGACATATCTTTTGATACTTACTCCCCCTTTGTTAATTAATTTTATTGATAATCCTTATTTAAAGATCCTATCTTTTTCTAGGTACATACCCCTTTGAGTTCTTCATTTCAACCTTAATGACCCAATAATGTTTAGAGACAAAGATCCTTTGTGTGAAAAAATGACCTAAATATTAGGGATATATGCTTGTTTTAATTAATGGAGTCTGGATATAAACCTTGAAATGAGTTTATGAGGATTTTCCATGATTTGGAAGACTTTTTAGTTGGTTTGGGTCCTTTTTTTAGAAAATGGGATGAAAACATTCTTTTGATAGGTTACATGCAGTGTACATATTACATATCATGTAACTTCCACCAAAAACACATCATGAAATAATGTAGGGTGTGAAATGGTTACACATCATGTAAACTATTCACATTATTTAATAGTTGATCAAGATAAATATTAAACCACGGTTAACAGTTTTTCAACATATCCATCGAAAAATAAAAACATGACATGTAAAAGAATTACATGTAGAGTAATATCCAAACCAATAGTTTTATGCAACTTAGTGGATGATATTATTCTCATTACTTTAGTGCAGCTTCCTCCTATTAACCTAGGAAGGTTCTATAGATGATTTTAGAAGCCTTTCCTCCATTTTAGACCTCCTGTTTGTGCGATCTATCCCTGGCAAGTCATTGGTGTTGGTTTTCCCTTCCATTTACATTGTTCTCTATTAGTGAGGTGGAATATATGGACTGATCTTGATTATGATCATGACCTTGGATGTATTAAGTTCTTCTTAGGATCTTATGTACCTTTTTCCTTGTTGGTGTTACCACTTATATGTCCTTTGTTAATCACAGGTTAAAGGTAGTGGGTCTAAAACTTTACCCTATGGCCTATTTAATTCAAATTATGTATAATTTTTTAATTAAACCAATATAATAGGCACGTAAATTAATTAAATGATTAATTGGATTTAGTTATTGGAATCCATTTAGTTCCAATTGTTCGTGAATTGGATTATGGATAATGTTCATGTGAGATAACTATTGATTATAAATGAATTGACTAATGGATTGAAGTGTGTTTAGCATGGCATGAGTTTTGGGTGATTTATTATATAGATTCACGTAAGATTGGAATATTTTTGGTTCATGACATAATGATAAACAAAATGGGTATTTAAAATATAAATGTTAATTTCCATAATTAACTATTAATCCTTATGATGTGATATTGTGACATCCTTATGGTTATGACTAGTTGTGTGAAATATTCTAATGCTTATATAGATGGATTTTCTTAGTGATTGATGATATAATGCTTTTATTTCATGATATGTCTAGTGAAAAATGTTGAAATTCAAATATACATGGCTTGTCCCTAATACATCCTAAAATTATTACATACTGGGACTGTCACTAATTTATTAATGAAATGATTATATACCAAGATGATACTTGATACATGATTTAATTCTTATACACTATTCTCATCGATGATTTATTTTTGAAATGATTATATAGCGGGATTGACCCAAAATTGTCTGATTTTTACCATGGACATATGGTTATGGTTAGCATGGATATGAGACATTCACAAAGACATTATGACATGCTGCTAAAGGTAGTTATGTTATAACACGGTTGTCTGGTAAGGGTTGGAATGGTCATGAGACATTCTTAGAGATATTCTAGTATGGTGCCGAAGTAGGTTAATGTGGTATTGATTTAACTATATAATTAAATAATACACATTTTTATTTAATTGTTGAATACACTTTTTATCATACTGGTCATGTTTAGACAGGGTGTTTTATACCTACTGAGTTACACTCACACCCTGTTTGGGTTGTTGTTTGGTATCCGAGTAGATTACATGTATGAATGTTTAGATAAGGGCAAGATACCTTGCTGTTGATTGTTGTTTTCTAGATGTGATGTAGTTTGGAGAAGAAAACAACATGGGGATTGGAAATAATTAATTTTGAGTCATTATTTTAGTCTTTTATTTTTATTAATTATTTCATGAAATTTAGTTATATTTCAACCTATCATTAAATTATTCCAATGATATTTATGGACTATTTAGTTGGGTTTTATTGGTTGGAATTTCTGCTATGTTGTATTGTTTCCATTATTTACACTACTATGACATTTATTGAGATATGATTATTCCACTATATTATAATTATTTAACCAGGGGGTATAGTATCCCAAATATACTTATCACACACCTGTTGTTAGTCATCATCATCTGGTATATATGGAGTCACACTTGTGGTCTCGTAATATACCTATTTCATCCACTTGAGAGAGTTCAAGATCAGGGTATGTTAAAAAGTGGTGTCATAGGAAAAAAAATTTATTTTCAATTTATTTTCTATTTTGGAATGGTATAAAGGATACTAGGATGTGTCAATACTTGGTTAAAATCCTGTGCGTGATAGTATCTAACCCATGTACAAGGGAAAACCTGAGTGCCCTGGGATGGATTTTTGTTTATACTATTGGATTATTATAGTTGATGTTATTTCACATAGGGTGATTCACATATTGTGGGAGGTTATTATTTTTATATTTTATGGTTTCTTCATATTTATATTCATGGCCCAGTATGGTGTGAGATGAGTATTCATGTATCATGATAGAAGATAGGGATATATATTGACATGCATTGTTCCTAACATGGACATATTTATTTCATTTGATATATAATTTCCTTTATAGATCATGATACTAGATAGCTATTATAATTTAGAAATGAATTAAATTAACTAATATGTTATGCTAAAAAACATGTAATAAATGTTCAGACAGATAGAGATTTAGTTGTTCTCTTTTATTTTCACGTATTGAGGTTGTACTTGTTTTTATAGACAGTGTTTTAAGGAGTGTGTTTTATTTGTAGAGAAAATGAATCATCATCATATTTAACTTTAGATCCAGGAGGGTGGAAACCATCATTATATTTAAAAAACTGATCTAGAGCTTCCTGTAACACCTGAGGATCAAATGAATGTTCATCCTCATGATAACTACTCGAGGGTCAGGCAATCCATGGAAATGGAGTTTGTTCACGATGTTTCTTCAATTTTTAAGTAGTTGAGAGAGTTCTATCCCCATAATCAACCTAATTTCATTTGGGAGGGAGGAACCTAGGTATATGAGTTCTGTATTGAGTTAGTTCATAGGATCTTCAATCATCTCGAGATGCTTGTAGATTGGAGGGTGATGATTTCTACATATATACTTCATGGACTAGACAAGCATTGGTTGGATATTCTAGAAAAATATGGGAAAAGGATGAGTTATCCTGGAAGGAATTTTAGATGAATCTCCTAATAAATTTATATCCAAATATGTTGAGGGATGTGAAGGCTTGTGAGTACATGAATTTGACAAAGGAGGGCATGTCAGTACTGGACTAACATAAATGTTTCATCAACTTGTAGTGCTTTTCACCATATTTTTCTAGTGGTGATATCTCCAGATCAGGGTTTTTTCATGATGGTATCCACTATGAGATTAGGTAGTAGGTGAACATGTTACTTTTAAGGATTTTACAGATGTGAGGAATCAAACACTCATCAAGAAATGGAATCAGAGAAAGACCCTGAATAGTAGCTAGGTTGTTTTAGCATGGTAAACTGGGAACACTTCTTATAGTAGAAAGAATTATCGCAATGTCTATTTTATTTAATCCAACATTGGTTAGAGAAGTTAGGGAAATGAGAAACCATCTCAGGATTGTGCTCCATTATAGTGATATCAATGTGGAAAGATGGGTCACAAATGAACTTATTGTCCAAAACCCAATTTGGAGTGTCATTCTTTTGGAATAATGAGCCACCCAAAAAGGATTTATAGAGTCAAGTATTATCATAGAAATGGAAGGGGATGAAGGAAGGAACAAAAATATTTGAAGTAATCTACTACTCCACATCACGTAGGCAGTTGGAGTTCCACATGACATCTAGGTAAGGCAGGGGATATGGCAGGCCAGTGTAGGAGAGATGGTACCAAGTGGGGGAATAGCTTAGAAGAGTTTGGTTGGAGTCTAGGGAAGAGGGGATGATCACTTTCACATTATATAGACTACTACATCTATTGAAAATGTATGGAATTATATCATAAGAGTTACGATTCTTATAACATCTACCATTTCTTTTATTTTTTTTGATATAAGAACATCACATTCCTTCATATTTTCACCTTTTCCAAATATTTTGGGATATATTTTGAAAATATTCTGTGGTTTTTGTCCATTGATACAATACTGGGTGTATGATTATAGAATATCAAAAGGTTCAAGGTGTGTTCTTTAGAGATTGGTGGTTACTATTTTTTTGGAACCATTTGTGCTTGAAATGACAGGCTTTAATTTTATTCTTGGTATGGATTTTCTAGTTCCATATCATGAAAATATAGAGAGTTACTAGTGGAGAGTTACCTTTCCATATTTATAAGGAGATATATATTCTCACAAGGGTGAGTGGGATCTTTTGGATGATTATTCATGACCAATATAACACCGATTAGATTATTTCATGGACCAGATAACTAATCTTTCTCTAGATGATAGTGCAATGAAACATGATTATTTTCCTCTTATGGTAGACCATTATCCATATGTTTTTCTGGATGAGTAATATAACTTACCACTAGAGCGATAAAACGAGTTTAAGATCGAGTTGGTTCCTACCTTATTAAATAGAACCAATAGAGCTTCATGAGTTGAATGTTTAGTCAGAGGATCTAGATGCTAAAGGTTTCATACATATTAGTACATCTCCTTGGGGTTATACAGTTATCTTCACCAAGAATCCTAATTGGACTTTGTGATTTTGTGTAGATTATTAGAAATTTTACTAGATGATGAATAAGAACTAGTATCCCCATCCTTGTATCAATGATCTATTTGATCATTTGAGAGGTAATCATATATTCTCCAAGATCAATTTGATATCAGGATACCAAGTTGAGGGTGATACTATTGGACATACCTCAGACTGATTTTAAGAGTTGGTATGACTTGTATGAATTCATTTTGATTCCATTTGGTTGGACTAATGCACCACTGTTATTCATATCCATGATGAATTAGATCTTTCATCCTTTACTGGATCAGTTTGTGGTGTTTTTTGTTCATAAAATATTAGTTTACTCCCAGTCAGTAGAGGACTAGGACAAACATATTAATATCATGCTTATTACATTTAGATAGCATCAAATTTATTCTATGTAAACCAAATGTAGTTTTTGGATTAATAAAGTTCACTTATTGGGGTATGTCATCATAGAGGCTAGAGTGTATGTGGACCTAGATAAAATAAAAATTGTGGTATCATGGGATAATAACAAGAATATCTATGAAATTATTAGTTTTTAGGGTTTAACATGTTATTATTGAATATTTATCTAGGAATTCTCCAACATGGAATCTCCAATTCCAATTCTCACCAATTAGGGTGTGAAGTTTTTTGGGTCTAATGCTTATGAGAAATCTATTTAGGGTATTAAATTTAGGATGAAATAAGAACATATCCTCGCTTTACCTATACTAGTTAAAGCATATACTATGTATTGTTACACTTCTAGAGTTAGACTCAGAGAAATTCAAAAGTAGGATGATCGAGTAGATTCTTATGAATCCTGACAACAAAGACCACATAAGGGGAATTATCCAACTCAAGATTTAGAGTTAACAGTATTAGATAGTTCCCTGAGATGTTAGAGCAATTATCTCACAGGTTAGAGGATTTTGGTATAAACTGACCACATGATCCTAAGGTACGTATTTTCTTAGCAGGATCTAAACCTTCAGCAGAGTAGGTGGGTCGAGTATATGTAGTCCTTCTAATTTGAGTTGTCATATACACCAGGAAAGTGAAACATTATTTCTGATAATTTGATCCGAAAAATATAGAAAGAGGTAGTGAGAGAGTCTTACGACGAGTGGTAGATGATTTCACCCTTTGTATACATCCATCTAGAAGTTTATGAGTCTCAGAAATGGGTAGATTTTAGATACATATATATTATAAGAATAATTTAGGATAGGATTAAGGTAGTGTGGTTATCTGATCATAAGGGATTAGTTACTAGAGATGGATTATATACTGGGGTGACACCATCTGGATTGTCTCTTAGAAGTGCCAATACTTTGATTTTCCATGGTTGAGTATGGGTTCCTACAGGCTTGCATGAGGAGTTCAAGAGATTGTTTCATGCTTCTATATGGGTGATTCATATTGGTTTGGGAAAGATGTATCATGATATCCATATGTATTACTATTATTTAAGAATGAAGAAGGAGGTAGTAGGCTTTGTGGTGAGGTATTCCACATGTGAGCTAGTGAAAGCTGAGCATTAGAGGCCAACTGGATTTTGTATCCTTTTCCCAATTTTGAGTGGAAAAGGGATGATGAAACTATTGATTTTGGGACATGATTAACTTGGAAAACCCATATGAATGATGCAGTATAGGTGATCGTGCATAAATTTATGAATGTATCTAATTTTTTTTCCTATTAGGGAGACCTTTATTGTTGTTGATCTGGGTTGTCTTTAAATACGTTAGGTAGTTTGGATGCATGGTGTTTTGAGGAGAATCATGTATTATTGAGATCATCATTTCACATTAGGAGTTTGGATGGGTATTTAGAAGGATTTGGGATTATAGGTTATTTTGAGTATGACCTATCATCCATTGACTAATGATAAATCTCAGTGGACAACTCGGGTTTCGGAGGATATGTTATGATTGTGGGTTTTGGATTTAGATGTTTTATAAGAGAACCATATGGAACTCATGGAGTTTTCTTATAATAATAGCTTTTGGGATTTAATCCAGATGGATCCGTTCAGGGCCTTATATAAAAATCCATGCCATTCACCCCCTTTTTGGTTACAGGTAGGTGAGTTAATACCTGTTGGGCCTCGTCTCATGTAGGATACATTTGAGTAGGTTTATTTGATCATGAGGTAGTTGGGAAAAACACATAGCTGGAATAAATCATATGTTGACAATCATATATAACCTCTTTATTTTGAGGTTAGTCATCATGTTTTCTTCAGGTGCCTCATAGGTTGGGGAAACACTATATTAAGAAATAGGGAAACTTAGCGCCCATGTTATTTAGGCCGTTTGAGATAGTCGATAGGTTTAGTCCAGTGGCGTACTGATTAGCCCTTCCACAGTACTACAATTCAATGAATGATGTGTTCAACATGTCACATATTTAATGATATCACTATAACCATTATCATACAGTATACATAAAGGATTTCAAGATTAGTTATGTTGTGTCCTTTGAGGATAATTCAATATAGATTTTAAATTTTGTTGAGAACTATCTCTAGTGTAGGACTGTACCTAGATTTCTAGTGTCGTGGTAGCATGGGTGTCTTTAGGAGGATACGTAGGAGAGGGAGTTTGATATATGATCACAATTGGAAGAATTTTTCACCAATTCCCAATAATTATTCTTCGATTATATCAGGGATGAGCTATCATTTGATAGGGAGGTTGTAAGATCCAATCTTTTTCCTGGTATACCCCTATTTGTGTTTTTTGTTTTAGCCTTGGTGGATGAGTCTTTTTTATAGACCACGCTCCTTTGTGAAAAAAGACCTTATTTTTAGGGTTGTATGTTTTTTTGGATTAATATAGTTTTGGTATAATCATGTGAAATGTTTTTATGGGGGATTTCCATGATTTTGAAGGCCTTGAAGGTCGTTTTGGACCTTTTTGTGGAAAGTGGGATGCAAACTATCTACTGGGTGATTACACGCCATGTACATCTTACAAAACATGTATCTTCCACTAAAGAAATGTTATGAATTAGTACATGGTGTGAAAAGGTTACACATTTTATGAACCATTCACATTGTGTAATTGTTGATCAGGATAAATATTCAACCTAGGTGACTGGATTTTCTGCATATCCCTCTCAAAATAAATACATGATTTGTAAAAGAGTTACATGCTATTAAATATCCTGACCAACGATTTTAAGTAGCATTGTGCATGATATTATTCACCGTTCTTCAGTGTAGCTTCCTCCTCTCAAACAAGGATGGTTCTCCAAATGATTTTGGAATCAATTCATCCATTCCTGATGTCCCATTTGTGAAATCGATTCTTGAAAAGTCATTGAATTTGGGTTTCCCTTCCTCTTCCATTATAATCCATTAGGGAGGTGGAATAATTGGATGGATTTGGGTTTTTATATTGACATAGGTTGTTTTAGTTTTATCTTTCGATCTTATGAATATTTTAATTTATCAGGGTTACCCCTTGGAATTGATGCCTTAGTCATTGGTTAATGTTAGGGGGTCAAAACCATAACATTTTGGTATTTTTAATTGAAATGTATGAGTAATTTTGAGATTGATAAAACATAACATGAGAAAAAATTAATTAAATGATTATTTAGATTTAGTCATTGTAATCCATTTGGATAAAATTATTCATGGCCAGGATTATGGATACCATTCGGGTGAGAGAACCCATAATTATAAATGAATTGACTAATGGATTAAAGTGTGTTTAGATTGAAATGAGTTTTTGGTTATTGATGATATAGATTCAACTTATATTGGAATATTATATGTTTATGAACAAAAGATAGACAAAATTTTATTTGAATGGAAAATGGTAATTTTCAAAATTAATCATTGAGAATTTTGATGTGATATTATGATATCGTTGCTATTATGACTCATTGTGTAATATTATGTAATGATTATATAGGAGTTTATTCCCAGTGATTCAAAATATAATGCTTATAATGTGGTCTATTCCTAGTGAACATGCATAAATTTTTATATACCAGGCTTGGACCTGATACTTGCAGAAATTATTATATACTAAGCTTGGCCCTGATTTCTTACAAAAATTATTATATACTTGGCATGGCCCTGATACGTGATGTAATGCTTATATACAAGGCTTAGACCTGATATATTTATGAAATTATTATTTAAAGGGATTCAAATATATTCTTTGATTTACACCATGGATATATGGTTATGATTGGAATGGTTGTGAGACATGGTCAGAGACATTCTAACATGACACCAAAGTTGGTTATATTTTACCATGGTTATATGGTTTGGGACAGTATAGTCATGAGAAATGTTCAATTACATTCTAACATGGTGCCAAATAATGTTTATGTGATATTAATTAAATGGTTTAATTAATTAATATGCCTATTTATTTCATTTTTTCATGCACTTATTATCAGACTGGTTATGTTTAGTAATGGTGCTGCCAACCTACCAAGTTATACTTACACCCTATTCGGGCCACTGTTTGGTACCTGAGAAGATTTCATGGATATAGGATTAGATAAGGGAAAGGTCCCTTAATGATTAATTTTTTTTTCAGATAAGCTTGAGTTTGGAGACAGAACCGACATGGGGATCGGGACTGGAACTTTTGAGTCTTTATTTGATTATTTCGGTTTTCTATTTGTATTAATACTAGTATGACTGCTATTTATATTTCATCATGTCATTACATTATTCCTATATAATTTATTTTATTATTTAGTTGGCTTTTTTTCTTGGTTTTTTCACTATATTTTATTATTTTCATTGTTTTCTTTATTGTAATATTTTTTTATATAATTATTCATCTATGTTGTATATCTTTAACCTAGGGTATAGTCTCCCCAATATACTTATCAAACCCTCTAAAATAGTTGGTAGCCTCTGGTATATGAATAGGAATACTTAATATCTCATAACCAACCCATTTCGACCAAGAGATAGAGTTATGGATTAGGGGAAATTACACCTATGTTCTCTACCAAGTTCTTGTTGAGGGAATATGAATCACTTAAACTTTTAAAATAATATTCAACATTATAATTTGTGTCTTCATATACCATCTTCAAAACATTAATCTCTCTCTCAACCACATCATAATTGATCCTTTTGATATTTCCAATAGTGAGACTCTATATTTTTACATCTTTCCTCATTACTTCTTGATGGACAAAAAAATTCAATTTTTTTCCTTGTATTCTCAAAACCACTTCCTCTCTCTAGATTCATTAAACTAAATGATTTTTCAATATGTGAGTTTTCCTATTTCAAATATTTTATCAATAAATTCTACAACCCTATTGATTTAGAACTCAGAGTAGAAAACTAGATTCTATGTGAAAAAAGTGAAATAAATCCATGTCATTTAATTAATTTTCTAGACACATACAAAATGAGAAGTTAATACCTTGAACAATTATTCTTATGATGATAACCACACTTATTTAAGAACATTTTTGAATTACCAATAAAGTTCCAAGTGTGTCAGTCAGACCATATATTGAACCAAATAATACAACTTGTTCATAAATAATGTGGTTCCACTTTATATCCATAATCCTTAAAATTCTTTTTGGGATTATAATTTTTTGGATGAGTTTAAATGACCTTTACATTCTCATCACGAACTCTTCTTTAATGCCCTGAATTCATGACACCAAATATTGAGATAATATTGAAAACATGGAAACTAGATGTCTAAAATAAAACCTTATTCTCTTTACTTATTGGTATCATTAAAAAAACAAAATGATAAAACATTATTACTATATAATCAAATAAACATGAATTATAGGAATTTTTATGCCTCTTTATTGAGAAATATTCTGCTTATTTTATTAGTCTAATACCACTTTATGTATTGAATATTTTAATTTTTTGATCAATAATGTTTTATTTAGAGCATTGAATATTTTAAATAAACAATTGACACAACTTTAACTCTTTACCAGACTCTAAATCATTTGAACATCTCCATCACAACATGAATTTCTTGATTCATATTAGAAAACAGATGTTATTTCATGGAAAATCTTGTTCTATAAGATTAATCCTCGATACAATTTTTAAATTTTTAAGAGATAATATTAGTTAATAACTATAATAAATCCCACCCCACTTATTTCATTTCATCATGATTACTCCCCATGGGTTATATCCACCCCTTAAATATTAATCAATTTAAATAATAGTTAAAGAAATTTATACACATAGGGATATGGGTACTTCTAGATCATCATCAAATTTAGCAACGTGGTTAGTCATCATGAAATAACCCTTCGTTTCGATCTTGATTCGAATCCTTTTTAGTGTTCCCTGTTTTATGATTCCTCATATACAAAATTTATTCTAGTTTTCTACTTTGCTTTTATCCTTTCTTACCCTGAAATTTACCTCTATTATGATACTAATCTTATAATTTAATGATTATTCCTTTGACTCCAAACCATTGAATATTTTTTCAAGCTCCAACCACCATTGAAGGGATCTTCCACCAATCATTACCTTTGGTCTTGTGGTTTGATTTTTGAAACTACATAGGCATTTTTCATGATTATCCCTTCAACGTCCATTAGAGTGACCTTATAATTTGTCATTAACATAAAATCTTTTATGAAAATTTCCCCTCCCCAATATCATAGTCGGGGAAACTTATTTATCTATTATCTATATTTTCATATTCCTTAAAAGTGGTTTTCTACAATTATTGTATTATAGGTTCATAGTGCACTCTTTATTGAGCTCCAATAGTACTTTCCCCTAATGTGGTAAATTAGTTTTCTAGAATAACATATTTTACTTGAGAATAAATTATATTATTGTTTACTATTTTAATGGTGAATTTCCTAATATATTCTTTATATCCTATCTTACTGAAATTTCTAGATATATATTTATTATGAGAAAATATAAATTATTTCCCATTAAATTAATACATAATTTAGTCAATTCTAGATAGAAATGTTGATGAATTAGATTTTATACTTTAATCCATTGGGATTATAAACACACACACATGGTTTATCCTATGATTCCACTATAGTATAATTTTTTATCTACCTTTCATTGATAGCTTGCGCTTTCTAGTCTAGAAATAATATTCTTCTCATTCATGAATTTCACATATTTATGTTTGTACACTAAAGTATTTTTTTCTACAATGATGATAGTTCCTACCATATCCATTCCTTTTATAAGATTTATTATGAAATCAATATCCTCAATAATAATGTTCTTCTTTTTTTATTGGGTAGTTATTTTTTCAGCCCGGATTTAGTTTCTTAACAAGATTTAATCTCTCTTTATCTTCTATTTTAGCATGTATATTTCTTTTTTTAACTCCTTCACTATGCCCATTTATTCATATTTAATGTGAATTTTATTTTAGTAGATCACTATGTAATTTATTTTTTTTATCCATTCTCATGATTTTCCCATTCAAGTCCACCTTACCATTCTTTATCATTTTTTTCTGGAAAAAAAATCTTCAAGGAATGATGAATTGACTATATGAATTATCCCCCATTGATCTAGAATACTATTTAGGGATTGGATCATATCTTGGTTATTAAATGAACATTATATGAATTGATGATTTAATTTAATTGCTAATTCTTCTAATAAATCACCATACTCTATAACTTCAAGTGGGGGATATAAAATTAAAGGTTTTCTAATGAATTCCAAAATAAGTTCAACTATATATGTATAAATAAATTCTGAGTTGATCACCTTGATTAGATATTCTATCTTTATAGGGATATTCATTATATTCCTATTGTTATTTATTTTTGATGTAAGGAAATGTTATACATATTTATTTAAAAGTTTTATTTAATGTAATGATTTATATATATCTATTGAGATTGGTTCTTTAACCATATTTACTGACACCAGTTTTTTATAAATTACATCCAATTATTTCCATATATTGAAGTAAATGAAAAAATTATAGGTTTTATTTTGTAATTTATTGGAAATAAATATTTCTCATATCATTTTAATCTCCATATATCTGATTAATTGATTTTTCTTATCCAATTTAGTATCTTGAAGTATATACTCCTTTTATTTCATGAAAAAATATTGTATGAAACTGTAAATCTCTTTAAAAAAACAAATTTAGTCCCTATAAAAAGTAGAATATTTAAGTTTAAATTGGAAAAAATAGAATATAAATATAGATTTAAATATTGAACTTCATATCCTAAAAGTTTGGATCTAATATCACTAATTGAAAAAAAAAACAGACTATAACTGCCCAGAGAGGTGGGGGGGGGGGGATGAATTATGGTGGACAATGATTAAATGTTTTTTCCTTATTTTAGAAACGTAGGGAGTGTGGATATTGTTACCTCATTATAAGGAAAAAAATTACTATCTCTAATTATGTCATCATCTTTCACAGAAAAAATTAATTATAAATAATGGAATTAAAGCACAAGCACGCAAAATTATTTTACTTGGATCAAAAGTAAGGGATAATCCAAGGATCATACATATGATAATATATTGATGTACCAAAATCCATTATGATCACTTTTATTAGCTGTATGATTTATTTTCACAGTCACATCTTTCTAATGATCATTTCCTTTATAAGGTTCTAGAATTAGTTAAGTTATATCCTAGGGAAATACCCTATGTTTCACCTCCATGCACAATCTCAATGAACTAAAAGTATTTTTATACACATGGGGGTCTCTTCAAGAGTTTATTAACATGAAATTATTTTCTGTATTAGTATAGGTTAGTGACATGCCATTAATCCTCATCTCTAGATATATGATATATTAATCTCTAGTTTTATATGATCAACATATTCAGTATTGGATGAGATGAACTCTTTAATGCGAGAGTTTATTCTATGTATTCTAAATATTAATAGTAGGAAAAAAAATTCTTATTTGAGATGAATTTAATTCAATTTTGTAGTTATCTTGATTCATTACTTCTTCAATAGCTAAATATGGATGTGTAATTCTTCTAATCTTGGAGAATATTTTAGAAAATTGAACAAGATATATCAATGGAAACCCTATATGGTTCTGATATATCCTTATTATTAGAATTATATATATCAATATGTTCTAATTTTTTTTTATTTTCTTCTATAATCATGTTTTATAGGGTATTTTATGCCTCCAATAATAGGTTCTATGGTTGGGATCATTTCTTCTTCATCTAATCCTCGAAAATAAAAAAAATTACTACAAGTTTTAATGTGGTCATAATATACCATTTAAACTGAGTCAACAACCTAAAATCAAGGTCATATATCCCATATTTGAAATTCTAATAGAATCTAAAATTTAATTTGTAAATAACCTATTCATGATATGACTTCATTACTATAAAATTATCTTTATACACATTCCTCCAAATCAAAATGTGATATCATAGTTAAGGGAATGATTCTTAGTTAGAAATTTGATCCAAAAAATATATATAATATATTATATTTAAATCTTTCAAATATTATGGAATAATCATTTAGATATTATTTATCCTTATACCTATTAATGAGTGATATAATTCTTCATAGTGCAATGACATGATCCGTGTTTCTAAAATCCCAAAGATTAACTTTCAAGGACTCGGTTCATTTTTCATATACTAATCATCTTGAAACATTATCTTTAATCCTAAAGAGCCCTTTTTATTTTTTTACTAACATTTTAGATCTTATTGATCTCTAAACATGTTGTGGAGTGACATTTTTCCATGGAATGTTAATCTATTAATAGGTTAAATAAATAAAAATTACCTAAACATATTTATAATGTGGCCATTATTTCATTGAAGTAATGAATTATTACATATCACTTTTAGTTCTATAATAATGTAAATACTCTTAAATATGCACTTTATGGTGTGGCTATCCTTCCCATGATGTTACTTCTTATAGGATAATTATTACATATTTTAATATAGATTAAATTTTTTCTATTTTATAAAAATATATGATCCTACATACTAATAACACATCATGTATGAGAGAAAAAAATTAAATTTTGGACTTCCAACGTTTTGAAAATTCACTCATGGCATGCTTGTTTTTATTAAAACCTAATATACCCTAATGTATTAAATTATTTGATATATTTAAATCTTCTTCTAAATATAATCTTATGTATAAAAGGATAATTATGAAGTGGTCAATTTTCAATGAACAAAAATCATGGAATGATTGGAAACCCCATGAAATGATGTGTGTTTCCATCACATATCTTCTACCATCCTTTTCTAGATATTAATGTTTACGATCCTATTTCTTCCAAAATAATATAATTCTAGAATAATCATGTTACACACATCATTAAATACACTTATATAATATTTAACAACCTTTATGCTCCTCATTTGAAAGCATTGATATATAAATCTATCAATGTAGTTTTTTATTAGTTACCAAACTATATACTCAATTTTCGATTTGATGATTCGAATTAGTAGAACCGTCCATCATTATAAACCATTAGTGAATGAAAAAAATCCAATAGACAACCAATTAGGTTCAACATTATTAGAATATGATCAATACATCATAAGAAGTAATCACGTGGTGAAATAATATAATTATATATCATTGCTTAAAATTTATAAATGGATTATCTTGAAAGAATAACATATACCATAGAGTAGTTTTATAACTGTGATCACTTAATTTATAAATATGAAACATTTATATGCATAGAAAATCATAACATATGTTCTGAATCTATGGTAATTATATCAAAAAATATTTTAAAAAGATTATTGAATTAGAATAATGTATAATATAATAAAAAAATATAACAATACCATTTCCATACAATAGTAATAAAATATAACTGCAATAAGTTTATGTATAACATAGTAGATAAAGATAATTGAATCATATTCACACATAAAAAAATGATCTAATGAGATATAATTATTTACTGAATACATTGGAGGCCTATATAAATTACGCCTCACCATTCACAAAGTGATATATCAATATAAATGAGTATCAAATAAATATAGAAATGGTAAGAAAATATATGAAAATCATTAATGTGCTATGGTCAATGGTATTTCATCAATGAGAATGTTGGATAAACCGGTGATAGTATATATTTGTTTTATGACTTCTTGTATATACCAACCCGTGTGATTGATTAAATTCCTGATCCACTATATTTAATTATCAACCTCGACCACATTCAATATATGTAATGAAATGTAAATAACACATATATTTTTACAAGGTTATCCACTTATGTGTCACTAATCATTGCTGGATTCAAGTTGAGTTCCAAGATACTAATATTCCGTATAATTTTTTTAATCAATATAATATAAGGGTAGCGTTCATCCTTGACTCCTATAAGAGTGTATAAGATATTAAAAGATAAGATTAGTATTCATCAAGGAGTGTTTTTAAAGTGAGAAATGTTTCTTGTAGAATCACAATGAAGTATCTTCCTCCTCAATACCTTTTCATTGATTACTAGAAGATGATGAGAAACATAGTATGCATGTCAACCATATTCAAAATATTTCAAAATGAACAATGTATGAATGATATCCAATAAAAAACATCAAAATCCTCTATTTAAACTATTATAATTCAAATGAAAAAATTGATTCTAGTTTCCTTGATATAGAATATAAGTAGTAGTTACAGGTGATTTTCTATATCTTTATATTTAACTTTAATAGAAAATACAAATAACAACAAAACATTATAAACACCACATATTTTAATATATTAATATTATTTTTTTAAATTTATATTATTATATGAATCATATATCTATATTTTTATATAAAAATATCCTTTGATTTATGACATCATAGTCCTCTCATTAAAGATGGAAAATAAAATATATCATTTAATCCAAATAAAATATATCTCATTTTAATCCTTTCAAAATTCTCAAGATTATTTTACATATTTTTTTTCTATAATTTTTATATATATTTTTTCAAAAATGGAATATATGTTCACATGGAAAATAATTATTGGTAAAACCTATCCTTTATAGAATGAGTGGATTATCCCATTTCTCCAGATCAGAATAGTCACGATACAGAATCTCATATCACTAGATGGAAATAGGAATCATATGGTATCTATATAAACATAAATCATAGGCTGTATTTCATCTACTTCTCATTTTAGAGTCACCACAATATGACCATTCTCCTCATGGTGTGGCTTCCTATCAAAATATATAATCGTATTTAGCTTGTGTTTTATTCTTAGATAACTTTATGTTGTGTTATTATTCTTTATAATGTAGAAACACATTCTTTCTTCTTCATTATTTATCACATAATATGATATATTGAATCATGATAATTACATTAATCATGATGTTTTATGTCCCTAATAATTTACACAACACCATCACATTAATTTTTGGCCGTATCTTCAAGAACATTTTCAACATCAAATTTGGTTAACTGAAATGCTTTTACGTAATAAGTATTAACTCTTACATATTACAATTAACTTTTTGTATTTACAAAATTTATTCTCATCATGTCCTGAATGACTCTTTTATATGATTTGATAAAATATTAAATATCTCTTTATACCTCAAACACTTAGTTAAATTTCTTAGTTAGCAATCAAAGTTACTTTAATGTATTTCTGAAACGACTCTAACATATAATATTTTTAATTTTTTGCATTCATAACAGTATCCATATTTCTAATTGGTCATCCAATCTAATTTAAATTATTCTAAAAATTAAATTTACTAATATATTTATATTGATTAATTTTTTTATTCTGAAGTATATTTACAATTAAAAATGCTTAATATGGATCTTATACATTAATTATAATGTTAATTTTCAACCAAAACCTATTAATTTTATAATTCTTTGTGTAGGGTTGAAACTTATTTTAAAAGCCTTAGTTCAATACCAATCAATTAAAATTATCTAAAAACCATTTAAATAGATACCATTGGATCTCTCATAAAATTGAAAACAAATAAAACACCTCAACAATTTCATTGGGTTCATAATACCCCATTATAAATTTTTTTAAACTTTCACACCAAAAGTCCTTATATCACATAAAATCAAAATATTTCTCTATAATAAATATATAATCACCAAATTTCTAGTCCAAGAAATGTTTTTGAGTTAATTAGATCACTTCGTGACATGAAAATTATGTCTAAGTGATTTTAATTCTCTTCCCCTCAATCTATACACTCACTAACATTCGTTTATAAAATAAAATATTCTTTGGACAAAAAAGAAACAAACCTAATTTTTGAACCTACCCATTTGAATATACAATTAAAATGAGTATGGGAAACTCCAAGGTACTTTAAGTGATAGGGAAATTCAGAATATACATATTCAACACTAATGATTCAAATCTTTTATTAGGCATGAATTTAGTAAAGATTGCTATATGTTAATCTCTTAAGAGAATAAATCCCTACCTAGTTTCTTTATTTGAAACCCTCTATTTGATAAAGTGATTTTTTTATTTCAATGTATTTGTATATAGATTATTTCATAGAAATCATAGAAACAAAAAAATAAATTTTATTTTTAAATTCAATTATTATTGTTTTTTCAATTTTCACCTTAAAATATTTCAGTTGTTCATTCTTAAAAATTTTCTATGTAAAGGAAATTGAATCAGGCACATATTTTAATTATGAAGTGATTAATACAATTGAGTTTTTTCTTCTGGAAGTCCAATGTCACAAAACCATCTATGAAAAATAATATTACACTTAAATTTAATTTTCTTATAATCACAATATCTAGACAAATAAATGTTATTGTATCCTGATTGGTTCAAGTATACCACAATTTTATACAACAACCCAAAAAATCAATGTTCCTTTGATGTATTTTAAAAACATCTTGAAATACTTTAAATATGATTCTTTTTTCATACTTTTATACCTTTCAAAAAGTGTCACTATATAGATAAATATAGGTCTTGATGTGGTGAGATAAATTAAAATACCAATAAGTCATTTGAATTCCTTCGAATTTACACTCTATACTTCGTATCCATTCACAATATCACCCTATTTTTATTGGTGTTCAAACCAATTAGGACTCTTCCATGAAAAAACTATTCAATAATTGTTTTGAATATATTCTAGGGATAAAATATGGAATCTTATTATTTCATAACATATAATTCCAAGATGAAACTCATTTCTCCACGTATGGAGATTTAAAAGTATTTATTCATTTTTTAGTAAATTACCCACAAGAAAATTGTTTTCAACTAAAAGAAATTTAATCAACATAAATAATGAAAATAAGAGTACCTTTTATATCCCCCTCATATTAATGCTTCTATAAAAATTACCTTTAGATAATTTCATATGATTCATGAAATAAATCATCTGGGAATACTATGTGCGTAGAGACCATTTTAAAACATGTAGAGTGTTCTAAAATTTAATTAGTTTGGTTCCATTATTTTCAATAAAAAAACATCTTGGTAATTCAATATATACCACCCCTTTTATCTCTTAGTTTAAGAAATAAAAAATCACATCCATTTGGTATATTTTTTAATGCATGAAAGCTACAAAAACTAGGATCATCCTTATGGATTGTAGTCTGCAACAAGAGAATATTTATCATAAAAAATAATTTCATTAAACTAGAGAATATCATTGGAATACCTTTCTAGATTTTTTTTAGGAAATTTTTTAATTTTCATTGATTTTTTTAATACCCACTTGGTTCCAATGGAATTTTCATAAATATTTGTCTTAGAATAAGGTCCCAAGTGGAATTTTTCAATGTGATTTAGCACCTAATTTTTATAATCAATAAATTATTTGTGTTAAATATATTTGGTAAATTATTGTGCCCCAATTTATGAAATAATAGATAAATGATTGTTAAATCTAAATTTTCTTATTGTTTGAACTAATTCATTATGGTTATGAAATCTCAATCTTCTTCAAATTTGAACTCATGCATCTTGATTTTGTATTATTATTTATGATTATATATGATTCATCTATATATGATATTTCCATTTATGATATTCAATAGAAATTTTATTATCGCTATTATAATTTGAATCAGTATTAGTGTAATATAATGCATTTTCATCATATTATTCATTGATTTTATTATAAATATACATGATTCCCAAATATATATTTCCAAATACATATATAACTCACCAAGATTATGTTTAATTTATATTATCTTCACATGAAAACATTTTAAAATATTTTTAAGTACTTTTTTATATATCTTTTAGCCTATTACATATGATAGGTATCCCAGAAAACTTCCTTTTCTTTTTAATTAATCATACCAAAATTTGGAATTTTTATATTAAAAAAACATGGAATTTTATAAACACTAAATATATTTAGACTAGCTATCTTATAATAATTTTTTTTGAAATAATTTATATTTTATTTTATTCATACAAATAATCAATTTTGAATATTCACAATGGTACTTATAGATTTACTCTATAGAAAACATTTATGTTTTGAATTTTTCTATTATTGTTGTCCCTATCTCAATTAAGCTTATATTTATTGATTATACAACTCAATTATTACCGGGCGTATATGGGGATCTATATCAATTTTTAATCCCAATATTGAAAAGATAGATTTCAAAAGAGTTTCTTGTGAAATATTTTCCATTAGGATTTTTATGCTTATTGATAAAAACCCCATCTCTTTTTAAACCATTATTTAGATTTTTTTAAAATATCCATTATATTTAACTTATAGTTATTGAGAACTAAAGTAATTAATATTTTATGTTCATATTAATATGTAATGAATTATAGATTACCATTTATGGATGAATATCTCATTATACCACACAAATATGAATATATTAATTCAGACTACCTAATAGATTAAATTCAAACTTTTCTGTTACATCCTTTCACCATATTCCCCCTTTATAGTATTTCATAGATTTAATCTCTTTATCTCATGAGATATGTAATTTATCTTTCATCATCCCACTTTTTAATTTTTTTAAACACCTTTGGAAGAGGTGTATAAGTATTCCGTACGAATGTTATGAAATAAAACTTTACCACTATTTATATTGTCAATATCACTCTTTAATGATTTTATTTCCCTATTTTTATTGGTGATATGATCAATACATTCCTCAGTATTATATTTCAACATGTGGTCAATGTAGGTTTATTATTTTTTACCCTCACTTCTTAAGGATTCTTCATGTTTTTCAACACGATCGTGAACATAATAATTTTTTTTGTTTCATATTTACAATGACTTAGTGATTTGGATTATTCTTCGTATTTTATTTTCAAAATAATACTTATTTTTCTTTAATAAATCTTTTTATACATTGTAATAATTATTATTGTTCACAATCTACACACTTTCAATATTTCCTTTTAAAATATTCGATAAAAAATGACCAATTTAATCACACTTGATGAATTTTAGTACAATATTCTCTTCTTAATGACCATTTCATTTTTGTTTGTTCATAGAGATAAAGTCCATGAACCTATTATATTATTCATCCATTTCTTCACTATCTTATAGTTTATAAGAGGGATAAACGTACTCCACTTTGATTTAATGTCTATTCATAGTTTTAAATGTGATTTCCTCCTTGAAATTCTAAATAAAAACATGAAGTTATCCCATCTCATAGTTTAGAAGTGTGTTATACAACTCATTTTGTGATAAGTCATATTTTCTTCTAATATAGAAAAATTTGATTCAAACATATCAGGAAAGTTTTTCATTATTTTCTTTATAATCGTCATGTCTTTTAGACTGTCTCAAAATCTGTTGATGTGACTAAGAAAATCATTCAACCTTGATATATAGTCATTTGTTATCTTACCATAAACCATTATTATATACTCACTTTTTATCTCCATACCTATATTATGGATTCTTTATATTGTAATTTTTTTAAAATTATTTTCCTGATTATCACTATTCTATTTGGTAGTCTAGAATCCCTTTACATTTTAATAATTTTTTTCAAATAAAGACATCAAAATACAATATCTACCTTCTCAATCAACATTAACATTTATTTTATTAGAAAACATCGTGGTGGTAATCTCTTCCTAGTGATGTAAAAACCATTATTATAGCATCACATTCTTTTAATATTTTTAAATGGTGACATGGGATCATCATATTATTTCATTCATGAAATGTTT
This sequence comes from Viscum album, assembly GCA_963277665.1. NCBI lineage: Eukaryota > Viridiplantae > Streptophyta > Magnoliopsida > Santalales > Viscaceae > Viscum > Viscum album. Next base: position 1,002,769,473 of record OY728119.1, on the reverse strand, counting down.
TTCTATAAAATATAGGTACACCCAAGCTTTTAACAAAACTCATATTCTCCATTTTCCATTTTTTTTCCAGATTGGATATTTTCCAAGAAATTTGGTTAGCTCATATAAAAATTTATGTTCCTTTTTCAATGGCAATATATCACTTTGTGGGGGGGGGGGGTTAATGAAGCAATAAACATATTATTTATTTTTTGGGAAAATATTATCCTCTATGACCAATTGAAGTCCAAATATAATCACTATAATTCTCATCTTCTCCCATATGGGAATTATGTAATTCTATATAAGGAATAGATGAATTTTTAAACCTCATCCATAGTGTGGTTGAATTATAATTATTATATTTTGGTCAAAATATATGAAATAGATATGCACTATAATTTTTCTAGTATGTACAAGACAAAGGTAGTTTTCTTCCTTGAATTCTATGAGTCTATCTAAGATATCACATGAAAAGGGAAGTTTCATCATTGAGTTTTTTTAAAGTAACATAAAATCATGTTTCAGCTCACTATGAATGATCTTCCTCCTCAAAGACATGTCTTTATCTTGTATAATATTTTTAAAAATACCACATGAATTTTAGAATTGTTTTTAATATTTTATAATGAAAAATATATTCATGATATCCCATAAGAACCAACTATATTATTCCTTCTCAACTTTGACCTATCTAATGAATAAAAAAATATTTGAATTTACCTTAAAATGAAAAGCAGTAGTAATTACATTGCCTATATATTACTCAATGTTTCACATAATTCAATACGGAATATTATAAACAATAAAACATCTTCATATCAATAATGTTTATTCATTTATTTTTCTTCTTTATAATATCATAAAAACATATTAAGATTGTTTTCATTTTTGAATATGGAAATATCCCTTCAATTTCAATAGTTTTATCTTCTCATTAAATATAGTTAGAAATATCTCACATCTAATACTAGTCAAATATATCCCAATTTAATTATACCAAAATTATCATGGAAATTATTCTATAAAACATCCATGAAATCTACATATATTTTACTAAATAGTGGGCTGTATCTTCATATTTATAAAAATTCATAGTGCAACCAATAATTAACCGATTTAATAGATTCACTATTTTCTCAGGACCGTAATATTAATTATGGAATGGAATCTAATATTATAGAGTACCTTTCCTCATATAATCATGCACGAGCCATAATTATAATGAATCAAAATTACAGACTTTGAAAAGTGTATGCCATGTTTAATAAGTTATGTCACATTCTACACCCAAAGTAAAAAACCCACAAAAGTTTAAAATAAAGCTATTAATAAAGCTATAATAAACACTAGTATGGAAAACTATTAAATTTAATTAAATTTGGTTAATAAATAATTTATATGAGTTAAAATTAAAAAACTATATTATAAATAATAGTCATTTTTTTAATTTTATGTACTTTATTTCACAAACTAAGTTAAAAAAATATAAAATTTAACTTTTATAAAAAAAATTCAATTTTTAATTCTTAACAAAAAAAATTTACTTATGATTTTTTTTATCTTTTTCTAAACGTGTTATTTATTTGTGTAAAAATATGATATCTAAAAAAATATGATTTTTTTGAATTTATCATTATGTAATAATGTCCTAGAAGACAAAAAAAATTATATGTAACCGAATATATATTTAAGGAATAAAATTATTCATTTTAATATATTATTTTCACTTATTAAATCTTCGTTAATATATTTTTTGAACAACATTAAAAATTTATTTCAATAAAAAAATTCAATATTTTCATAGAATCAAGTATTTTCAAGGTGTGATACAGTTTTGGGTTTCCATTAAATCCTCACAACTTTCATTTATTTTAATATAAACCTATTTATTTTATTGAAGTTGATAATTTTAATAACTGTGGATTACAATGATATTTTAATCATAAAAACACATTATTTCTATAAAATATTTTTTTGATCTATGTGTGATAATCCAAAAAGTAACCTTTCAAACCCTTATAAACTTTATCGGATAAAAACATTTATAAATTTTAAATCCGAAGGATCAAATTTTGTAAATGTTTTGCTATTAATTTTTTTTCATTAAAATTAAGTACTATGCTTAAAAATTTGATACCTTAGTGAAATTAAAATAGAGTAAAAGTTAAAAATTTAATGAAAAATACATAAAATACTAATGGTTTTCTCTAAAACAAAGGTGTGAGGTGTGTTTCAACCCACAATAAATTTAAGTGAAACATTGTACCATTTTGTTTCCATTTACCCTTGAATAGTATCTATACAATATTGAAAATGTTAGGGTTACTTCTAAGACTACCCTCTCTTCATTTATAAAAAGGAAACACTTCCCCCACTTTAATAAATACATATCCTTTGAACTTATTATTTAAACTATTATATTTTATTTTCATATAACCCTCTACAATTTCTATAAGGGTCTCTAAATTCTTAGTTTTCTTATGATTTGTAACTCCATGGAGTTTTCTAAGAGAAAACTCAAGCATCCAACATGAGAATTACATTATCTATTTCTTTTATTTAAAATTTATACTTAAACATATTCAATAAAAATGATAATATAAATCAATAATTTTTTTATATAATACTAAAATTTATTTATATTATTTTAATAATTATTATTCAATTCTCTTATTTCACTTGGAAAACAAAATTACTTAGACTATGAGTACATAAGGATTACCACCTCCTGGAAGGGATGTTTTTAATTTCTCAACATCGCCTCTCAAGTATGGTATCCATGATGGATTTTATGAATAAATATTTTTTTTCCAATCATAGAAATATTAAATGATCATTATTAATATACAATAATTCTATCCATTCTTCAAGAAATGGGATAATTAATCATGCGTATGGAGGAATACTCCCTCTATGAAAAAATATTTTTGGTATTCATCACCACCCATATTGTAGTACTCTATGTTAGGAGGATATATAAAAAATAAAAGAATATTGGTGATTTAAATACTGTTTTGAATCCGGAGTGAAAAACTGCAACTAACTTTAATAGTAACTAACTTTATTGGCTTGTTTTTAATTTTCTAAGTGCATTGACTTCTGTAATTTGGATCATGTTCCCATTGTTGGTTTTGATTTTACTTGGGGTAGATACACAAGGGAGGGGAAACAAGCAAGAAATATTGATAGATTATTTGACTACATTGATGACCATGCTACAACCCATGGAGTCTCTGGATTCACGCTTCCCAAACATCACTCTGATGACAACCCAATTGTTGTTGATGTTAGCACCTAGCTGACAATGTCAGCCCCCCTTCCTTTTATATTCAACGATGGATGACTTGTGATTCTAGAATGTTGGGAAACTGTCTTGGATGCAAGGATGTTTGAAGACATTGGGAGCCTCCTCCAAAAACTTGCTATGAAACTCAATCATATTAAGGGAATGCTAAGGGATTGGAGGAAAAATCTTTTTCAAAAATTGATGAGGATATCAAGAACTCGGGGGAGGAGCTGGCCAGAATTCAGATCCATTATGAGTAGCAACCTATCCTATCTATAGAGGCAATTACAACCCATAATAAGCTTGAAGACCTCTTAATGATGAAGAAAAGATTAATTAGTAATCAACTGAATATGAGATGGTTAAAATATGGGGATATAGACTCTATGTTCTTCAACAGATTGCATAAGGAAAATAGGGCACATGCAGGGAACAAGGTGATCATCATTGATGAGCATCTTTAAACCAATTAAAATAAGATTGTTATGGATGTTTTTGAGAACATTAAAGAAATATAATCTGTTAATGGGCTATCAAATACTCATCATATGGTGAAAACAATTATCCCCTGTATTAATCAACACTCGAATCAGATCCTAATTGCTCCCCCATGAAAAGAAGAGATCAGGTCTACTCTGCTCTCCCTCAATCTTGAGAGTGCCCCGGGCCCTGATGAATTCACTAACAAATTTTTTTATGTTTTACTAGGATATTTTTCATAATGATATTGAGCATTCCATTAAGGATTTATTCTCACACTCATACATCCCCTAGGGAATGAACTTCAGCTTCATTTATCTCATTCCCATGAAAGAGAATGTTATTGACATTAAGGACTTCATACCAGTTTCTCTAGGGAACACAATACCCAAACTTATCAGTAAGATTCTAATTAGAATTACGGGTGGACTGGTGGATGTTATGATCACCACAAACTAGTTTGGCTTTATCCCAGGGTGGGACATTCAAAAAGTGTCTCTTCATGGAAACATAGAGTGTAAACCTTATACGAAGGAAGACAAAGGAATGGGTTTTCCCCCCAAAATTGATATTTACAAGGATTTTGATACTCATAAATAGTGGTTTCTCCTAGATGTTCTTCAAAGATAGGGTTTCTCTAATGGGTTGGTGAATCTGATTCGCATCATACATGGATCTTCAAGGCTGTCAATTCTGGTTAATGGTGCCCCGAGATGATTTTTTCCATATACAAGGTGGGTACTTTAAGGGGATCCACCATTTGGGGGTTTTCCATTATAGAGGATTACCTTAGTAGGTTCATCAATGATCTTGCTCAAATGGGACTTTACAAACAGATTAGGGATAGTGTGAATGGGCATGCCCCATATCACCTCCTGTATGTTGATGACATCTTATTGCTTGGTCAAGATTAAAGAAGAACCATATACTCCATCAAGGCCCTTTTCAATCATTATGAGAAGGTGGCTGGACAAGCCATTAGTTGGGACAAGTCTTCCATTGTTTTTGGGAATGGAATATCAGTTGGGAAAAGGAACAGGACAATTAGGTATCTTGGGGTGAGGAGGGGATCCCTTCCTTTATAGTATCTTGGGCTCCCACTATTCTAGGGAACGTTAAAAGGCAGTATTTAGAGCATATTTATTCTGGTATTATACATCTACTGGGTAGCTAGAAAGGGAAGGATATGTCCATGGATAAGAGGGTTTGACTCATGAAATTAGTGATCATGTAAAAGTTTTTCTATTCTTTACCCCTCTATAGGTGGCCGATATGACTTCTCACAGAGCTTCAAATCATGGTATGATTATTTAAATGGATAGGGTCAACACATGAAATGAATTTGATTATAGTTGCATGGAAAGAATGCATCAAGACTATGGAGATAGGGATCCTAGGAATCAAAGATAAGTGTACCTTCAATGAAGGTTTAATTGGGATATTCATGTGGAGTCTGATTTCAAATTAAGCTGATGATGAATTCCTTTCAAACAGATTCACCAAGTGGCTTCTCAATGGATAAAAATACTACCTTGCCTCATCAGTTTGGGAATACCTCAAACATTCCTATGTGAGAATCATAGAGGATACCAAATGGTTGGTATATATGGAGTCCACCCTTAATTATTGGAGCACAATGTGGCTCGCACGACCCCATTATGATCTGAATGTACTACCAGAAGCAGCCTCTTTTTCCATTTTGGGCATCCTTTCACAGATGCACTCATCTACCTCCTGCATTCCTGCTCATGGTGACACTGAAATCAGTAGCTATTCTTTTATGGATTTTGAAACATAGATTTGGTCCCATAGAAAAACTAGATAGTTTAACTGTAGGGATTTTTATAGGATTCAATGTGGGGCCTAATACATCCACCTGCTTGGCTCATGAACTTCAGATCCATATTTATCTGGCCTTCCATGTTCTTTCTGATTTATAGAATATGGAAAAATATAATTCCCACATCTGGACATCTCTAATGAGCAGGTATATGGCCTCTATGTGCTCCCTTTGCAAGGCTAAGGAGGGTTCTATATAGTATGTTTTCTTAGAATGTGACCAGACCAAGAAAATCTGGTACATATGGGGTCGTTGTTTGGAATGGCCTTTGAATCCTGTAGGCTACTTCTTGACCTGATTTCTGATATCTCTCATGCTCAATGCAGTGGGAAAATCCATTACTTCTTATTGGTTTCTACTGCTGCAGTCATTATAGCCATTTGGGAGGCCCAAAATGCTATGCTGTTTGGTGGTGTGAACACCACTATTTATCAAGGAATAACGGTTTTTCACTGGGATATGTATGCTGCTTCACTTGTCCAAGATGGTGGTATGTCTAACACTGTTTCTGATTTAAAAATTATGACAATGCTTGGAATTTTGGGTCATCCACTGAAGCCTTAGATGCTGAAACATATTCGATGGATTCCACCCATTGTGACATGACTCAAGGTAAACGTTAATAGAGATGTGTCGGGTGCACTAGGTTCGTCGGTCTGTGGGGGAGTGTTCCACACCTATCATGGGTTTGTAATGGAATGTTTCTATCAGTTTATTATAGTTTAAAATTCCTTTAAAGATGAAATCAGGGAAATGATCTATACTATCAGGTATGCTATCCAGTTTAATTGGAAATGTATGTGGATAGAATCTGATTATTAATGTGCGATCATGATTTGAGAAACAAAATACATCATGTGCCTTGGTGTGTGCTACCTTAGTGGGTTGACTGTTACATCAAGCTCACTCAATTGCATATGGCTGTTTCACATGTCTACCAGAAGGCCAATCGGGTGGCAGATGCTTTGGAGAAAAGGTAACTCCTTGATCTTCGTGAGATGTGGTCTTTCACGACCACTGATTTCTTTGTCCTTCTGGTGGAGGCTGATAGATGTGGTGTGATTCACACTTTTTTATGTAATAAGACCTTGTATTCTTGACTCTCTTTCTCTTTTTATTTAATTTTCTTAGGGCTGGCTTCCACCTGTTCCGAGTAATTTTTCTATAGTACTCTAAGAATGGTTTTATTGAGGGCATATGATAATAATTACATGTTTAATCTTATAAATATGTCATATTATTATCAACTGAAAACAATACCTTACTCATGAAAACATTATAAAACATTTTCTTTTGGGTCAATTTACCCGCCAATGTAAATTGTGTTATAACAATTAGGTCATCAATGATTATGGGTTGTCATATAATGACAATATCATAAAATAAAGATATAATTTATATTATATTATGATTATAAAATGGTTTTTTTAATATTTAAAATAATTTTTAATATATCCTTGGTCATTCATTAAAATTTTCAAAAACTAGTTCATCATGATTTTCATTTTGATAGGCCAAATTCATGTATTCTACCAAATGAAAATGGGAATAAAAAAATCCCCAAAAAAATATCACTATATATTAAATGAAAAATTAATGATGAAATTGAAACCAATTAGTTATAATTGATCCCACCTTTATATAGTTTATATTAAACAAATAATCAAAAGTTCTAACACCCGATAATGAAAATAAACTATAATCAATTAATATAATAATAATGTATAGTTTTAAAATAATTATAAAAGGGTATTATGTCTATATTAAGGTTATGAGATAATTTGTTAAATTTATTATGTTCATTATACATGAGGTTAAATCACTTTAATGGAAATCAATGTTAAAGGCAAGGGACTTGGAAACTCAAACTTATTCCTTTGCATTGTACAATTTCTTCTTGATTTTCATTCCCCAATGATCACTAAATTTTCATTCTCAATTGATTTTCATGAAATATTTTATTTTAAATTATTTATATTTTAATAATAAAATGACACTATCTTAAATATGACTCGTAAATATGAATTTTAAAATGTTGAATATAAAATATTTTCAAAATTCACTCTTCATGACTTTGTATTCATTATCTTCAAATGATCTATCTTCAATAGAGTTATGTTTCATATTTTTCCCTATATTTTCTTTTATTATATGAATATTCATGGTGATATAGTTTTCAAAATGAAATGTTTTAATTAAATATGTTATTTTACACCATTTAAATGTTTTATGAGTCCCATTTTATTTTAATATGATCTTTATGAAATGTTAATTTTTTCCATTTGGATGTTTAAGAAACCAGTTATTTTTTCCATGGGTTCTTTAAAATTTTATAATGATTGACTTCAAGTGGAACACATAAATATGGATCAAAATCAATGAGATATTATATTAACCTCTAATTAACTGGTTTAAGTTTATATCTCCTAAAACAGTCATGCTTTTCCATGATGAGTTTCTTCATATAGGTGTAGGAATGATGGATTTTCTGACATTTTTGGTGTGAAAAAAATTATTGTTTTGACATAATCTTGTGAATAATTGGGTTTCTAACAAAGGTTTTCTTATGATTATGGTTGTTACAAATTTCCATGAAATTTATCAAGTTATACCAAATTTTCAAATTCATTCCAAATCCAATGAATTTTACGTTTTCATGATTATGCCATATTTTTAATGTATTTTGCACCTTTATTTCATGATAACTTGTTTTTTGATTATTGATATTAATTTTGTGCCACATCATAATTTTTAAATTTCATTAATTATCTTTTTATGATCATATGTTTCTATATCATTCTTTATAATTATCATTAATGGTCCTACTATCCTTTATAAATTTATTTGTCACTTCATAATGTACTATTCATTTATAAGATCTAATAAATTGTGATATTATTTTCACTTATTGTGTGTATGAGATCACCTATTTCTTATTTTCTCACCCTCAGGTTATGAATATGACTTTATATAATGATATTTATAGAAAAGGATCTAGATGAGAATGATTATAGAGAAAGTTTTTCAAGTGTCATAAAATATGACTTTTATATTGATAATCTTTAAGACACTAAACCATTAAGTCGTTGTGTTCTGTGACTGTTTGTGACATGTATTTTCAAAATCATGGCATTATCATAATATTTATGTTATTTTTATCTTGAGTCTCCTTGGTTTTTATTAGGGAAGGGTTTAGTTATTATTGTATATTATATTTTATAAATTTAGAAAAAACCGTAGGGAAAATTATAAGGGACAAGTCTAAGTATATGATAACATCTTGGTGTTTTGGTAAAGTTGATATTGTGTGGTTGTCCTTGAAATTTAATCTTTTTATGTATAAAATAAGTGGATATTGGCTCTATAACCGATATACCAAGGGGTAATAACCTTGAAGAGGACATAAGGGGTATTAACTCAACTATCACCCAGTGCATGGAAAAGAGTCCTAACTGAGCACATAATTTTACACTCCTAAGGTATTTGATTTGGTTAATCACATTATATTTAAAAATAATTACAAATGATTTTAATATATATAACTAGTTAAGATATAAAGATAACTCTAGATAACCAAGACTGAATCCTAGATATTCAAATATTAATAATTGCATTGAATTTATGAAATCCTCCATCTACATTTCTTGTTTAATATTACACACATTCATTAATTTTTGTATAATCTGTCCCAATTTATAATTTGTTAAGGTAATTAAGAGATTTTAAGAGAACCATGTAGAAAATGGGCTAAATGGACAATGTAGAGAGTTTCCTTATGGGAAACTTAATGGGATTTGATATGGAAGTAAAAAAAATTATGGAAATTATCACACTACTATCTCAAGCTATGGAAAAAAACATAAATAATTTTGAACTCATGAATACACCATGCTGGGAATAATGTGTTATCGAGTCTTTTATGAGACAACATCCAACCTATTTTAGTAGGTATTCTAATCTAGTAGTTACATTGTAGTGTTTCAATGAAATGAAAAAGATATTTTCCATTATTGAGTTACCAAACCATGAGAAGGTCATTTTGGAAATCTATAATAAAGAATTTGATGTTAACCAGTGGTTGAGACTCACTAAAAATATTATAGAAAAGGTGGAAGTAGACACTATGGTAGTTAATAGTTCAAGAAGATAGTTTTCACCAAGTATTTTCAAAAGACTCTTTATAAAAAATGGTGACATAATTATTGTAATTGAAGAAAAAAGTATGAATCTATTGGGTCATATGATGGAAATTTCACTAGATTTATGATGTATAACTCTGACTTCATCTTTGATATTGAGAAAAAATTCTATCACATATTTATAATCTTAAATCCCAGTATTTGAAGGGTGTTTAGAGTAAGAGACATCGATAGTTATAAAGATATTGTTTTATATGCTCTTAATGTAGAAATGGAATTTGGAACCTCTCAATATTTCATGGAAATAAAAAGGAATGTGAAATATCATGGAAGAATTGATGATATGAAACATGGAAGGATCAATTTTAAATTTACTACATGAAATAAGAATATGATAAAGAACTTGGTTAATTTCCTCAAGGGAGCAGGGGTTTTGTTTTAAGTGTAGAAAAGTATGACACAAATCTAAAAACTATTGAAGTAAGGCTAAGAAGATGATTAACACAATAGAAGTCATTAAGGTCCCAACTATTGATTCCACCAAAAAAAAATATTTAAGTGCTAGGAGTTTTAACATTATGTAAATTAATTCCCCAAACCTTGGACCGATAAAGAAAATAGGCCCCAACAACCCCCCGAACCGATGAGACAATTGTGGGAATTAGAAATCACTAATAATGAGGCATATCATAGTAATGAATCATTGTGAGGTACCATTAATCTCTTTTAATGATCTATTAATATATTTATTTTATTCCATTTCATAACATTATTTTATATCACACATGTTTTCTATGAATGTTGAATCACTACCCAAAAAAATGGATATTGAAGTATCAGTGGGATCGCCTGGGGGAATAAGGATCATGTAGTAGTATTATAAATATTGTCTGATGGATTTTTATAGGAGGATACATCCTATAGAAATATTTATACCCCATTTAGTTGAAATTGATATTATATTTTATGTGGATTATCTTTCATTTTATAAATCTCATATCAACTATCGAGATAAGGAGGTCTCACTTCTTATCCCAAATCACTTTATTATCATTTATCAATGCATAGATGACTATTAAATTTCTATAGAAGTAAATTATATGATATGTGTTATGATACCCAACAACAAGGGGATATTGAATCAGATGATCAAGGAGGAAGTCAACATTTAGGACATGCCTATTGTATGAGAATATATTTATGTATTTTTGGATGATCCACTTAGTAATTATGCAAGTGAAATGTTGGGTTTTCAATTGAACACATACCAATTTCCATTCCTATCTAGAAGAGTCCATATATAATGGATCCCATTTAATTAGAGGAATTAAATATGAAATTATAAAAAAAATTTTACAAGGGTTCGTATTCCCCCTTGCTTTACAGTGGAGTGAAACAATAATCCTAATAAAATAGAAGGACATGTCAACACATCATTAAAATGATTATTGTGTTATTAATAAAATCATAATCTAGTGTTAATGACCGAAACATTTATGAATTAAATTCCATTTTTAGAATGAATGAATTCTCTTTTAAATAATATATTTATAGTGAAAACATGATCTACAATGGTTATTTTGGACCTCTATATGTTTTTAAAATGTAAAAGACAATTATGAATTGTAATAATTGATAATATATCCATCATAAAATGACCATTAAGATTAGTATATTAAGGGTTATGAAATATATGGCATCCTGGACCTCGTTGGCACTTGATGGGTGCCCCAAGCCTGGTGGGCCACGTGGTCTCAACCGCATCTCCCAAAATTCCAGAGGATTATGACTAGTAGTGAGGGCCTAGGGCGTGTCCTTGGGGATACTGTTCCCTCATTAAAAAAGTTTAGTGTAGTGGGTGAGAGTAAAAATAGGTAAATAGAAGAAGAAATATAAGTAAATATAAGGAACAATAGAAAATGGATAAAAAACAATAATGACTGAAAGAACTATAATAACATTCAATAATAGGTGATTAGATGTCATGTACTAGAAATATAGAAGACATGGATATAGACAACAGGAATAACATGTTCCAAAAATCATTAAATAAATCAAAGACTATCCCAAGCATCCCTTTTTCTAACTCTATCCTCTACTATTAAGCTCCAAAATAAACATCAATCAATATAGTGTTTGAAGATGTATGATTCCCTTTTTCAACACCAATAACCATGTAATATGCCCCAAGTACCAAATGATGTTTGCAGATGGTGTGAGATAAATCTCAGTGGGCCAACACCAATAGTGTCTATTACATCTGGACCGTGTAATGGAAATTTAATAGTGTGCATGCATGAATATATCTTTTATAGTAGTAAAATGTAACTAAATACCCAAGTATGTGCTTCATCCCTTGGATGGTGTCTCAGACTATAACAAATTCATTAATTAATAATTTACAAATTTATGTTGATAGGTCATGTGAGGCAGATCCAACACTGACATCACCTTGTGATAGTATAAATAATGATTGTTCCATGATGTAACAAGGCAACTTTGATCACTGATATTTAATTATAAGTCCCAAGTTAATAACCAATGTGATATAGAACACATGGGTCTCCAAATCAGTAATAACAGAAGCTTGGCATGGAGTAATATTGTAATCCATGAAGCGTAATCCAAGGAGCATAATCCAAGTCATTCCACAATGAGGTTCCTACTGAGTCAAAGGCGATTGACCTAGGTAAAATGGTCTGAACAAAATAGGGTCTGATGGGATTTAACCATGGAACCTAATTGTTAATTTAAGATCTAGGGAGTGTATCCAAGGCATCCTTTCATAATATGAAGGGATCCTATAGTGTCATACTGGGAATCTAAGAATAGACAAGGATTCAGATCTAGGTGTTAATAAAGTATGCAAGCCATATCCTTGTAACAGAATGAGGTTTCTAAGTGCTCATGGCATTCTCTGATTAAAATCCAAAGTGATATCGAGTCAGGAAATTTCTATTTGATAATGAAGTCATGTAATATATAATTCGGTTAAAGCCTTTCCTGTCATTAGTGTGATAAGGTCATGTAGCATTCAACCTTTTTATCAAGTCATTTGGTTCAAGATTTCCTTTCATTAGTGTCACAAGGCCAAGTGTCATAAAACCATTCATTTAATGCATTTATGGTATATTCCATAAATTATGTTTTATTCTTCTACCTTCCATTAATGTGGTAAGAGGATATACGGATATGCAACCAATTAATCATTCACATTTAATTATCAATTTGATGAACTTACCTTAGGTGGGTCAAGTGGTACACATATATGGTACTTTCCATTATGTAATTAAATATATAAATCAATCCAAATAATATAGAAATTCTTACCCATAGTGTGGTCAATCCAAGGCACACCCAAACAGTGGCACAAACATGTCAAAACACTAATAAGCAATTATTCCATAATCTTAGACATGGAAGGGATAGAGTTTTGGTCATAGCCACCAAAAATTAATCACATATATGGGAAGATCATATGCATATAATTATAACAAGTATAAGAATGAAATATTAATTCTATAAACATCGCCTGATGAAATAGGTGGGCCCCACAAAACAAATTCAAAATAGATGATCTTTAGGGATGAGTTATAAAGCACCCACCTTAAGGTTGTACGATCCTTCTTCTTCAGTATTGGACCTTGATTTGTCTTGGATTGGATTATATCTAATAAAAAGAGAGAAACAACTCATATCTTGGTTTTTTAGTCAAGAGCCAAAGAGAAAGAAAATGACATAAGAGGACTCAAGAACTTAATGTTGTGCATCCGGTGTGATTAACGGAAGCTCAATCAGTTTCCGGATGAAGGATATATCTTGATTTCAAGGTTATATCTTAAAAAATCCCCAAATTGAGATCGAAATAGGTTAATCCCTCATAACCACAGATTAGGGAAGAAGGAGGAGGATTAATTAGATCAGTAATGGAAAAAAGCACAATTTACCCTTAAAATACCATGTGCAATGTTTGTCCACTTTATTTGAAAAACTGTGCACAAATCATGAATGGGTGCCAAGGAAGAAGGGTAGATTGCATGATTATCCAATACATCCATACGCCCAACAGTGTAGAAAGGCTGTATCTGAATTTCCAACATCCTCACAGTTTGGTCCAACTATGTGAAAATTCTACACGATTTACTCTAAACCATGCATTGGGCCTATTTTTCCCAAAAGAGGTGTTCTGAGGTTTTAACAAGCCGTGGACACCCCCATGAACTTTACTAACTCCTAAGGAATCTATATTATATCCAATGTAATGATTCACATCGAAATTTAAAGGATCCATACCTGAGTGAAAAATCAGGTTCTTACAATCTTACCCCCCTAAAAGAACTCATCCCCGAGTTCACCTTCAATGGTTAGAGAAACATTATTTGAGGACAAATTTGGAAATTGGACATGTACGTCGGCCTCCCACAACCATGCCTTCATAACACACACACTAAAGGACCAAACCGACCAGGGTGAACCTTTGTGATGCATTCAAAGATGTGTACTGGATACTCCTCAAAGGTACCATCATCATCTAACTCAACTTCCTCAGGATCAAAATTATGAGATGAATCGGCATGTTACTTGAGAAGTTGTAAAACATGAAAGACATCATACATGGAACAATACCTATGAGGTAGTAGCAAACTATCTACTGCCAAACTGAATCTCTCTAGAATTTCAAAAGGCCATACAAAATGATGCAACAACTTTCCCTACATTCACAACAGTCTATGCACTAGCCTGGGCAATACCCTAAAAAAAACATGATGCTCGACCTTAAACTCAATAGGTCATCAATTATGATCAACATAAGATTTTTGTCTAGTCTATGAAGTAGTCATATGATTTTTTATCAGCAGAACCTACTCTGAAGTCTTCTGAATGAGACAAGGACCTAGTAGTGTTGTCTCACCTGCCACTAGCTAGCATAGGGGAGAACAACATGAACTACCATATAATTCCTCAAAAGTATCCATCTAAATTGTTTCCTAAAAGATTTTATTATAGTCGAACTCGATGAGAGGGATATGATTCTCCCAAAAACCACTGAAATCAAGGACACATGATCAGAGCATATCCTCTAGATCCTATATTTTCTGTTCTAATTTTCCATCGGTCTGAGGTTGAAAAGTTGTTCTTAGAAGCACATGAGTCCCCATAGCCTTTTTATTCCCTTTCAGAATTGTGCATGAAATGAGCATCCCTATCTGAAATGATAGTGCATGGAACCTCGTGTATTTATACGATCCCACAGACATACAGTCTTCCGAATAGGAATGAATTGGGATGATTTCATTAGTAATTCAATGACTACCCAGATAGTATATCCCCACTCAGTGACCTAGGTAAGATGACTAAAAAATACATAACAACATATTCCCATTTCCATTTCGGGACTAGAATGGTTGTAGCAAGCCTTCAGGTATCTGGGGCTCCACCATCACCTACTGCTAGGTGGAAAACCTAGTGATAAAGCCTGGTATTTGACATTTCATCCCAGGCCACCAATACTGGCATCACATATCTCAATATATCATCAAGATTCCGAGATGAGATTCCCACTGAGAAGCTTGGGAATATTTCATTAACTCTTCCCTCACATCTGTAGGATCCCAAATACATCCACATAGATATAGTACACCATCCTTATCCAGAAACCAATTTGGAGGATGGTTATCTCCTAATATACTCTCTCATATTACCAAGAATTCATGATCTGAAAACTATATAATCTTCACCTTCTCAAGGATAGAAGAAGAAACTATCAAGGAAGAGAGATATGACTTCTTATAATGATCTCAAGATATTTGGAATGGTCACTACGAGTGAGATAATACAATAATATTTTCTCCATAAAGACTATGACAAAAGAGTCCAAATAGGGGTGGATAACCCTATTTTTCCGACCCATGAAAATGGTAGGTGTGTTCATATGAAAGGATGTCATAAAAAGGTACTTATATAGAACATACTTACTATAGAATGCTTTACTAGGTATGTCTGATGGTTTGTATTGCATCGATGATTACCTGATCTCAGGTCAATCTTAGAGAAAAACTTTTCTCCTTATAGATGGTTAAATAGGTCATCTATTTTAGGCATTTGATATTGGTTTTTAATTGTCAGCTAGTTCAACCTTATGTAATCCATAAACACATAAGGTTCTATCCACCTTCTAGAAAAAATGCACTAGAAACCCCAACAGGATGTACTGGTCCATATAAATCCTTTAGCCTCTAAATACTCTAACCACCATTTGAGCTCCTAAATCTCTATTAGTGTCATCCTATATGGAGGAATGGACACTAGATCTACTCCTGAAACAATATTTATTGTAAACTCTACCCCTCTCTCTAGAGGTAATCCATAAAAATCATCGTGAAATAAATCCCCAAAATGATCCACTATTAGAGCGAAATCAGCTTGATGTAAACACTAATCCTCTATGAAGAGATTTGATATCTGGGTGGAAAATCCACCTATCCTAGGATGTTTTGGTCTAGATCAACCATCCTAGACATCCCACAAACCCATATGTAGATAAAAATACCCTCTAGTGATGTAAAAGAATCTCTGTGACGATTATAGTCTAGAAAATCATGAAATTGAACCAAAAAATATATCCCAAGAATGAAATTGAAGCTCATAATCTTGAGAAAAAAGAGGTTACATATGAAATGGTAACTTTCTAACTCATGGGGATAGTCCTTACACTGGTTTATACCCACTGTTCATACCCCTAATGATGTATCTAGGGTCATTACATCATATTGATACTATATCTATAGTTTAAGACTCTCCACGATAGATTCAGAGATAAAACATTTTTAAGAAATTGTATCAAATAAATTAGATACTATAGTATAGGATACTAGAATATTACCTCATACTCTAGATGGTCCTGTAACCAAATCCTCAGGTATAGGCCATAGTGCATGTATTTGACTTGATCTGTGACCTTGTGAGACAGATGGACTACCCTGATCATAACTGATTTGTTAGCGCTGTTTTTGATCAGGGGTCTGGATACCATGACCATGGCCTCCTCCTCATCCTTACCTTTTAGTGATATTTCAACTCCCTACCTGACATGAATTAAAAGAACTATCTCCTAATGATGGAGCAAGGGTAGATCCTTTTCCACTCGAAGTAGGTGGAAAAGTCCTACAGAAATGCTAAATATTCCCTATATGGCCACACGCCTGACACTCACCTGGGTCTTTATCACACTAAGGATTTGAAATCCCCCTTCATCCACTCTGATGACACACTTTATAACTATCAAAATGGACACTCTGGTTGTCATTTCCCTAATGAGAGACCTCAAGGGGACACTTTCTACCATCGAAAGAACTACTGGCCTGACATAGAACTGATCCTTTAAACTCAGTACTATTTCCACCCCTTAGGTTACACTCATTGATAAGAGCTAAATTGACTATTTTAGAAAAGTTAGGCAGGTGAAATAAATTGACCTATGTACGGATGGTGTATTGGAGACCATCCTCAAAACATCTAGCATGTGATAGCGCATCACTGGATAGAAGTGGTGCAAAGTGCTACAACTGAGTGAGATGCACTGAATATTCCATAACTGACATAGAACCTTTCTTGAGATGCATGAAATTCCTAGATCTGTCAGATCTCAACATATAAGAAAAGAACTGATCATAGATGGTGGTCTGGTAATCAACACATAATATTCCCTAATGACTTTCGACTTGGGTAATGAAATCCCACCAATCCTAGGTTGAATCACGGAACATGTATGTGAAAATCTGGACCCTTCACTATGGTGGTTTCTCCAGATGCTCAAAGATAGATAGGGTGGCTTCATGAGAAGAACCATCAGCCTGCGTACTGCAATCCCTTGAAAGGGTAAGAGGTTGTTGCTGCTGGGACACGAGAGTGAGATCGACCATCGTAGGTGCAAGCCGTGTATCTACATGCATGGACTGCCGTAGATGTAGAAAACTATCACAAATTTTGATGTCAGTTTCCATATTAGGTATAATAGGTGGTGCCTCAAGTGGAACTCCTGGAGGAAGGTATTTCAGCTTAAGGCCCACCACGTATGGATCATGGTCGTCACCACCCTCCTTGTGTACGATATAAGGACATCATGGAAACATTGTTCTAAAAATGCCAATCTCTAGCTCTAGAACAAGCTTAATAATAAAGAAATCATCACTAGTAGAAGATGAACATAATAAAAATCACTACCTAAGGAATACTACCCCAACTACCCGCTAAAACGATCAGGCATCAGTATGTGCTCAAGTATAACATTAATTCCATTTTTCATTTAATTTCAATATTTACTCCTTTACCATTTATAAACATAAAAACGAGGGATAAGAATATGGAAAAATTTCATTTTAGATGTCATGATTTACTTTATAATGGATATATCATTTCTGGTCAATTAGTGCCCATACACCTATCACTAGAAACAACATCCATTTATTTATAGTATAATGGAGCTACTAAGAAAATCACTCATCCCAAAACATGAGGGCCCACGCACCTCATGAATTGAGACATACAATCACTCAATCAAAACCAAGAGTAATACAAGCATAATATACCTATCATAGGATCACTCAACAGTCATAAGAATATCATGAAATGAAAGGAAGTAAAATGCACCTATCTATCAAGGTAATATACATGAAATTCAAATTCTAGGTGCCTATAATGATGCCACTAACAGTGCTCCTTAACCTTATATAATTGTAACAAGGATGAAAGAAAATACTCAAATAGAGTAATAATGAAAAATTCCACACAACATGTGCATTACACAATGGTGAAATAATATCAACTCTAATAGGAAAAATTAGAACAACAATTATAATTTAGGGAACCTAGTTTTGACACTGAACATGGGTTTGCGACACCCAATAATGGCATATGACCAAGTCCTAAGAATAAATAATCTCCAATATATTACCTCAAAATATTAAGGCATGAAAGGGAAACCATTGATACAAATTTGTGACGCCCCAGACCCGGATTCGACCTGAAGGGTTCCATGAGCCCGGTGGGCCACATGGCCTCAAGAACATCTCCCCGAATTCCAAATGCTGTTGACTAGCAGTGAGGGACTAGAGTATGTCTGTGGGGATACTATGCCATCATTACCAAAGTGTAGCACAATAGGTGGGATTAAACATAGGTAAACAGCGGAAGCAATATAAGTAAATAGAACACACAATGAAAAATAGAGATCCAAAATAATGACTGAAACAACTATAGTAACATTCAATAATAGATGATGATATGTAATTTACTATAAATATGTAAAACATGGATAAAAACAACATGCATAACATGTTCCATAAATAATAATGGAAGTAAAAAGGTTGTCCCAAGCATCTCGAGTTCCAACTCGGTCCACTTCTATCATGATCTATACAAAACAACAAGAAATCTTGTGTTTGAAGTTGTTTGATTACCTTTATCAACACATGCAACCATTTAATCTACCTTGGGTACCAAACGGTGCCCATAGAGGGTGTGAGATAAATATCAGTGGGCCACCACCAACAAAGTCTATAACGTACATCCATTGTAATGGGAATGTAACTGTGTGAAGATATACATAAATAAAGTATAGCAGTACAACATAACTAATTACCAAAGTACCTACTACAGCCCTCGAATGGTTTCTGAGACTGTAACCAATTCATTAATTAAGAATTTACCAATTTATGTAGATAGGTCATGTGAGGTAGATCCAACAGAGACATCGTATCATGATAGTATAAATAGTGAAGGTTCTAAGATGTAACAATGAGACCCAGATCAATGATATTTAATCGTGATGTCCCAAGGTAATAACCAAGGTGATGCAGACATCAAGGGTCACAAAATTCGTAATAACTATATCCTGAAATGGGGTAAGAGTGTAATCCAAGGATCAAAATCCAAGGCATTTCACAATGAGGTGCCTACTAAGTCCCAGGTGATCGAAAAAGGTAAAATAGGGATGCGCATGGACATGGCCCAATGGGCTTTAACCATGGAACCTACTTGTCAATTATAGCTCCAAGGAGTGTATTTAAGGCATCCTGTAGTAATATAAAGAAATCTTGTGGTGTCATACTGGGCATCCAGTAATAGACAAGGATCGAGATGTAGGTGGATATCAACTTATGCAAGTTGTGTCCTTGAATCAAAATGGAGTTCCCAAGTTCTAATTTTATTCTCCGATCAGAATCCAAGGTGAGATCGAGTCATGCCATTCCTATTTGATTATGAAGTCTTGTAATATTTCATTCAGTTCAATCCTTTCCTTTCATTAGTATGATAAGGTCCAGTAGAATAAAACCTTTTTATCAAGTTATTTGGTTCATTCCCTACGTTTCATTATTATGACAAGGCCATATAGCATGAAACCATTCATTTAAACCATTTAAGGCATATTACATAATTTAAGGTTCATTTTTCTCCCTTCCATTAATGGTGTAAGGGGATCTATAGATATGAAACCAATTAATCAATCACATTTAATTATGAATTTGAATCACTTACCTTAGGTAGGTCAATTAGAACACATACATGGTACTTGAATTTAAGAAAATAATAATATTAATCAAGACAATTAATATTGAAATTCTTACCCTTAGAGTGGTCTAGCCAAGGAACACCCGAACAACGGGGAAACATATCAAAACACTGAGCAACAATTATGGAATACAATTCGATATGGAAGGGATGGATTTGTGGTTATAACCACCAACAATTAATCATATATATACGAGGAGCATATATATACGATTATAACAAGTATAAGCATGCCATATTAATTCTATGAATGACACCCTATGAAGTCAGTGGCCCACACGACAAATCCAAAATCAATGAACTTTGGGGATGATTTATAGAACACCCACCTTCTGGTTGTACTATCCTTTTCCTCCAATATTGTCCCCTAATTAGGCTTAGATCGGAGTAGATCTAAGAAAAAGGGAAAAAACTCATACCTTGATATCTTAGTCAAGAGAAAAAGAGGAAGACCACGACTCAAGAGGACTTGAGTACTTACCATTGTGCATCCAATGTGATGAATGGAAGCTTGATCTGTTATTAGATGAAGGAAATCTCTTGATTCCAAGGGCAGATCTTTAAAAAGCCACCAATTGACAGAGAAATTGGTTAATCTTACATAATCTCATATTAGAGATGAAGGACATGGAATAATTAGACCATTAAGGGAAAAAGAAAAATTTACCCTTAAAATATCTTGCGCATGGTCGATCCTCACGGTTTGAAAAACCCTATAAAAACTAGGAACAAGTACCTAGGAAGAAGGATCCCTTGCACGGTTAGGCCAAATAGTCGTGCACCAACCGTGAGACAATGTTGTACCGACCCAATCATTTATGAATAAAATTACCTATCTTTTAATGTATTATGTATATATAAAACACATGAACTTGTTAATATTATTATTGGGTTTAAATGACCATTAAGTATCATTACCGTTGATAATATAACCACTGAAAAATAACCACACAAATAATAAAAATACAAGGTTTTAACATATCCTTTAGACATATACAAAGAAGATGATAACCTCAAACAATAGACTTGAGCCATATAAAGCTCATTTTGCAGATCTCAAAAAGGAGGGAGCTTCACTGAGATTTTTTCTTGACCAAGCCCAATATGAGATTCAACATGCTAAGCTTGAATGAAATCACCTACGGGAGAAGTTAAGGTTAATAGAGATTACCACCTGAGTGATGTTATACGAGCCGCCCCAAGAGTCTGTCACCACCGCACACCTAACCCATAGGTCGTATGCAGGTGTTATAAGGGGTTCTTTAATATGGTATTAGTTACTTATTGTGTAATCCATTTCTATAAATAAAAGTCTTATTCCCTCATTTCCTTTAGGGAAATAGTCTTTCTTATAAAAATTATGAATTTGATAAATTAATTTTTCTGGTAAAAATGCTACTTTTGAGAATATTAAACTATGTTTTTATAAACAAAATTCTTATAAAGGATGATTATATCATTTCATTATCTATAAATGATTAGGTAATCAATGTTATAATAGTTATATTTTTATATAATAAAACAGAAAGCCTATATTTAAAGAATTTATTTTAAGGAATTAATGAATTTTTGAAATAATAAATATTTTAATATAATATTAATATCAATTTACTTTTTTAATAATAAATGAGTATATTATTTTTATGAATTGAAATGTTATTTTTTATTAAGGTTTAAAAACTGTTTTTATCAAAACTCTTCAATTTTCAATAAATATGGGTTCTCATTTTAAAAGTTAAAATTCACATACTTAGAAAATTATTTAGATAAAATGAAAATTATATCTGCAATCAGGATGTCAAAATTTTACAATGAATAATTTTTCATAATTTTTAGAGACAATTGAATTTTTGGGTAAAAATTAAATAATATATAAGTATGTAGTGTGTTTTTTTGACATCATAATGTCCCAATATTGGTATAATAAATACCATCAAGAGGATATTAGACCAAATATATATCTTAAATTTTAAATAATGTTATTTTAGATTTATATAACCTATTTTATAATGCATTAGTGAATCCTCCCAAATGTATAAAATATTTTATGATTTTAATTTCATTTCTTTAATAATGTGCCTCACCTCCACATAAGAAATGATAATATTTTAATATCTTAGGTATATGGAATTATAAAATAATGTTTTCTACTACTCATTAGAAAAAACAATTGGAAGGTTTGTGGTGTTTAATATTTAATTATAAAGATTCAAAAACCTAAGTTTGTGAAATATTAAGGAATTCCCATCTCATTTCCTATATAAACGAACCCAATATCCCACTTCTATTCACTAAGAATACATGGTGCATGTACATACTCTATTATCCCCTATCTATAATCCCTCCAAGATGGCCCAAGCTCTCAAGAATCCCCTCTTCAAGATTTTAAGCCACACTCTCAAGTAAGGATTTCCTTCCTTTCTCATTTTTATCCAAGTTTCCATATATTGTTACACCCTTTTATTTTCAATTATAAATGATGGAGTATGTTTTTTATCCACTCAAATTCTTCCCTTATTATGTTTTAATGATTATATACACCTTTATCTCTCATTAATCCTTCCTATGTACACTCATTACCATGTTGAAATTTTGTAAGAGTTATTTCATTCATCATCTTTCTTCAGGTTTACTCATTATGTTACACATTCTATTTAAAAATTACTCATTTTAGAACATGTATTTATATGATACCTTACTAACCATTTCATGTATAAATTATGATAGACCCCTTTCTCTCTCATCAACCAATTTTATGAATCCGCAGGTGATGTCATTATGCTGCCGAAATTACACTACGATTTTCCATTGCCAAAATCATCATGTAGTGAATACCGTGACCATTTCCCTATCAAGGGTATTTCCATTTATGAACATATAATTAGTGATTATATACTTTCATATATGTATTCTACATTCCATTATCCTATAATAAATGATGATGTTGAATGGATCCATGTTATATGATCTATGTGGCACACTTAACTATGAGATTAAAATGTTCATGAAGGGTTTATCCTAATAGCTCTCCAATGCATTAGGTAATGTTTAGTATCATGATACGTAATTTTGGGATTTGGGTTTACCTGATTCATTTATAGGAATTTTTTTCCATCATGTGGGGACATTGGTTTACCTAATTGATTTAGGTTAATGGTGCAGTGTTTTAATTTGTTGCCACATTTCCATGTTTTGATGATCATGATATATCATGACTTTATGTTCATGTTTCTCTTATGATCCATTTATATATATATTTCCAAACATGTATTGTATTCTTCATGTTATTCCATGTTTACTCCCTTACTGGGCTTTATATCTCACCCTTTTCTTATGTATGTCCTAAGGTTATCCCATGCGATGCTAATTATGCAGGAATGGTGTGGTCATGTAAAAGAATTTTTCAACAAAGGTATTGTATTTTATGTATTAAGTTGTGATGTAATGTTACTAATCCCTAAAGTAACTATACATCCCAATCTTCTAGGTCGTATTAAGTGCCTGTTTATGTAAAAACTCATGTTTAAGTGTGTAATAATGACTCGGGATGTTATAGTTGGTATCAGAGGTTAGGTTTAGTTATTTTTGGGATTATGATTGAAAAGACCTAGTGAAACTCTTTGGGATAAGATTAATTTTAAGAAAACAATCCCTAATTTTTTTGTGAGTATAGAGTATTTGTTTTATCAAGCAAATACATCCCTTTTTAGATATGAACAAGTAGAGGCGGTTTTAGAACATACATATCTATGTGTAGAACCCAAAAATACCACATTGAGTTAAACTCGAACGGGAAATGGTGCAAAATAAAGGGAATTACTACAGTCTTGTTTTACACTCCTTGGGGGATATTCCTAAATAAATTCATAAGTTTAGTATGAACCATTATTTAGGGAACAAATAAAATTCCCTTAAGAATATATGTTAGGAGGTAGATCATGGATAACTTAGATCGAAGCCTAGAGATTCATAAATTATTGAGATAAATATAATTTATAAGTTATCCCTTTTTTCATTGGATTACCTTTTTGTGTTTAATAGTTTAAAATAAGTAATCCTAATTTTACTTTTATTCTAGCCAATGGCTGGTAATAGGGGGACTCTGGCTAACAACAGGTGCGAAGATCAATGTGATGACTATTTTATTGAGATACCCAATTTGATGGGAGTATGAATCAAAAACATTGTCACAATACTCTCTTAGTTAAGTAAAATTTTCAATAGAAACATGGGTAAAGAATATTGACAACCCCCTAAGAAATAAAATCACCCAATCGAGAGCTTTATGAGAAAAAGGCCTCCTACTTTCAATGTAATAATTGATCTCTCAATCACTAAACAATGTATCCACTCCATTGAGATGATCTTCTCCATCCATAAATGTTATGAAAAAGAGAAGTCTCTTCTTGTTTCTTACCATATGAAGGGTAAATATGATCAATGATGGACATTGATAAAAAATATTAAGCCTGAGGAAGATATCGAGGTGATGGGATGTAAGGATTTCGGTAAAAAAAAACGATAATTATGTCCCCTACACCCTCTGTCATAAGAAGAAATATGATTTCCTTACACTCATGAAAAATGATGACCAATCTGTTGGGTAGTATGAGGAAAACATCCCCATACATACATGATAATCCTCTAGCTTTCTGATTACCCTCTAATGTAATTTTGGCCACTTATTTGGTGGGATAAAACCGAACATACTGAAATCCCTAGCAATTCAAGTCTTTGAATGTTATGAGGATATTGTCCGATGTGCCCTCATGTCGAGGTGGATATCAGTGAATCTCAGGGGTACCATGGGGATAAGAAGTAGAAATTGGACATTAATTATGGTGGTCCAATGGATAAATCCAATAGTTCTAGGAAATTCCAACATCCCACCTGGTAAAGGTGCAGAAAAATTCACCTTGGTAATTTCCTAAAGGGGACAAGGAAATTCTTTAGGAGCGGGAAGGAAGGGAACCAATCCAACAATTTCTGACAATAAAAACCCGCTACTGTGATGGTGGAAAAGAACACTCTATTATATCCCCAATGTATTTTTCATTATTACATAATCAAATAACCAGGGAACTTTGCGAACCAGTTCCCTAAGCTAATGGTTTTTAGAGGCAACCAACAACCTCCAAAGTAGCAGGGGTGATCGTTTTCCATCACTGTCACCAAAGTGAATCCCAACAATGAAGTAGTGATAGGTATACTAGTTATTAATTCAAGAACATAAAACATACTTTTTGATTCTAGTTATAATCATTCTTTTATATCCCATATTTTTAGTAGTAAATTCCAAAGACCACAAAAAATCATGGAAGTTGATATTTCAATTAGAATGGAAAATAGGGAAGTTATTGTATCTTGATTAATATAACACCTTCCCTAT
Source organism: Viscum album (assembly GCA_963277665.1). Lineage (NCBI taxonomy): Eukaryota > Viridiplantae > Streptophyta > Magnoliopsida > Santalales > Viscaceae > Viscum > Viscum album. Next base: position 1,002,743,788 of record OY728119.1, on the reverse strand, counting down.
CATAATTTGTGGATTGAACATATCGACGAACCTCATCATACATCACTTGGGGTAATTTTATACAATTAATTCTCATGGATTAGATTTACCTATATAGATCCAAAATAAATTGTCTCGTGAGGGAAATCACTCTCTATATAGCGAATCGACCCCCCAGTTATATTCATGTTCAAGTAGGAGTATGAATTTTATTTATCACCATCATCTCAAGATTGGATATTACTTCCCTATGAGAACATGTACTTTTCTCATATGATTGATTCTAAGGATGGAACCATCCTAAAAGACATTACTATTGTGAGGGAATTCACTGATGTGTTTCTCGATGAGTTTCCTGGTGTTCCTCCAAGAAGAGATGCTGAATTCTTGATTGATCTTATACCTAGGGTGTTTCAAATATCCAAGACTCTATTAGAATGGTTGTTGTGGAGCATGAGGAGATAAATAAACAAATAAAAGAGAATATGGATAAAGGGTTTATACTCCAAAGTGCTTCACCATGGAGTGCACAAGTCCTCTTCTTCAAGAGGAAGGATGGTTCAGTAGGCCTTTACATTGATTATTGTGAGCTCAACAAAATCCCGATAAAGAACAAGTAACTTTTTCCAAGAATTGATGACTTTTTCACTCAGTTATGTGGAGAACAATACTTCTCCAAGGTGGATCTACAGTAGGGATGTTACAATGTTTGGGTGAAGAAGAATGATATCCCTAATTGTTAGCTCATCCTCCATTAAAAAAATAGAATAAAGCTGTAAAATTTGCAGATTTAAGAAAAAGGAAAATAAGAAAAAAGGGAGAACCTGAATGATATAATTCATTGTAATCATTTCTTGTATCATGTCCCATGTCCTGAAATGGGTTGGTGTTGTGATTCAAAATTTCAAGGGGAATTGGGTGAAGTTCATCCTTTGTTTTCACTTGATTATTCATGTAATATACTTAAGAGTCCTTCCTTCTCTTTATAGCCTTAAATATTTTAATCATTTTCCCACCAACACTAAGACCCATAGTTTACCTTGAAAAAATAATCATGTTTGAAATTATTTTCATGTGTCACACAATGGATAAATTATAATTTTCACAAGTCTATGGTGATACAAGAAATTTCCAAGTATGATCATAACATTAGATTTAATTTCTATTGAGGGGAGAGTGGCATAAAATTCAATGTGAGGTAGGTTTTGATTGGGCCATAGATGAATTCCCGAGGTTGTGAAAATTTAAATGTGAGGAATGAAAATGTGACATAATAATTTTTCATAGAGGAGACATTATGGGATTCTATTTTGAAAATGTTCATGGATTTTGTTTTCATTTTTTTATCATTATGTGGATTTTGATTTAAATATATGATGATTTCCAAGGAGTGTAATGTTTAATTATGTGGGAATCAACAAATCTAATATTTTCAATTATTTTATTTTTAATTTCAATGTTTTAATACCTCCATTTTTCTATTTTAAGGTAAATTGTTACATTTTGTGTGTTTTGAAGCGTTTTGAGCTTAATTTAAAATTTGGACTATTTTGGATTTTAACTGGTTTAATTTATTTCAGTATATTTTCCATAAAATTTTATATATTGATTCAAATTGTGAAATTCATTCTTTATAGGTTATACATTTTATGGGGAGAAGTCAAAATATAGTTTCTGTAATAGTTTTTATATGTTTATTATATTAGATCTTTGTTCTTCTTATTCTTCTGTTCATTTCACATCTCTTTTATTTTATATTTTCTGTTCCCCCACCGTGATCCTTCTAGTCACCATGAAATTAGAGAACTAACTTGCATTGTTGTTTGAGGGGGGAGTGGTGGTTCATGAGTTTGTTGTTTTGAAATGTTTCTTTTATATTTTATTCTAAAAATTTCAATATTGGTGAATTGGGTTTGGTGTAGGGTTCACCCCACATTCACTACTATTGAGTTCTTCTTCCCATTTTAATTTAATTCCTCTCCTTCATTATTGTAATGTTGTATCTAGGGTGGAGTATCATTGTGGTGATAATGTGAGTGAGCATTATCTTTCACAAAGAGGGTTGGTGTGGGATAATAACAATTCATGGGAATGTTTTGAGTGTTAGGGTTGATCTCAACATTGAACATAAAATTTAGAATAAGTATTTTTATTGGAAAATGATTTCCTCACCATGATATGGCAAGAAGGAAAATGATTCTTCATTATATTCTTTGTGACTTATATTCTCCCTTGTGTTTTTATTCATTATGAATTTCTTATATACATACATATATATATATATATAGGTTAGGAATTTCAAACCCCCATTTTTATATTATTTTTGTAGTATGTTAGTGAGTTTATAAATCATGAAAATAGAGAAATCAGTGTGTGTAAGTGGCCTACCTGGGAGATCAACCCAAGGGTGCACAAAATATTTCATTCTTTGGGAATAATAATTTATTGGTGATGGATTCACGATAAACCCCTATCATCATTATTTCACTACTTATATCATAAGGATGAGAATCAATCCGTATGTAGTTCTTAAAGAATCTTGCAGTTTATCATCATGCTAGAAGGACATTGTGGATTCTAATATGAAAGGAAATTTCGTGGTTGGAAAAAGGTAAAGGATCTAGGTGTCACTACATATCTTACTGGGGAAATAATCAAGTCGCACATAGTTCATAGAAAAAATGTGTAGCTTATTGTCACATGATATGGAAATCTAATTTTCCTTTTAAGGTCTTGTAGTAAGGACCATGATAGATCCAATTTGAATCGATACACCTTTCTCATGAAGGGAAATCCTTTACAAAAATCCTAAGCTCACATGATCTATTCTCAGTTTGAGAAAAAATCTCTTAAAAGGATTCTTTTATAGAGAAAGGGAAAAACATGTGAAAGATATATGCATATTTATTATGTGGTGGCTATGATAGAAGATAGGATCTAGGAATCACAATGTACATCATTGAGATGAGAATCAATCTAAATATACTTATTTAAATCCAATATATTTTATCCTCATACAGTAAGGGAAAAGATGATCTGATGTGAAAGGATGAGAATGTTGGGGCTGGACCAAAGTGTATGACCCGAGCATCACTACATATCTAATAAGGATGAGAATAAATCCACATGAAGTTCTATATAAGATTCCTTATATAGATATGATTCATGCAGAAGGAGTGGGTGCTTTTTTTTATTATTGCTAGACCCAAGATTAGAGGTCTGGGAATCACTATATATCTCATTGATGTGATAATAAATCCATACATTATTATTAAAGATGGTTCCCTAGGAAAGTTTGAATTAATACATAGAGGGTAAAGGGGATTTAGTGGTTTAAATATGGCTGGACCTTGGATTCTAGATTTGTTCTTCACAATATATCTATCTAGAATTGGAATTAAGCCACATGTAGTTCTTGAAAAAGGTTCCCTCGGCATATATGATTCATGAATAGTGAAAAGGAAGGGATAATTTCTTTTCAAAACTCAATACTGGACCTATGATTTTAGATAAAGGTGGAACTACCTATATCATCAGAATGAGAATAAATCCACACATATTTCTGGAAGAAGGCTCCCCACACCAATTGGATTCTGACATGGGAAATTTTTCTTTTAATATTTTCTAGTTTAATGGTTGTTACCAAACATGAGGGTTAGGTGTTATTACGCATTTCATCATAATGGGAGTCGAGACACCTATTGAAGAAAAGTTCTCTTTGAAGATCTATTTCGTACACAGGGAAAGAAGAAATATTTATTGTGGAAACAATAGGACCCGAGATAGGATATATGGGAATCACTATGTATCTCACTAGAAAGAGAATCAAGACACACATAGTTATTGGATAGATCGTGCAGTTTACTATCCTACGATGAGGAAATTTTCCATTCAATTTTTCATCTAGCAGCAACTACATAAAATTTTGGGATTATACCTATAAAAGGGGTTAAAATTCCATTATGGAGTGGCAATGATATATGTGGTAATTATGCATGGGAACCACCTAGATTTATTCATTATGTATGTCCAAGTGGGTATCTCGACCCATTAAGGGGTTAGAGTGATGTGATTGGGACCTACACATGAAACATAGGCTAATTTTTAAGGGACCATGAGGGATATCCCAACTTGTGGTATATGGGGGGTTACAAAATTTTGAATGAAAATGATATCAACCATGTTGTTTAATGTCAGGTGGTGATGAAAATGGGTGTCTTTTAGTTTATTCTCATGTGAACAGGACGTTATGGCATTCAATTTAATGTCATGAGATAAGGAATTTATGTAAATAATTTTATAGTCATGCAAAAAAAGAACCACAATGAAGTTTAACTTCTTATAGCCTATAATATAATCATGTAATTACATGAAATATTTCTTCATGAACCTTGCATTGGTTTGGGTCGTAGTGTGTTCTCCATCCATTGTGATTAAGAAATAATATCCTTTAGATTTGACCTTATGTATGGAGTAAGGTCCCTCCCACATTGGTTCATGCTTTAGAGCATTATTTCCAGGTATCATTGGTGTCCTAAGGACCAAAACTAACTCCCATTGGGGGAGTTAATTGAGGCATTTCTTATTGGTAAAGGCCTGTGCTATCTAATTTTGATATACCTCAAATTTATGTCAGGCATGAAATATATTTTCATCTAATTGATCAAATTCATCCAGTCATTTCTGGGATTGTCCATCTATAGATATATGGTCACAAATGGAAACATTGAGTGATGGAAACTGAACGTCAATGTGAAGGACTACTTATAACCCATATACTACTGAATATGGGGTTTCCCATGTTGTTGTATTTGTTTTATTTCAGTAAGACAATATTTAATATAATATATTAATAGGAAAATAATTATTATCATTATCCACCCTTGTTTGGAGTATTTTTTTCAGGGTCTTGATGAAATCATTTATCTTTCCATTAATCACTGCATGATAGCAAGACGAATGGATGGATTTGATATTGTATTCTTGAAATAGATTTTATACCTCTATTGAGAAGAAATTGGTGACATTGTCCACCAATATTGTAGGAGGTACCCCGAATATAGTAATTATGCCGGAATTCATGAAGATAATAGTTCTTTTATACCTATTGTCTTTGAGAGGTATTTCCTCAACCCATTTTAGGAAGAAATTGGAAAAATTATAGATGTACTTGAAATTCTTGACAGTGGCTGGGGGAAAGGCCCTACTACATCCATTACCACATTGAAAATTTCAATGAGTATTTGGAAATATGTGTAAACTAGGGGGTTGATGGATGAATTTTGAATGAACCTAACATGAATGGAATTTCCTAGTGAATTCTATGCAATCCCGTGTCATCGAAGTCCAAAAGCATCCAAGACGTAGGATTTGAATAGAAAGCCTATACACTGACTACTGGGAACCATAGGCTACTGCATTTAGCTCTTCAATTTCAGCTATAATATCTTCTACATTGGCACATATAATAAGGACTCCCACAAAGAATAATTTATAGAGGACTTTCTGGTGATTTGGGCCATAATAAAGAGTGAAATTGGCTGCTCACTCCCCGATATGCTCTCTTCCAGTTATTTCTAGTCGGAGGACCCTATCCTGGAGGTAGTATATGATGTGTGTCATCCATCCTGTGGTAGGACCATAAGGATATGGGATGAAACTGATTTCATTGATCTATTATTGTCTAATCTGAACAAAAGGTGAGACCATTTAGTGGTGGAAAATTCTATTGACCATTTCTTCCTAATTTAGATCTTCTAAAGATGTAACTGCAATTTCCAATGCATTAATCTTGTATTTATATGATTTTAGAACATGGTTCAATGTTGGTTCTGGGGGAAATTCTACTATTAACCATCATATCTAATCGAATAGGGGAATTATATCCTCTTTTACGATGGCATAATCCCTATTAATTCTCTTGATTACCTACTATGAGTCGACTTTCACCTCCATGTGTTTTATCGATATTTGAGTTTCCAATTATAGGACTCTAATGGAAGCCTAAAATTTTGCCTAATTTTTAGTAAAACCTTTATATAATAGGAAGGAGTATGAAAACACTACATTATTTGCGGAGATAAAAAAAATCTATAGCTGTTTTATGTTGAGTGTAGGGTCTGCCATTCTCTTTCATATTGGGATCTTGGATGGACTATCAAAATATATTTCCCATGTTTGGGGCCCTCTTTGAATAGAGAATATTTCTTCATCATGAAGTTCATTATTTAATGTTGTCTCTTATATTGATGGGTGTATAATAAGAAAGTCTTCCATGGCCTAACCATTCCCTAATTTCTAAGGCACAATCAATATATCTAACTATTTCAAAATGAATCACCACTGCTCCAGACATCCTATAAGTATAGGAAGAATGGGGATAAATTTGAGTAGACTATTTTGAGAAACCTAGTGGATATTGTGGTGTTTTATGTAGTACCATAACATTTTAATGGAAAATATTAATTCCAGGAATGTCTTCTTGATATTTGAATAAAAAGTCTCAGCATCTATAATGGTTTAAATGAGTTGATGAAGGATGTTTTCATTCCCATAATCATTATTTTTAATGAGGAAGTCACGGAAGGATCACTCTTGGGATATCACATATAGAATGTGTGTATTTACTTCTACTAGTGACATTAATACTAATAGGATCAATAGATACTTCTTGAGGGTTTCAAATGTTTCTTGATAGTTGTTGGTCCATTGATATGTGACCCCCCTCTTCATAAATTTGGTAAAGGATAACCACATTCTTGAAAGGTTGTATATGAACTACCTAATGTAGGTCATGTTTCATTGATATCCTCTTAATTATTTTCGGATTTTAGGATACAACATGCCAAGGACATATTTAGTCTTATCAAGATCAACTTTGATACTATGATGGCATACAACGAAGCTGAGAAATTTTCATTGGCTTACCCCGAAAGAACATTTCAAGGGGTTAATTTTCCGGTTATGTTGTGATAGATTATTGAATATGGTTTCTAGGTCTTCAAAGTGGTCAAAAATATTTTCTAGACATAACAACTAGATCAAAAAAATTGAATTCAAAAAACATACCTAAGAAGGGTTTGAAAATATGATTCATGGACTTTGGTTTGTAGTACTAGCATTAATTAAAACAAAGGGGATTACCTGATAGCAGAATACTCCATGGGGGGATACGAAATATATGTATTAATAATCTTATAGGGCCATATAAATTTTATTATACCATGAATATCCATCCATAAAAGAGAGGTTCTTATGACCAACCGTTTCATCAATCAAGTGTTCTGTGATTTGAATCGAGAAATAATCTTTGGGAAAATACTGATTAAGAATGCCGAAATAAATTGAAACTATGATTTTTATATTCTACTTTTTATTGGGGAAATGTTGGCTTTCCATTTTGGATACTCTACCTCTCAGATAAATTCCACCTTGATGAGCTTTTCCACTTCAACAATTATTTTCTAAGCATGAGTCGAGTGCATCCATCTGGATTCTTGTTTGTATCCCCAATGATATTTCAAAAAACCTAAGTGATGTATTGACACCATAGGGTTATGTCCAAGAATCTCTTTTTAAATATACGAAAACACATTCTGTTAATGTTTTAGAAAGGAGGTATATACCTCATATTCTTCAGGATTCATGGCTGTACTAATGAGATTAGCTCATGGATATTCTTTTGTTCCCAGATTTATCTCTCTAAGTACATCCATTGTGGAAGATATTCCTTTCTTAAATGATAGAGGGGAATATTTGAGATCATACTCTTCTTCCTCTTCATAATGATTTAGTACTTGTTCCTCTAACTAGAGAGGATATTATGACTCAAGTTCCTCAAAGGTAAGAAGGGAATCACGATTTGGACATCCAAAGGTGAGGTAATATATTCAGGATCACCTACCAATATGAAGCCTTCCTGGAGTCCTAAAGGGAAAATGGGGGGAATGATAATGAGTCTCTTAACTATATCCAATCATCATGATAAAATATTAAAATTTAGTTGAGGGAAATGGGTGTTTTTTGAATTTAGGGGACATAATGAAGACATTTTCATTCATGATTTCATTATCACCTGGAGAGTTGATGTAACACCCGAGAGTTTTATGAGAAATATTTTGTTTTTAGGTTATAAAAATCATTAAAGGAATCTTCCACTACACACAATACTAGCTTGGATTGCTTTACACACAATCGCGACCTTCCTCGATAGCTTGCGTCATATGCAATACCGGGTTTCACTAAAAAAAGATATATTATTATAGACTAGACCTTATGAATAGTATTAACTACATTTTGATTTTTATAAGATTATTATTAATCTTACACATTTTCTAGAATATGGTAAGAGAACAAAATAAATGTTTCGTGTAAAATAAATATTTTTAAAAAAATACAGTTTTTCCACCTTTTGATGGCGCACCCACATTAAATCTAGTTTTTGACATGTTTATAAGTTCAATTTAACAAAATAAAATTCTTCTTTTGAATCAGGATATAAAAATTTACTTTGGATAAATTTTTGATATTTTTTCTGATAACGTTCATATTTTGATGAATAGTAAAAATACGCTAATTTTTAATTAAAAACAACTTTTTCCATTGAGATAATTTATATGGTTAAATTATAATATTGAATGGTTTTAAAGTATAAATAGAATATATTTTTACCATTCAATATAATGTATGTCATTATAATTAATTTCACATTGAATTCATAGGTAAAAACATTTCAATTTTTGACAATGTTTTAACTTCTAAAACCCGTTTTCTTAACAACATGATTTATTTTAAATTAATTACTGCAACTTATGTGTATTGAATTTTGAAAAATAGATTCCATATTTGGATTCAATGGGTCCAAATTATGTTAATAGTCTAGCTTTTATTTTTTGGGCATTATGAATAGTAACTACGGTAAATTTTATTTACCATAGTTAAAGGTAAATCGGGTAATTAAGGGTAAATATAAGTTTATAAAATTACCCTAACTCCTGCCAAAATCCAATTGGATGACTAAAATTAGACCCATATCACCTAAGGGTATGATTAGATTCATTTAATAGACTTTGTTTTCAGGAAATTAATTTAATTATTATTAAAACCAAAGAATGTGGCAACATGTCACTTTCTTAAATCTTATAAGTATAATAATTTTAATTTAGTGACAAAGTTAATAAAACTTCGAACATGAATAGTCTCAAGAAATATAATAAAATTATATACATCATAAAAATTTATATAGAATTTTTAGGGATTAAATAATTATCATTAATTATGACACAATAGTGATGTTGAAATTATTTTATTAATTAAAATATCAAATAAAAGGTTTTAAAAATATTAAAAGAAATATTATATAAACTATTTAATGTTCTACACTAATTTTCTAGATACATATGAAATTTTATGGATCTATTGAATCTTTTAGTTCGAACATTTCTTCTTTATATATTTTATTTAAATTCAAATAAATGAATAGTGTCAAAATTGACACTATTGTTATTTTATAAAAATAATATATTATAAAATTGGTTAAAAATTACAAATTTTTTTAAAAATTATAAATTAAAATTTATATGGTCTTCAATTTCATAAAGTGTAACATTATGGAAAATTCACAACACATATTTAATTATTTATAATAATTTAAAATTTAGAATATTATTACCACAAATAAAATTAAATTGATAAATAAGGACAAATCAAGTTGATAATGTTTAAACTAAATTCATAAAATGTCTAAATTTTATTGGTTGATGATATTACAACCCTATGTCATCTAAGATTTGGATATGAGTCATTTTCGATGTTTTTATGTGGGGTTGGGATTTAATATAAACTAATATTTCTTATATTTCCAAAGGTGCCCCTCTCCTCCCTTATAAAAGGGCACCTCCTCCCTATCCTCCTCACACCAATTTGAGCTTTCATGCTCGGCCAATCCCTGCCCATTTCACTTCACCACTTCCCCAGAAACATCCTATAGGTACTGGTCTTCTTCAAAGACCAATTTTAGTGCCCAAAGAAGAGGTCTCAAAGAGGCGCTTCAAAGAAGAGGTAATGTCCGTTACCGATTCTTTCAACTTTATTTATTCTTCCACTTCTTCCTCTTTAGTTGTTTCATTATGAAGTAACAAAATAAGTATCACTCATATACTGGTATGTTAATATAAGTATGAAACAACCCTATTTCACCATCTATCCATCCTATATAAAATGAAATCACCGCGCGTGCGTACATATGGAATACCGTCTCCACGCCGTGGTGTCATCTATTTTCCACCACCACCTTACTTGGATGGGTATAATGGTGTAAATAATAACTATATATTATTATTGTAAAGTGATATTGATTCTGAAATAGTATACATACAGTCCAATACAATTTCATGATCATGGGAATGATATCATCGCTCTTGCGTACGTACGGAATACCGTCACCACGATGTGATGCGACTCGTTCTACAAGATCTTCATAGCATAATGATTATATAAATGAATTTAATGAATTAATATGATATATATTACACTATTACCATTCTGTAAATGAGGTATCTATAAACTAAAGAGAAGAATAAGAATTTATTCGACAAAACACGCATAAGAACAAAAAGTAATAAACACCCGAATAACAGTTAGAAATGAAATATTACTAATAAGAAGCTAATAATATGGCTATATATGATATAATAACAATAATTATGATTCTATAATAAGTCAATAACATTATTTAAATCATTATACAGGAGGTTCAGACACTTACGAATCAAATCGGACCTAAGGTAAGGGAAAATCTCGCAATCTCATTTTTATCTGAGATTATTTATACTTCAAAATTTACTAGGTAATATTTATCATCCACATCCATGTTTCCTCAATATGTAATATTTATATCCTTCTACAATATTTTATGTCCAATTTTACCCTTCGGTGAGTTTTTAGTAAAATATACGAAAGGAATCTTTTTTTTTGTTTTTCGTATGAGGTACTTTTTGACTTTTCCAACAAAAGTATGAGATGAATGTTTTTTAACTTATATGGCATGAATGGATTTTTAAAACATTATTTCCAAGAATCTTCCTTTACAAGTTTTCATGTTTATTTTTAATCAAATTATTTTAGTTTAAAATGTTATGACATTTTAAGAAAGGAAAAATGTTTTTGAAGTATAAAGGATATTTTCCTCATGAATGGAGTTCAAGTGTTTTATCAAAATTATATTTCATCTAAGATAGTATAGGATTCTTTTTCTATACCTATTATTACGTTTATTTGATTATTTTTTGATGGAATTATTTTTATGAATTCCATTATCTTATATGAATCGTTTTATGATGTCACGATGTTTAAGAATCTCATATTTATTACATGGGTTATTAAATGATGTATGATTTATGATTTTGTGGTACACATAAGAATGGTATCATTATGAGATGGGTGGGACCTATATCTCCATCCAATGCATTGGGTAAAGATTTATATCTCATGAGATAGACATGGCTGGAACGATAGGTTAAATCGGTTCAGTGAAACAGGACTGAAACGAGGAGTGAACTCGGTTCAGAAATGGACTTTGTCCGCTAAAATAGTCTTGGAAATGAGTCTTGACTACTAAGAAATGATTATATATGATTATATTTGTATTCCACAAAGTTTCATGTTTTATGTTATGATTATTGGGATTACATTTAACTACTATGATTTATCCCATGTTATGAAATTATGAGCTCTTTTGCAGGTTAAGATTTCCAAAATGTTATGTTTTTATGAATATGATGTGATTGATATTCTTTTGTTTACCCTTAATGAGAATTTGAGCTCACCCATTTGAATTTTTTCTTTACCCAGGCCAGGAAGAAGGTTATTAAGTAGGATATACCAAAAGGGACTCTAGATATAATGAAATAAATGGGAGACAGTGTAGATGATTTATGAACCAGTTTATGTTTCCCAGTTTCTAAAGACACTATACCTATACAGTCCTTTCTTGGTTTTTTATATGTTGTAATAAGTGCACTTCAATTTTGTGGTACTAACAATGTATATAAAATATGGGTCGTTATAGTTGGTATCAGAGGAAAGGTATAGTCAACCTTTGGAAACAAGGATGTGAAAGCTTTAGTAAGAACCCTAAGGATAAGTCTAAGAATAGAACACAATCTTAGTGTTTTAGAAATGGCCATGAACAACCTATGATTAGACCTTAAGTGTGAAATTTTATTCTTGATTATGTGTTTTTCCTATTATAATTAGTGTTTCTCACTCTATTTTTCTTGGTTTTAGTCAATGGCTGGAACCCGAAGGAAATGTTTTAATGCGGAATGAGATATGCAATGCAATGATTGTCCCCATGAGAAACCAAATGTTATGGGAGATATAATGAAAAATCATGTAGCCATGCTCACACAACTTTATCAAGCTATGAATCATGAAGGACTTCCAAATGAGTAAAGGAAGGAGCAACATTCTGTTGAATCCTTCATGAGGTACCATCCACCTTCATTCAGCGGGTCTTCTGATCCATTAGTGGCTGAACAATGGATCAGTACCACTGAAAAAATATTTTCAGTTCTTCAATGTTCTGAACATGATAAGGTCATCTTAGTAGTGTATCGTTTGGAAGGTGATGCTGATCAATGGTGGAATCTTATTAAGAATACAAGGAAAAGGGATGAAATTTAGTCAATGGAATGGGACGAGTTCAAGAACTTATTTTTCAATAAGTATTTCCCTCGTATTCTTCGAACAAAGATGGAGAAGTAATTTCTTGAACTAAAGAAAAAGGATGATGAATCTGTTGGTACCTATGAAGCAAATTTTACAAGACTTGAAAGGTATGCTTCTGGTATTATTATCCAACCTGAGAGTAATATCGATCGATTCTTTAGTGGCTTAAAACCAAGTATTCTAAGGGCGTTAGCCATAAGGGAATTCAATAGCTACGAGGAAATCGTTTGATGTGCTCTCAAGGTTGACATGGAGATTGGAGTAACCCATCAGTCATTTGTGTTTGATAAGAAGAGGAAAATGGAATTCAAAGGAAAATCTAAAGAGAAAACTGAAAAGAAGATGAGATTTCCCTTATGATCAAAGTGTGGAATGAAACATGGAGGAAATTGTCTTAAGTGGACCAGTAAATGTTATAAGTGTGGAAAAGAAGGACATCGGGCAATTGAATGTCGATATAATAGGAATAAGATGTCTAATGATGCAAACAAAAGAAGGGATACACAGAATGAACCTACTACACTTCAATGTTTCAAGTGCAATGAGATGGGGAATTATGCCAATAAATTCCCAAATCCAAGGGTTGATGATGATGATCGACGTCAACAAACTCTTAAGGCCAAAGACAAAGGAAAGTCACACGCAATTACTATCGGCGATGTGGAGTACGACAATGAAGTGGTGAGAGGTACACTTACCATCCACTCTAAAGTAGAAAATGTTTTATTTGATTCTGGATCCACCCACTCTTTTATTTCTGAAGAATTTTCTAAGGGTATCACCGTATTACCTCAACAATTATATGTTGAGTTAGCTGTGACAACCCCTAATGGAACAACAGTCGCATCAAAAGTTTATAATTCTTCTCCGATTGAATTTTGTGGGAAAGTGATTCCTACAAATCTTGTGGTCCTTCCTATAGTGGAATTTGATGTGATTCTTGGCATGGATTAGCTTTATTTATATGGAGCTCATATCAATTGCCAAATAAGGGAAGTCACATTTCATATTCCAGATCAATCTATGATCGTCTATCGATGCAAGGATGAACATAACCTTCCAGTGGAAATTTCTTCCATCTTATGGGTCTTGATTCCACTAAATGAAGGTTATTTATCTCAAATTGTTGGTGAGAAACTCATGATTAAGAATATGCCTATTGTACATGAGTTTGACGATGTCTTTCCAGAGGAATTGCCAGGTCTTCCACCAAATCGTGAAGTTGAGTTTTCAATAGAACTCGTACTGAGTGATTTGCCTATTTCAAATACTACTTATAGAATGGCCCCAATTGAGTTATAGGAATTGTAGAAACAACTCCAGGAGAATCTTGATAAAGGATTAATATGCCCAAGTGCATCACCTTGGGGAGCACCTGTTCTGTTTGTTAAGAAGAATGATGGATCAATGAGACTCTGCATTTATTATTGAGAACTTAACAAGATCACTATCAGGAACAAATATCCTCTCTCGCGCATTGATGACTTATTTGAACAACTACGCGGAGCTCAATACTTTTTCAAGATTGATCTTCGTTCAGGGTATCATCAATTAAGGGTCAAAAGGGAGGATATACCAAAGACAACTTTCCATAAAAGGTATGGACACTATGAATTTATAGTGATGCCATTTGGTCTTACTAATGCCCCTGCTATCTTCATGGATCTGATGAATAGAGTCTTTAGAGACTATCTTGATCAGTTTGTGGTAGTATTTATAGAAGATATTCTTGTCTATTCAAAGAGAAAGTAAGAACATGAAGATCACTTGAGAATTATATTGAAGACCCTGAGAGAGGAGAAGCTTTATGCCAAATTTACCAAGTGTGAATTTTGGCATCAAAAAGTTGCATTTTTGGGTCACATAATCTCCAAAGAGGGGATATATGTTGATCCAGCAAAAACAGAGGTTATCGAAATATGGTCAAGACCAACAATAGTAACTGAGATCCGATGTTTTCTTGGTTTGGATGGATATTATTGATGTTTTGTGAAATATTTTTCATGATTATCTAATCCACTCACCATGTTGACTCAGAAAGAAGTTAAGTTTGTTTGGATGAAGGAATGTGAAGAGAATTTCAAGGAGTTGAAAAAAGGTTATCTAGTTCACCTGTACTCACACTACCTTGTAGTGTAGAAAGGTTTGTGATCTACAGTGATGCATCCAAGAAGGGGCTGGGGTGTGTTATTATGAAAAATGATATGGTGATAGCTTATGCCTCACAACAGTTGAAAATCCATGAGAAAAATTACCCAACTCATTATTTGGAGTTATCTACGGTAATATTTGCATTAAACATTTGGAGGAATTATCATTATGGGGAAAGGTGTGATATTTATACAGATCATAAAAGTTTACAGTATATTTTCACAAAAAAGGAGCTGAATATGTGCCAAAGAAGATGGTTGGAGATGATTAAGGATTACGACTGCTCAATTGATTACCACCCTCAGAAATCAAACAAGGTGGAAGATGCATTAAGTCGATAAGACCATGCTAGCTTATCCATGATGAGGATCACAAAAGATCCAATATTTATGGATTTACAAAGGATGGATCTTGGAATTATAATGGAAGGGGAAAAATCATATCTTTCTCAAATGAATGTTCAACCATCTATACATGTGAAGATTAAAGAGGCAGAAAAAGAAGATGTAGAGTTACAAAAGAAGGTGAGAAATGTTCTTAAATTCAACCTTGATTGTGATGGGATAATAAAGTTCATGAATCGGGTTTATGTTCCTCCCATCTCAGAATTAAAGAAGGAGCTGCTGGATGAGGCTCACAGTTTTTCATTCTCTATTCATTCTGGAAGCACAAAGATATATAGGGATCTGAAAGAGTACTTCTGGTGGGATGGAATGAAAAGAGATGTTTCTGAATATTTCTCTTGATGCTTGGTTTGTCAGCAAGTTAAATCTGAGAGATAGAAGTCTAAGGGGATGTTACAACCATTACCCATACCTGAATGGAAACAGGAAAACATCACTATGGACTTTGTCACCGGACTTCCTAAAACATCCAAATGCAATAATTCTATTTGGGTCATAGTTGATCGTCTTACAAAGTCTACACACTTCATTGCTATTAGATAGGATTTCTCTCTAGATCATCTTCCCAGGATATACGTAAAGGAAGTGGTAAGATTGATGGAGTACCACTTTCCATTATATCTGATCGGGATCTGAGGTTTACCTCGAAGTTCTGGCGAAGTCTTCAGCATACTCTAGATACAGAGATGAGTTTCAGCACTGATTATCATCCTCAGATAGATGGTCAGTCTGAGAGGACTATTCAAACTCTAGAAGATATGTTGAGAGCCTGCTCTATAGATTTCAAAGGTGGTTGGGATCAACACCTACCATTGGTGGAATTCTATTATAATAATAGCTTTCACTCCAGTATTCATATGGATCCTTATGAAGCTCTCTATGGAAAGAAATGAAGGACTCCAACTTGCTGGGATGAAGTTGGGGAAAGAAATCTATTAAGACCTGATCTTGTTGATAAAATGGAAGAAAAGGTCAGATCTATTCAATAACACATAATAGAAGCCCAGAGTCGACAAAAAAGTTATGCTGACAACTGAAGAAAAGACCTAGAGTTTGAAGTGGGTAATAAAGTGTTCTTATGAATATCTCCCTAGAAGAGGGTCCTGAGATTTGGAAATAATGGAAAGTTGATCCCTAGATATATAGGTCCTTTTGAAATTCAAGATCGTGTTGGGAAGGAAGCTTACCAATTGGTGCTTCCACCGAATCTCTCTCAAGTTCACGATGTGTTCCATGTATCTCTCCTGAGAAAGTACATGCCTGATCCTTCACATGTACTTAGCTCAGAAGTTGTATCACTGGAGAAAGATCTTTCTTATGAAGAATAGCTGATAGAGATTCTGGATCGTAGAGAAAAAGTCCTATGGAACAAGACCACTCGCTTGGTGAAAGTTTTATGTAGGAACCACCAATTAGAAGAAGCTACATGGGAGCTTGAGGATATGATGAGGGAGAGGTATCCTCATTTGTTTGTTACAAAGTGACGAATTTCGAGGGCGAAATTCATTTTAAGGGGGGTAGAATGTAACACCCGAGAGTTTTATGAGAAATATTTTGTTTTTATGTTATATAAATCATCAATGCAATCTTTCACTACACACAACACTAGCTTGGCTTGCTTTACACGCAATCACGACCTTCATCGATAGCTTACGTCATACGCAAAACCGGGTTTCACTAAACAACGATATATTATTATGGACTAGCCGTTATGAATAGTATTAACAATATTTTTAATTTTATAACATTATTATCCATCTTACACATTTTCTAGAATATGGTAAGATAACAAAATAATTTTTTCGGGTAAAATAAGTATTTTTCAAAAAATACAGTTTTTCCGCCTTTTGATTGCGCACCCACATTAAATATATTTTTTGACACGTTTATAAGTTAAATTTTATAAAATAAAATTCTTATTTTTAATCAGGATATAAAAATTTACTTTGGATAAATTTTTGATATTTTTTCTGAAAACTTTCATATTTTGATGAATAGTAAAAATATGCTCATTTTTAATTAAAAACCACTTTTTCCATTGAGATAATTTATATGGTTAAATTATAATATTGAATGGTTTTAAAGTATAAATAGAATATATTTTACCATTTAATATAATTTATGTCATTAGCATTAATTTCACATTGAATTCATAGGTAAAAACATTTCAATCTTTGACAATGTTTTAACTTCTAAAACCCATTTTCTTAATAACAGGATTTATTTTAAATTTATTACTGCAACTTATGTGTTTTGAATTTTGAAAAATGGATTCCATATTTGGAATCAGTGGGTCCAAATTATGTTAATATGATACCTTTTATTTTATGGGCATTATGAATAGTAACTACGGTAAATTTTATTTACCATAGTTAAATATAAAACGGGTAATTAAGGGTAAATATAAGATTATAAAATTACCCTAACACCTGCCAAAATCCTATTTGATGACTAAAAGTCAACCCGTATCACCTAAGGGTCGGATTAGATTCATTTAATGGACTTTTTTCCATGAAAATAATTTAATTATTATTAAAACCAAAGAATGTGACAACATGTCACTTTCTTAAATCTTATAAGTATAATAATTTTAATTTAGTGATAAACTTAATAAAACTTAGAACATGAATAGTATACAAAAATCTAATATAATTTTCTACATCATAGAACTTTATTTAGAATTTTTAAGGGATTAAATAATTAACATTAATTATGACACAATAGTGATGTTGAAATTATTTTATTAATTAAAATATCAAATAAATGGTTTTAAAAATATTAAAATAAATACTATATGAACTATTTAATGTTCTCCACTAATTTTATAGATACATATGACATTTTATTGTTCTATTAAATCTTTTACTTCGACCATATCTTCTGTATATATTTTATTTAAATTCAAATAAATGAATAATGTAAAAATTGACACTATTGTTATTTAATAAAAATAAAATATTATAAAATTGTTTAAAAATCACAAAAATATTTAAAAATTATAAATTAAATTTATTTCGTCTACAATGTCATAAAGAGTCAAATTATGGAAAATTCACAACACATATGTAATTATTTATAATAATTTAAAATTTAGAATATTATTACCACAAATAAAATTAAATTGATAAATAAGGATAAATCATGTTGATAATGTTTAAAATAAATTCCTAACATGTCTAAATTTTATTGGTAGATGCGATTACAACCCTATATCATCTAATATTTGGATATGAGTCATTTTGGAAGTTTTTAAGTGGGGTTGGGATTTAATATAAACAAATATTTCTTATATTTCCAAAGGTGCCCCTCTCCTCCCTTATAAAAGGGAACCTCCTCCATCTCCTCCTCACACCAATTTGAGCCTTCAATCTTGTCCAATACCTACCCATTTGACTTCCCCACTTCTCTAGAAACATATTAGAGGTCCTTGTCTTCTTCAAAGACCAATTTTAGTGCCCTAAGAGGAGGTCTCAAAGAGGCGCTTCAAAGAAGAGGTAATGTCCGTTACTGATTATTTCAACTTTATTTCCTCTTCAACTTTTTATTATTTAGTTGTTTCATTATTAAGTAATAACATCAGTATCACTCATATACTGGTATGTTATTATAAGTATGAAACAACCCTATTTCACCATCTATCCATCCTACGGAAAACGAAATCACCGCGCGTGCGTTCGTACGGAATACCGTCTCCACGCCGTGGTGTAATCTATTTTCCACCACCACCTTACTTGGATGGGTATAATGGTTTAAATAATAACTATATATGATTATTGTAAAGTGATATTTATTCTTAAATAGTATACATACACTCCAATACAATTCCATGATCATGGGAACGATATCATCGCTCGTGCATACGTACGGAATACCGTCTCCACGATGTGATGCGACTCGTTCTACATGATCTTCACTACATAATGATTACATAAATGAATTGAATGAATGAATATGATATATATTACACTAATACCATTCCTGAAACCAGTTATCTATAACCTAAAGAGAGGCATAAGAATATATTCGACAAAACACGTATAAGAACAAAAAGCAATAAACATCCGAATAACAAGTAGAAATGAAATATTACTAATAAGAAGCTACTAATATGGACATATATGATATCATAACAATAATTATGATTATGGAATAAGTCAATAACATTATTTAAATCATTATACAGGAGTTTTGGACACTTACGAAGCAAATCATACCTAAGGTAAGGGAAAATCTCGTAATCTCATTTTTATTCGAGATTGGTTATACTTCAGAATTTACTGAGGAATATTTATCATCCACATCCATGTTTCCTCAATATGTAATATTTATATCCTTATACATTATTTTATGTCCAATTTTACCCTTTGGTGAGTTTTTTTAAAAGATATGAAAGGAATCTTTTGTCGTTTTTCTTACGAGGTACTTTTTGACTTTTTCGACAAAAGTACGAGAAGAATGTTTTTTAACTTATACGGAATGAATATATTTTTAAAATATTATTTACAAGAAGATTACTTTTCTATTTTTCATGTTTATTTTTTATCAACTTCTTTTAGTTTAAAAATGTATGACATGTTAAGAAAGGAAAAATGTTTTTGAAGTAGAAAGGATATTTTCCTCAACAATGGAGTTCAAGTGTTTTATCAAAATTATTTTCCATCTAAGATAATATATGGTTCTGTTTCTGTCACTATTATTACATTTATTTGATTATGTTGTGACGGAATTATTTTTATGAATTCCTTTATCTTATATGAATTGTTTTATGATGTCACGATGTTTAAGAATCCCATTTTTACTACATGGGTTATGCAATGATGTTTGATTTATGATTTTGTGGCACACATAAGAATGGTATCATTATGATATGGGTGGGAACTATATCTCCCTCCAATGCATTGGGTAGAGATTTATATCTCATGAGATAGACAAGGCTGGAACAGCAGGTTAAACTGGTTCAGTGAAACAGGACTGAAATGAGGTGTGAACTCGGTTCAGAAATGGACTTTGTCTGCTAAGATAGTCTTGGAAATGAGTCTTGACTACTAAGAAATGATTCTCTATGATTATGTGTGTATGCCACAATGTTTCATGTTTTACTTTATGATTATTGGGATTACATTTCACTACTATGATTTATGCCATGTCATGAAATTATGATCTCTTTTGCAGGTTAAGATTTCCAAAATGTTATGTTTTTATGAATATGATGTGATTGATATTTCTCTTGTTTACCCTTACTGAGTATTTGAGCTCACCCTTTTGAATGTTTTCTTTCCCCTGGTCAGGAAGAAGGTTATTAAGTAGGATATGCCAAAAGGGATGCTAGATATGATGAAATAAATGGGAGACAGTGTAGATGCTTTATGAACCAGTTGTTTATGTTTCATAGTTTCTAAAGACACTATACCTATATGGTCCTTTCTTGGGTGTGTTATATGTTGTAATAAGTGAACTTCAATTTTTAAGTACTAACAATGTACGTAAAGTATGGGTCGTTATAGTTGATAACCTCTTTGGTGCCATTAGGCTTAGCAGTCGTGATTGAAATCACAAAAGATGTGGAATGAGTGCTTGAATTAAGGCCCAACCATTTTATTTTTTAATGGGAAATTTATAATGTACAAAAATAATCTTGAAAGGGTTAGTTAGAATCATATATAGACCATTTAGGGAAATAATACGGGAAACATTATTATTGTTGGCTGGTTTTCCTCCCTTTTGAGAGAACCTTGTGTCGATGTATTTAATCTCACAGGATTTGAAAAAGGCCATGTCACCCCAGAATATACCATTTTGACCATTGATAAAATATTTGAGACATTGGTGGTATGATGAATGAATAATTGCATGTTTATGTATCCAGGGTCTTCCAAGTAGAACATTGAAAGTTGTATCCTATCAAATAATAATGAACTCTAAGTCGACCACAAGATTTCAGAACTAAGTTCTGCGTGTGAACTCACTATGATGTTCTGAATAATTATTTTCAAAACACTATAACATTAGAGTGGAGGGAGACACATGAGTCTAATTGACCCATAGTTGGCGAAGTGTTTGGACCGGAATGAGGTAGAATTCTAATCCATTTCCAATAAAGCCTCATCATATATCAATTCCTTTTATCCTTCTAGATATATAAAGGGTTAGACCTGTCATTTTATGATAATATTATCATCTTTCCAGTGAAGGATATGACCTCATGGTATTCCGCATGATCATTATCCACAAGAAATACTTTAGTAAAAACAACCTCAACTTCAATCTCTTATGGGCTAGATAAGGCCTTTAAAAGATCTTCTCAAAGGTCATTTGATATACTCGAGCATCCAGAATTAATAACTTATCCATCAATTGGGCTAATTGATTCAATACATTATATTTTTCTTCTAATGGATTATTCATCCCAGCATGAAGATTCTCATTTAAAGGCACTTTAGTAGTTGATGTTCCTGATGTGGATGGCCCATCCCTTGGGGTAGGAGTTAGAGATTCTTTCATTTTAAAAGGATTATGCCATTTGGGTAGGCCTACCAATTTAGGAGGTGGTAGCGTATCCTCTAACTATTCTTCCAAGAAGATCATTTTAGGGAATAACTTGTCGGGTGTGGATGAAGAACTCCACTATTTCTGTTGATCTAGATCGAGAGATTTTCTATGAGTTTCTGCTATATAGATGGTTCAAGTGGTGGTTTGGTTGAAATAGTGTCTTAGAACATGACCACATCTCCCCCTAGATCCTTGATATTGGTGAAATATTCCCCTATTTCTACAATCAAGTGAAGATGAATTAAGTTCATAATCTAAATCATCATTTATGAATGGATCCATTAAGTGAATTAAATTAACAAAACTAAAAATCAACTCCTCATTTGATAAAGATTTGATTCGATGGGTCGACTCTTATTGCACCATTTTGTGGGGTGGTGCCAATGCTTTTGGGACTATTGGAATGATGTTGGCTAATGTTAGGGCTAACTTTGGATTTGACACAAGATCATATTGTTGCTATAGATTCTTATCATCCATCCATTTCGTATTTTAGATGATTAGCCTTTAGAATATTGAGTTGATGATGAAGCTGGCTGTGAAGTGGAAGAAGCAGGTTAATAAACAATTTTCTATTTCAACTATGTTTTGAGGATATAATGAGTTCAGTTGATATTTTTTCTAACCATACAATTACTGAAATTCTATTTACTCTTCCTTTTAACTTCTCATCACTCATTTTTCTCCATCGTATGGGTAGAAAAAACATATATTACATTGGTGGAAATTTTTTTTACTTTCACTATCCCAGAGTCCACCATATTTTTCACGAGGTCTTTGAAATCAAAACAATCATGGATGTGGTGCCCCAACATTTGATGGTAGGTTAAATAGTTTGGGATATCTTTTTCACCTTCTTTTCTATTCTTCTTGGGCATTGGAAACTTGACTAAGTGTTTTTCTAATGCCGAGATAAACCAGTTTGAGGCTTGGTCATTTTAAAATGAATAGACCCTATTTCTCATCTCATAAAACAATTTCTTCATATGGCCATTTTGTTCATTATGGAAAGGTGGGAATTACTAGTGACACTTAAGAGGTCGAGCTATATGATATGGTGCAGTCTTTGAAGTAGGAGCAGGTACAAGGCCCGACTTAAGTGTAACTGTATTGGGGTCTACATTTTTTATTATCCTTATCGAATTTTATGGAATTAATCCGGAATTATATTTGGTCTCCATTATGGATTTTTACACCTTTTGAGTAATCGAGGAATGTTCTTGAAACCCTCTTTTATATTTCATGAGGATCAACATTGTTCACAATTCGTCACGAATATTCAATACACAAAAAGACTACAAACCTTATGCTTAAAGAGTATATTAGTACTTTCCACTGAGTAATGTAATATTAGACTCTTTCACTACCACATTGTTTGTAGTTCATGATATTAAAGACCGCTTTCTTCTGAAACATTGAACTGAACTGGAAGAGAAATTTCTAGTGGAGATCTTCCCAACCAGTAATCGACAGAGACTACAAACATATATACCACCTGAATTCCTTTCCTTGTAGTGATTGTATGAATCACCTCAATTTCACCACTTATTATTTTTTAGGGATACACATCATGTGATCAGAGTGAGATACAAAATGTTTCAAATGTTGCTTTATATCTCCCAATCCATTGAAGATTGGACCCAATATTTGGCAAGGGAAGAGTCAGACCTATCCATTCAGGGTATGAATTCTTTTCCATAAGTATCAGTGCACATTATTCCACTATGGTTCCAATCAATCCATTAGGGTATTAATGGTGTTCATAAGAATTAAAGGAATTTCAAGCTATGTTGGATCCTATACAAGTGTGAAAATGGAGCTTGAACTGGTGCATCGGCTAGTAGGACCACTGGTGGAAACACTAGTGGTATCTTCTGTGGGTAACCCATAAGAATAGGTCAATAAGGATGCACTTAAAACTACTCTTGTTGTACAAAAAATATTGGTAATTCATGATCTACTGCTTCAGGATCCAAATAGATTGGTGGTTTATATCCTACATTGAGAAGATGTTCTAGTTGTAATTTAGTTTTTGTGAAAGACTCTCTTTGTTGAGATGCTCCAATTGGATTTGTCGGTTGAGTATCCTCTTCAAGAATATTCCCAACAGGAAGGTAGCCTTGTAGTAGTTCTATGTTGAGTCTCCTTAATTATTTCATCCATTCTTCTTACTGATTAAATATTTCTTCCAGTGATAGGGACTTAGCTTCTTTTGGAGGGAGGTGAAACATGATTCAACCCTTAACTTTTTCCCTATTGGGTTGATTTCAAGGTGGTAATGGTGGATTTTTTTGAATGAGTTCCCATATTTAGGGAAAGAATCTAGTTCCGAGTATGCAAATATCCTTCATTCATTTCCACGTGGACTCTATTTTGAACCATAAATTCTTCTTCAGATTCCTCAGAATTGTCCTCGTATTCTGTAGAATTTGTTAGGGTACCATTGATAGCATTAACTGATTCAAAATACATTAAGGGAATTATATCATGGTATTTGTGAGAACATATTTTTTTGGCACCCTCCATGAGTCTTTTTCCTATCCTTTTATGATTCTTTGGGAACTGTTTGGATGACAATAACCCAAAGGGAACTTTTATATAGTTCAATCATTAATGTTCCATGTGAATGTACTAGATCACCGGATGAGAAAAAGTGGGAAGATTCATTCTTTAGTATCTCCCTTAACCGAAAGAAAATAGATTCCCATAAAGGAGGTGGTTATTGAAGAAAAAACCACCAACCCTGAGAGTTGGGGATGTTTCTATCCAACTTTCACAACCCTACAACATAATTGGCTAACCTTGTGGTTTGGGTTAAAAAGTACCCTATCCCTATGAGTTGGGGCTTCTACTAAACTACTGTGGCTGATATTACTGAAGACTCTCTATTGATTTTATTGAGTTTTTTTGAACATGGGTTGGGTTCATCATTCAACACACACATAAATCACCATTTTCAGAAGACATTTGGGATAGTTATGACATTTTCAATTTCTAACGGATTAAATCTTCTAAGTGCAGGCTTTCTTGATATTTTAATAAGCTTGTCACAAATTTATTTCAACAAACTTATTTACTCCAGACTGATGTTGATGAGAGTCAGTTAGGGCCTATTTTTGTGGGTAATACCTTTGGTCATGAATATATTCCATTCATTCAGGCTATACAAAATCTACGACATTTCATGATACAGCATTTGTTATGATTTTCTGGTTAGGGCATGTAGTGAAATATGATGTTCCTTGTGCACCCCATCCTATGATTTGAACATCGGATAGGGTATCTATGATCAGTTATTCGAACCCCATTAATGCATTGAGGCATGCATGTTGAAGGGATCCTAACTATTTATTTATTTTTTGGATATCGTGAAGCCCAGTGATATGCCAAGTCAATTTTGAACTTCAAACCTTCTATTACCTTGACATGAGTTTGATACTTTTTATAGTGTAATACATTATCTTTGAGGTGACAATGAGTTTTACATATGTTAAGGCAGATGACTTACATACATTATTCCACCAAAACATCTTTTATTCCATATTGTGGGGAATATAAAATCCATAACATGAATAGTGTGTCATATTTATCTAGTTTTTTTCTTATGATTAGTAGATCTTCTTCATCTATCACTAGAGGTTTTTCTACCTGGTCTGACTGGAGTGGAAACTTCCCGATTTGTTTACCTAAAAACAGTGGGATTGGTAGGGACTTTTTCTACCATGTTGGAAGGTAAGTGACCCATGGGTGGTTCAGAGAACGTATGTCTCCTTGAGCTATCATTAGGTTGAGAAAATATTTCACCTATTAGGGACAAGGAATCAGACATTACTGGACTTGTGTTTTCTTGTTCCTCACGATAAGCAGGATTTCTCATCACTACATTACCAATTATAGGAATCTCTTAACACTGTGATACACTATCATAGAGATAAATTTTGTATTGAACATCATCATAGAGAGGAACACCATGGTGGATTATAGTAATAGGAAGACCCTCTTGCTCCTTGGTCTTCTAGCCACATAGAAGGATGCACAACTCTCATCAATAGATAAGAAATCAAGATCAAATGGATTGTTGTAATAAGGATAGCATTCATAGTGAAGTGTCCTATGTCGACCTTCAGAATTATTGCTATTGTTCCAGTAATATGGTAATGGGATGGTATGATCTTGAGATGTGACGAATAAACATCTAGGGATTCAATAACTCTAGTATTATGTAAAACCTAATAGGAGAACAACTATTGATTTTCCAACTGTGTTTTTTTATGTATAATTCATAGATTCATTATTACAAGAAATTGGGTCTACTTTCTAGGAGAAGTGGTTATTGTGTGTAATTTTTTGTTTATTCCTTAGAGTGGACATTAGAATAGAATGATTGCTGACAATTGGAGTTAGTGCATGTTCCCGATCTCTATATCCCTATAATATGGGGGAGTTTACCCCATAATCATCTTGGGTGGGAGTAGAGGTGTGTATATGCTCTTTGGTGATATGATAATGAGACACCCCATTTTGGGGGATAGAGTTATGTATTCTTCCCTCTAGAACTACTTTTTTCACTATTATGATGTCCTAGAAAATATGTAGGATTTGGGGAGGGATCTGCATATTCCCTTACACTATTTCCATGATATTCTTAGTGACTTCAGCAATTGGACCATTTATATATTACCGTTACTCATCTGAAGTAAGTGTATGTTCGAGGTGTTGTCCTTCCTTTCATGTTAGTGGGTACTGACAGTACTCCTGTGTGGGGGTAGAGAATTGAGTACCCCTACTTCTCATTTGTAATTTCTATCTGACTAGTCCAGGTACCTCCAGACAAGGCTACTTGTAGGATTTGTGGGTGGAGGCAGGTGTATGTTACTGCTTGGGAGGTTCCACTATATTTAAATTGTGGGATTCTTTTAATGTCACCAGATGAGTTTTCAGGATAGCTAAATGAATGATGATGGGGGTATGTTCCTGTTAACTATTTTACAACAAATTAGGTTAGTGGGATGATACAGAGGAAGAAAAGGTGTGAAACTACTCCGTATTGATCAGTTTTCATCCCCGTAGGTCTGTCTTTCATGTCCATGTTTGGAGGACATGGGTTGGATAGCCAAGGAAAAAACCATTATCATGTTGAGGGTTAACTACCCTGTGATAGTGGAGACAACAATTGCTAGAAGGATCCCTTGAGAAGGACCCCTGTGTCTCCTGGATGAGGTTATATGTGGGGTCTTGATTCATTTCTCTAAAATACAAGAGGGAGTAGTTGTTACATTCTGGGGATAAGCTCCCAAAATGGTTAAATATTTTGGTCATTAATGTTAGCGTAAGGACAAAAAGTAGTCATTGATTGGATGATCAAGGTTTCTTCATAGACTGGAGGGATTTTAGGTGGCCTCTAGAGTTGGGATCGTACTATTTTGATGAAATTCCCAGACCAATGAATTTGAGACCCAACTTTGAAGATGATGGGTTGGTGATGGGATCCTCTACGTGGACAAAGATTCATCCTAAATTGTAGTTAGATAATTCATTGGTGAAAACTTGAAGGAGGCCTTTGGATCTATGGGAGTTCAGAAAATAAGTTCCTATAAAAATAAAAATGAGAAGAAACTATCAAATAAGTATAAAAAATAAACGTGCGATTGATTTTATTGCTTGGAAATCATTCACTTTGACAATGAGAAAGGCCTAAAAGATAGCTGTCACCATCAAATTGGTTAAGCATTCATGTTGGGTTCACCATTTTTTGTTTTTGAAAAAATTTGTTTTCCTTAAGGAATGAAATTGTCCAATGAGGACTGGTTAGTAGATCCCTTTTATCTTATGAAGGAGATGTCACATTTAATTCATTCTTGTCATCTTCACCATTTTTTGTTTCAAAAAAAAAAGTTTTCCTTGAGGATCAAAATGGTTCAATGAGGACTGGTCAACATATACCTTTTATCATATGAAGAAGATGTCACATTTAATACATTCTTATTAGGATCTCCATGTTTTTCTCTCAGAATCATGTGTTCGGGTTTAGAATCATCATTTATAAACTTTATTAAATAGGTTTTTTTGGAACTAGAAACAACTAATGGCTATATATCCATGGATACATGATTTCCAATTATATGAACTCATCAGAGGGATCAATTAACGATACTTGAGAACTCACATTGGTTGAGAGGATGGGAGGTCAGTCCTGTCAACCCTTGGGGGGGGGGAATTATTTCCTAATCTGGGCTCTCTTAGTGATTTATTAAATAATCATGAATCCTTCATTAATTTCCTAGATTGATTTATATCACCCAAGTATTAACAACCAATTATTAGAATGTATGGAATGTAGAATCAATGGTTTTTATCCAAGGATCTTCTACAATAAAGATACATGTGGGTATCATTGGGTGTCCATCAATGGTATCCTCTTACATATTACTTAGATATTCTTTTTTCATGATGATGATGCTGGTTTTAGAGCCACTTAGTGGGGCACTATGGAGTGTATCACAATCCATGGAGATGTGAGTTGATTTGATGTTGGGATCAAACCCATAGATGGGATTCCTATTTATCCTAGTGAAATGAATTAGTACCCAAGTAGTTTGGTTCCACTTAATAGGGAACACCATACCTCTTAAGGTCATGTGACAATGACCTAACCTTACAGCTTAAGGTTATGTGGTAAGGACATGTAGGTGGTAGGTTCCTAGTCAACGTTTTGTGTGGGACTTATGTAGAAGTAGCCCAGAGTACCTAAGAGATATGTGTATTCTTTGATTGAATTAGGCACTATTAGAAATTTTCCCTAGAGAGAATAAGGGTGATATGGGGTTTTTGGTTTGGACCTCATGGAAGATTTCTTCATATACTTTTTGGAGGGGAATCAAATCCCACGTAGTTTGGTTAGTCACATAGGGGAGTATGGCCCTTTGATGAGATGATTATGTTGGGTATAAATTCTGAATAGAATGCCCTGATAAAGGACTCTATGAGAAGTCTCAAATATTGATTTGCAACTCATGATGCATTTGGGGTCTACTATAGGGCTTACCACTAAAAATGATTCACATATTAAGGAGATTATGATTGGAGATTATTCCTAGGGAGGATTCTGATTGAGCTCTGGACTTAGGAAGGATTCCTACATATACTATTTATTAAAATAATCATATTTCTCTTAGTTCAATGTGTGTCAGATGGATTTTGAGAATTTCATGATCACCATTAACCTTTAATCCCATTTTAGTCATTCTTGGTGTGAGAAACAAGTGGAAATTGAATATCTAACAAACAACAAACTATGATTTTGTATGCAGGTGGACATGGGGATAAATCCCAAAGGGAGAGGGATGGGGAATTGAGTATTCCCACCACCTATGAACCTTCTTCTGTAGATGGAATATTCTAGGGCTATGAAAAAAGAGTCTAGGTATATGACACTTCACTCTCATCAATTTTCTTTAGAATGAGTCCAGGGCATGGAAAATGGTGAAGGATGGAAGCATGAGAGATGAGAGATGGCTCAAGTGCCCATCCCATATCTGTACTAGTGTCCAAGAGGTAGAGAGGAGAAATAGTGAAACCACCTGCAAGAAATACTTGTGTCTTACTCCATATGGGATTTCTTAAAATCGGTTTCATAGTGGGATGAGGTTATAAATCTATTTGAATGGAAAAGAAAGCATAATCCTCAAACTCCTAGCTTGGGATTGTAGACTCTAGGTCTTAGAGACAATAAGGGAAGAACATGGTTCTAAAACATGTATCTAAGACATGGAAATCCCCAACACTCTCCTTGGGGTATGGGTACTTGTGATCATAAATATTCAAACCCACATGTTCCTTAAGGTTCCTAACTATCGGGTAGGTCCATTGTTGGAAACCTATGAATGTAGAAATCCAAATCCAAATTAGAGACAATCTAGAGAGCCCTTTCCCACGGTTTTGTAATTCACGAGGCCTTATTAGAGGTTTTGAGATGATCCCTTTCAGAAAAGGGAGCCAAAGTAGGATAGGGACTTCCATTTATGGATTTGAAGAAGGCCTTATTAATTGATAACATAGGTTTATGGTTAGGGATAACCACAGAGGCTTGCACAGAGGGTGCTCCACATAGGTAGGACTGGGTGAATTGGTATCACCATAAGATATGGACCACCTGAGTGATTATACTTGGGTGAGAAATTACAAAATCCTTCTAGGGTTTCCATTGCTGTTCCTAGAGGTGACTCACATAGGTCTGTATTTGAGGAAGGTTACCTCACACTAGCCTTCATTTATCAGGGGTTTATAGATTTCCTTGTGTATGTGTTGTTTATTTTAAACCCTAGTAATACTTTAGTTTTATTATCCCCATTTAATTACTTCTTATTCATGTGTTATAAAACTACCTATAAGTATATAGAGGGGTTGAGCGAATCACTAGGGTGATCAGAGCATTGGTTGGACTTTGAGAAATTCCATCTGTGAAAATGAATACCCAGGGTCCCATTTATAGGAAAATATAGTACAATGGGTGATTTTGTCATCTCATGAAGGGAATTCGTATACATATCCCGCATAGGTACCTTACGCACCAATGATATTTTGCGGGACTTGGGTGAGATGGTGTTTCGAGGCCTTCGAAATCATTGACCTTCTCCACTTATTTCCTTCACTTCTTACTAAGGTATTTCCCTTTGTATTATTTTAGTCCATGTGACTAAACGAAGTGTCAAAAATTCTCTCCCTTATAATTAGATTCATTTGAAAAAAAATTAAATTGGTTCTATGGTAATTTTTGGGAACTATGACACATTCCAACATCATTTTTTGGTTTTTGGAGCTACATTAAGTGTGGAAGGATGATTTATTTTTTTTCTAAGTAAGGGGAATAGTGATAATTGTTTGACTATTGCTAGGGTCATATAAAAGACCCTATAAACATTTTATTTTTTATGTCATCACCATAATGTTTTCCTAAGATCTACATGAAAGAGACTTGACATGAAATACGTGGCTTTTTCTTAGACCTCCCATTTTTGGTTTCTAGCCTAACATGTTTTATGACTTTTATCTTTTTATCACTTGATATTTTTCCTAAACCAAATAAATTTTAGGTATAGTGAGATAATAATAAATTTTGTTTCCATGTTTCCCTTTTAGGGTTTTCAATATAGCAATTACTATATCACTTTTTGTGAGAAATTCAATGTTATACAATTCAGACTAAAATGTCTAGTGTTTTAGGTAGAATATCTTTGACCATAGATTAAAACTAATGACCAAAATAGGGCTTATAGGCCACGAATGTTCATACATTCTTTAAATATCAAGTGGGAAATCTTTATCCATCATTTTTGGTATGTAGATCAAAAAAACGATATTATAGAATATAGTTCTCTCCTAAAGATGAAGTTACCACTAATTAACAAACCTATTTTGTGTGTTGTATTATGTATGGACAAATTGGTATTGTACTGAATAGTTAATAGTGTAGTCCTTTGGATTAAAGGCCCATTGTGGGGGTCATTTTATCCAAGTCCAACTAGTATACATACTACATAGTCAAGAAAAAGGGATCATAGGAATTTTGGAATGTTATTAATGATGATCAAAGTTTATTATTTGGATGTATCATGGACAAGGTGGGTGGTTTTTCCAATGTGGGGTGTCTATGAATGAAGGGAATATATATATTGGAATTTTTAATGAATGAGAAAACCATTCTACATGAATTTGGATAGAGTGGAAGAGTGTATATGTTTTTAAATTTATAATGTCAAGGGGAAGGCCCTTTTCTAACAAGGGTTAAATCATCATGTTGTTTAATGTCCAATGAATAAGATATTTACAATGTATTTTAAAAAATTATAGAGAGGGAACTATTCTATATAGTTTAATGTCATACTATAATGACATTATTCTATGTAGATTAAAGTGGTACCATAAGGAATTTTTTGGATTTTAATTTAAAGTGTTTATATTTGACCAAGATATGAAGATTCTCTAACCTTTAGTAATTTAATTGGAAAATCACTACCACATTCAGGTGTGAGAGGAGGAAATTATAAGCTGTGATTTGGGGATTCCTAGATCCAAAGAGTATTATGGAGAAAAGCGGCTTATGGAATTAGATGAGGTCTCTCATGAAGATTAATTTACCACTGATTGATAAAATAGTTATGGGGGTTGTTTTATATAAGGCCAACTAGGGTGCGTACTACATAGTCCAATAGTGACATCCTTTGGATGAAAAATCCACTATGGGGGCTGTTTTATGCAAGGCCAGCTAGGGAACATACATCATAGTCAAGAAAAAGTGATCTTAAGAATTCTAACATTCTATTGCTAAATGTCGATAAACCATTATGGATATTCAAATCTCCCCTATAAATAAGTTTAGTTTGTAGAGAAAAGTGCCTAAATATGGAAGGGTTATTTCAATTCATTATTTACAAATTATTGGGGGAATAGGATCTCTATTTAGGTCTAACCCAAGTGCATGGAGTATGGTGCCTATAGTTTTTGGTCATACAAATAGGACCATAATATTATGGAAATGATGGATGTTATGTGGTCAGATGGTCCAAAGATATTCTAGTATTATTTGGAAACATGAAGGGGAAAATTGTAAAACGAGGTCTTGGAGGATTTCAAATTGGGAGTGAGGACAGGAGAAAAATATACAAGGGACGAACACTGACTTTTAATCATGGGTTCCAACATACCATTTTCAAATCTCCCAATAGATAAATTACCACTGCATGAAAAATGCATTATGGGGGTTGTTTTGTGTAATGAGAATTAGGTAATATACTGTGTAGTAAAACAGTGGAAGACATTGGCTAACAAACACATTATGTATGATTTTTTATGCAAGGCTAGCTAGGGGACATAATTAAGAGTCATGAAAAAAAAGATCTCAGGTATATAGAAATCTACCACCAAAATACGAGAACATGTTATAAAGATCTAGAAGTGTTCAAAATTAGTAGTATGATGCATGAAAGGGATATTTCTGAGCATATGGAAGACCTTTGAATGATATTTTCCATGATTTAGAAGTCATTTGTATAGATCTAACTCATACATGGGGGAGAAGAGGCATTTCCCTTGTTCTGCTATGGTAGGGTGGAGGATTTTAGATCTGGACAGCACTATGTATCACATAATGATGAGAATCAAGCCACACATATTTCTTGAAGAACCTTGTAGTTTATCATCATAAGGAAAGGGTGTGACTGATTTTTATGTGAAAAGGAATATCGTGTTTGGACCCAGGTGTAGGACCTGAGCATCACTACCTATCTTGCAAGGAAAATAATTAGACCAAACTAGTTCATAGAAATATCATGTAGTTTATTTTCAAGAGATGAGGACATATGGTGTGCCTTTTATGGTCTTTCATCTAGGACCATCAGGAATTCAATGTGAATTGATAAACCTTTCTAATGCTGTAAAAATATGTTACAAAACTCCTAAGACCATGTGATCTGTGATCAGTGTCAGAAACATGTCATGTTAAAAGATTTATTTTATAGTGCAAGGGAAACACAAGTGAAGGATATGGAAATATTGATTATGTGGTGGTTGAGATAGGAGATAGGATCTATGCATTGTTACGTATCACATCAATATGAGAATCAAGCTGCACATAGTTCCTCAAATCCTATGTAGTTTATCATCACACGATAAGGGAAAGGATGGACCAACATTAATGGAATAAAATGTTGTGGTTAGACTATGATGTAGGAATTTCGAATCACTACGCATCTCATAGATATGACAATCAATACACACATAGTTTTAGAGAAAATTCCCTGTGTATGTATGATTCATACACAAGGAGTGGGTAATTTGTTTGTATGTGGAACTGGGATTGGAGGTTTGGGAATCACTATATATCTCACTGAAGTGAGAATGAAGCAACATATAGGTCTCGAAGGAGGTTCCCTATGAAAGCATGAATTCATACATAGAGAGTAAAGGGAATTTTGAGGTTTAAATGGTGATAGACGTAGGATTGGTGATCCTGGTGTCACTAGGATTCTAATCATAATGAGAATCTATCCACAAGTAGTTCTTAAAAAAGGTTCCCTGTGTATATCTGATTCATGCAGGTGAAATTTCAATTCCAAAATCACTCTTGGACCCCAAATTGGAGATATGGGCATCACTACATATATCATTAGAAGGAGAATCAATCCACACGTAGTTTATGATGAAGGTTATCTACACCAACTGAGTTCTAATGTGGGAAAGGTGTCATTAAATATTTTCCAAATTAATTGATATGCCCAAAACATGAGGATTAGGTGTTATTATGAATTTCTTTATAATGATAGTTGATCCATATGTGGCTGAAAAGATTCCTGTGTAGATCTAGTTCATACAGAGGGAAAGATGTAATTTTCATTTTGGTCACGACTTGACCCAATATAAAAGATCTTGGCATCATTACATGTCTCACTAGATTTCATATCAGTACACACATATTTATTATATGTATCTTATAGTTTTCTATCATATGATGAGGGATCTGTTTTTGTAATTTATCTTCTTGAAGTAGGGACGTAAAAATGACGGGGCTTATTCCATTAAAAAGGGTCCCAAATGACAATCGGGATTGGAAATTTTATAGGTGGGGCTCATGTATGGGTAAATCCCAAATTTATTCCTCAAGTGTAGCCGAGAGGGTATCATGAACAACTTTGGGGTCCGAGTTATGAGATCAGGACCTACACATGAAACCTTTGACCATTTTAATGGACCACGACAAATATCCCAACTAATGGTAAACCATGGGTTTTATAACATGGAATGAAAATGATATTAACCATGATGTTTAATGTCATGTAGTAAGGTAATGGGTGTATTGTAGTTTATTTTTATGCGACAAGGAAATTATATTAGGCAATTTACTATCACACGATACGGAAATTATTGCGTGCATTTTACAATCATGCTACAATGACCCAATATGCAGTTTAGTGTTTTGTAGCTTTGAAGATGATCATGTAATTACATGAAATATTTCATCCAAATCCTTGCATTTGTTGGGGTCATAGTGAGTTCCCCCTCCATTGAGATTCAGGAATATGGTACATTAGAGTGGACCATATGTACGGAGTGTCATCTTTCCCACTTTGGTTCAATCTTCATAAGCTTCTTTCCTAGTATCATTGAAGCCATGAGGAACAAAACCAAAAATCCTTGGTTGAATGGATATTGGGGACCTTCTTGTTAATGGAATGTGCTATCCATTTCTGATATACTTCAATTTGATGAAAGGTATGTAATCTCTTTTCATCTAGTTACTCCAATAAATCCAATTGTTTATAGGATTGTTAATACGAAAATAGCTAGTCACTGATGGAAACACAGAGCGATGAAAATTAAACTATAATGAGTAGAACTGTTTCAATCCCATATACAAGTGAATACAAGGTTTCCCATATTATAGTATAGTCTTTAGTATGGTAATACCATAAGGTTTTAAAGATATTATTAGGCCAAGTCTTCATATCTTTTTCCACTATATTTTGGATTATGTTTGATAGGGTATTGCTGAAATCCCTTATATGTCCATTAGCTACTGTATGATAGTGATATGAATGGTTGGATTTGATATTGTATTCTTGATATAGCTTTTCTACCTCAGTAGTGTATAAATTGGCAGTATTGTCTATCGATGTTATCTGAGGGACACCAAAAAAGGTAATTTTGTTTTCCTTCATGATGATAACAATGATTTTGGCCCCAATATGTATTACGCCATCCCATTTGGAGATGAAATCGGTAGTAGTAAGGATGTACTTGTACTACTTGGTCATGGATGTGGGGTATGACCCTACTACATCCATTCCCCACATGGATAATATCCTTGAGTATTTGGATGTATGTAGAAAATCAAGTGGTTCATTCTTGAAGTTGGAATTCACCATACTAGAATGACATTGGTTGGTCAATTTTGTGGCATCCTGTGTCATCAAAGGATAAAAGTTTACATGCCTTCAAATTTGATCAGAAAGCAAATACCCTTACTAGTGGGAACCACAATATTTAACACATACTTCTTCCATGATAGGCATATTCTCTTCTCCTTCAACACATCTAAGAAGGAATCTATCAAAGCCTCATTTATAGAGGAAATTTTGGTTATTTGGGCCATTATAAATGGTGAAATTGGATTCTCGCCAACATATATTCTCTCTTCCAGTACATTCCATTGGGATAAACCCATCCTAGATGTAGTCAATGATGGGAAACATCCATTCCAGGTTAAGACCATACATATCAGGGATGGGACTGATTTAATTGATATCTTTTGTTCTGATCTGAACAAAAGGTGAGACCATTTGGCGGTGGAGAGTGCTAATGACCATTTCTTCCCGATTTCAATTAACCAAAGATGTAGCTACATTTTCCAATTAATCAGTTATGGAATTATATAATTTTATAATGTGATTTAATGTTGGTAATATGGGGAATTATTCCATTAATCCCCAGACATTTTCAAATAGGGGAATTAACACCTCTTTTCTGATTGTGTAATCCCAGTTCATCTACTTGATTACCAACTATGACACTTTTTTCACCTGCTTGTGGTTTACAGGTATTTAAAGTTTTAATTATATTCCTATTGTAAGATCATGACATTTTGACATCATTGTGGGTAAAAACTTATGATAACAGGATGAATTACATCAACACTTCTTTCTCTGGGGAGATAAACACAATCCCTAACCCAACTTTGTTGAGTCTAGTGTCTTATATTCTCTTTCCTATCAAGCTTCTGGATGCACCACCAAAATTAATTCCCTATATTTAGGGGATTCTCAAAATATAGAAGATTTATTCATCTGGAAGTTTAATATTAAATGGAATATCTTCTACAGATGGGTGTTTTACAGGGAAGTCCACCAGGGATTGACCTTTCACTTTTCTCTGAGGCAAAAACTATATATCAAACCATTGTAGAATAACTACACACCATTCCACATTTCTTATCAGCATAGGATGACTGAAGATAAATTGAAGTGGGTCACTGCGATGAAACAAAATGATATCATGGTGATGTATGTAGTGCCTCATCTTCTAAATGAAAAAGAATACTTCCATGATGCGCTTCTCGATATCGGAATAACAACTCTCAACATCGAGAATTGTTTGATTGATAAAATAAAGGCTATTTTCATTCCTAGCACTATTCATTTTCAAGTAGAAGGTGCCCAATGATCGCACTGGGTTTTTCACATATAGAATGAGTGTATTTACTTCTATAGGTGGAATTAATATCGGTCAAATAAAGTGATACTTATTGAGGGTGTCAAATTTTTCATGACAGTAATTTTCCCATTTATATGTGCCCACTTATTCCTTAATTTGGAGAAGGATAAAAACTTTAATATGAGGTTGGATATGAAGCAAAATATGTTAGACATGTATTATTGAATTCCTCTAAATTCATTCTGGTGTCTATGTGGTAACATGCCATGTATTACTTTAGGCTTCTCAAGATCAACTTCGACATTGCGATGGTGTACAACGAAGATGAGAAATTTTCTGAAGGTTACATCAAAAACACATTTAAAGGGGTTCATGTGAAGGTTATGTTGTTGTAGCTTGCTAGATATGGTTTCCTTGCCTGCCAAATGGTTATAACGTTGTTGGGAATTTACCACTATATCATCATTTTAGTATTTAAGAAACTTCCCCAAGAAGTGTTTAAAAGTGGGATTCATGGAACGCGGGTATGTGAAAATAACATTCATTAATACAAAGGGAATTAATTGATAAAATAATACTCTATTGGGGGCTCTGAAATCTACAACATCTTCATATTTTATGTCCATACGAGTTTTTTTTGTACCTTCAATAGCCATCCAGGAAGGAGAGGGCCTAATAACTAGTGATTTCATCAATCAGTAGTTCTGTGATTGGAATTGGTGAATCATATTTTGGAAAATACTATATTAGATTGCTGAAATCGATATGAACTATGATTTTGAAATTCTTCTTTTTTATTATGAAAATGTTGGCTAGCCATTTTGGATATTGTACCTTTCAGATAAAATCATCCTTGAGGATCTTGTCAACTTCTACTTTAATTTTGGAGGTGTGAGTTGGGTGGGTTCATCTGGCTACATTCTTTTATCCCCGATGATCATCTGAAACCCCCATGTGATGGGTGACCACCTATGTGTATGTCCATGAATGTGTTTGTAATTTTAGGTGAACACATCTCGGTATACCTTTAGGAAGGAGCTATATACCTTCTATTTTTTGGGAGTCATGGATGCACTAATTTTCATGGGTTGGGAATCTTATTTTTTACCCAAACTTATCTATCTGAGTTCATCCATAGTGGTGGGTATTCCTTCCCCAAATACTGAAGGCGAGTCTTTTAGATCATTCCCTTCTACCTATTCCTTATGATTTTCTACTTGTACCTCTACCTAGGGAGGATATAATTAATCAAGCTCCACATAGGGAAGAGGGGAATCATCATTTGTTCATCCAAAGGATGAGGAAATATTTTTGGGCTCACTTACTAGAATGAAGAATTATTAGAGTGATAAAGGGGAAATGAAGGACTTAGAATGAGTCAATTCACTTTCTCATATCATCATGACAACTTCTTCCACCTCAGATGACAGAACTTTTATTTGTTGGAGTCCACGGGATAGAATGATGAAATTTTCATTAAAACATCCATTATCATTCGAAGAGATGATAAATTCTACAGTTCCAGCGGGGTTAGTTTTCATGATTGAAATCACAGAAGAGGCTGAAGTAGTGATTGAATTCCAGACAACACCTTCAATTTTATTAATGGTTAGCGCATAATCTTCACTGATATTCTTCAAAGCGTTAGCTAGGTAAACTCCAAACCATTTGAGGAATTAATATGAGCAACATTATTAGAAATGGATTGTTTTCCTCCCTTGTGATAGAACCTTGCACTAATGCATTATGTCTTGTAGTATATGAATGCGGACTTTTCACCCTAAAATTTTACATTTTGACCACTGATACAATATATGATACGTTGTTTGTATGATGAAGAAATAACTACATGCTGGGGTAGCCAAGATCTTCCCAAAATAACATTGAAAGATGTATCCTACTGAATAACCATGAACACTTAGTCGGACATAAGATATATAAATTGAGTTTTTAGTGTGATCTTGCAGATAGGTCCCTTCTCAATCTTTTCATAAACTTGTAACATCGGAGTGGAGGTAGAAAACTGATAATCATTGAGAGAAGGTTTGTAAAGTATCCATACTATAACAAGGTTGAATCCCAATCCTTTTTCAAATAAGGATCATCATATATCATTATCATATATCATTCTGAATATATTCAATGGTATGACATGTCCTTGTATAATATAATTGTCATCCTAGTAAATAAATAAGATGACCGCATGACATTCCAAAGGATCATTATCCATAAGATATACTTCAGCAGTAGAAACATCAACTGTAAAATCTTTAGGGATTCACCAGTCCTCAATAAGTGCTTCCCAGAGGTCCTTTGATAGACTGAGAGCATATAGTATTGATAAATTATCTAGTATATGGGATAATTGCTTCAAGTAATAATATTTTTAGTCTAAAGGCCGGTGATTCCTAGCTTGAATATTTTCTTTTTAAGGCACTTTAGATTATGATGTATCTAATGTGGATGAGACACCCATTGGGTTAGGAGTTCGATATGGTTCTGTTCTAGGTGGATTGGTCCAGTTGGTTCGTCCTACTTTTCATTGAGGAAGTGGGATATCCTATAACTGGTCATTCAATATGTTCATTTGGGGAAATCCTTTTCACGTGTAGAGGATGAACTCCGATATTACCGCTGATCTTGAGGAAGATATTTACCATGTGTTTTGGCCACATAGATGGTTTGAGTGGTGGTTTTGTTGAAATAGTGGCTCAAAGAACAACCACATATTCCCATGTATCCTCAACCTTGATGAATTATTCCCCAAGTTCCCCAATCATTTGTAGGGAAATAAGATTCATAATTAGATTCATAATGTGTGAAGGTAATCTTTAATTGAATAACAATAATGAAATCATAAATCAAATCCTTATCCGATGAATATTCCGTATTATGGGTCTAATGTTGTTGTACCATTTGGTGGGGTGGTTCCCGGGCTTTTGAGACCACAGAAAAGAATTTTTCTAAAGTTAGGGCTACCTTTGGACTTGAAACAAGATCATATTATTTCATTTTATTGTCATACTTATATTTGTGTTGCTTTTTCAAGGATTGGACACCATAATATTGATCTACTGATAAAGATGGTTGTGTTGTCGTGGAAGCAGTTTAGGGCATAGTTGTCTGTTTCAACTACGTTCTAAGGATAACATGAATTTGGTTGATTGTTTTTCCTACCCTATAATCACTTAAATTTTTTGTAATCATGATTTTAACTTATTTCCACCCATTTTAATCCTCTAGATGGGTAGCAGAAACACATGCTACTTGGTCGAGGTAACCTTTCTGTTCCGCTTTCCCAGAGTCCACCATCCTGTGCTAGAGGTATTTGAAAACAAAACAATCCTGGATGAGGTACCCTATGATTTCATGGATGGGGAAATATATTTAAAGATATTTTTAACCATATTTTCATATATTCTTGGTATTTGGGAACATGAATATGTTGTTTTAAAATTACAAGATGAAGTAGCCAAGGACTTGGTCATTTTGAAAATAATAGACCATGGTTTGATCTCCTCAAACTGTTTATGCCTTTGGTAATTTTGATCATTCTGATGGGGGTATGAGTTACTGCTAGTGCGTAGGAGGTTGAGCTGTATGATATGGTGTAGGCTGTGAAGTAGGATTGGTTAATGGTTCTTTCTTATGGGTAACTATAGCGGCCTTTACTTTTCTTATTCTCTTTCCATGAGTTG
This sequence comes from Viscum album, assembly GCA_963277665.1. Taxonomy (NCBI): domain Eukaryota; kingdom Viridiplantae; phylum Streptophyta; class Magnoliopsida; order Santalales; family Viscaceae; genus Viscum; species Viscum album. Next base: position 1,002,703,074 of record OY728119.1, on the reverse strand, counting down.
ATGGAATTACTCTGGACTTAGATTTCGTCTATGCGATGGATTTTTCTACATGTTGATAAATTTAGGAAAGGTCCTAAAAACCTCCAATATATTTTAAAGGTATCAATATTTTACACTATTTTTGGTGATTTTTTTATAAAAATAATCAATAACTCTTTTTGAGGGAGTGGTAGGTTTAAGTATTTTGTCAGTACTTTACACCAAGAAATGAATTCTTAGACTACTTAATTCTCCCATAGTTTTAAGTTTGTGAGATCGAATAATATTGTCTTCTACAACATTGAGTTACACTAGAAAAGAAATTTCTTATAGAGATATTCCCACCCAGTAATCAAACGAGATTGAAAAATTATGTTCCACACAAAGGCTGGTCCATATAGTGATTGTACAAAGAACCATTGTTACAACACCTCCAATTGTTTAGGGTTAGACATTATGGTATCACATCGAGAGATGAAATGTGTCAATTTTAGATTCTGATATCCTAATCCATTGAAGATTAGAAACATGAGATTCCAAAAGTTTGGCGTGGGAGGAGTCAGATCTACCCATACAGGGTAAGGATTCTTTTCCAGGTAAATCAACATGCTTCATTTGTGTATGGATTATAATTGAGTTTTCAGTGACTGAATGGTGTTCATAATCATTGAGGAATGTATATATGAGCTGGATCATAGACATGTGTGAAGCTGGTGCCTGAACTGGTGTAGTTGCTAGTAGGACCATTGGTGTCATCACAACTGGTATCTACAATGGGTTACCCATAGGGATAAACCTATAAGGATCTACCTGATCCTACTCTATTTGTAAACACAATGAGGGTAATTAATGATCTTGTGCTATGAGATCCAAATATATTTGTGTTCGATATAAAACATTGGGAGGATGTTCTAGGTATTCTTTAGTTTTTTTGAGAAACTATCTTTTTGAGGTGTGCTAATTTGAAGTTCTAGTTGAGGATCTCCTTATAGAACATAACTAGATCAAAGGCTACCTTAGAGTATCTATCTGTTGAGTCTCCTCAATTCATTCACCTATTCCTCTAGCGGAACAAATCATTCCTCCAGTAGAAGGGACTTAACCTCTCCAGGAGGGAGTTTAGACATGATTTTACCAATACCTTTTTCCATGTTGGGTGCCTTTCCTGGGGGTAATGGACGATTTTTTGAGGGAGTTCCCAAATTCTGAGAAAGCCTCTAGTTCTGGGTATGCACACCTACTTAATTAGTTTTGGTGTGGAATCCTTTTTGAACCCAAACTTCTTCTACAGAAACCTTAGAATTGGACTCATGTTATGGTGAATTTTTGAGGATGGAGTTGATGACATTAAATATATTGGAACACATTGTGGGAATTTTATTTGTTTTTTGTGAGATTATATTCTTCTTTTCCCACCACGATGGATTTTCCTCACCATTACTAATTCTCTAAGAACAAGTTGGTAGATAGTAACCTAAAGGGAATCTCTATATAGTTCATCCATGGGTGTTACATGTGAAATTACTAGATCACCATATGGGGTGAACTGGGAGGAATCATTCTGTAGTATTGTCCCTACAATGGAGAAAAATAATTCTCACTAAGGATGTGGTTGTTGAGTTGAAAAGACCCATTGCCCTAATGGATGTGGTTATTCCTGTTCCTCTTTCACAACCTTTCAGGCATGACTGGATGACCATGACAGTTGGGTTAAAAATGATCCAAACAATATGGGTTGGGGTTTCTCCTAAACTACTGTGGCTAATATAACAACACTTGATCTTCAGATTTTAAAGAGTTTTTGTTGAAACATGTGCTGGGTTCATCATTCAAAATGCACTTAAATCTTCTATTTTGGAAGACCATTGTGCTATTTCTGAAATTTGTGCTATCTAATGTATGAAATCCTATAAGAAGTAGGATTTATGGATATTTTAAGATGCATGAGGAAATGTCTTTCAACAACCTACTATATTCTGGCCTGACATCAGTGAGGGTCGGTCGGGGCCTATTTTTTTGGGGAGTATATCTTTGGTCTTGAACATATTCTATTCGTTGGAGTCATATTGAGTATATGACATTGCATGATACAATAATTGGTAGGATTTTATTGTTAGGGAATGTAGTGAAATGTAATTCTCCATCTGCAACCCATCCTCTAATATTCACACTAGATGGGGTATCTATGATCTGCTGTTACAACCTCATTAATGATTCTAGGCATGCACATTGTAGGGGTCCTTTAGGTTTCTCAATCATTGGATGTCATGAATCTAGGAGAGATTCGAAGTCAATTTAGCGCTAAAACCCTTATATTACATTGACATTTTTTTGATACTCTTCATGGTTTAAAACCATTTCATTTATGTGATGAAGAGTTTTCCATATGTTGACGTGGATTTTGTGCATAAAATCTTCCACCAAAACCTATGGAATGATGTATTGATGGGTGGATAATGGCCATAACATGACAAGTATGCCCTGTTTAGATAATTGTTTCCTCAATTTTAGTATATTTAATTTGAATTTCACCAAAGGTTCCTCTACCTGGTCCGACCAGAGTGGAACCTTCCTAAATGTTTTACTAAAAATGATGGTATTGGTAGGGTCTTCCTGTGCTATGTTGGAAGGTAAGTGACCCAAGTGTGGTTTGGATATAGATTTCCTTGGGTTATCTTTCATTTGAGAAAGGATTTCAACTAGAAGTGACAAGGAATCAGATATGACCGACCTTGTGTTTTAATGTGCCTCACACTAAGAGGGCATTATCATCACTAAATTTATAATAGAAGGATCCTCTTGAAAATATGAAACAATACTATGTAGAGAACTTTTGTAGAAAATTCCATCATGGGGATGACCACCACAGTTTATTATAACAAGGGGAAGACTCATTTTATCCTTACTCTTCGAGATACACAGAGGGTTGTCATGGCTCTCATCAAGAGGTAGGATCTCAATATTGACAATATCAGTTCCATGAAATAATCCTTCATGGAGAATTGTATAATGTGGACCTTCAAAATTAATTCTAACACTCTTGTAGTTTTGTAATAGGGGATTAAGATATTGAGATACGACAGATTAGGGTCTAAGGGATAAAAGAACTCCACTGTTAAGAAAAACTTGATAGTATACTAGCTTTTTATTTTCCAATTGTGTTTGATAAGGTTTCTTTTCAGATTCATTCTTTTGAGTGATTGGGGTCACTTAATGGAAGAGGTGGTTTTAATGGACATGTGTTTGTTCCTACCTAGGAGTAACCATTAGAATATTCTAATTACCTATGATTGGAGAGGGTGTATGTTCCCCATCCGGCACTCCGTATAATATGGGTGAGTTTTTTCCATAAAACTCCTCGATGAGAGCATATTTGTGCATCTTCTCTGTGGTGATATGATGATAAACCACCGTATTTATGGGGATAGAGTTATGTATCCATCCCTTTGGAACATATTTCAATACTATTATGATGTACTAGAAATTCTATAGGATGTGTCATTGGATCTACATTTCCCTTTCACCATTACTAGGATATTATTGGTGAATTCAGTGATGGGAACGCGAATATATACACATTTTTAATCTTGAGTAGGTGTATGTGCAGGCTCCATTCCTCCCTTTCTTTTTAGTGTGTATTGACTATACTGGTTTTTGGGGATATAAAATTGAGTCTTACCCCTTTCTTTTCATTGGGAATTTCTAACTAACTTATCCGGGTGCTGCTAGACGAGGTTGCTGGTTGGCTTGGTGGGTCTTGGTTGGTGTATGATCCATTTTTTTATTTTTCATTGTATTTCAATGGAACAATTACTTTCTTTTTTCCAGACGATTCTTCTAACTAGCTAAATGAAGGTGAACGAGTGTATGTACCCACTCATAATTTTCCACTAAATTGGGTTGGTGGTCTTCTCTGTAGGGGGGAATGGTGTGAAACTTCTCCCTTTTGATCGATTTTCTTACCCAGTGGGCCTTATTACATGCCCCAGTTTAGAGGACTTTGGTCAGATAACCAAGGATAAAAACCACATCATATTGAGTGTTAATTTCCACACAACATTGGCATCCTCTATGTGGATGAATATTCATACTAAATAGAAGTTGGGGTGTTCATTGGTACAAACATGAAGGAGTCCATTTGGTTGAAGGGAGTTTTAAAATAACGTTCCTAGAAACAAACACAAATGAGAAAAACCAATCAAAGAAGTATCTCAAATACACATGTGATTGATTTTATTTCCTATAAATCATTTCCTTTAATAGTGAGAAGGGCCAAAAAGATAAGTGTCAACATCATCTTTGTTAAGTATTCACATTAGGTTTAATTTTTTTTGTATTTGATGGAAATTAATTTTCCGTGAGGAATGAAATAGTCCAATGAGGACTGGTTAGTACATCCCTTTTATCTTATGAAGGATATGTCACATTTAAGTCATTCATGTGGGTTTCACCATTTTTGGATTCATATGGAAATGATTTTTCCCTGATTAATGAAATGGTCTAATAAGAATTGCCCAGTACATCCCTTTTATCTTATGAAGGAGATGTCACATTTAATTCATTCATGTTAGGTTCACAATTTATTGATTTAATTAGAATCATGTGTTTGGGATAGGAATCATCATATCTTAAAGGTTTCCAATCGGATTTTTTGTCGAATTGTAAACACCCAATGAATTTATATCTATGGGGACATTCTTTCCAAAGGTAGGAACTCATTGGAAGGTTTGGCCGACGATGCTTAAGAACTCACACTGTTCAAGAGGATGGGCGTTTAGGTTCATCACAGCTTTTCAGGGGAATTATTGCCTACTCCATGACTATTTTATAGATTTAAGACATATTCCTAAATTATTTATTAATTCCCAAGTGTGATGTAAATCACCCTCTAACTGAAAACCAATTATTATCATTTATGGAATATATAGTCATTTATATGTATCTATGGTTCTTCATCAATGGAGATATCTGTATGTATATGAGGTTCTCTATAAATTGTATTCCCTTGTATACTACTTTGAAATTCTTTAGTCATGATGATAATGCTGGTTTTCAAGACACTCAATGGGTCACTATGGAGTGTATCATCATTCCAGGAGATGGGAGTTATTCTGATGTTGGGATCGAACCCAAAGTTGGGATTCCAATGTATCATAGTGAAAGGAATAAAAACCCATGTAGTTTGGTTCCACTTAATAGGGAACATCATACCTTTTAAGGTCATGTGACAAAGACCTAACCATATAATTTAACATCATATGGTAAGGATGTTTAGGTGGAAGGTTCGTAGTCAATGTTTGGTGTAGGACTTACACCAAAGTGGACCACATAACCCAAGAGAGATGTGGATTCATAGGTTGAATTAAACCCAATTGGGAATGTGGCCCAGATAAAATAATGATGATTTGGGGTGTTGGTTTTAGACCTCATGGAGGATTCCTATGTATCCCATTTGAAGGGGAATAAAATCCCACATAGTTCAATTAGTCTCATAGGAGAGTTTTAAAATTTGTGAGGATTAATTTGGGGATTAATCTTAAAGAGTATTCCCCGAGAAAGGACCATGGGAGATGTCTCAAATTATGATTCTAAACTCATGATGATTTGGGGGTTTTCTTCCAAGCTTTCCCCTTAGGATAATACTCAAATTAAGGGGATTATTATTAGGGATTAATCTTAAGGAGGATTCCAATTAAGCTCAGGCCTTAGGTGGGATTCCTATGTATCCTGTTTATAGAAGGAACCAGATATCTAATAGTTTAATGCATTTCACATGGACTATGTGGATTTTGTGATCACCATAAACCTCTAATTTCAATCGAGTCATTCATGGTGTGAGAAACAAGAGGAAGAATAAGATATATAAAACCACACAAAAGTGATGGGGAGTAGAGCGTGAAAACCTCCTCTCACCACTATTATGAAAATGGAAGAGTTTGATGCTATGGTGAGTGTTTATGGGGATACAATACTTACCTCTCTTCACATTTCTTGGGAATTATTCATGGGCATGGAAAATAAGGAAGGAAGGAAACAAGAGAGAGGGGAGAGGGATCGAGTAACCATTCCCTCCCTGTCCTAGTGGCTAGGAGGAAGAGTGTAGAAATAGTGAAACCTCATAAACAAAAGGCTAGAGCCTTACTCTAGGAGGGATGTACAAAAATTAATTACATAATAGGATGAGGATATAATTCCATGTTGAATAGAAAAGAAATCATAATACTCACAGTTACCACTAATAACTAGAGGCTCTAGGTCTTATATATTAGAAGGGAAGTACATGGTCCTAACCCTTTTATCTGATGTTGGTAACTCCTTAACACTATCCCTGGGGTAGGGGTAATTGGGACCATAGATATACAAATACACATGTTCGTCGAGGATCCTAACCATCTGGTAAGACCAGTGTGGGAGACCACTAATAGTATAAATATAAATCCAAATGGGAGATTCCTTGGCATGCCTTTTACCATGGGTTTCAATGTTTGGAGTCCTTTGTGGAAGTTTGTGTTCATCCCAATCAGAAAAGGGAGACAGGGGAGGAGATGGCCTTCAATGAATGTCTTTGAAGAAGACCTTTTGAATGGATCATGTGGGTTAGAGGTTAGGGAGAACCGGGGAGGCTCATGCGGAGGGTGATCCACATATGTATACCTGGTTTAATTGGTAGAAATTTGGGTGACAGACCACCTGGGAGACTACACTTAGGAGTGAAAATACTCAATACTTCAAGGGTCTCCACATTTTTTCCCGAAGGTTACTCACAGAGGTCCCTATTTGAGGATGGTTACCTCACACTTGTCTTTATTTATTTGGGGTTGGGTTTGTGGCTTGCATAGGTTTTTTTATTTTAAACCCTAAAGAGACATTAGTTTTTCTATCCTGCTCTTATTACCACATCTTCATGTGTTATATGACTATGCAAAAGGTTATAGGGGTCTTGGAGAACCACTTGGGTGATCATAGCATTATTTGGCCTTCGGGATATTCTGTCCATGAAAATAAAGACCCTAGGGTCCTATTTATTATAAATATAGGACCATAGGTGAAGGTGTATTTTCACATATGTCTGTCATGCATGTCTACTACATAGGTAGCTTGCACACCAATAGTATTTTGGGGGACATGGGAGAGATGGTCTTTCAAGGCATTTACAATCTTCAACCTTCTCAATTTTGTTCCTTATCTTATCCCTATGGTATTTCCATTTGTTTCCTTTACATCCCTATGACAAAACAAAGTTTCTTTTGATACTAAATAATTAATTCCTAGCATATTTGAAAAAATCCATGTACAAAAACCATGTGAGGTTTTTTATTTTTGATTACTTTATCATAGAGTGTCCAAAACCATTGTTTGGTAATTAATAACTAAATTTCATATCATTTTCTATAAAACCCCCCTAGAATCCCATTATTCATTTTTCCAAACCCTTGGATCATGATATTAATCTTTTTTCCCTCTATATAGTCCTCCCAATTTCCCCAAAAACAATTATGAATCTGCTCTATATATTTTAGAAGTGTTGTTTCAGGGTAAGGGATAATCTCCTTCTCCACTTTATTCATGAACCATATTTAAATTATGCCATCCATTTTTCAATTTTCCTTGATGGGATATGTTTTAAAACGTGCATATTAATTTAATCATTATATATAATAGATGATAGACCCAATTCACTCTCATTTAACCATTAAATTAATCGTTATGTAACCTTGTTATGCTACCGAAATCATCCTATGATTTTCTATTCCAAGCATTTTTATAGTGAATACCCATTCCCATTTATACTCAAAGATATCTCATATATGTAACAATAATTGATTGAATTTATATTATTATATATGTAACATAAAATTCCTAAAAATGGGGGTTTAAATTGATTAAATATATGCTTACGCTGTATAATCTATGTGACACACTTAAGCATGTAAATGATATAAAAGTGATGGGTGGACCCATAATTATATAGCCTCTGATGCATTGGGTAATGATTTTATCTCATGAGATTCCATATATAGTGAACACAAGGTTATATTAAAACTAATATTTTATGATGACTTGATGGTTATCCTTCAATTATATTTATGATGTCATGTTTGATGTTGTATCCCTATTCCCAGGTTTCCTTTATGCTATTCTGTAATATAATTCCTCATTACTGAAGATTATGATTCTCACCCCTCTTATGTTACCATGATATGCCTATTGGATCACTTGTACTAATTTACCTAATGAAGTGAATTTTTTATTCCCTTGATATGATTAATAGATCACCCATTTATTATGTATATCCATAGGTTATCTCATGAATTTTAAGAAGAATGGTTGTATTTTAGGAGCATGTTATAGAAGTTTTCAATAATGTTGTTCTATATTTGTTTCACATTTTTTGATGTGTACATAATTTTAAAAATACTCTAGGATTTATGATCTTATTTTATTTTCTAATGTATAAATTTATGTAATAAATCATGAATTAATGTCTCTTAAAGATATTTATTGTCGTATATATACTTCACATCATTGCTTGATTTGATTAACTAAGAGGAGGTTGATATATTTCAAAGAATAACCTTTGATTTCGATATCATTAGTTGTAGGTTATAATGGAACATATTTCCAAGATTTATTTCTATTTTATGTATGAAAACTACAAATTTATAGTGGTTCCCATTGGATTTATGATTGTCCTTCCATATTAAGGAATCTAATGAATATTTTCTTTAGCGAATACCTTGATCAATTTTTCGCTGTCTTTATAGATGATATTATCATATAATAAAATATAAAATAATAGCATGAAGATAATTTATTTATTATATTAATGAATTTCAGAATGGGGAAACTATATTGAACATTTATCAAGTGTGAATTATGGCTAAATAAAGTATCGTTCTTTGGTCATACAATCACAAGAAATGGCATATTAGTAGATCCATCAGGCATGAAAGTTATCTCGCAATGGCCCATACTTACCACTGTATCAAAGATCCACAGTTTTCATGGTTTATTAGGATATTAAAAAATATTGTTGATATATTTATTATGGATATAAAATCCTATATCCATGTTAACATAGAATTGTGTAATTTAATTTTGGATAGAGGAATATGATGAATGTTTTAAGGAAATAAAAAAGAGGTTGGACACTGCTCCTATACTTACATTACCTGGAAGTGGGGATGGATATGAAATATATAAAGATGATTAAAAAAAGGGTTTCAGTTAATTAATCATTCCATAATGATAATTTAATTTCTTATTCATCATCATAATTAAATACACATGAGAAAAATTACCCAACACATGATTTAGAACTGGTAAGAGTCAGCTTTTCATTAAATATTTAGATGAATTATCCTTATAGAGAAAAGTTTGATATATATAATAATCATAAGAGATTGAAATATATATTCTACTAAAAGGAATTGAATATGAACCAAATGAGATGGTCTGAATTGATAAAATACTATGACTGGTCAATACATTAGCACATGGGAATGATAAATAAGGTAGCTGATACAATGATTAGAAAATAAAATTCTATTATCTATATGACGATGATTGAAAAAGGCTCAATAATAATTTATTTTACAATGATGAATCTAAAAGTCATAATGGTAGGAGATAAATAGAATATTTCACAATATAATTATCAACATTTCATCCACATGCTGATCGAAGAAGCCTAGGAAGATGATGCAACACTACAAAAAGGTAGTGAATATTCTGGAGTTCAAATTCGATAAATATGGAGTTATATGTTTTGGAATCTGAATATGTGTCCCCTTATAACAAGAGATAAATTAGTGTGTTTTGTATGATTATCATAGATAATACTTCTCCATTCATCCAGGAATCCATAATATGTATAGAAATCTAAAGGAAAACTTCTTATGTGTTAAGATGAAGAGAGAAATTGATGAAAACATATCTTGATTCTTGGTATTCCAATAAGATAAGGATGAATGAATAATTATTAAGGGTTTTTTCTCAAACATTCCCTAAAACTATAAAGAAATGGGAAAAAATTTCCATGGACTTCATTATATGACTTTCAAAAAATGTAAAAAGGATATAATGCAGTGTGGGCTGTTTTCGCTCACCTTATGAAATGAAAACATTTTATTTGTATTAAAAAATATTTCTCCCATGAATAGAACACCAACACATATATAATGAATGTTGTGAGATTTTTTGTATAACCAAATCATTTTTCATGATAACACATATCAACCCCATATTTGATGTATTATTATAGATCACAAATGTTTATCCACAACATGGTAGTGTGAGCATAGGTGCACTGACTAACCATATTTTCATCTCTTTGAAATTATATTCACATTGCTTTGTCCATATGAACATAAATATTTTTCAAGAAATCTTTTTGTGTGGATTAGATAATACTATTAAATAATTCAAAAAATGAAGATAATATCTTTGAAAACCAAGAAAAATACATATCTAAGTTATGGTTGTTGGTCTAGGAAAACTTTCAACAACATCCATCTTTTTTAGATTCACAGATATCCCCTCTATTGAGATTATATGACCCAAAAATGATACTTTCTGAATACAAAATTAACACTATGTAAATTTGTCATACATTTTATCCTTTCTCAAGGTATTAAATACAATCCTCAATGATCATGATGCTCTTCCTTTACCTTTTATTATACATGAATATGTTCTATAAAGAATACCAAAAACTGATCAAGCTAATATCTAAATACCCAATTCATAAAATCCATTAAGGGAATAGGGGAATTAATTAGGACAAAAGTAATCACTATAAATTCATAGTTTCCATACCTTGTACGGAATGGTTTCATGGATATACCATCCTTATGGCCCCTTAATTGATGATATCGAGAATGAAGATCATTATTATTAAAGTATTATGATCTGCACATTTTTTCAAATAAGTCATCAATATAGGGGAGAGGTTGTTTTTTATTAATAGGGATCCTATTAAGTTCTCGATAATAAATTCATAGTCACATTGATACATAATTATTCTTAAAAAATAGAATAATTGGACCCCTAGGTGATGCACTAGGGAATATGAATACCTTGTTAATAGTCTCTTGGATTTTACTCTTCAATTACTATAACCCAATTTTGTCCATTCTATAAGGAGTACTTGAAAAAGGTATAACACTCCATATATGTTCTATTGGAAACTCAAATTCACGATTTAGTTGAAGACCTAACAATTATTCCATAAAAACATCAAAAATATTTCATACAATATGTGTATCATTAATGGCAAGTTTCTCCCCAACCACTTGATATAGAAAAACTTCATTTATAGGAATTAAGATCGATAAGAAAGAAGTAGTTTCCATTGGAAGTAGTTTCCATTGGAAGTTCATATTAATCCATGGATCGATAGATGATAATAGATTAATTTGTAATATAAAATGTGATTTACCTTACTTGGAAATTGATAAGATCTCCATATAGTGAAATCTAATCCATTCCTTGAATCACATCAAATTCAACTAAAGGTAGGATCACAAGATTTGAAAGAAGCACCTTCACACAAACTTCATCCAGAGTATAATTGTAAACTTGCAGTGTGACCATTGTGGAATTATAAGATTCTATAGATAAATTAACATTTAATTTTTGAGTTAATATAGTGACACCGTTAGAAAATTCTTTATAAATGAAAGAATTTGTGGATCTAGAAACATATAAAATAACAGCTGTATTATAGTGGATAGTAAGTGTACCTTTCACCAGTTCATTATCGTACTCCACATTTCCAGTAGTGATTGCATGAAATTTTCCTTTGTATTTATATGTAAGAGGTTTTGGACATCAATCATCATTGATATCCCTTATATTTTGTCATTGGTTAGAATAATGATTATTTTCCATTCACTAGGAGCATTGAAGTATATGAGGTGTATTATTTGTTGACTTTTCTATATTCAAATCATTAGCCATATTTTTCTACCATTTCATCAGTCAATTGCCCAATGACATTATTTCCATCACTTAAAACATTTACTAGTCCCCTAAAGATACTTTTCTCTATGTTTCTTTCCACACATTATTAAAAAATTAATGCTCATATTATTTTCATTATGTTTTTTAGGTTTACCCTTGAATTAAAATTTTCTCTTCTTATTAAACCCATAATGTTGAGGGGTAACTATAATATTTAACTCAACCTCAAGATCACATTGAATGATTTATTCATATCTATTGAAGTCCATTATGGATAATTTCCTTCAAAGAATTGGTTTTAAACCACTAAAGTATAGATCAACTATACTCTCAGGCAGGTTGATGTCTCTAGAATTGTACATTGAAAAATAGTAAAATTTTACCCGTTATTACCAGTAGATTTATCATCATTTTTCTTAATATTAAAAACCCCCTTATCTATCCCCATTCAAAGAATATGAGGAAAGAACATATTAAAAAACAATTACTTAAGATCTTACAATTCTAGGGAGTCGATTTCATTTATTTGCCTCATATTCTTGGTGAGATTCCACTATTGATCCTCTTTAACTTCCAAATGATGGACTACAAAAATGAATTTGTTTTTGAATATTGGAGAAATGAAAACATATTCTTAGTTGCATTGATCCATTGTTTAGCCTCTAGTGGATTATAAGACCTGCTGAATGAAGATGGATGCGGCCTCATGATGGAATCAACAAAATATTGTTCCCTCTGATTATTTGTAAGTCCAACATGATTACTATATTGGTAAAATTGTGTGAGCATATCAATAAGGTTATTCTTTATAGATACATTAATATTTGGTTTCTTGAGAAGACAATCATTGAATTTAATGTCAAAATCATCATTAATGTGGTTCCTCCATTTTACAACCATTTAATAAAATCAAAAAGCATAGTGGGAGAAACAATAATAATCATAAGGAAAATTACTTATATAATTTCAATTTATGACACAATAGGTTTAGTTATAGGTTATTCATGATTTCTACCAATATTATAGGATTGTAACTTTTACTTATACTTATCCTTAGGCTTATTACTAAGGTTTTCTCATCATAGTTTCTAAAGGTTAGCTAAAACTTTCTTTGATACAAAATACTGTAGTTTGAAATTTTTTCTAGAGGGCTATAATTGATACCCATTAAATAACTCCATGGGAGGATAAACCTCCTTGGTGGGACACACCACCATCCCTAGTATAATCCCTTTCCTTCTGAAGCCCATGGGTGGAGATCCATGCTTCATCCAATGCTCACACGTGAGTGTTCACATGGATCATATTCCTTCCTTTACTCTAATACCAACTATAATAGCCCATAATTTTCATACATAGATTTAAATCTAAATTGAATAATATTTATTAAATATTATCCAAAAAATCCTATCGGAACCCTATAGTTTTGGTGTATTTGGAAAATTTAAAACATAAAAAAATGATTCATAAATATCTACATCATCTCCCACTTGTTCCATCATAATTAGAAACCCTTTTGACACATATTAATTAATATATTTCTTCATATTATAGGAGAAAGAACCCTAAAAAGGGGTGAGATTAGATTATTACTATATTTAATGAAGGGAAATAATGTAATAAAAATTAATTCTAGTATTAAAATAAATTTTGAAAATTATATCCTATATTTAAATGATCACGATATCATGTCATTGAATAAATAATATAAGTTCGTAAATGATCAAAGAACATATTATATAAGATCATAACATAAGACATAGAATTATTGAATACACCTATGTGTGGAAAATAATTTCCATATTTATGAAGTCTTATTTTAAAGTCCATTATAGTGGAAAAAATCCTTTACTAAACTAGGATCGCTCTCTATTACGACCTGGTATTACTGAACCAAGTTTACTCCTCATTAAAATCCTTTATATGTCATGAGATATAAATATTTACCCATTGATTTAGAGGGAGATATAAGTCCCACACATTTCATAATAAAAAGTTAAATTTTTGTGGCATAAGAACACAGTTCATTCATTATATCAGAACCCATAAAAAGAATGGGTTTCAGAAACATAATTCTATCATAACATAACCCATGGAAAAGAAATGAGTTTAATTAATATCATTTCATTATAAACATAAAATAACCATAAAAATAATTAGGATAATATAATTTAATGATATTCCTATTAAATGATAAATAATATTAAATAATGCTATCATATATGGAGAATAATATTGAGAGATCACTTCAAGATAATTGTTGAGTAAAATTTCCTTTCTACTTTGAAAATATTTTCTTTTCTTAAATTTCCACACAATTTTAAATGAAAAAATTTTCTATTAAAATAAAATTTTAATATTGTAAGGGAACCCCCAAGGAATTAAGGTATCATGAAATATAATAATTACATTCATTTTTTATAATTTAATAACATTCATATATTACTTTTTCCAAAAAAGTCACAAAGTAACTCATTTGAAAAAAAATATTCCCTTAAGACCATTTATTAAAAATTCACCCATGGGTAAAAATAACTTTAAAAATTGTAGAATAATATTTAATATATTTTAGAAATATTTTTAAGAAACTTTAATGTGGAAGATAAATATTTCCCAGCATATAATTACATATCAACAATCCTAAAGAATAATGAGATTCTAATATTAATGTTTACTTTAGTTCTGATTTCCTTACTACATATCCAAAAATACTATATAATGGTTTAAAAAATGTAATTAATTTATAAAAAAACTTATTCATAATTATTATATTATATATGATCATATTATATCCTCCTATCACCCATTTGTTAATAATATTTCATTATTACCCTTCTCACGGGTGTTAACTGCTTCATTTCTCTATGCATGTTTTATCATATATGTCCTAATTATTGTTCATAGGATATAGTTATGTCATATATAGAATTATATTAATGTAATAAATTTTATATTTATTTATTATATACATTTATATAGTAATTCTTGAATGGTGAACATGGAAAATGAATAACATCACATCATGGAGACTATAGTCCATACGTACAATCGAGCGATGATATCATTCCCTTAATGGTGAAATGATAAGGAAGAGGGTGGTATATTAATTTATATTAAAAATATAGTTTTATAATTATAATATATATATATATATATTATTTACATAATTATATTCATCCAACTAAAGTGGGGATGAAAAACAAATTACACCACGACATGGGTATGATAAGCCGTACGTATGCACACACGATACTATTGTTTTTCATATGTTGTATAAAAGGTGGAATAAGGTTGTTTTAGAATCATAATAACATCTCAGAATATATGTTATACTACTTTTTTTAATTTATAATGGTAAAAAACATGATGAATATATAGAATAAGAAATAATATTTAAAGAGTCAGTAAAGACGACTACCACTTATTTGATGAAATTCCTTTAGATATCCTATTGGGGACATTGGGGTTGGTGTTTTGAGATGAACAAAAATAATATGTCTATAGGTATGTTTATAAGAGATATTTTCAGGTTATGTTAGAGATTTAAGGATCAATGTAATGTGAAGAAGGGATAGAGGAGGTTCCATTTTAAAATTGAGGTGAGGGGGCACTTTTGGATTTGCAAGAAATATTAATTTATAATAAATAAAATATAAATACAAATAACTTAAAAATAACATGTAATTGAATATAAGATGATCTAAAGTTGTAATATCATCAACCAATATATTTTATATATTCTTTGGATCTGTTTTATACCACATCATTTTGATTAACCCTTAGTTAATTGATTTTAATTTTAACTAAGATACCATATTTTTCAATATATAATAGTTATATTTTTTAATTATGTGATATAAATTAGACCATAAATTAACAATTTATAAAATAGTATACAATATTATAATTATTTTGTATTTTTAATTTTTTTCATTATTTTTAAACAATTTAATTAAATATTATTTTTATAAAAGTGCATTAGTGTCAATTTTGACACTTTTTATTATTTGGACTTTAAAAAAATATCAAGTTAACAAGTAAACTTTAAACAAAATATTTATTATATCCCAAAGAGGTAAATGTTTTATATTAAATATATTTATCACATTAATTATCTTAAAATATATTTATTTTTATATATTTAGTAAAATTTCCTTGATATTTCCTTTAATAGAATTATTACTACATCAGTATTGTGTAATTATTTAATATACAAAATTTTTCACTAAAAATTAAATATAAAATACCAGGATGAAAATAAATATCTTATAGTTAATAATAATATTTATAGTATAATATTTCTTTTTTGTAAACTTATATTAAAAATTATGTATTTTATAAAACACGAACGTGATATCTTTGAATCTTAATTATATTAAAATATTATAATTATCATAATCTCATCAGAGTAGAAAAAAATAAAAAAATAAAATAATATAATAAAAATATTTTTATTAAGTAAATGTTTTTAATTTTTATTTGTTCACAACATATATTTTTTCCCAAGTTGACAGACAATGTTTATTTAAGACAAAAAGTGACATTTTGTGTATATCTTAGATTTAAATATTCTATAAGTTATTTTCATGTAAAATTATCCATTAAATAACTTAATTTAGATTATTAGGTGTTAAGGGTTGAATTATAATCCTTAAATAAAATTTGGGCATGTGTTAGGGAAATTTTATTGTCTTTATCATTTTATTTTTAACCCAAATTATCCAATTTACCCTTTACTATTGTAGCAAAAGTTAACAAGGTTACAACTCATAATAGCCCATAAAAGGGAAATATGCACTAAATTTGGTCCTTATGAGTATACATTTAATATCACATTCTCAAAATATAAAACATAGAAATTACATAATTTAATTTAAAATAAAACCGGTAAAATGTCACGGATTGTTGTTTTTTAAAAAAATGTGCTTTTAAATCATAAAATGTTTTTATTATAAATTCATGTATAAAATCCTTTTCAAAAAGAATGATTGTATTATTGAAAATTAAAATGAAATAATTAATATTTAAAGATAATTAAAATCATAATATTAACTTGTAAATACATTAAAATAAAGTACAATTTTCAATAAAAATCAGAATTTTCACTATTCCTAAAAAAAATATATTCTTTAAATTACTTTATAAAGATTTTAAATACTTAATTAAAAAAAATAAATTAGATTTTTAAAATCAATTTTCTATAACTTGTAATAATTAATAAAATAAGATTTTTTTTAAGAAAATGTACTTTTGAAGAATAATGTTATTTTACCAAAATAGTGTGATTATTTACAAAAACAGAACAATACTTTTATATTGAGTGGAATATTTATATTTATTTAATATATTTTTTATTTATAATTTTTCACACTAATTTAATGGCTTTGTTACAATAATTGTATCTCATTGTTTTATTGAACTCACGGATGTGTGAAATGAAAGATGTTAAAGAATTAAAATTATTTAAAGAGTAATATTTCATAAACATAAGATGGTATTCAACTTCTAGTCTACCTAAACCCAAATTTTGGGGTGATTGGGAACATATATATTATTTTTTCTTCTTTATTTAACTAGATAATTAGGTGAGATAGACATAGGTAATTATCATCTCACCCAAACCCTTGTTTATTATTGATGGAAAAGTATGATAAAATAATATCCCATTACCATCAATATCTATATGTCAATAGGATTTACCAAATATCAAAGTATTTATGTAACCAAAACAAAAAATCACCCAATTAAATAATCTAAATTATAGTCTCATTATGCATTCTCAATGATATTCCCAACTTAAATATCATCCTTTATATATCACCACTTTCATAGATCATTGAAAGATAATATTAAAAATTTAATAACATTTAATTTTGTATTGAATTATTTAACTTTCCACATTTTAGGTTAGTTGATATATAAATAAACATTATGAGATATATCAACATTATCTAAAGTAACCCAATGATTTTTCACTTAATTTCCAAACATCCTTAAAGGACCTAAAAACTTCTACCAAAAAGATTCTATCACATTAATTGATAATTTTTTTATCATTATTTCTTATTAACATTCCTTTAATTATAGGATATACATTGTGTTCACATATCCTTTTTGAAATAGTATTTAATCACCTGAAGGATATTTCATTTTCATTGATAAGGCCACAATTTCATTCCCTTATTGTCTCACCACATTATTTATACTTATAAAAATTTCATGCATTAGTTTATATACAATTATTTATATATAAAAACCATTTTACTCCACTAATTTTCATCCTTGAGAACACAATTATCTAATCATTGTGTTTTTATATAATATTTACTTTATAAATAATTAATTGACTAAGATCAATCCTACAAATTTATCCTTTCCATTGGTCTTGTTATAATTCTACCCATTAATATAAAAATAATTTCTTTTACTTTCAGTTGTTATTCTTAGCCATTAACTTTATTTAAATACATATAAAAATTTATTTTATAATAATTAATTTTTAAAAAAAATTGGTGTTGAAAAATTATTAATTGGAATCATTTTTACCTTTAATATTTCCTTCACTTTTTGATATTAGTGATGTTTAATCCACCCATAATAATATTTTTATATTTATCAATTAGTATTACACATTTTTTCTTTAGTAAATATGTTATTATCAAAACTAGTTCAAACACCTTGCTAAATTTTCCACAACCTATCATTAAATTTAATATCTATATTCAATGTCATCCCATTACGTAATTTCATCATCATTTTATGTAAACATTATACACAATGACCTCAAATGGACTTAGCACTCAAATTTAGTTACTAACCCTCCCAAATTGATATGATATCCTCCAAACATTAATTAACCGTTATTGACAATAATTCACTAATCTTAACACTAAAATCTCTCATGGTAAAAACAACAAAAATAATAATAATATTATTATCCTTCACCACTATCTCCTTAATTGTTTCAACAAAACATCACTAATTTGTCCCACATATGATACCATTTGTTCAGGGAATTTAAGGGGAGGACACTAAGGATATGTGGTGTAAATCATAAAAACTAATTACTCCCAAATTCCATAAAACCATTTTATGAATGTGGTGGTTTAATGTGGCATATAATGTTCCTCTATGCGTTACCCAAACACATTGTCTCATTGGACCTTACGTATATATTCAATATATGGATCGAACAAACCTATTCTGACCATGGTGTTCCACACACAGTTTCCAAATTAATGCACCCCTACCATTTTATCACTATCAATGATTGTCCTCACACATTCATCTTACAGTATATTACAATCCACTTATATTGGTTCTTGTGGAAAATTGAATTTATATCTTTTTATAGGGTCATATGGTTGTGATTTACCCACATAAAACATCCAAGACATGGATTAGAGGGAAATGTTGACTTATAGTGTCCATTTGATACCAAATCAGATGCGAAACACACTTCTTTCATTCCTTTTACAGAATATTCACTTCCACCATTGCATCTCTCTATAGACCACTACACATTGCAAACCCTAGAGAGGTCTTGTCATTGATTACCACCAAACTACACCAACAACATTATCTGGATTCATGTATTTCAAATATGATCACAGCTATCAAAAATTCATTTTTGCATTGGATAATTTTGGCATAGAATATGTAATTGGTGAATATATCTTAGTATTTTTTCTTATTCCATAATTTGGAACAATGTGAGTTCAAATTCATTAACTGAATATATTTAATCTATATTTGGGGATATATTGTTCTTATGATTTGACAAGTTGAAGTAATTTTCATTATATTTATAAAATGTCACTATAAATTTGGTCTAAGATTTCTAAAATTCTATTAATTATATTTTAATGATTCCAAAGTAATTTGGTGATTTTATCTATATATAATGAACATTTACGAGGATTTTTTCAAATTAAAAAAAAATAATATCTTTGAATATTATAGAAAAGTATTAATCCCTAAAATTTATCTATATAAAATATTATAATATATCATGGATGTGAAACCCACTGAGTTCAGTTATTCTATCTTTTAACGTTTATGTGTTTTTAGTATGTGTTCGGTATGTTTTTGATGGGTTTTTAGGATTTTATTTTATTTTTCTAGATTTTAGTAAGGGTTGCGTTGTGTAGGGTACATGTTATGTCATTGTTCTTATTGCTAAATCATGGTCTAGTAGGCTGTAGGGTGGGGTCCTTGGGGTATGATGTTTGGGATTACTTCTAATTTGTGCATAGATTCATAATAAGGAATGGGTTTTGGTTGAGCCCCTCTATCCTGGTGATCCCTACAACCAAGAGATATGGGATGCAGTGTGGAGTCATACCGGGGTGAGTTGGCCGGTTCTTCCAAAACCGACACACCCATGGTATGGGGTATTTGGATTCACCAAAACCATTACCCAAGAGATGTTAATCTATGAAAGGAATTTAGAGTGGATTTTTGGGGTCGGATGACCAGGGGTAACTAAGACATTGATGGGGATCTATAGTATAGTCTGGAGGGCCCTATCACATGGTTTATGATGTGACATAATTGTGTTCCGTTTTAGAGTTTCGGGATGAATACCCAAATGGCCCTCAGAACAAATTCTTATCCCATCTATTGATCCTAAACTCTAGGTTTCTAAAGGATATTTCTGATGGTCTTGAGGTCCCACTTTGATCATGTATAACCCCAAACACTGGGATATCGATTCTTGGTTTTTATTCTCTATTATGGATGTAAGTGACTCTATATAAAGCCGCTAATTATTTAATAAATTTATGTTCATATTATGTTCCTTTATTTTTATTATATAAAGTTTTTATTTTATATCAAGTTGTTTTTTCTTCATGATATCTATATTTTAAAAGTTTTTTTTATTTTAATAATTTTTTTATTCTAAAATGGGGTTTCAAGCATCGAATTGCTAGTGCTTAAATATGAAAAATGATTTGTGGAATTCCATGGTGGTGGGTATGATTTTGAAATGGGGTTTTAATAACGTAAGTAAGGATTCTTTACTATGAAAACAATGTATGAAATGTTTGTAGGTTATCAAATGGTTTTTTAGAAATATAGTACATTAGGACCCATGGGTGCATTGGGAAATAGAAATTTAACTTTTGTGTGCTTAATAAAATTTTATGTTTTTAATATTTACATACTTTGATAGGACTCGATACTAGTTAGGTCAAAAATATTCCTTGTCTAGTAAATATTCCCATATTCTAGAGAAAAATATGTTTGCTTCTTCATTTATGGTGGGTTTAACACATGATGGTATATTTACTAATTGGTTTCTCACATGTTTATATTATGGTGTATACATGGATGGTTTTGATTATGATTACCTATTTTCATAAATAATTTTATATTAAATGACAATGAGAATATATAAATTCCACTTATTTAAATGAAGGGATGTTTTATAAAATGGCTTTATTTTATAAAAATTCATCATAAACTACATATGTATTCAATCTAGAACTATTTTTTTCATTATATTTACCTTTGTGTAGATTCATTGGTGAAATCCTACTAGGATTTAGGAACACACAGAAATGTTTTTTTTCTTTTGTTCATCTATTGATGTGGT
This sequence comes from Viscum album, assembly GCA_963277665.1. Classification (NCBI taxonomy): domain Eukaryota; kingdom Viridiplantae; phylum Streptophyta; class Magnoliopsida; order Santalales; family Viscaceae; genus Viscum; species Viscum album. The sequence goes on along the minus strand of OY728119.1, from coordinate 1,002,681,533 downwards.
ATTACCAGAAACAAGAAAAGGGGTGGGTATCATGTAGTGATCTATATTTTCTTGAGTGTTGAAGTCCCTATAGAGGGATAGCTTGGTGGTAAAATATGGTCACATGGGTTTCTAGAATTGTTATTCCATTTTTTTTACATTTAGAATTAGAAAATTGGAATGGATTTATATGTCTCATGATTATGTTATTTTCTTCCTATATGTATGTTGGTTGTTCTTTAGTTATTCATGAGTCCTTTTTAGTTATTTATGTGATGTGTTTGATGAACCTAGGAAGGATCGTTAAAAAAATTATATAAAAGGGCATACCGATTAAGAATTGTTTTGAAACTCCATGAGTATGGTTCAAATGCTTTGGTAGATAAGAGTTTTGACCGTCAAAACTTTTATAGTAAGTGACTGAGGGTCCCTGGCCATCAAATGTCTATGTCTTAACTCAAGTTACCTTGGGTGGTTGATAATTTTTTCTATATTTTTAACTCTAATGATAGCATCAGATTGTAAGGGTTTAATGATTGAGTGAAATTACATGTTTTAGTGATCTATTGGGGAACTAATGTTGGGGTAAACTTCTACTCTGATTTTGATTATTTCAGAACTGAGTTTAGGATATGAAATTTTCTGTGAAGATTTTGGTATGAGAATTAGTTTTTCGTTGATTTTGGGATAAAAATGGGTGACCTATAGATCTATCTAGTTATTCAATCATTATAATAATTAACATACAAATGATCTTGAGATAATAGAAGTTATGAATTCTCTCAAAATGAGAAATTACCATATTTTTTGGGAGTTGTTTATTGTTTATTCTGACCAAAAAATTCTGATGTGTATTATTAATATGAGGGACCTAAACATGAATCAAAGACACTGGGTTGAGTATCTTCAGAAGTTTGATTTTGATATTTCTCACACTCATGGGAAAGAGAACTTGGATGCTAATTTGTTGTGAAGAAAATTACCAATTCATGTCTCAAACGAATCAATGTAGGAGTGGTATCTAAAGATTTTTTCGGAGACGAACATGGTAGTGTAAGAGTCAGGTGGGAAGGTGCTCATAGCTTCAGTAGAGGATGACACATCATTTGATGGCCGTGTTCAGCTCGATAAGGTCTTAGAAAATGATTTCTTGTGCTTTATTCCAATCCTAAATAGTGGGGAGACATTGGAAGAGTTTTCACAGTCTCATGTTGGTGCCATATAATTCTATGGAAGGCTAGTTGTTACTGCATATCTGAGGTAAGATTTTATGGAAAATGGATATAGGTCTTTCTGGTCCATACTCTCTAGGACCACCAAGATGTATCATGATTTGAAACATTGATATTGGTGGTCGAGGATGAGGCATTCAATTGTATCTTTCATGTCCTGGTTCTGGAACCTTTAGAGGATTAAGTTGGAGCCCTATAAACCTACTATTTTGTTTCATAATTTTCCCATATTGGTATGGATTTTAGAAATTTTTTTCATAATCTTATTCATTAGTTTCCTTGGGCTCCTAATGGGAGAGGTTTGATTCGAGTAATCATTGAACAATATATGAAATCAGATCATTTTATCCCTAGGAAGGATAATTTTAAGGTTGAAAAAACTAGAATCTTGTATGTTTGAGAGATTGGGAGACTTCACGGGGTTCCATCTACCATTAGTTTTGAAATGGGCCTGATATTAACCTCCATGTTTTGGAGAGGTTTTCTAGAGGTGATGTGTTACAACTATAAATTGATTATGGAATATCATTAGTATACATGTAACATCACAAATTTTCTCAATGGTAAAGACCATTCCTTTTATATTTAATTCCTTTCTTTGGATCTAATAATATTTCCCAAGGTATTGATGGTGGTCTTGGGTTTTTTCGAGGCCCATTCAGAGATCATAGCCACAAATTTTGAAAGGTTATATTAAGCCACACATTTAGGAGAAATTATAATGCTAAGCATGAGTGGTTTCCCTAAACCATGCAGTATGAGGTAGTGGGGTGCTAGGTTTTTCACAGTTTGTATATAACCATGAAACCCTAAGAACATGTCCATGTAGTGCTACATGCTTCTTAGATAGAGGCCATTTTCTCAGTTGAAAAATATTTTGGCCAACCATGCAACAAAATCATGCACCCATTTCAGTGTGGGGAAATTACCATTTTCCCTTAATGAATATACAAATCTTACCCTCCTTCTCCCAAATTATTTTCTAGTGGGTATTTCCTCCTCCCTCACACACAAAGATCCATCCACCACCAAGGTAGAGTTGTTTATATCTCCTCTATTATTAATGAAAATGACTAACCATTAGATTCATTAAAAAGATTTTAGAAATTTCTACGATCCTCTCCCTTTTATATCAAGTCCCTATCCTTCTCTGTTGCACTTGTTAGGTGCGACTTCTTTTTTTATATTTTTAGGGCGTTGGATGATTTTTTCAATTTCTCTCATTATATATTAATTCAATCCTCCACAACAGATGATTATAGTATTATTACATTAAGGTAGGTGGTCTAGGTCCCTCATGCTTATTCCTTACTTTATAATGGGTGCAATATTGTGGCACATGCTAAAAACTTCCAACAATTCCACAAATTTGTTAAATAAATTAAATTAAATGTGTTTCCATTTTTAACATTACTTGAGTGAGTAGAAAGTAACTACTATGGGAGATATCATTGACCTAATCCACCCAAATGGTCATGTTTCACTCTTAGAGGCATTTTCCATTAGAAGAAATGGTTAAACAACTCTTTCGGTGTAATTGACTTTTAATAAAGTCTTTAAATTGATGAATTGAATTGGAAATATGATAAATTATAGGACACAATTTCAGCCATTGAAAATTATGTTTATTTATTAATTCCCCTTGGCTTATGATTCATGATAAATGTTTATGCGTCATGTTATATTCCCAATGAAATTTCATTTTTAAAGCTATGTACTTCATTACTTACACTTATTGCATTTTACCTAGTGATCATTCCTCATATACTAGAGCTTATTCTTATTCTGAATGACATATTTCATGATTTATGATTTTGTATTAAAATGAATTATAAATATTTATTATCAAATTCTATATGATATTCCTTGTTGATATTTGATTTTGGTTGTTAGGCCTAGATTACTGGTGGGTCACGAGAGAACATGGGTACCTACTTAAGGATGTTGTGGATAGAATCACTACACTTGGATTGGTACTACTTGATGTGCAAGTAGTGATACTTTTCATGGATTTAATGAGATCTTTTGATATATTATTTAGGCTCATAACATACTCTGATCCCTAGGAGAGAAAATGTGGAAAAACTAATTAGAAAGATGACCATTCCGAGCCTCATGTGATACTGGGTCCCCTATGTGAGATACATAGTACATACTTAGAGTTCAATATGCGATGAGTGATACAAGGTATTCCATTATGGGTTTCCTTCGATGGAATGAGTGATTTTTGTTATATCAGAGGCTCTCTTAATGACCCTTGGGATTCCATTTGGATCACCTAGGACATATTCAGGATTCTGAATTTGGTTTGGATGTTTTCATTACTTGTTTCATATGTGATACCTCTTATTAAATTCTGAGAATTCTTGAATAATATTCATGGGATGCATCTTCCAGGAAAAATCACAGGATTGGGGTCTATCAACACTTGACACATTACTTATGATGAACCATACACATACCTTATCACATGTACATGATCCCTTTATTCAGACATCCATCATAGGCAGTTGAAGGTAGAATGGTCAGGTATGCATTTTGGAACGTGGATCGAAGTGGTATTAACTTATTTCTATACTAACTTTCATTTACTATTGCTTATGTAAAAATGGTCATTTATATTTCACTAAATAGATTTTCTTAGACACCATTGGTGGTGTCATATTAGGATTATATCTCACACTTTTCTTGGGCCACCCCTGGTACCTAACAAGACTTCAGGATTGCATGTATTAACAAAGGAAATCATCTAGATTCATATGATTTATTGTTTTCCTAGGATGAAGTATTGGAAAAAGGGACTGATCCTATACTCATGATTCTAGTTGAAGCTGATTTTGGCTTTTTCTTTTATTTTTGTTAGCATGTGGTATATGCCTGTATCCATTAATCCTTGTGTACACTTTTGGTATAGATACATGAAACATCATAATTATCATGATCTTTTCAATCTATTATTTTTTTATCATCTTCTAATAGTTTTTTATCTTACATGGTTTATTATTATTATTATTATTCTATAGATGTTATTTCTTAATACTTCTTCCCTTATGGAAGATTACCAGTCTAGTCATATGGTGTATGATACTGCTGTATATTATTAAATATATATTTTTATATGTTGTTTCTATACACTCTAAAAAATTAGAGAATAATATTCTCACCGACTCACCGTAGGCCATCGCTACTAGTCATCCACCTATTGCCTTAGGGGAGGTATGTTTGATATCTTGTGGACATTATCCCGGGGAACTTCTAAGTGTCTTTTACGGTGGGATTCTACAATGTGGAATCAGATCACTTTTTCCTTTTGTCATACTATTTGCATTTTAGAAAAGATAATAGGGCATGTAATTTGGTAATGATCTTGTGCCTTGGAGTAGCTAACCCATGTATAGGGGAAACCCAAATTTATTGGGATGGTTTAATGATGTTGTTTCTTGTACTTTTTATAGTTTAATGGAATTCACCATTGGGTGATGCACTTTTTTATGATTTTATAATTATTTATAAAATTATTAATAGTATTGGATATCTTCTACCATGACCTAATAATACGTGGGTGTATCAAAGAATACATCATACTAAGAACTATAGGCTTAAAATGAAAATCATTATGGCATGCCTTATGTTCTTTATTAATGCATTTCCAATGATGCATGTGCTTGATGTATTGCCTTGCATATATATATATGGGATTGTGTGAATTTTTTTGTAGGACCAAGGAAACATAATTGACACTTTATGTGCCTACCTTAACATAATAGTGTTTTCCTGTATATGTTTATGATGAAACCTTAAGTAGTTAGTTATGGAACATTGGTCCATGGAACCTTGGTTTCATGGGCTAGAACATGTTCTGGTAAGGGTTACATAGATGCCACATTTCTATTTATAAGGTTCATGGTCCCATATAAATTAGAATAAGTGATCCATTTAATACAACCATTTAATGGGATCTAAATACATAAATGAATAAGAAAATAAAAATTATATTATATTTAAAATGAAATGGTCACCTTATATGAGAAATATGTGACCTTGACACTGACTCGACCTTAGTAATGGGAAGTATACCATGTCTCTTTGATCCTTCTTTGACCTTATCCTATCAACTAAACATGACTCAAGGAGATATATTAGGGATATGTTGTGTTATAGGAAGTAATTGTGCACGATTGTTTCCTATTATCACTTCCCTACATGTTATAAATATTATCATATGAGTATACTTGGAAATTATAGATTTATTACACCACAATTTCCACATGTTGTATGCTAAGAGAGTAGGGATGATCGTGCACTAGAGGTGGTGGGCCTTGAGCCACATGTAGTAACACATACAGTTCCATGTGTGGAACCTCTTCCATATCTTTCATTGTCCACCGATGCTTAGTTATATGATTGTTTATTCCTATTTATATATACAAATTAGGGTTCTCCCTGGCTTACCCCTACTATGGAAAAGATGACCCAATACTTCTAGTAGTTGAATCATCTTACTTAAACAAGCTCCGTTATATTACTCCAACTCTGATCGGTGATGAGTTAAAAACTTAGAGGTGTTTTGAGGATGGGATTGTGTACACTGATTGATCAAAATTTAATATCTTCCATTTGAATACCATTACAAAATAGTAAACCAATCCCCAATTACAGTATATAATTTCACAGAATCTAGCAATGTGAGCTAGAGTGGTTTAGTTTTGAGATAGGGGGACTATTCTTATAGATTTAGGAAGTTTCATTTGAAGGGTGAAGATATGGGAAATGATTTATAGGTGACATGTACTGAGAGTCTGGTGGTGTATCACTAGTTTGGAAGCCCAGTTTGTAAGAAGCCTTAGGGAATAAGAAACACAATTGAGTTCTGAGATTACTATTAGATAGGTCACCTTCATCAACACTGAAAATCCCTATCAATAGCCTATATTGATAGGGGACATATACCCATGCCACGTTGAGTTATAAGATTACTGACACCTTTCCAGGCTGTGATTTTTTCTTCCTCCAGGTGATCAGGCCGAGTTGGTGGTTTCCATTACTGAGGTAGTATGGCTTAATTGGTTCAACTTCAGTAGGGTGGACCTGCCCAGGCTAGTTAGGCATCATCTTAGGTCCTCAATTTTTACCATATCTATTCATTGTAGCCTGTTCATGGGGAGAAAAGTCCATATCCATCTACGGTTATAGGTACTACTATAGTAACCTATACTTTGTTTTTTTACATTTTTTTTGATATAGACGCAACACACCCTTTTAAATCTGTTTTGTTTGTGGAATGTATAGATCTTATAACTAAGTAATTCTATGGTTTCATTTCTCTCAACACACTGCTAGGGTTCAAAAAATAGGGAATACACCAGTTATAGGAGTTCCCCTTAAGATAGGTGGGTGCTATTTCTTGTAGAGTATCATCATCCTTAAGACGACCAACATAGACATCATTATCAATATGGTATGACTTATGAATTATCATTTCCATGTGTATATCTTTCACCACCTTTTATCATTCACATTATCAAAGTGTAGCATGTATTTCCTCACAGTTGAATGAGATATACAAGAAATTCAAGTAGGACCCAAGCATAATGGGCTTGGCGGAGTGACAACCAATATGCCTAGTCTCTTTATGAGTTATAAATGAATGAAATTTTTAGTGATAGATCCAGTGGTGGACCATTTCAAGGACATATTCCCTAAACAATATTTTAGCTTACCTCATAATATAGCTGCTGAGTTCACCATCACGCTAGTTTTATGTGCGTCACCAGTTTCCATTCACCCCTATAGGATGAGACCTACAGTGATTTATTAAATCAAAATGAATCTTGTAGATCTAGAGGAAAATGGTTTTACCCAGCCTAGCATATCACCCTGGTGTTTAGCTATCCTTTTATCATTGAAGGTATATGGTAACCTTATATTATTCTTGGATTACCACCAAATGAACTAGGGTACTATGAAGGACTAGTTTCCACTACCTCATATAAATGACATCTTCGACCAGATCCAAGGAGTGAACATTTTATCTAAGATAGATTTCAGTTATGACTATCATTTTTTGCAAGTGAGACCATCAGACATACAAAACAAAAAATTATGATGTATGTATGACTAGTATGAGTACATGGTGATGTCGTTTGGCCTAAAAAATGAGAAATCAATATTTATGGATATGATGAATTAGGTTTTACATCTATATCATGATTCCTTTATAGTGGTCTCCATAGAAGACATCTTAGTGTATTCATGAACTAGTCACAACCATGATTCACATCTTGAGATCAAGATTAGTATACTAAGAGAGAACCAACTATATACAAATATCTGTAAATTCCACTTTCGGATCAATAAGGTTCACTTCTTGGGTTACATAATTTTAGAGGAATGCATTCTTATTGTTCTAGAAAAGGTGAGTGCTATGGTTTCTTGGGAACATTCCAATAATTTATTTTGAAATACCACATTTCTCAGGACTATCTATATATTATAATCAATTCATCTAGAACTTTTCATTCTTGGAATCTCCTCTTATGGTGCTGAAAAATAATGGCGTTAATTTACTCTGGACTTAGTCATGTGACTTATATTTTGTGGAGTTAATGGAAATAATCACTTCATATCTGATCATAATTCTTCTAGAGATAGTAATAGGATAAATTATTTTCCATTATTCTTCAGCGATCGATCTAGGGGAGATCTGATTCTTGGTGATCGGGTTGTGGCATATGGGTCCCTCTATCTAAGGCATCATTAGAAGATTCACCCTACACATAGCCTCAAGCTTGAAGTCATGGTTCTTTCTCTGTGTTTTTGGAGGAACTACCTTTTGGGTGAGTAGTTCATTGTATACATCGATAAAAATAGTCGTAAGTACATCTTTATATAATGAATCTTAAATCCAATGTAGAAATTATTTGTTGAATATATGTAATTGTTACAATTTGAGCTTGATTAGACACCTAGAAAGGTTAATGCTATGGATTATTCCTAAATCTAGAAGAATCATATGTAAGTATTCAAGGTGTACAGCAGTGACTAGTAGTTGATGGCTATGTTCTCTGAGATGCAGTTGGAGGTTCAAGAAAATCACATGTAACCGAATTTAGTAGATCTCACTGTGACATCCTCTATTCTAGAGCGGGTCTGAATGTGGCAGTTTTCAAATTACAAGGGCCTTTTCACGAGGGATAATTTCATAGGTGTGAACCCCCATCTTGGTTGGGTTGTTGATGGTAAGGAGAATGTACTCTTTATGGGTGTGTATGGGTGCCCTATGATATATGGGAAGGGTTGATTTTGGAATATCATGCTTTATTTGGGGATTTTTATCCTAGTCTCACCAAGATATATCGAGACATGGATCTTCGTGTTTGGTTTCCATGTATGAAGAGGATGACATCATGTTTTATCACTTGGTGTTCCACCTGGTAGTTGGTGAAGGCAGAACACCAACGACCTGCTGGAATTCTATAGACTCTTTTCATTAATGAGTGGAAATCAAATGACGTCCCCATAAATTTTATAATGAGATTACCCAGATCCCCTTGATTTAGTGATGTAATATGAGTGATCCTCAAAAGGTTATCCAAGTTTTCACACTTCATAGTAATTTGGGAGAGCTTCTCAGTCAATGAGCTTTGGAGGCTTTACATCCTGATAGATTGTGATCCTTCAAGGTGTTTCCCATTATATTGTATCAGATAGAGATTCTCAGTTTAACTCATTGTTTTGGAAATTGTTTCATAAGTTACTACATCTCCAGGAGCTATTGAGTACAACATAACACCCTCTGATCGATGGGATGTCTGAGAGAACAATACTAGTAATAGAGGATAATATTTGGCCCTATATCCTTGATTTTCCAGGTTTATGGGAAAAGAATATCCTTTTAGTTGAGTTTCTCTACAAAAAAATCTTTCAGGAAACAATTCCGATGGATACATATGTTTCCCCTTATGGTAGGCCATACCATTCACTTCTATGCTGGTTAGAGGATGGTGAGACAACTCTTTTGGGTCATCCTCTCATTCAGGATACTTCAATGAAAGTATAGCTGATTCAAAAGCATGTAGCTACATCGTAGTCTAGGAATAAGTCTTATACCAATCATTTCTGTAGACCTCTAGTGTTTGAGTTGGGACATCTATTCATTATGCACATATCACCTTGATTAGTTCATAAATGGATTTTGATATTGGGAAGCTATCACCTTCTTATGTCAGACATTTTGAGATAGTGGAGAGATTTATTCCACTAGCCTATCAATTTTAGTTACCCCAGAGGCATCATGCCTTACACAAAGTCTTCCCTATATTGTAGCTTTGATGGTATCATGATGACCCGTCTCATCTGTTTGACCATGAAGATACTGAGTTAGAGGAAGATACATTTTTCAAGGACCATCTGATACATATCATTTATCACAGCATGTAGGATCTACAAGGTAGGTCAGTACCTATGGTCTGGTATCTATGGAATTACCAATGAGTATAGGATGAAACTAGGGAGTGAGAGGCAAATGTTCATGCACTGTGGTTATAACTTTCTCTAAATACATCTTAACTCCTTATAAAGGGAAAATGAGGGATGAGTAGTATTAATGTGGGTAGGTTTTAACTTCTGGAAAATTATCAAATGATAGTATAATTATTTTCTGATTTTATTTCATTTTTTTGAACCTATTAATGTTTCTAAAAGGATTCATGGAGGTCTTGGGAGTTTCTGAGGATTGTTTGGATCCTAGATCCTTGACGTTTGATAAATAATATTGTTCTATATGGTTATGATAAACCATGAAGCCCATCATTCATGGTTTCCATAAACCATGCCACATGAGTTAGTGTGGGTCTCAGGTCCTCATATTTTTTTACAACCATGCGACCCCATGAACATGGACTTGCGGTGTTTCTTGCCTCTTGTAAAAAGGCCATTTTCACGATTAGCTCATAGTTTGGATAACCATGGAGCCAAACTGTGCACCCCATTATATATGGGTAAAGTCCAAATTAATCACTTAATGAACCTAAGAATCTAACCCTCATTCCTCCCACTTCTTTTCTAGAAGGTTTTTCATCTTCCCTTATGTATGAATCTCCCTCCGCTTCCAAGGTAGAGTTCTTGATAGCTCCTCCATTCTCTATCCAAATCACTCATTTTTAGATCCATTGGAAATATATTGGTATGCTATATGATCCTATCCCTTATATTTCATGTTTCTAACTTCCCCTATTTCTCTATTTAGGTGAGACCCATTTCACTTATTTTTAGGGTGTTGGACGATTTCTCTGATTTCTCAAATTCTAGTTTGATTCAAGCCTCATCAATGAATGAGTAGTGTGATACTACACTAAGGTAGGTGTTATAGGTATCTTACACTTGTTTGTAACTTTCTAATGGGTGAAAAGGTGTTTTGGGACCATAAACTTTTGAAGATGCATATAATTTTATAAAAAAATTAAATTAAATGTGTTTACATGTCCAATATGAGCCGAGTGAGTAGAAAAATCACTACTGTGGGAGATCGATTTGAACTAATGCATAGAAATGGGTGTATTTACCTCTTATAGGCATTTTACCTCAACATAGATGGTTAAAAAACTATTTAGGTGTAATGGAATTTTAATAATCTATTCAAATTGATTAATTTAATTGAAAGTAGGTTAAATGATAGGTCTCATGACAGACCATTGAACCTTATGTTTATTTCCTTATTCCCCTTGTCTTATGTATCATGTTAAATTTTTATTCCTCATGCGATAAGACAAATTCCCTTGCCTTGGGTTTATAATTTTTACTTTATATCTTATACTTTTTGCATATTGTCTGGTGATATGCTCGATATCCTAGTGGTTATTCTCATTCTTAATGAATTAGTTCATCATTGATATGTTTGAATTAAAGTGAACTTTCAACCTTACATAACTAGTTGTATATTTTTTTCCTTATTGATATATGATATTGGTTGTTATACCTTGGCATATTGTAGGTCAGGATAGAACACGAGTCCCGACATAAGGACACAATGGATGGACTCACCATGCTTGGATTGTTAAGACTTGATGCACTAGTAGTGATACTTGGATTTCCTTGAATGAGATCTCTCAGATTATTAATCATACTCATGAGTGACACCAGTTTCCTTAGGGAGAAGCCACTAATTGACTCATTAGAAGGATTCTTATCCCATGCCTCAGGGGATACTCATTCCTATTTGGGTGATACACAATATAGTCTTAGAGTTCACCATGCCATGAATAATTCAAGGGATGCTGTTATGGGTTGACTTGGACAGATTTGGTAGTATTAGTTATATCAGAGGCTCCTAGAGTGACCCTCATAATTCCATATAAATCACCTTGGAAGAGCTCAGGATGTTGAATAGGATTCTATGATTTTATTTTCTTGTTTCATATGCGATACATCTTATCAAATCATGATCATGCTTGAATAATATTCTAGGAATGCATCCTATATGATAATTCCAAGCAAGATCAATTTATCATTCTGAGGTGGAGGGGGTGAATCGGCGATATCACTTTTTCTTCTATGTTTATATTCTTTTAAAACAACCATCACCTCGTTTTATTTAGCTGATACATTTCTTAAACTAAAACCACCCATAAATATAAATAAATAAAAGAATTTATAAGGTTCAATTGTCAATAAGAGTTACTACATCATTTGTATGATTTTGAAATAATTTAATACCACACAATCAACTAGAAAAAAATCCTTTTGTGTAGATAAATTGAGTATGAAATTCCATTACAATTGTGTAGCACTATGTTACATACAAAAGTGAATGTGCTTCATGTAACATGAAATGATGTAATATAATTTGTGTAAGAATTTACGGAAATTTCACCAGTTTCTTCCAAATATGATACTCTTATACCTTATCAATATTAAAAAATAAGAACTTCTAAAAAATTCTTCATTTTCCTACCAAAAAAATTGGAAGAACTTCCTCGAATTTGTAATGATACTTAGTCCAATTTTCCATATCCACTTCACCATTATGATTGCTCAATCTGATATTATAAATCTACCTGAATACTACTAAATTAATTTTGAACTACTTCTACCTTAGTCTGGAAATACTAGTCCGATCAGTCCATCTGATTTAGAAACTCTAAATGTATTCGTCCATATTATTCTTCAGTGGTCGGGTGAACTTCCTCAAGATATCCAAATATGGAAAGTATTTTACTCTAGAAATTCTTTTGTTATCTACCTTATCTCTTCACCCATGAACTATAATTTTTTCATTTAAACGTACAATGTACTTCCACTATTTTAGGTGGGACTAATTTGGTTTAGGAAGGTTTCTGAATACATTTCATGCACAACCAAATTTACGAAAACATATATTTACCATGAATTTTGGATATATATTTTAATTATTCAATGCTTCTCAACTCTTCTCATTTCTTCTCAAACATTCTTGAATCTTCTCACAACATTAGCTCACATCAAAATTTCATAAAAATATTTAGCCCAGTTCTGATTCTAATTCTGATTTCTCCCATTATGATGATGAAATATTTTTAGTAGAAGAGTATTTATTATGTTTCTTAATACCTAATTAAAAGAAATTAAACATATGAAAAAAAGATGTATTCCCATTACAATTTTTTAAATCAACCAAAAACAATCTTCGCATTCCGATGATCTATACCAAAAAATATATAACAAAATTTTCACATTCCAATTCTCTTTACCAACAGATAAAACACAAAACATTGAGATCATTCTTTCCTTAATATTATCACTATTTTTTGAGATTTTATTTAACTTTTATTTTTCTATAGATTCTGTGGAGAATTCTAATGTTATTTTTACTTATTGACAACTATTCAATATTAGTTTCATCCTCTTCAAAAAATAAATAAAAACACCTCAAAAATATTTTAAAGACCCCCTTGATAATACTCTTATTGCTATATGATTCAAATATGAATTTCTTCCTTTCATTAGTCTGATGATCCTACATCTGATGAGGTTATTGGTGTCAAAAAGAATATGATAGATTAGTCTATGCCTCACTTCGATGTATCGGTGTTAGTGATAGTATGATGACTCTTAACAGAATTATTAAGGAAGTGTAAAATTATTTTCTTCTTGAACAATTTGAAAACAAAATTAGAGTTCAACTACTACCCTTGGATCAACAACTCATCTTGGTCAAATTGGATGACTATATTGTGGATTTAGCAATAATACCATTTTCATCCTTCTTAACATCTTCAAATTATTCATTGATTTCATTGCCCCCAACCATTATAAATAAAATTAATAATACCTTTGATTTCCTACTGAATCCAACACTGTTTCTGATGATCGGTGTTAGTGTCACTCCAATACTTGGTGGCACACCATGTCTGAAGAACTGGTGTCAACAACTTCGACATCAGAAACTTATTTTATTTTCTGATTATGATACACTAGCTTCCAACATTCACCAATTTACTTATTTGAATATTTGTTTATGATGGATTATTGTTCTGACTAAAAACCAACATCTTCATTACTTCAGCTTTTGAATATAACATTATGACCTTTAAACAATTCTACTCCCTTTTATCTCAACCGATGAACTCAGACCAGAAAAATTTTTCATTCACAAAATTTCTTATTATACAAAATTTAGATGGAAATCCAAAAAACATTACGACTTTGACAACATTTTAGATCAGATTCAACATCATATGCCTTATAAAGTAATGTATTAAAACTTCTTTTTTTTTTTTCAACAAAAATATTTTCTTTCCAACCAAACCTCAATATGATTGGAAGCACCTATTCTTATTCTTTTTGGAATAATGCTTGTTTCCATTTTTTTCAGATAGCTTATGATTTTTTTGAAATAAAAATTAGTAAATCATCATCATTTTTTCATTCGATCATTTTAGACTCCAATTAAAAATTATCATTATAATCCAAACATCATTCTGTACTGAAGATGAGTCCGATGAAGCGTTTCTTATAGAAATATTCTTCCCAAACCAAGGTAATTTAATAATTATTATGAGTCAAATAATCTGAATACAATTTTGAGTTTGATCACCAATAGATAAAAAGTGAAGTGGTTTCTTTTCTTATTTATATTATTTGAAAATAAAAGATAATATAAAAATATTATTTATTACAAAAAAACTTATTTGAAATTTTTCCCCAAAAATATCCTCATTTGGATTTTATTTTCAATCATGGTTTATAAATCAATGAACTTTATGACCTCATGAAATGGATTACTTATCCACAATTCTAAGAAAACAAGATCTAACTCATTATAGGAAACAATAAATAATGATTGTAAAACCATGCTATCCAAAAATAGATACTCATGAAACTTCCTCATATTTTCTTCACATCTTTATTCATCTCATTATTTTCTTCTACCACTTCTCCAGTAAACATTTTTTTCCTACAACTACTCTAAGAAACAGATCGAATATTTCCAGAATTTACACGTTGGATTCCTAGATTACCAAAAACTCCTCCTACAAACATGATTATTTACAAGGTTTAGAACATACAAATGGATAGATTTATGAACAATCATCCCCCTTGGAATCTCTATTTAAAGACTAGTAAAGAGAGGTAAAAACACATATCTAAAGAGTAATTAGAAATAGGTTGGACTCCCATGTTCAAGCTTAGTTTATAAAAATGATCATTTATTAAAGGTTTTGTCAAAATATCTGTAACTTATTCCGATGTATGATTATACTGCATAATCAATTAAATTTTCTCAACATGCTCTATGATAAAATAATATTTGATAACAATATGTTTTGATCAAGAATTTTGTACCTGATTTCTGGGAAGGTTAATCGCACTTTGATTTTCACCGCCTCTGAGTATGGGTATCTTTACTTTAACAAGTATGTCTTCCAATTGCGTCTTCATCCACATAAGATGTGTAGATGATTGAGTGGAAGAAACATAATTAGCTATAATCATGCTAAGAGTTACTGAATTTTTTTTCTTTGTAAGCTAACTAACATGAGTTTTTTTCAGAAAGAAAGCTCCACCAGATGTGGTGTAAGGACCCGACCACAATTTCCCAGAGACACTACCTTATTTTATTACATTGGAATATAAAAAAGGAATATTCATCATAAAGTAATTATTAGTTTAGTGTGTTTGGAAAAAAGATACATTTATAAGTTCAAAATTACAACTTGAAATGAAATACAACATATATGTTTTATTGAGAACATCCACAACTATAAATTTATCCTAGAAGGTCACTCATAATAAATATATTTATGTCCTGAGAAAATAAAACATAATAAAGGGATGAGATCAAATTCTAAATTAGGGTAAGCAATAGAATGGATGATATCATAAATATAAAAATTAGGTATGGTGAATAACTAAAAAACACATGCCTTTAAAAATACACTTCAACGCATTATGGAAGGAATAAGATATGAATAAATAATTCCATAATAAAATATAACCATGGGTATTGTAATTTTCAAATAACCACATGATCTATGAATAATATCTTCATAATGAGGAAATGCATAATGTTGGATGTCATGACAATACCATCAAGGCATCGTGCCAAGATTATTAATATCCAGTTGGTCAAGGCCTTATGCCAATAGCATATTTTGACTCATGAGACCTATTGATGCACCGAGGAGATCTAGTGATCCCCACCCGACACTTACAAAGTCCAATGAATTACTCATATGAATGTGTATAAAAATAAATAATATATACATTCATATTTAAACTAATATATGAAATGTAAATAACATTCTCTGAACATTAATCACAAAGTAACCATTAAGAGTAAATTGTTGAATGGTTTTAAGATAGTACATGCATAGTAAAAACATAGTGGAAGATATCATAAAACATTAATCCCACTAAAACATAAGAATCAACAGGAGTGTTTAAATGGGTTAAAATACACTTTTCAAATCATTGAGTAATTCTTGTTATAAAAACCCTTTTACATGGAAAAGTGGAGCGCTTTAAAAAAATATCTATATAAAACCAGAATTAATTTATTGTCGAATTATCATAATAAGAATATTGACTTTATGAGAATAATTTTTGTTAAAAAATAATAAATAGTGCTCTAAAAAATATGTAATAATTTAGAAATTCATTATAAATGGGGTTTCATTTTGGCAAGAATTTTGGAATGTTCCTTTTAAAACATGTAACTACCCATAAAATAAAAAATGAACATGGTTGGTAAACATATTTTGAAAACTAATATATAATATATGAGTGATAAATAATAAATCAAAAAAATTTCATTGATTTTAGTAGATAATAAAAGTAACCCGAATGAAAATGGAGGTTCGGGTGAAAAACCCTTACCTTAAGTCTGAATGTGTTCCTCAATTTATCTTAAAGTCCTGAATAATCAACTTTATGATCATATATTTATGATCCCAAAAACTTTTCTACATTTAAATGATTTTGTATAACTTTATTATGTTCATTGATGTCATTTTTATGGGTTAAGAGATTCAATTTCACTGATTGGGAGTGTTTTATTCCTTGGTTTTCCTGATCAGTTTACATGTATTGACGTATGGATAAACATATAGAATGCGAGTGGTTTTTGAGAATAGATTTTTTATGTTATTATTGAACAAGATAAAGATTAAATGTTCATAAAATTCATTTGGTTATTGGTTGTGATGATGAATCATTATATAAAACTTTAAGGACAATTGTTTGGCTTAATTGGCAGTTCTTGACCATAACGAACTCATTTTGATTTATAAATTAATATCATGTGTACAAAAGGATTAAAAACCATAAATAAGTTTTAATACATATATTATAGTCTGTTTCATCCATAAAAATGGTTTCATGACTAGAATTAATGATCATAATAGAAATTGAAAACCAAACATTCTTGAATGTGATAAATTAACACATCTCAGATAGTCTTTTCATTTCACGTATAAAAGAAGGGGAAAATAGACATGATGAAGAATTATTAAATTATCATAAAAAAATTACAATAAATGTAAGGTAATGGATTAATAACAACATTTGAATGAAAGGGGGAAAGGAAAGAAAAAGAAAATAATGGAACTTGAAATAAAAGAAATGAAAAGAGGAATTTACCTCTTGAAGTAATCTTCCTTGAGAGCCTCTTTAGAGGAGATGTTTTGGTCTTTTTATGAGACCAAAGGATACTAAATGCGAGGGAGGAGAATGAGAGGTTATTTGAGTATTGTTTAGAAAATAAACAAGGCTTTAGAGGAGTGAATAGAAGATGGAGTTATGGGGGGGTTTTATAGTTGAAGGTGGGAGGGTTTTCCTATTATTTTAAGCAATATTTTATTATCTTGTAAAAGACCACAAATGATGTTGATGCTTATGACCAAAAATAGTAATAAGTGAAGGTGAGTTTGAACCAATTGTAATTTAAATCATCCATGACTCACACATGATTCATAAATTCACTTATTTAGCATATTTTGAAAATTATCAAATTTCACTATTCACTAAAAAATCTTGTCATTCAGAAAAATCCCAAACACTCACCCCAACCATTTTTCGATGTGTAGAATTCAGAAGTGAAATCAATTTTTTGAAATTAATTTTCTAAATAAAATTTTAATCCAATTTTAAAATAAAATCATAATTTATTTGAAAAAAACAACATTAAAATTATAACTCATTTTATAACACGTTAAAAAATTAATCAAGGTCCCGTAAATTTATCTTATAACCATAAGACAATAAAATAAAAATTTATGATTATATTTTATGAATATTAATTACCATTTTAAATTGTTAAATTAATCATAAAATTTTAATTAAATTATTTTTGACAAACAAATATATGAATATCTATACTATGATACTATTTACACTTATAAGACGTCCAAATTGTATTTATACATTCATGGGTGAAGTTTCCTTTTTTTGGACAATTTAATTTTAATTAATATTCATAAGGGTATATTACTATTCATAAGGGTATGTTAATATTCATAAAAAATTAAGTTGATTCTATTAGACTCTTCACAGTAAGATAGGTCAGGTTCCAATTCTATACCTTCAAAATTGAGGACATGCGTTGGGTCTGCCATGTAATTTTTCAGTAGTGAGACATGAAACACATTGTATACCATAAAAAAGCTAGGTGGCATAGTCAAATGATATGAAACCATTCCAATTATATCTTGAATTTTAAGAGGGCCTATGTACCTAGGGATAAGTTTCCCTTTCTTCCCAAATTTTATAACACCCTTCCATGGAAACGCTTTTAAAAAAACATGATCTCCCACTTAAAATTAAAAATCCTTCCTTTGATTATCAACATTGTTTTTTTTTCTGCTTTGATATTCCTTGATATGGCTTTTAATAATATTTATTTCACTATTTTTTTCCTCCACATGCTATGGACCCACTAGCTTCCTTTCACAAACTTCATCGCAACATTTTGGTGTACGTCATCTCTTTCCATACAATGCTTCATATGGTTCCATTTGAATACTAGAATGGAAACTATTATTGTATGAAAACTCCACAAAGGGTAAATATTGATCCCATATACATTTAAAGTCACATGATCATGATCTCAACATGTATTCTATAGTTTGGATTATCCTTTCTTATGTCCTATCAGTTTGAGGATGATAAGCATTACTCAAACAATGCTCAGTATACAAAGAATTATGAAGAATATTCTTTAATTTAAATGTAAATTGAGGATCGTGATCCGAAACTGTTGAAATAGGTTCTCCATGAAGTCTTACAACTTCATTTTCATACAGTCATGCATGCCTCTCTAGTGGAAAATCTTCCCTTATAACGAGGGAATGTGAAGATTTTGTATGTCGGCACAAAATTACTGATATTGCATCATTGTTTCATGGAGTTTTGGGTAATCCAAGGAAAATATCCATGGTTATGGAATTCCATTTCCATGTAAGAATAGGTATAGGTTGCATGACTCCTCTAGGATTTTGTCATTTGACCTTCACTTGTTGACATACTGAACATCTTGACAAATAATCTGCACTTTCCCGGTTCTTGTTGTCCCAATAGAAATATTCCTTCAAATATCTATACATTTTAGTGCAACCAGGGTTTATAGAGAAATTAAATCTATGGGCATCATCCAATAACTCCCTTTTCATCTTAGGTATAGGGGGAACACACAAAATCATCCCAAATTTCCAAATTTTATCTTCACATATGAATTCAGCCAACATCCCATCTTTCACAACATTAATTTCTTTTGAAGGTTATCATCATCCAACTAAGTTGTTTTAATACTTTTTAATAATGATGGTTGGGAAAAAATTGATATATAAATGATGTTTCATCTTCTTTTATAATTCCCATGTCTATCCTTATTAGTTACATGGACATGGGATCTCTTTCGATCCTCATTTTTTTAAAACTCCATGACCATTCTTACTCAATGCATTAGATTCCTTATTTTCCATTCATGTGTGGTAGTGTATGGGGAAATCATAATCCTTGAGTATTTTAATCCATATCTATTTTCACATGTTGAGTTATTTCAGTGAGAAGATATATCTTACAATCTTGTGATCCGTATATAGCTCACCTATTTCACCATAGAGATATCGTCTCCATATTTTAAGAGAAACAATCATAGTAGCAAACTCAAGATCATGAGTAGCATAGTTGTGTTCATGAATATTCAACTACATTGATGCATTGGAAATAAATACATCATTCTATATAAGGACAAAACCAAGTCCTTTCTTTGATCCATCACTACAGATCCCAAACCCATCATTCCTCGATGGTAGATGTGGATCGAATCATTTACTAATCTCCTCTTACATTCATTGAAATAGTCCTAATATTCTTTTGTCTATTCAAACATAACCCTATTACATGTAAGATTGGTAATTGGGTTGGATAAATGTGAGATGTTCTAGATGAAATGCCGATAATAACCTGATAAACCAATAAAACTATGTACCTCAGTTATATTCGTTGGATTATTCCATTCTTGAA
This sequence comes from Viscum album, assembly GCA_963277665.1. Classification (NCBI taxonomy): domain Eukaryota; kingdom Viridiplantae; phylum Streptophyta; class Magnoliopsida; order Santalales; family Viscaceae; genus Viscum; species Viscum album. The sequence goes on along the minus strand of OY728119.1, from coordinate 1,002,661,323 downwards.
CAACATTTTTCATTATAGGATCGATAGATATTCCATCCTTAGTGATATTGTGGACGTGAAAGGAAACTGATTGAAGGAAAAAATTCACACATTCTAGACTTCCCATATAATTCATTTCTTTTAAGAGTATTCAGAATAGTGCACAAGTGATTTTCATGATATTCATAGCTTTTAGAGTATACGATGATATCATCAATAAATAACACCACAATTTCATCAATATTTTCTTTGAAAAAATATATTCATTAGATCCTTGAAAATAGATGGTGGATTAGTCAGTCCAAAAGGAATTATTGTAAACTCGCAATTCCCATAGCTAGTTTTAAATGCTATCTTTGGAATGTCTTCCTCCTTAACTAGCAACTGATGATATCTAAATCGAAGGTCAATCTTTGAAAAATATTGGGCTCTATGTTGTTGATCAAATAAATCAACAATGTGTGGTAGGGGATACTTGTTCTTTATTGTTATAGAATTGATCTCCCTGTAGTCAATGCAAAACCTCATAGATCCATCTTTCTTCTTAATTAAATAGACAGGGGATCCCCATGGATAAACACTAGGGCAGATGAATCCTTTATCACTCAATTACTCTAGTTGTTTATTAAATTATACTAATTCCACAAAGTCCATTCTACAAGGGGTCTTTGATAGTGGCCTTGAATCAGGAATTGTGTCAATATGAAACTCACTTCCCCACTCTGGATGATGTCCAGGTAAATACTATGGAAATACATACAAAAATTCTTGAACAATGGGTTTGAACTCTATTGAAAAATCATTTTCCTCACCCATAGTTATTCCATTACCATCCTCCCTAATAAATGAATTTAGTAGAGCTTATAGGGTTTGATCTAGATAAGAATTAGTTGGTGAGGTTTCTCCTCTAAAGATAAGGGATTAAATACCATCCTTAAAAATTGCAACTTCCCTATTCTTGCAGTAGATATTCACATCATATCGTGAAATACAACTCATACTAATGTTTATATCAATGTAAATCATGGGTATGATGATAAGGTCAGGAATTAAAGATTGTTTATGTGTATTGATGGGGACTGATCTTGACATAATTGTTGCAATGATACACCCCCTATGAGTTTTTACTTAAAACTCTTTTATTAATTCAAATTGACCATGTCTAAGTTTATTGGAAAATTGGGAAGATATAAAAGAATATGATGATCTAAAATAAAATAAATCATATTCTATGTTTGAGGAAACTATTGAAGTGCCTACCACCACATTGTTAAGAACTGATAACTCAGATGTTGTGACCGCATAAGCCTAGACTTTCTCCCTTAGCCTTATTTGAGGAATGTTTCCCTAATTCTTAAGAAATTCATGTTCATAATGTCCCATCTATTTAAAACTACATCATTGACCATTGGTAGTTTTTTCTTCCCCTAGTAATTAAGATACTAGTGGCCTTTTTCTCCACACATTTAATGAACTCCCATTCCCTTAAAAAAAGATCCATTATATTTCTTCCCACAATTATAACAGGGAGGAATTTCATCTCTTTCCTTTTTCGCCATTTCCTTATTTCCTTTTCCCATGTTTTCGTAATCCCTCTTATTCTATTTCCTTATTTTAAAGTCATAAAACTTATAAAATTATTTTTCTACCTTGATATCACATGAGACTATATATTCATATGATGAGAAATTCTAGGAGACTAGTGACCTTCAAAGGAATGGGTTTAAACCATCAAAGGATCGATCAATATTGCTCCTTGGATTACATATGTATCCCATAGCATGCCTTTCCATCCATGTAAATTTGTCTTCATAAATGGAAACTTTTTTATCCTCCATCTGTCTCAGATTCATAAATTTTCTTTCAATATCTACTCATTATTAATGGGGAATTATTTTTCTTGGAATATTTACTCAAAATCCCTCCATTATTTATCTTCTATTTTTCTTTCTCTTTTGTGTTTTGGATTAACGAACACTACTTATCCGTATATCTTTATAGATAATAAACTGCCATGCCAACCTTCTCTATTTTGTTACATCCCAATGAGAGAAATATCTTCTCTAGGGAACTTATTCTATGATCAGCTACAAATGGGTTTGTAGTCCAATTGAATGATGGCGGTTGTTGTCGTATAAAGTGACCAAACACCACTGCTCCATTATGTGGATCTGGATACTTCATATAGGTAAGGTTATTGTTCATAACCTGAGTCAGTTGTCCCATAATAGTTATAAGCACCATTCTTAGCTCAAGATCCAACAACATTATCTTACATTGGATGTCAATACCTACATGGGATACACGTGTTCATTCAGTTTCCAGTGCTTCCACCAGGTTCCATTTCAAGATAATATCATACAACAGATTAGGTTATAAATCATAATTAACAATCTTAACTTTGAAAAATACTTATCATAAATTTAAATGTTATTCAAGGATAATTCCATTATCATAAACATGGTTTCCTTGTGGAAAAATTTACATTTAAATCCTTCATAATCGCTTGTAATGAAAATTTGAATTTTTCTAAGCATATCCCCCAGAAGTGTCAAACCAGTTGCGATGTACGACCAATTTTCATGTACCAGGTTACCCCAGGTCATGCCCAAAACTCCTTGTAAGAGTTTTTACTCATAGTTACATATATGCTAGAACCACGTCCACTTGTAGTATCCAGATAGGTATGTTATTTTTTAGAGATATCCGCATAATATTTTCTTTACCAAGATTAAATGATGTTCTATTATGTTTTTCCTCAAAGACTATATTAGGGTTATGTTACCGAATATATGTTTTCTAAATCTAGTTTCCTAATTTTATATTAAACTTTCTCTGATACCAACTGTAAGGACCCGACCGCAAATACTCGGAGCTAGTACCTTATTTTATTACATTGGTATATAAACTAGGAATATTCACCCCAAAAACTGTGTGGTTTAGTAGATGTAGAAACAATATTCATACATAAGTTCAACATTACAACTTGAAATAAAATACCACATTTATGTTTTATTGGGAATATCCACAACTATAAGTTTATCCTGACAGGTCACTCATAATAAACTTCATTATTTCTTGATAAAATAAAACATAAGAATAGGGTGAGCTCAAATACTCAGTAAGGTTATGAAATATAGTGGATTCTATCATAAACATAATCATTAGGCATGGTGATTAACTAAAAACACATGCTTTTAAAAATAAACTTGAACACATTATGACAGTAATAAGAGCTGAATACATAATTACATAATAAAACATAATCTAGGATATTCTACTAGTCAAATAACCATATGAACTTTCAATATTATTTTTATAAGGAGGTAATTCATAATGGTTGATGTCATAACCATACTATCAAGGCCTCGTTCCAAGACTATAAATATCTATTTTGTCAAGACCTCATACCAAGACCATAGTTTGTCTCATAAGACCTACCGATGCACCAATAGGATGTAATTGACCCCAATTTACACTTAATAAGTCTGATTTATTACTCATATGAATTGGTATAAATATAAATAATATATAAATTCATATTGAAACTGACATACGAAATGAAAATAACATTCCCTAAACATTAAGGACAAACACTAAACTTTTTGAGTAAATTGGTGAATGGTTTTTGGATAGCACATCCACATAAAAACATAGTGGATGATATCATACAACATTAACCTTATTTAAAAATAATAATCAATGAGAGTGATGAAATGGGTGAAAATACTCTTTTAAAATCATCGAAAAATTCAAGTTATAAAAACACTTTTACTTGGACAATTATAATTCATTTAGAAAAATATCTATGTAAAACCAAAATTTCTTAGAGATATATTTCTCACAATAAAAATAGTTATTTTATGAGAATAATGGTTGTTAATAAAATTATAAATTTCTCTTCAAAATATGTAATAATTTAGAAATTCCCTTGGATCAGGCTTGAATTTCGTGAATATTTTTTGAAAGTTACTTTTAAAACGTGTAACTCCCCATAAAATAAAGAAGGAACCTGGTTGTTATACATATATTGAACACTAATATAGAATATATGAGGGGTACATAATAAAACATTATAATTTCAATGAGGTAAGTAGACAATAAAAGTAAACTGAATGAAAATGGAGGTTCAGGTGGAAAACCCATACCTCAAGTCTGATGGTTTTACTCACTTGATCATAATGAACTAAATAATAAAATTTAGTATAAAAAATTAATGATTAAAAAAACACAGATACATTTAAAATATTTATTATAACATTATTAGGTTCATTCATGGCCTTTTTATGGGTGAAGATATTCAATTTCACTATTTGGGAGTGTTTTCTTTCATGGTTTTCATGATCGGTTTACATATATTCATGTGTAGATAAACATGTATAATGGGAATGGTTTTCCAGAATATAATTTTTATTTTATTATTGTAAAAACACAAGATATTATGGTCATAAAACTCATTTGGTTATTGGTATTGAAGATGCATCATTATATAAAACATTAATGACAATTGTTTGGGTTAATTGTCGGTTCATGATCACAATGAACTCATTTTGATTTATAAATTAATATCATGTTTACAAATGTTTTACAAAACCTAAAATATTTTTTAATACTTATATAATAATTCATTTCAACCATCAAAATGGTTTAATGACCATAATTAATGATGGTAAATGAAATTGGAAACCCATCGTCCTTGAATGTGATAAATTAACAGATCTCAGATTGTGTTTTCATTTCTAGTATAAAGGAATGGGAAATGAGAGATGAGGAAGAATTATTCCTTTATCATAATAAAATTACATTAAATGTATGTTACTAGATTCATCAAAAAATTAGGATTAAAGTTGGTGTGGAACAAAAATATAATAAAATGAACTTGAATTAAAAGAAATGAAAAGAAGAATTTACCTCTTGAAGTAAGCTTTCTTGAGAGCCTACTTAGGGGAGTCTTTATGGTATTTTTATGAGACCAAAGGCTGATGGACGTGGGGTAGGATATTGAAAGGATATTTGAGTAGAATTTATGCAAGGAACAAGTCTTGAGATGAGTGAAGAGAAGAGGGAGTGAGTGGGTTTTTATATTGGAGTAGAGGAGGGGTTTCCCAATATTTTAATCATTATTTTATTAATTTCCCAAAGACAACCAATAGTGTTGACTCATGTGACCAATAATAGTAATAATTGAATGTGAGTCAGATTAAATGGTCATTTACATCATCTATGAATCAAGAATGATGAAGAAATTCACTTATTTAGCATATTTTGTAAATTATCAAATTTCACTATTCACCAAAAATTCAAGTATTCCAGAAAACCAAAAAAATTCACCCCAACCATTTTTCAACGTGTAGAATTCCGAAAATAGAAACATTTTTTGAAAATATTTTTGAAAATAATTTTAATTTAATTTTTAAATAAAATCATACTTTATTCGAAAAAAGAACATTAACATTATAACTCATTTTATAACACCTTGAAAAATTAATCAAGGTCCTATTAAATTTTATTATAAACATAATATAATGAAAGAACAATTTATGATTATATTTTCTGAAAATAAATTTCCATTTTAATTTATTAAATTAATTATAAAATTTTAATTAAAATATTTATAACATATAAAAATACAAATACTTATACTATGATCATTTTTACACTTATAATATATCTAAATTGTATTTATGCATTAATGGGAAAAGTTTCTATTTTTTGGCCAAATTACTATTAAAAACAATTCATAAGGGTATGTTACTATTCATAAAGGTTTGTTAATATTCATAGAAAACTAAATTGATTTTTTCATACTCTGAATATCATACTGAACGCAACCGTGTATGTCAATTTTGCGAAATTCCAACCATAGAGGTGGTAAAACTATGTTTACTAGCTAGGTTTTAACAAAGTGGAGTTTTGTAGAGACTCAATGTTTCATGAATTCAATATTAAATTTATTTACAAAATCATGGTGTGTTACATTTTTATTTTCTATTATCAACATTTCCTTCCTAATTATAATCAAAATACCCAAAAACGTTAGTAAATTCTGAGCTATCATACCTGATTCCAAAATTTGATTTTCCTTTGATATATATGAGAATTATTTTTCCAGAACAAATTTTTTATTTTGTTGGAGCACTCTTAAATATTTCACATAATGTTACAAAATAAAAAATGTTTAGTCTTGAGGTATTCAGATATTAAAAAATCTAATCAACTTTTGAAACTCATTAGTATCAACTTCCTAGCATTCTCAATATTTTGTCAATTTGGATCCCATTGAAATCAGTTTGGAAACAGGTTTTGAATTTTCCACACAGAACATCTTAAAACATATTCATAGCATAATTTTCTTAGTAATGAAATATGTGTTTTATATTTTGTGAAATTAATAACCCAAGAAAACATTTCATTTCACGCAGTATGGACATTTCAAACAAATTTTTCTTATTTTTAGAAAATCATTCTAAATTTCATTCATTATTACCAACAATGATAATGTTATCGAAATGAACAATTACAATTATAGAAAAATCCTAACATTATTTAATATCCATATTACTATTAACCCTTCATTTCTTAAAACTAATCTTTATTAAGAAGGTATCCAATGTGGAATACCATGACCTAAGTGCTTGTTTTATCCCATACAAGACTTTCTTCAACATACACATATAAAATTCATATTTCCCAAAATGAAATCCATATATTTGTTCAATGTGAAATTCCTCATCAATATAAAAATACAAAAATAACGATTTTATATCAAAATTATTTATTTTTATCATATATACATAGAATTGAAAAAAAAAGTATGATAGTGTCTGACCTTTCCAGTAGAGAGAATGTTTCTTTAAAATCAATGCCTTCAATGTGTGAGTGATCTTTGCATAAAAAAAATCGGTATATTTATTACCTGACCTTGTTCATTCAAGTTTCTATAGAAAAGTATCTCTATACCAATAACACTTATGTTATTTGGATCAGATATAAGATCCCAAGTATCATTATTTTATAAATGATCTAGCTATTCATTCTATTAATTAACCCATTCTAAATGGTCAAAAGATTCATTCACATCATTCATCTCAGCTTTTGAATACAATGAATTATTTGTGACAACTTTTGATGTTTTCATTGTCTGAACCTTTTGATGTTGATAACCAATAATGTTTTGAGATTCCAATTGATTCCTAGTTATGTGATGATATTTTCGAGATTCTTCCTCTACTTTGGAAATGGATGAGTCAGATTCTTATTCTTAAGCAGGATTACCATTGTTGGTATCCTAATTAGAATTGATAATAATGATTATTTATTGGAGTTCATATTTCTCATCTACATAAGTATTTTTAGAATCCTCTTCATATTTTTCAATAACATTAAAATCAATTGAGTCAACTATTCATCCAAAATATTTTTTGAAACATCTTCAACCTCTTCCTTTCAGAGAAAAGACAAACCAAATTCCATCCTCACGTATCTACCGAAACATTCCAAGGTTTTCATATGTATTCTTTATGATTTATGGAATAATGAAAACTTATTAGTGCTTCAGTAATTTATTTTTGTCATAAAATATTTCATATGAATTCATATATTGACCTGGCATGTTGAAAAACTAGTTTTGAATATAAATAGGAGTGCTCGGGGATTTCCTCCAAATATAATGAGAGGGGCCTTGTTCAAGTGATATAGTTCTTCCTATTTCAACCAGAAGTATATTATTTATTTTTTGAAACAACATTTTTTGAGGAATTTATGGTGTTCTAAACTCATTCCAAATTCCATGTTTCTCAGGATAAAATTCAAATTCATCATTTTTGTATTCACCACTATTGACAGTTATCATATTTTGAACTAAATACCCAATTTCTTTCTCATATTTTCTCCTAAAACATTAAAACATTTTTATATCATCTAACTTATGTCTCATATACCTAACAAATGTAGTGAGAGTAATGTCATCATTTTAATAAATTAAGTAATTATCTCTATGAGTTAGCTATTTTATCCAATGAGGATAGATATTAGAACGAATAAGTTCTAGGGAATGTTTTGAACAAATGTCAACTTTTTTAGGGATAGAGTTGGTTATCTTTCCATTCTGAAAAATATTGCAACAATAATCACTTCTTCTTGGCATATCAGGAATACCTTAGACAATTTCTTGATTTTATAACTTTCTCATTTTTCATTGAAAAATGTGTTTTATCCTTTTATACCACAGCTGATTCCCTTCAATCATGATAATGTGACCAGAGTTTTGAGCCTATCCAACATGGAATAAGATTCATTTTTTACATTATCCTATTATAACTATCTTTTTATATTCATCAACTTTCATATAAAACCCATCTTATATGAAAAAAACCGTTATACATTTATCCCAAAGTTGTGAAATATTTAGAATGTTGTGTTTTATCACATCAAAAAACAGAGATTTATTAGATTTAATCATTTCTTCCCCAATAAAGGTCGATCCAACACCTTTGATTCTAAGAGATTCATCATTGAAAAATGTCACCATTACATATTATAATTCATTCACATTATTCAAAAATATTATGTCTCCTATAAAATTTAAAGAACAACCAATATCCAAGATACAAGGTTATTATCCTTTTTTTCATTGAGAGTGGTCTCCACAACTAGATCATTTTATTTCCATTTTCATTTCATAACTTCTATCTACTGAGATATGTTAAAAACATTTCTTTTTTCGGTAACAAAACAAGACATCCATTTATATGGTGTCTATGTTGTTAAAATCTTTCACAAATATTTTATAGGGTTTGGAATGAAATTTTATTTTTTACACCAACCTTGTCAAATTGTTTTGAACATACTTATCAGTCTTCTTTGTTTGAGGGGATTGAATTCACCCCAAAAATTTACATTCTGTATTTTTTAATAATAGTAATTTTTTTTATTAAAGAAAAATAAATTTTCTATATGCTCGGAAAATCCAAAATACTAGAAGTATCCATAGAAGAAATATTTTCCTCTGATACTTTCATACTATCCAAAGTGGTGAACATGTTTCTCTAAAATCTTCTTACGTTTCTTATCAGAACCTTATTGACAACCAATATTTATTTCATCAACCGGTATCTTCTTCTTCAACTCAATTTTTCAACTTTATCAAAACCATAAGTAGTAGAATTTTTTTTGAAATAATATTTTTATAGACTTATGACTTCCCGAATTTGTAGGTCTTGGACACATACATAACATTCCCAACTTTCTTCTACTCAGAATTAATTTCAGATTTCATCTCAACCTTTGAGGGTAATTTTTTTGAAGATTATCAGGTTCATCCTTTCCATAGATTTCACAAGATTCAAAATAAAATTCTTGAGACTTGTAACAATTTGTTAGTCTATAGAAAGATTTTATTTTATTTTTTTCAATTTTTCTTGTTTATCTTTCAAATTAATTTCTAGATTATCATTCTGATTCATTTCATAAGAAATATAATTCCTAATGTCATCAATATATTCTAACAAATTGAATTTTACATCTTGAAAACATTATTGATGAATTATTGAATAATATTCATTTATCAATTTTTTGAGTTCTTTCTCATGTATCCCAATCTTCCGTAGACCTTATTTCAACTCTTCATTCAAATAGAATTCTAATTGAGTTTCTTCATCATTAAAAACCCACTTCTAAACACTTCACTTGTAAATATTGAAATAAATGTTTTTTCTCCAGTATGATTAACATATTTTTCTAATTCAACATCACTTTCTTCTTCATCATCATCTTTCTAAAAACTATCCCCCTTTTGGAGTTGGATAACTTTTTATATTTGCCTATAGAATAATATTTATCCTTATCCCTATATTTCATCCATGATAATTTTTTCCTTTTTTAATCATCATCCCTATCCTATACATTCATTATTTGAGGAAATATTTCTATAAAGTGACCAATGGATCCACATTCAACACATTTCAAGGGAAGTTTCACTTTATATTTACCTCTCTTAATTTTTTTTGGGAAACAAGGAAAAAAAATCAAGATTCTAACCTACCTAATTTTCATAATCAAAATTACCAGTTTCTTCTTCTTTAAGAATATTGTTACGATTTTCTTTCTTTGTAGACTTAAAATAAAATTCATGAATTTTTTTTATTTTTTTTACATTAATAACATTGTCCCTTCTCATTTAATATGTAATAAGATTTCTATGAAAATCATCTAGATATAATGATTCTTGTTATCTATCTTATATTGAATAAACCTTTGCATCAAATATTTTACGGAAAATTCTCAAAACATTCCCAAAAATAGTATAATCTTATAGCTTTTCACCAAGACATCTAATGGTGTTCACAATTTCATTTACCAAGGTAAAGAAGACACAAAAATATTCACGAAACAACATTTTCCTCCTGTTAATAAATTTTTACCTTGATAAAAAACATATCAATAATCCTCATGAATGTAAGAATTTTCTATTTTCTCCACTCAAAATGTTTAGACATATCCTCGATATAGTTTGGAAAGAATTCAATACCACCAAATCCACTAAAAAATCCTATTTCTGATTCAACAAGTAGGATATGTTCTTACACTCATGTATCACATTGTTCAAAAAAATAGTGAATGTGATTAATGTATCTAAAAATGATGTAATACAATTTGTTTAATAGGTTACAAAAATTTCTCCTGTTTCTTCAAAACAATTTTCTATGCTACCATGTTATATTTCACAAAATAATTAATTCAAAAAGAAAATTCACTTTCCTACCCAGAAAAATGTATAAACTTCCTAGAATTTATAATGATACTCAGTTTGATTTCCATAGTCTAATCTGACAGTTCAAATGCTCAGTATGATAATATAAGTGTTCCAGAATACCGTCGAAACAATTTTGAATTGTTTATGCCACTGTATATGAATCTTAGTCTGATCGCTCGATCCAATAAAGAAAACTATAAATACGATCCTATATCATCATCATCATCATCTTCTTCTATACGGGAAACTTCCTTAAGAAGTCTAAATCCCTAAAATCCTTCTTTTTAAAACATATTTAGTGCTCACACTTCTATATTTACTTATGGATAGAACATTCATCTGAAGAAAGTATAATATATTTACACTATTTATAAGTATTCCAAATTTTGTTTATTAAGGAGTCTGAAATCTTTTCTTTGTTTACTAAATTTCCCAATACATAATTTTTCCTTCAATTTCAAATACATATTTAACTTCTTCAATGCTTATCAACTCTTATCATTTCTTATTGTACCTTCTAATACATTCTCACAACATCAACTTGCTTTAAACTTTATTACAAGTATTTAGATAGATTCTGATTCCCATTATCATTTCTCCCATTATGATAAAGACATATGTTCTATAGAAGATTCTTTATTACATTCCTCGATACCAAGTGGAAAGAAAGAGAACATATGAAAACAAGATGTATTCCCATTATGATTCTCAGAATCAAATGAAGAAAACTCCACATTTTGATGTTCCATAACAAAAAATATAGTACAATATTCTCATTTTGATGCTCCATATAATTTATAAAACAATGTTTTGAGGGAATTTTGTTATAAAAATTGTGTGTAGTTTTTTCGACATTATTCACTTATTCTTTTTCCATAAACATATTGTAATTATATATAGCACTTTTGTGGATGATTAAATCAAATAAACTTTTATTATTTTCTTCAATCAAAGGATCATGCATCTGATGAGGTGATAAATGTCATCCACTCTTTGGAGAATCAATATCTTCTTCACTCCGATATACCAGTGTCAACACCAGTCTGATGAATCATGAACCAATTTTAATGGAAGTGTAAACTTATTTTCTTCTTGGAGCTATCGGAAAACAAACCAGAGTTCAACAATCACTCTAGGATCAAAAACTCATCTTGATAAAAATGGATTAATAATAATTTTTATTTATATTTGATCATTTTTTGCATCAGTCTCAACATATTCAACTTCTTCATTGGTTTCATTGGTCCCAACTATTTTAAAGAAAAATAATTTTCCACTGATTTCATTTTTTAACCACCACTATGTCTAGTGATTTGTTTCAGTGTCACTCTGATACTCTGTGGATTGACACATCAGATGAACCAGTGTTAGAAGATTTGAATTCAACATCTTCTTTTCTTTTCTATTTATGATAACAAATCATACAAAATTCAACTATTTATTTCTTCAATGATTTGTATCTCGTGTCTTATTGTTTTGACTAAAAATCAAAATCTTTATGACTTCATGTTTTGAAAAAAACATTACGGACTTTAAAAAAATTTCACACTATGATCTCACACTGATGAACTAAGACCAAAATGTTTTGTCTTCACAAAAATCATTCTTTGAAAATTTTCATCTTGTAATCATGAATTCTTCATGACTTTGAGAAATTTTGAGATTAGTTTTATCATTTTCAAACTTATAAATGATATTATTATAACATCCAGTATCTCTAGCAACAATTTATTTCCACGAAATCCATAACACGATTGGTATCTCTTTTGAGTCACATTTTATTCAAAAGGATTTTTTATCGTGTTTTAAGATAAAATATTATTTTTTTGAATTAAAAAAAATCATTTTCATATTTTCATTGGATCCATACAGACTTCGATTATAGCTTCTCATTATGATCAAAACATCATTTCAGACCAATGATGAGTCCAATGAACCCATTCTTATAGAAAACATCTTCCAAATACAATTTAATTTTTTTATAATTTTGAGTCTGATCATTTGAATACGATTGTAGTTCCAATCAAAAATAAATTCAAAGTGATGAGATTTATTTTTTTTCTTTATCTTCATTAATAAATAATACAAAAAACAACTTATTGTTTTAAAAAAACATCTTGCCAATTTGGATTTAACACACCACGAAAAATCCCAATCTTGGGGCCCATCCACACTTGATTCTTTATTTATGATGACCCATACACATACATTATCACTTTTACAGGTTACCCTATTCATAAATCCATATTTGGTTGAACTGGGTAGAATGGACAAGTATCCATTTTGGAACTTGGGCCGAAGTGATATTATTCTATTTTTTTACTATCATTAATTTAGTATTTCTTATAGAAGACTGTTCATTTATATTATAGGAAACAGATTTTCCTAGATAATGTTGTTGGTGTCCTACTATGATTATATCTCCCTCGCTTCTTAGGGTTCCCTTAGTACCCAATAAAACATCATGATTATTGGTATTGAAAAATGGAAGAATCTAAATTCTAATTCTTGATTACTATCCTAGGACGGGTTATGAGGGAAAGGGACCCATCCTATGCTCACAATTATAATAGGAGTTTATTTTTTTATTTTTATTTTCTAATAGCTTGTTGTATTTTCTTTTATCCGGTGACCCCCATGAAGACATTTTATAAAGATACATGAAGAATAATGACCTTCAATGTTGTTGATATATATTATTCTTTGAGATTAATATTGTTGATTATTTCACTTTCGTGATTAATTATAATTCTTATTATTCTATTATTGTTATTTATTATTACTTCTTCTGATATGGTCGGTTATAGGTATGATCATATAGTTTTTACATCTGTTTCCTCTTATTGTGTTTGTGTGTGTGTATATATATATATATTCTGCTACACTTTGACTTATGAGGGAATAATCTTCCCATGGACACACCCCAGACCCTCACTACTATTCGGTAGCCTATCGAATTTGGGGAGGCGCGCTTGTGGTCTGGTGTCCAATGTATCAGGGAACCAAAAAGTGGTATTCGAGGAAGGATGTTATAGACCAATTGAATATAGATAGATATATTCAAATTAATCAGGATATTCTCACAACATGTGTTCTTAGCTTTGGGGGTTCTTGTGAAAATCATATTCCTCAGGTCGAATTTTACTATAACAATAGCAATCAGGAATTATTTAAGATAAATCCCATTAAATTATTGTATGAGTTTCCAAGTGGGGATCTCTAATGTTGGGAATGGTTTGGGGATAAATCATTAGTTGGAAATAGACTTATTCAGGAGATGATGAAAAATGTGCACTTGATCTAGAATAGATTTTTCATGGAACATTGTTATTAGAAATCCTACATATTCCCTAATCATATGCCGCTATAGTTTGAAGTGGGTGATCTTTATTTTCATAGAGTTTAACCACACTTGGGAAACCATTAGTTAGGTATGTAGGGTAAGTTAGCACCAAGGTATGTTGGCCCTTTTTTTATCATTGAATAAATTTTAAAGGTGCCATATTAGTCAGAATTTCCATCTTGATTGACATTGATTCATAAAGTGTTTCATTTTTTAGATCTGAGGTTTTATTGACCACACCATTAACATTTGATTTAATCGGAATATGTTTCCCTTGATCCTAAAACCACTATGGTTGAGATACCTATTAAGATTGTAGAGCACCTGGATAAGGTACTGCATGGTAAAATGATTCCTTTAGTCTTCGTACTATGGAAGTGTAGGTAGCATAGCCATGTGACAAGGGAACAAGAATCATCAATGAGGCCGTAGTGAAATTATATTTTTTTGAGTGTAGTTTTCGAGAACATTAATGGGATATAATGATATTATGATTAGGATAATATTGAAACCCTTCAGGTTTATGTACACACTCTTTTTATTTTTAAGAGTTGGTAATACGAGTCTCAGAGTTTTTGAAGGTGTTATTGAGTTTTATTATTTTTTTATAAAATTGTACAAGGGATTAACTATGGAGGTTATATTTTGTGATGTGTTGATTTTGGATATGGTGCAGTCCAGTAAGATACGACGTTGGATCCCAGGTGGATGATTTTCAGGGTTACATCCAATTCAAGAAAAACTGCACCCTGGAAGAGGGGATTTGGAATATCTCCTCTATCATGGAGATCTCTATAGATGGGTGGTTGGGGATATGGTGTAGATTTCTAATGGGGTTATATTTCTTTTTCAACCAAAACCAACACCCCTACGACATGGTATCTTTGGAGTTGTTGTAATCTTTTCCCAAAAGAAGTGGATCCTGGTATGGTTTGTGATATGGTTTTTGAGGTGTATTGACCATGGCTGACAATAATGTAAATATGGGATCTGCAACATGGTCTAGAGGGTCTTAGAGCATGGTCTATAAAGTTTCATTGTGGTGTTATGTTTTACAATCTTAGTATAAATACCCAAAAACCCCTCTAAACTAGTTTCCCGAATGGCCTGACGGCCTTATTTTTATTTTTATTATAGATAATATCCCTTTTAAGGGTTGAAGGGGAACCCATACATGACCCGTAGGACCAAGGCACAAGGCCTAACTTGACCCGCAATACATGAACCGAAGGCCCAGAGGCATACCATGCCCATTACATGACTCGTAGGCCGAGCCCACTAGAACTTCCCCTCCCCAGCATCTTGCATCATTGATCTCCTTAGCTCCACACCTTGAATTGATGATCAACTAGCATTTCTCCATACAAAGCTGCGTGGTGCCTGGTCCAGATGGCGGCTGCCATACCCACTCATTCTTCCAATCCGGTTAGCTCCGCATCTGGTGGCTGCTACTTATGTTGTTCTGATCCTCTTCTGAGGCATGTTCTGTGTGAATTAGGCTATTCGATGGTCTACATGTCCCAAAGTCCCTGTGGCCCAAAGGCCTTTGATGACCCGAAGGCCCTGGAGACCTGTAGGCCCAAACCGGTTGCCCGAAGGCCCAAATCGGGTGAATAGTTCCGGCTTCTACAGTATCGAACAATAACTGCTACAGTACTGCTATAGTGAATACTACAATACTGCTACAGTACCTAGAAATTCTCCTCTACCCGGGTTTTTGAACCCGGATCTCTTTGATGCCAAGCAGGAGCCCTTACCACTCGGGTAAAAGCTCATTAGCCCCTCTAAACTATTTCCTATCACATCTCTTTATCCAAAACTCTAGGCACACATTCAAGATTTTTAAAGTAATATAATCCCTTATTTTATAAAAAACAATCCTCAACATTGGTATATTGATTATTAGTGTTTTCATTTTATTATTAAGGTAGGTTCCTCTATATAAAGGCATCAATTATTGAATAACATGATGTTGTTGTTTAATTACTGGGTTTTTGTGATGAATTTTTTGGATTTTAGATCTTGGAATAATATTTTCATGAGATATAAATTTTATTTGGTACTTGTTTTTTTAAAAAGTTTAAATTATAAAATGGTGTTTTAGTTATAGAAGAGTTATTGATTCTTAGTGAAAAATGATTTGTGAAATACAATGATGGTGGATTTGATTCTGAATTGGGATTTCAATCATAGAAGTGGTAGTTATTGAAATTAATAATGATTTATAAAATACAATAATGGTTTCCAACTGTTTTTTGAAAAATATATCACAGTGGGAACCATTAGTGCAATCGGGAATGGACATGTCACTTTAGTGTGTGTAACACAACTAGTGGTATTGTGATATCGATTGACTATGGAAAGTGTTGATATAAGTTTGATCCAACATATACATAGTTTATGAATTTTTTATGTCTAGTATATATTCCCATATCCTAGATCCCGAATAGTTGTCTTTTTCATATTTTCTTCATTTGATGCATGATGGTATATTCCATGGTTTATAGCTAACATGTTTATCTTATTGGGTATCCATGGATGGTTTTTACTATGATCAATGATTTTCTTGAAAACATATCATATTCCTTGATTATGAGAATATGGAAATTCTTGTTATCAAAACCAATTAATTTTTTAGAAAATAATTTTATTTTATGAAAATGATTCATAAAAAATATTTTTATATAAAGTTAGATTCAATATTTCATTAACATAAGTCTTTTTAAATTTTCTTTATTCAAATCCTACTAGATTGTATACTCATAATATAATTTTTTCTTTGAAAATTTATAGATGTCGTTTTTTTAGGACACACATAATGGGATGGGCTTAATGTAGTGACTATAATTCTATTGGGTGTCAATGTCTCCGTAGTGGGAAAATTTGGTGGTGATGGATAGTCACATAGAGTTTCAACTTTGGGATGACTTTTTTTCCTTTTGGGATGAGTCATTTGACATGAATTTGTATGTTATGTGATTATTTTATTTTCATATACTATATATGTTGGTTATTATTCTATGATGAATGAGACTATTTTGGTTGTTGTTTATGTTAATCTTGGGGAAGGCAAACTTGGGGAATGTGTTTGACTGACCAAGGCTAGTTTATTATAATAGTTAAATGAGATTATTAGACTAATAGAGTCACACTGAGTCAATTATTAACATATTGAAACTTAAGGGTATAATTAGATGTATAAGTAATAAAATATTATTGGAGAGATAATATATCATTAAATATTATAAAAGACCCATTATATTCAAAGAACCATATTTCATTTGTGATGATATTTAATATACATTAATTTCCAACATCCAGTGGTATGCTTTTCCCCAGATAAATCCATATTTTAACATCCCATAATTATTCCTCTAAAATATAAACATATTGAGGTAGGATAGAAAAAAATAAATTTTGATATAAATATTATTTAGTTTTATAAATGTTCACTTCAATCTTTGAACAATCTTAACAGTATCCAAATTTTTTTTGAAAACTTTTCTCAAAGATAATATGAAATTTCAGACTCAATGGAAATTTTTTATTCTAAATTCAAAACTCTGTTATATGGTAATTTACTTCATTACCCTTGTTTAATAAAAAATAATTTTTTCTTATAAAAATTTTCTTGGCGTATAAATAAAATAAAAGATTACATAATTTTATTCAAATTAGCACCATTAAATTTAAATAAACAAAAATATACAATGAATTTGGAGTACATGAAATGTTATTAAAATTATAAAAAAAATACTTTTATAATAATTTATGAGTTAAAACCCAATTAAATAAAAGATTGTGTGAAGGAGTTTAATTTTTCTATAAAAAACGAAAAATATTAAATAAAAATGCAATTTTGTAATATTTCTGACATTATGTAATATATTTACTGATGAAAGATTACAATGTATTGAAAGGAGGTTAGACCAAAAAACACACTTTCAAGAATTGTAAGGTTTAAAATAATAATAAACATTTGAGATCACCCTGGAATGGAATGTGAATACAAAAAAAATCAATAAGAAAAAACAAATGATAATTAAGGTAGAAACAATATACAATTAATTTGAAAGAGGATTAATGAAAGAAATAAAATATTAATGTGAAATATTGACATAAAATCCCAAAGAAAAAATTAAGAGAGATCCTCATACTAATTATGTAATGTATAAAATACATAAGAGAATAAATGAAATATGTAACAACTAAAAAATAAATGGAAAATAGTATAATATACATTCATGAATATTTATATAAGACATATAGTGGAATATATAAAATAGAGAAATAATACATGAGAATCCTGGAAATTTTAAAATTACCCCTTACCCTGAGTCTCGACTCAATTTGGACACCCTCTAACCTCCCAAATTATAAAATTATACATGTTAATTAATATCATCAAAAATTAGGTACATTGTGTTATTATTATTCACTTTTATCCATTTATTCTGCACATATAAGATTAATGTTGTTTATTTTGATTTCCAAGAGATGATTATTCAATAGTTATATAGAGCTATAGTGTAATGAAAATGGCCAATGATCAGTTTTCAAAAGCTCCATAACCTCTAAATGTTTCATGGAAATATTTTTTTAACTACAGTATTAAATTAGTTCAATATTTAATCTGATAGTTTCAAATTATACAATATTTCTCAATATGTTAATTTTTAAGAGATTAGGTTGACTATAATAATTATATTTTAATATTATTAATATCAAAAAAATTATATCATTTTAGAATCAAAATGATGATATTAATTTATTATTAATCATATTTTAATAGAATTGTTTTTCTAAAAGAATCCATTAAATATTATAGTGAAAATAAAACATCATCATTAACTTTGTTAATATAAACCTACCATAGATGAATTATGGTTTTAAGAGAGTTTAAAATAAAATAAAAAAATCATATTTTATTTTCTTAAATTTATTAGAGTATATTTCAAATATTATTTTAATATTACTTTATGTTTTATTTATTTTAGGATGGTTTAATAGAAAAATGAATGAGAAAATATAAGGTATTTGAAAATCCTACCTAGCTTTATTGGATTTAACCATTAGAGTGAGTCTCAATCCATCAATGGATGGTCATTTGTTTGGCCTAGGGAGTCAAGTAAATTTCATTAAGGGTTTATTGATATATATTTTTTCAAAAGATGAAATTTTAGAGTAGTGGTGAAATAGGAGGAGGGGAGTTTTTATAGGAAATAGAGATGGGAATATTTGAATAAAATCTTAAATATTAAATATTTTTTTACTAATTATAATGAATATTTTTGATTCGTATGAATATTAATAATTTATTACTAAAATATGTTTTTTTGAAAATTCAAAAAAACCCAAAATCAGATCGACTTTTTGAAATTTTTTATACCATGTAAAGAATAAATAATTTTTTTATTACAGTAATACATAAATTAAGCTTTGAAAATTAATTTATAAATATAAAAATTATGATTATTATATTTAAATACATTATTTTGATAATTAGTCATATTTTAGATCAACTTAACTTATTAAAAAACTATTATGTCATTTTTACATAATAAATATGTCATAATACATATCATATACATAAACAATTATTTTTATTCACCAAAAACCTTTTTAGAGAAATATTAAAAATCATGCCTTAATTTCAAAATTTAGATTAAAAAATCAGATTTATTCTATAAAATAAATTTATAAATTATTAGTCAATTTTTTAATTTTAATATTAATTTTATTTTTTTATTAAATAATATTAAAATGTACCCTATTTTAATTTTTCCTTAAATTTGATTTAATGTTTATAATTTTGAACTAATTTAATAGTATTATAATTTTTTTCTTTAATTATTTAATTTATATTAGACATTATTTTGAATTTTACTATATAAATTATGCTCATTATCATTTTTCTTCTCTAACAGTTAGGTTACCATTTTAATGATCAAATTTCTAATAGTCACTTAACCCCTTTAAAATATCACTATGGTCCTTTTAATTCCTATATATGCCACACAATTTTAATAATATTCATTGAATTGTTTTCCATCAATATTTTTTTCACATGTATTAAAAAATAAAAAAAATTATTTCTATTGCTATATTTTACTTTCACAATGTTATTTATGGATGTGGTATTTCAAGGATACCATGACCCATTGTATTTTCAAATTGTATTTTTATTATTTACTTGTTTTTATTTTCATTTTATACTTTTAATAATCTATAGAATATATTGATAATTTGTTTTTAATTTTATCTAATGAATTTTTTTTTATTTTTATTTGGTTTATATGATAATAAAACTATCTAGGAAATAATTTTTATGGAAGAATCATTCATATATAAACAATTTATTTTTTTGTTCTAACTCTTAATGAAAGTGTGTCTCTATAATATTTACTCATTGATAACTTTTTACCAATGAATTATTCAATTTTCACAAACAACCTGAGTAAAATTATAATATCATCTTAATCATTAACTATGGAAAGGTCAGAGTATGACTCAAAAAAATAAATTGGAAATATAAACCCTATGTGATTATACTAGTTATACTTGGCCTAGTGCTCTAGATCTAATGGTTATCTATTTAAGGCTCAACAATTTTTTTTTCTAAATCCTAATTTAAAAAAATAATTGTTCTCTTCTATGATTAAAAAATTAGGCACTTCATACCTACACTTCTAAATTGGTCCCAAAATATATATACTTTTTATACATAAAAATAATAAAAACCAACTCACAAAATCAAAAATTTAGTGTATTTGGGAACTATTTATATCATAAATAAAAATATACTAGTACTATATAATTTAATCATATATTTTATTGAAAACCTCATATAAAAAGATCAATCTCTCATTAACATGTATATCCACATGAGAAAATGAGGAAACATGAAAAACATGTAATCCTAAATGCATAGTAAGTGGAAAAAATTATCCCTTGAGACATTGATGAGTTATTAAAAGATTATAAAAATCGATAGGAATGATCATGAGGGAAATAACATGATTAACTGAATAATATCCTAAAATCATAAAAAGTGATCATGAAAAAAGATAGCATAATAGTATATCATGGAATAAAATTCACAGAGGATGATCTTGACATCATAACATATACCATCGTTTAATGATACGGAACCATAAGTCAATATTTATAATCCATGGTTACATATATTATGAATGTTCAATAAGAATATGAATAGAAAATAATAATCTATTTCAAGGATCTCAACTATGGCAGTCATAACAATGTTAACAAAGCTAACTATATTATGTCTTTGCATAAAATTATAAGAAAAGCTAACAACATCATGTCTATGCATAACATATTGAATGATGTTTACACCATTGTACTGATGTATAAAAAAATGAACATATCCAACTGTATCCTGACCACATAAAACATTGTGATTTTGTGAGATATAAATATTTAAAAAATTAATTAAACCGATATCTAATTATATTCATAGCCATTGTATATTGGTATACCCATACATATGTCTTCCATATTAATATAAAAAAAATTTACTAACAGAAAAACCATTGCATGATTAACCCATGGAAATAATAAAAGTTTAGAATAAAATATATTGGATACCTATGTAAATAAATTTCAACATGATTAATAATGTATGGATAATTCACAAGATATTGAAAAAATGAGGGCTATAAGTGAGGGTTCTCAGGAGATGACACTTGGGATACATGGTCATGAAATGGATTCTTATGAGGAAAGGGAGGGTGAAGGAACATATGGAAATGGTCAGGAATTAGAGACTACATGGAGCAGGGTGCACATCACACTAAAGAAAATTCCAGATATAATGTTTGTTAACGTATTTAAATTTTTATGCAGTGAAGGGTCAAATCAGGATCATGATACGTCTTTAGTATAGAAACTCAATGAAGATGAGGGAATCCATATAGAAAAGTATAGTGATGGATCTTTTTTTTCAAATATAGTGCAATTGAAATATGATGTATAAGGCTACCTAGTCCAAGAATAAGGAAGGGCCAAATGGGGAATCCAGACTCGAGGAGGTGTATCCCAATTAAAGGACACAATTCTAAGGGTCACAAGGACTAATCATTCTTACCCCAACCAATGGTGACCATATCCTCAAAAAATGCGAAGTCCAATGAAGGAGTTTTATCAGAGGATTTATAAAAAATGTAGGAAGTCTCAGTGGTGCTTAACCCACCTCCTAGCAAAGAATGTGGCCGTCTTGAGGCTATTGTCCATGAGGAAATATGGGAAATTATTATTTAATTCTAGGAAGAAATATTGGAGGAATCGTTTCTAAATAATGCCTCAAAAGAGGATGCGACCATGATTTTTGAGAGAATGATTGATGTTGACACTAATAAGCTGCAATAGAAGTGGATTGGAAAGTATGATCACATCCTAATAAGATGTTTCAATGCACAGAAGATTATTTTGGAGGAGTACATTCAAACATGGTACCAGATGAGCTACTAGTTTGAAGACCTTGTTTTGGATAACCTGACCTTAGAGGTAAATGGTATCCATTGGATGTTATTTAGGAAGAAAATGTCTAATCAACATAAATTAGATTTCAATGGAAAAATATCTCTTACGGTGTTTGAAGTTTTGTATTTTTTACTGCATGGTTTCTCACTTTTCCATAGAAGTTTTTGAAAAATAAATTGTTTTAGTAATGATAACAAATTAAAAAGGTAGTGATAGAAAAATCTGAAGAAGTAAAGGATAATGGAAGAAAAAACATGAAAAGAGTTTTCTTAATTTTTGGAACACCTTCATTAAAAAAATATATAAGCCACCTTGACAATAATTGAAAAAATTAAAAAAATGATTTTAAAAATTTATTAAAATAATAACAATCCAAATAAGTATACTATAAAAATAAATAAGGCATAAGTAATTGTATCATGGTAAGGAATATAAGAAATGGTACAAAAGGTTAAATATATTTCTCAGTACATTTAAATGGATTGATGTATTTTACATTGATTAAAGGGTTATAAAATTTTATTTTACATTGAATTAGAGTGATATGGCAGAATAATTAAATAGAATACATATTTGAAATTCAAAATTAGAAAATTAGATACTGGTGGTGAGAATGAATAATACGAGGTATTGTGTTTAAATGTCATAATGGTTCTACATGCTATAAATTTTTTGAGTTATTGTGTTTATTTTATTACTATAGTAAAGAAGTTCAAAAATTAACTATATAGTTTCAAATCATATAATATTTATTGGTATGTTAGTTTTTAAGTGAGTATACTAACCATTATAATTTATTTTTAATATCAATGATGTAATTAAAATTTAATAATTCTTGAATCATAGAAATTATATTAATTATTAATTTATTATTTATAGAAGAGAAATATTTTAAAATCATCCTTTTATGTGATAAGTAAAAATAAAGCATCATTATTCACATTGGTAGAATAAGCCCTCCATGGGGGACCTAAATTTTTAATATAATTTAAAAAGAAAATAAAAATTAATCAGTATTTTATTAACATAGATAAATTACTTTTTAGTTATAAAAATAATATAATTTTACTTTAAGTATTTCCTAATTTATGGAAGGGGTAATAAGATAATGCATTAGACAAGACATTGTATTTGAAATCCTTAACTTTCTATTTGAGAAGACTCATTTGGAGAGGGTATTGATGTTTTATAATATGATATTCTGGTCAGATCAGTGCTTCAAGGACATGTGTATGATATTTTTGGGTATAATTTTTTTAATGATTTTAAAATAATGAATATTTAAAGTGTAGTGAAATGTTTAAAGACATTATTATCATAGGAAAATGAGACAGGTATCTTATAAGAAAATATTGAATAATTTATTATGTTGACTTAAGATCAGGAATAATGATAACTATTATGATTATAATATTTTATTCAATAATAATTATATATTTTATTTATTTTTTAACATAAAAAATGAAGTGTAACAATTGGAAACAATTATTCAAATTATATAATAATTTTTTTTATTATCCTAATAAATAATTTTTCTTTGATAATAAGTTTATATATTTAGAAATTATTATTATTAATATTAAATACATTTACTAACACAATAAATAAATTTTAATTCAAATAAATTATTTTATAAATTATTTAGTGATTTTTATATCATACTGATGTCATAAAACAAATTCTATACACAAAAAATTTAATTTTTTTACTTCTCACCGAAAATTCATTTTTATTGGGAAAATACTAAAACATTACCCTTATTTAATAGTTGTGTGTTGATTAAGAAAATGAGAATCATTTTATAACAACTTATTTAAAAATTATCCAATTATAATATTTAATTTTTTATATAAAAATTAAAGTTTTACTAAATGTGTTAAAACATCACATATAATAATTTAAAATTATATATGATATAAGTTACAAAATTTTAAACAAATCATAATATTATTATATTAGTATTTATTTATTTAATTTATGTTAAAAATTATTTAAAATATTTCTACATTAGTTACCACTATATTCATTTTAGTATTCCCATAGTAAGACTAATTTTTTAACGATCACATTTCTAACTGTTATATTACCCATTTAGATCTATCATATTAAACTTATAATTCTTTTATTTACTAATATTCATCCTTATAATTCATTCTATTTATTTTATGAAGGTTCTATATATATTTTTGAAAAAAATTATTATCTTATTTATAATGTTTTATTTTGTTTCTTACAATATTGTTCACAATTTTGGTATCTCTATGAGACCATAAAACATTGGATTTTCAAATTTTAGTTATATTATTTACTTTTTATTATTGAAAAATTATAATTTTACTGATCCTTTAGAATATATTCATTCTTTTTATAATTTTTCCTTATTTAATAAAAGTATTTTTACATTGTACTGGGTTCATATGATAATATTACTATAAAATATTTTTTTATAGAAAAATATTTATATAAATTCATTCTATGTCACATCATTATTGTGAATTAAAAAATTAAATGAAGTAATTAAATTTTAATTTGCATTTATATACCAACTTGGCCATATCAAGTTAACCTACATGGAAGATATTATGAGTTTTCTCTTTTCCTCTTTCCAATCTATGCCAAAAGTAACTACATGAACAATAATACAAGGAATGGTTTTTCAGGAAAATAAAGAAATAAAACTTATAAAAAACTATTAGAAACTTCGCACTACTATATAAATTTGGGGTCCACTGTACATGTACTCTCTAGAAACTTAAAATAATCATCCCTATGTTTTGATAAACCAATCTACATTACAGAAATCCCTAAAATCATAAGGTAAGAAAATATAGAGATTTTAATTAATTTTGTAATTATATAACCACATTTTCTTGGTATGGTTTCAAGGACCACCTATACTCCAGTGCATAACAAATTACTATTTTTAATCACCTTTTTATATAGAATATAATTTATGTTATTTAGGAATAAAGAACATGGAATGGAGTAGGTATTTCTTCCAGTCCTTGAAAATTCTTTTATTCCATGAAATTATTTTATAACTCTAATCATGATAAGGCTGAGAGATACAAGAAGAGTGGAACAAGGATTTAACTAGACACTTAGGTCGAATTAAAAATAAATAAGTTTTAAAAATAAATGGGATAAAAAATTCACCACCTCCACTTCTCTGGGATCTCACACTCATTTGGGATCTAAAAGTGGTATTAGAGGGATATTTTCTTATAAAGGGAAAACACATTTCTAAGTATGGAGAATAAAAATTCAGTTAATAGTGGTGGATTCCGATATTAAATGTTGAAAACAATCCTGGATGAGAAATATGATGATAATGTGTGTCCTATCACTTTCAATATAAGTGAGAGGTGTATTTATAATGGTATTTCCACCATAATATGATAATGATCCTAAATATTTTGAACATTATAAGAACGTTGAAAAATATGTAAAGGTTCAAAATTAAAAGTCGATGGCTTTAATAGAAAATGTATAAAGTAATGTGATGGGTCCCCAAACCACAATAGAAATATGGGAGAGATTGTGAAGCATTTATTTATGCCAAATTAATGTTAAATATGTTAAGTTAAAAATATGAAGAAGAGTAATTAAATATATCAATATAGTTAATGATTAAAAATTTGATGACATGTTGATAAGAGTAAATGATATTATTAAAAGAATCAATGGTTTTGGTGAGAAGATAGATGACTCAACCATTATGAGGATGTTGATGAGAAACATTTTGGATTGATTTGATGCAACAGTTTATGCACTAGAAGATTGAGAAGATCTATCATTATATGAACATAATAATGTTCTCATTTCTTACTAATTGAGAATGAAATACACTCAAAAATAAGAAAAGTGATAATATTTCATTTAAGGAAAAAATGGGCTAAAATTATAATTGAAAAACAACTTGAATCATGTTCCTTTGAGGATGATGAAGCCCAATAAGACGTCAATAAAAATTTTAACTTGTTCTTTATATTGTTTAAATATATAAATTTTAAAGAAAAAAGATAAACAAATAATTCAAATGATAGAATTTTGAAAGTAGTGGTCACATTGTTGGGAAATTTACAAAGAATTAGGCTGTTGATACTAACCCAGATAAAGAAGATACGAAGTCCGAGATATGGATGTGTAAGAAACATACGAAAAGGTTTAATTATAAGAAAAAAAATTTATGAGCAGGGAAATATATGAATTTTCATCATCATTTAGTGAGTCAGAAGATACAATATTTTATAAGTGTCTTATGGGAAAATTCAAGAGATATAAAAACTGATTTGAAGGAGATAAAGGCGATGAGATAATTAAACTTGAATGGATGTTAAAATAAAATCCAGAAGATACAATTATGATCCATATGAATATCAATAAATAAATGAAAATGTTGAAAATAAAAATTGGTAAGATCGTATTTTGGAATTAATAATGTTTCAAGAATAATGGGAAATATCTTAATGAAACAATAAAAAATAAGTTTAAGATAGGTCAATTAAGAGTAAAGTTGAGAACCATTGAATATAAAATATTTGGACAAAATAACATGAGAATGAATAATCCACAATTTTAAAAGAAAATAAACAAAATGGATTTATGTTTACGGAATTTCAATAATATGGTAAATAATTTGTGTGAAAGTATTATAAATAAAGATGAATAATTTTCAGGGACATAATTAAAGTGTCTTAATAATAGATATGAGGTCAATAAAATTAAAGGAGACTTTAACAAAGTCATTGACCTTAATGGTGAATCATAAAAATATATTGAGAATATGGGTTTACAAATACTTATTCCTTCTAATGAAAATCTATCTCAAATCATATATGTTATTGTAGAAACCATTTAATGTGATCCATGCACTTTTCTGAAAATATCCTCTATCAGGAACAAAAAATTTTCAGTGTGACTCTTCATTTTTCATGGGGGTTAGTGATGGTAGCAAAGGCATCAGCCGAAAGGGCCGAGATCATATCACGTCAATGATCCGAAGCAGGGGTGCGGTGGCATAGTCACTACGGTATGGAGAAACTATTCGGATATGTCCCTAAAGTGTATCCCGTGGTACCTTTTCCCAAATACCTGCACACCACCATGCAGGATTTGATTGAAGTAATAATTTTTTCTAATTCCTCAATGTGTCTCCCTAGTCTAGCCAAACCAACATCGGCTCGCAGCCTACTTGCAAACCCCCATCTATCGCGAAACCTACTTGCACTCCCCTATCTATCACGCAACCTACTTGTGGGCCAAATATTCTTTTTCCAAGGCCCTATTTTTAGATTTAAATAGACCGTTGGGGCCTTCATCTCGATGGAATAATTTCTCTAAATCCCAATTGCTACTCTGGTCACCCTAGTACTTCTCCCCGATCTTTAAAATTTTTTGAAGTAGTTCTTCAACACCTTGAGTAGAGGATTAAAGGAGGATCAACAGACATAAGTCCTTTTAGTGTTTGAAAACCATAACACTTGCATGCCTAAAGCTCCCAACCTCCCTAAATTAGAAATACTTTCATGCCACATATTCTGTTTATAGGAACTTAAGCTCCCAACTTCTCGGATCACCTATAAATACTCTTGAAGGCTTGATCTAGGCCTCTCTCAAGTATTACCATTCATGTTTTTCATCGCTTAAGTGAATATCTTGTCTCTCAAGCCTACTTGTGTTCCCATACTTCCATGCCCATACCTACTTGGGCATCCCTCTTCGATTCACATACTCTCTTCAGTCTACTAGCTATCAATCCCTATTTAAGGACATCCATGGAAAGGATTTGTATTTATTAGCTCCATAATTTTAAAGAGATTTTATTGATAACTCCACCAAAACCTTCAGACTTATCAAAATTTTGGGAAAGGCACATTAGTGTGTCCCCTAGTTGGGTTTGTATTTCCACCATCAAGGGTTTCCCACTTTTGATTTATAATGGGGTTAATATTCATGTAATGTTTGTGGGTTTGTATATCCATAGTCACATCGACCTTTCTCCTAAGAAAAATGCTAGGAATTTAATAGTTCTGAGAATAAGGATTTGGGTCCCGACCTTGCCCTTCTCAAAGAGCCGGAACCTCCCATTACTAGTAGGGAAGGTACGGTTCAAACAATCTTTTCATCATTTTGATCAAAGGAGAATTATGACTCCTCTAATAGGATCAATTTCATTTATTCCATCCTGGTTTAAGCCCCTAACCTTCATCCAATATTCCTTTAAATTTGACACTTGTCCAATTTAAAGTGAATAAAGGGAGGGATTGTCACCTCACCCACTTCCCAGGTCTCCTTGACCTCGTCTATCCTGGACACCGTATGCTCTTCCTCCTCCACCAGTAGTGGAGGAAAATTTCATTTCATAGTTGAATATTTCACATCCTCTTCTTTCTCACACCGTGAATGACTCACATAGGATTATAGATTAATGTTGATTACAACATTTTCAAAAAAACCCATGGTGAAGGAACTATGAGAACTTTAATTTCTATTCAAACTAGGATAAATAGGAATCCCTTTCATGGCCCGATCTCAATGGATATCCTCTTCAAGAATCCAACCCTAGTTCCCTTAATCTACGCATCCTCCTTTGGAATAAGCCCAAAATTAAACCGCTTTGTCATCAAGCCATCCTTTTCAAGATGTAATCCCAAAATAATTTCTCCCAAAAGACTATAATCTACTACAAGACTCATTGAACTACATGGGATTTGATTCTTATACACATGGGACACATAGGAAGCCTCCATGACGTTCATACCCAACATTTTAAATTAAACCTCTTTTCCAGGGTCCAAATTCCTAACAGGGTCTAATCTAACATGGAAACCCATATCCTTTCCAAATTCAATGGGCTATTTTGGTATAATCCCCACACCAAAAATTTTCTAAGCACCTTTCCCTTTTATGTCCATACCACATGACATTAAAATGTGTGGTTAGGTCCTTATCACAAGACCTTAAAAGGAATAATTTGTCCCATTAAGCAGAACCTAACTATGAAGGGTTTTGATTCCTTTCACAGGGATACGTAGGTGGCCCATTTAATGGGAAAAATCCCAATATCAAAACAAATATTCATCTTCCTGGATGATAGTAAATTCCAGAGTGCCCCACTGAGTGGATTAAAAACCAGTATCATCATAGTAATGATTAAAAGGATCTTTAAATAGTATATGAAATGATACCATTGATGGATAACCTCAAATACATACTGATATTTCCATTAATGAATAACCTTGAATATATACTGTTGATTCTAAATATTACACATGTTAATAAGTGATTGAAAATTCCATGGTAAATTATGTTATACTTGGTGAATTAATAAGGATTCATGAAAATGTCTTAAATTTATAAACAGAGTCGTGGGGTAGAAAATAATTTCCCCATAAAAGGGTGTGATGAGTCCGACATCCCATCATCTCAACCAATGTACATTCCTAAGTATCGTAAAGTTTAAACATAACGAATGCCTACCTTTGGAAATCAGGTCCCATTTAGATAAATAACTATTCGATGTTTCCGGTTCCATGAAAAAATTCAATGGAAACCACCTAGAATCATTGATTCTTAAAACTAGAACACACGTTTCAATGAACTATGAAACAATTATTTCTAATTGTTCAGGTTTGACAGGGAAGACTAATCAATTTAGAAAAAATTGAATAGATTCAAAAATATATTTCATAAATAAAGAGTATAAAAATCCATATAGAAGGTTTGTCCCAAGTTTGAGACACCCACAATATGTGAAAATCCATGAAGAAAAATCTTCAAAACACAACTAATATAATTATGGATGATCAGGGTTTAAAGGTTTCGGTTGGTGTTTTAGAGTTTTTGGTCATAAAGATTATTCATCTTGGTATAGAATTTCACTACTAGAAAAGAGACATGAGTCATGGTGGTAAAATGTCAAATAAATGAGATCATATTATCATAAAGAGAATCTTATGAACAAGACATGATATAACATATCAACACAGAATAAATATAAAAACTTGAATGAATTTAGTTAAATATTCTTTCAATGAGGTCAGAAATATGTGAAATTCATAGTTATCTTATCATGAGATATTACTAATATTATGAATTTTAAGATAAGTAATATAATGAATAAATATATAGTTACCAATAAATTTTTTATATATCTGGTTGATGAATAAAGAAAAAAGTGGTGATATTTTAATAAGTTAAAATTAATGGGAAGTTATCCTCAACTAATAACTTACAAAAATTCATATGTGTGAAAAATAGGCATGGAATAAAAAATAATAAGAAAATGATATCATCTCAAGATGAAAGAGTGAAGAATATGTGAAAGGATGAATGGAATTATTATTGTATTTGAGAGGAAGAGATATCCACACCAAAAGAGTCAACTGATTAAGAAAGATCAATCACTCATTCTAATGAAAATTAGAAACAAGGAATATCCCATATAGAATCTAAGAAGAAGAAGAAGTCCATGTTGAGAGGAAGCCCTTAGTATGAACGTTATTTATGTGACAACAATATGCCCCACCATACTACTTATTATTTTATTTTATTTTTAATTACAAATATATAATTTAATGTTATAGATGCATACCTTGAGGTGTATCATCGGTGATATAAAGCATTCAAATCATCACTAAACAATAAATATGGGATTCTTGCACATATTTATAAAATTATTCGCTGAGGTGTTTCAATCAAAATTTCATCCATAATTAATAATTATATTAATCCTATCAATTAAGGGGGATTGCATTTTTTGACAAGACCTGACAAAGGGGGAATTATTTTTTTTCACATTAAAATTATAATGTGTCTATTATGGTGTGTGGAGGACTATATTCCCTTTAAAATTCTAATTATTATAAACCAATTAAATTATAATTTTTTCACATTAATATTAGTTTATAGAAAACATATACAACCTTGGGTTTATATCTCTTTTTTATACATTTTATTAGCCCAAATTGACTTAGAGATGATTAAATAAAGTCCCTTTCCCAATGAAAACCATTTAATATCATCACAGTTTTAGAAGTGTTCACGGAACATTCCATTAAGTGATGGAAACATATTTTGATAAAATTCATGATATTAAAATATCCCAACATACAATATAGATTTGATTTCGATTAGGGGTATAAATTTTTAAGAACACATATTGACTTTCAAATATGTAATGAGGTATTCACAACAGAATAAAAATTTAGATATTGTTGGACCTAATGTTGAATTATTTATTAAGGATGTGTCAATTATTTCATAGTTAGTAGAATATGAAGGGGAGATGCCTAGATAATTGCAATGAATTCCTTGAATGGTATTGGATGTAATGCATAATTAATTCTCCTTGAAATTTTAATGATTGTTAGAGGTGATCTTAAATGAAGTAGTAATTTTCAAAGGATCTTGCACATTATTAAAAAACATTAACAGATATGATGATTATGATTTTAAGATTCCAATTGAAAATATTATTGTTTCATAAACGATTTAATAAGTGGTTCATTTTTGTGATATATGAGAAACAGATTGAAATTATCTTTTATAAGAAGAATTTAATTTATGAATTGTTTGAGTGGAATTATATATAGAATGTCCATCCCTTGGATAAATAGGGACCCACCTTAACCAGATATTGGACCAAGGATCAAAATTATGAGATAAAAGTCATTCATAGCTAGATATAGGTAGTAGGAGAGTGTATGGGATTCTATAGAACCCATGAAGCATGCACAAATTTGTGAAAGAAGTTTGGAATAGTGTACACTGGTTTTTAGAGCAATTGTGTGGGAAAGAATTGAGGCATGAGGTAAGTTTGTGCGTGTGTTTAGGGTGTCAAACCCTTTCACCTAGTCAAGAAGGTTGTAACATGGGATTAATTATTAATAAGTAGAAAAATGAAATTAATGTTTTATATGGGATGAGAAAATATTGTTACTATACATCCATATTTAAAATGTTACCAACATAACCCAGTCTATCTAATTTGTTTGATATGGTATGTCTGATCGATCCCTCTTCTTCCTCTATATCAAATTTTGCTCGAAGTCTATTATTCTTCAAGTAATTTATGGATGAACCTATGATTATATAACCTAAGGACTCCATTATAATTATTAGTTCAATATTGTGCGATTATGAGGTGAATATTTTTCTTGCATGCATGTTTTGATTTTCATACATCCATCATCATAGATTTCTGAATGATTTAAAATGTAGTGAATCACACAATATACATACCATACACATGAGTATGAAATGTCAACTCTCTAAAGTGAAGTTTCCATGTTCTTCGGTGTAAATGATTTGTTGATCACCAAAATAATTGAGTGTTTTTATATAATGGGTCATGACATATTACTCAAAACCTTGATGCATAATTTTTCTAAGATCAAAGGTGGATGAACTTTAATCTAAACTCAATGATTCAATACTAATATAGTTTTCTTATATTATTGATATAAATATTTTTTTGATAAGATAAATTGGGATTCTAAGAATGTATGTTTCATAAATAATAAAAGACACTTTTACGATTTGGTTATTTCAAGAGGAAGATACAATATCAGTAGCTTGAAAAAGATATACCAAAACCATTTGATTTAAAATCCACATAATCAAGGGTTTCGTGAAGAACTATTTCAAAAATATTAAGTTGTTTCAAAAATAAAACCTGTATCCCGAACATTATCTCTAGTTTTCATGATGTGTTCTTTGATACCAAATATAAAACATAAAAAATGGAGAGAATAACTCATAAACATAAGAATATTATTTTCATGAATCCTTAAAATAATTGTATTGAATAATATTGGTAATATCATGTTTGAACTATTGTGTTGAGAAGTACTTAGACATGAAGAAGAGTGCAAGATACAGTGAACACGAAGGAGGTGAAAAATGTGTGAATAAATATATTCACACATAAATAAACAATATAACCTTGAAAAAAACACAAGATATAATCTTTATAATCACATAAAATAATTAAAATAATATTATCTTATTCTAGGTAATGTTTTCACCAATATAATACATCATAAATTTAGTTTAATTGATTTTAGATTTAAAAGTTAATTTATTTTTATTTGTGCAAGGGCTATAATTTCATAAAATATTGATGAACATATGTACATTAAATTCACATATTAATTGAAGACGAGACTTCAATAACAGAAGGAAGAACTAATTGTGGAATGTTAAACTATGAAAGCTGATTAAATAAAATTATTAGAATTTTCTTGAATAAGGAAATAATTTGTAAAATATCACATGAATTGGTACTTGTTCAGGGGTGATATAAAAATATTTTGGGGGAGGGTCATCATAAATTTTGTTAAAAAATTGATATTTATAGTTGAATAGGAAGGTTGGAGTTATAGGGAATAACCAGTTTCTAGAATATTATGATTGGGGAGTATAACCAATCACTAGAGAAGAAGGTGAAATTTGATGGTATAACTAACTGTTGAATGTTAATTATAGTTATGGGATAACCTTCTTGTAATTTTAGAGTATACCTGATTAATATTTTTAATAACCTTCTTATATAATGGGTAATTGTTTTGTGAGAATATCCAAAATGGAACTGTGTATGCCTTTTTACTAAACGATGGAAATCCTTGTGTTTAGTGCCTTTGAATTATAGTTTTAGTGAGGATTAGGGCCATAGAAAAAAGAAGAGTGTATTGAGGCTTTGACTAGCTACAAATCTTCAATTTAAAAGAGATAATTTGTAAAAATAAAAGGGTTAATTAATCCATTGATTCCCCGTCTCAGTGATCAAACATTGATCCAGGCTCTACACATTACGACCTAAAGATAATGGAAATATCTCATTATTTCATGTGGTAATTTATTTTTTCTCATTTTAAATTTGTTTCTTATCATACTAAATTTACTTTTAATGAATATAAATAATAAGGTAATTAAATAATTTGAATACAAAATAATAAAAAAAAATTATTTTAATAATTTAATGTTACTTGATATGAAATTGACAATGTCTATATCAATGACTCAATGAGTCCTCATATATACAACTATTCATCTGTAGACTCACCTCACCGATATAAACTCATATACAGAACAATAATTAAAAATTCATTTTAATGTAACATAACATAATAATTATCGATTAAACAAAAATGTGTTTTAATTATATGTCATATTGAATCAGTTACAGATTTTGAGAGTCATATCTATGAGGAATTCCATATAACAAGTGATTATGTCAATGATGACCAGAATCAACCTAGATTTGACATATTTTTTTATTTTCACTAAAAAACAAATATATTTATATATATATATATTAAAATCATGATAATATTTCAAATATAAACAAGAATAAATCACATTATTTCTAACATGACCAACAAATTATTGGTCTAAAGTTAGGTAGATACTAGGGGGGTCAAGGTATGCCTATTTCATAAAAAACCTATCATCAAATCTTATTCTCCCATTATTTGGAACACTTATCTACTCCATGAAATATATAAAGTGATAAATCAAGTAAAGAAAGGCCGATTGAATTTTTTACTTGGTTCACCCTAACTAAAATAATATTTGAAGCATATAACAATGATTTGTTGATGCATTAGAATCATCAACGAAATTGCTTCCCTCTTACAATAAAAAGAGGTTTCACATTACCTCTATATTTACAGCATAAAAAAGTTGCGAAAACCTTATATTAATCACTAATAAATATCCCCATTTTTCAAAGATAAACCATTACAATATCCAAAAACCATGAATTATTTTCATAGAGTATACTTTACCATACCACCCGAATGTTTTGATTTATTTAGTATTGATGGAGTCCTAAGATAAAAAAAACAATTATTGAGGCAAATTCAATGAGTTTGGATTTTTTATGACATATATCATTTTTAAAATTATATTTTATTGTAGGTTTTTTCTTGTAAAATGGAGAAGAGGTCGTTAGATTGATTAGTTTTTGTATTTAGAGGGGATTTTTTATTGTTTCCAGATATGTTCTATTGTGAAATGAATGGTTTTCAAATGATTAGTTTATTCTTAAATAAGGTAAATTATATGGGTTTACCATATATTATGTCTTCATATTTAATCCTATAAGAGATCCATAAATGCAGTGATAGTCTTATCATTATATGATGTCTTGTTTCTTTTTGATTTAATCTTATGTTAAGTCTTATTAAGTCTCACATGGGTATAAATTTCACTATAATTATTGGAATTTTGACTTTAGTTCATCATTGTTTAGTTCCTATGTTTTGTAACTATATGAGTTATTGTGCCATAATGAAAATATTTCATAAAGAGATTATTCAAGGGTTGATCTGGGTAAGGGGGAATGTAGTGAATTTAACTATTATTGGGGGAGAGAGATGAGTGTTTTGTCTTAATACCCTTGAAAAAACCATGGAATATTTTTTTCATCAATGAAATTGTCATTAACTATGAGGGATGTGAGAGCCACATATGGATATTGTTCCATGATGTTAAGATCTAGGATCATTGAACAATGATTAATCCTTATCATGTAATGATACAATACCTCCTACAAATCTATTTTTTCACTTTATAAACAACCAATTTTATGGATGAGTAGAAACCAATCAAATATAACCACACCAAAGTCAGTACATCATACAAACAAAATTAGTGCCAAACAACCCAGTACACAACCAAACCCTTCAAATTCAAAAAAAATAATCACATGTTAACATCCTCATGGATTTTAAGACATATCAAATTGAACACCCTATGAACTACCCACCACCATCATCATCTCTTCTTCAACATTGATAAGGACTGAGAAAATGTTCAATGAAATCACTGTTCTGAACAGAAACACATTGATACATTTCCACCGAAACCACCATCACTATTGTGAATAGAAAATCCACCATCAATGAAACAATTCCACCGAGAATAATTAATAATAATAAATTACCTTGAACAATAGAACTAATTGTTAAAGCTGGATACACCAAACATGGATAAATAAGAACACTGTTTTCTCGGTCACACCTTAGGAAATGATAACCATAACTAAAACAGAACCATCCCATAATGACACTGAGATCCAAGAAACCAAGTTAACCTTGCATGGAACGAAGGAATCAAAGGCTAGAGTACAGTTTGGAAATGGTATTCCAAATTAGGGAGAAACAACCTTCGGCCAGGCCGTGATCCACTTTCTTTAGAATTTCCAACAGAGGGATAGAGAACATCAATATAAAATAGTATAAAAAGGTTGGGAGGATTGAGGTTCCATCGAAAAGGACCACTAACTAGTGGAAAAAGTCAATGATGAGGATAGAACACCGAACCATAACCAAACAATTAAATTCAACCAGAAACCATGGTGATGAATGGCACCGACCACCACAAAACCTCAACACTGAATGAAACGTCATGAAGAATCCCAAGAAACATTTATATCTTTATTCATTTTCAGTGTATATTTTCAATTTTTCTATTTTGAAATAGAATTTTGATTAAATATTCCAATGTTATATTTTTAATATTCTTAATATCATTCATAGTTTTGCTCTTTTATTCCCATTCCTTGGAAAATATATTAATTATCTGTTAAAATTACTTATAATAAATTATGTCTATAATAATAAGATATTTAATAGTATTTAAGATCATAATAAATCAACGATTCATCGAATATATAGAATAGAAAATTATAAAATAAAATTATAAATAATATTACCATAATATAGTAGTCTTAGTTTGTAAAATATTTGATGTTTTAAAATTAGTAAGTTCATTTATTTTTTTCAAAATGCCATATGTAGTCCTACAAGAAGATACCTAAATATAAATATATTTTATTGAATAATACAAAATAGATTCTTCAAAACATTAAAATTTAACATAAATTAAGACTTCTCATCATGAATAAAATTATCAACCAGTTTATCTATAATATTATAGTATACAATGAACAAGAGAATATTCTAAACTCAAAATTTAATATCATCATTCTATAATTGATCTCTCCAGTATCAAAAATATTACCCATCAAAAAATTATTATATTCATGTTAATGTTCATAATGTTTCACCATGTAGTTCTCCTTAGGTTATTGAAAAAACAGATAAAGTAATTTACTAATACCAAATGTATCAGGAAAAAGATATTGGGTTTTTCTATAATACTAAATTTTATCCATGTATAGAAGCTTAAAGTGGAGGTTTAATGGAAGACTAATCAAATATACAAAATTTTCTCACTCAAGAATGTAAATTCCTTAGAATCTACCAACTCTTAATAATTTTCATTACAATGATAATAAAATTAAAATGTATTAAAATATCATAACATAACACAAGACTGAAGAAAACAAAAAATGTGAGAATAAAAAAATCTAGATGAAAAAAACCACGAAGTTCTATATTATGACATAAAACCTATTTCAGAGGATATTATCTCATGATATTAACAATAGTTCCCATCATGGAAACTCATCATATTTAATCTAAAGGGAAAATAAGACTACTAACATAATCCATGGGATACAAGTTTTAAACCTAGAACATCATTAACCAAAATGATATTAAAATAAATTTTTTTCATAAAATTTTCAAAAAGGTATTATTTTCCCAAAGATATTTTTTGATCAACCTTGTTAGTGGAAATTCCGTACCTTGACCTTGTTAAAATCAATGTTTAGAAGACCATATTTTTATCTCTAGAATCTTATTGATATAAAAGGTTCAAAATAGAATAATTTTTAACATATAATGAATATAATTTAAATATATTTCCTCATACATAGAATCTATATATATCACATAATAATAAATACACACCAATTCTCTCAATAAAACCATGATGAAGAAAATTTCATAAAAGCATGTTTTTAGCCACTAAACATATACTATTCCTAAAAGAAAATATATCTGTTTATAGAGGTCGGTGTAACAAGATTGTATTAGTTCTTTAGGTATTGTTAAAAAAATAAAATTCTATAACATCATCCATTGAATGTAGTTCATTCATACTTCATAATGTTTTAGGAATTACACACATCAAATTTGGCTCAATGGAACATAATGAATTAGATGCTAACTATGCATAAAAAGATAAGTAAAAAAAATATAAAAATTACATAAATATCAATGTGAATTATGTTTTAATTTTAAAAAAAAGAGTGATATAGATGAATAAATTTATGAAATGACGCATCAGTAAGATCAGATATGGTTTTTAATGATGAGAAGTCATCATGATTTTCCAAGGAGTGGAGCTCAGATTAGAGGTTCTCAGTTTTATGGTATGTTAATGATTCAGATATTAAGAAATAAACTTAATCAACTATCATAACATTTCTTCATATTTTTCCATTATTGAACCCATAAAAGTTGATAAAAATATGTTTTTTTTAAATTTTGGAGGACATGGACGTCATAATATTGACTGTATGACCATCCTTGGTAGCAATCTTGGTGCTGGTGGTCAACTTTTTGATCAACTGCTATAGCAGTAACCTTTGTGTAAGTATGGACAATTGGGTGCTTTATGATATTGAAAATAGATAGTATATGTAGCAGATATAAAATTTCATAATAACAAGTAACACCCCAATATTTTAAGAAAATAACACGTTTCTCGATAGCATATACAACATTGTTTAATTAAATAATGTAATTTAAAAGTGCCATTATTAATTGAATCAAACATAAATGTAACATAAATATTATTTATTTATATATAATCTAATTAATTATATTTTAAAAATATTTATACCTGATTTTGGTACAATGATATATTTAGACATAAAAACACAATTATCAAAAAACTATTTTTATTGTGTTTTAAATTTTATTATAAATTTCATTTTTTACCTTTATATTAATTGATTCATGAAACCTGGATTCTATATTTGGAATTAGGATATCCATATTTGAATAACATTTTCATTTTTTTCACTATGAATTGTAACTGTAGTAAACATCTGTCACCTTGGTTTGGGTCAATCAAATATTTAAGGTTAAAAATAATGTGATATGAAAAAAGTAATCTAGTTGATATGTAACTTATTTATTTCATAATTTTATTAAAACCATTAATATCCAAGATTCTAAAAAGTGGAAATTTTTAGCCATAGTCTTTTTATTATATATTCTATATTATTTTAAGTAAATATATAGAAAAATATAACTCTATTGATTTTAATATGTATAATATTTTGGGATAGGTATACAAATAAATTATTTTTTGCTGTTAAATATTTAATATAAAGATAATATTTATTATGATAATTTATTTTGTGTGAAATTATGTGATATATTAATTTTCTTAAAGGCTTACATAATTTTTGTAGAGTGCTTGTGCAAGCATTTTAAAAATAAAGTAATTAATTATAAAAAACTCAAAAAGTAATATTTTTTGAATTTTTATTTTCGTCAAATTAATTATATATATATATATATAATTATTTTGGAAGTTTTAATTTTTTATTTTAAAATTCATATTTTTTCATGTTTATCACAAAGTCAAATTAAGTTAATATCTCATAAAATAACAATAATAATATTTTCTAATAAGAAATAAATTATTAAATGATTTAAAATTCATAAGAATATTATCATTATTCAAGTGAATGTGATATGGTTTAACCTATCAACCATGATTAATTTATGTGTTTCTTTTACTCTTATAGTATCCTTCTTGAATTTTTTAGTGCAAAAAAGACATTGATATCTCATTAACAAACAAAAGGGTTAACATGGGTTAAAAATAATATATAAGAAGGAAAACATCAACTAAAATTTGAAATTTTTTATTTATGAGAATATTTCACATGATACTCATCTTATATTAAAATTAAATTAATTTAGATTCATTTTACTCTGATAATTAATTTATATTAATTTAATACATTAAGAAAATTCAAGAATATCCCCCTCACTTATAAAAGAGAACATTATCTCCTATTTTATTCACACATACAAAGAATCCTTAATAATCAAATACCTACCTAAAACACATTAAATACACCAATAATAATATCCTAGAGACATTTTTTAGATTAAACAAATCAATATAACGTGGATTTTGGTATATACTCGAAGTGGTTGTTTGACGAAGAGGTAAAGTTCTTAACCATGAATTTTCATTTTATTTATTCCTTTAACTCCTTAAAATATTACTAAAAAAATATGAAATAAAAAAATTAGTATATTCCATATAATAGTATATTATTATGTTAATTTCAAAACATATATATATACCCTCTTATATCAATTGGGAAATGAATCTATCATTCGTGTGTATGGGGAACAACTGCCTCACGAACTAACGTAATTAGTTTTCAATCATTGTTGCTAAAAATGGCTATAATTATGGATATATATATATATATATATTATTAAATAAGTATTTATCAATCTAAAAAAGTAATATATCCCTTATTTTCTATACATTTTGTTTTAAAAAACAATGACATTGTTTGTGCATACGTATAGACTAGAAACTCCATGAAACCAGGTGATTCATTTTTCATCACCAAATCACATGGATGAAATATATAATTTCATTATCATAAATAAATTGGTATTTATGATAAAATTATTGTTATATAATGACAAAATTTTACTCAACGTCTTTCAATCATGATCATTGAAAAATGGAAAACTTTGTCTTACATACATATGACCTATCATCTCCGT
Source organism: Viscum album (assembly GCA_963277665.1). Taxonomy (NCBI): domain Eukaryota; kingdom Viridiplantae; phylum Streptophyta; class Magnoliopsida; order Santalales; family Viscaceae; genus Viscum; species Viscum album. The sequence goes on along the minus strand of OY728119.1, from coordinate 1,002,620,057 downwards.
GATTATAATGTAGATCATTTTTCATAATCATAAAACATGGTGTTTTTAAAAGTATAATTAATTTTTATATTTTATAATAATTACATTATTATTTTTCTTTTTATGATTTTATAGTTACCTATTTGACCATAGTCTACCTACCAAAGTCCTTATGGACTGCTGATCCGAATATCATCAAAACAACTCGCATGAACATAAATTTTTTTGTAATTGATTATAAAAATGTAGTAAATAAAATAATGAAATAATAAAAGTTAAAAGGTTATAAAAAATTTAAATAAATTACATAATTTTATTATTCAGCATGTAAATAATGTATGTGAAGATTTAGACTCATGGTAAGGGTCACTTTAACTTAAAACCTTGATTTTAATATTTTTTTCTTAAATCATTTTTCCATGAACATATTCATAAAAATATTATATGGATATATTTACATGGACATGAAATAATGATAATTTGTTTATATACCTATTGAATTTATTATAAAGGTTCTCTAAATAAATTTTTTTAATATTTTATACATACTTTTTGGAATTTTTTTTCAAAAGGGAAAAAGAATGTTCTATTTTAACAAATACTATGCTGATTACTTTTCCTTCAGCTACATCCATTATTTGATATTTGAATTCCCTTAAAAGATTTAATGTTTTATTTAAATAAATAACTTCTTCCTCTTTGTTCCATGTAATGGAATTTTGAAAATTGTGTTTTAAAGGAAAGAGATATATCATCATCTGCAAATTATTTTGGTATGGGTTCCAACATATATTTTTATGAGTTTAGTGATTGATAATCAATATTTGATGCTTTTCATTCTTTTTATGTTCTTTGTATTTTTTTTTGTAATATTATGTCTGACTAATATAAATTATTATTTTGGGTGATCCTCAAATATCTCATGATGGAAGATGAACCTGATATAATTCTCCAATGTAATGGGTAATGATTCTTTTATCTAGAGAATTTTGTCTGAAGTTGACTATAATGGTTTTTTCAATTTAAAGAATTATTCTAATGGTTCTATAAATATTAATACCCAAGACAACTATATGAATTTTCTATACTTTCTAGTGAGTTTTTCTATAAAACATTTTATTTCAAAAATTAAAGATAATGAATTTTTATATTAAATTAATGATGACACCCTTTTAGGGTAAAGACGTATGTTTTGTTTATAAAACATTCTTTCAGGGGATAAAATGATTTCTTAGAAAACATAAGGATTATGGTTTTTTTCCATTAGGTTTTCTATGAATTTTTTTATAAAATATGTAGGGTTTTAAAACAGATTTAATGTGTAACTAAATGATTATTTTAGATCAAAGTTTATTAATTATAAGAAAATGCACTTTGATGATATCATTGTTTTAAAATAGACTGATGGTGTTTCCCTTTTTCTTATTTCCCTTACTATGATTTTTATCTCATTCTAAAATTATTAATCTTTTCACATGGTTTAATGATGTGTAATAAAAAATATGTTATTTTGAAATTTATGAATATTTTTCAAGAAAATAAAACATTTTTTATTGTTTTTATTATGGTAAAAAGAATAATGTGTAGAATAGTCCAGTTTGCAATATATTGGTTAGTTATGTTAGAGATATAATAAAATTTTATAAAATCTAAAATTTATAAGATCCTCCAAATAAAAAAATGATAATTCATTTCTACAAAAGAAAATATGGGTTGGATAAGGATCAGTTCCTTATAGTTGGTATCAGAGGAATGGTTTACACAACTTAGAAGATTATGGTGTTTTTATGGGATGATATTTTTAGAGTTATGGATACCATTATAAGTTTATATTTCTATGACTGATCGTATGTCCAAAATTTTATACACCTTTATTTTGGTTTTATGTGATTAATTTTTATGGTGATTAATGATTGTTTGATGATGTTTTATTAGGTTAAGGTACATGTAACCCTTAAGTTTAACTTAAATAAATTGTTTTGGAATAATTCTACTACGTTTTTGGATATGTAAGATGTAAGGTATGAGATAACCCATGAGGATAAAATATTCGTTAATTATGGAATTATTACATTTATTTTTTATGATTGTTCTTCATTTATTTGGGAATGTTATACGAATTATTTTATTATAGTTTTAGTAAAAGGATAACCCATAGGTAGGGTGACAACCCATCACATCTGAAAAGGGTGTGGGGATTTAAACCACAACTGAAGGGTGACAATGGTGTGTCACCTTCCACTCTCTTATGTGATGTACCAGTTAGCATAAAATTTCTATAATTAAAATACATGATAGATAAAAATTAATTTGACTTTAGAAACATATGTTTTATCATATAGATAACCGTGGGTTTGAAATGTGATTTGGTGATTAAGTGTTTAATGTTATTTCAAAATAAGATCACTATAATTTTTTGGGAACATTATATAATTAAGGTTATCCAAATATTATGGTATTTTATTTTATAAATAAATGATGAATTATATTTTTGTTGCATTTATGATTTTAATGTGGCTTTATGGTGATTCAAGTTATTCATGGAAATGAGTAGTATATCATGGAGGTTATATGATTATTTAATAATCGTATTTAATAGGATACTTTAAGAGTGATTGATGTTATTTAGAGATAAATATTAAACTCATCAAGAAATAATATATGATCAAATAATTCTAATTTTTTTGTTTCAATCTTAGTTAATAATATTTTGATGAATTTTATGAATAGTAATTTTTCAAATTATTTTTCATAAAAATTGCTTATTATAGTTGAGACTTTTTAGATTTGCGTTATATTTATTATAATGATATTTTATTCTGTATGGGAATTATCTTTCATTGTAATAACTGTTTTTTTGGTTAATGTCTAAATATTGGAGGAGTAACATGTTTTCCTTTTGAGGAAGAATGTGATCAGTTATAAGTTTATTTTAGTGCCTCATGTATGAAAAATTCATCTTAAAAACGAATCAATTAGTGAAAAAGATGATATTGTGGTGGAATTATACAATCCAAGTAATTATATTTCCTTATGTTATTAATCTAGACGATAATAGAAATAATGAACTCGATGAGAAGAATATTGAAAAAACAATGTTATTCTATTACCTTCATTTTGGAAAAATCTATAGTTTTTTTCACACATAGTTTATTTATGTTTATGTATGAATTGAATTTATCTTAATCATTAAATTTATTTTGATAAATGTTCTCTATCAAATTCCATCATATGAAAGTTACTTTTTCCTCTTTTTCCATATTTTCACTTCTCATTAATGTTCTCATATTTGAAAACCTAGTTATGTGTTACTATAGATGACATTCTTATTTCCATTTACATATTTTTAAGAGATGTTTTATTGAATAGGTATGATACTATATTTTTATATGAGGGATGTATGCTTTTGTTTCCATCTAAACCGTTTTTTATATTCTATTTTTGCTTATATGGTTAAGCCAGGATGTAGGATGATTGGGTTGTTTTTGGAAAGGAAGTGGCAGGAGGGTTGTAGGAAGGATACATTCCAATTATAGAAGTGTAATTAGAGTACATGATATGTAATCCATAAATGATATGTAATGTCCTGGGTAGTTCAATTCATTATATTGAAAGGGGTTTTCCAAGGGGAAATACCCCAAACTTTACATGACGCCTAAAGAATTGACACACCATTTTATTTCCTGAGATTAGTTATTAAAATAATAGTCAAGTGGCTCTAATATTGACAGAACCAAACTACCTCACTTATATCTTGGAGTATAACCCCTGAATCACATTCATTGTATTTTCATACACCATTTCTTATACAATCGGTCACATTTGATCTATTCTAATGAGTCCTTCATTCCTCTTATACCACTATTGGTTGTTATTAGTATTGTTTGTGTTATTTTGGTCCAAGATCATATTCCATATTTCTAATATTTTTATATATTCCTCAATTTTCTATTGACATTGACCAAATTAGAGTTTGATACTGGTCATTTGGTTGTTTATATAGCTATTTGTAATTTTGCGGCACACTATAAATTATAAGTTCACCAATAAAATTAATTTAATGATCAAAATGAATGGTTTGGATCCTATTTAGTTATCTCACTAGAACCTTAGATATTTTTGGTTGTTGTTATCCCCAACTCAATCAACCCATTGGGTGTTCTAATGTATTTTATTTACTTTATACCACCTTAATGGATGTGCGAGTTCCCTCCTTGCTAGAGGGAGCCATTATAAATTAAATTGAATTGCACTAAGATGATTATAATAAGGTTATTCCTTATTTACATGTGTATATATGATGTTTATTTGGTTGTTTATTTAAATGGATTTTGTATAAATTGAGGAAAATGAGTCGGAAGAAACCATTGAATGTAAATGTCATGAAATGATGATTGAACTAAGATGATGAGATGATAATGGTATTGGATGCCTTGGGTGGTATAAATTCTTTCCTAAATACATATTAAAACATAGATATTTATACTTCATGGTTCTTGACTATGGAAGTGGATTCATGAAATGAAACATCCTATTGTAAATGAATCTAATTTTGGAATTGTTTATTTATTCTTGTATTGTATTATTATTTTATGTATATTTGATTTAGTACTTCCAAAATTGACTATATTTTTTACAACTATTTTGATAAACTATAACATGTGGTTATATTATCCCCACATTTATGCCCTAGGACCTTGATTCTAGTTGGATTCATCTACTGTATGGGGGGGGGGGTACTTCAGGACATGAAAACCACTAACTCTGGGCACTATTTAGATGCATACGGTTTGGGATGTTACAATTTTTTATAAGAGTATTTCATGTTTTCTACATTAATATATTGATAAAATTGAATGGTATTAGGAATTACTTTTAATTTTTTAATGTGGGGTGCCTAGGAGTTGCTATCCAACATACATGAAAAATCTAAATTTCCAAAAATGGTAATTTCTATTCTTTCTAGATTTTTGTTAATACAATTGATTTGATTAGACCATTGAGTGATTAACTATAATTATGAACTTATTATTAATATTATTGAGGTTATAGTTCACTATTTCATGATATGATGAGGTTATGCATCTCATAAATCATTTTAGGAAGCTGTTTGGATAAACATGCAAGGAATTATGATATTCCATATAGGAATCATTTTACGAATGCATGACATTGTGATATGTACCTTGCGTGATATATTTGTTATCCTTCTAATGTTATTACAACAGAATGAGAAACATAACTGGTACACAAATCGTCTTTCATAATCTAAAAGGTATTTTCCTGATTAGGATATAGAAGATACCATAAGTAGTTAGCTGTGTCACATTGAGTCATGGAATTTTTTTTTCATGGATTGGAATGTGTTATGGATTGGATTAAGTGGGTGCCATATTTCATTTTTTATGGTATAAGGGCCATTATGGATAAAAATTGGTGACCCATTTAGTTTAAACATTTAATGAAAATTGTGAATAAATGTGAAATTTAAATGAAACTGAATGGTTAAATAAAGAACATGAACCATACCCAAATTTTGAGTGGGTAGCAGGAAGTGTCTCTAGTTATCCTTATGGATGTTTCATTTTTTACTTTTTAATTGATTTAGGATATTAATAAGGGGTGTGATGTATTTATAATTTTTTTTTCCTATCTTATTATTTGATCAATGATCTTTCCAATAAAAATGTGTTTTATGGCATGTGTTTGTAATTATAGAGGCATGTCCCCATGAAGACCTCCAATTATATATCAGAAGGTCGGATAGGACCGTGATCCAGAGGTGGTGGTCCATGGGCTACCAGATGATCTTACAATAGTTATGTTTTTGGAACCAATAGTTTTACCCGGAAAAGGTGTTGAAGCATAGTTCTATGAGATCTTTATGTGATTCCTGAAGTCCTTTCAGAGACAACCAAAACATGCCTCGTCTATGGAAGAGTTCTCGTGTTTGACCCAGTAGCAACATACTCCCACATTTTCAAGGGATGGTGTTCCATATAATTTTGATCTAGGTATTTAGACAAATTTGTTTAATCTTTTAGAATCTAGAGACACCTTAGGAGGGGAGAGTGAATCTTGTGACAAATATGCCTCATGGAGTATTTAAGAGTTGGTGGGATTTTTTTTACTCAGATGATGTGCAGTGAGATATTGTTTAGAGGGAATTCCAATCCATATTATATGATTTGTTTTCTTGATACCCTGAGATATGAAAGTCCTAGTGAGTTTATATTTTTGGAGAAGTGTGTGATGAGAGTTATGTAATATTCGTAATGCTTTATAGAGCTTCAACATTTTCCATTGATATATATTTTTGATGAGTCATCAAGGGATAAAATCATCGAGGAATTCCTTAGAAAATTTATTTGATCATAGGTATATGTCTTTAGGCTGAAAAATATTAATGAAATAGTGAATCAGATTCTTAATACAAAGTGAAACCATAGACAAGATGGGGGGAACAATGTAGGGTAGTTCATCCTCTCTCCCTAGTGGTTATTAGATTTCTAGTAGGATGCACTATTTTGAGGCCTCTAATGAGGGGAGTTCCATCCATGATATTAGTGATAGTATTTTTTTATTCCATCATCAGTTTGGGAGATGGGTAAATATGAGGAATAAGTTTGATCAAGACCTATTTTGGTGTCGATCTTACATTAGGGTCTTCCACATGAACAATTTCATTAAGACATTCCACGTAGTAGTTAGTGGAAGGGGATAAAATCCCAATCCATTTTTAAGAGAAGAATAGATAGTTTTGTGTCAGTCTGGGAGCAGGATTAGTGCAAGTCATTCAAGATGAAGTGGTGTTCATGAATGAGGCATCTAGGAACCAGTTGTACCTAGAAAATAGATTAGTCCTACTTTTGGAAGTGAAGTTGTTTCATAGGGCCACCATTTAGGCAATATATATTCTACATAGCCTTATCCAAAGAGGCTGAGCACCTAGAAATATACTATGATATGGATGATATTTGTATCCTCTAATTTAGAATATATACATTTTTATATAGGTGAATCACATAGTTTCATATCTGTGCCTTTAGTGGGGATCCTTGAGATCAATGTTTAATTTTAGGAGGGAATTATAATTCATGAAAATTTGTTGGGAATTAGAATAGAAGGTGTAAACCAGTACAGGGAGTGACACCTTCAGATTTTTGGGTGTCACTTCATATTAGTTCTTTTTTCCTTGGTATGGCAATGATGGATTTCTTAATCAGGACGGACTAGCTAGTTTCTTATTTAGCCTATGTTGATTTCTATCGCCAGAGGGTTATATAATCATCAACATAGAGAGTAGTTTTATTCAAAGGGGTGAATAGGATCCTAGGAAGGTATGGTTGGACCATAAAATCATGGACTGGGTGGGATGACAACCTGTATTTCTAGTTTATATCTAGATGATCATTGATCATGTTGGGAATATTTCTCTCTAGTGGATGATCATTTCAAATATTTTTTCCCAGTTGACTTCCCTAGTTTACCTCTTGGGGGTGAGGTTGAGTTCTACATCAAGATAGTTCCAAGATCTACACTGGTAACGATTTATTTATACAGGATGGCTACAATAGAGTATCAGGAAGTCAATAGGATGCTAAAGGACTTGATGGAAAATGTATTTATACTCCCCAATAATTCTTTTTGGGGTTAACTAGTTCTTATTACAAAAAATCTTTTGTTAACCTCAGGAAATGTGTTAATTATTGGAAATTGAACCACTTTATGGTTAAGAACTGATATCCCCTTACATAGATAGATGAGCTTTTTGATCATCTTTTAGCTGCTTTTGAGTTCTATAAAAATTATTTGAGATGGATTTTTCATCTGATGTGTGTTTGAACTCCTAAAATACCTTGAATGTCTTTTCATAGTAGGTATGGTTTATATGAATATTTGTTTATTCCATTTGGTATCACAAAAAAACCAAATTTTTTCATGGAATTAATGAATCGATTTTTCCATCATTATCTAGATTCATTTTTGTTGGTATTCATGGACTATATCTTGGTGTATTTTCACAATCGACATGGCCATTATAAACATCTTGAGATCATTTTAGAAATGCTAAGAGAATTTTAGTTCTATGATAATATCAAAAAGTTCCACCTCTTTATAGATAAGATTCACATAATGGGTCATATTATCATACAGAAATGAGTTTTATTTGACCTAGAGAAGGTGAGAGATGTGATTTCCTTGGAGCATTCCAAGAACACCTTTGACATACTGAGTTTCTTGGGGATATTTGGATATCACATGAATTTAATATAGGAATTATTATTCTTAGAGACACTGATAAATGGATTGAATAAGAAGGGTGTGAATTATTTCTAAATAGATAACTATGAGATAGCCATTCAGGATCTAAAATCCAAAGTCACGTTAGTGTTGATCCTTATTCTGATGGAGTCGGGAAGGAGATACACCATGTATTTGGATACATCAGGTATAATTATTGGAGTAGTTATAATGTAGGGGATAGAGTATTGGCATATGAGTCTTGGTAGCTAATGCCACACAAGAGTAAATACCCAACACATGATCTCGAGTTATCTTCTATTATTCATAGTTTTCAATTCTGGTGAAATTATTTATACGAAGATCCTTTTTTGGAGTAAAAATATCACAAAAAAATCAAGTATATATTTTTGTAGCTGACTTGAATTTGAGGTAGAGAATGTGAGTTGATTACCTATTGTATTTTGATTTCAATATTACCTACATGACTGAAAAATGAAATGCAGTTTCCAATATATGGGGATGCGGAGCTCAGATACTAGCATTACAGGATGCCAGAAGTGAGTGGATACTTATGTCCTTATTATAAGATATGAATTTATACGTGAAAGATGTCCAAGGGAAGTCTTTTATTTCATATTTATCATTGACCTATACTCTTCAGGATTGAGTGAGAATGAGACAAATATCAGATTCTGAGGGCCTAATCCTAGAGGAGTGTATAATAGGTGATGACCCACCCCATGGTTGGGATGTGGGTGAGGATTAAATTTATCATATTCACAGGTGTGTGTGGGTTATAATAGAAAAATATGAAGAGATGACGATAGAGTTTGATGCCTTAGTTTTTTAATTTTATCCCATAATTACCATGTATTAACGTAATTTATATCACCAATATTGGTGTCCAGGTATGAAACATGTGGTTGTTGGTTTTATTATGAGGCGTTACACTAATCAGTAGGTGAAGATAGAACACTCGCGACCAGCTTGGAGTTTATAGTAGTTAGTCATTATTGAGTGGAATTTGGAATATGTGGTAATTTATTTCATGACTAATTTTTTGAGGTCACCTTGATGTAGTGATTTTATATGTTTTGTTGTGGGTAGGATCATGAAGGACTCATATATAACACAAATTTGAAAGAACTTATCAATCAATAAGATTGGGAGGTTATATATATGTGGGATAGTGAGACTTTATGGGGTCCCTCAAACTACTATATTGAATAGGGATTCCCAGTTTACATCTATTGTCTAGAAGAGTTTATAGAGGTAATTATGTACAAAATAGCTTCTGATCAAAACATACAACCTTCAGACTGATGGTTAGTTAGATCATAGTATACATGTTCTTGAGAGAAATCTTCAAGCATGTGTTCTTGATTTTGGGGGCTCTAGGGGGAGGCATAGAACCCTAGTCGAGTTCTCCAACAATGATACCTATTAGAAAACTATATAGATGGAACCTTATAAGGATTTATATGATTGGACATTTTGATCACCCCTATGATGGTTATAATGAAGAGATGTAGATTTAATAAGACCTCATATCATTTAGGAGATTTTAGAGTAGGTCTAGTTGATCAGGAAATGGATGGTTACAATATAGTTGTGACATAAATATTACACTGATTATCATTGATGACCTATGGAGTTTGAGGTCATTGATTAGGCATTTTAATGTATCTCATTAAGGATGGGACACAGGTAGATTAGGATATTAGAAAATATTTCAGTGTGATATATAGGTTCATTAAAATTATAGAGAGAGTTGAGATGATCACCTATTGATTAAAGCTACTTACGATGTAATGATAAAAGCACTAAACATTCCATGTACCTCAACTATGCTGTTATATCCGTGATATCTCTCAAAAAATCTATCCAAATGAGGCTGAGAAAACAGTTGATGCATCCTTGGAAGATAATTCTATTCATATTTTTATCAGGAGCAAAACTTTTCTCTGAGATCAGTCAGTTTCTTATTATAGGAGTTCTATGTAAGAAATACAATTTACAAGATGAGACATGGGAAATAGAGGTAGATGTACAATCTCAGTGGCTGGAGTTATTCTCAGGTGATTCTTGACAACCCTTTGAAGGGAAATTCAAAGAATAATTTATTTAATGATGGAAAATTGTAAGATACTAGGTTTTTCTATTAGATGAAGATTATTTTCATTCCGGGTAAACACTTACTTTTGTTATATTTTAGATTAGACCCTTATGTCCGGTCGTGGTCCAGTTGGGTTGTTTTTGGAAAGCATGTGGTTGGAGGGCTATTTTTTAGCTACCGGTCAGTTACCTGACATGTAAATAATTTACATGTAGTGTAATTTCCCAAGATAATTTTTTAAAATAAGAGGAAGGGACCTATTATTCTAAAAAATCATCCCCATCACTTATCTAAAATAAGATAACCCTTAGAAGTGTAAACTTATTCTTTGGTTCAATTTCATCATCTAAAATATGTTTTTTCCAGCATCGGTCTTTTTTAATTGACACCGACGATTCATTCATTCCTCTAATTCCATTCCACATTTACCTTGGTATTAGCAGTGTTATTTTGGTGAAATATAATATTCTATATTTCTTGTCTTATAATCTGTTCTTCATTTTTATCCGGATATAGACAAAATTGAAGTATGATACTAGATGAGTACTCTACTATGGACATACGGTAGGTGGTATATACCTTTTCCTGCACGTTTTGTGGTTTATATATCTCGTTTATAATGTGTGGTGAACCAGAACTTTTAGAGACACCCCTAAAATTATTTGAATGCTTAAATTAATGTTTTGGAACTTATTTAGGTTTCCCATTAGTACCATTGAAATTTTTGATGGATTTTATCACCAAACCATGCCACCAAAGGGGTGACCCTTTGTATGTCCCTTACATTGTACCTCCCTGTTGGGTGTGTGAGTAATCTATATTCTATAGGGATCAATTATAAATTGAATTGAATTAAACTGAGGTGATTTGGAGATGTTTTTGACCCCCTACCATGTGAATACAAGATGTTTATTTGTATTTTATAAATTTATTTTTATAGAAATTGTGTAAATAAGTTAGAATATCTCATGTAATTTAAATTTTATGAAAGAGTTGATGGGATAAAAATAATAGTGTCTTCCTTGGTTAGTATACCTTTGATATTTATTCCATTAGATGTCACGTACATTTCTACTCAATGGGACTTGATTATGTTAGTGGATTCCTTCAACCTGTTTACTCATTGGATCCTAATTCCGTAGGATTCCATGGTCATTGCTACCCCTTGGATAAAGATTTCTTGGGTTCTTATTGGATAATGTCACATACTCTTTTAACCACACCTAAGCCTTTATTTAACTTCAATTGAGATTCTCATGGGACTCTAAATGGTTGCTTTGGTATTATATTAATTCGATTCAACCCTTCATGGGATGACATTTTTTATTACACAACATGATCGTTGTGGATGACAATTTATTATATGTCTTTTACATGATGGATATTGCATAATTATTTATACAGTACGACCATGGTCATTGTGTATATTTCTTTACATAGTTAGGCTATTTTAGATTTTTTTATGCTTATAGATAGCCCTATTACGTGTATTAGTTTACAGTTTTTGAATGTACAACATGACTTGTTTATTTCCATTTACAATATTATTTTTTGTACTTTTGTACCTGTAATATACTAAAAACTAATTAACATGTTATGCACAGATTGGATTTAATTTAAAAATCATTGGTGGTGGAATCCTGAGTGTTTTCTCACGCCCAATTTTTGTCTTTGTTGGGTATCTGGAAAGACATTATGAATTTAGTTAGGGATAAGGGAATGATCCCACTATATGATTATTTATTTGATTATTTATTAGGATCAAGATTACACTAGACCATTCAAGGTTCATGAAGCTAGCTGTGATAGTGTTTTTTTGGTCATTTGGGTTTTTGGATACATGTATTGGACTGGATGCTTGTATAAACATTTGAATTATTTTTTGAGACATGAAATTTTCTATTTTATATGAGATTAATTTTGGAATATTATTTATTATTGTCTTGAATGTTTATCTTATGTCTGTTTGATTTACGTCTTCCACTATTGACTATGTTGTTTACTACCATTGTGATATAATCTGACGTGAGGGGGTATTTTCTCTGTAGACACACCCTAGGACCTAAATTTAAGAAATCAAGCTATGGATTATGTAGACTCATTCTTTAGTTCATGTGACCCACTGGATCATGGAATCATTTAGTGGTATCTGGGGCTGGATGTTGAACACCATTTTTTCAACATGGGATAAAAACCATATTCTGAAATGTGAAACACTTAATTACAAATATTACATTGAAATAGTGAGGAGAAATTTATTGGTGGGTATGGGGGGATATGACACCCCAAGACTAAAAAAAACTTTTGGTTCCATAGGGTATATAAAATGCAACACACAAATTCATTGAACCACATACTATTATTATTTAAATGATATAGTTGTAACCATGAAATTATATTTAAAGGTATAAATATTGTTTACCATATCATGAAAAATATGTATAAATTTCTAATATAGATAAAATTTATTAAATAATGCATAAATAATAAGTAATTAATTTTCACTACGTCATTTTATAGTTAAAAAAATATGTTTTATTCAAGAATTACTTTTAATGTTTTTTTGAAAAGATAATAGAATTGTTTTTCTTCGAAATTTGGAATTATTTTTATAATGATGATATCATTTTTGAAATCATAATATCAAAACCACCACTAAGATAATTCTTGAGAATTTTATGAAAGGATTGATTTTTTAGTGAATAGTGAACATTATCGATTTTTAAAACTATCACTTCATATCATTAAATTATGTTACTTAAAAGTACCATTATTCTATTAACATTATCTCAAAGAAACATAATTATTATTAATATAGATGTAATCTAATTAATTATTTTTGAATCATATTTATATTTTATTTTATTTAATGTACATTTTTGGCCTTAATGATGCATTTTTCTAAAAATACGTTCTTTTTTAATTTTATCCTTTTATTAATTTATCCAACTTATATAAATTAAATTTTGAAAAATTGAATCCATATTTGGAATTAGTAGGTCCTAATTTGGGAAATAGGCCCCCTTTTATTTTTGGGTATATTAAATAGTAATCATAGTAAGTATTTGTGGGCTCTATAAGGGTAAATATGGTAATTATGTTTTCAAATAATGTGAAAATTCCCAGAATTATCCATAAACCTGAAATTTATTTTATTGTATAATTTTGTTTTCTATTTCTAATATCCATGATTTGAAGATGCTGAAATTTATACCCAATTTCCTTTTATTTTATAGTTAATATTATTTTATGTAAATAAATATACAAAAATCTCACTCTTTTACTTTTAATATTTTATAATTTAATGATAATGATAAAAACTACATATAGTTTATTATAAAATCTCATTTCAGAGATAATATTTTTATCATGCTGATTTATTTTTAAATATTTTTAATATAATAATTACCTTTAATGCATACTCCACACCAACATAGTTATTTTGAAAACAGTAAAACAATCCAGTAAATAATTTTAATAAATTTTAAAAGTAATATTATTTGAACGTGTTTTAGTGTACTAAAAATATTAAGAATAAGAATAATATATTAGAAAATTATGAATGAATTATTTTATAATTTCTTTTCTATCATTTTGATTTCAATGACATGTTAGATAAATAGTTTGAAAAATGGAATAAATAATATTTTATAATAAACTATATTTTTTTAATGATTTGAAATTAATAAAAATATTATAATCCTCTAGGTGATTGAGATATGGTTGAAAATATAAAACATTACCCATTTAATGGCCATTTTTGTATTTATAGTTTCATTCTAGTCTCGTTTACTAAAAACAAGATTTGATACTATGGTAGTATACAAAAGGGATAACTAGGGGGATAAAACCAAAAGATAATGAGAGAAAACAACACCTAAAACTATTTTTTTTTATAAGATGATTTAGAAAAATACACATCCTAAATTATAATAATATCAATTTGGAATCATGTTCCCATGATAATTAATTTATATTAACTTATTGATTTTTATATTCTAGGAATACCCCTTGTAACGATCCATAATTTGTTCAATGAAACTTTCTTTCTTAAAATTATATTATATAAGTACAAATAAAAAAATGACCAAAATATTATTCCAATAAATTATGAATTATACATTAATAATAACATAAACCTTTAATAAATCCAAATATTATAGATGGATAATAAATAGAAAATAAGATAATCAGAATTGGAAAATTTGGATTTGCTCGATTTATAAGAATAATCGCACCAACAAACAAAATAGTAGAAATAAAACCAAAATATAATAATAAAAAATTCATTCTAAAGATGAATGTATATATATAATATTGATACAAAGTACAAGTTAATGAATATTGAATGTAATAATAGGTATTTATAGTATATAGTGAACCCATATGTCTGTTATAAATATGACCATTAGAATAGTAAAATGACTGTTGGAAATGTAATCAGACCGTTAGAAATAATAATATGACCATTGGGAATAATAATATAGACGTAAGATTTATAAAATCACTTATAAAAGTGTAAAATAAAATTTTGGTATACTTTAAATGAAAATATGATATATTTATATCATTTTAAAAGTAAATAAATGTTTTGAAAATGATAAATTATTTTTTGGTATTTTTGTAAAATGTTAATATTTTTTTCAATTTTATAATTAATATAATTATTATAAAAAATATTTATCTTCTTAATATATATATATGTAATTTATTATTATATTTTATTATAATTTTGAAATAAATTTATAATACCACAATTAATTATTCAAAGTGTCGTAAAATTGATTATAATATTAAAATCATCATTTTTCGAATAAATGATGATTTTATTTAAAAAATGAATTTATCATTTTTAAAAAGTTATTTTCATAACATATATTCCATTTTTGAGATACAAATCTCATAAAATTCATTGGGAGAATTTTTGGGACTTTTAAAAAATAGTTCAATTTTGGGTGAATTCTGAAATACGGTAATTTACAGTATTTAACATTATAAGTCAAATACATGAATTATTTAGTCATTTATGATGTAAAACCCCATTATTTTGAACTAAAATTAAATATTTACTTTATATATAATCACAGGATTCAACAGTGTTGATATTCTTGTGCAAAAATAACAAACCATTGAATATAATCATCAAAACACCCCTCTCCCCCCTTATAAATACAACCCCATACCACTCCTTATCCTCACAAATTATATGCTTTGTATATTTCCAATATTATTCCCAATTATATCTCTACAAATAGTTCCCATGTCTTGGCCTATTTTTTCTCACAGGAAGACAAATTCCAAGTGTATTAATAAGGATCACAATGAGAGTATGTTCAAGAGGTAAAATCCTCCTTTCTATTTTAAATTCATTATTTATTCTACTTTATACTCACCCCTATCCAAAGTGACATTATAGATCTAGTATATTATATAAATTGTAAAATAATTTTTTCAATTTAATATCCATAATCAAATCCATTCTCTATTCCTTTTATTGTAAAACTAAAAAAATCATTTGTAATATGTCGGTTCACCTCCTTCATGGATAATGAGATTTAATTTTCCATTTCTACCTTCAATGATTGTCATAAAGCCATTATTAGGGTTAAATAAAAGTTTAATAAATATATTATAACTTATTTCTTGTTTTTTATACATTATATAAACATAATATTAAATAAAATGATATTATTTCATGATTATCGTAAAAACCACAAATAATGAACTAATTATTTTTCATTAATGATTTATAAAATAAATCATACTCATATAAGGAATAAAATATAAAGGTTTATTTAAAATTATGTAATTATATAAAATATATGTGTAAAAGGTTATTCATTAAGTAATTAACAGATCCAATTTGATTATCCTAGAAATTATGTGAAAGTGCAGAAGTCATTCAGACAAAAGATAACTAATCTCTCTGAACCTCTATATTTCATTCGGGTAATAGTTTATCTCTCTTTCCCTAAAGTGACCTATAAAATATTATTTTTTACTTCTTATATATTCTATAATTATGTAAAACAAATATAAATCTATCTCAATTCATCTTCCTTTAAGGGGAAAAGTTATATTTTAAGTCTCCCTTCTAAATTTCTCTCGATAAGTAATCCCGGTTAAAGGGAACATATCAACTTCTTTCTCATTTTCAAGTACACTCTATAAACTACTTCAAGCCACCAATATTTTTCTAAATTTAAAATTTTTATCATAATAAATATGTTATTTCATTCTTGTTTTTAGAATAACAATTATGTCTTTTTCCCCTTTAACGAGACTATTATTTTCCCTAAACCACTATTAACAAAGACATTTCTAATGTTACATAACCACCCTACTTCTTGTTTCCAAATCAGCTAGAAATCATTAATCATGATATATTTCTACTTTTTCATATGAATACATTATTATCATTAAATACAATTTTTCATTAATACCATTTTCATACACCACTTGTTTATGCTTGATGAATTGATTTAGATACCCATTTCATTCCATCAGAAACCCTTAAGTATATCCCATAGGTTTTATTATTAATGTGGAAGAAATATAAATGAACATGTTAGGATGGGTGTTACCAGATATCAATCTAATGCATTGGGAAATTTTTTCTCTCAGGAGATGTTATTTTTGGTTTTATGTAGTAAAGAAATTTCATTATGGGACTCTTTCCACCATGTGATGTAGTCTTGGTATTTATCCTTTCTCATATTTATTTCATTTTATAAGATATAACGACATTCCTATGTCTCCATGACCATATAATCACATGTTCTATTTTTTATTATTCCATATATTTTTCATAATCAATGACTTTTATGTTATCATGTTATCCCTTCTAACTCATGTGCTATGCTTTATTTCAATTTTTATTCCGTCACATAGATTTTTAGCTCATCTATTTTGCCTATGAATTCCCAAATTTATCCTATATAGTTGTAGGATCTCAAATTATATTTTGAGATCATTAGGTATATTATTAAAAAAAATCCATTCAAGTTATATTTTTTAAGTATTATATACATAGTCTTCCCAAGACAATAGTATTTTCTATCATAGTTTTTATTTAATGGATAATTAAATTTAAATCATGCGATAAAATGTATAAAAGGATAAGGTGACAATAGTTGTATCAGAGCAAAGTCTATTTATTATTGTTGATTAGGACAAGAATATGTTAGTAATAAAGCTAGGGATTATTCGATCAGTATAGATATCTAAGACTGAAAGTTAGGGAATCTTAAATTAGGACATAGTTTTCACTTATGAGTTTATCATTCTTAATACGTAGTTTCGTTTCCTTAGCTAAGTGTTGAACACTCACAAATTTTAATTTCTTTTTTAGATAATGTTTGAATATAGGATAACTCATACTCAAAACTAGTACAATAAGGAATGTGATGATTTCCTTAATGAGATGTTGAACCTGATGGTAACAGAAGCGTAGAACATCATGATAGTATAAGATCAACTAGATCAAATTATGAATAATAACTTGAATCATTTTGAATAAACCCTTATCCTAAGAAAGGTAAATAGTGATTAAATATTTTATGTAACAAATGACTCCTTTATTTTGGAGATATTTTGACCCCTTCATCACAGAGCAATGGATTAACTCCATTGAGAATACATTCTATGAAATACAATGCTCAGAATAAGATATTGTTGTGTCGATGATCTAAAATTTTGATAGGGAAGCTGATCAGATGTGAAAACTGATAAAAGACAAAATTTATATGGAGGAAATTGATTCCATGGATTGGGAAGGATTCATGAAAACACTTATCAATAATTATTTTCACCAATAATATCTATATTATGATAGAATGGGTGTTCCTAAGAATAAAGAAAAAGGAAGACAAGTCTCCCAAGGCATAATAGGAAAGCATTACATTGATTGTATGATATGCCTATGTATTTTTTATGAATAATGAAATTATGTTTGATTGCATATTGAGTGGATTAAAGATGAGTCTATGAAAATAATTGGTGATCAAGACTTTGGCATCTATGAAGAGATTGTTCATGATTACCCTAAGTGTGACATGGACATTAGATAGTCTCAATTGTCTCAGGGGATCGACGATAAAAAGTGGGAAATGGTTTTTAATATAGGAGGATCCGAAGATAAATCACATGGGGGAAACAATCTACATTATCCCAAGTGTCCAAAGATTGGTATGTACCATCAATGGAACTATCTAAAGGTAATTAGTAGACTCTTAAAATTTAAAAATAGGGATATTAGGATAATAATTACTAGGTGGATATGAAGAATCCCACTAATACAAAAGAATAATGGAAGGTTTAGCTAACACTCACCTTGATGTACATTCATTTCAACTATAAAGAACATGGATATTATTTGAGTATTTTGACCAGATTCATGTCATACCAGGGCTAAAAGATTGAAATGCTGTATACCATGTGATTTCTTGTTATTATAGAGTTTAACGTTGGGTTTAACATCTAATTTCGACCAAATTCACGTCATGACACTTTTTGGTGGGTGAGATGGGTTTTCCAGGACTAGTAGTCTGTTTTTTATATTATGAAGGAGGTTCCACAATTGAATGGTCCGAGCAGGCAATTTCAGGGGGTTGATTATGTGTGGAATTTTCTTGTGTCGGGTAGGACGTCCTCAGATGGTCTCTAACGGGTTTATATGAGGATCTAGAAACATCCAATGACCCTTTTAGCAATGATTCATGGACCTGATTTCCAAATGGGGGTTCTCATTGGATGAAGATTTGGATAATAAACATAAGGACTCCATTGATTGAGAGGATATGAGGTTGGGAACATCACACCCTTTTTGTGGGAATTATTTCCTACTCTAGAAATTTTTTATATATTTAAGGAATGTTCATATATTATTGAATCCTTGGTTCTATCCCAATAATGTGTCCCTAATTTACCCATATGTTGAAATATTAACTATATATACACATAGGTCGGAAATTACTAAGAGAACACTAGTTTAAGTTGTATGATGAGTCGCTCTATAGTTTATTATCATCCAGGGAGGATGGAAGTTACTTAGATATTGGGATTATACCCATAAGACTGGATTCCGACATATCATCGTGAGAGGAATCAGAACCCATGTTTTTTTGGTACCACTTAATAGGACTCATCCCATTTTTAGGTCACGTGACGGGGACCCATCCATGTAGTTTAGTATTGTGAAATAAGGACATCTAGGTGGATGTTTCCTAGTTAGGATTTCTTGTGGGACATTCACTGAACCAGAGAAAGATACTCATGAGAGGAAAGGTCTCTTGGGTGGATATGGCCCTACTGGGGATATGGCCCAGTGAACACTAGGGTGATTTGGGTGCTGGGTTTGGACCTCAGGGAGGCCTCCAACAAACCCCATTTAGTTGGGAATAAAATCCCACATAATTGGGTTTAAGTTTTGGTTTATACCATAAAGGAGGCCCTATTTATGGGGGATATGATTAGGGAATAAACTCTAAAAATGATCCCTTGAGCTCGGAACCTCAGACATGCATCTTATGTATCTAGTTTAGAGCGGGAATCAAAGTTCTCATAGTTTATTTGGGTTTGGCTCTATCACCTAGGAGGAGCTCTGTGTTTTGGGGTTATGTAGATGTCATGATCACCACTAACCTCTAATACCACCCGAGTCTTGCTCGGTGTAAGAAACCAGAGAAGTTAGTGGATCTGGAGATTGAATGCCCCACTGCATCTACCGATAGATGGTACTTGTTCATAAAGGAAGAGAGGGAGGGGGGATTTGAAAGTGCCAGTTTCCTCTCTTATGTTGATATATAGGGTAGTCATGATAGAAAATCTAGCTGGATGTGTCTTGGGTTGAACCTAAGATGTGATGGATTGCGACCTTCCATGGAAAGGATAGGGGATTACCTTAGTGTGATAACCCTAAAATGAGTTTTGGGAAAGGGGAGAATCATTGATCCTCATTAAAGGGAAATCAGACATGATCCCTTTGTCTTGTAACTACACCTCATTGAATGGAAAAGCCAATTGTTACCCTGAATACCTAAAATTGAGAGTCTGACCAGAGTATTCAATGGTTGGGACCTGAGTTACCATGGGAATTTAAACATAGACACATTCTGGGGGTCCACACCCTTTCTAGGATTACCCACTTGACTCCAATTACAGTAGGTATGTAAACTAAAAATAAAATGATGATGTGCCTGAAAAATTTATCCTTTAGGTCTAGTGGATTTAGAAGAGGATTTGACTTGATGCCGATGGACTTCTTGGATGAGGGGATTTAGATGATGGGATGAAAACGAAAAGGAATTATCAATCGTGAAAGGATGAAATCCAGAAGGAACACCATTTTTCATACCACTTGTTCAGGTGTTGTAGGGTACCCTTCACATGAAAAACTACTATGGGAGTGGAGGGGGAGTCCATTTATCGAGGTGGTACATAGACCTAGATGTGGTCAGCGTACCGAGGTGGTACATAGACCTAGATGTGGTCTGCAAACCATAGTGGTACGCGACCTTAGGTTCCATCCACATACAATAGTGGTATGTAACGATGGAGTCAATTTGTGTACCAGATCACTTTGTGGGAAAGGGTCTCATCCTCTTAGAGATGTGTTATGCGGTAACCATATTGAAGATGGGGAATTAGTCCTACCATTCACTTGAAGTTTATCCATGAAGGGAGTATGGTCTGTAGTTCACCAATTAGGCTCACGGGTTTTTCCCATATTATTATCCTTCCGTCTTTTTGTGGTTCACAACATTTTTATACCCGTCGTAGATCATTATTGGTTCCATAAAACCTCAATCATATCATTTCAAAGTCCTATATTTGTAAAATCCAAATTAATCAAAAATACAATAATTCATTTCCTTTCTCTTTTTCCCTCTATTTTAGTTCCTCTTATGGTTCCTTTTATAGAGTGATTGGGTAGATATATCTTTTGGTTACACAACACCATTTGTGAAAGCCCATGAGGAAACTGCTTGCCCCATAGATGACTCAATAAACCAAGGTGTTTAGGGAATAGGTTCATTGTTATTTAGTTCGTGGGAGAAAAAATCACTACCTTGATCATACGAACGATGCAGTTGGTAGGACGCCACCGACTTTGCCTCACCTATGAACAGAGTTTGCGAAGATAATGTGTTGGGGAATACCTCTCTATTATGCTTTCACAAACAAAACATATCATAGGTCCATGGTTCATGGGATGAATTTCTCCAAAAACATTACTCCAATGATGTAGTTCACTAGGTCATGGTTCCATTCTTCATTTATTCTGTTAATGGACTGGTTCTCTGGCCAATGCCACGCAGGCCAGCATTTCATGGGATGTATGTGTACGGATTGGTTCACAGGGAATATCATCATCATAACATTCCCAGAAACTAATATGTGGACCAATTTAGTCCTTTTCTAAATTCTTCTTTCTTAATATTCTTATCAGGTTTTCAATTAAACCTACATAAAATTCGTTCATCAAATTTTTGGTAGTAATTTCCTTCCCTCTACGTAGTTTTCAAGACCCTAAAAATTCCCCCCACCAGAATGCATTCCGATCCAGACGAAGAAGAGGATATTATGATGTATAAATCTTTCCTAAAGAGAACCGGGTTTTGGTATAACTTTGAATCCATTGGGGGGATCATGCTTATATATAGTGGGCCCATGTCTTTTCATTTACCGAAATTTATGGTGAAATGTACTCCATAGATTTCTCTCAGATTTTGCAGCTTCCACATACCAGTTTGTTCATGAAATCCATCGTTTGTGAAACATGTTTCACATTCCCTTAACTTAGAATTATTCACAGTTGTTCTCATCGAATGACCAACCATTGTATCAACAAACCAACCATTGAAAATATAAAACATAGGTTTGAACTGCAGCTCTACCGACTAATCCTAAATTTGGTTGAGTGAACATTAAATTTCCAACCTAAAATTATAATTCTTCACTTATGATGACCGTATAGTGTTTATCAGTATGCGGTGCCCTTAGCACATGAACCATCTATTTCATTGGCCATCGCTTCGTGGGCCAGTGTCTTATGGAGTGTTTCATGAACTATTGGTTCACGAGGAATGAATTTCGTGAACTAATTTCAGTGTTCAGTATGTGGATATTTGTTTTTCAGAATTACATTGAGTCCTTCATAAATATTTGGTATTTTTCCAAATAATTTTGTTAGATTGAACCTTTTGTACGGTCTTTTTAATGGAGGAAGGAGAGGACTCTTCCTCTTATCTCTATAGAAGTGATTAGGTGGATGGCTTCTATGGTTGATAATTTTGAAATCAACCTTAATTACTACATCATTACTCAAGAGGGTATTCTTAAATACATTATTTTACCAGATCTCATGGATGATATGCTATCTGTCCTGTTTCTGATTTACATATTTAGCCTCTTGGATGATGTTCCCTTGCCATTGGCCAATCACAATACACCGATTATTCACCTCGGGTAATCCCAAGGGAATGATTAGGGAAATATTTCCCCAAAGGGAGAACTTTTATTTGCTTTTACTCAAGAGAATGTGTAAAAACTAAAAGGCTCTATGTGAACTCAGATTAATCACTATCATCATAACAACCCTTTTAGGTTGGTCATCTGGGAATACATTTCCATGGTCAATTTTTCTCTATAGAATCCCCATGGAGGGTGGATCACCAAATGGGACTTGCGATACAGAAAATGATTTTCTGATAGGGGGGGGGGGCTTGAAATTCTGGGTGCATCATATTTTTATTGGAGTCCCTTGGCCAGTTGGATGGAGTAAACTTGTATCTGGAATCATGGGCTACCCAATTTTCAATCTATTCAACTGGTGAGATGTTTTCCGAACTGCTTAGATATTAGTGTTCAAGAACCAACACCTTTCACCTATTGCATGAAGAGGTGGGTATTAGTTTATGTGACATCCAACAACATGGATGGTTTCCCATTTTAGAAACATGTATGTAGAGTTTCTTCCAATGGCCAATTCTTGGGGGAATGTCGAACAAGTATCCTTGATGGTAAGGAATTTAATGGTCATGTCAGAGGGATTACTCAATCAAACCTTCCATGCTCATTCTATTATTTCATTCAGAGATTGGATCAGGATATTATTGATGGAGAATGGTCCTAGGCTGAGGGATCTTTGTAGCCTGACACAACCAACTCAACAATCACGGAAAATTATGGGCTCATACTGCACCACCTGGGGGTATGGAATTCAGTCAGGCATACCTCCTTGGCTTAAATTGGAATGTTTATTTTCTATTTTTTGACTACAAGAATCTTCTCCCCTCATGATTTTTATATATATCTTAGGGCTTGCACTAGGATGATGAAATTGACATTGGAAGAGGGAAAATCTATTAACATAGCCTTTCTTACCCTCTCTCGATCCTATGAATTGTTAGGATAAACACAGGAAGGGAAACCCCACATCGTCTTAATAGGCTATTTCAAATTTTTTGTATAACTGGATAGCAAAGCATTCCTCCTACATATTGTGAGAATTAATCATTCTGATTTCCACTCAGATCTTCTCAACATTTAAACAATTCATCCCCAATCATTTACTGTTGATGATGTAATCGTACTGTTAAGTGACATTTTATAGTTTACTTTCACACCTTACATGGCACCCCATACTTTCAAAATGGATAATGGAAGGGGATCTTGGAAAGGGAGTTCTTATATTATTGTTATTTGTGATGGATTTTTATCATCTCATATAGACAAGGTAACCATATGGGAAACCTACATCCCTTATAGGTTTTCCTAGAAATTTAGATGCCTTCAAAAGGACTCACCTCTCCTTATAACTCTTTTTAAGAGGGAGTCTCATCCCGTGATTCTTTCACCATTGTGGATGGACAAGAAATGGGAGGATGCTAATGTGGATGTATTCATTCCTCCAATTGTAGCCTCAAATTAAATTTAATTATAGTATGACCAATGTTGGGTGGCCAACTACCCTAATAGGGTGTTGATAAATATAGTTCAACGGGTTTAGAGACCATTTTATATTTTCAATATTTTCCCAACCCTGCCAGTTTAGCTATATGTTCCCATCTCTCTGGTGAGAATGTGTTTTACCCACCATCACATGAATTTGGAAGGAGATTCACCCACACAACCCATATATATGGAAAGTGACTTAGATCCCACATCCTTGGCTGCTCTGGTCTATTGTCCTTCTGAAGTTGGTCTGAGTGTGACATCACCTAGTGTTCTTAATGTTTCCACCACCCCCTCAATTAGTTCAGGAGGTTGAACCATCTATTGGGAGGGAATGTCCCCTTACATGGGTGACCTAGATCTGGGAACATATATCTACAATAAAGATTCTTCCTCACTACATACTAATTGTAGTGGATAGGGAACAAGACTCTGAGGCCATTATGATACATCGATCTATTAAAAAATGAGAATAAAATCAAATCCATAATTCTTTCACAAAAAATACAATAATAGAATATTCCAATGACGTAGATTAGTTTCGAAGAAAATTTATTGATCTGGGTTTTGGTGTATTTGATTGCCGACACATGCAACTTTTTGGGCACCAAGGGTTTATAGCTCGAGAGGATCTCGCTAATGGAGAAGGAGACCTTGATCAGTTTAACACTTTATACCACCAAGATCAGACTTTCCGAGATATAACTAATTATTTTCATCATCTGGAGGTTATGGAAGCTTTCTCTCATGAATAAATGATTTCCTAGAAGGTGGAAATATGCGAGTGTAAGGCTCGCATGACAAGACCAAAAGTGAAACTGATATAATCAAGTTCTAATTATGAGGTCGTAAAAAAGAATGGTAAAGACCTCTGAACTGTTATGAATAAATTATTCCAAATGGTTGGATCAAAAGCTAAAAAGAGTGTTTCTTTGGAACAAAACCTTGATATCCCTCATCAGGAAATTATCAACCTGTTGGAAAGAGAATGTCAGACGTCATTGTAATTCATCAGGCATCCCTACACCACCATTATTTTGACATTGTGGAGAGACTCCGGATTGTGGATGTCCCCCCTACTCTAACTTATTTTGATGAAATAGAAACATTTTACATTATAGTGTTCCTATTTTACCCTTTCTTACAATATAAATCATTTATGATCAACTACATTTTAAACAATAATGTCTTCCAGATATTTATTTGAATATGAATTTGATGCAAAGTGAATAAAAAATCTTTCCATATTTTATTCTTGTACGGAGTGGCTCAGTGGGCATAGTTTAAAACTTTCTAGGGTAACTGAAAAACCATAAAAATTTGTGACTTTTTCATTACCACCCTAATTTTTTCCTTAGCTCATTAGGGTGTGGGCCTATCAAGCATAACATGAATTTTGAATAGGACACCCCTTTTGGGGTTTTGAACTAACATTCTTGGCATCTCTTGATGGTTTTTCTTCTCTATTTTTTACATAAACAATATTTATTATAGGTTTAGATAAATGGAACTCAACTTTTTACTATGGTTCCCTTTGAGGGATTTAACCCTGGAGAGTGTTGTGTCAATTTTATTGGTATTATAGAGTCTTGAATTGGAAACTATAATTACTGATGTATTATGTCAAACATTTTGGACCATGACTTGTGGGAAAAGGACCCCAATTTCGGACTAATTAACTAATACTGTCCCAGTAACGTTTAGACATGGATGAGGGATTTTTCATGACCCTCATTTCTGATTTATGGATCTTGGAGATGATATAGGGAATGGAAGCCACGGAGCATACTAATATAGGAAAAGTCCTATCCCGAGGACAAATTATCCCTTCTATAACATGAATGTTTTGTGGGAAACATTTATAGAGTTGCCGAGGCATTATTCATATAGTCAAAAAAGGTGTCTGAAGGACACATCCCATCCATTTCTGATGGCCATGAAAATTATATAGATTTATCGATTTGTTTTTTTATGGAGGGATATAGTGGGTGGCCTATTAAGGGAACAATGTATGAAAGTATGGGGAAATTTATGTTGGTCCTAGTTTAAAAACCTCCCCCACATTAATTTGACTTCTACAATGGATGTATAGTGCATGGTGTAGTTTAACATCATATAACTGGGACTTTTTCTTTGAAAGATCTTCCAGTAATGTTCTATCACCTTTAGGAATGAGGGGGAAAATATGTAAACTATAATATGAGGGGGTGCGGGTCTGAAAAAAGATATTAGGGGATATGTAGACACCATATCGGAGTACGAAGATTGGAAAATACTCTATTGAGGAAAAATTTTCCTTTTCTTGATAGGCCATTTTTGTGGGAAACAAATACATAGTCACTAGGTCATTATGTACATTTCCAAAAAAAGGTGTCCCCAAGACACTATCTATCCATTTCCAATGTCCAAATATGGTTATGGGGACACATTACTTTCTATACATAGAGTATGATGCGTGGATATGGGTTCATGATCATGAAAAGGGGAACTTAAGGTTTAACTCTTACGGGAATACCAGGAAAAAGTGGAGGCATTTTAATCCTATCCATATGAGTTGTTTTCTTATGTAGGTATGGACCTTGAACCGGAAGGGATGCGACACTTTTTTCTCATAGATGGATCTGAAATATGAGATTTTGATGTCACTACGTATCCTATGATGACAAGAATAATGTTGTGCACAGTTCTTTTAAGGCTCATTCCTATACGGATCTGATTCCTGCATATGGATGGGGCATCATTGTTTTATATATGGATTCAATAATAAGTAGGGGAATGTGTTTAACTTTCCATTGTAGACTCATTTATTACATAAGGTCATGAAATGAAATACCTTTTGACGTGACTTGGCCTAAGGGTGAATATCAGGAATTGAGTATCGCGCAGTTTAAACATCATGCGATTAGGACGTTGGTGTAGAATCCATGAGTAACTAGAGGGAAATCGATCTGGGTTGTTCTGAAATGTCTAGTAAATGAGTAAGAATTAAATTTTACACCATGGTTTTTAGGGTTGTTGGATCATGAAGAAGGACATGGGTCTTAGAATATATTAGGTGAATGAAAAGAGAAGAAGCCTCTCCTAGGGATGAATTTTCCTTTAGTTGATTGTCCATTTTTGTGTGAAACATATGAAGATCTGCTGGGGAATTGTATTCATACACAAGGAATGATTTCCATAGGAAACTGGCTAATTATTTCAAATGGTCATGGATGATTATGAAGATCGCATATCATTCTAAGAATAGAGTTTGACACATGGAATATGTGTGCCTAGATATATTAGAAGCATTCAGGCTATGATTTACTCATAGAATTGGGAACTACCACACATATATCTAACTCATATGTGGGGTGATGAATTTTGATTCCCTTAGGGGGGATGGGCCTAGGTTTGGATATCCTAGAACCCTGAGATTAGACACCCTAACTGGGTCTGATTCATAGGCAGGGGAAGGGAATTTTTACTATGTTTGGGGTAACTTGCAGGTTAATGTCATATAGTTTGGGCTTTATTTTTCCCAATATAGTGGGGAAAAAACTAATATGTCCTTCAAGGTCCTTCTAGTAGAGTAATTCATTGTAGACTGATTCTCACTTGCCCTATGGGGGAGTCCCCTACTAAAATTCCTAAGCCCATAAGAGCTATGCTTGGTGTGACAAACAAGGTGAAGAAAGGGTTTCAATGAATCACCTAAGTATGTAATGAGAAACGAAAATAAATTTTTTGGGTTATGCATTTTAACATCATGCAGTGAGGATGTTGGTGAATCAATGTCAATGAGCTAGCTGTTGTGGGTTCTTGAAATTTTATGTCTTGTAGAAATGGCATTGACAACATAGTTTAATTTTCATGTTATAGGGATGAAATATCAATGTGATCATGTGTAATTATATGATAATTATTTCAGGGTTTTCCTGGTAGGCCCAGACATGACTTGGGGAAGAAGGGTCAAACCATTATTTTAGGAGCCCCCAAGTCAGGAAGAATGATGTGAGGCTAAGAAGCTAATAGGCATACAGAAGTAAGACCAACCTCTCTTGAAGATTAATTTTTATTTGGTTGACATGCCATTTTTTTGGGAAACATATGACAAGCTTCAGGGGAATTTATTTCATAGTCAAACAATGGCGTCTGCAAGAAACTGGCCATCCATTTTCGATAGATGTGGGTTATTATGGTGACCTGAAAATTTTGGGGGCATGGAGTTCAATGGATGAAAAAGGGATGTCATGGTACGTGATAAATATATAGACCATTATTAGTTATAAGTTACAAGATCCACTACATTGATCCGAGTCATATTTAAAGTGAGTCATGGTCTTTTGACACTTTTTTGGTTGTAAGTGTCCATATTCTTAATGCCCTGCATCTATTTTCATTTCACATGATAGTGTTTGGGGGGATTATTTTATTCTATGGTGTTGGAAATTGGATTTCTGGCCTGAGCGTCTCTATGTATAACATTATACCTAGAATTAAGCCACACGTAGTTTTGGGGATAACTTATAGTTTATTGTCGTGTGATTAGGACATATTTGGACATGCAATTTAATAACATGTAACTAGGACTAGTAGCGAACCAATGTTAAAAGGATGAGAAGAATGAAGTGTTATGATTGAACCTCATGGAGATTTCCTACAAACCCATGTTCATTGATAATAAATTCCCACATAGTTCAAAAGAACACGTTCCCTTTTACTGTCTATCCCATGAACATGAAAGGATCATTTTTTTTGAATGGAGGTAAGAGCAAGATAACAGATCAGTTCATCACTATGTATCTTGCGAGGGTAGGAATCAAGCCATGCGTAGTTCATGGAAACTCTATTTGACAGTCTGAATAGTGCATAAAGAGGGTGTAATTTTTTTCATGTGGTGGATCGACCAAGACTTAGGGTCAAGGTGTCTATACGTATCCTATGAGGACAAGACTCAGGTTGTGCATAGTTCTTTTAGGAAATTCCCTACATATGTCTGATCCATATGCAGGGAAGAGGTCATTTTTGTTTAAGGTGGTGGCTAGACTAGGGCAAAAAATCTAGGCATCACTACATATACTATTAGAGTATGGATCAAGCCACACATAGATCTTAGGGTACCCTATAGGTTTATGTCCAACGATAAGGACGTTAGATAGTAGTGAGTTAGTAGGCATGTGAGGAATCATTTTCCAAGACTCATAATCCCATGTGAATAGTACTCAGTGTGGGAAATAGGGACTGGAATGTGATTACTCTTCCACACAAGGAGATCATGAAGTATGATGAGGGAATATTCATGAAAAACATTACCGCATCCAGGCCTACATTTGAAGATCCTAGTGCTGCTTATGTATCCCATGAGGGCAATAATTAACCCATATGTGGCTCTTATGTCAGAACTCTCTCCATAGGCCAAACCTTTGCACATTTAAAGTAGGAAAATATGTTTTTGGGTGACATCTAGACTAGGACGAAGAATCTGAGCATCACTATGTATCTCTTAGGGACATGAATCAAGAAACACATAGTTCTAGAGCTTCCTCCCTGTATAGGTTTGGATTATACACATAGAGGGGGAATTTTTAAGATTGTTTTCAATGGGCCAATAGTGTACCTATATCATCTATTTTTCTAGTGGGAAACATTTACCACCATTCTTATTCTCATTTGAGCTATGCTCAGTGTGAGAAATATGAAATAGCCAGGGTCTCATATCGTGATGCAGAGGTAGCTGAGAGTACAATAGAGGTATCTTGTTACCTTGTGATTGATGGCCCAAGATATAGGATCATGGAATATCTACACATCCCATAGGTAGATGGGAATCAATCCATATGCAGTTCTTAAGATAATATGTTCCTTGTACCAATACAACTTGTGAAAAAGAAAGGGGGGTCATTTTTTTATGGCGACTGGACCAGGTTGAAACATCCAAGTCTCCCTGTGCATCCCATCAGAAAATGGGAATCAAGATACACATAGTTATATAGAACGATGTGGTAGATGATTGATGCCAGAGGCAACGTCCCATTTGGTGAGAACATTTTTGGGGCCCTTCCTTTTATTGTCATGTTGTAAGGACGAAGACGCTGAGCAGTTTAATGCCATGAAGCATGGAAGACTTCACCATGGAATTTATTTTATTTCAATTAGGGGGTCTTCTATATAGTTTAACATCACGTGGTAAGGTCTTATTTATCCATGAAGATTAATTTCATGTGATTAGGACTCATGGATTTCTTTGTTCAAGCCTGACTTATATGCAAGGAGAGGGGCATTGATTATTTTGACAAGTGGATAAACTAGGATATAGAATTCAAGCATCACTATATATCCCATTAGAGAATGGGAATCAATCCATATGTATTTCTTAGACTATATCCCTATACAGGTTTTCCTCTTACATATAAAGGGTGTGCATTTTTATCTTTCCCTCACATAGATTTGACTAATGTGAGGAAAATCAATATACACGACAAAATTATCACCATTCAATTTAACATCTTATAGTAAAGGAGAATATTCTTAGTAGTTTAGCATCATTCAACATAAAAGACATGTCTACATGTAGTTTAACATCTTGTAACAAAGAAGAGGATTTTAAGAAGTTCAACTTCATGCAGTATGGATGACTTCATCATTTTTTTCATGCAATTCGGTTTTATTCCATATAGTTTAACATCTTGTGGAATGAATGTATATGATATTATTTTTCTACCTGAAATATTTCTTCATAACCAATTCATTGGTGGGAGTTGTGGTGAGATTTCATTTCATTGGAATCAAGGAATGAGCTCCTTCAGAGTAAAATTTGTGTGTAACATACAATCCTTCATATTTTGTCACTAAATTTAGAGGCTTCTTACAATGTATAATTGGGGTTCTAAGGACCAAAATTATTTCTCCTTCAAGAAAATAATAGAGGCAAACCTTTCTATTAAGTCTCAGACAATCTTATTTTGGTAGACTTTGAAATAGTGATAAGTGTGCTATCTTTTCCCATCCAATCGATCCATCTCATCAAACTATTTTTGGGATTTCTTATATGAAGATAGTTGATCACATATAGCGATGCAGATCG
Source organism: Viscum album (assembly GCA_963277665.1). Classification (NCBI taxonomy): domain Eukaryota; kingdom Viridiplantae; phylum Streptophyta; class Magnoliopsida; order Santalales; family Viscaceae; genus Viscum; species Viscum album. The sequence goes on along the minus strand of OY728119.1, from coordinate 1,002,588,693 downwards.
ATGGAAGTTGAATTTCAAGGGAAAAACTACCTATGTATCATATACTAACGAGTACGTGGTCTCTTGAGTGGCGGTGCAGGTTATGGTCTGATAATCCCATAGATAATGGATGAGATTGTCCTACCATGATTTCTTATGATTTTTTACCATATTATGATGTATGTTGGATAGGGTCTTATTGAAATCCTATATATATCTTCTTGTCACCACATGGTAGTGGGATGAATAGTTGGATTTGACACAATACTATTGCTAGAGTTTGTCCAACCTAGAAGAGTAGAAATTGGTGCCGTTGTTTGTCAGTATTATGTGAGGGACACCAAAGGTGGCGATGATACTAGATTTCATAAAGTTGTTAATGATTTTCACTCTGATGTATTTAAGGGGTGCAAGTTATGCCCATTTGTAAAAGAAGTCAGTTTCTTTGAGAATAATACGGAATTCTCTGGCCGTCGTGGGATGATATGGTCCCACGATGTCCATTCCCCATATGAAAAATGGCCGAGAGTACTTAGCTATACGAAGTAACTCAATGGGTTGATGGATGAAATTGGCACGGACTTGGATGGAATGTCACTTTTTGGTGAAATTGGAATAATCATGCATCATGGTGGGTAAATAATATCCCAGAATTTGAATTTTATAAAAGAGTTTTGATGTTGATTGGTGTGCTCCCCACGTTCTATCAAGAATTTCTTTAATAACGACAATGGTCTCTTCTCCATCAATTCAACTGAGAAGGATTCCATCAAGGCCTAACTTATAAAAGACCTTTTTCCATTTTTCCATCATATAGATTTAAATTGACATCTTATATTTGGATCTTTTCTCTTATATCCCTATATGGTGGATGTTCCCCCTTTCGAAGATAGTACACAATGGGGGCCATCCAATCAGTGGTATGATCGTACGACTTAGTTGTGGGACTGATCTCATTGATTTCTTCCATATTTGCATGAACATATTATAAAAACATTCGGCAATGGGAATACTGATGACTGTTTCCTTCTGATCTAGATCAATCAGAGTTGTGGCTACTTTTTCAAATGCAGCATCTTGCACATTCTGCGAATGAGGGACATAATCCAGTGCTGACTCTGATTGAAATTATTCCATTTATTCTCAAACATGGTTCATCAAAGGGACCATCTTATCTTTTTTCATAGAATAGTCACCATTGAATTTTTTAATGACCAGTTATGAATTATTTTTTATCTTTTTGTTTTTAGCAGGATCTTGGAGTTCTAGTTCTAGGATTTCTATGAGGCCCTAATATTCTTCTACATTGTTTTTGCACCCCTCTGACAATAGGAAAGAATAAAGTAAGACTTCATTTTCTAGGTACACAAGCAGGAATCCCAAACCCAGTTTTTTAAAAATGGGGTCTTCCATTATTTTTCTTATCTGAATTTTGAAGACCCTATAGAAATGCATTTCCCATATCTAGGGACCCTCTTGAATAGAGAAAACCTCTTCATCAGTTAATTCGGCATCCGGTAGAGTCACTTCTGTTGAGGGTTTCTCTACTATAAAGTCTACTAATTATTAAACTTTGATAGATTTTTGGGGTATGAACTTCATGTAAAACTGTTGTAGGATAACATTCCTCCATGATATACATCAATTCAACATTGGATGGATGATAATGTACTTGATAAGGTTACTACAACAGACTAAGTTGACCTCGTGTTGCTGCAGTTAATTCCTCTACATCTGAACCGCACAGATTATGCCCAAGAAGCTTTTCTCAATATTTTAATACCATGTTTCAACATCAATCATGCTTTGGATGAGATAATAAAGGCTATTCTCACAGATGGAATCATTCTTTTGTGTGATAAATGATCCTAGGGATCACTCTAGGGCAGTTGTGTATAGAATGAGTGGTCTTCTATCGATAGGTGGAATCATTACTGGTTGACTCAAGAGATATTTCATGATATTGTCAAATTATTCAAGACAATAAAATTTCTATTAATATTTAACCCCTTTATTCATCATCTTGATGAAGGGAAAACATTTTCTTGCAAGGTTGGATATGAAGCACCAAATGTAAGCCAGGTGTCCTTGGAATTCTCTCAACTCAGTGAGGTTTCAAGGTGGTGAAATTACAAGGACTTCCTTTTTCTTATTAGTGTCGACTTTGATGTCATGGTGGCATACAACTCATCTAAAGAAAGTTTCTGAGGTGACACCAAAATCACATTTTAGTTGGCTAATTTTTAGACTGTGATGTCGTAGTTTACTAAAGATGGTTTCAAGATCTACCAGATGGTCCGAGAATATTTATAATTTAACCACAATATCATCAACACAACATTCAAATAACATTCCTATGAAGGGTTTGGAAATGTGTTACATGGAGGGATGATATGTGACACTGAAAATCTTCAATAAAAGGTCATTACCTTGTATATAAATACCCCATCTTTGGCAATAAAAGTGGTGGATTCTTCATCTTCTTAGGCCATTCAGATCAGTTGTACCTTGAATAACAATCCATGAATGATAGAGCCTCATATATAGCAATTTCATTGATAAAAAATTTTGCGATTGAGTCCAGGAAATCATGTTTTTGGCAGTGCCAGTTATGTTCCTTAAAATTGATGCAAACCTTGATATTCCCATTCTTCTTCTTGATTGAGACATTTTATTCAATCCATATAGGTTATTGGATCTCCCAAATGAAGTTAGATATGATGAGCTTATTGACTTCCGCAACTATTTTGGCAACTTGGGTTGGGTGTGTCCCTATAGAAGATTTATTGTAACCATGGTGGTCCTCTAGTAGGACATGTTGGTGGGTGGACACCTTTGGATCGAGACCTAGAATTTATATATAATTACAAGTATAAAATTCTCAATTTTTCCTCAGGAAAGAGGCATATACCTCTAACTCACTGGAAGGCATGGTCACAATAACTAAAGTGGTTCATGGGTCCTCTTCTGTGAAGAAGACAACTATGTGGAATTTAGAAGGATTGATATATTCCTAGTTGACATCAGTGGATGATACTTCATCTTCAAACTCTTGGGGAGTCATCAAGGCTTTTTTGAGAGCTTCTTTGAGATATTTTGATAGATTCAATACATCTAAGATTGAAGTCTTGAATGGAACTAGGAAAAATTAATTCAAAATGTCATATTTATGGTCTAAATGCTGACACATTCCTATATGGGAATACTCTTTCATAGGTACTTTAGGGACTTGATCATTAGAGGAATATGACTTGGCCCATGGGTTGGGAGCCATAGGATCTTCCATCCCTTGTGGTTTTGGAAAAGAATGTAGGTATACATTCTGAAGAAAACTAGTCATTTTTTCTAATCTGATGGATACTCCAAGATGATCGGGCTAGGATGGCTTCCTATCAGGGTTGAATATTTTTCTTGTCACTGTTGGATTCATTGGAGGGTCCTTCCAGGGGTTTTTTCAATACTAACAGTTTGAGCAGGGGTGTGTTCATAAGGTTGACTTATTCCATGGATATGAATCCTTTGATATACCTAGTTCATTATTTTTCTTCCTTCATCAACCCAATTGGGTGTGGGTAATTCTGGTTGACAACCATATTCAACCTTACAGAAGGGGTCAATTAATTGGATAAGATTTATTGGGACCAAAATATGCACCTCTTCGGATGATTACATTGCCTTATAATCTGCCCCTGATGGTTCCACTTCATGGGGTGGTTCCCATGTCTTCAAATTCGATGGAATGAAATCTAAAAATGTCAAATCCAACTTTGGATATGGTGTGAGTTCATCTCCCTACACTCTCTTTCTACCTTGATGATCATATAGCTTTCTGAAAGACTATCCCTAGGAGAATTATGGAGCTGAGGATGAAAACTATGTTTCATTAGGAGTAGTTAGAGGCACAATTGGTAGCATTAACTATTTCTAGAGTATTACATGAGATTGGATGACTATTTTCAGATTCATCCATCGATCAAACTTTTGATCCTCTTTGTTAACAACTTTTTACCAATCCTCTTCTTTATCTAGATCAGTGGAGGAAACATATAGCTCATGTTGTAGCGATGGTCCTGTCTTGAGTTTAATGGAATCTGCCCTCTTTTTTTGAAAGATCATGAAGAAAAACCACTCCTAGATGTTGTGTCCCAATATCTAGTTTAAGGTAGAATAGTCTGGCATGTCACCCCGACTTAATCATCATCCCACTTCAGCTCTAGTAGCTGAAACATGTTGCAATTCATGGAAGTTATGAGGTTTCCACAGACTTGGTCATCCAGGAATGAATACACTTTATTTATTTTTGTAACACCCTAACCCTAGTTACCCATATCTAGTGCATTATTTTAATATATTGGTGTGATTACCAGGAATCAATTCCCAAAGGACCGATCAATTTAGCAGTCTTGGAAAATAGATTAAATACATGAACGTTACATTACACATTCTAACATAAAAACTGCACAAATAATATTTTGATAATTCCATCATACGCCTATCTTAAACCTACATAACAATCATTATACAGTTCTTAGAATCATTGGAAAATAAAACATAAGAAAGGGGTGAGATCAGATGCTCAGTAAGGGAAAATAATTCTGCAGAAGCTATAAAAATTTAGGGAAAGATGTATAATAAAAACATCAGACTTTTAAATAAAAACATGAATGTAATATGAAAAAAATCAAACATTACTATTTAAACATGCACATGGATATTCTACTAGTATAATAATCACATGTAATAACTAATTTTATAATGAGGTAATGCATAATGCTAGACATAATAACTACTATTTCAAGGCTTTGTGCCAAGACAATTCAGTAATATTTTGTCAAGGCCTTGTGACAAGACACTAGTTTGTCTCATGAGATCTATAGATGCATCCGGGGGATATAGCGGGCTTGACTTGTCACTTACTAAGTCCAATGCATTCCTCTTATGAAAAGGGTGAAACATAACATAAACATTCTTATTAAAACTAGTAAACAAAATGACAATAGTTTAACCATAAACCATGAATGGTATAAAAATAGCACATCCATAGTCAAAAAAATCATAACACATTCAATACAATATATAATATTGAATTATAATGAATTAACTGCAATAAAGAATAATATACAGTAAAGGATGTTGACATAGTTTAAAATGATCAATAAAACTCTTTTAGAGAAATATCCATTTTCATGAAATCATCTAAAAGTCACATAATTTATAAATGAAGAGATTTAAAATGGATTTTTGAATCAAAGTGTCCCATACCAATTTCAAACTTTTTAAAGGAAATAACATTTTAAAACAATCATTTTCATATAAATATATCCTTAAAATCATTTTGAAGGAATTAACATTAAATAAATGGATTTAGAAAAATAAATATCTACAACATTTAAAATAATGATATAGTTAACGATTCCCTTCCATAAAACCCTAATATATTCCTTTTTAAAACATTTTTATGAAACATGGACATGGTTGAAATATATTTCACAGTAAATACTTACCTATAAACAATCTAGGATAATAATGAAATTTATGACTTAACCCTTACCTTTGATCTGATACACTACGTATGTTTCTGAAACTCATGTATAATGTTTTTAAACATATTATTAACTTATATCAGAATCATTATAATATTTATGATATCATATTTGATTCTTTTAAAACTTTTTATAACCCATTTATTAACAATTCGAAGTTAATGTAACATTTCGGGTAATATCGCTTGGTTTATCGTACATGTTTTTACCAGATATTCTTGATCATATTAATTAGATCACGATTTACTTACATCCAGAATGTATAATATGATTTATATATAATATATATTCATAATATAAATATATAAAACATATAGATATATAATATGGAATAAACCATTCATGGTGATGATAGGTTGTACGTACGCATGAATGCTATTTCAATTTTCATATCATATTGAATGGAATTAAGTGAATGAACTATATGTAAATAAATAAATATATTTTATAGTATAATTATTATGTAATATTTTAGATACTTATTAGTAATATATATTTTTATAATCATCCTTGAATGGTGAATGTGGATTTGAATCTCATCACATCATGGAGACAGAAATTCATACGTACGCACGAGCGACTATATCGTTACCTTAATGATTAAAAGGTGTTTAATTGGATGGTAAATTAATTATATAGAAACATTATCATGTATTTTCATTATTTATGTACATAATACTCATCATTATATCCATCCAAATAATTGTGTTTTGAAGGAAAAATTACACCACGGAGTGGAGACGGTAAGTCGTACCTAAACACGCATGGTGACATTGTCATTCATAGGATGGATTGAATATTGAATATGGTTGTCCCGTATTTATAATAACATCTCAGAATGTAGAAGTTACTAGAGTTATTTTTTTATGTTTGGAAGAAACAAATAAATAGGAAGTAAAATAAGAAAAGAACTTTGAAAGAAGGGATAAAACAATTACTTCTTCTTTTGGTGTCTACATTTGATTTTCACAAAAGGAATCCTTAGGATGGCTTTCTACCAGAATTTGTTTCTCTAATATTATGTTAGGTATGTTGGGAGGAGTTTTGGGTAGGTTTTTTCTGAGACAAAGGGCATTGGAGCTTTGAATTAAAAGGAAGGGATGTTCCCTTTTTATAAGATAGTTGAGTGGCACTTTAGAAAAAACGTGAAATATTAATTTATTATGAAATTATTTTCGGTTTTGAATAACACCAAATAGAGATATTTCGAAGATAAGATAAGTATGGGTCGAAATATATTCACCCAATAGGTTTTAGACATGTTTAGGTTATAAAATTATCCTTATCATTTAGATTTAACCCTTTGAAATATAAGCTAACTTTTACCATGTGCTCTTGTTTTTTATTCTAAATTGTTAATATCATTTCTATAAAATTACTAGAGAACATAAATTGGATAATTAATGACATTTCTATTAATATTAAAATTATCTTGCATGACTATTTATTTTCAGGATTTTAATATCATTTAATAAAATAGTATTTGTTATAAAAAACTCATTTTTGTCAATTTTGACACTATTTAAAAATTGATTTTTGTTAAAGTCATAAAAACCTGAATAAAACAAAAAAAGATATTAAATTATACATAATATGTCAATTTAGTTCAGATAAATTTTTGATGACTTCAAAACCTTCAAATTATATTTATTTGTATATTTATAATATCATTTATTTTATTTCATCATTAATAAGTAAAATACTTCATCATAATTGTGTCATAAATAAATTTTCTTATTTAATATCTAAAAATTAACAATAAAATACTATGATGTAGGAAATATTTTTACCTTTATAATGAATTTTAAATGATAAATTTATCTTATGTATAACCTTATATTTCAAATGGTTTAGTTATTAAAATTTGAAATTAACACTTTTAAATCTTCTTTAAATAAAATATAATAAATGTCTTAATCGAACCCAAGTGGATGAAATAGGATCAAAATGTATTCCTAAGGTTGATTTTGGTCTAAAAACACTTATTCAATAGAATTAGGGGATGTTTTGGGGTAATTTTATATTATTTTAATATTATTTTTACCTTTAATTTCACTATTTACCATTAATCGCAGTAAATAAAATTTCAAAGTTTATATTAACAAAAAATTATTTTCATCCGATTGAAACATATTTTACATAATGATGAAAAACTTGTTGGTCAGATTTTTGAAATTCAATTCATAGAAGTGATAAAATTACTTTTTATACAAATTTGTGAATGTTCCTAGAAGCTGGGTAAAAGTCGTTAAAAAGTTCGATAAAATTTTATATATCTAATATTATTATAAATTGAATCTAATGAAAATAATTGGAATAATATATGTATTACATATATATATTTTACTTTAAGAAAAATTATAATTAAAAATAATTATTTAAATGAAAATGTATGTTTTTATATATTATGTAGTATTTTTCGCTATTCAAAAAGAATTGAATGTTTTCAGAAAAATACTAAAAATTCACCCTAAGCTATTTTTGGAATTATGAATTCAAAAAATAAGTCTATTTTATGACATTAAATTTTTAGGAGTGTCTAATATTAATTTTATTATTGTTAAAAAAGGACATAAAAGGCAGTTCTTTTAAGAAAATAGTTTTTCAAAATATATAACTATTTTAACAAAACATAAATGTTTCATTCAAAATATTTTTTTATTTAAGTGAAATGTTTAATATTTATTTTTTAATATTCATATTAAAAAATAAATATATCATTTAAATAATTATAATACAAATGAGTTTTTTCTTAAAAACTCAATCTTGTCTATAATGCAAGCTAAGTTAGTGTTGCGTGAAATATAAGCTATTAAATTACATTAAAGAGATAACATACTATTTAATCATGGGGTATTACATTATTTCTCCTATAATAAATATTTTCCTCTCTATTTGATATACATCTTCAAAAAAAAAGGTTTAAAAAAGAATATACCTTTGAGGAAAACTCACATCGAAAATAGGGTAAATAAAATTTATTCGTAAAAAGAGGGAAAGGGAAATGGAAAAGTAACAACCAAATTAGGATTTATAATAAGAGAACATTCTTGTAAATTAGGGAAAATATTTGGAGGAAAAACACAAATATTTATCGGGAGTGATTGAAGTCATCAATCACAAAAAATTGAACAATAAATGTTAAATTAGGGTCATGAAAGCCATAAATTGATGGTGATTTAAAATATAATCGGTTCAATAAATAATAAGGTATTAGGATAACAGATTTTTTTATACACTATTTTTTGAAGAGGAGGGATTAATTTACAATCAAGATAAGAAATCAAGAAGACATACATTATTAACCATAATAATAATAATACCATCATTTGGTTGTGCTTCTAAATATTTTTACTTCAACCTTTACATGAAGAAATGAATGTTGAAAAATGATTTTTACGCTAGAAGTGCATTTTATAAATCATACGGTCCATACATATTCTTTTAATCCTATAAATTTTTACTTAAAACTAAAATCTTATGTTAAAGTATCCAATAAATCGTACATTAACCTCAAACGAAATATCAAGTGTACAAATTACTCCTTTCCTACATTAAGACTTATCCAAGATACATCTATCCAAACTCATAGTCCAAAAATTTATAAGGGAGGTAAACATAATGAAGATCTTTTTTTCCACATAATTACATGTGAATACCTTCATCATATAATCTCTTAAAACATGGTAACACACTAAATTAACATCAATCCTTATTGAATAAATCCATTCACCCTTTTTCATTATTGAATACCGACTATAGTCGTTATATCCAAAAATGATTTAATATCCAATAATGATGGATTAGGAAAACAATTAATTTGTTCGAAGGTAGCCAATAATTTCCAATATAATTTACCCAAATCAATAATCTCTTATTCCAAAATCACTACCTTAGTACCAGGACCATTTTGAGGTTTACCTTTCCTTCAACCATGTATTATCGAAAACGTTTAACATGTTATTGAGTCACATTCCTTAGTACCATACAATCTCCAATCCCTAATGAAATAGTATTTTAGTACAATCCTTATTTATTTACATAATTCATATAATAAGTTCATCATTTATACAACACTAAAATGAAATAATTTTTCTATCCAGAAACACAAATTAATTAATTAGTCCGCGTCGCCTGTCGAAATAGATTATGCTTGACCTTAATCCCTTTGATTCTTATGAGATATATTTCTTTGACGCTTAGGAGGTTTTTTTTCTTAATGACCCATTTCACAAGAGTTGAGACACTAAATATTAGTCCATTATTTTTTCTCATTCCATTGTTTTTCCTAATGACCCATTTCTCCACACTTATAACAAACACCTTGTCCTTTAAAGAACTTCCCAGGGTGGTTCTTTCCACAGTTATCACATATGGGAAAATCCTTATTTCACTTCTTCAATTTATCCATATTTCTCTATTCCATCCTCTTCTTCAATGGATTCTCTTCAAAGCCATAGGAATCAGAGAATTTTATACATAGCTTATTAACACATGATACTATTTTCTCATATGATTATAATACATGGCAGGCTATTTCCCATTGAAATATTTTCTTAAGATTATGAAATAGATGATCCTTCATAATCTTTGGAAAAAGAGCATTTGTGGGGTTGTTATTCCTTCAACTAGGATCCATTTCTAAATAATTTCATACACTATATTAAGTTATGAATTATAATGTATGATTTTACACTAGTAAAACAATTAACATAAATTGAAATAAAATTCTGCACATCTAATCTCATAAAAACAAATATGATTCCTTTAGGGACATATTTTCTCACAAATCATTTATAATGGTTTGTAAAGAAGATATGGATTATCTTAGGAATTTTCCCCAGGAGTGTCAAAAAAGGTGCACATTAAGGCCCATTTTCATTAACCAGGTTACCCTGAGTCATGTTCAGAAGAACTTGTTAGAGTATTCACCCCAATGTACATCTATTCCAGAACCTCAATCACTTATAGTATATATATAGGGATGTATTTTCTAGGAATACCCAAATAAGCTATATTTTAAAATTCTAGGATTCTATTCAATACTTATCCTCAAATTCTATCTTAGTGTTATGATCCCTAATGTTAGTTTTCTAAATCTCTTTCCTAGGTTGTTGCTAAACTTTATATGATACCAACTATAACACCCTGACCGAAGTTACACAGAGTTGGTATATTATTTTAATACAATGGAATGATTAAAAGGAATCTTGTCCTAAAGGACTGATCAATTTAGCAGTCTTAGAAAATAGATTATACACATTAATATTACATTAAAATTTCTAACCTAAAACACAACATAAAGAATCCTTTTAGGATTCTATTATTCTCCTAGATTAACTGAGCATAGAAATCATAATACACACCTTTGAATACAGGGAAAATAAAACATAATAAAGGGATGATCTTAGATGCTTAGTAAGGGTAAATAATTCATAGGAAGCTATAAACATTTATTGCAGGATGTATAATAAAATAAAAAAGCCTTTTAAACATAAAATAGAATAAAATATGAAAAAAATAAATCAATAATTACTATATAAACATGCACATAGATATTCTACTAGTCTAATAATGACATGTAATAACTAATTTCATAATGAGGGAATGCATAATTCCTTAAAAAATAAATACTATGTCAAGGCATTGTGCCAAGAAAATTCACAAATATTCTGTCAAGGCCTTCTTCTAGGAAACTAGTTTGTCTCATGAGATCTACTAATTCATAAAGGGGCTATATAGGGCCCCACCTATCGCTTACTATTCCAATACATTAATATTATGGAAAGGGTTAAACACAACATAAACATTCATATTAAAACTAGCATATGAAATGTCAATAATGTAACCATAATCCGTGAATGGTATAAAAATATTACATTCACAGTCAAACATATCATAACACATTAAATACAATATGTAATATAGTATTATAATAGATCAACTGAAATCAAGAATAATATTCTGCAAAGGATGTTGATATTGTTTAAAATGATCAGTAAAACTCTTTTTGAGAAATATCCCTTTTTAATGAAATTAATTAAATGTCATAAAATTTATACAGGAAGTAATTTAAAAGATATTTTTGAATCAAAGTGTCCCATACCACTTTGAAACTTCTTTAAAAAATTAACATTTTAAAATAATCATGTCCATATAAATAAATCCTTCAAATCATTTTGAAAGCATGGACATTAATTAAATAGATTGAGAAAAATAAATCTTTAAAAATCTAAATTGAGGATCTAGTTAAATATTACCTTCCATAAAACCATAATAAATTACTTCTTAAAACATTTTTATGAAACATGGACATGGATGATAAATATGTCCCAGAAAATACATACATATAAAAAATGCTAGATAATAATGAGATTGATAAATCAACCCTTACCTTAGATCCCATACTCTCTGTATGTGTCTGAATCTCCTTTATAATGAATTTAAACATATTATTAACTTATATCAGAATCATAATAATATTTATGATATCATATATGATTCTTTAATAACATTATATTACCATTTATTAACAATTCCATGTTAATGCAACATTTTGGGTAATATCACTTTGTTTATCGTACGTGTTTTGACCTGGTATTCTTGATCATATTAATTAGATCATGATTTACTTACATACAGAATGTATAATATTATTTATATATTATTTATATTCATAATATAAATATATATAATATATTTATATATAAAATGTAATACACCGTTCATGGAGATGTTATGCCTTACGTACACATTAACGTTGTTTCGGTGTTCATATTGTATTGAATGGAAGTCAGTGAATGAAATATATGTAAATAAATAAATAAATTTTGTAGTAGAATTATTATGTTATAATTTACATACTTATTAGTAATATATATTTTTATAATTATCCTTGAATGGTGAACGCGGATATGAATCTCATCACGTCGTGGAGAGGGTAATTCGTACGTACGCATGAGCGATGATATCATTATATTAATGATTAAAAAGAGTGTAATAGGATGTTATATTAATTATATAGATACATTATTATATTGTTTTCATTATGTATATAAATAACAATCATCAGTATATCCATTCAAATAACATAGTGTTGAATAAAAAATTACACCACATTGTGGAGACGGTAAGTCGTACGTACACATGCATTGTGAATTTGTACTTAATAGGGTGGGTAGAATAAAGAATATAGTTGTACCATATTTATAAAATCTTCTAATAATGTATAAGTTATGGGATTTATTATTTTCGTATGGAAACAACAGAGAAACAGGAAGTAAAAGAAGAAAAGAACTTTGAAAGAAGGGATAATACGATTATATCTTCTTCGACTGTCTCTTTTTGATTTGTAAAAAAGGACTCCATATGTTTTCTTTATACCCAAATTTTTTCTTCTATGATACATTTAGGGAATTTTTGAGGATATTTGGGTAGATTAAATCCAAGAGAAATGGAATTGTATGTGTGAATTAAAAGAAAGGGAGGTGTGGTTTGTATAAGAGAGGTGATATGCACTTTATGAAATGATGGAAATATTAATTTATTATAATTTCTTTTGGTTTATAATAAATCCATATTGATTTATTTATATGATAAGATGAGTAGGGATCTAACTACTCTCAACTAATAGGTTTCAGACATGTTTAGGTCATAAATATATCCTCATTTTTAGATTAAACCCTTTGTAAAATAAGTTAACTCTTACCACGTCCTCTTGTATTTTTTTACTAAATGGTAAATATATTTAATATAAAAGGCCAAGATAACCTATAGTGGATCATTTATGACATTTTTATCACTATAGTAGTTATTTTTCTGAACTATAGTTTTTTTAGGATTTTTATGTCATTTAATAAAATAGTATTTGTTGGGGTATTTTGGAAGATGGCGAGCAGCGCGGAACGCTCCCCGACTCCTCGAAATGTTGATTAGGGTTTGCATCCACCATATTCGACATAAATGACAGAATTTCTTGCACAAGGGAATTTCGATTCTCATAAACTCCAGGCAGCATCAGTGCTCATGAATCGAAAAACTTAGGATACGAATCGAAATGAGGTCAGTTCTCATAACCACAACTTTTCTTCCTTCAAAGGTTCGAATGCCTATATTTGTCGGAAAGGTATAGTAGCTCACGTCAAAGATGATACAGATCTATTATCAGAAAGACTAGAGACAGGAGCACATTCTATCATTTCCAGACTCATCTTGCCGAGAGGCTCTGCGCCATGGAAGCTAGAGCTTCTAATACAACGCTTGACAGATGTCTAGGGTTTCAACTCCTGGAAATGTGTCTCTTTAGGGAAAGGGTTCTACCACATATTATTTCCATCCGAATACCTTAAGATGCGTGCCTGGGGTCACGACTCTATCTCATTCAAGCCTGGAGCACTGCACATCCGAGAATGGGACAGAAATTTCAACCCCCTGGAAATAGGAAATACAATGGTTCAGACTTGGGTTAAGGTCTTTGGATTAAATTGGATCCTTTGGAACCCTCGTATTCTATATGATATTGCTATAGAAATGGGATTTCCAATCAAATTGGATAAGGAAACAAAAGCTTCCAGGTATGGAAACTATGCCAGATTCTTAGTTGAAATTGATCTTTGTTCTACATTAATTGATAATGTCCTTATCTCTACTGATGTTGATGAATTGGAACTAAAAATAGAATATGAAAACATCCTGATGTTTTTCCCAGACTGTAAAACTATAGGTCATGATTTTGAAAATTATAGAAGATCACTTGTCTGTGATTCCTGTGCTAAACGTGGGCATGATATACATTCCTTCTTCAAAAAGTCACACCACCAGAAGGTTGAAAACTTTGGTTTAACTACACAGACTACTGATTTTAATGGGGATGCCCTGATTTCTGTTAATCCTCCTCAGAAGATGTCTGTTCCTGATGTCCAATTCGATTTTTAAAATAATTAGAAGAAGGATTTTTCACCTCAGCCTATTTGTGTGCATAATACTATGGCTGATAACACATCAAATCATATTATGAACCATCCTTTGGTGCATGATTAGCCTCAATTGATCGCTGGCCACCATGGCACCCGATCTGGGGATGATGTTGTTGAGCACGGGGGGAAGACCCATATTTCTAAGGAACTCACTCAGGATCCAAAAAAGGTGGGTATCACTACTTCCCAGACCCCCCTGCCCATGGTTCAAGATGATTCTCTTATAGTGAATGTGGTTTCTTCCTCCTCTGCCACACATTCTTGTGATGATAAAAAAGTTGGGAAAATTCCTTTGTATCCAACATCTGATCCCACTGTGGTTATTCATCTTGAAGTTGATGTGTTTCCCTCAAATGAGTTCCAACATCCTGAGGGTGATGTTGGGGCTTCATCACCCACATTTCCCTCACCTGGAAAGGATGATCCACAGCCTTCTTCTCATGGGCAGGTAACCACTTCTAATGTTCCATGTAGTGCTGCAGGTCAGTTGGAGGCTGTGGTTGTTGAACCTCCTCGGAAAGAGGTGGAAACCTTGACTTTGCACACCCCACCAAGGCTTCTGGAACGTAAAAAGATGACAGAGGACCCACCCATGATAGACTTTGATCCTGTTGCAAAGAAGGATGATGGCTCTTGGAAATATGCTAAGTGTGGACGACCCCCTAGCAGTCATGGGTGAGGACGAGGTTGAGCAGACTTGAGTTCAATGCAAGATGAAACGTAGTCTTTGGATTCAAATTCAGATGACGACATTGAAATCCTTCTTCAACAAGAAAGGAATATTGAAGAGATTCACTCTAGGGGTCGGAGACGTGGGTGAGGTCGTGGTTTTGATCAGGGTGCCTTACGGGATGCGGAATGAAAGATTGCAGACAAGGTACAAAAAAAATTGGGCATTCGTAATGAGGGCCAATGACTTGTGTGTATTGTATTGCTTCACTCTTTTTGTTTGCTTGTTTCTGTTTTTAACAAAAAGGGCCTCGGCCAATTTAAAAATAAAATAAAATAGTTTTTTTTAAAACCCATTTATGTCAACTTTGAAACTATTTTGTAATTGATTTTTTCTAAAGTCATAAAAACTAGATTTCTTCTACCAAAATGCATTATATCACACCTCATAAGTCAATTAAATCCATAAATTTTTTGGTTTTCATCAAAATATTCAAATTATGTTTATTTTAATATTATAAATCATTTATTTTAGTCCTTCTTTAATAAAGAAAATACTTAATCATTATTGTGTCATAAATAATTTTAATTATGTAATATCTAAAAATTACAAACAAAATACCATGATGTAGGAAATATTTTTATTTTTATAATGAATATTTATAGTCAAATTTATCTTATATATATCCCTATATTAAAAATGGTTTAGTTCATAAAATTTTAATTTAACACTTTTAAATCGTCTTTATATAAAATATAATAAATTTCTTAATCTTACCCAAGTGGATTAAAGAGGATCATATTTTTTTCCAAAGGTTGTTTTAGGTCTAAAAACACTTATCCAATAGAATTAGGACATGTGTTGGTGTAATTTTATGTTATTATAATATTACTTTCTCCCTTAATTACCATATATATCTTTAACCGTAGTAAATAAAATTCAAAACATACTATTCACAAAAAATTGTTTTCATACTATTGAAAAATAGTTTACTTACTGATGACAATCGTGTTATTTAGAGTTTTTAAATTCAATTCATAGAAGCGGTTAAATGATGTTTTATGCAAATTTGTAAATATGCCTAGAAGGTGGGTAAAAGTCATTAAAATGTTCAATTTTTTTACATATCTAATCTTATTATAAATTGACTCCAATGACATGAATTTTACTAATATATTAATTATTTATCTATATTGAATTTACGATAAATTTTAATTAAAAATAATTATTTAAATGAAAAAGTCAATTTTTATGTACTTTGCAGTATTTTTCAATATTCATCAAAAATTGAATGTTTTTATAAAAATAACAAAATATAACCCTAACCTAATTTTGAAATTAGGAATTCAAAAAAAAGACAATTTTACAAAATTAAATTTATATAGTTTCTAAAAATAATAACATTATTGTTCAAAAATGGACATAAAAATTAGTTATTTTAAGATAATAGTTTTTTAAAATATATACCAATTTTAACAAAACATATAGACATTATTATAAATATGTTTCATTTATCTGAAAACATTTAAAATTAATTTTTTTCTATTCATATTACAAAACAAATATATATTTTAAATAAATATAATACTAATGTGTTGTTTCATAGAAACTCTCTTGCGTATAATGCTAGACAAGTCGGTGTTGCATGAAATATAAGTAATTATATTACTTTAAGGAGATAACGTACTATGAAATCATGGGATGTTACATTCACCCCTCATTCAATACATTGTGTCCTCACAATTTGAAATTGTTCTTCTAAAATAAAAGGTTTAAATTAGAAAATATATTTGTGGAAAACACACATCAGAAATTGTGTTAATAAAATTCAGTCATATTAATAGTGAAAGAGAAATGAAAAAGTCACAACCAAATTAGGATTTCGAATAGGATAACATTGGGGGAAATTTGGGACACATAATTGGAGTAAATATGTAAATATTTATAGGGAGTGATTAAGGTCATCATTCACAAACAAGTGAACAAAAAATTGAAAATTGAGGGCCTCAAATCTAAAAATCAAAGATCATTTAAAATATCATCGGTCAACAAAACATAAGGTATTAGGAATACACATTTTTTTAGATAATTTATTTTGAAGAGGAGGGATTAATTTACTATCAAGATAATAACTCAAGAAAACACACTTGATTACCTATCATAATTATAATATCACCATTTGGTTTTGCTAGATCTATTTTCACATCATCCCTTACACTATGAAATTAATGTTCAAAAATGATTTTTTTCACTTGAAGAGAATTTTATAAATCATAAGGTCCATAAGTATTCCCTTAATTCTCTAAATGTTTACTAAAAACCATTATTTAGGTCAAAGTATCCATTAAATGATACTTTATCCTTAATCAAAATATCAAGTGTTCAACTTACTCCATTCCAACCATTAGACTTATCCAAAATACTTCTACCCTAACTCACAGTCCAAAAATTTATATGGGAGGTAAACATAATGAATATTTCTTTTTTCCACATAATAACATGTGAATACCTTCATCATGAATTCTCTTAAAACATGGAAACACTCTAAATTACCCTAAATCCTCATTGAATATATTCATACCCCCTTATTCATTATTGAATATTGGATGTAGTCCTTATATCTAAAAATGTTTTAAACTCCATCAATGATGGAAAAATCAAACAATTAATTGGTTCCAAGGTATTCAAGAAAATCCTTTATAATTTACCCAAATCAACAATCTCTTATTTCAAAATCACTACCTTAGTATGAGAGCCATTTTAATGCTTACCTTTCCTTTAACCATGTATTTTGAAAAATGTTTAACTTCTTATTGAGTCACTTTTCTTAGTATCATACAATCTCAAATCCTCAATGAAATAGTAATGTAGTACAATCCTTATTTATTTCCATAATTTATATAACAAATACATAATTTATACAACACTCAAATGACAAAATTATTCAATATAGAAACACAAATACATTAATTAATCCACATCAACTGTAGAAACAACTTATTCCTGACCTTGATCCATTTGATCTATCTGAGATATATTTCCTTGACACTTATATTTTTTTTCACAGTCCCCCATTTAACTATAGTTGAAACACTGAATACTAGTTTTTTCTTTGTTCCCTTTTCATTGTTTTTCCTGATGAACCTTTTCTCCACACGTATACCAAATACCCAGTCCTTTCAAGCACTTAACATAGTGATTTTTCCACAGTTATCACATATGGTAAAATCATTCATTCCCTTATTCCCTTTATCCATCTTTATGTCTACCATCCTCTTATTATCTATCTTCCCTTCAAAGACACATGACATAGATAAATTTGTACTTGTCTTATTGACACATGATATTATTTCCTCATATGATGAGAATACATGGGAGGCTATTTCCATTTGAAATTTTGTCTTAAGACCATGAAAGATAGGATCCTTCATACTCTTTGAAACATGTGCATTGGTGGGGCAGTCATTCCTTCATCTAGGTTCCATTTCTAAATAATTTCATACTCTAGATTAGGTTATGAATCATAATGTGTGATTTAAAAATAATAAAATATTAACCATAAATTAAAAAATAAATTATTTACATCTAATGTCATAAACATAAGAATAGTTCCTTTGAGGACCTGTTTACTCATAAATCCTTTATTTTGGATTATAAATAAAATATGAATTATCTTAATCATTACCCCTAGGAGTGTCAAAATAGGTGCGCGGTACAACCCGCTGTCATGTATTAGGTTACCCCAAGTGAATTTCGGAACAAATTGTCATATTTTTCACCCCTGGGTACATCGGTTCCTGAACTAAATACACATATAGTATCTAGACAAGGATGAATTTTCTAGGAATTCCCACATAAGATATATTTTAAAATTCTAGGATTCTCATCAATACATTTTATCAAATTCTATCTTTGGTTTATGATCCCTAATATTAGTTTTCTATATCTTTTTACAATGTTGTTTCTAAACTTCCTCTAATGCCAAATATAATTCCCTGACCCCACATACCCAGAGACAGTGCATTATTTTAATACATTGGAATTATTAAAATTAATCAAGTCTCGAAGGACTGATCAGTTTAGCAGTCTGGGAAAATGTATTGCATACATGAATGTTACATTACACTTTATGACATTAAAAAAAACATAAATAATCATTTGAAAATTCTCTTATTCTTCTTTCTTAACCCAGAATAACAATCATAATACATATCTTGGAATCATTGGAAAATAAAACATAAGAAATGGCTGAGATCAGATACTTAGTAAGGGTAAATAATTCTGTGGAAGCTGTAAACATTTAAGGAAATATGTATAATAAAAACAATATACTTTTAAAAAAACATGAACATAATATAGAAAAAATAAATCAAATATTACTATATAAACCTACACATGGACATTCTACTAGTCGAATAAGTACACGAAATAACTAATTTCATATTGAGGGATTGCATAACTCTGGACATAATAACTACTACATCAAGGATTTGTGCTATGAAAATTCACAAATATTATGTCAAGGACTTATGCCCATAAACTAGTTTTTCTCATGAGACATACTGATGCATCAAGGGGATATAATAGGCCCCTCCCATTACTTACTATGTCCAATTCATTCCTCTTATGAAAATGGTGAAACATAACATAAACATTGGTATTAAAACTAGCATATGAAATGTTAATACTTTAACCCTAAAACATAAATGGTTTAAAAATAATACATCCACAATCAAACATATCATAACTCATTCAATATAATATGGAATATTGTATTATAATAAATCAACCTCAATCAAGAATAATATCCAGTAAAGGATGTTGACATAGTTGAAAATGATAAGTGAAACTCTTTTAGGGAAAAATATCCCTTTTAAGGAAATCATTTAAAATTAACAATATTTAAAATGGAAGTCATTTAAAAGATAGTTTTGAATCAAAGTTTTCCATACCACATTGAAACTTTTGAAAGTAATTAACATTTTAAAACAATAATGACCCTATAAATAAATCCTTAAAATAAGTTTGAAAGCATGGAAATTAATTAAAATGATTTAGAAAAATAAATATTTAAAACATTTTAAATGATGATCTAGTTAAAGATTCCATTCTATCAAACATTAATATATTCCTTTTTAATTTTTTTATGAAACATGGGCATTGATGATAAATATTTCCCATTAAATATTTACATGTAATCAATCGTAGGTAATAATGAGATTGATGAATTAACCCTTACCATAGATCTGGTACTCCCCGTACATGTCCAAAACTCCAGCGTAATGTTTTTAAACAAATTATTAACTTATATCAGAATAAAAATTATATTTATTATATCCTATATTATTATTTTATAACTTTATATTACCTATTTATTAACAATTCCACGTTAATGCAACATTTCAGGTAATATCGCTTTGTTTATCGTACACGTTTTTACATGTTATTCGTGATCATATTAATTAGATCATGATTTATTTACTTCTATAATGTATAATTTGATTTATATATCATATATATTAATAATTTAAATATATATAATAAATAGATATATAAATTTTAATACACCATTAATGGATACGGTAGGCCATACATACGCATGAACGCTATTTCCGATTTCATATCGTATTGAATGGAATTAAGTGAATGAAATACATGTAAATTAATATATATATTTTTACAATAGCATAATTATGTAATATATTACATAAATATTAATAATTTATATATTTATAATCATCCATGAATGATGAACGTGGAAATGAATCTCATGCATCGTGGAGACGGTAAGTCGTTTGTACACTTGAGCGACAATATCATTTCTTTAATGATTAAAAGGTGTGGAATTGTATGGGATATTTATTATACAGAAAAATTATAATATTATTTTCATTATTTATATATATAATACACATAATTATATCCATCCAAATAATTTAGTGTTTAATAAAAAATTACACCACAGAGTGGAAGGGTAAGCCGTGCAGATGCATGCAGGGTTACTTTGTCATTAATAGGATGGATAGGATAAGGAATATGGTTGTACCATATTTATAATAACAGATATGAATGTTTAAGGTACTAGATTTATTGTTTTAGTATGTAAACAATAGAGAAATATGAAGTAGAAGAAGAAAATAACCTTTAAAGAAGGGATAAAATGATTACCTCTTTTTCGGGTGTCTCCTTTTTATTTGCAAAAAAGGAGTACTTAAGTTGGATTAATATGAAATGTTTTGACTCTAAGATTATGTTATGGAAGTTGGGAGGAGATTTGGGTAGGGTTTGTCTGATCCAAGGGGCATAGGAGATGTGAATTAAAATAAAGGTAGGTTCTCTTTTTATGAGAGAGGTGAGGGGAACATTTGGAAAAGCATGAAATATTAATTTATTATAAAATTATTTTTGGTTTATAATAGATCCAAATTGATTTATTTTGAAGTTAATATAGGTAGGGGTTTAAAGCCTCTCAAAAATTAGGTTTTATACATGTTTGGACAAACAATTATCCTTATCTTTTAGATTTAACCCTTGGTAAAATAAGTTAACTCTTACCATGTACTCTTGTATTTTTATACCAAATGGTTAGTATAATTACTATAAAATTACAAGAGAACCTAAATGGATCATTTAGGAAAATTTTATTACTATACAAGATATTTTTCAGAACTATATATTTTTAGGATATTTATATCATTTAATAAAATTGTATTAGTTTTAAAAACTCATTTATATCAATTTTGATACTATTTAGTAATTGATTTTTGTGGAATTCATAACAATTTAATTCCATAGAAACAAAGGAATTTAATAATACCTCATATGTCAATGTAATCCAGAAAATTCATGTATGGCATCAAAACTTTTAAAATATATTTATTTTAATATTTATAATATCATTTATTTGATTCCTTCATTAATAAGGAAAATAATACATCATTATTGTGTCCAAAATATATAATATATAAAAATTAGAAATAAAATAACAAGATGTAGGAAATGTTATTATATTTATAAAGATTATTTTCCGTTGAATTTATCTTATTTATAACCCTATATTTAAAATGGTTCAGTTATTAAAATTTGAATTTAACACTTTTAACCCTTCTTTAAATAAAATAGAATAAATGTCCTAATCTAACCAAAGTGGTTCAAAAAGGATCATATTTTTGTCAGAAAGTTTATTTTGGTGGAAAAATTATTCTCTAATTGAATTGGGACATGTGTTGGGGTAATTTTATATTATTATATTATTAATTTTACCTTTAATTACCCTAGTTACTTTTAACTAAGGTAAATAAAATTCAAATGTTACTATTACAAAAAATTAATTTTCATCCTCTTGAACCAAATTTAACATACTAATGACTATAATGTTTTTTGGGTTTTTGAAATTCTATTCACTGAAGTGGTAAAATTACATTTTGTTCAAATTTTCAAATGTCCCTAGATGATGGATAAAAGATTGTAAAAAGTTCAATAAAATTTTATATATCTAATCTACTTAAAAAATTAATCCAAAAGAATAAATTAGAGTAATATATTTATTATGTATCTATTTTTACTTTAAGATAAAATTTAAATAAAAAAATTATTTAAATGAAAAATTAAGTTTTAATGTGCTATGTAGTATTTTTCACTATTCATCCAAATTGAATGTTTTCAGAAAAATACCAAAAAATCACCCTAAGCTAATATTGACGATAAAAATTCAAAAACAAAGCATATTTACCTAATTATATTTTTATGAGTGTCTAAAATTAAATTTATTATGGTTTAGAAAAAGACATAAAAAGTAGTTCTTTTATGAAAACAGTTTTTCTAAATATATAACTATTTTAACAAAACCTAAACATTTCATTATAAATATGTTTTATTGATGTGATAACATATAATATATATTTCTTGCTATTCATATTACAAAATAAATATATCATTTAAGTAAGTATAATAGTAATGGGTTGTTTCACAGAAACTCAATCTTGCGTATAACGCATGCCAAGTCAGTGTTTGGTGAAATATAAGCTATTAAATTACATTAAAGAGATTACATACTATAAAATCATGGGGTTTTACAATTACTACATAAAATTGATTTCTGTTGGCTCCACTACACTCTTCTTTTCATAGCGGGGGTGGCTGCTGACAACCAGGGGCCATACACAGTTTGGTGGTGGCAATGGAGCTGGATCTTGTTTGAGAGGTCACTGAAGCACGACAGAAGCCTCTTAAGCTCTCCCTGATCATTTTAGTGGCGCTGTTGGGGTTTCCTAGGACTTGATAATAATCTGTTTGAAGTAATATTCTACCCTTTGAGTGATGGCAGAGACGTCCTAGAACCCACTTTTATATTTCACAAGAATAAGTGGGGTTCGCAGTTCATCACAGATGTTGTCGATGCACATGGACCACTTATCATATTAGGGGAGTCGCAGTTCAAGGAGAATATCTAACCTTTCCATATTTCAATAAATTGTGATACTCTCTCGTTCCATCAATTTTTTAGTTCATGCAATCACTAACTTTAATTTTTGGCAACATCGATCTGAACTCGAATAGGAACTGGCACCAGAGATCCTCTCATCCTTTTATTTAGTTAGCTTACGAAGTGGTGTAGCACACAAAGGATGAAACTTATACAGATCACACAAATCATTTGCGCTTCATAACTTCTAGTTTCTTTGAAGTACCCATATTGGGATATCAATAATAAGATTAGTTCATTAGATGCTCCTCTGGATCCCCTAATCCATTAAATATTGGGAATATGGGATTTAGGAAATTTGGTGGATGCGGGATATTGATTACCTAATCGGGGTAAGGTTTCCATTCATGTTGTATTATAGCACACCATCCCTCTATTTATTCAATTCAATTTTTCAATAACTCAATTGTATTCAGGTTCCGTTGAGGCATTCCTTGTTGGTCTTGAGCATGAGTAGGTGCAGCAGGGGAAAGATTGAATGTGACGACACTGCAGGAATGTGAGGCAGACACCCAGCTAGGGGAGTCGTCAATGTATTTTACATAATATATTCTAGTTGCTTCCCTAATGGAGGGAAAACATGAAGTCCTTCTAGGATTGGGTTTAAGAAAACTGATGGTCCCGACACTTCCTTGGATGAGATTTCTAGCCATTCTTCATCTATTGGGATGACCTTGTAAGGTAGAGGTACATCTGATGGAAGTTTTTATTGATGCCCCACCTGAGGAACATACCTAGTAGGATGGATTGATCATAGCTACTCTGCATTGATTCTCCTTGTATCATTTATTTATTTCTTGGTTCGAGGGAATCTCTCCTAAAGCATGGGGAAATTATTTTTATGAGGGGGATGAGGTGGGTCATTGACCTTGTTCTTATTTTTCTCCTTGTTGGGGATTCATGTGGGAGGTAATGGAGGATTAAATGATGGTTTGCCAAAATTTAGGACAAATAATTGGTTTCAGGTGTGCACGCATCCATGATTAGTGTGAACTATCTCTAGAAGGGAACCCTTTTATTCTATTTCTATTTTAATTGAATAATTTTCCGCAAGTTTGGTGGTGCTTATGTCCATGATGTTCACCGATGCATACCAAATATGGGATGGATTAATGGGTAATGAATGGTGTGAGATCTTCTAGCATCCTTTGATGGATCTTCTCCGACCATTCTGTGATACTCTTCAAGTTTCATAGTGGAGAGTTAATCAAAGGTAACCCTTATATGACCATTCAGTGTGCCTCTATTCCAAGGGATGTGAGTCATGGGATTGGATGGAAAATGTGACCCTATATCCATTATTCTCCCCATTTTGGGGAAAATAGACATGCTTCGGGTGGGAATGTGAGGAAAATTCCCATATCCCTATAGGCTAGAGTTTCTCATCTTCATCAATTGATGTGTCCTAGCCTGGATTTGCCTTTATTATGGAGGTATTTTTTGTTAAAACCCCCCAACGTTACAGGATGGGGCTGGCCTCATATTGCGGTGTATACTACTACTATTTCCACCTTCTTAATCCCACGAATTACTATGTGAGTTTGAGCTGGATATAGTGCTGAGTCTACACGTGAATTATATTCTTCTGAGGACATGATTTGTGATCATTTATTGGGTTCCCTTAGATGGGTTCCCTGCTATATTTTCTCAGTGTCTAAGTTTAGGAGATTATTGATGGATTTTTCTTGTTGGAACTGATGGTTCTAAGACACACTCAAGAATGGTTTTGGTCAAATGTTATACCTTTCCAGAGATGGGGATTCATTTGAATGCCTTCTTGGGAAAATAAAATTATAGGATTTCCCTTCTTTATGGTTCTTCCTTATGAGAATTGGGGTGAATTATAGAGATCCATGTTCTCCCCACCATCATATATGAACACCATATGAGGCATTGTAGGTAAGTAAGAACAACTTGTGTAGCACATAGAGGCATGCCAACTCATGGTCTTTCTTTTACCTTTAACATTATGGATTTCATGAAAACAAAAGGTCTTCTAGATTGATATGACAATGAATCTCTACTTGGACATTAAACTAGTTTGCATACCCATCTTAGGGAAGATATTTTTTCATTTAGTTGGCATTTTGTTGTCCAGATATTAAGGAAAATATTATGCATTAATTCTTATGACAATCTCCTTGGTATGTTGAACTGAGAAGTTCCCATGGGATAATACATCCCGGGTATGTCTTTCGTAACTAGTATTCTTCTCATAAGAAACATATATTTTTGTTGGTCTCTCAAGGAAACTTTGGGTTTATCTACTCGGTTTGACTTATTTTTAATGATTTTTGTCCAAGAACTTAGGTTAATGAGTGTCTTATTAACATGTGAACATTAATAGGGTATCTTAGTAGATGAGTGTGTACTCAATCCATCCTTTGTTTGAGAAATGATATCTCTTTTCATGGAGAGAGTATCCAATACATCATAATCCATTTTTTAAGTGGCTTGGCATATGAGGGATTTCATACATTTGACCCAATGAGGGGAGGACCTTCGCATTGGGTGTAGCGATGGTGAGGACTACCATAACAGCATAGTATCTGGCTATAGAGAGGACTTATATAGTGTATACCCTAGGTAGGACCTTCAGAGTGGACTGCATCAATTGAAGTACCTTCTTCCCACTTATTGTCACTAAGGGGAGGGTATTCACAATGAAAAATATCAAGGTGAGATATACTATCATAGCTCTAGCTATAGGGAGAGTATCTATAGTGTAGTTCTGGGGTGGGCCTTCAAGATGTACTATAATAAGAGGAGGACCTTATCATTTATTGATGTCTCTATAGGAGGGCCTTCAGAGCACAACTATTATGGAGAGGACTACAATCATATCTTAAATTCTGACTATAGCGAGAAGCATATCTGTAGTGCATACCCTATGGAAGACAATGAGGGTATATGAAAGCTAGGGGATGGCCCTCTTACTATCTGATCCTCTACTATAGGGGAGGGATACCCTGACATGCATCAGGAGATAGGCTCCCATTATTGATTTCTTTTGGACCAAATAGTAAGCCCCTATGGGTGCTATGGGGAGGATCTTTAGAGATGTTGCTAACAATATTGTGGGGTGGACCTTCGCAACTGTTACTAGAACTACCATATTTTGGTAATGGATCAACAGGATCTGAAAACTCCATTGATAGACGTTTGATGGCGTCAAGAACTCCATATTCCATCATAACAGAATCAAGATTGTGATCTTCATTTTTCGGCTGGATTTGGAACATTTCTTTTTTTATGCTCTCTTGTGGGAAACCAGATCCACCCTCTATTGGTAATGAACATTATATGGGGTTACCTATATAATTGGTTCCTATGATGTCATCGATATACATCGACGAACATCTTGAGTTCTGGAAGGGATATATTCTTGCCCTATAATAGTCACCATATTGGACTACTGTCCCCCTGTTGTAATGTGTATTTTTTATGGATCTGGGTGTCTTTGTATTACAAAATATGGATGTTAAACCTCCTAGATTGGAATATGGATACATGTATCCTCTAGGGTGACTATATGATTTTTGGATGAATCTCCCCATTAGAGGAGACTAGGTCATGGGCCTGATTCCTTACTTTTTCCACAAATGCATTGACATCATGACATGTATGGAAGACATATTATGGAATCGATGTCTGATCCTCCATTATAGACAAGATGTGTTGTGATACATTTTTTATGTAATGATTATGAATTTTCCATCCATTGTTGGAGTAATATTTTTACCTACTCTGATCCTCCCAGAGTATTCAGTGGGTATTGTCAGTTCTTCTGTTCCAGGATAGAGGAACCAGTCTGCCACAAGTTGTCTTCTCCAGTTTCCACTGTATTTGGCTGGTGGGATTTCTATGAATATATAGGAATTTTACTCTGCTCATATTTTCTTGGCATCATATTTTATTTGTGGTCATCATATGCATCAGAAGTGTAATATGATTTCCCATTGTTTACAACCGTTTTTGGATGGAGGGATTGGTGTGCATCACCTGGGATTTGTACCTGCATATAGATGGGTGCCATCATACATGGATGAAAGGCTTCTTGTGAATTAGCAGAGATTTTCATATACCTATAATTGTCTACTCTGTATGCATGGTGGGGCCAGAAAGGACTATAATGAATGTGAATGTTCTTGTGTTGTACCACCCTATTTCCATGTTGAGCTACATAGGAGTGAGAAGGGATATGAATCTTCTCATAGATTGATGCCATATTTCCATGTCATGCTTTCAAAGGTGGGCCATAATTGTATTCCTTCCCATTATATTCCACCACGTTTGTGTGGAAGACATCCTCCTTAGGAATCGGGGTGATAACCTGCACCAGATTATGAATTCTCCACCCTCAGTGAGAGGCTTGAGGAGACCGTTTCCTCTGGAGTTGTTCTAGTGCCCTCACCTTGGGATCCTCTTTAGAGAAGGATATTAGTTTGTACATTACTGATGGTGATTTCCTCTAGAAGGATCCCTCAAGTGAGGTTCTTGTGTAGCCGGGATGAAGTCATTAGAATTGAATTCATATTCCTCCCTAAAATAATGAGGTACTTAGTGTCATTCTCTGGCTATAGGTTTGTGAAGTGGTTATAGATGGCCAGTGGGGAAGTCCTATACTGGGATTCAGGTCGTGGATGAAGAGGTGTTTGGTGAGATTTCACTAATTAGTGGGCCTACCTTACATACACCACTATAGGGAGCACACTACTTAGGTTGTACACTTTGATCAAAATGTTTGAATCTTAGTGATTAAGATGCTGGGTAAGAGATAGAGTTCTATTCATCAGGGATCCAGTCACATGTGTAGACGCTGACCCGCATGTATGAGAAATTTGTTGAGATGATATTTGGATTGTAGATAGATTCAGGAAAGCTATAATACATGTAAGAAGAACACAAAAAGAAACAATGTCAAGGTAGCTTCTCATGATCACATTCATGATTGGTAATCATTCTTATCCCTCTTCTTTTTGAATGTGAAAGGGTATTGAGGTGGAGTGACCCACCACCTTGGTTAAGGATTCACATCAGTTCACCATATTTGTTTCGACCCGATTGGTGTCGTAGAATATAGAGGTAAAAAATGTTCCAACCTTCCATGTCCTCTTGTTTGTTATAACTGGGGTATAATCTTCACTTTGGTTAAGGAATCACATGGGTTAAACATATTTGATTCGAACCGATTCACATCATACTAGGGTGTAAAAGATGCTCCAATGTATAACCGTTTATTGCTTTTTATTATAGATTTTCTGATTAGTTTTAACATTTCATTTCAACCTAATTCAGGTCCTGACCCTTTTTGGTGGGTGATATGGTCGTACTGGAATTGGGCAGTTTTTACTTTTTCTATTGTGATGGAGGTTACACAGTTGAATGGTCTGGGCGGGCGATTAGAGGGGGTTGTGTATGTGTGAAATTGGTCCGTGTTGGGTATGATGTACTCAGATAGTCTATAATGGGTTTATTCATGGATCTAGAAACACCCATCGACCCTTGTATCCCGGATTCATGGACCTGATTTCTAATGTCGGGTACTCGTTGGATGAAAATTTGGCTAATAACTCTAAGGACACCATTGGTCGAGATGATGGGAGTTCGGGCTCATCAAACCCATTTGGGGAGAATTATTTCCTACTCCAAGACTCACTTTTTGATTTAAGAAATGTGCACATGATTTTGAATCCTTAGTTCATTCCAAACCGTTTGTCTATGATTTACCCCTGGGTTTCAAGATTAACCATATATACCCATTGGTCGGGAATTAATGAGAAAATACTAGTTTAATCCATATGACAAGGAACTCTGAAGTTTATCATCATCTAGGGAGGACATAAGTTTTATTGATATCGGAATTGAACCCATAAGATGGGATTCTTACGTATCGTCAAGAGAGGAATCAGAACTCATGTTGTTCAGTTCCACATAACATGACACATCTCTTTAAATGTTATGTGATGCAGACCCATCCATGAAATTTTGAATCTTGTGGAAAGGATGTCTAGATGGAGGATTCCAAATCAAGATTTCATGTGGGACATACACTGAAGAGGCCCAAGATTCTCATGAGAGGCATTGTCTCTTTGGTAAGTATGGCCCCACTAGGGATATGGCCCGGTGAACACTACGGTGATTTGTTTGCTGGGTTTGGACATCAGGGAGGCATCCTATATACACCAGTTAGTTGGGAATATGATCCCATATACCATGGTTAATGTTGATAATTATTCCATCAAGGAGTCCCTTTTTGTGGGGGAATTTATTGTGAGTAACCCTTGAAAAGGATCCCCTTGAGCTCGGGCCTTAAGACATGCATCCTACATATCATGTTTAGAGATAGATTCTGAGTAATCATATTTCATTTGGGTTTTTGGACTACACCTAGGTAAGGAACATGTTTGGAGATTATGTATATGTCATGATCACTACCAACCTCTAATCCCATGTGAGTCATGATCGGTTTGTGAAACAAGAGGAGGTAGTGTCTCTCAAGATCACACATCCCACAACATTTGCTAATAGCTGGTACTGGAGCCCAATATGAGAGGGGGGTGGGGACTTTAAAGTTCCAATTTCCTCTCCATTGTTGATATCCATGATATTCATATTTGTAAATATATTTGGATCTGTCTCAGGTTGAGCCTAAGATGATAAAGTACTCCAAATCCTATGGAATGGTTAGGGGCTTACCTTAGGGAGAGTTCCCTAAAAGGAGTTCTGGGAAAGGGGGGAAACATTTCTCCTTGTCAAAGAGAAACTAGGAATGATTTATTTGGCTTATCACTAGACATTATTAAACAAAAAACCCAGTGATTACCCATAATCCCTAGAATGGGGAGGTTCACATGACTATTAGATGGTTGGTCCCAAGGTTACCATGGGAATGTAAACTTATAGACTTTCTAGGGGTCCACAACCATTCTAAAATTACCCACTTGAAATGGCATAACATGGGTATGTAAACTCAAAAGTGTGCAATGATGCACCTAATGGTTTTTTAATATGTGTCCAGGGGAATTGGAAGAGGCTTTTTCTTGATGCCAGTGGACTGGTTGGTAGAGGAGATTTAGAAAATTGAATGGAAATGGAAGGATATTTTTAGGACTAGAAGACATAACTCCTAAAGGTACCCCATTCTGTGTACCACTAGTTTATGCGGGGTGGTGTACCCTCCGCATGGAATTCTGCTACGTGGGTGGAATGGGAATCTACGTAATGAAGTGGTAGGTATACATGGATGTGGTTAGCATATTGAGGTGGTACACAGTCTTGGCTTCCATCTTCATACCGTGGTGTTATGCGGCAATGGACTCTATCCGTGTAGCATATTGCTTCATAGGGAAGGTACTTTTTTGCATAGAGATGTGTAGTGCAGTACACTAGATTGAATAAGGGGCATTATTCCTACTATTTGTGGGATGTTAATCTGTGTAGGGATTATGGTTTGTGGTTTACCAATTAGGTTCGTGGTTTTTCCCATATTATTATCCTTCATTCTCTTTATGGTTCGTGGAATTTGTATACCTGCTGGAAACTATTCATCATTCCATACTTCATCAGTCATTTTCCTTTGAAGTCTTACATTTTTAAACTCCATGTTCTTTGAAAACCTGTTCCCCCTTTTCCTTCCTTTTTTCCTCTTTGTGAGTTACTATTGTGGACGCTTTTATAGAGTGTTGGGGAAGATGCATCCTTAGGTCATATGGAACCATGTGTGGAAGCCCATGAAAACATTTCTCAGCCTACAGATTATTCGATCAATAGAGGTTTATAGGGATGAGGTTTGAAGTTTCTCTATTCACAGGGGAAGAAATAACCACCTCAATCCCGTGAACAACACAGTTCATGTGACATAACTGGATTTTCCTTGCCTACAAACTGAGTTTTTGAAATAGAGTGGGGGTGTACCTCTTGGTCACTCATTAACCAATGAAACTATTTGTGGGGATGTAGTTTTTGGGTGGAGTTTCTCTATATCCATTCTTCCAATGATGTGGTTCATGGGGTCATGGTTTTGTTATTCATTTATTCTGTGAAGGGCCTAGTTCACTAGACAATTACTCATGGACCAAAATTTCACAGGTTCTCCACATACCGTTTGGTTCATGGGTAACATTATCCACATACCATTCCTGGAAACCAGTATGTTGACCACTTTTTTCCTTTTATAAATTCTATTTCTTTAACCCTCTTATCATATTTTCAATAAATCCTGCATCTAATTCTTTCATAAAATCTAAGGGAGTGCTTTACATCCCTTTATGGAGTTTTTAGGACCCTATAGTGAGACAATTCCCAAAGGAATGGGGTTTAAGAGGCAATCAACATTGATATTCTCTAGGTAATGACATTATTCCGGGTACTATAATAGTAATGTTGCAGGGCACTGTAGCAGCAGTGGAACTGTAGCAGTAGTGGCACTGTAGCGCCAGAGGCACTGTAGTAGGTACGACAGTGGCGGTGGTAGTGTAGCAGTGCAGGTACTGTAGCAGTACTGTTCACCGAGGGGTCCTTTGGGACAAAAATTGGGCTTTCATGCCTTGTATTCAGGCCACATGTCCTTGGGCCTTTGGGATATGTAATGGATCTCCCTCTACCCACACTAAAGAGGTCTTTTATTTAAATAATAGATTGAGTCTTTGGCCCCAACATTTAAAAAACAATGATAACCTTTAAGAATACAATGAAGGAAATATGCAACCAGTACTGATGAGGTAGTTTTCGATGATGATGTAATGACATGTATACTGGTTTCTCATTCGAGAATAGAGAATGTACTATTTTATTTTGGTTTTATATATTCCCTAATATCTAGAATGTTTAGAAGAGATATTCAAAAAACACATCAAAATATGAAAGTTGAGTTATCCTTAAGAATAGAAAATTGTGAACTTATTACATCAATGTTATATAACTCCTCCCCGATTAGTGATTATTGAAAGATCATCTAAGAAAATGTCATCCTAGTTACTTGGGTTGTGCTTGATTCTATTTTGGGAATGTATTGAATATCTTAATATAATGAAAAAATAAATTTTCAGGAAAGTGAGATCACTCTTCACATCCCTAGGAATCCTCTAATTTTGTATAAGTGTAAGGATGATGATGAATCTTCTTATGAATAGTCATCTCAATTATGGATATTCTTGACTTATAAGAAATCATAACTAACTAAAATTATTGAGACAATAGAGTGGATCATTTTCAACGACATTCCCATTGGGAGGGATAATACTAATGTGTTCCCCAAAGATTTTCCTAATCTTCATCTTAAATGAGATGTTGAGTTTAAAATTAATCATATTCCTAGACATTTTACTATCTCAAGTAGTCCTTACAAAAAGGTTACCATTGAGTTGGATGAAATGAAGAATCAGTGAGAAGAGAATCTAGAAAATGGTTTCATATGACGGATGGATTCACTATGGGGTGCACCAATCCTCTTCATCAAGAGGAAGGATATATCAATGAATAGTTACATTGATTATATTGATATAAACAAAATCAATATAATGAAAAATTATCCCCTACCAAATATTAATTAAATTTTCAATCGACTACATGTGGTCCTGTATTTATCTAATGTGTAACATCAGTCGAGATGTTGAAAATTAATGGTTAAAAAGAATGATATTCCCAGGATTGCCTTTAAAATGTGGTATAGGCACTATGAGTTAATTTTGATTGCCTTAGGCCTCACTAATTCTCAAAAAATATTAAGGGACTTAATAAATAGAGTCATTACAGATTGCCTTGATAAATTTTTGGAAGACTTTTTGGAAGATATTCTAATATACTCATGAGTAAGGAGGATTATGAGAAGAATTTGAATACAATGATAGGGAATTTTCCAAGGGTGAAACTATATGAAAATTATAGTGAGTGTGTTATTAAAATGGAGTAAGTATCATTCAATGGGCATGTTATAACCAGAAAAGTAAAATTAGTGGATCCTTCTAAAAAAGGTAATCTAAGAGTGTTTGAGGACAACATCTGTAATGGATATCTATAGTATCCTTTGACTAGATGGGTATTACCGATGATTTGTTAGGAACTTATTGTGATTTTGAAACCCACTAACCAATATTAATTATAAGGGAGTAATGTTTTTTGGACCATTGAATATGAATAATGCTATAAAGAGTTAAATATGAGGCTTCTCACTACACCAACACCTACACTTCTGTAAAATGGGGCTATATTTATAGTTTACAACGATGCTTAAAATAAGTTATTAGGATGTTTAATAAAGAATAATGATGAATTGATAACATACACATCAAGGAAGATGAATGTTTAGGAGAAAACAAATCCCACTAATGATCTGGAGTTGGTAGATGTGATATTTTCCTTGAAAACTGGTGGCTTTATCCCATAGGGAGAAGTGTGAGATATATATAGATCGAAAGAGCCTAAAATATATATTCAAAAAGAAGGATATTAATATGAACCGTAAAATATGGTTATATCTGATCAAATATTACTACTTCTCAATTTACTACCATTTTAGTAAAGAAAATAAGTTTTAAGATGTTCAATGTAGAAAGGATCCTCCTATTTTATCAAACTTGAGAATTGAAAAAGATCAAATATTGTTAGATATGAAAATGAAAGACATGGAAATCAGAAAGGAAAGAGTATCATAATTCCTTTCTAAAATTATAGTTCAATCATCCCATTTAAAGATGATAAATGATTCTTACATAGGTGATATGTAAATTCAGAAGAATGTGGAATCTATAAATAATGGGAAATAAATAGAGTTTAAAATTTACGAGGAAGGATTTGTAAGATTTGGGTAATGAATATGTGTAACATCAAGTTATGATATACATAATGATATTTGTAATGATACACATAGATAGACCTTCTCGATTTCCATAGGGAGCATAAATATGTATCAAGGTCTCTAAGAGCACTATTGGTGGGATAATATGAAGATAGAGACCATTGAATATACATCAATGCACCTATTATATTATTGAATGAATGATGAAAGGAAACATTATAAGGGGATGATGCGAGGATTTCCCATTACTAAATGTAAATAGAAAAATATTACCATGAAATTTATCATTGGACTTCCAAAGGCATCCAGAGAAAATAATGCGATATGGGTTTTTGTGGATTGTCATACAATGCGTGCTTACTTTATTATGATTTGAGTGGGCTTTTCACTTGACCTACTTGGATGGATATACATTAGAGAAGTTGTGGGGCTTCATAAAGTAACATTATCGATTAAATTAGATCATCATCCAATAAATACTTCTATGTTATGGCATATTCTCAGGGATTATCTAAATTATAAGATGATCTTTAGTGAGACTTACCACCCACAAACTGATGTCTAATAAAAGTGTACAATTAAAAAATTCAAATACATGTTTAGATCATACTCAATGGACTTTAAGGGAGGATGAGACCATCATCTACCTCTAGTTGAGTACTCTTACAACAATTGTTTCCACTCAATCATCCAAATGGATCCATTTGAAGCCCATTATGGGTAATGATGTATAGCACTGACATGTTTTGATGAATTCAGAGAACCCAAGATACAGGGAAATGTAATGGTTCATGAAATGGTATAAAAGGTTAAAATCATTCAGCAATTGTCAAGGCAACTCAAAGTCAACAGAAGAG
The DNA here is from genome assembly GCA_963277665.1 of Viscum album. Classification (NCBI taxonomy): domain Eukaryota; kingdom Viridiplantae; phylum Streptophyta; class Magnoliopsida; order Santalales; family Viscaceae; genus Viscum; species Viscum album. Next base: position 1,002,553,386 of record OY728119.1, on the reverse strand, counting down.
ATATACAGATGATTAAAAATGGTACATAAAGTTTGTAGTTGGAGAAAGTGTATTTCTCCACAGATATCTATGGAAGAGAGTCATGAATTTTTTGAATAAGGGAAATCTAATTCCCACATATATCATTCCATTTGAGATTCATGACTGCAACAGAGATGAGCCATATTGACAAGCACTTCCACCAACCATGTCTCAAGTAAATGATTTATTCCATGTATCCCTTTTGAGGATGCACACACTAGATCCATCACATTTACTTAATTCAGTGGTGGTACAACTAGAACACGATCTATCTTATGAATAAAATCTAGTGAATATCAGGGACCATAGAGATAAAGTAATATGTAATAAGACTACTCCCCAGGAACCAGTACTATGGACGAACAATATATACAAAGAGAAAATATGGAAATAGGATGAAGCGATGGATGAGAAGTACCTTCACCAATTTTAACATTAGTGTGTAAAAAAAATTGGGGGAAAAATTTCATAAGGGGAGAAGAATGTAATGACCTATAATTTAATCAACAGAATATCCCTTATTATTATTATGTCATGTAAGTATAAATCAGAAACATCACATAAATAAACAAAAAAAAAATATTAATCTCATAAATGATGAATGATAAACTAGTCTAAAAATAAACTAATAATAATTAAAAATCATATAGTGAGTTAATAAAAAGAAATCAATAAAATAACAATAGGACTATTTGGATATGATTTATCCACTAGAATGATTATTCAAATAAATAGAGCGGTAGAAATAAAACCTAATTTTCCTAATAAAATATTTATTCTGAATATGAATGTATATATATATAAACATGAGATAAAGTATACTAGAATTAATAATGAATGTAATAATAGGTATTTATATGATGTTTTAACCCTATATGACCGTTATAATACTGACCATTGGAATAGTAAGCTAACTATTGGAATAGTAATCTGACTATTAAGAATAATAATCTGACCATTAGGAATTGTAATATGACCCTTAGAATAAAAACCTATCTTTTGAATGTTTTAAATAACATTTAGGTATCTTATAAATGAAATTATTTTAAATTTATTCAACATTACTAGTAATTAAATGTTTTGAAAATGGCAATTTATGTTTTGGTATTTTTATAAAATGTAAATGTTTTAATTTTAATTTTATAATCAAAATAATGATTTTGAATAAATTTTATTTTAATAAAATAGATTCACAAGTTAATAATTTATTTTATCATAATTACAAGAAAATTTATAAGACCTTAATTAAATTTTCAAAGCACTATAAAATTGATTATAATATTAAATTAGTATTTTTTTAATAAATTATTATTTTATTTCAAAATATAATTTATCATATTTACAAAATTATTTTCATAATATGAATTCTATTTTATAAATCCACACATCAAACAAAGGTAAGGATTAATTGTTGGGATTTCTTAAAATAATTGAATTTTTGGTCAATGGTGAAATACGGTAATTTATGGTTTTTAACATTAGAATCCAAATAAATGTTTTTTTATCATGGATGATGTGATAAATATATATTTAAAACACACATAAAATGGTAATATATTAATTTATAATAATAAATGAAATTGATAATCATGATCCAAAATAACAAATTGATGAATATAAAAAAAACACTACTCTCCCACCCCTATAAATGCCACCTCTCACCACTCCTTCTACTCAAACCATATAAGCCTTGGAGATATTGAAAATTATTCCCAATTATCTCCCAAATCCTCTTCCCAAAATATTTTTCTTTTTGGTCTTATCAAAATAACAATTTCACGTTACTTAAATAGTCTCTCAAGGAGATGACTTTCAGGAGGTAAAATCATCCCTCTTTCTCTTTTAAATTCATTATGTCCTCTATATTATCTTCACCACTATTCAATGTGAAATGATTACTCAGGTATCATATATATAGTATAATTCTTTTTTTAATTGAACAACCATTATCATATCACTTCTCTCGTATTTTAATTGAAAAAATTAAAACATCATCCATACTATGTCAGTTCACCACTATTGGGGACAATAAGATTTTGTTTTTCCATTTCCACATTCAAGGATGGTCATAAATCCATTATTATGATTAAATAATATTTTAAATTTTATATTGTACCTTATTTAATGTTCTTTATGTAATATATAAACAAAATATTAAATAAAATTATAGAAGTTATTGATATTCTTGGAAACTATAAAAATAAACTATGCATTTTTCATTTATAATTTATCAAATGAATCTTCCTCATATAATGAAAAATGTTTTATGGGACAATTAAAAATTATTTAATTATTTCAATACCATTTTATTCAACTAGTTTATTTTTCTTACATTTGAAATTAACTCCCATAATTATTATCAAGGGAACGAAAAATAAAATCTTGAATCAAACACTCCCCGAAGAGTGAAATGGAAGATTATAACCCATCAAAATATCCATAATTAAACTTAATAAAAATTTAATAGCTAATATATATTTGTAAAATGTTCTTAATTAATTAATTAATGGATCTAAATTTATTATCCAATATATTAATTTCATGTAGAACACATCCAGACATAAGTGAAGGGAAATCTTCGAACCTCTATATTTTATTCGGGTAACACATTATCTTCATTTTCCTGAAGTTACCTCTTACCTATTATTATGAAATTATACTATATAATTTATTTATGATCCAAACATATTAATATATCTCACTTAATCTTTCCTAGAAAAGTAAGTACATATTTAACAAGTTTCTCTTCACATTTCTTCTCGATAAGCCGACCTGATTAAAAGAAATTTCTCCATTTTTACCCATTTATATTTACACTCCATAAACTATTTTAATCCACTAATATTATTATAATATAGTTATATTTATCATGAAAAACAATCTTAGTTAATTTTTTGTTTATTAAAAAATTATAACTTTACCCCCTTTAAAGAATCTTTATCATTTTCCCTAAAACCACACTTAAGTTGGAAAATTACAGTGTTAACTAACCACTGTCTTTATTGTTTCTAACTAAGTTGGAAATCGTTGATCGTGATGTATTATATTTTTTTCTTATAAATAACTTATATTATTTTAATCCTTTATTTCATGGATAACATATGTATAGTCCCCATGGTTATTCTTGATGGCATGATTAGAATGCACATTTATTTCCATGGGTATCCCTTATGTTTATCCCTTAGGTTTAATTCATCATGTTGAACACATATTCATGAAAATATTATGATGGGTACAAAAAGATATCACTCCAATGTAATGGGTAATGTTTTTTCTTATGAGAAAATATGTATGAGACTAGGGGGTAAACCTAATCCATTACGGGACTATGTGCACCATGTGATATAGTTTTGGCAGTTAGCCTTGACTTATGTTTTAATCATGTTATATGTTTCTTCCACATTTCTATATTTCCATGATCATATGATTCTTTGATCAATATGAAATTCATACATATTATTATTCATGATCCATTAATTTTATGTTATCATGTTATTACTTCTAGAATATTTGTTATGCTTCATTCCCATTTTTGTTCCCTTAATGGGATTTCTAGATGATACTTTTTGACTATTTATTCTATAGGTTATCCTATATAGCTGTAGGAGTTCAAAAATTTCTTGTTATCATTACAAAGGTTAATAATAAAGGTTTTCTTTTAGTTCAATGTTTTCAGTCTTATATAACTAGTGTTCTAAAGTCACTAGAACATTCGATCCATATTTCTTATTTTATATATATTTATTCTTAAAATAATGTGATAATATGTGAAAAAGGATGGGGTCTCTATAGACCTCCCATAACTTATAATAGACCGCCACATAAATTCTTTTCTCTACACTTAAAAAGCATATTTTATGGAAAATACCTACCAAAATCCATTATTTACATTCCTCACCACATCCTAGTGGCCCTAGTTTGATCATAAAACCATCATAGGAAGGGATTTGATTTAAACATAAAGAGGGTGTGAGGAGAAGAATTATATTTCTTAATTGATAATTTTATTTTAATTTTATTACCTCCTAAAAATGTTATTAATCCAAATTAAAATAATAATATCAATATATTACATATAATGAGATGTTATTATATTGGTTTAATAACCAATATCCATATCCTCATCCTGAAAATGGGAATGAATCCATTGTTTATTTGTATAGTTGACTTCCCCCACACGATCCAAGGAAATTATTTTTCCATCACTGCATCTTATGGTTGGTTATTATTATGTATTTAATACTTATATATATATATATATGATATTTATTACATATTTATCATTATAAAAATTTAATATATCATCTATTTTTCTTACCTTTCTATCTGTTGGAAAATGATACTATCTTTTGTGCACATGTGGACTATGACCTCCACAAAGTGACACAATTTTGTCTTAATCACCACATAACATGGATGATTTATATAAGTAAATTTTAGAAAAATAATATTGTATTTATAATATAATTATCATCCCTAAAATATAAAAAAAATACATACCATCTTTAAATATTAATAATTGAGATATTAAAACATCACTAATGTGTATATACGACCTACCAACTCCATTATTTCAACATAGTTCATTTTTCATAACCATCATTCATGGTTGGTTTTAAATGTTAAATTTATGTATAATAATGATAATTATTTCAATGTTATTATTCCAGATATGATATAATATTGAATTCATTGACCATTTTTAACTTAATGTTTTTATTTTGGACTTATGAGTCGAATATCATCAAAACATCTGACAAGAATTTAAATGATAAATTAATTGAATATAAAATGGCAGTAAATAAAATAAAATAAATAATAAAATTGAAAAAATTATTAATAAATTTAATAAATATCATTATTTTATTAATTAGGATTATAAAAAATGTATGTGATGAGTTGAGATCGAATTAAGGGACACATTAACATAAATCCTCATTATTGTAATTTATTTATTAAATGATTTTCTTCCATGTCTATATTCATAAAATTATTTTCTGGATGTATTTATAGGGAAATAAAAAATTTATAAAGGTAATTTTATGAATCTTTTTACTTTCTTTAAATTTTTTCTAAAAGGAATATTTTTATGTATTTTATACAGAATGTTTTGAGTTTCTTTACAAAATAAAAACACAATTATTCTATTTTAAATTAAACAACGAAGAAGAATTTTCCCACCACCAAAAACATTATTTGATATTTGGTTCCCTTTTTATGATTTCATTTTTTCTAAAATTAAAAACCCTCCTTCCCTTTTTTTGAGGTTATTTTTTTTATGAAAATTGGGTTTTAATGAAAAGAGATATATCATTATTCAAAAATATTTTACCTATGGTTTCAATAAGATATTTTTATGAGTTTGATGATATAAATACAAGATTTTATTTATTTAATGAATTATATAGTTCTTTTACATTGTTTATGATTACATGTGAGTCCGAAAGATCTCATTATTATTGGTGAGCCCAATATTGATCAAGATGATCGGTGAATCTGATATAGATCTCTAATACATTGGGTAATTATTATGTACTATATTTAATTAGAATGGAAGTAAACCATAATAGTTATTCTAATTGTAAGTATTATTGTAAGGGTCTTTTTAAGGGTTATAGAAGATGATGTCTTAAGGAACCTACATGAATGTTTTATAATTACATATGTGTTTTTGTGGAAATTGATTGATTAATAAAGGTAAGCTAATGATATTTTATTTTAAAGGGAGAATTATAATTTATTTTTGTAAACAGTATGATTTTATGATTTTTTCCCCTAGTTCTCATGTTTTATAATAAACCATCATGATTACAATTTCTTCCTTAATGTTTATTTATAAATAGTTTTATATAAATATATGAGTTATAAATATGATTTCATGTGTATTTTAATGATTATGTGATCTCAAAGTTAAATAATCTATAGAAAAAACATCATTAATAATACTATGGTTTTAAAATATAATAACATGTTTTTTTATTTTATTATATCCTTTAATGATAGTCTTGTGCACATTAATTTTTTTAAATGTTTTACGCTAGGTTTAAGGATACGTGAGAACTAAGAAGAAGTTGGGATGAGAGGAATAATTAATTTTCATTAATTTTTATATATTAGAAGTTTTAAATTAATTATAAAAAATGGGGACTAAGTGGATGCTACCACTATTTTATAAATTCTTTATATATATAAAAGTATTTACATGATTTTTAAAAACATAAAACCAAAATGGAACCTCAAAATTAAAGAAAGAGAATTATTATAATAAAATAAAATTATGGGTCTCATATGTGTAGTACATTTTAATTCCATTTCCCATTAGGGAAGAGGGCAGAGCATAACCATGGATTTTCTTAACATTAGTTATAATAAAGTTGTAGAGGATGATATGGTTAGATTAATGTGAGAAAATTTAAAAAATTAATATATTTAGACATTATATATGGGAAAATTCATCTATTTTATACATTGGTGTTTTCTTTTATTGAATCTAAAGATAAAAACACCTTCGTTGCATCTTCCTTAGTGTAGGATCAAGGACCAAATGTGGTTAGATTTAATATTCCTTTGGTTTGGAATACACCCAAAGGAGGCTGAGTTAGATTTTATGATGTATGTACAGGTTGTGAAATTATTTTATAGTAGTGGAGATATTTGATATAATTCCTATATTAGTAGATATAGATATATGATTTCATCCTTAACAAGTACTATTCGTATTTTATATAGGCTATCATTGATTACTTTTGGAGGATGATTATATTTTTTGATGTTAAAAGTGATAATGTTGTTTTCACTGGCGAGTCAGACCCTAAAATAGATCAGAGTTGTCCCTAATAACATAACTTATATGTTGATTGAGATGATATTGAGTTTAGTAGTTTATAAAATAGTGGTGTTTATGAGGAATTTTGAAGATTTTAGTGATGTTTTTCTTAAAAGTATTCAATGTTATCCCCTCAATGTTAAAATTATTTTGGAATTGAATTATTTCTGAGATTATCTATAATTTAAATATGTATTTATTGGTATAATCATTCTGAGTTATAGGAGATAAATGTTCATATTGAAAATATTTTACAAAAGGGTTTCATTCGACCTAGTGTGAAACATTGGGGTTTTGCAATCATGCTCATAAAGATGTTAGATAACATTCTAAGAATGTTTTGTAATTACTTACCCTTGAATCAAATGATAGTGAGGAAATGTTATCCCATTCCATTGATATATGATTTAACTGATTAGATAACGTATTCATGTTGGTTTATCAAGTAAGATTAATTTTCAAGGTATCATCAGATGAGGGTGAAAGGTGAAAATATTCTTAAGTCTACCTTTAAGTATCATTTAAGTTAGTATGCGATTTTAATAATGTGTTTATATATGATTATTACACCATCCATGTTTATGGAGTAAATTAAATATCTATTTAATTAATTAATATAATTTTTTTAGTATCCATTTATAGAAACCTCACAAGTGGTGTGTTTGAGAAAGACCATGTAGGGTTGTTTTTTATCCATTTTAATGGTTATTTAACATAATAATATATTTATTAGGCTATATAAATATATGTTTTGGATCTGTGAGGTGTATTAATTAGGAAATATTTATTCTCAAAAAGTAAAAACTACGATTCTTTTATTGGTTGAGGGGGTTGTTTATTGGGTAGCATATATTAATGTATTAGAGTTTATGAATTTATTTGGTATCTTACGATATTATATGAGGTGAATAATTTATTTTTCTAAAATTATGGGTAATAGAATAGTATAGAAAAGAAAGGATCAAATCTTCATGATAATCTTATAGTGACCATAAATTTCATACATAGATATTAAATCTTAATATATCCATATTAATTTCATAACATAATGATAAATTCTAGAATCATATAGGTCCAGTTCCATTGAAATCATGGAAATATAAACAACTGGTACATAAAATGACTACATTGCCTCCCATATTTTTCTTAACTACATGAACATTCATTGAAAAATCAAACTTATATAACATATCTATAACCTGGGGGAAAGAAACATAATAGAGGATGAGTTCATATGCTACGTAAGGGTAAAAAAGATAGTTATTAATGATCACCAGTTAAATAAATGAATATAATGGAATTATAACAAGAGCATAAAATTTTAAAATCATAACCTTTATGTCCTGAATAATGATATTATGATATGAAATAACACTTGGTAGTTTGTAAGACATGAATAATAAAGGAATTAAAAACATGAGCTATGAGATCCCGACATTGGAATGGAACATAAATTTGTTGTATACACATAAGAATAGAAAATCATTTCCTTAGAAGTCATGGCCCATTTATAATACTACCATAGTGGAATGGGTTCACTACTTAAACCATTTTATTAGTAATGCTTCAGTGAAAATACTATCATAGGGGAAAAAGTCCCTTTCTAAAATGGGTTAATTCCCCATTCCTGTCAAATATATATAATGGGATATCAATATAGACCCAATGCGTTAGAGGTAGATATAGGTCCCACCCATCACATTATGAAAATCAGATATATGTGTTCCACAATATAATAAATCATTCATCAAATTAGAACCCATAAGGTGAAATGTTTTTTAAAAACATTTCATTATAGTAGAATCCATGATAAAGAAACAGGAATCATAAACATTTTAAAATTTCCTCAAAGAATAACCCTTGGAAAAAAAATGTGTTTCATAAAAATCATGTTATCGTATTCATAAAAAATCCATAGAAATATTGTAGATGGAATCCTTATATTATGTCCCTATAAATGAAGAAGTTAAATAAAGGGTTGTTGCCTTTGATGAATAAAAATACATTCATAAGTCCATTAAAACATTATCAGGGAAAATAGCCTATCCATTTTGAAAAAATTTATTTAAAAAACTTTTAAAATGTAAATAAAAAATTTATTTTAAAATAATCCTATCAACCTATAATAAAATATTCAATGAAAATATTTTTCACTATTGTAGGAAACTCCTTCATGCCATATTAGTTAAAAAACATTACTTTCAAACTTTTATTCCAAAACTATCAAATTAAATCATTGGAAAAAAATATTATTAAGTTCAAACAAATTTATAAAAATTTTAAAATTTGTAAAAATAAATTTAAAAAATTTTATGTGCCAAGTAAAAATATTTTTAAATCATTTTTAGGAAACATGGATATATAAGAAAATTTGTTTTCGAATGGAGACTGAAATGAAGTCGATTGTAATTTAAAACTTATTTTCTATATATAGAGTACAAAAGGTGGTGAAAATTAAAGGAAAACATGTATTTTAAATAAATAATCATAGGATAATAAAATTTATGTGTTTATTAAGATAAATATTGTAATATTTCATCATTGGAAACAAAATAAAAAATAATCTCAATAAACAATGAGATTTTAACTTAAAACCAATAAAAATTGGGTAAAATCTGAATTATAATCCCCATTAATGAGTGAAACATAGATTAATATTTTTTACCATAGTTTTCATGATATTATTCATAAAATACATTTATTTTTAGTATATAAACCATACAAAATAATTTAGTGGTTAATATGGCCTCTGTCCGATGAAAATATAAGTGAGATACAAATCACAAATAATATTATTGAATTCCTTCTTAAACATTAGAATATTCTATATAATATATATATATATTCCTTATATTTATATAAAATAATAGTAATAGTTTATATAATAGAATATATCATTAATTTATAACCTTTTATAACCTGTTTATTAAAAATTATTAATTAAAATTACACTATGAAATGATATCTACATAGTTTTTACTTATATTTTTAATCGATATTTTTTGTCCTTGTATATTTATTATTGTCCCATAAAAACAAAAAATTTAATAATTACACAAAATATCATATATATTCATTATACAAATGTTTATATTAATTCATAAAAGAAGATATAGATATATGAACTTCACCGTTCATGGAGACTGTCGGCCGCACGTACATGTGAAAGTTGTTTCCATTTTTAAATGAACATAACCAAAGAAAGGTAGATTTAAATAAACATTAAAGAATAATTGTTATATCATATATATAGTATATATTTATTAAATTAATCCATATTAACTTCCATGTAAACATAAATGAAAAAACGTACATAGCTTCGTGGTGGTGGTAGTCCACATGTGCACACTATCGATGTTATCATTTTCTGTGGGTTTGAAATGTAAGTAGGTAGATGTGATATTATAGTTAAAAAATTATAATTAATTATAAATTTAATATATAATAATTAAACCCATCATAATACTCATCCATATATATATAGATGAAAAAATGAATCATGTCGCAACGTGGAGATGGTAAAACACACATACACAAAAGTGAAACTTCCACTTCTCATTTGACGGGAAAGAGGGTGTATAATTATGTTTTAATAATAATAATAAAATTTTATAATATTTAATATACTGAATTTAGTATTTTATGATAAATATAATATATTTATAGGAGGTGAAGAAGAGTAGAAAATAATGTGATCAGTTAATGTGATTACGTCTTCTTTAAAAAAATCCATTTAGATCTCCCCTAAATGGCAATAGGATTGATATTTTAGAAATATTAGAAACTCAATATTCTATTAGGGAATTTTATTAGATAAATTTATAGAGTTTCTTCAAGATATAATTATCAATTAAGTGTAAATAAGTGATGGAGGGGGTAGGATTTTATAATTGAGATGTGGGGCACTTTTGGAATTTAAAAAATATTAAATTATAATAAATTAGTTCCCAAGAAAAATGACTCTGAATAGAGATTCATTATAATATGAGTATTTATATGGTGTTAATCACATAGTTCAATATAATTTATAAAATATTTTACTTCATACTGAGAAATATCAGTTTGATTAACCCATATTCAATCAGTTTTAATTTAAAGAAATCTAACAAAATTTTCAATAATAAATGGTTGTTTCTTTTAATTATAAGGTGAATATATTCAAATAAATGGATAATTTATGAAATTTTTGACAAAAACCTACCAAATTTATGTTATTTAACGTTTTTTTTATTTTTTTAATAATTTAATGAAATAGTTTTTTGAAAAAATATCGTTTTTTTCAATTTTCACATTTTTCATGTAATTTAACATTAAAGACATAAAAAAACATTGAATTGGAATAAAATATTTTTAAACAAATATAACATGTCATATATAACTAAACAATTCTAGGAACACTATAAATTACTCAATTTATATTACTTCTTAGATTTTCAAAATCATTTATTTTATTTTTCCAATAATGTAATATATATATTTTTGGCCTTGTGTAAACATTTTATGTAATTATATAATACCTAAAAATTATAAATATATTACCATAATGAATAAAAATTAATTATTAGAAAATTCTAATTTACTATTCATTCATAACTAGTTTTTGTCCTTTCGAAATCAAAAATAGGATATTTAAAATTAGAGAGTGCCATTTGATAACTTTATTTCAGTTAAATAATATATAAATCATTTTCATGGAAAATATTAAATTGGAAAAATAAAATTATATTATAAAGTGGTAATTTTATAATTAAATTCATCCAATAGTAATTATTATGAATAATTATGGGCTTATCACATAGTTTTAACCATTATTATCCCGATTGACCCTTGATCGAGGTGATATATTTTACCACAAATACTATTCATATTTGTCAAATATAAAAGGATCCTATTTTAAAAATTTTAACAACCTATGTAAAACTATGTAAAAAAGTATAATATTATATAAATATATGTTTAAAAAACTAACTTAAAAATAAGCACATAAAACGCGAAAAACACTACTTTTAAAAAAATAAATATTTAATCATAAAACGCTATATATTCTTATACCATGATTAGTAAAATACTAAATTAATGTTAAATTTTTATTGAATATATAATATATTAATTTAATTAAAATATTTCTCATAGATTAATTAATTTATTTTTTTAGGACCGAAACACATTACATGCTTAAAAATATTTTTTTAGAAATGCCTTTCTACATTTAAAAAGGTTTTTACACAAACTAAAAACCTAAAATTGATTCCATTGAAATTATTTTTATTTATTTTTTATATAAGAAATACAAATTTACATTTAAATAGTTTTAAAACATAATTTTTTCTTTTTTACATTCATGTGGAAAAAAAGGTTTTTAATAATAAATCAGTATTTTCTCTATTCATTAGATTATCAATCTTTTCAAAAAAAATCCACGAAATTCACCCTAATATTATAATGATATGATGATTTGAAAAAAAATATTTATTTTTATTAAATAAAATTAATAAATGTTTCCAAAAAGAAATATATTATATTCTTACAAAAGGAAATAAAAATCATTTTGAAGGAATTCTATTTTTTCATGAATAATACAGCACTATAACAATAGAATTCTTTTAAAAAAAAATTAATTAATAAATACATAGAGTAGGATATATTTATATATGTCATTTATTAGTAAATATTATTCATACCATCCAATTTAATGGCTAGTTTATAATAGTCATCAAGTTACATTTTAATAATATATCACACCTTATTTAAACTCACTGTTGCATTTAAAGAATGATTGTAAGGAAATAATATTAATTTAAGTGAAATATTTTCTAAAATCACTGTGTATTCCATTATACCCTTTTAAAAATTACTTTCTCACAATTTCAACTTGTTCTCTGAAATAAAAGGTTTCATATTTGAAAATTCTTTTGTTGAACACTCACATCATGAAAAGGGCTATTAAAAGATACCCTTAAAAAGATATAAAGGGAAGTATAAAGGTTAATGAGAAAATTGGTTTCCAAATATTAGATTATTACTGAGATGTGATAATATATAAATTTTAGAGAAAACTGACCCCCATGTATAAATAGATAGTGATAGAGAACACGGTCAGATGATATTTTACAACTATAAAACCAAGAATTAATTAGGGGTTAAAACACATAAATTCATATAAATTGAAGGTTATAATAAATATTTTTGGTATTAAGATAATTTTTTAATATTTAAGGTATTACATTACTGTATAGAATAATAAAATAAGGAAATATACACACTTTAATAGTATAATTTCATATCTAAATCAATTTCCACAAAAATCTAATATGTTTCCCCAAATGACGAGGATTCAAGAATCATTTTAATTCATAAGGAACTAAAATAAAATTATAATGTAATAAAAAAGTATATATAGTTACTCATCATGTAATTAGGAATTATCGAAGACCAAAAATTGTTGTTAAAAGTTATGATAATTCCCAAAATAAATAAACCGTCAAATAATAAATTTAACTCCAAAATTCCCTAGAATAATGAAAACTGTTTGACATAGATCATTTCATAAATAATCCTATATTCCAGTGAAATTCAAAATTAAATAATTTTATAACCTAAAATGTAATCTTATACATTTCATCTTACATGTTTAAAATTTAAATTTTATTCTTCTTAGTTTTTTTATGTCAAAAAATGTGTTATACATAAAAGATATATCTACATCAGTATAATGAAACATCTACCAAATATCATTCATCACATAGATAAATAACAATATAATATTACAATGTAGTGATGTTTTAAAAAATATCAATAATAAAATTTAGATACCAACTTGAATAGAAATCCATAACATGACCGTAAATATATCTGAAAGTATCACCTTGTGGATGAATAATTTTTAAACCATTATGTTTATCTAAATCCCACTATCCTATAGTAAAAAAATTAACTTATCATAAATTCATATAATATCCCCAAATGGAATTTAATCCAAAATATAGTATCAAAATCCACTTAAATAAAAAATTTAAAAACCGTGTACTAATGCCTCTAAAGTTTTAAACAACCTTAATCTTATAAACCCATGATGTAATCCATTAAATTTTAGATAACCTCACATGAAAAAATATATACTTCCAAAATGAGCACTATACTTATTATTTATATAAGTTTACCACTTTTGAATATTTTCAATAAATCCACAAATGCAATAAACTTAATCAAAGATTACATGAATCACCTTTTCCAAAATCAAAAACCAATTTAAATTTTACCAATACTATCAATTTCATTAATTTATTTATCAAAGAAAAAAATTTTAACTCAAATTTATACATATATTATATAGTATATTTTGCTTAATCATATTTTCTCAATAAATAAAAACTTATCACCAAGTCACATTTCTTGGCTACATGTATCATTCAAAATAATTTTTCAAATCCTTAAAGTGAAATATTGTGGAACAATCCTTATATGTATCACGATTTTTTGACCCGAATATCATTATTATAATTATTATACAACATAATTATAAAATTCAAGTGCATAAACACTTTAATAATCTTATATCCATCTAAAAAAATTTACTAGGCATCATCTTCTTATTCCATAATACTAATTTCTTTTAGAAAAAATCATAAATCATTTGGTAAGATTCATTAACTTCAATTTAATCATTATTTTTAAATTTAATATAATAAATATTATTAAAACATCCCAAAAAATTCATACGTCATTAGTAGACTCTTCAACATCATCAGTAAATCCACTACATATTCAATATTCCCAATTCTGTTCTAGATCTTTCAACCTAGGAAAGAGGGTTGCATAATGCATATAATTTCCCAATTTAAAACATCCAACCATAAAGGATACATTAGGGATACCATTAGTCTCATTGGATGTATTAATGGAGATTTTCATTTTTCTATAAAAATTACATTCATTTTTTCCTTTTTTTCCAAACTATAAATACCCCATGTTATTATGAGATATTAACATGAGTTCTTCTTCCCAAATTTTGGACATGTTGGTAGCTAAAACGTTTTTCCACCAAGGTCATTATTAAATTCCATTTTTATTGGTATTTCATGAAACCCACCAAAGTGTATATTGTTTTTTATATTTTGATATATCTGATTTGGAATAATCACAATTTTTTTGCATTCAAGCTCTTGTTTTTTGGTTCCCCATGAGGAAAATCATTCTATTATTCATCCACAATAGCAAAAATCCTCACGGTTCAATAAATTGAATAAAATAAAAAATAATAGTTTGAGAAACAACTGGAATATTGAGGAATAATGAAAAATAATTTATAGGATTTGTAAATATTGAAACATAATTTTAAATCTATGAATCATTTTGTTTTAATCTTGTTTATCAATGATTACGAGCAAAACATTTGGATGTTATCCAATATTTAGTCTTATCCCAAGGGTTGTTACTAAATGTTTATCATCATTGTTTCTAATGGTTATGAAAACCATAATATTATTTCAATTATAAAAACTCATACTTTCCATATACTGATATCAAAATTAATGGATGAAGATTCATTGCATTACATTATGATCCGTGACAAAA
This sequence comes from Viscum album, assembly GCA_963277665.1. Classification (NCBI taxonomy): domain Eukaryota; kingdom Viridiplantae; phylum Streptophyta; class Magnoliopsida; order Santalales; family Viscaceae; genus Viscum; species Viscum album. The sequence continues at coordinate 1,002,537,965 of OY728119.1, read as the reverse complement.
TAGTATAGTTCTAATGCATATAGAAACATAGGAAAATAAAAAAACCAGTTCATAAAAGTTCTAGATCATATCTCACTCTTATATTCGTAAATATCACCCTTCATAGACATATAATACATAAAAAATTTCATCATGAACTAAAGAAACATAAAATTGATGTTCTCAAATTCTTAGTATGAGTAAACATGAGAGATATTAATGATCACATGACAATAAAATGAATATAATGGAAGAAAAAAAATGATAATAACTTTATTAAAATTATTTCCTACATATCATAAATCACAATATTTAGTCTATGAAATAAATCTTGTTATTTTAAAATACAAGAATCATAGTTGAATTAAAGTGAGTGATCCCTTAGATAATAACATTGGATTAATAAATAACTGTGTTTAATTCACTTAAGAATATAAAATAATTGGATTAGTAGTCATGGATCACTTTCAAGACCATCAAAGTGGAATGGGTTCACTCCCCAAAAAATCATAGTTTCCAATATTCACTCCCAATACTATCATAGTGGACAATGTCCCTTCTGGATCTAGGTTTTCTCCCCCATTCTAGTCATATTTATCTCATGATATATCGATATTTACCTAATTCATTGGGGGGGGGGGGAATATTGGCCCCCACCACCACATAATGAAAATAATATAAATGTGTGCCAAAATAAAATAAATATTTTAATATATTTAAACGCATTAAAATAATTTTTTTATATAAACATTTCATTATATCATAACCCATGAAAAAGAATTTGGTTTCAAAAACATTTCATATTTCATCACAACATAACCCATGGAAAGGAAATGGGTTTCATAAACATAATTTAGTCATGGAACATTTTAAATACTATCATAGTGTTTTGGGTTCACACATAAAACCATCATAGTGGTTCATATTCACTCCTAAGAATATCATATTATACAAAGTTCGTTACTGGCCTATGTTCAATCTCCATTCCAATCCTATTTATCTCATTAGATATCAATATTTACCCAATTCATTGGATTTAAATTTTGGCCCCACATGAAACATAATGAAAATCATACAATTGTGTGCCAAAATATCATATATTATTTATATATTAAAAACCATGAAAAGAAATGGGTTTTATAAACATTTCAACATAGAATAACCCATGAAAATGAATTGGATTTCAAAAGCATTTCATATTTCATCACAACATAGACCATCGAAATGAAATGGGGTTCATAAATATTATATTTTCATACTAATAAACTATCTAAAAATTATAATGATTCTATCCTTTTATAATTTCCAAATTATAGAATAAGTGAAATCAAGTGATTTTTTCATTAAAGAATAGAGATACCATTAAAAGTTCATTATAACATTCTTAAAGAAAATAAGCTTTCAATTTTGAAATCATTTTTTAATTTTTTTGAAAATATAAAGGAAAAAATTTAATGTCAAAAGAACCATGTAAACTTATAAATGAGGCTCAAATTTAAAAATTATTCATTATAGCGGGAAAATCTATACAGGCCCTATAATTTTTCTAAGAAATTCATTCTATAGTTTTTCTGAAAAAGTCACAAAACACTTCATTTCAAAAATTAAACGATGAAATACGTTTGTGGAACACACCTAAGAATAGAAAATAATTTTCCTTGTCATCATGGATCATTTTTAATACCATCATTATGGAATGTTTTTACTTCCCAAATAATCGTTGTAGTCAATATTCACTCCCAAACCATTCATAGTGGAAAATTTTTGTTACTGAGTTGCATTTACTCCCCATTCCAAACCTATTTATCTTAGGGGATATCAATATTTAGACAATTAATTGGTGGAAAATATTGGCCCTACCTTTCAAATAATTAAAATCATATATATGTGGGCCAAAATATCTTAAATAATTAAATATATTAAGACCAATAAAAAGAAATGGGTTTCTTAAACATTTCTACATACCATAAACCTTGAAAAAGAATTGGGTTTCAACAATATTTCATATTTCATCACAACATGACCCATGAAAGGGAAATAGGTTTCATATACATTGTGTTATCATATTAATAAACCATAAAAAATTAATAAATATTATATAATTATATCATATCCCAATTAAATAATACGTAATGTCAAGTATTTTTGTCTTTGATGAATAAAAATACCATTAAAAGTTCAGTCGAACTTTTTTTAAGGAGAATAAACATTCTATATTTTTATCCTTTATTTAAAAAATGGTGAAAATATAAAGTAAAAATATTTTTTATAACAACCGTGTAAACCAATAAAGGATGTTTTGATTAAAAAATTATTCATGATATCGAGAAAATCAATTAATGGAATATAATTTATAAAACATTCCTTGCCAATGTTTTTTAAAAGTAAAAATTTATATAATTTCAAAGATGAAAATATTATTAATTTCAAATCATCTTATAAAAATTCAATGTTGTGTAAAAATATTTTAATAACTGTAGGATATTATTAAAAACCATATGTAAAACATTTTTTGAAAACACAAACATGGAAGAATAATGTTTTTCTACTGAAGAGAGAAATAATATAGATGATCCTTAAGACTATTTTCAGACTCTTAGGTATAAGAGGTGCAAAAAATTAAATAAAAACATGTATTTTAAGAAAATAAAAAAATTAGAATAAAATTAATGAGTTTTTTGAGAGGTTGATTATATGATTTCATCATCTGAAACATATTCATTAAAAATACTAATAAACAATGGCATTGTAACATAAAACCCTTAAATCTTTTGTAACATTTGAATAAAATTCACTATGAATGATAGAAAAGTAATTTTATATTTATATTCCATAATTTTTATTAGACTAATTATAAAATACATTCATGGGTATTATATACACAACACAAAAGAAATGAGTTGTGAATGTGGAATATGTCCCATAGAAATAATAGTGAGACAAAAATCCTTTTCCTTAGGTCTGACTTACATCATATGCATTAGAATATCATGTATAATAAATATATATCTATTATATATATATATATATATATTATAAAACCTTATTAATATTGATGCAAACATATGTGATTTACTTACAACCTTTTGTCACATGTTTACTAAAAATTTATTATTAAAATAACTATTTTGGGTGTTATATTTTTTGTTTTTTGCATGTTTTAGTCGATTCATTTGGGTACTTGTATTCTGATCATGGGTTCATAATCAATAGAATATTAATAATTAAATAAATATAATATATATTAATTATATATATGTTTAAATTCATTCATAAAAGTAGATATAGAAAAATGAAATTAACCATTCATAGAGATAGTAGGCCATACTTACACCGGAACATGGTATCCATTTTTTAATAGTCATAAAGAAAAAAGGTAAATAATAAATTTTATTTCCAGAATATTTATTACATAACCTATAATATATATATTAATTAAATCCATCTATATTACCAACCAATTAAAATGGAAATTGAAAAGGAATCACATTTATTTTAGGTGGTGGTAGTCTACATATATGCATAATCAATGATATTGTTTTCCAAAAGCATGTAATTTAAGTATATAAGTGTGATATTATAATATTAAAAGTGTAAATATTTAATAAATATCATATATAAAAATTAAACCCATCATAATACCCATCTATAAAATATGGGGTTGAAAAAAATTATTTGTATCGCCATGTGGAGAATGTAAGCCAGACATACGCACGATTGATACTTTCATTTCTCATTTGATGGGAAAGAGGGTATATAACAATGTTTTATTATGATAATAAAATTTTAAAATATTTATTATATTTAATTTACTATTTTACGATAAATACCATTTATTTAGATATGGTAAAAAAATATTACAAAATAAAGTGACCGGTTAAGGCGATTACATATTCTTTAAAATGAATTCTTTAGATATCCTCTAGAGGGATCTGGCGTATGTATTTGAGAAAAAATAAAACCTCTAAAATGTGGATAGGAAATTTGAGAAGTTAAATTCATATATTTTTTTAATCTAGAAGAATAAATGTTGTGTAATGAAGTGATGTAGGAAATTCCCATTCATAAACACCTTGTCTTATTTAAAAATATTTATTATTTTTAATAATTTAATAAAATAATATTTTTTAAAATATCATTATTGTTGATTTTGACACTATTAATTTAATTTGGCTTAAAACACATATTTGAAAAGTTTGAACAATTTTTTTAATAAATCAATAATATGTCATATAAATGTAAAAATTTCACTTAACACTATAAATCAGTCTTCTTATAACTCTAAATATTTTCTGAATCACTTATTTTAATTTTCCATTAATTTATTAAATACTGTTTTTTTGTTGTGTAACAATTTAAGGTAAATATATAATACCTAAATATTATAAATAAATATCCATAATCAATATGATTTAATTACACACCAAATTAGTATCAATTTTTTTTCATAATATGTTTTTTCCTTATGTGAACACATAATGTTTTTTTAAAACTAAGAGAGTGATATTTTGTAACATTATTTAATTTAAATAATCATAATCCATTTTCATTGATACGTTTCAATTGAACAAATGAAATTCAATCCCTATGTGATAAGGGTTGAATTAAATTAATCCAAATAATAATTAGGATAAATAATTTTTACTTTATCACATATTTGTAACCTAGATTAACTTGATTTACACTTTTCAGTTGTAACTAATTTTTAAAGGGTTAAGATTCATATTTGTCAAAAATCAAAGGTCTTGATTTTAAAAAATAAATATTCTGACAAAAAATATGGAATAAGTTTTATAAAATTAAATAGATGTAATTAGAAACAAATAATTTTAAAACAATCATGAAAAATTCCATGAAAACCACTTTTTTGAAAAAAAAAATTTAATCATAGAAATTGGTTTATTTTTATCCAATTCTTGGAAAAATATAAGATAAATGTTCAAATATTTTATTTAATATATAATATATCTATTTAGTTAAAATATTTCAGTAATATTGAATTATTAAATTTATTATGAAAAATCACATTTCAAGCGTAAAAGCGATTTTTTTAGAAAAAAATGCATTATTACATACAAAAATGGTTTTACACCAAATTATAATATAAAATTTATTTCAATGAGAATAATTGTGTTATCGAAAATATTTGATATAAAATTTTACATATAAGTCATTTTAAATCCAAATTTAATTTTGTACAAGCTTGAAAGAAATATGTTTTGCAATTAGAAATTAGTATTTTCACTATTTGTTAAAACAATCTAATAAAAAAAATACAAGAAATTCACTATAAGATAATTTTTATACGATGATTTACAAAATTTAATTTGTTTTATGAAATATACTTTTTAATGCCTAAAATAAAAAATATTTCATTCTAAGAGAAATCTATTAAAATCTATTTAATGGAAATATATTTTTTTAAGCATAAGATAACTCTAGTAAAAATTGATTGATTATTTTCTGATAATGAATCGATACATATATTGATTAGAATATTTTTATATATCTATAAATTTTTTAATCCAATTAATATGTTCTATCTAAATTGTTATGTTATAATGGTCACACAATAAAATTTTAAAAATATATCACAATTCGTTTAAACTTAATGCGGTGTATACCAAAAGATATCAAAGAAATAAATAAATTAAAGATAAAATATTGTCCAAAATCATTGGGTGTTTGAATATAACCCCTATCATTATATTTTTGAGTATCATAGTGTGAATGAGGTTAGTATTCATGGTATTCACTTATAAGAGTAATGTTTCATTTTTTTGACTTTATTTGATTTTTTTACATTTGATTTTGTTTTTATGATGCAATACAAATTATCTATGTCCTTGTTTTCTTGATATTTATGACCCCTTAGAGATAAATATTCTATCTATGATCTTTATCATTCCTCATTTTTTCCTTGATGTTTGGATGACACTACCTAATCATTCACCTACATGTTGTCAATATAGATCACAAGAGTTTGCGATAAATATTCTCCCAAAATAATTGAAATTTTCAACATTGATAGTGGACAGAAATATAATAAGACTATGAAATCTACTTTTCTCATACCCTAAGAAAGAGGAGTGCTGGTGTTGTCATGATGAGTAAGAAGTCACACATATAACCTATTCACGAATATAGGGATACTTGGAGAATGATGTAGGTATGTGTTCCTTTTCGCCTTGATTTGGAAGAGATCGATGTTAGTAATTGTTACTAAAATATGTAAAAGTTTTCATTATTGGTGGATATGTTATAAGAATACTAGTTGGGGGATTCAAAGGTGAATATTTTCTGGTATCATGTTATTTAGGGGGATTCCCCAAGGCGATGATTTTGAGGATACTCCACATAAGGTGTTATTACAGGGGTTTCTCTTTATTCCCCCAAAATTGTAAATAGTAGTTCACTTTGATATTCAAAGAAAACCCTTGGTATTAAATACCAATGAGTATAATATTTATCCTGATATAAGCTTTCAATTTTGGAAACCTAGGATAAATAGTCCATTCATAGAGTATATATCTTATTATTTCATTCTCATGATACTGAATATTAAACATCTTGTTCTTAATGGGTTTATTAAACCTTTGGATGTCCCTATCTACATGTGTGAAGAAATTTTGATGTATTTTGTGAATAGATTACCCCACAATTTTGGTAAATATGATGCTATCATGGTGATCATGAACTATATAATGAATACATATTACTTTATAGAGATTAAGGAGGTGAGTATGACTGATTTCTTTCCAATTATGTTTTTAAATAATATTATGATACTCTATTAGGGTCCATGGAACATTATCTCTAATCATGATACTTTTATAATATCTTGAGTATGCAAGGGTCTTTACCATTTCTTTGGAACTTATTTATGCCTAAAAACATTTCATCACCAGATGGATGATTGGGTGGACTATACTATCAAGGCCTTTCAGGACATGTTATGTGCTTGATTTCTAGATTATTGGGGTACATGGGGGAATTAATTACCCTTGGTTGAGTTACCCTATAACAACAGCTATCAAACACCTTTTTTAGCTATATATATTAACCACTATATGGAAAAAACATAATATCTCTATTTTATTATGTAAAAAATGAAGAGTCAATGATTCTCGTATAATAATAAGTGTAGAGCCTAATAGAGAAAGTTTTTCTATTTTTTTAATAGATGAATGATGATCAAGATCATCAAAGATCATATAAAGATTGTATGAGGATGCATATGAAGTTATATATTGGTGATAACATATTATTTAATGTATCTTCTCATCATATTATGTGTATATTAGGCTTGGGAAGTATAGTTTGAGACATGGGAATATTATTTATCCTCAATTAGTTGGTCCTATCAATGTGATAGAGTGCATTGGTTAGATTTGATATCCATTTGTACTTAACAAATGGATGGATATGATATTTATCATATTCAAAATATCAAGAAATCATTGGTATATGCATGATAAATCAAATTTCATTGACAAAGGATAGATTAATATTTGATTGGATATGAAATTTGAGGAATACTTTTAATTGATGATCATTAGGAGAAGATGTCAAGTGTTAATTCTTTTACTTTCATTCATGTCATGTGTGGACATGGTGGGTTAGAAGAGTATACTTATTAAAAATAGTTATAGATTCACAATAAATTTCTATATTTTTTAACCATTTATTTTTTCTGATTATTTTTATGAGCTTATGTTCATTGATGATATGATATTGATGATATTTGATTCTACACATTTTACTTATGATGTGTTAGTTTTGAATTTATTATAGAGAGTTCCCTATTTGACAGGTATTTAATGGGGTGTTTGTTTTTTATCCCTTTTTATCTCCATTTTAGGATATATTTTTGATTCTAGATAACACAAATAATTTGAGAGAAATCTAACACAATTGTTTGTATTTTCAAAACCCCCTACGTCGTGGTCTTATAGTTTTCAAGGGAGTTAGGGGATGTGAATTGGAATTACTGAGGTTGATGGAAGAAGTTTGTATGGTTTCACTATGAATCAAGCCATGATAATTAAATAGAGGTGTTTAGTTTTTATTACAATGTGGGGTTAACTTTGTGAGATTTATAATTTTCTTTGTTTATTATGAATTTTTTCTTATAATGTGATGTGTTGTCACTTAAAATGTTCTGGGCCTTGTGATAGTTTTATATTAGTATTATTCTGGTGTTTTATATTACATAAATTCCTCAGAGTTAATCCTATGTGGGATCTATTGTGGTGTGGGATGTCTTATCCTTGGGTTATGTTTTGGTTGGTTGTTGTTTAATCTTAGTTGGGGTTTTGTTTAATGTCATGTAGGGATTCATTGCACCTTGGTTTTGGGACTACACTATGAATTTATCATTATCAAGTTACTTTGTTATGTCTTTTTTGGATTCATTATAGTGTAGAACATAGGATCTTTGGTGAGTTTGGTCTATTATAGATTTATTTGATGGATAATTCTATGAATTACATCATTATTTTTAATGGTTTCAGTGTTGTGGCATTATACTATTTTACACACCATGAATATTTTATTCTCATCACTGACTACATGAAATGGGGATATCTCATGGTTATAATTAAAGGACTCAGGAGCAGGAAGGCAACTCCCAGAAAAAAATTATATATAAAAAAAGTTAATACATAAAAAGAGGAGAAACATGGGGTCATCAAAGATGAGTGTAAACAACACCACACACATCAGCATCAACCAAACCACAAAAGAAGGTTGGTGTAACAAAGGACCAAAAAGATCAAACCTCCTCAATCACACACTTAGATAGAGAATCAGAAACCTGATTTTCCTCTTTGTAAAAATGAGTGACAACCAAACAAATCTGCTCCACATGCCTGAGACAGTCATCCCATGCAGAAAGCATCTTACAAGGGACATTTCATGAATGATTTCTAAGAATATCAACTAGCAGAGTTGAGTCAGACTCCATCCATAAGGTTATCCAATCATGAAAAGAAGCATACCGATTATCCTTGATCATAGAACATAACTCCACCTCAATATCCAAGCCAATTCCTAAAAAGTGATAAAAACAACCTTTAAAAAAGCACTTGTAAGTGCAAAAAGAACCACTACATCCTGAAGTCCCCGGTGCACCTGAAGCCACTCCATCCACATTAACATTCAGACACCGAGAAATTGGGGGAATCCATCGGATATGTTTCATCATAACTGGCTTCTTACATCTACCAGAAACTCCCAAAGTGCGCAAGAAAACAAGATCAGAAACATTATTTTGCATGACTCCATTTCGATCACGTGCAGAATAAAGAACACAAGTATGAAGCTCCTGAATACCAACGGAAATTAGTATTTTTTTTTCAAAGACAAGAGAATTCCGGGATAGCCAAATAAAAGAAACAGCCACTGAGACAGTAGAGATGAGTAGTGGTTTCACCTGAGAATTGAAATTAGCACGATAAATAGAATCCATAAGCTGTCCAAAACCCTCCATGATTAGAAGTCATCTAAAAACCCCTTAAAATAATCACATAAACCATATGAAAAGCAACAAGATATAAATAAATGATCAAGAGTCTCATCAGCAACGAGACAATGAAAACAAGAATGTTCAAGAGAAAATCCAGCATGCTGCATCATCCATTGTAGAGGTAATCTACACTTCCAAATCCTCCACATAAGAAAATATTGAGCTAGAGGGATATAGACAGCCTAAAACATATTCATCAACGAGGGAGACATCGAGGGTTCAATGCACATGAATCTTTAATCCTACCAAATACTGAAGGTTCCAGTAAGACTGGGAAACCAGATTAAAGTATCCACCGCAGAATATTGATAACAACCCAACTCCATTTTCAGAGAATCAGAAAACAACCCCTGAGCCATGACACTATTATGAAATTCAGAAATTCAGAGATCCTTCAAATCAGAAGGAATTTGAGTATGTTCAGCAATGGAACATGACAACCAAACAGTCTTCCAACAGTCTCACGATTATATTTTGAGATAATCATTAGATCTAGGATCCATGATCCATAAAGATTCCTTATAATAAAATTTTATAAGTATTTCTAGATTTATCTATCAATTATAGGAACCAATAATATTAACTATATTCCCTCATTCATCTCCCAAACACATAGAATATGTGGAATCATTTTAGACAACCATCAACTTTTGTTATTAATCCTTAGGCCATTACATTATTAAATGATTACCTTTACTCTAGGGTTACTATTCCACTTTTTATTTTCTAGTTTTTATTATTTTTTTATTTTTTGTTTCCAATTGATGAAAGTCCTATAATTTTTATTTGATATATTCTTCATCAATGATTGGTGGATGTTTATTGGTGGATTATGTTATTAGGATTTGTTGCTAGTTTTAGGTTTCATGTTGTCATTTTTCATCTTTCATCCTTATTTTTTAGTGATCATTAAAACCTTATATTGAAGTAGGGGATTATAGTATTCTAAAATATTTTAAATTTTTATAATGAGGGATTATCCTGATTTAATTTTTAGAGATTTACCTACAGAATATTACAATATTAAAACTATGTAATTAGAGGGGAGTTATGATGCACATGAGATTATGAATCTATTCATTTTATAGGTTATTGTTATTTTATATATTCTATGCAATTTTTTTACCGTGATTATATTATATTCAAGGCTGTATCAAAATATGGTTCAAAACCTAAATATTTTAAAATTAAAGTGATATTGAACATGTGATTGATAATTTTCAATGTATTTTCTAGGTATTGTTAAATATACTATCTATTTACATTGAGTATATATATATATATTGTATTAAAAACATCGGTTGGTCATTAGATTTTAATATTTCATGGATGATAAAATTATTCATAATAAATTAAAAATAATCAATATGGTAAGAAAGAAGGATTTAATGAGTGTTAATATTAGTGGATGATAATATTTTCTCATTGATTTATTTAATCATGTATTTTTCATGATTTTTTGTTTTCTTAATGCTTTTCTTGTATTATGTATTTTTCTATATATATTAGAATATTAAAGACCATATAATGTCTAAAATTAGAATGTAATAATTTTTTGGTTGAAATGGTGAGGGTTAATCCATCTTGACATGGTTTTGTGGTATATGTTTGTGCTTGATAATGGGTTGGTATAGTTGGTGTAAATGTGTTGGGGATGAATTTTTGGTGGGTTTATTGGGATTTATTTCAGGATTAGCTATGGTTTATGAATTTAATTGATATTTCTATATTTATTAATCAATGGTGTTACACTTTTTTATATTGAAGAAGTTGTGTATTATAGCCCTCAAGAGATTGAATAGTAAAATAAAAATCTAATTAATTAATATCCATGGATTTTTATGATTCAATTGTGGTCTAGTAAATTACTATATGGAAGAGAAAAATATTGAAGGAATTAATGTCTATGGGTTGTTGTTACTAAAGATTAATATAATGAAAAAAATACCTTTCCAATATATTAATAAACCGACTATTAATCAAGAACTGATTACGAGAAATTATAAATGTTTATTAGTAAGTTAATTAATAATGATAAGTAATAATGTTGAATGTTGAAGATTATTGTGTATATAAGGTATTATTAACTTCCCAATGGTTAATGTTTGTTGTTGGGTTGTCATGGGAGTTAATAGTTGTAGTCCAAGTCTTACCTTCGATATTTCACCTCAGAATGGTTGTCTATTATTATATACCCATTATGTTCTGTTATTCCTTTTCTCCACTATTCAAGTCAAATAACAGCACTGAAACACATAATTAGGATTAGGATTCATGTTTTACACCCATATATAGTTTTTAGGGTACAAAAGGCTAATATCTCAGCCTACTACGATCTCTCTTATAGATGTTGTATGGTATGTGTTAATATCTGGGTGACGGGGGATTATAAGTATAGGACATTTACTCAAACATATTATTTTGGACCCAAGTAAATATAATCAATTATCTAATAGATATATCAACTTATGTTTATTTTTTATTCTTATTTCAGGATATAAATACTTTTTAATGTTACATGTTTATATATGATCATGTTGTAATAGGTCAACGAGTACTGTGTACATGAGATGTAATGGATCTTATTTTTACTATTTATTAATGTGGATTTTATGGGTTTTTGGATTTGGTATATATATTTGTTCCTATTATTATGTTTTTGTTGCTATGATATACTAAAACTAATATGCATTATAACTTGTGGAGGGGATGTGAGTCCTAGGTTGGGTAACGTTTTTGTTTAATGTGATTGGTTTATTAAGGGCATTTAAATGAGTGGATTTTATTATATATATGTTTTTTGTGATATTTTACTTAATTATATGTTATATCTATGGATTTAGCTTTGGTTAGAATGTAAATATAGTTTTCATAGTTAGTTAATGACTTGATTTAACTATTTATTCATGGGATAATTTTTATTATTCTACAACATTTTCATGATTGGTTTTGGGAAGAATCTTATGGATTATAATTGTATACAAAAATCCATATATATATATATCAAGTCTTCTTGATATATTTAATTATCGGGTTGGAAAAATATATCTCGTAGATATGGTTTGAGGGATAAAGGTGAATGTGAGTCACATATATAATATTTTTCAAGGAAATTTACTTATTAATCTTGATTTTCATTATTATAGATTTATTCATATTGGATTACTTTTATTTTGGGGTTAATTGGTGGATTAGTTATATTTTACTTGGAATTTTGTGGTGGATACCTCCCATATGTGTTTTTTCTATACTCTTAGTGTTAGTCTCCCACCCATAACCTAATTGAGGTACGATTCATGGGATTTTCCTCTATTAACTACTATACCCATATGGGGATCAGTGGGGGGAGTTCCTTATAATGTTATTAGATCAATAATGGTGTATCTATAATCTCCATGATAATACCCTTATTGATCTCCAGAAACCTCATGAAACACAGACTCATAGATATCCCTTCCTTCATCTCTCCAAATATTAGGGATATATATAATATTTATGTATTTTCATAAAATATTTTTATGCTCTTTAAGAGATATAAATCTCTCTATTTATAAGAGATCCTCTAATATTACCATTTTATTTATATTAAAATCACCTTTATTTGGATTGATAATTTCATCTAATTTGGATTTCAAATCAATATATAACTCTCTATCTTGATATTATCTAAAAATATTCCTAAACTATGGACATCTATTGACTTTACTTCATTAGGACATGACCCTTACCATTGTGGGTTTATGAAATTTTTTACTTGAGAACAGTAAAAACATGTCACTTTTACTTTAGAACAACAATTTAATGAGGAAATTATTAAAAAAAAATCTATTAAACCCTTAGAATCCAAAATCATACTATACATATTTTTAGATAAAAACTTGAAATTACCTTTTGACCATCCTACTATGAAGGAATCCTCAATCAATGATAGATTACCCTTCTCCAATATGGAATTATAAAAAAACCTATGTATGCTTCTAGAAAAATTCTTAATGATAGTGACATCATGACAATATTAGAAATCCTAAATCAATGTTAAACTTTTCAGAATAAATCACATTAAATATTCATAATGGTGTGAAATTGGATATGACAACATAAATCATTCAATGTAATAAATATCCTTATAGAATGTTATTATATCAAAGATCGATTGCGGTGTAACCTTAGTTTTTTTCCAATGAGCATGAAAAACATAATATTACATAACTATGAGTTTTTCCTACTCAACCATATATTTTTATCATGTAGGTCCATAATTATGTTGTCTTTCCCAAAATTTTATAACAATTATATAAAATAAAAAAAACTAATACAAAAAGAGATGCACTAAAACATGAATTAAGATGTTTCAACATGATTTCATCCATATATAATAAACTTATACGAATGACTCATGAACCATCCATAACTCAATACATGATTGATTGATCCTCAATTTGAAGCCTTCCCAAATGAATATTGTTAAGTAGCTAAACCAATTTCATTGTTTGAAAAAAAACCCCCATTGGGTTTGTTGATAACCTCTAAAATACTGGTTCTTTATATCATCAACTAAAAACATAAAAAATGGCCATTAACTATGTGAAACCAAATTCATTCAGATACTATAAAAATCATTAACTAATAATAACATCTAAACAAAAATGATTCAAATTAATTTTGAAAAACAAGTGTTAAATAAAATTCATATTGAAAAAACTTCCTGGATCTTCATGGTCTTCAAAATAAGTTAACTAATATTCTCCCCCAAAAATAATTCTCAGTAAAATACATCCTTGATATATGTTATCCTCACTAATTCTCAGTCATTTTTCCCCTTGAAAATAAATTCATGTATCCACCACCTATAATTATTTACCAAAAGATAACTCTACTTATTTCTATAAGTTAGAACTATTTCATCAATCTCTATCTTTATCATAGAAAATTTATCTAAAGAAAATCATTGAAAATTTCTCCCCATTTATCTATTAAAAAATATAACTTCAATGAATGTTCACTAAAAATGGTTAAAAATAAAAATAATAAAATCAGTAGAATTAATATATCTTTATATAAATAGAACATTTCATATATAATTGATGATCAATTATCTATACCAGCTAGTTGGACAAAATGTTTTGAACTCCAATAGAAAATATTTTTTTTATCAAAATCATCTTCGGTTTTTTCTTTTTCAACGATATATACAATAAGGGTTTTGGTTGATAGGTACTCCAAATTCACTAGAACATGATCATTATACAGATGCATTAAATGATACATTATTCATTAATTATTTTTAATTGAATTTTGGTCATGATGTTTTCTAATATTGATATCAATCAAGTTATCACTCTTGATTAAAATAAGAGGATTCACATTAACTCCAACATCCAAAATAAATTTCATCATCCATAAAACTTGCATACATGATTGAGTATACACAACATACGTAGCTAGTACATTACTTAGTGATATATTGACTTTCTTCATCATTAACCAAGAAATACTAAAAAATATAAAATATAATACTTCACCATAGTCAATTTGTAAACAATTAATAATCAAACCCATTATGTATACTTAAATTCATATAAATTATTCAATGAAATTTCATGATAAAAATGTGTAAAATCCCTTTTTATTTCAAAATAATGAACATTCATTTTTTACAAGGTAAATTTCATAGAGATAGATTTGGTACCATGTGTCTTGATATGTGGAAAACACAATGTTGGGTTTTGTCACTTTATAGTATAATAGGATTCCAATTATTTTCCTATATTCGATCACATAATCATTTTTTCAATCATCGTCTCTTGAAAAATTCCTCAATTTAACTATAGAGGATTTCATCTCCATTTATTCTTATATTAAAATCCTTTTATTATCAAATTAGAAAATTTTAATCAGGAAGTAATCATTCCATGCCATAATTGTGTCCCCTGTAAAACATAGAATAATGTTAACTAAAAAATTAAGGAAATATTGAACCCACACCTCATGAAATTTGAAAACATTTTTCATTATGATTCTTATAATCCTCAAAAAATTACATCATAAACATATTTGATCCATAACATACTTTGATCAATCAACTTTCTAAAGTAAATTTTTTATCGAACCCACCCCACCTGAATCAATGCTTTCTCAAAAGCTTATCAATCCAACAATATCATGCTATTGGATCTTATTTTTGCCTAAAAAAATTCTCCACTAATCTCTAATAATTTGTAATAAACTTGTAAATGTTAGTTATGTGAGAGATCATCAACAACCATTCTATCCTACTATAAACATTAATCAACAGACCATTGTACCACCATCTAAGGATTTGTATGATACTGGCCCACCCACATCATTATTAACTTACTAACTGAATATCACTGATTTATTTTCGTTCAACTTGTAAGTATTGTGAATAAATTTACCTTTAAAAAATTTATTTCATGTGTGAGTGTGAGCACAAGGGAATTTAGGGATATCATGATATCTTCCATTCTAAACTGAATCAATCTTGGAATTTTTTCTCAAGTATCTAAGACATTAATTTTCCAACTAGTACTCCAATTACTTGGGGATACAAATATATATTCTTATCAAAAAATGAGGTAAGGATTCCTATTTTTGAACATTCCTTTCATCAAATTTTTACTATATGTTCCTTTTACAATGAAATCCTTCATATTGATAGTAACTATATTACACTAGTCACATAATTTACACACATTTAGAAATTTGTGACCATGAAATTCAACCACTAAGGCATATACCGACATCATATATTTTTCACACATAATGTATTTTCTAGAGCTACTGATCATTGAGACATTATTATTTCCAAATAGAACAAACACATCCTGTTAGCTTAATATAATCCCCACAAGGACTCCAGTGGTTGTGGAGGGAGGGGTGGATTGCGTTCATGAAAATTGTTTCCATCATAAAACTATCCTCTTGAAAAATGGATATGAGCCTATCCCATTCCTCTCAAATTGATATTACACATTAAAAAGTAAGAGATGATAAATAGAGAACAACATATTTATAGAGGTCCAAGGCACAATGAATTCTAGTATACTCTTCCAACACTCTCGCTGTGAGCTCAGTGGTTTTAACATTCCATCTCTTTTCTATGTAGTGGTTTAGATAAGTTTATATAGATTACACTGCTTACAATATATGATAGTTTCTTCATGATTTTATTTATAGGTATTATATTTATTATCCAAGAACACTAAGTTAAAGGGCTATACACTTACATGAAAAATAATTTTTTTGTAAAAAATAGTTTTAGGTTAGTATAAATTTATAATGAGAATGTGGTATTAGATTATTAGTATTCTTTAAAAGATTAATATACATTGATGTGGAAATGAAGAAATTTATTTGATGTAGAAAAATCATGAATTCATAGGAGTAGAATATGTATATCTTCACATATTTTGTTAGAGTGAAATATATTATGTTTGAAAATGTTATGATATTAGTTTTTTTAAATATACACCACACACTTGTAAATTTAATAAATTATAAATTATAAATTTTTATTTGAAATTCATTGATTGAATTTTTATTATTGAAAAATAATATGTTACCTATATATTCATTTTAGAGAAAGATCATCTGACCCTTTTCTTGTGGCCTTATTTTCCAATAATAGAGAGAGAAAAAGAATTTGTGGACTGCAACATCATTATAACTTGGAACTATAAAATTTGTTTCAAATTTTTGATTTATTTAATTTCACATTATCATATTAAAAAATAAATATTTTTGAAAAAAAAAGGAATATTGAATATTTTCTCAAAATATAGAACTGGTATTATGAACCATGAAATTCTAATTGAAGAAACAATACAATATTTAACTATATAGGAATTATCTTTTAAATGATTTTATTTCTTATTTACTTTTATAAAATGAAGTTATTTATTTCTGTGAATACATGTTCATATTTGAAATTAATACATTTATCTGACTATTTTGAACGTGGAGTGATATATGAATTCGTCATATGATAATTTTATCACTATAAAATGGTTTGATCTTGACACATTATTATTGTTGGATAATTTATTAATCAAATCATAAAATGAGTGTCTATATGATAATTTAGGATTGTGTATAATGATTCTGATTCAAGGTAAAAATATCTACAAAAAATTAAAGCTTGAACTTTCAGAGCATTGAAGATAATTTACTTTACTATTCATCTGAATCATGTTGTTTTCTAGATTTATTGGATAATTTTTGTAAGAAATTTCATTTTTTGGGATATTTTGTTAACATAATTAGATAATTTAATTTGGATGTATGATATCTTAATTATTTCATATGTTAATTTATTTACAGATAATTCAATATTATAAATTCATTTTCCAAATATAATTTTCTACTATAATATAATTTCTTAATATATAATATAAATTCTTTTAGAGAACTTGAATTCTAACGATTTTCATATAATTAAATAAGAATACAGGATACAATTATTCAAATATAATAATTAAAAACTATTGAATTAAAAAGCCTATATGAAATTCCATTAAATCGAGTATGTATTATTCCTTGAAAATCACATAAGATAAAAAAATCAATAAAATAAATTGTTATTTTATGTGCACTGATACATATGAATAACTGGGAGATGTTGGAATAACATTTTTATTTCCTATAATATCCCTCATCTTTAGGATCAAAAAACCCATAACAATTTTATCAAGTTTTATCTATTTTAAAAATCAAGGGAAAAATAATCTTTATTATTTGATAAAATGAGTGCTCTATTTATATTCCTTTATCATCATCCCCTATATTTTCATCTACCATTTTACTGAAGGTTACTAAAATTACATTAAGGGTAGCGTAAAAAGAAAAAAATTTATGTTTACACATATCTTGACAATTGTTTGATATCATAAAGTACATAAAGGTATTTTGAAAGGTCACACACAATATATTACACTAATATATGTGACCATGTGATAATATAATTACCTAAAAATAATATGGATTAAACATTTAATTTTATAGAAACAATAGGCATAGAAATGTAATATGAAAAAAATTAGGAAGAAAAACTAAAGGAGTTGAAATCTAATAATTGTAAGAGGGTTGTATTTTCATTTTTAATAAAATCAATGAAAAAATAAACGAGTTATAATAATAATTCTGAGTAAAATAGAATAGTTCAATTTTGTTTCTTTGTAAGAGGTTTAGTAGTAGTTTTTGGGGAATATGGGGGGGGGGTCAAGGTTTCCCTTTTTCTATTTCTCGAGAATATGAATATCTATCTTGAGAGTAAATACCAAAATATATTCTTTTGTGAATATGGTAAATTCAATTAGTACATAGATAATCTATTTAGAAAGGGAATGTTTGATAAAATATTTGATAACTAAATATCATTTCCATAGATTCTAATTTAGCACTCTGAGATCATCTTGTAAATCTTACTTGTGATCACATCAATCAATATAAATTTTCAAAGTCATAATAATGATATGTAATATCATATAATATCTAGGACTATACATAGAAACCAATTTAATAGTAGAAGAAATTACTTAAATAATTAATTCATTCCTTTATTAGTATTCTTTGATATTGAGAATTATTTAATATCATTTTTCTCATTAGATTCAATAGAATGGTTGGTAAAACTATATTCAATATCAATCCTCATATCACTGCTCTCACTATGAATAATGGAAAATTTATTATTGATTATAGGTTCCCGATACTTCAGCATGATCCTTATTACCTTAGAAGAATTTAGAGAGTCCAATTATATATACTTCAATGAAGAATTTTATTCTTCAATAAAGCTATGTATATCAAACAAATATTTCTAATATATTTGAATTTTTGGCTTGAGTTATGCCTGAACATCCTTGAATTTAGAAATAGTAACCCATTTTAATTACTGATGATATTCTATTGAAACTAAAAAAATATAAACTTTGTAGTCATTCCTTATATAATATGAAAAACATATCATACTTTCCCAATTGAACATAAAACAATATTATAATTACCACCATAGTATGAAATAACTACTTATGCATATGGAATTTATTGATATGATCAAACTAATATATTTTATATTTTTTAAAATAATCAATGTCTGATTTCAATTCAAAGTAAATTGAATTATTCTCTTCTAGGACTAAATAAAAATCATAATATTATACAATTAGAATATTATTGATCATTTTAGAATGATATTTTAACATTTTCTACAACTCATAAAATTCAACCATAGGAACGAAATTTTCATTCAAGTTAGTGACTTGATTTTTCAAACTAATCAGTTTAGTTTTGAATGAATTTTATTCAAAACATTCCATCTCTAAAATGGTAGGAATTTTAATATTTGATTTGTTTCTTTATTAATTTTAATGAATAATAATTCTTGTTTTGTTTCATATAACAGAGTAAATGGTTTAACATCAACATATCTACAATCATCCATTAGGATTAGAGGAGATTCTTCATCATATCTGATAAACTCTAATATGAGAAAAATCATTTTCCATATGAACATGTTAGGATTCCAAATTTTTGAAATATCTTCAGTATATCTTGGTATTATAATTTTATTTCCATAATTCCCATAAAAATCATCACATTAAGAGGAAGGAATCTGAAAAGTGATAGTAGTTCTATTTCCACTTTCTATTATCATTGAATTTCTATAACACAACTCAAGTCTAATTTTGCAGTAGTTTCTCAAGAACCATTAGTAGTTGAGTTTGTTTTTCTCCGTACCACTAGAAGGTTAACCATAAGGCATTAATATTTCACCCAGATAAAAAAGTTACTTTATTTGAGAAAAGTCATCTATTTCATTAACTTGTTGAGAATGATAAATTGATTCCCTAGTTTTATTTCTAAATTCTATAGGTAAAGGAATATAATTAAGTAATATTTTACTATATTATCTTCTCAAAATAGGTGGGTCAACATCCATGCAATCCTCTTTTATAACATCAACCAGTTCTATAAAAATAGTTATATCTATTTATCCTCTTGTAGTAGGCTAACTAAAAACGTCCATAGAAATATATCCATCTATATGCCCGGGGTTTCATTTAACTACTTTAGTCCCAATAACTATAATATTATTTTGGGTAGAGTTCCAAAAATACCAGATCATTTTGAGGAATTGATTTTCTATATTTTCAAAAATAATACCCTTATTGGCTATTATTTACTATGATAAATTTCAAAAAAAAATTTCATTCTGTATTGATGCCCCTGAAAAACATATACTGAACAACTATTCCACTAAATTGATACTTCATTATTTTAGTTGGTATATCTCCATTTGTACTCACTATGGGGGGGGGGTGAACTTTTTCATCAAATTCTTAGTAAAATAGAAGAATTATTATATAAAGAATTTGGATATTGAAATGTTGTTTCCATTCACCTTTGATTTTATTAAATCATAAACATGACGGGAAATGAAATACACATTTTTATAAAATTATTTTACTTAATTCCCATAGAAGAACAAAATTCAATTTTTCATGAAAGATAAACTCACATCCTTGAAATATTAGAACCTTATTTAATAATATATCTATCTAGTCTAACCAAATAAAATAAATTGATATATCACTTAGTATATTATGAAACAACTTTAATTTTTCGTGGACATATGTTGCAACATCATCTAATATTAATTTCCTCTCCATGTATAGAATGAATATTCATTACTTTTAGAGTATTTAGGTTTCTGATTAGAAGGGTTTTGATTCAATAAAGAGGGGAATATGAGATTTATAATTATATTTATGGTTTGAAAACAATTATTGATCAATTAAAATGAATTGAATAAAATGTGTCATTGAGAGAGGAGTGTTAAAATATTAAAAGAAATTCTGAAAGAATCAATAGGTTTCCACATCACTTTAAGTGAAAACAAGGATGTTGTGTAAATAAATAAATACTCATTTACAATGTGAAAAAAACTCATTTATTATTTCATGCTAATAGTAGAATGTAGAATTAATTAAAATAATTAATTAAATGAATAAAAATTATAAATTTGAATAAAATAAATTTAAATCAAACAAGAATATTTTATTTTTAAAAAATATAATTGATTAACCATCACAGGGTTTGAAAAAATAATTACTTTTGAATTCAAAATAATTCAAAATATATATCACCATTTTGTTAGTGATCCATTAATTGATGATCCCATAGATAAATATGTTTTTCTAGAATAGATTAATGGAAATGTTTTTAAATTTTGATAGAAGAAGTGTTACCAAATCTAATTTTTCACATGGTCTAAAGAAAAAAAAATTCTATTAAGGCATGATTTACCTATAACCATCATGTGAAAAAATTTCTGTCTCCAGAGTTTATTTCATATGTTTTTGATAATGAAATGGAGCGCATATTCAAAATATATGAATAAACTCATGTTTTCATATAATTTTATTGGATTCAGATTTAATATTTATATATAACACACAAACACCAAACATTGCATTAAATAATAAATTAAATGAAATCTATAATTTTTTATAGAGAGTAAAGAATAATAAATATTTTTCATAAAATATTTTAAAATTATATTCGTATCTTTTAAGTGTTAATATTTATGATTTTGTTGAAACTAAACTTACAAATTAAGAAAAAATGATAACTAGTCTACTAGGAGTTAAATATATAAAACATTCAATAATACCTCTATATAAATTATTGTTAACAAGTTCACTATAATCATACAAGTCATGTGAACATAGTCCCCAGTGGAATTGGAACATTACTAATTTAAATGTATTTCATTATAAATAAGAAAATATTAATTAAAAAACAATTCAAATAAAATAAGTTAACACCCTCTATGGTCTGACTACATATCTGATTCACCATAAATAATAATAAGTACCATAATGAAAGTATGTGGACTGATTACCTCATCTATTAGTTTTTTTTAATTTATTTCCTTCAGTTTAGACACTCTTCCATATCTTGTCATGCTCTATCCAAGTAAAAAAATTTCCCCCATTAATGTTAGGGTCACATAATCAAGTCAAAGGACTCAAGTTAATTAAATATAAAAAATTATTTATTAATTAAAAATTTAAAACTTTAATTCAAATAAATCCATGAGTCATAATATCCATAAACATACATGACGTTCTATGATAGATTGTTCTTCTAGTAATGGGGTGCCGATCACACATGATACACCCTCTTAAAAAAAATATCCTAATACCCAAACAACACTACCAGTGACAAAACTAATTAAATTTATATAAAATGAAAAACTATTTAAATATCCCCAATTAAATATACTTTTTGCGATTCAATAAACAACATCTCCAGGAAATTTTATTGGTTTTTACTCTATAGGTTAATAATTAAATCCTTATTATCAATGTCTCATTCCAATATGATCTGGTGTAACAAAAATGAAAAAACAATATTTAGATGTAAAAAATTAGAGTTGGGAGAAGGGCGAGACAAGAAGAGATCAATAGAGAGGTAGTTTTAGGATGAATCACTAAAATAAGTCCATGAAATCAATCCCATATCAATGGAGAAATAATGAGAATATGGGGGAGAGGTGACGGATTTTATACATCAATATAGTGGGAGTGACGTGTTTTTTCCACCTACAAAATTTTGTGGTTGGGTGGTGATAGGTATTTCCCACCAAAAATATCCCCACTAGCCATTTGATGATCCCAATAGGCTACCCTGTGGCCAGTTCGTGGCTAGCTGGTGGACACAACCTACATCCATCATACAATCATACCACATATGGAAGACTTCATTTCTCTCCAGACCCTCCATATATCTTTTCAGCCCCATTGCACACCCAAAACACCTCTTCTGAATGACACATCCTATTATAATTCCATTCGGTTTCACATATAAAATTCATCCCATCCATTAACTGTAAAATTTTAATTCCTCTTGAATTTAAAATCTAGTAATGACATATGGAATTATAAAGTCCCTAAAATAACATCTCTCATCCCAAATAAGTCTCAATATCCATCCATCCAATTATTTCAACTTATTCATGTCATTAATTCACCATCAATTGACTATTTCTCAATTGGAATCTCCAAAATTACTCCTATAGAGAACACATAAAATTAAGATACTTACACCATCAAAAAAATTATTTGTAGAACATAAGAATATCAGTTCTGATATACCCATCCTTGTGGAAAATGGGATCAACCATGAATGGGAAATATACCCATCCCCATGGGACATATCAACCACATTAAGTAAAATAATGATTGGGGAAAATATGAACATCCTAAGATCATACTAGATGAAAATGTATACCAATGATAATGTACATGTACCCATGGAATTCAAACACATAAGATATCGAGTAATATACCCATCCTCTTAGAATAGTATACCACCTTAGCCGCAATACCATCAAGGGAAAACAAACCCATCCTCAGACTAGGAAAAGAGAACAGGCCTACGAGGAGTAATATACCCATCCCTGGTGCACAAAAAATGACATATAATAGAAACAAACTTCTTGGGTCATCCATTATACTGGCACACCACGCTTGAGAAGTTGAAAAGAAACAAGGTATCATCCAAATTCCAGACATGAGTAAACTACTATATCCTTATGGAGTCACACTTCAACTGGAGTTATAAGGTGAAACCCACAGTCATCTCCACTTGTATCCATACATTTTCATATCCACATCAAGATTACCTAGTGACTTATGTCCCACAAAACACATTAAATCACCATTAATATTCTACATAGTAACCCACTCAGTATCGTTCAATCAATGAGGTGCCTATTAGGGTCCCTTAAATCCAAATATTGCATAGAACCATACTTGGGGCCCATTATAATTCCAAAATTGATTAGGATCAAAAAAATATCCAAAAGCATTATTTCCATCACTAATTTCATAATAATAGAATAAAATATTTGGAATTCAAGGGTATACCTTATTTGAACCCTCTTGAGAGACAACAAATATCCCATCCCAATCACCTTGATTGTTCAAGGTTGGTCAACTCACCCAACCTAGAAATAAATATCCTTAGTTATATATCACAAGTTTAAGAACACATTTAATGTAGGGGATCAATCACCTTAGGGGTAAATAAAAAAACTCCAATAGTTCAGGATTATTATATAGTTCAATCATGGCCATCCATTTTGAAACTTACTCCTAGACAACATGCAACTCAACACGAATTCCATTAAAGGATCCTACATCTGGGACACTATGTTTAAAACATTTTGCCTAATTAAAACCACCACAATAAGTGGTATAAGTGTATTAGGGTAGATAATCTATTATATAGACATCCATAAGAGGTTTATCCCCAAGTCAAGTGCACATGGTCCCCATCATCCTTTCAACAATATTCATTTCTATAATTTTGAATGAAATTTAAACATAACTCATTCAATCCATAAAAATTAAAATTTAGCAACAATCCAAGATCAATGTAGTGAATACACATTCTATTCACCATAAAATATAACTATTACATCATTTAAGGTACATAGACCACTTTCCTTATCCACGATGCTTTCCAATTTATTTTATGAAGACTAGAAACACTATCAATGCCGAGTGAGGTCATTCCATGGGGAAAACAAGGTCTCATTTATCACAATACAAATACTCATTCCATGAAAAATAAGATAATTATATATAATAAATTAAAAAATAATTAAAAATGTTTAAATTCAATTCAAACTAACCCATTTGGCATTATAATTGAGAACTCAACATTTTATGATCATTGGTTTATCTAGAAATACGATGCCAACCACCCCTGACACACCCTCAAACCCTAATAGACCTCATTCCCCAACCTACATCACGAAAATACATAACTAATTAAATTTATATTTAATTAGAAACCATATAAAAATAAATAACACATCGTACCTTTGATGATTCAATAAATAATGACACATAATTTTTTCTTGGGATGTTCTTTATAATGGAATAATTGAATAACCATCATCAATATATGATTCCAAATTGGATTGGTGAAATAAAAATAAAATATCATAATAGGAGATGTTAAAATTACAGATTATAGGAGGATGATACATAAAGATATTTGTATAGGGAGACAATTACCACAAATCATTAAAAAAATTCCATGAAATTAATTTAGGATCATGGGAGAAAGAATGATATGAGGGGAGGGAGGAGATAGATTTAATGCACAAATTATAGACTAGAATGTCTTAACTACATAAAGCATGGTAGGGGATAAAACATGTATTTTCCACTATAATATCTCCACCTACTAGAAGGTGAGCCTAGTTGGACACCAGTTGGCTATCTTGTGGCTATTCAGTGGTAGAAAGAAACAACCACATTACATCCTAACCACCTCAAACAACCCTCATTTCTCTCTAGAGAATATAGGATACATTTTAGGCCCTATTATAGTACCAGAAACCTCATTTGAGAGTTCTGAATTTTAATAATTCTCCTTTCATAATCAAATAAAAATTTTACCCATCCACAAATTAAAAATTTTGAATTCAACTTTAATTACAAAGATCGTATAGAAACAAGGAATTGTAAAATACCCACTATAACACTATTCATCCTTGAGAAGTATTGATGGATAACCATCCAACTATTTCTACCTTGTAATTCCATTAATTAATCATCAATAGATCCTTACCCATTTTTAAACTGAAATCATCCTTCAAGATTGATACATTAAAATTAATACAATGACACAATTGGACTATGAGACAGTACTCATAACTACAACCAAAACAACCACATAATCCTCTCATTACTTGTTTAGTTCATGGTGATCCCCTCCATATGATTTAACACATAAAATCAAATTCCATATATATAGTACTTCCACTAGAGTAATTAACCATTTGAACTCCATGTTAGAATAACAATGATTCACCCTATGCTGTTTCCATCTGACCATGAAAAAACACAAAATAATCCACCATTTTAACCATGACATCTCCCATTTTTCTCAAATTTATAAATAAATAAATTATCCACCCACATAAAATCCAAATATAAGAACACCTAATCTTCCTAAAAAATCCATGACAAATTCACAACACATTTATCATATCTAATAGGACATTCATAACATGGATTCCATCTCACTATGTCTAATTACATGCCAATCCACTAATTAAAACAAATCTGGAATAAAATCATAAAAATAACATGGATTCTAATTCCAACACTTCACTAGAATACACAATCCTAATGTCCCTACTCGCATAGGATGTATATTATAATTTAAAACATGTTCTTCAAATTCTAATAATTCCATCATTACCTTCTAGAATCATTGATGTATTATTGATCTAACACATTCTAATAATCATAGGCCACTATGAGACAAACACCAAAATTATTTATCTACTAAACATCCCATCTGATTCTATACCTGAAATCCACTATGAAATAAAATTTAATCCATCCTCATTTAGTCATATTTATCTAGATGTCGCAATGGTATCCCCATGATCAATCTTGTACATCTTTAACCCCTATTAAACTACGGATAGTACACTTGTGATAGGTATGATGCATATAATTATAGTATCATCCTTATTGTAACACTAAAAGAATAATTTTTGATCTTGAGAGCTATCACTTTCCCATAATTTAACATGATGATCAAATATGGACATGATTACTAATACTAGAGAACCAAAATACAAAAACTTTTTTTTCATTATTGGATCTTGGGAGCCCCACAATAAAAATTTAGGAACATCTACTCAATAAAAAGGGCCACACCTTAAATTGCATGATGTAAGAATACCCACAAAATGGATTCACATGTACCACTTTCAACTGAAATATTAGTAGGTTAAATAATTAAATACATGGTTTTATCCTCCCAATAGATGTTCATTCCTTCCCAAGTATCACTATTAGCTCATCCTTGTCACCATAATAATTTAGTTTCCAAAATATCCTTTTCATTAGAGGTAATTATTTTATTTAATTTTATGTTCTTGGTTACCTCTCCCAAAAGCATGTAGTAAAATTTTCCATTGATCTCGAGCCTAATTATGGATATCAATTATCCCTGATTATATATCCCCAAATTAACCTAACATAAGCATCCCAGTTTCATCCAAAATGAACTAGTGTACTCAATTGTACCACTAGGTCTCCCAAACTAAAAAATTATTCTAAGAGTCATACATCACCAGTACTAGGCCTAAGTGCATAACCAATGACCATTCTTCTAGAGCATGTATGATACATCAATCAAAAAATTGCCTTAGTAACCCCACCCAAATAGGTAAATCAAATTTTTCCATAGTTTTTACATGATTAACACCATCAAACATTACATTAAAACATGAGAATTTACTCATTCCCTAATCACATGCTAAAATTCATCTAGAATCCACAGATGAGTTACTTGACCTGTCCTTCCCAAAACAAATACCACAGACCAAAATTCTCTAAATCAAGGTGAATAACCTAAAGACCCACTAAGATATCTCAATTCCTATACAATATAATTGATGGAACCTCTCAGGAATTAATCCTAATACCATTCATACCCTTGATTTTTATCTCCAAAGAGGAAAAATATTTGGTAGACCCCTATCACGAGTTATCACCAAAAAAAAGTAGGTGTCGAATCATAGTAACATAGATCCATATTCCATGGTCACTATGTCGCCCCACCTGTCCCATAATCCCAATCCTACCATGGTATTTACATGAAAAACTCAAACATGGTCACAACTCATGGGTTGTCATACATGCACCTATCCCTATAGTCACAGTGGAACTCACATACCCAAATACTCACATGAGAGTCTCATATAAACATATGTATCAATAAATTAATAACATATTACACTAAGAATTGAATATCACTGGGAACCCACCCCTAGGACTAGTCACTCCAGGACTATGATCTCTATATTCATTAACATTTCAGGAAATAATATCATCCCAAGCAACCTGTATCCAACAAACCACAGTCACACATTTATGTTTACTTGAATAACATTCTATACTAAATGAGATAACATTATATAACTTTTTTTGGGAACATTAAATTACCCCAACAATAAAATTATCTAAAAATGTGGTTTATCATCAATTTATCAAATGATTATACTAATTTACTCAAGTCACCTCACATCCCCCACATTGAGTGTCTAGATCAACACCACTACCATCGATCATCTCACCAAAGGATCCACATGACCTACCATCAGATGGAAATATATTGGTATCAGTTAGAAATGTTTAGTAGAATTACACCATGTTCTTATATGTGAAAATTATTTATTAGGATTAAATTAAACATTAATTTTTTGAGCATCATTCCCCACTATTAATTATCACATTAGTGGGTCTATACATGCTAGGTAGACCCTACATGCCTAAAATGATGCAAGAGAGGCCTCTTTCTACTATATATAAAAATAAAGAATCCATAACTAACCAATTTAAAATGGGAAAAGGGAAAAAATAGAACTCAAAAATATAAAATCTCAACATCATGTGTTTCACAACTGGAATAAATATTAATAAGCATAATAATGAAAAACAAAAACATCAATCTGGTCCTATTAACTTAATCCCTTACAATAAAAGTTGTTTATGGAATAGAATTTGGGGTTTTATCACAATCTCTAACACATTTCTATATATAGCTTCAACCATCTCAAAAAAAACTATAAGGTAAAAAAAAATCTTTGATACCACTTTTTAATATCATAGTTCAAATCTCTATATTAAAAGTAACCAGACCAATTCACCACTTGACATCAAGCACACATCTTCATATTGTAGAGGCTACTAACTAATGATGGGGGTGTCTAAGGGGGAAATATATGGAGACTATACCCCTTGGACCTGAGTGTGTGTTCATAAATAATGTAACAAACATAAACCATCAAAATAAAATATATAGAGTACATGAAAATATAAAATAAAACAATCAATAAAAAAATGTTCTTGTAATGACCTAGCCCACCTAACAAATATAATGGCAAGCCGTTACTAACCTAATAACACCTCCAATTGCCCAAATATTGGTGTCCATTTCTATGTCGTCATATTGCGCACATGGGAGGCCTTATCCTATAATATCTTTACGCACACATACCCAAACACCTCCATGAAATAGTGCATCATTAATAAATCAATTGATTCTAGAAATGCATGGATACATATATCACAAAATTAGAGTATGAAAGAAGTTCTAAAATAATGGAAGGTAAAAATATAAGCTGACCAAAACCTTAAAAATAGTCCAATATTCTCCAAAGGATGAGATTACTATCAAATGAAATCACCTGTACACACCTATGTAAGCCCATCTATCTATTCTATAACTACTTAGGGTCCTCATAAGACTCTATCTAAAGGAATGTCATCTACATAGGAAACAAATGTGTGGCAGATCCCATGTAGGGTTGGGTATAAAAATACCATGTAGGATCCCCCAAAAAACCAAAATAAAAGGGAGAAACTAAAAGGTAATAGTCCGATCAACCACAAGAAAGATGAGAACCCAAGTGAGAGAGTAAAAGAAACTCCATCTCAACCGCTCCTCCCATATACAAGACATGTTATCTTATCTCCACATAGTGTTACAATTAGACATAACAAAATTGAATCACATAATAACATAGATATACACATCCCATACTCCATGTATCATGGAATCAAACAAAAAATTTCAATGGGACTCCAATCTAGGTTCAAAGGTAATTCGCATTAGGGAGATCACAGTCCATGTTCCCTAACATCCTTGATAGAACTCATCTGAGAGATCTCAGTCTTAGGCTATCGTTAGGACAACATCACATTCTCACCATCCATGATGGAGGATATATGCAAAAACCTTCTCATTGGGTCTCTCCATAATTAAAGTCACTATGGAACCCAAAATATCTCATTATTCAGATAGGCTATCCCTCCCATAACTGATAGGGGAATCCACTAACTCTAATTGATAATTATATTATCTCATTAATTAGATAGTGGATCACTCCTAGAACCACCACGTGACACTAAGAAAATAATATGGAAATTCTAGATATCATAACAATCAGATAGGGTATCACAACTAGGACCACTAGGGGACACTACAAACCCTAATAAGACTATGAACCCTAATACACAAACACGGTATCTCACATAGTTTTGTTGGGAGATACCCTAAACCAAATTCTGATCATACTTACAAGTAGGGGATCATACTAATGATAATACCAAATATCCCATATGAACCACCCACTGGGTGTGGGGTCATTTTTCTGGAGATACCAAGAACACTTCTAAATACACCAACCTTTTATTATATCATATGCATAAAGATTCTAAGAACCCCATTGGGAAGACTTAATAGATAAGGGATATGAACCTATGTATGATGGTTGTGATGATACCACAAACTCCACCTAGGGAGGATGATACCATAGAAAATCTCACCCCGTACTCCTAGAGGGATACATGATCACTATCCAAACTCATCCTGTAAAGGGGGTTTCAATCCTATACCGAGGATCTAATAATGCACTATTCCATCATATGAATGGACCTAGGGAAATCAGTCCACTGATTCTTATCTATAAGGAGCTGAATTAAGTGTCCCACCAGTGTCACCTCACATAGCATGTCTAATTCCAAAACAATGGCTAACATCATGTTATATGTGGAAAACCACTCAGGATAGGATACTCATAGACCTCTATCAAAGTATTAAAGATGATGATGCATGAGGGAGAAGTATCCAAGGCAAGGTCATAGTGTGTACCCATATTACAAGACATGAACAAACATTACATAGTGTTTATCAAGAAATCGACCCATGTTCGTGTCCCCTCTCAGTACTCGACATGAAAATGTAGACTAAACTGAGTGTTCCCATGCCACACAACATTTTTCATCATCCAAAACTCTGGGTCAGTCTTTTCCCAAAGACATACAAGATGGACCTGTCTCCATACATGACGCATACCCTTTATACATAGTGTGTTCCTATTAGCCCATACCAAGCCCGTGTCCTTGGTCAGTTCTGTGTACCACAACCCTTGAATGTGTCATATGGTTGTGTATTTCCAAAAGTCAATGTCCCATCACATGTTATGACTGAACATGTCCTTGTCCATATATCCTATGATCACAACACATTGTGTACCATCAGTATACATCATGCAATCCTCAATGTTCATCTCCCTCAAACCTGAATAAAAAAAGGGGTGTTATCCAACACTACACAATATGGGATTGGGATTTCTAAATGGGAAATAAATATGATCCCCTTAAAACCAATTTTTTACACATGACACCATCATATCTACCAACAATGGATCTCTAGAAATGTCAATAGATCTATAAAACCATAGAAAATCATAAATTCAGGATAGGATGTAAATATTGTAAATCCACTTATCTCGTGGTGAAATGTCAAATATTCAGGTTCAAAATGATACTTGGAACCTACATCACCTAAAATAGGTGATATTGTTATTCAAAAAACTGGGTCTGATAGTGTGTCCTCTCCTTAGTTCAGACTAAGTATTTCTATTCAAAAAACGAGGTCTCCTCCCTCTCATCTATCATGTGTTAGAAACAAATGGAGAGGGGTTGGTTTATTATATTAATTTTATTATATTAATAAAAATCAGTCTAACACCCCACCAATGGTCACCACCAAAATGGAAACCAAAGATGATAGAAATTATATTGTGCCTGAGGAAAGTCCAATGTTATGATCTCAACCATGGTATCAGATTTCGGATCTGACACTATAATCAATAGTTTTTACACTATTATTAAAAATTATCTCATGTGTGATAAAATTTGTATATTATTTTAAATATCCCTTCACCAAGGCACCCTGAGCCCTAAAATCCCAGGTTTAATCATTTTTTGGTATTGGAAATATTTATCAAAATATTCTAAATTCTTGCAAGGAAAAATCAAAGTCACGGGAACCACATGCCCAAGAAT
Source organism: Viscum album (assembly GCA_963277665.1). Taxonomy (NCBI): domain Eukaryota; kingdom Viridiplantae; phylum Streptophyta; class Magnoliopsida; order Santalales; family Viscaceae; genus Viscum; species Viscum album. Next base: position 1,002,505,484 of record OY728119.1, on the reverse strand, counting down.
TTTCTTCTTTAGACAAGTCACAATCACCATGGTGTACCTCAAAAGACACCTCTACACCAACCCTCCTACTGAAACTAGGTTGAATTCCGGAATTGATGTGTGAAAACGTCTTCTCATATATGAATGTTATAAAAAAACAATCACCCAATACAACTGTGATAATAGATTATAGTGGTATACTACCATGCTAACCTAATGTAGTAATTGATGTAACCTAGACATCTTTATCCACCACCGGGTGAACTGAAAACTCAAAAACCATCACTTGCATGAACTATATCCTAGAAACACTATCTCCCTAGGCTCTAAAAAGTGTAGTGGTTACAAAAAGGCATCCAAATCCATGAAACAAATGGTGATGTGCTAATGGTGGTGCCACAACTAAAAAATCCCAACATAAAAACTGGAATCATGTTCTTCCAGACAGGTCGACATACTCTGCACCTTTAGAAACCCATCAAGAAAATGTCTAGTTGATCTATGACCATGTGATACCTCTCAAACAAAATCTATAAGATGAACCTCCACACCTCACTGTAATAGTGGATTGGTAATCACCATCAACTAGAGAAATGTCATTCCATCCTCAAGTGTTTCACATAAACATCTGATTATTAGAACACGTGGTTTCTAATGAAAATATTACTATCATAAAATTATCAAAAAAGAGTTGATATATCTGATTCTCCCATGTCACATCCACTTCCTAGGAGAATTACACAAACCTACCAAAATGTATACATTAGTTCTTACCAGAACCACACTCTAAAAACATCAAAATAAACCCTATCTTAGAAATATCCATGCAATTCAACTAATATGATGATAAATCTATCAGGGATATCATTGGGTGTCAATCTTTATAGAAGAAAAATATCAAGGGGGGGGGGGGTAAACTCCATACAACGTCAGGTATACATAATAAATTCCACCACTTTATAATGAATCCAAAATATTATAGAAGCACTAATTAATTGTTCATAAAATGTATCTTGAAAATTTTGGATTCATATGCCCAGACATGAGACCATCTTTCTCTTCCTAGTATCAATATAATAAAAAGGAGGATATCTCCACCCCACAAGCCATAAACTATTTCACACACAGTGGAAAAAAAATATGATCTGAAATGGTAGGAAACCAGTCCACCCTATTGAAATAACCAACATAACTCTATCTTTCTCAATATAAAGGTTCTATGTGAGGATCTCCCCCCAACAGAGTCAGGTCACACTACAGATAGGATTGAATGACATATGATTTTCTATATTAGTGCCTACATGATTTTAGGTTGAGTGTAAAGGTTCCACTAGTATCACAAGGCCTTGAACATGGGATACATTAAGGGAAAAATGGATCTTGACACTATACTAACAATAACTGTAATAGTTAGGTAACATATCATACCTAAAACTATACTCGAGCCTCTAGTCTAGAAACCCCTTATTCCTAGGGATCATTATTTATCTGTCATACATATTCAACCCAACCAAGTAATTATCTAACACCCATACACACCAAATGAACCTGAACAGACAAGTTAAATTAAATCATCCACCAAACCATAAAACTATCTAGTTTGTGTTAAAAGAGGCCACCTGCATAATTCTTTATTACATCATCAGAATGTATCACAGTGGAATAAAAGTATCTATTTGTTTTGAGTTTGAATCAACATCAAACATCACCATTATAGGGCTCTTATAATACCATGTGTCACACTAGATAAGGCTTGAACATGGTGTGGAAATAAAATTTCATCTCACACCTGTATCAGACAATACTAATGTAAAATTTGATGTAACGAACCAATCATTTATGATTAAAATACCATTTATTTTAACAAATTATGGATATAAAAACACATTAACTCTTTTATTATATTTATTGGGATTAAATTACCATTAATTATCATTATCAGTGATAATATATCCATAGAAATTTGATCACACAATTTATATAAATATAAGGTTTAATAAAATCCATTCAATATAGGCAAAGGAGGGGATGAACTCATCCAATAGACTCAAGCCGTAAAAATCTCAATTCTCGATGATAAAAAAGGAGGTAGAATTAATGTGAATTTCACATTACCAATATCAAGTTGATATTGAACATGTTAAACATGAATGAAATCACCTTTGGGAGAAGTTCAAGTAAATATAGATTAGCACCCGAGCGATATTGTCTGAGCCACCCCAAGAGTCTGTCATCATCACACACCATACCATTTGGTCTTATGTAGGTGTTGTAAGGGGTTATGTAATAAGGTATTAGTTAAATATTTTTTAATCCCTTTTTATAAATAAATATCTCTTTCCATCAATTACTTTATTAGAATAGACTTTCCCAATAAATTGACGAATTTGATAAACTGATTTTTTAGGTAAAATTTGAACTTTTGAGAAATATATGAGTTATTATTTTTTTATTAATAATATTATAAAAATAAATCTTAAAAATTATGATTATATCATTTCTTTATCTATAAATTATTAGGTAATCAGTTTTATTAGGGTTATATTTTTTACATGATAAAATCAAAAGTTTATTTTTAACGAATTTATTCTAAGGAATTGCTGAATTTTTGAAATAAATAATATTTTAATAAAATGATATTATAAAATTACTTGTATTAATAAGAAATTATTATATAATTTATATGAATTCAAGTGAAATTTTTATTAAGGTTTGAAAACCATTTTTTGTTAAAACTTGTAAATTTTCAATAAATGTCGGTTCTCATTTTAAAATTTAAAATTTAAATATTTTGAAAATTATTTCGATAAAATGAATATTATTTTTGGAATCAAGATGTAAAAATTATCCGATTATTAATTTTTCAAAATTTTCAATGACAGTCCTATATTTGGGTAATAATTAAATAATATATAAATATATAGTGTGTTTTATGACATCATAGTGAAAAAAGAAAATTCTAATAAATACCCTAAAATGTTTCTTCAACGAAATATATGTTTTAAATTCAAAATTATGTGATTTTTGGATTTATTTGATTTATTTTATATTTCCTTAGTTAGCCCACCATAATGTATAATATATTTTTTGATTTTTAATTCATTTACTTGAGGGAGTGACTCACCTCCACATAATAAAGGATAATATCTAAATGAATTTGGCCCTTGAACATATAAAACATTCTTTCCCACTCCCCTTATCAAGAAACCATGGGTTGGTCTGTGGTTTTGAATATTTTAGTGTGTAGTTTCCAAAATCTATATAATAAAGAATTCCTCATCCTTTCCCATATAGACCCACCCATGAACCGATTAATCTTCAATAAAACCCCTTTAATATCATTCTCACTCTACTCTATACTCCATAAAGTAATCACAAGGTGCCTCCAAGCTCCCAAGAAGCCTCTATCAAGCCTTTGGGATCACACATCCAAGTAAGGGATCCTTAATTTCCTTCTATTCTCTTTTTTCAAAGTATCTTTATATTGTTATAACCTTTTATTTTTCAATTTAAAATGATGGGGTATGTTTTCCCACCTTCCTTATACTTCTCTTGTTATGTTTTATAGACGATAGGCTCATTTCACTCCCATCAATCCCTCCCATGTACACCCGTTAACATGCAAAAATTCCATAAGGGATTTCCCTCTCCTCATTTCCATTCAATCATTTCTCAGATATTATGAATCTCAAAGTCCATTCAATATATTGTGATAATATGCTCCATGATCCCCCTTACTACCCATTTTCACGCCTAAATTATGAGAGACCACTTTATCTATCATCAACCCATTTTATGATTCCCCATGTGATGTCGTTACGATGTCGAAATCGAACCATGATTTTCCATGAAAAAATCATCATGGAGTGAATACCATGCCCAATTCTCTATCAAGGGTATTCATCATTATTCAGATATACTTATTTATTATATACTTTCATATATGTATTCAACATTCCGTTTTCATTTATTAAATGATTATGTCATATGAATCCATGTTATGAGATCTATGTGGCACACTTAAGCATGAGATTAAAATTCTCATGATGTGTTATCCCTAATAGAGCTCAAATGCATTGGGTAATGTTTTTTTACCACAATATGTCATTCTGGGAAAGGGGATTAACTTATTACTTTATATGACTTTTTTCTATCTTGTTGGGCTAGAGATTTACCTAATTCCATTATGTTAATGATGTAGGGTTTTAAGTTGTTTCCACATCTACAAATTATGATAATCATGTTATATCATGCCTTTATGTTAATATTTCTATTGTGATCCATTGATATACATATTTCCTAGAATTCATTTTATTCTTCATGTTATTCCTTTTTTACTCCCTTACTAGGCTTTATAGTTCACTTTTTTCTTATGTATGTCCTCAGGCTATCTGGTACAATACTGATTTTGATGGAATTTCATGGTCATGTAAATGACTTTTTCAATAAAGATGTCCTATTTTATGTCTTAATTTGTCTTGTAAAATTCCTAAGCCCTAAAGATAACTGGACTATCAATCTTCTTGGTTTTATTAAGTTAATGTTTATGTAATAAATCAGGTTTATGTGTGTATTAAAGACCATGGTTTTTATAGTAGAAAGGATATAGATCCTATCACTAATCATCCCTAGAGCCTCTTGGTCATATTCCAATAAATCATACAATTTTCCTTAACCCCATCCATTTCCCCAAATCTTGGCACAGACCACCCGGGGGGTGGAAAAATATCGAATCATCTTCCAACTTCTACTAGTCTCCCCACTCCTTTAATATATTTTCCATTATGAAAAACTCGAGGATCCTGTCAGTATCTTTTCTAAGGATATCCATCAACCGTATTTCTCATAGTAACATGGTAGTTCATAAAATCTCACAATATATGTACCTATCATTTAGAAATGAAACACAACCTCTCCCATGACTGATAAGATCAGATTAGGGATCCCTGAGCCCCAAATCCACTATCTTGGGAAAATTCTGAACAATATCAAATCATTGGATACCTGAGCCTACCATTCACTAATGGATGCTAAAGTTTCAACTCCTATGTGACCCGCATCAATAGTCATTGTATCCTCAGGCTGAAATATCTCCACAACCGAGGCCCACTCAAGCACTCCAACATTAAAGGTAATGCATGAAGATATCACTAAAGACCTAATATCCCAGTGTATGTGAGGGTTAAATGTACATGATTGGAAAAATAGATCACAAACCATTTTAATACAATATCATGAATGATCTATGACCCTCACCCAATATTATGTGATAATAATGCTACTCTACAAAAGAAACCGAACCTATTGGATATGGACATATCACAATGTGGCTAGATACAACTCTCCCTAGAAGTTCCATTCAAAATCCATCTATGTGAGATCCACTTAGTCATGTGGTAATGTCATTAGAATCCACCATCTCCCAATAGAGCCCTGTAGAGGAGTCACTTCTAGGGACAATATCTCATCTGAAGGATCCCAAAAATGAATGAAAAGATTTGGTAATACCTTATTCTAGTTATTAGATACCCATGGGACTTTATGACCCCAATACCTAGAAGGTTTCTTCCTCTAAAAATATTATAGTGCACTATACCTACCTATATCCGTTCCCTAATCTTCCAGAAAGACAATCTACTCAATGGGTTGTGGATCAAAAGGAATACCGTATGGAGATTCCACCTCATACATAGAAACTTGAAATGAATCCTCATCAATGGGTGGATAATTATAATAATCCCTCTATAGAACAATGTCTAGATGGTATTGTAGTAGAATCCGGAAATATAATCGAGATGTTCCATTTTTAATACGTATATATGGGGCACTAACTCAAGAAGGACTTGTACAACACAAATGAGTTTAATGTGATGAATATACCACTGTTTCCCTAAAAATATTTCCAAAATATTTTTAGTCAACAATAATGTTATCATAGTCTTGGTGAGTGGGTACATCGGCTTCCACACACAAAAATTGTGTCCCTGGCTTGAAAGACAAACTCAAGTCACATCAACACTATCGCTATAAATCCAAAATCAAATGTTATACTTGATAATTCTTAAATCATAACCTAATTAAGGACCTTCTTTCATATATTTTACAACAATATTCCACTTGAGGGTAAAAGTTTATGTGCATTTTGGAGATCCCACTCCGTGAGTGATTCCATCCATGATGAAACTCATTTGAGATATCTCACTCATCATGTATCACTAAGATAATGGAATATACCCACCCTCAATAATGAAATACATCTAAGAAAACATGATCATTGGGTCTCTCCATGAAGAAAGTGACACAAGAACAGAAATAATCTAATCACTCAGATATGGGATTTCACCCATCCCAAATGAGGTACTCAACTAACCTTACTAGAAAATCAAAATAACTCACCACTCAGATAGGGGTTCACTTCAAAAAGTATTTGGGGACACCACATATCTAGAAAATAAAATCTAGAGATCATAATTCCTTGATAGGGGATCAAACCACGAACCTCAAGGGGACACCACAAAGGCCACCAAGACTTTGAACCATCCAACATGGATATGGGATCTCACTCAGTTTTTATGGGAGATACCATGAACCCATTTTTGATAAAACCTCTATATAGGGAACCTAATTAGGATGAATCTTCAAACCCCAAAGGAAATAAACTCATTTTTGGGATTATATATATTATGATACCAAAAACCCATAAAATCACCCCATTATGTTGGTGATCATTAGTATGATGAAGCCACATTTCCTACTTGTCCTAACTTCCGGATAGGGTATGACAAAAATGTGTATGTTGGTCATGAAGATACAATGAACCAAACCTATGTAATGTGATATTATAGATGATACCACCCTATCCCCCAAGATGTATATAGAAAATATATATGAAATCATCATTTCGAGGGGATAAAATTCTATATTGAGGATGTAATGACAAATTGTACTGTCATTTTAATAGATGAATTCAACTCACTCATACGATACTGGTCTAAACAATTATGAAAGAAAAATCCCACCAGCACCACCTAGAATACCCACTGCAACACCTAAACTATGCCCCCTATTACAATCTATAGAGAAAACAACTATTGAAAGGATAATCCTTGGCCTCTATCTAAGTCTTGGAGATGAAAACATGTTATGGAGAATTATCCAAGGGTAGTACATGATGTGTACCCATAATACACATCCTGTACCCGTATTTCATGATGTGTCTTTGGAAACTAGCCCCTATAAATGTTCCCTCATAGTACAAATCATGTAAATAATGACTACCTAACATGAAACCATGTCACATGGCATGATACATCATCAAAAAATTAAGTAATTCATTCTTCAACACACTACATGGTTGGAAATGTCTTTATAGAAAGTGATTACCCTTGGTACATGGTGTATTACTATTTTCTTAGGCCAAGCCCATGTCCTTTTCCATGATCATGTATCACAACCTATGCTCATTACATTTAGATGTGTACTAAAAAAATATTCCAAGACATTGAAAGCCTAATAATGTTATTGACTGTATAGTATGGGATTACATAATAGTGTGTACACCACATACTTGGAATGTAGTCCCTAATGTTTATATTACATTACTGTGAAGAACAAACAACATGTTATTTTTCACTACGCTTCATGTGGCCATGATTTTTGAATAGGAAATCTCATAGATCCACCTAGAGCCCCTAATTGGAACATAAAACACACATATCAACCCCAGGGATCTCTAAAAATCATAATGGTGATATAAAACATCAAAAAAATTAATAAAAATGGGTTGGCACATAAAGATCATATATATTCCTTTTTGGGGACCCTTTCAATTCAAAATACACTAGGTCAACACATATTAATATGGGAAAATAATTCCCTCACTACATTCATATTCATAGCATGGACTCATGGATTCTATATGGTATGTCCTATTAGAAACCATCTAGATAGATGACATTTTTCCCATCTCAATCATTGAGATGAGTCACAGTTGGTCCACTCACCTAACAAAACCATAGAAATCCTTTAGTCTCCCATCTATGTTATGAACACATTTAAGGGAGATGATGACTCACCCTAGGGTTACTAAATAAACCCCAGTAGGTAATGTTTATTCCACAACTCATTTTTAGTTAACTAATTTGATACTAACTACAAGACAATATGTATATCAACACAAAGGATTCAAGTGGATCCTATATTATGTCCAATATGTGTAAATTTTTTGTCTAACTAACCTACCCCTTTGAGGGTTATAAGTGTCTAAGGGAAAGAAAATCTGTCATTTCCATGGTTTTTTGTGGATGACGAAAAAGGCCAATGAACAAGGTCTCTAGTGGGATTAGATGTTTATTCATTTATAAAGATTCAATTATAAATTAAAATAAAATCATTAATTAAATAAAAATATATATTAAATAGTAAAAAAACAAGATGGTATGACCAGACATACCATGAACCATTAGAAAATAATAACTACCATAGAGAAGGTACATAAACAACCAATGAAATCCATGATGCTTTAAAATTTATTTTCCAATGTTTGGAAGCCCTACCAGGTCCTACCGAGGTCTATCAAAGTCCAAACCAAGCTCTAGTTAGTTCTTAATCCCATATCTCATTTCTAAAAACCAATTATAACTAATTATAATGAACAAATAATTAAATTCCAAGGTACTAAATTAATTAAAACTGAAAGATTTAAAAAAAATATGAAAATTCACCAAATCTATTACAAACATTAGTTATTTGAGAAATGGAGTTCTAACAACCTTTGACAGTCCTTCGAACAAAACCCAAGAGAAGAACCTAGCCTACTTTGCACATTATATAACTCAATAAATGTATTTTTTTGGGAAAAAATGAATAATCGCCTTCATTGTGTACCTTTGATGATTTAACAAAAAAATATCTCATAGACAATGTCTCAAGATGTCCTCTATAGCGGAATAATGAAATCCTCAACATCAGCATTTGATTCCACCATGCTCTGGTAGAATAAAAATAATAAACTTAATAGAGATCTAAAAACAAGATATTAGAGAACTAGTAGATGATAAAACATCATCAAAGGGATAGGTTTACATACAATTATAATGAAATGAAATGAAATAAATCCCATATCATGGGAGAAATAAGGAGGGGAGGGGATGGAGGAGTAGGATCGCATGAAACAAAATGGGTGTAGAGGTGGTGATACCCCCTCTTATCCTCATGAGGGGTGGGGGCGTAGGGAATGTGATTATATCAACAAAATACTCCCACTATCTAGTAGGTGTATTTACATTAGATATGTAGTTCTTTTAGAGTACAACCACAATGTATCCCAACCACCTTGTGCTATTTTAATTTCTCCATATACCCTCCTAGCTATTTTTGAATCCCCATTCAATATAATAAAACATATATTGGGAGTTTCATATTTTTTAAATGTCATCCCAAATACTAGATAAAAATGTTACAATAATCTATGTTGAAAATTAATATTTCACATAAGTTTCAAAATCCCTTAAAAACTCAATGAATTACACATCTAATTTTTTACTTCTACTCTGAAATTCATTCAAACAGATCACCCTTTTCAGTTAGAATAACATTACATGTTTTATTAATGGAATTTTCTTCTTTTTAAGTGATAAATGCTAATTTTTTTGGAATAGTTAAATATTTATTTAATTCAACAAAAAATCACTATTTTAATATAAAAAAATCTCAGAGGAATAAATTAATTTTCCTATATTAATTTGTGTCTTAAATAACATATTTTCCATTTAATTTGATATCTCAACATCTTAATCAGAATAAGTATCAGAAATAGAGTCTTTATATTCATTCAATGTAGACGTAATATCCTTATTTTTGTAATATGATTTTCTTTTGAACATATTTTCATATTTATATTTATCTTTCAACCGAGCGAAATTAATCCAGAAATGCCTAATGTTATTATGTTTATATCATTTTACCTCATTCGAGTTACAATTACAATTCTCATTATTTTGGGAGGATGTTTTACATTCACATATTTTATTATTAAATAATTAATCTTTCCATCATAATTTATCATTCAAACCACCCCCCAAATATTACCATAAAGATACATATACATTAGACAATTCTAATATTAATTTCTCTTTGAATTTATTCTCATCCTCAAAAAAAATTAGTATTATATATTTATTTTTGACCAAATTTTGATCACCATAATTTGATTGAATCTCTATCTCACACAGAATAAAATTTCAAATAAAATAATTATTCTTATATCCTATACTAGTGCTTATTATTTAATAAAAATAGAAATTTGACACTATTTTAAAATAATAAATTTGAGTGATTTAATTGTTTGATCTGATTTAGGAGGAGGAGCTCCCTAAGAAGAAAAATCATTGATATTTTTTATGATTATACCAATGATTTGAGTAATAGTTTCAATAAATGTCATTATAAATGTGTTAAATATAATCATAAAAGTGTTTTATAATTTTTAATTCCCTCATATTCGACAACTATGGTTTTTCTAGATCTCATTTATTGTAAGAAAATTTGAGACTGTATAAAATTCATGTGAACTGATGAGAGAAATAATAACATTCATATCCCCTTATTGTAAATCATATTCCACTTCTTTAGTTGATAACTATAATTCATGTTCACATATAATATGTATTTATGGATTAAATGTTTCAAGATAAACATTCAGATAAATGTTCATCAGATATATAATCATTCTAACTGTATAGCATCCATAGTTTTCACTATTGAAATTGGAATATTTTTTCATATATGTTATTTCATTCATATCATCCATTGAATAAATAATAGATATTGATAATAATACAATAAATTGAAATAGTTATGAACTCAAATTTAAATTTATTTAATTCCAATTCATATCCTAGTAGAATATATACAATAAAATAAAGAGGGGGAATTGAGTTATTGAATTTTTTTGGACTTCAAAAAAATCACTAGAATAATGTATATAAACCTATCCAACTCTACTAAAAAATATATGTAACATATATATCATAGAGAAGAAAAGAGTTCAAAATGGATTATTTTAGTTTGAGGAATAATGATTTCCATGTCAACTCCACTAACACTCTCTTCGCAATCTTAGTGACTTTCACCACAACAACACTTTTCCCTGGGGCTACCCAACTGAGTGCAAGTTGTTATTACATGTTAAAATATCCAAAATATTATTTATGTATCCTATTTACATGTCATATAATCATCCCCCAACTACAAAAACTATTTTTAGTATTAACCTTCTAAAATAAAGAAAATATTAGGTTTAAATATTTTCAATTCAATACGTAGTTGCTAGAAACATCTAATATTAGAAAATCCAGTTTCATTAGGTAATGAATAAACATTGAAAGAACCCTAAAAAATTATTTTTATATAGGTAAATATTTAATTTATATCAAAAGAAAGATTTCCATTTTATAGTTTTAAAATAAAAAGTAGGTTTTGTAAAATTAGATTATTCTCTTCATGTTACTCAATGTGAATTGCACACCCACATGAATTTTGAATTCAAACTCATCTATTTTACTTAAATGTTCATTAATATTATATCCTGGGTTGAGAGAAAAAATAATATATATATATATATATTCCTTTAAAAATATATCACACTATCCAATACATGTGCCCTTTTCCAAAAAATCGGTATCACTGAGGGAGATATTTACAACATGTTTAGTTTATCTAGGCACTACAAACTTTGAAATATGCATATTATTTATTTTTTTCTTTCCATATTTAAATATTAGTAGTTCATGAAAAATAAAATGGTCTATATATGTTTCTTAGAATATAGAAATGCTAATAATCACTTTAAAAGTTCAATTAAAGGGTGGAAATAATATTTAGAGGTAAACATTTATTATTTGAAAGGTTTTATTTTTAAATTAATTTGATCAAAATAAATTACATATTTCAGAAATTACATGTTATTCTTTGAAGGAAATCATTTCTAATGAATATAATATATAATGAGTTACATCTAAACTTCTTATATGATACTTCCATAATAGTAAGTTAATATAATCTTGAAACCCTATTTGTATAAGATAATTATTCCATCAAAAGATTAAATGATCATGTGTAAGATAATTTAATATATTATTTAATTACTTTGAAGGATTAAAGAAAATGATTTTTTTTTCTAATATTTAGTCCTAAAAAATTTATAGCATGTATGGTAATTTCATTTACCAAATATATTACCCTTTGTAATTTACAACATTATAATATAATTTGCATACATAATTTCCTTTATTAGGATATTTTATTTATGATGTGACCTTGTAAACAAATTATCTCCAACATAAGATAATTTAATTAAGTCATTGTATAATTTTGTTTTAGAGGAACACCTATATGATAATTTCCTACATCAAATTACGATATCCAGTGAAATATATTTTTTCAACTCATAAGATATATTTTTTTTTGAATGTGAATTCAAGTGAATAAAAGATAATTTAATTATCATGTGTAATAAAATACATAGTGTAAATTCATCAATATTGATAGTCATATATGATATATTAAATTATAAATTTTCTATAAATAGTCTAATAAATTAGACCTAAACTAATATAATCAAAATGAAATATAATTTAAGAGAGTATGGATTATTTTTCTGAAATCACTTAGGAAAAACTAATTATTAAATAAAATGAGGATTTGATGGTCATGAAAACATATGAAGTATCAAGATACGTGAGAAAAAAATTAGAATCCATAGTGTTTCATTTACATACTTGAAACCCGGAGAAGGTATTTGTCTCCTATCAAATTAGAAGTCAATCTGCTATCTAGGAACCACATTAAATATTGATTCATTACTCTAAAAAAAAATTTAACTACATTATCCTTATGTGATTTTTTATTCTTTATCCATGTCTAATTCCTAAATTCTCTTTGTGGTGGATTATGTATTCCACCTCTGTATTCATTAGAGCATCCTCCTAATAAATTGTTACAAATTTATTATGAGTTCAATCCTCTTGATGGTGTTTCCAAATGTCGAGATATTCATTTATGAGTCTCTTTTAATACATTTCTATGTACCTTTGATTATAAATACATGTCATTTAGCCCATAATATTTACACTAAAAACAATAGTAATTAAAAGTATATCAATTATAGAAATTGTTTCATATCTATTCTTGATTCTCATGTTCCTCTCTTTGATACTTTTCTAAAAATATCTTATACTCATTGTGACCCATATTAACACAATAAAAACTATTGAGTCTTGGTGAATTATCATGTGTATTTACTACAATTCTTTTGTCACTTTGGGTCTTTTTTGAGTCACCCAAATCAACCATCTTCTAGGGTGTGAGTGATCATGACCTTGTATCAATCATCACCACATTTTTCTTATGAATTATGAATATTTGGGATTAATTTTCAAATGTTAATCCCATTTTCTCATACTCATATGATGATTTTATTCTTAAATGATCATTAATATATCCCGTTACCCTTATCAAGTGTTTAAGAATACCCTTTATTTAGTTTAATTTTTCCCCACGATATTAACAAATGTTTTAGGTATGATATTTTTAAGAAGGGTGGTAGTTGTGAAGAACTAAGTGGGTGATATGATGCCTTGGCTTGAATGATTTTGAAACCAGTAGCCAGAACAGTAAGCACATAGACTCCAGAATGCCTCCCCATATTACTAAGGTTACCGATTAGAAGCAAGGTTCTAGTGATGGTATGGTGGGGAGACTATACCATCATGATTAGAGTTGAACAATGGTATAACATAAGAAGACAACAAGGAATTACGTATAAATAATACTAGATAGAGTAGTTGAAGGTAAACATTATAACTAATAAAATATGGCTGGATCCAAATATAAATTAATTTATTTTTGTCTAGATGATGTTTATAATGAAATAAGATTCAAATAGGATAGGAAAAATAATGAAATAAAATAAATATAATATAGAAAAATCTATGAGTGCAGTCTCCATGAGAATATTGAGTACCAAATCAGTCCTATGATCCTTACTACTAGCTATAAGTGTAAAAACCCAATCCAAAAGACCTGGTTCTTTAAATAATGGGGTATTATCAGTTACCCTATAACTAAAAGAACCCTGATTTAAGGTTGTTTTTTTCATTTTTGATGTCGACTTTTAAACGATGTCTATAACAGGGACTTAAAAAATAAGGTTTTTGTTGTCATGATTTTTAAACCTGGTGCTAAAAAAGATGTTGTAGTTAATTTTTGTCATCGGTTTTTATAAAAACCAACTCCAAAAATTTAGCAGAGTCTTGTTTTTGGTGTTTGTTTTAATGAGAAGAGATGCTAAAAACATGTTATATTTTTTTAAAAGATTCGTCGTTGGTTTTTTTTAAAACAACAATGAATATAAGGTTTTTTCAAGAAAATTTAGAATATTACACTTAAAAAATAATCGGAATCCCTATAATAGAAAAATAATATACAAAAATCAAATAGCATATATCCTTGACTATAAATCTATAAAAACTTACATTCTTTTATCTTGTTAATCTAAAAAATTTCTTTGAATTTATATTATAAAGTAGAATTAAGAAACACATACTCAAAATTTACCACATGATGATTTTTGGGTATTGTTGAAGAATTCGTTTGACATCAATATCTTCAAACAACTATTATAACAAAAGAATTAGTTTTTGGAACACATGTTGTTAAGAAAATGTAATATATTAAAAAATATTATAATATACATACCTTAAATCGTAATTATACTTAAACAAATAGTTCACAAACAAAGACTGAAGCTGGTATTGTTCATTTTTTATATAATAGTAGTCATTATTGAATTTATACAATAACATTGAATGATATTTGTTTAAAAAATAGAATACTATGACATAAATTATAAAATAATTAATATAACTAACCTTATTAAATTCATTAGTTACCCCAGTTGTGATTATCTCGTTCATAAATCGTAGAACATAATAACCACATTCAACATGTCCTTGTTGATGATGACACTATTGTTATAAAAAATTAACTTGATAATAAAGACCAATATATATATATATATATCAAAAAGTCAGAATAACATTTTATATAAAAAATAATTAAAATTAATTCCACATATTAAATTGCATTTGGTTTCTTTATCAACATGTGTTATTTTTTAATGTTTTACAATGAACTACATTTTCACATATATGAACTAATAATACATGTATAAACAATTAGAATTAAACATGATGAGATTGTAAAAAACATACCTATTTAATTAGGTGGAAATTTTTTGACGAACACCCCCTCATAAAGATCAAAACAAATATAAGGTGCATACACTTGGAAAAAATACACCTAACATCCAATGCCCCCTATAATACTAAAAGTTCACAATTAATGACATTATAATGATCATTAGTTCATAATTATGTTTCTATTCTTACTTATCATGAAATGTTAGAAACTAACACCTAATTTTCATCTATGATAATCTGTCACATATATATGACACTCTATTAGGATTCATCACATATTGAATATATTTAGAAATGTATTCTGGATCTATAAAACCGTAAATTTTAATGCTACTAGACTGTATACCAAGAATGTGTACATACATAATTAAAAAAGTAATATGGTTGGTAAATTTTAACATTCATTAATTAATGAAATAAAATTACAACATCAATTTACTTACATGTAAATTAACTGCAATATATTCATGATGTTATCTTTAAAATCATCTAGAGTCATGATATCTTCTCTGATTATTCTGAAGAGACAGTATTTTCATCATATGTTATAAATCATATGAAACTCATAGATAAAATCAAAGGGAAAAAGAAACCTAGGATAATCTTTGTATCCCATTAGAAATATCAGAAGTATATACAGTCAATTGTTCTTGAACTATTTTTTTTCATTTGTGCTACTTTTTTTATTTTAGATAATTTTATATAAGATAAATTTACGAAATAATTATAATAAATTTTCAATCATATGTAATTATGTTTAAAAAAATGCATACATCAAATGAAATATAACTAGGAAGACCAGCTAGAAAATGTAAAAAAAATATCATTATAATCCGATAATATTGTAACCTCATTAGTAGGAAATGGTTGTATAAAATTATGATCAAAAATATTATTTACAGATACTCTAACCCTACCCATGTGCATAGGCTGGAGATGTACAGAATCCCACAGAAAATGAATTATTACTAACACTATAATATGTATATGAGGATTCAAACATACAACTCATAGTATAAGGTTTTTTCCAAGAGTGGTGGTGGAGGATCCAAGTAGGCAGGCTGGGCTGGCTAGTCCAGCTAGGATAGATATAGAGCCTACACAAACAGCTAGGTAGGCTGGGAAGACAACACATACTCAGACTATCTTGTCAAGTGTTCTAACGAAGCCTATTTAATGTCTGGTTGAATTTGATCTCCCAATGAATATTTCATATCATTTAGATCAGATTTTAAGGATTCTATTTATGGGTCTCTTGATTGGATACTTTGATGAAAAAAAACATTCTGAATACTTACACCCTCCTACTATCCTCTATCATGGTCAGGGTGTTCTGTATTTCATATGTAGTGGCTAGGATGTCTATCCTACCGTTATGGGTAAATGATCCATATGTATCCCACTCTGGATGTTCATCCTGAAATTAAAAATTAAAAAGTTATATTTGTGTTTATAATTTGTAAAATAGAAAAATTCATGAAAAATAAATAATATTTAGTTACAATTTTTCAGCTACATAGATTTCCCTATAATATACGTTTCATATTTTCTTATTCTGTCTATTTTCCATTTTTCATGCAATGTGGGGGGAGATAAAGGACCAAACTAGACCACATCAGAACCACTAGTGGAGTGAGATCTTAGTGCTTTAATCTTTTCCTCAATCATTTTTTCTCTGAAAAATGACACCCTCGATGTGATAAAGTATGAGGGTATAAATTCATAAAATGTATGTCTTGATGAGATTTCATGGAGGCCTATTATATGAAAAGTAAACTTATAAGTAAATAGGTACATATATTAGAAATTTTAATATATAATATAATTTTCATACCAGAAATGCTTGATTATGTTTGTTGGAAAGAAATTTCTTCCATGTATCTACATATATAAACTCATACATGAGGCACGAGTTTACATTTTTTCTTTTTCCAAAATTTTTTTTGAATTTTTTTAAACATCTCTATCTAACTGTCTCGAAATTAATACATCATTGTTTAATTGCTTCTATTTTATTAAAAATAAATTTCATTTTTAAATGAATAAAATAAAATGTAGTCATTTAAAATATATCATATTCGAAAAACATGAAAAAATAAATCAATTGAGATATTATAATATTACGACATCCATCTTTTCTTCTTTCCTTTTAAGTCTAAAATTTACTAATAAAACTTTCCAAAATGTTTCTCTCAACATTCATAATGTCGATGTAATGTTTTATCTCTAATAGTCTACAATTAGGGTGTTTGAAAAAGATAGATGATTTATTCCAGATATTTTTTTGAAGACCAGAAATTATTTTCCTTCCAAATTCCAAATCATAATTTTTTACCACAATGTAATATTTTTATAGCAAAAACAGTTGAGGGGGGAGGGTTTATTTATGTAAACTATTTAATATTTTTCAATCTACGATAAGGATTATCAATTGAAAAACATATTCAACATCCCATACACATTGTCTTTATTTCATTAGGAAATTGATAATATGAAGTCTCTTATTCTTAAATGGGACAAGATTTATGTCTATTAACACTATATCTAGATATGTTTCTATATGGGATATATTCAATTATATTGTCCATTATCATATCACAAAAAATAAAATACTCTTTCTAGTATGCATCAAAAACATTAACACCTATATCCCATGGATGTTTTAAATCATTAATAAATTTTGAATGATAAACATCAATATCATTAACAGACTATTTTTTTATAGAAATGATCAATCAAATTATAAATTATTTTTTTATTCATATATAGATGAGGGTAAAAGTTGTAAACTACCAAAAAATAGGACATGAACTATGTTGGCTACATAGGGACTAATATATATACATTCCATCAATACAAAATCCCATAATGAGATTTATGACATCACTTCAAAAATAACAATTTTTTTGTCAAATATCCTCCACTGTTGTGAATCAATAGGGTGACATAAGATACCATCAGGTATGTGATCCTATGAATTCTATGATAACATTTTTGCATCAATTGAATATTCTAATAGACACTTCAATCTATTAATTATTGAAAGGTGCCAAATTGCATTATAAGGATCTTTGATTCTAGTACCTTAGATTGAATAACAGTTTTACTATTTAAATTGTATGAAAAAATTATTGGTTGATATCATTAGAAAGTAGAAAAGTGATTTTTCATGTGGTTTGATGAATTTACCTGAGAATGAATCTTGGTTGACATTAGTATATATCTTATTGTGTCATATAAGAATTCTTGATAAATGTTATTATTGTTTCCTATAAAACTGACAATCATTGTAGAAAACATGTATATTTTATACCACAATCCCATTCGTCATAATCTTTTATTCACATCATAATTTTAATATGGAAGACCATTTCCTTCTGGAAGTATCTATTTTAAAAGTTCATGTATGCTGGTGAAACTTTTATCACTCCACCCATTTCTTAATTTCAAATTAACAAATCTCAAAACTGATGATAACATTGTATATTTACTATAAACAGGGAATAATGGTTTTTTTCTCAGAATCTCAATACAATAATTCAATAATTTCTATTTTCTCAATGGTTTTAAAAACTAAATCATGAATTAATTATTTAGTATGATCCACTTCCTCATTAAGAATATTTTTATCTATATTTGATGTTGAATCTTCAGTTTTTCACCATGTTATATCCATCATATATAATTAAGGCTAAAACCATAGAATATGATATGATCATTGATTTCTATGGAGTTTAACTTTCTAATATTCAAACACATCTCACATAGACAAAAAAATCATTTTCTTGAATATTTTATTTATAAAATACCATTAATTCACCAAATTCAAATTTTATATATTTATTTATTTAGGAGAACATTAGATCATATAGTGGATACATTCCCTATCCTATGTTCATGTATAATGAATTTTTTTAAATCCATATGGTGATTTATTATTAATATGTGATCCCCATTTATACGAAATCATTCTAAATATATAGATGCTAGTTTTGTGTAGTGAACTTTGAAAAATATAATTTTCACGGTGTGTGTAACGAACCTATGTTTTTCAATGGAAATTTCATTCTTATATTTATGTCAGAAAATAACATGAAAACACAACATAATGAACTACTAAGTGATAAGTGACATTTAAACATATGTTTGTCACTTCTGTGTTTGGAATTTCGAAAATCCGACATACACGGTTGTGTTCAAGATGATTTTTGGAGTCTAATGAAACAAAAATAATTTTTTGTGAATAGTGACATACCCTTATGAATAGTAACATACCCTTATGAATAGTAATATGACCCTTATGAATAGTAAATCATACAACATAAGAGTAACATTACCTTTGAATAATTAAATAAAATTTAGACATCTTAGAAAGTGAAAATTTGACCTTAGTAAACATTTTGGTATTTTGTAAGTCATAAATAAATAATTATAATTAATTAATTAATTTAAAAGAAAATTTATTTCCCTAAAATGTATTCATAAATTATTGAATCAATGTATTATAGTTTTTAGATAATTTTATAACACCCTACGTAATTTTTTGAAATCACTATAAAATTAGTTTTAATCTTAAAAGTTATTTTTTAAGTAAATTATGATTTTAATAAAATATTAAATTAATAATATTTAGAAAATTATTTTTGAAAAATTGAATTCATTTTTGGATTCTACATGTCTAAAAAATGGGTGGGATAAATGTTTTGGGATTTTTGTAAAATACTTGAATTTTTGGTGAATAGTAAAATACATTAATTTACCGAATACATACATTATAACTACACCCCACTATTCTTGACATCACAAGTGATGTAAGAACCCAAATCTCTTACTCACATGCCTTATTTACTATTATTGGTCATGGATTACTCACTATTCCTTGTCTTTAGGGAAATTAATAAACTAATGAATTTTATATTAAGGAAACCCCTCTCCCCTCCACTATAAAAGCCACCCTTCACACCCTCTTTTCCTCACACCTCTCAAGCTCCAAGCCTTCTCTAAAATCTGCCCAAACATCCTCCCTAGCCACTCTCCCACGTCCAAGAGTTACTGGTCTCATCAAAAGTCCTGTCCTAGCTTCCTTAAGGATAATCTCAAGAGGAGTATTTAAGAGGACATTAAAGAGTATGAAGCATTCTGATACACGGTACCCAACGTTCATCCTTCGGGTTCTCCCTCTATCACTCTATTTTGATATGGTTACTCCATAAATATCATTTCTTCATAAATATAATACCTTTTCTGGGATATATATGTTTTCTAATGAAGTTTATGTCAATCAAAATGTTTTCCAAAAGAACTCATTTTGTAAGAACTCATCTTTTACCTTTCATTCAAGGTTGATGATTCTTGTATCAAGTATGTCGATCCCACTTCTTTTGGGAACCCAAAGTTTATGAATGTGTTCTTATGAGATGACACCCATTCCTTTTCATGGGTTAGTTATGTTCATTTAGGTTATATGTTCATTATGGCATGCATGATAAATGATAATGTTATGATGTGACGGGTGCGCCCGGAATTATACAGTGCTCCAATGCATTAGGTAATGTGACGAACTCATGAGTAAATGTGAAATGATGTGTGAAAAAGATGATAGCATGGTTCACATGTATGTGTGGTAGATAACCACTATGAAATGATGTTTAATTTCTATACATTTCCACATTTCAAGTCTTTTATTTATGCTCCTCTCATGTTCATGATCTTTTTCCTATGTTATGATTATGCTCACCCCATGATATATTGTTCTTATATATCCTCTTACTCAACATCTAGCTCCCCCCTTTTGATTTACATCCTCAGGTGGCTACATGTACTAAGGAGAGGACAAGTTCCAATAAGATGCTAGAGAAGAATAAATTAAATAACTGTTTATGCATGATGTTGTATTTCTTATGTGTGGACCTAGTTTAACAAAGACACTAATCCTTTGGATCCTCTATGTGTAATACTATTATGTTTTATATATTTGAAATGAAGTAATAGTAATTTAAGAAAAGGACAGGACATTATAGTTGGTATCATAGGAATGTTTTAGTTAATTTTGGAATTAGGATTAGTGAACCCTAGAGAAAACCTCTAGTATGAGTTTAAGTACAAATATTCACACAAGAATATTTATATATGGATCCCATATGATATGTTTTTGGTATAAATTCTTTAAATGAATAAGTTATTCATGACTTGTTTACTTATGTTTTGTTCTAACCTTTTCTATTTTAGAAATTGGTGGGAACCAGGAGAAATCGGGCCAACAACTCATGCGAGGGCCAATGCAACGATTGCCCGAATGACATTGCCAATGATTTGTGAGGTTGAGTTCAAAACATCATGGTGATGATTACCTAATTATCTAAGGTTATGAATAATAACCATAATAATGGAGAACATCCTCCTTCACCAAATAGGGAGCAACTGGCCTACGAGTTCTCTTTCACCAACATCATCCCAACAAGTTGGTGTGCGACATCTCTTTCATTATAATGCTTAATATGGTTCTATTTGAATACTTGAATGGAAACTATTGTTATAAGAAAATTATACCTCATGAAAATATTGATCCCATATACATTGAAAGTCAAGGGAGAAAGATCTCAACAGGTATTCTAATGTTTGAATAGTCCGTTTTGATTGTTCATTAGTTTGAGGGTGGTAGGCAGTTCTTAAATGAAGATTAGTATCCAATTCCTTCTAAAGACTTTTCCATAATCATAATGTAAAATGGGGATCACAATTAGAAACAATCAATAGGGGTACTTAATGAAGTCTTAAAACATCATTAATATATAGTCTTGCCAGATGTTGAAGTGGAAAATCTTCTCTTATAGCAAGAAAATGAGCTAACATTGTAAGACGATCAATAATGTTCCATATTTCATAATTCCTTCTAGGATTCTTTGGTAGTCCCATGTCAATGTCCACTATAATATCATCCCATTTCCACTCTGGTATCGGAAGAGGTTTCATGACTCTTCTAGGCTGTTGGCTTACAACATTCACTTGTGGACTAACAATATATCGTGACACAAAATCATCAATATCCCTCTTCATGTTGTCCCACAAAAATGTTCCTTCAAATCTCTCTACTTCTTGGTGCTCCCAGGGTGTATAGAGAAATTGGACCTATGAGCATCATCCAATAATTCCCTTTTTATATTAGGTATTTTAGGAACAAAAAGACTCTTCCCAAATTTCCAAATTCCATCTTCATATACGAAATCACTCAATCTCCCATCATTCATAGCTTTAATCTTAATTTGAAACTCCTTATCATCAGTTTTAGAACTCTTTATCATTTTTAGTAAAGATGGTCTGACAACTATTTGAAAATGAATTGATGTTTCACCTTCCGTGGTTATTCCAATATCCATCTTTACTTGATCCATGAACATAGGATCCCTTTCAACTCTCATATTGTTCAAAATTCGATGATCCTTTCTACTCGATGCATCTTCCACCTTATTTTCCTTCCCTGAGTGGTACTGTATAGTGCAATCATAATCTTTGAGTAGTTCAAGCCATCTTTTTTGCCTCATGTTGAGTTACTTCTGTGAGAAAATATACTTCAAACTCTTGTGATCAGTATACTCCCCACATTTTTCACCATAGAGACAGTGTCTTCATATCTTCAAATCCATGATTACAACTTCTATCTCAAGATCATGAGTGTGATAATATTGTTCATGAATTTTTAGCTATCATGATGCATAGGCAATAAATCAATCATTTTTCATAAGGACGCAACTCAGTCCCTTCATTGAGGCATCACTATAATAACAAGCTCATAATTCCACGATAGTAGAGTCAATATAGGAGCATTGACTAATATTCTATTCCGTTATTCGAAACATTATTCACACTTTTTTTTCCAAAAAAATGTATCCCCTTTCAGGGTGAGCTTGGATAATGGGGTTTTAAATCGGGAAAAATCTGGGACGAAACACCAATAATAACTTGTTAAACTAATAAAACAACATACCTCAGTTATACTCATCGGTGCTATACATTATTTTATTTCTCTTGTCTTAGAAGGATCAACAGAGATTCCATGCTTAGAGACAATATGGCCAAAAAATTGAATCTCCTTAAGCCAAAATTGAAACTTTCTAAACTTCCCATATAATTCATTTCTTGTAAGAGTCTTTAGAATAATGCGCAAGTGATTTTCATGATATTAATATCTTTTGGAGTATACCAATATATCATCAATAAATACCACCACAAATCCAAAAAGATATTCTTTGAAAACTAGACTCATTAGATACATGAAAAAATAGGGTACATTAGTCAGTCCAAAAGGCATTATAGTTTACTCGTAATACCGGTACATAGATTGAAATTATATCTTTGGAATTTTTTCCTTCTTCATTCACAACTGATGAGATACATATTGAATATAAATATTTTAAAAATATATAGCTCCATAAAGATGATAAAATAATCCATCAATGCGAGGTAGGGGATACTTGATCATTTTTGTTATAGCATTGATCTCTCTATAGTCAATGCCCAACCTCATAGATCCATATTCCTTTTTAACAAAAATAAATAGGGATCCCCATCGAGAAACACTAGGGTGAATAAATATTTTATTACTCAACTCCTATAGTTTTTTATTTAGCTCCACTAATTCACCAATGGCCATTATATAAGGAGTCTTCGATATGGGCCTTGAACCAAGAATTAAATCAATAGAAAACTCAACTTCTCGTTCTGGAGGATGTCTAGGTAAATCCACTGAAAATAGATCAACATATTCTTGTATAATAGGTATGTCCTATATTTGAACATTCCTTTCCTCACCCATAGTTATATAACTCTCTTCCTCCTTAATAATTTAATTTAGTTGAGCTTTAGGGTGTGGAACTAGATATGAATCAGTTGGTGATGTTTCTGCTCAAAAGATAAGATGTTCCTTATCATAATAGCAAATTTTATCCTCCTTCTTCCTACAATAAATTTTCTTATCATGTTCCAAAAGCCAATCCATACTGAGGATTATATCAAATTCAATCATGCGTATGACAATGAGATCAGTAGATAAAAAAAGTTTATATTCCCTAATGGGAATTGATTCACAAAAATTTGTTGCGATGATACTTCCCTTGGGAGTTTTGACTCACAACTCCCTTGTTAAATCAAATTGGAAATATATAATTTTAGTAGCAAACTGGGAAGATATGAAACAATTCGATGATCCAGAATCAAATAAAGAATTGGATAAACTTGAGGAAACCATTAAATTACCAACCACCACATCTTTCAGAGCTACAACATCAACAGTAGTGATCACATAAGCTTGTCCTAGATCCCTTGGTATTGTTTTAGGTAAGTTTCCCTGTTACTTAGGAAATTAATTTTCATAATACCCCATTTTTTAATATTGTATCATTCAACATTGACAACCACTTTCTTTCCCTTGAAATCAAGATCTTGGTTGCCTTTTTCACCGCACCTGTAACACACTCCCATTCCCTTCAGGAAAGTATCAGGCTGTTTCTTCACACATTTAAATCAAGATGGTTATTCATCATTTCCCTTATTCCCCATATTTCAATTTCTATAACCTGAGTGAGTTGTCCCTAAATGGTGATAAGCTGATTAGAACCAGTTACATCACCAGGTCCACTATAATTATCTTGAGTATGAGGGAAATAACTATATTTATTGTGTGCATTGAAACGGTTTCCATTACTCCTACTAGGTTCCATTTCTAAATAATGGAATACACTATATTAGTTTAGGAATCTTAATACATAAATCCAAAATTGTAAAACACTTAACATTAATTGAATAGTTTATGGATATAATCCATATTCATAAATGTGTTTTATTTGAGGAGGTATATACTCATAAATCCTTTATAATGGTTTGTCAAAAAAATGTGAATTATCCCAGGCAAATACCCTGGGAGTGTCATAACCAAGAGTGCAGCAAGGCTTGTTGTCATGTTCCGGGATACCCCAGGTCAATCACGAAACTCCTTGTCAGAGTTTTAAATCCTAGGTACATCCATTCTAGAGCCTACTCAACCTGGTCATATCCAGACATGGAAGTATTTCTTAGAAAAATCAAAAAATCCCAACATTACCAAAATTCTAGGAACTTTTTCTATACTAATCCTCAAAGTCTTTCTTATGGTAATTTTCTCTAATCACAGTTTATCTAAACCTAGTTTCCAAGGTTTGTGATAAACTTCTTCTGATACCTACTGTAATGCTCTGACCCCAATTACCCATATTTCATGCATTATTAAAAAACATTGGCATGATCAGAAGGGATCAAATCCCAAAAGACCAATCAGTTTAGTAGCCTTGGAAGTAATAGATACACTCATAAGTTTTACATTACATTATAAAATGAAAAAAAAACAACAACATTGTCTCCATTGACCCCATTTATATCCCTTAGACTATCCCTGCAGGTAATTTATAACACACTTATTTACATCCTGGAAAAAATGAAACATAGAAAGGGGTGAGCTCAGATGCTCAGTATGGATGACAATATAGCAGAAACGTTCTTAAATAAGTATAAAAATTTAAGGCAATGTATAATAATAAAACATAGACTTTCTAAACATAAATATCATTATAATATGGCCAATATAAATCAAATAAATCCATTTACTTATTCACATGGATATTCTAGTAGTCGAATAATCACATGCCATATCAGTAGCCACTTTCATAATGATGGAATGCATAATGCCGGACATCATAACCACATAGTCAAGGCCTCGTGCCAAGACTACAAATAAGATTTTGTCAAGGGATTATTCTAGGACACTAGTTTTTCTCTTGAGACCTACTGATGCAATGAAGAGCTATAGCAGGCTCCACTCGTCACTTACTATGTCTAATGAATTCCTCATATGAAAAGGTTTAAACATAACATAAAAATTCGTATTAAAACTAGCATATGAAACGTGAAAACATTATCCATAAACCATGAATGGTATAAAAATGAAACATCCATAGAAAAACATATCACAAAACCATCAATAAAATATGGAATATTTGTATCATAATAAATCAAATTCAAACAAGGTTAAAATCCATCAAAGGATGTTGAAATAGATTAAATCAAAACTGTTTGAGAGAAATATATAATTCTTTTTGAAAAAATTTTAAATACACATAATTATTAAAGAAAAAAAAATTATTTTTAAAAAATTATTATAATCTTGTAAGGGATGATTCAAATGTTTCATAATGGTGGAAAACATCCACATCTTCTGTATAAGTTAAAATACATTCTTACCTTAATTTTCTCGAAAAGGTCATAATGTACCTTGTTTGGAAAACAATGTAAAGATTCATTTAAAAACATATAATGTAAAATTAATGTATAAATTACTTTAACCCATTGTCTAGTAAATAGTAAATATTAGTTTTAATACATTTTTAAGAAAACACGGATGTAGATGATAAAGAGGTCCCAGTAGATACTCACATATAAACATCCTCAGACAATAATGAGATTGTGAAATTTAACCCTTACCTTGTACTTTTCCTTAGTCGAAGGTATGTTAACCTCCTGTATATTAGTTAAATATTTGTTATTAAATTATAAAATAACTATATACATAAATATTATATCATATATGAACCTATAATATTTATTTGTAAATAATATTTAAGTACTATCATCATTTCGGGTGTTGACTGATTCGTTTTCCTTTATATGATTGGTTATATAAGCCATGTTTTTTATGGATAGGATGTATTTGGTTCATATACAAGATTATATATAGTTATTAATCATTATTTTTAATCATAAAATGAAAATTATTCTTGAATGATTAAAATGGGGAATGAATCTCATCGCGTTCGTGGAGATTGTAATCCGTACTGACGCACGAGTGAAAATATCATTATATTGATTGTGAGATCGCATGTAATTGGATGGAATATCATATATAAAGAATAATTAACATGTTATATTTATTATTTACATCATTTATACTCATTATTATACCCATCCAAATAATTAAATGTTTTAATAACTAACTACACTACGATGTGGAGACAGTAAGCCATACATACACACGTATGGTGACTTAGCCATTTCTAGGATGGATAGAATAACAAATATGGTTGTATAATATTTATAATAACATTAAAATATGTAGATGTTTCTGTATTTATTATTATTTTATTTAAAAAACAATGAAATAAGTAGTGGAAGATGAAAAGAACATGAATGTGGGTGGTGAAATTATTATCTCTTCTTCGGGTGTTTACATTGGAGTTGATCAAAAGGTCTCCTTAGGATGTCTTTATGACCAAAGTAAAGCCTTTATGTTTATGTGAGGAAAGTTGGGAAGATATTTGGGTAGGTTTTGGCCGATCCAAATGGCTTTGGGGGTGTGAAATTAAGAGAAGGGGATATACAATTTTATAAGAGAGGCGAGGGTCACATTAGAAAATGCTTGAAATATTATTTTATAATAATTTTTTTTTGGGATTTAATGGAAAAAAATGATTTATATCATGTATAAGGATGGTATGGGTTGAAAAACTCTCAAAAAATATGTTTTTTATAGGTTTAGGTCACCATATTAACGTTATCTTATAGATTTAACTCCTAGAAAAATAGTTTGACATTTACCATGTCTCTTTCTATTTTTATATTATATGGTTAATAAACATACAATAGAAATACAAGAGAACTTAAAGCGATTCATTAGTAATATATATAACGTTATCTATGTCCTTCGGTTGAAATGTTGATTTTTAGGATTAATATATCAATTAATAATATAGTATTTGTTTTAAAAATACAATTATGTTAATTTTGAAACAATTTAGTATTTTATTTTTTTAAAATCCATAAAAACTTTATCACTAGAGATAAAAATTATTTAATCAATACTAACATGTCATATTAAACTATAATATATTTTTAATTCATCACATGTCTTAATTTACCTTTATTTGGATATTTATAATATCAATTATTTTAATATTTCATTAATAATGTAATTATTGCATCATCATTGTGTCATAACTAAATTATATTATTTAATGTATCAAAATTAAAAATAAAATAAATTTATGTAGGAAATATTTATTAGATTTATAATTAATATTTATGGTCGAATTTATATTATGTGTAACCCTATATTAAAAATTATTTAGTAATTAAACGTTGAATTTAACACTTTAAACTCTTCTTAAAATAATAATAATAAATGTTCTAATCTAATCCATGTGAATAAAAATGATCATATTTTATTCCAAAGGTTGTTTCTGGTCGAATCACAGTTATCCAATAGAATTAGGACATTTTTTAGGTTAATTATAATATCATTTTCACCTTTAATTACCCTATTTACTTTTAAATGTGGTAAATATAAGTCAAAAGTTACTATTCATAAAAAATCATTTTCATCTTATTGGACCACATTTTACTTACTGATATTAACCAAGTCTCTTGTATTTTTGAAATTCAACACACAGAAGTGGTAAAATTAAGTTTTATTCAAATTTTAAAATAATCCGTGAAGGTGGGTAAATACTTTAAAAAGTTCAATAAAATTTTATATATCTAACCTTGTTATAAAATGACTCCAATGAATTAAATTGAACATATATAGGTATTATGTATCTATTTGGACCTAAATTAAATTAATATAAATTAACTAATTATTTAAATCAATAGTCGGGTTTAAACAATAACGTAGTGTTTTTCACTATTCATCAAAAATTGAATTTTTTCAAAAAAATTCCAAAAATTCACCCTAAGAAAATGTTGATATTCTGAATCCAAAAATGTAGTCCATTTTGAAAAATAAAATTTATAAAATTTCAAAAAGTTGGTATTACTATTCATAATGGCTAGTTTGGTTGGTCGTGGTGTGTTACAACTTCAAGTTGCGTACAACACAAGATACTACATTATTCAATGGGAAACGTAGCCTGGAAGCTTGGGGTGTTATTATGAGAACACAATGAACTATGTTTAAATGTTTTCAAGGGTAGGGAAGTGAAAAAATACTCTGAAAAAATTATATAAATCATAAAACAAAAATGACACATTAAAAGATGAAAAATATTCAATATTGACTGATAAAACTGAGAATATGAAAGAGATACTCAATAAAGGGATTCAGTCAGATATTTATATGGAATGGACTATGGGAGTTGGTTTGGTAGAACAAACTATTTTGTACATTAATATACGTATATATTCATAGACATAAATATTAAAAAATTCCTTAGAAAATAATATTTTTCTTTCCATATACCATTAATATTATAATGTTTTATAATATATTTCACATTAATATGATCATTAAAGTTCAATTATATGATGAGAACCATGAAATTATTTAAAAATATTCCTAAACTATATGTCCTTTGGTTGTATGAGATCATAAAATAGGAATGATAATAAAAACTTTTATTACATGAGAATACTCTAAAAAGGATGATACTTATTCTAATGATGTTCAAACACTGTAATCGCTATGTAGAGAGATTATGACGACCGAACTAGTTGTAGAAAATCCACATGTATTCATTCACTATGTATTAATATATGTTATTGAGTGTAATGATCTTAAGAATTTATTAATATCATTAATACATATCATGACTCACGTGCATTGATTTATTAACCAAAACCATGATTCCATATGTTAATAGGAGGTATGGTATATTGGGTTCCTACCTTATGGTATATTATGAGTGATTAATTTAATGGATTATTCTTCCTTTCCATCCATATAGATGTTTATATCTCAACCATTTTATTGGAATGTAGCAATCAAAATAAATCCCATTTCTGTGAATTATTTATGGGTTTTCTTCATGATGTCAAAATATTCATGTCAGTCATACAGGTTGATGAATCAAGTACGAAACATACCTAATGAAACATATAGAAAAATGGTTAAATGACAATGTGCATATATTTTATTTTGTTTTAATAATTTTTACATTAATGTCTTTTAATTAAGTTCCACTACATGTTCCTTGGTTATTTAGTTGGACTTTAAGTGTACTTGGATGGTTCTATATATAAAGAATCTAAGATTTTGATACACATAGTGTTTCTCTTGATCCTGATTATAAAATTTTTGAATTTAATTATTCTAAAAAATAATATTTAATTTTCCATGGAATAATATTTATTAAATATTTATTTATTAAAAAAATATTTTAATAAATATATATTCATAAGACCATGAATATTATAAATATTTCATTATTCATCAAATGATTATTATTTTTACTGCTCATGGTTTGATAATTGTAGATAAATATTAATAGTTCAATATGCGTCGGACAATTATAATGATTTGTGGGATAAATATCAATTAAATAAATTGAAAATTATTTGATAAAATATATTCAGTAGTGTTTGAGGTATCACATTCCAAGAAATAGTAATTATAATAATATTATCATTAACATCATATGGAAAAGTTGGAGATTAATATTTAATAAAGGCCTTATATTCAATTATCAAATGTTTTAACATTATCGCAATATAATCATCATGTATATCATTTTCCTGGGATAACTAAATCAATAAAGTGAAAATTGATTATATCTACAAACATATCAATGAATAATGATCTTTATATTTTATCCCTTACTTGATAGATTCCTACACCTTTTATTTCCTCTCAGGATAGAGATACAAAAGAGACAATCTAATAAATAGTTTTGGATTTAATGGTGTTTTTCTGTTTAATATAAATTTAAAGGATTGTGTCTTGATCATAGGGAGAAACAAAAGAAAATTGGAACCACCATTATAACACACATAGTACAATAATAAATTCTTCATGATCGAAGGAACGTGTGTGGATCACCACTAGAGAGACTCTATCCTTAGATCCTCAAAGAACAGGGATGATGAAACATGATAGACTTTGGATGATCAACCTTTTCTTTGAAAACATAATTCTCATTATCAAGTTAATTCATAATCTAGATTATTTATAAATTTATCATGAAAATGACCGTAACATATTGGTTCTAACATCTATGTCAAATAATCAATGAATTAATTCCATGGTTATTATGATTTATAATCTTGTACATTTCGTTTTAATCATTTATTATGAAAATATTTGAGTTGTTTGTGCCAAATAGGCACTTCCACTACGTCCATATCATTCATGTGGTATCAAATAAACCACGTTCACATTTATATTTATTAAAAAAAAATTATATACAATTTTCATTTAATTTTTTTAAAGATATTTTTTCCTTATTATAAATGTTGTTATATTTTTTTTGATTTTCTTTTAATAGTCAAGAACCAAAAAAATAATGAATACCATCTATGAAGACCCATATTTTAATAAATGTTAATTAAATATTTATTAAATAAATACACACATAATAAAACTAAAAAATATTTTGAGGCCGAGTGTCTTTTGATATTTAGGTATATAATATAACTACTTAAAGCACAAATAATATAACATCATCAAAATTTTAAGGATACGAAAACAATTTTTTTAAACATTTATGTGTATTTTTATTTGAATAATTTTAATTTTCAATAGAAGTCACTTAAAATTTTATTTAAGGGATTTATGTAAGTGTAAATGATTTTTAAAACCCTTTGAAATAAGTTTTTAGAATAATTTCAGAGTCAGGAACTATGTTATCACAAAAATATAAGGATCATATAACCATGATATTGATTTTAAAAAATAAAAAATATATTATATTATATGTGAGCACTATTTTTCCATTATAATGAAATATCACCCGAACATTGTCTCATTTGGGAAATATGAGACCTCCGTTAAGTCTGGGATGCAGGGTTTATGCTAGGTGTTCCACAACATTTGTGTGCACCATGAATTTGGTCAAGTTGCACATGAGGGTAATTTATTTTATTTTGTATTATATATTTTCCAAATATAATAGAATATATTCTAAACAGAGTATCATATGAGAAATCAAAGACCAATTTTATGTCTAAAATACAATTTCAACATTAGGTGTGACCTAATATTTATGTGTGATGAGTGTTTGGATAAATCTAATGCATGAGTAATAATAATTGTATAATTATTAGTATTTTATGTGATGGATTATTTTATACCATTCGTGATTGTGATTTCTTGTGGTAATATGTGTATTCCATGACACATTGTGATTTTATTAGTTATATTAGTGTATGATTTTCCTGGTTTAATTGTTATCTCTTGATGTTATATTTTATGCTTTATTTTTTATAATGATATATTGTGTTATGTATGCTTTGGTTCTCACCATGTATGTATGTTATAATGATTTTTTTGTTGTTAGTGGTACTTGATACATGTTAATATTCATGAAATATATATTTTTCAATATAGGGGGTGTGGGATTGACTTGTGACAATAAAAGTAATGGAACTGAGCATTGGGTGGAAATATGGTGGAATTCGATGTTGAGGATACAATTGACATCCAATTGTAAGGCTTCTCAATGCCTAGTTGGCCCGGGAGTTGCATAATGCATATCAAGAACTGGAAACCTATTTTACTTTTTAGTATCATTCAATATATGATGCCAATGATATGATGGTTCCATTGAATTATATATTAGAGATGCACTCGATTCCTTATTATCTTGTTACTCATTTCTTTATTGTCATGTGAGTTGCATGATGTATATCAAGCACTTGACATCTAGTTAATTTTCTAGAAGTATTCCATACCAGAGGCCGGAGATATGATGCTACCATGGAATAATATATTGGATATTCAGTTTATGATTTGAATCCATGTATGAATTTCTAAATTAATTTTTAATTTGTAAGGATCGTGATCGATGCCTAGTAGATTTGTGAGCAACGTTCCTGCTTCCCAGTTTATTTTCGAGTGGTATACTCAGGGCCTATTTAATCTGTGAGCATCATGCCATGCGTGAGGCTTAGGGGAGAACCAAATTTCTCATATTCATGATTCCATGACTCTGTGAAGACATCATCTCACTAGAATTTTCTCTAGTTTTTCTTACTTTCTATATCCTCTTATTATCATTCCAACATGGATCTGAAGCAGGTATATTTGGGGGATTATGGATTCTTGTTTAGCTAACAAACACATAGATTTGGTTTGTAGATTTTTGTTGTTGTTAAGAAGTGACTATTATCATGGAATACATACAAGATCACATCTTAATAAGGACTCAATTGTGGTTTCCTAATGAGTATTGTAATCACACCC
This sequence comes from Viscum album, assembly GCA_963277665.1. Lineage (NCBI taxonomy): Eukaryota > Viridiplantae > Streptophyta > Magnoliopsida > Santalales > Viscaceae > Viscum > Viscum album. The sequence goes on along the minus strand of OY728119.1, from coordinate 1,002,472,052 downwards.
TACTCAGGAATTTCATTGTGCTTATAGATTCCACGAGTGATTTAATGAAAGAAAAGGGCTATGAGATGGCCTACTATGAAGATAAACTTAAACTATTGTGGGTCTTGGATGAGCACTGAAGCGAACTTCCATTAAAAATTTATTTAGTTATAGTCATTATATACTCTAGACTATCTTGACAATTTTTTGAAAATTCATTATTTATTTGGAATCAATGTTGTCTATTCAGTTGTTCTATATTTTACACTATTTATTTATTTATTTATTTATTTATTTATTCATTATTCTCCTTCTCTCTAACATGATACTGAGTGTATAGTCTCAGAACCATTGGATTTATATACTCAAAACTTGTTAGTAGCCTTGTATGTATGGGGATGTGTGAATGAGGTTATGTAAAATTTTGACTCGGACATGGTGGTTTAGTTCATGATGTCACCAAATTTTATTAGAGGACCATGATTCAATAAATTTTTCCATATCATTTTCTTGATTTTGGATAGTGTAGAAATGAGATATGATGGTTGGGACTCAGGCAATGGGTGTATGATTATATCTATCCATGACTGTATAGTGGACCATATAGTTATCATAATATGAGAATTTATATATTTCTATTACATTTATTTGGTATTACCTTGGGTAATCCGCATGTTGGTGATATGTGATTTAGGAAATTTCCTTCATGTTCATGAATTATGACTAGGAACATAGTTTCCATTTCCTTATATATAACTATTATTATGTGACATTGTTTTTATTAATTAAATTCATTTATTTTTTATATTTTTTGGAATAGTTTATCCTATTTTTATGTATTTGTTTTCAAGATTTTGTGATATATTTTTATTGGAATTAATTATTTTAACAATGAATATTGTTTTTTAGTATATCTATTATGACTACGGCTAATGTACAAGGAAAAATACAAGGTGTTGTTCTATAAGGGTTATATCTTTGGATAAGGGTAGAATCTTTGGGAAGCCTCTATGTGATCCCATAGACTTTCTATGACTTGTTATTTTCCAAATGTTCCTCTTGTTATGGAAACGTGAGAGAGGGAGACTGATATTCTATCTTAGCAGTTTAATTTATTCTCGCATAACTACTTGAGATACCATTCAGGGATTAAAAGTCGATAAATAGGGAGAATCCTAACTTTTAGAAAACTTTTATGTATAATAAAACCCTAATATAAACAATTTATTAGTTTTTTCTATGGAAAATGTAAATTTTCTAAACTAACACTTAGTAAATGATTTAATGTCCTTATTTTAGGTTAAAATCCATATTTATACTTTTAAAAGATTTTTTAACACCTACGGTAGGATGTTCCATATCTTCACAGGAACCTATTAGACATGTTTCCATACTTTCGTTATGTGTTGGATTATTTTTTACATTGCATGATTGTGATAACATGTGGGTTTTTGTAGAGCCCATGAGAACAGTTTTGAATCCATGAGTGATGTTAGTGTATTGTTTTAAATTTTTTATATTTTTCTCATTATGTTATGTTTACTATTTTATTTCTCAAGATTACATATTGTGATATGACTTCTTGTGTCACTATTACAAAATAGGGAAAGTAAATCACTGCCCTTTTATAGCACTAAGCAGAAAGTGCTGATAAAGGGGTGGTCCTTTCTCAGTAGTAGCTAAAAGTGCTGATAAATGTACACTTTATCAGCGCTAAAACAAGCACTGATATAGGTGTACCCTTTATCAGTGCTTTTTTAGATATGATAAAGTGTTAATTTATCAGATCTGTTATTAGTGCTGATAAAATTTTTTATTATTAATTTATATAAAATTATTAAATTTATATTAAAAAATAATTTTTATTAGAGATTTGTTATATTTATTTAATTAATTCATTGTATTTATTAATTTTTTTATATTTAAAATATTTATTTTATTTATTTTATTTATAAAAAATAATAGTTTTTAATATATATTTATATATATATAATTAAAAAGGATTTCGAAATAAGTATTTATTAGCACTTTTTTGCGCTAATAAAGATATGAATTTATCAGCGCTAACATTTTAACGATGATAAATAGGTCCTTTATCATCTCTTTTTTAGTGAAGATAAAATCATAGCTTTATTACCACTCAAAAAGTGCTAATAAAGGGATATTTTATGATCTATTTTATTTTAGCACTGATAAAACATACATTTATCAGTGATTTTAACTATCATTGATAAATGATCAAATGTTTTTTATAAAATAACCTTAACAGGCCCCTCCTCCATCATACGCCTTCAAGACTTTGGGGAAGCTGATCCTTGCGCCGCGACTCCTCCTCCTCCACCGCCATTACCACTGCATCCTTGTCCTCCTCCTTGGCCACAATTGTCCTCCTCCTCCTCCACCACCACTGCCTTCTCCTCATCCTCTTCTATGATCCCTCCTTCATTGGGACCGTCCTCCAACTCCTCCATCATCGCTACCTTCTCCTCCTCCTAAGCATGGATCCATTCTCCCCTACGACCCTACTTCTTCTCATCCTCAACTTCTGTTGTGTCCTCATCCTCCTCCTCCTCCTCCGGCCACTCAATCAACATCCTTCACTTTGAGGATGGGGGTTTCAAACCCTTACCAAGGTTTTATGTGTTGTTTTAGGGATTGATAAATGTAGTTTCATGGTAAGAGGATTATACTTGTGTTTGAGTTGGCTGGGGTGATTCAGGATGCTTCAATTGACTGTATAAGGTTGATCCCTATGTAGGATAACTCTAAAAAGAATTAATTTTGTGAGTTTCTACATCAGTTCTTATTTAATTATGAAGTAAATATCCCTAATTAGAAGATAATGATATGGTTAGCGGATTTTCAGATTTTTTTCATTTTGATTCATGACATAAAGGCACAGTGGATTCTATTGTGTATTATCTTGTTTCTAGTAGCTATTCATTAGGGATGAATCTTATTTCTTGGTGATTATGGGGATCTACAGATATCATGGGAGTTGTTTTTTAGCTAATCATTGGATAATTTCATTTATATGGAATTGAAGGAGAAACAATGACATGTGTTGTTTTGTATATAATAGGGGAGATCTAATATATTATAGTTTGGAATATATTTTAAGAATATTCCTTTCCATACATCATTATTCATTAAAAGGATTATATGGTGTGGTATTTTAATTAGGTGATGCAACTAGAGATCAAACATCAACTAACCCCATTTATTACCCAAATGTATTGTTTTTTCTATAAATGTATAAGGTAATATATATTATTCTAGTGTAAAATGATTCATCTCAAGAGTGAATCCATCAAAAAATATTTATTGGAAATTATATGGATGTATTTCCTCAGTTTTCAAATTAGTTCATGTGTTGGCTAGTAGAGGGTTAGTCTTAACTCCCTTTTTATAATTTCCCTAGAGATAAAAGTTCTCGGGCCTCATCCTATACCTTTATAATTACTTTTTCCCTTGTTAACATCATGTTCATTATCTCTTCCAATGAAAACCTTTCAAAGATCCATCATAGATCATCCAACCCAATTCATGTTAAATAATTGAAACTGTTTAGTATAATGTATTACGATTTTTTACAAGGTGATCAATTTTTTTGGGAGGTTGAAAGAATATTGAGTTGGTGGAGGATATTCAACCTTGGGTAAATTATGCTATGTTTATCCATGTAAAAAATATACACGATTGTTAGAAATCATCAATAATTGGTCATGATAATTACGAGAATAGCATAGCCTTAGTTATTCAGAAAAACATAAGTTTGTAATCCCCGCGCGCAACGCCAACCTTCACATCCTCTTCTTTTGGGTGGTTCTACCTCACATAGTGTATGTTTCTTCTATCATAACTTGTATTAAAAATCCTAGGATAATTTTTAACTCTTTTATTAATTTTATATATTACTATGCCCCCCCCCCATAATCCTATACATTAATGGACATGGGTCAATTACAATTGGAAATGTAATGATAAGGTCCAAACTGGTATCGTAAACAACAATTGACATGACATTCAACTATCCAAAGAGGCATTAATGATCCATATGGGATAACAACGATCCCCTAGAAAAATTTACAATTAATGTGGAACATTTTACCCCTAACATAATGTATATTATAAACGATCTTTCTCCTAAAAGATCAAACATGTCCTATTCATTAGTTGAACCTCTAGTAAAATAGTAGATGCACAAAATATAAATAAAAAAGAAGAAGATATCATTGATGGAAAATAAAATCCCATTACTGACAAATAAAATAGTTGAACATGGGAGTTCTCATTTTATGTTTTCTTTTCAGTTGGAAATCTCCTCTACCGTGTTCCTCTTCTCTTCTGTGAATGCACCTCTGCTATGTGCTGAACAAAACCTTTGTTGGGGGTTTTATAATTTTACTCATTGGTTTCGTCTTGTTTTCATGTTATTAATGTTTGATATTGATGGTTATGTAGAAAACTGTATGATCTAAACTCCCCTATGAAAATCGTGGTTGTTAGTGATCCTTGTTTGTGCACTAAATGAATTGCATATTGGTTGGTTCCAGTTGACCATTTGAAAATATAAATTTGTAATTTACCTATACTGACTAATGAATGAATTTCGTGGGATGATAAAACATTTGAGATAACCCCTGAATTAAAAAACATAATTGAATAAAGGATGTTTTGTAAAATCATAAATTATGATTGTTTGGTTTGTATGGTGTTGCGATTGTGTGGACGATTGTGTGTTTGTATGGTGTTGCGGTTATTGGAATGATTGGTATGCCATTTTATTCGATGTTGTAGTTCTTCCACCATTGAATATCAACCCAAACATTACCCATTTCAATGGCACCCCCACCTTGTTACTAGTGATATTACACTGAATCATAGAAAATAACTTCACTAGAGGACTCTATGATACACTTTATGGACACCCTAGTCAAATAAAAATAACAACACATTCAACTAATCCTTCCAACCACAAGCACTCTATTGAAAATCATACCATCTATTAGTTTATTCCCATATTTCTAGACTAGAGAAATTATGTTTCTAGAAAAACCCTAAAAACAGGTTCACAACAATGCATATAGATCACATGTGGGATACTACAACATTCTATTGAAAGGGCTTCCCATAGGTAGTTCCATTGATCAGGTGGTTTGGGAGATGGGTGTGATCTACCATGGTCATGAGTAACACATGGAGAGGTAAGGTTATTGTTTACCATAGATAGTTCGATTGATAATAGTTGGATGATGAACCTAGTTGAACATTTTTTGTGAAATATTTTTTTTAAATATTAATATTACTATATCAAATAAGATGAATATGAATAAATAATGGATGAATGACAATCGGTAGATAGAATATTCTAAAGATTGCATGAAAGAGTTTACCATGTTTTGAAAATATCATGCATATGACCCATCCCAAATCATTTTTTTGTGTTTACACTATCGTTATTCATAAGAAATTAGTCTAGAGGAGTTGGAAGAACACCTTATCTATCACCGAATAGATCGAAGTTATACATGTTGGAATAAACATGGGAAGAAAACAAATGCAGGTAGTGGCTCGGATAGCAATGAGTTTTATGGATCATCTAATATGATTACAAGTGTGAACAATGAAGATGGTCATATGAAGGATGTGATTATGGATATGAATGATGATGTAGATTTTATTGAGGAAATGACAAGGACCGTTGATGATGAACTTCATGATTGCCAAAAATTGTTTGAGATGTTAAAGAGTTGTCCCAAGATGCCATTGTATACTATTTGAACTAAATGTATTGCATTGTTAGCCATACTGAAGATATATAATTTGAAACAAGGCAATAGGTGGAGTGATTCCAGTTTTACAAAACTACAGGCTCTCTGAAATGACATCCTCTCAGATGATAATGAGCTCTTGAGCCGAACATACAACGCCAAATGAATGCTACACTCGATGGGTATAATCTCTGAAAGTATAAACGCTTACCCAAATAACTATATATTGTTTCACAAGGACCACCATTCACTTAAATAATTCCCAAAATGTGGTTCTCCTCGATACAATAATGATTAATCGAGTCCAACAAATGTTTTATGGTACTTTCCAATCATTTGAACGTTTAGGTGCCTAAATGGATGTGAGGAGACATAAAGACAATTGACATAGAATTCATATACAAGAATTAAATATGGGGTTCTACGTCACCCAAAATAATATCCAAAGTGGATGAGAATTGACCATGAGTATCCAAAATTTTGAAATGATCCAAGAAACCTTCGTCTTTCTTTATAAACAGATAGTGTGAATCCTTTTGGTTTTCAAATCAGCAGTTATTGTTCATGTATAGTTATGTTTCTAAATTATAACTTACCACTGTGGTTGTGCATGAAATGAAAACACATCATGTTTACTATTTTTATATCAAAACAAAAACAACTAGGTAAGTATATTGATGTTTATTTGGCTCCATTGATTAAGGATTTGATATTATTGTGGGATTTAGGTGTTATGGTGTATAATGCTTACAAAAAAGAAGATTTAACTTTGAGAGCCTTGTTGTATGGGAAAATAAATGAATTTACTACTTATGGAAATTTTTCAGGATATAGAATTAAAGGAACTCAAGGGTGTCCCATTTGCGAACAGGGTATACAATAAATTAGGTTGAAACATTTATCAAAAACCATGTTTCCAAGACATCACATATTTCTACTCAGACAAAATATGTACCAATCTTGGATGATATCATTCGATGGATGTTCAGAAAAATGTTAAACACTGTCTCCACTAACAGGTGATCAATTTTTTGTAAAAGTAAAATATGTGGCCACTACTTTTGGTAAACCATTTTTCAAAAATGTTATGAAAATCGGTTTGAAAAAGAGATCCGTTTTTTTGAATTACCAAACTAGAATTGTTTTTTGTCATACATTTTCATGATGTTATGCATGTTGAAAAAAATGTATGTGATAATGTCATAAACACGTTGCTAAATCCACTTAGAAAAAAAATGAAATTAATGCCATATTGGACACGGTTGAAATTGGAATATGAGAAGAGTTGGCACTAGTGAAGGGTGAAAAATGAATATTTCTTCCACATGATGCTTATACTCTTCTAGGAAGGAGAGATATCAGTTTTGAAACTTGTTGAATAACTCAATGGTTCCAAATGTGTATTAAAAAAATATAAAGAACACTGTGTCATTGAGAAATTTAATGTTAAAGGGTCTTAAGTAAATTGATTTCCATATTTTGATGAAATATCTATTTCCTAAAGATTTACATTGAATTTTTTCTATGAATTTAAACTATAAATTAATGAAACTCTGTTTCTTCATCAAAGATAAATTCAAAAAAGTTATAGACATGACAAAATTCCCAACTATGGAAAGAGAAATTGTCATCATGTTATGTGAATTGGGAATGTTCTTCCAACTAACATTCTTTGATATAATAGTTCATTTGATGGTTCATTTGGTGAGAGAGATTCAACTATGTGGTCCTTTACATTATATATGGATGTACCCCATTGAAAATTATATGAATATTTTGAAAGGGTATGTCAAAAATCAAAGTCAGCCAGAGGGTTGTATTTATAAGAAATATATTATTAAGGATGCTGTTGAATTCTATTCCAAATACCGATTTGGTGCGGAAATAATTGGCCTACTTAAATCTCATCACACTTTGTGGCTTTAGGGTGAGGAATTTAAATAATAGAGGTTGTCACAATCAATATTACAGATCTGGTGTAAGCCCACATGAATATTTTTCATAACAGTTTCAAAGTTGGCTCATATGTTCAATCCCACAATGTAATTCATAGGCATTGGAATCAATCTAGGGCTGCAAAATTAATATCAGATATATATAACTAATAGTTTACAATATGGTTTCGAGAGCATATTTTTAAGAATTTAGATGAAAATATGGACTCAATTTCAGAACAAACTCGATGGCTAACTGGAGGAGAAAGTGTGTGTGTATAACATTAAAAGGATTTTGTTATTAATGGTTATACATTCTATAATAATGAACATGGTGATGAAAGTACCATACAGAATAAGGGGGTTATAATTGTGGCTGAAATGATTCATGTTTCAAGTGATATAGACAGAAATCCAATTTAGGCGAATATGTCATAGATTTTCATCATCAAACAAATATGGGAGTTGGATTATATGAAATCCCAAGTGCCAATTTTTAATTTCATGATGGTTAATAATAGGAGTGCTGTTAAAATAGATGAATAAGGATTCTAGAAAGTTTATTTTAGTAAGGAAAGTGAGAAACAAGAACCATTTATAATGGAATCATAGGCAGTGCAAGTATTTTATGTTCCAGATCATGGAAACCAAAACTAGTCAATTGTTCTGTTATCGACAAAAATAACTAAAGGGTCAGATGAAATTTTAAAGGAGGATAAACCTATTATTGGGACTTCCCAATCATTTCATAGTGGTCCCAATGTAGATGACATTTTTTATGTTAGATGAGACCACAATGAAGGGATTTACATAATCGATTGAATTGTCAAATCTCTTCAGCCTTAAAAAAAGAGTTCAATAATATTATGATTTGTTTATTGTAATATAAATTGTGTTACATTATGTTTCTATCTATTCACTATTTCATTTATGTAATCTAAATTAAATTTCAAACCACTTTTGCAGATAATGGCATCTGTACCTACTGATGCACCCTATCATGAGGCACAACCAGTCACTCAACCTATGGTAGTTGGTTCTAGTGCAGAGTGACAACTGGTTTCTCTACCTATTGCTCCTGGTCCTAGTGTTGAGGTACAAAAAGTTTCTCAACCTATTACTACTAGTCCCAGTGATGATGTTATCACTCCAAAGGAACATAGTGATGATGCTTATGAATGAATGATAGGAAATAAAACTCTAACAGCGCAAAAAATAAAAGATCATCATAGTTTGGTAGTGTTAGAAAAAATACATAAGGAAAAATAAAAATAGATAAAAGATGAGGTGGGATGGAATATGTGAGGCCAACATGTTAACCCCAACAGAGCCATCTTTATTAACTACATTAGAATTGTGGCCGATTGATGTTCGGTCATGTACCATGTTGTCACTGGTCTTAAGACACTAATCTAGGAAGAGATTACAGTAACATTATGATATCAATTATTTAATTTATTAAAATAAAATCAAATACTAAAACATTGACATACTCTCCATAATCCATAGAAGAGTGCATTTATAGTAGATTCCCTGCACAAGGAACATGTATTCAGAGTTGTCCGAAGGGTTCTTAGAGGCTTACACACAATTTTAGAAAAATATTATCTTAAATATGCTGAAGGAAAATTCAAGATACACCAACCTCCTCTTTATTCACATTGATATCCTGAGGTGCGTGGGATGCATTAAGAAACTGTCGTGGGAAGAAGACTTTTCAGGTACATTGTTTATGGTAATACGTTGTTTGATGTTTCTTGTATTCATCACTTTGGTTGACAATTTTTTATTTATTAAACATCAACTGAGTGATGAAAATAAATAACGGGAAACCAAACTAGAATACCACTACCATAAAGCAAGTATGGGGTATGCTTCACTTGAGAAAAAATTGGTACATATTTTAAACATACCGTAATACTTTTTTGTGAAATAAAACGACACCATAACCATGTTACTCTATTTATATGTAGATCGATGAATCAAAATCAAATCCACTTCCATCCCCCACCATGTGCTATGTAAGAAGTCTTGTGTAAATAAAGAGGGGACATTGATAGATGAAAACACAAAAAAAGTGTGGGAAACATGTGTAAGTATGATATAATATAAATTTTATTTTCTTTAAATTGATATTACATAAAAACAACTACTTATTTTCCTATATTTTCCATCTGACATAGTCATAGGAATCAAAAACACCCACACTAGATGCAGACATACTTTCAACGACCTTGAAGCTTCCAGAATAGTATGACCGCGTTAGAGGTGTGGGTTTTGGGGTGACACCCCGAACATATTTTCATAAAGAAAAACATATAGAGGATCAAACTATGGAAATGAAAAAGATGAGAGAAACTATAGCTATGGTTCAAGAAAAATTACAATACCAAAGAGAGATGATAGCAAGTTTGATAGGGGGAGGAAAAGAGAAGAAACAAATCAACAAACCCATGAGTGAAGATCCCCCCTGCTTTGAGGTGAGCCATTCCCATAAAAAACCTGACTTAGCTGAGGTAAAAAATGATATAATAATTTTTTCATTGAAATGTGAATCACATAGACACTAATACATTTACTGTAATAATATTCTACAGGGTGAAAATGACTGTGATTTATATCTATCAACTACCACCTATTGCCTTGTAGCGAGGGCTATGATGTTCAATATGGAGAATGAAATGCTACACAATAGACAACTTTCAACATATCATGTAAGAAGATCAATTAATGTAGCTAATGGGATAAGTAAAGAGCTACCAATTCCAAATGATGATGACGAAAATCATACAGTCCAAGAAGCTATTGGAACATTCATCGCATGGCCGTCAATTCTAGAAAAAAAAACATGTCGGCTAGGAGGTATCCATTTCCAATTTATTTTTCAAGATGATCCTTTAACATGTAATAAAAAAGTTTTGAAAAAATTAATTATATTATAGAATGACAAAGAGAAGGGGTGAAATGAAATATCAGCTAAGAACTATCTCAAGGATCAACCAGCAGATTAAAATGGTCATCTGAGAGCACCTTCACCCCACCCATTATATATCCACAGATAATATCATTGCAGGATCATGTGGATACAAAGATGATAGATGGAAATGATCACAAAATGGATTTTGAAAAAAATATGCAGGGGGAGGGAAAATATGATTTTATTAGTGCTGAAAATGTAAATAAAATATTCATGTATGAATGGATAGGCTTCTCATTTGTAAATGTATACATGTGGTATGTTTTCATGATTTGATTTTACAAAATCTGATATACTATGATAATTATGACTAAATAAATTTCATATTTTTCAAAGAAATATATATAAAAAACATTTGAAGTGATTTCCCCATGAACAAAAATTCGGAATCATTAGTCCTCACATCACCTCTTCAAAAGAAGAAATTGGTTCTGATAAAGAGGCTACAATAATGACAACCCTGCTTAAATCAATTGAAAAAAATTTACAGATGACAGACTCTTTTTAATACCAATTATGTAGGAGTAAAACTCTAAAATTTAATCATATCAACTATATTTTCATTTCTATACTTACTTATTCCTTTTTGTATTTTTAGGGAGCATTGGATACTGATTGCTGTCAATTTTGTTACTCCAAATATTTATTTTTTGGACTCAATGCATAGATATGCAGTAAACCAACCATGCCTGATTGAGTTTTTTAATTTGTAATACACTAGATCCAAATTTTAGAATTAATATTCTAGTTATATAATTTATATAATCTTTTATTCAGGATTCTGTTATGATAGGGTGGTGTACTAATATCGTCTACATAATGGAATGAATCTAGTGCCTAATGAAAAGAATGCCTACAATATCTAAGACTAAAAAAGTAACCGTATATATATAATAAAATTTCACTATCAAATCACATAAAAACAAATTACTTATTTTTCTCAATGTTTCTGTTGTGTCCAAAACAAACAAACAGAAAGTATTGCGGTTATTATGTTTGTAAATTTATGAAAGTGATTGTATTTCATCAGCAAAGTAGCATCCCTAAGGAGATATTTTTGAAAATAATTACGAGTTCATTTAAAATATTTATTAATAATTTAATTATTTATATTGTTAATTAATACCATGACTGTACTAATAACTCATATTCACAAGATGATAAAGTTGTGTTTAGAAACCAATGTGCAACATACTTTTTGGAAGATTGTACACAAATAAGATGAATGTGAATTCCAACTACATATGTTATCCTTATATGATCGTTGATATCTTACTTTTTTACACTTATTTATCATATTTGATCACCATTTATTATGTTGTATATCATTAGGTTATGAAGAATGGTTTTAGAAATGAATTTTCTTTCTAGTAAAGAATAACATAATGAAAAAATCTTATGAACTAGTTCTTTATATTTCCATGTTTCCAAAAGCACTAGACCTAAAAATTTATGAAATATATCATTTATACTTGATATTTTGGACATTTATGTAGTTGTTTCTACTAATGAAATGTGTTGGAAGAATATTGGTTGTGCACCACTCACAAATTTAATAACAAAACTAAAAATTCTTTGATACTGTTGGTTAACTACCACTTAGCATACCATCTTATCTGAACATCTGATCTAACATCCCCATGATGCTCTCCTCTAACACCATCTCTATGATATCATCATTATGCATTCTCTTATCCTTCTCTTCCTTCACCCTTTTACTAGGTAAAAGAGTTTAGGAAGAGAAGGAAAATTGAACTCTGAAGGATGATATCATAGAGATGGTGTCAGATGAGAGAATCATTGGGATGGTAGATTGGAAGTTCAGATTATATGATACGATAAGAGGTAGTAATCCAACCGTAGTACAGTTCACTAAGAATCATTAGTTGTATTATTCGCATATATTTGGACCAAAGAAACCATTTGGAAAGATGTAAAGGCAGTGTTACAATATAATATGTCTACTTTAACGAAAAATAATATAATGAAACATTTTTTTAATTTTCATTATTCCTTGTAGGGTTAGTTTATTTTAGAATACTTCTATCCATGTGACATGCCATTGTAGGAAGAGAAATGATGCTGTGTCTTCACAATCAAAGAGGTAATCTTGATTTTTTCATAGTAAAATCATTTTACAAAGATCTTTAATCTCAATAATTGCTCAAATAATCCTAAATAATATATACATAAGCATGACCATAAAAATCAAGGTGCCTATGCACCTCATATAGAACCTACATCACCTAAATTACCAGATGCATACACACCTCACATACAAATTCCAGAAGATGAAAAAATGACTTTGTTATAAAGAAGTGAATACCTGAAAATTTTTCTAGGCCTTCTATTGTTCTTTTAGTATTCTAATATACTCTTGAAATTTCATGAAATTTCATATAGATGGGAGAGTAATAGGAAATCTATTTCACTAATGACTTAGTATTTCATAGATATATTAGAACTCTGTGTTCTTCTCACTACTTCACATAAGCCTTTTCATGTGATCATGTCACATGAGATCCTTTGTATGAATGATTCATATGAACTGATCATGTGATCTCATCACATGATCAAATTACATAAACAAATCACATAATCAAATTAATTCACTTTTACTATGACTTGTGTATTCTTGTCTTATTTACATGATCACATAAAGATTCAAGGGTTGTGTAATTGTATAAATCTCCCAGGTTCACTGGATCACATGATCCTATTATGGTCCTGTGATCACATGACTTTGAACAAGTCATGAAGTAAATTTTGAAGCCTATGTGAATTGATTTTAAAGGTATCTAATTTGATTTCAAGATTAAAACCCATATTTACAAATAAAAATTGTAGAATTCTATATCAAATTACAGTATGAGTGGTTATTTGGTTGGGTTATTCGATCAGGTAGATTTTTTGGAATTAACTAGGGTTATCCCTTCTTGGTTCAGTGTATTGCCATAGAGATTATGGTTGAGCTAAAAAAGATAGGATTTTATGAATCTATTTTGGGTTACAAAATTTTTACTTATTGAAAAAAAAATCTGATGGTAGACTTGTTCAGTTTATAGAGTCAATACATGAACACATTTCATTTTATATATGGTGAGTTCAACATCATTATATGGGACATTAAGATGATCTATGGAGTGATGATTTTAGGAGACATTTTTGATGAGTAAATTCATCCCCTTCCAATTGAGGTGGGTTTTTATGGGGCCCACATTAATGGATATGAGTTACTTAATACTCAAAACTTTCAAAGTTACCTTTTCAATAAATTTCTATAATGTATCCATGGGGTCTGGCTAATCACACTAAGGATCTTGGAGATCAAGAAAAAATTGAACCGGTATGTTCATTTTGTTATACCATACGGAGCACCAACCTGTGAAATTACTAATAATGTAAAGGGTGATCTTATATCCTAAGACAATATTTAATCCATACGTGAGGGTGTTTTATCCACTTGGATTAACTGACGAGTGGAATGAATCAGACCACATTAGGAGATAGTTCAGTGCATTCAGATGAAATTCCCCACTCCTCCCCAACAAAGGGGCTCTGGAATCATCAAAAAGTAAGATTGTAGAAAACAAACATCTTCTTGAAGACCCACATATATCGAGATGACTTAGATGAAAGTGAGGCACTTAGATCCAACACCATCAACAATGAGGGTCCCAATGGATTGGGTAACAATGTATGAGGTTCCTGTGAAATAATTTCCTGTCAGTGGGTGATCTGTTATAATTATGGTGGTGTTTCCAATCGTATTCAAATAATGGGACAACTATAGGAGGAATAAATTGACCATAAATGTCTGGATTGTGTTGTGTCAAGTGAAAATAGAGCTAAAGAGAATTGGGAGTGTGATCGCTCCCAAAGGAATCTTCTATGAACAACATCCCATTAAAGTCAAATCACTTCTCCAAGAGCATAGTGTGGTGATTCATTCTGTCAAAGTCCAAGACCATTACACACCCCTATATTAGTGAATTATAAATTCCTAAAATCTCCACATTTGAGTCATTGGGCCGAAAAACCTTTTCAATCATTTCTTCCTTAGAGTGGAATATGAGCTTCAGGCACTCCCCCACCTCTCCTTCCATCACATTTTGATCTTTGATTGGATCACCACTTTCCCTATCTTCCAGGTCTTTGCTTTTTTTCTCCCACCATTTTTGGCTGACCTTATTTCCATTGGATTTTGAAATTAATATTTGTCTTTACGTCCCATGTGTTTTCCCCTAGACCACAATGCATTAATGGGGTCACACATCCCTTTTAGTCCCTTATTCCTTCTAGGGCTATTAGGACCTTTCCCTTCCAAACAGTCTGAACTGTCCTCTTAGAGTTAGGTATAACTATCATAACCTGAATTATCCTCCTCATGAGACAAAACTTGATATTGAACAACCATACTATCAAAATGGTTAATCAACTCAACCCATGGGCCTTCCATGGGGGGCCTCAGCTCAAAATAGTTGCCTAGGTCACTAGGTCTCTATATGTTCTTCCATATACACAAAACCTTTAGATATGATGGGGGTTTTGAACAGAAACGTTTTGGGTCCTAGGGTCCCAAGACACTCCCATCCTCTCGACACCCTTTTTTAGATTGACACACTGCTACATGTAACTGGTTCACCTCCTGCATTCCAGGAGGCTCAGCCACACTACCCTCTTCAAGCCTCCCTTTATCATGTGGATGCACCACATCAGTCTACAGGGAAACCTCTTGGAATATGATCCATGGAGGTTTTGGCTCCTCAAAATGAAACATCATTATAGTATGCATGTGGGCCTCCTTCTTTGAGAATCCAAAGATGTATTTGGAACAGTGAGTTCTTCATATGGAGGCTTAGAAATAAGAGAGGCAATGTGTTCCACAACTGAATTGAGATTTCTATCTGGTTGGACATTGCCAACTTGAGAGGAATACTGAGATTCCAAGCTATCTACACCTGCATTAAGGTCAGAACCATAGGCAGAGCCATCCCCTGAATCCCCTATAGCACACTAAAACACCTCTGTGCTGATAGTTATCCCTAATCCTTGATTGGGCACCCCCTGCCAGCCTCTTGCAAACCTATTCTCCTGGTACCCTGGAAGTGTGATTGATAAAGAGTATCCAATTTCCCCTCTTTATTTTTTCCACTAAAATAGACCCTCAAGGGGTTGTCACAAACAACAACCTCACATGGGACCATGTTCTACTTAGAAAAAATCCATTGTCCAGACCCATATCTACAGGTTACTGATGAGTGTCCCAAATGCTTGAAACTGGAATATAATTTATCCCACGACTCATACCTGACCCGCTATCTACACTGATATTCTTCTCCTACAGTAATCAAAACGAACTCAGGAGGCACCCTCCATGAATCCACTTCAACGCACACATAGTGATTAACAAGATGGCACACAGAAGCGGTTTGGTGATCAGAGGATAAATACCACTTTATGAGGTTCCCAAGCATCCTAATGATCGAAGAATTTCGAAAGGTGGGGGGATTAGGGAAACTCGCCCATATATCTGCCAAAGGGGAGCCCCACTTCATATGAAAGTCATAAGACCATAATTGGAGGAAGAAGTAGTACTCATTTTAGCTGCGATTTTCACTAGACCAAGCTTTGATTAGGTTATCCTCTGATTAAAAATGGATCAAAATGCATTTGTTGTCGAGAAGACCCATTGTTTCCCTCTCTTGTATATCCCAAGAACCTAAAACAAACCTATAAAAAGATTCCAATGATGGTATTATCTGTGGGAAACATAATATACCAAGGTTTGATTGAGGTGTGATGAAGCATCATTGAACTCCGAGATCGATAAAGGAAAATTAGGGCTCCCTGCATAGAACTCAGAAAACCTTAGGGCACCAGAATATCTGTGGGAAAGGATGAAGGGTATTAGGTTTGGAGAATGGGGATAAAGAGTTCATCACACTCATAGAGGACGACGGAGGTCCCTCCCCCTTTGGTGGGTGAGGGGCCGACTCGGTGGTCTCTATTGTCACGGGGGGAGTATCATTTAGTCCTTTTCTCATAGACATTCCAAGAGGCTAGTAAAATTTGGGGACCTCCCACCTCTCTAGTTCACATTCCCAGGAACACAGTGGCCAACATTAGTTCAAAAATTGACTGAGAGGCTAATGATCGGGGCTGTCCAAGTCCAATGGAGCTCATTGATGTGGTTGTTTCTGATCCAAAGGAGACACAATTTGTTCCTCCGTTAGAACAAACATTGGCACCTCAAATTATCTTTTTATGTTCCTTAATTTAAGAAAAATAAGAAGAGAAAGTGGGAAAGTCCATATACTTAGAAACCTATTAAATCATTAATTGTTTTACATTGTGGAATTGTTTCCTTTTCATTACTCTAGTAGCTTATCATGCCCACTTACCTACCCATATCAAAGTCAGGTATCAAGTATTATCTACTCTTATGGCCCCTACCAACCCAAATGTTTATTTTTTATTAAAAATTAATATTTTATTATTTTATTATTTCAGATTAATGTTCAATTTATTTAATTATTGTATTACTAACATAATATTTGTTTTCTTATAGAGTTTAACTTTTTTTCCCTAGTTAAATGCTTTGTTTGGAAACTAATACCATGCAGGACAATTTTCGAGAGGGGATCACAGATGAAACATTATTCATTTTAACTGTTTATTGGATAACTGTAATTGTAACGATATAAAATATTATTTTAAAGGTATATAAAAGTGTATTTTTTTGTATTCATTATTTCATGTAAATGTATATAGCATGTTTGCGAACCATTTGTGAACTTTGTTTTGTTTTTCTATGATTTGTTTGTGTGTAGGTGTTGTTCGGTGAAGATATTTTGTGTGCAGGTGTTGTTTAGTGCTATGTACGCTGGTTCAGTCTCAGGTGTGCAGGTTTTCTGCAGGATTTTGGTTTGTTCACGCAACAAGTAATTTTTTAGCACTCAAAATAGCACTGATAAAGGACTCAATTATCAGCACTCAAAATAGAGCTGCTAAAGGTGTGATTTATCTGCGCTAAAAATAGCGCTGATAAAGGAGGCCATTATCAATTCTAAAAAAAGAACTGATAAGGGACCCCTTTATCCGACCAAACAACATGCTAATAAAGGTGGTCTTTATTAGTGTTTTTTTGCAGGGATAAAGGGAACCCTTTATCAGCACTTTTATAGCACTATTAAAGGGAACCCCCTTTATCTTCTCCATGATTAAAAAAACTTTTCTAGTCCTATTAAAGGAGGTTTTAGTGATTTTTAAAATCCCTATTTGTGGTAGTGTGTGCTCACCTAGTATGCATGTTATCATGCCATGGTGGTTTTTAGTGGTACTTGAGACCGGTGAACCATCATGAAATATTTTTAGTTTAGGTAGGGACTACCCTTAAATTGCGAAGATAGAGATGACATAAACATGGATAGTGTGGAAATATGGTGGAATTTTATGCTGAGGATGCACTTGATCTATAAGTATCAGGATTGTCAATGTATATCTAATGTGTGAGTTTCATGATGTATATCAAGCAATCGATGCATAGTTTATTTTCATGAATCATTCCATAATTGAGGAAAACGTTTTGTGTTACAATGAAATATAGTGTTGGATATTCACTCAATTCCTATGTATCATGCTGCCTGATGCCTAGTTGGACTACGAGTTTCATGATGTATATCATGCACTCAATAACGAGTTTATTTACAAGAAACATTATATTCGTGTTTCTAGGGATATGATTTTACCCTAGAAAATTTTGATTGAAATATACTAGATGGATATAATCCAAGTATTGATTGGACAATTCCAACTTTATTAGTAAGGAGGAAACTTGATACCTATTAGTTTTTCTAGCATCATGTGAGATGCCTTTTTTAATTGAGAGTGTCGTACTCAATGCCTGGGTGATTTATGAGAATCATTCCATACATGAGGCCCATGAGATAACTTAGTTGAATATACACATGATTATATGAGATTATAATGTAAAAGGTGAACTATAAATGTGGAAAGTCTTTGATTACATCTGATATCTTGTTGTTATAGTTCTAGCATGGTGTTAAAGAAAGCATGTCTCAGGGTTTGTGGAAGCTTGGTTAGTGCACCACTAATCAGTTTTAGTTTTGATGTATATTTTCATAATCGAAATTGATTATTATTATTGAATATTCTTGATTCCTTTTTCACATCAGGTTAAGGATGCATTGGTCATGTCCTACTATATCTTTGAATCACACCATACTCAGGAATTTCTTTACGCCTGTATATTTCCTGAGGGATTATTTATAGGGATATATCCATATGGTATACTACTGAACTGAGGATCATTGAGTTTCTAGTGTGCTAGGAAGGTCACTAAGAAGACATAAAATTCATTATTTATTTATATATATTATTTATTTACTCTCTACAGGCTTGAAACATTTTGGGAGTTTCATTATTTATTTGAAAAGTATGCCATTTATTCTGCTTTTCTGCATTTTACTCAAAAAATTTATTTATTATCTTATTAATTTTTAGTATTATCCTTCTTGATGACATGATGCAAAGGGTATAGTATTCCCACATTCATATTTTAGACATCGCTTCTAGTCATTTAACTCTCGCATATGGAGATGCAAGTGTTAGGTCATGTGACCCTTCATATCGCACCTCGTGGTTTGGTTCAAGATGCTATGAATACAAAACAATTATTTAATATCACCATAACATGAACTTATATTCAATAGATCCTCTAAAACTATATGGGATAATCTTGGGATGCACAAAAAGGGGTGATCTACAAAACCCAGTAAGTGAAAAATTAAACCATAACATGGTGAATGTAATACATGAGTGTTAATAGGGATGTCCAATTTTCATAACAGGAGTAGGAATTATATTCTTGAACAATAAGGCATGATATAACATGATCACATCAAGGGAACATATTAATGTGGATGTAACATAAAACATGAAATCATAAACTAAATCCATGTTATCCAATGAGATGTCCTAAAAGAGTGTGCATTGGAAGAACTCCCAAGAACAATAAATTGAATCTCATTATATAAAAAAATTTCCAGATTATTTGAGGGTTATATAAATATGGGCACACCCATCATATTCATAACTTATACTATCATAGGTCTTCCATATAGATCATTCAGCATAAGTATGTCCTTCACAAATTTTTATTCCATGTTTACGGAGTTTCGGTTACATGAATGGATGTTTTTAATCAATTATATATTGTTACGTCTTGGTGAATACCATGGACTGAAAATGTAGACATGTATTCAATATAGAATGTATTGTCATATCAAAATCATTGGATAAATTTTGGCAGAATAATGGTGGTACATTAAGATTCATGGAAGGGCTAAATGAGATTGAAATGGGACTATCATCACTTATAAATCATAATAAATGTAAAAGTGATATGAGAAAACATACCCCAACATGAAATATTTATAATTAAAGGAATCATATAAACAATGTAATTGAATAAAGAGGAAGAGGGGATCCCTAACCTTGAGAGGGAACTTTTGAATGACTAAATGGATCATCATAAGGGCACGAGGGAGCCATGTGGGAACTATAGAGTGGGAAGGATTGTATAGGACCATGATCCTAGGGATTTAGTGAATATTAAAGGGAGGATGGGTGATTTTATATAGATAAATGGATGGGAATTATGTACAATGTTTGGAACGTAGGTTTGAGACTCTATGATAAATTAATCCAAAATACAAACCATACTATGGGATTTTTTAAATGGTTTATAAAATATATAAGTGGATATAAATATTTTATAAGTTTTTGATTAAAAATCATTAGTATAATACAATTGGTGATATAGAAATGGTTCCTCTTTATAATTAATTTATTTTAACTCCTTAAAATAAAATATAGGTTTTTGAGGATTCATTATGTTTTTATAAAACATATATATTAAATTTAAAATCAAATCATTTTAAATGGGAAAAATAGTTTTGGTCATTTATGTGATTTATTGTATTTATTACATCACTTTTGAGATTTTATGATGTCATAATACATATCTTATATCTAAAATATATTTATTTTTTAACTAAAAATTATTCTTTCTTTGAATGTTAATAAAAATTCACCATTGGATAATCTAAACCTAATTATTTCATGAATAATATTTATGTTACCAAAATAATTATCTAAATATGAGAATTTATACTTCAAAATAATAAATTACCAATTATTGGAAAATAATATTTCTTTAGAACAATTTTTTTCTAACCTTTATAAAAATTACATTTCACATCATACAACTATATTATCATTTATATTCAATAAATTTTATTTAATAAGAATATTTTATTAAAATACCATTTAATTAAAAAATTATTGATTCATTAAATAGAGTGTCTTAATTGTATTTATATATTATCCAAGATTAAAATTTATGTTTCATAATATCAAAATATAATTTTTATCAAAATTATTTTTTAGTAATTTTAATTTAAAAAAAGATAAATATAATCCTTATATTATTAATAATAAAAAATTCAAAAATTCATAATTTTAGGTTCCAGATTCATAACCCTTTATTAAACCACTGAATTCATTGTGGTTATGGTGTGCGTCGGTGAGATTTTCTTAGGGTGGTATGAAGAACAATGTTTGGGCTGTGATCCCAATGATATTGAACTTCTCCCTTAAATAGGTTTACCCATTCTGTAGTTGTTGAATCTCTTCAAGGTATATTTCAAGAGAAAATATTTTTGATTCTATAACACCCAGATGTTCTGATAAATTGCCTTCATATGGTATAATACTACTTTTTGAGGTTATCCCTTTTTTTGTCTTTATTAGTTGGATTTATTGAAACCCATAATATATAATAATCTTAATAATAATTGAACAATGGCAATATAATATATAATTATAATGTCTAATAGTAATTTACATTTTATTGGATATTACTTATGAAAGATTAAAATAACAAAATTAGTACGTGTGATATCTATACAAAGGAATGTCTAGGATCTAGGAATTCCTGATTCTAATAAGATTTACTAAATGAAAAGAGTTCAGGAAACACGAGATCGACCAGTACAAGTGGTTTTTCACACCCAAGAGTGGACCGCTCTATGAATGTCATCATTCACCAAAGTGGTATAAAAATTTGTTTCTCTAAATACCCATAATGTTCTTGTTTGAGGTTCTCATTTTTTTAAAAACCATCTGGCACAATGTTGTATTCTCTACACACATGAGAAAGAATCAACTACAGTTTATTTACATGGTTTATACAATTTAACCTCCAGGGTAGAAGCTCCCATGGGACATTCCTCGTTCTTGACTTCAGAGCTGATACAACGTTTTTATAGTACAAATCAATCCATAGGGTATTATAATTTTTATGGAAATAATACTAAATAGAATAAATAATTTCACATAGTTTTTAATAATATACAGTTCCAATGCCAATATAATGATGAATCAACATTTGAAAAAAATGATGATGTGTTTGGAAAATTCTTCCACCGCCCGATGGGTAAGGGTCACCCAAGGCCACACCATCGACATTATCTTTAATACACCACCCAATGGGGGTATACATCTAATAGATTTCCCAACAGGTAGTCTTTTTATTTACATGCAACTCAGAAATTGATCAACGTATTCATATCATACATGTATTTATTAATTACTCCTATCTAGATTTTTGAAGTTTCATGGAGATCCCTATACAAAAAAATCAAAGTAGAATGGGTAGGTATATCCTAGTTGTCTAGAAAATTAAAATTTCAGGTCCACAATATAGAAACTCGAATAGAGGCACCATCCACTTGTAGTAGATGATAAACTTGTATGCTCAACCCAACACTGCATATCGATTCCATCAGCACTCCCAAGGACATCCCTCTCTCAAACTCCAGTCCAATGATATTCACCAGGTGCTACCACATGGCCCTCACATACCTTCATTCAAGGAACATGTGCTAGATATCCTCACCAACACAAATAGAAGGAGGGTATTACATTATAACCCCATTTATTTGTATGAAAGTATAATGTATTTTATAAAACATTATGTCAAAACATTCTTACCACCTCTATAAATTATCCTTCTACATTTTCATTTCACACATTAAAATAGGTGAGGGAATTTCTATTTTATCACCTCACAAAGTTCCCATGTAGCTTCCCTAAAACTGTGGTTCCACCACAACACTTTTACCAAGTGATTTGTCTGATTTCATAGAACCATATCCCTATGATATAATATCTTAACTGGATGTGCCTTTAATGAATTATAATTTAAATATGATGCCACATTTTAATTTAGTGAATGTAAGTGTTCTGGTATGTACTTACTAGAGGGGAATACATGGAACACATCATACACATGTGATAGGTTTGGTAGGAGTAATAGTCTATTGATCACTGATCCAATGTGATACAAGTTCTCAAAGGGGAAAATATTTATAGGACTAAGCATTATATTATTTATATAACATATGATTTTTTTTCTGTAATGATATATATTGGAACACTTAATATACGAAATTTATCTTCATGTCTCATCAATGATGGTATGGATATATTTATGGTCGAATTTTTGTATATTTCACATGGTGTGGTATGAGGTGATTTTTTCATTTCATTGATAGAATCATGGATCATCAGTTTCTTCTCCCCAAAATCATATTAGTATTTTTGAGTGCTTCACCTATACACATATAGAACCTCATAATGTTCCATTTGAGTAACAAAATATAAGCTATTGTTATATAAGAACTCACCTAGGGGAAACTATTTATTTATACATGCTTGGAAACCCATTGAACGTGATATCAATATGTTCTCAAGAGCATGAATGTTTCTTATTGAATGACTATCCTTTTGATGGAGAATGTAATGGTGAAAGTCAACAACATATCCAACACTTTCTAAAGACTTCTACATAACCTTAATCCAATCCTTGGATCTCAATCCAATTAAATATAGAGTAGAACTCCTTATAGTTTCCCCACTTCCCTTAGGAATATAATTTCATATTGGTCAATTTGAAATCATACATCATATCAATGAAATTTACTGACCTGGTAAGGTGATCAATTACAACCCATATGATATTGTTGTGTTTAGTGGTCCTTGGAATTCTTATGATGAAATTAATGGTTATTGTTTTTCCCATTTCCATGCTGGTATTTGAAATGGATTCATCATAACCTTAGACATCTACTGTCCAACCATGACTTGCTGGCACACCAAGCATCACGAAAAAAATTATGTTATCTCCCACTTCATGTTATCAGACCAGAGTTTTACATCCTAACTCTATAATTCTTAGTGCTTCTTGGATTAGTAGAAAATAATGATCAATGTTCATTATCCAATTTTTTCTTCTTGAGTTATAGTATTGAGGTGAAACATCTCCGAGTTTGAATAATTATATATCCATCTTTGGAAATGTTGAACTCTAAAATATTTCAGAGCATTTTTAGAAACACCACACCATTATATTGAGAATACTGTAACCTCTAAAGAATTTATGTTTGGGAATTCAACTGAATAGGGTAAGATGAAGATCGATTTAGTATTCCCATTTCCATCCTCTATATGTCCATGAATATATGAACCCTTGTTATTATCCTAATTTATAGGGTTGAAGGATCTTTTATACTTAAATAATCCACCACTATTTTCATCTTCCTAAGATGGTAGTGGTTTGAACAATCATAATCCATGACCATATCTGACCACATTTATTGGTGCATATTGAAAACCTTTTGTGTTAATATATACTTTTGGTTTTTATGGTCTGTATATGTGTTATAAATATCCCCATAGATATAATGTCACCATATATTATTTGTAAATATTATTACATCCAATTCTTGATCATGTTTTTACTAGTTCTTCTCATGGTCCTTTAATTGGTGAGAGGAATTTCTTATCAATTATTAATCTTGCATGAGTAAAAATCCCTAGCAGTTTTTGGTTTCGTCACTAAAGATAAAATATCCTTCCCCATAATTGGGTAATTTGATCCCAAGTGTCGTGATTATCTTTTTCATTAACATTGTAAATATCCATTTTCCTTAAACAATATTGGAAGTCATCACACCATTTTGAGTTATCATGGTCAGTTGGCTTGATAATTGTGAGACATTTCTCACAATTCAACATTAATAACCTACTAATCCATGAAAAATATAGAACCCATCATAAATATTGGTCTATTATATCTTTAAATTTCGTCTAATTTTAAAGTATAATTAGATATCCATTTTCTAGTGATAAAATGCTTCATTATGGTTACATTATCTATTAAAATACTCACAATTATTGAAATTCAAAAATAACATTTCCATTCACAATTTATTCAATATGAAATTGAAATCTAGTCATGTTCCTCCCCTCTTTAGATTAGATAAGAATATCAACAATAAATAATATTAAAAATTTATCAAGTTAATCCCAAAATAATATATTTATCATTTCCATGAAAACTATTGGATCATTAGTTAGTCCAAATGGGATGATTGTGAACATGTAGTGCTCGTACATTGTATGAAAATTATTCTAGGAAATATCATCATACAAAATTACATAGAAATATTATAATTGAATATCTACCTTGGAGAATGAATGAGTTCCCCATAGCTGATCAATCAATTCATAAATCTCTGTTTGAGGATACTTGTTCATTATTTTGTTTCTTTTTTAACACATAATATGTAATTTGTATATCAATTTACCCATCCATATTGTTAAAAAAAGAACAATTCACCCAATAATGAAGAACATAGGGGTATAAAACATTAATCAAGATTACCCTGTAATATTTTATTTAGATCCTCAAGTGCTATAATGATTATTCCATATGGATTCCTGGATATTGGAAAAAATCTGTGTATATGTTCAACTGATTACTCAAAATATCGGCATGGAGGAAGAGTGTTAAGTTATTTAGGAAATATATTGTTGAATTCCCATTCAATAATAATGTCATCAAGAATTATAATTTATTTAGTCTCATTCATTTGAGATTTATATGTTTAATCATAAGTAAATAATATCTAGTATTGTGATAATGATACCAATCGATATTCATCCACTTCCATTCACTTGTATAGAATTTGGAGGGAAAATCTTGATATGGTGTTTTATTTCCTTTCCTCAAAAAACATTATTTTATATAAAAAGGATTTAAAATCTATACCTATCATAGTATTTAATTTTTATAAATGGTTATAATGAGTTTTTTTGGAAATTGATTCCAAAACTTTTCAGTAGTGGATGTGTTATGTTATTGGGATCCAAGAATTGACCAGTTTTAAGTCATTATAGATAACATGACTTACGTGATTTGATGTTGTTATTGGAATGTTATAATAAAAATTAATGATATGAAATAATACATAAAATTATAATAAAATGCAATGCACATTATCATTGAATGATAATTAGCATACATGTGACAAATTAATTTTCAGGATTTATCTCATTAGTTGTGATGAAATAAATTCTACCTTTATCTATAGTTCTTAGAGGTTTTTTGGATTCAATTTACATTGATGATCCTTTCATGTGTTCATAGATTCAAATATTTTCATTTTAATATGAGATAAAACATTGGATAATATGTTGAGTGTTGACTAGATTAATCCTTTCTTTCCTAACACTAGTGTGATTATCCTACTAAAAATCACTAGCTAGGTTCCCTTACATCCCACACATATTGTATTTCGATATCAAAATCAAGAAAGCTTTTAGGATTATTTTTATAACACTTTTGAAAAGTGTGGTATTGTAATTTTTTTCTGTCATGAGTTTTATCTCTCGTACCCTCATGACTGAAATTCATCATCCACTTATTATCTCCTAAACTGTGAGAGATGTAAGATTAAATAGTAGCTCTTTTTTCCATTAAGGGAATATCACAATATTTTCTCATATTTTTCAATGACATGAATTGATAATGATTTCTGTAGACTCATCATTTGTCCACTAATGAAGAAATCAACCATAATTTCAGGGGAGATGAAAAAACTATAACTATATCTTGCATGTCTTGTGAAGTTTATTTTATACACCCTGATGTATTCATCGACTTTTTCTATAATTCCAAATAAATCACTCTACATTTTTAGTTAGAGAGTGTAAGGGAAATATTTATTAAAAAATATATTCCAAAATTCTTTACACTCTATATCTTCGATATTCTATTTAGGATTCATATATTTCACCAACATCAACCATTGATCAGATTCTCATTCTATAAGATAAACAACCAATACAACCTTATCTTTCTCTAATAATTATGGTTATAGAATATCTTTTCAATGTAGTTGATCCATTTTTTAATGATTAAGGTATCCTTAGATTTCTAAATAATTGTATGCCTTTATAATATAATGGTCTCAATTATAACATTCTATTTCTTGAGGGGTTCATGGAATTCCTCAACATATAAGATTTGGTTCAAAAATTGATTTAATTGATAAATTATTGTCATAAAGTTCTATAAATTTTCTCCCATTTCATTGGTAATTCCATTTGGTTAGTGATCACATTGCCCCTAAAATTGGTTACTATCTTAGTTTCAAAAAAATGTATCCATTGACAAAAAATTGGAAATTAGTGAAAACAATTATAATTCAATAAAATAAATAATCTAGAAAACATTTACATTAATATGATTACTCATATGTTCTTTAACCGAAGATTTTATAGTTTTCAGCTCATTATATATTTTCTAATATAATATCTTATTCACACTTTTGATCCATTAATAATGGTTTGTAATGGGAATGTAAATTTACCAAAGAATATCCGATATGTGTGATAATATTTATGTGCAAGAAGGCCCACTGTTGTGGACAGAGTGACAATCAAGTCTCTCCCAATACACCATATTCCGAGATATGGCCCATAGGTAGAGTTATACCAGAGAAAAATATACTTATAGTATCAATAAATTGATTCAATTTCTTGGAAACAAAATAAAATATACTTTAAAAAATATTTTTTTATTTTTTTCTAATATTTTCTATTAACTATAAGGCTTTCATTAGAATTTTCTGATCATATTCCCAAAATTTAAAAATACTTTCTCTAATTCCAAATATTTTAACCCATATTTTAATACAAAATAATTCATGATTTATTACGTTAAGATATATTTATTACAAAAAATATGATCATGAGTTACAGTGTATTAGGGTAACAAGGTACATAACCTAGAAACTGATAATATAAATAAAAACATTATTGAAAAACTCCATAACATGCAATTATATTTAGCGGATCATTAAAAATGACATGAGATAACATGGGGGAATAAATAAAAATAGGTGAGATATATAACCTATTAAGGGCATATGAAATAATAATATGTTGAAATTAATACATGTGAAAGGAAAGGCATATCCCGATGGAATTAAAGGGTTGAGAATCATAATATTGGATAATGTGGAATGATATACCATGATAACATCAAGAAGACATTGGAATGTGGAAATAACTTAAAACATTACATTATAAACATAATTCAAGGATAAATTTTGAGACATAATAACATAGTGTACTTAAGATAAACTTCAAGACACCAAAAATGGAATATAATGAGATGAAAACATTACCCAATGTTTTGGAGGGATATTAAATTCTCCCCCCCTGTTACATGCATATCATGTACCTGTATAACTGTGACATATTGATTATTCCACAGAAGGATGTAATTCATAAAATTCATATCTCTGATTATAATTGATGGATTATATACATGATATTCAACAATAAATTAATTATAGGTAAATGTTTGTGAGTACCTTTGAGAGGAATTGGTGATTAGTATCCACTATACAAAGGCTTGACATGGACAAATTATAGGAAACTTTTTTATACCATAGAGAGGGAACATAATGATTCATGAAAGAGTTAAATGAGAGATAAAGGGGTATATATTCAATTTTGAATTATTATTAATTTAAGAGGGATAGGTAAAAATATTTAAAAACATGACCACTTGAAAATAAGAGTTATAATATAAAGAAATTTCATGAATATAGTGGAGAAGTTGAGGGTCCCTAACTTGTAGGGGGGTCTTTAAAATTCCTTGGAGAGCTTGGGGATCATTGGGAGGGGTCTAGTTATAGAATTTTAAGATATATACATGTTTAAATGTTTTTTAGTGAAGATGTTTGAGAGTATGGTTTGTGGTTGAATATAAATATTGATGAGAATTCTTCATTAATTTTAAAACATTGGTTTGGTACTCTATATGACAAATTAATCCAAATATAAAACAATATCATTGTTTTTACCATGTTTTAGTTGAATAAGAGTGTATTTGGTAATTTTTTAGGGATACAAACATAAATCCTTAAAATAATAGTATTAGTTTTGTGGATTTGGTTCATGTTTATAATTAATTGATTCTAATACCCTAAAATATTATATATATTTTAGAGGATTCATTAAGGGTTTTTAAAATTAATCAAATAAATAAAAAACATTATTTTATATGGGAAAAAAATTTATTTTTAGGGATATTATTTATATTTTTTATTAGATCACTTTGGGGATTTAAGGATGTCGTAATACATAATGCATATTTATACCGTATTTAATTTTTACCAAAAAATCTGCTATCATTGAAAATTAGGGATAATTCATCTGTTGATAATTTAAAAAATAAGTAATTTAAAAATAATTTATTTTATCAAAATAAATATTTAAATAATTAAATTTATACTTTTAAATAAAAACCACTTTTTAGTGAAAAATATTAAGTTTTTTACAAAAATAGTTTTCGGCCCCTATTAAAATTTCATTTGACTTCGTAAGATTATATTATCATTAAAATTTAATAAATATTATTTTATGATAATATATAATTAAATTATCATTTATTTTAAAACTCATTATTTCATTAATATTAGTTTATTTATTGTAACTATATATTTTCCAAAAATATAATTTTTTTCATTATATAGAAATATCATTTTCATCAAATTTATTTTTTAATCCTTGTAATGTATTTTAATATAAATGTATTTATTTTTCATTAAAAATAACTAATATAAAAATTCAAACTATAAGGATCTAGATTAATATCTCTTTATTATAATATAAAATTCTCCAATGGTAAGGTGTGTGATGGTGGTATTTTCTCATGGTGGTTTGACAAACATGGTTTAAGTCGTGATATTAATTAGCTTGAACATCTCCACTAAACGATTTCTCTAATGATTTAGTTGTTGAATCTATGATTGGAACTGGTTAGGAGAAAATATTAATGATTCTATGTCCCTCCAAATATCTGATAATTGAGATTCATAGGTTACAATCCAATTTTTCAAGGACATCACTTCTTTCATCTGTGTCAATTGGAATTATTATAACCCTTAATATGTACAAATCACATAGATCTCTATACAAGAACTATATGACCAATAGTTATGATTTGTAATGGCCTTTTAAATATGATAGGATATAACTAATAATGGAATAAAATAATAAAATTACATAATTTGTTTTCTATAATTTAATTATTTAATATTGAACTAATTCATTTAAAATGAAATATTATTAACCAAACTTCTAGTCATCATAGCATTCATAACTAACATATGGTTTAAAAGGTATCATAGAGTATAGATCACATATATTCCATGAAACCCCACACGACATGATGGTTGTGTGGTCATAAAACCCCATGGTTAATTAAGAAACCATTTTCTCAATTAAACAATAAACACAGGATATATAATTAATACTTACATGACATAAACTTAATACTCCCTTGCTGTGTAATTAATGATCATATGTAATGAATTTTTTAAGACACATGGGGTATATAATTAATTAATGCACACAATAAGTTTACATAATGAACCCATGATGTGAAATTAACACTCATGTGGTGTTAAATTAATAAACATATATTTTTAAATTAATGCACACGTTTTTTGTAATTAATTAATACACAAATAATATATAATTAATATAGATGAGACATGTAATTAATTAACACAAAAATTTTCTATAATTTAATTACATGTAGTATATAATTATTTAATACACATGGGAGGTATAATTACTTAAGACACACATAAAATTTATATAATACACATGTAGTCTCTTACATGTTAATGAGGATTACACATAAAGAAAGACTAGAAATGGTAGAAATTAATTTATATAGAAAAAATTAAATATTCCATTAAACGACATTAACATTTGTTTTTTTATAATTATTAGACATTATGTTTCATGTGAGAGGTTTTAATAATATCAAATGATTTTTTAATTTCCATCATAGAGAAAAACTACATGCCATTTACACTCATAATTACAAACTATGTGTTTCACTTGCATTAAAACTGGTACATGTCATAGAATTTAACAAGTTTTTGAGTTTAATTTATTGATATTAAAAAACACATAATTAAATGATATTTTATGAATACTACATTTTATATGGATTCATAGTACACTATGATGAACATACTTGGATGTTTGGATGTGTACACAATTTGTTTCCGCTAGGTGCATGTAGTGCGTATAATTAATTTTAAGGAAGATAATTTTATTTAATTTATTTTTAATTATAATGGATGGGAATCACCAGAACTATTTGAATGGATTTTAAGATAAATGAATTAGTTAATTATTTATGATAAATAATTAATTCATATATGTTTTATCATTATTAATAAATAATGAAATGATTACTTGTTTATTAAATTCATATATTTTGTATGCATGGATCATCATAACCACCACCAGCAAATGTATAGAATTTTTTTAATTTAGTTGTTTCATTTTTATTTATCAAAATATTAATATTATATTTTAAATTATGGCCTACATGTCATTCTCTCCAACTATTATGTAAGGACATGGGTTTCTGTAGTTTCTTTTATGTAAAACACATTAATCCATTATGTTGTTTTCACCTAACCTACATCTGAGTGAAACATATATAAATATGAAGCTATCAGGTTAATTTAGGTTGTTTAATATAGGTTCTAGGTGAAATCAACTGAGGTGATACACATGACAGAGGCATAATGCTAGAACTCATGTAACGATTGGATCACATATTTTCCCTTCTACGAACAATGGTTTTTTAATTTTACACTCAATAAAAAAAGTATATAAAGAACCTAATCATGCTACATATTTATTCAATATTATGTATGATAATTTATATTTTATCATTTTAAATGTGAAATATTGCGATCACATAAGAAAATAAAATAAAATAAAAAACCACGCTGAGATGGGAAATGTAATAAATGGATTATACATGAATATTTTATTAAATTAATGAAAACAACTTATATAAAATACACTTAATATTTACATGATATGCGAAAGAAATAAATTATTAAACATTTATTCTTAAAAAATTCCCCAATCAGAAATTATGTTACAATAGCCTTAGAGAATTAGAATTAATATTCTCTCATAGTTAATGTGTATATTCAGAACATTATCTATGGTATTTTTAATTATCAAGAAGTATTAAAAAATGTTGGTCAACATAACAAATCATGTATTATATTTAAATTCTTTTATATTTAATAACCAATTTGAGGCATGTGTTGAGGAATTCAAAGTTAGGATTTCGGGATTTTGTTTTTCACTCAATGTATCAAGGAGAATCAAGGTAGTAGTCATCAAGCCCACCTATCAAAATAACTTCTTATAATTTATAAGGCCTTTATTTAGATTAGGAGAAGAGAGATATTGATCCTTTATAATATAATGTACTCATGATAGTGAAGTATAATTATAATAGTGATGTATTTTTGTGTTATCATATAATATTGTGAGAAAAATATTAATTAATTTATTTTATCCAACATATTTTTAAAATCATGTAATGAAAAATAATAGTTTTTTATATTATTTTTGAATGATGAAAAAGTAATTAACCATGCAATCCTAATGAAAAATTATAAAGAAAGGAAATATACTCTTTGGTAGTAACTTCTAGTAATAGTATATGATCTTGAATATTTTATTATTCTATAAAGGATATTTGTTTGTGCTTGAAAAACCACTTTCTAGGCCATATTATAATGAATTGAGTGATAAATAAATAACCATTTTTGAAATATACTTTAATGTTGTTCCTGATATATAGAGATTGATGTTATCATCAATTTCAAATGAACTCTTAAATTAAATTGAGAACATGGATGGAAATGGTATTCCCAAGTATCTTTGAGTTATTATTAGGATACATCAAGATAAGGACCATTTTGGATCTCAAGTGAGCTCATCATGAGAAAACATAGAGAATGTGATGTAGCTGGACTTCATGTATTCAAACATACTGGCCAAATTGATATGATTACTGAATCTAGGCATTAAACTACAAAATTAATTTCATACTGATCTCAAACCTACATCACTCTATTATACCTTTTCTATCATTGTTTTAAATTTTAATATGTAAAATAATGAAAATTCATTCCCTATTTCATTATTCCATTTTATTATGTTAACAAGAAAATTATGCATGAAACAAATATCTTCCTTATGGTGAATAAGTTGAAGGAAAATTAGAAAATCCAAAAGATTGAAATATATACCTAAGGAATCTTATAAATTTCTAACCAATAGTTGGAGGATCAAGGGGATTGCAATGCATGATGTTTCTATTATATTCCCATGTTAAAAAAAGTTCACTGGAATAAATACTATAAAAACATGAAGTATATGTTTCTACCTAATGCATATTCATAATTTTAATTCTTTTGATTTACTTATTCATTATTAAATATAATGTGTTTTAAATATTTTTATAGAAACACATGAACCATGAAAGTAAAAAATTATTTATATAATCCATATTTGTTTCTCTAAATGAAAAATAAGGGTGATTCCTATATCAATATAGATTAGTGAATAATTTCAGGATTGATTGATATAATAATGTTGAACTATTGTTTAGTATTGGTTCCAAAAATTTTCATATCAATTTGTTTTGGACACAGTGATATATGAATTCATTT
Organism: Viscum album; assembly: GCA_963277665.1. Lineage (NCBI taxonomy): Eukaryota > Viridiplantae > Streptophyta > Magnoliopsida > Santalales > Viscaceae > Viscum > Viscum album. The sequence goes on along the minus strand of OY728119.1, from coordinate 1,002,438,376 downwards.
TATAATGCAATTTTGTTTGGTTTCCCATACTAAACTCACATTTCTATAAATCATGAATGACATATATTTTAAATTATCAACAAGCGATAAATATAGATGTAAGATCAAGAATACATCATTATGAAAAGTTAATTATTTTTAAATCAAGACTAGAAATAATTGACATGTTTATATCCAAAAGGTGTTCCATTAAATTTTGATAAATAATTTTAGGTATAATGAAAAACATAATTTCTATGTTTCTGATAAAGAAAAATTAATAAATGAAGTATTTAAACCAAATTTCTATATTTAGTTTATAAAAACATCATGAACTTTTCTAAATTTGTAGATAATATATATGTTTGCATATGTTATATGATTTTATTAAATGATTTTGAGAATGTACAGTGAAAAAATAAATTCACGTGGTAACTAATAGAGGGTCTTTCGGGATAAATTTTTGGAATGCATCAAATCCATTTATTCATAAATCATTAATATATAGAGTGAAGGTAATACTAAACTCAAATTATATTATACATTAGAATTTTTTTTGCAGTAAAAGCGGATCAATGGAATGTTTTTTATGTATTGAAAGTAAACTATAATTTAAATAGAAACATTTTTCATAATTAGAATCATAGATAGAAATTTTATTCTAAATACATTAAATAATGGATATAATATTTAATGTAATCTATATATTAACACTTCATGTGTTTAATGGGAATCAATTTTGAATACATGGGATAAGCTGTAAATGAACACCAAGAAAACAATAAGTTTATCTTTATTAAATATCATATATCTAATAAGGATGTAAACAAGCTTATTTTTTTGGACTGACTATATTGATATGACATTGAAGAAAATATATTTTTATATTGTGGTTTTTGGATATAAAAAAAATTAATTATAGGCTTTAGATGCATATGAGTTAGAATAGAAACAAAGACCTCACTGATCTCAGTGGACGGATTTGTTCCGGTAGAAACATATATGCATGAAGTAAATAAATTGGTTTCATAATTAAGAATATCAATGGAATATTATTAAATATGAATAATTAATCCTTCGCACGATAACCTTTAAAAATTTAAAATTGTTAGTGAAATTATTAATGAAATCCATGTTATATAATTTAGGGAAACCAAATTTTAGATGATACAATACTTGATCAAGCCATTGAGTATTTAGTATAATCTATATCTAGATGGAAAATTTATACTCTAATAAAGAATTATTGATCATTAAATGATTAAATGACATCTTAAACACAATCTATGAAAAAAAATCAAAACTCCCATAATCATGGTAAAATCCATTAGAATTCTTATTTTTAATGGAATATTATAGGATAATTTTATTTAGTGATTATATTACATGGGTTTTTTCTTATTTGATACCCTAATTAACTTGTATTTATTAAATAAACAAAATCGTTGGATACAATATTGAATAAAAATAAGATATAAAAACATCGCAAATCCATTTTTGGATACAACCAAGCATATTGATCATAAAAAACTATTTTGGGATGAATATGTTCCACATGTCTAAAATATTTTAGTAGGAGTGATGAAATTTTCATACTAGATATGTTAATATCATATAGAAAATAGGTAAAAATTATTACAATATTTATAAGACTAAATAATTAATTGCACTAATTATGAAAAAAATAACATCCGATGTATTATATTGATGATTGGAAAACATGTTTCATTAGCTAATTTTTTTAAAAAAACTAGTTAAAAACTATATTAATGTAGTTATTAACTATCCTATGATACTTGAGATTGTATAACAAGATGAGATCATAGTATAAGGATAAATTTGAATTCTAGTATTATATAGGATATAACATTACTTTCATTTAGATAATTTGTATCTAATATCATTGTAAGGAAAATGTAATATGTAATGAAAAAATATTACATCATATGGTTCACATATTTGTAATAATAATATTATTTTTGACTTTAAATTCATCTAAGGAAGAGTTTCACAATAATTATATCAATTTTAGGATTAAAAAAATAGTAATATCATTATCATTATTATAATATGATTTGACAATTATTTTATCTAGGTTTATATTTTTATGAAAAGATAATAAGAAGAAAATAATATAGGAAATTACTACATGAAAAATTTTCTCAAGGAAGTGATGTTGTAATAACCAAAATTATTCAACAAACAAGTGTATTTACAAACTTAATGAATGGTAACATGAAAGGACTAACATCTATAACTATATATTTTGGATGTATGTGTTTAATGTGAGATATAACTAGCATATTAGTAGTTATATTTAGTGAAAGCTGGAGTCCATTGGATTTGATGCCCAAGAAACAAAACAAAATTTACATTAGTTTACCCATATATTAATAGACACTAATATTAAAAAATTTCATATCACATAATTATTATTCTTCTACAAAACATTAATGTGAAAATATTAAAGAATTTTTATAACAAAATTTTTTTATATAAGTTCCCTGTGATGATGAAAACAATGATATTATAAGATTATTTTCATAAACTATATATCTTATGGTCATATCACATCCTCTGAAAGGTCATAAATGATAAAAGAAATTCCATGTGTGTCTAATCGTCTTTGGATGAGACATCTTCCCTTGAGGTTCCCACATAACATTTTCATTGATTGGAGATTATCAAGAAAAACCATATTCAAGGAAATTCACATGTATACATGTATCTATATATTCCAATCTATGAGCCTCTGTAAGGATCCTCATAATTTAATACAATTATTAATACATATCATGATTTTTTTTACTTTGATGTACTGATCAAATTCATGATGCCATATGTCTGGGGGATTTAGGGTATAAGTGTTATGTCTCAAATGGTATGTTATAAATGGATCAGTTAAGGAATGAATTTTCCCTTCTGGCTTCATTAATTTTGACATCGCGACCCATTGATTTTAATGAAACTGTTGAAATACATTAAATAGCAAGGGTTTTATGACTGGTATATTTGTAGATGTCAAAGAAAGAACTATAAAGTATATACATTGATGAAACATGTATAAAACATAATGGATGGTATATCAAGATAACTGTTTTACATTATATAGTGAGAGGTTGTATAAAGATTTCATCACAACAACATTAGCTTCTTCCTCAAGGATGCCTTTTCATATTTCAATAAACTCATATGGGACATTAAGGGAACATTCCTAATACTACTAAAAAATAATCCCAGTGGGACACAAACATAGTTGTTCATTTAATCTAGAATTAAATATCTATAAATTCAACAATTGGAATTAATAGTATTATATTTTTCATTGAATAATATTTATTCGGGTTGTACTGATTAGTAGATAAAATAATTAATATTTATTCAATGAGTTTATTAATAATATAACAGTTTATTTATTTAATGAATGGGTAATATATTTATTATTATATTTTTAATAAATGTGGAAATTTTTTGAATATACTTGATAGGACTATTAAAAGGAATGATTTAAGGTATGAATAATAATTATTTAAATATTAATTTATTTAATAAAATGATATATAATAGTGTGATATTTAAGGAATTCCATGTAACAATAATAGTAACAATAAAATTTTCATTAAGAATATATGGATTTTAATATATTTCAAGGGATTAATTTGAAATTTTCTTGTATTGTAACTTTATTTATATATATTCATCATCTATATAATTTTCCTGGGTTTACAAAATCATTTATGGAAACAAAAAATATTTATCTATAGTTACCTTCTAATGAATAATGATCTAGAGATTTATATTAAGTTGGAGAGATTCATTCACCTTCTCATCCATCTCATGAATGATATACAAAAGAAAAAAAATCCTCAAACTAGAATTTTATTTAACAACATTATTATATTCTATATAAATTTGATGGATTTTGTTGCAGACAAAGGGTGTGATGAAAGACAATCTGTATCACCAAACTAGAAGCCTGAGTACCGTTATATATGCTTTAAGAACAAATAATCACATGTGGATCACCTCTATGTGGATTCAATTTATAGATACTTTTTATGAAATGAAAATTCAATTGAATGGATTTTCGATGAACAACCTATTCAATGATGAATGAATTCTCAAGATCAAGGTAATTATTAATAGAAATTATTTATAAAGTTATATGAAAAGACACTATCATTTTTGTTTGGACATATATGTTAAGTAATCCGTGAATTATTTTAGTATGCAAGAAAATTTTTATCATTCACATCTCATATTACTCATTGATTATAAAAAAATTTGAGATAGTCAAAACCCTATTTGTGCTTATGCTATATCCTATAACTTCATTGCTGGACAAAGAATATCATAAAGAGCGTGAAACTATATATGGAGTATTAATGAATAGAAGTAGTAGAAAATATTAATGTAAAATAATCAAAATTTAATTTAATAACTTTTAGAAGATTATGAAATGATATTTATATAAAATAATGTTCAATGAAACATTATGAAATAGTCAGATTTGTGGAAAAATAATGTAGTTCCATTAATAAAAATATTATATGAAATGTGTCATTAAAGTGAAAACTAATAAAATTGGTGATTTAAAAATATATAAAAATAATTTTAAAATAAAAATTAGAGTATTGTGTGTCTAAAATATATTTTTCCGAAAACATGGACACAGTTTTTAATGGTCAATAAGTTGAAGAATAGTAGGCATATGCATCTTGATAACAAGATTGGTTCAATGTGAATTTTTTTATGGTTACTTATATAATTAAATATTCTTTATGTTTGTGGGAAGAATATTTTGTGTTAATTAAAAATATTTATATGATTCTAAAATATAATTTAGGAAAATATTTATGGGTATTCAACCCAATCAATTTATAAAATTAGAACTCAATAATAATATTATTTTATAAAAAGTTAAAAAAAATCAATAATTAAATGTTTGTGTATGATGTTTTAAAATTAATAACATTCATGTAGAATCAATCATGACACTACTATATTAAATAAATATTTTTTTCAAATACTCCAAAAACATATAAATGAAACAATAAGGAAAGAAGATTACATGGTTTGTTGAAGTTGGACAGAAATAATATCAGAAATAGCATCCATGGAACATTGATATGGAATTTTATTTAAATATTATAGTAAATTAGATTCCTTGGGAAGATATTGAAAATTAAAAAACATGTATTTTTTTACCATTATATAGGATTCAATCAATATAAAAAGGAGTTTCTTAGTTTTCATTAGAGAATACAAGCTAATTTTGAAGACTAATCTATCCACTATTGGGTTAAAACACATGTTCATTAGTGTACTTGATATTTTTGATAAATGAAATTTATTTATAATTTAATAAAATGTTTTTTTAATATAATTAAATTATTGTTTTATACTTACATGAGGAATATGAATACAAGGAAACTTTCTAATTATTGGTGATACTAAAATATCTTAACACATGTGGTTGAAGGATGAAAATCATGTTTTTTATTAAAGGCATGACCCCATTACTCTAAGTAATATGTGTATGATTAACCAAGGAAATAATGTTCATTATTTAACTATTCCTAATATATAGGGATATAATTTCAATGTGAACCACTTTAAAAATGGAAAGACTATCAATTATTCATATAAAATTGAATATTTAATCATTATACCCAATAGGGATCATTCATTCAAATGTTTAGTGTTATATAAGGAATTAATCAAAATAATTGTTGTAATTATTTAATTTCATTTATTGTTAAATTCACCAACATTAATTGTATTTTGTTTAAGAAAATATCTTATAGTCCATGGTGTTCTTTAAACTTTTTTAGGGAAGTGAAAACAATTAATGGGTGTTGTATTGGAAGAAGTAAAAAATAGATAATGATATGATATTAACATGTGTAATGGTTAAAAAATATCTTGAAATTCATTGAATTATAAATACATTTTCAACAGAATAAAATTCAAAAAAATATTTTTTCCCTAAAATCAATAATATAAGATTAGTTTAAATATGCCACACCATATTATGATAGCATGATAGGAATCATTTTTTATGATATGAATAAATTTATACAATTATTTTTATTTAGAACCATTTTTTCATAAATTTTTTTGATTTGAAACCATATTAGATGTATTATAAGAATATGTTAAGATTAAAATAATTTAGGGTATTCATGTTCCCTTTTATTATCAAGTGGTAAGCCAACATTTGGGTAATTATGAGAAATTTTGAATTAAATGTATTTTTATTGCTTATCCTTCAACTTTAAGGGGATATAATTTCGATAAAAATGATATTTGGAAGATTTTGGATTCTATAGATGTGGAAGTTCTCAAACACTAAATTAATATTGTAACAGATTAGGAAATGTGTTCCATATAAATAGATGATGAAACTATATTGGATGACAAGATAGATGATTTCTATGAAAAAAAATATGAATTAATAAGAAGTGTATGTTTATGACGATGATTCAAAGTTTTTTATGGTGAAGAAAATAATTTCCTTATTCATATTATGAGTAGAAGATGGAGGATGTATAAAATATTATTATATATAAATGATATATGACTCAAACTAAGTGAACATTGAGGATAAAAATTAATTCATAATGATTTTCTTAGCTTGAGTTGAGGGATGTGAAATATTCCTTGCATAATCAAGAGTTCATATATTTTAAATATTTTCATTTTGATCATTTAATGAAGAAGAAAATATGGTAGTTGGTACCCAGGTAAAAATAAAGATAATTTACTGGTAACATTCTAGACCATTCATAAAATTTTAATGTGAAATGTGAGGTGATTAAAAGAACGGAAAGAATCATTTTCAATGGATATCCATAGCAAGGATGGATTTATTTGAATTGAAATTCCACATTGATTATTAGGATAAAAACTATTATGATATTTCTATATAATATAGCCAAATGGTGATAATTAATTATTAAAATAGATGAAAATGATCCCTTTTCAATAGTGAATTGGATAAGGAAATGTATATTTAAAAACCCTAGATATTATAACCCTAAAAAATAAATGATATATTTGAAAGTTGAAAATGAAACCCCACAGATTAAAGAAATAAATAATGAAATAATATCTAAATCTATATTTATTCTTGAAGGTGATGAATTTATTGAAGTAAAGTGTATAAAACAACCACTACATCAAAAAGGTTAATAGTTATATTTTTTCATATAACGATGATATTACCAGTGATAGAAATAAAATATGTATTTTTAAGTTGTATTCATTATAGATAAATTAGTTTTATGTGATATCCCTTCTTAAAGAGAATACAATTTTCTTATATTTTCAAATTTCTCATATCAAGAGACATATTATTTTATCCTAAGAGAATTTTATTTGATAACTTTTAAATAAGATTATAATAGACAATTCAATGAATGTTGTTGTTAATCATTTTAATATAAAACATTATCAAATGATAAATATGAAATTAAATTTTTTTCATTGGAGTTATGGAAACTAATTTGTATTTTTATATCCTTATCATATTGATTATCAAATTTCATTCTTGTTGTCCCACTAGGTAAAATATTTCAATGTATTCCTAATAAATCCCATAATATAAATTATAGGATGTTAAATGGATATTTTAAAATAATAATTAATTTCCTTTTGAAATATAATAACAAGGGAATGAATAATTAATTTGGATATATAGAAGTATATTAGTTTTGAACTGTGTAAGACATAAAATAATCATATGGTGGAGTTTCCTTTCATTGAAACTAGTGTGTAGAATTAAACATAATGATAAAGAGTTAAATGTACTTGAGAAATGATGAGGTAAAGTATATTTCAATAACTCATGTGATAACCCAATTGATTTTGATTAAAAAAATGAGAGTATTAAATGGATGAATGATTGTTTCCAATAAACCAAGTATTTGATTATCAATGTAAAATAATCCATTCCAGAAATATGATACATCATTCATGATAAAAAAAATTAAAATAACAAATCAAATTATTAAGTGTTGAGTGGCTCCATGAAGCATTATTATTAATTTTTTTACAATTATATATCTCCCTCATTTTTCATTTATTTTTCATTATTTTTTATTATTTTTATCAAATATCATTTATATTTATTCTTTATTATCAAATTCTATGTGGATTAATTAATCACATGAAAATATATTTCATATAAATGGAGAAGAAGTAAAAAATCATCAGTATTAATAGTGATTATTTCAGATATTTAGAACATTTATTAATCATTATTCATTGGAATATTGGAATTTTTATGAGGCATAAAAACATATACATGGATGAAAGATCATATGTTCTCATATTTTAATATTTATAGAATGCTATGTGTTATCAAAAGATATGAAAATATCATATGTATTAAATAAAAGGATATTATGTTGGATTACTTTCAAAATATACCTATGTATAATATTATTTAAATTATAAGGGTGCCAAAAGAATATAATACCTAAAAATATATATAAGTAGAATATAGTACTTACTGTATTTTTCTTGTTGAAATTTGTCACCAACTGATATTTTTTAATGAAAAAATATTACAAATTTAATACGATATTTTTATATTTATTACATACTAATTTGAGGCTAAATAATAAAGGCTATATAATGGGTTGGATTATTTTTTTTCAATATTAATTGGAGAAAAATATATTTGAAAATATTTTGATTAATGTTTAAAATGTTTTACACATTTCAAGAAGTTAATAAAAAATTTATTTAAATATTTTGGGATTTGGAAAACATGGTTTCCTTATCATTTATTTATTTGTTCTAGAATATGAAGAGGAATATCACACCATTATGATACATTAGTAGGTTTTAATTGGTTTTTATATGGTGATTCTTATTCGATGATGTTAATTAGCATGTCACCGAAAATAGTTAATATATATAAGGATTTTAAAATATTAGATTTGTCGCACTATGAAGAATATCATCACATTGTGGTTAATATTACTTGGCTTATATTTTTTAATATAATTATTCAAATTATAATAGATAAAATATAAAGGGAGAATATTTTTTCATTATTATTGGTATTACTCAATGTGATTAGATTTGATTAATATGGGAGTATTTAATATAAAATTAAGTATTCATTATTATTATTATTATTTTATCTATTTAAATAACATATCTTTTCCACATGAATATTATTATTTATAATTATGATGGGATATTTTGGTGATTAATAAAGTAATTAGTCATTACTACTTCATCCATAAAATACTGAATTTAGTCGTAATGGACTTTAAGATTCATGATATAAATTATTCGATATTGATGTTCATTAATGATTGCGATCATGATAATTGAAATACCAATTATCCATGTTTTCTTGAGATTTATTGTTTAATATATTCCAATAAAATAAAAATATTTTAAATTTATATACCTATAACCACCATTGACATCATTCTAGTTGATTAATTATTTTATCAATTTTAGTAGGATCTGTTTCTTATAGTGTAATTCTCTTCAAGACCTATTTATAAGTTATACCATTAATATCACAGACTTATAATGTGGGTAATTCAAGTTTAATTTTTTATTTAGGTCCCTCTTAGTTGGTTAATGAAATATCCCCCAAGTTACGAGGATTATTGAGGGTTTTCTAGTGGTTTGGGAAAAAGGAGAAAAGGGACCATTCAATTCATATTACATGGTTGGAGCATGGTTAGTAGTAACGGTGCAACCTACCTATTCATTCATAGAGAAAGGGTGTATGATTGGTGAAACTAAGAAAGTGTGTTACAACCCAGGATTTCATAGTACATTATCTTTTTAATGCAATTCAATAGCTTGTGTTACACATAACATCGAGTTCAAGCGAATCAAGACCTATTAAACTATCCATTTATAATGTGGGTATGAATAGTATTAACCAAATTTTTAATTTAATATATATCTTATATAATTTTAACATTCATATTTTGTCTTTCTTAGACAAAATATAAGGACAAATTCAATTTTTCAGATAAAAGAAGAATTTTTTAGACAATGCAGTTTTTTCAGATTTTAATGGAGAACCCTTTTTAAATAAAATATTTGATACTTTTATATATTCTATGAAATTAAATTAAATTTTTATTTATAAACAGGACATAAAAATTTAGTTTTGATAAATTTTTGGTACTTTTCTGATAACTTTCATATTTTGATTAATAATGAATAATACTGAATTTTAATTAAAAACCTATTTTTTAATAAAAATAATTTATAGTGTTAAATTATAATTTGGAGTGGTTTTAAAGTATCATTAAATTATATTTTTATCATTTAATAAAATGTAGGTCATTGGATGTAATTTCACATTTAAATTGTACATAAACACATGTTTATATTTTTATAGTTTTTACTTCTTAAAAACCCGCTTTCTGGTTTTGGCAACGAAAATTAATTTTAAATTAATTAATGAAACTTCAAGATTTTTAATTTGTTAAATTCAAAATCTTTTTTTAATCTGGAATATCAAAATTTTCGTTTGGTGAATTTTTTGTATTTTTATGAAAACATTCAGTTTTTGATGAATAGTGAAAAACAATTCCTTGTAGATAAAAACCGACTTTTACATTTAAAAAATTATTTTAATTATAAATATATATTAAAATAAAATTAGATACATAATACATATATTAGTAAAATTTAATTTGTTGGAGTCATTTTATAATAATATTACACATATAAAATACTACTGATCTTTTTTGAAGTATTTTCCTCACCTTCTAGGCCCATTTCAAATTGGTATAAAACATTATTTTACATCTTCTGTGAATTGAATTTCAAAACTCTGACATACAATGTTGAAATTAGTAAGTAAAATCTGGTTCAATAGGATGAAAATAATTTGTGGTGAATAGTAACTTTTGAATTTTATTTTCCACGGTTAAAAGTAAATAAGGTAATTAAATGTAAAAATAATATTAAAATTAACCCAAAACATGTCCTAATTCTATTGGATAAGTTTTTTTAGACCATAATAAACCTTAGGAAAAAAATAAGATCCTTTTTATTCATTTGGGTTAGATTAGAACATTTATTATATTATATTTAAAGAAGATTTAAAAGTATTAAATTAATGTTTTAATAACTAAACCATTTTTAATATATAGTTAAACATAAGATAAATTCTACTATAAATATTCAATATAAATCTAACAATATTTCTTAAATTATGGTATTTTATTTATAATTTTTAGACATTATATAATTAAATTTATTTATGACACAATGATGATGCATTAATTACCTTATTAATGAACGATTAAAATAATTGATGTTATGAAACATTAAAATAGATGTAAATTGATACTTTTGATGCCATAAAAAAATTTAATAGGTGAATAAGACATGATATGGTTGATTAAATGTATTTTTTTGAAGTAATCAACTTCTTATGACTTTCATGAAAACCAAATACTAAATAGTGTAAAAATTGATATAAATGTGTTCTGAAAATACTTTATTATTAAATGATATAATATTCCTAAAAATCAATTATTTGTCCAATGGACTTATATAATTTTAGATATGTCATTAAATAAACCCTTGAGGTTATACTATAGTTTTATAGTATGTTTATTAACCATATAATATAAAAATACAAGGAGACATGGAAAATGATAAAATAATTAATTAAGGGTTAAATGTAAAATATAAGGTTAATATGGTAATCTAAACTTGTCTAAAACATATTGGATGAGATTATCTCAACCCATCCCCACCATATCCTATAAATTTATACATTTGGATCTTTTATAAACCGAAAATTATTTTATAATAAAATAATATTTCAAGCATTTTCAAAAGTGCCCCTCATGTCTCTTATAAAAGGGTACTTCCCCTTATCTTAATTTCACACCTCCAATGCCATTTGGCTCGGAGAAAACCTTCTAAAATATCCTCAAAAATACCCTAAATTCAACCTATAGGCCTTAATTTGATTAGAAATCCAACCTAAGGATCCCTTTTGTTCATATCAAAACAAAGAACCCGAAGAAGAGGTAATTATTTCATCACATCATTAAAAGTTCTTTTCTTCTTCTTCATCCTATTTCTTTGTTGTTTCCATAAAAAAATAATAACTCCAGTACCTTCTAAATACTGAGATGTTATTATAAATATGTTACAACCATATTCATTATTCTATCTATCATATTAATGACAAAGTTACCATACATGTGTATATATGACTTACCGTCTCCACTTCGTGGGGTAGTTTGTTATTCCACACGTCATTATTTGGATGGGTATAATAATGATTATAATTGATGTAAATAATTAATATTACATGTTAATGAATCTGTATATAAAATAAGCCATCCAATTATATATGATTCTACAATCAATAGAATTATATCATCGCTGTTGCGTACATACGGCCTGCCGTCACCAGGACACGATGAGATTCATTTCCATGATTACCATTCAACGATGATTATAGAAATATATATTATTAAAAAGTTTTTAATATATGACATAATAATTATACTGGTTATATATATATATATATATTTGTTTAATTACATATATATCATTCACTTACTTCAATTCAATATGATATGAAAAAGGATACGACGTTTATGCGTACATAAGGCCTACTGTCTCCATAAACGGTGTTTTCCATTTCATATATCTATCAATTATACATATTTATATTATGAATAAATTTGATACATAAATAATAATAATTATTTTTTAATCAATTAAATTGAGATATAAGTGATATGATCAAGGATAACAAGTTAAGACACATGCGTTACACAAAACGATTATTACACGAAATGTTATTCTAACAAATAAATTATTATTAAATGGGTAGTATAAATCCATAAATTATTCAAGCATGATATCATAAATATGAATATGGTTATGGTAAAATTTATTAACATAATATAGTCCTTATATAGGAGGTTAAACGTAGCCACGACCGAAGGAAAGTACAATGTAAGGGTTAATTCCTCAATCTCATTATTATCTGAGATTGTATATGTGTAAGTTTTTAATGGGACATATTTATTATAGATTTCCATGTTACATAAAATAGTTTTAAAAAGGTTTTTTAAGGGACTCTTTAACTAAAACATCATTTGAAATGCCTTAAATATTTATTATTCTAGATCATTCTCATTAATCTCCAAGTTTTAAAAATTGTTTTTAAGGATTTATTTATATGGACATGAATATTTTAAAATTTTAATTCCTTTAAAATGATTCAAGTGGTATGAGACACATTTATTAAAATATTCCTTTTAAATTTATTCATTTCTAAATTGTGTGATGTTTAAATGATTTCTGGAAAAAGTTATAATTTTATAAAGAGTTTTACAGATCATTTTCAACTATGTGAACATGCTTTACTAGATATTATTCATGATTGATGTTTATTTATTATAATACAATGTTCTATATTTTATTAATTTAATTAGGATATGTTTGAATATGGATGTGCTGTTTTTATACCATTCATGGATTATTGTTGAAGTATTGACTATTCGTATGCTAGTTTTAATATGAATGTTTTTGTTATGTTTCACCTTTTTCAAATGAGGAATGCATTGAAATTAGTAAGTGATGGGTGGGACCCTCTATAGCCCCTCGATGCATCGTTAGGTCTCAAAAAACAAATTAGTGTCTTGGGATAAGGCCTTGATAAAAAATTTATTATTATTCTTGGCACGAGGCCTTGACTATGTGGTTATGAAGTCCAACATTATGCTTTCCCTCATTATGAAATTAGTTATTACATGTGATTATTTGTAACGACCCAAAGCATTTCGATGGAAATTCCCTTCTTATATTTATGTCATAAAATAACATGAAGTAACAACATAATGATCTACTAAGTGATAAGTGACCTTTAAACATAAGTTTGCCACTCCTATGTTTGGAATTTCAAAAATCCGATATACACGGTCCTGTTCAGGATGATTTTTACAGTCTAATGAAACACAAATAATTTTTGGTGAATAGTAACATACCCTTAGGAATAGTAACATACCCTTATAAATATTAGTATGAACCATATGAATAGTAAATCATAAAACACAAGAGTAACATTACCTATGATTAATTAAATAAAATTTAGAAACTGACAATTTGACCTTAGTAAATGTTTTGGTATTTTGTAAGTCATAAATAAATAATAATAATTAATTAATTAATATAAAAGAATATTTATTCCCTAAAAAGTATTCATAAATTATTGAGTCGATGTCTTATTTTTTTAGATAATTTTATAAGACCCTACATAATTTTTTTAATGCACTATAAAATCATTTTTAACTTTTAAAAACTGTTTTTTAAGTAAATTATGATTTTAATTTAATATTAAATTAATAATATTTAGAAAATTATTTTTGAAAACTGGACATCATTTTTTGGATTCTACACGTTAAAAAATGGAAGGGGTAAATTTTTGGGTTTATTCTGAAATACTTCAATTTTTGGATGAATAGTAAAAAATATAGTTTTTCGCATAATCAGTGTATACTAAATTGCATCATTAATGATGTAATGATGACATAAACATTGTAGAACTTATGTTTAGGCCAAATTATATTAAAGCTCATAAATGGTTCCTTAAAATACAATAAATCTAATTCTCTGGACTAATATGAACTTTCCAATGTCTAAATTCAAAAGGTGATTTCTTAAAGTGTCTTTTTCTCTTTATTTCACATTCCTTTTAATAAATTAATGAATTTGGATTACAAAAAATAATTAAAGCGTAAAACGAATTATATTACTATAATATATGATTTAGGATGTCAAAAAACTACTATTAAAAATCTAACTTTTGGTATATTGTTTTTATTTAATATTTTATACTAAAAACACCTCCCTCCTCATGTATAAATAATCCCTCCCCCTCCTCTTGCCAAACCACACATCTCAAGCTTCAAGAATTGTCTAATCTCTGCCCAAAAACATTCCCTATCCCCTCACCCACGTCCAAGATCTTCTGTTCTCATCAGAATACCATGCTTAGGCCCTTAAGGAGGTTCTCAAGAGGAGGATTCTATAGGTAATTTCTCTCCCTCTTCTCCTTTATTTTCCTTTCAAGTTCATGTTCATTTCTTGATCTATCCCCACCTATTTTCATCAAAATTGTTTTGTAAATACAATATTATACATATAATGTAATTTTATTATTTTAATGGGATATTATATCACCCCACATCCTTTCCCTCTTCCTCTTATTTTATTAAAGAGAACGTTATTCGTGAGGTGTTAATTTATCACCTTCAAAAACGACATGCTCTCTTCTTCCATTTCAACCTTCAGATCTGGCCATGAAAGAATTTTTATGGTTGAACTAGAATATTTTATATGTATTATGTTCTATTTAAAGTACTGGAAAAAACATATGGCCATATTACTAAGTGAAAAGTTAAAACAAGTTTGTTGTGATCCAAAAACTACTCAAATTAACCCAAATAATCATCACTTAATTCTTATCTAATGATTCATCCACATGTATCTAATATAATTCATTATAAGATCATTAAAACTCCTGTAATATAATTAATATCATGTAATATCATTTATGTATTTCTACTCATGTTCTACCCAAACATCAATTAAATAATACAAGTGAACCCCCCAAGAAACACCATAAAAACGAACATCCCCGAACAATGTTTTTAAACTCTATAAGTCATCCAAAGGAGCATAATATGACATAATGAAACCATAATTAACCCTATAAATGTACAAATGGTTACGAACTTATAATTAATCAATATAATGTCATTATAAGGGACATTAAAGAGAAAAAAGCATTCGGGTACAAGGTAAGGGGAAATCTAGAACCGAATTTTCTTCCTTCAGGTTCTACCTCTTTCTCTCCATTTTTGATATTGTCGCTTCTTAAAGATCATTTTTTCCTAATTTCCTTTGCTTTTATGGGATATAAATGTTTTCTAATTATGTTTATGTCAATATGAATGTTTTCTAAAAGAAATCTTCTTTTAAGAACTCAACTTTTACCCCGCATTCATGGTTAATGGATCTTGTATCAAGTATGTTTTTCCCTCTTTCTTTTGAGAACACAATGATTATGAATGTATTCTTATGATATGAAACCCATTAATTTACATGGGTTAGTTATGTTCACTTTTGATACGTGTTCTATGTGGCAATCATGATAATGATAATGTTATGATATGACGGGTGCGCCTGGAATTATATAGAGCATTATGAATGTATCAAAGTAACGGGTGCGCCTGGAATTATATAGCGCTTGGTAATGTGATGAATCTCCTGAGTAAATGTGAAATGATTTGTGAACAATATTCTAGCTTGGTTCTCATGTATGTGTTTTAGTTAACCACTACGACCTGATGTTTCTTTTTTTATGCATTTCCACAATTCAAGTCTTTTATTTATGCTCCTCTCATGTTCATGATCTTTTTCCTTTGTTATTATTATGCTCACCCCATGATATATATTGTTTTTATCTATCCTCTTACTGTTATTCTAGCTCACCCCTTTTGATTTATATCCTCAGGTGGCTACTTGTACTAAGGAGAGGACAAGTGCCAATAAGAAGCTAGAGAAGAAGAAATTAAATAAATGTTTATGCTAGATGTTGTAATTGTTATGTGTGGTCCTAGTTTGCCCAAGACACTAAATCATTGGATCCTCTATGTGTAATACTATTATTTTGTTTATCTTTGAAATTATGTAATAGTAATGTACGAAAAGGTTGGGTCTCTATAGTTGGTATTAGAGGCAAAGTTTGGTTAATTTGGGAATTAGGATTAGTGAACCCTAGAGAAAACCTCTAGTATGAGACTAAGTAAAAATATGCGCACAAGAATATTTACCTAGGGATCCCATATGTTATGTTTTTGGTATAAATTGTTAAAACGAATAAGTTATTTATGACTTGATTACTTATATTTTGTTCTAACCTTTTCTATTTTAGAAAATGGTGGGAACCAGGAGAAATCAGGCCAACAACTCATGAGAGGGACAATGCAACGATTGCCTGAATGACATCCCCAATGATTTGGGAGGTGGAGTTCAAAACATCATGGCGATGATTACCCAATTATCTCAGGTTATGAACAATAAACATAATAATGGGGAACGTCCTCCTTCACCAGAGAGGGAGAAACTGGCTATCGAGTGTTTTATGCGGCAACGACCACCAACATTTTATGGATCTTCCCTTCCACTAGTTGCGGAACAATGGGTGAACTCCATGGAGAAGATATTTTCTGTGCTTCACTATTCTAAGAAGGAGAAGGTGACTCTAGCCATTTATCGTCTAGATGGAGAAGCTGATCAATGGTGGGCTTTGATTAAGAACACCAATCCAAGGGGGGAAATTGATGATATGGAATGGGAAGACTTTAATATAATGTTTCTTAATAAGTATTTCCCAATAACTGTTAAAACAAAAATGGAGAGAGAATTCATAGATCTCATGTAAAAAGAAGGAGAATATATCACAACCTATGAAGATAATTTCACAAGGCTCGCAAGCAATGCTTTAGGTTTTTTTATCAACAATGATATCAAAATTGATAGATTTTTTAGTGGATTAAAATGACACCTTCGAAAGGCACTTGAAATTCGAGACTTTGGGAGTTATGAAACAGTTTTTTGGTCTACTCTCAAAGTGGAGATGGATTTTGGAGAATTTTCCCATGGATATGGAGATAAGAAAAGAAAGATGGAGTTTCAAGTTGGGGGATCTAATGATACAGGTGTGAAGAAAAATCAATAACCCACATGCCAAAAATGTGGTAAGTTGCACAATCGGAACTGCCTTAATGGGATGGGGAAATGATTAAAGTGTGGGAAAAATGTCACCATGATCAAGAGTGTAGAAAAGACACAAAAAAGAAGGAGAATGTAGCCTATTAAAGGAGAGAACCACCCATGGTTCACTGCTACAACTGTTGGGAGCTAGGGCACAATGAAAACCAGTGCACTAAACCTCGAGCTCTCAAGGGTAATCAGCATCAGTAGCCACCAAAGCCAATGGAACAAGGGAAGGCTTATGCAATCATTACTCTGGAGGTGGAGCATGATAATGAATTCGTACAAGGTACACTTCCTATTCACTCAATAATGTCAAAATTCTTATTTGATTATGGTTCTACGCATTCCATTATATCTTGCAAGGTTGCTAGAACTATAGAATCGAAGCCCCGAAACCTTGATGTAGAGATATCTATAAAAACACCAAGTGGTACAATCATTGCAACCCAAGTGTTTGACTCTTCTCCTGTTGACATATGTGGGAAAATTCTTCCAACAAATCTCGTAATACTTCCCTTGGAGGAATTTGACGCTATAATGAGAATGGGTTGCCTCTCGTTATATAAAGCCCATATCAATTGTTGGGAAAAGGAAATATCTTTTCATATTCTGAACCATCCCATGATCCTCTAAAAATACAAGGAAGATCATGAATCTCCTTTGAAAAATCCTTCAACGGTGTGGATGTGGATTCGCTATGAAGAAGCATACCTCTCCCAAGTGGCTGAGTCGATGGAAGGTTCCAACCTCGAGGAAATGCCCATCGTGAGGGAATACGGCGATTTATTTCTCGAAGAGTTACCTGGAATTCCCCCAGATGATGAGGTTGAGTTCTTAATTGAACTCATACCCAGAGATGCTCCTATCTCGAAGTGCCCTATAGGATGGCTCCTATCGAACTGGAGGAGTTAAAGAACCAGCTGCAAGAGAATCTGGACAAAGGGGTTATACGCCCTAGTGCATCGCCTTGGGGTGCGCCAGTGCACTTTGTGAAGAAGAAGGATGAAACAATGTGACTGTGTATCGATTATTGGGAACTCAACAAGATCACTATAAAGAACAAGTATCCTCTCCCAAGGATTGATGACTTGTTCGACTAGATAAGAGGAGCTCAATACTTCTCAAAGGTGGATCTTCATTATGGATATCATCAAGTAAAGGTGAAGAAGGAAGATATTCAAAAGAATGCCTTCCATACATGGTATGGGCACTATGAGTTTTTGGTGAGGCCCTTCAGACTTACTAATGCCCCTGCAATATTCATGGATTTGATTAATAGTGTCTTTAGACATTACCTCGAAAAATTTTTGGTAGTGTTTATCGATGATATTCTCACATAATCCAAGAGCAAGGTGGAACATGAAGAACATATAAGACTTGTGTTAGCGACATTGAGAAATGAGAAGTTGTATGCCAAGTTCAGCAAGTGTGACTTTTGGATGAATCAAGTCATGTTCTTGGGACATGTGATCCAAAGTGAGGGAATTTTTGTGGATCCTTCAAAGACAAAGGTGATTGAGGAATGGCCCTAGCCCTCTAGTGTCACAGAAATCCGTAGGTTACTTGGATTAGCTGGGTACTATTGAAGTTTTGTGAGAAACATCACATGATTGTCAAGCCTGCTAACTATGTTAACAAGGAATGGGGTAAAGTATGTCTAGATTAAAGAATATGAGGGAAGCATCAAAGATCTAAAGAGAAGGCTCATCACTGCACCTGTACTCACACTACCAAAAATTGGATAAAGTTGTGTGATATACAGTGATGCTTCAATGAAAGTCTTGGGTTGTGTACTCATGAAAAATGATAATGTGATAGCTTACGCCTCACGACAATTGTCGATCCATGAGCAGAACTACCCGACGCATGATCTACAGCTGACAACCGTGATTTTTTCCTTGAATATCTGGCAGCACTACATTTATGGAGAGAAGTGTGACAGATACACCGACCACAAGAGCCTAAAGTATATATTCACATAAATGGAGCTCAACATGCGTCAAAGGAGATGTTTAGAGCTAATCAAGGATTACGATCACTCCATTCACTATCATCCTAGAAAGGTGAACACGGTAGTTGATTCTCTAAGAAGAAAATAACTTGCTACTCTATCCATGTTGCGGATTGAGAAAGACCCTATCTTCTTGGGTATGCAAACAATGGATTTGGAAATCACAAGGGCAGGGGATACATACTACCTTGCCCAAATGATTGCACAACCATCCATCCAAGAGAAGGTTAAGGAAGCACAAAAGGATGACATGGGATAAAAAATTGGGTGAATGCAGTAAATGAAGGGAAGCTGTAAGACTTCCATATCGATGATGATGGTGTGATTCGGTTTGGAACTTGGATTTGTGTTCCTTCATCACCCGGGATTAAGAAGGATCTATTGGATAATGCACATAGCTCAACTTTCTCTATCCATCATGGGAGTACCAAGATGTACCGTGATCTCCGAGAACACTTCTGGTGGGATAACATGAAGAAGGAGATTGCGGAATATATATCAAGGTGCTTGGTATGTCAGAAAGTTAAAACTGAGCAACAAAAGTCGAAAGGTATGATCCAGACATTGCCTATACTCATGTGGAAATGGGAAAATGTTACTATGGACTTTGTCATAGGCCTCCCGAAGACGTCAAAGAGAAATAATGCGATATTGGTTGTGGTTGACCGACTCACCAAGACTGGCCATTTTATCGCTATTCGGGAAGACCTCACACTTGAACAACTTTCAAGGATATATGTGAAGGAAGTGGTGAGACATCATGGTGTTCCACTCTCCATTGTCTCGGACTGTGGTCCATGGTTCACATCTAAATTCTGGAGGAGCCTTCAACATGCTTTGAGTGCTGAATTAAATTTCAGCACGTCCTATCACCCCCAAAGTGAAGGCAAGTCTGAAAGGACTATTCAGATTCTTGAAGATATTATAAGAGACTTCTCTCTAGATTTCTAAGGTGGATGGGATCAGCATCTCCCATTGGTTGAGTTCTCATACAACAATATCTTCCACTCATGTATTCAGATGGCTCTATATGATTCTCTTTATGGGAACCGATGTAGAACTCCAACCTGTTGGGATGAAGTTGGAGAAAGAATGCTACTTGGACCAGATATTGTTCAGGAGATGACAGAGAATGTTCAAGTCATCCAGAAACACATCAAAGCTGCTCAAAGTCGGCAAAAGAGTTATGCTGACAACTCTCGAAGGGACTTTGAGTTCGACGTTGGAGATAAAGTCTTCCTTCGAATATCTCCATGGAAGAGAGTCATACGATTCGGGAAGAAATGGAAGCTATGTCCAAGGTATATTGCCCCCTGAAAATCCTTGACCGCATATGAGTCGTGGCCTATGGTCTAGAACTTCCACCAAATATGGATCAAGTTCATGATATGTTTCATGTATCACTACTAATGAAGTACATACCAGACCCCTCACATGTACTAAACTCAGAGGTGGTGCAGCTGGAAGATGATCTCTCCTATGAGGAGCATCCAGTAAAGATTCTGGATCGGAGAGATAGGGTTCTATGCAACAAAAAAAAACTTGTCAAAGTGTTGTGGAGGAACCATAACTTTGAGGACACATCTTGGGAACCAGAAGAGGCAATTAAGTAGAAGTACCCTCACCTGTTTATGTAAAGTGAAATCTCGGGGGAGAAATTTCATAAGGGGGGAAGAATGTAACGACCCAAAATTTTTCAATGGAAATTCCCTTCTTTTATTTATGTCATAAAATAACATGAATTCACAACATAATGAACTACTAAGTGATAAGTTACCTTTAATCAAAAGTTTCTAACTCCTATGTTTGGAATTTCGAAAATCGGATATACACGGTTCTATTCAAGATGATTTTTGGAGTCTAATGAAACAAAAATAATTTTTGGTGAATAGTAACATACCCTTTGGAATAGTAACATACCCTTATGAATAGTAATATGAACCTTATGAATAGTAAATCATCCAACATAATATTAACATTACCTATGATTAATTAAATAAAATTTAGAAAGTGACAATTTGACCTTAGTATACGTTGTGTTATTTTGTAATTCATAAATAATTAATTATAATTAATTAATTAATTTCAAAGAATATTTACTCCCTAAAAAGTATTCATAAATTATTTAATAAATGTCTTATTGTTTTAAGCAAATTTATAATACACTATGTAATTTTTGAAAGCACTATAAAATCATTTTAAACTTTTTAAAAAAAAATTTTTAAGTAAATTTTGATTTTAATTAAATATTAAATTAATAATATTTAGAAAATTATTTTTGAAAAATGATCATCATTTTTGGATTCTACATGTCAAAAAATGGTAGGGGTAAATTTTTGGGTTTATTCTGAAATACTTCAATTTTCGGATGAATAGTAAAAAAATACAGTTTTTCGCATAATCGGTGTATACTATATTGCATCATTAATGATGTAATGATGACATAAACATTCCATAACTTTAGTTTTGGCCAAATTATATTAAATCTCATAAATAGTTCCTTAAAATACAATAAATCCAATTGTCAAACCTAAAAAGATCATTACAATGTCTAAAGTCAAAAGGTGATTTCTTAAAGTGTCTTTTTCTCTTTCTTTCACATTCCATTTAATATATTTATGAATTCGGATTATAAAGAAGACTTAAAGCCTAAAAGAATTATATAATTTTAATATATGATTTTGGATGTCAAAAAACTACTATTAGACATCTAACTTTTGATATATTTTTTTATTTAATATTTTATACTAAAAACACCTCCCTCCTCAGGTATAAATAATCCCTCCCCCTCCTCTTGCCAAACCACACCTCTCAAGCGTCAAGCATTGTATAAGATTATCCCAAACACCTTCCCTAGACCCTACCCCATGTCCGAGATCTTCTGGTCACAACAAAAGACCATGCTTAGGCCCTTAAAGAGGTTCTCAAGAGGAGGATTCTATAGGTAATTTCTCTTCCTCTTCTCCTTTATTTTCTTGTCAAGTTCATGTTCATTTCTGGATCTATCCCAACCTATTTTTATCCAAATTGTTTTGTAACACCAGTATTATAAATATAATGTAAGTTTATGATTCTAATGGGATATTATATCACCCCACATCATTTCCCTCTTCCTTTTATTTTATTAAAGAGAACGTTGTTCATAAGGTCTTAATTTATCACCTTCAAAAATGACATGGTGTCTGCTTCCATTTATACCTTCAGATATTTTCATGAATCCATTTTTATGGTTGAACTAGAATATATTATATGTATTATGTTCTATTTGAAGTTCTGGAAATATTATATGGCCATATTACTAAGTGAAAAGTTAAAACAAGTTCGTTGTGATCGAAAAACCGCTCAAATTAACCCAAATAATCATCACTTAATTTTTATCTAATGATTCATCCAAATGGATCTAATATAATTCATTATAAGATCATTAAAACTCCCATAATATCATTAATAACATGTAATATCATTTCTGGTTGTTTACTCATGTTCTACCCAAACATCAATTTAAGAATACAAGTGAACCACCCAAGAAAAACCATAAAAACGAATATCCCTGAACAATGGTTTTAAACTCTGTAAGTCATCCAAAGGAACATAATATGACATAATGAAACCAGAATGAACTATATTAATGTACACATGGTTCTGGATTTCTAATTAATGAATATAATATCATTATATAGGACATTAAAGTGAAGGAAGCATTTGGGTACAAGGTAAGGGGAAATCTCGAACCCAATTTTCACCCTTCGGGTTCTACCTCTTTTTCTCCATTTTTTATATGGTCACTCCATAAAGATCATTTGTTCATAATTTTCTTTCATTTTCTGGGATATAAATGTTTTCTAATGAAGTTTATGTCAATATGAATGTTTTCCAAAAGAAATCTTCTTTTAAGAACTCAACTTTTACCTCTCCTTCATGGTTGATGGTTCTTTTATCAAGTATGTTGTTCCCTCATTCTTTTGGGAACCCAATGATTATGAATGTATTCTTATGAGATGAAACCCATTCCTTTACATGTTTTAGTTCAGTTCCCTTTTGATATGTTTTCTATGTGGAAATCATGATAATGATAATTTTATGATGTGATGGGTGCACCCGGAATTATATAGAGCAATATGAAAGTCTCAATGTGACGGGTGAGCCCAGAATTATACAGCGCTCTAATGAATTGGGTAAAGTGATGAATATCGCGAGTAAATGTTAAATGATGTGAGAACAAAATGTTATCTTGGTTCAAAAGTCTGTGTGGTAGTTAACCACTAGTACATGATGTTTCATTTTTATGCATTGCCACATTTCAAGTCTTTTATTTATGCTCCTCTCATGTTCATGATCTTTTTCTTATGTTATGATTATGCCCACCCCATGATATATATATTTTTTATTTATCCTCTTACTAGGATTATAGCTCACCCCTTTTGATGTATATCCTCAGGTGGCTACATGTACTAAGGATAGAACAAGTTCCAATAAGAATCTAGAGAAAATGAAATTAAATAAATGTTTATGCTAGATGTTATATTAGTTATGTGTGGTCCTAGTTTTCCCAAGACACTAAACCATTGGATCCTCTATGTGTAATACTATTATGTTGTTTATCTTTGAAATTATGTAATAGTAATGTAAGAAAAGGTTGGGTTTCTATATTATTCGACTAGTAGAATATCCATGAAAATGTTTATATGGTAATTGTTATTTATTTTTTACATATTATGTAAATGTTTATGTTTAGAAGGATGTTGTTTTTATTACACATATCGCCTTAAAGGTTTATCGCTTCTACTAAATTATCTACCCTTACTGAGAATCTGATCTCACCCATTTCTTATGTTTTGTTTTCGTAAGATTCCAAGAATTGTATTATGATTGATATATAGGGTTATGATAGGGGAATAATAGCATTCTCAAAGGATTATTTTTGTTTTGTTTTATGTTTGAATGTCCAATGTAACTTTCATGTATGTAATCTATTTTCCATGACGTCTAAACTGATCGGTCCTTTAAGACTTGATTATTTGTAATCATGAAAATGTATTAAAATAATGCACTGACTCCGGGCTTCTGGGGTTGGGGTGTTATAGTTGGTATCAAAAGAAGTTGAGAAAAAACCTTGAAAATGGATTTAGATGAACTCTAATTAAAAAATTACCCTATGATATGCATTAATGACTAGTATAGAGGAACATCGTAGAATTTTGGTAATGTAGAGATTCTCTAAATTTTCCAAGCCATAAATCCCTTTTTGGATACGAGAAGGTAAAGGCGGCTATTCCACAGATGTATTTAGAAGTAGAACCTAAAAACACTGATTTGAGCTAGACTCAAAGTTGAACCTGTGTCTGACTATAGGCCTTGCAGAACTATGGGAAAAACCACTATTTGCGACTGGCTGAGCAACCAGTCAGAAATAACCAATTTTTTCACGGGAATCGGTGCCCTGTCACAAAAAGTTACGTGCGGATTGACGCGGTTTTGGTGCCAAAACCCACGAAAGAATATTTGATATGGGTTGGCACTGCCCTTCACAAATTCCTAGAGGCGGTAAGACCTAGTGGAGATGGGGGTGTCCCCCGTCACAACTAGTTTGACCCATGAAGGGGATTTGCGATGGGTCCTATTGCAGATAACCGGCGATGGTAAAAACATATTTGCGACGAGATCTTGTCCCGTTGCAAAAAGTTTGTAGAAAGGTCAGTTTTTACGACAGGCCTCGTCGCAAATACCCTTTTAACAGATGATGATAATTAATGTGGCTGAAGGTATTTGTGATAGGGACCGTCACAAAAATTACTTTTTGCCATGGTATTACTATTGATAATAGTCTCTTCACAATTAATCTAACATATATATACAGCCCTTAGTTTTTTCTTTACTTTTCCCTAATTTCATGTTCCTTTTCTTCTGTAAACTGTAATTTTAGAGTGAATTTTTTTGAGAGTTAGCTCTTTTTTTACTAATAAGTTGTAAAACCGTCTAAAATTATAAGAGACCAAGTTTAAAGGTATTTATGTTTTATTTAATTTTGAATTTATTTTCTTTCTTTATATTAATTGTATTTATTGTTGATTAGTTGTAATTATGTTAGATTTAAATTGTTTTGTCATCAGTATTTATTTGTAATAATAAAATTAAATTTTTAGTATTAATTCTTAATAATTAGTAATAATTAATAATTATTATTGATAATTAGTAATGTATGTAAATAATTAGTGGTAATTAGTAATTAGTAGCTGTATATTGCAGTAATTAATGGTAATTAACACTAATTAGTAATAATTAGAAAAAATATTAAAAAAATGTCACGACCCGTCCTCGGGACCCGTGTCGTGACTACCCCAAGCCTGCCTTCCATAGGCCAGGGGCTGGCGACTAGCACTAAAGTCGTAAATACCTATATCTGGGAAGGCATTGCCTTTATAAAATGTAAACACACACAATCAGAGTACACAACTGGAAGTAAAGCACTAGTAGTAACTGTATACAAAAGATGTGCTGGAAAGTAAAAGGGGCCGAAAAGTAAAAGGGCCAGAAATACAAGCCCAACAGTAAAGTACAAGGAAAAGACTAAACCGATACAACTAAAAAGAAAAAACAACTGGAAGGTGTCACAAAGATCATGGATCGTCCATCTCGGATCCTACCTGAAGGGTAGGTACAGATGGTATCATTATCACTCCACGTCCGTCCGTCTCCTCTGGGTACCGACTCGTCGTGAGGTCCCCCTCTAGGTATCGTCCAATCCTCGTACACTCAGCCTCGGTCTGCGCTGTCCGTCGTCTGCATCCAACACAATGAGGTGCGGGAAAAGCCTGTGCAGGGGTGAGTATAAAGATACTGAGTAAGGACCCGGAGACCCTCACGGTCTCACAAAATCCAACAAGTATAATCCATAAAAAATGAATCAACGGATAACAATTACTTAGGTATATTCCCATATAGATACCAAAGTTATCTAGTAATCCATCTCAATCATGAGGAAACACAAAGTTCATTGAATCAGCTCAAACCAGGATTATTCATTATCAAAACCATATATGCTGGAGAACTCCTCCTCTGTCAAGAGCAGTGGGCTGGTCATGACACCGAGGTGCTTCTCACTCACCTTAGACTGCTGACGTACTCCTACTATCGAGTACCGCGAGTCTACTACCAAACCGGGAGCTCCGTCCACTGCGGGTCTGCCGCCAAACCGGGAACTCCCCTTATAGCCTCCATAGGTACACCTCATGTTGAGTAAAGTGGGTATGCTGCCAAACCAGGGCGCTCCATCCACTGGGCTAGTCGAATCACTCCGAGTGGAAACAGTCAAGCAGTCGTCAGGTCTATAACTACAAGGTCTTCGCACTCCGTATGCTCATCTCCGGGAGGTTGCGCACCACGAGCCACAAGTCAATACTCCAAGTGTCCCGAGGTCTCACATGGTAGTATCTCAAAGGACTGTCACGTCAAACGGGTCTCAACACAACAGATGACGCGTCAATCGGATGCCCGTTCTGTGAGTTATTAGCATTTTAGTCATGGGGGCCCGGTTGGATTCGTGTACGAACCAACCAGACCATGACTCAACTATAACCCGAACTCCAGTGTGGTATACTCAAAGGGATGGCTATGCTCCAAGAATATCGGCGTCGCTGACGGTTTGTCAATCAGACGTCCGGTGCCAAAGATATGGCCCACGAATTTAATGGGTCAGTCATGGGCCGGGGTCCGGTCCGCCCCGGTCGGTCCGACTCAGCCCGACCCAGTATGGCCCGACCCAGACTGGGTTGACCTGGTTAGACTCACTGGGTCTAACCCCGCCCATTTGGTGGGTCAGCCCGTTATGTTTTGACCTGGTCCGCTGGGCCCGACCTAGGGGACCGTGAGGGTGGTTCGACGCGATAGTTGCCACATAGGCGGTTCGGTGACTCGACCCGAGAGACCGGGCCAGTTCGGTTAGTGACACTGCGGTGGACACCCCGGGTTAGCTCGGAAGGCCGGTGGCCAGGAGGCCAGCGGACAGGCCATGCGGGGCGCGGGCGGGCAGACTGGTCACCGGGCAGGCCCTGGGCGCACCGGGTAGAGCCCGGGGGCACTGGGCTGGCCGGCGGCGGGGAGCGGGGGTGCCGGGCAGCGCGCAAGCGGGGCGCGGTGGCGCTTGGGAGTGCGACGACGGGGCGAGGGGGCGCCGGCGGGGCACGGGGCGCCTGAGAGCGCACCAGCGGGGCACAGGGGTGCCGGGCAGCGCGCCGGCGCGCCGCGGTGGGGTCGGGAAGCCCGCCAGTGCGGCGCGGGGCACCGTGGGGGCATCACATTTCGTGGTGGTTGTGGGTAGCGCAACCCTTGTTCGCCGTCATCATCTTCGTCTCCTCTTTGCCAAGCCGTCATCATCAAACAATAACAAACAAGGGGAGGGTCGGATCGTGTTCATGCGGGCCGAGTCCTCTTCATTATGGTGATAGAAATTGGCGATTCACATACCATATCTTTGTTCGATGAAGAACGAGGTTTATAAACGAATATTAGATAACGAGAAAACTCCCTACCACGTACTTGTCGTTCGTTGACGTTCTCGAATAAAGGGAGGATGTCGACTCGTTGATTGCCGCATCTGTCACGCACTCCCAATTCTCATGCTCATGCGTCAGAAAGGAAGAAGGGTCATCGTCATTGGAAGACGAGTGTTTGGAGGTTCTGTCGTCGTTGGCGACGTTCTTCATGGGCGTCACTTCCCTTTCCTTGCGTCGGTTGAAGAACGATGAAGAAGGAAGAAGACGACATCGTTGTTCTTCGGTGGAGAGAAAGACGTTTTTCATTTTCTTCATGGGGAGAATGAAGTTCTCCCACATTCATCCTCCTCTCCCAAAGGATCCACCAAAAGAAATTATGCCAACCAAAATAACATAAAAGATATCATTTATTATAATGTGGGCATAATGAATTTCAATGGTTAAAATTAATTAATTGAATGAGTTAAATAAATTAACTGGGTGGGTTGGCACCACAAAGAGGTAAGTTCAAGAGTCTTCAATTAAAAGAGGAGGGTCGGCAAAAATTAAAGCAAGGAAGTTTAAAGGTTTCACCACATAAATGGGGTGTTAAAGGGGTTAGATGCTCGATTGGCTCCCACTTTAATTATACATACAAGGGATGTTATGTGTGTGTGTGTGGGGGGGGGGGGGGTTAAAACATTGCTCGCGCATTTAATGAATGTACCTAAAAAAAGTTTGGAAAATTATTATCAGTCACCCTGGACCCGCGTCGGTCGAGGTTAGGCTCTGCCTAAGTGAAACACGCCCCAAGGAACCCAACGAGACTCTCAGATTTTTAATATGACTCACAGTTTAGAAGTTATGATTTTTACAATAAAATAATTGTCACTTAATTATTTAATTTGCAGCCAAAAACTAACTTTTTCTGGTGGTCTGGGCCGGTCAATGTTAGTATCTTCTTAAATAAAGCATGCCCTCACAAGCTTAGCGGTGGTCTCTGATTTTTAATCCGAGCTACCATTTGTGTGTTATAAGCATTTGAAAAATAAAATAATTTATTTAATTATTTTATTTACGGTTATGCCATTTTTGGGATTTTCGACAGGAGGTCTACACCGACAAAACTTAAGTCACGCCTAGGGTAAACCTGCACTCCTGAGCACAATGGTGCCCTCAGAATTCTGATCCGAATAACCGTTTAAGAGTTATTCATCTTCTTTAGGAAAACTGCTTACGCACGTTAATTTAAGCTTAAAAAAAATTCAGAAATTGATTCCGGGCACACCACGACTCGGAATCAAGCGCCGTCAGAAACTACAGACTCGTAAAATTCCCAAGAATTTAAGGAAAAAAATTTCCATGGAATTTCTAGGTCTATACAAAAATACTAACAATTCATAATAAATTGTGTTAATTAATATTAATTAGTAATAAATACTAATAAATACTAATAAATACTAATAATTACTAATAATTGTTAATAAATAGTAATAAATACTAATAATTAGTACTAAATACTAATTATTAGTAATAAAATTACGAATTAAAAAGAATAAATACTAATAAATATTAATAAACACAAATAAATAGGAATAAATACTAATAAAAATTAATAAATACTAATAAATAGTAATAATTAGTAATAAATACAAATAAATTGTAATAATAACAAATAAATATTAATAAACACCAATAAATAGTTATAAATACTAATAAATAGTAATGAATAGTAATAAATACTAATAAATAAAAATAAATATTAATAAATTGTAATAAATAAAAAGAAATAGAAATGAATAGAAATAAATACTAACAAATAGTACTAAATACTAATAAAAAGTAATAAATACAAATAAATACTGATGAATAGTAATAAATAATAATAAATACTAATAATTAGGAATAAATAGTAATAAAAAGTAATAAATACTAATAAATAGAAATAAATAGAAATAAATAGTAATAAATACTAATAAATACAAATAAATAGTAATAAATACCAATAAATAGTAATAAATTCTAATAAATACTAATAAATAACAATAAATAGTAATAATTAGTAATATATAGTAATAAATAGCAATACATAGCAATAAATATTAATATTTATCAATAATTAGTAATAGTTAGTAATAATTAGTAATAATTAGTAATAATTAGTAATAAATAGTAATAATTATTAATAATTAGCCATAAATAGAAATAAATAGTAATAAATAGTAATAATTAGTAATAAATATTAATAAATAGTAATAAATATTAATAAATAGTAACAAATAGTAACACATATTAATAAAGAGTAATACATCGTAATACATGGTAATAAATAGTCATAAATAGTAATAATGTCATGACCCGTCCTTGGGGCCGGTGCCATGACTACCCCAAGCCCACCTTCCATAGGCCAGGGGCTGATGACTAGCACCAAAGGCGTAAATCCCGATAAAAGGGAAGGCATTGCCTAATATAAGTATAAAACACAATAGAGAACGCAAGATGAAGTAAACACTAAGTAAATTGAGTACAAAAGTAAGTGCTGAAAAGTAAATGGGCCAGAATAGAAACCCAAATGAACGTACAATACAACTGAAAAGAACGTACAATAGTAGTAAAGTAAATCAGCAACCACTGAGTCGTCCTCCGACTATCCCACCTGAAGGGTGGGTATAGATGGTCTCCTCAGCTTCTTATGTCTGACCATCCACTCCGTGTATGTCCCACCTAATATTCCACCTCCGGATACCGTCCCGCTCCTCAATCCTCAACCACGATCAGCGTTGACCGTCGTCTGCTACCAACACCACGTAGTGCAGGCATAGCCCATGCAGGGGTGAGTATAAAATACTCAATAGGGACCCCGAGACCACCGAAGGTCTCCCAGAATCCACAAAGGATAAACCAAGAAGGAAAGATACAAACATGAAGTATCAACCAACCCTACTTAGGTATATTCCCATACATATACATAAGTCATCAATTCAAGTTCTACTCCAACTCACGAGCCCAAGTACAACCTAGTCCAAACAGGAAAGCACAACCCAATCCAAACAGGAAAGAAAGTCAATCATATCGATGATATTGACTGAAAGTCAAGACTCAGCACACACATGTATACTACTCACGAAGGTGGATGAAGATGATAGATGTAGCCTTTGAATCAT
Organism: Viscum album; assembly: GCA_963277665.1. Taxonomy (NCBI): domain Eukaryota; kingdom Viridiplantae; phylum Streptophyta; class Magnoliopsida; order Santalales; family Viscaceae; genus Viscum; species Viscum album. The sequence goes on along the minus strand of OY728119.1, from coordinate 1,002,406,940 downwards.
CTTCCCTACCGAACCCACGTAGGATCCAAGTAGAAAAGTCGTCGCTACCGAACCCATGTAGGATCCAAGTATAGTAACCATCACTGCCGAACCCACGTAGGATCCTAGTACAGTCTTCATCGCTGCCGAACCCACGGAGGATCCATGTACTGTCGTCCTCACTGCCAAACCCACACAGAATCCAAGTACAGTGGTCATCGTCGTCGCAGTCGTAGCCAGCTCTAGGGTTCCCGCACATAACACGCTCGATTATGGGAGGGTCCACTCCTTGATCCAAGGGGGTCGATAAATCAGCTGTCACGAAGTTGAGAGTTGATGTATCCCGAAGTTCTATCTAATCAAAAGGAACTGAACGCAATAGACGTCACGTCAATCAGGCGCCCGGTCTAAGAGTTATTGGCTTTTCCGTTCCAGGGGCCCGGTTAGAAATATGTTTGTTTCTAACCCGACTGATATAAAAGTTCATCCAAAACTCACAAAGATTATCGCAAATGGACCTTCTCCTCGAAAGAGTCCCAGTTCCGCAGACGGCACGATGATCGGACGCACGATCCTTAAGTTATTCACATTTAAGTGAATAAAATGGTCTGGCCTGTTAGCCCAGTGGGCCGACGGGTCGGGTTGACCCAGTTTGACGGGTCCGACCCAGTAGGGGTGTCGGACCGGTCTGAAGAATTAAAAAACTCAACCCGAAGGGGCGCGGCCCATCCCGAAGTTGCGTGGCTCGACCCGAAGTGGCATGGCCCGACTCGGCGGGGTGTGGCCTGGCCCGGCGTAGCCCATCCTGGCATGGTCCGGCTGGTCGCGCGCCCAGGCTAGCTCAGCTGGCTGGCTGAGCGGCTCGGCCGAAGCCGAGCGGGCTCCAAGGGGGGGGGGGGGGTCTTCTACACAGGCGGCGCCTCCCTTTCCTAGAATGGCCGGCTAGGCCGGCTGGCCCTCTGGCACACGCAGCCCACACGGCGGGCAACCTCTTCTTTAACACGACAACCTCCTGGCACCGCGGTCCGGATTCACCCGGTCGACCGATGGGCCGGCCGGTTCTTCCGCCAAAGCGGCCCGTGTAGCGGCCCACGGTTCTTTCCACACAACCGTTGCGACGGTGCCAGTTCCCTTCGCCTCGTTCCCGGCACAGCGCGATGACATCGTGATTCCTCCACCATCAATTGTTAATACTAAAATAATAAACAAGAACAATGGAGGGTTGTCGGGCCATGCTCGTTCGTCCCGCACCCTACATGTAAAACGATGGAAATTGGCCATATTCAACAATGATTTCCAACAAGAACGAGGTACGTAAACATCCACATTCATGATTAAAAACCTACCTCGATAATCGACGTCACTCACCGGGCGTCACAGAAGACGGCGTCGCGGGGTGAGGTTCTGTAGACGACGTTGGCGTGCGACCAAGGAGGGAACGACGTATCCACACTAGTTGCGAAGAGAAGAAGGAAAGGAATGTCGTCTCTCTTTATGGTGACGATGTTCTTCGTCGAATAGATGTCGTTTTTCACTGGAGGATGATGTTCTTAGAAAGAGAAACTTCCTTCTCCATTTTACACAAGTTCTCCCACCAATTTCTCCCAACCGAACATGTGCTAAAGTAAACTAATAGTCTAATGCTAATATTTTATTAACAGAAGTAATTTAAATTTCAAAATTAAAATCACATAATCAAATTAATTAAAATGGTTCAATTCATTAAATTAATTGGTTAAAAATTGTTAAAGAGGGTGAGAGGAGAAGGTGAGTGGTCTCACATTTAATTAGAGCTAAAAAAATAAAGAATGGGGGTTTATGAGAGTTATGGGGGGTTTTAAGGGGTTATGGGAGATGAATAGTTTAGGTCACGTGTGGGATACCCCACAAATATCCTCCCATGGGAGGTTATGTGGGTGTGGTCCACCTTCAACTCCCATTGGGAGGAATTAACAACCAACCATAAAAATAAAATTTTTCCACCAATTTTGATTCCGAGCACAAGTTCAAAATATAGAAAAACCTGCTCATTCGTTCACTGAACGTACCCGAGCTAAACATCAGAAAATTATTCCAGGCACACCGGGCCTCAGAATCAGGTGTCATCAGAAACTGCATACTCGAAAAATCTCAAACAATTTAGGAAAAACATTTCCTTGAAATTTCTGGGTCTTTACATTTCTCCCACCTCAGGGATTTACGTTCCCGTAAAGCTACCACAAAAACTAGGGAACCAAATGAGGGTATTGTGTATGCATCTGAGCCTCCCGCTCCCATGTTCTCTCATGAAGGATCCCGTGATGCCACCTGATGCGCACTAGAGGAATCGACCGTCCACATAGGACCCGCTCCTGTCGATCCTCGATCTCCACCGGGACCTCCACAAAAGTCTCCCTGTCATCGATGTCCAGCTCCCCATGATCAATGAGATGTTTCAGGTTGTGCACGTATCTCCTCAGATGCGACACATGGAAGACGTCGTGAACCCGGTGCAACTGAGGTGGAAGAGCAAGGCGATAAGCCAGCTTGCCTATCCTACTGAGAACCTCGAATGGTCTGATGAAGTGCATAGATAACTTACCTCCCCGACCAAATCTCCGTAATCCACATCGAGGTGAGACTCATAAGAAAATGTGGTCTCCATTCTCGAACTATAGTGGTATCCGACTCCTATCAGCATAAGACATATTTCAGCTCTGTGTATTCCTCATCTACTCCTGGATGGTCTGCACCTTCTCCGTCATAGCCTGGACCATCTCTGGTCCCACAAGTGTTGACTCCCCAAGGTCCGTCCAGCAGAGCGGTGATCTGCATGGTCGGCCGTACAATGCCTCGTATGGTGCCATCGTGATGGTGGAGTGGTAGCTGTTGTTGTTAGAAATCTCCACCATGGGTTGGTGATCCTCCCAGCTATGACCAAAGTCAAGGACACATGCACGGAGCTTGTCCTCGAGTGTCTGAATGGTCCTCTCCATCTGGCCATCCGTCTGAGGGTGAAAGCTGGTCCTCGGGCATAGCTGCGTCCCAAAATCCTCCTGCAACCCCTTCCAAAGATGGGAAGTAAAGAGAGCGTCTCGATCAGAGAAGATAGATGATGGAACACCATCAAGCCGTATGATCTTCTAAACGTAGAGGCATCCCAAGCTCTCCACTGGGCCCTGCTCTCTGATAGGTAGGAAGTGGTCCGAATTGGTGAGTGTAAAGGCCCATAAATTTCAAGGAAATTTTTTTTCTTAATTTTCTTTGGAATTTTACAAGAGTGTAGTTTCTGATGGCACTTGATTCCGAGGCCCGGTGTGCCCGGAATCATTTTCCGAAGTTTGGCTCGGGTACGTTCAGTGAACGGATGAGCGAGTTTTTCTAACATTTGAACCGGTGCCCAGAATCGAATTCTGAGGGCACTGATGAAATCGCAGCGCCGGTATTCGCTTAGAAACGCCTCTTCCGGAGTTGCGTTTGCTCGGGTGTGGTTTTTAATTTTCGGTCTTAAAGTTATGAAATAAAATAATTTTGCGACAAATTTATTTTATTTCACTTAAGACACTTGAAGCCACTTGAAAGCCACTTAAACTGAGTTTAAACGAATAGGGTGTTATCCAGAAATATCCTACCCCCTTGGTAGGATATTTGTGAGGTGGGTCCCGCACGAGCCCCGCCGTTTATTTTCGCTAAGTAACGCACCCGCGAAAACCCGTCATTATGAAAGTCAACTGACGTGTTTTCGTAAATTCTTAACAGACCATTTAATTTGGCGGTTTATTTCGTAAATTAAATGAGCAATTTCTTTCATTGAATTAATTCAACGAATTGATGGGTCGTTTCTTACCCGTTTTTGTTTGTTGGAATAATAATAAAATAAGACCAACCTCTCTTTTTTTGGAGGATTACTCGTTGAGACAGAATCCTTGTATCTTCTTTCTCCTTCGTGAAGAACGCGAAGAACGCGAAGAATGCAAAGAACGCCGTCATCCACGGAAATCGACGACGCCCAAATCCGAGATGTTCTTCCCCGCCCCGATCTCCGATCACCAGCCGTTTGAGGTGAGTGATTTCGGGTTTCTTCTAAAAGCTCTTTTTGGTTTAAAACGAAACACAGATTTAATTATTGATAATTTAAATCTGTTGTTCTTGGTCCGTTGTGTTCGCCGACTGAACGCCGGATTCCGCGACGACGCGACACCTTCCCGCGACGATGCGACGATCCCCCTCTTCCGCGACGAGCAATTCCGTGAAGAACGCTCACGCGCGACGACTACGAGGTAGGGATTTTATTTTTGGAATTACCCCTTTTTTTATTCTCATAAATGTTTCTATAAAAAGTTAAAGAACCGAATTTTTGAACAATTTTAAATTTATTAAAATCGTTGTTTCCTGTGTGGAATAAAAATTCTCCCGTTGTTTATATCTAACACGGAGGGTGCGGGACAAACGAACACGGCCTGACGACCCTCTGCCATTCTTCGTTGTTATGCGGATTTGACGGGTGACGATGGAACATGCTGCAACGGAGGTTTGATGATTCGGAAGTGAAGAACGAGTCCCGGGAGGAGCAACGACGCAGACGGAAAGAAAAACGGGCCACCGGAGCGACTCCGGCGGCCGGCGGAAGCCGGCGGCGCCCGGCATGCCGCCGGACGAGACCGCCGCGGCACCGGCCGCGGCGGCGGCGCTCGCGGGACGCGGCTGAAGCCACGTCCGGTGCCAGGGAGACACCCTGCGGGTGTCCCGCAGGGGCGGAAGCTCCCCCCGCGTCACTCGGGACGCGGCTTCAGCCGCGTCCGGTTGTTTGGCCGACACCCCGCGGGTGCCGCGGGGGTGTCACCCGGGGCGGTGGCTCCCCCCGCGTCGGCAACTCGGCTGCTCGGCCGAGCCGGGCCGGGCTAGCCGAGCCAGATCGTTCTGACCGGGTCGGACTGGGTTCGGCCGACCCAGGGGGGTCGGGCCGGGTCGGCCCGGGCCCGGACCCCCCGTCTTCGGACGATTTTCGTTCAAATGGACGTATCCTGAGCTATGGGCCTCCAAACAACCCGCCGTCAATGGAAACGCAATCCTTGGATCGAGACGGTCATTTCGGTATATCACACTGAAGGTTTCGGAATACTTTGAGTTCGACCGGGTTGGTTCATACACGAAACCAACCGGGCCTTCGGAGCAGAAACACTCATATCTTGAGCTACGGATGTCTGATTGACGTGCCGTCAGCTTTGTTGTTTCCCTCTAAGTGAGACAGATCTTTTGGCACACTCCACCTGAGGTTTGGACGCAGGTGGAGTACGGTCGGGTTGGTTTTGCCTTAAAAACCAACCGGGCCCCTAGGACGAGAAAGCCAATAATTCTCAGACCGGGCGTCCGATTGACGTGCCGTCTGCGACGTTGAGTTCCTGTTGACGATACAGAACTTTTGGATACATCAACTTCGTACTTTGTGTCATTTGATGTATCAGCCTCTCTTCTCGTGGAGCAGACCCTCCCGAACGAGCTTGCTGTGTGCGGGAACCCTAGTGCTGGCTGCGACTGCTACTTCGACCGCGACGACAGTTTAGAGATCCTCAGTGGACTGCGGCGACGACCGTGCAGAGATCCTCAGTGGACTGCGCCGACGACTGTGCAGAGATCCTCAGTGGACTGCGACGACTACAACACTCAGCGATCCTACATGGATCAGTGCTACAGGTCCTGTGTGGGCCCGATCCTGTGTGGGTCCGATCCTATGTGGGTCAGTGCTCAGCGGTTCTCTGTGAGCTAGTGCCTACAAGTCCTGTGTGGGCCCGATCCTGTGTGGGTCATTGCGGGGGTTTGTTATCTATCGATCCTTCGTGGGTCCGACGACTTAGATGGATCAGTGATCATCTTTATCGTCATCCGAAGAAGTATACCTATGTGAGCTGAATCTTGTGTTACTCTCCTTTGTGGATTGTGTTGAGCTATCCTGTGTGGATTTACTGTTTACTCTCCTTTGTGGATTGTGTTGAGCTATCCTCTGTGGATTTACTGTTTACTCTCCTTTGTGAATTGTGTTGAGCTATCCTGTGTGGATTTACTGTTTACTCTCCTTTGTGGATTGTGTTGAGCTATCCTGTGTGGGTATACGTTTTGCTTTCCTGTGTGGACTGGGTTGTGCTTGGGCTCGGATGTTGGAGCCGAATGAGAATTGATGACTTAGGTATATGTATGGGCATATACCTAAGCCGTGTCAGATGTTACTTCGTGATTGTATCTTTCCTTAATTGATTATCCTTCTTGGATTTCGGGAGACCTTCGGGGGTCTCGGGTTCCCTACTGAGTAGCTTATACTCACTCCTGCATGGGCTATGCCCACACAACGTTGTGTTGGTTGCAGACGACAGATAGCGCTGATCGTGGTGGAGGCGTGCGGAGCAGGACGGTACCTGGAGGTGGACCACTGGGCGAGACGTACTCGGAGCGGTCAGGTGGACCTGAGGAGCAGTGGAGGCTATCTATACCCACCCTTCAGGTGGGACTTCCAGAGGACGGATCGACGCTGTGACCTTTCCTTTCAGTTGCTGTTTTTCCTTTCAGTTGTACTTTACAGTTGGGCTTGTATTTCCGGCCCCTTTTACTTCCAGCACAGCTTGTACCGTTTATACTTAGTGTTTACTTTTCCGCTTGCTTACTCTATGGTGCTTGTTTACTTTTCAAAGGCAATGCTTTCCCTTTTTGTTGGGATTTACGCCTTAGTGATAGTCACCAGCCCCTGGCCTATGGAAGGCGGGCTTGGGGTAGTCACGACACGGGCCCCGAGGACGGGTCGTGACAATTGGGATCAGAGGCGTTCGGTTCTACCGCAGACTCTGATCTTTCTTCTGTGTGAAGCAATAGTGTTTAGCGTATTTGGTGTGGTTATCAGTCTAGGGAGTCCAGTGTTGGTGCGGCGGCCGATGTATCCGTACACCAGGACCCTGACTTCTGATTTCCGACTTAATGCACGAAAACATTGATTGCATGTGTGTTTCAATTTTTCTTTGTGATTAATTGGGTCAACTCACCAGGTATACTATTCTGACCGTGTCACACTTGTTTCCTTTTCAGGATGGCCCGATGAAAGCAGCCAGATAGGGTTCCGAGAGAAGAGCGCGGCGATAGCCCGCCGAGCGACGAGGCCTTGGTACAAGGCCCATTGACCGTAGAGGAACCGGTGGTACGTTTACCCGCCGAGCCCCCGATGCTTCCGACACTGGCATCTGACGATGCACGACGCCTCGGAGCTCTGCACGAGTTCGAGCACCAGCGACCACCCAGGTTCCGTGGGGAGACTGACCCCCTGGCAGCCGAGGACAGGCTGGAGGCAGTCGTCCGAGTTTTCAGACTAGCGGGGACACCAGCAGACCTCATGGTGATCCTCGCGGCGAGCCTATTGCACGTAGCAGCAGGACAATAGTGGAGCTTGATGCTCCAGGTACACGATTAGTCCACCCTCATCTGGACGTACTTCGAGAGCCTCTTCCGCTCAGAGTTTATACCGGCCACCCTCCGTGCGGTGCGCATTCAGGAGCTTCTTCAGCTGCGGCATGGCAACTTGACGGTCGCCCAGTACGCGGTGAGGTTCACCGATCTTTCTCGCTACTCAACTGACATGGTACGAGACCCCTTCCTTCGGGCCCAGACCTTCAAGCATGGATTTAGACATGAGATCTAGGCATTGCTGATCTCCCTCAACATCCCGACCCAGGCAGGAGTGCTAAAGCGATCCCTTCTGATCAAGAGCTTCCTGGCTGAGTCCACAGTGAGACCTACCATAGTGCGGCAGGTGGCGGAGTCTTCGGCAGTAGGTATCCGATGGATGACTCAGGGTTCCAGGCAGACCAGAACTTCCGAATGACGACCTCAGGACACTGGCTCAGTAGTGTGGGGCACACAGCACGGAGCCAGCCTTCCGAGAGGCAGGCAGCGCTACTCGTGCGGCGGGCAGGGCCACATGGCTCGTGAGTGCCCGACCCGTCATACCGAGGAGCAGCAGACGTTGGAGGGGCCACCTAGGCAGAGGCTGAGGGTCGACCGTGGTGGTCCGCAGGGAGGAGGCGGATGAGGCAGAGGAGCTGGCCAAGTAGCAGGTGGTGGGTGACGCTTTGAGGCTCTGCCACCACCACCACCAGGAGGCCCGCCCCGACCACAGGGAGCTAGCGGGCAGAGATAGGCTCAGCTCCAAGCAGCAAAGGCCTATGACCATGGTGCGCTAGAGATGATTCGAGGTACGATCTGTGTCTATTACACCCTTGCTACAGTTCTTATAGACACGAGAACGAGTCACTCTTTCATAGCCACTGCCCTTGTTCGGAGCTCGGAGATTCCGACAGAGCCGTTGGCTCGATCCTTATGGCTAGAGACTCCTACGGGAGCAGACTCGACGATTACGCACTGGTGCCGGCAGTGTGAGATTACTCTTGGAGGTGAGATCTTCGGCTGGTATCTTCTTGTAGCGGCTTCGAGGCCTTATGATGTCATCTTGGGCATGGATTGGTTTTCTACGGTCCATGCACAGATTGACTACTTTAGGCGCATAGTGCGATGTGTGCGCACCGACGGGAGCAGGTTCATCTTCACCGGAGAGAAGGGAGCCTTAGCAGCACAGGATGGACTCATGCAGAGGAGTGGTCATCCCATCACTCATCAGTTGGATAGCCTCATCCTTGGAGCAGTTGACGTGCGGAGTCCTAGTTTTCATGCAGTGGTGGATCAGTATGCAGACGTCTTCCCCGACGACGTTCCAGGGCTACCTCCTCGCAGATAGGTAGACTATTATATTGATCTATACCCCGGGACAGCCCCGATATCCACTCCAGCATATCTGATGGCCCCCGCCGAGCTTCGAGAGCTACGGGTACAGTTGGAGGACTTGCAGGGCAAAGGGTTCATCCGACCCAGTGTTTCACCCTGGGCTTCGCCGATATTGTTCACCAAGAAGGAGGACGGGAGCTTGCGACTGTGTGTCGATTATCGTCGCCTGAACCAGGTGAAAGTTAGGAACAAGTATCCGCTACCGAGGATTGATGACCTCTTCGATCAACTCAAGGGAGCACGGTGGTTCTCGAAGATAGATCTCAGGTCAGGCTATCATCAGCTCAGAGTTCGAGACGAGGATGTGCAGAAGACGACCTTCAGATGTCGGTATGGCCACTATGAGTTCTTGGTTATTCCTTTCGGAGTATCCAACGCTCCAGCAGTGTTCATGAGCCTCATGAACAGGATCTACCAGCCATACCTCGATCGATTTGTCATGGTCTTCATCGACGACATTTTGGTGTACTCGACCACCGAGGAGGAGAACGCCTACCACTTGCGGGTTGTACTAGACACACTTCGAGAGCACCAGGTTTATGGCAAGATCTCGAAGTACCAGTTCTGGTTACGTGAGGTCCACTTCTTGGGGCACGTCATTTATGAGGCGGGAGTTGCGGTGGATCCCTCGAAGATCGAGGCAGTGCTAGCTTGGGAGCCACCCAGGAGCGTGACGGAGGTGCGGAGTTTCTTGGGCCTAGTCGGATACTATAGGAGATTTGTGCCGGACTTCTTCAGAGTTGCGGCACCACTCTCAGTGTTGACGAAAAAGGGGAAACCCTTTGTGTGGTCAGAAAGATGTCAGCAGAGCTTCCAAGAGCTGAGACAGAGATTGACCAGCGCACCTATCTTGAGGTTGCCTGAGGAGGGAGTTGGATACATAGTCTACTGTGATATATCAGGGACCGGACTCGGGTGTGTCCTGATGCAGGAGAAGGACGTGATTGCCTACGGATCACGTCAGTTGAGGCCACATGAGCAGAACTACGTTACCCATGACCTGGAGTTGGCAGCAGTGGTCTTCGCTCTGAAGACATGGCAACACTATCTGATGGGCGAGCACTTTACAGTCTTTTCTGACCACCAGAGTCTCAGGTACATCTTCTCTCAGAGAGGACCATTCAGACTCTCGAGGACATGCTCCGCGCATGTGTCCTCGACTTTGTTCACATTTGGGAGGACCACCTACCCTTGGTGGAGTTCGCATACAACAACATCCACCACTCCACCATCGGGATGGCACCATACGAGGCGTTGTACGGTAGGCCTTGCAGATCTCCTTTGTGCTGGACAGACCCTCGGGAGTAAGCACTTGTGGGACTAGAGATGGTCCGGGCCATGACAGAGAAGGTCCAGGTCATCCAGGAGTGGATGAGGATAGCACAGAGCCGGCAGAAGTCATATGCTGACAGGAGGCGGAGGCCACTAGAGTTGACAGATGGCGACCACGTCTTCTTGCGGGTCTCACCTCGGCATGGTTTGCAGAGATTTGGCTGAGGTGGAAAGTTGTCTCCATGCTTCATTGAACCGTTCCAGGTCCTCAACAAGGTTGGCGAGGTGGCTTATCACCTGTCTCTACCACCTCAGTTGCACCGGGTGCACGACGTCTTCCACGTATCTCAGCTGAGGAGTTACGTGCACGACCCGACGCACATCATTGACTATGGGGAGATAGACGTGGATGATGGGGAGACTTTTGCAGAGATCCCAGTGGAGATAGAGGATTGACAGGAGAGGGTCCTATGTGGGCGATCGATTACTCTTGTGCGCGTTAGATGGTAGCACGAGAACCTCCAAGAGAGCACATGGGAGCGGGAGGATCAGATGCGTGCTCAATACCCACATTTTCTTCCCTAGTTTATTATGTATCTTTATGGGGACAAAAAGCCCTGAGGTGGGAGTAATGTAAAGACTCTTAAATTTCAAGGAATTTTTTTTCTTAATTTTCTTTGGAATTTTACAAGAGCGCAGTTTCTGACGGCACCTGATTCCGAGGCCCGGTGTGCCCGGAATCATTTTCCGAAGTTTGGTTCCAGTACGTTCAGTGAACTGATGAGCGGGTTTTTCTAAATTTTGAACCAGTGCCCGGAATCGAATTCTGAGGGCACCGATGAAATCGCAACGTCGGTATTCACTTAGAAACACCTCTTCCGGAGTTGCGTTTGCTCGGGTGTGGTTTTTAATTTTCGGGCTTAAAGTTAAGAAATAAAATAATTTTGCGACAACATTATTTTATTTCACTAAAGCCACTTGAAGCCACTTGAAAGCCACATAAACTGAGTTTAAACGGATAGGGTGCTATCCAGAAATATCCTACCCCCTTGGTAGGATATTTGTGAGGTGGGTCCCGCACGAGCCCCACCGTTTCTTTCCGCTAAGTAACGCACCCGCGAAAACCTGTCATTATGAAAGTCAACTAACACGTTTTCTTAAATTCTTAACAGACCATTTAATTGGACGGTTTATTTCGTAAATTAAAAGATCTGTTTCTTTCGTTGAATTAATTCAACGAATTGATGGGTCGTTTCTTACCCATTTTCGTTTGTTGGCATAATAATAAAATAAGACCAACCTCTCTTTTTTTGGAGGATTACTCGTTGAGACAGAATCCTTGTATCTTCTTTCTCCTTCGCGAAAAACGCGAAGAACGCGAAGAACGTGAAGAACGGGAAGAACGCCGTCATCCACAGAAATCGACGACGCCCAAATCCGAGACGTTCTTCCCCACCCGATCTCCGATCACCAACCGTTTGAGGTGAGTGATTTTGGGTTTCTTCTAAAAGCTATTTTTGGTTTAAAACGAAACACAGATTTAATTATTGATAATTTAAATCTATTGTTCTTGGTCCGTTGAGTTCGCCGACTCAACGTTGGATTCCGCGACAATGCTACGCCTTCCCGCGACGACACGATGACCCCCCTCTTCCGCGACGAGCAATTCCGCGAAGAACGCTCACGCGCGATGACTACGAGGTAGGGATTTTATTTTTGGAATTACCCCTTTTTTTATTCCAGTAAATGTTTCTTTAAAAAGTTAAAGAACATGATTTGTGAACAATTTTAAATTTATTAAAATTGTTGTTTCCTGTGTGGAATAAAAATTCTCCTGTTGTTTATATCTAACGCTGAGGGTGCGGGCCAAATGAACACGGCCCGGCGACCCTCCTCCGTTCTTCATTGTTATGCAGATTTGACGGGCGACAACCGAATGTGCCGCAATGGAGGTTTGATGATTCCGCAGTGAAGAACGAGTCCCGGGAGGAGCAACGGCGCAGACGGGAAGAAAAACGGGCCACCGGAGCGACTCCGGCGGCGGCGCCCGGCGTGCCGGCGGACGAGACCGCCGCGGCACTGGCCACGGCGGTGGCGCTCGCGGGACGCGGCTGTAGCCGCGTCCGGCACCAGGGAGACCCCCGCGGGTGTCCCGCGGGTGTCACGCGGGGGCGGCGGCTCCCCCCGCGTCACTCGGGATGCGGCTTCAGCCGCGTCCGGTTGTCTGGCCGACACCCCGGGGGTGTCGCAGCAGTGTCACGCGGGGCGGCGGCTCCCCCCGTGTCGGCCACTCGGCCGCTCGGCCGAGCCGGGCCAGGCTGGCCGAGCCAGACCGGGTCAGGCCGGGCCCGGACCCCCTATCTTTGGATGATTTTCGTTCAAATGGTCGTTTCCTGAGCTACGAGACTCCAAACGACCCTCCGTCAGCGGAAACACGATCGTTGGATCTAGACGGCCGTTTCGGTATATCGCACTCAAGGTTTCGGAATACTTTGATTTCGGCCGGGTTGGATCGTACACGAAACCAACCGAGCCTTAGGAGCGGAAACGCTCATATCTTGAGCTACGGACATCCGATTGACGTGCCGTCAGCTTTGTTGTTTTGCTCTAAGTGAGACGGATCTTTTGGCACACTCCTCCCAAGGTTTGGACGCAGGTGGAGTACTTTCGGGTTGGTTTTTCCTTAAAAACCAACCGGTCCCCTGGGACGAAAAAGCAAATAACTCTCAGACCGGGCATCCGATTGACGCGCTGTCTGCGACGTTGAGTTCCTGTTGACGATACGCAACTTTTGGATACATCAACATCGGACTTTGTGTCAGTTGATGTATCATCCTCTCGGCTCGTGGACTAGACCCTCCCGAATGAGCTTGCTGTCTGCGTGAACCCTACTGCTGGCTACAACGGCAACTTTGACAGCGACGACCATGTAGAGATCCTTAGTGGACTGCGGCGATGACCGTGCAGAGATCCACAGTGGACTGCGACGATGACTGTGCAGAAATCCTCAGTGGACTGCGACGACTATAGCACTCAGCGATCCTACGTGGATTAGTGCTACAGGTCCTGTGTGGGCCCGATCCTGTGTGGGTCCGATCCTGTGTGGGTCAGCGCTCAGCGGTTCTGTGTGAGCCAGCGCCTACAGGTCCTGTGTGGGCCCGATCCTAAGTGGGTCATTGCGGGGGTTAGTTATCTATCGATCCTTCATTGGTCCGACGACTTAGATGGATCAGTGATCATCTTTATCGTCATCCGAAGAAGTATACCTCTGTGAGATGAATCTTGTGTTACTCTCCTTTGTGGATTGTGTTGAGCTATCCTGTGTGGATTTACTGTTTACTCTCCTTTGTGGATTGTGTTGAGCTATCCTGTGTGGATTTACTGTTTACTCTCCTTTGTGGATTGTGTTGAGCTATCCTGTGTGGATTTACTGTTTACTCTCCTTTGTGGATTGTGTTGAGCTATACTGTGTGGGTATACGTTTTGCTTTCCTGTGTGGACTGGGTTGTGCTTGGGCTCGGACGTTGGAGCCGAACAGGAATTGATGACTTAGGTATATGTATGGGCATATACCTAAGCCGTGTCATATGTTACTTCATGATTGTATCTTTCCTTTGTGGATTATCCTTTGTGGATTTCGGGAGACCTTCAGGGGTTTCGGGGTCCCTACTGAGTAGCTTATACTCACCCCTGCACGGGCTATACCCGCACTACGTTGTGTTGGTTGCAGACAACGGACAACGCTGATCGTGGTGGAGGCGGGTGAAGCAGGACGGTACCTGGAGGTGGACCACTGGGCGGGACGTACTCGGAGCGGTCAGGTGGACCCGAGGAGTAGAGGAGTCTATATGTACCCACCCTTCAGGTGGGAATTCCATAGGACGGCTCGACGCTGCGGCTTTTCCTTTCAGTTGTTGTTTTTCCTTTCACTTGTACTTTACAGTTGGGCTTGTATTTCCGGCCCCTTTTACATTCAGCACAGCTTGTACCGTTTATACTTAGTGTTTAATTTTCCTCTTCCTTACTCTGTGGTGCTTGTTTACTTTTCAATGGCAATGCCTTCCCTTTATGTTGGGATTTACGCCTTGGTGCTAGTCACCAGCCCCTGGCCTATGGAAGGCGGGCTTGGGGTAGTCACGACACGGGCCCCGAGGACGGGTCGTGACAGTGAGTCAGTCTACGATCACCCAAATGGAGTCGTGTCCTCTGGACATATGTGGGAGCCCAATCACTAAATCCATGGATATCCCATCCCACTTCCACTCTGGGACCTCTAATGGCTGCACCAAGCCTGTCAGAACATGGTGCTTCGCCCTCACCTGATGGCAGGTGAGGCATCGTGAAATCAACTCTACCACAGCCTTCTTCATACCTGGCCACCAGTGCTATCGTCTGAGATCCTGGTACATATTTGCTACTCCAGGATGTACCGCCAAAAGGGGAAGTGTGAAACTCCCTCAGCACCTCCTCCTGTAATTCAACTAGTACCGTGGTATGTCCCCTGAAGAAGATGACGTGCTCTCCTCCTAACGAAAATCCATCAGGTGCCTTTCCTGTGGATATCTATGCACGTCGCGTCTCACAATCAATATCACCACACTGTGCCTCTCTTACCAGCTAAATTATTGGAGGAGTTAATGTGAGTGACTGTAGGAAGGCTACACCATCGCTATCCACGAAGGATATCTGCAATTTGGCTAGTTACTCCGTCACCTCTACAAGTAGTTAAATTCCCGATCTCCTGCTAAGAGCACCAGCTAACACATTCCCCTTCCCAGGAGTATAAACTATCACAAAGTCATAGTACTGGAGGAACTCAAGCCATTGACACTATCTCAGGTTCAGGTCCATCTGTGAGAAGATGTACCTGAGACTCTGGTGGTCAGAGTAAACTATAATGTGCTCGCCCATCAGATAGTGCCACCACATCTTCAAGGCGAATACCACTACTGATAACTCTAGGTCATGGGTAGCATAGTTCTTCTTGTGCAGCCTCAACTGTCGTGAACCATAAGCGATCACCGCCTGCTCCTGCATCAGGACACACCTGAGTCCGGTCCCTGATGCATCACAGTATACTACGTACCCTACTCCCTCCTCCGTTAACCTCAAGATGGGTGCACTAGTCAATCTCTGTCTCAGCTCATGAATGCTCTTCTGACATATATCTGACCATGGGAAGGGTTTCCCTTTCTTCATCAATGCTGAAAGTGGTACTGCAACTCTGGAGAATTCTAGCACAAATCTCCGGAAATACCTAGCCAGACCTAGGAAACTCCTCACCTCCGTCACACTCCTAGGTGGCACCCAAGAAAGTACTGCCTCGACCTTAGTAGGATGCACAACAACACCCGCCTAAGAGATGATGTGCCCCAAGAAGTGGACCTCTCAAATCCAGAACTGACACTTCGAGAGCTTTCCATAAAGATGGTTCTCTCAGAGTGTGTCTAGTACAACCCGTAAGTGGTAGGCGTTCTCCTCCTCAGTAGTCGAGTAAATTAGTATGTCATCAATGAAGACTATAAAAAATCAACTGAGGTAAGGCTGGATTATCCTGTTCATGAGACTCATGAACACTATTGGAGTGTTGGTTACACCAAAAGGTATAAACAAGAACTCCTAGTGGCCATACCGACGCCTGAAGGCCATCTTTTATGCATCCTCTTCTCGAACTGTGAGCTGATGATAGCCTAACCTGAGGTCTATCTTCCATAACCATCATGCTCCGTTGAGCTGATCAAAGAGGTCTTAAATCATTGGAAGTGGGTACTTATTCTTTACGGTCACTTGATTTAGGCGACGGTAGTCGACACATAGTCGTAAGCTCCCATCCGCCTTCTTGGAGAATAAAATCGGAGAAGCCCAGAGTGAAACACCGGGTCGGATGAATCCCTTGCCTAGAAAGTCCTCCAGTTGTACCTGTATCTCATAAAGCTCAGTAGGAGCCATCCGATATGCTGGAGTAGATATCGAGGCTATCCTAGGGTACAGTTTAATGTAGAAATATACCTCTCTGCGAGGAGGTAGTCCTGGAACATCGTCAGGAAAAACGTCCGCATACGGATCCACCACAACAGGAAAACTCGGACTCCGCACATCAACCACTCCGAGGATGAGACTAGACAACTGATGTGTGATCGGATTCCCTCCCCTCTACATAAGTCCATCCTGTGCTGCAAAGGCTTACTTCTCGCCAGTGAAGGTGAACCTATGCCCATATGTGCGGACACACCGCATTTTGCACCTAATACAATCGATCTGAGCATGGACTGTAGATAACCAATCCATGCCCAAGATGACGTCGTAAGGCCTCATAACCGCTACAAGAAGACCCCAACCGAAGCTCTTGCCTCCTAGAGTAAGATCACAGTGCCGACACCAGTGTGTAATCGTCGAGTCTGCTCCCGTAGGAGTCTCTAGCCGTAAGGATCGATCCAACAGCTCCGTCAGAATCTCCGAGCTCCGAACAAGGGCAACGACAATAAAATAATGACTCGCTCATGTGTCTATAAGAACTATAGCAAGGGTGGAGTAGACAAAAATAGTACCTTGAATCATCCGAGGTGTGTCGTGGCCATTGGCCTCGACTTCCTGAAGCTGAGCCTGCCTCTGTCCACCAGCTCCCTGTGGTTGGGGTGGACCTCCTGGTGGTGGTGGTGGTGGTAGAACCTCAAAGCGTCGCCCACCACCCACTCCTTGGCCAGCTCCTCTTCCTTGTCCGCATGCTCCCTGTGGACCACCACGGTCAAACCTCTGCTTCTGCCTATGTGGTCCCTTAACCATCTGATGCTCCTCTGCATGGTGGGTCGAGCTGTGATGAGCCATGTGGCCCTGCCCACCACATACATAGCACTACCTACCTCTCGTATGACTAGCTCGGCAGCGTGTGCCATGCACCTCCGAACTAGTATCCCGGGGTCGCCCACATGATGGCCTGGTCCGCTTCGACCATTGAGACATCTGTCTACTGTTGTCTGCAGAAGACTCCGCTATGTGTCGCCCTGCGGTTGGCCTCGCTGCTGGCGTAGGCTCAGCAAGGAAGCTCTCCATAAGAAGGGCACGCTCCAGTACTCCTTCCTGCGTCAGAATGCTAAGGGAGACCATCAAAGCCCTGATCTCATGCCTCAGTCCCTGCTCAAAGGTCTGGGCTTGGAAGAATGGGTCTCGTAGCATGTCTGTTGAGTAGTGCGAGTGGTCGGTAAACCTAGCCTAGTACTGGGCTACTGTCATGCTGCCCTGCTGTAGCTATAGTAACTCCTGGATGTGCATCGCACAGAGGGTGGCTAGAACGAACTCCGAGCGGAAGAGGCTCTTGAAGTCCGTCCAAAGTAGAGATGCCTGGACGTGCACTTGGAGAATCTGGCTCCACCATCTACCTTCTGCTGCGTGCAAGAGACTCACAACAAGGATCACCATAAGATCTGATGGTGTCCCTACCAATCTGAAAACTCGGACAATAGCCGCCAGCCAATCCTTGGCTACCTGAGGGTCTGTCTATCCATGGAACATGGGCGGCCTCTATCGCTGAAACTCATGCAGCGCATTTAGGCAGAGTGCACTCTCCTCTGCTGGGGCTGGTGGTATCAGTGGCCCAGCAGGTAGTGGTACCGCTGGTGCCTCCGCTGTAATGGGGCCATGTACCGAGGCCTCGTCACTCGGTGGGATGCCATATCACACAAAGCTTAAAACCCTAGATTGATGCCATTGTGGGGTCATTCAAAAAAGAAACAGCTGCGCCACTATTAATACAACATACCTGGTGAGCTGACACAATGTAATCACAATGAAAACTTTTGAAACACACATTCAATCAGTGTTTTCAAGCACTGAGTCGGAAATCAGAAGTCAGGGTCCTGGTGTAAGGATACGTCGACCTCCGCACCAACACCGGACTCACTAGAATGATAACCACACTCAATACCCTTAACACAATTTCTTCATAGGATGAAATTTTCAGAGTCCAATGTTCTGCGGTAGAACCGACCTCTCTGATTCCAATTTGTCATGACCCGTCCTCAGGGCCCATGCCGTGACTACCCCAAGCCCGCCTTCCATAGGCCAGGGGCTGGCGACTAGCACCAAAGGTGTAAATCCCGATAAAATGAAAGGAATTGCCTTTATATAAGTATCAAGACAATAGAGAATGCAAGCTAAAGTAATCACTAAGTAAACTGTGTACAAAAGTAAGTGCTGAAAAGTAAATGGGCCAAAATACAAACCCAACTGAAAGTACATTACAACTGAAAAGAAAGTATATCAGCAGTAAAGTAAATTAGCAACCACTGAGTTGTCCTCCGTCTATCCCACCGGAAAGGTGGGTACAGATGGTCTCTTTAGCTCCTCAGATCCGACCATCCGTTCCATGTACGTCCCGCTTGATAGTAAACCTCTAGATACCGTCCCTCTCCTCAAGGATCAACCACAATCAGTGCTGTCTGTCGTCTGCAACCAACACCATGTAGTACCGGCATAGCCCATGAAGGGGTGAGTATATAATACTCGGTAGGGTCCCCGAGACCCCCAAATGTCTCCCAGAATCCAAAAAGGATAAACCACAAAGGAAAGATACAAAAACGAAGTATCAAACAACTCTACAGAGGAATATGCCCATAAATATACCTAAGTCATCAATTCTAGTTCGACTCCAACTCACGATTCCAACTACAACCCAGTCCACACCGGAAAGCACAACCCAATCCACATAGGAAAGAAAGTCAATCATATCGATGATATTGATTGAAAGTCAAGACATAGATCACATAGGTATACTAATCACGATGGGGGATGGAGATGATAGATGTTGCCTCTAAATCATCTTCCCTGCCGAACCCACGTAGGATCCAAGTACAGAAGTCGTCACTGCCGAACCCACGTAGGATCCAAGTACAGTAACCATCAATGATGAACCCACATAGGATCCTAGTACAGTCATTATCGCTGCCGAACCCACAGAGGATCCAAGTATAGTCGTCTTTGTTGTCGAACCCACGTAGGATCTAAGTACAGTCGCCATCGTCGTCACAGTCACTGCCATCTCTAGGATTCCCGCACACAACACGCTCGATTCCGGGAGGGTCCTCTCCTCGATCCAAGGGGGGTCGATACATCAACTGCTATGAAGTACAGAGTTGATGTATCCCGAAGTTCCGTCTCATCAAAAGGAACTCAACGCAATAGATGAAGCATCAATCGGACGCCCAGTCTGAGAGATATTGGCTTTTCAATTCCAGGGGCCCGGTTAGAAATACGCTCGTTTCTAACCTGGATGATATCCAAGTTCATACGAAACTCACATAGAGTATCTTAAATGGACTGTCTCATCGAAAGAGTCCCAGTGGCACAGAAGGTGCATTGATCGGACGCGCTGTCCTTATGTTATTCACGTTTAAGTGAATAACAGGACCCTGCATATTAGCCCAGTGGGCCGACGGGTCGGGTTGACCCAGTTTGACAGGTCCAACCCAGTAGGGGTGTCAGACCGGTCCGAAGAATTACAAAACTCGGCCCGAAGGGGTGCGACCCATCCCGATGTGGCGCGGCCCAACCCGAAGTGGTGCGGCCCGGCCAGGCCCGGCGCGGCCTGGCCCGGAGCAGCTCAGCCCAGCCCGACTCAACCCGGCCTTGCGTGGCCCGGCTGGCTCGGCCGAAGCCATACGAGCTCCAAGGTGGGGGGGGGGGTGCGGCCCCCCTGTCTTATACACCGGCGGCACCAGGCAGCACTGCCCTTTCCCAAACCGGCCTGCTAGGTCGGCCGGCCCTCTGGTGCACGCGGCCCGCACGGGGGGCCGCGACTTCTTTACAGCGACGCTCTCCTGGTGCCGCGGTCTGGCTCCTCCCGGCCGGCCGACAGGCCGTGCTGTTCTCTAGGGAGGCGCCCTCCTGGCGCCGTGGCTGCTCTTCGCTCGGCCGACCGATGGGTCGGCCGGTTCTTCCTCCGAAGCGGCCCGTGTAGCGGGCCGCAGTTCTTTCCGCACAACCAGTGTGACAGCGCCAGTTCCTTTAACCTCATTCCCGGAACGGCGCGACGATGTCGTGCTTCCTCCTCCATCAATTGTTAATACTAAAATAATAAAAGAGAACAACGGAGGGTTGTCGAGCCGTGTTCATTCGGCCAGCACCCTCCACGTAAAACGATAGAAATCGGCCATATTCAACAACGATTTCAAAAAAGAATGGGGTACGTAAACATCAACATTCAAGATTAAACCCCTACCTCGACAATCGATGTCGTTCGACAGGTGTCGCGGAAGACGGCGTTGCGGGGTGAGGTTCTGTAGACGACGTTGGCATGCGACCAAGGGGGGGACAACGTCTCCACACTAGTTGCGAAGAGAAGAAGGAAAGGCATGTCGTCACTCTTTGTGGTGACGAAATTCTTCGTCAAAGAGATGATGTTATTTGCGGGAGGATGATGTTCTTCGAAAGAGAAACTTCCTTCACCTTTTTACACAAGTGCTCCCACCAATTTCTCCCAACCCAACATGTTCTAAAGTAAAATAATAGTCTAATGCTATTATTTTATTAACACAAGAAATTTAATTTTCAAAATTCAAAACACTTAAAAAAATTAATTAAAGTAGTTGAATTCATTAAATTAATGGGTTGGAAAATGTTAAAGAGGGTGAGAGGAGAAGGTGAGTGGTCTCACATTTAAGGGGAGTTAACAGAATAAAGAATTGGGGTTTATGAGAGTTATGAGGGGTTTTAAGGGGTTATGAGAGATGAATAGTTTAGGTCATGTGTGGGATCCACCCCAAAAATATTCTCCCATGGAAGGTTATGTGGGTGTGGGCCCACCTTAAACTCCCCTTGGGAGGAATTAACCACCAACCATAAAAATAAAATTGTGCCACCAATTTTATTTATTTTAAACTATTTTCCAAAAATTATTTCTCAACCCGCTTAAAACACAACTGCGGTAAAGGTCACCTTAAGAAATTACCAGCACCACGAGTTCATCGGTGCCCTCAGATTTTGATTCCAATCACCGGTTCAAAAAGATAGAAAAACCTGCTCGTTCGTTCACTGAACATACCCGAGCTAAACATCAGAAAATTATTCCGGGCACACCGGGCCTCGGAATCAGGTGCCTTCAAAAACTGTGTACTCGTAAAATCCTAAAGAATTTAAGAAAAAATTTTCCTTGAAATTTATGGGCCTTTACAAATAAATAGTAATATATAGTAAAAAATAGTAAAAAATAGTAAAAAATAGTAAAAATTAATAATAATTAGTAATAATTAATAATAATTAGTAATTATTAGCAATAATTAGTAATAATTAGTAATAATTAGTAATAATAACTAATAAATACTAATAAATAGTAATTATTAGTAATAATTAGTAATAACTAGTAATAACTAGTAATAAATACATATTAATAATAATAAATACTAACAAATAATAATAAATACTAATAAATACTAATAAATATTAATAAATAGTAATAAATAGTAATAAATAGTTATAAATAGTAACATATAGTAATAAATAGAAACAAATATAAATAAATACTAATAAATTCTAATAAATAGAAATAAATACTAATAAATGCTAATAAATACTAATAAATACTAATAAATACTAACAAATACTAAGAAATAGTAACTAATACTACTAAATAGTAGTAAATACTAATAAATAGTAATAAACAATAATAAATAGTAATATGTAGTAACAAATAGTAATAAATTGTAATAAATACTAATAAATCCTAATAAATAAAAATAAATACAAATAAATACTAATAATTAGTAATAATTAGTAATATATAGTAATAAATAGTAATAATTAGTAAATTTTTTTAATAATTAGTAATAAATAGTAATAAATAGTTTTAAATAGTATGAAATAATAACAAATAGTAATAAATACAAATAAATAGCCATAATTTTCAATAAATAGCAATAAATAACAATAAATACAAATAATTAGAAATAAATAGTAATTAGCTGTAATGAATAGAAATAAATATCAATAAATACTAATAATTAGTAATTAATTACAATTAATTGCAATAAATAGAAATAAATAGCAACAAATAGCAATAAATAGAAATAAATTTCAATAAATAGCAATAAATACCAATAAATTGAAATATTTAGCAATATTTAGCAGTAATTAGAAATAATTAGCAATAATTAAAAATTAATTGAAATAATTAGTAGTTAATTGTAATAAATTACAATTAATTGCAAAAATTAGCAATTAATTTCCATTATTAGAATTAATTAGCAATAATTAGAAATAATTAGCATTAATTAAAAATAATTTGAAATAATTTGCAATAATTACCAATAATTAGCAATAATTACCAATAATTAGAAATAATTAGCAACAATTAGAAATTATTTGCAATAATTAAGAATAATTAGAAATAAATATCAATAATTAGAAATAATTAGCAATAAATAGAAAAAATTAGCTAAAATTAACAATAAAATCAATTGTAATAAATAGTAAAAATTGAAATAACATTGCACAATTTTCAGTGGATTGCCAACACTCCTTTTACTCGATGAATCTTCTCCTTTCTACTCTCATAGTCTCAAAACATTATAAAAAGTATGGTTCTCTGTATGGATATCCAATCTCATATGCACAAGTTTGAATAATCATTCGTAGTACCACATTTTTTCAAAATGTTTTCAGGCGGTGAAAGTTGTTAGAAGAAGATTCATCGACCAAAAGGGGGATCTTTTGTCCGACAGCTCATTTACTTGCATCTTTTTCACACTAAAACCAAAAAGTTGAATCTTCATAGATGTACACTTATGCATTCTCATATGCATGAGAATTAATAAGAGTACATCTGAGTAGATTCTTTGTTGTGCTTTTAGTGTGAGAAAGTTTCTAGTAAATGAGTCATCAGACAAAAGAGTATCCGTCAATCCACAGAAAATTATATCGCCCGTAATTAATGGTAATTATTAAGAATTAGTTTTAATTATTTATCTTTTTCTTTTGATAGTGTTTTTATAATTTCAAATTAGTCAAAAAGTGTAATGATTTTACAATTTGTAGAAAAATATAGAACATGGAAGTCGACAACAGTCATTATTTGATGATCGTGCATGGATTAATCATTGTAGAAATACAAATGGTTCTAGTTTAAATCCTGTATATATTGAGGGTATTGATGTTTCCTTATAATTTACATCATCATAACCAGAATTTATTTTAGAAGGCACAATTAAGTGTCCTTGTAAAAAATGTGCTCTAAAACTGTTTGACACATTTGACAAGGTTGGGGGACATATCTTATGATTTGGTTATCAACTAGATTGTGTTTTTTGGTATCTAAATGGTGAATGCAATTCCTGAAAATATACTAATAACGTTACTACTGATCCACCACAGTGTCAAAATTTAATACATGATGTTGCAGGTCCATCAGTTCAGCAAAATGAATGTGAGGATGCTGTTGATTTCACTCATGAGTTGGCTCTATCCAATTTTTTTACATTGTTGATGACTTCTGAGGATGAATTTTATTTTTGTTTCAAGATAAGAATATTAGAGGCATTTAAAAAATTTATGGCTATTAAATCAGATAATTCAATGTCAAACAACTATTTTGATCATATATTTTTCATTGTTTAAAACATAGTTACCTAAAGGAAACGTGTTGCCTACAAATTACTATGAGAATAAGAGGCTGGTACGTAATATGGGCCTTAATTATCAAAATATTCATGCATGTGAAAATGATTTCATTTTATATTCTTTGGAAAATGAGTCATTGTATAGTTGTCCTATTTGTGGACAATTGAGGTATAGAGAAGCTTAACTAGGGAAGTATGGATTAATTCCTATGTGAAAATTGAGATATTTTCCCCCTTTCTCCCAGGTTGCAGTGTTTTTTTATATCTCAAAAAACATCATCAATGATGTCATCGAACAAATCCAATATTTCAACAGTTAAATGCTAGAATCATCCATTTGATTGTGATTCAGGGAAACATATTGACGGATTGCATGCGTCTTTTGCATTAGAAGCCTAAAATGTTTGATTGGGTATTTCTACAGAGAGTTTCTATCCATTTGGTTTTTATGGTAGTCTGTATTCATGTTGGACTATCTTTATAACTCCTTACAATTTACCTCCATGGATGTTGATGAAGGATCCCTCTATCTTTTTAACCTTATTAATTAAAGGACAACCAAAAAAGAATATAGATGTTTATTTGAAACCATTAATTGATGAGTTAAATTCATTTTGGAGTATTGGTGTTATTACATATGATGTTTCCATGAAAAAAAATTCATATTAAAATTTACATTGATGTGGATGATTAGTGACTTCCTGGCATAAGTGTGTTATCTTTCCGGAGTACACATGTCCTGAAATCATGTACTTACCATATGAAAGACAACAAAGCCTATATTCTTGTCTATTGAAAAACAATTCTTTCTATTTTGACTATCTCCGATGATTTTTTCCAACCGATCATTTTTTTGGAGGAACTAATATCATTTCAGAAAAGGAAATATTCAAATAGAAGAACCTCAAAAAATAATATCTGTTATAGAGTTAATTTCAGTCGTATTTTCATTACTTCTTTTCGCATTTGGGCCATCAGTAAACCAACATGAAATTCATGGATTTGGGAAAGAGAATAATTGGATAAATCAGAGAATTTTTTGCGATGTTCTTTATTGGTCTGATTTTTTGGTCTACCATATGTTGGATGCCATGCATATTGAGAAGAACTTTTTTGATAATTTATTCCATACATTTTTGGATTGACCGGTAAGAACAATGAAAATGTAAAGGCACGATTATATGTTGCCCAAATTTGCAGATGACTGAAACATGAAATATTTCAAAATGTTAGATATCAGAGGTTAATGAAGGAAAAAGTAGTTTATACACTGTCCAAAGAGATTCAATTATTTTTTTTAGTGGATTTCAAAATTGAGACTTCAGATGGCTATGCATCCAATTTGGGCAGATATTTTAAGAATGGTCATATTAATGGATTAAAAATTCTGGATTTTCATGTTATAATGGAATGATTTATGCAAATTAGATTCAGAGTTTTGTTGAATTCTATGATTTAGGATTCAATAACAGATATATCATATTTTTTTTGAGACATTTGTGCAGCCACAATAGACTATTATGCACTAAGTAAACTAGAAGAAGATGTTGTTTTCATTATGTTTAAACTGAAAAAATCTTTCCACTGGCTTTCTTGGACTCAATGGAACATATGATATTACAATTTCCACATAAATCTAAATGTGGAGTTCAATTATAGTTTCTATGAATGTACATATTCGAAAACTGCATAGAGAAATTAAAGAAAAAAGTACATAACAAAGAATCAGTTGAAGGATCAATTGCTAAAGCTTATTTGGAAAAAGAATTGTTTTTTTCTGCTCTCATTATTTTGAATCTGAATATCCCTGAAAACAAAAATTCATAGGACAGAAATAGGGGAACACAGATGATGAAATGGAAAATCAATTATCGGTTTTTAATCATCCAGGGCATGGCTTCAGTGGACTTCATGAATGATGGATTTCTGATGATGAACATCATAGAGATAAGAAATATATTCTTCTCAACTGTGAAGAAATGACATCATTTTTACTATGAGTTCTTCTATCACTTATTCTATAATTTATGTTACACCAAGTAAAAATATATTATTTTGAGGTTATATGAAAAGTATAACAAGAAACAGCTTCCACAAATTACAATAGTTTCTCTTGAAGAACGATGACAGAAATTTTTTTCTCAATGGTTTAAAAAACTGGTAACATAAATTATTGATGGTTTAACATATCAATTCAGTTTATTATTTATTATATTGATATTTGTTTAACAAATTTTCAGGTGTCTCAACATGCTGATAAAATTGATAAGTGGCTGTGTATATTGAGTAACGCACCATGCAATATGGATAAATTATACACTGCATATGGGGTTAATGGTTTTTGATTTCATACAAGTGTATATGGGGAATCAAAAAAAACAATGAATAGTGAAGTTTTCTTGAGATAATTGCATCATCGTGAAACTAATGTTGACTTTTACGGCATGATGGATGAAATTATTGAACTATTTTATCTAGGGAAAAATTACATAACAATGTTTAAATATCAGTGGTTAGATAATGTAAGAGGCTTGCATGTTCATCCGATTCATGCAATCATCAATATTAAATATAAATGACTTCTTGCTGTAAATGAAACATTTTTATTAGATCAATATTCACATAAAATATATTAATCAATGTACAATGCCACTTCTAGAGACATGAGTGATTGGTGGAGCATAATGAAAATGAAATATCAAGAAAAATTGTCTATTGAAATTAAATGTTGTTATGATGAAGTACAAGGAATCGAAATTTTTCAAGAGACTACTCAAAATCCATACCTTTCAAAAAGAGACATTAATATCGATGATGGAACCCCATAATTAAGGGTCGATGGGGATGATGATGTTAGTGATGTTACAAATGAATTTGAAATGGTAAGAGATGATGAAACTAAAACTCATATTGATACTAATTATGCCAATGATGAATATAAAGACATTGACATAGTCAGATATGTAGATGATGATGAAGGTGAACATTGACACAGTTAAATGCTAGTTATAATCATAACTAATATATATCGATATGTAATAGTTATTTTCTACTATATGCTAACAACAATTATTTTGTATCTCAGATGGACCTTGATCTACGTCGTGAGTTGGTGGAGGCTATGCTAACTTTATATTTGAAGGATTTGGGAATATCTGAATCACATTCTACTGGCGGATCGTATGGTACATGGAGGGGGTGCGATCTTGTGCAACTTATAATTCTTGACCCTATCCCCAAGTGGAATCCACATCTTGGTTTCAATCCAAGCACTTAGAGGTATGATAACCTGTGTGTTTTAGTTAACATTAATTAATTTATTTATATACTAATGGTTTGATTATTTGTTTTTTTTTCAGTTTTTCTCATGTAGCTGTTGGACATGGAAGTGCTCTCTTGAACAATTATTTTTCTCATCCATGGATCACATGGGAACCATTTCCTGTTGATGTGCAGCATGGAATGTTCAATCATTGGCTGGTACATAAATAAATAATATTTATTTAGAAATTTATTTCATTAATAAATTGATATTATAAATTATTTGAAGGGTATATTGTATCACATTAACGATAGAATGTGTGGCGTTATCCATGAGGCATGGGAGATGTCTCTGCGTGAGAATTTCTGTCCATTTTTGCACAATTAGAGAAGGACAATCATTAAGAAAGGAGGAGTGAAAAAATTTGATGAGTCATGTAGAGACCACTTACTAGAGTACATTTTATCTCATGTGTGGGAAGGATTATGTTCACACTAGTTGTGTAGTGGATTTCAGAGGAGATCTTCATTGGTCCTCTAGAACTGTGGGAGATAGGAGGTGACACATCGATCTGGTAGCCGTACATTCAGTATGCATTGAGAGCATCTAGGTTTTATATTTTTAAAATATTTCATATAACATTACATATAAACTATTTATTTGATTTTTATATAGGCAGTCAAGCATCACGATATTATAGAGTACGATGTTTACTAGAGGATGTATAGTGATCTAGCCACTGAAGAGATTAAAGGTGATCGTGAGCATTAGATTGTGGTCAGTATTATATCTTTTTCACTTTGAAAATTAACTGTATATAATATGTTTACTATTTTAATTTCAAATTGAAATTGAAAGTGTCATATGGGGTCGCGACCTCTTAGAAACGGGCTGAGAGTGAGGCCGATATGGATGATCAGACTAGTGACCACCATTTCGATGAGGCAACATGGATGCAGGGACCTAGTATGCCATAGAGAGGGGACGAGTAGTTGGTAGCAACTCTCATCTGACTCATAGGACATGTTATGGTACTGCCGCGATGTCGTTGTCTAGCTCGAGAGGAGATCTTTGAGAAGAATCATCTTCTAGCTCACAGTATCAGGAACAGTTGCGATCTCAAAATGAGCTTATAGAGATTTTATAAAAGCAACAAGAAGGGATGTGTCAGTAGATGCAGCCACAACATCACGAGGAGGACAAGCATCGATGGCAGTAGTAACATCATGATCAGATGAATTACATGCAACTTCTGACTCATAGTTTAGGGATGGAGTTTCCTCCACCATCACATCCAACTCCTCCAGCTCCCCCAGAAGTCTATCACCCAGAGTGAATTTTTTGTTCTGTTAAAAACATTTGAATTGAACTTTGGTCATAATATGAACTATTTACAGTTTTTGTCATTTATATTTATGCAAATATTGCATAATATTTTTTTTTAATTTCAAAATTTTAATATTTTAATATTTATTATTAGTATTATATTTTTTTATTTTTTTATTTTACCAATGATAATAATATTTTATGATTTTTTTATAAATTTTTTCTGAATATTGATAATTTTAATTTTTTTCTAAATTTTAATAATAATAATAATATTTTTTCATTAATCATAATTTTATTATTTTTTTATTATATTAAGTATTTGAAAATATTGAAATTTTTTATATTTCTTATTTTTTTTTTATTTTAATAATATTAATATTAATATTAGTTTTATTTTATTAAGTACATTCGACATGGAATTTTGTGATTGGGGGCACATCACAGATAAATTATGTATATTTTTTAAAAGTTTTTTGCGACATGATTATTTGCCATCACTATAAATTTTTTGCAATGGTCCCGTCATAAAAGGTTTATAACATATAAGCTATATGAAATGGGTGAGTATCCCATCTCAAATAATTTTTGCGACGGCCCCTTCGCTAAACGTTCTTGTATATATAATGTATTTAATCAGAATTCTATTCACGAAGAGCCCACTTCCTGTTGTAATTAAATTTTTTTGTGACTGGACCATTATAATAAATAATAGTTACGAAGCCATTTTTGTTCCATGGGATATTTTCGATGGGCCCTCATCACAAAATGGTTTTTGCGACGAGATCCTATCGCAAATAGCCCGTCACAAATTGAATAGTTTCTAGTAGTGCTGCACTCTTAGTTATGACACACTTGGGAGATATGCTTAGGATAATTTCTATTTTCCTTACAAAACATTATAAAGGATTTATAAGTAAATATGACAGTAAAGAAATAATTTTAATGATTAAGAGACTAGATGTGTGAAATTAATCAATTAATGTAGAGAATTTTTTTAGTTTTTTGGTTTCTACAATATGATATGATTTAACCTAGTGTTTTTCATCATTTAGAAATGGAGCCCAGTATATAGAATGAGAAATCTAGATATACACCAGTTCG
This sequence comes from Viscum album, assembly GCA_963277665.1. Classification (NCBI taxonomy): domain Eukaryota; kingdom Viridiplantae; phylum Streptophyta; class Magnoliopsida; order Santalales; family Viscaceae; genus Viscum; species Viscum album. The sequence continues at coordinate 1,002,377,597 of OY728119.1, read as the reverse complement.
AAAGAGTAAGAAGGATAATATCATTCATAGTCTCACACCAACATTTTGATGAGAAATATCCTCCTATGTATTCTCATCATATGAGGAAATAATATCACGTGTTAATAAGATATTTAAAGAATTTTCTAAGTCCCATGAATTTGAAGGGAAGCCAGAGAAGAAGAGGATGGGAAATAGAAATATGGATAAAGGGAAGAAGAGATATATGGTTTTTCCCATATGTGATAACTGTGGAAAGAATCACACAGGTAATTAATTCAAAGGACTGGGTGTTTATTATTAGTATGGAGAAAAAGGGTTATTAGGAAAAAGAACGCAAAGCTAACAAATAAAATACTAATATTCAGTGTTTCAACTATAGTTAAATGGGTAAATAGACAAATAAATGTTCTAAGCATCAAGGAAATATAGAACAAAATAATCAAAGGGCTAGAGATCAATCATAAGATGTTACTCTGGTCAACGTGGAATAATTAATGTATTTGTGTTTATGGATTGATGAATTATTTAATTTGAGTGTTGTATCAATGATGTATTTTTTATATGAATTATAGAAAAAAATAAGGATTGTACTACAGTACTATTTAATTAAGTATTTGAGATTGTGTGGTACCGAGAAAAGTGACTCATTAGCAGGTTAGTTTTTTTGTAAAATATATGGTTGAGGAAAAGATAAACCTTAAAATATTCCTGTGGCAGAGGTAATGATTTTGGAATAAGATATAATTGAGTTGGATAATGTATATTGGATATTATTTATTACCATGGAACTAGTTGTTAGTTTTTTATGACATCATTGTTGGAGATAACATCATTATTGGATTTATAGAGTATATGCAGTATTCAATGTTTTACAGAAGAAATAAGGAAGTACATACCTATTAAAATATGGTTTTCTGATAATTCAGTTTATTACCATGTCTTATGAGAATACACAATGAATGTATTCAAATGTATTTTATGTGACCTTCCTTATTAATTTTGGAATGTGAGTTTGGGAAAAAGTATTTTGGATAAGTATAAAGGTTGGAATGGATTTTGTTGGACACTGAATACCATTTTCTAAGGTTAAAACTCTTCTGAATATTATTTTTGGATTTTTATAAAAAGTAAAACCCGGAGATCAGGCGACAACCCATAGTATCCAAAAAGGCCGCGAGACTTGAACCTACAACGGAAGGGAGACACAAGTGAAACATCTACCAATGGCCTACTGATGTCCTTTTTTGTATAATTTAGTTTTTAAAGGTCTGATAGATGAATTATAAATTCATTTTTTTGAAATCATATACAATTAGGTTAAATATAATATTTTTGAGTATTATTATCCTTTGGTGAGAAAGATGAGTTTGTGGTGGAAATTAGTTAAAGGATGGGACTCTACTTGTTTTGTATTCTTTTTTTCTTAAACATTAGGGAAAATATCTTAAAATCAAATTTTTTTTATCCTAATACCATTTGTTTTGTTGAACCGATGATATTTTAAATCAACATCATAGATTTATGGATTTGAGGCCCTCCATTTCCATTTATTGTTCAATTGTTTTTTATTAACGAGCTTAATCGCTCCGTATAAATATTTACATTTTCCGTCCAATAATGTGTCTATGATTTCCACCAATTTCCTTCAATTCAAAATCTGAATTTGGTGGTGACTTTATCATTTCCCTTTCCCTCATAGAAAGGCTAAATTTTGTTAACCCTATTTCCAATGTGGGTTTTCCACAAAGGTATTTTCCATTTACAACATTTTATTTTAGAAGATCAATTTCACATTGTGAGGACACAATTTATTAAATAAGGGGAGAATGAAACAACCCAAGATTTCATTGTACGTTATCTCTTTAAAGTAATTTAGTAGCTTGCACTAAACAAAACACCAAGTTCATGCGCATCACGACCTATCAAACTAGAGGTTTAAAATGTAGTTATGAATTATATTAACCAAATTTTATATTTTACATATATTATATATAATTTTAACATTCATCTTTTGTGTTTCTTAGATATAATATAATGAAAAATAAAATTTTTCAAATAAAAGAAGTATTTTTCAAAAAATTCAGTTTTTCAGCCTTGTAATGGAGAAAAATTTTTAAATCTAATATTTGACACTTTAATATAATCAATTTAATGAAATTAAATTCTTGTTTTGAAGCAGGATATAAAAAATTAGTTTGGACAAATTTTTAGTACTTTTCTGATAACATTCAAATTTTTATGAATAGTGAAAAATACTAAATTTTAATTATATTTTTTTAATAAAAATAATTTATAGTGTTAAATTATACATTTTAGTGGTTTTAAATTAGAATTAGATTAAATTTTTATCATTTAATATAATGTAGGTCATTGGATGTAATTTTACATTTAAATTGTACGTAAACACATGACAATTTTTTGATAGTTTTTACTTCTTAAAAAACTTCATTGAGGTTTTGACAATAGGAATTAATTTGAAATTAATTAATGAAAATTATATTTTTAGTTTGGTAAAATTAAAATCATTTTTGAATTTGAAATATAAAAATTCTCTTTTGGTTAATTTTTGATATTTTTTGAAAACATTAAATTTTTGATTAATAGTCAAAACCACTATGTTGTAGATAAAAACCAATTTTTTCATTTAAATAATTATTTTTAATTAAAAAATTACTTTAATGTCAAAATAAATAAATAATACAAATTTTATTCCAATGTAATTCATTGAAGTCATTGTATAATATGATTTGACATATAAACTTTTATTGAGCTTTTTGAATGTCTTTTACCCACACTCTAGGAACATTTACTAATTTGAATAAAACATAATTATATAACTTCTTTGAATTGAATTTCAAAAATTCGAGACACATGGTTGAAATCTATAAGTAAAATGTTGTTCAAGATGATGAAAATAATTTTTGGTGAATAGTATCTTTTGAATTTTATTTACCACAGTTAAAAGTATATAATGTAATTAATGGTAAAAATAATATTAAAATTACCCCAAAACATGTCCTAATTCTATTGGGTAAATATTTTAAACCAAAATATACCTTATGAAAAAACAAATATCCTTTTTATTCATTTGTGTTAGATTAGAACATTTATTATACTTTATTTAAGGAAGAGTTAAAAATGTAAAATTCAATGTTCAATAACTAAAATATTTTTCAAATATGGTTAAGGATATGATAAATTAAACTATAAATATTAATTATAAAGATAAAAACATTTCAAACATTATGTTATTTTATTTATAATTTTTCGACATTATGTAATGAAATTTATTTATGATACAATTATGATACTGTAATTACATCATTAATGGATAATTAAAATAATTGATGTTATAAGTATTAAAATAAATTTAAATTAAAACTTTTTATGCCATAAACAAATTTTATAGGGGAATATGTCATGTTAGTGTTAATTTAATGTATTTTTTTGATGTAATAAAGTGTTTATGACTTTCAAAAAATCCAAATACTAATTATTGTAAAAAGTGACATAAATGAGTTTTTAAAACCAATACTGTATAATAAAATGGTATAATGTTTCAAAAAAGTATAATATTCTGAAAAAAGAAATATATAAGGTTATATATGTTTTTAATGATCCACTTGAGGTTCAATTATCATTTTATAGTATTTTTATTAACCATATAATATAAAAATATAAGGATACATGGAAAATGTTAAACTATTTAACTAAAGGTTAAATATAAATTAAAAGGTTAATATGATAACCTAAACATTCCTAAAACCTATTGGGTGAAATTATTTCAAACCATCCTCACCATATACTATAAATAAATATAAATTATTCTATTATAAAGAGAAAATTAATTTATAATAAAATAATATTTCAATCTTCTCTAAAAGTTACCCTCACCTCTATTATAGAAGTGTACTTCCCTTTCTCTCAATTTCACACCTCCATAGCCATTTTCCTCTTCCAAACCCTACTCCAATATCCTCCCAACTACCCTTAAATCAACCTAGATCCCATACATTGATCATAAAACAATCTTAAGGATCTCTTTTGTTCCAATCATAAGAAATAACTCGAAGAAGAGGTAATTATTTCATCACCTCCTTAAAAGTTATTTTCTTCTTCTACTTCCTCTATATTTATTATTTCTATACCAAAATAATAACTTCAGTACCTTATACATACTAAGATGTTATTATAAATACGGTAAAACCATATTGATTATTCTATCTATCATATAAATGAAAAAGTCACCATATGTGCGTGCGTACAACTTATCGTCTCCACGCCGTGGTGCAGTTTGTTATTCATCAGTTCATTGTTTGGATGGGTATAATAATGAGTATAATTTTAGTAAATAATAAATATAACATCTTAATTATTATTTATATATAATATACCATCCAATAACATACTATTTCACCATCAATAGAATGATATCGTCGCTCGTGTGCACACACGACTTACCATCTCCAAGACACAATGAGATGCATTTCCATGTTCACCATTCAGCGATGATTATAAAAATATTTATTATTAATAAGTATGTAATATATAAAATAATAATTATACAAGAAATATATATATATATATATATGTATATTTATTTATGTAATTACATATATCTTATTCATATACTTTCATTAAATACGACATGAAAATGGAAATGACGTTTATGCGTAAGTAAAACCTACCGTCTTCAAAAACGGTGGGTTCAATTTCATATATCTATCTTTTTTACAAATTTATATTCCTAATATATATGATACATAAATAATTTTTTATATTTTGGAAGCAATTAAATCATGATATAAATTATATGATCAAGAATAACAAGTTAAAACACATACGATAAAGAAAATGATTATTTCCCAAAATGTTATTTTAACATAAAAATTAGTATTAAATGGTTAGTATAAATCCATAAATGAATAATGTATGATATTGTAAATATGAATATGGTTCTGGTATAATTTAATAACATACTATGATCATTATATAGGATTTTAAGCATAACCTGGACCAATGGAAAGTAAAATTTAAGGGTTAATTACTCAATCTTATTATTATCCAAGATTTTTTATGTTCATGTTTTTACTAAGAGATATTTATTATCCATGTATATGTTTCATAAAATATTTTTCAAAATTATTCTTTTTAAGAAACTCTTTAACTAAAACATCATTTTAAATGGTTTAAAAATTTATTCTTTTAAATCATTCTCATTAATGTCCATGTTTTTTAAAAATGGTTTATGGATTTATTTATATGGACATGAATATTTTAAAATGTTAATTCCATTCAGAGGTTTCATAGTGGTATGGGACACTTTGATTCAGAAATTTCTTTTAAAGTTCTTACTCACTAAATTTTGTGAGTTATAAATAATTTAATGAAAAAGGGATATTTCCCATAAAGAGTTTTACTCATCAATTTCAAAAATGTCTACATCCTTTACTAGATATTATTCATGATTGAGGTTTATTTATTATAATACAATTTTTATATTGTATTGAATAAATTATGATATGTATGACTATGGATGCACTGTTTTCATACCATTTATGGATTACAGTTGAAGTATTGAAATTTTCTATGCTAGTTTTAATACAAATATTTATGTTATGTTTCACCCTTTTTCATATAAGGAATGCATTGGACAATGTAAGTGATGGGTGGGCCCCACTATAGCCCCTCAATGCATCAGAATATCTAATGAGATAAATTAGTGTGTTGTAATAAGGCCTTGACAATTTTTTTTAGTCTCAGCAAAAGGTCTTTACTATGTGGTTATGATGTATGACATTATGAATTCCATCGTTATAAAATTAGTTATTACATGTGATTATTCGTCTAGTAGAATATCCATGTGCATGTTTATATGGTTGTTTTTGATTTATTTTTTCTATATTTTGTTCATGTTTATGTTTAAAAGTATGTCATTTTTATTACAAATATTTACTTAAAAGATTATAGCTTCCGATAAATTATTTACCCTTAAAAAGCATCTGAGCTCACCCCATTCTTATTTTTCGTTTTCCCTAGATTCTAAGAAGTGTATTATGATTGATATGCAGGGTTGTGTTAAGGGAATAATAGTGTTCTCAATGGATTATTTTTTTGTGTTGTATGATTGAATGTCTAATGTAATGTTCATGTATGTAATCTATTTTCCAATATGGACAAACTGATTGGTCCTTTGGGACTTGATTCCATGTAATCATTCCAATGTATTAAAACAATGCACTGGCTCTAGGTTTCTAGGGCTAGGACATTACAAAGGAGATTGTAAAATCCTGAAAACATGGACAAATCTAATCCACATAGTTATGATATGATTTTTAAAACAATGTGGGATTCCTAATAAATAGAGTGGCTTGGCCCCATCTTGGATAGTGGGTGGAATACAGTTAGAATACGACTTGGCCAACTGTGTGTCCAAACCATGTTCCCTATAAAAAATGTGGGTTTTTAAAAAAATTCCCCTCATCCCATAAGAACTCATAAATGAATTCCCTTCTCATTTCTCTAATAAGAGACAAGGATGATAAACACTTCCTCTAGAATATCTGACGTATTGATCTACCTCATTTTTAAGATGTTTGGAGCACTTCCGGGTGCAGATTGAAGCTTCAGGTGAGTCTAACACTCCTCGCTTACCTTTTGATGAATTTCAGAATGTGGAATCATTCTTCTTATTCTAATTATCTAGAAACCTATATTTCCAACAGTTTCTATGCTGTGGCTTTGAAATTTTTTTGTTTCTGAATGAATGGAAAAGGATAGTAATGTAGTTTCTTACCGAATCGAGGTTGGTGTTCTCCAATTTATATCTTATACTATTATTGATTTGATTATGTGTATGTGATTACTTTGGTGTGATGTAATTAAATATTTTTGTTTTTCAATTGTATAAATCATTAATTAATTTGTTAATTTATGAATTAAACCCCTCTTGATCCCAGTGGGATGCATCGAGGTTGACCAGACCAGTTAAGGTGCACCCATGGGGTTGTCCACTGCATGAAAATGGAAATTGGGATGTTAATTGTCAAATTAAATTTTTATGTGTTAGAGTGAATGGTAAATACATTGACATGTTTTTTTGTGTTATAAATTGAAGCTACATTCATTTGTGTCTAGTTGTTAACATGGAATGAGGGGGTCTGTGGTATAATGTGAAGGGGTTAAATGAAATACAGTGAATGTGTTAAATGACTCATGGGTTGTAATGTAAATTTGTTAATGGATTAAGGTATGAGAATTATGAATGTGTGAAATTTATTAATATATGAAAAAGGAAGTGGGATAATATTCTAGGTAAAGAAAATAATAAATTTGTGAATGGGTTATGGAATGAATATGAAACATGCGTTAATAGAGTCATGATTACAAATGAGAATTGTGTTTAATGTTTTTGTTTTTTTTGGTAAAAATGATATTGTTAAATAAGAATGTGAAAATGAATTAGAGGATTTTTGGGTATTTAAATTCAAGGTATAAACCCATGGGTCGAGTTAGAGTGAGGATCTAAACCCCACATCAATAATGTATAGGTAATAGAGATGGATTGAGGCTCTTTTCCTCGAATAGTTTCATATGTTGTTACTACATAGACAGAGGCTCCGAGGTGAGTGATATGTATTATTATATGAAATGGTTTCCCTATAGAGATAAGGAACATTAATTTCCCACTTAGGCTTTGATTTAATGATTTGTATTGGTTGAAGTGTTATTTCATGAAAATGTTTTACCCATGAAATAAGTGATTTAATATTATAAAGTGAACTTGGTTAATTAATGGCTCCTATTTAAACATTTTTTTACCTTGTTGTTAATTATGTGCATCCATAAACTATCTGGTTTGAATGGATATTATTTGTACACCTCGGTTGGTGGCCCACTGAGTTTTACTAAAACCCTACTCAGGTTGACAGTGGGTACCCAAGAAGAGTTTGTGGTAACTGGTTAGGACAAAGGAAAAGGCCCTTTGCTCGATGGTTTATTTTTGCATGGGATGTGCATGGATGATGGATCTATACAATGAGATAGAATCTGTTTTAGGTATTCTTTAGGTATTATTTTTTTTGGGTTTTTTCATAAAAATGGAACATTATGACATGACATGAAATATTTACTATTTAGTTGTGGGATTGTACCCAATTTTGCAAAATGATTTGAATTATGGTTTATGGTTTGCTTATTTCTATAATTTTTTATTTTATCTGATGTTGATTACTTTGATAAAGAGGGTATAATCTAACCATGCATTCTATTAGACTATTACATCTAATCAGAAGCCTATAGCATATGAGGAGGCGCAACTGAATTCATTTGGTGACTTGGCTCAAGGAATCAGTTTAGTGGCACCCAGGTTGGGGACATTACAAAGTGGTGATAGTGGAATTTTCCATTCTTCTGACCAAATTTATGGGAATGGTATATTGGAAAATAGGATGTGTTTGGCCTTGTAAATTATCTCATTCTTGGGGGGTAACTAAACCATTCATGAGGGGAAACCATGTACCTAGGGATGAATGGTTGTAATTCATGTGTGTTGTTATGATTGGATTATATTTCCCCATTTGTTAAAGAACTAGTTGTGTGATATGAATATTTAATGATACTTTTGTAATGACCAAAATGGTTCATGTTTGTTTATTCAAGAATCAGTGTAGGAAACAAGGGATATATGTTACATGAATCATTGTAGATACACAAGGAAACATCATGATATTATTAGGGATATAACAAATTTCATTTTTTTAATGGAATTTGAATGATGTGGTGTCTAATGAAGATGATTGAAATGGGTAAATTGGAATAATGTGAAAGGTTTTTCATGAATAATTCCTAATGAATAGTTCTAAAAAAGTTAAAATCTATATTTTGAAGAGTTATAAATATGGAAAGTCTCCTTAATGAAAAATATTATGTTGTGAATGTGAAACTGGTTTAAAACAGTTTTTATTGAATGGTTTGTGACTTTTTCAGACGGTTTACACCATGCTGATGATGGCCTACGGTAATGATGGTTGAGGGAAGTTATAGAAACGTATCTATATCCACTGGATAGTTTATGAGAAATGGGTTGTTTTGGGTTAGTGGAGATCCTTCTTTTGTGAAAAATGTGGATGTTTTATGCTATGTGTTTGAGAATTGTTTTTGGTATTATAATGATATTCCACTAGAATGGTGTGTGATGGTTAGTTGCAAGTAGATATCATCAAGAAATATCCTCTTGTGTTGGAGATATAAACCCCTTTGATTTAGGTTGAAATACGGGAAGAGACATTCTATAAGAACTTTTCTTCGATTACGTAGATAATCGGAGGGGGCCGAGGCGGGTTGTTCTAAATGTGTTTTACATGACTAGAGAGTTTTTGTTGCCACACTATTTAACATGATCTAGAGAGGGTGGACCAGATGTAGCAATGTTCAAGATAGAGACAATAAAGAATATCATAGATCACATGGAGACCCATCCTGAGAAGAGAGTATATTTTGGCAGCTTATAATTTATGGGGACCAAAAAAGTGTTGGAGGGATATCCCAATTTAGACTGAGTTCATAGAAGATATGTTTTGGAAGGGTTTCATAGAAACAATTTGATAATAATTATATCTTGAGATATTGAGGAAACAAAAAGATATGATGTTTTTCAGTTTGAACCAAGAGATTATAAAATAGTTTGATTAGGTTTTTAACTTCACTGACTTACAACACGTTTTTCTAGTGTTAGTAGGGGATGAGGAAATAAAGAAAATTCATTTTCTTGGTGGATGTAGACCTGAGATCATGTAATTGGTGAATATAATTCATTTAAAGATGTTTTATATAGTGGGGGATAATGCACATATTTTAGAAGGTATTATCTATGAGGATTCTAGGGGTAAACATGTTGTAATATTTGGGAAATCAATTGGTGCGACTTATGATAGTAGGAAGCGCCATTTTAAAGGGATTTCCCCATAAAAGTGGAGGAAATCATTTTCATAGAAGAGGAACATCCTATCAGGGTGGCGACAATGTGTTTCATTATTATTTTGGTAGGCCTGGACACATGCACGGTCAGTTTCCTTGCCACACAGTTGAGTGCAGAGAATGCAGAAGGATTGGGAATGATTAGAGGCACAGTTGGAAACCATAATAGATGGGTAGTGATGGGGGTCACATCCGATGTAGTGTGCAAGTTGGGGGTTGGTAAACCCAAATCAGGAAGGCTATTATTGTTCTAATGGACATACTAGTCAGGTTTGTGGATATATCACTTCTAGATGAGAGAATCCGTATATGTAGGGTAGTGTATCACCCAAAACATATATCAGGACCCATGGTTGAGGGGGTAGTCCATTCCATGTTGTTCAGCCTGCACCTAGAGTAGGTTAGGCTGGAGCATCGAAAGTTTTGTGTAGATTCTTATATATTCTATGTCTTCTAGTTCTTTATTTGATATGTGTACCTCAAATATTATTCTATATACCTAAAATTTGAATTTGTTTGGTATATCGATAGATCATATGTGTGGGGTTATGTTGATTGATATACAGTTAGGAGTAAAAGAAGAAAATGTTTGGTTTTGTAAGGAGTCTACCCTTGAGTTTGGCAGGTTCCATTTCCTGTATGATGTGTTTCTTCCTGAAATGGAAGGTTTTGATTTGATATTGGGGATGGATTGGCTTATATTGTATCCATATAATATATATTGTTACCTTCATAGGGTAACATTCATATACCTTGAGGGAAATAATTATGTTTATCCAAACGAATTGGATATCCAAGTAGGTAGTGCATGGACCATTTTTTAGTGGTTGGGTGAGCTCACAGCCCAAGTGGCATGTATTGTACTTGATGTTGGGTGAGTATAATTTCATGTCTTTCCTGAAATGGTGATCAATTTTATGATGTGTTTCCTGAGGACGTAAGGTGGATACCACCCAATATAGATGAGGAGTCCACTATTTAGTTTCTTCCTAGAGTAGGGCCCATTTATATTCCTACATATATAATGGAACCGATTATGATGTTGAAGACTAAATCTTAGTTAGTGGAATTGTAGGATAAAGGGTTTCTTTATCTATGCATGACTCCTTGGGTATCTCTAGTTTTGTTTTCAATGAATGATGATGGTACATTGTGGTTGTGTGATAATTATTGGAGGCTAGATCTGATGGAAGTTATGAAATTATACCCACTTCTACTAATAGATGTTCTTTATTACCAGTTGGTATGTTATTAATTGTTCATGATAATTTATTTGAGGTTATGATGTCACCAAATGAGGGTGAGACAATATTATATATGTTTTATTTATTTTAAGAGAAGGTAAGGTTTCTATGAGTTTGTTTTGATATAGTTAAATTTGACCAATGGGCCAATAGTGTCTATGGACTTATTGAACCGAGTCATTCACCCGTACCTAGATTAGTTTTTTCGAGTTACTTGTGGATTCCATCTTGGTGTACTCTAAGAGTCATGACGATCATGCCAAAGACATTGACATCATCCTGAGTACACTAAGAATATATTTCCTATACACCAAGCTATCTAAAATTTATTTTTGGAAAGATAAGGAAGATTTAATTGGTGAAATTATCTATAAGGAATGTGTGTTAGTGGATCTAGAGAAAGTGAAGACTGTTGTATATTTGGAGCATCCCTATGAGGTTTTTTATATCCAAAGTCATCTAGTTTTAGTTCAGTATTATCAAAGATTTATCAATGAATTTTCCTTTTTGGAAGAACCAATTTCAGGCTTAACCAAGATGGGAAGAATGTTTGACTGGTTTGAGGCATGTGATAATTAATTCTAGGAGTTATAGAAGTGGTTAACCACACCACCTATTTTGATCCTACCCATGATGGGTTAGGAGTATATCTAATTTTATGAAGGGTATAGTGTTTGTATTAGGAACGTGTTAACATAGGATGATCGAGTTATGGTGTGCAGGTCATGAATGTTGTGGCCTCGTGAATGAGATTACCATATGAATGATATTGAGTTAGATGTGGTGCTTTATGCTTATATGGGTTGGGGGTATTAATTTTTTTAGGGAAATTATTACATAGTATTCTAATCCCAAAATGCATAATTACATCTTTTCTTAGTGGTATTTTAATCATCAACAGTAATGATGCATGGATTATATTTAGTACATTGTCATTTAGCTGATATAAACACCTAGAAAGGGACACAATGTTGAGTATTATTTGAGTATAAAGACTCAAGACCAAGAATTTCATAAATCTAGTCCTGAGTGGAGGAATATGATGTTCTTTATTGTGATACACCTATAGGTTAAGGATGGAAAAGGAATGAGAACCCTTAAATTTTTATACTTTACAGCCATTTCCCTGATCCATATTAAGGAGACATAACATTAATATCCAGAGTGTTTTTCCTTGAGGGATAGTCTTTAATGCAGTGAGCCAACCTCTTGTTGGGTAGTTGGGGATGTTGATATTGTTAATGTTTGTGGTCATGTCTTCATGCCTACTAAAATGAGAGAAGAATTGAAGCATTAGTTTCACTCTTCAAACTGAGAAGTGTATCATGGTGTGGACCACATGTATCATCATTTTCATAGAAAATACTGGTGTCTAAGGATAAAGAAATAGGTTGTTTATTTTTTTGATGTGATGATATACTTATTATCATGTGAAGGCCATGCATTAGTGATTCAGTGGTTCTATTTATATTTTTCCTATACCATAATGGAAGTTAGCTGAAATCCTAATGTATTTTGTGGCTATAATGTCAAGTATTACACAAAATAATAATGTGACATTGGTATTCCTGGATAAGTTAACCATGGTGGAACATTTCTTACTGATTAGAGAGACCGTTATCATTGACTAGTTCGTTGAGCAATACATTTGGAAGACCATGTTGATTCATGAGTATCCATGATATATAGTTCTAAATCTTGATCCATGGTTTAATTCATGATTCTTCTTGGGGTTACAGAAGTTTCATGGTACCCAAGTGTATTTGAGTATGACTTTTGACACATAGAATGATGGAAAAAAAGTGTACTAATTAGGTGTTAGAGAGAATGTTGGGGGCATATATTCATGACTTTGGTTGATCTTGGGATAATTATATAGAACATTTTGAGTTCTCATATAAAACTATTTTCAAGAAAACTATTCATATGGAACAATTTGAGGTTCTCTATAGTTGGATATATAGATCTCCATTATGTTGGATGGAGGCTGGAGAATCAAAGTTGATGGTGACAAGTATCACACAGAAGATGTCAGAACATGTCCAGTTCATTCACAAATATATGTTCATGTATTAGAAAAGAAATATTTCGTATGTGGATCAATGTTTTCAACCATTTTAGTTTATTGTGGGGGATCGTGTGTTCCATAGTGTGTTTCCAAGGATGGGAAACCGTCACACTCAACAACATGGTAAGATGGATCCCAGGTACATGGGGCCATCTGAGACCGCGAAGTGGATTTGATCAGTGGTATAGAGATTGGATCTTCTATAGTGTTATATTATCTTATGTGGTGTTTTTCATGTGTTATAACTTCAAAAGTATCCCCCTGACCCACCTCATGTGATTTATATTTATGATTTAGAGATTGAGACTGATGCATCCTTTGAGGGTCATCTAGTTTATACTATGGATCATATTGAGAATTTTTTACATGGAAATACCATACAATTGGTATGATTATTAAGGAAGCACGGTAATGTTAAAGAGTAAACATATGATAGATATACTTAATTGAATTCCTAGTGGCATGATAATTTACCTCAAAGGCTTCATTATGATTGGGAGGGTTTCTCAAGGGAGATCTGTTATAAGTTGGGGAGGTTGTAAGATCCTAGACATCTGATGAGGTATTTTATTGTTAATGTTTCACTTTAAATCCCGTCAATTTGTTTAATGAAATTTCAAATTATTTGAGATGAATCTTAGTGGTGTTATGGGGGTTATAGAAGAACGAAGAAGGGGTCATCAGTTGAATGTTTCGTGGTTGGTGCATGGTTATTAGTAAATGGGTACCCTAACCACACATTCCTATAGAAAGGGTTCACAGTTGATGGAACTATTCAACAGGGGAGGTGAAACTCTAAAGACTTGGGCTGATCCAATCTACATGGTTACTGTGTAGTTTTTCAAACAATGTGGGATTCCCATGAATCCTTGTGACCAACCCCTTCGATGATAGAGGGTGGAACACAGTTGTCACATTGTTTGGCCAACGCTATGGCCAAACAATGCGCCCAATTATAAAGGTTGGTTTTTCCATTTTCCCTTCAAGCCCGAATAACTCATACCAATATTTCATCCCATTTATATTACAACTACCAAGGATAAATATCCATTTCTCCCAGACATTCCAAGGATCAATATCTCTTATTTCTATACAGTTTACAAAGCTATTAGGTATTTAAAGGTTTTATTTTTTGAATCAATGCCCAAGGATATGTGTGACGTTGTCTATAAAATCTAGGTAGGTGGTCTATACGTTATATCCCATAAAAATTTTGATTTTTTATGTGTATGTGGTTATTCATGTGTGTTAATATGGGGTACATTTGGGTTTCCATTGTAAAAATGACTAATTAGTGGTTAATTGATCAATTGAACCCCTCATGGGGCCCATGGGATATATCAAGGTTGATTAGACCAATTAAGGGCCACCCATTGGGCATGCCACTTGTTGACCATGGAAATTGGGATGTTATGTTTAGAATTGAATTATTATTTGATAGATCCCATGATAAATACCATTAAATTTTAGTTTAAATTATGAAATTATACTATTGGTAATTGTGTGTAGTTTTTGACATGGCATAAGGGGGTGTTTTGTATAATGTGAAGTGGTTAAATGAAATAATGTGAATATGTTAAATGACTAATGGGTTGTAATGGAAATGCGTAAATGGATAAAGGTATATGGATGAGGAATGTGTGAAATGAGTTTAAATATGAAAATTTATGTGGCTTAATGGGCGAAGGGATGTAAATAAAAAAATGTGATTGTGGGTGAAGGCATGAAGATGGAAAATGTTTTTGGGGAGTTATGATTATATATGTTAATTGTGATTAATGAATATGATATATGACTGGTAAATGTGTTATGGTTAATGATTCATGTAGACATGAAGTAGTCGTATATGGTGTATTGTAATTGAGGATCTACAATAATGAGTTATGTTAGACTGATGCTCTAATCACCTCCCATATAATGTATGGGTTAGGGAGTGGGACTAATGAACTATGTACCGAACAGTTGCATATGTTGAGACTACCTTGAAAGAGGCCATGAGGTGAGTGATATGTATTTTTTTTGAAATTTTTTCCCTAGTTATATAGGGAACCAAAATTTAACCCTTATGCATATATTAAATGATTGGAATTTTCCATAGTGTATTTAGTGAGAATTCATAAACCATTGAATAGGTGATGCACATTGATAATGAGAACTTGGTTAATTAATGGGACCCTTTTATTATTTTTTATTCTTGTTTTTAATTTTATACTTTCATGAAGTACCTTTTAAGATTGGTTATTATATAAACATGATTATTATAGTTCTACAATGTTATACTCGCACCATGTTCAGGCCTCCATTGGGTAACCTAGAAGACATCACGGTTTCAGTTTAGTATAAGGAAAAATTCCCAATGCTGATGGTTGATTTTAGACTGGGATATTCATGGACGGGGGATCTAAACATTGAGTAAGGAATGATTATGGGGATTCCATAGATTTCCTATTTTTTTTGTGCATTCCTCACACATGAAACTGTATGATATGACATGGCATATTTACAATTTACTTGTGGGATTGTACCATGTTTTGGGAAATTATTGGAATGCTGGTTCATGGTTTACATGATTCCATTTCTTTTGTATTTATTAACTATTAATTTCTTTTATAATGTTTGTATAGTCTCCCCATGTGGTTCATTATACCCTCATTGATAGTCTACAACCTATAACATATGGGGAGGTGTGTATGGGGTCATGCTGCGACCCGACACAGGGCACCAGTTTAGTGGAACCCATGATGGGTATGTTATAATACCTCACATTAATGGTACATATATTTGTTTATGTTTACACGAGTAAAAATCAAAACAAAGGACTTTATAAACTTGAAGAATGAGATATTGGTTAATCTCCACTTAAAAATGATAGATTATTGGTTAGGAATGAACCTGGGAAGTCAAAGTTGGTTATAATCTTTTTAAATGAATATTTTTTTGATTGTACCTGTAAAATTATAAGGTTTATGTATTTTCTATAAGTTAAAAGATATTTTTTTATAATGACCTTCGAATATCCTTGATTGGTAGAATTCATTTTCTCGGTCTATATTCTCTTGGGTTGAGAGTGAAAAGTGTAGAAATATGATTATATTGATCCGAACTACTATAAAATTATTATGCTATCTTGTATACTTTAGTACATTTACACTATTTACACATGTTTTACAAATTTCATATGATTTAATTTTTTATCTTTATCGTACAATAAATTTCAATATAAAATTAAAATTAATTTAGTTTTTTTAAATAGACACCCCCCCACTTTTCATTTCAGTCTCCCTTATGGGACCTCTAAATTAGTATTAGAATCAACCATTTTAAGTGTTTTGTTTTACTTATTATTCCAATACCCTTACTTGTGCTGTCTAAGTATTAGAAATTTTGAAAATATTTTATATCTAACAATACCATAGAACTAAAACTCTAAGGGAAAGAGAATATTAGATATTGGGTCAATGTTATAATGATGGATGAATTCATTATAGGTCTCTATTTTTTAGAAGAAATGACAATGATTAGTAGAAATTACAGATTGATAACAACCTTATGAATCTAAGAATATAGAATTTAAAAGAGAGAGATAGACCCTTATAAATTTCTTAATTTTGATCCTCATTCTCTTACTAGTATTGATATAGATATTTACATTCTTAACTATAAGACCATAAATATTCTATATAGTTTTATTATTTGAAATATTTTTTTATATAAATGAGTGGAAACATCCTAATTTTATGTGAAAAATTATATTTGTCACTCCTTATGGACCCAAAAATATGAAAAGAATGATGCATGGAAAATTTCAGGTTATGTATTCGGATTTAAATATGGTTGAGAAAGATACCATAAATATAAATTTCCAAAAGTCCAAAATAAATAAAAATAGAATGTGTGCACTTAGAGAAAGACAGGATAATAAAATAGTGGTAAAAATAGATCATAGTACACTACCAATGAAGTGGTACAATATGAGGGTTTTGATTAGTAAGATTTATAAATTACTGGAGTACACTTTGGTTGAGCTTATTAGTTCACTCCTCTAATATGAACATGAAATGAAAAAAAATAACGATGATGATTTTGTAAAGAATAAAGGTATTGGTTTTCTGATTTTTTTAATCTTTTTACAGTTATTCAGAAAATGATGTAGGTTCTCTAACTGATGGAAATGAAAGGATACTTTTGACTAAAATGTGATTTTTATAGAGATTAAGAATAAAAAAAATCTCTAAGAGGAAAAAAGAAATTCAGTATTGATTAATAAAGGAATAAAAATATATATAGATTTAGTTTGATTAAAATAGATCATATTTTTTATGAGTGTAGGGATAAATCACCTAAAAAATCATACTATTTGATGTTGAAGAATAAAAAAGGAAAAGAAATTCCAAAATAAAGAATAAATTTTATTGATTCATTGACTAGGAGTGATCATTTACATTCAAGATAAAAATCTGGAGGTGATGTGGAAGAAAAAATTCGTGTTTTGCATACAAATTTTGTAGGATAAAATATTCACCTTCCCACTCTTATTCATCTTATGGATTGGGTGAATCTTTAAAAAAATAATGAAATATTAAATTTATTAGTTTCATGAATAAAATGTGTAATTAAATTTCTCATTTTAATTATATCAGTATTTCGGTTTCACTAATCCCAGTTTCAATGATTTCAAAATTAATGTTAATGGGATGGTGGATAATATTGTAACTATTAGACATTAATATATAAAACAAATCAAATATATTAAATATTTTATTAAATAGAAAAAAAAATATTGGGAGGTGTTAAATCATAATGAGGAATGTGTAAATATGAAGGATTCAAATATTATGCGTGATAAAAATACGTCCAGCCCTAATGCAATTTCTTTTGTGGATTTAGAGGTTTTTAAAAAGTAGTTTAATAATCTAAAGTAATATTTTTAAAAGAAACCATAATAAATTTTCTATGAGGAAGATATATTTATCACCAGATGATGCCTATGAATAAGATAAACATGAATAAAAATGTATTTGGTTATGGTGGTTTGTTACCCATGATGTATAAATATTTATTCATGAATGGAAAAAATCAAAATTATTTCATTAGTTAACCATTTTATATTTTTTAGGTTTGGTCATAATAAAACTTATTTTTTCAATATTTTTCAAATGTCTTGCTGACACAATAGTTTTTATCTAAATATATTTTCATGGTTAAATTTTCAAACCCTTTAGAAGTGTGAGCTCTTGAATGATATCATTTGAGTCTTATTGGAAAATAGGTAGTTTATATGAAATGGTGATATATTTTTTTATATATTATGAGAGTACCGTTATAAAAATTTTATTTGGTACATCAGAATTTTATTTATTTTTTAATTATTTTTTACACCCAATGAGAATGAATTTTACATTTTACTATGATGTTTATTCGAAATCACTCACAATGTTATATGTTTTAAATTATTTTCATTTAATTTTATAATTATATGAATATTATTAAAATATTTTAATATATCCTTATTGTTTTTAGTGTTTAAATAGGAGAAGTTATAACTAATTTGTATAGAAGAATATAAATGATCATTAAATATCTTATCTTTTTTGGAATGAGATAGCATGGATTTTGGAAGTTATTTTTGTGTTTTTACAGTTATTAAATTCATTAATATTGGTATATATTTTTATTATGAATGATTTTATGTGTTATTATTATATCTAATATTTTTAAATTTTGGTCAACATTTTGTCTTTAATATGATTTGTATTTCGCAAGCATTCTATATATTCAATTTAACATTCATATTTTTATTTTAACAAAGTGGTATAGAATGTATGATTTTTAAAAAAAAATTCCTTCTGTTGAAAATAGTTTTTATATTTATAACATCTTTACCATTTCCTAATTATTCATTTTTATTATTGAAATTTTTATAGAGGGTGATATAATTTATATTTTGTTATCCTTTTGATCTTTACAGAATGTAGAGAAATGTTATAGTTAAGATGTTACTAACGAGGTTTTACTTATTAGAAGGATGGATAATGCTTATTTTCTCCTTGACACTTTATTTACTCTATTTTTAAAATTGCATATCTATCTTACCATCAGTTTTTTATTTTTTAGTATATTTAATTATTTTTTAAATTATTATTTATTATTATCCAGTAACTCAAATTATGAGTTAATGTTATTTTTTGTAAACTATATTTCATATCCATTGAGATTAAATAGACTATACATATAATTCTTGAGTATTGATGATATTATATATGTTGATATACTATTGTTATTAGTGTCATAAATTTTTTATGAAGGGGAATAAAATATACATTGAATACAAATATTACATTTTTATATTTGGAAATCTACATAATTTTACACACAATTTAGTGATTATAATAAATCATATGTATTTATTAAAAGCATATTATACATGGAGAATTTTGAAATCAACCAACATAAATAATCTATTTCATTATAGAAAAGTTTGAAGATTTTTTTATATATCAACATGATGAAACTGAAAATATATTACATATTACCTATGACTTCTTTAAATATTTTACATATTAGATATTTCACGAATGGTAATATATTATATATTTGTAAATACTTTGAGAAATATTTTACATAATGATTTATTGTAATAGAGAATATACTACGCAGTGAGACAAAATATTTCATATACATCCAGTATTAGAGAAATAGATATATGGAGAAGCATTAATAAGAGGATAAATACTATTATATACATTCAAAAGTTATTATTAGAATACTATAAATGTTAAGGGTTTTGGAAAAAATGTTTCTATTTAATTTAATATATTTTTATGACTATAAAGAAAATTTTCATGATCTTATGATAATTTAATGTATTTACACGGTTGTGTTAATATAAATATTCTTATGTTGTGAATAGAATTATCATGAAATGGAAAATAATTTCTATTTACATGGAATTATATTTATCAGAACTATAATGTTGTAATGAATATCATCACTTAATGTTTAGATATAATTCGACTAATATTATGGGATTTATTTACTGAAATTAAAATGGATGGAATATATAGGGCTCCCGCTCTGATATGATTATGGTTATTATTATATTTCTTTAAATGTGAATATTATGGTAGTATTTAATGTTTAATCAATCCATTATTATTATTCTTCTAACCACGTTGATGATTATTATTTTTAATTATGATTGAATATTAGAGATATTATAGGATATGGTTGAAATTTCTACTAAAACTATAAATGGATGATGCTACTAGTAGTGACCATAAGATAGAAGATATAAAATTCTTGGTATTAAAGTATTTTAGGATTTTACAACTTTATCATTGATATACTACATTTTCTGGTGTTCCATATATTCTTTATTTATCATCTAAAGATATGTGATGAAGCATTAATATTTTTTTGTCAACAACCACTACTGATATCTTTACAGTGTTTTAGTTGTTATATTTATTCTATAAAGATTTTTTTGTAAGATTGAAATGATTTTGAGGGATTATTTATGTACTATTCCTCCTTTAAAGGGTAAAAATATGAATTTTTTATTTCCAAACCCAAAAAATGAAATATATATTTACAAACCCAAAAATGGTAAGACATTTTATTCATCAACTTCAAAAATAAATACTGTATGTTAAGAATTCACAAATAATGTCCTTGTTGGGTTATCTCCAACTAAAAGGATCATTTTATATTTATACTCGTTAAAGTAATTGGTTTAAGTATTACCCCTCTTGGATGAAAAAGGAATATTGTAATGAGTTTTCAATATCCATCAAAATTTATAAATATCTTTTGGATGTTTGTGGTTTTTGTTTCATAGATTGATGCCATATAATTTTAATTTTATCTACTAGAAAATCACTCTATTATCTTATTTAATAAATTCTACTATCACACTTCACAGTCACTATAACCATTTCTTATAATTGAAATCTTTATATTTATCATCAACAAAAATCTACACTAAAAAATTAATTACTTTTATTTTTTTAATATTAATAGTTCAAAACATATTACTCTCTATTATCTTACTTATAGTACTTAACATTAAATAATTTTTAGGGAAAAGAAAGATATCATTTCAATTTCTCTCTAACAACTAAAAAATTGAATATGTGGTAACTAAAACTCTATTCAGTGAGTAATTTAGGAATTTTTTGTTGATGATTGGGGTTCAAACATATTCCAATAAATGATAATTTAATGTTATTTAATACCCTATATCATTAAATACTTTGATATTATATGTCCAGATAGTTGAAAGAATCAAAAATCTATCATTGAAAATCATTTGTTTTAAGAATATTTCTTTCTATTAAAGATAATAAATTAAAGGAAAGTTTATTCAAAGGGGGAATCATTTACGTATGTATCTATGTGTGGGATTGTGTTATGGACTATTCTAATCTATTTATTCAGGATATATATTTAAATTTATGTATACACATGTTCAAGGAATAGTTTTTTCATGTGTATGAAGATTTTATTTATTAATTTAATCTCAATGGGTTACATGTGGTGCCTCAAAAATCCATGATATTGTTATTTTAAGAAAATAGAGTTTTAGGTTAAGTTAAATACCTCCTAAAAACACCATCCCTTTAAAAATAATAATTTTAATAGAAGAAGATACTCACACAAAGTTCAAACCCATATTAAAAAATTCCATCACAAAATTTTGAAATTTAAAGTTAAATGTAAAATATAAAAATTCAAAGATCATGACAACTATACCATTGACTGTCTCCAGATTGTTTATTTTTCACTATACACAATCCAATTGGTGAAATAGAGTGATAAGTTAATGTTTTTCAACATAATGAAATCATGAAATTATTGTTCAATATTATTGTTTCTTGCATTGAGTTTGTGAAAATTGACTTAGAATTAATGAATGATTATTTATTTCATGTTTGATAAATTGGAAAAGTGACTTATAATCAATTGTTGAAAACTAAATTTAATGATTTATATTTTTCTAATTAATAGATCATTCACACATATTCTCGAAAAAAACCACTAACATGGATATTTAACTTCATGAATGGTGACTAAGTTAAGATTTCCCTTACATTGATTCTGACTTGTCTTATACATTATTTGTTTTCCGAAATAATAAAATTAAGATAATTTATACTTTACTAAGAACATTTATCAAGTTTATTATCAATCTTATTTCACATATTACCATGATATATAAATTATATAAAAATTTAATTTCTTATTAGATGTTTTATCGATATTCGTTACTAGAGTCAAAAATTGAACTCGTTTTGATTTAAATTGTCCACGTGGTCAAACATTCATCATCTCTAGAATAGTATTAATTATTTAAATATCACATATATCATGTATATAAGTATTTATAATAATCCGTAATATTTTTAGATAAGAAATGAAATGCACCGTTCATGGGGACCGTAGGCCGTATATACTCAGGAATGTTACTTTCATTTTTTTGTCATATTAAAAGAATAATAATTGAATGATATAAATTTATATTATTATGGAAGTATTATATTAATTTTATATATGTCCCATAGGTTTGAAAACACTATCTTTTATAGGTTTCATGAGTAGAGTGAATGAGTCATATCATTTTGAGGGGCAGTAGTTTACATTACCTAAAATGAAATTATCGTATTTATGCATCATGGTAAGAATATAAGAATGTTATAAAAAAAATTACATAATCATAGATACAATATAAATATAATATATATCATATGTAAAAATAGTTTCCATTATATTGGCCTCCAAGAGAGGTGTTAGGAAAAAAATGAACATTCATCGTTTCGTGCGACAATAGTTCACAGTACATAGTAATAATATGTTCGTTACCCATTAAATGGAGGTGTGTGTATTTTTTGATAATGAAATTCGCAAATACAATCCTAGTATATTTAGGAAACATGCTTTTTTATCATTGAATAATAAGAGTTAAGGTAATCTCGAATGGAAATGAAACTAAAAAGCATGAGATATGGCATTACATCTTATTTAGGTAACTTCATTTGGTTTATACCAAAAGGATTCCATGAGAGGATTTTAGTCATAAAAGAGGCTTCTTGGATGAGGGGTAGTACAATTATTGGGTTGGGATTGTCCGAATAAATTTATTCATTTATTTTGAGTATTAGAAAATATAGGTTACCTTTTTATGATAGAGAAGGGTATCCCTTAAAAACTCTTAAATTATAAAATTAATATAAATTAATTTTTTTAATTGAAAAGGATCATAATTGAGATATGTCAAAGATAATAGGAATATAGTTCAAAATATCCTAAAAAAATAATTTTTAGACATATATCAACTTTTTTTAAATCCTTATAATTTTGGTTTATCCTTAATTATTCTACTTTAAATTTAATTATGGTATCAACATTTTAAATTTTAAGAGGCTCTTAATTTTACTTATATGGTTTACATTTCCAATAATTGGACACATAATGAAATTTTAGACCTTAAAATAGTCACTTTGTTAGTTTAAAATATTTTTTTTTTGATTTTTAAATAGTATAATAATTTTCTATTTTTATAAAACATCAATTATGTCATTTTTTGCACTATTAAATTTATTGAATTAAAAAAATAATAAAAAGAGATATATCATACAATGAAAAAATTTAATATTCTTATAAAATTTCATATTTACCTATAAAAATCGTGTTTGATATAAATTATGTAAGATAATATATTTTTATTTTTAATATCATTTTTTATTCCTTTATTAATAAAGTAATCAACGCATCAACATTGTGTCATAATTAAATGTAATTATTTAATATCTCAAAATTATAAACAAAATACAATTATGTATAATATATTTTTATATTTCTTATTAATATTTATAGTAAAGGAGAAAAATCATTTAAACCTATATTGCAATTTTTTAGTGAAAAGTTATATGTTTATAACATATTTTTGATTAATTTAAAATAAAAATTATAAGGGTTATTGTCACACACATGTGGCTTCCAAATTCTAGATATTCACCATAAGGGTTGTATTGTTAGGTAATATCTAATCCAACAAGATAGGATAAGTTTTTGGGTAGTTTTATATTATTATAAAATTATTTTTACCCTTATTTACATGATTTACCCTTTAACTGTGGAAAATAAGAATTATTATTAAAGTTACTATTAATCATGTCTAAAAATAAAAGGGACATATTTACATAATTTTAAATTATGATTAAAAATATGGAATCTATTATTCCCAATTAAAAACACTGATGTTTCAGTAACAAATTTAAAATTAATTTCCATTGTCAAATTGAGAAAAAACATTTTTTATAGTAAATAATATCAAATGATTAACATGTTATTATATCAAATTTCAATGTGAAATTACATCGAATGAAAAAAATTGTATTAAATTATAAAAAATGATTTCAAATATAGTTTAAAAAAATTAAAAGTACAATTTAACAATATAAAAAATTAGACAGAAATGTAGTTTTGAATTAAAATGCAGTGTTTTTCACTATTCATTAAAATATGAATTTTATCAAAAAAAATCCTAAAATTTCAACCAAATTAAATGTTTATTTCTTTATTCTAAAGAATAATTTTATTTTTTCAAATAAAACATATAAAAGTGTTAAACACTAAATTTTAAATGGGTTCTCCATCAAAATGTGGTAAAAATGATTTTTTTTGAAAAACAATATTATAGACTTAATATTGATTTTGTTCTTATATATTTTCTAGAAAATAGAAAATATTAATTTTAAACATCAAATTTATTTTATATTTAATTAATAAACTCCAAAATTAGTGATACTATTTTAGAAACACAAATATTCTCATTTAAATAGGTTTTCCTAAAAACAAATACTTTAGAATAAATTGGTTTTTATTTCCATTTCAAATAAATTTGGAAACAAATGAATCATTATATAAACATGTGTAACCCATATATTCATAATTTAGTTATTAATATTCTTTCCCACCATTTCAAATACAAGGTTATAATGATAACATTTAAATAATAATATTTAGTTGTTCATTTAAGCTCGATGTAGAGTATCATGTATGCTGTTGAACATAGTGTTTGTTCCTTAAACATAGGAAAGTTACATAATACCACCTTTAGTAAATTTCATCCTCAAAATTTATATTTTGGGTTAGTAACTACATAATTACTTTTCAAAATACCATTCTTGCAAACCCAAATTGAAAAAATTGTTAATAAAACTACCACTTTAAAATAAATAAAGATAAGTACAAAGGTCACCTGAGATAATATAAACTAGGATTCCATATAAGAAAAAATTGATATGGATGAAAAATTAAGTGTCAATTTCTAATAGAGAGACATAGAAAACATGACCAATAGAAATTTAACAGTCATAAAGCCATTAAAATTTGACTGGTTAAACAATATATGATTTGACATTAGGAGATGTAAATGGATTTTTTTTAATACATTACCATAAAGTTAAGTAATTTATTTAAAATATTGACTAAGAACATAAGAAACTATAATTAATTTTCATGTTGGGTTTCATCCTTGAATTAATTTCTACCACAAACTCATATTTTCCCCAAATGAGGACTATTAGAGATGACTAGGTCACATCTAAAGCACTTGAATAATCTTTTATAGAGTCACATAATCCATAAAAGATTAAATATTTATCATATTTTCTTAAAATATTAACCAAACCCAAAAATTTTAGGATAAAATTAGATAATCCTCCCCAAAATAATAAATTACTATATGAAAAAAAAATTGATCTCCAAAATTGACCAACAATATTCACAGTCCAATAAAGACCATTGGATAAAAAATTGTCCTTGACATTCCTTAATAAAATCCAAACTAAGATTGAAACCCATAAATTATAAAGTGTTGATAACATAGTCTTACTAGAAAAATTTTAACTTTTATCTCAAAATAAAATCAAACACTCTTAATGTGTCATAACAAAAAGTAATTAACCAAATAACATTTTCTCTAAGATAGGTTAATCACTTCATTAAATAAATTGAATCACAATATTTTCTATGTAAAAATATACATTTTTCCAAAAAAAACTCAACAATTACACCTAAAATAAAATCCCATAGTATTCTATTTTAATTAATCATATATGGTTCATAAAATAGTGAATGTATTCCAAAATAACATTTATCATTCAACCCCATATCATTTTCCAATACCAATTATATCCATTTGATAAATCGTATGTTCCCAAAATCAATATCTTCTTACTCTATAGACTAGTTTTACTAAAAATAACAATTCATACTAACCCATGACATTATGTAGGCTAGTGGTAGGCGATGTACACAAGTCACCCTTCGGTTGTGGGTTTGATTCACTTGGCCTTGCTAGACGTGATGGTTTGTTACCCATAATACATGTTGTCCTTTTTATAAAACTATATAATTATAATAATATCACAAAAATATTATAATTTCTTAAAAATTAACCATGACATGTTTAAACCTCAGAGTGTTTTTCATCACTCGCATTTTTCTTCCTAAAAACTAATAACCCATAATTTAATCAAAGGTTAATGACTCAAAAACAGCTATATTCATCTAAATATTTTAGATAATAAGGTCTCAAAAGTGGTTGATAGGACATTGAACTTACAATCAACCATAAAATCATAAACCAAAGATGATATCCCTAACTCTTAGGAAAACATCCTAATCTCCAATGTTGTCTAAACCATACTCTAATACCAATAATAAGTCCAAAAACATAAATGTTACATAATCTTGAGATAAGTCTATAATTTAACTTTAATTCAAATTGGGGATATTTTCATGTTTAGATTTCTGGATAATTCGGCCATAACTCATACATAATAAAATAATGCAAATACAATGTAGTCACTTCCAAAAGTATCCATTTAATCCTTAAAACAAAAACATTTAAAATGAATTGCTGTTTCTTTTAATGTATAATCATAATTTTTTTGTGATCCCATATTTGAATTTATTTATCTTTATATCCTTTGAAAAACATTTCAAAACATTAAATAAGAATAAAAATTCTTTGTTAGGGATACATTAAGAAAGAAAACTATCAGTCTTGCATAAAAATGTAATCTTTGAATACTTTATCATAAATTAATACTTTTCACCTTTAAGTGTTACAAAATAAAATTGACTAAGAATATGCTCATTTAATAGCATTTTAAAACCAAAACATTACCATAAATCACAAATAAATAAACTTATAACATATGATGGTAACTTAGGACATAAACATACAAAAATGGAATAAATATACGGTTGACTACCAAACATATAACTAAATGGAATAGACATACATCTGAATTCCATACCCACGACATTGGAGGATATAACATAAGAACCCATACATAATTTATCATGGAACACCCATATTTGGATTATCATGTAATATCCCATCTTTGGTTGATCATCTTACCACCCATCAAATGACCAAGTACAATTATATAATCATAACACAAAAAATATTGCAATTATCAAAAGATAATGTATAAAATTTTTATTCATAATGAATCATTACAAGATATTTATATAATCAAACCATTCATAAAATCATTTTCAATTCCATAATTCCTAAAATATAAATACTGTATTTTTTCTTTTAAAAACATTTTGGCTTGTAGAGGAATCTGAAAATCAAATAAAGATCATAAAGGAAGAAGAGTCGTTTTCACTATGTACGTTAAAAAAATAATTTTATTCATTTAGTAATATGCTTCATAGAAAAATATTCCATTCAAAAACATTTAAATGAAATTAAAATCCAAAGAGGTTAACTATAAACTGTATAAAAGAAGGTGGTTTATAACATCAAAATATTCCCCAATGAAAAGAGACTAGGGTGAAGTCCTTTAAAAAGATTATATTATTATATAATGGAAAAATAAATGACATAATAATGTGTGAAAAATATAAATAATTCCAATATAATTGGGTATTAAGTGTAACATTATCTAATTTCATTGACACATATTCTTGAAAAAAACCACTCACATAGATATTTAACATAATGAATAGAGATCGAGTTAAGACTTCCCTTACATTGAGTCATACTTATCTCTTAAATTATTTATTTTATAGAAATATAAAATTTTCTTAATTTATACTTTTATTGAGAACCTTTTTTAATTTTATTTGTATTTTTATTTCAATTATTATAATGTTATAAAAAATATATAACTATTTATATTCATATAGTACGTTTTGTCGATATTCGGTACTTAAGTAAAATAGGTACTTATTTTGATGAAAATTGTCCATGTCTTAAAAATTATATCACCTATAGTATATTATTCATGATTTAAATATAATATGTATCTAGTGTATATGTATTTATAATAATCAATAATATTTGGAGATAAGAAATGGAATACACCGTTCATGGAGACCGTTGGCTGCACGTACTAATGAACACTACATTCATTTCATTGTCCTGATAAAAGAATAATAATTAAATGATATAAATTTATATCATAATACTAGTATTATAATAATTTTATATAGGTCACATAGTTTTAATGAAACCAGCCATTATACGTTCCATGAATAACAAGAATAAGTCATATCATTTTGAGGGGTAAGTATTCCACACTTCCTCAAACAAAATTATCCTATTTACACAACATGGAAATAATTAAGTTATGTTACAAATAAAAATTACAGAAGCATAGATACAAAATAAAAATAATATCTAATAAGTAAACATATTTTCCATTATAATGGAATCCATGAGAGGTGGTCGGGGAAATTGAACAATGATCATTTTGTGAGACAATAGTTCATTTTACACAGTAACAATGTGTTCGTTACCTAATAAATAGAGGTGATTGAAAGCGTAGATAAAACTATAATCATAAAAACAATAAATTATATTTATTATACTTGTGATGGTATTTAATTATAGAATAATAATAGTTTAGGGAGCAGGGAATAGAATTGAAACTAAAAAGCATGAGAGAGGGTATTACCTTTTAACTAGTTAACTTCTATTAGTTTATACAAAAAATCTTCTTTGAGAGGATTTCTTTCCTAATTAAGGATTATTTCATGTGGGGAGGGATTTTAGTATGATTTTTTGGTAGTTAGTAGATGAATGAAAGGGTTCTTTAAGTGCGAGTATTAGAGAAGAGAGGGTACCCTTTTATAGGAGAGGGAAGGGGAACCCCTAGAAACTCTTAAATTATTAATTTCATTAATTATTTTTTATTAATAAGGATCCAAATTGATTTATATTGAAGATAAGATGATTATAGTTTGATATAATCTCATCTCATAATTTTAATACATGTATTGATTTTATTTTAAACCTTATCTTTTGGGTTTACACTTAATTATTCCATTTTAATTTTAATTGTGGTGATAACATTTTAATTATTAAGAGGCTATTAATTTTACTTACATGGGTTCCATTTCCCATAATTGGACACATAATGAATTTTTAGCACTTATCATAGTTACTTTGGTATTTCAAAATATTTATTTTATATTTAAATAATTTAATAAATTAGCATTTTTATAAAGCATGAATAATGTCAATTTTTACACTATTCATTTTTTCGGAATTTCAAAATTTTATAAGAAATATTTTCTTTTTTATATTCCATTTCTAAATCAAACTCCTTTATAGAATAGTTATATGGATCAATTGAATTTAATGGAACAATCTTCAAAATTTAACTCATCATCAACTATCCTATTTTCCTCACTGTTATTAAGGTCTTTTGGGGAAGGGGACGAAATTTAATTTCAAAATTTAAATAATTATATAATGTTTAAACACATAACATATCACAATATATGTAAATATTTTTCAATTATTTGATGAAATAATTATCAACATTTTATCCATCTAAATAAGAAATTATAGAACAAAAATCATCTTGTTGAATCCAAATCAATGTTTTTCACATTAGTAGATACATAAAAACATATCCATAACTCAATATAAATGTATTTTTTCTACGAAATGATGACCTCATCACCAATTCATCTTTAATATTATTTACATCAGAAATTTTGGAACACCATGCATCTAATTTTTATTGATGGATTTCTTATTCCCTATTATAAATTTAATGATTTTTTATTCATATTGAATTTAATATTTGGAAACACATATTAAGTAAAATTAATCATCTGAGTGCGATGAGAGTACTTCATTACTTGATCTCACCTAAGGTTTAATATTCCTATTTCTCTATAATATAAATAATGTGAGAGCATTGGGTATTTCAACACCATTCTGTAGGTTTCAGGTGTAGCAGAAGTACAGGAGGGATGATGCCCAACATTTCCATTTTTTGTTATGGATAATCAATCTGAGGACTATTCTGATGAGGAACATCATGACCATAAAAATTAAATAAGATAAAAATAACGGAATATAAATCATGGCACCAGGAAAGATTTGATCAACACATGTTGTTTATAATTAATTTAATTAAATAATAATTACCTCCAAGGTTATTCTTTCTTCATTGAAGTGTTCGACTATAAATATTTATAGTTCCACAATTTTGTTTGAAGAATCTAAATGTAAGATTCCTCTAAAGATGGTCCACATGTGTTCCATGAACCTTCAGACATTGTTGAAGGAGTATTTGGGTGATATCATGGATGATCCTTTCACTTGCATTGTACAACTTTGATCTCCTTGAGAACCACTTCCAAAACATTCGATTTGATCCAGTGTAGGAGGATCACTCTCACTCTTGAGAGTGTTCTTAGTGAAGAAATAAATCGTTAGTCTTGAGATCTCATCTCCAATTCATTGTATATTATTATTTAATTGGATAAGTCTTTGGCTAAAAGGGATAATAATACAACCGATCATTTAATTCCCTAGGGTAATAATAATATAATTTTCACACATGCCTTTATTTATTTCATTAATACTAAAGAAAACCCAAGTCATATAATAAAAATAATATTTTTATTTCTTGACATGTGCTCCACTTGCAAGTTACAATTAAATATTATTGAAAAAAACTTATTCAATAATATAATTTCTCATCAGACCTTTATACTCAACCCTGCAATCCTCCTCAATATTTATCGTGCCTTGAAAAATTACTATTTATTTTCTAAATAAATATCAATGCATTATTGAATGATAAATAAATTAATACTCATGCCCACTTCTATCATCCTTAAATCTGATTGTTATCAGATGATACTCATGCTTCTGCAGATATACGACTTTAGTCCAGGGTTACCACATGTTATCATTAGTGGATACACTTATCACGACAACTTCAACCCTTTTACAAAAATACCTCAAGAGGTGATACTTCTCGAGGATTTTATTTTTCTGGTAATGTGACATTTTTTCTTTTTCTAGAGCCATTGCTAGAGTATTATCATAATACAATGAGATAGGGTCTTTACTACAAGGTACCACAACAAGATCCTGGACAACATTTAAATATATACAACTTCCATGGATGCATTAGAAGCTAATTTTTACTCAGAATCCATTGTAGAATCATCTACAACTTGATGCTCTGAACTCATCAAGCTAAAATCTCCTCCGTTGGCATAGAAAACATATCCTGATTGAGTTTTGATATCATTCTAATATTTCTGAAAACCTCAATCTGAATAACCTCTAATGAAAATCACCTTGTCTTCACCATACACCTGGAACAAATCTTTAGTTATTCTCAAATACTTAAGGGTTTTCTTAACAACATCCACTCCTGGTCACCTACATATACTTGATATCTTTCCTGCATGATGAACACATAGGAAACACAATGTCTAGT
This sequence comes from Viscum album, assembly GCA_963277665.1. Classification (NCBI taxonomy): domain Eukaryota; kingdom Viridiplantae; phylum Streptophyta; class Magnoliopsida; order Santalales; family Viscaceae; genus Viscum; species Viscum album. The sequence goes on along the minus strand of OY728119.1, from coordinate 1,002,345,549 downwards.
ATATAACATGACATACATGATTGATCAAATGTATGAATTGTATGCGATCATACTCATTCTGTCTTTCTCCTATTGTGTATTGGGACTCATTTTCAACGAAAGATGTAAACCATGTACAATGGCAACAATCCCTTATTGGATTGTTCCATACTAAATATGTCATGTCCCATCCCCTGGGGCCCACATCGTGACTACCCCAAGCCTGCCTTCCATAGGCCAGGGGCAGACGACTATCACCAAAGGCGTAATTCCTTAAAACTGGGATGGCATTGCCTTTATAAATCATAAACACACACAACTAGAGTACAAGCAGAAGAAAACACTAAGTAAAAGTTGTATAACAATTGTACTGAATGTAAAGGGGGCCAGAATACTATCCCAACTGTAAAGTAAAAATACAACTAAAAGTAAGTGCAACTAAAAAGGGACAAACAACTGAAATGTGAAAGAAACTCATGGATCGTTCTCCAGGGTTCCTATTTGAAGGGTAGGTACATATGGACTCCTCAGCACTCCACATCTGTCAGACGCCACCGTGTACCGATACGTCATAAGGTCCTCCTCTGGGTACCGTCCAGTCCTGGCGCCCTTGGCCTCCGTCATCGCTGTCCGTCATCTGCATCCCACACAATAAGGTGCATGCATAGCCCGTGCAGGGGTGAGTATAATGATACTCAGTAGGGACCCTAAGACCCTCACGGTCTCAAAAAATCCAACAAGGATAAACCAGAAAGTATGATTTCAATGGATAACCATTACTTTTGTATATTCCCATACATATACCTATGTTATCATGTAACCCATCTCAATCATGAGGAAAACACAAAGGTCATTGACTCAGATAAAACCATTATTTTCATTAACGAAACCATAGCTTCTGGAGAACTCCTCTTTTTTCATGTACATTGGCCCTGTTTCAAACTCCGTGGCGCTACTTACTAACCTTGGACTACTGAGGTACTCCTCCTGTCGAGTACGGCGGGTCTGCTGCCCAACCGGGTGCTCCATCTGCTGTGGGTCTGCCACCAAACCGGGCGCTCCCCCTAATAGCATACAGAGGTACTCCTCCTATAGAGTACCATGGGTATGCTTCAAACTACTAGGCATGCCATCCACAATGGGTCTGCATCCATACAGTGCACTCCATCCACTAGGCAAGTCGAATCACTCAGAGACCAATCGGTCAAGCGGTTCTCAGGTCTACAGCTACTAGGTCTCTGCACTCTTTCTTCTCATCTCCCAGAGGTTTCGCTCCATGAGCTAATGGGCGATAATCCAACTGTCATGAGGTCTCATGTGGGAGTATCTTAATGGACCGCCACGTCCTAGGGGTCTCAACGCAACAGACGTTGTGTCAATCGGACACCCGGTTTGTGAGTTATTAGCATTTTAGTTCCGAGGGCCCGGTTGGATTCGTGTATGAACCAACCAGACCGTGACTCTACTATACCCTAAAATCTAGTGGGGGTATACTCAAAGGGATGACTATGCTCCAAGAATACCGGCGCCGCTGACGGTTCATCAAACGGACATCCAGTGCCAAAGATATGGCCCAAGAAGTTAAAGGGGTCAGTAATGGTCCTCGGTTCGGTCTGACCCAGTCGGACCGACTTGGGCCAACCCAGTCTAGGTCAACACGGTCTGGGTTGACCTGGTCAGACTTGCTGGGTCTGACCCGAAACCTTGGCCGGGTCAGCCCGCTGTGTTTTGACCCGGTCCGCTGGGCCCGACCCAACATACCATGAGGGCGGTTCGGCCCGATAGTCGCCACATAGGCAGCTCAGTAACTTGGCCCGAGAGACCTGGCTGGATTGGCCACCGACACTGCGGGGGACGCCGTGGGTTGAATCAGGAGGATGGTGGTCAGGAGGCCAACAGGCAGGCCGCGTGGGGTACGGGCATGCCGGCTGTTCACCAACAGGCCACAGGTGCACTGAGCAGGGCGCGTGTGCGCCGGGCTGGGCACGTGGGTGCCGGGACACCGGGCAGGGAGCCTGGGTGCGGGGAAAGGCACGATAGGGGGATCGGGCAGTGCGCGTGGGTGCTGGGCAGCAGCGAGGGGGCACCGGGCAGCACACCAGGGCGCCGGGTAGTAGCGTGGGGGAAACGGGCAGCCCATCGAGGCACCGGGAAGCGCACTTGCGTGAGGCGCTGAGTAGTGGCGCGGGGGTGCCAGGCAGCGGCGGGGGGCGCGGCGGTGCGTGGAGTCCGCGGGTAGCGTGCCCATTGATCTTCGTCTTCGTCACAGTTGCCGTGTGTACCGCCTCCGTCATCATCAATCAAGAACAACCCAAGGGGAGTGGGTTGAGCTATGTTCGTGCAGCCCGAATCCTCCTCATTATGGTGATAGCATTTGGCAACGAAGTTCTCAACAAACAACGAAGAACGGAGGTTTAAACTCATACATAAACTAACTCAAAAATCCCCCAACCACGCTTGTCGTTCGTCGTTGACGAAGTCACGGAAAGCGGGCATCGTTCCATTGACGTCAGAACAGAAAAGCTGAGGATGACTTCAGCGTTCTTCGTGGATGACACTTCCCTTTCCTTGTTCCGGTAGAAGAAGGAAGAAGGCGTCTGAGGACGAAGTCAAAGAAGAAAATCCTGCATTCTTTGCATTCTTCGTTGGGATAATTTTAATCCTCCCAAGCTCTCATGTTCCACTGAAGGAGAATTTCATAAAAATAATAATAGGATGACTTATTATTTTGTTTTTGGCACACAAATTCAAAAAGGAGAAAAAAACTCTCCTCAATAAATTCACACGCGTCAGCGAAATTAATTGGTATGCGCGTTGGCACAATTAATTGTGTGGAGGAGGTCAAAGGGTCTCCCTCATTAATGAGGGAGAGTGGAGAGGTTTCATCCTCCCCCATTAATAGGGGTCGGGTGGTCCCCACCCCTATCATTTAATTGAGAGGTCATGCTCAGGTGGTCCCTATGTCATAACCTCTCGCAGGAGGTTATGGTGTGGCGGTTCCACCCCCAACTTCCAATGGGAGGTTCCAGCTAACCTCACACACAACTCATGGAAGCATAAAAATAAAATAAAGTGTTGTACTTTAATTTTTTTTATTAAAAAAGGCCAAAAACTAACTTCCAAACTCATCAGAACACCACCGTGGTGAAGGTCACACTAAGAAATTACCGACACTGTGAGTTCAACGGTTCCCTCGAATTTCAATTCTGATCCCTAGTTCAAAAGTTGTAAAAAATAACTTGTACGTTTATTGAACATACCCGAACAAAACTTCAAAAATTGATTTCGAGCACACCAGGCCTCTGAATCAAGGGTCGTTAGAAATAGCAGACTCGAAAAATTCCCATGTATAGAAAAAAAATTCCACAGGAATTCTTGGTGATTACATTCTCCCCAACTTAGGGCTTTATATCCCCTTAAGATACAACTCAGACTAAGGGAAAAAATGGGGGGTACTGAGCATGCATATGAGCCTCTCACTCCCATGTGCTCTCATGGAGGTTCCCGTGCTACCCACGTACGCGCACCAGAGGTATCGACCCTCCATGTAGGACCCACTCCTGCCGATCCTTAATCTCCGTTGGAACCTCCATGAATGTCATCCCATCATTAATGTCTAGTTCCCCATGGTCGATGATTTGGGATGGTTCGTGCACGTATCTCCTCAGGTGAGATATGTGGAAGACGTCGTGCACCCGATGTAGCTGAGGTGGAAGATCCATGTGGTAATCCACCTCACCTACTCTGCTAAGGACCTGTAAAGGTCCGATTAACCTCAAATATAGCTTTCCGCCTCGACAAAATCATCATATACATCATCGAGGTGAGACCCATAGGAAGACGTGGTTGCTATCCTCGAACTCTAGAGGTCTCCGTCTCCTATCAACATACGACTTCTGCCTTCTCTTTGCAGTCTTCATCCGCTCCTGGATGATCTGTAAATTCTTCATGGTAGCCCATACCATCTATGGTCCCACTAGTGCTGACTCCACCAAGTCTGTCCAGCACAGTGGCAATCTTCAAGGTCAGCCATATAAGGCGTCAAAAGGTTCCATCCCTATGGTGGAGTGATAGCTGTTGTTGTAGGAAAACTCCAACAAAGGAAAGTGGTATTCCCAGCTATGACCAAAGTCGAGGACACAAGCAAGAAGCATGTCCTCAAGGGTCTGGACGGTCCTGTAGGTCTTTCCATCAGTATGAGGATGGAAGGCAGTGCTCAAGTGAAGCTATGTCCTGAAATCTCTCTACAACCCCTTCCATAGCCGGGAAGTAAAGTGTGCATCATAGTCGGAGACAATAGAAGATGGTACTCCATGAAAACGCACTATCTCCTGCACATAGAGGCATCCCAAGCTCTCAACTGAGCACTGCTCTCTGATTGGTAGGAATTTTTCTACCTTGGTGAGTCGGTTTATGATCACCCATGTCGAGTCGTGAACCCTGGTTGTACGTGGGGGACCCGTCATGAAGTCCATGGATATCCCATCCTACTTCCACTCTGGTACCTCTAATGCCTAATCCAAGCCTGCTGGTACCTAGTGCTCTGCCTTCACTTGATGACAAGTGAGGCACTGTGAGACAAACTCCGCTACTACCTTCTTCATACCTGGACACCAGTGCTGTTATCGAAGGTCCTGGTACATCTTCCCCACACCTAGATGTACCGCTAGAGGGGAAGTGTGGAACTCCCACAACACGTCTTCTTGATGTGAAACTAGTACCATGGTACATCCCCTGAATAGGATGATGTGCTCCCCACATTCAAGAAATACATTAGGTGCCTATCCTATGGATATCTGAGCACGTCGCATCTCGCAATCAGCGTCCCCATGCTGCGCCTCCTTGAACCGCTGAAACAGTAGGGGAGTTACTGTAAGAGACCGTAGATAGGCTACTCCATCCATATCCACAATGGATATCTGCAATGCGGCTAGCTACTCCATCGCCTCTCTTAGTAACTGAATGCCTGATCTCATGCTGAGTGCATCTACTATTACATTCCCCTTCACAAGAGTATACACTATCTTGAAGTCATAGTCCTGGAGGATCTCAATCCATCTCCACTATCTCAGGTTCAGGTCCTTCTGAGAGAAGATATAACTGAGATACTTGTGATCAGAGTACATGATAAAAAATTATCCCATAAGATAGTGCCGCCACACCTTCATGTAAAAGACCACTACTGCTAACTACAGGTCTGGGTAGCATAGTTCTTCGCATGCTTTCTCAAATGCCGAGAACCATACGCGATAACAACTCAATCCTACATGAGGACACACCTTTGTCCGGTCTCTAATTCATCTTAGTAGAAAACATACCCTACACCCTCCTCTAGATTCCTCATGATGGGGGCACTAGTCAGCCTTTTCCTGGGCTCCTGAAATCACGTCTGGAGTCTCTCCGACCACACGAATGGTTGCCTCTTCTTCATCTAGGCTGATAATGGAGCTGCAATTCTAGGGATGTCTGGAATGAATCTCCGGTAGTATCCATCCAAGCCCATGAAACTCTTTACCTATGTCACACTCCTGGGTGGATCCCACACAATTACCTCCTTGATATTTTCTAGATCCACTGCAAATCTATACTCCGATAATAAGTGTCCCAAAAAGAGAACCTCTCAAATCAAAAACTGGCACTTCAGGAGCTTACTATAAAGCTGGTGCTCTCGGAGTGTGTCCAGTACTACATGAAAATGGTAGGCATACTCCTCCTCAGTAGTCGAGTATATCTGTATGTCATGGATGAGGACTCTGACAAAATGATAAAGGGATGGCTGGATGATCCTATTCATGAGACTCATGAAAGCTGCTGGAGCATTGGTTACGACGAAGGGCTTAATGAAGAACTCGTAGAGGCTGTAACGACACCTGTAGGCCATGTTATTCACATCCTCATCTTAAACTCTATGCTTCACGAGCTGCGGGTATAGCTGGAGGACTTTTAGGGAAAATGATTCATCCGACCCAGTGTTTCTCCATGGGCATCCCTGATTCTATTCGCCAATAAGGTGGATGGGATCTTGAGGCTCTATGTCAACTACCGTCACATGAACTAGGTGAATTTTCCCAAGGTGCGTGTGAGTGAGGACAAAACACACTAAAAGAACATGTGTTGGCCTGTGGGGATAGTCATTAGTCTAATAAGAGACCCTAGTGAGTAATAGCCTATAGTGTGTTGGGAAGGCAACTAAGGTATTATAGCAGACCCTTGGGTTCAGATGGAAAGGTTCATGGCCCAGGGAGGCGGGTCGTGACAAAATATCTTTTATATTTGGTTAATATAATTAAAATGGATAATTATAAGTAACCACTTTGATCAATCATAAATGATGTTGATCCCAAGAATGTAGGCTACTTCTCCTAATTCCTTCGTGGAGAATAAAATTTTAAACTAGTCCTTAATATATAGTAAGACATTTATGCCATCTCCAAAATGTAAAAGCTGAGATGAACTTCCCATATGAAGGTGGAGAGATGATATCACGGTGATAACGCTGGGGAAGAGTAGTTATATGTATAATATGTATAATTCCTAAGACCTACTGGTCATGCAATCTCTAAAGCCTGTGGTCCTTGTAAGGTTTGACCCTCATCCCTTGAAAGGTGGTTATCAAAGTCAATAAAAATAATTCCTTTAGGCCATTCAAGATAATAAGTAAAATGTCATCAACATATACTATTAGGATAATTACCGTATTTCCACTAATCCTTTTTTTAAACATACAACCCACATTAATTTTTAATAAAACCGAATTATTTTATGTGTTCATCAAATCAAATTTTTCATTACCCAAATGATTTATTTAATATATAAATGGATCTATGCAACTTAAAAATACATCTGGTATCAATTGGTGTCACAATCCATTCTGGTTGTGTCATAAATAAATCTTTATGATGGTTCCTATTAAGGAATGTAGTTTTGAAATCCATCTTTCAAATATCATAGTCATGGTATGATTTTAAGGAAAATATGATTATGAAGGATTTAAACATGTAAACCGGTGAAAAGGTTTCATCATAGTAATTTCTTGTTTAATATCTTTTTCCAGTAGCCTTTCTTTATAGGTACATACTATACCATCCATGTCCAGTTTCCTCTAGAATACCCCTGTACACCAAACATGCTTTCAAATAGCTGGAGTAATGACCAAAACCCAAATATGATTTTGATACATGGAATCCAACTCATAATTAATATATTCTAGACATATTATATATTTTGATCTTTATATGAACTCCATGTAGGATAAAGGTTCATTGTTTTCAAAAAATAACGAGTCATCATCTTCTGTGACTAGACAACCATATCTCACTGGGTTCCTTAACTCCCTTGAGCTCCAATGCAGTACTTGTGCATGAGGACCTTCTTATTACATGGGGACCAATGGAACTTATTCCTTTCCCAACTCCTATGTATCTTGAGAATCAACTTCAAAAAAGTAAATCTTTCTCAAACTTTAGTTTTTGAGGATGTGCTCCCTCTCAAGAAAAACTAATTTACGAGAGAATATCACATTATTTTATAAGGGTTTGTATAGGCAGCATCCCCTTGTTTCCTTGTGATTCCTTATAATGATACAGGTTTCTCCCTAGGGTGCTAGTTTTTTTCTTGAGAAATCCATAACAGAAACTTCACACCCCCATACATGTGAAGGATTTAAATTGGGTTTCATTACTCTCCATATTTTAAAGGTAATTCTATTTGCCACTTTAGTTGGTACTGGGTTTAATGTGTATGATGAAGTTTGTAATTCATATACTCAAAAGGATAAAAAAGATATGCATAACTTATCGTTGTCCTTACCATGTCTAACAAGGTACGATTCACCCTTCTAATAACACTGTTACACTATGGTGTATAAGGTGGAGTGAGTTGAAATAGAATCCAAAAATCCCATAAAAAGTTGATGACTTCTGGATTATGACATTATCATCCTCGATCAGATCAAAGATTATTTATCTTCATACCAATCAGATTCTATACTTCAGTTTTGAATTTCTTTATTTTCTCAAAGGATTCATTTGTATACTTGATCATGTAAATGTATAACTATCTAATCAAGTAATTAGTGAAATTTATAAACTAAGAATATCCAACTCTTTCTTATATTGAAAATGGTCTACACACATTAGTGTGTACCGATTCCAAAATATCAATGGCCCTTTCACCCTTTCCACCAAAAGTTGGTTTGGACATTTTCCCTTGTAAATAAGTGTGACATCAATCAAGTGGTTTTATCTCAGAAGAGTCTATATTTCCATCTTTATAGAACATTGTCAAAATCTTCTCATTTACTTGTCTGAGTTGGTGATGCCGCACCTAGGTGTTATACAAGTCATGTGATCCTAATCGTTTTTCAATTTACAACACTTGGTTTATGTAATTTATTACATAGAGACCAATATTTAAATGTCCCATACTATAACATAGGCGTTCCTTATAAAATAAGAGTCTCTTATTTCATATCTTGAAAATAATACCAATTTTATATAAAGATGCTACATAAATTATGTATATGGTAACAATTGATACATAATAATAATCATGTAAAACAAAAATAATTCTCGATGAAAATGAAAGGAGTTAGTCGCCAATGGAAATAGTAGCCATACTCACACCATTGGAAGCTCATAGATCCACCTCTCCTCTTGAATGTTTCTGGAATCTATTGGGTTCCAGCATTTGAATATAGATGTGAGAACCATATGCAATATATAATAACCAATATATAGAAATGAAAAGATTTCACTTCATAAAAAATTCACCTTTGGATTCCCATTGAAGTTGGATGAAGTTAATCTTCATATTGTCTGACTTTCCACTTGAAAAACAAACTTCTTCCTTTCCTATACCCTACCATTATATCATCTACATCATGGTCATATGGTGCTTGGGGGATTTAGACTATTAATAAGTCTTAACCCCATTTCCCTTGTCTATCCTCTTTATTTTCACCATAAGGACTATAGGTTTTTCATTCCCCACGTCCTTATCCACTTGGAGAATCATGTTCATAAGTTTCGATATACTATTCTCATTATTTATATAATTAAAATTTACAATAAAACTAGAGAAGGACTTGTCCACTAATAAATATATTATCTCTGTATGAAACTCATCTAGGTGTTTAATACATAATATCCCCACATGCTCAATAGAGCTGATAATCTTGACTGCTTGATTTCCAATAGGCATAGAATCTCAATGATTATTTATGAACAAATAATTGGAGATATTATAAATCTCATGTATAACCTACTCTTGATAGAGATCCCCAAGGTGAGTTGTCATGCTATAATTATCCATTTCCTCATGTTGCTTCAAGACCTTAGTGGAAATGGATAATAACATTAAGCACCGAACATCGGTTGCATCATTCAAGTGTTTCTTATACATATAGATATATTCTTCACTCGCCTCATTTCCAACTGCAACTGTTAATGGTTCTTAAAACTCCTAAAAATTCTTTTCATGGGGAAGGATGACCAATATGAGCCACTTCCGCTTCGGGAAATTAGTGACCGTGATAAGGCTTTCCTTCACGAGTATGTATCACAATGATATGTTTCATATAATTTTTGATGATGTTTCTACTAATAAGATGAGCATTGTTTTGTACATTACATGATAATTTTTAAAAAATAAATAAATACTTCATTTAGTAATCTAACACTATTTTATTTAAACACAACATCTCTCAGAATTGGATTCATAATATCCTATTGCTTTGATATTATATAGCCAAAGATCCATATTCCATTATCATTACCCTATCTTTTGTCGGTTAGGAAACATGAGTTATTTTAGGAAGGAATTTTGAATGATATCTGAATTAACTCATAATTCCCTACTCCATTGTGTGGACTCCCAAATCCATAAGTCATTAATTTATTTTTTTCTCATCCTTTTCATATTAGTTAAACCATGTACTACTTTTCCAGTTGACTCGTGATTACCATAAATTTATGTAAACCTAAAACATAAAATAAGAATTCCTTTATAATTGAAGGCACCCCAAAATTTTCTGGTCAATCACATTGAACTATGGATCAATTCTAACCAATGTAATGGAAGGCTAAATTGTCATAAAATTTGGTTGATGGATTTTATCCATTATGAATAAATTTCCATTAATTATTTTTCACATTTTCTTTAATACTAAGTGTGTTTACAAAAGTGATTAAACGTGTCTTTTGATATTATTTACACATAAACCATTTTATCTTAGTTACATCATTTCATGCATGTTATTTAATTAATTAAGTGATCGTGACAAAACATCCATAATGAAGTAACCAATAATATGACAAAATTAAAATAAATGGTAGGATCTTGATCTTTTTTTGGGGGTCAGTTTATCTAACAGTTGATAAATGAACCACAAACATAGGGGATAAACAACTTTAATGATTTATGGTTAGATTTTACATATTTCCACCTATACGCCTTTGAATCTCCTTTGATTGGTTTCATGTTGTCTCTTAACATGAACCACCCCCACTTACATGGGATCTACATCCATTACATATTGTTTTAATCAAAAGTAGGTGAGGGGTAAAATGGGGTTTACATAAAAGAAGTCATGGGCATGCATGGCCTACATATTAATAAAGAGAGAAGGTACAATTGCCCAAAATTTAATTTACTAATATACTAAAAGAGAACCAATCACATATGAAGGTCTAGTCTATCTCATGACTATCCACATTCATACAAATAATTATGAATTTAATAAAACTATCATTCAGTTATTTCATATTTCTTATTTAAGATAAATATTTCCGAAATAAATTAATTTTTATATTTAGTTAGTAAATACTTTCATCTTAATCTTTTTTTGAATTTCATTGATATTCTGAACCATTATAGTTTTAAATAAATTAATAAATTCATTTTAAATTAACTGTACGTAATATGTAGCATAGAGGAATACAGAACAATACCCATCCAAAACTACACAACATGTATTATACTTGTATACACATTATTTTTTTTGATATATAGAATGCACATTGAATAATAACTGTAATAGAACTCATACATGATGTTTAGATCTTGAATACAGCCCAATGATAATAAAACACATGCACACATAGATATATATATATATAAGCCAATCAGATGGAGTGTCCCAAATTTATGACCACACAGAAGCACTTGTCTCAAGGGTTACATAATATAATAAATTTATATATACTAAAATGGTAAATGTATCAAGCATGTGGATATGATCTACAAGGAAAGTACATTATTCACTATGCATATGATGTACATGGCTTGGGACTTAGCGTGTGAGGAGTACATCAGAAATCGTGGATTACACGACACGTATAGTGGGCTACATGCCATGTTGACTCTGTGTTACATTGTATCCGATCGAGGTAGGCCATGTATGGATTACATGGACTGAGCCTGAATAGAAGGGACTAAACGCCATATCCAGTTTTCTCCATGGTCTATAGTCCTGATGACCATATGCTAGTCCGACCCAGTCAACATGTGTTTTAAGAATTAACTAATTTTTTTTCATTAATACACACTGGTTGAATAATTTATGAATTTACACATGGTGCATTAAACATGAGAACACAATGTGTAATGTCTATTACATAGTGTGAACTAATGTGTTATTCAGTCATAATCTTTGGAACCACTGGATGAGTTCCTCAAATTTTTTTTATCATAAAATTATTTTTTTCTATTAGATCTGTGAGAAATGATGGAGGAAGAAATAGATCTCACATATTCAAATGTAATGAATGATTAATATGAACTGAAAAATAATTATGAAGCCCTAAATAATAAACAAAACTAAATATTTATAAACAATCACGTGACATACTCTAATACCACTTGTAGGTTTTGGGTTGTAATGCCCCGACCCCATTTACCCGGAGTCAGTGCATTATTGCGTAACATTGGCATGATCACAAAAGATCATGTCTCAAAAGACCAATTAGTTTAGTAGTCTTCGAAACACTAAATACATTCATAAATGTTACATTACATCATAAAGTGAAAATCTACAATAACAATGTCTCCATAGACCACACTTATATCCTCTTATGACTATCCCTACAGGTCATTTATAAAATACTTCTTCACATCCTGCAAAATATTAAAACATTGAAAGGGGTGAGCTCAGATGCTCAGTAAGGATAACAATATTGCGGAAGATTTAATCAATAAACATAATCATTTAAGGCAATGTCTAACTAAAACAAAAGCCTTTTTAAACTTGAACATCAGCATAATATGGAAAAAATAAAATTAATTAATGCCATTTACTTAATCACATTGATATTATACTAGTCGAATAATCACATGCAATATCAATAACCACTTTCATAATGATGGAATGCATAATGCCAGACTATCATAAAAACGTATCCAAATCCTCTTTCCAAGACTACAAATAAGATTTTGTCAAGGCCTCGGCCGAAGACACTAGTTTGTCTCATTATACCTACCAATGCAATTTTTTAGAAGATACTTATGTTTAAAATTTTCAAAATATACTCTAGTGTTTTTCTGAAAACATTATGAAATATTCTGAAAACAAAATTACTAATTCTAAGACTGCTCGACTAATTACAGGCCATGATGGGTCCACACCCAATCCCTTCCTGTCTACCACACTCGAGAGTCTGGTTTTCTGAAAAAAATTTTATGCTTTCATTAAATACATATACATTTGCACTGGATTTTCATATATTTGAGAGAAATATCACTTTTTTGAAATCATTTAAAAATCAAAAAAGAATAAAATAAAACCTTTTGAATAAACATAAAATTCAAAAGGTTTTATACAATGTATAAAAGAAAGTTGTGTATAAAACCAAATATGCCTCAATGCAAGGAGATTGAGACGAAGTGCCTTACAAAGATGATTTCTTACATAAAATAGACCAATTATGTGTATTCAATATATGTACACAAAAAGGAAGTAAAAATAAAAGATATAACAAAATAATATCATGACATAATTTGAAAGTAGGAGATTAACCCAAAGAATTGAAATTGGGTTAAAAAATTCCCTTACCTCGTGTCCGACTTGACTCAATTGTTCTTTAACCTCCTAAATAATAAACTAGAGTTAATTTATATTTTCATAAGAATCTTTTTCATGTTCATTATTTCTTTTATATAACTTATTACCATGTTATGAACATTGTGTAATTATTTATGTTAATAACTGTTATTTTGTCGATCTTTGGTACCTGAGTCAAAAATAAACTTCTTATAATTACAAGTTGTTCATGTAGTAAAATATCCTTTATATGCAGAAGTATATTCATGATTTAGATATCATATATATCTTATATATCTAGTATATACATTCATTAATAATATTACATAACATTTAGAGGTATGAAATGAAAAGCACCGTTCATGGAGACGGTAAGCCGTACGTACGCATGAATGCTACTTTCATTTCTTTTTCGTATTTAATGGAATGAAATTATAGTTATATAAAGTTATACTATATTCCCATATAATATAATGTATAATACCATTTACTCCATCCTTTATACATCCCACATATAGACTAAACGATTCAAATCACTTTGAGGGGGCGGTAGTCCGCACTTCCTAAAATGAAAATATTGTGTTTACCCATAATGGAAACCATAAAGGTATGCCATAAATGAAAAATAAATAAGCTTAAGTAAAACATAAACATATTATATATCATATATAAATATAGTGACATCTTAATGGCCACCATTGAAGGTGTTATATGAGTGTTTAACAATCATCGTTTCGTGAGGCTGAAATTCGCCATCCATAGAAACAGTATGTTCTTTAACCATTAGATTTAGGTGGGTGTAATTGTATCTCGAATACTTCTTATAAAAACATGCTAGTATATTTAGGATACAAGTGTTGTTACAAAATAAATGGATAAAAAGTGTTTATGGGGTTGTAGAAGAAAAATAAAACAAAATAACATAAGAGAAGACATTACCTTAAAATAGGGTATCTCTTTTTTTATTTGAGCCAAAGGCTTCCTTGGGAAGACTTCTTCCCAAAGTGAGTCTTCTAGGAGTAAGAGAGGGAAGTTGGGAGAGTATTTGGGCAGAGGGTGGCCGAGACAAATGGCTTGTATGGTGTGAATAAGGTGGTAGTGGTGGGGGCCTTTTATAAGAGGAGAGGAGGGACACTCTTGGAAGGATTGAAATGTTACTTTATTATGAAATTATTTTCGAATTCTAAAGGTCCCAAAATAATATATTTATAGGAAAAGGTGATAAGGGTTGTAAATCAACCCATCCAATAGGATTTGGACAAGTGTAAGTCATAAAGTTTCCATTATCCTTCCATTTTATTAAAATCATTAATTAATGAGGTAATCGCTGCATCATCATGGTGTCATAAATAATTTAATTTATTTAATGTCTAAAAATTATAATTTTTTTTTCGTGATTCAAGAAATCATTTTATCTTTCTAATGAATATTATAGTAAAAAATATGACTTGTATAACCCCATTTAGATTTTTTTAGTAAAACAACTTATGTTTGTGACATTTTTATTTTAACTTTAAATAAAAGTTATTTATGTCATTTTCCTACCAAAGTGGCTCCATGGGGTCCCCAAGTTGACCCATGGATTTTTTGGGTCGGCCATGACACATCCAATAGGGGTAGGACAAGTGTAAAGGTATTTTCATATTTTTATAATATCATTTTTAACTTAAATTTCACTAATTACTTTTAATCGCGATTAATTAAACTTAAAGTTACTATTCACCAAAAAATTATTTTAATCCCATTGAACCACATTTTATGTCCTAATGACAACCATGTATGTCATACTTTTGAAAATAAAATCACAGAAGTTGTAATATTTCATTTAAACGAAAAATCATTTTTTTTAACTACCACTTAGTGGTTTCACTATTCATCAAAAATTGAAGTTTTTCAGAACAATGCCAAAATTTCACCCTAAGATATAATTGATATTCCGAATTCATAAATGATGTCTATTTTACAAAATTACAAACATATAAGTTGAATTAATTAATTTTATAAGTAATTCCCGCTGTTACAACAAATAGCTTGTTTTTAAGAAACAATATATATCAAAAGATTGACAATTGTTTATATCCAATTTCATAGTCAAATTAATTCAAATGACCACCATTGGATACAATGGTAAAAATATATTCTAATTATACTTTAAAACCACTCAATAGTATAATTTATCACTATAAATTATTTTTATTAAAAAAGGTTTTTTTAAGTATTTTTAACTATTAAAAAAAAATCGGAATTTCTCAGAAAAATACCAAAAATTCAACATAGGCTATTTTCGATATTCCGAATCCAAAAATTAATTCCATTTTGAAATATAAAATTTATATAATTTTAAAAAGTGGGTATTACTAATCATAACAGCTACTTTGATTGGTCGCGGTGTGTTAGAATCTCGAACTTGCGTACAATGCAAGCTATTGCATTATTGAAAGAGAAGCATATCATGGAAGCTCGGGATGTTACATTCTCCCCTCCTTCAAAAAATTGAGTCCTCACAATTCGAAATTTTTCTTTGAAAATAAAAGTTTGAAAATTGAAAATACCTTTGTGGGAAACCCACATCGGAAATAAGTTTAATAAAAATATAACTTTAAAAGAAGGAAAGATAAGTACAAAGGTCACCTGAGATAGCCCACACTAGGATTCTATGAAAATATGGATATGGAAGCAAAACAAACCATCAAAGTTTGATGTAGAGTTGTAGAAAACTAGATTAGGAGAAAGTTAACCATAAGAAAATCACAAACTTGTGATTGGTTAAACGGTTATTGAATCCCCAGTTGGAAAAGTTAACCGGAAACGTTTTTGTTTTAAGTTACCTTTTATAAAGTTGAGGAATTAATTTAGGAGATTTACTAAGAACATAAGGGAATATACATACTAGTCATGTAGACATTCATTCATTAATAAATTTTTACCAAAAACCCATCTTTCACTCCAAAAGGTAATAGAACTCCAAAATATTCTATTTATCATAATTGTATAAGGTTAAAAATATTAACACATACAATTTAGATTAGGAAACTTTTTTGTAAAAACCAGGGACTTCATGTAGGCTAGTGGTAGGTAATAAAGGCATGTCACACTATGGTTGTGGGTTCGATTCCTGCAGCTTTGTCCAACGCGACGGGGTGTGACCCACCCTGAAGGTTGTCCTTTTCCTAAAAATATTGTATTATAATATTACAAATATAATATTCAGAAATGTTTTAACCTTAAACAATACTATTCCAAGTTCAACTTAATCCATCCCAACCTTTATAGTTATCCAAAATACCTCTGTCCAGACTTTCTCTAAAAGGAATCTTAATTCCAAAATAAATTTATCAGATTCCCCCAACAAAGTAAAGTTTCTCTTATTGTCACATACTAAAAATATGATTACCTTCATCAGATTAAAAACATAATGAAAAAAACAAGTACTGCAGTACAATCCTTATATATATCACATTATTCTTATAACCATAATATAGTCCTTCAGTCCAAAAGCACCAATCCATTAATTATTCTACTTCAATTATAGTAACATCATATGATTTTCCTTGATCCCTTGGCCTTTTCTGAGGTAGGTTTCTCTGACGCTTAGGACATTCATTTTCATAATCCCCATTTCCCTAAAATTGTAGCATTCAACATTGATAGCCTCTTTCTTTCCATTGAAATCACGAGCCTTGTGACCTTTTTCTCCACATTTATAACAAACTCCCATTCCTTTTAGGAAAGCACCAGGGTGATTCTTCCCACATTTATCACATAATGGAAAATCCTTCTTTCCCTTTTTCCCTTTTTCCGTCTCTTGTTCCACCGTTCTCTTCTTCTCTTGCTTTACTTTGTTGTCATAAGACTTAGAGAATTCATTTTCTGTCTTGATAGCACATGAGATAATATCTTCATACGATGAGAAGGATTGTGATACTAAAGCTCGATGGAGAAATGATTTTAACCCATCAAAGAAACGATCAATCTTACATCTTGGGTTACATATATAATCTACATCATACCTCACTATCCTTGTAAAGTTGGCCTCATACTTTGCGACATTATCATCCTCCTTTTGTCTCAGACTTAGAAATTGCCTTTCCATATCTGCTCGATGGTCATGAGGAATGTTTTTTTCTATGAAAAGATATTTTAACTCTCTCCATTCCATACATGATACTTCTTCATCTTCCTTTGTATTTTGAATCAGCGACCACAATTGATCGACATCTCCAGTGAGGCGGTATACTACCATGAAAACCTTCTCCCTTTCGCTACTCCCCAAGGCGTGGAATATTTTTCTAAGGAGTTTATCCATTGATTAACTACTAATGGATTTGTACCCCCATTACTTGTTGGTGGTTGTTGCCTCAAGAAGCGGTCTAACATTGATCCTCCACGTTGCGGATCAGAGTGATCCATATTAGTAAGGTTATTATTCATAACCTGAGTGAGTTGTCCCAGTATGGTAATAAGTTTATCAGCACCAGTTGTATCTCCAGATCCACAATAATTATCTTGAGCAGGAGGGCATTCCCTACATGGAGTGCGTGCATTGATATGGTTTTCATTCCTTCCACTAGGTGCGATTTCTAAACAATGGCATAAACTAGATTAGTTTATGAATCGAAATACATAATTCCATACTTGTAAAATACTTAACATAAATTGAACTATTTATGGATATAATCCATAATCATAAAAATGTTTTTTTTGAGGAAGTATATACTCATAACCCTTCATAGTGGGTTTTAAAGAAAATGAGAATTATCCTAAGCATATCCCCTGGGAGTGTAGTAACCAAGAGTGCAGCAAGGCCCGTTGTCGTGCACCAGTTACCATTCGAGCCTAGCTCAAAGCGGTTTTTTCGGGTTTTACCCCTAGGTACATCTTTGCCAGAGCCGCCTCTACCTACTCTTATCCAGACAAGGATTTATTGCTTGGAAAACTCACAAAATCTCTATAATACCAAAATTCTAGGAAGTTATTCTATACTAATCCTCAACGTATATCTTCGGGCTATGTGCTCTAATCAGAGTTTATCTAAATCTAGCTTCCAAGGTTAGTACTAAACTTCCTCTGATACCAACTGTAACGCCCTGACCCCAGTTACCCAGAGTCGGTGCATTATTTCATAACATTGGCATGATCAAAAAAGATCAAGTCTCGAAATAATGATTAGATTAGTAGCCTTGGAAACACTAGATACATTCATAAATGTTACATTACATCTTAAAGTGAAAATCTACAATAACAAAGTCTCCATAGACCACACTCATATCCTCTTCTGACTATCCCTGCAGGTCATTCATAAAATACTTCTTCACATCCTGGAAAATATTAAAACATTGAATGGGGTGAGCTCAGATTATCAGTAAGGATAACAATATTGCGGATTCTTTCATCAACAAACATAATCATTTAAGGCAATGTATAACTAAAACAAAAGCCTTTTTAAACATGAAATTCAACATAATATGGAAAAAATAAAATTAAATAATGCCATTTACTTAATCACATGGATATACTACTAGTCGAATAATCACATGCAATATCAATAACCACTTTCATAATGATGGAATTGATAATGCCAGACTATCATAAACACGTAGCCAAGGCCTCGTGCCAAGACTACTAATAGTATTTTGTCAAGGCCTCGTGCCAAGACACTAGATTGTCTCATGATAACTACCGATGAAATTTTTTAGAATATACTTATGTTAAAAATTGCTCAAATATACTCTAGTGTTTTTCTGAAAACATTATGAAAGATTTTTAAAACAAAATTACTAATTCTGAGACTACTCGACTAATTACAGGCCATGATGGGTCCACGCCCAATCCCTTCCTGTCTACCACACTCGAGAGTCGGGTTTTTTGAAAACATTTTTAAACTTACATTAAATAAATATACATTTTCACTGGATTTTCATATATTTGAGAGAAATATCTCTTTTTTTAAATCATTTAAAAATCATAAAATTATAAAATAAATCCTTTTGAATAATCATAATAGTCAAAGGGGTTTATACAATGTTTAAAAGAAAGTTGTGTATAAAACAAAATATGCCCCAACGAAAGGAGATTGAGACGAAGTCCCTTAAAAAGATCAATTTTTAAATATAATAGAACAGTTATGTGTATTCACTATAAGTACACAAAAAGGAAGTAAAAATACAAGATATAACATAATAACATCATGACATAATTTGAAAGTAGGAGATTAACCCAATGAATGGAAATTGGGTTAAGAAATTCCCTTACCTCGTGTCCGACTTGACTCGATTGTTATTTAACCTCCTGAATAATAAACTAGAGTTAATTTATATTTTCTTAAGAATATTTTTGATGTTAATTATTTCTTTTATATCACTTAATACCATGTTATGAACATAGTGTAATTATTTATCTTAATAATTGTCATTTTTTCGATCTTTGGTACTTGAGTCAAACATAAACTTTTTATAATTATAAGTTGTTCATGTGGTGAAATATCCATTTTATCCAGAATTATATTCATGATTTAGATATCATATATATCATATATATCCATTAGATACATTCATTAATAATATTACATAACATTT
Organism: Viscum album; assembly: GCA_963277665.1. Lineage (NCBI taxonomy): Eukaryota > Viridiplantae > Streptophyta > Magnoliopsida > Santalales > Viscaceae > Viscum > Viscum album. The sequence continues at coordinate 1,002,325,959 of OY728119.1, read as the reverse complement.
AGAGGTGAGAAATGAAATGCACCATTCATGGAGACGGTAATCCGTACGTACGCATGAACACTACTTTCATTTCTATTTCATATTTAATGGAATGAAATTATAATTATATAAAGTTATAATATAATTCCAGTATAATGTAATGTATAATACTATTTACTCCATCCTTTATACATCCCACATACAACATTAACGATTCAAATCACTTTGAGGGGGCGGTAGTCCACATTTCCTAAAATGAAAATATCGTGTTTACCCATAATGGAAACCATAATGGTATGCCATAAATGAAAAATACAGAATCTCAAGAAAAACAGAAACATATTATATATCATATATAAATATAGTGACATCTTAATTGCCACATTTTAAGGTGTTATATGAGTGTTGAACAATCATCGTTTCGTGAGGCAGAAATTCTCCATCCACAGAAACAATATGTTCTTTAACCATTAGATTTAGGTGTGTGTAAGTGTAGCTCGAATACTTCTTATAACAAAATCCTAGTATATTTATTATAATGGTGTTGTTACAAAATAAATGGATAAAAAGAGTTTAGGGGGTTGGAGAAGTAAAATAAAACAAAATAACCTAAGAGAAGACATTACCTTAAAATCGGGTAACTTTTTTTTGATTTGAGCCAAAGTCATTCTTGGGAAGAATTCTACCCAAAGTGATTCTTCTAGGAGTAAGAGAGGGAAGTTGCGAGAGTATTTGGGCAGATGTTTGCTGAGACAAATGTCTTGTAAGGTGTGAATAAGGTGGTAGTGGTGGGGGCCTTTTATAAGAGGAGAGGAGGGGCACTCTTGGATGGATTGAAATGTTACTTTATTATGAAATTATTTTCGAATTATAAAGGTCCCAAAATGATATATTTCGAGGATAAGGTGATAAGGGTTCTAAATCCACCCATCCAATAGGATTTGGACAAGTGTAAGTCTTAGATATTACATTATCCTTCCATTTTATTAAAATTGTTAATTAACGAGCTAATCGCTGCATCATCATGGTGTCATAAATAATTTACTTTACGTAATGTCTAAAAATTATAAAAAAAATTTCATGATTTAGGAAAGATTTTTATCTTTCTAATGAATATTTATAGTAAAAAATATGACTTGCATAACCCCATTTAAAAATGGTTTTAGTAAAACAACTTATGTTTGTGACATTTTTATTTTAACTTTAAATAAAAGTTATTTATGTCATTTTCCTACCAATGTGGCTCCATGGTGTCCCCAAGTTGACCCATGGATTTTATTGGTCGGCCATGACACATCCAATAGGTGTAGGACAAGTGTAAATGTATTTTCATATTTTTATAATATCATTTTTACCTTCAATATCACTAATTACCTTTAATCATGATTAATTAAACTTAAAAGTTACTATTCACCAAATAATTATTTTAATCCCATTGAACCACATTTTACTTTCTAATTACAACCATGTATGTCGGATTTTTGAAAATCAAATCACAGAAGTGGTAATGTTTCATTTAAATGAAAAATCAGTTTTTTAACTACCACTTAGTGGTTTCACTATTCATCAAAAATTGCTGTTTTTCAGAACAATGCCAAAATTTCACCCTAAGCTATAATTGATATTCCGAATTCATAAATGATGTCTATTTTACAAAATTCCAAAAATATATGTTGAATTAATTAATTTTATAAGTAATTCCCACTTTCACAACAAATATCGTGTTTTTAAGAAACAATATATATCAAAAGAGTGACAATTGTTTATGTCCAATTTCAAAGTGAAATTAATTATGATGACCAACATTGGATAAAATGGTAAAAATATATTCTAATTATACTTTATAACCACTCAATAGTATAATTTATCACTATAAATTATTTTGATTAAAAAAGTTGTTTTTAGGTATTTCTCACTATTCATAAAAAAATTGGAAGTTCTCAGAAAAATACCAAAAATTCAACATAGGATAATTTTTATATTATGAATCAAAAAATGAAGTCCATTTTGAAATATAAAATTTATATAATTTCAATAATTGGGTATTACTAATCATAACTGCTACTTTGATTGGTCGCGGTGTGTTAGAATCTCGAACATGCGTACAATGCAGGCTATTGCATTATTGAAAGAGAAGCGTATCGTAGAAGCTCGGGGTGTTACATGGGTGCAGTGGATGCATGAAAGGTATTATGAATTTTTTTTCTTTTTTCCATTATTGACAATCATTTTGAGGTCTATTTTAATGAAGAACGTTATGATCAACAAAATTGAATCAGAGAACAATAAAGGTATATAATACATGGAACTACGGGAGTGTAGATCAATTAATTTTTATTACATTTAATTTAATAAATTAAAATTACCTCCACTATTATTCTATTTTTGTTTTTGCATTCTTCCACAGATGTGTTGTGCACCGCTACTACATTGTAAAAATCCACATATAAGATTCCTCTAGTAGTGATCCAGAAATGTTTAACAAATCATTGGACGTCACCGAAGGAGTGTATGGGTGATAGCATAGGAGATCATTTCCCTTGCATCTTATTCCCTTGATAACCATGAGAACCACTTACAAAGAGTTCTAATTGATCCAGTGGATTAGGATCTCTCTCATTCCTAAGAGAATTCTTAGAGAAGAATAAACTCTCGAGGCTTGAGAGCCTTACCCCAATTCATTGTGCACAATGATTTTCATAGATAGTTGTTTGGATAAATGAAATAATAATATAACTGAGCATTTAATTCCCTAGGGTAATAATAAAATAATTTTCACAGGTGGGATTAATTATTTCAATAGTCTTAGCAAAACCCTATGTAATATATTAACAATGATATTATTACTTGACATGTTCTTCACATGCAAGTTACAATTAAATATTATTTAATAAAATAATATTTAATATTATTATTTCTTATGAGACCCTAAAACTCGGTCTTCTAATCCTCCTTATTATTTATCTGTCCTTGAATAATGACTATTTATTTATTAAATAAATATAACTTCATTATTCTTAGATAAATAAATAAATACTATATTTACCAAAATAGAAAATAAATTTTTATTAATCATTATAGTCACAATATATTCTATTGAATAACTATAGAAATAATTAATGCGATCAGTCATAAAAGAATAATTATTAAGCCTTGGACTGGAATAATATTAATTCATCTTGATAAATAATAAACTATTTAACAGATATTTTGGATACACTTTTTGTGTGTTCCACTATGCCTCTTTATCAGTGGTATTAGGTAGAGTAGCCTAAATACCAAGGATAGAATCTATACACATTCCAAGGAATCTGAAGATAAAAATTTATTGCTGCAATAACATGACACCTCATATGAATTCTTAACATGTCATGTAATCCCTTTATTATAATTTATGTAATCGAGTAGGCTTCATTCCAATGCCATTAACCAATATGCTCAATATCTATTTCTTTTCAATACAGACATAAAAATTGAATATTGATCCCTGAGCCCTAGATTTATTTAGGATATTTTATTTCCAATAATGGTATTGAGATATTATCTTTCATTAAAGAACATAAGGGACAAATCCTTTCTCGAATTATTCAATTATGCAATGTTACTCGTGATGAACTCAACTTATCCTACCTCACTGTGAACTTCTATCATCATGGTTTTCATTAATAAATCTAATTTTTAGACTCATAATACTCCTTAGTAATAAAATTAATGTCTAAGGATCAATACACACATCCGCCGATAGGAAAATCCAATGACACATAGAAATGTGAATTTTCTACTGGCGGGCCTTTTTTTATAATATCATCATAGAAATTCCTAAGGGCATAGTCCATGAAAAGGTGCCTCAAGGTCCTATGAGTCTCCACTATAGATATCATGTATCATTTGTGTCCATCAAATGATTTCATCCCATTACATAACATATATTCAATAATATTTTCATATCATTTACAAAATATCATTTTTGTAGGAATATACTATAACCTTTTAATGTGACATGCTACTCTTATGACAATATTCTATACAATGTTACATAGAAGAATAATCTTGATGTGATAAAGAATTTATTAATATTGAAAACCATGAATAAAAGTTATCATATATTTCTAATGAAATTTTTATAGGGTACAAACTCTAAAATATTCTAAAAAATATCAATAAGTATACCATTCTATGATATTATAAGGAAATCAAAAGTGAATGATATTTGATCTGAAATAAGAGGTCTGAAAAACTTTTTGATAAAATTTATAATTACAATTGTTTCTATATAGGTTACATTTTAGTATCATTGGATGAAAAAATAATATAGTTGTTGATGTGAGTAAGTGAGTAGGAATAAAACATGATATAATATATTTGTACAATGTTGGACAACATTTTTATTCATCCTTTTCATCATTGGTGTGCTATGTTTTCTATCCCGGATCACATAAAATGGTTATATTATAAAAATGGAATATATTTCAAGTAGAAAAAATATAATCCTAAACTGTATTTGATTAAAAAAATTAATATTATTGTCAATAATTTTGATTAATTATCTTAAATCACCTTAATGCGTTCCAACATATAAATAAATTGTACTCACTCCATATTCTCCAAAAAAGTAGTCATTTTAATTTTTAATTATCCGAAACATATTATTGTGGATATATCTATGTTTTTTATAATTTTATATGAAAAATGTAATTTTTTAATAGAGTCAAACAATTCATAGATTAATGATCTACATTTTGGTATTATAATTGTTTAGACCCAAAAGGATGGAATCAAGAGAAGAAATATCATATAAAACATCATAACATCCATAATTGGATTTAAAAAATCTGCAGTTATATTTAACGTATTGAACTATAAAAAAATAAATAAGAAATTATTTAAATGAGTGTGATTCCCTAATAATTTCTAAAATTATTATGGAGTACCATTAACATTTAATGTATTGAGGATTGAAATAAAAAAAACAATTAGTGGAATCAAAATTACGCATCGTATACGCTGAGGTATAAAATTTAGTGTAATAGAATAAGGAATGAAATTATAAAATAATTTTGACAATAAATTGAAAAAATATGAACATATAATCATATTCTTCAAATCCTGATACAACCATTAAACAATACTTGAAAACATTGGATTTTTTTGGTTTGTGAAAAAATAATTCTTCCTTCATACCATTGTGGCTGGACAATTTTCCTATTTCTATATGATTTTTCTAAACTGAATAAATCATTATTCCTTTGATTGTTATACAGATAATATCTACTTATAACAAATCCATGACTATGATGAAAACTATTAAAATTATAAAACATCATCCAAATGAATGAAAAAATACACTCAAGAAACATTTCATTAATAGTTCCCAGTGTAGTGTTTTTTATACACAATATAATTAGATTGACTAGTGTTTTTGAGAGTCACTAAACCCTGATGTTAAAGAAAAAAAATACTTTGGATAACTCATAATTTAGGCTTTCAACCCCCTTTCAATTCAGTTCCTGAGGTATATTTAAGAGTGGTTTGATCTTGAATCATTAAATTATATATAAAATGGAAATCATTTCACAAAAACAAGGATCTATATAATTATTTTTTAAATCTCATGATGATGAACTCCATGTGGTTATGTTATTCCATAGTTAAAAATGATTCTTTAAATCAATACTCCCAAAATGGAGAACATCAAGATGATACCTTTATAATAAATATATGGTTTATATGACTATGAAAAGTAAAACTCTAGATAAAAAAATTAAATTCAATCAGCTTCATAAAGTGAACTTATATCATTTAACAAGCGAATAACACTATCCATCTATCCCTTACTAGATTCATATCCCATTCATTTTCACTATTTACCAATAAACAAAATACATTATTTTTTACTTATATTAATTGATTCTTATTCCATCATTCTCACCTAGATCTACATATGTTCTATTATTATCTCATTTTTATTTCGTTAAAATCCTATGTAAATTCAAATATTTCACGCTAACAATAAAATAATAAATAAAATAAAAATTATATCTATGAATATTGGTATTCCTCAATGCTATGTCCATGGTCGTCGATAAAACACAATTTCAATCTTGATGCCCCCCTTTAGCGGGATACAGGTTGGAGACGAACTATTAATGTAAAAATAAAGAAAATAAATAAATTTAACATCTAATAATAAAATAGAATATTATATAATCTTAATGAAATCATTTAATTGTGAACTATAATATATCCATAATTAAATGATATGTAGAAACAAGCATTACATTATTTTAATAAAATATAAAAAAATTAATATAGATATAACTTTGAATAAACCAAGAAACGTAACAAAATAAAACAAAATAAAATAAGTACATATTCAATAGTAGTATTAAATGTAATCATAAAATAGAAATCTCTTACTATAATTTGATATTATCAATAAAACACTATTAAATTACTCAACTATCAAAATCTATGCAGGCATGCATGTAAATGCAGTGGTGAAAAAAAGCACGTGTTTAATTGTCCATCAAATAATTATGAACAACCATGACAATATTACACAAACATATTAATCAAATATGTAAAATAATATTATAAAATCACATCATTAGTAACCAATTATCCCATGTGTATGTTAGGTAAAATATAAATTTGTAAATTATTCTATCCCCATGTGTTATTGTGTTATATTTATAATCCTAATAACTTCCAAGAATCTAAACTGAACTATTAAAAACTCTAATATTTTTTTAAAAGCTCATGGAAACCATCACACACATAATAAAACGATATATATATATATATGTTCATGTGTAGTATAACTCATGTTTTCATGTATAGTAGGCCCCCTATAATAAAGTATAAACAAACTCATATGATAAACTATACTCTCCAAATTTATCTATAAATGGGGATTTGGTTTAGTTCTCCCCATATTAATTGAAGGTGGGGAAACTATCATAGTTATATTGGATTCCCATGAAGGTGTATGTTGGGATCATTAGTCAATGAGGAACATTTCTATTATATTAGGATGCTATGATATTTCTACCCATGAATGGAAACAAATTGTATGATGTTCACCAAGAGATATCATTCATGTATGGTACTTGGAAACATCATGTATCAATCCATATAATTGGTACATAGATCCAAATATTCCTAGTTATTTTCTATTTGGGGAATATAATTCATAGGGCCATATCATCAAACAATAGTTTGATAGTCAGTGTTAATCATTACTTCCACCAACTTCTACTAAAGTGGGATGACACTATATCTAAAAAAGATGTTGAGAAAATTTCAATGATATGTTTTTCAAAGAAAAATATTATTATCAAATTATGTATCCCTATTATAATACTAAAAAAAAATGGAAGAAATTTTTTTTATTCCAAAACAGAAGGGTTGTATTAGAAATTTGGATTTCAGGAATATGAGTCATCCCACTACCATGCATCGAAAATTAGATAGGTATAGGCCTAAAAAACATTATGCAATATAATTTAGAAGATGGTGAAGAAGGAGAAGTTATATTTTCTCGAACAATTAACATACATTGTGATCTTAATACACCACAACCCATAAGACTACACCAGAATCCTTGAATGGACTTGTATATGGGATAAAAGAAGTTTAACCCATAGAGTTACAATCACATTTCCCCTTTATTTATGTTTTAGTTTGTTATCCATGGATGAGAAAAATAATATGTGATTGGATGAGTTGGAAGGAATTGATGAAAAAATGATTGTTTACCCCACCCAATATTAATGTTCCTCAAAACTGAGTATATATATATATCCTTCAATAAGAATGTTCAGATCAATTTATTCCTACAAGGGTAATTGGTGTTAGTTCTGAGATCCCTAACACTACATGTGAAAAATCATATAAGACATGAACCAATATGGGAAAGACCATATGCTATAAATAATTTCTATGTAAATGGGGACACATTATTGATCACAATATATAGAGAGTGTATTATTCCATCCTGTAATGAATGTTTATAAAAAATAATTTTATAAATTTCAATATTAATAATGTAATCTACCTGACATTAAAATATATAAATTATTCCATATTGGTATGGCTTTAATATTTATATAACTGATTTCCAAGTGGTATGGCATAAAAGTACTCCATGAAGTCCCCACCATAAAATTCAAAATGAAATAGCGTAAAAACCATGGATAACATCATATTATAATCATGATAATATCACAACTCCCACTTGTTTCTCATAAAAATTTTAAATCACATGGGTAGTTTTTTTTAGGATTATTATTAAAATTTATCTGATTAAGATGTTATATGTCCAAAGGCATAAAACATCTAGACTATCCATTATGAATATAAACTAGTCAGTATAGAATAAATTGTATGAATTAATCAAACATTATTGAATCCTGAGCTATGTAGAGATTTCTAAAATTAAGCTAGTTTATTCCCAATTACATAAAATTCATCCATCCCCACACTTGGCTTTAGTCTATGTGGATACATTAAATTATAAATCTGTGTGTATTGATTCTAATTCTAATGAGATACAATGTGTTTTTGGGATTTCCTATATCAGGACTAGTTGCAAGTATAAATTAGACTACTTACATAAGAGATGTATCTATTCTAGAGTTTCTTATAGGGAACTATGAGGGTATTGATTCCAAATTTGGTTGGGATATATAGTGATACCTAGATCTTTTTTATAGTCATAACCAAAAAATAGTAAAATAAAACCCATCATTGTTGGGGAATTCAGTACATGTATGATCCATACATCTGACTATTTATTGTTTAATTATTATTCATATGAGAAACATAGTAATGCATTGATCTTGTACAATCAATTTTGGATGACCACACTGAGACGGGGGTCAATCATTTTGGGGTGACTATTTACAATATGAAGAAAATTATACCTTTTTATAACTCTATATTTTTTCAGTTAACGGTTATCATATCATATTTACTAATTATTATTAAGAATTGACATGGAAAATAATTCATAATGAAAACCAAGATTTTTTAGAATGGGTCACCTCCATTGTATATGACTACATTCATAGTGTTTGGTGATTATTACCCCAATTACACATAGATTCAATTTTATATTCATGAATTGTATAGAAAGAATTTTCATGTGATCCATTTATGAAAGCACTAAATAGGTATAGTTAATGATTTAACATTGAATAGAATTAATATAGTTTGTTTTCCTATCCCTACTGAGGTTATTAGTAATGTATAATCTTCCATCTTTAATATGACCAATGATTCTGATCAATATTCTAAAAATTTAACAATCAAATGAATCCCACCATTTCAAAGAAATATTTTCGACACCATAGATTCAAAAATCAATGGGATGAAAAAAAGTATTCATAAATATAACAGAATATCCTGTCATCATATTTTGTGATAATAAACTTACGATATTTCAGTATAATATTCTCAAGTGTTTTCTGAAAAATAAAAATAAAAATAAAATATCAGTTTAGTAAAAATTATTTATTATTATTTTAATCCTAGAAAAATAATAGGAGGTATTAAATTAGTTTTTTATATTTTCAATGCCACATTAAAATTCAATCACTGGATGTTGTATCAATTTCATTTTAGAGAAATTTATTTTTTTGTGCAAGTGGATTCTTAATATGATTGCACAATATCTTTTTACATCAAAATATTTTATCCATGCAAACTTTCCGAAACCTTATATATGGATTATTGAATATAAATGTCTATTCATTCACATATATCAAGAATGAATTTTCATAAGTTTTGTAATTGGTTTCATAGTCTTCATTCATGTATATATATATCATGAGTTCAACTTGAACTAAGAACATAATAGGTTCATGATATAGAACATCTCTTATGTTCATGTAATAATATACATGATACCCTAATTACATCATGTAATTCCAGAATACTTACAAGAACCCTAATTTAAAACCATCTAATGTAACTATGTGAATATAATAAGACAACATTTCTTCTTCATGTAACCCATGATAATTCTTCAAATAGGAAAGAGTATTCACTTCTTTACTCTTGAAAATGAGTGCATGAAACCTATTCTTCATGTAGCTGGGTACATCACATCACCACTCAATGATAATGATAGTGTGGAAAATGACCTTAATTGATATGAGTGGCATTAAGTTTATTTGATTTTATAAATTAAAAAACAAGAGCTCTTCCAGAATCTATTATGGCTATAAGCTATTGGACTGTCTCGTTTTATAGATGTGTTGCACCTCATATACATCATGATACATGATGCATTAAACATAATTTTAAATCCTTCACTCTATGACCTTTCCATCATTAATTTTTAATTACATAAAATCATTGAATGTTTAGAATGTTAGTTCCTATATTTTTTTTCTATGTATAGAAAAAATCATAGAACACATCCTAATGTGATGAATCATCACATGCATTTGAAACATTATCATGAAAATCATCCTCATACTTAAACATTTATATTATACATGTTGATTTCATTATTACATCATAGAAGAGTAAGATTGTTAGAAGATAATTTTCAATAAAATACAGTCTTTTATATATTTTAGTTCATGGTCTCATTATATCGAGATCAATTCATTTTAGATTTTCTTGAAAATCATAAGAGAAGGAGGATGTCTACTATCAAGATTTCCCTAAAAAAATGGTTTTATATTAGCTATGTCAGAGTCAGACATATGTAATAGTTAACAGAGTGTTAATGATTACTCATCAATCAAATCATATGTTTGAGGTTAGATTTATACTATGGAATTCGTTTTATGTATATTTTTTAATGTAGGAATTGTGTTTTTATATCGATATCAACACACATCAGTCTTATGAATGGTTGAGTAGTGATTAATAATAATTCATATTCCATTAACCTCTCATTATAGAAATAGGGTCATCATTAAGGACACCTTCAAATACACTCTAATGAATAGGCTACTCCACAACATTGGATGGTCCACTCAGGATCACATGTACACCCGGTGAGCCTCGGTGTGTTCTATACATTCGATATTCCTCCCTATGTGTTGGATTAAATTCACAATCCCTTTCTCTGTAGAATGTCCCTTTCATGTGGTTGATCATATCTCCAAAAAGTACGGGATTAAAATACCATTGTAGTGCATTCATGGTTGGAATTTTATTATAATTATAATTAATATATATTTTCGAAACATTATATGAAATACATAAGTATAACCTTAAAATTCATTCATCAACATACGTCCTTATTTTAATAGTATAAGGATAATTCATATACCTAGTAAAACATATGTATGAAAACAAAAATATTTATCACCATAAATTTCTTCCATCTACATATGTCCTTATAATTGTTTGGGGATTTTTTTCCACAATGTAGATAATATTAATGAAACATGTATACTTGTTCATCAATCATAATAAATTAAATTTACTTCATCTAAAAAAAATTACCTAGACTGGGAAAACTAAAAAAAATTACAATATAGTATTTTTCATCAATAAATAATTATTTTATGTGATTAATCACTTACTAACTTATTGAAAACAATTAAAAACAATCAAAATATAGGATCATTAATATTCCCCGTTATATTTTTAATCAGCACCATTATGGAACAATATATTTCCACACATTCCCTTTTATTATTCCCTCTTTTTTATTTTATTCTCTCCCATTTTTATCAAAAAATACAATGTAACTGAGAGGGGATTTTATGATTTATTTCCTTTGAAATTTTCTATATTTTATTCCACTTTATATCTAATTGGGGTAAAGTAGTGTAGTAAATAACATGGTCTAATTTAGGCTTAAATTCTATCCATTACAATTTAGGATATGATACCAACAAAAAAACAAAATATTATATTTCCTCAATAAATGTTTAAGTATTTATTGATTGATAGTAAATGGTGATAAAAATTGATATAATGTATGTAGAAATTTCCCAATACCAATTATATATAAGAAACTTCACGATACATTAATCCTAAAGTTCCAGCCCTCAGATTAACTAAGATATTAAAAAAATCGATCATAATATGTAATAATGTTTAAGAATTATTCATATTAAATTTTAAGGATTATTTATTTCATTTCATTGATTCATTAATATTATCCCATTTTAGATTACACATCATTAAATTTTAATTTTTGAGAAAAAATTATAGAGTTTTCTAATAATCCATCATTGAGTTCCTAAAAAAGATCCTTCTAGATATGGAAACTTCGACTCAGGTATAATGATTCAAGAACACAATTTTGAAACTTCCCCTCAAGAAATGATCTCCATTTTCACTTCAATAAGATAGATTTTTTCATTAGTTTGTATCTCCAGTTAATATTAATGTGGACACCAAATGTTTTGACATCATCCAAAATGGGAATATCAAATTAATTGATATTAAATAATATATTGATCATCTTCCTAAAGGTTGTTCTATTGTCTTTTATACCATGTAATATTCAAGATAAAATAAGATAGATTAAATAGGGATTGTTCCTTATATTAAGCTTGGAATTTAGAATAATGATTACAAATATATCAATATAATTCCTTTAACTTAGTTATCCCCATTAGTTTGTGCATCACATTCAATTCCTTATAAATAATAAACAATCAAAAATTGTGTGGGAATAAGGTTGATCAAATTTTATTATCAATGAGAGAAACAAGGATGGAAATTTATGTCTTCCATGATTGTACTTTAATTTTTTCCATGTGTGGGTAAACTATTCTTGTTACCTTTTCTATATTTCTTGGATGTTTTGGGTAGCGCGGTGTATTTATTTTGGTTTTTAATAAATTTTTACAGAATTTTGATTTTCATAGCAGAAAAAAAGAAAAATTATCAATTCATGATTTCTAGATCTTTTTACATATATATTGTTAAGATAACTATGTGGAAAATAAATTATTAAAGATATGTTCACCTCTATTTTATCATATAGACAAAACTCATGAGATTTTCTTGTCCTTATTTTTTGAAAAAGTCTAATGACATGTAACACCACTATCTGGAATCTCATATTTTCTTTTTAATTCTATTTTCTCATTCTCTTTTTGAATTATCCATTAAATTTCCACATAAACTTATAAAATAAAAATAATATCATTTAAAATATACAAAACATGCTTGTAAGATCCACCTGTATTCTTATGTGTTATCCTTACCACTTAGTGCTTTAATTTTAATATTAGACTGGACTCTCTACATGTTTCATAAAATTTATTCAATTAATAATGATATCTTGGTATTTATAATAATGATCCACGGTGTGAAATATTTTTTTCACTATAGAAGAAGTGTATTCTATTTGGTCTTGTACCTTTATTGTTTATATTGGGTTTGTATTTAGAATCAATATTATTATAATTTTCATCCAATGTTGACTTATTTTCCCTCTTCGTAAATATCATGCGAGTTATTTTCATCAGGTTCATTACCAAGGTTAGATTATATAAATTATTCAGTTAATTTGGTCATTTACACATTTATATTTTACATTTATGGTTGAATGATTTTTACATTCATGCCTCCTCACAATGAACACTTCCATTATAAATACCATATAGGTTCTTGAAAAATTAAATTAAATTTATAACATGAAACTTATTTCTTTTCATATATAGTATTTAGATTATTCCTACTTTTATCCTCCTTGATGTAGTCTTCTTTTTATTTTCAGATATATACAAAATATAACAATAAACATATTCAGTGTAACCTAATCATTTACAAGACCAACAATAGTAAATAAAATATTGATATTTTATTGGGGATTAAATTTTTTCTAGATTGACCTGATTTTATTCTCTGTGGTGTATTATTCTTCAATTGGGATCCTATAAATGAATTATTTTATACCATTTTGTTTCATCACTCCCGATGTTGTGGTAATCACTTCATCACTCTCTTCATACACATTTTCGATGTTTTTGAATTTTCACCTACACTTTTCATATAATAAGGATTAGAGAAAACATTTTTTAACAAACATGAATGGTACCTTTTTCTTAGAATCATCTAGTGATTGATCATTTGATGATTTCAATCTATTCATTCTTTTAGATGATGGTCTTGTTGGATAACAATATTTGTTATATCTCTATGTGGATGGAACTTTGATAGTAATAAATCATCCTTCATATTTTTTTGGAAAAATCAGCTTGAAAATTTACAAATTTTTTTATTGAATCCAATTTCATGGAATAAATTATTTTGTATTAATTTACCATCCTCCAATAAATCTAACATTTCATCTAATTCTATTTTAATCTTTACCACTTCATCATTATTAATTTTATATTTATAAAGAACAAAGGTTTAAATATCCTTGATCTATTTTTTTAATCTCATGTTGATCATTCCTTACATCTATTATTGATTTCTATTTATCTTATTATGAATTCTACTTCTATTTAATACTCTAAATGGATCCATATATCTTTTGGATTGATTCAAACTAATCATTAATAACCCCTGTTCAACCTTCCCCAGAATACATAATTCATACACAATTGGAATTGCATTATTTTGTGATATATTCACATATCTTTACATTTCGTTCTAGTTATATTAATAATTTTTTTAAATATTATTAAATGTTGATAATCTTCTTATATAAATTATATTTTGAACTTGTAGTGTGATATTTTCCATTATTTTTGAGTTATAATGTTGCGTAGTATTGGAAAAGAACATATATACCTCATTATCATCATCTAAGTTACAACATTTTTCTTTTTTCGTTGGAAGTATACTACACTACCACACTATCTACATCTATGTTAGAAGTTTCATTCTCATAATGGAAACAAAGATATACTGATTCATCATCCTCCACACCCATGAAGATCTATTTGTTTATATTTATAAATTATTTTATCTTTATTTTATTCTAGATAATGGCTCATATAGGATTTTGATTTTCAATTGATATAAATCCTTCAATATTTCACTCAAATGTGAATTATGAATAAAAATAAAATTTTAAATAAGAATAGAATTAAAATAATAAAGAAGAACAAAATTACATAAACCAAATAGAGTTGTGGCTGGTCACTCTAATACCCATTGGATGGATCACATTGGGATGACCAAACTTACAGGGGGTGGGGTGAATTAGTAATAGATGATATATTTACGTATTAATGTTTTCATCAATATTTGTACCTCTATCAGGTTTTAGCTAACGAAACTCTTTTCTTCTTCACATGTAGTCCACAATCATATATATAAAAATTATAGAATAAAGAACACTTCAATTTATTAATGTGGTAAGAATCTTAAATGTATTTTTTCATCCGAATATATGTTTCTTCTTATCCCACTCACCCAGAAATGGAAATTTATTATCTAAAAAATCATAAGAATATGTATGAACATTAACTTGTTCAACTAACAACAACTTGGTATAATGAAATATTTACCCTTGAACCACAATAATATAGGATGTTGTAATTCCCTTCTATAGTTATCAACAATGTATAAAAAATCTTTTTCAATAATCACCAATGATGCTGATCATCTTTATAAAAATAAAATTATCCCACAAATGCCTTTATTTCACATAAATCAAAGGGTTATCATAAATTCAACAGTCAACATGAATTTCTAACTTATTAAGGAATCAATAAGGTGAATCTTATTGTTCTTCAGTCATAATAATATCTAGATATTGTGAAATGATATTCTCTAAAAGACTCTAATATAAATACTAATCAGAAAATATTAACTAAGTTATAATTTATTATTTTAAATTTTATCAAAAAAATTAACATGAGATATTAAATTGATGTGTGGGATTCAAAATACCACACCCAAATTCAAATACTAAATGTATTATCTGGTAAAAATTGGTGCAACTTATATATTTAGATAGTGTAATTTATATTTTAGTGCATGATATTTTTAACTTCAACCAAATTTATCCATGCATCCATGAAGATAATTTTTGTATTAAATATTAAATATCAATATTTATGCATTAATGTACTTTAAGAATGAATGTTCTTTTACAATGAAATTAGTGTCCCAATTTTCTTTCACATTTGTTCATTGTGTGAGATATTATTATGTGAAGAAGATAGTTTAATTTCTATATAAACATGAACCTTCCATTGTATAATAATATAATTTCTATATCAATGACTTCATGCGAGGATATAGAGATTTATGGAACCCTAAAATTATATTTTATTTAAGTAATAATGTGGATACATTGAGAAAACTTTTCTTCTTCATGTATCCCTCATGTGTTATTCCAATGGGGAAGAGTACAAGATTCTTTATTTACGAAAATGAGTGTTTATATATGTCTTTTAACATTTTATTATGTATCTTGGAACCTTTTTCAGGATAATGGGTCCATGTAAATTTTTGTTTATGAGGCCTATTGGTGGGTCTTTTCTCGATTCCTCAATATAGAATAATTGATATCAATTGAGGAATTTGTAGTGCCTCAAGGAACATTGGTGAAATATTCTAATAGAATATTTCCACATCTTCTCCTCTATGTTACATTCTATTTAATGAATAATTTTATATCAAGAAATATATATCATTTCCATTAATAATTTTTAATTCCTAAAAATATTTTAATTTTTCAAACAATGGTTTCTATCTTATTTTCTTCGTGATGAAGATAATCATCGAGTCATTTCTTATACTATGTATCCAAACATGTGTATGAAAAATGACCATTTGCATCATCCAAAATAATACGTACTCATCATCTAAAACCTAATTTCATTATCATTATATGGTAGATGAACATACTCAGATGATCATTTTTTTACACAGAGAAAATTGTATGTAGGTTAGTTCTTCGTCTAGTTATTTCATGATCCATTAATTCAATCATGACATGATGATCATTAGAGATTGAGGACATCATATATCATAAGTTCACTTTTGTAAATTTTGATCATTTTTTTTGTATGGGTATGTTGGGGGTAATGATATGTGAAAAGTTAAGGATGATGCAATAATATAATCAGATGATAAAGATTATATTCATCATAAAACCCATGTTATATGAGATGGTTTTTAAGGTGTGAATATTATACACATTTAGATATTATCCCACCTTGGTTTTTCAAACGTTCAAGAACCACATAAATTATAATTACCATTTCATTATACTATCAATCAGGCACTAGGGTCAGCACTCAGAACGACTTTACACACACTCACATTATCATGTTGCACCACAATGTTGAACGGTCCTCCTGGGATCACTTGTGTACCCTGCACAACTCTTTCAATGTTATGAACACCCTCTTATTCACTATTTATTGGTAGGATACTACCAAGACGATCCATGATGCTATTAATTCAGACTTAGTTGGGCCCAAATCTAATAAGTATGGTATTGATATATCCGTCAAGGGAAGTCGTGGATCAAAGCTTCTTATAAAGAATACCCAATTCATACACATATTAAAAACTATGTTTGAACACCAAAATAATTATCAGCATCAAATGTATAATTTAACATATGTCAGTTTTTTATATAATCTGAATTCATAAATGTATTAAAAAACTATGAACACAAAAATAATTCCCACCATCAAATGTATTGTTAAATATATATCCTTATTAGGTTGGGGTAAACAATGTAAACCACATTAGAACATATAATTTAAACATTTACACCAATTCATTAACATCTATAAATTAAAATATTTTCATTAAAAAACATTAAGAGGATTGGAAAAATAAAAAAATCTAATATATCTTGTCCTACAATACATATTGACGTTATGAAAATAATCACTTACTATCTTTTTTAGAAGAATTATAGAAAACAATGATCAATCAATAGGATCCCTTAACCATGTAATATGTTGAAAAAAATGCCTTATTCTTTGAAAATGACCATGATCTGCAAAATGATGTTACTTAGACCTATATGTGGATTGAGTATTAATAAAATATAATTCCCCCTTATACACATTGACATTTCCTCACTTTTTCCAAACTAAGGAATATAGATTAAATAATTTTATCTATCTCAACAAAAAATACTATCTTGAAATCAACTAAGGTATTCATTCAAGTTTGAACTCTCACAAGCATTTTAATGTTGCCCCTATCGTCGCAAATAATATGATCTTCTCAGGTAAATCCATTTGAGAAATACGTGTCACCAAGTCCATAACCCTTGATATGATGATAACTAATAATTCACATCAAGAACATGTTAAAATGCATCCATTATTCCAGTTGAAAATATTCGATTCAAAAATAGTACATTCAATCATGAGAAACATAGATTTATATAAAATTTCCACGACAATCAATGACTGTAGTTTCTAAATCCCAATGACACTTACATTTTCTATGCATACTAAACTATATAAATGTGTGTAAATATGTGCCCCTAACATGGACCATCAACAATAAGAATATAATTCTAGAGGATAAATTCATATAATCATTTTATGCCCCGATAATATCATAGTTGAACACAATTTTCATTCATTCTCTATAATTATACCATGCATACATATTAAATTCCATTACCATATAAATGACAGCCTCATGTCATGATTTACAATTAATATCCACATATTAAATATGTGTTGTAGTATTCATGGAATATAATTGCTATTGAGGTCATTATTTATGTCATATTAGTCTATGATTCATGAACATAAACTATATTTACGCTAATATATAATTTCATTTATGTGACATGTTCCCACCTAGAATATATGTTCCATAGAGAGAGATTCAATTTCCAAGGTTCTTGAACTCTTCTAAGATAATTTATTCTCTGTAAACCAACACCATCAACGAGAGGAATCTTCATTTTTTGGATGGGGTCCTCTTATCCCTATATTCCCTGATGCCATTTCATTGGAATATGATTTCAAAATTTATCAATACTCATATAATATTACTGTGTTTTTACTTAAAAAATCCTATATCCCACAATTAATATACTTTCCTCACCCTCAATGTTAATCACTTTTTTTATCATACACATTAACATGAAAAAAAATTTAGTAACTTTTTTCTCATTATTTTATATTAAATATTTTGTAATAATGGCCAATGCTTCATCAAAAATAAAAACATTTACCAATCTCTTCTATATTTAATCTCTAAATCATGTATGTCTATTGAGTTAAATTAATACAGATCCGGGGAACTTTTAATGAATGGAATGTTTTCATCATTTAATGTAATGGACGATATAATTATGCATTGAATTCATGAAAGATATATAAATATATTTGGAATTTCCTACATATGTAACATTATAACATATTAATTATTTTCAATTCTTCCATGCCCATACCATTGAACAAGCTACCTTAAACAGTTTGGAAAATCTATATAACATTAAATATTGAAACTGTTGGTTAAATAAATTGGACGTTAAGCATCATCTATAACATTATAATAAGAATGAACATAAATTACAGTTGAAAAGAGACGTATAACTTTTTAGAATGAAACCCCTTAAAGGGAACTCTATAAAAAAGTTGATTCTCCACTAATTTTACATGAACTCATCAAACACTAGGAAGAATCGACCACTTGATATTGAAAAGGAAAAAATATTTTCAATACCAACATATGATCCTAGATAATGTAAAAATTATAATCGATGGGTCACTATGCCTAGGTAAAATCAATAGCCTTCTTCTTATCCTATCATATCATATAATTGATAAAATATTTAATATTATATTATCAATAAAAAGGTCCCACTATGGTTTTACTAAAATGAATGATTATAGATATACACTTACATTAGCTATGAATATGAGGAGATCATTTTGGCACATGTTTTTCAGAATTATGACTGACATCACCATTCAAGATTCAGTGGTCAGATGATCTAATGTATCTTGACATTTATTTTCAAAAAAAAATTCATGTTCTATGAAATGGTTATAAAAATGCGACATAAAATTTTATGTAATAAAAAAATAATTTTTTATTTTTTTATAAAAATAAATCATGTGGAATATCTATTGTCTGGAGACTCCTCCCACATATGTAAAATATTTCAATTAAAAACGATTATCTGAAAATTCTTGATGTTGAATCATTAAATGATTTGAACCCTATATATTATATAATAACTTAGCCACTATTGATATTTATATTTTAGCATCAATCCATAATGTATCTTCCCTTTTAGAGGCATCCAATCCAACCTTCTCTTCATACACTAAAACATTTTTCATTACATTAGTCACCGCTTCAAAATTGGCCAATTCATAATAGATATGATACAACTACTAGAGTATCTAGTAAAACCCTTGAATATTTGTTTTCATCTAGGTTTTAATCTTAATAATTCAACCCTACCATCCCATGTCCACACTATCATATTCCAAGGATTCACTAATTTTTAAATTTATCATTACGAAGTAATGATCCATGGAATCCATAGTAAAATGATATGATTGGAGTGAAATATAATTTTATTTAGTGGAAATAAACTCTTTTACAATATTATACATGGAATTATAGTAATAATCGATACATACAAAAGATATAATTGGTAGAGTTAATTTTTAAAATTTTACTAGAAGTATTTGAAGAGGGATTTTATATTTACATTAATATATATCAGTATATATAGATGAATATTCTATAAGATATTAAGAAATTCTTGAACTATTACGTAATAAATTAATAACGGTAAAATATATTAGGGGACTAGATTAATCAAATAATATCTGGTCTTAACACTATCCAAGTGATTTGGATCAATAATAGTTTATAACCTTAAATTCTTCTCAAAACTGGATGATGAAACAATACCTTAACCATCATTGATTTGGGATGTTTTTACACAAATATATGTTCTGATAAATTAGATCTGTATAGGGAAATAATATAAATAAAAAATGATTAAGAAGAACAAAATTCATCCATAGAAGTGATAATCTATACGACCATCAAATCATCATTTGTTGAAAAAATGGGCATCAGATTCCCTTGGGGTAAAATGATCCCAATGGGACCACTTATTCAAGCATGAATGATTTTTCACTATCCAAATAATCATAGGGTAAATAAAAGATCCAAATATACCATGTAAAGTATCATTGGGATTCATAAGGTATGTAATGATCTTCTATAGATTTGTACATTTCATTATAATTATTGGATTACATATTCAACTAGAACAATGATCTCATAAAGGAACCATAATGACTTTTAGACTACATGAGTGATATCTAGTTAACTAGGATCAGTAGCTATGATGTCCCGACCCAGATTCCACTGAACGGTTCCCTGAGCAGGTTGGCTACATGCCCTCAAGCACGCCTCCCCATATGCTAGAGGGTGCCGACTAGGAGTGAGGGTCTGATAAGTTAGTATTGGAGAGACTATACCCCAATATGTCATAATAAAAACACCATTAGAAGAAAATAACAATTAACCATGGGTAGAAGCATATATAAATAACTAGAACATATCCTTGACATATGATATTCAAAGCAAAAAATAAAATATTTAACTGAAAGGTAAAGAACGCTATGACAATGGATGTACCATGTCTCTAAAATGTAACAGAATGTAAAGACACAATGACTCTAAAACGGGTCCCGAACAATGTTTGGTTCTGTCTCCCTTTCTCCAACCCCAAACAATAATCTATCCTCGGCCCTTTCCCTTTTCCATTTCTCAAATAACAATGTCTGCTCGGGTGATGATATGGAGGCCCAAATAGGGTGTGAGAACAACTCAGTATGCCACCACCAACTATGTCTAAAACGAGTCCAATCAAAATATTGTGCATTAAATTTAAGAAATCAATAAACACCATAAATTTTTGAAACATTTATCATCGTGTTATTTTATTTTTAATCATCACATTAGGCCAAGTTCAATTAATGTTTCCCATTTTAATCATCATTTATTATCATTTATCATTTGGTGTATGTCGTCATGACTTGAACCCAAAATCACATTTGAATAATCATTCATTATTATCATAAATCATTTGGTGTAGGACATCATGGCTAGAAACACAAATCTCATGAGTGTAGGTCATCATTCCTAGCACTCCAAATCTCATTCAGTGAAGGTCTTCATTCCTGGCACTCCAAATCTCAATCTTGGATAACTTTTGGGGAGGAACACTGTGTCCATGTCCCAACTTCTAATTGATATTTGATTCCATTCCTAACACTAAAAAATCTCATCCATTTAATCATCCTTTATGTCATAAGATATTTTCACATTATTCATTTAGTAATCCAATGATTAAGTTACACATTTCAAATGCCATTAGTTAATTCAAAAATGAACTAAGAATACAACACATTAATTAATTCATCAATTAATCAGTCAATCAATATAATTATCTTTCCAAAATTAATTATTTACAATTACTTATACAAATTAAAACACAACAATTCCTAATTAATTTTCATAATTAATTATCTTAGATCACATCATGTCACATAATTAATTCTCAAAATTTATTATCTTACATATCCAACCATTAGTCCATAATTAATTTCCCCCAATTAATTATCTTATCATAATAATGTCGATATCTCAACTATAACATATATACCAATATCAAATTTCCAAAATATCTATTTGGGAAACACCTGATCATTTGTTCTAAGGTTCAATCATCAATTAAATCACCAAGGAAACTTAATTTAATTCCATATTCTTAATTACCCCAATTTTGGAAAATCAATCACTATGTGAATCTAGAAATAATAAGCTCGCATTCACATATCATAAATTATTACTATGTGTGTTTGATTTAGTCCACCTTCCTCAGTTTATTGATAAAAGTTAGCCCAATTGAAATCCTCAAAATCAATGTGGTGCAACATTGTCGATCAAGCTCTAGATCAAAATCCCTAAAACCAAAATTAAGATAAAAAGCATCTAGATTATGAAAAACAAGGTCTAGATCCATAATCCTAGATAAATATATCAACTCATGTGTTTAGATACATGGAAATAGTGGAAATATACCATGAAAATATCAAGGAATGATAGAGGAATTAATAGTAGAAGCAATGAGAAAAAAGCCACATACTGGGAGGAGAACAGATCTTCAATCTGGGCCTTCAATTTTAAAGAATGGTGTTTTTATCTGCTTAAAATCTCTCCAGGAGGCATTGGAAACAAATAGAAACCCCCAAGCCTGATTCATAGTAGAAAATATGGAATTCGCAGGGGTTCTGGTGATTTTTAAAAGGACTTTCTGAAATAAAATCACACAGGCACAGTTTCCTTGGCCGTGGGCCATGGTTAGGAAAACCGTGCCCAAACCATGAATACTTCTCTGTCCTTTTTCACATGCTTCACAATATTTGGTAACATGGTTTGTCAAACCATGCACAAACCATTCACAACCCACTATCATTTAGTTTTCCATAAATGTTTACCCAAACGCACCCCAAGACACTACTCCAAATCAAAGGAACACAAAAACTTCAAAACGTTCCTGGAAATGTGCTTGAGATGACTCTAGAAAAGGCTGAGATGCATCGATTTATGCGTGTGGGTTTCGAGGAGGACACGAGGGATGATGGAATGAGATGATTGTGGTTATTTGATGCTTGTGGTTTCTTGGTTGTTTATCTACTTTACTTTTCACCACTACTCAAGGAATATGGTCATGATTACCCTTCTTCCGAAAGAGGTGAAGACACGCGAGGTATGCCACGTGCTTTCGGTATTTAGCCTCTCAAGGGATAATGGGTCTACGCTCTTACTATAGGAGGCAAAGACTCGACGGGTAGTACATCTACTCACTATGTTGAGCCCCCTTGTGTTTAGTAGCATAGGATGCCTTTCTAGAATACCTGAGAATATGGGAAAGTAATACTGTAATGAATGTTTGAATAAATGATTTTAACCCATGGGTTTGGAGTTGTTGAAACATAGTAATGGGTTGATAACTTTTTAAGGGACGGTGGTTGATGGATGTGGTGTTAATGGAATTTAATGTGAAATTTTTCTTGGTTAATTAATGTTTGAAGAATTAATTAACGTATAGTGGAATTGATAAAATGGGAATGAAGTAATCTAATAAATCCTTTTAAATGGTTGTGTTCTTATAGGATACCTAGTCTTACAAGTATCAGCATGGAGTCTGAGAGACGTTAGCTACAGTTGTATCTAAGACTAGGTTATTCCCATAGTGTGGTTGGGAGTTATAATATATTCTGTACTTTTTGTGTTTCTATATGCTAATCCACCCTGTCTATAAGGGAAAATGACACCCTGGAGATTTTGAGCCCTAGGGGGGTGTTTTCCCTAACATTTCTGTCAGAGGATGAATAGATGACTACCCCCTTTGGCCCTACTCTCTTCTCTTGGAAGTTACTTGTGCTGATAGGAAAATTGGTTAGTTTTCCCCATATATGTGTGTAGATGGATGTAATGGATTGTGATTATTCACACACATATATTTTGGATATAGTATCCTATGGACTACTATAGGTGTAACATGTATTGGCTATGATGGCTTGAGGATCCTTACTTGGTGTATGGGCTGTAATGGCTTGAAGTATAATACCCGACATATGATACATGTTATGCGAGCTATGGTGGATTCTGGAAACTACCTTGTTACTTTTGGTTGTGAGGATGGTGTGGTGATTTGCCCTGGTGTCTGCAGGTAATCCTTTATGGTACATGTGGTGCAGATTGTAGATCTTAGCCCAAGTGTATACGAGGAATCCTTTGGAGAGAGATGCACATGATGTATGTCGTTGGGGAAAAGCGGAAAACTAGTGGGGAAGTAGTAACGGGTTACCCTTGATATTCTTTAATGTATGATATATTCTTGTATACATTACTTGGTGAGAGTATCCATGGTGAGGTTTGGAATATAATTTACTTGTTTATGTGACGAGTTAGTTTCACTTGTTGTTCACTGTGCTTTAGCATGGTTTCATACTTTTGCACGAGAGGCTTCAGGGAGGATCCTTCTAAGTATACTGTTATACTCACCCTATGTATATATAAACTATTTTTAGGTCACTTGGATCAGGTTGGGGATCAGGCTGGTTACTACTAGCTTGTGGTTGCAGGAGCTGTTCAGGATTGTGGTCGCTGCTGTTTTTACATTATTTTGGGTACTTGCATTTTTTACCTTTCAGGTGTAGTACTTTTTCATGACATTAAATTTTCTCACTTGGATTTCTTTTATATTTAAAGTTCTGAGTTGGAGTTGATTGGTTTCTATCTTATCTCTCTCTTCCTCATGTGTTATCTTAGAGGGTAATGCCTCCCATTTGTTTGTTTACTATCCCCTCAGTGCTAATCGTCAACCCGGGGCCTACTGGAGGTAGGAGTCGGGGGGTCATTATCTCCCTTCTCACATTGCCAACCCAGGAGGGGTACACTTTGTGTGGAGGGGGTTGTGACAGAGTGGTATCAAAGGGAGGTGGAGGGATAGGATGGAGATTGGAGTTAGGCACATGTGAGGTTGTATGGGTTGGTAGGGCAATGATGTCATTCATGTTTAGTAAGTGAGGTAAACATTGGAGACCGGCTGAGACATAGGCGTTTGGGCCCCACTATGATCTGATGTATGGACCTTTAATATTACAATGTCCACTAAAAAAGTTGATACTGGTTACAGGGTAGAGACCTAGGAAATGATCATGCATCATTCTTCCTTGTGCTTGTGTTTGAATGGGTAGACCTTGGGGTAGGTTAACCTAAAATGAATAAATGAAAACAATTAATTAATTAATGTTGAGTCATCCATATTCCAATATTATGAGATCTAAGTGTTTGTTATTTTATAGGTATGTCTCTAGGTCTAAGTCCTCGTCAGGCTTGCGTAGAAAATGTCTAGTAGGCTGTTCCAGAAGATTGCCGCAGGGTAGAGGATGACGACGACGACACTTGGAGGAAGACACACTGAGAGTTTTAGTGCCAGAGTCTGCAGAAGTGTGAGGGATCCGTTTCAGATTTAGTCATGGAAAACTGTTTAGAGGATGTCGAGATAGGCTTCAATTTGATCTATGCTCCGAAGGACCACTTGGTGTTCTTGGTTGTGACGATGCTGCGTGGAGCAGCAAGGCAGTGGTGATTGTTGTTCCTCGAGGATTGTGAGGAGTCAGCGATCTCATGGGAGGAGTTCTGAGACATGTTTAGAGTCGAGTATCTTTCTTCAACTGTGAAGCTGTCTAGTCACCAGGAGCTTCTTACCCTTAGACAGGGGATCTCTACTATTCGAGAGTTTGTAATCCATTTCAGCAACCTTTTACAATTTTCTTCAGACCTGTTACCCGATGAGGAGGACATGGAGAGGCATTTTGAGGAGTCTATGCGTCCAAAGATCCAGTGCCAAGTTACCCCATTTATGATGAAGACATATATTGAGGTACTAGAAAGGGAAGAGGTTTTTTAGAGGACTTGGTCCAGAACTGGATCATCACGAGAGGGGAATCAGCATGATTACTCATGAAGCAGAGCTGTGGTCCATGGTTCTCAGTTTTCAGGGCAGAAGAGTTTCTATTCATCCGAATGTAGGTCCCATCCCTTCACATCTCGTTTCTCCTGAGGCATCAACCCTCTGGTCTATACCAAGGGATCATGCACTTTTTTTCTTGTGGTGGCCATGGTCATCAACAGCTGGAGTGCCCGACCTTTCTGAGCAGTTGTCGTGTACTAGGTGTCAGGCTCCAGGTTCCTCCTTTGAGGCAGTTCCAGCCGAGGTAGCTACAGTAGCTAGTTGCACTAGCTTTAGATCACCTGAGGGGAGATGTGGCCGGAAGAGGACAACCCCATAATGCTCCCCATCCTTAGATAGAAGAGTGCAGCGGTGGTGGTGGTCATCATCCGGGTTAGAGAGGCCATGGAGGACGTCGTGGAAAACATCAAGCTCTAGCATTGCCAGCACCAGACGAGCCCAATGTCGTTCGAGGTACCCTTTTCTTGTTTTCTACCTTGGTGTATACTATGTTTGATTAGGGAGAGATACACTCCTTCATATCACCTACCCTTGACTATGCTTTGGAACTTGAGTTAGAGAGGCTTCTAGTGCCATTGGCATTGACTATGCCACTTGGAGGTCGAGTTGACTTGTATGAAGTATGTAGAGATTGTGAGCTAGTGTTGGGGCAACACCACTCTTGGGGAGATTTTATATGTTTACGAATACAACCATATGATGTCATCCTCGACATGTATTAGTTGTGTTCGGTGCAGGCTATCGTGGATTGCTTCACGAAGAAGGTCATTTTCATTGGTGCGGATGGAGAGCAAGTGCTGTTTGTTGGTGAGCGAGACCCTCAGATAGGCCATAGGAGCATTTCATCCTTATCATCCATGGTGAATGAGATGATGCTAAATTCTTCAGATGTTCGATAGTTGGCGTTTTCTAGGGTCATATAGGATTACTCTGATGTCTTCCTAGAGGAGGTTTTAGCATTACCCCCTCGATGAGAGATCGAGTTTGGGATCGATCTACAACTAGGAGAATCTCCTATCTCTATGTCTCCATATAGGATGGACCCTTATAAGTTATGAGAGCTATGTATACAACATGACGGTCTGTTATAGTGATATTGTTTTTGGCCAAGTGTGTCACCATGGGGTGCACCCGTTTTGTTCGTAAAAAAGGATGATGGCAGTTTGTGGTTGTGTGTCAATTATCGTCACTTGAACAAAGTGACAATAATGAATGGCTATCATATTCCGCAGATTAATGATTTATTTGATCAACTGAAGGGTGCATGTTGGTTCTCAAAGATCTACTTGCGGTCAGGATATCATCATATGTGTGTGAAGGATGAAGATATCCTGAATACTGCTTTCAGTTGTCGCCATGGGTATTATGAGTTCATTGTAATGCTGTTTGGTGTGAAGAATTCTCCATTTGTATTCATGGGATTGATGAATGCTATTTTCCGTGAGTTCCTTGACATGTTCGTGGTAGTTTTCATCGATGTCATCCTTGTGTACTCCACATCTTAAGAGGAGATTTAAAAGCATCTACGAGCCATTTAGGGAGTTCTTAATCGACATCAGCAGTTTGGGAAGTTGTATAAGTGTGAGTTTTGGGCTCAATAATTTCTTTTCATGGGGAAAGTTATGTCCCAATATGGAGTAGCTATGGATCCATCGAAGATAGAAGAAGTTGTGTCCTGGTCACCCCCAAGATAGTTTCAGAGGTGCAAAGTTTTCTTGGTCTCGCAGGCAACAACAAGAGGTTCTTAGACAATTTATCACCAGTTGAAACTCCTCTAACAACTTTTACTAATGATGATCAGGCTTTCATATGGATTGATCAGTTTTAGGAAGCTTTCTATTATCTAAAGGAGAAGTTAGTAAGTGCTCCAGTCCTTTGTCTTCCAGCTGAAGTAGTTCAGTTTTATGTCTTCTACGATGCTTCACATCTGGGGTTAGGGTGTGTCCTCATGCAGCAGAGGTCAGTTGTTTCTTATGGGTCTCAGCAGTTACGTCCCCATAAACGTAACTATGCCACCCATGATCTTGAGTAGGTAGTCATGGTGTCTTCTCTTATGTTGTGGAGACATTACCTCATTGGTGAGCGCTTTGTGGTTTTCATTGATCATACGATTTTGAGGTATGTTTTCTCCCAGTGTGACTTGAACTTCCAACAACATTGGTGAATGGAGTTATTATAGGAATACGACTTTGAAATATCATATACACCTGCAAAAGGGAATGTTGTGGCTGATGCGCTGAGTCGGAAGTCACATAGTGATGCTGTGCATGAATCCTGTTATTCCTGGAGAGTAATGGAAGAACTTCCAGCATTACATCTTGATATGGGAGAATTTGGGGGTAGAGGTTGTCTTTTTCAGATGATGGTACAATCATCCCTGATGTAGAAGTTGGAAGAGTCCCAGTTGGGGGATCTTGAGGTGGAGGTCTGGAGAGACCAAGTTGTTTGTGGTGAGGCCCCAAATGGTTGGTTGGAGGATGAACAACACCGAGTGTTGTATCATGGAAGGATTTTTTTCACTTGGAGATGCATGAGATGGTTCTAAGAGAGTTCCATATTTCTCCCTTAGCAGTACATCCTGGCATGAAAAAGATGTACTGATCCTTGAGGAGTCAGTTTTGATGGCCTGGTCTGAAGCATATGGTTGTAGAGTTTATGCCTTGTTGTTTAGTCTTCCAGAAGGTGAAGGCCGAACACCGTGTTCCAGGTGGTCTTCTTCAGCCATTAGATATTCCTCAATGGAAGTGGGGTGAAATCTCAATGAACTTTGTTACAGGTTTACCTCGAGCTCCAGGAGGACATGATGCTATTTCTGTGGTAGTGGATCGTTTAACAAAATCGGCCCACTTTATAGAAATCAAGGAGTCATGATCCGTGGGATTTTTGTCAAGGCAGTATCTAGAGGAGGTGGTGAGACTTCATGGAGTCCCAAGGATGACCATTTCTGATAAAGATACTCGTTTTACCTCCAGGGTGTGGAGAGGTATCCAACATGCTTTTGGTTCTCGGCTATGCCTTAGCACTACTTTTCATCCTCAAACGGATGGTCAGATGGAGCGAACCATTAAGACTCATGAAGACATGTTGCACTCTTGTGTTCTTGATTTTGGAGGTTCATGGATGAAGCAATTACCCTTGGTGGAGTTTTCCTACAATAATAGTTTCCACTCCATCATTGGTATGGATCCATTTTAATCCTGGTATGGCCGGCCTTGCCGTTCTATGTTGTGCTAGACTCGGGTCAGAGAGTCAGCAATTCTTGGACCAGAAGTAGTGCAGAATACAACAGAGATGGTTCAGGTGATTTGTGAGAGGATGAAGGCATCACAATGTTGTCAGAAATTATATGCTGATCAAAGGAGGAGACCCTTGGAGTTTAATGTTGGGGATCATGTGTTTCAGAAGGAGACTCCCCATCGATGGCAGTGAAGGTTTGGTCATGGTAGTATGCATTCTCCACATTTTTTGGGACTTTCGAGGTGTTAGCTCGTGTTGGAGATGTGGCGTATCGAGGAACACTTACCCCTCAGATGAGTCCGATTCATGATGTTTTCCATGTATCACAGCTACATCATTATCTTCATGACGACAACCACATCATCAATTGGGGAGAGATCGATGTTGATGATGATGCCACCTTTGAGGAGCGGCCTTTGGAGAGCCAAGACCACAAAGAGAGGGTGTTGCGCGGGCGTTCCATCACTTTAATTCGTTTCTTGTGGCGACACGGTAGCTTGTAAGAGAGTACTTGGAAACATGAGTCACAGATACATGCTCAGTAACCAGAGTTGTTTGATGTTTAACTCTTTTCTAGTATCGTTGTAACTTATGTGGTTGTGGGACCTTGGTTTTTATGAGATGGATCCCTTTATTGCTTTGGTGGCTTGCTCTCTTTTGAGAGGTATCTTGTTGGGTGGTTGTTTAGACCCTGTTTCATTTTCTCTTTAGGTGGCTTTTGGATTCTCGAGGATGATAATGTTTTGAGAGGTATCTGATGTAATGGCCCGGACCTCTCCAGTCCATTCCTTTGTGAAAAAGTGGTGTTGGAGGTGTTCTGAGAGGTCAAGGTGACTTGGAGTGTGTTTGGGTGGACTTTTAAGGAAATCTAAAGGGTTATGGCCTTTGCACGGGAGGGACACGTTTTAACTAAAC
Source organism: Viscum album (assembly GCA_963277665.1). Lineage (NCBI taxonomy): Eukaryota > Viridiplantae > Streptophyta > Magnoliopsida > Santalales > Viscaceae > Viscum > Viscum album. The sequence continues at coordinate 1,002,295,373 of OY728119.1, read as the reverse complement.
CGTGTGGCCAAACCGTGCAAGGCAGGTCTTGGAGGTAGTGGCTAACACACAGTTAGTGCACAGTTTGTCTAACCGTGTGGACAAACCATGCAAGGAGTGTTTGACGAGGCAGAAGCTAATGCACGGTTAGCGCACAGTTTGTTAAACCGTGCAGACTAACTATGCAGGCACTTAAAGTTAGATCATAAAATTTGGGATTTAACTCCATTTGCCTTTAATCACCATTTTTAAGCCCCTAAGTGGCCATAAACCGATATTACCCTTCTTTGGAGGTAGAATAACCTCTCTCAAGCGTTTTGGAGGCGATTCGGAGGCTTCTCTTCATGAATCGAAGCCAGTTTCTCGAGGTATGCGATCCTTTTTGTTTAGTTTCCTAGATCTACCTAGATCTACTCCTCCTCTTCTCTTGGGATCATAGATCTACACCCGTTATGGGTAGATCTAGGTGTGTGGATGTCAATTATGATGATATTTGGTCTTGGTTGTGCTAGGAGAAGATATGTAAAGAGGATTCATGGAGAATCAACCTGGTTTCTTGGGCGTTCATCGACCGTTGAGGTTTTCCTCAAAAAGCATTGTGGTAGGGGATTCGTGGCTTCTATAATTGTTTATGTGCAATCATAGAGTTATCATAATTTATACCTTTGGATCACAATAGAATTTACCAAATTAAAAACTTGAACCGGATTAAAAGAATTGGTTTGATCACATGTTTTTTCTTTGTACAGTGATAACGGTTTGCCTCTTGATTTTCTAGATAGTGTGGTATCTAAGACTTGTTTGTTAGAATCATGATCTTGAAGAAATTGATAAAGAACATAAATCTATAATTAATTGATAATTAATTGGCTAATGATAAATAGGCATGTAAATGAATCCGGTTATTTTTTTGTGGTTGTTGATCCAAATTGATGTTAATCAAATTGATGTCAATGTATGTGATTAATTCAGTTGGATGGGAAACCGAAATCTATTAGTGCTTGTTGTTTGAAGGCTAGATGACTTGTTAATGGGCCAAGAGACCAATTTGAGGTGATGTTTACTTTCCTGCTTCATGTGATGTGATGTGACCAAGGGAGGGTGTTGTGAAATGTGGGGGCATGGAGGCCTTGTGGTTGTGGCAGCGGATGACGCCTAGAGTGGCGAGATGCATCGGTTTATGCATGTGGGTGTCGGGGAGGATACCAGGGATGATGGAATGAGATGATTGTGGTTATTTGATGCTTATGGTTTCTTGGTTGTTTATCTACTTTACTTTTCCCCACTGCTCAAGGAATATGGTCATGCTTACCCTTCTTCGGAAAGAGGTGAAGACACGCGGGGTATGCCACGTGATTTCTGTATTTAGCCTCTCAAGGGAGAATGGGTCTACAGTCTTTCTAAAGGCAAAAAATAATCGACGGGTAGTACATCTACTACCCGTGTTTAGCCCCTTCTGTTTAGTATCATAGGATGCTTTTCTAGAATGCTTGGGAATATGGGAAAGTATTTCTGTAATGAATGTTTGAATAAATGATGTTTACCCATGGGGTTGGAGTTGTTGAAACTTAATAATGAGGTTGAGAAATTTTGAAGGGAACGTGGTTCTTAGATGTGGTGTTAATGGAATTTAATGTGGAATTCATCTTGGTTAATTAATTTTTGAAGAATTAATTAATTTAAAGTGTAATTGATAAAATGGGAATGAAGTAATATAATAAATCCCTTTAAATGGTTGTGTGCTTACAGGAGACCTAGTGTTAGAAGTAGCAGCTCGGAGTCCGGGAGATGCTAGCTGTAGATGTTTCTATGAATAGGTTATTCCCATAGTGTGGTTGTGATTTATAATATATTCTGTACTTTATGTGTTTCTATATGCTATTCCACCCTTTCGGTAAGGGAAACTGGCACCCCGGGGATTCTGAGCCCTGGGGGTGTTTTTCCAACATTCTGGTGGGAGGATGAATGGATGACAATGCCCTTTGGCCCCACACTCTTCTCTTGGTAGTTACTTGTGATAATAGGCACATTGGTTATTTTTCCCCATATATGTGTGTAGAGGGATGAAATGTCTTGTGGTTATTCACACACATATATTCTGGATATAGTATCCTATGGACTACTATAGGTGTAACGAGTATAGGCTGTGATGGCTTGAGGATCCTCACTCGATGTATGAGATTTAATGGATTGAGGTATAATACCCGATGTATGATACAGGTTAAGCGAGATATGGTGGCTCCTGGAAACTAACTGGTTACTTTTGGTTGTGAGGATGGTGTGGTTCTTGGCCCAGATGTCTGTGGGCAACCCTTTGTGGTGAATGTGGTGCAGATTGTGGAGCTTTGCCCAAGTGTATATGGGAAAGCCTTTGGAGAGAGATGCACATGACGTATGTTTTTGGGGAAAAGCAGAAAACCAGTGATGAATTAGTAGTGGGGTACCCTTGATATTCTTTACTATATGATATATTCTTGTATGTGTTACCTGGTGAGAGTAGCCATGGTGAGGTTGGGAATATAGTATACCTGTTTAGGTGACGAGTTAGTTTCACTTGTTGTTCACTATATTTTAGCATGCTTTCTTTTCATTTGCACGAGAGGCTTCAGGGAGGATCCTACTAAGTATACTGTTATACTCACCCTATGTATATATATACTGTTTTTTAGGTCACATGGAGCAAGTTGGGGATCAGGATGGTTACTACTAGCTTGTGGTTGCAGGAGCTGTCTGGGCTTGTGGCCGCTGCTGTTTTTACTTTCTTTTGGGTACTATCAGTTTTTCCCATTCAGTTATAGTAATTTTACTTGACATTCCATTTGTTCACTTGGATTTCTTTTATATTTCTAGTTCTGAGTTGGAGGTGATTGGTGACTATATTATCCATCTCTTCCGCATGTGCTCTCTTAGAGGGTAATGCCTACCATTTGTGTGTTTACTATACCCTCGGTGCTAGTTTCCACCCCAGGGCCTACTGGAGGCGGGAATCAGGGGTCATTATCTCTCTTCTCACATTTCCAGCCCAAGAGGGGTATAGTTTCTGGGGAGGGGGTCATGACATGAGCCACTTCCACTTCTAGAAATTCGTTACGGTGATAAGGTTTTCCTTCTCGAGTATGTATCACAATGATATGTTTCATATAATTTATGATTATCTTTCTACTAATAAGATGAAAATGTTTTTTGTACATTATATGATAAATTTTTACAAATAAATAAATATTTTATTTATTATTCTTACACTATTTTATCAAAACCCAATAGCTCTCACCATTGGCTTTAGAATATCCTTTTGCTTTGATATTCTACTACAAATGATCCATATTCCATTATCATTACCATAACTTTTGTCGGTCAAGAAACTAGAATTCTTTTAGGTAGGCATTCTAAGTGATATCTGAATTAACTCATATTTCATTGATCCGATGTGTAGACTCCCAAATCCATAAATCATTAATTTATTTTTCCTCATACTTTTCATATTAGTTAAACCATGTACTACTTTTCCAGTTGACTATTGATTACACTAAACTAATGTAAACCCAAAACTTCAAATTAGAATTCCCTTTTAATTGAAGGCACACCAAATTTGGCTTGTCAAGCACTTTGAACTATGGTTCGATTCTATCCAATATCTTGGAAGAACAAACTGGCATAAAATTTGGTTGATGGATTTTATCCTTTATTTATAAATTTCCATTTATTATTTTTCACATTTTTGTTAATACTATGTGGGTTTAAGAAAGATATTAATCATTTATTTAGATAATATTTAGGCATAACCCATTTTATTTTAGTTCTATCCTTTCATTCAAATTAATTCATTATTTAAGTGATCATGAAAAAACATCCATAATGCAGTAATAAATAAACTGAAAAAATTAAAATATATTGTAGGATCTTGATCTTGTTTTATGGTTCAGTTTGTCTAACAGCTGTTAAAAGGACCAAAAACATAGGGGATAATCAACTTGAACAATTTATGGTTCATTTTTTCAACTTTTCCACATATACACCTTTGAATATCCTTGGATTGGTTTCATGTTGGCTCTTAACATGAACCAACCCCAGTAGCATGGGATCTCTATCCATTATATATTGTTTTAATCACATGTAGGTGTGGGGTAAAATGGGATTTACATAAAATATAGCATGGGCACGCATGACCTACATATTAATGAGGAGAGAAGGCACAAATGCCCAAAATTTAATTTAATAATAAACTAAAAGGAAACCAATCACATACGAAGGTCTATTCTAGCTCATGACCATCCACATGTATACAATGGATTACGAGTTTAATAAAACTAGCATTCAGTTATTTAATATTTATTATTTAAGATAAATAATTCCTGAATAAATTAATTTTTATATTTAATTAATAAATAATTTCATCTTAAACCTTTATTTTAAATCTCATTGAGATTCTCATCCATTATAATTTTAAATAAATTAATAAATTCATTTAAAATTAACTATACATAACATGTAGCATGGAGGAATACATGAAAATACCCATCCAAAACTACACAACATGTATTATACTTGTATACACAATATATCTTTTGACATATAGAATGAACATAGAATAATAACTATAATAGAACTCATACAAGATTTTTAGATATTGAATACTACACAAATGATAATAAAACACATGCACACACAAACAACTATATATATATATATATATAATTCTATCAGATGGAGTGTCCCAAATTTAGGACCACACATAGGCACTTGTCTCAAGGGTTACATAATATAATAAATTTATATATACTAAAATGATAAAAGTACTGAGCATGTGGATTTGATCTACATGGAAAGTACATTATTCCCCATGTATCTAATGTACGTGGCATGGGACTCAGCATGTGATAAGTACATCAGAAATCGTGGATTACACGACACGTACAATGGGCCACATGACATGTTGACTCTTTGTTGCATTGTATCCGATCGAGGTAGGCCATGTATGGATTACACGGACCGACCCTGAATAGAAGGGACTAAACGCCATGTCCTATTTTCCACATGGTGTGTAGTCTTGATGACCATGTTTCAGTCTTTCCCAGTCAACATGTGGTGTAAGAATTAACTACACAATGTTTCATTAATACACACTAGTTGAATAATTTTTGAATTATCACATGGTCCATTAAACACGAGTACACATCGTGTAATGTTGATTACATGGTGTGAACTAATGTGTCATCCGATCAGAATCTTTGGCACCAATGGATGAGTTCCTAAATTTTTTTTTAATCATAAAATTATTTATTTCTGTTAGATATGTCAGAAATGATGGAGGAAGAAATAGATCTCACATATTCAAATTTAACGAATGACTAACATGAACTGAAAAAAGAATTATGAATTTCTAAATAATAAACAAAACTAAATAATTATAAACAATTGTGAGACTTAATCTAATACCACTTCTAGGTTTTGGGTGTAGTGGATGCACGGGAGGGATGATGCCAACATTTTCTTTTTTCTATTTCTGACAATCAATATGAGGTCTATTTTGATGAAGAACGTCATGACCAATAGATCTTGAATCAGAGATCAAGAAAGGCATATAATACATGGAACTAAGGGAGTGTAGATCAATACATTTTTATTACAATCAATTTAGTAAAATAAAATTACCTCCACTATTATTCTTTGTTTTTTGTTGAGTTCTACCACATATGTGTTGTGATCCGCTACTACGTTTTAGAATCCACATGTAGGATTCCTCGAGTAGTGATCCAGAAATGTTTCAAAAATAATTAGACGTCGCCAAAGGAGTGTATGGGTGCTAGTGCAGGAGACCCTTTCCCTTCCATCTTCTTCATTTTATAACCTTGAGAACCAATTCCAAAGAGTACTACATGATCCAGTAGATTGGGATCTCTCTCATTCCTGAGAGAATTCTTGGATAAGAAGGAAGTCTCGAGGCTTGAGAGCCTTTCCCAAATTCATTGTGAACAATGATTTTCATAGATAGGTCTTTGGCTAAATGAGATAATAATATAACTAAGCATTTAATTCACTAGGGTAATAATAAAATAATTTTCACCAGGGGGTTTAACAATTTAAATAGTCCTAGGGAAACACCATGTCAAATATTTACAAAACACTTATTACCAGACATGTGCTTAACTTGAAAGTTACAATTAAATATTATTTAATAAAATAATATTTAATATTATTATTTCTTACCAGACCCTGAAAATCTGCCTTATAATCCTCTTTATTATTTATCAGGCCATGAATAAGGAATATTTATTTATTAAATAAATATCACATCATTTTTCATAGATACATAAATAAATACAATATTTACCAAAATAAAAAATAAATTTTGATTAATCATTATGGTCACAATATGTTTTCTTGAATACCTATAGACATAAGAAATGTGATCTGTCATACAAGAATAATATTTAGGCCATGGGCTGGAATAATATTAATTAAACTTGATGAATAATAAATTATTTAATTGAGATTTTAGATACACTTTGTGTGTGTCCCACCAGGCCTCTTTCTCAGTGGAATTAGGTAGAGTAGCCTAAATACCAAGGATAACATCTATACACATTCCATGGAATCTAAAGATAAACAATTTATTGCTGTAACAATATATCACCTCATACGAATTCTTAACTTGTAATATAATCCCTTTATGACATTATATCTAATCGAGTAGGCTGTATTCCAATTCTATCAACCAATATGCTCGATATCTAATTCTTATCATTATAGACATAAAACATGCCTATTGATCACTAGGCCCAAGATTTATTTTAGATATTTCATTTCCAACAATGGTATTGAGATATTGTCTTTCTTTAAAGATCATAAGGGACAAATCCTTTCTCATATTATTCAATAATTAAATGTTACTCGTGACGAATTCAACTTATCCTACCTCACGGTGAACATCTGTCATCATGGTTTTCATAAATAAATATAATTTTTAGTTTCATAATACTCCTTAGTAATAATATTAATGCCTAAGGATTAATACACACATCCGTAGAGATGAAAATCTAGTGACACATATAAATGTTTATTTTCCTCTGGCAGGTCTTGTTCTTATAATATCCTCATAAACATTCCTAAAGGCGTAGACCATGAGAAGGTGGCTCAAGGTCCTATGAGTCTCCACCCTAGATATCATCTATCATTTGTTTAACTCAAATGATTTCATCCCATTACATAACATATATTCAAGAATATTTTCATAGCATTTCCAAAATATCATTATTATAGGAATCTACTATGACCTTTTAAAGTGACATGTTACTCTTAGGACAATATTCTATAAAATGTTACATATACGAATAATCACGATGTGATAAGGAATTTATTAATATTAATAATCATGAATATAAATTATAATAAAGTTCTAAAGGAATTTGTATTAGGGAAAAAACTCTAACATATTATAAGAAATCTCAATAAGTATACCATTATCTGATAAATAAGGACATCAAAAGTGAATGATATTTCATCTGAAATAAGAGGTGTGAATAACTGTTTGATAAAATTCATAATTACAATTGTTCCTATATAGGTTAAATTTTAGTATCTTTGGGTGAAATAATAATATAGTAGATGATGTGAGTATGTGAGTAGGTATAAAACATGATATAATATATTTTTAAAATGCTGGAAAATATTTTTATTCAACCTTTTCATCATTGGTGCATTTTTTTTCTATCCCATATCACATAAAATGGTCATATCATAAAAATGGAATATATTTCAAGTAGAAAGAATATAATCCTAGACTGTACTCGAGAAAGAAAATTAATATTATTTTTAATAATGTTGAAAAATTATTTTCAATCCCCTTAAAGTGACCCAACATATAAATCAATTTCACTCACTCTATATTCTCCAAAAAATAAGTAATTTTAATTTTTAATTATCCGAAACATATTTTTGTGGATATATATATGTTTTTTATAATTTTATATGAAAAATTTATTTTTTTCGTAGATCCAAACAATTCATAGAGTAAGGATCTACATTTTGGTATTATAATTGTTTAGACCTAGAAGGATGGAATCAAGGGATGGACTATCTTATAAAACAAAATAACATCCATAATTGGATTCAAAAAATCTACACTTATATCTAATGTATTGAAATATAAGAAAATAAAAATGAAATTATTTAAATGAGTGTGATCCCCATATAATTTCTAAAATTATTATGGGGTTCCATTAACATTTAATTTATTGAGGATTGGAATAATGTTGCATCAAAATTACGCAACGTATAAACTGAGGTGTAAAATTTAATATAATAGAATACAGAATGATATTATAAAAAAATTTTGACAGTAAATTGAAAAAATATGAACATATTATCATATTCCTCAAATACTGATACAACCATTGAACAATATTTGAAATCATCGGATTCTTTAGGTTTGTGAGAAAATCCCCCTTACTTAATACTAATGTTTCTTGACTATTCCCCCATTTCTATATGTTTTTTCTAAAATGAATAAAGCATTATTCCTTTGATTATTATACAGATCAAATCAAATTATAACAAATCCACGATTATGATGAAATCTATTAAAATTATAAAACTTCATCCAAATGAATGAACAAATACACTAAGGAAACTTTTCATTAAAATTTACAAATGTAGTGTTTTGTATACACAATAAAATTGGACTGACTAGTATTTTTGAGAGTCACTTAACCCTGATTTCGAGGAAAAACAACATTGTCTAACTCTTAATTGAGGGGTTTAACCACCTTTAAATTCACTTCCCGAGGTATATTTAAGAGTTGTATGATCCTGAAACATTAAATTATATGTAAAATGGACATCATTTCACAAAAACAAGGAGCTATATAAATATTTTTTAAATCTCATGATGATGAACCCCATGAAGTTATGTAATTCCATAGTTACAAATGAGTCTTTAAATCAATACTCTCAAAATGGAGAAGATCATGATGATATCTTTGAAATAAATACATGGTTTATATGACTATGAAACATAAAACTATAGAAAAAAATGGGATTCAATCAGCTTCATAAAGTGAACTTATATCATTTAACTAGTCAACAACACCATCCATCTAGCACTTACTAGTTTCATATCCCATTCATTTTAACCATTTAAAAATAAAAAAAATAAATTATTTTTTAATTATATTAATTGATTCTCATTCCATCATTCTCACCTAGATCTACCTATGTTCTATTATTATCTCATTTGGATTTCTTTAATATCTTATGTAAATTCAAATATGTCATGCTATTAAGAAAATAATAAATAAAATAGATAATATATCTATCAATATATGTATTCTTCTATGACTTATCCATGGTTCTCAATTAAAACAATTTTCAAACTCGAATCCCACCCCTATCTGGATACAGGTTGGAGACAAACTATGAAAGTAAAAATATTGAAAATAAATAAATTTATCATCTTATAATAAAATATATTATTATAAAATATAAAGGTGTCCATGGGTCATGTTGGGTCGGGTTGAGGTCTATTTTGGACCCGACACAAGAAAAATAGGTCGGGTCAGGTTGGTTCGGGTCAAAGATGTTTATGGATTCAGACCCGACCCAACCCAACCCGTCTTAAATCGGGTTGGGTCGGGTCGGGTTGATTGGGTGAAGGGAAAAAATTTTGGTATTTTTTTATGATCCCAACCCACAGGCTGACTGAGTTATGAGAAAAAAATTTATTTAGTTATTTTTTTGGCTATCTCCTCGTGGGATAATCGGGTTACGTATTTCTCTACTTTATCTTCTTCGCCAGACTAGGGAATGCCCGCATCCTCTTCCCTTAATAAATCAACCCAGAAAATATCAGTCTGCCACTCGATGGTGTGATGTGATTAGCTTTCCTTCATGTAGTTATCAAGTTTTGAGGAGGTTCAAGGTATGTCCAAGAGGGATATGAGAATGGGGTAGTTCCTGACACCGATAGATTTGGCATCGCACATAGTCACGATGGAGATGGAGGTGGTGGTAGAGGTAGGGGTATATGCAGGTGCGGCGTGGTGGATACACTGGACTAGTGAGGGAGAGGGAGATGTTCAATGATCATTTTCTTAGTCTATCCTCTATGGTTGTATCTTCGAAACATTAAAATTTTTCAACATTCCTTTGGTTTTTTTTCTTGTTCTTTAGTTTTCATGGAAAAATCGAATGAAATCCAGTTATCTTCATGTTTTGGTTTGCTGATCGGGCATTTTTTTCCTATGATTTCATATGTCATGAATCCTTTGAGTTTATTTTATTTTTGTCTTAGAAATGTAATGGAAGATTTAATAATCTATGTGATTAATAGAGTATTCATGTAATGGTGGGTGATGGCATGGACTCAATGGATGGTGTAGGAAAGGATAAAGACAGCGGCATGGGGTGAGGATGATTGGGAATTGGGTTGAGAGTCAATAGGAGAGGGCGAAGTCTGAAGATGTGACTCACAGTAGTCAGGTTGGTTCAATTGTTTCACAACCCGTTACCTGACCCAACCCGACCATGATATAACCCAACCCGACCCAACCCATGGTATAAAAATTTTAACCCGAACCAACCCGACCAAACCTGATCGGGTCGAGTCGGGTTGGTCGGGTTGGGTCTGGTTTCGACACCCCTAATGAAATCTGAATGAAATCATTTAATTGTGAACTATAATATATCCATAATGAAATGATATGTAGAAACGTGCATTACCTGATTTTAATAAAATATATAAAAAATCAAATATAGATATAACATTGAAAAAACCAAGAAATGTAACAAAATAAAATAAAATAAAATAAATACATATTCCATAGTTGTATTAGATGTAATCATAAAATAGAAATCTCTTACTATAATTTGAGATTATCAAGCTAACATTAGAAAATAACTCCACTATCAAAACCTATGCAGGCATGCATGTAAATTTAGCTGTGAAAAAAGTCAATGTTTAATTGTCCATCAAATAATTATGAACAAATATGAAAATACCAGGAAGGCTCAGCCAGGGAGAATTCCCTGACCATTTATTAAAATAATAGAAAAAGACAGTAAACAAGCACCAAAAGCCAATGGGAAAGCAAGTTACATATCACAAGCACCATACCCATCTCCATATTCTTCCTCCACTGTGGCTGTTTCCCATTCCGAGCTTTCATAACGCTTAAGAACCTTGGCATATTTCCTTCGCAAATTAATACGCTCCAAGTATAATAGCTCATCATTGCCTCCAGAGGATCTGGTGGCCAATGGCTTTGGAAGATATGAGTAGTCTTTCTTTGCCCTCCGCCGCGGTAGATCAGTTAAGACTTCAGGAGCTTTAATCGTCTTTGTCTTCCCTCCTTGGACCACATCACTGAAGGAGGGTTTTCTCATGTCACCATAGTAATCCTGATCGCTCTCGTAGCAATCTCCCCACTTTCTAGTGATACACACTTGCTGAAGCATACCATCCTCACCACTAGGCTGCTGACATTGGCCACTGTCATTAATTACCGCAAGACATCTCGACTGTTCCGGAGATTCCTGAGTAATTGAAGCCCCCCGCGCCACCTCTGTTGATCCATTTTCATCTTCCTGCACAGCAGACTCGTGATGGAATACAACCAAGGAGGAGTCCTCCTCTCTGGATTCATTTTCCAGCCCCTCAAATCGATTTGCAGTGGCCACAGTGAAGCCCACCTGCCCATCCATTGCAGCCCTTCCTTGCACCCCATTCTCAAAGACAACATTCTCTAAACCGCCACTGCCTCTTCTGATATCATCCGGTATTCCATTCTCCACCATTCCTGCCTCTTTGCCCCCATTTTCAGCCATTCCAGTAGGATCCAGCATACCCACCCCATTCTGCAATTCCCTCACCACACTGAGGTCACCAGCAGAACCTCCTCCTTCGCCTAAGCCACAGCCCTCGCTGGCAATAACACATCGCACATGCTCACCCAACTGTAAGTCATGTTTGAGCCTCCAGAGAACAGAAGACATAGAAGGATTAATAGAAGCCTCAGCACCGCTCCCCGCAGGGAAAACAGACCGCTTCCTCACATCATCCGCAGAACCATAAGCAACACTCCCAGCAGGCAGAGCACCCGGGCTAGGGGACTCGACCAACCTCTCCTCCCGGCTCGAAGGTCGTCTGTTCAGCATCTCAGAGCCACAGCGTGACACAAGGTGCCCAAACCGATGGCAATTGTCACAGTAACCAGCCCAGGATTCGAACACCACGGGTTTCCTCCAATGAAATTCCTCACCAACGGTTAACCACACCTAGTTGACAGCAGGCCGAGCCATGTCCACCTCCACGCAGATCCGCGGATTCACAGGATGACTTACAGTGGATGTGCGGAAATCCGAGAAGAGGTATCACCCCACCAAATTACCAACCATACGAAGAATAGAAGGTTTTTGAAAAGTGAGTGGGAGTTGCGGAAGACTAACCCACGTCGCAGTGGTTGAAGGATCGCGGTTCATGTGAAGATCAAAGGACCATCGAAGGAGAAAGAAACTGCATCCTTTGCATCTCTGCGGCGCATTAGACCAAGCGCGAATCAAATCTTCCTCTAAGTTGAATGGGATCATGAATTGTCTGCTGTCTAGCAGCCCAACAACATCGTTTTCCTGCAAATCCCATTTTCCGAAAATGAAATGGTCGAACTCGTCAACCGAGGGCCTTCTGCGATCGAAGCGAGCAACCAGCGTCAAATCTAGGTGACTCGATGCTTCGAGGAATTCGGATGAAGAGATCGGCAGCTGAGGAGCCCCCTGATTAAGATCTGGAACCTTCGGACATATCGAGATCGTCAGGAAATCCGGGAGATAGTTCGGGTTCAAGAAAGGGATGAAGAGTTTCTGAGGCGCTGGAGGTGGTGAGGACCTGTTCTTCGCCTCCTGTCCAACTCTTGGAAGCGGAGGGAAATCGTCCCGAAGCTCCATCTAGGATTTCAGCGCCATCAAACACCATATCAAAGCCTCTGAGCGCCGCGATTCGAGAGACACATCCTTCCGCCACAAATATGAAAATATTACACAAACAAATTAATCAGATATGTAAAATCATATTATAAAACCATGACAATTGTAACAAATTATCCCTAGTGTATGTTAGGTAAAATATAAACTTGGTAATTATTCTATCCTCATGCATTATTGGGTTATGTTTATAATCCTAATAACTTTCAAGAATCGAAACCGAACTATCATGAAATCTAATTTTTTTTTAATGTTCATGGAAACCATCACACACTTAATATATATATATATATATATGTTCATGTGAAACATAACTCACTTTTTCACGTATAATAGGTCCCATATAGGAAAGTATATACTAACACATATGATAAACTATACTCTTCAAAATGTCTCTATAAATGGGGATTTGGTTTAGTTCTCCCCATATATATTGAAGGTGGGGAAAGTATCATAGTTATGTTGGATTCCCATGAAGGTGTATGTTGGGATCATTAGTCAATGAGAAACATTCCTATTATATTAGGATGCTATTATTTTTTAACCCATTAATGGAAAAGGATTGTATGATGTTCCCCAAGAGATATCATCCATGTACGATTCATGGAAACATCATGTATCAGTCCATATAATTGGTACATAAATCCAAATATTCCTGGTTCTTTTCTATTGGGGGAATATAATTCATAGGGCCATATCATCCAACAATAGTTTGATATTTTGAGTTAATCATTACTTCCACCAACTTCTACTTAAGTGGGACGACACTATATCTAAAAAAGATTTTGATAAAATTTCCATGAAAAGTTTTTCAATGGAAAATATTATTATCAAATTATGTATCCCTATTATAATACTGACTAAAAATGGAAGAAACTTTTTCGATTCCAAAATAAAAGGGTTGTGTTATAAATTTGTATTTTAGGATAACCAATCATCCCACTACCATGCATCAAAAATTGGATAGGTATAGGTTAAAAAAAAACACTGTACAATATACTCTAGAAGATGGTGGAGAATGAGAAGTTATATTATCTAAAACAATTAACATACATTTTGATATTATTACACCACAACCTATAAGACTGCACAAGAATCCATGAATGGGATTGTATATGGGATAAAAGAAGTTTAAACCATAGAGTTTCAATCACATTTTCTCTTTATTTATGTTTTAGTTGGTTATCTATGGAAGAGAATAATAATATGTGATTGGATGAGTTGGAAAGAATCAATGAAAAAATGATTGTGTACCCTACCCAAAATCAATGTTCCTCAAAACTCAGTGTCTCTATCCTTCTATAATAATGTTCAACTCAAATTATTCCTCCAAGGGGAATTGGTGTCAGTTCTCAGATCTCTAATACTAATTTTGAAAAATCATATAGTACATGAAAAAATATGGGAAAGGCCATATTCCATAAATAAGTTCTATTTAAATGGAGACACCTCGTTGATCAAAATACATGAAGAGTGTATTATTCCATCCATAAATGAATGTTTTATAAAAAAATACTTATATTAATTTCAATTTTAATAATTTAATCTACATGACATTAAACTATATAGATAATTACATATTGGAAAGGCTTTTATATTTATATCACTGATTTCCTAGTGGTCTGGCATAAAATTACCCGATAAAGTCCCCACCATAAAATTCCAAATGAAATAGCATATAACCCTTGGATAAAGTCATATTATAGTCATGGTAATATCCCGACTCCCACTTTATTCTCATAAAATTATTAAATCACATGGGTAGTTTTGTATAGGAAAATTATTCCAATTTCTATGATTATGATGTTCTATGACCAAAGGCATGGAACAAGTGGGCTATCCTTTATGACTATAAACTAGTTAGTATAGACTACATTGTATGAATTAATCAAACTTTATTGAATGATGATCTCTGTAGAGATTCCTAAAATTAAGGTAGTTTATTATCAATTACATAAAATTCTTCCATCCCTACACATGTCTATAATCTACGTGGATGCATTACATTCGAAATCTGTGTGGATTGATTCTAATTATAATGAGATATAATTTGTTATGGGATTCATTATATGAAGACTAGTGGTGAGTATAAATTCTACTACTTACATAAGAGATGGATCTATTCCAGAGTTTCTTATAGGGAACTACGAGGTTATTGATTCCAAATTTGGTGGGATATATAGTGATTCTAAGATCTTTTGTATAGTCTTACCAAAATAATAATAAAACAAAACTCATTGGTGTTGGGGAATTTAATTCACATATGAACCGTACATATAAATATGGGTGGTTTAATTTTTATTCATAAGAGATACATATTAATACATTGATCTTGTACAATCAATTTTTGATGACAACACTAAGAGGGGGGGTCAATCATTATTAGATGACTATTTACTTTATGAAAAAATTATACCTTTTTATAACTCTATCATTTTTTGTTAGAGGTTACCATATCATATTTATGATTTATTAGTAATAATTGACATAAAAAATAATTCATAAA
This sequence comes from Viscum album, assembly GCA_963277665.1. Lineage (NCBI taxonomy): Eukaryota > Viridiplantae > Streptophyta > Magnoliopsida > Santalales > Viscaceae > Viscum > Viscum album. Next base: position 1,002,279,916 of record OY728119.1, on the reverse strand, counting down.
GAAATCCTAGATTTTTTACAATGGGTCACCACCATTATATATGACTACATTCATAGTGTTTGGTGGTTATTATCCCAATCACACATAATTTCGATATTATATTCAAGAATTGTATAGAAAGGTTTTTCATTTGATCCATTTATGAAAGCATTAAATAGATATAGTTAATGATTTAACATTGAATAAAAATAATATAGTATGTTTTTATACCCCTTATGAGGTTATTAGTAATTTATAATATTCCATCATTAATATGACCGATGATTCTGAACAACATTCTACAACTACAAAAATAAAGTGGATTCTACTATTTCAAAGAAATATTTTGGCCACCATATATTCAAAAATCAATAGGATGAAAAAAATTTATTCATAAATATAGCAGAATACCCCTTCATCATATTTTGTGATAATAAACATATGATATTTCAGGATAATATTCTCAAGTGTTCTCTAAAAAAAATAATATTAAAAAAATATCGGTTTATTAAAAATTATTTATTCGTATTTTGATCCTAGAAAAAAGTAGGAGATATTAAATTATTTTGTTAAATTTTCATTTCCACATGAAAATTCCATCGCTGAATGTTGTATCAATTTCATTTTGGAGAAACTTAATTTTATTATGCAAGTGAATGCATAATATGAGTGCACAATATCTTTTTACATCAAAATATTTTATCCATGCACATTTTCTGAAACCTTATATTTGTATTATTGAATTTAAATTTTTATTCATTCACATATATCATGAATTAATGTGCATGAGTCATGTAATTGGTTCCATAGATATCATTCATGTATATATATTTCATGAGTTCAACTTCTACTAAGAACATAATTCGTTCATGATATAGAACTTCTCTTATATTCATGTAATAAAATACATGATACCCTAATGACATCATTTAATTCAAGAGGATTTACAAGAACCCTAATTTAAAACCATCTCATGTAACTATGTGAATAGACTAAGACAACATTTCTTCTTCATGTAACCCATGAAAATTCTTCAATCAGGAAAGAGTATGCAATTATTTATTCTTGAAAATGAGTTCATGAAACCTCTACTTCTTGTAGCTGAGTAGATCACATTACATCTCAATGATAATGAGAGTGTGAAAATTAACCTTCAAGGATATTAGTGGAATTAAGTATCTTTGTTTTCATAAAGGTAAAAACAAGAGCTCATCTAGAATATGTTGTAGTTATAAGCTCTTGGAATGTCTCCTTTTATAGATGTGTTGCACCTCATATACTTCATGATACATGATTCATTAAACATAATTTTAAATCCTTAACTATTTGATGTTTCCATCATTAATTTTTAATTACTTAAAACCACTGAAGTTTTAGAATTTCATTTCCTATATTATTTTCAATGTATAGCCAAAAATCATAGAACACATCCAAATGTGACGAATTTTCACATGAATTTGAAAAATGATCATGAAAATCATCCTCATCCTTGAATATTTATATTGTACATGTTGATTTCATTATTACATCATAGAAGAGTAACACTGTTAGAAGATCATTTTATGGAAAATACAGTCTTTTATGTATTTCAGTTCATTGTCTCATTATATCGAGATCAATTCATTTAAGATTATATAGAAAATCATATGAGAAGGAGGATATCTACTATCATGATTTCCCTCATAAAAGGGATTTATACTATCTCTGTAAGAGTAAGATATGTGTAATAGTTAATAGAGTGTTAATGATGATTTATTAATCAAATCATATGTTTGTGGTTAGATTTATACAATGGAATTTGTTTTATGTATATTTTTTTAATGGAGGAATTTTGTTTTTACTTAGATATCATCCCAAATCAGTATTATGAATGATTGATTAGTGATTAATAATAATTCATATTCCATTAACCTCTCATTATAGAACCAGGGTAATCATTAAGGACACCTTCATATATATTCTAATGACTAGGCTACTCCAGAACATTGGACGGTCCACTCAGGATCACATGTGCACCCGGTGACCCTCAGAGTGTTCTAAAAATTCCCTATTCCTCCCTATGTGTTGGATTAAATTCACAATGCCTTTCTTTGTTGGATGTCCCTTTCATGTGGTTGATCATATCTATAAAAAGTACAGGACTGAAATACCCTTGTATTGCATTCATGGTTGGAATGTTTTTATAATGATAGTTGATATATATTTTAAAAACATTGTATGAAAAAAATAAATATAACCTTAAAATTATTTCATCAACATACATCCTTATTTTTATATTATAAGGATAATTCATATACATAGTAAAACTTATATATGATGAAAAAATATTTATCACCATTAATTTCTTCCATCTACATAAGTCCTTATAACTGTTTGGGGAATTTGTTTCCAAAAAGTATAAAATATTAATGAAACATGTATACCTGTTCATCAATCATAATAAATTAAACTTACTCCATCGAAAACAAATTACCAAGATTTCGAAAACTAAAAAACAATTATAGTACAGTATTCTTCATTAATAAATATTTATATTATGTGATTCATCACATACTAGATTATTGAAAAAAATTAAAAAAACAATCAAAATATAAGATCACCAATATTCCCCATTGTATTTTTAATTAGTACCATTATGGAACAATATATTTATATACATTCCCTTTAATTATTCCCTATGTTTTATTTTATTCTCTCCTATTTTATAAAAAAATACAATGTAACTGAGAGAGGATTTTATCATTTCTTTCCTATGAAATGTTCTATAATTTATTCCACTTTATATCTACATGGGATAAAGCGGTGTTGAAAATAACAAGGTCTAATTGAGACATCAATTCTATCCATTACAATTTAGGATATGATACCAACTAAAAAGAAAAAAATATTATATTTCCTCAATAAATGTTTAAGTATTTATTGTTTGATAGTAAATGGTTGATACAAATTGATACAATGAATGTGGAAATTTTCCAATACAAATTATAAATAAGAAACTTCATGATATATTAATCATAAAAATCCAGCCCTCATATTAACTTAGATATTAAAAAAATCAATCATAATATATAATAAATGTTTAAAAATCAATCATATTAATTTTTAATGATTATTTATTTCATGTCATTTATTCATTTATATTTTCCTATTTTAGATTACACATCAATAAATTTTCTTTTGGAGAAAATATTATAGAGTTTTCGAATATTCCATCATTAAGTTCTTAAATATGATCCTTCTAGAGAAGGAAACTTTGAATATAGAATAGTGATTCAGGAACATAATTTTGAAACTTCCCCTCAATGAATGATCTCCATTTTCACATCAATAAGATAGATTTTTTCATTAGTTTTTATTTTTCGTTAAAATTATTGTGAATACAAAATGTTTTGACATCATCCAAAATGGGAATATCAAATTTAGTGATCTTCTATAATATATTGATCATCTTCAAGAAGGTTGTTCTATTTTATTTTGTAACATGTAATATTCAAGATAAAACAAGATAGATTATACCAGGATTGTTCCATACATTTAGCATGGAATTTATATTAATGATTCCAAATATATCAATATAATTCCTTTAACATAGTTATCCCCATTAGTTTGTGCATCACATACAATTCCTTATAAATAATAAACAATAAAAATTGTGTGGGAATAAGGTTAATCAACTTTTATTTTCAATGAGAGAAATAAGGATGGGAATTAACGTCTTCCATGATTTTACTTTATTTTTTCTATGTGTTGGAAAACAATTATTTCTACCTTTTATATATATCTTGGATTTTTTGTGCATCGTGATGTGTTTATATTTGTTTTTAATAAATTTGTACAGAATTATCATTTTCATAGTGGAAACAAAAGAACATTTATCACTTCACGATTTATAGGTCATTTTCCATATATATTCTTGAGACAGCCTTGTGGATAATTAATTATTAAAGATATGTTCACCACTTTTTTACCTTATAGAGAAAACTCCTGAGATGTTCTTGTCCTCATTTTTTGAAAAAGTCATATGATATGTAACACCACTATGTGGAATATAATATTTTCTTTTTGATTCTATTTTCTCATTATCTTTTTTAATTATCCATTCAATTTCCAAATAAACATATAAAATTAACAGAATATCATTTAGAATATACAAAACATGCTTGGAATATCCACCTGGATTCTTATGTGTTATTTTTACCACTTAGTCCTTCAATTTTAATTTTAGACTAGTTTCTAAACAAGTTTCATAAAATTTATTTCATTAATAATGATATTATGGTCTTTATTATAATGATCCATGGTGTGAAATATTTTTCCACTAAAGGAGAAGTGTATTCTATTCAATCTTCTACCCTTATTGTATATATTGGGATTGTGTTGAGAATCAATATTATCATAATATTCAACCAAAGTTGACTTATTTGAATTATTTTTAAACATCAAGTGAATAATTTTCATCAGGTTCATTACCAAGGTTTGATTATATAAATTACTCAGTTATTTGGGTCATTTACAGTTTTATATTTTACATTTATGGTTGACTGATTTATACTTTCATGCCTCCTCACTATAACCACTTCCATTGTAAATACAATATATGTTTTTGAAAATTAAATTAAATTTATAACATGATAATTATTTATTTTCATATATGGTATTTGGTTTATTTATACTTTGATCCCCCTTTATATAGTCATTTTTTTATTTTTAGATATATGAATAATATAATAATAAACATATTCAGTGTAACCAAATCATTTACAATACCTACAATAGTAAATAAAATATTTATATTTTATTTGGGATTACATTTTTCTAGATTGACATGATTTTATTCTCTATGGAGTATTATTATTTAGTTGGGATCCTATAAATGAATTATTTTATACCATCTTGTTTCGTCACTCCTGATGTTGTGGTAATCACTTCATCACTCTCTTCATACTCATTTTCTATGGTTTTGATTTTTTACCTGCACTTTTCAAGGAATAAGGATTAGAAAAAATATTTTTTAACAAACATGAACGGTACCTTTTTCCTAGAAACATCTAGTGATTGATCATTTGATGATTTAAATATTCTCATTCTTTTAGATGAAGGTCTTGTTGGATAATAATATTCATTTTATTTCTGTTTGGATGGAACTATGATAATAATAAATCATCCTTCATATTTGTTTGAAAAAATCATCTTAAAAATTTTCAAATTTTTTTCTTGACATAATTTTCATGGAATATAATATTTTAGATTAATTTACCATCCTCCAATAAATCTAATATTTCATATAATTCTTTTTAAATCTTTACTACTTCATCATAATTAATTATATATTTCTCAAGAATAAATGTTTCAATATCCTTGATCTATTTTTTTGATCTCATGTTGATCATTCCTTACATCTATGATGGATTTCTATTTACCTTATTTTGAATTCTACTTCTATTTAATACTCTGAATGGATCCATATTTCCTTTGGATTTCTTAAATCTAATCATTAATAACCCATGTTCGTCCTTCCTCAGAATACATAATTCATACATGATTGGAATTTCATTATTTTGTGATATATACACATATCTTTACATTTCATTCTCGTTATTTAATATTTTTTTTTGAATATTCATAAATGTGGGTAATATTATTTCATAAATTATATTGTGATCTTGTACTATGATATTTTCCATTAATTTTGAGTTATTATGTTTCGTAGTATTGGAAGTACATATATATACCTCATTATCATCATTTAAGTTAAACCATTTTTATTTTTGGTTGGAAGTTTACTACACTACCTCATCATCTAAATCTATGTTAGATGTTTCATTCTCATAATGACAACAGAGAGAAATTGATTCATCATCCTCCATACCCATGAGGAACTATTTATTTATCTTTATCAATTATATTATCTTTCTTTTATTCAAGATACTGGATGAGAAGGAATTTTGATTTTCAATAGATATAAATCCTCCAAGTTTTCACTCAAATGTGAACTAAGAATAGAACTAAAATTATGAATTAGAATAGAATTAAAATAATAAAGAAGAATAAAATTACATAAACCAAATAGTGGTGTGGCTGGTCACTCTAATACCCCTTGGATTGATCACATTGGGATGGCCAAACTAAGAGGGGGTGGGGAGAATTAGTATTAGATAATATTTTTACATTTTAAAATTTTCATCAATATTTATACCTCTATCAGTTTTTAGCTAACTGAACTCTTTTATTCTTCACATATAGTCCACAATCATATATATAAAACAATATAGAATAAAGAAAAATTCAATTTATTAATGTGGTATGAATCTAAAATGGATTTTTTCATCCCTAATATATGTTTCTTCTTATCCCGATCACCCAAAAATAAAAATTTATTATCTAAAAAATCATAAGGATATGTAAGAACATTAACATGATCAACTAAAACCAACTTGGTATAGTAAAATATTTATCCTTGAACCACAATAATATAGGATGTTGGGTTTCCCATATATATTTATCAACAATGTATAAAAACTCTTTTTCAATAATCACCAATGATGCTGATCATCTTCATGAAAATAAAATTATCCCACAGATGCATTTATTTCACAAGAATCAGTGGGTTATCATAAACTCAATAGTCAATATGAATTTATAAATTATTAAGGAATCAATAAGGTGAATCTTATGGTTATTCAGTCATAATAATATCAAGATATTGTGGAATGATATTCTGTAAAAGTCTCTGACATAAATACTAATCAGAAAATATCAACTAAGTTATAATTTATTATTTTAAATTTTATCAAAAACAATTAACATGAGATATTAAATTGATGTGTGGTATTCAAAATTCCACACCCAAATTCAAATACTAAATATATTATATCGTTCAAATTACTGGAACTTATTTATTTAGAAAGTGAAATTTATATTTTATTGCATGATATTTTTCACTTCATCCAAAATTTGCCATGCATCCTGGAAGACTATTTTAGTAATAAATATTGAATCTCAATGTTTATGCATTAATGTACTTTAAGAAAGAATGTGTTTTTACTGTGAAATTAGTGTCACAATTTTCATTCACATTTATTCATTGTGTGAGTCATTATTATGTGAAGAATATTGTTTCCTTTCTATATAAATAAGACCCTTCCATTTTATAAAAATAAAATTTACATATTAGTTACTTCATGCAAGGAAAGAGGACATTATGGAACCCTAAAATGATATTTTATTTAAGTAATAATGTGGATACATTGAGATAACCTTTCTTCTTCATGTATCACTCATGTTTCATTCTAATGGAGAAGAGTACGAGATGCTTTATTCACGAAAATGAGTGTTTATAAACTCTTTTTAACATTTTAATGTGTCTATTGGATCCTTTTAATGATAATGGGTCTATGTAAATCCTTGTTCATGAGGTTGATTGGTGGACATTTTCTCTATTCTTCATTATAGAAAAGTTTATATCTATTCGAGAATCAGTAGTGGATCCGGGCACATTGGTAAACTCCTCTAATAGAATATTTCCACATATTCTCCTCTTTGTTAAATTTAATTTAATTAATCAATTTATATCAAGAAATATATATCATTTCCATAAATAATTTTGAATTCCTAAAAATATTTTAATTTTTCAAACATAGGATTCTATCTTATTTCCTTCATAATGATAATAATAATTGAGTCATTTATTTTACGATGTATCTAGATATGTGTATGAAAAAAAGACAAATTGCATCATCCTAAATGATACATTCTCATAATAAAAAACCTAATTTCATTATAATTCTATGGTATAGGAACATCCTTAGATGAACATTTTTATACACAATGAATATTTCATGTAGTTTAGTTCTTTGTCTAGTTATATCATGATCCATTAATTCAATCCTAACATGATGATCATTAGAGATTGAGGACTTCATATATCATGAGTTCACTTGTGTAAATTTTGATCATTTTTGTGTATGGTTATTTTTGGGGTAATGATATGTGAAAATTTAAAGATGATGCACAAATGTGATCAGATGATAATGATTATATTCATCATAAAACCTAGGTTATATGAGATGATTTTTAATGTGTGAATATTATACACATGTAGATCTTATTCCACTTCAGTTTTTATAATGTTCGAGCACCACATATATTATAATTCCCATTTCATTATACTCTTGATCTGGCACTAGGGTCAGCACTCAGAACGACTTTACACACACTCACATTATCTTGTTTCACCCCAACGTTGAACGGTCCTCCTGGGATCACATGTATACCCTGCACAACTCCTTCCATGATATCAACACCATCTTATTCACTATTTATATGTAGGATACTACCAAGATGATCCATGATGGTGTTATTTCAGACTTGGTTGGGCCCAAATCTAACAAGTATGGTATTGATATGTCCATCAAGGGAAGTCAAGGATCAATGATTTTTATAATTAATATCCAATTCATACACATATTAAAAACTATGTTTGAACACCAAAATAATTGTAACCATCAAATTTATTATTTGACATATGTTAATTTTTTATATAATCCCAATTAATAAATGTAATAAAAAAATATGAACACAAAAATAATTCTCACCATCAAATGTTTTATAAAATTTATATCCTTCTTATGTTGTGGCAAAAAATGTAAACCACATTTGAAAATATAATTTAAACATTTACCCCAATTCATTTACATCGATAAATTAAATAATTTTCATTAAAAAACATTAAGATGGTTGGGGAAACTAAAAAATCCAATATATCATGTTCTCTAATACATACTGACATTAGGAAAAAATCATTTACTATCTTGTTGAGAAGAAATATAGAAAAAAATGATCAATCAATAAGATCCCTTGTCCATGTAATATATTCAAAAAAATGCCTCATTCATTGAAAATGACCATGATCTATGAAATGATGTTACTTAAACATATATGTAGAATGAGTTTTAATAAAATATAATTCCCCTTATACACATTATTATTTCCTAAATTTTTCCACACTAAGGAATATAGATTAAATAATTTGTTCTATCTTAACAAAAAAAATACTATCTTGAAAACAACCAAGGTATTCCTTCAAGTTTGAACTCTCACCAACATTTTAATGATACCCCTCTCGTCACAAATAATATGATCTTCTCTGATAAATCCATTTGAGAAATATGTTTTCCCAAGTCCGTAACCCTTTATTTGATGATAACTAAAAGTTCACATAAAAAACAAGTTAGAATGTATCCATTATTCCTATTGAAAATATTCCATTCAAAAAACAAACATTCTATCTTAAGAAACTGAGATTTATAAAAAATGTCCATGCCTATCAATGACTGTATTTTCTGAATCCGAAGGACACTTACATTATCTATGCATACTAAACTATATAAAAGGGTACACATTTCTTCCCCTAACATGGACCATCAACCATAAGAATATAAGTCTTGAGTAGAAAGTCATATAATCATTTTATACACCGATAACATCATATTTGTACCCAATTTTCATTCATTCTCATTTATTATATATTGCATACATATTAAATGCCATTACCTTAGATATGAGTTCCTCATGTAATGATTTTGTATGAATATCCACATATTAAATATGTCATGTAGTATTCATGGAATATAATCACTATTGATGTCATTATTCCTATCTTATTAGTCTATGATTCCTAAAAATAAACTATATTAACACCAATATAGAATTTGATTAATGTGGAATCTTCCCACATAGAATATATGTTCCAAAGAGGGATTTTAAATTTATAAGGTTCTTGAACTCTTCTCGGATAATTAATTCTCTGTAAACCAATATCACCATACAAGAGTTGAAATCCACACAATGTTTTTGAGTGATATCATAAATAATAGTATGAAACTACAAGGGACACATCTACTTTGACTATACATAATATAGCCTCTACAATGATCAAATAATTCTCCCCCATCAAGACCCATCAACTAGAGGAATGTTCATTTTTTGGATGGCGTCCTCTTATCCCTATATTCACTAATGCCATTTCATTGGAATATAATTTCCAAATGAATCACTACTCATATAATATTTATGTGTTTGTATTTACAAAATCATCTATCCATCAATTAATATAGTTTCCTCACCCTCACCATCAATCACTTGTTTATCTTACAAATTAATATGAAAAATTTTCAATGAAATTATTTCTCATCATTTGATATTAAATATTTTCCAATAGCGGTCCATGCTTCTTGAAAACTAGAAACATTCCCCGATCTCCTTTATTTTTAATTTCTAAATCATATATTTCTATTGTGTTAAAATAATATAGATCTTGGGAACTACTAATGAATGGAATTTTTTCATCAATTATAGTGATGGAAGATATAATTAGGCATTGAATTCATGAAAAATATTTAAATTTATTTGGTATTTTCTACATATGTAACATCATAACATATTAATTGTTTTTAGTTCTACCAAACCCATACCATTGAACAAGTTACTTAAAACAGTTGGGAAAAGCTATATAACCATAAAAATGGAAACTGTTGGTTAAATATATTGGATTTTAAGCATCATCTATAACATTACAACATGAATGAACATAAATTATACTTGGAAAGAGACGTATTACTTTTCAAAATAAACCTCCGTAAAAGGAACTCTGGAAAAAATTTGATTCTCCAATCATTTGACATGAACTCATAAAACAATAGGAAGAATTTACCACTTGATATTGAAAATAAAAAAAATATTTTCAATACCAACATATGATCCAAGATAATGTAAAAATTATAATCGATAGGTCCCTAGGCCATGGTAAAATCAATAGCCTTCTTCTTTTCCTATCATATCATATAATTGTTAAAATATTTAATACTATATCATGAATAAAAGGCCCCACTATGGTTTTACTATATTGAATGATTAAAGTTATACCCATCCATTAGCTATTCATATGACAAGATCATTTTGGCTCATGTTTTTCGGAAGTATGACTAGCATCGCCATTCATGTTTCAGTGGTCAGATGATCTGAGTTATCATCATATTTATTTTAAAAAGAAAATTCATGTTCTATGAAATGGATATCAAAAAGTGACATAAAATTATAACTAAGGAATAAAATAAGTATTTACTCTTTTATAAAAATAATTCATGGGTAATATCTATAGTCTGGAGACTCCCCCACATATGTAAAATATTTCAATTAAAAATGATGCTCTGAAAATCCTGGATGTCGATTCATTAAATGATTAGAACCCTATATATTATATAATAGCTCAGTCACTATTGAGATTTATATTTTAGTATCAATCTATAATGCATCTTCTCTTTTATTGGCATCCAATCCCACCTTCTCTTCATCTTATAAAAAAAATTTCTTTTCATTAGTCACCGCTTCAAAATTGGCCAATTCATTATTGATATGATCCCACTACTAGAGTATCTGGTATAACCCTTGAAGATTTTTTTTCATCTACGTTTTAATCTTAATAATTCAACCCTACAATCCCATGTCCACACTATGCTATTACATGGATTCAGTAATTATTAAATTTATCATTTTGAAATAATGATCCATGGAATCCATAGTAAAATGATATGATTGGAGTGAAATCTAATTTTATTTACTGGAAATAAACTCCTTTACAATATTATATATGCACTTATAGTCAAAATCAATACATACAAAAGATACAACTGGTGGAGTTAATTTGGAAAATTTTCCTAGAAGTATTTGAAGAGGGATTTGATATATACATTAATATATGTCATTATATATAGATTACTGTTCTATAAGTTATTAAAATATTCTTGAACTATTACCGAATCACGTAATAATGGAAAGATATATTAGCGGACAAGATTAATCATATAATATATAGTCTTATCACTATGAAAGTGACTTGGATCTATAGTAGTTTATTATCTTAAAGTCTCCTCAAAACTAAGTGATGAAACAATACCTTAACCATCATTGATATGGGAATGTATTCCACAAATATATGTTCAGATAAATTCGATCCATATTGGGAAATAAAATAAATAAAAAAGAATTATAAGAATAAAATTCATCCATATAAGTGAAAACATATGCAGCCATCGAATCAACATTTGTTGAAAAAATGGGTGTTTCATTCCCTAGGGGTAACATGATCCCAATGAGACCCCTTATTCAAGAATGAATGTTTTTTCACTATCTAAATAATCATATGGTTAATAAAAGAGCCAAATATACGAAGTAAAATATCTTTGGGAATCCTAAGGTATGTAATGATCTTCTATAGATATGAAAATTTCATTATAATTATTGGTTTACATATTCTGCTAGAATATTGACCTCTAAATGAAAACATAATGACTTTTAGACTACATGAGTGATATCTAGAAAACTGGGATCAATATCTATGATGTACCAACCTAGAATCAACTAAATGGTTCCCTAAGCTGGTTGGCTACATACCCTCAAGCACACATCCTCGTATGCTAGAGGGTTCCGACTAGCATTGGGGGTCTGGTAAGTCAGTATTGGGGAGACTAAACCCTCATCTGTCAGAATAAAAACACCATTAGAAGAAAATAACAATTATCCATTGGTGGAAGCAGATATAAATAAGTAGAATAGATCCTTTACATATGATAGTCAAAACAAAAAAAATACAATATTTAACTAAAATTTAAAGCATGATATGATAATGGATGTAACTTGTGTCTAAAATGTAACTGAATTTAAAGACATAATGAATCTAAAACGGGACCCAAACCATGTCTTGTTCCCTCTCTCTTGCTCCAACACCAAACAAAAATCTATAGTATGGACTTTCAATTTTCCTTTTCTCAAATAACAATGTCTGCTCGGATGATGATCTGGAGGCCCGAATAGGGTGTGAAAACAACTCAATATGCCACCACCAACTGTCTCTAAAACGAGTCCAATAAAAATATTGTGCATTAAATTTAATAAATCAAAAAACAAAATTAATTATTTAAACATTTATCACCTTGTCATATAATTTTTAATCATCACATTAGGCCATGCTCAATTCATGTTTTAGATTTTAATCATCATTTATTATGAATTATCATTTGGTGTAAGTCGTCATTCCTAGAACCCCAAATCTCATTTGAATAATCATTCATTATTATCGTAAATTATTTGGTGTAGGACATCATTACTATAACCAAAAATCTCGTGAGTCTAGGACGTCATTCCTAGCACTCTAATTCTCATTTAGTGTAGGTTGTCATGCCTAGCACTCCAAATCTCAATCTTGGATAACTATTGGGGAGGAACATTGTGTCCAAGTCCCAAATTCTAATTGATATTGGATTCTATGACTATCACTAAAAAATCTCATCCATTTAATCATCCTATATGTCACAAGATATTTCCACATTATTCATTTAGTAATCAAATGATTAGTTACACATTTCCAAGGCCATTAGTTAATTCAACAATTGACCAAGAATATCACCCATTAATTAATTCATCAATTAATTAGTCAATCAACACAATTATCTATAAATAATTATTTCTTCATAATTAATTATCCAAATTAAAACCCAACAATTCATAATTAATTTTCAAAATTATTTATCTTAGATCACGTCAAGGCACATAATTAATTCTCATAATTAATTATCTTAGATATACAACCATTGGTCCATAATTAATTTCCCCCAATTTATTATCTTATTATAATAAAATCTATATCTCAAAAATAACATATATACCAATATCAAATCTCTAAAAGATCGATTTGGGAAACTCCGGATCATTTGTTCTATGGTTAAATCATTAATTAATTCACCAAGGCAACTCAATTCAATACCATATTCTTAATTACCCCAATTTTGGACAATAAATCACTATGTTAATCTAGAAATAATGAAATCCCATTAAAATATCATAAATCATTAATATGTGTGTTTGATTTATTCCACCTACCTCAGTTTATTGACAGAAATTTTCCCAACAGAAATACCCAAAATTTGAGCGGTGCAACATTGTCGATCAAGCTCTAGATCTAAATCCCTAAAACCAAAATTAAGATCATAGGAATCTAGATCATGAAATTCGAGGTCAAGATCCATAATCCTAGATAAATATATCAACTCATATGTTTATAACCATGTAAACGGTGGAAATATCCCATAGAAATATCATGGAATGATAGAGGGATGAATAGGAGAAGCAACGAGACAAAATCCACTTACTGGGTGGAGAACAGATCTTCAATACGGGCCTTCAATACCAAAGAACGGTTTTTAGATGTAGAGACCCAAATCTTGACGTACATGGACATTACATTACTTTTGTGGAAAACATAATACAAAACAAAAACCAACACTGGAGGATCATAATAGTTTAGTGTCTTTGGAAACTCAGAACACAATCTTCTAATCATGGTGAAAGATCTTCAACATCTCCCATAAAGATCTTCCCATTTTGTTTTCTTACCTAAAACCTTTCTTTATATCCTAGGGAAAAGAAAAAATAAAATGGGCGAGCTCAAATTCTCAGTAAAGGTAAGAGTAGAGAACATAAAACAATCCATAAACATTTGAATGCAAAAACATTAACATAAAATCTAGACATAAAAATCATGAGCAACGACATAAATCTTGGAAGTATGTAAGGAATATGTCATAATGTAACATAAATAATGATTAAATATAATGGGAATAAAACATTTAATTGTGGAAAACCATTAGGCACATGATATGATTTCCATAGTAGCAAAGGTATTGCTTCCAAGACCATCTTAGTGGACAAAGTCCCTTTCTGAATTGAGTTCACTCCTCGTTCCAGTCCTGTATCACTGAACCAGATTAACCTACCATTCCAACAATGTCTATATAATTAGATATAAATCTTTACCCAATGAATTGGAGGGATATATAGGTCCCACCCATTTCATAATAAAATCATTCTTTCATGTGCCACAAAATAAACATACATCATTCATAAAAACCCAACGAATAAAATGGGTTTCATAAACATCATCCCATCATAACAGAATCCATATAAAAGAAATGGATATCATTTCATAATAAGAAAATAAAACCATTTAAATAATAGATACATTATTCTTGAAAAATAAACATAATTAATAATTCCATATTTGATGGAAAATAATTTTGATAAAACACTTGAAATGAATTCTTGATGAAAATATCCTTTATTCTTCAAAATCATTTTCATTTCACAAAATGCCAAGAAATTTTAAAAGAAAAGGATATTGTTGAAAATATTCATGAAATATTATAGAGGAATATTCATTTAAATAAGTTGTTATTAAACCGTAAAAATCCATTCATGCCGTATAAGTTAAAAAAAACATTCTCCTCGTACTTTTACCAAAAAAGTCAAAAAGTCCCTCGTATGGTAAACAAAAGAAAGATTCCTTCCATAACACAAAGTAAAAGTCAAAAAGGGGTAAAAATGACTTCAAACAAACATGGAATAATATTAAACACTTTATGAAAACATTTTTATGAACATGGATGAAAAATATATCCCCAGTAAATCCTTACATATAAACAATCTCAGATAAAAATGAGATTGAAAATTATCCCTTACCTCATGTACGATATGATTAATATGTATCAAAAACTCCTGTATAATTATTTATATAATGTAATTGACTTATTACCGAATCACATTCATTGTTATTATATAATATATTGTTCACTTATGACTTTATATTACCCGTTCTTTTGTAAATTCTATGTTAAAGCAGCGTTTTGCGTAAAATCATTTCATTTATCGTACATGTTTCGACATGTTGTTGTTGATATTATTACTTATATCCTGATTTACATAATTAAATAATTTAAAACATGATTTATATATAATATATATTCCAAATATTAATATATATTATAGATCGATAAATGGAATGAAATACACCGTTCATGGAGACGGTAGGCCGTACGTATGCATGAATGCTGTTTTCATTTCCTTATTGAATTAAATGGAATAAAGTAAATGAAACATATATGTACATAAATACAGTATCATTATTATGTAATATATTTCATGATTATTTGTTATATATACTTTATAATCATACTTTAATGGTTAATCATGGAAAATGAATCTCATCGCGTTCGTGGAGATGGTAGTCCATACATACGCACGAGCGATGATATCATTCCCATGATCATGGAATTGTATTGAAGTGTATTTATAAAATGTTAGAATCAATATAACTTTACAGTAATCATATATAGTTATTTATTTACACCATTATACCCATCAAAGTAATGTGATGGTGGAACACAAATTACACCACGACGTGGAGACGGTATTCCATACGTACACACGCGCAGTGATTTCGTTTTCCGTAGGATGGATAGAGGATTAAATAGGGTTGTTTCATATTTATATTAACATTTAAGTATATTATTGATACAGATTTTATTAATTTATGATGAAATAAATAAATAATAAGAAGAATAAGAAGAAATAAATTGGAATGAATCAGTAAAGGATATTACCTCTTATTTGACGCGCCTCTTCTTAACCTTCTCTTAAGGCACTAGAGATGGTTTTTTGAGGAGACCAGAAACTCTATGAAATTTCTAGAGAAGTATAGAAGGGAAATGGGTAGGTGTTGGCTGAGAATGAAGGCTCAAAATTGTGTAAAGAGAAGAGGGAGGATGTTCCCTTTTATAAGGGAGGAGAGGGGCACCTTTGGAAACCTCAAAAATAATAATTTATAATAATTTCAAAACCCACTTAAAAACTTCCCAAATGACTCAAATACGAACTTAGATGAGATATGGTTGTAATCTAATAAACAAATAAAATATATAAAAGTTGGTAATTTATTTTAAACGTTATCAACTTGATTTATCCTTATTTAATCTATTTAATTTTATTTGTGGTTATAAGATTCTAAATTTTAAATTGCCATAAATAGTTACCTATGTGTATTTAATTGTCAATTATTTGATTATTTTATATATTTTAGACCATATAAATTTTAATTTATAAGTATTAAATAATTTTGTGATTTTTAAACAATTTTATATTATGTTATTTTTATAAAATAACAATAGTGTCAATTTTGAAACTATTCCTTTATTTGAATTTAAATAAAATCCAAACAGAAGATATATTCAAAATAAAAGCTTAAAAAATTCATAACATGTCATATTTAACTTGGAAATTTGTTTAGAACATTAAATAGATTATATAATATTTATTTAAATATTTTTAAAACAATTTATTTTATATTTCAATCAATAATATAATTTCAACATTACTATTGTGTCACCTTTAATGATAATTATTTAATCCCAATAAATTCTAAATAAATTCACATGATGTAGATAATTTTATTATATTTCTGTATACTATTCATGTTCGATGTTTCATGATGTTTATCACTAAATTTAAATTATTATACTTATATGATTTAAGAGAGTGACATGTTGTCACTTTCTTTGGTTTTAATAAATAAATTATTTTCATGGAAAGAAGTCCATAAAATTAATCTACTCCGACCCTTAGGTGATATGGGTATACTTTTAGTCATCCAATAGATTTTTTTCAGGTGTTATAGAAATTTTAAAATCTTATTTTTACTCTTAATTACAAAATTTACATTTAACTACAATAAATAAAAATTACTGTAGTTACTATAAAAAATATCAGAAAAATTAAAAGTAACCTGTTAACATAATTTGAACACACTTAATTCATATTTTGATTCCATTTTTCAAAATTCAAAACACATAAGTCGCAGTAATTAATTTAAAATTAATCCCGTTATTAAGAAAACAGGTTTTAAAAGTTAAACCATTACAAAGATTGAAATGTTTTAACTATGAATTAAATGTAAAATTAATGGTAATGACATAAATTAAATGGTACAAATATATTCTATTTATACTTTAAAACCATTAAATATAATAATTTAACCATATAAATTATTGCGATGAAAAAAGGTGTTTTTAATTAAAATTTAATGTTCTTTTACTATTCATTAAAGTATGAAAGTTATCAGAATAATATGAAAAAATTATCCAAATTAAAGTTTTATGTCCTGATTCCAAAGAAGAATTTTATTTTGTAAATTTTAACTTATAAAAATGTCAAAAAATAAATTTAATGTGGGTGCGCAATCAAATGGCTGCAAAACATCATTTTTTGAAAAATTCTTATTTTACCCGAAAATTTATTTTGTTCTCATACAATGTTATATAAAATGTTTAAGATGAATTATAATGTCATAAAATTAATAATGTAGATACTACTATTCATAAATTCTAGTTCATAATAATATTATAACAATATATCGTTGTTTAGTGAAACTTAGAATTGCATACTACACATGCTATCGAGTAAGGTCGTGATTGCGTGTAATGCAAGCCAAGTCAAGGTTGCGTGTAGTGCAAGCTCCCTTTTTATGTTGCGTATAACATAATAAAAACTTATTTCATTTATACATTAATCAAAATCTATAAATAATGTTGCGTAGAATAATTTCTACAAAATGAATTTGAAATTGTGTGTAACATGATTCAAGAATAGTTTTGTGTATACTGCAAGCTAATACGGTGTTGCGTATAGCTGAAGATAATTTTGGTGTAGCCTACAACACAAGACATCAATGATATTAAAAAGAATAATTCTCATAAAATCTTGGGTTATTACATTATACACCCCTTAAAATGAATTTTCCCCATGAAATTTGTCGGGGCTATGAATGGTTTAATACTTGATAGTTTCTTTCATAAAAACCCACGTCGTAAAAAGGAATACTAAAACATAATTATAAAAAATTAACATTAGAAACAAAATGGATACCCAAAGTAACTCATCACTTGGGCTCCCATATAGAAGAACAAAGGTGAAAATATGGATATGGAAGAGAAATCTAATAGTCATGTTCTGATGGAGAGTGGTAGAGAAAATGGCTATGAAAAAGAAAACAATCACAAAGCCATAAATTTGTGATGATCTAAGGTACCATCTGATTCATCGTATATGAGGACACTAGGACAACATTTTTGGTTTTCAGGATCATTTCCCAAAATTTGAAGAATTTGAATTAGAAGAAATACTTACTTTATTTCGGTACAATATCACCATTGTTCGTGCCTTGAACAATTTCCACTTCATCTCTAAAATAAATGAAGTAGAATATTTCATTCATGAAGTGTTAGTAGATCATGCGATAGAATGACAGTTAATTCATTCTATCTCAAACATAGGACTAGAAAAAGTTATATACATAAGTCCATCTTATGGTGTGATTAATCATATATGGTTCCAAAAATGGACTTATACTTCATCTATCATACCTTTTAATAAAATAAAACTAGTTTCTACTAACTAGGGACTTCTTGTAGGCCAGTGGTAGGGGATAAAGGCCTTTCACACTTCGGTTGTGGGTTCTATTCCTGCAACTTTGTCCGACGCGATGGGTTTTCTCCCATCCTACGGTTTGTCCTTCTTATGAAACTATACTATTATAACATAAAATAATGTTCTAGACATAAACAATACTATCTGATGTCTAAATTAATCGATTCCAATCTTTAGGTTTATTCAAAATACTTTTGTCAAATCTCAAAGTATAAATAAAATGATTACTAGAAAGGTTATCTACCAAGCATTGAATACAATCATTTATCGCCTGTATATCATAAGATATATATATCTTGTTGGTCACATTCCAAACATGTGAATTCCTTAATCATGTATTCTCTTGAAACATAAATTACCATAGAACCTTAGTGAATACATGAATGGTGTCAAAAGTTAACACTTTCCAAATACCAAAATCCCAAAATTTCTATATACTCAAACCATGATATAACTTTGTCCTTATATCAGTCATGAGCTCAAAAATACTATCATACATATTATTTTCACCTTATCCCTTCATTATGTGCATATTAGGTGCTTTCCAAAAATATCTGAATAACTTTTCATGGTTACCGGTACCATTCAACAATTACTTTCAAAACTCAAGTAAAGTAAAAGGTGTAACAATCCTTAGATTTTTCTTTATTTCACAGTACCATACATTATTCTTGATAAACATACAATCATTACACTACCTTCTTAAACAACTAAATGAGCTTCATCATTTCATTCATCTCATATATCATTTGTAGTCTCTTCATCATCATCCACATAAATACTACCCATATGACCATGCTGATTCCCTTTATGAGATTTTACCTTAGGGAATTGGTTTCCATAATGCCCGTACATTCCACATTTAAAACACTTAACCATTTTTGATGTCTTAGCGATACCATTATCCTTCTCCATGGTGTTAACTGAACCTTTTCCTTTACAATTACTAGATTTGTCTTCTTCTTTCAAACACCCAGAGCATCTTCTAGTTCCTTTGAAACATTCTCCCGGATACCTCTTCGCACATGATTTACATGAGGGAAATTGAAATTTCATTCCTCTATGATCATCATGAAACTCCATCTTTATCTTATTAGTTGAGTCAGGAAACTTACCAAAGTTGAGATTATTGATCATATTATAAGATTGCTGATTGGGCATAATAAAGATATGTGGACTTCTAGATCCATTTTCATTTTGTTTCTCATAATGAATATCATTCCATTGTCCATAATATCCTCTATCGTGAATCTTCCTGTCTCCAGTGAATTTCTAAAACCCAAAAATAATAGTGTGAGAGGAAAAAATCATAATCAAGGGGGAGTACCTTCAGTATCTAACATCTTAGGTTTAATTATATTATCGTTACCGTAATCCTAGGACTACAACTTATAGTTATACATAACCTTAGGTACATCCCGAGACATACCTTAGAAATATCTCTAGGGATCTCACTAATGTTTTGGCGTCCTAGTTTCCAAAGGTTGACTAAACCATTTCTCTGATACCAACTTTAGAGATCTGGAATTATTTCCAGTGGACTATAATTGATATCTATCAGGGCACTCCATGGACAGCTACACCCCCTAGGCGGGACAGACCACCATCCCCAGTGGAAGCCATTTCTCCTGAAGCCCTTGGGTAGAGAGCCATGCTTCGTCCAATTCTCACGTGTGAGAGTTCCTAAGGATCATATTCATTCTTACCACCTTTTCCTATGATACCAACTGTAGATACCCAAAGCTTGACATACTTAGAAATTACATTACGTTTTCGGAATACATAATACTTAACAAAAAACAACACTCAAGGATCGTAATAGTTTAGTGTCATTGGAAACTCGGAACACAATATTCTAATCATGGTGAAAGATCTTCGACATCTCCCATAAATATCTTCCTCTTTTGTTTTCTTACCTATAAACTTTATTTATATCCTAGGGAATAGAAAACATAAAAAGGGTGAGATCAAATGATCAGTAAGGGTAAACATAGAGAACATAAAACAATCCATAAAAATTTTAATGCAAAAACATGAACATAAAATCTAAACATCAAAATCATGATCTAAGACATAAATCTTGGAAGTACGTAAGGCATATATCATAAAGGAACATCAATAATGATAAAATATAATGGAAAAAACATGTAACTGTTTAAAACCATTAAGCACTTGATATGATTTCCATAGTATCCAAGGCATTGCTACCAAGACCATCTTAGTGGACAAAGTCCCTTTCTGAATCGATTTGACTCCTCGTTCCAGTCCTATATCACTGAACCGAATTAACATACAATCCCAGCCATGTCTATCCCATGAGATATAAATCTTTACCAAATGCGTTGGAGGGATATATAGGTCCCACCCATCTCTCATAATGAAATAATTCTTTCATGTGCCACATAATAAACATACATCATTCATAAAAACCCAACGAATAAAATTGGTTTCATAAACATCATCCCATCATAACATAATCCATATAAAAGAAATGGATATCATTTTATCATAAGAAAATAAAACCATTTAAATAATAGATACATTATACTTGAAACATAAACATACATAGTAATGTCATCATAGATGGAAAATAGTTTTGATAAAAGACATGAAATGAATTCTTGATGAAAATATCCATTCTTCTTCAAAATCATTTTCATTTCACAAAATGCCAAGAAATTTTAAAAGAAAAGGACATTGTTGAAAATATTCATGAAATATTGTAGAGGAATATTCATTGAAATATGTTTTTATTAAACCGTAAAAATCAGTTCATGCCATATAAGTTAAAAAAACATTCTCCTCGTACTTTTACAAAAAAGTCAAAAAGTACCTCGTATGGAAAACAAAAGAAAGATTCCTTCCATAACACAAAGTAAAAGTCAAAAAAGGTAAACATTACTTTAATCATACATGGAATAATATTAAACACTTTATTAAAACATTTTTATGAACATTTATGGAAAATATAACCCCAGTAAATACTTACTTATAAACAATCTCGGATTAAAATGAGATTGCAAATTATCCCTTACCTTATTTCTGATATGCTTCGTATGTTTCCGAACCTTTTGTATAATGATATAAATAATGACATTGACTTATTACAGAATCATATTCATTGTTATGATATCATATATGGTTCACTTATGTCTTTATATTACCCGTTCTTTTGTAAATTCCATGTTAAAGCAGCGTTTTAGGTAAAATCGTTTCATTTATCGTATGTGTTTCGACATGTTGTTCTTGATATTAATACTTATATCCTGATTTACTGAATTCTATAATTTAAAACGTGATATATATATGTAATATATATTCAGCATATAAATATATATGATTGATCTATAAATGGAATGAAATACACCGTTCATGGAGACGGTAGGCTGTACGTATGCATGAATGCTGTTTTCGTTTCCTTATTGAATTAAATGGAATTAAGTATATGATAAATATATGTAAATAAATCCAGTATCATTATTATTTAATATATTTCTTTATTATTTATTATATATACATTATAATCATACTTGAATGGTTAATCATGGAAAATGAATCTCATCTTGTTCATGGAGACGGTAGTCCGTACGTACGCATGAGTGATGATATCATTACCATGATCGTGGAATTGTATTGAAGTGTATGTATAATATTTCAGAATCAATATCAATTTACAGTAATCATATATAGTTATTTATTTACACCATTATACCCATCCACATATGGTGGTGGTGGAAACAGATTACACCACGGCGTGGAGATGGTATTTCGTAGGTACACACACACGGTGATTTCATTTTCCGTAGGATGGATAGAAGGTGAAATTGGGTTGTTTCATATTTATAATAACATATAAGTATATTAGTGATAATAATTTTATTAATTTATGATGAAAAAAATAAATTAGAATAAGTATAAGATGAAATTAATTGCAAAGAATTGGTAAAGGATATTACCTCTTCTTTGACGCGCCTCTTCTTAACCTTATCTTAAGGCACTAGAGTTGGTCTGTTGAGGATAAATAAACCTCTATAATGTTTCAAGGGAAGTCGATAAGGGAAATGGGTAGGGTCTGGCCGAGCTTGAAGGCTCAAATTAGTTTATAGAGAAGAGGGAAGAGGTGCCCTATTATAAGGGAAGAGAGGGGCACCTTTGGAAACCTCAAAAATATTAATTTATAATAAATTCAAAACCCACTTAAAAACTTCTAAAATGACTCAAATCCAAAATTATATGATATAAGGTTGTAATCTCATAAAAGAATAAAATTTAGACATGTTTGTAATTTATTTTAAGCATTATCAACTTGGTTTATCCTTATTTAATCTATTTAATTTTATTTGTGGTTATAAGATTATAAATTTAAAATTGTTATAAATAATTACTTATGTGTTGTGAATTTCCCATGATTGGATTATTTATTAAATTTTAGACCATATAAAGTTTAATTTATAATTGTTAAATATTTTTGTGTTTTTTAAACAATTTTATATTATGTTTTTTCATAAAATAACAATTGTGTCAATTTTGATACTATTCATTTATTTGAATTTAAATAAAATACAAACAGAAGATATGTTCGAAATAAAAGAATTAATAGATTTATATCATGTCATATTTGTCTAGAAAATTAGTGGAGCACATTAAATAGTTCATATAATATTTATTTTAATATTTTTAAAACCATTTATTTGATATTTCAATCAATAAAATAATTTCAACATCACTATTATGTCACCTTTAATGATAATTATTTAACCCCTAAAAATTTTAAATAAATTCAAAATATGTAGATAATTTTATTATATTTATCTACACTATTCATTTTTTAAGTTTCATAAAGTTTATCACTAAATTAAAATTATTATACTTATACAATTTAAGAGAGTGACATGTTGTCACATTCTTTGCTTTTAATAAATAAATTATTTTCATGGACTAAAGTCCATAAAATGAATCTATTCTGACCCTTAGGTTATATGGGTTGACTTTTATTCATCCAATATAATTTTTTCAGGTGTTAGGGTAATTTTATAATCATATTTTTACCCTTAATTACCCGATTTACCTTTAACTTACGTAAATAAAAATTACCGTAGTAACTATTCATAACATAAAAAAAAATAAAATTAACCTATTAACATAATTTTTACCCACTTAATTCAAATATGGAATCCATTTTTCAAAATTCAAAACATAGAAGTTGCAGTAATTAATTTAAAATTAATCCCGTTTTTAAGAAAATGTGTTTTAAAAGTTAAAACATTGCCAAATATTTAAATGTTCTACCAATGAATTAAATGTAAAATTAATGGTAATTACATACATTAAATGGTAAAAATATATTCTATTTATAATTTAAAACCATTAAATATTATAATTTAACCATATAAATTATTGTGATGAAAAAAGTTGTTTTTAATTAAAATATACCGTGTTTTTCTATTCATTAAAATATCCAAGTTATCAGAATAATATGAAAAATTTATCCAAAGTAAATTTTTATATCCCGATTCCAAAAAATAATTTTATTTTGTCAAATTGAACTTATGAAAATGTCAAAAACTAAATTTAATGTGGGTGCCCCATCAAAAGGCGGAAGAACTGCATTTTTTGAAAAATACATCTTTTACCCGAAAAATTTATTTTGTTCTCATAACATGTTATATAGAATGTGTAAGATGAATTACAATTTCATAAAATTCAGAATGTAGATACCAATATTCATAATGGATTGTTCATAATAATATTATAACAATATATCATTTTTAGTGAAACCTAACATTGTGTACTACACATGTAATCGAGGAAGGTCGCGATTGCGTGTAATGCAATCCAAGTAAAGGTTGCATGTAGTGAAATCTCCCTTTTTTGTTGCATATAACATAATCAAAACTTATTTCATTTATATATTAAACAAAATCTACACATAATGTTTCATAGAATAATTTGTACAAAACGAACTTGAAATTGTGTGTAACATGAGCCAAGAATAGTGTTTCATATACTGCAAGCTAATACGGTGTTGCGTATAGCACAAGCTAATTTTGGTATAGAATACAACCGAAGACATCAATGAAATTAAAATGAATAATTCTCATAAAATCATGGGTTGTTATATTGGATGTCCTTATAATCTCTCTTGTAAGCACTATAAACACATTGAAATCCCCAAGCCTGATCCAAAGATGAAAATATGGAATTTGCGGGGGTTCTAGTGATTTTAAAAATGGATTTCAGAAATAAAATCCCACATGCACGGTTTCCTTGGCAGAGGCACATGGTTAGGCAAACCGTGCACAAACCGTGAAGCCTTCATTGTCCTATTTCACATGCTTGGCACAGTTTGGTCACATGGTTTTTCAAATTGTGCGAAAACCATTCACAACCCACTGTCATTTAGTTTTCAATAAAAGATCTCCCAATCACACCCCAAAGACACTACTCCAAATCAAAGGTACTTAAAAACATCAACAAGTGCCTGAAAATGTGCCTGAGATGACTCTAGAAAAGGCTGAGATCTTACAAAATCCCCACTTTATAATAGCTTGTTGTCGAGCTACACTCTAGAACATCTTTTTCATTCCAATCCAAAAATATTAGGCCATTGAGCACTCATTTTTTCTTCCTGTTCCCATTTTTCCTCTTAAAAATTTTCATGTTGCCATAACACATGAACTAACGACACAACCTTTCCCTCTAACACTTTATAAATGTGACACACCACACATATCAGATGATCCTTAAAGGACGCATCTATCTCGAGGTCAACCTATAGCTCATCATTCACATGAGATGGTTCATGGTGATACCGGGATAGTTTTTATACATGGAAAACATCATGCAATGAAATATATTTTTGTGAATGTGGTAATTGGTACGCTACATGGAAAAGTCTATGCATCACCTCAAATGGTCCCAAAAACCTGGATGCTAACATGCCTTTCCTCCATATCCTATGGTGACCCAATGTAGGAGACACTCAAAGGAGTACACAATCACTCCTTGTAAACTCTAGGGGTAATCTCTTTCGATCAACATACAATTTCTTCTGACTCTGATCAATAACTATACGCTATTGAATCAATTGCACCTGCTCCGATGTCTCCTAAATGAAACATGGTCCTAACAGATTTGAATCAGCCACCACAAACCGACATAGTATTGATCCAAAAGTTCTACTATAATGTGACTCGTATGTTGCCAACTGTATAGTATCTTGAAAACTGTAGTTATTTGAAAACCCCACTAAAGCCAAGTGACATTCCTATGAACAACCAAAATCAATCACACAAGCTCACAACATATCCTCTAACACCTGTATGTTACGCTCCGACTACCCATCTGTCTATAGGTGGAAGGCCGTACTTAACAGAACCTGTGTACCAAGAACCTTCTGTAATCCTTTCCCGAAGAGTGATGCAAAGCGTGAATCACAATCTGAAACTATAGTCTGAGGCAACCCATGCAAACAAAATATATCTTTCACATACAATTCCCCCAACATCTCTACTATAAATGTTTCGTTAATAGGAAAGAATAATGCTACCTTCATTAGACAATCCAAAACGACCCAAATAGAATCATTATTCCTAAGATTCTTTGAATTTCTCTCAACAAGCATCATGGATGCATGTCTCCAAAAATCGAAACACAGATATTAGGTCTCATAACACAACCTTATAAAATTTATGTAAGTGGAGAAACTAACACAATAAGTTTCAACATGTCCCTTTCCACTTTTACTCACCACACAGTCAACACCAAGGGCTTATTACTACCCATAACCATCCCACTAATAGGTATTGGTTAACAATGGTCTATATATTCTCATTAATTTATCCAACCATTAATTAATTATATTATTTCAAATTAATTAATTCAATAATTTACTAATTTATCATAAGCATTTCACCAATCAAGGTTCTCATTAGACACTCGTTTATTCTTGTTCTGCATCATTTTTTTAGTATCACAACATGGAAAAATAGTTCAAGTGGAATAACATACCCATAACCCTTTCCTCATTGAGGACCTAGAATGATGCATATAGACTCAACTATCATGCCTCTTTAGCCCCCCAATAAAATTTTAAAAAATTTCAAAACAAATATCAAATCACACCATAAGTGCATCACCCATGGTGAAATAATATACAACTATAACAACAAAGAACAATAACTACAACCCCCCCTGAGTCCTAGAATATTCCCCAGTACATGGTTTTACAACTACCATAAATGAACTCATTACCATGCCTCGACATTTACTAGTCTCATTTCATCCTTTTACAAAAATACTAATTCAAATAAAGAATAAATAAAAGAAAACCCCTCTGATACCACTTTGTCAAATCCTGGACTAGAAGCCACTGAACGGTACCCCGATACAGTTGGCTGCATGCCTTCCAGCACGCCACCCCATACACCAGTGGGTGCCGAATAGCTGCAAGGGTCTGATAAGTTAGTATTAAAGAGACTATACCCAATTTTTTCAGAATAAAAACACTAGCAGAAGAAAATAACCATTAACCAAGTACGGAAGCATATATAAATAACGAGAACATATCCAAGATATATGATAGTCAAAACCTAAAAATACAACATTCAACTGAAAGGAAAAGCTTTCCATGACAATGAATGTGCCAAGTGTCTATAATGAAACGGAAATTAAAGATACAAAGACTTCAAAATGGGTCCCAAAACACATCTAGTTCAATCTACAATTCTCCATCCCCAAACAACTATCATTCCCATTGCCCTTCCCTTATCCTGTCCTGTAATAACAAAGTGTACTTGGGTGCCGATCAGGTGGCCCAAATAGGGTGTGAGTACAACTCCGTAGGCCACCACGAATTGTGTCTAAAATGAGTCCAATAAAAAGATATTGCATTCATTTTAAAAAATCAATAAATACAATGAATAATTTAAATAGTTATCATATTGTTATTTAATCATTAATAATAACATTAGGCCTAGTTCATTTCATGTTTCCAATTTGAATAATTAATTATTCTAATTTATCATTTGGGGTAGGTCTTCATGCCTCTCACCCCAAATTTTATTTGAGTCATCACTCAATATTATCATTAATCATTTGGTGTAGAATTTTATGCCCAGAACCACAAATCTCGTGGTTGTTGCCCATCATGCCTAGAACCCCAATTCACATTCAACATAGGTTTTCAGGCCATGCACCACAAATATCAATCATGGATAAATATAGTTGAGGAAATCCATGTCCAAGTACCAACTTTAAATCTGTCTAGGATGCCATGCATACCACCACAAAAACTCATCCATTTAATCATCCTTTTGGTCATAAAATGTTTTTAACATTATTAATTTACTAACCCAACATTTAGTTAATAAATATAAAGGCCATTATATAATTCAACAATTAACTAAGAATACAACCCCTTAATTAGTTTAAGAATTAATAAATCAATAAATACAATTATATTTCCATAATTAATTATTCACAATTATTTTTCCAAATTAAAACCTAATAATTAATAATTAATTTTCATAATTATTTTTCCAAGATCGGACCATGGGACATAATTAATTACCACAATTAATTATCTTACATAGACAACCATAGTTCCATAATAAATTTTCCCTAATTAATTATCATATCAGAATCAAATAAATATCACAAGTAAAATATGTTTACCAATATTGAATCTCTAAATGATCTATTTAAGAAAAACCCCATCATTTGTTCCGTGGTTCAATCATCAATTAAATCACTAATGAAACTCAATTCAATTCCACATTCCTAATTACTCCAATTTAAGAAAATCAATCACCATTTGAATTTAGAAATCTTAAAATCACATTCACATATCATAAATCATGACTATGAGAGTTTTATATAGGCCACCTACCTCTGTTTGTTGAAATAATTTAGCCGAATGGAAATACCAAAAATTTGAATTGCACAATGTCATCAATCATGCTTAGGATCTAAATCCCTAAAACCAGAATTAAAATAAACGACATAAAGATCATGAAATACATGGTATAGATCCACAATCCTAGATCTAGATCTCTACTCACATGTTTAGATCCATTTAATTTCTGGAAATATCCCAAAATAATATCTAGGAAAGATATTGAATGAAGTAGAGAAGCAACGGGATGAAATCCACTTACCGAGAGGAGAGGATATTTTTATTTCGAGCCATCAATCTCAATGAAATGTGTTATTATCACCTTGAAATCTCTTTGAGATGCTTTGGAAACACTTATAATTCCTCAAGAATGATCCAAAGCCAAAAATATGGAAGTACTAAGGGTTAGGGTGGGTTTTTGGAATTAAAATCTTGTGAACAATGTTTCTAGGGAAGAAGTGCATGATTAGGAAAATCGTGCTCCACCCGTGTAGACCTCTCTATCAATTTTTTCATGCTTGGACTGATTTCATCGCATGGTTTTTCCAACCATGCACAAACTGTAGACAAACCACATTCCCTTATCTTCCCTTAAATTTTTACGCAAACATACCCTGAGACACTATTCCAAATAAAAGGTATATAAAAACATAAAAAGTACATAGAAATGTTCCTGAGATGATCTAGAAAAGTCTAGGATCTTACAGTATCTAATCCCAAATGTAATTTGATATAGGTTACCATTTTTTATATAGTTATTCCTTTCGGTTAAATGAAAACATATAATGCTTGGGAATTTATTATTTCTGACTATTAGTCCCACGAAGCATTTTATTCGATCACTGGTATGATAAGAGTAATATTAGTCATGGTTTAATGTGATTCCATCCAACCTTAACATGTATCAGTCCTTTTAGTATCCCCTTATGGATGTATAATGGTCATTTGATTATTGAGAGATAATTTAACAAGATAATCTATTTCCATGGTATCAATTATCTTCCATAGATTTATGGGAGAAATTTCGGATATAGATTCATTATAATTCAATCCCAAAATCGTGGGAATTTTTTCCATCAAAACATCATTTTCTGGAAATTGAGTTATTACATTGCCTTGGATGATCAGTAATCCTAGGATTTTGAAACCTGAATCCATATATTCCCAAGGTCACTGATCAAAATCATACCACCAAAATAATTATAATGTTTTGTGGGAATATAAGTCATTCACATGTTATTCCAAATCAAATGAATATAATGAGAATTTTTTTCCCTACCTTCACCTCATGTTCTCCCACATGTTTCAGCTCATTGGAGGAAGATTTTGTGGTGTAGGTGGGTATTCTCTCTTTTGATTAGCAACCGCTACCCACATTTTCTCATGTGTGTCAGGATAACCTTATTCCATGATCCTTTCTTTATAAGGAATGTACACTCAAATTTATAAACAACCATAGATATATTATGTCAAAAGGTATTAGTGATTAATTATCTCCATCTACATACAAAAATCCTGAAAGGATTTTGAATGAAATCAATAGTGAATGAATTAATAAAAATAAAAACCTACACTACCATTTCATCAATGTTAGTTTCTTATTCTTTTGATTTTATCATCTCTTATACACAATTTATGATATGAGTTCTACCTTTTAATTATTAGAAAAAAGAATATCAATCTATGTGATAGAAACAAAAATCGTCAATTTTTTATTAAAGATAAATATTATAGGGAGTAGTGGTGACCTGAAATTCAAGAAATCATATATCCTCCACCAAATGTATCTTTCCATCATATTTAACTGATAAATTCCTTATCCACCTACATCACCCCACTTAAGACTCTAGAAAAATCATCATGATAGGAATCAAAAATGTCACCGATACCACTCCCATTAGAGGAGTGGGATATAGTGGACTCACATGTTTCCTTAGCTTATCAGAAAACTAATTATTCCTAGAAGCATGATGTTTATGTGGTCCTAAAAATAGAGGGGAAGGTATATCCCCGGGTTTATTAATGCTAAGTGAATAAATATTGTTGTTATCCTTCATATTAAGTTAATGGTTTTTTAATCCCATAAATTAAAAGAATATATTTTTAAGAATATAAAGAAATAAATCATCTCACCTTCTACTCTGAAGAACTTCCACTACCGTCTCATTCTCCAATCTCACTTAAAAAATGATTCCTTAATTAATGTACCAAACAATAGTATATATTTTGACTAGGAGGTTAGTGAATGAGGTCCTCAAGGTTAATGACATAGAAAAACACTACACTAGTTTAATTTTTATGATAAATGATTTTTGTTGTAGATATACACTAATATCCACTTTGGAGTTGATACTTTAATTGAATAAAATATCTTATATCACATATAATCTTATATATATTCCTAGAATACCAATCCATTAAGTAATTTTGTAAGATTAATTAGTAGGGATGGATTATTGGGAAGGTGATTTAGTATTTTTAGGTCAAATCACAAAACCATTATCGTCTTTCATAGCATCTCTAAAATCAGATCTTTTCATAGAGTAATTTTTATTCCTTCCATTACTGTCATAGTTTTCCCCCTCACATATTCCTTTTTTATAGTCACTAGTGGACCTACAGCTAAAGGTAATAATCCATAATTATGAGAATTTTGATATAAAAAATAGAAGCCTCAAAAATAATTCTTCACAATCTTAGGTACAAATCTATAGGGCGGAGGTTCAATTTGAAGGAAAGTCTCTTCCCTAGTATGGAAGAGTAAAAATAGAGTAGTGATCATTTTGTTTTTTTCCTTTATGACACTATCCAATGATACATGTCACATTTATATGGCACACATTCATTTTATCCCGATCCTTCAAGGTGAATATTCAAAAATATTTAGTTTCACATAGATTTATATTAGATAAGTTATTTTCATGTATACAATATGATATCCCCACCTTTGACGGACCCTAGATGAATCATTAAATATGTTCTTGATAAAATTAGTGTAAAAAACAGGTTAAGTGATCACAATGGTTTATTATACCCTTCACATTAATTAGATCCAATGGTTGTTGATTAAACCTACTGATACACTACATCTATGGGCTAAATTGATCCTCTGGGATTTAATGACCATTGAAAAACTCATAGACCTTTGTATATGTTGATATCATATATAAGAGAACCTAAAAATTACTTGTTTTTTTAAGGTGTATTCACCTTGATGATTCATCATAGTTTATGGCATGTTTATTCCAATAATGATACCGAAAAATTAATATGCCTCATAGTTTCCAACTGGGATTCCATGTTGGAAGTTGTAAACCTAACACTAGTATGTAATTAATGCCTTTTTAATAACCAACCACTAATGAATATAGAAAATAATTATAAATTTTTTAATATATATTCATCCCTATTAGATACATTTTTACCATAATGAGTAATGTTATAGTCCCCCCAATGTTGGATAATATACATTGGGGATCCTATGAGTTCTATGGGTCTAGAAATTGTGCAGTCTCCTCTCATGTGGATCTTGACAATACAGTGTGGTAAATATATGGATCCAATCAGGGAAGGGAACAAAAATATTGGAATGAGGATCAATTACAAAAATATTTTTATACCATGGTATTCACCTCTTTATTTAGTGGAGACGTCCTCACCACTTTATCCCCTACAGAGGATGGGGGAGGAAGTTATTATAGATTTTTTCCCATGATAGGTACCCATGGAGTAATTCAAACATCCCGATAGATTATACTTACTTATTTATGTTCCCATAAAATTTTTTATGTATCCAGACTCTATATATTTAAAAATTTATTGAATAATAAACCTATTTTTATAATTGAATTTCTATGAAAATTAAACAACTTTTTAAATCCATATCACATTAAGTTAATTTTTTTAAATTCTTCATAACAATATAAAAACAATAAGGGGCACCCCTAACAATACTGAATGATTATATAAGATGAAGATAAAATTTTGGCGACCACTCTAGTATCTCATAAGTCATATCTTTTCTTATAATGCATTAATTATAGTTTATGTATAAATATGGTCCCTATAATTCTTTCTCCAAAGAAAATGGAGTGTAGCCTAAAATCAATCATTTAGATTAGTCTTCTATAATGAATAACACCTTTATTTACATATTTTCATTTGTGGATGATTATAACTATTTATCTAGGAGATCCTTTTATTTCTATGAAACATTTATCGAATAAGAAGATAAAAAATAAATCAAAATCTATACATGAACAACATATTAGATAAAGGGTAACCCTAGCTACTATCACCCACGATCTTTAAGGATAAATAATGTTTTAGAGGAAAAATCCAATTTAATTCATCCTAAATACTATCTATTATGATATAACTCCATTCACCATCATCCCTGATGACATAGTTGAGAGTCGTTTTCGATAAGAAAAAGTGTTAATCAAATTTCAATTGATGACATAAATTGGGAAAACTCAAAATTTCCTTATAGTATAATATTTCCTATGGGAACCACGTGGTTTCCATGATATAGATTCTATAGATTTATTATTTTAATGAAAATTCAATTATAACACATCAATGATAGTTTGTGTGATGACATGAATCCACTAATATTTTAGTTTGTGAAGTACCTAGAGTATGAGGTAGTTTTCAATGAAAACAGATTCATTCAAAGAAATCTAAAAGGAGACCATAAAATTTAATTTTCGGAAGATGTGAAATGATATTACTATAATTAGCTTAATATAGGAGTAACTTCTCTTGTTCTAACAACACACCATAGTGTACTAAAGAAGGAATGTTTTTTCACATTGAATCACATCCATTTAGTACTGATTATACCCATCATGATGAGGGATTTTTAATAGATTTCAAGGATGAATGATTATGATAAAATTATTTTTAATATTGTAGGAATATAAAAGTGACCATCTAGATGAAAATTAGAGTCTATTTTGAAAAAATATAGAAATTTTTAATCTATCTATGCTATTTCTCCAAACAATAAAGAACAATATAAGACCCTTCAAATCTTATAAGAGGTTAATGGACTTTTTGAATCACCATAATAACATGAAATGAGTATCAAGCGAGGTAGTGATCCTCTACGATCCAATATTTTTATTCCATAACACTGTTGTGATATGTATTCATCCATGAACTAATTTATTTCATGGAGTGGTGCATCCATGCATAACTCAATATGACATATCTAGTCCTATACGAATGAAAATTTATTGATATCAGTTTCTTAGACACCACCAATAAATACTCAATTACCTAGAAAATTATAAAATATAGGTAATTATTGGTAAAATACAAGAAGATTAAGATGAATACATTTCCATTTTTAAGGAATTCCAATAAATTGATAACAAATCATAGGTAATGACCTCACCGTGAAATATGAAAATTCCCAAAAAATGGTTTCCACTATGAAAATAAATATTTGTAATGAAATATCTAGTGTAAAGGGAAACTCACATGTCAATTCTTGATTGATGTGTTATCATTAATTATTTAATCCCATGGTAACACCAAGATATTACATAAAATATTTATTTTTATGTAAATTTAATTTCTCAAATAGTATGGGTTACATAAAACACTGAGTTTAAACGAACTATGATATAATATTAAATTTTAGATATCCCAAAGATAATGGATTATTGGGTTTGAATATTAATAACTAAATTAATATAAAAATATATATATATTAATTAATTGTGTATCAATTAATTATAAATGAAAAATCTTATAAATTTAAATGATATATTTTTTATAAAAATTGTTTTACGTGAAAAATGTATTTTTATCATAATAAATCAAATAGATAACTATTAGTTAATTATTTTATTGGAATTTATTTATTATATATTAAATAAATTCTATTATCATTAAATTTACATTTTTTCAGGACATGTGATATGAATAAACCAATATTTATGTTTAAACTATATTTTCCTAAAATATTTTTTTTCTTCCTATGTTGTAAAATTATTTTTATATTAGTTTTTTAAACTTATAGAAATTTAATTTGTTAAACTGGATTCCATATTTTGAATCAGGATGAATTTAGTTTTTAAATAGTTCCTTTTTTATTTTCTATAATATGTATATCAACCTTGGAAAAATCTATCACTTTGGTTATAGGAATAATATTTTATTCTAGGTTAGAAAAATATTATAACAACATAATTTTTTCACAAGAAATATTATTTAATGAATTTAACTATAAACTTATCAAATTATGCTCAAATGTTAGTTGTTTAATGGAAAATTGTCCCTGAAAATGACTTATATAATATTTAATGTAAATAATGTAACAAAATGTAACTCTATGAGTTTTAAATATATATTATGTGTTCAGATGATATCAAAAACTAGTTATTATTGAATATTAACATTGATATTTTCATAATGAAATTATATTCATGATAATAATTTGTTTATTATTTTTAGTGATAACAGTGGTGCAATATTTATCATATTAATTAAAAAATATATAATGATTTTAAAATATTAAAATAATATAATTTGAGGGATTTAATGTTTTATAAGAAATTTTATTATTCATATTAATTATTTATCAAATTTTAAATAAATATATTACAATTATAACTTTTTATTTTTTTCTTTCAGTTCATATTAATTCCAATGTATCCAAATTTGGAATAATGATATTTTATGAAAGCAATATTTTATAAAATTAAATAAAATTCATAAAATTGTAAAATTGGACAATATATATAAATTAGTCTAATATTGCATACCTTAACCATTTTTATCCTATTTAGAACAATGTTTCATGAAAATTACTTCAATATATGTCAATCTTTTATGAAATTCCAAAAGTGCCCTTCGCTTAAATTTTAAAAGTGAACCCCTTAATTAAATTTTTCACATATTGATAAGTCTTATATATTGAAATAAGTGATCCAAATTCTATTTTTACACTCCTTTAGACATATTATAGAGGTTTTGGTCTT
This sequence comes from Viscum album, assembly GCA_963277665.1. NCBI lineage: Eukaryota > Viridiplantae > Streptophyta > Magnoliopsida > Santalales > Viscaceae > Viscum > Viscum album. The sequence continues at coordinate 1,002,243,682 of OY728119.1, read as the reverse complement.
CTAAAAAGACAGACCCTAGAGCCATTATGAGGATATACAAATGTGCTATTTCATAGAAGATGTTATCACCTTTATCTATCACTTTATTTTTAATTATTATTTTACCTCTTTTGTATTTTTTATATTATTCAAATAATAATAAATTAAATAATATAAATATAATAAAATTTTATTTTGATTATTAATTCACCATTATTCACCATCTTTCCATCAAATGAGAAGTGAAAATATTGATTGTGCATACTTATGGCTAGCCATCTCTATTTAGAGATTTAATTCATTTATAATAATCAAATATAATGGACTGATATTGTGAATATTTTAATGTTTATATATCATAATTTTGAGAAAATATAATTTTTTAAGGATAATATCATATCTACCTTTTTACTAACAATAACATTAGAAAACGGTAACGTCAATGGTGTTTATATGTGGACAATCATCTCTACAAGGTGATTTTTTTCATTTATATTTTACATAGATAGTAATAAGGATATATTTTATGAATATATATGATATATAATATGTAATAATTAGTTTTCAAATTTAATTTATTATTTGTTTTTTTTCAATACAACTATTGAAAAAATGAAAACATTTTTCATGTGTATGTAAGACCAATTGTGTCCTTGAATGATGTAGTTAATTTTCTCAATCACTAAATTGATGAATGAATCTATACATGTATATAATTGATATTTATGATATTAATGTAAAAATTAAAATTATATATACTGTGAAACTACTATCAAAATACAATGACCAAAAAAACTGAATCAAATCTTTTAAGGAAAGCATAAAATTTATCACCCGAACAATAATTTTTATAAATATTTTTTAATAAAGAGGTCGTTAAAGGATATAAGTAAAAAAAATCTACTGATAGGTATTATTATAGTTTTTAAATATTTATATTATATAAGTATTTATTAAATAATAAATTTTAATGCATTTGATGGAATTCAAGCTTAATGTCAGGGATTTTCATCTCACATTTATTTCATTGAAACACATGCCTTATAGACAACTTGTTTCTTTTATGTTGTGTACATAATATCCATAAGTTTATTTTATAATTATTATTCTCATAATTATGGGGATCTAAATATAAATATAATGATATTTATTTTATGGGAATTATGGTTCGAGATTCACCAATGTGGTAAGGGTTTCATGTTACAATCTCACTGTTTATGAGGATTGTTTATCAATATGTTTTCAATGTATAAATGTTTTGATCTACATATAAATAATCTTATCAATTTTAATATTTTATTTTTTATTTATTAATTTTTTTCTACATCATTTTCCACAACATAAAATATCTATATATGTAAAATTTATTTTAACAAAAATCTAATTTATTTATAACTACAATATAATTTTTATTCCATATCACTGATTTTAAAAAATGTTTTATAATTTTTTTAATAATATCATATGTTTTTTAAAATTCATTTTTACCCATTTCTTAATTTAAAAAAAACATTTAAAAAAGGAATATTATTTTAATTTATTGAATTAGGAACTTATTTATAGTTTTTTCCAGTTGTGTAAAATATATGTTCTATTTTATTTAATATGATATGAAAATATTTTTTCACCGTCTTGACCACTCAATTATTTGAATATTACTTTATATTTTTTTTCCTTTATAAATAAAAAATTTACCCATAATATTTAGTTAATGTTTTTATTTTATATATGTAATTTCAAAATGGAATGGTTTTTTTACACAACAATATCTTAATGATATTTCTATTCATAATTGAAAAAACCTATTTTTCAGGAGATATAATATTGGGATACCATCCTTAATATCTCCTTAGATGGGTTTTGTTTATGATAAGATATTTATTAAACCCTTTAATCTTCCATATTTTATGTTATGATAAATAAACTTAAAGTTTATTATAGTCATTACATTATTATAGGTTATGGTATGTTAAAATGTTTATGAAACCCATTTATTTTCATGGATTCTAATATGGTGATTTTTATATGTACTTGTGGCACACATTAATAATAGTTTAATTATGTGACAATTGAGACATATACCTCCCTATAATAAACTGAATAATGATTTATATATAATTACAAAAATAAGACTGAAATTTGGATTGCACCCAGTTCAGTAAGGGACTTTGTGCACAATGATATGTGTGGTAGTACGTCTTGAAAACTATAATCGTTTGGGGTTTGAAAAAATTCCACTATGATATTATTAAAAGAGATAATTGACTACTAATGAAATGATTTGGTAATATTACATTTATCCCACAAAACTGAATGTTTATGTCAATGTTATTCTCTCATGGATAAAGTTCTTTGATTCATTTTGGATTCATGTCTTATTATCATACCATATTTATTCCATGAATCATGATTATTATATATTATATGTCATTTCAGATATAAAAAATTAATTCTCTTGTTCTTATACACTTATCTTCATGTTATGATCAAGTGATTATTGATATCTCCACTGTTATACCTTATCGAAAATATATACCCACCCTTACATATGTCTCCTTTCACCTAGTTATAAAGAAATTTACTAAGTATGATATAATAAGGGTGGTAATTTTTAAGAACTTAGTGGGAGATGATGTACTTATTTTATGAAGGAGTTGTTTATATTTCTAGGTTTACAAATTCACGTGACCTATATGATTCTAGGGAGGATAATTATTTTTTGTATTCATTATTTATCTATTATGATGTGATATCGATGTAGGAAAATCATGAGACACTATAGATGGTATGAGATCATGGGTTAGTTAATTTTTTTAAATTAGGATGCCAGAATATTTATGAGAACCTTGAGGATAAGACCATTTATAGGATAAAATCATAATGTTTTATTAATTATCACAGTTGTCTTTGGATAAATAAAAGGTTACATAGGAGAATGAATCATAATTTAGATACCATATAAATGATGTTTTAATATTTTTTTGTTTTCTTATATGATTATAGTTCCAAGAACTATTATTTTTGGGTTTATTCTATTAATCTACACCAACAGAATCATCTTAATGATGAATATAATAACAAATGAAATAAATTACTTATTAGAAACCAATTATTATTAATGAAATAATTATAAATCTCATTTATATTCTAAGAAAACTTTATCAAGGTGTGAATCATTATGAAAACAAAAATGGGAAAATAATGGAATAAATTATAGTTGAGTGGTTATACTAATCCAATAGTTATAGAATTATGGATCAGTTCTAGTAAAATGATATTTTAAATTCCTTAGTAATAAACAAATGAGAAATTAATTCTTCTATTTTTAGATTATGGATGTGAATAATATCAATAATGGACTCATATAAAGAGAAAGAGAAAATAAAATGAATTGTTTCTCTAGAGAGTTGGAAGAATTTAATATATTATTTTTCAGTATGTAATTTTATCATATTATTTTCATGAAAATAGAGCTGAAATTCCTTGAGATTAAGTAGAAAGATTAAGAATCAGTCCATACCAATGAAGAAAAATTTAATAAGACTTGTTGGGTACACTCATTGAATTTCCATCCAACCGAAAAATTAAGGTTTCTATATTATTTAATGGATTAAATAAAATTCATAAAAGGGTGTCTTCTATAATGAACTTCAGTATATATGAAGAAATTGTTCTATTTTCCATAATGGTGGAGGTGAATACTCAAGTAAGCCATAAATCTAATGGTTTTGATAAAAAAAAGTACGCAAAAACTAAATATGACTTCTAAAAAACATAGATTATAGAATATTCACTTTCTTATATGCTAAAAATGTGAAATAAAACATAGATGACATATTATATATTGAACTATTAAATGTTTCACATGTATAATGGAAGTGAATCCGAAAAATGAATTCCAAAATGAATGGAAGAAGGTAACAAATGATGTAAATGGACAGAAATATATTTATAATATTTCACATAAACACAACTATTAAAATGGAAATGAGAATGGTAATTAGGAAACCAGTTCTAAAATATAAAGGTTAATGATGAAGGGAAATGTTAACAACCTCTGACAACCATAGAAAATGATAAATCTCTTTTGATCAACATTTATTATGAGGGTTATGATAATTACATGTTGATAGGTACACTTACTATCAACTATAGAACATATAAAGTCTTATTTTATTCTAAATCTACCCACTCCTTTATATTAGAAGATTTTTTAAGGGTATCACCATACAACATAAAATATTTGACGTTTAATTTTTATTTAAAACACATAATATTATGAAGACCACATGTGAAGTCTATGATTTATCTTAAATAATTTTTTTTAATAATGTGTTTCCTGAAGATCTTATTAGTATCCATCTAGTTTAGTCTAATGTCATATTAATCCCTGGTTGTCTTTATTTAAATAAATACTGTATCCATTTTCAAGGAATAGAAGTCACATTTGATATTCTAAAAAAATCGATGATCATATATAATTGATACAATACATAAGAACATCTAATTGAAATTACATCCATTTTATAGTTCTTGATTCATATTAAAAAGGGATATTTATATCAGATGGTTGGGAGAAACTCGACATCATATATATATATACATATTCTTTTAGAGTTATTGATTTTTTGGGAGAATTACCTGGTCTTCCACCAAATTGTAATGTAGAGTTCTTGATAATACTAATACATGGTTTTATAGCTCTTTCAATGAATCCATATAGAATGGACATAATTGAGTTTTATGATCTAATGGAGAAAAACCAAGAAAATATTTTCAAGGGATTAACATGAAGATGTAGATCACCGCGAGGTACACCAGTTATTTTTATCATGATGAAATATATATTACTAAGTCTCTATATTTATTATCAATAACATTACAAAATAACCATCATGAACAAGTATCATTTTTAAGTTATTGATGACTCGATTAATCAACTGTTCATAGATCAATACTTTCTTACGATTTTACTTCTTTCTAGTTCTCATTAATTAAGGGAAAAGATGTATAATATAACCTAGAGCGCATTTTATACTTTGTATTGACAACATGAGATTATATTGATTCCTTTGGGTAATTCTAAATCCCCCACTATCATCATGTATTTCATGAATAGTGTCCATATATATTATATTGATCAGTTTGAGGAATTATTTACAGATGATATTATTATACATTAAAATATAATATAAGAGTATAAATTCATTCAATAATTGTACTGAAGACCATAAGGAAGGATAATATTTATGAAATCTATGCCTTATGTGAATTATTGCTTCTGAAAGTTCCAATCCATGGTTATATAATATCATTTGAGGATATATCAATAGATCCTTATATGATAGAAGTTTTTGATTGCTAACACAAACCAACCATTGTTGTTGAGGCCTTTATTTTTCATAGTTTAGCTGAATGTAAGAAAAACATGGTGGATGATTTCTCATTTCAATCTAAAATTGTCACCATGTTTACTCTAAAGAAAATAGTTACTTTGGATAGATTTATGTGAAGAAAATTTCTAGAAGGTAAATAGAAGGTATGTTAGTGTATCTAAGATAACATTAACCTATAATAGATAAGGTTTTGTAAATTATAGTGATACAATAAAGAAGTTTTTGGGATGTGTTCTCGGTTTAAATGACATTTTGGTAGCTTATGCCTCATTCCAAATAATGTTTTATGAGAAAATTACCAATCTCATGACTTAGAGTTTGATGTGGTAATTTTTTCATAAATGGTATATAGGTATTATATTTATAGATAAATGTGATATATATATATATCATATAATTTAAAATTATAATTTCACATGGAAGGAATTGAATATTTACATGTGATGATAGTCTATATAGATTAATGATAATGACCAATAAATACATTAAAATTGTGGGAAAGAAAATATTATACTATATGATCTCAGGAAAAATGACCATGATAGACTAGATATGCAGATGATCAGAAAATATCCAATATTTTTGTATTTTCAAAGTATATATCTAGATATGTTGAAGGAAGCAGAGAAATATTTTCTATATTACATGATTTTTAGAAAACAATTTTCCCAAGAAAGATTAAATGGTTGTGGAAGGATAATTTGGCACTATAAAAGTATGTAAGAAATCATCCTAAGTTTAATATTTTTTGTGATATAATGTTAATGTTCTAAAATCATCTATGTGTTTTGTCCATACCATATTTTTAGTAGGATAATTTGGTTGAAGCTCAGATTTCAGCATTCTATAATCATCATGTTAGTATCATCATGTATATATATATGAAGGATTATTTATAGTGATAAAAAATGAAGAGAGATAGTGTTGATTATGTAACATGGTGATATGTATTTTAGTAATTTATGCTATAGAGACAAATTTATAAGGGAAAATTACGACCATTAACCGTAATAGAATCGAAATGGGAAAATATAAACATAAAAGTGAATAATTATATATTGTTTTTAGTTGATTGAAAACTCATCACACTTCCTATTCATTATTTAATATTTCTCTAGGGACCATATTTGTATAATTTATTTTAATAAAATGGTATGTTCTCATGGAGTAAAAAAATTTATTTTATCTAATCGAGACAGCGGTTTTTCTCTATGTTTGGTAAAAGGCCTTTGTAGGCTCTAAGAACATAGTTTGTTTTCAGTATGTTGTATCTTCCTCAGAAAGCATTTTATTATTAGAGAATTATTCAAATCCTAGAGGATATGACGAGAACAAGTTCTATGGATTTAAAAGGTGGTTGTGATTAACACCATCCCCTATATGAGTTTTCATAAAACAATTTCTTCACTCAAGAATTATGATGGATTATTACAAATAAATATATTTAAATAAGTGCATAACTCCAACATGATGGGAAAAGATTAGAGAAATAATGCTATTAGGATAAAATCTAACATTTTAAATGATATATTGTTTCAATCCATTGAATATCACATTAAGCTGGCCCAAAGTCTATAGAAAATTTATACAGAAAAAAAATAAAGTGATATAGAATTTTCATTTAGTGAGAAAGATTTTTATTTGAATTTTTCAATGGAGGGAGGTTATGAGGTTTGTAAATTTGATATATATGAGATATATCAATATTATACCTTTCAAAATGGTTGGTCGAGTATGGACAACATGTAATCTATTTTTTTATTCCAATTGAACCTATTTCAAGTTCATTATGAGTTCCACATATCTATCTCAAGAATGGGAATACCTAATCCATAACATGTAAAAAACATAGTGATTATTCCGAGAGTGAACAAAACTCATTATAAATAACATCAGGTAGAAATATTGGATCATACAGATAGAGTGGCACTTAATAAGGCCACTTAGTGGAAGTTATCTGAATAAATAAAAAATTCAATATGTTACAATGAATCCAAAGGATGTATGGAAACAAATATGTAATAATTTTTAAGTATCATAGTAATGAATTTCAACGAAAAATATTAATTATTGTTCTGTATAATGTATCAATCTGATATTTTATGAAATGTGTTTTTATATAAATTTATTTTCTTTTATATCTTGCATTAAACATAATAATGAGTTTAAAAGAACTATTATATACTACTAAATTATTTTTATCAAAGAATTTATGGAATTATGGTTATTTATAAGACTATCTAAATTATGGAAAAATCATAGTTACATATGTAAAAATAAATTCTTTATGTATCAATTAATTATAAATAAAAATTAAAATCATTTAAAATTAAAATTGATTTTCATTAAAAAAATATTTTTATCATCACAAAATATTCTTATCATAATAAATTATATAATTTAATACTTATGAATTATATTATTAAAATTTAAATATATATATATATATATATATATATATCAATTAACATTCATTTAATATCTATTCTAGAAATGATTCAATAATTATTCATGATTTATGCTTAAATTTTTTTTATAAAAATTTATTTTCATCACGTGTTGTATGATTATTTTATATTAATTTATACCACTTATAAAAATTTATTATAGTAATAATGTTTTATATATTTGGAATAAGTAGTCTTAAATTTGGTTAAAAGATCAACCTTATTTTTGGTTAATCTGAAATGTATCATTAGTCAAATATATCATTTTAGTAAAAGGTAAATATGTTTATTATTGGATCAAAATACGTGATAAGTCCATAAATATTCATAATAATGATAATAGGATGAATTTAATTATACCCTTAACACACAAAAGTTGAACATGACATATTTAATCGACACATTTCATTGAAAAATTACCTATGTAAAATTTAAACTAAAAATTTAAAAATGTCTCTCACATAGTTTTAAATATTTATTATTTGATAAAAAGGGTCAAAATATTTATGAATGAATAATAATATTTAAGTTTCTAATAATGGAATTATATTTGTGATAATAATGTTTTTTTAAATTTTTAGTGATTAAATAGTAACCTTAAATGCTTATGCAAAACCAATGTTGTATTTTTCCTGACAATTAAAAATACATTAAATTATTTTAAAAATATTAAAATTAATATAATCTTATTGAGGTTATATGTTACATGAAAATTCTAAATTTGTATGACCTATTAGTGTTATTTTAAATTATTATGTAGTATTTCCAAACATTTCATTATGTTTAATGTAAAACAAAATTAACTCTTTCTAAAATAGAAATAATGGTATTTTATGAAAATATATTTCTTCAATTACATAAATAGTATTAAAATGTTAAAATAGTATAATTTGGATAATATATGGTCTATAATGCAATATATTACCCTTTAATGGTCCATCTAGGTCATTTTCATCTAAGAGTGACTTTATTTTATTTTAGTCTTTCATGATATTCTATGAGTTACCATCCATTGAATTATAAAAGGGAAGCCCTAATTTATCTTATTTAAAATTATTTTAGCCTTTTATATTGACCAATATCTACCAATTAATCTTTCAATCTTCCATATATAAATTATTGAGGTGTTTCCTTCATACACTTCTTATTCTAAAGGCCTTAAGAGGAGATCTTAAAGAGTTATTGTAAATAAGTGATAATCACCTTAATTGATCAATTTCTTTTATAATATAAATTTTAATCCTCTGAATATTATATACTTTTTTATAAAATAAAAACATCATTATAAAATATATATAGAAAATTTATTTTTAATTATGAAACCACCTTTTCCCAGCCTCTATCTATATACGGGGAAGTAATAATAAGTGGGTACGTATGGCTTACCATATTTACATAGGGAAACAATTAATTTAGCATCACCAAAATTTAAGAAAGGATATTATGATATTTTTAATTGATATATATGATAATTTTGAAATAATTATTCTTGTATAATGATAAAATCTTATATACCTTCGCAATATCAAAATCCTTGGAAAATGATTACGTTGACCATGAATACGTGTGGACTACCATTTAAACGAGGTGATGTTTTTCATTTTTCATTTACGGTAAACATAAATGATAATAATGATACATTTATTGAATATATAATATATATATTCTAAAATAGTGAGTTTTTAATTGGGATAAATTTTTTATATTTCTTTCATTATGCCCATCGAAATATTTAAAACAACCAACATGCATATGTACAACCTACTTCCCATATGAATGATGTAGTTAAATTATCGTTATCTACCATTATGAATAAATATTAAAATTTATATATTTTTAATTTATGATATTTATACCATTACTAAAATTTTAGATATTATATAACCATGGTCAAAATACCCATATGAAAACTACTAAACTAAAACCTACATAAAATATGACAAATGTATTACCTAGAACAATAATTTTAATAACTATTTGTTAATAAATGGGTGATAAAAGGGTAAAGTAAATAATATATGGTATGATATATATTATTATTATCTTTTAATATATGTATAAGAATTATATATTTATTAAACATTATATTCCAATGCCTAACATGGAAGTTAGACCTATGGTAATGTATTAAAATATCTCTTTTATTTCAATTGGACTAATGCCTTATACACCACTTTTTTCTTTTTTTGGTCTATATACATTCCATGAAGGTATTTTATGATGATTATTATTATTAATATTGTTAATATTTACATATCATTATAGGGATATTTCACTCATGGGACATAATATTCAAAATTTTCAATTTTTGTAACTGTTTTATGTTACAATGTTATTGTTCATCCGGATTGTTTATGATTATGTTTATGATGATGAAATTTTATGATCTAAATATCATGAAGCTTATGAGTTTTATTATATATGGTTTATATATTGAAAATAATAAATTTCCATTCATTTTACTTTACTTACGTTATCAATATATTGGAAATATATTTTTAAGTAAAATCAAATTTATTTCTCTCTTCAGCCAAAAATGATTAATATTCTATATCCCTGATTTCTAAAAATGTTTTAAAGTATGTTTTTTTTTCTAATTATAATATTATATTTAAATTAATTTTTACCAATTTATGTATATTTAAAAAATCTTCAAAATGAATCTTCATATATTTTTTAAAATGAGAAAGTTTTTTATTTTTTTTACAAACATTAAAAAGGAATTTTTTCTTTTATCTTATATGAAATGAATAGAATTACTGACCATTATTATTAATGAATACTTTGTATCCTACTTTAAAATTTTCCATGACTATTATGAAACAATTTTTTTTTATAAATCTTTGTAATTTTTATTATTTTAAAGAAGTGATTCCAAAATGGAATGGTCATCTACCTCAAGAATGTATTAATTATATTACTATTGAACAAAGCATACTACCCTTGAATTAATATAATTTTTACTAGTGATTTTATCCAAGAATACTTACATTATAATTTCTCTCGATGGTTCATATTTAATATAATATTTCCATACAACATGTTCCTCTTCCATGGGTGATTCTTTGATGAAATAATGAAATGTTAAGGAAACCCATTTCTTTTTCATGGGATAATCAATGTTGAAATTTGTAATAAACCATTTATTTTAATGGGGTTGGATATGATTAATGTTTAATGATCTTGTAGTGAACTAATGTAATATTTTAATTATTTGATGGGTGATACCTATATCTCCCCCTATATATTTGTTAAATAGTTATAATTTATGAGATAAATATGACTAAAATGATGAGTGAATGACTAAAATGATATCCATTGGTGAGAAGAATGACTATTGATTTGGTTTGAGGAGTGAATTCACTCCATAATGATAGACTTTCCAATGAGACTTGAAAACTAAAATAATTAATTTATTTTCATACATGTATGATAAAAAACCAGTGTCTCATGAAACTTTTATGTTCTCATGGATCATATTCTCATAACCCTTAATGATTCATGTCACATGAACTACCGTGATTTATTAAATGACTGAATATTATTATCTATGATATAGAAGGATTGATTATTAAATTCTATTCACATGTTCTTATACCTTTATGTTCATCTTATTTTCAATGGATCATTTATATGTCCTTTTTTACAGTTACTAGGCATATGATCTCACCCATTATTATACCTCATTTCCCTTGGTTAATAAGAAAATTAATAATTATGAAAAGTATAATAAGGGTTCCAGTTTTAATGAACGTATTGGGAGGCGACATATATCAGTTAGGAACCATTGGTTTATATGTTCATGCTTCCAAAGGAACTATACCTATATTATTATTGAATAATGAATTATGTCAATAAATGAATTCCCATTGATTAATATGTGATATAAATGTATGATATTTATCGGTTTCTATAAGATTAATAAAATAACCCCTTTATGGTCTGCACATTTATCATTGAAGGATATATATGCTATTTAGTGGTATCATAGGGGTTTTTTCTCCCATATCTCAATATTATTTCTCTTCATAACATTTGGATTCATTATATCCCATTCACAATGCTTCCAAATTAGTTTCTCCCAAAAATTATAAATAATAAAGATATACAAATTAATACCTCTTCAAAATCCACAAGTTTCACGAGATTCAAATACATATATAAACATGAACAATCCCTTTCCTTCATACAATCCAATGGAAATGATTTCCCGTCACTTGTCATCCCCAATTGAATTAATCTATGTGGTTTCTACAATCAAACACCCTCTTTTTAATGAGGGACATTATCTTAAAAATAGTTGTGGGAATTATTTTAGCTTAAGTTGAAACATAGAAATCCTTTTTATTAGATCAACATGAATCAATATTTCTATAATCCATGCCTTTTTGTTTTCTAATCAGTGAATTCATAAATCCCAATCCTCAATTTAGAAATAAGAAGGATGATATAAAATGGAATCCCATTTGGAGTAATCCCCTATCATTTCTTGTTGGATGAAATATCCCTCCTGTCCTCAATATCTACTCCCCTTTCCATCATCATATGGGGAGTGGACCTATAATTGGAAGATACTGTTCATAATCCCCATTTAAAATCAAGTTAGGCATTAATTCAATGATAATGGTTTTATAGTGTTTTATGTTTCTCACACCAATCATGACTAATAAGGTGTTTGGGACTATATTTTATCATTCTACAAGTATAATATGTGTGCCTCTTTCATAGGAGTAACCCCCCAAAAACCATATTCTCATTATAAATGGAAAATATTCCCTATGATACAAATCTTATTGGGATATATCTTTGATTGAATTAATCCCCCACAAGGAGGGTGATATTACATTCATATCCTTTCATATTTCTCAAATCGATCCATACTTCCAATGTGATACATATTCAAAGGGATATATTAATTATTATCTCATCCTAATTTTATTGTTTTTGTATTTATTATGAAAAAACAAGAAATTTATTCTCATGTGTACGAACTTCTATTTTTTTTGGAACATTTCTCATATTCATCCTAATACCATGACATAAAATAGTACCAATAATTCCTTATCTGATTAACATTGATGATACATCATGACCATTTATGTATTAGTGAAATATGAAATTATAAATTCTTTTAAAATTATATGTAGGATGTCATATCATTGGCCAGATCCCTAAACCGAAAAAATAACTTCTAAAATAAATGATAAAAATTCTAGAGTTCCCAGCTATGGGGTTTTAAACCCTAGTCCCTTAACTCTATTCATTATAAAAATAATGAATAAATATGATTCGAAATCTCTAATACATACAAATTGTTCCATTAATATAGAACATATGATGCATATAGATGTAATAGTTGATATAGAACCTATAATTCACATATAAATTCACATCCTCAAACAATAATAACTTATTTTACTATATGAGGATAACCAATTCCGTATGGTAATTTTTTTAAGACTCATGATCATGACATAAATCTATAACAGATTCCCAATATATGAAGTAAATCCCCCCAACATAGTCTGACAAGCCTAATATCCCATCATCTCAAACAACGTCGGTTCTTAAGAATCATTGGTGAGACACCATTGTGAACACATACCTTTGGAATGTAGGTCCATAGGTCATCATATATATGAGAACCATTGGATGTTTCCAATCCCAATATTAAACCCCATTAGAAACCATTAAAAGTAAGAGAAATTCTCTATACATGAATTAATGTAAACTTTTTGAAGAATAAACTACTATAAATGTTTTCTGGTCATTTTTAAACTCTTATTATAAAAAAATATACTAATTAATATTTTAAAGTCGATACAAAGATCTTATAATTAATTTTTATCCAACTAAATTGAATAATTTTTTTATGATATAATATATTATATTTATTATATTATTTGTATAGAATAAAAATTTTATAATCTACCTAACATGCCTATTTATGATCAACACTAACCAACTAATGGATTTAATCTATATAATCTCTCCAAACCAATTCATTTTGGAATATGAAATATTTTTTTTTAATTTTCATTTATAAAATTATAACTCATGATCAATGGTACCAAAAATATAATTAATGATTAATTTTATTATATTTTTATCTCCTACTAATTTTATAAAAAAATGCTTTGCAAAACTTATTCACAACAAATATCTAGATTTATTTCATTGAAATATAAAAATATTAAAGTCATTTTCTAAAATAATTTAAAATAAAAAACAATTCCATCTTTAGGGTTGACATGTTTGGTAACTAGATTAAATGTTAGTTAATATAAGTTACAAATATAGATTTATATACAACTTTTATAATTTTATATAATATTTAGATAAAGGGATAAAGGTAAAATACCCGAGTTGATTGAATATAACCCCATGCAAAGAAGTGATTTCAGTAATCACAGAAATTTCAAACACCATATTCATCATGATTAAAAACTTATCAATTGAATACATTTTTTCTTCCTAAAATGATATCATTATTATTTATGAATACCATGAACTCTTCTTCAATTACTAAAATCACTAAATTATTATAATGAACACCACTTATCATAAACTTATATAAATTTTTTCTTGAATATAAATGAGCATACCAAATTCATGGAGTATGTTGTAATCAATATACATCATTCAATAGATATGCTAACATGAATTCATTATCACCAATCTAGAATACATTTTTTTAATATATACATCCACCATAGGAAATTCATTCAAAAATAAAACCATCATATAAATTGGATATGTATTGGAAACTATTTTAATCTCAACCTATAAAATAGAATAGTTGATTTAATTGATTCCACTTATATAAAGGAATCGAAAATAATCGTGCCAATAATTTGAGAACAACATTTAAAAAAAACCTTTCTCAATTATGAACCAAATTCCAATTGAAACAATTATTTTTCACATAAACCTTTTTTATTTCAATAATTTTCTGATCTTTAACCCCCTTCACTAGGTCCCATACAATTGTTTTCAAATAAATTTCTTGTTTATCATTCATTACAATATAGTGATATGATATGTGTGTTTCCTGATATTTTTTTTCATTTTTTGATATCACTTTTATATCATGGATACTTATTCCCATTCCATGGTTTCCCATTCAATTGGGTTAGCTTTGTTTAGTGATCTACTAGAGTGGATTTTATAGCGACTCTAGTTATGATGGTAACATATCCATAACCTTTGATACTATATTTTTAGTCATGAAATCAAGTATCATTAAAAATGAACATTAATATTGTATAATTGTTTTCTTTGAACATCATATCTTGTACTAGATATTCTAATTTATGAGGTACATAACATATTCTCTGTTAGTATATGATGTTAGGTAGCGATATCAATAGGTTATATTATGCACTTAATATTTTAATTCTTCATTGAAAACAATCTAATTGAACATTTGGGGTTTTGATATAGATATTATTTCAAGAACATTAATAGATCATATTTAGTTTAGTTTCATCATCTTTGTTAAGGATTTGTAATGTATTAAAATCCTCAGTAGAATAATTTTGATAAGAATTATGTTTGGATGATTGTAAAGAGGTGTATTGGTGTTCAACTGATTTTATTAAGTTTTATTTACTTATTTTTTAAAAGGTTTTTTTATTTTCGAGTAGTTGATAACATTATTTATTTCCTAAATATCTAATTTGTGTTAATTAAACTAGTGAGGTAGTAAGTTAGAGATAATTTGGTTTTCATGGCCTCATTCATGTTAAATTATTTTGCAATGTTGCTAAGGTATTATTTATTTCGTTTTTCAGGGATTTAGTTATTTGATATCTAAGTGATTCAATAGTTTATGTGTTTCTTTTAATTACATTCAGGAAAGGGGTACCCATTTTCATCTGACTAGGAAAAAATAATATCTTTTTTTCTTAATAGAATTCATATATTCTTATCTATTAATGAAAATGGACATGTAATGAGTTTTTTGAGTGGTTGTGACATAATAGGTTTTCGAAAATGATATTTTTCAATGGTTATATATAAATTTATTCTATTTTTGAATGTTTATATAATCCTTTAGTTGTTTTTTTACCAATAAACTTAATTATTCATGAAGTGGTACAAAATGTGGTGCATTGTCATCCCACTATTATCCTTACAAACTAGTTGATATGAAACTAATTAATCAGATATGGTATAGATTTTATCATATATTAAATTTATTTTAGTTGAATATTAACATAAAATAGTACATCTGATCTCATCCTAAACTATCCATCATATGTTGATGAGAAGGAAGTGTTTTTGTGAATTGATCAATTTTCTCAATGAATATTCAACTATTTTATTAGTAATGAATTTGGGTTTTTATAGATTTTTTCGTTATTGTTGTATGATTCATGAAACATGTACCCTAGATTCAGTATTTAGCTTATTACATTGATAGTAAACATATGTGATGACATCCCGAATGAGTAATTATTTTTTCAGTCTTTTGGAACTAAATACATGATTGAACGTTATAGTTAATTTGAAGTTATAAAATAAAACATTACATTTTCATTGATAAAATTATTATTCCATATATAATATCATGGTATATCAATCATACTACACATCCGTGAATCATTCAAAAATGAAAAAAATAATAGAGTGCTCTCAAATTAATAGAAAATAAATTCCAACATTAGATTATGTCATAGAATAACTAAAGAATAAACATTATGGTGGTAATAAATGATGAGAAAAGAATACTATAAAAATTATAAAATAAGCATAAAAAATATCCTAAAATAAAATATCTGTTTTAATTATAACATATATATCAATTACTATTTTTATCATGATTGAATTCATAATTCCGTACATATTTTACATACCGTTAAAGAATTATGCCATAAAATCACACACAAAATTGGTAGGAATCGGAAAATACATATCATATTTTTTTGAAGTGAACAACCATTTCGTTGATGGGTTATGTAATTCAGGACCCCGCCCAGAACATAAAAATGCCAATGATATCATTATGTTGATATATAATAAAACATAATCGACATTCATTAATAATTTGTAACTAACCATGTTAGGATGATTAACATATATAATGTTATTTAATTCCCCTCTTGAAAATGGTCATAAGAAATACAATGATATATTTTTGATGGTATTATTAATTTTTATCCTATCTAATGTATAAGAATAATCAAATTATTCTATCAGAAATGAAAATAAATTTTAAATGGTCACTAGAACATTTCTTGATGACAATACCCATTTCATTTTGAAATCACATTTTTAAAATTATAAAAAATATAGAATATTTGTTTTAAAAAAATATTTTGAATGGAAAATGGATACTTTTAATGGAATATTCATTTGAATTGGTAACCATGATGGTCATAAATTTCCTTTATATAGGATATGTTAATCTCATGACTTTTTTCACACCTTCAGTAACAAGTTTTTGATTAAAAAACCTTAGATAGATTCCTTTTATAAATTTTTATTTAACTTAACAACTGGTTGAAAATGAATATATTCTATAATTTGGGAATATTAAATACTATTTTTGAAACATTTTAAATAAAATATATAACTAAAAGAAAATCATTCCCAATGGAATTGAAAATCATAATCATTTTTCCTTAAAAATAATATTTCTATGTTTTCAGTAAATAGAGAGAAGAAAATAAAAGGAATAATTTTAGTTTATATAAATAACTAGTGTAAAATAAAATATATTGATTTTATTATATTAGGATCACATAATACCTCTAATGGATACATGACCATAAATAATCTCAAATAAGGATGAGATTAAGAGATAAATCCGTACCACATGTCAAAATTTCCTAATATGTGTTGTCAACATCCATAAGAATATATTTAAATTTGTTATAAATATATAAAACAACCATATAACTACTTATAATATCATATATTATACACTTATATCATTTCCGTACCCATTTACAAATAAATATTTATAAAAAGATTCAATTTTAAGTGTAAATTATTTCATTTTTCTTGTATGATTCGCTTTGGTATTTTGGTTCCTTTCAATTTTTTGTAGGATCCATTATATCCAGAATATTAATCATGATATGAATAAAAAATATTTCCAATATATATATTTATATATATTCATCTATAGAAGGATGACTCGGAATGTTAATGACATCACTTTTTGATGTAGTAATACACAGGTAGGCAGGTTCGACGTTATCAATTTTTATATGAGTAAGGGTAATATTGTAATTTTTTTTTAATATTTATAAAATTAAAAATATTTCTAAAATATCATATATATTCATTATTCAATTTTTTAAAACCATCCAATAAAATTTATAATGAAAAATTAATTACAACGTGATTTGGGTAGGTATTTTTTGAGTAATGTGTCATAATAGTTTTCAAGAAGAGGTGATAAATAATTTCATTTTATTGGTGAGGGAAAGGGAACATGAAAAATTGGTAGATTTTTTTTTAAAAATAGAAATTCTTTTTCTTGGGAATATATCACTAAATTGTATTGTATTAGAAGATTATAAGTTTATGTTCTAAATCACTCCAACTAATAAGGTTTAAATAATATTAAGTGGTAATTGTGACCTAATAAATTAGTTTAACCCTAGATAAAAATTTTTTAACCATAATTGATGAAATAATATTTTTTTTTAATTTTCCATTCATTATTTAAAAGAATTTTTGACATCAACTTGTTAACTTATTTTAATTATTTTCCTAAAAAATATTAAATAGTTTTTGAAGAATCATTTTTTAGAATTAGAGAATATTAATTATACTATATGTATGTAAAATTTAGGAGAACCCAATTTTAGAAAATTCTGTGTTTTAAGAAGAAAAATGATTTTATAAAAAAATAAATTATGTTTTTTATTTTTTTATAAATAATTAGATTATGATAAATAGATAAAGACTTCTATTTCTTTATTGAAATTTTCCAAACTAAAATGAACCATGGGGAATCCCCTTATCCAATATCATAGAGTTGATGTTTTATTTATGAAATTGGAATAATATACAGGGGTTCTCACCCCCAATGAAATCCTTGGCGCTGCAGCACACACTGGATAGGAATTCTGTTTTTCTAGATTCTCCAGAGTAGTAGATAATCACTTGGTGGAATAAATGGCTGGAGAAATCCTCCCAGCCAGGAAGGGATTCCAGAACTGACACCACATTGCAGATTTTAATAAGCCTAACTAGAAAATGATCCATTGATATCAAGTTTCCAAATTACAGTGTCAGCATCAACATAGACATAGTTAGTAATTTCCAAATGAATATTACTAGGGTTGATTTCATAAGCATCAGCATTGCCATTCAGTTCATCAATCAACAGGTTTCTCAGAGAAAGTGGGATATTAAAAGAATCATTTATATGGGTGGACAACCAAGGAGTACTCCAGCAATTGAGATGAGAACCATGACATACCAGCCATATCGAATGAAACAATATATTTTAGTATGCAGCCCTTAATGAAGACCACATAAAGGATTTGAGATAGGCACAAATACTTTTTTGCATTTGATAAACAAACCTATCAACCAGAAATTACAGAGAGAAATTAGGTTTGGAGAGAAGCATCCAAGTGAAGTTTTGAAGGAGATAATTATTAAATAATCTGACATCTCTGATACACATTCCTCCCATGTTAACTGGCTTGATACAATTTTTCCAAGAAACAGTAACAAGTTTCCCCTGGTGAATTGAGCCAGTCCAAATGAAGTTCTGTATCATTCCATTCAGTTCCCTAATATGAGCTATAGGCCATCTATAAACCGAAAAGGAGTAGAGAAACATAGAGGTGATAAATTAGTTGATAAGGAAATCTCTCCCAGCCTGGGACATGGTCTGCCCTTTCCAACTTTACAAGTGATTGGTGATTTTCAATGAAATACCCTCTAAATGTGCACATTTCACCCTTCCCCAAAACAATGGAATCCTAAGGTAATTAGAGTACAATGTACCTATTTTGACTCCAAGTCTATGAGAAACCCTGTTTTACTTCATGATTCTAATTCCTTCACTAAAAACAACCTGAAACAACTTCATAATGTGAGAAGATGTTCTTAATACAGGAGAATATTTTTCTGTTAGCCTTACAAAATATGAGTATGTCATCAGCATAGAATAAATGTTATAGAGAAAAAGAATTCCTTCATGCCCTCAATCTTTGATATAAACCACTGTTGAAAAGTTCATGAAGACACACACTCAGATAATCCTCAGCCATAGAGGATAAAAGCCCAGATAGAGGATCACCTCGCCTGACTCCTCTAGTACCTTGAATGAAAACCCTGGGGAAACCATTGACAAGAATAGATAGACTAGCACCTTTCAATATAGAAAAGACCAAAACAATGACTTTCTTTGAAAATCCATGCATCATAAGAATTGAGAAGATAATGTCCCACCATATTGTGTTAAAGGCCTTCGATATTTCAACCTTCAGAGCCATGTTACCATGTTGAACTCTACATTTCATAATATTAATACACTCTGAAGCAGTAAAAAGAAAATTTTGAATATTTCTCCTAGGAACAAATCCAAACTGGTTGATAGAGACATGATTCTTAGAAACTTCACCTAGTCAGATTGCCATGATTTTACTAATTACCATCAGAATAGAGTTCCCAATGGCAATAGGTCTAAAGTCTTTGGTGTCCAAGGCATTATCCTTCTTCGGAATCAAAGTAATAAAATTAGATTTCATCCCAAAGGGTACATAGGAATGATGAAAGAATTCTTTAACAACATTTATCACATCAATGTAAATGATATCCCATAAAAACATAAAAAACTTCATTGTAAAACCATCAAGACCAACATCACTGTCCATATTTAAGGAGAAAAATTCAAAATGAATTTTTTTCTGAGATGGTGTCTCAGTGTTATTTTTATTCTGATTGTCATCAACACTGGATTCCAAACATCTAATAATTTTATTTGAGCTGTTCTTCCCAGAATCAGAATATAATTTTTCAAAATAGAAATTCACCCCATTAGCATTTTCTTTTTCAGATGTGATCATTGTATCATCAATCTTTAAATCCCTGAGAGTTCTCTTAACCTTTTTCTCCCTGTGCATGTAGTGAAAAGGTCTTGAATTCCAATACCCATCCTTAAGCCACTTAGAATTAAACTGATTCTAATCTAGATTCTCTTCAAGGGTAATGAAAAGAGAGAAGGTTCATCCATTTTATATGTTGGGGGGGCTTTTTGATATTCCATAAATCATACAGTATAATAAGTGGATAAATCAAGAAAAATGATTAAAAATAGAATATATATTTTAATAAAGAGGATATTTTTGTAATAAAAAAATAAAATAAAATTTTAATAGCTTTATACATCATTTATAAACATATCCTTTGGACTAAACCATTAGTTTAAAATTTTTGACCTTAACTATGATAATCACTTCATAAATATTAACGGGTTATATGTTTAATTATATGGAAAAAATTAGATCCGAACCAGATAATGGATGAAAATTTAAACCATATATTACCTCTATTCCTCATTCATTATATTAATGTTTTTTAAAACATATTTAGAAAAACCTAATTTTCAGAAAATTTCATTGATGTCATTTTTTAACACAAATCTTTTAATTTTACTATAAAGTAGAAAAGGAAAAATGTATTTAAAACTAATCATTAAAAATATACAATGTATGATATATTCATATGATACGTATTCCTAACAAAGTAATTCATCATACTAATATAATTTTTTATATTTCAAAAATCATTTATTTTTTTATTTTAATTAAAAAATCCTAGTTGGAAGAAAAAATGAATTTAGTGCATTATACAATTACTAATATAGGAAAATAATTTATTTTTCACTAAAACTTCATTAATATTTTAAATGATCATTTAAAACCATAAATAACCTCTTTTAATATCAGTGAAAAAATAATAGATATATTAAACTCAAGAATGTTGCATTTTGTTTATCATACTTTCTTGAAGAAAAATAAAGGAAAGTATCTAAGAAAAATTGAATGAAGTGGTAATATTTTAGGGAATTTTGTGGAAATGGCTGAAATAAATTTACCCTATAGTTTAAGAGAATTTTTTAGATAAATTTTATTGAATTATCCTAATGTTTTAATCTAGATTTGACTAATTTTACCCTTATAATGTTGGCAAATATCCAACAAGGTTACAATTTATAAACACAAAAATAAGTGGAATATATTTTAAAAATAAAATCCTCATGATTAAAAATATTGAATCAATTTATAAAATTCAATAAATATATTTGGCATAACATAAGTGAAGATAAATACAGAAAACCAAATTAAAATGTTCTTCTAAGAGAATGTGTTTTTATGTCAAAAAACGATCTTATACCAAAATATGGTATATTAACGATTCAAATTTTTTTTGTTATACTATATATATATATATAATTTAGTCTAATGTAAACATAAGAGTATATTTGATTCATTGTGGGGTCTTTTCAATTTAATGAAAAGGACAGTTTTAAAAAATCATTTTTTTCACTATTCACCAAAAATCAATGTTTTTATAAAAATCACAAAATCTAAAAATAAAAGAATATTTACATGATTAATTAAAAAAATCGAATAAGATTAAAATAATAACACATTAATATGTTTTTGTAGTCATTTTAATATTTGTGTTTTTTGAAAACAATGATATAAAAAGAAGTTTTTTTGAAGAGAAATATATCATAAAATCATTATTTGTTTCATTATACCAACTTATAATAAATTATTAATCTAGTATATGTAACATTGATACAAAAAATGATGATACTATAACCCAATCACATACTCTAGTTACTATATTCCAGAGTCATTTTTAAGAATTCTTCACAAAACATTGAAAATATGAGTGGTCTAATTTTATTTCACTTTCTCTCTACAATATTGTAACATCCCAAGTAAAAAAATAAGAGATTTTCATATTTATTAATATTTTAGAAATAAATATTAATTTTACTTTAAAGGGGTTGCTATGTTCGATGGCATACTCGATACCCAACAACAGGTTTCTTTGAAATCTTACATTGCACACTAATAATATAATATTATTATTTGTAATGGTAGTTAATGACTTTCCGTTGTATTGGTATGAATGAACAGAAATAACAACATTATGATTATACAATTTTTTTTAAATGTTTTCACTTTTATCCAATAAAATTTAGAGTCTTAAAATGTGAATGAATTAAATTTTAAGCATAATTTACTTTAAAATATTGATTTACCACATTTTAATGGATAAATATCTTAAAATATAATTTTGGTCAATTTTATATATTCTATTTGACAAAATTAAATTTTTCTTTAGAATAGGGACATCAAAATTTACTTTGGGTAAATTTTTTCTATATTTCTGAAAAAATTAATTTTTTAATGAATAATGAAAAATATTGTATTTGAAGTCAAAACTGCCTTTTAATCTAATTTATTTATATGTATAGATTATCTTTATAATTTTTTTTAAAGTTTAATTACATTATATTTTTACTCTTTAATCCAATGCTAGTCATTTGAATTAATTTCATTTTGAAATTAGACATAAACAAATATCAATCTTTTGATAGATATTGTTTCCTAAAAACAAGCTATTGGTTTGGAAAAGGATAATTAATTTTAAATTAATTAATCAAAATACAATTTTTTTAATTTGTTAAAATTGAAATCATTTACGAATTTGGAATATCAAATATAGCTTAGGCTGATTTTTTGGTATTTTTCTAAAAAACTTATATTTTTGATGAATAGTGAAACCACTAAGTAGTAGTTAAAAAGATGACTTTTTTACATAAAATAACTTTTACCACATTTGTTAATTGAATTACGAAAATACGACATACATGGTTTTTATTAGTAAGTAAAATGTGGTTCAATAAGTGCAAAATATTTTTTCGTGAATGGTTACATTTGACTTTTATTTACCGCTATAAAAGTTAAATAAGGTAATTAAAGGTAAAAATATATAATAATAATACAAAATTACCTTAACACATGTTCTAACCTGATTATATGAGTCATGAATGACTATGGTCATCTTTTGGTCTATTTAGGGACCCCATGGAGCCACTAGGAAGTGATGATGACAACGTAGATTATTTAATTTAATGTGAAGACAAAAATGACACAAACAAATATCGTTTTGTAAATTACTTTTCACACAGGGTTGTATATGTTATCGTTTCAACTATAAATATTAATTTTAAAGATAAAAAGATTCCCTAAATCCTGGAAGTTTTTTTATAAATTTTAGACATCAAATAAATTAAATTATGTAGGACACCATAATGATGTAGTGTTTACCTCATTAATAAAGGATTTAAATAAATAAGATTATAATGATTAAAATAATATCCAAACATGTCCAATTTCTATTGGATGATTTTATTTTTACCATGAGTCATCCAATGTCCAATTTTAATTAGTTTTTGACCTTTATAAACCTATGATCATAATATAATAATATAATATTTGCACACATTCCTAAAGAGCCCCTCCCCCTATTAAAAGCCTTTACCTCTAACCCATTCCTCACACCTACCAAGCCCCTTGGAACCTAAAAAATCTTCTCATTTAAGCTCCCTAAATCCCTATACTCCTCCTATAATCATTATCTATTGTATAAGGCACCTCAAAAAGTCCATTTGGTTAAAACCAAAGGGAGCTACATGAATTAAAGGTAGCAGTTTCTCTTAAATTCTTTAGATTTATTTTGTTTTACTTTACTTCTCCAACCATATAAAATCATTTTATTCCATTAATTTATAACAATACCAGTATTCTCAATATAATTGGATGTTGTAATGAGAATTATTCAAACTACACTTACACATGCCTCCATTTAATGGGTAAATAACATACTATTTCTGTGGATGGTGAACTACCGCCTCACGAAACGATGGTTGTTCAAATATCCCAAACCGCCTCTCAAGGTATCCATGAGGATGTAAATATATTAATATATGCTATATATTATATTAATATTGTTTCTATTCTTCTTTATTTTTCATTTATAGAATAACTTTATGGTTTCCATAGTGGCTAAATATGATAATGTCATTTGAGGAAGTGCGGACTACCACCCCCTCAAAGTGATATGACTTGTTAATGACTTATGTGGAATGTATAAACTGTAGTGTTAATGAAATTATATATGATATTATACTGGAATTATAATATACTTATTTATAATTATGTTATCAATCCATTACAATACAAAATAGAATTGGAAGTAGAGTTCAGGCGTACGTACGACCTACCATCCCAATGAATTGTGCATTTCATTTCATATATCTAAATATTATGTAATATTATAAATACATGTATATATTGGATATATTTAATATATATGATACATAAATCATTAATATAATTATGGATATAATGAAATTTTTACAACATGAACAACTTGAAATGATAAAAAGTCCATTTTTGACTCAAGTACCAAAATATGGAAAAAATGACCATTATTAACATAAATGATTACATATTGTTTATAACATGGTAATAATTGATATAAAAGCAATAATAAACTTGAAAAATGATCTTAAAAAATTAGAAATTAACTATTGTTTTTTATTCAGTAGATTAAAGAATGAACTGGTCAATTCGGACACGAGGTATGGGACTTCATCCCAATCTCATTTCATTGAGTCGTATTTTGGTTTAATACATGACTTAATTTTATATGTTGTAGGAAAAAATTTGACTTTACATTTCATTGAAAATGAATCTTTTTCAATGAATCATTTTACTAAATGAAAAAAAAGGAATGTTTCTTTTAATGTATGCGGTGACAACGACATTTCCACCGCCGCGAGTATTATTTGATCTTTGTCTTCCTTAAGAAGCCTCAATGTTTTTAAATTGAAAATAAATACAATATAATCTTTTATGTATTTTGGTATTGAAAATTGTTTTGATAATGGATTTTTATGCCAATATAATTAAATGATATATTGTGATAGAATTGGGTAAATGTTATCTTTCCTTTATATTTTTTTATGTTTAATGAATTTATAATGGTACTGTGACATTTGATGGGTGGTTACGTGTTAAACCTAATGACGAGTGGTTCTGTGATAAACCATTATAGGTGGTTAGGTTATAACCTCCAATACATAGGGTATGGAAGTCGGTCGTAGGGCTAATCCATTTAGTGATATGTGTAGAAGTTGACAATATGGTTATTCCATTTAAATATGTTTATGTCGCAAGTTACCTTTATATGTTATGTGTTCTTTATATGGGTTTATTAGAAATATTTTTATTAAAAAATGGTAAGAAATGATCTTTTATTCAGTGAAGAGTATTTACTACTTCATAAAGGTGAAAAGTATTACTTAGGAAAAAGTATTCATGGTTTAATTGTTGTTTTAAAAAACAAACAGTTTTCCTTCATTGTGTATCCCTTAATGAGCTTCTTATTCTAATCCGAAGTTTTTGAAATGTTTTTCACAGGACATAAAGTGGAATAGGGTCAAGGATATTATCCAGGAAAAGTCATGCTCCCTAAATCATGGATCTAAGCATGGATCTTTTTTTCAAGAATTTATATTTTGTGAAATTAATATTCATTTAATTCAAGATTATGTAATATTAAAGGTCGTGTCCTTATAGTTGGTATCAAAGGGTGGTTTATATTACTTGATGAGTATGGGTATTGGTAAACTAATATCCATAAATTAATTTGTGTTAATATTGAAATGATATAGAATTTATAGATTACCATGTTTTTTAACCAATGATATATCTCGGTTCAGAATGATTTTTCCCAGAGAAAATAAGGAAGATATATTGGGATTACTTCAAGAGGAGTAAAATCTTCCAAATAAGCAACTTGAGGTGGTCAGAATCAGAACCGAATAGTTTTTTTCAGTGATGGCATAGTTATCTTAGGATATAAATGGTGGTGGTATCCATGCATGAGATCGACCAGATCTACCACAGAGAAACATGTCAGTAGTGGAGAATTTAATGAGACAACATCCCCCATCATTTAGTGGATCATATAACAATGTGCTAGATGAACGGTGGATTTAATCAATGGTGAAATTTTTTGATGTCATGGGGTGTTCAGAACCTCAAAAGGTTAGTCCTGTTGTTTACCGTTTTGAAGGATAAGATGATTAGTTGGGGTCGATGTTGAAAATTATCAGGGATAGTGAGGACATTGATGATCTTGATTGGGATGAATTCAAAGGTATGTTTCTTGAGAAATATTTTCCTAAGGTTTTTTGACTTAAGATGGAAAAAAAATTCTTGGAATTAATGTAGGAGGATGAATCAGTGGATACTTATGATGGAAAGTTCGATCGACTGGCATGGTATGCTCCAAATTTCATCCAAGATCTTGATAGAAAGATAAATCGATTTTACACAAAGCTGAATCCACGATATCGAGGAGCATTATCATCTACTGAGTTAAAAAGTTATGAAAATATTGTTTGATGTGTGGAGAAGGTGGAAATGATGTTTTCCGATGATCAGGTGTTCTTTGACAGACATCTGAATAAGAGGTCTAGTTGGCAGGAAAAGGGGAAGAATTCATCAAAAAAGCATGTAGGTAAGAAACATAAATATTAGTATTGTAATAAGTGTGACAAAAAGAATCCTGGAGAATTTTTATCAATGTCTGTATAGTGCATCCGGTTTGGTTAGTCCGGTCGTATTACCCATAATGTTAAGTAAGATGATCCATCAAGCAATGAAATGCCAGTGGGAAGATGTTTTAAGTGAAATTAAATGGGCCATAATGAAAATATGGGTCCAATTAAGAACTCAATTGAGGGAAATTAGCAAAACTACAAGCTGAAAGGGGTGGTTAAGTCTATTGCAAATACATCAGTAGATGTTGGGACATCAAATGAAGTAGTATCAGGTACACTATTTGTTTCTTTATATTATTCCAATGTGTGGTTTGATTAGGGTTTTACACATTCTCTTATTTTTGATAAGTTTTCTTGTAAAATAGGAATTCCATATCAAGATATAAATCATGATCATATGTTAAAAAACGAGAAAAAATATTGAGACAAAAATAAAGTTTAAGAACCTTCATGTCCTTGTGTGCAGAAAGAACATACCTACAAAACTTATTGTTTTTCCTCTAGTTGAGTTTGATGTTATTTTGGGCAAGGATTGGATGTTTGTTTATCATATTAAGATTGAATATAGAACATAAAAGTTTTCTTTTCTGAAATATTTTTAGTTTGTGTACAAGAATGAACTGTTACTTTTGATAACATATCTGGAAACTGAGAAACTAGTAAAAGATGAAAATGAATGTTAACATGCATATATTTTGGAAAACAATGGAACTATTAAAATTAATGATGTGCCAGTGGTAAATGAGTGTTATGATGTTTTCCCTGATTAGATGCCTACTATTATACCTGATCGGGAAGTTGAATTTACCGATGACTTAGATCGTGATGCTAAGCCAATTTCTAAAACCCCTAATCGAATTTCTCAAATTGAACTTTTAGAGTTAAGGAAGCAATTACATGAGTTATTAGATAAAGGTCTCATTCGACCTAGAACAAAAAAATTCGATGATCCTGTCATTTTTGTTAAAAATAATGATGGTTTAATGAGACATTACATTGATTACAGAGAATTGAATAACATCACTATTAAGAAAAAGTATCCTTTTCCTTATATCGATGATTTGTTTGACCAGCTCCAAAGAGCTCAGTATTTTTCGAAGACTTACTTGAGGTCGAGGTAACATCAATTGAATGTAATGGAAATGAACATTATAAAGACTATGTTTTGTACTATATATGGCCATTATTAATTTGTAGTTATTCCTTTTTGGGTTAACCAATGCACCTATTGTATTCATGGATCTTATGATTAGAATTTTCTATGAGTTCTTGAATGTGTTTTTGGTTGTGTTCATTAATGATATTTGGTTTATTCTAAAAATAAAGAGGAACATGATAGTCATTTAAAGGTTTTCTTCAAAACCCTAAATGAAAAGAAACTATTTGGGAAATTCTGTAAGTGTGAGTTTTGGTTACAAAAATTTTCTTTCCGTGGCCACATTGTTTCAAAAAATGGCATAACTATTGATCCTGCTAAAACAGAAGTTATTGAATATTGTCCATGACCCAAAAATAAAATTGAGATATGTAGTTTTCTTGGTTTGGAAGGTTATTACGAGTGGTTTTTTGAAAATTTGCATGGTTATCTAGTCCAATGACTAAGTTAACTCGAAAAGGTGTTATTTTCATTTGGACAAAATAATGTGATGATTGTTTTTAGGAATTTAAAATAAGATTGGTGAATGCTAATGTTTTGGAACTGCCTTCTATAAATGGTGAGTTTGGTATCTATAGTGATACTTCATTGAAAGGACTTGGTTTTGTCATTATGCAGAATGATCGGGTAATTACTTCTTCTTCATGTTAGTTGAAACCTCATGAGTTAAATTACCCTACACATGATTTGGAATTAACTGTTGTTGTTTTTTTCTTTAATAATTTGGAGGCATCATTTGTATGGAGTAAATTGTGAAATATATACTGATCAAAAAAGTTTCAATTATATATTCACTAAAAATGAATTGAACATGAGACAAAGAAGACGGTTGGAATTAATCGAGGATTATGATTGCAAATCCTTTACTATCCAGGAAAATCAAATAATGTTTCTGATGTTTTGAGTCAAAAGTGAAATTATTCATTTACAATGATACATTTGTAACTAGATCCTTTTGTTTTTCATTTGATGAACTTTGAACTTGAAGTTGACGGTGTAGGAAATTCGAATATTTTGGTTTTGGGGTTAGGGATATCATGTCGACCATACAGAATTAAGAAAGCACAAAAGGGAGACTGTGAGTTGCAGAAAAAGGTAGAGTCTATTCTGAATGGTAAGATTCTTGATTATAACTTTGATAATGATTGTGTTCTGAGGATTGGAAAGAGGTAATATGTGCCTTGTAATTCACAGTTGAAGAATGAATTATTATGTGAAGCTCGTAGTTCATCATTTGTAGTTCATCCTGGCAGTACTAAAATGTATAGCAGTCTTTGGGAGTATTACTGGTGGGATGGAATGAAAAAAAATACTATTGATTTTACTCTGAAGTGTTTGACTTGTCCGCAGGTTAAAGCATAGTGGAAATTACGGAAAGAGATGCTTTAGTCTTTACCTTTTCCAGAGTGTAAATGGGGAAAATATATTTATAGACTTCATTATGGGATTACCAAAGACAGCTCGAGGTAATAATGCAATCTGGGTTATTGTTGATCGATTGACTAAATCCACTCATTTTATTCTTTTTCAAATTTATTTCTCTCTATATCACCTTTCACGATTGTATGTTAAAGAGATATTCTGGTTATATGGTGTTCCCATCTCCATTTATATAATCGTGATCCCAAGTTTACTTCAAAATATTGGAATGGTCTTCAGACATCATTGGGTACTGAATTAAATATATGTACAGATTTTCACCCATAATCTGATGCGCAGTCAGAACGAACAATCAAGACCTTGGAGGATATGTTACGTGATTGATTGATGGATTACCAAGGATGTTGGGACCAAAATATTTCTTTGGTTGAATTTTCTTATAATAATCGTTTTCATTCTAGTATATTGATGGCTCCATTCGAGGCATTATATGGTAAGTGGTGTTGAACTCCATCTTTTTTGGGATGAAGTTGGTGAAAAGAAACTGATGGGACCAAAATTGGTTGAGAAGATGGTAGATAAATATCAGTAGATTCATAAGCACCTAAGAACTATTTAGAGTAGACAGAAAGGCTGTGCCAATAACCAGAGGAAAGATATTTTTTTTGAGGTAGGGGATATTGTCTCTCTCAAAGGTTCTCTATGGAAAAGTGTGACACGTTTTGGTAAGAAGGGAAAGTGGAGTTCAAGGTTCATTGGCCCTTATGAAATCTTAGAGAAAGTTGGATCAGTTGCGTACAGAGTGGATTTACCTCAATGTTGGTCCCCAGTACACAATGTTTTTCATGTTTCAATATTGAGAAAGTATTTGACAGATCCATCTCATGTTATATGTCCATAGGCAGTTCAGTTGGAAGAGAATCTTTCTTTTGAGGAACATTCAATCCAGATTCTTAACCAAATAAAGAATGTGTTGTGGAATAAGGTAATTCACTAGGTAATGGTTTTTTGGAAAACCCATATGGTCGAAGAGGCAACGTGGGAATCTGAAAATACTATGATGGATAAATACCCTCATTTATTTGATAAGTGAATGGAACTACGAGGACACAATTTATAAAAGGGGGAAAGAATATATTATCTCAGGTAAATATTGAAATATTAAATTTTTATATTTATTAATATTTGTTAATTAATTATCAATTTTTCTTTAAAGTGGTGTAAATGTTCGATGTCGTACTCGATACCCAATAATGGGTTTGTTTTAGATCATATGTTGCACACTTACAATATAATATTATAATTCTAAATGGTTGTTAATGCCTAGCCGTTGTATTGGCGGGATTGAATAGAACTAACAGTATTATGTCTATACATTTTTGTTAAATGTTTTCACATTTATCCAATAAAAGTTAATGGCTTAAAATATGAATGAATCAAATTTAAGAATAATTTACATTAAATGGTTGATTTACCACCATTTAATGGAGATATCATTAAAAAACTAGTTTTGTTCAATTTTATATGTTCTATTTTACAAAATAAAATTATTCTTTAGAATCGGGTAATCAAAATTTACTTTGGGTAAAGTGTTGGTATTTTTATGATAAAATTCATTTTTTAATGAATAGTGAAAAATACTGTATCTTAATTATAAATTTCCTTTTAATATAATTTATTTATATGGATAGATTATCATTTTAATTGGTTTTAAAGTGTAATTGGATTATATTATTACCATTTAATCCTATTTTGGTCATTTTAATTAATTTTATTTTGAAATTGGACTTAAAGAAGTATATATCTTTTGATAGATTTTGTTTCTTAAAAACACGCAATTTATTTTGACAATGGGAATAAATTTTCAATTAATTAATCCAACTTTTATGTTTTTAATTTGGTAAAATAGACATAATTTTTGAATATGGAATATCAAATATATCATAGGCTTAATTTTTGGTATTTTTCCAAAAAATGTCAATTTTTTATGAATAGTGTATCCACTAAGTTGTAGTTAAAAAGCAGAATTGTTCACATAAATAAAATTTTACAACTTCTATGAATTGAATTTCGTAATTAAGACATACATGGTTGTTATTATTAAGTAAAATTTGGTTCAAAAGGATGAAAATATATTTTTGGTGAATAGTAATTTTTGAGTTTTATTTACTGCAGTTAAATGTATATAGGGTAATTTAAGGTAAAAAGAATATTATAATAATACACAATTACCTTAACACTTTTCCTATCATTATTTTATGAGTCATGGCCGACCTTGGGAATCCTTGGGTCGATTGTGGAACCCCATGGAGCCACATGGGAGTGATAGTGACATTATAGATTAATTAATTTAAAGTAAAGACAAAAATGACATAAACAAATATATTTTAGTAAATGAATTTTTACATAGGGTTATATATATTATCATTTCAACTATAAATTTTCCCTGGAAATCTGAAAATATTTCCTACATAATGGTATTTTCTTATAATTTTTAGACATCAAATAAATTAAATTATATATGACACAATAATGATGAAAAGTTTACCTCAATAATAAATGATTTAAATATATAAGATTATGAGGATTAAAATAATATCCAAATCCTATCCAATTCATTTTGGATAATTTTAATTCGACCATTAGTCATCTTAGCTTCGACTTTAAATATTTTTGGACCTTTAGAAACTGAAAATCATTATATAATAAAATAATATTTTCACACTTTCCTAAAGAGCCACTACTCCCCATTATAAAAAGACCTCACATCTAACCATTTCCTCAATCCTTTCAAGAACCTTGGCTCATCCAAACATTTTACAATTAATCTACCAACATCCCTATCCTCTGACAATAATCCTTAACTTAGGCATAAGGCACTTCAAGAATTCATTTTGGTTAAAACCAAAGGTTGTTACCCGAATTAAAGGTAACAATTTCTCTTAAATTATTTTGTATTATTTTCTTTTATTTTACTTCTCCAACACCCTAAAATAATTTTATTCCTTTATTTTATAAAAAAACCAGAATACTTAATATAATAGTATGTAGTTATTAGAAGTATTTTATTTACATATACACACACCTCTGTCTAATTGGTAAAGAACATACTATTTCTGTGGACGGTGAACTACTGCCTCACGAAACGATGATTGTTCAAATATCTCCAACTGCCTCTCATGGTGGCCTTTATGATGGAACAATATTTATATATAATATATAATCTATTTGTATTGTTTTTATTCTTCTTGAATTTTTCATTTATTGAATACCATTATGGTTACCATAGTAGGTAAATAAGATAATCTCATTTGAGGAAGTGTGGACCACTACCCCCTCAAAGTGATATGACTCAATCATTATTTATGTGGAATGTATAAAGGGTAGAGTTAATGAATTTATATATGATATTATACTGTACGTATAATATACTTATATATCATTAATTTTTCATTCCATTACAATTCAAAATAGAAATGGAAATAGCATTCAAGCGCATGTATGGCTTACCGTCTCCATAAATGGTGCATCTCATTTCTTATATCTAAATGTTGTGTACTATTATAAATACATGTACATACTAGATATATATGATATATATGATATCTAAATCATGAATATCATTATTTATATAATTATATTTTGACCACATAAACAACTTGTAATTATAAGAAGCCCATTTTGGACACATGTTCCAAATATCAAAAAAAAATGACCATTATTAACTTAAATGATTACATAATGTTTATAACGTGGTTATAATTGATATTAAAGGAATAATGACCATGAAAATGTTTTTAAGAAAGTATAAATTTATTTTATTTTATTATTCAGGAGATTAAATCACGAACGGGTCAAGTCGGACATGGGGTAAAGGACTTCATCTCAATCTCCTCTCATTGAGGCATATTTTGGTTTAATACATGAAGTTATTTTATACAATTTATAAACATCATTTACTTTTCATTTCATTCAAAAGGAATATTTATCAAGGAAGCGTTTTACTAATGAAAAAAAGTAATGTTTCTTTTAACGTAAGTAGTGACAACGTCCTTTCCGCCGCTGTGAGTATTATTTGATCTTTGGCTTCCTTAACAAGCCATAATGTTTTTAAAAGGAAAATAAATACCATCTACTCATTTACATAATTTGGTATTGAAAATGGTTTTGATAATATATTTTTTATGTCAATATATTTTAATTATATACTGCGATTGAAATGTAGAAATTTTATATTTCCTTTAAATTTGATTTATGTTTAATGATTTTATATTGGTACATGGAAATTTGACAAGTGGTTACATAATAAACCAAATGATGGGTGGTGCCATGACAAACCAGGATGGGTGGGTACATTATAACCTCCTATGCATTGGGTATGGAATTCAGCCATATGTGTTTCCATTTAGTGATATGTGTGGAAGTCAACCATATGGTTCTTCCTTTTATGTATGTTTATGTCCCATGTTACCTTTATATGTTATGTGTTCTTTATATGGGTTTTATGGTAATATTTTGGTTTAAAAAGGGTAAGCAATGATCTTTTATTCAGTGAAGACTATTTAATACATTATAAATGTGAAATATATTACTTATGATGATGTATTAATGGTTTAATTATATTTTTTAAAAACTAATTGTTTTCCTTCATTGTGTATCCCTTACTAAGATTGTTATGCTCATCTCATGTTTTTGAAATGTTTTTCATAGGGAATAAAGTGGAATAGGGTCAAGGATGGTATCAATGAAAGGTCATGTTGTCTAAATCATGGAACTAGACATGAATTTTTTTTCATGAATTTTTATTTTGTGAAAAATATGGGAACTCAGTAGAAGTGTTTACATTGTAATTTTTGAGAGGTAATGTAACAGTTATGACCTAATTCTCTAAAAATCTAAACCAAAAATGATCGTCAATGTGAATTAATCACGTAATTCAATATTTTGTATTGTTTATGGCTATGTCCTTATAAATATAAAATCTCTACCAGTTGTTACTCAAGAGAAAGATCACACTATAATGGTATGACCACATAATTTTATACAATTTAAGGACCGCGTATATTATTTCTTATGGGAGATACTTATAGAACATTATAAACTTCATAGAGATTCCATGAAATCACCAAGTGATAAGCTTCCATTCAAATAAGATAAATAATTTCGGTGGGATGGATATAAACTTTTCTCAATATTCCCATATACCGCTAGCTCCTTAAAACATTACATAAAGATATTGATATGAATACATTTCCACCAAATTTGATCATTATATCTCATTGACTATTGTTAATAGAACATTTTTTTGGCTCTTAATTACTGTTATATGTTATTGAATGAATCAAACATTTTCATCCATTTTCTAGGAATGATTAGGACCTAATATTCTCCTTTCAACAAAATAATCCCCAAAAATAGATTTATATAGTTACATTAATTGAGGATTCATAAGACTCTATACAAATTCTCAATGAAATGATATAGTTTTAAAAACATTCTACCAATGTAAGGTGTTCATTAAAAAAACCTTTGAAATCCATATATTTGGATCACAACATGTCTTCTAGAGTTTTAATGGCCCTATTATAGTGACCAAATATCTATGGATGATACATATTAATGAATCATAATTATATTTATAGATCTCGATGCAGCATTATCTAGAAAATTTAGGTAATCAATGGGTACTAATTAGATAAAATTTTGAGTGGTAATCCATTAAATCTCAAAAAAAGTAATGTATAAATAATTAATCTGATCAAGAGATAAATATTATATAATAACAATGAAATGTGATGATTTTATAAGATGATAGACTACAACCCAAATAACCGTTTACCCTTCAGTTGATTTTGCGATTCTAATGATGAAAACCATTTTAGTTATATCCCATTTTCATTATGATATATTTAATTGTTGTAAAATATTATTAGAATTCAACCACATACAATTAATGTTATGACACCCTATGAATTAGATATACACTCAACAATATCCATTTTAATGTTATACCTTTCAGTATATTCCTTTATATCTCTTCATAGTTTTGTACATAACACATGAATAAATAATTATGAACTAATAGAATCATGAAAAATCTACATCATCATCTCTGGTATTGACATGACTAATTCTTATATAATTCAAAATATTTATTATAAACATTATTAATCCTCAAATAGTTGGATAGTTGGACATTCATCTGAGAATGATTATATCAATCCTCTTACCTTTGATTTAAATATTACAATTCTGTGAATCAATAAATATTTTATCATTTTAAATACTCATCATGGAAAAACTAGCATGATATTTTATATTTAGAGCATCATCCACTATATTCTTATTCCTGGGGAGGTAATTTATTGGGATGTTATAACCTTTGATAAAATGAAACCATATTATCTAGGTCATGTTAAATTTTTTTATGTGAATATATATTTAATTATTTTATTATTAATATATATATCCCACCTTTCCCCATAAAAGTGCCTCTATATCTTCTATTAAAAAAAGTAACAAATTCATCTCTAAATTATTATTTATGTGATTCAGATTGTGAATTTTCAATTGGTGGGAGGTATAAGATATCACCATATCATTCTACTGAGGATGCATCTTCAACCCATATTTAATGTGTCACTTAATTTATAAAACCATTATGAATAATAGGGTACTTCAAGGACATGATAGATAACCATATTTCTATATTTTTCATTAAAATTATCTTTAGATTCATCTTTACAGAAGAACATAACACTCATATGAGTAATCATTATGACTGGGTTATATATTCATGAGAAATATTTTACAAATCAGCTATTGTATCTATAAAATACAAGAAATATATTGATGTTAGTTGATATGATGAATATTTTTTATTTCTCTATAACTTATATCTCTGAAGGATACACTGATATACCATAACATGAAATAATACAATCCAATAATGAGACATTTTATGTAGAAAAAATACACACCTGGTAAATTTCCCATATAGCTTTTCTTTACATTGATTCTTTAAGAAAATTCTAAACAATTTTTATGATCTTTTTTTCTCATTGAATATATAATAATATAATCTCTAAATAATACCACAAAATGATAATGTTAATACCTATGGAATCCACTAATGAAATACTTTAGGATAAGAGGATAATTTTTAAGTCCAAATGAAATTTCTATAAATTCATAATTATTATACTTTGTATATAAGGAAATTTTAGGTACATCCACCTTATTTAACTATACCTGATGATATACATATCAATGATTATTCATCGTAAAATATTGATATCCTCATGAATGATAAAAAATAATCTATAGGAGGTATATGATACCTGATTTATTTTTGATTGTTTTCAATTTCTTGATTATCAACATAATGATGCATTGAACTTTCATTCTTCATAAAATTAAAAATAGGTTCAACTCATGTAGAAGAGTTTGGTTGAATGAATATAATATTTGGATTCTCATTGATTTTCTTCTTTAATTCATGTGACTCAATCAGATCCATTCAATATAGACCCATTGAAATAGGTGCATCACCTTGTACGAGATCTATTGAAACTCAACGACATGACTCTATGAAGAATAGAAAAATATAATCTAAATAAAATAAAAAAAATTAAACAAATAATACATATCATCAATGTTTAACTTAAAACCATATAGCAGATATATATATATCTCTCATGATTAGCTGGTAATACCCTTACGAAATTAGAAATTTCCAGTGGGAGTTTTGGGATAAACATCATATGAAGTCACTAGTATAAGTTTATTTAGAATATAAAAGGTAACATTACCTACATGATAATTATCATGGAATCTATATTATGAGAGCTAATATATTTCCTTAATTATTTTTATATAAAATAATGGTTGATTGATAATATTTTTTTGTAATTAAATTCA
Organism: Viscum album; assembly: GCA_963277665.1. Taxonomy (NCBI): domain Eukaryota; kingdom Viridiplantae; phylum Streptophyta; class Magnoliopsida; order Santalales; family Viscaceae; genus Viscum; species Viscum album. Next base: position 1,002,205,774 of record OY728119.1, on the reverse strand, counting down.
AAACATCTTTTATTAGATAGGTGGTATAGACCTTAGATGACGTTACCTACCATTATGAGTTTTTCTTGTGGACTCAATATTTAATCATAAATGTGGTTATGTGACTCCCTTATAAAATTTTTCGTATATAAAATATTTTTTGTAAACAAAATATAATTAATCATTTTCACTTCTAGAAAGGATTATAAGTGTTTCATTCAAATATCACTTGAAACTTCCACAATGGATGTAGTAATAAAATATGTTTAGTGTTATCCCCTTGGATTATTTAATGGAATATTCCATAGATGTTTAGGGTATTGGTATGAATGAATCCACATATATTTTAACATAAAAAATGGATAATATAATATTATTTATTTTACTTACACTCGTTATATGAATCACCGTTATCTCTAAAATTGTATCAAAATCCAATTCCCTTCAATATTTCCTAGGATGTTTCATTCTTAATGTTTTAAAATATATAAATTACTTCATTCCCTTAGTCTTTATTGATGTTTTCCAATTATCTTGGTGCTCATCTAAACTCTAATTACCTTGATTTACCTTGATGATATAGGATCTTCAAAATTATTTCTCTATTGGAACATGATAGTATATCCTAAAATGAAGAAATTTGTTTAGGAACTTGTACCCTTTTTTAGGAAAGACATAAAACCAAAAAATGGTTATTATATCATTTTAGATTGTATAATTAGTCTAAAGTATTCATGGATAACCTTTTGTTGAAATCCTTATACTCTATGACACAATTTTATTCCATCAACTTTAATACGAGTCACTTCCTCTGCATTTTAGATCTCTATTTGGGGGGGGGGGTGTACTTCACCATGAAAATTTGGTTTAATGTTATTAATTACATGGAATATACTTCATCTAACTCGTTAGTGTTTTGGATCAATGAACATCATGGATCAATATCGACATTTAAACAATACAATAAAAAAAACCTTTTAACTTTTAGTATATCCTAAATCCATCAATATATTTTTGAGGGACTTATCCTATTTTCTACTACTAAAAAAATATTTTTTTCCACTAAAATATAGAGGGAATTAATTCATGTTCTGATATAATATATGTTAATCACACTTTTTATTAATAGGTTTCTCTATATAGAAATGGTTATTCTTCATAACCTAAGCCAACTTACCTAATATACACTCAATCTCCGAAATTTCAACACTGGATATATTTTCCATGTTTGTAGGGAAATCCCTATAGTGTTTATGTGTATTAGTTTCCATTATTATATTATATGACAGCACATAATAATTCCCACAAAAACGTAACTCATAATACAAATGAATATTTATTTGAAATTAAAAATCCATATAAAGGGTAATGTTTTGAAAAAATTTAAGTGATTATCATAAATCACATGTTATTAGTGTTTATTAAAAATAAATATCTCTTGTTTTATACCGAAGTTCCCCTAATATAAACTATATAAACCACAACACCGGTAACCTAAATCATGTGTATAATTTATTATATTTTAATAAACTATAAGGTATATCATCCCAAGGAACTAATCAATTTAGTTGTATTAAATAATTAGACACATACATGATTCCCTTATTACTGTCGAAATATATGATACATAACGTATGAAACATTCATAAATACAAGATATTATTCATAATATTCATGTTCATAAATTAGGGAAATGAAAAAATAAATGTTTACCAATGTTCTCTATAGGGGATATGTATAGTGGAATATTTCATGATCAAATAAGGAATAATCAATATGTCCAGGTAAATAACCAAAAACACATTCCATTTAATTAATAACGTGATAAAAAATTCATCCATGGACAATATCAATAAATTAATAACATAGATAATAATAAATTAATTATCAATGAATCAAATACATTATATTTCATGTTATGATCTTATAAATCATGATTCATTTACAATCAATTTCTTTTCCCAATATTGTTTAATCGATGGGAAGTTATACATCAAAAATATATTTAATTATTTTTGAAAACTGCATTTCCTCATTAGATTGATTAATTCATTAAGGGACTATCTATAACAATGATCCAATAATATTTGGTTGTATAATTCAGTCCACATATATTTAATGACCAGTTTAATTCATAAATAAAGTTCTTTATCATCAAATATCTATATTGATTAATAAATACTGAATACTAAGATTCCCCGATACAATCATCTTTCATTTATATTAAAAAACCATATGTAATTGTTATATATGGTGTCTGAAATAATTATTTATATTATAAGAATAGTAAGTATATTTATGAGAATTAGTTGTGACCATGGATACCCGATATTATCTATGAAAATTAGAGCGCATTCATGGCTAAGAGACTAATAACTGAAAATGTGATTGTTTCCCATGAAGTGTTCCATTATATGAAATCATGCTCCACCACGAAAAGAGGAACCATGTCCTGGAAATTGGATATGACCAAGGCCTATGATAGAGTGGAATAACACTTTCTTAGAGTTGTTATGCTGAAAATGGGTTTTTGCGCTAAATGGATAGATATGGTCATGGACTGCATCTCGATCGTATCCTTAAAAATCAAGGTTAATGGGGAGCTCACCAGAGGATTACCCCCATACCGGGGCCTTCACCAGGTAGATCCTCACTCCCCTTTTCTCTTTATACTGGTGGCTGATGTGTTTTCTAATCTCATTTCCAGGGCTGCATCCTCTAAATCTATTCATGGGGAAAAGGTCTACCATGATATCCCACCAGTGTCACATCTTTTCTTCACTAACAACTGCCTCCATTTTTCTTGAGAAATAATTAATGATTTCCGAGTGATCAGCCAAGTGATACATCAGTATGAGAGGGAGATTGGCCAGCCAATCAAACATGGAAAATCTAAAATATCATTTAGTGCAGGGGTTCCTCTATATAATAGGGATGAACTCTCCTCATCATCTAGAATCCATATGGTTGTAAAACATCAGAGGTATTCCGGGCTACCCACAGTGATTGACCAATCCAAAAAATAAATCATCGCATCTCTGGTGGACATGATCGAGAAAAAAAATATCAGCTGGTCCCCAAAAGGAATTTCCAAATCTAGAAAAGAGACCCTCATCAAAGCTATCATCCAATCTATCCCCAGCTACTTTATGTTCTTGTATAAGCTTCGGACAATCATCATTGTCCAGATCTACACACGCACTGCCAATTGCTGGTGGGGGAAGAATGATGGAAGGAATCGACCCCACTGGATGGCCTGGGAGAAACTTTTCAAATCCAAATCAGAGGGAGGGATGGGATTCCATAATCTTATTATCTTCAATGATGCACTGTTTTCCAATCATGTATGGCGCCTTCATAATCTTTCATCATCTCTATGTGTATGGGTTCTCCGAGCTAAGTACTTTACCCACACGGACTTCGAGGCTTCCTCTCTTGGACCCCGTCCTAGCTTCTTCTAGAGAAGCATTTAGGGGGCTCATAAGCTTTTGGAAAAAGGCCTAGGATGGAGGATCAGGTCTCTCTCATCTATCAATATTTGAACTGATCCCTAGCTGATCAATATGGAAGGTATGCGGGCTACATCCCCCATCCAACCAGGTCTTGAGGATATCACTGTCACCTGCCTTCTTTCTGACTAGGGATATGGGTGATGTTTGGAAAAGATCCTCTAATTATTTATCAATAGGGATCAATGAATTATCCTATGGATTCCATGGGTCCCTGACGCTGGCCCTGACCATGTTTTCTGGATCAATGGCATCTCGGGCGAATACACGGTGAGATCCGGCTACAGACTTGCTCTTGGAAACCACTCAGTCGGTCGGGATGAGAGACCATGGAAATCGATTTGGATGCTCTATTCTCCCCCTAAAATATGCCAATTTTGGTTCCAGGCTTGCATGGGTAGTCTCCCAACCACGAGCCTTCTTTCTTGCCGACATATTTCAAGTACTCATTTTTTCCCTTTCGGTCTGAACATTCCAAAAACCCATTTTCACGCCATCATTCCCTGCCTGGGAGAAAAGGAAATTTGGAATAAATGGGGCTCGGTTTCTGCCGCTTCACTGGCTTTGACCTATGACCTTCCTAATCTTCTAACATGTTGGTTCTCCTCTCTATCCTCAACCTTTTCGGGATCACTTTTCACCTTGTCCTGGATTATTTGGGTATGACGTAACGATGATGTTTTTTATCAAGATCAAAAACCCCCCGAATTCTGGATTGACCGGGCCACTTCTTGGATTGATGGATAGAAAGACAAAAATGGAAATTATATTTTAGGTGTTACCCCCTATCCCTCACATTGGAATCCCCCAATGGAAGGGATTCTTATGATTAACGTGGATTCATATCTTCTAATGGATGGGCTTGTTTCCCTCAGCCTCCTAGCCCGAAATCATCTGGGGAAAATATTTTCTACAAAATATGAACCACATTGGGCATTCTTGGAACCTACAATTACTGAGGCCATCACCATCCTTGCTGGTATGATGCTCACTTTGGAATGTGTATTGGGTGATATCCTTATTGAGTCTGACTTCCTTGTCGCAATCGATGCTATTAACCACAACGATGGTGGGTTCTAGTCATTTGGCATCATCATCAGGATAATTCTATTACTTTTACAATGCTTCTCATTATGCACCTTCTCTATTACCAAAATAGAAGGAAACAACATGACCCATCAACTTTCAGCCTCAGGCCCATTCGATACCAACCAACTATGGCTCGATAATTTCCATTCATGGGTTTGCAAATGTACTTCTACTGATCTTCATCATTAATGATTTCTGTTGATATTGAAAAACAAAGTATATTTATGAGAAATTTAAATCATAATAATTATTATTATAATAAATATATTATTCCATGATAAATTTGATATCAAAAAATAAATAAAAGATAAAAGGTTGGATTCAATTTATCAAAAACATAATTTTTTTTCAAAAAAAGATATATCCATTAGAGAAATAATAAAAAATGAATTGAATAATTAAAATAAACATTTATCAAACAGTTTTATTTTTAAAACCCTTTAAATTTTATAGAATAATAAAAATATATATAATGATTATGTTAGTTGGAAAATCAGTTAATTACATATATATTAAAATAAATTCATTTTTTAAAGAATGTTAATAATGACCCATTTATAAAAAATTATAAATATTCCTTTCAAGCCATGAAAAATTAATGTATAGATTAAATTTTTTTTAATATAATGTTCCAGAAAATATAATGGAATTTTTATTAAAATAATTTTGAGATACACGTACATGGAAAAAAAGACACCTTTCTAGAAAGAGAAGCATGATTGTATTTTATTTTGTATATTTATCTATATGATTGAAGTGAAAAAGAGGTTAAGAACAACCATAAATATATATAAATAATTAAATACTAAATGTACATGAAAATTTATTTAGTTTATGAATTATATATCATATTTATTATTTAATTAAAATTTGAGAAATCCAAAAAAGAGATTGAAAAATAAAATCATTCATCTTCCGTATAATTTTTTAACTGTAAAACCTAGAAAGTGTAAAAATCAATTGATACATTAATAATAACTAGTATAAAAGTATTTATTTTAAATAAATCATTTGGGTTTTATATTCACCAAAAAACTAAATAGGTTCATTTTATAAATTATCTCTTAATGGAGTGGAAATTAAGACGAAATTTGTTACCTTAGGTTTGAATTTCCCCAAATATTCTCTAAACTTATATATGATAAATTATAATTTATTTAAAATTTATAAATTATTATTTAACATAATTATACTATCATATATTGTCCAATTATAACTGAGACACCAATTTATTAATAATTTCCCATTAAAATTATCATTTTAGTGTGTTGATTGAGCAATATTTATTAGAATTTTATTTTAATAGTTCTGCTACATACACATTTTTTATTGTTCGACAGTGTAAAAAAATCTAACAATCATATATGTACAATATATATTCACTATAAACATACTTATATTAATCCATAAATTTTCTTAGATTGAAAAATTAATTACACCATTCATGAAGACAGTGGGCCATATATATGAATGGATATTGTTTAATGATTTTGATGCATGGAAAAAAATATGGGTAAATAAAAAACTCACCTTAAAAAATATTTTTAATATCATTTATATATATATATATAATATTTTCTTTAAAATAATCCTTATTACCATCCAATTAAATTATAAATGTAGAGAGGATCACATCCATTCATTAAGGCAATAGTGCACACGTACGCAAGAACGACATTATCCCGTTCCGATGGATTAGAATGTAAGAAGGTATATATGATATTATAATTATATAAAAATTTGTATTTAAAAAATAAAATATATATTAATTAGTGTCACATTTATTAATTACAATGTAATGTGGGGATGAAAAACTTATTGCACTACAATGTGGAGACAACAATTTATACATATGCTTCAGTGACATTTTTACTTTATATAGGATAAAAAATTAATAAAAAGTGTATTAAATCCATCATAATAACACCCCATTATTTTATAATAATTTAATTAAAATTTCTAGATGGGTAAATAATATTAAGTATAAGTAGAAGAAGAAATAAACATATAAGAGTCTGTAAATATAATTAACACTTCTTTGATTGAGTTCGATTAGATTCTTTCTTAAGGACCTTAAAAGGGTATTTTTATAAGGAAATAACCCCTATTTTGTGCCAAGGGAAGGGGAAAAGATAACTGGTATGTTTTTGGTTGGGATATATTCAAAATTAGTGTAATGAAAAGAGATATTACATATCCATTTTATAAGTAAAGACATGGGCTCCCTTAAAATTCGTGAAACATTATAATATAATATGTGTCTAAGTCAAGATATTTTTTTTAAAATAGAATATATTATAATGTGATGAATATAAAGCCTTAATATTATCATCCAGTCAAATTTTAATAGTGTTCGATATCATTTCAAAACGTATACTTTGCATTGGCCTCTTGGTTTACAATTTTTTTCCTTAGCTATGGTAATGACTTTTTGAATATTAAAGGCTATAATATAACTTCCAGGGGAAAATTGCTTAATAGATGAAAAAGAGATGAAAATACTTAAAATATATTATCCAACTTTACATATTTCAAGAATATTATGATGTTTAAAACATTTTAAAAGAGTTTCTTTCATAAAATATCAATAAAGTCATGTTTGAAAATATTTATTTAATTTAACATCAATTATAAAAAGTTAGATATTTATTTATAATATAATCATGTAATAAATTCCTATAATTACACACCCATCTATAAAATTTGGGGAAGATCATTAGTTATCATTTTTTAACTTTTAATATATTCAAAAACATTTATTTGATTATCTTATTAATTGAATTAATGTTTTGTGGCCATTTTTTAATAATTTATGGTAATTATTCAATAAAAAAACTAAAAAAATCAATTAACATGATAAAAATTAAATTCATATTTAATGTGAACAACTAAAAAAACCTAAAATCATTTAATTATTAGTAAAACATTGTTTAGAGATTAATTTCAAGAGTGGGGTGTTTTGAATTCATTGTGTTTTGAATGTAAAATAAAGGGAAATATCAAGGGGAAATCCCACCAAGTGGGCATATGTTTGAGTATATTATGAAATTAGAATAAAAATATTCAACCAATTAGATAAAGGAATGTGCTAAATAAATTTTAATGCCTTTTCCCAAATTTTTTTCATTTTAACCTCTTTTATCCTTACCGAGGAGAAAAATATCCACCAAGCATATGATTCATATCATCCAAATATCAAATGGGGTTATTTATAAAATTTTAATCTCCTAATTGAAAATATGGAATCTATTTTATGAAAATCACTTCTTATAGGTGGTGGAAATTAATTTAATTTAAAATTTTAACATGTAATGAAAACAAGTTTTTCTGAAAAATGCGTCTTATGTGAAAAAATGAATGTATACCAAAATTAGATATAAGGAAGATTAAAATACAATTCCTTCGATTTTTAACAACTCAATGTTGTTTATGATAATTTATGATTAAATTTAATGAATTATGTGTATTTTTCAAATAAAAATGATGATTGTATTTTTAAAATATACATTTTTTTTCACAATTTCATGAAAAATCAATATTTTTATAAAAATGACCAAATTTATACCCAACATAATATTGACACAGTGAACTAAAAAATGACATAATTGTAAGATAATTCTATTTTAATATGTTATCATTTTTTTAATTCTAGATTTTTATTTTGAATAAATCTATTAAATTTATTTATTTAAAAACAATTATATTATAAAATCATGGGCTGTTTAAACCTTGTAAAATACCTTATTTAGGGAAAAAGAGTATGAAATGATTTTATTTTGATGTAGAAAATATATAGAATTAATAAAGGAAAAAGGTATATTTCTATGTTCAAAATTATATTTTTATAAATGTTTTATTACTACATAAAAATATATTTGTTTATGAAGAGTGTTTCTGAGATATTTTCGGTGATTATATTGTCATTATAATGTCTTAAATGTGGTAGTGATTAAAAAATCCATATTTTCACTATTCACCAAAAAATGAACTACTTTTGGAAAATCTCAAAAAATTACTCTAATCTAATTTTGACATTATAAAATAATTAAGGAAATTAAATTCATCACATCTAACTTATAATAATTAGTAATTTAGGTTTTATTGACATTCTTTAATAAAGTCATAGGAATTGTGCTATTGTTTCTCAATATAGGAATGGTTATGGTAACTTTTTATAGGGTGTTACATTATTTCATCCAAACAAATAATTCTTGGGATTTATATAATATCAAAAAATTATCATATGTGATCATTTCTACATCATAACATATTTCAGTACACATGTCAAAAATTCTATCTTATGATTTTTCTAATGTACTTTAACCAATTGTGCCATCCAATTCCCCAGAAATTGTTCTATAACATCATAAATATGCATCATTTCTTCTTAATTTGATATATCATACTATAATTTGTTTTCATCAGATTTTATTACTTGCATTAGGACAAGTTTTATTCTTTAAAACTGATATATGGAAATTTTCAAAAATGTATAGTGCATAGGTTACATTATCAAATTATAACCCACAACAGCAAGTCATTCTAGATTTTGAAATTGTGTGATGTACCTGGGAATTAGTTTACATTTCTTACCAAACTATACAACAAACATCCATGAAGTAACTCTTTATAAAACATGATATCCCAAATTCATTCCTTCTATTATAGAAATTAATCATATGTCCACTCTGAGTCATCCAAATATAATTCTAAATAGTATTTAACATAACCATGGTCCCATGAAGTAGTTTAAGGACTACATATTTACATTCTATGAAATTATAAGGAAATATTTATGTATATAATATCATCCTAAAATTTTATTAAATCATAAAATTTGTACCCATTATTGTAATCTATTATTATATGAAAATTTCATTGAAGATATATATATTTTTCCACCAAAACTTGAAATACAAGTGAGAAAATCCCCATCATGTCTTCCAATATTTCAATTGTTCATTCAGAATATAAATGAATACAAGAATGATATTAAATAATGAAATACAAATATATTTCTAGATCCGTCTGCAGACATGACTTGAATTTCATTATTAACCACATATCATGATTCGATATAATAGAAAGTTGTTCAATATAATGTCTTAGAAAATCATATATATAGACCAGTATTGTTCACTCAAGATATAGATATCCCTTAATATAAATTAATTATGATGAATTTTTAATGTGATCAATATTAATGAATATTATCTTGTCATATAGTAAGATTCTTTGGAAATAAACACACAATGTAGACAGTAATATCATCAACATTATGCATAGTAATATGAAGATATTTCATTAATAATTTGGGATGTTTTCTCTCAGGATTTACCTATTTACATACCAATCATCATGATACATATTCTATAATATTCCTTTTCACACTATCCAATAAAAAAATTCCTTTAAATTGTAATAAATTTTATTTTCTCCATGGTGTATAGAGAATTGAAATCCATCTTCTTCTTCTAATAATTCTATAATCATCTCAAGTATATATGAAAGAAAAAACCTATATCATAAATTTATCACAGAACCACTATAAAAAAATTCACCCTTTTCAAATCATTAACAACAATATTCTTCTATTGTAATATCTTATTATTGGGTTATAATATTTAAATCCTATCTATTGTGGATGGTTTTAAAATCATTTAGAAATGGAATAATGTTTTCACTTCATAATAATTTTTGTATGAATCAGTATTATGTACCTAAAAATATTATTATAGTCAATCAATATCTCTTTAAAAATTTCATGATCATTTATACACAACGCATCAGCTACATTATTATCCTTCAAAGGATGGTAGCGTATCAAGAAATCATAATCCATAAGTTTCCCAAGAAATCACCTTTACATATGTTGATATATTTCAATTAAAATGTGTATTTCAATCTGTTGGGATCCATATATATATTAAAATTTTCACAATAGTGATAATACCTCCATATCTGTAAGTAGAAAATTAATGTTACATAGTAAATATCTCGAGTTAGATAGTTCGGTTCATGGATCATTAGCTTACTGGATGCATAAGAAAATCCACCACCCTCTCAATGGAAATATTATATCTAGTGACTTAATAAAAATTATCATTAAATTTTAAAAATTCTATATAAATTTTATATCTACAAGAAAATAAACCAAATATATGTCAATATAATTAACAAAAAAATAAATGTGAAATGTTTTGTAAAAATCATCAATACTAACAATATTATTAATGGAAACTATATATTTATATTATTATTACCATCTCATGACATTATTTTCCTACCATTTTTATAATATAATTATTTTATTTTCCATTCTCATTTAAAATATTTTAAGGAAAAGGACCTTCCTAAAGGCAGAATTCACAGTTTAAATATTTCCCATATAACTCATTTTCTCTAAAATTCAAAAAAATATTTTAATAATCACATTTAAACTCCTTTTAACTTTTGGAATATTCTATAATATCACTAATATGTTCAATAATGAAAATATTGAGATATTCCTTGAACACTCTTTCTATATGATCCATAGAAATAGAGGATTCATTGGTTAATCCAATACGAATCCCAATTAAACATAATTTCCTCAACTTGTAAAAAAATTATATTTGGAATATCATTATTTCTAACTCACAATTGAAGATACCTAAAATAAATTTCAATTTACCGTATGTAAATAATAATGTCATCATTGAGAGGTAGAGGATACATGTTCATCATGTTAATGTCATTGATTTCCATATAGTCAATGAACATCATCATAGTCCTAAAATTATTTTTCACTAATATAACACGATCCACCAATTGGAAAAATATGTATGTACAAATCACTTGACACATGACTCATGTCGTTGTTTCTTTTATTCCACTAGATCTTTTGTGGCCATTTTATCAGGATTCATAGATATATGATTCACAATAGGGATGAATTCAATAGAAAATATACAATTCAATTAGGCATATGTCTAGGTATGTCCACCAGAAACACATAAATATATTGTTTTAGAGTAATATCATTTTCTATCTTTGGTTCACCCAATAAATAAACTGGTTGTTTCTTCATTTAATCATCCATGATCTCCCTATGTAGGGTAATTGTGGTCAGATACATGCATGATTCATATAATTAATCATCATTGTAATATAATAGAATTTAGTATCCTTTTTAAAAATAATGATATCATTATCTTGGAAATAAATAATTTCATTATACATTGAAATTAAATCTATACAATGTATTATTTTAAGTTCAATCCTAGGTAGAACAATCAAATTATCAAATATGGTATATCCATGCATCATAATAGTGATTCAATGACAAATACATTTTCTAAAAAAATTTCCACTCGGTGTCAAGATTTATAACAATCCTCTTAGTGTGGTATAATAATATTTATTTTCTGTAGAAAACATAGATTCTATAATAGATTGTGTGGACACACAATTTAATAATTTATTTCCTATCTTTGATGTCACGATCAATGTACCCTCAACCACATTTCATTGAGATTCATCCTAGATTACAGTAATCGAATAATAATTTCATTTACTCTATGGTCTCGTTTGTAATATTTTCGTTTGGTGTTTGGGTAATTGGTTTCCCTAGTTCTCCATCATTTTATAGTTAATGAAATATATGTTTAAGAGTTCTCCCTTAACCTATTATTCATGAGCATGATAGATTTTCTATCTAAAATTGTAGAAAAATCATGTTCTTTCGATTTCAAAATCAAGTGGTTTCTATTCACAAGTTTTACATGATTGATATCTCCAATATCTTCTACCCCTTATCCATTTTTTATTTTATAGTTTCTCAAATGGAAACTTATTATTTTATATTCCTTTGAAATCAAATGGTTTAGTGAATGTTTCCACATATTTATAGAATGTGATATTATATCTTCATATGTTGAGAATGTTTGGGAGACTAGTTCCCTTCAGAGGATTTAATTTAACCCATCGGTGAAACAATCAATCCTATAATCCTATATATGAAAGTAGTCCAAAATATGCCTTTATATATATGTAAAGTTAGCATCAATCATATAAATATTATCCTCAAATTTTTTTTGATAAACTCATTAATTATCTCCCCATATCCACTCATTTGGAAGAGTTTTTTTTCCAAGAAATGTACCTTAAATTACAACCACCCCATACTGAATATTTATTACATGGCTTATTATTTTGATTTAATGAACAAAATGCATGTGAAACCCCCATTAGATGAAAAAATTCCATGATAACCTTCTCCTTTTCATTACTTCCAATGAGAGAAATATACTTTTATGGGTATTATCCATTGATCAACTACTTATAGATATGTGGTTCTATTTGATGATGGATGCTGTTGTCCTATGGAATGGACTAGAATTAATACAACACATTGTATATTAGTATAATTTTTTATATGGGAATTGTTATTGGTTATATCATGAATCAAAATATCTAATATAGTTGTAGTTTTTTCTTCTATAACTTCAGGTTCATTGACTCTCTTAAGAGGGAAATCCCTACTTATATTACAAGTATTGAGACCGTTTCTATTTATTCTATAAGGGTTTATTTTTAAATTTAGTCATACACATTATCAGATAAAAAAAAATTTAAATTCATAATATATTATGAAAACTATTGATAATATTATCATAAATTGAAAAGTTATTCATTGATAATCATAGAACCATAATTTTATGATCATTATGAATATTTTCTATAATGTCATGACCCTAGTTCCACACATGGGTGCCTTGATCTGGTTCTCTACAAGACCACAATACTTCCTCCCCATATTCCAGAGGATTCCAATTTATAGATATGGTCTAATATCAATCATGGGAAGACTATACCCTCTTTATCAAAGTAATACAGTAGTGTAAAAAAATAAGAAAAAACCAAAATATAGGACCATTACCATAATAATACTTGAAATATGAACAAAACCAGAAATACAATATCGAAAATGAAACGTAGATATTCCATGATGAAGTACATTTCAATTTTCAATAGTAAAAACCCAAAAACAATAATGCAATGACAACTCTCAAGAGGTTCTTAAACCATGGCTGGTTCCCTCATCTACGCTCCATCCTATATAAGCCATCCAACATTGTTACCTTTCCAATAACCTGTCACGAAATCATGATATCTTTCTGGGTACCGATTAGGATGTACGGTGTGAGAAAAACTCATTTGGCCACCATTAAAAACGTCTAATATAATATCCATTCACTCACATCCTATTCAGTTTTATAGAGAATAAATAAAATAATTATAGTTAACAGTTTATATTTAATTAATTTTACTTTATTTAACAACATAACTCCACTGAAATCTTAAGGACACTTGATCCCCAATAAATTCTTTATCATGGGATTAGTATAAACAATATCACATATTCAACCCATAATTCACAAAAAGTGTTTGTATTTCATAATCCATTTCATTTCAATTTATAATATAGATGATTCAAACCATGGCCCAATCCCAACATTTTGGATCTAGGTCACCATGCCTAGAATCATGTGGGATGGTGAATTAGTATTCCATATCCCATAATCATTTGTCAATTAAATTATCACTATGAGACTTGGAAGCATAAACTAGTGTCTCACACACATTTGTCAATGAATTTAACACTATGGGAGTTGGAAGGAGAAGACCACATCCCCCACTCATTTATGAATAAATTTATCGCAATGGGATTTTGATGTAGTAGAACATATTCCACACACACAATCAAAATCCAACATATATCACATATATAACATCAATAAAGGTTTATTAACCTTAACTTTATTATCACATTTCAAAATCAAAACACCCATTAACTAATTCAATAATTAATTAATTCATTTCAATTAATTTAAAAATCATAATAATTCATATTATTTAAAACAACAGTTAATTAATTTAATTAAAAAATATCAATAAACAAATAATTAATTCATCATTTAACCATTCCAATAAATTCCTCAACCATGATATTTTATTAATTAACTCAACTATTAATTAACCAAATCAATTTCATAATCTCAACTTCTAATTAGTTATTTCTAATATTAAATATTTAAATCCATTTCACAATATCAAGCTATCATTAATTATATAAACAATTAATAAATAAATTCTATTTCAAAATCTCAATATGCCATTAAATATTCTAAATTTAATTTATATAATTTCACAATGCTTTATTTAATTAAATATCAAAATTTAAAAAATAATTTGTTTTAAATTTTTTTTAATCATTCTATAGAAATTTTATAATTAGATATAGGAAAATGAAATCAATTATTTTTTGTTTGACTAATATACCACATAACTGAATTTTTTGACGAGTATTGCCCAATTGAAATCCTAAAATTTGAAACAGATAGGTGAAACACATGACATTGAACATGATGAATATATAACCCACGATCCATGAATATTTAAATTAAGATATAACAAACCAAGATCTATATCCTGATTGAAAAATGGATAAACATCCTTCTTTTATTTGAGACTAGGTGGAGGAAGGGGATAAAGAGATATAATATAAAGACCCTACCTTAAACTTTTCATAATCTTGAATTAAAGGATTAATTCACATTGAGGATAATTTTAGGTTTAGAGTCTTAGAGAATTAGGCCATAACTATTTAATTACATCTCAAAAATTACAATGTAGAAAATTCTACTCAGTTTTAATTGTTTTTCATATGACAAAAACTGTAGAAAAAAATTTCATGTCTTGTTAAATGACTTAGACAACATGAATTTTCCTTGATCCCATCCCTGACCCTATTCATCTTTAAGTCCGATGAAAAACATTTCCAAACCTGGGATGAGCATAAAAATCATAGTAAGGGTTATAAAACAATGAAAGAAAACATTATATCATCATTACATGCATAAAATTAGATCTTTAACAATCCTCTTGAAATCAAATGATTTATGAAATGTTCCATGAAATCATAAATCATAAAGGTAACTTGTGGCATATATACAATACTTACATTGTAGCTTTTAAATCAATGTAGGGAGGTAAATTTTGAATACCCATCATAGTTTATTACCTAAATCTATTAGGATAAATATTCACGCTTACCTCCATCACATTACCCAATGCATGGGAGAGCTATCTCAGGATAACCCACCCGAGGTTTATCATGGAACCGCCTGTATATGCAACAATTCCCAAGAGCCACAACATATTCATAACATATAAAAAAAATATAAAAGGAAAGATAACATTTCCAAATTTTAATAAAATTATATCATTTAAATATATTGACAAAACCAATCTATTATCAAAACCATTTTCAAAACAAAAAATTCATAGAAGATTATATGGTATTTTATTTCTTTTTAAAATCATTACGGCTTGTTAAGGGAGCCAGAGATCAAATAATAATCACGGCGGTGGAAAAGGTAGTTGTCATTGGATACGTTAAAAAGAAACGTTATCTTTTGTCATTTAGTAAAACACCTGATATAAAAATATTCCCTTTGAATGAAATGAAAATTCATATGTGTTTATACAGCCTATAAAATGACATCATGTATAAAACAAAATATGCCTCAATGAAAGAAGATTGAGATGAAGTCCCTTACCACGTGTCTGACTTTACTATATGTTTATTTAATCCAAATAATAGTAAACTAAAGTTAATTTATAATTGAATAAGAACAATTTTCATGATTATTATTCCTTTTATATCAATTTTTAAATTGCTAAACAATTAGTTATTTATTGGAGTTCATATCGTACATTTTTTCGATGTTCGGAACTTGAGTTAAAAATAAACATGTTATAATTATAAATTGTCCATGTGGTCGAAATTATATTATCAACAGAATTATATATAAGATTTATATATAATATATTTCTTATATATCTAGTTTATATATTTATTTATAATATTTCATATTATTTGGGGATAATAAATGAAATGCACTATTCATGGAGACGGTAAGTTGTACGTACGCCTGAAGGCTACATTCGTTTCTGTTTCATATATGATGGAATAAAAACATAATGATACATAAGAATATTATAATTAAAGTATACTATAATATATACTTTCATTATGTCCATCCTTTATATGTCCCTTATATGGCAGGAATGAGTCATATCACTTTGAGGGGGTGGTAGTCCTCACTTCCTCAAATGAAATTATCGTATTTACCCACTATGAAAACCATAAAGGTATTAAATAAATTAAAAATAAAAATTTATAGAAACAATATAAATATAATATATATCACATATAAATAGAGTTCTATATTAATGGAAACCGTAATAGGTGGCAAGAGAATATTGAACAATCATCTTTTTGTGAGGTAGTAGTTTACTGTCCATAGAAATGGTATGTTCTTTACCCATTAGATGGAGGTGTGTGTAAGTGTTGTTTGAATCCTTATCATAACAAAATCCTTTTTTATTTAGGATACTAGCTTTATTATAAAATAATGTAATAAATAGAGTTTATGGGGATGGAGAAGTAAAAGAAAACAAAATAATTTAAGAGAAATGTTACCTTTAAATCGGGTATCTGCCTTTGGTTTGAACCAAAAAGAATAATTGCCTTAGGCATATGGGAAGGCTTCTTTGAGTAAGAGAGGTATGTAAGAAGCTCAATTGGGTAGATTTTGGATGAGCCAATGGCTTGAGATGTGTGAGTAATGGGTTATAAATGAGGGCTTATTATAAGGGGAAGGAGGGGCTCTTTTGGAATGTTTAATATTTTTATTTTATTATATAATGATTTTTGGTTTATAAATGTCAAAAACTCATTAACATTGGAGATAAGATGACTCATGTTCTAAATGAAATCATTCAATAAGAATTGGACAGGTTCTGGATATTGTTTTAATCATTATAATTATATTTATTTAAATCATTCATTAATGAGGTAAATACTACATCATTATTGTGTCATAACTAATTTTATTTATTTGATGTCTAAAAATTATAAAAATATATCATGATGTAGGAAATATTTTTATATTTAAAATGAATATTTATAGTTAAAGATATAACTTATATAACCTCATGTAAGAATTTATTTACTAAAAGATCTATGTTAAAGTCAATTTTGTCTTTACATTAAAAATCATGTAATTAGCACTTCTTCTTGAGATCGGTGCCGCCCGACGCAGTCACTCGAACCCTAAGGCGATGCCGCCCGACGCGGCCCCTCCTCCCATGGGAGGGGAGGGGTCCCAGCCTTCTGATCTCGCTCCTGATGTTATGATTTTGGGAGATTCTGATTCCCAGCGCTACTCGTCGGATGTGGGGTTTTTTGTTCCTGAAATCCAGGTTGCTCCGAAAGTTCCTGGCTGCATCTCAGGTCAGCCGATAGTTCCGGTTTCGGTTAGAGAATTCACTGATGCGTCGGCACTTCTTTCCTCGGCTCTGATTGTGCGTTTTGCAAGACGACGACCTCTGGTGGAACACTTTTCCAAGGTCGTCAATGAGGATTGGGGCCTGGAACATCGCGCGCAGGTCGGTATTATGGGTCCTCGTCAATTTCTTATTTTGTTTGCTGATGAAGACGACCTGGGAAGGGCTTGGTCGAGAAAGAGGGAAACTTTCTCTGGCCTCCCTTTCCACTTGCTCCGCTGGTCATTTGATGTCCACATGAACCGCGACTCTCCCCTTACGGCGATTTGGATTCAGTTGCCTGGTCTTCCTCTCCCGTTTCAGAATCCTGGGCTGCTGAGATCAATAGGTAACTCCATAGGCCGATTTGTGTGTAGTGATCGTAGAACTGCATCCCTGTCGCATCCCATGACGGCAAGGATTTGTGTTGAAATGGATATTTCAAGAGTTCCACCAGAACTTGTATGGATTGTTGTTGAGGAGGAGTATAGATATGCACAGCCGATTGTGTATGAGTCCTGGACTGCTTTCTGCTCTTATTGCCGCAGACAAGGACATGGTGAACATGGTTGCAGAAGAAAGTCTGCAGGTGGTCGACCCTCTGTGATCACAGATGTGCCCACTGATGTACCCCCGAGGGGTGGTGCAATCTCCACGGATGCTGGACATGGTGGCGCCCAGACCTCCCTTGCAGGTCGACCTCACTCCGATTCGGACCTCCCTAAATCAAGTGAGGCCAGTGTCTCAATAGGGCCAGGGGTGTCTCAGGAGGAGGCTGGTGTGGATAAGGGTAAAGGTAAGGTTCATGTTTCTGAGGATGCTGTAACTGTTTCTCCTTTTGTTTCTGAGAGGTGCAGGAAGGACACTGGTCACTCTAAAGTATTGAACCACAATGCTGCGTTCCAGTTTATGGGTAGGGGTCTTGAGAAGCCACACAATCATGTTGCCAGTTGCTCCATGGAGGCTGGTGCGGGGGACAAACGGTTGGAGAATGGTCTGGTAGTTGCTAGCAGTGCAGAACAGGCTTTGCAGGAGGGGATAGGGGATGAAGAAACCGGTGTTATGCAAGATGACACCTTGGAAATTTCTGCCCATACCATTGTTGGGGAACATGGGGACTTGAGTCAGGCCATATAGGTTGGGGGAGCATCTTCGCCAACTCGAACCCCGGTCAACCTGAGCAACAGATTTTCCAGCCTTGCTGAGATGGGGGAGGAAGAGGAGAATTATGAAGATTCTTTGGAGCTCAGTAAAGGATACTCTGAAGGAGAACAAATTAGGGATAGCAATAGGCGTGTCAGGAGGAGGAGGGGTAAGAGAGACTACTCCTCTCTTCCACCTCCTATGAGGACTCGGTCAACAAAAAGGGCAGTGGCTGGGGAGCTGGACAGCGGTGTCGGCTGCCAACCTATTCCATCTGGCAAGTCTGACACATCCTTGGACTTGATATTGTCCTCGGATGAGAAGGTGAAAGAGCAGGTTCTTTTTCTCAATGCTTCGGAGGAGGATGCAGCCAGGTTGATGGGGCTGACCCTTGACGTGAATCTCAATGACGAGCAATATAAATGGGTTGACAAACAAGATATGATTCTGGTTAGCGGCTTCAACAAGGGGGTGATCAAACTGGAGGAGTATATCCAGGTATGGAACAAGATGACTTCCTCACTTGAAGATCTATTAAGGGAGGATCCACATTACCAGGTATCCATTTTATCTTGGAAGTTATTTAGGGATATGGGTTCTGGAAGAATTAAACTGTTTGTCAATGAATCTGCCATTGCTGTGGATGTGGGTGGGAATGTCGGAGGGCCAGATCGGTTCTGATGGGCTGGAGTACACCCCTTTCCTCTTTGCAGGCCATTCGGGACTTGGTTGTTTTAGAGGTAGGGCTCTGCCCTCGGGAGGGACCATGCTTGCATGGGATCGCCGAGTGGTGCTGCATTGGGGTTGGCGGTTGTTTTCTTTGCTTGGTTAATCTTTTCTGGTCTGTCTGCTCTGTTTTATTTTTGGTGTATGTTGAACTTTACGGTTTCACACTTTTTCCGCAAAAGTGTTTATCTTAATAAAAAAAAAATAAGTTTCAGCTTTACATTAAATTAATTATTATAAAGTGTCATTATCACTCCCATGTGGCTCCTTGGGGACCCACAATCGACCCAAGGATTCCCATGGTCGAACATTTATCAAACGTTTTTATTAGGACATGTGTTAGGGTAATTTAATATTATAATAATAATATTTTGTTACCCTTATTTACCAGATTTACCCTTTAACCATGATAAATAAAAAATTTTCTGAAGTAAATTTTCATAATTTATAAATACAAGTTACCCATTTACACAATTTGGACAACATGATTCAAAATATGCAGTCTATTTTTCCAAATTCAAAACACAGAAGTGGCAAAAATTAATTTAAAATTATTTATCGCTATCAAAACAAAAAACGTATTTTTAAGAAATAATAACTATCAAAATATTGACACTTATTTATGACTAATTTCAAAGTGAAATTACATCCATTGACAAAAATTGGATTAAATTGTAAATAAAAAATCTAATTACAATTTAACACCAATTAAAAATATAATCTATCCTAATAAATAAATTAGATTAAAAGGCAGTTCTGAATTAAAATACAGTATTTTTCACTATTCATTAAAAAATTAATTTTATTAGAAAAATACAAAAAATTTCCAAAAGTAAAAATTCAAGTTCCGAATCTAAATAAGAATTGTACTTTTTCAAATAGAACATATAAATATGAACAAAACTATATTTAAAGAGGGTTCTCAATCAAAATGCGATAAATCATCCTTTTAATGAATTTTAGATTATTCATGCTTTAAATCGAATTATTTCTTATTTTAAGCTTCTAAAATTTATTGGATAAATGAAAAAACAATTGAAAAACATATATATTCATATTTTAGTTAGTTTTTTCTATTCCTATCAATGCAATGACTATGCGTTAACTACCATTTAAAATAATATTATATTATTATTTTTTTGTATGACCCAACGTTGTGTGCAACATAAGATTTAAAATTATCATTATTGCGTATTGGGTATTACATTGAACATAGAATCATTGTTAAATTAAAATTAATATTTAATTCATAAATATTAATAAATATGAAAACGTTACACTCTGTATTTACCGGGGATGTTACATCTAATCAGAAAGAAATCGTATATTAGGGGTGGTGAAAATCAACAATCTGGGCTAAGAATCTCCTTGAACCGTTATTGGGGGAATGGAATCTATATAAGAGCATAAAAAATGACATAATATATTTTTTCTATGTAAGAGATGAATTTGGCTTAATACTGGGGGTTCAGGTATTTTTAAAATATTTTTCGAGGTAATTAAAAACCCATGCATGGTTTCCTATATAGGGGTGCACATTTTTAAAAAATACAGTCCTTAACCATGATCCTCTTCTATAGAGGGGGCATAATACAGTCTGAGAGGGTGAAAATTTTAAAAAACTATTCATTAGATATGAAAATATCCTATCGTTTGGATCACACTGGTAGTTGGTCTGGGCATTAGATATTGGAAAACTGTGTGCCAACCAGGAAAAACCACTCTTCCTTTTAAATTTCATCAATTTATCCCAAAAAACCTAGTTAAATAAAACATAATATACTCAACACAGTGGACAAGAATATGTTAAAACAAGATCGATAAATCTCATGAAAAGGGATTGTTCTTACAATCTCCCCACCTATAAAGGCTTATCCTTGTGTATTACTCATAAGAATCTATATGAATCTAATTCAAAAAGATTAGGACATTGATCCACCATATCCATTTTTATATCCCATGATTATTACCAAACACAACAATGTTTTAAAAATATTTGAACTATCGTTACAACTATTCCCCGTAACACATTCTCACTATAATCCAACACATATATCAGATTGTCCTTAAAGGATAAACTGGTAGGAAGATCAACATCGTCCCCATCAATCACAATAAAAGGGTTTGGGTGATATCTCTAATGTTTTGAAACTTGAAAAATATCATCCATAACATTGTATCTCTATGGAAGAGGCAATCAGTATTTCACTATCCCAATTATCTCCACAACCTCAAACAATCCAGTAGTAATTGATGCCAAAATTCCCCATCATCTTATCATGTGGGGATGAAATATAGGTTTCACCCAAAGGAAAACAAGAAAACCCTCTGAAAACTATGAGGCCCATAAATGGATACTAGTATATGAATTCTTCCTACTCTGAGTTATACCCACACACATTTGAATCAACTAAACCTACTTTGATATCTCATGCCGGAGACTCGGCCCCTATAATTCATACTTACTACATCTAGTGTATAGGTGATCTGGATCACCTACCATAAAGTTCCTCATGTGGTCCTGTCTCTATAGTTTCTTAATACCTCCTCCAATGGCCCGAAGGCCTTTATTTTTCATTGATTTTTGATAATCCACCTTTAGTAATAAATATGGTTATAGTTTCACTCCACAACAGCTAGTTTATTTTCCCTTAACCCACTATGGTATATGACACACACCATTATCATATCATTATGAACATGAATAGAATGTTCCAACATCACATCTATATGTGGGTGGATTTACATACTAAAAAATGTGTACCAAGTGCCTTCTCTAATCCCATCCAAAAAATGTGGAGTATATTTGGTGTTAGGGTCTAAAACTATATTCCATGGCACGCTGTGTAGATATACTATCTCTCAAACGTACAAACCCCACCTTCTCCATAGGGAAAGTCGCATATATCTGTATGAAATGTGATACCATTGTAAGTGGTCCAAAATCACCCAAATAACATCAATCTTATGAGGTTTCTTTGAGAGAACCTCCATAAAGTCAATGGTAGCATCTTCCCACTTCCATTCAAAAATAGAAAATAGATGTATTAAACCAACTGGTCATTGATGCCCATCCTTCACCTGTTGATAGGTGTAACATCATGTCATGAACCCTGATATCATCTCTCTCATGCCACACTAGAAAAATTACTGACATAGGTAATGGTAAATTTTGTAGACACCTTGATTTACCTCTTACATTGAAGCATGAAATTTACGCATCAACTCCTCCCACATTCTTATCGATATGATAAACTGATTTCTGATAGAGATTAATTCATTGTTATATATGGTCCAATCTAAAGGTGAATCTGCACAATCATGAAATTCCATCATTGAAAAATATTGTCGATCCTCATACAAACTATCTCTGATTTGTCAAAAAAGCGTGTCCTCTACTAAAACTAATACCAGATCCATCATATCTTGACTTTTATGAACCACAACATGCATCTCAGCTAGTAAATTTATCATCTTCCACTAAGTAGTATAATTTTGAACATCCTGAGTATAAGTCTTCCTACTAAAGGTGTCAATAATACTATTTTTAGTATTGGTTGTATATTCTAGATCATAGATGTATGATTTCATATACTCAACACATCTCTAGTACTTAATATTCAAATATTACTATGGTGAGATATACATTGAGAGATTATGGTCATTATATACAGTAAAATTCTCACCAAATAGATAATTACACCAGTAGTTCAAAGTATAAACCTCTATATCTTACATGAGGAGATGGATAGTGTATTTTAGATCATGTGGGATCAACTTCTTAGACCCATATTCCCTAACCCAACCTCCCTACTTCAACACTACTCCATGTTCGATCTTAGAATCATTAGCAAATAGCGTATACTATTCAGTTATCTGAGGTAAGATAATTACATGTTTTAATGTCCAGAACATATTAAACTAATGTAAGTCATTATAACTTTGTAATGGCCATTAAAACATTACACCCTTGTTGTTAAAGCTAACTTGTAGTTATTCGAAATGGGGATAGTCTTAAATGAACCTCATATAATATCTAGATAAATCAAAAAATATATTTAAATCAAAATACTTCTTGGGAATGACTAAATTAAAAACATCCTAAACCTTATTTGGGTTTATATACACACATTCCATTGAGATTATGTGGCCCAATATGTGTACCTAATCAATCAAAGACTGAAACTAAGAAATCATGGCTTATAGCCGATCCAATCCTAGTATACTAATGACGATGTCAAGAAGTTGGGCATGATCATCATGAGTCTTGGAGTACACAAAGACATCTTCCCAAAACACAACCACAAAATGATATAGGTATAGGTGAAATATTTTTTTTTATCAAGACCATAAGAACTAATGGAGTTTTATTCTACCAAAAATAAATGATGATAAAATCATAAATTCCATACCTGCTACTAAAATATATCGTCATTGTATTAGTAGGTCAAACTATAAATTGAGTATACCATAACCTCAGGTCAATCATTGGGAAGATAGAATCTCCCTTCAACTGTGAGATCATCAATATGTGGAAGAGGATGTTAGTTCATCACATTCATCAGGTTCAACATCCAATAATAAACACATAATCTTTTAGACCCATTAAACCTATTTGAAAAAAAACTGGAGAACCCCAAGGTGACATATATGGGTTGATAAAACAATTATCCATAAACTTTTCAAGATGAGTCTTAATCTCCTAAATCTCCATCGTTTCCATTCTATAAGGTAGAATATAAATTTATTCTAGTCTGGGAAAGATCTCCATTGAAAATTCCAAAACTCTTTCTGGTAGTATACCTGAGAAGTATTCATGAATAACATCTTGAAACCTATCCAATATGTGTGGAAAGACATTATGATTTATGACCTCATAATACAACAACCAACTAGAATCCAGGTTTGTGAGATCCCCTAGTTTCTAATGAATTATCTTTGAATATCCGGTCTGGGTATCTCACTCCCCTCAGTGAATATAGTTTTCACCGATAGTAGATATAAAATTCAATATATTACTAAATCAATCTATGCGAGTTCAATGTGTAACTTACAAAAACATAAAAATGTTTAGTTCGATGCCTAAAAGTTTATGAATATAAAGTTCCCATAGAAAATGATACTCCCCATTACATAGAGAAAAACCCCTTTCCCAAATACATGTCTCTCGATCATACTCCAAAAGTTGTATCTATCATTAACACCCCTCTCAATAAATCTACCTCCTGGTTCAAACCATTTAATACTTGTGTAAAAATAAATGAATGAGAGGAATGAGTACTATTAATGAAACATTTCTCATATAATCTACAAGAATAATACCTCTTACTATCTTCTATCATAACTATCCACAAGTGTTGGATGAAATGAATGAAACTATCATACACCTCATCCCTATAAGGAATTTCGAGTCCCCAATGATGGACCACAATGTTTATATGGTCAATCTATCCGAAAAGATCCAAATTAATTGCCTCTACCACCACAGATGGTAGACCTCCAACTTCCATAATGTTATGGTCAAGAATATCCCCTTCCTACACACTGTCTCTATATATCTACACTATCACAACCACTATTTCACATGTTTTTGTAGAACCTCTCTAGATGTCCCATCCTTCAGCATCCTCATAACCCTGTTGGATGTTAGGGACACTATCATTTTATGTGTCATGACCAACCACTCTGTTGAAGGATCACATGATTGTGGTCCTCTGCTACTAACCCTTTCCACTAGCTACTTGTCTTTCTATCACCCTGGATACCATTATTTTAGTGATGTTATCCTTTTATAATTTTTACCTTCTTTCCATCATATAGAAACCACATGTATTCCATTAGAATCCTTCCTCAGGTTCACCTCAAATACGAGAGCACAATTAACCACCTTTGAAATCCACTTCAGCATGAAGATATTCACATGTGACTGAATTTCAAATTTAATCCCATCCTAATTTTTTTTGATGTAGCCTCATCTTTTACCAAATATAGAGAAAACGGATGAAAATATGTAAAGTTTATAGAATTTTCCATTAAACACAAACTCTCTAATGTCAACTTAATGAACATAGCATTCCTCCCATTTATCAGTGTATCTGGATAAAAGTGTTATATGAACTTCTATTTAATATCCTTCAGCTATATAATATTCATATTTCCATACTGAGTCTGGATTTCCCACTAACACATAGCTATAAGATGAATCATATGTGAATCTAATTTGACTCCCTCATCAGGAGGAGTCTCCAGGTGGTTAAGTATAGTCCTGATGGACTCAATAGAAAACTCAGCCACCTCAGGTCTATCCTCTCTAGTGAATGTCATATGGCGATGAAACAGGAACTCCCTCATCAAATAAGACATTCTTTTCAGAACACACCCTATTCGATTTCAATGAATCACATGATTCTAGAAACAGTATATTATAAATTTCTTCCAACTTCCCCACCCAGAATTATAAGTACCTCACGTTACACTACTGAAGGATAATTTCTAGACATGTAGTCTTATCTTCCTCTCAACAAACATCATAGTTGATGAATCTATATAAAATTTAAAATACACACGATAGGAAATAGAAAAAAAATAATCTTAATTAATATAAGAGTGATTCAGAACTATCTATAACATGTTGTACCCCCAAACCCTGAAACAAATTCAAAAGCGAGGTGATATAACAACATTTACCCATCCCACATCTAGGTCATTGTTAAAAAGGGTAAACAGATTATCATTTACCATGTTTATCATTTGAATACAATTTATTAAAATATTGTATCCTCTTATAAATTTCAAATTCATTGTAGGCAATCTTTTAAAACACATAATCAAAGAAAATTATTTTAATATTAACAACTTACATAAAACCCATTTTCCACGGCACACCTAAAATGACGATTTCAACAATAATAATAATAATTTCCTAAAATGATGTATAAATTGTCAAATATTAAGACATAATAGGCCATGAATAATATCTAAAAATACCTCGGAATCAATTTTCACATTATACCACAAGTCTATCATCCAAGGTGAAATAACATTAACTATAACAACAAAAATCAATAACAGCAATCCCACATAGGTTACATTGGATTTAACAAATACGTGGGTTAAATAATGCAATGTGAAATCTCATAACCAAGTACGTACATTTGGTAGTCTCTTTTCTACCATTACCAAATAGTAATACAAATGAATATAAGAGAAATATAGGTTGTAATACAACTTTGTAACATCCTAACCTCGGTGCCACACACGGATTCCCCGATCCAATTATCTATGTGACCTCATGAGCCCATCCCCTGATGCAATAGGCTTCCAATTAGTTGTGAGGGTTTAATATCAATAAATGGGAGACTATAACCTCGTCATTAGTGTAATACGGTAGTGGGAAATAAATTATCAATAAAAAAGGTATAACCACAACAATAATAATACCAATAAGATGTCAAAAATAGGAAATAAAATATCGAAACCGAATAGTAGATATACCATTCCAAATTATGTGTCATGTATCAACACACAAAGTAGAAAATGAATAAAGACACTGAGAAATCCAAAGAGGATCCCAAATAATTTATGGTTCCTTTATCCATGATCCATCCTCACTCAACTATCCAACATAAGACCATTAAATTTAACCGATCCTTCAATAATAAAACCTATTCGAGTACCAATTAGGAAGCCTGAGTAGGGTATCAGTATAACTAAGAAGAAAAACACTAATGGAGCCTAAAACAATATGCTTTAAATAACTGTGTTTGCAGTTGTTTGAAGAATAAATGAAATAATTAAAATAAACATTTTACATTTATTCAATTACTCTTTATTTATCCCCATAACTTTCTATTATTCATGAAAACTTCCAATCCTCAGTACTTTTTTTGTCCCAACCCAATGTCTAAACTATACCACATATAAAATTCAAAATTCATTATTACATTTGGGATATCATTATCCATTTCATTTCAATTCATAATATGGAATATTTGAACCATGGTTTAATGCCAACATTTTTGTTCTACTTCACCTATCCGAGGACACTATTAGATTTAGAAGCAGACATCCATGTCTGACACACATTTATCAATCAATTTATCTGAACGGTCTTTGGATGAAATATACCCTGTCCAACACATGTTTATCAACTAATTTATCACTATGGGTTTAGATGTAGTAGAATGTGTCCCACACATGTTAATCAACCCATTTATCATTATAGTCATTAGAAACACCATACTGTTCCCCACACACAATATCACAGTGACACATATATTACATTTATCATATCTATCATGGTTAATCACCATTATCTTTTTTATCACATTTAAAAATAAAATCATCAATTAATTAATTCAAAAAATAATTTTTCCACTTCAATAAATTTCCAAAACACAATAATCACTATGAATTATTTCAATAATAAATTAATATAATTCAAAAATATTAATAACCCAGTAATTAAATTCATAACTAATTTTTACACTAAATTTCAAAATCCTGATATTTCCTTAATTAATTATTCAATCAATTAACCATGTAATTTTAATAATCTAAATATCATTTAATAAATAAAAAATTAATATATCAAATCGACTTCACAATAATAACATCCCATTAATTAATTCAACACTTAATTAATCGAATATGTTTCATAATATAAATATCCGATTATTTAATCAATAAATTAATTAATATAATTTCAGAATACTTTGATTAATTAATTCGAAAAATCAATTAATTCAATTCAATAAATTATAATTATAAATATTTTTAAATTATACCATTATATAAATGTAATTGAAACCAAGACTTCATGATATGAAAAATAGACCACTTACCAAAATTTGTTGACGGGGGATCGCCCAATAGAAATCCCAATTTCTAAATGGATAGGTCGAAACAACAATAAAGAAAATGAATTTTTATGAAACTATGATTTATGATTAAATAAATTAATATGTAAAAAATTATATTTATAGATATTATTAAAAAAGTGGATAAACATCACTCTTTTATCACGGATGAGGAGTGTGATAGATAAATAGAGGGATCTAATTAGGGATAAACTACATGCCCGAGGTTGTTCCGATCTTCAATCCATGCGTCAAATAACTATGAAAAGATCTCATATGGACTTGGTGTATGAATGGGAGCCTTAAAAAATATGGAATTCAATTAGGTCTGATTTAGTGCTTATTTTAGGTTAATATCGGTGGTTTATGAATTTTAAATATAATTTTTAGTGTAATTAAAAACCCAAGCACCTTTACCTAGGTAGGGGAACACAGTTCACCATACCATGTTCCATAACCATGAGTCACTTATAGGGGGATTCATGGTTTCTACTAATATATCAAAAGTTGTGGAAACCCATATTTCAGCCATGTGAATCCCCATTTTTTGGTTGGGACTGTTAGCTGGGCCGGGTCGATAGGTTGATGAAACTGTGGGCAAAAAATTCATAACCTCACCTCCTTCCAAATGTCCCAAATGATTTTCCCAAAAACACCCAATATAACACCCACTTTTTTTACTCAAAATTAGGAAAATAATACATGAAAATAGGATCAACACATCTCAGGAAAAGGATAGGGTTTCCCATCATCAAATCATAAAATTATTCTAAAATATTTCCAAATGGTATGTAATGAGCATTTACATCAACAAATTAATATCCCCAGAGACTGTTTGTAGGTGTTAATTCTTAATAACATTCATCAGGAATAAGTGAAAATCAATTTATTACATTTTCCTCCCCTTTTTCAGTTTTTAACCCTTGGTGAATCCATCCTGTAATGGCATCCATTTTCTAATATAAATACAACGATCCATTTTATAGTTAATGACACATACTCTATGTTACTAAAATTTATAATAATCATATACCTATAATTATAACTATGTTCAATATTTGTATTAATTACATTAATCTATAATATAATAAATCTAGTTCCAAATTTTTATACTAAAATTTTTCTAATACCAACTGTAAAAACCTCGACCTTAGTTTCCTAGATTTAGTGGTCACAGAATTACATTATCACTAGATACACATGTCAATGACCCCGTACCCAAGTGGTCAGGGCTCCGGCTTGGCATCCAAGAGAACCAGGTTCAAAATTGGGTGGAGGAAAATTTATGGGTACTGTTGCAGCACTGTAGCAGGTACTGTTTTGTACTGTACCAGCCAGAAATATTCACCCGATTTGGGCTTTCGGGCCACCAGTTTGGGCCTACAGGTCATAAGGGCCTTTGGGAAATCAATGGCCTTAGGTCCATAGGGACTTCAGACCATATGGACCATGGTTTAGTTTAGTTCACATAGATCAGACCCTATAAGGAGATTAAAGCAACAAGAGTAGCAGTCACCAGAAGTAGAGCTAACCGAATTGGAAGAATGAGAGGGTATGGAAACCACCATCAGGACTAGGCATAGTGAAACATTTTACGAGGAATAGGAATCTAATTATAAATGAAATGTGGGTAGCTAGGCGATCAATGATGAAGAATCTTGGTAGGGGGAATTCTAGTGGGTTGGGCCTACGAGTGATGTATAGGGCATGGTATGCACCTTGGACAAAGGGTGATGTATTGTAGCCCAGGTAGGGCCTTGTTCCTTGGTCCTATAGGTCATGTTTGTGTTCCCCTTCATACCTTCAAAATGGGGATTAACCATAATAAAATAAAAAAGGACTTCGGTCAATTCCGACAGACTAGATACACATGATCAAAATATTAACAGATGATTTGCTTAGTATTCATGGAAAATTAGATAAATTTTTAAATATATCTTTATATTTGAAAAAAAAATAAAACCCATCATTTTATTTGAGAACATTAAAGTAACCTCTATCATATCCTTGAAAATCAATCAAAGTACGATACATGGGATCATTGGGAATGAACAAAAAATAAAATATTGATATCAAAATATTATTAGGGGAATATTTATAATGAGATTAATCATAGAAGAAATAGATCCTAAAAACTATTTCAGGAATAAATTATTATTAAATATTTTTATATAAATGATCATTGGAGCTTGAAATTTATCCCTAGAAAAAAATCTATATGAATAATCACATGGACATCTATAGATGATATCATAATTATTTAATGCACAATTTTTGAAATCAAAAACACATATTTTAGGCCTCATTACATGAAATAATATATTAATGTTTAGTGAATATTCAAAATACAAAATAATTTTCCTCTCATGGGACCTACCTATGAATTAAGGAAAAATGTAATTCTATTCCCCACCCATAACATAATATGTATAATATATTCATCATATGAATAAAACAATAATACTTATACATCATTATATAAAAATAAATAACTATAAATATTTGATGATATACAACATACAATATCAATACATTCCCAAATAAAAATGATCATTATCCATTAGAAGGTATATGAAGGATTTAACATTAAATTATACACTTAGTAAAGAATAATATTAATCAAATGATATTTATTGAGATGAAAACAAATTGTCAAGATAATAGAAACAATTGACAATGAAAATAAAATATTTATTTAAAAATCACTAATATGAAATTGAAATGGTTCCCCAAAATTAGTAAAAATAGTTATTTATAAACAACCTTATAAAATGTTCATATAATCATAGATTCTAAGGGTAGTCATTCTGAATGAAAAATCTATTTTTGCGGAGCACAATGTTCACAATTTCCATTATAAGTTACTCAATCGAAAAGGATAAAGAATTTTTTTAAGCAAAATAGAATGACAAATGGGAAAAATGATTTCAATATATTATTTTGAAGGAGTATGAAACATTTTTAAAAATTTTTAATGTGTATATTTAAATGGATGAAAATTATTAAAGAGTAAAAAGAAAAACAAAGTCTGCTTTTCATAAAAACTATTTCTTATTTATGAGTACCTAGAGAGTGGAAAATTAGTGGAAAACATTTAATTTCTGGAAATACCTATTAAACAAGTAAATATATTAGTTCTAAGAAACAAATGTCCTTAAATTCCCCCAATGTAAACATAAAAATACAGTGTCCTAAATAAGGACGCGATTACAATATAAACCCTTAACTCTAGCATTCCTTACCTCATAAGTAATTTTAACTTCTTTATGATAAATTTTAATGTATAACAATTTAATACTAGAACCATATAAAAACATATAATATCCTATATTAACCAATTATATCCATTTGATACCCATTTAATAATAACTGTTTATTATAATAATTATTTCTGAGTATTAACTATTTGAATATTAATATATGTTTTGATTGTGCAACTTCCTGTATGAAATATTAATCAAAATTCAACCATATGAATAATATTAATCATAACATAAATATAATATATATTCATTATATATATTTTTTTAATCTCCATGGAGAGGAAGACCTAAAAAAGTAACAGAATACATCGTGGAAGTGGTAGTCCGCACATACACACGAGTGACATAATGTTTTTTCTATGGGGAAAAGGGAAATAGAGTACAAGATATCATGTATTTGGAGAAAAATAACTATTTCATAAATATCATATAAAATAAAAATTTTTGTATTTATAATCATCATGGTAAATTAGATATGGAAAATGAATTAAATTGTTATATGGAGATGGTAGGTTATAAGTATGAACATGCGATGATTTCATTTCCCACAAGATGGAAAAGAGATGGGTAAGAGTATTTACATTATAATAATATCATATCATTTTACGGTATATAATTATGTTCCTATATGATCTTGTTTATAGATGATTTTAATGAGGTTGAGGAGGAAATAAAATGAAATCACTCGGTTAAGATTTATACAATTTTTTTAAAGACATCATTATATTATATTTTCAGCATTATAGGATAGTACATTGATGATACAAAATCATCTATGTAATTGGGATTTTTTGTAATAGTATTTGGGTAGGTATTGGCTGTGAATAGTTCCTAAAGAGGTGTGAATATGAGAATTTAAGTGTTTTCCAATTATATGTTAAGAAAAGGACACACATAGAATTAGATAACATATTTTAATAATATAATGTATTTTTTTAAATAAACTGAATACAAATTGTCATATAGTAAAATATGATAATTTCAATTCCAAAATTAAACCATCAAATGATGTTTATTCATGATTAAGTGGAATTTTAGAATTATTTATTAGTTTATCCTCCAATAAACTTGTTTGATCCATAACCATGGTAATAAATTCCTAATGTTATTATGTTCCATCGTGAAAAAAATAAGTTAAAAATATCAAATAATATAAATTAT
This sequence comes from Viscum album, assembly GCA_963277665.1. Lineage (NCBI taxonomy): Eukaryota > Viridiplantae > Streptophyta > Magnoliopsida > Santalales > Viscaceae > Viscum > Viscum album. The sequence goes on along the minus strand of OY728119.1, from coordinate 1,002,172,672 downwards.
TATGATTCAAAATATTAAATTTGAATTAATATATTTTAATTGTATAATTGGTGGAAAATAATATTAATAATCGTGTACAAAATTCAATGGAAACTGTTTTTTAAAAAAATTTGTTTTAGAATAAAAATGATATTAGAATAATCATTCTTTCATTGAATAAAATGTAATTTACTATGTTATGTTAAATAAAAGGACCTTTATTTTTCTTTTAAACTGAATCAAAATATAATGGAACCATTTGAATACATGACAAATAGAAAGGAGTGAAAACTGGACTTTATGAGGAAAAAAACATTACTTATATTTATAAAATGTTAAAGATATATTAATTATATTAACATTATATTTTTATATATATTTTATTACTTCTTAAATAAGTATTTTTTTATAGAAAAAATCTTTTTTGTTCTTTCATATCATACTTATATAATTTTAATGGCATAAAATTGAATGTTTTTGTAAATTTTTTATTTTTCACAATCAACTAAAAATTAAATATTTATGAAAAATCACCAAAAATCAATCGAAGATAGTTTTGATAAGTTGAATTAAAAAATAGATTTATTTGAGATTTAATTTATAAAAATTGGAATGCATGGATGTGAGGAAATTCTTTAGTAATGATATGTTCATTGAGTAATTATTTATCTATAAAAAATAGAATAATAAAATTAATCTCAAGTGTTACATAAATATTTTGTTAATAGTGTTTCTATGAAGGTGTTTTATGATGATAGATGTTATATTTTTTTAATAAAAATATTATTTTTGATAAAACAAATATGAATTCATGAGAGGTTGGGGAGGCGAATTGTGTCCTTTTTAAAACACTTGGATAAATTATAAATGGAAACTCTTTGTGATGAGACTCAAAATACATTTCATCAAACAAATTGACTGTTATGATAATAATGAAAAATAATACATCAATTTTTTAGTGACACGGGAAACAATTATATCATTTTCCACATTACGAATTCATTATTTGTGATATTGGTTACTTTCAATAATAATGTTATTTACCAAAGAAATCTATAAATGAGTGATGTTTTTTGAAACCTTAAAAAATCCATATTCTTTTATAGGTAATCATGAAGTACAAAACATATTATGAGACTTTAAACTCTACCATGATTAAGTATGATTATCCGCCACATGAAATGAGTATTATAAAATGTATATGTTTAAGAAACTTCAATAATAATTCATAGAAGTAACTGAAAGATTATGGTTTCTCTTGAAGGGATACTACTATCTTCTAGTAATTGTAGATCTGAAGAGATATTCATTGTAAAAAATATTCATAGAGTTATATTAACAAAATAATAATTGTTCATAGAGGCTAGATATACACACAATATAAAATTATAAAAATCATGTCTCCAAAGTGTATCCAATATTTATTCAATGAATGATGTTACATAATTAATAGGATATCAAATCAGTTTCAATGGATAAAAAAGTTATACTTTAAAAAAAATACAAATTTTATGAAAAATTGCGTATGATCATTGACCATAAATCAAGTAGAAAAAAGATGATCATTCTAATTAACTATGGAATTTCAATATAAAATCACAGATCACTTCTTAAAAAATATCACATCTTCTAAAAAAATATTTTTTTATATTAAATAACGACACAATTTTTCTATTTGGAAAAATTGTACAGAAATTTCATTTGACAAATCACTATATTCAAAATAATCATCACATTAAAAATTTTAATATAAATTTTCAAGGAAAACCGTAATTTCCCTTAGAAATATGAGTGATTTAATCCATTGTTGGTGACCATTGAAATAAGAATTCGTATATATTTTAAAAAGACACTTATTCTAGAAGTACATTCAAAAAATGTCTAAAAATATCTTGAAATTAAATTCCATAGATGACTACTTCAAACGTAGTGATTGTTTTGAAAATGGTATCTGCAAATGTATGGTTTACCTAGTGGTTTTGATTTTAAAAAATGGGATAAATAAATATATGTTAAATATATGGTATTAGGGTTCTTCAAAATATTTTGTTTCGTAATCCTAATGTTTTCCATAGACATAGTTTTCAAATATAGCATTCCATATTGAATTTTGGGTTCCCAAATATAAAATTCCACATAACTTTACTATAAAGAACATTGAATGAAGACTTCATATATATGTACATAATTTTAAAAAAAACATAAACCCCATGGATTCAATAATTTTTTAGAGAATAAAATAATTATAATCCTGAATTTCACTTTAACCAACTTTATTAGTATAATATAAGATGTTTTTTTTGAGAGTCAAAATCAATGATAAAAAAATAAAATTAGTAGATCATTATCTATATTCCAAAAAATCAACACATTGGTTATAAAACTAACCACATAAATATAGACCCAAAATCACTTGTTTTAATTAATTAATAAAATATAGGTTTACTAAATCAAATTGATTAATATGTAGTAAATAAAATAGTTTTTTAAAATCAAATAGAAGAATATTTAGTTTAACAAAATATTTCCCATAATCATAAAAAAATTTATTTTAATTATAATTTAATAATAATGGTGTGTTTATCAAAATTTCACCCCAAAAAAAGAATAATAGTTAATATAAATGATCTTCTTATCCAATTTTCTTCGAGAGTTTTTATGATACTAAAAATAAATTAGATAGATAGATTAATTTTTTTTATTTCATATAATCAATTATTAATTTTTTGGTTTATCCATGATTGAATAGATTATGAACATTAATAGGCTCTAAAACATAAAAATATAGTAAAAAACCAATCAAATAAAGAGATATCAAATAACAGAATATATATAATTGAATTTATTTCAATTATATAATGAGGTTAAAAAAAATTTATCCATAGGGGAATCAATAAGCTATTGGGTAGAATGAGGATATAGTTGAGGTTATACTAATTTTTAAGAATCAATGTTCAAGAAATATATGACTATTGGATGAACTTCATTATAATCCAAAACCAAGAAATAAATGTTTATATTCCTTGACCCTAACCATTTCATAATGAATAGCTTTGATTCTTGACATATTTTTATCGCATACAATAGATTTAATTTTAGAAAGGCCTTAATTATTTCCTCTAACATAACATTATTTTTCATCCTATCACCCATATAATTTACAAATCATTGACATCAAGCTCAGAAAAAGATAAAATTAAAAATATCTGTAGCTGATTATCAAAAAGATTGGGAAAAGGAATATTGTCACTCTATGAACACTTTATTATATCATTAACAGCTGATATAACAATAATAAGATACTCCAATATTCCGGTAAAATCCAAAGAATCATCCCCACTATAAGTACAATATATCCATTGGATTGAAATGAATCAGGCCAAAAAAATTGTATTCTAAAAATCAACTTTAGATATCTAAAGATATTTTTTAAAATAGATTCAATTGTGATAATTCCATGTTAACCAACTCATTCCATCTTGAAAAAATTATAATATCTACTTAAAATTATAATTTTAATCAAAATTTAATGATGTTTCTAAAGATATTATAATTTTACTAAAGGAATTGATGAAATTATCAAATCATTAATAGTCCTTTCTGAATCCAAAAGTTCACCCTCCCATATAATAGGTTCATATTTAGTTTCATTAAACTTATGAACCATGTTCATTAAAAATTTGTGTGTCTTTTTTAAAAATAATAATCATAATATGATATATTATAATTACGTTGGAAAAAACTCTGCCCAAATTCATTTAATTGAAGTGATTTATTTCAGAATCTTCACTAGATGGAGAGGGGAGATCTCTAATATCTTCAACGTATTCACCATCTCAAACATCAATATATATTCCAATTATTCAACAAGTAACACTATAAAATTACAAACCATATTAGATAAATCAACTAAAGGGGTACTAACATATGCATTATAATGATCTCTCAAAGAATGAATATTTTTAGATCATTTAGAACCTGAAGAATATGAAGTTTCATGATCCTGTTTATCCTCACCTTGAACAATGACCATTACTCTCTCTTTAGTAACTTTGGAAACATGAACATTTGTTCATACAATGTTTTCTTCAACTATTTATTTATAATGATATCAATCCATGATTTATTCCTCAATGATAAATAGTTTATTCACCACTTCTATTATATAGGCCACAACATAATCAACAATTTCATCCCTCCTTAAACTTTGAATAGAAACAACTATACTAAATTGACCAAATATTATTTAAAAGATCATAGAAAATAAATTACACCCCATATCACATTAGACATATTCTCTTACATGATTTTACTTTAAATTGTTATTATTATATTATTTATTTCACCATTATAAAAATATCTCAAATTTCCATCCATTTGATCTCCTCCCGCTCCTCCCCAATTTCTTCTCCCCCATGTCTTTTATAAAAAATTTACAGTATAATTATTTTATCCTCCTACATTACAACAGTTAAATGATCTTAGTCGTTATCAACAATAAAAATAAACATGAATTTGGTTATGCACAATAAATATCCAAAAATTATGATTGTACTATCTAAGATAATATTGTTGTGGTCACAATTAATTCTATTCAAGATGTTACAAATCATTACCTTTTTTACAGAAAAATAGAATATAATGTTCCATAAGGGTATAAGGAAATCCTCATATCTCTCTGAATACAATGATTCTAGTACCTCACCTTAAATCATATAAAATTTTATTTGATGTTTCTCAAAATGAAAAACAATATTGACATATCTTTATTTTTTTCTATATATCTGAAGTTCCCAGATCAGTGTGAATCACTGAGAGGGGGAGGGGGTGAATCAGTGATCCCTTAAAACTTTTTACTAATTGATTCCTTATCAATTAAACCTCTATGGCTGGTTAAAGCCTCGATCCACTCTTCTTGTATCTCTCACCTTTCCACGAATGATGCAGTAAATGAAAAGGCACAGGACACAAGGATTTACAAGGTTCGGCACCAAAGGCCTACATCCTTGCCATGCTCTCCCAGCTTGGATTCTCCCATTATAATCTGTTAGTATTACAATGGTCGATACAGAGTCCCACTGTATCTCTCCTGAGTCCCACAAGAGGGTCTTTATACTACGTCCCACAGTGTTACCAGAGTCCCACTGGCCTGCTCCAGAATCCCACTGAAGACTTCTTCTCCCTGAGTCCCACAGGGTCTTCTCTTGGCTGCTCAAGTCGCACGAGTAGCTCTTCTCCTCTTTAACTTCTTCAAGTAACTTCAGCAGCCTGGGATAAAGGCTGCTGGCCTTGCTCTGTACCTCTGCTCACTTGTGGTGAACAGGTCTTCTCGTCTTGCTCGGGCTTTATCACCTTCTTCTAAGGATGACCCGGCCACTCTCTTCAAGAATCTTCAACAACCTCTGGTAAGGTCTGTTGGTCTTTCTCAGCACTTCTGATCACTTCAGTTGATCAGGCTCTTCTCAATTACTGAATACTCAGACAACTGATATCTTTAACTTCAGTCTGGTCCAGTCTCACTCACTTCAACTTCATGCACTGAGTTCATGGCAGCTCTTCATCCTCATGCACTGATAGCATGGCCTTCTCAATTCTTCAAGAACCTCCTGGTCTTGGACAACTCAAATGCACACCACTGATTTGGCTCTGTTCACGTGTGCACATGCATGCATGCATGCATGCACTTCTCTTTCTTTTCTCTTGGTTCAATAGACCCTCAAAGGGTGTAGTCAATTATGGCACACACCTTCTTCTCAATCTTCACACACTGAATTCTATTTGTTTACACACTTAAAAGTGTGTTGTACTTTGTGTGGGTCTTCTCCTCTTCTTCTAAGTGAGAACACACTTCTTGTGCACACACTAGGTTCGGCCACTTTGTTGTTTTGCACACACAACTTGTTCTTTGATTTGCACACACACAATGAGTGTATATTTGGCCTCCACTCTTTTTGCACACCCCCAAGCTATGCCTCGGCCTTCATTTCAAATGCACACACACACAATGTGTGGTGGTCTTCACTCTTCAAGAATGCACACACAAATGCACTAAGGCCTCGTGTCTTCTTCGGTGCACACCCACTACCTTCTTCTTGTATTTGCACACACAACCCGAGTGTCTTCAAACAGAGGCGCGCAAGGGTCACTTGGATCCAAGGCTGGTCGGGCGCGCAAGTTCCTCCTACCGCGGGGTGCGCAAGTGCAACACCCGCGGGGTCTTCCTCCTGCCACACAAGGGTGAGGGCAGAGAGGGAACAAGCCTCGGGCTCGCAAGGTGTTGCGGCCACGAGGTCTTCCTACCGCACAAAGGATTAGCGCGCAGGGTCCCCTTCTTCTAGTCGCGCAAAGGTGTTGCGTGCAAGGGACTCCAGCCGCACAAGTAAACTTGCGCGGGGCTTCTTCTTCGCGAGGCAGAGGGATCTCACGGATCAACAGATCTTCAACAAAAACATCAGCAAGAAAAAACAAGAGTTCAACCTCTCTTTTTATAGGCAGTAGAAGCCTCTGTAATCCGCCTGAGATATCTTTCGAAACCCCGAAGATTTCGGTTCTTTAAAATATTTCCGAATCTTGATTTTACTCTCTGTTTCACGCGGGCTCATTTATTTTTCATTTCCTCTACATGCATGCGACATAGAACGCATGCATGGCCTTCGGTTAAGGATAATCCATGAAAACCATAAACCACACAAGGCCTCGCACCTTCGGTTTGCTTCGGCCTTCTTCGAAATTTTCCATACGTTGCATGCATGTATATTTTTAAGCATGAATGTGATCAGTAGGCTCAGACGATCACAAAGGACACTTCGGCTCGATTTATGATGGACGGGATCTCAAAATCCATCATCGGGAAGCCACTGGTTCAGCGGGGGACGCCGGGTGGCACGGGGTGTCCTCGGATCAAGCTCGAGGAAGGAGATGCCTCGGAGCCGTCGGATGCGGCATTTGAAATACATCGGACGGCCGCGATCAGAAGGTCTCGCGCGGGATGCGATGAGCGGCTGTGATCAGTCGCGCGATTGGATGGGCGGCCAGGATCTCTTCCGCGGGAAAATCCCGCGTCCCACATCGAAACGAAGCGCGGTTTTTCCGCGGCTTATCAAAGATGCGCTCCCTTCCACCGCTCAATTGAAATTCCCTCCTCAAGGTGCCGCCTCGCACCGTGTTCTTCCTGCGGGCGCGCTCTGCGCCCACTCTCTGCTCCCTGCGGGCGCGCTACTGGCGCCCCCTATGCTTCCTCGGGTGCGCGGGCTTCACCACCGCGTGCCCTCGGGGGCTTATACACGGACCCCTGCCGCGCTCCTCCGGGCGTGCCCCAGGCGCCCATGCGGTGTCCTACGGGTGCGCCCCAGCCTCAAGGATGCTGCCCTGGCCTTTGAGGGTTCCCCATGGGCGTGTTGACCTTGAGTCCCACAAGTGCCTTGGGTGATGACCCTCGGCTGGCCTCCTTGGTGGCCTTATTTTTTGCTAAGTATAGGTAAAGACTTTGTATAAAAACAAAGTATCCCCATATGCCAAATGCCACTTGAAGCCTTCTACCTCATTTTTTCTCATCTTCTTCTTAAGAATTCCATTACTTCTCCTCATATGATCTTCACTTAGGATATGGAATTCAAAAGGTTTCTTCTTAATCTTCTTCATCTCCTCTTCCATATGTGTTCAATACTTAGGAGGGACTTCTTCAACTGAATCTCATAAATCACACATGTTCTTCAACATTCTTCATTGATCTAATCAGAGATCAATTGGATATTCTTCTGATTCACATGCACTAAGAGTTAGTACATGGACTTCTTTAATCCACATCATCCACTTAGAAGTTGTGGATGGATCTCTTGCTTCTCCTCATGCATTGTCAATACAATACATGGTCTTCTATCATTGTTGTGACTTTGTATCATCAGGATACAAGTTCTATGAACTTAAAGATCAGATCAACAATCGTCAGATGTACATGGAGAATGTTTCAACCACAATTTCCAATACCACTTAGTGAATCTCATATGTGACATGCATCTTAGTACCATGGTCATTCTCTTTCACCACCAACACCATCACAACCTTTGTCATTCACATCTTGTCATTCCCTGACATCCATTCATTCCATGACAACTTCATTCCTCATTGACAACAAATGCAACACAATGAACTTCAATCTCCCCCTTTGTATTTGTTGTCAATACACTTCTTCAGCACATATGAATGGGTCAATATGTGTGACAATATTTTCTCCCCCTTATTGGAAATAAAATTCCAAGGTGTGGTGTGGTTCTCTTTCAAAAATCTCTTCCTCCCTTTGAAAAGTATTTTCTTGAAAAACACTGAGAGAGGGATGATGTCACATGTTCTCTTTAGCAAAGAACCTTTAGTAAATCAACTCTAAGTCTACTTGGGCTATCACGGTGTAGAAAACAAGAGTGATGTAACCAAGGTACTCAATTCTGTCCAACATTCACTGTACATGTGAGATCATGCTTCAGGGGTTTGAAATTTTTCAGATATATCAATGAATTGCTGAATCCTGCACATACTTCACAAAACACATTATAATGTTCAGGTGCAAAGATAAAGCTCCCCCTTTCATCTACTTTCTCAAGATGATATTAATTTTAGAACATCATCTTCTCCAGATTGGCTCCCCCTCAAGGGGTGCACTCCATTCTGTCCAAACCATCCTCCAGTTGAGAATGATCATCATCTTCAATTCCCTGCAATGTTAGCACATGTAAATACCAATAGTATAAGGGAATAAGATGGAACCTCCTTGGTTCATCAATGTGAACAACAAGGTTGAGAATATTCTCTCAACCGAGACGTCCAATTTTCACCATTCTTCACACTTGCACATCTGATCTTCAATGATGATTGTGCTGGTATGGATCTCAATACATCTTCATGTGAAATCTTCTTCTTCCCTTTTGCCTTAGCAATTTGCCAGAACTTCATCTTCAGCTCTTTGCAGATCTTTGGCAAGTTGCAACTGATTTGGCCATATGACTAACGAGTCATTTGGAAGTGTGGCCTCAGTTCTGGAAGTTCCACATGGTTCTTTTGATGCTGTCAAGATACTTCTCTTAGGCAACTTGTTTTCAATCAATCCATTCTGCTTCTTTTGGATTGATTGTATTTTTGATTCCAGTCTACTTCTATTTAATTTCATGGCTTCTTTACAAAGATCCATGATGTGTCCTTTCTTTCCAGAGTAGACGCATGTTTTCTTGGCGGTCCTTCTGGATGCATCACCCTTCTTGGATTTAGACTACAAGGACTTCTTTTCCTTTTTCAAAACCTTCTTGGGAGCATCTTCAACTTCTTTCTTGCTTCCCAAGGATTCTTTCTGAGCCAGGTTCTGTGATCTTTTCTTCTTTTGATCTCTGGATACAGTTGGAGATTGACATGTATCTCTTTGAACACTTTTGCAATCATCCCAGATGTTGTCAAGTAATCCAAATCTATTTGCAGTAAACAGATGTCTATGGACCTGTGGATGCTTCTTATTTTCTTCTGGCTTGCTCCCCCTTGGCATGGGCTTCCTTTGTTCTTTTACATTCAGTGGATTGTACCAACAATCCTTTGCACAGTGCCCATACTTATTACAACAACAACACTGACCCACAAATCTTGACCTCTTCAGTCCTTCTGATTGTTGGGTACTTTTCTTGACTTGCTGTGTTGTTTCAGGAGAGCATTCTTTATTCACTGTCTTCATCCATACTTGTTTGGATTCATTCTTCCATCCTGCACTCTTAGTAGAAACACTTTTAGAAGCATGAGTACAAGATGGTATGGATGGTACCTTCTTTTTAGAAGTTTTTTCACTTTCACTAGAGGATGTCTTTCTTTTAGAATCATCCTTCTCAATGCATAATTGTGTAGCAAAATTTCTTCATATAGCTGACTGGGAGGATTCAGCTTTGGGTGATTGCAGATTTGTCAATATCACCTCTAGTTCTAAGCACTTCATGTTAAGGGGGTTCTTCTCATCCTCAACAGCTCTTAGCTTTCCTTCCCAACTTTCTTTCAGCTAATTCATCTGGTCATCATGCACTGTCTTCAATTCAAGCAATGAATTGTCAAGCTACTTTACCCTTTTTGCTTTGTCTTCAAGTTGAGAATCTTTGACAACCATTGAAACTCTGTGTCTCTTTTCCAGTGCATGGAAAACATCTTTGATCATTATTAAAAATATTTCTTTCTCAGAAGAGCTCCTTTGCAATTCTTCACAGGTATCTTCATATCTTTCACTGCAAAGGGAAACAGTTTCATCTTTGGCATTCACCAGCCTTCTGAGAGTGTCGGTTATGCCAACCCTTTCAGCCAATTGTTCTTCCATTGCATTGGCTTCTTCTTCTAACTGTGATTTTTCTTCTCGAAGATCATGGATTCCTGTAGCTATACACTTTTCCACTTCCATGGGGACAATCTTCTGAAGATATTTGATTGTACTTTGAAGATCTTTCATTGTTCCAACTTCATCACAGCTAGGACAGGCTTCACCAGAAGAGTGATAAAAGGAATTGTCAGGTGTTTCTCTATCAGCAACAATCTTCTTCTTCATCTTCTTGGCCTGTTTCTTCATCCTGTTTTTCTGAGTCTTGGTAGATATCTCCATTTGAGGCTGTTCTTTCATTTCCTCAAATCTGCACTTCATAAATACTCCCTTGGATCTTTTAGAGGGAACCTCCCCTCTGATACCAATTGAAGTGCCCAGATCAGTGTGAATCACTGAGAGGGGGAGGGGGTGAATCAGTGATCCCTTAAAACTTTTTACTAATTGATTCCTTATCAATTAAACCTCTATGGCTGGTTAAAGCCTCGATCCACTCTTCTTGTATCTCTCACCTTTCCACGAATGATGCAGTAAATGAAAAGGCACATAACACAAGGATTTACAAGGTTCGGCACCAAATGCCTACATCCTTGCCATGCTCTCCCAGCATGGATTCTCCCATTATAATCTGTTAGTATTACAATGGTCGATACAGAGTCCCACTGTATCTCTCCTGAGTCCCACAGGAGGGTCTTTATACTGCGTCCCACAGTGTTACCAGAGTCCCACTGGCCTGCTCCAGAATCCCACTGAAGACTTCTTCTCCCTGAGTCCCATAGGGTCTTCTCTTGGATGCTCGAGTCGCACGAGTAGCTCTTCTCCTCTTTAACTTCTTCAAGTAACTTCAGCAGCCTGGGATAAAGGATGCTGGCCTTGCTCTGTACCTCTGCTCACTTGTGGTGAACAGGTCTTCTCGTCTTGCTCGGGCTTTATCACCTTCTTATAAGGATGACCCGACCTCTCTCTTCAAGAATATTCAACAGCCTCTGGTAAGGTCTGTTGGTCTTTCTCAGCACTTCTGATCACTTCAGTTGATCAGGCTCTTATCAATTACTGAATACTCAGACAACTGATATCTTTAACTTCAGTCTGGTCCAGTCTCACTCACTTCTACTTCATGCACTGAGTGCATGGCAGCTCTTCATCCTCATGCACTGATAGCATGGCCTTCTCAATTCTTCAAGAACCTCCTGGTCTTGGACAACTCAAATGCACACCACTGATTTGGCTCTGTTCACGTGTGCACGTGCATGCATGCATGCATGAACTTCTCTTTCTTTTCTCTTGGTGCAATAGACCCTCAAAGGGTGTAGTCAATTATAGCACACACCTTCTTCACAATCCTCACACACTTAATTCTATTTTTTTACACACTTAAAAGTGTGTTGTACTTTGTGTGGGTATTCTCCTCTTCTTCTAAGTGAGAACACACTTCTTGTGCACACACTAGGTTCGTCCACTTTGTTGTTTTGCACACACAACTTGTTCTTTGATTTGCACACACACAATGAGTGTATATTTGGCCTCCACTCTTTTTGCACACCCCAAGCTATGCCTCGGCCTTCCTTTCAAATGCACACACACACACACAAAGTGTGGTGGTCTTCAATCTTCAAGAATGCACACACAAATGCACTAAGTCCTCGGGTCTTCTTAGGTGCACACCCACTACCTTCTTCTTGTATTTGCACACACAACCCGAGTGTCTTCAAACAGAGGCGCGCAAGGGTCACTTGGATCCAAGGCTAGTCGGGCGCGCAAGTTCCTCATACCGCGGGGCGCGCAAGTGCAACACCCGCGGGGTCTTCCTCCTGCCGCACAAGGGTGCGGGCAGAGAGGGAACAAGCCTCGGGCTCGCAAGGTGTTGCGGCCACGAGGTCTTCCTCCCGCACAACGGATTAGCGCGCAGGGTCCCCTTCTTCTTATTGCGCAAAGGTGTTGCGTGCAAGGGACTCCAGCCGCACAAGTAAACTTGCGCGGGGCTTCTTCTTCGCGAGGCAGAGGTCTCTCACGGATCAACAGATCTTCAACAAAAACATCAACAAGCAAAAACGAGAGTTCAGCCTCTCTTTTTATAGGCAGTAGAAGCCTCTGTAATCCGCATGAGATATCTTTCGAAACCCCGGAGATTTCGGTTCTTTAAAATCTCTTCGAATCTTGAATTTACTCTCTGTTTCACACGGGCTCATTTATTTTTCATTTCCTCTACATGCATGCGACATAGAACGCATGCATGGCCTTCGGTTAAGGATAATCCATGAAATCCATAAACCACACAAGGCCTCGCACCTTCGGTTTGCTTCGGCCTTCTTCGAAATTTTCCATACATTGCATGCATGTATATTTTTAAGCATGAATGTGATCAGTAGGCTCAGACGATCACAAAGGACACTTCGACTCGATTTATGGTGGCCGGGATCTCAAAATCCATGCTCGGGAAGCCACTGGTTCAGCGGGGGACGTCGGGTGGCACGGGGTGTCCTCGGCTCAAGCTCGAGGAGGAGATGCCTCGGAGCCGTCGGATGCGGCATTTGAAATACATCGGACGGTCGCGATCAGAATATCTCGCGTGGGATGCGATGAGCGGCTGTGATCAGCCGCGCGATTGGATGGGCGGCCAGTATCTCTTCCGCGGGAAAATCCCGCGTCCCACATCGAAACGAAGCGCGGTTTTTCCGCGGCTTATCAATGATGCGCTCCCTTCCACCGCTCAATTGAACTTCCCTCCTCACGGTGCCGCCCCGCACTGTGTTCTTCCAGCGGGCGCGCTCTGCGCCCACTCTCTGCTCCCTGCGGGCGCGCTACTGGCGCCCACTATGCTTCCTCGGGTGCGCGGGCTTCACCACCGCGTGCCCTCGGGGGCTTATACACGGCCCCCTGCCACGCTCCTCCGGGCGTGCCCCAGGCGTCCATGCGGTGTCCTACGGGTGCGCCCCTGCCTCAAGGATGCTGCCCTGGCCTTTGAGGGTTCCCCATGGGCGTGGTGACCTTGAGTCCCACAAGTGCCTTGGGTGATGACCCTCGGCTGGCCTCCTTGGTGGCCTTATTTTTTGCTAAGTATAGGTAAAGACTTTGAATAAAAACAAAGTCTCCCCATATGCCAAATGCCACTTGAAGCCTTCTTCCTCATTTTTTCTCATCTTCTTCTTAAGAATTCCATTACTTCTCCTCATATGATCTTCACTTAGGATATGGAATTCAAAAGGTTTCTTCTTAATCTTCTTCATCTATTATTCCATATGTGTTCAATACTTAGGAGGGTCTTCTTCAACTGAATCTCATAAATCACACATGTTCTTCAACATTCTTCATTGATCTAATCAGAGATCAATTGGATCTTCTTCTGATTCACATGCACTAAGAGTTAGTACATGGACTTCTTTAATCCACTTCATCCACATAGAAGTTGTGGATGGATCTCTTGCTTCTCCTCATGCATTGTCAATACAATACATGGTCTTCTATCATTGTTGTGACTTTGTATCATAAGGATACATGTTCTATGAACTTAATGATCAGCTCAACAATCGTCAGATGTACATGGAGAATGTTTCAACCACAATTTCCAATACCACTTAGTGAATCTCCTAAGTGACATGCATCTTAGTACCATGGTCATTCTCCTTCACCACCAACACCATCACAACCTTTGTCATTCACATCTTGTCATTCCCTGACATCCATTCATTCCATGACAACTTCATGCCTCATGGACAACAAATGCAACACAATGCATTTCAATATCTAATATTCTTGGTAGTACTAATGTTTAGTCAAATATAACCAAATTATTTTTCATTTCCCCAAGATAATTCTTGATAAACATTATAATATTTGAGTTCTCAAATATAAAAGTCCTTATGTCATTGACTTATGGACAATGTCCTCAATTGTACTTTAAATAATGTAAAACTAACCTCATTGGGGGATTTTTTAAATTTAAATATGATTAAAATTTAAAGTTGAAATATATATATATTTACTATTGAAGAGATGGAATGCTAATAATCTATGAGACAGAAATGGGAATTTTAAATGAAATATTTTTCTTTAATTTCAATGATATACTCCATACTTTATTCGTTAAACATATAATGCATTCTTGAAGTGATTACAGATTTCATTAACAAGAGTTTTATCTAGATGATCCAATTGAAATCCATGAATTTTCATTGAATAACATTCATTTCCAAATGGGAAGACATGTTCCTCATCAAGCTTCTTGGAATAGCATCAATGTTAATATGATTCATGGACATTGAAATAATTTGAAGGATTGGGGTAAAAAATAGTTTAAGAGGGATTCATATCTTATAATGGTGAGAGGGTTCTAGATATAATAAAAGAGTGGGTGAGAAAAGGATTACTCTAATGGATTTCAATAAACATTTTGGTTTCTGAAGCAAAAAACATTTATTGTAATCATTTGTTTTTTTTAATATTTAAAAGTAAATTTTATAAAAAAATAATATATAAACTTATATATAATAATAATAATATAAACTAATAGATATATAAAATAATTAATTAATATAAATTAATAATATATTAAAAAAGGAAAAAATTAATAATTAGAAAGATATTAAAATAGGGAAATTTAATGGTTTATTTAAAATTTAATAAAACTAACTCTAACATAACAATATACAAACTAGTAGTGGTAATGGTTTAGTGGAATTTCATATATTTTTATCCACTATATTTACAAATATTAAAGTTATATAACACTTTTTATTAATGAGATCTTATAAAATCATGTCTAAGATGAATATGATTTGTTCTAGATTGACTCACATGTTTTTTAACAATTTTAATTACACTACTATTATCACATAAAATAGTAATATAATTAAATTTTATTCCAATGTCCAAAACAAAGTGTTTCAGCCACAAAACTTATGCATAGAGACTACCACAATATTTATATTCGGCATAAGATTTTGAAAATATAACAGAGTGTTTCTTCTTATAAAACCATAAAACTATAGAATTTCCTAAATAGTTATAATTGCATTATGTCAATTTTCTATTGAATAAAAAATATCCAAAATCTTCATATGAATATGAAATTAAATTAAAATTAGTATCTTTTTGGTAATTAAATGATTTTAAAATAGTTCTGTTTAAATAGATAATTTTTTTTGGGAGAATTATGATGTCATTATAGAGGATTTGGTAGAAATGATGAATAAAAAATATATAGTACATAATGTATTTTATACTATTTGTATGATATAACTAAGGACCAATAATACCTCTATATAATTTTTTTTATTAGTTATCCAACATTATCATGGTAGTTTTTTACATTTAAACATACATGAGTTATATAAGGCATACTATTTTAAAGTCAAATATCATTAAATAATGTAATAAAATATTTTATTTTATTAAAAGTTTTTCTTAAATATTTTGAAAAACATTGATTTATACACAATTAATTCAACTCCCACATCATAATCATTTGAAATTTCTTTAAAAAATGTTTTAAAAAATAATTACAATTCTATTGACTAGTTGATCCCAAAATAAAATTATCTGCATGGATATTAGTTAAGAAATTTTCTAAACATGAATTTTTTTTAAAAAAAATATGGTATTCCAACACTATAGAAAACTTTTTTGGATATGGGAATTAATCAATTTTTTTACACCAACCTCATTGGGATTATTTATGGCTGTAAATAGATTTAATAATTTTAAAAATAGAAATTTGTAGATGTTGGTTTTCAAAATATCGACAATATTCAACATAGAATTCCTCCACTAAATAAAAATTTAAAAATAATATTATAAATTAGTATGAATAAATTTAAAATTCAATTGTGATGTGAATTATAATATAATTAAAATAGAATCTTGTCTAGAAACTGGAGAATCCTTTTTCTCATAATCTATTAATTCCTCATAGTTTCAACCTTTTTAAAATTACATAGTTGTATTTATAGTGATTGCATCTTTATTATGTTACATATTTATAGAGACCAATTTTTTCTTATCATTGGTTAGTTTTATGTCCTATCAATTAATTCAAAAGCATCGATTTTTTAAAACTATTTTAATTTTTCTTACATGACAATTATCCAACTCAAATATTTTAATGATTCTTAAAAAAATTTATGATTAAATTGGGTTATAATGTTATATAACTCATCTAGGTTTTCTATATTTATTCTAATCAGAACTCGTTTATCCATGTCTATTATTGTAGTCACTAAAATATGGTTCTTTAAAGTTCTACTATGTGTAGGTAATATATAGTCACGATCTAAAATTTCATTTTAGTCTAGAATCAATGGAATATGATCATATTTTTATTTATTTTTAATTTTTTTATAATATTGATGTCACAATTTACTTAAATGATTAGAAATTTCATCTTTTTTAATTTTATTATGATCAAACGGATTATTATCATCTAACATCACATGAATGTATTCTTCAACTATTGTTTACCTTTAATTAAACACTCTAAAAGTTTTAAAAAGTGAAATAATATACAAGAAGGATTCCTTCATCATCATTTGGATAAAATATATCATGGTTAAAAATATTATGAAAAATATACACCATATATAAAAAAACAATAAAGAATCCAACATTAGGTTGTCTGTTATTTCATAACACATAAGTTGTCTTTTTTTTGAAATTGTATGAGTAAAAATATATTCATGACATGGGAAGTTTTATTTATTGATTCTTCTCTAATATAGGTATAGTGAATATAATCACTAAACATAATTTATTTCATTTCTGGAAATGTCCTTTTCTAATAATTAATTAAATATATTATTTTGAATTGTCTTGGAGGAGAAAAATTATTATTAATATCATTATTAGAGAAAAATTAATTAATCTTATGAGTTTCATGATCTAACCCATTATCAATTGTTAATGAAATAATATTCAAACCTATATCATTTTTAGTTTTTTTTACATTTAATTTTTTTTTACTTTTGAATATTAGAAAATAATCCCAGGAAAGTATGAAAAAATCATCTATAAAAAACATATAATATTCCATCTAATAAATTTACACATATTGGTAAATAAAATAAATTTGGATATTTTTTTAATAATTAGATAAAAAAATTTTAAAAAGGATTATATGATGACATATTATTCTTTCCTTATTATAATGCATGAAAAAGTCAATTGTCATAAAACTTTGGAATGGATAGATTTGAAACTAAATATTAATTAGGTAACTAAATTTGGGAATATATATTATAATGTCCATGTATTATAATCCACATCAATGATTAATTTATTTTAGTAGTTATGAAATATTTTTTTACAAAAGGAAATAAGGTCCAATATATGAAAATTTATAGTTCATGGTTCTCTAAACATATAATGTTTATCAATAAAAATAGATATTGTGTTGTTATAAAATTAAACCAAATATCCATAATAATAATGTTTACAAATAATTATGAAACTATGATTTATCCCCAACACATAGAAAACACCATTGAATTGAATTGTTTTTAGATCTCTGCCTAATACAACTCCAATAATCTTTCCTTTTTCATTTACTCTGTAGTTATCCATGCCTCTATCGACATTAGGTCATTAATGGAAATTTTAAATGTCCCCACTAATGTATATTGATATTGAACTCTACATGTATGATATTGGATTTTTTCTCATTTTTATTTTTATATAACAAATATTATTTTAATTATATTTTTGGAACATCAATTATCTTGGGTCCCAAAGTCTCACTCAATAAAGAAATGGATGACCAAATCTATTTAATTTTTCAATAATTTATTGAATTTTCTTTAGATGTATTTCATGTAATTAAATATTACTTTACTCAAATTTTAATAAGCTTTTCATACAACAACTATTATCATAATATCATCTAATTATATAGAAAAAACATTTCTCCTTATAAATGATGTGGTTCTTTAAACAATAAAAAAAAGATTATATTTAACTTTTTATTGACCATTACATCCAACGATTTTTCCCATTTTAGAAAATTTCAATCCATGTAGTTGATTAAAGGATTCTTCTCACACAGTCAATATTATATTGAAAATATTAATGGATTTTACTTAAAAATGAAACTATTTAATTTTGTTTTCAAGCATAGTGCAATATATAGAATATTTACAAAATCATTCTACCCGATCAATGAACCATATTATCATGAAAACCATTACACTTTGAAAAAAATTATTCATATTTTCAATGATTTATTATTTATTATAAGGAATCATATTTCCCATTAGGAAAAGAACAATATTAAACAGATTAATAAATTTTATAAATCTTTAGAATCATATGAGGAAGGGTAGTATGATTTTACCTCATATTTGTTCTATAAAAATAATTTTGTTTATTTTTTATTTTATTTATAGTTTAATGAATGAGATTTTGAAGAGCTACACGAATGATTTGAAATTCCCCATGTTGACTTGAAATCCATTTTTTCTTTTTTCTAATAATTAAATATCATTTGGAATTAATTTATTTTATTTTATATTTATTAATTATACAATGTTATCTATAGATTATTTGGTCGCATATCACCCATTTTACAGCATGTGTAACACTAATCTTCTTTCACACCACAATCATTACTTCCGGAATCAATATAAGAAATTAAGAATACTTTTTCCATTTGATATTATTTAATTAATATTTTATCAATCTGATAATTTTCGTCCCTAGAATAGCTAGAATAATTTTAGAATATAAAATCCTCAATAAAATTTATTTACCGTCTTGGAGAAGTAACATCAATAGTATTATTTCCCCTTTTTAGGCTTCTGTGATATTCTACATCATTTTCCAATTTAGATTTATATAAATTTAATTTAGAAATCAAATCACCCATTTATAATTATTTAATAGGAATGTATTATAAAGTAGATGTCGAGATTCCATTATAATTTTAGGTTAATAAACTAACAACTTTTAAATCATGTTCTTATTATGGAATTGGATCTCCTATAGTCATAACACCCTTGAAAATTTATGTTAATCTTCCATTAATTGGATTAATTATTTCACCATCAAACATTTTACAAGTTTTAGAGATTATATTAGAATTATTATGGCATAAGTGTCTATAATTTTTATTTCTTTTAGTATCAATAGCTATAGTTTCCACCTTTCACATATAGTATCCCATTGAGAGACATGATTAAATTAATTAAGAAAAATTACACAATTGATTACATTCATATCTTTTTTAATTTTCTTTATAATCTAATTACTTTGTATAATTCATCTTTTTTGATTTTCCTAGAATTTAAAATGGCATGAAAATATACATACATGCCTTGAATGAAAAATCATTTAGATAAATAACCATTCATGAATTTGAATAACAATAGTATTAAACATTGAAATATGGAACTCTAATAATTTTGATTCTTTAAATTATATCACACATAGTAATACTTTCCCCATATATACCATTAACTCAAGAATTATAAAGATTAATTGAATTCTTTAAAAGTCCAATCCTCTAAAAAAATTATATTTTGGAATTAAACTAAATATAAAAGTCATGAGTGAATAATTTCCATTAAATAATGATAAATTATTAATAATACCCCATATTTATTAGATGGTTTTATCAATTTTTTCAAATATATTGATTATAAAAATAATATATTATATGAACGAAAAAAAATATTAGAGTGGTTTGAGGAACAAGGATCCCCTAGTCCAATAATCCAATTCCCCTCGTGTGATAATGGTGATTTTCAGTAACTATTTACTTTTATTAGGGACATAAAAAACTATGTATAGATATTTTAAAACATAGAAAAAATCATTTTCATTTATATAAATATTTGAATTGAACAACATTGTATGAGAAGATGACACACCACCATAACATAGAATAATAATTAAACACTTCAAATGAATAGGATATGGTGTATACGTTTAATAAACATCATTATAATGTTGTAAAAAACCAATAGATGATAGATCACAATCTTTTTATATTAACAACCTCTGGTAATTACATATTTGAAGTAGTCCTTATTACCGAATTTCATCAAATAAATGTAGATATAAAATAATAAACATGCATGATATCAAGATGGACACATATCATTTGATTTTAATATGTATATATCCAATGTGAATTACTAAAATATTTTTTGACTAAAATTATATCATTTATAAGACAAGATAACAAATTTTGTGGATAGAAAATGTTTTCCTCTATAAAATAGAAATCTAATGAATGATATTGTAAGAGATTTGATCATGTTGTTTTATGAAAAATCATATCCTTATTACTACCAATACAATAGATCATTGAAATATTAGATCTATTCTCACAAAATATAACAAATTCTCTACAATATATCCATAAATAATAAATAACAACATTAGTTTGTTTTTCATCAAACAGATCTTGAGATATTTCCTCATAAATGATGATATTTAAAACCACATATAACATTAGATATATGAATATAAATCTCCAATAAAAAAATGTAATTTCACTTTGAAATTATAATTATTTAATCAGTTGGTTAAGAGAATTTGATTTAACATTCAAAAATAATTTTATGAGATATTTAATCTTGGAAAACATTGACTGAAATATCAGAAAATAACTCGAGCTTAAATTATATAGATGAATTCTTTAATCTTTAGCATTTTCTAGAACATGGTAACATACAATTTATGGTTTGTAATATATTTTTTCTAAATGATGGGGAAAGTAGACATACCAGAGAAACATGAATGCATGGTTCTTCATAATAGTTTGGTTAGCAATCATAATATTACTTTAAACATAGGGTACAAAAGTGACATTCCATATTAATGATTAGATTCAAAAATAAAACATTCTCTTTAAACATAAGTTACAAAATATTCATTCTAGACTCAATAGTAACATTTAATGTACTTATTAAAGACTCTACGACATTAATTTTATAATTTTAAAGGAAATAAAATAAATAAACACCAAATATTAACATAAATTAATTTAATTATTAAAATATTTGACGGTGTTTGTGAGGATAAATATTAATTAAAAAATGAAATTATTGTATCATATTCAATATACTAATTTTTGTTAATCCATCATGGATTCATTAGAGAATTATTTTCATTACTGACGATATAATCATCAATCTGAACTCTAATTTTCTTCATTGAGTTAGAGAAATTATTACATATTCATAATTCAACGTCCCATTTTACATTTATATTTCCACCATAGAATTTTTTTAGGTTATTGATAAATGAATTACCAAAAAACTAATTCATCAACAATTACCTTGAAAACTAATTTTCAATATCTATTGTTAGAAATATCCATAATTATTTGTGCATAAAAAAATTCAACGATATTGTTGATCAACTTGTTATTTATTTTTTAATTTTTGATTTTTAAATAACTATAAAATAGACCCCTGTAAATTGAATTTCTATACATCTATTATGTATATTATTTATAAAAAATAAATTATAGAACTCAAAAATCACTAAAAAATTTTATTATTAGAGTTTTCCCTTAAAGACTATTATAAGGTGTCATATTGTCTTGTGGACATAAGAAATACCCATTTTTTTGAATATAAATCCTCTCACTAAACCCTGAAATGAGTTTCTTGATATCCCACTATTGATGAGTATTGTTTTTTAATGTTACAAAATATGAAATTTTTACTATTTTAAAGTCTAATTAGCTATTGATTAGTCCCCAATAAATCATTATTATTGATTCCATGTTTCTCTCTGTTTTTCTCATCATAAATGGAGGTGTATTCAATAGAAGTATCTAGTAAAAATTATTTACATAAATCAAAAGAATTCAATCATTATCAATGATCCTTTTAAAATATTATCAACAAAATGTTTTCAGTTTTAATTTTTTTTCTTGAAATAAATGAGTTCTATATTATATATTATTGTGTTATAGATACTCAACACCCAATGAAACCAACAAAATATATTTCAGTAATTAATATCCTTAAATTATTAAGAAAGAACCCATTAAAATTACAAATATAAAAATGAGAAAAATATTAAATTAATAAAAGTTGAATGGGAAAATATGGATCATTCTATTTTGGTCGAATAATCATCCCCACAATCAAAATTATGGAAAAGAAAGAAAACATTAGTAAACTAATAGACATTTTAAAAATTGGTAATACATTACAATGAGGGAATTTTAAGTGGATAATGAAATAAATGATTATATGATATGTATAATAGGTAATATAACTGTTTCAATAGTAATGTTTATATTGGAATACTGACTTGACCATTGGGAATAATAACCTCTCCATTTGGAATCATGACATAACCATTGGAAAAAAATAAAATATAATATAAAAAATATTTATTATGAGTAATTTATATATTAATAACTATTATAATTCCATAATATTAATATCAATATTAAGAACTCAATAAAAATATAAGCACATTTTTAATTAACCCCGTTATAAGTTATCTTATAAAAATATTTATATTTATATTCAAAAATGAAACAAAATATTATCGAAAATGATTTTGATAATATGAATTTTATTTTAGAAATGATTGTTTCCAAGTTACCCCTGATTTTTGTGTGTGGAATACTTCAATTTTCAACTAAACAGTCATCATATAATAATTTTCATAACCATCAATTTTGAATTACATCATTCATTATGTAATAATGAACTAATAAATTATTGAAATATTTTCTCATCCATAACGAATATAATTTGATTAGTTATAAATTAATATACACTAAACACGTTTTCTAAATCCAAAAATTACTTCTAAATGTTTAAATTCAAATTTATTCCTTATCAAACATTATATTTTACATTTTTTCACATTCCATTTTAGAAAACTAGTGAATTAGAATTATAATTTTTTCAAAGTTATAAAAAAAATTTCTAATAATAATGTATTATTAATTACATCATAAATATCCCAATTAAAGGTTTTACCTTGAATATATCATTTTATTAAAAAAAATATTCTAAAATACCACTCTCCTCATGTATTAATATACCATCTCCCTAAAAATGGAAAAAACCCCCCTTCATATAGAAAAATCCAAAGAAAAATTAAAATATACTTTCTAAAAGAAAAATGAATCATTATGGAATTTCTAGAGCAAACCAACCCCTGTCATTGACATGGATTTGTTTCATATAAGTATAGTAACATAAAGAATAGTGTTTCTTTTATTAATGCCTTTTTTGGATTTTCCCACTATATTATAACTTTTATTTATCAATTTTTTATGAAATATTCAATGGTTAATAAGATATTATGTTAATATTATATTAATAATTTGAAAGAAATATATTTATTATTATAATGATGCATTTTTATTTCATACATCACTTTCATCCTATTCAGACAATGGCATGTTAACCACCATTTAACATCCAATGAGGATACTTCCTAGTACTTCATTATCACAAACCATATGACTGATAATAAAAAATTATTTACGATGCATAAATATATAAATAAATATATTTTATTATTCTTGAAATATTTATTTAATGTGTAAATTACCATTTACCAAAATAGTGAAATCTAAATAAAATATACAATCTTTAATAAAAGAATGATATCAAAATATTTTCCATTTAACCAAATGATTTAAAATATATAATTTATTTATTTTTAATGATAAATTGTGAAAAATCAAAACAGTTCCCATTTATTTCAAATTTCTCATTAAACTATGTTTATTACTTAGGAAGAAAAAAATTGATTAAATAAATTAGTACATATAGTAAGGGGAATCTAAAACCCACAATCTATTTTTGGGTTATCTCTAAATTGATATTAATTTAAATATGTATGTTATTATAACATAAAATTAATGTCATTTCCCTAACTTTTCCATTTTTTCTGGGATATACTTGGTCGTCCAATGTGAGAATTATTTTTAATCCAGTTACGATGAATTTTAAAAATATAATATTTTTTCAAAACACACCTTAACTCACATTGAATTGTTTCTTCATAAAAAAATATTATGGAAAAGGCTGATATTACTTTTTCATTAGAGAATCTAGTAGTTTATTTTATGATTTATTATATGTGAAATAATTTATGAAACCCATTCTATCCCATGGGATATTTCATGACTATGACTATTATCCTTCTCTATAGAAGGCATGTTTATGAGCATTTATTGAAGTGATAGGTCGACCAAGAATTATATTTCCCTTCAATGCATTCAAGAATGTGATATATCTCATGAGTAAATTTGAAATATTTTTTAACCAGAAACAAAATATTTTAAAAAATCTTCGTGGTACATTACCACTATGATACATTGATTCATTATTGTGAATATTCCACATTCAAAGAGTTTATCTGATGATTATCTCCATACTAGAATAATGATCTAAATAATATTATATAGTGATGTTTATTATTATAACCCATATATTATTGATAAATTTAACGTATTCCTACCCTTTTTAGGATTTTATCTCACCCAATTCTTTGATTTTTATCCATTAGTTTATATATGTAGTAAGGATATTCTGCGATGTTTATATGGATAAAGAAGAAGAATTTAAATTTATTTTTAGATTTTATTATGTCCAAGTGTTGTATGAGAATGATTTTACTAAGAAAATTAAACATTATACACTATGTTTGCATAAATATTATGATTTTTTTAAGAATTATGTAATTACCATATTATAAAATTTCAGGTGACTATAAAGATAATATAAAGGTCAAAAACGACTTCTCTTAACAATTAAATAAGGAATATATTAATATTTCATTCTAAAAAAATCTGTAAATGATACCTCATAAATAAATTAGAGAACAAACCTATTGTTATGACTCCTCATTAATATTAACCCACAATTCCCTCAATAATGTACTCAATCACAGTGGGGATAATATTTTTATAAGAATACGTTTATAGTACTTCATTACGAATTATGTCATTAATGGAAGAGGTGATTAAACCCATTTAATGTGATCTTACTTACCTTTTTTCCTTATTTTCACATATTATAACTTTTTAATTCTAATTTATATGATTAATATCATATGATAAAAATAATTAAAATTATATTAAAATTATATTTTAGTAATTTAAAACTACATTTTCGTCAAATCATTAGATAAATAATTTTCTAACCATGGATCGTTAAAATACCTACCTGAATTTTTCTATACCATTTTAATCAAATAAAAGAAGAATGATTATCAAATTAGAAACACTTTAAGAATATTATATTAATATGTAAATAATAATGAACATTTATTATGTAATTTTTATTTTAAATGTAAATTCATTATTAAAATAACACATCATGTTTTCTAATATTACTAAAAATAAATAACATATGAATTTGATCCTTGAGAACTGTACTCGTACATTCATAATAGTGAAAAGGAGAAGTTAAAATGTTTTATTTTATTATCATTCAATTTCATTTAATATTCTATAATTTATGATGTTATGAGAAAGGAACAATAATCAACATCACCTAAAGAAAACTAGCATGATTGAATTGGAAGATTTCAAATTTCATGATGAATGTAATATTCAATAAACTAGTATATTTGTAATAAATGTATATTATTTATTAATAGAAAATAAAGTATTAAGAAAAATATTAGTATATAAAATATTAATATATCTATATAGAATATAAGGGGTGTTATTTTTCATGAAAAGATGTTTGGATTAAACTTTATAGTTTTTTTTATGAATAAATCCCATTAAATGTGTTTCCTAAAAAATAAAAATATTTCTGGGAAGTTATATATACATTAAATTTAAAACGCCATTCTTCATATCCTCTGATTATGATTTTGATTAAAATTTATATTTTCCACTTCCACTTTATTAATCTAACCTTTATTAATTAGGTAATTTAATGTTCATCATTAATTTTTGTCTCTTTTGGAATTTAATTTTTACCTTTAATTTCAATAATCATTAAGTACTTTCATGAATGAATTATTTTTCAATACCATTTTTAAATTACTTCTTATAATGATTTTAAATTTTTATATTGATGTGGTTTGTGAGTCAGTTTATCTATTCATTTACATTTCTAACTCAATGTCTTTCTGTAATTTATTTATACCAATTTTTTTGTGAAAATTATTTTCAATGTTTTATCATTACATATTTTTAGAAACACTATTTCTCCATAAAATTCTGTTTTGGAACTGTTTATTTTAATATTCAGTAATGACCCAATGTTTTATTAATGTAAATTCCCTTCTTTAATTATGTAATTTATTCATAATAAATAACTATACAATAAACAACTATATACTATGTGACCATTATTCATAATATTGTCACTTATGTGATTTGAATTTTGAAAATATGACATACACGGTTGCGTTCAGTGTGATTTTAGGGGTTTGATGGATCAAAATATTTTTTTGTTGAATATTAACCTACCATTATGAATAGTAACCTACCATTATGAATATTAATATGAACCTTATCAATAGTAAATCTCCCAAAAGAATAGTAACATTACCCATGAATGTTTAAATAAAATATAGGTTTCTTATAAGAGAAAATATAACCAAAATGAAAGTATTGGTATTTCTGTAAATTATACATAATTAATTACAAAATATTATTTTATTTGAATGAAAATATATTTTCATAACACATGTTCAAAAATTAATAATTTCTTGTGTTTTAGATTTTAGATAATTTTATAAGCCCTTATGCAATTTTTGAGTGCATAATAAAATCAGTTATAGTACTAAAACAATAAATTTAAATTAATTTTTGATTTTTATTAAGAATTAAATTAATCATATTTTGATTTTTTTTAAAATGGAGTTCATTTTTGTAAGAACCCGGTTCTTATTTTTGAGGAACGAGATTCTTCTTTTTCCTTTTCCTTAAGTGTTTTTGAGAAAATATTGAAAATGGAGAAAAATAAGAAATATTGGAACTACATGTCGTGTACTTTTACACACACCGTGTACTTTTGGCTGTGTGGAATGGGTACACGGGGCATATAGCCTTATCGGCGATGAGGGGTGTAGGAACCGACTACACACCCTGTAGTGGTCCTTTACACACAGTGTAGTCAGTCGGCATGCCTAAACAGTAAGGCGGTGGAGTAGCCGCCAGGTGGGCGACAGTACATGTCGTGTACTCGGATTTACATGTCATGTACTCTTATCGACAGATGAACAGTGTGGTAGTGCCGCCATAGGAATAGTTAAATTAATGAAGTACACGCCATGTACTCAGAAGTACACACCGTGTAATTTTTTTTCGTATTAAAAAGGAAGTAGCCTCCTCATTTTCTAGAGGAGGCATTTGAGCTGTTTTGGAGGCAAGGAGGATGACTGAACCTTTGTAGATCGACTGGGTGTTTGTCTGGAATCCTTTTCGGTTTGGGATGATCTCATTGGAACTGCACGGGTAAGACCTTGCTTCTCCTTAATCCGTTCTTACCAATTCTTTCCCAAGGGAAAGTTATTTACATTTGAATGGGTTTTGTTCTTTGTCAGATCTATGCCATTCTTGGGTGTTTCTGGAGTCGGCGTTCACTTATATCACTCGTTGTCATGTAAGTTAGGTGGCTTGGTGTAAATTTCCAACTGTCGTGCATTTTTGTGCATTTTTGTGCCAAAAACCCATGTTTGGGTCTCGTGTGGCCGAGGCCGTTGCTATATTTAATTCCTAGAATTGCATACGTGATTAAATTTTGATAATAAAAGGCTGGATGGGATCGTTGCTTGGATCCGGAACCACCCCGGGGGTGTGTTTCACTGTTTATCCATTTGGCCAGGATAACCAAGGGTATGCCTTCAAAGTAGTAATCATAGAATTTCCTTGAGAGGAATTTCTTGTTTATTGCATTTGACATGTTGGGCATTGCCATGTTACCGGTTTAGCCTGAGGGCGTTGTTGTGATTAGCCTGTGGGAACTACACTATATAGCCTGTGGGTCATAGTTATTTTAGCCTGAGGGTGACTTCTTCCGTTCCTGTGGGTAGCTGACTCTGTGCCTGTGGGAGACACTACCTACGCCTGAGGGAAAACTCCGTTATGCCTGAGGGCGGATTCTTGTGTTGGATAATCATTACCCGAGGGTAGGAGTTTACATGTCTGAGGACACTATTTGTTTACATAGAAATGCACTGTGGTGATTTCTTATATAAAATGGATTAAATGAATAATTATATGGAAATTTAACTGTTAAGTTAGTTACTTTGTAGTACTACTTACTTTATTGAATTTTACCACTGCACACTATTGTTTCATGTTAGCACGCAGTTGGGCACGTGCCATTTGTGGGTGCCTACTGAGATATATTTCTCACACCCTATTTGGGTCACGCTTTTTGGCCCAAACAGATTATGTTTCTGCAGGTGTAGATAGGGGTAAGAGTCCCTATACATGTACTTGACTGTTGTTGAGGAGTAAGAGGGCATGAGACAGATCCTAGGCTTGCAATGCCGCTGCCATATTTTTTTCTTATTTTGATGTACTCTGTATTTTTTTGTACTATATCGATGTATAACATGTTCTGGTTATTTTCTTAGTACTTGAGACATGTAGCATCACTATATATATATATATATTGTTGATTATTTCAGTTGTGTATCATTTAATGCTTCAACTGTTTGATGTATGTTTTATTTCAATTCCTTTGTGCTACACTTTGACAAATGAGGGCATAGTTTCCAAACTATCAGACCTGGGCCCTCGCTCCTAATCGGCAGCCTGTGGCGTTTCAGGAAATGCGCTTGAGGTCACATGGAGAACCGGGTTTAGGACACCTGTTGTGTGGCACCATGGTCCGGGACATTACAAAGTGGTATCAGAGGGGTTCTTTTCTTTGACGTAATATTTGGAGCTGTAGTCAGGGATATGACACACCGTAGTTGTTAATAACCTGTGCACGGGCATAACGAACCCGTGTACAGGGAAAAGCCAGTCTACCTCATATTTTTCAATTCTTTTGATTTTTCAAATTTTACAGTTGATTTAATTTCACTGTTGGATGAAGCACTTTAAGATTGTGCAGTTTATATTTTATCTGTGGGTTCTAGTTAGTTTCAACCCAAAGAGATGAAGTTATTTCGTCTCATGCATCATATAGGAACATGCTAGATATGACATGTCTTGCATTATTTCTATGCCATGTAGGTGCATTAGAAAATGCATGTTGTTGTGATAGTTGTTGTTCTAGAAAAGCATGATGTTGTGATAGCTGCTCTAATAAAATACCTTCTATTTGATAGGGTAATTTTATGTGATCTTGTTTATAGAATGGACGTCAAACTTTGGTTTTTGGGGAGTATTGGCCCCCATTGGTTGGAATATGGTGGATCATTGACTGTTTATTGGTTATAACACATATGAGTTGTCAAACTTTGATTCGTGGGGAGTATGGGCCACCAAGGGTTGGAATATGACAAATAGGTGTGGCTTTTCGGTATTTTCTGGGTTCCGGAGAAGTTTCGGAGGCATACTATCCGGAAACCTAGTATACACGCTATGTAGTATTTTCATACACTTCGTATATGTTCTTCTGTTCGGGAAGAAAAAAAACATTTTGAGCACATGCCGTGTAGTCTCTTCCCGTGTCACAAGTCGTGTGGGCGGAGACACAGGGTAGGGAAAGGCTTGGGTAAAACATGCCATTTAGCTTTTGTACATGCCATGTAAGGTTGACCTGGAGTCCGATCGTGTAACTAACAACACGGGTCGGTGAACTCCTTGACAGAACATGCCGTGTCAATGGTGGACACGCCGTATAGTGTGACCTAGGGACTCGGCTGTGTAACTAACAACACGGGCTGGTGTCACCTCTTTCTAAACACATTGTGAAGTTTTGTACATGTCGTGTAGTGTTGACCTGGAGTCCGCCTGGGTAACTAACTACACGGACAGAGTAGACCATAAGACATACACTCCGTGTCAATTATGTACACTCAGTGTTGTAACTAACAACACGGGCCAGTGTCACCTCTCCCTGAACATGCCGTGTACCTTTGGGACACACCGTGTAGTCTTGTATGAGGACAGACTGTGTGGTGTTATTCATGTGGCTGGGAAACTGGGTGATGTACACACCATGTGTGGGTGTAACACGCCGTGTAGATTCGAGCCGAGTAGCCGATCGTGTCACAAACGACACGGCCAGTTGGAAAATTACACCATACACGCCGTGTAGATATTAAACACACCGTGTAGTTTTGTTCAACGTGAGATTTGTGGCATAGCTGTGTAGAAGGACCTATGCAGGGGAAGGGAAGTCAAGTACATGCCGTGTAGTCATTGTACACGCTGTGTAGTCACGTTTTTTCAAATCGTGAAATACCTTATTCCTCTTGTTCCCATTGTGGTTCCTCCATTTTTAGTCTTGTTAATCTTGAATCTAATGCGTGTTTTTGACCATGTAGTGTCATGCCGCCTAGACGACCGTGCATTGTTCTCTAGGAGAGAAGCAATGAGTATACTCCAGAGATGGTGGCCCATGGGCTACCATTGGATCCAGCAGTAGTGCAAGATGCGGCCCCCATTGCTATATCAGACAAAGGCACAGAGGCACAGTTCCATGAATGATTGATGTGGTTCATGCAGAACTTTCAGGGATCACCAAAGGCTGCTGCATTTATGGATGAGCTGACTCATATCTTCCAGTAGCAGCATCCGCCTTCGTATTCAGGGTATGGAAGACCACAGGCTGCAGAGTCTTGGTTGGGGTCGATGCAGACTATTTTCGAGCATCTTGAGACGCCTCCATGGTGGAGGGTCAAACTCGCGACATATATGATTCGTGATTCCACCAAGAGGTGGTGGGATGTATCCAACTAGTCAGAGCATCATAAGGACGAGGTGTGGAAAGATTTTTCGGTAGTCTTCTATGACTTCTTCTTTCCCGAGACATTGAGGGAAGATAGAGCTCGAGAGTTTAAGAATCTGCAGTAGGGCGCTATGTCGGTGATGGACTATTCTTCTTGTTTCACCGAGCTTCAGAGTTTTGAACCCATGCTGGTGGGTGATGATATGTTGAGTGTCAGACGTTTTGTGGATGGTCTTCGTTATGACATCCGAACTCTCGTGAATGTTTTCATGTTGCCTTTAGTATAGGCTATTGTGATCCGGGCGCTGATTACTGTGAGGAACCTGCTGGAATTGAGTCGTGTGGGCCAGGGAGGTTCAACACCAGTTACTGGTACCATTTCTACTGGAAAGAGGAAGAGACAGATGGTCTTCTCTCAGGGTGGAAGTACCAGTCAGAAGAATGCTTCAGGTGGCCAGGTTTTGTGCTACTAGTGTGGTAGAGAGGGGCACAGGAGACCGTAGTGTCCACGTGACCCAGTGCAGTGCCGAGCTTGCGGCATGATGGGTCATCTACAGTGCGTTTGCAGGTTGTTTCCACCAGCTGCTAGTGAGAGGGGTTCTGTGCAGACTCCGCGTACGGGAGCAGGACCAATGGCTTCTTACTAGTCGGGGAACTGAAATACATCAGAGCATGCAGGCAGAGATGGCGGGTCATGGACGTGGTAGCCAGACACTAGGATCTCAGACGCTGCAGGGCGGGATAGCTCAGGTTAGCCAGGCTCTGTCATAGGGTCGTAGCACTAGGCAGGTATATGTAGTGCAACAAACCCAGCAAGAGCAGGATCTCAGACCTCCTACAGTCATAGGTACTATTTTAGTAGCTTCTGTCTTATCTTCCGTACTTTTTGATACGGGTGCTATGCATAGTTTCATATCTGTACCTGTTGTGGAGAGACTTAGGCTCTGTGTTTCTACTTCTTCCGATATCATGACGCTAGACACTCCGTTGGGGACTAGAACGGTGGGTGTGCGTCAGTGCAAGGAGTACCCCCTTGAGGGTGGAGGGTGTCACTTTCTATGCGGCCTCTCTGTCTTGAATTTGATGATCTATGATGTCATTATCGGGATGGACTGGTTGGTTTGCTTTTGAGCCTTTGTATACTGCTATCGTCTTAGGGTGCGTTTCACATCACTATAGGGTGGATAGTTCTTATACAAGGGAGAATGGGATGTTAAGGTGAGTCGAGCTAGACCAGAGCATCATGGGAGAGGTGGAGTCACAGCCTAGATTATGAGATTATATCTGGATGACTAGGGGACTTGTCAGATGGTTTTCCCTTCAGTTGTTGATCGTTTCAGGGATGTCTTCCTAGACGACATTTCGGGTCTACCTCCAGTGCGGGAGGTGGATTTCTCTATTTAGCTCGTTCTAAGAGCAGCACCAGTGTCCATTCATCCTTATAGGATGGAAACACCTGAGCTATAGGAGCTCAAGAGGTAGTAATAGGAGTTGCAGGTATAGGGTTTTGTCCGACCCAGTACTTCTCCATGGGGTTCTCCGGTCCTTTTCGTGAAGAAGGTAGATGGTAACCTCAAACATTGCGTGGATTATCGGAAGCTGAACAAGTTGACGGTTTAGAACTGATATCCCATGCCGAGGATTGATGAGCTGTTTGATCAGCATCATGGAGCACGAGTGTTCTCGAAGATTGAATTGAGATCAGGATATCATTAGCTGCGCGTGAGACCATTTGATATACCGCTTACAGCTTTTCAGGAGAATATATGGTTTGTAAAAGTATTTGGTTATGCAGTTCGGACTCACGAATGCGCCAACAGTTTTCATGGCTCTGTTGAATCATGTGTTCCATCCTTATCTTCATTCGTTTATGGTTTTATTCATGGACGAAATATTGGTGTACTCTCACACCCAACACGACCATGCCACCCATCTTGAGATCGTATTGATTACACTGAGAGAGCATCGGCTATATTCTAAGATCTCGAAGTGCCACTTTTGGATGGACCCGACTCACTTCTTGGGTCATATCATCTTAGAGGCAGGAGTTGCAGTAGTCCCAGAGAAGGTAAGACCAGTAGTTTATTGGGAGCAGCCTAAGAAAGTGTCTGTGATATGATGTTTCTTAGGGATGGATGGTTACTACAGATGCTTCATACAGGACTTCTCCCACTTAGCAGCATCATTGAAGGGACTGACTAAGAAGGGTGTGAAGTTCTTTTGGTCAGAAGCTTGTGAGGCATCTTTTTAGGACCTGAAGGAATGGTTGACATCAACACCGATCCGGATACTCCCAGAGCAGGGGAAGAGCTGTACAGTTTACTGTGATGCATCAAGTATTGGGCTGGGAGTAGCATTGATGCAGGGTGATCGAGTTTTTTCATACGGGTCTCGGTAGTTGAGGACACATGAGAGGAATTACGAGACGCATGACCTCGAGTTGGCTGCAGTTGTTCATGCGTTGCGCTGTTGGAGACATTATCTTTTGGGAGAGCATTTTGTGGTTTTTACCGACCAAAAAAGCCTCGAGTATATATTTACTCAGCGTGACCTGAATCTGAGGCAGAGAAGGTGGGTTGAGTACCTACAGTCCTTCGATTTGGAGATTGCCTACACACCTAGTAAAGGTAAAGCAGTAGCCGATGGACTGAGCATGAAGACTCAGATACAGGCGGTGCATGAGGCCAGTGGTGAGTGGGAGATCATGGCCTTGTTCTCTGAGATACAACTAGAGGTACACGATAGTCAGGGGCAGATGTATCTTTCATTTTTAGTAGTGATATCTACCCTCGTGGACAGAGTGAGGATAAGGCACCTATCATATCCTGAAGGCATATTTATACGGGAGTTGGTGGCATGTGAGGACCCTCCTCCTGGTTGGACGATATGCGATGACAATTTCATGTGTTTCCATGGATGTGAATGGGTTCTAGGGGATATACGCGAGGAGCTAATGTGGGAGTTTCATGCTTCAGCTTGGGCAGTTCATCCCAGGGTTACCAATATGTACCGTGACTTGAGGCGTCAGTACTGGTGGTCGGGTATGAAGAGAGATGTAGATGGTTTTTTACGAGGTGTTCCACCTTTCGACAAGTGAAGACGGAGCACCAGATACCAGCTGGGCTGTTACAGCAGTTGCCCATTCTAGAGTGGAAATGGGATGATGTCGTGATGGATTTAGGGACTGGATTTCCAAGGTCACCTCGTGGAAATGATGCTGTGTGGGTTTTTGTGGACAGACTCATGAAGGCAGACCACTTCTTTCTGATCAGGGAGAACTTTGGTGTTGATGAGATCAGAATGCTTTATATCCGAGAGATCGTACGTCTTCATGGGGTTCCTAGTTCTATCGTTTCTGATAGGTACACCCGCTTTATGTCTCGTTTCTGGCAGAGATTTCAGAGGGAACTGGGTACACAGGTGCTTCTGAGCACATCATACCAACCTCAGACCGATGGCCAGTCGGAGCGTACGAAAAAGGTGCTAGAGGTCATGCTACGTGCATGCGTCCTAGACTTTGGGGGCTCTTGGGAGAAGCATATACCCTTAGTCTAGTTTGCCTATAAGAATAGTTTTTAGGTGATGTAACCATACAAGGAATTATATGGTAGGCCATGCCGACCACATTTGTGCTGGTTGGAGGCAGGTGAGGCAAATTTGCTGGGACCAGAGCTCTTGCAGGAGACATTTGAGCAGGTTCGGTTGATTTGGATGTGGATGGATACTGCGTAGTCTCGATAGAAGTCATATGCGGATCGCCGCAGACAACCTTTGGAGTTTGTGGTTGGGGATCAGGTTTTCTTACGTGTTTTTCCAATGTTGGGACAGAAGTGGATCAAGAGACATGGAAAGCATTCAATGAGGTATGCGGGGCCATTCGAGATTCTGGAGAGAGTCGGGCTGGTTGCCTATCTGTTTCAGTTATGATAGCGGTACTGAGCCATGCATGACGTCTTCCATGTGTCTCAGTTGAATCTCTATCATTCAGACCCATCTCATGTCTTTCAGCCTGAGGAGGTTGAGCTAGAGGAAGATGCATCCTTTGAGGAGCATCTGACTCATATCAGTGACAGGAGCACTAAGGTTCTCTGAGGCTGGTCAGTTCCTCTCATATGGTTTCTATGGTAGAATGGCTGAGTGTAGGACAAAAACTGGGAGAAGTAAACCGATGTACGTACTCAGTTCCTGGATTTGTTCACGGCTATATCTTCTCCACCCTTGGAGGGGCAATTCGGGGACGAATTGCTATAAGGGGGGAAGTTTGTAAGAACCCGGTTCTTATTTTTGCAGTACGTGCTTCTTCTTTTTCCTTTTCCTTAAGTTTTTTTTAGAAAATATGGAAAATGTGTAAGAATCATAATTTTGGAACTACACGCCGTGTACTTTTCCACACGCCATGTACTTTTGGCCGTGTGGAATGGGTACATGAGGCGTGAATTCTTGTCGGCGATGAGGGGTGTATGAACCGACTACACACCGTGTAGTGGTCTTTTACATGCTGAGTAGTTAGTCAACATGACTAAACAGTAAGGCGGTGAAGTAGCCGCCAGCTGGGTGATAGTACACACCGTGTACTCAGAAGTACATGCCATGTACTCATGTCGACAGATGAACAGTGTGGCGGTGTAGCCAGAGGAACAGTTAAATGAAGGAAGTACACGCCGTGTAATCAAGTGTACATGCCGTGTACTTTGTTCTTTTAGATTAAAATAGGCAATAACCTCCTCATTTGGCAGAGGGGGCATTTGAGCCATTTTGGAGCCAAAGAGGATGGCCGAACCTTTGAAGATCCACTGGGTGTTCATCTGGAATCCATTTCTACTTCAGACAATCTCGTTATAACCACAAAGGTAAGCCCTTCCTTCTCCTTAATCTGTTCATACCAATTCATTCCCGAGGTAAAGTTATTTATATTTTAATGGGTTTTGTTTTTCATCAGATCTAAGCCGTTCTTGGCCGTTTCTGGAGTCAACATTCGCGTATATCGCTCGTTGGCATATAAGGTAGGTGGCTTGGTGTAAATTTCCAACTATCGTGCGTTTTTGTGCATTTTCATGCCGCGAACCCATATTGGGGTGTCATGTGGATGAGGCCATTTCTATATTTAATGCCTAAAATTGCATTGGTGATTAAATTGTGATAATAAAATGCTGGTTGGGATCATTTCTTGGATCCGGAACCACCCCGGGGGTGTGTTTCACTGTTTATCCATTTAGCCAGGATACCAGAGGGTATTCCATTAAATTCGTAATCATAGAATTGAATTGAGAGGAATTTATTGTTTACTGTATTTGAAATGTTGGGCATTGCCCGGTTACCTGTTTAGCCTGAGGGCGTTGTTGTGATTAGCCTCTGGGCACTGCATTATTTAGCCCGTGGGCCGTAGTTATTTCGGCCTGAGGGCGACTTCTTCTGTGCCTGTGGGTAGCTGACTCTGTGCCTGTGGGCTACACTACCTATGCCGGAGGGAAAACTCTATTATGCCTGAGGGAAGATTCTTGTGTTGGATACTCGTTACCCAAGGGTAAGAGTTTACGTGTCTGAGGACACTAGTTGTTTACGTAGAAATGCACTATGGTGATTTCTTATCTAAAATGGATAAAATGAATAATTAAATGGAAATTTAACTGTTAAGTTAGTTACTTTTTAGTATATAGCTTACTTTATTGCATTTTACCACTGCACACTATTTTTTCATGTTAGCACGCATTTGGGAACGCGCCTTTGGTGGGTGCCTACTGAGATATATTTCCCACACCCTGTTTGGGTCATGCTTTTCGGCCCAAACAAATTAAGTTTCTATAGGTGTAGATATGGGAAAGAGTCCCTATACAGGTACATGAATGTTGCTGAGGAGTAGGAGGGCATGGGACCGAGCCGAGGCTCGTGATGTCGTTGCCAGCTGTTTTTCTTGTTTTGCTGTACTATGTATTTTTTTGTCCTATATCGATGTATAACATGTTCTGGTTGTTTTCTTTGTACTTGAGACATGTTTCATCACTATATATATACAGTTGATTATTTCAATTTTGTATGTTTTATTGCTTCTACTGTTTTTTGTATGTTTTATTTCAATTCCGCTGCGCTACACATTGACAAATGAGGGCATAGTTTCCCACATCAGACAAAGGGCTTCACTGCTAGTCGGCAGCCTCTGGTATTTGGGGAAATGCACTTGAGGTCACGTGGAAAACCAGGTTCAGGGCACTCGTTGCATGGCACCCAGGTCCGGGACGTTACAATTTTTAAATTATACACGTTGATAATATTTTATGGTGATGTTTTGGGGTTTTTCAAAAATACACGAATTTTATATGAATAGTAAAATACGGTAATTTATCATATATATTAACTATATTTTAAATAAACTATTTATTGAATAATGTCTGATGTAAGAACCTTGGGTTTGATCACACATTAATATATTACTATTTTTTTCCCATGAATCATCACTATTGCTTTTCTTATGGAAAAATAACAAAGTAATAGTTAAAATATTAAAAATAACCCTCATTCCCTCAACTATAAAACCACCAACACTCACCCCTTCTCATCCCATCTATTTTACCTTGTTACTTTCCTAACATCTTCCCAAATACCTCCCCAAGATCTTCCCCTATGTCCATCATCCCCTGGTCTCCTCAAAAGGAAAAATCCTCTCCCCTTAAGAGGTTTTCAAAATAGATTAAATCAACAGGTAATTCCATCTTTAATTTTCATTTATTTTCCTTTCATGTTACATTTTTCTCAATTCATTCCAAACCTATCCACACAAAAAAAAAATTAAAAATAGATTACCATATGTATTTGATTTTTTTATGCTAATGGGATAAATCATTATCATCTCTCTATTCCCCTTCTGTTATACGAAATAAATTCACTATCTAAGATGTGTTAATTAATCATAATCAAATACAATGGGTTATCAATTTATATTTCCATATTCAATCGTGTTCAGGAAACCCTTTTATGGTTGAACAAAACTATTAAATATTTATTTTATCTTAAGTGAATATTTTTAATCTTTTTTCACAAATAATGTAAAATAATAATACAAAATAAGTAAATTATGAGAAAAATCTCCAAATTAATTTAAGCATTTTTCTTTAATGACTCCACATCACATAAAATAACCAAATGTATTTTATAAACATTTAATATTCAGTATTTTTACTAATTTTACATAACATCAATTATGGAAATCCACTCCCATCATACGTGTGTATATAAGCATTAATATAAGTGAAATGATCCTTAAAACGAAGGAAGAAAATGCTCCCAAAAAAACAAAATTAAACCTGTTAACTCGTCAAAAAAGAAATGGAGGTACTTAATAATTTTATACTAATAAATAAAATGTAGTGATGGTTCTATAATTATTAATTAAAGAACATTGTTTAATTATTCAATTAATTTAGATCAAGAGAAGAACACCACCAGGCGTAAGTAAAGGGTTCCTCTCATTGTCAAATTTATTCAAGAATCTCCTCTATGTTATGTCCTTTTATGTGTAGTTTCTAATATTGGGGTATGATTTTTAGCCTACCCCCATACTTACCTCATGATGCATAAAATAATATAAACCCATTTCTCTCTCATTGACCAACCTTATGTACACCTGGTACCATGTGGATATTCCATATGGGATTCTTCCCTAACTTCTATTATTCCTTAGAGTTATTCTTACTCTCTTTTTATAAAAATAGAATCCTGTATTATATTTTTGTAAATATTCTAATTTCTTTTCATTTGTCCAAAATCATGTATCAAGACCCATTATCCATTACCTTTAGGGAATACATATTTTTTTTAACTGATTCCCTCTTCAATGCTTCCTAAAAGAAAATACCTTTAATGGAACATAATGAATTTGTACACAATTTCAAGTGCACTCAACCATAAGTTTTATTATACCATTAATTTTATAAAACCTGTGTTTTTTTAGGAAAACCTTCTTTTATCACTTCATTTTATTTAAAAATGATTATCCCACTTTAATTTTAATTTTTTTAGTGTTTTCCTTAAATCAACTCGAAAATGTATTAATGGTAAAAATTCTTAAATTCACTTTTTACATGTTCTCACTTATGATGGACATCACATACCATGATATATTCCTTTTTTACATTATTAATTTCCATGTATGTTATAATTACTTTCTTTCATATATAGTTTAATAATATTCCCATTCATTATGATTTATGACATGATTGTGATGCCCATTTCATTTCATTGGGGACCTTATGTTTTTGATTATTTATATATTATTCTATATGTGGAAAGCACAGTCATGAACATGTTATGATGTGTGCAGCCAGATAGTAGTGTAATGCAATGGTTAAAGTTTAGTCACAAGAGATGTTATGTACAATTTTCATTGTAGTTAGCCTTGACTAGTGCTACCATGTGAACCAGTCATGGTGGTTAAATATGAAATGTCATCCTCTAGATGAAAAGAGCCTTGACTCATGATAAATCCATGTTTTATGCTGCTGCCACATTTCTATGAATTCATGTTTATAAGATCACATGTTTATATTTTAAGATTCCATATGTTCTATTCTTTTTATATCATTATGTTATGCCTTCTAACCAATCTGCTAAAGATTTATTTCTCATGATTATTCCCCTACTGAGATTTATAGGTCATCCATTTATTGATTTTATTGTCAGGTTATCCTACAAAGATGTATGAGCAAAATGAATGTTATGTTTTCTTTATGAAGACTAAATAAAGAAATGTTATATTTAGTCTAATAGTTTTAATTAAATGTTCATGGTCGTCCTAGACACTAAGCACCACAATCCTTGGATTCTAATATGATTTTTTATTATTCCTAAAATAATGTAATTATATGTGTAAAATACTATGGTCACTATAGTTGGTATCAAAAAAAGGTCTAGTTATTTTTGTAGATTTTGAATAGAGCACATTAGTATGATCATTTTGGATGAGTCAATGTATAATAAAACATCCAAATTTTTGGTAAGTATAGTGTAAGTGGTTTATCAATAAAATAAATCCTTGTCAAGATAAAAACAGTTATAGGTTTCTCTGTCATAGATGTATGTTGGCATAAGAACTAAAAACAACAATTTTTTCTAGACTCGAACGGGAACAAGTGCATGACAATGGGAAATGATGCACTCTCAATATGGCAGAACCAGAGGATATTATTTGGTAAATTCATAAGTTTGTTATAAACCATTACTAAGGAAAAAAGATCCAATTAAAATATAAGTGAAGAATTAGATAAAGGATAACCTATATTTAATCCTAGGGAATCACAAGTTAGGACATACTTTTCCTTTACACATTCACCCTTTAATGTCTAAAGATTCCTTTTTTATACTACGTATTTTAGCCTCATAATTGTTTGTTTATTTTCTTTGTTAATGTCGGTAAATATAAGATATCTTGACAATAATTTGTATGATAGTGAATATAAATATTTCCTTAATAATATGCCAATTATGACGGGAGAAGGTTCCCATAACATAATTATAGTACTTGTTCAACCAGATCATGTTATTAATAATAACATTAATCACAAAGAACTCCCACATCCTCTAAGGAAAGAGAAAGTATTCATGGAATATTTCTTATGGAAAAGGCCTCCCCTAATTAGTGGATCTTCTGATCCCCTCCTCATGGAACATTTGATTAAATCCATTGAAAAGATATTATCTGTCCTCCAGTGCTTAGAAGAAGAGAAATTTATTCTAGTGGTGTATGGTTTTGTTGGGGAAGATGATCATTGTTGGAATCTAATCAAGAATATGAATCCCCAAAATGAAATTGATTCTATGGATTGGGAGGAATTCAAGAGAATTTTTTTAATAAATATTTTTACCCAAACCCTCCAACTCAATTATGAAAGAGAGTTCCTAGGACTCAATAAGAAATAATATGAGTCAATCAGGACATATGAAGAAGAATTTACAAGGATTGTAATGTACTCCTATGGCTTTGTCATAAAAACCGAAAGAAAGGTGGATCCCTTGTATAGTGTATTAAAGGTGAGTCTATGGAAAGCATTTGTGAATCGAGGCTTTGATAGTTATGAAATATTTTCCATTATGCCCTCACGGTTGAAATGGAGATCAAAGACTCACAATGGTCTTGTGGTATTAACTACACAAAGTGGACAACCGAATCTGATGAGGGTAGATTCCCAAAGAAACTCCATGATGGAAAGAAGACCGACCATCCCATGAGTAAAAATTATGTAAAGAAACATCCTAAGAACTATCTAATGATAACCAAGAATTGCTTCAAATGTGGAAATATGGAAAATTTGGCTAAAAACTACCGATGAGATATGAAGAATACTGCTAATTTGGAAGAAAAAATAAAGGATTAGATCAATACTCAGCTTGTAGTGTAGTGTTACAACTAAAAGAAGCATGAAAATTATGTGAAACATTTCCCTAAACTGAGGGTTGTTAGAGGAAATCAATAAAAACCTCCGACGAAACAAGATATGGCATATGCTATCACCCCTTCTGAGATAGATCCTGATAATGATGTGGAGAAAAGTATGCCAATTATTCAATCCTGAATAGTGAATTTACTGTTTGATTATGGTTCTATACATTCTTTCATATCTTGAAATTTTAGTAGAATTATTCAAACACCACATCAAAATTTGGAGGATATGTCATATGTGAGATCAGTTAATGGGGAATTTATTGCATCCAATGTTCATAACTCTTTCGTGGTTAAATCTTGTTGATTGAACCTCATAATAAGTATTTTCATATGTTCTTCAGTGGAGTTATTTCTTATCATGATCATGGAATGGAAATCATTATACAAATACAACATGAAATTTATCGACAGAGAGATCACTCTTCACATCCGAAAGCATACTCAAATTATTTATATGTGTAAGGAAGAAGATGAATATCCTTTAGAAATATTGTCTAAAATGTGGATATTTATTCATTGTGACCAGGAATTTCAGGCTCAAATGATTAAGACAAAAGAGAGAATCATTGTTGAAGACATGACATCACGAGTAATTACACTAATATATGCTCAGATGAGTATCTGAGTCATCCTCCTAATCGTGTGGTTGAGTTCTCACCTGAACTTATTCCCAGATCTCTACTTATAGCAATAAAACCTAATATAATGG
This sequence comes from Viscum album, assembly GCA_963277665.1. NCBI lineage: Eukaryota > Viridiplantae > Streptophyta > Magnoliopsida > Santalales > Viscaceae > Viscum > Viscum album. The sequence continues at coordinate 1,002,130,430 of OY728119.1, read as the reverse complement.
CCACCTTAGGGATGGAAGATCTGAACAAGTAGTTACAAGAGAATTTGTAGAAGTGTTTTTTATGCCTCAGTGCTTCACCATGGGGTGTGTCAGTCCATTTCATCAAGAAAAAGGGGGGATCAATGCGCCTCTACATTGATTATCATGAGATTAAGAAAATATCAACAAAGAACAATTATCCCCTACAATGAATAGATGACTTGTTCAATCATCTTTGTGGGGACAATTATTTCTCTACAGTGGATCTTCGGTTGGGATATCACCAATTAATGGTGAGGAATAATGATATTCCCGAGGGTGAATATTGAATGAATTATAAACACTATGAGTTCATAGTGATGCCTTTTAGACTCAATAATGCTCTAGAAACTTTCTTGGATATAATGAACAGAGTATTTAGAGATTACATTGCAATTGTTTTGGTAGTATTTATTGATGATATTCTGATAAACTCCATGATAAAGTAGGAACATGGGGAGAATTTGAATACTAGTCTAAAGACTTTTTTAATAGAGAATATGTATTCAATGTATATTAAATTTGAGAGCTAGATAGAGGAATTATCATTTTTGGGGCATGTTATCAACAGAAATGGGATATCTATGGACCCTTTCAAGATAAAGGCAATGGAAGAGTGGCCCAGACTAGCATTTTTTAACATATATCCTTAGCATTCTGGGTCTATCCAGGTATTATCTACGATATGTGATGAATATATTAGGATTTTTAAAAATAATAACTAAGTTAACACTAAAGGAAGTGATGTTTTTCTGAACTAATGAATGTGAAGACTGCTTAAAGGTATTGAAAAAGAGTCTTATCACTATGAAAATACTCACACACCCTACAAGTGATGAAATCCTTCTGGTATACTATGACGATTCAATGAAGGAATTAGTCTATGAACTGATGTAAAATGATAAAGTTATAGTCTACACCTTAAGGTAGCTCAAAATACTTGAGAAAAACTATCCTACTTATGAACTAATGATTGTGGGTATGATCTTTGTGTTAAAAATCCGGCAGCATTATCTCTATGGGTAAAATTGTGATATATATACTAACCACAAGAGTCTCAAATATATATTTCCACAAAAAGAGCATAATATACACTGGCGAAGTTGGATATAGCTAACCAGGGATTATGAATGCCCAATCAACAACCATCCTGATAATGCAAACAGTATGGTAGATTCTCATGGTATAAATGATCCTACATCATTATCAATGAGTAGAATTTAAAAGGATACAATATTTTTAGATATCAGGAGGATATATATGGGAATCATTAAGGGAGTAACATAATAAATACTTTCTCAAATGATTGCTCAACCATCCCTCATGGAGAAAATAATGGATGCTCAAAGGAAAGATGTGGAAATTTAGGATAGAGTGGAATCTTTCACAATTGGTAAATCCACAAGGTTCAAGATTAATTAGGAAGGAGTTTTATGATTTAGTTTATGATTACGTGTACTATTAGATCAAGATATAAAGAATGATATTTTGAATGAAGAACATATATCAACCTCTTCTTTTCACACATAGAGCTCAAAGATGTATCATGATATTTTTGAGAAATTTTAGTGGAAAAATATAAAGGAGGAGATTTCTATGTATACATCAATGTTCCTGGTATGTCAACAAGTGAAGGAAGAAATACATAAGTCTTAGGGGATGATGAAACCACTACCCATACTAATGTGGATGTGGGAGAACATCACGATGGACTTCCAAGGACATCCATAGGAAACAATTCTATATGGGTCATTATGGATCATATTACAAATATAGATCAGTTGATCATGATTTGAGAGGACTTCTCAATGAATCAACATGCACATATATATTTAAAAGAAGTGATCAGGCTGTATGGATTAAAACTATCTATTTCCTCTGATCACGATCTAATATTAACCTCGATGTTCTGGAAAAGCCATCGACATGCTCTACGCATTGAACTAAACTTCATTATGGCCTATCATCCTAAAACTGAAGGGTAATCTGAGAAAACTATTTATAATCTAGACGACAATTTGATATCTTATTATATAGAATTAAAATGAGGATGATACCATCATCTTCCACTAGTTGAATTCTCCATAACAATAGTTCCCACTAGTGAATCCAAAGGGAATCATATAAATCCCATTGTGGGAAACGGTGTAGAACTATGTAATGATGGGATAATGTCGGCAAGAATAAGCTTCTTGGACATGATATGGTTAAAGAAATGTCGGAGAAGGTGGAAATCATTCATCATCACATCAATTAAGCGAAATTTTGAACAAATACTTTTGTAGTCAATCGTTATTGATACCTTGAGTTAAATGTTTAATACATGGTATTTTTTTCATATATCCATATAAGAAGTTCATTAGTTTTGTGAATAAATGAATGTTAAGTCCAAGGTACATTGAAAAGTTCACAATTATTAATAATATCAGGGTTTTGGCCAATCGACTAGAAGTTACACCTACCAATTCTAAAGTACACTATGACTTCTATGAATCCCTCTTAAGGAAGTACATACCAAATCCTTCACATGTACAATCATCAGAGGTGGTACAATTGGATAATGGTATTTTTTATGAGGAGTATCCAGTGAAGATCTTGGATCATTGGGATAGTGTTCTACATAATAAGACTACTCACCTAGTAAAATTACTATACCAGAACCATATGTATGAAGAAGATACATTGAAAGAAGAGGAGGAAATGAAGGAAAAGTACATGAAAATTTTTCTGGATTATAATTTAAAATGAAATTTCGTGGTGGATATTTTATAAGGGGGTGGGGGATAATGTAATGACCCAATGCTTTTTCAATGGAATTTCCATTATTATAATTATGTCTTATAATCCCATGAAATCATATCATAATGAACATCTATCTGTGACATTTAAACATAATATTTTCACTTCTATGATTTAAAATTTTAAAATCTAACATACACGGTTGCATTTAGGGTGATTTTTGGGGTGTGATGAAACAAACATAATTTTTGGTCTATAGTAACCTTACCTTCTGTATATTATCCTACCCTTATGAATAGTAATATAACCTTTATGAATTTAAACTCTTTCAAAAGAATAGTAACCTCACCCATGAATGTGTAAATAAAATTTAGGCATATTATAAGTGATAATAAGAAAAATAGTATATGTATTGGTATTTTTGTATGTCAGAAATAATTAATTACAATTTATAAATTAATATAAAAGAAAATGTATCTTCTTATATTTTTTTCCTAAATTAATAATTTTAAGTCTTCTAGTATTAAGATATTTATATAATACCTAATGTAATTTTTGATAGAAATATAAAATCTGTTATTGTTTTAAAATTCTAATTTTTCAAGTAAATTACGATTTTAATTAAAAATTAAATTAATCATAATAATAATTTTTTTAAAAAAATGGAGATCATTTTTGGAATCTAAATGTTCAAAAATGGTTAGGGTGAATTTTTGGGATTTTGTTGAAATACCTAAAGTTTTTTTGAGTAATAAAATATGGTAATTTACATTACATATACATTATATGTTAAATACACTATTTATTATGTCATGGATGATGTAGGAACCTTTGTTTTGAACTAACATTCACATATTACTATTTTTGGTCATAAAAATCATTGCTATTTATTTTTCGTTTGGAAAATTGTAATGTAATGACTAAAATATTATGATAACCCTCCTCCACTCCACTATAAAACCCACCAACACTACCCTCTTCTATTCACTCCTCTCAAGCCTTGTAACTTCCCTAAATACGTCCAAAATATCTTTCCAAGATCCTCCCCCAAATCCAATATCCCCTAGTCTCATAAAATTACCAAATCCTCTCCCTTTAAGAGGATGTAAAACAAATATTAAATCAAGAGGTAAATTCTTCATTTCCTTTGATTCATTTTATTTTCATGTTTATTGTTATCTTTTATTTCCTAAACTCTCCTAATCCAAATGGATTGAATATTACCATACCATAAAAGTTTTTGAATGTTTTTATCCTAATGGGATAATTCATTATCACCTCTCCTTTCCCCATATTTTATAATAAATAAATTCAACATCCCAGATGTGTTAATTTATCACAATCAAGGGAAAAATGTTATCAAATTCCGTTACCATATTCAATTATGGGAATTAAACAATTTTTATTGATGAAACATACTCTAAAATCTTTATTTTATCTTATGTGATGTTCTGAAATCCTTTTTCACATATGATGTAAAATAATAATACCAAAAAAGATCATTATGAGAAAAATCGCAAAATTTATCCCAGCATTTATCATTATTGATTCACAATCAATAAAAATAAAAAATTCTATTATATAACATTGTATTCTTCTATATGTTCACTAATTTCATAAAAAATTCAATTCTAGAAATCCACTCCCATAATATATGTATATCTGAACCTGAATATAAGTGAAACCATCATTAAAACCAAATAAGAAAACTCTCCCAAACAATGAAATTAAACATATTGCATCATCAAAGAAGAAATGGATGAACATAAAAAAATTATAAAAAATAAATAAAATGTATTTAAATTCTAGAATGGTTAATTAATGAACCTAATTTGATTATTTAGGTAATTAATATCATGTGAAGAAAACCATCAAACTTAAGTTAAGGAATCCTATCTTACTCGCATTTATTCCAGAACCTCCTCTATACTATGTCCATTCATGTGTTGTTTCTTAATGATGGGGTATAATTTAGAACCTCTCCCATTGATACCTCATGATTTATAATAGTAACTAAACACCTTTAAATCACATTAATCACCCTTAAGTACACCTGATACCATGCCGATATTCCACTAGGGATTCTACCTGAACCTCTATTATTCGTTCAAGTTATTCTTACTCTCTTTTAACTGAAATAAAATAATATATTATGTTTATAAAAATCTTCAGATTTATGTAAATATTTCCTAGATCATGTATCATGATCAATTATCCATTATCTTTTGCAGATATATATGATTTTAAGTGATTCACTTCTCACAACTTCCCAATATGAAAACCCCTTCAAGGGAACTTCCCAACATTGTACCCATATAGAAGTGAACTCTACCATATGTTTTAAGCCACCATATTTTTAAAAAAATTAGTGTTATAATTATCAACATATTCTTGGATCACTTTTTTTAACCAAAATATTATTCCCTTTTCTATTTTTAATTCATGTTATTGTTTTCCATAAAACCGCTCTAAAATGGCTTAATACAAGAAATTATTTAATACTCTTTTTATATGTTTCCAATTATATTTGACAGAAATTACCATTATAAATGCCTATTTCCCCATATTATTTTTCATTTATTTTCTAATTGATTTCATTCATGAAACTTTTTTGACACACCAATTCTTTAAGTTTATGACATGATTATGATACGCATTTCATTCCATGGGTTCCCTTATGTTTATGATTGTTTATGTATGATTATATTTTTAGAAATAATATTCATATACATGTTAAGATGGGAGAACCTATATAACGCTCCAATTAATTGGGAATTTTTTTGTCTCATGAGATGTTATGTGAAACTGTCTTGGTGGTTAGCCTTAACTCATGCTACCATGTGCAACAATCATAGTGTTTAACCATGAGTTGTGCTCGTATATGTGAAACAAGACTTATCAGGTGCTAATTCCATGGTTTATACTACTTCCAAATTAATATGAATTCATATTTATAATACTCTAGGTTTATATGTTATGATTCCATATGTTCTATGTCTTTTTATATCATTAGGTTATGCCTTCTAACCAATGAGCTAAAACATTATTTCCCGCAATTATTTCCTTACTAGAATTTTAGGTAACCCATTTGTTAATGTTATCCATAGGTTATATTGGGAATATGTATGGGAACAATGGATTTTAGGATCTCTTTATGAAGACTAAATAATGAAATGGTATATTTAGTCCCATGTTTTTAGTTTAATATACCTAGACATACCAAAAACTAGAAATAACAATCTTTGAATTGTAATATGATGTTTTATTATGAATAAAATTAGTTAATGATATGTGTATAAGGCTAGGGTCACTATATATTCATTGATGATAAAAAATATTAAAATGAAATATATATTTATTCTTCACGTTTACTATATTTATTGTATTCCTATGATGAATCTTTTATCTTTAACGATAGCCTTATATTTTAAAATCCATTGATGATTTTTATATATTTATATAGATATCAATTAATGGTATCATCGAATTTCAATAGGATTATTTTTTTACCAAATTGATTTTTTATGTAAAATATTTATTTTCCTCTTGTAATTATTCTATGACTTTGTCAGATTAGTTATGATTAGTAGATGAAACATATATATAACTATATTTTTACCTAACCCTTAGGGGGAGGAGACTGAAATATTCTATAAAATAACAATCAAATAATTAAATATTTATATATCATGAAAATACACTTTTAAGTTATATTGGTAGTGAACTGAATAAAATATTTTTGTGGAATATTGGTAGTGAACATTACCTAATATTTTATAGTAGTAATAATGATTATCCTTGACCACTAATATATTATTATTTTATTAATGGGGAATACTTTTAATATGGATATTGATGTTAGTATTATATTTTAGTCCATTAAACCCATCACTTATAGGATGTTATATCTATCGTTCCCCAATCCATCCAAAATGAATCTTCTTTCTCATGACCCTTTCATTGAATAGTCTCATAAATACTCATTGAGAAATTCTATAAAACAAAATACATAACCAATCTCTCATAAAAGGTCAATTGAGCTCCCTTGGAACCATACTAGCCAATATTATTATCATCCAACACCTGATTAAATAATTATTTCAACTAATTTTGAAAAAACTCTTAAATATATTTTCCCAAGGACAAACATTCAAGGTAATAGCGAGAGATGGACTACAGAAACCTTCTCGACCCTATATCTTTCCACTGAACATGATCCCCATATTCCTTGACAAATTACCCTATGGTATGGTAGAATAAGTACTATCCCAAGAAATAATTTATTCAAACTCAATAGGCTATAAAGGGGAACATGGTTAAATTTAAAAATGGACTATCATTCCTATGATAACTGCAAGAATAAACCAATAAACCCTCGAAATGAAAGGGAGGTCAACGTGGAATGTGTGAAAAAATTAAAGTCAATCAAATGGAACTCTTGTATCCCCCGTTCCTTTATAATATATGGGTCCAGAAGCAAGGAAAAATATGGGTTCATACATGAACAAGAAACACACCTAGATATTATTTTGGACGTGAACCCATGGTTGATGACTTGAACTATTTGAGGATGTGGGTAATTCTCTTTGGCACATCAATTCATGTTGAGAACCATGTTTCAAAACATCAAATAATTGAGTTACTCCTTTTATATACAAAATTTGAGGCCTAAAATTACCACAGAAAGTCCATTGAAACTGTGAACACACTCTCACATTATCAATGGCCTATTGTGGAAGTTTTTCGTAGCATGGACACCTAACAACTAAACTAATATCTAATCAAATATTTACTATATCCAACAAGACTAAACCATATTTAAGAAAACCCATTATGGATTTCTAAAACCTTGAATTCCTAATTTGATTTCCAAGTCGAAAAATAAACCCCTCTCTATATTAAAATTTTGTATCCCTAAAGAATTTACAACCCTAAAATATGCAATACATATAAAAATCCCCAAAATATGGCTTTTCAACACTGAAAAATGTCCATTAGTTCTCCATCACTAACATATAATTAACCTGGTAATTAATTCATCCTATGACCACCATGGTCAAGATCATATATCTTAACAATAATTTATTGTGGAAATCAAACCTACAATCATTAATCCATAGAAATTTCCTCTAAAATAACTAGGTTGATCCCACAATAATCTCAACCTTGTACTCTATGAATATCTAGATATGGTATCTAGTAGACCACATATAACTCTTCAAAAACCATCCAGTAGACACACTCTTGATGGCTTATCCAATAAAACACTCATTTACGACCATAAGTGGGCCATCAATTAATCTATCATGATTAACTAACACTCAAGGGAATCATGTGGTCATCCAAATTCCACCACTAATGTACAAACATGACTCTTAGTATAATTACATGGTTATATCACCAATAAATATATGAAGATATCATGTTCTCACAATGATAATTGACACAAAACTAATTTGTCTCAATCTAGGATAACACCACAACCCCCTCCCCCTAAGCATGATGCCCACATGCTAAATCCAAACAAAAAAACATTAAATATAGATATTTGTGTATACCATTGAATTAGATAAAATCAAATCCTTCCCTGAAATATAATCATGATTCCAAAATTGTCATTGGTTAACTAGTCTCACTGCTCCTACGACCCTTACAACCGAAGGTTCATTCACCCAAGACTAATTATGGAATTTTAACAAAGATGTGGATCAAAATTCCACATATTAGTCATAATTCCACATCTTTGTTTAAATTCCATATACAATTTAACAATTTACCTAAATATTGAACAATTTTCAGTCACTATATTATTCTTATTTCCATGATCTTTTCAACTCAATATATTAACTACCTTATCAGCCATCCTTGGATAGTAGTGTATCAAAAAATCCCAATCCTTGATTAATTATAACCAATACTTTTCCACATGTTGAGAATTTTTCTATGAAAATATGAATTCAAATCCCTTATAATACATATATATGTCAATTTTTTCACTATAGTATTAATTTATTTGTATCATCAAGAAAAACTAATGATACCATCTCATGTACAAGGGTTGGATATTTCTATTAATCGATCTTTGACATCCTCAATTCATAGGAAACAATATCCCCTCTAATTAGTAGTTTTCACCCCTATTAATCTATCATACATGTATTTAAATATTCAATACATTCATTACAATAAACTTTCCAAAATAATTTTAACCATTTATAATTCAACCAAGTTAATAAATTAGCTAATCAAGAAAAAATATTGAACAAATCAAAGATCGAAACATGAACATCCAAGGAAAATATGCCCATAAAATAAAATTCTTAATGTAGTCCATTCATTTATAACCATTTTCATTGTGAAATCATATGATATACCATCACTATATAGAATACATCTTGGAAATGAAACATTATAATGTATGAAATCACACTTTCCAAATTCCCCATAAACAAATTTTCTCTAAGTGTCCCAAAAATATTTAGAAATGAATCTTATTTTATTTCTACCATTTATAGTATACCAATATATCATTGATTACTACCACTATTAAATTATAAATATATTCCTTAGATACTATATTTATTAGATCCATTAAAAATTAGAGTTTGTTATCGAATATAAATGGGATTATAATAAACTCATAATTTCCATATATCATAAATGATTTTATCATTGCAATGTAATCTTCTATAATTGAAATTTAGGATACCCCGACCAATGATAAATATTTGAATTATATTTTCATCCTTTATATTAATTAATAAACTCATAAATTCAATTTATATGATACCTATTCTTATTACTGATGTTATTTATTTCCCTACAATGAATGAAAAACATCATTGTCCAATGTTTATTAAAAAAAAATTAGATCGCAATATAGGAACACTTGACTGTATGAATCCATTATAATAAAAATAATGTTTTTGTTTAATTAACTCCGCTATATTAAATATATCCATTATATTTGGATTCGTAATATTTGTTTCCTCATTAGGGAAGTATTAAATAAAGAACACCAATTCACACTTCGGTTGATGTTTGAGACACTATTTAGGAAACACATTAATTATTTATTGAATAATACATATAACTTCTATCCTAGGGTATCCCTTATCATACTTATTATCTTTATAAACAAATTATCCAAAAAATTATTAATAATACCTACTTGGGGAGGATTCTAAAATTACATAAATGATGTATTATCTTATCTAATAAAAAGAAATTCCAAATATCCTTCCCAAATTAGGATCTCCCCATGTTGGGAATAATTGTGATCTCTAATATTAATGACTACCATTGGTATAATAACCCAATTTATGAATAGGGCATTCCTATGCCTAAAAATTATGGTACTTTTTAAACTTTTTTATTATAATATTTACTAAATTTTTAATGTTTCATAACTCTATTAATAGTGTGATTGGTAAATACAACATTTCCTTAAGAACAATAATGATATAAATGTTTTTTAATATACTTAATCAAGTAAACCATTAGATAATATTGATTTTATGATCAATTTAATTTCGACGACATCCTTTGGAATTTTAAATTTGACTATAGAAACTGTATAATCTTGGTCTTCTCCCCCTTCCTTCTTTTTTGGTATGTTAAATTGAATTTTAAGGAATTAGTTAGAATAAATACCCATATTCATATAGATAAATAAATATAATTTGATTTCCTATCCCCTTACCATACAACAACGATAATGATAAAATTTCTCTCCATATTTAATCACAGTCATATATCCTTCAAGAATGAACAATGGTTTTCTTTAAAAATCTATAAAATGTTTGTAATTCCCCATCCTCTAACTATTATCCACTTTCTAATTCTAGATGTGCTAATATATTACTTTTATATCTATTATTCCTATAATTTCATAATACATATTGAATTATTTCTTTGTACTTGTAGCATATGATACTATATCCTCATATGTTGAGATGCTTTGGGAGACCGGTACCATTTAAAGAGTTGGATTTTTCATATGATGGAAATGTTTAATATTTAAAATTGAATTATAGAAAAATTCAATATCATGTCATTCTATCTTTTTAAACATTTCATTATACATATGGGTATTTTCTAATTTCGGTTTTCTATTACCTATGAAATGAAGCTCCAAATCCACTATTTATTTATGAGGAATATATATTTTAAATCACATAAAATTAAAGTACATCCACTCTATGATCACTATTTCCTCTACATCATTCGTGTTTTCAACCAATTAAAAAAATATTTGTATCCCCATTGAGACAATAAATATTCTATAAAACCACTATGTTCTAAACAATGAATTATCATTTCATTGGAACATATCCATTGCTAAGTTACTAAAAAATTTGTGGTTCCATTGAATAATGGATACTTTTTTTGGAGGGAATATGAAACCATTATTTCATCCCATTATGAATCAACATGCATTTCTATATGGGAAAGGATATTATACATAACCCGATTAAATTACCCCAATATAGTTATAATTTTTTAGCACCATATCTATATCCAACTATATATTAACTTTATTTCAATGGGGTGAAATCTCAATATATATTAATTGAATTGGTAAAATTTCAATTCCTATCATTTAGTTCCATTTAAAATGAGTGAATTATATGGGATCATGTCATATAATTTTAAATATTAAATGATAATGTTTAATTTTTAATATTGTAAATCACATAAAAAAAATTGTAAAAATATGCATAAATAATACATTAATCATAAGGTTAGTATCATTTAGTATATCAACAAATAAAAAAGTTATTTTGATATATTTTATATTATATCATAAATATTGTGTGAATCAATCAAAGCATATATGTAATTATTTTATTTCCACAATTGAAGTCTTAGGTCCATTTATCAGGCACTGTTGATGGACGAGTTAATAAATAATATTACAATTTCACGGTTTTTACCCTTTGGTGCATCTATCCTGTAGCCACATCCACTTAGTCATTTCTAGACAATGATTTATTTTCTAGGAAAATATATATTCTCTATAAAAGAAATACATCATGTTATTATACTATAGTAAGACTCATTCATATTATTTGCCATATTATTATTATCATTAATATAAATTCTCATAAATCTAGTTCCCAATGTTTAATCTAAACTTCTTATGACACGAACTATAATAACCACAAAACTAGTATCCCAGTGTTGGTGGTTATAATAGAATATTGGAACTAGAATCTAGTGATCATAACTTGAAGGATCAATTTGCTGAATAGTCTTAAAAATATATACATGATTAAATGTCTCCATAAATTTGAAAAAATAATATAACATGTTGTATTTTATTTGAGAGCATTTTTATTAACTAAAGAATATCATTTTGTATCTATAATTGTACACTTACTGGCATCTCGGGTATTAAAAAAGAGTGATCTTAAATGCTCAGTAATGGAATGTGTAAATTGTAAGATTTAATAAAATGAATAATGAATTATTAATTTGGATGGAATAAATTACTATCAAATAATTCCAAATAAAAAATAACATGATCATGAAAAAATCTATATATAAGATAACTATGTAAATAATCATACTAAAATCAATAATAGATATCATAATGATTGAATTCATAATGTCAAACAACATAAAAATACCTTAAACAACTTGTTCCAAGGCATCATAAATAATAGGAAATTGGAAATTCTAAGGATACATATTGTTTTTTCCTCATGATTCATACCAATGAATCGAGGGTTATATAATTCTAGCAAACACCTATCAATTAATAAGTCCAATGAATTCATCATATGAATAAACAATACATCACAATCTATATGGGTCAACAATAAATAATAATCATGATTATATGAACAAGAATATGAAATCTAAATATAGTCCATAGTAAATATGATAATAATCCATCTAGATAAATATGTTGTATGTTATCATTAAATAATATCCTATTTAAATTATAATATTCATCAAATGATATTCATAAAGATGAAAATAATTTTAAAATATCTTAAGTAATTTATTATTGTAAATACGGTTTTTATTCTGTAATCACTCACATAAAATATATAAATTTCAAAAATATTAGTAAATTTTTTTAATTAGAAATAATCACAGAAGAATTAAAAGTAATATTTAGATCAATGAGTTTTTTTTATGACATGAAAATTTGTTCGTCTGTGGTAGGTTAAATGAATTTTTTTTTACCAATTAAAAAAAAGTACCTCATTTGGAAAATGAAAGGAAGAAACATATAAGAAAAAAAATTACATGAAAATTAATTTAATCAATCATTGGATAATAGATAAAACACTCATGAATTTGTTTTCAAAATTTTGATATGGGTGATAAATTACCAAACAAATAGAAAAAAATTGTGGGTATTTCATAAAAAAAGTATTTCTATATTTGGGGTATTTAGAGTGAGGAAAATAAAATAATAAATTATAACTTCTCAAAATAACTAAAAGATATGAAAATATATTGGGATTAAGAGAGATAGATCACATCCCACCCCTAATATTAACATAATAATAAACAATAAAATTATAATTTTAGAGTGATAACTACATCATTTTTATCTAATTTTTAGTAGAATATTTTTGGTACATTTATATTTATCATGGTTAAATTACCTCCATAATGTAAAAAATGTTATATATTTAATATATATTCATTATATAAATATTTTTAATCAACCATAAATGAGAATAATAAAAATTAATCACATTTCTTTGTAGAGGTGGTAGTCCAGAAGAACACATTAAAAATGTTATAATTATTTAATAAGTTGAAAGGTTATATGGTAAATAATATATTTTATTTAATGAATCATAAAAATTTCATTGATATAATATATATTCTTTTTTCCATCTTTATAACCATCTAGGTAAAGTGGTGATGTATAACAAATTCCACCACAATGTGGAGATGTTAGGTGGTACATACGTACAATAATACCTCTCTTGACCACTTTCGATGTGAAATTTTAAATTAATATTACCAAAAAAATCAATAGCAGAGACCTTATATTGGAATTCCCACAAACAAAAAATGTTATAATTCATCATTAATAGTATCCCAATTTTTCCTATTATAAATCCATATTTTATATATTGGATATACACATTACAAGGATTTAATGATATATCATTAAAAAGGATATCATTTTCAAAAAATGAAAAAGGTTATTCCATCCTGTAAGTAATGTATTCTTCCTTATCATTTTCACTAAATTTATCATCTGGTTCTTTATTACTTTTATTTTATAACTATAATATCATATAATAAATATCATTATAAAAATTTAGAAAATATGTTATAATAATATTACTTTATATTCTTGTCAAATAATTCGTCGAAGTCTATTATTTTCTGTGTTTGATAAATTAAATAATAGAAATATAATGTACCACTGTTTCATTCAAAATAATAATTATTCTCAAAACATATTTAGTAATACAATAAGAAATTTTTATTATTATTAATTTATTTGTATGACTCTATATTTTTAGTGTAAAATTTAATATTATTATTAATATAACATGTTACATTATCTAGTGTTATAAAAAAATTATCCTATAAATTGTATCATTAATAACCATACTAATACTATCCACAAAGTAAAAATGTACCAAATAAATTAGTATAGTTTTACCATTCTAATATACTTAATATTATATAATTCATGTACTTTTCAATAACAATTAATAAGGAACCACAACTTATAAATACAAGAATGAAATAATTGGAAAACAAAAAATTCATGATAAAAGTTTGAACTAAAAGAATAGTATATATATAATAATTAAATAAAATTGAAAAAAAATTATAATAAATATTTATATCATAATAAATAAAATATTAACAAATTTATGTTTTTATTATGGGTGTTAGAGTGTGTCCAATGAAGCAGGGAGTAAGGGTTATAAAATTTATCTCAATCCCTCTTATTACATGATATTTTCAACATATAATCACAATTTGGGTAATGATTTTATACTTCAAATTTATATCCCCATTCCTCTTATCATATTGTTATTTTTTAGTTTCATATCACTTTTTCCATGTCCATTCCTATTGATTTCTGATTCACCTATTATAATAATATTTTTTTTTATTCTTGTGTGTCTACATTTATTTTACAATTTCTTATTTCAAATTAATATTCATCAAATTGTTTCAAAAATTTATTCCAATTTTATATTGTTGTAAAATATCTCTTTGTAATGATTTCTAATTTGTTTATTATTGTTTTTTGTTAATCCTCTTATTTATTCCATTATATTTCTTAATCAATATATTTTTATAACTACTTTTTGATATTTTTTTTATGAATCATTGATTCAATGTCTTCATTGAACATGTTCATAGAAATCATATATTAATATCGTGATCCAATTAAGATATTTTATTTATGTATTTCTGTTTTAGAAAAAAATAGTTTAATGAAATATATATAGCTTAATTACTTTTTACATATTTATTATATTTAAATGAATAAAATTTCATCTATCCCAACAACATTTTATTATAATCCATTTTATAGTTTTTATATTTAAATGAGGATTTATATTATTGATATGATTTACTTTTGTAAGCATGATTTTTATAAAAGATAAAATTAACTATATAATACGTTTATTTTTTCATATACTTATATTAGTAATTAGATTGAACTTGATTTCATATTGATGGAATAAATATTTAGGTATATATTTATGTGACCCGGTGGGATAGGGTGAAATATTCTATATAAATCCAATTCGTTGGATAAATCATTACTTCTAATGAGATTAATTTTTTCCATACATGGGGAGTAAACCAAATATACTATCTTTTATTTATATAGGGAGTGAACACAATCCAATTTGAAATGGTTATCATAATGATTATCGTTGATCTATGATATCTTACAATTATGTTTATTATTTATCCTTATATTATTATTTTTATGTTCCTTGGATCATATTCAATTGGATAATGTCTTGTAATGTTATTTTTAACTACATTGTTTAGTATTTGGTGATTACTTTATGGTTTTATAATCACTAATTTGTGATGTTCTTTATGATCACATATGATTCTTCAGATGAAATATCTTATGTTTTTACTCTTTTGAAGAATATGATATTGTAATGGCCTGGACCTCTCCGGTCCATTCCTTTGTGAAATGTGGTGCTGGAGGTGTGTCGGGTGGTCAAGGTGCCCTGGGGGTGAGTTTGGGTGGAGTTTTAAGGAGACCTAAATGGAAATAGATTTCGCACAGTTAGGGCATGGTTTGGCTAAATAGTACTTCCAAACTGTGAAAGGTTGGTATTGGAGGCAGTGGATAACGCACGGTTAGCACACGGTTTGGCTAACTGTGAGGACTAACCATGCAAGGAGTGTTTGGCAAGGCAGAAGCTAACGTAGGGTTAGCGCACGGTTTGCTAAACCGTGCGGACTAACCATACGAGCACTTAAAGTTAGATCCTAAAATTGTGGATCGAAACTCTTTTGCCTCGAAATGTTTTGTTTAAGCCCCTAAGTGGCCATAACTCGGTATTACCTTTCCTTGGAGGTAGAAGAACCTCTCCCAAGAGTTTTGGAGGCGACACGGAGGCTTTTCATGGAGAATTGAAGCAGGTTCCTTGAGGTATGTGATCGTTCATGCTTGTTTTCTTAGATCTACTCCTCCTCCTCTCTCGGTTTCCTAGATATACGCCTGTTATGGGTAGATCTAAGTGTGAGGATGTCGAATATGAAGAGCTTTAGTCTTGTCTGTGTTAGGAGAGGATATCTAAAGAAGAATCATGGAGAATCGACCCAGTTTCAAAAGTGCTCTTCGACCATCGTGGTTTCGTCAAAAACCATTGAGGTATGGATTTTTCCTTCATCTCTCCTTTCCTTGTATCATGTCGGGTTGGTGAACTTTTTTTCTATGGGAATGGATGAAGCAAAGCGTTAATGAAGCTAACAAACAGACTTTTAATGTAATAACGGGGAGGGGTGTGATCGATATACTGTTGTTCTTTTTTCCTCCTCTTCCTTGATTATTATGTTGTGAATTTTTTGGATGTATTATTACTGAAAATAATTGAATGTTGGTGGTCTCTATATGTGAACTAATAAACTATTGTCTTCGGTGATGATTAAATGGATGTAATATGGAAATTGATTAATCATGTGAACTCGGTGGATTAAATGGATGCCCAGTAAACATGAAAACTTGTGTCATCACCCCGGTTAACCAACAGAAAGAGGAAACAGATAAATGATGGCTTGAAAATGGATGTTTCCCTGCTTTTTTTGGTAGTGGGTGTGTATTTCTATTTGATTGCTTATGGGGAAATTTGGGAGAGGATGTGATCCTTTGTTGTGGCACGATTGTTGGTTGTGACTCTGATTATTTCACAAATTGGGGTGGAATCCTCTTCTATTGTGAAACCTTTTTGGTTCATGGTTTTGGGGATGTGGGGCTCTATCTTGATGCCAGCATTGGTTCCAATAGCTGGAGGGATCTCACATTGATGTGAACATACAAGAGAACTGGGTTTGAATGTTTAAATTGTTGTTGGATGTAACATTTCCCCTAGGCTTGTGGTTATGCCTTCTAGTTGGTCAATAGTGCAGAATTTATTAAATGGTGTCACTTGAACATGAAAACAATAAAGGGGTTAATTGGGAGATTGGTTTTGGTATGGGTTTTGTCTCAGCTGTGAATATTGTACTTCTATGAAAGAATGACTCGGCTGTTCATGCTTGGGTTGATGTGGAACCCTAAGTTAGGATGAGTGCTTTATATATATATATGATTGTAGTTCTTGTGTTTCTTATTCGTGCCCCACCCAGTTGAGCACTTAGTGCCGAACACCCCATTTCATGGGGAGGGTGTTTTTTCCAACCCTTCTATGAGTGGATGGTTATTTGATTTTTTTAGCTCCCTTTCCCGAATAGCCCAAGTCTCTTAAGGAAGGCTGTGATGACCTGAAGTCCATTATTAGCCCAAGAATCATCGGGAATGGTATTTGTGGTGGTTCGCCCAGGTGTTTGCGGGAAGGTTGTTTCCCAAGTATCATCGGGATGAGGCCCAAGTGTCTTCAGGCGTGACGGTAGCTTTCTGGCCTAGGTGTCTTTAGGCATGGCATTGGTTGTTCTGGCCTATGTGTTTGCGGGAATGATTACGTGAGGTTGTTGTGGCCCAGGTGTTTTCGGGTGGGTGTGGCAGTGGGACTATGGTGAGAATGGCGGGATTGGTTCGATGAGTAGGGTGTCTTCAATAACCAGTGGGAAAGTGGTTCTGGGTACCCAAACATCGATGTTTTGTTACTATAAATTACTTGACATGTGTTATTTGGGGAGTGTGCCTTACTGAGTCTTGGGTGGATAGATTTCCTTGCTAGGTGTTTTGGTTCAATTTTCTCACAGGGCATTAGAATTCCTCCCCACTTGTGCACGATAATCTTTGGTTTACCTTACTGAGTATACTTGTATTCTCACCCTTCTTATATAAAACTACATTCAGGTTTCTTGGAGGACATCAGGGATTAGGTGATACCACACTAGCTCGGACCTCGGGGCAATTTCTGTTTTCTTTTCACTTTTATTGGTACATTACCTTTGGGTTTTTTGAGGCTTGTATTATTTGCTGTTGAAAATGCATATGGTGATGGGTTAATTTTGGCTTTGCCTTTACTTTCATCTTTGGTATTGTTGGGGTTCCTATCTTTTCTCTCGTTCCTATAAATAGAAAAGGGTAATGACTTACATTTTTTGTGTGATTCTATACCCTTGGTGCTAGTCGCCACTCATGGACCTATTGAAGGCGGGTCTCGGGTGTCATTATCTCTCCTTCAACTTGAATAAGGAAGGGTCTGTCAATCTGTTGTCCCATCCCTCATCTTGGTGAAGGAAGGTCATGACAATATGGTATCAAAGGAGGAGGTTTAGAGATAGGATGGAGTCTTGAGTTAGGAATAGTGAGGATTGCATGGGATGATAGGGCAACATTGTTGGGTGATTTTGGAGAGTGAAATAGGCTAGGGAAGACCAACTATGACACGAGAAGTTTGGGCCCCCCATGATCTGATTCTAGGACTCTGGACCTACCAAATGACCATGTGAGGCCACACTGATTGTAGGGTAGATACCCTAGGAAGCGTACATTCATCATAATGACTTGTGTTCTTGTGTTTTTGGGGCATTTGTTGGATTTAAAATGAATAAGGAGTAATAAAATTTAAGAATAATATTCAACACTACTCGGGCTTAGGCATTCCTTGTTTACCTTGCAGCTATGGCACCTGGGAGACAACCACGAGTAGTGCGGGAAATCAAGGCCCAGGAGGGTGACTTGGCTGATCGATGGAGGGATGACCGAGAGGAGGAGGATGATCACTGTTAGAAGAATCTATATGACTTTCAGTGATAGACCCTCAGGAAGTATGAGGGAAACACCTCAGACGTGGAGATAGAAAGATGGATAGAGGAGCTGGTGATAGCTTTCGTCTTGATCCAGGCTCCAGCGGAGTACTGGGTTCCACAGGCTATGAGACAGATTGATGGAGCTACGTGACAGCGGTGGACGCTTCATCTAGGAGAGAAGAGGGAATCAGAGGTGGCATGGGCTGACTTTGAGAAGGAGTTCTGGGAAGAATTCCTCTCTTCCACCATGAAGGCTGAGAAGAGGCAGGAACTACTCTCCCTCCAGCAGGGGAGTATTTTAGTGAGACAATTGGGGATCATGTTCAAGGATCTCCTTCTCTTTGCTCCTGACCTCTTTCCAAATGAGGAGTCTCTGGCGAGACATTTGGAGGAGGCACTTCAGCCTTCTCTCCAGTATGTTATTACTCCATTCACCCTACGACATACCTGGAGGTCCAGAAGAAGGATGATGTGGTGGAAAGGATGCACACGCTGGGAGGTGTGTCGTGAGAATGAATCCAGTTAGGATCATTAAAGGAAAAAGTTGTCAGCAGCAGGACTCCAGCATCAGGTCCCTCTAGGTTCCTACCAGTAGGGAGCATGCCTTAGCAGTTTCGGTTCCGATCTCCCGGTCCCCGCCCATTTTCCTTTGAGATCGGGACCAAAGTGTTTCATCAGTGGCAGACATGGGAACCTTTGGAATCGGTGCCCTAAAAGAGTACAGTATGGCGGTGGTGGAAAGGTTCAACACCCAAATCAATAGTAGCAGCAGTTCCCGAATAGGCCCCTTCAGCAACAGCAACAGGGTTAGCGAGCTCTCGCTACTCTGAGGGCAGACGTTGTAGGAGGAGGCTGGCCTCAGGGCACTCCTTAGGGACCTTGACTAGGGCATGGTCGGTGAGGCGGTCGATAGCCGAGAGGCAGAGGAGCCAGGCGTGGACAGGTGCATGCCGCAGAGGCAGCAGTTCTAGCATTACCGGAGGTCATTCGAGGTACGATTTGCTTGTTTAGTACCCTTTCTCATGCCTTTTTTAATACCGGATCTTGACACTCCTTTATTACACCAAGTATGGCCTGTTCTTTAGGTTTAGACACTGAGAGACTTCCAGTGCCCCTAGTGCTGAGCACACCAGTCCGAGGTAAGACCGACTTGTTGTATTTTGTCAAGGATTCAGACTAATGATAGGGACACATCAATTAGTCAGGGATCTTCTACTGTTTCAGATACAACCATAGGATGTCATCCTAGGCCTGTACAGGCTGTTCTATGCATGTGTTGTCATTGACTACCTCTGAGGGAGGGTCATGTTTTCATACGTGGATGGCCAACATGTGACCTTCATCGATGAACGAGTTTGCCAGAAAGGCAGCAAGTGAGATGAACCCCTCTTCTCCTTGTTAGCTTAGCTATCAGTGGAGTCGGTGGATGAAGATATGGTGGAAGTTCCATGGATCATCGGTGAGTTCATGGACGTCTTCCCTAAAGGGGTGGCGACCCTACACCCTCGATGTGATATTGAGTTCGGTATATACTAGCAACCCAGTGCCCTCCCATTTTCGATGGCTCCCTACCGGATGTAACCTTCTGAGTTGCGGGAGTTGTGGATTCAGATTGATGATCTGAGGTAGAAGGGTTTTGTTCGACCAAGTGAGTCACATTGGGGTGATTCTATCTTGTTCGCAAAGAAGGAAGATGGTGGTCTCAGGCTGTGCATACACTATCGGAGGCTGAATTAGGCAATGGTCAAGAATCGTTACCCCCTCCCAACGACAGGTGATCTCTTTGACCAGTTGAAGGGAGCAGGTTGGTTCTCTAATATCGATCTGAGGACTGGATATCACCAGTTGAGGGTGAAGTAGGGGGACATCTCGAAGACTGCCTCAGATGTAGGTATGGGCACTTTGAGTTTGTAGTCATGTCGTTCGGTGTTATAAATGCACCATCTGTGATCATGGGACTCATGAACTCCAACTTCTGGGAATACCTGGATCAGTTCATGGTCGTGTTAATTGATGACATTCTGATCTACTCATGATAAGAGGAGGATCTTGCTAAGCACCTGAGAATGGGTTTAAAGGTCCTCTAACAACACTAGCTCTTTGGGAAATTTTCCAAGTGCAAGTTCAAGATGCAAGAAGTGCACATCTTTCGCACGTGGTGTCCGAGCAAGGAATAGCGGTGGATCCATTGAAGGTAGAGGTGGTTGTTTCTTGGGTAGAACCGAAGAAAAATGTAGAAGTTTGTAGTATCCTTGGGCTGGAAGGTTACTACTGGATATTCGTGCCCAAATTCTCCCGAGTTGCAGAACCCTTGATAGCTCGACAAAGAAGGACCATGCTTTAGTGTGGGATGAGCAGTGTGAGGCGAACTTCAGTTATTTGAAAGAAAATTTGGTTAGTGCCCCAGTGTTGAGGTTTCCAGAATAAGGGGCGGTGTATGAGGTGTTCTATGATGCTTTAGGGAAAGGCCTCGTATGTGTGTTGATGCAGTGGAAAGGGGTGATCTCTTATGGGTCTAGGAAGTTACATCCTCATGAGAGTAATTATCCCACCCACGATCTGGAGCATGCGATGGTCATTTTCCTGCTAATGTTGTGGCAGAATTACCTCATTGGGGAGCACTTTGTGGTCTTCACAGATCACAAAAGCTTGAATCATATCTTCTCTAAATGGACGGTGGCAGAGTTCGTGGCCATGTTTCTAGTGTTTCAGCCGGTGATGGCCGAACACCGTGTTCCATGTGGTTTGTTGCAACCCTTAGATGTCCCCAAGTGTAAGTGGGATGACATCTTGATGGATTTCGTCACAGGGCTACCCAAGGTTCAAGGAGGCTGCGATGCCATCTGGGTGGTGGTGGACCAGTTGATGAAATTAGCTCACTTCCTAGAAATTAAGAAGTCGGGTATCGTGGATGCCATAGCACGGAGGTATATGGAAGAGATGGTGCGGTTGCATGGAATTCAGAGGATCATAGTATCGGATAGGGATGTATGGTTTACCTGATGAGTCTAGAGGGGATTGCAGCATGCCTTTGGCGCCAACCTATGCCTTAGCACTACTTTCCACCCCCAGACAGATGGTCAGACAAATCACACCATCCGGACTTTGGAAGATATGCTACGAGCTTGTGTTTTGGACCTTGGAGGATCATGGGTACTACACGTGCCAATAATAGAGTTGTCTTACAAAAACATGTATCACTCTACCATTGGCATGTCACCTTTCGATTCATTGTATGAGAGGTCGTGTCGCTCACCCCTATACTGGACAGAGGTCATAGAAGTAGGATTTCTTGGCCCGGATGTGGTGAATAGCACGATGGAGAAGGTTCAGCTTATACGAGAGAGGATGATGGTACCTCCGTATTGGTAGAAGTCAAACGCCGATAATAGTAGGAGACCCTTGGAGTTCGAGGTTGGGGACCACGTATTCCTGAAGGTCTCCCCTCGGCATGGGCAGCAGAGGTTCAACAGAGGGAGTAAGCATTCCCTCAGGTTTGTCGGACCGTTCGAAGTGCTGCAGCGGGTCAGCGGGGTGGTTTATCAGCTGGCGTTTCCACCATAGCAACAAAGGGTTCACGATGTCTTCCATGTTCCCCAGCTCCGTCGGTATCTACAAGAAGATTCACACGTCATCTAGTGGGGAGATCTAGATATCAGGGATGATGCAATGTTCATGGAGCGGCCAATGATGATCGAAGGTCGTGAAGAGAAGGTGCTTCGTGGACAAACCATTCCTTTGGTTCCTGTATTGTGGAGACACTGTGGTCTTGAGGAATGTACCTGGGACCGAGAGACACATATTCTTACTGAGTACTTAGAGTTGTTTTAAGTTTTGTTCTGTTTTGTTCATACTTGGTTGATGGAATGCTTTACCTTCCTAATTATGGAATGTGCAGTTTTCCTTTTCTTGGGATGTGTGTGAAGTGTCATGAGATGTGGGGAGGGGAGGACCTAATCCCTAGTTAAGAAGCATTAATGTGGATGCACCTAAACCCGCGTGGGAGGGTCAGTGCTGCCAAAAGTGGATAGTATCTTAACATAGAGGAAGGGAAACCACTCACCCACATGACCGGACGGTTTTTTGTTTCGTTTTTCTTGGTTTTACAGGGGAGAGGAGCGATATATTTGTGATTGTTCAGGAGATATATGGAGAAGGGGGTGCTCCTTGGTAACAAGTAGGTTTTCCCGGAGATGTACCTTAGAGGGGGAGTTTTTCGGACCCCTCTACTTTCTTTAGGTGGGTTTGTTTTATATTCTCGAGGATGAGAATGTTTTGAGGGGTGTCTGATGTAATGGTCGAGACCACTCCGGTCCATTACTTTGTGAAATGTGGGGATGTATGTGTGTTAGGAGGTCATGGTGCCTTGGGAGTGCGTTTAGGTTGATTTTTAAGGAGAGCTAAAGGGAAATAGATTTCGCACAGTTAGTGCACGATTTGGCTAAAACGTTCGGCCAAACCATGCAATGTTGGTGTTGGAGGTAGTGGCTAATGCACGGTTAGAGAAGAGTTTGGCTAACCGTGCGGACTAACCATGTGAGGAGTGTTGGGCGAGGTAGAATCTAACACACGGTTAGCACACAGTTTGTTAAACCGTGCGGACTAACCGTGTGGGCACTTAATGTTGGATCCTAAAATTGTGGATCTGAACTCTTATTCCTTTAAATGGTTTGTTTAAGCCCCTAAGCAGCCATAACTTAGGATTACCCTTCCTTGGAGGTAGAAGAACCTCTCCCAAAAATTTTGGAGGCGACCCGTAGGCTTTTCTTGGCGAATCGAAACTGGTTCCTTGAGGTATGTGACCATTCATGATTATTTTCTTAGATCTACTCCTCCTCCTATCTCGGTTTCATAGATTTATGCCCGTTATGGGTAGAACTAATCGTGCAGATTTAAAATATGAAGTGCTTTGGTATTGGTTGTTTTAGGAGAGGATATATAAAGAAGATTTGTAGAGAATTGACCCGGTTTCTTGAGCGTTCTTCGACCGTCGTGGTTTCATCAAAAACTTATGAGGTAGGGATTTTTTCTTCGTCTCTTCTTTCCGTGTATAATGCGGGGTGGGTGTGCTTTTGTTTCTATGGGAATGGATGAAGTCAAGCGTTAATGAAGATAAAAAACCGAATTTTAAAGGAATAAAGGGGAGGGGTGTGATTGATATACTACTGTTTTGTTTTCCTGATCTTCCTTGATTATTATGTTGTGAATTGTTTGGATGCATGATTACTAAAAATAATTGGATGATGGTGGTCTCTCTCTGTGAAGTAATAAACTATTGTCTTCTAGGATGATTAAATGGATGTAATATGGAAATTGATTAATCAATTGAACTCGGTGGATTAAATGGATGCACAGTAAACATGAAACCTTGTGTGATCACCCCTGTTAACTAACAGATAGAGGAAACAAATAATTGATGTGTTTGAACTTGGAAGTTTCCTTTCTTTTTATGGTAGTGGGTGTGTATTTCTGTTTGATTGCTTAGGGGGGTTATGTGGGTGAGGATGGGATCCTCTGTTGTGGCACAGTTGTTGGTTGTGACTCTTCTTGAATCAAAAATTGGGGTGGAATCCTCTTCTATTGTGAAACCTTTTTGGTTCATGGTTTTTTGGATGTGGGGAGATATGTTGATGCTAGCATTGGTTCCAATACTTGGAGGGATTTCACTTATGTGAACTTATAAGATAACTGGGCGTGAATGTTTAAATTGATGTTCGCGGTATCTTTTCCCCTAGGCTTGTGCTTATTCTTTCTAGTTTACCAAGTAGTTCAGAATTTATTAAATGGGGTCACTTGAACATGAAAACAATAAAGGGGTTAATTGGGAGATTGGTTCTGGTATGGTTTGTGACTCGGCTTTGAATATTGTACTTCTATGAAAGAATGACTAGGTTGTTCGTACTTGGGTTGGTGCGGAACCCAAGGTTTGGATGAGTGCTTGTTATATATATATATATATATATGTTTTTACTTCTTGTGCTTCTTATTCGCGCCCTATCCTGTTGATCACTTAGTTATGAACACACCATTTCATGGGGAGGGTGTTTTTTTCCAACACTCCTATGAGTGGATGGTTGTAAGATCCTTTCTTCTACCTTTCTCGAATATCCCATGACCCTTCGGGCAGGCTGTGATGGCCTGGAGTCCATTATTAGCCCAAGAATCTTCAGTCATGGTAGTTGTGGTGGTTGGACCAGGTGTTTGCGGGAAGGTTGTTTCCCATGTATCTCCGAGATGAGGCCCAGGTGTCTTCGGGCATGACTGTAGCTTTCTGGACCAGGTTTCTTCGGGTGTGGCAGTGGTTTTTTTGGCCTATGTGTGCGCGAGCATGTTTATGTGAGGTTATTGTGGCCCAGGTGTTTGCAGGAGGGATGTGTGGTTGTGGACCATGTGTGGGAGGGCGGGTGTGGTAGTGGGATTACGGTGAGAATGGCGGGATTGGGTTGATATGTAAGATGTCTTCAATAACCAGTGGGAAAGTGGTGTGTGGTACCCAAACATCGATGTGATGTTACTATAAATTACATGAATTGCGTTATTTGGGGAGTGTGCCTTGGTGAGGCTTGTGTGGATAGTTTTCCTTGCTAGGTGTTTTGGTTCTATTTTCTCACAGGGCATTAGAATGCATCCCCACTTGTGCACCAGAGTATTTGGTTTACCATACTGAGTGTACTTTTATGCTCACCCTACGTATATAAAACTACTTTTAGGTTTCCAGGAGGACTTCAGGGATCGGGCGGGACCGTACTAGCTCGAACCTCGGTGCGGTTTCAGTTGTCGTTTCTCTTTTCTTGGTACTTTACCTTTGGAGTTTTTGAGACATGAATTATTTACTGTTGAACATGAATATGGGAATGAGTTACTTTTGGATTTTCCTTTACATTCATCATTGGTATTGTTGGGGTTGCTATCTTATCTCTCATTCCTATAAAAAGAAAAGGGTAATGCCTTCCATTTTGTGTGTGATTCTATACCAATGGTGATAGTCGCCACTCCGGGACCTATTGAAGTCGGGTCTCGGTGGTCATTATATCTCCTTCAACATGAAGAAGGAAGGGTCTGTCAATCTGCTGTCCCTTCCCTCATCTTAGTGATGGTGGGTCGTAACAGAATCATTATACTCTAATGTTTCACATTTCAACTTATAATACTAAATTATAGTATTTATTAAATTTTAATTTGTTGACCTTGTTTAATAAATTAATTAGAATTAATGTTTTTTATTTTCTAATAAAATGAAATATGTAAGTGATATTCCATTATACTAATCCCTTTGTTTTTGGGAGTGTGATTAAATTTTGATGTAAAATGTGTAACTAAGTGAAATGGTGTAATTTATATGTATGTTATGTATGGGTCATCATAGTTGGAATTATATTGAGGTTTGGTAAATTTTGGATGTTTTTTCATCAAAAATAAGAAGATAAAACATAAATTAACCTTTTTTGAAATATATGATTCACACGTTTAAAGTAAGGTATTATAGCATAGGGAATCAGAATATATAGTTTCAAAAGATTTTATAAATTGATTTTTTTTTTAATTACAAAATATTATATCTTTGGATTTAGTCAGTGGTTGGAAGTAAGATTAACCAATTACATAAAATTTTTGATAAGAAATAAAGTTACTATCCCAAAATATTTTCATATAGGAATGGAGATGGATTTTAATTCATATAAATTTTTATATCAGAATATTTATGTTTATATAGAATAATGTTATGCTCTAGACTATAAATCTAATATAAGGCTGTGTTGGATGAGGCCTTACATACACCTCCTTATATGAAAGATTTTATTAACTATGTGTGAGTGATTAATCAATAAAGTGGGGAGACTATTTCAAAAACATAAGATTATATATAAATTCATGGCCATAAACATTACATATTATACTAGTTTTAAACTATAGTTTAATTTATATACATTCCTAATGGTCTTTTAGGTTTTATCATTTTAGAGTGTTTGGTCATAAATCATACATAAGAAACCCATATATATACAAACTGTACACTTCAAATCAGTATTGATATTACCAAATTTATTATTTTATAAAATAAAACATGACATATTTTCATGAAAAATCATCACAATACTCATTTTTATTTCTTTCTTGATCTTACCCATACATAAACCCCATGAATTCATTTTTAAACATGAGATGATCCCAAAAATCATAGTAAGGGATATAAATGGAGAAATAAATTATTATAACGAAAAAATGAAAGAACTTTTTATTTTAACCATTATTTTTAATTTTATTTGATTTTATGATATAAAAGATATTCATATAAAAATAACAAATACATTATTTTTTGAATAACCAAATTCAATAAATATCATTTAAATAAAAACCCAATTTTTTGAAACATATAAAATCACATTCATAGCCCATTTTAAACCGATTTCATAAATTACTATAGGGTAGTTTAATTGATAGTACAATCCCACTGGTAACTCCCTTCTTCTCTCCTATTATGATTGTTACATAACCCAATGCACTAAAGTTGTATTTGT
This sequence comes from Viscum album, assembly GCA_963277665.1. Taxonomy (NCBI): domain Eukaryota; kingdom Viridiplantae; phylum Streptophyta; class Magnoliopsida; order Santalales; family Viscaceae; genus Viscum; species Viscum album. The sequence goes on along the minus strand of OY728119.1, from coordinate 1,002,102,759 downwards.
CCACAACTATTACATAATCCATCCTTATGCCACACTACACTATTGGGATCACCCATCATATACCCTATATATAGATCACCCATGAGTTATAGTGGGGGATTTAACCATTGTATAAAATATATCAAGCTCAACCATAACTATTATACATCTCATGTTCTATAATATGAATAATCCATTTTATTCATTCATGTTATCATCATAATACATTTTAAAAAAACTATACAACCTGTATGAAAAATATTATCAAATATCAAAATAAAAGTTTCTTTTAGAAAAAATATTCAATAAAAAACCAACTAGAAAAAGTGTTTTAATTGTAGAAGAAAGTTACATATTTTAATGAAATAAAAATATCAATTAATATTAACTGTGATATGAAATATCATTTTACCTATATATATATATATTAAAATATATTATTACATTTTCTGTTTGTAATAAAAGTCCAACATTATGTTCGAATATTTCATTTTTGAAAAGAAAATTGAATGGAAGAATAATATTTCATTATAATAATCTAATTTATATAGAATTACATTCGTATAATAATTTCAAAAACATGGATATCAATGAATTATATACTTAGAATAAAAACATTAAAAGATAATATTTTAAAAAGAAAATATTCTTACCACTTTGGAAACATTTTAATCATAATCCCCATGAATGATTAATAAAATAGAAAACAAAAATAATAATTAGAAAATTGAAATCAATGTTACAAAATTTAAGTTTAACTATATATAAATCTTAAAGAAGAATATTGGTTCTTAAAATAAAAATATTCTTCAATGAAAGGAATATAAATTATATTTCTTACAAAAATTATAAATTTAAATCAAATAATGAATTATTGTTATGAAAGATGAACTACATTACGATCAGGGAGATACTTGGACATAGAAATTCATGAGTAATGTAACACCCCGAGTTTTATTTAGAACATTATTTTTTGAATAAAGTAAATTTTTATTTTATTCATTAAATATACTATGTAAAAAATTCCTTTAAAATGGAATATACTTGGAATACCTAACATGGAACATGAACCTGTGACACGTTTCATGGAACATTGACTTGGCCTATATTACTCGCAACAGCGTTTTTTTTACAAAACATCACTATATAGTATAATTTCTAAATAATAGAGTTATGTTAAAACTATTAAAATTATTAATATTAATGTTAATAAATAATTTTAAAATATTGTATATAATTATTTTAAAACAACAAATCATATTCACAAATAAATATATGTTTTTTGGTAAATTCCTTTTTTTGTTTAAAAATGTTATTTTTTTTAATAAACAACATTTAATGTACTTCCTTGAAAAATAATAAAATTAATTTTAAACACATTTTGAAATTTAATTAGATAAAATAAAGTATATTTTTGAATTTATTATGTCTATATTAAATTTCTTTTAAATTGTGGGATTTTTCTAAGAAATTTCCTTTTTTGATGAATAATGAAAAATACCATGTTTCGGTTAAAAAGTACCTTTTATTTTATAAGATTATTACGGTTAAATTAATTTTAATTTTTTTTTTGTAGAATTTGATAAATTATAAATATATAAATACAATTTATTTTTCTAGAATAAATTTATTAATGATATTTAATGTAAATTGTTTATAAAATTTTTATCATCATTCTACTTTAATGACTTGAAATTTCATCCCATCTGCGGGATTGGCATTAATCCTATTTTCTCTGCTTCTATAAAGAGAATTTATAAAAAGAAATATAATTTTTTTTAATTATTATAATAATTGTGTGTAATTATACCATGTTTATTTTTTTACCCAAATTAAGAGTTAAAGAGATTAAAATTAATACTAGCGGTTATGGTCAAATTATGTTTAATTAGAGACTAAACCATAATTTTTGGGGCACAAATGAACTATCCCATTGTTAAAAACTAATTTTATGTAAATTATATTGCAATGACCCTTAATTTTTCTATTTATTATTGTTTTTTATGACTTTTTTATAGGTAAGAACATTTGTACACCTATCTTTGTATAAAACATTCCCATTGAGTCCTTTTCCTACCCTATAAAAGGCCACCACCTATCGCACTACCTCACACCTCTCAAAACTATTATGTTTGGAAAAATATATTCTGAATAAAATTTATATAAATCTTTAATTCGTCCAAGAATCCATCCATTAGGAATAACGCAATCAAAGGAAGCACATTGGAACATTCCAAAAGGAGTTACCCAGTTAAGAGGTAACGTCTTATTTCAAGTCCCTTCCTTTATATTCTCTCACAACCCCACCCACTTTATTTTTTCTATGATTTTATAAAAAAAGTATCACAATTATACTAGGAATATTTATGAAATTTTTTAAACCATCACATACAAAAACCTACATCCAATTGAAAATGAACATACTGTTTATGTGTATGGAAATCTACATCCTCACTAAACGATGATTGTTCAATTTTTCTTTAGGGCCACTAATGGAAAAAATAATAAGGGAAAATATATTTATATATTTTATATATTAATTTTATTTTCTATTTTGTCTTCTTTATTCCTTTTACAATAAATATCTTTTTTTCTTTCTATTTAGTGTTAATATGATAATTTCGTTTGGGAATATGTGGACTACTGCCTCCTCAAAGCGATATGATTCATTCACAAACTACATGGAATGTATTAAGGATAAGTTTAGTTATTATAAAAAACATATATGATATCAAAAAAATTAACAATTATATATATATATATACATAAATGTCATTTTTCTATTATTTAAATATGACATTTTAAACATAAACAGTGTTTATGCGTTAGTATAGCTTTCCGACTTCATGAGTAGTGTACACCGTTTTATACATTTATATTAAATAGATTTTTATAATAAAAATATAATGGATATAAATGATATTTATATAATTTTTTACACTCTAGAATCATTATATTATATAAGTACCAACAATATAACAAATTAAGACTCTTATGAAAAAAGAAAATATTACCCGAAGTGAAACCTTAACATAGGATGATTAAGAAGCCTGTAATATAAGGTCATAATAATTAAATATTTTTTATTCGATATAATAATATTTTTATGTAAAATAATAATTATATATTTATATTTAATAAATAGGTTGTTTGAACGAGTACAATGTGAATCAAGACACTTGGTAAGGGGATTTCATCTCACTTCTTATTTCAATGAGATAAACACTTTGAACGCAACTGCTTACATTTGTGTGGTGTACGCACTACCCATGATTGTATTATATATATCTTACAATAAACTTTATAGTTATTGAAATATAAATTTTATTATCCTTCTTTCATATGGTCTATGTTTCAAATGTTACCAAATCAGTAAAATAGTTATTTCTCAATTTTCCTTTGTTGAAAATCTAGTTTTGTAATGCTTGAAAATTTTCATTTGAGGTATATATACATAAATTTTAAATGTTATATCATGAATTTTAATTATTTAATAATATTTTATGGTTCAATTAATTTTGGTTTATTACATGGAGGGTATGATCTCAGGTTTCAAATTTATAAGAGCGTATTGAGACAATCTCATCATTTTGGAGATTGTTAATGTTTATGCTACCTATAATAAAATATTATGATCCATCAATCAAGAAAACTCATGAGTTTTATTATCCTCTATGTATTCATGATATATACTTGTATTAGTGCCATATTTTCCACTTTTTGGTAACTAAGGTAAAATTTTAAAAAACCATGTTTAAAAACCATGACTGTCCCTCTCTCATATCGAAAATATATTATATTCAAAAACCATGTGGTTAATTATTTTCAATTGCTTTTTGAATCCAATTCTCAAGGAATGTAATATTTTAAAAACAATGTTTTGTATTAAATAATTACATTATATATTTCAATTCTATTTTCAACGAAAAAGGATTTCAAATCGTTTAATGTTTTAAGAGTAATTGTTCAATTCTGTAAGGATATTTACAAAAGAAATGTTTTAAAAATCTATTTCAAAATTATTTTTTATATAAGATAACATTCATTGGTGTTACACATTCCTTTCTTGAGAAATTATTCAATGTTTCCATTCATTGTTTTCTCAAAATGTATTATGTTTTTACGGCATGATGTTGATGAAACCCGTTTCTATTTAACATGTTATATGCTATTGAAACTAACTTTTCACGGGTCATATTTATTATGGAATGATCATGAAACCTATCTTTTTTTCACTGGTTATGATATGGTTACATTTTTATAATAACAATTTAATTTTACGGGTTATGAAATGATTGTTTAGGATCTTGTGGAACATTTATATATGATTGCATTATGAGGTTGGTGGGACCTATATCTCCCTACAATGGATTGGGAAAATTTTTTATTTCATGAGACAGATGAACGTAATCTTGGGAATGAATTGTGACTACTAATATGGCCATGGAATTGAACCATGACAACCGAAATTTTATGAGGAATGATAAATTTCTACTAAGATGGCCATGGGAGTGAAGCATTTCTAACACGATGGTATCAGGATGAACCTATATTACCAATATTGTTTTGGTAGCAATTCATTGGATACTATGAAAATAATATTATATTCATACATGTCATCCAAAATTCAATTTTTTATTTATATGTTGTACTTTAATGGATTGTGATCTTCATTTCCTTATAATTTATGTCCTATACAATTCCATGTTTTATGCCACAATTCATGTATATGATCTTTGATATAATGGTTTTGATCTTTTATTTTCCGGATCATGTTCTCATAACCTTGTACTAATGGTTATGTTTAAATATCTCCATTTTTTACCGTTTATGAGCATTTGAGCTCACCAATTTTTTTTTCCTTCCCCATTTTATGAATATATATATTATGTTTGATGTTTTTATGAAGGATTATAGTAAATAAAAACCTAGTGGTAGAGAATTTTTCTTACTTATGTATATGTGATAATGTTTCAATGTTTCAAAAGGAAATAGACTAGTACAATATTTGGATGTCTTTTTTCAAAATGTTTTAAGTATCCCACACATGTTATTTAATGTTAATGTCTAAAAACAAAGTGTAGCTATATTTGGAATCAAATAAACATTTTAGTTTACCCTGTGAATATAGGATGAGAAAACTATAGTGATAACCCTAAATACATTTCAAGGGATAGGTATAGGGACAATTAAAATCATAGGAAAATGTATTGGAAATTTGGTAAAGGATAGAGTGAGTGATTTCCATGAAATATATCCCAATTTTATACTAAATGTTTATGTGGATCGGGCACATATGTATATAGGGGTAACAATTGTGAAAATATGTTTTCTGCCTGACTTAGGGTAATGTGGTATATGAAAATGGGCCTTACTACACAAGTAGTTTGGAACTAGTGTGGGATATGGTTTGATAATTTACAAACTCATCATAGAAAATCATAAAGGATTAAAAAATAAGTTGTCTATGAATAACCTAATAAAACCTAAGGTGTCATATATTAAGGATGGTGTCATAACATGGACCTCCTCTGAGTGACATTTCATGATTATGGGGTTCGACATTATAAAAAATATTTTTTACTCTATGAATTTTTTAGCCAATGTATAGAAACCAAATGAACTAAGATAATGGGGATTGTCATGGACATAATAATGATTTTCCTCCAAATAAACCACAATTTTATGTGAGATGGATACCAAAAACTCATTGCTATACTAAAATAGCTTTCCCAAACTATGAATCTTGGTGGACTTCTAAATGGGTATATGAGGGAAAAACATTATATCGTGTCTTTTACGAGGCAATTTACACCTTATTAGAGGTCTGTTTGATCCCCTTGTTACTAAAAAAAGATCTGTACTACTGAAATGATATTCCCCATTCTCTAGTGTTTAGAGCATGATAAAGTCCTTCTGTCTATTTATCTATTAGATGGAGAAGTAGACCAGTATTTGACTCTAATAAAGAATACACGGATGCAAGACGAAATTGAATCCATGTATTGGTATGAGTTAAAGAACATATTTTTTAGTAATTACTTTCCACAGATTCATTATACTACGTACGATAAATAGTTCCTTGAGTTGAAGCAATGGGACAAGGAATCTATTGGTACATATGAGGAAAACTTCATAATACATTAGAGGTATGATTCATAAATTATCATCCAACCCGAAATTAAATTTTATAGGTTCTTTAGTTGATTAAAGACAAGTTTTCCAAGGGTGTCATCCATAAGGTAATTTAGTAGATACAAAGATATTGTGCATTATTCAATTAAGGTGGAAATGGTGGTTGGAGTCATGCATCAATCTCATTGTTTTGAAAAGATATGAATATTGATTTCAAAGAAAAATATAAACAACATATAGAGAAGAATATGGTATTCCCATTATTCTCTATGTGTGGGATGAAGCATGGGGGAAATTTCCTTAATGGGTGTAATAAATGTATTGTGTTTGGAAGGGATGTGCATCAGGAAATTGATTTCTAAAGGGATGGGAAGACGTTAGCTAATGTTGTGATTGGGGAAAAGGAGGCCCATAATACACCTCCCATGATTCATTTGCTGAATGTGTAAAGAGAACATGAATAATACTTAGCACTTCCATAATGCAATGGCTATTGATGGTGATAGATGTTAGTAACCTCTTAAGACGAGGTACAAGGGTATATATCATTCAATATATATTTCTGATGAGGGGTGTTATAATTATGTGAAGAAAGGTAAATTTATCATACACTATTGAACAACTAATTTCATATTTGATTCTCGAACCACCCACTCATTCATATTTAAACACTTTTCTATTGTTTTTATGATTCTACAAACATAATTATATTTATAATTTGCAGTGGAAACCGCTAATGGTATGAGGATTTCATCTCAAGTCCATGTTTCATATTTGGTTGATGATTGTGGTAAGGTGTTTCCTAAAAATATTTTCATTCTTCCTTTGGTTGAATTTAATGCCCTATTTGGCATGGATTGTATTTGTTTGTATGAATCCCATATCAATTTACAAGTAAGGTAAGTTACTTTTAATATTTCAAACCTTTATGTGATCATCCATCAATGTTATGATATTTTTTAACTTCCTCTAGAGATTATATCTATTGTATGGGTTATAATTCACAATAAAAAGTGGTGATTTTATCAAATGGTTGGGGAGAAAATTTATATAGCTGATATGCCTATTGTTGGGATTTTGTGGATGTCTTTCCAGATCAGTTTCCTAATCTTCTACCAAATTGTGATGTAGAGTAATCAATAGAATTTATTCCTGGTGACACACTAATTTTAACAAATCCATAAATAATGTCTACAAATGAGTTTCATTAAATGAAGATGGATCTCTATGAAATCCTTGATAAGGGATTCATTCTGAAATGTGCATCACCTTGGGGTGCATCAGTGTTTTTTTGAAAAAGAAAGTTAGATCAATGTGAATCTACACTGATTATGTGGAGGTGAACAAGATAAAAATAAATAACTAGTATCTTCTTATTTGGATTGATGACTTTTTTTATCAACTACATGGAGCACAATAATTTTCTATTATTTTACTTCATTATAAATATCATCAATTATGGGTCAATAATGAGGATATATCCAATATGGAATTTTTTACAATGTATGGACTCTATGAATATATTTAATTGCCTTTTGGTCAAACTAATTCCCCTACATTCATCATGGATTTTATAAATAGAGTCATTTTTTATAAGCTTGATTAGTTTGTGGTAGCCTTATGTAACGACCCGAAATTTTTTAAATAAATTTTGTTTCCTAATTTTATGTGTTATTGTTATACTAAACAAAAATGTTTTATTTGATAAACATGATTATAATTAAAATTAGATCAGTGGGTTTTGACTATTATATAACCATCGGTCAACATGACCGCTGTGAACAAAATGTTTTGATTATTGTCTCCAAATATAAGTAATCTTGGTTAATTATTATCGAAAGAAGATTCGATGGCCTCACCTAGTAGTCTTGGACCGATCGAAGCCCATCTAACAGAGCTTGGGAAGGAGGTAGCACCACTGGGCTTTGCTCTGGATCAAATCCAAGCCGAACTTCATCATGTGAAGATGGAACGAAATCTCCTTCGTGAGAAGTTCAAACTGATAGAAATTACTACTCGGGCAATGTTGACTGAGCCGCCCCAAGCTTCTATCACCCTAGCACACCTTACTCTTACGTCCTATGCTGGTATTATGAGGGGTTATGTAACGAGACCGTAACTACCTTGTGTAATCCTTGTTTTAAATAAAAATTGGGATTTCTTCTTATGATGAAGTTTATGAATTTTGAAATGACCGGATAAATATAGTATGCATATTTTTGATGAATTTTAGAAAAAGGATATTTTAAATATGTTTATGTAAACCCTAAATAATTAAAAATGTGTAATGATTTTCAAAAAATGGTCTTCTGCAATTATGTTCAGTACTAAATTTAGAGTCTAATAAGATCAACTTGATTTTTGATGAATAGTAAATTATGAATAGTGATTTTATGATTAGGATTAGTAATATGACCAAATAGATTAGTAATCTGACTTAAAGAAAGTTTTAAAATAATCTAGGCACCTTGATTAAGTAATGTGATTCAATAAAATAGTTAAATAACGGTTTCATTAATTATTATTCAAGTATTAGTTTTTTCGGGTGAATAGTGTTTTTTAATTAAAAATTTATTTAAAAATAATTAGAAAATTATTTTTATAAAAATAACTTTATTTTTGAACTCAGAGCATCGATATTATGTTATGGTAATTTTTGGGGTTTTTTCTGAAAAAAATGAATTTTCGATGAATAGTTTTTTTATTTAAAAATTAAATTAAAAATATTTAGAAAATTATTTTTATAAAATGGATTTCATTTTTGAAATCAGAGCATTGATATTTGGTTAATGTGAAATTTTGGGATTTTTCTGAGAAAATTGAATTTTCAGTGAATAGTAAAAATACAGTTTTAGGGTTTCGGTATGTTTAATGACATCATAACGGTGTCATGATGATGTCATGAGATATTTTGAGGGTTGGCCGGCCAAGGGTGATGAATTATTGTTTTGGGGGCCCCATGTGGCCTAACTCCATGATAAATGACAAGGGAGAGCACATGGGTTTGAGAAAAGCACATGTGAGGTGTCCCTTGGCCATTAATGCCTTGTCCCCTCACTTTCCCTATAAATACCAAGCCCTCCTCTCATCCATTCGACTCCCCACTCATTTCCAACGAATTTCTGGTCTCATTACCTCCCAAGGAGTCCTCCCAAGGTGCCCCCAAGCCCTCAAGGTCCCAACCTTTGAGGTTTAAGAGTTACATTTTAAGGTAAGGGATCCGACCTCTCTCTTTCTTTTCAAGTAATCTCTTTTATGTCTTTTCTTTTATACTCCATGTTATTATGTTGGAGGATGTTCTTTTATATTCATCCTACTGCCTATTTCATGTTCATATGATGAGAGACCCCCCTTTCTCTCATCAATTCGTTTTAAGAATTTTTATGTGGCGCCGTTAGGCTGCCGAATTTTTAAGGGATTCTTTCACCTTCCTCGTTTTCAAGTTCTATTTTCATTCAAGTCTTTCATGTTCCTTTTTTTTATATTGGGGTATGATCTCTATATATATCATACTGGAATCTTATGTTCATATGATGACAGACCCCATTTGATCTCTTCAATTCAGTATTTTGATGTTTTAAGTGGCGTCGTTAGGATGCCGAATTGTTTAGTGGTTCTTCACCCTTCTCGTTTTGAAGTTCTACTTTCATGTCAATCATTTAAAGTTCCTTTTTTTATATTGGGGTATGATATCTATATATATCATACTGGACTCTTATGTTCATATTATGAGAGACCCCATTTGATCTCTTCAATTCAGTATTTTGATGTTTTAAGTGGCGCCGTTAGGCTGCCGAATGTTTAAGTGGTTCTTCACCCTTCTCGTTTTGAAGTTCTACTTTCATGTCAATTCTTTCAAGTACCTTTTTGTTATGTTGGGAAATTATCTCTATATCTATCATACTGAACTCTTATGTTCACATGATGAGAGATCCTATTTGATCTTTTCAAATCATTTTTGTTGATGTTTAAGTAACACCGTTAGGATGCCGAACTTTCATAAGAGAAATCTAATTTTTTTTCTTCCTTCCATGTTTTTCATTTGAAATGGTATGTCCTTGAAATCTCATTACCATGATCATGTATCCTTTTATTCTGTCCATGTACTATTTTATGGGTCATTTATGAATGTTTGACCCATTTTACCTCTCTTTTAATGTCTTCTAAACCCTCGGAACATTGCCGTTATGCTGCAGAATTTCTGTCTCAAAATGTCTATCTCTTTTTCTAAAGTCCTTTTATTTTATTAATTGAATACTCAAAGATCTTTCTTCTAAAGGGGTATTCACATATATTCCAAAATGTTCTATTTTAAATTCTGGTATTTACATACATGAGACCCACCTTCCTTTTCTGTGGGTTTTAAAGTGATATAAATATCATGTCTTTAAAGCAGTTTTTAAAAAGTTACGATTATGAAATGAAACCCATTTCCTTTATGCTATATGGGTTATTTATGAAATGTTTGATGATGATATATGTGGCTCACATGATAATAAAGGAAAATTTAAGGGTGCGCCCTGATAGCGCTCCAATGCATTGGGTAATGATGTAACCACTAGGGATTACAATTTTCACGATACCTTGGTGAATAACCATGGTAATTTTAAAATGACACCTTGGGGATGGACCTTGGTGATATGTTCATGATTTTCTATGTTAAATGATGTAGCCACATCTTCAAGTTATGAAAAAGTTTTATTTTTATTATGATATGCCTCATGATTTCATTTTCATGCATTAAAGTTCTTTTCATGACTTTATTGATGTATCTCAAGTTCATATGTAAAATGTTTCACTTGTTTCCCTTGCTGGGCCTTCTGCTCACCGTTCCTTTTGATGTATGTCCCCAGGTTATGAGATGTAGTAATGAGCCTAGGGTGAACATGAGGAGAAGCCTTTCAAGTGTTTAAGAAGAATGTTTTTTTTGTTTCATGTTTTATGTTCCTTGTTTCCAAGACACTAAACCTTAAAGATCCTCCGTTCCGTGTAATGGAATGAAAAGTTATGTTATAAAAAGACGGGATGCTATAGTTGGTATCAAAGGATGGTTTAGTTATTTGTGGAAATTAGGATATGAAAACACTAGGAGGAACCCTATAGAAATTTTTAATATAGGAAATCTTCCTGGTATTTTGGTGAGTATTGAGTAAGGGGTTGCCAAGAAATTACATCCCTGTCTGGATACGAGCAGGTAGAGGTGGCTCTGGCACAGATGTACAAAGGGGTAAAACCCAAAAACACTGCTTTGAGCTAGACTCGAATGGGAACTGGTACACGACAACGGGCCTTGCTGCACTCTTGGTTACGACACTCCCGGGGGATATGCTTTGGTAAATTCATAAGCTTGGTATGAACCATTGTTAAAGGAACAAAGATAAAATTAAATAAAGGTTCACATAAGAATATATGATCATTCATAACCTAGATGGGAACCTATGAGATCACAAGTTAGGGTATACCTTTCATATACAAGTTATCCTTATATGCTTTCAGTTCCTTTTCATGATTATTAGCTAAGTACTTAAGCCACTAATTATTCTTTCTCTTCTTAGTTAATGGTGGGAAATGGAAGAACATGTTCCGACAACCAATGTGATAGGAAATGCGACAATTTTCGTATTAATATGACAGGGATGATTAGGGGATTAAAATATGATTATTATTTTGGAAGCCGTTCATTATTTTGGGAACCATATTTGATCAAGGTAAATAGATTACTACGGTATTTTCATTGACGAGTAAGGTTGACTTATATTTTGAAGAATCGATGAATTTAAGGTGAACTTATAGTAATTTAGGTTACTTATGGGAATGACTAACCTATCTTGGGTAAAATATGTTTAGGTTAGCTACTTTTTCATAAGATGTTAGGAGTGGTTGATGTTGTCTGGAGATGAACAATGAAGTTGTTTTGGAAGACTATGTTATCAAATCCTTATTGTATTTGGGTTTCAATCTTAGTTTGGTTTGTTTTGAGGAATTTTAAGGACCGTTATTTATGGAATGGTCTATGATGAACTTTGGGTAGTACCATGTAACTTTGATGATTTAAAAGTAGTTTCCATTCCTATGGGATTCTTTCTTTTTGAAGAGTTTCTTTACCTTAACCTTTATGTTTTTGGGATAATGTTTAAAGATAGAAGAAATAGATAGTTAATCTTTTGTAGATTATGTGATTCTATAGAAGATGATTCTTGTGCTTTTATGAGACCAAGTGTTTTTGAATTCTCATCATTTGGAGAAAAGATTAGTGTTGGTAGGGACTTGTTAAAGGATGAAACTCTACTTGAAGGTAGGTATATTTTCTTATGTTTTTGTTCTATGTAGTAAATGAAATCCTCAAAATTATGAAAAGAAACGTAAAACAAAAATGTTGTTGGTTTACGTTTCCTACTAGGTAATCAAAGACCGTTTACACACATCATAAGTTTGGGATTTTCTCATGGTTAACTTTCTCCTAATAATGTTCTCTATCACTCTCCCTCAGAACTTGACCCTTTGTTTTTTCCTCCATGTCCATGTTTTCCTACATGGAACCCTAGTGTGGGTTAACTCGGGAGACCATTGTACTTCCCTTTCTTTATTTTAAAGTAATAGTTTTACTGACTCCTTTTCCGATGTGGGAATTTCAATGAAATTTCAAAACCCAATTTTAAAATTGCGAGGACGCAATTTCTTAAGGGGGGGAGATTGTAACGACCCGAAATTTTTTAAATAAATTTTGTTTCCTAATTTTATGTGTTATTGTTATATCAACAAAAATGTTTTATTTGATAAACATGATTATATTTAAAATGAGATCAGTGGGTTTTGACTATTATATAACCATCGGTCAACATGACCACTGTGAACAAAATGTTTTGATTATTGTCTCTAAATATAAGTAATCTTGGTTAATTATTATAGAAAGAAGATTTGATGGCCTCACCTAGTAGTCTTGGACCGATCGAAGCCCGTCTAACAGAGCTTGGGAAGGAGGTATCACCACTGGGCTTTGCTCTGGATCAAATCCAAGACGAACTTCATCATGTGAAGCTGGAACGAAATCGCCTTTGTGAGAAGTTCAAACTGATAGAAATTACTACTCGGGCAATGTTGACTGAGACGCCCCAAGCTTCTATCACCCTAGCACACCATACTCTTAGGTCCTATGCTCGTATTATGAGGGGTTATGTAACGAGACCGTAACTACATTGTGTAATCCTTGTTTTAAATAAAAATTGGGATTTCTTCTTATGATGAAGTTTATGAATTTTGAAATGACCGGATAAATAAAGTATGCATATTTTTGATGAATTTTAGAAAAAGGATATTTTAAATATGTTTAAGTAAACCCTAAATAATTAAAAATGTGTAATGATTTTCAAAAAATGGTCTTCTGCAATTATGTTCAGTACTAAATTTAGAGTCTAATAAGATCAACTTGATTTTTGATGAATAGTAAATTATGAATAGTGATTTTATGATTAGGATTAGTAATATGACCAAATGGATTAGTAATCTCACATAAAGAAAGTTTTAAAATAATCTAGGCACTTTGATTAAGTAATGTGATTGAATAAAATAGTTAAATAACGGTTTCATTAATTATTATTCAAGTATTAGTTTTTTCGGGTGAATAGTGTTTTTTAATTAAAAATTTAATTAAAAATAATTAGAAAATTATTTTTATAAAAATAACTTTATTTTTGAACTCAGAGCATCGATATTATGTTATGGTAATTTTTGGGGTTTTTTCTGATAAAAATGAATTTTCGATGAATAGTGTTTTTATTTAAAAATTAAATTAAAAATATTTAGAAAATTAATTTTATAAAATGGATTTCATTTTTGAAATCAGATCATTGATATTTGGTTAATGTGAAATTTTGGGATTTTTCTGAGAAAATTGAATTTTCAGTGAATAGTAAAAATACAGTTTTAGGGTTTCGGTAGTTTAATGACATCATAACGGTGTCATGATGATGTCATGAGATATTTTGAGGGTTGTCCGGCCAAGGGTGATGAATTATTGTTTTGGGGGCCCCATGTGGCCTAACTCCATGATAAATGTCAAGGGAGAGCACATGGGTTTGAGAAAAGCACATGTGAGGTGTCCCTTGGCCATTAATGCATTGTCCCCTCACTTTCCCTATAAATACCAAGCCCTCCTCTCATCCATTCGACTCCCCACTCATTCCCAAAGAATTTCGGGTCTCATTACCTCCCAAGGAGTCCTCCCAAGGTGCCCCCAATCCCTCAAGGTCCCCACCTTTGAGGCTTAAGAGTTACATTTTAAGGTAAGGGATCCGACCTCGCTCTTTCTTTTCAAGTAATCTCTTTTATGTCTTTTCTTTTATACACCGTGTTCTTATGTTGGAGGATGTTCTTTTATATTCATCCTACTTCCTATTTCATGTTCATATGATGAGAGACCCCCCTTGCTCTCATCAATTCGTTTTAAGAATTTTTAAGTGGCGCCGTTAGGCTGCCGAATTTTTAAGGGATTCTTTCACCTTCCTCGTTTTCAAGTTCTATTTTCATTCAAGTCTTTCATGTTACTTTTTGTTATATTGGGTTATTATCTCTATATATATCATACTGTACTCTTATTTTCATATGATGAGAGACCCCATTTGATCTCTTCAATTCAGTATTTTGATGTTTTAAGTGGCGCCGTTAGGCTGCCGAATTTTTTAGTGGTTCTTCACCCTTCTCGTTTTGAAGTTCTACTTTCATGTCAATCATTCAAGATTCTTTTTGTTATATTGGGGTATTATCTCTATATATATCATACTGGACTCTTATGTTCATATGATGAGATACCCCATTTGATCTCTTCAATTCAGTATTTTTTTGTTTTAAGTGGCGCCGTTAGGCTGCCGAATTTTTAAGTGGTTCTTCACCCTTCTCGTTTTGAAGTTCTACTTTCATGTCAATTCTTTCAAGTACCTTTTTGTTATGTTGGGGAATTATCTCTATATCTATCATACTTAACTATTATGTTCACATGATGAGAGATCCTATTTGATCTTTTCAAATCATTTTTGTTGATGTTTAAGTAACGCCGTTAGGCTGCCGAACTTTCATAAGAGAAATCTAATTTTTTTTTCTTCCTTCCATGTTTTTCATTTCAAATGGTATGTCCTTGAAATCTCATTACCATGATCATGTATCCTTCTTATTCTGTCCATGTACTATTTTATGGGTCATTTATGAATGTTTGACCCATTTTACCTCTCTTTTAATGTCTTCTAAACCCTCGGAACATTGTCGTTATGCTGCAGAATTTCTGTCTCAAAATGTCTATCTCTTTTTCTAAAGTCCTTTTATTTTATTAAGTGAATACTCAAAGCTCTTTCTTCTAAAGGGGTATTCACATATATACCAAAATTTTCTATTTTAAATTCTGGTATTTACATACATGAGACCCACCTTCCTTTTCTGTGGGTTTTAAAGTGATATAAAGATCATGTCTTTAAAGCAGTTTTTAAAAAGTTATGATTATGAAATGAAACCCATTTCCTTTATGCTATATGGGTTATTTATGAAATGTTTGATGATGATATATGTGGCTCACATGATAATAAAGGAAAATTTAAGGGTGCGCCCTGATAGCGCTCCAATGCATTGGGTAATGATGTAACCACTAGAGATTACAATTTTCACGATACCTTGGTGAATAACCTTGGTAATTTTAAAATGACACCTTGGGGATGGACCTTGGTGATTTGTTCATGATTTTCTATGTTAAATGATGTTGCCACATCTTCAAGTTATGAAAAAGTTTTATTTTTATTATGATATGCCTCATGATTTCATTTTCATGCATTAAAGTTCTTTTCATTACTTTATTGATGTATCTCAAGTTCATATGTAAAATGTTTCACTTGTTTCCCTTGCTGGGCCTTCTGCTCACCCTTCCTTTTGATGTATGTCCCCAGGTTATGAGATGCAGTAATGAGCCTAGGGTGAACATGAGGAGAAGCCTTTAAAGTGTTTAAGAAGAATGTTTTTTTTGTTTCATGTTTTATTTTCCTTGTTTCCAAGACCCTAAACCTTAAAGATCCTCAGTTCCGTGTAATGGAATGAAACGTTATGTTATAAAAAGACGGGATTCTATACCTTAATAGATGAAATTCATAACTATTAAAAGATAAAGGAATAGTATGATGATCAATTGAGAAATGTACTAATGGTCTTAAGGAAGGAGAAACTATAAAAAATTAAAATGTTTGAATTTTGGTAGAAAAACGTTTCATTTTGAGTTAAATAATCTCAAGGGATGTTATAACAATTGATCCATCAATGTTAGATTCTATTGAATGTTGGCCTAGACAATCCAAATTGATTGAGATCAATAACATTCTGGGTTTATGAAGAAATTATATATTATTTTTTCATAATTTATCATGAATATATAATCATATATCCATGATAACTTGTAAGTGTATCAAGTTCATTTGGACATATAAATGGGAGAAAAATTTCTAGGAACTAAAGAAAAGGTTATTTAGAGCACATGTTCTTAAATTTACCAGTTATAGAGATGGGTTTTTAATCTATAGTGATGTATCCATGAAGGTGTTAAGATGTGTTCTTATTGAGAATAACATTTTTATCTCTTATAACTCATCCCATTTGATGATTCATGGAAAAAATTACAAACTCGTGATTTGAAGTTATCATTGGTAATTTTATTATTATGAATATGGAAGTATTATATTTATGAAAAAAGTGTGATATATTTACCAATCACAAAGGAATAAATTAAATATTCACAAAGAATGAGTTGAACATTCGTTGAAGATGGTGTTTGGAATTGATAAAGGATTATAACTTCACAATACATTATCACCAAAGGAAAGCGAACAAGGTGGTTGCGGTATTGAGTCAAAATGAACACACTAGCTTATCCATAATGAGGATCATAAAATATAAAATATTTATGGACTTAAAAGGGATGTATCCAAGAATCATAAGGGAAGGGTAAAATGTAGTCTTTCTCAAATTAATGTCTAATATTCTGTTGAATTGAAGATCATCGAGGTGAAAAATGAAGATGTAGAGCTAAAATTGACTTCTATAAATTTTCCAAAGTATGAACTTCACCAGAGTGGAAGTATGATTTCTTGAAATCGTGTATGCATTCCATCCATACAATATTTAAAGACAGAGTTGATAGAGGAAGCTCATAGTTGTTCATTCTATATTTATTATGGATGTATGAGTATATATAGTGTAATGTTCCAACCTATGTTTCTTGGATCCGATGAAATATTGTATTAGATTGGAATGATTACAAGAATGTGGTTTCTTAAAGGACCAAATAGTTTAGTAGTTTTAGAATACTAGATATATATGTAAGTTTCACATTTCAACTTGAATATAAATATAATATAGAAAATCCATTAGTAACTACCAAACCTCTTAGATTATATCTCAAATTTATTCTTAATACTCTTATTTCACATCATGGGGAAATATTTAACATCAAAAAGGGATAACTCAAAAGCATAGTAATTGTAAACAACACAATTAAAGTAATAAAAAATTAAACACTAGGAACAATGAATAACTAAAAAAATGAATTAAAAATAAACTTTATCATAATATGAAAGGAATAAAAAATGATTAAATAATTAATTAACACACAACCATGGATATTATAATATTATAATAATAAAATGGACTGTCAATACCTAGATTTAAAAGAAGTTAATGCATAATTCCAGATATTATAATCATTCTTCCAATTCCTTGTTCCAAGACCATACATAATGTCTAAAAATCTGGGCTAGTTTGTCTCATTAGATCTATTGATATAACAAGGGGTATGATGTTCCCCACTAGACACATAATAATTTGAATTCATTCCTCATATAAATGAGGATAAATATAAACAATATATACATGTATATTGAAACTAACATATTAATTGTAAATAACATTCCCAAATCATTAAACATAAACAATAATCGTTTAGAGCTATAAGGGGAGTGTTATCAATATAGCACATCCATAGTCAGACTAATCATAAATAATTCACTAATATATGGTAGATGATATCATAAAATATTAATCCCAATTAAAAATAATTTTCAACAAATGTGTTAAAATATATGGAAATACTCTTATTAAATTACTGAGTAATTCTTTAGAGAAATACTATTTTACTTTACAAAGAATAGTTCTGTTGGAAAATATTTTTGTAAAACCATTAGGGAACTAACATAGTTTGTTTCATAAAAAATTATAGAATTTAGATAATTAAGGGCTTCTTAAAATAGATTATAGAGTTTTCTTGAAAATTGTTTATAATTTGAGATGTTCCCTTGAATCAGGCTTGTTTATCGGGAATAATTTTAAAAGATCATTTTAAAACATGTTACTCCACATAATGTTAAGAAGGATTATGTTTGGTACACATATATAAAACGTTTAAAATTATCTATGAGTACTATATAAGAATAATTATAAATTTCATTGTGTATGTATAGAATAATAGTAACTGAAATTAAAATGGAGGTTTGGGTAGAGAACCCTAACCACATGTCTGAACGCGTTCTCTAAATGACATTAACTTCTTGAATAATCAAATTAAATACATTAATTAACTAATTCAGGACATTATAAACATTTCTTTGATACATTATAGTTTTATTATGTTTATTTATGGCCTTATTGATATGTTATATGCTTGTATTTTGTTGTTACGGATTGTTTGTTTCATTGATTTGATGATCGATGGTCTTCATTATAGGTAATAGAGTTCATTTAATATTAGTATAATTCCCTATAATTGGAATTTAATTATGTTAATGACAATAATTTAGTGTAAATTATTATTTATTTCATTTTGTTATATATTGTGAGGATGAATCACTTGATAATACATTTTGTGATAATCATTTAGATTATTACAATAGTTATTGATCACAACTAAATCATTTTGTATTATCGCTTGGTATTATGTACATATATTACATCTAGAGCATAAAAAAATTTCTAATATTTATTTTACAATATGTTTCAAACATTAAAATGGTTCAATAATGTTTTTGAATGATAAATTCAAGAATGAAACTTTTTCGTCCATGATGGTCGTAAATCAACACGTACCAGATGATGATATCATTTTTTAAATAAGAGATTGAAAGAGAGAGTAATGATATTTATGATGGTTCTTCCATTAAAAATACATAATTCCAGTATGTAAATTTTACTAGTGTTAAAATGATTATTTGAAAAAAGGATGTGATGATTGAATAATAAATTAAAATAAAATGATGTTGAATTAAATGAAAAAGAAAGTGGGTTTACCTTTTGAAATATCCTCATGGACAACCAATTTATGGGAATGGAATTAGGAATTTTGGAAAGAAATATATCTCTTAGACATGGGTAGATGATGTTGAAGTTAATTTTGGTTGAAAATTGGGAATATCCAAGTCATAAAGGTGTCAGGAGAAGACGGGGTGAGGGGGGACATTTGTAGTGGAGGAGAGGGGTCATTTTGGAATATCTTATTCATTATTATTTTTTGTCAATACATGCAATAGTGATTATTCATCTTGCCAAAAATATTAATAATTGCATGTTATTTCAATAGTATTGTGCTTACATCATCCATACATCACATAAGACTCAATAAATCATGTATTTATCATTTATCATTAATCATCTTATTTCATTTTTCACTATAAAATCATGTATTTTAGATAAATCTAAAAAATTCCATATGACCATTTTTTGAAATGTTGAATAAAAAATGGACTCCATTTAATCAATATATATATATATATATATATATTTATTTATTTACTTGAAAAATGAATATTTTAAATTTAAAATTATTAATATAATACATTCAAAAATATATTGAGGTGTCATAAAATTAACCAAAAAAATAGGTCAAAAGAATATTTATTTTGAATAAATTTTAGGTAAATTAATTTTCATTTAAATAAATTTATTAATTTAAAATTGAAATTATATATTTATTAATCAAAAAAATACAAAGACATTATTTTTAATTTTTACAATATTCAATCTCATTTTTAAGGTTCCTAAATTTATTTCTACATACTTATTTTAGTTTATACTTCATTAGGATCCTATTATTATTGATAAGGGTACATTACTCTTCATAAGGGTCAAGTTACTAATCAGAAAAAATTTAATTTGATTCTATTATACTATAAATATCTTGCTGATCAGAACCATGTATGTCAGTTTTTTGAAATTCAAAACATCAAAACAAAAAAATAATAAATAAAATCTCAGTGATGATTATATTCTATAATATCAGTGTTTTTGAATTCTATATATTCAGTGTGGCATGAATTTTATATTTAATTTACTTTTAAAACCCCGGGGTGCATCATTCTTCATCCCATAGAAACATTTCATCCTCAAGATTACAAAAATGGTACCTCAAAAAATATTTGGGTAGTTCTTTATCATAATCACTTCATGCTCCCATGTTTCTAGCTAAATAATATGATTTTTCCAAAGTACATATGCAAACTGAGTCATATAATTCATCAAAACCTCTTATATGGTGTCTAGAATGTAGATAGGCTATTCATAATAGAATAAGTAATGTCCCAAATCAATACATTCTGAAGTGAGTACATGTGTTGGGTATAAAATGTAATTCCATAATAGTGAGATATGGAAGACCATGTGTAATTTAGGATGTCTAGGAGTAATTTCCAAACAAAAATCCATAGATCCAATACTCTCTAGAATTTAAAAAATTACAATGTACATAGTTATCGGATTCCCATTCTAACCAAATATTATACCACCCTTCCATGGAGATACATTCAAGAAAACATGATCTCCCACATGAAATTTAAAATCCATCCTTCAATTATAAGAATAGGACTTTTTCATTCATTGAGATGATTTGATATGGGTTTGAATAGTCTTTTCCTTTTCTGTTGTTTCAACCACATGCTCTGGGACTACAAGATTGCATTCACTATATTTTTCCCAACAAGTCGTTGAATGACATCTCTTTCTATACAATGATTCGTACGATGCAATTTGAATAATTGAATGGAAACTATTATTATAAGGAAACTCAAGAAAGGGTAAATACAGATCCCACATAACTTTGAAATCACGTGAGCCTGATCTCAACATGTCTTATAACGTTTTGATCGTCCTTTTTGATTGCCCATCAATTTGAGGGTGATAAGAAGGACTCAATTGAAGATCAGTACCCAAATAATTATATTAATTTTTCTTGAATTTATAATGTAAATTGTGGATCAAAATAAGACACATTTAAGATAGGTTCTTCATGAAGTCACCCATGTTCATTAATATAGAGCTGTTCAAGGTTATCCTATATAAATTCCATTTTTATAGTGAGGAAATGTATAGATTTGGTAAGTCAATCGACAATCACCCGTATTTCATCATTCTTTCATGGAGTTTTTATAATCCCAAGATAAAATACATAGTGTTGTTATCTCATTTATATATAGAAATAGTAAGAGGTTGTATGTCACCTCCCGGATCTTTTCATTCGGCCATCACTTATTGACAGACTAAACATCATGAAACATAATCAACAATTTACAACATCATGTTGTCCCATCAGAAATGTTCTATCAAATTTCTATACATCACAGTGTTTGATGTATGTATTGAGAAATTATAACTATTGACATATTACAATAAATCCTTTGTATCTCAAGGATGGAGGGGACACATAACCTCCTACCAAATTTCACAATTCCATCCTCACATACGAAGTCACCAAACATCCCATCATTCGCAACATTTATTTTATTTAAAATATTCTCATCATACGACTAAGAACATTCATTTCATTCCAATAAATATGGTCGGGGAACAAATTAAAAAATTAGTGATGTTTCAACTTCATTAATAATTCTCATATCCATCCTTTCTAGATCCCTTTATATAGGGTTCTGATCAATTCACATTTTATTTAAAACTCCACAATCCTTTCTACTCATTGCATCAAAAACCATATTTAGCTTTACTAGGATGTAGTGTATATAACAATAATAATCCTTGAGTATCTTGAGCAATATCCTTTGCCTCATTGTTTGGTTGTTCTTTGGGAAGATATATTTTAATCTCTGGTGATCATTATATATGTCAATCATTCACCTTTGAGATAGTGTCTCCATTTCTTGAGAGAAAAGATCACATATTCTAACTAAAGATCATGTGTTGGATAGTTATATTTATGAATTTATAACTATTTTTATTCTTATGAAATTACTCTATAATTTTCCATAAGGAAACACCCGATTCCTTTAATTTACACAACACTATTGATCAAAAATCCACTATTCCTCGATCATTGAGTTAGGATCAGAGCATTCACTAATATACTCTTCAATTATTCAAAACATTTTTCACATTTATTTTTTCATAATAACATTACACCTTTATAAGTAATCTCGGTTAATTGGTTAGCTAATTAGGTGATGTTCTGAATGAAACATTGATAATAACCTGCTAAACCAATAATATTAAATACCTCAGTAATGTTTTTTAGTGTAGTCCATTCAGGACCTATCATTTTTTTAGGAACTACTAAAATTTCATCCATAGAAACAATATGACCCAGAAAAGAGACTCATTGAATCTACAATTGAATTTAGACAAACATACCAAAAAAAAATTTGTCCTAAGAGTCATCAGAATAATGTGCATGTGATTCTCATGAATATAGTATATATTACTGTATACAAAGATATCATCAATTAATACCAAAAAAAATTCATCAATATATTCCCCTAAATTACCATTCAATAGAACAATGAAAATAGAGAGTTCATTAGTCCGTCCTAAAGGCTTTATTATAAACATGAAATACCGATAACTGGTATAAAAAAATGTTTTTTAAATTTCTTCCTTCTACACATTAAAAATATTATATCTAGATCGAAGGTGAATCTTTAAAAAATATTAGTCTCCATGCATTAGATCAAATAAATCATCAATGTGATGAATATGATACTTGTTCTTTATTGTAATAGCATTGATCTCCCTAGAGTCAATACATATCCTAATTGATATGTCATTATTATTGGCGAAAATAATAGGGGTTCCCCTTACAGAAATACTAGGGTGGATAAATCCTTAATCACATAATTCTTATAGTTGTTTCTTTATTTCAAGTACCTCCACAATGGACATTATATAAGGAGTATTGGATGTAGGTCTTGAACTAGGAATTAAACCAATATTAAAATCAACATTCTACTCTGGAGGATGTTAAGGTAAATCCAATTTAAATACATCAATTGAATCCTAAATAATTCATACATAGTCAATTTGAAGATTTATTTCCTCACACATATATATTTCATTCTCATATTCCCCATGAATTGAATTCAATTGTGATACTGGGGGAATAACTAGTTAAGAATAATATGGTGAGGATTATTCTCTAATAATAAGGGATTCCATATCATTCTCCAAAATTTAAACCTTTTTCTCCATACAAAATATTCTCGCAACATATTTTGAATGCGAGTTCATGCAATCCAATATATTAAAGTAAATTATGGGTATAATGATATGTTCATTAACTATTGTTAGATTTTGTGTAATAAGAGGGACAAATTGACCCATATTTGTAGCAATGATACATCCTTTAGATGTTTTCATTGACAAATCCATTATTAAATGAAACTAAAAATGTATTATTTTCATAGAAAACTGGAATTATATACAAGAATGAGAGGGTCCAGAATCAAATAATACATCTTTTACATTTGAGGAAACTGTAAACGTACCTACTACCCCATTATTAGGATCTTCAATCTCAACAGTTTTGATGACATTTTCTTGGCCTTTCTCCATTGGACTTCTCTAGGGAATTATTCCTTGACACATTAGAAAATATTTTTTATAATGTACCATATATTATGAATTGTATCATTGAATATTGGTGGCATATTTCTTTCATATACATTAATTTTACAGGTAGAATTTTCCTCTACACTTATAAAATACACCCATACCCTTCAGGAAAGTACTATAGTGATTCTTCTAACAAATATCACAGGATGTAATATAAATTCATATATTATTCCCCATTTCCTTATTTATTTTCTAGTGTGTTTAGTTTCCCTCTTATTCTCTTACACTCCTTTAAATTCATAAGACATAGAGAATTATTTTTCTGTCTTGATAGAACTTGGGACTATATATTCATATAATGAGAAACTTTGGGAGACTGGTTCCCTTTAAAGAATGGTTTTAATCTATAAAATAATCAGTCAATTACTCCTCTTGGATTACATATGTTGTCTACAACATGAATTTATATCCTTATGATGTTAGTTTCATACATTCAAACATTCTCATCCCTTTTTTCCTCAGATTCAGGAAATTCCTTTACATATCCCATAGTTGACCATGAAGAAAGTATTTTTCTTATAATATTTCCTTAAAATCCCTCCATTCAACATTTTCAATCTCTTCCTCCACCATTTTTTTCAATCAAAAAACACCATTTATCATCATCTATCGATAGATGATAAACTTCCATTACAACCTTCTCCCTTTCGTTACTTCACAAAGGGAGAAATATCATCTCTATGAAATTTATCCACAACTCTACTATGAGTTTGGTTTTAGTCCCATTAAATAATGGTGGAAATTGTCAAATAATAAAGTCTAGAATCGCTCCTACATGGTGTGGATCATGATGATAAATACAGGTTAGGTTATTTTTGAAAACCCAATATAGTTTCCCCAGTATAGTTCTTTGTTATTCAGAACTAGTCATAGGATTGTTATCCTACATGGGATGGAAATACCTACCTGGAAAAGTGTATTCATGAAATTTCTATTCCTTCCACTAGGAACCATTTATAAATAATAGAATATTCTAGATTATTATATGAAACATAATTTACAATCTAAACTACGAAAATACTTAACATAAATTGAAATCCTATGAGTAGCTAATATAATAATCATAAATATGGTTTCATTGATGAAAAATTTACTTTCATGTCCTTTATAATGACTTGTAATGAAAATGTGAATTATACGATGAATATCCCCTAGGAATGTCAAACTATGTTCACAATAAGGCCCGTTTTCATGTATTAGTTTACCATGAGTCAACCCTAGAACACCTTGTCATAGTTTTTATTCATCAGTACATCTGTTCCAAATCCACATCCACTTGTAGTATTTGGATAGGGTTGTGTTTCTAGGAATATCCACAAAATTTATTCCATACTAAAATTCCAAAAAGTTCATGTTTTATTAGCCTCAATGTATACATTATAGATTTTTTTCCTAATCTATGTTTTCTATATCTAGTTTCCATGTTTTTTTCTCTGGTGAATCATATCAAGAAAGTACATAAATAGTAAAATAAATTACAAACCATTCAATAAATTATGTTAGTTTATATCATTAAATATCAATCCAAATTAAAAAAAACAATCCATAAGAGTGTTGAAATTGATGGAAATAGTCCTATGAAATCCCATAGAAAATCCGGAGAAAAATACTATTTTACTTTGCTAAGAAAATTTATTTTAGAATTTTTTTTAGAAACATAGAAGTGATCTATTACTGTTTTTTCATGATTAAATTAGTGAATTTGGAAATTTAATTGAATCTTAAAATATATTATAGAGTTCACTTGAAAATAGGAATGAATTTGAGAAGTTCCCTTGAATCATGCTTGTTTATTTTTATAAATATTTTAAAGATCCTTTCAAAAAAAAAGTAACTCTCCATAAAGAAAATAAGAATTTTATTGGGTACTCATATATATATGAGTTAAAATTTATTTATGAGGGGAAAATAAGAATTGATAAGAATTTCATTAATGTATGTAGAGAATAAGGGTAACCCGAAAGAAAATTGAGCTTTAGCTAGAAAACTGTAACCCTATGTATGAACATGTTCATCACATGAACATAACATATTTGATAATAAAATTAAATCCACTAATTAATTAATTAATAACCTTATATACATGCATTTGATTCATTACTATTTTATTATGTAAATTTATGGCCTTTTTGATAAGTTATATGATTAATTATGTCTCTATAGAGTGTTTGGTTCCTTGATTTCATAATTTTTTCGCTTGACTAGAAGTAATGGAGTTCATTTAAAATTAGTATAACAACCTAGAACTTTAATTTCATGTAGTTAATAGGAATCCATTTGGGTAACCGATTATATATATAGTTTAGTTGTATATTATGATGATGAATCATTAGATAATACATTTAGTGGTAATCATTTAGATTAGTATGATGTTTATGGATCATACCGAACTCATTTCGTATTGTAATTAAGTATTCTGTAAATATTTTACATAGTGAATATAGAAAATGTTGTAATATTAATTTTAAAATATTTTTAAACCATTGAAATGGTTTTAGGAGTAGTCTTAAAAGTTAAATTGTGAAAAACCATATATTTATAGAATAATACTTTTTGATTTATATTAATAATGATGAAAAATATATTAATTTTAAGTTAAAGGAAACACTTTTTCTGATAGCTTATTGACACACAACAACTGCCTTCTTCTAAATCTTTAATTGCACTCATTATTCAATTATATTGAAAAATAATAAAATAATGTTATTATTATTTTGAATGTTAGTTAATGCCTAGAAATTTGGAATGGATGGAATGAATAGTATCAACGGAACATGCCAATATGGTTTACTCATGTTTATATGATGATTCATTGAATACAGAGTTTATTAGAAATGGAAATAAAAACCAATTGAATATAATAGATGTGTTTTTATGAAAACCTATTTATAAGATAATAATTGTGTTTTCATATCACTCTTTATGGATTGTTATTTAAAGAAAATTATATGATATATATTCAATGTAATGTTTTAAATTCATTTTTTATATTTTATAGATACAGTATAAGAATAAATTCATTTTTTCTGATAAAAGTAGAATTTTTCTTAAAAATATAGTTTTACTCCCTTTTGATGGAAAAGCCTATTTAAATAGAGTTTCTAACACCTTTATATGTTTTATTCGACAAAATATACATCTTAATTAGAATCAAGACATAAAATTTACTTTGTGTAAAATTTTGGTATTTTTATGAAAATTTAATTTTTTTAATAAATATTGAAAAATACAGCATTTTAAATCAATATTTCTATTTAATATAATTTATTTATATAATAATATTGTACTTATAAATTTTTTTAACATGTTATTGGATTATATTTTTATCAATTAATCAAATTTAGGTCATTTTAAGTAATTTCATTTTGAAATTGGACATAAATGCTTGTCAATCTTTGGTTAGTTTTTACTTCTTAAAAATACATTATTTCGGTTTTGACAATAAGAATTAATTTTAAAATAATTTCTAAAAATTATTTTTTGTTAATTTGGGAAAACTGATTCCATATTTGGAATTACAATGTCAAAGCTGTGGAAATTGGTAACTTTATTGTAGACATCGTGAATAATGAATTCAGTAAATATTTTAATTACTATGGTGAAGGGTAAATCTGGTAAATAATGTTACAAATAATGTTATAATAATATTAAATTTCTATAAAACTTGAATTAAGCCCAATTTGATGAGATATATATGACCATGGGATTCCTTGGGTCAATTTTAGGACCCAATGATGCCACATTTATGTCTAAATGAAAATTAATTACTTTTAATTTAATGTTAAAAAAATATATGATAATCATATATTTTTTTCTAAAACAATATTTATATGGGACTATGCTTGTGATATCATATAATATAAAAATTAATGAGAAATATAAATATATTTTCTATGTAATAATATTTTTTTATAATTTTTAGACATCAAATAAATAAATTTATTTATGACACAATGATGATGTAGTGATTTCCTTATTAATGAATGTTTTAAATAAATGTATTTATAAAAATTAACATAAATTTATTTTGAACCACTTTAAGAAATCCACAAAATTTATGGATATGTATGAATTGTTATATTGAAATTAATAATGGTTTTTTTGAAAGAATATTTTTGTTGTGGATTTTTTTTAAAAGTCATGATATGAATAGTATATAAGTTGATGTAAATGAGTTTTTACAAAAAATACTATTTTATTAAATGATATAATAGACTTAATAATATAATATTCTACCAAATTATTTATTTAAGATTTTAAATGTCATTAATGAAAAACATGTGGTTTTATTGGCATTTATGGTAACTATATTAACCGTACAGTATGAATATACGAGAAGACATTGTAATTGTTAAATTAGTTAACAAGTGTTAAAAATAAATGATAAAGATAAATTTGAAACCAAAACATATCTAAAATCTATTGGTTGAGAGGATTTATAACAATCCCCATCTTATCTTCGAATTAAATGTTTTTTGGACCTTTTGAAAGTAGAAATTCAGTTTATAAAAAAATAATCTGTCAAGACATTCCTAAAGTACCCATCCTCCCTCTTCTAAAAGGACTCCACCTATAACCCATTATTCACACCTTTAATGACCCATGGATCATCTAAAATCTAATATAATAATCTATATTCATATATATTTTTCTCATTGAAGCCTTAATTTAGGCGGAATGCGAATCAAGGAATCCTTTGGCTAAAATCCAATGAAGTTACCCGATTTGTGGTAATGACTTCTCTCAAGTTCCTTTCCATTATTTTTCTTTCTCCACTCCCTCTGATCTTCCTATTATTTTTTTTACATATTAATACAACTATTATATATGTAATAGGTTGTTTTTATGATATT
This sequence comes from Viscum album, assembly GCA_963277665.1. Taxonomy (NCBI): domain Eukaryota; kingdom Viridiplantae; phylum Streptophyta; class Magnoliopsida; order Santalales; family Viscaceae; genus Viscum; species Viscum album. Next base: position 1,002,073,888 of record OY728119.1, on the reverse strand, counting down.
TATTCGAACTACACATACACACACCTCCATCTAATTGATTTAGAACATATTGTTTCTCTTGATGGTGAACAACTATCTCATGAAACAATGATTGTTCAATTTTCTCCTGCTGCATCTAATGGTGTCCATTATGATGTAACTGTATTTATATGATATATATTATGTTTATATTGTCTTTATTATTATATAATTTTTATTTAAAACAAACCTTTATTCTTTTCATGATATGTAAACACGATAATTTCATTTGAGGAAGCGTGGACGACCACCCCCTCAAAGTGATATGACTTGTTCATGACATACATGAAACATATAATAGAAGGATTTAATTTACTGATGTAAAATATATAAAATATAATATTATAATTTAATTTTAATATACCTATGTATCATTATGTTTTCATAACATAAAATATAAATTAGAAACTAATGTAATGATCATTCGTACGTATAACTTACTGTCTCCTGGAATTGGGCATTTCATTTAATTTCTCCAAATGTTATGGAATATTATAAATAAATATATAATAAATATCAAATATATATATATATAATATAGTATAGATAATGTACTTTTGACCAGATGGACAATTTGTAATTATAACAGGATCATTTTCAACACATGTACCCAATATCGACAAAACGATAGATATTAAATAGTTTTTAAAATTATTACATGATAATAAGTGATATGAAAGAATTAATAAAATTAAAAAAGGTTCTGATGAAAGTAGAAACTCAATTAAGATGATTATTCAGAAAAATAACGAAATAGCGAGTCAAGTCGGACATGAGGTAAGGGAACTTTTTAACCCAATTTCTATTCATTGGGTTAGACTGCTACTTTTGGATAATCTCATGCTATGATTATGTGTGATATAACTTCTAATATCCTATCATGTATTTATAAATTATTTATGGTTACTTACAGTGAATAAACATAATTGATCTATTTTATTTATAAAATGATCTTTGTAAGGGACTTCGTTTCAATCTCCTTTCATTGAGGCATATTTTGATTTATCCACAACATTGTTTCATATAGTGTATAAAATTCATTGAATTTTAATTTAATTCAAAGGGAATATTTTTACTCTATAGTATTTTACTAAAATAAAATTTGAATGTTTCTTTTTAATGTACATGATGACAATGACCTCTCCGCCACCACAGACATTATTTGATATTTTTCTTCCTTAACAAGCTGTGATATTTTTACAAGTAAAATAAATACCATATTCCATTTTTACATATTTTGGTATTAAAAATGGTTTTGATAGTAGATTTTATATATCAATATATTTAAATTATTTATTATTATTTAAAAAGAATCTTTTTGATTGAAATGTGGTTATTTAGAATCTTTTATGTGTCATGATTATATAACGGTACATGGACATTTGATGGGTGGTTACGTGATAAACAAAATGAAGAGTGGTTCCGTGATTAACCATGGATGGGTGGTTATGTTACAACATTCAATGAAATGGGTATGGAATTCGACTTAATGGACATTCTATTTAGTGATATGTGTAGAATTCAACCGTATGGTTATTCCATTTAAGTATTTTTATGTCCCAAGTTACCTTTACATGTTGTATGTTGTTTTATAGGGGCATTATGGTAATCTTTTTGATAAAAAAAGCGTATGAAATAAGCTTATATTCAGTTAAGTGTTTTTTATACTTATTTATGGTGAATGTTATTACTTTATGATTAAATATTATTGGATAACAAGTTGTTTTAAAAAAACTAACAGTTTTCCATCTTTATGTAACCATTGCTGATATTTTTATGATCATCCCATGTATTGAAATGTTTTCCACAAGACATAAATATTAATAGGTTAAAGGATGGGATCAAGTGAAATTCATGCTGTCTATAACCTGGAAATATAAATGATTCCTTTTTTAAGAGTTACTATTTTATAAAAAAATGGGTAGTGAGTAGAAGTGACTACTTGTAATATTCAAGTTGTTTTGTATAAGTTATGACCAAATTCTCTAAATCACTAAACCTTAATAGATAATTAGTGTGAATTATTATCTTAATTCCTAATTATGTAATTTTTTAGGTTGGGTCCTTACAATTGTTAATTGCGGTTTTTTTAGAAAACATTATAGGTGAGGGTGTCATTTAAGAAAAAGTAACGTATCCATAATGGTTAGCATAGGAGAAAGAATCTTAGATATTTTAGATAAATTGAATAAGTTTAAGATAATATACAAAATTATATCTTATTATTAACCCTCATCATAAGAAATTATATGATGAATTTACTGATATACTCACATTGATCCTTTCTTATATAGTAAGTTGTGGGATCTAGCAGGCCCTAAAGTAGCAATGGATGTGAAGAAAACTGTGACAGTTTTCAGAATAAGAAATAGAATGAAATGAAATATGTAATGCGAACTCTTGTGGATATTATAAACCTACTATATAGAGTCTTTATTGACCACCTAAAGCTTGGTGACTTTATAAGGAATGATATATGTAAGAAAAAATCACTGCTGATGTTGAGGTAATAATCCTAAAGGTAAGTATATTAAAAAACCTATGTGTTAAGGATGTGGAACGAAACTCATAAGAAAATGCTTCAATGGGACAAGAAGATGTTATAAATGTGGTAATGAAGGTCATAAAGCCAGAAACTATCATGGAAAAATGAAGTGTCTAGTTGACTCTAGGAAAGTGAAAGAATTTCATTTTGAGGGATCAATTGAATGTTATAAATATGGTGTCCAATGCCATTATACAAATAATTGTCCCAAGTGGGAATGAGGTCAATTGTACAATACATATATATGTTTACCAATACCTAATTACATTCCAATTGAGTATGGGGAAAATAACAATAACCAATTAATGGTGTGGATTATTTCTAAGCTGTTGTTTGGGAATTATTGAATCATAAGATATGATTTAGTGTTTTTGTAAGATATAAGTATTACCAAATAAGTTGGAAGAGAATGGTTAATCTATCTTTAATAATGTTTAATGAGTAATAATTATACATATAAGGGATTCACGAGTTATGTAAGATTATACGATGACGAAATTCATAAAATTATTAAGGCTCTTTTGATGATGGGATTACTTTGGATGATTTATTATAGTATGTGTACCACTGATGATTGATATGTGAATATTATATTCAAGAAATAATTATCATTTCTTGTGTGGACATTATGGATAACCATAGGGGTTCATATGATCTTTTGTTTTTGGGGTGATAAATAATTATTACATTTGGGGATGAAAAATGAAATGTATTAGATGACCTCTGAGGATAAAATAGTATGTGGTTATTTTTGAGGAATTTATCTCATTTTTGAGAAAGATAAATGAATGACATGGTTTTAGAAAAAGGAAAATATACAGTATGGGTGAAAACCTATGGCGTTCAGAAAGGCCAGGTGAAACGATCCCACAACCGAAGGGAGAGAAGGGATAATCACCTACCACTTTCATACATGAAGTCCATGATTATTATGACTTATTATTTTTAAATAAATGATTTTATTTATCAAGAATAATTTGTTTTGGGATCTTATGTTTTATGAAATAGATATCCTTAGTATAGGAAAACGATTTCGTGATTGAGGGATAAAAGTTATTTTGGAAGATGTTTTCTCTTTCAAGAACACAATATACATATGGAAAATAAAATTCTTTGGTATTTCAATTGAGGAGTAATGGTGGAATTTTATTTTTTAAGAATCTATAATTTTGTTGACGACATATTGAAATTTGGGTTATTTATGGAAATGATAAATATATCATAGCAAATATGTGATTAGGTTAATTACATTTTAGTATGAGATTTTAAGATTAAACGATATTGTTCTCTAGAAGGTTATAATAGCTCTTCAGGTGTGACAAAGTCATCTTAAATACTCATCATTTGGAGAAAAGATTAGTTTATTATAGAAATTTATTAATGGATGATACTCTAATTTTTTTTCTGCAAATCTTTTTTTATTGAATTTCAAAAACTGATTTACGGGTTTCCGGAGCCCAAGTTTACAATCACAAACTCAAAACAAGAGAAGGAGAAAATTAGAGAGCACAAATAACACATACTTACATAATATAATAACCATACTCGTCTCCGAATCCCATGCATTATTCATCTTCTACGGTAGCCATCTCTGATTCCCATTCTAGCGATCTCTAGTAGATTTCACTTTGAACCCAACTCCTAATGTAATCAAGCATTGGTTTTTCTGGAGATTTCTATTTGACCACACTGCCCTTCTTAAAATCCACGGTCACCTCGCTATTCTGATTAGAGGCAGATCTAGCCTGCATCGGCCGCAGAAGGCATGAATAACCTCACCTTGGTCATCTTCTTAGAGTAGCAGATAAAGGCCCCTCAAAAAAATCTGGATTGGATAATGGAAGGAATCCCATATCCCTCCTATGAGATGGCGATTCTCCCTCCCCCGCCAAGGGTGGAGAAGCCAGCACAGAGGCCAACGTCATCACCGGAGGGTGAAATAGGATGTGAGAGAAGCTCCTGAACGATGATGGAGGTGGTATCATGAAAATCTAATTGAAAAGTAAGTACATTTCCTTATATTATTTGTCAATATAATAAAAAAATTCCATCATTATGAAATGGAAATTGAACCAAAAGATGTTTCATTTTTCCTTTTTCTACTAGGCAATAAAAGACTGTTTAATCTATCTCAATTTTATGGTTTACAAGTGGTTAACTTTCACCTTATCATTTTTTCAATCACTCTCCATTTGAACATGATTGTTAGTTTTCTCTTCCATATATAGGTTGTCATGGAATTATAATATGTATAATCTCATGTGTCCTTTATATGGATCTTTACTTATTTTAAATGAATAGTTTTATTGACTCTTTTTTCTATGTGGGACTTTGAATGATTTTTCCGAGCTCAATTTACAAATGGAGAGGACGCCATTTTCAAAATGGGGGTATGGATGTAATGACCTTGGTATTTATTGAATTAGATATTTTCATTTCTATTAATACTGATGAATAATATATTAATTTTATGTTAAAGGAGATTCTTTTCCTAATATAATACTGGACACACGAGAACATGCTTCACTGAAATCTTATACTGCACACAATATTGAGTTATACTGAAAAATTTTCATTATTATTATTATTATTTTCAATTGTATTTATCCCCTATCCATTGGAATAGCAGGTATGAATAGAATCAAATAAAAATTTAAATATGGTTTACCCATGTTGAAATGGTTATTCATTGATTGCAAAATTTATTCAAAATGGAAATAAAACCCAATTGAATATAACAGATGTGTTTTGGTGAAAACCTATTTAAAAGAAATAATTTATGTTCTCATATCAATCTTTATTGATTTATATTTAATTAAAAAAATAAAATATATATTCAATGTAATTTTTTAAAATCATCTTCTACATTTTCTAGATATGATATAATAATAAATTCATGTTTTCACATAAAGGAAGTATTTCGCAAAAAACGCAGTTTTACAGCATTTTGATGGAGAAACATTTTAAAATAATGTTTTTGACAACTTTATATGATTTATTTGTATAGATAAACTTATTCTTTATAATAAGGATATCAAAATTTACTTTTTGTAATTTTTTGGAAATTTTTAAATAAATTTCATTATTTTAAGGAATAGTGAAAAATACTGCATTTTAATTCAAAATTGCCTTTTAATCTATTTTTTATATATTTAAATTATACATTTAATTTGGTTTTAAGTGTAATTGTATTATATTGTTATAATTTAATCCAATTAGGGTCATTGGAAGTAATTTTACATTGAAATTGTACATAAACGCATGTCAGTATTTTGGTAGTTTTTACTTTTTTAAAACTTCCTTTTTTGGTTTTGACAACAGGAAATAATTTTAAATTAATTTTTAAAAAATCTGTGTATTGAATTCAGAAAATTGGAAACCATAATTTTAATTTTGAGGTCCAAATTGTGTAAATAGGTAACTTTTATTTTTAAAAATTATGAATAGTAATTGCAATATATATTCTATTTACAACGGTAAAAGGGAAAATCTCGTTAATAAGGGTAAAAAATAATATTATAATAATATTAAAATACCCTAACACTAGTAATAACCCTATTTAAAGAGATAATTCTATCCATGATCATATTTGGGTCAATTCTTGGACCCCATGGAGCCACTTGTGGTGGAAAATAAAATTTAATTAATTTTAATTTAAAGTTCAGGATAGTATAACATAAAGATATATCTTTTAATAAAAAAAATTTATTTGGAGCTATATAAGTGATCTATTTGACAATAAATATTCATTAGAAATGTAAATTTATTTCATACATAATTGCATTTTATTTATAATTTTTAGACTTCAAATAAATAAATTTATTTATGACACAATGATGATGTAGTGAATACCTTATTAATGAATGTTATAAATTAATGAAATTATTAAAATTAAAATAAATTAATTTTGAAACTTTTTATGCCATCCACGTAATTTAGTGATACTTATGTCTTGTTATCTTCAAATTAACAATGTTTCTTCAAAATAATCAATTTGTTATGGGTTTTTGAATGTAATGATTTGAATAGTATATAAATTGACACAAATGAGTTTCTAAAAATAATACTATTTTATTAAATGATATAATGGTCCTAAAAATCAATTTTTTTGCCAATTGACTTATTTATGGTTGATAATTTCATTAATAAACCTCTTGAGGTTTGATTGTAATTTTATGGTAACTATATTAACCATATTGTATGAATATACAAGAAGACATGGTAATAGTTAAATAATTTAACTAAGGGTTAAAGCTAAATGATAAAGAAAAATTTGAAACCAAATCTTTCCTAAAACCAATTGTTTAAGAGTATTTCAAAAAAAACAATCTTATCTTTGAATTAAATGAAGTTTTTAACTTTTGAAAATAGAAATTCAGTTTTTAATAAAATAATCTTTAGTGAAATTCTAAATGTACCCCTCAACCCTCTTATAAAAGCACACCACCTTTAACCCATTACTCACACCCCTCAAGACCCATGTCTCTTCCAAAATCTACTCTAATAAGATCCCAACATCTCTACTTTTCTCTTATAATCCATAACTTAGGGTGAAGGAAATTCAATAAATCCTTTGGCTCAAATCAAAAGAAGTTACCTGATTTGACATAATATATTCTCTCATGTTCTTTTGCATTATTATACCTTCTCCACTCCCTATTCTATTCTTATTATTTGTATACAAAACAACACCAATATCCTAAATATACTATGTTTTTAGGAGATTTCTTCTAACTACGCTATCACACACCTACATCTAATGGATTTAGATCATACTATTTATGTGGACTCCGAACAACTGCCTCACGAAACGATGATTGTTCAATTTTCACCTACCGCCTCTCATGGTGACCATTATGATGGAACTCTATTTATATGATATATATTACATTTATAATTTTTTTATTATTATGTAATTTTTTACAACATACCTCTAGTCTTTTTAGGATGTGTAAACATGATTATTTCATTTGAGGAAGTGAGGACTACCGTCCCCTCAAAGTGACATGAATCATTCATTCTATAGATAGAACATATAAAGGATGGAGCTGATGAACTTATGTAACATATATTAAAATATTATTTTATACTTTAATTTTAATACACTTTTGTATCATAAGGGTTTCAATCCGTTAAATATGAAATAGCAATGAAAGTAGCATTCATGCGTACGCACGTCTTACAGTCTTCATGAACGGTGCATTTCTTTTCATTTCTCAAAATGTTATGGAATATTATAAATACATATATACTAGATATATATATATATATTAATAATATTATGGAGATAATTGATGTTTGACCACATTTACATTTAGTAATTATAACAGAATCATTTTCGACTCAAGTACACAATATCGACAAAAGACTGATATTAACTTAAATAGTTATGTAATTTTTATAATGTGTTAAGAAGTGATATAAAATGAATAATAAACATGAAAATGTTTCTAAATCATGTATAAATTAACTTCTTTTTTTATTTAGTAAATTAACTAATGAATGAGTCATGTTGGACAAGAGGTAGGGGAACATCTTAACCCAATTTACATTCTTAAGGTTAGACATCTACTTTTTGATAATGATGTGCTATGATTATGACAGATATAAATTTTGTTATCCTATATTTTACTTATAAATTCTTTATGTTTAATTATAGTAAATACACATAATCGATCCATTTTATTTACAAAATGATATTTTTAAGGGACATTGTCACTATCTCCCTTCAGTGAGACATTTTTTGATTTATACACTACTTTCATTTATACTATATATGAACCCATTTTACGTTTAATTTCATTCAAAGGGATTCATTTTTCTACGTCGCAGTTTACTAATTGAAAAATATAATGATTTTCTTAACGTACGTGTTGACAATGACCTTTCCACCACCGCAAGCATTTTTTGATATTTGTGTTCCTTAACAAGCCGTGATGTTTTTAAATATAAAATAAATACCAAATACCCTTTTTACATATTTTGGTATTGAAAATGGTTATGAGTGAGGATTTACTATTTCTAATTCTTGAAATTTTTTCTTGTGATTTAAAATGAAATTTTATGATTGAATTGTTGATATTTACAATATTTTATTTTGGGATGATTATATAATGGTACGTGGAAATTTGACGGGTGGTTACATGATAAATCAAATGAAGGGTGGTATCATGATAAACCAAGGATGGGTGGTTACGTTATATCATCCAACACATTGGGTATGGACATCCGATGAATGGATATTTGATGTAGTGATATTTGTTGAAGTCAACCATATAGTTTTTCTATTTAAGTATGTTTACTTCCCTAGTTACCTTTATATATTGTATGTTGTTTTCTATGGGCATTGTTGTAATATTTAGGTTAAAAAGAGTAAGTAATGAGAATAAATTCAGTGACTTATTTTTTATACTTTTTATGGTGGAAATTATTACTTTGTGATAAATTATTAATGTTTTACATGTAGTTTTAAAAAATTAATAGTTTTACTAATTTATGTATCCATTATTGAGTTTTTTAGGCTCATCCCATGCTCTGAAATGTTTTTCACAAAACAGAAAGATGATTAGGTACATGTATAGGATCAAGGTAAGGTTTACAATTCAAAAACATAGAACATGAAATGTTTCTTTTTTAAAGAATTTTTTATTAATGCATAAAATGGATAGTAAGTAGAAGTGTCTACTCGTAATATTCAAGTTGTTATGCACAAGTTATGACCTAATTCTATAATTTTCTAAACCTAAAAAGATCCTCAATGTGAATTAATAACTTAATTAATGATTATGTAATGTTTAAGGTTGGATCCTTACATAAATTAATGAATTTGAAGTCATCTTCCTTGAAGGATGTATATCCGCACTTCTCGGACGATGAATTCATTTTAAAAAAAAATTGAGAGATAGAGAGTAAGAAGATTAATGATGGTTCATACATTAAAATGATATAATTGTAGTTTATCAAATATAATAATGTTATAATTATCGTTTAGACATTGGTGGAAAGGAAATAAAAATAAATTAAATTAAATTGATTTGAAATTAAATGAAAAAGTAAAAGGGTTTACCTGTTGAAATATCATCCTTGAGAACCTCCACAAGGGATTTGATTTTTGACTTTTGGAAAGAATAAGAGCTCTGGGACATGGTGATAGGCTAGGGAAAATTAATTCGGATGAACTTTGAGAATATTCGAGGCTTAGAGGAGTTAGATAAAGTAGGGGTGTGGGGTGTCTTTTATAGTGGATGAGAGGGGTGATTTTTTAATATCTAATTCCTTATTTTATCATTTTCCCCAAGAAAAGAAATAATTTTTAGTATTTTTACCAAAAATAGTTATAATTGATTTATAGTTAAAACAATGTGGGATTACATCTCCATATATCACTTATGACACAACAAATCATGTATATAGCATATATTATTAAATATCATATTTTACTATTCACATAAAACTAACGTATTTTAGGAAAATCTGAAAAATTCTCCACAACCATTTGTCAACATGTAGAATTTAAAAATGTACTCAATTTTATCAATACAAATTTGTAAATATTTGAAATATAATTTTTTAAAAAAATCATTACTTACTTCATATATATATCTTTAAAATATAATATTAATTTTATAATAATTTTGAAAATTAACTCTGGTCCCATAAAATTATCCTAAAATAATATGACAAAAAAATATTTATTTAGGAATTTTTTTTACAAAAATGCAATTTATTTGAAATAAATTTATTTATTTAAATTTAATTAAATATTTAATACTCATAAAAATATCAACAATTAATTATTAATTATTAAAATATTCAGTATCATTTACAAGGTACGTACATTTTTCCCCTCACATAGGTGAGGTTACGCTTCATAAGGGTACATTATTATTCATAAGGGTAATGTTACTATATAACAAAAATTTATGTTCATCATATTAGACCATATATATATTAGTGATCACAATCGTGTATGTTTATTTTTTGAAAATCATAAAACATAAGTGGTAAAATTATATCTTATGGCCAGGTTACATATATATTCTATAATAACAATGTGTTTGATTCACACACACTTAATGTTGAATTAATTCTATATTAAATTTATTTATAATTAAATGGGGTTGTGCTTATAGAGACATGAATGAATAATTCTAGTGGGATGACATGAAGAGAGATATCATAGAGTTTTGATCTCAATACTTAGTATGCCTACAATTTAATGATGAAAGGAAAATGTCAAAGGGAATGTTACATCCATTACCAACCCTAGAATGGAAATGGGAGAACATCACAATAAATTTTTACATGGGACTTTCCAAAATACTCAAAAGAATTAAATACTATATGGGAATTAGTCGATCTCCATACTAAGTTAGCACACTTCATCGCTGTTAGGGAAGACCTCTCACTGGATCAGCTAGCTAGGATATACATTAAGGAAGATGTAAGGTATCATGGAGTACCACATTTGATTATATTAGATCATGATCCATGGTTTACCTCAATGTTATGGTGATATATTCATCAATAACATGATACATAATTGAGTTTTTTCACTTCTTTTCATCGTTAGAGAGAGGGTCAGTGTGAATGAACAATTAAAACCAAAAAGGACATATTGAGATTGATTTTATATATTTAAAAGGTGTTTGGGATCAACACCTTCCTCAAATTGAGTTTCTTACAATAATGGATTTTTCTCAAGTATTCATATAGAACCTTCGGATGCCCTTTATGGGTGAAAATGTAGAGCTCTGTCATAATGGGATTAATTTGGAGAAATAAAGATATTGGGACCTACAATTGTGGGAGAATTGGTCAAGAAGGATATATTCATTCAGAAGCATATCAATATATCCAAGGCCAGAAGAAATGTTACGCCAATTACCTTCGACACGATCTAGAATTTTAAATTTTTGAAAAAATTGTTTCTATGAATCTCACCCAAGAAGAATGTTATCAAATTCAGGAAGAAAGGGAACCAATCCCTTGTTATATCGATTCTATTGAGATTATTGATTATATTTGAACGATAGACTATTTCTTGGAACATTCTATACATCCCTATCATGTTTATGGGTTTTTCCATATATCTCTCATAATGAAGTACATATATGATCCTTTATATACACAAAACATAGATGTCTTACAATCAGAGTGGGATCTTTTTTACAAGGAGCAACCTTTTGAAATTCTAGATCATATAGGGAATGTTCTACGAAACAAGACCACTGACTTAGTCATTGTTTTCATGTGAAATCACCTTCTAGAGGAAGAAATGTGTGAACATGAGGATATGATCAACCATAAATATCTTTATTTTTTTTTACTTTAGTGATGAATTTAGAGGGAAAATTATATTTTAAGTGGGGTAGAATGTGACGCCGAGAAATTTTTACGGACCATTCCATGAATAATTAATATACTAATTTATTTCTTGGAATAAATCATATAGAACATAAATTTCAAATGGAATGGAATTGATATATGTGACATATAACAAAAAAATCATGTGTGTTACACAGAACATTAACTTGGCATATTTTACACACAACAACAATGTTCCTATGAAACATCATTTTATATTTATAGTTATTTAAATGAGATAATAATAAACTATCCATTAAATTTATTAATATGAAAAGTAATAAATATATGTAAATATTTTTTTATAATTTTTTTAAAATATTAAAATATATTGATAATCAACAATATGATTTCTGGTAAAGTCCTAATATGATTAAAAATAATGTTTTATCGAATAAAATTCTTTTAATATTCTTCTATAAAAATTATTAAAATTAATTTTAAACACATTTATGGAATAATTTTTTTTTAAAAGATAGGTTTTTAAATTATATTGTTGAATTAGATTTTTCTTATATTTGTGATTTTTCTGAGATAGGTCAATATTTGATGAATAGTGAAAAATTCATCTTTTTGTTTAAAAATTGCCTTTTCATTTAAATAAATATTAAGGATAATTTATATTTTAAAGTTCATTTTCAGTCACATTAGATCCATTATACATCTATTAATATAATTTGGGTCATTATAGTCAATTTATCTCCGAATGTAAATACAATAATTTAATAAAGTTGTGAACATCTTTCTACTTTAAAGACCCGTAATTTTTTCTTATGTGCTGAATTATCATTAATCATATTTTTTACACTTATTTGAAATTAAAATTGAAAATTTTAATTAAACCATTTTTATCAGTATAATATTTCTATTTATAGTGGATCATGTTTCTTTTTGAACAATATAATTTTTAAAAGTGATTAAAATTAACCAGAACGATGAAGGTCAAATTATGTTTAATTTAAGATTGAACATTAATCTTAGGGGACCAATTGACATATATAATTGTTCAAACCCCATTTTATGGCCATTATTCGTTCATAAAACTTTCATTATTTATTTATTTTTGTTTCTAAGTCAATTTTTTATATGTGAACTTGGGTACACATAACTTGTTTTAAAACATTCCAATTGAGTCCTTTTCCTTCCATATAAAATGACACCACCTCTACCACTTACTAAAACCTATAAAAAATCTTATGTTCAGCAATGATATTCCCATTCAACTAATTAGAAATAATCCCTTCCACATTTTTGCCTTCTCTTGGGAATAAGGCAATCTGAGGTAGAAACCAAAATGAGTTACCTGATTAAGAGGAAATGCCTTCTCTCATATCCTTTATTTTATTTTCATTTTCCACAACAACAAAATTATTTCTTCCATTACTTTTTAATATTAATATTATTATAAATTTACTTGTATTTTTTATGCAATTATTTCATCCAAAAATTTGACAAACCTCTATATATTTGATAATGAACATAAAGTTTATTTGTACGAAAAACTACAACCTCAATAGATGATGATTCTTCACTTTTGATTACCATATCTCATGGTTGAAATTTGGAGGAAACTTTTATTTATATAAGATAAATGTTATATTTTTTATTTATGTATGCTAATTTACTCCTTTTAGAACACAAATATCGATTACATTCTATTTTGTGTTAATAGGATTATTTCATTTGTGGAAGTGTAGACTATCGCCTCATCAAAGCAAAATGATTCATTCATACACTATGATGAATATATTTATGATGGGTTTAGTGACTATATATTATGTATATGATATCATAAATATTATTTAATAATTATATACATATATAAACATATGTCATTTTATTTTTATTTCAATACGACATCAAAAACAGAAACACCATTCATGTGTACACACGACACACCCTCTCTCAGAACTGTGTACGCCATTTTATAAATATATATTCAATAGATTATTATTATGAATATATAATTAATATTAATGATAGTTATATATTTTTTTACTCTAGGGAATAATTATATAATTGTAAGGACAAACAATATTACCAATTAATGAAAATACAAATAACTAAGCGAATATTACCCAAAGTGATTCCCTAAAATATGATGGCCAAGAAGAATGTAATATAAAGTCATAATAAAACAATATTTGGTATTTTTTATAATAATATAGTTATTTAATATATTGATAATAAATTTATATTTTTTCAATAGGTTTTTTGAATGTGTACAACGAGAGACAAGACATAAGGTTAGGGGATTTCATCTCACTTTTTATTTCGGTGAGATACATGCTATATTGACCACTCATTACTGTTTTGTGGTTTATATAATTCAAATGATTTTATTATTTTTATGTTTTAATTAAATTTATGGGTACACACATATCCAATTTATTATGCTTTATTCATGGGGTCTATGTTCCAAATTTTATCAAATCATAAAAATATTTTTGCCTCAATTTTATTTCATTGAGGCCCATGTTTCGTTATGCACTTAAATTTTATTTATAAGTGTATATACCTCCATAATAAATTTTATGATATGAATTTAATTTCAGTAATTATATTTTAAGAATCATTTAATTTCCTTTTTTCATGGGTAATATAATCCCACATTATGACATTATAATAGTTTATTGAGACAATCCCATCATTTTTTTGAGATTGTTTATGTTTATGCTTACTAGGATTAAATCTTTGATACATATATCAAGAACACCAACGATATTACTTATACTATATTTATTAAATATATATCCATGTATTTTAGCATTTTCCAACACTTTGGCACTTAATGTAATGTTTTTATGTAATATCTGGGCATCTCTATATCTGGTTGACAATCTATTATATTCAAAACCCATGTTTTAAAAAATATTTCCAAAAGATCATTGAAGCCCATTTCAAAGGGAAAAAAGATTTTAAAATAGTTTTATGGTTTTAATTTCTTGCATTATATTTTTTCAAATCTGTTTAAAAAATAATCCATTTTAGTATGGTTTTATATTTTACAAAGAATTTATAAATGCAAAATGATTATTTTATTGAAGAAATATTTTTAAAAGATATTTCAAAATAATTTTCCAACTGATGCAACAACCTTTACTATTACTCAGTACATTCTTGGGAAATTATTCAATGCTTCCATTCATATTATTTCTCTAAATGAATGATGTTTAAATGGAATGATTTTAATGAAACCCATTTCTTTCATGGGTTATATGCTTTTCAAACCAGCATCGTTTCATTGGTCATGTGTATGAAAAGGTTTTTATGAAAATATGTCTTCCAAAATAGTTTATGATATTATTATGTGCATATAATACCCATTTAATTTCATGGTTTATGGTATGATTATTTATGATCTTTTGGAACATGTCTGTATAATTGGATTATGATATGGGTGAGACATATATATCCCTAAAATGAATTAGTTAAAGATTTATATCTCATGATATAGACTAACATGGTATTGGTAATGAACTATGACTACTAATATGGACATGGGTGTGTAGCATTACTAGAAAGATGGTATACAAGGTGAAGTCATGCTACTAAGATGGCCATGGGGGTGAACGATGACTACTAAGACGGTATGTGGAGCTAACCTATACTAACAAGATAGTCTTGGAAGTAATTTCATTGCTACTATGGAAATATTATTATATGATTATTTTAATGAAATAGTTCCATAATTTATTAATATGTTGTGCTTTCATGGATTACGTTATTTATTTTATTATGATTCATGTCTAATGAAATGCCATGATTTTTTCCACAATTTATGTATATGATATATGAAATGTGTGGTATGACGGTTTATTTTCAAGACCATTTTCTCATACCCTTAGGCTATGTATTATTTAAACATATCTCCCTTGATTACCCCTACTATGAATTTTAGTTCACACATTTTTATGTTTCATTCCTAAGGTTATGAAGATATTTTTTATGTTTGAGGTGTCTAAGAAGGGTCCTAATCAAGAAAAAACTAATGGGAGATAATGTAGATCACTTATGTATCAGTGATTATGATGACATGTTTCCAAAGTCAATATACTAGTATGGACTTTGGGAATATTTTTGTATAATTTTTAATGTATTCCAAAAAAGTTATGTATTGTTAAAATATGAAAATAGAATGTCATTATATGAAATATTCCCATTTAGCAAATGTCTTAATAGGAAATAGGAATATCATATTGTATATATATATAATAATAATAATATCATAAAAACAATAATACTTCATTAAATAAACACATATATATATATATATTATAGTTTATATGGTGATGAAAAAATAATCACATCAGTTTGTGGAGGTGTTAGACCACCTGTATGGAAAAATGACGTTATAATTATTCATTGAGTGAAAATTAACGAAATACAATGATATATTTTATTTTCAAAGTAAAATATTTTTAATTAATTTCATATTATTTTTATATAAATCATTAATTTTTATTATATTTATCATTAATAATTTTTATGTAAATCGAAATTGAAAAATATCTCTCATTTCTTCATAAGACATTTATCTAACTTACAAAAGAGAATCATTATCGTTTCCCACATGGAATGGTAAGAAAGAATTAATATGTTATATTATAATTAAAAAAGAATTGTTAAGTTAAAAATATCATATATATAGATATATAGATATTAAATCCATCATTAAAATAATCAATGTGAAGCAATGATATAAAATAAATAACATTGGTTAGTGAGGTGGTTGTCTCATGTATACAAGAATGTTGATTTATAATCCCATTTAATGAAAGAACATGATTATTTATATTATTTCATTGATAAAAAAAATACATTTATATTGAATATTATGTTTTAATATCATTATAAATGACGAATATATTAAGAACGTTGACGAATAAATTAAAAAAACTCTCTTTTAAGCATGATAACTATTATTCAAAGAAAATCCTTATGTTACCACTAAAATACTTCATTTGGTAGATATCCAATCAATCCATTGGATATATTTTATGTGTAGGGTTGTAAGATATAAATTTTTTCTGGGTTTGACGAATCCAAATGGCTCTAATTTAGTAAAGAGGAGAGGAGGGGGGGCTTTTATAAGTGGGGTGAGTGGAACACTTGTATTTTTTATTATAAAATGTGTACCCAGTGTTTTAACATGAAAAAGTATCCAAAAATTAACATTATAAATAATTATAAATTACAATGAATATGTATTTCCATCAACAAGATTTCAAAAAAGTTTTAATTCATTTAACTCCCATAATATTAGTTTAAACACTTATGAAATCGTTTTCACATTAATTATGATACAATATGTTCACG
Organism: Viscum album; assembly: GCA_963277665.1. Lineage (NCBI taxonomy): Eukaryota > Viridiplantae > Streptophyta > Magnoliopsida > Santalales > Viscaceae > Viscum > Viscum album. Next base: position 1,002,056,640 of record OY728119.1, on the reverse strand, counting down.
GTTTACACAATTAATTAGGAAAAACATTTATGATGAAAATATAAGATAATATAAATTATTAAAATTAAAAATATTTAATTAATTATATAAAATTAAATTCGTAGAAGTTTCATAATTTAATTTCACACTGTATAGGGAGATACGATGAAAAATAGGCTATCAAGATGTTTATTTTTCAAGAAAAGAATGTAGTTTTAATAAATAAATTATAATTTATAATAATAACTTCAATTTAAATTAATATTTATTTTCATATAATATATATTTTTCATTTAAATAATTCCCCATTTTGGGTTGTTTTGATTATTTAAAATGGAAAAAAATTATGCACATCAAAAGTATTTTTAGGAAAATCCTTTCTTCTAAACAAAGAAAAATATAATTAAATATAGTATAATTTTAATTCAAAATAATATAATTCGATTAATTAAAACATAATATTACATATCTTTCTTAAAATCATATTCAATGTATTAAGGTACATTAAAATTCAATAGTTTATTTAAAAGAGATGAAATTTTTTAAAAGAATCGACAATTTTTTCTATTCACTAAGAAAACGTTTTTTGAAAAATCTAAATCCATTAACCCTAAGTTAATTTTAATTTTTCAATTTAGATATGGATTCAAAATTTTTATTATTATAATTAAATAAATGGGAAATTAATTTTTCAAATAAAACCTTATAATAAATGTGATTAATTAAAACAATTTACTTTTTCACTAAAAAGATACATATTATTTTTATAAAGAATATAACTATATAATTCATATTAATATAGATAAAAAGGATTAATTTAATCATTACCTTTGATGTTACATTCTTCCCCTTTTTGGAATGTGAATCCTCAAAATTTTATATTCTTATTAAAAATTTGGGATTCATTTTACTCATATGATTTTCTATTTCACATGTTACCTCTCAAACCATATTATTTTTTTAAAAATCCATAACATATAATTCACCTTATATCATAAAAAATCCTCTCTATGGTCAGTAATCTGAAGAGACTATTCCACATCATAAATTTTCCCTTTTAAATGAATAAATTTAGGTATCAAAACTTGTTATGTATCTGGAAAATATTTCCTTACCAATTAATATTGAAATACATTGTATACCTAGGATAATCTCATATGAATGGATACTTGATAACAAAATGACCTATCTTTCTCTGAGATTTAATATAGTCCAGTGAATATTTTAATTATCTTCACCTTTTTACAAAATTTCATTACACTTTCCCATGTATATAATTTTATAAAAACATGATCACTAACTATGAATGAAAGGTCCTTCCTATACTCTCCCCTTTGCATTTTGGTCTGCTCAAATCAATCATCATTTTTTTCTTGATAAACTACACATTTTAATCCATTTCTTAAACCAAAAATGGTACAAAAACATCAATTCTCTAACATCATCTGAAATAGTTTTAGTTCAACGAATCATTCGGTACAATTCATCAAAATGTTCCTTCTATATACAAGAATTATAACCATTGTTATTAGAGTACTAAAATAAGGAAATATGATGATCCCCACTTCAGTGGTAATCTATTAGAATCGAATGAAGCATATGTTCCATGATCTATGTCATTCACTTATTCTATCCATCATATTGCGGTTGAAAATTTGTATGAAATTTAATTCGTTATGAAATGAAATATAAATTCCTATAATGAGATTATAATTAAACCTGAGATTAAAATTTTATTCAATAGAGAGAGGAACTCCATTTCACCTGACTATCACATTTAGATGACATTTTTATGTATGATCCAGTGACATATTATCACTAATTGGAAGGGAATATGATGATTTTGATAGTTAATCCACAAAAACCAAAATTCCATTTTCCTTGAGAAGTACTTAGTAATTACCCTATGAAATCCCTCGATATATTTCCCCATTTGCACACTAACTCAAAAAAAGGATAAAAAATTCTCTTAGGTAATTATAATTTTTATTTAACAGGGTGTAAAGTCAAACCATTAAGGTTAAATTCTCTCAAATCCCTTTTCATTCCATCCATCAAGTAATACTTCCAAAGGTCTCTGAACATTGGTGTTCTAGATAGATTAATATAAAACTGAAAACTAACAGATTCAATTAAATAATCAATCTTCAATTTGGAATCATAAAAAACACACAATTATTTTTCAGACCGTATAACTCCTTCTACATAAAGATTAAAATTTTGAAAATACCATTATTAATAGACTTTATATTTTCATATAGAACATGATCATTCTTCTAATGATTGATTTATTATTTATAAAAATGTATACCACATTAAAACCTAAAAAAGAGAGGATATCCCTAAATATAAAACTTCTATGAAGATTTTAAAAATATAATTAATTAGAGGGACATGTTCGAATGTCATGATTTTTAAAGTAGTATTATTTTTTGTAATAAGGAATAAACTACATTGTTCTATTTTCTAGGATAAAAGATAATCATTTAATCATAATCCTTAATTATTTCTAGCCGTAGTCCATGTCAACTGTAGAATTAATTATAAGTGAATATCTACTTAAAACTCTCATAATTGGTATATATTTCACACATTAATCCATTAAAATAATGTCTCCAAAATATATAATAAAAAATCACATTATCAAATTCTAGATAATTTATAGGGTAATTTAAATAATTAATATTAAACTGATGTAAATCATAAGAAATTACCTCTTCATTATTCATCAGGGCTAAACAAATTCACTTCAATGAAGAATCATAGTAGATGAAAACTTCTTAAATTCTAGAATGTTGATATAATACCAGATAATTCACCAATATTTATTTTAGTTATGTCAAATAAAAATCAAATTCTTTTTTATGGAAGATTTTAAATCCGTTTTGATTTAGCTTAATCTCTAGGCTAGAAAAAAAACATGGTTTTCAATAACCCATTTGCAGAAACCTACTAATATCAGAGGACAATAATTATATCTTAATTTATTGAGACTTTTCCATTAAATATTAACTAATTTTTAGTAGGGTGGAAAATTATACCATAATTAGAATAAATATGTCCAAATAAATATGTTTTTTTCATCCCAAATTTGCACATACTGAATTTTCCGAATAGTTTCAAATATTTTTAATATTGAAAATAATTCATTCAATGTATTTAATTTTCATATTGACATTAATAATAATACCAAATTAATTTATAAAGCAAACCAAGAACATTTATTAGATATTGGGGAAAATTTTATCTATAAAATATAAAAATATAATAGAAACATTTGAAAACCCAAAGGGCATAACCACAAACTCATAATTCATTATCTAGTTTAAAATTTAGTCATTAGAATGTAATCAACTTTCACATTCATCTGATGGTACCCAAATCATGGACCAACATTTGAAAAATAATTTTCTCCAAGGAGATTGTAAAATAAATAATATATATGATAAAATGATCCATTTTCATAAAAATTATTTTATTTTTCACCCTATAATCAATTAAAATTTTCCATGAATGACATTTATTTATAAGAAATAAAATTGGAGACCCTTGTGGGGATGTGCTGTAAAGAATTTTCCTTGATCATGAATTTCCTACAGCTATTTTCCCCATTCCACAATTTTATAATGAGCCATTTGATATGGTGGTTTAGAAATAGGATTAGCATCATGTTCAAAGTGAAAAATAAACAAAAACTATATTTAAATAATAACACAAGTATAATATTCATGAAATACATCAATGTTTTCATTCTTTACAAACACATAACTAATATGAACATTTTCCCTCATTTAAAAAATTTGGGATATATAACATTCACTTCCATCTATAATGAATTTTTTAGATTATTGGTATATATTAAAATTTAAAAACCATTGAATATAAAATTCATAGAACTGTCATCTATATTAGAATGGAAAACTAAAATCCAATCTATAGCCAAAATAATATCAGAAACCACTATGGGAATTTAAAGATGATATTCAGGAAATTCCATCCCACTGATAAAAGTCGGGATATTACATTAAATCTTGTATGTTTCAATATTTCAACCAAGAGATTTCATTAAAATTTATATCATTTTTTAATGTAGTGACATTTCCATTTTAATTAAAATGTTATCTGATATAAAAAACAAAAATATCTAGGGTTAAATATGGTATTGGAATAATTTAAATAATTAGGTATCATACCAATAAAAATTTCGTTTTATGATTTAACATCAAATATAGAAATTGAAAATGAATTCAAAATATCTTTTTGTTTTTTATCATAAAAATTTACATCCATTGAAACTGTAAAAAACACCATTTAACATAATAAAATAGCTTATTGCATATAAAACACCTCACCATTGGATGAATATCATTTTCTATATTCTATATTTTTTAGTACTCTTATAATTATAGATGTCTGCCCTGTGACCAAATTATCCACACCAAAAACACATTCCAAACCCTATTAAAAATTATTTGAAATATATTTTACCACTCTTAGAGCATTTTGAGGTGTACCTCTATAATTATTAGTAGGATAGTTTTTCCCTTCCACCGTGAAATTTTATTAATCTTTTAATCTCAAGGAATTTATATATCACAAAACCCTAACTCAACATTCTTAGAAAAAACATATAGTTTCAATTAAATTTTAAAATCAAATGCGACCAAAGATAAATGTATGCATTATTTCAGTCCGAAGTAAACTATTTTATTATTACAATAAGTGTACAAAATTAAATCCAATACATAATTGGACAATCTTGTGACGTTTTCTTCATACCCAACCATATAAACACAATATGTTTCTGTATTAAATAAAATGTTTCATTGTCATTATCAAAACAATCTTGGGGAAATATTTATGAAGAAAAAAATTTCAAAATTGTTCTCATTCCATGCAATAACAATCACCTTTCACTCTTGTATTCTTAACCAAAGACCACTATCAATCAGTTTAACCATCAATATGAAAAATGACAATAATAACCTTTTGTATTTTTGTACTCCCAATGAGTTTAAATATATTCTCATGTGCATTCATAAAACCATCAATTGGCACATGATCTGAGGTTACATTCCAATCAAGTGGATGTTTTCTCATAAAATTACCCACTATAATTATTTGGATTTTTTGATGATATAGCAACTCCAAAGTATGTATAACTCCGTCATTTATATCTTAGATTAATTGAGCTATTATAATAAAAAACTAATCTTTTCCAATTGAAATAATATCTGGAATAAAATTTATAAGGTTATTTTCCTCTATGTTACTTCCTTCAATAGCTTAAGTATTTCATATTTGGAAAAAAATTCTGGAAAACTTGGTTTACAGGAAAAAACATGGTAATTTTCAAATTCAATATCATTTTTTCCTTACCATATGGTGAAATATTAAAATAGAATGGAATAAATACTATCCCAAACTATAAAATTATCTATACACAAATCTAACACCAACTATAAAGAATTAGTTTTAAACTTTACAGATTATAGATACTTTAAATTTAATTTACACTAATGAATTTTTAATGATCCTTTATTTTTAGAGTATTATAGAAATATGTCATAATTCATAAATAAAAAACAAATATAAATAAATAGATATATTGTAAAATTTGTAAACTATTTTTCAAAAAATATCATATTTTAAAATAAAATATGATTTTTTTCCCTGAAAAATATTCCCTAATTAAATTGTGAAATATTTTATGTTCCTATCCCACCATAAAACTCATGAAAAACATTTTAAAATGATTTATTAGTATAAAAATATTCATAAGGGTTATAAAATGAATAAAATTATCAACCTAGTGAAAAACAAGAAAACCTATGTAACTTTTACCTATATATTTAATGTTCTTTGAGTGTAGGAAATAAAAAAATTCATATGAAAAAATAGTGGTTTCTCATAAAAAACCTTTTAAACACATAAATTGGATGAAAAACACTTTTAATGAACTTATAGAATCACATTAATAACCTATATTAAACCTTTATTAGATATAACTAGAGCCTAGTTAAATCTATAGGAGAAAACCTTTGGTATCTAATTTTTTATTATCAATTAAAACTAGAAAATTTACCCATTGTCTTAGAGAAAAATTTGGTCACACCTATTTTATAATCAATATCATGATCACTCTATGTTATTTGGTCCTACCAGCCATATAAATTATTTTGGTCTCACCTGTGAGCTATAACGAGTCTTAGGATTTTTTATATGATGTATTAAGTTCACTAATTTCACATTTAATTACCAATCAATATATTAGTAAGGAAATATTTTATCTGTGGAAATTTTCATCATAAAAAAATTTAAAGAATATTTTAAACACTTATAAAATACATTTTCAAATATCAAAATACAACTTTTTATAAAACATTTAAAAATAAAAAAATAACCATAATGGGGGGTTTTATTTGAATAAACCATAATATTTTATTAATGGGTCCAAACATCAAATAATGGTTACAGTGGTGGTAAAATTCGATGTAACTGTATAGATTATAATTGATCATGTTTTTGTTTCGTAAAGAAAGTAAATTTTTTTGTAAAAGTGACATTTTTTAAAAAAACATTGAAAGAACCAAAAAACACTTTATAAATATATCATGTCCATATAATTACATTCATGAAATCATTTTAAAAAGGTTATATGGATGGAAAGGATAGTTTTGAGGAAAAATTTAAAAAACAATTTATTTAAAAAAAACACCTTTCCACATTAAGACATATTATTTTTAATCCCCATGAAATATTTTTTTTACAAAAACAGAAAATATCATATGATATATAAATTCATTATTTAAAAGTATAATGGTGTGATATATAGACCTCATAAAGTAATATCGATGCATAACATTGAAATATACCTTAACTAATGGAAATTGAGACAAATCCCATTACCTTAAGTATAATTCTTTACAATTTTTCTTTAGAGACCCCAAACATAAAATACATGGGAATTAAATTAATTTTGTGGAATACTTAATACATAACAATAAAACCAAAAATCAAGGATCGTAATAGTTTAGTGTCATTGGAAACTCAGAACATAATCTTCTAATCTTGGTGAAAGATCATCAACATCTCTCATTATGATCTTCCTTTTTTTCATACCTCAATACTTTCATTATATCCAAGGGAAAATATAACATATAAAGGGTGAGCTCAAATTCTCAGTAAGGGTATGCATGGAGAAAATAAAACAAACCATAAACATATGAACTTCAAAACATGGACTTAATTTTTAAACATCAAAATCTTGAACAATAACATAAAAATGGAAGCACGTAAGGCATAGATCATAATGGATCATAAATCATGATAATATAACATGGGAATAAAACATGTAATTTTGTAAATCCATTAATCACAAGGTATGATTTCCATAGTAGCCAAGGAATTGCTGCTAAGACCATTTTAGTGGACAAAGTCCCTTACTAAACCAAGATCACTCCTCGTTCTAGTCCTGTATCACTGAACCGAAATAACTTGAAATTCCATCCATGTCTTTCTAATGAGATATAAATATTTACCCAATGCATTGAAGGGAGATATATGTCCCACCCATATAATAATGAAATCATTTTACTTGTGCTACAACATAAACATAAATCATTCATAATAACCCAAAGAAAAAAAATGGGTTTAATAAACATCATCCCATCGTAACATAATCCATATAGAACAAATGGATATCATTTCCTCATAAGAAAAGTGAAACCATGTAAACCATAGAGATATTATACTTGAAACATACATATATGAGATAATATCATCTTAGATGGAAAATGGTTTTCATAAGACATTTAAAATGAATTCTTGAGGAAAATATCCTTTCTCCTTCAAAATCCTTTTATTTTCACAAAATTCCATGAAATTTTAAAAGAAGAGGATTTTGTTGAAAATACTTATGAAATCTTATAGACTAAGCATCATGAAAATAAGGCATTATGAAACCGTAAAAATCCATTCATGTCGTATAAGTTAAAATATATTCTTCTTGTACTTTTGCCGGAAAAGTCAAAAAAGTACCTCGTAACGTAAACAAGAGAAATATTCCTTACATACCATGTAGTAAAAGTCAAAAAAGGGTAAAAAGGACATTAAACATACATGAAACCATTTTTATAAAATAGGGACATGGATGATAAATATATCTCCAGTAAATACTTACGAATAAACAATCTCGGATAAGAATGAGATTGGAATAATTATCCCTAACCTTAGGTCCGATATGCTTTGTACGTATCCGAACATCCTGTATAATGATGTAAATCATTTTATTGACTTATTACAGATTCATATTAATTGTTATGATTTCATATATAGTTCAATTATGACTTTATATTACCTTTCCATTTGTAAGTTCCATGTTAAAGCAGTGTTTTGGGTAAAATCGTTTCATTTATCATACGTGTTTTGACATGCTGTTCTTGATATTATTACTTATATCCGGATTTAATTAATTCCAGAATGTAAAACATGATTTATATATAATATATATTGATCATATAAATATATATGATAGATGAATAAATGGAATGAAATACACCGTTCATGGATACAGTAGGCCGTACGAACGCATGAACACTGTTTTCATTTCCTTATTGAATTAAATGGAATTAAGTAAATGAAACATATATGTACATAAATCCAGTATCATTATTATTTAATATAATTCATGATTATTTATTATATATACTTTATAATCATACTTTAATGTTTTATCATGGAAAATGAATCTCATCGCGTTCGAGGAGATGGTAGTCCGTACGTACGCTCGAGCGATAATATCATTCCCATGATCTTGGAATTGTATTAAAGTGTATCTATAATATTTAAGAATCAATATAAATTTAATATAATTAAATATAGTTATTTATTTACTCTATTATACCCATCCAAGTAAGGTGGTGGTGGAAAAATAGATTACACCACGGCGTGGAGACAGTATTCTGTACGTACGCACGCGCGAAGATTTCATTTTCCGTAGGATGGATAGTAGGTGAAATAGGGTTGTTTAATATTTTTAATGAAATAAGAGTATATAATTAATTTCAATTTTATTATTTTATAATGAAACAACTAAGGAAGAGGAAGTAGAAGAAGAAATAAATTTGAAAAAATCAGTAACGGATATTACCTCTTCTTCGACATGCCTCTTTGAAACCTCCTCCTAGGGTACTAATGTTGGTTTATGAAGAGGACCAGGACCTCTAGAATATTACTAGGGGTGTTTATAAGAGTAATTAGAATGGTTTTGATGAGCTTGAAGGCTCAATGTCGTGTAAATAAAAGAGGGAGGAGGTGCCCTTTTATAAAGGAGGAGAGGGGCGCCTTTGGAAAGTGTGAAAATAATATTTTATTATAAACTTATCTCCGGTATCAAAAGGTAAAAAAATCATTAGAGATGAATAAAATATGACTCATGGTTGAAATAAAATCATCCAATCAGAATTGGGCATTTTTGGGATATTATTTTAATCATTATAATCTTATTTATTTAAATCAATTATTAATGAGGCAAATACATCATCATTATTGTGTCACAAATAATTAAATTTATTTGATGTCTAAAAATTATAAAAAAACCACCATGTATTAAATATTATTATATTTCAAATGAATATTTATAGTCTAAAATATAATTTATATAACTCCTAACAAAAAGTAATTACTAAAAGATTTTTGTTAATATCACTTTTGTCTTTACATTAAATTAATTAATCCAAATTGTCATTATCACTACCAAGTGGATCCGTGGGGTCCCAAAATATACCCAAGGATTCCCATGGTCATCCTCTACTCATACAATAATGGTAGAACAAGTGTTAAGTAAATTTTGAATTATTATAATATTCTTTTAACCGTGAATTACCCTATTTACCTTTAACCGCTGTAAATAAAACTCAAAAGTTACTTTTCACCAAAAATTATTTTCATCTCATTGAACCAAATTTTACATCTTGACAACAACAATGTATGTTGGATTTTTGAAATTCAATTCACATATGTCGTAAAATTTCATTTCAACGAAAGAGTCAGTTTTTTTAACTACCACTAAGTGGTTTCACTATTCATCAAAAATTGATGTTTTTTAGAAAAATACCAAAAATTAAGCCTAAGCTATATTTGATATTCCAAATTAAAAAATGATGTATATTTTTAAAAATTCAAAACATAGAAGTGGAATTAAATAATTTTAAAAGTAATTTCCGTTATCAAAACAAATAGCGTGTTTTTAAGAAACAATAATTATCAAAAGATCGACACTAGTTTATGTCCAATTTCAATGTGAAATTAATTCCAATGAAAAAAATTTGATTAATTGGAAAAAATAAATTCTAATTAAACTTTTAAACCAATTAAATAGATAATCTAGCCATATTAATTATTTCGATGAAAAAGTTATTTTTAATTAAAATATTCTGTGTTTCTCACTATTTATTAAAATATGAAAGTTATCAGAATAATATGAATAATTTATCCAAATTAAATTTTTATATCCTGATTCCAAGGAAGAATTTTATTTTTTCAAATTTAACTTATAAAAATGTAAAAAACTAGATTTAAAGTGGGTGCACTATCAAAATGCGGCAAAACTGCATTTTTCTTAAAATACTTATTTTGCGCGAAAAAGTTATTTTGTTCTCATACCTTGTTCTAGAAAATTTTTAAGATGAATAATAATGTTATAAAATTAAAAATTTAGTTAATAATATTCATAACGGCTAGTTCATAAAAATATTATAACCGTATATCCTTGTTGAGTGAATCCCTATATTGCATACAACACACGCTACCGAGGAAGGTCGCGATTGCATGTAATGCAAGCCAAGTCAAGGTTGCGTGTAGTGAAAGACTCCTTTGTAGTTTTGTATAACAAAATACAACCATATTTCATTTATACATTGAATATATATATATATATACACTCAATTTTTCATTGAATTACTTTTATCAAAAAAATTTAAATTTTTTTTAACACGATCCAATGTTACTACTGCGTATACTGCAAGCTAATACGGTGTTGCGTATAGAGCAATATAATCATGGTGTAGCGTACAATAGAATATATGAATGAAATTAAAAAGAATATATCTTATAAAATCTCTGGGTGTTACATTCTACCCCCCTTAATATGAATTTCACCCTCAAAATTTATCGGGGTTATAAATGGTTTAATACTTGAAAGTTTCTTTGATAGAAACCCACATTGTAAAAAGAAATACTAAAACATAACTTTAAAAAGTGGATAATGTAACATAACGGTTAATCATATTAACTCATCGCTGGGTTTCAACATAGGATAACATAGGTGAAAATATGTATATAGAAGAGAAATTTATCCATCAAGGTCTGATGGAGAGTGGTGGAGAACATTGCTATGAAAAAGCCAACAATCACAAAGCCATAAATTTGTGATGATCTAAGGTACCATCTGATTCATCATATATGAGGACACTAGGACAATATTTTTGGTTTTCAATATCATTTACCTAAATTTGAAGAATTGGAATTAGATGAAATACTTACTTTATTTCAGTACAATCTCACCGTTGTTCGTTCCTTGAACAATTTCCACTTAACCTCTTAAAGAAATAATGTTAAATTTGTCATTATTGAAGTGTTAGCAGATCATGAGATAGAATGATAGGTCATTCCATCTATCTCAAACATAGGATTAGAAAACTTTATATACATAAGACCATATTATGGTGAGATTAATCATATATGGTTCCAAAAATGGACTTATACTTCATCTATCATACCTCTTAACAAAATAAAACAAGTTTCTACTACAAGGGACTTCCGGTAGGCTAGTGGTAGGTGATAAAGGTCTATCGTACTTTGGATGTGGGTTTGATTCCCATAGCCTCATCCAGCACAATGGGGTGTTGCACATTCTGCAGGTTGTCCCTTTTCTTAAACTACACTATTAAAACATTCCATCAATAATATCGACAAAAATTCTAGCCTTAACCAATACTAACTTATGTTCAACATAATACATTCCAATATTTAGGCTTATCCAAAATACTTCTTTTCAAACTCATAGTATAAAGATAACGATTAATATAAATATTATATAACAAGCATGTGAATACCATTATTTATCCCTCATATATCACAAGATATATCTTGTTGATCGCATTCCAAAAATGTGAGTACCTTAATCTTGTATTCTCTTGAAAAATGAATACCCATTGAACCTTAGTGAAAACATGAATGTTGTCAAAAGTTAACACTTTCCACATACCAAAATCCAAAACATCTATATACTCAAACCCTGATATATCATTGTCATTATATCAGATATGAGCTCATGAATACTATCAAACATTTTATTTTCTCCCTATCCCTTCATTATGAACATATCATATTCTTTCCAAAAATATCTCAATCACCTTCCATGGTTACCAGTTCCATAAAATTATTGAAAACCACAATATACCAATACTTAATTATTCCAATATTCCACGATACTATATACAACATTATTTTGGAATCCCATTACATAAACACTTAATCATTCCACCACATCATAGTTATATTCAACATCGCCAATCGTGATTGCATGTGACTTCCCTTTGTCCTTTTCCTTATGTGGTTTCTCATATCGATAATCATTAACCCTTGGATTAGGTCATTGATTATCATAATGACCCATTTCCTTTCACTTGATGCATTGAAGTGTTGGTGGAATGTTCTCGGTAGTCTTTTCTAAATTCACATCATTAGCTACATTTTTCACATTACATAGACACTCAACTGATCGATGACCTTCTTTTCCACACTTAAAACATTTTCTAGTACATTTTAGGCAATCTCCACCTTGGTTCTTTAGACACTTTGAGCAAAAAGAAACAAAAATATTCTTTTCACAATTGTTCTGAGAATTCTTCATGAACTCCATCTTCCATTTTTTTTAAAACCATGAGATGGATATGTAACACTAACTTCTAGTTCTACCTTGATAGCACAAATCATAATTTTTTCATAGCTACTGAAGTCTCTTATAGCTAATTCCCTTCGAAGACATTGTTTTAATCCACTGAATAATTGATCAACTTTACTTTCAGGTTGGATGATAAAGCTATATTCATACCTGGAAAGCCTTGAAAAATTCACTTCGTATATACCAATATTTTCATCATCCTTTTGCTTAATCTAAAGGAACTCCTTTTCCATAATTGTTCGAAGAATATCCGGGATGTACTTATTGAAAAATAAGTTTTTGAACTCATCCCATTCCATGGAGTCAATTTCACCTTGGGGTATTATATTATTAATTGGAGTCCACCAATAGTCTGCTTCGCCATCTAAACAGTAATCAACCAGAATGACTTTTTCATGTTCTGAACATCAATATCTGGAAAAATAACTTTTCAATGGTACACATACATTGTTCTGTAACATGTGGATCAGAAGACCAACTGAAAGAAGGTGGACGTTTCCTCAAGAAGGACTCAATAGAATATTGTTCCCTTCTCTGCTCATTTGGAAGTCCAGAATGATTCATAGATTGTGTAATTATAACAATAAGATTTTTTACTCCATCTCCCATAACATTGGTTAGTTCAAAAGGACAATCATTGCATTGTCCATTACATTGATCAACACGGTTCCTTCGGGTTCCATCCATCGTCTAAAACCCAAAAAGAATAGTGTGAGAGGGAAAAATATTGCTAGGAAAACTACATAATAAAGGGGTAGTACCTTCAATATCTAACATCTAAGGATTAATTCTATGATCATTACCATAATCCATGACTATAACCTATAGTTATAATTAACCTTTGGGACATCCCCAGACATACCTTAGAAATATCTCTAGGGATCTCACTAATGTTTTCGCATCCTACTTTATAAAGGATAACTAAACCTTTCATCTGATACCAACTGTAGAGACCCCAAACATGACTTACATGGACATTACATTACTTTTTTAGAATACACAATACATAACAAAAAAAACCAACACTCAAGTATCGTAATAGTTTAGTGTATTTGGAAACTCGGAACATAATCTTCTAATCATGGTGAAAGATCTTCAACATCTCCCATAGAGATCTTCCTTTTTTTCTTACCTAAAACCATTCTTTATATCCTAGGAAAAATAAAACATATAAAGGGTGAGATCAAATGCTTATTAAGAGTATTTATGGAAAAAATAAAATAAACCATATACATTTTAACTTCAATATGTGGTCATAAATTTAATCATCAAAATCATGAGCAATGACATAAAACATGGTAGTACATAAGGCATAGATTATAATGGATCATCAATCATGATAAAATAGCATGGGAATAAATATGTAATTGTGGAACACCATTAAGCACATGTTATGACTTCCATAGTAGCCAAGGCATTGCTACCAAGACCATCTTAGTAGACAAAGTCCCTTACAGAACCGAGTTCACTCCTCATTCCAGTCTTGTATCACTGAACCTGATTAACTTTCCATTCCATCCATGTCTATCTCATGAGATATAAATCATTACACAATTAATTGGAGGAAGATATTGGTCCCAACCATCTCATAATGAAATCATTTTACTTGTTCCACAACATAAACATAAATCATTCATCATAACCCAATGAATAAAAATGGGTTTCATAAACATCATCCCATCATAACATAATCCATATAAAACAAAAGGATATCATTTCATACTAAGAAAAGTGAGACAATTTAAACCATAGAGATATTATTCTTGAAACATACACATATGAAATAATATCATCTTAGATGGAAAATGGTTTTGATAAAACACTTGAAATGAATTCTTGAGAAAACTATCCTTTCTTCTTCAAAATCATTTTCTTTTCACAAAATGCCATGCAATGTTAAAAGAAAAGTATCTTGTTGAAATGGATTATGAAATATTTTAGAATAATCTTCATCAAAATAAGGCATTATGAAACTGTAAAAATCCATTCATGCCATATAAGATAAAAAAACATTCTTCTTGTACTTTTTCTAGAAAAGTCAAAAAAATACCTCATAACGTAAACAAAAGAAAGATTCTGATACCATGTAGTAAAAGTAAAAAATGGGTAAAAATGACATTAAAAATACATGAAATCATTTTTAGAAATCACTTACATAGATGATAAATATAAGCCCAGTAAATACTTACAAATAAACAATATCGGATAAGAATGAGATATGAATAATAATCCATTACCTTAGGTCTGATATGCTTCATACATAACCGATCCTCCTGTATAATGATTTAAATAACTTCATTGACTTATTAAAGAATCATATTCATTTTTATGATATCATATATGGTTCACTTATGACTTTATATTACCCGTTCTTTTGTGAATTCCATGTTAAAGCAGCGTTTTGGGTAAAATTGTTTTATTTAACTTACGTGTTTCGACATGGTGTTCTTGATATTATTACTTGTATCCTGATTTAACTAATTCTAGAATTTTAAACATTATTTATATGTAATATATATTCAGAATATAAATATATATGATATATTGATAAATGGAATGAAATACACCGTTCATGAAGACGGTAGGCCGTACGTACGCATGAACGCTGTTTTCATTTCCTTATTGAATTAAATTGAATTAAGTAAATGAAACATATATGTAAAAAAATCCATAATCATTATTATTTAATATATTTCATGATTATTTATTATATATACTTTATAATCATACATTAATGGTTAATCATGGAAAATGAATCTCATCGTGTTCGTGGAGATGGTTGTCCGTACGTACGCACGGGCGATAATATCATTCCCATGATCGTGGAATTGTATTGAAGTGTATGTATAATATTTCAGAATAAATATAAACTTTAAATAATAATATATAGTTATTTATTTACACCATTAAACCCATACAATTAAGGTGGTGGGGGAAAAATAGATTACACCACGGTGTGGAGACGATATTCCGTACGTACACATGCGTGGTTATTTCATTTTCTATAGGATGGATAGAAGGTAAAATAGGGTTGTTTCATATTTATAATAACATATCAGTATAAGAGGAAGTAGAGGATGAAAAAAATTTGAATGAATCGGTAACAGATATTACCTCTTCATCGATATGCCTCTTTGAAACCTCCTCTTAGGGAACTAATGTTGGACTTTAAAGAATACCAAGACCTCTAGAATATTACTAGGGGTGTTGATAAGAGTAATGGGAAGGTTTTGGCAGAGATTGAAGGCTCAAAGATGTGTAAAGAGGAGAGGGCGGAGGTTCCCTTTAAATAGGGAGGAGAGGGGAACCTTTGGAAAGTGTGAAAATATTAGTTTATTATAAACATATCTTCGGTTTCAAAAGGTCAAAAAATGATTAACGATGAAGATAAGATGACTCATGGTTGAAATAAAATCATCCAATCAGAATTGGACATGTTTTGGATAATATTGTAATCATTACAATCTTATTTATATAAATCATTTATTAATGAGGTGAACACTGCATCATTATTGTGTCATAAATAATTTAATTTATTTGATGTATAAAAATTATAAAAAAAACCACCATGTAGGAAATCTTTTTAGCTTTGAAATGAATATTTATAGTCTAAAATATAAATTGTATAACATATTAAAAAATTGAATTACTAAAAGATTTTTGTTAATGTCAATTTTGTCTTTACATTAAATTAATTAATCCAAATTGTCATTATCACTACCAAGTGGCTCAATGGGGTCCCAAAATCGACCCAAGGATTCCCATGGTTGGAAACTAATCATAAAATAAGGTTCGTACAAGTGTTAATGTAATTTTGAATTATTATAATATTATATTAATCTTGAATTATTCTTTTTACCTTTAACCGTAGTAAATTAATGTTAAAAGTTACTATTCACCAATAATTATCTTCATCTTATTGAACCAAATTTTACTTCTTGATAAAAACCATGTATGTAGGATTTTTGAAATTAAATTCACAGAAGTGGAAAATTTTCATTTAAATGAATGAGTCAGTTTTTTTAACTACCACTAAGTGGTTTTACTATTCATCAAAAATTGATGTTTTTCAGAAAAATACAAAAAATTCAGCCTAATCTATATTTTATATTCCAAATTAGAAAATGATTTATATTTTTCCAAATTCAAAACATATAAGTGGGATTAATTAATTTTAAAATTAATTCTCATTATCAAAACAAATAGCGTGTTTTTAAGAAATAATAATTATCAAAAGATCGACACTTGTTTATGTCCAATTTCAAAGTGAAATTAATACCAATGACCAAAATTGGATTAAATGGTAGAAATATATTATAATTACACTTTAAAACCAATTAAAAATATAATATAACCATATAAATTATTGAGATGAAAAAGTTTTTTTTAATTAAAATATATCGTGTTTTTACTGTTCATTAAAATATGAATGTGATCAGAATAATATGAAAATTTTATCCAAATTAAATTTTTATAAACTAATTCCAAGGAATAATTTTAGTTTTTCAAATTGAACTTATAAACATGTCAAAAATCAGATTTAAATTTGGTGTGTTATCAAAAGGCGGAAAAACTGAATTTTTTTAAAAATAATTAATTTACCCAAAAAAATCATTTTGTTCTCATTCAATGTTGTAGAAAATGATTAAAATGGATAATAATGTAATAAAATTAAAATGTTAGTTATGATATTCATAGAGAATAGTTCATAATATTATTATAACCATATATCGTTGTTTAGTGAAACCCGATATTTGTTTACAACACAAGCTATCGAGGAAGGTCGTGATTGCGTGTAATACAAGACAAGTCAGGGTTACGTGTAGTGCACGACTCCTTTGTTGTTGGGTATAAAAAATCCAACCCATATTTCATTTATACATTTAATATATATATATATACACAATGTTGCGTTGAATAACTATTATCAAACAAACTTGAAATTTTGTTTAACATGATCCAAGAATAGTTTTGCGTATACTGGAAGCTAATACGGTGTTGCCTATAGAGCAAGTTAATCTTGGTGTATCGTACAATAGAAGATATGAAAGAAATTAAAAAGAATATATCTTATAAAATCTTGGGGTGTTAAATGTTCTATATCCTCTAGAGGAGAATTTAATTTTAAATTATTTAATATATTATGAAAATTTTAATTTTTTTTATTAATTTATATTATCAGTTACCATTATATACACTAATTTTTCATAATTTTTTTACTTCTGATTATTTTATGATATTTGTATTATGTGTCAAAATTTCTTTGATTGGATAACTGTGGTTAGATATGTCATTATTAAATTATCTTAAAAATAATAATCATGAAATATTTATCATATTTTTACCACAATTATCATTTTAAAACAAATTAAGATGATTTTTTTTGAAAAATGAACTATTTTATGATTTTGGAATTGGTAGGACGTACATACGGGGGAGTAACATTTTTATTTTTAAATGAAAATTATATAAAAAATGTAATTTTTATTTTATCATTACATAATGATCATAATATCATAAAAATCCTATAATTTCATTAAATATACCTATTTATATCAAAAATGTGATGTGGTGCTCATAAAAATAATCACATCCCTTCATGGAGCCGGTAGTCCACACATTTTCATGAACGTTGTTATCATTTTTAAATGTGTGGAAAGGTAAGAAAGCAAAAGAAAAAAATATTTTAATATTGAGAAATATTTCATTAATATCATAATTATTTCACATATATATCTCATATATTAATTAAATTTATCAATATGACCATCAATGTAAATCATTAGTGAAAATAGGTTACATCACTTTATGAGGATGTATTTTTTTCTACACATGAGTAGAATTATCATATACCACACGAAATGGAAAACATGAATGTATATGTTATATAATAAATAAAAAATTATAAATATTATACAAATATCTTATACATATACATTAAATCCATCATCATATCCTGCAATGAGAGGTGATTATGAAATATGAATCACATCGACTCTCAAGGCGGTAGTCCCCTATAAACCCGAAATAAGTTTTATACCATTTGATGAAAAACGATGTGAATTTAGCATATTAAACTGACATAGTAACATATAATTATAAGTTAGATATTGGATATATAATATTATATTAATTGAATAAAATTTTATGTTGGTGGAGTAAAAAATAAAATGCCCGGTTAATAAGGACACATATTCTTCACACAACCTCCTTATGTTTGATCCAAATCCTTTATAATATGGATTTAAGATCTAAATAGGGGATGGAGATTGTAGGGAATGATTTAAGGAAGAGATACGAATCATTCCTAGATGATACAATGGGTATTTATGTTTTGAATACAAGAGGAATGTGGGTGGAATTTAATAAGTGTAGTGAGTGACACATTTGTAATTTTTTAATAAGAAACGGTATACCCACATTTTTCAATATAAAGAAGGATTAAGACAGAGAAATTACTGATAATTAAAAATTATAAGGTATAAATTTATTCATAAAATAAAATTTTGACTTATTTTTGGTCAATTTAATCCCTATTTTTTGGTTTAACCAAGGAAACCCATTTTCACCATAAACGTGGTAAAAGATTTCCATAGTCAGTACTATTAATTATGACCAAAATCTAATTTGAACTTATTTTATAATATAAATTATTATTATTTAAAATATGGTATTTATTTTACCAAATTAATTTCCTATTTGTGATATAACTTACAATAAAATTAAACAAGATGATATGATGATGAAATAAGTTTTCAAGAAGTGTTTCTAAACAATGATGATTTTATGTTAAATATATAAATTGTAATAATCAGTATAATAATTTAATATTATAATAAATTATAAATAATATATAAATTAAATTTATTTAATTATCTATTAGGTGGTTTTGATTTATTTATATAGGAAAAACACTATTCTCTTTCATATATTTCGATAAAAAATCTTATTTTATATCACCAAAAATAAATTTATTTTGAAATAAAATATAATGTTTTGTTAATATTAATAAATATAATTACATATAACTAAACAATACATTTGTTAATTTACATAATGTTAATGAAATTATTGGTATTTTAAATTACATAAATTATTGAAATGAAATGATTTCTTTACAAAAATTATTATTTCTCAATATTCAAAGAGAAATCCATGTTTTTTGTAAAAAGAAATTTTTTTTCAAAAAATATCAAAATGTCACAATAATTTAATTTTCAAATTTTCCTTCCAATTATTATATATATTTTTTTAAATTGAAATTTTATTATTATAAAATACTGTTTGCAATGAAAATACAATATAAAAGCGACGAATTAAAACTATTTTTTATTTTATTTAACAACTAATTATTATTTTTATAACAAATATAATAATTTTATTCATATTAATAAACCAAAAAATTTTATATTATATCACTACCCAGTATTTTATATCATACTAACTAAAAATTTTGTATATTTATTTTCCTCAAAATCTCATTTTGAACTATATTGAGTGGGAACTCAAATATGACCTCAATGCCTATTGATAAATTTGACCAATGGCCAAGTGGCATAAGTTCATTACAAGAATAAACCATGAATCCTAATTAATCACCTTAGTAAAACACATCCTTTAATTTTGGTATCTCATTGGCCAATATTTTTGATGTGATAACTTTCACATTCACAGTTTGAAATCACTTCCTTCCAGATCAAGGTAAATAATTGGTTTATTTTAGCCACTCCATTAATATATCCCCATATAAAATTGATCTAAATATACCTCATTTTTATCTTCATTACCTCCGCCATTTTGAAAATTAATAATTATAAACCTCACATACCACTATTGATAGCCTTAAATCATAGTATGAAACAATGAAAAAGTGACTAAAACATCAAAAACATAATTATAATAAGAAAAATTAATAAACATGATGTTATTTAAAAATTGAATTTTTATAAATAATTCACGTCATATAACCACTTTTCTTCACCTAGATTTTTACCAAATATAAAAAAATAGGAAAAACATTTGTACTAGGCCTATTACTAATCATGAGACTCGCACACCCTATCATCAGTATCCATCAAGGAGTTCCAATTTGATCCAGTACAAAACCAATAGTTAACCAAGAAACAAAAATATTTCTACTTGTGCCCTGGACTTCTTATTCCGGGGTGAGAAATACCACTTCATAGGGTCCTAAAATATTTCCCTACTATAAAACGTCATATACATGTCTGAACATAGAAAATAAACATTAAATGAATAGGTAACACATATTATATGCAGACAGGACCATTATTAGTCCATGTGCATTTAGGAACCACATAATAAACAGTTCTCAAAGACACCAAATGATACCTAATTCATTTCCATTCAAAATTCTCAACGTTTTCATAATATATTGGCTATATAAATTACAATATACATATGGACTCTATGTACGGTTTCATCTCAGTCAAGACCACTGCCCAATGTGATAGGGTAAGGTTTGGTGTCCAATATATGGATCCATCTTCATAAACAAAGTTGGTACTATATCTAAAGATCATCCTATAAATTTTAAAATAATGGAAGGGTCCACCTATATCAATAAGAAATATCTCATGATTTAGTCTTATATCACAACACATCTAGGACCCAATCTCACACATGGAAGTCAAATGGCCAAGAGTCTAACCATCTATCTCATAGATGGAAAATCATGATGAAGTCAAACATATCACTCACAGATGAAATCAATTAACATTATGATATAACAAAGACTCCATCTCACCCATGGGTGTTCATACCACTTATCACACAACCAACTGTTCCCTAGAGCTCATCATAAGAATGGATATCTAGCCAATACACTCTATTTCAAGGTATGACATTCAAATACTATTCCAACCATTGATATTACCTTAGTATAAATCTATGGAATATCAATCACTCTTATAATCAAATTCATTCAAAAAATGATTCGATTTAACTCATCAGAATCCCTCCTATGAAACATCACTCTAATGATTCTAGTCCGCTTGAACCATTACCACCTAGGATGAATCAATCACTAATCACATGGACATTCAAACTGGTGTACACATAAAACCAAAAATTCCCCTTATATCCCATAAAATTTAACACTAGATTAATAGAGGGATATAGTAATTTCAAACCTTGACCCTTAACAAAACATGTATCATATCACCAATAAGGGCATCTATAGGGTCCTTTAGTCCAATTTTCATCTCTACTCACTCATAAAATCTCAGAACTATCATACATCAAGGAAATAATAACACATAAGATAATCCTAACCATGGATTCATTAGTTAGGATGAAACTATATAATCCTTATCCCAGTAACATTCAACTTTCCCATGTTATACCACTCCAATCACCCTTTATAACCTAATTCAAAGTCCTCAAGCGATTCCCAGGACCCACACATGGGTATTCCCTAATGTATCCATTGGAAAAACACCTATACCATCACATAGAGGAATAATTCTTCTTCATTACTAGTCCCATATCGACATATTTTCCATTACATAGTCCTCACTCAGAATAAATAATAAAACACTAACTATGAATAAAAATCACAAAAAATCCTCATCTAACTACCAAGAAAAGGTCTATGTTGCACCCTTGGAAACATCTAATGGAATATAATTATCACCCAACACATTTTCCATACCCAATTTCATCATATTTCAGTGATATAAAAATAAATTCTTATAGAGACATAAAGTCAATGTAACATAGAATGATGGTTTGAAAATAACATCTTGATTCATTCTCAAGAGACTACAAATGAATCCCCCATCATCCATGAAAAAGTAAAAAAAAATTAGAATCCAACTCCAACTGAATCCAAAATGAAATCTAAAATTTATGACCTATAAATGGAAATATAATTGTAATGAAAAGTGGAAAAAATTCTTGAAATCACTCTAAGAACACTAGTACATGCCATCCATTTTAGGGGGGGTCAATTTTTAATAATTGGGGCACAGAGTCAATCAAATAGACATCCAGCATACCTCACCAACATAAAATCAGTGGGGGAAAATCGATTATAATATGGGATCCCAAGGATGAAAAAACCCCTAGACATGATTAAAGGTGTGTCCTTATGGTTCACACCTTGATGCATTCAAGGAATAGGGTTCCTCAAATTTACCAAACATTTACATCTAGGAGCAATGTTCATTATGAGAAAACAATGTGGAATTCTTTTCCATACCCAATTTTTTTCATAAAATAACATTACAAATTCTATTCATAGTGTGATTACCCTATCTCCCTTATAATGGATTTATGTTATATTTTTTAGTAGCCTGAACAACCATCCATTTCACCAAACCTTTATCAAACACCTTGGTGCTCCATCAAGACTGAAACAAGGTTCACAAACTCTTTTTAAATGGGTCCAAATACATGAAATCATAATATGAGTTGCATATCACAATATGAACCCCTTAATAGATCAATTATTCAACATTCCTTTAGAACATACATTCCATACATAACATGGTTTATTAAAAAAACTCATATGAGGGGATTCTCATCCTCAATAAACATCACGTAGTCCTCACATACTAACCATGTAAAAAATTTATAATCCATTCCCCGAGTGACCACTATGTTAACCTCTTATTTCTGAAAAAATGTTTATTATGGAACTCCGAACATGAATTCCTTAATCCACAAACTTTCAAAAAGCTTTTGTATGATCCTAGAACAATGTAAACTACATCTTGCACAAATTTCTAGGTATGTTATCTGGATGACCAAATATAATTCCCAAATAAACCAGTTATTATATCTCCATTGACTGATTTCCCATAAATAAGACCTTCTATACCCACCTACGCACCACCGATTACCTAATCTTGTTTACATAACCCCTAAATCATTAAACGGTCATCCTAATACCAAAACTAGTATCCAAAAATGAATCTCAATGTTGTTATAATGTTAGATCACTAACCAATGACTTCATCCTTCATGTTATCCCACTATGAATCGGTGCACTATCAATCTGTTTCACTCATGGATTAGAAAATATCCAATATGATCTCACAACCAACAAAAAAATCCAAAAATGAGAACATCCAAATATTGATTCTGATATTTATAAAGGAAACAGATAACATTGGATCTTTTAACACATTGATGTTTTTATGCCACCTCGATCATCTGCCAACTGGACTTCCTGCTCCCATGATATATCCAAAATCCAATCTCTGTAGCCGGTATTGTGTCCATTACCACATTGAATGACAAAACATGATAGTACCACTCATATATAGTATATAGAATAATAAAAAATATATCTATTCCAGATTCACCCTCAATAATGTCATCCACCATACAAGGTTGTGTGATACACTATATGGCTTCTCATTCACCACTCCTTGATCACCGACCCAAATAGGTCCCAACATCAGACCTCCCTAATAATAACCCAATATAGGAAAAAAAACCCCATTCCATCAAGACGGAATTTATATCATATCCAAACTATGACCACAAAAAAACATGGTTTTATCGATAACTGATACCGTTATCAAAAGACTCACGGAAGACCAATTCATCGATTGAGACTTGGAGTGGGAGAAATGTGTAATTGGCACAAACCTAACCTATTAGCCCCTATCTATCAATGTAATTTCCAGAAATTAATCCAATGAAGAACACAAATTCATATGTAAGAATATAAAATTATATTATAGGGGTCACCTACCAATTTTAATTTGTTAAAATGATTTCTATTATTCACATTCCAATATCCAATCCCATAAAATCCTCATCCAATCTAGTAATACCACCGAAGATATTTTCTTATATATTAGTATACGAGTAAATTTTAAAAAAATTTACAATTAATTACATAATATTATTTTAAATATGAATAATAATCTAAATAATTACTAAGTACCTATGTCACATAAAATTCTTGACCTATCACCAATGAAAGGGCCAAAACACAACCCTGACACCAACCTAACCCAAATCCCTTTCAAAAGAAACATGGTAACTCTCCCATTTCATTCAATTTGAAAAAACAAACTAATAAGATTCATGGGGGGACATAGTGTCATTTGAATGATGGGAAAAATACAAAAGAATCATATGAGGTCCTCCACATTCCACAAAATAGGAAAACCACATCATCAGCATCTGATTCCATAATGATCTAGTGGAATTGATTGTGAACTCAAACTAGAAAATGGAATGATTAGTAATCACAAAATGAAAAAAACTAGAAACCAATATTGATGAACATACCTCATATTTATTTTTTAACAAACCAATAAAAGGCCACATTCAGTGGGGTATCAAAAGAAAATAGGATGGGTGGGGGAATTTTGGATAAATGACCCTTTGAAAAATCCACTTGTCTTTGAAATTGAAGGGGTCATGGCCTAGGAAAATATGTGATTAACATGATCTATAAAACACACCCAAACACCATTGATGATTTGATTCCATGGATCATGTAACACCTCGAGATTTTATGAGATAGATTCTTTTCAATTTCATTGATCTTTGGGGATTATCTTACACTAAACACAACTCTGCATTAGCTTGCAGTATGCACAATAATATACTTGGCTTGTGTTGCACAAAATTTCATGTTCTTTTGATAGAATTCATTTCACATAACACTGACTATAAATTTTTTTCAATATATAATTGAACTATATTTGGATTATGTTATACGCAATACCAATGGAATGTTTCACTATACTCAACACTGACTTGGCTTGGGTTACACGAATGTATGACCTACCTCGATAGCTTTCATTGTACACAGTACTGAGTTTCACTCAAAAAAATTATATTAATAAAATAATATATAAACTAGCCTTTATAAATATTATTAAACCAAATTTTAATTTTTTATAACATTAGAATTCATCTTATAGATGATATAAGAATTAAATCAAATTTTGTCATAAAAGAAGTATTTTTCAAAAAATACAATTTTACGGACTTTTGATGGAACACCCATTTTAAATCTATTTTCGACACTTTTATAAGTAATATTTTTCAAGATAAACTTTTTCATTCAATGAAGGACCTAAAAATTTATATTGGATAAATTTTTGGCATTTTTTTGTTAACTGTCATATTTTGATAAATAGTGAAAATATGCTAAATTTTAATTGAAAACAACTGTTTTTCATTGAAATAATTCTTATGGAGAAAATATATTATTTAATGGTTTGAAATTATAAATAAAATATATTTTTACCATTTAATATAATGTATATCATTATAGTTAATTTTACATTGAATTCATAGGTAAAAAAATTACAATCTTTTGTAATGTTTTAACTTTTAAAATGCATTTTCTCAACAATGTGATTCATTTTAAATTAATTACTGAAACTTCTTTGTTTTAAATTTATAAAAATGGAGTCCATATTTGTAATCATGAAGTCAAAATTGTGTACATAGGTAAATTTTATTTTTAGACATTAAGAATAGTAACATCAGTAAATATTTTATTTACCCTGGATAAAGGGTAAATCTTGAAAACAAGGGTAAATAAATAATATTATAATTACCCTAACACATATACTAACCATATTGGACGATATATGTTCTAAAAGGTTCATCCTTGGTCCAATTTTGGGACCCCATGGAGCCACTTGTATGTGGAAATGATATATAATTACATTTAATTTAATGTTGATGAAAATAAAACCTAATCATATATCTTTTAATATAAAAATTATTATATGGGGTTATATAAGTGATCTCTTCTACTATAAATATTCATTAAAAAGAAAACATATTTCCTACATCATGATATTTTAATTTATATTTTTTGAAATTAATTAAATAAATTTAATTGTTACACAAGGATAATGTAGTGATTATTTCATTAATAAAGGATTGAAATAAATGTATTTATAAATATTAATAAAAATGTTATTTGGTTATTTTGATGTCATACCCGATTATTTTGGATTATATTAAAATATTGTCTTTTGTTTAATTCCTTATTTTTAAGGAATAAAGTTTTTATGATTTTTTTAAAAAGTCATGTACGAATAGTATACAAAATTGACATAATTCATAACTTAAGACATAAAATAGTATATTAAATGATATTAAATTCCAAAAAATATGATATTTTTTAAATAGATCATATAAGTAAAACTATTCTTGAAATAACGTTTTTGGGTCATTTGACATGATATTTCAATTACATTAACCCACAATGTGTAAGTAACCTGGTATCACGACAAGTTTAAAAAGAGTAAAATAAGGGTAAAACCAAAACGATAAGGAAACAAAAACATTCAAAATATGGAAAAAAAATTATTTTATGATAGGTATTACAACCAAAATCATTTTATCTTATATTTAATTAATTTTTTAACAATGTTATGTTTAAATTGAATTTATAATAAATTAATATTTTCTTATATTCCTAAAGCGCCGCTCTCCTATCATATAAAAGAAAACCTCCTCCTTTTCAACATAACTCTATTTTCAGCCATAAATCTTTGCCAAACTCTACCCATTTCTCAAGTAAACATCCCGAATGACATTATGGAGGTTCTTGTCTTCACAAAATACCAACTATAGTACCCTAAGAAGAAATTCAAAGGAGGCATGTCGAAGAAGAGGTAATCTCTTCTACCGATCCTTTCATGTTTCTTTCTTCTTCTAATTCATATTTTTTTGGTTTTTAATTATAAAATAATAATTTTTGTATTAGTAATATACTTATAATTTATTATAAAAATGAAAAAAAACTTATTTCACCATCAATCCATCCTACAAAAAATGAAATCACCACACGTGCATACGTATGGCTTACTGTCTCCACACTGTGGTGTAATATATTTTTCAACACCACCGTACTTGGATTGGTATAATGGTCTAAATAATAACTATATATGAAAAATATAACCTCATACAAATTCTGAGATTCTATACACCATCCACTTGAATACCATTCAACAATTACGGGAATGATATTGTTGCTCGTGTGTACGTAAGACTTACAGCCTCCATGGTGCGATGTGATTTGTTTTACATGATCTTCATTAAACCATGATTATATAACTGAATTGAATGGATGAATATGATATATATTATACTAATATCATACAGTAAATTATATAATTATATCCTAAAAAGAGTAACACAAACTTATCTGACAAAACAAATTTAGGAACATAATGCAGTTAATACGCGAATAACGAGTAACAATCAGATTTTAATAACAAATAGATGAATATATGATCATAAATGTTATCATAAAAATTAATATGATTCTTTAATAAAGCCAGATAAATATTTAAATCATTATATTGAAGGTTCATAAACAATATAAGCGTACCCAACCTAAGGTAAGTGATAATTTTGTGATCTAATTTTTATCTAATAATGTTCATACGTAAGTATTTTCTGGGGATACATTTATCATCCAAGTCCATGTTTTATAAAAATATTTTGATCAAATTTTTACTATTATTATATGTATTTTTAAATTCATTTTTACCCATTTTTTTACTCTTACTACATGGTATAGAAGGAATATTTATTTTTGTTTACCATACGAGGTACTTTGACTTTTCCCATAAAAGTACGAGGAGAATGTTTTTAACTGATACAACATAAACAGATTTTTACACCATTATAATGCATTATATACCAGATTCTTCCTTTACAAGTTTTCATGTTTATTTTCAATTAACTTATTTTGATTTAAAATTTCACAATATATTTAGAAAAGAAAATGTTTTTGAAGAAGATTGGATATTTTCCTCAAGAACTATGTTCAAGTGTTTTAACTAACATTTTTCCATCAAAGATGATATATAGTTATGCTTATATCCCTATTATTACTTTTATTTGATTATGTTATGATAGAATTATTTTTATGATTTCTATCAATCTTATTTGGGTTATTTTATGTTGAAATTTTGTTTAAGAATCCCATTTTATTACATGGGTTATGATGTGATGCATGACTTATGTTTTTGCAGAACACATAAGAATGGTTTGATTATGAGATTTGTGGGAGCTATATGTCCATCCAATGAATTGGGTAATTATTTATATCTCATTAGATAGACATGGATTGAATTTCAAGTTAATATGGATTATTGATATAGGGATGGAATGAGGAGTGAACTTGATTCAATAATTGACTTTGTCCTCTATGAGGGTTTTGGCACTGAGCCTTGACTAATATGAATTGCTTTTCAATGAAATGGGTTTATGACTCAATGTTTAATGTCTTATTTTATGATCATTGAGATTACATTTCACTTATATGATTTATCCCATGACATGATATTATGATCTCTTATAAATGATACAATTTTAAAATGTTATGTTTCTATGAATATGATATGATTGATATTTCCTGCTTTTACCCATGCTGAGCCTTTGAGCTCACCCATTTTATATTTTATTTTCATTATGATATAAAGAGTGGTTTTGGGTAGAAAAAAAGGGGAAGATATTAGTGGGATATGTTCCAGATCATTCACACTGATTATAAGATTATGTTCCATGTTTCCAAATACACTAAACTAATACGGTCATTGGAAATTTGTTGGTTTTATGTATTTATGTATTGCACAAAATAAATCTAATGTACATGTATGTCAATCCTGGGTCTATACAGTTGGTATTAGATAGATATTTTAGTCAACCATTGGAAACATGGATGTGAAAACTTTATTTAGATCCTTAGTAATATTTCTATGGTATGTATATGGATGTAGAAAATGATACATATATATATAGGTCACAGTTTGAGAATTATGGTAATGATCATGAATAACCTATAATTAATCCTAATATGTTATAGATTTAAGGTAATCCCCTATGATATCTTTATTTCCTATTATGAGTTTTTCCTCTCACACTATTCATTTTGGGTTTTAGAAAATGGCTAAAAAGAGGAGGATTCCTGTTAATGTATAATATGGAAAATGGAAAGATATTAATCATGAGAAACCAAATTAAATGCCATTTTTAAGGAGTAACATCATTATTATGCCTCATCATCAATATCATAGTATGGTCAATAATCTAAACATTGGTGGGTTTCTTGAAGAATCTAATAAAATATAGATGGAATGTAATGGTGATCATAGTGGAAATAATGTTCAATTTTACTCATTTAAATCATGTACGAAGAGGCATCAAGGATATTTTTTTCAAAGGAAATGAAAGATGCATTGGGTGTGGAAAAGAGGGAAAAAATTTATAATTTCAAAGGAAAAGGTTCTGTTAACTCAATGAACAACAATAATGGTATGAAAAAGACATCAACAATGGTTAAATACATTAAATGTGGAATGTGTGGGCATTATGTAAATTGTTGCCCGAATGGTAAACCTCATGACGAGTATTAGAATGGTCATATGGGTAGTATTTATGTTGATGCTGATGAAGAGAGTAAATATTATATTTTTTATGAAAGAAGTTTTGAGGAATAAAATTATAAATCTCGGTCATATTTTTAAGAAGGTATTGGAATGATTTCATGTTTACCAAGAGTAATGTTGAATAAGTATTTTAATATTACTATGGAGTGCAGAAACATTTAAGGATTGTTAAAATATTTTTTTCTCAAGTATTTGAATTTATATGTTGAATGGTACTGGTAACCATAAATGGATATTTAGATATTTTTGGAAAGAACATAATATGCACATGATGAAGGTGTAAGAAGATAATGATATGTTTGATTGTATTAATGATATCATGACTCATATGAGGACAATGTGATATAATGGATTGAGTATATATAATATTTGGGGATTTTAGTATGTGGATAGAGTTAACTTTTGATCGAATTTGTATTTTCACTGTGGTTCTATGGTAATTATTATTCCAAGATAATACATTATTAAGGTATTAAAATTTTTGGAATGTGACCACCAAGATATATCCTATGATATATGTTGGATAAATGATGGTATTCACATGCTTGTTATATGACCATTATGGTAATTATTATCTTTCTAATGTGATATTGGACTAAATTATTTTGGATAATCATGAATGTTGGAATGGATTATGTTGGACATCAGATAGTATTTTTTAAGGATGTGACTTCTTTTTTATTATTATTTCAAGAATTATATAACAGTATAATATTAGAAAATGGGAAACCCACCAGAAAGGGGACAACCCGTCACTCTAGACAAGGCTGTGGGAATTATACCCACAACTGATGTGAGATAGTCTTTTATCTCCAACCACTTCCTACAGGAAGTCCTGGGTAAGTAAAAAATAGTTTTTTATTATGTGTTATGATATATTAGGTATAAGTCAATTTTTAGAACAATATATGATTAGTCCCACCATATATGGAATCTTGTATATTTAATAAATTATTCTATCCTTTTTTTGATATAGAAAGATGGAATGACCTATCATTCTGTCGTATGAACAGCTAACACTTCATGAATAAAAAATTCGACTTCATTTCTTTAAATAAATATGACTTGGAAATTTTTTAGGAAACGATCAATGATGAGATTGTATAAAAATCATGTAAGTATTTATTACAATTTAAAAAATTCAAGATCTTCAGGAAAAGGATCTTGAAACCAAAAAAGTTTATCCTAGTACCTTCTTATCTAATGAACCACATGGTCCATTAAACCTTCACATTTTTATGGCTTTCTGTTTGTTAACTTTCTCCAAACATCGTTCTCTATCACTATCCATTAGTGCACGATGGTTAGATTTCTCTTCTATGTCCATGCTTCCATATCGTACATATGCTCTACTACATGGAAACCCAATGTTTAGTTAAATTTATTAACTATTAAATTTATAGCATTCCTTTTTAAAATAATATCATAGTATCCCTTTTTAAACTGTTGTTTTCCATGATACAAACATTCAATTAGAAAACTATTTATAACCCTGCCAAATCTTGAGGGAGAAATTAATTTTAAGGGGGGTACAAAGCAACAACCCAATATATTATGAGATATTTTACTTTTAATTTAATTGATGTTTTTTTATTATCTTGCAATATACACAACACCATATTAGCTTTTAGTATACACAACTATATACTTGGCTTGTGTTGCAAACAATTTCAAGTTCATTTAATATAATTCATTTCACACACCACAGAGTATAGATTTTGTTCAATGTATAAATGAACTATGTTTGGATTATGTTATACTCAACCCCAAAGTAATCATTCACAACACACAACATTGACTTGGATTGTGTGACACGCATGTGTGACCTTCCTCTATAGATTGTGTTGTACAAAATACCGAGTTTCACTCAAAAAACATTATATTCTTAAAATGATATATAAACTAGTCCTTATGAATATTATTAACCACAATTTGAATTTTATATAATAGTAGCATTCATTTGATGAATCATATGAGTACAACATCATTTTTTTCTGATAAAAGAAGAATTTGTCAAAAAAAGCAATTTACAACCTTTTTATGGAGAACCCATTTTAAATCTAGTTTTCGACACTTTTATAAGTTAGATTTGAAAATATTAACTTATTCTTTGGCATCAGGATATAAATATTTACTTGGGATTAATTTTTAACGCTACTGGAAATCATACTTTTCCCAACACTTGAATACCAACGGTTCTTTTGAACCAATGGTATAGGAGTTCTTTACCAACAGTTTGCATAAACCATCGGTAAAGATGGATTTTGATGGAGTATTCCCAAAATTTTCATCAAACCTTTGGGAAATCATTGTTTTCCTAATGTTTTTTAATAACCGTTGGAAAACCCCCCAAATTCCCCTAAGACAAGCGACCCCCCCCCCCCCCCCCCCGCTGATCCAGAAGAAGATTGCGAAGGACTCCCAGAAGTGCTTCCGGACTCCCTGAAGCCATTGATAAGCCCGAGCACAGGTGCACCTCTTCCATCAGATCAGCTGCCAGGATAGAATCCTTCCACCTCTTCTCAAGGATATCCTTCCACCTCTTCTCATGGATATCCTTCTATTCTCAAGGATATCGTTATTCCATATTTCTATGGATTTTGGAAAATATTATGATTCACTACTCCATGAATTGTGTACTCAAATCACTACATCAGTGTACAGATTGTCCAATTAATGTTTTCATTACAGATATACGTTTATAAGGGTATGGTGTCTCTTTCCTATGTTCTAATTCAAATTATTCATAGTATTTCATAATCTAAATGCTTCAAATATTACAGATTCATGTATATAAACTCATAAGGAATTTTTTGTAATATTTATTCATAATATTTAATGAAAATAACTCCTTTCATTAAGATCATGTCTAACATAAAGAAATTATTGATCTTAAATTTTGTACACTCTGTGTATTACATTACAAGAATGCATTAGGTTTCTATCAATATATATATATATATAATGACACATTGTTCACTCATCCTTTGCACAATAGAACAAATGGAGTATCTTCTTGAATGTTGAAAAATAGTATGTGGTCAGTAATTATTCTTCACTGAAGAAAAAAGAAATACTTAATTGTAAAATCCAATGTTCTTTATGAATAAAATATCTACAAAGGTAATTCTTGACGGGACCTCTCCTTTTCCCATGTAGTACTTCTTCTTTCTTCATGAAACTAATTCACATAATGTCAAATTCCCAATATTAATAAATATTAGTTTTCCTAATATAACCATTAATCATTCTCCCTTCAACATAATACATGTGTTATTCAATCACCTTTTTAAAACACAATGAACATTTTCACTGATTTGGGGTTCCTCAAAATTCTTGGGAAAATCAGAAAAACACATGTATTGAATCATTCTTCTCATATGGTTTCATGGATACAAGTTCATCTATAAAATCATGACTGAGTGGTTCAAATATCAAAAGGACTATGGGATTATTATTCTTCACATAAATGAAGTTGTTTTTTGCAACTATGTGTTTTTGTTTTCACTTTTGATTTGGCCGAAAGGGGAGCTTTGTGGTCATTAATCATGGTTCTTGGTGGTCATATAGGATGTAAGATAGTATGACTTCATTTTACATGATATATACAAAATTATTATTGATTTATGTACAATTTGATTATCTTTGACAGGTGATGTAGTTTAATAAGTTGTTATTAATGGCTGTAATATTGATGATATGGTATAAGGGTTCACATGGTGTGTATAATGGTTAACATGGTGTCTACGATAATCTAGTGTCTTGGGAATGTACATGGGAATGTACACACAGTACATGATTTGGTTAGCCATGTAAATACACATGGCCAATCTCTTATGGGGAATAATATGTTTGGTCAAATGGGGTGCTTAAAACAACCCATTTACGCAAGGCTTTGTTTCATGGGTATTCCCACATGATGTGTTGGCCATACTATAGAGTATATAGTAATTAGTTGAGTCAAAATACGTTCATCCATGAAATTCAAGACTACATGGTTAAATGGAAGAACCCATGTTCTATTGACATTCCTAACATGGTTTCTAATTCACCTCATGTAAAAATAAACTAGAACATTGGTTAAATGAAATAATTCATCCTAAACGTACCCTATAACATTGGTTTAAGGGAAGAAATCATCCTCGTTACTGAATTCCATTCACATTTGGGCAAAAATCCATCATTCACGAACATCAATATAATGTATAGGATTTTAAATAAACACATATCACTTAAATGTCATGAAATTAAAGTTGGAATTGATTTAATGTTGTCATGTTTACAGGTGTAATCTTTGTATATTTGAATAATATATTCTCAGAACTTTTGAGTGGAACCCAATTCAGTGTTTTGAGGTCCACCCAGGAAAACCCCCTCTTTCATGGACCTAGGACAACCCCCCTCCTTCCTAGACTCCGGAAAGCCCCCCACCCTCCTCCCTGGACCCCAGACAGCCCCCCACCCTCATTCCTGGAGCCTGGACAACCCCCTTCTTCTGTGGACCCCGGAAATCACCCCACCACCTTTCTGGACCCAGGACAACCCCCTCATCCTTCTTGGAACCTGGACATCCCTCCACCCTCCTCTATAGACCCCGGACAGCCCACCACCCTCCTCCCTGGACCCCGGAAAACCCAAAAATCATTATTCTTATGTGAGATAAAACACAATATAACATTAAGGTCCCACTCCAATGAGTGGCCATCCGGGTTCGGGTTAGTAATGAGTGGAATCCTGGTTTGGGACATCACAATTCTTGGATGTCCTTTTATAGGTGTTTCTAATCAAATCCATACCTATAACTACTGAAGGTCCCTCTCCAAAATCAATTGGGACATGATTTAGTGAATACAACCTACGAACCTATGATCTATGACCCCAAACATAAGATCCTTTAATCCATGGTTAAGGTGAAACTTAATGAGGTCATAACTACTTTTGATGTGATCCTCATCCTACTCCTCATCCTGATCTCCCAGAAGAAGTTAAAGTATAAAACTCATGTACTCCCAACAAGACCCTTAATGATTATGTATTCCTTGATCCATTACCAATATCTTACTGGGAAATCCTTGTATATAGGCATTAGAAATTCAGTATCTCATTTTCTTATATACACTATATTTTGTAGTATTTCTTAATATGATTCTCATATAGATTAATGTGTTAGTCATGCTTTTATTTAATGTAAAAAATTTTCATTTACATAAATATTTTTTTTGATTTAAATTCAATATTATTGAATTGATTTGAAATGACATATTGATTTTTTTACGAAATGGATAGAAGATGGATGTACAAAACGGAACGGATTTCAACCGATTTTCATAATAATTTGAACATATTTTTAGATTTTTCATTTGATAATGCTTCAGATAGTGGTCGCATACACTGCCCATGTTATAATTGTGTTGGAATACATTGGTTGATTCATGAAGCATTTAGCTAACATATAACTAAATATAGTTTCCAAACATGATATTATGTGTGGTATCAAAATGGAGAGAAAATGGAATCTAAAAATGTTGATGATCCAAATGATAGGACTGAATTGGAGAGTTTGATATATGATCGGTTACCCTTTATTATGCATCATGAGAAGGAAAGGATGTATAGCCAACCAGATTTCGATACAAGCACACATGATGCATCCAATGAAAATGATGATGTTAATAGGGTGAAAAAATTGAATGATGCTGCGACGACTGCAATATATCGACAATGCGGTAAAATGAAAATTTTGGAATTTTTAATATGATTGTTTCATGGGAAAACTATGTATGGGATTTCAAATACTACAATTTATAACATTCTTACCTTCTTTCTGGACTTACTTCTATATGATGCAGATATTCCGACAAAAGCACTATATGGCATGGAAGTTAGTTGATGAACATAGATTCTCAAAAAAAAATTGATGCTTCCCCGAATGATTGCTGCTTATTTTGGGAGGAAACTGCTGAATGAAATGATTTTATCAAATGTGGAACATCCCAATGGAAGCCAAAAGATGATGGAACACCATATCATGTGCCAGAAAAAGTAATGTGGTCCATTAAAATGATCCCCAGATTACATAACCTTTTCACGTCTAATGAAATATCAGTAAAAATTTGATGGCATGACACCAAGAGAAAAAATAATAATGAAGAGTTGGTTCACCCTAAATATGGATTTTCATTGAAGAGATTTGATGCTCGATATTTTGAATTTGCAGCCAATGTGGGTAATGCGAGACTGGGTCTTTCATGTGATGGTTTTAATCTATTTGAGTATACTAATATCTGGACCTTCTAATCCTGAAAATGATATAGATGTATACATGAAACCTTTAATAAATGAGTTGATACTTCTTTGGGATGTGGGTGTGCCCAAATACTATGCATGTTAGAAATACATATTTCATATGCATGTTGCACTTATGGGGATGATCACTGATTTTCCTTCTTATGCAATGATGTCTGGATAGAGAACAAAAGGAAAATTTTCATGTCCTATTTTTATGAAGAATAGTCGATCTATAAGGCCAAAATATCGTCGTTGTTTTAGTTTTATGGGACATCAACGATTATTTCCAATGAACCATTCATATAGAAACAATCTTAGAAGATTTGGCAATACCATTGAGACTGACGATCCACCTCAGTGTATGTCTGGAACTGATGTGCTTAATGAATTGAAAGATTTCAGTTATTCATTTTGGAAGGGTGAAATGAAATCTAGAAAGAGTAAAAATGTTTCCAATGACACCTATTATAATTAGAAGAAGTAGAGTATATTCTTTGAGTTTTCGTATTGGTCAACCATATGGTTACATTATTTCTTAGAAATAATGAACATTGAAAAGAATATATGTGAAATGATGATTTTGGTTCTTCAAAATGTCAAGGGGAAGACAAAATATGATTTACGATCTTGGCATGACATGGTAGATTAGGGGATTAGAGCATAATTTCAACCTATCCATATTAGTGAAAATAAATGGAAAGTTCTATGTGCTTCTTATGTGATGACACCTACTGAAAAATATCAATTTTTGGATGTGCTAGAGACTATTAAGGTTCCTGATGTCTATTCAAGCAATATATCAAAATGGGTCAACAGAAAAGAGTTGAATCTGAAATCTATGAAGACTCATGTTTATCACGTCCTTTTTCATGAGTTGATTGCAATAGCAATCTATCATCTCTTGTCCAATAATGTAAGAGTATTAGTTATTCAGTTGTGCTATTTGTTTAGAGATCTTTGTGCTAAGAAGCTTTCCAAATCCTTCTTGTAAAAACTAATGGAAGGGACACCCTTAATTTTGTGTGGGTTAGAGAAAATATTCCCTCCATCATTTTTTACATGCATGTTGCATCTGACTGTCCATCTTCCTACAGAAATACATCGTGGATGACTTGTTTCTTTCTATTTGATGTATCCAACTGAAAGAAACATGTACACATTGAAATAATATGTTCAGAATGGGAATAATCCTGAAGGTTCTATTGTGAAATGTTACTTGGCTAAAAAATGTATGGATTTCTACTCTATGTATATGTCTGATCTTACTATGAGAATTAACAGACCAATGAGAAATAAAGAAGAATAGTATGAGAAAATTGACCCCAGTTTTCTATCACTTTCTCAGATAAGAGGAATTATGGGAAAATATACGTTGATGACATTAAGCCTTGAAGAGAGAGAGATGGCACATTGCACAGTGTTTTCCCATTGTTCTTTGTTTGATGTGTATATCAAGTATGTAAATTGTACATGTATCTCTTATCTTATCTCTGGTAATTTCAAATATTTGTTAAACTATTATTATATTTATCTATAGGAACATAAGGAATTGATATATAGAAAGCATCATTCTTTATCATTGAGAAGGAAAGATACTTTTCATAGCAAGTGGTTTTTTTATTGGTTGAAATTGAAGGTAAAAAT
Source organism: Viscum album (assembly GCA_963277665.1). Taxonomy (NCBI): domain Eukaryota; kingdom Viridiplantae; phylum Streptophyta; class Magnoliopsida; order Santalales; family Viscaceae; genus Viscum; species Viscum album. The sequence goes on along the minus strand of OY728119.1, from coordinate 1,002,018,351 downwards.
ATTTTTGTAATAACTAAATAATAATAATATTTAATTAAATTTACAATTTTTTTATACTTCAGGTATTGAGTTTGCCTGCAGACTCTGTTTTCGAGGAAATAAGAGCTTTGGATTTTGGTCCTAATACCCTGGTTTGTGTTTGTAAATTAATTGTGATCAATGGATACCAATTTATTATCACTGAACGAGAAAGAAACATGAGAACACATCATGATGGTGTTATGCTAACTGCCACAACAGACAGTTATTCTAGTTAATCGGATAATAGAACTCGTTCTGAAAATGTATCTTATTATTGAGTCATGGAGAAAATAATTATTTTGGATTATTACTCGCATGTTTGAGTCACGATTAAGAAATGTCAATGATTTGATTCAATGACGAGGTAGGGAACCTTTATTGATGATTTTGGATTTCGAGTTATTGACATGACTCAAACACTTTCCACCAATGAACCATATGTATTGGCATCAATGATGAAATAAGTTTTTTATGTCAATGATAATCATCATCCTAAATTCGGTGTAATTATTGAAGTAAATCCATGACATGTTTTTGATGATGGTGATGATGAAGTTGATAATATTCCCACTTCAATTGGAAACAATCTGTTTATTACTTATGATGACTCAAATAGCTCAATTTTCAGATTTCATTATGAACTAGAAATTGTGGTGGGAAATATATAGATTCATACAGTCGTGTTCTCATCTACATGTTTCACCTACATCATTCAGAGTGTGTATCCTAGTACTAACCTTCAAATCACCATTAATATTATGTTTCTTTATGTTTTTTTATTAGAATGGTTTTTCTATATTTTGTTTTTTGGGTTACACATTAGTTATCTATTTCTAATTACTTCAATATTTATTTTCATTGTAGGAAATGACACCCATTGAAGAGAGGCAGCAAAAAAAGATGATAGAAAATAATCGTTGCATGGCATAGATGGGTGTTCCTCCACTCATCCCTATTGTGAGTATTTTATTTAAAATATATATATTTCAATAACATATAATATCATGTGTTTACTTTGGTTTTGGAATTCTTTTAGGATCCACCCCCAAGACGAGAGATACTCAACGAGGAGCCTGATATTGCTTTCAGTATAGAAGCTGGTGGGAGGAGGGGTGGTGGTGATAGAGTTAGAGGATTACCTAGTGGTCCCGGTACTATGGCCGGTGGTACGAAGGCTCATGGTGTTAAAGTTAGACGATCCACTGGTCATACTCGATTAGACTATGCCCCTACCACATATGTATCTTCCACGCCCCATTTTGATCTTGGTGTGTCTTTAGGGACACAAGAGGTACTTAGGACTCCGATGTTTGCACTACCAATTGGCTAGACATCTGTTCCATCATCTTTTTCTTCTTGTTAATTATCTCTGAGATATTATATTCTGTTGGTCGGAGAAAAACGGGAAGGATGGCAAGAGGGGGTGTGAATTGCCTTTTAAAAAAAGATTAACAAATTAAAATCAAAGTTAAAGTGCAGTGGAAATAAAGAGGCAAGACACAAGAATTGATAACGGAGTTCGGCCAAAAACCCGGCCTACGTCTCCGCTCCCAACTAAACCGTTGAGAGATTCTACCACTTTCTTTTCAATGGTTTTAGCAAGAAACCCACTAGGCTTTGAGGTAGCACTAGGACCTATTACAGCTTGCTTTTATTGGTTGAGCAAGAACCCACTTACTTTTAATGGTTGAGTAAGAACCCACTAGCCTTTTTAACGGGTGAAGGCTAGCTCACCGGTGACTCAAGACTTTTAAAAGGAAAGGCTTGACTAACCTCTTCACACCTTGAAGGTGGTGTGAGAACCCAAAGAAGGGAGGATGATAGAATTGGGAGTTTGTAGACACAAACTCAAATTTAAGCTCAAAATGAATAAAACAATAAAAACCGTATTTGGAGAAGCCTTGGGCGCCAATGGATGATTGGAGTTGAAGACGTGCACTCCCAAGCTTTTTGAATGGAGCTCCTTGGATGTGGAAAAGTGTTGGAGTTATTGGGGTTCCCTTGGAGGAATGCGCCGGAGGTACGCCAAATGATCAACAATGTGTCTGTGGGCTTCCGTATAGTTCCGGTTGGTGTCCGTGGCTTCCTTGGCCTTTATTTATAGGCATGGAACCCTTGGGGAGTCTTCGGAGCCGTTGGAGAGGCTTAAAGAGCCATTGGGAGCCAAGTGGGCCAGCCTGGTCATACTGCAACGACTAGTTTGACTGGGCTACCGGCTGGCCGGTACAGCTCCACCGGCTGGCCGGTGCCTTGGCAGAGGAGAAGAATTTTGGTCCAGGCTCCACCGGCTGGCCGGTGGGGAGACAGTAGCTCACACTATTCATCTGAGTGCCACCGGCTGGCCGGTGACAGAGCCACCGGCTGACCGGTGGAGCCTGGCAGTGGGCAATGCCTCTGCCAGGTCCACCGGCTGGCCGGTGCTATCACACCGGTTGGCCGGTGGACTGCAATTCAGTCCATTTTTTCCAGCTTTCTTGGGCCAATCCTTTGGAAATCTTTTGCCTATCATCCACAACACTTCAAACAAAATTAGACAAATAATAAGGTGATTGTGATCATGAAAATCAAACAACGAGGGGAACGAGAGGTACAACAATCTCACCCTATTTTGATGATCACAATCACCAAAACAATTAAAGTAAAAACAAAAATGAAAGACATGCTTAAAAGATAAAGAAAGTAAATGCTAAGCATGATCAAAAGGTTTCTCCCCCAATCAATCAAGAATTTCTCCCCCTTTGTGATTATCAAAATAGCACGGGGCATAAAACTTGATTGAGGGAAAATGATTTGAAAAACAAGATTTGAGATTTGAAAATCAATTGAAATTTTGGAATTTGAAAGATTGAATAACAGTTTGAATTGAAAGTTTTGAAATCAAAAACCAATTGAAATTGAAAATTTGAAACGAACTAAAAAAAAACTTAAACAAACCTAACTCCCCCTAAATAAAAACAATGAATCACCGGGGAGAGGGATTTTGAAAAGAGACAATTTTAGGCCCGGAGAGACTCGCTAGAAGGGATTTTTCAATCCATACTTGTCTCATGGCGGGTATTCTCCTATAGAACTCATCGGAAAAGAAAATAGACTTGGGTTGGCCGTACCGGGCATTTTTGCAATCACACTCATAAATGAGGTGCCCGGGTTTCTTACAATAGTTACAAAATTTATAACTAGAGCTCCCCCTTACAAAAACAGTGGGTGCATGGGAGGAGGAAGCTATATTGGTGTAGCCAAGTCCATTGGTGGTTCTAGAAACCCTTTGAGAACCCAATAATTTGGTCAAATTTTGTTCACCTTGGGTGAACTTGGATAAGGATTCTCTTAATTCTTTGATAGTTGATTCCATGGAATCAATATTGGGGAAACTTTGGATTTTTAGGGAGAGTTCCTCCTTCTCTTTGAGAAGTTGGTCTTTTTCAGAGGAAAGTTTTTTGAAATTCTTTTTCAAAGCAACGAATTTTGACGAGAGTTCGTGAAAACCATTTTCTAATTGGTCTCGCACATGTTGGAGTTCTTCGTATGACAAATGATTGAAAGAATTAGAAGAACTAGAGGATGAGGAAGAAGAGTTGGAAGAAGTTACCTCGTGAAATTCAATTAGGCATTTGTTACCTTGGTCGCTCGAGGAGGAGGAGGATGATGAAGAGGAGGTGTCACTCCATGTCGCCTTGAGGACCTTTTTCTTTCCTTTTTCCTTTTGCGTGGCCCGTTTCTTGTTGAGTGGGCAATCGGGCTTGTAATGCCCTTTTTGGCCGCACCCGTAGCATTTTACCTTGGGCTCGGATCTTGCGGTGGGTTCTTGCTTTCGCGCCTTGCAAGATTTCTTCTTCTTCTTGTGCTTCTTCATAAATTTGTACATTTGGCGGGCGAGATTCTCCATTTCCGAGTCGCCACTTGATGATGAAGAAGATGAAGATGATGATGATGAGGAGGAGATTACTTCTTTTTGTACGTTGAGGGCGATGTTCTTTGGTGTCTTGATTGGTGTGCCCTTCTTTTGAGCTTGCCTCCTCATCGTGATCTCGTACGTCATTAGGGATTCGATGAGCTCTTCGACCGGCATGTTCTTTACATCCTTAGCATCTTGGATAGCCGTCACCTTATGTGCCCATGAGCTCGGAAGGACCCATAGAATCTTCTTGACCATTGCTTCAGCTGAAACATCATCACCAAGAGATTTTCTACCATTGCACACGTCAGTGAAGTGTCTAAACATTTCAGAAATAGACTCATTTGGATGCATTGAAAAAGATTCAAAGTCTTGTCTATACATATCAAATCTAGTATCTTTGACTTTATTAGTGCCTTCATGGGTCACTTCTAAAAGCTTCCAAATTTCATGTGAAGATGTACAAGTGGATACACGATTAAATTCATTTCTATCTAACCCATAATGAAGAGCATTCATGGCTTTGCCATCAAGCTCAAAATTCTTAATATCGGCGGGGGTCCATTTGGATTCGTCGGGGGAAGACAAAGAATAACCTTGCATGACAATTTTGTAAATAGGATATCCTATGCTTCTAAGAAAGGTAGTCATGCGAGTTTTCCAATAATTATAGTCGGTCCCATCAAAAAATGGAGCCCGACCCAATGAGTAGCCCTCGGGGGCGAAAGAGGTGGATGCCATCAAAAAAGATCTTTAATTTGAAACCGGTTAGGGAATTATTCAAATACTCAAATTTCCCTCTGATACCAATTGTTAGGTCGGAGAAAAACGGGAAGGATGGCAAGAGGGGGGGTGAATTGCCTTTTAAAAAAAGATTAACAAATTAAAATCAAAGTTAAAGTGCAGCGGAAATAAAGAGGCAAGACACAAGAATTGATAACGGTGTTCAGCCAAAAACCCGGCCTACGTCTCCGCTCCCAACTAAACCGTTGAGAGATTCTACCGCTTGCTTTTCAATGGTTTTAGCAAGAAACCCACTAGGCTTTGAGGTAGCACTAGGACCTATTACAGCTTGCTTTTATTGGTTGAGCAAGAACCCACTTACTTTTAATGGTTGAGTAAGAACCCACTAGCCTTTTTAACGGGTGAAGGCTAGATCACCGGTGACTCAAGCCTTTTAAAAGGAAAGGCTTGACTAACCTCTTCACACCTTGAAGGTGGTGTGAGAACCCAAAGAAGGGAGGATGAGAGAATTGGGAGTTTGTAGACACAAACTCAAATTTAAGCTCAAAATGAATAAAACAATAAAAACAGTATTTGGAGAAGCCTTGGGCACCAATGGATGATTGGAGTTGAAGACGTGCACTCCCAAGCTTCTTGAATGGAGCTCCTTGGATGTGGAAAAGTGTTGGAGCTATTGGGGTTCCCTTGGAGGAATGCGCCGGAGGTACGCCAAATGATCAACAAGGTGTCCGTGGGCTTCCGTATAGTTCTGGTTGGTGTCCGGGGCTTCCTTGGCCTTTATTTATAGGCATAGAACCCTTGGGGAGTCTTCGGAGCCGTTGGAGAGGCTTAAAGAGCCGTTGGGAGCCATGTGGGACAGCCTGGTCAAACTGCAACAGCTAGTTTGACTAGGCTACCGGCTGGCCGGTACAGCTCCACCGACTGGCCGGTGCCTTGGCAAAGGAGAAGAATTTTGGTCCAGGCTCCACCGGCTGACCGGTGGAGGAGCCACCAGCTAGCCGGTGGGGAGACAGTAGCTCACACTATTCATCTGGGTGCCACCGGCTGGCCGGGGACAGAGCCACCAGCTGACCGGTGGAGCCTGGCAGTGGGCAATGCCTCTGCCAGGTCCACCGGCTGGCCGGTGCTATCACACTGGTTGGCCGGTGGACTGCAATTCAGTCCATTTTTTCCAGCTTTCTTGGGCCAATCCTTTGGCAATCTTTTGCCTATCATCCACAACACTTCAAACAAAATTAGACAAATAATAAGGTGATTATGATCATGAAAATCAAACAACGAGGGGAACGAGAGGTACAACATATTCCACCTTCCTCGACCGATGCTCTGACATAGTATGTGGCTGATGAGTATACATTGAGGGACACTCCACCTATACAGGACATTCCATCAGCTTCTGCACATCCAGTAACGCCCACTGAACCGACTACCATAGGTATATTTATATAACTCTAACAAAATTTTATTAAAATTTTTATTTTTATTATAAATTGTACTGATATTTTTTTCATTAATAACAGATTCATCTACTAAAAAGTTGCGGGGGAGGGGGCCTACTTGCTTGCATGCGGTATGGAACTGCCAGACACAGTTGATGGTTGAATAAAATGATGATGGATGGATGATTGATAAATATGGGTAGGAATGTTGGGGTTTTTTAGTGACGCTACCCAAATACTCCGACATCATTCTGATCGTCCCTCTTTCATGGAGACATCTGCCACACGAAGTCAATGATAATTCGTCAGAACAAATATGGGTAAAAATCTATTGGATTTAATGTAGTATTTTTTTTGTATTTATATTAATTAACCTATTGTTTGTCATCTTTGGTATAACTTCCATGATGGTGAAGGTGCACTACCAGTGCTTTTAAAGGAGCTCAGAGAGTTTTGGAGAGCTTATAAGCATGAGATATATGTTGGCGGGTGTGATAGTGTGGGCACGTAGTTGGAAACATTACCTATCATGGATGAATGCCCAATAGAGAAATATCTCCAAAGGATTACCAATTGGGCGACTGCCAAATTTAAGGTATTAATCCCATTTGAGGTATTTAATTGATAGTTTTCATATTTTTAATTAATATTATCTTATTTATTATTAATCATTATTTAGGAATCTTCTGAAAAAAAACAAAAAAAAAACATTGATTCAAAGCAATACCTCCAAACATTGGGGAGCACTACTATGCCGGATCATGAGAGGCAACTGGTACGATATATATGTTTATAACATTCAATTAGGACTTTCCCTTTTTATTTTTTCGTACTTAAATTATGAGATTTATTGAATATTGAATATATGATTATACTTGAACCATATATTGATTCAATGTCTTTATAGAAGCACAAATTTAATATTAAAGGTCGTATCCCTCGAGAAAAATTATTTTGCTCGAGTAGAAATAAAAAAGATGGAACTGTGGTTAATGAATCGACATAAGAAGAGATTGTATGTTTTAATTTGTTTATTTCAATGTTTGATATCTATTTTGAAATTTAATAATCTATTAATATTCTTAACAAGATGCTTTAGAAGACCTTGATGCCTAGGAGCCTAACAATTTAGGGCTACATGATCATTTATATCAGGTTTTGGGTGATGAGCACTCTGGTCGAGTATGCTGCTGACCTGGTAATAATATAGCCCCAACAAGGTATTGGTATTCTCCAGGTATCCATTCTAGTACCACCGAGTTGGAATAGGTCAAGGAGAAAGCAAGAAAGTCTGATAAAAGTGTCACATAGTTTGATGAATATGTTCAAATGGGGGAAAAAGAAATTATGAAAATGATCAAAGCTTTATCATCATCCCTTCCACCAGAGGCCAGCACTACTTGTTAGACATATATGTCGTCGATGGGTGCATTATCCAATGCACCAGTCAGAATTTCTAGTGGCGGTCGAGATGATGATGTTCCTGGTGATGATGAGGATGCTGAAGAGGATGGGTGGAGAGGATATTTTCTGAGAACGAGTGCAAAGAGGGGGGGGGGCGAGGATGGGGCCGAGGATGAGCATGGTGACGATGATATGGATGATGACGAGGATAAAGATGGTAGCGAGGATGAGTCTGATGATTACAATGGTGATGGTGATGGTTATCAGGGGCATATTGATCCCTTACATTTTTGAATTTTTTATAACTCTTTATTTTTGAACTTGGTTTTTCCCTCCGGTATGGATATTTTTGAATTCAGTATAACTATTTATTTTCGGACAAATACTAGACACTTTCGTACATCCTTTTATAACAAAAATATGAAATTTGAATAATTCTTGCATCCACTAAATCTCCTCCAAGGTCTATCCTACCAAATATGTCTTCTTTAGAAAAATAAACATTGTCCAATACCTCCAGAAGGTTGGAAGGATAAAAGAAATAGCATCAACCAAACACCATCCCTTAGTCCCATCTCAAACCTACAAGATTTTATGAAATCATTTTTAAAAATATCTAGTACAAGATTAACCAACTCAAAAAAGCTGTTGGAGGACTCTAGAAGAGTACACTTCACTTTTTCCAACTTCAGAAACTCCAAATTTATTTTACACGTGTAAAGTTTCATGATAAAAAGTCGGATAAATAATTTATTGAATGAAACCCAGGTAAGACCTTTTTGAAAATTATCATACACTATTGAATCCAAACATATTCATTATGGTCATTTGTGACATGTACGAGTCTTAAACCACACCTCAATCCGAGGCACAGTTTGGACGGTACTACTAAAAGTGTCACACTTTTATTTGAAATGGAAAACATTTCAATTGAAAACAACAAATGGCATTGGAAAAGACGACCAAACGCATCCGGATTACATTGATACTTCTGGAAAACAATCCATGGGTCATTTGTTACATATAAGAGTAAACCCCGACTCAATCTGAGGAACAGTGTGGCCTGTAACACTCAAAGTGTCGCACTTTTGTTTGAAATGGACAATGATTTAAGTAAAAACAACATCCATATGGAAAAAGGACCAAACGCATCTGGATTCTGTTAATACTTCATGAAAACGAATCAACGGTCATTTTTGGTGTGTATAAGTTATCCACACCTCAATCTGAGGCACGGTTCGGCGGGAACCACTCAAAGTGCCTCACTTTTATTTGAAATTAACAACATTTTTTGTGAAAACAACAACTGGCATAAGGAAAACTGAACAAACGCATTTGGATTTGGTTGATACTTCAGGATAAAAATCCATGGGTAATTTTTGACATGTGCGTGTCAAACTGGCCTCAATCAGAGGTAAAGTGTGGCCGGTACCACTCAAAGTGTCTAATATTTGTTTGAAATGGACACTGTGTTATGTAAAAACAAAAACCATATGGAAAACAAACCCAACGTATTATGATTTTGCGTATAATTTAGAACAAAGATCCATGAGTCATTTGAGACGATTACATATCAACCGCGCCTCAATCTGAGGATCGGTTTGGACAGTACCACTCAAAGTGTCTCACTTTTATTTGAAAAGAACAAAATTTTAAGTGAAAACAACAACTGGCATATAGCATCCCGTCTTTTTATAACATAACTTTCATTCCATTACACGGAACTGAGGATCGTTAAGGTTTAGTGTCTTGGAAACAAGGATCATAATACATAAAAAAAAATAAAACATTCTTCTTAAACACTCGAAGGGCTTCTCCTTATGTTCATCCTAGGTTCATTACTGCATCTCAGAACCTGGGGACATACATCAAAGGAAAGGGTGAGCAGAAGGCCCAGTAAGGAAAACAAGAGAAACATTTTACATGTGAACTTGAGATGCTTCAATAAGGTCATGAAAAGAACTTTAAGGCATGAGAAAGAAATAATGAGATATATCATAATAAAAATAACATTTTTCATAACTTGAAGATGTGGCTGCAACATTTAATATTGACAATCGTTTCATTTCACAAAGGTCCATCCCCAAGGTGTCGTTAAAAATTACCAAGGTTATTCACCAAGGCGTCGTTAAAATGGTCATCTCTAGAGATTAAGTCTTTACCCAATGCATTGGAGAGCCATCAGGGCGCACCCTTAAATTTGCATTTATTATCATGTGAGCCACATATATCATCATCAAACATTTCATAAATAACCCATATAGCATAAAATAAATGGGTTTCATTTCATAATCATAACGTTATAAAAACATCTTTAAAGACGCGATCATTACATTACTTTAAACCCACGGAAAGGGAAAGCGGGTATCATGTTTGTAAATCCCAGAATTTAAAAAAGGAAATTTTCATATATATGTGAATACCCCTGTAGAAATAGGAGCTTTGAGTATTCACTTTATAACATAAAATAATTTTGGGAAAAGAGAGGCATTTTGAGACGAAAATGATACAGCATAATAGCTATGTTATAAGGTTTTCGAAAACTTTGAAAAGAGAGGGAACATGGGTCGAACAATCATAATTGACCCATAAAACAGTAGAGGGACAGAATAAGAAGTATATATGGACATGGTGAGGCAATTTCAGGGACATACCATTTGAAATGAAAAACATGAAAGGAAGACAAAAATTTGATTTCTCTTATGAAAATTCGGTAGCCTAACGGCGTCACTTAAACTTCAACAAAAATGAATTGAATAGATAAAATAGGGTCTCTCATCATATGATCATAAGAGATCAGTATGATAGATATAGAGATCATACCCCAACAAAATAAAAAGGAACTTGAAATATTTGACATGAAAATCGAACTTGAAAAATGAGAAGGGTGAAAGAATCACTTAAAAATTCGGCAGCCTAACGGCATCACTTAAACTTCAACAAAAATGAATTGAATAGATAAAATAGGGTCTCTAATTATATGATCATAAGAGATCAGTATGATAGATATAGAGATCATACCCCAACATAATAAAAAGAAACTTGAAATATTTGACATGAATATCAAACTTGAAAAATGAGAAGGGTGAAAGAATCACTTAAAAATTCGGCATCCTAACGGCGTCACTTAAACTTTCATAAAACGAAATGATGAGAGTAATAGGGATCTCTCATCATATAAACATGAAAGGGTAAGTAATAGGAATATAAAATAACATCCTCTCACATAAGAACAAGTATCATAAAAGGAATGACATAAAAGAGATTACATTAAAAGAAAGAGAGAGATCAGATCCCTTACCTTAAAATGTAACTCTTAAACCTCAAAGGGTGGGACCTTGAGGGCTTGGGGGCACCTTGGGAGGACTCCTTGGGAGGTAATGAGACCAGAAATTCGTTGGGGAAGAGTGGGGAGTCGAATGGATGAGAGGAGGGCTTGGTATTTATAGGGAAAGTGAGGGGACAAGGCATTAATGGCCAAGGGACACCTCACATGTGCTTTTCTCAAACCCATGTGCTCTCCCTTGGAATTTATCATGGAGTTAGGCCACATGGGGCCCCCAAAACAATAATTCATCACCCTTGGCCGGCCAGCCCTTAAAAGATCTCATGACATCATCATGACACAGTTATGATGTCATTAAACATACCTAAACCCTAAAACTGTATTTTCACTATTCACTGAAAATTCAACTTTCTCAGAAAGATCCCAAAATTTCACCTTAATCAAATATCAATGCTCTAAATACATTTATGAACTCAATTTTATAAAAATAATTTTCTAAATAATTTTAATTTAATTTTTAAATAAAAACACTATTCATCGAAAATTCGTTTTTTTCAGAAAAATCCCCAAAAATTACCATAACATAATATCGATGCTCTGAGTTCAAAAATAAAGTCATTTTTATAAAAATAATTTTCTAAATATTTTTAATTAAATTTTTAATTAAAAAACACTATTCACCTGAAAAAACTAATACTTGAATAATAATTTATGAAACCATTATTTAACCATTTTATTGAATCACATTACTTAATCAAGGTGCCTACATTATTTTAAAACTTTCATTAAGTGAGATTACTAATCCATTTGGTCACATTACTAATCCTAAGCGTAAAATCCCTATTCATAATTTACTATTCATCAAAAATTAAGTTGATCTTATTAGACTCGAAATTTCGTAGTGAACATAATTTTAGAAGACCATTTTTTGAAAATCATTACACATTTTTATTTATTTAAGGTTTACATAAACATTTTTAAAATATCCTTTCTCTAAAATTTATCAAAAATATGCATACTATATTTATATGGACATTTGAAAATTCATAAACTTCATCATAAGAAGAAATCCAAATTTTTATTTAAAACAAAGGATTACACAAGGCAATTACGGTCTCCTTACATAGCCCCTTATCACACCAGCATAGGACCTAAGTGTAAGGTGTGCTAAGGTGAGAGATTCCGAGGGAGGCTCGGCCAACATCGCACGAGTCGTAATTTCTATTAGTTTGAACTTCTCGCGAAGGCGATCCCATTCTAGCTTCACACGATGAAGTTCAGCTTAGGTTTGGTCCAGAGCAAAGCCCAGTGGTGCTACCTCCTTCCCAAGTTCTGTTAGATGGGCTTCGATCGGTCCAAGACTACTAGGTGAGGCCATCGAATCTTCTTTCTATAATAATTAACCAAGATTACTTGTATTTAGAGACAATAATCAAAACATTTTGTTCAAAGCGGTCATATTGACCAATGGTCATATAACAGTCAGAACCCAATGGTATCATTTTAATTATAATCATGTTTATCAAATAAAACATTTTTGTTGAGTATAAAAAATAATATAAAATAACACATGAAATTAGGAAACAAGATTTATTCAAAATTTCAGGCCGTTACAATCTTCCCCCCTTAAGAAATTGCGTCCTCGAAAATTTAATAAATTGGGTTTTGAAATTTCATTGAATGTCCCACATCGGTAAAAGTGTCCGTGACACCATCACTTTAAATGAAAGGAAAGTAAGTACAAAGGCCACTCGAGTTTACTCATACTAGGATTCCATGTAGGAAACATGGACATGGGGGAGAAAACAAAGGGTCACTTCCTAAAGGAGAGTGATAGAAAACATGATTAGGAGGAAGTTAACCACCAGAAAATCCCAAAATTATGGTGTGTGCAAGTGGTCTTTGATTACCTAGTAGGAAACGTAAACTAACAACGTTTTTGTTTTACGTTCCTTTTCATAACTTTGAGGAATTCATTTATAACATAGAACAAAAACATAAGGAAATATATCTACCTTCATGTAGAGTTTCATCCTTTAATAAGTTTCTACCCAAAAATAATCTTTTCTCTAAACTAAGAGCATTCAAAACTACTTGGTCTCATCAAAACACAAGAATCATCTTCTAGAGAATCACATAATCCACAAAAGATTAACTATCTATTTCTTTTATCTTTAAACATTATCCCAAAAACCGAAAGGGTAAGTTAAAACAACTCTTCAAAAAAAGAAAGAATCCTATAGGAATGGAAACTACTTTTAAATCTTCAAAGTTCCATGGTACTACCCAAAGTTCATCCTAGTCCATTCCATAAATAACAGTCCTTAAAATTCCTCAAAATAAACCAAACTAAGATTGAAACACAAATACAAGAAGGATTTGATAACATAGTCTTCCAAAACTTCATTGTTCATCTCCAAACAACATCAACCACTCCTAACATCTTATAAAAAAAGTAACTAACCTAAACATATTTACCCCAAGATAGGTTAATAATTTCCATAAGTAACCTAAATTACTATAATTCCACCTTAAATTCATCGATTCTTCAAAATATAAATCAACCCTACTCTTCAATGAAAATACCGTAGTAATCTATTTACCTCGATTATATAGGGTCCCCAAAATAGTGAACATCTTCCAAAATAATAATAATCATATTTTAATCCCCTAATCATCCCTTTCATATTAATACGACAATCGTCACATTTCCTATCACATTGGTTTTTGGGACATGTTCTTCCATTTCCCACCATTAACTTTGAAGGGAAAGCATAATTAGGGGCTTAAGTACTTAGCTAATAATCATGAAAAGGAACTGAAAGCATATAAGGATAACTTGTAGAAGAAAAGTATACCCTAACTTGTGATCCCCTAGGTTCCCATCTAGGTTATCCATGATCATATATTCTTATGTGAATCTTTATTTTATTTTATCTTTGTTCCTTTAATAATGGTTCATACTAAGCTTATGAATTTACCAAAGCATATCCCCCGGGAGTGTCGTAACCAAAAGTGCAGCAAGGCCCATTGTCGTGTACCAGTTCCCATTTGAGTCTAGCTCAAAGCGGTGTTTTCGGGTTTTACCCCTATGTACATCTGTGCCAGAGCCACCTCTACCTGCTCGTATCCAGATAGGGATGTATTTTCTTGGCAACCCCTTACTCAATACTCACCAAAATACCAGGAAGATTTCCTATATTTTAACTTTTCTATAGGATTCTTCCTAAAGTTTTCATATCCTAATTTCCAAAAATAACTAAACCATCATTTGATACCAACTATAGCATCCCGTCTTTTTATAACATAACTTTCATTCCATTACACGGAACTGAATATCGTTAAGGTTTAGTGTCTTGGAAACAAGGATCATAATACATAAAAAAACATAAAACATTCTTCTTAAACACTCGAAGGGATTCTCCTTATGTTCATCCTAGGTTCATTACTGCATCTTAGAACCTGGGGACATACATCAAAGGAAAGGGTGAGAAGAAGGCCCAGTAAGGAAAACAAGAGAAACATTTTACATGTGAACTTGAGATGTTTCAATAAGGTCATGAAAAGAACTTTGAGGCATGAGAAAGAAATCATGAGATATATCATAATAAAAATAACATTTTTCATAACTTGAAGATCTGGCTGCAACATTTAATATTGACAATCGTTTCGTTTCACCAAGGTCCATCCCCATAGTGTCGTTTAAAATTACCAAGGTTATTCACCAAGGCGTCATTAAAATGGTCATCTCTAGAGATTAAGTCTTTACCCAATACATTAGAGCGCTATCAGGGCGCACCCTTAAATTTTCCTTTATAATCATGTGAGCCACATATATCATCATCAAATATTTCATAAATAACCCATATAGCATAAAATAAATGGGTTTCATTTCATAATCATAACGTTTTAAAAACTTCTTTAAAGACGCGATCATTACATTACTTTAAACCCACGGAAAGGGAAAGCGGGTATCATGTATGTAAATCCCAGAATTTAAAATAGGACATTTTCATATATATGTGAATACCCCTGTAGAAATAGGAGCTTTGACTATTCACTTTATAACATAAAATAATTTTGGGAAAAGAGAGGCATTTTTAGACGAAAATTCTGCAGCATAACGGCTATGTTATAAGGTTTTAGAAAACTTTGAAAAGAGAGGGAACATGGGTCGAACAATCATAATTGACCCATAAAAAAGTAGAGGGACAGAATAAGAAGTATATATGGACATGGTGATGCAATTTCAGGGACATACCATTTGAAATGAAAAACATGGAAGGAAGACAAAAACTTGATTTCTCTTGTGAAAATTCGGTAGCCTAACGGCGTCACATAAACTTCAACAAAAATGAATTGAATAGATAAAATAGGGTCTCTCATTATATTATCATAAGAGATCAGTATGATATATATAGAGATCATACCACAACATAATAAAAAGGAACTTGAAATATTTGACATGAAAATTGAACTTGAAAAATGAGAAGGGTGAAAGAATCACTTAAAAATTCGTCAGCCTAACGGCGTCACTTAAACTTCAACAAAAATGAATTGAATAGATAAAATAGGGTCTATAATTATATGATCATAAGAGATCAGTATGATAGATATAGAGATCATACCCCAACATAAAAGAAAGGAACTTGAAATATTTGACATGAATATCGAACTTGAAAAATGAGAAGGGTGAAAGAATCACTTAAAAATTCGGCAGCCTAACGGCGTCACTTAAACTTTCATAAAACGAAATGATGAGAGTAAGAGGGGATCTCTAATAATATAAACATTAAAGTTTCAGTAAGAGGAATATAAAATAACATCCTCTCACATAAGAACATGGAGCATAAAAGGAATGACATAAAACAGATTACATTAACAGAAAGAGAGAGATCGGATCCCTTACCTTAAAATGTAACTCTTAAACCTCAAAGGTTGGGACCTTCAGGGCTTGGGGGAACCTTGGGAGGACTCCTTGGGAGGTAATGAGACCAGAAATTCGTTGGGGAAGAGTGGGGAGTCGAATGGATGAGAGGAGGGCTTGGTATTTATAGGGAAAGTGAGGGGACAAGGCATTAATGGCCAAGGGACACCTCACACGTGCTTTTCTCAAACCCATGTGCTCTCCCTTGGAATTATCATGGAGTTAGGCCACATGGGTCCCCCAAAACAATAATTAATCACCCTTGGCCGGCCAACCCTTAAAAGATCTCATGACATCATCATGACATAGTTATGATGTCATTAAACATACCTAAACCCTAAAACTGTATTTTCACTATTCACTAAAAATTCAACTTTCTCAGAAAGATCCCAAAATTTCACCTTAATCAAATATCAATGCTCAAAATAAATTTATGAACTCAATTTTATAAAAATAATTTTTTAAATAATTTTTATTTAATTTTTAAATAAAAACACTATTCATCGAAAATTCGTTTTTTTCAGAAAAATCCCCAAAAATTACCATAACATAATATCGATGCTCTGAGTTCAAAAATAAAGTCATTTTTATAAAAATAATTTTCTAAATATTTTTAATTAAAATTTTAATTAAAAAACACTATTCACCCGAAAAAACTAATACTTGAATAATAATTTATGAAAAGATTATTTAACCATTTTATTGAATCACATTACTTAATCAAGGTGCCTACATTATTTTAAAACTTTCTTTAAGTGAGATTACTAATCCATTTGGTCACATTACTAATCCTAAGCGTAAAATCACTATTCATAATTTACTATTCATCAATAATTAAGTTGATCTTATTAGACTCGAAATTTTGTAGTGAACATAATTTTAGAAGACCATTTTTTGAAAATCATTACATATTTTTATTTATTTAAGGTTTACATAAACATTTTTAAAATATCCTTTCTCTAAAATTTATCAAAAATATGCATACTATATTTATCTGGGCATTTGAAAATTCATAAACTTCATCATAAGAAGAAATCCAAATTTTTATTTAAAACAAAGGATTACACAAGGCAATTACGGTCTCCTTACATAGCCCCTTATCACACCAGCATAGGACCTAAGTGTAAGGTGTGCTAAGGTGAGAGAATCCGAGGGAGGCTCGGCCAACATCGCACGAGTCGTAATTTCTATTAGTTTGAACTTCTCGCGAAGGCGATCCCGTTCTAGCTTCACACGATGAAGTTCAGCTTGGGTTTGGTCCAGAGCAAAGCCCAGTGGTGCTACCTCCTTCCCAAGTTCTGTTAGATGGGCTTCGATCGGTCCAAGACTACTAGGTGAGGCCATCGAATCTTCTTTCTATAATAATTAACCCAGATTACTTGTATTTAGAGACAATAATCAAAACATTTTGTTCAAAGCGGTCATATTGACCAATTGTCATATAACAGTCAGAACCCAATGGTCTAATTTTAAATATAATCATGTTTATCAAATAAAACATTTTTGTTGAGTATAAAAAATAAAATAAAATAACACATGAAATTAGGAAACAAGATTTATTCAAAATTTCGGGCCGTTACATGGCATACGGAAAACCGACCAAATGCATTCAGATTCTATTGATACTTCTACAAAAAGATCCATGGGTCATTTTTGATGTGTACGTGTCAACCCCGACTCAATCTGAGGCACGCTGTGGCCGCTAACACTCAAAGTGTCACACTTTTGTTTGAAGTGGACACTGTTTTCAGTAAAAACAACAACCATTTGGAAAACTGAACAAACACATTTGGATTCTATTGATACTTCTGGACAATGATCCATGGGTCATTTGGGACATGTATGAGTAAACTGTGCCTCAATATGAGTCATGGTTTGGCTGGTACCACTCAAAGTGTCTCACTTTTATTTGAAATGAACAACATTTTAAGTTAAAACAACAACTGGCATATGGAAAACTGAAAAAATACATTCAAATTCTATTGATAATTTAGGAAAACAATCCATCAGTCATTATTGATGTGCACGAGTCAACCTCGACTCAATCTGAGGCATGTTGTGGCTAGTAACACTCAATGTGTAGAAAATTTGTTTGAAATGGACACTGTTTTAAGTAAAAACAATATCCATATAGAAAACTAACCAAACATATTCTGATTGTCTTGATACTTTAGCACAATGATACATGGGACATTTTTGACATGCACGAGTCAACCGAACCTCAATCCAAGGCACAGTTTGGCTAGTACCACTCAATGTGATTCAGTTTTATTTGAAATTGACAACATTTTAAGTGAAAACAACAAATGGCATATGGAAAACCAACCAAATGCATTCAGATTCTGTTGATACTTTAGGAAAATGATCCATGGGTCATTTTTGATGTATACAAGTCAACCCCACCTCAATCCGAGGCATGGTGTGGATAGTAACACTCAAAGTGACTCACTTTTGTTTGAAATGGGCATTGTTTTATGTAAAAAAGAATAGCCATATGAAAAAATGACCAATAACATTCAGATTATATTGATAGTTCAGGAAAACGATCCATGGGTCATTTGTGATGTGTACGAGTCAACTGCACCTCAATCTGAGGCACTGTTTGGCCGTTACCACTCAAAGTGCCTCACTTTTATTTGGAATGGACATCAATTTAAGTGAAAAAACAAATGGAATAAGAAAAACCTACCAAACACATTTGGATTTTTATTATACTTCAGGAAAAGGATCCATAGGTCTTTTGTGATGTGTACGAGTTAACCCCACCTCAATCTGAGGCACAGTGTGCCCGGTACCACTCCATGTGTCGCACTTTTGTTTGAAATGGACATTGTTTTAAGTAAACAAATAGACATATGTAAAATAGACCAAATTCATTATTATTGGGTTGATGCTTTATCAAAATGATCCATGGATCATTTGTGACATGTACAAGCCAACCACACTTCAATCCGAAGCACGGTTTGGCTGCTACCACTCAAAATGTCTCAATTTGATTTGAAATGGAAAACGTTTTTAGTGAAAACAACAATTGGCATATAGAAAACTAACCAAACTCATTCGGATTCTATTGATACTCCAGTAAAACGATCCATGGGTCATTTGTGATGTGTACAAGTCAACCGCTACTCAATCCGAAGCATATTGTGGCGGGTATCACTTGAAGTGTTTGTATTTTGTTTAAAATGGACACTGTTTTAAGTAAAAACAACAACCATACGGAAAACCAACCAAACATATTATGATTGTGTAGATACATTATCACAATGATCCATAGGTCATTTTCGATGTGTATGAGTTAACCACAACTCAATCTGAGGAACAATTTGGCCAATAACACTCAAGGTGTCTCACTTTTATTTGTAATGAACAACATTTTAAGTGAAAACAACAACTCACATAAGAAAAACTTTCGAAACACATAAGGATTATGTCAATACATTAGGAAAACGATCCATGGGTCATTTTTGATGTATTCAAGTCAAACCCGACTCAATCTGAGGCACAGTGTGTCCGGTAACCCTGAAATTGTTTTACATTCATTTGAAATGGACACTGTTTTAAGTAAAAAAACAGCCATATGGAAAACTTAACAAATGTAATCGGATTGTGTTGTTACTTTAGATCGACAATCCATGGGTAATTTGGGACGTGTAAAACTCAACTGTGTCTCAATACGAGGCATGATTTGGCTAGTACCACTCAAAGTGTCTCACTTTTATTTGAAATGGACAACAACTTAAGTGAAAACAACAACTGGAACATGGAAAACTGAACAAACGCATTCAGATTCAGTTGATACTTCAGGACAACGATCCATGAGTCATTTGTGATGTATACGAGTAAACCTTGACTCAATCCAAGTCATAGTAAGGCATGTATCACTGAAAGTGTCGGAATTTTGTTTAAAATGGACACAGTATTAAGTAAAAACAACAGACATATGGAAAACTGACCAAACGTATTCTGATTGGGGTGATAATTTAGCACAAGGATCCATAAGTCATTTATAACGTGTACGAGTCAACCACGCCTCAATACAAGGCCCAGTTTGGCTGGTACCACTCAAGGTGTATCACTTTTATTTGAAATGGACAACATTTTAAGTGAAAACAACAACTAACATACAAAAAACTGACAAAATGTATTCAGATTCTATTGATACTTTAGCACAATGATGCATCTGTTATTTGTGAAATGTATGTGTCAACCCAACCTCAATTTGAGGCATGGTGTGTCCGGTACCACTCAAAGAGTATCACTTTAGTTTGAAATGTACAACATTTTATTTGAAAACAACAACTGGCATATGAAAAACTGACCGTATTCGGAATCTGTTGATATATCGGGACAACGATCCATGAGTAATCTGTGATGTGTATGATTTGACACCGCCTTAATCTAAGCCATGGTCTGTCCAGTATCACTCAATGTGTCTTTCTATTATTTTAGATGGACATCATTTTATGTAAAACAACTAGAATATAGAAAACGGACCAAATGTATTCGGATTGTGTTGATACTTGAGCACAATGATCCGTGGTCCTGCCTCACACAATCCACTACTCATGTGAGGAACTCCTACCTCTATTCAAAAACACATGTCATTTATTATGCCAAGGACATCTATATTCTCTATGTCACACAATCTCATTGATACATACCCATTATCATCATCAATAAGTTCAAAGACACCCGCCGCAAACCATGAGACATTATATTTGTGTTTGGTTGAATTAATTTATCTATTTCCTTATTTTCAAGTAATTAGCTTCTAATTTAATTATTCAATATTGTATGTGTTATACAAAATTCAACTTTTATGTATTCTTAATTATATATAAAATATATAATTACATATTCAGTTTTTTATGTATTGTATTCATAATTGATAATTAAATTATGTATGTATTCAATTCAGTATTCAATTATGATTTGAATTTTGGATTTCACATGTAATTTTCTATAATATTTGAATTATAAATAAATTATGTATTTTTATAATTGCCTTATGAGTTATGTTTTCATTCAATATGTGTATAGTTTCGTGAAGGTGGAAAATAATTGATTTAGAATTATGTTTTTCATTGTATATGTTTTCATTCCATGTATGTATTCAATTCAGGCCAGGAAATGCAGGCCTGGAAATCACCAAAAGTGGCCTGGATAATAGCACCTCACCAGTCACAGCAGCATCTAAGAGGAGCCTACTAGTTCAATTTCCCAGCATGCCCTATGCCAACTATTGTAAACCGTTGGCATAGGGGGTTTTATAATAGCATGGCATATGCCAACAGTTTATAACAATTGGCATAAGAGTTTTATACCAACTCTTTTCCAATGGTTTCAACCGTTGGAGAAAAATTTATACCAAGGTTTATGTGAAACTGTTGGTATAAGGTGGATATCCTAAGATATGCCAACAGTTTTTCAAAAACTGTTGGAAATGCTCTTTTCCTACGCCTTACTTCCCCACTGTTTTGATATCCGTTGGAATATATTATACAAATAGTTATCCAACATTTACCCACAGTTTTGAATCATTCATAAACACTTATTTTCCAGTAGTGTGAAAATTTTCAGATAACTTTCATATTTTGATGAATAGTGAAAATATTTTATTTTTAATTAAAATCAAATTTTTTTTCACTGAAATAATTTATATTGAAAAAATATATAATTTAATTTTTTAAAAGAATAAATGGAATATATTTTTACCAATTAATATAATTTATTTCCATAGCATTAAATTTTCATTGAATTCTTAGGAAAAACATTTGAATCGTTTGCAATGTGTTAACTCTTAAAATTCATTTTCTCAACAACATTATTCATATTAAATTAATTATTGAAACTTCTTGTGTTTTGAATTTGGAAAAATGGATTCTATATTTGGAATTATGAAGTCCAAATTATTTATATAGGTATCTTTTATTTTTAGACATTATGAATAGTAACTTCAGTAAATATTTTTTTATCATGGTTAATGGGTATATATGGTATATAGGGGTAAAAAAATTATATTATAATTACCCAAACACACGACCTAAACCAATTGGATGATAAATTTCGACCATTAGAATCATTGGGTAGATTTTGTGACCCATGGAGCCACTTGTAATTTAAAATGACATTTAATTACTCTTAATTTAATGTTATGAAAAATATAACCAAAACATATATATTTTACTAAACCAGTTTTTATATGGTGTTATATAAGTAATATATATGACTATATATAATAATTAGAAATATTAAAATATTTTATACGTCATGATTTTTTTTTTTAATTTTTGGACATTATATATATAAATTTAATTATGACACATGGATGATGAAGTGATTACTTTATAAATAAAGGATTCAAATAAATGAATTTTTAAATATAAAAAAATGTCATTTGTTTATTTTGATGTCATCCATGCATTTTATGGATGATATTGACATATTATATTTGCGTTAATGCCTTATATTTGATGTAATCATGTTTTTATGAAGGTTTTAAAAAGTCATGTAGATATAGTGTTCAAAATTGACACAATTCATAACTTAAAACATAAAATAGTTTATTAAATGATATTAAATTGATAAAAATGTAATATTCATCCAAATAGTAAATATAAGTCCAAATATGTCATAAATAACATTTGTTTGGTTAGTTTGACATGATCTGGTAATTACATTAACCCACAATGTGTAAATAACATGGTATCACTGTCAGATTAAAATGAGTAAAATAAGGGTAAAACCAAAAAGATAAGGATAAAAAAATATTCCAAATAGGTAAAGCAATTATTGGATGATTTGTATTCAAAAAAATCATCATATATTATAATTAATTTAGTTTTGTACCATTTTATTTCAAAATTCAATTTATAATAAATTAATATTTTGTAACTTTCCTAAAGTGCCCCTCTACTCTTTTATAATTCGGTACATGCTCCCTATCCTCTTCAATCAATTTTATGCCTTCCATCATGGTAAAAATATTCCAGTTTCTCATGTAAACTTCCTTAATTAAATTATGGAGGTACTCGTTTTCTCAAAAGATCATCTCTAGTGGCCAAAGTGAAAATTCAATGGAGGCACGTCGAGGAAGAAGTAATATCTTGTACCAATTCTTTTGAGATTCATTCTTCTTATACTTCCACTTATTTAGTTATTTTATTATAAAATAAAAACAGAACTATCAATCATATACATATATGTTCTTATAAATATGAAACAACCCTATTTCACTTTCTTTCCAAACTACGAAAAAACAAAATCATCGAGCGTGAGTATGTACGGCCTATCGTCTCCACATCATGGTGTAATATATTTTTCACCACCACCATAATTGGATGATTATAATGGTGTAAATAAAACATATATATGAATAATATAACTTTATAATAATTCTAAGATACTATAAACAATCCACTTCAATACCTTTCAGCAATTACGGGAACAATTTCATCCCTCGTGCGTACGTACGACTTACCGTCTCCAAGGTGCAATGTGATTCATTCTACATGATATTCATCAAAACCTGATTATATAAATGAATATAATTAATAAATATTATATATATTATACTAATAAATTTATGTAAATTATTTAACTATTACCTAAAAATCATAATAAGAACTTATCAGACAAAACATACGTAATAACATAAAGCATTTAATAACCCAATAACGAGTAACAATGAAATGTTAATAACAAATGGTTGCAAATATGATGATAAATGTTACCATAAAAATGATTATGATTCCGGAATAAATTCATAATATTATTTAAATCATTATACATAAGGTTTGGATATACACGTAGCATAGGAGACCTAAGGTAAGGGTTAATTTATTTATCTCACATTGATATGAGATTGTTTATACGTATGTATTTTATGGGGATATATTTATCATACATGTCCATTTTTTACAAAAAATATTTTCATAAAATGTTTATTCTCTTTCAACGTATGTTTAAAGTCATTTTTACCCATTTTTTGACTTTTACTATATGGTATGGAAGGAATCTTTCTTTGGATTACAATACGATGTACTTTTGGACTATTCCAGTCAAATTACAAGGATTATGTTTTTTTAAACTTATATGGAATATACATATTTTTAGGCTTTCATAATGCATTAATTCCATGAAGCATACTTTACATATTTTCAAGTTTAATTTCAATTTTCTTTTTTCCATTAAAATTTCATGACATATTGGGAAGAGAAAATGTTTTTGATGAAGAAAAGATATTTACCAAAATAATTAAGTTCAAGTGTTTAATCAGAATTATTTTCCATCTAAGATGATATAGGGTTATGTTTATTTAACACCCTATGATTTCATAGTACGTAATCTTATTAAAGTAACCCAATAGCTGGCACTAGACACAATACCAAGTTCGAGAACACCACAACTTACTAAACTAGGCGTTCAAAAAGAGGTTATGAATATTATTAAATACATTTTGAATCCTAAATATTTTATATAATTTTAAAATCCATATTATGGGTTTCTTAGACATAATTTATGAAAAAAATAAAATTTTAAGTTAAAATGAGTAATTTTCTGAAAATTCAATTTTACCACATTTTAATGGAAAAACTTACATAAAACCAATATATGACACATTTATATATTTATATTAATGTAATTAAATTTTTCGTTAGAAGAGGGAAATAAAAATTTAGTTTTTATAACATTTTGGTAATTTTCTGATAACTTTCATATTTTGATGAATAGTGAAAAATACTATGTTTTAATTGAAAACAACTTTTTTAATAAAAATAATTCAGAGTGTTAAATTATGAATTTAAAAGATTTTGATGTATAATTAGATTATATTTTTATCAATTAATGAATATAAAGTTATTATAAGTAATTTCACATTTAAATTAGACATAAACACATGCCAATCTTTTGATAGATTTTAGGTTTTAAATTCACATTTTTTGGTTTTGACTATGGGAATTAATTTTAAATTAATAAATTAAACATATATTTTTTTAATTTTGTAAAGTATAATTAAATTTTGGATTCAGAATAGAGAAATTATATTAGGGTTAATTTTTGGTATTTTTTTAAAATAATCAATTTTTGATGAATAGTGAAAAAACACTGGATTATATGTTAAACCCATATTTTTATTTAAATAATTAGTTATTTTATTTTAATTTATTTTAGGTCCAAATAGATACATAATACCTATATATATGTTCAATTTAATTCATTGCAATAATTTTAAATTAAGTTTAGATATATAAAAATTTATCGAACTTTTTACCGTCTTTTACCCACCTCCAAGGAGCATTTGAAAATTTGCATAAAAATTTATTTCACCTCTTCTGTAAGGTGAATTTCAAAAAACCAAGAGACACAGTTAATAACATGAAGTAATATGTGGTTCAATAAGATGAAAATAATTTTTGGCGAATAGTAACATCTGAGTTTTATTTACCACGGTTAAAACAATATATTGCAATTCAGGGTAAAAATGATATCATAATTACCCTAAAACATGTCCTAATTCTATTGGATAAGTATAATTAGACTAGAAGAATCCTTAAAAATAAAATATTATCCTTTTTGATCAACTTGGATTAGATTAGTGCATTTATTATTATATTATTTAAAGAAGAGTTAAAAGAGATAAATTCAATCTTTAAAAACTAAACCATTTATAATACAAGGTTACACACTATATAAATTCTAATATAATTATTAATTACAAAGATAATCATATTTCCTACATTATTCTATTTTACTTATAATATTTAGACATTATATAATTTATGTTATTTATGACACAATGATGATGTCGTAATTACCTTATTAATTAAATATTTAAATAATTGATATTATAAATATACAAATAACTGTAAATTGAGACTTATGTTGAATTCCCATATTTTTCATGGTTAATATGAAATGTTAGGGTTGTTGAAATAAATTTTATTCTATGTGATAAAGTTTTTATGGCCTTCAAAAAAATCAAATACTAAATATTGTCAAAATTGACATAATTGAGTTTTTAAAACGAATATTATATTATTTATTGATATAATATTCATAAATATATAAGGATTTGCCAAAGGTCTTATATAAGGTTATAAATATTAATAATTAACCACATGGGGTTATGTTTAGTTGTTATTGTTTGTTTATTAATCATATAATATTAAAATACTAAGACACATGGTAAATGTCAACCTATTTAACTAAGAGTTAATTCTAAAATATAAAGTTAATATCATGATTGAAACCTGTATAAAACCAATTGGTTGAGAGGTTTTAGGACCCAACCCCACCTTAGACTTTAAATAATTCATTTTGGATCCATTAGAAACCAAAAATGATTTTATTATAAAATAATATATCAATCTTTTCCTAAAGTGACCCCCACCTCTCTTATAAAAGGGAACTTCCCCTTCTCTTAATTTCACAACTCCAAATCCTTTTTCCCCAGACAACTTCTGCCCAAATATCCTCCCAAAATTCTTAACTTCATCTTATAGGAATTAATTTGATCATCAAGCCAACCTGAGGAGCCCTTTTGATCAAATCAAAAGGAATAACCCAACGAAGAGGTAAATATTTCATCACCTCTTTCATGTTCTTTTCTTCTTACACTTATTATTTATTTGTTGTTCCCATTCAAAAATAATAACTCTAGTATATTCTATATACTATGTTGTTTTTATAAAAATGGTAAAACAATAGACATTATTCTATCTATCCTATAAATGAAAAAGTCACCATAAGTGCGTACGTACATATTACTGTCTCCATGTCATGGTGCAGTTTGTTATTCAAACACTTCGTTATTTGGATGGGTATAATAATGAGTATAACTAATGTAAATAAAAAATATAACGTGTTAATTATTATTCATATTTGATATACCATCCAATTACTTAATATTTCACAATCAATATAATGATATTTTCGCTCGTGTGTACGTACGGATTACCGTCTCCACGAAGCGATGAGATTCATTCCCATGTTCACAATTGAACGATGATTATAAATATATATATATTTATTAAGTATGTAATATAAGAGATAAAAATTCTATTAGATAAATATATATATGTATTTATGTATTTAATTACATATATCTTATTCACTTACCTCTATTCAATACGATATGAAAACAGAAACAACGTTTATGCGTACGTACGATCAACCGTTTCCAAATACAGTACCTTTCATTTTATATATATTTCTATAATAAATATTAATATTATAAATATATATGATATATAAATCATGTTTTATATTCTGGAAGTATTTAAATCATGGTATAAATGATACAGTCAAGTATAACAAGTTAAAAGGCGTACGATAAAGAAAGCGATTATTACCCAAAATGTTAATTTTACATGGAAATCATTATTAAATGGGTTCTATAAAGCCATAAATGAATCAAGTATGATATAATAAATATTAATATAGTTATGGTATAATTTAATAATATACTATTGTCATTATACAGGAGGATAAACGTACCCTCGACCAAAGTAAAGTGAACGGTAATGGTTAATTTCACAATCACTTTATTATATGAGGTTATTTTTTACAAATGTATCTACTGGGAAATATTTATAATCCATGTCCATGATTAATAAAAGTGTTCTCGAATGAATTATTTTTATGGGGATTTTTACTAAATATTCATTTTAAATGTTTTAAGGATTTATTCTTCTAAACGTTTCTCATTAATGTCCATGATTTCAAAACGGTATTAAGGATTTATTTAAATGGACATTAATGTTTTAAAATGTTAATTCATTTCAAAAGTTTCAAATTGATATTTGACACATTGATTCAATAAAATCGTTGAAATGAATTCATTTATATTACTTTAAAATTATTAAATAAAAAAGGAATATTTCTCTCAATGCTTTTACTGATCATTTTCAACTATATCAACATCCTTTGTGGGATATTATTCTAGATCGAGGTTGATTTGTTATGTAAAAAATATTCTATATTTTATTGAAGGACTTGTGATATGTTTGACTGTGGATGTGTTATTTTTATACCATTCAGGGTTTATAGATAATGTATTGTCATTTCATACAATAGTTTTGATATGAATGTTTATGATAGGTTTAAACATTTTCATACGAGGAATGTATTGGACATAGTAAGTGATGGGTGGAGGCCTCTAAAGCTCATAGATGCATCAGTAGGTCACATTACATAAACTAGTGTCTTGGAAAAAGGCCTTGAAAACGTTTTATTTGTTTTTTTTTTGAATAAGGATTTGACTATGTGGTTGTGAAATCTGGAATTATAAATTCCATCATTATGAATGTGGATATTGATATTGCATTTGATTATTCGACTAGTAGAATATCCATGTGAATAAGTAAATGGAATTATTTTATTTTATCTTTGAAACATTATGCTGATTTTTATGTTTGAAAGGATTTAGTTTTAATCTTATACGTTGCCTTAAATTTTTATGCTTGTTTATGAAAGTTTCCACTATATTGTTATCCTTACTATGAATTTGAGCTCACCCCTTTGAATTTTTTAATTTTCCCATGATTCTAAGAATAGTATTTTTATTGATATGAAGTGTTACGCTTGGGGATTAATTGCGTTCTCAATGGATCATTTATGTCATGTCTTATTTTCTAATATGTAATTCAACGTTCATGTATGTAATCTATTTTCCAAGACTGCTAAACTGGTCATTCTGTTAGGACTTGATTCCTTATAATCATGCCAATGTATTAAAATAATGCACAGACTCTGGTTGAATAGGGTCAGGGTGTTACAATTGGTATCTGGTGAAGTTTAGCAACAAACATGGAAATATATTTAGATAAAAACTGATTAGAGAACATTTCTATAAGATAGACTTTGAGGATTATTATAGAAGAACGTCCTAGAATTTTGGTAATGTAATGAAATTGTGTATTTTCAAAGCAATATATCCATTTCTGGATACGAGTAGGTAGAGGTAGCTCTAGCACAGATGTACCTAGGGGTGAAAACTCATACAAGGAGTTTAATTCTTGATCTGGGGTATCCTGGTACACGACAACGGTCTTTACTACATTCTTGTTTACGATACTGCTAGGGGATATTCTTAAGATAATTAACATTTTAATTATACGAAATTATAGATTATTTAGGAGTAAATACTTCTTCAATGAAAAACTTTAATGAGTATACATTATATGCATAATTTTTTTAATTTATGGTAGATATTTTACAAGTTTGGAATTATGCATTGTGATTCAAAATATAACCTAGTCTATACCATGGTTTAGAAATGGCACCTAGTATAAGGAATTATTATTCTTATAATAAACATGATTGAAATATTAAAAATGATCATATATTTCATGGTATTATGCTAACATTTTAAAGGGAAACATTCTCCCACATATACTCATCATATGAAGAAAGTGTATCACCTGTTAATAAGATAAGTAATGAATTTTGTGATTCCAATGGATTTGAAGGGATGCAATAGATGAAAAGGATGGTAGAGAGAAAAATGGATAAAGGGAATAAGGGAAAGAAGGACTTCCCCGTATGTGATAACTGTGGAAAGAATCACCATGGTAAATTCTTGAAGGAAAAGAAAGATTATTATAAGTGAGGAAAAAAGGGACATTGAGTACGAGATTACAAGGGTAAGAAAATGGTTTCAAATGTACAATGCTTCATCTTCTATGATTTGGGACCCTACGCGAATTGAGGTCGAAATCATCAGAATATACCCCAAATGCTGATATTCGATAATAATCATGTTATGATACAACCAATGATAACGGGGAATGATTAGAGTTATTATGTTGTTAATGTATTGTGTCATTTTAATATTTTATTAATTATGTATATGTTATAAGAATTATAAAGAATAGATGGATTGTATAGTAGTACTATTTCATTTAGGAAATAAGATTTTGTGGAACCAAGAAATGTGACTCTATAATAGGTTATTTTTTTTGGAAAATATATAGTTGAGGGATAGATAAACAATAATATGGTTCTGATACTGAGGTACGGATTTTGAAATAATATATGATTGATTTGGACATATTATATTGGATATTCATGACTATCTTGAAACTGATTAATGATTTATATATTCCATCATTGTTAGAGTATACCATATTTTTTTGGATTTTTGGATCATATCTGGTATTCTATGATTTATATAAGAAATAAGGAAGTACATAACTATTAAAATATGGTCTTTTTGAAATTAAATTTATTACCTCATTTTAAGAGAATACACGATGAATGTATTCACATGTATATTATGTCACCTTCCTTACAAATTTTGGATTGTGAGTTCAGACAGAAGTTTAGTGGTTATGTATAAAGGTTGGAATCAATTAATTTTGAAATTGGATACTATTTTTATGGTTAAATGATTTCTTTAGACTATTTCTTGATTGTCATCAAAAGGACAACTCAGAGGTTGGGCAACAACCCGTCACTTCCGGCATGGCTGCGAGACATGAACCAACAACCAAAGAGCTGCATGGATGCATCACCTACCACTGGCCTACGTGATGTACTGGTTTTTATAATTTAGCGTTTATTTAAATTTTCTGATAGATAATTATAAATTTATTTATTGTAACCCAATTCAATTTGGATAAAAGGAATATTTTTGAATTCAATTATCTTTTGGTGTGAAAGATCAGTATGTGGTATGAATTAGTTGAAAGATGAAACTGTACTTATCAAGTATATATATATATATATGTATATATATTTTTCTCTTATTATATAAACAAATTAATTCTTAATGTTTAGTTAAGGGATCTTAAAACCAAAAATGTGTTATCAAAATACCATATTTTTTGTTGAACAAACAATATTTTAAATCATCATTGATTGATGGCATAGAGGCCCTCCAATTTTACACTTGTTTGTGATTGACTTTCTCAATCACTCCCTATAAATATATATATATTTTCCTCTAATTATGTGTCTCTAATTGACAACAAGTTTCACCTTATCTATATCATAATTTGTGGGTGATTTATTTGTTTCAATTTCCGTCTTATTAAGACTAAATTTTATTTATCCCAATTACTGATGTGGGTTTTTCTCAAAAGTAATTATATATTTTTAACCTTTTATTTTAGATAAAAAATTCAAAAATGTGAGGATTCAATTTATTGTAGGAAGGGAGAATGTAACACCCCAATATTTCATAGTACATTATCTCATTAAAGTAATTCAATAGTTTGTCCGACACACAACACCGAGTTCGAGCGAACCACAAATTACCAAACCAGCCATTCAAAAAGCGGTTATGAATAGTATTAACTACATTTTTAATCTGATATACTCTATATAATGTTAACATCTATATTATGTGTTTCTTAGACATAATATAAGAACAAATTCATTTTTCAGATAAAAGAAATAATTTTCAAAAAAAAGAAATTTTACCATATTTTATTGGAGATCTCTATTTAAAACTAATATTTGACACTTTTATATATTCCATTTAATTGATTTAAATTCATATTTATATGTGGGACATAAAAATTAATTTTGCATAATTTTTTGGTACTTTTCTAATAACTTTCATATTTTGACAAATAGTGAAAAATACAATGATTAAATTGGAAACAAGTTTTTTAATAGAAATAATCTATGGTAATAAATTATGAATTTGAAAGGTTTTTATGTATAATTAGATTATATTTTAATCATTTATTATAATTTAGTTCATTATATGTAATTTCACATTTAAATTTGACAAAAACATATGTCAATCTTTTGATAGATTTTACTTTTTAAAAACCCGTTTTTTGGTTTTGACAACGGGAATTAATTTTAAATTAATAAATACAACTTCTATGTTTGGAATTTCTTAAAATAGACCTCATTTTAGGATTTATAATATCAAAATTTTCTTAGGGAGGATTTTTGGTATTTTTCTGAAGACATTCATTTTTTGATGAATAATGAAAAAACATTACGTTATTGGTTAAAACTGTGTTTTTATTTAAATAATTAATTATTTTATTTTAATATATTTTAGGTCAAAATAGATACATAATACCTATATAGTTTCAACATAATTCATTGGGTCAATTTATAATAAGATTAGATATATAAAATTTTATCGAACATTTTACCCTCTTTTACCCACCTCCTATGAGCATTTGTAAATTTGTATAAATCATAATTTTACTACATTTGTGAGTTGAATTTCAAAAATACAAGATACACGGTAAATAATAGTATGTAAAATGTGGTTCAATATGATGAAAATAATGACTGCTGAATAAGAACTTTTGACATTTATTTATCACCGTTAAAAGTAAATAGGGTAATTAAGGGTAAAATTGATATCATAATTACCCTAACACATGTCCGAATTCTATTAGATAAGTATAATTAAGCCAAAAACAGCTTTAGGAATAAAATATCATCCTCTTTGATCTACTTGTTTTAGATTGGGACATTCATTATTATTTTATTAAAAGAATAGATAAAAGAGTCAAATTCAATGTTTAATAACTAAACCATTTTTAATATAGATTTACACACAATATAAATTCGACTATAAATATTAATTAGAAATATAAAACGTTTTACAACATAATTTAATATTATTTATAATTTTTATACATTGTATAATTTAATTTATTTATGACATAATGATGATGTAGTGATTACCTTTTTAATGAAATATTAAAATTATTGTTATTATAAATATTCCAACAAAAGTAAATTGAGACTTCTGAGGAATTAAACTATTTTACATAGATAATATTACATTATAGGGTTGGTTAAATTTGTTTTATTTGATATGTTAATGTTTTTATGAATTTAAAATAAATCAAATACTAAATATTGTCTAAATTGACATGATTGGGTTTTTGAAACAAATATTATATTATTAATTGATTAAATATTCCTAAAAATCTAATGTTCGGCCAAAGGAATTAAATAAATATATATAATTATAATTAATCACATGGGTTTATCTTGTCTTGTTATAGTATGTTTATTAACCATATAATATAAAAATACAAAAAGACCTGCTAAGTGTCAAACTATTTAACTAAGAGTTAAGTCTAAAGAATAAGGTTAATATAATGACCTAAACCTGTATATAACGTATTTGTTGAGCGTTTTTTGATCCATACCAACCTTATAATTTAAATAATTTATTTTTTATCCATTATAAACAAAGATTTATTTAATTGTAAAATAATATTTCAAACTTTTCCGAAAGTGACCCTCACATCTCTTATAAAAGGGCACTATCTATTCTCTTAATATCACACCTCCACAGGTTTTTTATTGGCCAAAACCTACCCAAATATCCTTCCAACATTCCCCCCTTCATTATAGAGTCCTTCATTTTGATATAAATCCATCATATGGATCTTTTTGATCAAATCCAAAGGAAGAACTTGAAGAAGAGGTAAAAATTACATCACATCTTTCAAGTTTTTTTCTTCTTTCACATCCTCTTTAATTATTGTTTCCATTATAAAATAATAACTCCAATATCTTCTATAAACTGTGATGTTATTATAAAAATTGTACAACAATATTCATTATTCTATCCATCCTATAAATGAAAAAGTCACCATATATGCATACGTACGGATTACCGTCTCCACATCGTGGTGTAGTTTGTTATTCAAACATTTCATTATTTGGATGGGTATAGTAATGAGTATAACTGATGTAAATAATAAATATAACATTTTAATGATTCTGTATATAAGATAAAAAATCAAATTACATATGATTTTACCATCAATATAATGATATTTTCACTCGTGCGTACGTACGTTTTACCTTCTCCGCGAAGCAATGTGATTCTTTCCCACGTTCACCATTCAATGACGATTATACAGATATATATTATTAATTAGAATGTAATATATGAAATAATAATTCTAATGGATATATATATGTATGTATGTACTTACCTATATCATATTCACTTAATTCCGTTCAAAATGATATGAAAATGGAAACAACGTTTCTGCATACGTACGACCTACAGTCTCCATAAATGGTGCCTTCCATTTCCTATATACATCTATTATAAATATTTATATTCTAAATATATATGATATATAAATCAAGTTTTATATTCTGGATTTATTTAAATCATGATCTAAATGATACGATCAAGAATAACAAGTTAATATGCGTACGATAAAGAAAGAAATTATTAACCAAAATGTTAATTTAACATGGAAATAATTATTTAATGGTTATTATGAAGTCATAAATGAATCATTTATGATATAATAAATAATAATATGGTTCTGGTAAAATTTAATAACATACTATAGTCATTATATAGGTGGATAAACATACCCTCGACCAGAGGAAACTAAAATGTAAGGGTTAATTTCACATTCTATTTATTATCTAAGGTTGTTTTTATATAAGTATCTACTGGGACATATTTATTATAATTCTACATTATTCATAAAAGAGTTTTCAAAGGTGTTATTTTAAATTTAATTTTTTCTAAATATTCATTTAAAATGATTTATTTATTTATTCATCTAAACCTTTCCTATTAATGTCTATGATTTCAAAATGGTTTAAGGGATTTATATATACAGAAATGAATGTTTTAAAATGTTAATTCCTTTCAAAATCTTCAAAGTGTTATGGGACAATTTGATTCAACTATATATTTTAAATGACATCCTTTATATGAATTTTAAATTATTTCATGAAAAATGGTTGCTTCTCTCAATGATATTTACTGATCATTTGCAACTATGTCACCTCCTTTATGATATATTATTCTTGATTGAGGTTGATTTATTATGATACAAATATTCTATATTATATTGAAGGTTTTGTGATATGTTTGACAGTGGATGTGTTATTTTTATACCATTCACGGTTTATGGAAAAAGTATTGACATTTTGTATGCTAGTTTTAATATGAATGTTTATGTTATGTTTAAATCATTCTATATAAGGAATGCATTGAACTTAGTAAGTGAAGGATGGATCCTGCTATAGCTCCTCAAAGCATCGGTAGGACTCATGAGAAAAACTGGGTTCTTAGAAGAATTTCTAGACAAAATCTTATTTCTAGTCTTCACACAAGTCCTTCACTATGTGTTTATAAAGCCGAGCATTATGCATTTCATCATTATGAAAGTGTCTATTGATATTGCATGTGATTATTTGACTAGTGAAATATCCATGTGAATAAGTAAATGGAATTATTTTATTGTATCTTTTCCATATTATGTGAAGTTTATATTTGAAAGGCCTTTGTTTTAGTCTTATACATTGCCTTAAATGTTTGTGATTATTTATGGATGTTTCCGCTATATAGTTATCCTTACTGAGCATCTTTTCTCACCCCTTTCTATGTTTTAATTTTTTCCAGGATTCCATGAAGTGTATTAATACGGAAAAATAGGGTTAATCTATTAGATTAATGAATTTTTAAAAGGATCATTTATGTTGTGTTTTATATTCTAATATGTAATGTATTATTCATGTCTGTAATCTATTTTCCAAGACTGCTAACCAGATCGGTCTTTCTGGAATTGAATTCCTGTAATCATGCCAGGGTATTAAAATAATTCAACGACTTCAGGTAACTAGGGTTAGGGCGTTACAATTTATATCTCAATTATTATATTGAATTGATTACATTATGATAGAATTATATTTATGAAGACCATTTATCTTATATGGGGTATGTTATGATGACTTGTTGTTTAGGAATCTTCTTTTATTACATGGGTTATGATATGAGGTATGATTTATATTTTTGTGGCACACATAATAATGGATTTATTATAAGATGGGTGGGAACTATATCTCCCACCAATTCATTGGGTAATGATATATATCTCATGAGATAGACATTCCTGGAATGATAAGTTAATACATTTCAGTGATACATGACATGAATGAGGAGTGAACTCAGTTCATAAATGGATGTTTTATGCTATGATGGTCTAGGTAATGAGTATTGACTAATATGAAATGATTTTCTATGCTTATGTGTTTATGACACAATGATTCATGTCTTATGTAATGATTATTGGGATTACATTTCACTTCTATGATTTATCCCATGACTTGATATTGTGATCTCTTATGTAGTATAATATTTTCAAATGTTATGTTCCCATGAATATGATAAAATTGATATTTCATTTGTTTACCTTTTCTGAGAATTTCATCTCACCCTTTTTACATTTTCCATTCCCCATGATATAAACAGTGGTTTTGAGGTTGTTAAACAAAATGGGACGATCTTTATGGGATATATTGAGTATCAAAAACCATGATTAGAATATTATGTTCCATGATTCCAAAGCCACTAAACTAATACAGTCATTAGGTGTCTATTTGGGTCATGTATTTAATTAATATGGAAAAAAATAATGTCCAATTACGTCAATCTTGAGTACATATAGTTCACATCATGATACATTAAAGGTAGAGGGAGCCTCCCCTTTTCCACTCACATTCATGATGTAAAAAATGGTTAACACTATGAAATAATTGAATAAGTACTTGGAAAATACCTATTCAAAACATGAGATATCCCCCTGAAATCTATTTTGGGAATTCTAACCATATCACATAGTGAAATGGCTATTAGAGTAGTTAAGAATATCTAACCAAGAGACCACTACTCCTACATCTTACAGAAAATACTGGGCCTTTACTGAGCATCAACCCACATTTAGAAACACTATTTTACGATGAAGAAACACTAAAAAGCCTATTCTATGTCTCATTCTTCAAAAATAACCCCATCCCAAAATGAAAACTTATATTTCCACAAGAAATTTACAAACTGAGATAGTGTGGTTGTTTTCAATAAAATTAAACTATGTAGAACATCCATATTTACCTATAATAGATGAAATAATTATTAAGACTTTTATATTATAGTTATGACAATCTATTAGTTTATCTTATCATCCATAAATTATTTATTAATGGATAAACTCAATAAATAATATATCTTGTATTATTTATTATCACTAATTTATAATTGTGTTTGTTTATTTTAATCAATTAAATTGTTATTTCTAAAATATTTAAGATATAAATAAGAAAATACGGCTATCTGTAGAAATTGACATGATATAATGGGTTTATTTTAATAAAATACTATTTAGAAAATATTTTCCTTAATTTTAACAAACCAAAATAAATTTATAATATATTGAGTTGAATAAAAATTAAGATATACCTATTGGTTCTCATTATTAAAACCACATAAATCTCATATGGGGAAACATTGATTTTATTATATATCTTGATAGTGAAATTAATTTGATCAATATTGGAATAAAAAAATAAATATTAAAATATTTAATGATTTGAGAATTCAGCTAAAATGTATAAATTATTATATTATTATCTTACTGTGGATATCTATATCATTGGCTCAAAATATTCTCATGGATTTTGTGACATGATGTGAAAAATTTATTTTCATTGAACCAAAATTATATTTCTCATGATGAAAAAATGAATTTACTACAAACATTCTATCAAAAAGAGAAATGCAATAAAATAGTTTCTTTTCTAGAATTAGAAGGCGTTTTTAGGGTTTTAAACGATTCCAATATTCAAAAAATTTGATAAACTTTTTGAATACATTGTCTTATAAAAATAAAATTTTATAAAATAATCAATTATTTAGTTTCATGGATATGGGGAACCATAAAAATAAATTCAAAAACACAGGGGTTACTGATGAGAATATATAAAATAATCCTTTATAACCATGAGAGAATGGAAGAATTAATTTTTTTACAACCACATAAGTGTGTTGTGAAAAAATAATAGTAAATGGTATAATTATTATTCACTTAAGAAAAATTAACATGTTATTTGATTATGGTCTTATTCATTCATTTACATATCTCAAAAGTTTTTGTAGTTTTAACTCACAACGTGAATATTTATATAACACATTATTAATCAAAATCCATATTGGAATGATAATGAAAATAAATATATTTATTTATTATTTTCTTATATTTATTGAGATATTAGAAATGGATTGGGTCTATCTATATGTATCTCATATCAATTTCCATGATGTAGAAATAAATTTTTATATCCCTAATCCATCTATGACCATATTTCAATGAAATTTTTATTATCAACATTATTTAAAAATTATTTCATTATGATTTTAATTGTGTATGGATATTTGGATGTATATCCGAATATATATTTAATCTTCATCCAAATAATTGTGTTGGATTTCAATTTTACTCCAATTAGGTATTATTCTAATAATAATGTTTCCTCATATGAGAGATGTGTGAATTTTTAAAAATTTAATAATAAGGTATGTGAAAATTTTAAGAATTGTTTTATATGATAATTTTGTTCATAGTGATGTTCATTGGACCTATTTGTTATATATAACGGTGGATTATTGTTTCATTCCATTAATTACCATTATAATAAAAAATTCATTTTGAAAAACTTTTATCATCTCATTTATATTGTCTACACATTAAATAAGAATTATAGCTAAAATATTTTTAAATAGTTGATCTTTTATTAGGATATCAGTAAGGGAATCTTTGGGATATTCCTTTCAAACCCCTTAATAAAAAATATATATTCAATAATTTCATAGTGATATGATTGGGATTTAAAAATTACAATAATATGTTACTAATTTTTTTTAATGTAGTGTATAATGATTACCATTTTTTTGATACTCATCATTGATGATATTCTAGTATATAATGATATAAAGGAAGAAAATGTGTCATATTTGAGCATAGATAATTAGACGATTAGGAATGTAAAAATATTTTAACTAATTTGGAATGTGATGGATTTTTTTAAAAAAGTATCGTTCTTGGGTCATGTGATCACATAAAATGGTATATATTTGGATACATTAAAGATATGGGTGATTTTATAATAGAATATAATACATATTTATGATAGATGAATAATTTTCATGGATTGGAATGATACTATTGAGTCTTTGAGAAAAAATTTCCACAATTACGAAATACACTAACATAGTTAACATGGATGCAGATAAATCATATCTCGACATGAGAATAAAAATATTAATTTATGGATCTAAACTACAGGATGGACACATCAACCTTTATCGTATTATTTATAATTGTATATGTTGTTTTTGATAGATTATAACATTTCAATTTAGATATTAGATTGAATTCCTAAGAAAAATCACAAATGTGGTAGGTTAAGCCTCAAGACAATTAAATTTCCATGATAAATATTTCAGGCCAAATGACCAAGAATATTCCTCAGTAATTTTATAATTAATGATTTGGGGGAATTATATTCATGGACATAAGTGTGATATAATGATTGATCAGAAGATCTTAAAGTATAAATTCACTCAAAAGGAATTGAATATGCCCAAAAAAGTGTAGTAAACATTGATCAAGGATAATGAATGTTCAATGCATTACAATATAAGAATGGAAAAAATAGTGGCTCATTTGGACACCCAATGGTGTCTCAATATGTCATCCTCGGAGGCTTTTTGGTTGAATGGTGTGAAATTAAGTTTTCTCAAAAGTTAAATGAAGGATAGAAAATCATTTGAATGGTCTCAAGGATTGTGTATAATGAATATGAATTTGATTTTCCAAATAAATTAGTGTATTCAAGGATAATTTCATAATATTTTCTTATATGTATCAATACCATGTATTATAGTGTTTTAGGGAGTGGAAAAAATACGGTTTCATGAATGGTCACATGGAATCTATGATTTTAACTATAATCTTGTTTGTGTTTTGAATTTTGAATTTTGATATCCTAGTATGCTTCCATTAAACATAATTGATAGACTAAAGTGCATTTGGATGTTCTTATGGATTATGGGGAGTTAAATTTGTTTCTTCCTCCATTATGAATAAACTTATTATTTCTAGAGTTGATTGAATCTATATCTGGCTTAATGATATATGGTAGTGATATTATTGAATAATTAATCACTCTCTTTACCTTTATATATATAGACATATCTAAATTTTATATCAGACCTAGGGTACTAGTATTTGGGATTCTGATCGAAAGTTCAAGAATTATGATGTCCTATTATAAATTCTTGGTGTGAAAGGACCATATCATTATTTTTAATATTATATACGGAGATTCGGTGAATTAATGTTCTCTTATCCACTGTAGGTTTATTTTTTGCACTCAATGCAAGATTATGATTCTTACTTGTGTGTTTGTATTTTTCTCAATTTAATTTCAATCTAATTACCAATTAAAATTTATCTTGTAAAATAGACATTTCATTAATTATTCAATATAAATATTTTGATTCTTTTCAACTAAATTATGGTATTTTTTCTAATTATTTTTTTGAGAAAATATATATTAATATCATTAATTAGATACATTTAGTCGATTATATTTTAATATAATTTTATCTAAAAAATGTTTCCATTATGATAAATAGTTAAAGATTTTAGTAGATTTTTTATTTGAGTAATAATTGTGTTGTTTCCAAAATCTATAGAAGGGGAAGGGAATAATTGTGGATTCTGTCTCATTATTCACAAACTTAGGATGTCAAAGGCCCTCAATTTGAGTAGCACCTAGGTGGTTGATAATTTTTAGTTAGTGTAATATACTATAATAATAAGGATTTTCTGCCAGACATTTTATATTTCTCTTATACACAATATTGTTTTTCATGGCCAATGAGTGTTTTTATGAAATGATTGGATATGTTGTCTTGTTGGGTTAAACTAATTTATTATGTATATGTGATAATTTTTTTAAACATGTCAACATTATACTACTACATTGATTAGAAT
The DNA here is from genome assembly GCA_963277665.1 of Viscum album. Classification (NCBI taxonomy): domain Eukaryota; kingdom Viridiplantae; phylum Streptophyta; class Magnoliopsida; order Santalales; family Viscaceae; genus Viscum; species Viscum album. The sequence continues at coordinate 1,001,977,826 of OY728119.1, read as the reverse complement.
TCTAAGAAAAATTCGTGTATATTAATTCATGAGACTCCTATACAAAAATCATTCTTTGTATTCATACATTTCCCCATACACACACATCATTGTTTTTATGTAGATTTTATATATCACGATGCATCTATTATGAAATATATTATAAAAATTATGGATATATATATATATATATTTGTGTGTGTGTGTGGAGCTATGATCATGGTGAATGTGGTCAAGTAACACATTGTGTTACTAATGAAGTTAAATGACTAATTTATTATATTCTTCATCCATAATTGTTCTTTATGTCACATCAGATATATGTATTTTTTGTTTTATATCTATTACACAATTTTTCGTTTTTTGAGAAATGAATCTATTTTTTCTATATATTAATTATGAATATTATGTATATTATTTTCAAAGATGAACATTGGGACGATGTATGATTTTGATGCCCAATGATCCCAGAATTGATATTTGAAAAATAATAAAAATAATATTATTTGGTGTGTAAATTATTTTAAAAAAATTAAATAACATATTAATAAATCCAAAAATCAGAAATTAGAGTTTTTTATTGAGTTCATGGAATGGGTTTTCCCCTAGTCATTATAGAATCAATTTTGGTTTTAGGTGTTTTTCACGAGTGCCATCATGTTTGAATAAATAAATAATTTAAATTTATTAATTTTATTATTTAATTAATGGACCATACCAAATGATCTCTTATAAATAAACCTAAATGGAAAATTTAAATGATTTTCCACATTACCATGATAACTAAATTATATATATGGAGGAACTCTTGGTGGATTAAATCTGATTATATCAATAAGGAGGATCATTTTACCTTCATAATTTGAAGATCTGGCCAATGAATGTAATGCATAAGCATTATTCATTAGTCAATGATCCAAAATTTATGTATGATGTTTTATTTATGTGCTTCCATCTTGTTAATTTATCATTATGAAATGTCTCTAAATTCCATGAACAATAATTTATTCACATGTCAATGAATGATTCATTTATGGAATGTTTATTTGTTAGTCAATTATTACCCATTTTTTTATGATTCATTGACAATGGAATGTTGATTATATAAACAATTCCATTGCTTGTTCCCTAACAGTATTTGGTTTATGAATTTCCCCAATTTGTTCACACATTCATCATAGAAAATTTAATTATCCTTATATTTAAACAACCTTGTTTATGATCATTGCACTACAATTATTTAGTGAAATAGATAAATACAATAGGTTTTGATCATGATTGAGGGGTTTATTTAGAAGTTATGTAAACATATTAATATTAGAGGTAGATCTGATGGATTAGTAGTTGATGTTCATCAAAATTTAATTCGTGGAGGTGATGGGGTGGTTTAATGGTGTGTTATTTGACTGGATTCGAAGCATGGATTTAAATATCTGGATGTGGTTGTTTCAGAATGCCTCAGATATGTGATTTCCAACTCTAATTATAGTAGATGTACCATGTATTATAATGTTGAGATGATCTCAAAGGTTATAGAATTTTCTATGTTACACAACATGTCATCCAGAATAACACTCCATGTCGGGCCCTAGATGTGGTGGAAGGGTTATCGTGGGGAAGAATATATCTCACACTGTATAATATTACCACCAACTATGTGACCCATAAATGTGGATCTATTCATTAGACATTCTATACATCGAAACAAGAAGGCTGGGTTACACAAATTTTAACAGAGTACACAGTAAGATCCATATACTCAATCACAACAATGTATACTTGAGCATGAACATGTGTAAGGAGATTTGTACACGAGAATGACCAAAGGAACGTGGGAATGTACAGATAGAATGGTTTGGGTTTTTAAGTCTTATACATTCTATGTATACTTTCTTACACATAATTTAAATAGATATCTATTGACCGTGTGAGACAGAAGCCCACAAGATGAACATGGGTCGGATTAACACACAGTGTACCCCAAAAACACACAGTGTACCCCCTTTGAGAATATTTTGTCCCATTTTTTTATTTATTTTCAACCTATATTGGATGAATATATTTACTTATCATATCCCCCATTAGGTAACAATGAGGCATTAAACCCACAACTCTAGATTGTGATCCCTTTATGTTGATGAGGGTGAGATAAAAATTGTGGCATCCCTCCGTCAGATCTAAATGTGATCCTCTGTCATATAATCTAATACCCTGGGTGGGGTTCATGATATTTTAATGAACTAGATTCATGTATAATTTATTGTATATCTTTAATTATACTATGGTGGGGCTCGTGGTATCCATGGAATACTTTCCCTTATATAGAGGGTTGATCAGGTTTGGGATTGTGGGGTCCCCCATCGGTCTTGAGTGTGATCCTGTATCAGATTATCAATATAGTAAAAGAATAATGATTTCAATTAGCAGGTTCCCAATGATAAAGACCCCTTTGATGAGTGATTTCGGTGAAATCAATGCACATGGAGCTGGTTATATATGTTCATGCATTTAGTTCAATATTCGAAGAGAATACTATGGCTTGATTATTGATCGAGACTTCTTAGTGGTTCATTGTACTTCTTTTGTATATTTTGGGTATTTTCATTTATTCCAATATAATTTTTATGACCTAAATAACCTTGATGATATTTTTTAGTGTTTTTAGGGTTCCCTATTGGGTATTTTTATACTCAACCTACACAGGATAATCCCAAATGTGTCGTGTCTTATGAATATAGTGACCATTTTGAGTGTGCTGAAGGGGGGCAAGGAGAAATTGGATCATAGTTTAGGATATATAGAATGATGTTTTTAGGTTTTCTCATTCTATAATGGTTCCATCAATCTAAGAAGCTTGGATTCTCTGTTCTTTTTTTGGTCTTTTATTTGGCCCCCTTATCAATTTCAATAAATATTTGATGTCCTCTGATAATGGGATTATAATTGTATATATACATTTGTTTCTATTGTTATATATTTCGTGTTTGTTTGGGAATAGATCTATGTGCATGTATAAAAGTACATTAGGATAATTTCTCTCATGTGTGGGATATGGATACTAATCATTGGTCTCTAACCCCTAGAACATTGGTGATGTTTTTGAGGTATTCACGTATTCAAGAATAGTGGGTCTGAGCATCAAAGAGTTATATTAAAGATGATAGTTGTACCATAGAATATTTATTTGATATTTTAGGGGATTTTTAAGTAAAAATTTAATGCTTTTCAAGTTTGGGTTTCTGGTTAGGGATCCCGGTTTCGGTGTGATGGCTAGAGAATCCATTTACTAGGGCACTAAAAATATGCTTGATAACATGGTACATTTAGAAAATATTTTCTTGAAAAAACATTAGAACATGAATCATATTAGAATGGGTTGTGGTTTCCATTTTATATTTAATCTAGATTACTAGATATAATCTTTTACTATGGAACAATTTTTTTATTTTCAATATTCCTCAATGAAGACATCCATAACAGATTCCACTAATAGATCAGGAAGATGGTCCACCAAGTGATGTGGCATCAATATAGGGGCTTGTATAGAAGAAAATACCTCTAGGTGGATTACTAGATATAACACCACCAATTAGTAAAAATTTGGAATTAGAAAAACAGTATAAGGATTCATGGTGGATGAGTGCACAATATGATTTCAAAAGAAAGATTCCTACCATGTTTCTTAGAATAGAAAACCGTAGGTGGATGATGAATGGAAAGAGAGAGTCACTGAATTTTTCAACATTGTGGGGACACCTACAAAATAGATGATAGTTCTCATGTTAATTATTCTATTGTAATATACAAACAAATGATGGAGTCTACTTACCCTATCACATGATGAGAAAACTGTCTGTTGGACAGATATAAAAAAATATTCATGGGAGAGTTTTAGATAGTAATGTTGTGATTGATGAACATACATGATCTTTTGTAAATGAAGTAGGGATGTATGGAAGTAGGATAATATTAATCGAGGTTTTCTAATGTCCAAATTTACTCCTAGGATAGGGTGTTAGATGAGTTGTTTTAAATTTTTTACCATTGAATAGATCTTGAAAAAACATATAATGGATTTAGTGATATCTATTTCCATTCCCACGTATTTTAGGTTGTTTGAGCAGGCATTAGGTTGGAGGGCCTCTATAAAGAGAAGACTACAATAAGGGCCATTGGTAGTGTGAACCCACGAGATGATACGACAATAAATGGTAGGCGATGGAAGTCATATGAATACATGTAGGTCATATTTTTCAACGGATGATCCTGGAACATAAGATTAGTAGGGTAAGGATCACAGGATAGTTCGAGTCATACGGGGAGAGTTAGTTTTTCTACTATGATGGTTGTGAAAATATAGCATGGGATTTTCTGACCCGCTGTATAGCAGATCAAGGGATGGTTGAGGGACCACCGAAACCGAGGTAGAGGAAGATTTCAGAGTAATGAGGCCAATAGGGATGTAAATGTTCAATAATGGAGGGAAGATAAATTATAGGTGGCCTGATGATTGACGTATTTCCCGCAACACCCCTATGTGGTCCACACTAGTCCTTCTGTGCTAATTGTCAGGGTTGTGGATAGGGGTATTCTGTAGAGGGATATTACCTCAAGGGTCCATAGATGATAAAAGGTACACTATTTGTCTTTTATATATTATCTTTAGTACTAATTTACACAGGTGAATACCTTGAATTTATTACCACTTATCTTGATAAACACATATGTATACTGATTGTTCATTTGGATCTATTGTAGAACATAAATACTGTAAATGAATGTGATACCAAAATTTAAATCCTCTAATGAAAATGGAACCTAATTCATGGAGGTGAGAGTTTCATATTGGATTAATTTCTATTTTAAACGAGGTATAATTAAATAATCATAGGTATAGTCTATCTATAGTATGTTTATAGAATTTTCATTCCAAGATTGAATTTTTTATGAAGATGATGAAGTGTGTCCAATGTGATGAGATGAGGGTTTTATTTCTTGATGAAAATGATTATATGGGAGAGAAAAACATGACTAGGCATAAGAGATTGTGGCTGATTACTAAATTATTATCTAGTATGACTCTTGGAGTAGTAGATTCAATGGGCTACCAATTTCCTATGGTGGTGGGACAGTATGAGGAAATCCTTCTTGAGGGCATTTCATGCTTACCTCCCCACATAGATATAGACTTCTATACTGAATTACACATTAAAAATGCCACAATATCTACCAAATCATGTCTGATAACTCCTGAAGTGTAACAACCCAGACATTTATCAATGGAATTTCCCTTATTGAAAACATTTTATTTAAATTTAAATAAAAAAACACATATAGAAATGAAATAAAAATTATTCTCATAAATAAGGAATAATACACTATTCAAAAAAATATATCCATAATAATTCCAAATATTATAGTGGGAATATAAATAAATAATAAGATAATATGAATAAGAAATTTTGGATCTTCTTTATCAACCATAATGACCATGATGAAAAACAAATATATTGAAATAAAACATCATATAAATTATAAAAAATTAATTCTAAATATGAATGAATATATATAAACATGAGAGAAATTATTATTTAATGTGGAATAGATTCAACAACAGGTATTTATAGGACATAGTAAACCCATATGACTATTACAAATCTGAGTATTAGAATAGTAACTGGACCATTGGAATAGTAATATGACCATTAGGAATAAAAAAATGAAATCCTGTAATTTTAATATTGATGTTAGAATAGTAACGTCACCTTTTGATTTTTTAAATAACATATAAATATCTTATAAATTAATATGTGATATATTTATATCATGTCAAAAGTAAATAAATATTTTATAAATGATAACAAATGTTGGGGTATATTTTTTTAATTGAAAATGTTTATACCCAATTTCTTAATAACTATAATAATTTAAATGAAAAATTATATTCATAAAATGGATTTATAAATTAATATTATGATTTATTATAATTATAACATTATTTTATATGAATATAATAAAAATTTCTAAGATTCATAAAATTGATTATCATATAAAAATAGGATTTTTTGAATACGTGATGATTTTATTTTAAAATTGAATTTATAATATTTGTAAAATGATTTTCATAACAAGGATTTTATTTTTTAATTATACATGTAAAAAAATTGGTATGGTTAATTTTTAGTATTTTTCAAAAAAAGTTGGCTTTTTGTTGTATACTAAAATATAGTAATTTGTGGTTTCTAACATTAAACAAAAAATACATGAGTTTGTGAGTCATGGATGATGTTGGAACCCATTATTTAGAACTCACATTAACTTTTTATAGTATATAGTCACAATAATTAATAATATTGGTCGTCTTGGGCGATAAATAATAATAAAATGAATACAATGATCAAAAACACCCCTCTCCACCGCTTATAAAAACCTTCTATCACCACTCCTTCTCCTCACACCTTATAAGATTATGATATTTCCAATATTCATCCCAATATATTCTAAATCCATGATTCCCACATTATGGTATTTTTGGACTGACTAAAAGTCCAATTCCATGTCCCTTATGGAGGTTCTCGAGGAGTTTACATTTAAGAGGTAAAATACTCATTCTTTCTATTTTAAATAATATATTTCTTTTAATTTATCCTGTCACCTATAAAAAGGAACATGATAATTATTATATCAAATATTTACTATAATTTTATTCATTTAAGGAAATATTTTTTATCATATCCCTTATCTAATTTTTTATTTTAAAAATTAAATCATCATCCATATTATGTTTGCGGACATCCTTCATTGACGAAGATTTTTGATTTTCCATTACTTCCTTTATTTATTTTAATAAAACCATTATTATTATTATTAAATCTGATATTAATTTTTATATTATAACTTATTTAATGTTATATAACCGATATATAAACAAAACATTAAATTAAAAAGTACTAGTTATTTTTGGTTGTACAAACTACCAAAATAAACAAAACATTTTTCATTAACAATTTCTCAAATTAATCATCCTCATATCAGAAATAAATGATACATAGGACATTTCCAAATTATTTATTTACATTAATACCATTTCATTCCACTTAGGTTGATTTTTTTACATTTCACATGAAATCCCAATGTTTAATTCAAGTAAACTAACTATAAAACCATGAAACACAAACCACTAGAACAAAACAATTGAACATTATAATCCATCAAAATGACCATAAATGAACTTAATATAGTTATAATAAATAAAAAATGTTTGTAAAATATTCTTATTTAGGTAGTTAGTGGATTTAAATTTTTTATCCAATAAATTATGTGAATATTCAGTTCACATAGAGACAAAATATAATTGATCTCTCTGAACATCGAAATTTCTTTTGGGAAATTATTTAACTCTCTTTTCCTCAAGTTTCCAGTTAAAAATTCTTATTTAATACATTTTTAATCTATTTTTAGGTTCCCAAAATTTTAATCTAACCTAATTCATCTAGCCATGATGATGATATATTTATTTTAAATATTTCCCCTCTCAATTCTTATTTATAAGGATGCCCAAATAAAGGGAACATCCATATTTTTTTACCCATTTTTTTGTTCAACTATAATGTATTTTAATATAATATTATTTTACTAAAATCAGTAATTTTATCATGAATAATTATCCTATTTTATATAAGGATTTATGAAAACAACAGTTTGTTTATCCAATTTAAAGCCTCCTTCTTCTTTTCCATAATACCAAACATAAGCATGATATTTTTAGTGTTACATAACCACTCTCTTTGTGGTTTTCAATTCAGTGTAATAGGATTAATCATCATATATTCTTATTTTTTTTCTAATAATGACCTTTACTGATTTTAATCCCTTATTTTATAGATACCACTATTATATGCCACTTGGATTTTATTTAGGACATGATTAAAATATCCATTTCATTCGACATGTAAACCTTATGTTTATAAATTATTTTTTAATATTCATGTGGCAAGAATATGGATAAACATGTTATGATTGATGTTACCAGATAGTAGCAAAATGGATTCAACAATTTTTTTTATCATATAAAATTACGTATAGGATTACGGGGTAATCCTAATCCATTTTAGGACATTGTCCAACAAGTGATATAGTATTGGAAGTTATCATTGAATCATATTTATTTCATGTTATATGTTTTTTACACATTTCAACGTTTCAAGGATGATATTATTCTATATTATTATGAGTAATGGATTTTATGTTATTAGGTTTTGCCTTTTACTCATGTGTTATTCATCATCCCCATGTTTATTCTTTTACTAAGATTTTTATGTCACATCTATTTTTTTATGAATTTCTTATGATATACAACTAAAGTGTTATAGATTAAAGGATTTTTGGAGCACATTATGAATATTAATATTTTTTTTATTCTATTTCCATGTTTTAAATATTATGTACCTATTCTTCCTAATACAGTAGACTTTTCGATCCATGGTTTGTATATAATGTATAATTATTCAAAAAAACATGGGATAATATGTGTAAAAGGAAAGTGTATCTATAGTATGTATCATAGAGAAGTCTTGTAATACTAGGGGATTAAAAACTATAATTCTTTAGTAAGTTCTCAAAGGATATCTATATAACCAATGATATCCTATTCTGAATGTTAAGGAATCAGATTATCAGATGTAATTTTAATTTATGAGTTTCTACTTCTATTTTCGTCATTTCTTATTTTATATTATCATTATCTATGTCTTCTGGACCCCTTAATTGTATTTTAACTTTTTAGATAATGGATGAATATTTAATAACTCGAGATAACAACCATTGTGATATGTAGTGTGACTATATACCTAATGAGATGAAAAACATGATGAGAATAAGTCTTGATAACAACAATATAGTACTTCCTATAATCTATCATGTTATCAATAATACCTTGAATTGTGTTGAATAACCCATTCTACTACAAGAGAGAAAACTATGGTAAAATATTTTATTTTTCAAAGGCATCCAATAGTTAGTGTACATTGTTATCCTCTTATAGATGAAAATATTAATTTTTTCATTAAAAAGATATTTCATTTCCTACAATACACAAAATAATATAATTTTATACTGGAAGTGTATCATTTTAATGGGGAAGCTAGTTATTTATAGAAAATGATAAAAATAGAATGTCTAAGTGGTAAATTGTTTATGATAATGATCATTCCTTGAGTTAAACCGGACTTTTTTAGGAAATATTTCTTCTTTATTTGCGTAGTTTTTTATAGGATATAACATGGGTGTGTCTAAGTGTAATTTGGAGAAAAATGGATGAAAAATGGGTCTGTACGGTTGGAGCACCGTTTGGGAAAATAATTCACCCCAACCCTATAAAATGATCAAAACTAAACAGTGGGGGTTCCCATGGATGGTGCATGGGTTTTCAAATTGTCTTCCCTTGATGGAGAAACTGTGAACCCCAAAAATTATAGGTGTGTGATTGGTTCAATGTTAGGAAAAACGGTGTTCTCCGTACTAGCTAACTGTGCTTGGGAATTAGAGTCACCATAAAATTAATATCAAAATTTTCAGACTACCTAATTATCTCCTAATTAACCAAAAATTACACTAGGTGGTCATTAATGATTTTGTATCCATTAGTAAGCATTATAAGTCATTCAAACCTTCATTATTCATGCTTTCACGCTTGGATCAAAGATCATATCATCTACCAGTAAGTTGATTCAATCCAATTGCTCTCCCATTCATCCTCATTCCATCTATAATTATAATTGGGGGAAGTAATATAAGTTTTTTCTAGATTTAGATCTATTTTTGGTGAATATATATCTTTTATTATTGATATATGTTTAGAATTAAAGTGATTATATTTTTGAGAATATTGATTAATGGTTTTGAGGTATGGATCCCGCTCGATGTCATTGTGATACTTAATTTTTGGAATATCTCTTGGGTAACCGTTCATCAAAAAAATGAGTTACGTGGTCTAATATTCAAACCTCACAGTGGATTTTTAAAATTTCATTTATGCAATTTTTGAATTTTTAGTGTCCATTTTTCAATTTGATATTTCAAAATTTAATTTATCAATGTGGTCAATTAATTATTTGGGGAATTTGGGACATGATGGAATAATTGATTTGTGAAATTAAGATAATTAATTAATTAATTAATTATTAAAATATAGAATTTTTAAATTGGTATAATTAATTTATAGTTTAATTATCATAATATTGAATTGTAGGATTGAGGATAATTAATTATTAATTAAATTTTTGGAATGTTGAATTTTGAATTGATAAATAATTAATTGTGTGGTAATTATAGGATATTTCGATGTGAAGTTGTTAATTATTTTTCTAACTAATAAATATAAAATATACGATTAGTTAGTTGTTGAAATAGTGGACATAATAGGTGTGTTTAATCAGTTGGAGAATTAATTAATTGAATAAATATGATTAATTAATTATTGAATTAATTGAAGAAAATTATTGTTCTTAATTAATGGTAGAATTAATTAACGGTTATTAAATTGTGTGCTAGACATGAGAATTTATGGCAATGATATATAACCATAGTTTATAATTCGGGTGCTAGACATGATGATCTACACCAATGATATATATGCATGGTTGAAAAATGGGGTTCAAGAAATGGTGATCTGTTCTAATAGTATTTATGAATGGTTGATAAATGGGGTTCTATATATGAATATCTGCACTAATGAAATAAGTATATTACATTGAATTGGAGTGCTATATATGATGTTCTATTCCCATGATATACATGCATGGATGATAAATGGGGGGGTGGATAGAAATATCGTCCTACACCCAATACAGTGGCATTGGACTATTGTTCAAAGTGATCTTAATAGTTAAATTAAAGTAACATGGATAGTGGAATCCCATGTGATATAATGAAATTTGAATTGAATATGTAACATAGTTTATATTTGAAGATGACTAAAGTTGGTGTTGAATTACAGGTGTCTTGAGAACCTGAAGGTCTATGTTGTTTAATAATGATTAATTGATAATGTTTTTGTTGATTACCTATGAATTGTTATTATTTAATTATACAAATGCATAAAAATATTATTGACTTTATTTTTTAGAAACCATTGGTGGATCCAAATGAGTTATAATCACACACTACTCGGGAAACCTGATTGGTACCCAAATAGACTTTATTTTTGTAGGACAAGTTATGGGAAATTCCGATTATGAGATTGATGATTTGGGGATGGATCAGGGTTAGGGAAACCTGACCTAGTTTGATACATACTAGGAATTGTCAGTATATTTTTTTCAGTGGCATTTTAGACACATGACACGTACATTATCAAGGAATGTTTCTGTTTTAGATGGATATTGTATTTCATTATTGTTGATTATCTTGGGATATTAAAATTTATTAGGGTTATATATGTTATTTTGCTATAGATTTTTATTTCTTTTGCGGTATTACTCTGAGAAAATGGTGTATTGACTCTTTATGATCAATATATCAAACTGTCACTACTAGTAGGCAACCTCTGACATACATGATGGTGCAGATGAGGTTTTGTCACTGACTAGATCAAGGAACCAATTTGTGGAACCCAGGATGGGACATAACAAAGTGTTATCAGAGGAGTTTCCCTTCAATTCCTTTTGAATTTATATTTTGGAAAATTATACAGGATATTAGGATGATTGAGTGCTTATTAATGAGCTCATAAATAGGAGTTACAAACCAATGTATGGGGAACTCCCATGTTCCTGGTGTTGAATTGTTTATATTGTTGTTTTCTGTTTTAGTTGAATATTTTCCCCATGGGTGACACACTTTTTGGGTTGTTTGATTGTTGTTTTTGATAATTATTGATAACTTAGTGGTGTCCCTATAAGGAATGGGTGTTGAGTTTCTTGCACCATTATTGACAAATGATTTTTTTCCACATGCATCATTTTCAGAATGCACGAGAAAACCTTTTATGGGTATGTTATTGAACATGAACAATTCTTCATTATTGGTGAAATTGAATCGAAAAAGGTGCATAGTATTAAATAGATAGCATTAAAATGATGAGAAAAAAAATAAATTTGTTTCTAAATGAGTAATTTGATATGAAAAATTGGTTTCCTTTGTTAACTAAGACCTTGGTGTTGGATAGTTAAGGGTAGTGATAATGCCTCAGTTTTGAGCATTTATTATTGGTTTGGGGAAAAACCTTTTTCTGAATTTTTTTTACTCTTACATAAATGTGATAAAGTTATTTTATTAGTCAAAATGTGTGTGATTGAAATTGTAGAACCATTCCTATAGTAAGACTCTTATGGGGAGTATGACCAGAGGATATAGATGGAGATGTTATACTAGTAGAGGAACATGAGGCACCAGTAGTGTCGGGTGAAGAATGTAGGACTGATGTTTTGAGACCACGTTTCTCACTTCATGAAATTCATTCTAAGATACCCAAGAAATGTTTTTAAGATCATGTATGGATTGAAAGGGGAGTTTCACTTGCAACAACCTCTTACCATCACTTGAGAGGGCAGACCTAAGGGAGATTTGTTATATATTGAGTCTACCCAGATGATACATGACCATTTGGAAAGTCTTGATGAGAAGAGAGTAATGTTGAATGATTATATGCAATGATGATTAGTGAAGCACTAATGGGATATACAGGTTATGACTGGGTAGGATGATGGTATTCAATTGAAGGTAATCTTGTACAACATATCAGTATCGAAGCTGGTGATCTATAGGCCGACGTTGTAATGGAAATATATGTGGTGATCCAGTAAAAAAGCATCGATTTTAGTATAGTGGTTCAACTCATAGATGTTAGACTGCATCAAATGAAATAGGGGAAGGACATGATCATGTGGTGTGGCCTACATTGGTGGATTCTATGGATAATCCATCAACCATGAGATGTACAATTCAAGAGCTTCTTCATTTTCTAATGTATTATTTGAATGTGGTGCTTCTCATTCCATTATATATGAGAAACCTGTATGTGTTTTGAGTCTGGCGGTGGAGTTTTATGGCGTAGAAATGACTATAGAAACACCATTGGGATTAAAGTCTATAATCATCTATTATTCAAGGGGTGTTCCTTTGAGATTATGGTTTTATCTGCTAAGAGATCATAATTATTTTATACCAAGGTTTTCCTTTAAAAGTAAGTAGAACCTTTATGATTTTTTCATTATTCTATTTGGGTTGATGAATGCATAAAAAATATTTAAGGCCTTGATGAATAGAATCTTCCATTTGTACCAAGATTAATTTTTAGTGGTGTTTTTGGATGAAATATTAGTGTACTCCATGAGTCATAGTGATCTTTCCCAAATCCAAGACATCATCTTGAGTACACGAATAAATCATTCACTATAAAAAAATAAATCTATGTGTCAATTTTTTATTGATTTGGTATGCATTTTGGGTCCCTTCATCATAGTGGTAGGTATGTATGTAGACACAGAAAATATAAAGGTAGTGGTATCTTGTGATCATCCTATGAATTTATTCAATATCCATAGCTTTTTGAGATTGGATAAATATATCATTGATTCATCTAGGGATTTTACCATTGGGTAGAACTGATTTTTGTCTTCACCAAAAATTGGATAATGTTTGAATGATCTAGATCATGTCAGAAGGCCTTTTAGGAGTTGAATAATCATTTTATATCAGCAATTCAAATGAACCAACCTCGATTATCTTCAAGCCTAACACCCAACCTGATCGGTCACATACCTGAAGGGATTCCCCGATCACAATGAGCTGGCGACAAGCACCTGGGCATTGAACGAAAAAAATTAAGGGAAATATTTCTCCAAACTTGAACAACCACATGTAATATATCTTTAATGAAAGATGGTAAAATCAAAATAATAACATAGTTTATATTCCATAAAGGCATGAAAAAAAACAACTAAATTAGTATCTAAAAACGACCAAAGACAAGTACAACTATGAGGGACTCGATACCAAACAGCTACACCAATGATGGCATGGATGAACACAAACCATCTCACCATTAGCTACCCATCACAGGTGACACAAAACTCACCACCTCACTACAGTTCCTAACATTCCCTTCACTAAATTACTAATAATGGTCGATGCACCAATGAAGTAGTTCAAAAGGTGTGATCTAGAAGGCTCAATAAGATCCCACCCTCGTGATCAATAACAAGTCTCTGTATCACAAATCACTTGTGCTCAATTTTAAATAAAACATGTCCTTAAAAGTAGAAAAGAGATGTTATCGAAAACATGGTAAACATTCTATTTTTCATAATTCTTTAAAAATTCATGTATATCATTTTCCAAAGCATAATTCAATATCATTCTAAACAAACCTCAACAGGCATATAATGTCTTAATCATAAGGCCAAGCAGTATAGACTAGAAGTATAGGTAGCACAACATCAAGGAATAGTACTGGTCTAATTAGCAGACTAGTAGTAGAATAATAATCATGTGTACAAAACTAATCCATGAAAAAAGAACAAGGAAGCAGAGGAAAACCGCACAAGTAATCCCCCCTTAATGTAAATATTTTTCCCCTAGATCAAAGATCCTTGGAAATAAAGGGAATCCCCAAGATAAATCTCTTTGATAATCACAAAGAAATATATATGGGTTCAATCTAAACCATCCACCAAAGTACCCAAGGCAATCCATGTGCTATTTTTCACAAACCCATTTCAATGTCTAGAAAACCATTCAAAACAATTTATATTCCATTAATCAAAATCCCTAGAAAAACATTTCAATTTCAAAAATAATTTTCAAAACAAAAACAAAACCATGCCGATTTCAAAAATCCATTTATAAATCAAATTGCAATGTAAAAAAAGAATATTCATTATCATAGACTCTATAGGGGACCACCTACCTCAATGTTTGGTCACACACACCCACAACGGAATCCCAAACCATGAACATAACCCAATAGCAGCAATGGAGACCCTTGTATCCAATCCATGACAAGATTGATTCAAACATAAACAAAAAAGTTCAATGAAAGATAGGAAAACCACATTCCTCGAAAAAGTAAGACCACCATACCACAACCCATGAAGACAAAAGGCCTCTAGAATGAGATCTCACAATGGATCTAGAAGAAGAAGATAAGAAACATCCTACATGGAAAAGTAGGTCTGATAACACAAGGATAAGTAGATATCGTGATCAATCTAAAAGAATAATCTGAGAGAATATTTACTTAGAGAGACACACCATAGAAAAAAAATGAACCACAGCTGATTGGATTGATCTAGAAGGTGATACCCCTCAAAAAACTCATAGGGAGATATTTGGTCTATGATCCTGGAGATATGAAATGAATCGATGAGAGAAACTACTAAACGTGAGAATTAAACATTGTCAGGGTCCAAGTCACGATGTGTACCTATTGTACATAGTGTGTAGTCCATATTAGATAAGTAATGCTGAAAACCCCATTGCATCAGTTTAGAAATCCACTATTTAACCTCTACATGAAGTGTATCTTAGCTACACGATGTGTGCCATCTCACGGCGTAACCCCCACACCACGAATTGAATCCATCCCTAAGTACATGGTTTTTACTTCAGGTTCATGACCTGAAACCTAAATTAAATCCCAGAAAACTACTATTAAGTATTCCTAAAAAAATGGAACCTAGTAAAGCTATAAAGCAATCAAGATTGAGGTAAGAAGATGTTATAAAATCTCCACCATAATGAAATTTTGTCCCCGGGAAGTCATGCAGATGATATATCATCTAGAAAGAGATGAGGCCACCACCCCCCATCAAAAATTCACGTTCCCAAGTCTCCTGAGAATCTGATCCTTGTTTCCATAAAACTCTGACCAATTAAATCTACTTCCCATTTAGAAACTTTGTTTGAGATTCAATGATCTCAACTAGTTTCTCCAAAACCGAAGAATCTGGGTCTAACTCAATTTCTTCCAAACATAGAACATGAGTGGGGTCAGGGTGATACTTCCTGAACTGATATATGAGGAAAACATCATGAATGTTTTCTAGATGAAATGGAAGTGATAAACGATAAGCAACATTCCCAATCTGTTTAGTGATCTCAAACAATCCAACATATCTTGGATCCAACTTTACTTGTTTTCCAAGTTGACGGTTCCCCAAATGTGGAGAAACGTTAATGAAAACCCAGTCACCAATGGAAAACTCTAAAGGATGAAATTGTCGATCTGCATACAATTTTGTTCATCATTGGGCTATAAATATTCGTCTCCCCACCTCATGAATCATTACTGATGTCCCTTGAACTATACTAGGACTAACTAAAGCTACATCACACACCTCTTCCCAACAAAGAGTTGATCTACACATGGGACCATATAACGCTTAAAAAGGAGCCATTATGATCGAATAATGGTAACTATTGTTGTAAACAAACTCAACCAATCCCAAATGGCTATCCCCTGATCTGCCAAAATCCAATTGATATGAACAAAGAAAATCCTTTAGAATCTAAATTACACGCTTCATCTGGCCATCTATCTGTGGATGATAAGTTTTGATCAACCTGACCTGGGTCACCATTTCCTCTTGAAGAATCCTCCATAACCATGAGTTAATCCTAGGATCCAAAATTGAATCAATGGTGGAAGGACTCCCTTGTAACCCCATGATCTCCCACAATTACAGATTACCATGATCTTCAACATTAGTGGTGTCTTTGATTTGAATGAAGTGAGAAGACTTTATCAACCAATCAACAACCACCATATATAATTATTCCATAGGGGAATCTGTGGAAACCCATGAAAAAAATCCATGGACATATCATCTAACATCCAAACCAGAACTGGAAGAGTCTGAAGCATACCAAAAGGTTTCATGGGGCATGTGTTTATCCATTGACAGGTGTAACTGTGGGACACATAATATGATATGTCACACTTCATACCTAGGCACCAGAACCATCATCTCATGTAATAATAGACCACTTTTTGCATGGATGAATTTCTTAGGAGTAGATATGAAAAATCAAACAACAATGAACATCTCACAGTTGATGGGATGATGACTCACTTCTAGATGTTATGAATGCCATCAAAAAACAGAGACCAACCATGAACTATATCCCCACCATAATGGTTTTCTTGAATATTCTGAAACTCATAATCATGTTGTTGACATTGCAAGATAGACTCTATGAGATAGGATGAAAACTGAACAGTATTCATTACCATCCCTAAAACATCCTCTTAAGCATCCTAGGGAATCTGAGCGAAAAGCTCCATTAGATTCAACTCTTCCATCAATTCTAGAGTAGTCTGTGATGGTACCTTCATGCATAGAGAATTCATAATGACATTTCCTTTCACTAGGGGATAGATGACATCAATGTCAAATTTCTGAGGGTATTCTACACATCATCTGTGTCTGAGATTCATGTATTTCTAGGAAAATATATAACATAGACTCATATGATCAAAGAAAACCATAAACATCTCCCCAAATAGGTAGTGCTACATACATTTAATTTCATGCTTCATAGAAGAATGTTATAAATCCTGAGTGGATTATTTCTTCCCATGCAGTTAGAGTTAATTAGATCCATAGGCTAGCACATAGTCATCTTACATCAGTACACATCCCAAAGCAGCACTCGATGTATCTCAGAACACCATCTACCCCTTAACGAGATCAGGCAAGATCAGAACATGTGCTAATATTAGAATTCATTTATGTTCACCAATGATAGACTAACACTTCTCATCACATGATAATATCATTTCTTTCTTTGTAAGAGATGTCAAAGGTGATTCCAGTTTTGAGAAATCCTTTATGAACCATTAGTAGTATCTATTAAGATCAATGAAGATTCATATTTCAATGACATTTTCTGGTTCCTTCCATGATAAAACGACTTTCACTATCTGTGGATCAACTAATAGGCCATGATCTGAAATTCTATGCCCCAATAATTTCACTTCTCGAATCAAGAAACATCAATTTTAAATATTTCCTTACTAAAAATAATTTTGTAGAATCTCTAGAACCAATCATAGATGGTTTTCAGGCTCATGGTCAGACATTGAATAAACTAAATATCATCCCCAAATACTACCACAAATGTGTTAAGATATTGGTTGAATATCCAATTCATCCAAGACATAAATACTAGAGGAGAATTAGTTAGAACAAAAGGAATAATTAGATAATCATAGTGTCTATACCTACTCGTGAATGCCATCTTTTGTATTTCAGACTCTGAGTCACTAAGAAGATGATAAATTGATTGAAGTTCTATATTTGAAAACCACTTTTCTCCCTTCAACTAATAAAACAAATCAACCACACGGGGAAAATGATACTTATTCTTAACTATCACCTACTGTTATTTCTGATAGTCCACACATAAAAAAAGTGAACTATCCAATTTCATGGAAATAGAATAAGTGATTACCATTGAGAAACACTTGGTAGAGAAAAAACAATCTCTAATTGGTCGTCCAACTAAATCTTGTTCTCTTTCAACTTTTTCGGTTCCATATGATAAGAAGGAATCAATATTGGATGTGTACCTATCACCAGGTCAATTGTGAAATCAACCTCAATCTCTCCAACAATAATGGATAAGTCATCTAGGAAAATGTTAGGAAAATATTGAACAAGATCAAGAAGACTCTTAAAAGAAAAACCATCATCGGTCTCAAATAAAACTGCAGCCAAAAAACTCATGAGAGCTTGGTAGGACAGTCCTATATGACCTGACCTCAGGTCCCACTCTCCCGGAAAGACATGAGAGCTCCCATCAGTAGCACGAAATGAAACAGTCAACTGATAACAATTAGCCTTAGCTAGATGTGTGACATTCCAATCCATGCTGATGATGATGTCAAAAGGATCCAGATCAAGAATTAGAAAATCCTAGGGAAACTCCCTGTGGGCTATTGTGAACGAACAAGAAGGATTACTGAACCCATACTCTTTCCTCTTACCACGAGGTGTTGTTAACTCCATTGTAAAGGGAATATGATCCATTGGATGTTTAAACATATAAACAAAATGTGCAGATATAAAAAATTGGGAGGAACCAATATCAAATAAGGTAGTAGCTAATGAATTTGCAATAAGGAGCGTACCTATGAATATTGTTGGACGGACATCAACTTCCATTTCTCACTCATTTACTACGTGTAAATGATTTTCTTCAGAGGCTTGTGGATAGAACATTCTAGTCTATGATGCTTTTGAATGCACTAAATTAGCCTTTGGAGCTAACGAACCCTGACTATAATGAGGATTTTTCATAGCATGAGATAAACGATGTGTATGACCAACACGTCCACAACTATTGCATGTCATTGTGAGCATAGGAGAAGAACATCGGGTGTGACCTCCTTTGCACCACTGATAGCAATTTAGATGCACATTTCTAACTGCAACAGATGGTGTGGAGGAGGCTCACATCGAAGACCCACCTCCACCACTTCTAAGATGGTCCTACCACTACTTCTTCTTCGCATGCATGCGACTAACGCTGTCAACAGTTAGAAGGGAATAGGAAGTAGCGTCGATATTTCCTACCACGTCAATATCTTACTTAATTTCTCTTTATAGTGCCTATGTATAGGTAGAAATCTTCAACATCAATAGCTGTGATCAAATTTCTAGTCGCAAACTCTGCTGGTACTTTTGCGCCTTCAGTTGTTTATCCATTATGACCTCTCGAGAAAAAATGAAAAGTTCAGAAAAATAGTTATTTTAGGATAACACTGAACCCTCTCCCTACTAAAATGATATGAACTCCAAATATTTTTTAAACATTGGAGACTCTATAAAATAATGATGAATGAATAGGGTTTTGAATCACTTCCAATCCATTCCAACATGTTTTCCTGCCTGGACTATAGAGTCCCACCAATACTTTCCATAACCCCTAAGTGTAAATTATGTACACATCTCCTTGAAATTATCAAGTGTCTCCATGATTTCAAAGATCTCATCGATCCTGTCCAGGTAATCATCCACCTCTTGAGGATCAGTCGTCCCATTAATGAATGGTGGCTTCTCAAGAAATTACTCCCGCAATAAATTTATTTCCCCTAAAACTCCTTGATATACATCATCCATTACGTTCTGAACTTGTGCAACATCCTTATCAACAATAAGGACTATATGTTCATTTTTCTTAATGAGATTTTGATCCATATGTGGATTTTGTTGAGGAACATCTACTGCACCATCATGGGGAACCTGTGGAAGACATCTCAGAGGCATAGTACTGCACACCAAAACATAAGAACGATTAGAAACATAAAAAATATTAGATAAAACTAGATAATCCATAAGGTGAAACTAAATTTCAAAATCAAAAAATCCACACTAGATACACATATCCCAATATCCCATGGTATCTTGAGTCTCGTTACAACATGATATTACCAAAAACTCATCACAACATACCAATAAAGTCCCAAAAATATTATATCTTGTCTAACAGACATTCCAAGTATAGATTCCTGAGGAAAAACAAACCTATGAACCAAACAATAAAGAACCAACCAAGGTTACCCAAAAACCTTGAAACAAACCTAATATGTCACATACCTGAAGGGCGTTCCCAATCCCCATGTGCTGATGACAAGCACCTGGGCATCGATCGACACAAACCAAGGGAATGATTTCTTCCAACCAGAATAACCACATGGCATATATATACAAGGAAATAAGGGGAAACTAGAAGACTAACATAGTATATATACCATAACTTTATAAAAATAGTGAATACAAAACAACTAAAATAGTATAAAAAACTCCAAAATACAAGTACAATTTCAAGGGAATAAAAAACAACTAATCCAATGATGGAAAGGATGAAATCCAACTATCTCACCATTATCTACCCATCCTAGCTGATATGAACCTCGCCACCTAACTGTGGTGCCTTGTCTTTACCTATAATGGATGAAAAATGAAGGTCTATGCACCACCGAAGTAGTGCACAAAGTGTGAGATAACTTGGTCAGTAGTATCACACCATGTTGTTCCATAACATGTCAATGTATATCAAAACATGTATGCTCATTTCTAAATAAAACATGGAATAACAAATGTGAATAAATTTTAATGAAAACATGTTAAACATTCAATTTTCACAGTTCTACACAAAAGTAGGAATGTCATTTTCTAAATCATATTTTCTATTCACATGTGTCCACAATCATATCATGGCTAAATAATTAAAACAAGTAGTATAAACCAGAAGAAAAAGTATCACAACATTGAGGAATACTATAGGTCTAGGTAGCTGAATAATTGTACCAGAAGAATCAAGGGCAAAAAATTGATCCTAGAAAAATGGGCTTGGGAAGCGGAGAAAAACCTCCAGGTTAATCCACCCAAAATGTCAATATCAGTCCCCTAGAAAATGGGCCTAGGAAATAGATACAATCCCCAAGAATAACCTCTTAGATAATAAAAAATCAATGGTCAATGGCCTCAAGTTAAACCATTCACCTATGTACCCATGGTAATGCATGTTCTATTTTTTCCAAACCCATTTAAATGTCTTTAAAATCATTCAAAAAAATTTATAATCCTTTTATCAAAATCCATGGAAAATCATTTTTCTTTGAAATCACTTTTCTAACCCAGAAAACAATCATGAAAATTACATAAATCAATTTATAATGAAACATTAAAAGAAATACAAGAAGGTTCATTATCATATGATAGAGAAAGAACAACATACCTCAATTTTTGGGTGCCACATGCCCAAAAAGGAATCAATAAACAAGATAAAATCCAAACATCACAAATAGAGACCCTAGGATCCAATCCTTGTGAATATTGATTCAAACCTAAAAAAATGGTTTGCATAAGAGAGGAAAACAACATAACTCAAAGAATGTTGCTCGTCGTACCACAACGAACTAAGGAAAAAGGCCTCCGGAATGTTATCTCACAAAGGATCTAGAATAAGGCGACAAGTAACATCCAACATGGATTAGTGGATCGTATAACACATGTCTAGGGTTCTATCATGATCAATATGAAGGAAGAATCATAGATAACACTTAACTGGGGAGAGGCACCATGGAAATAACGATGAACCAGAGCCAATCAGATCGATTAGGAAGGTGATACACCTCTGAAAAATGATTAAGGAGATCTCTAGTCTGTGATCCAAGTTATATGAATAGAATATATGAGAAAAACTACTAAACTCACGAATTTAACCTGGGAGAGGTCCATGTCACGACATGTACCGATTGGTCATGACATGTAGTCCATGCTTGAAATATTAAGCTGAAAAACTAGTGGACATAGGTTAAAAATATTCTACATAACCCCTACATGAGGTGTACCACAGGTACATGACATGTTCTGGATCACAACATGACCCCAACATCATGAATTGAATCAATCCTCACGTACATGAAATGTACATCAAGTAAACAGTGTGTAGTTCCAACACACAGCTTGGAACCTACAGTAACACCCAAAAACAACTTTTAAGGATTTTTAATAAAAAATGGGACTTATAAAAGTTGAAAAAACTAACCCGATCAATGAGATGGGATGTTACAACAGTAATCCTGATCCTACCTAAGCCATGTGAGTAGTATATAGGATATTGTTGATCATTTTGGAGTTCGACATAGAGATGTGATGTTTCAGGGATATTGAGTTACTGAGTATGGGTCTCGGTAGATGAGGCCACATGAATGGAACTACATTATGCATGACCTTGATCTGGTAGCAATATTTTATTCTTTGAATTTTATTGGGATTATCTGTTGGGAGAGAAGTTTATAGTGTTAAACGATCATAATATTTTGAAGTATATATTTTCACAGTGAAATATGAATATCTAGTAGGAGAGACATGTTGAGTATATATGGTCATTTTATTTTGAATTATAATATATTCCTGGGAATTGAAATAGTCAGGATAACACCTTCAATAGGAAAAATTAGAGTTATGTGGTATGAGTCTAGTGCTGAGTGGAAGATGATGACCTTATAGGCAAATATGCATGTGGTGGTTCACGTGAGTCAGGAATAAATGACAATGGTATCAAATTCAGTGGATTATACACTTTTGAGATGGTTGAATTATAACAATTGTGAGTTTCTTGGATGTTTGACCTTGGGGGGAATTCCTTGAAGTTTTGGATTGAAATTCACATTGGAGAATAGATTAATATTAGATCAATTATATTAAGAATCAGTTTGGTGTGCCTTGGAGTATGTGATAGAAGTTTAGGAGATCTTTTCAGGACTCGAAGTGGGTGGTACATCTAGGTATATCCAAATTGTTATATGGTCTATAATGATTCTATTGGTGGAAAGTCAAAAATAAGGAGATATTAGGGTTCATGAAATGATTTTGAACCTATGATTAAGTGAATGATGAGAATCAGTGGCATGGAGGTCTATTACAACCCCTGTACATTCTAAAATGTAAGTGGGATGATGTGACTATGGATTTTGTGGTGGGTATTATGAAGTTTCACAGGAATAATGGAAATATATGGGTTATTGTGGATCAACTTAAGGAAGTAACATATTTCATGCCTATACGAGAAACATTCTCAATGGAACTTCATGGATATTTCAATGTTTGAGAGATAATTTTTATACACATGGTACAATGGACTATAGTTTCAGACCAATACTATCATTTTACATCAATCATATAGAAGATCTTACAAAGGGATCTTAGTGCATAGTTATTATTGTGTACATTTTTTCACCAATAAACATATAGGTAGTAAAATAGTACCATATTAGTACTTAAGGATATGCTATGGGTGTGTATTCTTGTAATTAGTGGGTCTGTGGAGATACAAATGGATTTATTGTAGTTTTACTGTAATAATGGTTTTTAGGAAACAATACAAATGGGACTATACAAGGATCTTAATGGAAGGCCTTGAAGATAAAAGCTATGCTTGGTGAAGGTAGGTGAGTCAAAGTTATTAGAACTACATCTCAAGTAGGAGATGTCAGATCAAGATCATCTAATTAGAAAACATATGGATATGACACAACGTAGAAAAAAATAATATATTTATATGAATCGATGAACCCCATAGTTTTTTAAGAGAGGATGTGTATTCATTTGGTTCTATACTAGGATTGGTCACCGCAGGATATAGAGTCATGGAAAGATGGCATTAAGTTTTATTGGACAATTTCACATTATAGTTCAAATTATGATAGTTCCATACTAATTTTCTCTTCCACAAAAGACATTTCTATGCATGATGTTTTCAATGTATCAAAACTATGTTAGTATCATCCCTAAAAATCTACTTTGATTGACATGGATGACATTGAACTTGAAATAGATGTGTCCTTTGAAGAGAATCAGATATGGGTGTTTGATTTCTGTGATACGTTAGTGTGGGGAATGGTTTTGCCAATATTTCATGTATTGATGAAACAAGGATGTGTGCAGGAAGAAACATGTGAAAGGTAATTAGATATCTGGGAATAGTGGCCCATTTTTTTGGCTCAAAATCCTTCAGATTCATTGAAGTGTAGTTTAATGATATACTAATATTAGGTGGGAAGATATAAGATCCTTCCTTTTTTTTAGATTTGACTCTAAATTCTTTTCATGATTTCTTTTTTCCTTATTTATGTAATTTTCTGAGGAATAACATGGACTGTGTTTGGGTGGAATTTTGAGGTATATGAATGGAATAGTGTTGTCCATGGTTGTCTCTTGGTTAGTGAAAACTCTTAACCCAACCTAGAAAACTGTGAAACACTGGAAAATGAGGTTTTTCCTAGCTGGTGCACATTTTTTTAGTCTGTGATCCTTAGAATGAGAAACATGGTACCTCTAAAAATATAGGTGCACAGTTTGAACATTGTTTAGAAAAACTATGTACCCCAGCCTAGCTAACCATGCGCAGGAATTAAAGTCACCCAAAAATTAATTTAAATTTATCAGACCCCCTAATTAACCCCTTATAATCCACCATTTTACCCTTGGTGGTATTTCATAATTTTTTAGCCCTCTGAATGAAGTAATACCATTAATTCCTCTTTTCTTCTAGAATAGATGCTCAAATAGAATAGTATCTCTTCACCTGGAAAGTGGATTCAATCTTGTTGATTTCCCACTCATTCTCATTCCTTCTCTCATAATTTTGGTTAGAAGTATTATTCTATTTCTCTATATCTATAGCTAGATTTAGTGAATCTAGACAATTTTTTATGGATATAGATTTTTTATTAAAGAGGTCTTTTTGATTCATCATTTAGGGCTTCGAAATCTAGATCTTGTTCTACATAATTATGCTGCTCAATTTTCAGTATTTCAATTGGGTGATCGTTCATCAAGGAATAAATGTTTGTGGTCTAATTCTAAATACCACAGTTGTTGTTTTTATTTCATGTAATAAAATATATAATTTGTAGGGATCATTTATAAATTTGAAATTTATAAATTGGATAAATCAATGATGGTAATTAATTAATTGGGGAAGTTTGGATTCAATGGAATGATATAGTTAGGGAATTAAAAAAATTAATTAATAAATTAATTATCAATGTATTGAATTCTTAGATTGGGATAATTAATTGTAGACTAATAACCAGAATATTGAATTGTGGTACTAATGATAATTAATTATTTAGTTAATTATGAGAATGCTGAATTTTGAATTTATAAAATAGTTAATTACGAATTAATTATTAGATGTTGATATTTGAAATGATTAATTAATATTTTATTAAATTAATGGAATTTATATGGTTTGTTATGTTATTGAATTAATTTAAGAAATGGATTGGATTAATTAATAGCTGCATTAATTAATTTGAAAGATATGATTCATTAATTTTTGAATAATTAGAAAAATTTGGTGTGACTTGTTAATTTTTGAAATAATTAATGGACTAGGATTAATTAATTTATTAATTAATTAATGGGTTATAAATGGGGTTCTTCATATTATAATATATGCCAATGAAATTTAAACATGATTTATAATTGTGGTGCTAAACATGATGATCTACACTAATGATATATATGCAAGGTGGATAAATGGGGTTATGCACATGGTTATCTAAACCACTGCAATATATGAATGGACGATACATTGGAATCTAGACATGAAGATCAATCCCAATCAAATATATATATGATTGATAATTGGTGTCCTATATATGACTTTATTTTCCCATGATATACATACATGGTTGATAGGGGGACATGGTTTTATAAACCCAAAACATTGGAATTGGAATATAGTTCCAAGTGATCATATTAATGAAATTAATGTAAAATGGATAATGTAATCCCATGAACTATAACCAGATGTGAATTGAATATGTAACATGGTTCAGATGTAGCATGGGTTGAAGAAGGTATTTATGTATGGGTGTCCTCAAGAACTCAGGGGTCTATATGATTTAATAAACATTAACTCATAATTTTATAACAACTTACTTATGCATTGTAACTATTTATTTATAAAATTTTATACTCACTCTATTGAGGGAATTTTTCTATACAATGTTTTCAGTGGCCTACTGAGTCGTACTCATACCCTACTCATTCTTCCTAATTGGTTCCCAAAGAGTCATTATTTTTATAGGATAGGTTATGGAAAAATTCCCTATGTTAGATGTATGATTTTGGGATGGATCATGGTAGAGGGAACCATGTGTGGTTTAGGACCCATTGAGACTCATTAGTATCTTTAGTTGTTAGTTTCATTTAATACACTTGACACCAAAATTAGCATGGAATATTTATGCTTAAGTTAGATATTGAATTTTCCTACATTTACTAGATTGATTATTGCAATTTCTTAGGGTTATATATTTGCATGTCCTATTGTTATTTATTATAATAGAATATTACTTTGTTAAAATAATGTATAGTATATCCATGGTCAACATATAAGACCCTGGGTACTAGTTGGAAGCCTATAGAATACGGTGAGGGGAACCCAAGGTCATGTGTCCATCCCTCTCAGGGAACCGGTTCATGGCACTCGGGCAAGGATGTTAGAAATTGATTTAATGGATTAGAAAGGATTTTAGAAACTATTTTACAATAAATAGTTTCCTCATAGTATCTATCATAAGCTTTAATTAGAGTTACTTATATTAAAGAAAATTAAAGACAAGACTATCAAGGAATATGATGAAAACATTACAAGGATTTCAAGATCAACCTATATTATTTCCACGACCACTAAAATCGTGGTTCATTGATTTATTAGTGGACTAATGCAGACTCAATGAAATGCGATGGTGATTCAAGACATTGAAATCTATGAGGTGATTTTTCATTGTTTCATTAATGTTTGGAGGGATATTGGATTATCTAAGTGTTATCATGGGATTAAAGTGAAAAAGAAGGAAATATAACTTATTTTTGGTTAATTAATTGATAAATACAATGGAGGAAATAAAATCTATCATCTCACATGTAAAAAATATAGGAATAAGTATCTGGGGTTCTTTATAAATGGTACCAAGAGATGATTATTATTTGGGAAACATGGGAATCATGATTATTATTATTGATGTCATATGATGAAACTCAGAAAATGATAAATAAGAAAGGAAGGTTCATATCAACACTCAACTTGTGGAAGAGTGTCTCAACTACCTTGAACATGGGAATTGTACGAGCTAATTACCTAAGATAATGGTTTTCAAAGAGAATCAATGAAAAAATCATCCAAGGATGAAAGGAAGGGAATATTTTGTCTCTACTGTTGTGGTGGAGTTTGAAAACAGTGTGGTGACATACATGATGGGTAACAATAGAAAAATTGTGAATTTACTATTTGAATCTCATTATATTAATTATTTCATATTTGAAATGTTTAGTAGATATAAAAAAACAATACCTCCAAATAGAAAGATTGTGTTATACCAAATAATAAAAAATATGAAATTATTGCCTCAAATATATATTACTCTTCCACAGTCATTGTTTGGGGATTGAACCACCTCTAAAATATCCTCATAGTTAATTTGGTGGAGTTTGATGATATATTAGTCATGTGTTGGCTATCTTTATATATTTACAAGATCAAATAACAAAATTGTTAGTTCACTCTACCCGTCTGGAGGAATCCCTTAATTTGGTACACGTAAATGGTGGTGATGAATCTGCTTCAAAATCATCATCTCAATTATTTATATCATTTCATTATAAGCATTAAAATATAGCTCAAATGATAGAGATAAAGGAGATAACATTTCCCATTGACAATCCTATTGTGATGGACTATAATGATGTTTTCCCTAAAGAATTTCCAAGTCTTCCTCTTGATCAATAGGTTGAGTTACCGTGTGATCATATCAATGAATAGTGAACAATATCACATACTCATAACAGAATGGAACCCATTAAGTTGGAATGATTAAAGAAGAAGTAACAAGAGAGTCTAGAAAAATATTTCATCTGCCCACATGCTTTACCATGGGGTGCACTAATCCACTTCATCAAGAAGATGTATGGATCAACACGTCTCCACATTGACTATCATGATCCCAAAAAACGAAGATATGTAATAATGATCCCCTTCCATAGATTACCGACTTATTCGATTAACTACATCGGGCCATGTGCCTCCATAATGTGGACAATTATTTTGGAAATAGAAAATTTATGTTTAAGAAGGAAGATAATCCCAATAAATTCTTTTAAAAGAGGAATGAACACTATGAATTCATAATGATTCCCTTCAGGGTCACTAATGCTTCAAAAAATGTCATAGACTTAATGAATATAGACTTTAGTGATTATCTTGATATATTTTTGGTAGTATTTATAGATGATATTGTAATATACTCAAAGAGCAATGAGGGGAAAGAGGATCATTTGATTACTCTGTTGAAGAATTTTGGATGTTACAAATATATGCATAATACAGTAAGTGTGACCTATTTACGACATATATATCATTCATGGGATATGTAATCACCTTATAAGGGATATAAGTGGAACCTTCTAAAATAAGGTAAATCCTAGAGTGACCCGATACAACATCTTTATTGTATATCTGTAGTTTTCTTAGTAAAAATGTGCATTAGAAATTATTTATGAGATAATTATAATGATTTTGATACCCCTAAATAAGATGAATTAGATGTGAGAACTTTTTGTAAAGATAAGGGAATGTGATTAAGTGATTAATGAGTTGAAAATGTATATTATCACAACACCTTTACATACACTACTAATAAGTTAGAAAATCATTGTGGTTTATAAGGATTATTATAAGAAATTATTTGGTGTTCTAATCATTAAAAATGATAATGGGATAGTCTACTACTCAATGTATCTTAATGTTCATGAGAAAAACAATCAGATTCATGATCGGGGGTTGATGGTTATATTCTTTGTGTAGAAAATATGGCCAAAGTATCTCCATGTGAATAAGTGTGAGACATATATTGATAATAATAGCCTCAAATATATACTCATAAACTTGGAGCATAATATTCTCTAGTAAATATTGATAGATCTAATCAATGATTATGACTACTCAATACACTACAATTTTTGTAATGAAAATAATGTGGCTAATGGGATAAGAATAAAGGAACTTTAAAATCTATCAATGATGATAATTGATGATGATATAATATTTATATAATATTAATGGATGTACATGGGAAAAATAAAGTATGGAACTTAATCATTCCACTCTCATATTGTAGATAAACCATCATTGTTAGAGAATATAGTGATTCTCAAAGAGATGATGTTGAAATTCATAATAAGGTTGAATATATAAGAAAATGGAAATAATCATAGTTTAAAATTTATGAGGAAGGGGATGAAAGAATTCGGTAATGACTATTTTTATCATAAAATATTGAGATAATGAATGTGATTTTAATGACGCACATAGATCATCCTTCTCTATCAACCTTAGGAACACAACGATGTATCAAGATCATTGATAAAATTTTTAGTGGGACTATATGAAGAATGATATTTCTGAATAAAATTCAAAATTCCTGGTATGTATGTAAGTTAAAGATGAAACCAAATTTATATGGGGATGATGAATCTACTACCCATACCTACATGAAAATGAGAAAAAAATTATGATATAATTTTTCACTAGACTTATAAACACATCCAGAAGAAATAAGGAGATATGGGTCTTTGTGGATCATCATAATAATACCAGTAACATTATAGATATTCGATAGGACTTATCACTCAACCAATTTTTTTTATAATAATCATATTAGTGGTAAGGTTTCATGGATTACCAAAATGGATTCTATCCTACTATGAACCAAGATTTAACTTAATGTTCTAGAAATGTCTCCCACATTTTCTAATTATAAAGATGAACATTATAGTGTCTTATACACCTGAAACAGATGGAAAATATGAGATGACTATTTAGACACTGGAATACATGTTAAGATCATGGTAGATGGACATTAGTGGAGGATGATGCCAACATCGACCACTAGAAACCTTCAAATCATAATAATAGCTACCAGTCGAGCATAAAAATGGATCTATATGAGCCCATATACCAGAAATGATGAGGAACACCTAGATGATGGGATACATTTTATGAACGTAAGCTTCTGGGACATGATATTGTCAATAAAATGGTACAAAAGGTGAATGGTATTTAGAAAAACATTGTGGTAGCCCAAATTCAACCATAGGATATGATGGCAATTATCGACAATAAATAATTATTGAAGTTAGAGACCTGGTATTCCTCTATATATATCCACAGAAGAGAATCATGAGATTTGTGAATAAGGGAGTGCTAGATATGTCCTAGGTATACTATCCCCTTGAGATTATTGTTCTCAAAAGTGCTATAGAATACCGACTAGAACCTACAGCAACCATGTCTCAAGTAAATTGTGTATTCCAAATATCCCAATTGAGGATGTGAATATCTGATGCATCACATTTAATATATTCATAGACGGTATTTATAGAAAAATGTCTCTCTTATGAGGACCGTCCGATGAAGATCTTGGACCATAAAGATAAATTTCTACACAACAAGCCTACTAATCTAATCAATATACTATGGATGAACAATAAATATGAAGAGGAAAATTGTGAACTACAAGAGGCGATGACAAAGATGTACCGATTCATATATTAATCTAATATTGTAAAACATGTTTTCTAATGTGAATCTTTCAAGGGGGAAGAATGCAATGATAGTAATTTTTATGAATGTATTATCCCATCTTATGATTATGTCATGTATGTATAAGTCATAAGAATCACATAGAGAAACAAAAAAATATTACTCTCATTACTGAATAATGATTCATTATTCCTAAAAATACAAATAACAATTAAAAATATTATATTTGGAGAATAATCATAAAATATGATAATCATAATTGAAAATTTTAGATACACTCTTTCCACCTGAATGACAAAAGTCAGGAACTAATAAATATAAAAAAACATCAAATTTATAATAATATTTATATCAAAATTGGAATGTATAAATATATATATACTAGATTTAAGGTATTCATTAATGATTTAATAATTTAATTAAATATAATTTTAGGATGTTTTACACCCATATGTTTATTGTAAATATGGTCGTTGAAATAGTAACATGACCATTGGAATAGTAATATGGGAATTAAGAAAAGTATTTTTACCCTTAAGAGTAGTAATATCATAATTATAATAGTAACCTCAGCTATTAACATTTAAAAAAAATTATTTTACAAAATTAGGATATGGAAAATTTATATAATTTTATAAGTAAATAAATTTTTTAAGAATCATATGTTGTGTTTCAGTATTTTTGTGAAGCAAAAAAATTTATTTATAATTTTAAAATTAATTTAATAGTTTTATACAAAATTTATTTTCCTAAAATATATTTATAAATTAATTTTATATTTTATTTCAATTATAATATAATTTCATAATACCTTGATTAATTTCTCAATGGGTCATAAAAATGATTATAATATTAAAATAAGTATTTTTTTAATAAATGATTTTTTATTTAAATATTTAATTTCTAAAAGTTATAAAACTATTTTCATAAAATTTATTCCATTTTTAAAATCTACAAATTTGAAAAATTATTTGGTTTAATTTTAGGGGTTATTCTAAAATAGTTGAATTTTTACTGAATAGTGAAACACACAAATTTATGAAATTTAATTATACAATACAAACAAAAATAATTGTGTAGTCATTTATTATGTAAGATCCTAATAGTTCTACCTCACATGAACTATTAACTATATATAGTTATAATAGTCAACATTATTTTTAGTCATGAGGAAAAAAAACTATTGACTATAATAAGAAAACACACCCCTCTACTCCCCTTATAAATACCACCCCATGATAATTATTCTTCTAACAAATATAATGCTTTGGATCATTCCAATAATTTTATCAATTCCATCTATAAGCCTCTTCCCCAAGCTTTGGTCCTCTTGGTCTCACAAGAAGTCGGGTTTGATGTTCTATAAGGTGGTTCTCAAAGAGGTGATATTCAAGAGGTAAAATTCTCATTTTCTATATTTTAAATTCTTCAATTCGTATACATTATCCTCACTCTATTTACAATGTGTCATGATAAATCTATTATAATATATATACTATCGTTTTATTATGCATATTCAGCATCCTTCCTCAAATTAATTCTCTCATTCTTTTATTGTAAAGATGAAAACATCATCTATAATATATCGGCTCACCCCCTTCATGGATAAAAACATTATAGATTCCATTACCACCATCATGGATTTTCATAAAACCATTACTATTGTTATATAAGATATTAATATGTATATTATAACATATTTAATGTTTTCATTCCAATAAAAAAATATTAAATAAAACGATACTAGTTCATGATGGTCATAAAAAGATCCTAAATAAAATAAATATTTTTTAATGATTTATCAAATAAATCATCCTGGTATAATAAAAAATGATCCATAGGTAAATTTAGAATTATGGATGTATATCAATACCCTTTAATTCTACTTTTATAATTTTTTTCCATTTAAAATGAACTCCTAAGATTGTAATAATGTAAATGAACCTTATACCATGAAATGAATAATCCCTGAACAATGGAATTGAAACTTATAACTAATCAAAATTACCATAAAAAAACATAATAAAATTATTATAAAAAACTATTTGTGTTAAATTTTATAAATTAAATAATTAATGGATAAAATTTTATTATCAACAATATTATGTGAATATACTAAACACATTTAGACATAAGGTTAAGGAACTCTCAAAACCTCTATATTTCATTATAGTGACATTTTATGTCCACTTTATTGAATTTACATCATCACTGTTATTATTTACTAATCATAAATTCTATATAAATGTTAAAAACTTAAATTTTTATACCAATTCATCTTCTTTTATGGGGAAATGAAAATTTTGAATGGCTTCCTTCTCAATACCACATGTTAAGATAGACCAATTAAATGTAACATAATAACTTCTTTTCCATTTTTAGTAAAACTCCATAAATTGTTTTAAGTAATGATTATTTGTCTAAAATAACTCATTTTATCATGAAAAAAATAATCTTTAATTATTGTTTTATGCAAAAAATTATTCCTTTATACACTTTAAAGACACATTATTTTTTCCCTAAAACAACACTTAAGGGGAAAATTTCTAATATCATATAACATATATATTTATTGTTTCCAATATAATTTATCATAATTAATCATTATTTATTTTCTTTAATATGTATAACCTACAATGATATCAATAAATTATTTCAATGAAACAATATTTATATGCACCTTCGTTATGTTTTGTGACATTATTATGATACTGATTTATTTCCATGGGAAACCATTATGCTTATACCATATGATTGAAAATTCATATACCACTGATATGCATGAACATTTTATGATGGGTCTATCGGGATAAGGATCAAATACACTGGGTAATGTTTTGTCTCATGATATGTTACTTATGGGATTAAAGATAAATCCTAATCTATTGTGGGGCTTTGTCCACCATGTTTTATAAGTAGGGAAGTTACACATGACTCATGTTTATTATATATTATATGTTTTTGTAAAATTTCTATTTTTCATGATCATAAGATTCAATGTTCTATGTGTTCTATCCATATTTTTATTCATGGTCATTCCCTTTGGTTGTTTTCATGTTAACCCTTATAACTAATGTGTTATGCTTCAATGCCATGTTTAATCCCTTGATTGGGTTTTTATATCATCCCTTTTTTCTTTGAAATATCTAGGATATACAATGATATTTTAGGTTCTAAATGTATTTTTTTATCTCATTATTGATACCAATAAAAATAATGAACTAGTTTTATTTTTTTTGATATTATGTTCATTGTATTCAAAATATAAAATAATTTTTATTCATTGGTTTGAATTTAATGGATTATTATTCTTAAAAAATATATATTTTTTTTAATGTGCTAGAATCACAATAAAAATATCATTGGTAGAGGAGTTCATAACCACCAGAGTAATTGATGGAGGGAGTCATCATACCCATTATTTCCCACTAGGATTCCCATGTTTTGTTTCCCAAGAAGGTGGATGGGACCCTGAAGTTATGTTTATATTATAAACACTTAATAGTGGTGATCATGAAGAATAAATATCCACTACTGAGGATTTATGATGGTTAGATAATATGAGTTGGGAATGATGGTTTTCAAATATTAACCTCATATCAGGCTATCACTAGTTTGGTGTTCAAATTGAGGATATACTAAAGAAAACATTAAGTTGCCTCTAAAGTCACTATGAGTACACAGTGATGTATTTTTCTGGACTAATTCCCTAAAAGATTTCATAGGACTCATGAACCAGTTCCTAAATCCTTTCATGGATTTGTTTGTGTGGGTACACATCAACTATATCATATTGTGATCCTCTTTATAAGAGGAGCATTCAAGACACTTAATGACGGTCTTGGAAAAATTATGAGAGAACTACCTTATGGTACTCTCTCAAACTGTTAGTTTAGAATTTGAGATGTCTACATATTTGGAAGAATTACCATAGAGGATGAATTTGTGGTTTATAATGTGAAGGTTGGGGGAGTACTAGTCTACGAGTCATCAATGAGTGTTTCCGAGGTGAAATGATTCCATGTGTGGGAAGGGTAATATCAGAGGTTTGTACCTAACTTTTCAAGAGTTTTAGCACCTCTAATATCTTTCACAATAAATTGGTATCATTTTGGGTGTTTATAAATATTACATAACTATTTTTGTAATTCTAGGTAGAGTTTTAAAAGTCCCCCATCTTGATATTCTAAGAATAGGGTGTTAAATATGCACTGCTCTGTGATGCCATAGGAACCATAATTTATTGTAATGTAATGGAGTGTAAGGTAGTGATTTCATAAGTAATGTTATAGTTCATACCACATGATAAGAACTATGAAACCATGATCTTGGGCTAGCCACTATAGTAATCTTCTTGAAGATGTGTTTACACTACCTTATCAGAGAGAAATTAGTTATCTACTCTGACCAGATGAGTCTAAATAATATCATACCTCATAAGGATGCTAAATTGAGACATAGATGATGTCTAGTTTTACTCCAGGACTATGAAATAATTTTTTTTCTATACCCATATGAAGGGGAATGTGATGAAATACCTTGAAACAAGATATATTATTCTCTAATGTTGGTTGAGGTGTTAGGGAAGTTAGCCTCATTATAGTTGTTGTTATTGGAAAAGTATGGTTCATTATATATTTAGTAAATGGTTGTTACCACACATATTTTATATTTTTTAGCATCATGTTAACCTTTCTATATTTTGGACAATGGAACCAGTGACGTCATGGGAAGAAGGAATTAGGGAGTTTAATACATCCCATTTGGTTGTAAATTTTTGTTTAGAAAAGATGTAGAGGGACATAATACATTAGAATTTTTGGATATGCTTTATGATATGTGTCATAATGTTTTTCACATGATTCATCTCTTATTAGGATATAACGCCCGATCACCAGGATCTAGTGGGTTTAACCCACCCCCTTGAGGTACTGGGGTGGAATTAGGATGAGATATCCATTTACATCATTATTAGGTGATTGCATACCACTAGAGGACACGATTCCATATTGTTGATTTTATTGAGGCTAGGATTAAGGAGATGTGATGAAATGTTTTTTCACTCAATACCTTAATAATTAGAAGATGAAGGATGATAACTGAGCTCTAATGGGTTTATGTCAACTCCTTGATAAGCTAGAGTTGGTGTGGGATGCCATATCTAAGTACTATGAGATTTGGTTACCATGTATATTTAGATGAAAAAATTCCATTTATGTGATCATAGAATAAGTCACCAAGTCAGATCGCATCCTAGTTATTCAATAGAAGATTATAGTATAGAAACTTGGATTCATTTATAACAAGGAGTTAATATGGTTCCATGTAGTTCTAATGATGATCATTTTAGACTATCATGATGGATTCCACTCATGGTTATAGAAAAAATTTAAGGGGGCCTTTACGAATCAGTGTTATTTTTTCATTGTGTTTCAACCCCTAATTGGCGTCCAAAATTTTGGAAAATTAAGGTCTTAGAGGAAAATATGCATGTAACAACCCAACATGGATCACCTCTAAGACAGTGGCTAGACCTATGGGTCACATGACCCCAAAGCCATATCCTCAAATTACAGAAGTAGCTTACTAGCAGGGGGACTGGGGTGTGTCTTTGTGGAGACTATACCCTCATTGATTATTGTTTCATAGCAGTGTATTAGGGTAAAAGTAAAAGAGAATAGTGGAATCACTAAATAAATAGTTGAAAAAATAACCAAAGACAATATTTAGAACATTTATAGAATTTTCCAGTTCCAAATTATCTAGTAGATGAATGTATGTTATGGTAATGATATATAACTCTGTAATAACTAAAACATGAATAATGAAACAATTAAAAAAGGATTGAAAATCACCAAGGATGATCTCTATGAGTATCTTAAGATCCTGATGAGTCCTTTCCTCTTAAAATCTAGTTGCAACAACAGAACATAAGAAATCAAAAATGATTTTCAGTCCTGTGAATAAGAAAAGTCTACTCGAGTAACCCATTGTAATAGGGGTGTGATATATAAATCTCAGTAGGTTGGAACCACATCTGTCTTACCCAATCCAGACAACATAAGGTAAATTAAGAAGTTTTCAATATTGATTAAATGTTGAGTGATAAGAAATGTAAAATCACTACTTGGTTTGGGTTCTTAAAAAGACAGCATTCCCTTACCTCCTTCTTCATCCTATGCAGGGAATCGTAAATGAGTAACTATAAGAAGCAGGATGAATATATATAAAAAGGCTATAAATAGAAGTATGGAAAAATATGCATACACTATTGTTTTTTTTTGATTTGGGGTCTAATATATTTGTCAACAAGAGTTTCTTCAAGGAACCATAAAGGTATCACAAATTACAAGGAACCAAAAACAACATCAATAATGACATCTCATGTATTATCTTTTTTATTATGTTCTTGTTGAGAGTTTGGATTCCAAGATCATCCTGAAGGTATCACCGCAATACATCCTTCAAACTACTGAAGACCACCTAGCCCGTCCAAGGAAATCTTTCAAAAGATGAACAATCCATAAGGGTATGGTTTTACTGTTAGTCCATCCTGGTATCACCCTGAAGGAGTCGAGTATCACCCAAGGATTGGTGTAGACACTTTTTCAATAGGTCTGTCATCGATGATCACATTAGGAACCACTATCACCCATAAGGATATAAAAACCCCGTGAAAGACCTCAATTGGAATAGCCTAATACATCACCTCAGGTGCATAATGGTAACCCTTTAGGAATGGAGAGTCCATGTACGAGTCCTTAATACATTACTCACTTCTCTCACCACCATAAATTTATTTAGTTTTCAAACAGAATATATCATAGGGCAATTAATTAATAATTGAAAAAAATGTTTTAGGAAACTAAATTCCACATGATTACTTATTAATTAATCCCAAAAGTTTCACCCAAAACATGTTTCAAGTAGAGTCTCCTTACATATTTCACATGGAAAACATATTCATTAATAATTATAATCAACAGGCACCACAATCCACAAGATAATCATGCTATCAAGTAAAACAATTCATGATATCAACACAACATAAATCATTTAGCACAAAGTAAGCATATAACAATTACAAGAATACATTAGAACATCATTGTCTCAAGTGAACATGTTTAGGAATATGGTCAATCCACTAAAAGAGGGTATCACAATTGGTACATTCATGAGAAATAAAATGAAAAAAAATCATATTCCTTCCAAAAGCCTCAACAATAGGTTATTTATAACATTAAAAGGTTCATGATAACAAGATTGTTCAAGAAGGGAATTCAATTCAAAACGATATTATGTTTATAAATTTTATAAAAAAACAGGGCTTTTAGGTAGTGAATAGATAAAATGGTGCAAAAAAGGTAGTGTAAACTACCATAATGGGTTTCACCATAAGCGAAGGCCACAATGGGAATGCGAGAACCACCCAAACAATATAATAAGAAATAATAAGGTATCACTAGAAGGTTTCAACTAGTGGAACAAGGATGCAACAATTTATAAGCAGTAAAGTAATGGGAAGAGGGTAGACTCCCTACACTACTGTTGTAATTACGTGTTGAACCATATACCAGGAGGGGTCTTGGATCATCTTTTATATGTAAATGAAGCAATAACTTTTATATGCAACCAATAAGGGAAAACTATAAGCACACCATTTAAAAATTTATACCTCAAATAATAAGAGACATTAATTCATGATGAAAGCTTGAATAATATTATATCACTACATAATTAGATTGAAGGAAACAGACCTCAACAAAAGGGGTTTTGTTTTAAAAACATGTATTTTTTTATAAAATATTTATTTTTTCCTCGTTAAAAATTTTATTAAATAAATAAAATTAAATATCAAAATGAAGAATTGATATATAGCTGATTGTAATTTATATAATTCTTGAAATAAAGTGGCTAGGAAGAGGAAGCTACCTTAAAGCCTGACCAATTTAACATTTGGCAATTGACTGATTTATCAGTGACTACTCAGAACTCCTCCACACACATGCCCATACCTTCATATAAATGTATATAACCCTTGAACCAATGAACATATTCCCTGCACCATGAGGGAATTCGTACATGGAAGATACATATATATAATATATATTTTTACCATAGTATATGCATGCACACTGTCTACATAGAACGAAATTTACTTTATCAGAAAAAGGAACCCAAAATAAACTCATCAAGGAACAACACAAGACTAGATAAATACCTGAGATGTATATATCACTTAAGATCCAAAAAATAGTTGATTCAGAACAAAAAAAACATATAAACTTGTATTGAAACATTAGCGGAATAGAAGAACAAGTCCAGCAATCCTACCCTTGGTGGAAGATGCCGAAACATGGACCAACGTTTCTCGATAGATTAATTACATAATCTAAAACTCGAAGAACATGAATTAAGGATAAAAATTGAATTGTAGTGTTTTGGCTGGACAGATATAGAAATAATTATGGAAAAATAATCCAAAGTGTTTTAGGATGATGATAGAGAAGGATTTACCATGAATATATGATGTATAATAATGAAAAAGTCTAGATGTATTAGATGGAGGAAGAGAGAGCCGAGGAGAGGGGATTGTGCACTAAAGGTCACGCGTCCAGGGGGTTTGACACACAATATTGAGGTGCACACCTGTGGGATATCGCTGCCCAGAAGGGTCCATCTGATTCATTTGTGCACTGTTGGTGGTGCACATAGGATATGGATTGTCCATTGAGAGTCGAGGGGGTCTCGCATGCTCCTGTTTAAAGGACGGTGCGGGTTTGATGCTGCAAATAGAGTGGGACATGCATGGGTGTTCCACTATGCACACAGAAGGGGGAGGAAAACCATTAGTTTTCCTAAAAAACCGAATTAAAATAAAAAAGGATAATAATAACAATAATAATAAATTATATTAATTATACTACTAATAATAATAAATATAATAATAACAGTAATTACAATAATAAATAAATTATTACAATTATTAAAATCATCATCATTATTTTTTCTATTTAATTGACATTTAATTTACTTCCCATTCTAACATATATTAAATTAATTAAATTTCATTAATTAAAAACAAACATCGCAGTGTAAACTCACAAATAGAATACAAGATTTGACCTCCAGTTTTTACAATGCCCTACCATGCTAATGGAAAATATTAAATTTCGTCTATTATTACTCTGATACATAATATGTGATGCTACAAAATTCCCACCTTAGAACTTATTGTCCCCAAGAAGCCTTCAGAAACTATGTAGACGTCACCGG
Organism: Viscum album; assembly: GCA_963277665.1. Lineage (NCBI taxonomy): Eukaryota > Viridiplantae > Streptophyta > Magnoliopsida > Santalales > Viscaceae > Viscum > Viscum album. The sequence continues at coordinate 1,001,937,446 of OY728119.1, read as the reverse complement.
ATCAACAAGGGTGATGAAAAACATTCAAAAACCGTTGTGTTGTGTCTCCAACACCCAGCCCATATTAAATCATCGATTAAGAAAGTCTCACATAAGCCCTTCTATCTGATCTAATGGTTATTTCCAACTGAAAAACTGATACAATAATTATCCAGGCTATTTTTTTAGAGACATGGCCATGTAATAGTCTCATTAAACATTAGGCCAATGCTACTTCCCACTTTAGGTTTTGACGTTAGAATGATGAAAATTTCGAGCCATGACACCTTCAACTATCAGAATTTCCCAAATGACATGTCCTCAAGCATTACAGTGATTCTCTTATTATGATTTAAAAAATGGATAAAAAGTTCAAATCCCATTGACCTAAAAACCCATGTCAATCCTTCTTTTTATGAAAACCCCTGGACGACCCAAACCACACTCGTCCAACATGACGATGTTCCAAAAAAGGTAATTCACTGACCCCTTCATTGGAGTTGCCTGGAATAAATGAGTGACCATTTCAGAAGACACTTGTCATAGATGGATGAAATTTTAAAAACTGAAATATGGTGTCTTCTTTAAAGGTATATCACATTTACCACAAACATATCCACTAAAGTTCATACCTGAATTTTGGGGACGTCACATTATTTTGGGATCCTAGAGCCAGACAAAATGTTCGGGGTAACCATTGATCATAATGACATGAGTATAAAGAAACAACCTCAGGTAGTCCATGCACCCTGTTTACGAGTGGGATATTCGTACAAGGAAATGTTGCCCATGTCATAACATTGACTGAGCCCATAGTCGCATCGTCCTAGAAATAATGTTAGAGGAAATGGAAACTGTTGAAGAGTTCATCCAAGTCAATACTACTGGGAGGACAAGTGTCACTAAAAACCCATGCACTGATAAATACCACATTTTTAGCATGAAACACTAGGAGACCACTAAATCTGCCCAACTACTTTTAGATCTTTAGCATGGAATATAGTCAACTCTCTCTAAGTACATCAAGTATAAAGGCAACATATGGGAAAAGCTTGTCGGTTGTGGAAGAGTAAACTAAGAGAATCAGAATTTTACATGAATGAAAAATGTAAAAAAAATCATGAAAACCCAAACGAGATGACTAGCGTGTCAAAACAGCAGCATCTCTAGATGTCATCTAAAGCATTGGGATGAACATGATTCCTTTAATGGAAATGTCACTCTACTAAAAATATGACCAGAGATGTATTTGACATTACAAGGCTTAATTATTACATTGACCTTGTCTAGTTCATAACAACATTAAGCACTCCTCTACACTGCGTACGGGATCACACACTACACCTAGGTGATAAATAAGAAAGAAGTCTTTTATGTCGGATGATGACATATCAAGTCATCCATTACTATGGACAATAGATAGTTGAACGTCTTATGAAGTATCTGACCATTACCAATGGTTGTACGAAATTCTAAAATGTAAAATTACATAATACTAAAGCAGAGAAAAAAGTAAAGGATACCATTACCATCTGCTTGAACAGGAGTGTTATTTAGATGGAGAGGGGTTCTGACTTGGTTCAACATCATGCAATGAAAAAAACGCATAAACTTTATAGCATTTGAAAGGCTATAATTATCTAATTGTGCAACCTACTATGAGCTATCCCATTAAAAAATCACAAGTGACAAACTGATCTCTAGCTCATGCAAATAGAAAAGTCACTATACTCAAATTTAATTGCAAGTAATAAATTTTAATAAAGAAACCAATTACCTATAAATCATGAGAGAAAGTCATTACACGTAGCTAACAGAGTGAAAAAAAAATTTACCATAGAAACATTTCATTTTAATCACAATGAAATGGAAATAATCACAAAAGCATAATACAAAGAAAATATTCTAGTAAACGGGCTGCATGGAAACACTCTTGGATGCTGAATTTATCACCAATACATGATATCTAAACAGGAATGTCAAATAAATAGAATACATGAAATGACATTTGAAGCATTCAATCATATCAGTAGTCATCCTATGAAGGGAGCATCATGACATGGAACATGCCTGACATGTGGACCCCTATGTGCCAATTATGATGTATGTAATGCTTCATCCTTTCCTTAACATGCCCAGGTTAAAATACCATAATCTTCGTAAATCTATAAGTGGAAAAAATTACACCAATCACTTGATGGGAAATCATATCAACTATAATATTGCAATGTATAAAAAGTAATCTTATCCCTAGAATCTTTTTCATTTCTCATATGTGGGGTGATCATTACCAATATTGGCTATTAAATAAGATCCGAAAGATTCCTTGTATCCTATCTACCAACCCAAAATTGTAGGACAATGGAAAAAAACACCTTGGATACCACTGTGTAATATCCCAACCTAGATCACCTCTAAGACGGTTGTCGGATTGGTTAGTCACATGTCCTTAAATGAAACAACCCAAAAGTCTGAAGTTATCTAGTTGTATCATGCGAATAGGTTTTGTATGTGGGGAAACAATGCCCCTATAGATATGAGTTTCCTTTCATTATAATGTGGTAAATGTAAAAGACAATAGTGGAAGTAGTATATAAATAATTGGAAAAAAAGTGGAAGATAATATTTAGGAATTTTATAGAAGTAGACAACTCCAAATTTTCCTATAGAGGAATGCATGTCATGGTAATGAAACATAACTTAGTCATAAATAAAACATGATTATTTACATGGGAAAAAAATAAATGACAGAAAAGCCCAAGGGGAAATATCCATGAACATCCTAAGCTCTAGATTAGTACTTTTATCTTATCTTCCTTGTACAACAACAAATCATAAGAAATCTAGCATGGTCCAAAGTCCAACAAACAAGAAAAGTCTACTCAAGTACCCCTATAAAATGGAGACAAGAGTAGGTGGTGAGATATAAATCCCTATAGATCAGCACCACTGACATTTATCCCAATCTTGACAATTCATGGTATATTAATAAGTTCTCCATATAAAATAAATGGTGAGTGAAAAAAATAAAAAATAGCAACTTTGTCTGGGTTCCTAAACAGTCACCCTTCCTATATACCTTTCTTTGACCAAAGATGGGAATCGGAAAAGATTACATGTTAGAAGTAGGATTTATATTTATAAAAACACTAGAAATAGAGGACAGAAAGAAGGGAAATACACCCATGTTTGTGCTCTGATTTGGGGTCTAATGTATGTTTTAGAAAGGGGTACTATAAGGCACCAGAATGGTACCATAATATTCAATGAACCTAGAACATCATCAATAAAAACATCCCATTAACTATCATTTTTATTATATTCTAGTTTATAGTTTTGTGTCTGATCCCGTCCTGAAGGTATCACCATGATACATACTTCAAGTTACCTAACACTACCAAAACCATCCAGGGAAATATTTCAAAATACCATGTATCGCTTAAGGTGTGGTTATACAATGAGTCTATCCCTATATCACATAGAAGGGGTCAAGTATCACCTGAGGTTTGGTGTAGCCACTTTTCTAATGGGTTCATCCCCAATGATCACATTGGGTTCCATTATCACCTATAAGTATATAGAAAAACCATGGTAAGACCTCTTTTGGAATGGTCAAACAAATCGCCCTTAGATGTATAATGGTTACAAGTCAGGAATAGAGAGACCATGTGTGAGTCCTTAAAACGGAACTCACTTCATTCACTACCCTGAATTTAATTAGTTTTCATATAGTATATATCACTTGGTAATGAATTATTATTGAAATAAAAGATTTATGATGCTAAATGCCACATGATTCCCGATTAATTAATCCCAAAATATTCACTCAAATAATGTTTCATGGAAAATGCCTTTACATTTATCACATTAGAAGAATATACATTTATCATGCTAACCAAGAGTCACCACGAGCTGCATGCTAATTAAGATATCAAGTAAAACAATTCAATCCATCAATATGACATAAAAATTTAAGCATAATGTATGCACGTACCAATTACCAGACAATATTAGAACCTTAATGTCTAAATAGAATTTTTTCTAGAACCAAGTCAAACCACTAAAACAAGGTATCACAGTTTACCACATTCAAGAGAGAAAAAATGTATACAAAATAACAATTCATCAACATTCCTCAATAATGAGTAATTAATAACATCAACTGGAACATGAAAACATGTTCAAGAAGGGAATTCAATTCAAACTGCAATTATGTTTATACCATTAAGCCTAAGGAAATTGGGGAATTTAGGTGGGGAATACCCAAAGAGGTGGCCAAAAGGCAAGGTAAAGAACCCGAATGGGTTTCCCGATAAGAGAAGGTCACAACGTACATGATAGAACCACTAAAAAAGTTTAATATGTGATAATGTGGTATCGCTAGAAGGTTTTAGTAAGAATCACAAATACATGACATGACATAAGCGATGAAGTAAATGGAAGAGGGTAGATTCCCTACACTGGTAGTTCCAATTACATGTTGAGCAATGTAGTAAGAGGTGTCTTGGATCATCTAATATTTTTTAATGAATCAATGTAATTTATAAGTAACCAATAAGGGAAAAGTATAGGCACACCATTTAAAATTTTTATATAAAATAATAAGAGACAACAATTCATGAAGGGAATAAAGAATAAAAGTATATCACTGCATTCTTATACTAAAGATAGTGCACCTCAATAGATGGGTTTTGTTTTGAAACCATGTATTTTTTATCATGAAATATATTTTATCATATTTAAAAATTTTATTCACGAAATGATGTTAAATATCAACAAGAATAATTGATAAGAATATGATTTAAATTTAAATCATTATTTAAATAAAGAGGCCAGTAGAGGAATCGTACCAGAAAAGCAGGTCAAATTTAACATTCGACTGTTCACTGATTTATAAGAAACCACTCAGAACTACTCAACACCCTTGCACACAAAATCATATATATATATATATCCATTAACCAAATTCACATATTCTTCATGCTCAGAGGGAATAAAAACATGGATGATACATATATATTATTAATGTTCATACCTTATTCTAAGCGTGCTCACACTCTATATTGAATGAAATCTCTTATATCACAAAAATGAACCCAAAATCAACTCATCAAGGACCAACACATGACTATATAATAACTAGAGATGAATATATCACTTATCAAAAAAAAGGATGATGTGTAATAATACAACGATGTATAAACCTTACCTAAAACATTGGAGGCAAAGCTAAACATTCCCATCCACATCACCCTTAGCGGCGGTTGCCGGAACATCGACCAATGAGTCCCAATACATGAATCACATAAACTAAAACCTATATAACATTAATTAAGGATACAATATGAACCTTATGGTTTTGGCCGCATAGATATAGTGACTCTTAGGAAAAAATTGGCCCAAGAGATGTTGGAGTATGAATGATAAGGCTTTACCATGAAAATTTAATGTAGAATCATGAAGAAATACCGATAGATTTATTAGAGGAAGTGGGATCCAAGGAAAGAAGATATTATGTTATGGGTCACATATCTAGGGGGTCTGATGTACAGTAGGGAAGTGGAAAACTGTTGAAAAACACACCCAAGAAGGGTTGCTTCTAGTGAGTTTTGCGTTGTTGGTAGTGCGAACCAGAGAGGTTTCGACCAAAGACAGTTGAGGGGATCTCGTACACACCTAGTTAGAGGAGGGGTCTGGTTAAACATGGAAAAGAGAGGGGGAGACCCATGGGGTTGCATGATTCATATAAGAGGGGGAAAACACCTAGGTTTCCAAAAAAACTAAACTAAAATAAAAATAAAATGATAATAATAATAATAAATGATAATAATAATAATAACAATAATAATAATAATAATAATTTGAATAATAGTAATTACAATAATAATTAAATTATTATTATTATTAAAATCATTATCATTAATTTTTCATTTAATTGATATTTAATACCAATAATTATTAACATAAATTTAAGTAATTAAATCTCATTAATTAAAGACCCACTTTGTAGTGTAAACTCTCAATGAGAAAAAATGTTTGATGACCAGTTTTTATAATGGCTTACCCAGTTAACCGAAAATTTTATATTCCATGGATTTTTAGTCCCGTTAAAACTGTGGGATGATAGTGTTACTTGTAATGCTTCCCAATTGGTTGTTAATCATGTAGTCACATGTTTTAGATATTGGGGAGGTGAATTAAAATCCCCACCAGGTAGGGGAACTTTTCTAACATGTGTTTTTAGAGATAGTAAGAGGTGGGTGCCTGTTATCTTTGATGTGATGGGAGTATGCTATCTTACAGAGGGCTGGGCTTAGGTGTGGCCGATCCTATTGGGCTTTCAAGTCCAACCGGGTTCATTACAATGCAGGCCTTCATGTTTTAATTTGGCCATTAGGGGGGATCACATAACATTAGTGGAGTTTTCATATGAATATATCTACCATTACATCATCATTATGAAACCATTCAGAGACTTGTATAGAGGCCATGTATGTCACAAATGTTTTTGAATAATTTAGGAAATTCTACACTCATCGGATCAGTTTTTGTGGAAGATGATACATGGAAAGAGGAGATCCAACAGGATTGGATAAAGACTGAATAGGTCTATTGGAAGCCCTATAAATACTCATTATTGAGACGATTGGTGTTTTAATAGAAAGGCCATGTGTTTCATAGGGTCTCACATCAATAAAGATTATGGATATTTTTTTTTTGGTTTAATTCAATATCCAAGATTCATTGTCAATATTTGGACACAATGTAGAGTTTCTGAGTTGGCATACCACTTAGCTCCACCATCATAGATAAATTGGGTAAATTATATCTTTTATGTGGCCCAAAAGTAGAGTTTCAAACAAAAATATCCAAATCATATCGACTAGGGGGAGCAAGACATCAGGGATGGGGATACCTTTGATGAGTATCCAATAGAGATCATGGATCAGAAGAAGTGAATCCTTCATGAGAGATTGGTCCCCATAATTCATGTCTAGTATTAAAAAAAGGTATCTATATAAGATCACATATGATTAGGAGAACCAAATGTGATATTTGTACCATCACCTTTTTTAGTATATTATCCAAATTTCTGGGTGAAATGCTCTTTGATGTGTATAATTTAAGGACACTAATTTCTCCATATAATACATTAGAATATTTTATTGACATTTTAGGGTCTAGGTGGTAGTAGTACCTGAGATTATGTGGTTTGGGGGGATCGATATTGATTGTGGAAAATTATTAAAAATACTAATATGTAGCATGCGTAGTTTTCTTTAAATTGTATAACAACACAAGAATGGAGGTTCATATCCAAAATCTAAGGCTTCCATTGAATTCAAATAGTAAGATATGGCATTGTAATGATATAATCTATATATGTGTTGGGTCCATGGCTTGAGCACCTCCATGATTGAATAATTAAATAATTTGTTTCATTTAGTTATATAATTAAAGGTCCAAAACTAATGATAACTTATAAATATTCCTCAATGGATGATTTACAAGGTTGTCCGCATAACTATGAAAATTGAGGGAGAGTGTTGTATGATATTTCCATGGAAAATGTCAAATATGGTCGTGATTAGTGATCATTACACCACTAATGTTCCTGAAACTCAAAATCATTGATAATGCTGGACCATTCTTCTCCAGTGTTCAATCCAAAATCTTGGATGGAAGTTTGATTTTGTTTTTTCAATCCCATTCTTTTATCTATATTGTACTCAAATCAATTCCATGAATAATAATTGATCCCAGTATTGTTAGAAGATATATTTACAGTAGGATTATTATTTTTTTGAATCATACATCTTCCTTTAGATAATGATTTAAAAAAGGATTGGGGCTAAAAAGAAAAATGGAAAATGATTGTTCCTTAAATTTTTTTCATTTTTATTTCATGATGCTTCTTCTCACATTCATTGTAAGAAATATTTCTGTCTTGTGGTTTGATGAATACCATGTAATTGATCATTGTGTGACCATTAATCTTCATAATGGATCAATACCTTGGGTTCTCATGACGATTGAGTACCGATGATGTATGAAGATGATCAACGGTAGTTCAGATGGGAAGAATGATCCTGTATTTCCCGGTTTCGAATTTTTTATGTTACATTGTGGCTTGACCGTGTGTTTTTTCAGTGTATTCATTGCATAAAATTTGATTTACAGTGATGGGAGGGTTAAACAGACTCAAATCCATGATCCATAGAAATTTTGAGATGTGTTTATGGTGAATGATGTCATGAATAAGAATCAGATGGTTACATAATTTTTATGGTCACATGACATGTCATCCAACATCACATGTATTGTGGGTCCATGTCTGCGGTGCGAGGTATTCCATAGAGAATCAAATAGCACATGTCAGGTAACATTTCACACTTCATGTCAGCTGTGTTGGAGGATCATCATGTATCTCATAGGATAAATGAGAACATGCATGAATGGGTGTAGGAAATTATCAGAGTCCATAGGTTGAGTCATGTACTCAGACATGAAAAGATGTACATGGGCATGGCCTAGTGTCCATCTGGTGGTACATGAGCATGACCATGGACATACAATATGAGAATGGTTCCAAATGACCTCTAAACACTATTTATCTTAATTTTTTTCTATATATATACCTACATTTTATGTGATATAGAAGCCCATGGGTAGACTAGGGGTTATAAAGACATTCCATGTATCATAGTACAAGATGTACACCCTCGTTGAGGGTTGTTGGGGCCCATTTTTTCATCATTTAGGATTAGTATTACTTCATTACAATTCCTCAGTTCTTTCCCATGAGTGAATAGTGTGTAATTATATCCACATATTTGGAATGTGATATACTCTAGAGGATTATTCTCAGATATAGTTTTTTGTATCCCAATATCATAATGGAGTGTGATACACCATCATTTCTTCTTTTACACAATGTTTTATTTATGGAAATAGTGTTACCCCTATGTTTGAGGTGTTTCTCCTTCGTATAGAAGGATATCGTAGTTGGGTCCTTAGTATCATTGATATATAATCTTCTACAAGGTGGGTCGATCCATATTGTTTATGGAGTCCTCCCGCAGGCCTTGGGGTGATACACTATCTATGTTTGAAGATCATATATGCCCAACAATTCATATTGAGTTCGTACCTACAATAATGAACTATTTGATTACTATATCAACTGATTTCATGGATTCTGGAGTAGGTCCTTTGAGAAATTTTATTTTTCTAGAAGATTCAATAATAATACTATGGCTGGAAGCTTTGTTGAGACTATATAAATGCATGGTGTGATCCATGAGTATATATGGGGTTTTACTTGATTTATATATCATAATTATTAGAGTAATACTCTTAATGATATGTTTTTATTGATGTCATGTATTCTTATACTAGTTATAGTTATAATCACCCACACATAGGCTTTGGAGGTACTTGTCATTCGTTATTTAGACAGAGTCCCGGTTGGGGATGTCCATGGAGGACATTGAGTCGGTAGACCGTAGTTTATTCTAGAAGGAAAATTGTGGATTATGTGTGGTTGAATTTGATAGTGTTCCCTTTTTTATAAAGTTTGACTCTATTCAGTTGTTCTATGGGATTGTATTTGGAACCTATATCACTTTTAAAACATATTTGGCATACTCTATTATGTTCTACAGTTCTATGCATCCATTGGTTTTAGTTGTTTTTACTTGTCTTCATTTTATTGGACTATATATTTGTGTTTTAATATGTGTAAAAGTACATTATGATGATTCAAATAATTTTTGGGACATACCTACTCGATGATGGTCTCCATCCCCTAGCCTATTGCAGTTGGTATTTGGATAGTCATAACTTCGACCCTAGTAGGTTGGGTCATGACATTTTCTGATAACCTAATATTTTATTTTATGATTGGTTTTATATTTTAATAAGAAATTATATTATTGTACCCTATATATTTTTGTTCGTTATGAGTGAAAATAATTCCTTTAATTACTAGTTTTTCATTATAGAATATGTTTCTACCCTATAACGATTGAGGAAGACACCTATGAAAATTTACAAATTATGATATAAGTTAGGTGAATTGGGATATATAATCAGTTTAATATAATAAATTATGTCAACATGAAATATCCCATGGGATATAATTCCATAATCATTTGAGTAATCTCTTGTTCTCCATGGGAAGACAATCAGATCCATGGGTATCGCAATTACTCTATGAGAACAATTTAATGCTCAAAATCCCAAAAATAAACTATAAAAATCTTACTAAATATTCATCATGAATAATCAATAAATTTAATTAAATGGATATAAAAAAATAGTTCAATATAAAAAAATAGTTCAATATAAAAAACCTTGTAAAAAATGAAAAATAATTAATGATCTTTGGAAAAAATAAAACAAATTATAATCAATAAAATGTATATAGGAGATACACAACATTATAAAATCTGAATGACGTAAAAATAGAAAGAAGAGGCTGGTTTAGTAAATATATGATAAATGATAATAATATACAAGTCCCATAAATATCATATTATATTCATTATTAACCCTATGAACACCACCCACACATCCTCATGTTCAATAATTAAGAATATTCTTATAAAACACTAGAACAAAAGATGATCCATTTTCATTGATTTCAATGGATATAAGTAAGTATAATTATACGTGATTATTTAAACATGGAGTGTAAGATAATTTCTAATATGATACAACCAATAATACTTTTATATCCTTTTTATGATTAACCATAATTGAATGTTATAAATAAAATTAAAATGTAAACTTTTTTTACTTCAAATAAGATGAAAAACTAATAAAATTCCATCCCATTTAAAAATAAAATTATAAATAAACATATTTATGGATAATATAGAAAATAACTAAATATAATTTTATAAATAACTATTTATATTTACCACCTTGAAGAATTATTTATAAACCAGAACAGGTGATAAAATTAAATATAACTTGTGATGAGGACCTTGCGCCTACAATGATATTCTATAACCTCACTAAAATTGTTCCCCCAATGGTCCAGTAAGGAAACAATAATATTATTACACAATAACATACCCTCATTATACAAATACATAATGAACCCCAAATGGCATAAACATTACGAGGGGACTCTACCCACAGAGTAATCAAAATCTAGTTGCATAATGAAATTGATTTCTAATATAGCTACTCAATTATCCCATGAAAATATTTTAAAACCACAACATCATAACACCATTTTTTAATTTTTTAACTTATTTTTCTAAAAGAAATAAATCCACTAAAAAAATTTATATATGTAAAGTGGGAAAAAATAATCAATAATGGATTTCAAAATTTAAAACACACATTTTCCATTAATAAAAGATCCCAAGGTCATGAAATACCTGTTTTAAAAACTATAAATTATATAAAACACATTATAAATTAATTTAATCCAATAAAATCCACTACAAAAATTAGAAAAACACATTATATGGTTGAAAAATTATTTCTAGAAACAAAAACCAAAATGTTATTGAAATCATCATTATTATAGAAATCATGCAATTTATGAAAACCTTTATAATAACTTTAATGATGATTATAATAGGTACTAATTGGAGGAGAAGAATAATAGTATATCAAATTCACCATGAATATGAAAAATAAAAGTAAATATAAAATAACACATGCCCCAATCCACTTGATTCTATAAAAATTATTCAATTGTGGAATGATTTAATCAAATTAAAAAGCATAAAATCCAATGAAACAAAACTACCCATATTTCAAATAAACCATAACCCTAAATTTTGACCACCATGCTGATCTAATGAATATAAAATGAAATAAGTTGAAAATAGAATGGAAAATATAAGATACCATAGAGGTTACCTACTTGATATCACATGGAATATATGGATAAAATAATCTATAAAAGGAGAAGTGGGGATATTCTAAATGTAGAAGCCTCTAATAAAGTATCATGAAATGGACAATAGAAGAAGATGAAATCCAAATAACAATCTTACCAATATATTTAAATTAATGTTTTATGGGGAAACTCATTCTAGTAGTTTTTGGTCAGACTAATAATATAGTTACTCGGGCTTTACATACATGGATAGTGTATCATTTTTTATAAATATTCATCACTTTACAAATTTACATGACCGAGGACTATAATAGTTTAGTTTCATTGGGAACTTGGAAACATAATCTTATACCATATTGAAAGAACATCAACATCTCCATTAATGGTATTCCTCATTAGTACTCTGGCATAAAATATTTCATTATATACTAGGGAATGGAAATATTAGAAATTAGTGTGGTCAAATTCTCAATAAGGGTAAAAAATTGAGATATATAAGAATAATATCAGCGTAATGTTATGATAATATGACCATAAATCTATATATCAATCCCTACGTTTCAATGATTATAAAAATGAATCATGGATTCAATATTTGTAGTTTGTTATACATGAATTAGATTGAAATGATTTGTTTAATACATGAAAGAATATCATAAGAATACGACATACTATTCATCAAGACTTATAATATTATAAGATATTATGTAAGGATAACTACAATGAAATTCAAAAAAAGGCTTGGTATAATCACACATGTAAATTCTTAGGGATGGAAATAGTAAGTATGTGTACCACCTTATTTTAAGGCTTCGACTACAACCCATGAAAGCTATTATTTCATGGCTTGGGCTAAAAACTGTGTACCCTATTCTTTTTAGGAATGGTCTACAACCCATATACCATCATCTCTTTGGGATTGGGATGCATCTTCTATACCCAATTTATCTCTTGCTTGTGATACAAACATATACCATTTGAGTTAATATACCATTTATCATCACCCAATCAATTCTAGGGGGATATAATTACCACCCATTGTTTAATAAAATCATACATAAAAGTTTCGCAAGATAATTAAAAATTAATTATATCATGACCCATAAAAATATATCAATTTCATAAACATTTTATCATATCCTTTGATGTAGAATGGGTATCATAAATATGTGATCATATCATTACTTATGGAAAAGTGATAGGTTTCATAATAATTTAATAATCCAATAATCCCTGAAAGCATGTTGGATTTAAAAATATTTTAACATTGAATAACTAGTGGGAGTGGTACTTGTTTCATAAGAAAAATTTCTTCATAAACATAATACATTTTAAGAGAGGATAAGAATTGTGTCATTGGATTATATACCAATGAAATCATAGAATATATCAAATGATGTCATATTAGATGAAGTAAGATTTATTCAATTCAATTGACAAAACTTTTCGGTAAATTAATATTTTTTTATAATAAAATTTTAAAATATAAAATAAATTCCTTTTAGAACATATTTTTAAACTTATGAATTAATATATAAATTTCATTTAATAAATTTCTTGTAAAAAATATCATTTTCTATTTAAAAAAAAAATTTAAAAAAGAAATCATTTTTAAAATATGTTTCTTTCAAAATAACATTGAAGATTCATAACAAAGATTAAATTTATTTTAAAACGTTTCTGTTGAAAGTAAATTTTGAATCTAATAAAGTAATCATTAAAACATTTTGAAAACTAATAATAAAATCTTGAAATCTGTTGCGAATCATTTTATTTTAAAATATCGTTGAGATATTATATGGGAAGAATAAAAACATTTATAAAATATTTTATTTGAAAATATATTTGTAAAATAATAATGTAATATTAAAAAAATCTACATGAAACATAGTTTCTGAAGAAATACAATTTTCAACTGATGAGGTGAACAATATTGGTTTTTATTAAAAAAAATTCACTATCATATTACGTTTTAAATAGTGGAAAAATGTCACCAAATACATTATTATATAATGAATTACCATAAGATAAGAAAATAATTATAATTCTTGATACTTGGATCATAATATTGTGACAATGGATGCATAATCATAAAAATCCTGAAAAAATATGAGATTGTAGAAACAGACTCTTACGACTTTGAAAAAATGAATCATTATCCTCATGAGGGAGTAAAATTACATGATGATTAAGATTTCATGAAAATATGGAGATTAATGATAAAATATTTCAAAGTTCTGTATATATACGTCAAAATAGAATATATTCTCATAATATAACATTCTAATTGAAGGATAATGGAGACATATTTACATTACTGATTTGTTGACTTATGAATTGTAATCATCAAGAAAGGGAGATACTCAAACATATATTTAAATAAACATATATTTATGATAATTAATCAAAGAATATATTCATGGGATGTTTATACAATGCATAAAATAATTTATTGGGGAATAAGGATTAATTCCCAATGAAATAAATGTGAGATGACAAAACCATTACCTTATGCCTTGATTTTCTTTGTATGTATTCAAAACAATTGTATAATAAATATAGTTTTGTTATAAAACTCCCATAAATCTGTATTATTATATATCATACAATATATTACATTATTATTACCTTAATCATCATGTTTATTAAAAATTCCATGTATAGGTTATATTTTCGGTAATAACCATTATGTTTTTTCATATATGATTTGACCTTTTTATTATTCTTCCTTTTACTTATATTATGTTTTACTTATTTAAATAATGTTAAACATGGTATAAATATCATATATATTCAGTATATATGTCTTTATTAATATATCTAAAATATTTAAATGTGAAATTAAATACAGAGTTCAAGGAGATGGTATGTCATACGTACACATGAACATTGTTTCCATTTCCTTGTATTATTATTAAGGAAATCGATGTAAATGATATATATACATATTTATATTCATATTATAATACTAGTAGAATTATTATTTCATTTATTTCAAAAAAATACTGTAAAATTGTCCATAACACATTCAATGTAATGTGTGAAAGAATTATAATGCTTTTAGGTGTTCGTAATTGACACATCCACAAACGAAGTAATTATATTTCCAAAAAATGGAAAGCATTATGGTTTGTGCTATATTAGAATTAAATAAGAATATTTATATAATAAATATCATATATAAAATATTAAAATAAATATTACATTGTTATTCTGGACCTTTAAAGGTGGAAATGGAAGAATGAATGACATCAGTTTGTGATGTTGTAGTTTGCTATATAAAAAAATTATGACTGTGTATCCCATTTGATTAAAGTGTGCATGATTGTAGGTAGAACCTTAAACATAAATAAATAATAATATATTGAATACACATATGTTATTATGTAATCATTTAATAATAATAATTTATGGGGTGGATAATGAAATAATACAAAAGAGCTTGTGGATAGATGCTATATCTTTTAGAGAAACTTCTTTTGGTTCTTCCAAAGAGGAGCCTCGATTGTATTCCTACCAAATATGAATCATATATGACTAATGGAGGGAATTTGGTATTAGTTTTTTTCAGGTTTATTCTTAGTTAATATTATAGAGAGTTGTGAAGTAGTAAGGGGATGGGGGGAGGGACCTTTTAGAGTAGAGGATGAGTGGAATTCTTGTACATATAAAACAGAAAGCAATATTGAAAGGTCTCCCTAACAAAATGCTCCTCTAATAATAGTACATATTCAATCAAAGGGGGTATGTTACCGAAATTTAACCGAGACATAGGATTTTGGACCTATGTATAGGTAATTTATCCACTTAAAATAATTTGTTCCCACTAAGTAATCTTGTTTTTATCTTAATAGATGTAATTAATTTTAATAACATTCAGTAATATTTTTGGTCAAAAATTATGTTTAATTTACATGAATTTATAAATTATTCAAATTAAAGAAATTTAATCAATTTTTCAAAATTATAATCACAAAATTGGAAGAAATTAATTCTAAAATAATCTTGTAGATGGGCCTGCACGATGAGTTTATAAATATAAAATTATCAAATGTTTAATTTTTTATATATATCCAGTTCCAATTTCAAATTGATTAAAATGAAATAAATTCTATTAATAGATGTATTGTTAAAATAAATATACTTCAAAACAAATTTAAAATTTAAATTTATTATATAAAGAAGTAGATGAAAAAGAATATTTTAATTATAACCCCATGTTTTTAGAATTCATCAGAAAATGGAACATCTTAGAAAAATAAAAAAATTCACCCAAAATAAATTTTGCTATTATTATTTCAAAAATGATGTTTATATTTTCAAATAAAATTTATTAAATTATCAAGAATAATATTTAAAATAAGTTCTCCATTTAATGATAGTAAAATCGCCTTTTAGAATAACACATTTGTTTCATATAATTGGATTTACACAAGTATTATGTCTAACAAATAAGTTGAATGAGTGTAAAAATATTTTTATGAATATATAATATATACATTTTATCAAAAAAATCATCAAAAGATGTTTCATTACTTTATTTATAAAAAATCATGTTTTTGAATAGAGAAAATGATTTCTTATAAAACAAATTTCATTATTTTCAAAAAATTTCATACAATATTTTATAACTTTTTTAAAACAAAACTAATAATTATATATATATATATATATATATATATATAATATTTTGAAACTTGAGTTAATATTATTGGTAGCTCCCATTCTAAGAGCTCAGTGGTAACTATAATAATATTTTAATAAAAATATTAATAGTATGTCGAAGTCTAGTTAATCATTTCCCTACATACACCAAAATATATTAAAGGAACTCGACGTTGTGTGTAAAACATTCCAATAATAATGTTTTTTGTACTATAATTTAATCTTATAATGTGTGTAGAACAATTTTTAAATGGTTTCATATACAATTAATGTCAATCAGAGTTCTTTCTTAATAAAAGATATATTCAGTGTTGTGTGAGATGAGAAATATCAAAAATATTAAATTAATTCAAAAAATATTTAACAAATTCTCTAGGTGTCACATTAAACCCCCCTTAAAAATAATTTTAACTAATGATTTTACTAGGAAACCAATGGTCTCATACTAGAATGTTTCTTTTATAGAAATCGACATCGAAAAAATAATTAATGGAAGTTCCCATAAAATGGGAATTTTAAAATTGTAACATTTACAAGAATTAACCAATAACTAGGGCTCCATATTGGATAATGAAGGTGGAACGTGAGAATATTGACATAGAAGAGGAATATTACTATCAAGTTATTTTTGGGAGTTATGTATGAGATGATAAAAAAATAGTTAACAATCATAAAGGTAAAATCCAAATAGGCATGAAAAAGATCATAGTGGTCATAAAAATGATAATATAAGGAAAAATGTTACTTCATTAGCCTTTTACTATTGTTGAAGTGTTTTTTTAGAAGAAAATATAATTACATGATTTCATTCCATTTTATATGCTCAATCTCACACATTGGTTCTACTTTGATCAATTTCCCCATTAACAATTACTCCAATAAATGATGGTGAATTTTTCTTTCCTCAAGAACTGACAAATTATGAGGTCCACAATAACAAGGTATGGCATTTCGACTATATTTAGTCGTTATCATAGAAATATGGTTATCATAGGGTATCAATGCTTATCCAATGTTAATTAATATTCATATAGAGAGGTAATATATTAACCTCAAAAACCTCATCAAAAGTTTAACATAAATCATATCATTAATGGTTATCCTAATAAACCATCAAAAATATAATTCTACATTTATTAGTTAAATTAAATATTCTCTTATACCAAAAAAAATTCATTGGAAATTTTATATCTCATTATGCTAATAGAATATATTATGAATTTTTTTTAATCTCGAATCCATGTTGAGGGAGAAGGTGGACAGAAATTTCACAAATGAATGCACTATAAGATTTCATGGGGCTTATTAATACAAAATAAGAATTGAAATTCCATACCAAGGATACAGTAATAATTATACCTTAATTATAATTATTATTCACTAAATCCATTTTTATTTCATAATGTTTACCCTTGTACCTTTTCTTTAGATGTTGTTGAAAATATTTATCCATATTAACCCTTTTATTGAGTAATTTATTTTCATAATGCCCAAACACTATGTAATTCATACACTGATGTGTTTGTGGTGAAATAGGTTGAGCCCTATTTATTTTCATTTGATTGATTGTCCTATTTACATCACATATACATTATTTTGTTTGATGGATAAGTTTTCTCCACTTGAAACACAATCTTGTTTTTTTCATGCAGTCATCTATGGGTTCTTTCTATTATTTTGGAAATAATGTGTTTGAAAATTTTTCTTCTCTCCAAGTGACATATCATTATAATTTCCATGGAGCCCCATTTTCAATTTCTTATCCCCAGATTCTATCAGGTTTCCAAATAAAATTTCTAATTTTAGTGAATTTCAAAAAAATTAATCATATAATTCAATAACCCTTAAGACTAAATACATTCAAATATTTAGTTTCAAGAAAATAAAGAACGTATCAATAATAAATATTTGTTGAATTATAATAGATGATGTGGACTATGATATTATTATTAATGTTTCTTCATAGAAACCAACAGATTCATATTACTTTTTCATAAGATCTAGGAATTTCATCACAAATTTTAGAATGAAAAGTTCAAGGAATATAGTTATTAAAAAAGAATACATTAAACTCATCCCACACCATGAAGTCAATTAATTCTTGTTTCATACTATTATTAATAGTATGACATTATTGATCATCCTCTCATTTTAAATGGTAAATGTTGAGAGTGACTTTTTTAGGCTCTAAACACTTGTGAATGGAAAATACCTCTTAATGGGTACTGATATATTTCCCATAAAATAATGGGTATATGGAACCACTTAAATAAGATTGTAGTTTCCTCAAGAAGGACTCCACATTATATTATTACCTCCTTTTCTCATTTTAATGTTCACTATGATTCATATATTATGAAATGTTTTTAGTATAATAATGAGGTTTAGTATTCCATATCACATATAATTTAGCTTATTAGGATGAAAATAATTTCACTGTCCCTTACATTTTCTATTATAATTATTCATTCAGTTTCAATTTGTGACTAAAAAACACAGTGTGAGAAACATTAATCATTCCGGGGGACCAAATTATCATGAAGACAGACTTATAAGGTGTTTGAATCATGAGACCTTTATCTCTAATCTATGAAAATTGGTTTTTTGAATTGTTATTCATATTAATAATATATTTAAATCATTCATGATAGTTCACAATGTTTTTTTAATTTCCATTCCATATCCCCTTGGTGTTTCAAACTAGTTGTACATTAGTACCCATAGTTGTGCATTGATTCCAGTTCCATTATCGATCAATATGGTGTTTTGGGGGTGTTATCCCAATGTAAATATGTTCTAGAGCCTCATCCACATTATTTATCCAGACATGGATGTATTTCTAGAAATCCACTTTCTATACCTTGTTCCAAAAATTTTGGACATATTCCTTAACATTGTCTCATCTATAGAATTATACTTAGAGACATACTTATACTTGTACATAGAAATACCCATAGTTATATCACTAATGTTTTCACATCATAGTTCCCAATGATTAACTAAATATTTCAATTGATACTAACTATAATGACCCAGGATTAAAATACATGGATTTTATATCATATTTGATGAATATTCAGAAAATTAATAAATTACAAGCATGAGGACCATCGTAGTAAAGTGTATCTTGAAATAACGATACATAATCAAATATCCGGGTGAAATATCATCAACATACCCCTTAAATATCATACCCATAATTACTCATAATAAAAATATTTCTATATAACCTAGGGAAAGGAAACTTATGAAATTTTCAACTTAATGGCTTAGTAAGGGTAAACAATGGAGATATTTAAGAATAAAATGAACATTAGGTTATGAAAAGACTATCATTTCATTATAATATCATACCCATCATATTAGAGATCTTAAATAAGAATCATGGTATTAATATTGGATGTTCAGATGATATAAATGATAAAGGAATCAATTGCATAATCCAAATAATCATATCATAGGAATAATATAGAGAATTTGGTGTAGAAAAATAAGCATATAAAATTACATCACAATGCTACAGTGGAAGACCTTTATAACATGTTAGTATTGGTCTAATCATCCACGCACCTTCATTGGGATGGGTATAACAACCCCTGGACCCTCTTATTTTTTAGCATAGGATACAACAAGTGTTCCCTCTTGTTTTTGGGCTTGGGATACAACCTGCGTAACCTCTTATTTATTGGAATGTGATACATCATGTGAACCCTATTGTTTTTTGGATTGGCCTACAACCCATATAACCTCTTGTTTTTGGAATTCAGATATTTCCCATGTAACTTTTGACCTCATATTTCAGTTTTTATTACCCAATGAATTTGAGGGAGATATAGGCCCCAAAAATCACATAATGAATTCATACATACAAGTTACATTATATAATAAAACATTTATCATATCACAACCCATAATAATAAATGGGTCTCATAAACATATTATCAAAACCCTTAAAATGAAATTGGTATCTTAATCATTTCATCATATCATAGTGTTTCATAATATTTTCATCCTTGAATAACCCATGACATTAAGTTTGTTTCGAAATAAATTTAAGATATTATCAATTGTGATTGAGAATGTGGTTTTATAGGAAACATTTAATCATAAAAAAATTCAAAAAATGATATGAATGGTGTATTTAGATCGTTTCCCATATAAAAAATAAACTATATAAATCATTGAATATTTTATGAAGGATTATTTTGAAGGATTACATGGATCATTTTTATAGAATGTAACCACTATTTAAAAATAAAAATATAAAAAACAAAATATTTTCAATATCATATCTTTGGTAAAGCACATTTAAAACACACTAATTAAGGTATAAAATTCATTTATAACATTTCTTGACAAAATAACCTATTCACTATGAGAAAACCGATTGATAAATTTTTTTTTAAAACCCTATTTCATTGAAAATAAACTCGATAATATATAAAATAATTTTGAAGTAATTTTGAAAGTATTTTCTTTAAAAATAGCATTGAAAATGTATATGTGGAGTATGAGAACATTTTTAAAATCTATTCCTTAATAATATAGATGATAACTTATATGGAATTGTAGATAACATTTTATAATCCATTTCATTGAAAATAACATTGAGGAAATATAAGGAAATATATAATTTCAAAAACATAATTTAAAATATATCATATAACTTATAAATAAACACTAAATAAATTTTTATAAAACAAAATTTTTGAATAAAAAATATTTTCTACTAAATAGATAAATAAGGTAGTTTTTTCTGGAAAATATATTGTTAATAATATTATGTACCATAGATAGGTAAAATGGTTGAAGTAAAAGAATATATCATGAATGACCATTGAAGAAGAGTATTTATGATTTTTCTTGAGATATTTATGATAATATTTCAGCAATGTAATAATAGTAGAAAATAATCGAGATAAACGATGAAATTATAGCAATAAACTCTTACCAAATTTTTAAAATTGATCATAATCTCTTGGAGAGAGTTACAAAACATGATACATAAAATATAATTAAATAATTATGTTTGTGATAAAACATTTAAAAGGGTATTATAAACACCTTATAAAAACATAGCATTTGTCTCAATAATGAAAAATTGAGACAAAATAACCATATCAACTTGTAAAAATTGGAACAATAAACCCATTGAAAGGGTGATCTTAAAATGTATATGAAAATAAGAATAAATTGTTTGATAATAATCATATAATATATTCATTTTCATTATATTAACCACAAAAAAGAAATTATTTGTTTATAATGCATTAGTCTCACTGAAATAAAAGTGTGATTAGAAAACCCTTACCTTAAGTCTTGACATTATCAATACAAATTCAATTCTCCTATAAAATAAATACTATTAAACCTAAATATTTCAAAGAACCATGTCATTCTATATAATAACATATTTTATTTTAATAAGATATATATTACACATTTATTAATTATTCAATGTTTAGGGTATGTTTGAGGTAATAATGACTTTTTTCTGTAGGTTTTTTGACATGTTAATATTGGTCCGCTTACATAGATCATGGTTTAAATATTTCCATAAATTAATAAATGAAATAAATATAATATAAATTATTTAAATATGAATTATATTAATATATAAATTATATAAATATATATTTAAAGACACTATTCACGGAAATGGTAGACCATTTGTACGTATGATTGCTATTATAATTTTATGGTCATATTTTAAATAAATGATTAGTTAATGATATATATATATATACATATATATTATAATTATAGTAGAATTAATATTTTGTAAATATAAAATAATTTTAATAATACCATCTTTAATACAGTCAATGTAAAGTGTGAATGAGGCACATCAATTTGAGGAGGTGTTAGCCCAAACATCCATACAAAAAGTTATTATATTTCCAAAAAAATGAATAAATGAAGGTATGTGAAAAATAATATTTCATGAATCATATATATAATATAAATATTTAAAAAAATTAACTTTCATAATTATTATCTTCCTTGAATGGATGTAATGGAAGAATTAACAACTTCAGTTCGTGGTGCGGTACTCTTCTATACAAACGAACAGTGATTGTGTATCCCATTTGATAGAAGTGTGAATTAATATTTGTAAAAACCAAAAAATATTTTATTATGTAAATTTATTATATTAAGATTTTTATATAATAATTTAACATGAATAATTTAGGTGGATAGATAAAAAAATTTGGTTTTGGAAGGATGTTACCTCTTCTTTCGATAACTGCTTTTGTTATTCACAAAGGGTTTCCTAGATTGTATATATGAAACAATTTATGCCTCTAGGATTAATTTAAATAATTTGTGATGATATTTAGTCAGTCTTTTTCCAAATAATATTTATTGAGTGTTGTGAAGTGATGAGGGGTTGAGTTCCCTTTTATAGTGTAGGAGGTGTGACTTTCTTATAATATAAAAAAAATACACTATTGAGAAGTATCCCCTACATAATGTTCCTCCAATAAATTTCTATTATCAATAAAATATGGTACATGAGGGAAATATTTCCTTAAATTTAATTTTAGTATGTGTCGAGGTTTTTTGGACCAATAAATTAATTTTTAACCAATACATAATATTTTTTTCCTCTAAATGGATGTAATTAGTCATACTTACATTCAAAAATATTTTTGGATAAAAATTTGTTGACCTGATAATAAATTATAAAAAAAATACTGATTTTATATATGGAATCCATTTATCTAAATTCTATAAATTTAATTTCAAGTAAATTATTTAAATATAATATGATAAATTTGATTAAACAATGGGGTTTTAATGTGAAAATGATCAAAAGAATCAATTTTTTTATATCCAATTTCATTCGGAAATTTATTACAATGGACAAATTTTATTAATAGAATTATTATTAAAATAAATATTAAGTAAAACCTATCTATAATATAATTTATCATTATATATAAATGATATTAAAATGAAGTTTGTATTTAAAATTCAGTGTCTTTTATTATTCATTATGAATGAAAATTCTCAAAAAATACAAAAAAAATATAAATAAGTATATATTGATATTAATATTACAAAAATTAATTTTATTTTCTCCAAAAAAAATTATAAATATGTAAAAATTTTCATTTAAAATATGTTCCCCATTAAAATGATGTCAAATTACCTTCTAAAAAAATAACTCCTTTTATTCATATAATTGTATTTATTCTTATCTTATATATATATATATAATTTATTGTATAAGTTTAAAAACAATTATTGAATATATAATATATTAAACTTATAAAATAAAATATAAATGGTTTTTATTAATTTATTGAGATCAAATGGTGCTTGAACGTTGAGAAATATAATTCTTATAAAATAAATTTCATTATTTTGAAATTGTTTTTATATTCATTTCTAAAGAATTGAAAACCTGAGGAGTCATTTTATATAAATTTTTAAATAATTGTTTTATAATTTAGATAG
This sequence comes from Viscum album, assembly GCA_963277665.1. NCBI lineage: Eukaryota > Viridiplantae > Streptophyta > Magnoliopsida > Santalales > Viscaceae > Viscum > Viscum album. The sequence goes on along the minus strand of OY728119.1, from coordinate 1,001,913,475 downwards.
TTTTATTTGTGTCATCTTATATAGTGCCTAGGTGTAACTATAATATTTTTTTAATAACAATATTAATATTATATTTTAGTTTGAGAAAACATGGTCTTAAATTTAATGAATGTTATTTATTAAGCTCAACATTGTGAGTAATAGTAGGAAAAAGTGTTTATTGTAACAAAAGTTAATCTATGTGTTGTTTGTAGTTCAATATTAACTGGTTTTTGCAAATAATGCAATCCAAACATAGGACTTCCTTAAGAAAAATGAAAAATTTTGTGTTATATGAAATGAAGAGTATCAAAATGATGAAATTAATTTTCAAAAATAATATTTCACAAAATATATGGGTTTTACAAATAATTTCACAAAATTTTCACTTTTAATATATTAGAGATATAATTATCATATATTTTATTTAATTATAATGTAATCTTCCATAAAATTCAAAAAAATACATAAATAAAAACCAATTATATTAGATTAAAATATTATTTTGTGAAAATGTAAATAAAAAATGGAATACCAAAGAGTGTCATAATGGATGACACAAGGCGTTACAACATACAATTTTTTAATAATAGAGGATTATTAACTCACCCACCTTGATATGAGGTGGGGGAACTACTCCCTTATCAAATTTTCTCATTCCTATTTGTTGTGTGTATATAATATTTGTTTTCAATTCACATTGAATAAAGTAATATATTAACCGTATAATATATTATTCAAAAAATGTAAAATTGAAATAGGCCACTTCAGTAATGATTCATTGAATCCCAAATATAATAAATCTCATTTAGTAATAGGAGAAATATTGATAAATTATTTATTAAAATTTGATATATGAAATAAATCTTGAATTTTTTTCCACTATGGTTGGTGGTTCGATTGGAATTTAACATTTTTGGGTCAATACATTGTTCAAATAGTATAACCTAACAAGAAATGATCATTATCTTTTAACCCAACCATTATTTTCATAGTTAAGGTATTTAGAAAAATTTGATCACCAATAGAAAACAAGAGGATGGTGACCTAAATCAAAAAAAAATTAATTAATTTTTGTAATCTATATTGTTTTATATGTAAACATAATATTGATAGTTATTTTGATAAACCATTAATGTTCCTATGAAAAACATTTCACATATCTTATCCCATTGGTGAGTAGATTAGTATCAATGACTTTGAAGAGCCTAAAAAATTACATATATATTTATTACATAAAATTGTGGTTTTAATAAAATATAATTAAAGATATATGGTCATGTAATGAAACTCTATATTTGGACACACAATAGAATATTATATCATTTTATATTATAATATACAAGTCAATAACAACATTATCATAAAAATGATATTCCATTCTTAATTTCAACACATATCCCATCACATTATGGGTAATTTTTTGAAATAATCAAGTAATATGATGGTTATAGTTAATGAAAATAGCTAATTTTACTCATGTTTACTCAATTTAACATCAATGTCAATTAAAAATGTATTCATTAAAGATTATACCATATTTTACTATAATTTATAGTGAGAGAATTTTCTGAAACTATCATCATGTTAATGTAAACCCATATAATAATCATCCCACATAGCCTAGAGGAAAAATGATCATAAATTATATGGATATATCATTCCATATAGAAATCTAAATCTATTATTTAAATATATCATTATTACAATTATTGTATCACGTAATTTTATAAGTGATATAATATGAAATATCTAGATTATAAAAAATCTAATTAATAGGAACCACCATAGATATTTGATATCATAAATTGTTTTATTGGAACTCGGTAGTGTTTTATATCTAGAATAGTAGTCCTCACTCATAATATTCCAAACCAACTATCGAGGAAAAATTATCCTATTACTAAAATAAAAAGATCCTTACGGTGAAACATTATAGTCACTAATGGTATGAAAATAATTTAAAATTTCTTTGATATATGGTAATTCTTGATTACATATCATCTACTTCTAAATATGATCATCCGTAGAATATAATACTTGAATAATTTTCAGAAAAACATGATTATTTTCTTTATTTACTTCTAGATTCATCATTTAAAAAGGGTCCAAAAAACAATATTCATCGTCGATTCCTTTCACCATCTACATTTTATATCTTTCTATGAGAATCAATGAACCCATTTCATTTTTATTTGGAATATTCTATATCCATGAAAAAATTATAAAGTGACTCTACCAAATGTCATTTAATATTTCTCGGTTTTTTCAAAAAGAAAATATTCTTCATATTTTTGTGATCCACATATAACAAAATGATTCATCCAATCATTCATTAACAATATGTATTATATGTTTTCATGATAAAATATCACTCAAGTTAATGAGGGTGGTGATTTATTATATTAGGGCATAATTTATATGCTTCATAATCCAATATAAGATCATAATATATCAAAAAACAACCCAATACTATGTTTGATTGAAAATATGTCTTGTAACCCTCACAATGGTAAAATACATTCCAAATAGGTCCACTTATCAACCACTTATTTTTCATATCAAAATACCTCTAACACTTTTTATTAAATTCAAATTTATTCTTTGGTTGGGTAAAGGTAAAAGGTATATTTTAACCAAAAATAATACTCAAAAAACAAACAAACAACAATATACTAGACTATGGAAAATTTTGATTTAGTAAATTTTTATAGATCTCCTAATAAATCACAACATAAAAATTATAAATATTAACTAAAATGGTTTTTTTAATACTATATAAATTATGAAAATGAATTACTAATTAAAATATTATGATTCATAGTAATTTAAATATATTTGATTATATTTCATTATTTTGAAAAACATTTATAGATGATCCCCAAGGATTTATTTACTCATAGAATTGAAACACATCATCCAATGACATGATAATGTACCTGTACTGTTATATTTGAATGATAAAATTCATTAAAGGTATGAATATTATTCGAAAATTCATTTGTTCCTAGGGTATTAGTAGTTATTTATAATTCCCACATATAGTACTAAATTGAAGATATTTTTTTCCATTATAATGGTTGAGAACCAATAAAAAAATATTTTATAGTGGCTAGAAGTTTATGAGTCCAATATAATAATATATTGTAATTATTTTATAGTCTATTAGAGGTAATCTAAAAGTTGACAAGAATAATTATATGGGTTTTATCCCCTTTTATTGTTGAAATATCTACAATCTTGTTTCCCTGATCTTGAGTAGCTTTATCACACTTTGGTTAAAACCCTACTACATTCTTGAATAGAATAGAGAATATACCAACATGTTAGAGAGTGGCATTGAATGTATTAGTCTATTATAGATGAGTAAAACTACATTATAAATAGTGGGTGAACACTTGATCATGTAGATAATAATTTCACCAAAAATAAATAAATTTTACCCATATAAAAGAGTATCTTACCTATAGTATACAATTTACCACCCTTTTAATTGATTATTATGTTTTTTTGTTTTTTTACTACCATATAGGATATATGTTGTGCTTTATCAGATGTGTGTTGGGTTCCATAGATAGTATTTTTAAATTTTTTATGATAATGTGAGATAATTTAATTTGGTTCTGAATTAATTTAATCTATTTCATAATCTATTTTTCTTCTATTTGGGAATAAAAAAATTAAAAAAGTAATTTATTCATATGGAGAATGATATTTTCTCATATATGATAGTTGTGTGGTCCAATATCACTCACTGGGAATTCTCATATGTTTTTCAAAATTTCAGGTGTTTATAAAATATGTTCAATAACCTATATGATATTTTAGTAAAGAAGTTTTCATAAATGGGATGTGAACTATATTTAATATATGTATATTCAATTTGATATCAGAGAATTGAGAATCTTAGAAAAGTGAATTCATCAAAAAGTATGATGTATTCATTTCATAAGTAAATATAACTATGAATAGTTCAACATTAACAAAGGAAAAAAGTCTTATGGTTATACTATAAGGACGAGGGTTGCGTAAACAAATTCATCTATGAAAAGTATAATTTAGTTGTTCATATGATCTTTTGAGACACATATGACAATTTTTTCTTGTATATACATTTTGCTGTGAGATGAAAAAATTATAATATAAAATATCATTTTCTAGTGAAGATAAAAATTGAATGAACCATGGGGTATAAATTCTATTCAAAAAGTTGTATAAGTTTTCAATAAATTAAAATAGATTACCATACAAAAAATAATTTCATGTAATTAAAAATCAATGTTATGTGAGTATATTATAACATTTTATTTTAGGAATTAAAACTTTAAACATTAAAAAAGGTGTTCAAAAATAGCTCTAGTATGAAATCCTACTCTCATCCCCAACTGATGTATTGAGTGGGTAAAATAACCCCATTATGTTAATATAATTCATAAAACATAATATATTTTATATTTAATATAGAAGTATGTAACCAAATATGGAAGTCACATGTTCTATAATAGTGAAGTAAAAAAAATGAATCCATCATATAATGTTTTCAGAACCCAATACCAAATTTAATAAAGAAGATTAGTTATGATTTGAAGAAAAATTGTTTCAAGAGATAAAAAATATATAATAGAAGCTAAGGGGTTAGAATAATGAAATCCCAAATGAATTAATATAAAGGGAAGTTATATATGAAAAATATCTAGGTAATTCCATTTGTACCAATAATGATTTCAATCTATTTGTAATTCCCATTAGGGATATTCAAATAAACTACTTTGGAAGAAGAAGAGAATATATTTAATTTGTGAATTTGTATGATGATTGGTGAGAAATTTCATGCCCTATCATTATAAAGAGATTTTTTGGGACATGGTTATTTTAGGCATTGTAGATCATGTCCAAATCCACATTGAAACCTATTTATATCCATCACATTAGTTGTAGGATCCTTGGGATGAGTTATGGATTTAATGAACTAAATTAATTCTTTTAAACAAATAACTTATTAACCCTTGATTATATTAGAAAATCCACTAGCTATGTGCTTGATTTCACTGACAATCCAATGCACTTATTATATCTCAAATGTTATCTATTGACTCTATAGGGTAATCTGTGAGAAATACATTATAGTACATGGTATTGCCAGTGATGTGTTGTCTTTGTTTATCCCAAATCCTATTCGATAACTTGGTACCCAGTAAAATATTGGGTATAAACCCACTAGGATGTCAATGCTGCACTTTTCCACCATTTTATGTATTTTTTGGATCAAAAATATTCTTTTATGATGTATTATCTATTTGAATAAAATAAACATAAAAAAATTTTGAAAACACTATTAATGAATCAGATCACGAAAAAATATAGATCCGAAAAACTTATGCCTTATTATTAATCACAAAAACTTTTTATTAATTTAATATAAATATATTTAAGAGGGAGTTATTGATGAAAGTGGATATATGATGAGGGGAAAACATTAGAAATACTATTTGACTGAAATAATACATCTCCAACATAAATATTGAAACTAATATTCCTTGAAAAGACTTATTTGAAAAGATACATCCACTTTATTGATATCACCATTACTTAAAAAATATTACATTCCCCAAATGGAGAATATTTACTCCATTTGAGTATGAAATTATTTTTTTTTCTATAAAATATTAATTTTAACCCCCATTTATATAAAATTATTCTCACCGTTTATGATTTAAAAAACATATTATAAAATTTTATTAGATAGATAAAGGTTAAAAAATGGATAATATAATCAAGGTGACCATAAGAACAATAGTTTGAAATATTTTTACATGTTTCTGATAGAAATACATGTTTTTAATGAATATAATAGACTTAAAAAGATAATGAATTAATAGAAATCATAAGAATAAGAATTAAAATAATTTCATTCCTAACTTCCTCGTAAAAAATAAAAATTTATAATTTTTTTGTTTTTTGGAATATATCAATAATTTTTGTTTCAAACTAATATATTCTAACTATATATCAATATATTTAATGTGGACTCTCTAAAAGTGATATTAAATACCAATTTACCTTGTCTATTGATGATCAATAGTATTTATAAGTATTCATAGAGAACAAGAAGTATCATGTTTAATTGGAACATGCTGAAATTTTATCCTAAAATCTAATCTTGTTTTCTATATCCAAAAAATTTGGGAACAACAACAACTCGGGGAAATATATTATGCATAAGATATAGAGAAACCAAGTGAATATTATTTTACAAGTTTTGGTAATTTATGAATTTCCCAGATGGTAAAAATTCTCTTCTATACATTTTCTAGATTAGGTGATATCCCCCAAAAATAGCATCAAAAAAGAGTAAATGGTTAAATGTGGCTCCTGAAATACAATATAAGCCATGATTCTTAAAAACAATTTAAAAAAAGTAAAAAATGTAATGTTCCTTCAACTAAGATTCATTAGGATATGAATGAAAGTTAGAATATTGAATAACATTAATTATAATGCATGGTTGTGTTGTTGTAATTTAAATATTACTCCCAATAAAACTCAAATAATGATTGTTTTTTAATTATTTTCCCACATAATCTAATTTTATCTTAAAATATGTTGTTATTAGTCTGCTAATTTCCTTATCATGATCCATGACAAGCCAATTTATAATCAAATTAGTGTATTTTTTTGGATTACAAAATATCTATTTTTTATTGATTTGAAAACCAAGAAATTATTTAAACTCTCCCATACAATTAAATTAAAATTATCTTCTCATATGACTATGGAAATCATTACAAAGGGATTCATTTATTTATCCAATAATTAAATCCTCGACATATATTGTAATGGTAAAAATAAAATTCTATTTTTATGTAAATAATGTTAGATTTTATTTTTTTAATATTAAATTTATTAGATAAAATTTTAAATGGTAACCTTAAATACAAATACCTCGTTTCTTGAATTTAACTAAATAAATCATTAGTGAATATCAAAATAAATTTCAACAAAAATTTTAAACTAGGTGGTTATCCCATTATTTTTGTCTTCATAAATAGATATAATAATAAAATATGATTAAACATGTATTTTAATAAGATTAAAATTTAAATGGGTGATGAATTCCAATAGGTTTATTATTAAATATACCAAGAAAATGGGTGTCACGGTTTTAGAATAATAAATAAAATCTTAATTAGTATAGCCTTTTATTATGAGAATAGGTTTTCAATATTTTATATTACCATTCAAATCTAATTCTATACTAAAATTCCACTTTTTACCATTAACATAATGATCATTATTTCTATTAAAAAGAGACCAAGATTTATTATAATGGAATCATTTTTTCTCATCCTATATAGATAAAATCCAATTTTCATTTATAATTTCATCTGCCATGTTTTATGGTTATATTTAACATATAAAATAATGATTTTATAAATAATTTAATATATAATCTCTACTATTAGTACATAAATTTAGAAAGATGATAAAATTTTCCAAGTGATTGTCTATGATATTTTATGAAATAGGTACATGATAATTAACTAATTCATAATCTATTAGATCATTAGGAGATGGTAGATTATTCAAACTCAAATATTTAATGTTTCTACATCATAATTTAATTGGAAATATTGTTTTGGATGATTTTTAAAGAAATTCATATGATTATATTATTGAATTATTTTGGATATCTACTAATGACTCATAAGTATTTCATGAGATTCAATACAGAAGTAATATTCCTCTATTATTTTTAGGATCAATATTCCCAATGGTTCCTCTAGTAAAAGAATATAACATTTACATTAAAAAGAAGTGAAATGATAATTTTCATACTTTAACTTCCCCATAGTTTAAAAGTAGTATCCAAGAATATTTGACCAATGATAATATGATTTATGAAATATCAACTGATATTGACTACATATTCCTAAAGTTGTTAGGTAAGTATGAATTATTTTAAGAAGAATATTGAAATTTTTTGAAGAGTTATATTACATATTTAAAAAACATTCATTGTAATTGTGTTCTATGATAAGATAAAAAATGATTATATCTTTGAAAGTAAAAAGTTCATCCAATTAGTTGTTATAGAACTCCCCCATGAGAATACATAAAAATTGAATGATTTTATTCCATTTTTCACTAATAGACATCTTGGAAAATATTATGATGTATTTTCAAGACTCATTATTATATACTAGAAAAATCACATGTGGATCATGTGTAATCATAAAGAATATGAAAAGAATATGAATTTATTTTTATACATTTGACTTGAGTAGTTGAAAAATTATCAGTGTGGGACATATAAAAGAAATTGGCCTATAATTATTTCATTGGTTCAGAATATGTTTTTTTACCCTAGTTGGAAATGATCACAAATAACTTTATCATTGATATTTGGGAATATTATATCTCTAATTTGATGATGTTATTTGAGATAAACAGTTGTATCTATGTAACATTGAGCAATACATCTATATTAAATATAGTAATAAATTCCATAATTTCATAGGCATTTAATAATTTCATAATAAATAAATTTTAAACCTATAATTTTAATTTTTTTACGAAAAAAACTGTTATTTTTTTTCTAATGAAATTTAAAATGATGTAAGATTAAATTTCGAAATGTATTTTCAAATAGTTGAAAAGAATTGGATAATACATATAAAATATTGTTTTAAACACCAATAAATGAATCATATATTATAATAATGAAATATAGACATATAATTCTACATATACCGAATATTTTAATTTATCAAATTAAATAGAAATTAATTTATCCTCTAATGCACTTTTAATGCGTTTACAATTAAAATGGGTCAAAAAATTGCGTCTAGTGATTCCTATTTCTAACTACCACTTTTTTTTATTTACAATTTATACAATTTTACTGTTAAATTTGATTTTATGAATTTCCTATGGTGGTTTAAGGTCCACAAATGTTAGCTAAGTGAGTTTGTTTAGCCAAATATGAATTGAAAATTATTTTTTAGATGATATATGGGAAGAAATATGAATAATTTATTAATGAACACATCTATCATATTCTCAGTAATATTTATAAATTAAATCATTAATTTATTAAAATAATTATAAAATATGATTTTGAGAAAAACTTTTTAAAAAAGGCATCATTTTAGAAAAATAAGAACAATATTGAACACAAATAAAAAAATTTATTATTTATATGTAATTTTAATTTTTTTTACTATTTATATTTAATTTATTGGGTGATTTTTTTAATTTGTTATTTCATATAAATGATAAATGTTTTTAACTCATGAATTTTTGGTTGATCATTCAATCTTGTTAATAATTATGCTTTTCTTATTGATGATTTTTCATTTTCATTAATCTATTTATTATACTTATTTATATTATATTTATAAATTCAGGTTATTTATAAGAAAAAATTTCATTTTTACCTTGTGTGAATTACATATTTTCATTTATTAGTTGATTTTTTGAATATGAATAACTATAGGAATTTTTTGTTAAATGAGATAATTAAACAAAGATTACAGCATCACTAACATTTACATCATCCATAAGACACATGGAAAATTCATCACATGAGGGTAGGGAATCAATAATTTCACACTATAATTATAAAATGAAAAATAAAATTCTCCCTAGTTTCCATTTTAGTCAAATGAAATTTCAATATGAGGTGTCAATTTATTTTTCATTTAAAGAAGGTTACATCTTGTTCACGTTTACTCACCTTCTTGGATAGATGATCCACTTTTCCAATATCATAATAGATATCATTAAATGATCTAAAACAATATTCATTTTCTCCTTCAATTATTTGGAGTCCTTCAGGACTTTTTAATTCATTATTATCTTATTAATTGGGAGATATCCAATTTTTTCTTCAACTGGTGTGTTTTTTATGTCCATAAATTCATGGTTTTCTATCATTATATGTTTCAAGGAATTTGGTAAAACCCTATGGTTTTTATCACTGATATCTATATAGTAAGATTATCACTAATATACATTATTCCATTTCATATTTCATTGAAGCACTAAAAAAATAGATAACATGATTTTTATTATAAATACTAAAACACTAGAAATAATTACAATAAATATCATTTATAATATCTTTATATTCATTTAGTATGTTATGTGTAACATTGATAAGTGTAAATATTTCATATGAATTATTATATATATATATATGTGATTGAATTAATTTCTATGTAATCTATAATTCATGTAATTCATAACATCACCATCTAACTGAAATTTTTTAACATTATCATCCGTCTATTTTTCATCATTTCCATAAGTAGGAATATAACCTTGTATGATAAATTTTAAAAAATGAAAAAAAATAGATTTATTAAAATATGATTTAAATATCTTCTAATAACTACTCATGGAATAATAAAAATAAGTTGCATAGACATAGATTTCACTTCATGTGCACCATTAACTATTGAAAATGATAAGTTGAAAACTAGAAAATAATTAAATAAATTATTATTTAGAAACAAAATTGTCCGAATTGAAAAAATAGTAAATAATTATCAGAAATAAGTAACTAATTTCTATCTGATATGAAATATTGGCCAATGTAAAATAGAAAAAGGTTGGGGGATTATAGATACATAGGGTAAAAATTACCAAAATAACACAATGTTCTCATGAATTTAATTATACATATAAAAGATTTCACACTACCCAATGAACCAAAGTTTATTGTTTCAGAAATTATCTACGTAAACATATAAATTTACAACACTTGGATGTGTTTAGCTGAAATAATCTTCATATAGACCCATTTATTGATATAACAGATGATATAATCATCATCATATTAATGGACTTTAATTCATAATAATGACGACATTTAATGCTCAATAAGTGGAAAGAAGATTATAAATAGTTATATTATAAACATAAAAATGAATATGAAGAATACCTAAAATTTATATAATATATCATGAGAACCAATATGAAAATAATAAAACTTTTTTGAGGAACATAAGATAATAATATGGCCATTAAGGATGCAAAATATAAACAAAATTTCTCAAAAAAAAAAATCAAAAAATCATATTATTTTTGGGAATGACATAAAATTGAATGATAATTTAAAAAATAATACATGATCCAGAAATCATGTTTTTTCAAGTATGTGAAATAAATATTTATTTTGGTAATAACATGATAAATGAAATGGGAATGTCATACAATAATTATAATAAGAAAACAAGTGTGAGAAAACCCATTATTCCCATTCCTATGTGAAAAAACTCAATATGTTGATTCCTAAAAATGTGTGGGAACCCATCAATCCAACACCTTTGTGAACAAACACATTACTTCCACAACTAAATATTGTATAAGATATAAAAAACATTAGATGGAGATATTGGACTCCAGCAATAATCATTCTCACATATGTGTGCCACTTAATATCAATAATAATCATATCATAATGAAACCAAAGAAAATTAATGGGATTCCTAAAAACCAAATGGAAATAACTAAATTTTCATAAATAACACATTTAAATAAAATTGGTTTGATTAATCATCTACAAGGTGAAAAATAACTAAATAAATTAATTCAATTTTCACTAAACACATAATCACTATTTTGTTCCACAAAACAAAAGTGGAGATATTATTAATCATGAAAAATAACACTTTTTAGAAATAATCCTTTTATAATGAACGATAAATCATAAAAACATATTTGTCTTAAGAAGTATTTTTTATATCATCTTAATAGTGATGTCATTTTAAAGTTACATACAAATGTTTTTTATGATGATGAAAAAAAATCATAAATCATTACAAGAAAATTAAAATGAATAAAAAATTAAATAAAATAAAATATATTTTAAACATCAATGTAAATTATTAAAATAAAAAAAATGGGATGTGAAATCCCACTAAGTGTTTTAAAATTCCGTTTTTGAAATCAATCATCAATAAAAGGGTGAACTTTCATTTTCATTAAAATGAATAATGGAGAATAGTATCTTTGGAGATAAAACATATGTATTACATTATGGAAGAGTAAAAATAAGTTATAAGTAAAAAACAAGGATATGGATGAATTATGAATTAAATGTACAAGGAAAGTTTCTTAGTAAAACAATTTATAGAAGTAATAAAATCATCAAAGAATAATAATTTTATTTGACCATTTTTTCTATTAATAAATATTATTGAAAAATAACATAATATAATAATATTTTATAACATGTAAATATCATAATATAATAGTTAATGAAGAGTTTTTACGATCAATGGAAAATATTTGAATCATAAAAAATCCTGATATAGTTTACCTACTAAGTCAAATGTGCTCTAAGATCTAGTATACCATGCATATATATCATAATATCTATTTCAAAACCATATTCATTACTAAAAATATGTATAATTTTCGTTTATAATCATAGTCTTCTATTATATCTGATTTTTTTACATATTAACCCAAATTAAGTATTAATCGTGTTTGCTGTTTATAGATGATTTGTAAGGGTAGTGTCGATATTCATTGTAATTCCAAATATCATCATTCCATGGTCAATAGAGTTATTAAAATGGTAAATTCATATTTATTTATTATATTTAAATTTTATTTTTTGATTACTTTATTATTTATGTAATAATATGAAATTGACAACATACATTTTGAGTAATTTTTATCCTACGGTGGATGTATTATTAATTAATTGGTATATTATTAATCTATCAATTACCTAACAAAATAAATTATTCTTTTCATATTTATATCTTATTAAACTATTAATTATTTTTTCAAAACGATCCATGATATAATTTCATATGATTGATCAAGTAAACTATCAAACTGACCCCATCATCAATACGGCATAATTATAGATTATTATGAGGCGATATAGTTGTATTTTCATTGCTCTTATAGAATAAAGATTTAATTTATTTGTTTCTAGTGAAGTATAAATGAATTATTAGGGATTTTTAGTAAGTATTTCGTATAAAATAATTAAATTATTTGAACTAATGATTTCCATCTCAATACTCTTCTTTTAAATGAATACATTTATGATAATTATCTATTGATCATATCAAAAAAAATCTGTAATTTTTTATAACCTAAAAAAATGATATCATAAAAATAAATTAAAATTTTAAAACCATTGTCATGGACATCCATGTTTTTTGGTCATGGAATGAAATAATAGAAATTGATCATTCCATGGAGGTCATATTCCAGACATATGCATGGATGATGATTTCAATTTCTTTAGAAAAGGGATATGGGTTATATTTTATTCATTTTATAAATTAAAATATTTCTCATATTTCATAAAAATATTTCAGATTACATATTAAGATAATAATTTTAATCGCTCAGCCTTATATATTAAATATTATAGTCACTTTGAACTGGTATTCATGTTATTTTAATACCAAATATAAATTACTATTATAGATTTATATAATTTGTTTGTAACACATGCATAAAAATATCATCAATTAAATAATTTAATCTTCTACAAATTAACAATTATTCTTATAAAAAATCTGTAATAATATGACATTGATTATCATGAGATATATTAGAATATTTTATCAAGATTTCATCATTGTACATACTCATCCTTATACCTTATGAGAAAAAAATATAACATTGGAGATGAAAAAAATTATTGTAAGGCACCTAAAAATAATGAATTCTATTAGTCTTGTGAAAAGCACAAAAATCCCATAAAACATTTATCTTTATCTCAATATTCATTATACATATGGAAGAAATAATTTCCACATGAAGATCAGAAAAACATTTTTCTTAAAGAAAAACATAAATAAAATATAATGCATATATTATACTTTTATGAAACCCAAGGTAACATTTTCCTATCACTATTACATTTGGATATCCCCCCATTATGATAATTGGAATAACAATAACAACTATACATGGAGTAATCAACATAGTTACACTAGAATAATTATATTAATAATGGTAGATAAAATTGAAATAACCCTCACAATTATTCTAGTAATAGCCAACATAATATTTTCCCATAAAATCATAGGTGAATCCAAATCAATTAACATTATACCATAACATAATTCATTTTACATAAATAATGGCTATCAACCTTTATATAATCTATATTGGGAACTTCCATGTGCTATAATGGATAGAAACATGTCATGTAATCCTTAAAGTCGTCCCCACTTTCTCATATATAATAACTGAGTACCATATCACAAATAAATTTTTTTATTCATATGTTTTTTTATCAAAAAATCCCTTGAAAAACATGTTCAATCATAAATGAAATTCACTTTTGGTTATTAAAATATCACATTCCTTTAGAAACTCAATTTCGTAACAAAATACATTGAAATAGGTAAAGTTGGATTTCCCGTGAATAAAACATGAAATGTGGTAAAGGGATCCAGAAATATAATAATGGTGGGGTGGTGTGAAACATTGTTGTGGTCATATAAGTTAAAATAGAACATTTATTTTGTATTTAGTTAATGAATTCAAAAAAAATCATAAATTATTCCTTCAGTTAAAAATTTGAACAATATATAAAATTACATTTATAATTATTTTTACCCATATAAATACTTGCATAAAAAATTTTTAAAAAATTTTACATGGATGAGAAATTGTTTTAATAGAAAAATCAAAGATTATGTCTTTAAAATGTCAGTAACATTGAGTTTGAGTCATTAAAAAAATTATTTAACATCTTGAAAAATATTCTAATTATATTTATTGATATTAATATGAAACTTTTAAATGTTTAGTATTCTTTTTTCCCATTAATTAAAATGTTACAAAAAATTACATATTCAATTATACTAACATAAATTTTTTGATGATGATTTGTTCATTAGTCAAAAATGTCCTTGGTAGCATGACTATGGAAAAAATAATACATTTACCCAAAACCCATAAAATAATAATAATCATATAATAATCATTATTAAATTACAATCATGTGGATAAAAGGATTTACATATTCATAAGTAATGTATCCAATTTTCATTTATCATTATATAAAAAGGTATTTTTTTATTTTCTCTCTCTAGAATTACTATTGTATAGTAAACACCAAATTTAATTCTTTAAACATTATTATATATTATATTCCATGGGATTTGGTGACGAAAAACGAATCACATCCCTTCGTGGAGTTGGTAGTCCGCAATTATGAATGAATGACACTATCATTATTAGTGAGTGAAATGGTAGGAAGATAAATAATATATTATCATTTCATAATGAAACATATATAATTTATATTTTATAAAAACATAATTTTTTTATTTTAACAACCCATGAGAGGTGATGATGTTAAATGAATTACATTGGTCCATGAGGTGGTAGTCTTCCATACACATGAATAATGGACCCCAATAAAATTTAATGATGGTCAGATGAAGATATAAGTTGTTAAATTTACATAAGAAAATATCATTACATGTGATATATTAATTTTATTAACTCGTCCTGATTGAAGAAAAATTTAATGATATGTATGAAAAAATGCTCAGTTAAGAACTATACCTCTTTAATGGAAGACCCCCTTTTATTTAAACCTTAATTGAACTATGGTTTATATAATTCAAAAAATAATCCATCTATAATTTTGGAAGAGATGACTGTAAGTTACATGGATTTGTATTGGTGGAACAAAATGACACCTATACTGTGACTAAATTTTAAGAAGAGTTTTCTTTTTATGAAACAGGGGAGGTGCACACATTGAATTTCCTTAAATATTAAATCAATATAAATTATGTTTTATATATAAATAGATCAAATTTTATAATAATAAAGTATATATTTTAGGATTTAATGATATAACATCAATAAATCATATTTGTATAGGATTTTACTATGTCTTTAACATTATCGTTTAATTTGAACAATCTTTTAACCCTTTCCTACATACCAAGTCAACAAGGTTTTATTACAAATTGAGGGTCATGATAGTTACTATATAGGGAAAAAGGTACACCAATGAAACATGGTTGAGGTTTTGAAATATATCTTAATAAACTGGTCGTGTTTATAAATTTATGGATTGTACAAAATTTAATAAAACTATATTTTCATATAACATCGATAATGTCATTTTTTAATGTTTTTCTTTCATTAAAATTCATTATATAAAAAATAAATTGCATCCCAATAAAATAATTAAATAAATACCTAACATGTTAAGATAATATAGATTTTTTTTATCACATTAACTTTTTCAAATTATAATATTTTTGATATTTTTATTATTATTTATATTATTCTTCCATTAGTAAAATAATTAATTTTTTACCATTGTTTTTGAATTTGAGGTAAATGTTTCCTCATTGAAAATTAATGATAAATAAAAATGATGAAGATAGAAATATAATATTTCTTACATGAATTGATAACAAAATATATCATCTTTTTTTACCATGTTATAAATAATAACATTTTCTAAAAAAAATTGTGTGGAAATTTTTAGTTTTCTATAGGTAAAATATTAATGAGGAGAAAACATGAAAATGATGAAAAAAAAGAAATATAACTGAATATTGATTGATTTTGGATGAAATATATTTATCAAATAAAACATATATAGTAGTTACGATAATTTTCTATTATTTTTCTGTAACTTTACTGACATGTTATAACATTTAATTAGGAAATAAATAATTCCAAGGTTTCTATTCAAATTTTAAAAATAAAAAATGGAATTTTCTTGAAAATAAAAACCCCATGATTAAAAAAATGAATCCATTTTAAAAAATTTAAATCATGTAAGTTCTATGATAGAAATAATGAATAAACTAAAAACCATGATGTTATTTTTTTTTTAAATTTATATTCTATGTGTAATATTTTCTAATAGTAAATTCATGAATCAAATTTAGCTAAAAACCACACTTTGATGATATATAATCAAATTGAACAAATTAAATATTTAAAATTATCCCATTTACAATTCGAGTTTGAAAATAATAAAAAATATAGAATAATTTTCAATTAAACCTAGTATGTTTCACTATTCTTCGATAAATAAATCATTTCAAAAATTTCATAAAAAATGACAGTAAGATATTTTAGACATAATTATTTCAAAAATAAAATCATTTTTATAAAATAAAATTTCAGAATTTTTATGAAATTAATTAATATTTTTTTCTCATAAAAACAATTAGAAAACTTTTCATGAAGTGAACATATTTTGAAGAAGGGTATGAATTAGAAAAATAGAGTTATTATTTTCTATAAATCAATAGATAAATTTGAATTCATTAGGAAATTTAAATATATTTCAAAATATTTTTAATCTTGTTAATGCCTTTCAAATAAATCAAAATGTTATAAGGGTTATATTGATATAATAATATTCCATATTTTATTTAGGATAATTTTTATGTATTCTATAAACATTCAATTATTTCATTTCAATTAAATTGTAATGATATTACATTTACCCCATATTGTAAATTTCATCATTAAAATTTGAAATTCTTCTCAATAAATAAGATTGTCATATTTAAAAAGAAACTTATTGAGAAATGAATCGTAAAAATGGTAAATAAAACATCCTCTTAAAATTAGTGAAAGGTATAATGAAAATAATATCTGAAATAACCCAAAAATATTTTTATAAAAAAGAAATCATTGCTGAAAAGCTAAGATTTAAATATTTAAGAAAACTATAATTTATAAATAATTTTAGGTAGTTATATAAATCAATTATATCATGAATGTTAATGACCCTTAGAATGTCAACAAAAAAAAAATATAAGTCAAATATTTCTGAAAATGATAATCGATTGGTCAGAATTTAATGTAATAGGATACCATTTTTATATCTGGACCATATTCATAGTGTTTAAGAATTACGTTAAGAATATGAAACATAACCTAAAGAAATATAATAACATTAGAAGTGTAATTTATTCCTCTATTCAATTTCCACCCAAATCTTATATTTTTCACTAAATTATGAGTCTTCAAGATGAATTATATATTACTAAAGAACAAAAATCTTTATCTAATTGGAATAATAATCCACAAAAGGATAATAAGATATTACTCTTGTATTTAGAAATTTATAAAAATTGAAATGGTTAAAAAAAAGATAATTAAAAAATGAAGACACTTTCTTACAAATAAATAAAAAAATAATCTCCCAAACATACTGAAGGATTAACTTACCTTAAAATTCATAATAATTATCACTATTAAGATTTTATCCCAAATATTATAATGATTGACTCAAATATTCTTACACAATGAATTTAATATATTTATTCAAATAAAATCAACCACTTATAATGTCTAATACAAAAAAATGATTGTTTCATAATCATATAATATCTAAAAACATTAATAATTCTCATAAAGAAACTATTTGACAATAAATTTATATTAAAACTATATATTATTTAAAAAATATTTTCATCCATATTTCCATAATTAAAATCCATTTTTATAATAAAAATTCCATTTAACATAATATTATAATGTTCAAACAATAGAGAAATTGTTCTTATTAAATAGAATTAATCACTTAATTAAAATTTCATCATATATAGGAAATCACGTAGGATCTTGGTAGTCACTTTCAAATCATACCCCTTCGGTTATGGGTTCAAACCCAACAGCCTTTCTAGATTTTTCTGGTTGTCAAATAAGGTTTGATTTTTACTTTTACTAAAAGTATTTCAACACAATTCCTCTAACACACAACATAATTTTATGAACACCCTCAATAATAATTGCAATCAATAAAAATCATATAAAACAAAAACATATAAACACATTTAATCCTATTCCAAAAAAATGAAAAATATAATTCTTCTTTAGGTAAAATTTTTACATGTTAATCATAAGGGTTACATATAGCTCATACTGCTTCCAAATCACAAAACTTGACTCCTAATGTATTTTTATCGCCTAAACGTCAAATTTATTGTCCAATACATTGAATATATTATCAACATTAAAAAAACATCCCATCATATCTATTTAATACCTATATTAAAAATACACATTTATTCAACCTTATTTATTAACCATGATTTTCCATCATATCCCTCAATACATCCTTACTACAAAGAATATGGATATTGTTTTATGATTCAACAATATGGAAAAAATTAAAATATACAATACATTCTTTTCATATGTCATTTCTCATATAATTATATTAAATTATAAAAAAAATAAGGGATTTGTAAAAATTCATCTATACAGTCCTTCTGATTATCATCAAAAGCATTCCCCAAAAGACATTAATTTTAATAATTACAATACTTCGTACATTAGAAACATTCAATAGATGTGTTGGTTAGAACATTATTCCTCTTCATGGTGATAATTTAGCTTTTCCATTTTCGTTAAAATATGATTTCCTCATTTCCTCATTAACCGAATAAATAATATTTTAAGATTATTTTACTAAATTTTCATGGCTGTTTATTCCATCATTTTTGAAATATAATCATTGAATACATTTTACACTATATGGATTTTATCACATGAACATATATGAATATAAAATTATCTATTTTTTATGAGTATTAAAAATCACCTAGGTTTATGTTGTTAACCATAAAATATTTTATATGTTTTGGAATATCCAATAGAGTTTTCACTATAACTCTAATTCCATTCAAGCCCTCATTAAAAATGCCACAACTTATTCCTTCATACCGATTATCACATTGGTTTCAGTTTGACCCCTCCATTTACTAAATTTCAAATGATTGGTGTTTTTCTATCAATAAAAACATAATAATAATTATTATGAAGAGTATAAACACTAATTTATCCTTATCCATGTAATCTTAATCTCATTCCATTTATATAAATAACCATAATTATGTCTCACATACTATCCTTTGTGGTTATATATGAATTTTATGGTATCTTCAAATGACATCATATCATCAATAGTTATCTAACATCTAATTGGCCGATAACTGTAAGGAAATATCCTTATATTATACATATTTTACGGGGAATACGACTAAAATTAAAATTATTACTGTAGTACCCCTGGTTTGAGGTATGTGGCCTTTTTTTATGAATTTTTTGTGTTTAAAGTTCACGGGATGAGTTTGGAAGAGGTTGGGAGAGTTTTGAATGGTTTTGGATGAGTTTGGAGGCCTTTAAAGGGGTGCATGGTTTGAGAATGGTTAGTGGAAACTGTGCAGATTCTCTAGGAAACCGCGTAGGGGAGACAGTAGGATTCACACGACCTACGCACGGTTTTCCAAACCATGTGAGGAAACCATGTGGACCCTTTCTCCTGAGGTAGTATCACGCGCACGGTTTTCCAAACTGCGCGGCCACATAAAAAAGGGTTACAATTTCAGGGCTCCTCAGGCTTAACCAATTTCACTCCGAACTACCACCCACTCATGTCTCACTTGGGATTTTGTGTTCTCATGGGATGGATGGGCTATCCCACTCGATTTTGAAGCGTTTTGAAGAGGTTTCATGGAGGATTGTAGGTGGTTTCTCCAGGGTAGGTCTCTCCTCATGGTTTCTTTGTGTTTTCCTCTAGATCTACATCCCTATCTTTCATGGTTTCCTATATCTACACTTTTTTATGTAGATATAGGGTTTTGGTTGCATTGTATGATGATTTTAAGGCTTATGGATTCTAGGGAAAGGGATCTAGAGAGGTTTCGGTGGTGCGTTTTCCAGATTTGAGGTGTGGTAGTTCATGGGTCAATTCTTAGGAACCCTAAAAGTAGGTGGATTCTCTCTCGTCTCCACTTTTATAGAGATAGTTGTTGGGGGTTACAATTAATTTGGTTGGATTGAAATTAATTGTGCTTTGATGTGCAATGTTGGTTGAACATCCATTTGGGGATTTTTCGGAAAATTGGTGTTTTATGGTGAAATGCTCTTGTTGTGGATTTTAAAATGGAGATTTTAAAATGGGATGCTATGGGTGATTTGTGAAAATGATTTATGGAAATGGTTTTCAATAAAGAGGTTTTTTTATTGAAACGTGGTTTGGAATGGGAAATGATTTTTAATAAATGGGTGATTTATTGAAGTGGATTTATATGCAATGGAAAATGGTTGATTTCATATTGGTGTGACCTTTGTGGGTTTATGCTTGGTTGGATTGATTGAATTGTTGTTTGGAAGTGGGCGGGAAGTATGACAACAAAAAGGGGATGGATAGTGGTCAGAAGAACCACCATATGAGTAGTGGTCAGGATGTAATGCTAGTTGTGAATGGGTGAACGGGTAGGGAGGAAGTCCCACCATTTTGATTATTTTGGTGTGAATGGGTGAACGGGTTGGGTGGGAGTCCCACTGTTTTGGTTGTTTTCTATGTATTTCTTTGCAAGATGGAAGTTATTGTGCTAACGTGTAAATTATGAGATGGCTTGTGGAATTTTTAGTTGTCCTTCCCTTTGTGGCTTGGTTTGGGTGTGATGGCTTGGTAAGGGCATGTTTGGATTATGAAAATGGTTTCACTCTTATTTTATTTTATATAAATGGTTTTATATAAATGTGATAATAGTTTTATCATAGTGGCATGTGTAGAGAAGTCATTTGTGAAAATCCTACTAAGTATTAGTACTCACCCCCTGCTTTGGCATTTTGGTGTCTTTGCAGATGTTGTGTACCATGATGTGGGAAAAGGTAAGGAATCACATTAATTTAGTGGAGCATTATGACCCCTTGGTGGAGCTTGCAGTTTTGGAGCTTGGCATGGAGCTGTGGTGGTGTCCTTCCTTGTGGTGCTTGGTTTTTTAGTTTCCATAGTGTATTCTGATGTTGTTTGAACATGTCTAGTTGTGTTGGTTTTGAGTTGTGTTGTGGAACAACTTGGTTTCATTTTTGGAAATTCATGGTTGGGTAATTGAATTTACATGCATCATATAGTGGATGTTAGTGTATGGTTGTTTGGTTTTTTAAGGGAAAATCGTTCCCCAACTTGATCTCGAGGCCCTCGGTATTTATTGTCAGCCTTTGGCTCTTGGAAACCTTGCATAAGGCTAATTATCCCTCACCGTATCCTCAATCCATTGAGGTAGGGTTGGGGTGTTACAAGTGGTATCAGTTTGTTCGGTCCTTTGGAGTTGATTCTCAGATTTGGTGTTGAAATTCTTTGGTTTACATTCCTTGAGTCGGGATGGTAGAAAGGCATAGGAATGTCAGAACATGGAATGTATAGAATATAAGGGTGTACCTAACCCTCTTATACTGAAATTCATGTTACCTGGGAGTTTGGTACATAAGTGTTTTGGAGACACTTATAGGCATTGGATATCTCATTGTCGTGGGTATATCCAATGATACGAGCATGGCATGCATGGTATAAATGACTTGCCACTAGGATTCATATTTCATTGGGGCATAATGATCTATGGGCTGAAATGAGAAATGGTTTTTTTGTGAAACTGTAATGTGAATAAATTTGATATTTTGGAAATGGTATGATTTTCAAAATGGTGAAACATGGTAAATGTGACCTTTTGGAAAGCCTTATTGTGAATGTGTTGTGTAATGTGATTTGAAATGGGATTTCATGATGTCTATGGAAGTGATAATCAGGGTTGTTTGTTTTCTGTTTATAGAAATGGCATCGGGTAGGCGTCATAGAGACCAACCAGAGGAGGCTGCTGAGAATGTGGTAGTGCCTAAGACTCAAGAGAACCAGTAGCTGGTGCAAAGTATAGTGCATGCTTTACAAGATGTGGAACGTACAAACAAAGTGGATTAACCAAGGCATGTGGATCATGCTGCTCAGTTTCCAATGTAGAATCCATCAATCTTTAAGGGTGATTCAGAGCCGGAGAGGGTAGAAGAATGGTTGAATAGAATGAACAAGATCTTCGTGTTCTTGGGAACACTGATAGAGTTAAATGTGAAGTTGGCCATGTATATGATATACGATCTTTCCCTTCAGTGATGGGAGTTGGTAGTCCAAGCTGGGACGGACTAGGGTATGATGTGTGAACTCTTTGAGGAATTTTTTAATAAATAATTCTACCCACATACGTTCAAAATTCATTGTATGACTGATTTCTTTAGATTGAAGCAAGAGTTTATTTCTGTGATGGATTATACAGCTATGTTTATGAAGTTAGTGCGGTTTGCACCCGAGGTTCTGGGTAGCACGTCGTTTAAGGCAACAATCATTGAAGCATGGTTAAGGAAAGAAATTCGTTCCAAGAAATCGGTGTTGTGTATAGATGTTTACATAGAAATGGTGAATAGATCATTAGTGGCTGAGCAGGATCTGTTGGGAGTTTTGGGCGGGGGAAGCATGGTTGTACCCAAGGGGAATAGAGGGATCACTAATTCTAGGTTCTAGCAGAATATGGACACATATTCCCAAGGTGGGAATATGGAATACAATCTGACCGCAGGATCGGTAAATCATCCTCCAAATCCCCGGGGCAATCCGGGATGTTTTCAGTGTGGTTCTAAGACCCACTTCAAGCTGGATTGTACGGAACAACCTCAATCATGTCATAATTGTAAGAAGATAGGGCATCTATAGTGTTATTTTTAGAATTTCAATGGTTGGGTGTGCGTGACACTTCTCAGGGATCACAGACATTGTATGCTTCGATGGGATGGGGACAACAACACACCCCTCGTCAGAAGAGTAAAGTGGGTCATGGTGATTCTCGAAATACCACGACGCCTCAGCAAAGCAATAAAAAGAAGATTGTGGCAACAAAAGAATTGTTCGTAGGTGAGCAGGTTGTGGTGGATGATCAGTCGAGACCATCCACGGTGCGAGGTACTATTCTTTTAAATTCTATCTTGATGCAAGTGTTGTTTGATACGGGTGCATCACACTCTTTTATTGCTGCACGTGTGGTTGATTTGCTGGGTTTAAGGGTAGAAATGATGCCCACAATTTTGAAACATCAAACTCTTCTAGGTCGAAGAGAGTATCGAGCCTTCTTGTGTAGAGAATTTTGTATCTTTGTGGGCAAGGTTGAGCTAATGTCAAATTTCTCTATGCTTGAGATGGATGGGTCTGATAAAATTCTGGGAATAGATTGGCTGGTTGTTTTAAGGCCCACATTGACTGTAATGTGAAAATAATGGATTTTATGACACATGATAGCGTTAGACATTTCATTATAGGGGAGAATCATGAAAGGCGGGGTGCAACAGGTTTGTTGGCACTAGCATGGGGTAAGTTATTATATCAGTTGGTGGTTTTGTTGTTGGAATCGGTAGAGTGTGTTGAGAAAACTGTTCTTTCAGTAGTGGTAGATCAGTTCATGGATGTTTCTCGTTAAGAATTCCTTGGGTTACCTTTTGTAAGAGAAGTTTATTTTACGATTGATCTCCTTCTGGGGTCCGGTCCTATATCACTTCAATCTTATTAGATGGCACTAGCTGAATTGCGGGAATTGAATGTCCAGTTAGCAGAGTTAGAAAACAAATGGTTTATCTGGCCTAGCACGTCTCCGTGTGCAGCGCTGATGTTGTTTGTGAAAAAGGCTGATGGAACATTGAGGATTTGTATTGATTAACATAGACTTAACAAAGTTACGATAAAGAATAGATATCCACTTATACGAATTGATGATTTTTTCGATCTGTTGAGGGGAGCCCAGTGGTTCTCTAAGATCTACCTGAGGTCAATATATCATCAATTGCGGGTTAGGAAGGGCGATATTCCTAAAACAGGTTTCAGAAGTAGATATGGCCATTAAGAATATGTGGTTATGCCCTTTGGTCTAACGAATGCACCAGCGGTGTCTATGGAATTGATGAATCAGATATTTCATATATATCTGGATTCATTTGTGGTCATGTTTGTAGACAATATTCTGGTGTATTCAAAGGCAAGGGTGGAGCATGAGCATCACTTGGAGACAGTGCTGGGGATCTTGAGAGATTTGCAGTTGTATTCCAAATTGTCAAAGTGTGACTTTTGGATTTAGGAAGTTCGTTTTCGTGGCCATGGGATTTCTGAAAGAGGTGTTTTAGTGGATCTAGAAAATATAGAGGCCGTTATCTCATGGCAACTGCCAAATAATGTGTTTGAGATACAGTGTATTCTTGGTCTAGCTAGGTATTATTGACATTTTTTTGTGATTTTTTACGTTTGGATTTTCCAATGACAGCTTTGTCATGAAAGGATGCTCCATTCCAGTTGAAAGAGCAGTGTCAGCAATGTTTCAATGAGCTAAAGGTTCAACTTACATCAGAACCAATCATGGTTTTTCCAGAACCAGGAAAAGGGTACATGGTGTATTGTTATGCATCGGGATCAGGGTTGGGCTGAGTTCTCATGAAATGGAATTATGTGGTTGTGTATGGCTCATGGCAGTTGAGGGTGCATGATAAGAACTACACAACTCCTGATTTGGAGTTGGCAACAGTGGTCCTTGATTTGAAATTGTGGCATAATTATCTCTTCGGTGATAAATTTACAGTATATACAGATCATAAGTGCCTGAAACACATTTTCTCACAAACTTATTTGAACTTGAGGAAAAAAAGATGGATGGAATATCCCCAAATGTTCAATTTTGACATAATGTACACATCAGGTAAGGGGAATTCAGTGACGGATGAATTATCTAGAAAATCATATGCTCATGTGGTAAAATAGGAATCAGACCAGTGGCAGTTGATGTCAGTTATAGCCGATAGTGGTTGGAATGTGAGGACCAGGGAGATAGAGTGGTCTTCTATCCGGTTTTGTTGATTCCTAACTTTGTTGTCCTAGTTAGAGAGGCACAGATATCTAATTCTAAGTGTCTGTCCATGGGGACGAGAATCAATGGTAGGGAGACCATTTAGGGTTGGAAAATGAATGGAGATTCAGTTTTGTGTTTTTGGAATCATATGGTTGTACTAGTTTCTTGTCAGGAGGATCTTCTTAGGGCGTATCATCATTCTAGGTGGTCTGTTCATACTGTAATTCAAAAAATGTATAAAGTGTTGAAAGCGCAGTTCTGTTGTGTTTCCATTAAAAGAACAATGGCTTAGTTTGTTATGAGATTCTTGACTTGTCAGTAGGTCAAGGCAGAGAATCAGAGGCCATCAGGGATGTTGCAGTATTTACCAATCCCTATTTTGAAGTGGGAGCAGATGGAGATGGATTTTGTTATAGGTATCCCAAGAACGGTCAGAATGCATGATTCCCTTTGGGTGATAGGGGATCGGCTAACGAAGTCAGCCTATTTCATCCCGATTCATGAATGTCATACGGTGGGGGATCTGTCTAATATATATATTTGAGAGGTGGTAAAGAGGTACGGTGTTCTAGTTTTGATTATATCAGATAGAGATCTGAGGTTTACATCTCATTTCTGGAAATCCTTGCAGCAAGCCCTTGTGATAGAGTTCACAATGTGCACGGTGTATCACCCTCAGACGGATGGTCAATCCGAGAGGATGATACAAACTATGGATGATATGTTGCAATCTTATGTCATGGATTTCGGTGGCTTATGGGAGGATCACTTGTCGTTGGTTGAGTTATAGTACAATAAAAGTTATCAAGAATCCATACAGATGTCTCCATTTGAATCATTGTATGGGTGGCCATGTTGTCCTACACTATGTTGGGCAGAAATGGGTGAGTCATCGATGGTTGGACCAAACATTTCCTAGTAAACGATGGAAAATATCAGGTTGATCACGAAGAGAATAGAGAAGGCTAGGAGTCATCCGAAATCCTAAGCGGATCATCGTCGATGGCCATTGTTGTTCGAGGTGAGTGATCATGTATTATTGAGGATCTCTCCTAGGTTTGGACATTGTCAGTTTGGGAAGCAGGGAATGTTATCTCCATGGTACATGGGACCTTTTGAGATTCTTGAGCGGGTTGGTGAGGTGGCTTATAATTTGGCTTTGCCACCTAGATTCAGTGCGGTGAAAAATGTGTTTCATGTGTCACAATTGAAAAATTAACAGCTGGATTGTGACCATGTGATTCGATGGGATCATGTTGAGAAAGAACCGGATGCTTCATCTGTGCATGTGCCAGTGTGGGTTGTGGATAGGCAAGAGAAAGTCTTGCATGGTAAAAGCATTAGTTTAGTTTATGTTTTGTGGAAACATGGTCAGATTCAAGAGGAGACTTAGGAGCGACATAATGAAATGGTTGAGCAGTGGCCCGAGATCATTCCGTAGAGGGAAGGTTCACTACATTCCGAGGATGGAAAGCCCAATGGTGGGGAGAATTTAGTACCCCCAGATTGAAGTATTTCGCTGTTTTTTATGCATTTTTATGTGTTTAAAGTGCATGGGATGAGCTGGGAAGTGGTTGGGAGAGTTTTGAATGGTTTTGGATGAGTTTGGAGGCCTTTAAATGGGTTCACGGTTTGAGAATGGTTAGTGGAAACCATGTATACTCTCAGGGAAACTTTTTAGGGGAGACAGTAGTCTTTGCACGGCCTATGCACATTTTGTCAAACCGTGTGAGGAAACCATGAAGACCGTTGCTCTTGAGGTAGTAGCATGCCCACAGTTTGCCAAACTGTGCGGCCATATAAATATAGAGTTATAAGTTCCGGGATCCCTCTAGAATAACCTATTTCACTCCAAAATTCCTCCCACTCGTGACTCACTCAGGTTTTTGGGTTCTCAGGGTTTATAGGGGATCTCCCACTCAAATTTAAAGCATTTTAAAGAGGTTTATTGGCAGATTGAAGGTGGTTTCTCAATGGTAATTCTTTCCTCATGGTTTCTTTGTGTTTTCCTCTAGATCTACAACCCTTTCTTTCTTGGGTTTCTAGAAATACACTTGTCGTGTGTAGATCTATGGTTGTGGTTGCCTTGGATGGCGTTTTTATGGCATATGTATGCTAGGGAAATGGATCTAGAGAGGTTTTGGTGGTGCGTTTTCCAGATTTGAGGCGTGATTGTTCGTGGGATGATTTTACAGGAACCCTTAAGGTTGGTGGCTTCTCTCTCGACTCCACTTGGTTAAATCTAGAGGTGTGTAGTTAAAATTAATTTAGATGACTTGAAATTAATTATGTTTTTATGTGCAAAGTTGGTTGAACATAAATTTGGGGATTTTTGGGAAAATGGGGGTTTTATAGTGAAATTCTCTTATTGTGGATTTTAAATTGGAGATTTTAAAATGGGATTATAAGTTGATTTGTGAAAATGATTGATGGAAATTGATTTCAATAAAGAGTTTGTTTTATTGAAACGTGGTTTGGCATGGGAAATGATTTTCAATAAATGGGTGATTTATTGAAGTCGATTGATATGCAGTGGAACATGGTTGATTGCATGTTGTTGTGACCTTGGTGGGTTTATGCTTCGTTGGATTGATTGAAATGTTGTGTGGAAGTTGGTGGGATGTATTAATATAAGAAGTGTATGGATGGTGGTCGGAAGAACCACCATAAGAGTAGTGGTTGAGAAGTACCGCTAGTTGTGAATGGGTGAACGGGTTGGGAGGAATTCCCACCATTTTGATTGTTTTAGTGTGAATGGGTGAACGGGTTTGGCAGAAGTCCCACTATTTTGGTTGTTTGTTGTGCATTGATTTGCAAGATGGAAGTTTTTATACATACGTGTAAATGATATGATGGCTTGTGGCATGTTTGGTTATCTCCCCTTGGTATCTTGGTTAGGGTGTGATGGCTTGGTAAAGGCATGTTTGGATTATGAAAATGGTTTCACATGTTCTTTATTTTATATAAATTGTTTTATATAAATTTCATAACAGTTTTATCCTAGTGGCATGTGTATGGAAGTCATTTGGGGAAATCTTTCTGAGTTTTAGTTCTCACCCTCTGCTTTGGCACAGTGGTGTCATTGCAGATGTTGTGTACTGGGACGTGGGCAAAGGTAAGGCATCACCCTCCTTTATAGGTGCATTGTGACCCCATGGAAGAACATGGAGTTTGGAACATGGCGAGGAGTTGTGGTGGTGTCATGGCTTGTGGTTTTTGGTTGTTTAGTTTCTATAGTATACTCTGATTTTGTGTGGACATGTCTAGTTGAATTGGTTTTGAGTTGTGTTGTGGAACAACTTGGTTGATTTTTTGGGAATCTATGGTTGGGTAATTGAATTTACATGCATCATATAGTGGTTGTTAGTGGATGGTTTGGTTGGTTTTTTTAAGGAAAAAATCATTCCCCAACTTGTTCTTGTGTCCCTCGGCATTTATTGTAAGCCTTTGGCATCTTGGGAATGTCGTTTAAGGCCAAATAGCCCTCACTGCCTCCTCAAGCCAATGAGGTAGGGGCGGGGTGTTACAATTACATTCCAAAAGTTATTTTAGGATTAAAATATTATAGAATTATGTTATAACTCCTTAAAAAATTTCATATAAATTACAATGTGGTAAATTCAACTTTTTATCCATTTTTCCTAACCAAACTGTTATTATATTAAAATTTTCATTTTTCCTGAAATATTTAACAAAATAAGATCCTGACCACATTCTTTTACATAATACTCCATATACCCTAAGACATATATTTTAAAATATTGAATAAGAAGAAAAATCTCAATAAGTGACATAAAAAGAAATATATATTTTAGTCTAGTGAAAACTTGAAACCCATAACAAATTAATAATATATATATATTATATATGTGGATGAATGAATTAATTGGGAGAATATAATCACAAACACATTTCTCTGAAGGAATTTCTTTAAACCCCAATGCAAAAATAGATAATATATGTAGGAATAGGGCATTATTATCGTATCACTCTAACATATTAAGTAACTCTCATGGTTTCACATTGAATTACAATCAAAATTATACTCGTAGTAACCATAATAGTTAAAAAAGAACAATTTCATTTTGATACATTGAATTTCAATTCTAGTATATTCCAATTATCTCATATGTGAAACTAATTTTGGTTAACTTCATCCCTTTAACAAATTCCTTCGAGATAAATAATATCTCTCACAGATCATATATGATATTTCAGGAAGAATCATGAGTTATAATTTGTGTCAAACCATTTAATAAAATTTGGAAGGATTTCCTATTTCTCATATATAAACACCAAGTACCATTTTGTGAATAAAAAATTTAGGATTTTATATTTCATAAAAAAACGTTTAAATTATGTTTTAAACCTGTATGGAAAATACATTCATATATAAAATTATCCATTTCATTAATTTTTTTTAATATAATAATATTGATAAAAAGTGAAAGAAAATACTTATTTGAATAAAACATGAAATCCAGTAAGTGTGTCCAACATTTAAAAAAAAGTTACGATGGGAGGAAAAGTCATTGTTCTTGTATACGATAAAAATACATTCCTTATTTATTTTATAAAGAATTTCATAATGGTCCATAAAAGAATCCATTTGTGTAAAAGATGATGAGATATTAAATATTCAATATTATTCATTTATTTATAAATAAATAAATCCATAATTAAATTTAAAAGTGAAGACATGGAATATAATAAGTTTTAAGGGAAACATTAAAAGAGGATTTATAAAATAATTCCACCTAACTTGCGTAATTATCATCAAATAAATTTTTCATACTCTTGAACTATAAACATATGTTAATTTTTTACTTTCCTAAGAAAATTTGTTAGGTTTATTTTTCAACTTATTTGGCTCATAACCATATTTTAAAAGATTATGGATTCATTTAAGTTTCCATCAGATGTTTTGATGATATTCAGATCAAAATTACAAAATGACTTCGATAGGTTAACTATTGTAAAATTATAAATTATTACATGATATTAAAAAATAATTAATAAATATCTATATGTTTTTATACATGAATAATTCTCTATAAAACTTAAATAAGATTTGGTTATGATTAACCAACTACATTACAATCATGGAGATAGTATGTCATACGTATAGAAGAGTACCATTTCTATTTTTCAACTATCATTATTAAAAGAGGGTATGTTTAATTTTATCTTTATATAATCATAAGTATATCATTAATACCGTATTATTTAATAAAAAATTATTATATGGTTCATCTATGTGATCTAGTGATGAAAAATATATAACATCAATTCATTAAGGTGGTAGTCCACATGTACGCACAAACAAAATTATCCTTGTTCAATGAGTGGAATGATAAGAAATTTAATGATATACTAACATTCACAAATAATAAATATGACATAAATATCATTTATAATATTTATATCAATCACTATAAATATCCATGAGAGTTGAAGATAGAAAATGTATTGCATTGGTTCGTGAGGCGGTAGTCAAAAAACACATGAATGATTGATCTTTTACCATTTGATTGAGGTAGGGGGGAATATAGGTATTAATATTAACATAATAAATTATTTTTATGTGTTATATAAAATTTATCATTATCTCATTATCCATTAATTTGATTTATTTTATGTGTAAGAATAAATTAAATGACTGTTCTCGGCTATGAAGTATACATATTATTCGGACAACATCAGTTTCATTATAAAGTAAGGCAGCTAATGTTGGTATTATACCAAAAAATAATAATTCCCTTAAATTTTGTGGGATGTTTTTATGGTTTTTGGGTAGGTATTTTCTAATACCATAGTTCTTGAGATGTGATGAAATGATAAGAATAGTGGTCTTATAAAATTTGTGATGGAGAGTCGTGGATATTCTTAAAATCGTAAATTAATATGAATTATTTTGGATTTACAAATGGATATAAATTTATATGATTATAATATTAGATTATTATGATTAAAAATAATATCAAAAAATTGAATTTTGATATGTTTGGGCTATTCTTTCTTATATATTTTACTTTCAACCTCCTATTATCCATTTTTACAGTTAACATACCAATATGGGTTTTTACACATTAATGGTTACAATTGTTATTATAAATCGGATAATGGATCATAAATTGAAAATGGGTCATATAGTTAAATATTTGTAAATAAATACTCTGGTTATGGGTTTTTTAGGAATTTTATTTCATTCAATAAAATATCAATATCAGAAAATTTCAATAATTCCAATTATAGAACTATTCATTTATTTTAATGTTATAACATAATGAAAAAATATAATATTATATGTTAATACATCCCTAAATTTATATTTTTACGCTTAAAATATATGATTCAAATAATTTATTTCAAAATTTACATCTTTAAAACTTTTTACTCTCTCTAATTTAATTTATCCATTAATTTTTTAATTATTGTGTTAACGTTTTGTAAGCATTTAACATAGTAATTAAAACTATAAAAAATAAAAATAAATTACCATGATGAATATAAATACAATTATTTTAAATTATTATTTATTTCCAAAGATATATTTTATATATCCCAACATGAAAAATATTATACTTATTAAAAACAATAGTGTGATATCCTTGACATTTCACTACAGAAATATAATAATGGTCATAATCAAATGAAAATGGAAACAAATTTACATAACAAATTCTTGTATTATTATGAAATAATAGAATCATTAAATAAAATTATGAACAGTTTTGTGGTCATTTTCTGGTCCACGTCATTTTATTATTAACTCTAATTACCTTTTATACCCTATATTCGAGTAACAATGATTACTAAATGTACTATTCATATTGACGAAAAATAAAATGGAAAAATTTGAAAAATTATTAACCCTTCAATCCATATAAGCAATATATTTATCATCATTTAGAACATATATTTATAGGAAATTAATTTAATATTAAACAAGTAAAATTAGATTAAAAACATATTTTCAGAAAATACCATTTTTTAGTAAAAAATATTTTTATAAAAAATTAAACTATAAAAATGATTTAAATGACAATTATTGGAATGTATGAAATCAAAAATAATTTTGAAATTTTGAAAAATAATCAAAAATGTTTTTTTCTTCGTAAATAATGGAAAATAAAATACAAATTTCAATAAATTTTCTAATTTATTTACATGTCATTGGAAAAACCTAGTTATTAGAAAAATATCAATGCTTCACCACATTAATATTCTAATATACTGATTGAAAACATGATATAAGTTTTATCAAATAAAATTTCTAAATGTTCATGAAATTAATTTTTGTTATTTTCTCATAGGAATTAATAATTTTTTTGAATAAAACATATTTTTGATGAATAAAATATATTTAATAAATATTTATGGCATATTTTTTAAGAATGAAAATTTTATTTTTACTTTATAGTACATTTATATATATTTCACCATTTAATTAATATTTTTTATAATCTAAAATACAACATGTTGATTACAAGAGTAACATTTAAATAATAATATTTTATTGTTCGTTTAAGCTCACTGTTGCATATTAGGTATTCTATCAAACATAATATTTAGTTTAAAATTTTAGGTTATTATAATCCCTGTAAGTATTTAGATGAATGTGAGACACATTGCATCAAGGAGGTGGTACTATAAAAAACACACCATTCACATTTTCTTCTTAATGAAATGTGAGGAACATTATTTATTTTAATATACATAAATTTTATAGTTTTTGATTATAAAATTTCTTAAATATAGTTAAAAATGAATGAATATTGAAGAACCTATACCTCATATATTGAATTATCTCCAATATAGAAAAAATTAATCCTTTGAGTGATAGTATTTTGATAAGTAAAGAAACATTAATGTGTATAGGAGTGTGTATGATATGGTTTAGTAGATTTATTTACTAAAATAATACTTTTTTGGGATGAGGGGATGTGATGATATGAGTGCCACCATTATATGTGAAAAAAGAGTTGTATTTTTTAAAATTACTTATGTGTTTTAGTAACGGGAAGCCACTATCAAGGAAGGATTCTCCTAAAAAGAAAAATAATGGACTTTATAGGAGATATGTCATTTAAAAACCTCCATAACCGAATTATAAGTATTCTGAAAATATGTGAGGCCATTTAACTATACGAGTAGTCATTTTTTCACTTTTTCACCTTAGTAAAAGGTTTTTACTTATGTAATTTATCATATATGCTTAAAAATAAATGGTCCCATATTATATAATTTGGAACTAATTATTAAAATATTTAAATCTATTTTTTTACAATATTTTTAAAAGTGTTAAAATTTTTATTTTAATATACTAAATTTAGAATATAATAAAAAAAATTATTGGAAAATATTAACTAGAATATAAAATGTAAAATAGGGTTCTAAAAAATAAACCCAAAATTATTTAATTATAAATTCACTTATAAAATACATATTTTTTGTTATAAAAAGGGTTCAAAAATTCCAATCAATTCTTATGTACAAATAATTACATATAAGGAATGTCATTTGTAAAACAAGTAGTTATTCACTATTCAAAAAAAATTAACTATTTTATGGGAAAAAATCATAATTTAATATGACTATGAAAAATATTAAAATGATGTTATTTCTATCAAATTACTTTTCTAAAACTTGAAATTTTGATATTAAAATGAAATCTAAAAGTATAGTCAAACGTGTTTTATATTTTCAAATAGAATATTGAAATGTTATCAAATATTTATACAGATTTCCTATCAATTAAATAAATAATTCATTGGTATTATATTATTCTTATTAAAAATATTTTTTATTCAATATTTAATCATAATATAGTTTGTTTTTTGAAATAAAATACAAATTTTAGAAAAATATATTTTCAAGTAATATACATTTTTTTGAGTTTTTTGGGAATACTAATAGAATCTAAATATTATTAAATGAATTATTTATTTTCATTATACCTATATTTAATCACGTGGATAATCATATAAATTATAAATAATTCCATTACTAGGTATTATTTTTTAAATTTAGTAATGATAATATATATATATTTTAGTAAGGTATAGGGTGTGAAACATAAAAATTACAGTATATTTATAACTGGGGAATGTATAGAAAAAATGTCTAGTAATTAAATATAACACCGTAAAATTAATTATTCGCCCCCAATTTTTATTATATTTTACTAATGGAATAATCAATTGATCCATGATATATTATATATATATATATATATATATATTGAGATATCCATGTCATTGTCTTCGGTAGGACTGGGAAATGTTTTTCAAAAAATATGTTTCCTTAGAGTTCCTAGGGACATACCATTAACATAATCATATTCAAGAACCCAATTTCAGCAAAAATATCAAAATACAAAGGTTACTAAAACATATAAAATAATAAAGGTAAATTAATAAGAAAATTCAATCCTATGATGTATTCCCCAATGGGATATTCATTTTAACCAATGATTCTACCATTTCGACTATGTCATACATGGTTAATCCTAGAATCTTATTTGTTCAACCAAATTTTATTTTAGCAGGGTTATCATGTATTTTTTATCCTAATTCCACAATGTAACAAGGATATTAATCCATCACAGCTATTCATCAACTATATATGATTAACTAAATCATTAACACAAAGGGTATCAAACTCGTTGGGCATTTAGTCATATTTTTCATGCACTACATGATGATTGAGATGAAGCCAACACTATTTTCAGGGATAATACCCATATTCTCATCTATTATAGAGGCCAAATCATATTTTAGTGTTAATAAATAGATTTATTTCATGTTAAACCCATCTAATTATGTCTTTACAAATATTTAAAGATATTATACAATATAGGCTCATATATTGGGTTCCCCTCAAGGATCCGGAGCTATTACAAAAAATGAATGTAAAATAAAATCCCAAATAAATAAATTTAAATTTGATAAAAACAATAGTGACCTGGGATAAACATGACATAAATAATCAATTTATCAAATTATTTAAATAATATATCTCACAGAAAATTACACACTATAAGGTTAATAATGTTTAATGACTTAGAGAATATCAACAAAGGCATGATATTTTACAACACTTACTAAAATTTATCCTAAATAGTGATGTTCAAAATTATTTTCTTAATAAATAACATTATATAATAATATTTATATTTTTTAATTTTTTAACATAATAAAATGGATTATTACAAATTCTTAATTAGGGAGAAACATATGAAAACATTTTATTTCAAAAAAATGAAAGAGAATAAGTAGGTGTAAAACAAATCTTCATAAAAGATAATTATATAATTTATGACAATCAAAAATCATTTCATAGGAACATATTATTGTAGAAATATAATTAATAAAGCATATAAGATATTACATGGCTCAAAAAAATATCAATAATAATTTAATATGTTACCATGACATAAAAAATTTGAAAAATTTTAAAAAAAATCATAATCATGACAGCATTTTATTTCTGGGAAATGAAATCCTTTTTGAAATTTGTTCGTAGATTGGTAAATACCATTTGAATTTGGAATTATTATAGTCACTCAAAACAAAATGTGAGAAAACACATTATTCCCACACATATATGAACAAAATTATTATGTATAGGCCTAAAAATGTGTCCATTCCCACCATGGACACAACTATATACATATACTCATTCATCCCATGATTGACTATATGATATCATATAAGTATAAAAAATTCATTAGAGAGATAAATGGACCCCTCCAATAATATATATATATATATATCTGTTTATTCCACCGAAAATTATTTATGATCACAAATTAATGATCCCTTGGAAAATAATAATGTGTTTCTTATTTATCTAAATAAAAATAATTATCTTTACTTAAATAAACCATTTAATTAAAATAGTTTTCATAAAAGAATGATACCATAAAAAATGATATCATGAATTAAATCATTTGACTTTGAAAACAAGGTCACCCAAAATAATTACATAATAAATGATTATAATGGGTCATAAAAGAACCATAACCCCATTGACTATGAATCGTGTGAAAATGGAAGAAAAAACACTATATATTTTTTCCATAAAAATATGTTTTATAATTGACAAAAAAATAATATCATATCCATACGACATGAGAGAAATTATAAAGATAATGTAAATACATAATAAAAAATTAATTTCGGAAAAATTCAAATAAATATACATGGAGTAGAAATGAACATATATCAAAAATGACTAGTAAAAGGGATGTATAACAAATCATGGTAAAGAAAATATATTTAAATATTTTAAATCAATTTTTTTTAAAATGGAACATAATATAATGGATAAAAAAATCATTTATTGAAAATGAATAAATGGGAAAAAAAGGACTATTTTGGATGAAAATTTAATTTACAATTAAGGAAAGTATAACATTAGTGGGATATAAAAACATTGAAATGTATGAAAATTATATTAAAATTAATAAAAACTAGTCTTTATTAGAAACATTTTTAAACAAAATTATAATCCTAAAGGATGTGTCAATTGATTGGAAACATGATTTAACAAGAATATATGATAGAAATATAACATTACATCATCATTCATTAGAATTAATCAACATTAAAATATATTCTAAAATGATGATACCTTTTTCTCTTTAATAAATATTTGAATTCGATGAAAATGACGAGAGATTACAACCCAAGGAGAAGATTTGAGTAGTGAAACCCCATTACATATTTCCCTCCATAGTCAAATATACTATAAGATCTTATTTAAAATACATAAATGTATTAGGTACTAATTTGATAATCATATTCATACCTAAAACTATTTCTTATATTTATTTATAGTCATTAAAAACATGTAGGTAATTTAATTTTTACATATTTTCCCATATCTAGTATATATAGTTTTGAGCAATTTCTGTAGTTTCATAGGAGAAACATTTGTATTAATTATTAATAATAAAAAATCATTAAAAATTAATTAATGTTTCTATAAGGGATTAATTTTAATTATTTATTAATTTCAAATTTTCTTTTTGGATTACATTAGTTTTTACCCTATAAGATGAAATTTGAAAAGGGTGATTTTTTATTGATTTCTACCCTATAAAAAGGACTATTCTTAATTAATGTGTAAAATATTTATGTATAGATTAAATAATTAATAATTAATATTATTTAAAAATATATATCAATTTATATCAATAATTACCTTCAATCAATCATCCATGGTACAACTTCACAACATCGTTCATGTAGGTTGTTAAACGAACCCCATCATGAACATATAATAGTTACCGAGGAATATGAGGCAATTTACTTTCTATATAATTAAAAGAATAATTATGAGATATCATTTAATGATTAATTTAGGGATTTATTATTATTATAAATGATATCTATGAAATTCATTATATATGGAAATATTTTATATTTTGAATTAATTATTTTTTCCATAATTCCCCTATATTGAACTATTAAAATTATGATAGTTGTTTGTTGATTAAATCATTAATAGAATCTAAAAAGTATCATAAATGTAAAATAATGCCATCATAAACATCATTTTTATCTTTCAAATCAATTCTCATGAAACTATATGTATGGTTGTGATAGAATAAAAATAACAATAGACCATTCCATGGTAGAGATTGTCTACACATATTGAAGGATGATGACTTTATTTTAAGACCCGGAATTTCCATGGAATTTTTTTTCATAAATACATGGGAATTTTACGAGTCTACAAAAACTGACGACATTTGATTCCGAGCCCCGGTGTACCCAGAATCAATTTATGATGTTTTTTTCAGGTACGTTCAGTAAATATACAAACGGGTTTTTATAACATTTGAATCGGTTCTCAGAATTAAAATCCAAGGGCATTGTTGAACTCGTAGCACCATAATTCTCTTAGAAAGACTTTCACCTCAACGGTAGTTGGTTGGAAATTAAAGATATTTTTTGGGTTTTTAATTAATTAAATAAAAATAAGGTTGTGTAAACTTTATTTTTATTAGTTGGTTAAAATCTCCAAGTGGTGGTTGGAGGTGGAGACCGCCACACCTTAACCTCCCATGAGAGTTTATGTTGGTGGGGCCCAATCGAACTCAACATTCCATTTGAGGATTAATTTGGTGGTGACCACCCATGGTTTAACCTCTTGGACTCCCCATTAAGTGGGAAAAACCTCTTGAGCTCCCCACTTAATGGTGTCACCACCCTTCACATTAATTGGGCCAACCAAGTGTTTAGAAATTATTTTTTAATTTCTTACCAATGAAATAATAGATAATATAATCTATTATTTTGATTTTCTATTCACTTTGGTCAATTGAGTGGAGGATTATTGGGAGAAACTCCAAACGAAGAACGCTCCTCCCAATGAGGAACGACCCTTGAAGAATGAAGAATGCTTCATCTGATGACGACATACATCTTCTTCTTTGATCTCCAACTGGAACTAGGGAGGAAGCACCATCCTCGAAGAATGCCAAGAATATCATCCTCGACTTCTTTATCTTATTTTCCAATGAAAATGAATCCGAGTAGGGGTTTATGATTGGTTTATTGTTGCATGTTATTGGTTTTACAACGAGGATTATAATTCAAAGACACATGATATCACGCTAATGTGGAGGGCGCGGGTTGAACAAACATGGCCCAACCCCTCAGCCTTCTTTGTGGAATTTGACACTAAATGTAGAATTATACCGGGATGAGTGAATCTCGTCATCAATTATTGTGGATTAAAGGCGACAACCCAAGGAGAGAGTGACTTCTTCTCGAATGAAAATTGGGCCAGAGGAACTCATCCAGTGAACCGCAAAATGTTCTCCATGGTTGGAAATGATGAACGTCACCATGTGGCGGCGGCGGCGCAACTGTGTCACCAGTGGAATAGCCTACGGCCAACAGACCGCGGAATCACGATGGAATCCAGCCATGAAGGAGACCTTCATCTCAAGTTGTTTACTTGCATAGGATGGCACATCGCAACCACGCCGCGTGGAGGATCGAAGGGGGGGGGCATAGGCCTTGGCTGTGGCGGTGTAGTGGCGGCCGGCGCTAGGCCAGCTATGGGGAAGACCGGCGGCCTGATACACGAGGTGACTATAGGTGGGGTGGTGCAACCATGTCGTGTAGTTGGGGTTGGCTTCTTGGCCAACCAAAAAGAGTGGGACCCCTTCACTTGGTCACGCATGACTCCGACCGGCGCTTCCTGGCGCCGGTTTGATATACCCCAAACGGCTAAGGCCGTTTCGGAATCCATGGGGTTTGACCTCCTTCATGGATATGGCAATGGTAGACCCCATGACCTCCAATCATGCGGGCTAGACCCATCACGGGCCGGGCTTCCCTTGTGGGTCGGGCCAGGTCAGTCCGACTGGGCCGGACCGGACCAAGATCCATTTAACCTATTTCCACTCTTTGGACTGTAACTTGACATATAAGAATCCAATTGAATAACCAATTGCGGAAATGTGAACCTTGGAAGGATAATGTTATTCTGTTATACCACACTAATGGATTGTCAAAATTGTTGTACATCCGGGTTGGAACGAACGTAAATCTAGTCGGGCCCTTGGAACACAAATGCCAATAACTCTCAGACCGGGTGTCTGATTGATGCGTTGTCTGTCGCATTGGATTACTTTTGGAAAGATGGATATTTTGGATACAAATAAATTGGACTTAGTGGAAGTTTATGTATAGACACTTGTATTGAGGAGCGGACCCTCCCATAATCAAGCGTGCTTCATGTGGAATCTCTGTGGTTGGATGCTCTCTGACAACTGTTCCTGGATTCTATCTGGGTTCAACAGCTCTGACTACTGTTCCTGGATCCTGTGTGGGTTTGACAGTTCTGGCCACTATTCCTGTATCCCGTGTGGGTTTGATAGCACTGACGACTATTCATGGATCTTATCTGGGTTCAACAGTTCTGATTTCTGTTCCAGGATCCTATGTGGGTTCGACAGAATAGGTGAATTATAGATTAAATATAATCATCACTATCTCTATGATAAATTTGTATTCCTATGTAAGCTATGTGAGTAACCTTTGTGTTTTACTCAGGATTGATATCAATTACTTGATAAATTAGGTATATGTATGGGCATACTCCTAAGTGGGGTTATCAGTTGATTTCTTACTCTATGGCTTATCCTTGGTGGATTTTTAGAGACCATGAGCATCTTAGGGTCCCTAATGTGTATAATTATACTCACCCCTGCATGGGATATTCTCGCGCCTCGTTGTGTTGGATGCAGATGATGGATAACGCTGAACTAGGCTTAGTGTACTAGGACTGGAAGGTGCTCGGAGGTGGACCTCATGACGAGTTGGTACCCAGAGAAGACTACAGGGCTTGGACTGCTGAGGAGGCTATCTATATGTACCCTTCTGGTAGGATCCATGGTGGAAGGTCCAGGGGCTACTTTTCACCTTTCAGCTATTTTTTCCTTTTTCAGTTGTACTTGTACTTTACAGTTGGTCTTGTATTTCTGGCCCCATTTACTTTTTAGCACTCTCTTGTTATAATGTTTTTCTTATTGTTTTGTATCCAGTTTTGTGCTATGATTGTCTGTGTCTAAATATATAAAAGCAATGCCTTCTCAAATTTAATTAATTTCACCTTTTGTGCTAGTCTCCAGCCCCTGGCCTATGGAAGGCGGGTTTGGGGTAGTCACGGTATGGGCCTCGGGGGATGGGTCATGAAATATTGGTAGCAGAGGAGTCAGATCTACCATAGAACATAGGAATCTTATCTTTCTTTTCTGTGACACAATAGTGTTATGGGTATTGAGTGTGGTTTTCAGTTCAGGGAGTCCAGTTTTGGTGTTGTGGCCGATGTATCTATACACCAGGACCCTAACTTCTGATTTCAGACTCTGTACACGAAAACATTGATTGCATGTCTATTTGGAAGAGTTTTCTTTGAATTAATTGAGTCTTCTCACCAAGTATAACTTTTTGAACATGGTGCACCTATTTCCTTACAGGGTGCCTCCACATAAACAGCTAGTCAGGGATCCAGGATTTGTACGAGATTGTAGCCCACCGAGCGATGAGCCCTCAGTGTAGAGCCCTATTTCAGCGGAGGCATCAGCGGTACCACAACCCATTTGGACACCGAAGCCACCAACCCCAGCAGCAGAGAG
This sequence comes from Viscum album, assembly GCA_963277665.1. Classification (NCBI taxonomy): domain Eukaryota; kingdom Viridiplantae; phylum Streptophyta; class Magnoliopsida; order Santalales; family Viscaceae; genus Viscum; species Viscum album. The sequence continues at coordinate 1,001,871,634 of OY728119.1, read as the reverse complement.
TACACGCCACCTGAGCACATTGCACAAGTTCCAGCGCCCGAGGCTGCCCAGGATTAGGGGTGAGTCGGACCCACAGGGAGATGAGTAGTGGTTGGAGACTGTTGTGAGAGTTTTTAGACTAGTAGATACACCAGCAGACCTTATGGTGATCCTTTCCACGAGTTTCCATCTGGAAGAAGCATGCATGTGGTGGAGCCTGATGCTTCATGTGCATGACGGGGAGACACTACTCTTGGTAGACTTCGAGAGCCAGTTTCGGAAGGAGTTTGTCCCAGCCACCCATCATGCAGTGCGGATTCAAGAGATACTGCATCAACAGCAGGGTATCATTACGTTGGAACAATACTCAGTGAGGTTCAATGACATCTCATGCTACTCCACAGATATGGTACAAGACCCATTCTTTAGGACCCGGACCTTTGAGCAGGGGCTCAGGTGAGAGATCAGGGATTCGATGATCTCCCTCAGCATCCCAACGCAAGAAGGGCTATTGGAGCAAGCCCTCTTAGTGGAGAGTTTCCCTATAGAGAAGACACCAGTAGTGAGACTCACCACCAGGCACCATGTCACGAAGGCATCTGCAGCTGGTAGCAGACATAGGTTACAGAGGTCCAAGCGGACTATACCATCTGGTAGACGGCTTCAGGACATGAGTTCAGTTGTTCAAGGAACACGAGATAGAGTCATTCATTCGAGGAATGGGTAGTGTTTCACATGCATCGAGTAGGGTCACATGGCTCATGACTTTCCGACCCATCGTTCGGATGATCAGAAAATAGTTTAGAGACCTTCTAGGAAGAGGCAGAGGATTGATTGAGGCTATCCGTAGAGAGTAGGTGGACATGGCAGAAGAGCTGTTCGTTCAGCTGGTGGGGGGGGGAATGTAACGAAGTATTACTACCACCACCCCCAAGAGGTCCACCCAGATTGCAGGGAGCCGATGGACATGGGAGAGCTCATCTCCAAGCAGTTGTTTGTTATGATCATGGTTCTCTGAAGATGATTCGAGGTATGGTTTGTGTCTACTCCATCTTATCTATAGTTCTTAGAGACATAGGTTCTAGTCATTCTTTCATTGCCACTGCCCCCATTCGAAGCTCAGTGATTCTATCAGAGCTGTTGGACCGATCCATACGGCTAGAGACTCCAATGGGAGCAGACTCAACAATCATGCACTGGTGCCGGCAGTGTGAGCCAAATTTAGGAGGTGAGAGTATCAGTTGTGATCTTCTCATAGCGTCATCGAGGAATAATGACTTCTTCTTGGGTATAGACTGGTAATCTATAGGTCATTCTCATATTGACTGTATTAGGCGCAATGTGCGGTGTGTCTACCCTGATGGGACCAGGTTCACCTTCATCGGTGAGAAAAGATCCTTTATAGTGCATGGAGAACTTACTCGGATGAGGGAGCAGCCGATCACTCATCAGTCGTCCTACCTCACCCTTGTATGAGTTGATGTGTAGAGTCTGAGCTATCCTGTAGTGGTGGACCAGTACATGGATATTTTCCCTAATTACATCCTAGGTCTACCTACTTGTAGATAGGAGGACTTCTACATTGACCTGTACCCCGAGACGACACTGATATCTACAGTAGCATATCAGATGGCTCCCACTGATCTTCGTGAGTTGCGGGTATAGCTGGAGGACTTGTAGGGGAAGGGATTCATCATGCCTAGTGCTTCTCCCTAGGTGGCCCTGATTCTATTTTCCATGAATGAGGATGGAAGAATAAGGATTTGTGTCAACTACCTTCACATGAACCTGGTGACCGTGAAGAAAAAGTACCCACTCTAGAGGATTGACGACCTCTTAGATCATCTCAAGGGATCATGGTGGTTCTCGAAGATATACCTCAAATCCGGCTATCACCAGCTCAGAGTTCGAGATGTGGATGTGTAGAAGACAACATTCAGATGTCTCTACAGCCACTATGAGTTCTTGGTTATGCCTTTCAATTCTCAAGAAATGTTTATGGGACTCATGAATAGTATTTTTCATCCATAGCTAGATCTCTTTGCCATAGTCTTCATCGTGGAAATTCTGATCTACTCGACTACTGGGGAGGAGCATGCCTACCATTTGCAGGTATTACTGGACACACTCCGAGAGCACCATCATTATGGTAATCTCTCGAAATGAATGTTTTGGATCAGAGAGGATGAATTCTTAGGATACGTCATCTCAGAGACTGGTGTTGTAGTAGATCCAGCAAAGCTTGAGGTGGTACTTTCTTGGTAGCCACCTAGGAGTGTGATGGAGGTACGGAGATTCCTGGGTTTGGCTGGATACAACTGGAGGTTCGTTCCTGACTACCCCAGAGATGTAGTACCACTATTAGCCTTGATAATGAATGGGAAACCCTTTGTGTGGTCAGAGAGATATGAGCAGAGAATTCATGATCTAAGGCAAAGGCTGATTAGTGACCCCATCTTGAGGCTTCCAGAAGAAGGAATAGGGTACGTAGTCTACTACGACGCATCAGGGACCGAACTCTGGTGTGTCATGATGTAGGAGTGAGTAGTGATCACGTATAGTTCTCGGTAGCTGATACAAAATGAGAAGAACTAATCTACCCATTACCTGGAGTTATCAGGAGCGGTCTTCGCCTTGAAGATGTGGCGACAATATCTGATGGGAGATCATTTTACCATTTACTCCGATCACAAGATTTTCAGGTATATCTTCTATAGGAAGGACCTGAACCTGAGATAGCGACATTGGTTTGATTTATTCCATGATTATGACTTTTTGATAATCTATAATCCTAGGATGGGTAACGTTGTTGCAGATGCACTCAGCAAGAGATCTGGTTTACAGATGATAGGAGAGGTGACAGAGAAGCTGGCTGTTTTACAGATTTCATTTGTGGACTGAGATGGAGTAGCCTTTCATCAGTCTCTTACAGTCACTCCTTCACTTTCTATGTGAGTCAGGGAGGCACAGTGTGGAGACGCTAACTGGTAGACCTGGCATGCACAGATATCAACAAGGAAGGCACATAATTTATTTTCTAAAGGTTGGGATCATGAAATCCTCTTTAGATGACGTACTATGATTCCAGTGTCACTTCCGGAGTAAGTGTTGAGGGAGTTTTACACTTTTCCTCCCACGGTAAAACTAGGACAGGTGAAGATGTACCAGGATCTCAGATGACCACAAAGGTGTCCAGGTATAAAGAAGGTAGTAGCTGAGTTTGTCTCTCGATGCCTCACTTGTCAGCAAGTGAAGGTAGAGCATCAGGTACCAATAGACTTGGTTGAGGCTTTAGAGGTCCCTGAGTGTAAGTGTGGTGGGATATCCATGGAGTTCATGATAGAACTTCCACGTACATCCAGGGGTCACGACTCAATTTGGGTGATCATCGACCGACTCACTAAGACGCCCCACTTCCTACGGATCAGAAGGTAGGGTTTGTAGAGTGCTTCAGATGCCTCTAAGTTCAAGAGATTGTGCGGCTACATGGAGTACCTTCTTCTATTTTCTCCGATCATGAAGCAAAGTTTACTTCCCGACTATGGAAGGGGTTGCAGGAGGATTTTAGGATGTAGCTTCATCTGAGCACCGCCTTCCATCCTCAGATGGATGGTCAGAATGAGTGGACCATTCCGACCCTCGAGGACATGCTTCGTGCATGTGTCCTTGACTTTGGTCACAGCTGGGAGCACCACTTACATTTGGTGGCACTTTCATACAAAAACAGCTATCACATCACCATCGGTATGACACCTTATGAGGCGATATACGGGAGACCATACAGATCACCCTTGTGCTGGAATGACCCTAGAGAGTCAACACTAGTGGGACCAGAGATGGTTCAAGCTATCACGAAGAAGGTGCAGATCATCCAAGAGCGGATGATGACTGTACAGAGCAGATATAAGTCATATGATGATAGAAGATGGATACCTCTAGAGTTCGAGGATGGAGACCATGTCTTTCTACGGGTCCCACCTCAACAACAATTATGGAGAGTTGGCCGAGACAACAAATTATCACCGTGTTTCATCAGACCTTTTCAGGTCCTCAGCAGAGTTGGCAAAGTGGCATACCGCTTAGCTCTTCCACTTCAGTTGCACAGGGTGCAAAACGTCTTCCACATATCCCAGCTGAGGAGATATGTTCCCAACCCTTCTCATATCATTGACTATGTTGATCTGGATTTAAATGATGGGGAAACATTTATGGAGGTTTCAGTGGAGATTGAGGATCAATAGGAGTAGGTCCTTCATAGATTGTCGATACATCCGGTGCATGTTTGTTGGCAGCACAGGAACCACCAGGAGAGCACATGGGAGAAGGAGGCTCAAATGCGTGCTCAGAATCCCCACTTGTTACCTTAGTTCTAGTTATAGATTATATGTACTTAAATTCTATTGGTGGGGAGAATTTAAAGACCCATAATTTCCATGGAATTTTTTTCCTTAAATACATCGATATTTTTCAACTCCGTGAAAACTAACAGCGCGTGATTCTGAGGCCCAGTGTGCCCAAAATCAATTTATGAAGTTTTGTTTAGGTTAAATCAGTAAAAGTACAAAAACGTTTTTATAACTTCTAAACCGATGCTCAGAATTGAAATCCAAGGGCACCGTTGAACTTGCAGTGTCGGTATTTACTTAAGAAGTCATCCACCTCAACGGTAGTTGGTCGGAAATAAAAGATAGTTTTTGTGTTTTTAATGAATTATATAAAAATAAGGCTGGGTAAACATAATTTTTATTATTTGGTTAAAACCTCCATGTGGAGGTTGGAGGTGGGGACCGCCACACCATAACCTCCCATGAGAGGTTATGGTGGTGGGGCCCACCCGAACTCAACCTCCCATGTGAGGATTAATTTGGTGGGGACCACCCATGGTTATAACCACTTGGAATCCCCATTATGAGGGGAGAAACCTCTTGAGCTACCCACTTAATTCTGCCTCCACCCTTCATATAAATTGTGCCAACCATGTGTTTCGGAATTATTTTTAAATTTCATGCCAAAGAAATAATAGATAATATAATCTATAATTTGGAACGTATATTAACAATGGTGATTTGAGTGGAGGATTATTTGGATAAGCTCCCACAGAAGAATGCTCCTCACAATGAAGAACGACCATCGATGAACGAAGAATGCTTCATCTGCTGATGACAGACATCTTCTTCTTTAATCTCCAACCGGAACAGGGGAGGAAGCACCGTCCTTGAATAATGTCGAGGACGTCTTCCTTGAGTTCTTCATCATCTTTTTTTAATGAAAACGAATCTGAGGTAGGGGATCATGTTTGGTTAATTTTTGCATGTTCTTTGTTTTCCATTTAGGATTATAATTCGAAGCCGCATGATATTACCCTAACACATAGGGTTCTGTCTGAACAAACATGACCTGACCCCTCCGCCATCTTTGAAGAATTTTTTGCTAAATGCGGCATGAGACCGGGATGAAAGAATATCTTCAAAAATGATTGTAGATAAAATGAAACGACCTGAGGATAGTTATACTTCTTCTGGAATGAGAATTGGGCCACCGCAACTCATTCGGTGAACCACATAAAGTTCGTCATGGTTGGAACTGATGAGCGTCAACACGTGACAGCGGCGGTGCAACTGTGCCACCAAAGGAATAGCTCGCAACCTACAGACCATGGGAGCACAGAGGCAGTCGAAGGCTCGAGTTGCTGGCTTGCAGAGGAAGGTGCGGTACAACCGCACCATGTGGTGGATCGAAGGGAAGCTGCAACCCTTGGTCGTGATGGTGTTGCGGTGGTCGGTGCAAGCCCGTCTGTGAGGAACACTAGTGGACTGAACCACCTGGTCGCTAGAGCTGGCGTGGTGCAAACATGCCGCATGGGTGGTCTGGCTGCTTGGCCAGCCGGTAGGAGTGGGACCCCTTTTCTGGGTCCCTCTTGACTCGGACTGGCGCCACCTGGTGCCTGTTTGAGCTCCCCCGAACGGCTAAATTCGTTCGGGAATCCAAGGGGTGAGACCTCCCCCAAGGACACGGCTAGGGCAGACCCCATGGAAGCCAGCCATGTGGGCTAGGCCAGCCCCGTAGGCCGGGCTGTCCCTACAGACTGTGGAAGACCAGAAAACTGGGTCGGACACCAGTACAGACCCGGGTCGGGATGGGCCGGTCTTACCGGTCCAGATGGACCCGAACCCGTTTGTCCTATTTCCACTCTTTTGCCCATAAATTGAGCTACGTGCATCTGATTGACAAACCTTCTAGGGTGAACAAAACCTTGAAAGGTTTTGGTTATTTTGGTATACCCCACAAAATATTTGGACACAGTTGGGGTATGCCCGGGTTGGAACGAACATAAATCCAATTGGGCTCTCGGAATAAAAATTCCAATAACGCTCAGACCCAGAGTCCAATTAGCGCACTGTCTGTCGCATTGGACTAATTTTGTCAATAAGGATCTTTTGGATACTTAAAAATGGGACTTTGTGGTAGTTGATGTATAGAAACTTCGCTTGATGAGTAGACCCTCCCGGAATCAAGTGTGCTTCGTGTGGAATATAAATGGTTTGGTGCTCTCTGATGACATTTCCTGGATCATGTATGGGTTCGAATGCTCGAACTACTTCTCACGGGTCATGTGTGGGTTTGACAATTCTGGCCGTTGTTCCTGGATCTTGTGTGGGTTCGACATCTCTGACTACTTTTCCTGAATCCTGTATGGGTTTGACAGTTCTGGCCACTGTTCCTGGATCAGGTGTGGGTTCCACACCACTGAAGACTATTCCTGGATCCTATGTGGGATCGATAGTTCTGATTTCTTTTCCTGGATCCAATGTGGGTTCGAAAAAATAGATGATTTAGTGATTACATCTAATCATCACTAATTGTCTACAAAAGTTGTATACCTATGTGAGATGAGTCATTAACCCTCGTGTTTTCCTCATGATCGAAATGGATTAATTTATAACTTAGGTATATGTATGGCAATATACCTTAGTGGGGTTATCCGTTGATTTCATACTTTTTGTTTTATCTTTTGGGGATTTTGATAGACCATGAGGGTCTCGGGGTCCCTACTGAGTATCGTTACACTCACCTCTACATGGACTATGCTCGTACCTTGTTGCATTTGATGTAGACAATGGACAACACTGATCGAGGATGAGTTTAATTAGACTGGATGGTGCCCGAAGGTGTACCTCACAACGAGTCAGTATCTAGAAGATACTGACAGAGGTGGAGTGTTGAGGAGGCTGTCTGTTACTACCCTTTAAGTAAGATCTGTGGTGGATGATCCAGGAGCTTCTTTTTACCTTTCAGCTACTTTGTCCTTTTTCTGTTGTACTTGTACTTTATAGTAGGGATTTTATTTTCAGCCCCATTTACTTTTTAGAACTCTCTTGTTATATAGTTTTTCTTAGTGTTTTGTATCCATCTGTGTGCTCTGATTATGTGTGTTTGCATATTTAAAGGCAATGCCTTCCCAGATTTAGGGAATTTCGCCTTTGGAGATAGTTGCCATCCCCTAGCCTATAGAAGTCGGGCTTAGGGTAATCTCGGCACGGTACCCAGGGTATGAGACATGGAATTTATTTTCCATAGAATATATGAATTTATTATTAGTTTTTTCCTTAAATAATAATAATTAGGTCATAAGTGTCATTATTATATATTTAATTACCTATTAATACCATCCTTATAATTTGGCAGTGTAAAAAAACATGTTTGATTGTGGTGGTAGCAGTCCCCACAACACATAGTTCTCGTTTTCATTTTTATCAATATACATGATAGTGGTTAATGAATTTAAAATAAATATAATAATATAACATTATAATAAATGTAGTTTTTTATCATTTTAAAATGGTAAAACAGTACATTTTTAAATGAAAAATTACCATAATGATATAGAAAAATGAGAGATAGGTTAAGAACTCATACAACTCTTATAGAATTATATCCCTTGTAAAGAGGGATAAGCCACTTTTTGTTGGTCTTGTGAGTAGACCCTAAACTAAATATGGTTTAAGTATATATTTAATGGAGGATTAGGAAGATGTTGTGATAAAATATATTTGTGAAGTGAAGTGGGGATTACTGTCCCCCATTTAAAATTGGAAAGGAGTGCTATTATTATAGATATTACTAGAATTTTATTAATGGATAGTTAGTCTCAAGGAATTTATCACCATAAATTAGATATAATTGAGTGGAGGAGAAGTAAGGTTAAGGAGGACCCCCAAATCTCAATTATGAACATGTTATTCAATTTGATGTTAAGGTTACTCATTTTTTAATTTCCTTTTTCAAAATGATAACTATTTATTATCTTTGTATTTTCTCATTTATGAACAAATGAAATGGTAGATATTATATTATTTTGTTTTAATTATTCCGAATATAAAATTCATTATTTATTTAAATTTTTATATTTTAAAAAATTAATTTTAAAAATACAAATTGGATGACTTATAGAAACAATTTTTTAAATATAAAATATTTTCTAAATAAATATATGATATAAAATTAAAATGAAATTTTTTTTAAATTATAAATTAACCTATATAATAAAATTTTAATATCACAATAACATTTCATTAATTTAAAATAAATACTTAAATACTTATAATTTCATAATAGTATTCTTATTTGAAAATGGTATTTTATCCCATTCAAGAAATACATTCTTCATATAAAAATAGCATAAAAATATCATAAGGTAATATAATAACGTTATAAATGAAATTAATTTATCAAAAGAAATTTTTGTTAATGTGAGAAAAAAATATTTTTATAAAATCAAAAAAAATGAATACAGTTCATATTTAAATGTAACTTTTAAAAATGATAACTATTTTTTATTCTTATATTCTATTAGTTATTAAATAATTTATTGGTAATATATTTTTCTTTTTAAAATATGTTTTATGATTATTTAGTCATAATTTTCATTTTTTTTAAATTAAACACTATGTATTGGAATATATATTTTTATGTAAAAGATGATTTTCAAAGTAATTTTAGTTATACTAATTGTTTTCATATGAATTAAAAGTATATTTTATTTCCATTTTACATATGATTCATAGTGTTACACATTTTCAGAACCACTAATTTAAGGGAAATGTTTTATTAGTTAGAATTAATATTTAACATATATGGTGATTTTCCACTTTACATTTGTGTAGTATATGAAATAAATAACTATATATATTTTTGATTTTAGGATTATATACATTGTAATCATGGGTCATTTCATAAATTGTTATTGAAATTCATTTAATATTATTTTCAAAAATTACATTATTTTTTGAGTAATCAATGGATTTAAGTTAAAAAAATAAATGGAAAGGTAATGAAGTGGAAGATAAATAGTGAAAATTAAAAATGAATAGTTTGATAGTGGAGTATGACATTATGTCATGAATAAACCCCTATACCTCTATAGATACACAATTTTTGGCTTGTTAGACTTTTAAAAAATTTATATAAATTTTCAGAGCTAGGTGATGAGACAACATGAGATTTCATGGTGTGGTGTGATCGAAATTAATTTTATAAATATATTAAATAAATTTTATAGTGAGCACACATAGTTTATTAAATAAATAAGGATAATACTTAAATGAATTCTCGGATCAGAAATATCGGTCCAAGGTTAAGTCTACAACATCGTGTTTACCTTAGGTGCAACATATAATGGGTCAGGGTGGGGTGTTTAGACTCCTCACTCATTGGTATTAAATTCAGATAAATAAATTACTAATAAATTCATTAATTCATTTTTCTCAATGTAGGGAGATGTTCTAAAAGATTAGTGTTAGCCTAATTTATCTATAGATAGCCATATAAACCCTAGAAAATCCATATCTATTCCTCCCTCGTACTTTGGGGAATCTTTTCAAATGATGAGGAAATGCCAAATCAGATCAGATCAGGATACAACAAATGCAAGGACATCTCCTGATCATTGTAAGACTCAATATTTATCCTAGATGATACATAATTGATAAGGGACTCATTAGTTTGTGTTTCTAAACCATTTTGATAAAAAATGATGAGTGGATCAACCCATTCTATTGATCTATGTAAATTGAATCTTTTGCATGCACCTAGAGTACCAATTAATTTGACTATCATAAATTTTATTAAACTTAGATTTCACAATCTTTATTTTTAGAAAATATTTCACGGAAAAAATATTTAAACCTTTTTCATATTGATTTTTTCACTTGTTTCATCATATTCGTCACTGGTCAGCCCAAAACTCCAGATTCGACAATTTTTGGGTGATACTAAGCACAATTAGACACACAGATTTGGTTTCCTAAATTAGAAGTTGATTGAAAATTTAGGATCATATTGGCAGTGTAAATGAGTTTATGATGACCGATTTCTAAATAATTGAAGAGAGAAGATCCTAGTAAGTATGGGTTGAATGAAAAAACACCAAAACCAAATTGGTGGCTATTTTTTGGAGAACGATGGAAAAAATTCTAAATTTGGACTTGATCTAATGTTTTATGGTTTTTTTGAAGTTAAAATCAAAGAGTGTGGATATATTTGAGGTGTAGAAATTGGATATGATGATTATGGAAAAAAACATGAATAGAGGAAATGAGTGGGGGAGAACACATGTCATGTAGCTCCCTCAGTAGTGATGATTATGGTATCTAAAAACATAAGGATGACAAGATGTGTACTCATGTTACCCAATGTGTAACCCTTACACATATGGTAACCCATGTGATGGATCACATCGAAGGGAAACCATGTGGAATTACACAGCTAAACACATATCCATGTACGTGATTACATAGAGCCATGGTCTGCTTTACAGAGACGGCCAATAGAACAATGCATGTTCGCTAGGTACATTCGGCATGAAATGTAGTCCACCAACATGACATGTACTCTACAAAGTTGGGAGCCCTGTGATGCCTAGGAACACATCCAGGTTGTGGAGCGAGACCACACATTCTGCGGCTCCCTTCACATGCCACGTACCTGGAGTTCCTTTTTGATGAATCCTCATTGATATGTATCTCCACTATTTGAACACTAATTTTATCCGATGAGTAGATTATCCCTAGAATATATCCATGTTAAAACCCAATGGTTCCCTCTACAATAGATATAGTGATGTGAAGTGAAATTTTCCAGATATGGTACTTCATACAGAAATGCCTGATGAAAGCAGTGATCATGGTGGATCACCATAACCTTACTTTGTCGACCCTCCATCATAGTTAGATAGATTAATTCCAGAAGGATACATAATTGACCCTCTATAATAGCATGGTTGGGGCCTCACTAAAACATAATGAGTGAATCCTCTATTATATATGGGCATTGGAATCATCAATGGATACCGATTTGACCATGCAATATAACAAGACAATGGAATCCTCGTTAGATACCGATTAAACCCTACAACATATATAGGTAGTGGATTCTAGGAAGGATAATTAGTCAACCATTTAATATAGTTGGATATTGGTATCCTTGATAGATATAGAGTTGACCCTCCAGTATAGATGTGTTTTTGAATCCTACGACATTCTATTTTGACCCTCCAACATAGCGAGGAAATGAAGGCATCGATGAACATTTACTTAACCCTTTAACATTGGTGGGTAGTTAATGGATATTGATTTGACCATATAAAACATCTAGGAAGTTGAATCCTTAACTGGTATCGAGTTGAGCAACTAGCATTTTCATGTAGGGGAATACTCAATGTCTTACAGAGTAGAACCCCCTGACATACTTGGGTGTGGGTCCTCTACATGGAGTCTGTGGCCCCTCGACTATGCAACAAAGTGATGAGGCATATTTATATGTTTATGGTAACTTTTCAGAAGATGCACGAGATGCTAGGAATCACAATAGACTTTTGGAAATGTTGGATACTATTCTTCTTCAGCTGATCTGTGAGATAAAGATCCCCTCACTCTCCATTTTGAGATTCTTTTGACATATCATATATACATATCGATTTTTATAGACACTCTGTATTTGGAGACTTGAAATATAGGAGATGAAAAAATTCATGCGGCATTCCATGATGATTCCATTATTATTTCATAATGCTTGGTAGAGTATACTCTCCTATAATAGGTGGAGAAGAATCAAAGGGTAGTTCATCACCTCACTATGTTTCCCCCTTATGTTAGGACGAGATTACATTCACACATGGTTTAGGTTGAGCAGTTATTTTTGACTATATGTTAAATAAACTATCATTATTATCCACTTTTATCTCTTACTTATCACCCTTCAACATTCTAGGTTCCCTTTTAGGTATGTATATACTCACTGCAACATGGGAATTTATCAACTATGTCATTTTTTATGTTGACAATGGATATTTAGATCCTGAATACAAATGAGTTTAAGGTTACTGGGTACATGGAGTGCATATGGTGGTCATATATTGGGATTCATGAGATTGGATCTCTCAACTATTTAAATATCTGTTTTTCTCTATTTGGGATATATTTTTGGTTGGGAGTGTATTTTTACCATTTAATTTTATGTTAACACTACCAAATGTTTGTTCTATGTAGAGGTTCATGCTTTTATAGTTTACTTTATTGTATTATTGAATATTTTACTCATTAACTCATCACTTTTTCATTGAGAGGTCATTTTTTTGACATATAGACACATAGAAAAATGCTTCACCTAATTAGTTATAACTTTGGTGGTATTCTGAAGCACCTATACTACAGAGACGGTCTTAGGATAGTAGCATATCGAGCCCTGACTTTGGTCAATTCGTAATATATTTGTATCAGAGGTGGTTGAATCCATGGGAAGTAGTTTGGACTAGTCCCCTTACAAAGATGTGGTTGGGTATGGAAACTATCTAGAAGTGTCTCGAGTGTGGATCACATTATAGGTAATGTCGTGATGGTGTAGAGGATGACATATCCATTTTTCAGGAACTCAACTACCTACTTGTAAAATAAGTATGATGAGGTTTTTGTTGCTTGTTTTAATGGTAAATGGATTATATATGGTTGATTCAATGAACAAACTTCTTGAGTGAGTTCTCAATTGTTGATTATTTACATATATTTTTCATCTAATTGTGGTCCGTATTTATAAATATCATGATGCTTATTCTATGATATCTAGTCGGGACACCAGATTTTATTATTGAGGAAAACATAATGAGAGTTGAGGCCTTAGATCGGGGTTTACCACATTATCCCCTTCCTCCAAGTGGGAAGGTAGTAGAACCACTACATGTCAATCATCATATAGTTATAGAAGGGATGGATGAGGATGTGTGCAAGATTACTGTGATCCGTGAGTTTTAGTGCTATACGCTACAAAGGATTCGCTGCAATCTAGATTCATTGGTCGTAGAGGATTGGATGGACTCAGTAGTACATATCTTCATGCTTGTTTGGAACACAGAGGATTAGGAGTTTTCACTAACAACTAGCCCTTTTAATGGAGTAGCTGGTAATTAGTGAATCCTTGATACACAAATGCAATATCATTCGAAACTCCTATGGATCTACCCCAAATAGATATTCCATGAGGAGTACTATTAATCTTGCTTGTGCTTAGTTCAGATTCAATCAATTTTATAACTATATCAAGGAGGGATGATGGTGGCTAGGCATGCAGTGAGGTTCATAGTCCTTACCTGGCAGTCCCGTGACATGATCCATGATAGATAATTTTGATCATTATTGTTTGAGTAGGCACACTGTAGAAAGATCCATGAAAACAGAGTACCCCTGTGCATCCCTAACTATGTAGGGGAACTAGAGATGGAACTGGTGAATGATAACATTATTTCAGAGGGATTCTAGGCAGCTAGAGCTGGCAGTGGACATCACAGAGATGACTTATCTATAGTAGCTAGTAGACATCAGTATGTGGGATCTCGACATGAGAAGCCCTTTCAAGAGCGGGATTAGGTATGATTTTATCCAGTTAAGAGAAGACACAGAGGACAAGAGATTTCGTAGATGGGTGGTGATTTTCTTGTGACATGTGTTGTCCCATAGTGAATGATTGAATGACTGCATGTTCGGAGATGGATAAGAACATATCTAATGGATCACCATGATAAAGGATGCATTGTGATAATAGATCACATAGAAAATGATAGTTTGGTCCATAGAGAGGAGGAGATAGTAGATGAGTGGGAAATGTACTGTGTGTTGGATGCCTATATAAGATCCATCCACCACAACCACTAGGCAGACCACACCAGGATCAAGGATCTAGTTTCTAGGGTCGCTGATAACTACAATCTTTGGATTTTTATGATCCTGTAAAGCATGAGATGGTTAGAGTTATGATTTATATTTTTTATACATTTTCATTAGTATTTTTAGACACACACACTAATAATTAATTTATCTATATACTCTTTGTGTGAGATCTAGAGCTCCTAGATGAGGTCATATCCTAATATCTTCATCATGATGTTCCTACAAAAAATAGTTCATATGTACCATTGATCTTCTGGTACTTTGAGCTATCACATGGTGGAGGTATGATCATGTCGTAATTTATGGTTATCAAGATGGAACTCTAGAAAATCATCATAGGTATATATTTGTTCTATATGATTTAAGCCTAGATAGACAATCATCACAGACAAGAAAGATTCATGCGCACTGATGGGATGTGATTCACCTTTTCTAGTGAGATATATATAATGAAATAATATGTCGTTCCTAAGTGTTGGATTCTTCATACCATCCCCCATTATTTATTAACTATAACTCTTGGGGTTGCATGTTTTTTAGGCATGATGGTTCCTTCAGTTGTGGATGATTACATATATGTCATTCCTGAGGACATTGAGTAACTACGGCCGAGGCAAGAGATGGAGTTTCTCATCGATATTTATCTTGGAACCACTATGATATCATCTGAACCATATTAATGATATCCTATCATGCTCATAGATATATGATTTTAGTTGTTGGACCATCTAGATAATGGTTTCATCATACCAAGTGTTTACGCTTTTGGAGCTCTACTATTGTTCATCAAAATGGAGGTTGAGATATTACAATATTTCATAGATTATCATCACCTGGACTATGACATGATAACGAACAAGTAACCATAATCAATGATTGATATATTCTTGGATGTTTTGTAACCTGTGATATGGATCTTGAAGATTGATATGAGGTCTAGCTACAACCAGTTGAGGGTTTCTGAGACTGATATTTCAAATTCAGCATTTGGGTTTTTCTATGAAAATTTTTTGTTTCTTGTGATTCTCTATGGTGTAAAAAATGTTCAATATTTTTTATGGAATTGATGAATTAGTTTTTCCACTAGTATATGGACTAGTTTTTTTGTCTTCATTAATGACATTATTTTATACTGAAAATCCAAGGAGGAGAATGAATAAGACTTGAGTATGGTTTTATACATTCTTTGGGAGAAACATATATATGGAATGATATTGAATATCCATTTATAGATTCATGAGGTACATTTTCATTTGAATTTAATTTATTATCACGGTTCATCAATTGAATTAGAAAAGATTGATGCAGTGATTTATTAGTATCTACCCATGTCCATGTCGTAGGTGTAGAGAATTATTTTCTTAGTAGGTTCCTACAAGATATTTATGGAACACTTCTCTAGAATCGAATTCCCTTTTACATCCTTGATGCGAAAGGGAATTCATTTACATACTCTAAGTACATCCAAATGTCCTTTTAGGAGATGTGGTTGGGATTGATGAGTGATATCATGTTGAGACTACCAGAGGTAGGCATGTGGTTCATAGTGTATTGTGATTTCTTAGGAACTCGGATTGGTTGTATACTGATGCATCATAAAAGCATTATCTCATATAAATCATGGTAGTTGATACCACAAGAGAAGAACTATGAAACACAGAACCAACAGTAGGTTGTGGAAGTCTTCACTCTAAGGATTCAGAGGGACTATATTTTGGGGGAGCACTTTTTAGTCAACTCAGACCACTGAAGGCTCAGGTACATCTTCCCATAGTGTGGCTTGAACATGAGACAACAATTATAGTTGGATTTCTTATCATAATATGAGTGTGAGATTCTATATACTAATGGGAATGTATTTTTGTAGCATATTCTCTTAGTAAGAAATCCAAGGCTATCTTAGAGCATGAGTATTTCAAGTAGTTGGCATCCTTCTAGCTAACCATGGAGGGAATTTGAGGGTTAAACTATTCTACAGTTGATGGTGTTGATATCTCCACTTCTTGAGAATTTGAGAGAGTCCCTGCTAGCAGACATTTATTATGAGGTCATATGTGATTAGATATCCATAAGAGATGCACCTTACGTATATTCTGAAGAAGAGAATCATTTAATCTTATTCATGGGAATATAATTTTTCTAGGAACATTTAGGGAGGAGGTGATGCCAGATTCTAAAAATTATCCCATAGTTGTACATCCCAGTGTCATTAATATGTAAATATAAATTAATCATCTACTTTGGTGGTCCACCATGAGATGAAGAGTATGTGATTTCTTCTCTCAGTTCCTCACCTATCAGTTGGTGAATGCTAGGAATCATGTTTTGATAGGATTGATGGATCCCCTTTGAGAACATGATGTGAAATTGGATATAATATCAAAGGGATTTTTTGATGGGTCTTTCACACAAAAAAAATTGACCATGATTCCATATGGTTGATATTTGACCAACTCCTGAATTCATCAAACTTCATTAATATCATGCGGCAAGATTAGTTGAGTTTTTTAAAAACATGTATGTTTGGGATATCATTGCCATCAAGGGAAACTCTCTACAATGGTCTCTAATATGGTTTCATGGTTTACATCATTTTTGTGAAGTATCCTATACGTATAATTTTAGAACCACATTAGGATAACTACACCCTTTCAATCCCTAACTGATGGACAGACTGAGCACATTTTCTAGGTGTTGGATGATATCTCGAGGGATTTTGTGTTAGACATCAGTCAGATCTTGGAGGATCACATTCCGTGGGAAGAATGTTTTTACATCATAATATAAAATACTACCATCATCATGAAAACTTTTGATGCCACATTTGAGAGACCCTTTAGGTCACCCTTGTGTTGTACAAAGATCAGTGAGACGTGTCTTGTGGGCCCAAATATGGTGCATCTGGCGATAGAGAATTACCTACTCATGCATGAGTGGATGTGTATGACCCAAAGTAGATAAAAATTTTATATAGATCACCATTGTACATCCTTGGAGCTCGACTACAGAGACCATGTTTTCTTGAGAGTCTACGCATTAACATGATTGTTGACGTTTTCCCTGGTAGGCAAGCTATCCTAGTGGTTAATTTCACTATTCGAGATCGTGTAGAGGATTGGAGAGGTTTTTTACCACGTCACACTGCCACCACTATTGGAGAGTTTATTTGATGTCTTCCATGTGTTGTAGTTGAGGAGATACATGGATAAACCTACACATTTTGTCAACTCATTTGGGATAGACATTAAGGGTGGATCCACCTTTTCATAGAACAAAATGATGATTGAGGAGTAAAAGGTAAAGAAACTACATGGATAGAACATTCACTTGTTTTGCATGATTTTGTAGCAAGATAATGTGCATGAGAGATCATGGGATCGTGAGAGCCATTTGTGGCTCCATATACCCAATTATGTTGTTATTATTTTCTTTTCAAGGATGAAATTCCTGAATATTGTAATGATGTTGAGACCTTGAATTTTTTGAACATTGAAGTATTTTTATAATTACTTCTTGAACTAGGTGCTAAGAAAACATTTGATTTAGAGGCCCGGTGTGTGGGGACATTATTTTATAAAAATATTAAATACATATTATATTTTTCACACATAGATTATTAACGAAAATAGGATAAATCATAAATGGATCTCAAATAAAAAATATGGGACAAATGTTGAGTCCAAAATGTGGTTTTTACCTTAAGAGATACATAGAATGGGTCATAATCGGGTGTTCGAACTCGTCTCTCATTGGAAAAACGTTCAGTGAGGTAATTAATTAATTAATTAATTAATTTTTTTGATGTAGTTAGATGAACTATAATATCAATAAAAGAATAGTTTCCCTATTATTATCCATAAAATCCCTAGGAGAAATATAGATAACTTCCTCCCACCTCCATTGGTGAATCTCCTTAGACGACAATGCAATGTTGGATCAGATCAGATCAGGGCTTAACAAATATAACTAAATCTTTTGATCATTGATAGATGCAATATTCATCATCAAATTATCTATAATCAGGTTATGACATGTTAATTGATGTATTTACACCATTTAATTTAATATTTTGAGTGTATCAACCCCTAATAACTCTATATGATAAAGTGATTCCTTTTATTGAGCTTGAGTGCTAGTAAATTTGATAATCACAATAAATTTATAATCCCAATTTCTAGTTATTATTCTTTGTCAATGAACTCTTTGCCAAAAAACTTAAATCATTATTATTATGATTTTACACCTGTTTATTCATGTTTATCACTGGTTGGACACTGAGGTCCATATTCGGAAATTTTACAGTGGTTCTAAGACTGATCAGTCCCCCAGATTCAAAGTGGTCTCCAAAACTAGAAGATGATGAATGATCAATGTGTAGATCTAGTGTTTTTACAGGTTGTGGATACTTGTTTGGACGACTGGTTGCTGATTCATTGATGGGAAAAATATCTTGGGGTATATATTATAAACTACGAACCACTGAAGCTTCATATTTTTCCATTTTATATTGAATGATTGATGGAAATTCTATATTAATCATAGATATTATATTTTCTTTATATTAGAGGTCGAAATCATAGTAAATGGACCTATTTGATGTATAGAAATCGGATTTGAGGATTTTATTGAAGGCTTGATTATGAAATGTCAATTTAGAAGAACTCAGAATGTGTTTCCCCCACAGTGCTGAAAGCTGGGGTACTAGAAAACATATGGATGACATGATGTGTAGTGATACATCACACCATGAATCACCTCCCAAGAAGGTTTCTCATGTGTTGGATCACAAATGTGGAAAACTATATGTAATTACATGGTTGTGTACTTGAGCACATTGACATGGGGTTGGGTACATGTACACAACCATCAACACAAATAATGGTCCCTCGGTATCATCAAAATTCTATGCAGTCTAGATAAATATTATGTACTAATACATGGTAAGCTACCATGTTCTGACCAGGGAAATGGTTAGGTGGTGGAGTGGGACCAAATGTTGTGTGGGTCACCTCACATGCAGTGTATCCCTTGTTCCTTTTTTAGGAAACATTAAAAATTAATATTTCATTCACATGAACCTAGATTTGACATGTGAGTAGACTCCCCTAAGTGGTGTTCAATATATAACCAGATGGTTCCCTTATTTGAGGCTTCCAAGATATGATGTGATATCTACTTGGTATGACTCTGAATAAGGCAATGCTCGATGATGTAAGTGATCATGGAGTACCACCAAAAACATACTAGGGCATCCCTCCAACATATCTAGGCTATTTCATCTTTGATAGATACCGATTTGACCCATGAGCATATCTGTGTAGTGGAGTCCTCAAGAGATACCGAGATGACCCTCCAGCATAGAAGGGTAGTGGTGTCCTCGACAGATACCTAGTGGAACATCCATTATAGTTTAGTATTGGAATCCGCTATGGATTCCCAGACAACCCTACAACATAGCTCTATAGTGGCATCCTCAACTTTTATTGAGTAGACCCTATAGTATATGTGGGAAGTGTAATCCTTGGTAAATACCAAGATGACCATACATCATAGTGTGGAAGTGATGTCCTTGTTGGATACTGAGTTTACCCTCTAGTATATCTGGACAATGGAATCTATGAAAAATAAAAATTTTACTCTCAAATATGGGCTCTTTCATCCATGAAAGATACCGATTTGACCATCCGACATAGCTGGGTAGTGGCATCCTCAACAACTTATAGAGTGGATCCACTAAAAATAATAGGGCGAAGGACCTCTACTTTGAGTTTGTATCCCCTCAACTATCCATCACAATGATAAAGAATGGTTAAACTTATAAAGTTACTTCTTAGTAGACATGTGGGATTCTTGGAATTATTATAGACTTTGGGAACTATTGGATACTCTTGTTCATGAGATGATATGTGAGATGGATATTCCCTTACACTCTCATTTTAGATTCATTTTACAGCGCATATATACAAATCCTTTTGTATCCACACCATGGATTTGGATACTCCTCTTCTAGGAGAGGTTAAGACACATGGAATATTCCACATTCATTCATTTTTTTTCTTCTCGTGGTTAGATGATTATATTCTTCTACATTATGTGGAAATGACTCGATGGGTACTTCCTATACTCACTATGATTATCCCATTGTGTTTTTACAAGATTGCATTCACTTTATCTTAGTTTGAGTTGTTCGATATGATTCTGTCTTAAATCCATTGTCTTTATATACCTCTAGTATATCTTACAGTACACTTTAGATTTTGGGGTGTCCTACTAGGTATGTATATACTCACCCATGTATAGGAATTTCTCATACATGTCGTGACTTATGCAGAAAACTGGCTGGTTGACTGTGACTGCACAGGGGATTACGGATAATAGGTTCTTGGACTGTGTATGGTGTTTGTACCATGGGAGTTATGATCCAGGATCTCTTAGCCATTATCTTTCATTTTTTTGTTAGGTTGGGACATATTTTAGGTTGATCAAGTTTTCTCGCAATACTGTATTATTCACACTACTACAATTGTGTACTTTATAGAGGTTAATTCATGCTTAGTTTACATTGTAGTAGTTTTTCATATATTAAAATTTCTAATAGAAATTGTTGACTTGTTGTGGTTGTGTGTGTTTGTTTATAAGAACTATGGAAAAACCTTACCATGAAAGTTTTTGCTTCAGTGCTGGTCGCAACCCCTGGCCAATGGAGGCAGGATTGAAGTAGTTATAACTTTATCCCCATCATGGGTTGGGTTGGGACAAGCTTATACCATTAAGAATGATTAATAGGGTAATATTTACCCATTATCCTTAGTAGTAGTCATGAAACAAAAGACCCTTTCTCTTTAACAGAGAATAATGCATCCAACGATAATTCACAATTTCTATATTATAAAGAAGAATGAATCCAATAATACCTCAGATATTTTTATGAGAACCCAATGAAGAAAATAATATATAAGATGGTATTTCCATAGAAGAAAAATGTTATCACAATTTCCCCACCCCCTTTGAAATATTTGAATAATATATAAGGGTATTGATAAAGAAAATACAAGAGCATCATTAGGGTTAACCAAATTAATGCAATAGTGGATAAAGATAATGAGATGTCACAAATGTAAAAGATATGTAGAATTATTCTCCTTCCAAATTAATTTTTTTTCAATTAAAATTTCCTACTTATTATATTCAAATGACCTTCATTTGAATTTCATGGTAAAATAGTTGATATATTATGTTGAATGATGATTAGTGTGTAATTTATATATGTAGACTGATCAAGAATAATTCATTGGAAATTTTTTGTGATTGGTTCTATATATTAGATCAATTTGTCCATTAAGTTCAATTTATAAACTTCATTGAAGATAGGGGATCCTTGAGTAGAGTCAAGATGTTAGTGATCAGAATCAATACTTTATGAAAAAAATATTTAATTACCTTGGAAAATTATAAAAAAATCCACTGGGTTTACACCTAATTCCACTTACATTAGGGTGTAGTTTCTCTTGATCAAAGGTTCTGTCCATACTCTAAAAAACTCCCGGTGGAATTGGTACTTCTCAATGTATTTCTATTTGTAATACCCACATGTTTGTTCCATTGTACAGGGTAGCAAGTGGTTATATACCATTATAGGCTCTAATGAATCACAATTTCCTTCATTTTATGAATTTATTTGTTCTGCAACATTCTTTTTTTTAATAATATGAGAAAAAATCCTTTTAAATATTTTTTAGAACCAATTTTAGTGATTATGAAAATAAAAATAGTTACAGGGTTCAACACATACACTATATAATATTTTAATAATACAAAAAAATAATTTCCAAAATTCCCAATATTATGTTTAATAAAAAACTATGAGATGTAAGATATGTTCTAAAAAGATAAAAACAATACCTTTATAATTTTACTCAAGCCACATGATATTCTTATTATCCCCTCATTATTAAAAAAACATATGATCCTGTGAAATTGAAAAATGTAGATCTCAATGAAGGTTAAATTCATATCTATTCTAATTTCAACAATAATTTATATGTTTCAATGAGATGAAATTTTTCTGTTCTTAAATTTAAATGAATAGTTATAAATAGTGTTGTTATTCATGATGAGTTTGTTTTAATGTGAGTTTATTTTAGAGTTATGATTTAATTACTTTTTATGAATGGAATATTTATATAGTTTTGAGTGAAGGTTTCATGGATATCATTGATGGTAATTTAAAAGATAAATTTTAGTGTGTTTATTTGCGAATCCTGAATCTATTTTTACTCATTAAAGATTAAAATTTATTTTATTAAATTTTTTATTGGAATAAGAAAGGTAGATTTACATGTTGGTTAGGGTGATTTTCATTAGTTTTAAGTTAGAATAAAACGGTTTAAAATTCAAGATACTCATCTTTATGATGCTCAAGATATTTTATTATATACCACATAGGTCATATAAGAGTGATACGGTAATTAGTGAGTGTAACACCCCATGTAAATAAAGATTATGACATTTTCACATTTATACTTATTTGTTAATAAAATATTAATATAACTTTAAAGGGGACGGTATGCTCGATGGAGTACCCAATACGTGACAACAAGTTCCTTTGAAATCTTACGTTGCACTCTAATAATAAAATAATATTATTTTAAATGGTAGTTAACGCCTAGCCATTGTAATTGCGGGAAAAAACAGAACTAACTAAAAAATGATTATATATGTTTGTCAAATATTTTTTACTTCTATTTAATAAATGTTAGAGGCGTAAAATTCAAATGAATCCAATCTTAGACATAAATCTTCTAACATTCTTTAAAAGCTCGATTAACAGCCTTTTGATGGCGAAACCTCTTTAAATATAGTTTTTGTTACTTTTATACATTCTATTGGACCAAATAAAACTCTTCATTAGAATCGGGACATCAAAATTTACTTCATGTAAATTTTTGGTATTTTTCCGATAACGTTCAATTTTTAATGAATAGTGAAAAATGTTTTATTTTAATTCAAACCCCCTTTTTAATCTAATGAAATTATATGATTATATTATATTTTTAATTGGTTTTAAAGTTCAATTAGAATATATTTTTACCATTTAATCCAATTTTGGTCACTGGGATTAATTTCACTTTGAAATTGGACATAAACTAGTGTCAATCTTTTGATACATTTTGATTCATAATAACACGCTATTTGTTTTGACAGCGGGAATTAATTATTAAATTAATTAATGCCACCTAAATGTTTTGTATTTTGTAAAATGGTCATAATTTTTGAATTCAGAATATCAAATATAGCTTAGGGTGAATTTTTTGTATTTTTCTGAAAAACTTCAATTTTTAATGAATAGTGAAACCACTAAGTGGTACTTAAAAAACCGATTTTTCGTTTAAATGAAATTTTACCACCTCTGTGTTTTGAATTTCAAAAATCTGACATACATGGTTGTCATTAGGAGGTAAAACGTGGTTCAATGGGATTAAAATAATTTTTTGGTGAATAGTAACTTTTAAGTTTTTAATCACGATTAGATGTAATTAGTGTAATTTATGGTAAAAATAATGTTTTAATAATATGAAATGACCTAGAAACATGTCCTACCCTCATTGGTTGTGTCATGACCGACCACGAAAATCCATGGGTCAACTTGGGGACCCCATGGAGCCACTTTGGTTGGATAATGACATTAATATCTTTTTATTTAATGTTAAAATTAAAATGACCCAAACATGTGTTGTTTTACTTAAACAATTTTTATATGGGGTTATACAAGTCATATTTATGACTATAAATATTAATTATAAATCTAATAAGATTTACTACATCATGATATTTTTTTTATAATTTTCAGACACTATATAAATTAAATTATTTATGACACAATGATGATGCATCGATTACCTCATTATTTAACGATTTAAATAAAATGAAAAGATAATGAAATATATAAGACCTACACTTGTCACAAACCTATTGGATTGGTGGATTTCAAAACCTTATCACCTTATACTCGAAATATATCCTTTTGGGACCTTTAAAATCCGAAAATCATTTAATAATAAGGTAATATTTTATAACATTCCAAGAGTGCCCCTCCTTTTCTCTTATAAAAGGACTCCACCTCTACCACCTTACCCATAGCTCTAAAGCCTTTGGATCGGCCAACCCCTAACCATTTCATCTCTCCACATACCTCTATTCATCATTGAATCCTCACCTTTGGGATGAATACTTTCCATGGAAACCTTTGATCTCAAATCATGAAGAGTTACCCGATTTTAAGGTAATGTCTTCACTTGTGTTCTTTTGTTTTATTTTACATCTACAACCCTCTAAAATATTTTTATTCCTTTATTTTGTAACAAAACCATTATCTTAAATATACTAGGATGTTTTTATGTGAGGTATTCAAGCTACACTTACACACACCTTCGTCTAAGGGTTAAAGAACATACTGTTTCTGTGGTTAGCGAATTTCTGCCTCACGGAACGATGATTGTTCAATCTTCTTTTAACACCTATATTGGTGGCCATTATGATGTCACTATACTTTATATATTATATATATTGTATTTATGTTTTCTATATTCTTATTAATTTTATATTTAAAACATTCCTTTATGCTTTTCATGTTGTGAAAATGCGATAATTTCATACGAGGGGGTGTTGACTACCGCCCCCTCAAGGGATGTGACTCGTTCATGCAATACATGGAATGTGTAAAGAATGAAATTAATGAACATATGTGACCTATATAACATATATATTTTTCTGTAATTATAATATATATATCCCAATTATTTTTAATTCCATTAATATGACAAAGAAATGAAAGTAGCGTTCATGCGTACGTACGACCTACCATATCCATGAAGGGTGCATTTCATTTCTTTTTATCTACAAATGTTATGGAGTAGTATAATATGAATATTTACAGGATATATATGATATTTAAATCATTAATACTATTCTGGTGATGATTTACTCATAACTACATGGAAAATCATTTTCAAACAAGTTTCTTTTTGACTCATGTACCAAACATCGACAAAAACGTATGATATGAACTCACATTATTAACCAATTATTATAACATTATAATATGTGAAATTAACTGAATAATAATCTTTAAAAAAATTCCTTATTAAATTATAAATTGACCAAAGTTATTATTCAGGAATATGAAGAAACAAACAAGAAAAGTAAGACTTGAGGTAAGGGATCATACCCCGCTCTTTTTAAGTACACTCTTTTATGTCATTCCTTTTAAGATCATATTTCATATGATTGGGATGTTCATTTATATTACTCCTATGGTAATTTTTATGTTCATATTATGAGAGAACCTATTTTCTATCATCAATCCATTTTGGATGTTTTGTGTGGTGCCGTTAGGCTGTTGAATTTTCGTACGGGATCCAACCTCTCTCTTTCTTTTTAAGTACTCCCTTTTATGTAATTTCATTTAAGCTCATCTTTCTTATGTTTGGGGTTGTTATTTTATATTCCTCATACTGTTTTTTTTATTTTCATATTATTAGAGACCCTATTTGATCTCATAAATCCATTTTTGGATGTTTTAAGTGGCGTTGTTAGGCAGCCGAGTTTTCGTAAGGGATTTTTCATCTCACTTTTATTCCCGTGACATTTATGCTACGTTTTCAACTATTTCCTTTGATTGGTGTATGTAATTATTATTATTATACTATTTGTGTAATATAATTTCATTTATTGGTATTTACATCTTCATTGTATGACCCTTTTTCCATGGGGTGTATGTTTCGAATGTTTCCCAACACGGTAAGGGGACGTTTCACCCTCCTCTTTTTAAAAGACTTCTTTTGTTATGTATTTTAATTCATATAATATTATGTTGGGATATGTTCTTATATATCATTATTTATGTAAATTTTATGTCCAAGTGATGAGATACCATCTTTTCTCTCATCAACTCTTTTTCTGAATTTTAATGTGATGCTGTTAGGCTGACGGATTTCTATCAGGGAACTTCTTAACCCACTTTCAATTCTTTGGGTTAAACCTCTACTTCTTGATTTTATTATGCCAAGATTATGTGTGTAATCTCTATGTTATAATTTCCACAAAAATTTGTGTGGATATACTATTTATACACATAATCATCTCATTGATAAATTCATACGAACTTGTATGGGAAATAATATCCCAATCTCATTTCACTGAGTTAAATACCAATGTCATTGGTTTTGTTTTTCCAAGATTATGTGTGAATGACCTCTGATTGTTTCACACATAATATCTAATTATATTGGGTGTATTTATATTTCTCACACATAATTATGTGATATATTTATTCTTAATTTAAGGATACCATCTTTATAATGGTTTTCATCTCAATTTACATTTCCATTGAGGCTTCATTGTTGTTATGCACCAATTCACTCTTATATGGTGTCTATACTGTCCCTTGACATATTATATAATGAATCCCTTTATTCTCATGATATTATAAATCTTGAGTTAAATGTTATTTCACAATTATTTGTATTCAAGTGTCTCTCATTTTTTTAAAAACTCTTTAACAAAAATATCATTTTAAATAATTTAAATATTCATTATTCTAAATCTTTATCTTTAATGTCCATGTTTTCAAAATGGTTTTCAGTATTTATTTATATGGACATTAATGTTTTAAAATTTTAATTCCATTAAAATCGTCAAAGTGGTAGGGGACACTTTGATTCAAAAATCAATATTAAATGGTTTTTTGAAAATGGATTGATTAATTCAATATATTGGAATTACTTATTGTGATTGCAAATGAAATGTTTATATTTTCAATATTTTATGTGTAATGATGGTACTTGGACATTTTACGGGTGGTTACGTGATAAACCATATGACGGGTGGTGCTGTGAATACCAGGACGGGTGGTTACGTTATAACCTCCAATGCATTGGGTATGGAAGTTGGCCGTATAGCTATTCAATTAACTATGTGTGGAAGTCCACCGTATGGTTATTCCGTTTTATTATGTTTATGTACCAAGTTACCATTATATGTTATGTTTTCTTTATATGGGTTTTATGGTAATCTTTTGGTTACAAAAGGGTATGTAATGATCTTTTATTCAGTGATGAGTTTTTACTACTTCATAAAGGTGAAAATTATTACTTTGGTAAAGTACTCATGGCTTACTTGTAGTTTTTGAAAAACTAATAGTTTTCCTTCTTTGTGCATCTTTTACTGGGATTTTTATGCTCATCCCAAGTTTTTGAAATGTTTTCCACATGACATAAAGATGAATAGGGTCAAGGATGGGATCAAGGAAAGACATTCTATCTAAAACATGGAACTAGACATGTTTATTTTTAAGTATTTTTTTATGGAAACTTAGTAGAAGTGTATACTATGTAATATTTTGAGATTTAATAGTTATGACCTAATTCTCTAAAACACTAAACCTGAAAAGATCCTCTATGTGAATTATTCATTTAATTCATGATTAAGTAATGTTTAAGGCTCGGGTATTATAGTTGGTATCAATGGTTGGTTTAGATAACTTTAGAGGTTAGGGTATTCTTTATGCATAAGTGACATTACCATAATGGTTAGGATTTCAGAAAGAGTCCTTGTTTGAGATAGAGTGAATGAGTAAGTATATCTTAGTGTTTATCTTCCTCATTAGTACATGATGGTTTTGTTGATATACTCACACTGACCATTTTGGTTTTAGTAAATGGTTGGATCTAGAAGGCACCAAAGTAATAGTGGATGTGAAGGAAACTGTGACAGTTTTCTAAGCGAGAAACTGAATGATATGGGAGCTGTAATGAGAAATCTTGTGTTTATCCTCAACTAAATATCTGGAGTCATGATTGACCACCTAAACCTTGGTGATTTCTTTAAGGAATCATATGTGCGAGAAACAAATCCCTACGGAACTACAGGTAATAATCATAAAGGTAAGTGTGTTCAAAAACCTATGTGTCAAAGATGAGGAAAGAAACACCTAGGAAAATGTTTCAAAGGGACAGAAATATGCTATAGAAGTGTAAATGAAGGTCATAAAGTAAGAACCTTCCATGGAAAATGGAAGCATCCAGTTGACTTGAGGAAAGGGAAATAAGCTCGTTCTGAGTGATTAATTTAATGTTTTAAATGTGTTTTTCATGGTCATTATGAAAACACATGTCCTAAAAAGAAGTTTCGTGAATGGGATCACTATGATCGTACAAATATTCATTTACCAATACCTAATGCCATTCCAATTGAGGGTGAAGAAACTGACAATGACCAATCAAATGTATGGATTATTTCTTAACTTATGTTTTCCTATTTTGGAATCTTAGGATATGATTCATGATTTTGTTTGTAGGAAAGAAGTATTTAAAAATAAGATGGAAATGAATAGTTAATGGATAATAAAGAATGTTTAATGAGTATGAAGTCAACATATAAGGGCTTCAAGAGTTATGGTAAAATTCTTAAGAGTATTAAGTCTCTTTTGATGATGGGGTTACATTAGAATACTTTTTATAGTATGTGTAACCCTGATGTTTGATATATGAAATTTTTATTCAAGGAATAGTTATCTGTTCATTTGTGGACATAGTTATAAAGAACCATTTGGGTTTATATGATCCTTACTTTTTAGGTAACTGTGTGTTACTATATATTATGATGGAAAGTGAAAGGCATGAGATAAAATTGAGGATAAATTATGTTATGGATATTTTTGATGATTTTATCTCTTTTTGGGGAATGATTTTATAATTATATAGTTTGGAAAAATTACAACACGTAGACCGTGTGAAAACCCATCGCATCAAACAAAGATGCGGGAATTGGACCCACAACCAAAGTGCGACTGGTATTTATTTCCTACCACTGGACTACGTGAAGTCACTGGTTAGTTTGACTAATTCATTTTAGTTATATGATTTTAGGAATCAAGAGTAAGTTTATTTTGGGTTAACTATATAAATTATTAACTTATCATCGAGGATATGTGATTAGGTTAATTACTTTTCAATATGAGAATTTAAGAGCAACTGATGTTATTTCGGGATAAATGTTAATTTTGACCTTGGAAGACTATGTGATTAAAACCTTCAAATATTTGGGTTTCAATCATATTTTGGTTTACATTGAAGAATTTTATGGACAATTGTTTATCGAATGTTCTTCATTGAACTTTGGGGTTTTTTGGACAAATTTTGGAGATTAAGAATAGATTTTCTTTTTATAAAGGTTTATACTTTTGTGGATTATCTGATCTCATACTAACAATTTTTGTTTTGGATTTGTTCTAAAGACATGGGAAATATATAGTTCTCTTTTGTGGATTAGGTGATTCTCAAGAAGATTATTATAGTACTCTAAATGCGAACAAGTCCCCCTAAATACTCATCTTTTGGAGAAAATATGAGTTTGATTAAGGAATATAGTAAAATTTGAAAGTCTACATGACAAGTAAGTATGTTTCATTATGATTTAGTTAAGCTTAAAAAATAAAATCCTCAACGTAGAGAAACTTAAAACCAAAAAATTTGTCTATTAACTATTCCTACAAGGGAATCAAATACTGTTTAACCCATCACAAGTTTGTGATTTTCTTATGGTTAACTTTCTCCTAGAC
Source organism: Viscum album (assembly GCA_963277665.1). Classification (NCBI taxonomy): domain Eukaryota; kingdom Viridiplantae; phylum Streptophyta; class Magnoliopsida; order Santalales; family Viscaceae; genus Viscum; species Viscum album. Next base: position 1,001,841,820 of record OY728119.1, on the reverse strand, counting down.
ATGTTTACTATCACTCTCCATCAGAACATGACCATTTGTTTTTCCTCCATTTCCATATTTTCATACATGGACTCCTAGTATGGGATAACTCGGGTGACCTTTTTACTTCTGTTTCTTTATTTTAAAGTGATTGTTTTACTGACTCTTGTTCCGATGTGGGATTTTCAATGTAGTTTCCAAGACCAATTTTAAAATTGTGAGGACGCAATTCCAAAAAGGGGGAAGGATGTAACACCCCAGGTAAATAAAGAATATGAACTTTTCACAATTATCCATATATTTGAATAAAATATTAATATAACATTAATGGGACGCTATGCTCGATGGCGTACCCAATACGCGACAATGAGTTCCTTTGAAATCTTATGTTCCACTCTAATAATATAATAATATTATTTGAAATGGTAGTTAATGCCTAGCCATTGTAATGGCGGGAAAGAACACAACAAAATAAAAAATGATTATCTATGTTTGTCAAATATTTTTTACTTTTATCCAATAAATGTTAGAGGCGTAAAATGAAAATGAATCCAATTTTAATCATAAATCTTTTAATATTCTTTAAAAGGTCTATTAACCGCCTTTTGATGGAGAAACCTCTTTAAATATAGTTTTGGTCACTATTATACATTCTATTGGACCAAATAAAACTCTTCTTTAGAATTGGGACATCAAAATTTACTTCGTGTAAATTTTTGGTATTTTTCCGATAAAGTTCAATTTTTAATGAATAATGAAAAATGTTGTATTTTAATTCAAAACCACTTTTTAATTTAATGTATTTATATTATTAGATTATATTTTTAATTTCTTTTAATGTTCAATTAGAATATATTTTTACCATTTAATCAAATTTTGTTCATTGGGATTAATTTCACTTTGAAATTGGACTTAAACTAGTGTCAATCTTTTGATACATTTTGATTCATAAAAACATGCTATTTGTTTTAACAGCGGGAATTAATTATTAAATTAATCAATGCAACTTATATGTTTTGAATTTTGTAAAATATAAATCATTTTTGAATTTGGAATATCAAATATAGCTTATGGTGAATTTTAGGTATTTTTCTGAAAAACTTCAATTTTTGATGAATAGTGAAACCACTGAGTGGTACTTAAAAAAACTGATTTTTCGTTTAAATGAAATTCTACCATCTATGTGTTTTGAATTCCAGAAATCCAAAATACATGGTTTTCATTAGGAAGTAAAATATGGTTCAATGGGATTAAAATAATTTTTTTGAATAGTAACTTCTATTTTTTTAATCGCGATTAAAGGTAATTAGTGTAATTTTAGGTAAAAATAATGTTTCAATAATATGAAATGACCTAGACACATGTCCTACCCACATTGGATGTGTCATGGCCGACCCAAACAATCCATGGGTCAACTTGGGGACCCCATGGAGCCACTTTGGTTGGAAAATGACACTAATACCTTTTTATTTAATGTTAAAATTAAAATGTCACAAACATGTGTTGTTTTACTAAAACAATTTTTATGTGGGGTTATAAAAGTCATATTTTTTACTATAAATATTCATTAATAATATAAAAATATTTCCTATATCACGATAGTTTTTTTATTTTTTTAGACACTATATAAATTAAATGATATATGACACCATGATGATGCATCGATTACCTAATTATTTAAAGATTTAAATAAAATGAAAAGATAATGTACAATTTAAGACCTAAACTTGTCAAAAACCTATTTTATGGGTTTATTTAGAAACCGTATCACCTTATACTCGAAATATATCTTTTTGGGACCTTTAAAATCCGAAAATCATTATATAATAAGGTAATATTTTATAACTTTCCAAGAGTGTCCCTCCTTTTCTCTTATAAAAGGCCGCCACCTCTACCACCTTACCCACACCTCTAAAGCATTTGTCTCGGCCAACCCCTAACCATTTAATCTCTCCAAATCCATCTCTTCATCATTGAATCCTCAACTTTGGAATGAATCCTTTCCAAGGAAGTCGTTGATCTCAAATCAATAAGAGTTACCCGATTTTAAGGTAATGTCTTTACTTATGGTCTTTTGTATTATTTTGCTTCTCCAACACTCGAAACTCTTTTTATTACTTTATTTTGTAACAACACCAGTATCTTCCATATACTAGGATGTTTTTATGTGAAGTATTCGAGCTAAACTTACACACACCTTCGTCTAATGGTTAAAAATCATACTGTTTCTGTGGTTGATGAATTTCTGCCTCACGAAATGATGATTGTTCAATCTTCTTTTAACACCTTTAATGGTGGCCATTATGATGTAACTATACATTATATATGATATATATGGTATTTATGTTTTCTTTATACTTCTGAATTTTATATTTAAAACATGCCTTTATGCTTTTCATGTTGGGCAAATACGATAATTTCATACGAGGAAGTGTGGAATACCGCCCCTCAAGTGATGTGACTCGTTCATGCAATACATGGAATGTGTAAAGAATGAAATTGATGAACATATGTGTCCTATATAACATATATATTATACTGGAATAATAATATATATTTCCCAATAATTTTTAATTCCATTAATATGACAAAGAAATTAAAGTAGCGTTCATGCGTACGTACGACCTACCGTCTCCATGAAGGGTGATTTTCAATTATTTTTATCTCCAAATGTTATGGAGCAGTATAAAATGAATTTTTACTGGATATATATGAAATTTAAATCATTAATATTATTCTGGATATGATTTACTCATAACTACATGTAAAATCAATTTCAAACAAGTTCATTTTTGACTCATGTACCAAACATCGACAAAAACGTCTGATATGAATTCACATTATTAACCAATTATTATAACATTATAATATGTGATATGAACTGAATAATAATCTTTAAAAAAGTTCCTTAAGAAATTATAAATTTACCAAAGTTTATTATTCAGGAATATAAAGAAACGAACAACACAAGTCAGACTTGATGTAAGGGATCCTACCCCTCTCTTTCTTTTTAAGTGCACTATTTTAGGTCATTCCTTTAAGATCATCTTTATTATGATTGGAATTTTATTTTATATTACTTCTACTGTAATTTTTATGTTCAAATTATTATAGACCTTATTTTCTCTCATCAATCCATTTTGGAAGTTTTGAGTGGCGCCGTTAGGCTGCCGAATTTTCGTAAGGGATCCAACCTCTATCTTTCTTTTTAAGTTCTCTCTTTTATGTCATTTCTTTTAAGATCATCTTTCTTATGTTTGGGGATGTTATTTTATATTCATCATAATTTAATTTTTATGTTTATATTATGAGAGACCCTATTTGATCTCATAAATCCATTTTTGGATGTTTTAAGTGGTGTCGTTAGGCTGTCGAGTTTTCGTAAGGTATTTTTCATCTCCCTTTTATTCCCGTGACATTTATGCTATGTTTGCCACTATTTACTTTGAGTGGTGTATGTACTGCCCATTATTATACTCATTGTGTAATATAATTTCATTTATGGGTATTTAAATCTTCATTTTATGACCATTCTTCCATGGGTTGTACGTTTTGAAAGTTACCCAACTCGGTAAGGGGACCTTTCACCCTCCTCTTTTTAAAAGAATTTTTTGTTATGACTTTTAATTCACATACTATTATGTTAGGATATGTTATTCTATATCCTTATTTATGTAAATTTTATATCCAAGTGATGAGATAAAATTTTCTCTCTCATCAACTCATTTTCTGAATTTTAAAGAGACGACGTTAGGCTGTTGTATTTCTATAAGGGAACTTATTAACCCAATTTCAATTCTTTGGCTTAAACCACTACTTCTTGATTTTATTATGACAAGATTATGTGTGTAATCTCTATGTAGTAATTTCCACAAACCTTTGTGTGGATATACTATTTCTACACATAATCATCTCATTGATAAATTCTTATGAACTTGAATGGGAAATAATAACCCAATCTCATTTCATTGAGTTAAATACCTATGTCATTGGTTTTGTTTTTCCAAGATATTGTGTGAATGACCTCTGATTGTTTCACACATAATATCTAGTTATATTGGTTGTATTTATATTTATCACACATAGTTTTTTTATAGATTTATCCTTAATTTAAGGATACCATCTTTATAATGGGTTTCATCTCAATTTACATTTCCATTGAGACTTCATTGTTGTTATGCACCAATTCACTCTTATATGGTGTGTATACTGTCCTTTGACATATTATATCATGAATACATTTATTCTAATGATATTATAAAGCTTGGATTAAATGTTTTTCCGCAATTATTTGTATTCAAGTGTCTCTCATTTTGTTAAACACTCTTTAACAAAAATATCATTTTAAATGTTTTGATGATTCATTATTCTAAATCTTTATCTTTAATTTCCATGTTTTCAAAATGGTTTTCAGTATTTATTTATATGGACATTATTGTTTTATAATTTTAATTCCATTAAAATGTTCAAAGTGGTATGGGACACTTTGATTCAAAAATATCTTTTAAATGGTTTTTGAAAATGGATTGATTAATTCAATATCGTGGAATTACTTATTGTGATTGAAAATGAAATGTTTATATTTTAAAAAATTTATGTGTAATGATGGTAATTGGACATTTTATGGGTGGTTACGTGATAAACCATATGATGGGTGGTGCCGTGAATACCAGGATAGGTGGTTACATTATAACCTCCAATGCATTGGGTATGGAAGTTGGCCGTATGGATATTCCATTAATTATGTGTGGAAGTCGACAGTATGTTTATTCCATTTAAGTATGTTTATGTCCCAAGATACCTTTATATGTTATGTGTTATTTATATGGGTTTTATGGTAATCTTTTGGTTACAAAAGGTTAAGTAATGATCTTTTATACAGTGAATATTTTTTACTACTTCATAGAGGTGAAAAGTATTACTTTGGTAATGTACTCATGGTTTACTTGTTGTTCTTGAAAAAATAATAGTTTTCCATCATTTTGTATCCTTTAATGGGCTTTTTACGCTCATCCCAAGTTTTTAAAATGTTTCCACAGGACATAAAGATGAATAGGGTCAAGGATGGGATCAAAGAAAGACATTCTATCTAAAACATGGAACTAGACATGTTTCTTTTTAAGTGTTTTTTTTATTTTATGGAAAATTAGTAGAAGTGTCTACTATGTAATCTTTTGAGATGTAATAGTTATGAACTAATTCTCTAAAACTCTAAACAAGAAATGATCCTCTATTTGAATTATTGATTTAATTCATGATTAAGTAATGTTCAAGGCTTGGGCCTTATACTGAGGGTGTTTTATAAGAAAAATAGATTACTCTAAGGAAGATAATATGTTTGAAATGAAATAGAAGTATGCATGTTGAGACTGTTTAGTTTTTTTATGTTTCCTAGTGGATATGTTACAAAGAATTATCATGGATGATATGAGTTCCTAAAACTGAGGACGGTCGTACCTCAGGATAATTGTTTACACTAATTTTTAGTGATATGTCTTGGAAAAGGTGAATAATAAGATGAGGTTATGTGAATCATTAATTTAATCCTCACAAGATCATAAAGTCCAGGAAGAATAAAATTATTCTATTATGGGGAACAATATATAGTTTTTTGAGAAGGCCAAGTTATTCAGATAATATTCACTTGCAATATTTTCAAGTTACTATTATTAAATATAGTGACATCAACTATACTATTTTTATCTGGCAAGATTTAAAAGGTTGTTTACACATACATTATTAAAAAAACATCAATAGATGGAAGTCCATTATATCTTATAGTGTTTCATATCAATCAATAAACCTTAAGAGAGGAATTGTATACCCTGATATTACTGTATATTCTCGTAGGAATGTGGTCATGATTAAAATTTACCTAGGTGAATTTTATTGTTCAAAATATATTTTTGGAAAATATATAGAAATAGATAATAATATAATATTGAATGAAAAAGGAGAACACATAATGTTCAATCCTTTTAAAAGCATTTTGGAGCCTTTGTATATCGTAGATTCATTTTATTTTTGTGTGGATTAGTTTTAACCAATTAAGAGGGCCATGTACTAATAGAAAAATGTAGTAAATTAGAATGTTTTTAAATAAAGAAATATTTAATGATTCACACTCCCTTTTATACATATCCATCTAGTCCACTGTGACACATAATTAATATTAGAGCTGATGGTTCCCACTATCAACTATCTTTGCGTAAATTGGAAAACATTGACTCTATAAAAAGGGAATGTGTTAATTAAAATTATAGTTGTAATTTATAATTTTATAAGAGAGAAACAATTCAATATTAGTTTTATAATGTTATTAATGTTATTAATGCATATAAGATGAAATTTAATGAAATTAAAATTGGTCATAAAATGATATTCAGACATAAAAGTACCAATGATGTTAACATAAAATTAAGGAATATAATATTGAAGTCAATTTTTGAATATATTTTTACCAGAGTGATGTGTTTAAAATTGTCCAAGGAAATTTTGGATAAATTTTTTTTATGTTATAAAGGAAATTTCAACATGAAAGAAGATAAGATATAAATTTTAAGATTTGAGTTGTATGGTTTAATTATGGGGGAGTATGAATTTATTGTTGAATACTTGATAAGAGTGAATTATCTTTTTAGGAACATTTGTCAGTTTAAGAGAAAAGATATATTACAATAATATTATAAATAAAATCATGATTTCTTTGAATGATTTGATATAATAACTTCTTACATTGAAGACATTGATAATATCTAATTTAATGAGTTAAATAATATTTCAATTTCCAATGAAATGTGAGAGTCACATGACTTCATGAAGAATTTAAAAGATGAGATGGATTTTGAAGGGAGAAAATGTTAAAACTGAATGAAGAAAAATGGGAACCTTATATATAGTATGATGACAATGATTATATATATAATGAACACAATAGAATAATTACGATTATATATTATTTTCCATAAATCCAAGGGTATATACAAGGAAAAATTATATATTTTAGGAATTAAAAGTAAACTTATTAGAAACATTGTTGTAAAATATAGAAAGTAATTTTTTTACTATGATATTGATGAAAAAAAAGGATTCAAATTTGTAATTATAAAAATTATTTAAATAAATGATCACAATTTCTAATAATAGGATAATATTTCTAAATATAACTAGAGTAAACATGATAACAAAAGAATAAGAGGAATTAAACTCATATTGCATCCAATATATGGAAAACCACTTTAAAATGTTACATAATTTATAGATCATTTTTAAAATCATTTAACCGCTTAATTTAGTGATGGAGAAGTTATGAAATATAATTACTTAATGATTATACACCATAACGCCTGAGATAGTAATTAATCATTACTTTTTAAATAAAAAATGTTTTAATGCACATTTCATTATTCAAGTGTGTGATTAAAAATTCCAATAGAATATATTTTATTTAAATACATGATTTTTATTTTTAATATCATAATATTAAATTAATATAATAAATATTATATATATTTCTCATAAATAGTTGTTTTTATATGAATTTTGACAAATACATTTTTTCAAAAAAATCAATTTTATGAAATTATAATGATATATGCATAATAAGAAGTTATATGAAACGTTTTTACTAGAAAAAATATATATTAAATGAGAAAAATAATTCATATAAAATTATAATGATGAACTTATAACTATATTCCTAACAATTTGAAAATATATGTAATATTTGTGTTCAAATAAAAACAATTTTAAGTAATATTATTTTGATGATGTATTTATAATGCACCATCCAATGTTTTTTGGAATGAATTGAAAATGAGACTCCATTAATTTAACATATTCAAATTAATTACATTTGAATCAACAGTAATTATATATATTGTAAAACAATTTTGTGAATAAATTAAATATTTTTTAAAAGAGTGTCCATTTAATTTTATGAAATTATAATATAGGTTATTTATAAAAATTATATGAGTTTAAACATGTAAAATATATTCAATTTTTTGAATCGTAATAATTCATCTTATTTAATATCATTGAATTATGTTTTTTTCATTGTGAATAATTACTCTGAGAAATGAGTTTTTTACCATGATATTAGTTAAAATAGATTAAAATTATTAAAACCACAATGAAAAGAACTAAAATGAAATAAAATTTTAAAAAAAAATTCTATGGTTATAATTTTTCACTATCACTTCTTATAGTTGATGATGAGTCATATTGGAGATATTTTCCATGAGTAACAAATTAATATATTTCAATCTTATAAAAACATTTATGTTTATCCTATTCCTCCATTATAAAAGGTCAACAAACTTCATAACTTTCTCATTGTTCCTGATCCCCTATATTTGGAAATACATACCAATATATAATACGAATATAACTATCCATGATTTTGAGAACTTTTTTATAAAAATACATCCCTTATAAGGATTGTTGTGTAGGACATAGGAGATTGTCCAAATAATAGGTATAACTCTTAAAAAATTGTATTCATTGTATTTATTCATATACCTCATTCAATTATATGATTAAAATGATAATATAAAATATTTTTTATCCCTTATCTAATTTTATATTTTTTTTCAATGGTAAAACATGTGTTCTTATACTTCTCCAACAATGCTGAAACAAAACCATCGTTCGTTGGTTTGTGTAGACTACATCTTCACGATGTTTTGTGTCTTATTTTTCATCACCATTATTAATTGAAGGTTATTATTGTGAATTTAGTATTTATTTCTAATATTTATAAAATAATTACTATCATTTTATTAAAATATATAATTTATCTTTTTATAGTTCGTCCCATTAAAAATAATAACATCTCACTTCTGTACATGTGGACTACCACCTTTTCAAAGTGATATGATTCATATTTCATGAAAAATATCATAGATTATTATAAATATATATATAAATAATAAATAATATATTTTTATCCTATTTTAAATTCTGTAAATTATGCAACCATGGGATATATGTATGAATTCGAACAAAAGAAAAAAACATACATGAATAGAGAACTACTTAACACTAGAAAATTACGATTTCAATTAATATTTATCAATAAAGGAGTGTTGAAATATTATAAGTGGATAATATATTATAATATAAATTTTTTATATAGAATTAGCTTTAAAATAATTTAAATATATTTTTATAATACAAGTGTATAAAATAAAATATGAATCAAGTTATTGTAAGATTATATTTTCAAAAAATATCTTTTTGAAAAATTATAAGGTACTAAAATAATAAAAAAAATATCTTCTTATACAAATTTTATTTTTAGTTTATATATTTTTTACATATATTCTCTATTTGGATTAATATAATGTAAAATACCCATAAGGGAATTTCTTTTAGAAATATTTTTTTTGATGTGGTATTTCCAAAACATTTTCTTCCATGTATAAATTTCCATTAAAATGTTTTCTATAATGTTTTTCATATTTTAAAATATTCTTTAGATTATTTTTTCACATGATAAAATTTATATGAAATGTTTCAAATGGATTATTCATATAAGTTTGCATGTGAGGTACTTTATGTAGAATTGTTAATGAAATCATTGTTTTAATGTTAAGTATCCTATAAGGTTTTCCCATAATCAAGCCTAATTTTTTATCTAAATAATCTTCTAATAGTTTCTATGGTAATTTTCAATGATAATGTTTTTTAAAAAAAATTTAATGTTCTATTTAAATTATTTTTAGAAGATTAGGGTAATATTCTCATAATGGAATAAAAATAATTATAAAAAGTGATGAATAACTCTTTGCATACATGAATTTATAAGGAATTTTTTTTAATTTATTACTTCAATTTTATCATTTAAGGTATTTTTTTATTACAAAACAATAATTTATAATGAATTTAAGGAAATATATATTACTTTTACACCAATCAAATATACCAAATTTTGAGATCAATTTTTTTCTTATCATCATGTTCTATATCTTTCCACATTATTTATTTAAAATTATTTTTCATGATTGAAGTCCCTATTTTTAATGTCAATAATAAATTTAGTGTCATTTACCTTACTATTATGTTGTTTCAATTATATACAATTACTATATATGATATCCAACTATGGAATCTGGTTAAGTAAATTAATTTAATAGAGAAATATTGATGTTTTGTATTATTGATGTAATATGGATATTCATTAAATTATAATCCATTTTAACAATTTATTTTTCTGATCATTAAAAAAGAATAATTTATATTTTGTTAAATTAATGGGTTGGTCTTTATTCATAGAAAGGCTTTAGATACATAGATTGTTCTCACGAGCTAATAAAACTAAGCATGATGTATAAGATGAAATTGTTTAACAACATCCTAATAGTTGGGTATTTGATGTATTCTAGGATTTATAATGATTATTTCATAGCTGAGAGTCATTGATAGAGATAACATTTTCATTTTTAATTCATGGTAGTATTATCCATGATTTGTTATGAGAGATACATTCACTGTGATTTCTCTAAAATATCTATTTCCATTATTTATAATTTAGTTTTCATTATCCATGTCTTTAACATGTTGGTATTATATGAGTATATTCATTATACCCAAGATTCATATTGAATATAATGTTTTTTGATTATCCACTCCCCATATTTGTTATGCATTATTTAATCATTATAGAATTTACTGTATATATACCTTAATGTGTATCTATGATCACCCTTTATTTTTTAATTTCTATGGATATGAAGAGGTATAATATGAATGATATCAAAGATACAAGAACTATTTTCGTTTTTTGATTTTAAATTTCATATATAATATGTGAAACATCTATATATTAAGTTTTCTAAGACATATTAATTGAGAATTCCTATAAAAATAATGTTGTAACTGAGTTTCCTATATCCTTGTTAGAGATGATGAGTTAGGTGTGGAAAAATATCCATCCCTCTATAGAGTCAAATTTTAAACTCTAGTGTTATTAACCAATAATATATGTCCCTATATAAAAACAACACATCATTTATTGGATCTATAAATCCATTTGAAGATGTAAATTGGACTATGTCCCTAGATAAGTTATTACAAATACTTGGAAGTAATGAATATGAAAGGGATATTTTGGGAATTAATTTTCATAAATGATATTTAAAAAAAATTGGTAATTGATATAGAATACTAGAGTGGTTAAAGAAATATAATGCACATAATAATATCTTTCAATGCAATAATATTCATGAAATAATTTTCTACAGAACAACATGATAAAATAGGATGAATTTTTCCGACATTATTTTAGAATAAATAAATAATGTCAATAACTATATAAGGCTTTCATTACATATTTTTCCTGGAATACTAAAGGGTACATATATTATTCAAAAGCAATTATTTATCTTATCCTTATTAAGATTATTTAGAGTCTTTTATGTTTAGTAGTTTCTCAATCATTTTCATTATATGATGATATAGTATTATGTTACATCAAGATAGATGAAATAATTTTCTAGTTGAGAACAACATGATAAAATAGAGAGAATTTTTCCAAAATTATTTTAGAATAAAGAAATAATGTCAATAACTATATAAGGATATCATTACAGATTTTCCAGGAATACTAAAGGGTATATACATTATTCAAAATAAATTATTTATCTTATCCTTATTAGGATTATTTAGAGTCTTTTATGTTTAATAGTTTCTCAATCATTTTCATTATATGATGATACAATATGATGTCACATAAAGATAAATGAAATAATTTTATATTTATTTTATCATAAACATAAATCTCGAAAATAATATTTTAGATGATAATAAAGAAAAAATAAATGTATCAATGATAAATAAAGGTAGAATGTGATTTCATACTTTTAGTAAATTTGGAATAAGACACCATGATAATTTTTTAATGAGAACACAATTTTCCATGAAGTTTACAGAATAGTTCCATATTGGACATGAATGAATGGTAAGGAAATAAACAAATTATATCTAGTTTTTTATAATAGAGTGATTTTGAATTATTCAATCTAATGTGAAAACATCAATGGAACATCACATAGAATAGGCGAAGGAGAGAATTAAAAACATATATGAATACTGAAGTAGATTTTTATGTTCCTCAATATTTGGTTGCATTTATAATGATCAAAAACTCAATTTTTTCTTATTCTTTCATTCGTTGTAGATATTAACACCATTTTTCATCTTCTATGATCAACATGAAAATTGTATTTTTCCATAGGACCCTACCAATGGATTTGAATATCAATAATCATAGTGGATTTTTTTGGGAATCAATGATGTGTCATCTTGATACCATTACGAAAAATATACTTAAATTTTTTGAAAACATTATTAATATACCTTTTGATATATTTTATGTAATCATGTTTATAGAATTAATTTAAAATTACAATGAAAAATATTTTACTAAGTGAAATTTATTAGAATTCGTGATGGAGATATCTAATCCATTTTCATTAGATGAGGGTCTATATCATCTATATCATTTATGGGTATACCATTCGAATATCATCTTAATAATGTTTTTGGAGAACAAGAGATGAAACTACCTATGGCATGGAAAGGTATTCATATAATAGAGGATGTACATATTTTACAAGAATACCTTGATGTGATTTCAAAAGAACTACCTAAATATAAACCTATATGGGATGTTGTGTTATTAATGATATCATTTGATATTGAAAACAAATATCAAAGACTCTATATAAGTTTGTTATACTATAGTTTCAAGAATATTAGAAACATCTATACATTTTTGCAGGGTATGGGATATATAGTACATAGTTTCTCACCATGGGGATCCCCTATTCATTTTTGTTAAAAACAAATACGGTTCTATAAGTTTGTACATTAATTATATTTAATTATATTCCATTAATATAATAAAAAACTCCTATTACTCACTTTGATTACAATTCCAATGGACTAAAATGATCGGGAAATTTTCAAAATTGTTATCTTTATATTTCGTATCATCAGGTTTGAGTAGTTAAGGTTGATATTCCAAATATGAGATTTTGAATTTGGTTTATATATGATTAATTTATAGTTATTCCCTTTAGATTGATTAACATACCACAAATTATTATGGATTTTATGAACATATTCACCAATGATTATAACAAAATTATTATTATTTATTTAATAATTAACATATTATATACTATAAATTAAATAAAGACTATAAGACTCATTTGAGAATCATTTTAAGGCACTTATAGAAAAGGTGTTATATGAAAAATTTATAAACGTTTGTCTTGAGTTTAACTATGTTTCATTAATGGCTGTATTTGTTTAGACCTGGTTTGTTCCATGTAATAATTTTAAATATTTATTTATGTATATTTAGAGGTTGGTATAACGTCGCCATGTGATTACGGTTTCTCGAGTGTCTGAAATATGTTTTATAAAAATATTAAAAATATTATTTATTTTTTGTGCATACCATCATAATGAAAATGAGTTAACTATTAAAAAAATATTATATCCTAAATATGATACCATTGCAGATTCCACAATGTGGGTTTCACCCAAGATAAGACATGAAATGGGTTGTCTTGAGGCGTTTAGACACCTCGCTCTTTGGTGATATGTTTAGTGGATAAATTAATTCGGAAATTATTTAAATAAATCATATTTATCATAGAATAAATTATTATAAATATTTCATTGGGAAAAAGATTCTAGTGTTAGCCTTATAATACTATAATTTCTAGTGATTCTCTCATTCCTCCTTCATTGAAGGATATCTTCGGACAACTATGAAGTAGAAAATCAGATCATATTTTGATGCATTTAATGCAATATGTTTTCTTGATCATTGGTGTTCATGTTCTTAATCATTTAAAACGTCACAAGAGAGGTTGGAATTACAAATTAGTGTTTTTATTCCATGTTTGATTATATATTTTTAGAGTATTGACCCCTTCAATCGATCAATGCCATGTTTTATCATTTCTATGTTCCTAGATACTATTTAATTTGATTATCTCAATGGGTTTCTTAATCCAATTTCACATTCTTCAACATTGTAAAGGATCACATTTTACCAAATTGTGTAAACACTTCTTATTGTGATTACCCACTTATTTCATCAAGTTCATCATTATTTAGACCTCATGGTCCCCCTTTGAAAATTTTCAGGTGATACTAAGTACTATTTAGAAGCCAAGTTTTTAGCGGTTTCACAAACAGAGAAAGGATATATGATATTGGCACAAATCTAGAGTTTTTTAGAGTTTTTGGTCTTCTTTTGAGATCAGAGATCAAGGAATAGAAGATTGGAGGCATTGTGACAAGTGGAGTGTGTGTGATGGATGTCAGAATATATAATGTATCAGATTTTATTTGTATGATTTTTAGATATAATATTGATTATTTTCGAGACCAAGAGAAGAGATAGTGTTCTATTTTGTGACCCAATGTTCTCAGGACAAATTTTTGAAAATATAGAAACATTAAACAACATGCCTATGAATGTTTCTTGATATATTGAAATAACTATTAAATGGGGTTCCAAATCAGAAGTATAAGGGCACCATTAAATGTATAATGGTGGTTTTACAGTAGATGTGAATTAACATTGGTAAGTGTGGGTTGTTTTTAAAAACATTTTTGGTGTGAGAAATTTATAAAATAAATTAATTTTATGATTTATTTTGTTTCTATTCAATGCATCTACTAGAAACTATATAATTATAAAACAATTATTTTTTCATAATTTAGTCAAGAAAAACATTGAGACCTATAGGCCATTAGAGGAGTGCATTTTGGGAAAACGAAAATGGATCAGGATCAAATTGGGGATCGGCATGGCAGTAGAGTTAGATGATCTCATCCACAACAAAAATGATACCATTTCCCATCAATGATTGATCCAAACACTATGTATGGTGTTTTTTTGGGGAATTTTGTCATTTTTGTTAATTCCAGATAAACATTGTTCAATGTAAAGAATAGTAAATGATCCGAGCATCAAGTATATTTCAATTAGAAAAAAAAATTTAATTTGATTCACTAATTATCCCTCTTCATTAAAAATTTAAATGATAGAAAATCTATGCGAAACCAAAAAATTATATGGTTTGTTCTTTAATGTTTTTTGGAATTCTCGCCCAATTTTATTGTGAAATCATCTTTGGTATTCACTTGGATAACTGTTCGAGAAATACCTATGTTTGGATTATTGTTGAACCGTTATTAGGTGCAACCGATCAAACCTGGAGGTTCATAACGTGATGGTTTTTGGGGATCAAGGGTCAATGGTGATAGAGGATAGATTAGTGAGGAATGAGAATAGATCTTGGGTTCTACACACTTCCCAGATAGCATGCAGAAAATAGATATCAGAGGTGAGTTCTTGAGGAATTCCAAAATCAATTTCCTTAAATCCACTAGTAGTAAGGAGTGTTCGACATAGATCCAACATCTATAAGGCTATTCCAAATGAATATTCCGGTAGAAGAAATAAATGAGTAAGAACTAAGAATAACTAAAGATCCATAAAATCCAAACAACATTGCATTTAACTCAATATTACACACCATGTGGGAACCCTTCAATGGATGCTAGGGTTTTAAGAAAGAGATTATAATCACACGACATGTGACCCCTATCACCCGAAGGGTGATCCTACATAGAGGAGTCACTATGTACTCCATAGAGTACAAATTTATTGTTAACAGTACAAGGATACATGGAACACTGTGTACATAGACATGGAAATGACCAAATGATATAATTATGGAATCTATTGTCTACATATTACATGTATTAATCCAACATGCTATGTATATGGAGACTACATGTCGTCTGAGGACTTCCACATAAGAAAGACGGGGATAGAAAAGAAAACTTTGTACCCCCTAGGACACACTTTGAACTCCAAACAAGAGTTCTTGAGGCAATTTAATTTCCTAGTTTAGATAGTAGAGGTTGAGTGCATTCCCTTCATCAATTCTGTTATGACATAGTGCAACATTACAAAATAAATTACTGTATTTTAATACCCTCTAGAGTTTGAGTCTCAGATAGAGTTGTGGTGTCCCTCTGTGATACTAGAGATTCGTCCTCTTTCATCTGTTGTGGAGTTTGTAGAATCAGTGTTACATCCTAGAGTAGGATTTTGAACCTCAA
This sequence comes from Viscum album, assembly GCA_963277665.1. Lineage (NCBI taxonomy): Eukaryota > Viridiplantae > Streptophyta > Magnoliopsida > Santalales > Viscaceae > Viscum > Viscum album. The sequence continues at coordinate 1,001,825,683 of OY728119.1, read as the reverse complement.
TATAGTCATCCATATCTGTAGGGTTAGTGTAATCGTTATAATACCATCACCTATGTAGGAGGATGATCCAGATTAGGTTTGTGGTGTCCCCCAATGGTTTTGTGCATGACCCCCTCTCAATGTATCATAGTCTACATCGATGAGTATGCTGATTTTGGTAGGGGCCAAAAGGATCTAGACCTCTTGATCATCTGTCTCCGATGAAAAACTATCTCATGGAGAGATTTCTCCCAATAAGTGCATTACATCAAGTTGAATCCTATAGAAGGAAGTTGGTTACGAGAACATGATGGAATGGTGCCCTTACCGAGTACATCTATATTATTTTCTATTGTTCGTATCTATTATACATTGGTACATCTTGTATTGATCTTATAATTCATGGTTCTTTGTTTGTAGTGTTTTTAGGGTTTCCTATTGAGTATGGTTATACTCACCCATACATAGGCCTTGACCGCACATGTTTTGTCTTGTAAAGATTTTGGTTATTTTGATAGTGTCTTGGGTGGTAGAGAGGGGGTAGAGCATATATGTAGTTAGGTACACCAAGGGTTCCACCATGAGCATAATTTTGACTTATTACTCATGCTCGTAGAAGGATGGAATCTATAATATTTTTGTTCATTTTTTCATGTTTCTATTTACAATACATTCACTACAGAACTCTTTCATGGGATATTTGATGTATTCATGAATTTTTTTAGTTGTTTTACACTTCATCATTTTGTGGGAATAAATATGTGTGTGTTTTTAGGTACTCTAGGATAATGCCTCCCATTTTTGGGAAAATCCAACATGGTCCTAGTGACCATACCATAGCCTATTATAGGTGGGATCAGGGTAGTCATGACATGACCCCTCTAGGGTTGGTCATGGTAGAGTGGTATCCATTCTGGTCGGTTATTCTATAGGAATAGGATTTTTGTAGATTGGTTTGGGAAAACAATATTATGTATTTCGAGTTCAGATACTAGGTCAAGGACTCTAGTATGGGTTCAGCTTGCAACGTAATCATATAAAATGAATTTGATGAAATGATTTTTGACTCGATACATGAGAACACTCATTAACAGAATAAACAATGGTACATGAATCCTATAGGAATGGTTGTTTTTTCATGTCTTTCATGAGTCATCTCCATAGAAATATTCTATTAAACATGGTTCATCATGTTTTATTTTTGGATGACTCCACAAAGAGAGACATCAAGGAATCTGCTACATGATCATGATGATGATCCACCCAGTGAAGAGGCATCAGTATAGGGGCCTATATTGGAGAGAGAACCTCCGAGTGGTTTTCCATTTATACAACCACCCATAGAGATATAGTTTCTGTTATCATTACTAGTTGAGGATGTATATAGGCTGAGTGAATTTCACGAGTATTATATATAGTAGCCTTACAGGTTTCAAGGTGATCTAGGCCACAAGATGGATGAATATTTTCTAGAGGTAGTCACCCATATTTTTTTCCATGTGAGGACACCGTCCAATGATATGGAAATCCTTTCATGTTGCCTTCTTCTATGATCTGTGGGGTGATGGTAGATCTTGGTGACTCAGTCTCATGACAATATAACTACCTATTAGATATATTTGGAGCTTCTCTTCATATAGGAGTTCTATCCAACCATGTTGAGATATGTACACATACATGGGCATATGAATCTACAAGAGAGATGTATAATTGTGGATGTGTATTCAGTAAGGTTTGTAGATCTCTTTAGGCACTCTTTGGATATGGTATATGACCAATTTTTAAAGGATAAAACCATTTATAAGGGCTTGAGTCGAGATATCCGGGTGTCATTGTTACCCCTTATAATTTATAAATTTGATGGAGCACATTAGAGAGTCTTATTGGTAGAAATATTTCACTTAAAGAAGACACAAATTGTGGGAGCTAGTAGTGGTCACCGACTATGGCTGAACTTGGAAGTAGGTATCCAACAACTATCGCAGGGATCCATGTGTGTTTGGTAATTCATGAGGTAATCTTGAGACTCAGAGACAGTGGTTCAGGGCTCTAAGGGTAGCTTAAATATTGCTTGGGAGATGAAGTGATTCTCTTTATGACAGTCATTGGAATCTAGAAATTGATTTCTAGACCCATCACACTACGGATCATGATATGGTTTATGGACCACTAAGACAGAGACGAGTATAGTTTGGACTACAGGGTGGAAGATGTGGCATAGGTGAAGGCATGTCTACAGGAGGTGGTCGGAGGTTCAACCTATTTCCTCCAACACCACCAGGCGGTCTATGCAAGGCATAGGGAGCTAGTGGATAAGGATGTGTCTAGATATAGGCTATGGATTCCTAGGACCCCAGGGCTTCAATGATGATATGAGGTATGATATTTGTGTTTTCAACCTTAGCTACAGTTTTGATAGCCATAGTTTATATTCATCCTTTTATTGTGAAGATACTTGTTTCAGAAACAGACATTCCTATTGAATCATTGACTCGACCCTTATATTTAGAATCTCTTACTGGGGATTAATCAAGGATCACAGCCAAGTGTCGATGACTCTTTGAGGTAATATTTTTAGATGGGATCTCTAGGTAGTGACATTGAGGTCTTATGAAATCATTCATGGAATGTGGGGGTTATCCATAGTTTTGGCCTAGATTGAATGTTTTAGGCTTAAAGTGTGTTGTTTCCATTGTGATTAGACAAAGTTTTCCTTTTATGGTGAAAATGAAATCTAGGAATCACAAGATGGGATAACACATAGGATGGTACATCTGATTACTCATTAATTGTCTAACCTAATTCTCTGTGTAGTGGATTTAGTGAGTCCACAATTTCTTACAGTGGTGGGGATACATGAGGATGTATTTCCTAAATATGTTCTAGTTTAACTACCCATAGAGAGAAATACATTTTTATTAATCTATACCCTATTATGACATTGATATCTACTCCATAATATCATATTGAACTTTTAGATATTTTTAAGCTAAGGGTATTGTTTGATGACTTGAAATGGAAGGTCTTCACAATAACAAGTGTTTCACCATGGGCATCCCTAGTGTTGTTTTCCATGAAGGGGGACAGATGGTTGTGGTTAGGTGTGTATTTTTAATTCTTGAACCCATTGAACTTAAAGAGAATCTATCCACTTCTAAGGATTGATGAACACTTTGATCTGTTGAAAGGGGCGTGGTGAATCAAAAATATTGACATCTGATTAGGTAATCACAAGCTATGAGTATAGGATGAGGATATACCAATTAAAACCTATTTATGTCGTTATGATCACTGTTAACACATGGTGATTATGTCTGGATTCATGAGTCATCATTGTTCATTGGACCAATGAATATGATCATTTAGCCATATTTAATCTGGTTTGTGGTAGTCTTCATCGGCGGAACCCTATTGTATTTGGAAAACCAAGGAAGAGAACGCAGGACACATAAGGGTAGTTATGGACACACTATAAGACTATCACCCTTAAAAAAGTTCAAAAATATTCTATTCTAGATTCAAGAGGACTATTATCTAGGACACCTCATCGTAGAGGCTGTATTTGAGGTGGATCGTATGGAGGTTGAGGAAACACTTTCATGGGATCCACATAAGAGTGTTACTAAGGTGCATAGTTTACATTTATTGGAAGGGTACTATCAGTGTGTTGTACTAAAATTCTACATAGTGGAATCACCCTTGAAATCCTTGAACCATAAATTATAGATATTCATGTTGAAACAAATGTTTCAGTAGTACTTCTGTCATAGATTATGTGGTCAACAAGCGCACCCATCTTGATGTTACCAGATGAAGGCATAAATTATGTGGTAATCTGCGATGCATAATGAACTTGTCTTGGTTGTGGCATAATGATTTTGAAAGTGTTGATTGTCTATGGTTCAAGACATCAAATTCCATAGGAGTAGAATTATTTTACCCATGATTTTTAGTTAGTAGTGGATGTGTTCACTTTGAGCATTTTAAAGCACTAACTGATGGGAGAGCAGTTTTCATCCACTTTGACCATAAGAGTGTCAAGTGTATATTCTATCATAAGGATCCAAACATGATACATATATGATATATATATATATATATATCATTCAAGACAATGAAATTGAGACCATCTATACTTCTAGGAAGAGGAATGTGCTAGTAGATGCTATCAGCTGGAGATGTAGTTTATAGTTTCTGAACAAGGCATCAATGTAGTTGGCCTCGTTGTTGCTATCAATTATGTTTGGAGATGGAGAAGCTTACCTATAGTAGATTATTTTCACCCATCCACTCTTATATATATTCATGGTGGTATAGTTGTGGTGTAATGATTACAAGACCTTTACGTGTTAAGATGTCTATAGGGCATGAACCTAATGTATATTAAAAATGTGGGTAGGACATCATTTTTTTCATTGTATGTATAGTAGTACTAGTTGAATTGTAGGAAGAGGGTCTGAAAGAGTTCCATACATCCCCTTTTGTAGTACACCATAGTGTGTAAAATATGTACTCATTCCACTGAAATCAATTTTGGTGGTGAGGGATTAAGAATGGAGTTGTAGAGATTATTTCTTGATGTCTTACTTATAAGTATGTAAAAGCTATGGACCAGATTCATTAGGGTTTAACTCAACCCCTTGAGGCACCAGAATGGATATTAGATGGGATATTTATGTAAATTTTTATAGTATTACCACGTACTTCCAGGGGACACAATTTCATATAGGTCATCACTAAATGACTCCCCATGTCATCCCATTTCCTAGATATTTGATAAAAAAGTTCAGTAGAGAGTTAGGGACACCTCTACATTCAATATATAGTTCAACTCCATGGATCTCCACTGATTATCTTTAGAGATTGTGATAATCTATTTACATCTTAGAAGTGGAAGGGATTATAGGATGAATTTGGGTCATAATTACGCTTGAGCACAACATTTCACCCAAAAAAGTATGTCCATATTAAGCAGACCAATAAGGTTCTTGAATACATGCACTAGGATTGAATGTAAGACTTTGGCTGTAATCGGGAGGATCACCTACCACTGGTAGAGTCTGAATAATATAACAAATACCACTCCACCATTAGTATTTCACATTTCAAGGATTTGTACAGAAAAATGTGTAGGTCACCAAATTACTAGACTAAACCATGAGAGTCATCACTTCTAGGACTGAAGTGGGTATGATATACAATAGAGAAGGTGTATATCATGAAATAGTGGATGAAGAATGCATGGAGTTATCATCATTCTTATACTGATAGGTGATAGAGTCCTATGGATATTGAATAAAGAGACCTTGTGTTTCTTTTGGTTTCACCTAGACAAGTTTTACATAGATTTGGCTGGGGTTGAAAGCTATCTCTGATGTTCATCGACCATTTCTTGATACTACACAGATATTGAACGGTAGTGTACCTCATGTTCAACCAATACACTTAGACTTGGTACATCATGTCTTTCACATGTCATAACTGAGGAGGTATGTACATGACCCTTCACACGTCATCTACTAGGGTGATATAGACATCAAGGATGAAGCAACAGTTGATGACTACCTTGTGTAGATTGAGTATTAATAGGAAAAAATCCTTTATGGGTGGTCAATTCCTTTAGATCCAATCTCAGAAAAACACATGAATCTCATGGAATGAAATGGGAGCGGGAGGCTCAAATTCGTGTGCAGTGCAGTAATCCATTTTAGTTGCCATTGTCTTGGATTTTTAGGGATCTGAAGCTCCATATATGGGAGAATATTACATATCATATTTTCTATATATTATTTTTAGATTTTATATGGATTATTTTCATGACTATGTTCTGAGACAAAATTTGATTCCAAGTCCCACTGTTCTAGGAATTTTTTTTAATAATATTAAAATATTAAATAGCACTAATTAACATTTTTCTTGAAAAAAAGGAATAAATCTTAAATGAGTTCCTATATCAAAAATATGAGGGAACTATTAAATTTAGTATAGTGGTTTTATCTTAGTTGTTACATAACACTTTTCAGTACTGGTAATTTTTGAAAACATTTTTATGGGAAATTATTTTTTAAAATAATGTAATTTAATGATTTATTATATTTTTTCATCGATTCAATGACATTTTTCTATATAAGAATATATATATAGATTTTTTATCATTTTTTTCGTTAAGCCTTATAGACCAAGATGGCATTGTAGGAGAGAGTTTTTAGTGAACGACAACAGATCAGGATCAGATTGTGGATCATCATGCCAGTAGAGTTGGAGGATCTTGTCAATGGAGACAACACAACCATTCCTCATAAAGGAGTGATCCAAGCTCTAGTTAGGGTGATTTTCATTGTGAAGTTCATCCTTTTCTTAATCCTAGATGAACACAAGTCAATTCAATGGGAAGGAGTTAATATTCCCATCATATGTATATTTCAATCGGATAATTTTTTTTTATTTGATTCATTAATTATCCCTCTTCATTCATCTTTTAAAGGATAAATAATTTATTCCATTTGAAAAATAAAATTAGTTATTTCTTTAAATGTATTTTTTATTTATTGAACACTAATATTATTTATGATCTCATCAATGTTAATCCCTTGGACAACGATTAGGCAACTACCCGATTACAAATCATAGTGCAACCATTCTTCAGTGAAACGGTTCAAACCCATGGGTACATAGGGTGATGGTGGTTGCAGATCGATGATTTATTGTGACAACATATTTTTAGGGGATGAATGAGAACAAATCTACTATTTTACACCCTTACCAAGCCCTGTGTGGTAAATAGAAATTAGAGGTGAGTTCTCTTTGCATTTTTAGGATGCATTTAGGGAATAATGAGAACAAATCGATGATTTTTAGTGCTAGAGGCAACTAAGGGTCCATTTCGATCTAAATCTTTAGGTTGTAGAGGATTAGATAGACTTAGTAGTCCATATTTTTAGGCTTGCTTGGAACCTGATGGATTGGGTGGTTTCATTGAAAGCTATCCCTTTCTAGCGAGTAATAGGGCAATAGTAGAGGCTTGTTACACATAAAAAATATGATTTGACACTCTTGGGGACCGGCTTCCAGCTGCGATTGAATGATTATTAATATCCATCCTTTTTGTGATTTGTTAAGATTAAAAAATGTTATAACTATATTAGGTAGGTATGATAGTGGGTGATCATGCTGCAAGGTTCACAGACCTTACCTGGTACTCCATTGACATATCCATGATGGATAATTTCGACCATTAAAGATTTATTGGGGACTCTATATAAAGATCCATGAAAATTGAGTACCCATGTACATCCCTACCTATGTCGGGGGACTAGAGTGTTCACTAGTGACAATGAAAATTCTATCTTAGCGATTCCTGATAGTTGGATCTGGCAATAGACATCACAATGATGAGGTATATATAACACCTAGCAGAATTCATTACATGGAATCTCAATAGAATAATCCCTCCCATGATAAGGATTATAAAAGAGGTTATCTTGGGAATAAAAAATGTATATTAAAAGGAATATCAAAGTGGGGTGGTGATTTTATTATGAAATTTGATGTCACGTAATACAAGATTTTACTACTCCATGTGTTGGGCAGGATTGTAAGATATCTAATGGATGACCATGATAAAGGTTTCATCATGATCATAGATCTCCCAAGAAATTATAGGTTGGTCCATAGGGAGGAGGTGCTGGTAGAGGAGTGAGAAACGCTATGGGAAGTGGATGCATCTATAAGATCCTTCCACTACCAAAACAATCCGACCATCATGAGGATCAAAGGGACTAGTGTCTAGTGTTGGAAATAACTACAATATTTCAATTTATAAGATTATTAAACCCATGAGATTATTAGGGGTATGAATTGTAAATTTTATACTTTGTCTCCAGTATTTTAAGATACTTATTCCAATAATTCATTTATCTCTATAATCATTGTGTGTGATCTTGAGCTCCTAGCTGAGGTGTTATTCCAATTGCTTCAACATCATGTTCCTAGAAAGAACACATATTATGTACCTTTTAAATTTTTGTAGTGTGATTTATCACTTGTTGGATGGAGTTTCATGTGGGATATTTTTCTAATCATGATGGAACTCTATGAAATCATCATTAATTATAGATTGGTTTTATAGGATCTAATTCTAGATTGACTGTCACCACAGACAAGAAAGATGCATGTGCATAGATGGGATCTGATTCTATTTTTATAGTCAGAGATATCTAATGGAAGAATTTGTTGTTATTATGAGTAAGATGCTTCATCAAATAACCCATTAGTTAGCAAGTATATCCCTTGGTGTTGCATGATTTTCAGGAATCATGAATCCTTCAGTTGTAGAAGATTACATATACATCTTCCCTGAGGACATTCTTGGACTACTACTGAGGCAGTAGATAGAGTTTTCCATCAGCCTTGAACCAAGGACAACTCTAATATATTCTTCCAAAAATTAAATTGATCTTATCATGCTCCATGAGAATTTATTTTTGTTGGGGGACCTTCTATTGAATGGTTTCCTCAGAAAAATTGTGTCCCCAAGGGCATCTCCAATGTTGTTTGTCAAAAGGGAGGTTGAGATATTACAACATTTCATGGATTATCATTGCCTGAGACATGACATGATAAAGAAAAAGTAACCCCTATCAATGATATGTGACCTCTATGATGAGTTTTAAATTGTGATATTGATCTCTACCACTGATATGAGGTCTGGGTACCACTAGGTGTGGGGTTTCAGAGGCTGATAGTCCAATGTTGTCATTATGGGGTTTCTATGAAAACTATGAGTACCTAGTGATTAAATTTGGTATAAAGAATGTTCTAATTTATTTATGGGTTTTTTGAATAAGTTTTTTTAGTAGTACTTGTATGATATTGTTTTTTGTCATCATTGATGACATACACATATACTCTACATCCAAGGAGGATCATGAATAAAACTTGAGGATGGTTATATACATTTTATATGAGAAATGTCTCTTTTGAAAGTTATTGAATTCCCATTTATGGATTCATGAGATTAAATTTCACTAGAATGTCATTTATGATCAAGGTTTTTCCATGGAATTACCAAAGATCAATGCAGTGATTTCATAGGATCTACCCAAGTGCATGTAATAGGTGTAATTCTTTATTTTCTTGTAATGGTACTACATGATATTTTTGGCACACTTCACTTGAATCAAAGCCCCATTGAACTCCCTGACGTGGAAAGTGAAGTCATTTTCAGGATCTAAGTACTACCAAATGTCCTCTGAAGACTTAAGGATGAGGTTGAGGAGTGGTCTCATGTTGAGACTACTAGAGGAAGGCATGGGGTTCCTAGTTTATTGTGGTTCCATAAGAGATGGGATTTGTATCATATTGATGAAGTATAAATAGTTTTCTCATTTATTTGGTGTCAATTGATACCCCATGAGTAGCATTATTAAACACACAACCTATAGTAGGATGTGACAGTCTTCACTCAATGGATGCGGAGGCTCTACCATCTGGGGGTGTGATTTTTGGTCTACATAGACCATTGACATCTTATGTACATCTTCACATAGCGAGGCTTCAACCTGAGACATCAATTAAAGTTGGAGTTATTATAGAAACATGAGTGTGAGATGCCCTATTATCCAAGGAAGTGATTTCTGAATAATATTCCATTAGTAAGAACTCCGAGGTTATCTTAATGCATGAGGATTCAGAGAAGTTGACATCCTTGAAGATATCCATGGTGGAACTAGAGGGTTCAAATTTTCAACAGTAAATGGTGTGGAAATCTCTACTACATATGAATTTTAGAAAATCCTAGCTAGAAGACATTGACTATGAGGTTATATGTGATCAGATATCCCTATGAGATGCACCAGATGGATATTGTAAAGGTGATAATCCTATAATCTTATTCTAGGGAAGATATTTATTCCATTCACATTTTGGGATGAGGTGATGCGAGAATCCCACACTTCTCTAGTTTTACGTCCCAGTGAGGGTAATTTGTAAAGATACATTTATCGTCTATTTTTGTGTTATAACATGAGAAATAGAGTAGGTGATTTTTTCCCTTAGTGCCTCACATGACAGTAGTTGAAGGATGGGCACCATGTTTTGGCATGTTTGATGTAACCCCTCTGAGAACCAGATATAAAATGGGATAGAATATCCAAGAGATTTTGTACAATACTTTCACACATAAAAAAGGACCATAATTCAATATGGGTGATATTTAACCAGCTCATGAATTCAGAAATCATCCTTAATTTCTGGGAGAAAGATTAGTTGAGTGTTTGGGGAAATTGTTTGACTTCAAGGGGAACCCTATATAATTGTCTGAGATTTTGTTTCATGGTTTATGTCAAGATATTAAAGTATTATATAATTGGAATTTGAGAAACAAATTAGCATAACTACATCCTTTCATGCCCTGACTGATGGATAGACCGAACACACTATCCAGGTGTTCGATGATATGTCGAGGGATTGTTTGTTATACTTCAGCGAATGCTAGGAGTATCACATTTCTTTGGAATAATTTTTTAACAACCTCATCTACCACAGTACCATCATTAATGAACCTTTTGATGCCTCTTATGGGAGACCATGTAAGTCACCCATGTGTTGGACAATGATCAGTGAGGCATATCTCGTGGTCCCAAAGATGGCACATGTGGTGATGGAGAAATACCAACTCATCCATGATTGGATGTGGATGACCCAAAGTAGAGATATATATATATATATATATATATATATATATATCACCATCATACATCCCCGTAGTTCGACTATAGAGACCATGTTTTCTTAAAAATCTCTCAATTAAGAGGATTCTAGTGGTTTTCCTCAGGAGGAATGATATCCTAGAGGTTATTTGGGAAGTTATAGATCATGAAGAGGATTGGAGATATTTCTAAAAACCTCACAATTCCCCCTATTCTAGTAAAGATGCATGATATCTACTGGAGGTTTTAATTGAGGAGATACAGGCATGACCTAACACATTTTGTCCACTAGTGCGAGCTAGACATCAAGGGTAGAGCCACCTTTTCGGAGTACCCAATGGTGATCGTGGAGCGATAGTAGAAATAAATACATGTTTGACCCATCCCTTTGATTTTCGTGATGTGGTATCATGAGAATGTATAGTAGTGATATTGCGAGTGGTAGAGTAAATTCTAGCTCCAAATACCCTGTTGTTTTTTATGTATTTTTTGGCGATGAAATGACTAAATATGGTTATTATGTTGAGACGATGTATTTTTTTGACCTTGATGTTTTTTTATAAATATATCTTGACCTAAGAGCTAAGATGATAATCAATTTAGAGGTCCGATGTGTCGGGACTTAATTTTATATAAATATTAAATACATTTTATATTGTGAACACATTGATTCTTATCCAAAATAGTATAAATAATCAATGGAAGCTCAAATAAATCATATGAGAGCATAGTTGAGTCTAGAATGTGGTTCCTGCCCTATGAAAGATAAAAATGGGTCGACATGGGGTGTCCAGACTCCTCTCTCAATGATGGTACCTTCAGTGTGGTAATTAATTAATTTGTTAATTTGTTAAGTTATTTTGATGTACTTAAATTAACTATAATATAACCACAAGAATAATTTCTCTTTTATTAGCCACAAAATCCCTAAGATAAATCCAGATCTCTTCCTCTCACCTCTGTTAGCAAATCTCATTGGAGGAACACGAATCTTTGGATCATATTTGATCAGGACACAACAAACATAAAATAATATTACGATCATTGACAAATGTAGTAATCATAAATGAATGATCCATAATCAATTTTGGGCATAGGAATTTATTTTTTTTTCACCTTTTTATTTAAAATTTTGAGTTTATCGACCCCTTATAACTCTTTTTGATAATGTGATGCCTTTTAATGAGAACAGGTTCCAATAAATTTGATTAAATCAATTTATATCTAACCACAATTACATTGTTCCTATTCATTATAAATAAACTCATGGCCAAAAAAGTTAAACATTTATTATGATGACATTACCCTTGTTTATTTATGTTTATCACCAGCCAGACACTAAGGACCTTATTCAACAATTTTATTATTGGTAATTGTCAAGTCAATATGGTTTCCTTATGACTTTTCCATTCCTTCATTCTTAGGGTGATTTTTTAGTAAAAAAGGATTGCTTATGACTTCTCCATTCCGTCATGTTTTGAAAATAAGAAACAACCAATCTTAAGTAAAATTTCAATTTTCTTTAGGTTTTATCTTGATAAGGAAAATTTTCCTTCCTTAATGAAATTTTATATCTCCATGGAAATTTATCCTTAAAATTTTTCCATTGTTAATATCATAGCTTCGCACATTCTATTTCTAAGTATAAAATTTGGTTTAACATATAAAACCTAAGAATCCTATAAAAACTAAGATATAGAACATTCTTTTTTTTATCTGAATTCTGGTTCCGAATTCTAATGAATTCTGACTCCGAGAATTCTATGTTCAGACTCTGAATTCTAATGAATTAGGACTCCAAATTCTATTGAATTATGACTCTGAATTCTAATGTATTCATACTCAGATCTTTGTAAGTTCAGAATTCGAATAATTATGCATTCAGACTCTGGACTTTGTATGTTAAGACATTGAATTCTACTGAACTCAGTTTCCAAATTTCCTTGAAATTCAGACTCCATAATTCTATTGAATTCAGGTTACGAATTATTTAGAAAACAGAATCTGAATATTTATGCATTATAGACACCAAATGTGTTTTGGATAGACTTCAAACACTTATTCTTCATTAGACTCCATGAAATGAATTCTGTTAAGAAACCATAATTTACATTACTCATGTTTTGGTCATGAAACTATGTCATGCATTCATTTACAAACTAAACATTGGTTGAGTGACATGTGTATAGGTCCCTCTGAAATTGAAGGAAAAATATGACCATTGGAGGAGGGAGCTGACTGCTGAAGATGTGCCTATAAATAGAAGCCCATTTGAATGAGATCATCCCAGTTCTATGATTCTAGAGATTATATGCTGTTGAATTGATTTCTAGAGAGAGAGAGGCTCTTTCAACTATCATTTCTTCATGCAGATGTTGTGAACAACATGTTTGGTTGTAAAAAGCGTGTTCAGACTTTCATTGTGTAGACTCTGATCACGCTTATCGTATGCTTCCAGGTTGGAAAGATAGAGGTTCATATTTCCTTCTAAATTGAGGGCTTTCAAGGATAGAAAGATGATTATCGATCTTCGGATCAAAGGCTTACTTGGGTTTGGGTGAGATAGATAATCTTTAAATTATAAATCAAAAGACCATTATCTTTGGGTTGAAAATATTTACAACTTGTTACTTTTACTGTTTCATGATATCCGCTAAATTTTGGTTGTTGATTAATGTATAACTATCTTATAATTTCTTATTATTTTACTCTAATTAATAGGATCTTATACGATTTAAGGAAAATCTTTATCTTTGTAAAATTTCCTTAAGTTTCACTTTCGGAACCACATTTCTAGAAACCAGCAAGTTTGTAGAACGATGAGGTCATGTGAATTTACCTTGTTTAACCTTATTAAACCCCACCATCTTTAAAATATCCAAAGAAATTTTTTAAATTATATAATTCACCCCCATATTGTATATTGAGAATCTACATCATTATTTCAATTCAAAAATCAGTATCATTTTGATCCTACAATGGGTATCAAAGGAGGTCTATGAAATACCTATATACACGTATAAGTTTTCTTGCTCAGGTTTTTCATTGTTCTATATTTTTCTTGTTTAGGATATTTTTATCCTTGTTTACAAACTTTTATTACTAACAAGAATGTGTGGAAAAAATTTCGTTAAGATTTCATGAATGAATATATGTTCCATAGGAAACTTAAATCCTACTAGACCACCTATTTTTGATGGGAGTGATTACAAATATTGGAGAGATCGTATGAAGACTTTTTTCATTAACACTAGACTGGACAATATTTTTATGCTTAATAGAGATTACAAGATTCATGATAATGAAGTTAGAAATTTTAATAATCAAGAGAAGTCAGAATATCACCTTTACTATAAGGTATGCAATACTTTGTTGTGTTCCATTACCATGAATATATATAGCCAGATTTTTTCAAGTGAAGCTGTGAATTCTATTTGGAAGAATCTTGAAGTTACATATTTGGGTACTTCCCATGTTATTGAAACCAAAAGATATATTCAGAGAGATTATTACCATGGGTTTAGCTTTCCTTATGGAGAACCTATATGTAAGGTACAACATAGATTTATGACTATGTTCAACAACATACAATCCATGGGTGAAAAATATTTGGATGATGACACACTTCTAGACAAGATTATTTAAATCATTCCAAATGAGTGGGAATCATAGAGAAAATCTATTGATGAAAATATGATAGTATAACAGATTACTCTTGATGAACATCATAGAACTATTCTACAACACGAGACTATAATGAAGAGAGATGCTTACAATGTTAAGAAGAAGAATGTGAATGGATGTGTTACTTTTACAACTAATTCAAATTATATAAAAGATAAGACTCCTGAGAGTGTAACAATATCTATGTCTAAGAAGGTTGTTGTTTTATCTGAATCTAGTGAATGTGAAAATTCTTAGAATGATCTAGCTAATATTATTCTAAGGATAAACATGATATTTGGACAGAAGAACTTTCAGTATAGATATAAGAAGAATGATGGAAAAGATAAGAAAGATAGATAAGTGAAGTGCAATGAATTTAGAATAACTGGTCATATTAGACCTGATTTCTAATTAAATAAAAAAAGAGACAAGAAGGGAATGATTTATGAGAGAAACAAGAAGAAATTATATAGATTAAAACATAATAAAGTCTTAAAAGATAGTGACACTTGGAGTGTTACTGGTGGAGATTCTTCTGATGATTTTTTCAAATTATGAATCTCTTGAGCAAAATAATATTGGTTTAGTGGCCCAATCTCCATTCCAAAATCAATGTTTTATTGATAAGGTACGAATTGTTGAATCCTTAACCAATATTTCTTTGAGAGAAAATTTTCTTGATAAAGATTTTTATTTAGATGAAGAATCTTCTTCATCAGATAATTATAATGATTTGACTTCTAATGATGAAGTTTATAAGTTTTCTAAGTTGGTAGAAATATTAAATTTTAATTTTTCTATGAAACATGAAAAATAATATTCTATAGAATCTATTTTAACAAAAGAAATTTTGGATCTTACCAAAATATCTTTATAAGAAAAATGATGTTTTTGAAAATATTTCATAGAAACTTGAGGAAGAAAATTCTGAGAAGTTTAACCTTTCTATGGATCTTAAAAACATATTTTTAGAAAAATATGTTTTGGAGGATAAAAGTAACTCTATGTCTATTATTCTATAGGATATGAATTATGTTCTAAGAAAAAAGTATGAAATATTTTCTTTGAAGAAACGTCTTGAAAATTTTAATTCCAGTAAAGAAAATTTTAACAAGATGTATTCTCACATCCGACCTCATGGTAATAATCAAAGATTAGGTTATTCTCATGAAAAACAAATTTTTAAAACAATTTATTTGGTTCCTCCTAAAGCCCCTTTTTGTACAAAATTTCAAAGTGCTGGGTATTGGAAGAATAATTGTTCTTTGCATAATTTGAAATCTATTAGGTTTTATAAAGATTACTTTTCTATACAAATGTGGATACCCAAAAATTTATTGTCTAACAATTCTGGATCCATGAATGTTTGGATTCTGAAATTCTAACTCTCTTGTTTACAGAAAAATAAAGAATGTACTAACAACAATACTTGGTACATGGATAGTGGATGTTCCCAGCATATGACTCGTAATGAAAAATTCTTTGAAAATATTATCAAGACGAAAGGAGGAAATGTAACTTTCGGAGATAATGATAAGGGAGAATTTATTGGTATAGGTAACATTTTTCTTCTTTAAAAAACATTGATTTCAAATGATTTATTTGTTAAGGTTCTTAAGCACAAACTCATTATCATAATCCAATTATTTGATGAAGGTTACCTTGTGATTTTTTGGAATGACAATTGCTTAGTACCCAATTCCAATGAAGAGTTTATTATTTGTACCAATAGGCAAGTGAATGTTTACACACTAAACTTATAAGTCATTAAGAGCCAAGAACTGCATTTCCTTAGTGAAATGGATGATCATTCTTGGTTAAGGAATATAAGGTTAGATCATTGTAACCTTAGGAACCTATGAAAACTCTCTTAGAAATAGATTAGTTAAAGATCTAATAGATCTTAGATTTGATTCTTCAAAAGTTTTTGATCCTATTCAATATGGAAAGAAACATAAATCATGTTTTAAATTAGACATTTAAGTCTCAACCACTGATGCATTACAGTTAGTGCATATGGATCTCTTTTATCTAACACAAACTAAAAGAATTGGAGGAAAATATGATGTTTTTTTCTTAGATGATGATTATAGCAGATTTATGTGGGTCTATTCTCTAATAAAGAAATCTGAAGCTTTTTTTTATTTGAAAAATTTTAGAGTCCAAGTTAAAAATGAGAAAATCCTTCCTTTGATAACTATTCATTGTGATCTTGGAGGATAATTTCAAAATTATGATTCTGAAATTTTTTGTAGTCGAAAAGGCATATATCATAACATCTCAGTACCCAGAACACCTCAACAAATTAGTGTTGTTAAAAGAAGAAATATAATTCTTTAGGAGATAACAAGAACCATGTTGAGTGAACATTCAGTAGACAAAAATTTTTGGGCTGAAGCAATAAGTACTGCTTGATATACTATAAATCATGTTTTTAGTAGAAATTTTCTTAATAAAACTCCTTATGAGTTATAGAATGATACAAAACCTATACTGTCATACTTCAAGGTTTTTGGTGGAAAGTATTCATTTTGAATACTAAAGATAATCTACAAAAATTCACACCGAAATCTGATAAAGGAATTTTCGTAGGATTCTCCACAACTTCTAAGGCTTATAGAGTTTTTAAGAAAACACTTGTAATGTTGAAGAAACAGTACATGTCAAATTTGATTAAACTAATCATTTTGTTTTTAAACAACATCATCCTTCATCTTCAGATGTCTTTTCAATAACTGATTATCAACCTTTGTTATAAGATCCTTCTGATAAATAAAATTTTCATGAAAATATTTCTGAAGCATTTACCCCAAGAGACATCCAATCTTATGTAGATGAACAAGTTTTTCAGAACCCAAATCAGTTGTTTCTAAAGAATCATCCCATTGATAGTATCATTAGTGATATAAATCAACCTATAAGGACTATATGTTCTTTAAGAAATGATGTAGAACATCTACCATTCCTTTCCCAATTTGAACAAAAAATCACTAATGAAGCTTTAGGTGATGATGATTGGATAAAAGATATGCATGATGAGAAAAATGAATCCAAAATGATTAAAGTCTGGACCATGGTTGAAAGGCCTAAGGATAATTCTGTTATTGGATTAAAATGGTTCTTCAGAAATAAATGTGATGAAAATGGAATCATAGTAATAAATAAAGCTAGACTGGTTACTAATGGCTATAATAAATAAGAAGGAATAGACTATGAAGAAACCTATTCTCTAGTAGCAAGACTGGAGTCTATTCATATTCTACTTGCCTTTACCGCATTCTTCAACTTCAAACTTTTTCAAATGGATGTTAAATGATATTTCCATTGTAATTATGTTCAAGAGGATTTTTTTGTTGAACAACCTCCTAGAAATGAAGATACGAAAAAACCAAAACATGTTTTTAAACCTACTAAAGCTTTGTGTGGACTTAAGAAAGCCCTCGTGCTTGGTATGATAGACTTACAAGATTCTAGCTTCAAAATAATTATATTAAGGGAAATGTTGGTCCAAATATTTCTATAATAAATGATTAGAAAAAGGATTTGATTGTTCATATTTATGATGATATAATTATATTTGGATCAACTCAGCTATCCTTAACTGATTCTATTGTGGATATAATGAAATCTGAGTTTGAAATGAGTATGATGGGCGAGTTAAAAATTTTCCATGGATTTAAAATTTCTCAAAAACCAGAAGTAATATATATATCCAAACAAAAGTATATAAATTAACATTTTAAAAAGTATGGATATGACAACAGTAAGAGTATAAGTACTCTAATTGGTACCTAAAATTCACTTGATCTTGATGAATTTGGGAAACCAGTAGATCAAACTTCATTTAGAGGTATGATAGGGAGACTAATTTACATGATAGCTAGTCATCCTGATTGAATGTTTTCAGTATTCTTATGTGAAGGATATCAATCCAATACTATGAAATCTCATTTAAAGGTAGTGAAAAATATTTTTTTCTACTTAATGGGAACCACGGATCTGTGTCTCTTTTATACTACTGGAAATGATTTTGTTTTAAAATGTTTTTCGGATACTGATTTTGGTGGATGTAGAATGTATATGAAAAGTACATCTGAAACTTTTCATTTTATAGGAGATTCATTAGTTTCATGCTCATGCAAAAAGAAACACTCAGTAGCATTTTCAACTACTGAAGCTGAATATGTAGTAGCTTGAAGTTGTTGTGCTCAACTGTTGTGGATGCAACACACACTCATAGACTATGATATGAGTTTTACCAGAACACAAATTTTGTGTGATAATACATGTGCCAATGCCTCATGTAAAATAATTGTACATCACTTACATGCAAAGAACATAGATTTTAGGAATCACAGTCATAGGGATCAGACACAGAAAATAATTATCATTCTTCAATTTATCAAAACACAAGATCATCTTGCTGATAATATCACAAAATCGTTACCATATGATATATTGGAATATATTAAACAGAATTTAGAATTGATAACCATAAGGTAATCCTCCATGTTAACACTCAGTTGAAACCAATCCCCTTATAGTAACAAACTCCTTTTCATAGAGGGAGTACATTTGTTTTTTAGATTTGAAAAATGTTCTCAGTAATTATTTTTGTAGTCTAAATTGTTTGGTAGTCAAAAATATTTCGTAGCCAAATTTTTTTTCATTGTCAAATTTATTCGTTGTCAAAATTATTTCGTACTTAAAATTTTCATAAGGAAAATTTTCATACATAAAACATTCGTAATGAAAATTTTCATACTTAAAATTTCCATAATTATAATTTTTTACATAAAATTCTCGTAAGGAATATTTACATACTAAAATTTTTGTAATTAGAATTTTTGTACTTAAAATTTTTGTAATGAATATTTTTGTACTTAAAATTTTTGTAATGAATACCTTCGTACTTAAAATTTTCTTAATGATGATTTCTGTACTTAAAATTTTCTTAATGAAATTTTTCATAACAATGATTTTCTTAGTCAAAATTTTTGTAAAAAAAATATCAGAATCTAATGTTCTTCATGAAAAATTTTCCTCAATACGAATAATATTTCTAGCAATCCAAAAGGTAGGTTTCCTTTCTTAAATTTATGTAACCACTAATTACTTTTTGGTATTTTTACATTTTCATATCCATTTTTTTTCTTGAATCCGATAGTTTTTCATAAAAACCTCAAAAGATCAGATTCCATCAAAATTTCCTTCCGACTATCATATCAACAATCCAGTTTGATCAGAAGGTTTTTCATCTGTCAGATTTGGTATGGAAGCCAAACCGTCACATAAATCATCTATTTAAAGGACCCCCGATGACGGTCCCACATCAATACTCATGCTTGTGAATGTTGAAGCTTTGTACTCTTAATTAAGCTCATTCCGAACTTCTCATATCATTCATAATTCCAAATGTGTATCAAAGTATCTTCCTTGAAATACATGTAAACATTCAAGCTGATTTCTGAATGGTAGATTTATAGAGAAATTTTGGTCCATTAAAATTTCTTTTCTAAGTATGATTCTTTCATCTTAAAGAACATCAAGAAGAATGGATGGGAGAGTGTTTGAATTTCAAAACCAGGAGCTTAGGATCTAGTTTATCTAGAATTTTTAATTTAATTCTATGAGCCAACACGTTTTTTCAAGGAAGAAGGAAAAGGTAAATTCTCTTAAAAGAGCTATTGGAAGACTTATCCTCTTTCTTAAAACAAGGCAGCCAGTTTTATTGAAGTTCCTTATGAGAGTGAGGCAGAGTTCTACTCACATAAGTTGCCTGATGTTATAGGAAGCTTCATTAAGAAAAAAACAATGGCTTGTCTCAGTCTTTCAAATGATAAGGCTCCAATGGTTGTCCACATATCTACAAATTTTTGGATTCATGAATTGTGGGTTCAAGGATTCATCATTCTGAGAAAAAGGGGACAAGGATACTTTAGATAAGAGTGACATGTATATCCTGGATTTCATGGTATATATAAGAAATATTAACTTGGTTAAGCATATTCTAATTACAATTGAGAATATAAGGAATGGAAATCTAAAGGCTCTGATTATCATGTATCCAATCATTCATTCAAAGATGATTTTTTGGTGCTTATAGTCCTTCAAAATTCCTTGAAGTTATAAGACATGAAATTGAAAAGTCATGTTGTTATGTGATGATACTCTCAGAAGGATGAGTGCTGGATGTTCTAATGAATCCAAAGAATTTTATGATTATCTTGAGGAGGAGGAAAAAGCATTATCGAAGAAACAGTAGGCTGCTGAGACCTCTAAGAAGGGAGAAAGGAAGAGGAAGTTGAAGGATATCGAAGAAAAAGGAAAAACTGCAATGTCCAAGGAAACACAATCTTCACCAGCAAAGCCTAAGATGAAAAAAAGAATATCCGGATGAGGTAGTAGAATAATGGAAGGAAGCCAAGGAGAAAAAGAAAGCAGGGGAGCCGAGACTTGGTTTGGATCCTGCTGAAGCAAAATATTTAAAAGAAAAGACTGCTGATGAGCTTGGAAACAAAGAGAAATAAAAGAAATAAAAGAAGAAGTTTTCTAATGCAGAGTTAGTGCAATCACTTATAAAGGCCGCAAAGAAAGTATTCAAGAACATTTCCGTACCAGAATCCTTCTAGATAGAATCATTACCAGTGAATCTAGGAAAAAAATTTATTTTTGAAAAAACCTTAAGGAAAAGTTGTTACATAAAAAGAAGTTGTTGAAGAAGAAAAATTAATGGAAGAAAATTAATGAAGATAATGATAAAGATGATGTAAAAATCCAAATGAAGGATACTGCATCAATAGAGATTTCATTTATCTATTGGATGGTGAGGCAGGAGAAGATAAAGAACAGGTAGATGAAGTCAAAATCATTCCGCTGTTTGATAGTGAGAACGAATCTGCAGACCAAGAGAAAGATATTCTGTAACACCAAGACCTCAGAATCCCAGATTCGGTGCATTATTACGTATCATTGGCATGATCACAAAAGATCAATTCTCAAAAGTCTTATTTTTTTAGTAGCCTTTGATGTACTAGATTCATTCGTATGGTGTACATTACACCATAAAATGGAAAATTAAAACAACATTGTTTCCATAGAAAACAATGAGATCCCATAGACTATCCCTATAGTTCAGTCATATTATAGTTCTTCGCATCCTGGGAAAAATAAAATATAGAAATGGGTGAGCTCAGATGCTCATTAAGGATAACAATATAGTGGAAACATTCATAAATATTCATAAACATTTTAGGCAATGCATAAGACTAAAATAAAATACTTTTAAACTTGATCTTCAGCATAATATGGAAACTAAAAAAATCAAATAATTCCATTTAATTATTCACCTGGATATTCTACTAGTCGAATAATCAAATGTAATATCAATAGCCACTTTTATAATGATGGAATGCATAATTCCATACATTTATAACCACATTGTCAAGGCCTTGTTCCACGACTACAAATAATATTTTTTTTCAAGGCCTTGATCCAAGATACTAGTTTGTCTCTTGAGACCTACTGATGCATCTAGAAACTTTAGAAGGCTCCACCCATCACTTATTAAGTCCAACGCATTCCTCATATGAAAAGGTTTAATCATAACATAATCATTCCTCTTAAAACTAGCATACAAATTATCCATACTTTATTTATAAACCATGAATGGAGTAAAATTAACACATCCACAGTCAAACATATCACAAAAGCTTCAATACAATTTGGAAGTTTTCTATAATAATAAATCAACTTCAAATAAACTTAAAATCCTTCAAAGGATGTTGACATAGATTAAATAAAAACCTTATTAGAGAAATATCTATTTCTATTTGGAATTCTTTTAAAATTAATATATTTATAAAAGAAAACACTAATTTTGGAAATATTTTTATATGTTTTGAAGGGATTAGTTGATGATGTTATAACGGTAGAAAATAGCCACACCCGCCATATAAGTTAAAAAACATTCTTACCATAAATATTTCGAAAAGGTCAAAAAGTACCATCTTTGGAAAATGACGAAAATATTTCTTTCAAACAAATATATGGTTAAATAATATTATAAATGACTTTAACCAATTTTCTATTAAATAGGAAAAAAAATTTGAAATACATTTTTATGAAATATGGATGTAGATGTTAAAGTAGTCCCAGTAGATAGTTACGTAAAAACAACCTCGGATAATAAAGAGATTGTGAAATTAAACCTTAACTTGTAATTTTATTTGGTCAAGGGTAGGTTAACCTCCTATATAATGGTGGAAAATTTGTTATTAAATTTTACAATAATAATATACATTAATATGATATCATGTATGATATTTTAATATTTCTTTGTTAATAATATTTTAGTATTATCATCATTTCGGGTGTTAACTGATTTATTTTCCTTTATATGATTTGTTATGTAAGTAATATTTTTTATAGATAGTATGTAACTTATTCATATTCTTAATGTTATTAATTCCTTAAACATTATTTTTAATCATCTTAATGAAAATTAGTCTTGAATGGATATGATGGAGAATTAATCTCATCACGTTTGTGGAGAAGATAATCCAAACGTACGCATGAGAGACAATATCAATCTTTTGATATTGAAAAAATATATAATTTGATGCTATATAATATAGATAGAATAATTATCAATTTATATTTATTATTTAAATCAATTACACTTCATTATTATACCCATCCAAATAATAATGTATTGAATAACAATTACACCACGACGTGGAGACGACAAGACGTACGTATGCACGTATGGTGATATGTCATTCAAAGGAATGATAGAATAATTAATATTTTTGTAACATATTTATAGTAACATAAAACTATATAGAGGATTCTTGAGTATTATTTTATAATGGAAACCACAAAGAAAGAGGAAGTGGAAGAAGACATGAAGTTGAAAGAGGTGATGAAATATTTACCTCTTCTTTGGGTTCTTCCTTTTTATTTTATCAATGGGGCCCCTTAGGTTGGATATCTAACTAAAAAAGACTCTAGGATGAAGGGAGGAAAGTTTATAGGGTATTTTGGCAATGTTTGGCCGATCCAAAAGGCTTTGATGGTGTTAATTTGAGGGAAGGGGGAGTGCCCTTTTATAAGAGGCATGAGGGGCATCATAGGAAAAGCTAGAAATATTATTTTATAATAAAATCATTTTTGGTTTCTAATGGATCCAAAATTAATTCTTTAATGGCTAAGGTGGGGATGGGTCACAGAAAAACTCAACCAAAAGGTTTTAGACTGGATTGGTTCCCTATATTAACCTCATCTTTTAGATTTAACACTTATTTAAATAGTTTGACATTTACCGTGTCTTTTTGTATTTTTATATTATATAGTTAATATACATACTATATCATTTCAAGAAAACCCCAAATGGTTCACTAAAAATATACCTATCATTATATAAGTCTTTTTCCGAATCCTCATATTTTTAGGAAATGAATATCAATTAATAATATAATATTTGTTTTAAAAACTCTTTTATGTCAATTTTGACACTATTTGGTATGTTGTTTTATCTAAATTCATAACAACATTATTACTTTGAAAAATATTCATTTAACCAACCCTAACATGTCATATTAATCTAGAAAATTATCTTAATTCATAAAAAGTCTCAAATCCCTTTTATTTGGATATTTATAATATCAAATATTTTAATATTTCATTAATTAGATTATTTCTACATAATCATTGTCTCATAAATAAATTAAATTATTTAATATCTCAAAAAATACCATTATGTAGGAAATAATTTTATATATATAATTATTATTTATAGATTAATTTATCTTATGTGTAACCCTATATTAAAAATTGTTTAGTTATTAAACATTGAATTTAACACTTTCAACTCTTCTTTGAATTAAATTATAATGAATGTCCTAATCTAATCCAAGTGGACCTAAAGGATCATATTTTATTCCTAAGTATATTTTTAGGTATAATTACACTTATCCAATAGAAATAGTACATAATTTAGGGTAATAATAATATCATTTGTACCTTTAATTACCCTATTTACTTTTAACCATGGTAAAAAAAAGTCCAAAGTTACTATTCCCCAAAAATTATTTTCACCTCATTGAACCACATTTTTCTTATTGATATCAATCGTGTCTCTCGGATTTTCAAAATTCAACTCACAGAAGCGGTAAAATTATGTTTTATGTAAATTTGAAAATGCTCCTAAAAGGTGGGTAAGAAAGAGTAAAATGTACAATAATATTTTTATATATCTAAAATTATTATAAACTGACTCTGATGAATTACATTGAACACATATAGATATTATGTATCTATTTTGACCTAAACTAAATTTAAATGAAATAAATAATTATTTAAATTAAAAGTTCTATTTTAAACAATAACTCAGTGTTCTTTACTATTTATTAAAAATCGAATGTTTTCCGGAAAATACAAAAAATTCACCCAAAGCTAGTTTCGATATTTTGAATCCAAAAATGAAGTCCATTTTGAAAGATAAAATTTATAAAATTTTAAAAAGTTGGTATTATTATTCATAACGGATAGTTTGATTGGTTGTGGTGTGTTAGAACTCAAAGTTGCATACAACACATGTTATTTTATTATTCAATGAGAAGTGTACCATGGAATCTTGGGGTGTTACATTCTCCCCTCCTTCAAATAATTTTGTCCTCAAAATTTCCAGAATATTACTTCATAAAAATACTTGGGTGGTTCTTCAACATATGTTCCTTGGGTTCCCACATTACCTTTTGCATCTTATAGTGTCTCCAAAGAACTTTTACCAGATGAGTCGTCCAGTTTCTCAACACATGTTCTCTTTAATCAACAACCTTGGCAATCTCATCACAATAAGAAAAATCGGGTTCCAGTTCTAATTTTTCATAGGTGAGTACATGCATTGGGTCAGGCATGTATTTTCTCAATAGTGATATGTGGAACACATCGTGAACTTTGATGAGACTTGGCAGCATTTCCAAACGGTAATCTACAACCCCAATTTGTTCTAGAATTTTGATAGGTCTGATGTACCTGGGACTCAATTTAACCTTCTTACCGAAACGTATAACACACTTACAAATAGATACCTTCAAGAAAACATGATCTCCTACCTGAAATTCCAAATCCTTTCTTTGTTTATCGACATATCTCTTCTGCTTACATTCAAATGCTTGGATGTGGTTTTTGATTACCTTCACCTTTTCAATCGTTTTCTCCATATGTTCTGGGCCTACTAGTTTTCTTTCACCAACATCATACCAATAGGTTGGTGTGTGACATCTCTTTTCGTATAATGCTTCATATGGTTCCATATGAATACTTGAATGGAAGTTATTTTTATTGGAAAATCCTAATAGTGGAAAATATTGATCCCATATACCTTGAAAGTCAAGTGAGAATGAT
Organism: Viscum album; assembly: GCA_963277665.1. Taxonomy (NCBI): domain Eukaryota; kingdom Viridiplantae; phylum Streptophyta; class Magnoliopsida; order Santalales; family Viscaceae; genus Viscum; species Viscum album. Next base: position 1,001,799,920 of record OY728119.1, on the reverse strand, counting down.
CTCAACATGTCATCTATAGTTTAAATAATCCATTCTGATTGTCCATCAGTTTGAGGGTGGTAGGTAGTGCTCAAATGAAGTTTAGTATCCAGGGCGTTCTGACGACCTTTTGAGAATCATGATGTAAAATGGGGATCATGATGAGAAACAATCGATAGTGGTACTCCATGACATTTTACAACTTCATTAATATATAGTCTTGCTAAACGTTTAAGTGGATAATCCTCTCTTATATAAAGAAAATGTGATTACATGGTAAGATGATCATCAATGACCCATATTGAATCATTCATTCTAGGAGTCTTTGGAAGCCCCATGACAAAGTCCATTGTGATGTCATCCTATTTCCACTCAGGTGTGAGAAGAGGTTGCATGACTCATCCAAGCTATTTCCTTGCAGCTATCACTTGTTTACAAACCATACATGTTGACACAAAATCATCAATCTCCCTCTTCATGTTTCCCAAATTAAAATGTTCCATCAAATCTCTGTACATCTTAGTGCTTCCAGGGTTTATAGTTAAATGGAAACTATGAGCATTATCCAACAATTCCCTTTTTAGATCAGGTATATTAGGAACACAAAGTCTCTTTCCAAATTTCAAAAATTCCTTCTTCATACACAAATTCACCCAATATCCCATCATTCACAGCTTTAATCTTCTTTTGAAACTCTTAATCATCGTTCAGAGAACTGTTTATCCTTTCTTTTAAAGATTATTTGGAAACCATTTGAAATTTATTGATGTTACACACTCTAGGGTGATTCCTGTATACATCATTACAAGATCAATGTATATAGGATCCATTTCAACTCTAATCTTGTTCAAAACACCATGATCCTTTTTAATCAATGAATATGCCCCATTATTTTCCTTCCCTGGGTGGTAGTGTATAGTGAAATAATAATCCTTGAGTAGTTAAAGCCATCACAGTTTCCTCATGTTGCGTTATTTCTTTGAGAAAATATCCTTCAAACTCTTTTGATCGGTATATATCTCACATTTTTCACCATAAAGATAATGTATCCATTATTCAAAGAAAATATTAAAGCTTCTAACTCAAGATCATGAATGGGATAGTATTGTTCTTGAATTTTTTGCTATAGTGATGTATAGGCAATAACCCTATCATTATGCACAAGGATGCAACCAAGTCCTTTCTTTAAAGAATAACAATAAATAACAAACTCATCATTCCCCAATGGTAGAGTCAAGATAGAAGAATTTACTTATTTTCACTAATGTTCTTCTAAAAATTCTTCAAAATATTATGTCCAAACTAATTTAACCCCTTTAGGTGTGATCTTGGTTAATGGGTTAGCCAGTCAGGAAAAATTTTGGATGAAATTCTGATAATAACCAGCTAAACCAATAAAGCTGCGTACCTCTGTTATACTCGTCGGTGCTGACCATTCATGGATTTCCCTGGACTTTGAAGGATCAAGAGATATTCCATCCTTATAGACAATATGGCCAAGAAAAGAAATCTCTTGAATCCAGAATTCACACATGAAAATATTCCCATATAATTCATTTATTCTAAGAGTCTTTAGGATAATGTGCAACTGATTTTCATAATCTTTGTTGCTTTTGGATTATACCATAATATCATCAATAAATACCACTACAAATTCATGAAGATATTTCTTTAAAACCCTATTCATTAGATCTAAGAAGACAGAGGGTTCATTAGTCAATCCAAAATGCATTACTGTAAACTCATAATACCCATACCTGGTTCGAAATACTGCCTTTGGAATGTCTTCCTTCTTCATGCACAATTGATGATATCCATATTGAAAGTCAATCTATGGAAAGTATTGAGCTCAATGAAGATGGTCGAATAAATCATCAATGAAATTTAGGGGATACTTGTTATTTTTATTATAGCATTTATCTCCCTATAGTCAATACACAAACTCATTGATCCATCTTTCTTCTTATCAAAAAGAACAAGGGCTCCCCATGGAGAAACACTAGGGTGAATAAATCCCTTATTACTCAATTACTCTTGTTGTTTCTTTAGTTCCACTAATTCCACAGTTTCTATTCTATAATGGGTCTTCAAATTGGGCCTTGATCGAGGATTTAATTCAATGGAAAACTCAATTTCTCATTCTGGAGGATGTCCAGGTAAATCATCTTGAAACACATCAACATATTATTTCACAATAGGTACATCCGATATATTAACATTTCGTTCCTCACCCATAGTTATTTCATTCTCTTCATCCCCAATAATTGAAATTATTTGTGCTATTGGGGTGGATCTAGATAAGAATCAGGTGGTGAATATTTTGCTCAAAAGATGCGATGTTCTTTATCATCGTCATCAAAAATCATAACCTCTTTCTTCTTACAATAATTTTTTGCATCATGGTCGGAAAGGAAATCCATATCGAGGATTATATCAAATTCAATCATCGGTACGTTGATGATATCAGCAGATAAAGAGCATTTGTATGCCCTAATGATAACTAATTCACATAACATTGTTGTGAAGATACTTCCCTTAGGAGAGTTGACTGACTACTCCCTTGTTAATTCAAATTGAAAATATCTAATTTTCAAAGCAAATTGGGAAGATATGAAACAATGTGATGATCTAGAATCAAATAAATCATTTTTTAACTTCAGTAAACCATTAAATTACTTTCCACCACATCTTTTGGAGCTTCATTCTTAGTTGTAGGGATAACATAATCTTGGCCTTGATCCCTTGGCCTTTTCTGAGGTATGTTTCCTTTCCACTGAGGACATTCATTTGCACAATGACCCTTTCTCAACAATTGTAGCATTCAACAGTGACATCCTCTTTCTTCCCATTCCAATAATGAGTTTGGTGGCCTTTTCTTACCACACTTGTAACAGACACCCATTCCCTTCAGGAAAGTACCAAGGTGTTTCTTCACACATTTACTATAGGATGGATTTTCAACATTTCTGTTCTTCCCATTATTTCCATTTATAGAGTGTTCAGCATATCTCTTCTTCTCTTTCTTTTCTTTAAAGTCATAATACTTAGAGAATTCTTTTTCTTCCTTGATAGCACATGAGACAATATCTTCATATGACGATAAGGATTGTGAGAATAATGATCAGTGGAGAAATGGTTCTAACCAATAAAATAAATGATCAATCATACTTCTTGGGTTATATATATAATCAATATAATTCCTCACTATCCTTGTAATGTTAGCCTCATACATTGTGACATTCACATCCTCTTTTCCCCACGGACTCAGAAATTTCCTTTTTATATCTTCTTGATGGTCACGATGAAAGTATTTTTCTGAGAAAGGATCTTTAATCTCCCTCCATTCCATATTTGATACTTCATCATCTTCCTTTGTTTTTTGAATCGATGACCATCATTGATCTGCATGTCCAGTGAGGTAGTAAACCGCCATGACAGATTTTTCCCTTTCACTACTCCCCAAAGCATGTAATATTTTCTCAGAGGTACTTATCCATTTCTTAGCTACTAATGGATTTGTACTCCGATTGAATGTTGGTGGTTGTTTCCTCATTAAGAGATCTAACATTGATCCTCCACATTGTGGATCAGGGTTCTCCAAATGGGTAAGGTTATTATTCACAACCTGAGTGAGTTATCCTAGTATGGTATAAGCTGATCAGCATCATTTGTATCACCGGCTCCACTATAATTATCTTGAGCGGGAGGTCAATCTATACATGGAGTGCATGCATTTATATGGTTTCCATTCCTTCCACTAGGTTCCATTTCTAAACAATGGAAAAAACTAAATTATTTTATGAATTAAAATACATAATTCCTAAATTGTAAAACACTTAATATAAACTAAACAGTTTATGGATATAATACATAATCCGAAAAATGTTTTTAATGTGGAAGTATACACTCATAACCCCTTCATAATGGTTTTTAATTAAAATGAGAATTATCCTAAGCATATCCCCTTGGAGTGTCAAAACCAAGAGTGTAACAACACCCATTGTCGTGAAGAAGTTCCCATTTGAGTCTAGCTCAAAGTAGTGTTTTCAAGTTTTACCCCTAGGTATATCTATGCCAGAGACGCCTCTACCTTCTCATATCTTGACATGGATGTATTTCTTGGAAAACTCACAAAATCTCTTCAATAACAAAATTTTAGGAAGTTCTTCTACTCTAATCCTCAAAGTCTATCTTAGGGATGTTTTCTCTAATCATAGTTTATCTAAATCTAGTTTCTAAGGTTCGTACTAAACTTCCTCTGATACCAACTATAAATCCCCAACCCTAGAACCCCAAAGTCAGTACATTATTATGTATCATTGACATGATCACAAAATTTCATGTCTTGAAAGACCGGAAAGTTTAGTCGCCTTGGAATTACAAGATACATTCCTTAGGTTCACATTACATCATAAAATGGAAAACTAAAACAACATTGTTTCCATATAAAACCCTAAGATCCCATAGACTATCCCAGTAGGTCCATCAAAATATACTTCTTCGCATTTGGAGAAAATTAAAACATTGAAAGGGTTGAGATCAAATTATTTGTAAGGATCACAATATAGTGGAAACATTCCTAAATATGGATAAACATTTAACGCAATGTATAATACTAAAACAAAATCCTTTTAAACATGAACTTCATAATAATATGGAAAATATAAAATCAAATAATTCAATTTACTTATTCACATCGATATTATACTAGTCAAATAATCACATGAAAAATCAATAACCACCTTCATAATGATGGAATGCATAATTCCATACATTCATAACCACATTGTCAAGGCCTTGTACGAAGACTAAAAATAAGATTTTTGTCATGTCCATGTTCCAAGACACTAGTTTGTCTAATGAGACCCACCGATACATCGAAGAGATATAGCGGGCTCCACCCTTCACTTATTAAGTCCAATGCATTCCTCAAATAAAAAGTTTTAAACATTACATAAACATTCTCATTAAAACATGCATATGAAATGTCAATACTTTATCCACAAAACATGAATGGTTTAAAAATAACACATCCATAGTCAAAAAAATTACAAAACCATCAATACATTATGGATATTTTTTATCATAATAAATAAACTTCAATTAAGCTTAAAATCCATCAAAGGATGTTGACATAGATTAAATCAAAACATTTTTAGAGAAATATCTATTTCTATTTTGAAGTAATTTAAAATTCGTATAATTATAAAAGAAAAAAATTATTTTGGAAATATTATTATATTCTTGTAAGGGAAGATTAGATGATGTTATAATGGTAGAAAATAGCTGCACCCACCATATAAGTTAAAAAAACATTCTTACCTTAAATTAGTTGAAATGGTCAAAATGTACATTGTTTGGAAAATAACAGAAAGATACCTTTCAAAAACATATAAGGTAAAATAAGGGTATAAATAAATTTAACCAGTTTTCTATTAAACAGTAAAAATATTTTGAAATAAATTTCATAGAAACATGTATGTAGATGATAAAGAGGTCACAATAGATACTTATGTAAAAAAAACCATGGATAATAAAAAGATTGTGAAATTAACCTTTACATTGTAATTTTCCAAGGCCAGGGGTAGGTTATCCTCCTATATAATGGTGAAATAATTGTTATTAAATTATACTAGAATCATATACATTAAAATTATATCATATATTATCTTTTAATATTGCTTTGTTGATCATGTTTTAGTATTATCGTCGTTTCTGGTGTTAACTGATTCGTTTTCCTTTATATGCTCTATTATGTAAGTAATGGTTTTTAGGGATAGGATCTATCTTATTCATATTGTTAATGATATTATTTCTTTAAAAATTATTTTTAATCATCTTAATGAAAATTAGTCATGAATGGATATGATAGAGACTTAATCTCATCGAGTTCATGGAGATGGTAATCCATACGTACGCATGAGCACCAATATCATTAATTTGATATTAAAATAATATATAATTGGATTTTATATAATATATATAGAATCATTATCACATTATGTTTATTATTTACATTAATTACACATCATTGTTATACCCATCCAAATAATAATGTTTTGAATAACAATTACACCACGACGTGGAGACGGTAGGCCGTACGTAAGAACGTATGGTGACATGTCATTCAAATGATAGATAAAATAATGAATATGGTTGTACCTATTTATAATAACATCACAGTATATAGAATATAGTGATTTTATTATTTTATAATGGAAACCACAAAGAAATAGGATGTGTAAGAAGAATATGAACTTGAAAGAGGTGATAAAATATTTACCTCTTCTTTGGGTTCTTCCTTTTGATTTGATCAAAAGGGCTCTTTAGGTTGGCTTTCTGACTAAGGAAGGCCTATAGGATGAAAAGAGGATAGTTTAGAGGGAATTTGGGCAGATTTTGGATGAGAAAAATGGTTTTTAATGACTGAATTTTAAGGAATGGGATGCCCTTTTGTAAGAGGGGTGAGGGGCCCATTAGGAAAAGCTAGAAATATTAATTTATAATAAAATAAGTTTTGATTTATAATGGCTCCAAAATGAATTATTTAAAGTCTAATGTGGGTATGTGTCTAAAACCACTCTACCAATAGGTTTTATAAAGGTATAGGTCACTATATTAACCAAATCGTTTAGATTTAACTCTTAATTAAATAGTTTGACATTTACCATGTCTCTTTGTATTTCTATATTATATGGTTAATAATCATATGATATACTTCCAATAGAATACCAAGTGGTTCATTAATGATACACCTAGAATTATATAATTCTTTTTTCAAAACCATAGATTTTTATGAATAGAATATCAATTAAAAAAATAATATTTGTTTTAAACACTTTTAAGTCAATTTTTACACTATTTGGTATGTTGTTTTTTTCTAAATTCATAAAAACATTATTACTTAAAAAGTATTTCATCTAACCAATCCTAACATATCATATTAACCTATAAAATTATTATAATTCATAAAAAGTCTAAAATTATTTTTTTATATTTATAATATCAAATATTTTAACATTGCATTAATTATCGTAAATATTGCTTCATCATTGGGTAATAAAAATATTAATTATTTAATGTCTAAGAAATATAAATAAAATACCATTATTTAGGAAGACTTTATATATTTTTAAATAATTTTTATAGTCAAATTTATCTTATGTGTAACCCAATATTAAAAATGTTTTAGTTATTAAACATTGAATTTAACACTTTTAACTCTTAATTGAATTAAATAATAATAAATGTCCTAATCTAATACAAGTGGAACTAAAGTATCATATTTTATTCCTAAGGTTATTTTTGGACGAATTACACTTATCCAATTGAATTAGGATATGTGTTCGGGTAATAATAATATCATTTTACCTTTATTTACCATATTTACTTTTATCTGTGGTAAAAAAGTCAAAAGTTACTACTCACAGAAATTATTTTCATCTCATTGAACCAAATTTTACTAATTGATATCAACTGTGTCTCTTGGAGTTTTTAAATTCAACTCAAAGTAGCAGTAAAACTATGTTTTATGTAAATTTGAAAACTCTCCTAGGAGGTTGGTAAAAGACGGTAACAAGTTCAATAAAATTTTCATATATTTTAAATTATTATAAACTGATTACAATTAATTACATTGAACATATATAGGTATTATGTATCTATTTTGACCTAAAATAAATTTAAATAAAATAAATAATAATTTAAATAAAATGTCTGAATTAAATAATCACTTAGTGTTTTCACTATTCAGCAAAATTGGCAGTTTTCCGAAAAATAATAAAAATTCACCCAAAGATAATTTTGATATTCTGAATACAAAAATCAAGTCCATTTTGAAAGATAAAATGTATATAATTTTAAAAAAGTGGGTATTACTATTCATAATGGCTAGTTTGAAAAGTTGTGGTGTGTTAGATCTCGAAGTTGCATACAACACATGCTATTATATTATTCAAAGAGAAGCGTACCGTGGAAGCATGGGGTGTTACATATTCCAAAGGGTAATAAAAGAAAACATGTGGTAGATGATAAACCTACCAAGGTTCTGGTTAAGAAGAAAGATGCTAGTGGATCTTTGAAGAGGAAAGCTACTGAGATAGAGAAAGAATCCTCATCAAGGAAAATTTCTAATTCGGAGTCATCATCCCTAGGACATGATTTCATGGTTCAGTCCTTGAAGAATCTTATTGGAATCATTCAAATATTTCCATGTATTTACATGTGATGCCAAATGCTTCAACACTCCTTAAATCAGAAATCATATTCAGTATCCATAAAGATGGATAAATGTATCAAGTTAGAGGCACACTTCAAAACATACCACATAAATTACAAAGATCACAGAAGATCTTGCAAGAAGATGACTAGCTGGTCAAAGAAAACCATATAAGATATGATATTTTATGATGAGTTCCATGAATGTTTCATGGATTCATTTGACAGTGAAGATGTAAAGATCAAGGATCTTACAAACAGTTTTGAGGAGAAGCTGACTCTAGAGAAGAATTCTCGGATTCAAGAAGTGAACGATCTGAATGGAAAATTGTATTCTGTTTTTCAAAGCTAGAAAAGAGAATGGGATCTTAGGATTGAGGTAGAATAAAATATTAAAAATCAGGAAGAAGCCTTGAAGGCTCAGGCATAGGTTCTTAAGGATCATGAAAAAAGAACCAAAGTCTTAGAGAAGAAAACTTAATAATAGAATATGCTTCCTAAAAGAGCAGAGTAAGAACACAAGGAACTCAAAAAGCTCAAAACTATTATAAATAAGTTGATAATGAAGGGTAAGGAGGATAAAATTTTTCAATTCAGATCTTTTTTTGTATTCTTTCCTTGTATAATTTTTTCCAATCATAAAGAATTTTTGAGTTGCTCTTTACATTTTTGTTTTTCTAGTAATAATCTTTTAGGTAAAAAATTTCTTTTTCCACACACATCAATCCTTTTTGAAAATCACAAATGGGTAGAAAGAAATGATAAAAAAAGAATACAATGTAAAAGAAGAAATTTTCCTAAGGGGGGGTTTATCAAAGGATGATTTCATATTCATGAATATTTGCAAATGCAATAAAATGATATGTCTCAATCCGGAAATCAAGAATACAATCCATAGGGTTTCTAAAGCATGAGGGGGAGTAATTCATATTCAGAATTTCCCATGTGTCAAGAGAGATATGTTTTATTTACAAGTCCATAAAATTTCTAATTCCTTATATTTTTTTTGTATGGATGTTTGTGCCTTCAAAAAAGGGGGAGATTGTTGAGTCAATAAGGTTTCCTTATTAATTCTCCATTCATTCATGTTTTGAAAATTTCAAACACCATATCATAAGTTAAATATCATTTTTCCATATGTTTTATCTTGATAAGGAAAATTTTCCTTCCTTAAGGAAAATTTTCCTTCCTTAAGAAAATTTTCCTCCTAAGGGAAATTTATCCTTACCATGTTTTCATTGTTCATATCATAACACAAATCATTCTATTACTATTTATAAAATTCAGATTCACATCAAAATCCTTAGAATCCTATAAACACTAAGATATAGAACATTTTTCTTTCAGGTTCCGAATTCGGGTTCCGAATTATAAGGAATTCAGACTCCGAACAATCAAAGTTCTAACTCCGAATTCTAATGAATTCAGACTCCAAACTATTTAATTTCAAACTCTGAATTCATATGTATTCATACTATGATCTTTGAATGTTCAGACTCCAAATTATACTAAACTCTGAATATGATTTTCCTTGAAATTCAGACTCTGGAATTCTATAGATTTCACATTACGAATTCTTTAGAAAACAGAGTCCGAATATTTACGCATTATAGACACCGAATGTGTTTTGGTTAGACTCTGAACTTTTATTCATCCGTAGACTCAAAAAAAAAAGATTTTGGTCAGGAAACCATATTTTATCTTACTCATTTTGTGGTTATATAATTATGTCATGCATTCAGTTACTAACTAACCATTGGTTGAGTAACATGTGTACAGGTCCCTTTGAAATTCAAGGAAAAATATGCTTGTTGGAGGATGGAGCTGACCATTGAAGATGTGACTCTAAATAGAATCTCATTTGAACGAGATCAGCGTAGTTCTATGATTCAAGAGATTATATGTTGATGAAGTGATTTATAGAGAGAGTGTCTCTTTCAACTCTCAGTGCTTCATGATGATGTTGTGAACAAAGTGTTCAGCTGTGAACAACTTGTTCAAACATGCTTTGTGAAGACTCCGATCGTGCTTATCATATGATTCCGGGATTGAGAGATTGTGATTATGATTTCCTTCTAAATTGAGGGCTTGTGGAAATAGAAAGACAGATACCGATATTCAGATTTAAGTCTTTCCTATGTTTGGGTAAGAAGGACTTTCTTGAAAGTATAAATCAAGGGACCTTTATCCATGGTTGTTAGATACCCTTCTATTTGGGTTAAATGAATTACTACTTGTTACATTTAGTGTTTAAGGTTTTCCACTACATTTTGGTTGTTGATGAAAGTATAACTATCTTATACTTTCTTATACTTGAACTCTAATTAATAATATTTGATACTCTTTATGGTAGAATCTTTATATTTGTAAACATTCCTTAAGATTCACTTCGAGAACCTCATTTTCGGAATCAAGAATGCTTTTATTACTTATAGGTCCTATGATTTTACCTTGTTTAACATTTTTAAACACTACCATTTTTAAATGTTCCAATGTAAATTTATAAAGTATACAATTCACCCCACTTGTATATTCATCATCTACATCATTATTTTGATACTACAATCAGAATCATTTCTATCTTACAGTAACGAGCCTGATCAGTCCCCTAGTTTCATTGTGGTATCCTATATAAGAAGAGGATCAACAATCATAATTCAAATATGGAGTTTTTATTGGTTTTGGATGCTTGTTTGGATGATTGGTTGTCGACTAATAGAAAGAAAAAGATCATAGTGGATATAGCATGAAAAAAAACCAATGATGATCAACTATTTTCCACTTTCTAGAGAATGATTTCAAAAAATTATATATTCATCTTAGATATAATATTCATTTTCAGATTAGAAGTCAAAATCGAAGAGAATAGATATATTTGATGTGCATAAATCGATTCAGAGGATTTTGGTGAAGTCTCTACTATGAACCGTGAATGGGTATGAACCCACAATGTGTATCCCCACTAGGGAAGAAAAATGCGGTATTATAAAACATGTGGATGAAATAATGTGTATTAAATCTTCACACCATGAATCACCTCCCGAGATGGGTACCCATGTGATTGATCACATGGGTGGGAAACTATATGTATTTACATGGTCGTGTACTCAAGTACACATAGATGGGGTTGGGTACTTGTACAAGACCATCACCACTGGGCCCAGTCACCCCGTATGATGAACAAACTATATAATCTATCTAGATAGCATGTACTCATATAAGGTGATCTATCATTTTCTGACAATGTAAATGGATAGGTGGGGGAGTGGGACCACATGTTGTGTGGATCACCTAACCTGTGGTGTACCCCTAGTTAACTTTTGAGGAATCATTAAACATTAATATATCCTTCACTTGAACTAATATTTTGGTTCATGAGTAGCATCCCCTGAGTGTTTTTTCCCAAATAACAATATGGTTCCCTCAGTTGAGGTTTTTGATATACAATGAAAAATCTTTTGGGCCTGACTTCGAATAATGAAATTCCCGACGATAGAAGTGATCACACATGACCATCAAGATCATAATTAGTCATCCCTCCATCGTAGCTAGGATGTTTTATATTTGATTTATATTGATTTTACCCTTGAGTATAGTTGGGTAGTGGAGTCCTCGAGAGATATCGAGTTGACCCTCCAGCAATTATGATCAGTGGCATCCTCGACAAATACTAAGTTGAACCTCCTGTATTTCTTGGTAGTGGAATCCTTGATGGATACCTGTAAAACCCTCCAAAATAGATCCATAGTGGAATCCTTGAAGTATATTGTGTTGACCGTATATAATATATGGGATGTGTAATCCTTGATAGATATTGAGTTGACATTACTTCATAGAATTTAAGTGATGTCCTTGATGAATATTGATTTGAATCTCCAACATATTGGGACAATGGAATCCATGACAGATACATATTTGTCCCATTAATATAGTTTTTCAGTTGAATCCTTGATAGATACCTTGTTTACCATTCAACATAGATGGGTAGTGGCGTCCTCAGCAACATATAGAGTGGATCCACCTAAAATACAAGGTTGAAGGTCCTCAACTTCGAATTTTTATCCCCATGACTAACCATCAGAGTGAGAAGGAACGGTTAAACTGACACAGTTACTTCTAGGTAGACACGTGGGATGCTAGGAATCATGATAAACTTTGGGAACTACTATCAAATCATGTTCATGAGATGATATGTGAAATGGATATCCCCTTACTCTCTCATTTGGGATTCATTTTATATCACATATAAAAATATCATTTTGCAACCACACCATGGATTTGGATACTCTCCTTCCATGAGAGGTGAATAGCTGTGGGGTATGCCAACTTCATTCCATTTTTAGATTCTTTTGGTTTGATGAGTCTACTCTCCTAAATTAGGTAGAAATGACTTGATGTGTAGTTCATCTACTCACAATTTTTATCCCATTGTGTTTGGACAATATTACATCCACTTTTGTTCGGGTTGTGTTGTTCTATATGATTTTATCTTACATACATTTAAATTATTTCCTTATTGTATCTCTTACTGTCACCGGAAGATATTGGCATGTATTTCTGGGTATGTATATACTCACCCAAGCATGGGAATTTCACACACAGGTCACGACTTATACAGATGACGAATTGGTTGACCGTGACTGTAGAGGAGATTTGGGATACTAGGTTCATGGATCATGTATAGTGGTTGTATCTTAGGATTTAAGATCTCGGATCTCTTAGCTATTATCTGTTATAGTTTTTTCAATGTGGGACATATTTTTGGTAGACCAAGTATTTTCCCCCATTAGTTTTTAAATCACACTACCACAATTGTATACTTTGTAGAGGTTCATGCATTGTTGGTTTACATTATAGTAGTTTTTCATATTTTACCCTTTCTAGTTATAGTTTTTAATTGTTATGATTGTGTATGTTTTTGTATAGGTACTTAGGAAAAGGCCTTCCCATGACATTTTTGGCTTTAACGTAGGTTTCTATCAACTGACCTATGGAGGTGGGCTTGGGGTGGTTAGGGATTTAGCCACAACTTGGGTTGCATTGTGACTATATTCTACTATAAAGTATCATTGGCAGGGTTATATTTACCCCTTATCATTATTTGGATTCAAGAAACCAAAGTCCATTTCTCTTTAATAGAGAATAAAGCATCCAAATATGAATCACAATTTCTATTTTATATAGAATATTGATTCCAATAATACCACATTTATTTTTATTAGAACCCAATAAAAAGAATATGATAAAAGATGCTATTTTCATAGATGAAAAATGATATCAAAATTACACCAACCCCTCTGAAATATTGGAATATGTTATAAGGATATTGAGAAAGAAAATATCTGATAATCTCGAGGTTACAATAATTAATTCCCAATTGGATAAAGAGAAAGGGAATGCACAAATGTTAAAAAATCCATTGATTTTTTATCATTCCAATGTTTTTTCTTCTATTTAATATTCATACTTATTATATTCAAATGAACATAATTGGAATTAAATGGGAAGGTTTTTATCATTTATTTTGAATGAATATTATTATGTAATTTCTACTTATTGAATGATAAAAAATAATTCGGTGGAAATTGGTGGTCATATGTTCCATATATTAGATCTATTCGTCCACTGAGTTCAATTTATAGCAATCATTGATGATAGGGGATCCTTGAGTTGAGTCAGTACTTTAGTTATTTGAATTAATTGATTGTGGAAAAAAATTTAATTCCCATGGCCTATTATAAAATAATTCCACAGACATGAGGCATAATTCCACTTACATTCTGGTGAAGTTTCTTTGGTTCAAATGTTATGGTCATACTCTACCTACATCTTGGTGGGATTGATATTTGTCAATGTATATCTCTTTGTAATACCCAAATGTTGGATCCATTGTACTGGGTTGCTTTTGGTTAGATACCATCATGGAGTCTAATGAATCACTTTTTCCTTCATTTTATGCATTCATTTGGTCCAAAAAATTCTTTTTATATAAATAATGTGAGAAAAAATACTTTACAAAAGATCTGAAAACAAATTTTAGGTATTAAAACCAAAAAAATAGTAATGTGGTTGAACACAAACATTATATAATATTTTAAAAATTCAAAAACATAGTTTCCAAAATTCACAAAATTATGATGAATAAAAACATGGAGATGCAAGAACTATTCTGAAAATATAAAAATATATTTAAAATGTTTTTCGAGCCACATGATGATCAAATGGTCCCTTAATTATTAAAAAAACCAATCATCCTAAAAAATGGAATAAGGTAGATCTCAATGAAAGTAAAATTCAAATGACTTTTAATTTCAACAATAATTTATATGTGTATATGGGATGAAATTTGTTTTTCATCAATTTCTTTGATTAGTTATAAATAATTTTTTGGTTCACAAGGAGTTTGTCTTTGCGTGATTTCCTTTTGGAGCTATGATTTTATTAGTTTTTTAGTAATAAAATATTTATATTTTTTTGAGTGGAGTTTTCTTGGATTCCATTCATGGTAATTTATTGGATAGTTTTTATTGAATTTATTTGTGATTCTAAAATCTATTTTTACCCATTGAAGATGAAAATTAAAGACATTAAACTTTTCATGGGAATGAGGAAGGTAGTTTTACATATTGTGTTGGGATAAAATTAATGAGTTTTAAGGTAGACTAAAATGGATTAAAATTCAAGTTAATCATATTTAATTAGCTTGATATATCTTATTATATACCATATATGTCATATGAAAATGATATGATAATTAGTGAGGTAGTTTTATAAGAAATATTATTTACCCTAAGAAAGATAATATGTTTTCTAAGATATAGAAGTATGAATTTTTGGAATATTTAGATTTTTAATGTGACCTAGTGGATATGTTGAGAAGATTAATCATAGATGACGTGAGTTCCTAAAATAAATCAAAGTCAAAACTAAGGATAATTTTTAAGATTAGTTATTAGTGATATGTAGTGGAAAAATAGAAGATTAAGTTAAGGTTATGTGAATCCTTATTTCTATCCTCACTAGATCATACAGTATGAGAACAATAAAATTATTCCACTATGATGGACACTAAATTGTATGCTCAGAAGGCTGAGTTCATTAGATTATATTCACATGGAATATTTTCAAGTTACTATTCTTAAAGATAGTGAGATCTACTCTACTATTTTTATTTTTATAGCTTTAAGAGGATGTTTACACATCCATTTTTCAGAAAACCTTCAATAGATGGAAGTCCATAATACATTATAGAGTTCCATATCAATCAACGAACCTTATGGGATGAATTGTATCTCATGATATTATTGTATATTCTTGTAAAAATGGGGTCATGTTTACAATTTCTCTAGGAGACTTTTATTGTTCAAAATATATTGTGGAAAATATATAGAAATATATTAAAGTATAATATTGAATTTTTTAGGAGCACACATTATGTTCAATCCTTATAAATAATTTTATGAGAGTTTTTGTTTCGTACATTCATATTATTTATGTGTGGATCAGTTTTAACCAATTCGAGGGGACATGTACTTATAGAAAAATGTTGTTAATCAGAAATACTTTTTATATAAAGAAATCCTTAATGATTCACCACTCCATTATTAACATATCCATATAGTACACTATGACATCAAGTTATATTAAAACTGAAGGTTCCCCATATCAACTCTCTTTGGGTATAATGGACAACATTGACTTGATAAAAATGGAAGGTTTTCATTAAAATTGTTGTAATAATTTCAATATTTATAATATTATAATGATTCAATATTAATTTTATAAATTTATTTAGGTTATTGATGAATCCACTATGAGATTTAATCTCAATTTAATTGGTCATAAAATGATATTAAAACCTCAATGGAATAAAGATTTTAATGTAAAATTATGGAATGTAATATTGAATTCACTAATAGAATAGGGTTTTACCAGAGTGATATGTTTAAAAATGTCCAATGAAATTTTCGAAAAAAATTAATGATTTTATAAATGGAATCTCAATGTGAAATAAGATAAGAAATAAAATTTAACATGTGATTTATTTTCAAATATTTATAAGTATTAATTCATTGATGAATACATAATGAGAGTGAATTTTCTTTTTGAGGAACGTTTTTCATTTTTAGTAAAAAGTTATATAATAATATTATTTTAAATAAAATGATGATATTTTTATCGAATGATTTGATACAATAACATAATATATTGAAGAAATTTATAATATCTCATTTAATGAGTTTCAAAATATATCAATTTCTTGTGAAATGTATGAGTCGTATTACTTCATGAAGGATTTAAAATATGATAAGGATTTTAAAGGTAGAAAATTTAAAAAATGAATGTAGATAAATTGGATAATTATGGAGAGTATGATGATAATGAATCAATATTTAATTAAAATAGGATAATGATGTCTATTATCTATTACTTTCAAAATTTTCAAGGGTATATACAAGGAAAAGTTACCCATATAATGAATTAAATGTAAACGCATTATATACATTGTGGTCAAATATACAAAGAGGAAAATCTATTATTATGATGGGGATGACAATTATAAACGGATTAAAATTAATAATTATTAAATTAATTTAAATCCATGATCACGATAGCTCATAATAAATATATTATTTCTAAATACAATTATAGTAAACATGATAATAAAATTAGAAGAGGAAGTAATCTCATCTACCATCCAATATATGGATAAACCACATAAAAATGTTACAAAATTTATGGATAATGAAAAAACCCATTAAACCATTTATTTTATTTATGGGGAAGGTAAAGAAGATACTTTCATTGTGACTGTTCACTATATCACCTGATATAGTAAGCAATTTTTCCTTTCTAAAGAAAAAATATTGTAATACACATTTCTTTATTGATTAGTGTGATTAAAACAAAAATTCCCAGAAATTATTAATTTTATTTAAATACATGGTGTATATTTTTTAAATCATAATATCGGCATCATAATATCGCTATATTATATAGTTTTCAGAAGTAGTTTTTTTATTTGAATATTGAAAAATAAACGTTTTTCAAAAACAATTATTTTATGACATTATAAAGATATTAGAATAATAAAATGTTTTATGAAACATTTTTTCTATAATAAATATATATCAAAAGAGAATTATAATGAATAAAATATAATACTATTGATCATATAAATATATACCTAACAATATGAAAATCTATGTAAATTGCAATTCAAATAAAAACAATTTGTAGTAAAGTTATTTTAATGAGGTATTTATAATGTACCATCTTGTATTATTTTGGTATTAATTGAAATCGATCCTACATTAATTTAACAAATTCAAATTCATTAAATTTTATTCTACACTTATTATATTTATTTGGAAATCATTTTATGAATAAATTATGAATTCTTTTCAAAAAAAAAATTTATTTAATTTTATGAAATTATAACATATTTAATTTACAAATCTTCTAAGAGTTTAAACCTATAAAATGTATTCAACAATTGGAATAAGAATAATTAATTTTCTTTAATATGGTTGAATTAATTTTTTTCATTTTGAATAATTACTCTGAGAAATTAGTAAGTTGTCATGGTATTAGATAAAAATATTTAAATTATTAAAATAATAATAAAAAGCACTAAAATGAAAAAAAAAAATTTGAACCAAACATTTATACTTATTTTTTTACCCAATCACATCTCATATTTGATGTTGAGTCATATTGTGTCATGACCCACCCTTAGGGCTAATGCCGTGACTACCCCAAGCCTGCCTTCTATTGGATAGGGGCTGGCGACCAGCAACGAAAGGCATATCCAAGTAATCAGGATGGAATTTCCTTTAAAACCTGCAACACACATAGTCTGAAAACACAACAATGAGTTTCCACAAGTAACTACAATAGTAAAATGTGTGCAGAAAGTAATGGCCAGTATAAAAGCCCAACTTATAGTACAAGTACAACAGAAAGGGAAACAACTCCAAGATCATCCACCGGGAATCCAACCTGAAGTGTATGTACAGTTATTGATCAAGTCACCCATGTGGTATATCTCATCTAAGTCTACCTCTGTGCAGCCTCATGTCCGTCACCCTTAGTCACGATCTATATTGTCTATTGTCTACATAGGTCATAACAAGGTGTGGGCATAGCTCGTGTAGGGGTTAGTATAATGATACTCAGTAGGGACCCCAAGACCCCCGAATGTCTCTTATTATCCACAAACGATAAACCTAAAAAGTAATAATACATTGACCATGTACGAAGTAACAACCATCCTTACTTATGTTTATGCCCATAAATTTACCTAAGTTTTCAAGATTACACAGAGCTCCATCTCTTGAGCCAAAAGTACAACTACCATGAAGGAAGATGTACCACAAATGAAACACCACACATAGAAGATCTACAATTATTTCTCCACAAATATTAGTACTCATCTCACACCAGGTATAACTAAGGTATGGTAGTAATGATGATTAAATGTAACTACTAAATCATCTTACTCTACTGAGAGGTAGACCCACGTAGGATCCTAAATCATCAGACCCACGTAAGATCCTAGTATAATAGACAGAAGTAAGATCCTAAAGTAGTCTCACATTGATAACTAGAGAATATCCATGTGGGATCCTAGAACATAGACCCCCGTAGGATCCCAATGCACAAACCCATGTAGGATCCCAAGTCACAGTCCCACAAAGGATCCCTTTCTCATGTTACAACCAGCCATTGGGTTCCCGCACTATGAACACTAGATATCGAAAGGGTCTGCAACTCAATCCAGAGGTCGATACTCCAACTATAATGATGTTCCATGAATAAATATCCCCAATTTACCACCACATAATAGGGGTCCTAATGCAATAGACGGTGCATCAAACAGACGTCTGATCTGTAAGTTATTGGGCTTTTTAGTCCTGAGGGCCTGATTGGATTCATGTTCGATCTAACCCGGCCATACCGCCAACGTTATCCAAAACTCATGTGATGTATATCAAAAGGACCATCTTGATCCAATTTTTCTATTTCCATAGACGGTTCGTCAAACGGATGCCCATAGATTCTGTTATGGTTGAATGAGTGGAAAGGGGTCGAAGCTGGTCTGGGTTCGGTCCGAACTGGCCCAACCAGGCCTGGGCGGACCCAACCTGGTTCGGGTCACCCTGGCCTAATCCAAGTCTGACCACTGGTCCAATTCGGTCCACGGGATCTGACCTAGCCCACTGGGTCCGTCCTGTCCTGCTGGTTGGTCCGGCGATGGGCGGCCCACAGGAGGCCCGCGACTGGCCCGTGGCTCGGTGGCACCATGGTGGGGTCTGCCCTAGATGCCACTCAAGGGGGAGGCGTCCCTTGCGTACCCCGAATGACCTAGCCATTTGGGTTAGGTGGCCAGCTGGTTGACATCACATTGAGCTGGCGGCTGGTACGCGAGAACCTGGGGTCCCACTCGGCTCCCCAACTGGTCGGATGGCCAGCACACCTTCACTGCGTAGTCGCACACCACACTACTTAAAGCGGCTGGCAGCAAGCCCTCTTCATTCTGTCGTAGCCTTGTGTGACGACTCCTGGAAGCTCTATGGTGTGGTTACACGCAGCCACCCCTTCATGCATCCGGTCGTGAGTTGGCTGCTAGCCTTGCTCTGTCGCGGCCGACAGGCCGCAGGCCTCCTCCGGCAGCGCGATCGTGCTACCGCAGTCATCGCGGCTGGCCAGAGTGCCGGTTTCCGGTCCTAAGACCTACCAATGCAGGTTTCCAGCACCAGTCGATGACGACGTTCCTTGGGTCACGCGGTACACCCCAGTGGCCCGATCTTCATTCCAAAGACTCCCACACTCTTCTCGGGTTGTCACCATCGATTCAAGACCACCACGGTCAGGATTCGATCAACCCAAAAACAATCCAAGAATAACACCAAAATTCCCAAAGGTTTCAGAGGGTTCAGGCCATGTTCGTTTTTTCCACACCCTCCGCATTAGAATGGTTGCAAGAGACATAGTTGTTATTAAATAAAGATGAATGAAAATAATAAGGTTAGGGGTATACAAAAACAACAGTCCCTACCTCAAAGATTCATAGATGTCGATGTGCAAAGGGAAAGAAGAAATTTGGTTCATCGTCATTGAAGATATTCCTCATTGAATATCCTTTGATGATGTTCTTCATTGGATAAGTTTTCTATAAAGGAGAAGAGATATTCCTCAAAGGGGGGGGGGGATTCCTCGAGCAATATCCTCCACCAAGCTTCTTCTCCAGAAAAAACAAAGAGCCCAATCATGGTGATGAGGACCCTCCCCCTTAATTGATCTGTTTAATTACTTCATTCAATGATGTCAGAAAATTTTTGGGGTTTAGTAAAATTTAAAAAAAGGGTTCAAGTGATTTGGTGGTCCCCACGGAGAATTCAAAATAATTCAAAAGTCAAATAAAAATAATGTAACATTATTTTTACTTCCACTTTTTTTATTTTCCCACGATGGGTAGTAATAACTATCTTCCACCAACGACCAACTACAGCAGAGGTGAAGGTCTTATTATGCAACTACCAGAGCTACGAGATCAAAAGATCCCTTATATTTGAATTACGAGCACCGGTACCAATGATAAAAAAACCCACTATAAAACTTACTGAAAATACTTAACAAACTTCAGAAAAAAATTACGGGCACTCCAGGGCTTGGATTCAAGTACCCTCAGAAACTGCAGACTCGAATATTTGCATATAATATTTTAAAACAATTATTTAGTATTTATGGGTGTTTACATTCTCCCCACCTTAGTTCTTTGTGTCCCCGAAAGCCACATCAGAAAATCTATGAGAATAAGTGGGGGTATTGAGCATGAATCTGAGCCTCCTTCTCCCATGTGACCTCCTGGAGGTTCTTGTACTACGATAATACACGCACCAAATGTATTCATTTCCCATGAAAGACTCTCTCCTGTCGATCCTAAATCTCCATTGGAACCTCCGAAAACGTCGTCCCATTGTCAGTGTCATGCTCTCCCTAGTCAAAGATGTGAGTAGGATCATGCATGTATCTCCTTATCAGGGATACGTGAAACACATCATGCACTTGGTACAACTGAGGGGGATGTTCTAGGTGGTAATCCACCTCACCAACTCTACTGTGGACCTGAATGGGTCTGATAACCCTCAGAGATAATTTGTCGCCCCGACCAAATCTCTGCAACCCCCGTTGGGGTGAGACCCTTAGATATATGTGGTCACCATCATTGGACTCAAGAGGTCTTCGTCCCCTTCCATCATAAGACTTATGCATGCTATGTGAAGTCTTCATCCACTCCTAGATGATCTATACCTTCTCCATGGTAGCCCGTACCATCTCGGGTCCCACAAGTGTTGACTCACGTGGGTTAGTCCAACACAAAGGAGATCTGCAATTTCAGTCGTACAGAGCATCGAATGGTGCCATCCCAATGGTGGAGTGATTTTTGTTGTTGTATGAAAACTCCACCAAGGGATAGTGATCCTCCCAGCTGTGACCAAAGTCGAGGACGCAAGAATGTAGAATTTCCTCTAGGGTCTAAATGGTATGCTCAGTTTGGCCATCTGTAGGAGGATGGAAGGTGGTTCTCAAACGAAGCGGCATCCCTAAAGCCTCATGAAAACCCTTCCATGGATGGGAATTGAAACATGCATCACGATTAGATACAATTCTCAATGGTACTCCATTTATCCTCATAAACTCCTGCACATAGATGCATCCCATGCTCTCTACTGATACCTACTATCTAGTCGGTATGAAGTGGGGTGACTTGGTGAGTTTTTTGATGATCACCGATATTGAATCATGACCCCTAGATGTACGTGGATATCCAATCATGAAGTCTAGGTATATTACATCCCACTTTAACTCAGGGAACTCTAAAGGATGAACTATTCCTGCTGGTACCTGATGCTCTGCCTTCACTTGCTTACAAGTGAAGGACCTAGAGACAAACTCTACTACAAATTTTTTCATTCCCAGCCACTAGTGTTGCGGTCAGAGGTTCGGGTGCATTTGCGCCCCTCCTATATGCACCGCTAGAGGAGATGTTTGTTACTCCCTCAACACTTATTCGATAAGCGACACTAGTAGCATGGTACGTCCTCTGAAAATGATGAAGTGCTTCCCACCATCAGAAAATCCATCAGGTGATTGTCCTATGGATATCGTAGCACGTCGAGCCTCACAGTCAGTGTCCCCATGCTGCCCCTCCATAAGTCATTGTAGGAGTGGGGAAGTTACTATAAGAGACAGAAGAAATTATGCACCATCTTGATCCACAAAGTATATCTGCAATGCATTTATTTTCTTTGTCACCTAACCTAGCAGTTATGTACAAGATCTCCTGTTAAGTGCATATGCTAAAATGTTCCCCTTACTAGGAGTATATACTATCTTCAAGTCATAGTCCGGAAGGACCTCAAGCCTACATCACTTTCTATGTTTCATGTGCTTTTGGGAAAAGGCATAACTGAGACTCTGGTGATCATAGTAGACCATAAAATGCTCGCCCATTAGATAGTGTCACCAAATCTTCAATGTGAAGACTACTCCTGCTAACTCAAGGTCATGGATACCGTAGTTCTGCTTATGATGACTCAACTATCAAGAACCATATGTTATAACTTATCTCTCTTGCATCAGGACACATCTGAGTCTAGTCCCTGATGCATCACAGTAGACTACATAACCAACGCCCTCCACCAGAATCCTCAAGATGGGGGAACTTTTCAGCCTAGACCTGAGCTCCTGAAAACTCCGATGGAATCTCCCCAGCCAGACGAAGGGTTGCGCCTTCTTCGTCAATGATGATAAAGGTGATGCAACATTGGAGAAATCTATAACAATTCTACAGTAGTATCCGGCCAAACAAAAGAAACTTCGTACCTCTTCCAATATCATTGGTGGCACTCACAAATGTAATACCTCAATATTCACTGGTTCCACCGCAACTCCAGCCTCTGAGATGACATATCCCTGAAAATGAACCTCTCGGATCCCGAACTGGCTCTTCGGAAGCATACCATACGGTTGGTGCTCTCGGTGTGTGTCCAAAACTAACTTTAAATGATAGGCATGCTCCACCACAGTAGCTGAGTAGATCAGAATGTCGTCGATGAAGGAAAATCAAAAGTGATCAAGGTATGGATGAATGATCCTATTTATGACTCCCATGAACAATGATGGATTTTTGGTCATGCCGAATAGCGTGACCAAAAAATCATAATGGACATACAGACATTTGAAAGCCATCTCCTTCACATCCTCGTCTCGTACTCTGAGCTGGTGATAGCTTGGCATGTGGTCTATCTTCGAGAACCACTGTGCTCCCTTCAGCTGATCAAAGAGGCCATTAATCCTCATAAGTGCGTACTTGTTCTTCACGGTCACCTAGTTCAGGTGCCCGTAGTCAACAAAAAGTCTTTATCTCCAATCCTCCTTCTTGGCGAACAAAATCGGGGCTTCCCAAGGAGAAACATTGGGCTAGATGAACCCCTTCCCATGTAAGTCCTCAAACTACACCTGCAGCTCACGGAGCTCCGTAGGAGACATCTGATACGCCGGTGTAGATATCGGTGTCATCACGGGGTACAATTCAATGTAAAATTCCACCTCCTAATGAATAGGTAGCCCCATAACATCATGAGAGAATACATTTTCATATTGGTCCACCACAAGATTATAGCTCGGACTGTCCACATCAACTGCTCTAAGGGTAAGGTTAGACAACTAATGAATGATCGGCTGCACTCTCCTCCCAGTTTGTCCATCCTATGCTGCAAAGGCTCCCTTCTCGACAGTGTAGATAATACTAGTCCCATATTCGTGGATACATTGCACTTTTCTCCTAATGAAGTCGATCTGGTCAGGGACTATAGATAATCAATCCATACCTAATATGACATCATAAGGCCTCGATGCTGCTACTAGAAGATCCCAACCGAAGCTCTCTCCTCATAGAGGATAGCTCTCCCCTGTCCACCTTCTCCCTATAGTTGGGGTGGACCTCCTAGTTGGGGTTGTGGTAACACCTCAAATCATCTCCCACCACCATCTACACTAAGACCTCATCTTCTATGTTCACATGCTCCATTCGGACCTCCTCGATTGAACCTATGTCTCTTCAGGAGAGGTCCATTGACCATCTGCTAATCTTCTGTATGGTGTTTAGGGAAGTCACGAGCCATTTGAGCCTGTCAAGCGCATGCATAACATTGACTGCTCCACGTATGACTGGATCTATCTCAGGTCCCCCACACAATAGACCCTGAATCCTATGGTCGTCCACCTGTAGGTCTGGTTCTCTTGGACCTCTATGATATCTATCTACTTCCAGTTGCAGAAGACTGCACTATATGATTCCTGGTGGTGGGTCTCACTACTGGAGACTTCTTAGCATGAAAACTCTCCACTAAGAGGGCTCTCTCTAACACCCCTGTCTGCATCGGGATGATGATAGAAATCATCGAAGCCCTGATCTCCCTCAAGATTCTTTGATCAAAGGTTGGGGACCAGATTAATGGGTCCCGTAACATATCAGTGATGTAGCGCGTGAGGTCGGTGAACCTAGATGAGTGCTAATCCACAGTAATGATGCCCTCATCTAGATAAAAAGCGATTGTATGCGCACTGCATGAAGGGTATTTGAGAAAAACTCGACCCAAAACATGCTCTCAAAGTCTACCCAGAGAAGTGTCACCCTGTCATGAACCAAAAGCATCAAGCTCCACCATCTGCCTACTACTTCCTGTAAAAGTCTGGCGGTAAGGATGAAAATGTGATCAGATGGGGTTCGTACTAGTCGAAAGACTCTCACCACGGCCTCTAGCCAATCCACAACCACCTGTGGGTCTGTCTCACCCCTGAACCTTGGTTCCCTCTAGCACTGGAACTCGTGCAATGCGCTCAAGCAGCAAGCACTCTCTAATACTAGGGCTGGTGGCATCGGTGGTCCAATGGGTAATGGTATCGCTGGTGCCTCTGCTGGTGCCTCTACTAAAAAAGGTACCTACACTAAGGCCTCATCGCTCAGTGGGCTGTTACGACATGCTCTACCCTGAACATGTGCATGTGTCTACATGGAGGCATCCTGAAAATAAACGGGTGTTCCACGATCAATAATTTATTCCCTGTGAGTTAACTTAAAGAGATCACAAAGAAAAATTTTCAAAACACACTCACAATCTATTTTTTCATGCACTAAGTCAGAAATCAGAAGTTACAGTCCTAGTGAATGGATACGTCGGCCGCCACACCAAGACATGATTCTATAAACCGATAAACACACTAATAACACTTAACAATGTTACCAATAAAGGATCAGAGGCCAGTGTTTTATGGTAGAAACAACCCCTTAGATACCAATTTTTTATGACCCGTCCTCGGGGCTCGTGCTATTACTACCCCATGCCCGCCTTCCATAGGTAGGGAACTGGATACTAGCACCGAAAAAAATCTCAATAATCGGGAAGGCATTGTCTTTGAAACCTATTACCCAACAAGTCTGAAAACACAACAAGGAGTAACCACAAGTATCTTCTATAAAAAATAGCGTGTAGAATGTAAGGGCCAGTATACAAGCCCAATATAAAGTATAAGTACAACTGAAAGGGAAATATCTCATGGATCGTCCACCAGGAATCCTACCTGAAGGGTATGTACAACTCTCTATCAAGTTATCCATGTGGTACGTCTTGTCTAATTCCACCTTCGAGCTACCTCCTGTCCATCACCCATAGCCTCGATCAATGCTTTCTGTTGTCTGCACAGGACACAAAAAGGTGTAGGCATAGCCTGTGCAGGGGTGAGTATAACAATACTCAGTAGGAATCTGGAGACCCCTGAAGGTCTCCCAGAATCTACAAATTATAGTCCTCAAAAGTAAGTGTACATTCACAAGGTATGAAGTAACAACCGTACATACATAGGTGTATTCCCATACATATACCTATTTTTTCAAGATTACATGGAGTTCCATCTCTTGAGCCAAACGCACAACTATCCACAAAGGGAGAAGTACCATGAAGGTAACACTACATAGAGAAGATCCAAAACGCTTTTAGCACAATGATAAGAACTCATGTCAAACCAGGTATAACTTAGATATTGTAGTAATGATGATTAGATGTAACTTCTGAATTGTCTTACTCTGTTGAGAGGCAGACCCACATAGGATCCTAAATCATCAGACCCACGTAGGATCCTAGTACAATAGAACCACATAGGATCCTAGAGTAGTCCCACATGGATTTCTATAGTGTTTTCATGGGGGTTCCTAGAACACAGACCCATATAGGATCCCAAAGCATAGACCCACGTAGGACCAAAAGGCATAGTGCCACATAGTATCTCTTTCTCATCTTACAGCCCGCCATAGGGTACCCGCACTAAACTCGCTTCATTCCAGGAAGGTCCACAGATCAAGACATAGGTCCATACTCTAACTGCCCAGATGGTATATGATTAAATATATCCAATAGACTGCCACATAATATGGGTATCAGCTTAACAAATGGTGCATCTAACGGAAGCGCGGTCTATAAGTTATTGTCCTTTTTAGTCCCATGGGCCCGATTGGTTTCATGTTCGATCCAACTCGGCCATACCCAACCTTTATCCGAAACTCAAATGGGTATACCAAAAGGACCATCATGATCCAAGGTTTCTGGAACCATATATGTTTTTTCAAACAGGTAGTCGTAGCTCATGTTATGGCCATAAGAGCAAAAAGGGGTTGAAGTTGGTTTGGGTCCTGTCCGACCCGACCAGACATAACCGACCTGACCCGACCCAGTTTGGGTCGACCTGGCCTGATTTAGGTATGGACCTAGGTTTGACCAGGTCTTCGAGTTTCGACCTAGCACGCTGGGTCCGGCCCGGACCGCCTAAGTGGCCCAACCCACAGTGTAACCCGTGCTGAGCGGCCCAAAGGAGGCCCGCGGTGAGCCCACAGCTGGGCGGCCCTGCAGTGGTGTCTTCTCTACATGCCTCCCATGGGGGAGACTCCCTTGGGGTACCCCGAATGGATCATCCATTCAGGATGGGTGGCCATCCGGCCATTGTGACGTGGTGTCGAAGGCCCCTTCATGCAAATGTGCACCACAGCACCCTTCACGCGGCTGACCGTGCATCGGCTGCCACCATTGCTGACCCACAACTGACATGTCTTGGCCCTCCTCTGGTAGTTCCATCGTGCTGCTACCATCATCAAGTCCATCCGGAGTTCGGGCTTCTACTCCCGACCCCTACCGGTGCTGGTCGCCGGCACCGGTCTCCGACAACGTTCCTCGGGTCACCGGGTGCGCCCCAGTGGCTCGATCTTCATTCTGAAGACTCCCACACTCATCTTGGGACGTCACCATCGATTCAATACCACCATAGTCAGGATTATCTAAACCCAAAAACAAACCGTGAAGAACCCCAAATTCTACACAGGTTGTGGAAGGGTCTGGCCTTGTTCGTTTTTCCCACACCCTCCGCTTAAGAACAGTAGTAAGCGACATAGTTGTTTATAAATCAATAAGAACGAAAAGAACATGGAAAAGGGTTGTTGACACTCTTTTCCATCACAGAGACCAATGAATGGAAAAGAGAATACCTTAATCCCAGTGAGGGTCACCCATTGAAGAACATAAAAAATTGGCAAAGGGATGAACCATGAACTCATTTGGAGGGCGTCACGCATGTATCCTGTACGCTGCTCAAGTCACTTGCATGCCACATATGGGTCGCACATGTCACTTGTGCTCCCTATTCATTTTTTCGCCCAAGGTGCCCAGTGGCCTATAAATAGCCCCTTTGGGCCCCTCATTTCAGGGATGAATTTTCCAAAACTTAGAGTCAATCTCTGGTCGGCCAAGTCTTTGTCTGGAATCTTTCGAACAATTCTAAGGTAATTCTTTAACTATAAGGGAAGCTCTAAATTGGAAGAATAAGTGTTAGAAATCATTAATACTTGTGCTCCTAATTGTCCATCCCTTAAGGGAAATTAAGACACTTGCGTGCTTATTTTCCTTCTAAAGGGAAACTGCTTGACACCCTTATGAAAGCCTCTAGGGATGATTGTAAGGGCTTGAGTTCAAAGTCCCCCAATTATTACCCTATAGATTCATCATCGCCCAAGCTGACTCATGTCGTGCTAGTCTACTTGCACGACCAGGACTTGTGCAACAAAAAAATACTTGTGATTGTCTTTCCTAGTCACCTCCCTTCCTCAAATCCACTTATCCTCTTCAAGATATATCCTTCAAAAACCTCTTAAAATCCATTTATAGTATGGTTCCTTTGTGGGTTTCCTTATCTTAAAGGAGTTTTGTGAGAACCTCTCCCAAAACCACAAGACATACAAGCTTTATGTCACCACGGTTTGGTGTTTCCTATATAACCTCATCCTTTGATGTGAGATGATATATTAGTTTGGGCCTCCTTCTCATGAGTAAGACCCAAGTCTCCAGTCCCTTTAACATTTTCCTACTTCTCAGGAATAGACCCCAGTCATAATTTTCTTTAATATTGGGCATTTTCCTCAAGAATAATCCCCAATATTAATTTCTTTTGATTTGGGATTCCTTCTCAGGAATAAACCCAATCATAAGTCCCTCTTAATTTGGGCTTCCTTTTGAAGAGTATGTTCAGAGTTAAAATTCCAAATCTCTATACAGTACAAATACCTTTATAGAACCTGCTCTTGGGCTTCTTTCCTCAGTCCTGGTCTTCATTTACTTGGGCCATCATACATACGTATGCCCCACATCATTTCATATGACTGCATCTTTCATGGCACCATTTTTATGTTTACCGATACCTCTTGTTTCTCACACTGAACATGTCTCACGTGGGCATATAGTGTAAATGTAATCAATACATCTATTTTTGGGTCATTAACTATTCATAAACCCCATATTTTATTTACTCGAAATACGTGGACGTTGATCTATACCTTAAAAGTAGAGTATATAGGAATCCTATATAAGGTTCAAGACCATCTTTCATTAATTCATTTCTGTCCCATATGACATTAAACTATATCCTTTTTATCGAACTAAGTGGGTTTTGATTCCTTTTTATCAAGGATACGTAGGTATCCCATCTGTGGGTATGATCCCAACACTTAAATAATCCTTGTATTTCTGAACGACAATAAACATAAAGTGCCCCACTATGTGGATTTAAAACCAGTATGGTCATCATCGTAACCAATATATTTCTATATAATATATTGATAGATACCATTGACTAAGAATCGCCAATACATATGGATGATTATCTATCAATGAAGAACCTCAAATACATATATAAGATTCTCTATTTGCTATACATATCAATCATTGATCGCCAAATCAAAAGGAAAAATCTTTTTCATGCTTGGTGAATTAATAAGGATTTATGAACACAACTTAAATCTATAAGAGAGTCCCAGAATAGGGAATAATTCACCAAAAAAAGGTGTGATGAGATTGACCTCCCATCCTATCAACCAATTCATGTTCTTAAGCCTCATCGGTCATAACTAATGAGCACCTAACTTTGGAATGTATGTCTAAATGGATATAGAATCATTGGATTTTTTCAGTTCTACGTATAATCATGTTGGAAATTGATTGGAATGTTTGAACCTTAAAAGAACAAGATCATCCCTATTTCCATAAGAAAAAAAAATGGTGAACCCAACCTGAATCCGTATCCAAGTTAAAATGATTTTTTACTTATTTGTTAGATCCATATTAAATTAAATACGAGGGCCAAAAAAGCAATAAAACACATATGTGTTCATAAATAAGATGTAGTCTAGCCGAGCCTATCTTGATTATATCGTCTAGATCAAACAGGCATGCTTTTCAAAGATCTTTGTACAACATAGAATGGCTTCATTAAAGTTCACACCTATGAATGCTTCGGTTGCTACTCTTACTGGATCCTCATCTACTCTGAGGATGACATCACCTACTCAGCGTCTTCATCATTTGGTATCTAATGCATTTGTGAGGGGATACCGTCAATACGGTACCATCTCATCTCTAGGGCTACTCGACAAGCCCTCCAGGTAAACAACTCACCCTGGTTGTCCGGAAATTGACGAGCAATAGTTGAAATGCAGGTGGTTCCAACCACCGTTTCCAACCATTTCGAGCCATTATCCCCAGAAATCAATAACCAGTCCCTACCATCTTACAGGGAGGTAATGAATAGGTCACTCAAGGCCTCAGTTCATGAATAAATGAATCCTTCCTAAGGACTCCCACCAGCAATCACCGCCAAACTCGTGTGGTAGTGCACCCTCTACATGATGAGGGTATCACCACTAGGTGTTCATCTCAGGCTCCTAAGACCTGAGCATGCCAGACGAAGCGCTAGAGATGAAATTTGGTCAACATGGAGCAGGTTCTTACCTCTTCCTCCTCCGAAGCAGTCCATCAATCAAACTTGATGGAAAACAACGAGCGGGCATATACACTCGTCCGTCCGGATTTCACTACTCGGCAAATTCGTATGGCAGTAATACACAAATCCAACTAGGAAATTCTAGCAGAGTACTATAGGCAGTCACATACACCTATTTATAATTCATCAGTCAGTTAGTAGGCTCGTCTAACTACAACCAAACAAGTTCGCCAATCTAATCTGGTGGCAACTGATAAGCAGGATACACCTGTTTACAATCACCAATTTTGCAAGTTTTCTCATTTTCCAGTATTGAAGTAAACCCATCAAACATAATTTTAAGAGAATACAAAGTAGACACATACACCTACCACTGTTCATCAAGCCTTCCAACAGTCTCATTTGTTAGAAACCAGAGAAGTCAGTCGGAATGCTCCGACGACAAATATGGAGCAGTCTCAACTCTCTAACCCTTTGCATAATTACTGTAAATATCCATTGATTGGAAAAGGGGGACAGGAGTAGGCACATACACCCACTCCAGACATGGAATGGACATATATTCCCATTTCGGAAGCTGAAGTCACAATGCACATTCTGACAATGGTGAAAGAGCATAAGAAAATCCCTACCCATATTCTAGATACCTGTCAGAATATTATAATTGATTCACTAGAATCATAGGGAAAGAATCATAAATCTATCCCTATCAGGGGAGTGACTAATCGACATGTCACTTTGGAGCATATTCAAACCTATGTTCCAGTCCAGGAGGTCTGTGGGGCATAATCCCCCTTGTCATACGGATAATCATATCGGGCACATACAACCTATTTTAATGGATACAATCAGCCTAACCTGACCATTTCGCCTAAGTGGTCACATACACTTGCCCTTAATAACCAATTTCTTCAACAAGTTCGTTCCAAATTGATTAAAAATGCTTCAATGAAAAATACCCTTCCAGAACAGTTGAAAAATCAATAGCCAATATGCAACAGGTCCTTTCTCAATGCTAGAGTTCGTGAAGCCCACATAACATTGTCTATATAAACTCAAGATTCTAATCCATCATTTTCAGATTCCGGATGTAACAAAAATAATTCTGAAGGTCTTCATCTGACACTTTTTCATGAAGGCTTGCATCATGAAAATTCTGTCAATCTTGAAGTATCATCTTCAGATGAGAGCCACAACAACCCTCTGCGTGGCCAGAAGTCCAAAGAGCAAGAGGTTTCATGTTTTTCTGTAACATACCATGGTGGTCTCCCCCATGATGATTATTTTAGATTTGAAAGTCCTATCCACAGTAGTAATTCACATTGCATGTAAAATTCTTCAATGGAAAATACTGTAATGAGAAATCCCTTTTATCTTGAGGAACCTGAAAATGTGAAGCCAGTCATGTCTGATGCCTTGCCGCTTGCAGGTGAAATACATTCTCAATCAGAAGATATCCCAGGGTGTAGGTCATTCTCCAAACCACCCCTGGGTCATTCATCTTCTAATTTGACAAATGAATTCTCTACCAATCTTGTTGAATCTGATAAATAAACAATTAATCCCCAGCATTGGTCTAATCAGGTAGAAGAATCTTCATCAAATGACAAAGAGGAAGTGAAGAATTTGAGAAAACAACTGGAGAAAGGTTAAATACCATTCATGTTTTGGAATTTTTTTCACTCTCAGTATGATATTCCAGAAATGTTGGTAGAAGATAGTATTCACTATATTCATCTAAACATATGGAAAATTATTTTTCACATAAAATATAAAATATTTTCTAATGATGAATATCAAAATCATGTAAAGGTAATTGAAGGGTTGCAATGCCAAATTTACTTGACATCTCTCTCAGTTTATCGACATCCAATGGTTGAAAAGTATCAGAGAGCCCTTCAGCGTTTATGCCTTAGTGTGTTGAAAAGGTTGTGCTAATTAACTACCAATGCCCGATCTGGTATTCATATTAGGGAATGAGGTGTTCATGGAGTAATGAATTTCACTGTGCTCTCCAGTCATCGAAGCTCATCAAAAGAAGTCTCATGCAATGGTATTCTCCATGGCTGGCCTAATTTAACAGGGTTTGTGCATAATAAAAGTCTTTCCATAGAATAGGACTCAACTAGGTCTTCCCAAAGTCTGGAATATAAAGAGAATTTTTTCAAATTACTCTTGCATCAAGCAATTGAGAATATCAAATAGTATTCTATTATAGATCATGCACATCACCAGGTGACAGAAGTGTCAGAAATAATCCAACATTCATTTGAGCCAAGTGACATGAGTGGTTGTCAAATGATGCATCCGACCAATTTCTGGACTAATGCACGCAAAATCCGGAGAAATTTTAAGAAATTTTCAGAAGTAGAAGCTCAAGAACCACATCAGTTTTCTAGACTGGGAACTCTTTTAACTCAACCTCGGGATCAACAAACATGATTCAAGGAGTAGATTAGAAAAAATAGGAACAACACTAGTCCACCAGACTGGGGATTTTTTCAAATTCTCAATCTCTTCCTCAGTGAAAGTAAGTCTTCTCTTGATTAAGGAAGAAGCCAAAAAAAGAACACAGTGTCGAATTATCAGGAGATTCCCTCCAAATTATGGTTCATTAAGATGTTCCTGAGGTATCAACCAACAAATGCAATGTCTCATAAAGTTCATGGAGGAATACAGTATCACAAAAGTGCTAATAGAAGGTCTTAAATGTGTTATACATCGATAAATGACATCAATGCAATTTTCACTGGTCCCCCAGAACATGAGGCTCACTCAGAGCTATAAAATGAAGAAGTTCTTGTTCAGGAGGGTGTGCACATAGAAACGAATGAAGGAGGTGTGCATACGAGAAGACAACGAGTTTCCCAAGGGAAATATTTTCCTTCGAGTAATGGCCTTCCATATTCCAGAAAGGCACATGCCACGGAATAGGGTAAAATTCAGGTTACATCCCACTCTACCTCTGGAGAAGGCCAATCACTCTCATTAGAGTAGTGGTTTGCACAATAATAAGATGAAATGAATGAATTAAGGAGGTTAAATGCAGAACTACTTCTAGGTAGTCTTCCTCCTAAGAATTCTATAGTAAATAAATCTAGGAAATTTGTTGCAGCTACTAGGATGGATAAATAATATCCCCCTATAAAAGTACACCCTTATAGGTCTAATCCTACAGGTCATACGTTACAGAAACCGGCAATACTACCATCAGTGGTAGTCCCAGTCGCTACACCCATCCAAACTCCAGTTCCTGCACATTCTCAGGTCCAAGCTCAAACAGATCTTTCTCAAAAATTAATGACTACCATTGAGTCATTAACAGCTCTATTGGATGCTTTGGAAGGAAATCGTGCACAAGTTCAACCAGAAGAGTAAGCTTACCCTGAATGGGTGGATGCAATCTCCCCCCGTCAAATTTTTCAAATACTACATTCACAATTTTTAATGGTTCGAGAGATCCAGAACAACACTTATGACATTTTTTTCTCATTGTTATCCTATGATGGGAACTCCTCGATAAAAAGAAGCAGTTAAGCTCAAGTGTTTTGTATAGTAATTATAATGTCCGGCTTTTGTCTAGTATACATGTTTGAAATCCCTGTCAATTACGTGGTGGGAATATCTCCATCAATGGTTTCTTCTTCAATTTAGATCAACATTTCCAAAGACTAAAGTTTTTTATATTACCAATTGCAAGATAAGGGAAAATGAAAGAGTTTCAGATTTCATTGCTTGATGTAAGGGATTAACATATTCCTTAATCTTAGCACTCCCTCAAGAAGAATTGTTTCCAATCTGTGTGGAAAATTTTTGTGATGAGTTACGCACATCATTGATCTCTGTAAAATACACAGGGGGTTTCAAGACCTTACTTAAATCGCTCAGTAGATAGAAGACTCTATTATGAAGACTAAGGCCAAAACTCATGTAATTCAATTAGTTCTAGGATGGTGAAAAGGGAAAGTAGAGACTACTATAGTTACCCTTAAACAAGCACATGTACCTTCTTCCACTTCAAAACCTTCATCATATCGAAGGGCTCCACCGACTAAAAGTAAACAACAATAGCTTCCTCGTCATGATGATCAAAAAGATAAAAGGCGAAAATAGTTTTAAGATTTGAAGTACCAAGTTTCTTCTTTCTAGAATGAACAAGTTCCTGGCTACTTCATCTCGGCTCTGGAAAACAACTTTGTTCAGTTGCCATGGCCCAAATGGCCAAACAATGAAGGAGATGAAGAACTCCCTAAATATTTCCCATTTCATTAGATGTTGGGGAATCCCATTCAAGAGTGTTTTTTCTTCAAATACCTCCTAGAAAAGATAGTTGACTTTGGATAGGTTAAAAGGAATAGTTCTTCCACCCAGGTAGCATGTTTTACTGCTACTGATCCAGAGGAAGAAGGCGAGTGGTCTGAAGTCAAAAGTAAAAAACACGTAGAATTATGATGATTGGATGGTCAGAAAAATGATCAACTAAACTCATACCATTTTACTAACACAATTTAATCAACCAATTGTGTATTCTACTATGAATTCCACCGCAAAACACCTTTCATTAGAATGAAAATCCTCAATGAAGAGGAATAATTTGAAGAAAGAATGGCAGTTTGAAGAAGAAGATATCATGTCAAAGAATGAGTTGTCTTTGACTCTGGTAGATTTTATGCCATCTTCTTCAAAACTACATGCAACACCCCACCAAACGGCACATCCTGAAATGGTTGATCGGGCAGAATCTTCATCAGATGAAGAATTGATCTTTGGTTCTGTTAACATGATTCATTTAATAGATCATTTTTCCAATGATAGTTTCTATTATGATGAGCCTAAGTTCCCTATATCTAATAGAAGAATTAGAGGAAGAGACATAGTTCTAGGATACAGGGGAAGACATTGATATTCTAGAAGCCACTATTTCAATCCTACCCCTGCTAGAAGTGTATATGCAGAAAAAACTCCTGCAAAGGCCTTCAGTGGGCTCAACAAGAACAAGAAAGTACTTCCACACATGGAAGATTTGGTCCTGAAATAGTTATTATGGAAGACCGGTTAGAGGTCCTACCTTCTTCCTCTCAGAAAATAGATAGACCTAGTCGGTCCAATTTACTAAAGCTAGGAGTGTTTCCAACTCCTACCCCAATATGGGATGCATCTACTGCTAAAGCATCAACTCCCATGGGACCTGCAAAACCACATTTTCATGATGGGAATCTAAGACCTTTGGACCAAAAGTATGATGTCTTGAAACCTTTGTCCCATGTACCGGCCATTTTATCAATTCATGATGCCTTGAATCTATAAAAAGATCTTTTGGAGGCGCTTATTGAGGCATTGTCAAGTCCACCAGAATTCGAAACTAAAATTGATGCGGCTGAAGTCTACCTTATAGAGAATGATCCAACCTAATTACATAAAGTGATATCATTTATAGATAAAGATGAAGATGATGATGTACATGTACATTTCAGACCTTTTTATCTATCTAGAAAAGTCAATGATATAGATATATGATGAGCTTTCATTGATAATGGCTCAGGATTCAATCTCATTCATATTCATACACTTCGTCGGTTGGGCGTCAAAGAATCTTATTTATCTCATCCTACATTGATGTTGCAAGGATATGATAATAATGCACAAGAACCTATGGGTGAAATTACACTCATAATTCAGTTTGGAGACCTTGTATCTAGTTCAGATTTCATGGTTGTTCATCAATACACATCCTTCATCATTTTTCTTGAAGACCTTGGATACATCAACATGCAGTCATAACATCTTCATAACATCAGTGTCTCAAATATTGTTTCAATGGTCAAATTGGGAATTTAATGGTGAAAAATCCCCATTAAAAACATGTGTATCTCAAGTCATTGAGGCGGAGTTTTATCAAATAGAGGGAAAGGAAAAATCCATAGCGAATAAGGTCACCAAAATTAATTCTCTATATGGTTTGGAAATGATTCTATTAAACCAATTCATACATGTGACTACAGATTATGTGTTGCCTATTAGTCAAATTTATGGGATAGAACAAAATCCAAACACTCTTATGGAAACTTCCATAATGTCAATTATGGTAATTTAGCCAGAAAACTTGAGAGAAATTGTTGATTTCCCAAGAAATGATGAATTCTTAAATGGAGATTTCTACATTTTGTCTACTGAAATCTAGTAATTCTATACTTCATCAAATAGGCCAGAAGAAGTGACAGCAATAATAGAGGAAAATAGTGATGTTGATTCTCAATCCATCATCTCCTCTCTATCAACCCAGGAAGATCCTACATCATCAATATGGTCCAAAATGGCAACCACTTCTTCAAAATGTTCAAATCATAACATCTCCCCTGACCATAGAAGTTCTTCTTAGTTATCTACTATACAAGTAGAAACAGAGGATGAAACACTTATTGAAGAAGAAGAGTAAGATCTCAGAGATGATCCTTCCGCATTTGAAAAGGGTATATTTACCACTGTAGATGAACTCAGAGAAATAAATCTTGGTACAAAAGAAGGTCCACTCCCCACTTTAATTAGTGCTACCATGACTCATGAAGATAAATAAATGTGTACATCATTTCTAAATAAAAATTGAGATATATTTTCTTCGAATTATATAAAAATTCCATGTCTTGATCTTGATGTTTCCACTCATCATTTTGGTTTTCCATAAGAACATCGAAGATTCATGCAAGCAACAAGGAGAACACACCGAACTTATTCCTCTAAAATTGAAGCTGAAGTTGATAAGATTATCAAGGATAACTTCATCAGATAAGTTCAATATCTCAAATGGCTGGTTAATATTGTCCATGTGTAAAAGAATAATGGACAAATTTGAGTTTGCATTGACTTTAGAGATCTTAATCGGCATTTCCCAAAGGGTGATTTTCCTGTTCTGATCACAGAACTCTTAATTGATGCAACAACTGGCTATGAAGAACTTTCCTTCATGGATGGATATTCTGGGTATAATCAAATACGAATGGATCAAGAAGATGAAGAATCTACATCCTTCAGATCCCCTCAAGGTGTGTTTTTCTATTGGGTAATGTCATTTAGCCTGAAGAATGTTGGTGAAACGTATCAACGTGTCATGCACATATTCAAACTCTTTTTAGGGAAATTTGTTGAATGTTATGTGGATGATTTGTTAGTTCAATATAGAAAAAATTATAATCACTTGGCTGATCTAGAAATCATATTCAATAATCTTCGACAAAATAATTTAATATGATCCCCTTGAAATGTGATTTCGGGGTATCTTGAGGAAAATTTATCGACTTTTTGGTATGTCATCATGGTATCGAATTTGATCCTTAGAAAAAAATATCAATCCATTGTATGTCACCTCCGTGAAATTTTAAATAATTAAGACGAATTCATGGAAAAATGGCCTATATTAGGCATTTCATTGCCAATTTCGCAGTCAAGTGTTTACCCTTCATCAAATTAATGATGAAGGGAGGCACCTACCAATGGACCAAATATTTCCAAGATGCATTTGATATCCTCAAGAAATATCCCTTGAGTCCACAAGTATTAATGGAACCTATTGAGAGAAGACCACTAATCCTCTATGTGATAACTTTAGAGAGATCATTGGGTGCTTTCCTTACCCAAAATAATGATGATGGGAATGAAAAAATTCTTTACTATCTCATTCAAGCTATGCTTGAAGCAGAAACTTGATATTCAAGTATTGAAAAGTGCTATCGAGCATTAATCTTTGCAGTTCAGAAATTGAGACACTACCTGCAACATCCCGATGTCTAGTTGGTATCTCGCAATAACCCACTCAATTTTATCCTTAGTTATCCAAAGCTTACAGGACGTCTGGAAAGGTGGGCAGTTATTTTGAAGCAGTTTCATATCCAGTACGTGTCTCAAAAGGCAATAAAGGGCCAAGCTCTAGCTGATTTCCTTTCCAATCACCCATCTTTAGAAGATACATCTTTATATATTGAATTTTCTAATTAGGAAGTCTTCTCTATTCATGATAATCCTCAATCATGGGAGATGTACACTGATGATGCCTCCAAAAGTCCAATGTGGAAGAAAATGGAAGATCCTAAATTCAACAAAGTTGGGTTAGGAAATGGACATATTTCCCCGGAAAAGGTAGGGCTACCCTATTCCTTATTCTTGTTTGAAGGTGGTACAAACAGTGAAGAAAAATATCAAGCTCTCATCGTAGGCTTGGAATTGGCACGTCAAGAACAGTTGAATCACTTGAAAGTATAAGGTGATTCTGATTTGGTAATCAAACAAATCAATGGGGATTATGCCCTCAAGAAAGGAGGAGTTAATCCATTTGTGTGATTATGTCAGATAGTTAATGGAGGAATTTCATTCAGAACTATCCTTTTCTTATGTCCCGAGATCACAAAATGCCCAAGCTGATGGACTAGATAATATAGCCACAACCCTATGAGATCCAAATCGGGATGAAACAATCATCAGTATTGCCCAATGTCGTGTAGTTTCACCTTTTGATCAAATCAAAACATAGGAAGTCAATGAATGTAGTCCCATTTCTGAACCGTATGGTCATAATATAGGATGGATGACACATATTAGGGAATACCTTCAAAACGGAACAATCCCACCTGATGTAGCTGGAAAAGAACAAGTCTGGTGACGTGGGGTCAATTTTACTCTTTATGATAGTCCAGATCACCAAACAATTCACTAAAAGCGAGGTTTTAATGGAATTATCATCATATTTATTGATATTGAAGAGACAATGGCTATCATGAGTGATGTTCATGCAGGAGTTTGTGGTTCCCACCAGTCTGGACATAGACTTTCTGGTCAAATATAAAGGGTTGGAAACTTGTGGCCTTCAATGATGCAATATTCTGATGATTTCAATAAGAAGTGTCATTTTAGCCATGTATGTTCCAACTTCATTCATCAGCCCCCAGATTTGCTTCATACAGCTAAATAATCATGGCCATTTTCCAAATGGGGAATGGAAATAGTATGACCTTATCCTCCAGCTACATACAATAAGATTATGTATATTCTTACTACTACATACTTCTTTTCCAAATGGGTAGAGGCAATAATTATCAAAGAAGTTAGTTCTAAAAACATTTTTAGCTTTGAAAAGTCTAACATCATTACCAGATTTGGTGTCCCTCATACCATACTGACGGAAAATGGAACCAACTTTTGTTCATCCAAGGACCACCACTCGCACTACTATGCAGAATAATCCATATTCATTGGTATATGGAATAGAAGCAGTTTTTCCCATTGAGGTTCATTTACCTTTGCTCAGTGTGGCCATTTTTGATCAGTTATCTATAGATGAACAATCTCATAAGCGATTTAATGAATTTGAATGATTAGATGAAAAAATATTGTGCACCCTACACCACATGGAAGTCAATCAAAATAAAATAGAACGGAATTTCAATAAAAAAATTCGTCTTGGTACATTCATTCAGGGAGAATTGTTATTGGTCCTCAAAACTCCAATGATACCAGGAAAGAAACCTCCAAAACATGAGCCAAATTCGGAAGGAGGTAATTCAATACAAAAGGTATACTATGATGGAGTTTATTCATTAATCTCAATGGATGGAGAACTCATTAAAACTCTAACCAATGCAAGATTCTTGAAGAAGTATTTTGTGTAACACAAATACACCCTTTAGTCTTCACTACTGGACTTTAAATTGCATCGTCCCTTTTGTCCTTGTTGTAGGACATTAAACTACATAGCTCCCTCTATCGTCCAACATGACCTTAAACTATGTCCCCACTTTTTCATCTTGAATGATGTTAAACATTAAAACATCCCTTAATACGTCCTACATGATGTTAAAATGTACATCGTTAGGGTTGTTGCTACCTCTTGTTTCTCGCACTGAGCATGGCTCACGTGAGCTTAGAGTAAGCTTCAACCACAACACACTCTCTGGTCTGCTAACCTCGCGTAAGTCCCAAAACCATCTTCGTGTCATTGTCTTCAAGTATAAATCGTTCACCAATACATTCTCAATTCAACTTGGCAGACTTTGATCCTTGCCTTCTAGGCTGGTTACGTAGGCAACCTCCTGAGGTTCAATCCCAAAACCAATATCTTCACATCAGTTCACCTCCATCTTATACGATGTTGATCCGTGAATCCCCCACCCCCCAAACAAATATATTAACATTGGTTCATCATTGTCCTTGCTGTATGATGTTAAACTATAAAGTCCCCCATTTTCCTCTCTACAATACATTAAATTGCATAGCAATACATCCTAGAAACATGATGCTAAACTATGCAGCAACAGTTCATGCATATGACCTTAAACTATTCGCACTTTTTTCATGTACGACAATAATCTACAACAATATCTGACACCATTACCTGATATGGAATCATTATTTAAATTGATCTCCAATAATTTTATATTCCAAAGACTACGTGCATACATGGCAATGCCCAAACCGTTAATCATGGGTCCAACCATCATTGCACTAAAGTCCCCTTTCTACCTTCACATGTAAAAAATAAATTTTTACAGAGGATATTTCAAGAACTACATATGTCTTGATTCCCATCCTTATGGGATACGTAGGAATGTTCGAGCATCCCTCGAACCCATCCCCAAGTCTTTGGGTGAAACCCCAAACTCCACTTTCAGTCCCTTGGCTGAAAAGTCCCCCTATGAGCACATGAATGTGGTATGAAAACCTTGTTCTTTATTCACATCAGGTTTATAAAAACACACAATGTGTCTCCCAAATTATGGTCTGAACTCTACGACCCTAAATGAAGATCTTTTACGCTCTCGTCCTACATGGAATTAAACTATATTTCAAGAACTACGTATAGAATGATTCTCATCATAATGAGATATGTAGTGAAGTCCTGCATCTCAATTTAGGACAAAGCCACAACATGATTATGGTCATCATTGGTCTCTGTATATCCTTCATGCATTGGACAATAACCATTTTTATATGTCAAACTCATAACCTAAAATACTTTTAGATCTCCAAAACCCATTTCATGACTTCTGGTCACAAAATGTCTGATACCAAAGTAATTCTTTTTGCTGACCATGCAGCACGTGCCCTTAGGCAGCCTTGCATAAGTAGTCTACATAATGGACCTGTCAGCCAAAAGATGTTATTATTTGAATATAAAGTTGTTGGCGCCAATATTTGGAATAAAGAAAAGGCCCCAATACGCCCCCCTGGACTGCCTCACGAAGCCTCTTCATTGATTCCACAGCAACCCGGACGCCCTAGTGCAAAGGTGGTGGAAGGCTCCTTGAACTGATTTGATGTTCGCAAACCTTCTTTGAAGCAAAGGAGGCGGAATGCTCTGCGAACACATTTGACATTCGTGAACCCACCTCGAATAACTAGAGGTGCGATGCTCCGCAAACCCATTTGATGTTCGCAATCCCGCCATAATGCTACATCAAACCTCTTCACACCACTTGAACTCTACTCTGCGGCACCCCTTGCCTATAAATACTGAGCTCCCCTAAGCTCTCTAGATGAACAATCCAACCTTTCGACATATCAGCTCTTAAATCGTGAAGCATTCTTCTGCTCAGTCAACCATGAGTTGCGCAAGGTACTTCCTCTTCATGAAGTGCTTCCCCATTATCTCATTTTAATCACCTCTTCTGAGAGGGATGCCTTTCGCGAAGCCTAAGGGCTTTCATTAAGGAAGGGGATCCCCAAGGCGACTCGGGTCATCGTGGAGCGTTTATGCTTGGCGAAGAACCCTTAATTTACACATGATCCAATTGATAAGGTAGGATCACTGTACTTTGTGAAGAAAATTGCTTCCCCACACCTTGCTCTACCAGGAACCTTTGCTCAGCGAGGTTGTGCTCCGTGAATGCCCTTCCACTTCGCAAACCACCTCCCACATGCACCTACGGCCCATGCTAAGAAAAAGGCACCGAACTTCACAAAGCACACCCCATCGCATGTGATCTCCGCCATGTGGAGCAACAGATCTCCACAAGGCCCCTACCTATAGACCCCTATGCTTGGGAATTCCTTTTCCCATGCGACCCTCTAGTTCTTCATGATGTGACTTCAAGGTCCCCTGGAAGATACCGCTCGTAGCATTGCTTCGCCTAATGCTTCCTCACAGAGGCACGCTAATAGATATTTCTTCTTCGCATAGCCATGCTAACATGGAACCCTCAATGGTTCGTTCTACGACACCCCTTCACAATGACATTGCCGGTACCTTCCCTCCCACAAGGAGTAGAGGGTACATGTTATGTAAGACCTAGGGGTGTGGAGTAAACCCACCTCGTCCGAGCTGCAAGACATTAAACTGCAATGCACCCTCATCCTCAACACATGGCAATAAACTGTAACATCGACCCAGGCCTCTCACACGGGGTTCCCCCACCTTGGACATTCTCCATGCCCCCTGTTTTCCACAAGGGATGATATACTCTTTCTTGGAGTGGTGTTTGTCCACAGGGAAGGGTGGCCACCTTGGTGTAAGCCACTAACTTATCCTGCATGAGGTAGCACCCCTGCCCCTCCACACATCCTCAGTG
Organism: Viscum album; assembly: GCA_963277665.1. Classification (NCBI taxonomy): domain Eukaryota; kingdom Viridiplantae; phylum Streptophyta; class Magnoliopsida; order Santalales; family Viscaceae; genus Viscum; species Viscum album. The sequence continues at coordinate 1,001,756,787 of OY728119.1, read as the reverse complement.
CCAAGGCCAGCAGAGGGCGTGATAAGGAATGAGGATCCCCCTTTCATCAGTCCCTAGTCCCTCCCCCGCTGCGCTTTGTTGCCCTCGGGCCTCCATCCTAGAGTAAGTCCTGACACCATGGGCCGATGAACGTGTAAGACCCTTATCGCTTAACACAAACACACTATTCATGACATGATCATCAGGTCTCTTCTACCTTATGTTTCTCACACTGAGCATGACTCCCATGAGGTTAGAGTGAGTGCTGACCATGACACCACCTAGGTCCACCTTATATTGTAAGCCCCAAACACCTCATCTGAGCTGTAAGACGTTAAACTGCCAAGCACCCCCTTCCCGCTTGACGTTAAACTTTACCCCTAAACTAAGACGACTTGTTCCATGTCATTTTATGGTATGTAATAAGCCTCCATGAGGTTCAATCCCACAACCCATTGGACCAAGGTCCTCATTTATATCAGTTCACCGACACACACTTTATCCTGCATGATGTTAAACTGCATTCCAATCATGCGGTAAGCTGTTGTGATCCCACCATCCAGTTGTTCCGACACCCCTACGTGTCAGTTCAATAGCTCCTTCACAACCCTAACTATGAGGACTTTGATCCATGTCAAGGCATGGTATGTTGGATGCCTCCCCGAGGTTTAAGCCCACCACCCACCTAGACCAAGGTCCATATTCATGTCAGTTCTCTAACACACACCACACAACCCGAACTACGAGTCCTTTGATCCATGTCAGGCATGGTACGTAGGAAACATGACGAGGTTCAAGCCCTATACCCATCAGACCAAGGTACATCCTCACATTGGTTCGCTGACATGCGGCATCCATCCTGATCTACGAGGACTTTGATCCATGTCAATGAATGGTAAGTAGGAAGCCTCCCCAAGGTTCAATCCCACCACCCACCTGGACCAAGGTCCTTATTCACGTTGGTTTGTGGATACAAACCTCACAACCCGAACTACGAGGACTTTGATCCATGTCATGAAATGGTACGTAGGAAGCCTCCCCGAGGTTCAATCCCACCACCCACCTGGACCAAGGTCCTTATTCACGTTGGTTTGTGGATACAAACCTCACAACCCGAACTACGAGGACTTTGACCAATGTCAAGGAATGGTACATAGGAAACCTCACGAGGTTCAAGCCCAACACCCATCAGACCGAGTTCCATCTTCATGTTGGTTCTCTGACATGCTCCATCAATTCTGAACTACGAGGACTCTGATCCATGTCAAGGCATGGTACGTAGGAATCCCCCATGAGATTCCAGCCCACCACCCGGTTGTTTTGACCTCATTCACGGCGGTTCACCCACCTCCTTGGGTATCCTAGATTGTAAGCCCCACACATTTGTCCCAAACTATGAGGACTTTGATCCATCTCAAGGCATGGTTCGTAGGAAGTCTCTTCGAGGCTCAAGACCAAAAACCATCTTCCATCCGGATTCTTACCCGGGCCGCCACATCCCGGCAAGATCATGCCACCCCATTCCGCTACCCATCATTCGGGAATCCGCCCACAAGTTGGCCCCAATATCGGTGTTCCCTCAAGGGGGTTCCTCAATCTGATCCACTTTAATCAGTGTTCTGATCAGTGCGATCTGTCTCCACTGGATGTTAAACTTTTAGCATACCTTGTGTTAAACACAGGATGCTAAGAAAAACCTCAGATACATGCCTATGGAATAAAATTCCCCACGTTTGATGTGGGATGCCTTGGGATTCTGCACCTGTAGGAAGCCCTATAATAAGGTACATAAGAGAGACACACCAATCCCCAGTTTCCAGACACATCAATGATGTCCTAGAGTGACTACTCCCCTAACCGAAGGTTGCAACCCGGACTGGATCCCTTGGAATGTTCTGACAAAAGAAGTGTAATTAACTATTATCCATGAAGATATGGTGCCAGGATGAGTTTCATGAAAAATGTATTAAATATACAAGGGAGACTCGGACTAGGTCACGAGTTCTGAGGAGGAATCCCCGGAAGGAATGACCAACATCCCATCATCCCATTTAGATCAAGGAGCAGACGTCCTTAAACAAGGAGGGAATGCCTCACGCCATTGGAAAGCAGGAATGTGGGGTAACAAAAAGCCACTTCCTTCATCCCTATACAAGACAGATGCGCACACCCTGGTGAAAGCGCCAGAAACAGAAATGGGGAACCCGACATGAAGTTCTTATCCTCAATATGGAGATTAGTAACGCATGGGGCATCAATGGATTGACGTGTCACCAGATCCAACTATCCGACACTGGGTCCCGCTAAGCAAATAGTGGGCTTGGCGTGAAACTCACCAGATGTTAGGGTAGTAGAAAGTTGGGAATCCCGTTCTGTGGCATTGTCACCATGGATCCCTCTTACCATCCATGGTAGACAGAACGATGCTAGGGAACTGGTGGTCGATTTCTTTTCCTCGCATTGTTAATGTGTTCATCTCGCAGATTCTCATGAATCCGGTTGTTGCCACAAGAACAAGATCACCGCCCACCCACCTACGCAGGGGAAGGGGCGACACCGGCGCAGCCGCTCTGCGTGGCTCCACTACTGCCACAACAGTGTCTGCGTCCATGAACGTGGGGCGCCCACACCCCATCTCACCATCGGATGTCATCCAACTAAGGGTTATTAACAACCTCATACGTCATTACAAGGAGGAGGGAATAATCCCAACTCGGGATATAGCCTTCCTGGACCTGGAGGCGTCCAGGCCCCACCTCAACACCTCCCCTGAGGGCCGCGCAGGGAGCTGCTGCTCCCCACCCCAACATTCAATCTTTTCAAGAGCATGTCCCCAAAACTCCTAGATGACTTCATACCTTCTGCTGATGAGGTGGGTGGCGTCCATCTCAGCCCGGTCAGAGTCCCATTCCAGGGGGCCCAAGTAAGGGCCCCCACCTAGCCACATCAATGCCACCATCAAACCTTACCAGAGGACCAGGAAAGCTATGTACCGGCACCACCAGCACCAGCTCGCCTGAGCCGACACCAGTGCTGGGTGCGAGCTGAGGATTCCCACCCAGGGGCGTCATGGTTGACGACATATGTGGCCTGAGAAACCGCCGACGTATATCATCATGTCACTGCATACACTAAGCATGGGTGAGTATATTGCCAACTGGGATCGAGGCCCGAACAGCCCCACCGGCAGGCTGGGTCGACTCTTCGGGTCGTAGGCACGAATGGTGATCATCACGAACCAACCCGCGATGGTGTCACTCCGTATGGAGGTCCTCCAAATACCGCTACTACACAGAGCATGGGCCTTCCCTTCATTGATGCTCGGCAAGGAGGTATGCCATGTGCTACCCCCTACCCAAATGAAGGTCTACCCTGTGGCAGTGGCACTCGGCACAGAAGCCTCTCTCGTGCCCACCACACCAGGTATGGAGTTCTTCCTCCTGCCCCCACCATCGATGAGGACAGATTTCCCATCTGGTCCCTCTCCAATGTGGGGATCCTCCCTACATCCTCTCTGCAGCTGGCGAAGGTCCTCCTCGCCCTGGAAATCTAAAGGGATAAGGCAAGCCTCGCTCCACTCACACCAATCATGGAGGTCCTCCCCATGCTCCCCCCGGTTCCAGAAAAGGTGTTGAACGATCTAGTGTTGTTCATGGGGGTCCTCCCCTTTTCCCCTTCTACATATTCATTAGTGCTCCTCACTCCTCGGCTGTCTCAAGGGGAAACCCTCTCCACCCTAGCAACAGCACGGTCGAAGGAACCTATGTCGGACATCATCCATGTCCCAAGGAGCCACCCTAGGGTAGGAATTCGGGTCATAGTCGCCACAAGAAGAATCCTGGGAAGGCCTAGATAGAGATCAACCTGGTCCACCTTTCAGACTCTGAAGCGGAGTATGACTCATATCGGGAGCCCTATCTTAGCTGTCAAGGGCCAGGGTAGGGATGAGGAAGATCATCCAGGTGATCCTGTAATGAGATTTCCACAAAATTCTCTCCCTTCTCCGTAGGTTTATCCAGGAGGATGAAGAATGGCGAACCCGTATGTTATGGTTGTGAAGTCACCACCATCATCGTTGGAAGCACTTTCTACCTCCATGAGAGAACACATAGAGCTATTCTTGGGACTGATGATGAGAGAGAAGCATCACGACCTAGAACCAGCATCCCTAAACCCCAAACTAATAATAACAGTAGCCAACCACTCCTACTGCGATGTAGCGGCAAGGTCAATCCACTCATCGGAGGATAGCACGAGGATCAACGGACAGTCAGCCCATTCGCCGTATTCTCCGCCGGCCAACCTGCCGTCCCAGCGGTCTGCCTCAGTACCACTACGAGTTCCTAAACCACCCCCAATTGAAAAGTGAGGAAATCAAGGGCCAGAACCTGAGTTTGATTCAAGGAGATTTTGGAGCATTCTTGCAGTGGACCACTTTCCTGAGGAGTTTTGGCCCCTAGCAGCGCATGATTTCTACATACCTTAGTCTCTCAGCCCATAAGAAGTTGAGTGTCTCTGTTACACTTTCTAGGCGACACATCTCGGCCTCCATCATCATCTTGTTGTATATCCAACGAGCCAAGATCATTTTCATGACATTAGCGAGCAGTGTCGTCTAGTCGATATGGCCACACTCTCGGTGGCCCAGCGCCCCGAGTCACCAGGTCGCAATGAGGCTCTCTAGCAGCAATGCGTTCAGAGTGTTAAGGTACTCTGCAGAATTTTCAGGGAGGCTACCCCCCACTCGCAATTCCGTGGCTAGGGATAATATGACACCCTCCTCTTTAGTCCAATCTGGAGACAGCCTGACTCATTATACGATATTGAAGACATGCCCTCAAGAAGGGTCGTGGTCGAGATGGCTGACGTAGTGGACAAGGAGTATGAGCTGGAGTTTCTCGATAGAGAATTACCACGTGAGGGAGTGTCACCACTATTGGACCCATTAGGGAGTATTACTCATCAACATTGGATCCTCCTAGGTCTCCCTGCACCCACTGAGTCATTAGTACATAGTCGGAAATTCGATAAGGGAAAAGATCACGTAGGGGTGTTCAAGTTGTCCGACCCATCCACCTCAGTGCAGAAGACAGAGGAAGACCCTGAGAAGGCCGTGTAGCACCAGAAACTTGCTGAGAAAAATAGGTTGGTCGAAGAACTCCGGGCTGAACACGTTGTTGAGTGATGACCTGACTGTGATGATCCTAGGTCAGGGCAGCAGGGGCAGGAACAACTTCCCCATAGTGAGATGCTTCCGAGAAGCCCTTATCATACCGCTCCTGCAGACAGGGTTGAAGCCGAAACTCACCAAAAGAGGGAATGGTATGTCTCACCAAACCCTCCCAAATGGCGCGGAAATCCAAGGAATCATGCCTGGGTTCCCCAAGCCGCCCTGCAGACCACTCCACCAGCTGCTCCACGAGCCGCTGAGACAGTCTACCATGTTGATGAACCAGCCAACACACTTATGGTTAGGGATCCCCATCAAGATAGGGACCACTGCCTGGATGATCCTATGGAAGCACTCATTTCCCGCCTTGAGGCTTTGGAAATTCGAAAGGTGGATATCCCACCTGATGGAAAGCCATACCCGGCAAGGGTGGATGACATTCCGGCGCCTCCGGGATTTGGGAATCCCACCTTCTCCCCTTTTAACAGGACGGGGGACCCGCCATAGTATCTGGCCCACTTCAACTCATGGTGTGGGCCCATGTTGGGTACTCCAGCACAACAGGAGGCTACCAATATCCGCTATTTCATTCAGACACTGGAGGGGCCGACGTTCGTCTTGTACACCCAACTCCCCATCGGTTCCCTGACCAGCTCAGAGGACCTTCGTAGGCAGTTCCTATAAAATTTCAACTCTACCACCCAGAATTCCAGCATCGAAAACAACTTCATGTGAAAGCAAAGGCCTTTTGAGAGATTCGAAGACTTTATCACCGGGTGGAAGGGGCTCACATACTCCCTTAACATGCCACTGACTCAGGAGAAATTTCTGAAGAAGTCCATGGGAAATGTCAAGGAGTAACTGATTCCCTCCCTAATTACTTATAACTATCCCGTAGGGTTTTGAGACATCTCAGATAAGGCCCAGCACATTAAAGAATCCCCACAACAGGCCAAGAAAGCACGCCCGTTTCCCCCTGTAATCCCAGCAGGGTGATATTCTAGAGCTGAGCCCGCCGTAGTGGCCTAGGTAGAGGCCCTCTGGTAGCTATAGTTTCTACTGGTAGCACCGTCCCTATAGCCTCGCAAAGGCCCAGCACCTCAGGCGTAGCCTCCAGCTTTGCAACGTCCTCAAAATCTGTAGGCGCCTCCGCATAATGTGCCACCACTGCCCAGGCAGGACAATCAGGGTCCACCTCCTCAGAAGCCCCTGTGGATCCTCCTTAAGGAAAGGCTCCAAGGGATCCCTATCCAGAAAGAAGACACAATACATATGCGTTCAGCGAGAATCTGGTCATCAGTTTCTTCCATAGTGCTTTAGAATAGAGGATTGTACACTTACCTGAGTGTAGAAAGCCTGTAGAGGCGAATCTCACTGATCACCCCAACTAATTACCCTATCATCGGATCCTGGGGAACATCGTCAAGTTGTTTTATGTGTTTAAAGATTGGATCCAAGACCAGGTCGATAACAATATATTCATGATAGACCCTTCCCCGGCATAATTGGTAGGTGTCTTTATGAGGTCAGAAAGTGGTAGCAATGGTGAAGGCGAGTGGCAGCAGGTTCCTAGCCACGGATCCCAGAATTATGACAACTGGATGGCTCATTAAATGGTCTCTCACATCCATGGAATTATCTATGCATGCCTGAACTAGCCAGATCCTCCAGAAGCTGGAGCCAGCACTTCTGCATCATCATCTCAGCCGACCTCTACACAGAAGAGTGAGCAGCGATTGCGCAAAAAGAAGCAACGCACTCCACCAATGTCGTCATCATCTTGTACTCTTAGCAACTTCATGCCCCCTGAGATAGGGATTCCTCCCAGAATCTACCCAGTGGTGGATGATTCTTCAAGCAACAGTCAAGGGAACTCTTCGATTTACACCATCGAGTTGGTAAATCCCTATATGACTCCCAATGAGGGGGAATGCCAGAAGAATCTCCCCAATGTCCCCATACGACATCAGTGTCGGAAGAGACACGGCTATATAGGTCATTAGGGTGCATCAGTTGGAACCTTTATCCAGGTCGTGCATGCCACTGAGACTAGACAACGGGCCCAGTGCAGAGCTCATCACGTGCAGACTCTTTATCCGGTGTCGTCAGGACTGTCTCCACCACCGTTTGTGCTACTGGATCAGGCAGAGCTGCTTCGGCCACAAAACAACTAGAATAACCTCTCTACTAATCAACCTCTATTGTTCGGTCCTTATCCGGAAGCAAATCTCTGAGCTTCCACTAGCAGGCAGAGGGATTTACCAAGTACCAGTCAGTCGCCGGTCCAGCTGGCAAGGCCTGCCATGCCTCCAAAGTAGAGTGACCTCTTGTATGCAAAAGTTCCCACTTGGACCAGAAGTATGATGTTCAGAAGCACCTCACCAGTATCCCAGTGAGTATTTCTATTCTTGAATCTCTTCGCTTGTCTCCAGATATGTGTGAATCCCTCACTGAGTCTTTAAGGAGCCCCCACTAGTTCGAGAAAGAGGTAGCAGGTGCAGAAGCCTTCCATGCTGATGTAGTTGAGGATGATGAATGTCAGGCCCTCATATTGGTCTTGGGAGAAGAAGAAGTATATCCTATATAGGGGCATATCCACTTACTGTACATCACTAGCCAGTTCAACGATGTGGAAATCCGTTGCTGTTTTTTTGAAACCGGCTCTGGAATCAACCTTATCCTGACACGAACACTACGGAAGCTGGGGTTATCCAAGGATGACCTGACTCCCTCTGATTTAAGGATCCAGGGATATGACATGACATAGAAGACCCTAGTTGGAAAGATCCATTTGAAGACCCAGTTCGGTGGCCATGTTGCCAGTACTGAATTCATGGTTGTCTCCCGGAACACTATGTACAACGCATTGATGGGAAAGCCATGGCTCCACCTGCATGAAGCGGTCCTGTCATTGTATCACCAGTTCCTCAAGTACTCCCTCAATGGTTGAGTAGGTGTTCTACAAGGTGCTTCATCTTCTTTTGCCTCTTGTGAATCTCATTATCTGGATTCTAACTATTATAAGATAAATGATATGTAGATTCTAGAAATTGACGTTGAACCCACCTCAGTCACAAGTGATCCCTGGGTAGGTCTGGATGATTCCTACATCTTCTTGATCTATTAGTTGGAGGCCATGACCCCCGACATGTGGCAATGCTTTGTCATTTCAGGTACAAGAGGAAGGCATATTCCCTAGTCCAAGCGACGGTGGAAAATCACCTCATACTCCTACACAAATTAGGCTTGGGTGATCCTGAACCCTCCTACCCTAGTACGGTATTGGGACGTCCAGCTCATGGAAAGGGTGGGACGTCATACGTGTCTATTTCTCAAGGCTGGAATTTACCGGATGAGGCTGATGCATCACTACTACTTTGATGTTATCAAGATTGGCCCCATGGGCTGAATGCAAGATGGGATTGGAAAAACTGCCTTCATCGCCATGGTCTCAGTGGTGCATGAGTGTCCTAATGTGATGAACACCGCGTCTCAAGCCAGCACTAGCCTCCCGTCATGGTCTATTGGCTCGAAAGAAACTTCCCCCATGGAAGATTCCTCCATTAGTTGAGAAGAAGACCCAGAAGATGCTCCCCAGAATTTGAAAAAGGAATCTCTGCCACGGTTGATGAACTGGTACAGGTGAAACTTGGTAGCAAGGAAGATCTGATACCCACATTGATCAGTGCCTCCATGTCCCTCAAGGAGCACCAGTGGTAGATGAACTTCCTTAAATAGAACCATGACTTGTTCTCCTGAAGTTACGATGAGATGCGAGGACTAGATCCTCATGTATCCACCCACTGCCTTGGCCTCATCACAAACCATCAGGGGTCAAGCAGCCTCCCAGAAGGATGCATCCGTCTCACGGTGCTATGGTCAAGGCCGATGTTGATAAGATAATCAGAGACAACATTGTCAAATAAGTCCAGTATCTAATGTGTTTAGCCAACATCACGCCAGTCGGGAAAGAAGAATGGACAGATCAGAGTCTGTATTGACTTCCGAGATCTCAACTTCCACTCTCTGAAGGATGATTTTTTCCTTCATGTGACATAATTATTGATCGATGCTATGGACGGGTTCCAATCCCTCTCTTTAACGGATGGGTATTCTAGGTACAACCAAATCTGGATGACCCCCGAAGATGAGGAGTCCAACGCTTTCAGGGCCCCCCAAGGTACCTTCTGTTACCAGATTGTGCCCTTCGGCCTAAAAAATTAAGGTGCCACCTATTAGCAGGACATGAACCACATATTCAAGACAATTCTCATAACATTGGTGGAGTTCTATGTGGATGATCTGGTTGTCAAATCTCGTCAGCACCATGACCACCTCAAGGACCTTGAGAAAGTATTAGGCTTCCTCTGTTCCCGCAACTTGAAGATGAACCCGTTGATGTGTGCCTTTGGGGTCACCTAAGGGAAGTTTCTTGGCTTCGTTGTTAGATATCGGGGCATCAAGAACATCCCAGAGAAGATCAAGGCCACCATCCAGATGCCTCCACCACGTAATATTTGGGAGTTTCGAGGTCTCCAAGGCCACTTAGCCTACATACACCAATTCATTGCGAATATGGCTGGAAAGTGTAAGCCCTTTTACTGGCTCATGATGAAAGGTTCTGACTATGAAAGGGATTAGTAGTGCCAAGCCTCTTTCAAGGAAATCATGCAATATTTGCTCCAGCCTCTGGTCTAGATTCCACCCATCTCCGGAAAGCCGTTGATCCTCTATGTCACTACCCTGGATTGATCTATCGGTGTGCTTCTCGACCAGAAGAACAATTAGGGGACAGAGAACAACCTTTACTACATCAGTCACATGCTCCTTGATACGGAGACCAGATACTCCCCCATTGAGAAAAGATGTCTTGCGCTCGTATTTTCTCTACAGCAACTGCGACATTACCTGCAGCACCACGTGGTACATCTGGCCTCTCTAGTAGAACCACTGGAGTATGTTCTGAACTGTCCCATGTTGACGGGGAGACTAGAACGGTTGGTGGTAATTCTCCTGTAGTTTTACATCATTTTTGTGCCTCATAAGGATATCGGGCATGCATTGGCAGACATCCTACCTGCCCATCCAAACTTCGCGGACCAGTCCCTAGACCTGGATTTTTTTGATGAGGCAATCCTCTCAGTCGATCACGCCATTCCATGTTGGTAGATGAATTTTTATGGTTCCTCCTAGAGACCTACCGGTAGGAGGCTTCATGATCCTAGGCTCCACAGAGGAGGCCTGGGTATCGTCTTCACCAACCCAGGGCAAGCCATATTCCCGTACTCATTTCTGTTGTAAGAATGCTGCACCAACAATGAGGTTGAGTACCAGGCTCTCATCATTGGCCTTGAGCTAGCCCTTGAGATTGATGTGCCCCATTTTCACATGAAAGGGGATTCTAAACTAGTCATCAAGAAAATCAATGTTGACTACATTTTTAGGAATCTAGAGCTCATGCCATTGTTGGAGTGATCCCTCCATCTAATGGCTCAATTCCCTTCTAAACTGAAGGTTACCCATGTCCCTCGGTCATAGAATGGTCGAGCGGACGCTTTGGCCAGCATCACCGCATCACTTATAGAGCTTGAGTAGGATGATTTGATTAAACAAGTTTCCCACCGGAGAGTCATTGCCCCCGTCACCCTAGAGGATGACGACGACCTGTGAGTAAGCCATCATACCATCAGATCCTCCATGCCAAGATCCCAAGGCTCTTTAGATGCAGTGGTTGAGATGACTCTTGAATGGATATCCCCTTTTGTTGAGTACCTCCAAAATCATTGCCTCCATGCTGATCGGGTCGAACGTGAGCGAATCCCACACCGCGCACTGCAGTTTAACCTCCAGAGTCATCCCAGTCTTGAGCAGAACCTATACAGGCATAGTTTTGATGGTGTTCTTCTCCGTTGCATCCAAGGATTCAAGATTACATAGGTCATGAAAGAGGTTCATGTCGGTTCCTACGGTGCCCACCAGGCAGGGCTAAAGCTGTCCCATCAGATCCAGATACTGGGGTAATTTTGGCCCTCTATGATCCACAGTTGTATTTAGTTCTCCAAAATTTGTCACGCATGCCAAGTGCATGATAATTTACTGTATTGGCCACCAGACCCTTTCCACTCCACCTAGTACTGTTGGAAATTTATGGTGTGGGGACTGGATGTCATAGGACCATACCCACCGGTGCCAGTGCGCTAGTGCAGGTTCATCCTGACCACTAAGGATTTCTTTTCCATGTGGGCAGAGGCAGTTCCACTCAAGGAGGTCAAGGCCCGTTCCATTATTGACTTCGTGAGTTCCAATATCATCCACCAGTTTAGAGTCTCTCTCACTATCCTCACCGATAATGAAACTAACTTCCGAGCAGTTGAGCTGAAGAAACTATACGCCAAGTACAATATCCGTTCGAACCATACCTCTCACTATCACACGTAGGAAAATGGAAAGATTGAGGCATTCAACAATACCATATCTAACATTTTGCAGAAAATGGTTTGTCAGAACAATAATAGTTGTGCGAACAAGCTCCCCAATGCCCTATGGGCTTATCAGATGATGACTTGCAATTTCACCCAGGTGACATCATATTCCCTGGTGTATGGGGCTGAGGCCATCCTGCCCATCTAGATCTAGATGCCACCATTACGCACTTCCATCTATGACCAGCAGGCACCAGATAAGGTGGCCGAAATCCATCTAGCTAAATTGGAAGCACTTGAAGAGAGTAGGCTCCGTGCCCTGTAAAATCTATAAAGGCATCAGAATAAGATAGCTAGAGCCTTCAACAAGGAGGTTCGCCTCCGCCCATTTCGGTAAGGCGACCTGGTATTGGCCCTCCGAGAGCCAATGATCCTTAGCAGGAAACCACCCAAGTTGGAGCCCAAGTGGGAAAGACCTTACATTGTCCATATGGTTTACCCCAATTGAGCATACTCCTTGGTGAAAATGGATGGTGAGCGCATAACTCCTCCCACAAATGCTAATTTCCTCAAGAAATACTTTTCCTAAGCCCCTTGGCCTTGCATGACCTTAAAATGTATGGTCCTGCATGACCCTAAACTGCACGATGGTCCCGCATGACCCTATACTGCACGAAAGTCCCACATGACCTTAAACCATCCGGTCTGACATGACTTTAAACTATGCATGGTCCAACATGACGTTAAAATATTTCTTCAGAACTATGTGTGGCTTGATTCCCATCCTCTGAGGATATGTAGGAACTCTCAGACGCTTTTCCTTGAGGTCAGCCCCAAACACTTCCCTTTGACTATTCCTCCTGGGTATAGCTTCCTTCGTGGGTCCTTACATGATATGGAGTAGGCTTCCTTATCCCCACTCAAACCAGGATTATAATGGTTTCACCATGTGCCCACTCCCATTCTTCTATCCCCCCACGTCTTCACCGAATGATGTTAAACTACATGGCCTTCAAGAACTATGTATGGCATGATTCCCAGCCTCATGGGATACGTAGAAACACCCAAACATTTTGTCTATTGGCCCAGCCCAAAATCTAAAATCTTCCCCTCGGGTCAAGAAATATGGCAGGGTGCATACTTTTTCCCCAATTCACGTCAAACTAGCCTCGATCCGGCTGTATTTCCCCCTCCCCAGAGATGTTCGCCTCTTTCGTAGATTGGTATAGATATGCTTCACCCACTCTATGACTAGGATTCCATCACCTTACCCATCTGAAAGGGCCCCTAAAAGGTATGGATTCTAGGACTATGGGCTCTCTTACAACTTCCGGCCAACGCCCTCAAGGATGTCGAGAAACAAGCCGATACAAGTCTCACGTTTCGAATGTGGTCAGCGGTCGATGCTAGTTTGTTGCTCCCATTTCAGGTCACTATAGGGACACAGCGTTTCTAACATGGTCAATAGTTGTCCTGGATCATTAGTACCACCACAAGATGTCGCAAACATTGAGTGTAGTGGTTCATTATGTCCCTTCATAACTATGAAATGAACTCCCCTCAGGCCATTCCACCTATCAGGACCTGTTGGATAGAGATATCAAAGACAGGCTCTTTGTTTCCCACATCGAGCACCGCTCACGTGGGATTAGGAGCTATAATGAGTAAATAACTGTATAAGAGAGCGTATTACCATCCACCCGACCCGGGTTCTCTCTTATAGGATTGTACGGCGTGGTGTGGGATTATGTCCACATTCACGTCGGGTTACTCACCTTGCCCCACATATCCCTGGATGAGACCTCCCCCGACCCTCGTCCATACTGAAAGACGTTAAATTGAAAGCTGGTCAGGCCACCCTGACCGAGGCCTAGCCTCAGGATCCTTGGCCTTTTTAGGGCCCCGACCCTCATCTTTACTGCATGATATTAAACTACAAAATGGTTAGGGCTCCCTGACCGAGGCCCACCCTCAGGCCCCTTGGTATTTTCGGGCCCTGAACCTAGTCCTTACTAGAAGATGTTAAACTGAATGCTGGTCAGGCCCCCTCTGACGAAGGCCCAACCTCAGGCCCCTTGTCCATTTTGGACCCCCGGCCCTTGTACATACTGCAAGATGTTAAACTGCAAGATGGTCATGACTCCCTAACTAAGGCCCAGCCTCAGGCCCCTTGGCCTTTTCAGGCCCCCAGCCCAGGCTCTCTTAGGGGAGTATATGACATGGCATGGTATCAGATTATTTCCTCGTTCACGTTAGGGTTGTAAAAACCACTCCATGTACCTATATCTCTCTTGATTCACCCCATCGACCCTTTTCAGTGGTTCACCAATGTGCCTAAGGGTACTCTAATTCAGTACTTGGTATTTTGGACTGTGCTCAGAACTATTTTCACCTATTTTTCAGGATTTGTGTCCCCCTTCATCAGAGATTTCATCACCTTTCACACCTGGAGGGACCCCCAAAAAATGTCATGGATACCATGCCTAAGGGCTCTCCTACCATTACATGCCAACTCCCTTGAGGGTTTCAAACATCTCATTGATACAAATCCTGAGTTGTGAATATGGTTAGAGATTGATGCTCATTTTTTGTTCCCACTTCAGGCTAATGTAATATGGATACTGCATTTCCGCCATGGTTAACAATTATCCTCCATTTCCATGCCAACCCCTTAAGCCCAAAATGCCAGTTACATGATTCACATCCTTCTCCACCTCATCATGTCCAATTAGAACTTATAAACTCTTTGTATTATTCCTTAGTGTGCCTCTGCACATTAGGATGACCAAAGACATCACAGGGGCTTCATTCAGGGCCCCACATCGATTTACCGTTGGCATGTGTTCCACGTATTGTAAAAGACATATTCCTCCATTGTATTCCACACCGGGTTTAACTCATGTGTCCTTAGGGATCAGGTTGAGTTCTAGACTTATTTTGAGGGTTTTGACTCCATCCATGGTCCGAGATCTAAGACCATAAACTGAGATCTCATCCACAACTATGTGGGGTTTGATTCCCATCCTTATTGGATACGTAGGACCACCCGAATGTCTAAACTTCGGGTCTCGCCCCATCTTTTAGATATCCCCTGATCTCCCGAAAATTTAGGCCCCTTGGCCTATCCCTCTCTACGGGGGGGGATATAGGTGTGGTACAGGGTTTTTGGCACCATCCCCCTTCTCTTTTCCGCCCTCAAGTTAAGTCTCTCGACCCCTTACAGTGGTTCAACCATGTGTTAAGAGTACTCTGGTCTTGGACCAAGAGTGTCAGATTCAACTTAGGCAAGTTCCTTCCACTTTTCATGCTTCGTTTTCCCCTTCATTCAGACCTCCGTTATCTTTCACACCCGGAGGGACCCCCAAGAATGGAATGGATACTATGATGAAGGGATCTCCTAGCATTACGGGCCAATGCCCCCGATGGTTTCAGACATGAAATTCATACAAATCCCTCGTTGCGGACATGGGGAGTAGTCGATGCTCATTTGTTTGTCCCCATTTTAGGCTAAGGTGACATGATACTGTGTTGCGAACATGGTTAGCAGTAATCCTTCATCGTCATGCCAGGCCCTTCAGGCCTTGAATGTTGGTTACATGATTCAATTTATGTTCTAGCCCATCGTGTCCAGGTGGAATCTCGGCACTCTTGGCTCCATCCCTCAGCTCACCTCTTCACATTAGGGGGAAAAAGCTGCAATACGGCATCCTTCGGGGCTCCCACGGTCCGAGCTCTAAGACTAGAAATGAAGATCTCCTCATAACTACGTATGGCATGATTCCCATCTGCATGGGATACATAGGAATGCCTAGACAGCTTGTCCTTAGGTCGAGCTTGAGCTATGCTAATTTGTCTTCTCTATCCTGCCTTATGGACTTTTACTGCGGGACCGCAAGGCATGGAATGGGATTACCTCCTCATTCACATCGAGTTTGAAATAGTCGCACCATGCGCACATCGTTCTAATAATTAGATCTCCGGTTTTCTATCTCGCATGACATTAAACTATATGTTGTCCTGAATGACATTAAAAGGCACCCTCAAGAATTACATATGGCTTGTTTCCCATCATAATATGATATTTAAGACCACCCAGATGTCTCGTTTCCAGGTCCTTCTCAGTTGGGAGCAAGTTTCTCCTTCCCCTTCCCCTCTTACCTCTATTTGTGCCCCTTGGCACGAATTTCCATTCATGGAATGGCATATGGTGTGATATGGGATCATGTTCCCATTCACGTCTGGTGTGTTTTATTGCGCCATACACAATCCCCACCTAGAATCACCTCTACTACGTCTACGCTGAATGATGGTAAAATTCATGCTTGGTCCTACCACACGACCCTAAATAGTGACAATATCGTCCTTACTGTAGGATGAATAATGGCATTGTATTGTGATGTCCTCACTCAAGGAGACACCATGTTTGGTATTGGTCATACGCCATGCCATTTTTCAATGCCTTCTACGGCTTGACACATGTGGTGATTCCCGGGCCTACTACCCTAGGATTGTCGATTCACAAAAAAAACAATCACCTTAAAGGACAAACAAGATTTATCAAATACCACTTCTCTAGGTGTGAGGGCCACAACCACACACCCCTTTTATCCCTGGCAGTGGTACCTTACTATGCCACCTCAAGAACTATGTGCAACTTTATCCCCATCCTCATGGGGTACGTAGGAACACCTATGCATTTTTCCTCGGTCCCAGCTCAACCCTCATTTTGGTCCCTTGACCTAAATCCTCTCTAAGGAACACGTGGTGGTCGGAACCCCCAGTTCCCATTCACGTTGGGTTTTTGTAATTACTCACCACGAGTCTCCTGCACATCCACCCATCCATGGTCAAAATTATATGACCCTAAACTAGGATCTCTATATGGTAAGGGACTCAACTCCCTCCATCTAATATGCCTTTTTGTCGTATTCAGATGTGTTTTAACAATGAGCCCGAAGTGTGGAATTTTCATGAGATATTCCTTTCTTTCCATGTCCATGCTTTGTGAGCTCTCTATTTGGATCCTCATCCTCTTCCACGCCCAAAAGTAACCTCAGATGAGATGGATGCTATGATTAAGGTCTCTCTATGGATGTTAGGCCTAAGGGCCCTCCTACTGTTTTGGGCCAACATCCCTAAGGATCTATGACGAAATTTGAAACAGGTCTCGTGTTTCGAACATGGTCAACCCTCATTTGTCTATCCCCATTCTAGGCTAACGTGACATGGATGCTGCGTTTCCACCACCGTCAACAGATACCCTCCATCGCCATGCCGCCGTCATTGTGATCTAGATTGCACGCATCATGATTCACACATTTCCACTTCCTCATGTTCAGGTGGACTTCCGACACACTTGGATCTATCTCTTCGCGCGTCTAGGTGCACTACATAGATGAGTTAGCATCATTGGGATGGTATTCACCGGGAGTCCCTTCCCCCTAACATTCCCCTTCTTATGTCAAGAATGTCCCCCATTACTTCTTATTTCCCACGTCGATCATGGCTCAAGTGGGCTTAGTAGTTCTGGTAGGATGTGTACCAGCACAACCAGGCTTCCCATCGTCCTACATGACGTTAAACTGTACCTCTAGAACTATGTACGGCTTGATTTCCATCCACATGGGATATGTAGAGACACCACTGTATTTCGCCTAGGGTCCAGCCACATGAATCATAAGTCTTGTTCCTCCCCATTACTGGTCACTGGCCTGACCCCTCGTGAAGAATCACGTAACTACGACCATACCCATAACAAGTTTGGGATTCCCCAAAATGACATTGGGAAGCGACAACCCCCCATGCCAGAGAGGCCCTGTCTGAAAGAAGGAATGAACCATGATCAAACTGATGCGCCCATCTAGCATTCTCCCACCATAGTGGCATAATTTCATATGTGTTGGATTCTGTTCAAAAAAACCTTCACTCCACATACAAAACTTTGTGTACCCCGTATTCAGACTCTAATCCTCATGCCTGTATGGAGGAAACCCCCTAACAGTATGGATTGTCGGCTTATGCCCCGCCTACTGTCCTGGTCCAATGTTCCAGAAGACTAATTGATGATATTTGAGACAGGTCCCCTATTTCGAACATGGTAAATGGTTGACCCTCATATGTCAGTCCCCACTCCAGGATAATACAATAAGAATACTATGCTTCGAATTTGGTCAACAGTTATTCTTCATTTTCATGCCACCCCCACAATGTTTTGAATCCTGGGTATCGTGATTCACACTTCCCATTCCCATCTGTTCGGATCGACTTCAACGACATGGGCGTTACACAATTCGTTCACAAGAGAACACTAGAAAAATGGTAATTCAGCTGTTCTGAGAACTTCATTCTCCATTCAGGTCTCTCCCATTTCCCGGAAATCCGGACCGGTTTTCCATACCCTGGATGCGCGATGCTTGGTTTTCACTCCTACGTTTGGATGGGGCGATGAGGTGGCTATCCCTTGTTTCCCACCTTGGGCCCGACCCACATGAGCATAGTGAATGGTCACTAGACATTCTAAGAACATCATAATGGTGAAGTAAACCGATGAAAACAAATGAACTCATGCATGCTACGACATTCAAACAATTAAAGAACTAAATTACGTTTAATGGTATGTAATCATTACAGTACTTGGGGGTTGACTCCCCCCATGGACGGATTGACCTCATCGAAGAAACATTGTAGCTCTGCCACCCTCTGGCTGGCAACGTCCAAGAGACCCTACCGCTTGTTCACCTCCCACTCATCCTCGGCGGAGAGAGGGCGCAACTCAATGGCTGCAATATGGGCCTGCTCCATGTCAGCCCTGATGGAGATCACCTACCCAGAAGCCCACTTCAAGCCCTCTTCTGTTTCCACCAGCTACGATTTTAGACACTAGATGAGCTCTGATTTCACACCGAGAGAAGAAAAATGCTCGTCTTCCCGATCTTGCAGCCACTGCACCTCATCCTCGGCCTTCTGGAGCCTCTTTATGTTTACCGCCTTCCTCTGCTGCTAGCCCACACCAAGGTCTCAGTCGTACTCTTAAATATTTTCCACCATAAATCTCAGATGAGCGTGTGAGGGAATTGGGCATCCACTCCCCCAGCACATAGTTCACGCAGTCGCGAATGAAGTATGTCCATCTCATTCAACCATAGCGCTTGGGGAGTGTCATTGATGAAGCACGCGATGAGATTCTATGATTGGAAATAGTCTATTTTACTGTCCTCCTCATCAAAGGCCATCTTGTCTCAGTCAGTGCGATTGGCAGACTCATATGCAGGAAATGCCCCCAGGAACTCCTCGACCGGGTCCATGTCTGGTGTTAGATTGGGCGTGGTGGGACCTGAATCATCTGGTTGATCCTCTTCGTCGGATCCCAACCTGATGATCTCAGGCACAGCCCCACTGGTGCCCCACCGATGATTAAAAGCGTTGAAGTTTGGTAAGGTATGATGTTCACCTCCATGACCATCAGCATGACCATGGGAAGAGCGCTTCTAGAAGCCCCCACAAACTTCTCTGTAATGGCTCAGGCCAATTGAAGTACTGTACACTCCAAGAAAGGGACGTGGATGTCAGTTAATGTGGTCAGGGGATGGAAATTGTGAATACGTCAGAGAATACTTACAGAGGTAAAATCCCAAGTCTCACTCTTGGGCTGATGTCATCGAAACCCTGAGATGCGGCCCCCCGTATATAGTCGGTAGGTCTTCAGACTCCATGGGAGTCGTCTCGACTATCCCATGCTCTTCAGACACGGAATTCGATGCAGCCACAGGCGTGGATCCTGAAGGTCCCTCGTCGGAACTCGTGGAGGGATGAGAACGAGGTCTGTGCTCAAGGTCCTCCTGTATAGTATAGCCGCTGATAAAGAATCTAGAGTAACCTAAGGGTAGACTCTAAAGACTTAAATTAGAGTGTTTCCGCAAGAGTCTCTGCGAAATCTTCGAGACCCAAGAATTGTTCACGGACTTCACCCTCCTCTACCAGACTCTCCCAAACGGCCTCAACCCCCAAAGAGGATTCGTCTGATTCTTCCGATAGGGGAAAGAGCTCTCCCAACTTAGAGGAATATAGGTGTAGGGGAACTATCTGATCTAGAAGTACCTTTACTTGATCTGTCATTGGATGCGGGGAACCTCAGGAATGGATGAAGTCCTCCAGCTCGGCAATATATTGCTCCACCTCCACCCGAGATACTGTAAAACCGTCCCTAATGGGGCCAATTCCCGACAAGTCCACCTAAGGCGGTTAAGGTGCTATAATAACTCGGATGGGCCTAGGAATTTCCGGTTGACTTCATAAATGTCCCAAGCCTCTAAGAAGACATCATTCTTCATCATGTCAATGTGGTGCAACCGTTTCCACAGGCCCTGCATAGAAATCCTACAGAATCCCCCTGGTGGCCGCCCCTCTTGATGACTCTGTTCTCCTGGGACCACTAGCTCTGCTTCCACTTCTGGATTTACCAATGCTGGATCTGTTTCTGCTGCTCCCTCCTCAAATGGAGTGGGCGCCACTACTAGAGCAGCCCCGCCACTAAGGGATTCCCTTGTCACCTTTCGACCTCAGCACCGAGATTGACGAAGTTCACCGTCACGGACCAAAACGGTTAGCTACATCAGCATCTCCCCTGGGTAGGCCGCCTCACATCTCTAGGTGTATTCTATTATCATCCCATGGATGGAGGTCGGTGGAGGCAATGCATTCTTCATCTTCCAATATTCCCATGTGAACATAAGCCACATCTACCTCATCACACACGGGTGCTACTCATAGCGCACCCCTAGATAGACCTGCGGGGTCAGTCGCTCTAGGCACTATAATTTCTTAGTGAAGCCGTGTGGGGTGTATGGCTCGCAGAGACGCTCGCGGTCCACCCCTTCCACCAATACTCCACCACAAAAGGCCAGGAGGTGGGCTGATGCTCTTATGTATCCCGACCATCGTCAGTGAAGGCCTCCATTGGCAATGGTAAGGGGTGGAAATTGAATTATTCCACCCCCCACACCCGGTTCAGAACCTGTGGTGCAGTCAGTTTGGTTGGAAAGCTCCCCACAATGTTCAAAATATAGGGATGAAAGTTCAACCCCATAGGTGAGATGGGGTTTGGATACTTGTAGATCCCCCTAATGTGCACCTCCTTCCACCCGTAGAGGAGGAGGAACGGACCACATACCATCTGTGGCCTTTTTCCCATACTAATGTGGAACAACATCTTGTACAACTTGGAAAGCATCAGGATCCCCAGGTTGACCCGTCCTCCGGTCGCAAAAGTTGTTTACATGATGAAATTGCTTGGCCACACTCCCATGTTTGTATCTCTCACTAGCAGGATCCAACCAAATATGAGGGATGTAATGAATGCCGCTAGCCTGACTATTGGTAGTTGTTCAGTACTGACACTGAACCCCTAGGTCTTCCACTAGATATTCTCCAGAAGCATCCAGTATGAGTTTTTCTTGCTCCGAGAACCCTTCGGGCAAGTTTGAGACCTCGCCAGGAACTTCCTGTTTTCTGGGAAGTTCATGTACTTCTTGAAACTGCTCGTGAATTGGACTTCACTTATTACCTCCTTGTCATCCATGGGCATGAAATCCATTAGTTCCATTGCCAGATGTGGCATTTGCTCCAGATCCACCCTCGCGCCTATGGCTGGGTGGAATTCATCGTACATTTCCCCCAGTATCGGGACCCCTGAGATCTGCTGCATGTCCCACTGGCTGATTCCGACCTCCCGATGGTGCAGGTGGAATGTATTGGTCCCTAGTGACCACCTTCTCAACAGCTTCGACATTAACTACTTAGGCTGGTAGATATGGAACTTGGAATCCCAAGCTGCCTCATACAGGACAACTCTCTCCAGCCCCTCCCCGAACTCCTCACATGAGGCACCTACCCAGTAGGCCCAAGCCCAATCATCCATGAAATTGCCGCCCTGGCACATGTCCCATTATTCGGACCACCCCTTCTTCGTGTTCCCCTGCGCCGCCTTAAGGATGGTTCAGTACAGTGGATGGAACGTCTCCGGCTGCAATGGATTTCGGTCAATGTTGTATTGATGATTGTATAGTCAGTTGGTGGTTACATGCGTGATGTCCTCTCGGGCATGGCCATCAGGTGCCCTGAACCATCGGTGCTGACATGACGTGCTCTGGAACCAGTAAGCTAGCTCATCCCTACCTGTTGGAGGGAGGAATACATCATCCCTCAGACTGAAGCCATACAAAGGCAACCTCCTACACATCGGGTAATTTTTATGGCTCTCCGAAAGTATCTCCACCAGAGAATCATGGTCCGAATGGCTCAGATCATCTCTCTTAGCCCCAGATCATTATCCATTTTGTCCCTTCGGGTGGCATCCTCAAGGATCGCCTGGGAAGCTTTGTGGTGGGCCATTTGGTTTTGGAACATGGGTGTTTGGTTGGCTGGTTCATGAAGATCATTCATGAGGTGAGTTCGCGAAGGCCGCTCGTGAAGGCTGTTCACAGAAGTGCTTCCTTCGGAGTTCAAAGCCAGGTCACAGAGCGAAAATGTGGAGTCTAAGACTCACAGTGTGCCTCGAAGCCTTGATTCGTAGAGATTAGTCACAGAGTACGCAGAGCTTCATGAATTGAGTGTGCAAGAAGACAATATCATGGAGAAAGGAAAAGACCAAAGAGATGGAAGAACCCCTATTTATAGTTGATAGATTTCGGAGCATCACGGCGCATCTAGTCCACGCGGAGCATCACGATTTGTCTGGCCCACGCGGCCCCTATCCACCTCACGCACCATCTTCGTGAGTCAGCACTGTTAACGACTGATGATTTTGGGGATTTCCCTTAGACTTCGACCCTTGATCCCACTGTGGCTCCATGTCTGAGGGGGGGAATTTGTTGGCACCAAAATTTGAAATGAATAAAAGTCCCCAAGATGGCCCCTTGGACTGCCATGGGAAGCCTCTTTGTAGAGTCCCCAGCATCGTAGCCACCATGAAGGAAAGGAGATGGGAGGCTCCACGAACAGATTTTACATTCGCGATCCCGCCACATAGAAAAAGAGGTGGGATGCTCGGAGAACACATTTGACATTCAAAAACCCACCGCGAAGCACATGAGGTGGGATTCTCTATGAACGGATTTGGCATTCATGAACCCGCCGTGAATCACCGGTGGCGGGATGCTCCGCGAACCCATTTGATGTTCGCGAGAAAGACGTGAAGTTACATCACCCCTCTTCGCGACGCGTGAGCACCGCTACGTGGTGCCACTTGCCAATAAATACCGAGACCCACTGAGCTCTATAGACAAACAGTCCGACCTTTCAGCTTCTCAGCTCCCGAATTGCGAAGCATTCTACCTCTCGGTGAACCATGACCTACGAGAGGTACTTCTGCTTCGCGAAGTGCCTCCCCATGGTCTTGTTTTGATCCCCTCTTCCATGAGATATGCCTTTCAAGAATCCTAAGGGATTTCATGAAGTAAGGTGATCCCCAAGGGGACCCGGGTCATAGCGGAACGTTTATGCTTTCTCAAAGCACTATTCATGTACACATGATCCTTTTGCTACGGCAGGATCACTATACATCATGAAGCACATTGCTTCCAGACACATTTCTCCATGAGGAACCTCTGCTCCACGAGGCTGTGCTCTACGAATGCCCTTACACTTAGCGAAGCACCTCCTATTTACACTTACGCCCCTTGCTAAGGATAAGGCACACCACTTTGTGAAGCCCACCCCTTCGCAAGGGCTATCCGCCACACGGAGAAATAGATATCTACAAGGCCCCTGCCTATGGACCCCTATAATTGGAAATTCCTTTTCCTATGCGACACTCCAGGTTTGCAAGATGTGACTTCAAAGTCCTCTAGATGATACCGCCAGTAGCTTTGCTTCTCCTAATGCTTTGTCGCATAGTCACACTAATGGCTATTGATTTTTCTCATAGCCATGCTAACGTGGACCCATAGATGGTTCGCTCTGTGACATCCCTTCACCACAACATTTCCGGTACCTTCTCTCCCACAAGGAGCAGATGGTACCGGTTATGTAAGTCCTAGGGGTGAGGAGCAAACCCACCTCGTCCGAGCGGCAGGACGTTAAACTACCAAGCACCCTCATCCTCAACACATGACGTTAAACTGAGACATCCCCCTAGGCCTCTCACGCGGGGTGCTCCCACCGTGGACATTCTCCACGCCCCCTGGACTCCACAGGGGATGATATCATCCTTCTTGGTGTGGATTTTGTCCATGGGGAATGGTGGCCACCATGGTGTAATCTCCATGATTTTCTTACAGGAGGCAGCACCCCTTCCCCTCCACACTTCCTCGGTGCCAATGACAATAGAGTGCTTGATAAGGAACGAGGCTCCTCCTTTCTTCGGTCCCAAGTCCCTCTCCCGCTACGTTTTATCACCCTCGGGCCTCCATCCTGGAGTAAGTCCCTGCACTAAGGGCCGCTCAACGTGTAAGTCCCTTCTCGCTTCCCACGGATGCACCCTTCACGACATGATCATCAGGTCTCTACTACCTCTTGTTTCTCACAGTGAGAATAACTCCCATGATCTTAGAGTGAGCATCAACCATGAAACCACCTTGGGAAACTTTAGAGTGTAAGCCCAAACACCTCGTCTGAGCTCCAGGACGTTAAACTGCCAAGAACCCCCGTCCCGTATGACGTAAAAATGTACCCCTGAACTACGAGGACATTGATCCTTGTTAAGTAATGTTTTGTAGGAAGCCTCCATGAGGTTCAATCCCACCACCCGTTGGACCAAGGTCCTCATTTACGTTGGTTCACTGATGCCATACCTGTCCCGCAAGACGTTTAACTACATTCCAATATAGTGGTAAGCCCTTGTGAGCCCACCATCCAGTTGTTCCGACACCCCTTCACATCGGTTCAACAGCTCTTTCACAACTTGAACTATGAGGACTTTGATCCATGTCAAGGCATGGTACGTAGGAAGCATCCCCGAGGTTCAAGCCCTCCACCCACTGAGACCAATATCCTTATTCATGTTGGTTCGCCGACAAACACTACACAACCAGAACTACGAGGACTTTGATCCATGTCTATGAATGGTATGTATGAAACTTCACAAGGTTCAAGCCCAACACCCATCAGACCAAGGTCTATCTTCATGTAAGTTCGCCGAAATGCACCATCCATCTTGAACTACGAGGACTTTGATCCATGTCAATGCACCGTATGTAGGAAGCCTCCCTGCGGTTCAAGACCACCACCCAGTCATTCCGACCTCATTTATGTCGGTTCACCCACCACCATGGGTCGCCTAATAGTGTAAGCCCCAAACACACCTTGTCCGAGTTGCATGATTTTAAACTGCCAAGCACCCCTATCCCGCATGACATTAAACTGTACCCCTAAACTACGTGGTGTTTGATCCATGTCAAGGCATGGTACGTAGGTAGCCTCCATGAGGTTCAAGACCACCATGCACTAGACAAAGGTCCTCATTCACGTCGGTTCACCGACACCATCCCCATCCCGCATGACATTAAACTGCTTCTAATCCAGCGATAAGCCATTGTGATCCCACCAACCAGTTGTTCTGACACCCCTTCACGTCAGTTCAATAGCTCCTTCACAACCCGAACTATGAGGACTTTGATCCATGTCAAGGAATGGTATGTAGGAATCCTCCCCAAGGTTCATGCCCACCACCAACCTGGACCAAGGTCCTTATTCACGTCGGATCGCCGACACACACCACAAAACCTGAACTACGAGGAATTTGATCCATGCCAAGGCATGGTACGTAGGAAACCTCACAAGGTTCAATCCCAACACCCATCAGACCAAGGTCCATCTTCACGTTGGTTCACTGACATGATCCATCCATTCTAAACTATGAGTTCTTTGATCCATGTCAAGGCATGGTACGTAGGAAGCCTCCACAAGGTTCGAGACAACCACCCAGTCATTCCGACCTCATTCACGTCGGTTCACCCACCACCTTGGGCAGCCTAGAGTGTAAGCCCCACACATCCATCCTAATCTACGAGGAATTTGATCCATGTCATGGCATGGTACGTAGAAGTCTCTTCGAGGCTCAAGCCCAAAATACACCGTCCATCCCAATTCTTACCCGGGCCGCCACATCCCGGTGAGATCATTCCACCCCATTCCCCTCCACAATATTCGGGATGTCGCCCACGCATTAGCCCCAATATCGGTGTTCCCTCAAGGGGGTTCTTCAAACTGATCGACTTTAATCAGTGTTCCGATTAGTCCGATCCATCACCATTGGACATTAAACATGCACCATACCCCATGTTAAACAAACGAATGTGAGGAAAACCTCAGATGCATGTCTATGGAATAAAATTAACCACGTTTAGGTGAGATGCCTCAGGCTTCTGCACCCTCGAGAATCCCTATAATAAGGGATAGAAGAGAGAGACACCAATCCCCATCATCCAGACACATCAATGATTCCCCAGTGTGAATACTCCCCTAACCGAAGGTTGCTGCCCTGACAGGACCCCTTGGAATGTCCTGATAGAAGCAATGCAATCAACTGGTGTCCATGAAGATATGGTGCTGGAAAGAGTTCCACGAACAATGTATTAAATCTATGAGGGAGACCCGGACTATGTGACGAGTTCCGAGGAGGAATCCTCGGAAGGAAGAACCAACATACCATCATCTCGTTTCGATCAAGGAGCAGACATCCCAAAATAAGGAGCGAATGCCACCTGTCTTTGGAAAGCGGGAATACTGGGTAACAAAAAGCCACGTCCTTCATCCCCGAACAAGACCGATCCGCATGCCCTAGCCAAAGAGTTGAAAACAGCACCCAACGCCCTTAACTGGACCTGCATAATTCAAACCCTCTAACGAGTTTTTCAAATACTGGTAACATCATTCTTGGGGGTAAAACCTCTTTTTTTATTTATTGGTCTTAATGATGATATATAGGGATCCACAAAAATAGCCATCCTTAATATATTAGTCCCATATTTTTTTTCATGATCTGAAAGTATTCAAGTCTATGGTTTATATTTCCCTTCCCTATGTTTGGGTCAGACCTTTGCAGGAGTGGCATTCATCCAATTATTTGACAATCTTGATTAGGAATATCCTATCCATATTCAGGTACCTCTCTCGATATAGCAGACTCGGTACTTTGAAAATTTTGAATCTCCATGAAATTCCCATGGATTTTAGTAATAGAAATGTAAAATTTCTAGGAGTTCATTTCCCTGACTATGCAGCACGTTCTCCTAGGTGTCGTTGCATAAGTAGTCTATATAATGGATCTGTCAGAAAAAAATGATATTACTTGACTATGCAACCAATTCCCTTTAGTGGCCCTGTATAATTCAACCCCCTAATAGGTTTTTCAAATAGTGGTAACATCACTCTTAGGAAATACCTCCCTTAATTCCTTTTATCTTGTTTTTTCATATCATCCCTCAGATTCAAAATTTCTTAAGTCATAGTTTACATGTTTTCCCCCACACTTGAATGTGTTAATAGGTTTTCAAACAAATTATCAAGTAATTGAGTCAATTTTAATCCATTCGGTCAAAGCTATTTGACCTTAAAAATTATCCTTGTTATATCTGACATGCATTACATTAAACTGCCAACAAAAGACAAGGTACTCATTAAATTGGGAACTTATAAAAGGAACTCTAAACAAAAGTTGAGTCCCACCTCGCTAAACGTATATATTTTATGATTTAGGAAATATTGTGCAACAAAAGATGCAAAGTTTGTGGGATTGATTGTATAATCCTAAAAAAACAAACTATGCTTCCTAGGACCATTGCCTTAGGTAAAAAAATATAATTAATTAGCAAGATAATGCAGGTAAAAATTATTGATGATGAAATGTCTTTTTCATTGATGACCAAGATTAGAATAACATCCACAGATTGGAGTATCTTCTCCTTTCCAAGAATTACAAGAGTGTTTCAACATGTCTTTTAATTTGATTTATAGAATCCCGAGCTTCATCAGCAGCCACTTCATGTTCATTCACTAGACTAGCTTCACTCTTTTCAGCTTTATGAAGTGCCTTCTTGGCATCTGCGATGGGTTTTATACCATTTTTTTGGACTCCTTCCAATGAATTGTTAAGCTGGTCAAGATCCCTAGTAACGACATCTAACTATAGATGAAGATGCATGTACTGGAAAAAAAATTTCTTGATCTTATGCTTCAGCTCCTTCATCTTTGCAGCATGATCAACCTCAGCTCGAGACACCGTAGCCTCGAATTGGCTGATATTGGTCAACAGCCTCACTCTGGTCAGATCTTAAAGGCACTTTTTCTCCTACACCCTCCTTAAGATGACATCTTTCACCATGGTATGGATTTCTTGATATCCTAAACCACCAAGTCCCAACATGATGAACAAGGATGACAATCATGGGATCTTCGATGATAGCACTTCAAGAGGAACATCAGATATGATCTTCCTTATATTATGTCATGCCTTGCGATGTGAGAATTGGAGCACCTTTTGCAACTCTGGGTCTGATTCATCATCACTATAACTCAGGGGAATATAGTATGGGATTAATGCACATAAAGAAGCGCCCTATTCTACTCCCTCATGACCCTTGGTACATCACGTTCTACTACCATTGGGGTTGAGGCTGAGGCTTCACCTCCGTATCTTGCCACTAAAATTGACGGCCCAGTATAGTCAATTGAATTCCTTGGTTAGTTACAAATGATAACAAAAGTTGATTAGATGTCTTTAAAATGAAATACACCAAAAAATATTATCATATTTTACCCAATGGTAGATCAGATGCATGAGAAGGCTCTTCCATGCCTTTCCAAGCTTCAACAGGATTTTCTGGATGAATTTCAGGAAGCTCGGTCGGGTTAAGCTTTACTTGAGATAGCATCTCTGCAATGATAGGGTTGTCTCTACCACCTTCAAGCATCGGCAGATCGGCAGCTTGCTCAGATGGAACTGCACATTTCAACCAATCATGGTTAGAGATGTAATAAATTTTTTTGACAGGAAAAAGGATAATACTCATGTCCTAAATCATCTAAATCACATGGTAATTTAACATGATCTAAAATTTCATCAAAATACATGCCAAGTTTCATCATTTCATCCAGTGATATCTCAGATTCTTGGTTAGTCTCACCAGTGGGAGAATTTGACATGTCTTCATGGTGACCGCTATCAGGCGACCTTCGGCCCCGAACATCTTCCTCAGAGAAAATTGTGGAGTCAGTTGTAGTGGTTCCCAAATGTTATTGTACATGTGTTGAACCTAAATCATCATATAATGGAAGTTATTTGATGTATTAATTCAATGTTCTATGAAGTATTGTTAATTTACCAGAATATGGCTCTTCTCTTCTTGCAGTTTCCATAGGAGAAGTACTGGGAAGAGAAGCTGGCTCTTCTTCTCTCCTCGTTTCTTCAGGAGCAGCCAGGTCAGCATGAATTTTTTACTGTTCACCAGCACCCTCCATTGTCTGCAGAGGAGGGTCATTCCTCTCCCTCAAAGGGGAAATTGAATAATCCCCTTCAATCCCAAGATGTATGATCATTTTTTCATGAGTTAGGATCTATGACTATCTGAAGGACTTACCATTAATAATGAAGTGTCTAGCTGTGAACTTCTCCCTTCGATGACTTTTCTTCTTTGAATTTTTTAGTGTTTTGACATTGTCACCTACAAATATAGGTATTCAAGAGTGAATATCCCTTTTTTACTCCTTTTCAATGGCTTGCCGGCCTGGAGATACCTCACCCGACTTGCAAAGATTTTCAGCGGCTACAGGAACAATGCTGACAGGGTTGTACTGCGGTGAAGGGACCTCAGTAGTTTCTTTCATAACAAGATGTAAGATGAAGAAATTAATTTCCTTAAGTAACAAAACATTGACTGAAATTAAGTTGCAAAGAAAATAAGGAACGAAATTTAAATCCCTAGGAGCCACGTAATCATGCCACTCCTTGTCTACTAAAGAACCAATCCCCTCACTTGTTCCACAATTCATTATTTATTTCACCTGCTTGGTAATATGAATAGAATCATTATTGGAACATATGAGCATTTTCAGCTCTCTGATGTAATCTCGCACTTCATCGGGGTTATCCTCGAAGCATATATCAGTAGAAGCCCGGAGATTCCACACTACAGGGGTATGTATCCCTTTTCATAAGTCCATCGAGGCGGTTTTAGCATCAAAATATAAATTCCGATATGTCTGGAAAGCCTCTGGTCGTAAATATTCAGCATGTGTAGTAGAAGGCCACAACGAGGGTCCTACAATATAGGAATTCAACTTTATCCTAGCTCCTGTAATCACAGATAAATGAAATTTGTTTCTCTATAAAATAATGGAGACTAAATTTCCTCAATGATATAACAAGCCAGTAGTCAATGGAGTAGGTATCTTGACTCTAGGAGGAAGATTATATCTGGCACGAGGCTGTTTTGACCCATGTCGTGCTTCATCTTCCCCATCCTGGGAATCTGGTGAATCTTCCCCAGGTGAGGAACATGGTGAATTAGCTCTGGGTGAAGAAGAATCACCTTCCAGATGAAGGGTTTCTTTCATAACAGTTTTTTCCCCACCTGAGGAACCGGATGATTAAGTACCTCTTCAGGTTATGATGCTACCCAGTTCTCAACATACCATGTAGTCAATTGACTCACCGCTCCAGCAACTGGTAGGTCAAAAACTATCCCCGTTTTTTTCTATAGCAGTCAGCAACCATAGTTGTCAGTAAACCATTGGATGCTACTATGACCTGGCATGCATGGGAGGGGATACAACATTCTGCTTTAGACACATGAATTGGCATGAAAATCTATATGGACATAGGCCTCACATATAATCTCTCTGTCAATTCTGGTAGCCAATACACCATCTCTACAGACCAGTATATATGTCCTAATTTCTAGGATAGCTATTCCATTATCAATAAACCGCCTGCGTGGTGGGTTTCCATAAGGAAAGAAATGAAATTCATTGAACATTCTCAGCCTCACCTTCAAATCATAGGAATTGAGGGACAACGGAGAATTTTCAGAAAATGTCAGCATCGATGGCCTAAAAGAACTTCCAGGAACTTGTACTCCGCTCTGTACATTGTATGTCCTGAAGTGAGTGGCGATCCAACCCCACAAAACATGTAATGGTCCCACTATTCTTAATGGATACTTACCTATATTGACATGGAGTATGCTCATATGAATCTTTGCCAAAATCTAGGTGGCCAACCCAACCAGTTTTCTCTCAGCCAAATTGGCTGCGACAATGAGCCTCCATATCCTAACTCCTCCCTTTGAATGCTTAATTGGCAGGAGGTAAACACTGATCAAAGAAGCTAAAAAGCTCTCCATATGGGTCTTCTTCTAGGATTATTTGATCCACTTCATACCCCCACTTTTCAAACTCTCCCGCTTCCAGAGTTGGCTAGAATGTGCCAAAATCACCCCTATTCTCAGTTATAGGGCAGCTTGTAGGACGAGTACAGGTGGGCCCTTTCTCCTTCTTCTTGATGAGAAACATATACATACACTCCTCTGGATGAATATCCATTCTAGAATGAGTTTTGGTGGACTTTGAATTCTTGATCTTGTGGAAAATTTTCAATAACTCTCGAGCCAAAGCTGAAGTCCTCTCCGAATCATTCCAGGTCACCTTGGGGGGGGATGAAATCATCATATATATCTACCAAAATTGGAGCCCCTATGATTTTTTAGACATCCCACAATCTGATGCCTACTTCTCCATGATTCAGATGGAAATAATTGGTTTCCAGGCTCTAGCGGCTGATTAGCTCCGGTAAAAAATTATCATTCCTGTAGACATATGTTTTCCCTGCCTAGACGACTTCATATATTGAATCTCCTTTCAGATCCTCGACAAAATCTGCACAGGCTTGTCACACCCAATATTCCCACATCCAAGTCGGCTTGACACCTCCTCCGGGATGAAAATCCAAACTATTTTTCCATCACTTGGATTGATCCATCTATGAATTTCGGAAAATAGAGGGATAGAAATGTGGCTACTTCTTTGGCTTATGAGGCCTCAGATCTGAAGCACATAGGCTATGATGCATTATGTATGCCTTTTCGAATGTTCCAGTATTGACAAATGATCCTACAACTAAGACATTTTCCGACGATAAATTGTTGTAAGTCTGAGACCACGAATGAGGAATATAATTATTTGCTTCTAGGATTTTGACCCCTTATAAATGAACATGGCCATATAAAGGCATGAAGATGCTCTGTGGGAAATTGGAATGATATTTTGTCAAGTACTTATGTAACACCCCAAGATTTTATGAAAAGTATTCTTTTTAATTAATGTCTTCTGTAGTACGCTACACTAAAAGGAGCTTGCACAACACGCATCCCTGACTTGCCTTGCATTACATGCAATCACAACCTTCCTCGATAGCGTGTGTAGTACGCAATACCAAGTTTCACTAAACGAGATAATATTATAATATTATTATGAACTAGCCATTATGAATAGTAATACCCACTTTTTGAAATTTTATAAATTTTATCTTTTAAAATGGACTTCATTTTTGGATTCAGAATATCAAACTTAGCTTAGGCTGAAATTTTGGTACTTTTCCGATAACTTTCATTTTCTGATGAATAGTGAAAATTATTAAATTTTAATTAAAAACAACTTTTCGTAATCGAAATAATTAATAGTGATAAATTATTAATTTGAGTGGTTTTAAAGTATATTTAGAAAATATTTTTACAATTTAATAAAATTTTGTTCATTGGATGTAATTTCACATTGAAACCAGACATAAGCAAGTGCCAATCGTTTGATAGTTATTATCTTTTAAAAACACGTTATTTGTTTTGACGATGGGAATTAATTTTTAAATTAGTTAATTTAACTGATATGTTTTTATTTTGGTAAAATAAACATCATTTTTGAATTCATAATATCAAATATAGCTTAGGCCTAATTTTTGGTTTTTTTCTGGAAACATTCATTTTTTTATGAATAGTGAAACCACAAAGTGGTAGTTAAAAACTGAATTTTTCATAAAACATAATTTTACCGCTTCTGTGAGTGGAATTTCAAAAATTCGACAGACACGATTGATTTCAGTAAGTAAAATGTGGTTCAATGATATGAAAATAATTTTTGGTGAATAGTAACTTTTTACTTTTTTAAACACGGTTAAAAGTAAATAGGGTAATTAAGGGTAAAAAATGATATTATTATTACCCTAACACATGACTTAATTCTATTGGATAAGTTTAATTCGACCAAAAACAACCTTAGGAATAAAATATGACCATTTAGGCCCACTTGGATTAGATTAGGACATCTATTATTAATTTATTTAAAGAAGGGTTAAAATAGTTAAAATCAAAGTTTAATAAGTAAATAATATTTAATATAGGGATATACATAAGATAAATTCTATTATAAATATTCATTAGAAATCTAAAAATATTTCCTAAATAATGATATTTAATTTGTAATTTTTAGACATTAAATAATTTAATTTATTTATGACATAATGATGATGCAGTAATTATTTTATTAATGAAATATTGACACAATTGATGTTATAAATACCCAAATAAATGTAATTTGAGACTTTATATGAATTACAATAATTTTCTTTGTTTATATGACATGTTAGTATTGATTTAATGCACTTTTTTCGATATATCATTCTGTTATGAGTTTCACAAAAATCAATTACGAAGTAGTATCAAAATTGACATAAAATAGTTTTTAAAACAAATAATATATTATTAATTGTTATTTTATTCCTAAAAATATAAGGTTCTGCCAAATGACTTATATATCGTTATATATATTAATAATAAACAACTTGGGGTTCGTTTGGCTTGTTATAGTATGTTTATTAACCTTATAGTGTAAGAAAACCAGAAGACACGGTAAGAGTTAATTTATCTAACTTAAAGTAAAATCTAAATGATAAGGTTACAATTGATACCTAAACATTCCTAAATTCTATTGGATGAGATTATTTCGACCCATCCCCACTGTAGCTTCAAAATATATCAATTTTGAGCTATTAAAACCCGAATTTGACTTTATAATAAAATAATATTTTTAGTTATTCCAAAGGTGCCCCTCTCCTCCCTTATAAAAGGGAACCTCCTCCCTCTCTTCCTCACACCACTTTGGGCCTTCATGCTCGGCCAACCCCTGCCAAATTCTCTTCTCCACTTCCCTAGAAACATCTTAGAGGACCTGGTCTTCTTCAAATACCAATTTTAGTGCACTAAAAGGAGGTCTCAAAGAGGCGCTTCAAAGAAGAGGTAATGTCCGTTATCGATTCTTTTACCTTTATTTCTTATTCCACTTCTTCTTCTTAGGTTGTTTCATTATGAAGTAATAACATCTGTATCACTCATATAATGATATGTTATTATAATTATGAAACAACCCTATTTCACCATCTATCGATCCTAAGGAAAATAAAATCACCGCGCATGCGTACGTACGAAATACCGTCTCCACGCCATGGTGTAATCTATTTTCCACCACCACCTTACATGGATGAGTATAATGGTGTAAATCATAACTTTATATGATTATTGTAATGTGATATTGATTCTGTAATAGTATACATACACTCCAATAAAATTCCACGATCATGGAAACGATATCATCGCTCGTACATACGTACGGAATACCGTCTCCACGACGCGATGAAATTCATTCTCAATGATTAACCATTCATAAATGATTATAAATTATACATAATAAGTAATCATGAAATATATGACATAACAATGATACTGGATTTATGTATATATATATATATGTATGTCATCCAATTAATTCCATTCAATTAAATGAGGAAACGAAAACAACGTTCATACGTACGTACGACCTACCGTATCCATGAACGGTGTGTTTCTTTCCATTTATCGATCTATTATATATATGTATATTCTTAATATATATTATATATAAATCATGATTTATATTCTGGAATTAAGTAATCATTATCTAAGTAATTATATGAATAATTACAAGTCAAAACACAGACGACAAATGAAACGATTTTACCCAAAATGCTCTTTAACATGGAATTTACAAAAGAACGGGTAATATAAAGTCATAAGTGAACCATATATGATATCATAACAATAAATATGATTCTGTAATAAGTCAATGAAATTATTTAAATCATATTATAGGAGGTTCGGATACGTACGAAGCATATCGGACCTAAGGTAAGGGATAAATTTTCAATCTCATTTTTATCTGAGATTGGTTATATGTAAGTATCTACTTGGGTTATGGTTATCATCCATGAAAATGTTTTTTCTAAAAATGTTTTCATAAAATGTTTACTATTCTTACAAATATTTTTAAAGTCATTTTTACCCTTTATTGACTTTTTACCACATTGTATGAATGAAATCTTTCCTTTGGTTACCAT
The DNA here is from genome assembly GCA_963277665.1 of Viscum album. Lineage (NCBI taxonomy): Eukaryota > Viridiplantae > Streptophyta > Magnoliopsida > Santalales > Viscaceae > Viscum > Viscum album. The sequence goes on along the minus strand of OY728119.1, from coordinate 1,001,721,803 downwards.
ATAAGGTACTTTTTGTCTTTTCTGACAAAAGTACAAGGAGAATGTTATTTTTAACTTATACGGCGTGAACATATTTTTAAAGTTTCATAACGCCTCATTTTCAAGAAGCTTCCTCTACAAGATTGCAATATTATTTTCAACAAACACCTTTTCTTTTTAAATTTCATGGAATTTTGTGAAAAGAAAATGATTTTAAAGAAGAAAGGATATTTTCCTCAAGAATTCATTTCAAGTGTTTTTCCAAAACTATTTTCCATCAAAGATGATGTTATTTCATATGTGTATGTTTCAAGTAATATGCCACTATGATGTAAATGGTTTCAATTTTCTTATGATGAAATGATATCAAACTTTTATGGATTCTGTTATGATGGCATGATGTTTAAGAATCTCAATTTATTACATGGGTTATGCAATGATGTAAGATTTCTGATTTTGAGGCACACGAGAGAATGATTTCATTATGAGATGGGTGGGACCTATATCTCCCTCCAATGCATTGGGTAAAAATTTTATATATTATGAGATAGACAAGGCTGGAATGGTAAGATAATCCGGTTCAGTGTTACAGGACTGAAACGAGGAGTGAACTCGATTCAGAATGGGACATTGTCCACTAAGATGGTCTTGGCAGCAATGCCTTGGCTACTATGGAAATCATTACATGTGTTTAATGGATTCCAAAATTACATGTTTTATTCTCATGCTATGTTATCATTATTTATGTTCCATTTTGATCTATGCATTATGTACTTCCATGTTTTAAGTTGTTGCTCAAGATTTTGAAGATTAAACATTATGTTCATGTTTTTAGGTTCAAATGTGTATGGTATGTTTTATTTTATCCATGCATACCCTTAATGAGCATTTGAGCTCACCCTTGTTATGTTTTATTTTCACCCAGGATTAAAAGAAAGGTTTTAGGTAAGGGAAAAAAAGTTGAAGATCTTTATGGGAGATGTTGAAGATCTTTCAGCACGATTAGAAGATTACGTTCCAAGTTTCCAAAGACACTAAACTATTACGGTCCATGTGTGTCTATTTTTTTATGTATTATGTATTCAACAAAATTAATGTAATATCTATGTACATCATGCATCGGGTCTCTAAAGTTGGTATCAGAGGAATGGATTAGTCAACCTTTGGAAACTAAGATGCGAAAACGTTAGTGAGATCCGTAGAGATATTTCTAAGGTATGTCTAGGGATGTACCTAAGGATAAGTATACGTATAGGATATAGTCATAGAACTACGGTAACGATCTTAGAATTTAACTATCACGACCCGACCCAACGGGGCTCGAGCCGCGACCCCCCAATCCCGCCTCCAATAGGCCAGGGGCTGGCGACCAGTGCCGAGTAGGCTATCACACACATGGGAGGCATTAGCCTAAGGTACCTGTACACACGCACCCACAAACACCTCCATGAAACAGTTCAGAGATAAAGAAACTGAAAAGTAAATTCATGCATACAATCTATCCCAAACCAGAGTGCAACAGCAGAAGTACAAGGGAAAAACAGGGCCCACCAAAAGAAAACTACAAAGCGCATCCAACCTGCTCTGAAGAAGGGGAATGCTACCATAACACCCACCGGAAATCTCCCTAGGCACAGCTCTGGTAAACACCCCGGTCAACTCGCTCACTAAGCTCCGCCTGCTCCGGGTCCTCCTGGGACTCCGTCAAAAGGTCCGTGGTCTGCACAAGACAAAACATGTGCGGGAAAAGCCCGTGCAGGGGTGAGTATAAACATACGAAGTAGGCACCCCAAAAACCCAAAACCCAAGGGAGAAACTGAAAGGCAACAGTCCACTCAACCCAGCCAGAGGGAACCCAGACGAGAGAGAAACTCCATCTCGTGACCATCATCAGCTAAACACAACAAGTCAGCTCAGCACAGCTCATGTGTATGCCCATACATACACCTTGAACAATCCAGATATACACAGCTCACACCACAAAGCCACAAGAGGTACCGACCTCATCACCAGCAACTGCCCCCAACCAGGAGAGTACAAAACACGAACACTGTCATACCAGATGACACTCATCCGAGGGATACACTCCATCGGGTCCCAAAGGAACATATCAGACGCTCACCCGAGAGACCACGCTCGTCGAATAACATCACTGAGGAATCCTCGCTGAAACAACATAACCACCAAACTCCTCGGATAGGGGATCATCGCTAGGGTCCTCTATTGGATACCAAGACCCACTCCGGTATACGTAGCTCACAGATAGGGGATCACTCCCAGGGTCCGCTGGGGGATACCACGACCCGATCTAGCATACATAGTTCTCACAGATAGGGGATCACACCCAGGACCCACTGGGGGATACCACAACCCGATCTAGCGCTCGATAGAAGATTCACACTCAGATAGAGGATCATCGTTCATATAAAGATGGTCACGACAATACCGAAACCCTATCTGGTATAACTCGCAATGTAGGGGATCGAACCAACGATGCCGCAGCCCTACCGAAACCACGCGCTGAGTAGGGGATCGCATAACCAATGACACCGTAACCCTACTATAAACTACATGTTGAGTAGGGGATCCTATACCCGATGATGCCACAATCCTACTGAGCACGGCCCACCGCATAGGGGATCATATTTCCGATGATGCTACAAACCCTACGGGGATAACCTGCTAGATAGGGGATCGCCGCCCGTGAATAAGCGGTCACAGCGATACCAAGAACCCGATCTAGGGTAAAGATGCTAGAGGATCCACTTTGGGCCCACCTGAGGGATACCACAACTCTAACAGTTTAAAAATTTCATCGAGAGGATCACAAACCCATACGAAGGTTGTGATACCACACGAACCCTCGTAGGAACGAACCAAGGGAGAACCCTCAACCGCTGCTGGTGTAAACGTCGCTAACCCGAGTGACCCGCCACAACACCACACTGTGCACCTCTTAAGCCAAAACTGAGGCCTCCATCGCGTTCCACGCGGAAAAACACACAGGATATGCTATTTACTCGCCCAAAACAGAGCACCGGTGAAAAAGGCACTATTCACCGTAGCTAGCTCGTGCGGGGCCCACACAACGATCCCAAAACTCATCGAGCGGACCATACCACGACGATCCCCTCGGAAAAACAAGAGGTATCGACTACTCACTCGTCAAAAACGATCACCCTGTGAAAAATGTACTATTCACCGAAGGCCAGCCCAGGTGGGGCCCATGCCTAGATTCCGAAACTCATCGAACGGAACGCACCATTGCGTTCCTCTCGGAAAAACACACAGGATCGACTATTCATCCGCCAAAATCCGACTCCTGGTGCAAAAGCTGCGTTTCTCCTCAAACGCCAAAACCTGGGCTCATGGGGCCCGCACCCTGTTCACAGTCCCAACACCCGGAAACCATCTCAAAGAGTCCGTCGTACTATCAGGGTCTCAACCCCAATGACGGCACGTCAATCGGATGCTCTGGGTAGAAGTTACAACGGACCGAAGTCGTAAAATAATAAATTAATATTATTTTACGCGACGTTTCTAGCTCCCGGGCCACGATCCCAAAACTTGAAACCCTCGAACCCACAACGAAGGGTTCGCCACGTTGTCAGGGTCGCGTCGCCACAAACGGCGCGCGAATCCAGCTCCCGGTTCGCAAGATACGGGGGTTTAAAGACCCCAGTATGTGAAAAGAGGCCGGACCGACCCCGACCGGCCGGTCCGGCCGGCCTGGACCGGCCGCCGCCGCCGGCCCGCCCCGGCCGGTGGCTCTCCGCCGCGCGCCGCCGCGCTGGGCGGCTGGCCGCCGCGGCTCCGCCGCGCCGGCGGACCTTCCGCGGACTACCGGGGGCAGCCCGCTGGTCCGTTTTGCGATCCGGAGGCGTCTACACGACCCTCGGGACCCGATCTACACTGCTACGGCTTCAATTTGCAGAAAAACACAGGAAAAATGGGATCGGGGGTTAAATCTCAAATCTGCCTACCTCGCGGGCAAAACGCCGACGTTCTGCCTCAGATCCGCGCTCCATTGCTTCCGCTGCGCGCTCCTGGAACTTCTGCCATCGAATTCCGAGCTCCTGGGCACTTCGTTTGCTCGATTCGGCGGAGCGGCGGCGAAAAACGCTGAGAAGAACGGTAAAGGGGGGGGGGGGGGCTGATATTTATATCAGCGTCCCGCCGGCGCCAAACCCGCCTCGGACCCGATGCCCGATGCGAACAAAAGTAAGGTCAACCCTAGTGTAAACGCGCCGTTCTGAACGCAACGGCGGGCTCAGATTTTCCATCCGAGACTCCATTCAGAAGTTATTCGAGCTGACGCTCACACACTAACTTCGTCACTTATTTACAAAAACGCCCCTAGTGGCGTTTCTCACCGCAGACCCGTGCCCGCAACTTTTACACCCCGCCTAGGGTAAACGGCACGTTCTGGACGCAACCGTGCCCTCATATTCCCGTTCTGAGCTACCGTTTAGGAGATATCACACCCCCGCAATGTGCATAGTATAAAAAATACATAATATTTTTATAAAATTAATTCCGGGCACACCGGGCCTCGGAATCCCACGCCGTCTTCACGCACAGCTCTGGAATTATTCGTAGAAATATTCCAAAGTCTGACAGGACCAAAATCTCGAGTCACTACATCCTCCCCCCTTATAACCTTTCGTCCCCGAAAGGCCTTTAGCACAAGGAAAGCGACTGGACTCTCAACTGGGGCTCACACACCAGCGAGCTCACCAACCTACACCCACACAGGGTCTTACCAACACCCTGAACAAAACACGAGCAAGAAAAAAAAGGAAAGAGTACCAGTAAACAGTGTTTGAAAAACTACTGCAGTAAGTAGAAAAGACACAAGGCAAACCTCTACCCATCTGCAGTGCCTCTGGGTTGACTGCCTCCAGAGCATGCAGCTGTCCTCGCCCTCGGCCACCAGCTCCCTGAGCTTGGCATGCACCACCTGGGGGTGGGAGTGGTGGCAACTGGTACTGCCTACCACCGCCTCCCACTGAACCTGCTCCGCCACCACATCCACCGCCCTGCGGACCTCCTTGCTTGAGACGTTGCCTCTGCCAAGGAGGTCCATCGAACGACTCCCTCTCAGCAGCACGTTGGGTCGGACAATCTCTAGCAAGATGTCCCCGACCATCGCAAGCATAACACCGCCTCTCCTGCGACTGACCAAAACTGGCCTGCGAGCCCTGTGAGTCCTGAGGCTCAGATCCTCCATCCTGGGGTCGCCTCCTGATACGTCAGCCACGTCCAGACCACTAAGTTTTACGTCGGCTACCAGATGCTGATCCGACCATCGAAGTCTCAGCTCTCGAGTGCCCAGCACTAACAGGGGGAAATTGCTCAGCCAGAAAACTCTCCACCACCAACGCTCGCTCCAGCACTCCAGCGTAGGTGGGCAGGCACAAGGAAACCACACCTGCTCGGATGTCCCTGGGTAAGCCCTGCTCGAAGGTCTGAGCCCTAAAGAATGGGTCTCGAACCATATCCAGGGAGTAGCATGACAGGTCCGTAAACCTCGCTGAGTACTCCGAAACAGTCATGCTCTCCTGCCGAAGCTGCAGAAGCTCCTGGATCCGCACTGACCTCAACGTCACCAGATAGAACTCTTTCCTGAAGAGTTGCTTAAACTCTGCCCACGTGAGCGTCTCCTCTTCATGGGATTGCATCAACAAACTTCACCATCGCCCAGCAGAACCATGCAGAAGGCTCGCCGCAAGGACCACCATATGATCTGCAGGTATCCTCACTAGGCAGAAAACTTGGGTGACTGGCTCAAGCCAGTCATCATCTACCTGGGGGACTGGATCACCCCGGAACCTCAGAGGTCACTGCATCTGGAACTCATGCAGCGCACTCAGCCTGCGCGCAACCTCATCCTGCACTGCCGGCACAACCAGCTGCTCGACAGGTGGTGGCTCAACTGGCAGACCACTTGGAGGTGCAACCTCAGAACCTGCACACTGCTCCACAGCCTCTACACGGGGCGGGTCATCAGCACAATCCTGTTGCGGAACTCTCGCTGGCTGTCGTCGTGGAGGCATCCTAAAATACATTCAAGATGCACCACAGTCAAAGAGTATATCTGGAGAGCTGACTCAAGAAGGACAAGGAAGAACCAAAAACCTAGTCCTATATGATGCATGTACCATTATGTCCCCAGGACCAGTGTACGAATGTCCCGAGTCGAAAGGCAGGTTATCAGAGTCCTGGTGTATGGATATGTCGGCCGCCGCACCAACACTGGAATCCCTGGCCTTAAATCTGAACTCGAAACATCCTAACACTACCGCTATGCAACCCTAACCAAGCTCACAGCTAGACCAGCTACGCTCTGAGATCCCAAAGGTGGAACCTCCTTTGATACCACTCTGTCATGACCCGACCCAACGGGGCTCGAGCCGTGACTCCCCAAGCCCGCCTCCAATAGTCCAGGGGCTGGCGACCAGCGCCGAGTAGGCTATCACACACATGGGAGGCATTAGCCTAAGGTACCTGTACACACGCACCCACAAACACCTCCATGCAACAGTGCAGAGATAAAGAAACTGAAAAGTAAATGCATGCATACAATCTATCCTAAACCAGAGTGCAACAACAGAAGTACAAGGGAAAAACAGGGCCCACCAAAAGAAAACTACAAAGAGCATCCAACCTGCTCTGGAGAAGGGGAACGCTGCCACAACACCCGCCAGAAAACTCCCTCAGCACAGTTCTGGTAAACACCCCGGTCAATTTGCTCACTAAGCTCCGCCTGCTCTGGGTCCTCCTAGGACTCCGTCAAAAGGCCTGTGGTCTGCACAAGACTCAACATGTGCGGGAAAATCCCGTGAAGGGGTGAGTATAAACATACTCAGTAGGCAACCCGAAAACCCAAAACCCAATGGAGCAACTGAAAGGCAACAGTCTGCTCAACCCAACCAGAGGGAACCCAGACGAGATAGAAACTCCATCTCGTGACCGTCCTCGGCTAAACACAACAAGTCAGCTCAGCTCAACTCAGGTGTATTCCCATACATACACCTTGAACAATCCAGATATACACAGCCCACACCACAAAGCCACAAGAGGTACCGACCTCAGCACCAGCAACTGCCCCCAACCAGGAGAGTACACCACACGAACACTGTCATACCCGATGACACTCATCCGAGAGATACACTCCATCGGGTCCTTAACGAACATCTTAGATGCTCACCTGAGAGACCACGCTCGTCGGATAACATCACTAAGGAAACCTCGCTGAAACAACATAACCACCAAACTCCTCAGATAGGGGATCGCCGCTAGGGTCTACTAGGGGATACCAAGACCCACTCCGGTATACGTAGCTCACAGATAGAGGATCACTCCCAGGGTCCACCGGGGGATACCACGACCCGATCTGGCATACGTAGTTCTCACAGATAGTGGATCACACCCAGGATCTGCTGGGGGATACCACAACCCGATCTGGCACTCGACAAATGCTTCACACTCAGATAGAGGATCATCGTCCATATAATGATGGTCACGACGATACCGGAACCCTATCTGGTATAACTCGTTCTGTAGGGGATCGAACCATCGATGTCGCAACACTACCGAAACCACGCGCTGAGTAGGGGATCGCATAATCAATGATATCGTAACCCTACTATAAACCACATGCTGAGTAGGGGATCATATACCCGACGATGCCAGAACCCTACTGAGCACGGCCCACCGCGTAGGGGATCATATTTCTGATGATGCAACAAACCCTACGGGGTTAACCTGCTAGATAGGGGATCGCGGCCTGTGAATAAGCGGTCACAACGATACCAAGAACCCGATCTAGGGTAAAGATGCTAGAGGATCCACTCCAGGCCCACCGGAGGGATACCACAACTCTAACAGTTTAAACATTCCATCAAGAGGATCACAAACCCATACGAAGGTTGTGATACCACACGAACCCTCATAGGAACGAAGCAAGGGAGAACCCTCAACCACTACTGGTCCAAACGTCGCTAACCCGAGCGACCCGCCACAACGCCACACTGCGCACCTCCTAAGCCAAAACCGAGGCCACCAACGCGTTCCACATGGTAAAACACACAGGATAGGCTGTTTACTCACCCGAAACAGAGCACCGATAAAAAAGGCACCATTCACCATAGCTAGCTCGTGCGGGGCCCACACAACGATCCCGAAACTCATCGAGTGGACCATACCACGACGATCCCCTCAGAAAAACAAGCGGAATCGACTACTCGCTCGTCAAAAACGGACACCCTGTGAAAAAGGTACTATTCACCGATGGCTAGCCGGGGTGGGGACCACGCCTGGATTCCGAAACTCATCGAAAGGAACGCACCATTGCGTTCCTCTCAGAAAAACACACAGGATCGACTATTCATCCGCCAAATCGGACTCCTGGTGCAAAAGCTGCGTTTCTGCTCAAACGCCAAAACCCTGCCTCGTGGGGCCCGCAACCCGTTCACAGTCCCAACACCCGAAAACCATCTCAAAAAGTCTGTCGTACCATCAGGGTCTCAACGCCACTGACGCCATGTCAATCGGATGCTCCCGGTAGAAGTTACAACGGTCCGAAGTCGTAAAATAATAAATTAATATTATTTTACGTGACGTTTCAAGCTCCCGGGCCACGATCCCGAAACTTGAAACCCTAGAACCCACATCAGAGGGTTTGCCACATTGTTAGGGTCGCGTCGCCACAAACGGCGTGCGAATCTGGCTCCCGGTTCGCAAGATACGGGGGTTTAAAGACCCCCGTATGTGAAAAGAGGCCGGACCGGCCCCGACAGGCCGGCGGCTCCGCCGCGCGCCGGCGGACCTTCCGCGGACCGCAGGGGGCACCCCGGGGGTCCGTTTTGCGATCCGGAGGCCTCTACACAATCCTAGGGACCATATCTACACTGCTACGGCTTCAATTTGCAGAAAAACGCAGCAAAACGGGATCGGGGGTTAAAACTCAAATCTGCTTACCTCGCGGGCGAAACGCCGACGTTCTGCCTCAGATCCGCGCTCCAGAGCTTCCGCTGCGCACTCCTGGAACGTCCACCGTCGAATTCCGAGCTCATGGGCACTTCGATTGCTCGATTCGGCGGAGCGGCGGCGAAGAACGACGAAGAACGCCTAGAGGAACGGTAAAAGGGGGGGGGGGGGCGCTGATATTTATATCAGCGGCCCGCCGGCGCCAAACCTACCTCGGACCCGACGTCCGATGCGAACAAAAGTAAGGTCACCCCCAGGGTAAACGCACCGTTCTGAATGCAATGGAGGACTTAGATTTTCCATCCGATACTCTGTTCAGAAGTTATTCGAGCCGACACCCGCACACTAACTTCGCCACTTATTTACGAAAACGCCCCTGGTGGCGTTTCTCACCGCAGGCCCGCGCCCACAATGTTTACACCCCGCCTAGGGTAAACGACACATTCCAGACCCAACCGTGCCCTCATATTCCCGTTCTGGGCTACCGTTTAGGAGATATCACACCCCCTCCACGTGCATAATATAAAAAATACCTAATATTTTTATAAAATTAATTTCGGGCACACCGGGCCTCGGAATCGCACGCCGTCTTCGCGCCCACCTCTGGAATTATTCGTAGAAATATTCCAAAGTCTGACAGGGCCAAAAACCCGAGTTTCTAAATTAACCAAAGATGTTAGATATTGAGGGTGCTTCCCCTTTACTATGTTGTTTTCCCTAGAATGATTTTTTCCTCTCACACTATTCTTTTTGGGTTTTAGAAAATGGATGGAAATGGGAAGATTCATGATAATGGAGGATATGATGGAAAATGGAATGATATTCTTCGTGAGAAACCAAATGAAATGGGATTTTGAAGTCCAAACATCATTATTATGCTGAATCTGCAATCTCATAATATGATCAATAAACTCAAATTTAGTATGTTTCCTGACTCGGCTAATAAGAGACTGATGGAGTTTCATGGTGATCATAGAGGAAAGAAAGTTCAATTTCCCTCATGTAAATCATGTGGGAAGAGGCATCGGGGAGATTGTTTCAAGGGAACTAGAATATGCTTTGTGTGTGGAAAAGAAGGACACAATGCCAGTAAGTGCAAAGGAAAAGGTTCAGTTAACACCATGGATGAGGATAATGGTATTGATACGACATCAACAATGGTTAAATGTTTTAAATGTCGAATGTATGGGCATTATGAAAACCAATTCCCTAAGGAAAAGTCTCATGAAGAGAATCAGTACGGTCATATGGGTAGTATTTATGTTGATGATGATGAAGAGTCTACAAATAATATGTGAGTTGAAAGAATTGTTGAAGATCGGTCAATGGTTTAAGAAGGTAGTGGAATGATTACATGTTAATCAAGTGTAATGTTGTATAAGTAATCTCATGGTACTATGGAATAAAGAGACATCTAAGGATTGTTACACTGTTGTCTTTCCTTAAGTTTTGAAAGTGTATGATTAATGGTACCATTAACCATGAAAGGTTATTCAGATATTTTTGGAATGTAGATGATAAGCGCATAATAAAGGGATAATGAGAAAATTAAATGTTTAATAGTATTCATGAGCTCATGACTGATATAAGGAGACGGCTATATCATGGTTTGAGTATATAGAATTTTTGGATTTTGGTATGTGGAAAGAGATAACTTTTGACAGCATTCATGTTTTCACTAAGATTTAATGGGTATTCATTTTTCAAGAGAATACATGATTAAGGCCTTCAAATGTTTGGAATGCGACCAAAAAGACATATCTTATGATATATGGAGATCAACGATGGAATTTACATGCTTGTTATATGAAATCTCTGGTAATCGTTTTCACTATAATATGAGTGTGGACTGCAGTATTAGGGATAAGCCTAAATATTTCAATGGAATATGTTGGACATAAATTAGTATTGTTTAATGATAGAAGTTTTTTTCGATATTATTTATGGGATGTTATAGTAATGTAGTTTTAGAAAAACGACAACCTGCAGGACGGGTGACAGCCCATCGCATCAGACAAGGCTATGGGAATCGAACCCACAATCGAAGTGGGACTAGACTTTATCGCCTACCACTGACCTACAAGAAGTCCCTGGTTAGTAGAAACTAGTTTTATTTTATTATGCGGTATGATATATGAATTATAAGTTCATTTTGGGAATCGTATACGATTATCCTCACCATAGATGGACTTATGTATATTTCATAACTTTTGCTAACCAATTTTTTGAAATAGATAGAATGACCCATCATTCTATCATATGATCTGTTAACACTTCACGAATAACAAATTCAACTTTATTTCATTAGGATTTGAAGTGGAAATTGTTCAAAGCATGAACAACAGTGAGATTGTACCAAACTAAAGTAAGTATTTATTCTAATTCAAATTCTTCAACTTTAGGGAAATGATCTTGAAAACAAAAAATGTTGTCCTAGTGCCCTTTTATCTGATGAATCAGATGGTACCTTAGATCATCACAAATATATGGATTTGTGATTGATGGATTTTTCATAGCCATGTTCTCTACCACTCTCCATCAGAACATGGTGGTTAGATTTTTCTTCCATATCCGTATTTTCACCTATGTTCTTCTGCGTGGAAACCCAATGATGATTTAATTTGGGTAACCATACTATTTCAGACATTAGTTTTTAATTCCAAGTATTGGTATTCCTTTTTTACGATGTGGGTTTCTATTAAAGAAACTTTTGAGTAGTAAACCATTTATAACCCCGACGAATTTCGAGGGAGAAATTCATTTTAAGGGGGGTAGAATGTAACACCCTGAGATTTTATGAAAAGTATTCTTTTTAATTAATGTCTTGTGTTGTACGCTACACCAAAAGGAGCTTTCACAACACGCTTCCCCGACTTGCCTTGCATTACATGAAATCACGACCTTCCTCAATAGCGTGTGTAGTACAAATACCGAGTTTCACTAAACGAGATAATATTATAATATTATTATGAACTAGCCGTTATGAATAGTAATACCCACTTTTTGAAATTTTATAAATTTTATCATTTAAAATGGACTTCTATTTTGGATTTGGAATATAGAAGTTAGCTTAGGGTTAAATTTTTGTACACTTCGGATAACTTTTATTTTCTGATGAATAGTGAAAATTATTAAATTTTAATTAAAAACAACTTTTTTTAATCGAAATAATTAATAGTGATAAATTATTAATTTGAGTGGTTTAAAAGTATATTTATAATATATTTTTATAATTTAATACAATGTTGTTCATTTGATGTAATTTCACATTTAAACCAGACATAAACAAGTGTCAATCTTTTGATAGTTATTATATCTTAAAAACACGCTATTTGTTTTGACGAAGGGAATTAATTTTTCAATTAGTTAATGTAACTAATATGTTTTGAATTTGGTAAAATAAACATAATTTTTGAATTCATAATATCAAATATAGTTTAGGCCTAATTTTTAGTATTTTTCTGGAAACATTTATTTTTTGATGAATAGTGAAACCAATAAGTGGTAGTTAAAAACTGAATTTTTCATAAAACATAATTTTACCACTTCTGTAAGTGGAATTTCGAAAATCTGAGAGACACGGTTGATTTTAGTAAGTAAAATGTGGTTTAATGAGTTGAAAATAATTTTGGGTGAATAGTAACTTTTTATTTTTTTTACCACGGTTACAAGTAAATAGGGTAATTAAGGGTAAAAATGATATTATTATTACCATTACACATGTCCTAATTCTATTGGATAAGTGTAATTCTACCAAAAACAACCTTAGAAATAAAATATGACCATTGAGGCCCACTTGGATTTGATTAGGACATTTATTATTAATTAATTTAAAGAAGGGTTAAAATAGTTATAATCAATGTTTAATAAGAAAATCATTTTTAATATAGGGTTATACATAATATAAATTCGACTATAAATATTCATTAGAAAGCTAAAAATATTTCCTACATAATGATATTTAATTTGTAATTTTTAGACATTAAATAATTTAATTTATTTATGACACAATGAGGATGCAGTAATTATTTTATTAATGAAATATTGACATAATTGATATTATAAATACCCAAATAAATGTAATATAAGACTTTATATGAATTACAATAATTTTATATGTTAAAATGACATGTTCGTATTTATTTAATTCACTTTTTTCGTACTAATCATTCTATTATTATTTTCACAAAAATCAATTACCAAATAGTATCAAAATTGACATAAAATAGTTTTTAAAACAAATATTATATTATTAATTGTTATTTTATTCCTAAAAATATAAGGTTCGGCCAAATTACTTATATAAGGTTATATATATTAATAATAAACAAATTTGGATTCGTTTGTCTTGTTATAGTATGTTTATTAACCATATAGTGTAAGAAAACAAGAAGACATGGTAAAAGATAAATTATCTAACTTAAAGTTAAATCTAAATGATAAGGTTATAATTGATACCTAAACTTGTCTGAATTCTATTTTATTAGAGGATTTATACCCATCCCCATCTTAGCTTCGAAATATATCAATTTGGATCTATTAAAAACCATATTTGACTTTATAAAAAAAATAATATTTTTTGTTATTCCAAAGGTACCCCTCTCCTCCCTTATAAAAGGGCACCTCTTCCCTCTCTTCCTCACACCACTTTGAGCCTTCAAGATCGGCCAACCCCTGCCAAATTCTCTTCTCCACTTCCCTAGAAACATCCTAGAGGTCATGGTCTTCTTCAAAGACTAATTTTATTTCCCTAAAAGGAGGTCTCAAAGAGGTGCTTCAAAGAAGAGGTAATGTGTGTTACCGATTATTTCACCTTTATTTCTTCTTCCAATTCTTATTCTTAGGTTGTTTCATTATGAAGTAATAACAGAAGTATCACTCATATACTTATATGTTATTATAAATATCAAAAAACCCTATTTCACCATCTATCCGTCCTACGAAAAACAAAATCACTACGCGTGCGTACGTACGGAATACCGTTTCCACGATGTGGTGTAATCTATTTTCCACCACCACCTTACATTGATGGGTATAATGGTGTAAATAATAACTATATATGATTATTTTAATGTGATATTTATTCTATAATTGTATACATACACTCCAATAAAATTCCACGATCATGGGAACGATATCATCGCTCGTGCATACGTACGGAATACTGTCTCCACGACGTGATGCGATTCATTCTCAATGATTAACCATTCATAAATGATTATAAAGTATATATAATAAGTAATCATGAAATATATTACATAATAATGGTACAGGATTTATGTATATATATATGTATGTCATACAATTAATTCAATTCAATTCAATGAGGAAACGAAAACAACATTCATGCGTACGTACGGCCTACCGTCTCTATGAACGGTGTGTTTCTTTACATTTATCGATCTATTATATATATGTATATTCGGAATATATATTATATATAAATAATGTTTTATATTCTTTAATTAAGTAATCATGATCTAAGTAATCATATGAATAATTACAAGTCAAAACACGGACGACAAATGAAACGATTTTACCCAAAACGCTCTTAAACATGGAATTTACAAAAGAAAGGGTAATATAAAGTCATAAGTGAACCATATATGATATCAAAAAAATGAATATGATTCTTTAATAAGTCAATGAAATTATTTAAATCATATTATAGGATGTTCGGATACGTACGAAGCATATCGGACCTAAGGTAAGGGATAAATTTTCAATCTCATTTTTTTCTAAGATTGGTTATACGTAAGTATTTACTGGGGTTATGTTTATCATCCATGACCATTTTTTTTCTAAAAATGTATTCATAAAATGTTTACTATTCTTCCATGAATTTCTAAAGTTATTTTTACCCTTTATTTAATTTTTACCACATTGTATTAATGAAATCTTTCCTTTGGCTACCATATAAGGTACCTTTTGACTTTTCCGAAAAAAGTATGAGGAGAATGTTATTTTCAACTTATACGGCGTGAACGGATTTTTACGGTTTCATAACGCCTAATTTTCAAGAACCTTCGTCTACAAGATGGCAAAATTATTTTCAACAAACACCTTTTCTTTTAAAATTTTCATGGAATTTTGTGAAAAGAAAATGATTTTATAGAATAAAGGATATTTTCCTCAAGAATTCATTTCAAGTGTTTTTCCAAAACTATTTTCCATATAAGATGACATTATTTCATATGTGTATATTTCAAGTAATATGTCTCTATGATTTAAATGGTTTCAATTTTCTTATGATGAAATGATATCAAACTTTTATGGATTATGTTATGATGGGATGATGTTTAAGTATCCCATTTTATTACATGGGTTATGCTATGATGTATGATTTATGATTTTGTGGAACACGAAAGAATGATTTCATTATGAGATGGGTGGGACCTATATCTCTCTCCAATGCATTGGGTAAATATTTTATATCTCAAGAGATAGACATGGCTGGAACGGTAAGTTAATCCGGTTCAGTGTTACAGGACTGAAACGAGGAGTGAACTCGATTCAGAATGGGACTTTGTCCACAAAGATGGTCTTCGCAGAAATGCCTTGGCTACTATGGAAATCATTAAATGTGTTTAATGGATGCCACAATTACATGTTTTATTCTCATGCTATGTTATTATTATTTATGTTCCATTTTGATCTATTCATTATGTTCTTCCATGTTTTAAGTCATTGCTCAAGATTTTGATGTTTAAACATCATGTTCATGTTTTTAGGTTAAAATGTGTATGGTATGTTTTATTTTATCATTGCATACCCTTAATGAGAATTTTAGCTCACCCTTTTTATGTTTTATTTTCCTTCAGGATTAAAATAATGGTTTTAGGTAAGGAAAAAGATGTGGAAGATCTTTATGGGAGATGTTGAAGATCTTTCACCACGATTATAAGATTACGTTCCAAGTATACAAAGACACTAAACTATTACAGTCCTTGTGTGTCTGTTTTTGTTATGTATTATGTATTCCACAAAAGTAATGTAATATCTATTTACATCAAGCTTCAGGTCTCTATAGTTGGTATTAGAGGAAATGTTTAGTCAACCTTTGGAAACTAAGATGTGAAAACGTTAGTGAGATCCCTAGAGATATTTCTAAGGTATGTCTAGGGATGTACCTAAGGATAAGTATACGTATAGGATATATTCCTAGAACTACCGTAACAATCATAAAATTTAACCTAATATGTTAGATATTGTGGGTGCTTCCCCTTTACTATGTTGTTTTCCCTAGCATGATTTTTGCCTCTCACACTATTCTTTTTGTGTTTTAGAAAATGGCTGTAAATAGGAAGATTCATGATAATGGAGGATATGATGGACAATGGAATGATATTCTTCATGAGAAACCAAATGAAATGGGATTTGGAAGTCCGAACATCATTATTATGCTGAATCAGCAATCTCATAATATGATCAATAATCTCAAATTTGGTATGTTTCCTGACTTGACTAATAAGAGAAAGATGGAGTTTCATGGTGATCATAGTGGAAAGAAAGTTCAATTTCCCTCTTGTAAATCATGTGGGAAGAGGCATCGGGGGGATTGTTTCAAGGGAACTAGAATTTGCTTTGGGTGTGGAAAAGGACACAAAGCCAGTAAGTGCAAAGGAAAGGTTCAGTTAACACCATGGATGAGGATAATGGTATTGCTACGACATCAACAACGGTTAAATGTTTTAAATGTCGAATGTATGGGCATTATGCAAACCAATGCCCTAAGGAAAATTCTAATGAAGAGAATCAGTACGGTCGTATGGGTAGTATTTATGTTGATGATGATGAAGAGGCTACAAATGATATGTGAGATGAAAGAATTGTTGAAGTTTGGTCAATGGTTTAAGAAGGTAGTGGAATGATTACATGTTTATCAAGTGTAATGTTGTATAAGTAATCTCATGGTACTATGGAATAAAGATACATCTAAGGATTGTTACACTGTTGCCTTTCCTTATGTTTTGAAAGTGTATGATTAATGGTAACATTAACCATGAAAGGTTATTCAGATATTTTTGGAAAGTTGATGATATGCGCATGATAAATGGATAAGGAGAAAATTAAATGTTTGATAGTATTCATGAGCTCATGAATGATATAAGGAGAAGGTTATATCATGGTTTGAGTATATAGAATATTTGGATTTTTGTATGTGGAAATAGATAACTTTTAACAGCATTCATGTTTTCACTAAGATTCAATGGGTATTCATTTTTCAAGAGAATACATGATTAAGGCCTTAAAATGTTTGGAATGCGACCAACAAGACATATATTATGATATATGGGGATCAACGATGGAATTGACATCCTTGTTATATGAAATCTCTGGTAATCATTTTAACTATAATATGAGAGTGGACTGCCGTATTAGGGATAATCCTAATGATTGGAATGGAATATTTTGGACATATGTTAGTATTGTTTAAGGATAGAAGTTTTTTTCGATATTATTTATGGGATGTTATAGTAATTTAGTTTTAGAAAAAGGATAACCTGCAGGACGGGCGACAACCCATCGTGTCGGACAAGGCTGTGGGAATCGAACCCACAACCAAAGTGTGACTGGCCTTTATCGCCTACCACAGACCTACAGGAAGTCCCTGGTTAGTAGAAACTAGTTTTATTTTATTATGCGGTATGATATATGAAGTATAAGTTCATTTTTGGAATCATATACGATTAACCTCACCATAGATGGACTTATGTATATTTGATAACTTTTTCTAACCATTTGTTTGAAACAGATGGAATGACCAATCATTCTATCACATGATCTGTTAACACTTGACGGATAACAAATTCAACTTCATTTCTTTAAGAGATGAAGTGGAAATTGTTCAAAGTATGAACAACTGTGAGATTGTACCAAAATAATGTAAGTATTTATTCTAATTCAAATTCTTCAACTTTAGGGAAAAGATCTTGAAAACCAAAAATGTTGTCATAGTGACCTTATATCCGATGATTCAGATGGTACCTTAGATCATAAAAAATATATGGATTTGTGATTAATGGATTTTTCATAGCCATGTTCTCTAACACTATCCATCAAAACTTGGTGGTTAGATTTTTCTTCCATATCCGTATTTTCACCTATATTCTCCTACGTGGAAACCCAGTGATGAGTTAATTTGGGTAACCGTTACATTTCAGACTTTAGTTTTTAAATACAAGTATTGGTATTCCTTTTTACAATGTGGGTTTCTATTAAATAAACTTTCAAGTAGTAAAACATTTATAACCCCGATGAATTTAGAGGGAGAAATTCATTTTAATGGGGGCAGAATGTAACACCCCGAGATTTTATGAAAAGTATTCTTTTTAATTAATGTCTTGTGTTGTACGCTACACCAAAATGAGCTTTCACAACATGCATCCCTGACTTGCCTTGCATTACATGCAATCGCGACCTTCCTCGATAGCGTGTGTAATACGCAATACCGAGTTTCACTAAACGAGATAATATTATAATATTATTATGAACATGCTGTTATGAATAGTAATACCAAATTTTTGAACTTTTATATATTTTATCTTTTAAAATGGACTTCATTTTTGGATTCAGAATATCGAAATTATATTAGGGTGAAATTTTGGTACTTTTCGAATAACTTTCATTTTTTGATGAATAGTGAAAATTATTAAATTTTAATTAAAAACAACTTTTTTTAATCGAATTAATTAATAGTGATAAATTATTAATTTGAGTGGTTTTAAATTATATTTAGAATATATTTTTACAATTTAATACAATGTTGTTCATTTTATGTAATTTCACATTTAAACCAGACATAAACAAGTGTCAATCTTTTGATAATTATTATCTTTTAAAAACACGCTATTTGTTTTGACGACGGGAATTAATTTTTAAATTAGTTAATGCAACTGATATGTTTTGAATTTGGTAAAATAAAAATCATTTTTGAATTCATAATATCAAATATAGCTAAGGCCTAATTTTTGGTATTTTTCTGGAAACTTTCATTTTTTGATGAATAGTGAAACCACTAAGTGGTAGTTAAAAACTGAATTTTTCATAAAACATAATTTTACCGCTTCTGTGAGTGGAATTTTAAAAATCTGAGAGACACAGTTGATGTCAGTAAGTAAAATGTGGTTCAATGAGATGAAAATAATTTTTGGTGAATAGTAATTTTTTTTATTTTTTTACCACGGTTAAAAGTAAATAGGGTAATTAAGGGTAAAAATGATATTATTATTACCCTAAAAGATGTCCTAATTCTATTGGATAAGTGTAATTCGACCAAAAACAACCTTAGTAATAAAATATGACAATTTAGGCCCACTTGGATTAGATTATGACATTTATTATTAATTTATTTAAAGAAGGGTTAAATTAGTTAAAATCAAAGTTTAATAAGCAAATCATTTTTAATACAGGGTTATACATAAGATAAATTCGACTATAAATATTCATTAGAAAGATAAAAAAATTTCCCAAATAATTATATTTAATTTGTAATGTTTAGACATTAAATAATTTAATTTATTTATGACACAATGATGATGCAATAATTATTTTATTAATGAAATATTGACATTTTTGATGTTATAAATACCCAAATAAATTTAATTTGAGACTTTATTTGAATTACAATAATTTTATATCTTAATAATACATGTTAGTATTGATGTAATTCACCTTGTTCGAACTGATCATTCTGTTATGATTTTCACAAAAATAAATTACTAAATAGTATCAAAATTGACATAAAATAGTTTTTAAAACAAATATTATATTATTAATTGTTATTTTATTCCTAAAAATCTAAGTTTCAGAAAAATGACTTATATAAGGTTATATATATTAATAATAAACATCTTGGGGTTCGGTTGACTTGTTATAGTATGTTTATTAACCTTATATTGTAAGAAAACAATAAGACACGGTAAAAGTTAAATTTTCTAACTTAAAGTTAAATATAAATGATAAGGTTTAATTTGATACCTAAACTTGTCTAAATTATATTTTATGAGAGGATTTCGACCCATCCCCACCTATTCTTAGAAATATATCAATTTGGAGTTATTAAAAACCGAATTTGACTTTATAAGAAAATAATATTTTTAGTTATTCAAAAGGTGCCCCTCTCTTCCCTTATAAAAGGGCACCTCCTCCCTCTCTTCCTCACACCACTTTGAGCCTTCACGCTCGGCCAACCCCTGAAACATTCTCTTCTACACTTCTCTAGAAACATCCTAGAGGTCCCGGTCTTCTTCAAAGTCCAATTTTAGTGCCCTAAAAGGAGGTCTCAAAGAGGCGCTTCAAAGAAGAGGTAATGTCTGTTACCGATTCTTTCACCTTTATTTCTTCTTCTACTTCTTCTTCTTAGGTTGTTTAATTATGAAGTAATAACATAATTATAACTAATATACTGATATGTTATTATAAGTATAAAACAACCCTATGTCACCATCTATCCATCCTACGGAAAACGAAATCACTGCGCGTGCGTACGTACGGAATACCGTCTACACGCCGTGATGTGATCTATTTTCCACCACAACCTTACATGGATGGGTATAATGTTATATATAATAACTATATATGATTATTGTAATGTGATATTGATTCTGTAATAGTATACATACACTCCAATAATATTCCACGATCATGGGAATGATATCATCGCTCGTGCGTACATACGGAATACCGTCTCCACGACGCGATGAGATTCATTCTCAATGATTAACCATTAATAAATGATTATAAAGTATATATAATAAGTAATCATGAAATATATTACGTAATAATGATACTATATTTATGTATATATATATGTATGTCATCCAATTAATTCCATTCAATTAAATGAGGAAACGAAAACAACGTTCATGCGTACGTACGGCCTACCGTCTCTATTAATGGTGTGTTTCTATCCATTTATCGATCTATTATAAATATGTATATTTTGAATATATATTATATATAAAACATGTTTTATATTCTGGAATTAATTAATCATGATCTAAGTAATCATATTAATAATTACAAGTCAAAACACGGACGACAAATGAAAATATTTTACCCAAAATGCTCTTTAACATGGAATTTACAAAAAAACGGGTAATATAAAGTCATAAGTGAACCATATATGATATCATAACAATGAATACGATTCTATATTAATTCAATGACATTATTTAAATCATATTACCGGAGGTTCGGATACGTACGAAGCATATCGGACCTATGGTAAGGGATAAATTTTCAATCTCATTTTTATCTGAGATTGGTTATACGTAAGTATTTACTGGGGTTATGTTTATCATCCATGACCATGTTTTTTCTAAAAATTATTTCATAAAATGTTTAATATTCTTCCATGAATGTTTAAAGTCATTTTTACCATTTATTGACTTTTTACCACATTGTATGAATGAAATATTTCTTTTGGTTACCATATAAGGTACTTTTTGACTTTTCCGACAAAAGTACGAGGAGAATGTTATTTTTAACTTATACGGCATGAACAGATTTTTACGGTTTCATAATGCCTCATTTTCAAGAAGATTCCTCTACAGGATTGCAAGATTATTTTCAACAAAACCCTTTTCCTTTAAAATTGCATGAAATTTTGTGAAAAGAATATGATTTTAAAGAAGAAAGGATATTTTCCTCAAGAATTAATTTCAAGTGTTTTTTCAAAACTATTTTCCATCTAAGATGACATTATTTCATATGTGTATGTTTCAAGTAATATGTCTCTATGATTTAAATGGTTTAAATTTTCTTATGATGAAATTATATCAAACTTTTATGGATTATGTTATGATGGCCTGATGTTTAAGAATCCCATTTAATTACATGGGTTATGCTATGATGTATGATTTATGATTTTGTGGCACACGAAAGAATGATTTAATTATGGGATGGGTGGGAACTATATCTCCCTCCAATGCATTGGGTAAATATTTTATATCTCATGAGATAGACATGGCTGGAACGGTATGTTAATCTAGTTCAGTGTTACAGGACTGAAACGAGGAGTGAACTCGATCCAGAATGGGACTTTGTCCACTAAGATGGTTTTGGTAGCAATGCCTTGGCTACTATGGAAATCATTACATGTGCTTAATGGATGCCACAATTACATGTTTTATTCCCATGCTATGTTATCATTATTTATGTTCCATTATGATCTATGCATTATGTACTTCCATGTTTTAAGTCGTTGCTCAAGATTTTTATGTTTAAACATTATGTTCATGTTTTTAGGTTCAAATGTGTATGGTATGTTTTCTTTTATCCATTATTACCCTTAATGATCATTTGAGCTCACCCTTTTTATGTTTTATTTTTCCCCAGGATTAAAAGAAAGGTTTTAGTAAGGAAAAAAAGTGGAAGATCATTATTGGAGATGTCGAAGATCTTTCACCACGATTAGAAGATTACGTTCCATGTTTCCAAAGACACTAAACTATTACAGTCCTTGTGTGTCTGCTTTTGTTATATATTACGTATTCTGAAAAAGTAATGTAATATCTATGTACATCAAGCTTCAGGTCATTATATCCAAATACGGTAGAGTGTTATCACATATATCATAATAATCATGGACAACGATGTTAATCATGTCAACTATTCTCTTGCTGGCCAACTCATCAACTGATCCAATTTTTCTGGGAGCCATTGAATCTGCCCAAAGATCAAACTGTTAACTTTTATGTCAGTCTGTTTTTATGGAATTCTTGTGAAGAAAACAAAATAATGGACAAGGCATTAAGGCACACAAGTCATGTCATGCAAGTAATGCTGTGCAGGTATTGCCTTGAAAGTATTTCCGCACAAGTCAAAATCTTTACTGGAGAAGAAAGACACAATGAAGATAAATCTACTGAGGAAATGAAGACACTTGCGTGATGAGTGCTCAAATGCTTTGAAGTCTGGATGGTTTGCACAAAGTGACACTCATATATATAGGTGATCTCGTAGCCCTATGCACCAAAACCTGCATGCCAACATTTGTGTGCCGCTGATCCCTTGTTTCTCATTTTCCTTAGAGTCCAATACTCATTCATTTTTTGGATCCAACTCTGATGGGGGACTTTTGTTGAAACTCCTTTCCATCACAGATTCAAACTAATGGAAAAGGGAATACCTTAAGCCCAATGAGGGTCACCCTTTGAAAAACATCATAAATTAACAAATGGATGAACCAGAGAATCATTTGGAGGGCGCCGCGCACGTATCCTCTTTGCCACCCAAGTCACTTACGCGCCACATATGGATCGCGCAAGTCACTTGCACGCCCTATTTTTTTTAGTCAAAGGTGCCAAGTGGCTTATAAATAGCCCCTATAGGCCCACCTTTTTGTGGAAAAATTTTCAAAAACTCAGATTCAAGCTTTAGTCATCCAAGTTCTTTGTCTGACATCATCCGAACACTTATATGGTAATTTATTACCAAGAAGGGAAGCTATATAGAGGAAGAATAAGGCCTAAGTGTTAGAACTCATTAATACTTGCGCGCCTAAGTGTCCATCCCATAAGGAAAATGAAGACACATGCGCGTCGCCTTGCCCTCTCAAGGGAACATGCGTGCCAACATCCTAAGAGCCTCTCGAGATGATACTAATTTCTTGAGTTCAAAGTCAACCAATTATTACCTTATAGATTTTTAGTCTCCCAATGTGACTCATGTCACGCAAGTCTACTTGCGTGACTAGGACATGCGCACCAGAACAATACTTGCGTATCTCCTTCCTAGCCACCTCCTTCCCTCAAATCCACCTCTCCTCTTCAAGATATATCCTTAAAAACCATCTTTAAAGCCATTTATGGTTTGTTTCCATTATTGGTTCCATATCTAAATGGAATTCTGTGAGAACCACTCTCGAAACCTCATGAATTACAAGTTTTATGTCTCCACGGTTAGGGGTTTCCAATATAAACTCATACTTTGAGATGATAAGACCTCTTGTTTTGGGCCTCCTTCTCCGGAGTAAGCCCCAAGTCTCAAGACCCTGTAACCTGGGCCTCCTTCTCAAGAGTAATCCCCAATCATAATTTCCTTTAATGTTGGGACTTTTCCTCTAGAAAAATTCCCAATCATAATTTATTTTGATTTGGGATCCCTTCTCAGGAATAAAACCCAATAATAAGTCCCTCTATATTTGGGCTTTCATTTCAGGAGTAAGTCCCGAGTTACAATTCCAAATCTCTATAAAGTACAAATACCTTTATGGACCCAACTCTTGGTATTATTTCCTAATTCCTAGTCTTTATTTACTTGGTCCATTATACATACGTAAGCGCCAAATCATTTCTCATGACTGCATATTTTGTGCCACTATTTTCAAGTTTACTAATACCTTTTTTTTCTCACATCGAGCATGAATCACATGGGCTTAGAGTGTAAAAGTAATCTAGACATCTCTTTTTGGGTCATTAACTCTGCATAAACATCATATTATATTTATTCTAACTATATGAACCTTGATCTATGCCTTAAAACTAGAGTACATAGGAAGCCTTTATAAGGTTAAATCCCATATTTCATCAATTTTTTTCTATCCCATTTGACTTTAAACTATATCCTTTTTATCAAACTATGTGGGTTCTAATTCCTTTTTAATAAGGATACGTAGATATCCCATCTACGGGTTTGATCCTAACTCTGAAATAATCCTTGTCTTTCTAAACGATAATAAACTTCAAGATCCCCATTTAGTGGCATTAAAACTAGTATGGTCATCGTAGTTACCAAGATATTTCTATATAATATAATCATGGATACCAATGACTATGAATCTAAAATACATATGGTTGATTCTCTGTCAATGAAGAACCTAAAATAAATATATAAGATTCTATAAATGTTATACATATCAATCATGGATTTCCAAATCTAAAGGAAACTCATTTTCATGCTTGGTGAATTAATAAGCATTCATGAACATAACATAGATCTATAAGAGAGTCCCAGAATAGGAAGTAATTCACCCCAAAATGGTGTGATGAGCTTGACCTCCCATCCTATCAAAACATGCATGTTCTTAAGCCTCATCGGCCATAACTAATGAGAACATACCTTTGGAATATAGGTCCAAATAGAGATAGAATCATTGGATGTTTCTGGTTCCTCGAATAAACCCATTAGAAATTGCTTGGAAAGTTTGAACCTTAAACAAACAAGGTCATCCCTTTTTCCAGAAGAAATAGGGGTATACAAAAACAAAAATCCTATCCTCAAAGATTCACTGAAGTCAATGAGGGGAGGGATATGATGACATCGATTCGTCTTCATTGAATATGTTCCTCATTTGAAATACTTAGACGAAGTTCTTCATTGGAGAAATGTACGCCGAAGGAGAAGAGATCTTCCCCTCAGGTGAGTTTCCTCTAGCAAGATCCTCCTCCAAGATTCTTCTCCCGCAAAAACAAAGAGCCCACTCATGGTGATGAAGAGCCCACCTATATTTGATAGTTTTAATGACTTAATTCGATAAATTCATTAAATGATGGGGTTGTGGGCCAATAAAAAAATGTTTTAAGAGATCGGGTGGTCTCTACTGAGAATTCAAAATAATTCGAAAGTAAAATAAAAATAATGTTACATTATTTTTATTTCCACTTTTTTTATTTTCCCATTATGGGTTGAAAAAACAATCTTCCACTCATGACCAACTGCAGCCGAGGTGATGGTCTCTTTATGCAACTCCCGACACTGCGAGATCAATAGTGCGCTCAGATTTCAATTCCGAGTACCAGTTCAAAAGTTATAAAAACCCGCTCACACACTTAATAAAAGTACTTACATAACATCAGAAAAATATTCTGGGTTCTCCAAGCCACGGAATCAAGTACCGTCAAAAAATGCATACTCGAATATATCCATATAATTTTAAAAAAAGAAATTACAAGGAATTTCTGGTTATTTATATATTGTTTCCATTTTCTATAAGTAATAATTTAATATACTTCAATCCGAAGAAAACATTCTTGTACATCCTCTTCATCCATCCTAAACGTTCACCACACTTCCTAACTTTCTTGTAGTTTATGAGCCCTTATATTGGACTATACATACCCATATCCCATTTTAATATCACTCTACCTAATTTCACTGTCCTTTTTTAATCAATATACATCCATTATATGCCTTCAAGTGTATTCCATGGGAGGTAGTCTAAATAAGAAGTATTACTCTTAAACATTTGTATTCATTTTATTAAATCATATAAGTCTTTATATTATATTATTAATATAATAATATGAAGGATAGTTTATCTCCCATATACATTTATTTTATTTTTCAGTGGTGAAACATGTGTTTATCTCCTTCTCCAACAAACGTTAAATAAAATCATCTTTTATGTGTACGATTATACTACCAACTCGTGATGTTTGGTATCTAATTTTCCACCACCAAGAATAATGAAAGGTTATTATGATGAATTTAATAGTTATTTCTAATATTTATTAAATAATTACAATTCTATTAATAAAATATATCATTTATCTATTTATAGTTCTGACCTTTAAAAATGATAATGTCACCTGTATGTACATTTGGTCTTCCACCTCCTTAAAGTGATGTGATTCAAATTTCATGACAAAATTTCATGGATTATTATAAATATATAAATAAGAAATAAATAATATATTTATATCCTTTTTTATTCTTCAAATTATAGAACCATGAGAAATTTTTATGAATTTATACTACTAAAAAAACATACATGAATAAAGAAATAGTTAACCCTCGAAAATGATGATTTTAATTAATAATTATTAATAAACAAGTTTTGAAATATTATAAGTGGATATTGTATGGTAATATATGTTTTCATATGGTTTTAGTTTTAGAATAATATAAATATATATTTATAACAATATTATATAAAATAAAAAATGATTCAATTCGATGTTGAGGTAAAAGATTTATTTTCCAATCTCATTTTATTCTAAGATAATTTTTGCACATATTTCCTTTTTGGAAATTAATTGGTAGTAAAAGAATTAAAAACATACATATTATTCTCCAATTTTTATTTTAGGATTTTATATGTTTTTTACATTTATTCTCTTTTTGTATCAACAAAAAGTAAATTACAATTAAGGTACATTCTTTTATAAATATTATTTTGATTTAATCTTTCCAATTTTTTTTCCTCCATGTCTATATTTCCATTAAAATGTTTTCTTTAATGTTTTAAATATTTTAAAATATTTGTTAAATTATTTTTTCTCTTGGGTAACATTATATGAAATTTTTAAAATGGAATCTTCATATAAGTTTCAAATTGAGGTAAATTTTACGATAATTATGAATAAAATATTTGTTTTAATGTTTAGAATTATATATGGTTTTCCAATCATCGAGAATAATTTTTAATTTAAATTATCTTTTAATAGTTTTGATGGTTATTATCAATGATAATATTTTTTTCTATAATTTGGATGTTTGTATTTAAAATGTTTTCAGAAGATTAGGGTATTATTCTCATAATGGAATGAAACTAATTATAAATATTGATCTATAAATCTATGTTTACATGAAGTTATATGGAATTTAGCATTAAATTTTTTCTTCAATTTGATCTTCTAATGTATTTTCTTAATAAACACTATAATTTATAATGAATCCTAAGAAATATATATTTCTTTTAAACCAATGGATTATACCTTATTTTGAGATCATTTTATTTCTTATCACCATGTTTTCTATCACTATACGTTATTTGTTAAAAATTATTTGTCATGCATGAAGTCCATATTTTTAATATCAATGATTAATTTAGAGTCATTTAACTTAAAATGAATGCGTTTCAATTATGTTCTATTCCTATATATGATATCCATTTACAGAATCATGTTAAGTAATTAATTTAATTCAATGGGGGAAATATTGATGTTTTTCATTATTTAATTAATATGTATATACATTGAATTTTAATCCATTTTAAGAATAATTTTTTATCATCATTAAAAAAAATTAATTAATATAATGCTGAATTAATTGGTGGGATAGGATTATAAGAAGTCCATAAATACATATATAGTTCCCCTAAGACAATAAAACTGAGCATGTTGTATAAGATGAAATTGTTATAATATATCCAAACAGTTGGGTATATGATGTATTCCAGGCTATATATTGTTGAATTATTAGGTTAGAGTCATTGATAGAATGAAAATTTCCCTTTTTATGGAAATATATTATGATTCGTGATTTATTTTTAGAGAGTCCTTGATCATGATTGACCAAAATTATCTATTTCTTTTATTAATAATCCATTTTATGTTATTAATTTCATTAAAATGTTGAAATTAGATGAGTATATTCATTTAACTCAATATTATTATTGAATATAATGTGTTCTGATTATCCACTCCCCATATTTGTTATTCATTAATTAATCATTATAGATTCTACTATACATATACCTTAATGTGTATCTATGATCACGATTTATTTTTTTCATTTACTAGGATATGAAGAAGTATAATATGAATGATATGAATCATACAAGAATGATTTTTTATTTGATTTTAAATTTCATATGTAATATGCGAAACATTTATATAATATTTTTTATAAGACATCTTAACTGAGAATGCCAATACAACTCGTGTCGTAACTTAGTTGGCCATATCGTTATTAGAGAAGATAACTCAGGTATTAAAAGATAACCATCCCTAAATAGAGTCAAAAATTAATATTTAGTGTGATTAAACAATGATTTATGTCCCTATATACGATATCCTTCATAATTTATTAGATATGAAACTCCATTTGTAGCTTTAAATTTGACTATGTTCCTCGATAAGAGATTACTAATGCTTAGAAGTAATGAATGTGAGAGAGATATTTTTGTTATTAATTTTTTGAAATGATATTTGAATCAATGGTGGTCATTGATATAGAATACTATAGAGGTTAATGAAACATAAATTATAGAATAATAACTTTTGATGTGATATTATTTAAGAAAATTGTTTCTTGAGAACAACATGTTAAAATGGTAAAAATGTTCCCTAAATTAATGTCAAGTAAAGAAAAAAATGCCTTTCATTGTACAAGGCTATCATTTCATATTTATCCGAGAATATTGAAGAGTACATAAATTATACAAAATTAAATATTAATTTTATATTTAATAGTACTATTTAGAGACTCTTAAGATTAATAGTTTTACAATGATTTTTGTTATATGATGATATAATATGAATTCACATCAAGATAGATGAAATAATTTTCTAGTTATTATATGATAAACATAAATCTTTAAAATAAGGTGTTAGATGATATTAAAGAAAAAATAAATGGGTTAAAGAAAAATAATGGGAGGATGAGATTTCAAACATGTGGTAATTTTGGAACAAGACACCAAGATAATTTATTAATAAGAAAACATGTTTCAATGAATTTCACATAATGGTTCCATGTGGGACATGAATGGATGGTAAATAAAGAAACTAATTCTATCTTGTTTGGTATAGTTCAATGATGTTGTATTACTCAGACCAATGTGACAAGCATCAATAGAACATACCACAGAAGTGGCCAAAGAGAGAATGAAAAAAATATGAATACAGAAGTTGAGGGTGATGTTATTCAAGATGTGATGGCATTTATATTAATTAAAAAATCTAATTTTTCTCATGTATTCATTCCGGATATTCTCACCATTTTTTATATTCTATGATCATCCTATAAATATCATATTTCCATAGGACCTTATGAATGAGGTTGATTATCACGAATTAGTGTGGATTTTTTTTGAAACAAGGATGTGTCATCTTGTTACAATTATGAACCATATAAATAATTTTTTTGAAAACATTATTAATATAAAATTGGATTAATCTAATGGAATCATGATTATTGATTTCATTTCAAGTTCTAATGAAAAATTATTTTACTAAGATAATTTTATTACAATTTTTGATGGAGATATCTAATCCACTTTAATCAAATGAGAGACTATACCATCTATATCAATTAGGGATATACCTTCAGTATATCCCCTTAAAAAACAATTGGAGAACAAGAGATGAAACAACAAATGACTTAGAAATGTATCATTAGAATATAGAATGTATATATTTTACAAGAATACTTTGATGTGATTTTAAAAGAACTACATATATATCTACATATCAATGATGTTGTGTTTTTAATGATATCATCCGAAATTGAAAAAAAATATCCAAGACTCCATAATGGATGGAGATAATATAATTTAACGAATACAAGAAAAATCTATAAATGTTGTGGGGAAGAGATATATATTCCATAGTGATTCACTTTGGAGATCCCCTGTCTATTTTTGTTAAGAACATGTATGGGTCTATAAGGTTGCACATTTATTATAAGTAATTCAATACCCTTACTAGAATGAACAAGAATCCTATGGATCACATTGATGAATTGTATAATGGACTACAAGGATCATAATATTTTTCAAAGTGTTATCTTCATAGTTTGTATCATCATCTATGAGTAATGAGGGAAAATAT
Organism: Viscum album; assembly: GCA_963277665.1. Classification (NCBI taxonomy): domain Eukaryota; kingdom Viridiplantae; phylum Streptophyta; class Magnoliopsida; order Santalales; family Viscaceae; genus Viscum; species Viscum album. The sequence goes on along the minus strand of OY728119.1, from coordinate 1,001,691,333 downwards.
TCCAAATACTAGATTTTAAATGAGGTATATACGTTATTAATTTATTTTTATTACCTTTATATTTATTAATTCACTGTAAATGATTATGGATCTGATGAACATAATCTTCAATGATTATATAAATAATTTTTTTAATAGTTAATAATATATTTATAAACTATAAATTCAATGAGGACTATAATAGTCAATTGAGAATCATATTTTTTAATCTTATAAAAAATGTTTTATTTGAAAAATACATAAATTTTTATCTCAAGATTCTGTAAGTTTTTTTAATGAAAATATTTTTTCAGACATAGTTTCTTACCTGTAAAAATTTCAAATACATCTATACATATTTCTACAGCTATGTGATATGACAATGTGCGATTATAGTTCCCAGAGTGTCTGAAAAATGTTTTATAAAAATATTAAATATGTTATTTATTGTGCATGAACACATTTATAATGAAATTGAGATCAATCTTAAAAAACATGGATCATATATATGATACCATGGTTGAGTCCATAATGGGTTTTTTACACAATGCATGACATAAAATGGGTCATAATAAGGCGTCCAGACTCCTCGCTCATTGGTGGTACATTTTGTGGATAAATTAATTTTAAACATAATTAATTAATTTATATTTGTAATATAAGAAAGGGATATAAATATTTTATTGAAGAATAGTTTCCATGGTTATCTCCATAATACTGTAATTTCCAATGATGCTCTCATTCATCCTTCATCAGATGATCTCTTTGGATGACAATGAAACATCGGATCAGATCAGATTAGGATGCACTGAATGCAATGACTTCTCAAACCCATTAGTGGACATGTTTATAATCATTTAATGCTCAATAATAGAGTTATAAGTTATAAATTTGTGTTTTTATGCCCTTTATTAATAATTAGTATGGGAGGATCGACCCCTTTTATCATTATATTCCACATTTCATCCTTTGTTTGTGCCCAAGTACTAATAAATTTGATTATCTCAATTGTCTTATAAGTTCAAATTTCTGTTCTTCATCATTTTAAAATAAAAAATTTATAATGATGTGTAAATAGTTATTATTGTTCTTTTCCCCTTGTTTCATCATGTTTATCACTGTTTGGATCTCGAGGTCACTATTAGACAATTTTTGGGTGGTACTGACCACTATATGAACCACAGATGTGTAAAGGTTACATAAAAGGTTAGAGGATAAATGTTCTTAGTGAAGATCTAGAGTGTTTTGGTGTTTTGGGGCTTTTTTGGATATTACAGATCATTGAATTGAAGGTTTTAGGTGCAGTGGAATGTGGGATGCATGATGGTTGAATGAAGAAATAATGTATCATATTTTTGGTGTATGATTTTATGATATTATAATGATTATTTTTGAGACCACGAGCTGAGATGGTGTCTTATTTTGGGACCTGGTGATCCCAACACAAATTTATGAAAATTGAGGAATATTAAACATCATTCCCAGGAATTTTTATTAAACAATTATAATAACTGTTATATGGGTACCCGTAAAAGAAATATGAGTGCACCATTGAATACAAAATAGCGGTGTAACTGTGCCTGTGACTTAACATTGGTCAGTGTCTGTTGTTTGTGAATAATTGGTCTGTATGAGAAATTAATAAAATAAATTTATTGATTGATTTATATTTTTTTTATTTGATGCAGAAACTTGCTACAATATAAGTATAAATCTATAAATTTTTTCATAAAGTGTACCCTAAAAAATGGTGACCTAGAGTCCATTGGAGTATACCAGTCTGGTAAAACAATAATGGATAAGGATCAAATTGTGAATCATCATGCCAACGAAGTAGGATGATATCATCCATGGAATTATTTTACCATTCCTCATAAACGATTGATTTAAACTCTAGGTATGGACTTTTTTTGGTGAATTACATCCTTTTTTAATCATAGATGAAAATGGGTCAATTCAATGAAGAATAACTGATCTGAGAATTGTCATTATATTTAAATTGGATAGATTTTTTTAATTTTATTCATAGATTATCCCATTTCATTCATATTTTCTATGATGTAAAATCGATGTGAAATAAAATATGACAGTTGTTTGTTGATCAATTTTATTTTATTTTGTATTTATCAACAAATTTCTTCCTCCAATCATCATTGGTAATCTCTTGGAAAATGGTTTGAAAAATACACACTTTTGGACCATTTTTCCACAATTAATTGGTGCAACAGATCCAACCCATATCTATGGAACATGATGGATTTGTGGATCAAGGATCAACTGTGATGATAGATAGATCAGCAAAGAACGATAATAGATCTAGGGTTCTACACCCTTCTCAAGTAACATGTGGAAAACTAATGTTAGAGATGAGTTCTTGATTCATTTCATGTGAAATTTATTTCAAGCTATTAGAAGCAAGGTATGGTCGACATAGATATAATACCTATTGATTGATTTCAAGTAGAAATTGTGGTAGAAGCAGTACATGGGGAAGAACTGAGAAGAACTATAGATCCATAATAGTCAAGTAATATTTCTTGTATCTCTATATTACATACCATTTGGGTACCCTTCAATGGTGTATAGGGTTTCGAGAAAGGGATAATGATCACATGAAATGTGACCCATGTCACACTCAATGTGTCCCTACCTCGAAGATTCAGTGTGTAATTTATAGAGTACAAAAACATGGGTGAAAATAAAAGGCAAGATGTCATGTCGTGTACTTAGACATAGAAATGACCTAGCTATATAATTATGGAACCCTGTCACTCTAATTGTTGTGTATCCATCCTACATACTATATTAATAGAGACTACATGTTGTGTTTGGATTTCTGGATTGGGAAGACTTGGAACAGAAAACAAACCATGTATCCCCTAGTACACACCGTGAACTCCCAATAAGAGTTCTTGATGCAATTTGTTTTCCTAGTTTGGAAAGTATAGGTTGAGTGCATTCCCTTTGTCCATTCCTTGATGGTATTATCTGACATTACAAACACATTAATGGATTTTAATACCCTATAGAGGCTGCATCCTAGATAGAGTTGTGGTGTCTTTCCGCGAGACAAGAGTGTGATCCCCTTTCAACACTTTTGGAGTATGACTAATCAGCATGACGTCCCTATGTAAGATCTTGAACCTCTATCTAGCGGGAAATATCAGTAGAGTTTGTGGAATCATTATAATACCATCCTTTATTTAGTAGGATGATTCAGAATGGGTTCATGGTGTTCCCAGTGGTTCTAACCATGAGCCCCTCTCTATGTATCATAGTCTTCTTAGACTAGTATGTTCTCTATAGGTGGATCCAAAATGAGCTAGACCTCTTCATCTTCTATATCCATTGATGAAATGTATCATGGAGTGAGTTCTTCTAGAATGATCATTACATAGATTTGAATACTATGGCTGGAAGTTGGTTATTACCTCATGATGGCATGGTGTCATTATTGAGTACATTTAGATTATTTTTTATTGTTTGTATCTATGATACATTGGTTAATATTATATTGAGCTGTCTATAACTGATTCATTGGTTTTAGTGTTTTCAGGGATTCTTACTAAGTATGGTTATACTCACCACTGTATAGGCATTGAACGCACATGTCCTTTCATGTTCCTATAGTGGCCCTATTGACAGTGTCATGGGTGGTAGGAAGGGGGTGGAAAATAGACATAGTTTTAAAGTCTAAGGTGTTTACTATGAGCATATTTTTGACTTATTCATCACATTTGGAGAAGGAAGGACTATTTAATTTTTTTTGGTTTTGTTTTTCACCTTGTTTCATTTTACAGTACATTCATTGTGGAACTCTGTCACAGGATCTTTGATGTATGCATGCATTCTATTAGTTGGTTTAAATGTCTACATTTAGTGGTCATGGAGATGTGTGAGTGTGTATATGTACATTTGGATAATGACTCCAACTTATGGGAAATTACTACATGGTCCATGTAACCACCCCCTAGACTATTGGATGTGATATCAAGGTAGTCACAACAGGATCCCCTATAGGATGGGTGGTGGAAGATTGGTATCAGAGTAGATCAGTTTTTCTGTAGGATTTGGAATATGAGAGATTGGTTTGGGAAAATAATGTTATGTGTTTCGAGTTTAGATACTAGGCCAAGGAATCTAGTATAGGTGTGGCCAGTAATGAATCCATACACAAGGAATCCAATCACCTTCATTTTGACTCATTGCATGAGAACACTCATTACATGGAAAAAATGGTACATGAATCATATACGAATGGTTGTTTTTTCATGTCCTTCTTGAGTCAAATTCATAGATATACTCTATTGAACATGGTTCATCTTGTTTTCCTTTACGATGCCTCCATATAGATATCCATAAAGGATTTCACTATTTGATTACGATGATGATCCACCCTGTGATGATGCATCAGTATATGGGTCTATATCATAGAGACCACCTCCAGGTGGTTTACCAATAATAAAACCACACATTGAGCATTATAAACTACTATCACTAGCAGTTGAGTATGCACACATGATGAGTGAATTACACAAGTATTATAGGTAGCATGCTACCAGGTTTTGAGGTGATCCAAGCCCCCATATTGCTGACGATTGACTAGAGGTAGTCACCCATGTTTCCCCCCGTGTGAGGACACCTTCCAATGATATTGAATTCCATTATAGTAGTTTTCTAAAAGGCCCTATTGGGTGATGGTGGTTCTTGTTGACTCATTATCATGATGAAATAACTATCTCCTCGATAGATTTTGAGTGTCTTTTCAGAGAGGAGTTCAATCCAGCCATGTTGGGATACGTACGCATACTTGAGATTCTGAATCTATAACATGGAAGTATAATTGTGACAGAGTATTCAGAAAAGTTTACCAATTTCTCTAGGTGCTCATTGGATATGGTATGTGACCAGTTCATAAGTGTTCAAACCTTTTACAAGGGCTTTCATTTGGACATCAGGGTGTCTGTTGTACCCATTAACATTTATTATTAGGATGGAGTACTTGAGGGAGCCCTATTATTATAAAAATTTAATGTGGATCAGATACAAATTTTGGGTGATAGTAGTGGGTACCTAGTAGCAGAGACCTTGGAAGTTGGTATCCAATGAAAGTCATAGGGATCCATGTGGGTTAGATACTTCAGGGGGAAATCCCAAGACTTAGGAACAACAGTTCTAGGCTACCTATGCAGCTCAAAACATCATAGGGACAGGCAATATTTCTCTTTGCAATGGTCATGGGAATATGTAATGAGATTTTGAGACTCACCACACTGCAGATCTAGAGATGGTTGAAGGACCATTGAGGCCGAGACTGATGCAGGGTGTCCTACTGGGTGGAAGACACAACATAGGTGAATGCCGGGAAGCAAGAGGTGGTTGGAGCATCGACCTATTTCCAACACCACCACCAGGCGGACTATGCTAGGGTTGGGGAGATGGTGGATTGGGATGAGGTTTGGTTGTAGGCTATGGATTACAAGGTCACTAAGACACTATGTATTATATGAGGTGTTATATTTGTGATTTCCACATTCGATGAAGTTTTGATTTCCATAGTTTATATTTAGGGTTTTCTTGTGAATTATCTTATTTGAGAAATAGATATTCTGGTTGATTCATTATCTTGACCACTAGACATGGAAACTCTTGATACAAGAAACTCAATGATCAAAAAGTAGCTTTGACAGTGTGAACTGACTCTTGGTGGCAGTATTTTCAGATGGGATCTTTTGGTAGTAACGTCGAAGCCTTATAAAATCATTCATGGTATATACTAGATATCCCTAGTTCTTTCCATGATTGACTGCTTTTGGAAAAAAGGTTGTTTTTTCCATAGTTATGGGAGAAATTATTTTCTTTTTTGGGGAAAAGGAAAACTAGTAAGAATAGGATGTGATCACACATAAGATGGAGCATCCAATTACTCATGAATTGTCTAACCTAATCCTCTATGAAGTGGATGTTGTGAGTCCAAATTTTCATGCAGTGATGGTGAATTATGATGATGTCCTTCCTAAATATGTTCTAGGTTTACCTCCCCATAAGGATATATATATTTGTATTGATCTACACCCCCAGATGAAATTGATATATACACCTGAATATCAGATGGCTTTTTTAGAGCTTCGTGAGCTAAGTGTACCATTAGATGACTTGCAATGAATGGTATACATAAGAACTAGTGTTTCACCATGGGAATCCCCAGTGTTATTTTCCAAAAAGTTGGACTTGATGGTGAGGTAATGTGTGGGTTTTAGATTAATGAACTAGGTGACCCTAAAGCGAAACTATCCACTACTAATAATGAATGACATCATTGATCTGTTGAAAGGGGAGTGATAATTCTAAAATATCAACATCTGATCTGGAAATCACCGACTATGAAAATGGAATTAGGATAAACCAAATATGATCGTTTCATTTAGTTATGATCACTATAAGTATGTGGTAATTGCATTTAGATTCACAAATTCCTCATCTTTGATCATGGGACTAATGAACAAGATTATTTTGCCTTATTTAAACCGGTTTGTGGTATCCTTCATCGATGGAATCCTATTGTATTTAGAATCTAAGGAGGAGAACAAAAGAAACATATGGGTAGTTATGGAAACACTCTTATATCACCAAACTTAAATATTGTTAACAATGTTACATTTTAATATTTAAGAAGTCAATTTCCAAGGAAACCTCATCTTAGAGGCTTTACTTGTGGTGGATCTAATGGAGGTTGAGGAACACTTTCTTGGGAGCCACCTAAGAGTGCTATTGAGGTGTGATGTTTACTTTTATTAATATTGTACTATTAGAGGGTAATAATTGAACTCTAAATTGTATAATAACACTTCCCAACCTTGAACAGTTAAGGGGAGACTTTCGTGTGGACAAAAAAGTTCCAGTATTTCATTCTGGCGTTGAGGGATTAGTCGACAAGAGCTCCCATCATGAGGTTACCATATGAAGGAATCGAGTAAGTGGTAGTCTGCGATGCACCATGAAATTTTCTTGTTAGTGGCCTAATGAAGATGAATGTGGTGATTGTCTAGGATTTGAAACATTTTATTCCACATGAGTATAATTATGTTACCCATTATTTTCAGTCAGCAGGGGTATTATTCACATTTTTGATTTGGAGACACTACCTAATGGCAGATTGGTTTGTCATCCACTCTGACAATAAGAGTCTCATGTGTATCTTATCACAATAAGATATTTACTTGATACATATTCAATCAATAGAGTTACTTCAAAACCATGACTTTGGGATCATTTATACTCCTTGGAAGAGGAATTTGGTAGTGGATTCTTTTAGTTGTAGATCTAGGTTGTAATTATCGAACAAGGAGTTAGTGGGGCTGTCCTCATTGCAGTTATACTTTATTGATGTAGATGGAGTAGCTTACCTCAAGTCGGTTTATTGTCACACCCCCACTCTTATAGAGATTTAGGGAGGAACATCATGAGGATAATGACTACAATACCTTACATTCTACGATTTACATAGGGAATGATCCTAATGGATATTCAAAATGTGGGGTGTGAATAATTGTTTTTAGAGGGTGTATAGTAGTAGCAGTGGAATTACAAGAAGATGGACTAAAAAAGTAACATATATCCCCATTGGTAGAACATTCAGGGGTGTATAATACGTACCAGGACAATTGAAATCTGTTTTGGTGGTTTGTGAAGAAGAATGGAGTTGTAGAGATTATATTTTAATTACATACTTGTCTTCATGTCAAGGCTAAGCACCAGGTTCCATCAAGTTTAAGTCAACCCCTTGAGGTTCCAGAATGAAAGTGGGATGGAATATCTATGAAAAGTTTTATAGTATTACCACATACATCAAGTGGCCACGATTCCATCTCGGTGATCACTGATCGACTAACCAAGTCATCTAATTTCATATATATCCGAGAGAAGAGTTCAATAGAGAGCATGGGAAACCTCTACATTTTAGAGATAATTCAACTCCATGGATTTACCTCGATTATTTTTTCAAATAGTGATTCCCTGATTACATCTTGTTTGTGGAAGGGATTATAGGAAGCATTTTGGACCCAATTAAACATGATCACAAAATTTCTTCGAAAAATATATGGAATGACTAAGCAGACGAATAAGGTTCATGGGGACATGCACTGAGCTTGAATGTTAGAATTTGGCTACTATAGGGAGGATAACCTACCAATCATGGAGATTTCATACAATAACAAATAACACTCCGCCATTGGTATTTCACCATTCAAGGCCTTGTATCAGAGAACATCTATGTCCCCATATTGCATGACTAACCCAGGAGGGTCATCACTTGTGGGCCCAATGTAGGTGCATGCTTCAATAGAGAAGACTAATATCATCCAAGAGTGGATGAAGACTTCATTGAGTCATAAAATTTCTCATTCTCACAAGCGATAGAGTCCTGGGGTGTTTGAGGAAGGAGACCTTGTGTTTCATCACATATCACATTTATAGGGATTACATTGATTTGGATTGGGTAAACAGCTATCTTCAATGTTCATCAAACCTTTCAAGGAACTACATATTTATAGAGAGGTGGTTTACATCATGGATCTACATCCACACTTAGAATGGGTACATAATGTCTTCCTTGAGTCATAGTTGAGGTGGTATGTACATGACCCATCACACATCACCGACTGGGGTGATATAAACATCGGGGATGGAGAGACATTTAATTAGTACCATGTGTAGATTGAGGGTCGGTAGGAAAGGATCCATTGTGGGTGACTGATTAATTTACTTTCTGTCTCATGGAAACACTTGAATGTCCATGGTAGAAATGGGAGCGGGAGATCAGATTCATGTGCATTGGAATCATACATTTTAGTAGCCATTGTTTTTTATTTTTAAGGATATGAATCTATAAGGAAGGGAGAAGTTAACCTCTCAATTTTTATATATATTATTTCTAGAAATTATTTGGCTATATTTATGACTAGGAACAGAGGCGACATTCGATTATGAGGCCTGGTGTGCAAGGAAAAATTGTTTTCATAATATTATATGATTTAATAGCACCCATGTATGATTTTCCTGAAATATAGGATAAAATATTACATGGGTTCCCAGATCAGAAATCTGAGTGTACTATTGAATCTAGTATATCAATATTATACTATGTGTGACCTAACACTTATCAGTGTAGGTCATTTGTGAAATTTTTTTAGGGTGAGAAATTAATAAAATAATGTAATTTAATGGTTTATTATATTCTTTCTTCGATGCAACGACTTTATCATATATAAGAATAAATATATAGATTTTTTCTCAAGGTCATTATTAAACCTTGTAGATCATGATGCCATTGTAGGAGAGAGTTCTTAGTGGACGACAATCGATCTGGATGAGATTATGCATCATCGTGACAGTAGATTTGGAGGATCATGTTAATAATGACAACACAACCGTTCCATATGAAATAGTGATCCAAACTCTAACTAGGGTGTTTTTCATTGGGAATTTTATCCATTTATTAATCCTAGATGAACCAAGGTCAATTCAATGAGCAAGAATTGATATTCCTATCACGTGTAGATTTCAATTTGATAGAATTTTTTATTTTGACTTGTTGAATATCGCAATTTATAAATATTTTATTTGATAATGAATTTATTCTTATGGAATAAAGCCTCATTTAGTTCCAAACATGTATGATTAGTGGATCTCACCCCAAAAATATTTGGTGAAATCATCAATGGTAATCCCTTGTCCAATGATTCAACAACTACCTAGTGTCAGAATTTTTTCCAACTGTTCTAAATTTAATGGGTTTAACCCCTGGGGTATGGAAGGTTATGGTGATTGAAGATTGAGTATTGATGGTGACAACATATAGTTCTAGGAAAAATGAGAATACATCTAGTGTTCTACACCCTTATCTGGTGGGGTGTGGTAAATACACAAAAGAGGTCAGTTCCAATTGCATTTCAAGACTGGGATCTAGCCATATACTAGAGGAAATGCATTTTCAACATATATATCGTATCTACGGTGGGATTTTTGGATGAAACATGGGTTGAAGTGGTGTGTGAGGAAGAATAGAAAAGAGATCGAAATATGGAAAATCCCGAGCAACACAACATGTATCAAGGTAATAAATGTACTATGGGGACCTTGAATGGCGACTATGTTTTTGGGAAGGAGATGATGATTAAACTATGTGAGACCCATGTCACATGGTATGTGACCCTCCTCAGATGACTCGGTGTGTTCTCCCGAGAGTACCCATACATGTGTAATAATACCCGACTAGTTCTATTTCCATGAACATAGACACACACAAATGTAGGAGAGACAGGAAGGGAATGGTGTGTATCAACTTACCTTGTACTCAACCTAAACACCATCTATATGGAGAGTACATTTCATATAAGGATTTCATCATAGGAAATTCTTGGGATATAAGAACACATGGTGTACCACCTAGGAGATATTTTGTATTCCCAACAAGAGTTCTTGGGACTCTTTTTTTTCCTAGTTTGGACCATTATAGGATGTGTGTGTTTCCTTGGGCCATTCCTCTAGAATACAATGTGGAATCAAATCCACATCACTAGAGTGAAATCCCCTCCATTTTATGATTCTCAATAAGAGATGTGGTGTCCCTCCGTAAGACTGGACTGCAATCCTTTATCATCAAAAATGGAGTTTGTGGAAGTAGAGTGACCTCCCTGAGTAGGAAAGTGAACCTATATCATCTGGGACACATTAGTAGGGTTTTTTAATTGTTATCATATAATCCCCTTCACAGTAGGATGATCTAGATTTGGTTTTTGGTGTCTTGAAATAGTTCTAGGTGTGACCTCATCTATGTGTATCATAGTCTTCTCAAATTATTAAGATCTCTTTGGGAAGGGACCATGTGAGATAACACTCTTATTCAACTGTCTCTGTTGAAAACAAGTCTCAGGGAGTGACTTTACATAGAACAATATTTTCATCAAGGAGAATCATGTGGCTTGTAGTTGGCTATGACATCCTAATGACATGGTTTCTGTCTTGAGTATATCTCGGTTAATTTGTACTTCATGTATCTTTGATATATTTTTACATCGTTAATTGATTATACTATACTTGTAGCTTCATTTTTAGTGTATCCAAGGTGTTCTAGTATGTATTTTTATACAAACCCTAGCATGGGATTCACTAGAACATTTCATGGCTTGTTTAGTTTTTGGACCTTTTGATGGTGTCATGGGAGGATATGGAGTTGATGGATAGTAGCTAGAGATTAAAAAAAGATGAGGTGTTTACTAGGAGGGAAATCTGGACTTATACATCACCTTTGGAGTAGGTTGGACAATTTATAGTTTTGGTTTGTATTGTTTTTTGACAGTTTTTTTTTCAGAGTACTTTAACTGTTGTACTCTATTGTTTGATATTATATGTATGAATGCATTATTTTTATTGTATTATATATAATAATTGTGTGGGATTGAATATATGTGTGTGTGTATAGGTAATTCAGGATAATGCCTCCCATATGTGGGAAAATCCTACTCAATGCTAGTCACTTTCCCCTCGACTATCAAAGGGTAGCATGGGGTAGTCATGACATGGGCCTTCTAGGACAGTTCCTGAAAGAATATCCATTAGAGATTATTTACTATGAGTGATGACCAGAAGCCTTGAATCATGGATAGATCCTCAATTATCAAATGAGGATAGAATGAATTCTACAAAGGAAAAGAATGATTCAATCATGGAACACATATATGAATTTATGGATAAAACATGAATACATACCATGTACAAGAATGAACACACTTCCTGTAGACCCTTGGTGTTAGCGACTAGGGTTTTTCGAAAACATAAGAATGACACGAGCTATAGACCCCTACACACCATGTAACCCATCCCCTTCATGGACAACATATGTGATAGATCACACATGAGGGAAGTCATGTGGGAGTACATGTCCCGATAAAAGGTTGTGAACATGATTACATGGACATTGATAGGTCGTAAGGGAAACACCCCATATTAGTTAACACACTTTGTATAGAGTACACATGGTCTGGTAGACATACACAATGATGAGTACACTGCTCAATCCTGATTAGTCTGGAAACACCATGTATTCAACCTACATGGAACATATTACTAAATGGGATTGAATATATGCTCAATATAGGGACATTTCTAGGTGGTCAAATAGGAAGACACACTATGTGGGTCCCCTCACACACCCTATGCCCCTTGACCTATATTGAGAAAATTTCAAGGGCCTGTATATCCTTTATTTGAAATCGAATTTTTAACCTCGAGTATCCTATCCTAAGTATCATTCCAAATAGAATGATATGGTTCCATCTGTTGCGTATTATATATATATATATATATATATATATATATATATGATATGGAATGTTCCTAGAATGACACTCAATGAGGTGTTTCCGGATGATGACTTTGATTTGGAAGAATCACTTGAGACTACCGAGACGTACCCTCCTATAGAGATGGATAATGAAGTCCATGATCCTTAGATTGGAACCCCCCATTAGCATGGGTGGGGCCCTCTATGACTACCTATTATGTGAGACCCCCTACCGGGTAGGGCGTGTGTCATCTACGACTAGAGTGTAACAATCATTTTATACCAAGTCATAGTTCCTCGACATTTAGTTAAAACACCACTATCAGATAGAGCGTGGGAACTTGAGTACCAGATTGGAACACCTTTTCATATAGGGAATGGGTCATCAAACATTAGAGTTGAACCCCCCATCAGAATGGGTGAAGTTTCTCTATCATACTGAATGGAAACCCCATCAGTATGAGAACACGTCCTTCTGACAATAGTGTGGATCCTCCATTAGCAAGGTTGTGAGTCCCTACACATAATATCATTCGATATCCTCCATAAGGGATGGGAGTTGTTGTTCATATTATACAATCATAGTGGGAACCTCCAATTGTGTTAGGTCATGGTCTCCAAACTATATTTTTTGTCCGCATAACAATGTGTCATAGTGATGAGTTCTAGTTTGACTTGAATGATTACTTTCGAAAAAGCACGTGAGATTATTGGAATCATTCATGGGATTTTTTAACTATTAGATACTATCCCTATTGTTATGAGCTATAACTTTTATATGTCAATAGTATATCATTAGGGTTCTATTTACTAATCATATATATATATAAATATATATATTCTTTTTCTATATCCATGCTTTGGATTTTGTTACTCTCTTTCCAGGATAGACAAATATCCATGGGGTATGCCATGTGCTTTCCATTTTTAGCATATCAGGGTTGGATGAGTCTATTATCCTACTATAGGCTGAGAAAACTCTACAGGTAGTATATATAATAAACATGTTTAGAAACCTGTGTTTGGATGAGTTTATACTCACTCTTGGATTGGTATTTCTTATTCTCTTTTAATTTATCTTTCATCTACCATCTTTATAATCCAAAAGTATCTCTTAATACTCTGACATCATCTTCTGGGGTTTATGACGTGGTATGTATATAATCAACCCTTAATAAGATTCTCTAGCATGTATAATTTGTTATATAGATGTCTCACATGGAGACCGTGACTTCAGAGGTGCTTAGGGATACTAGGTGCATGGACTACATACATTGGTCTAATTTTGGGATTCATGAGTTGGGAACTATCATCTTTTTTTCAATTTTATTATGTTGGGAGATATTTCAATTTGGATGTGTATTCTCCCCCATAACATTTTACATTACACCACTATACATTTGTATGGTCTAGAGGTTCATTATTTATTGGTCTATATTATAATAGTTTTCATCTTTTATTCTTTCTATGTTCAACTTTTCATTGAGAATAGATTGTGTGTTAATATTGGAACTCAGGAAAATTCCTCCTAAATTATATTTTCCCCTTTGGTGCAGTTCGCCACAACTTGGACTATGGTGGAGGGCATGGGTTAGACACAACTAGAGACCTCTCTTACTTCATGTTGATATATGTGGCAGTTCATTCCTCCAGATGTTTTCCAAACAACTCCCCTTAATAGGATTTTTTTGGATTTAAGGAAACCATTTTGCAGCACATCGACTGCATATTTCCGCCTAGTGAGTCCAGTGATTGTGCGACATCCAACATATCCATTTAAAAAGACCATTAATAAATATTTTTTAACATGACATGTCGATACATTTATGGATAGATTAATGGTACATATAATATATAGGATTGATCCTTTGATTGCCTTTATTTATTTATCTCCCCATTTTTGTTGATATATATATATACTCATTTGACGTGGTATATCATGAAAATGTTCAGGATGCCTCTATGATGATAGTCAATGAGGATACCAATTCCATACAGTGAAAATGATATGATGAGAGATGAGAACTTAGCTCCACTTCCATACCAAGACCCCTTCCTCTAGGTGGTATGGTGGAAGTTCCTCTCACTATTAACTACCATATAGTTCTAGGAGATCATGATGAGGATGCACATTGGATTAGTGTTCTCAAAGAGACCCAGTTCAATATGCTACTGAGGTTCTGTAGTGAGCCAGATCCTCATGTAACAAATCATTGGCGAGAGTTTGTGTTCTATATCTGTAGTCTTGTTCAGGCCCCAATGGATCTTGTGGTTTCAATTGAAACATTCCTCTTCCATAGAGCTTCTGGTCATTAGTGGATCCTCGTTACACAAATGAATGATGAGTTGACAATCTCATTGATCGACTTCTATTAGTTGTGCTATAAGGAGTACCACCCATCCATATTCTACTCCGTCTAGATCAAGGAGACTCACTTGATTCCATTCAGAGGGATGACAATGGATTTATATGAAATGTTATTTACATGCGTTATGTGTTACTCTCATAACATGACCTGGTATGGATACTTCAAAGCATAAAATTTTGAGAAGGGAATCCGTAAAGAGATTTGATCTATTGTTGTGCCCTAGTGCATATAGACCAATATAGGGGTGCAGTAACAAGAGATAGTGAGATAAATATTTCTGTTAGAGGGACATCTGTTAGTAGGAACATGTAGAGGGAATCGTATATCTTTGTCATCTATAACATCTAATAGATCCAAGGCTCCATGATCTCAACTCAGGAGACCCCCCTTAACCAGACTCAGGAATATGGTCAGAGGCACCATTGAGGACTTGCGTATCCTGGATAGGGTTGGTGATTTAAATATGGTAGGAGAGGTCACATGGCATGGTATTTCCTGACCATAAGATCTATGTGGAACATGAAAATAGATGATGGACAACCTCATCAAAGGAAGTTCCATGATCAACAATCTCTTAGATGAGTAATGGGTGGTTCATTAGGATTCAAAGCTGGTAAATGAGCTAGAGGAGGTATGGGAGGTGATGAAATTAGGATATCCTTCCACCACCACTACCAGATGGCCAATGCCAGAAACATTATGTTGTAGGTTGGGGTTATGGATAATATAAATATTTTTTTCTTTATGATCCCACATCACTTGAGATGATAAGAGGTAAGATCTATGTTCATTACCATCTTTCATCAAAATTACTACATATAGTTTCCATCTACCCTTTTATCTATGTACTCATATTCCATGAGATGGAGCTCCCAATCAGGGGGCTATCCCAATTACTTCATCTTGAGAATCCCATAGGGAACACCTCAAATATATCTATTATATTCTATAATATGAGCAATCACTTAGTGGAGGGTGGTTCCCAAGGGACATCTTGGTTTTCATGATGAAACCAAATGGATTCTATGAATGGGTTGAATATCCATTTTCTGATCTCAGATTGACAATCACCTTAGACTAGTCAGATGTTTATGCCATGATGGGATGAGATTATTATTTTCCTATGAGAGAGATATCAAGGAAGAGAATGTGAGTTTTCTGTGAATAAGACTATAGCCCATCACCCATATGCTAACAATTATAACCCTTGGTGTAGCACGATTTTTAGGAATATGGTTTCCTTCAGTTGTGGGGGATTGTATTGATATATTCATTGATGAAATTCTGGGAATAACTATGAGTCCAAAGTTATATTTTTCCAATGAATTATATCCCCAAAAAATATGATATCTTATACAGAATATGATATGGACCCTACCAACTTCAGAGATTTATGGTTATAGTTGGAGGTCCTTCAAGTGAATTGTTTCATCCAACCATGTGTATCCCCCTGGGTAGCACCAGTGTTGTTCGTGAAATGGTAGACAAGATCCTGTGGATTTTCCAAGATTAACACAACCTAAACCAATAAACAATAAAAAATAATTACCCATTTACATGGATTTATGACTTATTTTACATGTTCCACGATGCGATATGGATCCAAAAGATATATCTCTGGTCTAGATACCACAAGTTGAGGGTTCATGAAGATGACATTCTAAATTTGGCAATACAATCTTATTATAGATACAATGTGTTCCCATTGATGACCTTTGGTGTGATGGATGACCCTTCAATATTCATTTTTATGATGAAAAACGTCCTACAACCATTCATGGTCCATTTTTTTGTCTTCAACATCGATGGATTACTGTTATATATCATATCTCAGGAGAATTATTGAAATAAAATAATGATGGTTATAGATTTTTATCAAGAAAACCAACATTGTAGAAATACCATGATGTGCCAGTTATGGGTTCATGATGATCACTTATTAGGGAATGAAATTTTATAACATGGTCTATCCATTTATCTAGTGAATATTTACTTAGTGATTTCATTGTAAGATCCCAAGAGCTGTTCCTTGCTATGGAAATTCCTTGGAGTGGCGGGGTAATATAGGAGGGTTTTGGTAGAATTGACCTAAATTGTAGTCCATTTGATTTCCGTTACGTGGAAATGGAATTCGGTTCCTTTGTATGAGAAGATCCAGAGGGACATTGAGGAGGTGAGACTGAGGTTGATGAGATATCCATTGTTGAGACTACTAGAAGAAGGAATGAATTTCATTTTGTATTATGATGTCTCAGGTGTTGGGATCAGATATGTGTTGAGGCATAGATAAGTAGATATTGCATACAGGTCGATGATGTTGATAACCAATGAGAATAAATATTCCATTAATGACCTATATCTAGCAGTGATAGTCTATTCATTTAAAATGAAAAGGCACTATCTTCGGGTGGAGAAATTGTGGATTACAAAGACAACCAGAGTCTTTGAAATGCCTTCACATGTGGATGCTTTAACATGAGACAACAATGTTGGATGGAATTCCAATAAGACTACGAAATTGTGATAGTTTGTAAATATATTAAGGGATGAATTGTAATAGATTCCCTTAGTATGAAATCCCATTCTAACTTAGTGAAGGAGGCTTCAGATTAGTTGGAATCCATGAAGTTGACGCTATTGGTGAAGGATGGTATAAGTTTTCTACAGTCAATGGTGTTGAATTTTATGCTTATTGAGAATGTGAGATAGACCCACCTAGGATACATCATCTTGAGGTCTTATATGATTATATATTAATAAGGGATTCACTGGATAGATATTCTGAAGGAGGGAATTATGTCATATATTACCATGGTCGGAGAATGGTTCTAGTCACGTTGTAGGAGGAGGTGATGAGAGAGTTCAAAAATTCTCCCCTAGACATACATATTGACATATGGAAAACCTACAGAGACCATTCCTAATACTTTTTGTGGCCCATTATGAGATGAAGCCTAGATGATTTCATCTATCGGTGCCTCACCAGTTAGTATGTGAAGGCATAACACAATGTATTGAATGTTTTTAGATCCCCTTCGGAACCAGTCATGGAAAAAAGATGACATATCCATGGACTTTGTGATAGGTATTCCACCCAAAGTGAAGGGATATGATTCCATATGGGTATTTTTAGACCAAATCATGAAGTTAAATCACATATTTTCCATTAGGGGGAAATGTTTAGTGGATATTTTGGGGTTGTTGTAGGCACAATCGAATGTTCTGCTTCTCGAGGTTCCCTCGACGATTATCTCAGGTCATAATGCGTGATTTATGTGACATTTAGGGAGAGTCCTTCGTGAGGAATTCAGGGCCCAAATGAGGATTAGTACACAATTTCACTCCTAGAACTATGGGAACAATGATCACACTATCCATGTGTTAGAGGATACTCTATGTTCTTCAACATAAGGCTTGGGTTACATCTTTGAGGGTCACCTAACCTTGGTATAGTTTGCGTAAAACAAAAGATTCCACTCTAACATGATCATGAATCCTTTTAATTCGATATAATGAGAGACAATATAGGTAACCATTGTGCTAGATAGAGACTGGTGAGACATATATTGTTAGCCCAAAGTTTGTGCAGGTGATGACAGAGAAATTCCTTGTAATCCATGAGCTGATCTGG
The DNA here is from genome assembly GCA_963277665.1 of Viscum album. Classification (NCBI taxonomy): domain Eukaryota; kingdom Viridiplantae; phylum Streptophyta; class Magnoliopsida; order Santalales; family Viscaceae; genus Viscum; species Viscum album. Next base: position 1,001,673,008 of record OY728119.1, on the reverse strand, counting down.
ATGGATTCCAGTAGACAAGAATCTTATGCAGATCACCAACATAGTCCCTTGGAGTTCAATAGTGAGACCACAAATTTACGTCACTAATCCCCCAGATATGATTTCAGAGGTTCACCCAAGGATGGAAGCTACCCTCATAGTTTATTTGGTCATTCGAGGTTATGAAGATGGTTTGTGAGTTTTCTTACCAAATCAATCAACACCCACAACTGGATTGGGAGAATGATGTCTTCCAAGTGTCGTAGTTTAGGAAATATGTGCATGACCCTATACACATCATCAAATGCGGAGATCTAGACATCGATGATTATGAATCCATTTTGGATCACCCATTGGATGTCATGGATCAGTTTTTAAGGACCCTACATGGATGGACCAACCCCTTAGTTTACATGACTTTACAAAATATGAATGTATATGAGAGTTCCTTGTAGTGGGAGATCCAATTACAGGCTAAATATCCCCAGTTTTGTTTCATTATGTATAATTTACATGATGAAAACAATTAAAGGAAAATGATGTATATACATGGGTTTTTCATTTTTAGACATTTAAATACTTATATATATATTTCCAGAGTTATGCGCTATGACATCATTCGACTCTAGGTCACTGAGTTCCCATAAATAATTTTATAAACACATTAAATACATTTTATATTTCATGTTCCAAAATTCATAAAGAAAATGCAATAAATCATAAAAGTTAGTATATATTAGAACTCTTAGACTACACTTGACTACGGAACGATTTGTTCATGATATTAGAGATATTAAATGGGTCAGTCAGACTCTTCGTTCTTAGTGGTATATATAGTGGATTAATTAATTAAAAGAATATTTAATTAAATAATTTTTGACCTAGATTTTTTATAAATATATATTTTTGGAAACATTTACAAGGATAACCTCATAATATTGGAGTCTCCATCGAAGCCCTCATTCCTACTCTATTGGAAGTTCTCATTGGATTATTATGAAATTCTGTATGAGATCAGATCCATACGTAAAAAAAAAACAAAAAACTTATATTTATCAATAGAGAATGTGTTATTCATCAAAGAATGATATATATTGATGTTGGGACTCACGAGTTGGTTTTTTGATTCCCTATTGTTTATATAGTTTTAGAAAATCAAACCCTACAATCAATCTGTTCCATGTTTCATCCTTTTAATCTTCCCCTGCATTGATTAATTTGATTATATCAATTATTTTTTATCCACTACCTCCCATTCATAATTATAGTACAAGAGAAGGTGGAAAAAATGTTTAACCCCTATTATTTTGATTCTCCCTATGTTTATTTTTATTCATCAACACATTGATCTTGAGGCCTCGTTCTAAAAATTTCCCTGTGGTATTGAGCATTATCGGACCACCGAATTCATCATGGTTTTCCGAATGAGGAGCTGATCGATGATATTATATCATATATGGAGTGTTTATGAGTTGTGGATAACTTTTTCTCTTATTTTAGAATAGATAATTTATGGTTGAGGGAAGGGTGGTGTGCAATACATGTGAAAATCTTCAGAAATACCGATGAAGGTTATTTCTTGCGAATGACGGACTGAATCAGACATTTGTATAAAGATCATCCATTTTTGACAGAGTATTGGCCAAAATAGAAGGATGAATTGAAATATTCAAGAATAGAACAAGGATATTTTCATTCAGAAAACCAGACTACACCCCATGTATATGGATGAACACATGGTGTATAGCCTTTCAATAGAGGTAGATATGGTTTTCAGAATACTTAAGGATGGAATAGCATGTCGCCCTCCTACACGCCATGTAATCCATCCCATGGATGAAATAACTGTGTGATGGATCACGGGGGTGGGATTCTATGTGGGAGTACATGTTTAGGTACAAGGTGGTGTACCCATGTACCCGGACACTGTTAGGTCACACGGGAGGTTCCCCATGTGAGGTAACACACCATGTACATTGTACAAAGGGTCGGTACATGGACATAATGACTAGGACAACACCCAATCCTAGTTAGTTTGGATACATCGTATATTCCACCTATTTATCATGTGCTACTATATGGTATATAATCCATGTTCTTGCTACAAACATGACCAGGTAGTGGAATGGGACTAGAAAACGTGTGCGTCACCTCACACGACATGTACCCATTATCCTCTTCTAAGGAAACATGATGTACCTATATATCATTCATTTGAACAAGGATTTTCGCCTCTAAGTTTCATATCCTATGTTTTTTTGTGTAGATCATGAAGGTTCACTCATATGTGGATTGAATGATATGATATGGAATGTTCCAAGTATTATTCTCATAGAGGCTATGGTCGATGATGATAGTGATCATGAAGAATCACCAGATACATTTGAGATGTACACTCCCATAGAGATGGGTATTGTAGTCATCAATCCATATATTGGTACACCACATCAGCATTAGAACAAGTCCTCTATAAGTACCTTTTGGGTAGAACCCCCCCTGCTATTTTGGGTGCTGGTCCTCAATGTCCATAGTGGATCCCATTATTTTACTAGGGCATGGGTGCTTGACTTCCCAGTGGAAACCCCTATAAGATAGGGCACATGTCTTTAATCAATATAGTGGAACCTACTATCGGATAGGTCATAGGTCCACTAACATTATAGGGGAACCCCACATTGTCTTGGAATGCAGTCATCTACCTTATATAGTGCAACCCCCTATAATCATGGGCGTGGGTCCCCATGACACTAGAGTGAAACCTCCCATCAACATAAGAATGAGTTATCTATAAATATCGAGCCGTACGCTCTATAAAGGTTAGGTGGCGGGGTTCCATGATGATAATCATAGTGGGGACATCCTCTTGTTTCAGGACATGGGTTTCCTATCTAGATTTTAGGGCCTATCGACTATGCGACACAGTCACAAGGAATGAATTGAATAGAAATGTTACTTCTAGGAAGACATGTGAGATGATAGACATCATTAATGTTCTTTTGGAACTATTAGAAATTTATCTTCAAAGGATGAGCTATAATATAGATATCCCCTTACTCTGTAATTTATAATTCTATTGAATATATATATATATATATATGTATATTACCTTATTATGAATCCACTCATTTAATTTCGTTACTCTCATTCCAGGAGAGGAGAATATGAAAAGGCTTTGCGACATGTATTCCCTTTTTAATTTCTCATAGTTAGATGAGACAATTCTAATCCTATAGGTGGTAAAGACTTGATGGTTTGTTCATCGACTCACTATGTTGGTACCCTTGTGTTTGGACAAGCTGAAATTCACTCTTGTATTGTGTGGAGCTATTCTATTTGACTGTATCTTGCAACTAATTTATTTACACTCCTATTTTATCTCTTACTAATATCACATCATCATTCAGGGGGGCCTACTATGTGTGTATATTCTCTCCCCTACATGGGAATTTCCAACATGTACTGTGTCTTATCAATATGATGGACTTGTTGACTTGGACTATTGAAGTTATCAAAGATACTAGGTGGTTGGACAGCATATGGTGGGTGTTGCCTATGATTTAGGACGGGGGTTGTCTCATCTGTTTTCTAGTCTTATTTTTTCAGTTGGGGAATATTTCGGGTTGGTTATGTATTTTTCCTCCGTTATTTGATTTTTACAATACAATACTTTTATATTGTGAAGATGTTCCTTTATTCTTTGATTACATTATATAATTGGTGCATCATTTCTTTTTTTTCCTCTCCACATTATAATTGATATGGATACATGTGTATGTACATAAGTAATTAGGAAAATTCCTCCCCGATATTAGTTACGCCTTCAGTTATCGTCTACACCCTAAAATTAAGGCGGTGGGTATGGGGTAGTTGTGGATCGAGACCCTATATGGATCAGGTCATGAAAAAATTATTTAAAATACTAGAATGTCAGTTGATCCATTAATGATAATGGCAGTGATGGAATGAAAAACCCAAACAAATAGGGAAGTCTAATAATGCATCAATTGATTTGCATGTTACTATTAGTGATTTGTTTCGAATCACACTCGATTAGAAAACCCGTTTGCAAAGTTGACTTATAATGGTGTAAATTTTACATTGTAAGAACCATTCAAAGTATGATATGAATAATTAAATATTACATTATTCAATGCACCTATTTTTATATTACCTCTAGGAAATTATGTATCTGTGATATACAGTGTTGCATGAAAAAATGGACTTAGATGCGTCCTTATGTATAATGAAAGATTTATCTCCTACTCATAAATAAATTTAAATATTCATGTAAAAATTATACAACCCGCTAGATATAATTGGTAATTGTTCTCTTTTAATTGATTATATCGATGAATTATATATATAGTGAAATATTTGAAATATATACTGATCCGAAATTCATGAAATATATATTCTCACAAATATATTTCAACATGAGGTCATGATGATGTCTAGAATTACTAAATGATTATTCTTCTTCCATGCACTACTACATTGTGATGAAAAATAAGATAGTCAAAACATTGAGTAGAATTGATTATGGAGTTTTGAATAAAATAATATTTTGAATAATATCCAATATTCATAGACATAGGAAATGTTGATATGGAAATCATCCTGGGAGGGGAAATATACATATATTCTGAATTATTTCTAATCCATCATAATGGGAAAAAATAAAATGTTCCTACATTGATTCTAAAAATATAAAAAATAAAATCAATTATATAATTATGTGAAGTATTTATACTTAATCTAAAATGATGGTATATTTAAATTTGGAAAGAGGTTATATTTTCCATCTATACATATACATAATTGAGAATTTTTAGATGATGAATATAACCCATGTATGTTTTTAAACTATTGTTGCACAACACCAGTATTGGATTTTGAATGAACATCTATGATGTGATAATAGGAAAGGGAAATATGTTGACTTTATATCATTATTATTGAATTTTTAATATGTAATGTATGAAAAAAAATTCCTGATGGATTATGCAACATCTTCCTATCATGTAATAGAATTACGATGATATTAAAAAATAATTGGTCAATTAATTGGAAAAGATTGTGGGAATGAATGATTTAATAAGAGTTACCATTGATCTCCCTACAATGTTATCACTTTTCTGTGAGTTATAGGATGGCCTAACTCAAGATTACATTATATTCCTTTATATTAATGAAGTTACATGACATCATGGTGAACATATTATGATATAAATGGATCCTAACACGTTGTGGAAATTGGAACTCAAGATAATTATTTAAAATTATATCAATATTGTGCTACATTTGGGAACATCTTATAATCCTTATAATGATTCATTGTTTGTTTGTAATATTAAAAAATTAGATTATTTATTGAGGATGCTCCCAAAAAAACATTAAATTTATATAGGATTAGTATTTAACATTAGTTGAAAAAAAAATTACTAATAGATTCCATTCATGAAATTGGAAGTGTCCAGTCAGAGAAATGTATCACTGAGAGAGTGAGGGGGTCAATCTGTGATACTCTTTTTAATTTATGTTTCCTTTCAACAAAATAAACATTAACCTACTAATTGAGATTTGAATTCTTTGCTAAAAGCATACTTAACCCACATCCACTGGGACACAATTATTTACAATGTTCGTTATTCAAGAAGAACTGCTATGTCATTGGTAGGGTTTGAAAATGATCAAATACCATAAAATCCACTTAGAAAACAATCCATGGATTATAATGAGTAGAAATTAACCTTTAACTCATGTTTCACTATGAAAAAATCCCACTAGTGCATGTTCACCCTCCTATCCCAAGAGAGTAATACAATTGTTTTGTAAAAACTCATGTTAGATGGGAATCATTTCAATTCAATAAATGTATTCAAATTTTAATACAATTCATTACAACCTTACCCAGAAGAAAGGTATGAACTACCTAGATATTATTATGAAACACAGAGTTTGGTCTTTTTTGAGTCTAATTTATTATAGTCCAATTTTTTAAAAAATACTCCATGTCTGATTTTTGAATAGAATACAATAGAGTAGAATGGGATCCACTTCAGTTCTTGAATACAATTGTCATGATGAAAAAATATGAATGAATCAGCACCACCTAAAACAATTGTCAATCTGAACAGAATTGATATTTTTTCTCTCAAGACACCTGGATCTTCTCTCTCTTATAGAGAATAGTGAGAAATTCCACAATGTACAAAGTAATTGTTTCCCTTTTATAGAAGACCCAAAAATATTTTAGGTAAAAATCCCAAAATAGTTCCCGCCCACACAAATTCAACGAAATTGGAATTTCACCTAACATCTCGAAGCAATTTAGAATTTGTCAATGCTTCTTGATTCTTCTCAAAACATCTACCATCTTCATCACTTTTTTTCCTAAATCCCATTTAAAATGGAAATAATATTAATATTGATGTGAAATACATGGGTCTGATCATATGATATTATTATTTCATGTTTATTTTTTCAAAACAATGACTGATACAATAACAATTTAATGTGTTTGAAGCCATTAACTTCTCTTCTTGAGATACAATCGTTCTTTTAAATTGATGAATCCCCTTAAAAATTCATTAATCAATCTCCAATTTATTTTCATTTCTCTAGAACCAAATGAGAAGACACATCATTATATTCAAAACATGATCTTGAATCATGATATCTTTCATAAATATGAATCAATTGATGATCATCTTTAACATCATTTGAATTCAATTAGAATTTAGTGTAACTTCCCATTAATTCAGACTTTTTTCTTTTCATATCAACCCATGCATGATTTTTTCTAAGTACCAATAGTCTGGATACGATCATCACTAATATGATCATTTTTTGTTATGATCATGCTAGTCACAATCACTGATTATGATCATTCCAAATATATCATTCTGGATATAATCATTTTGGGTTATGATCATTACTATTTAAGATCATTCTGGTTTAGATTAATGTGTATTATCATTACAATATGAAAACAATGATCTTCCCAGATACAATACATTCTGAAAACAATTTGAATATGATTTAGTCTCGATAGAAACCATCCTTATCACTTTGTTATATAGGAATATGATTTTTTTGAAAAAAAAATCGATGTCTTATCTTCCATCAGCATCACCTATTCCAATGTTACCACCTTTTCCATCGGCATCACCCGTTTCTATTGACATCCCCCATTTTTTCAACACCTCATTTTCCATCAGCACCACCTTCATCAACACCACCTTTCCATCAGTAATACTTAGATTATTATGAAAATCTATCAGCACCACATATTCAAAATGAACACATTTGTTTGAAAAAATCAACCCCACCTCTCCAATTTGGATATTGTTTTATTGAAAAACCATTGAAATCACCTCTTCAATCAGGATATGATTGTATTGAATAATAATCGGCAACTCCTTTTCAATATGGATTTATTTTTTTGAAAAATAATCATCGAAACTTCTTTCTCTATCCCATTCAAATATGATAAATCTAAATAAATTTTTTTTTGATTATTTTGGTAAAAAAATATGAATATGCTTTTTTCCCATGAAAACCTAAATTTTTTTCCAAGACAACGTGATGTAATTTATTTTCATCCAAACCAACCATGACAACAATAGATATATCTTGAAACCTTCATCACCATTATCATCATCTTGGTCACATCAATCTCCCTTTTTGCATTTTTTAGTCCACCATGTTTCATAAATAAATTAACATTATATTCTCATGTAATGAATTACATATCAACAATTCTAAGCCTCTGTGAGCTAACTCATTGTAAGAAACACGAATAATTAATAAAAAACAATTCTATCAAAAAAATGATCATGAAAAACACTTTCTATTCACTTTTTATCATTATCCTTGGAAAAAAATTCAATTTATTTTCGTACAACCACTCCAAAAAAATAGTTTGAATAGTTCACAAACTAAAAAATGCTGAATTCGTAGCTTAAACACAAATCCCTTTATTCTGTAATATATTTATAAAAAAAATATTTCTTCCCATTGAAAAAACAATCAAAAAGTAATATGATAGAGGGAAGAAATATAAATACATAAAACTTGAAGATAAAGAGGTTGAACACCCCTGTTCATCCTTAGTGTTGAGAATGATTCCTTTGATAAAGGTTTTGTGAAAATATAGACATCTTGTTCTGATGTTGGAACAGACTCGAGCTTCAATTCATTATTGTCCCCAAGCTCTTTGATAAAATGATATTTCATATAAATATGTTTTGAACGAGAATGTTGCAATGGATTTCTGGTGAGATTGATCATACATTGATTGTCCCAGCCCAATGAAAATGGTAAATTCACTACAAGTAAGAGTTTCAATGGGGTTATCGTCCACATAAGTTGAGTGGTGTCTTTAGTAGAAGAAACATATATAGATTCATCCATACAAAGAGTTACTTCATTTTGTTTCTTTAATTTCCAACTAAAACAATTATTTCCCAAAAAGAATACACCACCATATGTGGATCTTCTATCATCAATATTTCCTGTTCAATCATCCTAAGAATACTCAAATAACTAAATACTATCTTAGATGAAATACCTAATTCTAAATTCTATTTTTCAACTACTATATCTAAAATTATTTTCTTGCAATAAGATTTGATTCTCTTTGAGCACTATGAAATCCTACACATAAGGTAAAAACATTCACAATGTCGGGTCTTGATGCAGTTAAATAAAATAAACATCGTTTTAGCTTATGAAACTATTTTTGATCAACATTTGATCCTTCTAAATATTTTCTCAGCTTTGTTCCTACTAAAATGGGTGTGGATACTGGTTTTTAATTTTCCATTCCAAAACTCTTGAGAAGTAATTTTTCATAATTTCAATGGGATTGGGCAATGTATTCATTATTTTTATGAATTAGTTACCTAGGAAAGTATTTCATTTTCCCCCTACATGGACATTTGAAATAAATTATTAATTTCTTCAAAAAATCTTTCATAGCCACCTTCATCATTCCCAATTAAAATAATATCATCAACATAAAAAATTAAAATGGTGGAATACTCTTGATTTTTTCTAATATAATGATTTCTATCCACTCATTCTTTGTTAAAATTCATCCTTCATAAGGATGTATCCAATTTGTAATTTTGTACCCATTAAGCTTGTTTTAAGCCGTACAATGCCTTTTTCAATCTACAAACTTAACCTTTGTCTTTTCCAATAACAAATCCAAATGTTTGTTCAACATAAACCACTTATTAAAGATCACCATTTCGGAATGTAGATTTATCATCCATTTGAAGGATCTTGTAGCCTTGTCGTGAGTCAATATAAAAACGATTCTTATTGTTCATGTATTTCCACTAGAACAATGGGTGCATCAAAATAAATACCCTAAATCCGTAAATGAACTTTAAAAACCCACATTTATTTGTTTTTTATAACTTCACTATTTTCATTCAGTTTGTTCTATGACACCCATTCTGTGCCACTGATGTTTTTTCAGGCTTCAGAATGAGTTTCCATGTATTATTATTTTCATTCTGATCTAATGGATCATTCATGTATTGAACACATTTCTGATGTTCAAAATATTATTTCACATCATTCGATTACACTTTTGAATACAACTAAGTATATGTGATGGAATAGGTTTTTCTTCTTGGATGAACCCTCTAATGTTGATGGCCAATAATATTTTTTTCTTCCACATGACTCCTCAACCTTGGATAAGATTAGCGATTGTATTCCTCACCAATGAAATAGTTTAGATTTATTCTTTACCATTATTATGATTACATTCATTTGTATCTTTATCAGAATCATATTATTCTACTTTCTCAACACCATTGTCTGCCTGAACATGTTTCTCTTTATCATATACATAAATAAATTTTACATCAACTGAACCAACAATTCTTTTTGTTTGTTTATTGAATAATTTTCACCCTCTTCACTCAAAAAGAATATCGATGAAATATTTCATGCTCACCTCTATTTTCAAACATACCATAGTATCCATATTTCCTCTTTATAATACAAGGAGTCCTGAAAAATCTAAAGTGTTTCAAAATGGATGTTTTCCCATAAAAAATGCATAGGGAGTCATAACTAATTGAGGCCTTTATAGAAAACTGTTCTAAATATAAAAATTATTACTCTTCACTTTCCTCCAAAAGTAATGTTAAATTTCATGCTCTAATAACATGGCTCTTCTCATTTCCATAAGGCTTCTATTCATTCTTTCAACAAACACATTTTTTAGTGGAGTGTATGGAGAGAAATACTAATGCCAAAATCCATGCTTCTCAAGAGTGTCTTCATACTCTTCACTTCTCTATTCACAACCATTATCATTTCTCAACTTCTTCACAGAATACTCACATTCTTTCATATCTTTTCTTCTGAAACTTTTAAACAATTTCAACTTGTATAATTAGTGTTTTATATAAATAACACAATTAATGCGAGTAAAATCATTAATGAATGTAATGATGTACTTATATCATTGTGTTGATTGTATAATCATTTCCCAGACATATTGTAATGGATATACTCTAGGTGTTGTTTTGAACAAATATCAACTTTATTATGCACATCATTTTTAATTTTTTCCATTCAAGCTGATAGTGGAACATCAATCTATTCTCCTTGGAAAATCATGAATGCCTCGAACACTATCTCTTTTAGAAAACTTTTCAATGTTTCTATGACACATATTTCCTAGCCTTTTATTCCATAACTGAATCTCTTCCAACATTCTCATGTAAAAAGAGTTTTGGGAATCACCAACATGAAACAAATTTTAATTCGTATGTTGGACTCTTGTAAAAATATTTCCATCTTCTTCACTATATACAAAAAATCCATATTTCATGATGATAATCTTGTTTCCCTCATCACACAATTGGGAGACACATATCAAGGTGTGTTTCAACCCATCAACATATAATGTTTTCATATATTTCATCATTTATTTTCCAATAATGGATGACCCAACACATTTGATTTTAATCAACTCATAATTACCAAATGTCTATGTGTATTATTTATAATCTTTTACATCCTTCAACAATTTCATATCTCCATTCATGTGAGATAAACGACCACTATCATATATCTAGTGTAATTTTCATTTAATGGATATTAATTTAATTTAAAGAAATTGTGAATTTTATCCATTCTTTTAATTCTTACCCTTCAGATTTTGAGAATTGAGAATTGTTGCTGAGCTGGTAAAAAAACAAGTCATCCTTTTGAAAGGTGTCTTGGTTGTTCTCTCCTTTCACAAATAATATCTAAGGGTTTGAACCTATTTTCAATTTTCACTTCATTTTTTTCATATTTCATCAAAACAATATTTCATCTTTCATTCATTGAGGATTTTGAATCCCCAAAAAAAAATTCTTTAATAACCTATGGGATAATATTAATGTTGTTCCTAGAGCCAACGCATACTTGCGGTGTGCTCGAATCCCCCACAATACTAGAAATACCCATAGAAAAAATATTTTCCTCTAAAACCTCCATACTGATCATAATTACGAAAACATTTATCAACCATATTATTAACAAATTCAATTGGATTATTCTTTTTATTTTTATCATTGATAGGATCAGAAGTGTTTGAAACTTTTACAGATCCAGATAAAACCTTTTTGGAATCATTATGGTTTGTACCTTCTAAATTCTTTAAATCGAACACTTACATAAACTTCATAGAATTCAACTTTTCAAACACAATTTCATTCCACTTCACACCCTTTCAATGTATCTTATGGCGAACCTTCTAAATTTTTTCATTTTGAGAACATTCACCTACATCAGTGATTATGTATTTGAAACATAGTCTATTAATTTCATCTTCACAGAGTTTTTTCAGATAAGATCCAACTCTTCTTATTTTGCCTTCATATTTACTTCCAAATTCATGTTATGATTTATTTAATATTAAAAATAATTATTCATGTCCTAAATCTCTATAAAGAGACCTTCTTTCTCACCAAAAATAGTTCATGGTACTTTGAGCATTCATCTTGAAACATTTGTTCATGAATTCTTCTTGTTCATAGATAATCTTTGAACTATTCTTTCAAATGCTTTTCAAGGTGTGTTTCTTCTTCTTAAGAACTACTAATTTCGAATTCTTAATCATTCACTGTTATAATGAATATATTTTCATTACAATACTCAAGGTATTTTTTGGATTCATCATCACTCTCTTCTTTTTCATCATCGTTGGATAAGAATATTATACTTTTTTATTTGATGAATTTCTTTTCTTATCAGTTATCTCCCTTTTTCATCCATGATATTTCTTTCTTTCTTTAAAACCACTATCCTTATCTTTCATTATTCGAGGTAAATTTTCTACAAAGGGACCAACATATCTATATTCAAAACATTTCAAGGGATGTTTCCCTTTGAATTTACCTATAACTCTTTTCTCAATTTTTGAAAACCAGGATATGATTTCATTGAGATTTTTATATACCTTATTTTCATATTCAAAATCATCATCATCATCTTCAATAACAATATTTTATTCATTGTTTATAGACTTTAGAAATTTCACTATCAACCCTTGTTTTTTTCATATCATACTCTCTTCTCATTTCATAGGTGATAAAAGTGCAATTTAAATCACAAAGAGATAAGGATTCAGGATCTCTGTCTTGTATTAAAGAAACATTTCCATTATATTTATGAAGTATGATTCTCAAGATCTTTATAACAACTATAGATTCATTCAGTATTTCACTATGATATCTGATAAAACTCACAATTTAATTCATGCTATTAAATAATTCCCCAAAAGATTCATGGTCACCCATATTCTAATCTTCATACTTAAATCTCCATATTTTTAACATTTCCTTCTTCTCTTTTTTATTTCCTTCATATATGTTTTTCAATTTATACACGATACATTTAGCTATAGAAACACCATTCACTCTCACAAATAAACTATCAAAATGTATGATAACATAACATTTTTTTACATTCCTTTATTCTTATGAAACTTCATGTCAACAAGTGTAAGTGGAGTACTATTATTAGTGGGGTGAACCCAAGTTTTATAGGTTCAATAACTTCATAACTGATTGAAATATGATATTGAAATTTTTTATCTTTCTAGATAAGATTGGTCTTTCTATAAAAGAATATAATACTATTAATATTCATGTAGTTCACGTTATCCCTTACAAATAGTGAAGGGAACCTTGGCTCTAATACCAATTAAAAGTGCCTAGTTGGTGTAATTTGTCACTGACAGGTGGATGGGGTGAACCTATGATACACTTTTTATTTTATTATTATCTTCAATAGAAATGACCTTCATCTCATGTTAGACATTTCAATTCCCTATTGAAAAAAAACATGATAGACATAGATAGGAACAAAGTGTTTTACAAAGTTAACTATTCAATATGAAAAGCTACATCCTTTGTATGGTTTGGAAATGATCTAATACCATATGATCAGCTAATAAAACTATCATTGGATTATAACTAGTTGGATGTAACCTTTCAATAATGTAGCACTATGAATCAATCCCAATAGTTTGTGTGCACCCACATAGCACACCAAAGTAATATAATTTTTTTGTAACAAATAATGTGAACTGCACTTCTTTGCAATTCCATAATTGTATTCAAATTATAATACAATTCATCAATTCCGTACCAAAAAGAAAGTTAAGAACTAAATGAACATTGTTATGAAATACTATGTTTGATCTTTTCTATGTCTGATTACTTAAAATATGATTCTTTCAAAACAATACTCCAAGTCCGATTTTCTGAGAGAATATAATAGAGTTGAATCGTCACAACTTTAATTCTCGAATATGATTGTATTGCTGAATAGAAAATGAATGAATCAACACCACACAAAACTATTGACAATCTAAAGAGAATTTCTCTCTTCTTATCTCATAAACCTGAAGCTTCTCTCTATTAGTGAACAATGAAAAAAATCCAAAAAGTACAATGTACTAATTTTCCCTCAATAGGTGACCAAAAATAAGTTTTGGCGGGAATCCCAAAAAGTTTCCTTCTCACACAAATTCACCCACAATTGAATTTCACCTGAAATCTCAGTTCAATTATGACATCGTCAATGCATCTTGATTCATTTCAAAACTTCTACAATATTTGTATCTTCTTTTCAAAAATCCCATTTCAAATGCAAATACCATTAAAATTGAATGGAAATACATGGTCCCAATCATCTAAATCAGATTCTTTTATGTTGATTTCTTTAAAATAATGCTCAATAGAATACCAATTTAATGTGTTTGAAGAAATTCACTTATCCACTTAAGATACATTCACCCTTTTAAATTAATGGACCCCATCCCTTACAATTCATTCAAAAATATCCACATTATTTTATTTTTTCATGACACACTTCTGAAAATGCATCATCACATTCGAAAAAATTTCTTGAATCATGACATCCTACTTGAATTTTAATGCATTGAGGATTAACATTAGAATTGTTTGAGTTCATTTGGAATGCATTGCAATTTTCCATTAAACAATTATTATTTCTTTTAATCTCAACCCAAGAGTGATATGATCTGAATATAAATTATCTTGGTACGATCATCCTGAATATGATCATTTCTAGTTACGATCATACCAGTTACTATCACTGGATGCCATCTTTCTATTTATGATAATTCTGGATATAATCATTTCCGTTTAGAGTCATTTTGTGGTTATGATCATTATAGATACGATTACTGGGTAGGATCATAATTATATTAATACAATGATCTTCCCAGATACAATACAATGTTATATCAATATGAATTTTATACTATCTCAATCAACACGATTCCATTCCTTTTCTTCTACATGAAATTGTTTGTTTTAAAAAACAATTAATTTCCAATAGAATCACCTCTTCTATCGGAATCATATTTTCCATCGACATCACCGTTTTCCTTCATCATCTCTCTTTTCATCAGCACCTCATTTTCCATCGTCACCACCTTGAGTAGAAACTCCTTTCCATTGATACCACTTCGATTATTTTGAAAATCAATCGACCCCACCTCTTCAATCTAAAAATGATTGTTTTGAAAAACAATTAGTAAAACATCTTCAATAGGGACATGGTTGTATTGAAAGAAAATTGGAACCAAATATTAAATATTGATAAGATTTTATTGAAAAACAATCACCACCTCTATTTCAATATAGATACTATTATTTTAAAAAACAATCAACACCACTACTTTCTCTCATCCATCCAGATATGATATATCTGAATAAAATTATCTTCTGATTGTTTATAAAAGAAATCTAAATAGGATTCTTTTCATATTTTTCTAAAAAACAATATGAATACGATTCTTTTAAAAAAATAGTAAATAACTGTTTTTCAATACAAATTTATTTGATTTATTTTCATCAAAACAAACATTGACAACAAAAGGCAACTCTTCAAACCTTCATCACCTTTCTTATCCACTTGGTTCCACCAATAATAATATGTCAATGTATGAATAATTTTTTGGGAAAAGATATAGTACACCAACATTTTTTTGGTTGTTGTTACATAATAGAAAAACTATTTCCCAAAAAAATTTGAGTGACAAAGGTAAATATGAGAACTATTTAGTGTCATATCATGGACGCAAAATTTTGGAATAAGGGTTATGCATATTTCTAATATAAGGACCATGTATTTCAAGTGTTTGTTCATATGTTCATTAATATTCATCCCTATTTGAGGGTTTAAAGGTTTTGAAACAGATGGAATCTATTTCCTAGGTTCACTAGGCATTATATAATTATTGAATTAGTTGAAATTGTTCCTTAACATTGGGAAATGCCACATTTCCTTTCTATATATCATGACGTTGTCGATATCTTATTATTTAGGAAGTAAATTCTTGAACCATCACATGGGATAATTCAAAAGGAAATAGAATTAAAACTTGATTTATCATATTGTGAATATGATATCCAAAATTGTGAAACTATATAATAATTGTTGTAGAATCCAAAAACTAGATTAGAGATGATACTTTGTAGAAATAAAAAAAATAATTATAGAAAAATAGGAACCGAAAGAATTTATAATTATAAACTACCCACATCTATTGAATATGATTAATTTATTACAATTTGATGCTGAAATTTTATTTTTATAGAAAAATGTAATTCCCATGATATAATCAGGCGACATATTGTTTCCATTATAATGTAAAAATTACATAATGTACATGTTATCATTTATGATAATTATTAAAACCTTAAATAAAAAAAATAAAAAATTGTATTTGATAAAAAAATTAAATTTTTGGATTCAACATATCAATATTATTATTAAAATCAATACATGAGATTATATAGAAATTATTTATTGTTAGGAGTATAGTGAGAAATCATGATTTTACAAAACATTGTCTTTCGTGAATCTATAATGATTAAAGAATGACCTGATTTTCTTTTTTAAATATTTTCTAAGAAAATATATATTAATTACATAATATATTTAATGTAAAAATATAATTTTAATCATAGAAATATATTCTCAGCTTTTATGAAATCTAATTAATGTTCATTATTTTTTTGGTAAATTCTTATTTTTTAAAAATAAATTATTTTTTAAAAATTCAATTCTTTTCATTTTATGAATATATATTAAAATTTTATTATTTGAAATATATGAGATGAGAAATTTGAAATAAATTTCATATTTTAAATATTAAAAATTAGTATAAGGTAATATGTTCTTCTAATTATTTTTCATTATGAATAGTATTATAGGTAAAAAAAATTAAATTAGCATGGATTGAGTTAAAATGGGTTCAAAGTGTTAAAACTAAAATGATAAGGGTTAAAATGAAATAAAACCTTTATAAATCATTATTTATAACATATTTAAACCCTATTAATTATTATCTTTGAATATGTTTCATTGGCATCCATTTTTCTTCAGTAACACTTTAAAATATTTTAATCCTTTGAGAACATCCAAATGTGTCCTCTCCATCCTTAAAAAATGAAACAATATTTATTATTTTCCACACACTACATGAGCCATGTAGATCAACAAATAACTACCAAAATAACATTATTAAATCCTTCACCGTGATATGGTTTTACTTGATTGATACAAACACGAGCATTATAAAGCTTAAGTGGCTGCCAATAAAATTTGTCCAAAGAAAATGTAAAACTCTTAACCGATTGAGGTCTGTTTTGTTCTTCATATAATTTTAAATCCAATGACAAAAATGAAGATATAATTAATTAATTTTCTAACATAAACTTATATATTGTTATTTTTATGGTGAAAAAATTATTCCACTCTTTTAATATTAAATTGGAAAATGAAGCATCTTTTGTGTGTACTTGCAGACTAAAGACCTATTAAGCAATGTATCACTTTTTTCAATACTAACATTCATGGAAAGCTATTATTATTAATATATTTATTATATGTTATATTTATTACATAATTAACAATATATTAATATAATATGTTAATTTTTTAATTACCTTTCTAGCCATTAATAAATGATAATGTTGCTCATGATTGTGTTTAGACTACCACCTCAAGAAAACAATACAATTCATATTTCATGTATTCCATTAATGGATTATATATATATATATAGTCATTATATATTTTATTTCTACAATTTTCAGAATTTTTGAAGATAAAGAACCATGTGTAATATGTATGGACAAAAACTGATGAACCAAATATTTCATTAAAAGTGAAATATTTAACTCTAAAAAATAACACATTTTATAAGGAATTATTTAAAAATAAGCACTAAAATGTTATATAGATATCCAATATGATATTAAAAAAATTCATATTTTCTAGGTAAAAATATATAATAAATTTAATTTTATTATACATGTGGTTAATAGTAATTACGAGGAATGATATACATGTGCTAAAAGAATTCAGTTAAAATCTTATTTTATTTTAGGATTGATTGTGTATTGATTTAATTTTTCTAAATTATTCTATCCTAATATAATAAACAAAAAATATTGTATTATACACTATTTATGATTTATTTCATTTTGTTTATATTATATTTATTCTCATTTTGGATCAAGAATCATCAACTATGTTTATTTTAAGGGATATTAATTTATAAAAAATTTGTAGTCATGTTTTATTCACTACACTTTAACTAATTCTTCCACATTTCATTAAAATATATTCTTGACTGTTTAAAATAGTATAAAATGATTTATTAAATTTACTTTTATCCAAATCATACGTTCTATAATTTTTTTTAAATGAATCCTTAAGTCAGTTTATGAGCATAGTAAATTATAGAAAAAGTGTGAACAATATATTTTTTTAATATAAAAAAATAGTATAATTTTATTACCATCATGGATACTATTTTATTTGAATCATCATTTAAAAGTTTCAATGTTTAACTGAAAATAAAATAATTAATCATCATTTTGGATTAATTTCTAGAAAATATATTAGAATAAAGGGGTATAATTGTCTTAATTTAATGATTAGAATTTTTAAAAGTGATTCAGTAGACTATTATTTCATATAATTAAAAAAAGAAATTGAATTAGTTGTTTATAATATAATTTAAAAAGATGTTGTTTTACTACAAAATATTCATTTATGATATATCAATGTTCTTCTATAATCCTTTTCCAATAATGGATTATAAATTAATTTAAGAGCATTAAATTCTTTATGATCATTTTCACTATCAAACATCATTATGCATTGGAAATTAATTTTCAAAATTTATGTTCATATTTATACACTCAAGGATGAATTAAGAACCATATCTAGTAAATATATGATTTTATAACCCTATAAAATTTCTATATATAGTTTCAGTTTTAGGATTCATATTTCCTATGTAATTTTATTTCCTGGGGAAATATTAATGTTCCATATTCTCAATTCAATTGGATAATCAATTAATTAAAAAAAATTGATTGTATTTGTTTAATAATTGAATATGTGTGTAATTTATATGATGGAAGTGTGATGGGTGGTGATTAATTTAGATAATCCTTTGATGCGCAAGATGAAACAATTTTGAATGATGTACTTCATTAGGCTATAATATCAGGTCAATGTAGTTTGGAATTTGGTGTATATTTCTGTATATGAATATAACATTTTGTTTGAGAGTTCTTGATGAATGGAAAATCATGTTGGTTTCATTTTATTGATAGTCATATTCATTATATCATATTTTAGGGTCCATGAGAAAGAATATCCTAAATTATACATTTTAATTATTATGAATTCAGTTCCAATTATCTTGGCGATTACTATGTTGATACTATTCAATTATTTTAATTTGGAAATAGATCCAGCTGTATCATGGATGTATCTCTTAGAGGGGGATTGGGAAAATAAAGGATTCAATTTTTTTATGTTTCCTTAATGAAACAACTCTCATATCCACTAATATTAAATCAAAATAGTTGTCCGACTGACAAAAATGAAACAAAAAATTATATTCACTATGATTACCTTTCAAAATTAAAACGATAGTATTTGGAATGAACCAAATTCTATTGAGACCCTATGACCATCTAGTTTCAAAATAGAGATACTAAATGTATTATTTATCCTTGAATTCATGATACAAAATGTCTCCAGACTATAAATAAACTAGTTAAAAATCTTCCAAGGTATGTAATTTTATATCAATAAGACTAAATACTTCAACAATTATCATTCATTGGTGTATGAATTTCTTCTCCTCCACTACATATTCAACATGAATAAATATAGATATGATCTCTTCACTCTATTCCCATTTTCACATCCTCTTTTTCAACATCATCTTCTTTTATTTTTATTCACTTTATATTTTCTTTATTATCTTCTTCATCAATATCTTCTTACACTTCATATGAAACACAATCAAATTTTTATTCATATATATTGGGAACACATTATTTTGAATAATATTTTATGTATATAACGTAATTTAATTTTTTCAAATTCAAAATGAATCCTTCAAAATCCTTCAACCAACTGAAATAATGTCAATTGATTTTGAGAATTTGGACCCTGTATGATCAGATTGACATATTTGATGCTTCAAATATAAAATCACTAATTGAGTAATAGAGAAAATAATTAATCCTAAATGAAAAATCATTAATTCCATGCATAACTGAATAAACCATTGACATGACATTCACCATGGAAATGGTGGATAACATCTATCTATTTTTATTACCAAACTCCAAGATCAATGAAATAGTCACGTTTTAGTTGGCTATTTTTGAGTTTTACATTACCTATAGACCATAGACTCTATTACTATGTGTGTGAAATCATTCCCATTACTGTTATGGACTATATAACTGTATTTCATCTATGTATACCTTGAATCACAACCATGGGAATAGTGGGATTACCATTCTTTAATAGGTATTTTTTTGGAACACTACCTTCTGATCCATGACCATGTTTATCTTGGATTTTCCAAACAAACACATGGCATGATATCCACAATGACCAATTTGGGAAATTTGTTATCTTATGTTTCTTATAGGAACACCATTAATTCACCATTACATTTAACATTACTTCATAAATCCATTTTACAAACCATTTTGCCTTTATTTTACATCAAATATACAATGATGTATCCTACTCCAAGGTATTCTTACTCCACAACCATTTTAATGTTGGAAATTTCACATATTTACTCAACCAATACACCAATACATCTAGAGATACATCATCAATAAATGTTTCTACCAATTTGGGAAATTTTACTTTGGGACACCATCAAATTGAACTTTGTAAAGGACACCATGTTTCCTGGATTATCCCTTCAATATTTATCCTTGTTTAATATTTAAAATAATGGAGAAACATGACAAATAAATCTTGATATTTAAAAAAAATATTATTTGACATGTAATTTTCTTATTTAATAAAAAATTCGATTGATTAATGAGAATGAAATCCTATACAATCAATCATATAATATTCACCAATTTATTATGATAATTAAATAGGTAAAACATCTTAGTACTTATTGGGATCAACAAAAGTATAATTTGGATTGAATTTTGAAAAAGAAACCGAATTAATTATAATTTAGTAAAAAACAGAATGTAACGTTCGTCCAATAGATTTAGGACTACAACGTCGAACAAAATTTATGAAATAATAAAATAGACTAAATATTACCTTGTTTTCTCTAAGATAGTGATTTTTATTAATGTTATATAATATCATAAAGAACATAAACTAGAACAATATCACCACATCATCACATTTTCATACTAAAAAGGTCATTAAGTACATATAATAAACTGTTCAAAATATTAATTCATGTTTAAATCACACTAAAACCATTTCCATAACTCTCTCTAAAAAAATTATCCCAAAAGGTATCATGTACCAATGGATACACCCATGTATTGTATAACCCTTATTTGAAAAATAAAAATAAAATTATCATAAAGGAATGATTTATGTTGTAAATTTTTCTCCCCCAATGATAAATATTTTTGAATAATGTATGAGAGAAGGGATGACTATTAAAGTAGTAATCATATCAATATCGAGGCTGAACACCAAATATTATCCTTGGATTATGAAATATTTCATTCGATAAATTAATTTTAAACACATCGAGACAATTTTAGATTTTAGGAACAAATTATTATTTTATATAACTCTTATCCACTGTCTCATTGATGATGTGATATTTAATAACACTATTATTGGATCATGAATGATAAAATTCCTTATTTTAATGATTATTGGAAATTTATTATCACATTATAAATGTAATGAAATCATCACTTGAACATGTAAATAGTCTAATTGAGTAGTCATAAACTAAATTTTTCTTGTGGTGTGGGTGGAATCCATATATTCATCATTGATAGTGCTCAAGGTGATAAAATTATAATTTTTTGATTTCAAAAAAAATATATCCTATTAATAAAATAATGTTACACCATTTGTATCCATAATCTAATCAATAATTCTATCATAAACTTCATCTGGATATCCAAATAGATGAATCATTTCTTTCATGTCACAATTCAATATATTGTTTGATGTTCCCTTGATATATTAAAGAATTATCTTTCCATTCATCAAATTAGATAGCATGTGGTGAACATTGAGACCAATCAAAACGTATAACAAAATAAACAATATTACTTCTTAATGTAATTAATTATAATTGAATAACAATTAGTCACCAAAATTCTATTGGATCCCCATCCTTTCATTTTTAATCATTGAAAATTTTATTTCCTAATAAAATTTGAGTATAAACATGATTTAAATACTCTCTAGAAAACATAATAATCATTTCATTATGATTCATTTCTTGATTTATAAAAATAATATCTTTTAACATAGGGATTTTTACTACATTATATTTTATAATATCAACAAGAATATAAGTTACATAAACCTTTATTATTTTTTTAATAAATAAATTAACAATTAGTTAATTATTTCCAGAAATTAAAATATCATCTAGAAAGAATAAACATGACAATTACCACATTGTGATATTTAATGCAGATATTTATATCAATTGATCCTTCCCCGATTGTAAATTTCTTCATAAAGACTTGATACATAGAATACCGATCTCATGGGGATTTCAATGTCCTATTTAAAGTATTACATATCCTAAAAAATAATTTAATCTTCTAAAATAATGATGCCACAATATTTTTCAGTTTACACATCCTCTTCAAAATCACAATTGATTAAGAATGACATGAAATATATTTGAATAATATTTTATTTAATTAGTGATACAATGGAATAAAATAATCTTATAGTGTTAGGTTCGAAGAAGACTATAAAATACTGATCGATTTAACTCTTTAATCTTATAATGATCCATAATATAATAATTATGCTTTTATTTTCCCACAAAATTGACCCTTATAATTCATTTTGTTTTGGAAATACTAATGAGTTCTAGTTGTGATATTATATTTGATATTGGGTTCTTAATACCCAGTCTTAATCATTAATATTTTATCAATATCCTCATTAATTACATCAATCCACTACTGATGTTTCACATCTTCTTTTACATTAATTGGTTTAACTTGAGAGAATAATTTAATATGATAGCTTGTCCTCAAAGATTACAACATCTGAATAAATTTTACATTACTTCGAATGATATCTTGGCATTGCACTTTACTTTTGAGCCATGAATGATTTTAAAAATATAGTTATTCATCACATAAATTTGTATAATCATAATATTTAAATGGAACTTCTTATAATTTTTAACTAATTTCTTATACTTCACCTGGCTCTTTAAAAAAATGAATTCAATGATATCACTTCTTAAACATTATTCTTTATTCGAGTTAATGTTTTTTGTATGTGTCCTATCATATTCAAAATAAAAAAATCAATAATATTTCTTTTCCATATATTATGACAATGATATCCTCTCCTATTTCATGTATAATAAAGTTAGATACCATCAATACATCATATTTCAAATTTACTATGATTTTCATAAATAAGTTTAACAAAAAAGGTGCTTTCGAATACTCTTTTATATATAAATCGTGGATATTTCATATAATACATATATTATGATAACCTATAAAAATCTATCCATTAAATACAATGATATTGAATATAAATCTCTAATCAACATAATTGTTCCAAGAGACAATGATAAGTGGAAAGATCTAAAATAGTAGATCTACCCATCTCTGAATGACTAATTTTCTTTTATTTATTCGTATTTTTTAGGTGTGTAATATGCATTGAATTCATGAATTTAAAGATATTTTTCAGGATTTTCTTTGAATACCATTATGGTATACACAACACTATTATATATTCAAATATTATTTAAAGAGTCACAATGTTATTTCTAATAACATTTCAATTTTTAAAAAAAAATTAAGACCTATAATTAGTTGTTCATAAAAATAATAAATGTATTGTGAGTAAATCCATAAATAAAGGTAATAAGATACTTATACCAATTTGTTAATTTCTTCCTCATGGTCTTGTATATGTCAAGGTAAATTATCTCTATTGGTTACATAGATTGTATATCAACGTTATTGTGTGTACTATTCACAATATTCCCCCATTTTACATATAACACATCCATTTTCACTATATTTTAAATAAAAGAGACTCATAAAAATTTTATATAATAAAAATACAGTACAGGTTATTTTGACCACGATTAACAAGACTTTGATGAAAAAAATGATTTCTTCTTTCACAATCAAATTATATTGGATTCCAAAATCAGTAATATAAAAAATGTCATCTTTTTTGTTATCCTCATGTAATGATACATCATTAATTAAAAAAAATTCAAAACATTCCCACATTTCATAAAAAAAACATCATTTCTTCAATCATGTAACTAAAAAAAGTAATAAGATGGTATTTCTATCTTTTAACATAAAACATGATATTGGATTTTATTTTAAATTTTCTATTAAACTACATTAAAACACTTTTTATGTTGATTAAATCATCATTCTAAAATTTCATACTTCATAAATTATATTTTTGAACACATTTGAGAAGATTTAAATGTCATATAATATTTTATGAATGACCACTATCCACAATCCACAACCATTCTCATTTGAATGGTTTGTTTGAAACATAAAATAATAATGATTTCAATTTTACATTACCCTACTTATTATTTGAATTCTTATTAATAACTATATATCACATTTGAGTGTGTAGAATAAAAAGACACTATTTTACTAGATGAACAGGTTTCCCTTATCATTTAGAAACAACATTTAATGGTTGAAATTTAATTTTAATTTTTAATCTAGATTTTTTAGGTTGTATCTCAAATTGAATGAGGTGACCCACAACAATTGTTTTCAACAAATTAATATAACCTCATCATTTTATTGATTATTAAACCCAAACAACCATTCTATTTTCAAAAATACTAATTTTTCCTAGAAATAACCATAAAAATATCCATTAGAATTATGTGTTTAATGTTTTCAGGAAAATTTAAAATTTCATTTAAACATTATTTCAATCATTAATATTTTTTATGTTTAAAAAAAATTCATGATATCCTGATTCGTTATTTTTTTTATACATATTTTCTTCAAATATTATAGAAAACCCTATAGTGGTAGATATTTTATTCATGTTTGTGCGTTTGGAATTTCCTTATTTTGGAACATCAATTTATCTAGCCATGAATTTATACATTACGAATTTGTTATTCATCAATATTTTATCACAATATTTTCAGCATTCATTTAATCCTTATTGTATTATTTTTGTAAGAATCATTAAGTTTCACTACTTGTTTAAACGTATCAGATATATGAAATATAAATATTAAAATTTGTTCTATATTTATCCAAATATCAATATATTTTTATCATTATTTATTATAAATGATCAAAAATAATTTCTTCCACCTACTATGTATCATACAAAAATATGTTAAGAGTATTCTCATCATCAAGAATATTCTTTTAACTCTTGAACTTCATCAACCAACTTTTATTTTTCACCCACATAAAATTAATCATTTCATATGAATGGTTAATTTTCAGTATTCAAATTCTGCATATTTTTTTTCCAATTTATAGATAATTGAGAGACACTTCATGTGATACCATTTTTGTAATAATTCTATTCTAGTTTCTTCATTTTGTTGATCAAATTGACTAAAAAATTATATCATCATTTATTCATTATTATGTTTTTAAATAAGATGTATTTAATAAACAATTAATTGAATTTATATTTATTCTTATTAATCACTGATACCACTACTTTCACTGTAAGATCTGAAATTTAATTTCTTAATTTTTGAGAGAAAATTTGTCACTCGTCCAGAACAAACCCTTATTTCTTCAATCACTAGTGATTACTTTTTAGGAATCACCTTAGTGCGTCCACTTCATCAGCACTGACCCCATACAATTTTATTAGAGGATAATTTTATTAAAATTTCCAACTATTCAATACATATTTAATTATAGTGTATGATTTCGTTTAAACTATTACTTATCTTTTCCTTGATTTTTAGATATTGGGGACATCATCTTATCTGACTTGTGGTTAAAATAAAAATTTGAATCAGAATGGTAATATTTTTATTCAATAGAATCCTTTTTCATCCACTTTTCATAGTTTTTTTATATAATATAGATTTTTAGGCATTCATATTATTCTTGAAATCATTGTATTTATTAATTTAATAAGATATTAAAATGATGTGATAATTTTCAATAAAAATTCCATTTTATCATTTTCTTTGAACGTTTTGGATTTATAATTATACATATCTTATAAGCTATAGAAAATATTTTATATAATATCAGAATCATAAAAATTTTATTGAGAACCACTAATTTAAATCACAAATTCAATAACACTTATGAATAAAATATTATGAGTTTCATCATCATGAATCAATATATTATCATAATTTTGACTTCAAAACTATAATTTTCCACGATTCAATTTGTAATTTACTATATTGATATTTTTTTTTCATCCAAAATTTCTATAATCATCTTGAGTCCTTTAAATTTAAAGAAACACTAGAAAAGAGTAAAGAAAAAATTAAAATATATGGATGGCCATAATTGTACTAAATTCATCTTATATGCAACTATAATATAAAAAACATCATGATGAGGGAAAACCCAAAAGTTGTATTTTCCAATACAAAAAATCTGATAGATAAAATGTTATTAATTTTATTTATTTCCATATGATTTATATTCTCCCATAAATTTTAACATTCACCATGTTTTTCAAAAAATAATGATTTGATTTGGAAAAAATTAGAAATTCATTGAAAAACACATGAAACATAAAGAAACTACTACACATACATCAAAAATAAAACCACTAATGGGAGGAAATATAGATTTTACGCCACTAGAAATGTATACTCCACGAAAAATAAAGATAGAAAGATTAGGGGATCAATGATTTAATTTCATTGTATATTTTCATAATGGAATAACCCTCTTCACATGTTATAGTGTAACAATAATTTTGTCCAATTAATAGATGATGAGAATTGAATATTTACAAGTTTCACATCTCAAAATGTGAATTATAGAAATTGGAATGATATAGCATCCACTAAGACCGTACAAAAAACTTTTTTCACCATGTATGTACAATGGGCCAGATCTATACCTTAACTCTTATTAGAACATCTCTCTATACTATGATAGTTCCTTCCACACTAAAAAGGAAAATAATTTAATATCCAAAATATTGATGAATCCAGAGAATAAACATAATTTAATGATTTAGGGATTCTATTACACTATTTCATCCATCTAATGAAACTCAACTTTGAATTATTCACTCTATACAAATTGAAATAACACCACATTAATCATCTTCTATTAATTTTCATTCAGAAAAACTATACTTTTATTCTTATTCCTCTATATTTTGGAATTAAAATGAACTATAAAATACATTGTTATTACCTATATTGTTCACATATGTTGTGATACAATGTTTTCAATATATATGAAAATATTTTTAATTTCATCATATTAAAATTCAATCTTCCATCATCCTTAAAAAACTCAACTACCCCAGCAACATTTTGAGCATTTATATCTTGAATGATGGACTTGAAATAATTGATTGATAGGTAATGAAATCACTGATCAAGTTGGAGATCCAAAAATTCATTCAATAGGCCCGATCATCAAAACTAATCATAATGTAATCAAAAACCCAGAAATAGATTTCCCAACAACCTAGTTGAATAAATATGACCTTTTCCCAAGCAAAACACATAGAACCACAATGTAGTGTATCGTTAGTTCAAAATTATGTGAATTATATTATAAAAAGTTCATATATATTATGTTTCCGCAAATTTTGTTTTCCACTCTCCACCAATTATAGTTTCCAACACTCCATGTCCATAAAAACTACCTTCACACACCAGCACATACCTTATAGTCTTTCTCATTTTCCGTGGATAGGCTCACTTAACACCATGAATTATTCTATAAGCATATTTCTCATGGTTGTTTTTCATATCAATAATATAAGACCACCATGATGACCCCCCAAATTAATTTTCAATTAGATATTTCTCCCAAGAATCTTATTCCATAAAAATGACATCTATAATTGAATCATGAAGGTGTTTTACTACACGTTTTAGGTTTTTAAAGAATATAATTATTATTTATACCAATATCTCCATAAAAATACCAACAAAAAATTTTTCCTTATATTTTTCGCATAGGCACTCCTCTATTTATCTATGACATATAACATGGTTTCATCATTCCATTTTTCTACCCATCATGGTTAGATTATACTAAGACACAATCTAAATCACTTTTGTAATATGCGTTTCTTTACCTGGCATATCCATTACTTCTCTAGAATTATTTAACTTTTTTAAGACCTTGAATCATGATTGACCATTAATGATTTATTAAATGATATCATTTATCCCTATATCCTTGATTTTGACATAGTATGAAATTTATGAATTGAAAAAAATACCAACATAGTGAATCATACCCTCTAGTAATTTTTCAACATTACTAATCACAAAACAAATATCTTTGAATCTCTTTGGATAAAAAATTGAACTGAATATGTTTATTGAATTTTATTTTTATTTATTATCCACATTTCAATATGGATTATTCCCCATTTACTCATGATAGATTACATTGTATATAACATTATTAAGCATCTATCATCACTAAATATTTCATTTCCATTCAACATATTCTGAATAAAGATTCTTTGAATAATTTCATATATAAATTAATTTATCTTATTCCATGATTTTTTATATCCAATGTAATTTATTAATCATATATGTATTTATTCCTGAAATGTAACTAAACTGATCAATAATATGCTGTGTGGTACCTTATACATTGTACAATTGTAACAAAGTAATCATTAGTTATGGTTTACAAGTTTTTCAGTGTTACATTATCATACATGAGTTATATTCACTTCAAGAGATAAATATAAAGTTAAAAAGGAAGTTAAGGTATTGATTTATTTTAGTGGAAATAAAATTGATAAAATAATGAAAATCACAATAAGTGTGACTAAACTCATTGAAGAGATCATAAAATTCATTTTAAATAATACTATAAAGAAAAATCTAATGAAAGACATTAAAGATAAATTCATGTCAAAATTTGAAAAAATGAAATATATATACAATAAAATATAATTCTTTATGAATATATGTTGAAAATTTTATAAGAAGAAATAAAATATCAGTGGATGTTAAGGATCAATACATTAGCTGATATTTTCAGTACATCCATTCATGTAAAATTAGTTGTTGAATCTACAAGATAATTTGATTCAATTTTCAATAAAATTGTATGCACAATTTATATATTTGAATATATTTAGAATCAAATATGATACAAAACAATATTCTAGGTTTTAAAAATAAATAATATTTCTAAAACCGTCATTATATATGAATCAAAAAATATTGTCAGATCTATATAGAACGTAAGAAAACATTTAATTCCATATTCTTGTTTTTAATATAATTTTTATATTCATTAGTTATTATTGGATAATTGGTATTTCTAAATATAATACGTACACATACCGGTACACCTTGTACTTACCATAATGAGTTAATTAATAAATTAGTAGAAACATTGAATATGAAAATAATGAAATGCTAAAAAATGTGGGTATAAAAGAATATCTACAAGACTATACAATCAAAATAAATTTGAGAGCATGAAATAAGATTGTGGTATATAACGACCCATAGTTTACATACATGGTGAATAATTTAAAATTGAATCATGCTTATTACAACATATAACAAAACCATGAAAGGACCGTATAGGTAAAGTGTCTTTAGAAACTGGGAAACATAAATATCTGGTTCATAAAGCATCTACACTATCTCCCATTTACATCATCATATCTATAGTTCCTTTTCGGCATATCTTACATAATAACCTTCTTCCTGTCCTAGGGAAAGAAAACATACAAAAGGGTGAGCTCAAATGCTCAGTAAGGGTAAACAGAAGAAATATCAACCACATCATATTCATAAGAACGTAACATTTTTGAATTCTTAACCTTTAAAAGAGATCATAATTTAATAACATGGGATAAATCATAGTAGTGAAATGTAGTCCCAATAATAATACATAAAACATGAAACATTGTGTCATACACAAATAATAATAGAGAATCATTTCTTATTAGTCAAGACTCATTTCCAAGACTATCTCAGTGGACAAAGTCCATATCTGAACCGAGTTCACTCCTCATTTCAATCATGTTTCACTGAACCGGCTTAACCTGCCGTTCCAGCCATGTCAATCTCATGAGATATAAAATCTTTACCCAATGCATTGGAGGGAGATATAGGTCCAACCCATCTCATAATAATACCATTCTTATGTGTACCACAAAATCATAAACCATACCTCATAGCATAACCCATGTTATAAAAATGAGAATCTTAAACATCAGGGAATCATAAAACAATTCATATAAGATAAAGTAAATCATAAAAATATTTCCATCACAACATAATCATATTAATGTAATAATAGGGATATAAACAGAACCCTATATTATCTTTGATGGAAAATAATTTTGATAAAACACTTGAACTCCATTCTTGAGGAAAATAACCTTTCTATTTCAAAAACATTTTTCCATTATTAACATGTCGTAAAATTTTAATCTAAAAGAAGTTGATTAAAAATAAACTTGAAAAATTAAAAAGGAAGATTCTGGGAAATAATGTTTTAAAAATCAATTCATGTCGAATAAGTTAAAAAAACATTCTTCTCGTACTTTTGGCGGAAAAGTCAAAAAGTACCTCATACGAAAAATGACATAAGATTCCTTTCATATATTTTACTAAAAACTCACCGAAGGGTAAAATTGGATTTAAACAATTGTAGGTGGATGGAAATAATATTACATATTGAGGAAACATGGATGTGGATGATAAAATACAACCCAGTAAATACAAAATTATAAACAATCTCAGATAAAAATGAAATTGTGATATTCTCCCTTACCTTAGTTCAGATATTCTTTGTACGTGTCCGAACCTACTATATAATGATTTAAATAATGTAATTGACTTATTAAAGAATCATATTCATTGTTATGATATCATATATGGTCATATTCTTAGCTTCTTATTAGTAATATTTCATTACTACTTTTTATTCGGGTGTTTATTACTTTTTGTTCTTATGCGTGTTTTGTCGAATAAAGTCTTATTCCTCTTTATAGGATATTGATAACTCATTTACAGAATGGTATTAGTGTAATATATATCATACTAATTCATTCAATTCATTTATATAATCATTATTCAATGAAGATCATATAGAACGAGTCACATCACATTGTGGAGACGGTAGGCCGTACGTACGCACGAGCGATGATATCGTTCCCATGATCGTGGAATTTTATTGAAGTGTATGTATACTATTTCAGAATAAATATCAATTTAAAATAATAATATATAGTTATTCTTTACACCATTATACCCATCCTAGTAAGGTGGTGGTGGAAAACAGATTACACCACGGCGTGGAGACGGTATTCCGTACATACGCACGCGCGGTGATTTTGTTTTCCATAGGATGGATAAGAGATGAAATAGGTTTGTTTCATATTTATAATAAAATATCTGTATATTAGGGACACTGATGTTATTACCTCATAATGAAACAACTAAAGAAGAGGGAGTAGAAGAAGAATAGAACTTGAAGAAAACGGTAGAAGGTATTACCTCTTTCTCGAAGTGCCTCATTTAAACGTTCTCTTAAGGAACTAGAGTTGGTCTTTTGATATTAACAGTACCTATAGTAGGTTTATAAGGAAGTGGGGTGTGAAATGGAGAGGGGTTGTCCGAGCTTGAAGGCAGAAATTGGTGTGAGGAAGAGAAGGAGGAGGTGCCCTTTTATAAGGGAGGAGAGGGACACCTTTGGAAACTGTGGAAATATTATTTTATTATAAACTTATCATCAGTTTCAAAAGGTCAAAAAATCAGTAAAGATGAATATAAGATGACTCATGGTAGAAATAAAACCATCCAATCAGAATTGGAAATGTTTTGGAAAATATATTAATCATTATAATCATATTTATTTAAATCATTTATTAATGAGGTAAATACTTTATCATTATAGTGTCATAAATAATTTAATTTATTTGGTGTCTAAACATTATAAAAAAATATCATTATCTAGGAAATCTCTTTAGATTTCTATTGAATATTTATGGTCGAAAATATAATTTATATAACCACTTATAAAAATTAATTACTAAAAGATTTTTGTTAATGTCAATTTTGTCTTTACATTAAATTAATTAATCCATATTGTCATTGTCACTACCAAGTGGCTCAATGGGGTCCCAAAATCGTCCCAAGGGTGCCAATGGTCGGAAAATACTCATCCAATAATGTTAGTAGAAGTTTCAAGGTAATTTTGAATTATTATAATATTCTTTAAACCTTGAATTACCCTATTTACCTTTAACCGTAATAAATAAACAAAATTACCATAGTTACTATTAATAACAAAAAAAAAATAAAAGTAACCTATTATCATAATTTGGAACCACTTATACTAAATATGGAATCCATTTCTCAAAATTCAAAAAACAGAAGTTGCAGTAATTAATTTAAAATTAATCCCATTGTTAAGCTAATGGGGTTTAGAAGTTAAAACATTACCAAAGATTGAAATGTTTTTACCTATGAATTCAAATGTTAAATTAATGCTAATGACATACATTATAATAAATGGTAAAATTATATTCTATTTATACATTAAAAAAATTCAATATTATAATTTAACCATATAATGTATTGCGATGAAAAAAGTTGAATTTATTTAAAATATAGCATGTTTCTACTATTCATTAAAATATGAAAATTATCATAATAATATGAAAAATTTATCCAAAGTAAATTTTTATATCCAAATTCTAAAGATGAATTTTATTTTTAAAAATTGAACTAATAAACATGTCAAAAACCAGATTTAATGTAGGTGCGCCATCAAAAGGCGATAAAACTGCATTTTTTGAAAAATACTTTTTTTATCCAAAAAACTGATTTTTTTTTTCATACCTCATTATAGAAAATGTATAAGATGAATTAAAATGTTATAAAATTCAAAATTCAGTTAGTAATATTCATAACGGCTAATATTATAATATATCGTTGTTTAGTGAAACTCGGTATTGCGTACGACGCAAGCTATCGAGGAAGGCCGCAGTTGCTTGTAAAGAAAGCCATGCAAGTGTTGTGTGTAGTGAATGATTTCTTTGATGATTTATATAACAAAAAAATATTTCTCATAAACTCTCGATTGTTACATTCTACTCCCCTTAAAATGAATTTCACCCTAGAAATTCGTCACTTTGTAACAAACAGATGAGGATACCTCTCCCTCATCATATCCTCAAGTTCCCATGTAGCTTCTTCACATTGGTGGTTACTCCATAAAACATTCACCAAGTGAGTGGTCTTGTTCCGTTGGACTTTTTCTCTACGATCCAGAATATCTATTGGCTATTCTTCATAAGAAAGATCTTGTTCCAGTGGTACAACTTCTGAGCTGAGTACATGTGAAGGATCGGGTATGTACTTTCTCAGGAGAGATACATGGAACACATCGTGAACTTGAGAAAGATTCGGTGGAAGCTCCAATCAGTAAGCTACCTTCCCAACACAACCCAGTATTTCGAAAGGACCTATATATCTAGGGATCAAATTTCCCTTCTTTCCAAATCTGAGGACCCTCTTCCAAGGAGATATTCGTAAGAACACTTTATCAACCACTTCAAACTCAAAGTCTTTTCTTTGGTTGTCGGCATAAATTTTTTTTGGATCTAAGCTGCTCTTATGTGTTGTTGAATATATCTGACCTTTTCTGCCATTTCATCAAAAAGATCAGGTCTTAATAGCTTTCTTTCCCCAACTTCATCCTAGCAAGTTGGAGTCCTGCAATTCTTTCCATAGAGAGATAATAAGGAGCCATCTGAATACTGGAGTGAAAGCTATTATTTTAAGAAAATTCCACCAAAGGTAGGTGTTGATCCCAACTACCTTTGAAACCTATAGAGAAAGCTCTCAAAATTTCTTCTAGAGTTTCAATTTTTCTCTCAGACTGACCGTCTGTCTGAGGATGATAAGCAGTGCTGAAACTCAACTATGTATCTAGAGTATGATGAAGACTTCACCAAAACATTTAGGTAAATCTCGGATCCCGATCAGATATAATCGAATGTGGTACTCCATACAATCTTACCACTTCCATTACATATATCTTGGAAAGCTGATCTAGAGAGAAATCCTCTCTTATATCAATGATGTGTGTAGTCTTTGTACGATGATCAACTATGACCCAGATAGCATTATTTCTTTTGGATGTTTTAGGAAGTCCGGTGACAAATTACAATGTGATGTTTTCCCATTTCCATTCTGGTATGAGTAATGGTTGTAACATCCCCTTAGACTTCTATCTCTCAGCATTAACTTGCTGACAAACCAAGCATCGAGAGACATATTCAGCAACATCTCTTTTCATGCCATCCCACCAGAAGTACTCTTTTAGGTCCCTATATATCTTCGTGCTTCCAGGATGAATAGAGAATGAAGAACTATGAGCCTCATCCAGAAGCTCCTTCATTAATTCGGGGATGGGAGGAACACAAACCTGATTCCTGAACATTATTATCCCATCACAATCAAGGTTGAATTCAGGAACATTTCTCACCTTCTTTTGTAACTCGACATCTTCTTTCTGCGCCTCGTTAATCATTACATGTATAAATGGTTGAACATTCATTTGAGAAAGATACGATTTTTCACCTTTCATTATAATTCCAAGATTGATCCTTTGTAAATCCATAAATATTGGATCTTTTGTGACCCTCATCATGGATAAGCTAACATGGTCTTATTGACTTAATGCATTTTCCACCTTGTTTGCCTTCCCAGGGTGGTAATGAATTGAGCAGTCGTAATCCTTAATCAGCTCTAACCATCTTCTTTGGCACATATTCAGCTCCTTTTGTGTGAAAATATACTTTAAACTTTTATGATTAGTATAAATGTCACACCTTTCTCCATAAATATAATGCCTCCAAATCTTTAATGCAAATATTACCGCAGCTAACTCCAAATCATGAGTTGGGTAATTTTGCTTATGGATTTTCAACTATCGTGAGGCATAAGATATCACCATATTGTTTTTCATAAGAACACACCCCAATCCCTTCTTGGATGCATCACGGTAGATCAAAAACCATTCTCTACTACAAGGAAATGTGAGAACAGGTGAACTGGATAACCTTCATTTCATATCCTTGAAATTCTCTTCACATTCCTCTGTCCAAACAAACTTAACTCCTTTATGAGTCAAATTGGTGAGGGGATTAGATAGTCGTGAAAAATATTTCACAAAACCTTGATAATATCCAGCCAAACCAAGGAAACTTTAGATCTCGGTTACTGTTGTTGTTCTTGAACATCATTCGATAAACTCTGTTTTTGCTAGATCCACAGATATCCCCTATTTTGAGATTATGTGACCTAAAAATGAAACTTTTTGAAGCCAAAATTCACACTGGGTAAATTTTGTATAAGGATTCTCCTTTCTTAGGGTCTTTAATACAATTCTCAAGTGATCTTAATGTTCTTCCTTTCTCTTTGAATAGACAAGAATATCATCAATAAAGACTACCACAAACTGATCAAGAAAGTCTCTAAAGACTCTATTCATCAGATCCATGAAGATAGCTAGGGAATTAGTAAGACCAATTGGCATCACTGTATATTCATAGTGTCCGTACCTTGTACGGAAAGCTGTCTTTGGTATATCCTCCCTTTTGACCCTTAATTGATGATAACCTGAATGAAGATCAATCTTGGAAAAGTTTTGAGCTCCGTGTAGTTGGTAAAATAGGTCATCAATGCATGGGAGAGGATATTTGTTCTTGACAGTGATCTTGTTAAGTTCTCGATAATCAATGCTGAGTCTCATTCATCCATCTTTCGTCTTAACAAACAGAACAGGTTCTCCCCAAGGTAACAAACTAGGGTGTATGAATCCTTTATCAAGATTCTCTTGGAGTTGCTTCCTCAATTCCTACAACTCAATTAGGGTCATTCTATAAGGTGTCTTTGAAATAGGAAAAGCACCCGGTACGAGTTCTATTGAAAACTCAACTTCACTATATGGTGGAAGAGCCAGTAATTCCTCCGGAAAGACATCGTAAAACTCCCGTACAATGGGAATATTCTTAATTGTGAGTTTCTCTCCAACCATTTGAGATAAATAACCTTCATTCAATGGAATCAAGACCCATAAGATAGAATAAATTTCTACTGGAAGGTTATGCTCATCCTTGCATCGATAGACGAACATATATTGATCTAGAATATGAAATGTGACTTCCCTTCTTTGGAAATTATTATGAGCTCCATATAAATAAAGCCAATCCATGCCAAGAATCAATAAAATTCCACTATAGGAAGGATCAGAAGATTTGCAGGAAGCACTTTCCCACAAACATCAATTGAAGAAGAATTTTAAACTTTTCATGCGATTGTTGTGACATTAGGAGTTGTCACAGCCAACTCAACATCTAATTGTTGTGGTAATACGACAATACCCTTAGAAAATTCTTTATAAATAAAAGAGTGGGTGGATCCATAATCAAATAAAACATTTGCTACATTAGAGTTGATTTTATGTGTTCCTCTCACCACTTCTTGGTTGTACTCCACATCACCGAAAGTAATTGCATGTTACATTACTTTGTCTATGGCCTTACGAGTTTGTTGACATCGATCATCATCATCAACCCTTGGATTTGGTCATTGATTGGCATAATTCCCAATCTCCTTGCACATGAAACATTGAAGTGCAGTAGGTTCATTCTGTGTTTCCCTTCCTTTGTTTGCATCATTAGATATCTTCTTCCCATTATTTCGACATTCAATTTCCCGATGACCTTCTTTTCCACACTTATAAAATTTTCTTTTCCCCTTAAGAAAATTTCCTCTATGTTTCTTTCCACACTTTGAGCATAAGGGAAAAATCATCTTCTTTTTAGTGTGGTCTTTAGATTTTTCTTTGAATTCCATTTTCCTCTTCTTATCAAACCCATATGACTGATGGGTTACTCCAATATCCTTCTCAACTTTGAGAGCAAATCGAATGATTTCTTCATAGCTATTGAAGTCCCTTATTGCTAATGCCCTTCGAATACTTGTTTTTAAGCCACTAAAGAATTGATCGACCTTACTCTCAGGTTGTATAATAATACCAGAAGCATACCATGCATGTCTTGTAAAATTTTCTTCATAGGTACCAACAGATTCATCATCCTTTTTCTTTAGTTCAAGAAACTCCTTCTCCATCTATGTTCGAAGAATATGAGGGAAATACTTATTGAAAAACAATTTCTTGAACTCGTCCCATTCCATGGACTCAATTTCATCCCTTTACCTCATATTCTTAATAAGATTCCACCATTGATCAGCACCACCTTCCAAATGATACACTGCTATGATGAATTTATCATGTTCAGAACATTAAAGAACTTAAATTATCTTTTCAGTGGTACTGATCCATTATTCAGCCCTTAATGGATCAGAAGACCCGCTGAATGAAGGTGGAAGATGCCTCATGAAGGATTCAACATAATGTTTCTCCTTCCTTTGCTCATTTGGAAGTCATGCATGATTCATATCTTGAGAATGTTGTGTGAGCATGGATTCAAGATTTTGCATTCCAACAACCATAACATTTAGTTCCTCTGGGGGAAAATCATTTCATTTCCCGTCGCATTCCACATTAACACAGTATCTTAGGGTTCCATCCATTGACTAATACCAAGAAGAATAGTGTGAGCAACACTAATTATAATAGAAAAAACACACACTCAAGAACAAAATTTTACACCTAATGTGTTATCATTGGTTGTTCATGGCCATTTCTAAAACACTAAGATTGTGTTCTATGCTTAGACATATCCTTAGGTTTCCTAATAAGGATTTCATATCCTAGTTTCCAAAGGTTGACTATACCTTTCCTCTGATACCAACTATA
This sequence comes from Viscum album, assembly GCA_963277665.1. NCBI lineage: Eukaryota > Viridiplantae > Streptophyta > Magnoliopsida > Santalales > Viscaceae > Viscum > Viscum album. Next base: position 1,001,634,915 of record OY728119.1, on the reverse strand, counting down.
ACGACCCATACTTTACATACATGGTTAATACTACAAAATTGAAGCATAATTATTACAACATATATCAAAACCATGAAAGGACCGTATAGGTATAGTGTATTTAGAAACTGGGAAACATAAATAACTGGTTCATGAAGAATCTACATAGTCTCCCATTAATTTCATCCTATCTATAGTCCCTTTTTGGCATATCTTACTTAATAAACTTCTTCCTGACCTGGGGAAAGAAAACATACAAAAGGGTGAGCTCAAATGCTCAGTAAGGGTAAAAAAAGAAATATCAATCACAACATATTCATAATAACATAACTTTTTTGAAATCTTAACCTTCAAAAGAGATAATAATTTCATACCATGGGATAAATCATTGTAGTGAAATGTAATCCCAATAATCATAACATAAAACAGGAAACCCTGTTTCATACACACATTATCATAGTGAATCATTTCTTATTAGTGAAAACTCATTACCAAGACTATCTTAGTGGACAAAGTCCATTTCTGAACCGAGTTCACTCCTCATTTCAGTCCTATTTCACTGAACTGGTTTAACCTGCCATTCCAGCCATGTATATCTCATGAGATATAAAATCTTTACCCAATGCATTTGAGGGCAATATTGGTCCCACCCATCTCATAATTATACCATTCTTATGTGTGCCACAAAATCATAAACCATACATTATAGCATAACCCATGTAATAAAAATGGGAATCTTAAACATCCTGACATCATAAAAAAATTCATATAAGATAAAGGAATTCGTAAAAATATTTCCATCACAACATAATAATATCAATTTAAAAATAGGGATATAAACAGAACCCTATATTATCTTAGATGGACAATAATTTTGATAAAACACTTGAACTCCATTCTTGAGGAAAATATCTTTTCTACTTCAAAAACATTTTTCCTTTCTTAACGTGTCATACAATATTAATCTAAAAGAAGATGATTAAAAATAAACATGAAAACTTTTAAAGTTCGATTCATGGAAATAATGTTTTAAAAATCCATTCATGCCGTATAGGTTAAAAAAACATTCTTCTCGTACTTTTGTCGGAAAAGTCAAAAACTACCTCGTACGAAAAATGACAAAAGATTCCTTTCATATCTTTTACTAAAAACTCACAGAAGGGTAAAATTGGATTTAAAAAATTGTTGTTGGATGGAAATAATATTACATATTGGGGAAACATGGATGTGGATGATAAAATACACCCCAGAAAATATCAAAGTATAAACAGTCTTGGATAAAAATGAGATTGTGATATTTTCCCTTACCTTAGGATTGATATGCTTTGTACGTGTCCAAACCTCCTATATAATGATTTAAATAATGTAATTGACTTATTATAGAATCATATTCATTGTAATGTTATCATATATGGTCATATTCTTAGCTTCTTATTAGTAATATTTCATTACTACTTGTTATTCAGGTGTTTATTACTTTTTGTTCTTATGCGTGTTATGTCGAATAAATTATTATTACTCTTTATAAGATATATATACATCATTTAAATAATGGTATTATTGTAATATATATCACATTCATTCATTCAATTCATTTATATAATCATTATTCAATGAAGATCATATAGATCGATTCGCATCACATCGTGGAGACGGTAGGCCGTACGTACGCACGAGCGATGATATCATTCCCATGATGGTGAAATTTTATTTAAGTGTATGGATACTATTTCAGAATCAATATCACTTTACAATAATCATATATAGTTATTCTTTACACCATTATACCCATCCAAGTAAGGTGGTGGTGGAAAACAGATTACACCACGGCGTGGAGACTGTATTCCGTATGTACGCATGTGCGATGATTTTGTTTTCCGTAGGATGGATAAGAGGTGAAATAGGGTTGTTTCATATTTATAATAACATATAAGTATATTAGGGATACTGATTTTATTACCTCATAATGAAACAACTAAATAAGAGGGAGTAGAAGAAGAATGGAACTTGAAGAAAACGGTAGAAGGTATTACCTCTTTCTCGAAGTGCCTCCTTTAAACATTCTCTTAAGGCACTAGAGTTGGTCTTTTGATAAGACCAGTACCTCTAGTAGGTTTATAAGGAAGTGGGGAAGTGAAATTTTCAGGGGTTGGCCGATCTTGAATTCTCAAATTGGTGTGAGGAAGTGAGGGAGGAGGTGCCCTTTTATAAGGGAGGAGAGGGGAACCTTTGGAAAGTATGGAAATATTATTTTATTATAAACTTATCTTCGGTTTCAAAAGGTCCAAAAATCATTAAATATGAATATAAGATAAATCATGGTCGAAATAAAGTCATCTAATCAGAATTGGACATGTTTTGGAAAATAGTTTTATAATTATAATCATATTTATTTAAATCATTTATTAATGATGTAAATACTTCATCATTATTGTGTCATAAATAATTTAATTTATTTGGTGTCTAAAAATTATAAAACAAATATCATTATATAGGAAATATTTTTAGCTTTCTAATTAATATTTATAGTCAAAAATATAATTTATATAACCCCTTATATAAATTAATTACTAAAATATTTTTTTAATGTCTATTTTGTCTTTACATTAAATTAATTAATCTAAATTGTCATTATCACTACCAAGTGGCTCAATGGTGTCCCAAAATCGACCCAAGGATGCCCATGTATGGAAAATACTCATCCAATAAGGTTATGACAAGTGTCAAGGTAATTTTGAATTATTATAATATTCCTTTAACCTTGAATTACCCTATTTACCTTTAACCGTAGTGAATAAAAAAAATTACCATAGCTACTATTCATAATATCAAAAAAATAAACATAACCTATTAACATAATTTGGACCCAATAATTCCAAATATGGAATACATTTTTCAAAATTCAAAACACAGAAGTAGCAGTAGTTAATTTAAAATTAATCCCGTTGTTAAGAAAACAAGTTTTGAAAGATAAAAAATTGCCAATGATTGAAATGTTTTTACCTTTGAATTCAAATGTAAAATTGATGCTGATGACATACATTATATTAAATGGTAAAAATATATTATTTTTATACTTTAAAAACATTCAATATTATAATTTAACCATATAAAGTATTGCGATGAAAAAAGTTGTTTTTAATTAAAATATAGCGTGTTTTTACTATTCATTAAACTATGAAAATTATCAGAATAATATGACAAATCTATCCAAAGTAAATTTTTATATCCTTTTTCTAAATAAGAATTTTATTTTAACAAATTTAACTTATAAACTTTTCAAAAACTAGATTTAATGTGGGTGCTCCATCAAAAGGCGGTAAAACAACATTTTTTTGAAAAATACTTCTTTTATCCAAAAAACTGATTTTGTTTTCATGCCTCATTATAGAAAATTTATAAGATGAATTAAAATTTTATAAAATTCAAAATTCAGTTAATACTATTCATAACGACTAATATTATAATATATCGTTGTTTAGTGAAACTCGGTATTGCGTACGACGCAAGCTATCGAGGAAGGCCGCAGTTGCGTGTAAAGCAAGCCAAGCTAGTGTTGTGTGTAGGGAATGATTCCATTGATGATTTATATAACATAAAAACAAAAAATTTCTCATAAAAGTCTCGGGTGTTACATGGTAGGTGTGATATAAAAGTGGATTATGTATATAGGTACATGAAAAAAATCATTGGAGTATTCTCCTATAATTAATATTGAAAATAAGTTGAATATAATATTTAATAATATAAATCATTCATACTTAATATGAACTAAATGAAATTATGACTGAAAGACTTTGTATACATGATATTTGGTACTAATGACACATGATTACAGATAATAAAATACAGAATTATATGGACAATAATAAAGTGGAATTTGATACAATAATTAATTATATATTTATAATAATATATTATGTTCTTTATATTGAGATTTAAGGAAATGAGAAAATAGAAATATGTGGTATTTCTAGAAGAAATAAAGAATAAAATACTTAAGGTTAGTAAAATTTAAAATCAAATAAGTGGGGATGCTATTAAAAATATATTTTCAATTATAAATTGAGGTAATTTTGTAAGTTTAATTACATTATTTTAAAGAATAAGTTCAGACATGTTTTATATTTTTGACCCAATCAATTCTTAATAAAAGTTTTACAATGATGTGGATGACATATGCCATATAATTCTTGTTTAATTTTTCTATAAAAATTGTAATAAAATTACTAAAATGGTTTTGTTTAGAGACTTACCCAAGATAAATAGGGATATAGAATTATTTTTGGACATATTATTATAAGGGAATAAGGTGTAAATAATGTATTAGAGGGTGGGTGTGTAATCAAAAAGGATTTTGTAACTCATAAAATATGAAATATAAGGACACAAGAGGAAAAATTCTTCTAATATTGTTATTTATTTCATTATATTCACCATATCATACAACAGAATAAATAATTTTTTATTTTTTAGTAACAAATTAGAGGCTATTTAGATGGATAAAATTTTTAGATGAAATACTAAAAATGAAATTGGTGTCTAAATGAAGAAGGTGTGGTCCAATAAATGAATAGCAAACATGTAAAATTAATTAGAGTGATATCGTATAAAACATTTTGTAAAAGAACAATATAGAACAACATATACTCCAAAAAATGGTATGTTTGAATGAAATGATAATAAAATCATTGTCATTTAAATAACGATACATACTAATTTATTTGTTATTTATTATTTATTTTATTATAATCCATGGGATATTTTGTGCATAATTATAATTGGTTTTTAGATAGACATAATACATACCATTCTTCATATAGGATATTGTAATAAAAATTATAACATTTAAAAATATCATGGTATGTGGGAACCCCTATAATAATAAAATAATTAAAAACAATTTCTTCATGTATTATTAAGGAGAATATTTAGGGAACATTGGTGGAAATATTTACCCACATGTTATTATTAGTAAAAATATATATGGGGATCAGAGGAGAATTCATTAAATCTTATTGAAAATATTGATTATAAGAATATTATTTTCTGTCAAAATGTCTACAAAATATTAAATAAGGGTTATAATAAAAACCCAATCATTTCATATATAAAAAGAAGAACCTATAACTATTAATAATTATTTTGAAAAATAAGAATTGGATTCAACAAAGAGTATTTAAATTGATTAAATTGGAAGGAAATCCTAATGTGGTTTTGTTTCCAAACCCACGAATAAAGCTATATTTGGCCCAAAGTGGGTTTTTAGAAACAATATGAATGTGAAGGGATAAATCAAAGGAAAGAGGCAAGGCTGTATAACATGGGGTATTCAGAAAAAAATAAATAATTGAATGTGATGAAATATTTACACCATTGGAAATACATTAGAATATTTTAAAATTTTTATCATTGGAATATATTTTGGTGTACAATATCTGTCAAATATTTGAAAAATTTTATTACTAAATGGTTATCATGATAAAGAATCCAACATTAAATAACCTGAAAATTTCTTTCATATTAAATATTGAAGAATTCTATGAAATAATTATAATTTACTATGAAGATTAAATGTATTTTTAAGGTCTTGACATTCAACAATGTGTATATTCATGGGAAGCATGTAATTTTTAATAGTAAATGATAATAGTTATCTCTATGACAAGGATATATCCACATGGACTCTTATTGTAATTGTCCATATAGATGATGTTTTATTTTCATTTTATAAAGAGAATCATTGGGCAAAATTTAGATAAAGAAATTAAGGTATAGTTTTTGATGTCCAGTTTTTTTGAGATCAAATATTTTCTATGATTACTAATAATTCAATGGGATTATAATATTTTTATATACCAAAAAAATAATCAATCTAACATTAATAGAGGTTTATAGTATTTTAATGGATGAGGAATTATACATCTATATTTGCAGGCCCAAAAACTGACTATTGAAATATTTGGCATCTAATATCTAGAGATTTTAAAAGAATGATTATGTCTAATAATGTACATGATAAACAACACTGAGCTTAATGAAATGATGAAATATTAATTTTTTAATATGACTGTAATAACCTTGATGTTTAATTATAAGGTATGAATATGATTAACAAAATTATAACATATTAATAATGTTCATAGTCAATTGGAATTTTTTTAATAATTTTTAGGAAATAAGTTGTCCATTTTCCTTAATGTCCTTTTATTCACATTTATTTTTTCTCTTCATATATTTTTTATTGCATTTCTGAGAAAATATTATAATAAATTTATAAAAATATTATAAATTAAGTTTGATAAAAATTTCATGATTTTTGAAACAAGTTTTAGGATGTTATCTCAGATCTAATTGATGTGATTTTAATGAAAATATTTTTTATCTATTTAATCTTTATAAATAATATTTTTTATGGAAAATTTAATTTTAATTGAATATTTTTCAAATATTTTTTTAATGATTTAAAATGTTTCAACAGTACTATTATAAAATTATAAAACAAATTATTTTCATTGGAATCATTATTATGGTATATTTTTTATAAATAAAGTTTTTTACATTGAGTCATTTATGTCACGACCCATCTCGGTGGGGCCCGAGCCGCAACTCCCCAATCCCGCCTCTAATAGGCCAGGGGCTAGTGACTAGCACCGAGTAGGCATGCTACTAACATGGGAGGCATTACCTATAAACCTGTACACACGCACACAAATCTCCAAGGCCACAAAGATAAAAAGTAAAAACTACTAAACATGGAAAAAACATGCATACACTAAAAACCCAACCAACAGAGTATGACAAGGAAGTAAAGTACAGTAAAGTAAAACCATGGGACAAATGTACAATCCCACCAAAATAATGACTGCAAAAAATTCCAATCTGTAGAGAAAGGTACTGGGACTGCAACTGGTCACCGATTGAACACAGCTCGGCTTGTCTGATCTCATTGAACATCGTCCGGTCCTGGTCTTCCTAGAATCCTGTCAAAGGCTTTCTCTTCTGCACAAGACACGACATGTGCGGGAAAGGCCCGTGCAAGGGTGAGTATAACAATACATAGTAGGACACCCCGAAAACCACAAAGGAAAAACAAAAATGGAAAATACCACAAATAAAGGTACAGTCAGCTCTACACAGTATATGTCTACGGAACATATAACAAGAATATCCAGATATACTCATACACAAATGACCTTCGTGATACCACCACTAGGATCCAAATCGATGATTACACTAAGAATACCATCAGGAGAACACACTCCTAGGTCTGGAGAGAGAGACACACAATGTACTCAATCCGGGAGAACACACTCATCAAGTAACTTGGGAACACGATGCTCAGATGAGGACCTCAACCATGTAATGGGGTGATTCCGAAAACTCAGTCTGAGATAATCCGCTAAGCAGTAGATCGGAGCCCGGGTAAATTTGGTCACCTCGAGATCATGAAGTCTACCTAGGGTTCCAGGAATGAATAGAGGATCCAGCTCTAAGTCTCCCAAAGGCGATCACAACAAACTCTATTTAGGGAGTTCTGCTGAAGGGATCATACTCATACGCAATGCAAATGATACCATACCCTTCAGGGAAAAATACCAAGGGTACGAAACCAAAGAAGGCTAGTCCAAGTCACATAATACAAGTGGCTCAAGTCATGAAGAAAGGTTTAAACGCCGTGTAGTATGGTTACACGCCATGTTCCTTGAACCTGGGTACTTCACATGTAAATGGCTCATGTCCTTCGTTCATGCTGTGAAAAACCAAACTACACGGTGTGTAGAAAAGTACACGTCGTGTTCCTTGACCCCGGGTACTTCTCGTGTAACTAGCCCGTGTCATTCGGCTTTTCGGATAGAAAATAGCTACATGGTGTGTAGAAGAAATCATATGCCGTGTTCGAGTACCTGGGCTCGCTCCGTGTACGCTGGTCGTGTGCCCGTGCACGGCCTCTGCTCGTGTCCCTATTGCCTGCCCGTGTACCAGTACACAGGGTATCCCGTGTATCTGGCTGGGACTAGCTGGGGAGGGGGGTATACACGGTGTGTCCATGGCCGTGTACCCTGCCCGTGCCTATGTACTCTCAGAGTACATGCCAGGTAACCATACCGACGAACACACACCGTGTAGCCCATTCTACACACCGTGTAGTCAGGAAAATTCCAGAGTCGTTGTTTTCTTCCACGCGGCTCTGCTGATCCACTAGACATTGATTCAGCCGTCTCATCCTCATGAATCTGAATCTGTGGGTTTCGGGCCTCCGATCGGCTTCAAAATCTGATTCTGGTCACCCGTGAGGAAATCGTTCGAAGAACGATTTCTTGCAATCCACTTCGATCTGTACGTTACCCCCGCAGCCGCACCTCCGTAGGGTCGTACTGATTCCAGATCTTCAATTTAGGACCGTTGCATCGCACAATGGGTGTGTGACGATCCGTCGTTCATATCCCCGTGAAGAACGAGTAGAACGTGATGAAGAACTCAAGAATTTTGTGAAGAATAACATAATAAATCAAGAGGGATGAACCTCGATCGATATTCGTGTTGATCTTGGTTCGTCGCCATTAGAAGGTTGAACAAAAATCAAAACTATCTCAAGAATAAAATCCCAAGATTCCCACAAATATCCCATCCCGCAACAACGATCGATCTGTGGGGTAATTTTTTCGTGGATTAGTCCGGGTTCATCGTGGAAATCAAAAACGGGGATGAATAAAATCACAAAAACATCCTACCTGGATTTCGCGGGGTTCATTGTTGGAGATCTGGTTGTCAAATCGTCATCACCAGCGAAGCTCGTCAAGAACATCGTCGCCGCGTTGGGAGGCTTCAACCAGGACCTCCAGAGACGCCAAGGGTATTCAGGGTTTTGGGGTTTGTAACCCTGGATTCTAGCATAAGCCTCTATTTAAAGAGGATAATATATATTCGGTGTAGTAGATTTTAAAAAGATCTTGCTTCAGAAACAAGTTTTCATAAAATATTTTTATTAAATATTTTATTACTGTTGCGTCCAAAAACCATATTTCACCACCGACCTTCCCTGGCCGATGTTAGGCCTCACCTTTGGTAAAATTGTTGTTCTAAACACAATTGTGCCCTCATATTTCTGATCCGATAACCCATTCTGGAGTTATTCCACTTTTTTAGAAAAACCGCATTCGCTTGTAATTTAATCATTAAACTAAATTCAAACAGTTGTTCAGGGAATACTGGGCCTCGGAACTGCATGCCGTCTCAGAGCCTGGTCTCAAAATAATTCCCATATAACGTTAAAAATAATACATAGAAAAATCCAAGACATTACATCACACCCACCTTAGGGATTTTACCTCCCCGAAAATCCAAAACAAGGGCTACTAAAAAAGGTGTGGGTACTGCATGCGAATCTGAGCCTCCCGCTCCCACGTGCACTCCTGGAGATTCCCGCGCTGCCACCAGACACACACCAAGGGAATAGATCCTCCATGAAGGATCTTCTCCTGCCGATCCTCAATCTCTACTGGGTACTCAGCAAAGGTCGTTCCATCATCGATGTCCAGCTCGCCCCAGTCGATGACGTGCGATGGATCAAGCACATTCCTCTATAGCTGCGACATAGGGAAGACGTTGTGTACCCGGTCCATATGAGGAGGTAGAGCCAAGCGATACACCACCTCACCAACTGTAATTAGAATCTGAAAAGCTCCAACAAACCTCAGAGATAGCTTCCTGCCTCGGCCAAATCTCTGCAATCCCCGTCAAGGTGAGACCCGAAAGAACACATGGTCTCCTTCATCGAACTCCAAGGGACTCCATCTCTGGTCGGTATAAGACTTATGAAAACTTTGTGTAGTCTTCATCTGCTCTTGGATGACCTGCACCTTCTCTATAGTAGCTCTCACCATCTCTGGGCCCATGAGTGCTGACTCTCCGGGGTCAGTCCAGCAAAATGGTGACTTTCAAGGTCGCCCGTATCAGGCCTCGAATGGTGCCATACCAATAGTGGAATGATAATTGTTGTTATAAAAAAATTACAGCAGTGGTAGGTGATCCTCCCAGCTACGACCGAAGAAAAGTATGCATGCTCGTAGAATATCCTCCAGGACCTGGATGGTCCGCTCTGTCTGACCATCAGTCTGGGGATGAAACGCTGTGCTCAAGCGTAACTGAGTCCCAAAAGCTTCGCGCAATCCTTTCCACAACTGAGATGTGAAACGAGCATTATGATCTAAGATGATCGTGGATGGTAATTCATGATGTCGAACTATCTCATGCACGTAGAGGCATCCCAAGATCTCTACTGAACTCTGACCCCGTATGGATAGTATGTGGTCCAACGTAGTGAGTCGATCAACGATCACCGAGATGGTATCGTGCCCCCTAGACGTACGTGGTATACCTGTCAATAATTTCATGGATATTCCATCCCACTTCCACTCTGGCACCTCAAGGGGCTGAGCCTAACCTACTGGAACCTGTTTCTCAGCCTTTACTTATAGGCAAGTAAGGCACTAAGAAACAAACTCTGCCACACTCTTCTTCATTCTTGGCCACCAGAACTGATGTCAGAGGTCTTGATACATCATTGCCAAGCCTGGATGTACTGCCAATGGGGATGTATGAAACTCCCTCTGAACTTCCACCCGTAACGTCGTTGGTGCTACCGTGTGCCCTATGAAATGGACAACATGCTCCCCACCTACTGAATATCCATCAGCAGCATCACCTGTGGATATCTGAGCACGTAGAGTCTCATAGCTAGCATCCTCGTACTGTTCTTCTGTAACTCGCTGTAAGAGTTGAGGGGAACAACCATCGACTAAAGGAATTCTCCCTCATCTCCATCTATGAAGGACAACTGTAAAGAGGCCAACTTCCTTGTCGCCTCATCCAGCAACTGTGAACTAGATTTCTTACTAAGAGAATCTGCCACCACATTCCCCTTCCCCGGAGTATAAATGATCTCAAAATCGTAGTCCGAGAGAAACTCAAGCCATACCCTCTGTCTCAAATTCAGATCCTTCTGAAAAAATATATATCTGAGATTCTTGTGATTAGAGTAGACGGTAAACCTCTCACCCATCAGGTAGTGTCGTTACATCTTCAATGCGAAGACTACCACTACCAACTCAAGATCATGGGACTTGTAGTTCTACTCGTGTGGTCTCAACTGACGTGAGCCATAGGCAATCACCGCTTGCCTCAGCATCAGGACACAACCAAGCCCAGTTCCTGATGTGTCGCAGAACACTACGTACTCGACACCTTCCTCTGGTAATCTAAAGATCAGGGTGCTCATCCCACATTGTCTCAACTGTTGGAAATCCCTCTGGCATCATTCGGTCCACACAAAAGGCCGTCCCTTTCGGGTCAAAGCTGTCATGGGTGGTGTAATCCTGGAGAAATCATGGATGAATCTCCTATAGTAGCCCGCCATCCCAAGGAAACTCCACACCTACATCACGATCCAGGGTGGCTCCCATCCTAGCACTACCTCCACCTTTGCTGGGTCCACTGCTACACCATCTGCTGAGATAACGTGCCCTAGAAAGTGGACCTCCTGTGACCAGAACTAACACTTCGAGAGTTTCCTATACAACTGGTGCTCTCAGAGTGTGTCCAGAAACATCCTTAGGTGTCTCGCGTGCCCCTCATCAGACACAGAGTACACAAGGATATCATTGTTGAAGAACACTACAAACTGGTCTAGATAGGACTGAATGATCCGGTTCATGAGTCCCATGAATAATGTCGGGGCGTTCATCACACCGAAGGGCATCACTATGTACTAATAGTGATGGTAGTGACATATTAAATTCGTCTTCGGTATATCCTCCTCCCGTACTCACATTTGGTGATAGCCTGATCATAGATCAACCTTAGATAACCATCATGCCCCTCTCAACTAGTCGAAGAAGTCATAGATCCTTGGTAGTGGATACGGGTTTTTCACGATCACCTAATTTAAGCATCAGTAATCCACACACAGCCTCAAGATCCCGTCCACCTTCTTGGAAAACAACACTAGGGCTGCCTAGGGTGAAACACAGTGTCTCACAAAGCCCTTCTTCTACATGTCATACAACTGCATCCTCAGCTCGTGAAGCTCTACAAGAGACAACCGATAAGATGATGCTGATATCGGGGTCGTCCCGGGTTTTAACTCAATGCAGAAATCTATCTCCCAACGGGGAGGTAGCCTAGAGAAATCCTCCGGAAAGACGTCCTCGTAATCAACCTCCACTGCTGGAAAATGTAAAATCGTATCATCTATCGTACCAAGGGCCAGGCTGGACAACTGATGTGAAATCGGTTGTGCCCTCATATGTACAAGTCCATCATGTGCTTCCTGGGTCGCTCTTTCACCAACAAAAGAGAACCTCATCCCATCACCGCAGACACACCGCACCCTTCGCCTAAAACAATCAATCTGGGCATGAACTGTGGATAGCCAATCCATACCAAGAATGACATCGTAAGACCTCGACGCTACCACCAAGTGGTTACAACCGAATATCTCGCCTCCAAGGGTCAGGTCACACTGCCTGCAAAGGCGTGTGATCTCTAAATCTTCTCAAGTCGGTGTTTCTTAGCATAATGGTCGAGTCAATGGCTCAACTAGAATCTCAAGGTCTCGAAAAAGATAAGCAGCCAGAATGGAATGACTACCAACTATTTCTATCAATACAGTAGTGAATGTAGAAAAGATAGAGATGGTACCTCTAATCATTCCGGGAGTACCTGGGTCATAAGCCTCTACCGTCTGCAGCTGCCCCTGCCTCTGTCCACCAGCTCCCTGAGCCTGGGGTGGACCTCCTGGGGGTGGTGGTGGTAAAGGGTCGAAACGCCGACCACCTCCAGCTGCTCTCCCAGCTCCTATACCATGTCTGCCGCCTCAAGGATCTGCCAGATCCACATGTTGCCTCTACCTCGGTGGTCAGTCCACTGCTCCCGTGTCAGTAGTACGGCGGGTCGGACAATCTCGATTGAGGTGTCCCCTGCCGTCACATGAGTAACATCGCCTCTCTCGAGGCTAGCTGGATGTGCCATATGAACCCTGTACGGCTGATCCCCTGTCCTGGGATCTCCCCTGGAAATGTCTCCCACACCTGGGTCCCTAACGTTTGCTCCCTGCCGCTGAGGTCTCTCCTCCAACTCGCCCGCTACTGACAACTGTCAGCTGTCGCTGATCCTCCAGGAAACTCTCGACCACCAAAGCCTGCTCGAGCACCCTAGCATAGGTAGGAATTCTCATAGGAATGATGATAGCTCGGATATCTCTATGCAAGCCCTACTCAAAAGTCTGAGATCGGATGTACTGATCTCTGACCATATCCATCGAGTACCGCGAGAGGTCGGCAAACCTCGATGAGTAGTTATCCATTGACATGGTTCCCTGCTAGAGCTAAAGAAGCTCCTGTATACGTACTACTCTCAAGGTAACCAGTGAAAACTCCTCTCTAAAGAGATTCTCAAAGTCCGACCATGCAAGAGTCGCCTCGTCGTGAGTCTGGATGACCAAACTCCACCATCGCCCTGCCGAGCCCTGCAGAAGGCTCACTGCCAGGATCACCGTCTGGTATGCTTGTGTCCTGACCAAAAGGAAGATTCTGGCCACCGCATCAAGAAAGTCATCTACTGCCTAAGGGTCAGGCTCACCTCAAAACCTTAGGGGTCTCTGTCTCTGAAACTCGTGGAGTGCGCTCAGCCTGTGCTCCACCTCCCCTGGTACAGCAGGCGCTAAACACTACCCCACAGGTGGAGGAATAACTAGCACGCCACCTGGTGGTATAACTGGGGGATCTGGTCCCTATATCGAAGCTTCATCACTGAGGGGATCATCCTCATGATCGAGCTGCTGGATCCTAGCGGGTGCACGTCGTGGAGGCATCCCTTTTAAGAAACAAAATATATCACAGTCAGTGAGTATATCTGGAGAGCAGAATCAAGAAGGAAATGGAAACCACAACCCATTCCTGTATGATTCATGTACCATTATTTTCCCCCATGCAACTAGTGTTTTCATATTCAGAGTCCAAAAGAATGTTATTAGAGTCCTGGTGTATGGATACATCGGCCGCCACACCAACACTGGGGTCCCTGACCTGAGAGCTGAACTCGAAACACATAACACTGTTTCCCGAAATCTACTCACAGACTCTCGATCCTAAGGTAGAACCGACCACATTTGATACCACTCTGTCACGAACCATCCCAGTGGGGCCCGAGCCGCAACTCCCCAAGCCCGCCTCCAATAGGCCAGGGGTTGGTGACTAACACCAAGTCGGCATGATACTAACATGGGAGGCATTGCCTATAAACCTATACACATTCACACACATCTCTAAGGCCACAAATCTGAAAAGTAAAAACTACTAAAGATGGAAAAAACATGAATACACTAAAAACCCAACCAAAAGAGTATGACAGGGATGTAAAGTATAGTAAAGTAAAACCCTGGTCCAAAAGTACAAGCCCACCAAAAGAAAGACTGCAACAAAGTCCAACCTGTAGGGAAATGTACTGGGACTACAACATGTCGCTGAAAGAAGACACCTCGGCCTGTCTGATCTCACTGAACACCATCCGGTCCTGGACTGCCTAGAATCTTGTCAAAGGCTTGCTCGTCTGCACAAGACACGACACGTGCGGGAAAGGCCCATGTAGGGGTGAGTATAACAATACCCAGTATGACACCCCGAAAACCACATAGGAAATACAAAAAAGGAAAATACCACAAAGAAAGGTACAGTCAGATCTACATAGTATATGTCTATGGAACATATAACAAGAATATCCAGATATACTCATACACAAACGACCTTTGCGATACCGACACTAGGATCAAGCTCGAAGATTCCACTAAGTATAACATTGAGAGAACACACTCCTAGGTCTGGAGAGAGAGAGAGACACGAAGTACTCGTTTTGGGAGAACACACTCCTCAAGTACCTTGGGAACAAGATGCTCAGATGAGGATCACAACCATATCATGTGGTGATTCCCACAACTCAGTCTGAGCTAATCCGCTAAGAAGAGGATCAATTCCCGAGTAAAGTTGGTCACGTAGATACTAAGAAATATACCTAGGGTTCCAATAATGAATAGAGGATCCGACTCTATGAATCACAGAGGGGATCCCAACAACTCTATTCATGGAGTTCTGCTGAAGGGATCATACTCATGCGTAGGGGAAATGATACCAGAACCTTCAAGGAAAAATATTAAGGGTATGAACCCTAAGAAGGCTAGTCCAAGTCACAAAAGACAAGTGGATCAAATCATGAAGAAAATGTTACACAGTGTGTAGTATGGTTACACGCCGTGTTCCGTGACCCCGGGTACTGCCCGTGTAAATGGACCATGTACTTCGTTCAGGCCGTGCAAATCCAAACAACACAGCGCGTAGAAAAGTACACGTCGTGTTCCTTGACCCCTGATACTGCCCGTGTAACCGGCCCATGTCACTCAGCTTGTCGGATAGAAAACAACTACACAGAGTGTAGAAGAAATAACATGCCATGTTCGAGTACCTGGGCTCGCTCCGTGTATGCTGGCCATGTGCCCGTGCACGGCCTCTGCCCATGTCCGTGCCGCCTACCCGTGTAACAGTACACGGGGTATCCCGTGTATCTGGACGGGTCTGGTAGGGAAGGGGGGTATACACAGTGTGTCTAGGGCCGTGTACCCTGCCCGTTCCCGTGTAATCTCAGAGTACACGCCGAGTAACCCTACCGACGAACACACGCCATGTAGCCCATACTACATGACGTGTAGTCGGGAAAATTCTATAACCGCTATCTTCATCCGCGCACCTCGGCTGATCATCCAGACATTGATTCAGCCATCCATTTGCCACGAAACACAAGGTGGTGGGTCGCCTCATCATCGTGAAAACGAATCTGTGGGTTTCGGGCCTCCTATCGGCTCCGAAATCAGATTCTGTTCCCCCGTTCCGAAATCGTTCGAAGAACGATTTCATGAAATCCACTTCGATCCGGCCATCGCCACAGTAGCCGCACCTTCGTAGGGTCATACTGATACCAGATCTTCAATTTGGGACTGTTTCTTCACACAACGGGTGCACGAGGATCCGTCGTTCATATCCCCGTGAAGAACGCGTAGAACACGATGAAGAACGTGAGAATTTTGGGAAGAATAACACAATAAATTAAGAGGGACAAACCTCGATCGATTTTCATGTCGATCTTGGTTCATCACCATTAGAAGGTTCAACGAAAACCAAAACAATCTCAAGAATAAAATCCCACGATTCCCGAAAATATCCCATCCCGCAACAACGATCGATCCGTGGGCTAATCTGTTCGTGGATTAGTCTACGTTCTTTGTGGAAATCAAAAATGGGGATGATTAAAATTACAATAACATCCTACCTGAATTTCTTGGTGTTCGTTGATGAAGATCCGGTTGCCGAGTCGTCGTCTCCGTCGAATCTCGTCAAGAATACCGTTGCTGTGTTGGGAGGCTTCCTACAGGACCTCCCGAGCTGCCAAGGGTTTTCAGGGTTATGGGGATTCTAACCCTGGACCCTGGCATGAGCCTCTATTTAAAAAGGATAAAAGATATATAGTGCAACAGATTTCAAATAGATCTTGCTACAGAAACAGGTTTTCATAATGTATTTTTATTAAAAAATTTATTATTGTTGCATCCAAAAACCAGATTTCACCACCGACCTGCACCGGCCGATGTTAGGCCTCGCCTTAGGTAAAATCGCTGTTTTGAACACAACGGTGCCATTGGATTTTTGATCGGAGCACCCATTCGAGAGTTATTCCACTTTTTCAGGGAAACTGCACGAGCTCGTAATTTAATCATTAAATTAAATTAAAACATTCATTCCGGGCTCACTAGGCCTCGGAACTCCACACCATCTCAGAGCCAGGTCTCGAAATAATTCCTATATAAAATTAAAAAAAATACATGGAAAAATCCGGGACATTACAATTTATCTGAAAAAAGATTTTCCCAATGTTTTTTTTGAAATAATTTTTTTGCACCTACAAATTGATTCATGAATAATGGATTATAAATATAAAAATAACTAGTCCAAATTTGTAAAATAGTTTCATTTTATTTTTTATCTTTCTGAATATATTCAATTGAAATTTTTTATTACCACAGTAAATGAAAAACTGGTAATTTTGGGTTTAAAATAATATTACAGGGCCTTAAATTCATTAAAAAATTATTTCATAGGATAATCCTATTTAATTCATAATAATTGTGAATTATAATTAATTATAATTTTTATATCTTGATTTTATATTTTATTATATAATATTTATTAAAATCAAAAAAGTGAAAGTATGCATCTTTATTCATTTCAATATCTATAATAGTTTTTGAAATGGTTGAAAATAACTCTTGTTCAGTTGTAAATGGTTATTGGAAATAAGAATTATTTTTATAGAAAATTTTAATTAATTTTTAGTGATTAAATAATTAATGTAAATACATATGAAATTCTGAAATTTTTCTGGTTCCTACAGAGAAAATTAGATAAATGATTCGGAAAAATATAGTAGTAATGTTAAATGTATTTTATGCCACATGTACATTAATTAATTATTTAAAAATTTAAAATAGATTCTAATATATCATGTAGGATTAGTAATTTTCATAAATCCCGCCCAATTTTCATTTAGGACAAAATATCCAAATTATATATTAAATTATAACACTTAAATATAAAGATGTCATTACCACAACTTGAATTAATGTTAGTTAACATGGTGGTTAAACCAAATGTTATTGTTTAAAATTATATACAACCATATAAACCATCAATTATATATTTATAATAAAATAATATATTCCGTATCATTGAATCCATGTCATTTTGGAACAATTTGAAATGAGTTAGAAATAGGATATATTAAAATATATTGTGTATTTTCAAAAATAACATTAATGATATTTTATAATAAAAAATATTTTATTAACTAATTTTAAATAAACAAAAATACTATCATATACCAAGTGAATTGGATATGTATGAAAATTACAACAATGTTCAACTTATGGGTCACTTTTTGTTTTTAGGGTAACATTCTGGATCCCTAAATAGAAAAAACATTGATATAATTGTTATTTTTAAATGGGTTAACTGAGTGTTAAAACTAGCTATATGGGTGATAACATAACCAAAGCATGTATAATTTATATTATATGATATTATTTATACTCAAAATAATATCATAATTCTATATTATCAATTTGGATCTATTATATCTATGATAATAACATATATTAATTTAATACTTTATGTACTTGGGAGTGTACTCGTCCCTAAACATATTAATGGTCACCATTTTCCATCAATTATTAAAAACAATTTGAACCCCAAAGCATGAGAAATTCATTAATAGTTATATTAAAAATATCACTAGACTCATTTGAATATTTTTTTCTTATTAAAATACCATTCCCATGGTTTATAAAAAGAAATCAAAATGATTTTTTCTAAAGGAGAGGCAATCATCATTAACTACTCTGTCAAATTTCATTGTTCATATTCATCATCAAAATCTATTATACCCATAACAATATTAAATCAACTAAGTAATCAATATATTTATATGAAATTATTATTAAAATGGGACTACATTTTTCAATTTATTTTCCATCATATGGAATGGAAAAAAGCATTACTTGTTCGATTGTAAGACTTATGTCTCCACCTAGTGACGTAATTTGTTTTTTATCACTATAATAATTAAGTTGGAAAAAGTATTGAAGTAACGAATATATAAGATTTTTATTTCAAAACTATGAATCTATAATTAAAATAGTTTATATACCTTTTTAGATTATAATCCCTTGGAACACAATAGTATTCCTCAATTGTACGTGTTGATAACCACATCCACTAAGAGATGTAATATTCTTTACAATTTTACATTAAATGGATAGTGTTTAATATATAGTTATTGAATATATATATATATATATAATATTTTTCATAATAATTATACAATAAATATTAATTATTATTTACCTTTAATTTGTTCTATCCTTCAAAATGTTAAAATAACATTTATGTGTACATACGACATGTTGTGTCTATTAAAAACATAAAACTATTTTCTATCAATATAACCCATTGGTTAATAAATATACACATATAAGAAATATATATTATATTAATATTTTTATTTTGGTTGAGGATATTATGTAACCATGAAAAAAATGAAAATTACATAAACTAACTCACAAAAACATACGTGATAAACATGACTGTTTACACACGAAACATTGATTTTTATAAGAGATTATCAATAATTTGTGGTTCATATGTTATATAATTATCATATATGATAACATATGACTCATAATTACTCTATAAGTGAATTATAATAAATTTAAAATAATTATATATTAGTATAAAGACACATACAATGCAATTCTAACCCGAGGTAATAGTTTCTCCTTTCAAAATTATGCCTGTGAGACATATACCATAGTACACAAATATTTATTTTAGGTTTAATATATTAATACTATTTCAGAATATATATATTTATTCTTATTATATTTTTACTATTAAATGATTCATTTTATGTAATTTCAATCATGGAGGGTTATGAATCAAATTTTCTAATTTCTGAAAGTATTAATTTCATAATATCATCATTATTTAGTATTGTTTATGTTTATATATAATTTATTGGAATTAATGATATTTATGTCCTAAGATAAATATTTCATACTTATGATATGATTATTTATTTAAATTCCTTTTTTCCTTTCATCTTAATCTCTTATGTACTCATGAATCTGAAACATTTTTAATGGAAAACTAACCATGTAATTTATTCAGTAGTAAATAATTTTCTTGCATGCCATATATTATTTAAAATATATTTAGGAATATTTTTAATGTAAATTTTTTTTATAAAATTAATATTTAACAATTTATGTCTTTTCGTAAAAAAAAATTAAATGTCGAAAGCATGTAATTTTCTAAATGAGGCACCATTTATGGAAAATCTAATGAAAATCACTTTTAACATGTTCTGCACGGATGTCCTTTTCAGTTATGATAAAAAATCCTAATGTTGAGGATTAAATTACATGTTTAATGAATATTTTAAATAAAATATTTTCATTATTAATTATTTTCTGATTTTTAAAATTGATTTCAAATACGAAAATGGTATTTTTTTTCATGAAATATTATAGTTATATTTCTAATGTATTTTAATCTATGTAAACATTCATTGGTGAACATGATTCTTTACTAGAGATATAATGTTTTTATATGATTCACTATAATAATCTATGTGGATTGTGATTATGAAATTATTATTATCTTTGGAAAATATTAAAATTTCATATGATAGTTTTTCGAAAGTAATAATTACATTGATTATGTTTCACCTATTAACATGATGGATACACTAGAATAAATAACATATAGAGCCCAACATACCCACTCATCGCATCAGTATGTCTCATAAGACAAACTATTTTGTGTATTAGGAAAATGAATTAAATGTTTATAAATTTGTTCTAGGATTAAGTCCTTGACTCTGTGACTATGATGTCCCAAATTATTCATTCACTTTTTTTGAAAATTGATCTTCATATCAATGTGATGTTTTATCATCATCAACATTATAATTTTTATTGTAGGCAAGGGGAGCTACAAGGACTAAAAAAACCAAGACTAATGGAGGTTAAAAGTAATGTAGACCAAGGGCCTCAGACCAAATCAAGTTCCCCCCTCAGGATTAAGTAAGGAAGCATTGGAAAGTGAACTATACTAGGTACTTGGGGTGCCAAGGGAGGCCATGTAGTCCGCCACATTGTTCCCCTCCCACCAGGTGTGGGTGACCAAAATGGATTTTCTCAGAAGGGCATGCGTTGCCTTATTATGTCATATGCTGACATAGGGACCACACCATTACCAATAAATTCATCATTGATAATCATAGAATCTGTCTCCACCTGTGAAATCTGAATGATCCATTGCCTATAGATGGACATACCTAAGGGAACAAATCTGGCCTCTTCCCATACAGAACTACCAATCCTGAAGTGATATGTGAATGCAAGAACAACACTCCCCTGTATCACCAACCACCCAACCTATGTGCATCTCACACAGGACACAAGACCTATCTGTGTTGATCTTCAATCCATCCTCATGTGGATTCCACCGAATCCATCACCCCCTGGAAGAGATGTGAAGAACTGCCACAGGAACACAAAATAAGTGAAACGAAGGTTACTTCTTCTAGTTACCAGAATGGAAAATAAGATCAACCAAAATGCACCGAGCTCCTACCAATATGGAATTTCTAGTGTAAGAAAACCCCTCAAGAAATTATCAGTTTATATCTTTCCATAATTTTCAAGAGACCACATTGAAAATTAAAGAGCAAGCCACTTTTTCCTCCTATGAACCCTTGCCCCCCTGAATCCATTTCTCCATGAACAAGTCCATGCTGGCTGCTTGGGGTGAGTAACCTATAAAAACTGCAAATTTACTCCAAAACATGTGATACAAATCCCATTATAAGAAAATATGACTCATGATATCCTCACTTTTTTCCGTACAACAATTGAAACATGATGCCACGTAAATGTAGAGGCATTTTACGTTAATACCAGAATGAAAAGCATTTTTCTGATTTCTATATGTATAAATGTTGTGTTTAATAAGAATATTTGGCCACCTAATGATTTCATTTCATCTATTATATTTACCATGATTTTTGATCATCCTTCTATAGTCTTTTGAGTTAAATTTCCTTGAGATCGACTGAGTGAAAACACACTTGTCCAGCTCCAAGGTAATGAGAATGGAGTCAAACAAATCTGGATGAGACACATTCATAATTTATATAAATATTGATGGATGTTGGATCAATTCCATGATAGACATCATGATAGATAGACACCCTGGGTAGGTGAGCTTGATGACTGACCAGTTACGAGACTAGAAGAGGATGTTTCCTTCACCAATCATCCATTGCGATTGTGGAAGGATGTTCGAGATGATTCTATAAAAATAGGACCATAACGTCGACCCATTGGATGATAGAGATGTTTAACCAAGGAATTACTTAATAAAAATAATATTTCCCCACAATATATGCTCCTCCATAATTTCCCATTCATGCCACTCATGCATTAATTAAATTGTGACAGCCAAACTTTTATCATTGATCCCAGCCTCACAAATGGACCTCGCCAACTTCCTCCATGAAACCCAATGTTTCTTCCCATCATATTTTTTGTCCCATATAAAATGAGTGATGATCCTATTAATGGACCTTATTACACCCTTAGACACTCTAGAGGATACATGATAATGTCCTCAGATCCCTCATAAAATGCTATGGACAAGAGAGATGCAGTC
Source organism: Viscum album (assembly GCA_963277665.1). Lineage (NCBI taxonomy): Eukaryota > Viridiplantae > Streptophyta > Magnoliopsida > Santalales > Viscaceae > Viscum > Viscum album. Next base: position 1,001,612,563 of record OY728119.1, on the reverse strand, counting down.
AACAAAGGATAGAAGTGATTTTTCCAATTAATAATTCATACCATAATCTTGTTCACCACTTTTTTAGATGCCCTGGATATAGAGTCCTCCTAGAGAGAGGGGAACCGAGATACTCCATGGGAATGTCTCCACACTACATGTTCAAACTGATTCCCATATGACACACCCTGCTTTCTTTGCATGAATCAGAATTATAAAAGTTTCACATCTCCCTAATGATGATCATTCCACTCCAATGACAAAATTACTCTATGATTTTATTAATTACATAGACTAATCGCTTTCCTACATTCATGAAAGTAATTGGGTCATCATAAAATATCAAGTGCGATGTGGAAATAAGCCTAAAATGCCTTTGAAAAATAAGAATTACCCCATTATAAATACCCATTTTAATCATCCTATTGAGTGTATATTTCATGTAAATAATGATTATTGGGGAAAATGGGTCACATTTATGTAGTAATCAGATATCCTTAAATACTACAATAGTACGCACCATGAAAGATTCAACTTGTCATGATGAGCTTAAACATCTAAAAATGAGGTCAGATGCCCAAGAAAAAAATCCATCATTGTAAGAACCTTGTAGATAAAACCCCAATAAATCATATATCATGCCTTGCTCATTTCTAGCATAATGAACATGTTGAATCATTGAAATTTTAAATTATGTTATCTCAGAATTTAATACACCATATCCATAGCACCATGAATTGAACACTCCTTCACAAACCCTAGTTTCTCCATGGAAATCTGTTGAGGAAGGAGTCTGGGCAGGTGCTCATTGATAAAAATCATAATGATTTTTTAAATAATTTTGCACATTATAATTGGAAAATTATCTTTGATGGAACAATAATCATTTATCATTGTAAGAAGTACAAGAGTTGTAACCAATGCTATCTGAGTAAGGCCTCCCCCATAAAAGAAATTCTTGATGGCATGCATTATATCACTCCTCACAACCACTGTGGAGCCCCTATAGAATGAACCAAAGAAACCCACATGGTCTGATGCACTCTTAGGGTCTAGGATAAACATGGCCTCATGAATCACCTCCTCCACAGGGATACCTTCATGTAGATCATTATCCTAGACAGGAAAAAGTCTTCGAATTCTATCCCATAATGAGGCTTCCCCGAAAGGGTACCCATGAACCAAGGACGTAGATGGACCAGATTGATGATCCTTAAAATGTGAGAGATACAAACCCCCTTCCACCTCTCTTTCATATGTGATACTTTCATTTTCAAGATCCATGATTGGTTTGATAACACACCTCCTCTCCCAAATGCATTCATGAAAAAATGAGGTGTTCTTGTCCCCATCCTTGTGTCATTTGATCCGTGAGAATTGCCTTGCCATTCATTCCATCATGGGATCCATAACATCAAGGTTGTTCCTTTTCTCAAAAAGAGCTCCAATGAAAATGACGTCTATGATTTCATCAAGGATTACCATGATCAATTCAAATTCAAGTTTCAGCGCGTCCGACTCCTAATCCAAGGGAATGAAGGACCAAGCCTAGGTATGAAGTTCCTTCTAGAGGCACCATAGATTGGAATGGATAGCCAGCCTAGAGTTCCTTTGATATGGATCAGCTAAAATGATCCTAACTAGACATTTTTAGCAAGGTTGACCTGACCACTGGATATGGAAAATGAACCTTTTTTACGAGACCTCCCTCTAACACAGGGATAACAAGTGCGGGGATATATCAAAGATACTACAATTCAACTAGGTCACCTTTGCATTTTGAAACATTGAAACAGAGCAGATGTTAGAATTTTAGTGGTTGGGTTTTATACAGCTTTGACTCCTCCCTTTTTATTATTACACGAAGTGTACGGGACCCCTGAAAAGCCCATGTCCAACAAAATTTTTGCAGCCATGAACTGATAGAAGGATATGCTAGCCCTCCTTGGAAAATCCCCACGTCCCTTATTCTCATATGGGTGTGAGACAACATTAAAATACCCACCCACCACCAATGGATGATCCCCGAGATCAAACACATTAAGCCCGGACCACAAGACATATCATTTCAGTTCATTATAGATTCCATAAATAAAGGAGAAAAACATAGAGTCTCGAGAAATAGAAATATTCATATTGATATACTGATTTCAAACATAGATCATATCAATTGTAACATTCCATTTCCAGATAAACCAAATATGTTTATTGATTGGGTCAGCATGTAGAGATGCATGCATTTACAGTTTTTAAGTAATCTCATGAATCTTAAAAGGGGCCTTCTTGTGTTTGAGGAACCCTACCATTTTTTTCATTATTACTCTTAGACTACGAGGATAAGAAATCTATTTTCACACATTCCCCGACACCTATGGAGTTGGTGATGAGAGTTGGGATCACTGTAATGAGGGTAAACCGACTTTTTCCCTAGACAATGTGGTCTCTTATAAGAGGAATGGCCGACATTCCCTATACAACATATTCTTTTGCATCAACAATTTACTCACTCCCAGTCTCAAGATAGAGATATAAATATATTGGGGAGGGGTACTATAAGAGATATTTGGGGATTTCTAACTCACCTCACATTGGGACGGCTATGCCCGGGGGCCCGATTTATCAAACTTTCGAATGTCATAAGGATTTGGGACTGAAGGACGAGGACTAGCAGCCTTGGTACCTGACCTTATGAGAGCTTGATCAAGGGAGTATGAAAAGACACTTCATGGAACCCTCTTGGACCTTGGGTGAAATTCCAATGAGGGAAGACTGTCCCCCTGAACCCCAACATCATGGGTCAACAACTCAAAGTAGGAAAATTAGGCCAGTGTTGGGAAGGGAATGGGCTAGAGATAAGAAGCCAGAGACCTCATGGAATACCTCATGAATAATTTAAGTAAGGCCCCTAGGAGAAGCATCTGAGAAAGAACCCACAATCGCACGAGAGAGACCATATAAACCAACAACGTGCCCCTCGGCATAGAGGGGACCAGATCCAAGCATGGGAGTTCCTTTGAACAAGGGGGTGGAGAACTAGGATTCAATTGTGGGATTTCCCTAAGGCCAGAGGAGGGAGAGCTAGGAGCCAGACATGTTGGGGAGGGAAGGGATGGGGTGATGGAAGCAAGATAAAGAGAGGCATCTTTGGATAACGATTGATCAATGGCTGAATAGACCCCTTCGCAAGGCTGATGGAAGAGTTCTTTAGCCAAAGAGCCACTAGAATGGAGGTGAGAGAAACCATGGTGATGTTTCCTGCTGTTCTGAGCTAAATGACCCTTAAATATGATAGACGAGCAGAACCTAGGATACATAAAGTAAACAATTTCATGGGATCAATCAATAATGTCATGCACCATTAGAGAAATATTCTTTGGGATCAAAAGGGAGAGATCCATATCCACAAAGATTCGGGCCACCATTGTTTCCTCCCCGTGGTGGGTTCCATTATCCACACAGAGAAACCCACCAAAGAATTACCAATGGCCATCTAGAATAACTTGTTCTGGAAGGGGATAAAAAGACCTGTAAGATAATCCAAATAGAAGCTCATGATCTTTCATTCCACCTATGAACATTCATTGACTAATGTGAAATATTGAAGCACCACTAACCCATCAACTGAGGGGATTTGCACCATTCCTAAAAGAAACCCTCTTCACAGGTGATCAACAAATAGAATAGGCCCCGGTAAATCACATATATGTTAGCCGCTTCTTACAAACCCTAGAAATCCACAAAGCACTTGAAAGCTGAAAGGGGGAGTTTCCCCAAACCGAACCACGCCACGAGTGTCCATTATAAATAAACTAAATCATTGATGTGTACCGAAGTAGGGGCGATAAGTGAAACAAGAGTGGATTCCTACAACAACGACGGGAAAAAAGATCAATAACCTAGTATCAAGGAAGATATGTGCATGAGGACTCCCTACAACAAGAATACGTCAAGGACAACACTGGCTGCCTCTGGTGGGGAGAGGAGCCAGGAGACCCCCAGGGGGGAAGAGACTACCACTGGAGACCTAGATCCAGGATCGATGGTCATTAGAACCGAGATTTCCACTGAAGATCAAGTGGAGTCAAAGGTAATGGTTGGATGGGATTAAAAAATACCGAGCATGTGGGGCACGTTCAATATTTCTTGAGGGTTCATGAAATCAACAGATTCCAATTATGTGATGTTTTAAATTGTTATGATATCCATCGATAAGTTTGAATATCATGTGAATATTTTTTACATATTAATTTATCCATACATATTAGTATTCTTGGCCTAGATTTTTATTTAATGGTATTGGTTTTTAGTTATTCACTTTTCCTTTTTCATTACTCCTTAATTAATTATACGATGTTACACATATATGTTTTTATGAAATATTTTCCCTAAATAATTTTTATTGTTCATTATCATGCATTGTATGAAATCGCAATTTTAAATCAACCGAAAGACACCCCGATTATAAAATAACTATTATATCCTAGTGATTAGTTTAGTAAGAATAAATATAAATGACTTATGAAAATTCATTGTGAATTCATTTTATATCAATTTTTTGGGAAAAATATAAAAAAATATTTTTATTTTTGAGGGAATTATGTGTTCTAATGATATTAATGAGAGATATATATATATATATATGTTATATACTTGAAAAAATATTTTGGGAGTTAATTCAATGGATATTTTAGTCATAGGTTTTGAAAAAAACCCAATTTTATGTATACATAACTTGTATTTTAAGGTTAATTTTACACCATTAATTGGTGTACTCTTTTTAAATTAAGAGTTTGACCCATTAATTATTTTTATATGAACACATAAACATTATATTTATATGTGGGATAAAAAAATATACATTGATGAATTTTTTATATATTTCTAATAACCTTCATGTTTTGGTTAACAGTAAATATATGCTAAATTTTAATTAAAAATATCTTTTTTCACGGAAATAATTTATATAGATAAATTATTTTATTGAATGATTTAAAAGTTTAAAGAGAATATATATCTAAAATTTAATATAATTGTGTTCGTTGGAATGAAATTTAGATATAATTCAAATGTAAAAATATTTCAATCATTTTAAATATTTTATCTTTTAGAAAACATTTTGTCATTTCAAATAAGGGATTAATTTTAAATTAAAAAAAATTCAGTGGTTTGAATTTTGAAAAATGGATTCCATATTTGGAATCAGTATGTCTGAATAATTCTAATAGATTTATTTTATTTGTGGGAAATATGAATAGTCATTTCGGTAAATATTATTCAATCTAAAAGGGTAAATCAGAAAATTAAGGGAAACTATAATATTAAAATTTACCCCAAAACATGTATTAATATAAAATTATTATTATAATTTTCCTTAAAACATAGTTTTTTCTAAAAGGTATATATTAGAACCCAATTTATGAAATTAGGACATTCAATTTATTTAATTTTTTGAAAAGTGAAATATGTCTCACTCAATCATTAATAATTAATTTTTTTAATATAAGGATATATAGAATATAAATTAGTTTATAAATGACAATTTTACTGTTAAATTTTTTTATTTATCATAAAAATTTATTTTTATTTATTATGAAAGAAATAATTACCTTAAAGACATATAATTGGATGTTGAAAAAAATAAATTAATAGATGAGAAATAAAAAATTTTATTAATTAAAATATTAATAACCATGAAAAAGCCCAAATACTTTTTCAAACCAAATTGGTTGAGTATATCTCAACCATAAGCATGCATGGGTCTAATTTTTGACCATTTATAGGCTTATATGGGTGATTATTACACTTAAATTATTTTATTTAAAGTGAAGATAATTTGTCACATTAATGTTCTAAATGATTATATATATTTTAATGATGAATTTTCACAGAACATAAATTCATCTAGATTTATTTTTATGAATTATGATGGATTTATCTTCATAATATTATTTTATTTTTAAATTTTATTCAAAATATAAGTGTATTAAATAATTACAAAAAATTGAGGTAGTAATTATTTTAATAAAGAAGTGATCATATAAATGATATTTAAAATAATCTAATAAATATAATGTGGGAAACTTATTATGTAAAATGAAATTTCTGGATTTCCTTCACCCCTTAGGGATATAATAAAATATTTGGATCGAGGATCACTTTTTAATTTTTTTATTTTAAAAAATCTATGATATAAATAGTGACAAAAAATGACACTTTTGATATTTTGACAAAATAAGGTTCTCTTAAATTATTTTAAAATAATAAAACATATAGAAAAATATATAATAATTTTAATATGATCTAAAATGTTCTATGTTATTGTTTTATAGTCTAATTGACTTCAAATAAGTAAATATTTCAACCATTTAATATTGAAATATGTGTTACCCTTGTTAAAAATTAAACAGAATAACTAAGTGTTATTTAAAATTATAACACATAAATTGTCATAAAAATTGTTTAAATTTAATTTTTTTATTCAATTAAAACCCTATATCATGTTATCATTTAAATTGTGACATTTTGGAGTTTCTATGTGCATATTTATTTTGTTATAAATTAATTGTTTTGGGGTTCCCTAAAGTGCCCTTCAACTCAATTATGAAAGGGAACTTCCTCCCTCAAATATTAAATTCATTTTGATCATAAATTCCTGACCATCCACTATCCATTAATCTTATAAACATCCCTATAATAATTATATAGGCTATTTTCTTCTTCCAGGACCATATCTAGTGCTATAAGTGGTGATTTAGAGGAGGCACAACGATGAAGATGTAATATCATTTATCGATTCTTACAAGCTTACTTCTTCTTCTACATTCACCCAATGAGTACATTAATTATAAAGTAAAATACTCAATTAGTACATATATAATGATAGGATATTATTATTATAAAACAACCATAGTCCACCTTCTACACATCTTATAGAAAATGAAATCACCTCACGTGTCTATGTATAACTTTGCTTCTCCATGTCATGGTGTAATACATTTTGACAACCAACTAACATAGATGTTTATAAAGAAGGAATTACTAAATATATACATGATTAATATGAAATTATATTTATTCTAATATACCATACACCATCCACTTCCATACAATTCTACATTTATGTGAACAATATAACCGCTCTTGCAAATGTATGGCTTACCATCTCCCTGGTGCGATGTGATTCGTTATACACAATAATTATCAAATCATGATTATATAAATTAATTTAATGAATAAATATGATATTTATTATACTAATTACATGATGTAAATTATATAACTATTACCTATATATAGGAATAAGAACTTTCCAAAAAATCATTCATAAGAAGATATATTAGTTAATACCCGAATAATGTGTAACAATTAAATCTCAGAAACAAATAGATTAAATTTTGATTATAAAAGTTATAATAAAAATTATCATGAATCTATACTAAATCCTTACCAATTTTTAAATCATTATAAATGAGGTTTGAATACATACAAAGCATATTGTACCGATGGTATGTGATAACATTGCAAATCTAATTTTCATTTGAGATTGTTTATTCATAAGTATTTATTGGGGTAAATTTATCAACCCCATCAATGATTCCTAAATACACATTTAAAAAAAATATTTGTACCCTTCATGAATTATTTAATGTCAAATTTACCCATCAGTGAATTTTTTTACTAAATGGTATGTATGAAATATTTTTTCGTTTTTTATACGAGGTAGTTTTTATAATTTTCTAGATAAATTAATAGAAGAATGTTTTTTAAAATGTAAGAAATGAAAACGTTTTTCAACATTTATAATGCATTATTTCCCATAGGATTCTATAATAATAATACAAGTCTATTTTCACATAAAATGATTCCTTAAAAAATTGTGTGGTATTTTTTGGTAGGAAAATGTTTTTGAAGAAGAAAGGATATTTTCCTCATGAAATAATTTCAAGTGTTTTCTAAAAATAATTTTTTATTTAAAATGACACTCATTTAATAGGGTTACATTTATATCTCTGATATTAAAATAATTTTATTTTGTTAATAATAGTGTTTTATTTTTTAAATCCATCTGTTTTATATCAATTATTACAGAATGATGTTTAGGAAACCCATTTTATTTCTTCGGATTTTCTATTGTAAATGTTTTTATGTTTTTTTGGAACACGTAATAATAGTTTCATTATGAAATGGGTGGGACCTATGTATCCCTCAAATGCATTGGGTAATGATTTCCATCTCATGATATTTACATGACTGTAACGACTACTACACATGGTTCAATAATATAGGGCTGGAATGAACATTGAACTTGGTTTAGTAATGGACTTTGTCCACTATGATGCTCTAGGAAATTAGCCTTGAATAATATGAAATTATTTTATATGATTTTGTGTGTATTCCATAAAATTTCATGTCTAATGGTATGACATTTGGGATTACATTGCACATTAATGATTTATCCCATGACATTATATTATGATCTTAGATCATTTATATGCATGATTAGATTTTAAAATTTTCTGTTCTTATGATTATTATACAATTGATATTTTCATTGTTTACATTTAGTGAGAATTTCATCTCACCCGACATTATGTTTCTTTTCCCCAGGTAATGTAGAAGGATATAAATTATGATATTCAAAAAGGAGATCTAGTTTTGAATAAATAAATGGGAGACAATGTAGTTGCTTTATGAACTAGTTGTTTATTTATCCCAATATCTATAGACACTAAACAAATATGGTATTGGCATGGTTTTTTCTTATGTGAGTAACAAATATTTTTCAATGATGAAGTAAAATCTATTTGTATATTATGTGATGTTAGTTGGTATCAGAGTAAAGGTATGTTTAATCTTTGTAAACATGGATGAGAGATCCTTAGTAACAACTCTACTGATAAATAAAAGTATAGGTTTTAATTATAAACTAGTGTTCTAAAGATGTTCATGAATATCACAGGATAAAACCCAATGTGTTCTAATGTGAACATGTATTGCAGAAATATGTGATTTTTCCATTATGACTAGTGTTTCTCAAAATATGCTTCTTGGTTTTAGTCAACATCTAGATCCCGAAGGAATTTGGTTAATGCTGAATGCAATGGGTATGGAATGATTGTACTCCTGAGTAACCAAATTTTTTAGGAGATTTAATGAGAAATCATATAGGCATGTTAATAAAGCTATATCAAGCTATGAATCATGCAGAACATCTACACTAGAAAAGGAGGGAGAAATATTTTGTAGAATCCTTCATCTACCATCATCAAACTTCATTCTGGAGGCCCTCATATCCATTAGTGGATAATCAATAGATCAGTAAAACGGAAAATATATTTTTAGATCTACGGTGTTCTGAACATCATAAAGTCATCGTAGAAGTATAGTATTTGGAAGGTGAATATTTTAACGACCTGTGTTTTTACGGACTAATGTTTTGAGCAGAAATTTGAATTTTTTTGTGGAATGCTCATGAGGGTTAAAATGGTATTTTTTTACCATCCAATTGACCATAGATAATTTTTCTGACCACTCACTTGGTCACAAAATAGGGCTCTTTCTCTAAGACAAGTGTTTTGTGGAAATCTGATTTGTTGAAATTTTAGCGACATATTTTATATTTAATATTATTAATTTAAATATTAATTTATTCTCATAGGTTATTTTAGTAATAATGTTTAAATTAAGTGTCATATTGAGATTCTATCTTCCCCATTGAGTCTGGAATGGGGAGTTTATCATAGGCAAGGCATAAACTCGTGTTGGCCACTAAGGCCGGCAGGGCCCATTTTTCTTTTATTTAATTTATAATTTTATTTCCTTTAATCTTATTCCTCCTCCTTGAACACACCTCTTATGTTATCCACCTTGACTGTGTCCTGTCGAAGATAATGGATATTGAGAAAGATAGATAAATTGAAGTAAAGAGTGGTACCGTTTGAAAGTCCTCAACATGTAGAGTTTTTGTATGGCCTCCGTGGATAGTGAAAACAACCGAATCATCAGTGGTTTCCACCCAACAGTAGTCATATTTACTTTTTCACCTTATATACCCTTTAAATTATTTTTTTCACGTTTTTATGTCAAAATATTTTTTATTTTGGCCTCTTGAGGCCTGATCTATTGTTTTGGGAGTGAAAACAGGTATTTCAGGTGACCAGAGGATTTTATAGTCAGAAACCTAGGTTACATGACGCGTGTTATAGGGAATCACTACATGTTTTATTCACATTAAGGGAGGAATATTTTTTCCTAATTACACATCATGTTATTTGAGCACACACCGTGTGGTAGCATGGTTGTGTGTCAAACCGTGTGAGAAAGAACACAGTTATTTGGTTTTTAAACAATACACATCATGTACATTGAAGTACACACTGTGTACCATAACATATAATGACCCCACGTGTTTTAGAAATGTATATGTACAAACCTAGGGGGTGGGATAAGAGTATAGGTAATGTACATTAATGTACATGCCATGTACTTTTTATGGCGTAGTAGTTTGGGGTATTTTGTGCCCTTGTAGTCAGAATTGGGCATGTTAGTAGTCATTTATATGTGTGTTTCTATTTAGATCACAATGGTAGAATCCTATAGAGATTTATAGGTCATATAAATGGTTTTTCAGGGGTTTCTATCTAAATGGAGATATTCTTACTCCATATATCATGTTATGTTGCCTCCTAAGAGCGAGACTTGGTGTGGATAATAGGTTTGGTGTTCGAAAAAACATAGTATAGATTATTGATCCGAGATGAGGTATGAGATATCTCCCATGAACTATTATTTAGAAGACATTTCCATTGTGAGATGTTCCCTTATGGCCTACGAAAATGTGAGACAAGATACATCCAAGGATATGCTGAGGGATGCCTTTGCTTATGTGCTGACCTAGGGAGACCCCTGTAGGATCTCTATCATGTCTCCCAGGGAGGGGATCCCTTTTGTTGGATTCCTATTTTGTTCTTTGTTCTAGGATCCCATGTAGGATTCCTCCCATGTACTTTACTATGGATCCCATGTTGGATTCCTTCACTCGTGTTTACATAGAGAATCTTATGTAGGATGTGTCCTCAGTGATTGATTTGAGGGATCGACTGGGTGACCCTGGTTTGACCAACAACATGATGTTACATAGGGTTTTTTTAGAGATGGTATTCTCATGTCCCCTTAAATCCATACTAAACTAGTAAGCCCAGAGGGTAGTGTCTATAGTGTGGGGTTCTACGTTTAGCCCACCCTCACTTGTTTGATTATATCTGACATGGTTTTGCTGATGCCTTAGTCGATATAATCGGTGATTCCTAGTTGGTGGCTATTGAGCCTAACATGAGTCGTATTTCATCCTTTTGAAATGCATATATGTTTTAATGGGGATCCATATTTCTTATTGGGATGATCATATGGTCTAACCTGAGATCTGGCTTCTAAGACATGATATTTCTTATATTTGTAGCATACCTGGTGCTACGACCTGGGACTTAGTTGTTGATCCTAAATGTTTATATGTATATATCATTATAGGTAGGTTGTTGGTATGACCATAAGTGATCTTTGGTATCCATATATTGAGCCACATTTTATTGTTTCCAAAAGGACCATTAAATACTTGGACTAGAAAGACCGCGATGGCTTCCAAAGTATTTAAACATGACCATGAGAGCCTTGGTGTATTTGACTGACCAGTGCGGTTCAAAAAATTAGAGATGCCTAGGTGGTCATATATTATGATGGACCTAGGTGGGATTGACTATCAGAGCTACATGAAGGTCAATTATAATTTATATGATGTTATTTTAGACATAGGGGGTATTGACTATGGGTACTACTTAGAGGTCATTAGCATTTACTTGGTACTATATTATACCCAAGGGGTATTGACTGTGATAGCTACCCTGAGGTTGTTACTAATTATTTTTTATTATGATAGACCCTAGGGTTCATACCATGAGATATGCCCTGGTGGTGACAAGTGGTGGGGATGATTATTCTCTCCACATCCTATGATTAGAATGGACATTCTCTTCTAGATCAGTCAATATAGTCCACCAGAATATGATATCCTTCTTTATAAAATTTATATTCGATATACTGTATCCTTAATTATAGGGTTTAACCTCAGTATACAACAATATAGTTTTGATTGGAGGTGAGTATTGGTGAACTGAAATTTTTGATCAATTTTCCATTTTTGTAACGTAGCATGCTCAGAGATATAATTCCCACACAAGATGATGTAATTACAAACAGATGAGATTAAAAAACCAGATATTGACTAAATGAAAAAAATCATTAGTGGCACAACAACCAAATCAAATAAATTACACATTATATCAAAATGATCGGGATTATGGACACAAGGAATGACTACTGATGTGGTTTCTTGTTATTTGATTCGAATACTTATGAATAATCATATTTAAATATATGTGAATATGTATGGTGCCATACACATGTACGCATATAGATATGGACATCCAGGGTTGAACATGCCCAGTTGATAGTGAATTTAGACCCTGGTTTTGACAGGGGTTTTACGTTTGGTTTTTACTACCTTTTGTTGTGTTCCATCTTGGCTAATCACGTTGTTGTTCCGTAAACATTTAGCAACACAACTATGGGTTTCATGTTAATGTGGGATGATGAGATTATTTCTATCCCCTTCACATGCACCTCATTATACCTGTAGACCATATGTCTCCTTTTTAGGTTGAGCCTGAGTTGCATAGTGGATGGGGCTAAGGCTCAGTGTTGCAAGATCGAGCAGAGCTGCTTGAGTTTTTCTACTAAATATGCTTTTGAAGCTCTAAAATGTCTTCAATAAAGGTATGTGGATTGGCTTAGAGTTAAAAGTAGAGCCCTATACATTAACGTTTAGTTTCATTTTTACTTGTATCTGTTTGGTCAGCCTGATGGGTGACTAGTGCGGAATTATATTTCATAGTTTTTCGTGATTTTACAACATTTTACTATTACATCATGTTCTATTTCGGTTTATTATTTCTTTTTCACTCTATTTAAATTATTCTATGTATAATAATTAGTTATTTACACTTCTTTCATATGTTCTAAAAGGGAATAGTATACCTAATTTGACACACTAAACCCTCACTACATGTCAGCATCCTCTAGCATATAGGAATCCCTATATGAGGCGTTTTGGTGAACTGGCATGGAGCACCAATTTTGTGGCTTCCAAGATGGGATGTTACAAAGTAGTAATAGGGTAGTTTCTTTTCCTGGTAATTATTATTTTGGATATGGTATACATGAGTATTATAATTGTGTTAGATCCCATGAAGGATATAAGTCTCGTGCATCGATAACACTAGATCTGGTATGATGTCCTGGTTACTAGGGTATTGGATAGTACTGATTTTGTGATGTTATAATTGTATATAATTTTTTCATTGATTGATGCACATGTTAGGTGGGTGTTTTTATTTATTATGGATCTCTAGATCTTTGTCAATGTAAGAGGCTGGGAACCTATTTTGACTCTAGTCTGAGAAAGGCAAGCGGTGTATCATTCATCATAATATACACAGAGGATTATCAGAATATAGGCCTTCTTCTTTGTGAGTTTACTTATAACTGAAGAGTTTGGCCATCTTGACACATATACTTCACTTTGTGGCTGGTTATGTGAACATGTGTTAAAGTGTTATATTGTGACGCTAATGACTCAGTCCTCGGAAACATGGTGGTGCAGTGACCCAAGTAGGTCAAAATGGAATTTGATGAATTTTTATTTAACCACTTTTTGGGTGTTGTTTCGTAGGTCTGTTGTTATCTAGTCGGATCACTAAGTACTATTCTGATGGAAATTAATGATTTTCTTTTTAACTGGACATCCATGGGATATATCAGTATATAGAAACCAAATGAGTTCTAGTTCACCATTTCTCTTCTACATGGGTTGTGACCTCTAGGGAGATGGTACTTCTGAGGATTATTGGAGATGATCATGTCCCTCATATGTTGTTTTTTTAGTTTTCAGATTTTCAGTTGTTTTTATCTTTTAATTATTTTTAAAGGTTTTGGGTCTTTTGGTCTAGCTTGTTAGACCTTGTGATCCAGTTGAGAAACATTTTCTTTTGGTATATGTGGAATGCATGGAGACCTTTGGATTTGATTCCAACCCCTGTAGGTCGATGTCTATTCTATTCTAGGGAAACCTGTAAGAGAGAGGTTGGGCAGTTTTTTTCGATGCCATTTTGGCACTGAACATGGGTTACTCTAGTTTTATGATCGAGGCATAGTTGGTGATTGGTTTTCTCCTTATTGTAATTTTGAGTCCTTCATCTTGTGATCAGAGAACCTCGAGTTCTTTCTTTTCGAGACTGGATTTCATGGGCACGACTATTCGGGAGCCTAGTCCATTCAACTAGTGTTTTTGCAGTTGCTAATGTATTCATAGAGTGGGTAGGCTCTCGCTACTATAATGATATTGTGCGTACATGTCAGGTGTTAATGATACACATTTTTTTCACTTGGTATCATATGAATCTAAATATGCTAGTGGGTGGGTGTGTGCCGAGGACCGATATATCAAACATTACATGGGATTGGATACCAGAAGTTGTGCTGGAATGTCCCTTAATGGTAGATGTGAAATCATTGAATAAATCGAGTACTATGGGATGGTTGACTTGTGGCTAAATCCTGGCCAAGTTTTAGCATTATGTTTGTGTGGCATGGAGGGAGTTATAAACCAACTTTTCTACAATATTAGGGTACTCATATTTAAAAATGATCATGCATAATCTTGATTTGTATGGAGTATGCTGAGAGAGATTCTAACCTATGCTGAGATCCTTTTTTATTTCTTAATGGTGTTACCTGTTGAAGAGGAACCCTATTGTGGTTGAGCTCTAGAAGTGTTGTAACATAAGCCATAGGGTGGGGAGTTCACTATTGGTGGTTTTCCACATTTCAGTTATACTTTGTTTTTTTTGTGAGCTTTTGAGCCCGTATTTTCTTATTCAACCCACAATAAGTGTATTCCTGTAGTGGGGAGTACATGATAAGTCTCAGTTAAATGTCTTATACATAGGAGACTCTTGTTAATTCTATAAGGATAGTATTTGGATATCCCAAATAGCATGGTTGTTTAGATGCTTCGGGGTTTTGAATGGTTGTTGGTCCATTGACTGAGCTTCTCAAGGATGAGAAGGTTAATGGTGGATAATTTGTAAGGACAAATGTTTTTTTAAATTTCAGTTTTGAGAATCAATTTGAATGTATTCAATAGAATGCTCTTGATAAGTATCATGGTCTTATTACCCTACTAGTTTACTTCAGATGATTTTTCTATCCACTCTGTTGGTCCCAGAATTGGGTGTTTTCCCTATGATAAGAGTTAAGTGGAAAACTGAGACAGTATAATTTAAGATAAATATTTCATATTTCATATTATTCAATTAGATACAAAATTAATCTCAAATGTTTGATTGGAGAAAAATATTAAATAGAGTATTGGATTGAGATTCCATCTTCACCATTGAGTCCAAAATGGGGGAGTTTATCCTAGGAAAGGCATATACTAGAGTCGGCCACTAGGTCCGGCTCAGGCCCCTTTTTCTTTCATTCTATTATTCATTTATTTTCCTTATTCTCCAAAATTCTTCTCATTGTGAATGCCTCATGTGTTCTCCAACTTGGTCAGGTACTATGGGGGAAAATAGAGTTTGAGAAAGGGATAGAGATATGGAAGTCAAGAGTGATACTATTTTGAACCCCTCGATACGTTGAGTCGGCGTATGGCATCCATGGACAATGAAAACTACCGAAGCATTAGTGGTTTACGCCTAAAGGTAGGGCTGTTTCTATTTTCTCCATTTACCCATTTTAAATTTGTTGTCTCATGTTTTTATATACATATATTTCTTTCATGTGGTCTCTTGAAGAACGATCTATTGTTTCAAGGGTGAGAACGAGTGTTTTGGATGATTTGAGGGTATTCTTGTCGGAAACCCAAGTTACACGACATGTGTTCTAGGGGAATGTGCCACATATTTTTTCATATTTGGGGATGAAAAAGTTCTCCAAAGTGCACTCAATGTACTCTACGTACACTTCGTATGCTAGCGTGGCCATGTGTCCAACTGTGTGTGAAAGAACACATGTTTTTGGTTTTTAAATAGTACATACCGTGTACTTTGAAGTACGCGATGTGTATGTTTACAAAGGCAGGCCCCAAGAACTCTAGAAATATATACATACCCAACCATCGAGGAGAATTTTACACCTTTTTTACATTAAAATACATTCCATGTATTTTTTCTAGCAAGTAGTTTGGGGTATTTTGTTCCATGGAATTTTGAAATGTGCGTGCGAGTAGTCCATTATGAGTGTTTTTCCACATAGATTGCAATGGTGTAATTATATTAAAATTTAGAGGTCATATAAATGGTATTTTCTAAGATTATATCTATATGGATATGTTCTTCTAATATTTATCGAGTTCATTTGTCACCATAGAGTGTGACATGGTGTGGATAATTGGTTGGATGTTCAGAACAACCTACTTTATACTTTGAATCTGAGATGATCTTTGAGAAATCTCTTGTGACCTATGATTTTGAAGAAATATCACTTGAGAGACATGCCCTTGTGGCCTATAAATCCATGATATCTGATGCTTCTAAGGATCTGCTGGGGGTTTCCATTGATTATGTGCTGACCTAGGGAGTCCCTTGTAGGATATCTCTCCTATTTTCCTTTGAGAGGATCCCAATTTTAAAGTGCATCTATTGTTCTTCATTCAAGGATCCTAATAAGAATTTCTCACTTGGTCTTTTCTATAGATGTCATGTGGTATTCCTTCACTCATGTTTACCTAGAGGATCCTGATTAGGATGCCTCCTTAGTATTTGACTTGAGGGAAACAATGTGTTACCGTGGTTTGACCAACCATGAGTTATTATGTTAGGATTGGATAGAGATAGTGTTCAGGTGTCACATATCACATGTACTTAACTGGTAAGCCCAGGGAGATGTAGTTGTAGTGTTTGGTTGGGAGGTAGGGACACCCTCACTCATTTTTTATATATGACTTGGTTTTTCAGATGAAATAGTGGTTACGAGAGGTGTTTCCTAATTGATGGTTGTTGAGCCTAACCAGAGGTGTCTTTCTTCCATTTGGGATTCCAAGATGTTTTTCAAGGGATACTTATTGCATATTGAGAATATTAGATGTGATTGTGTGAGATCCGGATTCTGAGCCATGTTATTTCCGATATTTATAGTAAACTCAAAGGTACTTCCAGGGACTTGGCTATTGAGGCTGAATGATTATTTTTATATATAATGATGGGTATGTTTTTAGGATGACCATAGGTTATCCCTAGAATCCATATTTTGAGCTTTGATGGATTCATTACAATGGACTATGAGAGACTTGGACTAGGAAGACTATGGCGGCTTCTAGATAATCACACAGAACTGTGAGAGAGTTTGTGTAGTTGGTTGACTAGAGGGGTTCAAAACGTGATATTTTCTCAAGTTTTTGTATACTATGTTGGACCTAGGGGTATTGAATATGAGAGATAATAGTAAGACGTTTATATTTTATATGATACTATGTTAGAACCATGGGGTATTGACTGTGAGAGCTACCCTGAGGTAATTTTCATTTACTTGGTACAATGTTGGACATATTTGGTATTTACTATGACATCTACCAAGAGGTCATTTCTAATTATTAATGTTATATGTTATACCTAAGGGGTTTATTCCTTGAGATATTCCCTGGTGATTACGAGTTATAGGGATGCTTACACTATCCTTGTTTAATGTCTTGAATGATTATGCTCTTCCTGATTAGTCGGGATTGACCATCTGTATACGGTATCCTTCATTTCAGCATTGACTGTCGGAAAATAATTTCCTTCTATATAGTGTTTACAATCAGTATACAAAAATACAGTTGTGATTGGAGGTGAGTATGGGCTATCCTATGTGTTGGATCTGGTACCCCCAGCGGTGAAATAACATGCTCAGAGATATAATTACGACATTGGATGAAGTAGGTACATGTAAATTGGATTACGGATTCATTGATCAAATTAATGAAACATGGTTTGAGTGTCATAATGTGCACCTCAATTACCTAGCACAAGATTTCTAGATGTTTTGGATTACGGACCCAAGGATCGACAGTTGATGTGGTTTCATGCTATTGGATTCACATACACATGAATAGTCATATTTAGATATATGTGTATAGGTATGTGACTGTACATGTGTACATATATAGATATTAAAATCAATGGTGGAACTTTCCCAGTTGACAGGGATTATAGTCCCTAGGTTCGACTCATTTTACATTTGGGTTTTATTACCTTTTTCTATGTTCCAGCTTGTCTTCGCACATAGTTTTTTTCATGCACTTTTAACAACATAATTATCAGTTACGTGTTGGTGTGGCCTACTGAGATTATTTCTCACCCCTGTATGTGCACCTCAGTGTACATGTAGACCTTATTTCTTCCTTTTAGGTTGAGAACGAGTTGTGTAGTGGATGGGGAAGAGGGCCATTATTGCCTGATCGAGTGGAGCTGCTTGAGTTATTCTACTGATCTTACTGTTAGAGTTCAATAGTGTCTTGATATAGGTTATGTGTATTGGATCGTAGTTAGTAGTAGAGAATTGTAAATTTAATTTCAATTTCTTTAGTACTTATATATATGAGGTTGGCCCAGTTGGTGACCAGTTTACTATCGTATTGCATTGATGTTCCAGATTTTATGACATTTTATTATTTTATTTTGTTCTATTTCATTAGTTTATTACTTCTACACTCTGTTTACTTTCTAATATTTCTGAGAATTATTTATTTCCACTATTTTGTTACATAGTAATGAGGGTATAGTTTCCCCACTATAATATTCTAGGCCCTCGATACTAGTTGGCAACCTCTGGTGTACGGGGTGGTGTGCTTCATGCCTTGTGGCAAACAAGCTCAGAGAACTGGTTTATTGGCTTCAATTTCAAGACGTTATAAAGGTGCAAATAGGGTATTCTTATCAAGAACACGAGGCAAAGAGATGAAATATAGTCCATGGATTGGGATGAGTTCAATAACATATATTTTATTAATAATTTTCCTCGTATTCTTAGAACTAAGATGGATAAGGAGTTCCTAGAATTTTAAAAAAAAGGATGATGAATCTGATGGTACCGTCGAATGAAAATTTACAAGGCTTGTAAGGAACAAGTGTTTAGTTATTATCTATCTAGAGAGTAGCATTGATCAAT
The DNA here is from genome assembly GCA_963277665.1 of Viscum album. NCBI lineage: Eukaryota > Viridiplantae > Streptophyta > Magnoliopsida > Santalales > Viscaceae > Viscum > Viscum album. The sequence continues at coordinate 1,001,593,321 of OY728119.1, read as the reverse complement.
TCATTAGTGTCTCAAAACCTGGTCTTCGATTTGTATTATCCATAATGGACTTCAATATCTATGAGGAAATTGTTCGATGCGATCTCAAGGTTGAGATTGAGATTGGAGTAACCCATCTGGGATATGAGTTTGATAAGAAGATAAAAATGAAATACAAAGGTAAATCTAAAGACCACATAGAAAAGAAGATGAGTTTTCCCTTATTCTCTTATTTTGGAAAGAAACATGAAGGGAATTGTATTATAGGGACTTCTAATTGATTTAATTGTGTAAAAGAATGTCATCAGGAATCAGAATGATGATGTGATGAAAAAAATATTTCTAAAGATGTGAAAAAAGAAAAGGATACAATGAATGCATATCCTATAATTAAATTATATAAGTGCAAGTAAATGGGGCATTATACCAATCAATGACATAATCCAATGTTTATTAATGACAATTGAAGTCAATAAACCCATTAGGCCAAAGATAAAGGAATATCACATAGAATCACTATCGGTGACATGGAATACAATAATTATTTGGTGAAAGGTATACTTACCATCCACTCTAAAGTTTAAATGCTTTAATTTAATTCTATATCCACCCAATATTTTATTTCTGATTAATTTGCAATAGGTATCACCACCTTACCTCCCCAATTAGATGATGATTTAGCTATGAAAACTCCTAATGACACAAATATCGGATCAAAAAATTATAATTATTCTCTAGTTGAAATTTTTGGAAAAGTGCTTCCTGAAGATCTTGGGATCCTTCCTATAGTGGAATTTGATATGATTCTTAGAATTGATTGGATTTCTCTATATAGAGATCATTTTAATTTTCAAGGAAGGGAACTATCATTTCATATATAAGATCATTCTATGATCATCTATCGATGCAAGGATGAATATAACCTTCCAGTAGAATTGTATTCCATCTTAAGGGTCTTTATTCAAATAAGGAAAATTTATTTATCTCTAATGGTTGGGGAGGAACTCACTATTAACAATATACCATTTGTACAAGAGTTTTATGTTTTCTTACAGATGAATTTTTAGGTCTTCCACAAAATCATGATGTTAGGTTTTCAATAGAACACATATAAGGAGGTATACCTATTTTGATGACACTTTATTGAACATCCCAATTGTTTTCTAGGAATTGAAGAAGAAAATACAAGATAATAATGTTAAGGGATTCATACGCCCCAGTGCATCACCTCGGGGATTACTTGTTTTATTTGTTAAGATGATATATGGGTCAATGAGACTCTTAATTGATTATAGATAACTTAACAGGATCACTATAGAGAAAAAATATCATCTTCCTAGAATTGATGACTTAGTTTAACAACTACACGAAGTTCCATACTATTCCTTGATTGATCTTTATTCTGGATATGATCAATTAAGGGTACAAATTAGGATATATTAAAGAAGATATTACATACATTATATGAACACTATGAATTTATTGTGATGCCTTTTGGTCTTACTAATTCCCCACCATCTTCACAGATCTGTTGAATAGATTTTTTAGAGACTATATTGATCATTTCTTGATAGTCTTTATAGATGACATTCTTGTCTATTCAAATAGAAAGGAAGGACATTAAGGCCACATGAGAATTATGCTGAAGACTATGGGAAAGGATAATATTTATGTGAAATTTAGAAAATGTGATTTTTTTTTCTTCAGAAAGACTCATTTTTGGGTCACATAATCTCAAGTGATGGGTTATATGAGGATCCATGAAAAACAGATGTTGTGGAATGTTTGACGAGACCAAAATTTCATAAATGAGATTTAATGTCTCCATGGTGTGGTGCGATATTATTAAAATTTTAAGAATGGTTTTTCACAATTATAAAACCCAATCAACAAGTTGACTCCAAAATGATTTACGTTCATTTGGATGGTGGAATATGAAGATAACTTAAAATATCTTAAAATATGTTTATCTAGTTCACCTATAATCACAGTGACTTTTAATGGAGAATGGTTTGTGATCTACAATGGTGCATCCAAGAAGGAGCCGAGATGTGTTATCATGAAAAATAATATGGTTATATCTTATTCTTGTCAATAGTTGAAAATCCATGAACTAAATTACATTACTCATGATTTGGTGTAATCTTCTATAACCTGAGCAATAAAAATAAACATGAATTTTCTTTATGGTGTATGTTGTGATATTTATTTTGATCATAATAGTTTAAAGTTTATTTTCACATAGTAAGAGTTGAATATGTAGCATAGAAGTTTGTTAGAGTTGATTAATGATTTTGACTACTAAATACATTACCACCATGGAAAAGTGAACATGGTGGCAGATGCTTTGAGTAGACAAGACCATGTTAGCCTATCCATGATGAGGATCACAAAACATCCTATATTTATGTATTTGAAGAGGATGGATCATGATATTTTAATGGATGTGGTAAATCATAACTTTCTCAAATAAATTTTAAACCATCTACAGAAGTGAAGATTAATGAGGTTTAGAATAAATATGTTGTCATAGAAAATACGTTTTGAAATTTTTCCTAATTAAACCATAATTGTGATAAAATAACATTGTTAATGAAAATGGTCTATATTAATCCCATACCAGAATCAAATAAGGAGCTATTGGATGAGGCTCAATGTTCATAATTATATATTAAACCTATACAAAAAAAGATGTACATGGACCTAAAAGGGTATTTTTTGTGGGATGACGTGAAAATAGTTTTCACTAAATAAGTGTCTCAATGCATGGTTTTTAGCTTGTTAAGCCTGAGAGATTTAAGTCTAAGGGAATGTTACAATCATTACCCATATCATAATGGAAATGAAAAAACATCACTATGGACATTATTTTTTTACTTCCCAGTACATATAAAATCCATAATTCTATATGGGTATAGTTGATCTCTATATTAATTCGGCGCACATAATTACTATTAGAGATGATTTATCTATTGATCAACTATCAAGCATATATGTAATGGAAGTGGTAAGATTTTGATGGAGTACCACATTACATTATATCTAATTAGGATATGAGGTTTACCTATATGTAGTGGTCAATTTTTTAGCATGCTCTAGATATAGTGTTATGTTTCTGCAGTGTTTATCATCATCAAATAGATGGTCAATCTGAGAGAACAATTCAAACATTGGAAGACAAGTTGAGAGCTTGATCTTTACATTTCAAAGGGGGATGGGACCAACAACTAAATTTGGTGATCTTTTCTTAAAAAAATATCTTTCCCTAAAGTATTCATTTGTATCCTTATGAATCCCTCTATGGAAGGATATAAAGAAAACCAACTTTCTGGGATGAAAATGGGGAATGAAAGCTATTAGGACCAGATAGTATTGATGAAATGGATTAAAAGGTCCGATCTATTAAACAACACATAAGAGCATGTTAGATTTAAAAAAATATATGCAGACAACGAAAGAATATTCATAGAGTTTGAGGTGGGTGATTAGGTGTTTCTACTAATATCTCTCAAGAAGGGAGTAATGATAATTGGAAAGAAGTTGAAGCTGAGCCCTATGTATATCAGTTCTTTTAAAATTTTGGATCATGTTGGGATGTTAGCTTATCAATTGACACATCCTCTAAATTCTCCCAAGTTCATGATGTGTTCCATTTAACTATCCTGAGAATTTATGTACCTTATCCATCACATGTAGTAATTTCAGAAGTCATACCACTAGAGAACAATCGTTCTTATGATGAAATACCGATAGAGAATCTGGATCGTAGAAAAAATTTTCTATGAAAGAAGACCACTCGTTTGGTTAATGTTTTATGGAGGAACTACCAATTTTATGAAGCTATATGGAAACATTAGGATATGATTAAATATAGGTATCCTCATATTTATGTTTCCAAGTTATAAATTTTGAGTGTGAAATTTAGTTTTAGGGGGGTAGAATATTACACAAAGATGTTTTTATTATGTATTTTATTTAAATAATTTCTATTTTTGAGTTGCTTAATATTCACGAAATATTGAGTTTAAAAAAACAATACACCCTTATTATAAAATTACAATAATAGCCTAGCCGTTATGTTACTTGAAATAATTATAACTAACTTCTAAAAATGCATAGTGAATTTATGGGCTATCAATTATTTTTGAAAAATGCAAATAGATATTTGTATATATGAATGAATTAAATTTTGTAATGGGATTAATTAGATATATTTGTTATATATATATAATAGTATTTGTCATATTAATGAAGTGGATATTTAGGTCATATTGTATGAATAAAACCTTATTTGATGAATAAAAACATATTTTAATAAGGTTAATATTAAATCTTCGAATTGAGAACCCCTTACAAATTTATAATTTGACACATTAATAATTTTTATATGAAAAAATAATAATGTTATATTTATGAAGAATATAAAAATATACATTGGATTAATTTAACATATTTTTTAGAAAACATTCATATCTTAATGAATAATAAAAATATGATAAATTCTGACGAAAAATAATTTTTTTTACTAAAAGAATTTATATGGTTAAATTATATTATATAATGTTTTCAAAATATAAATAATATAAATATTTACCGTTTAATATATTTTAGGTCAATGGAATTTATTTTACATTCAATTCACATGTAAAAACATTTCATTTAATTGCAATATTTAAAATTCTAAAACCCATATTCCATTTCAACAATGTGATTATTTTTAAAATAATTGCTACAGATTCTATGTTTTTAATTTTCAAAAATGAATTCCATATTTGAAATCAGTAGGTATATATTATTTAAGTAGATTTATTTTATTTTAGGGAAATATGAATAGTAACGGTGGTAAATTTTATTACCACAGTAAAAGGGTAAATCGGGTAATTTAGGTGAAAAAAATTTTATTAAATTTTTCTAACACTTGTCTAATATAATTTTTTGATTATAATTTTCCCAAAAACATACTTGGGTCAAAATGGTATCAATTGGAACCCACATGAATGAGTGTAGGAAATTTAATTTAATTTATTTAATGACATTAGAAATATGTCCCTCTCAAAATTTAATTATTAAATTATTTGGAATTTAAGTTTATACAGAAGATAAATTCAATTATAAATACTCATTTGAAAGAAAAAATTTATCATTTATCATGAATTTTTTTTAAAATTTTTAGGAAATAAATAGTTACCTTAATGATTTATACTCTGATGATGAAAAAATTAATTAATTAATGAGAAATCAATAAAACCGTTATTATTAATATATTAATAAGCATTAGAAGGCTAAAAAAATGACAAAAAATATTGGTTGAGTATATAACTACAATAAGAACCCATGGGTATATATATTGACCTTTTTAGGGGTATATAAGAGATTATGAGAGTTATACTATTTTATTTTACGTGAAGATAAATTTGACACATTTATGTTTTAAAAAACATACCATTTTTAATTTTGGGATTGACCAAAGATAAATTGAAATAAAAGTAGTATTTATAATGATAATGTATTTATCTTTATTATATTTTTTTCCTACAAATAATTGTATTAAATAATTAGACATCATTGAGATGGTAATTATTTTATTTATGAAGAGATCAAATAAATGTTTTTAAAAATATTTTAATAATTATTATTTTGGATAATTATATTGTGAAATGAACTTTAAATATTATATTCACTCTATAGGGATATTATAAAATATTTTTTAGATATTTTCACTTCTTATGATTATATATTTTAAAAAGTCCACAAAATAGACTGTGTCAAAATTGACAGTATTGATATTTTTTCAAAATATTGTTTTGTTAAATTTTTAAAAATAATAAAACAGTATTAAATCATTATTAAATTGTCTAAAATATTCTAGATTGTATATTTGTTTCCTAATTTACTTAAAATAATTAAATATTTCACAATTTTAATATTTACATATTTGTTACCCTAGTTAAATATTAAATAGAATAACTATGTGGTATTTAAAATGATATTTCTTAAAATGACATAAAAAATAATCTAATATTTATGGTATGATTATATTAAAACCCTTTATAATATCATATTATATATTGGGACATTTTTTAGGTTTTTATGTGGGGTTTTATTTTATTATTAATTAAAATATTTGAGTGTTCCCAAAGAGCCCCTCACCACAATTATAAAAGGGAACTTCCTCCTTCAACTCTTCAATTAATTTTGAGCCTTCATTCTTGACCATACTCTCCATATTACCCTTATAAAATTTTTTATAGATATTCTAGAGGTCCTTTTCTTATTCAAATGTTAACTCTAGTAATCTAATAGTAGATTTAGAGGAGTCACGTCGAAGAAGAGGAAATATCATTTACCGATTCTTCCAAACTTCGTTTTTTATACTTCCACCTCATGAGTTGTTTCATTATAAAGTAATAATTGTAGTATTAAATGTATTATGATAGGTTATTATGATTATGAACCCACTATATTCTACCTTTAACACGTCCTATGAAAAATGAAATCACCACACATTCGTACTCAAGACTTATCGTATCCAAGCGGTGGTGTAATCATTTTTCTCCACCACCATATATGGATGTGTATAATGATGGAATTAAAAAATAAAAATGTTATTAATATAAAATGATATTTATAATGATATTCTATAAATCATATAAATTAATACCATCCGAAAATTATGTGAACGATGTTGTCGCTCATGAGTGCGTATGATTTACCATCTCCATTATGCGATATGATTCATTATAAAAAATCATCCATAAAATATGATTATATAAATTAATTGAATTAATAAATAAGATATATATTATACAAATAAAATTCTATAAATGATATAAATATAACATAAAAAGAGAAATAGAAACTTATACGACAAAACTTGCATAAGAACTTAATGTATTTAATACCCGAATAATGAGTGACAATGAAATGTTACTAACAATCAGATCAAAATACGATCATAAATGTTTTCATAAAATTGTAATGATTTTGGAATAAATATGTAACATTATTTAAATCATTATATAGTCATTATAGATACATAATAGTCATATCAGATATAAGGTAAGTGATAACTTTTCAAATCTCATTTTTATCCGAGATTGTTTATTCGTTGGTATTTATTGGGGTTTATTTATCATCCACGCCCATGAGTCCTAAATATTTATTTAAAAATATTCTTTATATAATTATATAATATTTTAAATTCAATTTTACCCAATGGAAAATTTTAACTAAATGGTATGATTGGAATCTTTTGACATATTCTATATGAGGTACTTCTTGAATTTTCTAGAAAAAGTACTACGATAATGTTTTTTAACTTGTACAACATGAAAAAATTAATGATTTCATAGTGCCTAAAATCCTTAAATCATACCAAAGAATCATATAAGGTCAAGTTCACATTAAATTTCTTCATGAAAAATTGTGTGGCCTTTTGAGTATGAAAATCATTTTTTGAAGAAGAAAGGATATTTTACTCAGGAATTAATTTCAAGTGTTTTTTTACAAATTATTTTCCATCTATGATGAATCTATTTAAATTGAATTATATTTCAATACATTATATAACAATTATTTTACTTTTTTTATTATAGAATGTTATATAAAAATACATTTTTAATATCAATAATAATGGAATGACGGTTAAGAAACCCATTATATTTCATGGGTTATGCAATGGTGAATGTAATTATGTTTTAAGGAACACGTAAGAATTGTTTCATTACGAGATGGGTGGGATATATATCTCTATAAAGTGAATTGGGTAAATAATTATATATCATGAGATAGACATTACTGGAATGGAATGTAAATCTTGTTTAGTAATATAGTGTAGAAACGAGGAGTGAATTCGGTTCAGCCATGTGATTTGTTCGCTTTGATGGTCTTTGCAATGACAGCTGACTAATATAAAATGATATTCTATGAATATGTGTGCATTCCATGATATTTTATGTCTAATGTTATGACTATTGGGATTCCATATCAAATTTCTGATTTATCAGATGACATGGTATTATTATCTTTGATATTTTATATATAGGAAATGATTTTCCAATGCTATTTACCTAGGATTGTGATATGATTGATATTTACCTTGATTACAATTACAATGAATTTGAGCTCACCTTTTCATGGTTATTTTCCCTAGGTCCTGAATATATTTATTAAGAAAGATAAGTCAAAAAAATATTCTTGTTATGATGAAATAATTGAGAGATAATATTGATATTTTATGAACTAGTTGTTTATATTTCCCAGTATCTAAAGACATTAAACATATACGGTCCTCGCATGGTTTTTTGTTATGTTTTGTAATAAATATTATTCATTGTTGATGTAAAATATATATGTAATATATGGAACATTATAATTTTTATTTTACATTTGAATCATTTATTTAAATATATTACCATTTTTAGTATACTATTCATTCTACTAGCATGCAATCACCTGTGTCTAGTGCCAACATGTTAAAATTATCCACAAGCTCTGGTTTACTAGGAATGAGGTATTGTAGTTTTCATTAGAATATGTTTCATAGAATCTTGTTAATTAATAATTAGGAAAACATAGATTATAGACCATAATTGTTGGATACAAATTATGGACAAAAATGAATATAAAGCAACGTAATAAAATTCTAGTTACAGAAGGGGTGGAAGAAATACCATTTATTAAAATATTAAAAAATACAACAAAACACTTTACAACCTCATCATGGGAAAACCCATTAGAATACCATAGGCCTAGAGGGATAAAAATAAAGTCATAATCTAGAACAAAACCAATAACAGTGTATTGAAAGCTAAGATTCAATGTCCTTAGAGAATAATGGGAAACACCTATAACACAACCAATTCCAAAAAAGTCCAACAAACATAGAACATTAGAAAAATCATTGTCCATGCACATGGCGACACCTGGTCTATAGAAGTAATTTCACCCAACCAACTCTAGGAAAACATCCACCATCTTCAGGTAGAGGACATCGTACTCACGAAGCTGCCTGAGTGTATTGTCACCAGCTGAAGAAGAAGATCTACTGACCGACACCACCATCATCGACAAAAATGTAACATATATGTATTACACCATGTTGATTAACTCCAAAATTCCATTTTCAGTAATTACATCCTACAATAACTGCCAATGTAGATCAAAGAACACCATAACCCCTCTCTACACAAAATCTGACATGGCCTAGTCTGAAACACATATCTGGACTCGATTTGAAATGAAAAATAGAAGTTTCACCACTGCCTACTCTTGCATGAACACGCCACCATAAAGAGATATTTCAGGAACTCCACTAATATGGATTCCAGTGAACACTAAATCCACCTCTAAAGCCGCAATTAAGAATATTTGTTACCCATAACCATTTTTATCCCATATGAATGTGCCATCAGAATGGATAACCACAGTTGAAACCAATACCAATTTTCCTACTATTTATAATCATTATTTGGTTTTCTGAGAAACACATCCCTATCTAGATACTAATAGATGATGTGGTTTTCACAGATATTAATCTAGTGGTGATTATCCATAAGTGTGTTTTTCAAATTATATATCGACCATCAATCTCATGTATGGTGAATTTTTTCTTACTTTGTACTGGTTAGACAATCCATGGGGATATGATTGGGTTAATAAATATTTTATTTGTGATGAATTATGATTTTTTGGAAAATACAATATATCAAATCCTATGATATTCTATACTAAAATTGGAATTACCTAATGTGTAGTGTGTTGATATTTTTATGTTTGATCATAAATTTAAAGGCATGAATACCCTTATTGGGTATTTCTATGATATGAATTTCTTATGATTAAAGATATTTTTGGGGACATTTATGGGAATAAAACCCTTTTTAGAATATTCTGTAGTGAAAAGATTATATGAGGATTGATAATTATTTTTTCTAGACATAATATTATACGTATTTACTACGATAATGTTTAACATGATTAATTATATTAAATTAATAATATTACATTATGATTTTTGGAAAAAGATAATTTGGATTGAAAACCTCTATTGTTAAAAATATATTTGATGAAAAATATTATTTTTGAGGATGTTAATAATATTTTTATATGATTATAGAAGTTATATTATTTTATAAAATCCTCTAAAATCATGTTGGGAGAAAAAACATTGCGTATGGAAAGGTCATGGGATACAAACACATCACCAAAGGGAGAAAAGGGCGCATTAAATACCACTACCATACCTTATGCCCAAGTTATTATGAATTTTTTCTTAAATAAATTATTTGATTGATAAATAATATATGTATTTTTTTAATGAAATTATATGGTAGAGTATATTTTGATTTTTTTATAATTTGAGTATATTAATTTTTTAAGGTGATGTATTTTTATGTTATAGTATGTATAACATTTATGATTAACATAAAATAATATTTTGAATGAATTATATATTTTTATAGATTTATCATGAATGTTATGAGATAAACATTGAGGTTTAAATTTTTTTTATTGTTGTGTTTATTGAAGAAATTTGTGATATATGTTAATTTATTTATGAAATATTCTATGTCAATACATTGGTTTTATTAGTGTATTTTGGATTTAAGTGTATTATTTTTTCATATTAATATTTATTCATTTGAGATATTATCTTAAATTTGGATAACATTTTCAGTATTGTTATAAAATTTATTTATATCAAATTATTATTATTTTTATTATGTGATCCATAGGAAGATAATTTTATGGATACATTCATGAATAAATTCATCATGGGAAATCATCAATTGGTTAAAAGATGTGATTTTTTTATAAATTTATTTGATAATGTAATTATTATTTTTTATGACGGTATATTTACACATTTTTTTTCAAGATGGTAAATAAATTTCCCAAATCCTGATCAAAAGATTTTGTTGCATTTTTTCTATTACATTAATTTATGATGAATCCATAGTCTTATTCCTATTATATTAATTTTGTTATTTTTTCATCATTATCATTATCAAGACCAATAAAATATCTATAAATAATTTTCTCTATCAGTGTCCCTCAATATTTATTCAATATATTTTCTTACATTTCTAAATTGTCACTTTCAAGTAATGTTAACTTTTTTTGAAACCTTATTATGTTTAATTCTAGACAACCTTTAAATTTATAATTACTTATTTTTAAGAGGGCATGTCATTAACAATATTTACATGTGGGATTGAAATATAGGTATTTTTAAATATCAAACCCTCAATAAAATAGATCAAGTTAGAATTGATAGGACTCAATATATTTAATAGTGGATAATTTAAAATCATATGCCTTTAAAAGAAATATTATTTTTAATGAGGTACAATATATACAACACCGAGAATAAAAAAACCCCAAAATATAATTGTATAAATAATGCTTTAAAAATGTAGTCATTGAATACACATGTAAGAGTATGAATAACCACATTATTTAATATATATAAAGTGAATACTAAATTCAAATTTATGATTAATTCATTGGAAAAAGGAACTCAATTTTTAGTAATGTCATTTAATATTTTAAGTATATATTTACTTTAATAATGGATTCATTGGTTTCTTTTTATGAATATTTTAATTAATTTCATTAACTATAAAAAATTTAATATCAAGAAAAGTTTATCATTTTTGAAATTTTCATGTTATAATTTTCTTATAAAGGATATTTGGGATTTTATTGGAAAATGTTTATTTTACAGTGAATATTGATAATGATGACCTTTATTGAAAACTATAACACCCCGAAATTATAAGATAATAATGTTTTATTCAATAGCATGTACGAAACACTATAACAACTTGATAAGAGAAGATAACATGTTGTGGTTTTGTGATATTTTTTTAAATATAATAAATATTTTAAAGAGTTTTTCTTATAAGAAACATTGAGTTTTATTTAATTTTTGTGAACCATCTACTTAGCATGTTTTTCATCGAACACCATGTTTCAATGAAATTTCAAATACGATAAAATTTTTAATATTTAGAAAAATAGTTATAATGTTAAAATTAAATTATACTATATAAATAGTTCTAACTAATTTTTTAAAAATATTGTTATATATTTATTAGTTATAATATAATAAGCATTTATATGAAAAATAATTAATTTTTTGAAAAAACTATATTTTTTCTTAAAGGCTATTTGATCATGCACTACAAACAACATTGAAAATTATTTTTTTACCAAATTTAGAAAAATTATTTTATAAAATAAAAATAATTTATGAAATAGTTATGTCAAAATTATCTTAGGTTGTGTTTTTGAATTATTTTGATCAGTTTTTTGTTTTTATTTAATATTCAAAAATACAGAATTTTAATTATAGAATACTTATTCATTTCAATAATTTATATTTTTAAATTAAATTATGATTTGTTTCTAAAGTAAATCATTTCTAATTTTATATCAAGTAATCCATGTTGGGTAATTTAAATAAATAACATATTGAATTTATATTCAAAAAACATTTTAAAAATTAAAGCATTTCACTTTAAAAATCAGAATTCTCGTCCTGTCTGAGGGATTAATTTTAAATTATATTCAACCAATTCAATGAATGAAAATTTAAAATTTTGTTTCCATATTTCTAATCCCCCAATGTTATAATCTATTAAAAATATGAACTTCATTTCTTCTGATAAATATTAGTGACAATATTTATAATTAATTAATTACACCGAGTGACGGTAAAACATGTGTTTATACATTACATCTGTTTTTATGGACATAAAATTTACACACAGAAATGAATTTTTTAAAATAAATAAAATATAATATTCATAAAAATTATATTTAATAATAATATAATAATAATAATAATTTTATTCTTAAATGTGAAATTACCTTATTAAAGAAAGAGATAAAATTCATCATGTGAAAAAATGGGTTAAAATTTTCAAATATAAAGACTAATGAATAAAATGGTAAAAATGAGTTCTATTTTGAGTGGTGGAGGTGTTAATTGAAAAAATAATACCTCCCTATCATTATTATCAATATTATTAGGTTAAAGTAGTATCAGATGCCTCCTAATAGTGAATAAATTAGAGTATATAAAAAATATCATGCCTCATCTATTATAATATGGAACTCACTCCCCTCACTTAATCACACATCTCAATACATTTTAATTCAGTCATTCCCTACCCAAATTTATTCTCAAATTCCATCATGTGATCATATAACCATTATTTCGGGAATAAATCCAACCAAGATCTTATTTAGTGAAAACCCAAGGAAGATACCTAAACAAAAACAAATTTACATCATCACACATTTTTTACATTATATCTTTCTCCACATCACTAAATTTTCATTAAAACTTGATTATATAATAGACTAAGTATATTCCATGTACTGATATGTTTTTATAAAAAGTGTATAAAATAAAACCACCACCACTTCTATCAAATGTCATATGAAATATTCATTCATGTCTATAGAAGACTACCTCCCCCTAAACTAATGTCATTTGATTTTCCATTTTCACCTATAAAGGTTTGGAATTATAATGGATACTAATTTTATTTATAATAATTGTTAAATAATTATACCTTTGGAGTAATTATATAATTTACAACTTATTTATTTCAATTAATTATTATATTTAATGACATTCACATGTGTATGGTGTACTGCTTACTTTCATAGTGATATGATTCATCATTGACTAAAACATTACATGGAAGGTGATGAAAAATGATGATAAAATGTGACATACATGAAATAATTTCAATAAACATGAAATATAAATAATTATTAAAATGTAATATATCATTTTATTTTTACACTAAAATAGGGTGATATAGTTTTTTTATATTGGGATTATCTCCTTCATGAAGCCATATGACAATATTTTCATAATAAAGCCACATGAATGATATATATAAGTATAATAAATGAAAAAATAGAAACTTAATTGCATTATTACCATTCTATAAATATAATATATTATATAAACCCTTTCCCAAATGATCATTGAAAAATTAATAATGTTATTCATGCATATGTATAACATATCATCTCCATGATTGCAACATACTTCATTTTTCATAACAATCATTCATTTTTTGTTTTTAAAGAATAATTTATGAAGAAATATGATATTTATGTAATGATTATAGATATTTATGTGATTTAACTATATTATATTCATAATTAATGGATCTCTAATGAAAAAACATGCCTAAGAAACCAAGGAAATTAACATATAAAATAATGGAGATAATGAATGATTATTAATGAATAGGTGATAAATGTAATAAATGTATCTTATAAGATATTAAAAAATTAACTTGGTTCTATAATTAATTAATAAGATGTATAAATCCACTACACATAATTTTAAGATACATTTAACCAAAGGTAATATTGAGGTAAGGGATTTTGTCCCCATAAACATTCTGTTGATCCATAAATTTTTATTATACACCAATTCACTTTAATGTGTCTTATATACTACACTTTGGAAATTTAATATCTTTATTAATTTATAAGTCACAAAATTCCCTGATTAAATTGAAATTATTTCTTCTATGGGGTTTGAATCAAAAATTACGATGTGCAAAAAGTTATTGTTAAATCTCACATTATTTTGTGATTGTTAAAATTCTCTTAAGACCAGCACACTACATTATCCATTTTTAATTGAAATTTAAAATTATATTAAATATAAATATTATTTTTATTATTATATAATTATTTAACAAACTGTATTATATTATTATATATTATGTTTCCTTTTTAATGTTATTTGATTAACAAGAGAAATATTGATAAATCAGAATCTATTAGTCAATATAGATATTGGTTTATAAGGAGAATTGATTCATGAATTATGTCAAATATTATATATATGATGAATGAAATATTACAATAGTGAAGATTTATTCCCAAAGTTATATGTCCAATATATTTATCGGTAGGTCTCGATATAAAAATCATTCTGAAAAATGAATTTTTTTATTACCTATAGTTTAAAGAATTTTTTTAAAGGTCTTGATGGTAGATGTATCATGTTCTTAAGACAATAATTCCCATAATATTCATTAAATAGATTGATTTTTTTTATAATCCATGATATATTCACACGGATGTTATCAATGGATGCATTTTATTCTCATTTAATAGATTAAATGGAATGTGTTTTTTGATGTTTACCTTTCTATATTTTCTTATGCCTTATCCATTAATTTAAATAGAATGTTTTTGTAGTGATTTACATTTATATGATCATCGTCACTCTTGAATTATGGTATAATCCTCTGTTTTTATACCTTTCTCACCTTTTTAGCTCACACATTTTTTTCATTCCACATGATATGTATAAGAGTTATTATAATATGATTTCAATGATTTATTTCACTTTCTATATTTATGTATTATGTTTTATTTTATATTCCCAATGTAAAATTAGTATCATGTATGTATATAGTTTTATGAAAATACTAAAAAAATCATCCCTTTAGGACCCAAAACAAGGTTTCATTGCCATTGTTATAATGTAAGGAACAAGCTCTGAGCTACTGGAATCAATGTTGTCATATATTGTATCGAAGGAAGTTTAGTAGAAACCATTGAAACATTATGTAGGAAAAAATTGATTAGCAAAACATAACCATAAGATAAAATTTTATGATAAGTATTTGTGAAAATACTCTTTTTTTAAGGTATTGATTTTTTTATTTTCGTAGTAATTCTACCCATTCTAGATACTAAAAGTTGAAATTGTTCTGAAATAGATGTACTTAAGGGTAATAACATTTTAGAATGAGTTTCAGGTTTGACATGAAAATTACCTAGTACGTTGAAATAATCCTTACTAAACATCTCGTTTGACACTTCGATGGGGTATTCTTCATAAAATTCACATTTTATTTATAAACCACCATGAATTATTGGAAAATAATGTATTCCATAAAGAATCCAATGCATATTTTTCTTGTTGAAAAATTCATAAATTTATATTTATGCTATGTGTTATTATATATTTAGATTTTTACACTATGATTTAAAATTCATAATTATATAAGCTAATAATGAATATAAATTTCCTATAAAAGGAACCTGTAAGGATGAAGTGTGTCAACAACCATGTACAATGATGATATTTCACTTATAACGAATCCAATATATTTGGTATTGTAAATCATAAAGTTAT
Source organism: Viscum album (assembly GCA_963277665.1). Lineage (NCBI taxonomy): Eukaryota > Viridiplantae > Streptophyta > Magnoliopsida > Santalales > Viscaceae > Viscum > Viscum album. The sequence continues at coordinate 1,001,577,150 of OY728119.1, read as the reverse complement.
GGATATATTTTTGAAGCTAAATGAGGTTATGGAAAATTACATCTCCTAGATGGAGAAACTGTTAAAAAAATATCTTATGTGGGATTAATTTTTGAGATATATGACCCCATCATTTTGTAGGAATACTAATCCAATAGAATCTTATAAATTAATTTACTATACACAAAATTTATCTAGGGAATTTTTATATGGTGAAAAGGAAACAATTTCACTTTTATATTATTTTCTCAAAGGATATTCTGATCAATGGTTGTCATTGTTCTATATTACGAGGGAGGAAGAGGAAATACAACTGAAGTAATGAAAATCTTTTTATGAAACATTCATTGAAAAAATATCCCTCGTGATAAATAAATGAATATGAAGAGAAATATCCTTATCATAAATACTAGGGAAGAAGAACGTTTTTCATATTGTAAACCTAAAATTATACTATTAGCATAGTATGGTAAGGATTACATGTTTGATATGAAGTTCAAGATAGACCATTTCATTAAAGGTCTTAAGAAAAGTCTTCGAAGGACACTGGTCTCTAAAAAATTGTTATTCATATAACATAATTGTTTTATGGGATATAAAAAAAGATAAATAATTCTGCATTTATTAAGAAACAAAAAGGTAAAATAATGTGGAGAAGAAAAATGAAAATATAGCTTATAAAGGGATGATGTGAAAGGCTTATTTCCCCACATAGGCAAACTGTGGAAATAATCAAAAAGGGAATTTATATAAAGGATTGGGAGTTTTTTATATGTGTAGAGATATGGGAAACTATAAAAAAAAAAAAAGGAATAAAATGATACAGTACTATTTAGTGCATCAAATGTAATAATATTGGACAATATTAAAAATAACCCCCCTTATGTAAGTGGAATATACCATAGAAGATGCCAATAGATGAAGTCTATGCTAATTCAATTGATTCATCAGACATAAAATGATTACAATTACTCTATTTTCATATCCAATAAACAGTTTTTAAAAATATTTTATTCATGTTATTATCATCATAAGATTTAAGATATATATAAGGATTTAACTATAGTAATTCTTCATTAAGTATTTTAGAGAATATGTTAAATGATACTGATGCTGGGGAAAAATGATTCATTTCAATGTTGAAATTCATAGAAACGACGTGATTTATAGAAATATATCACCCAATATGTTAAATTTTTTAGATAATGGTGTTGGGGTAATGAAATGCTTGTTATGGGTAATATAACATTGATATTATAGACTAACTTTTTACTGATTAATAATTTCTTAATGAATCATTATATACTATCATTAGGGGAGATGACAACATTTTTGAATCCAAGGAATACAGCAAAAAAGATATGAGTTATTTATGGAATAAGGATGGATACATTTTTCAATATGTTTTAATAGTAATTGATATTGTAACAATGTTTCAATATAATAAATGAAATATGTATTCCTAAGATTTGTATGAGACTATTAAGAGTTACGTTATAGATTTTAGCATATTGAAAAAAATTTACTTATGTAAATTCATTGATCATCATTCTATGGTTATAGATTTTAATCTTTTAGAAGGGTTAAAAGGTTGACCATTTATGAAATGGCTAAAGTAAAAATATATATAAGGTTTTAGACATTAATGTATAACGTCATTATATAATGACAAATGAAAATTAGATATCATATTATAACAATATTCGTTTTCGAAAATAATTTTAGATATATAGAATTAATATTTATCTATTTATGGGCCTTACGATCAATTGAATGTTAATTTTTGTGCTTTATGAAAAATTCACCTTTGGATATTCATTTCATAGAGTAAGTGATGAATTAAAAATTCACAGATGCATAACAAAAGGACAAAGTTGTTCTTATAAATTTTAATTGTACCATGTAATTACATTTTATTTTATTATTTTATAGAAAAACTACTTCTCATCTATTAGAAAATGAACTTCAATGAAAAATGTTATCCTATTAAATTTACACCCAATGAATAATATGATCTTATAAATCATCACTAATCAATGTTTTTGATCCCCATATCATTTTTTTGATCATTCACATGATTTTTATCAATGAAATCATTCAATATATAAAATTATTTACATGTTTTTTCCATTTAAATTTATTCATTTCCCACTACTGTCATCCTACTAAATAACAAGTTATGTGTTATTCCATGTGATGATTGTAGATGCCTTTCTATTATATTAAGAGGGCATTTAATTAACCATTTTATGATGCGGGTTTGAAATAAAGGAATTAAAAAATATAAAACCCATTATTATCCTGATCTATTTTAAATCACAATGACATGATTTATTTATAGTTGGGAGAATATAATACCTCAAAATTATAAAAGTATTTAATATTATTCAATAGAGTGTATGAAATGAAACACCATGTGTAGAAGGGAATATAACATCAAATTGATTAGGATATATTTATTTTAAATACAACTAATCTATTCAATATATTGTGTTACAGAAAACCCAGAGTTTAGGTCACATTATAAGAAATACTCAGTTTAACATTCATTACATGAAACACTAAGTTTAAAAGAAATATGAAATATTACTAAAATACTACTATTTAATATAAATATTACAATATAGAAAATAAATTAGAATGTATTAACATTACAATAAATATTATGAATAAAATGGTAATATATTGATTGATAATAATATAAAAATAATTTAGAATAAAAAGAAATTTTTTCTTCGGAAATGAATTTTCTCTAAAAGATAGTTTAATCGTACATGGAAAACATAATCAGAAATTTAATTTTTCACAAATTTTAAATTTATTTTTAAAAATAAAATACATTTTCTAAAATTGTAATATTAAAATTATATTAGGGATATTTTTATATTTTTACAAGTGGTTTTATTTTTATGAGGAATAATGATTATACTAAATTTTAATAGAAAAAAATCTTTTTGTTTGACTAATTTATAATGTAAAATTTTAATATGTATTTTTGTAAATTAAAATTAGACCAGTTTTATATAATTTAATTAAATATATATCATTTAAATAATTTTCATACTGAATTTTGAAATAAAAACATTGTAATATTTTGACCATTTACAATTTAAAAACCAACTTTCTCACCATGTATGTGTGATTGATTTTATAGTAAATTTAGAGACTAATTTTAGTGGATGTTAAAGAAACGAATTCAATTTTTTGATTCAAAAATATATATAATTTTTGATAAAGTAAAATTAAAATTTTATAATAATTATTTTTATGAAAACTAAAATTATTTAGAATATTAAAGGTTATAAAAAGGTTTATAGTAATTACATGTGTTTGTATTATATATAATTTTACACAATGACACTCACTTGATTATAATTTAATCAATTTAATTTTATATTCAAGATCTATAGGTATATATTATCTTAAAAATATCACTTTTTTATTGATATGGGATAAATTACCAAGGTAAATTGAATGATAAAATTTACCATGGTAACAATAGAAGGAAAAATCCAGTGATCTTAATAAATAAATAATAATATGGTAAACATGTAATTATTTTTCTGGATGGATAATTTAATAGAAACAATCTATCATCCAAAGCAATATTATTCTTTTTTGGAGCTATAAGAGTCAAGTGAGTCCTCCCAAGAGTGAATACATTAGATTATTTGAAAAAAATCCACCCCACGTCATTAATAAAAGGGAACTAACCCCACTCACTTCTTCGAATTTTTCAATAAATTTAGTTAATAAAATTACTTCAAATAACTTCCTATATTCCCCTATCTCATACTAGATTCATTTTTATGGAATGAAATTTATACATGGAAATATTTTGTGAAAACCTAACGATGATACACAAAGAAGATGTAATGTTCTTATAAATGTATATTTATTTTATTTATTTCTAAACATTTTTAGATTAATATTAATCCATTATTATATAATAGACTCAATATCATACTTATACTATTACTTTTTTATGATAATTTAATTACATAAAACCACATCACCTTGAATAAAATAGGTAACGAAATCCTCATTCGTATTTATGATGATCTACCTGCTTGCGAACCAATGACATTGATTTTTCCATTTCTGAAAATAAAATTCATGTTTTATGATGGATAAACATTATATATATAATATTTAAACCTTATTTATAAATATTTAGTAATTATATTTTATATAAATTATTTAATTCCATTCTATATGAGGGATGATAACAACGACCGTGTGTATGGTGGACTACCACATCATTAAGTAATGTGATTCATCATTTAGTGACAATTTACATATAAGATAATATGGAAAAATGTAAATGATTATATGTGATATGAAAGATTTAATTATGATTTTCATTATATATTAATACTTCTTTGTGAACAATATATATTCTTTTTTTTAATCATAATGATGATGACTTCATTCGTGAACATGTGGACTGGCTCCATCATGAAGAGATGTGGCCCTCTGTTCATTACCAAACTATATTAATGATTTATATAAGTAAAATTAAATATATAATATTGTATATATGTAATTATTATCACTATAGAATGTTACAATATTACATTACCCTTTTTATAATGATCATTGTGAGATGGAAGATGTTACAGATGTATATGCATGACCGACAATCTCCATGATCATTACATACATTATTTTTCATATCCATATTGAATGATTTATTTAAAAAGAATAATCCATGTAATCATATTCTTATTATTTCATTATTATTATTCATTATATGATTTTTAAAATAATATGCACATGGAATGGATCTTTTAATAATGAAAAAGTCGAAGGAACCCTTGTAAATTAACACATGGAACATTGGGAATAAGGAAAAATTATTAATGAACTAGTGATAAGATTTTATAAAAGGATAATAAATTTTATTATAAAAAATAATATGTTCTTTTAAATAATAAAGAACAATGTTAAATACACCCCAAACAAGGATAATATACCATCATCCAAAAAGAAGAATGTGCTATGGAATTTCATATCTATTTACATTCCATTAAGACTTATTTTTAATTATGCTCTAACTGAATTTTATTTAGTGTATGTACTACCATTTTTACATCTAACATTATGATTCATTCATAACTCATGGTGTTTTATGTTTTAGTTTAACTTATTAAATTCAGTGGGATTTTACTTGGAAATTGGAAATTGATGACCTTATCTATAAGTACCCAACGTTAAAACATACATAATATTGAATTAAGTCAATAATTCACATTGAGGATCTTTTCAGGTTTAGAGTTTTAGAGATTTAGTAAATAACTATTATATCTCAAAAGATTACAAAGTATACACTTATACCCAATATCCATTTTTTCATAAAATAGAAACTCTTGAAAAAAAGAGTCATATCTAGTTCTGTGTTTACGATAACATGACTTTTCCATGATCTAATTCTTGACCATAATCCACATTATGTCCTATGAAAAATATTTAAAAAATTTGGGATGAGCAAAAAAAGCTCTGTAATGGATACACAAAGAAGGAAAACTGTTAGTTTTTAAAAAAAACATGTAAACAATGAATACTTTGACATAATCAATACTTTTTACATTTATTAATTAGTAAATACTTTTCACTAAATAAATATCACTACATACCCTTTTATAGACAAAAGATTACCGTAAAACCCATATAAAGAACACATAACATATAAAGGTAACTTGGGACACAAACATACAGAAATGGAATCACCATATGGTCGACTTCCAAAAATATCACTAAATGGAATAGCCATACGACTGACTTCCATACCCAATGCATTGGAGGTTATAACATAACCACCTGTCTTGGCATTCACGACACCACCCATCATTTGGTTTATCAAGTAACCACCCATCAAATTTCCTAGTACCAATATAAAATAATAAGATATAAAACAAATATACAAGAAATAAAACATTTCCACAATATATAACTTAAATATATTGACATAAAAAATACATTATAAAATCCATTTTCAATACTGAATAACATAAAAGAGTCTATGGTATTAATTTTATTTTAAAAACATTACATCTTGTTGAGTAAGCCAAAGATCAAATAATACTCGTGGTGGCAGAAAATCTTATTATCACCGCTTATGTTAAAATAAACATTACCTTTTTTCATTTAATAAAATTCTTCGTAGAAAGAAATTCCCTTTGAAAAGTCAAGGGTGATTATATAGTGTATAAAAGATATTCGTGTATTAAAACAAAATATGTATCAATGAAAGGTGATTGAGACGAAGTCCCTTACCTCTTGTCTGACTTGACTCGATCATTCTTTAATCTCATGAATAATTAACTAAAGATGATTTGTACTTGATTAAGAACATTTTTCATGTTTATTATTCTTTTTATATAACTTATTACCATGTTATAAACATTATGTAGTCATTTATGTTAATAATTATCGTTTGCCGATATTTGGTACTTGAGTAAAAAATGAACATCGTATATTTATATGTTGTCCATGTGGTCAAAGGTTAATTATATATAGAATTATATTCATGATTTGGATATCATATATATCATATATGCATCATATACATGTATTTATAATAGTACATTAAATTTAGAGGTAAGAAATGATATCCACCATTCATGGAGACGGTAAGCTGTATGTTTGCATGAACGCTACATCCAATTATATTTCATATTTAACGGAATTAAAACAAAATGATGCATAGTAGTATTATAATTATTGTATTTTATCATATATAATATCATTAAATATATCCTTTATATGTAAACACATGGTATGAACGAGTCATATCACTTTGAGGGGGCGGCAGTCCGCACTTCCTCAAATGAAATTATCACGTTTACCCATAATGGAAACAATAAAGTAATGTTATAAATGGAAATTACAGATGCATAAATAAAACATAAAAATAATATATATCATATATAAATACAGTTCCATCATAATGGCCACCATGAGAGGTGGTTGGAGATATTTGAACAATCATCGTTTCGTGAGGCGTTAGTTTTCCATCCCCAGAAACAATTTGATCTTCATCCATTAGATGGATGTGTGTGTAAGTGTAGTTAGATTAATTCTCCTAAAAACATCCTAGTATAATGAGGATACTGATGCTATTCAAAAATAAAGGATGAAAAAGATTTTAGGGATTGGAGAAGTAAAATAAAAGAAAACAATTTAAGAGAAACTATTGCCTTAAATTTGGGTAAATCCCTTTGGTTTGAACCAATGTACTTCTTGATGTGCCTTATAACTAAGGTGAGGAATCTAAGAGGGGTACAGGGATATAGGGAGATTAATTGGGTATAGTTTGGTTGAGAAAAAAGGCTTGAGAAGTTTGAGAAATTTTCTATTAATGGTCTCCTTTTATAATTTGGAGGAGGGGCTCTTTAGGAAATTGTGATAATATTATTTTATTATATAATGATAATCAGTTTATAAAGGTCCATGAATCGTTAAATTATAAGATAATATGACTGATATTCGAAATAAAATCATCCAATAAGAATTGTACATGTTTTGGATAATATGTTAATAATTATAATCTTATTTATTTAAATAATTTAGTAATGAGGTAAATACTACATCATTATTGTGTCATAAATTATTTAATTAATGTGATATATAAAAATTATAAAAAAATAACATAATGTAGAAAATCTTTTTATCTTTCCAATTAATGATTATAGTCGAAAATATATTTTATATAACACCATATAAAAAATAATTTATTAAAAGATTTTTGTTTATGTCAATTTTGCCTTTACTTTAAATTAATTTATCTAAAGTGTCAATATAATTCATAAGTGAATCCATGGGGTCACAAAATCGACCCCAAGAAGCCCATGGTCAGCTATTTATCAACCAATAGGATTATTACACGTTTATGGGTAATTTTATTTTATTATTATATTAATTTTTTACCCTTATTTACCTGACTTACCCTTTAACCACGGTAAATAAAATATTTACTGAAATAAATATTTAAAATGTATGAAAATAAAAGGTACCTATTTAAACAATTTGGAACTTATGATTCCAAATATTGAATCCATTTTTTCAAATTAAAAATACAAAAGTGGCAGAAATTAATTCAAAATTAATTCCCACTCTCCAAACAAAAAGCGTGTTTTTAAGAAATAATAACTATCAAAAGATTAACACTTGTTTTTGACCAATTTCAAAGTGAAATTAATTTCAATGACCAAAATTAGATTAAATGGAAAAAATATATATTAATTACACATTAAAACCAATTAAAAAGATAATCTAACCATATACATAAATTAGATTAAAAGGAAATTTTTAATTAAAATAGAGTTTTTTTCACAATTCAATAAAAATGAACTTTATCAGAAAAATACCAAAAAATTACCCAAAGTAAAATTTGACATCCCCATTATATAAGGGGATTGTATTTGGTAAAATATAATGTATTAAAGTGACCAAAATTATTTTTAAAGAGGGTTCACCATTAATAGGTGGTAAATCCACCATTTAATGTAAATTATGCTTAAAATTAGATTCATTCACAATATAAGCCTATAACTTTTATTGGATAAATGTAAATACATTTAACAGACATTTATAATCATATTGTATTTAGTTTTGTTCATTTCCCCCAATAAAATGGGTGGGAGTTAGCTACTATTTATAATAATATTATATTATTATTATTATGTAACGTCAGATTTCAAAGAAACTCATTATTGCAAGTCGGTTAAGCTATCGAACATAAAAACCCCTTTAATGTAAAATTAATATATAATTAAAAAATATTAAAAAATATTAAATATGTCTTATTCTTTATTTACTTTGGATGTTATATTCTTCAACCCTTTTTGGAGTTGTGTCCTCACAATTTTAGTTATCAAAATATGTGGGGGTATTTATCCCTCATAGAATTTTCATATTACTAGGATTCCTCTTCAACCATATGGGTTTTCCACTAAACCATTACCTGGTGAATTACCGTATTTCACAACAATTTCTCTCTACGGTCATGAATCAAGACTGGGTTTTCTACATAAGAGAGATTCTCTTCCAACTGAACTACCTCTGGGCTCAAAACATGATATAGATCTAGAATATACATTCTCAACATCAAAACATGAAAAACTTTGTGTACCTAGGATAAACATGGAGGTAAAGACACTATGTACAAAACTAATCCAACTTTCTCCAGAATTTCATATGGTCCAATGAACCTCGGACTCAACTTTCCTTTCTTACTGAAACACATCACACTTTTCCATGGAGAATCTTTGAGAAATACATGATCACCTACCTCAAAAGAAAGATCCTTCCTTTGGTTATCTGCATAAATTTTATTTCTTCTCTTAGCTGTTCGCTTGTGCTTCCGAATCAACTGAACATTCTCTGCCATATCTTCTTCCAATTCTGGTCCCATCAGCTTCCTTTCACCTACTTTATCCCAAAAATCTAGAGTTTGACAACACTTTCCATATAATGCCTCAAATGGAGCCATCTGTATAATAGAATGAAAACTTTTTTTGTATGAAAATTCATCCAAATAAAGATGTTGGTCCCAACTTCATTAGTAACACATCAAACAAGCACGTAACATTTCTTCCAATTTCTAAATTGTTCGTTCTAACTGCCCATCTGATTGAGGATGAAAAGCTATACTAAAATTTAATTCAGTACCCAATTAATTTTGAAGGCCTTTCTAAATGTTATAAGTAAACCTGAGATCACGATCAGATACAATGGAAAGGGTTAATCCATGCAACCTGACTATCTCTTTATCATACAACCGAGAATGTTGATCTAGAGTCAACATATCTCTAACAGGAAAAAATTAGCAGATTTATTAAATCGGACAACAATAACCCAAATTGCATTATTACCCTGAGATGTATTCAGTAATACCACAATGAAGTAGATGTATATATTTTCAAATTTCCACTCTAGAACCTGTAAAGGCTGAAGCATCCATTTCAGTAACTGCCACTCTGCTTTAACCTGCTGACATGTCAAACACTTTGTAGTAAAATCAGTAATATCTTTTTTCATTCTATCCCACAAGTAATACTCCCTAATATATCAATACATCTTCGTAAATCTAAGATTAAATAAAAACAGGTATCTATGAGCTTCACATAATAACTCATTCTTCAATTGTGAATCACAAGGCATGCATAATATACTTCCAAACCTCAATACACAATCATTATCAATATTAAATTCTGGAAACCTACCCTTCTGAACCAACTCTACCTTTTTCTGTAACTCACTGTCTTCTTTATGCACTTTCTTTCTTCTGTCTGATAGAGATGATCTCACTGACACCTGATAAAAATAAGAAGAATTTTCTACACCATCAACTTCTATGCCAATGATTATATAATAAAAAACCCAAGGATCTTGTTCCAAATGTAGCATGGTTAATGAAGCATTACTTTTTCGACTCAAAGCATCATCCAATTTATTTTCTTTTCAAAGATGGTAAGGGATAGTGCAATAATAATACTTGATTACGTCCAGCCATCTCTAGTGTCTCATGTTCAATTATTTCTGAGTGAATATTTACTTTAAACTTTTTCATCGGTATATATTTCACATTTTTCTCCATAAAAATGATACGTCCAAATTTTTAAATAAAAAACAATAGCACCTAATTCTGAATCATGTGTTTGGTAATTTAACTCATGTGGTTTTTAACTGACGTGAAGCATAAGAAATTACCTGATCATTCTGTATTAGGACACAACCAAGTCATTTCTACGAATCATCACTTTAGATAACAAACTCACCATTTATGGATGGTATTTCCAAAACTGGATCATTCACAAATCTCCTTTTTAATTCCTGAAAACAATCATCACATTCTCTTGTCCAAATAAACTTAACACCTATTTGAGTTAACTTAGTCATTGGACAAGATAACTATGAAAAATTTTCAACAATCCTCCGGTAATAACCTGCCAAACCAAGAAAACTATGAATCTCAGTTATATTTGTGGGTCTGGGCCATTCTCCAACAGTTTTTTTTAGCAGGATCAACAGTTATGCCATATTTTGAAACAATGTAAAAAAGGAAAGAAATTTGATTCAACAAAAACTCACACATGCTAAATTTCCCAAACAGTTTCTTTTCATTTACGATTTTAAGGATGACCCTTAAATGACTTTCATACTCCTCTTTACTTTTGGAATTAACCAATATATCATCAATTAGCACAACCACAAACTTATCTAACAACACACGGAAAATTATATTCATAAGTTCACTTAATAGAGATGGTGCATTGGTTAAACCAAAAGGCATAACTACAATTTCATAATGGACATATATAGTATGAAACACGGTCTTCGGAATTTCATCTTCTTTTACTTTCAACTGATAGTACCCCAAACATTAGTTAATATTCGAAAAATACTGATCTCGCTAGAGCTAATCAAACAAATCATCGATATGAGGCAATGGATACTTGTTATAAATAGTAATATTATTCAATTCTCTATAATCAATGTGAAGTCTCATTGAAAAATCATTCTTTTTAACAAAAAATACAGGTTCACCCCATGTTCAATGAAGCCTATATCTAATAACTCCTACAATTTCTTCTTTAACTCTTAATGTTAAATTTGAGCCATTTGATAAGGGGGATTTGAAACTTTCTTCACATCAGGAACAAATTCAACAATAAATTCAACTTCTAGATCCGGTATTATACCAGGAAAATCATTAGAAAACCATCAAGGTACTCATTTACCACTGGTATATCATTAATATGAATAGTCCCTTTGTTTTCAACAATATGTTCAAGGTAACATTCATTTACATCCTTTACCATTTTTCAACTTACTAATATGTTATCACAAGCAAGGGTTCATTCTTGAACACAAACACAACCTCTTTCTGAAAAGAAACCTCTTTGTATCTACAGTAAATCTTATCATGATTAACAAAAATCCAATCCATTCCCAAAATAACATCATACTCTACTAGAGGAAAAACAATACGGTTTTCAAGTAGATTCATTCCACACACAATGACAGGAAGGTTCTTATAATTTCATTTTGTCTCAACATTTCATCCAGGTGTTTATACCATATATTCAGTATTCATATCATGATATGGAATTCCAAATTTACTAGAAAAATTATCAAAAATTAAAGAGTGTGTAGACCTTTAATCAAATAACACATTGGCATAATCTAAACAAATAAAAAGTTTACCTGATACTATACCATTCGATGGCTGAACATCTGCTGAAGAAGTTGCAAAGGATTTAACCACCCCTTTCTACTTGTGGTCTGGCTGGTTTCCCTCACTTGAGTTCTTCTCTAGACACTCATTTTTCATAATGACCCATTTCATTACACTTAAAACATGTTACTTATGGATTTTCATTACCTGCTAGATCATCTTACATATAGTTACTAGCATTATGAATAGACTTACCACACCGGAAGCACTTCAAATAATTTGACACACATTCTCTGGGATTCTTTTTACAACACATCTCACAAGATGAATTTTTATTTTTCTTACCTCCAGGCTTGTTTTATGAATTCTTCCCCTTTTCATGACAACAAGACCTCGTATTCTCTTGTTTCTCAAAGAACACCTAATCAATTGAAAACTCCATTTCCACCTTCTCTGTAGATCGAACAAGTTTTTCATAACATTTGAACTCATGAGAGGCTAATGCCCTTTGATATCGTGGCTATAGTCCCGAGTAAAATCGATTTATCATACTATCAAGATCTTGGATGTAATTTTTAGCATACCTTTCCAGTCGAGTGAAATTTTCATCATAAGCAGCCACTGAGTCATCCTGCTGCCTCAATTATAGGAATTATTTTTCCATCCTAAGATAAACCACCTTAGGAAAATATTTCCCAAGAAACATACCTTTTAATTCATCCCAATAAAGACCATCAATCTCCTCACTATCACTAATATTTTTCACCATCAACCACCACTGATCAGATTATCCTTCAAAACGATAAACCTCAAGACTATCCTTTTGATGTTATGAACACCCCATTACATCGAAAATCTTTTCCAATTCTTTATTCAACCCTTATTCTAGCACCGGATCAGATGATCCTCTGAATGATGGTGGATGTTGCCTCATGAAATGCTCCAATAATGACATGTTCCTCTGTGGATGATCTGGATAATCTCATGTATGGATACAACCACCATTTATATCCCGAGTCAACTGTGCCATCACTACAACAAACTATTCAGTTCCGATTCCGGCCATCTCAGGTTGCTGATTTGGAAGGTTTTCTTCCTCCTGATGTCATCCCAACATAACTGCCTTGTTTTCTCTGCGGAAAACCATTCTCAACAAAGAACTATCTTAGGAAAAGCAACATGGTAATATTTCAATGCTATATCATTTCAATCTTAACATTAATTAATTTATGAACATTAATTTAAAAATATTCTAACTCCAAAAGTTGTAAAAACCGACCACTGATACCAACTATAAGGACCCGACCGTAAAATATACATAATATTGAATTAAGTAAATAATTCACATTGAGGATCTTTTCAGGTTTATAGTTTTAGAGAATTAGGACATAACTATTACATCTCAAAATATTACAAAGTAGACACTTCAACCAAGTATTAATTTTATTCAGAAAATAAAAACTCTTGAAAAAAAAGATTCATATCTAGTTCCATGTTTAAGACATCATGACTTTTCCTTAATCTCATCCTTGACCCTAATCCACATTATGTCCTGTGAAAAACATTTCAAAAACATGGGATGTGCATAAAAAGAAATTTAAGGGATATATAAAGAAGAAAAACTGTTAGTTTTTTAAAACAACAATTAAACCATGAATAATTTATCATAAGTAATAATTTTCATCTTTATGAAGTATTAAATACTCTTCATTGAATAAAATATCATTACATACCCTTTTTGTAACAAAAAGATTACGATAAAGCCCATTTAATGAACTCATAACTTATAAAGGTAACTTGGAACATAAACATAAATAAATGGAATAACCATATGGTCGACGTCAACACATATCCCAAAATGGAATAGCCATACGGCCGACTTCCATACCCAATGCATTGGTGGTTATAACATAACCACCCATCCTAGAATTTACGGCACAACCCTTCATTTGATTTATCATGTAACCACCCGTCAGATGTCCAAGTACCATTATAAAATCATAAAAAATAAATCAAATATAAAGGAAATAAAACATTTCCACAATATATCACTTATATATATTTACATAAAAAATACATAATAAAAACAATTTTCAATAACAATATATATAAAATAGTATATGGTAATTATTTTCTTTAAAAAACATTACAAATTGTAGAGGAAGCCAGAGATCAAATAATACTCGTGGTGGCGAAAAAGGACATTGTCACCGCTTTTGTAAAAAGAAACATTCCTTTTTTTAGTAAAATGCATTATAGGAAAATATTACCTTTTAAAATTCAAGTGTTTGTATAGAATATAAAATAAACCCATGTATTAAAACAAAATATGCCTCAATTAAAGGATATTGAGATGAAGTCCCTTACCTCGTGTCCTACAAGACTCGATCATTCTTTAATATCATGAATAATAAACTAAAGTTAATTTATACATTCTTAAGAACCTTTTTCAAGTTTATTATTCCTTTTATATCACTTATTACCATGTTATAAACATTATTTAATCATTTAAATTAATAATGTTCGTTTTGTCAATATTTGGTACTTGTGTCAAAAATGAACACCTTATAATTTAATGTTTTCCATGTGGTAAAAGGTTCATTATATACAGAATAATATTCATGATTTGGATATCATATATATCATATATATCCAAAATCTACATATATTTAAATTATTATATAATATTTAGTGGTAAGAAATGAAAGGCACCACTCATGGAGACGGTAAGTCATACATACGCTCGAACGCTACATCCATTTCTATTTCATATTTAAAGGAATTAAAACCTAATGATACATAGTAGTATTATAATTCCAGTATTGTATTATATATAATATCTTTAAATATATCATTTATACATACCACATATGGTATGAGCGAGTCATATCACTTTGAGGGGTTGGTAGTCTGCACTTCCTTAAATGAAATTATTGTGTTTACCCATAATGGAAACCATAATGGTACGATATAAATGGAAATTATAGAAGCATAAATAAAACATAAAAATAATATACATCATATATAAATACTGTGCCATCATAATGGCAACCATGAGAGGCGAATGGAGATATTTGAACAATCATCGTTTCATGAGGCATTAGTTTTCCATCCATAGAAACATTATGTTATTCATCCATTAAATGGATGTGTGTGTAAGTTTAGTTCTAATACTTCTCATAAAAACATCCTAGTAAATTGAAGATGCTGGTGTTGTTACAAAAAAAGGAATAAAATTTGTTTAGGTGTTGGAGAGTTAAAATAAAAGAAAACAATTTAAGAGACATTGTTACCTTTAATTTGGGGACCTCTTTTTGGATTGAACCAAATGACATCTTTAAGTGCCTTGTTCATAAGGTAAGGTCTCTCTGAGGAGGATAGAGATGAATAATTTTTAATTAGGAAGAGGATGGACGATCCAAAAGGCTTTATAGGTGTGAGGAATTGGTTAGAAATGGTCTCCTTTTATAAGGGGGATGAGGGGCTCTTTAAGAAAGTGAGATAATATTATGTTGTTATATAATGATATTCGGTTTCTAAAGGTATGAGAATCATAAAAGTAGAATATATGATGACTCATATTCTAAATAAAATCATACAATCATAATTTGACATGATTTGTATAATATTTTAATCATTATAATCTTATTTATTTAAATTATTTGTTAATGAAGTAAATACTACATCATTATTGTGTCATAAATAATTTAATTAATGTGATATCTAAAAATAAATAAAGAAAATACCATGATGTATTAAATCTTTTTATCTTTCCAATTAATATTTATAGACAAAAATATAATTTATATAACACAATATAAAAATTAAATTACTAAAAGAATTTTGTTTATGTCAATCTTTCCTTTAATTTAAATTTATTTATCTAAAGTGTCATTATCATTCATAAGTGGATCCATGGGGTCCCAAAATAGACCCAAATATTCCAAAGGTCTGATATGTATCAACCAATAGGATTTGTACACGTTTGAGAGTAATTTTATATTATTATATTATTTATTTACCCTTATTAACCTGATTTACCCTTTTACCACAGAAAATAAAAATATTTACTAAAGTAAATATTTAAAATGACTGAAAATAAAATTTAACTATTTACAAAATTTGTACCTCCTGATTCCAAATATGGAATGAATTTTTCTAAATTCAAAACAAATAAGTGGATGAAATTAAATAAAAATTAATTCTTCTTTAAAAAAGTGTGTTTTTATGAAATAATAACTATCCAAAGATTGACACTTTTTTTATCCAATTTAAAAGGGAAATTAATTAAAATGACCAACATTGGATTAAATGGTAAAAATATATTTTAATTACACTTTAAAACCACTTAATAAGATAATATAACAATATAAATAAATTAGATTAAAAGGCACTTTTGTATTAAAATACATTATTTTTCACTATTCATTAAAAATGAACATTATGAGAAAAATACCAAATAACTACCAAAGTAAAATTTGATATCCCCGTTTTAAAGAAGGATTTTATTTAGTCAAATATAATGTATTAAGGTGACCAAAACTATATTTAAAGAGGGTTCTCCATTAATATGTGGTAAATCGACCTTTTAATGTAAATTATGATTAAAATTAGATTCGCTCACAAGATAAGCCTTGTGCAACGTATGATTTCAAAGAAACCCATTGTTGCGTATTGGGTACGCTATCGAACATAGAAACCCATTTAAATTAAAATTAATAATTAGTTCAAAATATTAATAAATATGAAATATGTCTTATTCTTTATTTACCTGGGATGTTACATTATCGCAATCATTTATCATTGGAAATCAAATTTCAATTAAATATACATATTATTTATTATTTAATATTTTTATTTCCTAAACCATATACAATTTTTTACATATGGAGTGTAATATTAATGTTATTGAGTAAACTGGGGATATATTATAAAAGTGATATCCTAAAATCTATACAAATATGTAATGATAAAGAATATTAATTAACGAATGAAATATATTATTCAATATATGAGGAATTATTTTAACCATCAATGATGGATAGGCCCAAAAATTATATATCCAATCAATACATCAGAAGGACTAATAAGAAAAATTAGTCTTCCAAATTAAATAGGATTTTACCTGTAATTTATATCGTATTGTGAAAGGCCATTACGATAGAGGTATCATGTGCCTGAGACATGATGTCCAAAAATTATGAATACCCTCCAACCATAATGTTTTTATTATAATATTTTATTTATTCAATATGATGTTATCTATGTATTCATTTCATTCTATTTTTTTTAAATTCATTGTGTATTCCATTTTTTATCTTTCAATATTTATTATGACATATTAAATTATTTAAATGTAATTTTTTTGTCAATTATTTACCTTCACATATTGCTCATTATTATTGATTCATGATATCAACCACATTAATTAAACCTTACTATGAATTTGAGCTCAACATTATTTTGATTCATTTACCCTATAAATGAATAATAGTTCATTGAATGAGATTTCAATGATTCATTTTATTTTATATTGTTAGGTATTATGTTTTATTTTCTATTACAACTGTAAAATGGGTATTATATATGTTTATGGTTCCCCAGAATAAAAAATATATTTTTTTCTATCGGGATTCAATCCTTTTTTTTCAATTCCAATTTAATATACTATGACATTACCTCTAGATACCACAATAAGAGCCATTATAAAAAAAAATATTTTCAATTAAAAATATTAAAATGTTCACTTTTATTAAAAATTTATAGGAAAAAATAAATTTAATATTTTGTGAAATAAAAAATTATTTTCATTGGAATCTATGTTATGAATGAATTTAATATGAAAACATTTTCATTATTTAAAATTCATTTTAAAAAAAATTATATTTAATATTGAATTTTTTATGTTAAATTAATTTTTAACACATATATAATTCCCAGTGGGGAATACAAATTCTTATTTTGGAATCAGTACATCCTAATTTCATAAATAGGCCCCTTCATTTTTTTAATAGTAACCATAATACATTCTTTCTAACATGGTAAACTAAAAATGAGAAAATTATTATTCAAAATAAGTTGAAATATCTATAATATCATTCAAACACATTCATTAATTTAATTATATAATAATATTTTTGTATTTATAAAAACATTAATATTATCACCTTTTATTAACATTTTACATTGATATTGATTATTATAAATTGAATGTAAAATTTAAACAAAAAAGTAACCATCTTAAATTTAATATCTAAAAAATTTTGTGACTAGGTAAAAATTACTTATGTCTGATTATAAATGGTTATATGAGATATGAATGACATATTTTTATAATTTTTATAATTTTTTTATATCATGGGATGTATACAGTACCTTATGTTCCAATGCAAAAATGAAAAATATCATTTTCAAACAAAAAAAGATCGTGTAAATAATTTAAGAAAAGAGAACAGTAGAATTATTTGGATGAGTTAATTTTTTTACTTATAATATTTAAGATGTGTTGAATGTTTATATTCTAATTCTATTAGCCCCATGATATTTTTAATAAAATTATATAAATAGTCCCTAGAAATTCATAAATTGTATTTTATATTATCTATATTTTATTAAATTACTATAATGTCAGTAAATAAATAATATAGACCAGAAATATGAGAAATGTTTAGAAACATCATTCATTGGTTATTTATTTTCCAATTAGTTTATTATATTTAAAATTATAATTCAATAATATAACAAATGTCACTACTATGATTTATATTAAAATTATTCTATGAATGGAGGAGAAACCAAAATATATGATTTAAAATGAAATCTTACCGAGTGAATTGTCTACTAGATACTTATTTTAAGAACATATATTACTTATCTTATATTACATTTCATTTTATAACAAATTAACACGAGTTATTGAGAAATGATATTAAAAAATTTCATAATTAAAAAAAAATGAAATTAAGGATGTATTATTAAATATAATAATTTATTAAATGATAAAAAAATTTTAAAAATCTTATGTTCAACCACGTGAATTATATATGGTTAGAAATATCACTAACAGATCATGTCACACATGACTTAATGTCTATTAATCTCACATTTTATTCTATGGGAGAAATTCCATATTAACCACTTGTTTTATTTAAGTATAGTATGTACCAATTTAATATCATAAATCGGTACTACATTTATATTCATAGTGTTTAATGTTTCATTTAATTCTATGACATTCATGGAGCTTAGGAATAAAAATAAATACCAAACTAAAGATGCTTATTTTGTAATATCATCATTATTAATGACACTTTATGTCTAAGTATCTACTGGTGTAATTACAAAATATTTATAATATAAAACCAATATATCTTCATTTTATATGTTAATAAATATAAATTATAATTTTTTTCATTAATATTCAACTTTTATGTACACAATATACATAAATAATGTTTAAAGTAAAACCAAACATCCCTTTATTTTGATTAGATTTTTTTATTTCATGTTCATATTATATTTAAAATAATTTCAATAATTATTTAAATATTCATTAATTAATTATTAATGTTATGTTTAACCAATTTTATATTTTTTTTAATATTTTTATAATGAATCCTTTTGTCATTTTCCAAATGATTCCCCTTTTGTATAAGGTGTTTATGTCATATTTGTTTTAATATACACCACATGATCTCTTTTTCACAGTATAATAAAAAAAATTCATTGGATAATCCATAACATGTTATAAAAATTATTTTCAATGAAATTAATTTCATTAATACATATGGAATTTTTATATTTTAAATTAGAGATTTCGAAACAAAAAATGTATTTTTATCAAGAAATAATCTAGTGGTCTTTGTAATATGTTTTCATTTATATTGACATACAATTAGGAAAATTATGATTTAATTAGGATTTACAATTTTGATATTATAATTTATATTACTCAAGAATTGTTATCAATATTTTATATTCAATGACATGGGAAAATATTAACATTTCGAATTCTATTTTTCAAATACATATGTTTAAAATGATTATGTTTCACCCCATTAATATGTTTAATGAATTGGATTTGTATGTGATGATCACAGAACACTATATCCCATTGATACATCAATAGTTATCATTTTCTAAAATAGTATTTCTGTTTTTTGTATGTCATATCAGATTATGTATATTGTATTGGAACAAGGGATTGATATTATGATTATAATGTTTAAAATTATGCAGTCCATAATTATGAATTTAGTTATTGATATTAATGTGATTATTTTAATTTATATGATATCCATGGTTTTGTTTCATGGGAATATTATTTTTGTGTAGAATTATTCTATCATTTTATATTATTCATTATACTAAACTTGTTGATTTAAAGGAATTTGTTTTAGGTTTTTAAATTTTCTATATTGTTAATACCATATTTTAGTATATGAAACATTTTTTTTCATATTTTCTTTTTAGAGAATTTGATCCCACCCTTAATTTAATATCTATTCCCAAATATATAAAGAAGTTCATTGAACAATAAATAATGTATACAAGAATGTTTAATGTTCTATGGTTTTTCCTTTCACACATTATTGGAGAAATATTTTTATATTATAATCTACAATAAATACAAAACATTCCATAAAATATGAGTAGATATATTGTATCTTTTGTCAATGTATTAAATTAAGTACATTCATTGAACTATTATTGTCATTATTTTACATGGAATGTGTGTAAATCAATCACATTATATTTAAATTATTGGAAGATTCCTTTACCTTAAAACATCTAGAACATAAAATGTATCCTTTGATAAATTTCTTAGAAGAAATTACTGTTATCCCATTGGTCCCATCATATCGGAAACTATGAAAAAATTGAGATATAATGGTAATACATAGATCTATGATCATCTATAATAAACTAGTACCAATTTGAATTTATAAGGATTTATAGAATGTAAAACGGAAGGAGACTATATTTGAGCAATGTCTTATTTTTTTATATATTATTCTTTTCTCAATGTAGTGTTATGTGGAATTATATGATAAAAATTTTATTTTTACTCAACATGAATGAATTCTTTAACATGTAGGCAACACATGAATGTACAATAATGATTAGGAACAATATTAATGTTTGTGATTTGAGTATTTTAATTTGGATTCCCCTATTAATTTCATTTAATAATATGAGTTATGTAGATTTAATAATATATTTAATTAAACAGTACACAACAATGATAATTGATCATAGATATAATTTTGTCTAAAAAATGTTTATTAATATTTTTGGGAATCCCCAATTAGTTTAAAACAAAGATTATATTTAAAATATTTTTACTATGTCTTCCAAAATTTTATACATCCTTGTGATGGTAAAAATCTATATTGTCCCTTCCCCTACCTCTTATATGTGATTTGAATAAAACCCAGAATAAAGATTGGTATTATGTATTTGTGGGGGAGGGGAGAAATATGTCACTTCCATTTTCAAGACAAAGGGACCAATTATTCTAAAAAATGTATTTTACACATCAATATGACATAGATATATGTGATTCAATCAAAAATTTCAAACTATTGAGATGTTCAAAATTGATTTTACCGGAAAATCATTTGAATCACTTGGAGAAAATATTCTTCTCAATAAAGGATATATTATCTCAAAAACCCTAAAATATCAGGTAATGTATTTTCAATATGAGTCTTACGGAAGTTAATATCTTATATAATTAATTTTTATTGTTTTAATGAAATAATTTATGTGTTTTATAAACATGTAAATGAATTTAAATTGACTTTGATAAAAAATAAAAATACCGATATTTGAGTTCCCATAGAATGATTGAAGATGGTTTCATTTATTTTCAATACAACGGAATAATAATTTTGGGTTTATTGAGAATGGATTTGGGTATCATGGTCTTTTTTGGATGTGTTAGAGAATACTTGAGGTTATATTAATTTTTTCCAAAGTGATTTATTGAATTTATAGAATGACCATTTAGATGGCATCATTTAGAAAAATAAAAATGGAAATTTTAATGCGCTAATATGAATTGATGCAACATATCCTATTTAACTGGGTTATTATTTTACAATTATAATGTTATATGATGTATATAGATAACATATTTTTTTGTGATAGATTATTATTTTGATTGAATTTAATTAATTTGAATGATTTCTTTACACTAAAAACCATGTAAAAGAAAACCATGATATACTATTGAAATACTATTATTTAATAGAAATAATATCACCAAATAATTGGATTTGATGTTATGAATATGTCAATCTAGAATATTATTTACTGACACCAGTTATAGTAGTATTTTGGGTTATTAGTTAATTTGAAATGAAAATGAAATAATTTTTTTTGCGGAAGAGTAATTTTTATGAACAAATGTATATATAAAAAATGTTCATTTATCAACGTTAATTTAAATAATCTATATTTATGAAATATTAATATAAATTTTTTATATTAAATATTCAATTAAATTACATAAAATTCATATATACATGTTTTCTAGGCATGAGATAATAATAAATCCACTTTTATTCAAATGAAATCATTTTTCAAAAACCATTTTCAATATTTCTTGAGAAGTTATTTTAAAAGAGATTTCAGCCAATAATATAAATTTTATATTGAAAAGGGGATTAAATTTTTTGAATCAAGATGTTTATAATTTATAAATAACACCTTTATATTTTTTCATTAATATTTGTAATTGTTGTAAAAGTGGTTTTTTTAATACAAAATGTGTATTAGAAATACGATTTAATCATTTAAATCATTTAAATTTATTTATAATTTGTATTTATGGAATAATTACCTTAAATTCTTATGAAACATCAACAAGGTATATTTTTATGTAATAAATAACATATATGATTTTGAAAATATTAATCTTTTTAAAATTTTGCTTAATTATTGCGTTAAATGATTTATTGGAAAATACAACATAATATTGATGTTTTTAATGTGAATATTAATATTCCATTTCAATTATATTGTTTAAAATATATAACTATATGAATAGTTATGAAAATGAATTCCATGGTACCTTCTGTTTTATAATATCTTACTAAATAAATTAAAATTAATAAAAAATAATATCATCAATAAATTTAATGAGATACAATTGATCATATCAATTATTTTCTACTAATTGATAATTTATCCTTTTTTGTCACATTATTGACACCTATTTGGAAAAAAACATGGATATGCAATTTTTAAAAGGGTTAGTTAAGGGATAATACTAGAAAATATAGGCTTTAAAATCACCTTAAATTGTCTAAATACTATTTTATGATAGTATTTTGACTTATCGTCATAGGAGATTCTATATATAACAATTAGTAGACACTTAAACATGAAATTAATATATATTAATAAATACTTTATGTTACACCCTGTATTCCCCATCCAACACTTATCAAATTGAACCTCTTATCCTCACCTATTTATAAAATATGATCCTTAGAGCATGGAAAATACATTTGAAAATGTAATGATAGATTCTTTCCTTAATTATAATATATTATGGTATACAAAAAATTCCATCGATACAAGGAATATGGTGAAAATTAAATAATGTTATTTTATGAAGAAGTATAACAATTATAAACGTACATTCAATTTTATTTCTTCTAATAACTCATATAAAATATATTTTATCAATTATATAATAATGTCTTGAGTGTATTCAATATATTATATCATTATTATGATGTCTTAACAACAATTTTCTACCTCCTTTCTATCATACGTGAAAATAATTCATCTGTCATGACCCGTCCTCGGGGCTTGTGTCGTGACTACCCCAAGACCGCCGCCCATAGGCCAGAGGCTGGCGACTAGCACCAAGGTGTAAAAAATCCTAAAAAAAGGGGAAGTAATTGCCTTTGTAATGTAAAAAAACACCACAGAGTAAGCAAGCAGAAGCAAACACTAAGTAAAACTAGATATAATAGTGAGTGCGAAAAAGTAAGTGGGCCAGAATACATATCTGAACTGAAAGTAAAATACAACTGGTTGTTCTGTCCACAGGAAGTCCCACCTAAAGGGTGGGTACAGATGGCCTCCTCATCTCCATGGGTCCAGTCGTCCGCTCCGTGTATGTCCCGCCCAGTGGTCCACCTCCAAGTACCGACTCACTCCACATGCCTCCACCACGATCAGCGATGTCTGTCTTATGCATCCAACACAACGTAGCGTGGGCATAGCCCATGTAGGGGTGAATATAATCTACTCAGTAGGTACCCAGAAGCCCCTGAAGGTCTCCCAGAATCCATAAAGGATAATCCACAAAGGAAAGATACACTCACGAAGTAACATCTGACACTACTTAGGTATATGCCCATACATATACCTAGGTCATCAATTCTACTTTGAATCCAACATCCGAGCCCAAGTACAACCTAGTCCACACGGGAAAACACAACCCCATCCACATAGGAAAGCATAACGTAATCCACCCAGTATATCAAGTAAATCTTATCGTAGATATTGATTGAAAGTCAAGACATAGCTCCACAGGTATACTTCTTCGTAAGTCGATGGAGATGATCAAATGTATCCACTATTTCATCCAAGCCATCAGACCGACACAGGATCGAAAGGTTTTAACCCCCGCAATGACCCACACAGGATAGATAGGTAACTAACCCCCGCAATGAACCACATTGGATCTGACCCACAGAGGATCAGTATGCACTGTCCCAAACATGACTACTTAGCACTGACCCACACAAGATCTGATCCACACATGATCGGTAAGCACTGATCCACAGGGGATCACTAATTGTTGTAGTCATCATTGTTGAACCCACGGAGGATTCTCATAATGTCTTCATCGTCGTCAAAATCGCAGCCAGCTCTAGGGTTCCCGCACACATCATGCTCATTTGGAGGGGGTTCGCTCCACGAACCGAGGACTGATACATCAAATGACATGATGTCTAGAGTTTATTTATCCAAACATTCTGTATCGTCAATAGGAACTCAACGTTACATACGGCGCGTCAATCGGACGTCCGGTCTGAGAGTTATTGGCTTTTTCGTCCTAGGGGCCCCGTTGGTTTTTAAGTCAAAACCAACCCTATAGTACTCCAACTACTTCCAAACCATGAGCAGAGTAAGAAAAAAGGTCAATCTCACTATGAGGAATCCATCAAAGTCGATAGCATGTTAATCGGACATCCGTAGCTCATGTTATAAGAGTTTCCGCTCTGAGGGCCCGGTTGGTTTCGTGTTCGAACCAACCCGGCCGAACCCAAAGTTCTCCAAAAACTTGAGTATAGTATACCTAAACGACCGTCTCGATCCAATGATCGCATCACAGCTGACGGTGCATCGATTGGAGGTCCACAGCCCATGTTATGGGAAAAATACCGAAAGAGGTCTGGAAATAGGGGGTTCGGGCCAGGTCCGACCCGCCCAATACCCCCTGGGTCGGCCTGAACCGAGTCGCCTGATCCAGGTCCTGGTCCGGCCCCTTAGGGTGCGGCCCTGGTCGGTGGGCGCGTCCCGGCCCATATCAGTGGGTGCGGCCCTGCCCGGCCTGGCACGCTCGGCCTGTCCAGCGTGGCCAGGCGGCTCGGCCGAAACGGCTGAGCGGAAGGGGGGGCTCGCTGCACCCCAGTTTGTGTAACCGCGGCCCCCATGTGGGGGCCGCTCCTTCGGCATGCTGGCCCAGTCCGGATGGCCGGTTTCTGCTGCCGTGGGACCGCCGGGGTTCCGCCCTCCTGCTCCGGCGCCGAGCCCCTCCACCATGGCCCCGGTCAGGCCACGGCCTCTTCATGGTTCTCCGGCGCGGTGCGATGGAGCTGTGGCTTTGTTCTTCTTCAACGGAATGGTGAGACGGCACCACGCTTCTCTGTCCATTCTTTATTATTTTCGCGCGGTGCAACAGCACCACGCTGCCTTGCTCGTGCCGCTAACAATTCAAACAATCAAGGGGGAGGAGGGTCAGCCATGTTCGTGTGATCCGACCTCCTCCCGTAATTGCGATAACATGCGGCTCAATTAGAGATAATGATCGGCGATGAATGTATTCACGAACAGAAACAAAATAATCCCCTACCTCAAGCGTTGTCATCGAGCGAGGTTTTTCACGGAAAGGGACCTCGTAGAAGGAGAATCATAAGCGTCACGGAAGGAGGATCATCGGCGTTGTGGAGAAGAGAATCGTCGGCATCGCGCCGTCGATCTCTGAGGATGGCGTCTCTCACCGGATACAGAGATGGAAGAAGATGGTACAACGAACTCCCCATTGCGGTGACAGAGTACTTTGTCCAAGGCTCGGTGTTCTTCGCGTTCTTCGACGAGGAAGAAGATGTTCTTCAAGAGTTAGAGTAAATCCTCTCCCAAAATCCTCGTTCACAACCAAACAAAAACATAATGAAATAAGACCTTGTCTTATTTTACTAAAACACAAGCCAACATAAAATTTGAAATTCGAATTGAATTCAAAAATTATTTACTTTGAATATGATAATCAATTAATGAGTTGACTTTTCAATTAATCGGTGTGTGGGTGCGTTACCTAATTAAAATAAGGGGTTTGAGGAAGTTGAATAGGTCGGGATCTTGTGGGCCTCACCCCACAAATATCCTACCAAGTAGAGTAGGATATATTGGGTCCCACTCCAACCACTTAGCTTAGGTTAATCTACTTAAAACAAAATAAAATTGGTTGTACAATTATATTTTATTCTTTTACTTAACCCAAAATTTTAATAACCACACCCGAGCAAACGCAACTCCAGAAAAGGTGTTCTTAAGCCATTACCAGCGATGTGATTCCATCGGTATCCTCGGATTTCGATTCCGAGCACCGGTTCAAAAGTTAGGAAATCCCGCTCCTTTGTTCACTGAACTTACCCGAGCTAAACTTCAAGAAATTCATTCCGGGCTCACCGGGCCTCAGAATCATGTGTCGTCAGAAACTGCGTTCTTGTAAAATTCAAAAGAAAATTAAGAAAAAATTTCCCTTTAATTTTACGGGACTTACATTACTCCCACCTCTGGGCTTTACTTCCCCGTAAAGATAGATCATAAAATAGGGAAATAAATGTGGGTACTAAGCACACATCCGAGCCTCCCGCTCCCAAGTGCTCTACTGGAGGTTCCCATGCTGCGATCTGATGCGCAGTAGAGGAATCGACCATCCATGTAAGACCTACTCCTATCGATCCTCGATGTCCACCGGGACCTCCACAAATGTCGCCCCATCATTAATGTCCAGATCCCAATGGTCAATGATATGCGTCGGGTCATGCACATATCTCCTTATCTGAGATACGTTGAAGACTTCGTGCACCCGGTGCAACTGAGGTGGTAGAGCCAGGCGATAAGCCACCACGCCAATCCTGCTGGGGACCTGGAATGGTCCGATGAAGCACAGAGACAACTTGCAGCCTCAGCCAAATCTCTACGATCCACGTCAAGGTGAGACCCGTAAGAAGACATGGGCGCCATCCTAGATCTCTAGTGGTCTCCGCCTACTGTCAGCATAAGACTTCTGCCAGCTCTGAGCTGTCTTCATCCACTCCTGGATGACCTGGACCTTCTCTTTCGTGGCCTAGAGCATTTCCGGTCCCACAAGTTTTGATTCCCCAGGGTCTGTCCAGCATAGTGGTGATCTGCAAGGTCGGTCGTACAATGCCTCGTATGGTGTCGTCCCGATGGTAGAGTGGTAGCTGTTGTTGTACACGAACTCCACCAAGGGTAGGAGATTTTTCCAGCTGCGACCAAAGTCAAGGACACATGCATGTAGCATGTCCTCAAGAGTCTGAATGGTTCTCTCCGTCTGACCATCTGTCTGAGGGTGAAAGGCGGTGCTCTGATGTAGCTGCGTCCCGAATTCCTCCTACAACCCCTTCCAAAGTCGGGAAGTAAAGAAATCATCTTGATCAGAGATGATAGATGATGGAACACCATGAATCCATACAATCTCATGAATTTAGAGGTGTCCCATGCTTTCCACTAAGCCCTGCTCTCTGATGGATAAGAAGTGGGCCGACTTGGTGATTTAGTTGACAATCACCCAAATGGAGTCATGACCTGTGGAAGTGCATGGAATTCTAGTCACGATGTCCATAGAATTCCATCCCACATCCACTCTGGGACCTCCAAGGGTTGTACCAAGCATGCTGGTACCTGGTGCTCTGCCTTCACCTGCTAGAAGTTGAGGCATTGTGAAATGAACTCTGCTATAGCCTTCTTCATACCTGGCCACCAGTGCTATCATCTGAGGTCCTAGTACATCTTCGCCACTAATAGATGTATAACTAAAGGGGAAGTTTCTAACTCCCTCAGTACCTCATCCCGTAAAGTAGCAAGTACCATGGAACGTCCTCTTAAAACGATAACGTGCTCTTCTCCCACAGAAAATCCATCAGGTGCATGTTCTAAGGATATCTGCGCACACCAGGTCGCACAGTCATCCTCCCCACGCTGCGCCTCTCTGACCCTCTGTAGAAGTAGAGGAGTGACTGTGAGTGACTTTAGAAAGGCTGCTCCATCACTGTCCACAAAGGATATCTGCAAAGCGGCCAGCTACTCTGTCGGCTCTCCAAGTAGCTGAATTCACATCCTCCTGCTGAGAGCATCAGCTAATACATTAACCTTTCTAGGAGCATAAACTATCTCAAATTCATAGTACTGGAGGAACTCGAGCCATCTCCGTTGTCTCAGGTTTAGGTCCTTCTGTAAGAAGATGTACCTGATACTCTGGAGTTCAGAGTAGACTGTAAAGCACTGGCCAATTTGGTAGTGTCGCCACATCTTCAGAGCGAAGACCACTGATGCTAACTCCAGTTCATGGGTAGCATAGTTCTGCTCATGCTGCCTCAACTGGTTTGATCCATAGGAAATCACGGCCCGCTCCTGCATCAAGACACATCTGATTCCGTTCCCTGATGCATCGCAGTAAACTACGTACCCAACTCCCTCCTCTGGTATCCTCAAGATAGTTGTGCTGGTCAATCTCTGTCTCAGCTCTTGGAAGCTCTGTTGACATCTATCTGACCACACAAAGGGTTTCCCCTTCTTCGTCAAAGCGGAATGTGGTGCCGTAACTTTGGAGAAGTCTGGCACAAATCTCCAGTAGTACCCAGATGGTCCCAAGAAACTTCGCACCTCCGTCCAGCTCCTGGGTGGCTCCCAAGCTATCACTGCCTCGATATTCGAAGGATCCACCGCAACTCCTGCCATAGAGATGATGTGTCCCAAGAAGTGGACCTCACGTGTCCATAACGTACACTTTGAGAGCTTAGAATAACGCTGGTGCTCTCCGAGTGTGTCTAGTACAACCTGTAAGTGGTAGGCGTGCTCCTCCTCAGTCGTCAAGTATATCAAAATGTCTTCAATGAAGACCACGACAAATCAATCGAGGTAAGGCTGGAAGATATGGTTCATGAGGCCCATGAACACTTCTGGAGCATTGTTTATGCCGAATGGTATAACCAGGAACTCAGAGTGTCCATACAGACATCTGAAGGTCGTCTTCTGCACGTCCTCGTCCCGAACTCTGAGCTGATGATAGCCTGACTTGAGGTCTATCTTCAAGAACCACCATGCTCCCTTGAGCTGATCGAAGAGGTAGAAAATCCTTGGTAGCGGATACTTGTTCATCACAGTCACCTAGTTCAGTCGACGGTAATCGACACACAGTCAAAAGATCCCGTCCGCCTTATTGGCGAACAATATTGGGGAAGCCCAGGGTGAAACAGTGGGTCGGATGAATCCCTTTCCCTGCAGGTCCTCCAGCTATACCTGTAGCTCTTGAAGCTCAGCGGGAGCCGTACGATATGCTGGGGTGGATATCGGGGCTATCCCGGGGTATAGGTAAATATGAAAGTCTACCCTTCTACGAGGAGGTAGTCCTAGAACGTCGTCAGGGAAAACGTCCGCATACTGATCCACCACTGCAGGTAAGCTTGGACTCCGCACGTCAACTGCTCCTAGGATGAGGCTAGACAACTGATTAGTGATGGGATGTCCTCTCCTCTGCGTGAGTCCATCCTGCACTGCAAAGGCACCCTTCTTACTGGTGAAGGTGAAACTGCTCCTATCGGTGCAAACACATCGTACCTTGGGCCTAATGCAGTCAATCTGAGAATGGAATGTAGATAACCAATCCATGACCAAGATGACGTTGTAAGGTCTTGATGCCACTACAAGAAGATCCCAGCCAAATCTCTCACCTCCTAGAGTAAGCTCACACTGCTGGCACCAGTGCGTAATCGTCGAGTCTGCTCCCGTGGGAGTCTCTAGCCGTAAAGATCAAGCAAACGGATCTGTCGGAATCTCAGAGATTAGAACAAGGGCAGCGGCAATGATAGAATTACTCACTCCTTTGTCTATTAGAACTGCATCAAGGGTGGAATAGACACAGATGGTACCTCGCATCATCTCGGGCGCGCCGTGTTCGTATGCTTCCACTGCCTTAAGATGTGCCTGTCTTTGCCATCCAACTCCCTATGGTCGGGGTGGACCTCCTAGTGGTGGTGGTGGTAGATCCTCAAAGAGTCTCCCACCACCTGCAGCTCGGCCAGCCCCTCTGCCTCATCTTCATGCTCCCTGCGGACCGCCCCAATCGACCCTCTTCCTCTACCTGGGTGGTCCCTCAACTGTCTGCGGCTCCTCCGCACGGTGGATCGGGCAATCACGAGCCATGTAGTCCTACCCACCGCATGCGTAGCACTGTCTGTCTCTCGAAAGACTAGATTTGCGCTATGTTCCCCACACCACATAGCCAGTGTCTTGAGTACATTCGCCTAAGGGTCTGGTCCGCCTGGACCCATGTGTCATCCGTCGACTGCCAGCTGCAGAAGACTATGCTACGTACCGCCCTGCAGTAGGTCTCGCTGCTGATGTAGGCTCAACATGAATGCTCTCAATGAGAAGGGCTCGCTCCAGTACCCCTACCTATGTCAGAATGATGAGGGAGACCAGCGATGCCCTGATCTCATGCCTCAATCTCTACTCAAAGGTCCGGGCACGGACGAATGGGTCACGTACCATGTCCGTCTAATAGCGCGAGAGATCGATAAATCTTGCCAAGTACTGGGCGACCGACAAGCTGCCCCACCACAGCTTTAGTAGCTCCTGGATGCGCACCGCACGCAGGGTGGATGGGATGAACTCCAAGCGAAAGAGGCTATTAATGTCTGTCCAGTGGAGAGATTCCTCGTCGTGCACCCAGAGCTTCAAGATTCACCATCTGCCTGCTACCGTGTGCAGGAGACTCACTGCGCGGATCACCATGTGGTCTGCTGGTGTCCCTACTAATCAAAGAACTCATATAACTTCCTCCAGCCAATCCTCGGCTGCTTGAGGGTCAATCTCCCCGTGGAACCTTGGCGGTCTCTGATGCTAAAACTCGTACAGTTCACCAAGGCGACGTGCACTCTCAGCGGCTTGAGCTGGTAGCATCGGTGGATCAGTGGGTAGTGGTACCGCTGGTGCCTCCGCAGTAATAGGGCCCTGCACTGAGGCCTCGCCGCTCGGTGGGTTGTCATCACATATAGAACTCAGAACCCTAGCTGGCTGCCATCATGGGGCCATCCTGAAAAGAGACAGGTGTGCCATGCTCAATACAGTATACCTGGTGAGCTGACACAAAGTAATCACAAAGATAACTTGAAACACACATGCAATCAAAGTTTTCATGCATTATGTCAGAAATTAGAATTCAAGGTCCTGCTGTACGGATACGTCAGCCACCACACCAACACTGGACTCCCTGGACTGATAACCACACTCAAAACTCTTGACACTATTACTTCACATAGAAAGAAATCAGAGTCCTGAGTTCTGCGGTAGAACCGAACTTCTCTGATACTAATTTTTCATGACCCGTGCTCAGGGCTCATGCCGTCACTACCCCAAGCCCCCCTCCCATAATCCAGGGGATGGAAACTAGCACTAGGGCATAAAAAATCTAGAAAAAAGGGGAAGGCATTGACTTTGTAAAGTAAACAAACACAACAGAGTAAACAAGAAGAAGTAAATACTAATTAAAAATGGATATAATAGTTAGTGCGGAAAATTAAATGGTCCAGAATACAAACCCAAACTGAATGTAAAATACAACTGTAAAGGAAGTACAACAACTGAATGTAAAGCCGCAACGTCGTGCCATCCACAGGAATTCCTACATGAAGGGTGGGTAAAGATGGCCTCCTCAGCTCAACGGGTCCAGTCGTCCGCTCCGTGTATGTCCCGCCCAGTGGTCCACAGCCAGGTACCGACTTGATCCACAAGCCTCCACCACGATCAGCGTTGTCCATCATCTACACCCAACACAACATAGTGCGGGCCTAGCCCGTGTAGGAGTGAGAATAAGCTACTCAGTAGGGACCCCCGACACCCCCGAAGGTCTCCCAGAATCCACAAAGTATAATCCACAAAGGAAAGATACAATCACGAAGTAACATCTGACACTACTTAAGTATATGCCCATACATATACCCAGGTCATCAATTCTAGATCAGCTCCAACATCCGAGTCCAAGTACAATTCATTCCACATAGGAAAACACAACCCAATCCACATAGTAAATCATAACGTAATCCACATAGGATATCAATTAAATCTTATCGAAGATAATTATTGAAAGTCAAGACTCATATCCATAGGTATACTTCTTCGTTAGACGATAGAGATGATCAGATGTAGCCACTGATTCATCTAAGCCATCTGACCCACACGGGATCGAAAGGTACTAACCCCCGCAATGACCCACACAGGATCGATAGGTAACTAACCCATGCAATGACCCACACAGGATCGATAGGTAACTAACCCTCGCAAAGACCCACACAGTATCTGACCAACATAGGATTGGTATGTGCTGGCCCACACAAGACCGCTGAGCACTAACCCACACAGGATCTGATCCACACATGATCGGTAAGCTCTGATCCACAGGTGATCACTGAGTGTTGTAGTTGTCTCTGTCGAACCCATAGAGGATTCCCATACTGACTTCATCATCGTCGCAGTCGCAGTGAGCTCTTGGGTTCCCGCACACAGCAAGCTCGTTCGGGGAGGGTCCGCTCCACAAGCCGAGGGCTGAAACATCAACTGATACAAAGTCCGTAGTTGATGTAATAAAAAGTTTTGTATCGTCAATAGGAAGTCAACGTCATAGACGAGGCGTCAATCGGACGTCCGGTCTGAGAGTTATTGGCTTTTTCATCCCAGGGGTCCGGTTGGTTTTTAAGTCAAAACCAACCCAATCGTACTCCAACCGTGTCCAAACCTTGAGCGGAGTTAGCCAAACGGTCCGTCACACTATGAGGAATCCATCAAAGTCGACGACACATCAATCAGACGTCCGGAGCTCATGTTATAACTGTTTCCGCTCCGAGGGCCCAATTGGTTTCGTGTTCAAACCAACCCGGCCAAACCCAAAGTTCTCCGAAACCTTGAGTGTAGTATTTCTAAATGAGCACCTCGATCTAAGGATCGCATCTCAGATGATGGTGCGTCGATCGGAGGTCCACAGCCCATGTTATGGGCAAAATACCAAAAGAGGTCCAGAAATAGGGGGTTCGGGCCCGGTCCGACCCGACTCGATATCCCCTGGGTCGGTCTGCACCGGGTCAACCCGACCCGGGTCCTGGTCCAGCCCATTGGGGCCCCTCCGCCACGGCCCCGGTCCGGCCGTGGCCTCTTCAAGGTTATCTGGTGCGGCACGACAGCGCCGCGATTCTCCGCCCATTCTTTATTATTTCTGCGCGGTATAACGGCACCGCACTGCCTTGCTCGTGCCACAAACAATTCAAACAATCAAGGGGGGAGAAGGGTCTGCCGTGTTCATGCGGTCCGACCTCATCCCGTATTTGAGATAACATGCGGCTCAATTAGAGACAATGATCTGTGATGAAATTAATCATGAACAGAAGCAAAATAATCCCCTACCTCAAGTGTTGTCGTCGAGCGAGGTTTGTCGCAGAAAGGGGCGTCGTGGAAGGAGAATCGTAAGAGTCGTAGAAGGAGGATCATCGGTGTCGCAGAGAAGTCTATCATCGGCGTCGCATCGTTGATCTCCAAGGATGGAATCTCTCATTGGCTATAGAGAGTGAAGAAGATGGTACGATGAACTCCCCTTTGCGGTGATAGAGTTCTTCATCGAACGCTCTGTGTTCTTCGCATTCTTCTACGAGGAAGAATATGTTCTTCAAGAGTTAGAGAAAATCCTCTCAAAAATCCTCTCGCACAACCAAAAAAAACTTAATGAAATAAGACCTTGTCTTATTTAATAAACACACAAGCAATCTTAGAATTTGATATTGGAATTGAACTCAAGAAGTAATTACTTTGAATTAGTTTATCAATTAATGAGTTGACTTTTCAATTAATGGGGGTGCGGGTCTGTTACCTAATTAAAAGTGGTGGTTTGAGGAAGTTTAATAGGTGGGGATCATGTGGACCCCACCCCACAAATATCCTACCTAGTGGAGTAGGATATAGTGGGTCCCACTCTAACCACTTATCTCAGGTTAAACTATTTTAAATAAAATAAAATTGGTTTCACCATTTTACTTTATTCTTTTACTTTACCCAAAATTTTAATTACCACGCTCGAGGAAACACAACTCCAGAAAAGGAGTTCCTAAGCAATTACCGGTGCTACGATTCCGTCAGTGTCCTCGGATTTCGATTCCGAACAACTGTTAAAAAGTTAGGAAATCTCGCTCGTTCGTTCACCGAATGTACCCGAGCTAAACTTCCGAAATTTATTTCGGGCTCACCGAGCCTCAGAATCATGTTCATTCAAGAAATGTGTTTTTTTAAAATCCAAAAGAAAATTAGGAAAAAAATTCCCTTGAATTTTACGGGCCTTTACCTCATCACTCATGCGTACATGTGGACTTCACCCTCCAAAAAGAGATTAATTTTTTCATCACCCCTCTAAAATAATTTTAATAATTGTGTATTAACTGAATATATTTTATATTAATGATATTTTTATAGTTTTTTAAAATATTATTATAATTTCTCATTATTTTTACCATCCATCAAAAGGAGGAATCATCAATCTTGTGTATATATTGATCTCAATTTCCCCAACCTGATGAAATATAATTTAAATTAGTACTTTCTATGAATATTTTTTAAGTTTAATAGAATAATTACATATGATAATAATTACATGATTAATATTCTTGATATGATGGAATAATGATGATGTTTTTACTAATGGGAGTTTTTAATATAAAAATGCATGCGAAACCAAGTAGTTATTACCCAAAAAACTTATTTTTATAATGAATTGTCAAAAAATGGTTTATGATATGTTCAATATAAATAAATTATGGTGAGATATATATTATAATTAATATGGAATTTATACATAATGAATTTATATTTGTTATAGATGTATATCTTACCACATAAAATGAATGATGAGGCTTTAGGTAAGTTGTGTTTGTTTCAATCACATTTTATTAAGGATTGTTTAATATTGAATTGCCACTAAGGATAATATTTTATCATTATCTAATAGACCACATTAGTAATCTAATTCATGGTTTATTTTTAAATTTTTTATTTTTGCTTACAATTTTATCAATATGTAACTCAAAAATCATCATAAAATATTTTCAGGAAAACAAGAATTATTTATACTTTTTAGGTTATAAAAACATTTTCATCTATATTCACATTCTCTAAAATAATTAAAGAATGTTTTTGTGTACATTATAATTATTTTATAATGACATTATTTACCATTTCTACTTTTTCAAATAATGTTTTAAAATAATAGTTTAATCATATTATAAAAATTATACCTTATATAGAAGTTGTGAATAGAAAATTTATTTTAAACATTATAACATGAACATGACTATTTTTCTTCATAACCTTTAAATTATTTGACCCTTTATTTAAAAATATACATTTTTCTTTTTCAAGGGAAATATTTAAAATTATATTATGATGGTATTTAGATATTAAATAAATATTTTCAATCATAAAAATTTATTTTACCCATGATATATTCTAGTAAAATTTCATTTTTATTCGTTTCTATGATAACATTAATTGATGTTACATATCACATAAATGGGATGTGATGCAGTGATATCATCCTTATATAATCTGTAGATTATTAATGATTATGATGATTATAATTTTTATGAATCCATTAATTTCCCAAGTTCTATTTTATGATGAAATAGTTAAATTTTTATAAAACATAGTAAATTTTTATGGTTTATACTACGATGAAATAATGAATGATTTTTAATATTGTAGTAGGAATATTTATAACATTCATTATGCAATCAATGGTTCCATTAAATACATAAAACTTATTAGGAAAATCCTTTAATGTCATTAAATAATAATTGTAAATGAGTATTTTCCCTATATATAATATTGATAATTCGTTGGGATGAATGATCCACTATAATAATGGAACCATGGGGTAAGTATTAATTTATTATGATATAGGAATCACATGTTTGTTCTTGATCCAATATTATAGGGTTTTTATGTAGTTAACCATGAAATTTGATAATGTTTCTATATAAATATTAGTTCTAAACTCTCATGGAATGTTTTTATGCATATGATTTAAAATCTTGGTTATTGATTGATATTCGATGAATGATCACTCTTTAGATTCATTTATATTGACATGATAATGTTTTATTCTAGGAATCACAAATATTATCTATAACATATTGGGTATGAATATTATAGGTTATGATCATCACAATATACCCTTTAAAATAACTTATTATTTCACATGATCATCTATTGATATATTTATTTCTTACCCTTACTAATAATCTATTCACAGAATTTCATATATTTTCTTTCTGTTGGTTATAAAGAAATTTTTTC
This sequence comes from Viscum album, assembly GCA_963277665.1. NCBI lineage: Eukaryota > Viridiplantae > Streptophyta > Magnoliopsida > Santalales > Viscaceae > Viscum > Viscum album. Next base: position 1,001,540,105 of record OY728119.1, on the reverse strand, counting down.
GGTTGGGTATTTCAAGAAGGGTCTAATATGAGGATAAAACTTTTGGAAGTGATGAAAATGGTACCCAAATAAGATTTTGATGTATCAGGATTCTTTATACACTAGACACTTACATTTTTTGGGGATGTATTGATGTTAGACAAATCAATTATTCATCTAAATAGATGTAATATTTATGGATGAATTTCCTGGGATTATTCTGTTAGTATCAAGGTAGGGTTAAGTTAATTTTTATTATTATATATAATGATATTTTTTAGAATTATAAGGGATAATCCATGTTATAGATAACTTCTAATACTTTTAAAAGGTATATATTATGTTATTTTTCATGTAATACATTGGTATTTGGATATAACAACAGGATGTGGGTTTTCCACTCAATAATCTCAGGGAGGTAGTCCATAATATATTTGACCTAATATATCATGGACATAATTCTAGTTCATTTTTAATGATTCTTTACAACACTCCTAGTTTGAAACTGAAGATTGATATTCATATACTAATTGTAATTTTCTTCTCGAACCATTATGAAAAGTTTTTAATAAATATTTACCACATATAATCATAGAATAACCTAATGTGAAACTGATTTAAATAATGATGTAATGATTTAGACCTCATATTAATGTTTTTTCGTGATAGGATGATCTCTCAATTTGATTTATGATACTTTATTTGTTCATGTTTTTTTTGAATTTAGTACGTATTTGAGGACAGAATGATGGAGTAGATAGTTTAATAAGCATAATAAAATATTAAGGTATCCTATTTGGGAATAGTAATACCAAATTTAATATATAGAGAAAATTATCATATAATGATAATTTATATCATGAATGATGAAATGTTTAGTTGGTGATGATCAATGATATCATCTCATGTGTATAATTTTTATCATATTGAATTTTGTGGTAATATTACTCTTGAAAATCTTGTAAATACCCCTCTTGTTGAATTTTATTTTATTCATGGAATTTATTATTTTTTTATATAAGTAACATATTAATTTATATGGAAATGATGTGAAATTTTATTTTTTAAATGAATATATTATCATTTTTAAATGTATGGTTGAATAAAAACATAAAATGTAAATTACTTTTATCTATGGGTATTAATTCATATACATGAATTGTGTCGATTTCATATGTTTTGGTAAAAATTAAGTATTAAGAATTTTATAACTTTATGAGAGAAAATTTATGTTCTTTCAATATAGTTTCATAGTGTTCCTCCAAATACTGATGTTGAGTTTATAATTGAACTCATATATACTGTTGCACCTTTCTCAAAGAATCTAAACATAATTATATCAATTTTATTAGATGAATTAAAGATATAAATATAATAAGAATCATGATAGCATATTCGTATTCCCTAGTGTGTCACCTTGGGGTGGACCTATTAATTTTTAATTAAGAAGTTTGGGTAATGTTATCTTTGTATTTCTTGTCATGAATATAGTAATATCACATTTAAGAACTAGTATATTATAAAACAAATCATTGAGTTGTTTATAAATTATTAGCATCACAATACTTTTCTATTATCAAAATTCATAATGGATATAATTAATTGACTGTAAATAACGGTTATATAAAGAAAACATCCATCCATATGAGGTATGAAAATTATGAATTATTGGTGATGTTATTTTATGATACTAATCCTAAAATTATATTCAAGGATTTAATGAGTAGAAAATATTCTTATTTCCTAGATCAGGTTGTGCTCTTATTAATAGCAGATATACATATATATTAAATGTGATATAAATAAGATGAATATCATATATGAATTATATTGAAGAATTTTTGTAATGTGAAGATATTCCAAAATTTTATGATGTTCATATTTTGGATAATTAAATACTCATTATCTTCTTTTATAATCTAACGTAAGGTTGTATTGTTGGATATTTCAATGAAGGATGTTATTAATAAATGGACTAGACTGAAATATATAATATAAATACATATTTCAGTTGGGTATTATTAATAGCACCAATATTCCTCATTTCAATTATAGATACACTATCAAAATTACAAAACACATGAATTGGATCTTTAGTGGTAATTTATGAATTGATGAAATTTATCCATTATCATTATATTGAAATGAGTGATATATATACAAATTATGAAATTATAATGTATATATTATCTTATAAATAATTTAACATGGATAAAATAATATTTTTGGATTTTATTAACAACTATGATTGATAGATACATTACCATCGTGGGAAGACAAACAAGGTGGTGGATTCTCTGATTAAGAAAGACCATGCTATTTTTTACATGATGGGTATTGAAATAGATGAATAAATTATGGATTTATATAACATGGAAGAAAACATTATTTATAATATGGAAAAATACTATATTTTTCTTATGAATTTTAATCCATCCGTCCACATTAGGATTATAGAGGTACATAAGGGTGTGTGAAACATAAGAAAGAGATGATGAGTGATTCTATGATCACCCATGATTGTTATAGAATAATATCATTCGTATAAAAAGTATTTTTACAATGAATACCTGACAAGGTGAATATTCAATTGGATGAAGCTCATCTTTCATCTTTCTCAATTAATATTGAAAAAATAAAGATTTATATATTTCTATTATTGTATTTATAGTCGGATTACAAGAAAAGAGATATTGGAGAGTACGTATCTCGACACATTACATATTACAAATTCTAAGATGAGATACATAAATCTACAGGAGTTTTAAAAAAAATTTCCATAACATAATTTATGTTGTAAAACATTGTCTTGAATTTTATTATTGGTCCCCAGTAACTATCTAAAGGACATAAAATTATTTATGATAGAGTTGATAGCCCTTAAAAATAAAAACATTTCAATAAAATTATAAAATATTTCCCTCTTGATCATATTTTGTTTTTATAAATTAACAATTTGTCAATATTTTGTGGGGATCTAAATTCTACTATAACTGATCAGGATCTAAGGTTTACATTAATGTTCTAGAGAAGTCTTAGACATGAAATTGATATTGAGTTGGGATTCACTACTACACCTCATCCACAATTATAAGGTCACCCTGAGAGGAATATTTAAATTATATAAGACATTTTGAGATCTAGATATATATTTTTCAATGGTGTTTATGATACAAACCTTCTTTCATTGGAATTTTCTAACAAATATATCTTTTACACCTGAATTTAGATAAATCATTATTGAGCATCTGTTGTTGGAAATGGAGATATCAAAAAAGTTTGGATTAAGCTAGATAATTAAATGTTTTAAGGCCAAATATATTTAGAGTGATTATATAGAAGGTTAGATACATTTAGAAAGTCATAACAGTACTATAGTTTTGACATAAAATTTTTGCTAACAACTATAGAAGAAATCTGGAGTTCAATGTTAGTGATAAGTTATAAAAATGAATATCTTCTTGAAATAAGGTTATGAAATTTTATTTTAAAAGAATGTTGAGATATAGATATATTAATCCATTTTTTATTCTTGATTATATTGATATGAAAAATTATTATTTTGTAATACCACTGATTCTCTTTCAAGATCACAATGTGATCACAACATGGTTATTGATGAAGTATATACCTAATCCTTCACATGTACTAAAATCAGAGTTCATACTAATAGAAAATAATTTCTCTTATGTGAAAATACTATAGGAGATTATGATCTTAGAGGGAATATTATAATAAATTGGATGAATCGCATGGTTATTGTATTTGGTAAAATGACGAATTAGATAAATATTCATGGGAACATGAGGACGTGATGATGTAAATTTATTTAAAGCTATTTGAATCAGACTGAAATAATTCTGTAGGTGTTGTTATTATAATGGGTTTAATGTAGACCTTAAGATTTTATGATATATTTCTCATTATTTCATTAATATAATGTATTACATTAAACAATTAGTTTTAACAAACTATGATTTACTACTTAAATATTATTATTTAATATGATAGTTAGTTTCTTTCCTCAAGATTGAAAGCTATAAATAGGGTAATAAATGTGGAAATATTATTTTTTACACATGTATAAATTTAATTCAATGGTTATCAACTGATTAGAAATGAAAATAAAATAAAATCAATGTAAAAGATAAATTTCCTTATAGAGCAATTGTTTCACGAAAATAGTGTTATATATATAAAAATTAATGAAATAATTAATGATGAAACATTATAATGAAATTTAATTATTTTAATTTAATCCAAATTATTTAAAATTCTTCTAATGTTGTTCAATAGGATTGAGATGAGAATAAGTCTACTTTTATAATTAGAAACAATTTTTAAATTTTTTTTTTATTTTGGGTGATTATTTTAAATTGAATATATGTCACTTAAATTAATTTATTTATGAAAAATGATTCAATATTTGGAATCAATAGGATCAAATTTCGTATATTGGCCATTTTTGTTTTTTATTATGAATAGTAACCTATGGAAATTTTTTTCAACATTGTAGGGGTACCAGGTTTTTTTGGGAGATAAAAAAGTGACATATAATTTAAAATATATCTTATAAAAGAGATATTATCATTTTATGGGTGGTTTTCAGCCATATTAATCATTGTTTTGATATAATTTCAATTTTGTACTATTTTTCTTTAATTATTATCATTATATTATTTTAAAAATAGAATCAATAGAAAATGCCACACTATTTTTTTACTATATATAATATGTTTTCAAAAGTATAAAAAGAGTTAAGTTTTGGTTATGAAGGTTTATTTAATATATGAATTAAATATTATTTTTATGGTTTTTATTTTTTATTTTCAATGATTGATTAATTACATAAATTTCTTATGAAATCCCCATCGACTATTTTTTCAATTAAAAGAAACAATTTATTTATGAAATATTTAATATAAAAAATTTATAAGAATTATTTGGATCCCTGAAATTTAATAATAAACAAATATTATATTTATGTTTTAAATGTTAATATTCAAACTCTATTTTAATCATATTTTCTTTAATGTAAAATGATTTGAATTTTTATTTAAATGAATTTAATGGCATCTTGTATTTAAAATTTTATTTTTAAATAAATTATAAATTCTAATTTTTTTATCATTATAATGTATTGGGATATGTTTTATAAAATAACCCATTGACAACTTATTTTCATCATATCCTTTTAAAGTAGCATTATTTTACAATAAAATTTAAAAACACTAATATCACATTAATTATCAAACGAGTTAACTTGAGGTTAAAATGAATAAAGATGGTTAAAAACGTTACCAAAAGATGACTATATATTATTATAAATGTTCTTTTTGACTAATAATAAACATATATTCTGAAATATATTAATGATTTCCACTTAAATATGATATTAGTGAATATAAATCCAATAATTTATTTAATTTCAAGGGCTCTCCAGCCCTTAGTTATAAAAGGAAGCCTCCTCTCTAATATTATTAAAATATCTTAGGGATTAACGATTAGTATATCTATGACATATTTCATCATATCTTATTTCCCTATATCATTGATCCTCTTTTCATTCCAAAAGACCATTCTATTATGTCTTATGAAGTAATCCAAATAATGTTTCTGAATGAAGATATATAACAATTCGTTGAGTACTATCCATTTTACTTATTCATAAATATATTTATATATGTGTGTCATAAATTAATGTATTTATTATATTTTTATAATTTTTAATTATTATTTACCTTTATTTTATAATATTAATCAAAAATATGAATCATCACATATGCACACATATGGATTGCGATCATCTTGTGGTTATTTAAATAATTTTTCATATCTATATTATATTACTATTTATATAAGTGTTCATAATGTTCCAATATAATATTACTAACATGATAAAACAAGTTTTCATTCTTTAACCATGCTAAATGTATAAGGAAAATGGCTTCTAAACTAAAATAAACGTAAAAAATTGAAGTAGATATAACTAGTAACAATGACTTATATAATGAATTCATAAATAAAAATTAACAATAAGTTATAATTAAATGACAAATTTTATGAAATAATTATTTTAGATGTGTAATAAAAGTATAATAAATATATATTCTTTATACTAGTGGTCTTAACATGCATGAACAAAGGGGATACAAAAGTTAATATATGTTTTCTCCAATCCCATATTAGTAAGGATTATTTATGCTTGAATTTACAATGGTGAAATTATATGATCCTAATCAGATAGAAATATATTTGTTCATACACAAATTTTATTTCATTATTTTTGGATCTTTAGTATAATTTTCTACTTTTTTAATTCAAAATTGTTCAGAAAAAGATTTCAAGAAAAGCCAGCCTAATTTTCTCTCTATCGGTCCGAAAACATTTTTATTTCATTATAATGTTTCCTAAATTTTTTTAAAGAGTGTCGTTTACATTGATTCACTGATAGTTTAAATCCAATTTTATTATTGTTTTAATTTTACAAAAAAGTTTACAAAATTCAAATTCTCATTTTTTGAAAGAATAATTTTTACCAAAGGTTGAACATATTAATCATTTTAATTAATAATGTTTGAATGGAATATTCCACCCTTATGACTAAAAAATAAATTGAGGAATCCGTTATATATTTTCATGATGATTTTAAATGATTTTCTTTTTCCATAATATTATGAATTTTTTAATATTGTAAATAATTTATTTATATATTAAAATTGTAATTTCTAAAAGAAATATTACAGTCACATCATAAATAAATTTACCATACATGAGAATATCTGTTTAGGTATCTTGTGATTAATTAGGGATATGATCCAAAAACACATTCATCATTGTTTTTTTATATGGTTTCTAATTATTGAGATGAGATGATCTCTAAACCCAATTATTTCCCATGAGTTATTTTATGTTGAAATAATGAAATTTTTATGAAAATAATTTCTTTTACATGGGTTATTCTATGATTGTTTTGTTATATTAAAGAACACATAATAATTGTTCTAATAATGTGATAGGTGTGTATATAAAATCCATAAAATACATTTATTAATGCCTTATATCTGAGGAAATGATTAGTATAAATTATTTTATTTTCTCGATCAACAATTTGAAATATATATGTTTTTATAATTTAATATGATGTTGGAAACAAGTTGTTTTTCCTGATATATTATGATATGAGAAACGTGTCTTGGTTCGTGATACACTATGATATTATCTTATCAATTGTAAAACAAGATATATGATATGGTTACTATTCTGATGATAGTGCCACACTCTTACGATATGTTTTTATTCATATGATTTCAACTCATGGTTTATGATTGATTTATGATAATACCTCACTCTATGAAACATGTATTTTAAAATGCTGATGTTTTTTATATAACCTATGATATTTATATATAATATATTGGGTGTGATATTTTTATGTTATGATCATGATATAAAACCATTATAATTATATTATGATTTCATATGATCATCAATTCATATCTGCCAATTATACATTTATAGGGAAAATGAGCTCACCCATTCTCATGTTTCATTTTATTCAATTATAAAGAATGGTTTTATATAGGGAATTCCAACAAGGACACTATATAAGAAAAACATGATGAGGAATTATAGATAATGTAAAAAAATTAGATGTTTATGTAACTTGTTTCTAAGTACAGTAGACATATATAGTTATTTGGAACATAATATTATTATATTTGTTGAATATCCATCTTATTGGATGTAATATTTATATATCATATTCTTGGATATCCCAATTGTATAAATTTTAATTGGATAAAAGATATTTTATTTGACACACTTAATATTTCAATTCACACATTTCATGAATTTATCCATATATTACATTTTATGTATTTTTAATAGATTTTACATACAAGGTATTGGAAAACTAGTATATTTAATTCAACTATTCTTATGATTTATTGACCGTATATGTAAATTCATCTGAAAAACATAAAATATTGAAAATGGAAATGTCTTATGTCTTTCTAATGAGAATATTTTGTCATATAAATTTAGATCTATCCATGGGATAATTTTTCATTTTATATGATATTTTGAGTAATGTAGAAATATTTCAGCTGATATGACATTCTCAATAAGGTTTGAATAATGAATAATAAAATATCATACACAGTATGATATTGTTCATATTTAAAAATGAAGTATACCAAAACAACAAAATCCAAAAAATAGTAAACCAGGATATATAATAAAATATATATTAAAAATAAAATGTAATTACAATCACATTATGAATTTTTTCTTCTTTCATTAGTGAAGAAAAATTTTCAAACTGTAATATTGAATAGGCTGATATCAATGTTGGTGAAATATAATTATTATATTTTTAATAAAAATGTAGTTATTTCATTTGGATTATTCATTTTTATAATTTTTTATCATAAAAACATGAAAATAGTATAAAGGTTGGTTTTGTGTTTTTATAAAAAAAATATTTTAATATTGGATTATATGAAATATTTTGATGTGAAATATTTATTTCATGACCAATATATATTTTCCACTATTGTTACTTATATTAATAGTGGATAATTCAATCTGAGTGTAGTTCTGATTATCAAAAAACTATTTAACATTGGAAAAAGAAAAATTCATTGGTATAAATTTTCTTGATAATTTGTGTGGCTTGTTTACTAGTCTAGTTAGTGGTATTATCAAGAAGGCAATGTTTTATAAAAATAATTAAATGTAATAAGTTTTTCCTTTTTATCTAGAGATATAATAATATATAAACCATTGGGTAAATAAAAAACTTTTAAGAATTTTATATGGTGACTATAATTTAAAATTTATTTCCATAATGAAATTGATTATTTGGGTCAATAAATAGATGATTCATGAAGATTATGTGATTATGTGGGTGAGATTATGTTGAGATATGAAGAAACAAATCATAGAAGAAGTGATTCCACTGAACTACAGAAGATCATTTATGATGATATATTTTTCATGCATTTATAATTCTATGAATGATAAGTAAAAAAGATAAAATAGAGGTGTTATGCATCTAATATCCTATATTTACATTAGAACAATGGTTGAAAATTTGAAATGATCATTAATAAGGGGTTCCATATATAGAGTGTTTATCAAACCATATTCTTTAGAGTATGTTCAACTGATTGATTATGAAGTGGATATTGTAGATGAATTTCAATTTTAATTATAATTAAATTTTAATATCTTGAAAATTAGAATTATTCAACTATTTGTGATGAAACATTTAAAATAATGATAAATACACATCAGTATGATTATTCTAATCAATCGGTGAAACATCTAACAGATAGTCCAACCTGCAAAAGAAGTTTATCTGATGTAATTCATGGGTACATGATATTCATTGATCAAAATTTTTTATTTGATAAACGATAATAGTGTAAAATATTTTTATATATATAATATCATATTGTATTATTGATTATTGTCACACAGTAAAGCCAAAACATGAAAAAATTCCCCAGAAACATGCTATTTTATACTTTCATGTTATTAAGGAGGTTCTATGTTCTAAACTATTTAGAGTGTTATATCCAACATAGATATAGAGGGTTATTTGAAAACAAGAATTTATCAGATGATGTTACACTCATTTATCATTCCCCACTCTATATGTACATTACATCCACTATGACAAAAATTATAATATCAAATGTCAATATATATAATCAATAATTCCATTATAATGTACAATTATATTCAAAATCCCTCATAATGTAATATCTTTAACATGGAATCCAAAATATTCATTATATGAATTTATCAAAAAATTTAATTCTAATTTACATGACACATTGGATATCAAAAATAATGTTTCAATTAGAATTTATTATTCTATTAGAATTTTAGGGATGATATAAATCATGTATCCCTATGGAAACCTTTATTTTCAATGATTGATGGTTGTTATACCATGAATAATGTGTAGTTTTATTTTGGTTGTCATAGAGAGCCCAATATACCATAACAATGACCTCATATAAAATGATCCCTTCATTAGAAGAAGTCCCAATGCATTAAAGACGTTGATCATTGAAATTAAAGGGGGAGTCAATGTTAAGTTATATTACTAGATTCTCTATACTTAATTACGAAAAGAATGAAGTCCTATTCTATCCAAGTTAAAACATGTTATTCCATCTCTATATACAGTTGGGTGAAACCATGGTAATAGAAATCTTGTTGAATTCATCCATAATGTTTTTTTAGGTAAATGATCTATTTTAATGTATGAAAAAAAATCTACAGTTTACCTTAATAATACCATCCTAAAAATATGTTCCCAATGGATCACCCAATTATTGGGATTATTGAAAAATATATGATTATATTTTATTAAAATATCCTGAACATGAATTAGTAATGCAACAATAGTTCTCTATATTAATTGTTTTATTATTTTTTCTTTAATATTGATTAATAACAGTATGTGTGATGTTTCTATTATCAATGACTATTTTAAATATAATATTGTGGGTTTTTATAATTTTTTGAAAAGAGGTAAACTCATGAAGTTATGTTTCTTTAAGAATAAATCCACTCAACTAATTTCCCAACGTGAGTGCTTAAGGAGAATGTGAATGTTTACATATAAGATTAAACTTAATAAAGTGGGTGAGGGAGGGACATAATTTGGGGGAAGAGGGAGGAATGTGTTACATTATCTTAATATACTTACTATATTTGTGTTAAAAATATATTGCTGATAGGAAGTCAACCATGATTAGTTTACACTTGAGGTTTCCATTCTAGGACATCATAGAAAGATCGTCGTTACTCAATCAAATACCACATTAATTCATGGTCATGAATTAATGGATACAGCTATCCAAAAAACACATACCTTCATTATTTGAGTCACAATGTGACGAATTAATTTTTCTCAATGTTCTAAATAACTCCCTTAAGAAAGATAATGACCTGTGACATATCCATGGGAATCAAATAAATCAAAATATTTTGGATTTTAATTCACCCTCCATGGTAACGCTCTACATATTCCTATGAATAGGTAATTAATAATGTCAGATACTAATTTTTTTTGTTGATAGTAGTCCTATAAGATTATATTTCTAAGTATCTTTGAAATAAAATTTTTATTTAAATATACTAATCAGAAAAATAATATCTATTATGTGAGAAATAGATGGACTACCCCATGTGATTATAAATAACATTGTTGAGGATAATTGCAATAGGGGAAAATAACTGGATAGGTTTTTACTAGGAATTTATTCTTCAATGATAATTTGGATTGATGATATATTTGGAACATAGAAACTTCCACTAATAAAATTGATGAAACATAATTTCATCAAAAAGTGAGACTAAACATAATGGATAGGGGGAATAATGTAATATATAAATTAACATAGTGAAACCTTTGTGTCATATATACTTAATACTATGCCTCCATTATGAGGTATCATTTGAATTTTCCTTGTCACCCCCAACATTAATTTTAACTCTGAAAAACCTTTTTATTGATTCAATAAATCACTTCCAATTCTGAAGATATCAAACCCTAGATTTTTTTTATTTTTGAAAAATACTTTTTACTCTTCCAATATATACTAAAAAATAATTCTTTTTAATATAAATTTTTTTAGTCTAAGATCATGGTATAAAAATATAATCTATGTTTTGGAAAACAATTTTCCCCCATAAATTTATAAATCAGATCATCTATTTAATACAATGTGTATTTTTTATTATAGTTATATTGTTTTTGTTTTTTTATAATTTTAATTATAGAGGATTTAATCAACCTTCCTTATAATGGGAACATTTTATTCATATATTTCCCTGAAAAACATATAAAACTGCTACTTATACGGTTATAATGAAATGTTTCTAGTTCTGTAAAATCTATGTGAGGCATTTTAAAAGATGTTTTGGAGATGGTCTTCTACCTTGTAATTTGATAAATGTATAGTTTAACCACCCTCTCTAGTTGAAATTTGGAGAAATTATTTTCAAAACCCGTTGGACATCTCTCTATTACCATAGTATTTTTGTTACCATAATATCTAAAAGAAAGAATCAAAATTCTCTTGATAGTTTCCAATATCTAGAAGAATTATTATTTATTTAATTGATGTTTTATAAAAATCACCTTAGGAAATTCGTGTGTTTTATATAAATAATTAAAAAAATGCCATATAAAACTAGCAATCAATAGATTCCTTAGAATTGATAATTTAGTATATATAGATTATGTGGTAAATGTTTTCCAAATAAAGTGTAAATAAATCCCATACTACCATAAAATTCATTATCACTATAGATAATAATGATCATTTTAACTATTGAATCGTCCCTTCATAAAAGAATTATTGATTTCCAATGTAGTGGGTATAAGTCCACTTGTAAAATCATTTAATTAGTGATTATTTTTTATATGAATATTTAATAAGGTCCCATGTCAAAGATATCGAAAAATATAAAAGAAAAAATATTAACTATATAATTAATAGTAACTCTATGAGCATCAAATTATATAGATGGATTGTATACTATATATACAGGCCTAGACTCAGGTATAACATTAGATTTCCAATCAAGAGGGATGAAAATTATTTCATTTCCATTATATATTTCAAGAGTAAGAAATTTGATGTTTATAATCACATCATAGAGATTATGGTAAATATAGAACCCAAATTTTAACCCGGAGGAAGGGGATACAAGACAATGCAATGTTAATTCCTTAATCTTCTAATGAGTTCACATAGTTTTTTAGTTTTTAAGAATTTTCAAAGAGTTATTGTTCTTACCAAATAAATATATTATTATAATTATAAAACCCAATTGAATCATGGGAGTAGGTTTAGGTTTTCACTAAACTCTCCCACCACATTCCAATAATGACTCTGGATGATTGTTCTTATAACAAAATGATAAATTAAGATTTCATTTAATTTTACTTTTTATACATAGAATACCAAACATTCAATTTACATTAAGAATAAACATATATTCCTAATTTATAAATTAATAATTTGATAGTGTTTTTGAATTAACTACATTTAATTGAATATGCGATTAGAAAACCACTACATCAGTACCAAATTTGAGAGTAAAATTATTTGAAAAATATAGAAATGAATTAATTTAAAATTTTGTTGGTATATTTATCTATTGAATTTTTAGATACATAATTCCTCAAATACTCCCCTTGATAATCCATCTTCAATATTTTACAAAGTAATTAATGGTTGAAAATAGCTTTGAATTCGTTCTTAGTGAGGAATTAATGTACCATGCCTAACACAACTAATTGAAAACATTTCTTGTTAGGTCATTAAAACATGTTAGTGTTAAACATCACATTATTAATTATCATGTTCCTAAATAAAATTATAAATTTTATTTAACCACTCTGTTTTCCCATGAGACCACTTATCATTATGTATGGAAGGTGGATTATATTGGCCAAATTGTTCTGTATGATCAAATATTCAGGTCTGTTCTCACTTTCCTTAGCTACAAAATATTTTAATTTTTCAGATGACTATATCAATAACATTTTTATACTAATGACTCTACTAATATTGAAATTTATTTAAATCTATCTCCTTTTTTATTCCTTTAGGGAATATTTTCTATATAATTTCATAAATCAAAAAAAATTATCATAAATTGGGTTCCATAATTAAAAATGAAAAGAAAAAACAACATAAAAATAATATAAATATGTAAAACACATATTCCCAAATTTATCACAAAACACTAAAAAATAATAATAGTGATAGATTGAAATGAAAAGGAATACAAATACATAGATGTTGATATTTTTTATAGATACATCATTTTATTTCAGGATCATTAAAACTTTGAAGGCAATTAATAGTATCGAATGTGTCCTTTAAAATAGTTATCATAAATATCTGGCATAGTCTAAAGACCATTTGTTCATATTGACCGGCCTTAGAGAACCCAACGAAAAATTATTTTAAAACAACAGTTTTTCATTAAATCATTTAAATCATCAATATAAAATACAATAATAATGAATTGGATAAATGGATTTTAATAACATTTAAATGTATAAAACAAAAATCCTTATACCGTAAGATTGAATCCCCATGGAAATACATTGAGTATTATGAGAACTAGTTTGATTGATTACTTCTTATAAAATTCCCATTCAAACATGAAAAATAATATTTGTTATTTTCATTTACTTCCCAAATAAATATATTGATATTTTAGTGAACCGTGATTTTATACCAAAATATCACATATTTTTTGATAAATAATGAACACATTTCATAAACACACTCCCGTTGAAAATAATACTTCAATTTATTTAGAGAATAAAAAATTATATTCATATTTTATGAATGATATTCAACACCTCCAAAAATGATCTTCTCACATATCACTTCTCTTAGGATAAATGTACCTAATCCATTCTTCATAACCAAAATAATAAAACATAATAAAATGTGATCTTAGATTCTTAGTAAGGGTTAAAATAGGTTATATAAATATATAATTATATTTAATTATATTATAAGAATAGTGACACATGATTATAATCCTAACATTAGTACTTCATACCCAATTTTTCACAAGTCTTTAACTTGGTAGACTGAATAAAACAATACCATTTTTAAAAACATGTCCTATAAGTGTGATATTTCATCATAAATCAATAGCTAACAATATTCACAATTCAAAAATGCATTTCACCACCATAAATATAGAAAACCCATTTCACATGTCAGTGTTAGATATAAATACCATCAACAAAGTGGATCATTACTTATCACATATTCCCCTTATAGATCGTGAATCACTTATTTCCAAAGAGGATATGTTAGTGACTGCATCCATTAGTGAATCAAACCAATATACTTGTTTCCCATTTTAGTTTCATGATATTTAATTTTTTAATCATTGCATTGGATATTTAAAATTGCTCAAACTAATCTAAAAATTAAAACTATACATAAGTATGTTAAAATATCAGAAGTATACTTCATATTATCACATCATATCTGATGATAAGAAAATAGTATTGATATAATTTTAATCAATTCATCATAAAATAACCAAAATAATAATAATTGGGTTACATAATGATTTAATCAATATTAACATTAACCATCTAAATTACTAATTAGGATAATATTAGTTAGTCTTATCCTATCTAAATCATAAGTAACATCAATGTATATCAATTTATATTAAAAAATATTTTTAAACAATTATTTTAACATTTCCTAATGAATATTTCCATTCCACTTTTTAATTTTTCTAAAAATAAAAAATTTTCAATATCATTTCCATTAATTATTAATCTAGAAGATTATAAAGGATTAACTTCTAATAATTTAAGATATTTTTGGTGTAAAACATTCTTTCCAGTATGGGAATGAATTTTTATAATGAAATATTATTAACAAAATTAGAAATATTTTTATATGAAAATAAATATTGAAACATATAATGGATGATTAAAAAAATAGGTCATGCTGGAACAAATTTTTATTCATTCCATAGGTGTAAAATTAAATATTCCTTTCATAATTTCAATAAAATCCAAAAGGTAATTGTTTAAAAAAAACATTATGAATCCATTTATTATTTTTATAATAAGATAAAAAATCGTTAAAAATACCTTTCAAAAATTATCAACATGATTCATAATATTCAATCAAAACATTTTTAGAAAATTAAATTTAAATATGATGAGACATTTATTTATGAAGAGAAAAATAATTTTATTTTTTAAAAACAAATATAAAATTTTGAGTAGCTTAAGGGAGTTATATGTGGTGTAATGGATCGTACCTCTATGGTTCATCCCTTTGTGGAAATATGGTGTTTAAGGTGTTCTGGTAGTTCATGGTGACTCATCCTCAACACTTTTCCAAATTTCCAGTTTTGTGAACACATTTTATAGTTTTATGAACAGTGTCGCGGTGAGTTAGAAATGGTGAGTCAGAAACGGTGAGTCATAAACGGTTAGTTAGAAATGGCGAGTCAGAAACGGTGAGTCATAAATTGCGAGTCAGAAATGGTTAGTCAGAAAAGGTGAGTCAGAAATAGTGAGATAAGAACTGTGAGACAGAAATGGTGAGTCTGAAATGGAGAGTCTGACACGGTGTTATAACTCATGTACAATGTTTCCAGAACTATTTCATATTTCCTTTTCCAAATTTCCTGATTTTTTCTGTTTTTCCAATTTAACATTTTATTTTATGTAAAACTCATTTATTGCCTTGTTTTAAGGGATTTAAGGCCAAATAACTTCCCATAACTCCTATATTAATTTTCCTAAGTCCTGGGATGAATATTCATGGTCAAAACATGTCGTTTAACGTGATTTGATTTTAATGGAAAATCCACTATATCATAAACTGATGGTCCATTAAATCTTCTAATGGGATAAGATATATTCCTCCCTTTTTCATTTTTCTTGTTCTCTGGTGCGAGACGCTCAAACCATTCCTTCCTTCCAGTAGGAATTCTGAGATTAATCTTTTCTCGATGGATTGGTTTCACTCGATATTTTTCTTGCTGCAAGTGCACCACCTGTTTTGGTGAAAACAAGTAGTATCCATCAATATTTGATATAAGGTATGATTTATCATTTTTATTTTGGGTTCACCTTCTACTATTTCTTCTTCCCATATTATGGCATGCGATCTTCATGCTTCCAATGGACATTCTTTTGTTTCTAATGGTGCATCCATGTCGTGACATCCTTTGGTGGATGATGTTCTCACAGGAGGAGTCGATCATGATCCGTTGTGTGGATCGTTCTCGTATTAAAATCTTTAAGAACCTTTTTAAGGTAGGTTATTCGTTGCTTCTCTTTTTTTATACGTGTAACTGTAGGGATATCAGGTTTTAGCCAATGGTTTACAATGGAATTGACATAACAAATAATTGAATCTGATAAATAAATTTATATTAATCGTATTGTATTTCCTCTTGTTTTTTCTAGATAGTGTGATATATATTTTTTCTTTGGTTAGATGTTCATTCTTGATGTAAATTGGAAAATATTGTAAAAATTAATTAATTGAAAATTGTTTGTCTAAAGATAAAGAGGCATATAAATGAATTTGGTTCTTATTGTTGTATTTTTTATGTATGTCAAATTGGTTTTGTAATAATGTTTAATTTATTTGTGATAACTTACTATTTAGGTTTCCCAAATATAGATCCTATGAATAATAAATTAGTTAATTCAATATGGATTAATGAACTGATTGTTTGATAATTCCTTGAAGGGTTTGTAGTTACCCTCTTTCTGGTTCAAGAGCGAAAAGCCCAACCGATATGATTGTTGTTTTCCTTCTGCTTGTGTTGTGGTGTGAGCTCAGATGGTTTTTGTAATATGTGGGGGCATGGAGGCCTACTGGTTGTTGAAGCAGTTGATGCCTAGAGTGGCGAGATGTATCAGTTTATGCGTGTGGGTGTCAGGGAGGAGACTAGGGATGATGAAATGGGTTGAATGGGAATGTTCATTTTTCTGCTGATTCTTCTTGGTTGTTTTCTGCATTACATTCCCCACTACTCAAGGGAGCTGGTTGGGCTAAATCATCTTTTGAAAGTGGAGAATATGCATGTGGTATTCCACATGCTTTCCATGTTTAGCTTCTCAAGGGAGGATGGGTATACACTATTTCTATAGGTGGAAAAGACTCGATGGGTAGTTCATCAACTCACTGAGTTGATCCCCTTGTGTCTAGAAGCATAGATAGTTTTTCCAGAATGCCTAGAAATATGGGAATTTAATTTTGTAAATAAATAATGGAAGAAATGATGTTAACCCATTGGGATTAGAGCTTTTTGGGGTGCAATTCTGAAGTTGTGATTCGAACGAACATTGTACTTTGGGAGTGATGCTGATGAAATTTAATGTGGAATTGTTATTGGTTAATTATTGTTTTAAGAATTAATTAACGTAACATGATACTAATAATAATAGAATGAATTAATGTATTAATTCTCTTTAAATGGTTGTGTTCTTAAAGGATACATAGTCTTAGAAGTAGCGTCCTGAAGTCTGAGAGACAGTAGTTGTAGTTGAGTCTAAGACTAGGTTATTCCCAAAGTGTGGTTGTGAGCTATAGTATATTCTGTACTTTTTATGTTTTTATATACTAATCCACCCTATCATTAAGGGAAAATGACACCCCAGGGATTATGATCCCTGGGGGGGTGTGTGTTTTCCCCATAATTCCGGTGGGAGGATGGATAACAGACTACCACCTTTGGCCCTTCTCTCTTCTCTTGGTAGTTACCTGTGCTAGTAGGAACATTCGTTAGTTTTCCCCACATATGTGTGTAGAGGGATGTAATGGATTTTGGTTATTCACACATTTATATTCTGGATATAGTTTTCTAAGGAAT
The DNA here is from genome assembly GCA_963277665.1 of Viscum album. Lineage (NCBI taxonomy): Eukaryota > Viridiplantae > Streptophyta > Magnoliopsida > Santalales > Viscaceae > Viscum > Viscum album. The sequence goes on along the minus strand of OY728119.1, from coordinate 1,001,521,700 downwards.
ACAATAGGTGTTACGTGTATAGGCTTTGATGGCTTGAGGATCCTTACTCGGTGTATGGGCTGTAATTGCATGAGGTATAATACCTGATGTATGATACATGTTATGCAAGCTAGGTTGGATCCTAAAAACTACCTTGTTACATTTATTATGTGTAAATAGTGGTTTTGTTGCATGAGGAGCATGTTGTGGTGCTACGCCCAGGTTTCTACATGCAAGCCCTTTTGGAGAGAGATGCTTAGGACGTGCGAAATTGGGGAAAAGTGGAAAACCATTAGAGAAGTAGTAGTGGGTCACCCATGATATTATTTATTATATTATATACTATTGTATGCATTACTTGGTGAGAGTATCCATGGTGAGGCTGGGTATAAAGTATAAATGTTTTGGTGATGATTTAGTTTAACATGTTGTTAACTATGTTTTAGCATGCTTTATTTACGTTTGCATGAAAGTCTTCAGGGAGGATCCTATTGAGTATACTGTTATACTCACCCTATGTATATATAAACTAATTTTCTGGTTACATGGATCATTTTGGATATCCGGGTGTTTACTACAAGCTTGCGGTTTTAGGAGCTGTTCGGGCTTGTGGTTGCTGCTGTTTTACTTTCTTTTGTGTAAATACATTTTTTCCCTTTCATTTTTAGTAGTTTTTCATGACATTTCATTTGTGTGCATTGGATTTATTTGATATTACTGGTTGATTTTGAGTTGGTTGTTTTCTATATTATCCCTCTCTTCCACATGTGTTCTCTTAGAGGGTAATTCCTCTAATTATTGTGTTCTCTATACCATTGGTGCTAGTCCCAAACACAAGTCCTACTAGAGACGGGACTTTGGAGGTCATTATCTCCCTTCTCAAATTTCTGGCCGTGGAGGGGTACACATTGTGGGGGGGGGGGGGGGGGTCATGCCAGAGTGGAATCAGAGGTCAGGTTGAGATATAAAATGGAGTTTGGTGTTAGGAACAGGTGAGGTTTCATGGGTTGGTAGGGCAACTGTGTCATTCATGTTTAGCAAGTGATGTAAAAACTGGAGACTAGTTGAGAGATAGGCGTTTATGGATCCCTATAATCTGATGTACGAACCTTTATGTATACAATGGATACTAAACATGTTGATACTGGTTGGAGGTTAGAGGCCTAGGAAACGGTCATGCAACATTATTCTCCATTCCCATGTTTGAATGGGAAGACCTTGGGATAGGTTAAGCTAATATGAATAAAAGAAAGAATGAAATTAATTGATTAATGATGAGTTTACTATATTCCAGGTTTATGAGCTCTAACTATTTGTTATTTTACAGGTATGGATCCCGATCAACCTCTCCTTCAAGATCACATAGAATATTTCTAGTAGGCTGGGCCAGCAGATCTCCCCTTGGTAGAGGTTGAAGATGATGACACATGATGGAGGAAAATCAAAGAGTTTCATCACCAGAGTCTATAGAATTATGAGGGTTCCCATTTAGATGCAGTCATAGAATAATGGTAGTAGGAGGTTGAGATGTGCTTTAGTTTGATCCGTTCTTAGAAAGAGAACATGGTGTCCATGGAGGTGATAATTCTTCGTGGAGAAGTGAGTAAGTTGTGGTTCTTGTTTCTCGGTGATCGCGAGGAGTCAGTGATTTAATAGGAGGAGTTCCGCGAAAGGTTTTGAGTCGAGTTTATTTCTTCTTCCACAAAGGCCTCCAGTTTCTTGGATATTGTTACCCTTTGACAGGGAATCTCTAGTGTACGAGATATTGGAATCCGTTTCAGGAACCTTCTGTGATATTCTTTGGACCTTTTTCTAGATGAGGACGCCAGGGCGAAGCATTTCGAGGAGGCTTTGTGACCAACGATTTAGCACCAGGTCATCCCATTTATGTTCAAGAAATATCCTAAGGTGTTGGAAAGGGAAGATTCTGTCGAGTATACATTGGCCATTATTGGATCATCACAAGAAGGGAGTCATCATGATTCCACCCGATGCAGAACTGTGGTATGGGGTTCCTGGTTTTCAGGGCAGAAGCGTTTCCATTTGTTCAGGGGTAAGTCCCTGCCCTGATTATCTCGTTTCTCCGAGGGAACATCTATCAATCTTATTCCAAGAGATCATGTACTTGTTTTTCTTGGGGTGGTCTAGGTCATCAGCCGAGAGAGTGACTGACATTTTAGATCAGTCATCATGCACCAGGTTTTCTGTTTCAGGTTCCTCCATTGAGGTAGTTCCAGCCGAGGTAGTAGTAGCAAGTTGCACCAGATTTGGATCAGCAAAGGGTAGATGGGGCAGACAGAGGATATCCCCATGACTATCCCCATCCTCATAGTGAAAAGTGTAACTATAGTGGTGGTCGTCATCATGGTCACAGAGTTCGTGGAGTAGGTTGTGGTCTGCTTCATGGTTTTGAGTTGCCATCACCAAGTGATCTAGATGTTGTTAGGGGTACCCATTACTTGTTTTCTACCTTGGTGTATACCTTGTTTGATTCAGGAGTGACACACTCCTTCATATAGCCTACCCTTGTCCATTCTTTGGGACTTGAGGTAGAGAGGTGTCCAGTGCACTGGGCATTGACTACGCCAGTTCGAGGTTTAGCTGACTTGTTTGATGTATGTCGAAACTGTGAGCTAGTGCAGGGGGAGCACCTCTCTTGGGTAGATTTCCTATGTTTACGAATACAACCATATGATATCATCCTTAGCATGAATTGGATGTATTCGGTGCATGATATGGTGGATTTCATTAGGAGACAGGTAGTGTTCATCGATGTAGATGGAGAGCTGGTAGTGTTCGTTGGTGAGAGAGACCTTTGTATAGCTCATAGGCGTATTCCATCCATATCAACCATGATGGCTATGATGATTCTGAGTTCTTTGGTGGTTCTATAGTTGGTGTTTCCTAGGGTCATAGAAGATTTCCCTGATGTCTTTCCCGAAAAGGTTGTAGCATTACCCCCTCGATGAGAGATTGGGTTATTATCGAGCTACAATTTGGAGAATCTCGAATCCTTATATTCCCGTATAGGATGTCCCTTCTGAGTTGAGAGAGTTATGTATACAGCATTATGGTTTGTTATAGTGCAGTTTTGTTCAGCCAAGCGTGTCACCATGGGGTGGACCCATTATTTTCATGAAGAAGGTTGATATAAGCTTTCCCTTGTGTGTCGATTATCATCACATAAAAAAAGTGACAAAAAAGAATCACTATCCTATTCTCTAAATTTTATATTTATTTGATCACCTGAAGGGAGCATGTTGGTTCTCAAAGATGAATTTGTGGTCACTATATCCTCAAATGTTTGTGAAAGATGGTGATATCCTAAAGACTATTTTCCTTTATCATCATAGGAATTATGAGTTTTTCATTATATTGTTCGGTGTGACTAATGCTCTAGCAGTGTTCATGGGATTGTTTAATGCTATGCTCCGTAAGTTCCTAGACATGTTTTTGGTGGTTTTCATTGACGACATCATCGTGTACTCTACGTCTGAGGAGGATCATGCAGAGCATCTAAACACCATTTTGGGAGTTCTTCGTCGACATCAGCTATTTGGGGAGTTGTTGAAGTGTGATTTTTGGCCTTGAGAAGTCCGTTTCTTGGGTCATGTAGTGTCCCAGCTGGGCATAGCTGTGGATCTATAAATGATAGAAGCAGTTGTGTTTTGAGCAGCCTCCAAGACATTGTCAGAGGTGTAAAGAATCCTTGGTCTTGTATGTTACTACAGGAGGATAATAGCCGATTTCTCTCGAGTTGTGACTCCTCTAACAACTTTGACCAAGAAGGATTAGGTGTTCATATGAATTGATCAGTGTTAGGAAGCTTTTGAGTATCTAAAAGAAGTGTTAGTATGTGCACCATTTCTTCATCTCCCGTCAGAGGGAATTCTGTTTAATGTTTTCATCGATGATTCACATCTGGGGCTGAGTTGTGTCTTAATGAGGTAAATATCAGTTGTTTCTTAAGGGTCACAACAGTTGTTCACTCATTAACATAACTATTCGACCCATTATCATGAGTTGGCAAGCGTGGTGTTTTCTCTGAGGTAGTGGAGACATTTCCTCAATGGTGAGCACTATGTGATTTTCACCGATAATAAGAGCCTGAGTTATGTTTTCTACCAGTGTGACATGAACTTATGACAGCATCTTTGGATGGAGTTGTAATGAAAATATGACTTTGAAATAAAGTATACACCAAGAAAGGGGAATTTTTTAGCTGATGCACTGATTTGAAAGTCACGTAGTGATGCTGTGCATGAATTAGGTGATTCTTGGAGAGTAATGGAAGAACTTCCATTGTTATATCTTGATATGGGAGATGTTGGAGGCATAGGTTGTCTTTTCTAGATAGTGGTGCAGTCCTCACTATTGAAATAGAAGGAAGAGTCCTAGTTGGGGGATCTTGAGGTAGAGGTCTAGAGAGACCGAGTTGTTTGTGGTGAGGCCCCTGATTGGTGGACTGAGGATGAACACCACTGAGTGTTATATCATTCAAGGATTTTTTTCCTATGACGATGCACGAGATGGTTCTCATGGATTTCCATTGTTCTCATTTAGTAGTGCATCCCGGTGTGACAAAGATGTACCGAGCCTTGAGGAGTTAGTTTTGGTGGTCTGGGCTGAAGCATGAAGTTGTAGAGTTTATGTCTTAATGTTTAGTCTGCTAGAAGGTCCAAGATGAGCACCGCGTCCTAGGTGCTTTTCTCCAGCCATTATATATTCCTCAGTGGAAGTGGGAGGACATCTCAGTGGAAGTTTTTACATGTTTACCTCTATTTCTAGGAGGACATGATGCAATTTGAGTGGTAGTGGATCATTTAACAAAATTGGCCCACATTATAGTGATCAAGGATTCGAGATCCATGGAAGTTTTGTCGTGGAAGTCTCTGGAAGAGGTGGTGAGACTTCATGGAGTGCCAAGGAAGATCATTTCAGATCAATATCCTTGCTTAACTTATAGGGCGTGGAGAGGTCTCCATTGGGCTTTCGGTTCTTAGCTATGCCTTAAAACTTCTTTTCATTCTTAAACTAATGGTCAGAGAGAGTGAACCATCCAGACTCTTGAACACATGTTATGATCATCTGTTCATGATTTTGGAGGTTCATGGACTAGGCTCTTACCCTAGGTAGAGTTCGCTTAATATAAAAGTTTTCACTCCACCATCAGTATGGAGCCATTTGAAGCCCTGTATGACAGTCCTTGACATTCTTCAATGTGCTAGACTAGGGTCAGTGGGTCAGAAATTCGTGGTCCATAATTATTATAGAATACAATAGAGATGGAACAGGTGATTTGTGATAGGATGAAAACAACACATGATCATCATAAATCATATAACGATTATAGGAGGAGACCTTTGAAGTTCAATGTTAGGTATCATGTGTTTTTCTATAGGTGACTCCCCATCGTGGACAGTGAAGTTTTGGTAATGGGAGTGTGCATTCTCCCAGGATTTTGTGGCCTTTCATGGTGTTTTCTTGTGTTGGAGCAATGGAGTTTCGAGTAGCACTTCCCCTGCAGATGTTCCGGATACATGATTTTTTTCATGTGTCACAGCTCTGTCATTATCTACATGTGGACTCTCATGTCATTGATTGTGGAGAGATCTATGTTGATGATGATGAGACCTTCGAGGAGTGACCTGTGGAGATCCATGACTACAAAGAAAAGGTGTTGCGCAGGCGTTCAATTCCATTGGTTCATGTCTTGTGGCGACATGGTGGTATTGATGAGAGTACATGGGAACGTGAGACATAGATACATGATGATTACCCATAGGTTTTTGATGTTTAAACTATTTTCATGTAATGAAGTTCCCTTTGATGTTATAGACCTTTTGTTTTTATAAGATGAATTTCTTTTGTTGCTTCTTTTGGATTTCACTATTTTGAGCGCTTTCTTCAGGTGTGGTCATACAGACCCCTTTTCAGTTTCCTTTGGGGTTGGATTAGGATTATCAGGGACGTTAATTTTTTGAGAGGTATCTAATTTAATGACCCAGACCTCTCTTATCCAAAAATTTGTTGAAATCTGAGTTTGAGGTGTTCTGGGAGGTCAAGGTGACTCATTACCAACAATTTTCGAAATTTCTAGTTCTATGAACAATGTTTCCAGTTTTATGAACATTGACATGGTGAGTCTGAAAAGGTGAGTTAGAAATAGCGAGTCAGAAATGGTTAGTCAATAAAGGTGATTAAGAAACTGTGAGTTAGAAACGGTGAGTCATAAAGGGTTAGTCAATGACTGTGAGTTAGAAACGGTGAGTCAGAAATGGTGAGTTAGAAATGGTGAGTCAGAAACGTTGATTCAGAAATGGTGAGTTATAAAAGGTGAGTCAGAAACGGTGAGCTCGAAACCGTGAGTCAGAAATGGTGAGTTAGAAATGGTGAGTCAGAAATGGTGAGACATGAATGGTGAGATAGAAAAGGTTAGTTAGAAACAGCGTGTCAGACACGGTGTCATAACTCATGAACATTGTTTCCATAAAATGTTTCAAATTTCCATAGCCAAATTTCCATATTTTTCCTATTTCACCAATTTAATATTTTCTTTTAAATAAAAATATTTATGGCCTTGTTTTAAGGGATTTAAGGCTAAATCAAATCCCATAACACCTATATTAATTTTCCTATGGCTCAGGATGCAGTTACTTTGTCAAACCACATGGTTTAATGAGATCAATTTTTAATGGAAAATCCAATGTATCTTAAACCGCTATTCTTTTAAATATTCTAAAGGTACAAGATATATTCCCACCTTGTTCTTTCAACATGTTATATAGTAAGGGTTTCTCAAACCTTTCATTGATTTTTGTATGAATCGTGAGATTAAACTTTTCTTGGTGGATTGGTTTCCCTCATTATTCTTCTTACTACAAGTACACCACCTATTTTGGTGCAACCAAGAAGTATCCATCAATATTTGATTTAAGGTATGAATTATCATCATTCTCTAGGGTTTAACTTCTCAAATTTCTCATGGAATTATTATGAAATGTGATCGCGATTCATCTAATAGTGTTTCATTGGTTTCGGTTGGTGCGGTCATCCTGCGACATCCTCGGGTGGAGGTAGTTGTCATGGGAGGAGGAGATCGTGAGCCGTTGTGTGGATAATTCTTGTATAAAGACCCTTAAAAACATTTTTAAGATTGGCTATTTGTTTCTTCACTTTCATTTTTTCATTCAACTGTAGAGTTAGCATGTTTTCGCTATAGTATCACAATGGAATTGTCATAATGAATATTTGAACCAGATATACAAATTGATATCAATCATATAGTATTGCCTCTTTTTTTGCTAGATAGTGTGATATCAATTCTTGCTTTGGTTAGTTGTTCATTATTATTGGAAATTAGTAATGAAAGTAAACCATAATTAATTGATAATAATATTTCTAATGATAAATATTCGAGTAAAATAATTTGGTTCTTATTGTTGTATTTTTTTATATTAGTCAAATTGGGGCAGTAAGCATGTTTAATTTATTTTTGGCAGCTTACATTTTAGGGTTCTTAAACATGAAACCTATGAATAATAAATTGGTTAATTCATGGTGGATTAATGAAACGATAGTTAGATAATTCATTGAAGGGTTATGAGTTGCACTATTTCTTGTTCAATGGCCATGATCCCAATTGATATGATTGTAGTTTTCTTGTTTCATGTGTTGTGATTTGAGCACAGATGGCTATTGTGATATGTGGGGACATGGAGTCCAACTGATTGTGGTAGCAGTTGACACCTAGAGTGGAGAGATGCATTGGTTTATGCATGCGGGTGTAGGGGAGGACACCAGGGATAATGAAATAGATTTTATGTGAATGTTTGGTTTTCTGGTGATTCTTCTTGGTTGTTTATCTGCATTACTTTCCCCCATGTTCAATACATCTGGTATTTTACCCTTCTTCTAAAAGGGGAAAATACAGACGAGGTATTTCCCATGCTTTATGTCTTTAGATTCTCAAGGTAGGATGCGTCTATTCTCTTTTTATAGGTTGAAAAAACTCGATGGGTAGTTCATCTACTCACCGTGTTGAGACCCATGTGTTTAGAATCCTAGACTATTTTTCTAGAATGCCCGAGATTGTGGTAATGCAATGCTGTAAATAAATAATTGAATAAATGATATTAAACCTTGGGGTTTGGATCTTATAGGGGCGCAATGCTGAGGTTGTGATTTGAAGGAACAATGGACATTGGGGGTGATTCTAATGATATTTAATGTGGAATGGTTATTTCATAAGTAATGTTTAAAGAATTAATTAACGTAAAGTGAAACTCATAAAATGGGAATGAATTAATGTATTAAATCTCTTTAAAAGGTTGTGTTCTTAATGGATACCTAGTCTTAGAAGTAGCAGCCAGAGTATGAGAGACGTTAGCTGCAATTGAGTCTAAGAATAGGTTATTCCCCTACCATGGTTATGAGATATAGTATATTTTGTACTTTTTAGGTTTTTATATGCTAATATACATTTTTAGTAAAGACAACTGACACCCAGGGATTTTGAGCCCTGTGGGGATGTTTTCCCCAACATTCCAGTGGTAGGAGGGATGGTTGACTACCCCCTTAGGAACCGATCTCTTCTTTTGGTAGATACTTTCGATGGTAAGAAAATTGGTTAGTTGTCCCCACATATGTGTGTAGAGGGATGTAATGTCTTGTGGATATTAAAACACATATATTTTGGATATAGTGTTCAATGGACTACTATTGGTGTAACATGTATATGTTGTGATGTCTTGAGGATACTTACTTGGTTTATGGGTTGTAATGGATTGATGTATAATACCTGATGTATGATACACGTTATGAGAGCTGTGGTGGCTCCCAAAAACTACCTGGTTACATTTCTTACATGGACACAGTGGTTTTGTTGCATGAGGTGCATGTTGTGGTTCTTCTCCCAGGTGTCTGGGGGACAACCTTTTTGGAGAGAGATGCATAGGATGTGCAACGTTGGGGAAAAGTGTCAAACTAGTGGGAATGTAGTAGCGGGGTACACCTAATATTCTATATTAAATTATATACTATTGTATGCGTTACATGGAGAGGGTAGTCTTGGAGAGGCTGGGAACATAGTATACCTATTTATGTGATGAGTCAGTTTCACTTGTTTTTAATTGTGCTTTAGCATGCTTTCTTTACTTTTACACGAGAGGCTTTATGAAGGATCCTATTGAGTATAATGTTATACTAAACTATGTATATATAAACTGATTTTCAGGTCACATAGTGCAGGTTAGAGATCAAGAAGTTTACTAATAGCTTGCGGTTGTAGGAGCTGTTCGGGCTTATGGTTGCTGAAATTTTACATTCTTTAGGGCACTTGTAGTTTTCCCCTTTCAGTTGTAGTAGTTTTTCATGACATTTCATATGTGTACATGGGATTTATTTTATCTTACTTGTTGAGTTGGGGTTAGTTGGTGTCTATCTTATCTCTCTCTTCCGCATGTGTTCTCATAGAGGATAATTCCTCTCATTTGGGTGTTCGCTATACCCTTAGTGCTAGTTTCCAACCTGGGGCCTACTGGAGGTGGGACTCAGGGGTCATTATCTCCCTTCTCACATTGCCAGCCCAAGAGGTGTACAGATTGTGGGGAGGGGGTCATGACATGAGGGGAATAAATATATTCTAATGAGAAAACCATAGGATAATAAATTTCATGTTTTTATCTTAGTATTATCATTATAATTATTCATTAAAATCATAACAATAAACAATACTAATAAATGATGAGGTTGTATCATAAAACCAGTCCACTTTGGTAAAATTTGTACCATAAACCCCATGAAATAGGGATACTAAAATTTATATTTATAACCAAATAAAATTTATGATATTAGTCATATAATAATTTTATGAGAAGTATATACACCATATAAATGAAACATATGGTTAATATGGCATGTTTTTTTAAAAAAAAATACAAGTGAGACAGAAATTTCAGACAATAAAAATTGTTTTTAATCATTGATTTTTGAAATTATTGTATAGAAAATATAATTTTATTATAAATATTTTATATATATATATATAATACCATTTATTATTTATTTATGGATTTTTATTACATGTTTGTTAACAATTTCATGTTAATTTCTTGTTTTAGGTAAGAACTACTTTTCTTTTCATATATGATTTGATTTTTTATTGTTGTAAATTTTAATTTTATCATTTTTCAATAAAATAAAGAATTTTAACCATGATATAAATATCATATATATTCACTGTATATTTATTTTTAGTTATCCATTACATTTAGTGATAGAAAATTAAATACACCATTTTTTGGATATGGTAGGTTGTTCTTATGGATAAAAGTTGTTTCAATTTTCTAATGAATTAAATGAAATGTAATTAAATCAATACCATAAAAAATATTTTTTATTCCAAATATATCATATATATGAATTTAAAGAATCTTTATTATCAACTATTTATTGTGTGAATACATAAAATCACTTTGCGTGGAGTTTGTCCACCATACACATGAATTACATTTTCATGTAATTATAAAATGGATGGTTAGAAGAAAAATGTGATTTCATAATGAAGGAATACAAATAATATCATAAATACCTTATGTTAACAACAAATCATTCATTATATCCATCTATTAGTGGTTTTGATTGAAAATGAATAATAATCGCTCAAGAAGCTTAATCCCATATACACATGAATGATGATTTCATAAAATATTTGATGAAAGAGGATATAGATAAAGGATATCCAATTCACATAATAAAATTTATATTTATTTCATTTACTAATTATATTCTATAGTAATAGATTAATAATAATTAATAGAGGAAAAATGAGAAATAAAATAAAAATATTGGTTTGGGATTCTACCCCATCGTCAGAAAACTCCTTATTTTTTCCAACCAAAATGATGATATAATTAATTTAGGACAAAAAATGATTCTAGGATGATATTTGGTAATTTTTGAATTGATTTGTTTTGGTATTGGAAAATCCAAATTGTTATTGGGGTGTTAATAAGGGAGGAGAGTGGTGTCCTTTTATAAGTTTGGTGACTGCCACACTTGTGATTTATTAAATGAAAAAGCTGGACGCACGTTATCTGTTGAAAAAAAGGATAAAAATGGGAATAAATCTCCTAGATTTTACATTGTCTAAATATGTCTAAAAAATGAGTTTAAGATATTTTTTGGTCATAATAATCCTTATTATTTTTTCAAACCCTTGGAAACCCCAATTTTACTATTAAATTGGTAAATAAAATTTAATGATTTTACTATTCATTATGGTATTAAATTATGTACACATTATTAGATAATATAAATTATAACGAATATGAATATTTAATCCATGTTTAGAAATTCAATTCATAGAAGTAGAACATTTTAATTTAAAATTATTCCTCTAGACGTAAAGGTAAAATAGATTTTCAAATAGAAAATCTACAAATGATTAAATTTTTTTTGATATAAAAATTCAATATGAAAATTTTTAAAATGAAAAAAATAGATTAATATTATTATATTTAAATAAATTTTTTCTCTAAAACTAGATTACTTTATAAAATTTTTAAATGCATGAAAAAAATTTAAAATTCGTAATAAATTTTTTTTTATACTATTCATAAAAAAGTTATCTTCCTAGAATTTTATAAAATATTTACCCAAATATAAATGTTACGTGTTAATTTAAAAAATAGATATAATTTTAAAAATTAATTTTTCTAAAGGTTTTTTTAAATACTTTTAAAATAAGCATGAAAATAATGAAATTTGTTTTAAGAAATATACAGTTTTAATTATTTAATTGAATTTATTCTTATCAATAATTTAGAAAAAATAGAAGTTATATTTTAAATTTTTATTAAATATATAATATATATCTATCATTTCAATAATTCAACAAAACTGATTGATTTATTTTATTAAGGAAAAATGATAGGTCCAAACGGCTGAATACCCTAAGGGGGGTGAATCGGGGTATGCCTAATTTAAAATTAAACATCATTCTGATCATGTTTCGCTGTTCAGAAAAACAATATTCTCTCGCTTTCTCATTGCAAAATTTAAACAGAAAGTAAAACATGCACACGACACATCAATTTTTACTAGGTTCACCATCACTGGGCTACATCCAAGGAGCATACACTGGTAATGTTCTAATGTACCAAATCCACTATAAGCACACTACTGTTTACAAGGTTCAGGATAGATCACTTCTATTCCCAGGCTCACTGCCCTTGAACTCGACATGCCACCATGAAATCCTCTTTGTCAATATATTTGTAGCTCATGGTTTTCTTAGTCATCAATCACAACACAGATGTCTACTTTTTCAAAAAACATAATCACCTAAAAAATGCTTCATTGATAAATTGAGGGATTTTTTCCCAACAATATCCTCCTTTGGGATTGAGGACAACTCTTCCATAAAGTGATAAATCGTTAATTATATAGCCACCATTCACCTATTGTGATTCCGATAGAAATCAAGGATTTACTCAACACATACTCTAAGCCCAAATGAGCAATGTTCGGCATGAGAAAGAAGAGTAAACGAAAAGTCCATCAATGAATCACTTCAACTCTGACACCCATTGTTGACACTAAACTGATACCATTTATTTGAAATATTCTTACCGCATTCCCAAACCACTCTTCTGCTTATACCATGATCCTTCGCTACTGTGATATCTATTCGGTAATGACCTGGAAATTTCAAGGAATTTTTTTTCTTAATTATTTTGGAATTTTATGAGTTTGATGTTTCTGACGGCACCTGATTCTGAGGCCCAGCATTCCCAGAATAAATTTCCAAAGTTTTGCTCGGGTATATTCAGTGAATGAACGAGCGAGTTCTTATATCTTTTGAATCGGTGCTCGGAATTGAAATGTGAGGGCACCGATGAAATCGCAGCGCCAGTATTTAATTAAGAGAACATTTAGGAAAGTAGTGTTTTCACTGGAGGGGTTGTTAGAATTTGGGAATTAATAAAGAATTGAATAAAATTTGTGGTACAAATTTTATTCCCAACTTAAGTGGTTATATCCTAAGTGTGGAAGTTGGGATGGAACCACTAGTTTCTAACTAACCATGTGAGGATTAAGGTGAGGTGGGGCCCACATGAGCACCAACCCTTCACTTTCCCAAACCCGTTAAACACCTTGTAATTAATGTATAACTCCTCACTCCCTCTTTAATTGTGTAACTCACCCTCTCTCCCACTTTATTTCATGCCAAATCACATTAAATTAATTGATTAAACCTATTGAATTAATTTAACTATGAGTTTGAATTTTATATATTAAATTCTTGGTATGTTATAATATAAAAAGGGTATGTATTATATTATTTCGGGTTGGGATTATTGTGTGGAGACTTTGGGGAGAGTTAGAGAGCCTTTGTGAGAAGAAGAAGATGACGAAAGAATAGACGATAATTCCTCCTCATCGAAGAACGACGCTTCATTATCTAAGAACGAATCCCTCCCTTGATGAAGAACGGTTCTCAGACCGTAGGCTCTCCAACGATCAACGCTCGGGCCGGATAGAAGGTGTTTGAGGAAACGACGAACTCCAACGTCTATCGTCACCATTACCTCTTACCTTGCGACGACGTAAACGAACTGACATCCTTTCCCTTTATCGATATCATCAACACACGACGAATGACATGAGGTAGGGGTTTTTTTTTATAATGTTAATACTCTCATGATTGTTCCCTTCTAAACAAAGAATGAGGATTAACTCATTATCAAGTTATTCCGCAAATGTTATTATTTGCGGGATGGGAATATTTAATTACGGGTGTATTGTTGGGAACTAGGTTCAATTATATTTGATTAAAATTTTTCCTTGTTTAGTTATTGAAATCTTGTGTTGATTATTTCCAATTGATAACACCTAACATGGAGGGCATGGGACAAAAAAACATGGACCGACAACCCTCCGCGGATTGTTTGCTGATGTGCGGATTGACGAGCGATGACGAAACGGGCCGCAATGGCTATTTGAAGTCTCCGCAGTGAAGTTCTGGTACCGTAGTGACCTTAGGCGCAGAAGGCGGGAGAAATGGACCACTAGTGCACGTTTGGTGGTCCGCAGAAAGCGGCAATGGCGTGCTGCCAGAGATGACCACCACAGATGAGCCGGAGTGGATCGGAACGGCAAAACTGTTCTGGATTTGGTGGGGGCTTTAAAGCTGTGTTGGTTCACTGTCAACCAGGGGAAACATCGCCCCCCAGCTCCACGTCTGCTCGGCCATGCTAGACGATCCTCAATAGGTCGGGCCCCCGGCGCCGGGCCGGGCTACGCCGGCTGGGCCGGGCTGCGCTAGCCGGGACAGGCCGACCCAAGGGGTATTGGGCCGGGTCGGACCCGGCCCAAACCCCCCTAATTTCAGACCTTCATAAGTTAAACACCCATATCATAAGATATGGACCTACGATCGACACAATGTCTGTTGCGTAGGGTTCCTTGGATCGAGACGACCATTTCCTTATATTACACTCAAGGTTTCGGCGATGTATGGGTATGTCCGGGTTGGTTCAAAACTGAAACCAACCGGGCCCTCGGAACGGAAACTATTAAAACATGAGTTACGGATGTCCGATTGACGTGCCGTCGATGTTGTTAGATTCCAATTTATGAGACGGTTATTTTGGTATACTTCACCAGAGGTTTGGATGCAGTTGGAATATGGCCAGGTTGGTTTGTACCCGAAATCCAACCGGGCCCCTCGAACGGAAAAGCCGATAACATTTAGACTGAACATCTGTTTGATGAACCGTCAGCGGCATTGGTGATCATGTTGAGAAATGATACTTTTGAGTTTACCCTATGAGAGTTCAGAGTACAGTTGAGATATGGTCAGGTTGGTTTATACACGAAACCAACCGAGCACCCGGGATGAAAATGCTGATAACTCAGAGACCGGGCGTCCGATTGACGAGCCGTCTGTTGCGTTGAGACCCCTATGATGAGGCGTTCATTTGAGATACTTTGTCTTGAGACTTTATGATACTTGGAGTATCTAATATTTTCTCGTGGAGCGGACCCTCCAAGAGACGAGCGTATGGAGTACGGAGACCGTGTAGTTTGCTGAGACCTGCTAACTGCTTGTCCGATTCGAGTCGGAGTGACTTGAATTGCCTAGTGGAGAGCACTACTATGTTCGGGTGGAAGACCCACGGAGGGGAGAAACACTGTGTTTTGGAGGCAGACACATGGTACTCAATAGAAGGAGAACCTCTGCAGGCTATTTGGGGGGGGGGGTGCACTACTGTGTTTGGGTGGCAGTCCCCGGTGGGGAGCACTATTGTGTTTGGGTGGTTGACCCACGGTACTCAACAGGATGAGTACCTCAGTAGTATAAGGTTAGTGAGAAGTGCCTCGGAGTCTAGACATGATCAGTGTACTCGACCGAGGAGGAGCTCTTCAGCAGTTCCGGTTTCGATAATGAAAATCCGTGTTTGAGCAGAGTCTATGACCTTTTTGTTTTCCTCATGATTGAGATGTGATACATGATAACATAAGTACATGTATGGACATAGACCTAAGTAGTAGTTATCCATCGACATCAGATCTGTGTGACACCTCATGGTTGAGTTGGGCTACTTGATAACTTAGGTATAAGTATGGGCTTATACCTAAGTAAGGGTTATCCGTTGAGAACTTTCTTTGTGATTATCCTTGTTCGATTTAGTGAGACCCTGATGGTCTTGGGGTCCCTACTCAGTATCATATACTCACCCCTTCACGGGATATGCACGCACCTCGTTGTGTTGGATGTAGATGATGGACATCGCTGACTGTGATCAAGTGTTTGAAGACTGGACAGTACCTGGAGGTGGACCTCATGACGAGTCAGTACCCGGAGGTGGACTTCACGACGAGACTGTACTCAGAGGATGATGGTAGGTGAGAGCGATGAGGAGGCTATCTGTACCTACCCTTCAGGAAGGATCTGAGGAGGACACCCCAGGAGATGCTTTTATCTTCCAGCTGTTTGACTTTTCTGTTGTATTTAGTTCAGTTTTAGCTATACTTGTCAGTTGGGTTTGTATTCTGGCCCATTTACTTTTCAGAACGTTCTTTTGCACTTAGTGTATTACTTCCTCTTGTACTCAGGTTGGTTGTGTTTATGTTTTATAATGGCAATGCCTTCCCAGATACAGATATTTACACCTTTGGTGCTAGTCGCCAGCTCCTGGCCTATGGAAGGTGGGCTTGGGGTAGTCACGACATGGGCCCTGAGGATGGGTCATGACAAATTGGTATCAGAGGAGTCGGTTCTACCACAGAACTTATAACTCTGATATTTCTTTTCTGTGAAGCAATTGTGTTAAGGGTACCATGTGTGGTTTTCAGTTCAGGGAGTCCAGTGTTGGTGCGGGTGGCTGAAGTATCCATACAGCAGGACCCTGACTCATGATTTCTGACTCAGTGCATGAAAACACTAATTGTGTGTGTGTTTTCAAAGGTTTCCACTTAAAACAGCTCAAACTAGGTCATCTCACCATGTATAATTATTTGACTATGTGACATCTGTTTCTTTCAAGATGCCTTTCCGCAGATGACCAGCTAGAGTCCCAAGAGATGTACGTACTGACAACCCACCGAGCGATGAGACCTCTGTACAGGGCCCTCTTTCAGTTGAGGCACCAGCGGAGGCACCAGCAGTACTACCACACGTTTGGCCACTGATGCCACCATCCCCAGTAGTAGGCGATGCACGCTGCTTTAGCACGCTGCACGAGTTCCAGCGCCAGAGGCCACCCAGGTTCTGGGGAGAGGCGGACCCACATGCGGCTAAGGATTGGCTGAAGGTTGTGGTGAGAGTCTTCAGAATAGTAGGTACACTAGCAGACTTCACGGTGATCCTTGTTGACAGCTTCTTTCAGGCAGCAGTAGGAAGATGGTGGAGCTGGATGCTCCAGTTTTGCGATGAGATGACCTTCACCTAGGGAGATTTCAAGAACTTCTTCAGGGTGGAGTTTATACTAGTGAATCTACACTACAAGAATAATCAGGAGATGCTGCCTTTGCCGCAAGAATTTCCATCAGTAGTCAGATCATCTGTAGGTAGTAAAGAGATGATGTAGGGGTCCAAGAGGACCAGACCGGAAGGTGGGAGCCCTCAAGATATAGGTTTGTTAGTGTGAGGCACACGAAACAGAGCCATCCATACGAGGAACATGAAGTGTTATGCATGCGGAAGGATGGGTCATAAGGCACGTGACTGTCCAACCCCCCCGCACAGTTTGTCCGCAGGCATTGGAGGATCCACTGAGACAGAAGCAGTGGTGGGTGCTTGAGAAACAGTCGAGCGGTGCACAAGTCAGTGGAGCTCCAGAAGCAGGTGGACAGGAGCATAACTAGTGGATTCCTTTTTGTTCATAGTTCTTCAAGTTCCATGTTGCAGTTGCATTTGTGTCTTTGTACTTCGAGATGCAGTAATAAAAGACACTTATCATTGGGATGTTTACATTCATGTCCTTTTGTTTGGTTGATATTGAGAGGTCCCAGTTAAAATTGTTGACATGACCCTGACTTTCGAGATTTCTACTGAAGGAGACCCAGTGACCTCACACTGATGTCGACAGTGTGAATCAACCCATGGAGGTGAGAGTGATGGTTGGATCTCTTGGTAGTAACGTCGAGGCCTTACGACATCGTCCATAGCCTTAATGAATCATTTATTTTAGGATTTACTGTATTGGGCAATGGGCATGGTTTATCGAGGGGATGAGACCAAGTTTCACCTTTTGGAAAAGGAGAAATCTTAGCAGCTCTTACAGATCATAGGTGAAGAAGGGTGGTCATTGACCGACTTACCACGTCGGCAAACTTCCTACCGACCAGAGATGGTATGAGCTACGATGGAGAAGGTGCAGATCATCCAGGAGCAGATGAAGACTACACAGTGCAGTAAGAAACAGGAAACTTGCGCTAGTCTTAGAGACTCGGGCGTTTAACATGTTTCTAGAAGAGGAAATGTTAAAGTACAGATGAGTCTGTGGAGTAGCAGACATGGAGGCAGAGCTAGGAGAGCAGAATGACGTTTTGTACAATTCAAAATGTTACAACCTCCCGCCTTTTTTATCCCCTCTAGGTTCAGGGAGATGGAAGGCAGGGAAAAAGAGTAGTTGCATGTGGTTAAGGAATGTGACCCAATGGCTCTATGAATGATTCGAGGAATAGTCTGTGTCCACCTCTAGCTACCGTTATAAAAAACGTCGATACTAATCATTCATTTCTTCCAAGAATCTTGTCGTAGACGTAGAGTTTCCGGTAATCCATTGACTTGAACCTCACGTCCAGAGATACCTTTTAGTGGAGACTCGATAATCACACTTACACCGACAGTGAGATCTGAACCTCAAGGTGAGAGTTTTGGTTGGAATCTCTTGGTGGAAGCGTTGAGGCCTTACGATGTTGGTCTGGGTATGGATTGGATTCCCAGTTTATACGCAAATTGACTATATTAGGCAAAAAAGTTTTGGTTTATCTACAATGTTGGGATGGGTTTTCCTAGGTCAGAGAAAAGGAAACCCCGGGCAGCACAAGATAAACTCATGCATATGAGGGTGCGGTCGATCACTCTTGAGTTGGTCAACCTTACCCTCATGGCATTAGGAGTTTTGAGTTTCAGTTCTAATCATGAAATGGAGGCCTCTAGAGATTGAGGATGGTGACCACGTCCTTATATGGGTCTCACCTCAACGAGGTTTACAGAGATGTGGACGAGGCAGCAAGTTATCTCTGAGGTTCAACAGACCTTTCTAGGTCCTCAGCAGGGTATGCGAGGTGGTTTATCTCTTGACCATTCAACCTTAGTTGCACCGGGTGCATGATGTCATCCACGTATCTCACCTGAGGAGATACGTGCACAATCCTTCACACATCATCGACCACTGGGAGTTGGATGTCAATGACAGGGGGATATGCACAGAGGTTCTAGTGGAGATTGAGGATATACGGGAGCAGGTCCTATGTGGAAGTTTGATTTATCAAGTGCGCTTTCACTAGTATCACATGAACCTCTAGGAGAGCACATGGGAGTGAAAGGCTTAGATGAGTGCTCAGTACCACTTTGTTTTCCTTAGTGTGTGTTGATAATTTATGTGGACATAAAGCCCTGCGGTGGGAGTAATGTAAAAACCTTTAAATTTCGAGGAAATGTTTTTTTAATTTATTTGGAATTTTACGAGTCCACAGTTTCTGACGACACATGATTTCGAGGCTCGATGTGCCCGGAATCAATATTCGATGTTTGGCTCGGGTACGTGCGGTGAATGAATGAGAGGGTTTTTCTATCTTTTGAACCAGTGCTCGGAATTAAAATATGAGGGCACCAATGAACTCTTAGCACCGGTATTTGATTAAGAGGACCTTTACCAGTGGTGCATTTTCTCAGGAGGAGTTGTTAGAATTTTGGAATTAACAAAGAATTGAATAAAATTTGTGGAACAAATGTTATTCACAACTTAAGTGGTTATATCCTAAGTGTGGAGATTGGGGTGGAACCACTAGTTTCTAACTAACCATGTGAGGATTACGGTGAGGTGGGGCCCACATGAGCACCAACCCTTCACTTTCCCAAACCCCCTTAAACCCCTTGTAATTAATGTATGACTCTTCACTCCCTCTTTAATTGTGTAACTCATCCTCTCTACCTATTTATTTCATGCCTACTCACATTAAATTAATTGATTAAACCTATTAAATTAATTTAACTTAGAGATTTAATTTTATGTCTTGAATTCGTGGCATGTTATAATAAAATATGAGTAAGTATTATTTTTTTGGGTTGAGATTGTTGTGTGGAGACTTTGGGGAGAGTCAGAGAGCCTTTGTGAGAAGAAGAAGAAGAAGAAGGAAGAGAAGATAATCCATCCTTGTCGAAGAATGATGCTTCTTTATCGGATATAGACTCCCTCCCTCGACGAATAACGGTTATCCAACCGTCGGATCACCAACGATTAACGCTCGGGCCGGATCGATGGTCTTTGAGGAAATGACGAATGCCAACGACCATCGTCACCATCACCTCTTACCTTGCGATGACATCAATGAACCGACATCCTTTCCCTTTCGCAATATCGTCAACGAATGATGAACAAAATGAGGTAGGGGTTTGTTTTTAGAATGTTAATATTATCGTGATTGTTCCCTTCTAAACAAAGAACGCGGATCAACTCATTATCTTGTTGATCCGTGAATGTTATTATTTGCGGGATGGGAAGATTTAATTACAGGTGTATTGTTGGGAACTAGGTTCAATTTTAATTGATTAAAATTTTGCCTTATTAAGTTGTTGAAATAATGTGTTGATTATTGCCAATTGATAACACCTAACGCGGAGGGATCAAGCCTAACAAACACGGCCCGACAACCCTCCGTAGATTTTTTGTTGATGTGTGGATTGACATGAGACAACGAAACGGGCCGCAATGGCGATTTCAAGTCTCTGTAGTGATGTTCAGGTCCCGTAGTGACCTTAGGCGCAGAAGGAGGGTGAAAGGGACCACTGGTGTGCGTCCGGTGGTCTGTGGAAAGAGGCGGTGGCGCGCTTCCGGAGAAGACCTCCGTGGCTGAGCCGCAGTGGATCGGAATGGAAAAGCCGTTCTGGATTCGGGGGGGGGGCCTTCAAGCTGTGCCCATTCACTGTCAACCGAGGGGAACAGCGCCCCCCGATCCACATCCGATCAGACACGCTAGCTAAGCCTTAACCGGCCGGGCCGGGCCGCCAACACCAGGTTAGGCTGCCAGCGCTGGGTCGGGCCGCGCCAGCCGGGCCGGGCTGACCCAGGGGGTATTGGGTGGGGTCGGACAGGGCCCAAACCCCCCTAATTTCAGACCTTCTTCAGTTAAACACCCATATAATGAGATAAGAACTTCAATACACACACTGTCAGTTGCGTAGGCTTTCTTAGATCGAGGCGGGCGTTGCAGTATATTACACTCAAGGTTTAGGTGAAGTATGGGAATGGCCGGGTTGGTTTGAAACTGAAACCAATCGGGCCCTCAAAATGGAAACTATTAAAAACATGAGTATCAGACGTCTGATTGACGTGCCATCAACTTTATTAGATTCCAATTGACGAGATGGTTCTTCTGGTATACTTCACAATAGGTTTGGACGTAGTTGGAATATGGCCGAGTTGGTTTGTACCCAAAATCCAACTGGGCCCCTGGAATGGAAAAGCTGATAACTTTCAGACCGAAGGTCCATTTGATGAAATGTTAGTGGCGTTGGTGATCATGTTGGGAAACAATCCCTTTGAGTTTCCCCAATGAGAGTTTGGGGTATAGTTGAGATACAGTTTGGTTGGTTCGTACACAAAACCAACCGGGCCCCTGGGATGAAAAGGCTAATAACTAACACATCGGGCGTCAGATTGACGCACTGTCTGTTGCGTTGAGACCACTATGACAAGGCGGTCCTTTGAGATACTTAATCATGGGACTTTGTGATACTTGGAGTATTGACCAGTATCTCTTGGAGCGAACCCTCTCAGAGACGAGCATACAGAGTACGAAGACCCTGTAGCTGGCTGAGACCTGATGACTGCTTGTCCGATCCGAGTCAGAGTTACATGTATAGCCTAGTGGGGAGCACTACTGTGTTTGGGTAGCAGACCCGCGGTACTCAATAGAAGGAGTACCTCTACAGGCTATTGGGGGGGGGGGGGGGGTGCACTATTGTGTTTGGGTGTCAGACCTCGGTGGGGAGCACTACTATGTTTGGGTGGCTGACCAGGGGTACTCGACAGGAGGAGTACCTCAGAAATCTAAGGTTATTGGGAAGTGCCTCAGATTCTTGATAGGATCAGTGTACTCGACAGAGGAGGAGCTCTTCAGCAGTTGCGATTTCGATAATGAAAATCCTGGTTTGAGCTGAGTCTATGACCTTTGTGTTTTCCTCATGATTGAGATGGGTTACTTGATAACATACGTATATGTATGGGAATATAACAAAGTAGTGGTTATCCATGGACTTCAAATCTATGTGATACCTCATGGCTGAGATGGGCTACTTGATAGCGTATGTATAAGTATGGGCTTACACCTATGTAAGAGTTATCTCGTGAGATTTTTTTTGTGATTATCCTTGTTGGATTTAGTGAGACCATGAGGGTCTCAGGGTCCCTACTGATTATCATATACTCACCCCTGCACGGGCTATGCATGCACTTCGTTGTGTTGGATGTAGATGATGGACAACGCTGACTGAGATAGAGTTTTCGAAGACTGGATGGTACCGGGAGGTGGTCCTCATGATGATTCAGTACCCGGAGGTGGGCGTCACGACGAGACAGTACTCAGAGGAGGATGGTGGGTGAGAGCGATGATGAGGCTATCTATAACTACCCTTCAGGAATGATCTGAGGTGGACTCCCTAGGAGTTTCATCTATCTTCCAGATGTTTGACATTTCTATTGTATTTCGTTCAGTTATAGCTGTACTTCTCAGTTGGGTTTGTATTCTGGCACATTTACTTTTCAGCACTTTCTTTTGTACTTATTGTATTACATCCTCTTGTACTCTGGTTGGTTGTGTTTATGGTTTATATAGGAAATTCCTTGCCAGATACAGAGATTTACGCCTTTGGGGCTATTTGCCAGCTCCTGGCCTGTGGAAGGCGGCCTTGGGGTAGTCACCGCACTGGCCCCGAGGACAGGTCGTGACATATTCTTTGATCGATCACTTCTAGCATCGTCAGATTTATTTTATCCCCTATCTCATTGCTCTCCCCCAATCTCGCTGCTCTCCCCCTATCTCACTGCTCAACCTATCAGCTACTCCATATATCAATCAGGATGTATCAAATTTCCACATTTTCTCCCACTTGAACAATAACTATTTTCACCTCCTTTTTCAATGAACCCAATGGTAACTCCTTTCCAGTCTGTAACAGAGTAGAGAAAACATATCAACACATTAGGGAAAAAAACACCATTCCTCAGGGAGGGGGGGAGGGGGTTCCACAATAACACTCATTCAAGTGTGAGGAGTCTACTAAACTCACAGAGCCAGTCAATGCCTCTCAAAAGCATCCTTGGGTAAAAACTTTTTCAGAATGTCTGCAACCTATAGGTATGTAGGCACATACTCCAACTTCACGATTCCCCACTCAACTTTCTTCTTGATAAAATGATACTTTATTCCAATGTGCTTTGTCCTTGAGTTATGGATGGTATTTTTTCTGAGATTTATTTCACTTGAGATATCACACTGTATTCTAATCAGAGACTTCACTTCAACTCCCATATCATCAAGCTGCTGCTTCATCCAAAATAACAGTGTGCCTTCTTGAGTGGCCGCAATATACTCATCTTCCGTGGTGCTCAATGAAATTAAATCTTTCTTATTACTTAGACAAGAAATACAGAATCTAGAAATATAGAATGCACCACCTAACATTGATTTTCTATCATCTGTCGAACCGGCCCAGTCTACATCTATATATCCCAATAACAATGCCTGAGATTTTTCATTATATGTCAAGCTGAAGTCCACCGTGCCCTTGATATACCGAAGAATTATTTTCACTGCAAGCATGTTGATTTCCTTGGGATCACTATGATATCATGCTGCTTGGAATGTGGTGAATACAATTTCAGGACTTATTGTAGTTAGTTAAAATATACCTCCAATGATTTTCCTGTATTATGTGATATCAACTGCCTTGCCATCATAAAACATTGGACAATTTCATCCGTGTAGCTACCAGAGTCGTCATTTCCATGGAATTTTCCATTCCAAATCTTCTCAGAACATAATTGGCATACTTTTATTGAGAAATTAATGTACCATTATTTCCTTGTGTTACATGTAGACCATGTAAAAACGTTATCTCCCCAGTCATTGTCATTTCGAACTCACTTTTCATGAATTCAGAAAACTGTCTGTACTGAGCTCCATCTGATCCCCCAAAGATTATTTCATCGAAATTAACTATCACCATCATCCTTTGATTACTATTGGTTTTGAATTATATATTGTAATCAAATCCACCACGCTGGAAACCATGCTTCTTTAAATATTGGTCAAGCCTGGAGTCCCATGTTTTTGGTGCTTTTTTCATCCCATACAACTCCTTCATCAACCGAAAAAATTTATTCACTTATTCATGACTAATAAAACCATTTGGATACTCAATGTACACCTATTCTTCCAGAAACCCATTCAAAAAAGAAGATTTGACATCCATCTGGACGCTTTGAACATTCTTTGCACACCTATGGCTAAAAATAATCTGATTGTCTCCAACTTTGCAAATAGTGAAAATGTCTCGTCAACATAAATTCCCTCTATCTGGGAGTATCCTTTACACACCCATCGTGCTTTGTTTCAAATTAATGTGCCATCTTCATTCATCTTATTGCGAAAAACCCATTTGTTCCCGATGGAATTTTTATATGATGGCCTTGAAACAATCTCCCACGTATGAATCTTCTCAATCTTGTCTAATTCTTAATTCATAGCCTGAACCCAATAATCATCTTCTGCGGCAGCAGAATTTTTTTTGGCTCTTCCTGATATAAAAATGATGTTTGTTGCACTGATTTCATTCTTCGAGTCTGAACTGGAGTTGTCTGATCACCAATGATATTTTTCCTATCAATTTCAGCTCCACTCATTGGCCTCCTAGCAGAATCAGATTTTGTTCCCTCATTCTCATCATCATTATCTGCTTCTGAGTCAACCTCCCCAACTTTTACTCCCCCTGTGTTTCTTACCTCTACATCAATTTCATCCGGAAACTGTTCATTAAGTCATTGAGTATATTTTTCATTTTCATCTTTAGTGACATCCTTGCTCTCAACAATTTTTCCTAGCCTTTTGTTGAAGCATTTATATGATTTTCTTTTACCTGAGTAGCCAAGGAATATTCCCTCATCTCCTCGTGACTCAATCTTACTGTGGTTTTCTTTGGTGAGAATGAAACACTTACTTCCAATGATCCGAAATTATTTTAAAATTGGCTTCATTATGTACCACATTTCATACAGAGTCTTCCATTCTTTCGGACACAACAGAGCCCTGTTTGAAATATAGACTGATGTCAAAACTACATCCTTCCAAAATTCTCTGGTAGGTCTTTTTTAACATGAATTATTTTGGCCATGTGGTTGATGATCTTATTTCTTCTTTCAACTACTCCATTATTTTAGGGAGTTCTTACTGATTAAAGTTCTATACTTATCCCGTGTTTCTTGAGATAGTCTTCCACTTTACTATTTGTTAATTATATAACGTTATCAGTACTAAACATCAGAAATTTCTGCCAAAGAATATTTTCTGATTCCCTCTTATACTTCTTGATACAGCTAAACACTTTTGTCTTATGTGTAATGACCAATACCCAAGCCATTCTGCTCTAATAGTCATTGAAAAGGACATAGTACCCTTTCCCATTTATGGATTATGGTGAAATTGGTCCACAAACATCAGCATGCACCAATTCGAGTAGTCCGGTTGATTTCTGTTCCTTTGGCTTGAATGTCTTTCCGGCGATATTCCCTTGTAGGGAAGCATCACACGTATGTGTGTGATCACGTGATAATTTTAGATGGTCTCTAGCAGCGTCACACTTTACAAGATCTTCCATAGATGGTTGACAGAGATGACCAAGTCACTTATTCCACATCTTTTTTTCTTCCTCTCGGGATAAAAGTCATATATATTTTTCCCCACTTACAAGTTAAAGATTTACCTTTGTCCTTTTTTCCCTATAGAACAACTGCTCCATATTTTCCTTTCACAACACACATCTTCTTGGTAAATCAGATAGAGTTCCCAGAGTCACATAGTTGACTAACACTGAGCTTGTTATGATTAAGGCCCTCTACTACCAAGATATCAACATGTCTTATTTCTTTTCCCCCAAATTTAGAATTTCCAAAACCATTAATCATCATTGCCTCATCATTCCCAAACAAGGAAACACATTATTTGTCATATTTAATGCCTTTAATGAGATCCTTGTCTCCTGTATTAAGGGATGTGCAACCACTACCATGGATCCATACTCCTGAATGATCTAAAGCATTAAGGGATATTTCAGAAACTACTATCTTCTAATACTTTTTCTCCTTTTTTATCCATGTCTTTGACATGACACATGGTGTGGTTTGTAGAATTTGATCTTCCAAAGAGTGTTAGGACCAACTTCATCTTGTAGAGGTACAAATCGATTTTGTTTTTTCATCTCACTTGTTGAATCCCTAACTTGCTACTTACGTCTGCTCGAGATATTTTTTTGGCACATTTCTTTGTATGATTAATGTGAAATATCTATCCATGTGACCTAATCCTCCAAACTAAAAACAATGACCTTCAAAGGATGTTCTTTAATATTTAGCTTTGTTTGGCTTCCACTGTTGTTCTTGTACTCTTCATTATCTCTTGGCTATAGAGCACACATTCTGTGAATTTGCCATCTTTCCAAAAAAAAAGCACATAATGTAAGGAGCATTCCTTTTTGTGACTTCTACACAACTGGTTTTCCCTTGGGATCTGCAAATATTCTGATTCTGCTTTGTACCCAAATCTATCTTTATTCTCAGATTAGGTTCCTGCGGTTTGTCTTCATCCATGACCACTTTCTGTTTTCGTTCATGACCCATACTAGTCTTGTCTTTGGAACACGACTATTGCTTCTTTTCTGCTAGAGGTCTGTGCTCCACTTATTTCTTTTCAGTCTTCTGTATAATTTGTTTTTCTGGCACTGGTCTTGGTGTCACTAATTTTTCTTGATCCTTAATCCTTTTTCCCAGAACAAAAACATCATTTTCCACTACTGGAAAATTGGTCTATACCCACGGTTTTGCAAAAAACTGTGGATATTGGGTACCCCTATACCCATGGTTTTCAAAAACCATTGGTATAGGGATAATATGTGAACCTATACCCACGGTTTTCCAAAATCGTGGGTATATGCCTCTTATACCAACGGTTGTGCAAAAAACTGGGGGTATAGGGTATTTCTTGAAGACCTATAAAGATGGTTCTTGAAAACCATAGGTATTGTTATTTTTTTTGATAACCTATACCCATGGTTCTCCAGAACCATGGGTATATCTTTCCCGCATTATGTCGGTCAATGAAAATTAGGTAGGACACGGAAATAATTTGGTGGGGATGACATTTTTTCATGGTTTATATTTATATATTTATATACATATAAATATAAGCTTCCAAAAGTTCTTTACCTCGGTTGGTCTATTCGTGGGGCGCAACCACGAGGCTCAGCACACGGCCCGGGATCAAAACCCCTGGCCATGATTTTTTTTATTTTAAATACCCTATATTAATATATATTCGAAAATATATTTATATGTATCAAAGGAAAATCATAGCTAGGTTGGTCTGTTGGTGGGGAGCGGCCGTGAAGCTCAGCACGCAACGCGGGTTTGAAACACCCTGGGCGCATTTTTTTGATTTAAATACCCCATATTAATATATATACGTAGATATATGTATATGTTACAAAACATATCATAGGTGGGTTGGTCCGTGGGTGGTTCTCGTCCATGAGGCTCACTACACGGCGTGGGTTCGAAAACCCCATAGTGTATTTTTTTGAATTTATATACCTCATATTAATTTATATTCGTAGATATATGTATATGTTAAAAATATAAATCACAGCTAGGTGGGTCCCTTGGTGGGGCATGGTCACGAGGCTCAGCTCGCGGCTCAGGTTCAAAACCCCCTGGGCACGATTTTTTTAATTTAAGTACCCCACTGTTTGAAAACTGTGGGGTCTATTATGTGCCACACTAGTACCGCGGTGTGAATCATATGACTCCTCTATACCCACGACTCTCCAAACCGTGTGTATAGGCTGAGACCCCTATACCAACTCCATTCCTACCCATGGTTCCCAAAACCGTTGTTATAGGCTATATACATGGTTTTTGGGGCTATACCCATGGTTTTTAACTGTGGGAATAAGTAATTTTTTTTGTGGTGTTCATGTTCTTTAATACATTTGACTTGATCCTTGCCAATGATAGTCAAACAATATATATCACTCTTTTGTTATTCAATTTTAAGCTTATACTCAACAAAATTTTTGAGCTCTCTGGTGTTGAAGATTTTAGTTTTTCAATTTCTTCTAACAGCTCAGACTTTTCTTCATCCTATTGTTTCATATAGTGTTTGTCATCACATACAACATTATTGGATTTTTTTGGCTCTCCAAACATCTATCTCTTCAAGAAGTGATTCCAATTTGGATTCCATATCAACTCTTCTTTCAACTTATTCCTCTTATTCTCCAGTGTCAGTTTCTTCTTTTTATTGAGAACAACCGACGACCGCCCCCATGGAATTTTCCCCACGATCTTTAAAATTTTCTATCTCTATGACCTTTTCAAACTCAGACTCATCCGAACTTTCATAGTCTTGTGTAAAGAAGATTCCTCTTCTTGAAGAAATTTCTCTTGAACTATTTCTTTCCTTTCACATAGAATGAAGACTTTTTATGGGGAATTTCAACATCATACTCTTAATCATCTTGAGAATTCTTTGGGAATCTTGCTGTGAGATGCCCAACCTTTCCACATCTAAAACATTCCAGCAAAAGTTTCCCTTTAAAATTTCTTTTTCCTCTTTGAAAGTTCGAGGAAAGGAATGACATCACTTCATCTGTCTCTTCATTCTGCTGAGATTCTTCAATGGTGAGATTCATTATGGCCTTAAATTCCACCTCCTTGGATTTCCCCTTTTCCATATCATCATTGTCATCATTTCTCATTTCATATGCAACAACGGTACTATTCAAGTTATCCAATGTCACCTCTTTTGGGTCTTTATCTTCCAAAACTGATACTTTTGGATTAAACCGAGGTTGATGTTTCCTCAAGATATGCTTCACGATCTTTATATCTTCGATGACTTCACCAAGACCCCACATATATTCCACAAAAACATTTACCCAGTTAAAAAATGCATCAATAGATTCATTCGGGCTCATTCACAGATCTTCATACTTGTTCCATAGAACTTGCAGCTTTGCCTCTCTAACTTTTGTATCCCCTTAATATATATTAAAAATATTTTTCCACATAGTATGTGACAATTTTCATGACATCATCATTGTATATATATCATTTTAAAGGGCTCCACCTAATGCATTAATACCTTCCACGACAGCATCTATCTCCCTTCTTTCAGCATCAGATAATGCTCCACTGTTGATGTCGGCTGAGATACCATGCATAGCTTCTAAAAACACATCCATTCACAAAGATCGGATATAGTGTTTCATTCGATTCATCCATATCTAAAAATTACTTCCATCAAAGATCAGAATCCCTTTATGATTATTGTACTCCATTGAGAGAAGAACTAATATCAACCTTTCCATCTGATACTAATTGTTAGGTCCACAAGAATGAATACCCTGAGGGGGGGGGGATGAATCAGGGTATGACTAATTTAAAATTAAATCCAGTTCGGATCTTATATACCTATTAAGAAAAACACTCATCTCTTTCTTTCCCATGAGATAATATATACAGATATTAAATCACACACATGACACAAAAATATTTACTTGGTTCACCCCCACTGGGCTATGTCCATGGAGAATACGATGGCAATGTGCTGAGGTAACAAATCCACTATAAGAACACTGTTGTTTAAATGGTTCGAGAGAGATCACTTTTATTCCTAGGCTCACTGCCTTTACAAATTTTAGGGTCAACTCACTGCTTTCCCAAGGGTTACTCCCTGTTTCTCTCTCTGGCTCACTGCTAGTGGAGAGGATCACCTTCTTCCTCTTCCTTTTCTCACATATCTAAAAAGGAGCCAATAACAGTTTATAGAACTATAGGTATCTTTATTATCCCTAATTAATTCATCCTCTGTTGTATTTATATGCTCATTTGATGTCCAACTTTCATCTATAGATGAATCTCTCTTTCCACCAAAGGTATCAGGAAATCTTCCTGCTACGATGCAGCCCTGAATCACGGTCGTACATCAACCTTACCTGGACCCCTTCTCTAAGATAGCATACAAGTATTGGTGTGCAAGTTATAACTGGCATGCATGTCCACCTCAAACACTTGCATGACACAATCTTCCAAAACTTAAAACTTGCGCAACTCACACCATTTTATGCCCAAACCGATATTGTCATGCAATCATCTACTATCATGCTTCTTCAAAACCTGGCACGGAAGTGTCACCAAACCACTTGCGTGACACCTTCTTCTTGAACCCAAAACTTGTGAGATAACCTTCTTTTCTCAACCAAACCAACCTGGTCGTGCATCAATCAACTGGTGCGCAACATCTACTTACGTGACCACACCATAACTTGCGTAACCACCACACCTATGTGATGAGAGAACTGATTTTCTCTAAGTATTGAACTCATGACCAAATGAGGAGGGGTTGACCACTATTTATAGGCATTTGGACACCCTGTGCAACAACGCACAAGTCTCCCCTTGGCGCGCAAGTTTCATTGCTCAAGTCTCTACCGCGCCAGTCACTTGGGCGACCAACCCTAAAACATGGGCGCCTCTTTTACCATTTCCATATTTTGATGTTCTGATCTTGAAAAATATAGGGTGCACAAGTTTCCTCTCCTTCAAGACAAAGGCGCCACCATGTATCTGCACTTTTTGTACAGCCTCGAAATAATCAATTCCTTTTTCGATGTTTTTGAATCAAACATTGGTGGTTAACCACAACTCTTTAACTCAAAATGCAACAATGAAATTCTCTTTGTAAAAAAAATTGTATGTCATGGTTTGCTTTGTCAACAATCACAAAACAGATGTCCATTTTGTCAACAAACACAATCACCTAAAAAATTCTTCAATGATACCTTGAGGACTTTTCCCCAACACAATACAGGTTTTTGTAGATAAAAAAAATCCTTTTTAAAAAAAGATTCCTTCTATTTCCAGATGTCTTAAATTCATTCATAACTAATTAGACACAAATTAATTAATAAAATATTAATATTTAAACCATATGTTTTTATAATTTTCATATTACTATTCATACCCTCCATTCAAATGGCTAGTTAAAAAATTTCATTTTAAATACATTTATTGTAACATTATGTCATGTTTTGTTTGAAGATTGTGTTTTATTAAACACAGGATAAACTCAGTATTGGGTTTAATGAAATATAATATTAGTATTATGTGTATGTAATTAAAATTAGGGTATTTAATAAAACTCAAGATAAAATATATGTTCTATGAAACACAAGATAAACTCAGTTTTGTGTGTTAATTTTTTTTGAAAAAAATTCAATTTTTGTTTTAAAAATATTTCACCAAATCTTGGGGTGTTACAGATCTCAGAATAAATTATTATATATTAACATGGTTTGACGTAACATGACATCTAAAAATATTTTCCATAAGGTTTAAATAGTGATACACATCACCATGTTTTAGAAACATGGGGTGAGGGTATTGTACAAAACCAATGGTAATGATTTATCAATTAGATAAAATAAATAATACATTAATCAAATTTTACAATCATGAATTAAATACACATTTCATATAAATAATATGAATTAATATATTTTAAAAAATAACAATCCTTAAATTTTTTAATAAATAACTCTGAATGTGAAAATGTAAATATTTCACAACTAACAAAACATAATCTAGAGGTGCAAATAATATAAAAATACTGTTTGTATCAGAATGAATGGTAAAGACCAATGAGATTAATATTTGACATATATATAAGTAATAAAAGTCATATAAATTCAGAAAAAATAATAATTGTGTGTCACTTGGTCACCATATAAACATCATTATAAATGTTACATGAAGAATTAATTTAGTGAACATTATTAAAAGTGATAAAGAATTTACCTTCCTCACCTAGATATAATTATATATATAAAAAATGTATTTTTGTATGCTGGTAATTCATTACCAAGAATATAATACTAATAATCTATATAACTTCCTTTTTAATCAAATTTCAAAAATAAATAATGATATACAGTTAAATAATTATATCTGATTCGTTATAAAAACAATTCACAATCTATTTCTTTTACAAACCATTCGAATTTATAAATGTGAATTGTAAAGAATTATTTAAAACCTAAATGAATGGAATAATATATATACTTATACACATCTATGTATCACATTGTAAATTAAGGTATAATATAATACACATCATAAAATAAAGAACAACATTTGATGATGTCCTTGAATATATTGGTATAAGATTGAAACACTAATGTTTATCCACCTAAAATACTAGAATGTTTTGAATACTATGAATGACTTGAACATATAGTCATTTTCCTCAAAAATAAAAAATACACAAGTATTGGAATAATATAATCTAGGGTGCATTATATTTTTGTCACGAACCAAATCTGGTCGCCGCCCAAACCGGCACCCAAACCCAGCCCGTGACATGACCCAAAGGGCATTCCCTATCCCCACGGGCTGGAACAAGTGCCCGGGTATCATTTATTTAGGTTTGGGAACGATTTACCTGAATATGAAGGCATAAACCATTAAAACCAATCAATAAACTGAATCTGAAAAATTTATACCAAACGATGTTTAAACAAAAAGCAGAACTGAATACATAGGTTTAGAGTAAATAAAAAAGGTCCAAAGACACAATGGAACAGAAACAAAACAGCCCCATGGACTCCACATGACAAGGGGTCATCACCCCCAAGTCGTCTCCACTACTCCTCCCCAAGGATGAGGACTAACACCCTGAACCGTCAACACCCTTAGCCTTTCCTTTACCTGTGTCAAAAAAAAGGTCTACTTACACCCAAGGGGTGTAAGTAGGGTGTGAGCCTAAGCCCAATAGGATACAACCATATGATTCCAAATTTCATGCAATACAAGGTGAAAAAGCAAGCAGTTTTTAATATGCAATTAAAAGCGGTGACAAATTCCACGAAATGAAACTTTAAATTGAAAACATTTTTTCAAGATAAAACTTTCAGAATGTTAACACATTTAAATAGGAATATTAGATACTGCATTATAATTCCAAATACACCCAAAAACAAGGTAAAATACCACAAATCCACTGAGCAACAAAACCGGGAACACCCCTAGGCACTAGATAGTCTCAGGCCCCATGTACCTCGTACCTCAGTGTAATGTAACCATAGTAAAATCCTTTCTCGTGCACGAGCCACTAGTAGGGAACATACCCATAACCTAGTGGTCCCCAATCGTCATCCACATAGTTTAGTTAGAGTTGTCGTTATCCAAATGCTAAGTGAAACAGGGACAAAACCCATCCGGTCCACTAGTCGTACTAGTACAAATCCGCCTCACCTAGGTACCCGGGCTTCCCCCTTTGTGCTCAAACAATTTCAGGATTTAACACACATCCATTTTAATGTAAAACACCACTACTGGTCACATACACCAAATACAGTAGCTATCTCATTTTCTACCACTTAAAACACACAACAAACTCTTTGAATTTGAATAAATCAATTTCACAAAATCTCGTGTAGTTTTTCACACAAAACCCCTTAAGAAACCCACTTGTACACGGTGTTCACAATTGTAAGTTACCAAAATAGTAAAGGCAGCCCAATAAATATCAATTAAAACAACAAATCAATTTTTGGGCATCCTCATGTTAAACAAGAAGTGTTCTCTTTGTAAAACCTTCATTTTCACACAAAAGTGGAACCAAAACTTCACTTTCTTTACAAGCACAATTAAAACTCATTATTTGCAGAAATTACCAAAGGGGATAAACATTATAAAAATTATTTTATGCCTTATTACATATTAATAAAAACAACTAAGTATTTATAGGGCATCCCCAAATAAACAAACAAAACACTTCTTTGGAAAACCCCAATTTCACACCAAATTGGCATTTTAAATTCAATTGCAATGGAAACATCATTAGAACCAATTTTTGTAGCAATAATAAAATTATATAAATATGAAAATATGATAAATACAGTATTATAATACACAAAGATTGCATCATCCTTGGAATCACCTACCAAATCAAATGAAACCATTGAATCCTTTGTGCGAAAACACAAACGCACCACCGCCGCATCTCAAGAAGGGTAGATCAAACCTAAAAATAGAAAATTGGACCAAGAAAACCCAAGGTTAAACCTTAGGTTCGAACCCCTACCCACTGGTCATTGTTCACTTCAATAAAAAGGGATGAAACCCTAAAAAAATAGAATGAAACCCTAATCAATTTGAAAGGGGAAAAGAAATGGACAAACTTACTTGATAAATCTAGAATGAATCTCCCAAAAACACTAGTATCTGAAATTTAAAATGGCCAAAACTCAGGGGATGGTCTCACAAGAATTATTAGGTCATTTAGGAATTGTAATGGAGGGAAAAGATTAAGAATAGAAGGAGTTATGAAAGGATCAATTTACCTCTCCAAAATCTGGACGATTTCTGAAAACCAGAAAGTATAGACTATTTTCAAGACTCTATCGAGCTCCAAATTGTGGGAGGAGGGCAAGGGGTCGCGCCTGGGCTTCTTAGGGTCGTTAGGGAGGTGGAATCACCGAAAACTACATTTTAATGAATAAGATATTAATAAATTAATGAAACAATTTAAAACTGGAAAATGGGCCTTCGGGTTGGCCCAATTCTCAAATAAAAACAAAACTCCCCCATGCTTATGGATTTATAAAGGCCCCAAATTTAAATTTGGGGTTACTATATCAGGGGAGAACAATTAGGAGTTATAATGAGTCAAAAATATTAAAAATTTAAAAAGTTATAAATGAAACAAAATTTATTTTTAAATCTGGAATTGGGCTCGCAGTTTTGCCCAATTCATGAAAACTCACCTATTCTCAATAAAACATTTAGAAACCACCAAAACAAATCATGAGTGGAAAATAAATTTAAAATCACCCTAAAATAGGTTACATACGTGACAATTCTCCCCACCTTGAAAACTTTCCGCCCCGAAAAGTCACAGCAAGGTCAAAGCAACAACCAAACCCAACTGAGAAACCAATAGGTACACCCTTGCCAGGTTTCACCCCCAAAGGTCAAAACACCTCCAGTGATCAATGATGGAAGGAATACTGTCACAAACCAAACTTACACCACTTTCCTGAAACAATAAAGTATATTCAGTATTTATCCCAAATGAAAACTCCTCAAATACAATCTGAACAATACTCAATCAATTTAACAAAAAAAACAACATTGAACAAGGTTACACTTCCCTACTATAACTAAACCATTGGAAACTCTCCAATATCAATTTTTACCCAATGAATATGTAGGTAGTTAGATATCTTCAAATGATAATACCTACATCCCAGAAAAGTCCAAAGAAAAAAAATATGAGTTACTCGTATGAAGAGACACAACTGGGCTCCCCACCATAAGAGACAACTTAAATTGTTTTCCCGAGACAGAATCAAGACACTAATAGTGGGAGGCCCAAACATACTCTCTAGTAAAATGGATATACTTCCATTAAATGTTTATGATGGAATATTCATGATAATCATAGTGGGTCTCCCCACCATAATAACTGACCATCTTAACCGACCAGCATGGGCCGACACAGAAAGACCCAAAAAGAAATCAAAGATTTAGGAAGGGCGTAGGATTAGTCTGCATGGTTTGGGAAACTGTGCACTAACTATGAATATAATTCTATCTACATGGCTTCCTAGCACACGGCCACTACTAAACGTGCACAAACTATGTGCTCAACCATGACAAAACCATAGGTTTGAACTATTCCCATCTTTCATACTAAGGATAGGACTTTGTACAAGGGTTTAAATGGCCCTGAGATTTTCCTTGACTATGAGCCAGCTTCTCTCCGAGACCTATGGCTGGAGCTCAGATGATTTAAGCATCTTCGGCCTCGTAGTTAATATTTGGAAACCCACTGAATGATAATTCTTCATTTCGGTGCCACCAAAAACTACACCGCAGTCCCAAATAAGTTTTCTAGACATAACACATTCCAAACTCACTTTACCTTATCTCGATATTTCACTAAAACAAGGGCTGAGAAGATACACACACATCACAACTTTTTTCTTCATGTGAGAAACAATAGAAGTAAAGAACACCTATACTCACATTCCTATAAAATAGATGATTTTGAAGTTTTTCCAAGGGAGACATTTTCCCAACATAACAGGGACTCTCAGAGGATTTCACTACTTTCACCTATACAGTCAATCGAGTACATGACATCATAAGGCATCACCAAACATGACCATTTCAACTGATATAAACAATTCATGGAGAGGGACCTTATACAACATCCCCAAACAACACACAATTCTTGAAAGTGGCCACAATATACAATCGTGACCATATTTCCCACACCGGTGGTTTAACATGAATTAATGCATCAAAGAAACTTTGAAGAACCCAAAGGTCCTCTTAGACACCATCGAGACACTCATCCACAATTACAACCAAAGAACACTTCCACCTTCGATGAATCATGAAACATTAGAAACTATGGTTTCTTTCAACCTTCCACAATAACTTTACCACTACAAGAGGATCCAAAAATCAACGAAATGAATGGGTGTAGACTCAATCAACAATGAGCGATAAAATCTTCCTTATATTGATCAACTGGAGGATTTTCCAATGGCAAAACAATATGGATTGCACTTCAGCTGTGCATTAACCCTTAATGGGGGCATACATTATCCAATGAGAGAACCAAAGGACCCAACCAATATGGTCCATTAGTCAAAACATGCCTCAAACCAGATCCAAACACATGAAGGGAACCACCGTAAAGGCATCCCAAAACATTTTTCAAAAGAGACCACTAATTGTCCCTACAACCCAACTTACTGACCAAACCCAAACCCAAAACACAGATCAAACAGGAGGGGTTCTTGGACTCAAAACATCCCACAACATCAACATTTTCTGAAAACACATAATATACACCAACCCCAAAAAAAAATCATCAAGAAATCATGTTTTTTTATTTAAAAACATTTGTTTGAAAACAAATGGTTCAGCGGTAAGCGCATCCACCAATGGTACCCCATGGGCCTTACACATTCATGTTTCTATGCCACACTAGGAACCCTCCTCATTTCAATCCCGACACTCATCTAGTCATGTCATCAACCATCCCTCTTCCCATATAACCCCATGCATGTGGTTGGTCATGAAAATACCAAAGGTTAAAACAAAAATTCTTTCCACTTTTCAAAACCAAAATGGTCAACCAACACATCCTTTTTCTCAAAACCGCTAACCACGAGATCAAATTCCAACTCACATCTTACAAAACATTTCAGAAATGCCCAACCATTTAAAAAAATAACTCACTTTCAATATATTCACATCAATTTTAAAACATCTCATCCCATTAAAACACTATTTGATTGTTTAGAAAACTCTATTGTAAACACTTTTCAAAACCAACTTTAATATAGTTCCTGCTTTCAAACAGGTTTAAGCACACCATTTTACATTTCAAAACAATTCTGAAAATTCAGTTCTTCCATTTCATAAACCAAACCATTCCCTCTTTATTTGAAAATCATTTCATAAAAACTTTACGCTTCTTAAAACCAAGTCACCGTAAAACCCAAGTGCCAAGATTTCAAAACTAAGGAACACCAGACAATGCGAGAGGAAACTAGTTTCAGTGGGTGATTTGGAAATATGGTTGGCGGCCATATTCCAATCACTTCACTATCATATAGAGTGTTCTAGGGAATATCCTCAGCTCCACATGGCTTGCCAGACCCTGCGAGCTCATTGATACCATTAACCCAACTCTCTTTTCATTTCCCCTAATCATCATCAAACCAAGAAAACCCAAAGACATAGACAAATCCCAACTTCCCCTGGCGACTTGAATCCTGAAATGAGGTGTGGTGATCAAGAACACTACCCATAACCAGAATTCCATGTCCCAACAATCATAACTCTAGACTATCCTGACTATTTCCCAGATAACATGACTCAAATGGAGCGAACCTCCCTTTGATACCATTTTGTCACGAACAAAATCTGGTCGCCGCCCAAACCGGCACCCAAACCCAGCCCGTGACATGACCCGAAGGGCGTTACCTATCCCTACGGGCTGGAACAAGTGCCCGGGTATCATTTATTTAGGTTTGGGAACGATTTACCCGAATATGAAGGCATAAACCATTAAAAACAATCAATAAACTGAATCTGAAAAATTTATACCAAACGATGATTAAAAAAAACCAGAAGTGAATACATAGGTTTAGAGTCAATAAAAAAGGTCCAAAGATACAATGGAACAGAAACAAAACATCCCCATGGACTCCACATGACAAGGGGTCATCACCCCCAAGTCGTCTCCACTACTCCTCCCCAAGGATGAGGACTAACACCCTGAACCGTCAACACCCTTTGCCTTTCCTTTACCTGGGTCAAAAAAAGGTCTACTTACACCCATGGGGTGTAAGTAGGGTGTGAGCCTAAGCCCAATAGGATACCACCCTATGATTCCAATGTGCATGCAATACAAGGTGAAAAAGCAAGCAGTTTTTAATATGCAATTAAAAGCGGTGACAAATTCCACGAAATGAAACTTTTAATTGAAAACTTTTTTTCAATATAAAACTTTCAGAATGTTAACAAATTTAAATAGGAATATTAGATACTGAATTATAATTCCAAAGACACCCAAAAAAAAGGGAAAATACCACAAATCCACTGAGCAACAAAACCGGGAACACCCCTAGGCACTAGATAGTCTCAGGCCCCATGTACCTCGTACCTCAGTGTAATTTTACCATAGTAAAATCCTTTCTCGTGCACGAGCCACTAGTAGGGAACATACCCATAACCTAGTGGTCCCCAATAATCATCCACATAGTTTAGTTAGAGTTGTCGTTATCCAAATGCTAAGTGAAACAGGGACAAAACCCATCCGGTCCACTAGCCGTACTAGTACAAATCCGCCCCACCTAGGTACCCGGGCTTCCTCCTTTGTGCTCAAACAATTTAAGGATTTAACACACATACATTTTAATGTAAAACACCACTACAGGTCACATACACCAAATACAGTAGCTATCTCATTTTATACCACTTAAAACACACAACAAACTCTTTGAATTTGAATAAATCAATTTCACAAAATCTCGTGTAGTTTTGCACACAAAACCCCTTAAGAAACCCACTTGTACACGGTGTTCACAATTGTAAGTTACCAAAATAGTAAAGGCAGCCCAATAAATATCAATTAAAACAAAAAATCAATTTTTGGGCATCCTCATGTTAAACAAGAAGTGTTCTCTTTGTAAAACCTTCATTTTCACACAAAAGTGGAACCAAAACTTCACTTTCTTTAAAAGCACAATTAAAACTCATTATTTGCAGAAATTACCAAAGGGGATAAACATTATAAAAATTATTTTATGCCTTATTACAGATTAATAAAAACAACTAAGTATTTATAGGTCATCCCCAAATAAACAAACAAAACACTTCTTTGGAAAACCCCCAATTTCACACCAAATTGGCATTTTAAATTCAATTGCAATGGAAACATCATTAGAACCAATTTTTGTAGAAATAATAAAATTATATAAATATGAAAATATGATAAATACAGCATGCTAATACAAAAAGATTGCATCAACCTTGGAATAACCTACCAAATCAAATGAAACCATTGAATCCTTTGTGCGAAAACACAAACGCTCCACCGCCGCATCTCAAAAAGGGTAGATCAAACCTAAAAATAGAATATTGGACCAAGAAAACCCAAATTTAAACCTTAGGTTTGAACCCCTACCCACTGGTCATTGTTCACTTCAATAAAAAGGGAGGAAACCCTAAAAAAATAGAATGAAACCCTAATCAATCTGAAAGGGGAAAAGAAATGGACAAACTTACTTGAGAAATCTAGAATGAATCTCCCCAAAACACTAGTATCTGAAATTTAAAATGACCAAAACTCAGGGGATGGTCTCACAAGAATTATTAGGTCATTTAGGAATTGGAATGGAGGGAAAAGATTAAGAATAGAAGTAGTTATGAAAGGATCAATTTACCTCTCCAAAATCTGGACGATTTCTGAAAACCAGACAGTTTAGACTATTTTAGAGACTCTATCGAGCTCCAAATTGTGGGCGGAGGGAAAGGGGTCGCGCCAGGGCTTCTTAGGGTCGTTAGGGAGGTGGAATCACCGAAAAATCCATTTTAATGAATAAGATATTAATAAATCAATGAAACAATTTAAAACTGGAAAATGGGCCTTCGGGTTGGCCCAATTCTCAAATAAAATCAAAACTCCCCCATGCTTATGGATTTATAAAGGTCCCAAATTTAAATTTGGGGTTAATATATTAGGGGAGAACAATTAGGAGTTGGAATGAGTCAAAAATATTAAAAATTGAAAAAGTTATAAATGAAACAAAATTTATTTTTAAATCTGGAATTGGGCTCGCAGTTTGGCCCAATTCATGAAAACTCACCTATTCTCAATAAAACATTTAGAAACCACCAAAACAAATCATGAGTGGAAAATAAATTTAAAATAACCCTAAAATAGGTTACGTACGTGAAAATTTTAATAATTGATAAAATAATATATATTAGTATTCACTTTTCCTACTAACTATGCAGGAATTCCAAGTGTATATTACAGAGGGTGAATTTCATAATACAAATATCTATATAAAAACATATCTCAACAATTAAAATAACAAAATGGCAATAAATATATATAAATATCATTAAAATAACCGATAATGTTTTTTTATAATTAAAATCATACATTTACCGGTCATAAAAAAATAAAAACCCCTGAAATTCAATGTTGAAAACATTATGCATAATATAAAAACCATTTATAAAATAATTTAAGCCAAAAAATATGTCGTATATTATTTTTAGTTAACTTAATTGCATAGAATATTAACTGATAAAACACTACCTATATTCTATCGAAATTACATTTTTGATAATAGAAATTTATAATTAAACCTATGGAAATAATTAGAAGTCATTGAATTTAAAATTTATATATGTATTAATTAGATAGAATAAAAAGAAATATCATATCTACCCATTGTATGAAATATTACATTAAATTACATATATATACATACACAAATCCATTGAAAAAAAAACAGTATCTTTTAAAAGGATTTGTTTCAGAAAAGGTAATATCCTTACAAATACATGAATGTAATATAACCATGAGTCAGACATGGACCTGAACTCAAATTTACACACCAAAAAAAAGTTGGGGAATAGATCATAGAATAAAATGAAATGTGATTAATAATTATGAGATAAATAAATTTAATATAGGCAATTTCTCGTATAATCAATGAATGTAATCAATGGATCAAGGATATGTTATACGATCCATAGATCATTCACCCCCTTGAGACATCCAATTAATATGATAAAATAAAAAAGAGGAATTAAAATATTATAGTTATAAAAATTATTAAAATTGGAAATTATAGGTATAATAAATATTTAATTTAAAATGTTAAACTAAAACTATTTGTATATACACACAACTAATGGATTTATTATTTACCACATAGAATAATAATTATGGTCAAGGCTAATTTTGTAGTATAAACATTTATCCTTGAATAGTCCTAGGAAATATCCAATAATTACCCCCAAAAATTTAAATAAATGATATAATAATTTAATAAAATATTACATTCAATCTAATGCAAATATGGGTGTTACAATCAAGGATATCATAATATCATATATATGCTATGATTTTAAGGAAATTTATCAGGATGTTGGTTATGAATGGAGATTAGAATGGATACAAAACAAGATATAAAATAAATGTTATTATCTATCCTATTTATAACCTAACATGTGTTTCTCAAAAGTTTAAGTATGAGAATTTTCTAGAATGTATGATGTTTTAAGACGTTCTATATAGGTTACCACACCAAATATGGGTTATTATGGGTTGTTATTTCATTCATAATTATAAGAATTTGTAGAGATAATTTAGGCTTGTAATTGAATATCATTTAGATATTTGTTTAAAAGATAGTGGTTTCAGAAGTTATCTCTATGCCACATCAACATATTACAATGATTCATGATTTTTTATATTGTTTCATAGGCATGTGAAATTTTTTTAGGGTTCCCTATGTTGTTTCATTGGTATTATAATTCTTTAAATATGTCTCTAAATATATAGCATATTCATAAGGTTGTTATATGAGTTAGGAAAATAAAATTGATTCACGATCTGTTAAAAATGATAGTTATGTGATTAAAATTTTTAGAAGGGGTGTAGAAAAAGAGTTACGAAAGAGGTAGGATTTTGTAATTGATTTTACAAATAGAATCTTAAAAACATTTTTGAAGATTGTGGGCTGTAGTTGGATAAGTAATTGTTAGATATGACCAATTAATATTTTCAATTATTTCAAATGATAAGACATTATTGGTGGAGTTTAGTACATAAATTATTATTGGAAAATCTTTTATGTAATGGGATATAGAAATGGATGTAAAAAATATTTAGTGATACATTATATATTATATTCAAAAATATATTTAGTAAGATGTTCTAGTATGAGTCTATAATTCTGAGGAACGATGTAATGTTTATACAGCAAAAAAATTCGACTACTATTATTCATGAGTCTGATTATGAAATTACCAAGTTAGTTCTCTTTGTTCCAAAATATTATTATAAATGATAAAATCAAGTCAGTTAGTTTAGATATGAATCTTTTTCCATATGATAAACCATGGGAGACTCTACATGATATAAAAAACCTATGCGTTTTTGGTAAGGAATATGGTGACGTTAGAGGAAGATAAAAAAATGTAATGGGTAAC
Source organism: Viscum album (assembly GCA_963277665.1). Classification (NCBI taxonomy): domain Eukaryota; kingdom Viridiplantae; phylum Streptophyta; class Magnoliopsida; order Santalales; family Viscaceae; genus Viscum; species Viscum album. The sequence continues at coordinate 1,001,478,894 of OY728119.1, read as the reverse complement.
ATATTTTTTCTATTACTCAAGAGTGGTAATAAACATTATTTTGGGAAGAAGGTGATGTTTAAAAAACTATAGTTGACTGGATTTAAGGAGAAATATAAGATCAATAGTTTATTTAATGTGAGGAGAAATTGGAGATGTTACCTGGAAAATACCATATAAAAACTAATTTAGTATTATCCAAATTAATCTTGAGAACTCCATCTATGTTAGGTTATTTAATATCATAAAATGTTATGAAATATTTAATCATTGAACTCTAATGTTAAAAGTATGGAATAGGCATTAGGGTCAATAATGTTTGTGAAAAATCAAAAAATATTGAGAAAAATAATTGGTGAAGGATTATGTTAATCCTCAACATGGTCTAATAATTTATAATTCTAATTTTTTTGTTTAATATATTATTCTCTTTTGGAATCTAATTTAGGCACTAAAAAGTGACTGGTTCCCTTATTATTTTTTGTACAATTATATATTATATTTTTTATATCGGTATATTTTAATTTCTGATAACATAATAATAGAAAATTTTTTATAAGAATTAATAATGAAAATAATAGGGGTATGATGGTGTGCAGTGATGTATTCTTTGGAAATCCACAATAATTTTTTAAATAAAATTTCAATGTGTGGAATCGATTGAGGAATATATTATGCAGTTAGAATAATCCACTACATTAAAATCAAATGTGTTTATTTCTTTATTCCCCACACTCAATGTATTATTGATCAAAAAATTTAAGTGCATTAATCTATTGATTTATCTAATGATTTAATACTTCATAACCTTGAAAATATATAAGATAACAAGAAAGGCTTGTGAATCCACTATAAAAAGACTATATTCCTTATAGTATACATTTAATGGTATAATTACTAATCTGAAACCATCAATTATGATAAAATCGCCTCTTATGATACAACTGAAATAATAAAAATATATTATATTATTGAAATTAAAATACCGAGGATGGAATGACACTTAGATCCGTTGACCTCCAATAAAAATATACGATTGGATATAATAATACCATGATATGGGTTATAGAAAGATGAACCACATGGTATCTACACTACATCATGATGTTATGAGATTATCCTTAACATTTTTAGGTCAGAATAGAAAATCTGAAGATACAAGAAGGGGTGAATGGTGTTCCTTTAGAAAATATTATAGAAACTAACCTTCCCTATAAAGATTAAATTTATTATTTACATATATATTATAGATGAGTTAGAATATGAATGTAATTGATGAAAACCATACATCAATGAGTATCGATTTTGGACACAACAATTTTCTACTACTCCCCACTGATGCACTCTCCAGGAGTTTGGATATTTTCACAAGTAGATCCTTTTTTAGGAACCTCTATAAATATGTGAAGGATGATGACACTTTATAATAAGGGATAAAATAGGCCCTTTTTTCCTTTATAGGGGAAAAAATATTCATATATATGAATCATATGATGAAACTCCTCCAATCCCAATGTATAAGTAGCCGGTACTCAAATTAGACAATATGTTAAGATATATATGATGAAACATATTTGGCATACAGATACGGCAACCACTTATCGTGGTACATGTTATTCAATAAAACATGGAAATATTAAATTATTATTTGACATATAATAACGTCTCATTATAAATTAGTTGAGAAAAATTATGTTAGAAGATCAAATAATTATTCCCCCGATGTTTAGCTCTTATAAGTGCTTCTTTGAACAACAAATAAATATTAACAAATATATAAAATAATAAAAACATCAGTAGATAAAAAATATAAGAATAAAAAACCATTGTCTATAATGTGTATCTATATATTAGATGAATCATCTTAGTTTAGAACACACTTCTGTGTCTTTAGATGATGAAAATAACTCTGTATATTTAAAAGACAATCAACTTTTTATATATTGTGACATTGAGTTTCTTTAAGTCAAACAACTTCCAAAATAAAGGATGGAAAATCATGAGTAATTCAATTCAAGAACTAAAAATTAATTCATAACATACATTATAATTTGTAATGAATTAATATTTTTAACATAATAAATGTAATTGGTTTGAAAAAAATACTTAAATGGATATTTACTTCTAGCAAGGGTGTCAAAAAAATAAGGGAGTAAAACATAAATTAAAATTTCATAAATCATGAATTAAAATTTTGTGTTAGTCTATGTGGTGGTAATATCCAATGGTATGGTTGAAATTGTATATCTGATAGAAAAATTAGTGGTGAAAAATAATATTTTTATTCCTCAAATTTAGGTTTCTTCCAAATTTAGAGTTTCTGATCCATACATTTTTTCAAAACATTATTGTTGAAAACCTTCTGTTTCTCTTAAAATGTCATGTATGAATTATAATGAAAAATACATACCTGATAAATTAATTGATAAATTTGGGGAAAAATAACAATATATGAACAAATAATCCAAATTTTATTTTACATGAATTTTAATAATTGTAAATGATCCAACTTTTTGGTATAAAATGATGCACAATAGTTACTAATGGAGGATGATACATGGAGGTTGATGAATCACACACATGATTAGTATTAAATAATATTACAAAATCTGAAATTAATTATATTATATTAATTTATGTTGATATGTTTTCATTTTAAATAAAATCTGGATGTATAAATTTGGTAGATAGAGAAATTTGAGACTGTATCCATAAAAATAATGTTTTTATGTACCTTATTTTTCATTATTTTAAAAAAATTTAATGTATTTATTCATCAAATATTCAATATTTCATTCAATTAATATCATTATATCTAATATTATTGATGATAAAAATATATTCAATTTATTTAGGCGGAATATATACATATTTTTATTGAGTTTTTATATGTTTCAGAAGACAACATTTATGATTTAATAATGATATGGGAAAATGAATTAATTGAGGGGATTGAGTTAATTGTATTAATATTACAAAAAAATATTCTCATAGAAATTTATTATTTAATTAAGGATTCTTTATAGGTTCCGATTATGATTTATTTATTTATATGATAGAGGTTATTTTAATTGTGTGGGATGGTCAAAAAATCAAGATCTATTTGAAATGTGATTCCCAATTGAATTTTGTTGATAGAGAGGAATGAATCATGATCTATATACTCAATAAGGTATGATCTCTTCCACTATATTCTATAATATATACAGATATCTAGGTCAATGATTGAAACACATAGAAACTTGTAACAATGTTTTTTATTGATGTTCAGATAAAAAATATTGAATTAAGACACTATGCATGGATAAGAATTTGTGCAATATTATTAATAAAAAATATATTCTATAATAATATTTTCCATTGAATACCAAATATTATTATTTAAAACAATTCAAATTTTAATTTTATTACACATTTTCTATTTTATTAAATATTTATCACCAAATAAAATTACCAGTCTTCTTTTTTCATATAAATGTGGTCACTAAATTGATATAAATACGTGACATTAAATTATAGTATTTTTATACCACTATGAGTGGATAAATATTATGGTTACAATCTAATATATAAACATAGAATGATAGAATGTTTCATAATAGGGAGATCCCAAAAAAGTTTAATTTGTTAAATTGGGCATAATTTTTATTGATCCCCAAATTTAATTTCAAATTTAATCACCATTGAAAATGAAATATATGGTTATGTTTTTATTTATTTTTATGGAATTTTTTAAATAAAACATGGAAAAGTTTATTACATAATAAAATATAATTATAATTTATAATTATAATTTTAATATGTTATACATATTTGATGATCCCATATCGAAGGTCAAATATTTTTTAATAAAGAGAAATATATAAAAATAATAATTTCAAAAAAAACTTATGAATGGAACCTTTTAAATATTATACTAGTATGAGTACCATAGTTCCAATATGAAAATAAATGTACTGTAAAACTCAGGATAATAATGATATTATTCATGGAAATCATATTTCAAATATTCCATATCGGAATTGGTAGACATTGGAACAAAAACTTAGTAATACTGTTAAGAGAAGTTGATTGATAATATATTTGAAATTGAAAACATAATAGGATAAAAAAATCATCTAAATTTATATGATTTAATTTAAAATTATGGAATAATAAAAATTACCCTAGACTACTAAATATTAAATTAATGATGATATAGAAAACTTTAAAATACATTATTATATGAACTAAAAATTGATCTTTCAAAGGACTAATTACATGAAGAAATATTAATGGGAGTTCATAATAATATTTTAATTCGTATTTACTTAATGATTATCATAAAAATTTTAAAAACAACAACCCATATTATTATATTTTACACTTATATGAATTATGTAATATATTAATGAAGATAATAGAACCATGTTCAATATGTTATGTTTTTATGATTTCATAAACCAAACACTACCTTTTTTAAAACAATGTGATGTACAAATGGTATGAAAGATGAAAAAGTGATTCCATCCTAAATAATATTAGGAAGATACACTAATTCAGATTCTCTTTATTTCAATCTCATATAAAATAAATTTTTATAATAAAATGAAAAATATTAAGTTGTAGTATATTGAGATTTATTCTTCATCCTCACAAGTAGTACTAATCCATTGATTTAATTTATTATATTTGATATTATTATATTTTATTATGGAAAACCATAGATTATGTTAATATATGGTATGTTTTTTATGAATCAATCATCATTTTTAAATAATTCGACAATAAGTGACCATTTTCATTGATAATTACCTCTAATAAAGTTTTTTTATTAGTTTGATAATTTTTCTTTATTATTCAACATTTACTTAATGGTATTAACTTAATATTAGTAATCTATTGATGAAAATATCCCTATAGAACCAGTCTTCAACATTTCTCTCAATGTCACCCCTATCCGCAGCAGTCCCTCTTTAGTCTAATTAGTTTCTCACATCACCATCTGAACATTAATAGTCCTCTATAACACCCATAACACCATAAATAAGAAAGTTATTCCTTTTTATTTCCAAAAACCTTTTCCCTGACAAAAATGATATATCATTTTTCATTTTTATTTTTCATTCATTTAAAATAAAATATTAGGTACTATTTGTTTTTAAAATAAAGTTAATTATTTATTTTATTCTATATTTCTATTGTGTTTCTCAAGAAATATATACATTTAATTAATCTCATAAAAAAATTATACAATAATGAAATGATATTTTTTTATTAATTCATTTAATATATTAATAATTTGGCTGCCATTAGATCAACCCTCCCCAATTAGCTTAATAATATATTGAGTGAATTTATTTTTTTTGGTATAATAATATTAATGGGAATGTCAAATACATGATATTTTTTTAAATTTTATAGTAACCTATGATAACTATTTATACACCGTTTTAAGGATAATGTTGTTTTTTTAATGCAACTATAAACATTCATGAAATCTCTTAAAATATATTTGATGTAGAAATGATAATTTATTTAATTACATATTATAAAATTTTATTTAAGGTGTTGTGGATCAATGTGTGATAGAATATGTTATATTATTTCATTGTTATACAACGTATTTATTTTTATATGTGATAATTGTTATATTTAAAATCCTCTGAAAAATATGAAAAACAACATTAAAATTTTATTAGAAAACGGCCATATTTTTTTGTGAAAACTAAATTTTCAGATGATTTATGGTTCATACAAAATTACAATTTCATTTTGATAATAAAATAATATATTAATAGATAATAAATATATTTTTTCCCATATTGGAAATTTTTTAAAATTAATAATTATTTTATTTTAATAATAAAATAAATGTTCGTTGTCAATGTTTTAATGCAAATAATAAGATGTAATTTGATAAATTATTCAAGATCCTTTTTATTTTTATGTACAAAAATATTAATTTAGAATAAAAATTAACTATGGTATATAATAAAAAAAATTACATGGCATATTAATATAGATGTTAATCAAAATAATGTGTTGTTTTTAAATATTATGTTATAAATAATGTTTTAGAATATCTATCAAATTACATATTTTATTATATTTTCATGTAAATTAAATGGTTTTCGATGTTGGGTTTATCCTATATGAAAAATTATATTTCCTTTCATAATTTATACCGCCATTGTTTTTTGAAAAATAATATTAGTTTATATTTTATTTTAGATGTTGAATGATAAGAATCATCCCTCCGTGTTACTATTTTTTGAAAAGATCGTAAGGATTTTTTTCAAACATAACATAATATATATTAATATTAAATAACATCAATATTTCATTTATAATCTATTTTAAATATATGTATTGTTGAATCATGTATCACATGGGATTTAGTTAAAGCTGAGAAATTGTTATTTTAAAGAATTCAAAACAAAAAAGATGGAATATATGTTATTTAATATTATATATTTTCATTTAATTATTAATGAATATTATTTTTTAATTTATAATAAAAAACTTTATTAATGTAAAATAATAAATTTTTGAAATATTTACATGTATTATATGACAAACCACGTTATAAACAATTTTCTTACTGTAGTTCGATATAGGAATTCTAAAATTAAAATGATTTAAGAATCAATAGTTTAGTATACAACTTTTATGTAATTAAATGAACAATATGACACTCTCCCATATTCTTCAAGTATGCACTCTAATTTTGGTATTCAGAATTTATAACTAATGTAGCCATCTGATATGATTTAATACACATTAGTTATTCATTATATAACTAAAATTATCTATTTTACTTTATGGGTTCCACCCGAAATAGAATAAGAGTATTATAATAGCCATACGACTAGTATGATTGCTTATAGAATCATGGCTTCATCCATTTCATCTTGAGGTTAAATGATGTAAAGTATTACTATTATTTAGTTTTTAATCTAGGAAAAAATTATATTAACATTGTAATTTATTTAATGAATATATTTATAGAACTAATTAAATTAAAAATGTTATAGATTCATCCATGTATTCTTTGTATTTGTGGAGGATAATTGTTTTTTAAATTAGGTGATCCATTTAACATGTATAGTGTGACTATATATATATTTTTATGTTTATGTGAGTAAATATTATAGAAACCATGTTGTAAACGTTTTTCCATTCTAATAGAATATCTTTATTATATAAAATTTTTAATGATTAAATAATATGTTATTAAATAAATAAATAATGGTATATCTAAATAAATTTAAATAGTTTATTTTATCTAATATGACTAATTGTTATAATAATCTATTTATTTTTTCAATATCTAAATTGTTTATAATCTTCCCATTTTAATACATGGTATTCTTATGCATTATTGGATGTCAAAATGTTTTGAAAATATTAATGGTCTTTAGATATTGGTTATTGTGCATGTTCAATAAATTCACATTTTTCTGTTCATCAAAAGTATAAATAAATACATTAAGGGTTAACATTAGAGTAGGGGAAGGAATTTATTGATATGAAATTTTTATATCTTCATAACTAAAATAAGAATTTATTTTTTCATGTATAATTGTTCTATAAAAATATTTTTATTTTTATTAATTAATTTCATCTTACAAAATTAAATATAAACAAAATTAATTTTTATATAAATATAATAGATAAATAAATCTATCATTCTGAAGATAAAAATGAGAAATGTTTCACTATATAGAAGAATATAGAGAAAGTATACAGTAATGAACCAAATAAGGATTTTTTGGTTTGTAAAACAATTAAAATGAGTATTCCTTTATTTCTACACCTCTAGTTTTTTCAGGCATTGTTACTTATCATGATTTTAATTCATAATGATAAAGTTACAAGCTAGATAAAATAGTATTTAGTTGGTTTTAGAGATATAATACTACATGTAGTATATAATGGTAGGGAATAACATTTTTGTATATTCTAGAGCATTTTCAAAATAATTCAAATGATAATTATGTTATTCATTAGGTAGACTATTATCAAAGAATTAGTTACATTTATAAAACATTTTATTTATTTAAATATCATTTTGTCTATATTATAAATAATCAATATTAAAATGAATAAAATTCATATACCAAAGAAATTTAACATAAGAACAGGTAGATCAGAGTAGGTTATAAAATTAGTAGTAAGAGTAGGTCAGTTATATGTAATGGGGCGTGGGGGGGGGGGGGGGTTGAACCTATTATGTATGGGGGACCGTGGTTCACCATTGTTTTTTCCATGGGGGAATACTTTGACAATTAATATATATAATTGTATTAATAGGTAAACTTGTACAGATATGTCTTGTTATGTCTATTTTATAAACATGAATAGTGGTTATGGTTGTCCCCCTACATGTTCTATTAGATAAAATACTCAAGTTATCCTATATTGAATTATTAGTTTTTATATTGTAAGAAGAATAATATTATATATCTTGATTCTTTTCACTAATGATTTATAGTAAAAAATGAATGTATTATAAAATTCAATCAAAATAATAATGAAAATTTAATTTTTGATTTTTCAAAAAACCGATATTTTTTTAAAAACCTCCCTTAACATTTTATAAGAAACAACCAATGAAATAAATATTGTTTTAGTAACATATATATTTTGAAAAAATTCATTTTTTAAAAACAAAATCTATAAAAACATTTTTTGATAAAAACCCTATGAAATTTTATATAAATGTTAATTAAAATAAACACCATAAAATGAATTCTTAGGTTACAAAACTAATGTAACATAAAAAGTAAAAAAGAATAATACATTTTCATATTTATTTATATTGTTTAATTAAATATTTATTTTACTTTAATGTGGATTCTATGTCTGATGGAATACCTGATACACAACAATGAGTTTCATGGAAACCTTACATTACTCACATAGATAGTTCATAATGAAAAATAATAATATAATATTTCATTAAATGGTAGTTAACGTCTAGTCATTGTATTGAAGTGAATGAATATAACTTCAAAAAAATTTATAATACAATTTTTTTTAATTTTTTTTTCAATAATCCAATATTATTTAGAGGCTCAAAATTTGAATTAATCTAATTTTAATCATAAATACTCTAATATTCATTAAAAGGACAATTTACACCCAATTTATGGTGTACCCTATTTAAATCTAGTTTTGGTCACTTTTATATGTTATATTTTAAATAATAAAGTTGTTTTTTATAATCAAGATAACAGAAATTAAATTTTTGATATCTTTTGAATTTTTTGATAAAATTCATTTTTTAATGAATAGTGAAGAATAATGTATTTTAAATCAATAGTTGTTTTAATATAATTTATTTATTTGGTTGTATTATCTATTAAATTGGTTTTAAATTCTAATTAGATTATATTTTTACCATTTAATAAAATATTTGTCATTGGAAGTAATTTCACTTTAAAACTGGACAACAATAAGTGTCAATCTTTTGATAGTTATTATTTACTAAAAACATGCTTTCTTGTTTTAATAGTGGGATTTTTTTTTAAAATTAATTAAATCCACTTATATGTTATGAATTTTGAATAATAGAAATAATTTTTTAATTCAACAAATCAAAAATAGTTAGGATTAATGTTTTTTTATTTTTTTTGTAAACCTTAAGTTTCTGATTAATAGAGAAAACACATAGGAGTAGTTAAAAACTGACTTATTCATTTAAAAGAAATTTTACAGCTTCTATAAATTGAATTTCAAAAATCCTACATCGAAGGATGCTATCAAAAAGTAAAATGTGGTTCTATAAGATGAAAATAATTTATGCTGGATAGTAACTTTTGACTTTTATTTACTGCGGTTAAAGGTAATAAGGGAAATTGAAGGTAAAAATAATATTATAATAATATAAATTTACTTTAACACATGTCCTAACCATATTTTATGATTCATGACCAAACAATAAAATCCTTTGGTGAGATTTTTGTCCTTTGAATACCATTTGGATTAGAAAATGACCTTAATAATTTTTTTATTTAAAGTAAAAATAAAAAAACCATAAACATTTATTGTTTTTCCTAAAAAATACTAATGTGGGGTTATATAATTGATATATTTGAAAATAAATATTAATTTTAAATTTAAAAAGATTTACTAAATCATGATTTTTTATCTATAATTTTTATATATAAAATAAATAAAATAATTAATGACATAATTATGATGCAGTATTTACCTTAATAATGAATGATTTAAATAAATAAGAATATAAAAAATTAAAGCAATATAAAAAACCAATCCAGTTTTTATTAGATGATCTTATTACAAACTTTATTCTAATTATTTTTGACATTAATAAGTTTTTCACCTTTAGAAACTGAAAATCATTATATAATAAAATAATATTTTCACACTTTTATAAAGATCCCCTCCTCCGACATATAAAAGGGCATCACCTCTAACCCATTACTCACACCACGCAAGCCCCTCGGCTCATCCAAACTCAGCCCAAATAAACTATCATGATCAATATCATCCACCTACAAGCCTTTCATTTGTAATAAATCTCATCAAGATATCCTTTTTGTTCAATCCAAAGGGAGTGTCCCGATTTAATGGTAACATCTTCTCTTAAGTTATTTTCTTTTATTTTACATCTACAAACGCCTAAAAACTTTTTATTCCATTATTTTATAACAAAACCAGTATAATAAATATAATAGGTTGTTTTTATGTGAAGGATTAGATCTTAACATACACACACCTCTATATAGTGGTTACGAACGTAGTGTTTCTATGGACGGCGAACTACTGCCTCACGAAATGATGATTGTTGAATTATCTCATACTGCCTCTATTGGTGGACATTAATATGGAACTATATTTAAATATGATATAGATATTATAATAATATTTTCTAAATAATTCAGTTTTTTATTTATATGATAAATTTTTTGTTTCAATAATGGGTAAATACTATAATTTCATTTGAGAAAGTGTGGACTACCGCCCCCTAAAGTGATATGACACATTCATTCCATACATGTAACATATAAAGGATAGATTTACTAAAATTATATAAAATATTATACTGGAATTATAATATACCTATGTATCATTAATTTTTCTATCCATTAAAATTCCAAGTTGAAATGAAAGTAGCGTTTATATGTACGTACATCTTACCATCTCCATGTACAGTGCATTTCATTTATTATCTACAAATGTTATAAAATACTATAAAAACATATATATATTGGATATATTAGATATATATGATATCCAAATCATGAATATCATTCTGTATATAATGTAATTTTGACCACTTGAAGAACATGTAATTGTAAGGTGTTCATTTTTGACACAAGTACCAAATATCGACAAAATGACTGTTATTAACATAAATGTTTATATAATGTTTATAAAAAGGTAATGAGTTATATTAAAGGAATAATAACACTAAAAAAGTTCATGAAGAAATTAGAAATTAACTTTAGTTTATTATTCATGAGATTAAAGAATCATTGAGTCATGTCGGACAAAAGGTATGGGACATCATCTCAATCAACTTTCATTAAGGAATATTTTTTTATTTATACACGAAATTATTTTATATGGTGTATAAACACATTTTAAATTTCATTTCATTCAAAGGAAATCTTTTTCTATGTTGTGTTTTACTGAATGAAAAAATAGAATGTTTCTTTTTAACATAATCAGTTATAATGACCCTTCTTCCACTATGAGTATTATTTGATCTTTGACATCTTTAACATCCCATAGTGTTTTTTAAAAAGAAAAATAAATACAATATAATTTTTTATGTATTTTGGTTTTGAATATGGTTTTGAGAAAGCATTGATTATTTCGATATCATAAATGATATATTGTAATTGAAATATGGAAATGTTGTCTTTCCTTTAAGCATATTTTATGTGTTATGGTTCATGGGAATGTTTTAAATATAAAGGTGGTTCCTTGACAAAATTAGGTCATGTGACCCTGAGATAGCTCCCCAACGCATTAGGTAATGTGATAGAGGAGAATGCTAATGTTTCTCCTAACATATTTCAGGAATATTCTATGATTGGTATTCTAAATGTGACTCCCTATTTAGCTGTGACAGATATATTGTATGTATGATATAGATGCACCAAGTTACCTTTATGATTTATGATTTCTATGTGTTATTCATAAAACATAGGATTTCATGAGGTATGTTAACGATCATATTCTTGATATTTATCGATGGAATGCTATTTTTTTCATTATTTTACAATCCTTTTTGTGATTTTTATGCTCATCCCATGTTTTGAATTTTTTTCATAGGACATAAAAATCACTAGGGTCAAGGATGGGATCAAGGAAAGGTCTTTCTATCTAAATCATGGATCTATACATGAATCTTTTTTTCAGGAGCATTATTATATTAAAAAACATGGAAATTGAGTAGTTCTGTCTAAATCGTAATTTTTGATATATAATTTAATATTTTTGGACTAATTCAATAAATCTCTTAACCTGAAAAGATCTACAATGGGAATTATTCAATTAATTCAAGAATATTTAATGTCTTAAGACGTTGTCTTTATAGTTGGTATCAAATGTTAGTTTAGATAACATTAGGAGATATAATATTGTTAAATTAAAAATCCAAATTTAATTTGTGGTAAGATTGAAATGATATAACATTTATAGATTACCGTGATACTTTTCTTAAGATATTTTTGCGTTTAGAATGGTTTTCCATATAGGAAACATGGTAGTAATGGTGGGACGACATCATGTAGAACACAACCTTCCAAATAAGTAACCTAATATGGTCATAATCTAAAATGAACAGTTTGATGACACAATTGACTCAAGCTATAAATGGAGGTTGTATCCATGCACATAATCGACCAGATCAACCACAAGGGAATATTATAGTTGTGGAGAATTTTATTAGGCCACATCAACCATTATTCAGAGGATCATCTGACCCAGTGCTAGCTAAAAAGAGGATTATAACCTTGGAGATTATTTTTTATGTCATGGGGTGTTTATAACATCAAACAGTTAGACTTTCTATTAACCATTTTGAAGTTGAATCCGGTCAGTGGTGGTTGATGGTGAAATATATCGAGGATAGTGAGGAGAGTGATTCTCTTGATTGGGATGAATTAAAAGATATGTTTCTTGAGAAATATATTCATAAGGTGGTTTTTATAAGTACGAAAAAAAATTCCTAGATTTGACATAGGAGGATAACATAGTGGCTGCTTATGAAGAAACATTTACTGAACTGGAATGTTATGATCCAAATTTCATACGATATCTTGATAGAAAAATCAACCATTATAATCAGGATTAATGCCAATGTATCGAAGGGATTTAGTTTATTCAAAATTTAAGTGTTATGAAATACTTCTTCGATGTATAGAGAATAATAAAATGGTGTTTTCTAATGATAAGATGTTCTTTGAAAAAACATAGAATAAGAGGTTGAGGTGGCAGACGGAAGGGGAGAACACTTCAATAAAGGATGATATTAAGAAACTTAAGTATAAAGTTTATGAAAATTGTTGTAAAAAGAATGTGGGGTAATGTATTTTGAATTCTAGTTTGTGTAACAGATGTTGTAAAATGGGGCATAAGTCTCATAATAAAACTGAAAATGATCATGGTAATGGCATGAAAAAATATGATTGACAGTCAGTAAAGTGTATTAATTCCAATTAAATGGGTAATTATGAAAATGAGTGTCCAATGAAGAACTCAACTGAGGGAAATCATTCAGACTACAAGCAGAAATGGGTGGTGAAATCCTTTGAAACTACATGAGTAGATGTTGGGCCATCAAATGAAGTTGTATCAGGTATACTTTTCCTTTGGCAGATTAGGCCGATGTGTTGTTTGATTCAATTTCTATATATTCTTTCATTTTTGAGATGTTTTCTAGTATATTAAGAATTCATTCTCATGATATGAATCCTGGAGTTATGGTAAAAACACATTGGGAAATACTGAGAAATATGATATTAAAATAAACCTTCATGTCCTTGTGTGCGACAAAATATACCTATAAACCTTATTTTTTGCCTCTAGTAGATTTTGAAGTTATTTTGGGTATATATTGGCATTCTGTTTATCATGCAATGTTTGATTTCAGAGCTATAGATGTTTCATTTTAGAAAGATTTTCAGTTTGTGTAGATGAATGAGATATTATTTTTGATAACATTTTAGGAATGTGAAAAACTAGTAAAATAAGGAATTAATGATACATTTAACATATTGTTGAAAAAAATGAACAATTCAGATTAATGATGTTCCAGTGGTAAATGAGTTCCTTCATGTTTTTCTTGATTAGTATATTGGTATTATACATTATTGGGAATTTGAATTTACTGTTTACTAAATTACTGATGCAAATAAAATTTCAAATCCCCCTTATCAAATCAATAAAATTGAATATTTAGAGTTAATGAAGAAATTGCATGAGTAATTAGTTAAAGGTTTTATTCGACCTAGAACATCACCATGGGGTTCCCCTATCTTGTTTGTTAAAAATAAATATAGTTCAATGAGACATTTCATTTATTATAGAGCATTGAATAACATCAATATTAAGAACAAGTATCTTTCGCCTCATATCGATGATTTGTTTGATTAGCTCTAGGGAGCTCAATAGTTTTTAAAGATGGATTTTAGGTCAGCGTAAAATCAGTTGAAATTAAAAGAAACAGACATTATGAAGACCACTTTTAGTATTAGATATGTTGATTATGAATTTTTAGTTATGCCTTTGAGGTTGTCCAATGCACCTACTGTATTCATGGATCTTATGAATATGATTTTCTATTAAATCATGGATAAATTTATAGTTGTGTTCATTGATGATATTTTGATTTTTTCTAAAATTCAATAAGAGAATGAAAGTCATTTAAGGGTTGTATCTCTATCATTAAAATATTAAATAATCTATGGTATATTCATCATATTTTAGTTTTGGTACCAAATAATTTTATTCCTTGGTCACATAGTTTCAAAAAAGGATGTAACTGTTGATCCTGCTAAAATAAAAGTTGTTGAAGAATAGAACAGACCCACAAATATAACCAAGATCCATAGTTTTCTTGGTTTATCAGATTATTACTGGAGGTTTTTTGAAAAACATTCATGGTTATCTAGTCCAATCAATAAGTTAACTCGAAATGGTTTTAAGTTCATCTGGACAAAAGAACGTGATGATTGTTTTTAAAAATTGTAATGAAGATTGGTGAGTGCTCTAGTTTTGGCACTGCATACCAAAAATGGAGATTTTGTTATCTAATTTGATCCTTCATTGTATGTAGATTGTTGAATCCTTATGAATAATGTTCATGAAATTTCTTATGCTTCACCTCAGTTGGGACTTTATGAGTTAAATTACCCGACATATGATTTGGAATTAGCTGATGTTGTTTTTTCATAAACAATTTGGAGGCCTAATATCTATGGTCTAAAATGTGAAATATATTATGACCACAAAGTTTAATGTATATATTTTCTATGAAATAATTAGACATGTGATAGATGAGATGGATATAATTAATCGAAATTATGATTTCACGATTAATTAGCATCCAGGAAAGGAAAATAACGTGGCTGATTCTTTGAGTAAAAAAAGTAATTCTATGGTAACATTGTTACGTTTGTAACAATATCATTTTATTAAAAACATGATGATCTTTGTCATAGAATTTGTTGGTGAAGAAAATTACTTTGTTTGGTTTCATGTGTAAGTGAAATCATCTCTATCAGATAGAATTATGGAAGCTCATAAGGAAGATAGTGGGTTACAGAAAACGTTAGAGTTGGTTTAGAAGGGTATGTAGCCTAATTTGAACATTGATAATGATTGTTTTTTGAGGTTTGGGAAGATATTATTTGTGTCTTGTGATTCAAAGTTGAAGAAGGAGTTATTAGCTGAAGCTCATAGTTCAATGTTTTTAGTTCTTCTTGGTAGTACAATGATGTACAAAGATCTTTAAGAGTATTATTGGTGGGATGGATTGAAAAGTGACATTGCTAACATTACTGGGAAGTGTTTATCTTTTCAATATGTTAATATAGATAGGATGTTACCTAATGGGATGCATAAGTCATTATCGGTACCAGAGTGGAAATGAGAAAATATATCCATGGAATTCATTGTGAGATTACAGAAGAACTCCCGAGTTAACAATGCAATCTGGGTTATTGTTCATCGATTGATTAAATATTCTCATTTATTTCCTATTCGAGATATTATATCTCTAGATAAAATTTCGCCGTTGTATGTTATAGAGATAGTCAGTTAGCATGGAGTTCCTGTTTCAATTGTATCTGATCATGATCCCAGGTTTAGTTCTAACTTTTGAAAGGACTTTAGAAGTCGTTGGATACCAAAATAAATTTTTGTACAACTTTACTTCCTCAATCAAGTGGGATGTCTAAACTAACAATTTATTCACTGAATGATATTATACGTTCTAGATAAATGGATTTTTAGGTTTTTCAAGACCAATATATTTCATTGAATGAATATTCTTATAATAACAGTTTACATTTCAGTATACATATGGCTCTGTTTGAGGCATTATATGGGAAGCGGTGTCGAACTATAGCTTTTTGGGATGAAGTAGGTGAAAAGAAACTGATTGGACTAGAATTGGTAGATGAGATGGCATAAAAAGTCCAGTTGATTCAGATGAACATGAGAACAACTCAGAGCAGGTAGAATAGTTTTGTGGATAACTGGAGGAAGGATCTATCTTTTGAGACTGGAGATCATGTCTTTCTCAATGTATCTCCATGGAAAAGTGTGATGTGTTCTTGTAATATGGGAAAGATGCGTCAGAAGATCATTGAACCCTTTGAAATCCAGGAGAATGTTAGATCAGTTGCATATAGAGGGGATTTACCTCCATGTTTATCTCAGGTACACAATGTTTTTCATGGTTCAATTTTGAGAAAGAATTTTCCAGATCCATCAAATGTTTTTATTCCAATGGTAGTTAAATTAGAAGATAATATTTATTTTGAGAAACAAATTGTCCTTATTTTTTACAAAAAATAGAATGTTTTGCGAATATGTTAATTTAACTGGTAATGCTCTCGTGAAAAACCATATGGTGGAATAGGAAACGTGGAAATCATAAAATTCTATGATGGATAAATACCCCCACTAATTTGATATGTGAATAAAATTGGGAAGCACCAAATATCCAAAAGGGAGGAAGGATGTAACATCCCAAGTAAAGAAAGGAAAACACTTTTTTATATTTATTTAAATTTTTTAATTAAATATTAATTTAAATTTAATAGGGATTCTATGTTCGATTGCGTACTCGATACACGACAACATGTTTCTTTGAAATCTTATGTAGCACACAATGTTGGGTCATACTGAAAAATAATAATATAATATTATTTTAAATATTAGTTATCACCTAGCCATTCTATTGGCGGAAATTAATAGAGCTAACTAAAAGATTATTATGATTGTTTGTTATATGTTTTTACATTAATCTAATAAATTTTAAAGGAATAAAATGTAAATAAATCTAATTTTAAGCATAAATACTCTAATATTCATTAAAAGGTTGACTTACTGCATTTTAGTGAGGAACCCTCTTTAAATGTATATTTTTTCATTTTTATATATTCATTTTGAAAAAAGAAATTTTTTATAAACAATCGAGACATCAAAATTTGTTTTGGATAAATTTGGGGTATTTTTCTGATAAAATTCATTATTTAATTAATCGTGAAAAATTTTGTATTTTAATTCAAAAATTCCTTTTAATCTAAATTGTTTATATATTAATATTATTTTTTTAATTGAATTTAATTTATCACTAGATTATACTTTTACCATTTAGTTCAATGTTGGTCATTATATATAATTTCACTTTGAAATAAGACATAAACAGGTGTCAATCTTTTTATAGTTATTATTTCATAAAAAATGCTTTGTGTTTTAAGAAATGGAATTAATTTTAATTTATTTAATGAAAATTCTATGTTTTGAATTTGGAAATATAGACATCAATTTTGAATTTGGAATATCAAATATAGTTAGACTGAATTTTTGGTATTTTTATGAAAACCGTCAATTTTTTATTAATAGAGAAAACACTCAGCAGAAGTTAAATTACCAACTTTATCATTTAAATTAAATTTCACCACTTATGTGAATTGAATTTTTAAAATCCAACATAAATGGTTGTTATCAGTTAGTAAATTGTTATTCAATTAGATAAAAATAATTTTTGATAAATAGTAACTTTTGAACTTTATTAACCGCGTTAAAAAGTTTATATGATAATTAAATGAAAAAATAATATTATAATAGTATAAAATTACAGTAAAACATTTACTAACTTTATTATATTAGTCATTGATGACCAATACAATCCTTGGTTGAAATTTTTTTTCACTGAAAGTCATTTGGGAAAGATAATGATATTAGTAACATTTTATTTAATGTAAAAAATAAATATATCATAAACATGTATAGTTTTGAAAAAAATTAATGTGGGGTTATATAATTGATATATTAGACTATAAATATTTAGTATAAAGATAAAACAATTTCCTAAATCTTTGTATTTTATTTTAAATTTTTAGAAGGAAAATAAATAAAATAATTAATGACACAATAATGATGATGTGTTTACCTTATTAATGAATGATTTAAATAAATAAGATTATAAAAAATCCAACGAATCTTGAAAAAACCTCTCCAATTCTTACAAGATGATGTTATTTCAAACAAAATTCATCTTATATTTGACTTTAATAGGTTTTTGACCTTTAAAAACCGAAAATCATTATATAATAAAACAATATTTTCAAACAATCCTAAAGAGGCCCTCCTCCACCTTAAAATAATACAACACATCTAACCCATTAATCACACCTCTCACAACCCTTGGATCACCCATCATCTGACCAAATAATCTCTCAAGACCCCTCTCTTAAAAATATAATCCTTACCTTAGGAATAAGGCCCTTTACGAAATCCTTTTGGTTAAAACCAAAAAATGTTACATGATTTAAAGGTTACATATTCTCTTATGTTTTGACATTTTATTTAATTCTCCAAACCCCTAAACTATTTAATCCATTATTTTATAAGAAAAATATTATTATAAATATACTATGATGATTTTATGACATGTATTCGAGCTACACATACACACAACTCCATCTAATGGATACGAACATACTATTTCTGTGGACGATGAACTCTGCCTCATGAAATGATAATTTTTCAATTATCTCCTACACCCTCTCATGGTGTCCATTATGATGGAACTGTATTTACATATGAGAAATAAATTAGAAACATATTGTCTTAATACTTATTTATTTTTCATTTATATCATACTTTGTGGTTTCCATAATGGGTAAATACAATAATTTCATTTCAGGAAGTGCAGACTACCGCCCTATCAAAGTGATATGACTAATTCATTCCATACATGGAACATATAAATGATTAAGTTACTGAAATTATATATTATATTATATTGTAATTATAATATACCAATGTATCATTAATTTCATAATCCATTAAAATGAGAAATAGAAATGAAAGTAGCATTCATGGGTTTTTATGACTTACCGTCTCCATGAACTGTGCATTTCATTTCATATCTCAAAATGTTATGTACTATTATAAATACATATATATACTAGATATATATGATATATAAGATATATAAATCATGAATATAATTCTTGAGATAATTTAATTTTTACCACATGGACAACTTGTCGTTATAAGGAGCTCATTTTTTACTCAAGTAATAAATGTCAACAAAATGAATGTTATTTGAATAAATGATTATATAATGTTGATAACATGGTAATGAAGGATATAAAAGGAATAATATACCTGAAAAAGGTTCATTAGAAACTATAAATTAACTTTATTTTATTATTCAAATGATTAAAGAATGATCGAGTCATGTTGGACCTGAGTTAAAGGACTTCATCTCAATCCCCTTTAATCGAGGAATATTATTATTTATACATAACATTATTTTATACAGTGTATATCTACCATTGAATATTCATTTAATTAAAATGGATTATTTTTATAAAGAGTTTTTTACTAAATGAGAAAAAATAATGATTCTTTTTATCATGAGTAGTGACAATGACCTTTCCGCCGCCGCGAGTATTATTTGATAATTAGCTTCCATAACAAGGTACAATGTTTTTATAAAAGGAAAATAAATACCATATAATATCTTATGTGTTTCTGTATTGAAAATGGTTGTGAGAAAGAATTTATTATTTCAAGATATTGAAATGATATATTGTGATTGAAATGTGGAAATTTTGTCATTCTTTTATGCTTATTTTATGTGTTTTGGATAATGGTCGTTTATTATTTATATGGGTTATTCTATGATAATCATAGGGCTAGTGAGCTCGATATAGCTCTCCAATGAATTGGGTAACGTGATAGAGGTATATTTTAATATTTCTCCTAAGAGATTTAGGGAATACACAATGATGGGTATTTGAAATGTGACACCATAAGTAGTTGTGATAGCGACAATGAATGTATGATATGGATGCCACAAATTATCTTTCTGATTTATTATTTCAATGTGTTATTCATAAATATAATGTTTTCATGAGGTATGTTATATATCATATGCTTTGTAGGTATTAGTGGACTAATGTTTTCATTCTTAATTTTTTAATCCTTACTAAAATTTTCATGCACTTCCCAAGTATTGATATGCTTTTCACATGACAGAAAGATGAATATGGTCATGGATGGGATCAAAGAAATGTCATGATATCTAAAACATGGATCTGGACATGACAATTGTTTTGAATAGTTTTATTTAAAAAACAATATGGAATGTTAGTAGAAGTGTCTAATTTGTAATTTTTGAGATGTAATGTAATTTTTAGGGCCAAATAATAAATAACTATAAACCTGAATTGATCCTCAATTGGAATTATTAATTTGATTCAAGAATATATAATGTTTTAGGGAGGGGTCCTTATAACTAATACCAATTTCTAATTCATAGAAGAATGGATTAATCTCCATGTATTTTAAAAAACTAATACTAATTAGAAACATGCTAATAAATAATCAACACTTCTTAAAACCAACATTAGTTATTAATGTGAATCCAGTCATAGGGCTATCAAAAAATTTAATTTTAACACAAATGAATATAATTTATTAATGTATTACTTTATCCTTAATGTTGATGGTGGTTTTAGTTTTTTCTCCTTTTGTTAGGTGTGATCAGTGTGGTCAGAGATATAATTTTTTTAGTTATTGGTGTGGGGATATAAGTATTTTCAAATAAAATTTTAAATATTGTTTTCTAATAGAATATTATACCCTCACATGTTAATTAATTCTTAAAATTCCCTCTCTTATTTTATAAATTCTTATATGATACCTCACTAATTTCATTCACCTAGTGATTTTGAATTATATTGTGGAATAAAATTGTCCATGATTCAACCACTCTAACGTATCTGACTAATTGGATATCTCAAATTACTCATGAATAAACCCACATCTCAAAATAATATGTAAAAAAAGAGATTAATAGTTCTTATGTGTTAAAAACAAAAAGTGAGATAAGAATAATTTATATTTAATGATTAATGTAAATATATTATAATTTATAATTGCGATACACTTTTATGTATATAAACAAATGAGAATAATAATCAACATTCTAATTAATTAATATATGTTTGGGGAATATCATATTCATGAATACTAAAGGATTATTATTCAATCACAGTAGGAATTTCAAAAAATGATAAGAAAATAAATATGATAATAAATCTTTATCACATAGTCAATTTTTAGAATATCCCTTTCCCAAAAAATGTATTCCTGAAATAGTGGAAAGATGGATTATAAAATAAATTATTGTGATATTCTTCTAGGAATTAAAATCCCAAGATAGAATTTGAGTAGAAAAATATCCTTATTTAACCTTGACAAATTTCATGATTTTAGAATATTTTTGGTATTCATTGCCTATATGTCAATAAATTTTTGTGATTAAGGGGTAAATCATAGGGTTATATATTCATTCAACTGGGAATCTAAACAATCGTCAACTAATATCAGCTCAAATAAAAGATAATCAGTTTATACATTCATTGAATGATTTCAATATGGAAACTTAATAGAATCATTTATTTTTTATCATGAGATTTAGAATAATTTTTTTGAAACTCCATTTATATTGATAATTTCAATATTTCCAACCCAATGTTGAGAAAGTTTAAAAGAAAAAAATATTACATGGATTAAAATATTTTATGAATAGAGAAAATGTTATATATGATAGTTGAGTAGTAAAATATAATAAAAATAGTTTACTTTTCATATACAATGGTTTCAAAGTAAAAAATCCCAAATGTTTTAAAAATGGTTCATTGGAGATGAAATATCTTTTATGCCTTGAAATATTTTACTTTTCATAAAATGACTTATGGGGTCCCATTTATATCAATATTTATCTAATGGAGATAATTTAGGATGGAAGAAATATTTTATTGAAACATAGTGAATAATAAAAAATTTAAAATGACTTTTGGAAAGATGAAAATTTCATAAACTAGATGACAATATCATTTAGGGTTTGGAATGTAATATGTGTCTCTAAGTAGTTATTAAAATTTTCATATGAGAAGTCCAAATTGTAATATCTTGTCTAGAAATCTTCAACACTGTGGTAAATGTTTTATATTATATGAAAATGAATTAAAAACCCAATTTCATTGTTACTTTTCAGTTCTAAAATCCATGAAAATACAATAATAGAAATATTATTTTTATAACAGAAATTAAAAATAAGTGCTAGGAATCCAACATTTACAAAAAATATGAATGAATAAATAAAACCTTATATTAATGTCTTTATTTAATTAAATTTCATATTCCATAAAATACAATACATGAGTGAATTTATTATGAAATAGAGAAATTTTAATTCAAATTATCAGTAACAAACCAGTTGAAGTTTTTAATTTATTTTCCCTCATAATTAATTCCATATATGTGTGAACATTGTATG
This sequence comes from Viscum album, assembly GCA_963277665.1. NCBI lineage: Eukaryota > Viridiplantae > Streptophyta > Magnoliopsida > Santalales > Viscaceae > Viscum > Viscum album. The sequence continues at coordinate 1,001,455,862 of OY728119.1, read as the reverse complement.
ATTTATAAAATCTTTCCACTATTAAAAATTTTCGTTATAGTGTTTATTGAAATTTTAGGAATGAGTCATTAATGTTTAACTCATTCAATTATTTTAATATTATGATATTTGTAGAAAACATATTATAAATATATAATAAAACCCTATGTAAGATAATCCTTCATAAAATAAACAAGTAGAATCACATGATGTATATTATACATCAAAAAGAAATAAAAAATGTAGTACACAATTATATATTAATTTCATTTCAAATTTTTAAATTAGAAATTGAGATTTAACATTCCTTATATTTTATATGCATATTAAGTATCATTATTGATTTCTATTGGAAAGATGTAGAAGTTTCCATAGAAAATTATTTTAGTTAATGAGGTATTTGAAATAATAAAATAATATATTTGTTTACAAAATGAATTAATAAATTAAATTATATGTTCAAACCTTAATGAAATGATTATGAGTTTATGTACTACGGAAAAAAACAAAATGAATAAGTAAAATATTTACCAATGATGAATGGGAAAATATTTATATGATTGTAATAATATTGATATTGATATGTAACTTTATTGGTTGGTTTAGAATTTTTACCATTATTAATGAACTATGAATGGAATTATATAAATAAAAGGTTTAAATCTAGAAACAATTTTCAATTAACTAATATGTGACATCATAAATGCTATAAATTTTCCATTTACAAAACTATTCTCAATAAAATTGATAAAATTATTTTTCACTAAGATCTAATTTTTCATTGAACACAGTGTATCAGTCATCCTTATTTATTTTAAAAATGATTTAATAGCTTAATTAAATCAATTCAAATTTAATTTTCATTCGATATGGAGGTTTTATAAAATTATATTTATAGCAGTAACATAGATTGTAACATCTAGTATGAAAATCAACAATGAAGTTGAAAAAATACTAGAAAAATATCATTCCCTAATGAATATTAATAAAAAATAATCGTGAATTTTCAATGAAAAAACATTTAATTACATATAAATTAAGAAAGTATGTTGAAAAAACAATGAGTCATCTCTTTCATGGGGATCCACTTTTTGCTTATGATTCACCCAATAACTTGATTCTTCCCCAATCTAACCAATCACCCATGTTCAAGATTCTATATGACTAGTCTTGGTGTAAAAATTTCATCCAAATTCTAGGGAACATTTTGTACTCCTGAATGTATACTGCAAACCAAATCATTGCATCATTCATAAAATAAACATTCTCTAACCCATTATTTCTTCTTCCACATGGAAAAACGTTCCCAATTCAACATCACTCATAAATTTGAATCCTAAAAAATTAAAAAACTGGCCATGCACTCAAATAATCAACATTCCATAACACTATGTGTAAAGAAAACATACTGGTTTATTGGATGTTTCCCTAATGATAGACATGATTTTATATTTCTACAATTATTCCCCACAAGTTTCATCATTGTTTATATAAACACAAAACATTAATTTGTAAATTTTTATTTTTACTAAAATCCAATTTCTCAATTTCATAATATGACCTTTTATAATAGTGGGAACTTTAAAAAATAAACAGATATCAATACCAATCATCACCAATAATTATCAACACTACACAACATTATTTGGTCCCAAAAGACACATTCAAAATTTATTACATTCAAATTCAAAAAATTATAACCTGAAATCATAGGTGAAGAGTGAAACTTGAGAAACCCACCATTAAGGAAACTATGTCACCTTACCTCCATTATTACATCATCAACTACTAATCTCATAACTATCATTTCTTCCACATCTTCACATCACTATAGACATCATCCTCATCGTCTCTTCAAGGTTGTTGTCTTATCAGATGTCCACTCACAGAGCCAAACACCATTGTTGTCACACACAAGACCTCCCTCATCCTGACTACCATAAACTCTGATTCACTACCCCCATCATCATCACCCTTCAAACCCCACAAAAAATATTTTATACCCCTCAACAAAATCATGCCATTATCCCCTACCAACCAAATAAAATCATGCCTTCTAGAAATCATTTATCCATTCAAAAAACTCCTCTGAATGCATTGCGAATAGCCACATCGCTAGACTGTCATGGGGAGGATAGGTGGATCTCGAAGATAGAGTAGTGTGGGATAATCATGGAGCCTTCACTTGGAGTATTGATATTAGTCGACGTCACCCAAAAAAATGAAAACACATCAATAATTAGAACACACACTGAACCCCTTATATCTCCCAATACAATGCACAACACAACTCAAAATATCTTTGAAACCATATAACAGGACCAAAATTGATTGGAGAAGTAGACATGGAGGCCATGGGGGAGTATGATCAGGAAGAAATTCCATAGTAATTCATGACCAAAAAAGCACCATCAAACTAACTATAAACCACCTTTGATGAACCTTCACTATTAATACAAAGAGACAGATACATTGAAACTCCCCAAAATTAACCAAATCACAACCTAGAATGATCATGGTACAAGGAAGGAGATAATGTGATTTAAACACTAATAAAAACATTAGACCAAATCCCATAGAATAAAAAATTAATTGTAAAACTGAATGGGCCATGGGTGAATCTATAAATTGAAAAGAAAACAACAATAGGGGGATGAAACCTTATGGAGGAGGACAAGAAGAATATGGAAGCTAGACAAAGGATCTATAGAAAAATTGGGTGATGGAACCCAAGGACGATGGATAGAAATTACTCCAATGACTCATCAGAAGAGAATAAATGCCATAAGGAAAATCCAATGATAGGGGCTGTAAGCTGAGGAAGAAGAAAAAAAGCATGATCAGAAGAGCACATTAGGTGAGAAAAAGGCAATCCCCTAAACCCCTCTTACATCTAAATTATGATGTGTCTTTTCTAATTTTAGATATTGAAAAATATCCTCTGTTCATTTCAGGAATCAAATAAAAAATCACATTAATGTATTATGATAAATAAAATAATTATGATCATATAATGTTATGTAATTATTATGGATCCACTAAAAGACATATAAAAACAAAAAAATGCCCAATAGTTAATGAAAATTATAGTATATATGAAGAAAAAATGTTTAATGAACTTTGAATCTTTAAATTTTAGTATGATTACATAGACATCATAGAACAAAATATGAATTTGAACTAAAATAAATATACTATTTCAAATCATTCAAGAATAAAAATTTAAATTCTAAAATATAATTTTTTATTTTATTATAAATTTTATTTCACTAATTATTCACCAAAATATAGAATTTAATGATGATATATAAAGAATAAAAATTTCATCAAATGCTAGAGAATAAATAACAACTCTATATTTAGAATATAATTATATATTGTGAAATAATTTTTGACTATTTATGATTATTACCAAAATGTGTTCAAAATATGCAACATCAAACCACCGACACAAAAATATTTTATATTTTCAAAAAAAGATATTTATCACACTATATGGAAAAAATATATCCCAAAAATGAAAAAACTGAATTTCCCTAATGTATTTTTTAATGTATTTCACTTCAATAAATTCACTAATAAAATATTTTAATGTTGTTTTCAAATCAAGTAGTATGGATAATAGTGGATAATAGTTTTTTGAAAATGATTTAAAAAGAAAATTGTTCCTGTGTTTAAAAAATAAATATGTTGAATTTAACTAAATCTTCTTAAATTGACATGTCCTATGAATTAATAGACACTCATAGTGAAAATAATATAAATCAACTAAAAAATTTGAATGGGTGAGTTTAAAAAATAATAATAATGAATTATAAAATCAACCGCCCATTATAGATTATATATGTAAAATTTATTACATGGATTATGATCTCATTTCATATCATTTAAAACCCTTTTATTTTTAATAATAACGTTTTCTTTTGTAGAATTTGTGACATGGGACACATATCTTAGTCAACCAACTAAATAAATTTCATTATATTTTTGCAATACGATAGTTTAAGAAAAAATGCATCCGCGAGTTGATGTGAACCATAATACATTATAACATTATAACATTATGATTAAATTGGATGGTATGAATATTAATAACTAAATTATGAATTTTATTCATATCTATTAATAGTAAATAAAAATCAATCTTTTTAAAGAAAAATATTTACATTCTGAAAACACCTTTTTACAAAAATCCAGTTTAGTCATACTTTATTGAAATTTTTTAAATCTAAATTTTCTTAAATGTATAGTGTTTATTATAAAATATAATTAAAATTTAAAATCATAATATAAAAATTATGTCTGGGTGAGTTTTTGAATTTGTTTTTGAAATGTTTCATACATTTATGAATAGTGAAAATACTAAATTATAATTGAGAAATGTAATTTCATATGAACTATTAATAAAGTTAATTATATTTTAAAATTGTTTTAATTTATAAAAAATCAATATATATAACTATATTAATCCCATTTCGATTAATTATTTCATTATCATATTTAATTATGATGAAAAAATTTATAAACATACGAAAATCTTCTCTTTCAATAATATCTTTCTTATCACATCTATAGGATTGATTTTAAATTAAAATATCCATTTGGGGGATAATAATTTTGAGAAATATATTCTATAATTCGAATAATAATAATTTATGTTCTATACCATGGGTAACATAATATTTTGACCAAAATTAAATGTGAAAATAGTAAATATAATTTACCAAGGATAAGGTAAATATTTATTTATCAGGGGTTAAATATAAAAGATAAGAGGTGAAATGAGCTCAAATCCTTACCAAATCAAAATTTATTTTTCATATTTCTAACGTATAATTTCAAAGTATCATGAATAATATGTTATGGAACCCCATGGAATATAGAAAAGTTTATTATTTCTTATCCATTTAGAAAATTACAAGTGTGCTACCTACATCACTTATATAAGGTCACCCACTCCCATACCCAATTAACACTATAAAACCCTGTTGGTTCATTAGAAACTACCAAAATCTCATAAATATTCCCTAATATCATTATATTACCATTATATTTGGTAGAAAGAAACCATATTTAGTATTTTTGTAAAATACTTATGTGGTTACCTGAAAAAGATGAAATGTTATTTAAAGATTGTTTTTATTTTATTTCTTCCTACACCTCAATAAATTATTATTAAACCATAATGAAGTAATAAACTCAGTGTCATGAATATATTTAGATTTATTAATATTATTTTCCTCACCTTAAAGCATCCATACATCCATCAAATTGATTATGAAATAATCAATATTTTCTAGAGAAAATGACCACCTCATGAGCTGACGACATTATTTTTCCATTACCACCTATCATAGTAGGGTAAGATAATGAATAAAATTTATATACATGATATATATAATATAATTGTAATTATGGATTAATTTTATCATATATATATATATATATTTTCCATTTTTTAGGGGTTACAATAACTTCGCTCATGTGTACGTATGGCTACCACCCCACGATTCGATGTGATTTGTCTTTCACTAACACATTACATGGATACTTATAAGGATAATTTTAATTATTATATTTGATAAAGTTGAAATAATTATTATATTAATGAAATATTTTTCATTTTCAATAGAATATATATATCATTTTATTTCATAGATATTCAATCACTTAAAGATGATTACATCATTTGTGAATACATAGAAGATCTCCATCACCAAGAGATATAGAAGAATTTTCATAAAACAATATTGATGATATAAATATATAAGTATAGATAATGAACGAATTTGGTTATTTTATCTTACGATCATTCTTTAATGATTAAATATTACAAAACAGTTTTCCATAATAATTGTTTAAAAACGGAAATGTTAACCATGTGTACATATGGTTTATCTTCTCGATGAACATAACATAGTTCATATCACAAAAATATAGTTAATTATTGATCATAAAATTATAATTAATATATAAATATGATAATTATTTCATGATAATTTATTTTTATATGATGGGAGTGTATAATATGTTCATCAACAAGATCTTTCATGGCCAAACTCAAGTGAGAAAAGTAAGAAATTAAAACGAAATACAAGGAAAATAATGAAGGATAGTTGAAAAATGGTGATAATATGTTATAAAAGGATCATATATGTTATTTTTAATTGTAATTGGATTTAATTATAAGTTAATAAAATGTTTAAATATACTATATTAAATCATAATTCTTGGTCGTATAGATGAAATCAAGAGGCAATGGATTTCGTCTCAATTTCGATTGATTGAGTAATATTGTAGTGTTACACACATAATTTATCATATATGATGTATATAATACCACATTTTCCAGTAATAACATTATTACATTAAAATTTAGGGTAATATGTTTTTTAATTATAATAATTACATCAAACATGATTTGACATATGTTTTACTAATTGGTAAAAAATTTCAGAACATATTTTATTTTCTTTTATTTATATTAATTCTCAATAATCATTGATATTGTTTGATTATTTGTGAATATAATTTATATTAGATAATATTTTTTTGCACTTATTTTATATGGATTTAATATTTATACACATAAATGATTCTTTAATTAATCCTCATGTAAAGAATATTTTTATCAAGAGGATTTATTTCAAAATCTCATTCTAATTGATATTATTTATTCATGAATATATTTTAGTGGTAATTATTTTACTATTTCAAATTTAACAAACATAATATTATTCTTATTTATATATATTACTAATATTTTTACTTAATAGTAAATTCCTTTCATTCATTGGAATATAAAAGGATTGAGAAAATGTTTTTAAGAAAATTTGCCTTTATTTACCTATTTAGTTAAGAATATATTCTATTCCAAAACCTTGTTTTCTAAATATTATTTCATCATTTTTAAAACTAATTTTGGAATAAATTTTTACACATTTTGTTTTTATATATAATATTTTGAAATAAATATTCATGACTTTTTTTAGAATAAGGCCCCTTTGTGTTTCAATGAAAATTTGAATGAAATCTATATTTTTCATATTTGAAATGTATCGAATTTATGGACGTCATTACCACTACATGTCTAAAATGTTGGTTAATATGTGTAAAAAATTATTTTGAAATGAAATCTTTTTAAATTTTTTTTGTAATTCACATTTAAAATAGAGATTTTAAAATATAAAATATATTTTTTTCAATAATTTTCACAAACTTTTTTATGGTATTTCTCTTTTTAAATAATAAAAAACCATTATTTTTCATATACTCTACTGGGTATATGTTTTATTATTACTATACTTATTAATTCTATAGATGGTTTATGATAATTTTGAAAAATTATATTATTGAAATTCACTGACTATATTATTTTTTGATGTCACTATCTTCCCCTGGAATTATTCACTTTCTTATGGGCATTATATTTCCTCTAATTATATATATTATCTACCGTGGAAATCTTAATTTCATAAAATATAAATAATTTCCAAATATGTTGTTATAAATTGAAAGTGATTTATTTATCTATAAAAAATTTACAATTACATATTATTTGACAATATGAATATTTTATGATTAGACAAAATTTTCATAAATTAAATTGAATATTCAATTTATGATGAATGCTTTAGACATGATGATATGGGTCTGGTATGGGTATGGATTGACTGTTTATGCATTCGTATACTCACAAGTTAAATTATTTTTCTAGCCTTAGTTATATGGGATTTCAGTGTATACCTTGATGATAGAGGTATCCTGGAACAATATTTCATTACAAATAATATTTATGAATTTATTTCATTCATAAATCCATTATATTTATCCATGAGATTTCTTTATGATGTTATCTATAGATGTATTTCATTCTCAATTTATTTATAAAATGGAATGTATTTTCATTTATATTTCGTTCCATATCGATTATGACTTATATTGTTATGTTTTTCAAAATATTCATTAAAAATATCTTATGATCAGTTATTTACCCTTTCATATTTTTTATGCCTCATCTTATCATGATATAAATTTTTTTTAAATGGATAGTGTATTTAGTTATTTAAAATTACATGATGATTATTCTTATTTAATCCAGGTATCTTCCCCTCTACATAACCTTAACTCTGAATTTGATGTCACCCTTATTTTTTTCATTTACCCTAGGATTCCAGGAAGTGTACTATTATTAATTTTGAAGGATAAGAAAAATTAAATAATGTTATTTTATAAATATATTTTGTTGTGATTTGGGATTAAAAATTTAATGTGTGAATCAATTATTTATCTATTTTATAAAGGCTTGTAATCTATTATGTCATTATTTATGTAAGTCCTTATATATTATACCAATGTAATAACACTGATACTAGCTTGGGGATACTAGGTTTCGGGCCAATACCCTCTATATTAGAGGTTGTGTATAGGAAATTGATTTTGTAAAACACAAATTATGGAATATAAACATGTTATGTAAATTGAGGAATACTATTGAATAAAAAGATAATGTTTTTTAAGATAAATATTATATGATATTTCCTAAAATTAAATTACTAGATGGATAATAAAGGTGAACATATTTATATAACTGATGTACCTAGGGGTTAATAACTCAGAGAAGGACCCAATGGACTTTACCCGACCATTACTTGGTGAAGGAAATGGGAATTATTATATACCTAGATTTACACTATAGGGGGATATTCATAGAATAAATAAAATTTTATTTACATTCATTATGAATTATTATTAATAGATAATGACAATAAATGACATAGGTTATGTAGATTTCTGAACCCAAAATCCACTCTATAGTGCCCAAAGCTAGATTGGATACATGGACCCAAGAGAAACACCCTAAACGTCAAAGTATTCAGACTAGAAGTGAGGGAATATGTGAGTTAGTGGGGGATAGAATGACCTCATTACATGATCTTATCACAGAAGAAGTGAAACACATTCAATATTGGAAGATAAAAAAAAGCAAAGAACTAAAAGTAAAGAAAGATATGAATACATAAATATATAGTGATTTAGATGATACATGCATCAAGAAAATATCCAAAACAGTACATAGAAATACAATATAATACAAGTGTCCAGAAATGAACAAAAATGCCAAAGAGTCTCGGTAGCATTTCTTTCCTTAGATTGGTCTCATTCTCTCCTGCTCCAAAGAAACTATCAAATACATGTACAAGGGTTCTTTCAACTAATAACATGTGCAACCATATAATCAGTTTCATTCCCCATAGAGGCCCAAACATAGTGTGAGATCAACATCACAGTAGGCATCCACCCAAGGATCTATACCTTTCTGAGCATAAAAATAAATCATGAAAAAAGTGTATGTTAAAATCTTACAATATATTGAATGACCATGGCATAAGTCTACTATAACATGTAATTCTAAACCACCTCTATAATATCCCTAAAATATGTGATAGCACCTAAACATGAATCTATATGCAATGTAAACATGTAACAATACCTCACAGTTCATCCCTCAATATTAAATCCCCAGGACAACACCAATTTGTGATGTGTATCACAAATTCATGACAATGCTGTAATAATAAGTCAATTATCCCATGGACTCTCCTTATAAAAAATTTATAGATGATCCCATAACCATACCGTATACTAACATGTAGACCACAAAGGGATAGATCCATCAGGTTGAATACAAATTAATCTGCATAGAGTCTGGTAGCCATCCCAATTGAGACTTGGTCTAGGAACTGGTTTGATTCGTAAGAGCATGTGTACCAAGATGACATATGTGAGTCCAAGAATATCAGTTCAATAGGGTAGAATGTGTTATGGAATCCCACTGAATGAATACCTAAGGGTTTTAATCGACCCAAGGCACCCACTATCACTTCCCAGATCCCTGGAGAGCCGTATAAAGAATCTATCTAACCATTCATTCATTCATACATTTTATACATTCTTAAACCATGGGATTATACCCATTCACATCATCATTACATCACATGAGTATTCCATCACATGTATTGCATTTCACATTTAACATGTGACATAGTTATACCAACTCATTCATCCCCATATGAACAATAAAACATTCATGAAACTTAATTACAACAACATGTATAACTATTCAGATAATCAATTCCACTTAATCCATGTAATAAATTTAAGCATGACATGACAAGATAACAATTGGTAAGTAGTAAGTACATCTTTTATGAAATATATTTTAACTCATTTGTGTATATTTGGGATTCATTTAAATATGCAGCACAAGAACTCATCCATTTGGTTGTCTAAAAATGAATAACATGGAAATTTGAAAAGGTTTCATCCCCTTTATGACCTTTATTTGGTTCAAAGGTTCCATCTCAAGACAACAGAACATATTTGTATCTGGACTAAGATTGATTAATAATACATCAATTAGCCCACTCATAATTGGGGCCACACTGGAATGTCCAACATGAAGTGTAAAATTCGATATGTGTAAAAATAACAAAATTCCAATTGAAAAGTATAGAAAATATACCATAGATTATTATTATAGTTATCTTATAGTATCAAGTCTTGATGCACCATAGGTTAGGAGAAACATAAATAATTTATGAAGAATGAGAAATTATTGAATATGAGCATAAAACCAAAGAGCGTAGTCATTTTTCTGAAGAATCATGAATAATAAAAAATGAATCCAGTACATACCGATGTGCTTCAAACATGATTGATGATAGAAGAAGTTAAGTATGGAAGGTTGTTATATATAAAAATATCGGTTCAAAGAGTTTTCAAATTCAAAAAAGGGAGGAAAACTAATATTTTCATAAAAATATTGGCTACTGCCTCTATTTAAAAAAACTACCCAAAAATTACAAGATGTGTTATTGCCTTACATGTAATGTAATGCTCTATTTTTCGTTCCTTAGGAATATCCCACACTCATGGTGAAAGGTACCAAATAAACCACTACACATCGTGAAATTGGATTACATTACGTGTATCCCCCATTCATGTCTTGTCATCAACTTAAAGCCACCCTACCTTTATAAAACCTTTTCTATCCAAAGCACTACCTACCGGACCATGGCCCAACATAGGTTATATGCCAAAAAATAAATGTAAAAAAACATTTAACAATAAAAAATATATCTGTAGTTTATGAAATACCTTGGATCTTACAATCATAATCTTTTATAGTAATCTATCCCCAAATTGATCACTATAGGGTGGTCATGATTCGTCTGAAAAAAAATATGTCCATTGAATACGTACACCATCCTCCCTCTCTAATGTCCCATTATATAAATGGTTGTGCTACTATAGAACCCAGAATTGGAATACTAACCATCATCAGAGAAAATTGTGAGAAGGGTTTGAATAATAGAGGCGTAATTGAGATATAGTGAAGACCTCATGTGTGGTTTAGTACATCAATGGTAACTATAACAGATAGTATACCGACCCAACTCCCTCCAAAATTTATAACAACCTTATATATCCCGATGAAAGCTTAACTTTTCACTCGATCTGTCTATATCCTAGAGTTAGTGAAACATGTAGGAAAACCTAATCACCATCATCAAACTCATTTGGTCATCTATGGTGATTAGTGTATGATTTATATTGAAACAACATAGTATCCATCTGCTTATAAATGAATAGGAACCTCTCAGATGTATCATGCAAGAGTCATGGTACAAGTAAAGATTCATCGGCCACATCTATCAAACATAGGGGTAATAATCATGAACTACCATACAAATCCTCATAAGATTCCATCATTATATTCTCATGATAAAATTTATTGCCTATAAAATCAATTAGGTGTATAGGCTTCTCCCAAGAACCCCCAAATTCATCGATCCATTCTCTTAGAATGTCCTCAAGAACCTTTATATTATGCTATTATTGGTCATAATTTTGAGGGTGGTATTCTTTGCTTGGAATCACCTTTGTACCCAGATCCCTCTGAAACCACTTATTGAAATGAGACATAAAGAGGATACCCCTATCCTAACGATAGTGCATGGAACCCGATGATGTCACACTATCTCAGAAATATAAAACTTTCTTATATTGTAAACATTGAAGGACTTCTTGATCTAGAGAAATGAGAAACCATAATGATCCAATAAAAAACATCCCACACAAAATCATTACAATGAGGAAACCTGGGTAAACCTGTCACGAAATTCATCGTGACATCATCTAATTTCCACTGTCAACTATGTAACTGCTATAAAAACACAGCTAGTTGTTGGTGTACTACCTTTACTTTCTTACATGTGTAACACCTACATACATAACTATCTTCCTCCCACTTCATACATGGCCACCATTACTAAATTTTCATGTCCCAGTACTTCTTTTAGAATCTAAAGTACACTTCTCATGTTGAAATATGAATCTATAACATTATCTCCTCATGTATATCAACTATATCCCAAACATGTCCATGGATATGAAGATTCTCATAATCAAATACCTTCCAAAAAGGATGATTTTACTCAAATTACACACCCTCTCTTATGAATGTTCCCTAATAATCTAATAGATGAATCATCCTAAATATATGTAGAAGGATGGATGTCACAACTGAGGATGATAGATAGGTCCATAACTAAACGTCAAGCACCTCCTGACACATATTAGGGAAGAACACCATTAGTTTCCACTAACTACTGGTCTGATGCACTACATTTATTTGAGTAAGCCTGCTCAGTGCATCAACCACCAATATTTATTTACTAGTTGGGTAGTAATTCTCTAAATAAATGGACTAAATGTACTCCACCCACCATTGCTACTAGAGATATAGATCACTCTATGTAAAAATATATTTGATTATTTTTTGTCAAGATTATACTCCATATAGCTCTCCTAGAAATTAATGTCTCTAACAACGTAAATCATGAACAACCACAGATAACTCGAGATTGTTTTTTGGGTAGTTCCTATCGTGTGGCTACAGCTACTGAGAATAGTATTCCATAAATCTACATCCCATCAATTGTAATTCCACAAGTTCAATACATTGTTCATCATAGTACAAAGTGTAAATCTTGACCTATTCTTGAAGAATAAGGACTGCTGCTGATGTCATCCATCCTTTTATCTCCTGAAAGGATGTCTTGTAATATATGACAATAAAAACCTCACACCCTTCATAGTTGATCCTGTCTGAAGTGCTTCTAAGCCTAATAAGCCTTGAAATAAATGACTGTTTTAATATACTATCCACACGAAAATCTTTATATTAAAATCATTCTTGGGATGGCCCAAGGAAACAATAAATATCACCTTCTTTGGTTCCACTACTACTCTTATCTCTTAGATGAAGTGACCTAAAAAGTGAAACTGATCCATCCAAATGTGTCACTTTGTTAGCATTTCATTTTTTTTATTATCTCTTAGTGTAGTACATATGATCTGAAGATTACTGGCACGGTCATTTCTATTATGAAAATACACTATGATATCATCAATGAAAACCACCAAGGAAGAAACCAAGAAATTATGGAACACTCGATTCATTAACACCCTGAAAACTATTGTGGTATTCATGAGACTGAATGGAATATCAAAATACATGTTTAAACTATACCTGATTTTAATGTTTGTATGAGGCAGGTATGCAGGTCGAACATGTTCCTACAGACATCCTAGCCTCAAATCAATTTCCCAAAACACATGGGCTACTCTAAGTAGATAAAACATTTCATCTATCCATAGTAAATGATATCATTATTTAAATTCATGATGTTTTGACTTATGTTATTCCACACATAGCCATAGGTTACAGACCACTTTTTCTAAAAAAAGTACACTTGATCACCACTGGGATGTACATGGTTAATTACACCCATTTTTCTCAAAGTCCACTAGATGCATATTGAGCACATGTAACTCTTTGATTGACATCTTTTAAAGAGAAATGGATTCTGAGGAAACTCCATGATTTAGTTTGATGGAGAACTAATCCTATCACTCGAGGTAACCTGGATACGTGTTTGTTGAAACATGTAACTAAAGTACTCAACCACTGGAGTGATTCCATTTAGACTCAATCCTTGATCATCAAAGAACAAACTATAAATATGGGTTGTCATCCATCACAGTCCACGATGCTCTGGTCCATCTCAGCTCACCAGTATACCCCATTCAACATTTCAAGTAAATACATATCCATCCAGTGATGTGAAAGTCACCCTCCATTAATAACAGTCATCATATGCTTGATAAGCTACCATTATGTCCATTTTGAGAATGGAATCAAACCATGTCATCGAGAGTACATATAGATCTCAAACACAGTGACACCCACCAACCAGAAAGGTGATCTACCTTCCATTGCACACAACATATCTTATGATTCCCAAAGTTGTTCCAAGAATCAAAATTAACACATAATTCCATACAATAATCCCATGTATTTCCACCATAGGTGTAGATATATAGCCATGAGATACACTTGTATCAAAAAGAGAAGATGGAATAGAAGAGTATGATAAGATAATACCTTTAATCATTGATGGTCCAACACCCTCTTCATTGGATTTAGGTTGTGCAGAACTTTTATATCATGTACCATGACTATGTTACATAAAGTCACTACTTAGTGTAAGACCACTCTAATGTCTAGGTGTAACTGTTGTCTGGATGCCTATTCTATGACCACCACCACCTGATCCTGACTGGCTAGTACTACTCCAACTCCCTTCCTAATGTAGAACTAATGAATGAACTCCTGAACTTGTTGCCAGAGTAGACCCCCTACCAATCATTACTGGTGGGATGTTCCTAAAAAAACCACAACATGTTCCCCATCTTTCTACATTCTCGACAGGGGTTCGGTCTCACTGATACTTCTTTTGGCCTCTCCTATAACACTGATGATGAAATACTGAGCTACAAGCACTCACAATGTGATTGGAACTCATAAAATGGGAAGCTTCAAAATGGAACTTCCTTCTAGAACATGTAGCTCCATTGGGTAGAGGAGTAGAAATTATCTACTATGAACTCCCTACCTCCCCCATGTTGTACTTAGTAATTAGCACCTAATTTATAATATTAGTGACATATGTCAATCTGAACACATTGACCAGAGATTTTATATAATTTTGGTGTCCTTTAATGAATAATATTTTTCTAGTAGTCTCCTCTTCATGGTACATCAGTGCAACACGATATAACTCTATAATGAATGTTTTAAACTCCATAACAGTCATCAATCCCAGCTCTATAAGCCTGAACACACAAGCCCAATCAGCTAGTAGAGTCTCAGGGAAAATGAAGTCATAGGATCGGGTCTAGAAAGTAGCTTAACCCATATCACTCAGCCCGTTATCCCTGAACAAAACATCCCACCAGTTGTTTCCTGGTCAACATCGCATACACTTCATGATCTTGAACCTCACTTCAAACGGAGTCTCCAGTTTCCCAAAAATTGAAAAGACAGTCTAAATCTATACCTGAATCGCATGAGATGCTATATCCAATTAAATCATTGGATGATGTTTCTAATGTAAAACCCATTTCAACTGAACAATTATCAAGGTAGTCTAAGGTTCCCATTAAACATTCTACATAAAGAAAAATAAGAATTAATGGAACTTTCCCGCAACACCTGTGTTCAAAATAGTACCTAGTGCTAAAACTGGAAATAAAGGATGATTAATAGGTTTCCCATGTCCCACCGCCTCCAGAGCTTGGATTCCACCCTCCTAGCATGCCACTTGAGTACTTCATGGTGAATTCCACTGAAATTCCAAATACACACATATGAAATACATGATAACAATGTGTCGTAGCTCAAAAGCATAATATACGTCAGAACCCTAATAAAATCAAGTCATCCCATAGGCTAATCCTAATAATTGGAGTTCATAATGAAGATCTACCAAAAAATACTATAAAATCTACCTATTGACCAATCAAAATGTTGGATTATGTCGAGTAACTACTTCCCATTTCATTGATATTCATTTTGATGTTTCATTTATTCCTAAAATTCAACCTAGTGTTTACCAATCCTGAATCCATGATGGCCCAAAACAACTCGTTAACCCAAAAAATAGTTCCCATTAAATTCAAACATTTCATATTCACTTTATTCGGTGCAACATTTCATAACTCATAAGGGTCCATGCACTTTATGAATTGAATGTTGATGTCATCCAAATATCTTATGCACAAATCCTATCACTAGAACAAGCGTAACTATCAAAAAATCTATCAAAACAACATGAAATAATCAATATATCGTAAATGGAATGGAATAATGATGGTATGTGATTTCACACATGTTCCTATATAATCAATGAGATCACATATTGTCATCTAATAGTGTTAAAATTAAAATAGAACACACCATCATATAAATATTCCCAACATAACTCTTTTTCATCAACCAATAGTGACAAAAAATCCACTATAATATTATAAATAAATAAAATGAAAATTAAATTTTAGTTAATTTGTTTTTTCCTTATATGAAGGGTAGCTACTTCCGAGAAAAACTTCTTACCAAATTCAGTTTCCTTTATATCTCAGTCTATATTCACCAAACAGTAAGTCAAACGATTTAATAAATCTCTCTCTAAAAACAGTTTGTGGCATCGCAATCCCAGATGCAACTCAATATTCTTTTGAGCCTGACTGGCTACATGTTTATCTCCCCAAACCCCAAAGGCTATCAACTACCAGTGAGTCCCTCGGTGAGTCAGTGTGGAGACTATTCCAACATTAACCTAGTATATCCCAACACAAGTTAAACAAATTCAATATAGTATGTTAATAAACAATAAGATATATTTAAATTAAGGAAATACATGGATACATAAAAAATAATGAAATTTCACATATCCAGTGATTTAGATGATACATATATCATGAAATAAACCATAATAGTATATCAAAAAACAATACAATAAAAGTGTCTAAAAAGAACAAAATTACCAAAAAGTACTAGTAGTATTACATTCCTCAACTTGGTCACATGATCTCCTTATCTAAGGAAGCTATAAACATGTATACTAGGGCCCTTACACCTAAAATGAACCATAACAAAATAATTATATTAGGTCCCCATGGATTTCCAAACAAGGTGTGAGATAAAAATCATAGTAGATTTCAACCCAATGATCTATACAGTTTTAAATAGTATTATTTAATATGATGGAAAGTGTATGTAAATAAATAACGAAAGTGTGGCTTCCCCTTAATTATGTCTACAAAAACATTTAACATCAAACATCCAATCGAGTCTTTCTAGGACTATTTTTATCTATCAACAGGAAATCTATGACAAATTAATCAGGAAAACTAGCCTTATTGTTCATCCATCCATACTAATAACCCAAAACCATTTCGTATAGTGTATTGTGTCACAATGAAATGTCTTTGATGGATAAATATGTTAGTAATTTTATGACCCTATAGTATGAATATGTCACAAAATAAATCCATGACCACGCCGTATAATGAAATGTAGGCCATGATGGTTCAGTTACAAGGTGTAGATGACTAAGGAATCCTCATCAACTCCCATGGGAATCCCAATGGAATCTCGATTCAAGAATAGTTTGGAGTCCTAGGATCTTGTACCGACATGACCTATATGATTCCATGAAATCTGGATACACAAGGTAGCAAGGATCAAGGAATACCAATGAATCTATACCCAAGAGGGCTTAATCAACCCATGAAATCCACTATCACGTTCTAGGTCCTTGAATGTCCATTCTTGGATTCTACAAAACCATTAATTCATTCATACAATTTTAATATTTAAAAAACATGTGATTATAGAAACTAACATCAACAATTACATCACGTTAGTATACCAACGAATGCATTCCATTTCACATTTAGCTTTTCACATGGGTATACCCACCCATTTATAACCGCTTTCATAATAAAACATTAATGAATTTTAAAAAATACAAATGACTATACCTACTCATATATCCAATTATACATAGAACATTTTCCCAATATATGCATGGAATGACATGATAACACAAGTCATGGAAACATTACAGCTCTTAAGTAATCTATTAAATCTTATTTATGTATAACCTGGCGTTATCTAACTAGTCAAGAATAAAAACACACCCATTGGGTGGTTTAAAAAGGCCTAACTATGTCATTTGAAAAAGATTTGAAACATGGGTGGCCTTGATTTGTGTCATGGGTGCCAACATACAATAATGGACCCTAGAGGAATCCTCAATATGTCTGGTTACATTAACAATATGTAAACTACTCCAAAATAGGGCCACACCAGAATGTCTGAGGGGTGGTATAATGTTTGATAGGTCTAAAAATAACCAAAAGAAGAATGAAATGTATAGACCACCTACATTATATTCGTAGTATATTTCCCATCTAGTATCAAGAACTGATTCACTATATTTTATGAGAATTATTAAGAGAAGATAATGAATAAGAAGTTAGGGCATTTGAGCTTATACCGAAGTAACACATATAATTTTTTTGAATAATTATGATCAGTTAAAAACATATCGAGTACATACTGATACAGTTCTAACGTGACCTAAAATGGATGATTCAGAGTCCAGACAAGTTCAGGATTAGAAAAACTAATATAGAGTTGTTATAAGAATTAAAAAGAGAAGAAATTATATTATGTGTGTAAAAATATAGGCTACAACCTATATTTTAAAAACATTTTGGCCAAATGCATGACATGTAATTTCGTTACAAGACATGTGATGCATGAATTTACCATCCAAGGTAAAATCCCACACACATAATGAACAATTTTAGACAGAACATTACTCATTTTGAAATTGGATTACACAACACGTATCCCCCATTCTTGTTTGTAATCAGCCACTAACTAACCTACCTATTTACAATTTCTTCATTACCTTTTAAAACAAACATTCCCATTAATAACCATTGTTTATAATCCAAAAATTAAAGTTTAAATGAAATTTGACTAGAAAAAGAAATATCCACACCTCAATTAAAATTTGAGATCTTAGAGGTAAATAATAAGTTGTCTTAGATATAAAATAATGTGTCACAAATGAATGGGAAAATATTTTAATTCTATAAAATAATGCAATAATATAATGAGTTTTTTAGTGAAAATGAAAAGTACGATGAATGCAAATTAATTTCATCATTGAGATCCATATATAGTCTTTTGAATTAAATATTTGGAACCATGGAATTATCCTAGTCGGTTCCCACAATAAAAAGATTACTCATTGACCACTTCCAGGCCTATGTGGAAATAAAATGGAACATGTATCCGTGTATTAGGATTAAGGAATTATTTTTTAGAATTATGTATTACCAATGATAAATTGGTTATAAGAATCATGAAACACCTAATTTTTATTTTATATCTTAGAAGCCTATATTTTTTCATTAACATTATATTTATGGATACCATGATGGGCTATGAGTTTAAGGTTCATCATTAATAGAACTCTTAAAATCCCATTTTTAGGTTTTATTTGAATGATGTTTATAATGATTACAGATATATTGGGTATAATTTAGGGAAATATAACCCATTGGTGTTGTATATGTTATAGTGAAAAATTTATATGAGGAGTAATTTCATTATATTTTGTAGACATAATATTAATGGTTTCCATGGCCTTTAGAATTGATATGATCATAAATAAAATTTTAATAATAGTCAAATAAGATTATATGAAAGTGTCAAAAAATAATTTGTATTGAAAAAATTTGTAAAAATGTTATATAATTTTTAATTTTGTTATTATGACTCCGATAATATATTTTGGGAATTTAAAAATAATTATATTAAAAAAAATTTATAACATTTAATGCCTCAAGATTTGTGACTACCCATCACATTTGGTAAGGCCATGGGTCCTGCACAAATAAATGAAAAAGGATAATTGTTTCAGAACCCTCACTAGACTCTGTGATGTTATGGTTAATATGCTATCATGTTTATTTAATTATTGGATGGATAAATATTAATATTGATACAATGGTGTTACTATTGTGGATTAGACACTAATGTAATAGATAACTTGTGAAAACTATTTTTTAAAATAGCTAGAGGTAGATATTAAAACATTACACTATTTTATGTATCTTAAAATATATTATATGTGAGTATTAGTACATATGGAATAAGAAATTAAAATTTTTATTTTAATTTATTAATGTAAGTGATCGATTAGAATTTGATCAGGATATTTCCAAAGGATGAAATTGATCCTATATAATATAAATTTATCAAGTATATATCTTTCACTACATTATTAATTATAATGTAACACATAAATAGTATGAAATGGATCTTAAATGAATTATTATATATTAAATTCATATCTGAAGAATAAAATTGTCATTAAATCATCACTTTTTTTTGACATCGTTAACTTTAAATTAATCAATCTCATTCTTTTGTTGATGACCATTATAACTCTTTATCATTATTTATACTTTGGTCTATGACCCTATCATCACCTACAACCAATTATATCCTAATTAGATTCTACTTATTTATTATTCCATATGAACCTTTTAATTTTGTTTCTCCATTATTAAGAGGATAACCAATTAATCATTTACGATGTCAGGTTTTCATCAATGGTATTTCCAACTGCCTAATAATTGATCAACGATATCAAGTTCATATTGTGAGGATATATATTTTCAAAGGTTGTGAGTATTTTAAAACTCAATATTATAAAATGATAACATTGTTTTTGATAGAAAATGTGAGATAGAACAATGATATTAAACTATCCAAGAATTATATTTAAATAAATTTAATCTCTTTGATAGATTGACGAACACACAACCCCAAGTTGAAATGAACTATAATATATAATTTCATAATAATCTAACTAATAAATTATAGTGTATGAATATTAATAAAAAATTTATTACAAATATATTTATATATTTATTATAAATGAAAAATAAACAATAATATGAAAATAAATTTTTTTATGAAAAAAAACATTTTTTTTCAAATGAGCAATTTTTTCCCGTTTTGTGAACAGAATTAAATAATAATGTTTTAAAAATTATGAAAATCTATTTTATAAAATGAACTTCATTTTAAAAATCTTAACATTAAAATTATATTTTTTTTGATATTTTTGTTTTTTATGAAATTTTTCTTTTTTTGATGAATAGTTGAAAATATATAATTATCTTTGAAACCAACCATTTAATTTTTATTATTTATATTTCAAAATTACATAATAAATTGGTCACACAGACAACTTAATTCAATTAATTATCTATTAATGAAATTTATCTCATTAGAGAATTTTTTTAATATATATATATACATATAAATATTATATACATTTCAATATTCTATCTAGAAAACCCCTCTTTATTGTTGTTTCAGTATCATTAATTTTAGATTAAAACATGCAAATTAAATGTAATTATCTTCAAAAAAAATTAATTCCATATATTATGGAAGTGTATTTTATATTATCTAATATGGTAATGTAATTTTTTTCCAAAATGAATAGTGAAACCAATTAAAATTATTTTCAGTAGTTATGGTAAATATGCATTTACCACGGGGTCAAACTAAAAATATATGGGTAAAAATGAACAAAAAACAAGCCTAAAATATATTTTATATAGATATTAAAAGAATATAATGTGTAAGGGTCATGGGTAATCCATTGTTTAATATATTTTAAAGTAAGAAATGTTTAAAAAAATTATTTTCATAAATTAAAAATGTTCCCCTCACATCACCTATAAAGGCCACCCTATATTCCCTCATCATCAAATACTAATTTTTTTTCTTCAATTTACTACCAAAATAACATTATAAATTATCTAACATTATCCTATAATATTAAATTTAAATTTAAATTCAACTAGGAAGGGATTTAGATCCTTGTAAATGAAGTAAACTAAAGAATATTTATCAATCATCGATGATTATTTTTTATTCCTTCATCCAAATAAATTATTTATTTTTAAAACATGAGGATTTAAAAATCATAGTATATTATCTATTTATATCTGTTTTTGTATAGTTTTCAGTAAAAAAACCATCCATACATTGATAAAATGTGTTACAGAATCAACATTCTTCTTTTTATCAGACTAATTCCACACAAAACTGATTCATTCATTTTTCCAATACCACTTCTTATAGTTGGGCATAATGATGGATTTAATGAATTTTAATAATATATATAAAATAATTAAATACATTTATTCATTATATTATATATATCTTTTTGAGTTTTCATTCCACATGGGATACAATAATGGTTCTCCTATGTACGATGGACAACACCCTTGCGAAGAGATGTAAATCATCCCTCAATAAGGACAAAGAAGGTTATATGGATGAAGTTAATAATTTTTTATTTTATGAAAGAAAAATTAAATATATTAATGAAATTTTTATCATTATGAAAGGATAATATATATCATTTTATTTTGTTGATTTTCAGTCACTTAATGTCTATAAAATCGTTTTTATTTTATTGAATTACAACCATTAAGAAGATATGTGACTCTCCTTTAAAAACCACACCACAAGAATGACATATAAAAGTATATTTAATGAAATAATATTTTATTTATGATATTATAACACATATTTAAATATAAAAAATATTTTACTTTCCATAATTAAATTTGAAAAATGGAGATGTTTCCCAAGCATACTGATGACCTACAGTGTCCATGATTGTAACGTAACTCATTTATCAAATAAATCAATAACGATTGGTTTTAAAATAATTATTTATATATATATATATATTATGATTATTTCATTATTATTATTCTTTATGTGATATATCTATATAATATGTGAAATATCCAAATAATTTATGAAAAATCATTAATGAGAAAAAAGGGAATTAACCACAGAAACAATGAAAATAATGACGGATTGTTAACAATTAGGTGTTATGATGTTATAAAAGGATAATAAATTACATTTAAAATATTGATATAGTTATATTATAAATTAATATATTGTTAAAAACTAATCTAAATGGGGTTAAATCACAATCAACTAAAAAAATCATGTGGTAAGGGATATCATCAAAATTTAACCTATTTGAGGCGTGTTGTAATTATAGACACATCAATTATTTTATATAGTGTATATAATTCCCTTTTACAAGTAATATTATTATAAATAATTAATTAATTATATTGTTATTTTAAATTTTAATAATTTCTTCCATGTGCATTTTAGTTAATAGTTACCAAGTGAAAATAATTTTATAAATTTATTTCCTATCGTTAGGTTATATTATATATTCTTCATATTTGGAATTGAAAATTCTGTGTAAAATGAATTATGGTCATATTAATTTTTTGTTTCAACTTTTTTATAGGTATATAAATTTGATATATATAATCAGTTGATATATTAACTACCACTTCAATGTTATGATTATTTTAATGTTTAATTTTAAAATCTCATTCTAAATAATATTTTTTATTATTGAATTTCAAATTTAGGTAATTATTTTACCATTTCATAATAAACCCATTTAATTTTATTATCATCTTGTTATTTATTATATATTAATATAATAATTAATTTCCCACAATATGGTACATTAAATGAATAAAAAATTATTTTTATAAAAATCCCACTTCATTTCTCCCTTCGTTCAAAAATATATTCTCTTCTTAATTTTTTTTATATTTATTTGAAATATGTTATTTAATTTAGAACGTTAATTTTGAAATATTTTTTTACAAATTGTTTATTTTTGATAATTTATTTGAAAGGAATATTCATTTCATCTTCAGAATACGTAATGTTTATCATTTACCAAAAATATCAAAGGAATATTTATTTTAATGTATTCTCCTTGTAAGGTGTTTCCTTTCATCTTGGACAGTAAATATTTTAAATCATTCTTTATACGATTGAAAGGGTTTCTAATAGAAAATTATTTTTTCTAACTTCTAGTTTTAAATGTTTATTTTAAAATTGAAAATTATATTTTCGGGAATATTTTTTAATAACATTATTATGGTATTCATATTCATCAATGATTAAAAAAACATATATTTATTACACTCTACTATGGATATGTTGTATTAATGAACTCCTTTTTAACAATATTAATGGGTTGTTATCATGTTATCCAAGTAACGTATTGAAATTAACATCCCTGACTCATTATGGTAGTAATTAGCATTCCTTTGATTTATTCACTTTAATATGGAAATAAAATTTCACATAAATATCAATATTATTTTAATGAATATTATTCTTTCTTAAAATATATATATAATATTTATATACAATGTTCTATATATAATATTATTTATTTATTTAGATAAATATTAATTAATGCATATTGTTTACTCGATACATATATTTAATGATAAGGTATGTTGTTGATGAATTAAATAGACAATTTGATTTATATGGAATTACATGGACAAGCTGATAAAGGTGGGCCCAATTTTAGACATCTTGTTGATGAAATGGTAGTCTCATGAGTTAAGTCAATTGGATAGCCTTATATTGATGGGTTTCTTATGTTTATCTACTTAGTATTTTTTAATTGTCTTGACAAATGATCATCATGGTAGAGGTATCACGATGACTATGATCATGATTTTTAATAAATAATTATTTACATCATTGAAAATTGAGTAATTTTTATCCGTGATATTTGAAAAATTATATTATAGTTTGATGAATTTAAATCTCAATTTACTAATTAAATGACTTTTGTTTCCTATTAATTACCTTTTTATAGTGATTATTCTTTATCCAAAAATTCAAGTCATGTTATTGAAAAAATGGATATTTTTACTATATATTTACAATTCCTTTAAATATGAGTTATCTTATCTGAATATTAATTTTTGTTGAATTCCAATTTTTTCATTTATTGAACAATCTATGTTGAATATTATTATGGACTCATGATTGATTTCACTATACAGATCCATTTATGATAGTTCTATCTCTCCTTAATTTTTTTAGATTTTTTTAGGTTTCCACAATTTTTGTTATGATTTATATTATTGAAAAAGAAAGTATGAATAATGTTATTCATTGAGAAAAATATTTTAGGGGTTTCGAATGATATAAGGGGAAGATGTATGTATATATTATTTAATACTACGAAACTTTTCAGTTATTTGGTACATATTTCCTTATCTCTTAATAAATTGTATTTTTGAGCAATGGCTTAGGAAAATTTGGGTTGGGGTCCCTGCAAATCCTTTTTAATATTATTTAATTAGTAGTAAAAATAAAAAAATGATGTAATTCAATATTTATTATAAATCACGATCTTAAATTTATTTTATAGAGAAAATAATTTAGGAGTGAAAACAAATAGATGTTTTCAATTAAATAAATATATAATCATAAATTATTTACCATCTAAAAGAAGAAAAAAGGGAGTCACATGATAGAAAAAAATATTTACCTATCAAGTAATATAACTAAATTTCACGAAAGATAAATTTTATAAATTTTAATGTTTTTGGATGTGTAATATATTTATGTATAATTAAAAAAATTAAAAATCCATACCAACATATAAAAACATTCATTTTCCCCAATATTGAATCAAAATTTGAAGGAAGAAGGATTAATAGGTCCACCTAAAATTCTGATTTGGCAATTTGTAATAAAAAATCACTAATCTGGGTCACCATAAAATTATAAAAGTACATTTTATAATAAAATCATATAATTAGTGAATCAAAACATGAAAAACACTTATATTGGTTAATATATAAATATTTTCAATGAAGTAAAAAATTTTCATAAAAAATGCCTGATGATATTGAGTTAAGACATTTCTTTTCAAAATAACACAGTAACAAGAATATAATTTTACAACTATAAAAAATAAATATTTGTAAATCTAAATCAATGAAAAGATAACATGGTAAAAATATTTCATCACACTATATAAATCATTTCAACACCATTTAATGACTATTTAATTTCTTAAAATAGAACATTCCAATTTCTAAAACATACGAGTTAATATGATTAATTTAAAATAATTACTCCTCTGATGATTGAAATCATTACTTTAGAGTTTATCAAAATTTATACTCCCAATTTATATTTAGGATAGGTACAAGTTTACTACCATCTATTATTTAACCATTTTAAATAGATAAATATTACAAATAAATAAGTCAATTTTAGAAAAAAATCTCCCAGATATTCCAGGATATATCCCTAACTGGTCCAAAAAATTAATAAGAAAAACTTGTCCCAATGATTAGTGATGTAGGGATAACCCCTCACCTATGTAATTCAATTACTAACTATACATACAATTAAGTGTATATTGTGATAAACATTCAACAATGAAAAGAGAATGCGAAAAATTGTTATAGTTCATTAGAATGTGAATATGTTGTCTAAGGTCAACTGGACATCAGTATGTATGTGACTATAATATAAAATTTTAATGTCATAAGGTCTATAATTACCCATAATATTTCTATATCAACCAAAAGGGAATCCAATTTATTTTCCCATGAATATTTTTTTGAACGTAAGTATGATTATGAGGAATGAATTTATACTCATTACATTTTATATAAAATTTAAGAAGCATATCACAGTAAGTCAATATGAACAACTTAACATGTATAAGAATTAGAAAATTCTTGCATCAAATTGAATTGAAAAAAACAACTATATGATAAGTTAAATGATTAATTATTGAAAACAAATAAAATTATTGACCAACCATGTGGTAATATAAACAACTATGGCATAAATATCAACCATTATGAAAAAAATAAGATAAATGTTTTTATGTGAAAAAAATAGACTGGTGGATTGTGGTTATGTCAAAAAATTCAATAGTATTATATTAATATTTTAGACTAAGTGGAATATCTCATTGCATGATTTGAGATAGTATAAAATCCCTTTGTTTTCCACTAAATGTAGTGTTTTATCTTATGAACATAAACCAGAAATAACTTATTATCTGATACAAATATTCCCATAATACTATTAACTATAACTCTAAAAATGTTGAAATGTATAGACTTTCTTATTTTTCCTTTTTCGAAAAAAATATTTAAAATTAGGTAAAAAATGAAAAACCATTTTTACAACCTTAATGATCATGATATAAATGTTAATGACTTGATGGAATTGTGTTTATTGATTAAAAATATAGGATTTTCTATATGCCTCTCCTTTAATCAAATATTTTAAAATAAAAAAATAGGGATCATTTTCTAATACATCTATTCAAAATTTTATGGTTTTAACAGCCTATGTGGATTTTTATGCACCCCCATTATTAGAAGACCTTTTTTCGAAAAGAGAAGCCTATATGTAAATATCGATATAATTTTCCTATAGGTAGTGATATTAGTCCACAAAACCTCATACATTTGAATTGATATATTTATCATAAATATAGATTTGGATATATAAAAAATAAATATTTTCTCTAGTTATGTTTTCAGAACATTATTTTTCTATTATAGTTATAAATATAAATTTTTAAAATTAGTGGCATTATCCTAAACAAATTCTATGAGAATTGCAAATCAAGAAAACCTGACTTTTATGGAATTTAATAACCCTATTATAATTGATTTTGAGATTATCCAGAGCCTCAAAATACATATATTTATTATTTAGTAATTACTTAAGTACTCATTCTCGTTAATGTGTAAAAATTTACTTATAAACACTATCCCCAATAATAAAAAAGTACCCACTCTAAAATCCAATTTTGTTGAAACAGTTGATTCCCACTAAAGACTTCAAAACACTATCACTATTATAACCCTTTGATAACACATCGAGTAACACTTAACATGTTAGGACAAATAAAAACACAATGCAATATATATTATGTTTTCCTCTCACTCCCATGGTGTCCGCCCATGGTAATGAGTGATCAATTTTATGAAGGCGTAGAGTTATCCTCCTCAAACACCCATATGAGAAGGATAAAATTAATAATCCATCTAAAAAGTAAGGGCTCATCTGAAAATAGTATATCAAATAAAAAATAAACTGATTACTTTGTTTTTCCCAAATATCCATGGGAATGAGTCCATCAACAAAGAAATTTTCAAAACATTCATTCTAAGTAGATTATGATACTAAATTAGAAAACTCATTCTCTCTAAAAATTAAGAATTTTCCACTCTTAATTCCTTAATTTGGTTTCTAGGTAACATAGATACATGGTCAATAACCATACATTTTCTCTCTTTTTATCCTTGTATTTTCTATTAAATTCATTTAACATAACTTTCCATCTCTTATGTCTCATATTAGATAATTTATTTCTTGTAGATACATGATAACTTTGTGTTCAATGAATATTATGACATTGAACACAATGAAATTCTAATTTTGAATCTCAAAGTCAAACATAAATGGACAAAACACCATTTTGTATAGTGGTTTATTTTTTTTTGGAAAACAATAAATAGTTTAATAAAACAAAAAATCACCTATATCCTTATATCGATCCTTTTCCGTTAAACTGCCCCTAATAACAAATTATTTGTATCACAAGTGAAAAAAATCATAATTTCCAGTCATAGGTATTAATAATTAGTGATGAATTTATCATTTACATAATAAATATTAAATAAATATAAACACTTATAATTAATCACGAAGTGTGTATCATTTACAAAATATTGGTTTAAGGGTATTCATATTTCAAAAGAATCATTAATTTTAATCAATTTTGAATCAATTTTTTTAAAATTTTTACTCCACTTCTATTATCAGGTGGGGTATAGTTTTTAAAGACTGTAATCATAAAATTTAATTCCCTAATCCTGATACTAGAGAAAAATATTCTAAAAAACCTTTACAACCAATCAAATATGGATTTCCCCAATTTCAAACAAGGGTTTTATATTCATATATATATAATAAACTTCCACATTGTGCATATTACATTCAAAATTGAATTCCTGTATTTAAAAATCATGAATGAATCTATGAATTCGACATTATATAATATCTAAGAAAATTACTATTCTAATCAATTTGAATGGTTTCCAAGAACAAGACATGTTAATGTGAATATTATGGAATTAAAATTATGCAAATAATTAGGATAAGGTGTCCTTTTCATTGATTTTACTGAATATTAAAACCTAATAATAACAATAATATCCTTTATGAAATTAGAAAAGTCATTTTCTAGTCCACCTCTAATGAATTTAGTAAAAAATTATCATGTAAAAAAATATATAATAGATAAAAAATTTATTTTTATTTAATTAATGATCACTCTCCCGTTATTCAGTATCCTAGTTTAGATTTTTTTAATCTATTCAGTGTAAAAAAATCACTATAAACTTTATATGGACCACATTGATTAGGATAAACCCTTAGATATCTAAAATATGAAATATTATTTCAATATAAAGGATTTGTATTACACCATATATAGAAATTTCATTCATTTATGGTTTAGTATTATGAAACACTTAATTCTATGTAGTTGACTAATATTAATTAGAATTCTAGATATATAGTATGGATGAAATATTCTAATAATATATTCTATGGTCAAACAAATTATAGATATAAAGATCCCCAAAATATTATTCGTATAACAGTCTTGAATCCCATCTACCATGGATGATATGAATATTAGTAGTTAAGAGTTCTCAAACTGAAATGTGTATTTAATGGGAATTGGAAGTTTTTTAGGTTCCTATATGGGTTATGTTTTTACCAAATGGAAAAAGCATGGGACTAGGAGATCCAATGTCCTTACAGAGTCTCTAAAATAAAGAAATATAAAAATACACATATTAATCACTTCTTTTACAATGTGACAACTCCTCATATACTAAAATATATATTTTAATGCTCACGGTTTTCATTGGAATATTATATTATTTCCCAAATCCTACCTGTTAAACTCATATAATGGTATTTCTAGTTATTTAGATAAAATTATCAATAAAGTTCATTTTGGGATAATTTTACTAATAATTTCATGTGTTTTCTTAATTGATACTTACACTTCTACATGAAATTGTTATTGAAAATATAGAAAAAAATTTCATGAAAATTTTAAAATTTATGTGGGTTCTCATGTCTTTTTAATATAATTAGATTCCCCCATTTTTCTCCCAATTTAACAACCAAATATCCATGAATATAAATATGGTCGCTCTTCCAGTGGTAATAAATATCTTAACACGGAGTAAAATAATATACTTTTCACATTATATGTCTAATATTTGAAAATCATTAATAAGGTATATATTAGGTCCACTAGGTTAGATACCCTGAGAGTGGGGGTGAATCATGGTATGAAAGATTAAAACAACAGCCCCTATTGATCATGTCTTGGTGTTTAGAAAATCTCTCTTCTCTCTCTTTCCTGCAACAATGTATAAACAGAAACTTAAGCATGCACAGGACACAACAATTTTTACATGGTTCACCTTTACTGGGCTACGTCCAAGGATCATACACTGGCGATGTGCCGATGTACCAAATCCACTAAAACCGCACTGCTATTTACAAAGTTCGGGATAAATCATTTCTATTCCCAGGCTCACAGCCTTTATAAAGTTTAGGGTCA
Organism: Viscum album; assembly: GCA_963277665.1. NCBI lineage: Eukaryota > Viridiplantae > Streptophyta > Magnoliopsida > Santalales > Viscaceae > Viscum > Viscum album. The sequence goes on along the minus strand of OY728119.1, from coordinate 1,001,425,317 downwards.
GCTCACTGCTTTCCCAAGGGTCACTCCATGTCTCTCTCTCTCTCTCTGGACCACTGCCGGTGGAGAGGATCACCTTCTTCCTCTTCCTTTGCTCACTGCTCTAGAAAGGAAACACTCATATTTGATAGACCTATAGGTCTCTTCATTATCACAAATGAATACATCCTCTGTTTTATGTGGATGCTCTGTTGAATTCCAACTTTTACAAATAGATGAATCACACTTTGCACTGAATGTATCGGGAAATCTTCCAGCTTTCAGAGAGCCCTGAATCACTGCTGTGAATAAAACATACCTGGCACCCTTCTCTAAGCTGGCACACAAGTCTCGGTGTGCAAGTCCAAACCGACAAGTATGTCCACCTCAACCACATGCGCTACACAAGCTTATGTAACTCCAAACTTGAGTAACACACACCCTTTTATGCCCAAACCAATTTTGGCATAAAACCAACAACTTTCGTGCTTCTTAAAATCTGGCACACAATTCCACCTCAGCCACTTGCGCGACACTTCCTTCTTCCACTCGAAACTTGGGTGACTCACTTACTTTCTCGATCAAACCACCATGGGAGCACAACTATCACCTGTCACGCAACTTCTACTTGCGCGAACACACACCACTTGAACGACTACCACACCTGCATGATGGGAGCTCTGAATTTTTATAAGTGTTGAACGCATGAAGAATGGGGATGGTCGAACTCTATTTATAGGAATTTGGACACCCTGTGCGACGACATACATGTCTACCCATGGTGTGGAAGTTTCTGCGTGCATGTCTCTTCCGCACAAGTCACTTGCGTGACAAACCCTAAAACATGGGCACCCCTTTTCCCTTTGTACCACCTCCAGATCATCCATTCCTTTGTCTACGTTCTTGAATCAAACATGGATCGTTAACCATAGCCCTTGAACTCGGCTTGGCGCCATGAAATCCCCTTTGTCAACAAATTTTAATGTTATGGTTTGCTTTGTCAACAATCACACCACATATGTCCACTTTGTCAATAAAAAAAATCAACTCAAAAATTCTTCAATTATACCTTGAGAAATTTTTTCCCAACAGTATCACGTTTTTAATCCTACATGAAATTCATCTACTATTACAACATGGTGGCAAATATTCCCATATTCTAGTTGTAAGAAAACAGTGGTGGGATTTGATACAATTATTTTTGTGTTATAGAACAATTAAAATAGGATCAAAATTATACATACATGAAAGGAAAATAAGTAAAACATTAGAATATCTCCTTAGATGCATGGGATGATGAAAAATCATTTTTCCTGAAGTTTAGTGGGGGGTCAAAATCACCATGATAACACTATTATCATTAAATTAATTTAAAGTAGAAAAATCTTCCAAAATTTTGAGGTAAGATTTTATTTTATTTAAGGATATAAAATATTATGTATTTATATGTTTATTTATGTAAAGTATTATTGATATTCCCATTTCAAATAATATCTAAAAAACTGAAAATTTAAGAATCTAGACTATTATTCTAAATTCAATGAGTAATGGGGATGGTTTAAGTTAAATTAATCAGAAAATATAAATTCCATTAATATATACGTCAATTTTTTTGTTCCTATTATGTTAATTATTTTTAAATGTTTTCTGTTTTAATTTAATCTAGAATATTTTTTCAAAACGGTCTTTTGTTGTTACTATATATATTAAAAAATTTAATTTTTTATAAATCAGTATTTTATGTTTCATATAAAATATAAACTTTATTATTACTAGGTATAATATTATATTGATTAATTTTTAAACAACTCTTAATGGTATTACCAACCGGGTTCCACTAGGATTCACATCAATAATGCTATGTAGTTTTCCTTTTTCAGTAATATACAATTATCTGTCCATATTAATTATTTATGTTTTTAAAATTATAATTTCATTTTTAAAGGTAATATATTATTCTTCCATTCCATATTTATCTTATTTTTTTTAATAATTCCATTATACTTATTATTTTTCTTATATGGCCCTCTTAATTCCCTTGGGAATTAAATGACATATCCATTTTCTATTTTTGGAAATTTTTCCATGGCCATTCATTGTAAGATACATCATTTTCCATGTACATCACACATTAATGTATTGATAAACATCATTGAGATAGTGTTTTATTGGTATTGATATTTGTTTTTTATCCTAACTCTAGATGAGTTTCGAACTAGGATTCTAAATGTTTTCATGAAAAATGTAGGAGGATTTGGGATAATTTTCTCTACTGTTAATGATTATGCATTGTTGAAATCTGAGAAATATCATAAGGATTGTGGTTACGTCATAGAGCCTCATAATGTGACATATGGTAATTTTAGGGGGATAATCTAAGCTACATGAATAATTTTAATTTTTTTGTTAGAGAGTAAGCTATAACATTGGTTGGATGGGTGTTTTAGTGTAGGTGTGGAGGATGCAGTTAAAGGTACTTAGGGATAATTATGGTTACCTCTAAATTTCTGGACATCACTACATCTTTAAGATGGGATATAACATAGAAATTCATTTTTGGTTTTTTGTTTCATTAATCATGTTTGATAAGGACGTGTTTCAGTGACCCCTAGGTTTATAGGATTTATATCATGGCTGTCATCATGGATATTTGGGTAGGTTTGACTTGGGAGTATATAGTATGGCCCCACGATCTTTGGATTAGTTCTCTTATGTCATTCATATTTTCATTATGATTCAATAGGTTGCATCATGGAATTCTTTTTTCTATTATCCCATAAATAACCCTATAACCTCCAAACTCACTTTTCACTCATCACTTCCCAATAAACCCTTGATGTCCCAATGTGGTTTTCTAAGGGTAATATTGTCCCATTAAGTTGTATTAAACACTACCCTTATGGGGACCAATCCATCAAGAACCCAATATTCCTATAATTAATTTATAATAATAGAGTTTTAAGGAAATCATTCATATTTAAATTCTCCTACACTTTCATCGGATGCCTAATTAGGATCCCAAGTTGACTAAATTACTTATCATCATCTAGGGGGTGGTATAAGGATCTCTAAAATACAATGGATATCATTAAATTTATATATCCAAATCCAATTTTAGCATATGTTTTTAAAAAAAATCCTATATATCTATTTATATCTAATATATAAATTATATAATTTAAGTTGTACAAGAACACTATGCATGAGACACAATAATATGGAAAAACCTATGATTGATGATAATAATATTTTTTATCTTCTATTTGGATCCCATTTGGATTATCTACATAGAGATAATGCTTACGACCACTGGGAAGGTGATCCTGCCAATGAAATCATATTAAGCCACTAGTTGACAAACTTAACCATGGTGTAAAAAGTTGATTTTTGTTGCATATTAATATATCCTAGAATTATATTTTAATTATGGTGACTGATTTTAATTGTGTCACATGTACTAAAATGGTTTTCCTTTAAAATATTTGTAATTTAAATAAATTACTAAAGGAATATAAATAGATGAAATTCATATGATAAATGGGTCTGAAATTTATTTAAATTTAAATTGATATATAAATTGTTATTGGTTGAATTTATGAATATATATTATTGGGATTTTTGAATATAATTTCTCTCTAGATTTTGGTCTTCAAATGAATTTTTGTGATTTATTCTTGGGGTTTGGATGTTACATGATATTTGTAGATATTACCTTATATGACATTTCTAGTGTTCTCAAAAGAATCCATGTGATGTGGGATGTAATGGTTCGTGGTTATGAATCCACATAATGGTAAGATGCATGGAATACATTTATACCTGAGGGTAGGATACATGGTACTTGATATCACCATTGGGTAAGAAGCATGTGATACAATAATTACTAAGGGTATGTTGCATTGGACTCATACCACACGTGGGACAGTTTCACAATCACTTGATGTGTGAGGGAGATATTCTTATTAACAGGTGTCATGTTACCATTTGTTCATGATATGTTATGTGTTATTCATATTAATAAAGTGAATGTAGAACGACGTTTTGTGATCCATAAAAATGTTGTAGGATCAACCTTGTGATAAAGATATCTAGAATGCTGCCGAATAAGGTTTGGATTAATAGAGATTAAATCTCGAACATGATATTAGAAAATTGATATTCTATCCAATATACATTTATATAATTGATACCCCATTTGTCACCACATTTCTGGAAATATATGAAATCATTCTCAGTTAGTTTATACACAATTGATTATGTGATAATTAGTTATAATCTTACCCAAATCGGGACACCATTTGGTACCCAAACTAAGATTTGGTATGTTGGCATGGAAAAAGTTAAGGGACATTGTTATTGATTGTTTAATTGTCATATGTGATAGTGTTTGGCTATGTGACCATAATGGAGATCAAAAATAGGTCTTGGAGTCCTTTAATATTCCCTTTTGGATAATTTTTTTAAAAGATTCATAATTTCATTTTGAGTCATTCTATCCAAACATCACATTGTTTATTATTTTTTTATTGATAGATCCTATATTTATACGGATGTTATATAATGATTATTTATATTTTTTATACTATTTCTTTCTACACTATTTCTACTATTATTATTATCCACTATTATGTAATCGATTTATTTGTGTATATAGTCTTCTGTATAGATTTCTTACAACCTCACTAATGGAGGGTGCCCTCTCACATATAGGGAGGCATGCTTGAGGTCATGTAGTAAAACTAACTCAGTCAAATTAATGATAAACTCCCAAGGTATAGTTATAAGTTTCATGAGAGGTTAATTTTTTATTTTTACTTTTTATCAATTTGGGGTTGTATAGTAGTATTCTATGATATTATATAGTTTAGTAATAAGCTATTAAATGAGAGTAGTAAATAATTTTCATTGGAAAATCCAAGAGCCCAAAGAGGGTATTACTGATCATATTGTTTCATTTTTATGGTTGATGTTATTTCATATTGGTTGAGTAGGATGATATTTTATGTTATTTCTTATTTATATTATTATTCATGGCCTAGTGTTGATCAACATGTTTACACTTGTATCATGATATGCACATAGAGATATTTTTAACATAAACTATAAATGGTTGGGACAAATCTATTATATGTGACTTATATTCCCATATAAACCATGAAATGGATACACTTTTATATATAATAAAAGGATTTTATTAAAAACTATAATGTTATTTCAATTCACATGTCGAGACATGTACAGTTGAAACATTAATCAGTGGTTCTCAGTTTCATTCAAATATTTAAAATATACATTTTTTTAAACATGTATTATATGGTGTGTGTTGAACCTTTTTAGGGGAATTAAATCATTATCATCCTCATATTGAGCATCAAGATAGTTGAAATTACAACAGTACTAATACATTCAATCTAGATCATACCAAGGATCTGGAAACACAATTGGATGATCAATTTTGTCACAAAATTCCAAGGTTAATGTGATTCATTTAAAGTGAGACAATTTTCACCACACCATTGATGTATGAGTAGACAAGAGTGTTCCAAATATTTTATATGCTTAATTTTACTATTGTGGGATGACCCTAGGTATCATAATTTGATATTAATATAGTTTTTAAAATCATCTTGCATCGGGAGACACTCATAGATAGGGATGTAAATCTTTTTAGCAATATTATTTGATGTATATCATTTCATTAGTTAGGAAATGTAGAGAAATAAAATCGAAAAAATGAGATAAATTATAATTTTTTCATGGTGATGATTCTAAGACCCAGCTGTCAAAAGACATTTACAGATGGAGGTCTCTTGAGATCAGTTAATTTAATCATGGAGGAAACTTAGTGATGGTCTATGATGGATTCTTCATCAATTTTCTCTACAACTTGTTGCAAGTGTGGTTTTCCTGGAAGGTATATTCAGGTTGGGATTCACTATCATTCAAGGTCATAATTGTACATCTTTCACTTTTGAATATTTAAAAACATTATGAAAAAATATCATATCATTTATAAAAATATGAGAGAGGCTCTCAGTGACTTCTAGTATATTGCAGTGATATGAATAGGTTGTTATTCTTCGAGTTTCATGAAATATAAAAATATAAATTACAATTAGCTCAAAAGTTGGGAAAGGAATATGCTTAGTGGGAAGAAATCATGGGATCATTTTCTATTGTAGATATTTCACTGTGGTATAATGGACTATAAAAATCATTAGTGTCCTAGCCCCATATTTGAGTGCAATTCTTATTGAAGGACTAGAAATATATAGTGGTTCATTAGGGGTCATCAATATTAACGATATCATCGGTATTTGTGCACACACTTGAGTCAAATTGGGACTCAAGAACTCCTCATTAGATTGGTAGTTAGACTTACACTATAAATTCATCTTGAGATAGTGGATGTTCTACTCCAGGGTAGGTGTGGAAGAATTTGATAACAGGATTAGAAAATTTGATTCAGACTACGGATCATAACATAAAGGTGAACCATAAGCTTGTTAGGAAGTATAATCCATGTGGATTTTAATATTTACTTTCTAATTTTAGAGATATGATTCTTGTTTCCACTTCCCATGATATCATTTTTTTGTAATATAGGAGCATTATTTTCCTCTTTATCGAATCCTTTCATTTATAGCGTGGACTTTTTTTAAGACATATTTGATAGTGTTAACTCTATTTACAAATTATTTTATGTCCACAACGTGGATATCAAGATTTAGAGATAAGTTTATATTGAAATTGGTGTGTTGCATATCCTCTGATATGTGATTATTCTGAAAATGGTAGTATTTTATTTGATTCATATTTTTAAAGGGATATTTATTTTACATGATCAATTTAATTGTTATTAGAGGTGGGTAAAAATTTCATTTATATTGGGTTAAAGATATTTTTAAAAGGGATAGTTTGATATTTTGTCTTGATGTGTAGGACCAATTCTGTTCATAAAGGATTGGGCCATGTCTCATTTACAATGACTTGTTCTAAATGATGGTAAAATATAGTATGATTCTTTTCCTCGAATAATAAATCATTTAAATATGTTTTTCTAATACAGTTATCCAACATATCATCTAGGAGGTATATTGTGTTCAGGAGTGAGGTAGTTATTAGGAATGATCACGTCTCTCTCCCGCATCTCAATATCTGACCATCATCGCTTCCTAAGTTGAAAAATTTTTGGATAAATTTAGAGAAAAAAGTATTTATATGGAATATTAAATTTCTACAGTGGTTTTAGACATTTTTCATTAACAATGCTTATGGGACAATGGTCTTTTGTGTAATTTATCTAAGAAATAAGCAAATGGACATCAAGAACTGGAATCACCATCCATAAATAACAAAATCCTTGATCATTTGAGAAGTTACACGATCTTATCAAAGTGAAATATGATATTAGGGTACCTTTATTTACGGTTTACATCTTCAAACATACCCTAAATATATATTAGTAGATAGTATGTCTTGTGTGAGATAATGGTGATATTGCTTGGTCTGAATAATGCACCTATAGAACTAATGGACTTAATGAATTTGTATTTTCATCCATTTAGTGATTAGTTTGTGACAGTTTTTGTTGAAAACTTCTTGGTTTAATCCCAATTATTAGTATATCATTCCCTACATCATAACAAAATCTTGATTAAATTTTGAGAATATAGAATTAGGCATAAATATGTAAATTAAGTCTTTATATTGATAGAACAAACTTAATGGGACATGTTATCTTAGTGTATGATGTTTGGATAGAGAAATAGATGGCTTCAACATTATTATTTATGGAATGGCACAATAATATCTTTGAGATTATGATATTTTGGGACATATAGGGATCTAATCGATATTTCATCCTAGTAGTATCTCATTTGGAAGTAGTGATGACTAGGTTAACAAAAAAGGGGGTGAAGTGTTCATGGATATATTCTAATTAAATTGATTCATTGGAGTTTAATTATATAATGACCTCAACACTAATCCTCACAATGGATATACTGAGAAACTTATATACCATGTACTATGATGCATCTAATGTTATACTCTGAGATGATCAAATGATTGGAGATTGATTGGTTTTAAAAGGCTACAGAAAACATAGATATCATGAGATGAATTATCACAGACATTATCCAGATTCATTTGTAGTGGTTCCATCCCTATGATACATGCGACAATATTTTTTGGGAGAGTGGGTTTTCTGATAAACTTTCATAAAGATCCTAGAGAAAATATTATCCCTATGAGAAAATATTCATTAGAGGAGGGGGAGATTCTATTATCTAATATATTTATAAATAAATTTGTATTGTACAATAGTAAAAGTAAATTTCGTTTTTGATTCATTTAGCTGAAATATATAAGAAAAGGAAACAAGGGAGTCATATAATGTGTTTCGGATGGTGTTGATCTTTATATACATGCATCGAGATATTCATAATCCCTAGAGATGAGTGGATATGACAATAAAATATATTATACTTATTCTTTTGGACCTCATCAATATATGGATTTTTTCAGATATGGAGGGACTACCTCAATAGGGATTCTAATATAGTGGGAGACACTATTTTAATGATCTCATGGAAATGATGAATTTCTAAATTTCTTGGGCCGTAAATGGGTTATACAAGGTTTCAAATGAAGAAGGTAATGTAATTTCATGTTTCTAAATTGGTGATACATTTTAGTTTGAAAATTATACATCATAATCTTTGTAGACAATACTATAATACATTAATGAAGAAATAGATTAGAGGATTCAAGGTGCAATTATTCAACATTTAGTTAGTCTAGTTCAAGTAATAGAGGACAACTATGTTGTTTATTATGAATCAGGATTCCATTGATTACACATGGTAATTGACCAGAATATGATTTATATTAAAATAATATAGTGAGCTAGAAATATGTAGCATAGTTGTCATGTGGGGTTGATCCCATAGGGATAACTGGTAGTTCAGAAACATACTATTAAGAACCTTTTGGTAGGATTCCTCGTGATATATCATTGGTTTGGGTAATCTAAGAATTACATATCTTGGGAAATAATTTAGACAATAGAAAATGGTTAAGGGTTAATAGCAAGGTTTTAAAAAAACATAAATCTATATGGGAAAAGGGCAATCACATACGCTATGAAGTAGTGAAAAGGTCACCAATTAATCTGGGGACAACCAATTTGATCTACTAAATATATAAATTGTCATTGGTATAGTGATAATTTCAAGCCCATATGCATTAATCATAGATTCTAGATATAAATTATCGAAAGATGTTGGTCATATATTTATCAACTCCAGCTTTGTCATGGTCCATCAATTATTCATCTAATGGTAGGGTATATAAAAAAAATTATATAAAAAAAATTAATATTATTTCAATCTATAGCTCTATAATGTTTGTATTTATAATTTAATTACATTAATACAAAATCATACTATCTAATCCTCACAAAATTAGGATAATCCATGAATGAAAAAATTAAACAAGGCAATGGAAATAAGATACATACGTTACATATTAAATAAATATTTAAAATCAATAAAACCCCTTATTGAGACAGACTAAAATAATGTAAAATTAACATGAATGGAGAAAAAATAAATAATATAGATGAAATCATAGTTGAATTATAATCATAATTGAAATGGGTATATTTAAACAACATCATACATTAAATGGGTCATTAGACTAAAAGTTTTACTAATGAAGGATTAAACTGGTAAAACAATGAAATAGAATGATGTTAGAAAGAATCCAACAATTAAATGAGGAATAATGTAGGACAATAGTTCAGGATTCCAACCCTATATTGCGTTGATGGTCCAGTAATATTTATAATCCATCCCACTTCAAGATGTCTAAATGATTCACATAGGTAAATTCATTAAGTGTATTCTACATCGATACATAAATAAAGTTTAATTGGATTTAAAAAAGTGAAATCATTTATGAGATTTAATCTGAATTGTTCGGATATTATTGTTTTCATGGATTTTATCTTCAGATGAGTTTGCAATTTGAAATATTCACGTTATATACTAAGCTCATGTCATTTATCTCATCTGATTGGAATTTAATGCATAATACACTGAGTTGTAAGGATTCTATTTTTGAACATAGTTAAAATAATGTAAATGGGGTTCATGGGATATTCATTAGGTCACATGTGTCCTTTACTCAAGGAATACATATTTTGTAACTTCCTTTAATATGATTAAATGTACAATTGTGCTATTTTTATATCATTCTTCATTTGTGTCCTGAAACTATAATTATTATGAGAAAAAATCAAATCCAATTTCATTATCAAAAAATGAATGATCAAACCTAAAATAAAAATATCCAAAAGATATAAATAAAATTATTATATCAAATTCCACAATAATTGTAAAATTTCTTGTCCTCAAGAAAAAAAATCTTGATAGGGATTAATGTTTACAAATTTTATAATCATGAAAAATAAATTAAAAGAAGAAATTAAATCAATGTAATAATAGTAAATTAAAATCCACTAGAATAATTCTGGTATAAAAAATTATCCAAACCTCATATTTATGTTCATTTGTTAGACTATTACTCCATTTAATGAAAATTTTGTATATTTTCAACAAAATCTTGAATCATTTTTAAATTTACCTCTTATTGAATATTATATCAACACTCAATGTGAAATATAAATGGATTATTATCATAAACTTAAGACATATTCCTGAATAAATATTGGAGTAGTTCTAATATATCCACTCCTTATTGATAAATAATAGTTTAGTCATGGGGTATTAAGAAAAATGTTTAAAAATTATTATGTATGAGTAAATGAGAGCTGATTTTGAAAATAAATCATTAAAGGAGGTTAATATCTTCATTCAAAATTCATGATAATATTTAATAATGTAATGATGTTAATCCACCTTAATATTTCAATGTTCTCCACAAAATAAAAAGAGGGTCCCTGACTATGTCATTAAATCATAATGAAAGTTCCCTTCCTATTTTGTTTTTCAAAATTCATGTATATGATATATCTCACATCCTCATCCTAACTATATATGATCCATTATAAGATTCATTGGTTTGGTTACATGGATATTTGGCCTTCCTAATACAAAAAACTTGTATTTTTTTCAAAATAACATGAAATTCATAGGGAATGAATAATGTAATCATGAGAAATGTCATATCTCCCTAGTAGGAATTTTACTAAATATATACTCATTATCAACATCCTAAGTATGGTAGAAATGAAAAATCATTAAATTTGTTTGAAAAGAAAATCATGAATAGAACTAATGGTAGGGTATGAAGAAAAAATATGCTTGAAACAGTTCCATCCCAAAAAGTTTATTCATGGATATTATGGAAAAAATAGGGATTTATTTATAACACATTATCAGGATAATAGGATCAACAATGATTCCCTCACCTATTTTAACAGTGTTTTTTCCAATCATAGCTAAAATAAGATTCCAGTGAATGTTTTAATAGGTTTTCATGCCCCATGTATCTCTCATTAAGTGTAGTAATTAAATAATAAAATAGTTTAGATCTAGAATCATCTTGGGAATGGGAATATATAAAATAAATTGAAATAAATCAAGTAATAGTAACAAGTACGTAGTCAAAGAGAAGAAATATTAAGAATCTAGAAATTGATTTTAATTACTATGCTGAATAATCATGCTAAATATCTATGGAATATTAAAAAATTATTTCAATGATGTACAATAAAATAGTATTTTATTAAAATTTTTGTAATTATAATATAAGATAAAGCAAGATTTTAATGACAAATTACTCATTAACAAAGGAAATTAAGAAAAAATAAAAGTGTATATACAATTAACATAAAAAATTTATCCCCACTCAAATAAAATATTAAATGTTACACAATGTTACAGAAAGAGACATGAGAGAATTATTAAAAGTAACATACAAATAATTGAAATGTAGATTTAAGAATTTGAAATAATGAACAAATATTTCTCATTAATGAAATCCATCCCTTAGGTTAAATTTCCAGATAGTGATGGTAAATTATACTACCTTAAAAAATTTAGAATCAATAGTAAATTCACTAAATAAACCATTTGAACATAGTGGTTAATCAATATGTTTGGAGGAAAATATGAAGGTTAAAAAATCAATTATAAAATAAATTATCCCTGAAATATGAAGAAATTGGCTACAATGATTATTTGGATGACTAATAGAATAAAATTGAATGAATATAAATAGGTATCAAAATATCCAAAAAAATATATAAAATATCATGGGTGGCCTCCCATAAAGTGAAAAAATGGGCTCATTATCCTCAATAATGGATAAAAAATCACAAGAACAATAAATATTTGGATCACCATTCATGAAATGGCTCTTGATATATTTTATGTCTCTATCCATTTACATTAAATGGTGGTCCTTTTCATGGTTGAAATTTCATTACCCAAGAGGGGAAAAATTTGAGAACATTAAAGGGACCCAAAAATTGGGATTTCCACTTCCAAGGGAATAATTTGAATCATAAATTTAAATGTTAATATTTACCTCTTGGTATAAAGATTCCCCATATAATGAATTGGTCATTACATTTCATTACTATTAGTCTATAAATATGTTCATTTTTGTATGAATTTTGTTGTATCATATCGATCTGATTAACTTGAAGCATTCTGACATCCCCATTATTTGAGAATCTATGAGTAGTTTATTATTCTTCCATTAAGTTTAAGGGAATAATTTGACAAGAATGTGACATGGTTTATTTTAAACAATATAAAATATAGTATTGTTAATGGATTTGTTATATGCTATGTGATACACATATAATGTATCATCATATTGGAGACTCCATTAATTTTTTCTTGTGGCCACTATATATTTTAAATAATTTATTTAATCTCACTATTAGGAAACTCATCTTTCCATATTTCCTTTTGGTGATAGAGTGTTTATGTGTTATAAAAAATTAAACTATTTTTGAGATATGTATTCCTGATATTGTTTTCAATGTGAGTTACCTTATCAATAATGACAAAATAAAAAAGGAAAAATATCAATAATATTTTTTCCTTATATTTTCATCACCACTATAGTTGGGTCATGGGTGGTGGCCTCAACTTCTACCCACATCGAATCATAATCCATACTTAATAGGTTTTTAATATATTAAAAAAATATTTGTTAAATGACCTATAAAATTTATTACAAAAATGTAAATGATTTTTATTTATAAAAATAAATTCTATGGAAATTCATTTCTATTTTGAGTAGGGCCAATTTGTGGGAACCTATTATATAATTGAACGAAACTCCATGATTACTTATAGAGTGTTGAGAAAAAATGTCTTCTTTGTAAGATTTAGGCCGTAGTGCATTCCAGTAGGTGATGTCCATCAAATAGAGACCAATGACACATCACAAGGACACATTTAACTTCATCTTCTAGGATGAAATATCATATTAATCCATTATCACTTCAATTATACAGTAACGAATAATCCTAGTAATAGTGTAAGTACATACACCAAAATTTATTATTTTTTGGTAGGTGAAGTGGTAGTATTGTGATCCCTTGTAATGATAGTATGAAATATCATAAAACAATATCTGGGAATGAGTATTTATATTTAAAAGGGTTTTGATATGGAATTCATCCTAAATTCTTAGACTAGAATCATATTCAAAGATTGGTAGTTTATGTATAAATACGTTCTCAATGATGAATTTTTTACTACTTTTTATGTGATGAAGATTTCAAATTTTTCAGTAGTAGGATTCACAATATTTATCTCATTTTGGAATCATTTTTAGTCCATACATATTTTAGTATGGTATGATTTTTTATATGACTACATTATAATGAACCATGTATGAGCAAAACTTGTCAACATTACTGATGAATTCAAATAATTATTTATAAGTGGTCTTAAAATTTTATAGAGTATAATTCCATATGTAATTGGTATGATATATTGTTCGGATGACATGACCATCCCACTATCCTAGAACAACAATAAATGGAAAATCATAGACATCACTAATTAATGTAAAACACTTATTCCCGTAAGGTGACATTATGACTGGACGGGCCATGTTTTTATTTGTTTGATTGTTGAATGATTTTTGATACTCTTCAATTAAGTCAATGGGGATGTCCATTAATAATATGTGTGTTAGTCTTGGATATATTTTTTGTAATGTTTTGTAAAAAACTGTGATAAAATAATGCATGACCCTAATAACTCCTTAACAATTTCACTTTCATTGGTTCAAATATGTCTGTAATAAACTCCCATTATGTAAGATCATACTTCATGTCAATTTTTGATATCTTATTTTTATATAAAATTTCCCATTAGAACATAAAATGACACTTATATTTGTTTATAATGAGGCATGTTTATTCACATAGATTAATGATCAAATCATGTTTATTTATGAAATCATCCAACAAACATCAATACACAAAGAAATCAAACAAGAATATATCAAGGAATTCCTCTACTATATCAATACATATATTTTTCACAAACCATTGAAATATATCTTGTGCATTTCACATTCAAACTGAAACAATTCTATAGTCTACGGTCCCAAACATAAATGTGAATTTGGTTTTGGAGTAATATTATTGGTCAATTGTAATTTGGTTGTATCCAGAATATCCATCCAGAATAAAAATTTTATTAATTCTAAAAATGTTTATCCAACATTTCTTCCACAAATGGATGTCTAAAATTATAATTGCCAGTTACCATGTTTTTATTTTGTTAATGAAAACACACATACCACCCAATGATTGTTCATGTTGGGAATAACTATTTTTTTACTATAGTATAGCTTCCTTTCATGGGGATAACATGAAGCATGCTCACGTATTCACTATTAGTTATTTATATTTTCTAAAATTAATATACGTAAGTGATTTATTATTCATAGGGATGCGTTGGTTGGAATCTTATAATAATATTATGTGAAAATTATATTTATCAGATTATAAATAATTTATTGTGCTTAATTGAAGATTCACTTATATCATTAGTGGATTGATGATTTAATGATTAATTGGTTGGAATGCACCACTCATTATTGGACTAGTGTAATTTACATACTAGTGATAACTAAATTAATTTTCATTAGGATAAAGGTAATTTCTATTTTAGTATCTGGTCATATAATCAACTCCCCCTTATATAATAAATATGTATTTTCTCTTTGAAGAATCACCACTTTTCAAGAGGATTTTTACTATGTCAAAAAATTCTTGTTTATTATCTGCTACAAAAATAAAACTTCCATGTTTTATATCAATAATTTCCTTCCTTGTACCTAGAAATGGCCTCCCAAGAATTATGGTGACATCACCTTGTTCTTCCATATATAGTACAAATAGATTAGTAGGAAATATAAAAATACCACATATCTTTAAGAAATACATGAGTTGTTCTTGAGGGTGCATGTCACGACCCATCCTTGGGACCCGTGTCGTGACTACCCCAAGCCCGCCTTCCATAGGCTAGGTGCATGCGACCAGCACCGAAGCCGTAAAACCTGATATAAAGGAAGGCATTTTCTTTATGTAAGAAAAGAATGACCATAGAATAAGAAAGAAAAAGTAAACACTAAGTAAATTGTAAATAAAACGTGCTGAAAGTACTAGGGGCCAGAAATACAAGCCCAAAAGAAAGGTACACATACAACTGAAAGTAAATTACAACTCAGAGGACATCATCTGATAGGTGACAAGACGCTCCTGGATCGTCCTCCGGCTTCCTACCTGAAGGGTAGGTACAGATCTCCTCCTCACCATTCCACATTTGTCCGTCTCCTCCGGGTACCGACTTGTCGTGAAATCCACTTCCGGGCACTGACTCGACGCGAGATCCTCATCCGAGTACCGTCCAGCTCAACAAGACTCACCCACGATTAGTGATGTCCGTCGTATGCAACCAACACAACGTAGTATGGGAAAAGCCCGTGCTTGGGTGAGTATACAATACTCAGTATGGACCCTGAGACCCCCGAAGGTCTCCCTGAATCCAAAAATGATTAACCACAAATAAAAGATACAATCACGAAGTATCGTCCAACTCTACTTAGGTATATACCCATATATATACCTGAGTCATCAAATCCAGTTCAGCTCCAACTCAAGAGATCAAGTATAATCCAGTCCACTCTGGAAAGTAAAAATAAATCCACAGAGAAAGTACGACCCAATCCACATAGGAAATCATAATCCAATCCACATAGGATATCAAGTCAATCACATCGAAGATAATGATTGAAAATCAAGACTCAGGTCAAACAAGTATGCATTTACAAAGAGGGGTAGAGATGATTAGATGTAGCATATGAATCATCTCCTATGCTGAACCCACGTAGGATCCAAGTTTATTAGTCATCTCTTCTAAACCCACGGAGGATCCAAGTATAGTAGTCATCGTCGTTGAACCCACGGAGGATCCCAGCACAGTAGTCGAACCCACAGAGGATCCCAGTACAATAGTCATCCTCGTCAAACCCACAGAGGATCCCAGTATGGTAGTCTTCCTCGTCGAACCCACAGAGGATCCCAGTACGTTAGTCGTCCTCATAGAACCCACAGAGGATCCCAGTATGGTAGTCATCCTCGTCGAACCCATGGAAGATCCTAGTACAATCATCATCGTCATCACAGTCGCAGCCAGCTCTAGGGTTCTCGCACATAGCACGCTCCGGAGGATCCACTCCACGAGCCAGGGGGGGTCGATACATCAACTGTCACATAGACCTGAGTTGATGAATCAAAAAGTTTTGTCTCGGAAAAAGGAAATAAACGCGACAGACGGCGCTTCAATTGGACACCTGGTCGGAGTGTTATTGGCTTTTTCATTCCAGGGGCCGGGTTGGGTTTTAAATCAAAAACAACCCGACCATACTCTAACTACTTCCAAACATTGATTGAAGTAATCCAAAAAGGACTTTCTCACTAAGAGGCAACCAACAAATACAACGGCACGTCAATCGGATGTCTGGAGCTCAAGTTATATGCATTTCCGCTCCGAGGGCCCGGTTGGTTTCGTGTTCGAACCAACCCTAACATACAAAAAGTTCTTTAAAACCTTGAAGGTAATATACCTAAATGACCGTATCGATCCAAGGATCCCAACGTATCTGATGGTGCATCGATCGGAGGTCTGTAGCCCATGTTATCGGCCTTTTAATGAAGCTGTCAGATTTTAGGGGGTTTCGGGCCCGGACCGACCCGGTCCGAGATAAACCTGGGTCGGCCGGAACCGGGATGAACCGACACGGGTCCGGGTACGGCCCCCTAGGGCATGCCCCGGTGCGGGGACCCAGCTCGGTGCTGGTGGCCCGGCCTAGCGCGGGCGGCCCGACCCGCTGAGGTCGGCCCGGCCCAGCGCAGCCGGTCCTGACCGGCACGGGCGCCGCGTGCCGCACGAACACAGAAGGGGGGGGGCACCCCCTTCGAACCAAACGGCGGACCCCACGGGGCCCGTCTTGCGGAACTGACTGGGGGTTGAACCCTCGGTTTTTTCAGATCTGGCCGGCCATAATGGCATGCCAGTTATGCCCCGCGGGACCAGCCGGTCCCACCTCCTGAGCGCCGGCGGTCGGCGGTTGCAGCCACCCTCCACTGCTCTGCCATGGCCAAAGTCCATGGCCTTGGTCCGATAGGTGCCTCGCGATGGCTTTGTGGACTTCCGCCCCGGCCGCGGCCCTCCATGGTTCTCCGACGAGGCCCGACGACATCGCACCCCTCTGCTGTGCCACTCCACCGCGGCCCCGCTCTTGCCGCGGTCTCCTTCGCCGTTGTGAAATTCATCTTTCCCGCGTGGTGCCATTGCACCACACCACCTTCATCCCAAACCGCAACAGTGAACATCAACAAAGGGGGAGGAGGATCGGCCTTGTTCGTGTGGTCTGACCTCCTCCCATTAATTTGATAACATGTGGCCAAATATTTAATGATGAATGCGAAGAATAATCACATCGTAAAAACACACCCCTACCTCCAGAAGTTGACATAAAAATATCGTCATGGGAAAACGGCGTCGCGAGGGTGGTTAGATGACGGCGTTGGGGATCGTCCATGAAGACAATGTCGTCTCACACTGTCTGCAGAGAAGGGAGAGATCGACACGTCGCCTCTCCTTGGTGCTCCGGCATTCTTCACGAGGTATTGATGTTCTTCAAGACCGCAAGAGTTACCTCCTCTATTCCACACAACGAATCAACCCCCAATAAAATAAGACCATGACTTATTTTATTCACACACACACATGCCAACATTATTTTTAAATTCAAAAGATCTCATTCAATTAATTATCTTAATTGAAGATCATTTAAGAATCAAATTAATTGCGAGAGTTGACATGTCATAAGAGGGGAAGAGGGTGTGTTACAAAATTAAATGCTGGAGGGGGTTTAATGGGTTGTTAGGGAAATTGAAGTAGGTTGGGGCTCATGTGGGCCCCACCCCAACTTCCTCACATCTTCCTTTCCATAACAAATAAACCCCCTGTAAATAAATAAAAAAAATTATAAAACAATTTTTATTGTTATTCCTCACATTTTTAACATCTCCTCCCGACCAAACACAACCCAGAAAAATGTGATCTTAAACAATTACCGGTGTTGCGGTTTAATCGGTGCCCTCAGATTTCGATATCGATCACTGGTTCAAAAGTTAGAAAAACCAGCTTGCTCGTTCACGGAAAGTACCTGAGATAATGTTTGGAAATTGATTTTGGGCACACTGGGCATCAGAGTCAGGTGCCGTCAAAAACTGCCAACTCATAAAATCCCAAAGAAATTAAGAAAAACTTTTCATTGAAATTTCTAGGTCTTTCAATACTCCCACCTCAAGGCTTTACTTCCCCGTAAATATATAACACAAACTAGGGAAAAAAAGTTGTACTGAGCACACAACTGAGCCTCCCGCTCCCTTGTGTTCTCCTAGAGGTTCCCGTGCTGCCACCTGATGCACACTAGAGTAATCGACCATCCACATATGACCCTCTCCTGTTGATCCTCGATCTCCACCGGGACCTCCGCAAAAGTAACCCCATCTCCAATGTCCAGCTCCCCATGGTCGATGATATGCATCGGGTCAAGCACGTATCTCCTCAGTTGAGATATGTGGAAGTCGTCGTACACCTGGTGCAACTAAGGTGGATCGGTCAAGCGGTAACCCAACTTTCCTACCCTATTGGGGACATAGAAGGGTTCGATGAAGCGTGGAGATAACTTTACACCTTGGCCAAATCTCCATAATCCACGTCGAGGTGAGACCCATAAGAAAACGTGGCCACCATCCTCGAACTCTAGTGGTCTCCGCCTCATGTCAGCATAAGACTTCTGTCGGCACTGTGATGCCCTCATCCGCTCCTGGATGATCTGAACCTTCTCTGGTCCTACATGTTCTGCAATGATTTCTTCTTTTACGATAAGAGAAATCGAGTCCCATCCCCTGATGAACCATGTTCTTTTCCTAATACAGTCAATCCTGATATTAATGATACTAGTTGATTCCATGGCTGGCGTCATAAGGCCTCAACGCTACTACCAAGAGATCCAACCATTGCTCTCGCCTCCAAGGGTCGATTCACACTGTCGGCAGCAGTGTGTGGTCACTAGGTCTCCTCTAGTAGGAATCTCGAATGTGAGGGTCAAGTTAACTGTTTTAAACTGGAACATCTTAGTATCAACTACATAAAAGGGATAGGTAAAAAAACGTCACAAGGACAAGTGTCTTTTATTACTGCCGCTCAAGGTACAAAGAAACAAAACAACAACAAGGCTAGAAGTAACATGAAGAAAAGTCCCCATGTCTAGAGCTCATCCCGCTCCTGTCCATTTTCTCCCAGAGCTCCATGGTTGTAAGCCTCAGTTGCTTGATGATGATCTCTCCCATGTCCACCCGTTCCCTACGGTCGGGGTGGTCTTCCTTGTGGTAGTGGTCATAGGGCCTCAAAGCATCTCCCACCATCCGCTACTTGGCCATATCCTCTGCCTCGTGCACCTACTCCCAATGGACCACCACGATCGAACCACTGCCTGGGAGGTCCCTCTACCACCTACTGCTCATCTGTTGGGCAGGTCGTGTAGTCTCGAGCCATGTGACCCTGACCGCCGCATGCTTAACACTACCTTCTCCGCGTGTGGCTCGCTCTCCATCGTGTGACACATACAAATGAATATGCATCCTGAGATTTCTCATTTGATGGCAAGGCCCGCTTGGACCTCTGCTTCATCTTTCTACTGCCTGCTGCAGAAGACTCCGCTATGGGTCGTCCTGCAGAGGGTCCCACCGCTGGTAACTACTCTGTGAGAAAAATCTCCACTAGAAGGGCTCTCTCCAACTCCCCTTCCTGTGTAAGAATGTTGAGGGAGATCATTGAAGCCCTAATATCGTGCCTCAGTCCCTGATCGAAGGTCCGAGCCCTGAAGAATGAGTCCCGTACCATATCCGTGGAGTAGCGAGAGAGACTAGTAAACCTCGCCGAGTACTGGGCCACAGTCATGCTGCCCTGCCTCAGTTGTAGTAACTCCTGAATGCGCACCACACAGTGGGTGGATGGGATGAACTCCGAGCGGTATAGGCTCTCAAATTCCGTCCAATGAAGTGATTCCTGGTCGTGCACCTGGAGCATGACGCTCCACCATCTTTCTGCTACCGCGTGTAGGAGTCTCGCTGCAAGGATCACCACGAGGTCAGCAGGCATCCCCACTAACATGAAAACTTGAACAACAGCCTCCAACCAATCCTCGGCTGCCTGAGGGTCCATCTCCCCATGGAACCTGGGTGCTCTCTGACGCTGAAACACGTGCAGTGTACTGAGGTGACGTGCACTCTTAGTAGATGGGGCTGGTGGCATCGGTGGCTCAGGGGTTAGAGGTACCGCCGGTTCCCCCGCTGTAATAGGGCACTGCACTGAGGCCTTGTCGCTTGGTGGGCTATCATATCGCACAATGCTTGGAACCCTAGCTAGCCGAAGTCATGTGGCCATCCTGAAGAGAAATAGGTGTGCAACGGTCAAAATAATATACCTTCTGAGATGACGCAAAGTAATCACAAAGAAAACTTTTGAATCACACATGCAATCAATGTTTTCGTGCACTGAGTCAGAAATCAGAATTCAAGGTCCTGGTGTATCGATACATTGGCTGAAGCACCAACACTAGACTCCCTGGACTGATAACGACACTCAATACCCTTAACACTATTACTTTTCATTGAAGAAAGATCAGAGTCCTGAGTTCTTCGGTAGAACCGAACTCCTCTGATACCAATTTGTCACGACCCGTCCTCGGGACCCATGCCGCGACTACCCCATGCCCGCCTTCCATAGGCTAGGGGCTGGAGAGCAGCACTAAAGGTGTAAAACCCGATATAAGGGAAGGAATTGACTTTATGTGAGAAAATAATCACCATAGAGTAAGAAAGCAGAAGTAAACACTAATTAAACTATAAATCAAACGTGTTGAAACTAAAAGGGGCCAAAATACAAGCCCAAAATAATGGTACAACTACAACTGAATGTAAAGTACAACTCAAAGGACAGCAGCTGAAAGGTGACAAGCCGCTCCAGGATCGCCCTCTGCCTTTCCTGCTTAAAGGGTCGGTACATATCTCCTCCTTAGCACTCCACGTCCGCCTGTCTCCTCTGGTTACCGACTCTTCTTGAAATTCACCTCCGGGCACTGACTCGACGTGAGATCCTCCTCCAGGTACCATCCATCTCTTCAAGCATCAACCATGATCAGTGATGACCATCGTCTGCAACCAACACAACGTAGTGTGGGCGAAGCCCGTGCAGGGGTGTGTATACGATACTCAGTAGGGACCCCAAGACCCTGGGAATTCTCCCAAAATCCACAAAGGATAAATCACAAAGAAAACATATAATCACGAAGTGTCATCCAACTCTACTTAGGTATATGCCCATACAGATACCTAAGTCATCAAATCCAGTTTAGCTCCAACTCATGAGCTCATGTTCCATCCAGTCCACTCTAGAAAGTAAAACCTAATACACACAGAAATGTACAACCCAATCCACACAGGAAAGAATAATCCAATCCACATAGGATATCAAGTCAATCACATCGAAGATAATGATTGAAATTCAATACACATCTCACACAGGTATCCATTTATGAAGAGGGGTGGAGATGAATAGATGTAGACTTTTAATCATCACCTCTGCCGATCCCACATAGGATCCAAGTTTAGTAGCCGTCACTACCGAACCCACGGAGGATCCAAGTATAGTAGTCATCGTCATCGAACCCACAGAGGATCCCAACACGGTAGTCGAACTCATAGAGGATCCAAGTACAATAGTCGTCCTCGTAGAACCCAAGGAGGATCCCAGTACAATAGTCATCCTCGTCAAACCCACAGAGTATCCTAGTACGATAGTCTCCCTCTTCGAACCCACAGAGGATCCCAGTACTGTAGTCATCCTCGTCGAAGCCATGGAGGATCCCAGTACAATCATTGACGTCGTCACAGTCGGAGCCACCTCTAGGGTTCCCGCACACAGCACACTCATTCTGAGAGGATCTTCTCCACGTGCCAGGGGGGTCGATACATCAAATGTCACGTAGACCTGAGTTGATGTATCGAAAAGTTCCGTCTTGAAAAAAGGAACTCACCGCGACAAATGGCGCATCAATCGGATGCCCGGTCTGAGAGTTATTTGTTTTTTATTTCTAGGGGCCCGATTGGTTTTTAAGTCAAAACAAACACAAAAATACTCCAACTATGTCCAAACATCAAGTGGAGTAAGCCAAAAAGGTCTGTCTCACTAAGAGTAAACTAACAAAGTCGATGGTACGTCAATCGGATGTACGGAGCTCATGTTATAAGGGTTTCTGCTCCGAGGGCCCAGTTGGTTTCATGTTCGAACCAACCCGGTCATACACAAAGTTCTCTGAAACCTTGAGAGTAAAATACCAAAATGATTGTCTTGATCAAAGGATCTCAATGAAACTAACGGTGCGTCGATCGAAGGTCTGTAGCACATGTTATGGGCCTTTGAATGAAGTCGTCCGATTTTAGGGGGTTTTGGGCCCAGACCGACCCTGCCCAAGATCCCCTGGGCGGCCCGAACCGGGTCAACCCGACCCGGTTATAGGTCCGGCCCACTAGGGCACAGCCCGGCCAAGGGCGGTCGGTCCGGCCCAGCGCAACCGGTCCTACCTAGCACGGGCACCGTGTTCCGCGCGAACGCGGAAAGGGGCAGAGCTGCCACCCCCTTCGAACTAAAAAGTTGACCCCACGGGGTCTGCCCTGCTGCACTGATTGGGGGTTCAAACCCCCGGTTTTTCTAGATCTGGCTGGTCATAATGGTCGGGCAGTTCTGCCGTGCGTGACCAGCCGGTCCCGCCTCCTGAGCGCTGGCGGCCGGCAGTTCTGGCCGCCCTCCCCTGCTCCGCTGCGGACTTGGTCTAACAGGCACGACGCGATGGCGCCACACCCCTCCGCTGCTTCCCGCCCCGGCAGCAGCCCTCCACTGTGGCCCCGCTCCGGCCGCGGCCTCCTTTGGCCTCAATTGTGCGGCACGACGTCGCCACACTCCTTCTCCATGGTGAAATTCCTCATTCCCGCACGGTTCCGTTGCACCATGCCACCTTCGTCCCCAACTGCGAAGGTGAACATCAAAAATGGGGGACGAGGTTAGGCCATGTTCGTGTGGTCCGACCTCCTCCCGTTAATTTGATAATAGGTGGCCAAATATTTAACGATGGACTCAAAGAATAATCACATCGTAAAAACACACACCTAACTCAAGAATTTGTCGTACAAAGATCATCGTGGGAAAATGGCATTGTGTGGGAGGTTCGATGACGACATTGGTGAGAATCCAAGAAGAGGATTTAGTCTCACACCGGCTATAGAGAAGGGAGAGATCGACACATCTTCTCTCCTTGGTGCTCCGACATTTTTCGTGAGTTCATGACATTCTTCAAGACCACAAGAGTTCTCTCCTCTATTCCACACAAGGAATAAACCCCCAATAAAATAAGACCATGCCTTATTTTCTTCACACACACACATGCCAACATTAGTTTGAAATTCCAAAGATCTCATTCAATTAATTAAATTAATTGAAGATCATTTGACAATCAAATTAATAGCGATAGTTGTCATGTCATAAGAGGGGAAGTGGGTGTGTTAAACAATTAATTTTTAGAGGGGAGTTTAATGGGGTGTTTGGGAAATTGAAGGAGGTGGGGGCTCATGTGGGCCCCACCCCAACATCCTCACATCTTCCTTTCCATAACACTTAAACCACCGGTAATGAAATAAAAATAAAATTGTAAAAAAAAATTTATTTTTATTCCTCACATTTTTAACATCTCCTCTTGAGAAAAGGCAACCCAGAAAAAGGTGCTCTTAAGAAATTAATGGCGCTGTGGTATAATCGATGCCCTTGGATTTTGATTCTGAGCACCGGTTCAAAAGTTAGAAAAACCCTCTCTCTTGTTTACTAAATGTACCTAAGTTAATCTTCAGAAATTGATTCCGGGAACACCGGGCCTTGGAATTAGGTTCCGTCAGATACTATGCACTCGTAAAATCCGAATGAAATTAGGAAAAGAATTTCCTTGATATTTATGGGTCTTTACAGTGCATGACTAAGAGGGAATCCATTGGATGTGTAGATAAAATTTGTTTTAATTCAATGAGACCCATATTTTGGAAGAAAATCATTATCAAGGGATTCAAAAATTAAAAATATAAAAAAAAATTTATGAAGTTTCATGTCCCAATATTGTAGGGAATTGTTAAACATCTATGGTACCACATCTTCATTGGGATATTTCACTAAAATTCTATAGATAATTATTCATATAAGGATATAACTCATAGATAATTCATTTTACTCTTGTTGAATATAAATTTTTCAATGAATTTTGAATAATCATCCATCAAAGAGATGTACTACTACAATGTGGATTTTGAAGTGCAACTATTTAAAAATGTCATGAATGATTTTGTAATAACCCTCTCTTTTTTTCTTGTCTCATCCTCTATAGAAAGGGAATATGGTATTTTAATTTTGATGTTCCGCATATAGATAATCATTTCTGTATTTTCTTTAATTAGAGATTTTTAGTAGGGTATAGTACTTTATTTTCGTTCACGACAACATGGAAGAATTATATCATTGAAATCCTCACCAATAAATGTCACATGGTTTGAATGACCATGATTATTCTAACCCACACCACTGTGTGAATGTTGAAAGTAAAACTTTTTTTATACATGTAAAAACCAAAACCATATCCACATTTCTTTTTTGTGTCTTTATATTAACGAGAAAACTACACATAAATCTGTTTAATAGGGTCATTGAGATTTTTCCATCTTGGTGATAAATGTTTGATAGGGAACCACATTTGGTTTTTATTTCAGCATCAATGGTTGTAATCCCCTTGTATACATTCTAGATGATGGATGTGAGATTGTAATATATATTTTAATGTTGTAGTGGGGATACCTACTACTATCATGGAATATCTAAATGAATTGGATGTAGATTAGAGGGGAGAAATTTTTTATATTTAGGAAAGGGTGGTTGCGGAATTTTTTTTGGTTGAGGAGATGGAATCTTTTATGGATAGCATGGTTGTCCCTAATTAAATATATGGTTCTTGACTAGTCCTAAATTGAATTTATCCCTTCATTACATGTTTTAGCTGCTAAACTATCCTCTGCTGATAGTGATTCCACTATTATGGTTGGGGTTGCTGATACAATTAATTTTATTGATTGTATTTGATGTAATTACAATAATGTATTTGAGGTTCTTTAATCCTTGTTCGAATTTCTTGTTTTGAGTAGTTACTCGTCACATTAAATATGATTTTATTTCCATAAAAGTTACATATGGTGATAGTGGTCTATTAGAAATTTGAACCGACCCAAAATTCTTTGTTATAGCCTCAACATGGGCCCCCGTGTGAGTAGTATCTTCCACTAAAGGGTTTTCGCCCGTGGAGATCCTTGGTCACTCTTGGAAATATTTTCTCTATAGGATATCTATTATAATAGTAAACTACAAAAATCGGAAATCATGATCTTGATACTTCATCAATGGTGATTTCTAAAACTATGTGTAATTCTAGTTGACTTCCCTTGTAAATGGAATGAAATTTTAGCCACACATCATGTCTATGATGTAAAATTTGATGGTATAGGTCCCTAAAATGTTCCTTGGAATTCCATATTTATTCTATGATGTAATAGTTGACATTTAGGATTTGTCTTCATATTACTGATGTTCATATTGGTTGGTAGTATTAAATAAGGAACTTATTTTATAAATCACCCTAAGTCGTGATAGACACAAGCTGTTAAATTATATTCTATCCTTGGATTTTCCACTCATGTTATGGAAATGATACATAGTCTAATGAAATTGTAGGATACTCTTTTGTTTTTAATGAAATCACACAGCTATGGAAAATTTGTGATGTGTTTGTGTAGAGATTTTCTTTCATGTTTACAAAATTTCACCATGTTCTAGATCATATGGATGAGTCTAGAATTTATATCAAAATAATGTACTTGAATAGAAGGATGTACTATGTTGGGAACACCACCAATAATTGATTGAAATACATATTCCAAGATGGTGTGCTTATGTAGCACTATTTTATCTTCTTTATTACTAGGTCGAACATATTGGAGGTTTGGGGATGTGGGATTGATATATTTGGTGTTTATCTATAGTAAAACTTCATTATTCAAAAATGATTATTATACTCTCTTAATCGAAAGTGAGTATTTATTGAGAATCCAGACACTATGATCAAGTCAAACGACCCTCATTCATGAACTAGGCCAAAAAAGAGAGCGGAAAAATATTCAAGTTCATATAATAAAATACATAACAATAATAATAGAATTAAAAGAGTGGGGTACTATAATACTGGGTTCAAATTGATGGTCACAATATCTAGGAATAACTATCCAAAATATGATTCAAAAATCTAACCCAATTTTAAAACATCATTGTTCAAACATGATAATAAATCAAATAAATAATATATTTCCCAATCCACACTCATCAATACAGTCATAAAATTGTTCTAGTGTGTGTTAAAATTCATAAGGATATATATTTTGTAGGAAACCCTATAGATTGAATCTTTTTTATGGATTCCTAATTATATCTCTTTTTTTTGGGTTTTCAAAGAACTATGTTGAATGGGTTTTAATTCAGAGGTGAAAAAAGGGTTAAGGGTCAAATTAATTTTTTATGAAAAATAAAATCCTCAATCTAGATTAGAATCAACATGTGGTAATTGATTCAATGTAGTAAAATGTTCACATGCTGATATTGGTGTAACTAATTTATTCTACCATAGATTCAATAATTATTTTATCCAATGATATTTGAAAAATATGTGATGTATGATTATCTTCATGGAAGAATGAATGAAAAGATATTGGTCCAAGATTTCTCTACTCCAACATGGTTAGAGTCCTTCTATTAAACCATCCATAGTCATAGAAAATAAAAAACAATTAGATAAATAATTTATTTTAATCAAATAATACTCTACAAGGTTAGAATGTTTGTGTTTATATATTTATTAAATTCATGCATAAACCTACTATCGACCCCTTATCTTAAGAAAAGTACATGTTCATGATAGAATCAAAAAATAATCAAATCCAGAAAGTGTCATGAGATAATAAATAAAATGTTCACATCAATAAAATCCCCAATTTAAATCAATTTAAATCATTTCAATAAAGTCTCAAATAAAGAAACAATGAAGAACACATATGTAATCAAAGACACACATTAATCAGATGTGAAATCAAGACATTAGGACATCAAAAAACAATAAACAAGTCATAAATAGAATTTTTGTACAATGTTTTGATTAAAATGTAAAAATAAATCAATAATAACAAGTCATAAGATAAAAATTTAAAAATATAACATGTAATAATGAAAATAGACTTGTTGTCAAACCATAATCCCAGTTTGGGAACACAGAGTATTTAAAAACATGAATATTAAAAAAAATTAAATTATCGTTATCGTAAAATGATTTATGTAGATATTAAATAAATACTTGAAAGGAGTTTTAGTATAATTCATGTCATGTACTCCGGATCGACAAATTTCTATGAATATTTTGTATCTCAAAGATTTCATGGAATGAATATTGGGAGATATTACAATTCAATCATTTCATGTCACATACTAAGCTCATGCGATGTTATCATAATTTTTGAAATTAGAAACTTTTTAGAAGTGTAATCTAGATTCACATCATGTACATTGTTGAAGACAAGTTAATGGGATTATTGTCATGTTTTTTAGTTCCCAAGTAATATGTGCTAAAGGAATACACAATGTTTACATCAGATTCACAATGTGTAATATTCAATTATTTTGTTTGTCCGTATTTCGCACATTGATTCATTAATTCCTAATTCATTCAATAACGAAACAAAAAAATGTATTACTCAAAATTTCCTAATTAATCCATAGAAAATATTTTCAAATGTTATATATGAATTCGCATTATCAATTTTTTCAACCTATAACAATTCACAAATTGTAATGGGATGATTTCAAGAAGTATTTTGTTACAGGATTACATAGCACACCTCACAAGAATGTTAAATTGTGGCTGAATATATACTTAATGACAATGGTATCCCACATCTATCATATCTAGGAGGCTTCCACTATTAATTATTTGGATAGTCTCTACATGTGATATAAATTTCAATTTCATGTTTTTCAAATTAGTATCAGGTTTGATCAAGATTCATGTTATACATATCATTTTGGGATTGGAATATAGAAATTTTTTGGATCAATGGATTATCTAACGATATCCTATCATCCATATAATGACGACTAATATTAGAGGATGATTTCTATTATAGTGTAAATGTTATGAAATTTTATTCTAACCCTAACTAATTATTGGGAAAAACATTTATCACTCATTGGGTTATCTAATAATGACTTCTTCCAATCATATATCATGATATAAATTTATGTGGAGTTTAATGTAAGGTTATAACATTCACCTATATTCTAGATACTTTTATTAATGTAAATCATTTTTGGAACATGTGTCATATATTTGAAATATGATTACATATAATTGATGAAAAAGAAGTCTGTGACCATAATAAGCTATAAAATATTCTATTATTACCATCAGAGATGACCTCTAGAGTTTTATTTAAGTAACAATAATTTCATTTGAGTGGTACCTATGTTATGGAAATGTTGTATCATGATTCAAGGAATTTTAGTATCCTAGTTTTCAAGGTACTTTGAGATTGTTAAAAGGACATCACTAGTGGTGTATTATTTAGCACATCCACAATAATACAGATCCATTAATGATGTGTTTCGAGTGCAAAAATATCAATGGTACCATGTTAGACCTTCTATTATTATTGAAATTGAAAGCATTGAGTTATATATTGCTTCATCCTTAGAGTATCATCGAATTCATATTGTGCATCATATAGACAAGAATCGCTAGGTGATGATCAGACCCCATCTAAAAGTGTTGTTTAATTATTGGAAAATGCAATAGGATACATGTATAAGGGAGTCTGATATGCATATACAGTGGTAGGAAATATTCATTTACACCCTATAATGATAACAATATTTTCTTGGAGATGATCTATTATATATTTGGTAAGTTGAATATCACTTCATTTCCATGTAAATCCACAATCCTATTTGAGCTAATATTTTCTTGTTATGAATATTGGTTGTGGAGCCCTTGTACAACCATATTTTTTACATGAATGTTCTTAGATATTTTAGGGAGAGAAAAGGGGGAGGAATTTTTTTAGTTTCATAGGATTAAATGTTGTAAATGAATATAATACACCTTAAGTTAAGTCACTGTGTCATCGAGATCTAGGATACCGAGTAGGGATATGGGAGGAGGATATTCAGAGTCTAACATACATACAATTGATAGGTAATAGAGGTTAGAAAAAGATTATGTTTGTATGGAACTATTTTTTGTAAGGATTGGTTGCATTGAAGGTCCTTTTGGATGATTTTGGACAGTTTTTCTATTTTTAGAAACCCCTTTGTTGTTGATCATGGCTACGAAAAAAACTAGTGTTTGTGGTTTTGAGTCTTCTGAGATGGTATTTTAGAAAAAATAAAACTGAATTCTTTGGAATATAAGATTTGTGGTTTTCAGGTCAACATAGATCTCTGGGGTATTTTTTCCATGGAGGGTATGCCATGGCATTTTTCCCTACATCGTAGTTCCAATATGCCATCCATTTGTATGGATATGTCTATGTTATTATGTTGTGCTCTTATATTTTTCATTATTTTTATAAATACCCCTATGTATTTATGCTAAAAATTACATAAAGACATCCCCTCAACCACTAAAAACCCAAAGGAGTTTTTCTATTGGTATTAATTGTCTTTTAAATCATAGTCATCCCCAACCTTTTAGTGGTCAATCAAGGGGGCCCTCAACTTCCAATATTATTATTTTGATCATAGATTTTCAAGGTAATATATAATTATTATCTTCAAAATCTCATTAATTTATTTCCTATTATAGATAATCTTTGAATTTATTATATTTCATCATCAAATTTTTGGGAGAAGTAAACTAATTCTACCATTTACATTGTCAAATTGAAAGTGTCAACTCCACTTTTTTAGGCATGTGGTTTGAACATATCCACACTTTTAATATCAATCTATTATAGTGTGTTCAATAATTATTATTTTCCATCACACCTATAATATAACCATATAATTTCATAAAATCTCAATAGTATTAAAATTATATTCTTTTTCTTACCTTTAAATCGATTTAGGTCTGTTGTAATTGAGACTATGCTTTCCCGTAATTATAATTTGGTCCTTCCAATGAAATTATATTAAATAAATAGTTGAAAATTTTGACCTCTTTATTAAAAATTGTATTTATTTACTAGTATTTTATTATATTCTATGATGAATTAATAAATTTCATCATTACTTATAAAAGAAACATATGGAGTAAATTGGATACCACAGAATGTATATGTAATTTTAAAAACAATACAAATTAAAAAATGGATGAAATAAATATCATAAAAGGGATCATAAAAAATTCTAAATGGATTTATAAATGATGATTATATGAAAAATATCAGTACAAAATATGTAGATCCATTAAGAGTCATTATTTCTATTTGTTTCATGAACAAACATTTTATGATTTATCCTTAAGGGATGGATGTTAGAACACATATCAAGAACCATTTAACCCTGACATTCCATGTGTACTCGAAAGAACCCTCATTTATCTTATGTGTAAGGTCAATGATTATGTATCCTATTTAAGGTGTGATCCTTGATATACCTTTCATATTTATGGTATGCGGAAAAAAATTTAATACCACATTAGCATATGATTATATGGATATATTATCCATTGAGATAAAATAAAATCTGAAGCGATCTTTATGAGGATAAGATTCACTGTCATTATATTCATGATGGAAGGATCTGTGTTTCTATGAGGGATGGGACCATATGTTCATGAAATTTAATGTAGGAATAATTATTAGAATAAGAATCTTGAAATAAGTTACATGTTTAATTATAATTTAAGTGGATACACAACGAGATAAAGACATCTAGAATTGTTTTGAAGAAGGATTGGATGACCCTGATGACAACACATAACCCTGAGTCAACAATTTCATATGTTGTGTAGTGTTAATTTTTTTTATTTTTTCTCACATATTATTTGGTCCCCACATTGGTTTTAGAAAATACTCCATAGATAAACTTATTAAGAAGTTCATGTTCCCTTGTTGATGATATTTTATTAAATAGATGTGATATTCACAGGGGTGGGGATAAAAATTGGAATTCAAACTAGGTATTTGATTCATTTATATTTCCTATTGTTGTTATATTTCATTCATAACATTAATTTCATTTTGATTAATTTATGTTAAATATCACATGGTTTATTTGATTATTTTTCTATATGTCCTTTCTTTGTGATATAGTTAACAATTGTATATTTATTTTGGTTCCCTTGATTTACACTACTTTGTTTAATTTAATATTATTTTTACATCATTAATAATCAATAGTGTAGGGTATATTCTCCCAACTATAATCTATACACATGTATTACCAGTTGGACGAATCTATAATATTGGGAGGCATGCATGAGGTTGAATATACACCCCAGATTAGTCACAAGATGGAGCATGAAGGTGTCGCAGAAAAATTTATGTGTAATTACTTAGTATATATGATACATAAAAGAATAAAATATAATAAAAATGCTAAAAAGGTACACCTATGTTTTCATGAGACTACCAGATCAGAACATCATTTTTAATTATTCTTTGACTGATGTGGTGTCTAGGATCAATATCCAATAGGGAGGTTCTTCCTGGTGTGTATGAGTGAGGTTAAAATAGAATTTGAAAAACCCATGTGGGCATGTGGGACTATCATTATGATGATATGATACCCTAGTGTGATGAGATCAAAATAGAGGTATTAATGAAGTCTCATTGGGTAATTTTCATGGATCATTGCCCAATGTCGGTTGGGTTGTGAATGATTATATCCGATAAAATACCCAGTTGTAAGTTCCCTAGAATTAACTGGGATTGATGTTTGGGGTAAAAAATAATAATTTTTTTACATTAGGGTGTGGGAGAATGTTTTACCATGTGATACTAAAATGATTAAATTTTAATACACATTTCAA
Source organism: Viscum album (assembly GCA_963277665.1). Lineage (NCBI taxonomy): Eukaryota > Viridiplantae > Streptophyta > Magnoliopsida > Santalales > Viscaceae > Viscum > Viscum album. Next base: position 1,001,392,545 of record OY728119.1, on the reverse strand, counting down.
CATTTTGTAAGTTTATTCTATCTTTTTGATAGTATACCTAATTAGAACTATGCAGTTAATTGTTCTTTTCCTATAGTAGTAATTATAATGGTCAACCTATTGGAATGATTCATATGATGTATTTGAGTGTCGAAAAATCCTAAAAAAATGAACATGTGTTCAGATGTGGGGAAATTCATTATTCTAAAATGTGGCCCAAAGGGTTGATTACCTCTGTTGAGGCTAGAAGAGAAAAAGTTTATTTCATGATATCCATAGTGTAGTAGTTCTGGTTTATGACCTGAGGTAACTAAATGCTTCTAATTTTTATAACAGAATATTATCATCGTAATGAGTTATGGCACTACATGGGTTTGAGATTCTGGGTATATGATAATGGTGTTTTCCTTAGGGGGATTATGTTACAACCCTAAAAAAGTGAGGCATGAATTAGTAAATGTATATACAAATTAAAAAATTCTGAATATTTCAATCTGATATCCTGACTGATTAAAAAATAAAAATTATGTGTTCTTATCCTGGAGTAGTTATCAGGATGGATGACATTCTGGGATCTTTCCTAGGGTGTTTTTGAGTAAGAGAAAATAACAGAGGAAAAAATTTTGATTGATCTTGGGGACTTTCTGTAGTCCGATAAGATATACATATGGTTAATATCCTATGCTGGTATTACATGACACCCATGGGATCTGATGTTTATATTCATGGACTGATGAGGTTTTGTAGTAAATATTATATCATATCAAATTCCTAGAAGAATGTACATAAAAATTTAATGTGTTTTGAGATGTAGGTTCAACAATGAGGGTGTTTTTCATTAATGGGAGGATTCTGTAACACCCATCGTAAAATGATACATATATGGATATGTGATAGTACCCATGTTAACAAGGTTCATCATTCTTTTTAGAATCCCATGTGATTCAAAATATAAAGTTATGAATGCATGTCTTAGTGTAGTGATCATGATGGATGGCCTCTTGTATTTTCTGTTTTGGTTTGTATGATTGAGGAAAAACTCATTGGAAATAGTTTTTTCATGATATGTGTTGATATCGATTAATATAATGACAAACCATAGTGGGATGTAACGTATTGTGTGATGGGAAATCAATAAAAGTATTACTGGGGACCCATAGGGTTATTTGACCCGATTCATTAGATGATGTTATAACAACCCAAGATATTATTCATCTTGATCTAATTAAATATATTATTATGTAAAAGGATATATAAAATAAGTTGTTCCTTATTTTTATGGATTTTAATATACCGTTATGAATTGTTACTAATTCTAATATAGTCATTGAACATTGATGACATGAATAGTATAATTATAATTCTTTAACAAATCCAATTTACTCAGAAAAAGGAAGAGATGGGCTCATTCTATATAATTTATCCATATGAGGCCCATTTTTCCGAGCTCGGAATGGTGGTGGAATCTCTGGTCTTCTCTATTGACCAAGTTCAAGCTGATCATCAACACGTTAAGCTCAAACAGAACCAACTACAAGAGAAGTGGATGTTGATAGATATTACCACCCTAGTGATATTATCTAATCCACCTCAAGAGTCTATCACCATCGCACACCATACCCTTGGGTCATATGAAGGTGTCTTTAGGGGTTATATAAAAAATCCCTAGAACAATGATTTAGTGCATTATATTTTTATTGAATAATTAATATGCATTGATTATAATATTGTTACATTGTAAATAGATTTTAAAAGAAGAATTATTATTTTTAGTTAATATTCAATTAAGAAATCTATATTGATGAATAAATGGATTTTTTAATAAAATAATATTTTAAATAAATAACATTACTAAATTAATATTTATTAAATACAAATGATTGTATAATTATTTTTAATATTGTTGTGATTTTTTATTATGGTTTGAAATCCATTTTTGTCAAACCCCATTAATTTTCGATAAATGTATGTTTTTATTTTAAATGTAAAATTTCACATATTAAAAAAATTCTTTATATAAAATGAATATTATTTTTGGAATCAAGATGTAAAAATTATCCAATAGTGAATTTTTCATAATTTTCAGAGATAGTCGAATTTTGGGGTAAAAATTAAATATCATTTGATAATAAAATAGGTTTTATGACATCATAATGAAAAAATTGTGATTTAATAAAATAATATAAATGGGATTTTAGGCCAATATAATTTTTACCATTAAAATAATGTGATTTTAGGTTTATTTGAGGTATTTGACAATGTCTTAGTGGGCCCTATAACATTTATAAAACATTTATTCATTTTATAATAATTACCTTGAGAGTGTGACTCACCTATACATAAGCCAACAATGTAATCTATAATATTTGACCATAGTCCTTATAAAATAATTTTTTACACTCCCGTCTGGAAAAAACAATGCGAAAAACCCATGGTATTGTTTTTTTGGATTAGTTTAATGTGTTGGGTCCAAAAAATAAATAATGAAGAATCCTCTAACTTTTCCTATATAAACATAGCCAAGTCCCCACTTCCTACTCTCTAAAATCATTTAGTGCATGACCAAATTCTTCCCTCCTCTTTATATAATCCCCCAAAGGTTCCCCAATCTTCTGAGAAGCATCTGTCTCAAGCCTCTCCTAATCCTTTGTGATCACACATGCACGTAAGGGATTTCTTCCCCTCTCATTTTTTTCCATGATTAATTATGTTGTTAAACCCATTAAATTTCAATTTCAAATGTTGGGGTATGATATCACACCTACCATATAGATCCCTCTTTAGGTTTGATGGATGATATAATAATGTCTCTCTCATTAATTTCCCATGTACACCTGTTACTATGGTGAAATGTCATATGGGATCTCCCTCCCCTTATATATATTCAAGCCCTTCAATTATATTATGCATAAAAAATCCATTACATATGATAAGAAATGTATATATATGTCTCCCATATTTTCTATTTCATGTACATATGATGAGAAAACCTTTTCCCTCTAATCAACATGTTTTTAATGAACACTTATGTCACATCGTTATGCTACTGATATTGCACCATGATTGTTCAATCCAAAGTCATTGTGTGGTGAATACCGTTCCCATTATCTATCAACGGTATTAAAATTTATGAACGTTTACTTATTGGTTATTGAGTTTCAGGTATGTATTCCCCATTACTTTATCTTGGAATAAATGATGATGTTTAATGATTCCATGTTTTATGATCCATGCGATACACTTATTCACAAAATGAAATGAATAATAAGGGTGTTCCCTGATAGCCCTCCAATTCATTGAGTCAAGATTAGAATCATGATATATCAAGAGATATTAGGTTTTACCCATGATAGTTAAAGTGAAATGAGGTTTTAATAAATGTCAATTTATAATGTGCCTTGGCTCATTCAAAAATCATGTTGAATAATGTGGCCACATTTGTATGTTTTGATAATCATGTTATAACATGCCTTTATGTCCAATTTTCTTTCTCGATCCAATGATATTTCTATTGTACAACATATCCAATATTATTTATGGCATATCTCTTTTACACCCTTACGAGGCTCTGTAGCTCTCCATTTCCACATATATGTCTGCAAGTTATCCCATTTAATGATAACTGCGAGGGAATTTTATGGTCATGTAAAGGATTTTTTCTATAAAGATGTTGTGTATTATGTTATATTTTGTTATTTAATGTTCTGAATTTCCAAATACACTGGAACTCTCGATGCCAAGAAGCCTCTATCCTAGTGGTAAGGGCTCTTACTTGGCATCCAAAAGACCATGGTTCAAAACCGGGTGGAGGTGAATTTCTGATACTATAGCAGCACTGTATCAGTCACTGTAGAAGTACTGTAGCAGTTACTGTTTAGTACTATAGCAGCCAGAACTATTCAACCGATTTGGGCCTTCGGGCTACTAGATTGGGCCTACAGGTCTCCAGGGGCTTCAGGTCTTCATAGACCTTCAGGCCAGAGAGCATTTGGGTCACGTAGACCATGGAGTAGCCCAGTTCACATAGATTAGGCCCCAGAAAAGGATCAGAGAAATAGGAGTAGTATCCACCAGATGTAGCGCTAACCAGATTAAAAGAATGAGATGGTATGACAGCCGCCATCGGGACCAGGCACTGTGCAGGTTTGTATGGGGTAATGCTGCGGATCAGGAATGCACGGGGGGGGGGGGAGCTAAGTAGATCAGTGATGCAAGACGCTGGGGAGGGGTAGTTCTAGTGGGCTGGGACTACGGGTCATGTAATGGGCATGGTATGCCTCTGGGCCTTCGGGTCATGTATTTCGGGTCATGTCAGGCCTTGTGCCTTGGGCCTATGGATCATGTACGAGTTCCCCTTCATCCCTTAAAAGGGAGATTATCGATAATAAAATAACAAAATAAAGGCCTTCGGGCCATTCGGGCTAGACCTCTCGATCATCAAAGTTGTCTTAAGTGAAATATAATGTTATAAATCACATTTAAGTGTGTAATAATGAGTAGGGTTGTTATAGTTGGTATCAATTGATTGGTTTAGATATTTTTGGGATTAGGATTAAAAAGAATAGTGAATGACTTTGGAATTATAATATATATAATAAAAAACCCCTAATTTTTATTGACTATTGTGTAAGGGGTTTATCAAGAAAACACTTCCTTATCTGGATATTAGCAGGTGGAGGCTTCTCTAGAAAAGTTTTATCTATGGGTAAAACCTGAAAACACAGCATTGAGCTAGACTCAAACAGGAATTGGTGCACGACAACTAGCCTTGCTACACTCATTGTTATGAAAATCTCGGGGGACATGCATTGGTAAATTCATAATCTAAGTATGAACCATTTTTAAGGGTAATAATAAAATGCCTCTAAGAATATATATTAGTAATTAGATAATGCATAACATAGATTAAAGCCTATAAATTCCTATGTTATGGAAATAAAAGTAATTTATATGTCATTCATTTTTCCTATGGATTACCCTTTATCTGTTAAACCTATCTTTCATTTTATTTCATCCAATGGATGGAAATAGGATGACTCGAGCTAACAACCAATGTGACGATCAATGTGATGACCGTTCTAATGAGATGTTGAATCTTATGGGAGTGGGAATCAAGAACTTTGAAATTAAAATTTCTCAATTAACTCATGATACGAAGAGAAATATGGGTCATGAGGAACATTATAACCCCCCAAAGAAAGAAAAAGTCCCTATTGAGGGCATTATTAGGAAAAGGCCTCCTCCTTTATATGGATCATGTGATCCCTCAATCACTGAACAATGGATCATCTCCATTGAAATGAAATTCTCCATCATTAAATATTCAATAAAATAAGGTTATTATGGATGCTTATAATATAGAAGGTGAAGCTGATAAATGGTGATCATTGGTCAAAAATAAAAATACGGGGGAAGGGATCGAGGAATTGGAATTGAAATATTTCAAGAATATGTTTTCTGATAAATAATTTCCATGAACCCAATAAGTTAACATGGAAAGGGACTTCCTTTTCCTCATGAAAAAAGGTGAAGAATCAATAAGAGCGTATGAAGAAAACATAAAAATAATTTCATGATATGAATATGGCTCTGTCGTTGCCCCCGAATTCTAGGATTACCACTTATTTGGTTGGAAAAATCCTAGCCTATGGAAAGCCCTAGAGATCTTTGACTTCGAGAGCTATGAGTAAATTATCTGATTTGACCATAAATATGAAATGGAGATTGGAGAATCATAGGGGTGTCATGGGGATAAGAAGCTTAAGGTGGACATTAATGCTGGTGGTCTGATCGATAAATCCAATGGTTCTTGGAAAATCCATCACCACACTTTCTAATGCTTCAGAATGAAGCACCCCAGAAATTTCCTGAAAGGAATGAATAAATGATTTATATGTGGAAGTGATGGGAACCTGGCAATTAAATACTGTCAAGAAAAACCCGCGGTTGTGATATAGAATAGGAATGATCTATTCAAACCTCAATGTGTTTTTCATTGCTTAAAATTCAACGAACCAAGGATCATTACAAAACAGTTCCCTATGATAATGGTTTTCTTATTCTACCAACATCCTCCAAGGAAAAAGGGCATACTTCTTCAATAACTACTACTGAAGTGAACCAGACAATGAAGTGGTGATGGGAACTCTATTTATTCATTTATGAATAGAAAACATATTTTTTTTATTCTAGTTTTTTGCATTATTTTATATCCCAATATTTTAGTAGAACCATCCCAACACCAACACAAATCTTGGAAGTAAAGATGTCATTGTGTACGGAAAATGGGGTAATCATTGTATTCCATGAAAATAAATTCTCTCAATTCATTATTTTTGGATTTAACTTCCTGGAAAATCTTTTCATACATATTCTAGTGGAATTTGATTCAATTTGTGGAATGGATTAGCTTTCCTTATATAATGATAACATAAATTTCTGTGAGAGGGAAATCACCCTTCATATAGAGAATCGACCCCCGATTCTATACAAGTGAAAGGAGGAGGATGAATAATCTTTAGCACCATATTCTCAAGAATGGATATTACTTCCCTATGTGCAAACATATCTTTCTCAGATAATTGAGTCTTTGAAAGAAACCATCCTTGAATACATGCCTATTGGGAGGGAATTCTCCAAAGTGTTTCCTGAGAAATTTCATTGTCTTCCTCCTTGAAGAGATGTTGATTTCATAATTTCTTTTATACATGAGGAATATCCAATATCGTAGAATCTATATAGAATGGATTATTTGGGCTTAAGGAGATGAAGAAAGAACTATATGAGAATCTGGATGAAGGGTTTAAATGCACATGTTATTCCATATAGGGTGCATCAGTTCTCTTCTTCAATATGACTTATGGGTCAATGAAACATTGCATTTATTATCGTGAACTCAACAAAATCACGATAAATGGGCACTCCAACATCATATTAATGCCTTTTGGACTCAATAATTCCACATAAATCTTCACATGCACGATGAATAGTGTCTTTTGAGATTACCATGACAATGTTTTGGTGGAATTAATAAAAGAAATTATAATATACTCCAAAACCATGGAGGAGTATAATAATAATCTAAGAACTATACTAGAGACCTTGTGAAAGGATAATCTCTATGAAAAGTAAAACAAGTGTGAGATTTGGTTGAAAAAATGTCTCATTCTTAGGCAAAATCATCAAAATAAAATAGGATATATGTGGTTCCCTACAAGATAGCTGCAATTAAAGGATAACCAAATCCAACATCAGTGATAGATATCCGTAGCATCCTGTGGTTAGATGGATATTACAACTGATTTGTGAGAAATTTCTCACGATTTTCAAACACTCGTACTAAGATAACTCGAATGGAAGTCATGTTTTGTTGGAGGGATGAATGCAAAGATAGCTTCATGGAGTTGAAAAGAAGGCTTATCATTGTGTACATGCTCACTCTATCCACAAGGGGAGATCATTTTTGATGTATTTATTGATGCTTCGAAGAAGGGAATATGCTATGGGTTAATGAAAAATGACAATGTCATTTCATGTGCTTCAGGGGAATTGAATGTTCAGGAGAATAACTATCCAACAATTTTTTTTTTGGAGTTGGATGCCATTGTCTTCACTTTGAAAATTTAGCAACATTACCAATTTAGGGTGATTTATGAAATATACATAGACCACATAATCCTCAAGTATATATTCACCCAAAAATATTTGAATATGCACCAGTGATGATGGTTAGAGCTAATCAAAGACTATAACTACTCAAACAATTACCACCCTGGGAAAACAGACAAGGTGGAAGTTGCTATAAGTAAAAATAACTCAATGATTCTATCATTGATGATAATTGAAAAGGATCCAATCTTATAAGACTTGATAAAGATGGAAATGGGAATCATAAAGAAGGGAACACAATCCATCCTTTCACAAATTATTGTTCAACCGTCTATTTTGGAAAGGTTAAAGGATGCCCGAATGAATGATATGGGATTTTAGATGAAAGTTGAATCTATTAGAAAAGGGAATTCCTCGGAGTCAATGTTAATGAAGAAGGAATTGTGAGATTTGGGTAATAATTATTCATTACATAAAATTCCTAGTTAATGAATGCATTTTTGGATGGTGCACATAGTTCAAATTTCTCAATTCACCAAGGATACAAAAAGATGTTTCGAGATCCCCAAATGAATTATTGGTGGGATAACATGAATAAGGAGATCGCTGATTATATATCAATGTGCATGGTGTTCCCACTAGTGAAGGATGAGAAAAACTTGTATAAGGGTATGATGAAATTATTACCCATTCCAGCATGGAAATGGGAGAAAATAACCATGGACTCTTTCTTCAGATGTCTGAAGACATCCAATGGAAACAATGCTATCTCAGTTATTGTGATGTTTCTCATAATGACTGCAGACTTTATTGCAATTTTGGAGGATTTATCATTGGATTAGATAGAACTGATATAAATCAGAGAGGAGGTAAGGCTGCATGTAGTACCACTATTGAATGTATCTGATCATGATCGAAGATTCACCTCTTGTTTTGTATGAATCTTCAACATTCTCTGAATGCTTATCTAAACATCATCTTGGCTTATCATCCTCAAAATGATGGCCAATCTGAGGGGAATAACCAAACACTAGAGTAATTGTTGAGAGAATTCTCAATCGACATCAAAGGAGGGTGAGATTAACATATCCCTCTATTTGAGTTCTCTTAGAACAACAATATCCTCTCAAGAATCCAAATGGATCCTTATGAAACCATGTGTGGGAAGAGGTGCAGAACCCTGGGAGGTTATGATGGAGATATGGAGAAATAACTCGTAGGTCCAGAGATGGTCAAAGAAATGATCGAGAAGGTTAATACCATCCAATATTAGTATAAAACTTCTCATAGTTGACAAAAGAAATATATTGATTATCATCAACGAGACCTTGAGTTTGATGTTGGAGACATGGTATTCCTTTTCATATCACCATGGAAGAGAGTTATGAGATTTTGGAAGAAGTGAAAGATTAGTACATGGTACATTGACCCTATTGATATCCTTGATTGCATTGGAGCAGTGGACTATAACCTATCACTCCAACTAAAAAAATCCTATGTTCATGATATATTTCATGTATCACCCTTGAGTTTGTAAATACCCTATCCAGCACATGAAAACAATCAAGGGTTGGTACCATTGGAGAATGACCACTCTAATAAAGGTAAGCTAGTGATGATCTTAGATCATAGAGAAAAGGTTTTATGAAATAAGACAATGCCCCTCATCAAGGTGTTATAGAGAAACCACGAGAATGATGAAGCAACATAAGAATCAAGGAAGTGCGAATGTAGAGTTACTCTCATCTATTGAGTGTGGTAAAAGGAAATTTTATGGGAGAAATTTATTAATGGGGGAAGATTGTAACAACCCATGTTTTATTCCTCTTGATATAATTAATTGTCTTATAATGTAAAATTGTTATATAATATAAGAACTTCCTTGGTTTTATGGATTTTAAAATACTGTTATGAAATGTTACAATTGATAATATAGTCATTGAACAATGATCACCTTATTAGTATAAATATTGGGCTTTACCAAATCCAATTTACATAGATAATGGAAGAGATGTCCTCATCTTGTAGAATTGCTCCGTACGAGGCCCATTTATTAGAGCTCGGCAAGGATGTAGCATCATTGGGATTTACTATGGAAAAATCCCAAAATGAGCACTAGCATTTTAAGCTCGAATGAAGTTGCAAAAGGGAGTAGTGGATGCTGATAGAGATTACCACCCGAGTAATGTTATCTGAGCCACCCAAGAGTCTTTTAACATTGTACACCTTACCCATAGTTCATATGTGGGTGTGATAATGGGTTTTGTAACAAGACCCCATCACTATGATTATGTTCATTATTTATTTACAGAATAAAGAATATACATTCATTTTATTATTGATACATGGTAAATAGTTTTTTAAAGAAAAAATAACAATTTTAGTTAATATTTAATTAAGAAATATATTTAGATGAATTATTATATTTTTGAAATAAATATCATTATAATAAAATATTATTAAAAAATTAATTTTTATTAAATATAATTGATCATATAATTTAATGAATACAATTGTGATTTTTATTATGGTTTGAATGCTCTTTTTTTTCAAAAACCATGAATTTTCAAAAAATGTATGTTTTAATTTTGAAAGTAAAATTTCATATATTTAGAAAATTATTTAGATAAAATGAAAATTATTTTTTGAATCAGGATGTTGAAATTATCCCATGTTTACTTTTTCATATTTTTTAGAGACAGTTGAATTTTTGGTTAAATATTAAATACTGTTTAATAATATAATGTTTTTATAACACCATAATGACCCAATAGTGAATTAATAAAATTATATACAAGGATTGTTCGGTTAATATATTTGTTACCATTAAAAATGTTATTTTAGGTTTATTTTATTTATTAAAAAAATCTTTAGTGGACCCTTAAGGACTTAAAAAACATTTTATCTTTTTAAAATTATTTCTTTGAGAGTGCGACTCATCTCCACATAAAAAAGCCCAATATTTTTAAAAATTAGTCCATTGGCCTTATAAAATAATGATTTACACTACCCTTTGGATAAATAAATGGGGAAATATGCTAACATCCCATGATTTCATAATATGTTATTTCTTCAAAGTAATTCAATAAATTGCACTACACACAACACTGAGTTTAAGTGCACCATGACTTACCAAACTAGCTGTTCAAAAGCTGTTATGAATAGTATTAACTGAATTTTTAATTTTATATAATCCTTATAATTTTAGAATCCAAATTATGAGTTTCATAGACATAATATAAGAAGAAATTCATTTTTTACATAAAAGAAGTTATTTTTAAAACGCAATTTTACCTCCTTTTTATGGAAATCCCTTTTTAAATCCAATATTTGAAAATTTTGTATATTAAATTTGAAAAAATAAACTTCTTATTTATAATGGAGACATAAAAATTTAGATTTGATACATATTTTTTGTATTTATGATTACTTTCATATTTTGGTGAATAGTGAAAAATACTAATTATTAACAGAAAACATCATATTAATAATTTTATTTTATAGTGTTCAGCTATAAATTTGAATGATTTGGAAGTATAACTAAATTACTTATTTACCATTTAATCCAATTTTGGTAATTGGATGTAATTTCACTTTGAAATTGGACATAAAGAACTGTCAATATTTTGGTGTTAATTTTTTCAAAAAAATACGTTTTTTGGTTTCGACAATGGGAATTAATTTTAAATTAATAATGCAATTTATATGGTTTGGATTCAGTAAAATTGACTTCATTTTTGAATTTGGAATATCAAACGAAGCTTAGTGTGAATTTTTGGTATGTTTCTGATACCATAAATTTTTTGATGAATAGTTAAATACACCGTGTTATTATTTAAAACATTCTTTTTATTTAAAAAAATAGTTATTTTATTTTAATTTATTTTTGGTCAAAATAGATACATAATACATATATATGTTCAATATAATTAATTGGAGTCATTTTATAATTATTTTATATATAAAAAATTATATCGAACTATTTACCATCTTTTACCCACCTTTAAGGTGCATTTGCAAATTTGAATAAAACATAATTTTACCGCTTCTGTGAATTGAATTTCAAAAATACTAATGAAACAGTTTATATCAGTAATTAAAAAGTGGTTCAAGAATATAAAAATAATTTTTGTGAATAGTAACTTTTGACTTATATTTACAACGGTTAAAAGTAAATATGATAATTAAAGGTAAAAATGATATTATTATTAACCTAACACATGACCTAATTCTATTGGATAAGAGAAATTAAACCAAAAAAAACCTTTTAAATAAAATATGTTCTTTTAGTTCCACTTGTATTAGATTAGAACATTTATTATTATTTAAATCAAAGAAGACTTAATAGTGTCAAAATCATAGTTTAATAACTAATCCATTTTTAATATAGAGTTACGAAATGGATAAGTTCGACTATAAATATTCAGTACAAAGATAAAAAGAATTTTTCTACATAATTTTACTTTATTTATATTTTTTAGTCATTCAATAATTAAATTTATTTATGACCCCATGAGGCTCCAATAATTACATAATTAATCAAATATTAAAATAATTGATGTTATAAAGATCAAAATAAATGTAATTTGAGAATTTTTATGAATTACACTAATTTTCTAGGTTAACCTGACATGTTAGGGTTGGTTTGATGAATTTGATTCAGTGTAATAATGATGTAATGAATTTATAAAAAACAAAATACCAAATAATGTCAAAATTGACAAAAAAGTGTTTTTTTAAAACAAATATTATATTATTAAAGGATATTATATTCATAAGATTCTATGGGTAGGCCTAAAGACTTATATAATGATATTTGTATCATTAATGAACCACTTGGGGTTCTATTAGAGGTCTATTGTATATTTATTAACCATATAATATAAATAAACAAAGGGACCTGGTAAATGTCAAACTATTTAACTAAGAGTTAAATCTAATAGATAAGGTTAATATAGTGAATCAAACCAATCAAAAACCAATTGGTTGAGTGATCTTAGACCAATCCCCACCTTATAATTTAAATAATTCATTTTGGAGCCATTAGAAATGGAAATGATTTTTTTTATAAAACTATATTTATAACTTTTCCAAAGGTTCCCCTAACCCCTCTTATAAAAGGGCCCTCCCCTTCTCTCTAATTCACACCTTCAAATCCATTTGGCTCAGAAAAACCTTGAATAGAAACACTTTAAACTTTCCTCATTTCATCTTGGAGTCCTTTCATTAGTTAGAATTCCATCCTAAGGATACCTTTTGATCAAATCAAAATGAATAACCCGAAGAAGAGATAAATATTTTTTCACCTCTTTCAAGTTTCTTTCTTCTTCCACTTCCTCATTCTTTGTTGTTTTAATTATAAACTAATTAATCTTATATCTTCTATATACTGTTATGTTATTATAAATATTGTAGAACTATATGCATTATTCTATCCATCCTTTGAATCACATGTCACCATATGTGCGTGCGTACGACTTACTGCCTCCACATCATGGAGTAATTGTTATTCAATACATTATTATTTGGATGGTTATAATAATGATGTGTAATTGATGTAAATAAGAAATATAACATGATAAGGATTCTGTATATATGATATACCATCCAATTATTTATTATTTTAATATCAAATGAATGATATTGTCGCTCGTGCGTACGTACAGATTACCATATGCAGGAATGTGATAAGATTCATTAACCTTCGTAATCCATTCAAGACTAATTTTCATTATATGATAAATTTTTTTAAAGACTTAATATCATTCTGAATATGAATAAGATACATCCTATCTATAACAATCATTACTTACATAACAAATCATATGAAGGAAAACGAATCACTTAACACCTAAAATGATGATAATTCTAAGATATTATTAACAATGAAATATTAAAAGATAATATATGATATAATATTGTTGTATGTGATTCTATTATAATATAATAACAATTATTTAACCATTATACAGGAGTTTAACCTACCCTAGACCATGGAAAACTACGAGGTAAAGGATAATTCCACAATCTCTTTATTATCCGAGGTTGTTTTTATGTAATTATCTACTAGGAAATATTAATTATCCATGTCCATGATTCATGAAAGTATTTTCAATGGGATCATTTTAAGGTAATTTTTTACTAAAAAATCATTTTTAATTTCTTAAATATTTATTCCTCAAAATTATTCTCATTAATTTCCATGTTTTCAAAATGGGTTTGACAGATTTATCTATATGGACATTGATGTTTTTAAAATGTTAAATACTTTCAAAAGATTCAATGTGCTCTGTGACACTTTGATTCAAAAATGTCTTCAAATGTATTCCTTTATAAATTGTGTGACTTTTAAAAATTTTCATTAAAAAGGGATATTTCTCCCAAAGAGATTTAAAAATCATTTTCATCTATGTCAACATCCATTGATGGATTTTAAACTTGTTTGAAGTTGATTTATTATGTTAAAAATCTTCCATATTTTATTGAATGTTTTGTGAAATGTTTTACTAGGGATGTGTTATTTTTATACCATTCCGGGAGTATGGATAAAGTATTGACATTTCGAATGAATGTTTTAATACAAATGTTTATGTTAAGTTTAAACCTTTTGATATGAAGTACGCATTAGACATTCTAAGTGACGAGAGAAGCCCACTATAGCTCCTTGATGCATCAGTAGGTCTCATGAGACAAACTAGTGTCTTGGAACAAGGCGTTGACAAAATAGTATTTGTTGTCTTGGCACAAGGTCTTGACTATGTTGTTATGAAAGTATATAAATATGCATTCCATCATTATGAAATTTGCTATTGATATTGCATGTGATTATACAGCTAGTAGAATATAAATTGGAATAAGCAAATGGAATAATTTGATTTTGTCATGGCCATATTATGATAAAATTTATGTTTAAAAGGCTTTGGTTTTAGTCTTATACATTTCCTTAAATGTTTATGCTTATTTATGAAAGTTTCCTCAATATTTTTATTGTTACTGAGAATCTAAGCTCACCCCTATCTATGTTTTATTTCTCCCAGGATGCGAGGAAGTATATTATGACTGACCTGTAAGGATAGTCCATAGATTATAATATTCTCTATGGAAACTATGTTGTTGTAGTTTTCCATTATAAGATGTAATGTAAACCTAATGAATGTTTCTACTATTTCTAAGGCTACTAAACTGATATGTATTTTGGGAAATGATTTCCTTTTATCATGCCAATGTTATGTAATAATGCACTGAATCTGGGTAACTAGGGTCAGGGCGTTACAGTTATAATCAGAGGATGTTTAGTACAATCCGTGGAAACTAGATTTAGATAAACTCTGATTAGAGCACATATCCCCAAGATATACGTAGACCACTAGTATAGAAGAACATCCTAGAATTTTGGTATTGTAGAGATTTTGTGAGTCTTCCAATGAAATTCATCCATGTCTGGATACGAGTAGGTATAGGTGGCTCTGGCACAGATTTACCTAGGGGTAAAACATGAAAACAACGCTTTGAGATAGACTCGAATTGGAACTGGTTCACTACAATGAGCCTTGTTTCACTCTTGGTTACGTCACTCTAGGGGGATATGCTTAGGATAATTCACATTTTCATTACAAACCAGTATTAATGGTTTATGAGTATATACATCCTCACAAAAATCATTCTTATGATTATAGATTATAACCACAAACTGTTGAATTACATTTAAGTATCTTACAAGTTTGGAATTTTTTATTTCGATTCATAAAGTAATTTAGTTTAAGCCATTGTTTAGAAACGGCTCCTAGTATATGGAATGAGACCTCCAAAAAAACACAAGATCTAAAGAGTAATTAGGATCATATCTTTAATGGTGTTAAGCCACCATTTAGAAAGGAAATAGTCTCCCACATATTATCATCATTTGAAGAAATAATATCATGTCTTAATAAGATATATAATAAATTTTTTGAGTCCTATGAATTTGATGGGAAAATAGGGAAGAAAAAGATGGTAGAGATAAAGATAGACAAATTGAATAAGGGAAAGAAGGATCTTCCCATCTCTGACAATTGTGGAAAGAATCACCTTAATAAATGATTGAAGGGAATGGGAGTTTGTTATAAGTGTGTAGAAAAAGGAAACCAAGTACATTATAGCATGCGAGAGAATTTTTTTTCAAATGTACAATGATTCACCTACAAGGAGTAGGGACACTACGCGAATGAATGTCCAAATCATCAGAGTATACCACAAATTCTGTTATTGGATAATAATCATGTTATAATACTACCAAAGATGAAGAGGAATCATTATGAGTTCTTTTGTTGTTATTAATGTATTTTTTCATTTCAGTATTGTATTAATTATTAACATGTTATAAAAATTATAGAGTATATAAGGATTTTACTACAGTACGATTTCACTAATGACTTGAGATTAGTAGATCCAAAAAAAGTGGCTTAATGGAATATTTAATCATCTTGAAAAATACATGGTTGATGGAAAGAAAAAACATTAATATGGCCCTAATACTGAGGTATTGATTTTGTAATATGGTATGATTGATTTGGATAAATTCTATTGGATATTATTGAAAACCTTGGAACTGATTAATGGTTTGTTTATTTCATCATTGTTAGAGTATTCATCATTTTTTGATATAAGGAATATATCTAGTATTCAATAAGGAATAAGGTATTATGAAGGAAAACAATAAGGTTTTATGGTAATTTAAGGTGTTACCGTCTTTTAGAAGAATACATGATGATAGTATTCACAAGTTATTACGTGCCAAAAATGATCTTTATTGGGTTTTACATCTTTATTAATTTGGGACAATGATTTTTTAAATAATTTTTTCGGATAAGTCTAAAGGTAGGAATGAATTATGTTTGACATTGGATTCTATTGTTAAGGTAAACTAATTTCATAAGATTGTTATTTTGTTTTTTTATAAAAGGAGAACCCAAAGGTCGGGAGGCAACTAGTCGCATTGGGAAAGGCCACGAGACTTGAACCCACAACCGAAGTTCGACAAGGGTGAATCACCTACCACTGGCCGACGCGATGTCCTGGATTAAATAATGTAGTTTTTTTAAAAGTTCTTATATTTGAATTATAAATTCATTTTTTTGGAACCATATATGGTTAGGATAAATGTATAATTTCTATGTTATATTATCTTTTATAGTAAAAGATGATTTAATGGTAAAACTTAGTTAAAGGATAGTACTCTACTTGTCATGTACATTTTTTCTCTTATTTAATGAAGAAATTAATTGTTAAAATTCATTTAAGGTATCTTAAAAATTAGTTAAGTGATATTAAAACCAAAAATGTGTTAACGAAATCCCTTATGTTTTGTTGAACTGATGATATTTTAATAATCATAGATTGATGCCTTTGAGGACATGAAATTTACACTTTTTTGGGACTGATGACCTCAATCATTCTCAATAAATATTTACATTTTTAAAACGATTATGTGTCTTTAATTTCCACTAATTTTCTCCTAATAGAGATCATAATTTGGTGGTGAATTTTTCATTTCCATTTTTCTCTTATTAAAACATAATTTTATTAACCCAATTTCTGATGTGGGTTCTCCACAAAGAATTCTTCTATTTTTAACCTTTTTTATCGAAGTATAATTTCAAATTTAGAGGATGAAATTTATTTAAGGATGGGAGAATGTAACACCCCATGTTTTCATCGTACGTTATTTCATCAATGTAATTAAATAACTTGCACTACACGCAACACTGAGTTCAAGCGCACCACGACTTAAAAAACTATCCATTTTTAAATCCAATATTTGAAAATTTTATATATTTAATTTTGACATAAGAAAATTCTTCTTTTGAATCGAGACATAAAAATTTATTTTTGATAATTTTTTGATGTTTTCTGATAACTTTCATATTAAGGTGAATAGTGAAAAGTACTAAAATTTAACTGAAAAAAACTTTTTTAATCAAAATAATTTCTATTGTTAAACTATAAATTTGAATTGTTTATATGTAAAATTAAATTATATTTTTACCATTTAACCCAATTTTGGTCATTGGATGTAATTTCACTTTGAAATTGGACATAAACAAGTGTCATTCTTTTGGTAAATTATATTTTATACAAATACACTTTTTGGTTTTGACAACGAGAATTAATTTTAAATTAGTAAATCCAATTTATATTTTTTTAATTTGGTAAAATATAATTCCTTTTTGAATTCTGAATATCCAAATAAGCTTAGTCTGAATTTTTTGTATCTTTCAGAAAACATTCAATTTTTGATGAATAGTAAAAACATTGAGTTATTGGTTAAAACCGAATATTTATTTAAATAATTAGATATTTTATTTTAATTTATATTATATCAAAATAGATACATAATACATATATATATATATTCAACGTAATTTCTTAGAGTCATTTTATTATAAGTTTAGATAAATAAAATTTTATCAAACTATTTACCGTCTTTTACTTGCCTTATAGGAGAATTTGCAAATTGTAATAAAACATTATTTTACCACTACTTTGAATTGAATTTAAAATATTTAAGAGACATGGTTAACATTTTTATGTAAAATTTGTTTCAATAAGATAAAAATAATTTTTGGGGAATAGTATCTTTTGACTTTCATTTACTACGGTTAAAAGTAAATAGGGTAATTAAAGGTAAAAATGATATTATTATTACCCTAACACATGTCCTAACTCTGTTGGATAAGTGTAATTCGACCAAAAACCACCTTAGGATTAAAATTTGATCCTTTAGATCGACATGGATTTGATTAGGGCATTTATTATTATTTAATTTAAAGAAGAGTTAAAAGGGTTAAAATCAATGTTTAATAACTAAACCATTTTTTGTATTGGGTTATGCATAAGATACATTCGACTATATCTATTCATTATAAATATAAAAATATTTCTAAGCTAATGGTAATTAATTTATAATGTTTATACATTAAATAATTTAATTTATTTATGAAACAATGACGATGCAATAATAAATGAATTAATGAAATATTAAATTAATTAATAATATATATATCCAAATAAATGTAATTTGAGACTTTTTATGAATTCCACTAATTTTATAGGATAATATGACATGTTAGTGTTGGTTAGATGTTTTTTTCAATGTAAAATTTCTGTAATGAATTTAGAAAAAACAAAATACCAAATACTATCAAAATTGACATAAAAGTGTTTTTTAAAACAAATATTATATTATTAATTGATATTATATTTCTAAAATTCTATGTATCATCCCAAAGACTTATATAATGATATTTGTATAATTAATGAACCAATTGGGGTTCTCTTGGAAGTATATAGTATGTTTATTAACTATATAATATAAAATTGCAAAGAGTCATGGTAAACGTAATACTATTTAACATAGAGTTAAATCTAAAAGATAAGGATAATAAAATGAACCAAACCTATCTAAAACCTATTGGTTGATTTTTTTTCCACCTATCACCACCATAGAATTTAAATAATTCCTGATGGATCCATTAGAAACCAAACATGATTTTATTATATAATAATATTTCTAACTTTTCTAAAGGTGCCCCACACCCCTTTCATAAAAGGGCTCTCCCCCTAATCACTAATTCAAACCTTCAAAGACATTTTTATTTAAGAAACCCCACCTAAATACCTTCTCAACTATCCTACCATAATCATTGAATCATTTAATTAGTCAGAAACAAACCTATGGAGCCCTTTTGATCAAATCGAAAGGAATAACCTGAAGAAGAGGTAAATATTTCATCACATTTTTCAAGTTCCATTCTTCATCCACTTCCTCTTTCTTTGTTGTTTCCATTATAAAATAATAAATCCAGTATCATTTATATACTGTGATTTTATTAAAAAAATGGTACAACTATATTTATTTTTCTATCCATCCTTTGAATGACATGTCACCATACGTGCATACGTATGGCTTATCGTCTCCACGTTGTGGTGTAATTGTTATTCAATACATTATTATTTGGATGGGAGTAATAATGATGTGTAATTGATTTAAATAATAAATTTAACATTATATTTATTTTTTATATATGATATTACATCTAATTATATATTATTTTAATATCAAATAAATGATATTATCGCTCGTGTGTATGTACGGATTACCATCTCCACGAACGCGATTAGATTCATTTCCCGTCATAATATATTCAAGGGTAATTTTCATTAGATGATTATATATTATTTTTAAAGTCCTAATATAATTCTGAATATTAATATGATACATCCAATCCATAACAATGTTTACTTACATAATGATGCATACAAAGGAAAATGAATCAGTTAACACTGGAAATGACGGTAATATTAAGATATTATAAATAATGCAATGTTAAAAGAACATATATGATATAATATTAATGTATATCATTCTAGTATAATTTAATAACAATTATTTAACCATTATACATAAGATTAACCTACCATCGACTAAGGAAAAGTACATGGTAAGGGTTAATTTCACAATCTCTTTATTATCTGATGTTGTTCTTACGTCAGTATCTACTATGATATATTTATTATCCATGTCCATGTTTCATGAAAGATTTTTAAAAGGGATTCTTTTGATGGACTTTTTTTACTAGAACATCATTTTAAATGTTTTAAATATTTATTTCTCTAAATCATTCTCATTAATGTCCATGTTTTCAAAATGGGTTTTAATGATTTATCTATATGGACATGAATGCTTTTAAAATGTTAATTACATTCAAAAGCTTCAAGTTTGTATGGGACACTTTGATTCAAAAAATGTCATTAAATATCTTCCTTTATAAATTGTGTGACTTTTAAATGTCTTTATTAAAATGGTATATTTCTCTCAAAGAGTTTTACAAATAATTTTCATCAATGTCGATATCCATTGATGTATTTTAATCTTGTTTGAAGTTGATTTATTATGATACAAATATTCAATATTATATTGATGGTTTTGTGAAATGTTTGACTGTGGATGTGTTATTTTTATACCATTCATGGTTTATGGGTAATGTATTGACATTTCGTATTCTATTTCTAATAAGAATGTTTATGTTATGTATAAACCTTTTCATATGAGTAATGAATTGGACATAGTAAGTGATGGGTAGAGCCCAATATAGCTCCCCGATGCATCGGTAGGTCTAATGAGACAAAATAGTGTCATTGAACAAGGCCTTGAAAACATGTTATTTGTATTCTTGGCACAAATCATTGTGTATGTGGTTATGAATGTCTGACATTATGCATTCCATCATTATGAAAGAGGCTACTGATATTGCATGTGATTATTCGACTAGTAGAATATCGATGTGAATAAGTAAATGGAATTATTTGATTTTATCTTGCCTATATTATGCTAAAGTTCATGTTTAAAAGGCTTTTGTTTAGTGTTATACATTTCCTTAAATGATTATGCTTATTTTTGAAAGATTAATCAATATTGTTATTCTTACAGACCATATGAGATCACCCCTTTCATTGTTTTATTTTTCCTAGGATGAAAAAAAGTATTTGATGACTGGCTTGTAGGAATAGTCTTTGGGATCATAGTGTTATCTATGGAAACAATTTTGTTGTGGTTTCCATTTTATGATGTAATGTAAACCTTATGAATATATCCAGTATTTCCGAGGCTACTAAACTGATCGGTATTTTGGAATATTGTTTCCTTGTATCATTCCAATGATATGTAATAATGCGCCGAATCTGTTTAACTGGGGATCGATCATTAAAAAAACAATGAGACGGTTTGTGGTTTTGATATGTTTAATGTGTGGGGACCAAAACCTAAATATTAAATAATTCCTTTCCTTTTCCTATATAAAACCACCCCAGCCCCACTTCCTCTTCACTCAATGCTTTTGGAGCTCGCCCAAACTCTTCCGACCTCTCTCTAAAATATTTTCTAGTCACCCCATGCTCCCATGAATCCTCTTTCAAGCCTCCCCCAAGTCTTTGAGATCACACCACCATGTATGGGATTACTTATCTCTAATTTTTGTCTGAGATTATTTATGTTTTTATAACCTTTAAATTTCAATAAAAATTGTTGGGGATGGATTTTTCACATCAACTATACATCCCTCATTATTTTTGACTTATGTGATACCCATTTCTCTCTCATTAATGCCTTCTATGTACACATGTTACTATGCCGAAATTCCATAAGGTATTTCCCTCCCCTCATTCTCATTTATGCACTTCCTTTACATTATGCATCTAAAATCCATTACATATGTCAACGCATGTATCCATATGACCTCCTTAAATTAAATTTCATGTACATTGATGAGATAACACTTTATATATAGTCATTAAAATTTTGTGAACTCTTATGTAACGCCATTATGCTTCTGAAATTTAAAAGTGATTTTCCATGCCAATGTCATTGTGTGGTGAAAACTATACCCATTCTCAATCAAGGGTATTCACCTTTATGAACATTTAAATATTGATTATAGAGTTTAATCTAGGTATTACTAATTACATTATTGTGGAATAAATTATGATGTTGAATTATTCCGTGTGGTATGATCTATGTGGAAAACTTATGCAAGAAATGAAATTATTATGTATGATTCGGCCTAATAGCGCTTCAATTCATTGGGTACAGATTTGTATTATGACACATCAAGTGAAATGAGGGTTTACTCATGATAATTCATGTGCAATTAGGGTTTAATAATTCTCCACCTGAAATTAGCCTTGGCTCATAGTAAACCATGTTGATTATTGCTGCCACATTTACATGTTATGAAAATCATGTTATGGAATGTATTTATGTTCATTTCTCTCTAACACTCCATTGATTTGCTCGTTGCCTAACATTTCTTTTATTAGTAATGTTATTGCTTGTGTAATACCTTAATGAGCCTTGTAGCTCATACTTTTAAAATATATTTCATCAAGTTAACCCATGAAATTCTATGTACATGGGAAATTTGTGGTCATGTAAAGTATGTTTTCAATAAATATGTTGTGTTTTATGTTCGATGTTGTTATGTAATGTTAATAATTTTCCAATACAGTAAACATATCGATCCCCAGAGTTGTTGTAGGTCCATTTTTATATAATAAATCATGGTTATGTGTGTAATAAATGGAATGGTTGTTAAATATGTTGGTCTCTCCATGATAATGTTGAAACATCGGGGGAACAACTCATCTAAACAATCCTTGTTCTCTAGAAGAATTATATTAGATTGTTTCAATACCCGTAGTATTAATTAATTGAATATTTATTTTTCAAATTATTCAAAATCAAAATATATCTAAAAAAATTTATATTTTTATATTTATATGAAGTTATATCAATGATTGGAAAATTAAAATTTGAAAGTCCTAACATTCCAAGGTGGTGTCATTTCTCACTATTTGAATTTGGATGTTTTTATTTAAAATTTTAGTTACATGAGAATCATAATTCTGAATAGAATTATCATATATCAAATGTATGTTTCTTCTCATAGTGTAAATATTTATTTAATTTTTGAAACCATATTAAAATATTATTATGTTCATCAATAGACAGGTTAATAAAAATTTTCGAGAAGATAAATGTAAGGAAGTTTTATCGCATTGGGTGGGTGGTAGTAAATGGTATCCATAATGGTATTTGGATATATTTATGGTTCAAAAAAAACTATGTAATCCTCGAGAATGATATTAATGATTTAGATTTCATATATATCATGTTTATCTAGTATATATTTGTATTTATAATAGCACATAATATTTGGAGATAAGAAATGAAATGCACGTTCATGGAGATGGTAAGATGTATGTACAAATAAACACTACTTTTTTCCTATTTCATATTCTAATGGAATGAAAGCATAAATATACATATGAATTTTATAATTAAAGTATCATATTTTATATAATTTCATTAACTCAATCCTTTATATGTCCCATCTATGGCATAAACGAGTCATATTACGTTGAGGGGGTGGTAGTCAGCAATTCCTTTAAAGAAATTATCGTATTTACCCAGTATGGAAACCATAAACATATGATATAAATTAATTTTAACTAAGTATAGAGTCAATTAAAAAATAATATATATCACATGTAAATATATTACTATATTAATGGAAACTATAAGATTTGTTATAAGAAGATTGAACAATCATCGTTTTGTTCGGCAGTAGTTCGTCATCATAAGATACAATATGTTCATTACCAATTATATGGAGGTGTGTGTTAGTGTAGTTATAATACATCACATAAAAATTACCTAGTGTATTGATGAAACAAGTGTTGTTATAAAATAACTGAATAAAAATAGTTTAAGGGGATGGAGAAGAAAAATAAATGAAAAGAACTTATTAGAAGACGTTACATTCAACTCGAGTATCTCAGTTTGGTCAGAACCAAAATGATTTTATGATGTCCTGTCTACCTAAAATAAGGATATATGTGGAATAGAGGGATCTTGAGAGATTATTTAGAGGGAGGTTGGATGATACAAGGGGCTATAGAGTTGTGAGTAATGGGGTAGAGGTGAGGGATTATTATAAGGGGCTCTTTTGGGAAGTTTAAAAATATTATAGAATTATGTAATGATTTTCGGTTTATAAAGATCAAAAACATATTAAAGTAGAATATAAGACGAGATTTGTTTAAAATAACATCATATAATAATAGTTGTACCAGTTTTGGATGTGGTTTTAATTTATCATAATCGTATTTATTTTAATCATTAATTAATGAAGTAAACACTGAATCATTTTTGAGTAATAAATAATTTTACTTATTTGATTTTTCAAAATTATAAATAAAATGAAATGATGATGGAAATAAATGAATATTACTAATGAATATTTATAGTCAAATATATTAATTATATAACCCCACATTAAAATTAAATTAGCAAAACAATACATGTTTATGGTATTTTTTTTATTTTAAATAACTTGTTAGTAATGTAATTATATTAACCAAATGGATTTTAAAAGCCAAAAATCACACATAATGATTGTATTAGTCTGAAATGACACATTAGATATGGTTAGGACAAGTTATAAGGAAATATTATATCATTATAATATTATTTTTACCTTGAATTTCCCTTTTTACCTTTAACCACGGTAAATAAAATTCAAATGTTTCTATTCACCGACCATTATTTTTATCTTATTGAACCAAATTATAAATAATTATAACAAACATGTATGTATGATTTTTTAAATTTAATTCATAGAATCTATAAAATTTTATTTAAATGAAAAATTCTGGTTTTAAACTATTACTTAGAGCTTTCACTATTCATCAAAAATTGAAGGTTTTCCAATAAATACAAACACATAAGGCTAAGATATATTTGATATTCCAAATTATTAAATTATTTCTATTTTAACAAATTCAAATAATAAAATTGTCATTAAATAATTTAAAATTAATTTCCATTGTCAAAACAAAATGTTTGTTTTTGACAAATAATAAATATCAAATGATTGACACATTTTTAGGCCAAATTTCAATGTGAAATTAATTCAATGACTCGAATTGGAATAAATGGTAGAAAAATAATATTATTACACTTTAAAACATATTAAAATGTTACTATATCAAAATTAATAAATTTGATTAAAAATCTGTTTTGAATTAAAAGATAGTATTTTTCATTATTAATTAAAAAATAAATTTTATCCGAAAAATACTAAAAATTTACCCAAAGTTAATTATGATGTTCGATCCTAAAGAAGAATTTTATTTTCTCATATAAAACATATAAAAGTGACCAAAAATTGATTTAAAGAGTGTTCCCCATCAAGAAGTGGTAAATCAACCTTTTAAAAAATATTATCGTATTTATACATAAAATTAGATTAATTCACATGTTAACCCTCCAACATTTAATTTATAAATGTAAAAAAATTTAACAATAATTATAATAATATTTTAGTAAGTTATATTCATTCTCGTCAATACAATTGTTAGGCGTTTACTTCAATTTAGAATAATATATTATTATTATTTGTTTGTATGATACAATGTTTTGTGAAACATATGATTACATAGAAAACTATTTTTGCATATTAGGTACAACATCAAACAAAGAATCACATTTAACTTCAAAATAATATTTAATTCAAAAATATTAATAAATAGGAAAACATATTATTCATAATTTATATGGGATGTTAAAACTGCTAATTCTATTTCATATTTCTTATTAATTTATTACAAGAAGGTAGACATAATACCAACTGAAAGATAGAGAAGTGTAGTGTATTTGGGGATTGGGTATATTACATAAAAACTTAAAAAAATAAATAAATAATCATTAATGAAAACATCGTTAAAATTCTTGTACATAATATTATGTAGTATAACCTGGGCTCAAACATCAGAAAGGATTGGGTAATAAATTCAAATATTTGAATAAACATGGAATAACATATAGAGTTTAATATGTGTTTGAAAATAGTCATATCAATGGATAATAAAAGGAATGGGAATAATAAGACTGAACAATGATGCATCATATAACATGATAATCACAAAGGCAATATGGGGAATATTGCGACATCATAAAACATTGCCTCATAAACATAGGTTAGGGGGAACTAAAAAGATATCATGATTGGGAAAATTAATATAAATTAAATGAGTTTATTGTATTTTCAAAAATGTATTCCAATGAGATTAAACATTACCTAGTGCATTGGATCACTATACGATTTTGGGTGCACCCATTACTTTCATTATATTTTCATGCTTACGTGTGCCACATAGATCATAAAACATAAAATCATTTCTCAGTACATTTTATTCGAGGATCATGGAGTGTGTAATAAATTCATATATTTTACAAATAAATATTTATGATTTCTTAAAGCTGAACACACATGATAATAAATGGGAATGGGTTTTCATTACCGATTTTGTTTCATGGAAAATCTCGATGGACTTTTATCAGCATCAGGATGTGACATAAAATTGATAAAATGTGTTTCTGAGATTGAAATAGGTATATAATAACTTTGAATTTTTATGGGAGGTAATATTCATATTTAATTAAATATATAAAAAATTTGGGTTTTGAAAATTAAGAAATTATACAATAAATAAACATGAATAAATAATAGAATGTGAGGATACCTTACTTGATTGTGTGACTCCAAAGGCATGGGAGGAACTTTTTGAGATCATAGGGGAACCATTGGAGGACCCCCGATATGGTAGGGTGGTCTAAAAACATTCTAGAAGAATTTTCATTGAAGTATAAGTGAGTTATAGAGAGGGTTTATATTTGAAAAAAATATAGGATTCTTTATCATTTCAAAAACATATGTTTTGGAGTTTATATAAAAATTAAATGAAACAAAAAAATTTCCAAATCTTTTTCCACTATTTCAATCCAATAATATTGGATTTAATTATAATATATTTCCAAGGGCCATTATTAATAAGTTAAGACATTTTTATATATGGAACTGAGACATTCTTTTGATGAAATGATTATAAGAACTGATAATGTAATAATGGGTTTGGAGGATTCAAATTGTTTTAATAAAACATATCATATAAACATAAAATACTATTATTTATAAAGAAAACATAGATTTGGTCATTGATACATTTTATATTAATTTTTAAATCACTTTTAGGTCACTCTGATTTCATAATACACAATGTATTAATATACATTATTTAATTTATCCCTAAAAATTCGATTTGCTTAGAATATTTTTAAATATTCACTATTATATAATTCCAAAATATTATTCAAAAATTATTATTCATTTTACGAAAATAATTTTCTATATATTTCTATTTTGTGTTTTAAAATAATTGTCGTTATCTATTGAGAATTTCTAGGTCTTTTTAAAATAACAGTATTCAAACCATTATAAAAATTACATTTGACATCATAAATATTATATAATAATTTATATTTGATAAAAATTATTTGATACAATTATAATATTATAACATTATTTATTTTTAAAATCACTAAATTTTACAAAATAAATTCTTTAATTTAAATTCAATATAACCCAGAAATAAATTTTATGTTATATTGTATCTAAATGAAAACTGGTTATAAAGTAATAATAATAGGAGGAAAATATATTTTTTATTCTGTAAAAAATAATTTACATACTCATATTCCTAGTATTTTTATACATATCTGTTTAATACACTAGTAGATTCCCTAATGCTAAGGTGCATAACTGTGAGACTTGCATGGGGTGGTTCAATGAAAATGGTTTGGGTCATGATCTCGATGAGCTTGTACTAATCCCATACATGGTTTTTTTCGTAATTGTTTTTATTAAATATCATATTGGTCTTGGAAATGGGAAATTTCCCAAGATTCTATCTCTCTCAAATGCTCATATAAAAGGAAGTGATATGGTATGATTCTACTGGTAGTGGCTATCACTTCTTTTTGATGTGTCGATTTTATATGTTAAAAACTTATATTTATTATCAAAATGAGATCAATGTTCAAAAAATATATTATCAATAATAAATATTGTTAACAAGTGTTTAAATTTTATACAACAAAACCAAATAAGTTCTTGTTTAACTATAATACAAAATATGATGTTTAATTAATTAAAAGTGAAAAAATATAATTCGTAATAGTTCGGGTTATTACAATATCCCCCCTTTATGAAATTTCACCCTCAATATTATCAATAATGACACTAAAACAAATTAGGGTAATTAGGATTCTCCATTTCCTTCGGTTCAATCATTGGTTCACTAAACATGTGGCATCTACACAACACTGGCACTGCGGAAATTATATTTTTAGATAGATCTTTTTTTAAAAGATATACGATCTTAACATAATTATTTATATAGGAATGTTCATTCACCAATAGTACCCCATTATTATTTAGTAGATGTGTGGTTTCTAGTATGTACTTTTTCACAAGGGATACATGGAATTCATCATATTACTGAGACATGTTAAGTGGGTGTGCTAGTCAATAAGGCACTGGTCAAATGTGATCAAGGATCTAATAGGGAATGATTGTTCTTCTATGAAGCTTTCATTTCTTCTGAAATCCCATGAAATTATTCTATTGAGATATTTGGAGGAATAACCAATCTCCAACATTAATCATTAGGTATTGTGGATGATTATATGAATAGATATCCTATCACCTTTTTGATTACATGATGTCCTACTAAATGGTTTTGGCCTTCCCTACCATTTCTTAAACCATTTTAGGTCATCACATCTTCAGTTCACTAACATCATTCTTGCATGGAATATTATTCACCTCTTCCCATTAAGGGCATCATTGGGAGCCATTTAGATGCATGATTAGAAAATGTTATCATCTGATACCTCATCCAGATAAAGATGATTATTCCATCCTCCTTTTATGTCAATTGATCATGCTCTCAACATGTCATTCAATGTCAAGATAATATACTCATATTGGCCATCAGTTTGAGGGTGATAAGTCATAAATAATTTCAACATAGTATTTAGAGCATATTGGAGGCTCTTGTAGAACATTGAAGTAAACCATGGATCTCTATCTGATTTAATTGATATTGGTACCCCAAACAACATCACCCCTTCTCTGAAGTATGTAAATACATGTTTACCAATTGAGAAATGTTCTTGAATTAAAATTAAGTGTTTTGTTTTTGTATTGTCACTCACCATAACATAGATATCAATATTTCCCCATGATATTGTCAGAATCCCAATAACATTTTCTACAGGAATATCCTCTAATTTCAATGAATGTTTGGTCAACATTTGCATCATCACCTTGGATTTTTTCCTTTCTGCTGTCACTTGCTAACATAAAATACATCATGATGTATATTCCTCTATCACATTATTCATGTTGTCACACCAATTGTTCTATTAGATACACCATTACAACATTTTTCATCCAATATATATTGAAAAGGTAGAACTATGTGAATAATTAAACAACTCCTTTAACTCTAGATTTGATGGTAAACATATCAGCAACCAAAAACCCAAAACCCCTTCTACATTTACATTAATCTCTAAGGATTTCCCTTTTATTATAGTTTCCACTTTCTTATAAATCTCCACATCATTACATTAACCATCATTAATACTCTGCAGTAGGGATTTCTGAGAAATCATTTTTGAATGGATTGATGATATTTAATGCTTTATGATTTCAATTTCCATCCTTTTCAAATATAGTAAGATCAGTTTCTTCTAAATTTTCATTAGTGATAAATTTTTTTGACCCATTATACTTTGAGAATCTTCAACTTTATTTTCTTTCCCATGATGATATTGGATTATGAACTAATTTTTTATGGTCATCTCTACCTATCTATGGTGCGACATATTCTGTTATTTTTGTGTGATTAAATACATGAGGATTTTGTAAACTATATATCATCCACACTTCTCCCAAAGGAGGTAATGATGCAATATTTTCAATGAAATGATAACTACATCTAACTCTCGATTGTGTGTTGGGGAGTTACTTTCATGATATTTACACAACCTTAGAGTATAGGATATCAGTTTTTCATTATTTATTAACACATCTGACAATCCTTTCCCCTAAAGAATCGATGAATACCTTGAAATTTTATCAACTTGTTGGTTGTGTGAGTACATGTGATATGATGATCCTACATTACAACTCTTTGAAGCTCTCTTCATGTTCATCATTTATGAAGTATTCACTCACTTCCTATTTTTCGTGGATATTTGGTTTAATAGTTGTGGGAAATTTTTATCAAATCAGTGATAGACCCTAGATAATCCTAAAAAACTAGAGATATCATTCATAGATGTTGGCCTTTTCAACCCATATATTTCATATATTTTTGAATGATGTCGTGATATCCTATTACTTTTGATGATATTCTAAAATAATTACAATTCCATCAACTAGAACTCCATTTATTTTTACGTTTCATAATGCTTCTCCCTCTATATGGACATTGTCATAGGTATTTGATGCTCTTTATAATCCTCTTTTATTTTGGAGTATATTAGATTACTATCTATAAATAATTAAAAAATATTTATAAAGGTAACCCTTGAATACTCTATTCATCAATTCCATTAGGATTTCTTGAGCATCATTGTGTACGACTGGGATTAATATGAACTAAATGACCTTTCATTGTATGAATAAAATTCTTGGGGATATCCTGTTTCTTTACACTAACATGGAAATTTCATGAAGGAATATCCACCATGGATAAGTATTGAGCCCCATAAAGCCAATCAAACATGTGATAATACTATGGTATAAGATACTTTTTCATTATCTAGATCTTATTGATCTCATGATAATCAATGAAAAGGTGTATTGACTCATCTTTCGTATTGAATATGATGCCCGGTTCACCTCAATTAGAAGAAAATGTACATATAAACCCATTATCCAAATTCTCATATAGTTGTTTCTTCAACTCTTCATGTTCCACAACATCCATTCTATATAGAGACATGGATAATGAAAATTTCCTAGGAATATGGTTGATAAATAATTTAAAATAATTGGTGAGGAGGCAGGCTATGATGTTCCTCCAAAAATACATCAGCATATTCACTCTCAATGGGAATGCCATCAAGGATGACTATTTCCTTATACTCAATCATAGATACTAGATATTCATTCTGAAAGGGAAATTTTTTTCAGTTCATTAGATGTTGGTTGTAAATAAGATTCATCCTCATTCTTTCCATAGTATAGAATCAGAGGAAAATTCATAATACAGAGACTGATTCCCATATCATGATAATTTATGTTGAATATATAAAGAGAATTTCAATACATACATATACTTTCATCAAATTCCACAAAATTAAGTACTACATGTTTTTCATGGATGTTTTACCCACACATTTTCACATAAGATGATTCATATACATGGGATTCAATAATTTCCCCATTTTCCTTTTTCATAGATAAGTACACATATAAGATTTGTGGTGTTGTTTAAATAGTTATTCTAAACATGCATGATATAAAGGATTGTGAAAAATTAAAATCAAAAGTATTTTATCTATTATTGACTGAATTACTTGTGTAACTGTCACCACTTCATTTTTGTGATCTAACTTGGGGGTAGTGTTGGAGAAATATCACCCATAAAATTTTGGGGGTAGTTGGTTATCTCCGAAAGCCCTTGGAAAAATGAATTATAAATACTGCAAAGATAGGATAACCACATATATCTATACCCATGGTTTTGAAAACTATTGGTATATCCTGATTAGGGTTTGTTTATACTGATGGTTTTTAAAAGACCATGGGTCTAGACACTTTATACCAACTATTATTAGTAAACATTTCTTATATAGGGAGAATATTGTCACTCCAACCATGATCCATCCACCTCAATCATTTTTCCACATCCCCCTATAGGTCCCTTAACCTCATCCTACATGTCCATCACCTGACACCCTTTCTCATCCTCTGGTAGATTCATATCCACAATTCTCCTCCTCCTCTAGTTGACATGAATCACCCACTCCTCATCCTCCACATATAGTCATGAATGTCATTATAGGTTGTTCATCCCCATAGTACGAGCCTTGTTTTCCTATCCTAATATAAAACTCTAATAGTTTGATCGTCCCCTTTGGTCACACATCCCCTTAGGTAAAGCATCTCATCTAGGCATTCATCCCCTTCAACTATTAGGTTTTTTTATTATTTAAGTCTTCTTTGATAGTGAGTCCCGAATCCTTCTTCTGGTATGATTAATTTATTATTGTATAGTTTGGGTTTTTTTGATTTAATTGCTGACATTTAATATTGTTTCATTTATCTTTAACATTATACTTCTATTTATTTTGTTTAGATCGATTAAATTTAATACACATTGAATTAATTTATATTATTTTGTTTTATTTTCCACATTTTCATTTAGGATAGATAATTTAAGTTTCAGTAATGGGTTTAATGTTGATGTAATTTTTTTATGAAAACATAATAATAGATATCATTTTTTTTTGTTATATATATTTTAATCAATGTAATTTCACATAAAAAATACCATGAGAATATAATTTCATTACAATTTAGATGAATAATATATGATATTTCCCTAGTTTCACGAAGAATAGAATATTATATATGAATTCATTAAGATATTAGAATTTTTTTATGAATATTATATGTTTAGAAGTATTCATAACCATGAGTCTTTGAGGATCCAGTTATCATGTGAATGGATTGTTAGAACTTTCAAATGAAAATTTTATCAAAGTGAAACTGTGTAATTTTTTACATCATTTATATTAAGGGAAATTGGATTAGTGATAAATGTGATATTCTTTTTGGAATCACATATAATTGAATGGGTTAAATTATTTTATTCAATTAGAAGGTCTTATCTATATTCAATGTAACCTATAACTATGGAATTAACTCATTAAAAATGTGTTGAAACTTTTTTGGAGATGTGACTGACAAGAATTGATTTTCATATTATCTGTATATTTGTTTTTTCAATGAAAAAACAATATTATATGATGTGTTCAATTTGGAAATTTATTTTTCCCCATAAAGAAAAATATATGTGTGATTTGTGTGTAGTGTGACATTTCTATTCACATGGTGTTTTATATCAATATACATTTAGAATAATTAACAACATTTAACTTATTTGTGAAACAATAGTGCACATGGAATAAAATTATTGAACCAAAAAAATGTGATAACATACATATTCTATGAAAGGATCATATAATTTATGTAAATATAATTTCATTTAGTATATAATAATCATAAAATTAGGATATTAAAAAAATATAGACATTAAATATTATTTAATTTAACAATATTTTCAGATGATGGTCTATAATGAAATTATCTATTGTCCAAAATAATTAATAGGTGAGGAAATGATACTGAGTTAATCATAGAGGATAGAAAATTATAATCATTTTCATCTATTTAAATTTAAACATGAATACAAATATAATTTTTCTTCTTTTATTGGAACATTTTTTATTGGGTAGTGTGATGTTTTTCATTAGGTGGGATTCAAGAATTTATAGTTTCACTCTATTATAGATAAGATTTTATTTCTCAACCAATTAATATTATATTATAGATTTTGTGATTGGCACATCTTAGAAATCATTTTATAATGTTTTCTATTATTATGATTAAGAAATTTAAGAATATTGTAACCCAATTCAATTAATTTTTACTACAATCGGGTAAGGTTAAATTAACAATTATTTTAATTAGATCCTAATATTTCTATAGTGGTAAATTTCAATATAATGAAAAATATAAAAAATCATATTATTAAACCCCACTCATAGTGGTGAAACAACTCTATTGGATCCTAAAATCAAACCCAGTCACCCCACTACCATTGTACACAATGTTAGAGTTTAGTAGATTAATTATGATGCATATAAATAAATTATATTTTTTCATTGTATGAGGAAATATATATGGTAACTTATTGAAAACGAACATGGTTCAAATCTTAGTTATGGATGTGATTTTAGGAGGAATTCATGACTTAATAATGTATCCTTAAAAGATAACTCTATTAGATTAATGACTATGGAAATTAATAAGCTTATGTTTTAGGGGACATAAAAATGGGATTACATGTTATATTATATCTAAATGTGGGATCATAAAATTATCAGGGTATAGTTCAACTAAAAGACACATACCACTCTATAATAGAAATGGAACCTTCAGTGGCCCATTAAGCTTAACATTTTTGAACTTCCCTTTCTTTTATAGAGGTATGAATTTTATATCTAACACTAAAAGGGTTGAAATTGGTGACAAAAATAAGGCACGTGCAATAAAAATGTGATTTAGATTTAAATATAATATTTTTATGTTCTAATAGCCTCATTTTTTAAATTACATATCCCATTATAATTTTTTTTATTTTATGATATATTCTATTTGATTGGAAGATAAATTTTTTCCATTTTTATAGAATATATATAATATAGATACATTGTACTAGATAGATTTCAAATGAGATTCAAAATTATTTGGAGTTTTTATAATTATCATTAAAAAATACATCCTTTGGAGGTCGTATATAGTGTACATTCTATTAATGTGTTGGAATACCTTGTTTAAGAAAAGAAGACATTAGATACCATATAACGAAATTTGGATTTCAAACAATATATTATGTTCAGTATCACCATGGATAAATGTGTAAATCTAATACTGTTCATGAATCGAATTAATAAAGTAGCGTATAGGGTTTTATAGAAGATCGAATTTCGTTTCTACATCATCCCAAGAGAGAAATTATTCAAATATCATAAGGAAAAGATATAAATACACTTGTCTAAAATAATGAAGATGATGATGTTGGTAGAGTGAAAAATATATTGAATGATGATTATACTCCAGTACATCAACAATGTACTAAAATTAATAAGATGGAATTTATAATGCTTCCATATCTTAGGAAAACCATATATATAATTTCTAATACCTAAATTTATTATATTCTTACATTTATGAATGTCTTACTTCCGGATGGTGGGGATATTCATTAACATCATTACATGGAATGTATGTTAATATTGAAGAATAAACTATCTACTAATAAATTATATCATTTTCTGAAATATTGAAGATAATTTTTAGAAGATAAAATTATCATAATGAATTTAATGAATGTGAAACAACTCGATGGATGACCAATGCATATGAAACAACATCTCATGTGGAACAGATAGTCATGTATCACTTTCCATTGATTCCCAGACATCAAACGTTATTAATTTATTAAGAAATATAATTTACTATGTGATGGGATGATTAAAAAAGATTTAAAGGTAATTATGAATTGTCCCATCATATAGATGTATTATCATGGGGGTTATTTCATTCACAACATCCTTATATTTTAGGCTATGTGCTTAATGTCACGTTGGGTCTATCCTCTGGCATTTTTAATATATTTGGTCAGATGACTACTGCTCACAGCATGTGACCAGTTTTAATTCATGTTGATAATAATCTTCCATGTATGTGTATGAAAAATCACTAAATCTCTTGAGTAAACTGATATCTAGAATATGATATACCAGTAATGATATAGATTTCTACTTATAGAATTTAATAAGAGAGTTCAAACATCATTGAGATTTGGGTGTGTAGACATTTGATGCTTCTTCAAAGAATACGTTTCAGATTCCTTCATCCCTTATATGAGCCATAAATGATTTCCCTTCTTATGAAATGATATCTAGGTGGTTCTCAAAGGGAAAATAATCATGTCATATTTTTATGATGAATAAAAATTGAGTAAGGCTTAAATATCATCGTTGTTTTAGTTTCATGTGGAATCAATGATTCTTCCCAATGGATCATCAATACATAAAGAATATTAGGAGGTTTTATAATACAGATGAATCAAAAAATCCAACTAAATGTATGTTAGAAAATTAGGTGCATAATGAATTGAATTATATCAGTTTTTTTAGGGAATGGTAAGATGAAATCTAAAAAGAAGAATAATTTTGACACTGAAGTCACTTACAATTAGAAATATAGAAGTAGTTTTTTGAGTTACTATATTAGTCTACTAATTTTTTACGTAATTATATAGACATAATTCATATTGAGAAAAAATATATGTGAAATTTTTCTTTCATTTCTTCTAAATATCATGGGGAAGACCAATGATGACTAATTATCTAATTGGGACTTTTTTTATTGAAGAATTTTACTAGAACTTCATCATGTGTTTATTGGTGAAAAAAATTGAAGTTCCTTGTCCTTCTTATGTGACCACAACATCATATAAAGATCAATTTCAGTCATTATTAGAGAAGATCATGTTTCCTTATGAATATTCATGGTACATATCTCAATGAGTCAACAAGAGATATTTGAAACTAAAACTTGGAAAAAAAACATCATTATCACATCCTTCTACATGAATTAAATCTATTAATAATTTTGTATTTTCTATCCTATAATGTAAGGTGGACATTGATTCAGATGTTCTATTTTTTAGAGACCTCATGATTAAAAGGTTACACAAGTTATTCTTGATAAAGAAGCAATAAGAAGAACTGTTAATTTTTTTTTACCTGAAAAAAAAAATTCCTCCAATCCTTTTCACCAACAAGATGATTTTAATAATTCATATTCAAAAGGAGAAACTTCTAGGGGGATTTTTCACTTCCTAGTGTATGAATCACACTAAAATAAATAAGTTCACAATGAAATAATATGTCCGAAATAGGAATTATTGTAATTGTTTAGATTTGAGGGTTTATCTGGCTTAGGAATTTATGGTTTTTTGTTAAACATTTTTTTAGGATTTGTGAAGAAGACATAATCGACCAATGAAAAATGAGGATGAGAAGTATAAGTACATTCAGACCTCATTTCCATGTCTTCCTATAACATGTGGAATTTATGATTCATAAAAATTTGTTACATTGAGGTATTAATGAGGGAGATATAGATCATCACACATTTTTATTTAACAATGGTTTGTTTGATAACTATACCATGTAAATAATTTTGATATAAATATTTTATCTCATACATTGTCATTTCACATATAACATAGAATTTCATAACCTTTTGTGGTCAGTAACATAATTTTTTTTAACTAGATGTTATAAATAATTTCCTATGAGAAAAAATTAGGCTTTGCATATCTAAGGGTTTTTAGTGTGGTTGAAATCAGTGGTATGCCGATAAATTTAAATAGATTAAAACATTGATATCCAATTAATTGTGTTACTCATATCTATTTTAGGTAATGAGTTAAGATGCTTAATCTATATCTCAATAATTAATAGTGTTTGGTTTTGGACCCAATTTATTAGCCCACGAATTAAAATCATAAAAAATCAATGGATATAAATTTGTTACAACTGATAGATTGGTGAAAATGATAACACAACATGATGGTTTTATGTTATCATTTTAATTGATTATTAGGAAAGTGAATCAAAAAGTAGACCATGATATGAAGATGTGTATTATTATGGATTGGGGGATAAAATATTGTTATGGGATTACTACTGTCAAGTTCGAGTCAATATAATGAAACATAAATGACAAGATTAAATGATGCAACATTTTATATTTGTTGTGGTTTGTGGATTTAAGGTTATTGACATGAGTAGTTTTTGGCATACTGATTAACCATACATTTTGTAATTAATTGAAAAATATGTTTTTTATGTGAAAGATAACCTGAGACCAGATTACTATGCCATTAATGATGTAATCCCTAAACGAATAATTCATGATTCTGCAAAAGAATTTTCTACCATTGACCCCACCCCCATCAGTGTTAACTAATGTATTATATTTTAGGAATCATATTATCCCATTGAGAGAGATGATATTGAACCTAATATAGTTGAGGGTAATATATAGGAGAAATCTAATATGGTCAATGTTCAATAAATTTACCTTGGGATGTGTTACTAAGGTTGGTATTAATTTAATTACGTTAATTTAGATATAATATGGAATGATTTTACAATATAAGAATTATTTGGTTTCTTATTGTTTAATTATATTTATTTCAATCACAATAATAGGGTTTAAAATATGTTTTTAAAAAATATATAAACTGGGTTTAAATTAATATTTCAAGAAGATGTTATGAAATTGTTCATATTCATTGACTTCAATTTTTTATGCATAATTTTTGAAAGATATTTCTAAATAATGTACATTTTTTTATTTTATATATTATAAAGTATATTATAGATGGTCCCGAGAAGATATTATTTGATGTTGATCATTATAGGTATGTGCATGGGATTCCCTTAATGATTATAATAATTGTATTATTTTTTATCTTCATTTCATATAATTTAATTTTCATAATAATTATCATATTTTTTAGGGATATATAGCTACACCAGAGTTGAATCCACATTTTAGCATGGGTTTGAATAGGTATCCTCCTTGACCTAGATGGAGAACTCATCTTACCACTGTGCACACTGACCCATCAGTGGACATCCCATCTAGCACACATTTCCTTCCTCCTCTTGAGATTTTAGGATTTTCCAATCCATTATCCTTTCATTATCTCATTTATTATCTTCTTCCCATTCCATACCTACTCCGACTCAGCTGATGTTCCAACCTTTTCATTTAATATATCCACTCATGTATCCCATTACCTACTACCCATATTATAACATCTATTTTCTACCTCATTTTTGTAGAACCCATCCTAAATATAAAGACTATATTACATATATTTTTAATCGTACGCATGATGATAAGCTAGAGCATGAACTAGAACATATACTTCTTTTAGAGCCAACTAATCCATGACAATACACTAATACATCAAAACCAATTGTAGAGAATACATCAAGTTTTAATATTATAAATATTTTAATCTATACCATTTAATTTTTGTAATATTATATTTTCACATAACTCTTCTTCCCCTTCATATATTATTCAATGGGATCTTTTCGTTGGTAACATGGGAACACCCGTATGGGGGAATCCTGGAATCGAAAAATTCACTTTATAATAGATTATAAACCTAAAAAAAGGTTGGTTAAAATGATAGGCAGTGTAAAAGTTTCATGCCCCCCTTCACCAAATATAATGTTATAATTTGGGTGGAACTTGTCTCATGGAGACATATCAGGGATGACATTAAAGATAAGGCATGGGCGTAGATAAGGCTATCAAAAATATACAAATTTTCATCATTATTAGTAATGTATTTATATGAATTAACATGTTTGTTGTATAGTTAGTTTAATATTCTTAATGATGAGGACTATATATTTTATAGGTTGACGAATCATGAAGAGTTATGGATGTCATATAATAATGTGTTATATATTGGTTGGAGGAGCAGAGTGGGCACTAATTGAGATGGTATAACCACATGCAATGAATGTCCAAAATTCAATATCAAATAATGATCACACATTGGATTAATAAATTGTTTAACGTATTACCAATATTTTTTGGTTTTCATATAAAATTTAATGATTATTCGCTATATTGAGTTTTTATTTTTAGGATACATCATCGAAAAAAATAACAAATTTGGAATTACATATCTACACACATTGGGGGGAAACAAATGGCTTACCAAGAGATGTGACATGTACATTCATATTATTTAAAATAATTTCCACATTTACGTTGTTACATATATTCCTTTTCTTGTCCAATCAGACCAAACCATAGAGAACACACCTAAGCACCGTGATGAAATGACATCAATAAGAACCACCAAAAAAAGATTTCAAAAATGTTTTCTATCAGAACACTTGATTGATTTCCATTATATAAATTTTTTCATTGATATTATGTAATCATAAATTCATCATGGATACCCATTGGTTAGTATAAGTTTCTTAGAAATTAAATCTTATACCAGTAGGAGATTGCTTCTCCATTTTTATAAAAAATTATAAAATTTTACAGAACCAAAATTTACAAAACCACAATGATTTATGAGTGTCATTTAAATCAATGTTTGTGGGTCTCTATTGAAGATTACTTGAAGCACACATTT
Source organism: Viscum album (assembly GCA_963277665.1). Lineage (NCBI taxonomy): Eukaryota > Viridiplantae > Streptophyta > Magnoliopsida > Santalales > Viscaceae > Viscum > Viscum album. The sequence continues at coordinate 1,001,352,465 of OY728119.1, read as the reverse complement.
TTATTTCTCATATATGGTTATAATCTAGATTTTTCAATTTTTCATTTGTAGCAAGTTGTATTGGGTATCAAAAGTACAATACTGAGTGACAAATTAATTTCCTCCAGTAGAAAAAAACGATGGAAGAGCAGTACATTCACATACGCAAGATAATAGTGTAAATTTTAAAATTTTATTTAAAAAAATAAAATGAAATCAATAATTTAATATGTTGATTATAATTTCAAAATTCTACCATGGATCCCCTTAATGATAAGGAATCATACATTGTTGGGCCTCATGATCATTTTTTTCGGGTGTTAGGTTTGGGGAACGTGAGGAGTGTCCGATGTAGACTTGGTAAAAACATCATACCCAATAGGTATTGATCCTCATACGACTCCTCTCAAGCATCTTAGACCACTAAGATAGAAGTTATGTGTGCATAAAAATTATGGAAATGAAAATATCATTAACGAAGTGTGAAAGAAGGAGAAAAGAAACTGACTGAAGTAAGTTGATGACAAAATTGTTCATGAATGATATATTAGTTTTGAGTTAGTCACTACCATTATAGGTTTTTACAAATTTTCAACCCTATAAAGAGACAATGAGCCCTTTTAATGATGCCTCAGATGATTACCATGATGGTCCTAGTATAGATTACAGTGGTGGAGATATAACTATTAGTGATGAGGATGTTGTTGATGCTACTGTTGGTGATGGGATTGTGGATGATAATATCCATGGTGCAGTTGTTGATGATATTGATGATAATGTTGATGATGATGATGTTGATTATGATTATGTGCATGAGGATAGGGTTGGTGTTAATGGAGATGTGTGGATATTTATTCCATAAACTTTTGACATTGTAAAGGGAGTTTTACAACTACAATAAGAATGTGAACTGGCTGTTTCTATGGATTCGTATATACTTTTATGTTTTAATTGATTTGAATGTGTAGTGTGGAATTTTTGTGTTGGACCTATTATTTTTTTACTGGTGGAATTATTTTATGATGTGATTTTCAATATATAATGAAATGAATTTTGGATTATGTTTCATTAGGGGTTTTAAATTGGAATTATTTAGGTCATTTAACATTTTTATAAGCCATTGAATTAATCATTAATAAGCATTTAACATTGATTTATATAAAGATATAGTAAAAAATCATCACATTAAAAGGGATTCTATCAAGAAAATGTCTCAGAAGGTATTCCAGAATTACAAAAATTCATTCCTTAAGAATATACGTACATTTCCCTCCACATTACTCTACATATTCCATTAATTTATATATTTTAATTCCATGATGTTCAATTCGTGCAAATTTTTGAAATCAGATATGTTTAATATTTAGAAATCCATATTCACTTTTGTTGTACATTTTCATTGTTATGTTTTAGGCTTATTTATATATTTGTTAAATTTTTTATTTTCCCATATTATTTCACATCACCCTATTATATTTTGTTTATGGTTTCAAGATCATTACAAAGCTTTCATGACAACTCATTCTATAACTAAAATAGATCGAAAAAGAAAACTATATTGTGGTATATTATTTAACCCTGGAAATTAAAATTGTTTCAACTCATTCTATATACCATGTTTATTTGAAATAACATTTTCCCATTGTTTTTCCTTTTAATTGAAAATATATATTCTTCTTTGGTCATCATTGATAATTAATTTAGTTCCATGAGGATAATAAAATATACATCATATGGAATATTAATAGTGGTTGGGGTGTAACACAAATTCATTGTGAATCTACGTTTTATGTGAACAATCCATAAGAGTGTAATGCAGATAATGACTTGAGTCAAGTGGAATCCAAGTCTCTCATGTAGGTGATGTTTTTGGGGATGCATCCATCATGAAAAATGTTTATTGTTTCATTATCATTGAAATTTATATAAATGAGATTCTTAATTTTCTATCTCTTCATCCTATTACTTATAATTTGAGTTCCATGAAGCAAGATATATATTATTTAATTTTTTGATTTGTGATCAGGGAACATGGACTAACTGGAACAACCCACTCTTGAGTTTCATGTAATTAGGTTGGTGTACTCCTCTTTTTTCTTTTAGATTCATATCACTCTATTATACTAATAATTAATTTAATATTTATAGTGCAAATCAAATATATAGAAATTATTGTAACTATACAGCATACTATGGTCTGACTAGATTTTTCCCATGCTGATGCCCTAGAAGAAGATTAAATATGAACATGAGGTGGAGGGGATTTGGGCCTTTATTATTATCACATGAAGTATAAAGAGAAGTTTATTAATATTAGATCGAGTGATGTGATGGAGAATATAGTCAACACATTTGCTTATACCTTTTCTTTTCTATTTTCTACCTTTTTTTATTTCTCCAATGTTCAATAGAAAACTAGACAACACAAACAGGGTTTGGGGGGTTGCAGGGGGTTGGGGGTGGTGAATGGGGCTTATGGGTTTGATGTTGGTGTTGGATGGGAGTTCTAGGATTGTGGGTGGAGGTGGGGTTGGGGTTGGGGGGATAAAATGGGGGGCTTCATGGCGGGATGGGTGGGGGGTGTTGCAGGTTGTTAGTGAATGTTCTTTTATATGGATTTTCCGTTATTTATCCCCCTTTTTCATCTCCTTTTATGAGGTTAGTCTTTTGAGGTGTTTTAATGAATTTTTAGAATCATGATTTTATATTCCTACCTCAATCCATATTCTCATATTCAAGCTGTTGAGTTTTATGACTCTGGGATAATGTTTTTGTAGCGATTCCACATTAGTATTGTAGAATCATCATGAAAATTGGTGTTTTTTTCATAAGATAGATAGAAAGTGTCATTGGAATAATATTTCGATTCACCTATATCCATTTTTGATGAGATATGTTTTCTGAAAAATGTACTTGGAAAACTCAATTTATATGGATAATGTTACTAATTTTTTCATTATAGATTGATATGTAATTTTTTCCTAATGTTTATATGGGTTCCCCATGGGCATTTTCTATTTATTTGATTGTAGGTTTAGTGATGATGAATTTTTTAATGAGTTGTTAAAGATTATATCTCAATGCATTCATTTTTTATTTAATACGAAATTATATATAATAGATTTTAGATACACTCTGACTAGTCATGAGATCATGTGTAATGATGGTGTTTAGTGTCTACTTGATTGAGATCAGAAAGATCTTGCTCAAATGGGTAAATCTATTTAATAAAGGTTATGCTTAATTATCTACCCCAATATTTTATATATTTTTATACGTAATATGAACGTCTTATTTCCATTTATGTTTGATCAACCTAGAATAATTCAATTACATTCATTCTATATCGGATTATATGGTTGGGGATACTTTAGACTAGGATGGATACTCTGATAATTAAAATTTAATCCCTCAGTAACCAATTTCCTTGGGATTGATTTATAGTCTACGGATATTATTATTTTAATCCATGAGTGACATATCCTATGTCTGATAAGATGTAGTGGCCCTTGTATGTGTTCTCTTATCCTTTGGTGTGTTTGTGTCATGTGAGTTTACAACCCATGTGATCGTTGGGTTATGTGTGTACCAATTGACTTATTATACCACAAAAATTTAAAAATGACAATTGTTTTGTGTTCATATTCATAGATTAAAAAATCCCTATAGTATATATATGATTTGGGCTCTGTGAAAACTATTCTCATGACATATAATGATATGGTGGTTTTGGTGAAAAATAAAACCATATAATAGCAGTTCATCTTCACCTATAGTTAGTTTCTGGGGTGCTTCTTTCCACCCATTTGACAAGAGGTATGTTGAAATATAGTCTAATTATTATATATTTTTCAATTAGAACACCTAAATTAAACTAGACTTTCCAATTTTTATCCACGTGACAACCATGAGATTCACCAAACACAATTTTAATTTTGAGGCCATATTGAACAACTTCCACATAGATATCACTATTTTGTATTACTAGGGATTTTGTAAATTAGAGTTTTTTAAACCTATAAATTTGAAAACCTTGAATTCATCTAAAATGACATATTTGGAGTAGTATCATGATGTTCATGCCATTATTTCCTCACACTTTTTGATAGATTCAGTAACTTTCTATATGTGGGCTAGTAAATCACTTCAAATTTTAGGTTAGAGAGTGTCTGGGAAATATTAATGGACTTTTTTTTGAATTACTTTTACCCGATCATATCATGAAATTCCTCAAGAATTTTATTGGGGATCAATTTCCACTACTAATCAACTTATACCTCAATATGATTAAAACAGTATAACCTTCTCCTACGAAGTAAATTTATTGATATAGTAATGTGTAGAGATGGAGAGCTTTCATTGCAGATTGTTGATACATGACATTGTCAAAAGACAACATAAGATAAATGTAGAGATGTAGGGCTCTTAGAAAATCAGTTATATCTTACTTTCTATAGTTTATGAACTCTACCATGTGATATTGTATAGTCAAAATGCTATTATTCATAGTAATTACATGTTCAATCATAATGCATGATAGACAAGAATCCTCATTACGACAATAGAAACTTCTTTGTTAAAAAAATTATTGAAATAACTCCGTACATGACAGTGGAATCCTAAAATGTTTATGGATAAACGAAAACTTATGTCATTTGAATCAATCTTAAGAGCTGTTCTATAGATCCCCTCTACTTGGATGAATCATAATCAACATTGATGGTGCCTCCATAGGAAATCTGGGGCTAGTAGGGTGTGGTCCTATCTTCAATTATTTCCTTGGCCAGATTCTAGGCCTCTACATGGGTTATTGTGGCATTTCCACCACCCTAGAAGATGAGATGATGGGTTTTATTTATTCAAAAAATTTTGACATGGTTTTTGGTTGGAAAAACCATTGGATTGAAAGTGACTCGATGACCATAATACATGAAATTTGGAAATTTGTAACTCATATAGCGTGGACGATTACCACCCATTGTATGGAATGAAGACGTTCGCTCACCTAGAAGAACTACATCGTCACACATCTCTATCAAGAAGAAAACATTTTTTCTAATGACATGGCCCACTTGGCAGTTAATCGAGACATGACCTGGTGCGAAGACCTCCCTGTTTCTATTATTCCTTTCTATGTGAAATATTGTAATATGATCCCATAAATTCAACTCTTGAAATTTTTCTTTCAATAAATTTGGTTCTTTGCCAACATAGGTCAAGACATCATACTTTTAAAAAATAAAGATATGTTCTTCTCAATTTATAAAATCAAATTTTCCTTGCTTTTGAGATCAGATGATCTATTGAAATTCAAAGGCCTATGTCATGTAAGGATCGTAATTGAAATAGGGCATTTCTTAAGGGTATTTGGAATATACTCATGATCTATGATTCTTTTTAAAAGTTATGTCAAATGAGATAATATCATGTTAATGTTTATGATTTAATCTCCAATAATTTTTTTAATCTCATTAGGGATGTCTTCAGATTTACCATCACAGTTGTTGTATACATAAATCAAGATTTATCCAATAGTGATCCAAAATAAATAAAAAACTATTGGTGACTGTTTTTTAATTATTAAACACAAAATAGGGAATTCAATAATATTAATTGTTTAACATATAAATTACAGTTATTTCGTTACATGGGAATTTCTATGATTGAATTTATTTTATCTATTATTTACTTCCTATCATATACTCTTATGAGAATTTTTATTTTCTTAATAGTTGATCATAATGAACTTATAAATTTACAAAAGTATATTCACCATGTGTGTCAATCCTGGGGTCCAAGAAGGGTTTTTGTCATGCCCCAATTCCTGGTCTAGAATATCTCAATTTGGTGTTTTCACGTTTTACCCCATTATAAAATTGTTCAAGAGCCACTTCAACATAGAGTATATAGATAGGGATACATTTTCTTGTTAAATCACTTACTCTATACTTAACAACATTTTGATATTTTTTTTATAATTATTCTTATCCATATAGATTTCACTAGAGTTCTATATTCCTAATAGCAAAATCACTAAACTTCTCCACTGATACAAAATATAACAATCCATAGCATTATCAATCTCTTATTGATAGTTTATTACATAAAATTACACATAATAATAATTGGCTGATCAACTATCCTACCTTATTTTGGAATTAGGTAAATTACATAACTACTTAAAATATGAAATACAATATATTTATCCAAAAATTTCTTAACATGCTCATACATTATTCATTATGGGATAACCAAGGGATATACATAATAAAGGGGTGAGCTATAAATCATAGTAAGTGAATAAAAATGAAATTAAATGAAGAATGTAGTACTTGTTATAAAAAAAGAATATCAAGGGGAATAAAGTGGATGATAATCAAAAACATGAACAATAAGGAAAAATATAACATTATAATCATAATGGTACCATGGGAAATGTGGAAACATCTTAAATCCAGAAATCATAAACAATGTCAAGGATAACTATAGAAAAATCATGATTGAAAAGGTCCCATATAGTAATTAATTTTACTACCTATCGAAAAAATATGTCTCGTGAAAAATAATTACAAAATTTATTGCAGTGCTATATAATTGTGGGTGCACCCATCACATTCATTTCATTCTCATTATTATATGTGCCACAAAAATCATAAAACATTGAATCAAATCTCATCCAATTTTATTCCATGATAATGTAGTCCGGATTAAATCTATATATGTCCTAAATAAATAAGAATATGTTCATAATGTTGAATACCCTTGATAGGTAATTGTTATAGGTATTCACCACAAATTTTTTTGCATGGGAAATTATACTGTAATTTCATCAACATAATAGTGTCACATAAAAATTAATAAAATAGTTTGATTATAGAAGAATGGGTCCTTAGTCGTTTGGAAATAAAATGGAATGTAATGGGGTCATGGAAAGACATACCCCCACACTATAGATTTTAAATTAATGGGTATAGATAGTGAGGAGACTTGATTAAAAATTATTATATGATGATCTTACACTATTTTGTGCCTCAAAATGATATAGAGGAGTTTTGACTGTGGTTAGTGTAACCATGGTAGAAACCTAGAAAGTGGAGGGAAAAGTATGGATGTGATCCAAGAGTTTGTAATAATTAGAAGTGAGATATTGTGAGTGTTTATGTCGAAAAATAATTTTTCATTCATTATCATTTTTGAAACAAAGTATATTGGATTTTTATAATAAAATAACAAAAACCAAAATCCTTACCATTGTTTTTACACATAAATTTTAAAAAATTGGAAGGCATTTATTTATTTTATATGGCCAAGGGACGAACATAATATAATAATAACCATATTGATGTTAAAGTGACTCATAATTTTAAGGAAATTATTTTAAAACCTTAATATGTATTATTGATTTTGGAGGGTTCATAATGGATTTAAAAAATTAATCAAATAAACCAGAAATGACATTCTTTTAAATGGAATGACAAATTTGGTATTGCATAGATTTTATTGTATTCAATATATAACTTTGGGTCATTATGATGTCATAATACACAACGTATATTCATATGATATTTTTTACAGAAAAAATGATGTTCTCTAAATATTCTGAAACACTCACTATTGGATAAATTTGATATTATGATAAAAAAATCATATTAATTTCATAAAATAATATCCTTTATAAAATTATTTTTCAATTTCATAATAATAATAGACATTTACAGAGAAATGTTGTGTTTTTTACTATTTCAATTTTAAACCATTATTAAAATTAGATATAATATAATAAATAACATATAATAATTTATATTTGAAAAAGAAATCAATAATAATATTTGATTAATATATTATTTAATTCAAAATCACATTAATTAATCAAAATGAATTTTTTAATTGAATAATAATATTACCGAAATAAATTTTTTATATTATTATATTGAAATTAAAAACAATTATAATGTTAAAATATTAGGATGATAATATATTCATTTTTATTTGAATGATAATGTACAGACTCAAATTTATCGTGTTTTATTAATATCCCTTTAATACACCAAAAAACACAAAAAGGTAAAGGTGAAGTACAATGCGTCATTCATTAGGAGGTTCGGTGAACTTGGGTTGCGATGTGATCTCGACAAGAATGAGATTCTCTTATAAATAGTATCCATCATGCATAATTTTTTAGATGCTAGCTATGAATAGGTCGATAAAAAATACTTTAGATTTTATCTCCCTCATAAGCTCTCTTAAATTTGCTTCATAGAATATGATATAACTAATTGAGGTCATCACTCCATTGTCTCTGAATATTTGATATGTTAAAACCATATATTTGTATTAATTATGTGGACATTGTTCAACTTTATAATTTCTATTTTTAAGATGATTAGAAATATTTAAAATCAAATATAATAAAACAAATTAAGATCATATGTTTTCTATAACCATAATAGTTATAATTAACTAAAAATGGGAATTTTATTTATAATAGGTTTGGTTGTTACAAATATGATATAATTAATTATATTTTATGATTTGTATTTAGATATAATAATTCATAATGTCATCTAATAACCATTTATTTCTATGGTATTATCATGTCTTTTTTATTGATGAAATCTGGAAGGATTCCTTAGGGGACCAATTCAAAATGTTTTAAAACCCATATTATTCATCTGTTTTGTTGATATGTTAATTGAAACATTATTTCACACATATGTATGATTTAATTTTGTATTGGGTGATGGTAGAATTATATAATACATCAATTAATTTATTAAAATTTCCATATAAAGAGATATCAGGGTGTGTGGGGAGCGAGTGTAGTGAAATATGGTTAATGGGAAGTTAGCCACCCTACTATTATATGTTAATAAGGGAGGAATGAAATATTCTTATGATCTCATGTTCAAGATATCTCCCCATTCATATGAGTCCATAATATTATGATATGATCATATTTTAATCCTTGTAATAATATATTATCTCCTCATTCCATTCGTACATGTATATGATCACCCTCATTGTTATATCATGTTATGCCTCATGTATCTAGTATTATGATTTATTATTTTTTTACTCTTATTTAGTATTTTATCTCATAGATTATAATTATTATATTTCCCTATTTATGAAAATATTTACTAGGTATGGTAATACTAGAAGTCCAAACTGTTCAGTGTCATTTTAGGAGGCACTGAAGTGACATTTTTGATTTATTGTCGTATTTTATATTGGAGGAATAATGTTTCCATTAGATGGTAATACATGAGATTTATTATTGGGTGATATTTTCCTAATTATATAAAACTAGGAATTTAATTTTCATAAATTGAAAATACTGGAAAGAACTTTTAATCATATAAGTGTATCATTACTAATTATTTATGTTTTGATTTTCAATATTGGATATGGGGTGTTATGTAAAAGGTAACTATAATGGGAATCAGAGAATTTATTATATAAACTTAGTGGTTATGATATTATTTTATCAGGCTGATTTAGGAATTAGGAATTGAATTATGAGTTCATATATAAAGGATTATAATTATTTCAAAGATATATATAAACCCATTGTCACGACCCGTCCTCGGGGCCCGTGCCGTGACTACCCCAAGCCCGCCTTCCATAGGCCAGGGGCTGGCGACTAGCACCAAGGCGTAAATTCCCGGTGAACAGGGAAGGCATTGCCTTTATAAGTAACATCCACCACAGAGTCAGCAAGCAGAAGTAACTACCAAGTGCGGAAAAGTAAAGGGGGCCGGAAATACAAGCCCAACTGTAAAGTACAACTGAAAAGTAAAGTACAGAAACTGAAGAAAAGACGGTGGCCTCGTGTCGTCCACTGGTAATCCCACCTGAAGGGTGGGTACAGATAGCCTCCAGGCTCCTCGGGTCCCACGTCCGCTCCGAGCACGTCCCGCCCAGTGGTCCACCTCCAGGTACCGTCCTGCTCCACGCCCAACCGTGATCAGCGCTGTCCGTCGTCTGCAACCAACACAACAAGGTGCGGGCATAGCCCGTGCAGGGGTGAGTACAAGCTACTCAGTAAGGACCCCGAGACCCCCGAAGGTCTCCCGAAATCCACAAAGGATATAGCACAAAAGAAAGATGCAATCACGAAGTAACATCTGTCTCGACTTAGGTATATGCCCATACATATACCTAAGTCCCCAATTCTAGCTCTGCTCACGAGCTCAAGAACAACTCAATCCACAAAGGAAAGCAAGACTCAAATCCACAAGGAGAGTAAACAGGAAATCCACAAAGGATAGTTCAACACAATCCACAAAGGAGAGTAAGACTCAAATCCACAAGGAGAGTAAACAGTAAATCCACAAAGGATAGAAACATAAGATTCAGCTCAACCAGGATTTTCATTATCGAAACCGTAAAAGTTGAAGAGCCCCATCTCTGAAGTGTACAGTGGTCCTGTCACGACTCCGAGGTACTTCTCACTAACCTAAGACTGCTGAAGTACTCCTCATGTCGAGTACCGCGGGTCTGCTGCCAACTACCGGGCGCTCCGTCCGCTGAGGGTCTGCTGCCAAATACCGGGCGCTCACCCAATTAGCCTACTGAGGTACTCCTCCTGTCGAGTACCGCGGGTTTGCCGCCAACTACCAGGCGCTCCGTCCACCGTGGGTCTGCTGCCAACTACTGGGCGCTCCGTCCACTGGGCTAGTCGACTCACTCCAAGTCGATTCGGTCAAGCAGTCGTCAGGTCTCAGTCATTTACACGGTCTTCGTACTCCGCACGCGCGTCTCCACTGTCGCGGGTCTGTCGCTACACCCAAGCGCACACACTCCGTAGAGTATCGCGGGTCCGCCGCTACAACCAAGCGCTCCACCGCCAAGGGTCTGCTGCTGCATCCAAGCGCACCACCATTGTCAAGTACCACGGGTCCGCCGCTACACCCAAGCGCTCCACCGCTCAAGGTAAAAAGAAGATTCAGCTCACACAGGTTCGGTAGCACTGTTCCACGTAGGATCGCTGAGTGCAGTAGTCGACGCAGTCCACTGAGGATCTCTGCACATTCGTCGCCGCAGTCCACGAAGGATCTCTGCTCTGCCGTCGTCGCAGTCCACGGAGGATCTCTGCTCTGTCGTCGTCGCAATCCACGGAGGATCTCTGCTCTGTCGTCGAAGCCACAGCCAGCACTAGGGTTCCCGCACTTAGCGAGCTCGTTTAGGAGGGTCCGCTCCACGAGCCGAGAGGCTGATACATCAACTGACACGTAGTCCGAAGTTGATGTATCCAAAAGTTCCGTATCGACAACAGGATCTCAACGCGACAGACGGCGCGTCAATCGGACGCCCGGTCTGAGAGTTATTGGCATTTTCGTCCCAGGGGCCCGGTTGGTTTTTAGGGCAAAACCAACCCGACCGTACTCCGCCTGTATCCGATCCTCGGGCGGAGCATGCCAAAAGTTCCGTCTCACTTAGAGGAATTCAACGAAACAGACGGTGCGTCAATCGGACGCCCGGTCTGTTAGTTATTGGCCTTTCCGTCTCACACCCAACCTGGGAAACTTCCCAGGAGGTCACCCATCCTGATCACTGCTCTAGGCCAAGCACGCTTAACTACGGAGTTTTAACTACGTAGACTCCCGAAAAGGAAGGTGCACCTTGAGTATAGTATACCGAAACGACCGTCTCGATCCAAGGATCGCGTAGCCGCTGACGGTTCGTCAATCGGAGGTCCCAGGCCCAAGATATAGGCGAAAGACCGAAGAGGGCCCGAAACGGGGGTTCTGGGTCCGGGGCGACCCGGCCCGAACCCCCCCTGGGGTCGGCCGAACCGGGTCGGCCCGCCCGGCCTGACCCGGCGAGGCCGGGTCCGGTCCGGCCTGGGCGCGGCCCGGCCGCCCGGACCGGCCGGCTCGGTCTTCGGCCGAGCGGCCGAAGAGCCGCCGCGGGTCAAACCCGCGGCTTTGGGAGAAACGCGGCCCGCGCGGGCCGCGTGCTGGTGGCCGGACCGCGGACGCGGTCCGGCGGTTCGCCGCCGCCGCGGCTCGGCCGCAGCGGACTCCTCCGGCGGCGCGCCGGGCGCCGCCGCCTCCGGTCGCCGGCGCCGCCGCGCCGGCGACCCGCGCCGCCGTCTCCTTCCGCGGGCCGCCGGAGATGCTCCGGTGGCCCGATTTCTTTCCCGTCTGCGCCGTTGCTCCTCCCGGGGGACGATCTTTACTGCGGAATCAACAAAATGCCCTTGCCGCACGGTTCGTCGTCGTCCGCCAAATCCGCACAACAAAAGAGATCGGCGGAGGGTTGCCCGGTCTTGTTCGTTAGACCCGCACCCTCCGCGTTTAGTCAAAATCCACGGGAGGAATAATCAGCAACAATTTTAAATAAATCAAATTGTCGGAGATCATGTTCTTCACTTTAAAAGAATAAACACGGGGAAAAAGATAAAATAATCCAACATCCCTTACCTGTCGTCGTCGTCGGACGAGAGGTCGTCGCGGAATTGCTCGTCGCGGAAGAAGGGGGGATCGTCGCGTCGTCGCGGTATCCGGCGTCGCGTCGCCAATCTCCGGATCAAGATCAAACGGATTTAATTAGTTTAAATCCGTTGATATCGAAATTAAAACGGGAGAATTCAAATGATTCGTTTCTCACCTTAGTTGCCGAACGAGGATCGGCCGCAGAAGAAGAGGCGTCGCCGAAGAACGTCGCGGGTAGGGCTCGTCGACGTCGCAGATCTCGGTGTGCGTCGTCGAATTCCGGTCGCCGGCGTTCTTCGCGTTCTTCGCGTTCTTCGCGTTCTTCGCGTTCTTCGCGTTCTTCGCGGGGAGAGTGGAGGTTCAGAGGAATTGCACAACGATTGCAATCCTCCAAAATAGACAAGTTGTCTATTTTATTATTTTGCCAACAAACGCAAAACGCGTAAGTAACGACCCATTTAATTCGTTGAATTAATTCGACGAATAAAACAGCCCATTTAATTCACGAAATAAACCACCCAATTAAATGGTCTGTTAAGAATTTAAGAAAACGCGTCGGTTGACTTTTCAGTTACTTTGACGGGTTTTCGCGGGTGCATTACTTAGCGAAAGAAACGGCGGGGCTCGTGCGGGCCCCACCACACAAATATCCTACCAAGGGGGTAGGATATTTCTGGATAGCCTCCTATCCAGTTCCACTCAGTTCAAGACGCCCTTAAGTGGCTTCAAGTGGCTTCCAAGCAGCTTAAGTGAAATAAAATAAAGTTGTCGCACAAACTTTATTTTATTTCTGACTTAAAGCCGCAAAATTTAAAAACCACGTCTGAGCAAACGCAACTCCGGAAGAGGCGTTTCTATGCAAATACCGGTGCTGCGATTTCATCGGTGCCCTCAGAATTTGATTCCGGGCACCGGTTCAAAAGATAGAAAAACCCGCTCGTCCGTTCACTGAACGTACCCGAGCCAAACTTCGGAAATTGATTCCGGGCACACCGGGCCTCGGAATCAGGTGCCGTCTGAAGCTGCGCTCTTGTAAAATTCCAAAGAAAATTAAGAAAAAAATTTCCTTGAAATTTGCGGGTCTTTACATTACTCCCACCTCAGGGCTTTACGTCCCCGTAAAGAAACATCAAAAACTAGGGGAACAAATGGGGGTACAGAGCACGCATCTGAGCCTCCCGCTCCCAAGTGCTCTCCTAGAGGTTCCCGTGCTGCCATCTGATGCGCACAAGAGGAATCGACCGCCCACGTAGGACCCGCTCCTGTCGATCCTCGATCTCCACTGGGACCTCCGCAAAAGTCGCCCCATCGTCCACGTCCAGCTCCCCAAAGTCGATGATGTGCGTCGGGTCGTGCACGTATCTCCTCAGCTGAGACACGTGGAAGACGTCGTGCACCCGGTGCAACTGAGGTGGTAGAGCCAGGCGATAAGCCACCTCTCCTATCCTACTGAGGACCTGGAAAGGCCCGATGGAGCGTGGAGACAACTTGCCGCCTCGGCCAAATCTCCGTAAACCACGTCGAGGTGAGATACGCAAAAAGACGTGGTCACCATCCTCGAACTCTAGTGGCCTCCGCCTCCTGTCAGCATATGACTTCTGCCGGCTCTGAGCTGTCCTCATCCTCTCCTGGATGATCTGGACCTTCTCTGTCGTGGCTCGGACCATCTCTGGTCCCACAAGAGCTGCAAGATTTCTTCTTTGCCGAAAAGAGAAATCCGGTCTCATCCTCTGGATGAACCACATTCTTTGCCTAAAACAGTCAATCCTAACATGGATGATACTAATCCATACCAAGGATGATGTCGTAAGGCCTCGACGCTACTACTAAGAGATTCAACCGTTACTCTCGCCTCCAAGGGTTGAGTCACACTGTCGGCATCAGTGTGTGGTAACTGGGTCTCCTCCAGTAGACGTCTCACAAGTGAGGGTCAAGTCAACAGCCAAAACTGGAATCTCCAAGTAACATCACGAAAGAGGACAGGAACGAAAAAAAAATATCACAAGGGTATGCGTCTTTTATTATTGCAGCTCATATTACAAGACGCTACACAAAAGCAACAAGGAACCAGAAGTACAAAGGATGTATCCACTAGTTCTGCTCCTGTCCATCAGCTCCCAGGGCTCCATGATCGAAGGCCTCGGCTGCCTGAAGCTGAGCTCTCCCCTGCGGTCGGGGTGGACCTCCTGGTGGTGGTGGTGGTAGAGCCTCAAAGCGTCGTCCACCACCTGCTGCTCGGCCAGCTCCTCTACCTCGTCCGTCTCCTCCCTGCAGACCGCCACAGTCGAACCTCTGCCTCTGCCTAGGTGGTTCCTCAACCGTCTGCTGCTCCTCCGCATGGCGGGTCAGGCAGTCACGAGCCATGTGACCAATTCCGCCACAGGAGTAACACTGCCCACTCTCGGCACGCCTGGCTCTGACTCCACCCCGGCTTCCCCGCACAACTGAGCCTGAGTCGTGCAGTCGGCCACTGGTAGGTCTGGTCTGCCTGGAACCCTGAGTCATCTGTCGGCTACCTGCTACCGAAGACTCCGCTACGTGCCGCCCTGCGGTGGGTCTCTGTGCTAGTGTAGACTCAGCAAGGAAGCTCTCGATCAGAAGGGCCCGCTCTAGCACTCCCGCCTGGGTCGGAATGCTGAGGGAGATCAGCGACGCCCGAATCTCCTGTCGCAAGCCCTGCTCGAAGGTCCGGGCCCGGAAGAAGGGGTCCCGTACCATGTCTGTCGAGTACCGAGAAAGGTCGGTGAACCTCGCCGCGTACTGAGCGACCGTCATGCTGCCCTGCCGCAGCTGTAGAAGCTCCTGGATACGCACCGCACGAAGGGTGGCCGGGACGAACTCCGAGCGGAAGAGGCTCTCAAAGTCCGTCAAAAGAAGAGATGCCTCATCGTGCACCTGGAGCATCAAGCTCCACCATCGTCCTGCCGCCGCCTGCAGGAGGCTCGCCGCGAGAATCACCATGATATCCGCTGGTGTCCTCACTAGCCTAAAGATCCGTACCACCGCCTCTAGCCAGTCCTCGGCGGCCTGGGGGTCCGCCTCACCGCGAAACCTGGGCGGTCGCTGGCTCTGAAACTCATGCAGTGCCCTGAGGCGACGTGCATCGTCAGCGTCTGGTACTGGTAGCATCGGTGGCTCGGCGGGTAAAGCTACCGCCGGTGCCACTGCTGGCAAAGGGCCCTGCACCGAGGCCTCGTCGCTCGGTGGGCTGCCGTCGCGCCCTACACTCGGAACCCTAGCAGGCTGTCATCGCGGGGCCATCCTGAAAAGGAGAACAAGAGCACCACAGTCAGAACAGTATACCTGGTGAGCTGGCACAAGTAATCACAAAGAAAACTTGAAACACACACGCAATCAATGTTTTCATGCATTAAGTCGGAAATCCGGAGTCAGGGTCCTGGTGTATGGATACGTCGGCCGCCGCACCAACACTGGGCTCCCTGAACTGATAACCACACTCAATACACTAAACACTATTGCTTCATATAGAAAGAAAGGACGATCAGAGTCTGCGGTAGAACCGACCAGCTCTGATACCAATTTGTCACGACCCGTCCTCGGGGCCCGTGCCGTGACTACCCCAAGCCCGCCTTCCATAGGCCAGGGGCTGGCGACTAGCACCAAGGCGTAAATTCCCGGTGAACAGGGAAGGCATTTCCTTTATAAGTAACATCCACCACAGAGTCAGCAAGCAGAAGTAACTACCAAGTGCGGAAAAGTAAAGGGGGCCGGAAATACAAGCCCAACTGTAAAGTACAACTGAAAAGTAAAGTACAGCAACTGAAGAAAAGACGGCGGCCTCGTGTCGTCCACTGATAATCCCACCTGAAGGGTGGGTACAGATAGCCTCCAGGCTCCTCGGGTCCCACGTCCGCTCCGAGCACGTCCCGCCCAGTGGTCCACCTCCAGGTACCGTCCTGCTCCACGCCCAACCGTGATCAGCGCTGTCCGTCGTCTGCAACCAACACAACAAGGTGCGGGCATAGCCCGTGCAGGGGTGAGTACAAGCTACTCAGTAAGGACCCCGAGACCCCCGAAGGTCTCCCGAAATCCACAAAGGATATAGCACAAAAGAAAGATGCAATCACGAAGTAACATCTGTCTCGACTTAGGTATATGCCCATACATATACCTAAGTCCCCAATTCTAGCTCTGCTCACGAGCTCAAGAACAACTCAATCCACAAAGGAAAGCAAGACTCAAATCCACAAGGAGAGTAAACAGGAAATCCACAAAGGATAGTTCAACACAATCCACAAAGGAGAGTAAGACTCAAATCCACAAGGAGAGTAAACAGTAAATCCACAAAGGATAGAAACATAAGATTCAGCTCAACCAGGATTTTCATTATCGAAACCGTAAAAGTTGAAGAGCCCCATCTCTGAAGTGTACAGTGGTCCTGTCACGACTCCGAGGTACTGCTCACTAACCTAAGACTGCTGAAGTACTCCTCATGTCGAGTACCGCGGGTCTGCTGCCAACTACCGGGCGCTCCGTCCGCTGAGGGTCTGCTGCCAAATACCGGGCGCTCACCCAATTAGCCTACTGAGGTACTCCTCCTGTCGAGTACCGCGGGTTTGCCGCCAACTACCAGGCGCTCCGTCCGCCGTGGGTCTGCTGCCAACTACTGGGCGCTCCGTCCGCTGGGCTAGTCGACTCACTCCAAGTCGAGTCGGTCAAGCAGTCGTCAGGTCTCAGTCATTTACACGGTCTCCGTACTCCGCACGCGCGTCTCCACCGTCGAGGGTCTGTCGATACACCCAAGCGCACACACTCCGTAGAGTATCGCGGGTCCGCCGCTACAACCAAGCGCTCCACCGCCAAGGGTCTGCTGCTGCATCCAAGCGCACCACCACTGTCAAGTACCACGGGTCCGCCGCTACACCCAAGCGCTCCACCGCTCAAGGTAAAAAGAAGATTCAGCTCACACAGGTTCGGTAGCACTGTTCCACGTAGGATCGCTGAGTGCAGTAGTCGACGCAGTCCACTGAGGATCTCTGCACAGTCGTCGCCGCAGTCCACGAAGGATCTCTGCTCTGCCGTCGTCGCAGTCCACGGAGGATCTCTGCTCTGTCGTCGTCGCAGTCCACGGAGGATCTCTGCTCTGTCGTCGAAGCCACAGCCAGCACTAGGGTTCCCGCACTTAGCGAGCTCGTTTAGGAGGGTCCGCTCCACGAGCCGAGAGGCTGATACATCAACTGACACGTAGTCCGAAGTTGATGTATCCAAAAGTTCTGTATCGACAACAGGATCTCAACGCGACAGACGGCGCGTCAATCGGACGCCCGGTCTGAGAGTTATTGGCATTTTCGTCCCAGGGGCCCGGTTGGTTTTTAGGGAAAAACCAACCCGACCGTACTCCGCCTGTATCCGATCCTCGGGTGGAGCATGCCAAAAGTTCCGTCTCCCTTAGAGGAATTCAACGAAACAGACGGTGCGTCAATCGGACGCCCGGTCTGTTAGTTATTGGCCTTTCCGTCTCACACCAAACCTGGGAAACTTCCCAGGAGGTCACCCATCCTGATCACTGCTCTAGGCCAAGCACGCTTAACTACGGAGTTTTAACTACGTAGACTTCCGAAAAGGAAGGTGCACCTTGAGTATAGTATACCGAAACGACCGTCTCGATCCAAGGATCGCGTAGCCGCTGACGGTTCGTCAATCGGAGGTCCCAGGCCCAAGATATGGGCGAAAGACCGAAGAGGGCCCGAAACGGGGGTTCTGGGTCCGGGGCGACCCGGCCCGAACCCCCCCTGGGGTCGGCTGAACCGGGTCGGCCCGAACCGGCCTGACCCGGCTAGGCCGGGTCCGGTCCGGCCTGGGCGCGGCCCGGCCGCCCGGACCGGCCGGCCCGGTCTTCGGCCGAGCGGCCGAAGAGCCGCCGCGGGTCAAACCCGCGGCTTTGGGAGAAACGCGGCCCGCGCGGGCCGCGTGCTGGTGGCCGGACCGCGGACGCGGTCCGGCGGTTCGCCGCCGCCGCGGCTCGGCCGCAGCGGACTCCTCCGGCGGCGCGCCGGGCGCCGCCGTCTCCTTCCGCGGGCCGCCGGAGATGCTCCGGTGGCCCGATTTCTTTCCCGTCTGCGCCGTTGCTCCTCCCGGGGGACGATCTTTACTGCGGAATCAACAAAATGCCCTTGCCGCACGGTTCGTCGTCGTCCGCCAAATCCGCACAACAAAAGAGATCGGCGGAGGGTTGCCCGGTCTTGTTCGTTAGACCCGCACCCTCCGCGTTTAGTCAAAATCCACGGGAGGAATAATCAGCAACAATTTTAAATAAATCAAATTGTCGGAGATCATGTTCTTCACTTTAAAAGAATAAACACGGGGAAAAAGATAAAATAATCCAACATCCCTTACCTGTCGTCGTCGTCGGACGAGAGGTCGTCGCGGAATTGCTCGTCGCGGAAGAAGGGGGGATCGTCGCGTCGTCGCGGTATCCGGCGTCGCGTCGCCAATCTCCGGATCAAGATCAAACGGATTTAATTAGTTTAAATCCGTTGATATCGAAATTAAAACGGGAGAATTCAAATGATTCGTTTCTCACCTTAGTTGCCGAACGAGGATCGGCCGCAGAAGAAGAGGCGTCGCCGAAGAACGTCGCGGGTAGGGCTCGTCGACGTCGCAGATCTCGGTGTGCGTCGTCGAATTCCGGTCGCCGGCGTTCTTCGCGTTCTTCGCGTTCTTCGCGTTCTTCGCGTTCTTCGCGTTCTTCGCGTTCTTCGCGGGGAGAGTGGAGGTTCAGAGGAATTGCACAACAATTGCAATCCTCCAAAATAAACAAGTTGTCTATTTTATTATTTTGCCAACAAACGCAAACCGCGTA
Source organism: Viscum album (assembly GCA_963277665.1). Classification (NCBI taxonomy): domain Eukaryota; kingdom Viridiplantae; phylum Streptophyta; class Magnoliopsida; order Santalales; family Viscaceae; genus Viscum; species Viscum album. Next base: position 1,001,333,223 of record OY728119.1, on the reverse strand, counting down.
AGTAACGACCCATTTAATTCGTTGAATTAATTCAACGAATAAAACAGCCCATTTAATTCACGAAATAAACCGCCCAATTAAATGGTCTGTTAAGAATTTAAGAAAACGCGTCGGTTGACTTTTCAGTTACTTTGACGGGTTTTCGCGGGTGCATTACTTAGCGAAAGAAACGGCGGGGCTCGTGCGGGCCCCACCGCACAAATATCCTACCAAGGGGGTAGGATATTTCTGGATAGCCTCCTATCCAGTTCCACTCAGTTCAAGCCGCCCTTAAGTGGCTTCAAGTGGCTTCCAAGCAGCTTAAGTGAAATAAAATAAAGTTGTCGCACAAACTTTATTTTATTTCTGACTTAAAGCCGCAAAATTTAAAAACCACGTCTGAGAAAACGCAACTCCGGAAGAGGCGTTTCTAAGCAAATACCGGCGCTGCGATTTCATCGGTGCCCTCAGAATTTGATTCCGGGCACCGGTTCAAAAGATAGAAAAACCCGCTCGTCCGTTCACTGAACGTACCCGAGCCAAACTTCGGAAATTGATTCCGGGCACACCGGGCCTCGGAATCAGGTGCCGTCTGAAGCTGCGCTCTTGTAAAATTCCAAAGAAAATTAAGAAAAAAATTTCCTTGAAATTTGCGGGTCTTTACACCCATAGGTTTTTATTAATGATTATTTAATTTTGTTTGGGGATTAGGATAAGTGTATATTTATGGAAGCACTAGGAATAAATTTAACTATTGTAGAACCTATAATTTTATTTTTCAATGTATCTATTGTTTTCTTTTTCTAGAAATATCAACCTTGAATGGACACTCGAAAAGTGACATTGTTTTGAAACATATTAATATAGGGTTAAAAACATGAAAAAGATTTATTCATCTATTTTTTGATCTCCGTTTTTTTCTATAGTGAATAAGACCTAACTACACCCCTGGATATAAAATCTTATGGGATATACTTGGGTCACTTCATATTCTCCTTAAAACCCATTAAATATTATTTACACATATTCATTTATTGAATAAATCTCTATTTGAGATCCAACTATCAATATGTAAATGAATAACACTGACTACGGCCAATGAATATTAATTTAAGGCCTTATAATGATTTGTGAAATATTAATTCTAGTATCATAATGTTCTATTTGTATATTAAATATTTTTAATTCTTCTCCCAATAAATTATTTAAATGTAATAAATACAGTAAGATAGATATGAGATATAAATATATTATAAATAACTATGTGAATACAATATAAACCCCCAATATTTTTGTAAAAGAGTAGTGATTAAAAATATTATTATTATGCCAAATAATATATTAATAATTATTTTTTACAATTTGAATATATTTTAATTTCTAATCACACCAAATAATATAAGTATAGAGTCTTATGAAAATCTAGGTGATAATGATGATGATGGGAGAAGATTAAATTTCCTTAATGTGAAACTTTATATAAGAAACACACTGTAAAATATATCAAATAAACTATAAAATGGTTTTTGTTTGGAAATGGAGCAAATAAATCATTTACCACCTGTGGTAATAAGTATTCAGATTACTCAATAGAGGAAGACCATTTTTCATCTAATTTTTCATATGATTTTATGTATAATATAAATTATAATTGTTCTGCTAATTCAATTTAAGCTATATTAATTTATTAATTACATTGTTTGGAAAATAATTATAGTGAATAAATATATTTATGGATGGTAAAAATTAACATCTCAAGAATTATATATATATATTTTGTTATAAATAATAATATGTTCGATAAATTTATATACACGAACAGAAATAAAGGACATCATTCAAAAGTAAATAAATTTCCTAATAATTAATTAATTTTTCTAATAACATATAAAATTTTATATATGAAATAAAATATTAAATATAATTTAATTTTAAATTTTATATTAAATGATATTAGAAACAGTCAATGATTGTTATGGTTATTGTTAAAAATAATGGATGTTTATCTTCATAATTTTTATATATTTTTAAAAAGCTAAAAATTTAATTTATATAAAAATTAAATAGATAATTTTAATAGTTTTTTCATTTAGTGTATCAATATTTACATTGATTTATTTTTTTATAATTTTCTACAATTAACAATTATTAATATAAATGGGGGTTTTTTAATAACATTTTTCTTCATGAAATTAATAATATAATAGACTGAACAAGGAGGTCAAAACCCATATAAGTGACAAATAACTGAATTAATAAGTAATATTATTTATTTTACATTGTTATATTATCTTATCAAAACCATTGAAATCATATTTAAAACTAAATAAATCGTTTCTTTAGTAAAGAAAGTTATTTTTTTGTATATTCATTGAATTAAATAATATTTTTAGAAAACTAGGTTATGACATGATTTCAATTTTACATTTACTTTATTCTAAAAAAAATTAATATATTTATACCCAATATTTTATTAATATGGATAATTTTTACTCACACATAAATTTGTAGATTAAAAATATGTTTATCATTTAACATATTTTTAAGTTTTAATAATGTTTATTTTTAATTTTATATATCTTACTAACATAATTATTAGTTGATAAGATTAATAAATTATCTATAATTATAACACTTGTATTAGGTTGTAATATTAATATTATTTATGACCATTTTAATTAATTATCATGGGTTAAAATAGTGACCTATGATTAACTACATTTGCGTAAAGTGAACATTAAAAGGAAAATCCAATAAATGAATCCGAGTTATCTTCAAAATTATTTAATGATATAATTTTATACTTTATCATTTCCCATTCTTCAGAATTTATACATATGGATGTCCACAACAATTATTAATTTTAATAAATAATATTATTCATGAATATGTGTCTAAATCAACACTTACAATAACATATAAATGAACACCCTAAAACTCCTTAAATTCACAGACATAAATTATAGTTAAATGGTTCTAATATTTCCATTTTCTATGATATATCCCTATTCCACTATACTAATCATTTTACATCTATATTTTTTCTAATCCCTTCATTTCTATAGATAATTCGAATGAAATAAAATGTACCACATGTAATAATTTCGCTGCTCTGAGAGTTATTTTTTTTCCTCATGATAATATTCCATATATATTTTTATATAACGAAGTATGTACCATATATATATATATATTATCATATTATTTTTACAATAATTTTTCATCATTCCATATATTCCTCTAGGAAAAAATAAACGATGTAATCATGTGTATGTGAGGGATAACCTCCACAAAATAATGTGGTTTAATTATTATCACCACAAAATTTGATAAGTAAAGATGATGGATTTTATTAATATCTATGTTTCATATGTAAAATTTAAAATTTTTATGTTTTCACATTATTTGTCATGACCCGCCTTCACCGAGATAAGTTAAGGGACAACAGATTGCAAGGCCCTTTCATCCCTATGTTAATGGAGAGATAATGACCCTCGAGTCCCACTACCAATAAGCCCTTATATGTTGACTTCTTACTCATTCAACATTCTTCATGATCCATTAGCCATTCCTTTACAACTTATTCTGAAATACTTCTTTCCTACAAACAAAATCATGAATCATATCCTAAGATTCCAAAATAGGAAAACAAAAGTTATGTAATAATCCATACCTTTGATTGGTCATTGTCAGTATCTTCATCCTCAATCATAATGGCATTAGGTATTGGTAAACGAATATTTGTACAATCATGGTGATCCCATTCACGAATCTTCTTCATTGGACATGTGTTTTCATAATGACCATGCACACCAGATTTAAAACATTCAATTGATCCCTCAGAAAGAACTTCCTTCCCTTTCCTCGAGTCAACTGGATGCTTCCTTTTTCCATGGAAGGTTCCTCCTTTATGACCTTCATTTCCACATCTATAGCATATGTCTGTCCCATTGAAACATTTTCCTAGGTGTTTCCTTCCACATCTTTGACACATAGGTTTTTTAACACAAAAACCTTTATGGTTGTTACCTATAGTACCGTAGGGATTTGTTTCTCGCATGTATGATGACTTAGAGAAATCACCAAGGTTTAGGTGGTCAATCATGACTCCAGATAGTTGGTTGAGGATAAACACAAGAGTTCTAATTGAAGCTCCCATATCATTCAGTTGCTCGCTCAAAAAACTATCACAGTTTCCTTCACATCCACTGTTACTTTGGTGCCTGGTAGATCCAGCCATTTACTAAAACCAAAAAGGTCAGTGTAAGTATATAAACAAAACCATTATGTACTAATGAGGAAGATAAACACTAAGATATACTTACTCATTCTCTTTATCTAAAACCAGGACTATTTCTGAAATCCTAACCATTATGGTAATGTCACTTATGCTTAAAGAGTACCCTAACCTCTAAAGTTATCGAAACCGACCTCTGATACCAACTATCAGGCCCCAGCCTTAAACCTTACTTAATATTGAATTAAATGAATAATTCACATTGATGATCTTTTCAGGTTTATAGTTTTAGAGAATTAAGACATAACTATTACATCTCAAAAGATTACAAAGTAGAAACTTTTACTATGTTTCCATAAAATAAAAACTCTTAAAAAGAAAAACATGTCTAGTTCCATGTTTTAGGTAGCACGACATTCCCTAAATCCCATCCTTGACCCTATTCCACGTTAAGTCATATGAAAAACATTTCAAAAACCTGGGATGAGCATAAAAAAGCTTATTAACGGATATACAAAGAATGAAAACTATTATTTTTTCAAAACAACAAGTAAACCATGTATACTTTATCAAAGTAATACTTTTCACCTTTTCGAAGTAGTAAAAAATATTCACTGAATAAAAGTTCCTTACTTACCCTTCTGTAACCAAAAGATTACCATGAAACCCATATAATGATCACATAACATATAAAGGTAACTTGGGACATAAACATAGTTAAGTGGAATAACCATACGGTCGACTTCCCCACATACTTAATGGAATATCCATACGGCCGACTTCCATACATACTTAATGGAATAGCCATATGGTCGACTTCCATACATACTTAATGGAATATCCATACGGCCAACTTCTATACATACTTAATGGAATATCCATACAGCCGACTTCCATAACCAATGCATTAGAGGTTATAACGTAACAACCTGTTCTGGTATTCATGGAACCACTCGTCATATGGTTTATTAGGTAACCACCTGTCAAATGTCCATGTATCATTAGAAAAATCATAAGACATAAAACAAATATAATGGAAAGAAAACACTTCCACACTTTGATCACAATATATCACTTAAATATATTGACATAACCAATCCATTATAAAAACCACTTTCAATACAAAAATACATAAAAGAGTATATGGTATTCATTTCATTTTAAAAAAACATTATGGCTTGTTCAGGACGCCAAAGACCAAATAATACTCGCGGAGGCGGAAAAGTTCTTTGTCACGGCGTACGTTAAAAGAAACATTTCTTTTTGTCATTTAGTAAAACGCTTCGTAGAAAAAGATTCCTTTTGTATAAAAGTAAAAGTCAAAGGTGTTTATACACCATATAAAGAATGATTTGTATAATATTAAATATTCATTAATTAAAAGAGATTTAGACTATGTCCCTTACAAAGACGGTATCCTTGGATTAAGGATAAATCAATTACATAATTATGTGTGACAAACAGATAAACCAAATATAAGTGGATATTAAGTGTAAAACAATCATAAGACATTTACACATATTCATAGAACGAAATATTCAAGGAGTACAAGTTTATCCCAAAGAATCAAAATTGGGATAAGAAGTTCCCTTGCAAAAAGTTCGACAACCTAACGGCGTCACTTCAAAATTCAGAAAAAGAGTTGATGAGAGATAAAAAGGGTATCTCATCACTTGGACATAAAATTTACTTCAATAAGGATATATAAGAACATATCCCAATAGAATAATATGTAATTTTAAAGACATAACAAAATAAGTCTTTTTAAAAAGAGGAGGGTGAAAGGTTTCCTTACCGACTTGGGTAACTTTCGAAACGTACACCCCATTGAAGAAGGGTCATACAATGAATATGTAAGTACACATAAATGAAATTATATTACACAAATAGTATAATAATGGGAAGTACATACACCAATCAATGTAAATGGTGGAAAATGTAGTATAAATCTCACGGGAATAAAAGTGAGATGAAAAATTTCTTACGAAAACTCGGCAGCCTAACAGCGCCACATAAAACAACCAAAAATGGATTGATGAGATCAAATAGAGTATCCCATAATTTTACAATAAAATTTATATCAAGAGGAATATAAAATAACATCCCCCATCATAAAAAACAGGAGTTTAAAAGAAGTGACATAAATGAGAGTACTAAAAAAAGAGAGAGGTTAGATCTCCTAAAAAATTCGGCAGCCTAATGGCGCCACTCAAAAATTACAAAATGGATTGATGAGATAGAATAGGTTCTATTATAATTATAAAATAAAAATTATATTAAGAGTAATATAAAAGATAATCACAATCATAAGAAAGATGAGCATAAAAGGAATGACATAAAAGAGTGTACTTAAAAAGAAATAGGGTAGTAGGATCCCTTACCTCGGGTCCGACTTGACTCGATCGTTCTTTAAAGTCCTGAATAATAAACTTGAGTTAATTTATACTTGCTTAAGAACCTTTTACAAATTCATTGTTCCTTTTATATCACATATTTCCTTGTTATAAACATTATGTAATCATTTGTGTTAATAATGACTGTTTTGTCGATATTTGGTTCGTAAGTCGAAAGTGGACTTCTTACAATTACATGTTGTTCGTGTGGTAAAAGTTTCATTATATCCAGAATGATATTCATGATTTGAATATCATATATATCATATATATCCAGAATATATATTTATTTATAATATTACATAATCATTTATAGTTAAGAAATGAAATTCACCGTTCATGGAGACGGTAAGCCGTACGTACGCATGAACACTACGTTCATTTCTTTGTTATATTAATGAAATTAAAACTAAATTAGAGGTATGTATATTTTAATTCCATAATTATATTCATAATTTATTTGTATCATACATCATATATAATACCTTTAAATGAATCCTTTATACATCCCACATATGGCATTAACAAATCAAATCACATTGAGGGGGCGGTAGTCTGCACTTCCTAAAATGAAATTATCGTGTTTACCAACAATGGAAACCATAAAGGTATGCCAAAAAAGAAAAATACATAAGCTTATGTAAAACATAAACATATTATATATCATATATAAATATAGTGACATCTTAATGGCCACCTTTTATGGTGTTATATAAGTGTTGAACAATCATCATTTCGTGAGGCAGAAATTCGCCATCCACAAAAAAAATATGTTCTTTAACCATTTGATATAGGTGTGTGTATGTTTAGCTATAATTATAATTATAAAAAAATCCTAGTATATTGTAGATACTATTTTTGTTACAAAATAAATGAATAAAAAGAGTTTAGGGGGTTGGAGAAGCAAAATAAAACAAAAGAACACAAGTGAAGACATTACCTTAAAATCGGGTAACTCCATTTGGTTTGAGCTCAAAGTATTGCTTGGGAAGACTTCTTCCCAAAGTGAGGCTTCAAAGAGTAATAGAGGGATGGGGAGAGGCAAAATGGGCAGAGGTTTGCCGACCCAAAGGCTTTTGAAGTGTGGGTAAGGAGGTAGAGGTGGGAGCCTTTTATAACAGGAGAGGAGGGGCACTTTTGGAAAGTAAAGAAATGTTACTTTATTTTAGAATGCGTTTCGAATTTTAATGGTCCCACATTAATGTGTTTTGAGGATAAGGTGATAAGGGTTCTAAATACACTCATCCAACAGGTTTTGGACATGTGTAGGTCTTAGATATTATATTATCTGTCCATTTTATTTAAATCGCTAAATAATGAGGTATTAACTGCATCATCATTATGTCATAAATAATTTAATTTATTTAAAGTCTAAAAATTATAAAAAAATACAATGATGTATTAAATATTTTTATCTTTCCAATTAAAATTTATAGTAAAAAATATGACTTGTATTAACCCATGTAAAAAATTGTTTTAGTAAAACATCTCATGTTTGTGTTATTTTTTACTGTAACATTAAATAAAAAGGTATTTATGTCATTTTGCAACCAATGTGGCTCCATGGGGTCCCCAAGTTGACCCATTGATTTTCTTGGTCGGCCATGACACTTCCAATGAGGGTATTACATCTGTCTATGTCATTTCATTTTATTAAAACATTATTTTTACCTTAATCTACACTAATTACCTCTAACTGCGATTAAAATCATAATAAGTTACTATTCACCAAAAAATTATTTTAATCCCATTGAACCACATTTTACTTCTTAATGACAAACATGTATGTCGGATTTTTGAAATTCAAAACACAAAGATGCAAAAATATCATTTAAACGGAAAATCAGATTTTATAAGTACCACTTAGTGGTTTCACTATTCATCAAAAATTGATGTTTTTCAGAAAATTACCAAAAGGTCACCCTATGCTATATTTGATATTCTGTATTCAAAAATGATGTATATTTTACAAAATTCAAAACATATATGTAGCATTAATTAATTTAATAATTAATTCCCGCTGTCAAAACAAATAGCGTGCTTTTTTGAAACAAAATGTATCAAAACATTGACACTAGTTTAAGTCCGATTTCAAAGTGAAATTAATTCCAATGACCACTATTGGATTAAATGGTAAAAATATATTCTAATTTTACTTTAAAACCAATTAAAAATATAATCTAATCATATAAATATATTAGATTAAAAGAGGTTTTGAATTAAAATTCAACATTTTCCACTATTCATTAAAAATTGAACTTTTTCAGAAAAATACCAAAAATTTACAGAAAGTAAATTTTGATGTCCCGATTCTAAAGAAAAATTTTATTTTGTAAAATATAACACATAAAATTGTAAAAAATTGGAATTAAAAGAGGTTCGCCATCAAAAGGCAGTTAATCGACCTTTTAAAGAATATTAGAATGTTTACGCTTAAAATTGGATTCATTATCATTTTCAATCCTCTAACATTTATTGTAAAAAGTTAAAATATTTTACAAACATATATAATCATTTTGTAGTTAGTTCTTCTCAATCCCGCCATTACAACAGCTAGGCGTTAACTACTATTTAAAATAATATTATTTTATTATTAGAGTGCAATGTAAGATTTCCATGAAACTCGTTGTTGCGTGTTGGGTACGCCATCGAGCATAGCATCCCCTTTAAAGTCATATTAATATTTTATTCACAAATATGGATAAATGTGAAAATGTCATACTCTTTATTTACCTGGGGTGTTACACATTGGATGTGATGGATCATAGTTTTCCTAAATTATTTTTTGAATTGATGATGAATTTGTGGGGGTATGTGTTTATAAATATTAAAAATAAGGTGAGATGACAATGAGGTTGTAATATATATTCATTATTGTGGTTAATTAACATATATATATGTATAAGATTTTGTTTTGGTGTTAAATATTTTTTGTGCATTATCCAGTGAGGGATACTAGGTGAGGAATTGTCATAGTTAACATAATTTATGTAATGATTTGAATTCTCATTCTTTAGGATATATAATGATTCATAAATATTTTTAGGAGATGTTTCAATAATGGTCGTACTATTTATAGATGTATAGTCATCCAAAATTTGAAAATATTTTTTTAGGATTTCTGGAGTTGTTTAGTGTTTAAAATATGTATAACTAGCCCAATGTTGTTGTATGGGAGCTTATAGAGTTCAGGGTCATTTCATATGTGTTTTTGTTATTCTATTTCAAAACTGTTTCTACATTATATGATATTAATGTATTAGGATTGACTATTTTTATATATTTTTTTGGAGGAGTTTTTTTTATTCTAATGATATTCAAGTATCCATTTACATTACTGTGGACACTTATAATGTCCCCATATATGTTTAAACATGGGAATATATCCATTGGTTGTGGATTAGAACATTTTTTAATCACAATAATCATTTTGAAAAGATTAATAAAATTTTCATTCAATTGGGGAATGGTGCATGGTTGTCATGACAAGATTATGATGTTATTCAATACTCTCTATTATCATTGGGGGGGGGGGGGGGTTGTGAATGTGTGGTGGAAGACCATTATATTATGGGACCAAATTTACTATTTTTTTTCTAATATGAAACAGTGTTTGACAGTATTTACCTCAATTATAGAGCTCCCAATATTAATAATTATTTATTAAAAATTCACTTTTTATATTTTAGATACATTATTTATATGATATAAAATAAATATGGTTTATTTATATTATAGAATCATAACCCAAAAGGTACATCAGAGAAAAACATTAGGCAATATGAAGTGTTATAATGTGAGTAAATCTTCCCAATTGAATGTTTAAGAGTGAACCTTCATCATTTCATTATTTGATTCATATTTAAGTAATGAACACACTCTATCAAAAGTGTAAAAATCATCTTCTCCCCCAATTATGAATATATACCATTCTCAATCATTTCTTTTTCTTACTACATCATGGTGTGAGATCACATTATATTTTCTCTATTATAAATTTTAATCTTCATATCCATGGTATAAGATTTTACCTCTTATGGACTATGCTCAGATGTGTGGACATTCATTTCCCAATTTGTTCCATGCACATATTGATTTCCATTTTTTCTATTCCAAATTGAAATGGTCACTTCATTTTATATCCTTTCATAAGATTCTGCATGGTCAAGATGTTGTATTAATAATATTTATACAGGATTAAATGTTCATCCATTTTTTTATTAGGATTAATAGAGTCATAAATATAGATCATTGTTTCATATTTGTTCAATTAGAATCACATAATGTTCAATTTAATTACCCCTTTGTATTGGTAATTCATTCCCATGTTATGGTTATTTTTTAATTGTCCGTAGCTCATATTACATGAATTTTACGTGACTTTCACTGTAATCATATGCATTGAATACACCATTAAATTTTCTCAACACGACCAATTTATAGCTTTTTATTACAGTCAAAAAAGTTATAATGTTCAGAAATCACCCTTACGTGTCCTATGACATGCACTTGATATATTTATAAATCCCTCAAATGAGCTATTATCCCATAGTGAAACAATAATCCAGCAATCATTTTTTTGGGCCATAAAATCATCATCAAACTCCCTCAAGATCATCCATTATTCATATTATATTCGTTGTAATATGATTATAGAAGTTTATTATGGAGTATTAGTCATCACATAGTCTTATGGGAATATATATTATTTCTGTAATTAAATTTGCATGTTTACATTTTATTCAGTGATGTAATGGTGGTTCCATCATATTCCATCATTTTCATCAAATTTTAAATTTCATTTATGGATTTCACAGCCTTCAAGTTACATAGTACACCAGATTCTCATATATCATTGTATTATTGTAATATAATTTTTCTATTTTTTGTATTTTAGCGAAGAATATGTTTGTTAATGTAGAATCGTGACATTTCAGAAACCATGTGTGTTCATGATAATGTTTTTGAATATTCGTGCTAATCGTAAACACCTCATTGGAGTTTATCTTAGAAGAGTCCTCATTTACCATAATTTACATAGAATTGGGAAAAAAATGAGTATAAGTTTTTTCTACATGTACCGGCCCCCTTTTCAAGTGCCTTGTCATGTTGGGATTTCATTTGGTTGTAATTTCCATTATCAAGAAGCACCCCATTTCTGTAATTTTTAATTCTCACCCATGTAACATACATGGGACACGATCAACCAAATTCATTTTAATGGTTTTCCATGATCTCTTTATTTCATACCTATGGTTGAATCTATATTTTAGTAAACTAATGAATCAAATAAACACAATAAAAATTTCAATATATGTCATAAAACGTTTCACCATACAATTCCACTTTATGGGAATCCTCAAACTCATTTGATAGAAACCATATGAGTAATATTGTTGTTGTTACATGCAATTTAAACATTTAATTATATCCAATTTCATATTTTTATAGTCCAAAACATCATATAATACATACCCTAATGAAATTTTGTGGTATTTTGTTTTCTATTCAATATTTATAATATGAAAAAACCCAAATTCTAAATTTCATTTTATAATAAGGAACAACATTAATTGCTTCTATAAAAACTCAACATTATGACATAATTTTCCAAAAATGAATAATTATACATATTTATTTCATTAATTATTCCATAAATAAATAAATTCATAAAAATTGAGATGTTATTTATTTTTTTATGTTGACCAAAAAACTTATTCTAAACAAAATATTATGCAGTTACCCTCAAAATAATAAATTAATGGTTGAAAATTTATTTGAATTACAGGAAAAATTAATGAATAAATAAGATCTATCTATTACCCACAGTTTAAAATTCTTCTATGTGAAATATTATTATACAATTTTCAATTTTTTTTTTACTTGATGTGAGAAAACATACAAGTTAGTTAGAGAAATGTTTTTTTATTATTAACTATAAATATATTTTAATTATCTCTTCCATCACAAAATAATAAAATTATATTCAATATGAAGTAAACTATCATGTGTTTTTTTTGAAAATACCTCTACAATTTCGAATATATCATCACTCATGAATTTTGAAATATACCATTACTAATTGTTATGATCATGGGTGATTTTTATTAGCATAATTCCCTTCAGTGAACATCGAATTTTTAAAATCATAAAAAATAGGTTATTCAGATGATTCTAAATGGTGTTTTTTGAGGCCGAAGGGTATGTAAGTAAAAAAATATAACAAATTTGATTCAAAATGGGGATCATTTTATCTAAAGTGAAAAAAATTAATGGTATTGATTAAACTCAATAATGGATCCACACTCACTATAATTTTCCATTTTAGGTCAATTTTCCTATTTAATATATTCCAATGTCCACAACTTGAAATTTTAAGCACCAATAATAAAATTATATTATCTTTACCACAAATTTATTCAGTATTTTATGTTTGAATATAGATACTGAATTTCCCATCGGGAACAGATTATTAAAGGAAATTGTTATTTAATTATTATGTAGTGGTGAACTCCCAAAAATGATATAAATGAAATTTTTTACCTATTTACATCTCCCAAAAATGTATTTACGTACTAAATATAAGTACCAAATAAGAGGATCACATCATAAAAGAGTTTCATAAAAACAATATTGAAATCATATTTTCACACACCAATACATGAGTTCAATCATGATCATTTAATTAACTATAGGGAAAGGTTAGTTATCAAAAGTTTTAATCTATAGTGGCTTCTTGAAAATTTAATCCATGAATTCTAGGGGCCTAGAAAATATAATATATATTGATATGATTTAAAATATTTTTCATTATAGAAATTAGATTTCAAAATTCCAATTCAAACATAAGTATTATAATTAAATATTTATTATATCATAAAGTAGATATAAAATGATAATTTCATAACATCATAAAATGCATCAATACCATTAAAAAAAGTTAAATGGAAATAATATTTTAAATATTATTATAATACTCATAGGGTTTGTAATGCCCTGACCCCAGTTACCCAGAGTCAGTGCATTATTTTAATACATTGTCATGATTATAAGGAATAAAGTACTGAAAGACCGATCAATTTAGCAGTTTTGGAAAATAGATTACATGCACAAATATTACATTACACATTAGAAAATAAAGCATTACTAAAATGATCCATTTAGAATGCCATTAATCTCCTATCATAACCACGATTATCAATCATAAAACACTTCTTAGAATCCTGGGAAAATGAAACATAAGGAAGGGGTGAGCTCAAACGCTCAGTAAGGGTATGTAATACACTAGAAGATGACATAATCATTAGGAATGATGAATAATTGAAAACACATGACTTTAAAGATAATAAACATGAATAATTTATTGCAGTTATATGAGAAGAGTAAAAAATACCATAATAAAACATAATCAGGGGTATTCTACTAGTCGAATGACCACATGAACCATAAATATTATTTTCATAATGCGGGAATGTATAATGTCAGGAATTCTGAAACATTTTTTAAGGTCTCGTCCAAGACGTCTAAAAAACATTAAAGACTATTCCAATACCATATATCAAATAGGGTATGTCCTCATCCATTTCCACATCTAGTTGTTTCATGAGTCATACTGATGCATCGAGGAGATATAGCAGGCACCACCCTTCACTTACTAAGTCTGATACATTCCTCATAAGAAAAGGTTGAAACATAATATAAACATTCGTATTAAAACTAGAATAAAAAATGCCAAAATGTTTTCCATAATCCATGAATGGTATACAAATTACACATACACAGTCAAAAATATCACAAAACCTTCAATACAATATGGATGATTTGTATCATAATAAGTCTACTTCAAACAAGTTTTAAATCAAACAAAGTATGTTGACATAGATGAAAATGATTTGTAAAAATCATAGAGAGAAATATCACTTTTTCATGAAAGCATTTAAAAGTAACACAATTTAGAATGGAAAGAAATTTAAATACATTTTTGAATCAAATCTCCCCATACCAAATTGAACCATTTGAAATAATTAACATTTTAAAACATTCATGTCTATATAAATTAATCCTTAAAACCATTTTGAAAACATAGGCATTAATGATCAAGGTTTAGAAGAATAAATATTTAAAACATTTGAAATAATGTTTTAGTAAAATATTCCCATAAAAATAAGACCTTTTAAAACTCTTTTATGAAACATGGACATGGATAATAATTAATTTCCAGTAGATACTCACGTAAAAACAACCACGGATAATAAAGAGATTGTACAATTGACCCTTACCTTGCACTTTCCTTTGGTCGAGGGTACGTTTAACATCCTGTATAATGACATTAGTGTGTTATTAAATTATTATATAACCATATTATTTTTTATTATATCATAAATGATACATTTATTACTTTATAAAAAAAATTTAATAATTATTTCAATGTTAAATTAACATTTCGGGTAATAATCGCTTTCTTTATCGTACATGTTTTTATCAAGTTATTCATGATCGTATAATTTAGATCATGATTTAAATACTTCCAGAATATAAATATTGATTTATATATCATATATATTTAGTATATAAATATTATTAATAGATATATATATGAAATGGATAACACTGTTAGTGGAGACGGTAGGTCATACATACGCGTAAACATTGTTTCTGTTTTTATATCGTATTGAACAGAAGTAAGTGAATAAGATATATGTAAGTAAATAACTAATTATATATATATCTCTCTAGAATCATTATTATTTCATATATTACATACTAATTTGTTATATAAATTTTTTTATTCCGCGATGAATAGTGAATGTGGAAATGAATCTCATCGCGTCGTGGATACTGTAATCCGTACGTACGCACGAGCGACAATATCATTTCCCTAAAGGTGTGGAATTGGATGGTATATTAACATTACAGAGACATTATTATGTTATTTTAATTATTAATATACATATTACTCATTATTATATCCATCCCAATAACATAGTTTTGAATAACAAATTACACCACATCGTGGAGATGGTAAGCCGTACGTACGCACTCATGGTGACATTATCATTAATAGGATGGATCAAATAATGAATATGTTTGTTCCATATTTAAAATAACATCACAGTATATATAAGGTACTGGATTTATTATTTTGGTTTGGTAATAACAATGAAAGAGTAAGTGGATGAAGAAAAGAACTTGAAAGATGGTGGTGAAATCATTACCTCTTCTTCGGGTTATTCTTATTGATTTGGTCTAAAGAGATCTTTATGTTGCATTTCTAACCGAAGTAAGGCCTCTAGAATGAATATATGATAGTTTGAAGGATATTTGGACAGGTTTTGGCCTATCCAAATGGCATTGTAGGTGTAAATTTGAGTGAAGGGGATGTTCTCTTTTATAAGAGGGGTGAGTGGCACCTATGGAAAAACACAAAATTTTATTTTATAAGAAATTAATTTTCGGTTTCAATGGATAAAAAAAATTATTTAATAGATAAGGTGTGGATGTGTATAAAACCACTTAACCAATTGGTTTTATTCAGTTTCAGGTTATTATATTAACCTTATCTTTTAGATTTAACTCTTAGTAAAATAGATTGACATTTACCATGTCTCTTTGTATTTTTATATTATATGGTTAATTAACTTACTATAAACTTCCAAGAGAACCCCATGTGGTTCCTTAATGACATATATAATATTATTTATGCTCTTTGGCCAGATCTTATACTTTTTGGAATAGAATACTAATTAAAAAAGAATATTTCTTTTCAAACCTCTTTTATGTCAATTTTGACACTATTTGGTATTTTGTTTTTTCTAAATTCATAAAAAAATTATTACTTAGAAAAAAATTCATTTAATCCAACATAAAATTTCATATTAAACTATTAAATCGGTGGAATTCATAATTAGTGTCAAATTACCTTTATTTGGGTATTTATAATATCAATTATTTTAATATTTCATTAATATGGTAATTTCTACATCATCATTATGTCAAAAATAAATTAAATTATTTAATGTCTAAGAATAATAAATAAAATACCATTATGTAGAAAATATTTTTATATTTATAATGAATATTTATAGTTGAATTTATTTAATTTTTAACCCAATATAAAAAAAGGTTCTATTATTAAACATTAAATCTAACACTTTTAACTATTCTTGGAATTAAATAATAATAAACATCTTAATCTAATCCAAGTGGACCTAAAGGATCACAAATTATCCTTAAGGGTCTTTTTGGTCGAATTACACTTATCCAAAATAATTTTTACTTGTTTTAAGATAATTAGGATATCATTTTTACCCTTAATTACCCTATTTAATTTTAACTGTGGTAAATAAAAGTCAAAAGTTACTATTCACCACAATTTATTTTTATCTTATGGAACCACATTTTACTTACTGATATCAAACTTTTATATCATATTTTTGAAATTCAAATCACAAAAGTGGTAAAATTATCTTTTATGAAAATTTGTAAATCCTACTAAGAATTCTGTAAAAGGTGGTAAAACGTTTGATAAAAGATTTTACATCTAATTTAATTTGAAAATGACTCAAATGAATTGAATTGAACTTATATAGGTATTATATATCCTTTTTTACTTAAAATAAATTTATATATTAGAAATAATTTTTTAAAGAAAAAGTTGGTTTTAAATAATAAAACAATGTTTTTCACTATTCAACAAAAATTGAAAGTTTTCAGAAAAATACAAAACTTTTACCCTAAACTAATTTTGATATTATTAATTAAAAAATGATGTAATTTTTACAAAATTGAAAATATATTAGGATAATTTATTAATTTAAATGTAATTCTCGTTGTCAATATCAAAAAGAGGGTTTTTAAAATGTTAAAACTATCAAAATATTAAAAAGTGTTAATGTCAAAATTAAATGACAAATTACTTATAACGAACTAAATTGTATTAAATTATAAAAATTTAATATATTAATACTTCATAACCATTCTAATGAATAATTTAATACTATAAATTATATTTATTAAAAAAGTAGTTTTCAATTAAAATTTTGTATTTTTAACTATTTATCAAAATATGAATGTTATCCAAAAAGTACCAAATATTTAAAAAAATAATTTAATGTCTGTCTTCTAATGAAGAAGATTATTTGGTCAAATTTAATATATAAAAGTGTAAAATATATTTTTTTTAAAAAAATTTCCATTAAAAGGTGGTAAAATTTGATTTTTTTAAAATACTTCTTTGATTTGAAAAAATGAATTTTTTCTTATATTATATCTAATAAACAGATAATATGGATTATAATATTTTATAAAGTAAATAAATATCAAAATTATGTTAACACTTTTCATAACTTCTTTTTGAACGGTTAGTTTGGTAAGTTGTGGTATGCTGAAACTCGGTGTTGCCTGTTTCCCAAGTTATTGAATTACATTGAAGATATAATGTTCTATGAAATCATGGGGAGTTACATAATACCCTCCTTCGATAAATCGAATCCTCATAATTTGAAATTGTTCTTCAAAAATGAAAGGATAAAAATAAAAAATACCTTTTCAGAAAAACCACATCAGAAATTGGGTTAATAAAATTTAGTCTTAATAAGAGGGAAAAATATACAAGAAAAGTAGAGTTCCATCCTTTAACTAATTTCTACCACATACTCATCATTCACTCTAAAAGATAATAGAACTTAATAAATATCCTATTTTTCATAATCTTATAAGGTTCCCAAAATATTGAATATATAATTCACTTATCAAACCTTTTAAAAAAGAAACTACATTATACAATCCAGGACATCACGTAGGACAGTGGTATGTGATGCACCTGTTTTCCCCTTTGGATGCAGGTTCAAGTCTCGTGGCCTTAACGGACGTGACCGGTTGTCGCTCGAACACTAGGTTATCCTTTTTTATGGCAATACACAAATAACCTTAACAGTTGTATACAATTTCAAACTTAATACATTCCATCCTTTAGTCTTATTCAAAATACTTCTATCCAAACTCACAGTCCTAAATTTAAAAGGATGTTAAACACAATGAAGATCCTTTTTTCCACGTAATAACACGTTAACACCTTCATCATGTATTCATTTAAAACATGGTAACTCCGTGAATTACCTTAGAACCATATTGATTACATTCATCTTCCCTTATTATTTATATAATACTGGATATATTCCTTATATCCATAATTTTTGAATATTCCAACAATAATGAAATAAACAAACCATTAATCAGTTCCATGATTTTCAAGAATATCCAATATAATTTACCCAAATCAACCATATCTTATTCGAAATAACCACCTCATTATCAGGACCATATTAAGGATTAATTTTTCCTTCAACCATTTATTTTTAAAAAGTGTAGCTTACTATTAAGTCACTTTTCG
Organism: Viscum album; assembly: GCA_963277665.1. NCBI lineage: Eukaryota > Viridiplantae > Streptophyta > Magnoliopsida > Santalales > Viscaceae > Viscum > Viscum album. The sequence continues at coordinate 1,001,314,223 of OY728119.1, read as the reverse complement.
TAGAACACCATAATCTCAAATCCACAATAAAATTGTACTGTAGTACAATCCATATTTATCTCCATAATTTATATAACCAGTATATTGTTGATACAACACTCAAATGAAATAATTATATAATAACCACATAATAACACTAGTCATTTATCTTCATTTGATGTAGTATAATAACTTGATTATTATCCAATAGAATCATTTGCGGTATATTATGATGACTGGGACATTGATTTTTGCAGTGTCCCACCTCCTTGTAGATGAATTATTTTACATTTAAAACCTTTTTCTTACCCCTTCAAACACGTACTTGGTCTATTTTTTCTCCAAAGTTATTACAAACTCACTTAACCTTTAAGAATTTTCTAAGGATATTCATTCCATAGTTGTCACATGTGGGAAAATCATTCATTCCCTTCTTCACATTATCCATCATTCATCCTACCATCCTTTTCTTCTCTTTCTTCCTTTCAAATCCATACGACTCAGAGAATTATTTACTTATCATATTAACACATGGTGCTATTTCTTCATGTGTTGAAAATACATGGAAGACCACTTCCCTTCAAAATGATGGCTTAATACCAAGAAATCTATGATTCTTTTTACATTTTGGATCATACGTATTATTGGACTTCTCATTCATTCTACTAGGAATGATTTCATAATAATGGAATTCACTAGGACAGTTTATGAATCACAATTCATAATTCCAAACATGTAAAATACCTAACGCAAATTGAACAGATTATGGATAAAATCCATAATCATAAAAATGTTTTCATTGAGAATGTATTTACTCCTAAATCATTCATAATGTCTTGTAATGATAATTTGAATTATCCAATGCATATCCCTCGAGATTATCATAACGAAGAGTGCACCAAGGCCCGTTTTCATGCACCATTTCACGTTCGAGTCTAGCTCAAATTGATGTTTTCAGGTTTTACCCCTATGTACATCTGTGTGAGATCCACCTCTACCAACGCTTATCTAGACAGGGATGTATTGCATGTAAAACTCACAAAATATCAATTTTAACAAAATTATATGGATTTATTTAATAATAAACCTCAAACTCTATCTTATGGTAGTGTTCTATAATAAGAGTTTATCTAAATCTATTTCCATGGTTGTTGCAAAACTTTTTATGATACCAACGGTAACGCCCCAACCCTAGTTACCCAGAGTAAGTACATTATTTTAAAAAATTGGTTGTGATTACAAGGAATAATGTCTTGAAATACTGATCAGTTTATAAGTTTTGGAAAATAAAATACATACACAAATGTTACATTACACATTAGAAAATAAAACATTACATTAATGATCCATTGAGAACGCCATTAATCCCCCTTTTTAACCCTACATATAAATCATAAAACACTTCGTGGAATCCTGGGAAAATGAAACATAAGAATGGGGTGAGCTAAAACCCTCAGTAAGGGTAAGTAATACAACTGAAGATAACAAAAACATCAGGCATGGTGAATAATTGAAAATACATGGATTTAGAGATAATAAACATGAATACATTATGAAATGAATATGAGTTGAGTAAATAATTCCATAATAAAACATAATCACTAGTATTCTACTTGTCAAATAAAACATGAACCATCAACATTAATTTCATAATGAGGGAATGTATAATTCTTGACATTCTAAAACATTTTTTCGAGGCCTCGACCAAGACGTCTCAATGTGATTAAGTTCTGGAAAAAACCCATATATCAAATTGGGAAAGGCCTCAGCCAATTCCAAATCTAGTTGTCTCATGAGACCTACTAATACATCAAGGAGATATAGCGGGCTCCACCTATCACTTACTAAGTCTAATACATTCCTCATATGAAATGTTTGAAACATAACATAAACATTTGTTTTAAAACTAGCATATGAAATGTAAATACTATATACATAAACCATTAATGGTATAAAAATAACACATCCATTGTCAAACATTTCACAAAACCATAAATACAACATGGAATATTTTTATCATAGTAAATAAACTTGAAACAAGTTTAATATCCATCAAAGGATGTTGACATTGATGAAAATGATTTGTAAAACTCTTTGAGAGAAATATCCTTTTTTCATGAAAACATTTAAAATTCACAAAATTTATAAAGGAATAAATTTAAATAAATTTTTGAATCAAAGTGTCTCATACCACTTTGAAACATTTTAAAAGAAATAACATTTTAAAACATTCATGTGGATATAAAGATATCCTTAAAACCATTTTGAAAACATGGATATTAATGATAATGGTTTAGAAGATTTAATATTTAAAATATTTAAAATTATTTTTTAGTAATAGATTACCTTAAAAATAATACATTTGAAACCATTTTTATGGAATATTGACAAGTATAATAAATATGTCCCAACAGATACTCACGTAAAAACAACCTCTGATAATAAAGAGATTGTTGAATTAACCATATCCTTGGAATTTTCTTTGGTTGAGGGTACATTTAACCTCATGAATAATGACAATTGTATGTTATTAATTTATACTAGAACCATATTCATATTTATTATATCATACATGATTCATTTATGACTTTATACTACCCATTTAATAAATATTTCCATGTTAAATTAACATTTTGGGTAATTATCAATTTTTTATCATATGTGTTTTAACTTGTTATTCTTGATCATATCATTTAGATCATGATTTAAATAATTAAAGAAAATAAAAATTTATTTATATATCATATATATTTAGAATATAAATGTTTACAAGAGATAGATATATGAAATGGAAAACACTATTTATCGAGAATATAGGTAGTACTTACCCATAAACGTTGTTTCTATTTTCATATCGTATTGAACAGAAGTAAGTAAATACGATATATATAAGTACATAAATATATAAATAAATATATATATATCTAGTATCATTATTATGTTATATATTACATACTTATTAGTAATATATATTTTTATAATCATTGATGAATGGTGAACGTGGAAATGAATATCATCGCGTCATTGAGATGGTAATCTGAATGTATGCATGAGAGAAAATATTCTTTCCTTAAGGGTGTGGAATTGGATGGTATATTAATTTTACAACGACATTAGCATGTTATTTTTATTATTTATATAAATATTACTCATCATTTTATCTCTCCAAATAACAATGTGTTTAATAACAAATGACACCATGGTGTGGAGACGGTAAGCTATACGTATTCACGCATGGTGACATTATCATTCATAGGATGTATAGAATAATGAATATGGTTGTTAAATATTTATAATAACGTAAAATTATATATAAGAAACTAGATTTATTATTTTGGTATGGTAATATAAAAGAGAGTAATTGGATAAAGAAAAAAACATGAAAGAGGTTGATTAAATCATTACCTCTTCTTCGGGTTCTTCCTTTTGATTGATTCAAAATGGATCCTTATGATTGATTTATAACCAATGGAAGTCCTCTAAGATAAATTTCATATAGTTGGGAGGATATTTGGGTAGGGGTTGGCCGAGCCTAATGGCTTTGGAGGTGTGAATTTGAGAGAAGGGGAAGTGAACTATTATAAGAGGGGTGAGGGGCACCTTAGGAAAAACGTAAAATATTATTTTATAATAAAATAGTTTTTGGTTTCAATGGGTAAAAAAGAATTATATAATGTTTAATGTGTGTATGGGTAAAAACCCACCCAACCAAAAGGTTTTAGACAAGTTTGAGTTACTATATTAACCTTATCTTTAAGATTTAACTCTTAGTTAAATAGTTTGACATTTACTATGTTTCATTGTATTTTTATATTATATGGTCTATAGACATACTATAAACTTCAAAGGGAACCACAAGTGGTTTTTTTATGAGATATATAATAGTATTTAAGCCCTTTTGACAAACCATATATTTATAGGAATAGAATACCAATAAATAATATAATATTTCTTTTCAAAACTCTTTTATCTCAATTTTGACACTATTTAGTATTTTGTATTTTCTAAATTCATAACAACATTATTACTTTGAAAATAATTCATTTACATAACTGTAACATGTCATGTTAAACTATAAAATTAGTTTCATTCATTAAAAGTCTCAAATTACATTTATTTGGGTACTTATAATAACAATTATTATAATATTTCATTAATAATGTAATTACTGCATCCTTATTGTGCCATAAATAAATTAAATTATTTAAGGTATAAAAATTATAAATAAAATACCATAATTTAGTAAATATTATTATCTTTATAATGAATATTTATAGTCGAATTTATATTATGTTTAACTCTATATTAAAAATTGTTTAGTTATTAAACATTGAATTAAATTATAATAAATGTCTTAATCTAATCCAAGTGGACCTAAAGGAACATATTTTCATTCTAAGGTAGTTCTCTGTAAAATTACACTTATCCTATAGAATTTGGACAATTTTTAAGGTAATTATGATAAAATTTTTACCCTTAACAAATATATTTACTTTTAACAGTGGTAAATAAAAGTAAAAATTTGCTATTCCCCAAATATTATTTTCACCTTTTGAACCAAATTTTACTTACTGATATCAACCATGTCTCCCAGATTTTTGAAATTCAACTCATAGAGGCATTAAAATTATGTTCTATACAAATTTGCAAATGCTCCTAGGAGGTGGGTAAAAGACTGTAAAACATTCGATATAATTTTATACACCTAATTTTATTATAAAATGACTCTAAAGAATTATAATGAACATATATAGTTATTAGATATCTATTTTTACTTAAAAGAAAATTTTAATAAAATAAATAATTATTTAAAAAAAGTCAGTTTAAAATAATAATAGAGCGTTTTTCACTATTCATAAAAAATTGAATGTTTTCCGAAAAATACCGAAATTTTACTGCAAGATAGTTTCGATATTATGAATTAAATAATGAGGACCATTTTTACAAATTGAAAACATAGAATAATCATTTATTAATTTACGATTAATTCTCATTCTCAAAACAAAAAGGCAGGTTTTTAAAAATTTAAAACAATCAAAAGAATGACATGTGTTTATGTCAAATTTAAATGTGAATTTACGTATAATGAACTAAATTGTATTAAACGATAAAAATATAATCTAATAATACATAAAAACCATTCAAATTTATAATTTAATACTATAAATTATTTTGACTAAAAAAGATGTTTTGAATAAAAATTTAGAATTTTTATCTATTCATCAAAATATTAAAGTTATCCAAAAATAACCAAAAATTAATTGAAACTAAATTTTAATGTCTTTATTCTAAAGAATATGATTATTGTTTTCAAATTAAATATATACAATTGTCAAATATTGTATTTAAAAATTGGTTTCCTTTAAAAGGTGGTAAAATTGTATTTTTGGGAAAATACATCTTTGATCTGAAAAAAATCAATTTTTTCTTATATTATGTCTAGAAAACAAATAATATGGATTCTAAAATTTTATATAGTATATAAAATTAAAAAATATGTTAACATTATTCATGTCTTATTTTTTAAAGTCTAGATTGGTATGTTGTGGTACGCTCATACTCAGTCTTTCTTGTGGTGCATGTTATGGAATTACTTTGAGGAGATAACATACTATGAGATCATGGGGTGTTACAGGGTTGGGAAACTAATTCATGATATATAACACTAGTTTATATTGAGTTTTAAATATTATATTTCATTAAAAAAATCTTAATGAATATCAATAAAAAAAATTCCATGTCATAAATTTTTTAACATTTTAAATATATATATATATATATATATAATTATATTCTCTAAATTTGTAGTGTTATCGATAAATAGAAAAATTCCTAAAACCAAAAAAGATATGAAAAAAGATAGAACATATGTCCCTTAATAGATGAGTACCAATCCTCGAAACATTGACATACACTTAACATTTGTGAATAAAAAATGATTTTATACTATTCTAATATATAATTAGATGGTGATTTAATAAAATATACTATTGAAGATATGTTTTAATGGACATATTAGAGAGTATTCCTTGAGTTAGTCTCTTTATTTCCTCCCACTAAATAAAAAAATATTAAATTCAATAGAACATAAGACAAATAATTGAAAAAAATACTAAATTAAAAGAAATTGGAATGAAAAATAAAAAATGTAATTAATTATTTCACACAAATTGGGCCTTAGGTTTTGGATTCAAATAAAAGTACTGTTCAAGTATTTACCCCAAATCTATTGGTGGGTGGAGATTATTTTAACTAAATAAACACAGGTTATTTATTATAAATTTGTTCAAATATTATATGGTAGAAATAACGTCATATATTTATTGAATCATCTAAATCTTCTAAGAAAGAGATATATTATACAATATGGGGTTAAGATAAATAATGGTCTCTCATACATTGGTTCAACCAAAAATTATAATGAATTTTATTTAGTATCGAGTTAAAACTAAATACGTTTCCTATAAATATAATTTTCAAATATATTTTTAGAGAATAATTCATATTGTACAAAAGTAAAACATGGTTAATTTATATAAGAATGAACGCATGTTATGAGAATACAATGAGACATAGAATCTCTAGTGAAATAAATTATGACATCCTTAAACACATACAATAGTATATGTTTAATATATTCCATGATTTTTGTGATTCCTCATTAGGTGAATCGTCATTATTATACTCAACTTTGAAAACCTTGTTTTAGAAAAATCTATAAATTATGAGATAAAATTATCAATTATGTTTCAATGAATAAAATATGAAACAATGATTGATAATGAATTGAATCCTTGAGTTTTATTATATACAATTATTTTAAGATTCACAATTGAAATTGTATTTCAGTTGTCATGGATATACTAAAGAACACATTATTATTCATGTTCTCTTTATATTTATCCACATGTTCATTATTTATCAGTGTACATGGATTGGTAGATTGAATTTAATTTATATTATTATAAGATGTAAAAGTCATGTTATAATATACCTTTCATTATTTCATTACTATATTTACATTTTTATGGGAAGAAAATTGTTTTAGGATGTATGTGTTGTTTACAAATCATTCATAACAAGGGTTGAGTGGAGAATGAATAATATATTTCATAAAATTACTTTGAATCCCCTTAATCTAGCTCGGAAACACAAATGATTCATAGGGAAACCTCTTTCACCACTAGTTATATTTTTTAGTTTCTTACCATAATTCAAACAACCGTATTATGATAATAAATCTATTTTTATTCTTAGGGATCATACTTTTTCTCGATATCTTTGTAACTGGTCTCAATCCACATTGGAGACATTTATTTTTTTTCCTTGTGGTAACTAAGAGTATTAAATGAACACATAATTAAAAAAATTTAAATAAACCATGAATGTTAATGTGTTGTTATGTAATTATTTAATGAAAATAATAAAATTTATTTAAAATATATTGATTGAAAAGTTTGAGCAAATACTACATAGATCCCAAAAAACGATTTAATGTTTGACCTAATGATTTGTGTGTAACACAAAAGCTAATATATGTTTTCATAATGTAGCAGGGTAGCCTTACAAGGATTTTTCACTTAAGAAGAAGTTATATTTATTTAGTTATCATTCTAAAAATACATATTATATTTTTTATTTATCATATTTTTGAATTTTATGAAAAATATGTTATTGAATAGTGTGATTAAAAATACTAAAAATTTACGTGTAATTAAAATAATATATATATATATACATAGAAAGATGTTTAAAAATGAAATATTTCCAAAAGTAATCATCTCATGTGATCCTTCATTTTTAGATTATAATATATATATTTAAATCATAGAAAACATCCCCATTTTCCAATTTTGTGTATATTCAATGAACTCAGTGATACACTGTATAACCACCTAATCTATAAAGTGGAAATTATAAGGAAATAAAAATCTAACCGATAGAAAAAACAATACGGATACATTCATAATTATTAAAAGTATATGAATCAGTACAATATAGATATGAAATGTGATCCATGAATGAAAAAATATTAGGGTTCAATAAGGGACTACTCCACTTGGAGAATCATCATATTAGTTATTTATTATTATTTGTGCTGGAGATCATAAGGAAATTGTGGAATATTGGAAAAAAAAAAAATAAATTGAGAAATGAAACTAAATGAGAAAATTATGATTTAAAATATTTTCAATTTCATTAGATAATAAAATAATATCAGAAAAACTATACAAAAAAATAGTTCAAGATCATTTAGATTCTATAGTCTAGTGGTCGATCCTCTTTACATTTGTACACATTTTTTATTTACAGGTAGAAAATTTCCAATTTCCAATCATTTTATATTTATCCTTTTTAGAAAAATTTAAATAGTTATCAATAAAATATAATTACATTATCTATTATTTTCAATTATCCAATGGAATCTATATATTTCAAAATCATTCTAACCATAGATTCAATCATTTCCTATTGACACTCCACTATGGCATGGTAATGCATGATATGTTGTCCATATAAAATTATAATTTACAATCCATATCCCTTTATTCATCAAATTATCAACCATTCTCCACTTCATGGAAAGTATTTACCCTCTCGTTATATGAAGGTCCATTGTGATAATATCGTTTTTTCATTATCTGCATGGCACCTTCAACCTCTACCCTTGAATCACACTATCCATAATAAAGAAAATGTATCAATAATCCTTCTCCAAGATTCCTCATCAATTCAAGGTAGTTCCTCAGTTCATTAGTTGTATATATCATGTTCAATTTTCCACTTAAGTGTAATCATACACATATAATGATCATTTTGTTATCAATTATGTGATGATGCACTATATAAAATTAATTCTAAATCACATTCAGTCCATTTTGTTAATATAGAGAAAATTATTATATAATATTTTCATGGATTTATCATTACCATTAAACTATGCTTATTACATTACTCAGAATCCTAATAAACTATATATATCTACTTGAAACATTTATTTATATTATGATTGTATGATTCCTCCCTTAACATACCGGTGGGATCAACTTGATACTTTTATTAAATCCTCACTTATAATCTTTTCCCAATAAGTGACTACTTAGTTTCTATCATTTTTATGGTCATTTTATTAGCATAAATATCTCTCTATACCCCCTATTTTTAATTCCTATAGTGGATCATGGTAATAATGTAGTGTAGTATACAATCTTTCTTTCTCACTGTGGCTTTGATGAGATGAACTTATTTTGACAATATTGAATTTTAAAATTTTTTTATTTACATTCTATAATAGTGATTCCATTATATAATGGCATTTACATTGGTGGGAATTGTCTCCTTATCATACTTCCATAATGGTTTCCATGTTTTAATGTTACATAGTTTGAGCATATAGATGTAACTAATTGTAATTTTCGAGATATCAACGCTCATTTAGTCACATCTATAGTAAAATTATGAGAGTTAACATGGACTAATAATGTTCCAAAATTTCAATAAAGAAGAATATTTTTTTAAAGGTAACATTACATTGGAGTCGAGTATAATATTTATGTTTATAAGTTTCCCCATTTACCAAATTTGACTCGACATTAAGATTCTAGTTGAGGAGATATTTTCATATCCCATGAATGTATTATTTCCAAGAGCCTCCCTATGTTGGGATTTACTCTAATCCTATTTTCCTATGTAGTGATACTAAATATTCCTAGAGATATCCATCCACACCAATTCTAATTTCCTAGTTGTCGATTGTATGATTTTTTTTCATGGATATCCGTGATCTTTTTACGATTTTGAGATATATTTTATAGTCCAGATTTTTAACTATTCAATGGAATATGTTAATCAATATAAGACATAGATATTTTCTACACCAATCTTCATTGATTAATTTCCACAATATCATATGAATGTTTTAAAAAAATTCATATAATAGATATTTAATTCTATTATAAAATTTCAATCTACCCATATTCATTTGATTGCAATCCCAAACATTATACAAGGATTTACGTGAAGTAATATTCTTGTAGTACCATTCCTTTTCCATATTTAAAAATTTAATTACAGAAATTTTAAAATTTCAATATTAATAAAGAACATCCTTGATATCATCCAAAAAACTCAAAAACCTAATATTTTTATCAATATTTAAAAAATTAAATATAAATTTTCTTCCAATTATAAATAATATTAAAAAATTTAATAATAACAAATTTAAAAAAAATTGATAGTAGATTTAAATTATTTTTAAAATATAAATACATTACAATTTATTAAAAAATTTGACATTCAGTGGCATATAATCTTTCAAATTCAAAGTTCAACTCAGAAACAAATTGTCTCAATCAAATAGTATAAATATTTTGGATTATGAATTAGTTATAGCTTTAGTAAATAAATTGTGAGGATTTTTTGGGTTTTTTGGGGAAAATATTTTTTTATCATAATGAATGATATAAAAAAAGGATATGAGTTATGAAATATAATTTTTGGTCCCTTTTTTATCCAACATAGTGTGATTTATTTTATGAAACATATTTTGAATGCGATTCTATTTTTTGGGAATATTCTTACATTAAGATCATTTATCATGTTTCTTATTCGTATGATTGAATAAAATTAGCATATTTTATTAACATGGTTCCTTTCAATCTACCATAGTGTATTCTATATTATATGTTTAAATATTCTCTAAATGTTTTATAGTTTTTATGGTATAGATCGAAGATGATGTTATCATTTTTAATATGAAAATAATTCTAATCATTATATGTGAGAAGATCAAAAAATGATAACATTGATGATGAAGGTTCTTGGATAAAATAAATTTATGAATTAAATACTTGATCATATATAATTATGATATATGTATTTCAAATATTGACAATGATTATTTATCAAAATAAATTACTATTTCATTCAATGTAATTTATTCTTGAAAAGAGTTCTAAGATGCACAAGATGATATAATATTATACGTGGATACATAGAAGTTCTATTCTTAATTACATAGTGTTTAAGAGTATTTATTAGTTTCATTGGATAATTTCTTGGATCTAATTTTGATAGGATTAAATTATTTAAAAAATATTTCATCTTATCACTAGGAGATTAGTACTCTCTATTAGTGGTGTACTAGTATTCAATTGATTTGTATTTAGAGAAAAAACTAATCTCCCTCATTTTAAAATCCTATTAATGATGATTACTCAATGATGAGTAATTTATAGTTGGATTTACATCCATACATATGACATCATAAATCTATTTTTACAATTCCTACATTACATGAGGTGATGGAGAAGATAGAGTTGTATGAGAGGATATTGGCTTGGACATGATATTGATAGGGGTGGGTAGTCCTCGAGACACTCTACGGAGTATAGATATTGGTATACTTTCACAATATTATTTTCTACAAATGAATCAAATAGAAATTTTCGAGATACATCCCGTATTACCATTCCTTCATAGGAAGTGGTTCTAATGCTGACTATGTGAAATCAAAGGTTGTTTTACAAACATTAAAGGATAGTGACTAAATACTTATAATAGAGGATTTCACATATATTGAAAGAGGTATTATATAGAATGAAATATTCAGATTCACTATTTAGTTTTTATAGAACCATTTAATCCAAACATCGTCTATGGTATCATCAATTTATATTCTACTTTGGTGTATTGATTGTTTGATTCCAGAGGAACAAGTTCTATTACATTTACTACTATTGGATTAGCTCTTTTATATGAGGTGGAGAGTCTTTTATGTATGAAAATAATAAATGTATTAGTGGGAGGTCATGCTCAATTTTAAAATTTTAATATATATTTTTATATAATTTAATGGTTTTATTTCTCATCAATGAATTTGTCTAATTGTAAAAACAACTATATGAAATTATACTCAACATGGGATGGTTGAAACTATTATATTCTACTATTTTTTGAATATGGTGAATATATATATATATATATATATTATTTTATCTCAATGGTGATCATTAAGTGTTCATTATTGAAAACTATCCTTGTATTGGTATAATGGCTATAGAATCCATGTCTTCCTTGATGACTTAATTAATACCAAATTGGTGTGCGATAAACTTGAGGTATTTCTCATGGATGGTTAAGAGAAAATACACATCATGGATAAATTGGGTATAATTTCACCCCATAGAAAGAGATCAATTTCAAGATATTGTTATATTCATATATCTCTCTGATATCAGTTTCTCTATAAATGAACACTCAATCTATGATTTAATTGTTATAGATTATGATATCTTATTTTTATAATGATTATAATTCAGACCTAAGTAATTCAATTGTTTCCTCTAATTATGTTTTTTCATAGAATTATGGATTCATAAATATATTTCTCACTAATTATTTCATTTATTAGGTGATGTAGAAAAACCATTATGTATTCCCATGTATTTTTGATCTATTGGATTAGCTGAAGAAATATAAATGGTTTCCAAAGATTGATGTGTTCTCATGTTATTCGTTGATACTAGTATATGATAACGATAATATAAAAAACACCATAATAAAACCTTATTGGAACTATTAAATAATAGTAATTCTATTTTTTTATCATGAATTTTTTATCCATGTCTATGGGACAAATGATGTTTGTATTCCCAAACACTCTATAACAGTTCAGTGTTGTGGTAATTGATTACATCCATATATATTATATGTATGTGTAAGATAATTTAGATCATCTATGAGTTATTTTTGAGTTCCATATGCATAATCAGATATTAAGGAAGATGTTAAATTTTATTTTTATTTCCATTGATCTTCATTTCTTAAGAATTAAAGGTTCACATTAGAATGTGGTTGTGGATACATTTCAGATCAAGGAACTTTTTTCTTCTTATCCCCACTCAATTTTATATAGGTTAAAAGTCTCCTTGGTCTTTAATTATATTACAGGAGGTATTTACCATACATATCTCAGATAGTGACTGATATGTAAATTTAATCAAGGTGGATACATATTTTTAATATTATTTATTATGCTACAATGATATTGATTATTTTATAATGAAGCTGTCCAGTCCATTTATGATTCATTTTAAAATGGACGGTTACCATACCATGGGTCTCTCTATTTACAATTGGGTTAGCAAATTTAAAAATTTATAACATGATAAATATCAATAAACTACAAGGTCGTATAGATATTCATTTTATGAGGTCAGAGGGAAAATAACAAGGCTAATGAAAATATTAATTTAATAAAATAAAACACATCTAATTACAATTTCTAGACATTGAAACTATTAAATTTGTCATCATATTGGTGAGAATATGGGAGTAGAAAATATATTATGGGTTCAAGGTAGAAATGAATATACATTCATGATATTAAAATGTATGAAATAATTAATTAATGATTTTATTGTAATCAAAATCATGTCCCATCAAATCCAATGGTTATGGAAAAAACTCTTTTTCCCAAACTCTTCTTTTCTTATGGTCAAGAACATAGAATAGTAGAGGATGGGTAAACTGAAACTATATATTAATATATGTATTAGAAACTCCCATGGTAATTCTGGATGTCGAAATCATTGATCTCACATAAAATTATTGCACAAAATTAAGTCAGGAAAACCCATTATCAATGAATGAATGAAATTAATCCTTTTTCTAACCCCAATCAAAATGGACATTAAAAATTAATTATGGTATGGATAGAATTTATGTACAATATGAAATCCCTAAATTAACTTAGATAAAAAATAACTCATATAAAAATTCCTCATTCACCACATATGAAATAAAACAATGAATTCACACCCACACTCTATCTATAGAGGGGTTCAGAAAAAAGTAATGAAAATCTGTAAAAAATAATGTTAGTAGTGGGGATCCACAGAAACCCTACAATTTTTGATGTCTATAATCATCCAATATGACTGTAGGATCCCAAAAAGTTGTGGTGTTGGTGTATATATACAGGTTATTTGGGTCAAACCACTAGAACCAAAATAAAATGTCATATTTTTTTTTTATATTTTTTGTTTCTAGTTTCCCAAAACATTCATGATCAATAAATTTACACGACATGTAATCATTCTCAGCATATTTTTTTCTATATCATTATCTATCCTAAAAAATAACATCATGTATAGTATATACAATGTATAATTTACTTTCACAACATTTAAATGTTCCTTGATTTGCAATGGGAGTGATGGATTCTCCAAATGATCTCACACCATGAATTTAACCACATTAAATGTAAATAAACATTTTCTTATTTTCCAGACTACAATAACATAAAAAATTATATGTCTCATAGATTCTATTTTCCTACCAAATTATCTGAATCTATATTCCATTATTCAACAAAATTTTCTAATTTTATAATGATAAGTTATATTTTTCCATAAAATAAAAAACATGTAGAAAAAAATTCCAAATTTTAATGATTCATTAATTAAATACAGAAATAAATATTCTAAATTAAAATTAAATATGGGCATGAAATAAATAATTCCAATTACCCTACACATGAATTCAGACTTCATATCCCGGATGTAATACCATCAAAATACAAAAGATATTCACCTTTCTATAGTTTCAATTAAATTTCAACAATATAAATTTGGAAATATAAAATTATATTTTCTTGCATCACATGTAAAAAAATAATCAATGCCTTCAATTTCCTTAAAATAAATTAAATAATGTAATTTTCTTCTCTAGATTAAAATATCCCAACCATTTTAATGAACCATTTTCATTTGGCAATACATTATTAATGGACATGACACATATACCTCAAATAAATTTTTCTATTAATCGTCAAGATAGAAATGTAAATAGTGTTAATCCTATACCATAAAAACATTTCACTTACTATAGGTTTCTATGGAATCTCAAATCAAAATCTTATAATGAATTTATCAAAAGTAATCATGTGTACAACTATAATAATTATAAAAATAATCTACGTATTTGGGAATGTTGGAAAATTATGTAAATAATTAATGAAAAATATTGTTTTTGACACTAACGTGTAATTGAATATATCAAGAGATAGTGTTATTAAAAATCTGTCTCAATAGATGTCATCTCTCTTTTAACTTAAAAAAAATCAATGTTTTCTCATTTTATATGTATGAAAAATTAATTAATCATTCTCTATTTTTTTAAATGAATATAATATGTTTTAATTTTTTTTGAATGTTATTATAATTAAAAATAACACATCCAAAACCTAACCACACATTATTAGAAGTTTTTTATTATAGTAATTGTTATTTTGAACCTCCCATGAAAAATAATATTTTTTTCATTTTCTTATTTATATTTTTAACATCATATTTGAATAATAATATATAATCTAAAATATATGGTCCTGCCCCAAATCATAGTGGATAACCCACAAATAAATATACTCTATGAATAATACTCTCATAAATCAATGAAATTACCATATATACATTTAGTCTTAAAAAATTCCCATCCCTCCACCATTCACTATTTCCTCCATTATAATAATTGAAATATAATGAATAAATATATAGAGGAATACAAGGAGGTATAGTATATTCATATTACAGGGACCATTTCCTACCAATGGTATTCATAGACTCTACCGAATTAAAAGAGAATAATGAAATGTGGGACTATGGTTAAGGGATAAACAGATATTTCTCAATTATACTAATAATGATTCTATTAGTTCATATATTTGAAAAAGATTCAAATATATTTAAGAAATAATGCATTACTATATCAGGAAATACATTGTAGAATGAGTTATGAAATATTACGCTTAGTGGGTTTCTTTGTAATGAGAATGAAGTGTTGGATAATAACTCATGGAAATTCACAAGGCTAAAAAAATCAATTAATTGAAATATATAATATTATTTGTAGGCCAAATCTATGAATAATTTAGTTTACCAAAATACATAGGTTTCACTAAATCCTGCTTTACCAAACCCTAATACTCATGCATATCATAATAAATCCTTTATCTATTTTTTAAATTCATATTTACTGAATATTATTGTTAAAAATCATAGAATAGTAACTATACAAGTAATTTACGATCTCTTAGTTTACATTTTTCAATCAATAATGAAATTTGGAAATTGAATTGAAAATAATAGATCAGAAATATTTAAAATGTGTTGTATAATGTGGATAAAAATTGAATTGAATATCATAATCCCCTTTTCATATTATTATGATGTTGGATGAATATGTTATTCATACTTTATATTCACAACATTTATTTATTACATGATGTGTATATTGTGGTCTGGAATATGTGTATTGTATTTATGGAATGTAACTGTACATCAACATCTTACATTTCCTCTCTACTTCTTGTTTCATGTGCCTTTGATGACCCTAAAAATAGGAAAATAACAAGTGAAAGTAATAGTTCTTTCAAAAACACTTAAAATATAGAGGGAATTAAAATTAAATCCTTATTTAATATTATTCCCTAAAAAATAACAAATCTAAATTTCTATAAAATTATAATAATAAATTTTTCACACATAGGATAATCTTTTTTAATTTCATTTAGTTTGACCATACGTGGGTAGACAAATAAAAGTGTTGAAAAATGCTAAATGTCTCTTGTTCTTCCAATTCTGTCATTGAAATCCACCGAAAAATCCTCGAATTTTCCTCATTGATATTGGAGTGGCACTCAAAGGTTGATTGTATAGTCTACATTTTATGACTATCACTGAAATAATATTAATGTAATATTAGACTTTGTAAAAATATACCTTATAAACAATTAGAGGCTTGTTTTGAATTTATCCAATGGTTTCATCTTGTTTGACCTCCATCTCTTCAAATTAATTTTTTGTTGATGATTTTTATTCTATATATCTAGTGTAGTATGAAAATAGATCTTTTTCATATTTATGTAGTGTAATTATATTTTAAAATAATTTAGTGATTAATGTAGCTACCGTCAATTCATCTTCATCTTCTATAAAAAGTGGCCATATTTTTGGAGGAAGTGTTTTAGTATATGAATAGTTGATGATCATTTTTCTTGTTTTGATTATTATTATCCATATTTCTAAAATTTAATGATGTTTTCATTAGGCCACTGGCTGATTTTATCATGTTTAACCTCTTAATCATCTTTTGAACCAACAAAATCAATTGCAAAGTGATTTTGATAATATTCATCATCATAACGTTATATAAATTTTTTTTGTTCTTCACAATTGTTTTCTCATGAAACTCATCATTGAATTATACCTATAGGGTATGGGTTGTTGTGAAATCAATTCATGGATATAACTATGGGTACTCATTAGATATACTTTTCATCATTTTGACATCATTTAGTAGCTAGGACATATCATCAGGTATGGAGGAAAACTAGTTTTGGGTTGTTATTTTTCAGTGCATCACATCCACCACAAAAAAAAATTAAATAGTTTTATAAAATTTAATAAATATTAAATAAGCTGAAATCATATGATAAAATTAGGAAAAAAGGATAAGAAAACTGTTTCATAAAAATTTAAATCTAATGAATTATTCTCTCATATCCTCAATATGGGTGCCAACAATTTGTCATCCCCATGGACATCAATAATTCCTATAGAGATACCAAATAGTGAAATTAGTAATACAAGTGAATCAAAACACTAATCGATAAGGTAGTATTGGAATTTAATGTCCAATATTGATCCCACATAGATATAGTTGGATAAAATATCAATTTATTATAATAAATCATAACTAATTATGATTTATAAAAATTGAAACTAAACTACTAATATTGTGATTGTTAAAGAATGTGGGATATTAAAATAATTAAAAGGTGTCAGGAAGTAATGTATCCAATGTCATGGGATAAAAAGGTATATTTTAATTAATTAATGAATATGAAACCATAAAAATCATGTCCTAGTAAGCCTAATTATCATGGTAAATACTATCCATCTCAAAACCTCTTTTTAATAAGGTAAAAAAACATTATATTGAAAAGTATATATAACCTAAAACCATGTATAAACATAGGGAATAAAAATCCTAATTATTCTGGAAAAATTCCAATCCATTGGTCTCACATAAAACAAATTTATTCAATAATGCATGGAAATGGTCATTCTCTATGAAAAATGAAATTAATTCCATTTCGTATTACTCTATATAAAGGTCATGAAAAACAAAAATATGTGGATGTATAGAATTGAAGAGATAATATAGAACCTTAATATGAATTGAAATAAAAAATAAAACACCACATATAATCATCCCCCATTAATCACACACTCCCAGATAGAAATAAATCATCCTTTCTGGTTATCCATGAGAGGGTTAAGAATAGAATAACTAAAATCATACAGAAACATGGGTATTATTTGGGATCTATAGATTTACCATGGTTTGGGTCATCTTACCTTATCCCCTCCCATTATGGGATCAGGCTAAAGGTGCACCTGTGGTGTGGATTCATATGATTTGTGGGCCAAACCCTCAACACCAACATCAATTCTCATATATGTATATGTTAAAATTTTAATGTCCACAAAACTATTATAAATGGTAAATTTAAACTATTTATACCCCATGCAAAACAATCATGTATATATCTTTCTCTTTTATCAAAATTCACACCATATATTGTATACAATATTTGTAATGGGTCTTCACAACATGTGAATTTTTCTTGAAATTTTAGGGAGGTGGGGGATTATATTAATGATTTCATATTTTTTTTTAAAATAACTGACATTGAAATAGATTTTGTTCTTTTTTTCCAGATTACTCCCAATTAAAAAAATCCAACATCACTTTGATTTGCATCACTTGTAGTGTAATGTGGATTTCATCTCCATAGCTTGTCTCTTTTTTATAATTTTACACATATATGTTATATCCTTCACGAAAAAATAAAATAATTTAAAACCTTAAAAAAATTTCCTGATAAATCAATTAAATATAAAAATTATTATTTCAAAACTCCATAAAAACATTCATAAAATTCTGATATAATAATTGTTATTTTGACATTTAATATGATGATTCATTCCATGGAAGGGTATTAATTATGATATTGAAAACTTTATATATAACTTCTTTGTCTCCAAAGAGTGATCCACATGAGCATAACAATTATAACCATGTATTTCGTAATGTATAAGTGGTGTTATCTCTAATGTTGTGGATGATTTACCTTATCAAGGAATGATTTATATGTTAATAGATTTAAATATAAGATTTATTTCATATACAAAAAGTATTTAGACATTTAATATCAATTATGTATGTAATTAATCATGTATTATAAAATTATGATTAGCTATACACCCCATATAGGGAATTTTGCTACATATGACTTGATAATCTCGTCACCAAGTGATTTTTTGTATGATTCATGAGATAAAAATAGTTTAATAAAGGAGATTGATATGATGAAAATTGATATGGGAATACTTAAAATTATATTATTTCTCAAGAAAAACATGTAGTCATCCCTAGTGTTCTAGGTAGATGAACCTCCGTTATGGGATTTTAAGGTATATTTTTTTCAAGATAACATATTCTAATGTATACCATTGAGGTTTGGTTATAGGATTATAATCATTATGTGCTTATTCATGGGTGGGATGTTGTAACATTGATGATGCATAAGGTCATTTTTTTAAGAATATAAATGTTTAATTCTATGTCACATCATGATTTGGATGAGATGTAGCATTCCTTGAATAGTATATTCTGGTGGTCTAGTATAAGGTGATCTATTACATTTCTTTATTATTAATATTTCTCTACCAAAATTTAACAATAGAGAATGACGTTATGGTTCGATTTCACTAGTCACTTAATTTTTTGTAGTGCAATGGGATGATGTATCAATGGAATATTTTTTTAGTTTATATAAAAACAAGTGTTTATTTAATTCATCTAGAGTTATTTTTGACTATGAGAAGACGACTTCTCACTTATGGAATATTACTAATTTCTGTGTTGGGAATGTTATTTCAAGGTAGTAATAGTGATTTCTTTCAGGATTATTGGGGTTTTAAAGATAATATAAGATCATGATCCCTATATAACATATATAGTATGTAGAGGATTCCTTCATGACATAAGATCCTAGATATTAAAAAAACAATTAATATCTATATAGATGGAAAAAGAGGGGGGAAAATGTAATTTTATGAAATTTTTTATAAATGAGATATATATTTTAAGTTTACCCATTGTTTAAACAAAAAATGGGTGGTATTATATATGATATTATTTTTCACTCTAACATCACTATATCCCAATTTAATGCTCTGTAAATATTAACATTCCAATAACTGTTGTGTTTGAACATGTTTCGAGGATGGGTGTATCTGTAACTATGATTAGTGAATTGAATGATACAAAATTCGTAGGTGGTTAAGTAGTGTACGTAAGATATATATTTTATTATATGTCCAATTGTGATCATAGTTGTAGGGATATATATTTTTATAGTAGATATAATTTTTTCCAAAAATATCACATTGTCAATGGAAATGTTTACTCGGTTATACAGGTGTTATATTCCCATATGTGTTTCCATTTTCAAGTATTGTTAAATATAACCGTGGTTGTTTATTGGTATATACTTATACCATTGGTGAACAATACATATACAATTTTTTACATATTACATCGTCATTGATATCTACCTCATAATTCCCATGTCACTAGATAGTTTTTTCTAGAATATAAATATTATAAAAAAAATTGAGAAGAAAATTATTGAGATTTATGAAAATGGGGTTTTGGTGTTTCATGGGTATGTTATTCCATTAGTTAGTGTCTTATTTCTTCACATTGCATTAGTTATGAGCTCATAGAAATATGATTTGAATAACCTCATTTAATTTGCTTATTTTTTTCTTAATTATAAGGATTTGAAAATAATGCATGTTGTTTATTTATTATATGATTAATAATTTTATGTGTTTACACAAATTGTTCCTAATTAATATATAGAATTGATCCATATATAAATGTTTTCTTGTGTGCAATCTCATACTATTGTTGTTTTAGTCCATTACTACTTTCATTACATTTGTTTCTTTGATTATTGAGAATGTTAATCATAAGGTATCTATCTATTGTAAAATATTGTAAATTATATATGAATCCCAATTTAGAATCTTGTGTGTTATGGTAATCTAAGGAGTCTATGGTGGTAACAATGAGGTTGATTAAATGATGGAGATACGAGTGTTATATGATAATATTGAAACTAAATAATGAAAATATGGTAGAATCTATCACAATATACTTTAATGGTTGAGAGGATATATTATACTACGTTTTGGTTTTGTAGATCAATGTAGTAAAACAAAAGAGATATGAATCAAAATATTTATATTTGAATATGGGTCATAATGTGGTCCTTTTTTTGGAGTGGAATATCTTTAGGAGGTTTTAGATAAATGGAAAATGATATATATATATATATATGTTAAAAATTCTACAAAATTATATGTAATTTTGTTTATGTTGTTCGGTGTTTCATTCAATACATGAATGATTATTATAGGGGGTTTCTAATTCTCAAAATAGATGGTATCATGTTATGAATGACTATGTCACTATAGAAGAACTATATGTTGAGTATTATGGTTCTAGGTTATGTTGTTTTACTACATCACCATTACCTTGTTATAAAATGAGCATTCCTTTTGAAATAAAAAATTAATATATTGATAATTAATTAATTAAATGAATAGGTTTTGATGATCTAATGGTTATCAAAATTTCATTCGACTTAGATCCATCATAAAATTAAAATTTCCCTTCCTTTCAAGATAAATTAAAATTCGTGATCTATTATAAATTTACACATTTTCCAAAAGTCCTCTAATTTCATTCATTTTATTTGGGTCGCTGTAGATCATGGGTGATTCATTTTATAATAATAGAGCCTATTTATAATATATTTTTGGATAAAATCGGGGAGAAGAACATTTTGGATATGAGGTGAGTTTCTATTTAGGAATATTTTTTATCTTCTTTTACATCATCCTAGTGGAGTTCCAATATTGTTAATGATTTTTGAATGGGTGATGATATACTGTAAATTGAAATGGGATTGTTTATGTAGACTTATGAGGATTTTCTTTCATGTTTTGATTTTATGATCAATTTACACATTAATATATTAAACATTGTATGTTGAACATTGGTTTATGTTAGGGATTTATAAATTATTTTTAATTATTATTTTGATATAGGATTTAAATATATTAAAATAAAGGGTAAATTTGGTGATATTGTACCTAATGATGGGGATATACCATAATGAAGGAATTTAGAATAATTTAATGGGATTTATGACAACATGAGATTATTACCTTGTGTATTATTGATCACTAAATTAACTTACTTGATAATTTAATTATGGATTTTTTTTCTTTAGTCAATTCCAAATCATTAATATCTCATAAAAATACAATATAATAATTGTAATATGATGAGGAAAAATGATTGAGGAATGAAGAATTAAGAATGATAATTATGTTGATCAATATCTATTAAAATATCAATGAATTAGTAGTGATTTATTGAATAGATTCGATGTATCATTTTTACCATTATTAGTTTCTATTTTTGACATAATGTTTTTTTTCATATCAGTATAAATTAGTTAATTAAATATATTAAATAAAAATTCCATTTGATAGAAATTATTTTTTTGTTAAATTTTTATGAATATAAATGTTTTTTATAATCTTTATTAAGTTAATGATATAAAAACTTATTTCTCTCATATATTTTATAATAAAATAATGAATTTTTTCAACATTAATATTTTTATGATTGAGGAAATTAATTGATTGTATTTGTAAAAAACATTTATGAGGTGAGGGTAGAATAATCATCAATTTATATGTTAGTGGATTGGAACTAATATTCCTGAGATTGTTTAGTATGTTTTAGAAAAGTATTTGCGGGGATGATGAGTTTGTTTTCTTGAGGAAAGTGATTTTCTTGATGGACATTTCTTAATATTTAATTTCCAATATGAATAATTTTTTTTTCTATAGCATTCATGATTTTTCAAGGAAAATATCTTCTATGAGAAACAAGTTGAGGAATCATAGTGTGTCAATTATTGTTGAATTGTAATGATTTATAATGAACTCATTGTTGTGGGTGTTGATGATTGTAATTATATGTTAAATGGAAACCATATAATAATTTTAGTATAATATATAATATTATAGTCGAGAAATATAGTATTATTATGTGTAATAATATTTTTCACTATAATTGGTGCTTAATGTATGTTAAAACTAGAATTGAAAATGGGTTATAACATAGTGAATGTTAATTATTGAATTAAAAAATTATTAATGATTAAGAAAATTGATTTTGTTATTCCTAGATGAGTCATTTATTTCTAGTAAGCATGATTGGAGATGGGGTACTTATGGGAATTTATATATAGCCTGAGTCTATTGTAATAAGCATTCTAGTGGAATACATGTGTGTTTTCTATCATTAAATTATAATATTTTATACAATCTACCAAAATAAAAATTCTGAATCTAAGAACAATATTTGGGAAGGGGTTTTAGTACGTTTACAACATCTTAGTTGTTGTAGAAACAAATATTTGGCTGCTACCTCCACAATAATCTATATTCAAAAAATTACACAATATGAAGGAGTGTCCATAATGGATTTGATTGCATAAAATGGAATGTAGTTGAATGGGTTGTAATGGATCCATGTTATTTTATGCCAATATATATTTGAATTTTTGGAAAATGGTTATATGATACAGTTATATAATATTATAATGGATTACAAATAAACATTTTTATTTATGACAGAGAAGTAATGGAGTAATGATTAATGTTTAAATTTATATGAACTGCTAGATACAACTTTTACTATGCGATTATATGGATATCAAAATGATATGGTTATGGTTTTTATATATAGATGATGATATTGAGATGATATGATGATGTGGTCTTGATACATTAAAAAATATTGTTTAGCTTATAAAGGATATGTGAGAACCAATATGCAAGTCATCAAGGATTAAGTTGAGTAATTCGATGGGAATGTGGATACAGGGATCCACTCAAACATAAAAAATGTTATATACTTATATATATAATTTTTCTATCTTTATAATTTTATGTCTATTACTTGAAGATGTGTGGATATAGTTCACATAATTTAGGTAAATAGTGGATTTCATTGGTTATTCTATGGGATATATTATTTTTCATAATAATTTTAATTAAAGGATTCATGTGGGATCCTACCGAGTATTCATATATCCTCACACAATATATGGATATTTTTAGGTTTATTTGTGTGGGTTTGTGATGGAGTTGTGTGTTACAAGATAGTAGTGGTTGGTATGATGTTAGTGGAGTACAAGGTCATGAAAAAATAATGTTAAAAATAATTATATGTATTCATGTTTTATAACAAATACATAATATTATTTGTCGGTAATTTATTTTATGATGATGATTATTAATACAATCCAAAAAATTACATTTTTTGGTTTATTATATAGTTGATTTCAACCTTGTTTATGGGGTTTCATAAGGTGAAATATTAATATATCTAAATATTTTCTAGGGGATATTGTTTTGATAATTTTTTATTTAAAAAATGTGTCCTACGAAATATACACTATATATAGATTTAAGAAGTGGAAACATATAGTTACCACATGGTTTGGTAAATTGTGCAGGTAAATCAACAGACATGGGTCGTTTCAATTAGTAGTCAACATGTGGTTTCCACATAGTTTGATAATTAATGGATGTAATCTTCAATCCATGATAATGTGTGAGTTTTGTTGTTATTTTAATTTCTTTTATTTGGGGAATCTCTATATATATTCCTCTTTTTCATTCACCAAAATAAATTCCCTCTAATTTCCCCAACCTATTTTAAAAACCTAAATGTTATATTTGGTGGTATTTAATTGTTGATTAATCCCCAAATCTTTTATTTAGGAAGTCAACATAAATTCCCTTATTTTTCATTAAAGTTTCCCCCCACCATCATTAATCATAATTTTTATGGTTTTCTAATATTTTTTTAGGATTGATCCTTATTTTTGTATTGTTTCAATATGTTTTATGCCAAACTGATATATAATTTATGGTGGATTCTATTTAATGATATATATTTACACAAATTGATGTAGTTGTTTCCTTTCCATTTCCATATAAAAATGATCTCTTTGGATTAATGGTATTTAAATGTGGGTTTTTAATAAATGTATTTAATTATATAATTACATTTTTATGTAGGGATGTCTATTTTTTCTTATATTTCTATTTTTGAAAATGGTAAATTATTATCGTTTTATTACATGTTGGTTTAATGTAGTTACTTATGAAAACTGCTGGTCTAATAAAAACCAATTGATGATTTCTTATATGCAAAACTATTGTTATAAGGTTATTGTGAAAAAAATTTGTTTATTAATTATATTTTAATAGATTAATAGTTCTTCTATATTGAAAGTTGTGTTACATTATATTAGGAAGAATCATAATTTTTTTTTGATGAGTTTTTTTAATTTTACAAGGCATTCATAGATATTAAAAAGAATTAACCTGTGTGGGAAAGGGTTTTATATGTATATATAAATTTGTTACCTTGTTTCAAATAGTTAAGGCTATTTTAAAAATGTGTGGGTTGATATATCCAAATATTTACTGATTTCTATGTATTAATTTACTAATTATGTATTGGTATTCGTAGGAAATTTCCTTAGAATGACCATTTTTTTGAATTGTGGTTTCGAAAGGGGTATCTATATGTTTAACACTTGAATATAATAAATGAAGTCCATTTTTTACCTTGATAGATTGTGATTCATTGATTGAGTTTTACAAACCAATTGGGAACTATGGTTATATAAAGTTAATTATTTTATGCCCGTTTTGATACTTATAGAAATTGTGGTCCATGCGTTAGTGGTTTGTGAATGGGGATAATTATTTACTAGGTTGTTTTACAGGTGGTAAGTGTTTTATTATTGTGTATTACTAAAATTAGGATATAAGATTATCTTGTAATTGACATTTAGTTGGTTGTGGTGCACCTTCAGTACATGTTATCAGAGTAACCATACAATACTACGAGAGGATTCAAGGGTTGTTGTCTATTCTAGTAAATATTTATTCAGTGAATTTAATTCACTAATTGAATATAATTTTTTATATAGTGGATTACATGATGATACTATTCGAGATTTATTCTGGTGATGGGATTAGAGATAGATAATCCATTAGAAATTGGACCAAATGTTTATATTAAGTACTTGTCATATTGGTCTATCTGGTGTTTCCCCATGATTTGTATCTTATTTTTTATATTTTGTGTTTTTTATTGAAAATTTTACATCATATATACTGTTTTCATTATAAAAAGAAGAATTGGGTATTTATGATTAATAATTATTTTTGTAAAGAAATGATTTTTAATTATTTAATTTTATTTACATGTCTAAATGGTTTTATTTTATTTTTATTTTTATATTTTTCTTTACCCACATTTGGGGATTGGATTTTTGTTAAACATTTAAATGGAATAATGTCGGTTGATCACAACTGATATATATTATAAATAATAAATTGGGTATAAATTTTAATTAATGTGTTGGTTTTTTTAAAGCTATTTTTTATATGGAATGTGTAAATTTTAATTGAATATTTAAAAATGTAAAACTTTTGAAGTAAATATCATGATTTATAATGGAATTAACATTGTAATACTCCTTTTTAGAATATTTTTACATGCGATATCATGAGAAAATTTGTAAGGAAATGTTTGTTTATTTCAATTTTTTAGTTGAAGGACAAAGTATTTTGAAAAAACATACATTCAAATTAGCTGACTATGATTCATTATAAAAATGGTATTAAAGGACTAATTGTTATATCCGGTCATAATTAGGATCGCGCCATACCTTATCATGTTGTTTAGTATTTATATTTATTTTCCAATTGTTTTTTTCATTAGATATCAAAAGGATATTCTACTAGTATTTTTTGGGAATCAGGTGTTACTAGGAAAATAGTTGCCTAATGAGTTTCATATAGTTATATATATGTTTTATAATAGGATTTATTTTCTATTAGGATCAAGTATCTCATCAGACTCACTAAACTCCTTCCATGATTAGTTTTGTTCCTTTGTTTTTGTATTTATAATAAATAAATTCAATTATAATTTTTACATGAGAAATAAGTTTTGGAAAATAAATTATTCTGGATATTGTTTATTATTTATTTTTTAGGATGATATTTAATAACTGGTTATCTATTTTGGAATGGATTCATAATGAATGGTGACCACATGATGTGTTTATAGTTGGAACCACTATTGATATATGTTTAATTGTTTTGAAATTAATCTCACATGTTCAACTATGATAATGTGGTTATTTTAACAATAAAAGGGATATCATCAATTCTCTTTGATATAGTGGTGGACTAGATTAAGTCGACCTAGTACAGTTTGTAGACAATTTTTATATTTTCGAGGGATAAATAATGAAATGTGGCTCATAATTATTTGTTTTATAACATTTTTTTATTCACAAACTACATAACTATTCTGAGTGGGATTCAAGGGCCACCCTTATATTTAATTAACA
Source organism: Viscum album (assembly GCA_963277665.1). Classification (NCBI taxonomy): domain Eukaryota; kingdom Viridiplantae; phylum Streptophyta; class Magnoliopsida; order Santalales; family Viscaceae; genus Viscum; species Viscum album. The sequence continues at coordinate 1,001,286,580 of OY728119.1, read as the reverse complement.
CCATATAAGAGTGATATTAGAGTGGTGGGTATAAAATAATTTACAAATTTAGTGTTGATGTCTAAGTTAGTATTATTCTACTATAGGTAATGATACATCTGTACCACTACATTGATCATCGGTAGTCATTCCATTTCAACTAATGAATAGGTCTTCCTAATCTCATAATATTTTTAAATTTTTTAGAATAAATATATTAATATACCAATGTAAATACTAATATAAAATATATAATCATGGATTCATTACATAGAATCAATGTAAAAATTAGTTTTATTTCATCAATAGTTTTTTATTAAGAGTTAATTATTATAATATTATTTTATGAGATTATAATATATTCTTTAGTTATGTTGACTCATTAGATGGTTTAACCATTATTCAATATCATTATGAATTGAATGAACATGAACATTAGTAAATTTAAAAACATCTTTATTTATAAAATAAATATGTAGATTATATTTAATTACTAGATCTTCTGCATAGGACCCATGTTAAGGATAAATTTAGTTTTGTTTGGGGAATATTATATTTCAAAAGAATATAATAAAATCTTTAGTAGATTTTTCCATGAGATATAGAATTACATCCTAAACTCTCAAAAGAAAGGATAGGTATGTGGTATCAGCACAAATAAAAATATACAATTAGACCATCATCATTAATCTCTACAATCATTATATATATGGATTGCGTATATTATTTAATACCCTTTTGTAGGTCCCATAAATCCATTTTGAGCTAATTGGAATCACCTAATAGAACTAAACACATATTATCATAATAATTATATTGAATCCTAATTGTGGATATCATTTTCAAATTGATTTTTTCCTTAATACACGAAATTATCACATTAATTAAAAATCTGGTGATTAGCATTGGAAAATACTTAATTTTGAATCTCATATTTTCAATTTATATTTTATGATTTTCTATATTAAAATATATGTACCATCCAAATAGTCATCATTTTTATATTTTATGAATTATTTATTTTTAAAAATTATTATTTGTTATGGTATCATTAAATAAAAAATTATTCATATAAAAACAAAATAATATAAATATATTTAATGAAATAAGAAAATAGAAAATCACTCTACTATATCATAAAAATAGAAAATTTAAATTTATGATTCGACATAATAAATAAAACAGGAAATAATACATTATGATAATTAACACAAGTATACTAAAACCTATATTTTGAAATTATAACATCTCATTGTCTCATATAATTATCCCACTTCTGAATAGGAAAACAAAATATAATTAAATCATTAGAAATATCATCATCATTTTATTAATTACGTTTACTGAATGCAATAATATTGAAGGAATAAAAATTAAGGAAATATAAAGAATCAATTGGATAATTTAATTTTATATGACAGTTTTAAATTTAAATATTAAAAAATTAACATGGAAATAACAATTTGGCCTCACCCTTAGAATTGTAAAATTATCATTTGGGTTAATGGTTAATTATGTATTAAAAATTTCTTAATAATACTGGAAATGATAAATATATGAATAAAAATAAATTTAATTACTTGCTCAATCAATGATTAAAAATGTATGTAAATTAATAAATTTGTAGTGATCTATGTTTTATATCAGTAAATAAAAAATAATATAATTTGAAAAAAATAGGCAATAAAAATATGTAATATATATATATATCAATTTTGATGAAACTAATGTCACTTTTGAATGCAGTATTTTGAAATATGGTTACAATAAATGTTTAGATTTTTCTCATGAAAGGAAAATTTTATAGTTCTAAAGAAAAAATTATATTAAAATTACTATAATTTAAAATATTATTTTAGAAAAAAAATTATTTTTATAGAAGTTAGTGGAATATTTTAATATCACATTAATTAAAATATCTAAATTTTGATATATATATATATATATATATAAAGAGAAGTAATAATTTATTCTAATATTTTTTATTGAAACACTGGTATCATCCTCATATATATTCCAACCCATTTCATGTATCTTATATCTAATTACATGTGTAAATATATAATGAAATCCATTTACAATGTCTCTATAATGGTTTTTCATAGTTAAATATTCATAGAAAACCATTCAAAAAACCAATGTTCCTTAATAACGGAGTAATTGTAATATAAGAGGTAAATTATCCAATCCAACCATGTTTTAGTTTTGTTATTACAAATCTCTATTAAAGATAATGATATATTGTTCTTAGTATAATAGAGATAATTTTTTTAATTTTTTTAATGGAATTCCAATTATCCAAATATATATCCCTCATTTATTCAAATATATAAGCATTTCTTATTTTATGGTCAGTCAACCATGTCTAAAGATGATGTATTAAAATTTTCAACTCTACCACTATGGATGTTTTTGAAAATAAATTAAATTAAAACTATTATATATTTTTTTAAATTTATTAACAGTAATTATTTAGTTAAAATTATATAAACACGGTGTGATCAATGGTATAAATTCACCATCATGGATCATTTTTGTGGATAAATAAACAATTTAAAAAACATGATTAATATCATGAAAACAATTAGACATGATTAAAACCATTAATTTCTAGAAAATATAAATTTTTATAGGATGAATAAACTATATTTTATGTGTTTATTTTATAAAGATGGAGGACCCAAATTACCATAATAATAGGAAAATGTAAACTTTTAAAGAAACTTGGTCAAATAATTTTCATAATAAGTATATCATCCTTTCATTTTATTTTCATCTTTATTATTTAAAACATATAGAAATAAGTTAATATTAATAAAAAGATAATTTTATTGTTATAATATTGTTAATTTAATTAATCAATATATTATTTTTCATTCTTTTTAAAATGTTTTTAAAACACTGATCTGACCATGATAGGGTTATAGTATATATTTGAGTGATGATGTTTTTTGTTAACACATTTCATTTATAGTTTCCTTAAATTATTACAAGTATAAGTAGAATGTTAATAAGTATTTCATGACATGTTTATTCTATAGAAATAATAATATTTGAAAGGTGTTATGATATTATAAATAAAAAAATTCTAATCATAACCACATAAACATTAAATTATTGAGAATGTATTAACGAAATTACAATAATTTTTGACTATATATTTCACAATAATGTTATATAGGACAAAAAAACATTAAACCCAAGTTCATGAAAATTATGAATGTTATATAACCATGGAACATATATATTTTACTTTTATCATTCAATGATGTGACTCTGTACCTATGGATGGAACAAAAGAAATTTATAATTATGAGAAAAATAAACCAATTTTTTTTACAAAAATATTAAAATATATATAAAAATAAGAAAATTATAATATTATTTGTCCATAAAAACATAAAACATATTTCATGAAAATATTACCCAATTTATATTACATTTGAAGACCTTTTGGATATGAGGTAATCGATTCTCTTATAAATATACAATATTTTCTTGAATTATTTCTCAATTTTGCATCCACTCCAGTATGTATTATCACCAATGTTTTGAAATTACATATAATAATTTGTGGTTTCATTTTGATACAACACATTACTATTTTTCTCTTTGATGTGTTAAATTGTCATAGCTTACTAGATGAAAAATAAAATTTTTATTTAAAAATTTAATTTATGGAGAATGTGGAAAACATCAAAAGTATTAATAAAAAACACCAATAATCATATCAAAGAAAAAAATAACTGATATAAAGAATTATATCGTTAAATGAACTCTCCCAATATGATATCCAATTATGTTTAGTTACCATGGTATCTTTAGCATCCTGGATGGGGTCTAAATAATGATAATACATCACATCTGAATTATGGACGAACTACTCCAACTATATCATCCTTTAGTGTAAGAGTATTTTAATCATATGTTCATTATTATTGGTCAATAGAAAAATAAAATTATTATTATCAATGAGAATCATTCTATAATTCAAAAAATAAACATTATCTTGTGAATCATTATTTAGAAAAATCAATTCTAGTATTTCTTCCTTAGATTGAATTATTTAATTCAAAGATTTTTCTTTCACATTGGCCTCTCGACCTTCCACCCACTATGGTAAAACCATCACATCACTAATGTTGTTGTTAGATCAGTGATTTTTCACTCTTTGTAACAACCAAATCCATAGATTGTCCATTCAGTTGATTCAGATCTTCTATCATATCACCATACTTTTCATATTCTTTAACAGTACAACGTTCATCCATTTGGTTTTCATTCTGAAGGTGAAAACACTTAATCCAATCTTGGTCATTAAAATATAGTCCAATGTTTATTTCCTTGGACATATACATATTGATTGAACATGTCTCCATCATATTTTGTAAGTATTAAAAATCATTTAAACCATTAGATTCCATCCCCTTGATCATTACACAACTCCCTGAATCGATGTTTCCTTAATGTCCCTTCCCCCCATCAGTTTTAAATACCTAACCTAGGTATTCTATATGCATGATATAAATTGAATTGTAATGACAAAACATGACATTATTCTTATACATATATCACATTACATTCAGTGTAGTTATCTTCAATGCTAAGTCATGATGCTCCTTATTTTGGAATTCCATATCTAGTCCATCAAAAATGGTTTATTAGAATAATAGTAAACATTTATATTATAGGAAACAAATTATTAACTTAATTCAACTAACCCCAAGTATAGATGGTGAGTCCAGTATAACATTGTAATGAACATTTCCTCCTAATGAACCTTCCATGCTTACTTCATGTATCAACACATCATGTGTGGATCTATTTCCACATTGTAATTCCTTTGTATAAAATGAAAATATGGGTATATTGGGTCATGATTCCGAGGAAAAAAATATATTCACCCTTATCTCTACTTATAATGGATGATATTTAGACATTGTACCTGTGATCAACCACATCACATGTCAAATAGAAAAATATGTCAACAACCAATGGGTCAAAATTCAACATTTAGGCCTCAGTATGGATGGGTACATCATTTACATATGTCTATCAGGTCTAATACAAGATAAATTATAGCATATGAGACCCCAAAATTTATCCCTATGAGCTTGATGACATGTAGAAAAATAATGACCCAATAGTTTATAAGAAGATCCATGATCTTCCCAAGACTCAAAAGGCAAAAATTTTCTACAATAAAATTCTTCCCCACATGTGATCGAAATATACTCCATTAGTATCATTGGAATATTATTGTTGACAAAAATATTTCATCTAACACAACCTCTTTATTTTATTCTATTTCATGTCCCTTTAACTATCTTTATATATATATAGTTCAATAATTCTTTTAATTTTTTTGTAAATTTTTTTACTATATATTTAAATTTTTTATATTTAGGTATTTTATATTAAATTCGCTATCACATATTTAACGAAGTAACAATTAAAAGGATCGTTTTCATATTTTATTAATTTTTTTATCAACATCCTAATGGATTTTTATTATATTAAATATCTAAATATTTATTATTTAATGGAAAATTAATTTGGATTATTTTTGAATTTGAGGAAAACAAGATTTACTAATTTCAATTAAAGGTTATTATCCCAATTTATATGTATAATTTAGGGCATTCATTTCCATAAGTACTTCATCACCAATTTATTAATATTTTTCAATCAGCTGATTTATATCCTCATGAAGTATTCTTAATTAATAAATTTTTCTTAAATTACGAATAATTTTTTTTGTAATACTTTTGCAAATATATTTTTAGAATACATTTATATTTTATTATAAAAAAATATTTCATTGTCATGATTTTATGTTACTCATACGATTAATGTGAAATTTCTTTATACGTGTAAGGAATATTAATAAAAATTTTATAATGCAAATTTTTTGTCCAAAATCACAATATACCCATCCCTATTTTGGAAGAACTTATATCTCACAATAAAAATCAATTGGGGTCCCTACAATTACCCTTCTATATAATCTTACACATTATTTATTCATAATTACCCTCATCCATAATGGGATAATGTATTATAAGTGATGCATATCCAATAATTATGCTTATTTATTTTGTTTATTTTTTATATATATCGATAATTGTTTTTTCATTTATGTCCTACATATTTGATTCATGTTCCGTTAAAATAATGAATATGTTTTACTCCCTATGATGTTTCATTTTTCTCATAGTGTTTTTTCTTATAATGTTTTTAATTTATTATAAATTATAGGGATTTAACTATCACATTATTTATTATCGTATTTCCCTTATAGATCTCATATATTGATTAAATAATTTTGAGATATATGATCATATATTACAGATAAAAATAAATGGAATATTTTTAAATTTAATTTTATTTATTAGGTTACAAATCCCAAAACTAAATTGTACCTCAAAATTCCTGGTATAATATATATAAAATTTTATTTAAAACTATGAGATATTATATAAATGACATGTGTGTTTTTCATTTTTGTATCATAGTGAATATTTGGGTTTTTAATAACTGTTATTCTTTAAATATGGATATAATTTCTTATATAGATATAAATGTTTTCTATAGTTTTTGAATTTGTATAAAAAGAATTTTCACATAAAATACAACTTTACCATGTATTAATAGAGCCCTCATAGTATATAATATTTTTAAAAATATATTTAGATTCAATAATGTGCTTAAAAATAGTAATAATAATAAATATATGTTTATAAATGACTTAAATATTAGAGGGAATACTTTTGTTATTTTCATGGAATGTAACATCCAATATTTATGAGGATTATTTTTATAAAATTTCATCTTCAAATTATAAATGGGAATTATTAATAGATTTTTTAACTTATTTTAATATAAATTTATATTTAGTAATTATAAATTTAATTAATTTAATAATATAATATAACATATTTATACCCAATAAAAATTTTTTGATATAAAAACCTATGAAAATTAATATACTTAATTTAAAATTTTTAACAAAAAATAGTATATTATATCATTAAAACCCAATTACATATTAATATAACAATTGAAAATAAATTAATGGGTAAATTTACCAAATTACATAATTGAACGATATTTTAAATTTTTGTGTGTTGTGGATTCCATGAATTGTCACGCATTCAAACAAAAATATAAATATGAAAAAATAATTAATAATTATTGTTATAATTTCTTAAATGATGAATTTTGAAATGTGGTATAAGATCCCATGATGGGAAATGGGTATTTGGAATGGATTTAGAAGATATGTAATGGTTTTATATTTAACAATTTGAATATTAACAGGGCCATTATAATTGAAATTTGATTAATATAATAGTAAATCAATCATTATGGTTAATGATGAATTGAAATTATAAATAATTTTCCTGTAATTTGATTTTTTTAACATAATTTTTAAAATATAAATAAATTATATCTCAATAAATATTGGACAATGTAATTCATATTATAATTTTTTTAAAATAATTTTTTTAAATGGTATAAAAAACCAATTTTTATATAGGGATTAAATATTAAAGTTACATAATTTAGATGAATATTAGAAATAATGGTTTTTTTTATTTTCAATCATGTTACACCCATTCCTTTCTCTACTGCATTATTTCTTTTGTTTTTTATTTTATCCCTTTCTATACATATTTCTGCAGGGTTTTTTTATAATAATTTAATATTTTGGGAATATAGTTTATGTAGCACGACCTGTGTTTTCATCATACAACATATTATGTAACTATGAAACATAAATTATTTTTTAGAAATATTGAAATCACAAGGTCAGTGACATTTTTGTGTATCAGTGAAGACATCCTATGTGAAGATCTTCAGGATACTAATATAGGACCCATGTTTTCTTCATTTTTTAAAAATTATGTGTTCAAAAAATGTGTAGTTCCTAAATTCAGTAAAAATATTAAATTATCATCATATCACTCATTGAATAATTTTTAGGGCCTCTATTTTCTCCAAAAAATAATGAAATGTTTGTTTTATACGTCCTCCCACATATCTTTCTTGATTACATTGGTCAAATCATATATCTTCATATAGTTTTTATGTGATTATTCATGGTAAATAACACTTAAACACACTTTTCATCACATTAATCCCTTTTATCTCTTCATATCGAACAACATCAGGGTATATTAACCCAAGGATTCATGAGGATTGATTTAAAAAAAGTTATTTTGATGTTACGACAATCCCCTTGATTTTCAATGCCCTCTTGGGCACTTTGAGGTAATTTATCACCACCAATTTATGAAAAGAGAATGGTTTATAGAAATAAAGTCAAACACATGCAATTTTAAATTTGGATATAATATTTATTATTATCTTAATACAATTTTATTGGTTTTTGGAAATTGATATCATTTTTAAATTGTATATCTTATAGAGGACAATAATTTTGTTTTGTTTTCATTGAGTTTATAAGACAATGTACATTTTTTTCCATACTGAAATCCTGTTTTTAAATTCCATGGTCAAATTATATGTGTAAAAACTTCTTATTAAAAATTTTATATTATTTTTTATATTATGATTTTTATATTTGACTTCTTTCAATTAAGAATATATTTTTTATTTTAACAGGGGAGTTTGGAAATTTTTTAAAATATTTAATTATTATTTTTGTAATGTAAATCCTTGAGGCATAATTTACTCAGTTAAAATTATTATTCAAAAATGAAAAACATATTGAAACATTACTCATATTATTTATTATGTTTATTTCATGATTTTCATGTATTATATATAGTCATATAAAGGGAATTAATATTTATTGAATTCATTTTATTAAATTTGGGGCCATAAAATTTGTTGTAAAGTAGTGATATTATTTTACACACATATTATTTTGATTAAAGGAATCCTTGGGTGTCTAGGTATAATATATAAGTTAAAATTTTGTAATCCATGGACTGTTTTCTGGTCAAATGTGTATGTACACATGCATATTACTATTTTATATTTAAACCATGGCCAATATTGATTTCAAGTATAAGGATAATGATTTTAAGAAGTAGATATTCCCATATTTCATATAGATATGGTAGGATATGTCTATTTTGGTATTTTATATATCACTTTTTATCATTTTTGGGTCATCCCTTTCAATATGTTTCATGTATACACTTAAGCATGATATTTTCAATCATTCTATATGTTATATAATGTGGATATTTTTAAGTGTCTCTTATTCAAATAATGATTTTGTTTATGATTTTTATTACTTTTAAACTTATTGTATAATGGGGTGTCCTATTATATAAAATGGTCATTCCATAATCCTCATGGGATGTCCTTGGTTTATGAATTATTTTATTGGTGAATATTATTTAGGTTTGTAATTTTTGATTCCTTTTTGGATTTTCACCAACCTAAGTGGATCAAGAAATTTTTTTCAGTATTTCACTATTAAACTAATCTTCCTAGTATACATGGTGTCCCAGGTTGGATCATCAAAAAATATTTCCTCAGTTCTTGGTTCTTGTAAAGGCATAATTTCTTAATTCACCTTTTTCTTGAATTTTTAGTTATATGGAGGTAGTATTGATGGAATTCAAGTGATTTTTCAATGTTTCGGCATGATGAACACCTATTTGGGGTGAAAGTGGAGCTACAAATGTTTTCTGGTATTATAATTTCTCTAATAAATTATTATTTATGTTATGTTTTAGATATATTTGTATTTATTAACATAATTAATTTTTTATTGATTATTTATTGGTTTATTTTATATTATCAAAGGAATGGAGTAGACTTTTTAGACATTTGTGTGGGTCCAAATTTGCTATCAATGATTTTAATACCCATATAATGTATTTACACTAGGAAATTGATATATTCTAGTTTGTTTAAAACATTTTTTTTATATTTTTCAAAATATTATAGCCAAAACAAATGAGGAAATATTTTTTGCTGATCATTAATTTTTTTAAATTCCATTATATCCAAAAATACATTTTGTTTTCCATTGTATTGGTTTAATATCATTCTATATTTTCTATCAAAATTTTAAATGATGTTTTTTGTTTGTTAATTTTTTATTTCTGAGATGATAACCACTATATTATAAATGATCCGTTCCAAATTAATTACAATACTTCATAAAACTTGATAAAGGTTTTTAATCAATGTAAATCTATTATTTATAAATTCATTACTTGATAAAAATCCTGGGTCTGAATTAGTTAATATATTTTATTCAATGATTATGATGTAAATTTTTAATTGACCATGAAAATTCACATTGAATTTTCGTATATATATATATAGGTGTGATCTATTTCAGAAATAAATGTGTACATGTATGTGAACCAATATATGTGTTCACATTTTCATATATTTATAAGGATGTTTCTTTAATTGAATTTGATTAAATATTTGGTTTTTTAATCATGTTTTATATTTCAAAATTACTGAATAAATTTTTTTAAATATATTTTCAAGGAAAAAATATGTATTTGCTGTGATTTAAAATTATGATATATGGGTGATGATTTAGTGATTATAACTCCCCCACACTTTATTTCATATTTATACATGACATATTTCATAAACCTATACTAAATAAAACCCATAAGATCGATATTTCTAGTGTTTTGGGGGGTTAGAAACATTACCTGAGGACTTTAGACAAACAAATGCAAAATCTTTATTGAAATATTCATTTACATGACCAAAAAAACTACATCATACATAGAATTGTACGGGATAAACTGTGGAAATATATAATTAATGTGTGAGTTATAAATCCCGACAAGGGAGTGATCAAGGAAAAACTTGAATAACAAAATTCATGTTAGGGAATTGTAATATCAATAGAGAACATGTGAATCTTGAAAATAATGAAATGATATAGCATTATTATCAGAACATGGAAATGTGACCACAATATAAAACATTGCATCATAAACATTTAATAATCTAGTAACCCCTATACCAAAATGGTTGATAATGTACTAAAGGGAATTTTGTAAATCCCTATCCCAACATGACATATCATGATACTAGTCATTACCCAATGAATTGGAGCACTATATAATTCTGGGTTCACCCTTCACTTTTACTTCATTATGAAAGTTAAGTTTGTTACAGAAGTCATAAAACAAGGATTCATTCATCATCATAATTAATTACGCAATCACGTAGTTTCAAGTACATATATTTATTTATCAATAAAGAAGCTATATGTGCATAATGGTGATTACCTTTATAAAGGAATGTGTATTGTATTCACTATATAACTATTTTTTCATGGAAAAATCAAAGTGAAATTTCTACAGCATAACGACATGACATACAAATTCTTAAAAATAGTTGAAGGGAGAGAAAGGATTATCTCGTCATATATAAATGAAATTTCATAAAATAGTTTCATATAAATTCTTATTTGAACATACATAATTTCTAAATAGAAGGCATAACATAAAAATCAAAGAGGTGAAATGAAATAACTCTTACGAAATTTTGGCAAGGTAACAGGTGTGCTTGAGATGGATTAATCCTAGAGAAAGGGATATATCCTGATTAAAACAAAAAATTCCAGTATGGGGGAGTTGGTAAATTATACAAAATAATAATTAATTGAAAATAAATAGGTGAAACAAAATAAGAAAACTTTGGTAAAATGAGAATGGAAGGAAACCCTTACATGAGTGTGCGACATCAAAATCATGAATAGGGGATTCCTGTGTGCATCATGAGCCTTGGAAGGATTCTAGGGAGGGTAGGAAAAAGTTAGGATTTTATCTAAGGATATTTTGTTAAGATAAGTGGGATATTTGGGTTGTTTATATAAGAAATGAGAGGGGGGATATTTTAATAATTCACAAATATTGGTTTTGGAATCTATATAATTATATATTCAAAAACACAAACCATACCATTATATTCTCCCATGTTTTATTCCAAATAGTATCTCTAAATTATATGTTTTAATGCCATGGTTAGTAGATTTTAAAATATTAGTCTTTCCTTTGTGTAGGTGAGTCACATTATTAATGAAATGAAATTAGAATCCTAAAATAAATTATAGATTTTGGTGGATTCAATAACGAATTATAATATATGTCAAAAAAATTTAAAATAACATTATTTTACATATATTTGGTAAAGAACCCTTTTTTGCTTTTTATTACATCACTATTGGTTCATTTTGGTGTCATAAAACATATTATAAATTTATATATTATTTAATTGTTATCCAAACAATTCAAAATTATCTGAAAAATAAGAAAAAATCACCGTTGATAATTTTGATATATTTTTTCCAAAAATAATTTCGATTTTATTAATATATTTTTCTATATATATGAATTTTCTTTTTTAAAATGATAACCAAAATTTATTGAAAATTTAGGGGTTTTGAAAAAAAAATATTGTTTAAACACAACTAAAAATACAATTTGACTTCAAAAAATTTATGTACTTATATATTATTAATCAAATCTATTTGATAATAATATTTTTATAAATATTAATTATTCCACAAATTAAAAAATACCTGCAATTGTCTTCGATAAAATTTCACCTTTTGTTTTATAGTATAAGAATATAGCTCTTGTCAAACTGATTACCGAATAATTTAAAGAAAAGGAACCTGTCACATACAAGACATATTTTAAAGGTATTTTTCAGTTAATTTACATCCTTTCTTTGTTTTGGGGGTTTCCCTAGGTTTTAGGGAGGAATAGATGAGTATTCATGAATTGGGCCAAACCGTGAGCCCAATTCCAGATTAAAAAATAAATATTGTATCTTTTATAACTTTTTCATTTTTCAACATTTTTCATCCATTCAAATTCCTAATTGACCTCCCCTAACCTATTAACACCACCAAGGTAATTTGGAGCTTTTAGAAATCCATAACTTGCTGTTATTTGGGTTTTTGTCTAAGGGGTTGGGCCTGCCCGAAAGCCCAATTCCTGTTTTAAAAATAAAATTTGATTTTGTTATAACTTATTCAATATTTGGGATTATTCTGTGATTCCAAGTCTCACTCAAAACCAAGTAACCCAGCCGCGTGTCTGAACTCTCTCCCACGAATTTGGAGCTCTGTAGAATCGCGATTTTGTGCCGATCTTCATAGGAATCCTCAAATCTCCCAGATTTGAAGAGGTAAAGTATTTCTTTCATAAATCTCTCAATTCTCAATATTTTTCCTCCATTCCAGTTCCTAAATGAGATAATATATCTTGTTCGAACATACCCTAAATTTGGGCTCTTTTAAATTTCAGATACTGGAGTTTTGGAGTGATTACTTCAAGATACTTCAAGTAAATGAGCCCTTTTCTTTCCTCTTTCAAATTACTTTGGGTTTAACTCATTGTTCTTAGGGTTTCTTCGGTTATAATTTAGTTTAATATTGTCCAGAAACTAGGATTTACAACCTAGGGTTTAACTTTGGGTTTTCTTGTCCAAATTTTGGGGTTTTAGGTTTGATCTAGTTCTCTCTTGGTGCGGCGGGGGTGCGATTTGATTTCGCACGGAGATTCAAGGGGTTTTGTTTATTTGATAGGTGATTCCATTGTGTGTGCAATTTTTTGTGAATTATCTTTCTGTTTTGCATGGTACTATAATTTTTATTTCACTTGAATGTTTCTGTAAAAATTGGTTTTAGTTTCATTTATAATGCAAATGAATTTTAAGTTCCATTTTTTGGTGAAATTGAGGGTTTTCCATTCAAATATTTTATTGGTTCATTTTGGGATGCCCCATAACTGAATTTTTGGTTTCATTAAAGGGTTATGAACTGCAATTTGGTTTTAATATCTTACAAGTGTTATAATAGTGTGAAAGGTGGATATCTTAAAGAGCTTTGGGTGAAAAACAATGTGATGTTTTGAGAGGTTGTTTTTTTGGAAATAAAATTATTTTATTGTGTGTTTTAAATGGTATAAAATGTGTGTAGCTACTGTACAATTTGTTTGTGACCAGTAGTGATATTTTATATGAAAATGGATGTGTGTTGTTTGCTGAAATTGTTTGAGCATAAAAGGGGAAGCCCGGGTACTTAGGTGGGGCAGATTTGTACTAATACGGCTAGTGGATCGGATGGGTTTTGTCCCTGTTCCACATAGCATCTGGATAACGAAAACTCTAACTAAACTATTTGGATGATGATTGGGGACCACTAGGTTATGGGTATGTTCCCTAATAGTGGCTCGTGCACGAGAACGGATTTTTCTATGGTTACTCTACACCGAGGTACGAGGTACATAGGGCCCGAGACAACCTAGTGCTTAGGGGTGTTCCTGATTTTGATGCTCATAGAATTTGTGGTATTTACCCTTGTTGTGGGTTGTTTTTGGAAGTACATTACAGTAGCTCACATGAGTATTTAATTTGCTAACATTCTAAAATTTTCGGATTGAAAACTGTTTTCATTTGAAAGTTCCATTTCTTTGAATTTTAACACTGTTTCACCTTGTGTATTAAAATTGCTTGTTTTGTTCACATTGTATTGCATACTCTTTGGAATCAACTGGTGGTATCCTATTGGTCTTAGGCTCACACCCTACTTACAACCCTTGGGTGTAAGTAGACCTGCTCATGCTTGACTCAGGTAAAGGGAAGGCTAAGGGTGATGGCGGTTCGGGATGTTAGTCCCCATCGTTGGGGTGGAGTTGCGGGGACGGATTGCGGGTGATGATCCCCTTGTCATGTGGAGTCCATGGGGATGTCATTATGTTGTAATTATTTGTTTTTAGACCACTTGTAGTGTATTTAAACTTATGTATTCAGATCTGGTTTTGTTAAGAATTGTTTAGCATGAAAATTTCAGATTTTAATAATTGATTGTTTTTTTATGATTTATGCGGTCATACTCAGGTAAATCGTTCCCAACCCAGATTTTTTTGATACCCGGGCACTTGTGCCAGCCCGTGGGGATAGGGAACTCCCTTCGGGCCTTGCCACGGGCAGGGTTTGGTGCCGTTAATGGTGGCGACCAGATCCGGTTCGTGACAAAATGGTATCAGAGGAGGTTAATGTTTTTGGGTTATATTGTTATTTTGAGATGAGTCGGGATAGACAGGAGCTAGTACTGTCGGGGCTCGGGGTATTGGTTGTGAGTAGGGTGCCTGGCCCGCACCTCTCATGGCAGACCTTGAGTCACCAGAGGATGTTGGAATTTACTGATTTACTTCACTTCCAGGTGAGACGTGTGGGCTGCAGACCACATGTGGACATCAGGCAGATGTGGAGTAGTTGTTTGTTTTATTACAAGAATGTGTTTAGTTTGTTTATATTTGATGTATTTGATTACAATTTTCAGAATTGTGGTATTGACTATTTGTTTTGTGACTGTTTCATTTTGTAGCAACATGCCTCCCCAGAAAGCTCCCACGCACACACAGGAGGAAGCTGGAGAGAGTTCTCCCACGCCGATTGATCAGAGGCTAGTCGAGGCCGTGGTCCGGGATGTCCAGGCTCTAGGATATGGACCAGCTCCAGCTCCAGCTCCTGTTAGAGAGGATTATACTGGTCCTAGAAAGGACAAGGCCCAGGAGTTCCTGAAAAATAATCCTCCAACCTTCCGAGGAAGCTCAGAACCCCAGGAAGCAGAAGAATGGCTTGAGAAGATCGAGCGTATGTTTGAGTTCCTGGAAACACCCGAGGAGCTCAGGGTGAAGTGTGCCTCCTTTTTGTTGGAGGGTCCCAGCCGTAAATGGTGGGAGTCAGTGCTTCAATCTGGGAAGAATGAGCAGATGCGCTGGAGAGATTTCAAGGCTGTCTTCAATGAATAGTATTGCCCTGAGGTGTTGGCTTATGCCAGGTCTAGAGAGTTCATGTAACTTGTTCAGGGGAATCTATCTGTGATGGAGTATGCCAACCGTTTCGCTGAATTGGTTCGGTATGCTCCAGAAATTGTCTCTAATGAGAAAGAGAAGGCCCAAAGTTTTGAGAAAGGCTTGCGACCAGAGATATACTCCCAGGTGTTCTTGTTTAAGCTGAGGACCTATGCTAAGGTCGTTGAACGGTTGTTCATGGTGGAGATTGATAGAAAAGGCAGGGCTGGTTTCTATGGTTCTGTATCAGCAGTGGGAAGTGGAAGCTCCTCAGAGAAGAAAAGGAAGCGGGAGGATCATGTGAAGAAAGGAGGGGGCAGTTCAGGCCACTCTTCCAGGCAGCTTTCTTCTGTGGCTTATGATGCGAGATTGGTCGTGTGCCACCAATGTGGGAGTCCTGGGCATATCCGACCAGCATGCCCTCTTCCTCCGAAGCCTTGTTACCAGTGTGGAGGTATAGGGAATTTGCAGCGCTTCTGCGGTGTGGCACGTCCACTCCCAAGTGGGGCAGGGTCAGTGGCTTCAAGGGGAGTGCCAACATAGTCCAAGCCGTCAAGGACTGGGGGATCTCGATTTGGTGGTCGTGGTGGTAGGGCTGGATCATCTTCTGGGCAGAGCCAGTTCAGGGCACAACCACAGACTAGCGGTCATCCTCAGGCAGATACTGGACATCTCCATGCAGTGGATCAGTCACCAGTAGGATCAGAGGCGGGACCGTCGACAGTTCGAGGTACCGTTATGATCGCATCTTCTGTAGCTACTGCTCTTTTTGATACTGGTGCCTCTATTTCATTCATTTTTGGACGTTTTTTGGACATTCTGAATTTTCCAATTGAGTTGATGTCTTTTGCGATGGAGTTGGTGACACCATTGGGAAAGAAGAAGGAGCAGGGCCTGAGGTGCCCCTCGTGTGCACTTTCTGTGTCAGGGGTTGAGATGGAGTGGGACCTCTTGGTCTTAGATATGGACCTTTTTGATGTTATACTCAGGATGGATTGGCTAGTAAACTTCCAGGCACACATCGATTGCTACAGACGGCGGGTGAGTTTCACATCACCTGATGGGATTCGTCAGGTTTTTCATGGAGAATGGGATCCACGATCAAGTCGCGCAGGGCCTCCACTCCCAGAGTTGGGAAGTGTTATCTTCCAGTTATCTTCTATTGTGCTAGAGGATGGTCTTTCCCCTAAAGGTGCACTACCTCGTGTAGTGAATGAGTTTCCTGAGGTATTCCCTGATGATTTTTCGGGTTTTCCCCCGGAGCGGGATGTGGAGTTTTCGATTGATCGGGCACCGGGAACACAGCCGATATATCTTCCCTCCTATCGCATGGCCCCCACCGAGTTGAGGGAATTAAAGATACAGCTGGACGACTTAGAATCCAAAGGATTCATTCGCCCGAGCGTCTCTCCTTGGGCCGCTCCTGTGTTGTTTGCAAAAAAGGCTGATGGATCCCTCCGGTTGTGCATTGATTACCAGAAGCTGAATAAGGTAACAATTAAAAACAAATACCCATTGCCCAGAATAGATGATTTGTTTGATCAGTTGAAGGGGGAAAAGTGGTTCTCAAAGATAGACCTGCATTCAGGGTATCATCAACTCAGGGTGAAGGAGTCAGATATCCCTAAGACAGCCTTCCGAAGTAGGTACGACCACTTTGAGTATTTGGTCATGCCCTTCGGATTGACCAATGCTCCAGCGGTATTTATGGCACTTATGAATAGGGTGTTCCATCAGTATCTCAATTCCTTTGTTGTGGTGTTCGTGGATGACATGCTGGTATACTCTAGCTCTGAGGAGGAACACGAACATCACTTGAGGATCGTTTTGGGTACATTACGAGATCACCGCCTCTATGCAAAGTTGTCAAAGTGCACTTTCTGGATCAGAGAGGTGAGATTTCTGGGGCATGTGATCTCAGAGCATGGAGTTTCAGTGGACCCTGAGAAAATTAGTGCAGTCATGTCATGGGAGAAACCGAAGAATGTGTTTGAGATCAGGAGTTTTCTTGGCTTGGCCGGTTATTACAGGCGTTTCGTTCGGGATTTCTCTCGGCTTGCTTCACCGATGACTTCCCTCACCCGGAAAGGGGTGAAGTTTGTATGGGGTCCAGAATGTCAGGCATCGTTCGAGGAGCTGAAGAGGCGGCTGACTACTACCCCCGTGCTAATTTTGCCAGAGGCTGGAAAGGGATATGTGGTCTATTTTGATGCTTCAGGTATGGGTCTTGGGTGCGTGCTTATGCAAGATGATCATGTGGTCGCGTATGGATCTCGCCAACTTCGACCACATGAAAAGAACTACCCAACCCATGACTTGGAGTTGGCAGTGGTGATGCATGCTTTGAAGACTTGGCGTCACTACCTCTTTGGGAAGAAGTTTGTGGTATACTCTGATCACAAAACCTTGGCTTATATCTTCTCGCAGAAGGACCTCAACTTGTGGCAACGTCGCTGGATCGAGTACTTGCAGGGGTTTGACTTTGACATTGTCTATACCCCAGGCAAGGGTAATGTAGTGGCCGACGCTTTGAGCCGGAGAGTTCCAGTGCAGGCTTTGAGGAAGTCTAGTGATGAGTGGGCATTGATGGGTCTCTTTTCTCAGATGCATGTGGAGACCAGGGAATACAGTGGAGGGGCATTCTTGGAAAGTGTCCAGTTGACTCCTTCTATATTGGAGTTGATTCAGCAGGAACAGCCCAGTGATGATCTTTGTCAGCGGTCTAAGCATTTCATTCATGGTGGGGAGACATCCTCTGATTGGTCGTCGTCTCCCGAGGGCATCTTGTGCTTCAAGGGCCGTTCAGTAGTGCCATTATCTCTGCAGAAGGTGGTGATGCAAGATAGCCACCAGTCTCAGTGGTTTGTCCATCCGGGTGCCACTAAGATGTATTATGATGTTCGTCGGCAGTTTTGGTGGCCTGGTATGAGACGGGACATAGCAGACTCTGTTTCGAGATGCTACACATGTCAGCAGGTGGAAGCAGAGCACCAAAGGCCATCTGGTTTGCTCCAACCACTACCCATTCCTACCTGGAAGTGGGAAGAGATTTCCATGGACTTCATTGTTGGGTTACCTCGTACACCTCGGGGTAAGAATGCTATTTGGTTGGTGATTGATCGTCTGACCAAATCAGCCCACTTCATTCCGATTAAAGATACAACTAAAGTAGATGAGTTGGGCCATTTGTATCTTCAAGAAGTGGTGAGACTCCATGCTGTACCATCAGCTGTTGTCTCGGATAGAGACCCCCGCTTCACTTCTCTATTTGGGAAGGCCTTCAGAAGTCCTTGGGGTCTCAAATTAAGATGAGCACGGCATACCACCCACAGACGGATGGTCAGACAGAGCGGGCGAATCAGATATTGGAGGACATGCTTCGTGCATGTGTCCTAGACTTTGGAGGTTCTTGGGATAGCCATTTGGGATTGGTAGAGTTTTCTTATAATAATAGTTACCAATCCACGATTCGAATGGCCCCTTTTGAGGCGCTCTATGGTCGGCCTTGTCGGTCCCCCCTATGTTGGGCTGAGGTAGGAGAGACTTCACTGTTGGGGTCGAGCCTTGTGCAGGAGACTTCTGAGAAGGTCAAGTTGATCAGGCAGTGCTTATTGACATATCAGAGTCGTCATAAATCTAATGCTGACCAGAGGCGTCGAGACCTAGAGTTTTCTGTGGGTGACAGGGTATTCTTAAAAGTGGCCCCTCGTCTGGGCCATCGTCGATTGGGGAAGCAAGGTAAGTTGATGCCACGGTATGTCGGACCCTTTGAGATCACCGAGCGTATTGGTAAGGTGGCATACAGGTTGGCCTTACCTTCTCAGTTGACATCTATCCATGATGTCTTCCACGTCTCACAGTTGAAGAAATACAATCCAGATCCATCCCATGTGTTGAGTTGGGAAGAACTAGAGATAGAGCCTGACTTGTCTATCGTTGAGAGGCTGGTGAAAATAGTGGACTCCCAGGAGAAGATACTTCGAGGAAAGTCTATTCCTTTAGTCCGGGTTTTATGGAAGCATGGGAATGATACACATGAGACATGGGAGTGAATGTCATGGGTCAAGGAAGAGTACCCATTCTTATTTTCCAACCGAGATTCATGTTGACTTTCCGGGGAGGAAAGTCCTTCATGGTGGGGAGAATTGTCACATAAAAGACATATTTTAAAGGTATTTTTCATTTAATTTACATCCTTTCTTTGTTTTGGGGGTTTCCCTAGGTTTTAGGGAGGAATAGATGAGTATTCATGAATTGGGCCAAACCGTGAGCCCAATTCCAGATTAAAAAATAAATTTTGTATCCTTTATAACGTTTTCATTTTTCAACATTTTTCATCCATTCAAATTCCTAATTGACCTCCCCTAACCTATTAACACCACCAAGGTAATTTGGAGCTTTTAGAAATCCATAACTAGGGGTTATTTGGGTTTTTGTCTAAGGGGTTGGGCCTGCCCGAAAGCCCAATTCCTGTTTTAAAAATAAAATTTGATTTTGTTATAACTTATTCAATATTTGGGATTTTTCGGTGATTCCAAGTCTCACTTAAGACCAAGTAACCCAGCCGCGCGTCTGAACTCTCTCCCACCCATTTGGAGCTCTGTAGAAGCGCGATTTTGTGCCGATCTTCATAGGATTCCTCAAATCTCCCAGATTTGAAGAGGTAAAGTATTTCTTTCATAAATCTCTCAATTCTCAATCTTTTTCCTCCATTCCAGTTCCTAAATGAGATAATGTATCTTTTTCGAACATAACCTAAATTGGGGCTCTTTTAAAGTTCAGATACTGGAGTTTTGGAGTGATTACTTCAAGATACTTCAAGTAAATGAGCCCTTTTCTTTCCTCTTTCAAATTACTTTGGGTTTAACTCATTGTTCTTAGGGTTTCTTCGGTTATAATTGAGTTTAATATTGTCCAGAAACTAGGATTTCGAACCTAGGGTTTAACTTTGGATTTTCTTGGCCAATTTGTGTGGTTTTAGGTTTGATCTAGTTCTCTCTTGGTGCGGCGGGGGTGCGATTTGATTTCGCACGGAGATTCAAGGGGTTTTGTTAATTTGGTAGGTGATTCCATTGTGTGTGAAATTTTTTGTCAATTAGCTTGCTGTTTTGCATGGTACTCTAATTTTTATTTCACTTGAATGTTTCTGTAAAAATTGGTTTGAGTTGCATTTATAATGCAAATTAAATTTAAGTTCCAATTTTTGGTGAAATTGAGGGTTTTCCATTCAAATCATTTATTGGTTCATTTTGGGATGCCCCATAACTGAATTTTTGGTTTCATTAAAGGGTTATGAACTGCAATTTGGTTTTAATATCTTACAAGTGTTATCATAGTGTGAAAGGTGGATATCTTAAAGAGCTTTGGGTGAAAAACAATGTGATGTTTTGAGAGGTTGTTTTATTGGAAATAAAATTATTTTATTTTGTGTTTTAAATGGTATAAAATGTGTGTAGCTACTGTAAAATTTGTTTGTGACCAGTAGTGATATTTTATATGAAAATGGATGTGTGTTGTTTGCTGAAATTGTTTGAGCACAAAAGGAGAAGCCCGGGTACTTAGGTGGGGCGGATTTGTACTAGTACGGCTAGTGGATCGGATGAGTTTTGTCCCTGTTCCACTTAGCATCTGGATAACGACAACTCTAACTAAACTATTTGGATGATGATTGGGGACCACTAGGTTATGGGTATGTTCCCTACTAGTGGCTCGTGCACGAGAACAGATTTTTCTATGGTTACTCTACACCGAGGTACGAGGTACATAGGGCCCGAGACAACCTAGTGCTTAGGGGTGTTCCTGATTTTGATGCTCATAGAATTTGTGGTATTTACCCTTGTTGTGGGTTGTTTTTGGCAGTACATTACAGTAGCTCACATGTGTATTTAATGTGCTAACATTATTAAATTCTCGGATTGAAAACTGTTTTCATTTGAAAGTTCCATTTCTTTGAATTTTAACACTGTTTCACCTTGTGTATTAAAATTGCTTGTTTTGTTCACATTGTATTGCATACTCTTTGTAATCAACTAGTGGTATCCTACTGGGCTTAGGCTCACACCCTACTTTCACCCCTTGGGTGTAAGTAGACCTGCTCATGCTTGACTCAGGTAAAGGGAAGGCTAAGGGTGATGGCGGTTCGGGATGTTAGTCCCCATCGTTGGGGTGGAGTTGCGGGGACGGCTTGCGGGTGATGATCCCCTTGTCATGTGGAGTCCATAGGGATGCCATTATGTTGTAATTATTTGTTTTTAGACCACTTGTAGTGTCTTTAAACTTATGTATTCAGATATGGTTTTGTTAAGAATTGTTTACCATGAAAATTTCAGATTTTAATAATTGATTGTTTTTTTATGATTTATGCTGTCATACTCGGGTAAATCATTCCCAAACCAGATTTGTTTGATACCCGGGCACTTGTGCCAGCCCGTGGGGATAGGGAACGCCCTTCGGGCCTTGCCACGGGCCGGGTTTGGTGCCGTTAATGGTGGCGACCAGATCCGGTTCGTGACAGAACCTAAATAGGCTATATTTATATAAATAGTTTTAAAAATTGTAGAGTTTATTATAATAATTTATATATTTATAAAATTTAGTAATTTTTTTTCAAGAAAATAATTTAATCAAATTAATCATTTTTTTAAGAATGACAATTTCTATAAATGAATTGATTGAATTATAATTTTACATATCAAAGTGGATTAAACCATAAGAAACAAATACCTTGTTACATAACCACTCATAACACCAACATAATACATAAGGGTAACATTTCCAACGGTGACAGAACATTGGTGTGGCTCATAATATATCACATGGGTGGTAATCTATATAAACATGAACATCTGCCGTATGGGAGTATGTTCAAGATTAACGTGTTGAAGCTCAGCTTGGGCATGGTTAAGAGTGAATCCTAGTGATGAAACCTCCATTCCATCTCCGAAAAATGAGCTTCGTACGAACCGAGTATACTGGATGAGGCCATAATCACATACTTTGGTTCCCTTGTAGCTTCCTTAAACATGTGGTTTCTCCACAACACTTTGATGAGGGGAATTGTCTTATTTCCAATTACTTTTTTCCTATGATCTAACATCTTCCCCGTATTAGATTTTTATGAGAATTCATTCTCCAATGGGACCAACTGTAGATTAAGTACATGTGACGGGTATGATATGTACTTCTTTAAGAGTGATACATGAAACACATCATGTAATTTAGACAGGTTCTGTAGGAGTTCTCTTGGATAGGCCACTCCTATGATGCAATCAATAATCTCAAAAGGGTTTATATACCTTTTACTATGTTTCAATTCCTATCAAATCTCATAATTCACTTCCATGGTAATTTTCTAAGAAAAACCATATCTCCAACATCAATCTCGTGGTCATGTCATTGGTTTCCATGATACCTATTTTATTGACTACATGTAGATTTGATGTGCTGCTAGATGGTCCTAACATTCTCCACCATTTCCTTGACCTTTAATAGAACTAGATGTTTCTTCTCCTTGACATCATCCCAACATGCCAGTGTTCTGCATCTCATCCCATTAAGGGCTTCATAAGGATCTATTCGGAATCTTGAGTGGAAACTGTTTTAGTATGAGTACTCAACAAGATGAATACGATTATCTCAGCCTCATTGTAATTCCAATTATCATGATCACAACATTTCTTAAAGGTTTTATATAGTCCACTCATACTGACCATCATTTTGATAATGGTATGATGAACTGCTGTTCATATCAATATTCAGAGAATGTCGGAGAATTTCTAAAACATAGATGTGATCTTTGGATCTAGATTAGATGAAATTAACAGTGGTCCACCATGCAACCATACCACTTCCCTGATATATATATATATATGTGCCAGTTGATCTGAGGATAAATCCACTAAAATCCCAATTAATTGTGCAGTCTCCTTAAGACGATCCACCATAACTGAGATAGCATGGTTTCTGTGGAATGTTTTTTTATGTTGGGTGAAAAATTCACTTGTGATGTTGTCCCATTTAGACTTTGTAATTGGTAAATAATGCATCATCCCCTAATAATTTTTCTTCTTCTCATTCACATTCCAACATACCATGCACATTGATTAATATTTTGTGATCTCTTCCTTCATGTCATCTTACCACTAATTCTCTCATGGATCCCAGTAAATCTTATTAGTTTTCATGGAGAATGGTGAAATTGAAAATGTGTGTATCTTCCAAAAGTTCATTCTTTATCAATAGATTTTATAGAACACATATGTTGGAAAAAATATAACAATTCCATCCTCATTGACACTAAACTATGAGAATTTCCTTTTTTTTATAGCTTCCAATTTCTTATAAATTCCCACATTATATTTTGTAGCATCATAAATCAATTACAAAAGATATGGATGAGAAACAATTTGTTAAAAGATTGAAGATTTTTACGTCTTTAATATTAATATATTTATCATCACCAAATCTAATAAGATTGTATTGTATTCAAATTTGAACAATTATATAATTATTATATCATTTATACATAGAGAATGTTCTACCTAGTTCAATTTCCCATGGTGATACTGGATTGAGAATTAGTACTCCTTGATGCGATCTAACCATCTTTATTAGTGCATGTTGAACTCTTATTATGTGAATATATTTTTTAGACTCCCAGGATAATTTTATATTTTACACATTTTCCAAAAGGGATAATGCAAACAAATTTTTAATGAAAAGTTCTATTATTCCAACAATAGATAATGTGTGGGATAGTTTTTCTCGTGAATTTCAAATTTTTTAGGGCATATGTGATAACATTTTCATTCTACATCCACACGAATCCCATGCCCTTCTTTGAATCATCAATAAATATTACAATTATCTCCAAAATTGTGGGTAGTGTGAACACATTGGAATTGATTAGAATCTTCTACAAAAACATAAATCATTCTTCACATTCATCATTCAAAAATATCTTGTCTCCCTTGTGAGGTATCTTGGTTAGATGGTTTGACAATTGTGTGAAATATCACACAAATCCAAAATAATATCCAGATAAACCTAGGAAGCTATGGATATCCATTACAGATGTTGGCTTCATCCACCCCTCATTTGATTTTTTTCTAAAGGATCTATATATATCCCATTTCATGTGATTATATGCCCCATGAATTAGAATTCCTTTAACTGAAACACACAATTCATGTACATTTCATAGATCTTCTCCTTTGAATAGGTCTCTAGAATTTTTCATAGATTCTCCTCCTTATTGTTGGAATATAATAGAATATCATCCTAATGTAATACCAATATTTGTTGAGGTAATCATTATTGAATCCATTCATCATGCCTATGATGATTTTCTGAAAAATAATGAGTCTGGATGGAATTAATATGTATTCATAGTGCCTGTACATTGTACCAAATGTACAATTAACGATATCCAACTTCTTTACCCATATATGGTAATATCCCAACCACATATCCTCATAGGTGAATTATTGTACTCCATGTAGTTGATCAAAAAGTTAATCAATTTATGGAAAAAAACATTTTTAATATCCTAATTTTGTTGACACCGTGATAATCAATGCAATGTGGAATTCAACTATCCTTCTTCATGATGAAGAGGAATACTTCACCCTAGGGTAAATCACATGGGCATATAAACCCTAAATACAGAATTTATTGTACTTGTTTCTATATATCGTCAAGCTCCACAACAACCATTATATCCCGGGACATGAATATTATAAATTCCCTACTTATAAGATCAATTGATACTTAAATATATCTTCTTGGAGAAAGGAATGAAAATTATTTGGGAAACACGTCCATGAATTTCATAAAAATAGGGATGTCATTGAGGATGGATCTTTCTTAGACTAATTCATTTGATAAATATTAACATTCTCAAAGGTAAGTAATATCTATGCTTGGGATGATGGTGCTAAAAAATATTCGTCCACCTCGTTTCACATGTATATAATTGGGTGTAAATTCATCATAATGAGATTGATTTCCATCTCATGACAATTTATCTGGGCTTTGTATAGGGAAATACAATCCATGTAAGGAATTGTATCAAATTCTTCCACATGATGTATGATGAGGTTCGCTGAGAAGTTTAGTTTCCAAATTATGATAGGGTAATTGTTATATTGCTAGGATTCAATAATTTCCTCATTGGCTATTTTCCTTGACATCTATACTTCCATTAATTCTGTGTATGTTTGTATTGTTGTACTAATTATTCAGGATATAAAATAATACATAGAACCAAAATAAAAAATTATGTTTTCTATTCGTGAAGTAATATCCAGCATACATGTCACAACATCATTGTTGGGATTCTCTTCGGTGGTAATGATGGAAAAATCGCAACCTTTCTACTTTGGAGGTTGTTGGTTTCCCCAAAAAAACCATTCCATAGGGAACAATTTCAAAATGTACCCTTGTTTTTTTGTAGATATAGTAATGAATGATCCATTGGGGATCGAATGGAGGTTTCCTTACTATGTCTCATTACTGTGTTTTTCTTATTGTAAATTGTGGTCTAGGTTTCCATCCTCCTAACACCAAAATATCTTCCTCTTCCCCTTCATGAAATTTCAATGGTGATTATTTTCACCCCTTTGGAAAGTGGGATATTGTAATTTTATAAAACCATTGGATTTTTCCATCATATTGAAAAAATAAAGCCCATATTTCTCATCTTATCTCCATGATTCCCCTGAGATTCGATGATCTCCATCATGTATATGAGGGAACATCATACCATATCCTCATAGCTGTCAAAGTCTCCATGGTTTCATTAGGGTAGGTTTTATCCCACCAAAAAAGAGACCAATCATACATTCATTGTTAACAACAAAACCAGAGGAATATCATGCATGTATGGTGGTGTTTCCATCTTACACCCTATCAAATTTATCATCCTTTTGTAAGTGAAAGGAAATATATTTCTTTCTTAAGATGGAAGGTGCAGGGTAAATATATATCAAAAAACATTATCTGGAAATCCTTCCTTCCCATTTCCTTGATCTCTTCCTTATGGTTCGTATTTTTGATCAATTTCTACCATTTACTATCATTACCATCCATATGATAAGAATCCAAAAGAAACTTCTCTTATTTAAAATATTAATGGATGGGGAATACATTTTTAATGAATTTTTTCCACTTTTCAGTGATTGAGGGATGATATGATCTATTTAAAGAATGTGATATTTCTCTGATGAAGCTCCCTATTAAGACATGTACTTTCATATGGGGGTCTACTGTTCCAGTTGAACCGTGTTTCTATTAAACAAATGATTAAATGACAGATTGTCGTAAAAATGGATGTGATTCCCACCCCAATCAGATTATGCATCTCAGTGGAAAAATCATCACATTAATCCTTTAATATGTTGTTAGACTATGGCCTCCTATTATCAGCCATTGGATAGAATAAAATTAATTTTCATTCTAATTATTTTAATAAATTAACGTCATAAAGGTGAATCCAATGATGAAAATGATAAATTATAAATTAAATTTATTTCATTAACATATGAATTTCAATGATTCAATCTATGGTATCCATGATACATTTTCTAAATTATATTTTATGTGATCTATTTCTTGCTCCCTTAATAATGGATCATAAAAATTTTATGAATTTATAAAAATATATACCTTGTTTGTGTCAAATCTAGAATATATCATGGCATGTTATCATGTTCCAGTTCTAGTTCGAGCATATCTCAATGTGGTGTTTTGGGGTTTTACCACAAGATACTTCTATGCTAGAGCCACAACTATTTATTCGTATCTAGACATGGATGTATTTTTTTTATAAACCACATTACCTATAAAAAAATTCCGATGTTTTTCTTATATATATTCTTATCCCAAAGGATTTCACTACTATTTTCAAATCATAATCCCCAAAATAACTAAACCTATCCACTAATACAAACTATAAAAACCATGTAATTTATTTCATATTTAGACATGATTTATTACATAAAATTGAACTCAATACATCCCAGAATATTGAGAATTCTAGTTTCATTAGGTCATAGGAACATTTCATGACAACAAAAGACCTAAAAATACAACATATTTATTGAAAATATACTTTCCATGACCACACCATTCATTCATACTCAGAATTTCATGTGGTAACCTAAGTACATACGTAAACAAATGGAGATCTATAATGCATAGTAACAGGGTATGTGTGGAGTAACATGAATAATATAATACATGCTTAGAAATAAGAATATCAATGGATCATAAGAAAAACATGAACCTAAAGGCATGATATAACATGTTTATCAAATCATGGAAATGTGGAAATAACGTCAAACAATGACTCATAAACACAATGGAATCATGTAACTACAATCACCACATGGTGGAAAAATGTACTAAAAGTGATGAGGTAAACCCCTATCCTAACATGATGTATAATCATTATAATAATTACCCAATGCATTGGAGCACAATATAATTGATGGTGCGCCAGTCACTTTTACTTCATTATCATGCTTGAGTGTGAGACATAGAACATAAAATATGGATTCATTCGGCATCATAATTCATTATATGATCATGTAATTTGGAATATATACATTTAATTACTCAATGAAAAGGGTTATGTGTAGAATGGTGAATACCGTTGATTGAAGAATAAGCATAGTATTCAATACATGATGATTTTTGCAAGGAAAATTCACTATACAGTTTTGCCAGCATACTGGACATACATTAAAATTCATTCACAGAGTTTATGAATCAGAAAGGAGTATCTCATCATATATAAATTAAATTATATGTAATTAGGTCATATAAATAAATGTTCCAAAAAAGAAAATTTGTAAATAGAAAGTGTAACATAATAACGAATCCTGGAGAATGTTGATGAATGAAATAACTCTTACGAAATTTTGATATGGTAATTGGTGTTCATGGAATGGATTAATGAAAAGGAAATGGGTATTTCATCAAGATAACATAACATGGGAACTATGGGGGAGGTGGTAAAATATAACCCATTATTTTTAATTTAAAATAAAATGGTGTAACAATATAAGGAATAATGGATAAAAATGAGAAAAGGAGGAATCTCTTAGTAGAGTTTGTGACTTCAAAAACCTTTCGGAGGGGATTATTGAGTGATAGTGTAACAGCCCAAGATTTTATAAAAAAAATATATATATATATTCTTTTTAATTTTATTAATGTCTTGTGTTGTACGCTACACCAAAAGGAGCTTGCACAACACGCATCCTTGACTTGCCTTGCATTACACGCAATCGCGACCTTCCTCGATAGCGTGTGTTGTACGCAACACCAAGTTTCGCTAAACAACGATATGCTATTAAGATATTATTAAAACTAGCTGTTGTGAATAGTAATAACCACTTTTTGAAATTTTGTAAATTTTATTTTTCAAAATAGACTTCATTTTTGGATTCGGAGTATCGAATTTAGCCTAAGGTGAAATTTTGGTACTTTTCGGATAACTTTCATATTCTGATGAATAGTGAAAATTACTAAATTATAATTAAAAACAACTTTTTTAGTCGAAATAATTAATAGTGATAAATCATTAATTTTAGTGGTTTTAAAGTATATTTAGAATATATTTTTACAATTTAATACAATGTTGGTCATTGGATGTAATTTCACATTTAAACTAGACATAAACAAGTGTCAATCTTTTGATAGATATTGTTTCTTAAAAACACGCTATTTGTTTTAACAGTGGGATTTAATTATAAAATTAATTAATGCAACTTTTATGTTATGAATTTGGTAAAATAGACTTCATTTTTGAATTCGGAATATGAAATATAGCTTGGGATGAAATTTTGGCATTGTTCTGAAAAAACATCAATTTTTGATGAATAGTGAAACTACTAAGTGGTAGGTTAAAAACTGAATTTTGCATAAAACTTAATTTTACCGCTTCTGTGAATGGAATTTCGAAAATCCGAGAGACACGGTTAATATCAAGGAATAAAATGTGGTTCAATGAGATGAAAATAATTTTTTGGTGAATAGTAACTTTTTATTTTTTTTACCACGGTTAATAGTAAATAGGGTAACTAAGGGTAAATATGATATTAATATTACCCTAACACATGTCCTAATTATATTGGACAAGTGTAATTCGACCAAAAACAAACTTAGGAATAAAATATGACCATTTAGGCCCACTTGGATTAGATTAGGACATTTATTATTAATTTATTTAAAGAAGGGTTAAAATAGTTAAAATCAAAGTTTAATAAGTAAATCATTTATAATATGGGGTTATACATAAGAAAAATTCGATTGTAAATATTCATTAGAAATCTAAAAAGATTTCCTACATGATGGTATTTTATTTGTAATTTTTAGACATCAAATAATTTAATTTATTTATGAGACAACGATGATGCAGTAATTATCTTATTAATGAAATATTGACATAATTGATGTTATAAACACCAAAATAAATGTAATTTGAAACTTTTTATGAATTCCACTAATTTTATAGGTTACTATGATATATTAATGTTGATTTAATCAACTTGGTTCGAACATTTAATTCTGTTATGACTTTCACAAAAATCATATATCAAATAGTGTCAAAATTGACACAAAATAGTTTTTAAATCAAATATTATATTATTAATTGTTATTTTATTCCTAAAAATCTAAGGTTCGGCCAAATGACTTAGATAAGGATATATATATTAATAATAAACAATTTGGGGTTCGTTTGGCATGTTATAGTAAGTGTATTAACCATATAGTGAAAGAAAACAAAAAGACACGGTAAATGTTAAATTATTTAACTTAGAGTTAAATCTAATTGATAAGGTTAAAATAATATCCTAAACTTGTCTAAATTCTATTGGTTGATAGGATTTCGACCCATCCCCACTTTAGCTTCGAAATAAGACCCTTTGGAACCATTATAAACCGATTTTGACTTTAATATAAAATAATATTTTGAGATATTCCTAAGGTGCCCCTCTCCTCCCCTATAAAAGGACACCTCCTCCCCCTCCTCCTCACACCAATTTGAGCACTCAAGCCCGGCCAACCCCTGCCAAAATCTCTTCTCCACCTCCCTAGCAACATCCTAGAGGTTCTGGTCTTCCTCAAAGACCAATTCTAGTGCCCTAAGAGGAGGTCTCAAAGAGGCACTTCAAAGAAGAGGTAATTACCGTTACCAATTCTTTCATCTTTATTTCTTCTTCCACTTCTTCTTCTTAGGTTGTTTCATTATAAAGTAATAACATCAGTATCACTCATATACTGATATGTTATTATAATTATGAAACAACCCTATTTCACCAACTATCCATCCTACGGAAAAAGAAATCACCGCGCGTGCGTACGTACGGAATACCGTCTCCACGCCGTGGTGTAATCTATTTTCCACCACCACCTTACATGGATGGGTATACTGGTGTAAAGAATAACTATACATAGTTATTACAACATCATATTGATTCTGATATATTGTATAATTCACTCCAATTCAATTCAATATTTATAGAAATGATATCATCGCTCGTGCGTACGTACGGACTACCGTCTCCACGACACGATGAGATTCATTCTCCATGTTAACCATTTAAGAATGATTATAATGTATATATAAGAAATAATAATGAAATATATGACATTATAAATCTACTGGATTTATGTATATATATACATATGTAAGTCATCTACTTACTTCCATTTCAAGACAATAAGGAAAGGAAAACAGCGTTCATGCGTACGTACGGACTACCG
The DNA here is from genome assembly GCA_963277665.1 of Viscum album. NCBI lineage: Eukaryota > Viridiplantae > Streptophyta > Magnoliopsida > Santalales > Viscaceae > Viscum > Viscum album. Next base: position 1,001,255,000 of record OY728119.1, on the reverse strand, counting down.
TCTCCATGAACGGTGTTTTTCATTTTATTTATCTACCTATTATATATATATATATATACTGAATATATATGATATATAAATCATATTTTATATTCTGGAAGTAAGTAAATCATGATATAAGTAACAATGATGTCAAGAACAACAAGTCAAAACACCTACGATAAATGAAACGATTTTACCCAAAACGCTTCTTTAACATGGAATTTACAAAAGAACGGGTAATATAATGTCATAAGTGAACCATATATGATATCATAACAATGAATATGATTCTGTAATAAGTCAATAACATGATTTAAAACATTATACAGGAGGTTCGGACACTTACAAAGCAAGTCGGACCTAAGGTAAGGGAAATATCACAATCTCATTTTTTTCCGAGATTGTTTATTCGTAAGTATTTACTGGGGTGTATTTTATCATCCACATCCATGTTCCTTCAATATGTAATATTGTTTCCATCCACTTACAATAGTTTAAATCCAATTTTACTCTTCGGTGAGTTTTTAGTAAAGAATATGAAAGGAATCTTTTGTCGCTTTTTCATACGAGGTACTTTTTGACTTTTCCGACAAAAGTACGAAGAATGTTTTTTTAACTTATACGGCACGAACGGATTTTTACGGTTTTATAAAGCCTTATTTTAATGAACCTTCCTCCAAAATATTTCATGACTATTTTCAATAAAATCTCTTTCTTTTAAAATTGTATGATGTTATGTGAAAAGAAATTGATTTTGAAGAAGAAAGGATATTTTCCTCAAGAATTCATTTCAAGTGTTTTATCAAAATTATTTTCCATCTAAGATAATAAAGGGTTCTGTTTCTATCCATATTTTTACATTGATTTTACTATGTTGTGATGGAATTATGTTTATGAATTCCTTTATCTTATATGAATGGTTTTATGATGTCATGTTGTTTAAGAATCCCATTTTTATTACATGGGTTATGCAATGATGTATGATTTATGATTTTGTGGCACACATAAGAAAGGATTCATTAAGAGATGGGTGGGACATATATCTCCCTCTAATGCATTGGGTAAAGATTTTATATCTCATGAGATAGACATGGCTGGAATGGTAGGTTATACCGGTTCAGTGAAACAGGACTGAAACGAGGATTACTCGATTCAGAAAGGGACTTTGTCCACTAAGATAGTCTTGGCAATGAGTCTTGACTAACAAGAAATGATTCTCTATGATTATGTGTGTATGCCACAATGAGTAATGTTTTAAGTTATGATTTCATTTCACTACTATGATTTATCCCATGTTATGAAATTATGCTCTCTTTTGCAGGTTAAGATTTCCAAAAATGTTATGTTCTTATGAAAATTATGTGATTGATATTTCCTTTGTTTACCCTTACTGAGCATTTGATCTCATCCTTTTATGTTTTCTTTTCCCCAGGATATAAAGAAAGGTTTTAGGTAAAATAAAAAGGAAGATCTTTATGGGAGATGTTGAAGATCTTTCCCCACGATTAGAAGATTATACTCCGAGTTTCCAAAGACACTAAACTATTACGGTCCTTGTGTGTGTGTTTTTGTTATGTACTAAGTATTCCCCAAAAGTAATGTAAAGTCCATGTACGTCAGGCTTTGGGCCTCTACAGTTGGTATCAGAGGAAAGGTTTAGTCAACCTTTGGAAACTAGGATGCGAAAACGTTAGTGAGATCCCTAGAGATATTTCTAAGGTATGTCTAGGTATGTCTCTAAGGTTAAGTATACGTATAGGTTATAGTCCTAGAATTGCGCTAACGATCTTCAAATTTAACCTAAGATGTTAGATATTGAGAGTACTAACCCTTTATTATGTTGTTTTCCCTAGCATGATTTTTGCCTCTCACACAATTCTTTTGGGGTTTTAGACGATGGCTCGAACCCGAAGGAACCATGTTAATGCGGAATGTGATGGGCAATGCAATGATTGTACCCCTGAGCAACCAAACGATATAGGAGCTGGAATGCAAAATCTTGTAGCCATGCTCACACAACTTTCTCAAGCTATGAATCATGCAGGACTTCCAAACGAGCAAAGGAAGGAGCAACATTCTGTTGAATCCTTCATGAGGCAACGTCCACCTTCTTTCAGTGGGTCTTCTGATCCACTTGTGGCTGAACAATGGATCAGTACTACTGAAAAGATATTTTCATTTCTTCAATGTTCTGAACATGATAAAGTCATCTTAGCAGTATATCGTTTGGAAGGTGAAGCTGATCAATGGTGGAATCTTATCAAGAATACGAGGCCAAGAGATGAAATTGAGTCCATGGAATGGGACGAGTTCAAGAACTTGTTTTTCAGTAAGTACTTCCCTCGTATTCTTCGAACAAAGATGGAGAAAGAATTTCTTGAACTGAAGCAAAGGGACGATGAATCTGTTGGTACCTATGAAGCAAATTTTACAAGACTTGCAAGGTATGCTTCTGGAATTATCATACAACCTGAAAGTAAAGTTGATCGATTTTTCTGTGGCTTAAAACCAAGTCTTCGAAGGGCATTAGCTATAAGAGACTTCAGTATCTATGAAGAAATTGTGCGTTGTGCTATCAAGGTAGAAATGGAAGTTGGTGTTACATATCCATCTCATGGTTTTGACAAGAAACGAAAGATGGAGTTCAAGGAGAAATATCAGAATAATGGTGAAAAGAAGATGAATGTTTCCTTATGCACAAAGTGTGGAAAGAAGCATGGCGGAGATTGTCTAAAAGGGACTAGAAAATGTTTTCAGTGTGGAAAAGAAGGTCATCGAGCAGCTAAGTGTCGAAGTAATGGAAAAAGGGTTTCTAATGATGTGAATAAAGCAAACACTGCAGAGAACGCACCGCCAACACTTCAATGCTTCAAGTGCAAGGAAATGGGGCATTATGCTAATAATTGCCCTAATCCAAGGGTTAGTGATGATCAACATGAGCAACCACTGAAGGCAAAGGACAAAGGGAAATCACATGCGATCACTATTGGAAATGTTGAATATGACAACGATGTGGTGGAATGATTAAGTGTTTATGTAATGGGATTCCAAAATAATGTTGTATCATTGAGTATTGCAATATTTATTGATGTGGTATTCAAAGTGATTGAGATATTTTTTGGAAATAAGATGATATGCGCATAAAGAAGACGAGAAAATGAAATGTTTAATAGTATTCATGAGCTCATGATTGATATAAGGACTAAGTGATATCATGGTTTGATTATATAGAATTTTGAGAATTTTGGTATGTGGAAAGTGTTAACTTTTAACTGCACTCATGTTTTCACTAAGGTATTCAAGAGAATACACGATTAAGGACTTTGAATGTTTGGAATGTGACCAACAAGACATATCTTATGATATGTGGGGATCAACGACAGTATTAAATCTCTGGTAATCGATGTCACTATATTATGAGAGTGGACTGCAGTATTATGTATAAGCCTAAATATTAGACTGGATTATGTTGGACATAAGTTAGTATTGTTTAAGGATAGAAGATTTTCGATATTATTGATGGGATGTTATAGTAACGTAGTTTTAGAAAAAGGGACAACCTGCAGGATGGGCGACAGCCCATCGCTTCGGACAAGGCTGTAGGAATCGAACCCACAACCGAAGTGCGACTGGCCTTTATCGCCTACCACTGACCTACAGGAAGTCCCTGTTTAGTAGAAACTTGTTTTATTATATTAAGCAGTATGATATATGAAGTATAAGTCCATTTTAGAAACCATATGTGATTAATCTCACTATAGATCGACTTATGTATATAATTTTGCTAACCTTTTGTTTGAAACAGATGGAATGACCCGTCATTCTATCACATGATCTGCTAACACTTCACGAATAACAAATTCAACTTCATTTATTTAAGTGATGAAGTGGAAATTGTTAAAGGCACGAACAATAGTGAGATTGTACCAAAATAAAGTAAGTATTTATTCTAATTCAAATTCTTTAACTTTAGGGAAATGATCTTGAAAACCAAAAATGTTGTCCTAGTTCTCTTATACCTGATGAATCGGATGGTACCTTAGATCGTCACAAATTTATGGATTTGTGATTAATGGCTTTTCCATAGCCATGTTCTCTACCACTCTCCATCAGAACATGATGGTTAGATTTCTCTTCCATATCCATATTTTCACCTATGTGGAAACCCAGTGATTAGTTTATTTGGGTAATCGTTACATTTCATACTTTAGTTTTTAAAGCCAAGTTTTGGTATTCCCTTTTACGATGTGGGTTTCTATTAAATAAACTTTCGAATAGTAAACCATTTATAACCCCGACGAATTTCGAGGGCGAAATTCATTTTAAGGGGGGTAGAATGTAACAGCCCAAGATTTTATAAAAAAAAATATATATATATATATATTCTTTTTAATTTTATTAATGTCTGGTGTTGTATGATACACCAAAAGGAGCTTGCACAACACGCATCCATGACTTGCCTTGCATTACACGCAATCGCGACCTTCCTCGATAGCGTGTGTTGTACGCAACACCAAGTTTCGCTAAACAACGATATGCTATTAAGATATTATTAAAACTAGCTGTTGTGAATAGTAATAACCACTTTTTGAAATTTTGTAAATTTTATTTTTCAAAATAGACTTCATTTTTGGATTCGGAGTATCGAATTTAGCCTAAGGTGAAATTTTGGTACTTTTCGGATAACTTTCATATTCTGATGAATAGTGAAAATTACTAAATTATAATTAAAAACAACTTTTTTAGTCGAAATAATTAATAGTGATAAATCATTAATTTTAGTGGTTTTAAAGTATATTTAGAATATATTTTTACAATTTAATACAATGTTGGTCATTGGATGTAATTTCACATTTAAACTAGACATAAACAAGTGTCAATCTTTTGATAGATATTGTTTCTTAAAAATACGCTATTTGTTTTAACAGCGGGATTTAATTATAAAATTAATTAATGAAACTTTTATGTTATGAATTTGGTAAAATAGACTTCATTTTTGAATTCGGAATATGAAATATAGCTTGGGATGAAATTTTGGCATTGTTCTGAAAAAACATCAATTTTTGATGAATAGTGAAACTACTAAGTGGTAGGTTAAAAACTGAATTTTGCATAAAACTTAATTTTACCGCTTCTGTGAATGGAATTTCGAAAATCCGAGAGACACGGTTAATATCAAGGACTAAAATGTGGTTCAATGAGATGAAAATAATTTTTTGGTGAATAGTAACTTTTTATTTTTTTGCCACGGTTAATAGTAAATAGGGTAACTAAGGGTAAATATGATATTAATATTACCCTAACACATGTCCTAATTATATTGGACAAGTGTAATTCGACCAAAAACAAACTTAGGAATAAAATATGACCATTTAGGCCCACTTGGATTAGATTAGGACATTTATTATTAATTTATTTAAAGAAGGGTTAAAATAGTTAAAATCAATGTTTAATAAGTAAATCATTTATAATATGGGGTTATACATAAGATATATTCGATTGTAAATATTCATTAGAAAGATAAAAAGATTTCCTACATGATGGTATTTTATTTGTAATTTTCATACATCAAATAAGTTAATTTATTTATGACACAACGATGATGCAGTAATTATCTTATTAATGAAATATTGACATAATTGATGTTATAAACACCAAAATAAATGTAATTTGAAAATTTTTATGAATTCCACTAATTTTATAGGTTACTATGATATATTAATGTTGATTTAATCAACTTGGTTCGAACATTTAATTCTGTTATGACTTTCACAAAAATCATATATCAAATAGTGTCAAAATTGACACAAAATAGTTTTTAAATCAAATATTATATTATTAATTGTTATTTTATTCCTAAAAAATCTAAGGTTCGGCCAAATTACTTAGATAAGGATATATATATTAATAATAAACAATTTGGGGTTCGTTTGGCATGTTATAGTAAGTGTATTAACCATATAGTGAAAGAAAACAAAAAGACACGGTAAATGTTAAATTATTTAACTTAGAGTTAAATGTAATTGATAAGGTTACAATAATATCCTAAACTTGTCTAAATTCTATTGGTTGATAGGATTTCGAACCATCCCCACTTTAGCTTCGAAATAAGACCCTTTGGAACCATTATAAACCGATTTTGACTTTAATATAAAATAATAATTTGAGATATTCCTAAGGTGCCCCTCTCCTCCCCTATGAAAGGACACCTCCTCCCCCTCCTCCTCACACCAATTTGAGCACTCAAGCCCGGACAACCCCTGCCAAAATCTCTTCTCCACTTCCCTAGAAACATCCTAGAGGTTCTGGTCTTCCTCAATTCTAGTGCCCTAAGAGGAGGTCTCAAAGAGGCACTTCAAAGAAGAGGTAATTACCGTTACCAATTCTTTCATCTTTATTTCTTCTTCCACTTCTTCTTCTTAGGTTGTTTCATTATAAAGTAATAACATCAGTATCACTCATATACTGATATGTTATTATAATTATGAAACAACCCTATTTCACCAACTATCCATCCTACGGAAAAAGAAATCACCGCGCGTGCGTACGTACGGAATACCGTCTCCACGCCGTGGTGTAATCTATTTTCCACCACCACCTTACATGGATGGGTATAATGGTGTAAAGAATAACTATACATAGTTATTACAACATCATATTTATTCTGATATATTTTATTATTCACTCCAATTCAATTCAATATTTATAGAAATGATATCATCGCTCGTGCGTACGTACGGACTACCGTCTCCACGACGCGATGAGATTCATTCTCCATGTTAACCATTTAAGAATGATTATAATGTATATATAAGAAATAATAATGAAATATATGACATTATAAAGCTACTGGATTTATGTATATATATACATATGTAAGTCATCTACTTACTTCCATTTCAAGACAATAAGGAAAGGAAAACAACGTTCATGCGTACGTACGGACTACCGTCTCCATGAACGATGTTTTTCATTTTATTTATCTACCTATTATATATATATATATACTGAATATATATGATATATAAATCATATTTTATATTCTGGAAGTAAGTAAATCATGATATAAGTAATAATGATGTCAAGAACAACAAGTCAAAACACCTACGATAAATGAAACGATTTTACCCAAAACGCTTCTTTAACATGGAATTTACAAAAGAACGGGTAATATAATGTCATAAGCGAACCATATATGATATCATAACAATGAATATGATTCTGTAATAAGTCAATAACATGATTTAAAACATTATACAGGAGGTTCGGACACTTACAAAGCAAGTCGGACCTAAGGTAAGGGAAATATCACAATCTCATTTTTATCCGAGATTGTTTATTCGTAAGTATTTACTGGGGTGTATTTTATCATCCACATCCATGTTCCTTCAATATGTAATATTGTTTCCATCCACATACAATAGTTTAAATCCAATTTTACTCTTTGGTGAGTTTTTAGTAAAGAATATGAAAGGAATCTTTTGTCGCTTTTTCATACGAGGTACTTTTTGACTTTTCTGACAAAAGTACGAAGAATGTTTTTTTTAACTTATACGGCACGAACGGATTTTTACGGTTTTATAAAGCCTTATTTTAATGAACCTTCCTCCAAAATATTTCATGACTATTTTCAATAAAATCTCTTTCTTTTAAAATTTTATGATGTTTTGTGAAAAGAAATTGATTTTGAAGAAGAAAGGATATTTTCCTCAAGAATTCATTTCAAGTGTTTTATCAAAATTATTTTCCATCTAAGATAATAAAGGGTTCTGTTTCTATCCATATTTTTACATTGATTTGACTATGTTGTGATGGAATTATGTTTATGAATTCCTTTATCTTATATGAATGGTTTTATGATGTCATGTTGTTTAAGAATCCCATTTTTATTACATGGGTTATGCAATGATGTATGATTTATGATTTTGTGGCACACATAAGAAAGGATTCATTAAGAGATGAGTGGGACCTATATCTCCCTCCAATGCATTGGGTAAAGATTTTATATCTCATGAGATAGACATGGCTGGAATGGTAGGTTATACCGGTTCAGTGAAACATGACTGAAACGAGGATTACTCGATTCAGAAAGGGACTTTGTCCACTAAGATAGTCTTGGCAATGAGTCTTGACTAACAAGAAATGATTCTCTATGATTATGTGTGTATGACACAATGAGTAATGTTTTAAGTTATGATTTCATTTCACTACTATGATTTATCCCATGTTATGAAATTATTCTCTCTTTTGCAGGTTAAGATTTCCAAAAATGTTATGTTCTTATGAAAATTATGTGATTGATATTTCCTTTGTTTACCCTTACTGAGCATTTGATCTCACCCTTTTATGTTTTCTTTTCCCCAGGATATAAAGAAAGGTTTTAGGTAAAATAAAAAGGAAGATCTTTATGGGAGATGTTGAAGATCTTTCCCCACGATTAGAAGATTATACTCCGAGTTTCCAAAGACACTAAACTATTACGGTCCTTGTGTGTGTGTTTTTGTTATGTACTAAGTATTCCGCAAAAGTAATATAAGTCCATGTACGTCAGGCTTTGGGCCTCTACAGATAGGGGCCCCATTTCCAAATTGGGGAGAGGGTAATAATAATTATGTACAAGATCCAAGGATTTTTATTGTATATAAGTGGGATCTTGTGTGGGAATATATATGAAATGAGAGGGGAATTAGTTAATATCTCATCAACATAGGTTTTGGAATCTATATTTTTAAATATTAAAAACAAAAAACATTCCATGGTTATCTCTAAATAGGATTGGAAAAAATTATTGTATTTGTCCATGGGATGAGGAGTTTAATATATTGACATTCCTTATTAAGAGGGGGATCACATTATTTAATAAATAACCCTAATATCATAAAATATGATATACATTTTGGAGGATTCACTAAAGAATTATCAAATAAGTTAAATAAATATAGAATCAAATTATTTTAAATTTGATCCATATATTTGGTTGAATATTAAATTTAGTGTATTTATTACTACATTATAGTCATTATGATGTCCTAAAGTACACTAAATATGTATATATTATTTAAAATTTACCTAAAACTCTATTATCTTTGTGAATTAAGATAGAATCAACATTTGATAATTTTGAAATCCTAATTCAAAAAATATGATTTATTTTATATAAATAATTTTCTCAATATGTTATTTTTTGACTTTTAAAATGAGATCCCATTTTATTGAAAATTGATGGGTTTTGGAACATACGGTTTTTAAACATTAATAAAAATTAAATTTTAACTCATAAAAACATATGATGATTTATTATTATTAAAATTATTATGATAATAATTTATTATTAAAATTTTCATTATTTTAAAAAATCATCAATTCATTAATTCATTAAAATAAATTCTTTAAAAATACACTTTCTATTTTATCTTATAAATACATAAATATTATCAAAATGATTGACTATTATTTTACAAATAATGAACCAAAATAGACATAATTAATAATATTTTTTATAATATTATAGTTTAATATTATAATCCATATATTTCTTAAAAGTATAATTTTTAGCTGAAAATTCAATTTATCAGTTTATAATATATTTTAATGATAGACTATTCCCATAAAGTAATTTATCAAATGATGATTTTTATCACAGGGGATTACAAAATATGTATCCAATACATTCTAATATAACCCTTTTTAATACCCTCATAAAAACTAAGGGTAAGATGTACGATGATGATATACTCTTGGGAAAACTCACATATATTCCTTTGGGTGGTAATATATATTAATTTGAACTTCTCCCATATGAGATTTTGTTCAAGATTCATTTTTTGCATCTTAGATTAGTCTTGGTCAAGAATGAAGCCTAGTGACCCACAATCCTTTAAGAACTCTGATAAATGAGATTCGTACAACTTGAGTTCACTGATGAGGCCATCATCTATTTTTTCAATGTCAAAAGGTTTCTTTAAAACTTCATATATATATATATATATATATTTGTTGTGTGATCAATGTTAAATGACTAGTTATCAATGGTAATGATAATTAATGATAATTTAAACTGAATAATAATAATAAAATTGTTCATGTCTTTTCTATATACATAACAAATTCAAATAAAGGGAATTTTATTCATTAATTATTGGGTTGTTACAATGTTCATATCGATCTATTAATACTTACTCTTTTCTGTGTAAGGTTTGGATTTAATATGGTATATATGATTTATTTTATTTTTTGGATTCAGTTTATATTAGTTTTCATTATTCAGATTCAATGAATTAGAAATTTTACTATATTTTTATTATGATTGAAAATTATTTTTCTAATGTAGCCCCTATTAATATATATGGACATATAAGAATGAGTTGGTAATGGGTTACTACATGTATACACTTACATTGACGAGGAACTACCATAACCATCTCCATCATCTATCATAGCTACAAAGAATAATAATCTTCCAACATTAGCCCAACCTAAATTGATTTTTTGAGAAATCAAGATATGGAATCCTCTAATATTCCATTGGAAATAATATTATCAGTCAGTTTAGTGATGGATGTGTAAGATTTAAGAGATCACCATCCATCTTGATATTTCTCTATACTATTAGGATGATGCTCACTATTATTATTCTAAAAGGACAATGCTGGTTTTGGTGGTTCTCCCCTATCCGAGAAAATAAAATTAAGTACCATACATGTGAATTATTTCTCACTTTGTTATCCTTTTATATTTTTCAACGATTTGTAAATATATAGACGGTGATAGAGTTATATGGAATCCAACAAGGTGATAGATAGATGTAGTAAAATTTAATCTGATTCATGAATCATTAGGAATACCTTACTAACATATCAATAGACAAAAAATTTAATTCCTAATATTTTCAAATGGATTTCCAAACTGATCATATTTAGTTATTTATTCTCTATGTAGGGAAAATAAATAATATATATCCAAGAATCCTCAATGGATTGAAGTATTTATCTATAGAATACTGAATGATGTCAATTTCTCATATGTCCTTGGGTATTATGGTGGAATGTTTTTTGAATTAATATAAAAAAATACATTTCGATGTTTCTATATAGAAAAATAATGATATAATTTTTCATTTTCACATCAGACTCTTTATAGAATATTTTATGTGCATGGAATGAGTGTGGGAAACCAGGGAATGAAATTTTTTTTATATAGACGAACATGGGACTTGTAAAATATTTTTCCCATTTTGGTCAAATGTAAATGTCATGTCATGGGGTTTCATGTTATAAAGGTCGATCCGAATTGATACGATTGAAGGATATTTTGGATTAAACCTTTGAAATTTAGTACAATATAATAATTTTCTGAAATTTCTATTATATATTATTCTTCTTCTGATAGGTTTTCTATATCCATGTGTTGTATCATATTTTCCATAGGAAGTGGTATTTTTTGGGAAGAAAATGTTTGTGGATTTAAGATAGTAACTTAATGGAAGCTTCCTATTGTAAATTTAGTCATATTTTTCACCTAATGATTCTATATGTAAATTATGGGGTTTATAGTATCACATTTTATATACGTTTGGTTATTATTTCATGGTTTTTATTGACTTATTTGAGTCCTAGATGTTGTAATTCAATATGAGTTCTTAATATTGTGTGGTGTCATCAATAAAAGATCCACATTCCATACCTAACATGTTTCTACCATTTTCTTCCCTTTTAGTTCTGATTTATAGTCATAGTGTGACTTATTTCATTTCTTCACATCCCTGTTCTATATATATCTATTTGGTTAATTTTTATTCTAAATTTTTTTATAGAAAATACTAGTTCTAAGTTATGTGAAATAATAGAGGTTCTTTTATTATTTTAATATTGTTTTCATTATTTTTTCAATTTATTTTGAATGGATAATAGAATACAATGAATGATTTAATGATTCAATTTTGGTGATCCTTCAATGTCTCAAACAATTATCCTTTATGGTATAATTTATATCAAAATTTGACATTCATATATTATTAAATTATCATTTTGAACTTAGTCATGTTGACATTTTATAGCCACATTACAAAATAGTTCCTCTTCTCTATGGACATGCAGTTCTTAAGAATCCCAAACTTATATCCCATTAATTTATCATTCAATCAGTATGGTTTTTTTTTGTGTCTAGGATTTTATATTTTGGGAAGCTTGTTTAACCCATAACACACATAACTGAATTATTTTTTATTATTATACATATTATCTCTCTACATATAGGGGGTTTACACATTAATTTATTATCATGGGGATTATAATGCATGTATTACAATTTATGAATTATTAGTAATAGCACAGAGTCCATGAAACTGCATAATAGAACCATTTCTTGTTCAGTGAATCAATAAAATTGTAAAATTCTCTCAGTAATTATATTAAAATTAATTTATTAGTTGTCCATTGTTCTCTATCATTTTACATTTTTCCTCTTAAAAAACCTAACATTCTTATCCACTCATCCACATGGTGAAATAATTTTATTTTTACTATGTTTTTTTTGGTTGTTCATTAATGTAAAATATAAAAATCCTCTCACTTATACACTTTCATCATAATTATCTCTTCAACTCTAAATCTGTCATGGTCTAGTGAGATATTAATTGTTGTTGACCCATTTATATATGTGGTATTTTATTTTTTTTGTTTTCCCCTTGGTTCTCTAATCCCTATTAGGTCACATTATAGAAGTGTTTCTTTCCATTTGAAAATTTATATGTAAAAATGCAGGTGCTCATACACATGAAATATTAAATTTTGAAATATAATATTTTATTCCATTAATTTCATGTGATAGAGGATGGAAAATATATATCATATATATTCAGTAGTTCCTATAGAAATTTTAATGTTACATTTTATTCTTTTAAGAATGTGTGATACTTTCCATTGTTTTCAATTGTTAGAGTATATTCTGTGAATCAATGCTTGAATTTTTTATATGAATTTAGAGTTATTTATTTTTACTTAATAGTTGGACATTGATGGATACATTGGATTAATATTTATATATATTGGATATTTTAATTTATTTATTTTGTTTTTAGAACAAATTTGTGATGTTTTCTTTTGTTAGGAAATTATTTGAGGCGTGAATGAATTTTTTTAAAAATATTATTCCTAAACAGAATCACATGTTGAAAACTATTATCTAAATCTTTATAAGGTATGTCACCATCTCAAAATATTTGATGGTTTTCTATGATTAGGTTTATGCATTGATTTATTGTGGAATAAAATTGGGTCTTTTACTATATGGGAATTATATTTGAGTGTATGATATGTTCTTGAAATTTATTATATTTATTTCTATGTGATATTTTTTTATTTATATCCACTTTAGATTCATTGTAAATGTTGGTTGTCTAGGTGGATGGTATAAGAATAAATAAAGAACTAGATTATGAATACATTTTATCGAGTGCCCAAATGATTGATTTTTTATATCCTTGTTGATTGGTCCATGCAATTGGGCCAGTGACGGAAAGACATATAGTTTGGTATGGATGATTGATATATTAGTGCCAATATTATGTATTATTTTATTAGTCATTTTCCAGGATTATTTCCCTCACTTCTTCTGGGTTCATATGTTGCGGTTTTTGTATATATTTAATGGTCAATATTTTTTATTAATAATAATGAAATTTGTATCAAATAATATCTATTTGTTTGTACATTTTATCATAACATATGATAATTCATTTTAACATTCATTTTAGGGTAATTATCTATTAACATCAAAAATGATTTAAATATATTAAATTAATTTTCTTTTTAAGAACATATATTAATCTATACGAGAACATATTTATTATTACATCTGTTTATATTTGATTTGAGTGATTTCATATGGTTATTTATTTATAATGTTATTTTTGAGACTATATAAATTATTTTTCAAATTAATTATAAATATAAAAAAATCAATTTAACTTTATTGATATTTTAAAAATATTAATATACAGTTGTGATACTAATGTGTATTCATAGATCAGTGTGTTATAACTTATTCAGAAGTGATTATCACACCTTTTTTATTATAGGGTTTTTAGAAACATCTATGTTGTCATGAACATGAATTTTTGATTTATAACCCATGTTTGATGCCAGTTCAATGATTTTTGATGAAAATGGTTTAATGTGTAAATACATCACTTCAATATAAATATGGTTTTTTGTGGATTTTTTTCTTTATAAATTCCTTTTTAAAATCTTTGTTCTGTTATCTTGTTCATCTTTTTGCAACTATAATCTCTACCTTGACAATATTTTTCATATTATTTATTGGGTCTTATGGGTTTTATCAGTTTTTATAAATATTATTCTTTTTTTTCTTAATATGTATTGTTTTATGAATTTATGGTGGCACGAACCAAAAAATTATTCCATAATAATCTCAACCTTCCAATATGATTTCCTTTGCATATTAATCTTTCTCCAAATGAAATCATTAACATTAAATGTAGTTTATGTTGATAGTACTTTTCATTAGACTAGAAGGATTGATATCACCTCTTTGGTATATAATGTTCCATCTCAATTGCCTTATCCAAGGGTTTTTTGTGATGTTCTATGATAAATTATCCTATCATTAATTTTTAACAGTGATTTTTTTGTTATTTAATGACTCATAAATTATTTTTTTATTAAAAGACAATATCAGTACAATATTGTGTAACAAGTTATATACATGAATTTAATATTTCCTAGAATATCAAGGATTATTTTATTACCTTTTTTTCTCATAAACCACTATTAACATTATATTGGATCCCACATTTGATTTAAATCTAGAAAAATTCTATTTGATTGAAATATATTAATCAAAACACACCACTCCACCTCTATTAAATAAAATTAAAAACCGAAATATTTTTCCACACATATAATATATAACTTTAGAAACATACAAAAAAATATATATTTTATTATACCCTATATATGTTTTGGATGATTATTCCTCAAATTAAAATAAAATTTGTATATAATATTTCATTACTACATAAAATTATATTTTTAATTTCATTTTCATATAATATTTTGGTATAAATAAATAAATTATATCATTTTTATGAATCAATTGAAATAAAAATAAATATTTTGTTCGTAACATTATAAATAAAATATAATGGTCGGTTTTCCCTCCTAGATGATTATATTATAAAACCAGGTTTGATATAAAACCAAAACCATATTTATGTAAAAAACATTCATTTATAGAATATTAATAACTCTGTATCATATATAAAATCAAATTTAAAAACTCATAATATAATGAATGTGTACCTTCACAACTCTTATAGAAGATCATCACAAACTGTTATATAATGACGTTGAAATAATTTACCCCAATGATGTAAAGTTCTTTCACTTTTATTTTCATAAAAATATTGTACCCAAAATATATATATATATATATGTATATATTAATTTTATATTTTAAAAAAACTTAAAAAAATATTATAATTAATATATAATAATTTTACTAAATCCATGTGTCTGTTAGTTTTATTCATTTTAAACTCCATAAAAAAACTTATCAAGGAATTGTACGTATATAACACATTTTTGAGAGTTGTTGTTGTCCATTAATACATTTCATTTATTTTTTCCAAATTAATTTTCCAATAGAAGATTTAAATTAAAAATAAAATTATTAAAATTTATTTATTAAATATATATTATTTTTATTTATATTTTAAATATTCAGAATAAATCATTCTAATAATTTAAATCTCTTTAAAAAACATTTCAGAATAATTTTTATTAATTTATATAATATTTATAATATTTATCTAATAAGAAGTTATATAAAACACTAATTCCATAAATTAAAATACCAATAATTTTTTTTGACATTATAAATTCATGTAATAAATATCATTTTTTAATAACATTATGTTAATGTCGATTTTAAAATAGGGATTGAACAACATAAATTTATTACCAAGAGAAAAATTAAACTAATAAATATATAATATTTTCTAATAAATTTAATAAAAATGATAAAATAAATATTAATATTTTTCTCGATATTTCATGTTATTTTTTAAATTCAATTATTCTTGATTTTAATAGACATCAAAAGAAACCTGTGATTAAAGGTAAAGATTTATTTTCTAAATCTAATTTTTTATGAGTTCATTCACTATTTTATATCAAATAATAAAAACATTATAACCCAATTATTTAAATATTTCATTAAAATAATCTATTTATTTTTATATCACAACTTGTCTCATTTCTCCTCGAGTGAATTCAACGGTCATTCCATACAATTTCTATAAGGGGTTCTATTCACTATACATATTTCTTTTATATTATCTTTTCCCTCTTAAAATAACAAATTTTCTCTTTCATTTGAATAATATTATTATACATGATATATATATCTGTGTGTGTGATTATGAATATATGTATAGTTTATTTCCTTTTATTTCTAAGGGATATTCATGTTTTTTAAGATCCAATCAAAATATATTCATTAATGTAAACCATATTTAATTTAAAATTTAAATTTTTTATTCCATTTATTGACTCTCTATTTTAAATAATTTATCATTCAGTATTTATAAAAATACATATTACATTACTAATCATTATTATAGCTTATTTTGGGTTTTCCAAAAAAAATTATGTTCCTATTTCTTTCATTCTCTCATCAACCATTTCTTATACCATTATTTAAGTGTTTTATTATCAGACAAACATATTTCTCATATTTATATAAATACTTCCTAAAATATACATATATTATCCGAAAAAATTCATATTTAGTCAACTATGAATGTATAAAATGAAATAATACTTTACATTCCTCGGACTCATTCACACACACACTCACATAAATATTTATTTCATACTGTATGACTTGATTTGGTATCCAATTTTTGTTATGGGTTTTTATTATGTGTCACGAACCATCCTCGGGGCCCGTTCCATGACTACCCCAAGCCCGCCTCCCATAGGCCAGGGGCAGGCAACTATCACCAAAGGCGTAAATCCCAGTAAAAGGGGAGGCATTGCCATTATATAAAAAACAAACACCACAGAGTACACAAGCTGATGAAAACACTAAGTAAACTGGGTAAAAGTAAGTGTTGGAAAGTAAATGTGCCTGAATACAAACCCAACTAAAAGTAAAGTACAACCGATAGAAAATACAGCCACAGAAAGTAAAGAAGCAACTCCACACCATCCTCCAAAACTCCCACCTGAAGGGTGGGTAATGATAGCCTCCATAGCTCCTCGGTCCGGCCATCCACTCCTTGTACATCCTGCCAAGTGGTCCACCTCTGGGTACCATCCAGCTCCACAAGCTTCCACCTCGATCAGTGATGTCCATCCTTTGCATCTAACCCCACGTAGTGTGGGCATAGCCCGTGTAGGGGTGAGTATACAATTCTCAGTAGGGACCCTGAGACCGCTGAAGGTCTCTCCGAATCCAGAAAGAATAAACCACAAAGGAAATATACAATCACGAAGTATCGACAACACTACTTAGGTATATTCCCATACATATAACTAAGTCCTTAGTTACAGTTCTTCTCCAACTTCCAAGCACCATGCAGTCCACAAAGGAAAGCACAACCCAGTCCACAAAGTATAGCTCAACTCAGTCTACAGAGGAAAAACACAACCCAGTCCACAAAGGATAGCTCAACTCAGTCCATACAAAAAAAACACAACCCAGGCCACAGAGGAAAGAATATCAACCATATCAATGATAATGATTGAGAATCAAAACTCAGAACACACATGAATACTACTTCTTGAAGAGAGATAGAGGCGATTAGATATAGCCTCTAAATCATCTCCTCTTTTGATCCCACATTGGATCCTAGTATAGAAATCGTCACTGCCGAACCCACGGAAGATCTGAGTATAGTAGTCATGACTGCCGAACCCACAGAGGATCCAAGTAATGTCGACGACGCTGCTGAACCCACAGAGGATCCTATTACAGAAGTCATCATCGTCGAACCCATGGTGGATCCTAGCATGGTAGACGTCGTTGTCGAACCCACAGAGGATCCCAGTATAGAAGACGTCGTCATCGAACCCACAGAGGATCCTAGTACGGTAGTCATCCTCGTCGAACCCCCGGAGGATCCTAGTACGGTAGTCGTCCTCGTCGAACCCACTGGGGATCCATGTACGAAAGTCATCATCTTCGACGCAGCCAGATCTAGGGTTCCAGCACAAAGAATGCTTGATTCCGGGAGGTTCCTATCTACGAGCCAAGGGGTCGATACATCAACTGTCATCAAATCCAATGTTGATGTATCAAAAAGTTCTGTCTCGTCAATAGGAACTGAACATGATAGACGGCGCATCAATCGGACGCCTGGTCTAAGAGTTACTGGCTTTTTCGTCCGAGGGGCCTGGTTGGTTTTTAGGCTAAAACCAACCCCGACCGTACCCCAGCTGCATCCAAACCATGAGTGGAGTAAGACAAAAGAACTGTCTCACTAAGAGGATACCAATGAAGTCGACGGCACGTCAATCGGACATCTGGGTCTCATGGTATAAGTGTTTCCGCTCTGAGGGCCCGGATGGTTCCGTGTTCAAACCAACCCGGTCGTACCCAAAGTTCTCTACAAACTTGAGTGTCATATACTTGAACGACCATCTCAATCCAAGGAGCACAACCCCACAGACGGTGCATTGATCGGAACTCCGTAACCCATGATATGGGCATTTTAACGGAACTATCCGAAAACAGGGGGTTTGGGCCCTGTCCGACCCGGCCCAATACCCCCCAGGTCAGCCCGAACTGCGTCTACCTGACACAGGTCTGGGTCCAAACCAGTTGAGTGCGGCCCCGCCCGGCCCATCGTGGGGGTCCGACCTGAGTGGCCGGCGCTCGGCTCTCAGCCAAGTAGGATGCATGGGGGGTGTTGCTTCCCTTGATTGAAGAAACCGCCTCGGCTCTTGCCCGTCTGGCGAGTTGCGACTACGCCGCGCCCCTACGCCGTGGCCTGCCCCGGTCGCGGCCCTTCATGGTGCTCCGACGCGGCGCGACAGTGACGAGCCCCTCCTCTGTTTCCCACTCTTGGCCGCGACCTCCTTCGGCTTCACCAGTGTGGCGCGACGACGCCGTGCTACTTCGCCGCAGCCTGCTCTGGCCGCGGTTCTCTCGTTCCTGCAAAGTGCGACGGCTCCGCTTCACATCCTTTTCAAGCCATGAAGAAGATCAAAAATAAAAGGGGAGGAGGATCGGCCGGTTTTTTGCATTCCGACCTCCTCCTGTTAATTTTCTGACAATCGACCAATCATTTAACAACGAAGTTCGTTAAATAATACTTGAAAGAAGAATTAACCCCTACCTCTTTCTCATCTCTCGTTGGTAGAGTCGCGGATGGTAGACGATGAAGACAGTTGTTCATCACGTCCGCCACACATCCCTAATTCTGATCTTCGTTGGTTCATTGATGATGTTGCGTATGATATGTGTCTAGGGAAGGAAGGTCCAAGAAGAATCGTGTGGAAGATATTCGTTGTCATTCTTCTCGTTCTTCATTGGAGAGGATATGATTTACCCATGTGTTGGGCATCGCGATACTTTACCTGCGCTTCATCGCTTGGTGAAGCCGTCCCAAAACCTTCTACCTTGATCCCTATATATAGGAGAGGGGGAGAGGTATGTAACCATCATGGAATTTATGACAGTTTATTTATTTGGATCCTTCCTAAATTTCAACGATGCAGTCACGTAATTTAAGAAGGGGGTCGTTCGAATTAAATTGCGTTGGTGCAATTTAATACGTGCGTTGGCACAACTTAAGAGGGGAGGACGCCAAGAAGTTTCCCCCATAGAGCCTGCATCAAAACAGATGAATCGAATTAATTTTATGTTGACACATAAAATTAAGTGACAATAGTTAATTTCATGTCGAAACATAAAATTAACTGACAACAATTAATTTCACGTCGACACATAAAATAACTGACAACAATTAAATTTATGTCACCTCATAAAATTAATTGAGTGTAATTAATTTTATGTCGACACATAAAATTAATTGATGGGGGGTTGAGAGGTTTCTTCTCCCTCCCCATTAAATAGGAGGTTAGGGTGTGGCGGTTCCACCACCAACTACCAAGTAGAGCTTCTAACCACTGTTATCTGCACGACATGTGTTTAACAAAATAAAATAAATTATTCACTTATTTTATTTTATTAACCCACGTAAAACCCCTTAAACTAACATTCATAACTGATCATCCAGTGTTGAGGTGAATGTCTTCTTAAGAGAAATCTAGCATTCCGAGTTCAATGGTGCCCTCAGATTTCAATTCCAAGCACTTGTTCAAAAGATAAAAAAATATGCTCGTACGTTTACTTAACGTACCTGAAAAAAAGTTCATAAAATTATTATCAATAACCCTCAACGAACTACGGTCAAGGTTAGGCTCTGCCTAAGAGAAACACGCCCCAAAAAACTCAACCTTACTCTCGGATGTTCAATTTGAGTCACTGTTTAGAAGTCATGAATTTTAAAATAAAATAATTGTCACTTAATTATTTTATTTACGGTCAAAAACTAACTTTCCCAGGTGGCCCTCACTGGCCAAAGTTAGTTTCTTCTTAAAGAAAGCATACCCTCACGAGTTTAGCGGTTGTCTCAGATTTTTAATCTAATTTTCCTTTTGTGAGTTATAAGCATTTTAAAAATAAAATAACTTTATTTAATTATTTTATTTACGGTTATGCGATTTACGGGTTTTCTCAAAGGAGGCCTGCACCAAGTAAACTTAAGTCACGCCTAGGGTAAAACCACCATCTTGAGCATAATGGTGCCCTCAGATTTCTGATCCCAGTAATCATATAAGAGTTATTCCACTTTTTTAGGAACACTGCTTACGCACGTTAATTTATGCTTAATAAAACTTCAGAAAATAATTCAGGCACACCGGGCCTTGAAATCAGGTGCCGTCAAACACTGCGTACTCATAAAATTTCAAAGAATTTGTAAAAAACAATTAATTGAAATTTACGGGTCTTTACATTATGATTATGAAATATGCCTAATTTATTTACATGATGCACATAAATAAGTATATATTTAATAATGTGATGTTTTGGAAAGGAATTATTCTTCCTGTATATTTTTTATTTATTGTTTTATGTCTCGTTATATCATTATATTCAAGCCCATTATGGTCAATCTTGACAAAAAATGTTCTGTGTGGCCCCTAGGATATTATCCTCATCCACAATGGTATTAATTCAAGGATTTCATTGATGAAATATAGAAATTAGGTTATGGTTTTTGATATTTCCATATATCAAGGGTTTATTTTAATTTATTTTGTATATATATGATTCTGGTTTCCATTAAAATAATTAATTAATGTTATTTATATTGAGTATATGTTTATCCCCTAATGTTCACACTCCCCAAGTTATTATTTAATCATCCCATTACTTGGGTATATAGCTCATCAATTTTTGATGTACATTAATATGATATCAATTGCAATAATATATGTGTGAGGATATATAGGACCATAAAAAGAGATTTAAATAAAAGGGTAAAAATAATTTTTTTGTTGAATTACATTCTTAACTCCTAAATATATAATTCCTTAATAATTATTTGATTATATCATGATATTTATATATAAAATAATGATATATTATTTTAATATGATGTTAGTGGTAATAATATTCCTTTAATAGATGGTGATGAATGCCAAAGAATATGATACTGACAAATTTTTTTCCCTTATTCATGATGATGAGGAACACATTTTACAATCACAGAGGGTATTATACCATTTTGAGTAGCAGTATTTTGTAATATTTATTATAATTGCATATATTTTTAATCGTAACAATTGAAACATCATCCATGAAACCTATTTCTAACATAGATGATTGGATTATAGGCCATAGTTATTTATGATTTCCTAAGGGCTTGGTCATTTAAATTTTATTAGGTTTTACCAAATTAAATAACTATTTTGTTTTATGAATATAAGATACTAATCCAAATCATTCGGATTTAAGTCAAAATAATTTTTATAAATTTCTAATCTTCATCAATAATAGTATTTAATTATTTTATCTCATAAAATATTAGTTAAATGTCTTTTAAAAATCTATGTAGGGAATTAATAAGATACTGTTTATCTAAATAATGTTTAGAAAATTGGTTAATATGTTCTTAATATTCATTAAATTTTATTGTTGGAAATGAGTATTACCCCTTACTTTATGTGATTGATTTTTAATGGATCAGTTAATTGTACATAGGTTTAGTTGAAATCATATTAATAGAGATAATGTTTCCAAGGACCTGTGAATTTTTTTGTATAACTTGTTGTATATCAGCAAAAAATCCTGATTGGGTTGATTAATAGTCAGTTAAAAAAAGAATCGGATATAAATATCCTTGGCCATTGTTGAAATTAATTTGTATTATAAAGGGTGTATTTTAATTTCCCATAGGTAGCATTGACATAATTATTTTATTTTTTTATTCATTTAAAGAATAAAAAATTACAAAAATGACCCCCCTTATTTGGAAGGGCATGATAACACTAGAAATATATATATTTTAGCTCATTATAGTTGATATGACGATAAACCTAATTTCATGTGATTACATATGTAAAATTTGGTTGCTTTTGGTTTAATAAACACGACTACCTGTGCGACTTGATCAATTTAATGTTATTTCGACATCCCCTTATAATACAAAACATATTTGTTTTAGGATCTCTATGTGTAAAAAATAGAGGATTCAAATTTAATCCCTTATACAATATTTTTAATTTATTAATTTGGTCATCAATTGAATAAAAATGTGAACAACCACACAAAGGTAAAAATATATGCAATCTATATAATTAAAAAAAATTACATCATAGTTATAATTACACAAGTTTTAAAATAATTGTTTTTGTAACATAATTTTCTTTTAAATAATATTAATAAAATCCATCTACCTCTTTGAGATTCTAAATTATACATTATTTTTAGACATAATATGTATTATATTAGGTGATATACAAAATAAAAAACCCTAAAACCATAGAAAAATATAAAAATGATAACACATAGAAACATAATTCGATGCTAAAAATGAGTTAATAAAATATGAATATATATAATGAATTAATAATATAGGTCAATCAAAATTCCTAGATATTATTAAAATTCAATAGTAATGATTCATTCAAAAAAATTATTTCTTTATTAAAATTGTATTTTAGGATCATATTTTTAAAAAAGTTAATTTGTTTTTGAAAAATGTTTTTATTGATATGAATAATATGTTAAAACACAATTTGAATGTTAATTGATTTAAAATTACAATATTATAAGTAAATATTATGAAAATTAATTTTAATATGATATAAATTTTCATTATTAAGTTATGTTTTTAGTCAAAATTTTTCCATAGAATATTTATTTTTCAAATTTATAAAAATAATTTATTATAATTTATAATGAAAATATTAGATTAAAATGAATTTTTATATTTTACTAAAAATATAATGTTTAGGGGAATATGAAAATGTAAATTATTTCCTAATACTTTAATGTTCATAACATTATAATTATGTATTAAAAAATAATTTTTATCCCAATATATTGAAATGGAGTAGAAAAATTAGTTTAAAATACTTTTTATGATTTATAAGAACAATGTGGAATATTTTTGGAATATATGTAATATTTAACAAAAAAAATTTAGTTCACAAATATTATAAAACTAGATTTCATCACATATAGAAATTAAATACAAAATAAATAATATTAAAATTTGACCATTATTTTAAAATAATATCAAAATCCCATTTTCATTTTAATATTAAAACAATTATTTAATTTATTAATGTAAATGACAATGATAATATTGAAAGTGTTTGTTTAGTATAATTGTGTTATAAATGATAGTTAATAGTTATCTAATAAATTAAATAGAAAAATTGTTTGTAATGAATTTGATATGATTTTTAAACCTCGATTTGTAAATTTTATCACTGATTTAAATGATAATAAATTTACTATGGGGATAAGAAAGCATAATTTTAAAATGATCATATTTCTAAAAAAATGGTTTTAATTATATTAAATTTATTAAAAAATATTCACACAATGTAGAACATCCAAACTAGGAGGTAATTTTCACATTCTGGCTATTTTATTTATATTCTTCTTCCACCCCCACAAATCCATTATAATTAACTAATGTATGAAAAAAATACTAATAATCTTCAATATAGTGATTCAATTGAATTATCCATTTTTAAATTTTTATATAAACTATTCTAATGATGAAGTTGTTTTTATGTGGATTACTACATCCATGTGTAACTTGTTATATTTTTCTAAACATCCATTCATTGATGTTATATAATGGAAAAATAAAGAATAGATAAAAAATTTATAACATTTTTTACATTATAAGATGGTAATTATATTATTTTCTAACACCATATCATTCAATGGTAATTAAAACTATCATTTTTTCAGATAGACCTCTTCCTGAACATAAAATCGTATTTAGTTCTCAATTATGTACAACTATATATGAATTAAAAAAATTTATCATGTATTACAATTTTATTTATGACACTATTCATTTTCTTTAAATTTTTTTGGATTTTTAATATGTGTTACTAATTGTAAAAGCTCATTGTATAATTACCTACCAAAAAATAATATAATAATTAAAATATTTATAATTTGATCCCATTTTGAGGAAATATAATAAAATATAAAAATTTATCAATAATTGAATAATAAATGAAATAAGTTAAAAAAAGTAAAAATATGGATATTATGATTCAATTTTATAATACTTTTCTACAAGGTCAATATTCTATGGCAATTGACAGAACCACCTCATGTAAATTCTACATTACATAATATTATTAATAAATAAATTAAATAATATTTTCAATAAAAAATAAAATATTGATATAAAATTATCTGATGAAAATTATTATAAACATACATTGATTATTCATTATTTATGGAACACGCTCGAAATGAATCATGACATCCAGTATTGGATAATTTTTAACTATGTTAAATTTAACGAGAAATGTTATCTATTATCCCACATCAATTATTTTATTTGGTTTATTTAGTAGCACGATTTGAATCAATTATAATTAATATAATCCATTTCATGATATTTTAATTTCTATTTCATTGTAAATGTATATTGGGTTTTCTTAAATTACCATTAACATTTGGGGTTTTACTCATAAATTCTATTATTTGAGACTAGTTTTTCGATATGAAACAAAATTCGCATAAATAATGTGTAAAATTAATAATTTTTAAATAATATAATTAATTATCACTTAATAATGATATTATATATTTTATATATCAATATCTCTCATTTGGGGGTTTTGTTTATCATGTTACCCAAGCCCTCATGTTTTCTTCCCTTGTCTCAAATTCAATATTGATGTTTCCATTAAAATGTAATCCAACTTGTTTCTTTGAAATCATTTACTTTTTAAAAAACACAATACATTCATATAGTAACCATTTTTTATTTCACGTTTCTTATCAATACTCTATTTTCACCCTATATAAATTGTTAATCTATTATATTGAAACCAATCATAAATCTTCTTTTTAATAGTGAAACCTCATCATTGATGATCATATTCATTTGATTCTTTTATGGATGCCATTATTTATGACATAATAATTAATTAATTTCAATTTTTATTACTGAATAATTCATTACAATAATGTCATATATATATATGGGGAGAGATCCATAAAAAATTATATCTTTTCAAATCAACCAATGATATAGTAATGAATAATCTCACAATTCTTTTGACCCGTGAATATCAAGATTTTCATAAATTAGTTTGAATGTATTCCCCAAGATATCCATTTATTGATCAATTTGATTTAATTATTAACTAAAACAAAAATTATTCTTTTATGATGTTTTTTTTGAGGATAATGACAGTGAAATATCATCAATTTATTGATCATAAATGATGTTACACATTATATGTCTGTATTTCAACACATATGATTTATTGATTTCAATTGAATTTTGAATACCCAGTGAATTCTAATTTTTATATTAAATTTGGGGAATTTATTTGACTTAAATATGATACTCTTAGGGTCTATTGTTATTTACTCCATGGATTCATATGTTACTCTCATGATAAAAATGGGTTGATAATTTTGTGTATTCCATCCAAATGAAAACATGTTGTCATAGTTGTGTCCATGATGAAAATAATTATTTCATTATTATAAACCTAATGACCTAAATTATCTTAAGGATGAATATATGAACATAGTGATCAAGATGTTCAAAATTATTCATTTTTAAACATAAAAATTGTTATTATTTTCCATGAATTTATTTATATATTTATCCTTTATATTATCAATATCATGTGATCAATTACATATAATTATTTGATTGTAATTTATATACTCCCCAATTATTACGAAATTTTTTATTCAATGATATATATTATTATATTCAATCCTTTACATAACTTATGAGGTCATCCATTATATGTTTCTATTTATACATGTTTTAATGAAAATTATTAAAAATCTTTTGTCTAAATGAAAATAGCATGCAATGAGATTTTGTAGGATATAAATTAGACTAAATCTTTAGAATTTTGTTTCATATTAATTATTAAAATTTTTAGTTATGTTATACGTTATATGGTCTTGTATTTAATTTTTTTTTCATAAAACCCCAATTCTCAAAACCTTTCATTTATTGGGAGTTTATGTAATGTATTATTTTCAATGAATTATATAATTTAGGATAGTTCTATACGAGATATTATAAGTTAAATTAATAGATAGTTTAAATAAATTTATAGCCTATGAGTTCGTTTTTAATCCAATTTTATAGTTATAAATGTCATTTATGATTTATATGTAACAGTTTATCATAATTTCTTCAATATAGAAACCTATTTATTCTAGTTGAAGTAATATTGAATAATATATAATTTTTGGGAATTAGTGTGAGATAAAATCACTAATAATCCATATAAAATATGTATTTTTCGAAAAGAAACATAAAATTCATTTAATATAAAGATCAAGTAGTTTTTTTATCAATTACCTCTATTTCATGACAATGGAATGTCGATGAAAATTTGGAATGGATGCACCAAAGGTTAGTCCACCTAAAACATGTTGTCTTTATATTTGTGTCATTTTTACTCTATAAAAATTTAGTGATATTATGTCAACAAACCTCCAAGACCCCCTAGAGGATATTCTTAAGAAATACATGTTCTAATTATGAACAATTATGTTGGTTTTAAATATACACGTTAAATAACCTAATAGGATAATTTTCATTAATAATATATATTAAATATATATTAATATGATAAGGTAAAAAAGATATATATTAATATGATAACATATATATTAACTGAAATTTGACATTAGGTATTAAAATTGTGATAAATTTTGGGATAATAGATGTAGTATATTTTTAGGTTAAAATATTATATTAATTTCCAATGTAATTTGAAACATTTAATTTTGAGTATTATGACGCTCAAGGAAGAAAACATGATGCAACATATGTTAAAATACGTGCGATAAAGCTGACCAAAAATGAAATTTAAGAAGTAATGATGTCCCGTCATGTGGTTGAATATTTCATTATTCTATTATGATATTATTTAACAATTACCAATTGTAAATTTTAGGATTTTATAATATCATTATCTAGAATGATATAATTTTAAAATTTATATGATGGACAAATAGATGTTATTCTTAATGGGAAACAAATTGGTATAATTTCTATTGTAGTAAATCATATAAATATTGAAAACCTGCTTCTAGAAATTATGATTAATAATTTGTATATAGAAAGATTATAAAACATAACAATGAATTGAATGATGTTATATCATTGAATATAAGGCTTCAATAATGTATAAGGAAACTATATTAAATATTGTTAATGTGAAATATTTTTTGAGAAACACCAAATGGTATTTCTCATAGGAATTGGATGATTCTACATGTTGGGAAGTATATGGAATAGGGATACAATTTCCAATGTAATAGTGATGTAATATGTTATCACTATACAATAGAAAATTTATATATAAAATTCTTGTATAAGTTATTATAATAGTGACATGAATTGAAAATATATATTGAGTTATTTACATCTTTTTGATAATAGTGAATAATTTTGTATTTATGTGAAAAATTAAATAGGGAAGGAATAATTTATTAATGTGGTGAATATAAGAAAAGAAGATTTTAAATTATATATTCCATTAATTCCTAATAAATTTAATAGAATGTGATACATAGAACAACAAAATACAATATAACAACACAAGGAATAATATTTTAAAAATGTTTCAATAGAATTATCGGGTAAACATAAAAATTAATTAATTGTAAAATTTATATATAATTAAAAATTAAACAGACCTTATTAATGGTAATACATACAAAATATTCAATTTAACAAATTCATAGTTTGAACTGATAAATTTCTAAAAAATTTATTTTTATCAACTTCTTTTCAAATATAACCTTCTATATTGATACAATATATCATCGATATGAATAAAATAGTTAAACCAAATTTCATTATTATATTATTAGAAATAAGAATAAAATGCATTAATAATTGAAAATTTTATATACCATTGAAAAATAATTATTTTATATATTCATGTTTCAATATTAAAGATAATTTCATATATTTGAAAATTTTAATTTCAGTATATTTTATTCAATTTTTTTAATTACAGGAAAAATATTACCATAATATAAAAAATTTATACTTTCAAGAAATAATTTATTTTTTTGTATATAGTGATGTACATACTATTTTAAAAATACTATATTGATTGTGTTAACATCAGGAAAATTGTATTAAAAAACATATAATCATTATTCATAAAATATATTGAGATTTTATTTTAATTCATTTAAATAATTTATTAATTTAGAAAACACATCTTTATATTTTTGGAATCATTTGTAAATTTTTATTGTAATTTTTTATTTCCATATATAATATTTTTTATCACTTCTATAAAGAAATAAAAATAATTATAAACATGTTAGTATTATTTAATATGAAAATTTTAATTTTTTATCCACGAAGTTATGATTAAAAAGATTTATGTTAATGACCAAGGTAATATTGAAAAGGTTATTTTTTTGTAATTTTTAATTATTGTTATGTATTTTTTATTTAAAAAAATTACATAATATATTTTATATACTTAAAATTACATGATATTTCATCATGGATAAAATATATTATCACTTATTTTATTGTTAATTAACATAATTTAAAATTATGAAAACATAAAAATATATATATTTTAAAAAATTACATTTATATATTAAGTTATTTAATTATAATGTTCATATTGTTTTATATAGAATATTAAATTGATTATATAAATAAGAAATTTAGAAATATGAATTGATTATTTTCAATGAATTTGATATTATATTTTTATGAAATTAAAAATCTAATTTTAATAAATTAGATACAATTATAAAAATGTTGAAATGTAAAATTCTAATTCTAAAGAACAATAAATATATTTTTGGAATGTGTCCGTTTTAGTTATATATTTTTTATCTACCTTGTATCAAAACATTATTTATGATTATTCACTTTTGATTCATTGTCCCTACAATAGTTTCCTCACACCATTTAAGAAGAATTAGGAATTTTCATAAATTCCATTGTAAGAACTTTTAATAAAATATCTCTTTTACCATATTTCAATATAAAGGAAAATGTACTTGTATCTACAAAAACTATTACTATAGGGAAAAGACTCCCTCAAGATAAAATTTCAGTGTACATGGCTTTAATGTGTTTATTGAAAAAACATGTGGAAAATGTTGGTTATGGAGTTACATAATTTTGTTTTGAAAATATATGTTGACAAAGATCCCACATAAAATAACAAATTCTCTAGGGTCATTATAAAAATTTCGGTATACAAAGTGGTGATGTTTCCTAGTGTTTTTTTGGTCCCCAAAATTGGTGGTTGATCATAAGTAAAATGAATGATTTATGTATATGATTTATAGGGACCGTAAATCATTTTAAATGAGTATGTTGAAAACACTTCATAACCAAAAAGCATGCAATTTATAGACCACAAAGCATTTACTTCATAGACCGAAATGTGATTCTATGTAGAACATAAAGGATATATGCGAGTAAAGGTCTAATTAGAGAAGATTATATGAAGGCAGAGTTCAAGAAGGAGGTTTTATTTATGTGAGATATATATCACAAAGGAAAAGGTGTTTCACGCGTCATCATCCATCTATATGGAAAAGGATATCCAAGAAGAATATGTTTGATTTGAAGCACTCACACTATATGGATTTACAGGTTCCATGATTAATCATAATATGTTTATGAAGGATAATAAAGAGCTCATGAAATGAATATATGTATTAAAAAAACACATTGATCATTAGTTAATTTTTCGACAAATAAATGGCTTATGGAACCCATATCGGTGAATCTACTTTTAGGGTCTCGCGTGAGGTGTAACAAGCAATTATTACTCTATAAAAAATAATGTTTTCATATCTAAATTCCATGGAATAAAAAGAAGATCGAGGATATTCACTATAAAATAATACATTCTGGGGGATGTTATCACTACTACATCCATGGTAATAAAAGGATAATTTGGAAGCCATTAAATATCTTAATATATCCTAATATGAGGTAATTCCAACATCGACATCAAATATAATTTTTTTCTAGCTATCTAGAAATTGGATGTGTTGCATCTATGTGTTTTTATAGAATCGACATTATGGACCAAAATGAACTTTAGTAGAGTATCTACCAGAAATAGTGGATTCCATCAATATTGAGGATCATGGGATAGACCATTCCATAAATGTTTTGTGAATCTTTTTTGGATTAGTGAGAAAAGGAAAAGGATAACGACAATCATTTGAAACGAATGTGAGTGATGGAATAATATAATGAGGTATTAACCCTTGGGAAATAGTTATTTTATCCCTAAATCATATAATAAATTGAGAATCATTTCAAAATTTATCTACCCCAAACCTTGTATTGTAGGTGATATTTAGTAGATTTTTTATATGGGTCAATTTGTATTTAATTCACTATAGGCGTGAACTTTTGAGGGTGAAACAATTAAAAATTTATGCATCCTTCTCCTTATCTTATATCATTAGATTCTATATATAATCTTACGATATATTTGGAACGTATAAGATCAATGTAGATTCTAAGATGAAAATAAATTTACCCCTATAATAAATATTCCATGATCTAGTGGGTAATAAAAAGTTTTGAAATCAATACGTATACCCTCACCACCCCCACCTCAGGGTATCAATCCCCACTTTTAACCTCACATTTTTTATGAGTTCATATGTTTCTTTTGTTTTATTTTGTTTCCCTATATAGTTTATTTGATTACACTTAATTGGTTCTCAATTAATGTGGGAATAAATATAAAGAAGTATCTGAAATCTGGTCTTATTCCTTTATGATGATGATTTTGTGGAATGAGTGATATTGAATTGATGTAAAATATATATATAGAGGAATGAATTTAATGAAAAATTTAATGTAAATATTTAATCAATTACTGGTGATTCATGGATGTGAACGGAATGTAATATTACATGTGATATTTGAACTTAAAATGATGAATAAATTCCAATTATTCGAAAAATGTATTTTTTCCTTGTAATGAAGGAATTGGATTTTAAAATGGATGATTAAAATAAATCAATATATAATTAGATACAAGTGCCTAAAATTATACTAAATAATAAAAAAGTATAAAATATAAGGGTTGTTTAATTGGTGACACATATGAGAGAGATGAGAGATTAAAAAACTGAGGAACAAATAAAACTAGAATATGATAAAACTATAAATAATCAAGAATCATTTGAAAATAATAAGTTTAATGCCACTAATAATGATAACTTGACACACATATATGAACTAATTCTAAATGAGGAAAATTTTACAACAGAAAAATAAATTCTAGAAATTTTATTTCACCTTTTTGTATTCTAAAATAAATGAGAAATTTTACATGGTGGATAATCTCTCCGTAGAATTGGAATATTATATGATTAGAGGGAATAATATCAAGATATAACATAATTTTACACATAAATCAATGAATATGAAAATTAAATAAATTGGATAAGATATTTAATCTGTAATGAAAGATATGGTGAATTCCAATCCTAAATTAAATTCTAAATGAATGGATGTTTTGATTTTTTTATTTTACTATCCTTTGGCTAGTAATAATTAAATATGATGTGAAATATTTTATTTGAAGGAAAAAATGAAATCATTTTCTCATCCCAAGGCAAATATATTTGGTTAAATCCTGCATTTGATATGGTAAACACTCTCCCATGCATGACAGGAATAGATTGATGAACAATTCCAAAAATAAGGAAAACAATTAGGTGCTAGAGATAGACCACTTTTTTGAAATAATTCAATCATAACATGTGGAATTTCTATTTGACTCATGTTTTTATTTAATGTTTTTCATTTTGGGATTTTGGAATATATTTCATGTTCTAAAAATATAAATACATAAAAATATGATATTAAGAAGATGTATCTTGAGAAATCTCAATGAATAGTATCTTTGAATATAATAGACATGAAATGATACTACTATTGAAGTCATGGACATGAAACTTGTATGTATCTTAAAGTCCCTCATCCCAATTTCCTAAATAGAACTCTGTTCGTATCAACATCTCAACAAATAAATGATGAAAAAAGGAATGTTTTTAAAGAAAGATGTTCTGTGTCTTCTAATCATGGGAATCGGGAATGATATTCTAGTTGGAAGAAATAATGGAAGTAAAAGGAAGATGAAATAAGATCCCAACTCTAATAGATAATAACAATTAATCATGTACTATAATAAAATCATGAAAATTTGTAAAATTTGTTTGATGTATAGAAAGAAACATAGTGTTCTTAATTAAATTCATATCTATGACATCTTTTATAACTATCATAATAGATCTCATAAAATGAAAATAAAATAACCTGGAAGAAAAATGGAGGAGGGTTGTCAGTTTTGATTAAGATGAATTTTTGTTCAATGAAATAGTCACCCCCAAAAATAATTTTTGTCATGATGTAGATAACTGATATAAGGAAATTGTATAGACAATTCATTGAAAAATTCATGTGTTATGAAAAAATATGTGATGTTAAAATATGAGAAAGATATATCTTATGAAAGATGAAGAATGAGTAGAAAAAAAGATGATGGATTATTTCTTAGACAAAGAATCAGGAAAAATAGAATATTGGTGGATCATGAAAAGTGGAAATTTATATATTTGGTTTATAATGAAAAATTATGAAAAATACCAAGTATAGAAAACATAAAAATTATAATAACAATGTCAATTTAAATAATGAATTTCTAATAATATGGATTTAACGATTTATGTTGGATAAACTGTTAGAACATGCACATATTGTTTACAATGCACTTCTAGAAAGAATAAATGGATTGATTTGTCTAAAAACAATCATATTCATAAGGATTCTAGGGATAAAATTATGTCAATGTATTAAATTTTTCTAATATGGGTGTGATTTTAAACATAATGAAGTGGATATAATATTCCATGGGTTTTTATTTACGTAATGTTCATGGTTTCATTAGTTGAAAGAAAATAATTGGTAAAAGAAGAATATGAACTATTGAATTTGAAATATGGTATCAAATTCAATAATTTTTTTAAATAATATATAAAATTTTAAAATTTTTATATAGAATTTTTATTCAAATAAAATGGGATATTATATGATTAAGAGCCTCATATGAAACCGATGATATTTCAATGATGTCCCCGAATGATCCAGAGGATCCAAGTCCCATTAAATAATCAATCATGAGAACCATAAATCAATTAAATTTATATTTTTACACAATGATATGAACGACTCGGGGAGAAACAACAACACTCATATAATTTATGATGACCTATTCAATTCTTAAAATGTGTAATCATCTGTCTATTTTCGGGATATCAAAAATCTAGTGGGTTTCATTGATATATGATGACAATTACTCCAGACCATATAGACTCATCTGAAAAGAGATTCCTTTTAATACTTTATGAAGGACAAGATTCTAAAATCCATGTAAGTAATTTATAGTGACAACATTGAAATTTATTGAATTTAAATAATTTCCCACAAATAGTTCTAATTCATTATGTTTAGAGGATATGTTAGTCACTCAATGTTAATTGGTAATTTAACATGATGATAATTATACAGTATTGTGAAACTCTAATGAATAATTTCACTCAGATTTCGAAATGTAATAAATGAATTAATATTTGATTTACATGTTGATAATTGATTTCAAAGGTGAAATTTCATATTGTTGGCATATCCTGGTGGTCGTTTTATTTAAACATAAAATATCTCATGAGATAAAAATAAGTGATCATCCAATGGTGGAGAGTAATTTAATTTTATCTAAATTTTAGAAGATAAGATAATAATTTTTCCCCTCTTTATATTGAAGATTAATGAAAATCCATTGAACAAATATCATTGATAAGCTCGGAGAATATTTATTAATGTACTAATTTCCTACTATATTATATGAGAATGGGGGACATTGAACAGATGTCATTTATTGGTATTCATTATGATAATTCAAGTTCATTACATCATAATAATATTATATTCCACTAGTAATTCAAAATATTTCCTTAAAATAAAATTCAATTTATCAAGAAGAATTTAGTGCTTATGATTCGTAATATCGAGTTTTTTACTAAAAAATAATTGATAGAACTTATTACCCATTGACATTTTTGAGAAGTGTCTATTGGGTCTTGGAGGCTAGTCGAATCCCCACACATGAAAAAGTGTCGCTGTTGGAACTCATCTAACAATGGTATGATTTTTTTCCGTCGTCTGTTGATGTGTTCAATACCCAACTAAAGACGATAGAGGAGTGACTGTCAAGTTCATTAATAAAGGGGGATATGTTCTGGATATGAAAGAGGGAGAAACTATTTTAAAGAAAATTGGAGATGATTTTTTGGGGGTAATTGATGTATGGGGTGCTTAATATCTAATTATGTAAATGATTATTGGTAAAATTTTTAATTTCATGACATATTTAGGTCATGATGAATACAGGTGTCATGTTTGAGAATGAAGAGATTCATTTTTTAAAATTTCAGGCTACTCTTGTTCATAATTTCAAGCCTGTATCATGTGGTCTTAGAATATGTGTTGATTAAATGATTGTTTTCTATCTAGAATCAAAATATGTGAATTTTAGTTGAATATCGAAGAATATTTAATGTGGTATATCATCTACTGAAGAGTTCACAAATAATAGAATGGGGATTGTTTGGATAAAATCCCATAATGATTCATTGCAGTTTTTTTTGGTTGATTAGGAATGATAAAAAAGTAGGTTGAAAAGGTTCATTATTGATCTCCACCATGATTTTTTATTAAATATGATGATTAATATCCATGAAAATAGAATAGTAATTGTGGAGGTAGTATAAACAATTACATATATAAGGTACTCAGTTTCCCAGGGGTTTTTAATTTTTTCCAGAAAAGTGGTAGTTGGATTTATGGAAATGAATTTTTTTTTAATTTATTTAGGGGAATATGAATTTCATATGAAGGATTTTGTGGACTACAATTCATGATCCTAAACAATGTAGTTCACATACCCAATATCTTGTACTTCACAAACTGCAATGTGTCACCCTCAAAACCTTAAATGAATTTTGCAAGGGAGTTCATTACTTTTTAACAAAATCAAATAATTAAGGATGAAAAAAAGGTTCACGTGCAATGAGAACAACATATATGATCAATTCAGGTTGATAGCTAAGTCAAAATGTAGTTAATGGTAATTATGATTATATATTTTTTAGAATTTATTTACTTATATAAAGGACCATAATCACATAACTATGTAGAGAGAATTAAATTGTAAAATTATATTCCTCGAATAATTTGGATAAGTTTTCATGTATTTTGTGGAGGATAATATTGTTTGAGAAGGATGTATTTTACAAATGAGAATGTGGGTGGTGAGGAAGATTTTATGAAGGAAATGTTGAAGAAAATGTTTTTTTGTGGGGAACTAATAGTGAGAAAAGTGACTGACGAGGAATCATCGATACTTGATATGAGTCCCTTCTATTGTGTAGAGCTAGCTCATGAATCTCTCACACTACATGGCGAAAGGGTTTTTGCAAAGGGTCTTCCACAGTTCAAAATTAAGTGAAAACATCTTGCGAAAGTTATATCCATAAGTAAAGGGACACATGGTGACATTTACATTATTTATTGGGTGATAATAGTGATATATGGAACACATTTATCTGATGCTATATTGAGGGTGTCATGAAATTATATACATGCCATCATTACTCTTTGAGAAATATAATTATCATATGTTTTTTTCAGAATAATATGAAGAATAACACAAAGTATCTACAACATTCGACAATATAAGCTGAATGATTTTATTCACTACTAAAAAATAGTGGAAAAAGTAATACATATTATCCATTGAAGAACATGATATAGAAGAATAGGAATTACTTTGTACATCTAAATGAAAGATAATATTATTCCAAGTTTTTGGAAAATGAATGTGTTCCATAAAGTTATTTTTATAATAGTGAAGGATCTTCAGAAAGAATGATTCAATTAGGCCTCTACAAATAATTGGGAATTCATTCAATAATGATAATTAAGCGACCTTCATGTCCATGATATGTGTTTGAATCCATTCTAGAGAAGTTAACGAAGGATGGGGACGAAGGTGATCCATTCCTTTGAAGGTGATCCATCAATGGATTGATTAACTGAGTGACCCTTGGTAAGTAGTGAGATATATTAAATCTTTTAAGGTACTGATCTTGGGTATAGATGTGATCTGTCCCATTCCTGGTATTGTTTTGGGGATTTTGTTGATTTGGAACATTGGTATATTTCCATTAAAAACTACCTAGATATAGTTTAGTAGGTGTTAGCTAGGAAATTTTATTTTGACATTGCTATTTGTTTCATCCTTTACATTCTTTGAATCATCAATAGATTATATTAGAAAGAATAAGTTCAATATTAATAATAGAGGTTAGAAGAAGTAACCTTTATAAAAATAAGATCATAAACTAGTTGGCCCCAAAGAATTTAAAAAATATATATATATACCCTTATCCCCCCACTCATTGTATATAATCCATTTTGGCACCTAAAACTTCAATAATCAATAAAAAACCCTCTACCCATATAATACAAGAATTTTTTTAATATATGTCTATGATTATCAGATTCATAGTATTACCCTTGGTGAAACACCCCAATATAGTGGTAATATCTACATCCTTTCTCTCATTTCTACTTTCATATGTTACTCCTTCATATACATTATAATCTATGATTTTATGATTATATAAGTATTATTAACAATATGAATTGTTATTAATATAAATTAACATCCATTTTTACCTTCTACTAAAACCATTTTATGAATTATGACAAAGTCATTCCTACAAGGGGATAATTTTAATGAAAAGTTCCCATTAAACCTACCACATCACCTGATCTGGCCCACTATAATTCATGATGGGTGCCTCTTTATTTTCTAGAGGATTATGACATGTGGTGTGAGACTAGTTTTTAATATGTTGATAAAATAATATTAAATAATTCAACAATAATTTTTTAAATAGAAAATAATAAAAAGTATGAATAAAAATAAAAATACATATAATAAATAACAATCCACAAGAATTATTTAATAAATTGAAGAAAATATATATAATCACATTCTTCTAATAAGAAAAGTAATCATCCATTCAGATTTAACATATTGAAAAAAATAAAACTAAACATAAGAAATAAATGGATCTATCACCGACACAGATATGTATGGTTTACTTGATCTCCGTGAGTTTTGAGCTATATTTTCTAGATCCAATGACTCAACCTGAGTAATTACACTCAATCAAGAAATATTTTCAATCTAAAATATCCAATGAAGAAAACTATTCCTAAATTATGATAATATATATTATACATGAACATTATTGTGAAGATAAATGTGTTATGAAATAAATATCAACAACCCAAAACCTATATGGATACTATAATATGTCGACATAATTAGTGCATGAACACATGGAATGCTCAAACTTTTTGAGAACTAATAATAGTTGATATAAAATAAATGAAGAGTGTTAAAACTAGAATAAATTAAAAAAGTATCCATGCACATGATTGAGCATGATACCCAAGGTAAAAATACCTCACCTATAGCCCACACTAGAGAATTTATAGCATTTAGATCACCCCATGACATGACATTATGTGAAACTTCATGATATTAAA
Organism: Viscum album; assembly: GCA_963277665.1. Lineage (NCBI taxonomy): Eukaryota > Viridiplantae > Streptophyta > Magnoliopsida > Santalales > Viscaceae > Viscum > Viscum album. The sequence goes on along the minus strand of OY728119.1, from coordinate 1,001,216,533 downwards.
AAGGTCTACCATTATGACTAAAATGTTTTTTGTCTGAATTCCAACACCCAAGAACTCATTCTCAATTTTCACAACCATAACACTAATCATCAAGTTACATGGACTGTAAAAACATGATTTGGTTCAGTGTCAACACACTTTTTTGTACCCATTATAACATTTCATATCCCAAAAATCTTAATCAACCAATTTGGGGAAAAATTTTATCTATATATTAAACACTATCGAAAAGGACCCTACATTCATGGGGTTGATAGTGTGTGAATTATTTAATAGGGGTCCAAAACTAGTGTTCTTAAGTGCCTAGCATTTTTTGACATCTAACAACTCAACATCTCATAAGAACCAACTAATGGGGTTTAATCATATATATTTTCCATTAGCTCCATATTCCCAAATAACATTATAATATCAATAGAGGAGATAAAATATAATTTTTTGGACAACACAATATTCAATAATATCTTAAACATATACTCTCACATCAAAACCTATATAATAACTAACATAAACATCACTAAGAAAAAACATTCCTAACATGGGTTGATTAAACTCTCAAATAAATCATCTATATAAACAAACTATTACAACAAATCAAATATTCACTAATAAAGAATGGGGAAACCTTGGTCCCCTATAATATACATCCATATGATAAAAACCATGTCCTCTCACAAAACATTAAATGTAGTGAAACCTATAATGGGGATACCATGATCCCTAATGACATATTGATAACAAGATGGTCTACTAGTGGAATACATACATTCTCAAATTTTGGGAAAAGTAATCATATCCTAGTTTGCATGTCATATAGAATGGAATCAATAAACAACTTTTAATGAATCTATGAAATTTATTTATTTTGAAACTATCCACAAGGTCATTCTATACATTACACATAACCTCACCACGGACAAGACACACTATAAGGGGTTCATATCCCTCCTCTAAAATCCCAATCTTATATGTGAAAAAAAATGTACTCAAATGGAAAAATATACACCGTGACATATCCTTAAATAAAAATGAGCACTAATGTGATTAAAAAATCACCACATTGGAATAACGGAATCCCCAATTTATGACTCCAATATCAAACTAATAACCAACTAGGAAGCTCAACCTGGAGTGAAACCTCAATATCCCTTCACGATCATCTCATAATTGTTTAACTGATACATAGAATTAATAATAATTGTATGGAATAATCCCATAATAAATATTCTAATATAATAGAAAATAAAACAATGGATTATAATAGAATCTACTCCGACTACTAGGAACTAGTCCATGTAACATGGGATTATCCCAAATATCATCAGAGGTACTTCTCAATGTTAAATGTTGTGATCTATCTAAATAAAACTCAAATAATATTGAACTGGTGTTCACATGAAAAATCATATAATGAGTTTAGGATATTAGCATTTGTTAAATATCACAAATCAAATTCCCTCTGATGATTATGAAAAAAAACCGCATAGATATTCTGCCACCAAATATCTGTAACTAAAAAACACTATCTCAAAAACCACTAAACCACGAATAGATACCACCTTACATTCTATGTGGAACTGTACTCTAGAATGAGTATTCACACATCCAATTATGAATCTATTGTAAGAAAACATAAAAACACATAGATACAGTGAGTACACAACTTAGACTTCATGTGAATTATTTTACCTCTAACTCACCATCTTGGTCATGTCCCTTGTCCGATATAGGAATAACATTTCCTTATAACATATTTTTCACTACCCGTTAATGATGTTTACCTCCCTTGGTGTGATATCCATCACAATAAACCATTTAACCCATATTAGTTTTTTACTATTATATTATATGTTCACCATCCATATACCATGAATAGTTTCTTTCCATGTTAGTAAAAAAATCTCCCCCATGCATTATATGTGTGATCAAAATCCCAAAAACATAGCTAGTCACTACTATATGGATTTCCATAAACACACATGTCATGATAGTCTCATCATCAACCCTCATCCAAATGAAAACAATAAGAAATTTTTTTCATAAAAATGACATCTTGAGATTAGATTTTATTAAATAGAAAACCATTTATGATAACCTGAGACCAACAATTTATGGGAAAACACTCCATGGAAGATCTATTTTTTCACTAATAAACATAAAAATTAAATGAAAAAATAAATAAAATTATTTAAAATGATTTTTATATTTAAATGAAAATGTGTCCTCCCTCTGTAATAAAGTTATGAAATATTCTCTCTCAAATCAATGTGATATATCCATAGATACATGGACATCCTACAGATGAGGTCCCTGAACATTATCACTCCCTTCTCTCTAGATTTATCTATTAAAATAACTACCCTTTGGGATAGAATTTGATATTATGTTCCATAACAGAAGGATGATGAAATAGTAGACAAAAAATAAATGGGTGAGAAAAAATAAAAAGAAGAAATAATTTTAATGGATCATAATGATAGACCCTTTGACCATAATGATATTTATCCTCGACAATGAAGAATTCCCTATAATAAAGTCAAAATTAGTGTCATAATATAAACGTAGCATTCCATTTAAAATATATAACTATTCAAATATGGATCGATACATTGTTATAATATTTATTAAATATTATATATTCGAAAAAAATTCATATGTCTATGATTTACTCCAATGTTAAATAAAAGGGTAATAACCCTATTCTAAAACTGAGATAGGGGTCAAAAATGTATCTAGGATCATACAACAAGTTAATTCACCATTTTCCCTTCAATATAACCCCAAGTGTAAACTTTTTTTACAATATATTCCTTAAACTTATAATGATATGGGTGATTATAATATCTAATTCATAACATATATCACCCCTATGAAGCAATATTATACCATAAAACACCATTATAAAAATACATATAGTGACACAACCAATGTAATATTGACCATCCACTGATCAACCCCTGAAAATTCATAACTCTAATAATATGATAAAATTTGATGAATAACTGATACATTTATCCGCATCACATGGGTATCCTAGCATTCTTACCACAACCATCATTGTGTGTTAAAATACATTCTAATTCCATTAATGAATGAAATTATTGAATGTGGACCGCTATATTACACTAGATCACTGAAAAAAAATCAAAACACAACTTCTACTCTAGGATCTGAAACAAAATTAACAAACATTATATATATTCCACATAAATTGATGATCACATCTTCTACCATATTAGTTTTTTCTCATCACCATTTCACATTCATTATGCATCTCAGTGAGCACCATCCTCAATTGTCCCATTACAAAAACACCAATATGGTTTCCTTAACACCAAGAAAAACAAAACAAAACTTCATGTGGATCATTCAAACTAGCAATTACCAATTTGATATCATGTATACAATATTTTAGAATTCCCTCACTGAACAAAGAATTATCCCACCAAGCTACACTAACCACATTTCTTCTCCTCATGTAAGACTAGTTTTCTATGAATATCTCACTTGTTCTCATGATCACAAGAGACATGAACAAATACTCTTAGGAAATATGGACAATATCATCTAACCAGGTTCCTGATGTGGCTAGTAATTACAATCCATATCACCCGTGGCACTCGCATTCAAATTAAAGTTTTCTCCATTAGAAAATGATGCACAATAAAACCATACTCTATTGGGGGTAGGGGTTTCAACCCAAAACCATGAATATATAACCATAATCTCACCACAATACTCAATTAGGAACTCAAAACAAAAAAGATGTAACCTTTCTATCCAAATCCATCTTCTCAATTTAACAATGATATTGTTTTCTATCCTAGTTCTTTGCTTTTCAAGAAATATTTATCCTCATTCCTAACCACAGGTGTATCAAAATGAAACAACTTATTATTGATTGAATTCAATAATGAGGACCGCCATATATTTGAAAAACCACACTATCCTAAGACACCTCTGATGAAAGTCACTCAAGCCCCCACAACAAGTCTTAGTGGAGTGAAATGGCCATGAAAAAGTTCATGGAAAATTAACTCAAATGAGGATCATATAGAAGTACACAACATCATCAAAAAACTATCTGAATCCCAAAATCATTTATGTTTTCTTGACCTCAATTCTCCACCAATAGCTTTTTTAGGGAATCAAATACTCATAATGAATGAAAAGGGACACTATGAAGGCCTTGATGGAGGGATTGTATATCCATCAAGGGATAATTTATCTTCATGATATCAACATTTCCATCAATAAAATGAATATCTATATATATGTGGATAAATTGGGTGGAATAATAACATAGATCTATATGATGTTGTATTATTTAAGTTTTTTCATAAACATTAAAAAATAAAACATCTACCTTTTGTGAAATTACACATATATGTTATAATTTCGTATGATCCTTACATATGTATAATGATTATTTAAATGTTGCTTCTTTCCCATGGGTGAATATTGAAAAATATAAAAATAAATAAATCCACAAACACATGTTCATCATAATAGGTGAAATCATAGGACTATTAAAATTTAATCCCTATAAACCAATTGTACTCCCTAGAAACATTGAATTCATATTGTTAAATGTGTTCAAAACACACCAGTAGGACATCCATAACATTTTTTCACACATTCCACGATCTCCAAACTAGTTGCATATCAAATGATTAAATTACATACCTCAAACACAATCTTAGAAGGGACATGTGGAATTAACATGTCATCTGGTCTTACCCATCATAAGGCCCAAAGGCTCCTGATACATTTTACAATGGATTATATTAAGATGCAGTGGACTATTCAATACAACAGGGTTAATATTCCCTCAAACTAGTGTACCATAAAAGAAAATAACGAAGAAATTATATATGTGTAATCATTAGACTACACTGAAAAATTAACTAAAATATTATATTTTGAAATAAATGTATTGGAATATAATGAAACATGGTAATGAAATAACACAATAATTGGCCACCCATTAGTCCAATATATATATATATATATCATTCAATGATCTACATACAACAATGAGTTTTTCCACTTATATGGACCCAAAAAATCTATTTTATTTATCTTTATAGTGTGGCTCGACTAGAGAGACTCCACGTGTTTATGGAAAACATGGACATTGTTCAATCAATTTTGAAACCTATTATACATCCAAAAAATTGTAATATTAATTGTATTCTCCCAATGGTTTCCATATATGGGTTCAAAACAAACATAGTAGTCATCCATTAAAGGCAATCCTATAAAATACTATCATTATAAGAGTATGAATTTGTGAAATACCAAAAATAGTCAAAAAATAATAATAGATAATATGAAATATATGATCTTGAGAATATTCCAAATAAATAAGGAATAAATCCAACCCCATGAAAGAATTAGACGTATGACTAAAAGCAACCTTCTCTTAGGCCCATTCCAATGGATTTATGACACATTTCTCACCTTGTTACATGAAATATGGTGCATCCACCAAATTTACCCAGGGTCACCAAGACATATAATGAACATCATACAAAATTTATTTACAGTAGGATCTCATACAAGATCTATATAAACAAAATATATCTCTTCTAGTCTCAAATTCTCCAAAAAACATGATCTGAACTGGTGAAGGGTATCTATAATGGAACATAGAGAACCATTCTTCTCTGGATACTTTTGAATGATTATTCGGGACAAATATATCATCATAAAAGTATACACTTCCACAGGGTTCCCAAAATCCATGATATGGAAAATGTATAACTATTGGTGTTGGTTCCTAACCATATGACTATGACTTCCTAGCATCCGAAATAATCTAACATATAATAATCTTCTAACACTTAATTAATGTGGTGAAATATTATTGATTTCTCATTAGATCCCCATTCCAATTAATCAGATCATCAAAAATATAAAAAATAGTTAGAACCAATTTAATTCCAATTAATAGTTCCTCGAAATCCCAATAAATTCATTCCAAATCTTAATCCATATATTAAATTACATCATACATCCTATACCATGGGAATTGAAAACTTGATTCAATACAAATGATGAACTTATCATCTGACCAGCTAAAAAATCAGCACATGTCAACTCTCATCCAATATATAATGGGGATTCATAAATCCCTCAGATAACCTCATCGATAAAACACCTATCATAATCTCTAATAGACCCTCACAATTGTCTTAACAAAATAAGATCCTCCCATAATCCCATATGGAATAATATAAAAGATATTATTTACTAGAGGCCCACTGGGGTACCAAATCATTTGAAAAAAATATACCCCTGTATAACATTGCTCCCAATGGAGAATCCATAAATCGCTATAATAGAACTGAACTGATCGATGATCTCTGAACTTCACATAAAATCATTCTTAACAATCCTCATGACCGCAAAAAAATATGACACCATATGAATGCAAACTCTCCAAAATCAAAGGCCCCCATATAATTGTGTATTTTTAAATTCCCTTTATTGATACCGTAGTCCCATAATAGAACCTGAATAAACAATGTTCCCACAAGGGCATCTAATGGTCAGTCAATGCTACAAGGTAATCCTCAACACCCCTAAACGGAACCAACAAATCTCTAATTTTATAGTGAAACATCATAATCATCAAATAAAAAATATATTAATTTCATGATATAGATTATTCATGTCATTATGAGTTACCCTACCCAATGACTATAATGTTTACTATCATATTGATTAATTACATAATATATTTTTAATAATTCCAAATAAATTTTATCATAATAATTCCCCTCTAGAACTTTTATATACATATAATATTATATATTATAAATAATATCATGTTTAATAGATACATATGTAATTATTGACCATAGACACTCTATAAGGGTAAAATATATAACAATATGATGTAGATCTTATCTAAGACATAAATATCACAATAAAAGATCTAATGTTCTTAAATGGAAATAATACAAAAATGATAATGTAAAATGAGATAATAAAGGAATATAAATGAATCCAACAAGATATAACCCATCTCAAAAAATTTCTCAATAATTAAATAACATGTTATAATGATATAAATGTGTTTAAAACATTAAAAAATAAGCTATTATCATGAACATGGAAATTTATGGAAATTAAATTCATTATGAAAGTCTTCCCTAATATGATACACAACATGGGATGGTGGAACAAGAAATAAAATAAGAAAAGATATCATTGAATACACATTCCACCAACACCCATATGAATACAAATCATTTTGTCCACCCATAAAAATGATAAAAATACATTTCTTCCCATGATTTTATGAACAGACTCATTTTTTCATGCCTCAATATAAAATGATATATAACCATAATACAATGTATTAGTGTTCTATATAATACCCCAACAATTTTTATCCACACATATCTATATATATCACCATCCATCATCATCATATTCTAGATTACCCATGGAAATAATAATAGTTTTCAAAAACATCTATATAAAAATTGTTTACATACTACATAAGTTCCCAGGTTAATAAAATAGGTTCAGAAAATATCTATTTCAAACAAAATAACATCATCAATTAATTATTTTAGTACCATAATCATTATCCCTATAATAGTCTCATATTAAAATAATATTAATAGTGAATCATGAAAGATAACACCAATGGTGGTAGGTCATTTGAAAATGATGATAACCAAATTTCGAAAGGAATCTTCATAAATTTTTTTTATTCATCATTGTAAAAGACATGGTGATGAGTTCCTTTTACATAAATGACCATTTATAAAAAAATGTAATCATTTCATTACAATGGATTTGGATAAAAAATTATTTTTACCAAAATGTAAAAAATTGATCATCCTATGTGACAGATTTTCTTTTAAGATGATGTTAGATAAAAAATTGTTGGACTTGATGAATGGATATTAAGTAACAAGTTACCGAATCATTACATATGATTTCTGTAGATAACATTTAAAATATTATACCATAGTGATTTTTATCTTAATTAACTATATCATTTACTTATCTATATACATTTACATTTATATAATAGTTTATTAATAATTCTCTCCATGTATTATGTTGTTTTAATCGCTTTTCATCATCATGTGTTTATAGTCTTAATTTTTTAATACTAGTGATTTGATAATAGTGTGGATATAATATTCACTCTAATGTATCATAAATTAATCAAACTTAATGGTATTTGAAATTATGTTTAAATGGGATATATATTGTTATAATTCATTTTGATTGTTTTTTTCTTGCATTTCATGAAAATGAAAACCTTGGCAAACTAATTATGATCAATTTTCTATTGTTGATGATTTTTCTATATATATGTATTTAAAATTTATTTCAACTAAAAATAACAATATTAATGATCTTTGATATATATATATATATATTATAAACATCAATTAGACATAGAAATAATTGATTTTGGATGTGATGGAAAATGAAAGATGTTTATTCATGGTGGTGATAGTCAACACGAGGCACACTGCACATTTTTATTTTTATTAATGGATGTGGGGGGGGGGGGGTTGGATATATATTATACAATTATTATATAATTTTTTCCTATTGATTCTAAATTTAAATTTATTTTTTATTAAATATAACAAAATGATAAAATGAAGTATTAAAATAGAAAATTTAAAATTAAATAAAGAATAAATGTTTTGAAAATTATAAAATATATACTAAAATATCTAATATCGGTTATTAAATAAAATAATAATAAATTCATTAATAAAATATATTCATTATATAGGAGATTATTCTAATAAATTTACTATTCATATCTATATAATAATAGTAAAATAATAGTTATATTATTTTTTTAAATGTAATTTCCCAATATTCACAATAAATGGAACATTAAAAAAAATAAAAACATTAAACATAAAATTATATGGAAAATATGATTGAAAATAATGATTATTTTTTAAAATTGTAATCTAAAATTTTATTACTTTATATTTAAGATAAAATCCCAAAAAAATTATAATATGTTTTATGATAAGTAATATTATTTTCCAATGTTTAATATTATTTTATAATTTGATCTGATCCAAAATATATCAAACATGAAAAGTATATTAATTTTTATAAAACTAAATCTATTAATTAGAAGAGTATTTATTATTTTCATTGATTTACTAATAGGTATGATATATACAGTGCATTTAATTATGTTCTATCAGTATATCATTGTTATTGTAAAATTTTCTACCTTATAATTTTAATCAAATCTGTGAAATTATATATATTTATTTTTGTTATTCTCTCCATGTGCAGCAAGCCATTGATCCTATTATTTATTGATGCTGTAAAATAATATTTTTTTGCAATATTCCACATCAAAAATAATAAATTTTTGTTGTTAAAATTGTTTAAACAATGCTTTTATATTTTATGAAAACTAAAATTTTTAATGAAAAATGTTTTCGACTTATAAGAAACAGACCAAGTTTATCATAAGGTTGTTGTTTTGGGACACATGTTTCTAGACCCAAATATTCATGTTGATCATCACTATAAATAAGAGAAGTCTAAAATAAGATTCTATTGATCAAACAAATTTCCATATTCAAGTCTACCATCATCACAATGAAAACATTGTATTAAAAATAATCGAAGGAAGAATTTGTTTTTATAACAATTATTCTGTTTTCTATTTTGAGATAATGAAATAAGTCTTATGTTAGAAATAAATAAGTTACTGAGTGTTGAAAACATTTTACTTTTGAAGATTGTTTAATAAATTTTTTAATGTAAGTTGTTAAAATGTTATCTCACTCTCTAAATAACACAATATGATGATTTTTTGATTAATATGTTCTCCCAAATCATGAAAACACTTATGATAACATCTTTTGAAGAATTCTTGGAGTGGTCTGAATTATATAATATTTGAAAAATAGGATTTCCATCATAATGGGAATTACATCATAATGAGATAAAAAAGGAGAACTTGTTTCTAGTCTTGAGGTAGAAATGAATTATACTAGGAGTTTCATACTGGGATTCTCATATTGTGTTTTTCATTCTGGAAAAATCATAAAGTGATCTTCATACTCATTTTTCATACTAAAATTTTCATATAAGAAAAATAGTACTGATATTTTCGTTGTCATATTTTCTTATTATATTATAATACTATTTTTTTATTCAATAAACTGTAAGGATATTTTCGTAATCATATTTTTTACTCTAAAAATCATACTAAATATTTTCATAAACAGTTTTTTAAAATGAGATTTTCATACTATAATTTTTGTACTAATATAATCATACTAATTTTTTCAAACTCAAATTCTCATTCTCAATTTTTTTTACTCATACTTATAGACTCATATTTTCATTCATTGATTTCTTTACTAAGGAAATTATACAGGAGTATTCACAATGAAGAGTTTATACTGAGAAAGAAATGGAAGTCAGTTTCACTAGGAATGAAACCAAAATCAGATACAAAAAAAATGATAAAGAATTCATATTGAACTGAGTAGGAATAACAAAATAAAGAAAACATCAGTAGTTTTATATATAATTTATGTTGTCAATCAAGAATTTAAATTTTCATAAATCTCAAATAAATATAAGGATGTTTAATGAAGTCAAAGATGATGTTTTAAATGAATTATATTTTTAGAGATTTTGAGATTGTAGGAGTCGGTGATTTTTTCCATGTATCTCACTATTAATTTACGAGTAACCAAAAAATAATTCCTTAGATCATTTTTTTATTCAAAAAAATAATAATACGTGAAAATGGAGGAGTACATGAGAATTTTAAATGAATGTTTCGAACTAATTTAAGAAGAATTGTATTTAGAATTCTATATGAGTTTGAGTTTTTTATATTGAGTATGATGTCATCATATATAAACAAATTTTATCAAATATTATCATATTTATAAAATTGGATCAAGAATTATTATATTAGAAAAATTAGATATTGCTTCATTATATTGGGGAATACAAATCCATCATCATAGTAATCTCATAGAAAAATCAAGAATTATTTTATGGGAGAATCGGTTCCAGCATTATTAGATTGAGGGAATCAAATATAGCCTTATCATATTAGGAAATTTGGATGTATCAAAATAGGACATAGGATTCAGACTACTAAATTTTTCATTTGATTAATGAACTATAAATATTCATTGTTTTCTTCAATTTATTAGTGTAAAAAATTGTAAACTAATTGGAGTTAGTATAATCTTTCATATACGAAGGGTGAATTTATCTAATGGGAGTTGGCTTAAGTTGTATGCACTTCTTCATAATAGTAAATTTCTATAGACTCACACGAGTGGATATGGAAAGTTTGTTATTTCTCACATTTTGGTCAAACATTATAATTCTTGTTTGTATAACTTGATGTCCTATTGTTTAATGCATGAAAACATAAAAAATTTGACATGGAAATAAATATTCACGGGTTTCTTATATAATGTATCTAATTGTATTTAAATTTATAAAAATGGAAGAACTGATTCAACAATATTTTTCCATTACATTAAATTTTCTATAATAAAATTTGTATCAGATTGAGGTTCACTTTTTTGAACCCTTATCATGTATAATATCAATTCTTTCAGTACTAGAGTAATTTAAATGTATGACTGTGAAAATATAATATGGATAAAAAATATGCTGATTTTTTATCTTGTATCTCTAGGACTAGAATATTTTTATGCTACAACTATTTGGTTTCCAATTATTAAGAAATATTCCCCATTAATAGTTGTTGATAAGATAAATATACAATTTTAGGTAATTGATATAAGTGTTATTCTCATTTCCTTATTTATGAATTTTTATAAAAATATTATGGGTCTCAAAACATCAAAAAAGTATATGAGAAAAGCTTTAAAGTGATTTTGAAGTGAATAAAAAAAATAAGGAAGAAAAGATAAACATATGGTATAGTATGTATGAGTATATAAGAATGATATATAAAGAAAAAATTGATGAATACTTACCGATAGTAAATGAAATTGTTTGGAACATCAAATTATCAAGAGATATATTAGAAGATTCTACAGTTGTTGGCAAACATGTGATAATATTTCTAAGGTGGGTTGATTATAATAATTTTTCTTTTGAAGATAAGGATGATTTATCTCATGGTTAATTTAATAATGATATTATTTTATTTTAAATAAGGGAATCAATAATGTTTAAAAAGAATATTAAAGATGAGATATATTTTTAATATATTAGAATGTGTAAAATTAATTATTTAGAAGATGTTACCAATAAGACTCATTGTATAAAGAGGATGATGAGTTGAATGAAAAAATAATGTCTCTTAAATCCATGAACTATCGAAGAGAAATATTAATGTATCAAGGTAAGCTTATAATCAAACATTTTGAGTGTGGATGAATTAGAAAATTTTATATAAAATACAACAAGAAAAAAATTTGATAATATAGAGATGACTTTGATAGAAATCCTTGATAGAAGAATTGAAAAATAAATGATAAACAAGAAAATTATTTCAATAGATACAAGAAGAAGTATTCTGAAATCAATAAGAAATTATGTATGAAAGTTGAATCAAACTCAGGAAACATATATTCTTTTAAATATGAATGTGTTGAACAATTCATAACCATTATTTCAATATTTGAGAAAACAATATATTCCCCAGTCTATGAAGAACGTAGTGAGGAATCCAATTGACTGTATCATCTCATAATAGAACATGTTGCATGTCTTTAGAAAAAGAAAAAATAGAGAATGAATTTTGTGTAATGAATAAATATTTTGACAATTTTACTAATGAAAGAAAATATGAATTTGGATACTAAGGATGAAGAGGATAACACATTTTATATAAAATATCAGGACTTTAAAAATTAATTGAGACATAGGAATGAAAAAATAAATAATTCAATAGATCTAAAATCCCATAATTCAAATGATTCTTAAAAATCACAATATGATAATTAGTTGAAATATTATCTTACCATAAATAATATTTCATCAAATTATTTTAACATTTCATGTTTTAGAAATTTTTTGGAAATGATTAGGTAGAGAATTTATTTCTGAGACTTGACAAATCTAAAAGTGTAGAATGCACACTCAAATGAATAGATGTCCACATCCTGAGTATGTTAGAGCTGAATGAATTTTGCAACCTTAACAAAGATTTAATATTAAAAGATCTTATTTAAAAAGAATATATTTTTTTAGGGTTATTTATGGTGTTTTGGAATATATAGACATGGGAATTATATGTGATGGAACAACATTTCATTATGTGGAAATGGTTTTGAGTAAACTAGATGAAATTGAGAAAGACAAATTTGAAACATTCGTAATGTAATGGATATTGAAAAATTGAATTCTCAAGATGTTATAATCATACCAATAAGAAATCAATTTTAAATGTCTGGAAGATGTAAGTTGAATATTTTATCATGTAGACCATCAAGAAGAATGATATTTAACACTCCATCTAGAACAAGTTTCTTATGATATAAAATAAAATAATGAATAAAATTAGAAATTTGAAGAAAGATAATTTTTTTAAGGGAAAAAATTTAAAGAATAAACCATGAATAAATCAAGGATACTTGATAGTGGGTTCTCTTCACAAATAATAGGATATATAAAAATCAAATAACTTTAGAAATATGTGATGGATGATAACTTAACATTAGTAATGATTTTTCCTTAAAATTCATATTAATTAGAAAGGGTTGGATTGGAGCAAAAAAGTTCAAATAATAATATGTTTTATTTCATGATAAGTTAAAACGTAACATAAAATGTTATTGTAATATTTTTTATAGTGGTAAATAATTTGTTTTTAGAAAATATTTTTGAATCATAAAATGTTTAAAAGATGGAAAATTCATTACAATAGGAGAAATAACCCATTTGAATCTCTCTAAAATAAGAGAATTAAATAACACATACAATGTGGGTGCAGAAGATGATAATAAATTGTGCAACTAATGACATTTATATTTTAAATAGATAAACATGAATAAACATTATAAAGTAGTTTATACTTGTAATTATTCATAATTTATAATAATGGATGAAGATGATGGTATTACTTTCTAGGAATGAGATATTTCAAACAAAAGTAATATTATAATAGACATTCAAGCTACTAGATCACTTTAGATTATTTAATATAATTTATGTGGGATGATTATACGTCAATAAATAAAAATACATTTATATTTTATCACTTATATTGATGATTTCACTCAGATGAAAAACAACATGTTAATTAAGAAAAAGATAGAGGTAATACAAATGATCAAATTATTTTAAAATTATGTTGATAATGGAATGGGGGATTCATATCGAATATGAAAAAAAAAATTGTAATGAATTCAGAAACAATACCTTTGAAGCATATATACGAAATCATTGGTGGAAAGGAGAATAATTATGACCGGAGAATATAAAATTTCAATGTTCTATTTGTGAGAAGTGGTCTGTATAGATGTAAAAGTTTAGAATTGATTCTACTTAATATAGGAAAACAACATGAAACCTTATGAAGTGTGGTATAAAAACATTAATTTAAATACCTTAAAAACCATGGATGTCTATGTATTCTTAAAATAAATAATCTATATTAGGTAATGTTTCAAGATAATGATGAGGATAGAAATTTTATGGGTTGTCCAACAAAAAGATAAAGTTGCAATGGATTTAACAATATTTACAAAAGATAGTGGGCTCATATGATGTGAACAAAATTGAAAATCAAATATCCTTCATAAAAGTTATTGATAATGTTGAGGAGGATAATTTTTATAATTCCATTAAGAGTAAAATAATTCAAAATGTTTTTATCATTATTCAAAAGAATCCAGAGATGAAAAAACTACAACTTGGAAAGAAAAATGAAAATTTCCTACCTTACTAAATAATGTTGAATCCTAACACATTATTGGGAATCAAAAGCTCTAGTTGAGACCATATATATGATATTTGAAAATAGGTCATTAGTTAATTAAAAAGATGTACATGAATCATTTTTAGAGGCAATTCAATATAAAAAACTGGTGTATATTTTTAATGATTTGATGGATCAAAATTAAAAGAATGAAACATGAGAACTTTCTCTCAGGCCATAAAATAAAAATTATATCAGAACAATGAGGGTTTAAAGAAACAATTTTAATTAGCATGAAGAATATTCATGAAACCAAGACAGATGTCTTTGAAATGATATTCATATGTGTATGGATTAGATTTTGATTAAACATTTTTCCATGTTGAATGTCTAGAAACTATTTGAATGTTTCTGGTAGTGCCTAATAGTCAAAATTTCAATGGTTATTAGATGGATGTAATGTCAGATTTCTAAAATAATGAGATTGAGGAATATGTTAACATTAAACAATAATGTGGTTTTATAATATAAGGGGATAAAAAAAGTTTTTTAAATTGAAGAATCAATTGTATGAACTAAAATAAGCACAAAATGCAGGATATAATAATCATGAAAATCATTTGATAATGTTGAGTTTTTAATGGAATAGTTAATAGATACATGTATTAGAATAATGATGACTCCAAAAACTAATTTTAATAGTTTATGTTGATGATATAATATTTTATGGTGATAGTGAATATGTTTTTAGAATATTTGCTGATGAAATGAATAAAAAGTTTGAAATGTAAATGATGAGAGACTTAACAATATTTCATGGAATACAAGTTCAATAAAAATAATAAACATTTTCTTATTGTATGATTATTATTACATGGAATTTTTAAGAATTTCTGAGTGGAAGAATCCAAAGAAGTGTCGACTCTTATTTCAGTGGAAATTTTTTTTTTCAAAAAAATAATTTCAGAACAAATATGAATCACAATGAATTTAAAAAGATGACAACATGTCATCTATAACTTATATCATCTAGAACATTTATTTTCGATGACGTGACTATGTGTGGAAGGAATAAACATAACCTAAAATAATCACATATATTAGTAGTGTTGTTTATTCATAGATATGTCAACATAACAACTTCACATTGGATAATGTACATAAAAAATATTGAGAATAAGCTTCATAGTAATATAGACGCCCATTGTGATAGAGATTGTAATGATAAAAAAGCAACCTCAGGGGGACCATTTTTCTTGGGTGAATGTTGTGTGAGCTGGAATAGTCAGAATAAATGTTCAATAAATTTGACACCCCAGAATAGATATATTTTGCAGCTACTAAATATTGTACTCAAATTTTATGGATGAATGTTTTTCTAGAAGATTTCAAAGTAAACATTTGTAAACCATTGATGATACTTTGTCATACTCATAGTGTAATTTATCTTCCTAAGAATAATTTGCATCATTCACATTCAAAACACATTGATATCAAATTTAATTTAATAAATGAAAATTTTTTCTGCTAGTTTTGTTTTGGTGGAAAACATTTACATATAGTATCTAATTGTTGATATTTTTATAAAAAAAATTACAAAAGAAAGGTTTCTAGAATTGAGAATGAAATTTCATGTTCATCTTCCTCAAATGTATTTCTAAAGAACATAATTATGAACAACAAACATTTTTTTATTATGTTAAAAATGGGGAGAGAAGGAAACATCATTTAAATTGTAATAAGTTTTTACATATCTTCTAAAATGAATTCAATGATGTGGTTATCGTATAATAGGATAGATAAAAGGAAAAATGTGTGGAAAAGATAAATGTAAGGGGTTGTTTATCTTGACAAGGCTACAAATTTTCATTACACTGAGTGATAGAGATCATTCAAAAACATTAAATTATCTAGTATTGTATTATCAAGACACTATTTTTTGAGAAAGGCTATCTTTTGAAAATATTAAAAAAACATGATTAGTTTAAAAAAGTTAGGTATTGAAAAAAATTAGAGTTAGAAAATTTATTGAAATGTGTTATAAGCATATCAAATACAGGATACAGAAGAAAAAAAACAATTAAATAATTTTAATTTTGTTTTTTATTTGATGAAAACTAACCTTTTGGGGATAAATGTTTTTGTTATTTGAGAATCTTACACAATTCATTTTTATGACGTTGTTTTATGGACACAAGTTCTTAAACAAATTTTTTTATATTATTTTTCACCATACACAAGAGAATTATGGATGGTATAGCTATTGATCATAAATATTATCATAGTATTGTTTATCATCATGAAATTGAAAAACATAGAATTATTATGAAAAAATAGGATGAATTTGTTGTTTGTTGAATGATTTTTTACATTTCTAGTGAAATAAATAAGATTATAGGTCACAATTGAAGAATTTGTTGATTGTGAATGTTTTTTTTGTGGTTGAATAGTTTGGAATGAATATCATGTAGTCAGTAGTTAGAATGTACTCATACTATCTAAATAAAACTAGATAATGATTTTATGATCAAGATGATATCTCAAATCATAAATACTATAATGATAATATTTTTTTACCAAATGGTGGAGTGGCCTAATGAATTTTATAGATTCAAAATGGTATTTAAATCATTATAGGAATTTCATTATAATGAGTTGAAAAAGGAAAATATGTTACTATTAATGTAGAGGAAATAAAAAGTACTAGGAGTGTTGCATTGGGATTCTCATAATGATATTTTTATATTTGTATAATTCTAATGATATTTTCATATATATATAGTTTCGTACTAAAAATTTTCATATTTGGAAATTCATTCTGATATTAGTGTACTCATATTTTTTAATTGATATATTTACATAGGGATGTTCTTATAGGGAAAGTCATACTAATATTTTTATAACTAGTTTTTCATACTGTTTTTTTTATACTAATCAAACTTTAATGATATTTTTGTACTCAGTTTTTCAGACTATAAATTTCATACTTCAATTTATATTCATAGAAAATATTTCTGAGATTATATTACTTATATTTTCATACTAGGAAAATCATATATAGAAATCTTTACTCATATTTTCATACTCAAATTTCCATAATTGGAATTTTTTTATTTAATAAATCATACTGGATTAATTATAATGAAGATTTCATACTCAGAAAGAAATCGATTTCCGATTCACTATGAATAAAAAAAATCATATTTTCTGGGAAATAAATAGAAATTGTAATAACTTGATTATCAACATATTAAAAAGAAAACTCAAGATGATTTATGAATAATTAAGGAGGCCAAACGAGAATTTAAAATTTTCAGAAATATATGAGATATCTATGGAGTTTTTATAATTTCAATGTTGATGTTTCAAATGCAAGATATTTTCTATGAATTTTAAATTTATGGAGAAAGAAATGTTTTCATGTTTCCCACTAGTGATTTCTCGGCCTCCTATAAATACTTCCCCCGATGATTTGTTCATTCTCAATCTTTGAAAGACATGACAATGTAAGATAATCATAGATTTTTTTGTAAAAGATAATATCTAATTAAATAAGAATTTTAATGAAAATTCATAATGAAAGTGGGTTTTGGAGTTTGATATTGAGTTCATCTTACTAAGAAAAATGGATCCATCATTATCGTGTTCTGAAATTCAGATCCTGCATTATCATATCGAGAAAATCAGAACCAACAACAATGTGTTAATAAAATTGGATTCGTCATCATCGTATTTAGAAAATCAGATCAATAAACATTGATTTTTTGGAATCAGCTCTAGAATTATTGTATTGATAGATTCAAAACAATCTTTATCATATTATGAAAATATTATCTGGCCTATATAGACTAAGGATTTAGACTGATAAAAGTGTGGATCTGATTCAACAATGTCTTTATTCATTTTTTTCCTCAATTAGTTTTTTATAAAAACATTTTAAAATAAATGGATTCATTATTATCATTTCTATTAGATGATAGAAGGTGTGTAAGAGGAGTTGGAATTGGTTTTAATCAATTCATCAAAATAGTGTATTCTCAGAGACCCAAAAGTGTGGAAATAGATAGGATTTTGGTTCTCATATTTAAGACAAACCTTGTAAATCGCATGTGTTAGTTTCCTTCCAACCATTTCCAGGAATGAGTATCTACTAATATTTGATATGGAAATAGATCATAACAAGTTATAGTGTATGTTATTTTAAAGGATTTAATGTTAATGAAAAGTGAACCACTGATTCATACCCCTTTCATCAGTTGTTATTTGATCATTGTAACTTTTAAAAATATTTTCACTCTCCAAATTTTATTAAAATATAGAAAACACATGATGGTAAATTTCTATCTTAACATCCTCAAGTTCCAATATAGCATCATCAGTCATATAACATGGAAAAATAATTTTTAGTACAATGGTTTTATTATTTATGAAAACACTACCTCTTTGATCTGTGTTTTATAGAGTGTTTTTTCTTATGAAAAATCATGTTCTTGTGGTATACCTTATGAAATCAATACACCTGATTGATATGGATTATAAATAATAAAAGAAAAAACATTGAACATATCATAAACTTAATTGATGTATTCATGGAGAGGTAACATATTTCTTATGAATCCAACATGCTAATGATTTTGATGGGACTCATGTATCTAGGTATTAGATTCCAATTCTTCCCAAATATCAAAACACTCTCATATAGTTATATTTGATGGGAAATATTTCCACCAAATGTTTTCCCTAGACCTCGTTAAAGATTATTATTATAAACCATTAATAAATTTTGAGTCACTTTTATGATCCACCGAATTGTTTTTACATTCTACATTGTTTCATAGACATGTTTGGGACATATTAGCTTCTTCTCTCAAACATCATCGCTGCTAATTTGAGCCTTTTATATATTCAAATATAGAGCATTATATTGCACAATATTAATTATAGAATATAAACTATTGATATATATTAACTATACATGGTGAATGTGTTGAACCCAAAAACCATGGGATTATATCACAAATGAATTAAATATATTCTCATGAATTTGTAGTTTCCACTCAAAATGACCATCAATTTGAGTATGATTTATAGTTCCACTACCCGACTATTTTGAAAAAAATTCCAACGGAATTTCCCAAATCCTTGATTTAATTCTAGGTTCCCAATCAGATATAATGGATAGTGGTACTCTATTCACCCTACCAACTTCCCTTATATATATCATGGAATGTTAAAAAATTGATAAATCTTTAATGATTATAATAAAAAATAATTTGTTAGTATGTTTATCAACTCTAACCAAAATATGAATTTGTGTTTTAAAAGGTTTACGAAGTAATCTGAAAATTTAAATGGAGATGTTTTATCATTTTAATACAATTATAGGTATTTTTCTCAACATACCCTTTTAATGTTTATATTTGGATTTAATATGATGGAGTAAAAATAATAGAGATATGTATTCTATAATCTCTATATTTATATTATCTCATTAGATATTTTGAATTTGATATATATATACCCTCACACATCCGATATATATAGGGAATGATGTGATATTTATATCATCCAAATATTTTGACTAATGTTATATCATGTATGGTACTAAAATATGTGTTCCAAACATTATGACAGAATAATTTTCAATAATCGACAACATAAATTTCACAGACTTATTGGTTTCATTACATCATATTTCAAGGATTCATTGACTATTACATGAATGTATGGTTTATAATTCCAATGGGGAATTCCTAACATATTTATACTCATTATAAAATTATATCTTATCCTCTAAAAATCAATTATTACATGGCATGTTTTTATTATTATCGTTGATTGAATAGATTAGTCACTGCTTCTTAGTGAATCAACCACTTTATTTTCCTCCACTATTAAGTAATGTATTGATAAATATTAATCTTTTAAAAGCCATGACCACCCCATTTGAAATATATCCAAATCTGCAGACATGAATATAAATTTCAATCTCTTCTAATCAATTTATTAATCAATCATTTCTATGTAGATGTAATATCACAAAATTTTCAATTAAAGGGTCCCTGATTCGAGAACTATATCATGTGTATGATAATCTCACCCATTTATATTTATTTATCCTGATGAACAAGTAATATCTATAACATTATGCATGGTTACACCAACAAAACTCTTTTTTAATTCATCAAGGTTTGTTAGAAACCCCTCCATATATTTAGAAAGTATAAATATAAGAGTAGTGACCAACTTATTCATCTATTCTCTAAATGATTCATCAAATAGTTCCTTCCAAAAAATCACAAATTTTTGTTTCATCGGTTAATGAACATGATAATTGTGAGTTATTTCCCACCAAAAATCCTAATATCCTATTATCCTATGAAAAATATAGATCTCGGTTTCAATGGACTTCCATGTAAATTTTTTAATACCTTATAACATCGATGGATCTAGTAAAAGAACGATCAATGTGACAAAATTTATCATAAATGATACCTTATTCTGATTTTTTGGATAAATTTGGCATATAATTTATCCACAATAATGTTCAATTAAAATGATTTCAAATTTTAAACATTCTATTCCATTCTCTTTGAATATATATTAATATAACCAACAATGATAATAATATTGATCACGGTACTCTCTGAAAACTCCATTCATTAAGACCATGAAGATTAAAGTAGAATACATATTTCTATTGTGAATCACAATGAATTTTCATTGCCTACACCTCTTAGAGATTAGTATCTTGGAAATAAATTTCCTCCATACCAGTAACTACCATTATCTATATCAAAGTCCAATATTTGTGAAATTATGAGATCCTATGAGTTTTTCAAATAGATAATTGAAATTGGGTAGTGGAAAGTTTTTATTTACCATGATTTTATTATGATCATGATAATAAATGTAAAAATGAATCGATCGATCATTATTTTTATAAAGGCAGACTGATGAACCTATAGTTGACAATAATGGTGTATAAACCCTTGTATAAATTCCTTGATGTATCTTCTTTATCTCTTGTAATTAAGTATGTTCAGTCCTATATGGACTCGTTGGTAAATTATTTGTTAAATGAATGATTTAAATTGAATAATATAATACATTATATAAGGGAAATCTATGTAGTTAATTCGAAAAGACATCTATATATTGTCTTATAATATACATATAATAATTGTTTAAATACTATCTACTGATTTTTTTAAATGAACCACATTGATTGGTATCATAATATATAATTATAAAATTCATCCATTGGGATTTGAGAATAATCTAGGTGTCCCTATATGATTATAGGATGATTTAATATATAAAATTATATTTCCTTATCATGAATGACGATATTTTAATTCTACAGGGAATAAAAATCAATATAAAAAATTATTTCCCATTCAACCATGGGAAGAATAATTAGATTTGTAGATATTCCAATTGTTACATTCTTTCTTTCATTTCATGTTATTTTAATAGTTATTTTTTTCTAGATTTTCCGTTTCAGTTTGCATTAAATTTTCAAAGACAAGGGATAAATTTTTTCTCAGTAGTATGTGGTACATGGTTCCTTCATGGTAAGGGGAAACTATGTGCCTTTTCCAATAAATCATTTTACAATGTGTAATATTTTTAGACGTAGATGAATCTCATGGTTAGTGACTAGTTTTCCCAACTGTGTGACTAACCATGTGATATGTCCCTTGGGGGGGTAGAAGCGAACACACATTTTTCTAAACCATGTGGGAAAACCATGAGAACCTTCAAGTTCATTAAAAATGTATTTTTACTCATTTAACCTCTTATTATTTAACTGAAATCACCCTTTTTTCCTACTCTGGAAATCCAGCCCTATATTCCACTCCTGCTCCCATTTTCTGACATTAAAATAAATATTTGGGTGACTTTGGTGGGATTTATCCATGATTCATCATGTAATGTCCATTATTCCTTTGTTCCTCCTCATTTATATGGTTCGGTCAACATTTTAATTATGTTTTTTTTCTCCAATGGGTTTTTTGAGCTATTTATTGTTGATTCATCTTTAATAGGGTTATATCATAATGAAGTTGGTTCAATATTTCCTTTATAGGGTTCTCATGAGGTGCAGTTTTGGTATAGCATTGTTTTAAAAATGTTTATACATTTTTGGTTAGAGGATACATGCTTAACCATTATTTGATGGTTTTAATATTCTCTCTTTAAGATATTAGGTATGTTATAAGACTTATGTGTTTTCTATGAAAGGTGTTTATTAGGGTTTTTGACATGCGCAGGGCTTTAAATATATTTTTCAAAATAAAAAAGTTTGTATATTAATTTTTTAAAAGTGTTATAAATTGTAAATGTCTTTTTTCAATTGTTAGTCAGTTATATAAAAATATACATGTGGTTAGAATACTATTTTCACGAAGACTCATTGTGAGTATTAAATCGAAAGGGGTTTTGGCCAATGATAAATGGTGAAATATAGATCATGTGAATTGAAAATTTATCGAGGAGGTAATGCTAGGTATCTAGGTGGGTTAACTACGACTAGTATTCTAGAAAATGCAAAGGTTTCTTCGCCCATATTCACCTAGAGGGATTGATGATTACAACAGTAACTAAATATTGATAATTATTAAAGAAAACATGAATTTTTGATGATTCTCCCCTATCATGGATCGTGAATGGGAATAAAATTGGTTAGGTGACTATAGCACGTTTCACAGGATACAAGGAACTAAGTGTCCCACTAGATCTAGATTCTATAATAATATCTATGAAGTGGTGCTCTCTTGTGATGTGGTTCCATCTATCAAAATACGACAGACATTGAGTATAATTCCATTTTAATGAAATATTATTTTATAGAATGGATTTTGTTAAAAGGTTATTTATTTTAAAATAGATTATCTTCTAATTATTCTTAAAAATATTTCAAATGTTTTTAGTGGAAATGTGTGTGTAAATTGGTTTTATGATGTTAAGGCCTATAATATATTTTATTCAACAGAATTCTTATAACACCTCATGATTTTATAGAATGTATAAACTCAAATAATATAAATTTATTACAGGTCATACATTTCATTAAAAAATGCTTCATTATTATAAATTATAAATAATTACCTAGAACCAAACATTATAATTGATGAATTAATGATGTAAGATGTGTCACTAGATGTTAAAGAACATATACTAATTATAATAGTAACATGAACTTAGGAATAATAATATAAACCTTATAAATAGTAAATTGTAAAAATATATAGCAACCTTACGCAAGAAAGTGTAAGTAAAATTTAGGAGTCTTAAAAATTTATGTTGGATATAATTATATCTTTTTATTATTGAACTAGATTTTAAAATATTTATTATGTCACATGTAATGTTTCGGGGTAATTTTATATACATATTATTAATTAATAAATCAAAACTATAGAGTAAGGATAAGAAAAAACATCCAAAATAATTTATGCAATTATATATAAATGTGTATCTAATGAGTCAACCTCATTCAATTTATAAAAAGGATATATATAAAAATTTAGACTTCTGTATGTTCATTAATAACATAAATTTCCACTTCATGAGATTTATACAATTTTTTAATTTTCTTTATGGCTTATTAATATGAGAACCGTTCATTAAAACAAACGAAACGAATGCTCTTGAACACCACTTTTTTCGTTCAGGTTACACTTCCCCTTTCTTTTTATGCCAACCATTCCACAACCAAATATTAAAATAATTAATTTGGAATTAATTAAAATATATATTAATTATTTTATAGTACATTATGTTTTGTTTTACTATTAGAAAAAGATAAAAACATCTTTTTCCCAATCTCTCATCATTACCCTATTAATGGACTTTAAACCATATGCAGAGACATTTCTTGGTCGACACATAAAACCTACATACCTAAAGGGTGAAGTTTATAAAATATGTTTAATATATTAATATATAATTGTTTATATAATATTATTATGATATTATTTATATTAATGAAAAAATTTCGTTCAGATAAAATAGAAATGTTATGGTAAAAAATTAATTTCATAAGGAAAACATGATATTAAGAGAATCAATTTTAATTAATAGAAATTAAGAAATATAATCCAACAATAAAAAATTAAAATGAATTATATAAGTTCATTTAATTATGTTATAAATAATTCTTTAAAAAATTATGTGTTTATTGTTTATGAGATTAAAATGTCACAAAATTATGTTGGAATGAAGGTAAGGGATTGTTTCACAATTTAAAATTCCTTAAGAAATACTTGGTATTATACACTTAATAATTATTTATTGTTTTTTGTACTTCCCCTTTAGTATAAATTTTCATTTGAAAATATATTTCTTTTAAATATCCATTTTCTTTTATCATGGATTTGATTAGGGTCTTAGATATTTACAATTTTACAGACTGTGATTATTTTTAATATTTTTTTGCAGGAAATTTTTTTAATAATATGTATAATCTAGTCAATACAGATATTTAAAAGGAATAATTTCCATTAATTAAATATATTTTTGAAGAATTATTTGAAATTATATCGATAAAAATGGACCACTATATCCCCTCGATTCATCGACATGTCTCATAAGATAAAATAGTTGGTGACAAACCCTATATGATTGTTTCTAAATAGAATCATTCAGGTTTCTACCAACAGACATATAAATTAGTGATGATATAAAAGAGAATCTTCTAGATACATGAATTCCACTAATTAATCATTTCCAACATTCAAAAAATAATTATTACTTTTATTGATTTTTTCACAATGAAAAAATCAATAGATATATATTTTATTTCCAGTATATAGAGGTTATTTGATTTTTTAAATATATAACATTTAATAACGAGTATTACATATTGAAATAAAATCACTTATTATTACTTTATGTGACTATTACTAATAATTTCATATTACCATTATTATGTTTACTTACGCTTGTTATGAATAAGAAAAAATTGATTAATCTTTCATGGATGCAAATTGTATCATTTTTTTATTTATTATATTTTAATTTATATATTTTACAATATACAATGTGTATAAATTATGTAATATGGTCTTCCAAAACCTTTAATCTGATCATTCCATCAGCATTTTATTCATTATAATGTTTCCAATGTAATCAAATAATGTACCAACTCAAGTTTTCTGGTGTCGGGGTTTTACAATCCTAATGGGATTTGGATAAAACCCAAAGTACACCACATATTTTATATATACTTGGTTATATTTCACCCATGTAATGGAAATTTCAATCGTGATGGTGGATTATGTTTCTAGTGGTATTCCCTTGAAGGTGTTGTATTGGTGGCTTGAGGACGACTCTCCCCTGTTCCATAGAGTCTTTTGGGATAGTTTTTTGTTTTATTTTATCATTTCATCATTGGATTTTTTTTAAAGATGATTAACATTAAATTTGAATGTTGTTATTGTTTTTTTGGATTTGGATATTTATTATTGTGTTATTACTTTTGGTTTTTCGTTTATATTTATAAAAATGGGTGAAATCATTGCAAATGTGTGTTGTTGTTACAATGGAACTATCTTCTAGGACATGGGGATTGGGATGGTCCTTTGGTTCATGCCAAAAATTAGGTTGGGATTGAATCTAGATGTATCTATGGGTTTTTTTCTTTAAAAAATTTATCATATAAGCTAATAATATTATTTATCTTTTATGTTTAGGATGAGTTTTCATAAACTGGAGCAAGGATTGTTAGGTCTTGACATTCGGAATGATAGTTGGCTTCATATCCATCACACCTCGTCAAATGAATCATGTAACAATGGGATGTTGGGAAAAAAATTCTTGTCATCCAGGTGAGAAGTGTAGGCAGTATACTACATATGGACACTTGGTGTGGGTGGGGTGATTTTTTTGATGTGTTATTGTGATGGATTAGTTTATGATTGATTCCTGGAATATTTATATTTATTGTTCTTGATGAAAACTTTTATAATGGTTCTATTGATACATTTTCATGTTGTTATATATTTTGTAATAAAAATTTCCATCATAGTGTTCTTGTCCAGCCTCGAGAATTGGCTCAGAGAGATTTTCCCTTAACCAATTTATAAGAGATTAGTGGAACCAATTGTTCAAGATATTCAAGATTTGGGATAGGGATATTGTGATATTAATGCTCCTATTATAGAAATGTAAAACATTCATGGGAAGGAAAAATCATATGATTTTCTCCATAACAAGAATTTTTATTTTCTAGTAATTCAGATCCCCAGGTAGTGTAGAAATTGATTGGGAAGATCAAGAGGGTGTTTTAATTTGTTTAAACACCTAGGGTTAATCAAATGAAATTTTCTTCGTCATATTGGATGTTCCTAGTCATAGGTGGTGGGAATCTATGGTTCAAACTAGGAAAAATGAGTAGAAGAAGTTGAATAATTTCTATATATTTTTAATTTTGAATTATTTTCATGATATGTTGGCCTATTCCATGTTCTAGAAGTTCATGGATCTTACCTAGGGAGGTCAAATTGTAGAACATTATTGAAATATCTTCACGGAACTGGTATGATATGAACAATATATCACATTCAATGAATAAATGACTATTTATATTCTTGATTTGTGATGTTTCTGTTGATATATTTTTAGTTGTTTTTTTACAATAGAAAACTACACTTTTGTGGATGATTATATTTTTAGTTATGAGATCAATCAAAATAGAACATTTTATTTCCTAGAAAAGAATCAGCTATGGGTAGTTGCAATTCAAATGAAAAAAAGGGGAAGCATGATGAGTAAGAGATGATGGGTGCTAGCAGCTCAGGCTATCATTCCTAGATATTTTCTTATATTGATTTAGAAGATGTGTTTGTTGTTTTCCATTAGTGTGGGATGAATGGGAACCTATGAACTATGTGCACATCTCCTATAAGACCATATAATTGATGTGGTTCTATGGGACAAATGAAATTGTTTTGTAGGTGTGTGCATTCTTATTAGATTGGTGTGTGGTCTATTGATTTTAAGGGAATTTCATCCCACTATGAACCATCTAAGATAAAAGGTTCACAATTCATATGTCATGGTAGTAGGGTTGGATCAACTTATGGTTAGAGTCTGTTTACGGAATATAAAGAGACTAATGGTCATTCTTAAAATTATATGCAGGTAAATATATTAATTGTTTGACTAGACCCTATTGTGATTATATATGGAATCTACGATTATTCAATGTACTCTTTTTATTACATCATAATCAGATATAGTTTTGTATGATAATAGTGAATCTATTTCATTTGACTTTTTTTATCATGATTATGTGTTCAAATTTCTTAATGCTCTCATGCAGTATGTAATGGATTTGGTGACACCGCTTGGTATGGGGTGAGAGATTGTTTTTGGGTGTCCAACATGTGAAATCACTTTCTCAGGGGTTGTGTAATAATGAGATTTATGTGTTTCAAAAAATGAATGCATGATGTAATCCTAGGTATGGATTGGATGGTTCACATTCAGAACCACATTGATTGTTATAGGTATCAAGTTTGTTTTGTTGAACCAGATGTAATTACACATTTTTTTCATGTTGAATGAGATCCTCATTCATTTCATGATGTACCTCTACTTCACGAGTTAAGTACCGTCATTTTTTTGGTTATCATGTATACCATTGGAGGAAAATGGTGGTGTTCCGGTCGGGGTATTACCATCTATGATGGATTTGTTCTCAATGGTATTCCCATATGACTATTCAGTCATGACTCTTATGTTGTGTGTGGTGTACATTATAGACATGGAATCAAAAACAAAATCGATATCTCATCTATCATATCACATGGACCCCCATAGAGATGAGGTAATTAAAGGTATATCATGATGATTTGGAATCCAAATTCTTCATTTTCCCAATAATCTCATATTGGGATGTTCTTATGATGTTAAATAGAATTTTATATGTATTTATCTAGTTGGGCATCTGTTAAAAAAATCTGAATAAGGTAACAATCAAGAATATCTAACTTTTTCAATGAATTGATGAACTTCTTTATCATATTAATGGGGCATGGTTGTTTTCCAATATTGATCATCATTTTGGTTATCATCAAATCTGGGATAGATAGGAAAATGTTCTAAAAATGGCCTTTCATAGTAGGTATAATGATTTTGTGTATCTATTCATTCCATTCAAGTTATTGAATTCTTTAATGGTCACCAAGGCCCTTATGAATAGTTTGTTCCACCAATATCTCCATTAATTCAATTTTTTTCATTGATGAAATGTAGTTTTATTATAAATGTGATGAGGAGCATGAGACACATTTATGAACCATTTTTTCTAATCTTTAAGTGAATAATCTCTATGCCAAATTTTATTTGTGTTCCTTCTGGAATAAAGAGGTAATGTTTTTGTACCACATGATCTCAGAACATGTGGTTTTATTATATCCTAAAATGATTATTAAAATCATTTAATGGGAGCATCCGATGAATTTTATGGAGATCCAAAGCTTTTTGGTCATGGATTGTTATTACTAGAAATTATTTATTGATTTATCTTGGATGATATTATCCATTATTTCTATTAAACATAAAGGTTTAAAGTTAAAATGGATCCCAGAATTCCATTTGTCCTTTGAGGAATATAAGAAGTGGTCGAACAGTGACCATGTTTTGATTTTTATAGAATATGGAAAAGGTTATATGGTTTATTGTGATGCCTTAAATATCATTATATTGATTTTACTCAAATAAGATGAAAATTTTGTGGAATATGTTTTTCACCAACTCCATCCACATGAACTTTTTCCAATTCCATGACATAGAAGTATCAGTGACGATGAATTCCATAAATACATGGTGTCAATTTAATTTTTTATTGATTTTTTTTAGTTTATTTAGATAAAAAAATATGTTCTTGTATTTTATCCAAAAAGGATTTGATTGTTATAATATTTCATTAGGTGGAGTATCATAAGGGAATCAATTTATATATTGTTTATACCATATTAAATGTTATCATTGTGGGTGATTTTTTTCTAAAGAATGTGAAAATTCATGCATTGTAACAATCCTGTACCGATCGGATGATGATTGGGGTCCATGGCTGGTCCGAAATAGTGACCAAGGAGCGCATGAAAGGTGTGCTCTTGGAAAGTGTTCAATTGATACCTTTTCTTCAATAATTGATTCTAAAGGCCCATCCTATTTAATTGTTCTTCCAGTTGTCCATGAAGTTAAATCATTATTAGGAGATCCCTTGTGATTGTTCATTGCCTCCTAAATTAGTTTATTATTTCAAGGGTCACTTTCGAGTGTTGTAATCTTTGATAATGATGGTGATTCATGATAGTCCCTTGTATTATTGAGTTTTTCAATCTTATTCTACCCAAATTTACTATTAAGTGTGTCAATAGTTTGGGAAACTAGGCATGAGGTACAATTCAATTGGTTTTGTTTTTTTGTCTTATTCATGTCCACCGATCAAAGAAGATCACCAAAGACCGTCAGGTTTTCATCAGCCACATCCTATTCCCACCATCAAGTGGAAGATTTCACCAAATATTTTATTAATGGAATACATAAAACACCCTAGTGGAGGAATTCTCTATGTTTTTTGATCAATTGTCTAAAAATATAAATGAATTTATTTTCTATTAGAGATTTTGAATAAGTGGATGAGTTGGGAATGTTGTATGTTCGAGTTATAGTTCCATTTCTTGGGGTGCCATAAAAAACTGTTTCCCAGAGGGAGAAAAATTTAAGAGACAATTTTGGGAAGGATGCTATTAGGAAATGGGGTCATAGGTCAACATGATATTGGAATATCACCCTAAAATTAATGGTAAGACATAGTAGACAAATTCTATTTTTGAATACATGTTCTGAGCATGTGTTTTGGATTTAGATGGTATTCGGATAGCCATTTGTGATTGGTTTAATGTATATATAAAAGTAGTTAATAATCATATATTCCAATGGATCCTTTTGAGGGGATTTTCAATTGACTCTATCAGTAACCCATATTATGGGATGAGGTGGGTTAGACCTCCTTGTTAGGACTGAGCACTATGAATGAGTCTTATGATAAAGTTAAATTAATCAGGGATCATTTATCTATAGCTTATAGTCACTATTATTCTTCTTACGATCAAAGGAACTGACATTTGCAGTCTTATATGGGTTTCCTTGTGTTATAAATGGTATCACCCAAATGGGTCATTTTTATTTGGGTTCGCAATGAAATCTAAATACAATTTATGATGGACATTTTGAGTCTATCGAGAAGACTGATAAAGTCTCATACAGGTTACCATTTCTCTATCAGTTGAAATTAATTCGGGACGTCTTCCATGTTTCTTAGCTGAATATGTATAACCCACACCCATCTCACATTTTGAATTGGGAAGTTCTTGATTTAGAGAATTATTTTTTTGTGTTCTAGTAAACATTTCAGATTATAAATTCTTAGTAGAATGTTCTTTGTGGGATGTTTATTACATTGTTCCATGTAATTGTAATTCAAAGATATAATGAGCATGATACTTGGGGAGAGAATGTAATAGGTTGAAGTGATGAACCTATTTTTATTGACTAATAAATATTTGAAATGTCTTTTTAGGGGAGCTATTATTTCATTGTTGAGAGGGATGTAACATTTGTGGCTTCATTTTGAGGTATTTTTATTTGTTTTCTACATTTTTCCAATGTTTTTTATTTGATATTTTTTTTAAAACATGAGAAATTTGGAATTGACAACTTGTGGTGAATAATTTTTGATTTATTAATTGAAATAGTTCATGTTTCCCATTAAACCCTATGCCATGGTGTCATTTTATAAACGGGAAAAATCACATTGTTAGCGTAGGATTTTCAAACAATGTGGAAAATCATATAGTAAGTACATTATAGAATGGGGTGACCACAAGGTTGCAAAATCATTTGGAAACCCATGTTGCGTTTATAGGTCATTATAAGTTAGATTTTTACTCTTCTTCTCATCTTCAGATTGAACCCCATATTACCCATTTTATTTGACAGTCAATATTTCCATCCCTATGCACCTCTCACATTAACATTACATCCCTTAAACCTCTATTTTTTGGTTATATTGTATGATTTATCCATGATTCCACAACTAAGTTCAACTTCTTCTTTATTTACCATCTTTATAGGGTTCTTTCTTCTTCTTTATTTTTTAGCAATCTAGTGGGTCGGGTGACTGATTTGAGGTTGAATCATGTTTAATATGGTCAAATAATGACGTTGTTTGTAATATAACTTGTAATTAAAAGATTATTCTTTTATTTCCATAGTAGTTGATATTTATTAACTAGATAAAAAAACAATATACTTAGGAGACTCTATATTTGATAGCATACCCAAAACAAAATAATTAGTTTCTCTAAGACCATATGTTTCACAAAAGTCTGAGTTATTACAAAAAATAATATATTAAAAATATTATTATTTTTAGTTGTAGTTGTGACCATTGTGTTATATTGGATAGAACAATTATAACTAACTGTATAATTTTGTTACATTATTATTATATATTAATCCATTCATCCAATAAACAGTGTAGACTTAAAATAATAATAAATACATTTTAATGCTTAAAAGTCACTAATAATTTTAAAAGATAGTTTGGCTTCATTTTTGTGGAGAAACCATATGAAATATAATGTTTGACAATGATATAGTTTAAATATGAAAAATTAATCTTCATTTTTGAATGATGAATATTGAAATTAACTATATTTTAAATTTGGGATTTTTTTCACAGAACATCATTATTTTGATGAATTGTGATAGTACAAAATATTTGTACAAACTGAATATTCATCCAATTTATTTATTTAGTAGAATAATTTTTTAACATATTTTATAATATAATTATGTCATGAATTTACCATTTAATTTTTAATAGGTCAATGGGATCAATTTCACATTTAAATTGGATATAAATACATTGTGAAATATTTGGTAAAAACAATGTTTTCTCGATCCGACAATATTACAAAATTTAAATTAATTTTATCCACATAAATGTTTTTAATTTTAAAAAATATATATAAAGGTTTTAGTTATTTTAATATTTATTATCTAATAGGATCACTATAATTTGTCGAAAGAAAATATGAATAATAACTCTATCAATTATTTTTATTACCATGGTTAATGGTAAATAGACAAATTAAGGGTAAAGAAAATATTATAAATTGCTCTAATATATGTCATAATATCATTAGATATATTATTTGGAAGCCACATTTATGATATTAAGACATTAAATTATTATATTCAATGGAAAGACAATTTTTTACACCCTTTTTTTAACAAGTAATATATAAATAATAATGGGTTATATAATTAAAATGTATGAATATAATTTTTATTCATAAAGCTAAAACTTTTACCTACATCATGCAAATTTATGGATAATTTATAAGATATGAATAATTTAACTACATGGAATCATAATGGTGATGCAGAAATTTCATTATTAATTTAAAAATCATATTACTTATATTTAAAATATTATAATTAACATAATTTAATATAATTTATATCATAATCAAATTTTATGATCGAATATTAAAATTTATCTATATATTAAAATAGTTTTATAGATAATTTAATGATGTTATGATATTTATGAAAGTGAAGAAATGAATATTGTTAATTTTGACACAAATGATATTATAAAATATAAAATATCCCATTAAATGATATAATTTATTTTGTAAAATACAAAAATTCATCAAAAAAAATTTAAGGTTATAAAATTTTATAAATATCTTTTTCATTGTTCTTTTAGAATTTTATGTTAATTATATTACCACTCAAAGTGTAAATTTTTTAAAAAATGATAACAGTTAAAACAGTTCAAACAAAAAGACATGGATTAGAAAAATATTCAGAATTTTTATAATTTAATGGGACGGTTATATTTTTACCAACACTGGATATAGATTCTAAATAAATCACTTTTTACTGATTATTATCTAAATATAATTTTTAATTAATTTAATATTTTGATTCATTACAAGAGTGCCCCTCTCCTCTCCCATAGAATGTCACCCATTCTTCTCTTTTAATCACTATTAATAACCATTTTAGTTCATACAATATCTTTATGAATACCATACTTGAATACCTTTCCCCATTATAGATTCCATATTGTATACATAACACTATCTTTAATGGTGTTAATGTGTTAATAAAAGGAGATCACCCAAATAAGTGGTATAATTTATTTAGTGTTTATATTTTATTTCTTCTTCTACATTCATAAAATAATATTAATAAATGATGTAATAATAACCACATAATCATAAATATAGTGATTTTTTTTAATATTATCTATAAAATCCATCTCCACATCCATAAATTTGTAATAGAATCAATCGCTTGGGCATTCCAAGGAACCATCACCCCACGAACCGAAAAAACATGTTTTCCATAACTGTCTCTCAAGTCTTTTTTAGAATGATATCATGAATGTTTATGTGTGATATTTACAAAATATTAATCATTGTAATTTTATAATATATCAATTACTTCCTTACTTTCGATGCAGATAAAAATGATAATTTTATTCATGCCTATGTGTGAACTATCTCCTCCACAAAATTATGTTATTAATTTTTAATCACGATATCAAATTAATAATAACTAAAATTATATCTAAAAAATAGTAATTATATTATGATAATTATGTAAATAAATAATAATAAATACCTTATTTCAATAATGACCATTGAAAAATGGAAATGCTACTCATGAATATATAAGTCTTACCATCTCCATTTTTGTAACATAGTTGAATTTTCTTAACCATATTTAATGGTTTTATTTAAAAGTATAAATAATTTTTAAAATTTATTTTAATGTCATGAATTTTATTCTAGACATGATTGAAATAGGTCAACTTTTGAATATAGACAATATAACAATGTAATTTTGGAGTAACGTACTAAATATCGTTAAATTTCTGACATGTAATTAAATAATTATTTAATTGTAATAACAATATATTATGTTAAATAAAAGGAATAACAAACCATAAAGATGTTATGAAGAAATTAAATAATTATCATTATTAAATTAATCAGGATGATAAAAAGATATGTGATGAATCAGACTCAAGTTAAAGGACATCAACTAAATCACCATTCAATAAGGAATATTTTGACATTATACACCACTGTATTATATGAGGTTCATAATCAACCTCAAATAAATTTAATTTCAATAAAAAAATTTGAAGTAATTCATTCCATATATTGTTTTTGACATTATTTTCAAATAAGAATAAATAATATTATATTTATAATTTATAAAAAGATAATGAATTCTCAAATTATGTGATAGTAAGTTGATTTATGGCGTCCTCTACAAGACATACTATTTTAAAGAAAAAAATCACATATTCGAATTTCATGTTATTTTTAATTGATTTTTTTGGAAATCATTATAATCATTTAACTATAATTTTATGATTTCTTTTTATTTAAAATAATTTTTTTGAATGAAATTATGAAAATTATAATTTGTTATGTGTTATGGTTTTATAATGGTACAGAGACAATTTTTGTGTTGTTACTTTATAAACCAACGACAGGAGTTCCAATGAACAATTTAGGATGAGTGATCACGTTATAAACACTAATTTATTTGGTATTGTAGTTGTCTGTATGGGTATTCCATTTTGTATTAGTGACATATTAGGAACATGACTGCATGGTTATTCCATTTTAGTATAATTATTTCTCATGTTACATTTACTTTTTATTTGTGAATTGAATAATATTTATGTTGATATTTATATTACAAAAAGGTTATGAAAAAATATTACAATCAATGTAATGTATTTATAAATCCATCTGGACAAAAATTATTACTTTCTAATAAATCATTCAGGGGTTTTCATGTTTTCATACAGCTACGAATTTTATATACATTGGAATACCTTAATTTGATTGTTCAACTCATACCATATTTTAAAAAAACTTCCCCATATATTAGGGATAATATATTCATGGATGAGATCTAGGGTTATTATTGAATATGGAAAAAAATCATTTTTCGTTTAAAACAAATTGAAATAAAAATGGATATTGAGTAGAATTTTCTATATTTTTATATTTTGGTTGTTATGTATGGATTATGGAATAACTATATAAAAATATATAACTAGAATGAATATCAATGTGAAAGAACGTAAAATTCTTGGCTTAAATCATGATTATATAAAGCTTTAAGGATAGGTTTGAATTGCTTGAATCAGAGTCTATTTTAGATAATTTTTGAGGATATGGAAACATTAATAACTTACCATTGATGAATTATATAGTAGTATAAAGTTAAAATTTTATATCATTTGATGATTACAAATTCACTTCATCCAAACTATGTTTATTAGGACTAGTTTTCCATATAGTAAACAAGGAAGTAGGATTGGGAAGGTGTAACACCCCAGGTAAATAAAGAATATGACATTTTCATATTTATCCATATTTGTGAATAAAATATTGATATGAATTTAAAGGGGACTCTATGCTCGATGGCGTACCCAACACGCAACAACGAGTTTCATGGGAATCATATGTTGCACTCTAATAATAAAATAATATTATTTTAAATGGTAGTTAACATGTAGCCGTTGTAATGGAGGGAATGGATAGAAATAACTAAAATATTATTATATATGTTTTTAAATGTTTTTACATTTATCCAATAAAGGATAGAGGCTTAAAATACGGAATGAATTCAATTTTAGACGTATATTCCCTAGTTTTCACTAAAGGTTCACTTATCACCTTTTGATGTTGAACCATCATTAAATAAAGTTTTTTTCACTCATAAACATTCTTTTGGACCAAATAAAACTCTTATTAAGAATAGGGACATCAAAATTTACTTTGTGTAAATTTTTGGTATCTTTCCGATAAAGTTCATTTCTGTAATGAATAGTGTAAAATGTTGTATTTTAATTAAAATCCTCTTTTTAATCTAATTTATTTATATTATTAGATTATCTTTTAAATTGGTTTTAAAGTGAAATTAGAATATATTTTTAACATTAAATCCAATAGTGTTCATTGGAATTAATTCCACATTGAAATCAGACTTAAACCAGTCTCAATCTATGGATACTTATTGTTTCATAAAAACACGCTATTTGCTCTGACAGCGGGAATTAATTATTAAATTAATTAATGTGACTTATATGTTTTGAATTTTGTAAAATAGAATTCATTTTTTAATTCGGAATATCAAATATAGCTTAGGGTGAATTTTTGAATTTTTTCTGAAAAACACCATTTTTTTATGAATAGTGACACCACAAAGTGGTACTTATAAAAACTGATTTTTCCGTTTAAATGAAATTTTTCCATATTTGTGTTTTGAATTTCAAAAATCCGACATACATGGTTTTCATTAAGAAGTAAAATGTGGTTCAATGGGATAAAAATAATTTTTTGGTGAATAGTAACTTATTATGTTTTTAATCGTGATTAGAGGTAATTAGTGTAGTTTAAGGTAAAAATAATGTTTTAATAATATGAAATGAACATGAAACATGTCCTAACCTCATTGGATGTGTAATGGCCGACCATGACAAGCCATGGGACAACTTGGGGACCCCATGGAGCCACATTGGTTGGGAAATGACATAAATAACTTTTTATTTAATGTAAAAGTAAAAATGACACAAAAATGATTTGTTTTACTAAAACAATTTTTAAGTGGGGTTATACAAGTCAGATTTTTTTTACAAATAGTCATTGGAAATATAAAACGATTTCATACATCATAGTAATTTATTTATAATTTTTAGACATTAAATAAATTAAATTATTTATGACATCATAATGATGCAGCGATGACATCATTATCTGACGATTTAAATAAAATGAGAAGATAATGTAAACTCTATGACCTACACATGTAAAAACCTTATTGTATGGGTGTATTTAGAACCTGTATCACCTTATCCACGAATTATATCAATGTGTGACCTTTTAAAACTGAAACACATTTTCAAATAAAGTAATATTTCTTACTTTCCAAAAGTGCCCCTCCTCTCCTCTTATAAAAGGCCCCCACCTCTACCTCATTTCACACACTCCTCTAGCCTTTGGATCGGCCATACCATGACCATTTAATATCTCCACATCCCTCTCCTAATCCTAGAGGATTCCCATTGGGCATAATCCGTCTAAAGGAAGCCTTTAGGCACAAATCAAAAGGGGTTACACTTTTAAAGGTAATTCATTCTCTCATTTTCATTTGTTTTATTTTTCTTCTCCAACCCCCTAAACTCTTTTTATTTACTTATTTTGGAACAACAACAGTATCTTCAATATACTAGGATTTTGTTATAAGATTTATTCGAGCTACACTCTCACACAACTACATCAAATGGTTAAGGAACATATGGTTTCCGTGGATGGCGAAATTCTGCATCCCGAAACGATGATTGTTCAATACTCATTTAACACCTTCAAAGGTGGCCATTATGATGTCACTATTTTTATATATGATATATAATATGTTTATTCTTTCCTTAAGCTTATTTATTTTTCATTTATGGAATACCATTATTGTTTCCATTATGTGTAAACACGATATCTTCATTTTAGGAAGTGCGGACTACCGCCCCCTGAAAGTGATTTGATTCGTTAATACCATATGTGGGATATGTAAAGGATAAAGTTAATGATATTATATATGTTATTATAATGGAATTATAATATACTCTTATATCATTATGATTCCATTCCAAAAATTACAAAATAGAAATGGAAGTAGCGTTCATGCGTACATACGGCTTACCGTCTCCATGAACGGTGAATTTCATTTATTACCTCTAAATGATTATGTAATATTATAAATGCATGCATTTACTTGATATATATGACATATATGATATATAAATCATGAATACAATTCTGGATATAATAAACATTTGGCCACACGAACAACATGTAATTATAAGAAGTCCACTTTCGACTTAAGAACCAAATATCGGCAAAACAAATATTATTAAATTAATTGATAACATAATGTTTATGACATAGTAATAAGTGATATAAAAGGAATAATGAACTAGAAAAAGGTTCTTAAGGAAGTATAAATTAATTCATGTTTATTATTCAGGATATTAAAGAATTATCGAGTCAAGTCGGGCCCGAGGTAAGGGATCCTACTCCTCTCTTTCTTTTTAAGTACACACTTTTATGTCATTCCATTTAAAGCTCATCTTTCTTGCTATTGGGATGATATTTTATATTAAACATACTGTAATTTTTATTATCATTTGATTAGAGACCCTATTCTCTCTCATAAATCCATTTTGGATGTTTTGAGTGGTGCCGTTAGGCTGCCGAACTTTCATAAGAGATCTAACCTCTCTCTTTCTTTTTAAGTACTAATCTTTATGTCACTTATTTTAACCTCCTTTTTGTAATGTTGGGGGATGTTCTTTTATATTACTCTTTCTGTACATTTTATTTTAATGTGATGAGATACCCTATTTGATCTCATCAATCCATATTCGGATGTTTTATGTGGCGTCGTTAGGCTGCCGAGTTTTCGTAAGGGATTTTTCATCTCACTTTTATTCCCGTGAGATTTATGCTACATTTGCCACAAATTCCATTGAGTGGTGTATGTACTTCCCATTATGCTACTCTTTGTGTAATATACTTTCGTTTATGGGTATTTAAATCAATGATCTATTGTCCTTCTTTCATGGGGTGTATGTTTTGAAAGATACCCAAGTCGATAAGGGAACCTTTCACCCTCCTCTTTTTTTAAAAGACTTCTTTTTTTGGTCTTTTAATTTACATATTGTTATGTTGTGATATGTTCTCATATATCCTTATTGATGTAAATTTTATGTCCAAGTGATGAGATACACTTTTTATTTCTCATCAACTCATTTTGATGTGATGCAGTCGGGCTGTCAAGGGAACTTTTTAACCCAATTTCGATTTCTTTGG
Source organism: Viscum album (assembly GCA_963277665.1). Taxonomy (NCBI): domain Eukaryota; kingdom Viridiplantae; phylum Streptophyta; class Magnoliopsida; order Santalales; family Viscaceae; genus Viscum; species Viscum album. The sequence goes on along the minus strand of OY728119.1, from coordinate 1,001,176,648 downwards.
GTTCAACATGCAGTCATTGAATATGTCATCCATTGAATATGTGTTAATGACCTTTTATTGTTTTACACTTAATATCCAATTATATAGGGTGTATTTATATTTGTCACACATATTTTTGAGATTTATTTGTCCTTAATTTAAGGATACCTTCTTTATAAGGTATTTCATCACATTTGACATTTCTATTGGGGGTTCATTGTTGTAATGCACCAATTCACTCTTATATGGTGTATATACTGTCCTTTGGAGTATTATATCATGAATCCATTTATTCTCATGATATTATAAAGTTCTGACTAAATGTTATTCCTTAATTATTGTATTCAAGTGTCTCTAATTTTGGTAAAACCCCTTTAACAAAAATATCGTTTTAAATGTTTTAATTATTTGTTATTATTAATATCCATGTTATCAAAATGGTTTTAAGGATTTATTTATATGGATATTAATGGTTTAAAATTTTAAGCTTCAAGGTGGTATGGGACACTTTGATTCAAAAATCTCTTTATTAAATGTTTGAAATGGTTTTGGAAATGGTTTCTTTTTGAATGGATTCATTATTTCAATATACTAAAATGTTATATTTTTGATTGAAATGTGGAAATGTTATGTTTCGTTTATGCATGTTTTATGAGATACATTTATGTTATGGTTCTTGCGCATTGTTATGAAAATGGGTGGTTCCGTGATAAACTAAGGGCAGGTGAGCCCGATATAGCTCTCCAATGCATTGGGTACCGTGAAGGAGTGAAACGTTAAGGTTTCTTCGAAAAGATTTAGGGAATATACTGTGATGGGTATTCCAAATGTAACCAAGAGGGTTACTCCCTACTTAATAATGTTATTAATTCCTCAAGTTACATTTATGTCTTATGTTTTCTATGATTTATTCATGATTTTGATATGCCTATGTTTTATGGGTAAAGTGTGATTTCATTCTAATGTATATATGAACTCATGTTTCCTTTCCATATTTTATAACTCTTACTGATATTTTTATGCTCATCCCAAGTTTTCGAAATGTTTTCACAGGTCAAGGGAAAGTTACAAGATGTGATGATAGTGTCAAGGATGTGTCAAGAAAGAATCCATGTTTTATTTTCAATATATTTCCGTTGATGGGAAGAATGAATATTGTCTTTTATGTAACCACTTTGTTTAAATGTGGAATGTAATGCAAGTTTCATGATCTAATTCTCTAAAACTCTAAACCTGAAATGATCCTCAATGTGTAATCTTGTAATAACTCAAGATTAAGTAATTTTTAAGGCTGGGGCCTTATAGTTTGTATTAGAGGTCGGTTTAGATAATTTTAGAGGTTAGGGTATTCTTTAAGCATAAGTGACATTACCATAATGGTTAGGATTTCAGAAAGAGTCCTAGTTTTAGATAAAGTGAATGAGTAAGTATATCTTAATGTTTATCTTACTCATTAGTACATGATGGTTTTGTTGATATACTCACACTGACCTTTTGGGATTTAGTAAATGGTTGGATCTAGCAGGCACAAAAGTAACAGTGGATGTGAAGGAAACTGTGACAGTTTTTTGAGCAAGCAACTGAATGATATGGGAGCTGTAATGAGAAATCTTGTGATTATCCTCAACTAACTATCTATAGTCAAGATTGACCACCAAAACCTTGGATATTTCTCTAAGGCATCATATATGCAAGAAAAAAATCCCTACGGAAGTACAGGTAATAAACATAATGGTAAGTGTGTTCAAAATACTATGTGTCAAAGATGTGGAAAGAAAAACATAGGAAAATGTTTCAAAGGGACAGAAATATGCTATATATGTGGAAATTAAGGTCATAAATCAAGAACCTTCCATGGAAAAAGGAAGAATCCAGTTGATTCGAGGAAAGGGAAAGAAGTTCGTTTTGAGGGATCAATTGAATGTTTTAAATGTGGTGTGCATGGTCATTATGCAAACACATTTCCTATGAAGAAGTTTCGTGAATGGGGTCATCAAGAGCGTAACAATATTCGTTTACCAATACCTAATGCCATTCCTATTGAGGATGAAGAAACTGACAATTACCAATCAAAGGTATGTACTATTTCATGACTATTATTTTCCTATTTTGGAATCTTAGGATATGATTCATGATTTTGTTTGTAGGAAAGAGGTATTTCAGAATAAGTTGGAAAGGAATGGATAATGGATCATGAAGAATGTTGAATGAGTAAGATGTCAACATATATGGTCTTCAAGAGTTATGGTGAAATTCTTAAGAGTATTAAGTCTCTTTTTGATGATGGGGTAACATTAGAAGACTTTTTATTTTATGTGTAACCCTGATGTTTAATATAGGAAAATTTTATTCAAGTAATAGTTATCTTTTATTTTGTGGACATAGTTATAAAGAACAATTTGGGTTTATATGATCCTTACTTTTGAGGTAATTATGGGTCACTATATGTTATGATTGAAGTGAAAGGCATGAGATAAAATTGAGGTTAAATTATGTTATGGTTATTTTTTATGATTTTATCCCTTTTGGGGAATGATTTGAGAATTATATAGTTTTGGAAAAAGGACAACACATAGACCGTGTGACTACCCGTTGCGTTGGACAAAGCTACGGGAATTGAACCCACAATCAAAGTGCAACTGGTATTTATCGCCTACTACTGGACTACGTGAAATCCCTGGTTAGTTTGACTGATTCTTTTTTTAAGATTAAGTTGATTTTGGGTTATTTATGAAAATGAATAACCTATCATAGAGGATATGTGATTAGGTTAATTACTTTTAAATACAAGACTTTTGGAGCAACTGATGTTGTTTGGAGATAAATGTTACGATTTAACTTGGAAGACTATGTGACTAAATCCTTAAAATATTTGGGTTTCAATATTATAATGGTTTACTTTGAAGAATTTTATGAACAAATTGTTTCTCGGATGGTCCACGTTGAACTTTGGGTTTTGTTGGACAAATTTTGGAGATTAAGCATGGATTTTCTTTTTAATGGGTTATCCTTTTCTGGATTATCTGACCTTGTACTAACCTTTTTTGTTTTGGTTTTGGTTAAAGAATAAAGACATGGGATGTATATAGTCCTCTTTTGTGGATTAGGCGATTCTCTAGAAGTTGATTATAGTACTCTTAATGCGAACAAGTCTCCCTAAATACTTGTCTTTTGGAAAAAATATGAGTTTGATTAAGGAATCTAGTAAAAGTTGAAAGTCAACATGATAATTGATTATGTTTCCTTATGAATAAATTCCTCAATAAAAAGTAACTTAAAACAAAAATTTTGTCTATTAACTTTTCCTACTGGGGAATCGAATACCGTTTAACCCATCACAAGTTTGTGATTTTCTTGTGGTTAACTTTCTCCTAAACATGTTTTCTATCACTCTCCATCAGAACATGACCCTTTTTTTCCTCCATGTCCATATTTTCATACTTGGAATCCTAGTATGGGTTAACTCGGGTGACCTCTGTGATTATCTTTCTTTATTTTAAAGTGATTGTTTTACCGACTCTTGTTCCGATGTGGGACTTTCAAGGATGTTTCCAAGCTCAATTTTAAAAATTGCGAGGATGCAATTCCCAAAAGGGGGGAAGGATGTAACACCCTAGGTAAATAAAGAATATGACATTTTCATATTTATCCATATTTGTGAATAAAATATTGATATGACTTTAAAGGGGATGCTATGCTCGATGGCGTACCCAACACGCAACAACGAGTTTCTTGGGAATCTTACGTTGCACTCTAATAATAAAATAATATTATTTTAAATGGTAGTTAAAATGTAGCCATTGTAATGGCAGTAATGGATAGAAATAACTAAAATATGATTATATATGTTTTTAAATGTTTTTACATTTATCCAATAAAGGATAGAGGCTTAAAATACAGAAAGAATTCAATTTTTGGCGTATATGCCCTAGTTTTCACTAAAAGGTTCACTTATCACCTTTTGATGTTGAACCATCATTAAATATAGTTTTGTTCACTCTTAAACATTCTTTTGGACCAAATAAAACTCTTATTAAGAATTGGGACATTAAAATTTACTTTGTGTAAATTTTTGGTATCTTTCTTATAAAGTTCATTTTTTTTAATGAATAGTGAAAAATGTTGTATTTTAATTCAAAACCTCTTTTTAATCTAATTTATTTATATGATTAGATTATATTTTTAATTGGTTTTAAAGTGAAATTAGAATCTATTTTTACCATTAAATCCAATAGTGGTCGTTGGAATTAATTTCAAATTGAAATCAGACTTAAACCAGTGTCAATCTATTGATACTTATTGTTTCATAAAAACACGCTATTTGCTCTGAAAGTGGGATTTAATTATTAAATTAATTAATATGACTTATATTTTTTGAATTTTGTAAAATAGACTTCATTTTTTAATTCGGAATATCAAACATCGCTTAGGGTGAATTTTTGAGATTTTTCTGAAAAACATCAATTTTTGATGAATAGTGACACCATTAAGTTGTACTTATAAAAAATGATTTTTCCGTTTAAATAAAATGTTGCCATCTTTGTGTTTTTAATTTCAAAAATAAAAAATACATGGTTTTCATTAATAAGTAAAATATGGTTCAATGGGATAAAAATATTTTTTTGGTAAATAGTAACTTATTATGTTTTTAATCGCGATTAGAGGTAATTAGTGTAGTTTATGGTAAAAATAATGTTTTAATAATATGAAATGAACTTGAAACATGTCCTAACCTCATTGGATGTGTAATGGCCGAACCAGATAAGCCATGGGTCAACTTGGGGACCCCATGGAGCCACCTTGGTTGGGAAATGACATAAATAACTTTTTATTTAATGTAAAAGTAAAAATGACACAAACATGATATGTTTATTTAAAAAAACTTTTAGTGGGGTTATACAAGTCAGATTTTTTATTATAAATAGTCATTGGAAATATAAAAATATTTCCTACATCATAGTAATTTTTTAATAATTTTTAGACATTAAATAAATTAAATTATTTATGTCATCATAATGATGCAGTGATGACATCAATATATGATGAGTTAAATAAAATGATAAGATAATGTATAATCTATGAAATAGACATGTCTAAAACATATTGGATGGGTGTATTTCAAACCCTTATCACCTTATCCACGAATTATATCAATGTCGGACCTTTTAAAACCGAAACACATTTTCAAATAAAGTAATATTTCTTACTTTCCAAAAGTGCCCCTCCTCTCCTCTTATAAAAGGCCCCCAACTCTACCTCATTTCACACACTCCTAAAGCCTTTGGCTCGGCCATAACCTGACCATTTACTCTCTCCACATCCCTCTACTCATCCTAGAGGATTCCCTTTGGGCAGAATCCTTTCAAAGGAATCCTTTAGGCTCAAATCAAAAGAAGTTACACTTTTAAAGGTAATTCATTCTATCATGTTCATTTGTTTTTTTTTGCTTCTCCAACCACCTAAACTCTTTTTATTTACTTATTTTGTAAAAAAACCAGTATCTTCAATATACTAGGATGTTTTTATAAGATTTATTCGATCTACACTCTCACACAACTACATCAAATGGTTAAAGAACATACGGTTTCCGTGGATGGAGAAATTCTGCCTCCCGAAATGATGATTGTTCAATACTCATTTAACACCTTAAAAGGTGGCCATTATGATGCCACTATTTTTATATATGATATATAATTTGATTATTCTTTCCTTATGCTTCTGTATTTTTCATTTATGGCATACCATTATTGTTTCCATTATGGGTAAACACGATATCTTCATTTTAAGAAGTGCGGACTACCGCCCCCTGAAAGTGATTTGATTCGTTAATACAATATGTGGGATTATGTATTGGATAAAGTTAATGATATTATATATGTTATTATACTGGAATTATAATATACTCTTATATCATTATGATTCCATTCCAGAAAATACGAAATAGAAAGGGAAGTAGCGTTCATGCGTACGTACGGCTTACCGTCTCCATGAACGGTGCATTTCATTTCTTACCTCTAAATGATTATGTAATGTTATAAATGAATTAATGTACTGGATATATATGACATATATGATATCTACATCATTAATACAATTTTTGATATGATAAACATTTGTCCACACAAACAACATGTAATTGTAAGAAGTCCACTTTCGACTTAAGAACCAAATATCGGCAAAACAAATATTATTAACTTAAATGATTACATAATGTTAATGACATGGTAATAAGTGATATAAAAGGAATAATGAACTCGAAAAAGGTTCTTAAGGAAGTAGAAATTAACTCATGTTTATTATTCAGGAGATTTAAGAACGATCGAGTCAAGTCGGACCCGAGGTAATGGATCCTACTCCTCTCTTTCTTTTTAAGTACACACTTTTATGTCATTCCTTTTAAAGCTCATATTTCTTGTTATTGGGATGATCTTTTATATTACACTTACTGTAAATTTTATGTTCATGTTATGAGAGACCTGATTCTCTCTCATCAATCCATTTTGGAAGTTTTGAGTGGCGCCGTTAGGCTACCGAACATTCGTAAGAGATCTAACCTCTCTATTTCTTTTTAAGTACTCTCCTTTATGTCACTTATTTTAAGCTCCTCTTTGTAATGTTGGGGGATGTTAATTTATATTCATCTTGCTGTAAATTTTATTTTAATGTGATGAGATAACCTATTTGATCTCATCAATCCATATTCGGATGTTTTATGTGGCGCTGTTAGGCTGCCGAGTTTTCATAAGGGACTTTTCATCTCACTTTTATTCCCGTGAGATTTATGATAAATTTGCCACAGATTCCATTGATTGGTGTATGTACATCCCATTATTCTACACTTTGTGTAATATAATTTCGTTTAAGGGTATTTACATCAATGATCTATTGTCCTTCGTTCATGGGGTGTATGTTTTGAAAGATACCCAAGTCGGTAAGGGAACCTTTCACCGTCCTCTTTTTTTAAAAGACTTCTTTTGTTGGGTCTTTTAATTTACATATTGTTATGTTGGGATATGTTCTAATATATCCTTATGGATGTAAATTTTATTTCCAAGTGATGAGATACACTTTTTATCTCTCATCAACTCATTTTGATGTGATGCTGTTAGGCTGTCAAGGGAACTTTTTAACCCAATTTCGATTTCTTTGGGTTCAACATGTAGTCATTGAATATGTCATCAATTGAATATGTGTGAATGACCTTTTATTGTTTTACACTTAATATCCACTTATATAGGGTGTATTTATATTTTTCACACGTATTTTTGAGATTGATTTGTCCTTAATTTAAGGATACCTTCTTTATAAGGGATTTTATCACATTTGACATTTCTATTGAGGGTTCATTGTTGTTATGCACCAATTCACGATTATATGGTGTATATAATGTCCTTTGGAGTATTATATCATGAATCCATTTATTCTCATGATATTATAAATTTCTGACTAAATGTTATTCCTCAATTATTGTATTCAAGTGTCTCTAATTTTGGTAAAACCCCTTTAACCAAAATATCGTTTTAAATGTTTTAATTATTTCTTCTAATTAATATCAATGTTTTAAAAATGGTTATAAGGATTTATTTATATGGATATTAATGGTTTAAAATTTTAAGCTTCAAGGTGGTATGGGACACTTTATTTAAAAATCTCTTTATTAAATGTTTTAAATGGTTTTGGAAATGGTTTCTTTTGGAATGGATTCATTATTTCAATATACTAAAATGTTATATTGTGATTGAAATGTGGAAATGTTATGTTTCCTTTATGCATGTTTTATGTGATACATTTATGTTATGGTTCTTGGAAATTGTTATGAAAATAGGTGGTTCCGTGATAAAATAAGGGCGGGTGAGCCCGATATAGCTCTCCAATGCATTGGGTAACACGAAGGAGTGAAACGTTAAGGTTTCTCCGACGAGATTTAGGGAATATGCTGTGATGTGTATTCCAAACGTAACCAAGAGGGTTACTCCCTATGTAAGAATGTTATGAATGCCTCAAGTTTCCTTTATGTATTATATTTTCTATGATTTATTCATGATTTTGATATGCCTATGTTTTATGGGTAAAGTTTGATTTAATTCTAATGTATATATGAACTCATGTTTCCTTTCCATATTATTATAACTCTTACCGAGCTTTTTATGCTCATCCCATGTTTTTGAAATGTTTTCACAGGCCAAGGGAAAGGTACAAGATGTGATGATAGTGTCAAGGATGTGTCAATAAAGAATCCATGTTTTATTTTCAATATATTTCCGTTGATGGGAAGAATGAATATTGTCTTTTATGTAACCACTTTGTTTAAATGTGGAATGTAATGCAAGTTTCATGATCTAATTCTCTAAAACTCTAAACCTGAAAAGATCCTCAATGTGTAATCTTGTAATAACTCAAGATTGAGTAATGTTTAAGGCTGGGACCTTATAGAAGGAGCTGAGAGGAAACCATCCTCCCGAATTAGCATCACAAGATGGATTTAATTTAAACTAAGTTGTTATTTATAGTGATGGACTAGTTTATATAAGAAATAAATATTTGTGGTATCCAAACAAGATATAAACCTGGTCTATTAGATAAGAACATGATGGTAATGGTGTTTGTTTTGAGACAACACCCCCCATCATTTAAAATATCATTTGACCCCATGTTAGCTGAAGGAATGATTAAATCCCTAGGAATTATATTTGATGTCGTGCGATTTTCATATCACTAAAATGTACCTCTTTAAATTTATTTTTTTGAAGATGAAGTCGATTTGTGTTGCTCAATGGTTAAAATTATTAAAGGAAATGAACATATTAATTCCAATGAATGGAAGAAATTTAAAAATATATTCCTTGTGAAATACTTTCTGATAGTTATTAAAATTAGGATGGAATAAAATTCATAGAATTGATAATGAATCTGGATGATTTAATGGCCCCATATGATGAAAATATCACCCATTTATCAAGGTAAGTCCTATATTTTATATGGGATCTTAATTGTAATATAAATATGTTTTACTAAAGCTGAAAGCTATGATTAGAAATGGAATCATATTCACATGAGCTAAAACCCTAGGAGACACATTCTGGATGTGCTGATAAGGTAGAAATGAAGTTCTCTAATGATCATTTGTCTAATGAGCACAAAAAAAGAATATTTTTAATTGGTTGGAAATGGGAAATCATTTGCGAAATATGTAAAGAGGAAAAGAAAAAAAATCATTCTAGAGAGAACTTTTGTAAAACATATTATGGATAATGTCATTCAATTTTTGGATGTGTTTACAATGGGGTAGGACTAGTCTTATAGATTTTTACAATAAGAGAGATGATTAGTCATGAAAAGAAAATCATGTTATAAGATATTTTAGTTGCAATGAGTTATAAAATTGTGGACATTTGTGTCCAAAGTTGATTACCCAGGGTGGAAACCATCTAGATCAAAAGAGAATTGTTGTAGGAAAAATAATTTTATACAACTACAGTTTATTATAGGCCATAAAATAAACATTTTAAATGTTTTATAGGTTTTTTAAAAATATTCTAATATTATGTTAGACTCTGTATCATCAAATTTCTTTATCTCTGAGATCAGTGTATGTAAATTGGAAGTATAAACTCATTAATTTGATATATATTTTCTTTTAGGAACTCAAGGTTGAAGTATTAAATCATCCACGATTCATTGAAATATTTTTTCTATCATTGATTGGATTTCCTTTACCAAAAATCTTGTTGAATATCTGATAGTGGAGTTTGATATCATTTTGGTTATTGATTGGATTTTAAATTATCATGATAAAATATATGTAAACTATTAGAATGATTTATTTGATGATTTTATACATTAAAAACACTTTGAAGATGAGAGATTGATTAGTTATGTACGTGAAAGTTATCAAACTCATGTTGAGGAAATGTAAAAAATAGTTTTGATTAGTGACATTATATTAATGTATAAAATTATAGATGTCGTCCTAAAAATCATCCTAGAGTTATTTCAGATCTAGAAGTTGAATTTTTAATTTATTTAGTTTTGGAAGATAAGCTTATTTTTAAACCCCCATATCAAATGGATTACGTAGAACATGCGGAATTCAAAACCCCATTTCATGAATTTCATGATAATAATTTAATTTTATATAAAACTTCACCATGGGTTTCCACAATTTTATTTCTGGAGAAGAAAATTGTTTCCATGAGAAAGTGTATTTATTATATTGCCTTAATTACATCACTACTAAGAAAACTTCTCCATTTCCTCATATGGATGATCAATTTGATCTTATCAATGGAGCTTCTTATTTTTTGATGATTTATTTGTGGTATTGGTTCCATCAACTCAATATACAGATATTGACATTCCAAAGATTAAATTTCAAACAAGATATGTGCATTATGAGTTTACAGTTAACCCCTTTGGCATATCTTTTGCACCTTCTATATTTATGAATCATATGAATGCAGTCATTCATCTATTTGTAGTAGTTGTTAGTTTTTTTATAGATGATATTTTGATATATTATAAAATTGTGGAGGTACCTGTATAGAACATATGGATTGTTTTGATAACCATAAAATAAAACAAACTATATGGTAGGATTATTATGACTGAATGTTCCTTGAAATAAAATCTAGTCCTTTGACATAACATTTCTAAAAATGGTACAAGTATTGAACCATCAAAAAATATTTTTAATAGTTTAAAAGACATACCAATGTTATGGAGATATTAAGATATCTAGGATTTTTGGGTAATTACATATGGTTTATTAAAAACATTTGATAGATATCTTTTCCACTAAAATATTTAACAGGTAATGGATTAATGTTTATATAGACAATATAATGTGATGATTTTTTCATGATCATAAAAAAAATTATTTAATTCTATAGTTTTGGGCCTACCAACCATAAATGTACAATTTAATATATATTGTGATGCTTCATTGAAATGATAGGGTTGTGTCTAAATACAAAATGATCAGGTAATTACTTATGCTTCAAGATGGGTTAAATCACATAAGTAACATTACCCTATAATTGAGCTGGTATTAGATGATGTTGTATTTTCAATAAAAATAAAGTGGCAGCATTAGTATGGAATGAAGTGTGAAATATATGATGGTAAAAAATAATGGATGTATATATTCCCTCAAATATAATTAAAAATCAGATAATGAAAATGGATGTAAATAATCAACTGTTATAGTTTCACGATTCATTATTATCAGAGAAAAGAAAATAATGTGTACAATTATTTTAGTTGAAAATGTAATTTATTATTCACCAAGATATATTTATAATTTTTCCTTTAGTTTAATGATATAATGAATTTTGGATTCTATGTTGTTGGAGAATGAAATTCAATTTTTTATTTTTTGGGATTTAGTGAAATCATCAATAAAATATAGAATTAAGAAGGCACATAAGAAGGTAAGTGCGTTAAAAAAATGGTAAAACTGGTTCAAAATGGAATGTTACATGAATTTAACATTGATAAAGGAAATATTTTTAGATTTGGAAAGAGATTAAGTGTGCCCAGTAATTTACAGTTGAAGAAATATTTGTTAGGTAATGCTCATATTTTACAATTTTCAGTACATCTTGGAAGTATTATGATGTATATATTACTTCTAGAGTATTATTTAATAGGTGGAATTAAAATAGATTTTCATAGATTTACTATAAAGTGTTTAACTTATTAATTGGTTATGGAATAATGGAATTTTCTATATGGGATAATTCAGACATTTCTAGTTCCATAGTGTAAATGGGAATATATATACATGGATTTCATATTGGTATAACAAAATACATATCAAGGTAACAATATCAAATGGAAACAATTTGATCTATAGACTAAATATTCCAATTTTCATCCTATTCAAGACACTCTGAATCTAAGTCAATATTCTTGGTTGTATTTGAATGTTATATTCAATTTACATGGATTTTCTCTATCTATTGAATGTAATAATGTTTATAAATTCACATCTAACTTTGGGAGAGACCTTTATAATTTAATGGGTACGGAAATAAAATTTATATACATCTTTTCATCATCAATCATATGTGGAGTAAGAATGAACAATTATGACTTGGGATCATATGATACATGCATGTTCAATGGATTTATATAGATTTTGGGATCATTATATTTAAATTGGAAAGTTTTCATATAATTATTTTTTCAATCAAGTATACAGATCGAACCATATGTGGCATTATGTGGAAATTGGTGTCAGACACTAGCTTTTTGAAAGGATATCAGAGAATAACAGTTGATGTGAATAGAGTTGGTTTTAGAGACTATAGATAATGTTTATTTTATTCAAATATAGACGAGGAAATCCCATATTTTAATGAAATTATATGAGAATAAATAGATAAAAATCATTCATTCGAGCTAGGTGATCATGTCTCTCTTCATGTTTCTCCATAAAGATGTTTGATGCATTTTATAAATAAGGATATAGTTGTTCTAATGATCATTGGACCCTATGATATCCTAATACTATTGGATTGGTTTCCTACTGAGTATATTTTCCTCATATTTATCCAAGTTAGACAATTTTTTTCATGCATCAATGTTACGAATGTAAATTACAGATCTTCTCATATTTTTAGTCTAGAAGTAGTTCAGTTGGAGAGGAATATTTCTTATGAGTAACATCAAGTTAAGGTCTATGACCACATATATTCATTATACAACCGTTATCAACCCACTTCTGTATCAGTGATAATAATTAACAATAAATATATTCTTTATACACATTTTTAATATTTTTTTAAATTCATCTTATAAATTTTGTAGGCATATAATAAAAGAAATCACTTTTTAACTATAAAAGATCAAATATATTTAAAAGATAGTTTTTCTTCATTTCAATGGTGAAGAAATATAAAATCTAATTATTGAAATTTTTTTAAAAAACATATATGTAAAATTAAAATAAAATTTTTAAAGTTAACAATCGGAATTTACTTTGGGTGTATTATTTTAATTTTTCCGAAACCATTCAAATAATAATGTATATTGTATAATAAAACAAATTAGGTCAAAAATATTTTTTCCCAAATTAATCTAATAGTTATATTATGTTATTAATAAGTTTTAATGTATAATAAAATCATTTTGATGTCATTTAATCCAATATGTTTCGTGGGAATCAATTTCAAATTGAAATTGAATGAAAAATCAATTTAATCTTTTTTTTAAACTAGTTATCTCGATCGGTCGATGGGATTAATTTTAAATTAATTTTATCATAATATATCTTTTTATTTTTAAATAAACTGACACAGAAAGTCATAATTTTTATGATATTTTTGATCTAATTGGATCAAAATTATTTTTTAAAAATTATGTAAATTATCTTTAGTATTTATTTTTTAACAACTATTAAGGGAGAATTGGTAAAAATAAGGGTAAACAAATATTAAAAATTACCCTAACAATAGTTCTATTTAAATTAGATGAGTTATTTAAATCTAATATCATCTTTAAGATGATATATAACCTTTATGTTCCTCATGGATGACATTAAGACATTTTATAATTTTATTCAAAGGAAAGACAATTATGGAACAGACTTATTTTTTACAAGTTAAATATTTTGTTATTATTTGTTTATATAGTGGATATGTTCATCTAAAAATAGTCGCTAGATACAGAAAACATATAGATAAATAATTGAATTTTTTTTAAATTTTTATTAATAATATAATTAAATGAAATAATGATAAAAAGATGATGTCGTAATTACTTCAGTAATTGAAGAATAAAATTATTGAAAATAAAAATATTATAATAATAAAATTTTTATATATTTTATATCATACATGAATATTTCAATGTATTTTTAATGTTATTGAAGTGTTAATAAGGTTGGTTTGATTATACCATGAAGTTATTATATTTGTAAAATGCAGGGAAATGAATACTGTCGAAATTGACTGTAATGATAAGTTAATATATAAAATATTGTGTTAAATGATTTAAAATCCAAAAAAAAATCAATTATTTTCGAAAATAATTGGGTTATTTCCTAAAATATCCTAAATTACAATTTAATTTTTCTTTTGGAATGATATTGTAATTATAGAAACCATCAATGTTTAAATTAGTAGATAAATTGGTGAAATATAAAAGGGTGAAAACAAAGAAGAAAAGATTAAAAAAATATATAAAATTTGTGTAATTTTAATAAGATGATAATATTTAGAACTATATTCATCCTATATTATAAATAAATCACTTGGACCAATTTTTAATATGAAATGATTATATATTAATTTAATATATACAATAATTCCAGGAGTACCCCTCTCCTCTCCAATATAAGGGAACCCTTTCTTCTCTTTTCTACAAACATAAATACCATTTTCATTCAACCAATATCATCACAAATAACTTCCTAGAAAAAACCACCATCAATTTTCTTAAGTAATTATATTAGTAATAAAATAGATTTTTTGGTGATACAGAGATAATCAAATAAGATGACCAAATTAAAAGGTATTAATTTTACTTTTATATTTCAATTTAATTTCTTATTTCTCTTTTATCAAATCATGTTCATACATGATGAAATAATAACTCCATTTTTCTCAATATATTGGGATGTTATTATGCAATTATAATCACGAACGTCCATATCCTCTTCAATAAAATGTGTATATAATTAATCATTCATGTGTACATGTGAACTATAACCTCCACGTGATGATATAATTTGTTTCCCATAACCATATCTCAAGACAAGTTATAATGATGGAAATAATACTCATATATTATACTAATATCATTTTTATCATTATAAGGGGGTATTATATCAATTAAATTATTACTTCAGAGGGTCATAAAAATTATAATGTTGTTTGTGAGTACGCGTTAACTGTCACCTCTATTAAGCGATGTGATTCATTTTTAATCACTACATTACATAAAAAATGTATATCAATACATTTAAATGATACTAATGATATTATGATCATTCAATGTGGGTAAAATAATATATAACATCATTATATAATGGAAATTAAAAATAGTAATAGTGATCATCTGTGTACACAGCATACCCTCTCCAAGATTGTAAAGTATTTAATTTTTCATAATAGTAATTAATGGTTTTATTTAAAATTATAAGTAATGTATAATGTTTTTTGTTATATAATGATTAATATTCTATATATGATGAAATTATGACTTTTTATTTCTATCAACATCATTCCAAATTCATTGTTCACTCAATTACCCAATATCGACAAATTGCTGACATGAACTTAAATAATTATTTAATTGTTATAACATGATAATAAGTTATATTAAAAAGAAAAATAAATATGATAAAGGTTCCCCAAAAATTAAATAATTATAATTTTTTTTATTCTGTAATATTTAGAACGTATAAGATGAATCAGACTAGATATAAGTGATAACTTTTAAATCACCACTCATTAAGGAATATATTTATGTTATACAACACATTATTTTATGTGCTACATAAAAACCCATTTAGTTATAATTTAATTAAACATTTTTAAAAAGTATGAATTCTTTACAAAGTGTTTTATATACATTATAAAAGAAAAATTGAATGTTCTTTTTTTAACACAAATGGATATAATGAATTCTTAGTCTTCATGTCTATTATTTGATATTGGTGTTCCTATACAAGGATTAATGATTTTAAAAATAAAGGGGAATAACTTATTACCAATTGTATGTATTTTGGTATTGAATTTTTTTTTGAAAATTGAATTATTATTTAAATATCTTGGAATTATTTCTTTAGATTTCATATTAAATTTAATGAGTTAAATTTTATAAAATGTAAATATTTATGTGTAATGATTATATAATTGTATTTGTAAATTTGATGGATGGTTACGTGATAAACAAATTATCGGTTGATCAATGATAATCCAAGTACATGTAGTTACATAATGACCTCCAATCCATTGGGTATGTAATTACACTCTAGGATTATTCAATTTTATTCTAGTGACATTTATGGAAGTCAACTGAAAGGATATTCAATTTAAAAATATTTATGTCCCATGATACCTATATGTGTTATCTATAATTTATATGCGCTTTATGGTAATATTATGAATTACAAAATGAAAAAATTAATCTAAATTTTACAAAATAATTCTCCCTACATGTTATTTAGGAAAAGTATTACTTTATTATAAACAATTCGTGGGTTTTCATGTTTTTAAAAGAGTAATAGTTTTATTTCTATTTGAATCCCATCCTGATATATTTTTTCTGATCCAATTTTTTTAAAAAATTAAAAATAATTAAAGAAGAATATAGATAAGGATGAGAAAAATGTTCCTGACTAAAAATTTTACAAGACCACATTTCGTTATAATGTTTTTTGGTCTTTGAGAAAAATGGATAGTGATTAGGTAGGTCTAAATTGTAATATTTTAGTTGTTATGTATGAATTATTTCCTAATTCTCTTAAACAATATCCCTTAAATTATTCTCAATGTGAAGGAAATAAACGAAAATAGTTTACTCCAATTAATGTATTGTTTTATGTTCGAGGCCTTTTATTGCTGGGTAAATCGTTCCTTTATAGGATTTTCATGAAGAGTGAATGGTGTATTGCACAGTTTTCCAAGCAATTTCTCATTTGAGATAGATAGTTCAATGATTAATTATTTTTTGTTGATTTTTCATTCTTTATTTTGTGTTAGGTATGTTATATAATTTATGCAGGTGTCATGGAAGGTTTTATTGAAGTGTTTTGACATCTGTATGTCATGAAAGTGGTTTTCATAAGGACATTGGTTTTAATTCTAGTGTATTATCATGTTGTCAATTTTCAATGTTTTTTTATAAATTGTTCAAGTTGTTTAATAAATTTGAATGTTTTGTGAAACCTATAATAAAAGAATTTGTTGTGCGTATCAATTTGGAAGGTGGGTTTGTCCTATTAAAGATTGCGGTTCCATATATATATATAATTGTTTTGTGTGCATGTGGATTCAGTTACCTATGTGAAATGTGAAATGAAAATTGATCATCAAGGGAATCATATTAATCTAGGTTGTAAAACAATAAGTAGTATCCTAGAGTATTCAGAAGTGGACTTTACCGAATTCATCTAGTATGATTAATGTTTACAATACTAAATAAATATTGATGAAGTTTGGATACTAAAAAAAATTTATGTTTCTCTTATCTAGTGGATCATTTACAATAATTTTATTTTTGAGGATTATATACCTTGTTTCACTAAAATACAACGTAACTTGACTCCCACTAGATCTATAGACTATATAGATTTCTCTAAAATAGTGGTCTTGTATGATGTGGTGCCATCTGTGAACATACAATTCATCTAGAGTATACATCCTTAGTAGTGAAATCATATTTGAGAAAGGGTTTTACAATAAAATATTTTTCCATTATAAATTGTTTTTTCTAAAATGTATTATTAGTAGTATTTTTAATTTTTTAGAGAAAATGTGCATTTTAATTTGTAATATAATGTTATTGAATGGAATCACATCTAATGTGTGGCATCTTCTTTGGACATGTATAAAACCCTAAAAAAACTTTTAGTTTGTGTAGACTTGTTTATGTTTGAATCACCTGAATGTAATATTTTTTATGGTCATGTTTCAGGCTACTAATTATTTTACGTTACATGTGTTGTCATGCTCACATAACGATAATGCGCCTCTTCTTGCGCGAAGATTATTGAGTTTGAGTTGTAGTTCTATTTTATTGTACTTCTTGGAAATTTTTCTAAATATTTAAAATGAAAAATATTAAAATTCTTATTCCATTTTCGTCATTGGTCATATATCAATGTATCATTTATATATGTTAGTTTTTCATGTTAATAAAAATTGTTAAAATTGTTCCCAGGGCATGTTGTTGATACCCTTACCCTAGGTCATAGACCATGAATATTGGGAACACCATTCTGGCCATGCCACGGACTAGGTCGGGTGTCATGTTTGATGGAACATTATCTTGTTTCATGTAAACCCTACCAAAAATCTCTCTTGGACTATGTAACACCCTAATATTTTAAAATAATAATTTTTTATATCATATACATTACCCCACAAATTGAATAGACGAAAAAAATTATAATTAAATGGTTAAAACATTGATATATTATTGGTGTGAATGAATTGGATTAATAATATTATGAAAATTAAATGAAGTTCTTATCAAAAAAATAGTATTTATAAATTCTTAAGAGATGTGCTCTAAATTTTTAGTAGACATTTTATCGTTCATGAGAGCATGATTTCTTCAAAAGTATTTTTGAATAATTTTTATCTTAATATTTTTTAATTAATTCATATAATTTCTATAAATATAATTTAATAAAACTAAATCCAGTTTAAGAGATTTCATATCAAAATTAAATTATGTTTTATTTCTATATTTTAATGAAAAGATTAATTTTCAAGGATTTCCAAAAACATATTTTTTTTCAAATACCCTGATTTCCATTTATTGGAAAGTTCCCAAAACATTCTGAAGATTACAATAAATTAATATATGTCTTATTTAGTTTTAAATAAATTAATTAATTAAATATGAGTCCGAATTTTAAATGATCATAATATAAAATAGTTTTAGATATAAAATGAAATTCATCTAGAAAACTAATTTCATTCACGCTCAACTGGATAATTTTATATTCAGTTTCACACATGTTTATAGATTTAATATGGAATAAGGAATTATATATTTTTAGTAATTATTTATAATTTCTAATATGGTGAACATAATTTTTTGTCATAGTGAATAGTAAAAATAGAAAAAATTCCTGACTATGGAAAATGGGTAAATTTTGTAATTATAGTTAAAGACAATATTATCAAAAAATAAACCTTAACACTTTCCATTATCCCATCAAATATGTGGAGTCCATCAATTTCCATCAATATTTTATATAAACATCTACATACTACCATATTGTATAAATTTTTACCCTTTTAATGTTTATGAAAAAGATAATAAAATATGAAACATTGTGGAAATTTTTAAATATAATAAATATTTTCAAGGGAAAAAACATATGACCAGTTCGAAACTAAAATTATATGATAAATTGTTCTTTGTCAGGTTAATATGTTTCAATATTTTCATAATGAAATAATTACATCATATATTTATATAACATTAACATAATATTAATTAAAATAATAAAAATTAAATTAATTATTTTTTCCATAAAAAGTTCAGATAAATATAACATATCAGTTTTATATACATGATTTAATTTTAATTCCATTTTTTCAAACTATTCTCAATGTCTAATTAAATTAATAATTCCCAAAATTCCATTTCTTGTATTACATAAAAAATAATATATTATAAAATGATTTTAAATTAATAAAAATCTCATTTTTATTAAATTTATTAGAAATATTACACAAATATAATACCTTGTACATTAACTTAGAATTTTCCCTTTCATAGTAACTATCTTGGGACAAAAATATTAGAATTGTTATTATCACTATAAATGTCAAAAGCGTTTAATAAAGGATAAAACATAAAGAAAAGGCTAAAAACCTCATCAAATTTTTTAAAAATCTAAATCGATGATATGGTTCTATCCCAACACCATCAAATGAAATTATTATATCCAATTGGACCCTTATTCCAATGAAAATTAATACATGTTAATATAATATTTTAGGAAATTTGAAATGTCCAGCCCCCCTCACCAAAAAAAGTGAACATAAAATCCGATTTTCATTATAGTAAATAATGATTTGGGTTTCTCTAATACAAACCATTATCCATTAATTAGTTTCATCACATATAATAGAGTAAATTTATGATTATAAAACCCTTATAGGAGGATATTTGGTGTAAAAATAACCACAATGTATAAAGAAAATATGTCGTCACTAACCTAGTTTTTTTTATTTTATTTCTACTTCAACCTCTATAAAATATTATCTGATCAGGATGATATATTTACATTTTCATCTACCATATATTGATATTTTTTATTTGAATGTAATAACATACATCAAATTCCACTTCCATAATTTGGAAAATTAAAACATTGTTAATTTGTATGATCTGTTATCCCCCTCACAAACTAATGTAAATTATCTTTTATCATTTCCTTCAATGTTTCTATATGATGATTTATTTAATGCGTTTTTATAAATAGAGATGTCTATATGTTATTAATGAAATATTTATCATTTTATAAAATTAAAATATCCTTTAAATTCTTACCATTATATTCATTAAATAATGATAAGATTCTTCATGTATACATGTGGATTACCACCTCTAGGAAGTCATGTGATATTCTTTTCATAAATAAATAATATTGATGGTATATATTAGTTTATTTAATAAATTTTCATGATACACATGATATAATTATAATTATGTAATGGTAAGAAAACAATTACATTTCCATCTTGATCATTTATAAATTTAATTATTACTGAAACATATGTATGTTCTACAGTATAAATACGTTTTACATTATTCATTTATCATAAACATATTTTATAGTTGCTTTAAAAATTATATCGGATATAAAAATTTTATTATTATTTCATGATTATTATTCAATATAATAATCTATAATGTCCTATTTTCCTAAATCTGAAAAACTTATTTCATTTTGGACTTGTGAACTGAATATCATCAAAACATTTTATGTGAATTTTATTGGTTACGTTAATAAATATAACAATGAAATTAATAGAATAAAATGAATAAAAACATTATATTTTTTATAGAAATCAAAAATCAAAAATTATTTTATTATTTATGAAAATAATGAATGTCTGTGATGTGTCGGACATAATGTGTGGGTCTTTTTCATAGAATTTCATTTAATTAAGTAATATCACTTCTCCCTTTATTAGATAATTTCAAGAATAATTTTGAAATTAAAATTTTTATTTATATATTTCATTGAACATATATTTTCTTTGTATATATTGTTTACTCATAATAACTTCTATTCATGATTTTAATGAAAATTATTTGTTCTTTGTATGGGATTTTATCTGAATTTCCTTTCACCAAGTCAAAATTTAAGGCTATTACCTAATTTTTTTATACCATGAATACAATACTGAATTACATATATATAATAAATACATTATACCTCATGGAATATTATGTTTTATTTAAAATTATAGCATTGTAGAGATTTTATGTGAAATTTAACATAGGGAATGTGTTTCCCTAGTTAATTTTATTTCATTAGGTTATATAACTTCTTCATTGATTATATTTTTACAATATTATGTTTGAAATCGAAAATTTTTTATTTATGTTTTAGATTCATATATTTTGTGTTGTTTTAAAATTTTTAATTATAACTTTATTTATTAATTCTAACTTCAACGTTATGATCAATCTATTAGAGCTTCATATAAAATTTTATTCTTTCACACATATGTTATTCTATTCCCATATATATTTTCATATGTTGTATATACTATAGTGTAATAGTTTATATAATGATTTATATTATTTTGATGTAATTTAAAGACACATTTGATGTTATTTTTTTAATACAGTTTATGATTCAAATATTACCAATGTGGTATGGGCTTATTAATCAATATCATAATTATTTATTAATAAATATGTATATATATCTATTTGGGGAATTAATTAATATATATATATATCATTAAAAAATAATGATTCATACCCTATGGTTATATTTTAATAATATATATTTGGATTTTATATTAAACTATTTTGTTCTCAAAATTTATAAATAATGTTTTTGATAAAAACAAACATCATTTCAAATTTATTTATGAATATTTTTCCATCAACTCCATGTTTTATAAAAATGCTTTTCAAAATTTCTTTAGTATTCTTACATGGTTTTAAAATTTTATATTTACAAATGATTCCCGTTCCAATTTTTTTTAAATAGGAAATTAATCCATTTTCTCGAAGAAGGTTATTATATAATTTTTACCAAATATGTGAATTGAATATTTTTTATAATACTCTACAGAATTAGGATTTACTTCTATAATTACCAATCAATGATTTTATATATAAATTAATAATTTAAATGGATATTTTAATATAAAATTATATATAAAATATTCGAAAAAATTATATTTTTAATTTTTCTCAAAATGAATTTTGAATTTTCATCCAGAATGATTTTAATAAAATATTAGTGGTATTTTTGTTCAAAAAATCTAAAAAATATTTTATTCCTGACTATGAATATTTTATAATGAGTGGAAAAATGTTTATTATAATAATGTTTCATTAATATTTCTTCTTGGAAATATATTTTGAATCTATATATTAGTTCTTTTGATAAGAAAAGTTTCTGAATATAAAATATTGATTAATATTTATTATTTATTGATATGATGAATTTTTTAAAAAAAATTATATGATGGATGAGTACTGTAATTATATATATCTTCAATTATTCAGTAGTTCACATGAGACAAACTGGTTTATTAGACATATTAAAATGTTTTTGGGTGTTTTAATACCCATAGTATAAACTGTCTTGGTACAAGGATTTGATATTATTTTTTATATTTCTAAAAATTTGAATTCCATTGTAATAAAATCTTTAATAATTTCCCATGTGATTATTTTGAAACATATTCCATCATGTGTTTCCCTATCATGTGATTTTATATATTTCATCATTTGATCTTCATTTATTCATACCATTTTATTCATCATTATCAATATTTTTTATGGGTAATTTGTTTTTAGTTATTTTACAATCTATATTAATTATTCTTTATTTAATGTTGACTAATTCAACTATATGATAACCTTAGAGAGAATATTATATTATAATAATTTTTATTTCATTTCCTTATAAATAATGAAGGATTAATTTAATGAGTTCATGGATAAATAATGTTTCCATTTACATTGTTTTTTATTTTATGGTTTCAAATATTACAAATGAATAAACAATGTCCATAGTTTACCAAGAAAACTAAACTATTTTGTCTTTATGTATATGATTCTTTCATTATATTATCAATGTAATAATGTTACCACTTCCTCGGGGAAACTAGGGTTGTGGTTTTTACTGTTAGTATCACAATATTTTCTTGGGAAAGCATGGGAACTAAACTTATGAAAACATATATTTTTGATACAACATATGAATGACTTTGATGATAAGGCTATGAAATGGATAATATCTTAATCATTTGGTAATTTATACATTATGTGGTTTAAATAGTAATTAATAAATTTTAGGATAATTTACTTAGTTTTAGTTATGGAATACATTCATCTACCGGAATAACTCAAAATGGATTTGGTAAATTCAATCGTTCAAATCATTCTGGTGAACATTTATTATTCTATTAATACACACTGTTTCTGACACTTTCATGGGATATTATAAAGGTCAATACAAATATTCAATATAAACCATATTGATGAATGATATAATTTAATCACTTAAAACATATTTTATGCCATATTTATTTCAACATATAATAATCTACAGAAGTTTGATCAGACTAAGGTTGAACATAAATATAATTGCCTAAAAACTGTAATTGAGGATTTATGTAATTGGATATTAACATGATTTATTATATTTTTTTTTGACATTTATTGGTTATAAACACCATTGTTAATTATATGTTTTTGTGATAATTTTATTTCCATAAGAATTATTTTTTATTGTTTAAGCTTAATATTAATTATTTTGACAATATGTGGGGTTAATGTGATGAATTATGATGTGGTCATTTCGATTAATTATGACAAATGTGTTGGTAGATTAGGATAATATGTCATATACCTAACCAATGTGATTGAAAATTCAATTAGTGACCATGTTATCTTTTATATGTATAATATATTAAGAATATTAAATGAATATGAGAAACATAAAATCAGAATTATGGTTTAGTTAATGTAAACCAATATAATTTCATTTTGTCTTTGTATAGATTCATGATATTTAAGGAAATTATTGTCATTGTTTTGGGAGTATTTGGTTTTTAAATAAATATATTTTATAAGAGTCATTAATAATGAATGATGTTATTTAGAGATAAATATTAATTTATCATTGAAGAATATTTGATCATATCATTTGATGATTTGGTTTCTATCATAATCATTAATATTTTATAAAATTTTATAGATAATAATCTATATAAGAGAAAATGATTAAAAATGGGTGACATTGTTGAAGTTTAAAAAAATTATTGTATTATATTTTATAACATTTTGAAATTATTTAGTATTTATTTATAGGAAAATAGAGTGGATTACGTGTATTATGTCCAACTAAAAATTAATTTCATTAGTTTAGGAATGCAAAATTCATCTAAAATTCACATCTTCTAGAGAATAAGACGACATTTTAGTAAAAATGTTTTAATGAATAAAATTATAAAATTAACGTAAATATATTTTTGTATGATTTCCGTAAAGATGATAATATAACTACATAAATATAGTAGAATAAACATGAAAAAATATCATATAATGAGAATTTCATTTGTATATATAGTGTTACTTTAGATCTCATATTTATTATTGTTAAGACGTCATATGTTTTTTAGTCCATTATATATATCCCTATCTATAAGTCCATGAACATAATTTTTCCCATCTTTGACCATACTTTCCCTCCATAGTTTTTTAATCTATTTTGGAAACAATGTTTTATATTTATTTAGATGCCCTTCGTATATCCCTTTCCCTATTTTTTAAAGACATTTAATTTTATGTTTTTATAAATTTTTTAGCAAACATTTATCGAAACAAATTACTATTAATAAGTTCAAATTTTGAAGATTCGATTTACTGAAATGGGTGGTGGGGAATTTAATACACTGTGATTATAATATAACATTATGTTAGATAAAATATGTGACACATAACCCAAGTCTTATTTGAAAAAGTATAATTATTTTAATTTCAAAACCTATCCATTACATTAAAAAGTTTAAATAAGAATATCCTATTTATGTTAAATATGAAAAATTATTATCAAAAAAAATTATTAATTATTATTAAAGAAGAACTCAATTTCTAATTTTCATTTATCCCATTAAAAAATTAGCTATACTTAAATAATGGATATGTTAATTTGTATACAAAAATTTTATAATTATTTTATGAAACATTTCACATTTTATCCAATAAGTGTTAAATATTTTTTTTAAAATCTATATATTAAAAATAAAATATGGTTACATTTTGGATATTTTTATAAAATATTTATTTTTCATTCAATTTTCAAAAAAATTATGATTTTCAAATTAAGATCATTGAGTTTCATTGAAAAATCCAAATAATAAGTTTCATATTAATATAGAATAATTTATGACCATTTTAGAAAAATATAACCTACGTAACATCATTATAACTGAAATTATACTTTATGTTAATATTAAAATATATCTAGATTGGTTATGGTAATTCTTTTGAAAACCATTTTTATTGTTGTACCCCACTCTCTTGGATTTTAATGATCACAATCACTCTCATAGTGATCTAATGTTGTTTCAAGTGTTCTTGTTAATAGGCATGATTTTAGGAGCAAGAAGTGGCAAAAAAAAGGAAAAGTGGACTTTTTTCAAGTCCACCGGCCAGCCGGTGTAGGACCACCGGCCAGCCGGTAAGGGCACCGGCCAGCCGGATCCAGCCCATCGGCCAGCCGGTGGACAAGGCAGAAGGGCTTGCCCTCTGCCAGGTGCCACCGGTCAGCCGGTGTCTGGCCACCGGCCAACCGGTGGACCCAGACAGAATGGGATGCATTCTGTCCAGACCACCGGTCAGCCGGTGGCTCTGCCACCGGCCAGCCGGTGGCATCATGGCTCAACAGTGAGACCTACTGTCTCACCACCGGCCAGCCGGTGGCTCCTGGGCAGAAGCACTCTCCACCTCCCAAGGCACCGGCCAGCCGGTGGACAAGCACCGGTCAGCCGGTGAGCAAAGTCAAACTAGCCGTTGGAGCTTGACCAGACTTGTCTACTTGAACCCCAACGGCTCCGAAAGCCCTCCAACGGCCATATTGAAGTATTTGGGAGTATTTCTACTATAAATAGACGTCCATGGATGCCGGGAAGACTACCGATCATATACCAAAGCATACCAAAGCTATTTTGATCATTTGAGGCTCCTACGACAATTCTCAAGGGCCACTTGGGATCCAATTGCCACCCTTGAAGCTTGGGCTTCCTCTACATCAACTACACTCACTTCTTGGCGCTCAAGGCTTCCTCTAGTTTGTTCTAACTTATTTACTTCAATTGTTTAGTTCTTAATTGGGTTTGTATTAAAACAAACCACCCGTTTTCTTTCTTCTTTCAATTTGGGTTTCTTGCTACAACCAATATATAAAAGCAAGCTGTAAGAGGGTGATCTAGCCTACCTTAAAACAGCTAGTGGGTTTCTTGCTATAACCATTAAAAAGAAAGCGGTCGTATAAATCTCCCAACGGTTGAGTTGGGAGCGGAGACGTAGGATTGAGTTTAAAGCCGAACTCCGTTATCAATTGTGTCTTGCCATTTTACTTTCCGCTGCATTTAAATTTGTTTTAAATTGTTAATTAATTTTAAAAAGGCAATTCACCCCCCCTCTTGCTATCACCTCCGACCCAACATTTGGTATCAGAGGGAGCGTTTGTGTAAAACCTTAACCGGTTACAAACGAAAAATCCATAGTGATGGCTTCTTCCTCACAAGCACCTGAAGGGTATTCCATGACTCGGGCTCCATACTTCGATGGAACCGATTACACATATTGGAAAACACGAATGATTACTTTTCTTAGAAGTATTGGCTATCCTATATATAGAATTGTTATGCAAGGCTACACTCTTTCTAGTAAGGATGAATCGAAATGGACCCCCGAAGACATTGCCAATTTTGAGCTTGATGGCAAAGCCATGAATGCTCTTCATTGTGGGTTAGACCGTAATGAGTTTAATCGTATTTCTACTTGCACTACCTCACACGAAATTTGGAAACTTTTGGAAGTGACCCATGAGGGCACTAACAAAGTCAAAGACACTAGGTTAGATATGTATCGTCAAGACTTTGAGAGTTTCACAATGCACCCACACGAGTCAATCACCGAAATGTTTACTCGTTTTACTGATGTTTGCAATGGGAGAAAGTCCCTTGGTGATGATGTTTCAGCAGAAACAATGGTGAAGAAAATTCTTTGGGTCCTACCAAGCTCTTGGGCACCAAAGGTGACGGCAATCCAAGAAGCGAAAGATGTGAAGAAGATGCCGGTTGAAGAACTCATAGGGTCACTCATGACTTATGAGATTACCATGAAAAGACAAGCCGATAAAGAAGGAAAGATCGTCAAGGAGAAAAAGAACATTGCTTTCAAGGCAAAGGAAGAAAGCTCCTCCGATGATAGTGAATCCGAGATGGCTCAACTAGCAAGGAAAATGAGCAAGTTCATGAAGAAAAAGAAGAAATTTCAAAAGGCACGAAAGGAAGAGCCAAAGGCGGAGAAAGAAATCACTTGCTTTGAATGTGGAAAGAAAGGCCACATCAAACCGGAGTGCCCCATTTTCAAGAAAAGGTTAAAAGAAAAGAAAAACAAGAAGGCCTTCAAAGCATCAACATGGAGTGCAAGTGATGACTCCATGTCTTCAAGCGACTCAAGCGATGAAGATGGAAAATGCCTAATGGCATTTGATGAGGTATCCTCTTCTCACTCTTCTTCTCACTCTTCTTCCTCATCTTCTTCTTTTGATAATAATATGTCTTATGAAGAACTCCAAAATGCAAGAGATCAATTAGAGGAAGGTTTTCACGAACTTACCTCTAAATTTTTGACCTTGAAAAAGAAATACAAAACTCTTATTTCCGAAAAAGACAAACTTCTCAAAGAGAATGAGGAGCTTGCCCTTAAAGTCAAAAATATTCCAAATGTAGATTCTTTAAATTCTACCATTAAGGATTTGAAGGAATCTCTTGCCAAGTTCACCCAAGGTGAACAAAACTTAACTAAATTGCTAGGTTCTCAGCGTTCGGCTAGAACCACACATGGACTTGGCTATAACAAGCAATCCACTTTTTCTAGGGCACCCACTACTTTTGTAAGGGGGAGCTCTCAATACAAATTTTGTAATTATTGTAAAAAGACCAGTCACATGATTTATGAATGTGATTGTAAAAAATGCTAGGTATGGAAGACCCAAATCTATTACCTACTCGGATGAGTATCATAGAAGGAATCCCTCTAGAACATTATGGGTTCAAAAGTCTCTTTTTGCTAATCTTTCCGGACCCAAACTTATATGGGTACCAAAATCTCTTCTTTCTTGATTTTGTAGGATAAACGCCAAAAGAGCAGGACCTCTAAAGGCTCATGGTATCTCGACAGCGGTTGCTCAAGGCACATGTGTGGCGATCCCTCCGAATTCAACTCACTTGAAGAATTCGATGGAGGATATGTCACCTTTGGTGATAACTCAAAAAGCAAGATCGTCGGAATAGGTACCATTGGTTTTGGTAGCTCCTCTTTTATTAAAAATGTTTTATTAGTTAAAGGTTTAAAGCATAATTTAATTAGCATTAGTCAACTTTGTGATAGTGGTTTTTCAGTCAATTTTCAAAATGATTTATGCAATGTGTTAGATTTTCAAAACAAGTTGATATTTTCTGCTTCCCGTTTTCAAAATGTTTACATTATTGATTTAAAATCTCTAGCTAGCCAAAATGTTAAATGTTTAAGTGCTCTTGACAATGAGTCTTGGCTTTGGCATAGAAGATTGGGGCATTGTAGCTCTCATTCACTTCTAAAGCTTAATAAGAACAAGCTCATTCGTGACCTTCCTAAACTTAAATTTAAGAAAGATTTGATTTGTGAGCCATGCCAACTTGGTAAGCAACACAAGTCTTCTTTCAAATCTAAGAATGAAGTGTCCACCTCAAAATCACTTGAACTCCTTCATCTTGATCTTTTTGGTCCTACTCCCGTAGCAAGCTTAGGTGGAAAATCCTATACCTTAGTTATTGTTGATGACTTTTCTCGTTTTACTTGGGTTTTCTTTTTAGCCCATAAAAATGATGCTTGTAAAACCTTTTTGAAATTCTCTAGGAAAGTAGAAAACGAAAAAGGATATAAAATCATATCTCTTCGTAGTGATCATGGTGGTGAATTCGAGAACAAAGAATTCGATGAATTGTGTTCCTCTCAAGGATACAATCACACCTTCTCAGCCCCTAGGACTCCTCAACAAAATGGAGTGGTTGAAAGGAGAAACCGAACTCTCCAAGAAATCGCTCGAACCCTCCTTAGTGAATTCGACCTCCCTCAATATTTTTGGGCCGAGGCAGTAAACACTGCTTGTTATACTATTAATAGAGTCCTTGTAAGACCCCTTCTTAAGAAAACCCCCTATGAACTTTGGAAAGGCAAATTGCCCAAAGTTGGTTATTTTAAAGTGTTTGGGTGTAAATGTTTTATCCTTAACACAAAAGATAACCTAGGGAAATTTGATTCCAAATCCGATGAAGGTATTTTTCTTGGGTACTCCAACTCAAGCAAAGCCTATCGTGTCTTCAATAAACGTTCAAAAACCATCGAAGAATCATCTCATGTCAAATTTGATGAAACTCTTCCAAAACCTCACCCGGTCATTGAGGATGTTGAAGATAAGCTTGATAAGCTTCATTTGAATGATTCCTCTTCTCCTCCCAAGGAGGATGACCATCAAGAACCCTCTTCACCCTCTTCGCCTTCCACCTTGCCTAAGGTTTGGAAACCTTCTAGAGACCATCCTTTAGAAAATGTCATAGGTGATCTTCAAGCCGGTACTCGAACTAGAAGATCTATCCTCAATGAAGTTGAACATCAAGCCTTCATTTCTCACCTAGAACCTCAAACCGTTAATGATGCCATTAATGATGAGAATTGGGTTCTTGCAATGCAAGAGGAACTAAATCAATTCTCTAGAAATGATGTTTGGACTCTTGTTGAAAGACCCAATGATCATCCAATTATTGGCACTAAATGGGTTTTTAGGAACAAACATGATGATCAAGGGAACATAACCCGGAACAAGGCTCGCCTAGTAGCTAAGGGCTATAATCAAGAAGAAGGAATCGATTATGGTGAAACCTTTGCCCCCGTTGCTAGGTTAGAATCCATTAGGATCTTGTTGGCATTCGCCGCCCACTTAAATTTTAAGCTTTTTCAAATGGATGTTAAAAGTGCTTTTTTAAATGGTTTTATTTCTGAAAAAATCTTTGTTGAACAAACTCCCGGTTTTGAAGATCCAAAAATTCCAAATCATGTTTTTAAGTTAACCAAGGCTCTTTATGGCTTAAAGCAAGCCCCTCGGGCTTGGTATGAGCGGTTAACAAAATTTCTTTTAGAAAATGATTTTAAAATGGGTCAAGCCGATTGTACCCTCTTTTTAAAACGCACTTCAAAAGATCTTTTAATAGTCCAAATTTATGTTGATGATGTTATCTTTGGTTCTACCAAAGAATCTCTTTGTACTGATTTTTCAGATTTAATGAGAAAAGAATTTGAAATGAGTTTTATGGGAGAATTGAAATTTTTTCTTGGTTTTCAAATCTTTCAAAATTCAAATGGTATTTCTCTAAGCCAAAGCAAATACACAAACGAGCTTCTAAGTCGTTTTGGTATGGATCAAGTAAAGGAAATTAGTACACCCATGAGTACTTCATGTAAGCTTACGTTAGACGAAGCCGGGAAACCGGTGGATAACAAGCTTTATAGGAGTATGATCGGGAGTCTACTTTACCTAACTGCGACCCGTCCTGACATCATGTTTAGTGTTTGCCTTTGTGCTCGTTTTCAAGCCAATCCTAAAGAATCCCATCTTAAATCGGTCAAAAGAATTTTCAAGTATTTAAAAGGATCCAAAAATCTTGGTTTATTTTATCCCTCAAATACTTCTTTTGAACTATCTTCTTATTCGGATGCTGATTTTGGTGGATGTCAATTAGATCGTAAGAGTACTAGTGGAACCTGTCATCTGCTAGGCAAGTCCCTTGTTTCGTGGAGTAGCAAGAAGCAAAATTGTGTTGCTCTTTCTACTTCCGAGGCCGAGTATATAGCCGCTGGCAATTGTTGTGCCCAAATTATTTGGATGCAACACACTCTCTTGGATTATGGTCTTTCCTATGATCATGTCCCAATTCGGTGTGACAACACTAGTGCCATTAGTATCTCTAAGAATCCAATACAACATTCTAGGACAAAGCATATAGACTTAAGACATCATTTTCTTCGTGACCATTTTCAAAAAGGGGATATCACTTTGGACTTCATTTCCACTGATTTCCAACTAGCTGATATCTTTACCAAACCGCTCCCAGTTGACCGTTTTGACTTTATTAAAGGGGAGTTAGGAATGATTCGTCAATGAGCACTATTAAATATTTGACTTTCTTGGCTTGCCTATATTTTATTTTTATTAGAATTTTTTTTAAACTTTTTTTAATTCTGTTTTTTTTTTATTTTTTTTATGACTTTTGGCACCACCGGTCAACCGGTGGTACACCACCGGTTAACCGGTGGTGTCGGGTTTTGCTTTTTGGGCCGACCCGAGGAAGGGTTAAAATCAATTTTAAAACCCTTCCTCCCTCATTTCTCTCTTCTCTCTCGGGCTGCTCCTCCTAAAACCGAAGGTCCTCCAAACCCTAGCCTCCTTTCTTGATTTTTGACCTCTCAAACCTCGTTTCTTCTCTCAATCTCTCTCTTTTTCTTTCTTTTGCCATCATGGGTCCTAGCTCTACACGTAAAGGGAAGGGAATCGCTCAAGAAGCTCCTCCTCCTCCTTCAATCCCTCAACTCCCGGACATTTGGCATGACAAAGTCATTTTGCCGGGTAGAGTAATTGATTATCCTTGGCTGTCTACTGCTCGTCTTGAGCTTTTCTCGATTATTGAGTATCAACATTGGCATTCTTTTTTTGAGCCACCCGAAAAGGATGTCATTTATCCTCTTCTTGTCAAATAGTTCTATGCTCATTTGACGTGGTCTGTTTCTGATGACATTGATACCATCTCCTCCA
Source organism: Viscum album (assembly GCA_963277665.1). Lineage (NCBI taxonomy): Eukaryota > Viridiplantae > Streptophyta > Magnoliopsida > Santalales > Viscaceae > Viscum > Viscum album. The sequence continues at coordinate 1,001,144,640 of OY728119.1, read as the reverse complement.
CTGCTCTTGGGCAACCCATCACTATCACTTCGTTGGAGATTGCCCGGATGCTCGGGGTTCCTCATGTTGGACCCCATGCTTTTGCTCAGGGGGAGTTTCCACGGGACCGTGAGTTTGATGTAGCCGAAGCCCTTGAGCATCTCACAGGGCAGCCCACGAATCCTATTGTCAAGCTCTCCCAGCTTTCTCCTAATCATCGTATTGTTGAGCGCCTCATTCAAACTTCTCTTGCGCCCCGTATCGGGGATCATGATAATGTCAAATTCATTGATATTTATCTTCTCTCATTTATCACCCGAGGCATACACTTCAATTTGGTCCGGTTTCTGTTCCGGGCCATGACTTATGTGGCTGAGCACCCGCGCCGGTCCAAAACTCTACCCTACGGACGCTTCTTGACTAAAATCTTTTCATTTCTTGATGTGCCTCTTCATGCCACTTCCTTCGAGCAGCCAACGAAGGATAGCATAGTGAATTTTATGATGGTGCAACGAATGCACATCCGTTGGCACCCTTGGCGTCAGGAATGGATTGTGGACAAGGACGGTCTTCTCAAGGCCTACTCTCCTCAAACTCATTCCCATCCTCCTGCCAATGCCATGCCTCCTGCTATAGCCGCTGCCTATCCTCTTTCAGACAGTGAGGATAGTGATGATGATGAAGAGGAAGGAAGTGGTGACGGCGAAGGTGAGGCTGATGCTGCTGCTGATGAGGAGGCTGGAGAGGGTGATGATGCACCTGAGCCTGCTGAGGCTGTGCCCCCTCCTGCTGATGCTGGTGGCTTGCCGGTGACGGCTGACCAGTTCCTACGCTTCCAGGATCAGATTGAGACTCGGCTGGACTTGCAGTTTTCATTCTTCAGCTCTCAATTTGATCAGCTCCACTCACGGATTGACTCTCTAGATCGTCGCTTTGAGGCGGTCCAGGCTCCTCCGGCTCCTCCGACCTCCAGGCGCCGCCGTCCCTCTCGGCCCTCTAGGAGTGAATAGAGCCGTTCCTGTTTTTTGGCTTGTATTTGTATTTGTATTTGTTTTTTTAACTTCCTTTGTATCGTTTCATCTTTTATGGAATTCAAGTTATCTTATCTTTCCATCCTTCTTTGTCATTCTTTATTAGTATTTTTCTTTCATAATTTTTCTCCTATTTTGATAATCCCAAAGGGGGAGAAAACCTCTCTATTACATAGATTTTTATTAAAATGCTCTTTTTACAAGTTCCATTTTAAGTTTTTGATGTCATCCAAATCTGTTTTAAATGGTTAAGTTATTATTTTTAATTGATTTCTTTAAAAAATGGCATTTGGTTGCAATTTCAAAAAAAAAAAGAGCTCCTTTCTCAGTATTTCAATGCTTTCAAGATCATTATATTTGGCACGTCTCTAAGTTTTCCAAGTTAAAATTGTTTATTTAAAGTTTTCAATTGACATACCTTTTTTTTAAAGCTTTCATACCCTTTTTTAAAGTTTTCTTTTTTGTGATTGTGATCATCAAAATAGGGGGAGATTGTTGTACCCCACTCTCTTGGATTTTAATGATCACAATCACTCTCATAGTGATCTAATGTTGTTTCAAGTGTTCTTGTTAATAGGCATGATTTCAGGAGCAAGAAGTGGCAAAAAAAAAAAGGAAAAGTGGACTTTTTTCAAGTCCACCGGCCAGCCGGTGTAGGACCACCGGCCATCCGGTAAGGGCACCGGCCAGCCGGATCCAGCCCATCGGCCAGCCGGTGGACAAGGCAGAAGGGCTTGCCCTCTTCCAGGTGCCACCGGTCAGCCGGTGTCTGGCCACCGGCCTACCGGTGGACCCAGACAGAATGGGATGCATTCTGTCCAGACCACCGGTCAGCCGGTGGCTCTGCCACCGGCCAGCCGGTGGCATCATGGCTCAACATTGAGACCTACTGTCTCACCACCGGCCAGCCGGTGGCCTCAGCACCGGCCAGCCGGTGGCTCCTGGGCAGAAGCACTCTCCACCTCCCAAGGCACCGGCCAGCCGGTGGACAAGCACCGGTCAGCCGGTGAGCAAAGTCAAACTAGCCGTTGGAGCTTGACCAGACTTGTCTACTTGAACCCCAACGGCTCCGAAAGCCCTCCAACGGCCATATTGAAGTATTTGGGAGTATTTCTCCTATAAATAGACGTCCATGGATGCCGGGAAGACTACCGATCATATACCAAAGCATACCAAAGCTATTTTGATCATTTGAGGCTCCTACGACAATTCTCAAAGGCCACTTGGGATCCAATTGCCACCCTTGAAGCTTGGGCTGCCTCTACATCAACTACACTCACTTCTTGGCGCTCAAGGCTTCCTCTAGTTTGTTCTAACTTATTTACTTCAATTGTTTAGTTCTTAATTGGGTTTGTATTAAAACAAACCACCCGTTTTCTTTCTTCTTTCAATTTGGGTTTCTTGCTACAACCAATATAAAAAAGCAAGCTGTAAGAGGGTGATCTAGCCTACCTTAAAACGGCTAGTGGGTTTCTTGCTATAACCATTAAAAAGCAAGCGGTCGTATAAATCTCCCAACGGTTGAGTTGGGAGCGGAGACGTAGGCTTGAGTTTAAAGCCGAACTCCGTTATCAATTGTGTCTTGCCATTTTACTTTCCGCTGCATTTAAATTTGTTTTAAATTGTTAATTAATTTTAAAAAGGCAATTCACCCCCCCTCTTGCCATCACCTCCGACCCAACATTTATATCATGCTTTTTGGGATTATTATAATACAAAATCTTTATATTAAAGATATTGAATTTTGTGAATGGTATTTTATAATTTCTAATTATCATAATTAATAACTATTAATAAGATCACATTAATATTTGTTCATAATAATGATTAAAATATATTGAAATTTATCAACATTTGTAAATGGAAAATTATTTAATTAGGGATAAAAAAATTGATAATGACTAAAAATTGAACCTCAAAAGTTTCATTATAAGATTTCATCAGTATAGTTCTACCATTTTAATCCATTTCATGTATATTTGGAATACTGGTTCCATATTTCATTGATTCTGATGAATATAATATTAATGTAAAAGTCAATAAAAATAATATCAATTTCCTTCTTTTAATAAATACATTATATTTTAATATGGTTCGATGAATATTTTTATCAAAATTGTAATTTTAAATATGAAATATTCTATAATCTTTGTAATTTATTTCATATTTTTATTAGAGAATTATTTACCTAAAATTCTTATGAAACAGTTATATAATTTTTATGAGTTTAATAAATTCATAAAATAATATTAAATTTATTAAATGTAAATTAAAATTAATGAATTATTATGTCCCATATATCATTTAAATTAAAATAATATTTTAGTGCCCTTTGTGAGGATTAGATTCCAATTAAATTATGGTATTATTATTTTAATATTAAAAATAAATAAATACCTCAAAAAATGAAATTAATGTTATTTCATTATAAATAATTATTTATTAAATGATTTAAAATTATTAATAATAATATATCCTATCAATTGGATGGTATATGGTTAAAAAATCAACCAATGTCAATTTATTAACTTGATTATCCTTTTTAGAAACTATATTTACATTTAAATAGTTAAAACTATGTTATCATGATAATTGTCAAAACATGTTAATGTGTGTCAATAAAAAGAAACAATGGTAGAAAAATAACGTGAAAGAAATAATATTGGATGATATTATTTTTACCCATTATCATTTGAATTTTGATGTATTTTATTTTGAATAATTCTATAATAGATTACTCATTTATGTTAGTTTAATATTTTATGAAATTCATGAAGTACCCTTCACCTAACTTATAAAATAATACCTAATAAACTATTTTATTCACACATAAAACAACTTTCTATCTGAGAAATACCTAACAAAATTATGTTCTTACTTTTATTACGACATGCTTGATTCTATTTATTGATTATCAATCCCACCTATGAAGGATATTTATGTAAACAAAATGGTGTAGTTTCAAGAAGTGGTATCGTTCTTTAATTTTTTTTACTATTGTCCATGTGATTATTTTGAATAATATCAATGTATAAACATCGCAATCATTTCAATAATTTTGGATTATTCCTTTACATTTACATTCAACTAACATATCAATCCTCGTGCGTATTTCTTTTAAACTAAATGACATGTTTTATCATCAATTAAATTTTCATATTGAATATTCGTATTTATTCATGATACCTTATACTATAAATCTCTTGTACTAAGTATATTATCTCACCAGTATTTTTTTATTACAAAGGATAGGAAGAATTAATATTTTAATGAATTCATGGATTTGTCAAATTTACTTACATAATGTTTTTGTTTTATATTATTTAATATAATGGGATATTTAGGTGTACATCTAGTTTACCCATACTAGTAAACTACTTGATCATTTGGGATTTGAATCCTTGTATTTAATTCCATTAACATTTTGTAACCCCATGCCTTATTCCTCAAGTATAATGGTATTTATAAAGAAGATTTATAAATTTTAGACCTAATCATTGTACCGCAATGTGATTTGACTAATAGTTCAGAATAAATTTCATCTGGTGGTGATTCTACATTTTCAGAAAAATGTGAGTTATAAAAGGATGTGATGAAGTAGAATAAAATTTTTAATTTATAGATCTAAAAAGTGTTCATTTTTAAATCACATCACATCATTATCTGATATATCGTACTAGTAGTGATTGTGAATTCCATTAATTGTTCCCCATGATTTGGAGGGTATTTGTTGTTTATTTTCCTCATATTATTGAAGGTCGGGTAGTTTGTTCATATATATTTTAAATTCCCAAAACATTAACAATTTTTGTGTTTATGGATCATTACCGGGGACATTATCATAATATGATTCATTAATAAACTTGTTAGTATTATATTTAATACTATATGAATGGATTTGATATTTACCAAAAATAATAGACATCAATTATCCACTGAAACAATAATCTATTTTATTAATACCATATTTATTTCATTGTATTTTTTTAACATATACCCATTTTGTGTATTATTATGTATAAAAAATGATACATAAATTTCTTTTCATTTTCCCCAAAATATTGAGCCATTCAAGTTTCCAAATGAACCCTGATTGAAAAATATCTTCAAATATACTAACGTCTCTTACAATTAAAACACTTGAATACTTGGAATTCAAATAGAATAGAAGATATTTATTATTCTCCCAACTTCAATGGATAAAAAAGTGGAATATGTCATGATTATTGTGAAATATTTATTTCTGTGAAATAATATTTTCATCCTACTTTATAAATTACCAGATTTCAAACTCTATTTTTATGGAACTAGTCATTTGAAAATACACACTGAAAAATAACATCTTGAACTCTCCGAATTAATTAAATTCTATTTATACTTTCTCAATTTTATTCTTATTAGGACTCCACTTCAATTCATAAATCATTCATAATTATAATCATAAAAAAAATTGTCATTGTTTTATCACCTGATGTAGGAAAAAATATTTTCCGTTGCATTGTCACAATTCTAAAAAACTACTAAATTAGTAGAACCACTAATTGAGTGTGTAAGATTCATTATAAATTGCATAATAGCATAGTTCCCCTTATGTTTTATGTTATAGTGATAAAAAATATTCATGTTATGTACCATTTCACGACATAATTTGGTGATAATTCATATGAGTTTCTTCATTCCAGCCACAATCTATTTAGGTTTCCCATTAGAACAATCACCATAATGTCCATTGAACATGTTTTTAACCTGGTTATATTAGATTCTCCATGTACCATTACTAAATGAAAATATGGAATGTGTATACATAAAATAATGAATATATATATATATAGTTAAACTATAAAAATATAATAAGGGTTTCATTTGGCGTATTGCTCACAATAGATTACCCACAGAAGCCTGTCTCCAAGCTTTTAATATTCAACTCTGTTCGAAATGTTGCTTGTGTAACCAGCATAGGGAGGATGCTGACCACCTTTTCTTGTCGTGTGCGACGGCTGCTGCTTTATGGAATTATGTTCTTGATATTTTTAGCTGCAGATGTATTTTAACTGATTCTATTTGTTTGTTTCTCAAAAATTGCATTAGATATTACGCTTCTTTGCAGATCAAAAATCTCTTCCTTGCGGCCGTGGCGGAACTCCTGCATGAAATCTGGTACGCAAGAAATGATTTTATTCATAATAATCGCTCTTTTGGACTCAATGAAGGAAAATCTCGGATTCTGATTGCGATTCACGAAGCTTCCTCAATTCAAAAAGAATGTTGCAACAACTCGATTGGCGACTTTGAGATTCTTCGTCGCATCCGAGTGCCTGGCATTTTTCCAAAGACTAAACGTCCCTTTGAAGTATTCTGGCAATCACCCATGCTAGGATGGATCAAAGTGAACGTTGACGGTGCTTCTAAAGGCAATCCCGGCCCCGCCAGTTGTGGTTCTATCTTCAGAGACTCAGATGGCCAGTGCCAGGGTTGCTTCTATGCTGGTTGTGGGCACTCTTCGTCTCTTGAGGCTGAAATGTTGGGAGTCATCCATGCGGTTAACTTTGCCCTCCAAAGGGGCTGGAGGAAGCTCTGGATTGAAAGTGACTCCACTACTATTGTTCATGCCATCTGGAATGGTATCATCCATCTTGCTTGGCCTCTTACTGCTCTTTGGTCGAGATGTCTGAGCTCTCTTCAAGAGATTGACTACATTGCTACTCATGCCTACCGTGAAGCGAACGCTGTGGCTGATGCTCTTTCCAACAAAGGTGTTCATCAAAGCATGAATTGGATGGACACTTTGCCCCCTGACTTGTTGTATTTGTTTGATAGAGACTGTAAAAAAATCCCTTCTTTTCGCATGTTGTAATCTTTTGATCTTCAATAAATTGTGCTTTGGTCTTTGACCAAAGCATTACCTTTTAAAAAAAAATTCATGTATAGTATCCCGAAAAGGATTTCATTTCATGGAGAACCACACAGTATCAAAAATACCAAAACATAAATATGTTATCCCATAATTGTATTCTTCATTTAAACTTTTTCTTAATTGGGGATTTTACTATTCTAGAAACTAAACTCCAAAAAAAACAAAATACCTACCTAAAACCGACTACTGTGAAAAAATCTACAAATCCAATAAATAAAAAAATTTAATGATTGAGATTTTAAATCTCAAAAATATTCCCACAATAGAAGGACATAAATGTTTATTGTCTTGTTGATTAGCTAAATGAAATTTCTTTTACAATGCTCAGAGACTTTCAAAACAATCACTCTGTTATACCCACGTTTCTATAAATATCACTCATTATATTAAATATCATAACCTGTGGAATGGAATGATAAGGTGTGGGGATCAAAAACCAATTTTACGTGAAAAAATAGCATAATATAATTAACAACATGAGTAATATGTAACTATCATAAAAATTATCCAAATTCCATAGATGACAATCATAAAACTTGTATGTGTAACAACAGTTAAAATAAATTTAAAAACTAAGAAGCACACATACATATTAGATTTATACACACCTTATTAACCATATGACACGGGAATGTGATATAAAAATATATAATTATTTTAAAAATAAGGGATAATCAAGAACATATATAATTTTGAGGAAATTAAATTCACCATGGATTTTAGATTTACATGATAGAAAGCATTTTATTTTTGAGCAACTATAAAAATATGAAATCCATAATGTGAAACCATGTTATTCTCATATCTATATAAATGATTTCGTGTTTTCATTTTTCATAAAGAAAACATAAATTGGGTTAATTATATTATTATTATTACTATTATTATTAAAAACTAGTATAATAAATATAGTGATATTATCATTTTAAAATTGAAAAAATAAATAGGTGGATGAAGTGAATCACATAAAGAAATAGAAAAATTAAGATATGTTATGAATTTATACCTCAAATCATTGACTTTTTTCCTTTTATAAATAGATTAAAACATGTTGGGGGCACATTATTGATAAGAATATAACCTAAATAGGTGGTTAGGGTTTTGTTTTAGATTTTTGGTAGAGTTTGTGACGGAGATAGTGGGTTTTACTGTGAGGGTATGTGGGGATATTAGTTACCTTTTAAAACTATAAAAGGATATTAAATATTTCAAACACCCAAAACATTTCAACAATAGGAATACTCATTCTTAGAAATCAGATCCTATATTTAGAAATAATGGATTTTCGTTGATATAATGTTGATCACAATCATAATCCCTGAATTAAAAACATGATTTAAATACGGTACCATTAAAAATATGGTTACAAAATTATTCTTCTTTGGTTCTTACTATGATAACAGATTTTTACTTATGTAATTTTTCCATTATTAAAAAATTTAAAAATTATTGAAATTATAACTAAAGATTCTAAATATTGAATATCATTTTTTCAATTCTCAAAATTCAAGATTTTTTCCAAATACAAAATGTTCAATTTATTTAGAAAAATACTATGAAATAATTAGGGTAATTCCAAAAATGTCAAATATGGGATTAAAAATTATTAACATCATTACAAATTAAATTATATAATAAATAACTGATCCCAAATAAAGATATATTTAATTTATAACCAATAAAAGTATAATAGTAATTGAATACATAAATGGTAATTTTATAAATTATATGTTTAAATATTCCACTATATATATATATATATATATATTTGTTAAAATTACAAAATATCATCATAATAATCCATGGCCACGATAAAACCACAATTTAAAATTATTTTTTAAATTTAATATCTAAAAATTTATAAAATTAACTTTAAAATAATATTTTAAAATATCATGAAAATCATTTTTTAGAAGCTATTTTTTGTAGGTTAACTATTATAATATAATTATTGATAATAATAAATATATTAGTCCTGAAAATTTTAATATTTATAATATAAATTTTAGCTAAATGGAATTATTTTAATTAGTTTATTATTTTTTAATATTTAGTCATCATTTAAACAAAATTTTATTTTTTTATTCTTTATTAATTAGATAGGTTTATTTATATATATTTCAAAATTCAGATTAAAATTTTTATACATAATAATAAAGATGATACATTAAAATGTTTTATATCTAAATGATTTTATTTTTTCATAAATAGTGCCTCTTTATACATAGAATTATTTTTTGGGTGATCTATATATTAGGAAACTAGTCCTTATATAAATCGTCCTAACCCCCCTTAGAAATATATTCCTTATGTAAAATTTATAAAAATATACACATATTATATAAATTAAAAAATAATTTAACAAAACTTCATAATTTTGGACATTACGAATCATTTGTAAAATAGTTGAGAAAATGATCCACATACCAAGGTTGTTTTAGATAAACTGGATTACCAAACTAATGTAACCTCCAAGAGATAACATTATTTCGAAAATAAACATCATAACTTGATAAATAAAAAATAAAAAATAAAAATAAGTTTTGAATATGTTTTAAATTATTTTTTAATACAACAAATTATATTATTCATGACATCAAGTGCACCTAGAGAATGAATCATGTCCCGTGGTAAGGGTTATTTATTTATATATCAAATTTATTGAGACTTTTTAGACATTATTATAAGTTATTTAAATTAAATGGTATATTTCATTCACTATTATTTATAAATTATAAGAGATATATTTCTCTCCATAAAATTTTAATTTTCCCTTCATGTTAAACCTATTGTGGTCCATTGATTATTTTGTTATAATTTTCATGAGTTATTTTAATCCAAAATTAGATTATTTGATACATGGTTTATCTAATAGATATAATTTATTTTTAAATTGTTTATATATTTAATATTTTTAAATTATAAAATGAACTATAATTCATTAATGTTATTATAGGATCATTTCATGTTTTCCCGCTTGGATAGTATTTAATTGAAATGTTACCAAAAAAATTGATTTTTTTAACAAATATTCATTCCAAAATTGATATATTCTTTTAGATATCCATATACGGGATTTATATTCTCTTTATTTATGAAAACTATAACATTTTATACATATTTTGTTTTTTTAGGTTTTCTATTTATTATCATTGATTCATTTTCCCCATTGACACATTATTCACACATTGTATTATAACTATAACTACCTCTTCTTTTCAATCAATAAACCACATCACAATTAAAAAAATTAATTTCTTTCCTTTAAAAGATTCATTATATAATCCATAATAATTAATTAGTGTACTTTTCTACAATATTGTTCTTATTTTCAAAAAATCTTATAAAATATATGTAATATAAATTATCCTTCCCTACCTTCATTTCCCCCTAATCATATGATATTATTGGTTGTAATTTCATTCAAATTATTTTCCACCTAGAATAAACCAATTTTAATTAAATTGATTGAAATAAATTCACCATGATGCCCCTGAGTTTTATTATTTGAGATAATTATTTAAATAACAATATATCATTAAATTATATGGCTTTAGTTTAAGGATTAATATATATAAAGAAATTTAATTATTGGATTACAAATTTATTGTAATTCTTTATATTTGTATCTCAATATGTATGTTTATTGATTACCATTTAATATTTATTTTTCACTAAATCATTATTCATATATTCTATGTTATGAATAAATAGGCTATATATATGTTTTATTCAGGGGATGAAATTATATAGACCGTTTATTCATTGGTTAGTCTCATGAGGAAAATGTTTTTAGTATTTTTTCTTTTCTTAACTAACCAATATAATAATGGTATCTTTGTTGCAATCTTGAGAGAAAAATATATATATATATATATTAGGGTTTCATACTTTTTAGCAATAATAATTTCATTTTTGAGGCTTTGAAAAAAGTTATCTAGATATATGAAATTATGTATTCGATCTCTCTTGTCATTTTTCACATTAGATTATATTATTGAATAAGAATTTATATCATGATTATATGATTATCAATATATTAAAATTTTATTTTCATTTATTTTCAATAAATGTATTGATGCCTTTTTTATTCTATGATAGATTATGGTATACAAATAGAAAAAATTGAGCATTTCAGATCACCCTTATTAGTATTCCACTCCTTATGTGATGAAGAATTCAATTACACATGATATTTCTAGAACAACATCGCATGTGTGGAAAAATTGAAATCGATTTTCATGAAATGTTAGTGATTAATTATTTTTATATTTAGCTCAAAATAGTTTATTAGATGTGATAAACATGTGATTTCATAGATTATGGATGATAATAATTGTAAAAATAGATAAACCAAAATGGAAATGGGAATATTTTTAATGAATTTTATTATATAATTAATGAAATTATGGGATATAAATGTTACAGATATCACATTATATTTTTATCAAGATATCCAAGGAAGAAGTATCCTTGTCATCTTCATGAGTCAATGGTTGATGATTTTAAGAGGTGCAACGTCACTCTCCCAAAAAACATTCTCCCTAAAACAAAACAATAATTCTCAAAATTGAGTATGGGAATTATATAAAGGACTAAAATTTTACATATACAATCACTCCATATTATTAACAAATAAATGATATTATTACATGGTATTTGGTACTCCCACTATGATACATGTATGACATGGAACATCAATATTAAACTCCTTGTATTTTTTTATTTCGATGTTGATGGACTATATATATTACACATACATGTTATTAAAATTAATTATTAGGGGTCATGTGGAAAATAATGATGTTTAATTTATCTATATAATGAACAATAATTTAATGAATTAATGTCGGTCTCAAAAATTTCCCACACATAATCCCTATTATATATTGTATGTATAATTCCATAATAATATAATTGAAAATAAAATAATAATGACTAAATATTTTTTTTCGTACCCTAAAATTCAAATATAATCACTAATTATGATGAATTCATTTTTATAGAAATTTATTATAATTAAATCACATATAAATAAGAAATAACCTTCTTATACAATGTGGTTGTAGAAATGATATATATTATTTAGTCTATAATATATTTAATCCCTTCATCATTAGTTCCTAAAAATATTTCTATTTTCCATTTTCATCATAATGTGATCTAAAAAGAGTAAACTAATACCAATGTTCTGTTATGTATTATTACCACTACCAAGAAGTTTATTTATAAACATATCACCACTTTTTACAATAATATAATATTGTAAAACTATATACTAAATTATACTACTGAACATAAGTGAAAAATATGATAAAATATGATAAAATATGTAAATGTTAAATCGCAACTACCGCCCAATGAGATTTTAATACCTTAAAAAATTGGAATAATAACAATATGTGTGATCATATAAAAATTAGATTTGTAACACAAATCAGTTACCTCTAATGGAATATGAAATATAATAGATTTATCCCCATTACAATCCTAAAAATATGATATCATTGAATAATGGGACATCAAAATAAAATTTTTATAATCAAGAGAGGTATAGAATATGAAATGATATATTTATAATCCAATCATATTATCCAAAAATGGAGTTTGATATCAAAATCATGAATAGAAATAATGACTCCTCATTTTCAATCTATATAGTGAAAAATGAATCTATATAATAATAAATAGACATATATGACCCATATCTCATCCCTCTAAATGAATGTCAACATGGAAATGGTAAAAATATAGTGGCTTCAGCTAAATATTCTGTCATATGATGGTCCACCTATATGATTATGGATTCAACTACATATAAGTAGCACATCAAGATTATTATAAAATTGAATTATTCAATCAAATTTATTTTTAATTTAATTCCCAACTATTCTTATAATTTTATAATTCATGGTTTTAATACCACATTAGGATCTATCTTATAAAAGAAAAGTCAATCTCAAATTTTTTAGTTTAGAATTTTAATTTCACAAGACAGTTCCTTCAGTCATTCATAAACCATTGATGATTTACATTATAATATGTGAAAATTATCTTTTAGATGTCAGTCATTAAAAATAATGGTTCCCCTATGAGATATTCAAACATGAAAATCATCTAATTGAAGTTAATATGACCTAATGATATGAGAAAATCAGTTAAAATTCATAATAAACAATTCCAATATATTAATCTTTCACAAACCATTTTAATGACACATAATGAGATTTCTGAGTACCTTAAGAAAATACAATATTTGATATTTTATAATACATGAAACAACCATATTATAAAAACCATAAAATATTAAATTGATATTATAATCCAAAATAATATTTCATTATTTATAATATTTATTTCTTTTTTATGAAAATAATATATAATAACATATTACATAATTATAAATTTTATTTTGAAAATTTAAAATAATTTTTAAAATATTCATTTTGAAATATTCTAATTTTTATTTTATTATAATTATTTTGAAAATTTTCACATTTTAAAGAATAGTGAAAAATACTTCTTTTAATTGAAAAATGAAATTTTCCCGGTATATGAAAAGATCATCTTAATTAAAAAAATTTATAAAAGTTACATTACCTCTATTAGAAATTAAGTAACAAAATTATGTTCATTTAAAGAGATTTTATTCATTAATTGGTTATGAAATCATTTTTATACTTATAAATGTATTTTATTATGAAATCGTTTTCATTGAGTTTTGGTCATTTATCTTATATAAATTCCTCGAAGTTAGATTAATCAAATATGGGAAAATGTATATATTATATATATTTTAGAGCCCCATATTTTGTAAATATTTTTTATTTTATTTATGTTAATTATAACTACTAAACATAGTTTACTATTAACACCATGGTCAGGGAAATTTGGTTAGTTTACTTTAAAAATAATATCTTCAGGACTACCAAATGACTCTAAAACATTCAATAATTTTATTTCATACGAGCATATCTATCATAAATATCAAATTTACAAATTTATTCCATTTTTTCCATTTGTATACGATTTTCAACTAAATTATTTTATTGATTGGTAATGAACCAATGTGATCTTTCTTTTCTTAATATATAATAAATTTAATAATATTTATTTATCGAAAAAATTATTTTATAAATAGAAATTTGATGATAAATATATTATTTTTATACAGCTAGTTTATATATTATTTTTACTTATTATATAATTACCATAAATTCTTGGTCAACACTAACTGAAAATATATTTAATTAGTATAAAAATAAAATAAATTATCTTACACATATTAAATAAAATAAAATTTTAAATAATAAATATTTTATAAAAAAATATAGACACATATTTCATTTTATTTATGTGTGAATATAATATATTTAAATTCATTATTTTTTTGATGTAATTAATTTAAATTCGATGAATTTTTTTTAAAATGACATTAATTAAATTTAATGATAAATATTGTGTTATTAAATGATTAAAAATACATAAAAATATAAGATTCTACCAAATTAATGGTATATTGTTTAAATCATATAAAATGGTTCATTTATATGTATTTTTCATATTGTTATTACATTATAAACCCCTAAAGAGTATAATATATTTGTCATCATTATAATTGTCCAAAGGGTTAACATGGGTAAAACATAAGTGGTTATGGTAAAACATACCAAAAAACCTATAAAAATTTTATTTTATTTGAGGATATCAATATATATGAATATTTTATTTTTATTATATCATTTTTATCCATTTATGAATGATAAAAAAATTATATTAATTTAATATATTCAGAAATTTCTAAAATGTCCTTCAACTCAACTAAAAAAGGACACTACTACATTAAATTATTTTCAAAAATATTGGTCATATATATATAAAACAACCTTTCAATTGAATATAATAAAATCGTTATCCGTGTTTTATAGGTTCTAACCCTCTTAAAAGACCAAACCTATACCCTAAAAGTAGATATCTAAAGAATGTATACAGAAGAAGAGTTTCTCATCTTTCCCTAAACTTTATAGTTAGTTTCATACTCTAATTTCACATAATGTTCGCACCAAACCAAAAAAATAAAAAATTCATCATTAATATTGGTGCATGTCATTATCTTTATGAAAACACCATATTCTATCTCATTTCCAATCTATGAAAATTTAAAACATCACTCATGTGTATGTATGACTTATCATATATACATAGCTATGTAATTTTGTTTTCATCGCCTCCTTATATGGCTATTTATAACGATGGAAATAATGATTAGATTTGATATTTCTAAAAAACTATTTTTCTAAATTAATTATATCATATATCACTTTTTATATTCTTATTCGTTGGAAAATGATAATGCACTCAAGCATATATGTGTACTACCACCTCCATGAAGTGATGCGTTATTATATTAAAATATGATTTAAATGGATTGTAATAAAGATTTTTTTAATTACAATATATGATATAATTTTTATTTTTCCAATATTAATTTGTATTTTCATTTCCTTTCTTCCATCCATAAATAATTTAAAATATCATCCAAGTGTACGTACGACCTACAATCATCATGAATAATTTAATTTATTTTTATATCTCTATCATTTATAGATTATTGTAAATTAAAATATATTTAATATATATCATTTTAATACCATATATCACATTTTTGATATAATTTAACCAATACAAATACTCACATACACGATCTACCAAATCGAAACATATATGAAAAACGATTCATTTTACACCTGAGATAATGATAATAAAGTATTATTAACAAAATGGTGATTAATTTATACAAATGGATCATACATTGTATTATATATATTAATATTTTTCCAGGATAAATTTTAAGCAAATAAAATTTTTTTATAGTATATGTCGAATCACATATATAAGGCCCCGGCCATAAACCTTACCTAATATTGAATTAAATGAATAATTAACAGTGAGGATCTTTTCAGGTTTAGAGTTTTAGAGAATTAGGATATAACTATTGCATCTCAAAAGATTACATAGTAGAAACATCGACTATGATTCAATAAAATAAAAAAACACTTAAAAAGAAACATGTCTAGTTCCATGTATTATATAGCATGTCTTGCCCTGATCCCATCCTTGACCCTATTAATCTTTAAGTCCTGTGGAAAACATTTCAAAAACATGGGATGAGCATAAAAAGCCCAGTAAAGGATACACAAAGAAGGAAAACAGTTAGTTTTCAAAAACAACAAGTAAACCATGAGTACTTTACCAAAGCAATACTATTCAACATTATGAAGTAGTAAAAACTCTTCAATTAATAAAAGATCATTACTTACCCTTTTGTTACCAAAAGATTACCATAAAACACATATAAAGAACACATAACATATAAAGGTAACATGGGAGATAAATATACTTCAATGGAATAACCATACGGTCGACTTCCACACATACTTAATGGAATAGCCATACGGCCGACTTCCATACCCAATGCATTGGAGGTTATAACGAAACCACCCGTCCTGGTATTCACGGCACCACCTGTCATATGGTTTATCACGTAACCACCCATAAAATGTCCAAGTACCTTCATTACACATAAAATATTGAAAATAAAAAAATTTCAATAACAACATTTCATTTTCAATCACAATAAGTAATTCAATGATATTGAATTAATCAACCCATTTTCAAAAACCATTTAAATGATATTTTTGAATCAAAGTGTCCCATACCACATTGAAGCTTTTAATTGAATTATAATTTTATAACATTAATGTCGATATAAATAAATATGGAAAACCATGTTGAAAAAAATTGACATTAAAGATAAATATTTAGAATAATAAATCTTTAACACATTTAAAATTTTCTTTTTTGATAAAGAGTTTTTAACAAAATGAGTGAATATTGAATACAAATAACTACAGAATAACATTTATTACGAACATTATAATATCATGATAATAAAGGGATTCATGATATAATATGTCAAATGATAGTATACACACCATATAAGAGTGAATTGGTGCATAACAACAATGAAGTCTCAATGGAAATGGAAATTGAGATGGAATCCATTATAAAAATGGTATCAATAAATTAAGGATAAATCTGTCACATAATTATGTGTGAGAAATATAAATACACAAAATATAAGAGGATATTTAGTGTGAATCAATCAGAGAATATTCACATATATTCATAGGATGACATTTTCAAAAAGTAAAAGTTGAATCCAATGAAATTGAAATTGGGTTAAGACGTTCCCTTTTAGAAATTCGACAGCCTAACGACCTAACTTCAAAATTCTGAAAATTAGTCGATGAGAGAGTGAATGGTATCTAATAACATGGACATAAACTTTACATAAATAGAGATATATAAGAACATATCCCAACAAAATAGTGTGTGAATTAAAAGACACAACAAATGAAGTCTTTTAAAAAGAGGAGGGTGAAAGGTTCCCTTACCAACTTGGGTAACTTTTGAAATGTACACCCCAATGAAGAAGTGTCATACAATGAATATGTAAATACCCATAAATGAAATTATATTACACATGTAGAATAATAATGTCCATTACATACAACAATAAAAGGAAATAGTGGCAAGCGTAGCATAAATGTCACGAGAAAAAAAGAGAGATGAAAAATCCCTTACGAAAACTTGGCAGCCTAACGGTGCCACATTAAACTTCCAAAAATGGATTTATGAGATAAAATAGGTTCTCCCTAAATATGAATTTAAAATTAAATTATGAGTAATATAAAATAACATCCCCAAACATAATAAAATATTAGCTTCAAAGAAATGACATAAAAGAGATTACTTATAAAGAAAGAGAGAGGTTAGATCTCTTAGGAAAATTCGGCAGCCTAACGGCGCCACTCAAAACATCCAAAAATGGATTGATGAGATAAAATAGGGTCTCTCATCATATGAACATAAAAAGTATATTTGGAGTAATATAAAAGAACATCCCAATCATAAGAAAGATTAGCATAAATGGAATGACATAAAAGATTGTACTTAAAAAGAAAGAGAGGAGTAGGATCCCTTACCTCAAGTCTGACTTGTCTTTTTCGTTTCATTATATTCCTGAATAATTATCATTGGTCAATTTATAATTTCTTAAGGACCTATTTAAAATATTATTATTCAGTTTATATCACATATTATAATGTTATAATAATTGGTTAATAATGTGAGTTCATATCAGACGTTTTTGTCGATGTTTGGTACATGAGTCAAAAATGAAGTTATTTGAAAATGATTGTCCATGTAGTTATGATTAAACCATCTCCGGAATAGTTTTAATGTTATAAATATCATATATATCTAGTAAATATTAATTTTATACTACTCCATAACATTTTGAGATAAAAATAAATGAAATTCACCCTCTATGGAGACGGTAGGCCGTACGTACGCATGAATGCTACTTTCATTTCTTTGTCATATTAATGGAATTAAAAATAATTGGGATATATATATATTATAATTACAGTATAATATATATATTATATAGGTAACATATGTTCATTAATTTCATTATTTATACATTCCATGTATTTCATTAACGAGTCACATCACTTGAGGGGGCTGTAGTCCACACTTCCTCGTATGAAATTATTGCATTTTCCCAACAAGAATAGCATAAAGGAATGTTTTATATAATTTATTTATAAGCATATAAAAAACATAAATACCATATATATCATACATAAAGTATAGTGACATCATAATTTCCACCATTAATGGTGATAAAAGAAGATTGAACAATCATCATTTCGTGAGGTAGAAATTCGCCAACCACAGAAACAGTATGTTCTTTAACCATTAGAGGAAGGTGTGTGTAATTGTAGCTCGAATCCTTCACATAAAAACATACTATTATATTTATGATACTGGTGTTGTTACAAAATAAAGTAATAAAAATAGTTTAGAGGGTTGGATAAGCAAAATAAAACAAAAGAACACAAGTGAATACATGACCTTAAAATCGGGTAACTCTTCTTGATTTGAGCTCAAGGGCTTCCTTGGAAAGGATTATGCCCAATGGTGAGGCTTCCATGATTAAGAGAGGTATGTGGAGAGATTAAATGGTCAGGGGTTGGCCGAGCCAAAGGCTTGAGAGGTGTGGGTAAGGTGGTAGAGGTGGGGGCCTTTTATAAGAGAAAAGGAGGGGCACTCTTTGAATGTTATGAAATATTACTTTATTATAAAAAGATTTTCTAATTTTAAAGGTCCCAAAAGGATATATTTCTAGGATAAGGTGATAAGGTTTCGAAATCCACCCATACAATAGGTTTGTGACAAGTTTAGGTCTTATATTTTACACTATCTTTTCATTTTATTTAAATTGATAAATAATGAGGTAATCACTGCATCATCATGGTGTCATAAATAAGTTTATTTATTTAGTGTCTAAAAATTATAAAACTAAATATCATGATATAGTAAATCGTTTTTTATTTATAATGAATATTTATATTAAAAAATATGACTTGTATAACCCCATATAAAAATTGTTTTAGTAAAACAACACATGTTTGTGACATTTTAATTTTTACATTAAATAAAAAAGTATTAATGTCATTTTCCAACCTAAGTGGCTCCATGGGGTCCCCAAGTTGGTCCATGTATTTTCTTGGTCTCCCATTACACATACAAGGAGGGTAGTACATGTGTCTAGGTCATTTCTTATTATTAAAAAATTATTTTTACCTTAAATTACACTAATTACCTCTAATCGTGATTGATAAACTTAAAAGTTACTATTCACCAAAAAAATAATTTTAATCCCATTGAACAAAATTTTAATTCTTAATGACAACTATGTATGTCGGATTTTTGAAATTCAAATCACAGAATTGGTAACGTTTCATTTAAACAAAAAATCAGTTTTTTTAACTACCACTTAGTGGTTTCACTATTCATCAAAAATTGAAGTTTTTCAGAAAATTACCAAAAATTCACTCAAGGATATATTTGATATTCCGAATTCAAAAATGATGTATATTTTAAAAAATTCAAAACATATAAGTTAAATTAATTAATTTAATAATTAATTCCAGCTGTTAGAGCAAATAGTGTGTTTTTATGAAATAATAAGTATCAAAAGATTGACACTAGTTTAAGTCCAATTTTAAGATAAAATTAATTCCAACAACCACAATTGGATTAAATGGTAAAAACATATTATAATATAAATTTTAAACCAATTCAAAAGATAATATAATGATATAAATAAATTAGATTAAAATGAGGTTTGGAATTAAAATACAACATTTTTTACTATTCATTAAAAAATGAACATTATCAGAAAAATACCAAAAATTTACACCAAGAAACTTTTGATGTCTCGATTCTAAAGAAGAATTTATTTTGTCAAATATAACACATAAAATATTTAAAAAGTGGATTTAAAAGAGGTTCGTCATGAAAAGGCGGTTAATCGACCTTTTAAAGAATATTAGAATGTTTATGTATAAAATTAGATTCATTCGCATTTTTAATCTTCTAACATTTATTGTAAAAAGTAAAAATATTTGAAAAACATATATAATAATTTTGTAGTTAGTTTTGTTCATTCCCGACATTACAATGGCTAGGCGTTAACTACAATTTAAAACAATATTATTTTATTATTATAGTGCAACGTAAGATTCCCAAGAAACTCATTGTTGCGTATTGGGAACGCCATCTAGCATAGCATCCCCTTTAATGTTATATTAATATTTTATTGAAAAATATAGATAAATTTGAAAATTTCATATTCTTTATTTACCTTGGTTGTTTCAACATACATTACAATTAATACCTAAAGGCAATGTTACTAATGTTTTCTGAAATGGATATCTTCAAATTTAATTACATAAATTCAAAATGAATGATTTTTTATCATATAATACTATTATATACATATTAATCTGTAACATTTTTTTCATTTATATTATTTTTTTATTATTTAGTGATTTTTTAAATAAAATTATTTATGAAAAAATAGTCACTTAATTTTCTTTAATATTTTAAATGTCATTATTTTTCAACATAATTTACTATTTTAATGGATACCTCACATATCATGATGAATTTTTTGAATATTGTAATTCCCTTGAAAAATTAATATTCTTGTGATCATTATAATGTAAATTGTTGTTAAATATCCATATTTATAATAGGATACATATTATTTTATCCTTACTATAAAACATTTTAAATATATTTTATTCTTTTTCATGTTATTTTAATGACTTGGTTAAATCAAGTTATATCTATATTATTTAATAAACACCTATATTTGTTGATGAGGAATATTCCTCTCAATAAAATCATTCATATGATATATGAAGAATTCATTTTTCATGAATTGAATTGTTGGGATTCGAATGACATATAGCCCCTCCATCAAATTGAATTCAAAAACATATTAATAATATTAAAAAAATGTTGTTTTAGATTATAAATACCCATCGATTAAACTATCATCTTATAAGACATTGATAGTATAGATATCATGATGTCCTAAATCATGAAATCCTATATTCATCATATCCTTAATTTATTATTTATTTATTATGATCAATGATATTAATGTATTAATACTATTTACTTTTGTATTTTTGTCTCATGTATTGATTAAATGAAATTTTTTTTTCACCAATTTTCCATGGAATATTTATTTTTCATTATTACTCATATTATTTTCTGCTAAACATAACCATTAATAAGAATATGATTTCACAATTTTATTTTTTTTCATTTTTATCTACATTTGATGATGGATATTATGAATAATATCAAGGATGATATAATTTTATTGAATTTTTGTACTTTATATCTATTATGTAATATAGAAATCATGTATATATCTAGTTTATATTGAAAACCAAAATGACTAATTCATCATGGTTTCATAACATGTGTCAATTCCAATGTATCCATAGAGACCATACCTTTTGGCTAATATATTTCTCTCAATAAAATTTGGTTTGTGTGGATATCAAGTATAAATTTAGATAACATTAATTTAAATAATCATATCTAACCTGAGAATTATGATAATATATTATGGTAATTTATATATTTAACCATTATAGATATTTTAAAATATTATTTGATATTCATGAAGATGTTTCTTTATTTGACTGTGACATAATTTAGTTATTTTACCTAAATTATAAGTGTATCAACAACCATAGATGATGTAGGCATACCGTTTCTATGAAATCCAATATATTAGGTTATGAAATTTCGTAGACTATGATCATGATATGCATTTTACATAGGTTATTTTAAATAACAATTCTGGGATATAGAAACATATTTTTTCAACATAAATGATTATAGATGTTTTTGTAACCTTTTCAGGGTTTGTTTCTAGGTTAAATCAGTGTTGGTTTCCACATAAACTCTCACAATTAATTTATTATGAAAATAACAAAAAACATTTTGTATTTATATTTGGTAAGGTACAATAATTATAGTGTAATTTGTACCAAATTCCCTATTTTATACTTGATAATCAAACTCATTTATGTCATCCCAATTTTATTGTAAAATCTAATTTTTACCAAACACCATAATATGGGATTTCTATATAAAAGAAACCAGTGGAAACCCTACCAAAAAAATATTTTTTAGTCAATTCCCATTATTACATATAAACAATCCCTATTTTCTAATAATATTATTATAGATGTGGTTAAACATGATATAATCAATGTTATATATTTGACTTAAAAACATAATGAAAATAATTATTTCAATGAGAATTAAAATATGACCTATGAAGAGGATGTATAATTACTTCTTATTAGTGGGGATATTGAATCATTTCATTCACGTCTAGATCCAAACCCAGTAGTTAATGTGAATTGTATTTTAAGGGAATAAGTGATGAAAAAAATCATTGGTTGGGAAATGTGATATTAAAATTGATAATATATATATTTTATATGAATACAATGATAAATATCATGGGTAAGTTCCTAAACATCCATGATATTAATATATTGATTTCACTTCTAATATATTCATTGACTCGAGAATTATATTATAGGAACACTAAGTAATGTTCACTATGGAAGTAACGTTTCTAAATAAAAAACAATTAGATTTGTGTTTTAATTAATTTATATACCCTATATATTAACCTCGAGGATCCCCTTTTCTATCTGTTATGGTTAAATTTAGATCAATGATGTTTTTTGTTAAATATTTTAAAATCATTTATATTATGACAAAAAAACATGTATCACATTTCAAACATTAATGAATTATATGTTCATGTGTAGGTAGCTGTATATTTTACAATGATTGGAATTCCTTATGTGTATCATCAATTTTATATATACAAATATGATATTTTGAATGTATTATTTAGAAAAATGTATCGAAATTAGGATTATGCAGTAATTTTATTTGGATTGATTTGGGATCCATTTATTTTTATAGATCTGAAAAAAAGAGTGTTCAGTGTATATGTTAATAACTGGGGTTTGGTATTGTTTATCATATATTGGTGTGCTATTAAATCTATGAGGATTATGAGAGAAACATGCAAAAAAATTCAGAGAAATTTATGAGAGAATAATTATATTATTAATTTTTCTTGTTGTATTATCTCTTCAAAATATTAATTTTCAATGAAAAATTGTTTCTAAGGATGGTTTCACATTTGATACTTCAATAAAATATACAGTAAAATAATGACATACATAAATGAATAGGACTGAGGTACCTAGATTCATTGGTTTAGTTTGTTATTATCATTTTTCTGAACAATATATTTCATGATTGGCTAACACCTTAACCATTTATTCACATAAATGTGTTATATTCATATGGAAAATGGAATGTGATGAATGTTTTGAAAAATATGATTGTTTTTTAATTATCTTGTTTTCAGTCTACAATTATGAAATAATGGATTATTGAAATATATAAATTCATGAATGAAACAACATTATTTGTTGCCTTAAAATAAGATTATAACATTATTGCCTATGAAACAATGAAGTTAATGTCTCATTAAAAAAATCATCTAACTCATGATCATTTATAGGAAGTTATAATATTTCATTTTATGTTATTGATATATTATCATTATATAAAAAAATTCAGATATAAATAAATGATACCTTTTTTATATACATATTTTTATAGAAAGCTCAAGAAATGGGAAAATGATGATGGACTCAGCTACTAAATGACTAAGACTTTTTAATAATGTGCAACACATTGAAGGAACATATGTTCGTAGATACACCTAGAATTCAAGATCCTAATGTTGTGACTAATTATATGATTATGTTGAATCATATGTTTATAAATTTAGAAAAGATGGATCGATTTATTATTAATGAAATTGAAAGGTATATAGTTTTTAAAATAATAATATATATTCATTATTGATGTAGATTAAAATTTATCATAATGGAAATGAGAATTTTAAAACAATTACATGAATGATAGTAAAATAGAATACATCAAATATGTAGATGGAATTTTAAAATTTGGATAGAGGTTTTTTGATCCATCTATACTTGAAATTAAAAGGTAATTATTAGACAATGATGATGGTTTAAATTTCACAATTCACCATAACAACAAAAAGATGTATTGATATGTTATAGTTGATTTTTAGTGTTATAATATGAAGTAGGAATTTGAATATTATCTATCTATATGTTTGGTTTTTCAATATGAGGATTATAGGAGACATCATCTTATATTAGTAAAAAAACATGGACTATTCCAATATTAAAATGTTACAACACTATAGTCAAAATTATAACTTCATAACCAAAGACCCAAAGAATGAATAATGAAATATTAGTTATTATAGATTGATTTTGAATATATTTCCCCTTCCTCCGAAGAAGATAAGTTCTAAATCATGCTCCCCCTGAATATATATATATATATCTGTGTGTGAAGATATAAAAAATGATGTGTTGATACCTTCAATTCTTTCTGTCCACAGTCCATGATTTACATCATAAAAATTGATATGTTTTCTGATGTTTATTGATAGTTTTATTTTATCGAGATCAAACTGCCGTCATCACCCTGATAGTATGCCCAAATAATTATTCAAACATTCGATGGCATGTTGGGGGAATTTTCACATAGAATTAAATTTATGTCGGATATGTATTTAACTTTTATAATGTTTTTGTATATTATTATCTTTAGTTCTGGTAATAAAATGTTGTTATATAGATAAATATATGGTATGATATTTTACACTCCATATTGATGTGTTAATGTTGATTAATGTTATCTTGTATTCCAAGAAACTTTTTTAAAAGAAATTATAATGGTAATGCCTATTCATTCTAATATTAGAGTAGCACGATGATGAAAAAATAGTCATGTTGATAACCAAATAAAATATTTGTAATTTCAAGTGGGTGATCACTTTGTAGTGAATTTGCATCCATGGACATGTGTAATGATATTGGGAATGAATGTCAAACTAAGACCCAGATACAATAAATAATTTTATATTATAAATAATATATTAGTGCTGCGTCTTACCAATTAGTAATTCCACAAAACATCTCCAACATAAATGAAATGTTCTATATAACATTATTAAGGAATTATATAAAATTCACGATTCATGTTCTCACCAATTATGAAATTGATCAAGAACCTAATCTATCATAATGATAATAGAATATCATGATTATTAACACTGGTGATCATGTTTTTAGGATCAAATTACTCTAATGGTAATGGTAGTATTGAGAAATCATAATATATAAAAAGTAATCTGGTAAAGATATGATGTAATGAATAAGGATGAAAATCATTTTTTAAGTCAATTCCAATGAATCATTTTAAGATAATATTTTTCTTGCATTAAATAATATAATATAAAAATAATTTTAAGGAATAATATATTTGATAGTGTATATAACATGTTATTCCTGATTTATATGATAAAAATACATTATTATTTAAATATTATCATTATAATGTAGAAATTAGAGTAGATGATATGTATATGAATAAACTCATTGATAAATATATATAATGATCATACTCAATATATATTAATTTAATAGTTCTTGGGAAATAAACAATCAAAATTTAGTGAAGGGATATTGTTCTTCCTAAAATATTTATCTATTAAAATATTTATTATTTCTTGTTGTGATAAAATAATATAAATACAATTATATCATATAGGTACTTTTCTGATAATATTTATTTCATTCTTCAATAAATGACATTAAATTTTGCATTTGTGTATTTTTTCGATTTTTATGACAGTAATGATTTTCCAATGATTAAAAAAGTGTTTTTATAGGAAACATTATTTTTGCCCTCAATAAAGAAAAATAATACATTTTTTTTCAAATAGAATAAAAGTATATATATATTATATTAAAAAAACCAATTAATTTAAATAGAAGCAAAATTATTAATGAATTATCTATAAGAGAATTTTTTATAATTAAAGAGGCACGTTTTGTGAAAACTAATATTCACTGAATTTTATAACATTATCATCAATTAGTTTATAACAATTATATGAATTGAATCTTAAAATATTTGTGTCAAATTTTAAATTAGGAGGTAATTTTTTTTAAATAGGTCCCATTTATTTTATTAATTAATAATAGTAACCATAATAAATAATTAGCACTATGGGGATGGTAAATTGGGTAATTTAGATTAAATATAACATGATAAATACAGAAAAAAAACCTTAACAGTTTCCATAAATTATTTACATGAGTATATGCCATCCAAAAAAAATGAACAGTCAAATTTTTGACCATTTTTCTATTTTTAAAATATTTTTACCTTTATAATATTTAATTGATAGTTGAAGATAAACATGTCACATTTCATATATAAACATATATAATATGTTATAATAAAGATTAATGAAACACATTAATTATTATTAATATTAATATGAAATAAAATTTAATTATTTGTTTCATTATAATTTATTTCACTTTCGTATTGATGAAATAAATAACATATATTCTTGTGCAAGAGTAACATAATATTTATTATATTAACAAATTATATGTTTTAAAAAATACTCTCTTTAATGTAATATGAAATAATATATATATTGGAAAATTTATTTAGAAAAATAAAACATATTATTCATTTGTTATATTATTATATTACAATTCAATAGTTTTCATGTTGTATGTAAATTCAATTAAAATGAATATTTTTTAAAATGAAAATAATTCTATTTTATAACAATTTAAATTTGATTGAATCATGAAAATTGAAAAAACATTACCTTTAGAAAAATTAATGGGTTATGGTTTTAAAAATTTCCTATTGTATTTTTATTGGTTGTTTTTAATTTGATTGTGTCATTACATTCTGTTAAAATTTTGAATATTTAATACAATGATAATTTTAATTACAGTTAATGGAGTTTTAGAACTAAAAGAGGATGGTGAATAAATACAACTAAAGTGTCCATGTTTTATTTATAAGTTTATTTGCAATTATAATTTTAATATGTTATAATATTATAAGTTTTAATATATCATGGGAAGAAAAATAATTAATTTTGATATCATATTTAAATTAATTAAAAAAATGTGCATCCCCTCGAAAATAATAGGATACCATCCAAAAGATCATCTATTGGCCCCTTAAGACGGAATATATAAGAATACTTCTAAATTATATGTAGTCATTTTTTTGAATCATTGTTACTTTTTTATTCTTCTTTATCATCAAAATGTGTATAAAAAAACCTAAAATAATAATAATATTATCATTAATAAATAGATATTTCATTAATATTACAATACAACCATGTCTATCTATTTTTCATCCTACTAGAGTTGAAAAAGTGTTCATGCCTATGTACACCAAGGGACCATGTGAAGAAAACCATTATAAAAATGGATTTGGGGCATTATAATGCTTGCATGACTGTTATACTGAATCTTAAGAAATATATTGTTCATATCAATATTTTATAAATGAATATGGTATTTTTTAATTTCATTCATAAAAATCCATATGTCTATAACAATTGTATTTTTTTTAAATAATGTACATTAGTATTATCGTTGGATATTTTGAAGAAACATATATAGATCAAAGTTAGGGAAGGGGTCTTGAGGAATCCATTTATTTTGTATCTGAAAAATGTGAGGTGATATACAGAATGTTACTATTATAAAAGATTTCAAATTTCTAGGTATGTTCATAACCATATTTAATATGTGGTGACAATAATAATATTTTTTACATTTCACAGAAAAGTGATGAAAGATATCTTGAGATCAATGTCTTTAAATCCTTTTAGGACATCTTTTCTGGTAATGGATTCAATGACATGGGAGTCTCCAGGAATAAATTTATATAGTTCTAAAATTGGAAAGGATGTGCAAGAATGTGGATCACTCTATACAGGTGTATATAGATTCACTAGGTTCATTATGCCTATCTACATGAAATAGTTTCTCACCTAAACAAATAACTTTTGAATCATGCTCCAATTCTTATTGACTTGAAAAAAGAGTACCAAAAAAGAATATGTTTCACTACATGTCTACATGGAACCAGATAGGGTGGTTCTTTCTTGTAGATAACAATTCCTGTGGTATACTGGTTAGTTTCTAAACAATAAAAAGTCTTTTTCAATGTCCTTGTTATCTCAAAATCATCATCTTATATTGGATTTCTATTATGGATGAGGGGAATTTTAATATGGAGTATATCAGACAAGATACTGAAAATCTTAAGGATTATTTATAAACTACGTGGGATTAAGAAATTTATGTGATCCTGATTGAGAAATAAAATCCCCCCCATTCAATTCCTACAATTAATTGTGAGGATACGTAAAGACAACACTAGAGATTTATAGTTATGGGAAGTAGACCTGAATACGTCATTTTCATAAGATTGTATAAAATAAAGGAATATGTCATGGATGATCAATATAAAATATAATGATGGACATTTTATACCTAATGAGGATGTGAAATGTAATATATATTTGAATTAAACCATTAATCTATTGGGGGTCCATGTTATGTAATTGATGATGGTCAGGGTGGACATACTCAAACAGAGCCTTTTTTCTATATCCCATGACTGGTGGTGGAAGAAGATTAAAATTAATTAACTATGTTCTTAGAAGAAAATAATATTAATTAACCATTGTTTAGTTTGAATATGAATTTTCCCCTGATACTGATGGTTTTATTGGGTCATTATTCATTAAAACATGGACTATTGTCAAGGATTAGGTGAAAAAGGTGGCTCACGATTTATTCATGGGATGACCACTTCCCAGAGTTGTTTTTTCCTCTAAGGTCATTCATCTACCCAATTTTAATGAAACTACTGAAATGGATCATCGTAAACCCATCATCCATTGTAATTTCGTATTCAAGATTTTATCCAATATAGTGAATACATGACTACATTCTCTTATATCAAATCGTATGTCAATGGTTTAGACTTGCTACATGTGGGGTAGAAGAATCCAATGGGAAATAGACATTACTAACGAGATGGTTGTCCACTTGCATTTAATGGTGATTGGTTCAAGCATTATTATTACGATTGACATGAGCATTTCTGATGAGAGAGTTGAATGAATTTTATTATTAATTTGACATGGATTTTTGGCATTCATGAATTGTTCTATGAATTATGTTTTAAATATAATGTTTCACCACGACTCTTAATATGATCAAAGGGGTATGTCTTGGGTGTTTCCCAATACAATGTGTGATGTTATATAAGATGATCCCAAATCCACCAACCTCTACATCAAAGATAAAGTGGATTTGAATAAGAATTATGTGTAGGGATTGGAAAATGGTTCCTTCATTCCATATATAAGTAGGTTTATAAGTGGCATGGCATCACATATTTTTTTCATTGATTATATTGTCATTTATATCAATGGTATTCATATATAAATCACCAGAGCCATGGATATAACTAAAATTTATTATAATCTGAGTTGACAGTGCATCAAAAAATTGAAAAGAACTGTGTTCAAATCTAACAAATGTAATAGTGGTCGCATATATTTTTTTTTGAAGAGAGTTAGTATGTAGAAGAATTAACTCCAGATAGATTACATTGGTTCACCAATTTCAAAAATAGTAATTAAAAAATTAATATTTTTATACACATTCAGTACAATTATAGGATGAATTTCCAACATGAAAAAAATTATCTTTTTCAGAGGGCATAGAACCCTCATCAACATCATGTTTCCTCATTTCCTATTCAGTTTCCTTTAATTATTAATCCTTCAAAGGGGATAATCACCATGATGGAAAAATCAAGGAATATATTCCTTTAGAATTATAATTAAACTATAAAATATAATTAGGATTCATAGTACTATTTGGAATGGCCTATCGATGATGGATGAATAAACATTTATAGTTTTATAGAGACAATGTAATCCATATATGCCCGTAATGTATGGGATATCATTAAAGGAGATTCAATTTATAAAAAATTCATGGATATTATGTATTGTTAAAATTGGGATGAATGGTATGAAGAAAAAAATATACTTTGTAACCATTCATATTTGAGGTTGGATTGTCAATAGGATATTTAGGATAAGGTAAAATGGCGGGTGGGAAGCAGTGACATCAATTTCTGGAAAACTAACTGGTCTAGGGAGAAGCTATATTTTCCTGAGTTCCCAGTCCCCAATATATATATCCTAGAGGAATGAATGCATACAGAATTCAACGTTGAAGTATTGAATAAATATTATGATGATATTTATAGGAATATTCAACTAATTATTGATCCTATAAGGTTGATATTCTCCTTCTTGTCGCATGGGTCCTTCAACAGAATGGAATTCAAATTTACATCACTTAAACGTTGTAGAACTAATGATTGTGATCGTGTTATTTTGTACAAAGATACAAACAGTAAAATGAATTTTCTAATTTGGACATTAAGGTATAATGCACTACCAATTGACAATAATATTAAATGGGATGGTGTTATTGTACCATTATGATGTCATTAATGTCGTTCACCGAAACCAGAATCATTGTGGAATTATTTTTTCAAGTGATAAATAATTATGGGGTTCTAGATTTTTATGTAATAGGTTGGAAATAAAATTTTATGGTCGTAATATATAGGATACAATGGAGAATAGGGTCTATGCATCTGTGGAATAACAAATACCAACAAAAACCTGAGAATTTTCCCCCTAATATCTTGATTTATTAAGGAAGCAGGAAATAAAATTCATCATGGCAGAAGCTACATGACAACAATCATATTGGTTATTACCATGCCTAAAATTTCAAAACTAGGTTCAATACTATTGTGTTTTGTGTTATCTCATTCGTTTCAAATAGTTCTACCAAGAGTCTTCAACACTGAGGAAGGGGGGAGAAGCATGTGAGCGGATTGGATTTTAAGGCTACCTCCTCTAGATAGTATATTGAATAACATTGATTGTTTCAAAATATTGGGGGAGATTAAGGGGTGGATGTTTACTATGATCCTATAGGGGGTCCCTCCTTATGGTTTTTAGCACATATTATTGTATAGGTAATTTGTTACGAGTTGATGCATGTGCAATTAATACTGGATTGATGATGCGTAGAAGACGTAATTCAATGATTATATATGTTTAATCTAAAATTTCCTTGTTATTACACATGATTTATGGTCAAGATAATGATATTGGTATTTGGTATAAAGTATTAGGAATTTTATATTTTACATCAACCATTTTATCTACATTAGAGACTCATGTATGGAAGGAAACTTCATTGTGGATTTTCTTCCCAAGAAAGGAACTCAGAGAGAGATCATAAAATTATATTCATGCATGAGATGTCCATATAATGATTATAAAATCATCTAAATTGGCTATTACCTCAATCTTCAGCACTTTATTCCTCTTGGATTGGGAGTGTATATGATTTCTATGTCT
Organism: Viscum album; assembly: GCA_963277665.1. Taxonomy (NCBI): domain Eukaryota; kingdom Viridiplantae; phylum Streptophyta; class Magnoliopsida; order Santalales; family Viscaceae; genus Viscum; species Viscum album. The sequence continues at coordinate 1,001,112,776 of OY728119.1, read as the reverse complement.
TTATTCAATATGAAATCATTTTTAGTCAGCCATATGCGAGCTATCTATCTCTATGTAGTAGTGTAATTAGTTTTTCATCAACACAATATATATAAAGTAAAAAATATAAATATAATAAGATTATATTTTATTTATGAATAATTTTTTTTATATCTATAATATCATATATGCAATATTATCTCCCAATCTGTTGGAAAATGATAATTTCACCCATGTTTTCATATTGTCTTCAACCTCCATGATGTATTGTGATCATTTTTTAATTTTCGACTAACAAGGATGGTAATAGTGATATATTTAATGACTTTATATGATATATATTATATAATAATTTTTACATGATTATTAACTATTATTAACCATTCTTTCATTACATCAATTGAAAATCAAAAAAAAAACATTTATCTGTTTATATGACCTCCCATCTACATGACTGACATGATTCATTTTTCAATATCAATCATTAATGGATGAATATATACATGTATATATTTAATATTTATGATATTTATTCAATAAATAACAATAAAGAGTTTTTGAAACTAATATAAAAGTACAATACATTGAAAATCAAATCAAAAAAAATATAGTAAAAAACCAATTAAGACCTGAAAAATGATAATAATATACAGTTAAGAATGTACAGATAAAATTTTATAATTGGATCATATATTATATTAGAGATATGTATATTTTTATGGTATTTAATTTTAATAAAGAAATATTTACTATAACAAAGTTTAGGTCTCATATTTAAGAAGTCAATACTGATGTAATTAATTCACTAGAATTTCAGCTCCATTGAATCATATTTTATAATATTCACATATTTAAATACATTTTTAGTGGATAATAACCCTTCCCTGTTTTCAACTATAACATATATTTATTCATTGTGATTAATGAATCAAATCATGTTACACATTCCTATGTAATGTTTAAAAAATATTAGGATCTTATTTATCATTTTGATTTGGTATATTTTCATTCCCTATGCATTATTGTCATAATTATATTACCCAATTAATATTTATTTTTAAAAAACTATATTATTAAACTGTTTTAAAAAATATTATTATTTACAATGTATTAAAATAATATTTCTATTGTTTTTTTAAATTGATATTTTAAAAATTCATTAAAAGATAACAACATGAATAATTTTTAAAAATATACAATGAAAACGCACATTCCATTTACTATAACCATTTTACATAATTTACTATATTATATAATATTTGTATTATATAATAAAGGAAACTAAATATGAATACATATTCTATCCACATTATTTTATTCTTTAAAATACATTATTTTACTATAAATCTTATTTTTTTGACCTTTACCTCTCATCTATTAATTAATTTTTATAATTTCTATAATCATTTAAAAATTATCATTATTATAATAATTGGACATTAATTTATTATTATATATTAATATTATTTGTATAATATATGTGATATGTTTGTAAACTATAAATGATTATACATAAAATAGATTTCATATATTCTTATTTAATAGACTGGGGAAAACGTGATAAATTTCTATTCCTTAATCAATAGAGATATCTATTGATAAATAATGTTGTTCCTAAATTAAATATATCATTCAATATATGAAACATTATATGGTAATTCAGGGAGGGGTAGGGCCCAGAATTATATAACACTTATATTCATCAATATGTCTATTTTGAAAACTAGTAAAATAGAATTAAATGAGATTTTTGTTATTCAAACTTGTTTATTGAACAGACTTGGAATACAAATTTGGTCATAATAAACTCTTTTTTTAATGTAGTGATGACATCCAAAATATTTCGAATTTCATTTTTTGAGAAATTATTTTTTAATGTACATGAGATTACAATTTTTATATTATTCATGGATGTATGTTTTACCAAGATATTTATTAAATGAAATGTGTTTTTTATTTATAATCATTTCCATTTATGTTATTCATTATTTACTCATGATAACTTCTATTCATCCTAATCTATATACTTATATTTTATTTTATTCATCTGTTTATCCTTGATCTATCACATGGTTTTTGTGTTGAGTTATATGTATTAATTCAAAAATAAATAATCTTCTAGGAGGATGGGGTTATGGCTCATGGTTGTGGCATGATTAGGGTAAACCTCGTAAAAACATGGGAATTTCAAGAATCCTATATATTGGCTCTATTTAGGTCATACAATCAGATAATGGTATACAAGACAAACCAGTTCTACCCGAATGGGATCAACCATATGGATAGAATCAAATACACAGTTTACACACACTCTATAAGGTCGAGTGGTAAAATAGTGTGGCCATTATAGGATTTATGTAAAAAAATTAATCATTAAAAAATAAATGTAATATTAACAATATTACTATTATTAATTATTATAAACAGTTATTATTATTTTTTATAACCATTCCATCCCAACCTGATGATTATCACACTGCCCCCCTCTCCCTTCTTCTCTGTGTCGCATTACATGTTATACCCATGGGCTCTGTTACCCAAGGCCTCCCTTCTCCACCTCCATTATGATGGATTATTGTTGTGTTATCTTATGGTAATATTCTCCTATTATCTTCCACTTTCCATTTCTCTATTTTTTTGTTTTTTTCTTCACTATTATGTCACATTTGGCCCTTCCAATTCCTAACCCAAAATAGTAGATTATTTTATATTTGTTTGTTCTTAATAATTTTTATTGCTGATTTAATTCCCGATATTGTAGAATTAGTTGAAGGGAATGTTGTGTGGATAATTAATGGTGACATCCATATATATTCATATAATGTCATATATAAGTACCCAATTTGAATATACTCACTCATTTTAGTGTTGACATATACATTTTGGATAAAGGTTCTCATATATATACATGTATCAATGAATATGTGTGTGATTGTGAGTTTCATTATGAAAAGAAAATCTTTTTTTGAGTTTGGATACCTATTTTTCAGCCTTTTATTTGAAATCTAAGATTTTATCTTGTTTTTCATTTGTTTTTCCCTTGTCAAGTAAAATTTATATGAAATGTAATTTTTTTTGTTTTTAAAAATGAAAAATAAGATGTATTCTATATTCCTCACTAGATTCCATCATGATATTATTCAATTAATCCTATTTCAATCCATATATCAAATTATAGATCATATAAAATATTCAAAATGAATTCTAAATGGTTTCAATAATGAAAAGTTGAAATTCTTAAAAACATTATTCTATATATTATTAAATGAAACTTACATATATATATATATGGGTAACTTCTTTTACATAGTCACTCTTGGAAATCTGATTATTTAAATTATTCTACAGATTTATTATATATAAATTTAGGTTTAGATGTGTTTAGTTTGGAATTTCTTCTTATAACATAAAACCATTGGGTAATTGTTTTTTTAATAATGGAAATGTGTTTCAATAAAGGTGATGAGTACCGATTAATACATTAAAACATTTTAAGGAAATCAATACCCCTCTCAAGTCATTACCAATGAATTATAGTTGTGATTTATGTGTTAGATGTGTGATTTTGGATATGTTCCATGTAAACCAACTTGTTATTTGTTTAGTTTTATTACAGTGGTGACAAGATTAATGTGGGATGTCAAAGGCGAGAATATGTTTGTATATGATATAATGTTATAAAATATCCTCCATTTAAGAATACAACATGGGAATACTGGGTATCTTGGAAGGATGACTATGATAACCATGCTAGACATGGGCTTCCTTACCTAGAGGGATACAGTACAAGATTACCTAATATATGAAAGAGTGTATTTTTTGGTTATAGTATGAGATCAAACCATTAAATCCATGAAATATCACAAAGTGTATGAGGATCCATATTCTAAAATAACCATTTATACTTATGAATTTACAATTTTTTTCATTCTATCATTTATCACGTTCATAAGATAATTCAATTTCAATAATCTTCTACCAAGTAACCCCATGAAGGATAAAATATAAAAAAACAAGTTCACTTTCTTGTGTCTTCAAATTCCATTATTTAATTACATATATATTTTTCTTACAATAACAAGAAAAAAAATTAGAACGGATTATATTTTATTATGAATTTACTGTAATTTAATTCATGCCTTGATACTACTTTGAAGTCATGGGGGAATGAAGTATAACATAAAATAGGATCTTGTTTATTATTTTTTAAAAGAGTGTAAAACCCCAATATTATATTTCTTATATACAAACAATCATGATTGGTTTTATATTTAATGGTATATAGTAAGATATTAATAATATTTTTCATCTATATAATGAATTTTTTATAATAAAATATATGTTTCTCTATCATGTTTAGTTTTAGTTAATACCCAGATCAGCTTTTCTCATGGAAAATGATTCATTATATGGATGGATTTAAGCAATGAGGTCACATGTCTATATGTGAAGTAGTTAATTATTTCTCGTCATTGTCTAGGGTTTTTTAGAATTCTTTTTTCTATTCACTTCTTTATCTATCATTTATGGGATAAATCATTACTAATTTATTATATTGGATTCGAGACACTAGTTTATTACCATATTAAATTTATAATTCCCATCAGGACTAGTTGAATTATTGATAGAGTATTATGTTTGAGTTTGACCTAATATAGTTCACTAAAAAATGGAATTAGAAAATTAAAAATTGTTACTTATATAATTCTTGAATTTAAGAGATATGATTATTAGTAATCTATTATTCAATCATGTTTAGGTTCTCGATCACCACATATTTGTATGAAACAATAATTTCTAGGGTGTCTTGAGTGGGGTTTTCTTCAAAATTATCATATTGGTTCATAGAGTCTTTTTGTATTTTTATTTTTTATTTTGAGTATTTATGTATGGTTTTGATACTTTTTCATTTGTTTGGAGAAACTATCAATAATTTTTTGGGTACTAGGAAGGATTTTTAATGTTCACATTTAAGGTGAATTGTCTAGAAAACCTTGTGAAGACTATGTAGCTTCCTATTGAAAATTCTAGTTTGATTACATGATTGGATTACAATCTACCCAACCAAGCATTGAGGCTATGTTTAGTGGTAGTATTTTAGAATTTCATGATGTTTTTTTCACTATGTGATTTTTTTTAAATATATGATTTTGTATTCAATTTAGTTTTGGAATTGGACACTTATATATAAATGATTCTTTGTTTAAAAAATTTAGATTTATAAAAGGTAACAAAATTTTGTTTTTTGAAAAATGGTAATGATTTGGTTTAACAATTTTGAATAGTTTTAAAAACTGTGACCATATATGTAATAATAAAATTTTCTGTTTTGGTGAGAAATGGTGGTTTAAAAATCTGATTAGGGTGTTCCAAAAAAAATTTGGGAAGTGGTCTTGTTATATTAATTTGACAGTTTGAATTCATATTAATGGTCACATATATATGCAATTATGAATGTGTTAAATATATGGTTGTTGGTAAATATTGATGTTTTTTATAGTTGGAATGGGAGTGTGTTTGTATATTTGAGGATTTATGGATTACCATCAGTAGTTTCACATTCCATTATGTTGGTATTTACTTCTAAGACTAGATTTTAAAAGGTAATTTTCATTGTTTTGATTAGTGGGTATTGTGTGATGATTCCTATTGTGATTTGGTTATTTTCGTTTTGGGACTCTTCTAATTTGTGAATATTTTAAATGATATTTATGTCATTTTTCTTGTTTTGGTTATTGATTTATAAAGTATATGTGGATTTTGTTGATTATGATGAGTTTTATTTGGATTAATGCTACATGATTTAGATTTTGACACCCATATACTTATAGATTGTATCTAATGAGTCTCTTTGAATTGTTAGTTTTTTATAGAATTCTAATGGAGTAGTTGATTCACGTTCCATTAAAAAATAATATTTTTCATTGATGGGGAGGACCACTAGAGTTTGATGATGGAAAATATTTTGGTTTTTCTAGTTGGAAAATATACAGTAATGTGTTGTTTTTACCACCCAATGTATGGTAGTTTCTTTTCCATAGAGATGGAATTTTTATATATGGTAAAATATCATCTCATAACGTGTGGTCTCCACCCAAAGTTTATCAATTGTGTCATTTTACAGAAGACTATTCTATTATAAAATTTTTTTTATATAGAGTTTTTAGTAGAAATAGTTTCTAAGGGGGATCATGAATAGTTAGGTTGTTCGTCTTCTATAAGTGTTTATATGTGTACCCCATCTAGTGTGTAGTGTGAATCAGAGAATCATACCCCTGTACTATATATTCAATTTGTTTCTAAATAATTAATAATTGACTACTCAATCATTATGATCTGATGGGGTTGGTATTGAACATTCATATCCATCATGATACAATTTCCAAAAGACATTTTTTTGTGTAGCTGATTGTGATTCCAGAATAAGATGTTATGTAACACCCCAAGCTTCCACAGTACACTTCTCTTTGAATAATTCAATGGCGTTTTTTGTATGCAACTTCGAGTTCTAAAACACCACAACAATAAAAAATAACTATTATCAATAGTAATACCCAGTTTTTGAAATATTATAAATTTTATCTTTCAAAATGGACTTCATTTTTGGAATTGGAATATCGAAATTATCTTAGGGTGAATTTTTGTTTTTTCTTTAAAACATTAAATTATTTATGAATAGTGAAATACACTGAGTTATTGATTAAAAAAACTATTTATTTAAATAATTATTCAATATTTTATATATAATTTAGTTAAATATATATATAAAATAACTATATAAGATTAATGTAATTCAATGGATCCAGAATTTAATAATTTTAGATATATAAAACTTTTATTGAACTTTTTATTATCTTTTACCAACCTTGTAGAAGCATTTGAAAAATTAAAAAAAAATTAATTTTACCACTTCTGTGAGTTGAATTTATAGAATCCAAGAGACACAATTGATATCAGTATGTAAAATGTGGTTCAATAAGATGAAAATAATATTTCGTGAATCGTAAATTTTGACTTTTATTTACCATAGTTAAATGTAAATAGGGTAATTAAAGGTTCATATGATATTATTATTATCATAAAACATTTAATAATATTAATGGATAAGATTAATTAGTCCAAATATAACCTTAGGAATAAAATATTATCTTTTATGTCCAGTTGAATTAGATTAGGACATTTATTATTCTTTAATTAAAAGATGACTTAAAAGTGTAAAATTCAATGTTTAATAACTAAAATATTTTTAATATAGGGATTCACAAAAGATAAATTCAACTATAAATATTTATTAGAAATAAAAAATGATTTACTACATAATGTTATTTTATTTATATTTTTTAGAGATTATATAATTTAATTTATTTATGACACAATAATGATGCGGTAATTACCTAATTAATGAAATATAAAAATATTTGATATTATAAATATCAAAATAAATGTAATTTTAGACTTTTTATGAATTAAAATAATTTTTTAGGTAAATATTACATGTTAGGGTTGTTTAGAAAAAAAAATTCAAAGTAATAATACTGTTATGAATTTATAAGAAAAATACCAAATAGTGTCAAAATTGACATAAAGAGTTTTTAAAACAAATATTATATTATTAATTGATATTCTTTTCTAAAAAATATAAGGATATGAAAAAAGACTTATGTAATAATATTGGAGTCCTTAATGAACCACTTGGGGTTCTCTTGGATGTATATAGTAACATTATTAACTATATAAAATAAAAATACAAAGAGATATAGTAAATGTCCAACTATTTAACTAAGAGTTAAATCTAAAAGATAAGGTTAATATAGTGATCCAATCCTATCTAAGCCCTATTGTTTGAGTGGTTTTCAACCCATTCCCACCTAATAAATTTTATTAATTCATTTTTAAGCCATTATAAACTGAAAATTATTTTATTATAAAATAATATTCGTAGCTTTTCCTAAGGTGCCCCTCGCCCCTCTTATAGAAGGACACTCCACCTTCCCTCAAATTCACATCTTAAAAGCATTTTGTCTTAGCCAACCTCTACCCACATACCCTCTATATTTTATTACCTTCATCCTAGTGTCATTCCATAGAAAAAAATACAAGCTAAGGGGCCGTTTTTATCAAATCAAATGGAAGAACCCGAAGAAAAGTTAAATATTTCATCACCCCATTCAAGTTCCTTTATTCTTCCACTTCCCATTTCTTTGTTTGTTTCCATTATAAAAAAGTAACTTCATTATGTTCAATATACTATGATGTTATTAGAAATATGGTACAACCATATTCATTATTATATCCATCCATTGAATGACATGTCACCATACGTGCGTACATATAGCTTACCGTCTCCACGTCTTGCTGTAATTGTTATTCAATACATTATTATTTATATGTGTGTAATAATGATGTGTAATTGATGTAAATAATAAATATAACATGATAATGATTCTTTATATATGATATACAATCCAATTATATATTATTTTAATATCAAAAGAATGATATTGTCGATCATACATACGTACTGCTTACGGTCTCCACGAAGGTGATGAGATTGATTCCCCATCATATCCATTCAAGAATAATTTTATTTAGATGATTAAAAATAATGTCTAAAGATTTAATATAATTCTGAATATTTATATGATACATCCTATCCATAATAAAAATTAAATATTCAACAAATTATATAAATGAAAATGAATCGGTTAACACCTGAAACGACGATAATACTAAAATATTATTAAAAAAGCAATATTAAAAGATAATATAATGTATCATATTAATGAATATGATTCTTGTATAATTTAATAACAATTATTTCACAATTATACAAGAGGTTAACCTACCTTCCACCGTGAAAATGTGCAAGAAAAGGGTTAATTTCAAAATCTTTTTATTATCCGAGGTATTATTTACCTAAGTATCTACTCGGACCTCTTTATCATCTACATCCATGTTTCTTAAAAATGTATTTAAAAAAGTTATTATTTAATAAAAAATGGGTTACATTAATTTATACATTTATTTTACCTAATATTTTTTTTAAAGGAATCTTTCCTTCATTTCCCAAACAAGGTACATTTTTACATTTTTATAAATTTAAGGTTAGAATGTTTTTTAAATTTATACAGCGGGTGCGGCTATTATCTATAATTATGACACCATCAAATATTTCATTACAATATTATAATAATATATCTAAAAAATGTTGTATTTTATAATTATATTAATTTTAAATAATTTCAAAATAGAAATAGATATTTCTCTAAAAATGTTTGGATTTAATCTATGTCAACAACCTATGATGGATTTTAAGCTTATTTGAACTTGATTTATTATGATACAAAACTTCCATATTGTATTTACATTTTTTTGATATGTTTTACTGTGTATGTGTTATTTTTACACCATTCATGGTTTATAGTTAAAGTATTGACATTTCTTATGCTAGTTTTAATACGAATATTTTTTTATGTTTAAACCAGTTCATATGTGGAACGAATTGTACTTAAATAAGTGACGGGTGGAGCCCTCAATTGCTCATCGATGAACTGATAGGTCTCATGAGAAAAAATAGTGTCTTAGCACAAGGCCTTGAAAAATATATAATTTTTAGTCTTGGCATAAGGCCTTGACTATGTGGTTAGGAAACTCTATCATTATGTATTCCTTAATTATGAAAGTGGCAATTGATATTGCATGTGATTATTCGACAGCTAGAATTTCCATGTTAATAAGTAAATTCCATTATTTTATTTTTTTCACTTCCATATTATGCTTAATGTCAGAATTAAAAAAGCTTTCTATTATTCTTATACATTACTTTAAATATTTGTGGTTAATTATGAAAGTTTCCACTATATTGTTATCCCTACTGATCATCTTACCACAACCCTTTCTATGTTTTATTTTTCCCAAGATGTGAAAATTTATATTATGACTGACCTGTAGGGATTGTTCATGGGATCTCAGTGTTGTCTATAAAAAAATTTGTTGTCGTTTTCCATTACAAGATGTAATGTAAACCATATAAATGTATCAATTACTTCCAAGGCTACTAAACTAATCGGTCATTCGAGATGTTAACTTTTGGGACCATTCAAATTAAACATAATAATGCACCGACTCTTGGCTTCTAAGGTCGTGGTGTTACAGTTGGTATTAGAGAAATATTTCTATAAAAAATGGAAACTAGATTTATATAAACTCTTTTTATGGAACATATCTCTAAGATAGACATTGAGGATAAGTATAGAAGAACATCATAGAATTTTTGTATTTTAGAGATTTTGGGAGTTTTCCAAGAAATACGTCCCTGTCTAGATATGAGCAGGTATAAGTTGCTCTAACACAGATGTTCCTAATGGTAAAGCCCAAAAACACAGCTTTTAGCTAGACTCGAATGATAACTGTTGCATGACAACAGGGCTAGCTACACTATTGGTTACGAAAATCTTGTGGGATATGCTTGGGATAATTCCCATATTCTTTACAAACAATTATGAAGGGTTTATTAGTATATACATCTTCAAAGTATTTTTTTCTATGATTATATATTATATCCATAAACTGTTCATTTTATGTTAACTGTTTTAAAAGTATGGAATTATGTATTTCGATTCATAAACTAATCTATTTTTTCCAATGTTTAGAAATGGCGCAGAGTGGAATGAATGGAAACTATATAAATGCATGCACTCTATGTAGGGATTTTTCTCCTACTCAAGATAATTATAGTGGAGATGGTGATACATCTAGTGCTTATCAGCTTTTCACCATACTGGGACAACTCACGTAGGTTATGAATAATAACCATACCCATATGGAGAACCTTAATCAGCTGCGTGGAGGATCAATGTTATATCTCTTAATGAGGAAATGACAACCAACATTAAATTGGTGTACAAATCCATTAGTAGATGAGCAATGCATTAATTCCTTAGAGAAAATATTGAATACATTGGGGAGTAGTGGAAGGGAAAATGTTGTCATATCAGTTTAACGCCTCACTGGAGAAGCTCATCAGTGGCGCTCATCGATTCAAAACACAAAGGATGATGATAAAGTATCAAATATGGAACGAAATGAGTTTAAAAACCTTTTCATAGAAAAATACCTTTCTCGTGACCATCGAGTAGATATGGAAAGGCAATTTCTGAGCCTGAGGCAAGAGGAAGATTATAATGTTGAACAGAGTATGATTCTAGCTCTACATGGTTAGCGAGGCGTACTTCATGTTATATAGGTACCCAAGAAGTATGATTGATCTTTTCTTTGTTCGGTTAAATCCATTTCTTTGTCAAGCATTCGTCTCACAATATTTCTCATCATATGAAGATATTGTCTCATGTGTTATGAATACAGAAAAATAAATCTCTGAGACTTACTAATTTAAAGAAATGAAAGAGAAGAAGAGATATGTCGAACTCTTTGGAATTGGAAATAAGGGGAAGAAGTGAAAATTTGAATTTCCATCCTATAGTAAATGTGGGAAGAAGCACCCCAGTACTTGCCTAGAGGGAATGGGAGTATGTTATAAGGGTGATGAAAAAGGTGACAAAGATCATAATAGAAAGGGGAAGAAAGTGGTTGTCACTATTTAATGCTACAATTGTAGAGAAAGGGGGCATTATGAAAATGAATGTCCCAGGTGCCAAGGAAACATACCTCGGAAAATTCCAAGGGATCAAGTCAAAGATTATTCTATCACTATTACTGAGCTTGAAGCTCTGAAAGACATGGTGGCATGTAATTTAATGGTATCCAAAAGTTTATAAAATTCTTTATTTGATTCTAGATCATCGCATTTTTTCATATCATCCTAGTTTTTTATGAAAAGTAGACATTTTCAATTTTACTTAACAAGGGAGTTGTCAGTCAAAACTCATATGGGATGTATCATCGGAACAATGTTTTGTTAATCAGTTCCCATTAGGGTATATAAATGATCTTTATCTACTGATCTCATTGTCAAACCCATGATTGAATTTGATATAATCCTCGGTATGGATTGTCTTTCCCTCCATGATGAAAAAGTTTATTGTATGAAGAATGAGGTTACAATTTTGGATGATGATGATAAGAAATACATTATCATTAAGGAAGAATTGTCAGCACCTGATTCTTATCCAGATCCACCTCTAGTATCTAAACTATATTTAATTATTGGGGAGGATGAAAATGAAAAAAATTGTGAGTGAGGAAAGGAATTTTCACTACTGGAAATCGGATCTTTCCCAACACTTATATACACCCTTTCCCAACGGTTCTTCCAAACCGTTGGGAAAGACCCCCTCCCCCCCCCCCTTTCCCAATGGTTTGAGAGAACCGTTGGGAAAGGGGTGTTTTGAGGCCCCTTTCCCAACGGTTCTCCCAAACCGTTGGGAAAGACCCCCCCTTTCCCAACGGTTTGAGAGAACCGTTGGGAAAACTCAGCCCCAAATCCAACATTCCCCCTGCAAATTTCCACATATCCCAACGGTTTTGAGAACCGTTGGGATAGGTCTATCCCAACGGTTTTGAGAACCGTTTGGATAAATTCTTTCATTTCTTCCAGGTCTGCTACCCGAGAACATTGTATAAATCTAAATTTTAAATAATTATGATAATACATATATATATTTATGAAATTATGTTTACAAAAGTGATGTTAGCTTAGTGGTTAAGTCGTTCGATTATAAACAAGGGGTCGTGGGATCAAATCCCCGCACATGTTTTTTTTTGAAATACATTTACCAACGGTTTTATATTCGTTGGAATAGATTTTCATATTACTTATACCAACGGTTTTTTAAACCGTTGGGATAGGTCTATACCAACGGTTTTGGGAAAACCGTTGGTATAGACCTATCCCAACGACTTACTTCGCAACGGCTCTCCAAACCGTTGGTATAGGCTATACCAACGGTTTGGAGGCCTATACCAACGGTTCCAAACCGTTGGTATAGGTTAGTATTCTACTAGTGTTTCAAATAGAGGATGTATCTATTGTGAAATTAGAAGTTGATGTGTGTCCAGAATATTTACCTGGACAACCTCCAGAATGAGAAATTGATTTTTATGTTGATTTATTTTCTAAATCAATGCCCATATCGAAGACCCCTTATAGAATGGACACTTTTTAATTAGTGGAAATAAATAAACAACTAGAGGAATTGAGTAATAAGGGATTTATTCCCCTAGGGTTTCTCCAAGGGGAGCCCCTGTTCTTTTTGTTAAAGATAAAGATGCATCTATGAGGTTGTTCATTGAATATAGAGAAATCAATGATATAAAAATAAAGAATAAGTATCTACTACATTGCATTGATGATTTATCTGACTGTATGGAGCTCCATACTTTTTTAAGATTGATCTTTGATCTGGATATCATCTATTGTGCGTGAAGAAGGAATACATTCCAAAGATAGCATTTCGCACTTGGTATGAGAATTACGAGTTTACAAAAATTCCTTTTGGATTGACTAATGCTCCCACTTTCTTCATGGATCAAATTAATAGGGTTTTAATAGAATATCTTGATGAATTGGTAGTGTTATTTATTGATGATATCTTGGATTACTCCAAAAGCTACTAAAATCATGAAAATGACTTGCTCATTATCCTGAAGACACTTATATAAAATGAATTATATGGGATTTTTAGAAAGTTTGAATTCTGGCATCAGGTTATTTCTTTTATTAGCTATATTTTCTCTACGAATGGAATATCTTTTGATCCTTCAAAGACCAAGGCAATCCAGGAATGGCTAGCACCGACGAGTATAATTGAGGTATGCAGTTTTATGGTTTTAGCAGGTCATTATCGGCGTTTGACCATAATTTTCCATGATAGGCTAAACCATTAACCAAGCTCACACGCTAAGGTGTTAAATATTTTTGGAAAAAACAGTGAGAAAAATGTTTCTAATATCTAAATAGAAGATTAGTCAATGCTCCTATCATGACTCTACCATAAGGTAATGATGGGTTTGTTATTTATATTGATGCATCATAGAAAGTACATTGTTGTGTCCTTATTAAAAATGATAGGGTTATTGTTTGTGCATCACAACAGTTAAAAATTCATGAACAAAACTATCACATTCAAGATATTGAGTTAGCAGCTATAATATTTACTTTTAAGATATGGACACATTATCTCTATGGTGAAAAATGTGAGATATATATCGATCATAAGATATTGAAGTATATTTTTTTCTCATATAAAAAAATCATCATGAGGAAAAGGTGATGGCTTGAACTACTCAAGGATTATGATTTCTCTATACACTACAACCTGAGGAAGGAAAATAAGTTGGAAGATGATTTGAGTAGAAATTATCATGGTTTTTTGAAAAGATGAGAGTGGAAAAGGATCATATATATAAGGATCTTGTAAAAATGGATATGGGAATCACCATGGAAGGTGAAAAATCAACAATTTTTCAAATGGTTTCCAAATCATCTTCACTTTAAAGGATAAAGAGTATTCAGACCGATGATGAAGAATTTTAAAAGAATATTAATGCTGTGAAAGAAGGGAGATTGAGGGACTTTGTGTATTAAGATGGAATTTTGAAATTTGGGAATAGACTTTGTGTTCACGATATACCTGATCTAAACATGGAACTGATGGATGATGCTCATAGTTCCAATTTCTTTATACACCCTGGTAGCAATAAGATGTATAGAGATTTGAAAGAACATTTTTGGAAGGACAACATGAAGAACGAGATTGCTGTTTTTATGTCAAGATGTATGGTCTGTCCATAAGTGAAGGCTATAAGGAAACTACCTGAAGGATTCGTGATACCTATTCCAATTACTAAGTGGAAATGGGAGGATATCATGATAGACTTTTTCATGGGGCTACCAAAGACTCCATGAGGGGACATTGTAATATGGGTCATTATTGATCGTATTACCAATTTAGCACATTTTCTTGCTATAGGATAATATTTACTACTTGAATGTTTAGCAAGACTATATATGAATGATGTTTTATGACTTTATGGAGTACCACAATAAATTTTTGCTGACTGAGACCCCCATTTTACAACAAGATTCTAGAAATGACTTTAGAAAGCCCTGGATACTAAACATCTTTTGAGCACTGCCTACCACCCAATAATTGATGGACAATCAGAAAAAACTATTCACTCCTTAGAAGACATGTTGAAATCACACTCACATGACTTTCAAGGAATGTGGGATCAATATTTACCTCTGGTACAATTTTTCCAATAACTATAGCATCCATTGAAGTATTCATATGGAACCATATGAAACATTATATAGAAATAGATGTTTCACACCATCCTGTTGGGATGATGTTGGTGAAAGAAAACTCATAGGACCAGAACTGGTGGAGGAAATGACAGAAAAGGTGAAGGTAATCCAAATCCAAATCAAAGAAGGTAAATGTTGGCTGAAGAGCTATGCCAATAACCAAAGGAAGGATTTGGAATTTTAGGTGGGAGATCATGTTTTCTAGTAGGTATCTCCATGGAAGGGAGTTATATGTTACAGTAAGAAGGGTAAATTGTGTCCTAGGTACATCATACCCTTTGATATTATAGAATGTGTTGGGGCTGTAGCATACCATTTGGTAATGCTGCCAAGTCTCTCCAAAGTACACGAGATGTTCCACATATAACTGTTGAGAAACTACATGCCTGACCCAACTCATGTACTCACCAATGAATAATTACAACTGGAACTCGATCTATCATACTGCGAAGAGTGTGTCAAGGATTCTGATACATGAAAACAAGTGTTGAGAAGCCGAACGACTTGTTTGGTAAATGTTTTGTTGATAAACCATAATATGGAAGAGGCAACATGGGAACGCAAAGAACAAATGATGAAAACCGACCAAAATCTATTTTTTCAATAATATTCTAGATATTTCAAGGACGAAATTATTTGAAGGAGGGGAGAAAGTAACTCCCCATGATCTCATGGTACGCTTCTATTTGAATAATACAACATCGTTTGTTGTACACAATGTAAAGTTATAACACACCATAACCAATCAAACTAGACTTTATGAATAATAATACCAACTTTTTGAAATTTTATAAATTTTATCATTCAAAATGGACTTAATTTTTGTATTCGGAATATCAAAATTAGCTTAGGGTGATTTTTTTGTATTTTCTTGAAAACATTCAATTTTTGATGAATACTGAAAAACACTAAGTTATTGTTTAAAATAAACTTTTTATTTAAATAATTATTTATTTTATTTAAATTTATATTATTTCTAAACAAATTCCTAATACCTATATAATTTCAATTTAAATCATTGGATTTAGTTGATAATAATTTTAGATATATAAAAATTTTATTGAACATTTTACCGTGTTTTACCCACCTCCTGTAAGCATTTCCAAATTTACATAAAACATAATTTTACCACTTCTATGAGTTGAATGTTGAAAATCCGAGAGACACGGTGGATATCAGTAATTAAAATGTGGTTCAATGAGATGAAAATAATTTTTTTGAATAGTAACTTTTGACATTTATTTACCACGGTTAAAAGTAAATAGGGTAATTAGAGGTAAAAATGATATTATTATTACCCTAACACATTTCCTAATTCTATTGGATATGTGTTATTCGACCAAAAACAACCTTAAGAATAATATGTGATCCTTTAGGTACACTTGGATTAGATTAGGAAATTTATTATTATTTAATTAAAATAAGAGTTAAAACTGTTAAATTCAATGTTTAATAACTAAACCATTTTCAATATAGGGTAAAACAGAAGATAAAGTCTACTATAAAATATTCATTATAAATATAAATATATTTCCTATATAATAATATTTTATTTATATCTTTTAGACATAATATTATTTAATTTATTTATGATACAATGATGATGCATTAATTACCCTAATAATGAAATATTAAAATATTAGATAATTTAAATATCCAAATAAATGTAATTTGAGACTTTTTATGAATTTCAATTATTTTATATTTTAATATTACATGTTAGGGATGGTTAGATAAATTTTCTTTTAAGTAATAATGCTGTTATGAATATTGAAAAAACAAAATTCCAAATAGTTTCAAATTGACATAAAAGAGTTTTTTTAAAAACAATATTATATTATTAATTGATATTATATTCATAAAAACCTAATGCTGGGCAAAAAGACTTATATAATGATATATGTATCATTAATGAACAAATTGTGGTTCTATGTAATGATTATATTCTGCTTATTGACCATATAATATAGAAATACAAAGAGGCAAGGTAAATGTCAAACTATTTAACTAAGAGTTAAATCTAAATGATAAGGTTAATATTGAGACCCAAACCTTTCTAAACCCTATTGTATGAGTGGTTTTAGACCCATCCAAACCTTATACTATAAATAACTCATTTTGGAGCCATTAGAAACCGAAATTTATTTTATTATAAGATAATATTTCCATCTTTTCTTAAGGTGCCTCTCAACCATCTTATAAAAAGGCACTCCCCCATCCCTCAAATTCATACCTTCAAAGGCTTTTGGTTCGGATAACCTCTGTCCAAATACCCTATCAACAGTACTCCCTTCATCCTAGAATCCTTATTGATTAGGAAATACACCCTAAGATGCCTTATGATCAATTAAAAAGGAAGAACCTGAAGAAGAGGTAAATATTTAATCACCTCTTTCATGTTCTTTTCTGCTTCCACATCCTCTTTATTGGTTGTTTACATTATAATATAATAAATCCAATATATTCTATATAATTTTATGTTATTATAAATATGAACTAAAATATTCATTATTCTATCCATCATTTGAATGACATGTCACCATACGTTCGTACGTACAGCTTACCGCCTCTACGTCGTGGT
This sequence comes from Viscum album, assembly GCA_963277665.1. NCBI lineage: Eukaryota > Viridiplantae > Streptophyta > Magnoliopsida > Santalales > Viscaceae > Viscum > Viscum album. Next base: position 1,001,094,948 of record OY728119.1, on the reverse strand, counting down.
GTAACTGTTTTTCAATAAATTATTATTTGTATAGGTATAATATTGATGTGTAATTGATTTAAATAATATTTATAAAATGATAATTATTATTTATATAGGATATACCATCCAATTATATATTATTTTAATATCAAAATTTTGATATCTTTTCTCTTGCATTAGTACGAATTACTGTCTCCACGAACGCGATGAGATTCTTTCCCCATCGTATCCATTAAAGACTAATTTTCATTATATGATTAAAAATATTGTTTAAAGGATTAATATAATTTTGAATATGAATTAGTTACATCCTATCTATAACAGAAATTACATTTGTATCAAAGGATAAAAATTAAAATGAATTAGTTAACACTGGAAACGACGATAATACTAAATTTTTATTAGCAAATAAATTTTAAAATATCATATTAATGTATATGATTATTTTATATTTTCATAAAAATTATTTTACCATTATACAGAGGTTTATCCTACCCTCGACTATGGAAACATAAATGGTAAGGATTAATTTCACAATCTCTTTATTATCCGAGGTTTTTTTATGCAAGTATATAATAGATCTAATATATAATCTACATCCATGTTTCTTAAAAATGTATTTGAAAACATTTTTACTATTTAAAATACAATGGTTTAAAGTCATTTATACCCTTATTTTACCTTATATGTTTTTTAATAGAATGATTCTGTCGTTTTTCAGACAAGGTACTTTTTGACCTTTTTGACAAATGTAATGTATGAATATTTTTTTGACTTATACGGCGGGTGCAGCTATTTTGTAAAATTATAACATCTTCATAGCTTCCATTAAAATATTATATAAATATTTCCAAAAAAATGATTTGTTTTATAATTATATTAATATTAAATTATTTCAAAATAATAATATATATTTCTTTAAAAATGTTCTGATATAAACTATGTCATCATCTTTTGATGGATTTTAAGCTTATTTGAAGTTGATTTATTATGATACAAAACTTTCATGCTGAATTGATGGTTTTGTGATATGTTTCAATGTGGATTTGTTATTTTGATACCATTCATAGTTTTTGGACAATGTATTGAAATTATGTATGCTAGTTTTAAAACTAATGTTTATGTTTTGTTTAAACCTTTTTATGAGAAGAATGCGTAGGACATAATATGTGATGGGTGAAGACCACTATATCTCATCGATGCATCGATTGGTCTAATGAGACAAACTAGTTTCTTGGAATAAGGCCTTGAAAAAAATATAATTTGAAATTTTGGCAAAATTCCTTAACTATGTTTTTATAAAAGTCTGACATTATACATTACACCAATATTAAAGTGGAGAGTGATATTTCATGTGTTTATTCGACTAGTAGAATATCCATGTGAATAAGTAATTGGAATTATTTCATTTTATCATTTCCATATTATGCGGAAGATCATGTTTAAAAGGATTTTGTTTTAGTCTTCTACAATTCCTTAAATGTTTATGCTTAATTATGAATGTTTTAGCTATGTTTTTATCATTACTGAGCATCTTAGCTCACCCTTTTCTATGATTTATTTTTTCCATGATTCAAAATAGTATATTATGACTAACCTGTAGTGATAGTCTATGGGATCTCAGTGTTTTCTATAGAAACAATGTTATTTTAGTTTTACATTTTATTATGTAATGTAAAACTTATGAATGTATCTAGTACATCTATCAATACTAAACTAATCTGTCTTTAGAGACTTCATCTTTTGTGATCATGCCAACGATACGTAATAATGCACTGATTCTGGGCTTCTGGGGTTGGGGTGTTAGAAGTTACAGCCATGAATTTTCGTCTATTGGTAGTAGGAGGTATATTCTTCAAGACATTAGAGATTTATTAGTAGTTCCCAATGGGAATATTTTCAAAGAGTGTTTGATCTTCTGAGTGTGGTAGTTACTGACAAATCATGTGATTTTTGATATCACAGTGGTTACTGTTTTATTTTTTCTATCCCATTTATTTTTTTGGGATAACATTTATGTTCACGAATAATGGTAGCATATGTTGTGTTAGTTTTGTTATATCAAATGTGGACATTGATTTATATCATGATAATAGTTTATTACATTATTTCAACATGTATTCTTTTTGTGAGGGAGTATTTTTTATTGGTTAACCTTATTTATTAATGGATTTAGTTTTTTTGGTAGTGTATTTTTGGAAATTCATATGTATAATAGAAATTACGATTTTTAATTATATGTGGGGTTTAATTTTCATATCTTTCTATTGGGATGACAAGGATTCGATATTTTTCATTGGTTTTTTTGTTATTAAATAGTGGGGAGAGCAAGAATTCATCATCTCTTTATTGATTAATGTTGTTCTAGTGAGGAATAAATGATGAAGGTGAATGTACTCACTAGGATTTATGAAATTTTTGGTTTTCGGTTTTATATGGAGGTTTCATTCATCATGGGGAGTTACTTTATTATTTCTCATTTAGCCTTAGAGAATTTTTGGAGTAGATTCTCATAATGGTGTGTATAAACATCACACTGAGGCACTTGTACGGATTTTAATTTATCCATTTCATAGTCTTTGTACATTTACATGTAATTATAGATGATATATGATTGATTTTCCTAAGAAGAAGAAATTTTTGTAGGGAAGTGGTGTAGCATTATTGGCCCATAGCTAAGTGAAACAATACACATGCCTTGTCCAAATAATGAATCTCAAAATGTGGATCATTCCAAGATAGTAATCATGCAAAAGGTTGTGAAATAGATCCCTAGTACCCATGTGGAATCCAACATGGGGGAAGAAGCTCATTCTTGTTTTGGATATGGTATATAGACAACTTAAAATCCTTTATGGCCTTCCCAATCATAATTAAATGAGAAAATAAAAATTTATAATAAATATTTAATATTAGTAGTAATAATAATAATAATAAGTTTTGTTGTTACTATTATTATAATTAATTTAAATTCCTATACCCCTCCACACATTATTATTATGCTTCCTCCTCTCACTTTTGTTAGGTATTGTGTGACATACCCTTACTAGGGGAAAGTTAACGTGTGGGGCCTCCCCCATCCTACTCTATTTTTGGATGATACATCTTTTGAATGTTTTGTATCCTCCTCCATTTAGCTTATTCTCTTCCAATCATCTTTCATTTTTCCAGTTTTATTTTTATTTTTCACTTCCCCCATGTGGACCACATCACAAATCTAGACCAAAATATGAAATGTGTTTTTTTTCTTTTCCTTGGGTTCCCATTTTTTATTAACTAATTGGAATCTTATTTGTACGATGTTCATTGAATGCAGTGACTTGTGTCTAATTGAAGGGAACATACATATATATGCATATGTTGGAAAATATTTAAGTACCCCTTGGTATATATTAACTCTAGCAAGTCAAAATATATACATTTTGGAAAGGTATAATTATATTTATGTAACATTGAAAAAGTGTATATGTGTGAAGTGGAAATATTAACGGGTGCGATTATTTTAGGTAGGTTCGCAATATCAGCCAGTAATTTTAAATCAATGATTTTATAGATTTTGAAATATTTTTTTTTATCATATTAAATTTTTATGATATTTAAACATTTATAGTTCTTGGATGATTCTTTTCCATTATTTTCCACATTAAAAATTATGTTCCAATATGGGTTTCTTTTTCTTATGAATATATTTCTTTCTTATTTCAAATTTTAGGGAATATTAAATGTTCACATATTCGTCTAACTGCTATCAATAATTAATTGTAACATTCACAAATTTTTTTATTCTTGTGATTATAGAATGTGAATTATATATATATAAGGGTAACGACTATGAGAATATCCACCCATGTGATTTTGAATATTTGAATTAGGGTAAATGGTGCTTATATAAAAATCATTGTGTAGTTGTTATAAATGTAGAACGTGGTTCAAAAGAATAAAAATATTGGTAAATAAGTATTTTAATAAATTAAATGTGTTTCTTAATAGGTGAGGATGCCAACATTTCAATTTATAATTATTTTAGAAAATTATAACCACTCACAAGTCATTCCCCTTGAAATAAAATTTTTTAGTAAGAGTCAGATGTGTTATTTGTGATATATGTCCGGTAAATAAAATTTTCCTCCATCTTTGTTACATGAAAATGGGGATGTTTTATATAGGGACTCCATATATGTTTTTTGGATGGTTTTGTGTGTACATTATGTGATATGTATGTATACACTATATTGATAAAACCTGTCATCTTTCTAGGAATGACACATAGAAATCCTAGTTACCTAGATTGAGGATGAGGAGAAGTACTCTACCAATTACCCACGATATATAGAATGTTTGTATTACAACTCTACCAAAACAATGATGATGAGGATAATATGGATAAAACAGGATAACATAACTTCACATCCTTGTTAAATCACTATGATTTAGAGTATCTTTGGTCCCCAATAACACTATATACATTTTGATTTCCCTTATTGCTTTATTTTATTAATTTACTAAGGAAAAATATATTAAATTCTCTTATTTAAGGATTACCTTTAATTTTTAGAAAGATAAATAAAATTTCTCACATTATAATATTTTAAAATTTAATTATGAGAAAACATTATTTTTTCCTTATCATTCTAAGACACTTATAATATAAACGATTGTATAATTTAAGGAATAAAAAAAAATGTATTTCATTCCTTCAAACTATTTTGGAAACATTATAAAATGTATTATTTATAAAATTTGAATCATGTATAATTACATTGAAATGATCGGAATAACCTAATTTTATTTGTCTGAGATTCAAAATAGAATGATTGGATTTCTATTTAATAGAATGTAACATAGAATTATTTATGTTCAGAATCCCTTTAGAAAATTTCAAATTCAAAGTCTTATTTTTCTTTAATATTTTAATGTTTTATTTTCTAAAAATATATTTTTTTTAATCTTGGGAAATTTTTGGATATACTATTGTAGTTTTCTCATAAGGTCACATAAATGTACTAATAGGGGTTATTTGTATATTATATTCTATTAATTTTTATATTATTAATCAATTTCTATACATTTATGTTTTATAATTTTTGTGATAAATAATTCATTTTTGATTATATTTTATACACATATTTATTATCTAGACCTAGAGAATCGATAAAAATACTTAATCACCGTAATTGAATGGATTTGGTGACATGTATTGGGACAACCTATGTTGGTTTATGAAAAAATGATATTATATAATTATCTATTATAATTAATGGATATCTAATCATTTCGAAATATGAATGTACAAATTAATGTACTTATTTATAGGTAGGTTCATTATCACCACATATTCATAAGAAATCTTGATTTTTTTTGGTATTCTAGGATGGTTTTGGATAAAACAAATATGAACATTTGTATTGGATGTTTTTGTGATTTTTGGTATTCTATTTTAGTGTGTATGATTGGTCTTGAAAGTTTGAGGGATTTTTTTAGAAACACTGATAAATGGATTATATTTTTGTATGTATTTATAGTTTTCATGAATAATATTTATAGTATGGAAAACCATGTGTAGAACAATATTTTTCCTATAGTGACTTCCAATGTGATCACATGATTAGAGAATGTTCCACAAAACAGTGTTGTCATGACATCTATTGTAAGAGTTTTTCTATGTTTTTGATATTTAGATTAATAATGTGTTTTTATATATATATTTTTTTCCAAATCTTTTCTTGATTTTTTGTGGATTATTTTCCGTTGGGTTTTGAAATGTGGCTTTGTTTTATAAATTTTAATTTATAAAATGTAAAATTCAAGGTTTTTTTCAAACATGATTTTTTTTTATTTTGAAATATGTTAGAAAAATGTGAAATAGTAGATAAATTGAAATGTTTTCTGATTATAATTGGTTGTTTCAAAAACAAGTAGTGTTATTTCAGGAATTTGTTGCATGGAGACCTATTCCATATAATTTTAACATATATTTTCATGTATATTACCATATATATAGATTTTTGCTGGTGGTAAATGAATGGTTGGTGTTATTTCAATGTGAGATCTATATATGGGAGGGAATTTGTTTTGTATAAGGATTCATGGAATTCCATCAACAATATTTTAATACAATAATATGGTTTCTAAATTTAGGATTTGTTTTCCAAATTAGAATTTTAATATTTTATAAGATAGTGTTTTGCGACATTTCTTTTGCTGATTAGGGGATTTCAATTTTTTTATATATTTTGTTTTTTATATATCATAAATTTAACATATGTTGTGGTTTAAGTTTGGTTTTATGATTTACAGATAATATGTGGTTTTTTAAAAATTCGTTTTTAATTTGAATTATAATTTTTGTTTAAGCATTTATCACATATTAAGGTCCAACTTTTTTCTTGAGAAGTCCCTTACATTTTTTATTTTTTCATAATTATGGTTTAGTAGTGGAGTCATGGTAATATATTATGTTAGTTATTTTTTATTGTTTTTAGGAACATTTGATGTTGAATTATGGTTGAGTTTTGTGGGTTTTTAGGTAGGTAAACAAACATTGAAGGGTTTTTTTAACATATTGAATAGTATATTATCTTTTCCATGGGTTTGACGATAAGTGGTCCAAGCAAAGATCATCTATTCATATGGTATCGTCATGAAGAGGATTATTAATGGGTCCTCTCATGATGTAATGTAATGTGGGGAAAAATTATGGAAGTGGTATTCATATAGTGTTGGTTTCTTTGTGGTATGATATAAGTGGTTAGTTGTTAAGCTTCTCATAGTATAGCCTTGGGTTACATATCAACTAATGAGTGTGAACCTAAAAAAAATATCATAGGGTGCATCGTATGTGTATTACTTAAAATATATGGTGTACCACTCACAAATTTGTTTCACGTGAGGTTAGTTTGGGGTTTTTAATCTATCTTATGTAATTCCCCTATGCCCTGTAGTGTTTATGGGTATTAATAATGCATGAAGACAATGTTTAAAATGGGGATTTTTAGGTGATAAGTTTTATATAGGAGATGTATAAATACATTTAACATCCATCCCTAATTCTCATAGGGAATATATCCACATAGTTAAGAGTTATATAGTGTGGTGGATGATGAATTGACTTTTGGTTTCTAACATTAGAGCAGAAATCATTTGAGCCTTTACGTGTAGTGGATTTCAATTTTTCTATGACCCTAGTTTTTGAAAATATTAATTTCTTCTATTCGGATCTCATTGTAAGATATATTCTAGACCTTCGATATGATCAAGATAGTTTATATTTAATGATATTTGTGTTTTTGTTCCATATAAATATGTATTTTTTAAATGGATGACCTTCTTTAAGAATGGTTTTAGTTGTTATGATATTCATTTGTTTAATTCTTTTCTATTGAAGTTAATGTTTCCATGTTTTAATTGTTGTATATTTTTAATATCATTCATGTGGTCCACCTTTTAATTTGGGATGGTATCTCTTATTAGAGTTTTATATTGAAAGGAGACCCCCATGTATCTTCTCATTGTTGTTTTCTGTAGATTTTAGTTTGTTTTATTTATGATGCTTGATATTCAGATAGGGGCTATTAACTCTCATTAGTGTAACGTCTTGTTTGGATTTTTTGTTCCATCTCGATACTTCCACTTTTTCCCTATTTTATTCAGGTTGAAATTAAATGGGAAGGTGGTTTTATTTGAAAAATATATGTCACACCACGTCCCATGTTTTCATTTCATTTTATTCATTTATATCTCTAGGTTATTTTTTCATGGTTTTTATGTTTTGTAATTGTTGTTTTTCCCAAAAATAATGTGTTTTTTATGGGAAGTGTTAACGTATAGTGGAAATAAATTTTTGGAAGCCTTGTACCATCCTAGGAAAAAACACTACAAAATAGATATTGTCTTTTTCAAGAAATTATAGGTATTCACACGACCATGGGTGATAATCTAACTATATGTATGGCTTCAACCATGGTGGACAGAACCTCCCACATGGTTGGTGCATGATCAGGGGAAATATGTGGCCTACCCAAGTGTTTAATAAATGACCACAATGATAAAAACATTAAATTTTTTAACAACAACAATAATAATAATAATTCCTTATACCCCAATTGGTTTTCATTTTACCATATCCTCATCCCTCTCAATGTCTCTTATCAAACCCCACCCAAGTGGATCCCTTATACGAGAGATCACACTCCTGTATATTCTATTTTGAATGATTGTTCCACTTAAGTTTATTGTTATATCCTTATATAATGTCCCCCTCTTCTCCTCCGATTTCATTTACTCATTTTTTTCGTCTGACCCCTTGTTTCATGCATGTATAATCAAAAAACTAACATGAATATGGTATTTTTTCATCTCTGTTGGTTCTTAGTGGTTGTGAGATAAAATTTGAATGTCACTCATCTATTTTTTGTTGATGTATATATGTTGTTTCTCATTTGGGGTTACAATCATGTATATTCTTATATATACATGAAAATAATTAATCCAATTTTATATATTCACTCATGTAAGTGTGAATATTTATATTGGGGTTAGGTGTTATTATATTAATGGTGGAGTATATATAACTATAAATATTGCATGGATATCATCAAATAGTATATGTTATGTGGTTAGTTTCCAATATGTTATCCAATTATTTTCAATCTATGATTCATTAGTGTTTTAATGTGTTTATTCTATCTATATTAAAAGTTAATGCAATTTAAATATTTGTTGTGTCTGTAAATGATATTTCACATGCTGTTTTTTATATTGTAAACCATATATTTTTATATTCTATTATTTATAAATGATTTTTTGGTCATATAAAATTATCGAGTTTCCTAAATTAGTTTTATTTTCTAAATGGTTTTTTGTTGAAAACATTAAATTCAAAAAAAAATTTTTTGTTTTTTGAGTTTTTGAATTTTAAAAACAAATATATATATATATATATATAAATTAATATATATATACATATATATATATATGTGGGTACCACCATTTTCAAAAATTCAGTCTTGGATAGTGGAATATCTAAATTGGGATCGAGCGAGATTATATATAAATATTGTTGTCTTCTATGTAAGTACATAATATGGTTTTATAACATAAACTATTTTTGAAATACTGTTTTTTAAGGAAACATAGTTTTTAATGTTGATGATTCCCAGTTTCCATGTTGATAGCTTTTATTCAAATAGAAATACCTCTATAGGATTACCCTATGAATATAAATATTATTTTACGTGTTAGATGTGTGGCTTGTGTGTGTACCTAGTAAAGAGTCAAGTTCATTTTTCATGTTAATTAGTAAGGAGATTCTCTTTAAGAGGGACATCTATGATTAAATGTTGGATTATTTTTTATAAATAATTTAATTTTTATTATTATTTCATGATAAAATTTCTCCTTTATATGATAATGGAAAATGAGAATAAAGGGTATCTAATAGGGGTGATTAGAACAAGTATGCATGGAATGTACAATACAACCGAGTAATATTATTCCACAACTATAACTAATATATGATGTTATCGAGTTGTTAGATAATGTAAGACAAAATATCTTCACATCCATAGTATATCATTGAATATATAAGGATTTTATTCCCCCGATAACACAATATACTAGAATATTACCATAGCTATTTATATTATTTACTCTGATTTCTATGATAATGTATTTTAAATTACATTTTCATTATCTTCCGCCCCATGTTTAAAATGATAAAAAAAATTAATTTCTTCAATTTTCATGTTTTAATATAAAATTATTTTTTTATTATCATGCTATGAAACATCTTTTATAAGAAGTTATATTTTAAATGGAACTTCTGGAATAGTTTTTATTCCATTAAACTATATTGAAAGCCAAATGGAAATTATTATTTCTGAATGTTGGATCCTCTTAATTTTTATTGAAAATAGTGAAAACCCCTACATTTATATATCCTAGTTTCAACCAATATTAACATTATTTTACAATAACGATGCAAAATTTTGTTTTACTTATAATTTTCATCAATTCTAGATATTAGTAATCATCATAGCAACATTTATAAAAAAATTATTTTTAGATTATACAAATAATAAGTTCACTCATAAAGAACATGTGGTTATTTGGATGGAAGTGACTAGTGAGGTCACATTGGGGTATGTGTAGCAGTGCATTATTCCATTTATTTTCTTAGTGTTTATTTTATTTTTCATTTTTTTCATTTTTTGTTGATTTTATGGGATAAGGTTTTTGGAATTGTGAATTTCTGATGTCTAACACTTTATACTCCCTACGAGGATATAGAATGCCCTTCCAGCCTTATTGTATTCTAGATTAGGTGACCAGTATGGGGTTGAAACTGGTCGGGTCGTGAAAGCATTATCAATACCAAAATTATAATTAGTATATGACCCCATCCATGCATTTTTTCATTTTCCATAGAATATTTAGATTAATATTATAAATAATATCAAATAGACATGGTTTTTTATGCTTTTACATTTTATTTATAATGTAATATAGAATTCATGTATGTATGTGGAATTTCAAGACTACTAAATTGATTGGTCAATTAGGATATGATAACACGTATTTATTCCACTGTAGAAAATTATACACCATATGTTGGTTAATAGTGTTTGGGTAGTTACAATAGTTGGATTGAGGGTTTCATTTCACTATAACTTGTCGACCACATGAAAAAATCATTGTCATATATGTGACTAAACCCTACTATGGTTAATATTATATTACATTGAGGAAAAGAAAGAGGAATCTAATGGGTAGCCTTTTTCAATGTGTTCCATGAATTATTACGTCTTTTCTATGGTTTATCATAAATTTGAGTGACTTGGTCATGTGGTCAATATATATAGGTCAAAAAACACATTATATATTGTCATTAAAAATCATCTAATATTATGTAGGACTTCAAATATTATGGCCATTATTATGTGGAATTTGAATCTACTGAGGAAACTCATACTTTCATTCTATAGTGAACATTAAACTCTTAATTATCTATGTAATTATTGGATTAATCCTTATGCATTCGAGATTTATTACATGACTTGTAATGTCAGTTGAAATAAAAAAATAAGTTTTTTTCCATGATAACCTCATAATCGAAAACGTAAATTAAAATATCCATGTATAAAACCATCAAAAAATAGAATCAATAACACAAAATACTAATTTAAATGTTTATTCCTATAATTAAATGATAATAATAATATTAATGGAATTATTAATAAATAAATAAAAATTAAAAGTTTATAAATATTTTACAATAATATTTTATAACTCCTGATTTTCACTAATTTAATTTGGAAAATATGATTTCCACAGATATATTTATATATATATATATATATATATATTATTAATGGAATTATTAATCAATATATTTATAAATAAATGTTTAAAAAAAATTAACAGTGATTTTAGATAACTCATGAAATTCAACAAATTTGTTTTTGAAATGAATATTTCCATCGACATATATATATATATATTGAAAAACATAGTTGAAAACATTTTTTACAGCAATATAATCAATAATTAACACCAAATTTCATTTAATAATGATTATATTATCCGAAAGAAGCTAATTTGTATTCACTAAAATGTTCCTTTCCCTTATATAAATATTTTTATATATACATTACTAAAAGACCATATAAAAAAGATATTTACGATAAATAATATTATGTGTACATTTATAGTGTATTTTTATATATCAAATTAATTAAGGGTCGATAATTTTATCACACTTTCAAAATGAAGTGTTTTCAAACAAAATTATTTTAAATAATAAAAAGTTGTTTTCACATATATAATTCATGAGTTTTATTTATCATTCAAAATTATAATCTCATGTATCAAATAAAATTATCGTATTTTCCCCATGTTTAATACTCAGAAAACATAAAATTATAATCTTAATAAAAGTCATGAAATTTAATGAATGAGTTTATATAATTGATAAATAAATTTCATCATGATTATTTATTTTGAATCCTAATAATTTGATTAGTAATTAATCATTTTGGTTATCTTAATATAGATAATAATTGAATAATATTTTGAATAAATACTAAATTCCACAAAATGTGTAATACATACCCAGAAATTTCCAAAAATAATATATATTTTCAATAGATTAATATTGAATAAATAAATAATTTTATCCCATGGATAAATAAAGATGTCAAGTACTCAATGAATCTAAATTATAATTCATTTTGGATGAAATTTAAAAATATATTAAACTAGAAAGACTTAACACCAATAATAATGATTTTTTTTATAATTTTGTGGAATATTTATTTTTCTCCAATGAAATATAGATTATGCCAATAATAAATCCTTACCCCAATGTTATTTTTGTAAATTCCCTATATTTCAATACTATATTTATAGATTTTAAATAATTCAATTATTTTTATAATAATTTTTTTTATTGTTTGAATCAAACTCATGGGATTCAATAATTTTAAAAATGAAATTATTTCAAACATATCTTTTTAAATCAAAAGTATTTTTATGATGTAAAATAATGTTTACAAATATATAATATTGAAAAATTATTTGGTTCAGAAATATCCCTTATTTCTTATAATATTATTCAATATATTTCATAATCACATGCTTGAGTACTGTAATAGTTTTGTGTCCATGAATATTGGAAAAAACATCCAATTATTTAATGAAACAATTTCAATATTTTCCTTAACCTATTTTCTCATATTATTATTATTTGGATTACACTACATAAAACCTTTTTTGTACCATGGGGAAAGAAAATTTTGAATTATAGAGACCCAAAGCTTGATGTACATGGACATTACATTACTTTAGCGGAATACTTCATACATAAGAAAAACAGACACACAAGGACCGTAATAGTTTAGTGTCTTTGAAAACATGGAACATAATCTTCTAATCGTGGTGAAAGATCTTCAACATCTCCCATAAAGATCTTCCCCTTTTTTTTCTTACCTAAAACCTTTCTTTATATTGTGGGAAAAAGAAAACATAAACAGGGTGACCTCAAATTCTCAGTAAGGGTAAGTATGGATAAAATAAAACATAACATATACATTTGAACTTAAAAACATGAACATAATGTTTAAACATCAAAATCTTGAGCAATGACATAAAATATTGAAGTACCTAAGGCATAGATCATAATGATACATTAATAATGATAATATAGCCTGGGAATAAAACATGTAATTGTGTAAACCATTCAGCACATGTCAGGATTTCCATAGTAGCCAAGGCATTACTGCCAAAACCATCTTAGTGGACAAAGTCCCTTTCTGATTTGTGTTCACTCCTCGTTTCAGTTCTGTAACACTAAAGTAGATTAACTTACCATTCCAGCCATGTCTACTTCATGAGATATAAATCTTTACCCAATGCATTGGAGGGAGATATAGGTCCCACCCAACTCATAATGAAATCATTCTTACTTGTGATGCAAAATAAACATATATCATTCATAATAACCCAATAAATAAAATGGGTTTCATAAACATCATCCCATCATCACATAATCCATATAAAAGAAATGGTTATAATTTATTAATAAGAAAAGTGAAACCATGTAAATCATAGAAACATGATACTTGAAATATACACATGTGATGTAATGTAATTTTAGATGAAAATGGTTTTGATAAAACACTTGAAATGAATTCTTGAGGAAAATATCCTTTTTTCTTCAAAATCATTTTCCTTCCACAAAATGTCATGAAATTTTAAAATAAAAGGATTTTGTTGAAAATAGTCATGAAATATTTTGGAGGAATCTTCATGAAAATAAGGCTTTATAAAACCATAAAAATCGCTTCATTCCGTATACGTTAAAAAAACATTTTTCTCGTACTTTTGTCGAAAAAGTCAAAAAGTAACTTGTAGGGTAAATAAAAGAAGGATTCCTTCCATACCATTGGATAAAAGTAAAAATGAGTAAAAAGGAATTTAAGCATACATGAATACACTTTTATAAAACATGGACATGGATGATAGCAATAACCCCAGAAAATTCTTACGAATAAGCAATCTCTGATAAAAATGAGATTTTCAAAATTATCCTTTACCTTAAGTCTGATATGCTTTGTACATATCTGAACCTCATGTATAATGATTTAAATAATTTCATTGACTTACTAAAGAATCATATTCATTGTTATGATATCATATATGGTTTACTCATGACATTATATTACTCGTTCTTTTGTAAATTCCATGTTTTGGGTAAAATCATTTCATTTGTCGTCCGTGTTTTGACTTGTAATTTTTCATATGATTAATTAGATCAGGATTAAAAAATTCCATAATATAAAACATGATTTATATATATATTCAGAATATAAAAATATATAATATATCGATAACTGGAAAGAAATACACCACTCATGGAGACGGTTGGTCGTACGTACGCATGAACGCTGTTTTCATTTCCTTATTGAGTTGAATGTAATTAAGTAGATGACATACATATATATATATACATAAATACAGTAGCTTTATAATGTCATATATTTCATTATTATATTTTATTTATTCTTTATAATCATTCTTAAATGGTTAACATGGAGAATTAATCTTATCGCGTCGTGGAGACGGTAGTCCATACGTACGCACGAGTGATGATATCGTTCCCATAATTATTGAATTGAATTGGATAGTATGATACAATATATCAAAATACGTGTGATGTTATAATAACTATGTTTAGTTATTCTTTACACCCTTATACCCATCCAAGTAAGGTGGTGTTGGAAAAACAGATTACACCACGGCGTGGAGTCGATATTCCGTACGTACGCACGCGCGGTGTTTTCGTTTTCTGTAGGATGGATTGATGGTAAAATAGTGTTGTTTGATACTTATAATAACATATCAGTATATTATTGATACTGATGTTATTACTTCATAATGAAACAACTAATGAAGAAGAAGTAGAAGAAGAATTAAAGTTGAAAGAATCGGTAACGGACATTACCTCTTCTTTGAGGCGCCTCTTTGAGACCTCCACTTAGGGCACTAAAATTGGTCTTTGAAGAAGAATAGAACCCCTAGAATGCTTCTATGGAAATGGAGAAGAGAATTTTTCAGGGGTTTTCTAAGCTTGAAGCCACAAAGTGGTGTGAGGAAGAGAGGGAGGAGGTACCCTTTTATAAGGGAGGAGAGGGGCACCTTTGGAAAAACTAAAAATATTATTTTATTATAAAGTCATATTCGGTTTTAAATAGATCCAAATTGATTTATTTCTAATATAAGGTGGGGATGGGTCTAAATCATCTCATCCAATAGAAGTTAGACAAGTTTATGTTCCTATTTTAACATTATCATGTATATTTATCATTAAGTTAGATAATTTTACTTTTACCGTGTCTTTTTGTGTTCTTACACTATAATGTTAATAAACTTACTATAAAATGCCAAATGAACCACAATTTGTTTATTATTAATATATATAACCTTATCTAAGTCATATGGACAAACCTTTGATTTTTAGGAATAAAATAACAGTTATTAATATAATATTTGTTTTAAAAACTATTTTATGTCAATTTTAACACTATTTAGTAATTGATTTTTTTGAAAATCATAACAGAATGTTTAGTTCGAAAAAAGTTAATTAAATCAATACAAACATGTAATATTAATCTATAAAATTAGTGGAATACATAAAATGTCTCAAATTACATTTATTTGGGTATTTATAACATCAATTATGTCAATATTTGATTAATAAGATAATTACTGCATCATCTTTGTATCATAACTAAATTAAATTATTTAATGTCTAAAAATTACAAATAAAATACCATTATGTAGGAAATCGTTTTAGCGTTATAATGAATATTTAAATTCGAATTTTTCTTATGTATAAACCTATATTTAAAATTAATTATTTATTAAAATTTGATTTTTACTATTTTAACCCTTCTTTAAATAAATTAATAATAAATGTCCTAATCTAATCCAAGTTGGCCTAAATGGTCATATTTTATTCCTAAGGTTGTTTTTGGTCGAATTTCACTTTTCCAATAGAATTAGGACATGTTTTAGGGTAATAATAATATAATTTTTACCCTTAATTAACCTATTTACTTTTAACTGTGGTAAAAAAAGAAAAAAGTTACTATTCACCAAAAATTATTTTCATCTCATTGAACCACATTTTACTTACTGATATCAACCGTGTCTCTCGGATATTTGAAATTCCATTCACAAAAGCGGTAAAATTAAGTTTTATGTAAATTTGCAAATTCTCCTAGGAGGTGGGTAAAAGACGGTGAAAGGTTCAATGAAATTTTTATATATCTAAAATTATTATAAAATTACACCAATTAATTACATTGAACTTATATAGGTATTATGTATCAATTTTTACCTAAAATAAATTTAAATAAAATTAATAATTATTTAAATAAAAGTCAGTTTTTAAATAGTAACCCAGTGTTTTCACTATTCATCAAAAATTAAAAATTTTCAGAAAAATACCAAAATTTCACCCTAGGATAATTTCGATATTACGAATCCAAAAAATGAAGTCCATTTTCAAAAATAAAATTTATAAAAGTTCAAAAAGTGGGTATTACTATTAATAACAGCTAGTTTTATTAATATTTTAATAGCATATCATTGTTTAGCGAAACATTGTATTGCGTACAACACACACTATCATGGAAGGTCGTGATTGCGTGTAATGAATGCCAAGTCAGGGTTGTGTATAGTGTAAGACTCCTTTTTTTGTTTCATTATAACAGAATCCAATCATTTTTTCATTTATACATTGAATATATATATATACTCAATGTTGCGTAGAATAACTTCTATCAAATGAACATGAAATTGTGTATAACACGATCCAAGAATTGTGTTACGTATACTGCATTCTAATACGGTGTTGCGTATTGTTCAAGGTAATCTTGGTGTAGCATACAATACAAGACGTTAATGAAATTAAAAAGAATATTTTTCGTAAAATCTTTGGGTGTTACATTCTACCCCCCTTAAAATGAATTTCGCCCTCGAAATTCGTTGGGGTTATAAATCGTTTACTATTAATAGAAACCCACATCGTAAAAAGGAATACCAAAACATGGCTTTAAAAACTAAAGTATGAAATGTAACAATTACCCAAATTTACTCATCACTGGGTTTCCACGTAGGAGAACATATGTGAAAATTTGGATATGGAAGAAAAATCTAACAATCAAGTTCTGATGGAGAGTGGTAGGGAACATGGCTATGAAATAGCCAACAATCACAAAGCCAGAGATTTGAGATGATCTAAGGTACCATCAGATTCATCAGATATAAGAGTACTAGGAAAACATTTTTGGTTTTCAATATCATTTTCCTAGAGTTGAAAATTTTGAATTAGAAGATATACCTACTTTATTTCGATATAATCACACTGTTGTTCGTGCCTTGGACAATTTACACTTCATCTCTTAAAGAAATGAAGTTGAATTTTTCATTCGTGAAGTGTTAGCAGATCATGTGATAGAATGGTGGGTCATTTGGTCTGTCTTAATCAAAATGTTACCAATAGTTATATACATAAGTCATCTATCGTATATCATTCCAAAATGGACATATAATTCATCTATCATACCACTTAATAAAATAATACTAGTTTATACTATCCAGGGACTCCCTGTAGGCTAGTGGTAGGCGATAAAGGTCAGTCGCACTTCGGTTGTGGGTTCGATTCCCACAGCCTTGTCTGACGCAATGGGCTGTCGCCCATCCTACAGGTTGTCCTTTTTCTAACACAACATTACTATAACATCCCATCAATAATATCAAAAAGTTTTATCCTTAAACAATAATAACTTATGTCCAACATAATCCATTCCAATAATTCAGTCCAAGATCATAGTATAAAGAAAATGAATACTTGAAATGTCACATAACAATCACGTGAATGCCATAATTTATCCTCAATATATCATAAGATATATCTTGTTAGTAAAATTACAAACATGTGAATACCATAATCATATATTATCTTGAATAATGAATACCCATTGAACCATAGTGAAAACATGAATGCAGATAAAAGTTAACACTTTCCACATACCAAAATACTCAAATTTATATATACTCAAACCATGATATCACATAGTCCTTATATCAATCATGAGCTCATGAATACTGTCAAACATTTCATTTTCTCCTTATCCCTTCATTATTCACATATCATCTACTTTCCAAAATATTTGAATCACCTTTCCTGGTTACCGGTACCATAAAATTATTGAAAACAACAATAGATTAATAGAAAAATATTCTAATACACAATAAAAGTACCTCAACAAAATTATTCATGAATACCAATACATAAACACATTAATCCATCCTCTTCAATGATTGTCCTAGAATAATTCCTTCCTTGATTTTGAAGTAACTTTTTAGGTCCAGGCATTGAGTTGGGTAATGCCCATGTTCTCCACAAATAATACATTGAACTCCATAACAGTCTGTCACTCTATGACCCTTTTCTCCACATAGATAACATCGGTCCCTCCATTTGAGGTATTCCTCAAGGTTCTTCTTCCCTTCTTTAGATATCTCAATCTTCCTTTCTTTATGCTCCTCAACATGCAAACATGCATAACAGTCAGTCTTCCTATTATATGAAGAATTAGGAATACCACTAAATTTCACCTTGTTAATCATATATCGTGATGACTGATTCGGCATAATAATAATATCTTTCTCTCTAGGAATTACACAATTTTGTTTCTCATAGTCACCAATTTCTCCATTAGATTCAATGTTAACCGAATTCCTTCTGGTTCCCTCTATTAACTAAAACACAAAAATAATTTTGTGAGAGGAAAAAATAATTCTAGAGAAAACAACATAGTAAAGGGGGAGTACCCTCAATATCTAACATCTTAGGTTAAATTCTAAGATCGTTATCTCAATTCTAGGACTATAACCTATACATATACTTATCCTTAGAGACGTACCTAGACATACCTTAGAAATATCTCTAAGGATCTCACTAATGTTTTCGCATCCTTGTTTCCAAAGGTTGACTAAACCTTTCCTTTGATACAAACTATAGAGACCCAAAGCTTGACGTACATGGACATTACATTACTTTAGCGTAATACTTAATACATAAGAAAAACAGACACACAAGGACTGTAATAGTTTAGTGTCTTTGGAAACATGGAACGTAATCTTCTAATCGTGGTGAAAGATCTTCAACATCTCCCATAAAGATCTTCCCCTTTTTTTCTTACCTAAAACCTTTCTTTATATCCTGGGGAAAAGAAATCATAAAAAGGCTGAGCCCAAATTCTCATTAAGGGTAATCATGGATAAAATAAAACATACCATATACATTTGAACTTAAAAACATGAAAATAATGTTTAAACATCAAACTCTTGGGCAATGACATAAAACATGGAAGTACGTAAGACATAAATCATAAAGATACATTAATAATGGAAAAATAGCATGGGAATAAAACATGTAATTGTGGCAATCATTCAGAACATGTCATGATTTCCATAGTAGCCAAGGCATTGCTGCCAAGACCATCTTAGTGGACAAAATCCCTTTCTGAATCGAGTTCACTCCTCGTTTCAAGTCAGGGTTGCCTATAGTACAAGACTCTTTTTTTTTGTTTCATTATAATAGAATCCAACCATTTTTTCATTTATACATTGAATATATATATATACTCAATGTTTCGTAGAATAACTTCTATCAAATGAACTTGAAATTGTGTATAAGACGATCCAAGAATTGTGTTGCATATACTGCATGCTAATATGGTGTTTCGTATTGCGCAAGGTAATCTTTGTGTAGCATACAACACAAGATATTATTGAAATTAAAAAGAATATTTTTCGTAAAATATTAGGGTGTTAAAAAAATTGTTTAAAAGAGATTCTCAGTTTTGGTAAGCATGGTAGATATTAATCAATGACCAGATGATGTCATGATATAAGAATGTTATTAAATTATCATGAAAAAAACATAGGATGTTCAAAATAAACCTTTCATAAATTATAAACATGATTCTTGCAATAAAAAATTATAATTTTTAAACTAATATCCCATAATATTGATAAATAATCATAAATAAATTATTATCCATATGTTCATTCAAAAAAAGCATGGAACAACCATAAAACTATATATATTTTTTAAATTTGATTGTTAACAACATATAAAATATACACAGTATACTTGTAATTATATCATATTTCCCATTCTTGATACAATTTTTTCCATATATTGGACCGTTACCCTACATTTTTACAATGTGGATCTGGACTAACATATTTATTAGATTGGATTAGATCCCTCAATTTTTGCCTTATTATTTTAAAATGATTTATAAATCATTACATAATTCATTGGAGGGATGTGTATATCCCCCCAATCTCATAATAAAAACTATACAGATGAGTACTATATTATAATAATACTTTACTCATATCATCATATATTATCCTATGAAATGAAATTAAGATTCAGAGACATTTAATTGATTAACCATATCATAAATGATGTTTGATTAATGGGTTTTATGATAATTTAATAAATATATATTACCAATAAATAGAAATTATAATGATGAATGAATTTATTCTTATCCCATTTCAAGAACTAGTAACATAAAATTTTGTCATATTGTATGAAAAATAATTTTTAAAAATAACTAAGAACATTTATTGGGGAATATTACATTATAACTATGAGAAAAAAATTTAAAACATAAAACGACTTAAAAAACTTTTCATAAAAAAACATTTGGAACATAAAAATTTAAAATTTAAAATTATTTAAAACCTTTAAAATGGAAAATATCTTTTCCATATTGATAATCATGTTTTTACAAATAATTATTCAAAAAAATAGAAATACATGTTATCTAAAATGAACTTTTGAACATAAAAATGAAACATTTCAAATATTTTAATAAATTTCATGGTGAAAAAGTCAAATACATTTTGAAATTGGTTTTTTACACAAAGAAATTATTCTTTTTATACAGAATAATCCTTTAAAAATTATTTTAACCTATAATAAATTATTTAAAATAATTTTATGTTGATGAACGTGAAAAATTCTTTTCAAGTCTCACACATTAAAAAACCAATTCCCCCAACATTTTCTATAACGATATATGAGAATTTATTATAAAATTAGATGAATATTCCTTTATTATTTTTTTAGGTAATTTTTTTAAAAAATATTTTATTACTTTATTTTAAATATTTTTAAATTTATATGATTTTTTTTTATCAAACTATATTTTTGAAGAAAAATGGGTTTTGTCAAAAGAGAGAAACAAAGTAAATTTTCGATAGAAATATCATTTTAACTATAGGGTATATAAATGAAGGAATATGATTGGAGACTATGAATTATCATTACAGAAATTGGGTAAATTATATGTCATTAGTTTCCCATGAGATAGATCATAATATTTTATTATCCAATTTGTAATCATAAACAATGTCCATAAAGGATGATATTATATCCTAAAACCCTTACCACATTGGAATTTTTTTTGTAAACACGAAGAATGAGAATTTATAAAATTTAAATGAAAATAAAAATTATTTTTAAAGGAATGATCATAATTTAAATTAATAATATTTATATATATACCACATATAATAAAGACAAGTTGAATAAGGAATGGGTCACACCGAAATTATATGTGAGATAGAAATCTGATACAATAAGTCTCAAGTACATTAGAAGACATTCAAAAATAATGTATAATTAATAAAATGTTATTAAAATTATATTAAATAATAAATTATATATATATATTTCAAACCATATATTATATAGTAAGGACAGTTTATCAATCATTTATCAACAATTCCATGTTTAAGTAATGTTTCATGAGATAAAAGATTTCTTTTTCATGTGTGTTTTAATTATTTAATTGTGTTCAAATATATTGGATCATATTTTATCTATGAAATGAATATTAAGAAAGTTATTAATATTATTTATATTTATAAAATATATATTTTTATATATTATTAAAATTGAGAGATTTAATATGATATATAGCGTTCATGGAGAGGGAAGGTCATGAATACACATGAATATTGTTTCAATATTAGTAAATGAATGTAATAAAGAAATACAAGTAATATATTATCATTGAAGAATATTTTTACATCATATATATCTCATATGGAAATTATATCCTTATTAATTATTATAAACATTAATCATGTACAAATCATATCCCTTCCCAAGGTGGGTTTCCACCGTATAGAGGAACGAGATTGTTATCTTCACATAGAATGGAAGATAAGAAGAAACATGCGACGTCATGATTAAAAAATATAATATATATATATATAATTTGAAACTTATATAGATCCATTTTATGTGTTGATTGAAAAGGAATCACATTCATTTGTGATACATTAGTCCATTATAAACATGAATGATGATTTTGTAAGTTTTTTGATGGAAGAGGAGAAGGATATAAAACATTAAATTAATATAAAAACATATAATTATATTTCTAATAATTATTTTAATACATAATTTGGTTTTAGTAATAATAGAATTTTGTGTTAGAAGAAAAACATTAAAATGCTTAGTAATGGATTTTTCTACTTCTTTGGGATATATCTTTCGGGTTGTAGTAAAAGGCCTCAAAGGATGGATTTCTGATCTTAATGAAGATAATTTTATGTGGTAATGTAATTTAGTAAGACATTTGGGAATATATTGGGTTCTAAATAATTTTTAAATGTGTGTAAGTGATAGAAGATTGGGTGTCTATTTATAAGGGACATTAGGGGCCCACTATAAAAAATTGAAAATAAAAATATTTACCCACATTATTTAAATTCAAAAAGTTTGAAAAAAGACCCATTGAACAACCTATTATATATAATGATATTATATCTATATAAAAACTTTTTTTGATATTTTTTGGCCACTTTTAACTATTAACATTTTATTATAACCCCACTATAGACCAATTTTTATGATTAACATTATAAATACTTTTTGTATTTTTTACTACACATTACTGTAAAAATTTATGTTAAAATTATTAGTTAATATTAATTATGAAAATTTTATATTTTAAATCCATTTTTACAAATTTAAATATTAGGATTATAGAATTTTAAATATAAATTATTCATGTAGATGCAACGGGAAAGTTGTTCCTTAAAGAGAAAATGGTCAATAGTTTAAAATATATATATACAACAAAAATATGATATTTATTCCAATAAACTAAATTGTTTTAATAGATATATTATTGATATAATTTTACAAATAAAACTATATTATATCGATTTTAATTTTTGGATAATTCTTATAAAAAATTTGAAATTCTTATTGAAAACAAATATTTATTATTATTCACTGAAAATATTATCTTCATGAAAATATTACAAATTATTCACCCAAATATAATTTTCAAAATATTATTTAAAAAATTATTTTCCTTTTTTAAAATTTGTTTTCTAAAATTGAATAAAAAATTAAAATAATTATGAAAAATATGAAAAAACTGATTTTTGAAAAATTAATGTTATAATTTTTATAATTGAATTTACACTTAACTCTTTTGAAGAAAAAAATTAGATAAATTTTTACCATTTTATTCAATATATAATATATTAATTTCAATAAAATAACTAAAAATAATTGATTACTTTTTTTATTGTTATAAGACATTTTTGTGCACATAAAAACAAATTTACTGAATAAGACTACCTTTATTATCAAATGTTTTTGTTATAATTTTTAATAAATTTGTTTCCAAGTAGTTAATTACATATAAAATTATACTAAATATATTTTTCTAAGTTAATTAATCATATAAAAATGAAAAATTCTAATGTCTTGGTTATAATGATACATAATAAATTATAATATTTTAACAGTATATCGTGTTTTGTATAAATTATGTGTTTCATGTGACACAGTATAAAATAATTGTTTCATGTAAAAAATATACTAAAGATTTTCTATATTTAATAAAAAATATTATATTTTATTTAATTCATAATATTAAAAAGATTATATTTATTAAAAATTGATTTTTTCACATATTCTCAAGGAGTTACATCTACCCCAAAATCACAAAATTGATTTCTCACTAACAATTTTACACCTTTTTACCAACTAGTAAGGATAGTTCCACATAATTGCATCTTCATGTTTCTATATGGGTTAATACAGATGTTTTTCTATAACAAAAATTTTCCATTTGAGAGATCTTGACTGATATCACATTCTATGTATGATCCAGAATCTCAACGAATTGTCCTTTATAGTAGAGATCGTGATCCAACAGTGAACCGTTTAGTTTAGTAAATTTTAATGATCATTTATTTAGTTCCATGGGAGAGAAATATAGAACGCATGATGAGTCTGAGAGATTTTTGGTTGAGGCACCAAATGATATGCTATTATCCCATTATTATCAATTAATTAAAATGGAATGATATACTTAGGGCATTGTTTTTCTATCTATCCTCCCTATGAAAATTTGTAAAAAGAGACACTCACTGAAATTAAATTATATACCATGATTTCAATTATCCCCAAAACATTTCTATCTACTTTGTATAATCATAATTTCTTCGAGAATATATTTTAAAATTTATTCAATCTCATTATCTATCTCAGGTTCCAATTTATTTATTTCTACAACTTCATTCTATTATGTTTGAATTATATACTTATTTACATAAAGGTCTTCATAACCTCCCATTTAAATACATACATGGAATGAATTTTTCCCTGAAAAACAATTAGAGAAGGTTTTTAATCTAAACTACCAATGAAATTCATAGAACTAGATTACAGTATATCGTATAGGGTTTTTATTTTTCTCTAAAATTAACCATATGCATCAAGATGATACATTTTAATAAAACAAAATTCTATATAATGGGATTTATGAATATTTTATACATATATTTTCAATCAAATCTCATATATGATTAGATACAATTTAATGTGGTTCCTCATAATCCATACCCACTTTCTTAGTGTATATTTTTTATGTAGGCTTGAGAGATAAATCATACCTTTTAGAAATGAAGTTCTTTTACTTTGAATGGTTATCTGATACTATCCATAATTAGAATAAAATAAATGATAAGATAATTCCTAATGGTTACTAGTACCTTCATATATATGACCATAATTTATGATTAAATTCAACTATAACTACATTTTTCTAGAAATATATACAAATCCAAAGTGCGTTATTGCTATAAATGTGTCCTAAAATGTCATTAATATTGATAAAATCCAATAACATAAAACTATAAAGGGGATTCCAATGTCATTGAATGTATGGTTGACCATAAACTCATAAACACTTGATGGTATCTATAAATATTAACTTAATACTATATGGATATATATATATAAGCATCCAAATCATAATTCACAATTCATTAATTATATAATCACTTATAAAAAATTATTTTAAATCATGTGATCATCATTATTCCAATAGAATAACCAATGCAATTTAATTATTCTAAAATCTATTTAGAGGCAGATAGTCAGATCAAATTTCCCTAATGTATAAACAATAAAAATTTAATAGTACTCGTTAATATAAAATCAACCAAGGACTTCCTAAATAAGGAGCGGGGGATAATTGAGCACAAATTATCACAACTCACTCCATATATTTTTATTTTCAAATAGTTCCATATTCAAATTGCATTCAGTGGTTTTTTTAAAATACTATCTATATTAAACCTTATATTGGTGCATTTATTTTCATAAATCCACAAAAAAAAATCACTTGAATCACATGAGTGTGGGTGGTGCATCAGTTAGTATCCTGATTGCCTCTATTTTATTAATCATTACATTAATCACATTCCAACATACATTGTCTTTTGGACCACCCATTATACAATTAATGTACCTACTAGTCCTATTCAATTAGGACCCCAGATGATTCATCCCACATTCCTTGCACACATATGGGTGGAATTTCTATCCAAAATATGAACTTTTTAGGAGGATGTATCTTAATTTACTTACTAGATCAATAAAAATTGTCACAATTCTAAATTCACATTTCTAATAGATTTACACATTTAATGAACTCATCAAAGAAACTAAAATATATTATATCTAAGCATATATGATTAATTGGTTTTAGGGTGCCAAAAAATTTCCAATATTCCCTTTTTGGGTTTTGATTAATCAAAAAGTGTAAATTGAATATCTTGTGGAATTAGATTTATAGGTACTAATAAATTCATCAACCTTTTGTTTATGCTCATGTAATTACTTCTCAGTATTGTTTATAGGATTTATGTTTTGTACATAATAAAAAATATCTCATTAAACTCTTCCCATTCAACATATTGAATATATTCTTATTCGCTCATGTTTCTACAAAAATTATTCTAATGATCTACATTATCTTCCAAAATACAAACAACCGAAATTATTTTTTCAATCCCAGAACACTGAATAATAAAAAACATATTTTCATTCTTACAAGTACTTTTCCTAGAACTATTGGATAAAAAAACCACTAAAATAAGGTAGATGTTTCCTCATGAAGAAATAAAATGTCTTTCCCCAATTTCTCATTTATATTTTCATCATGTTTCATAGTTGTAGAATGTATAGTGAGAATAGAAACAATATATTTCATTTCATATCCCATAAAAATTGGTTTCTCTGTATGAAAATAATTTCACTTTCCCTTGCAATCAAAATTATAATGGTACCATCAAGTTCAATCCATTTTCTAAAATCAAAAATGAAAATATGAAAAATAATAATCTTGGTGGAAAAATATATAATAATTAAAAATCGATTTTTAGATGCTACAATCATGAAACATTATTTTAAATCTGTGACACCATAGGCATGAACTAGGTCATTCATATTCCTTATATAAATAATTCATGATGGAATGTAATGAACTTAGGAATTTCTAGTGAATATCACTATGGAGTTAGAAACTAGTTGTCATATAAAGATCATTTCCATACACCATGTGATTATTGATTCAACCTATAAGATCACTTCTTAGGGAGGTTAACCCTATTTACACCTCTGCTAGTGACACATACATTTGTAGTTTCGATATGGGTATTTAATTTCTTTTAGTCCACTTTCTATACCCTTCTCAAAAATTCCATGATATTTTTTTATAATTAGTATTTCCATTATATTAATAATTTTAGATATGCATAGATGTATCGTTAGACATATACATTTGCAAATCCCTAGTGACCAAAGTACATTTTCCCTTTCCTCATATACAATTTTTGATTATACGATTACTTTAGTTCTTTCTACAACTACCTCGTATTTTAGACACAAATATCAACTCTTTTTAAATGAATATTCTATAAATTTCTTAAAAAGATGACTAATGACTGTAATAGTATATTGTATCTAGATATTGGAACACTAAATCTACTTATTTAATAAATGATCATCAATATATCCCTAAATAAACTTCTAAAATAGAACAGTAATTAGAAAAGTCCTCCGTAAAATACTTTTTATAACATGGGGAAGTTAACATAAGAATCAGTGAAATCATATGATCTGTGACATTAAACATATGATAAATCAATCAATTGTCATAGGAAATCATATTATAAACATATATGTAATTAATAATGAAAATAAATTAATGAAGTTCATAACAAAACTACTATATCTCATAAATATGATTCATTTATATAAACATTATCATTTCATAAAACATGGTCCATAAGAGGGATAAATTTAAATGTTATAGATTTTTAATGTATTGTTTTCGAATATTATATAGAATTAATTTACGAATAGTCTTAGAGTCTACATTTGATTCTTACAATTAGGTCTCCATAAATAAAGGCTTTAAATAATTTAATAATTAAATTGAATGATCAAGAATTTATCCTGGAAAACTGGAATAACATTTAAATTGATACCTGGAACATAAATCTGAGGGAACTTTTTCATGCATAGTAGCAGCTCTAACTTATCCAAGGTCTAACATGGGACGTTGTGGGTTGACTGTGTGTCACGACTCGCTTTCACCAAAAGGAGGGAAGGGTCAGCAGGTTGCCAGGCCCTTCCTTCTTTAAGTTGAAGGAGAGATAATGACCCCCGAAACCCGCCTTCAATAGGTCTCGGAGTGGCGACTAGCACCAAGGGTGTAGGAAATTCTCGCAAATGGAAGGCATTACCCTTTTTATTTTATAGGTCCGAAAGATAAGAAGGAGAAAACCCAACAACACCAAGGTATAAAGAAAAGTAAAGCCAAAAGTAAACCATTCCCACATGCATGTTTCAAAAGTGAAAGCCACAAAGTGCAAAAGGTGACTAC
This sequence comes from Viscum album, assembly GCA_963277665.1. Lineage (NCBI taxonomy): Eukaryota > Viridiplantae > Streptophyta > Magnoliopsida > Santalales > Viscaceae > Viscum > Viscum album. The sequence continues at coordinate 1,001,066,611 of OY728119.1, read as the reverse complement.
AAGGTATGTACCAAAAGAAAAAGAGAAACAACTGCAACTGCTCCAAAAGTCCGAGCTAGTAAGGTCCTGCGTGATCCCCGAAGTCCTCCTAGAAACCTGAAAGCAGTTTTATATATGTAGGGTGAGCATACAAGTACACTCAGTAGGGAAAACCAAGACTCTTGTGCACAAGTGGGGGAACATACTAAAGTCCCGTGAGAAAAGAGTAAACCAAAAACCTAACAAGGCAAACTATCCATCCCAGGCATCACCAAGGCTCGCTCCCCAAATAACGCAAGTCAAGTAATATATATATAAGAGCACATCGATGTTTGGGTACCCCACGCCACTTTCCCACTGGTTATTGAGACATCCTACGCATCGGACCAATCCCGCCATTCTCACCGAAGTCCCACTGCCACACCCGCCCGCACACACCTGGGCCACAACCACACGCAGTCCCACTGCCGTATCCTGCCCGCACACACCTGGGCCACAACTATCACATGTAACCATGCCTGCAAACATCTAGGCCAGAACAACCACCGCTACGCCTGAAGACACCTGGGCTAAAGTATCCACTACCACGCCCGAAGACACATGGGCCTCATCCCGAAGACACTTGGGAAACCACCTGCCGCACACACCTGGCCAACCACCACAACACCCTGCCCGATGATTCATGGGCTAATAATGGACTTCAGGCCATCACAGCCTGCCCGAAGGTACTTGGGCTATCCGGGAAAGGGAGCAGAAAAGGAGCTAATAACCAGCCACTAAGTATAGTGTTGGGAAAAACACCCTTCCCCCATAAATGGGGGTGTTCGGCACTATGTTCTCAACTTGGGTGGGGCGTGAATAAGAAACACAAAGCTACAAGTATAGATATAGGTAACAAACACTCACCCAAAACATAGTTTTTCCTAGCCAACTTACAGAACACAACACCACTGCTTCCGAGTCACAATTTACGACCCTTGCCCACAAAACCATTTGTCCCATTCTTGTTTCACGTTCAGTCAAAATGTTCAATTAATTTTAAGCACTACTGGGCAACTACCATTAGCATAACCAAGGAAAGAGTCAAAAGCATGGATCAACCAAAACACTCACACCCGGTTCTGTCAACAGAGGATCTCTCCCCAATTTGTGATAAAAACTCACAACCACTGAAACCATACCAACAGGAGATCCCATCACCCAAATTCACACAGCCACCGAGAGTATAAAAGAACAGGTGATCCCATCCCCTCCCACATTTCTAGAAAACGGCCTGAAGGGAAAACAACCAACTACCACTACCAACACAAGTCAGGGATTTTCGGATTTAAAAGATTTAACACACTCCATGATTTCAAATTTCTGTGTGTTCTAACCGGGAGTTATCACAGAAGGGTTGATCCTGGTGCTTTCAACTTATTCAGCCAGATATACGTGATTAACCAATTTCACAGCAGGAGTTCACAATTTCAGCAACCCATTTAAAACATCAAGAGGGGATTCAAGTGCACCCACACGACCACCAACGGCCTCAATTTTCAGAAAACATAAACCAGTACAACAAAAGGGATGATCACAAGATAAAGCATAAACAATGATCACAACCCCTTCCCCTTATTTCTTTAGAACTTCATTTATTATCTTCATTAGGGTTCGGTTCAACCAGTTCCATAAGAACAAAAATAACGCCCACCCCGCATGATACAGAAAAGTGAGAAACGAATGAAATTCCCTACTTGTTGATAGATGATCGACGTTTAGGCCGGGGGCGCGGAACTTTACGGATAACGACGCGGCGGTCCCGATGCACCAGAAGAGCCACGATCGAAGAAGGGGGGAAACCACGGCCTAACCCTTAATTTATAAGAGCCGGGATGGTTGAGATAAAAACGCCGAACCGCGTAAGACGTGGAAGTCGTGGGTTGACCACACGGCTTGACTCATCATTAAAGGTGCTGAGTGGTTTAAACCGACTCATGAGCCGATTCAGTATTTAATTAAACTTTTGTGCGCGTTACCGGAACAACTTGGCAACGCCGGGTGACGTCGGCCGGTTCCACCGATCCGTCACACCGATCGGTCTCACCGATCGGTCGCACCGATCGGCCTCACCGATCGGTCTCACCGATCCGTCCCCCTTAAGGATCCGGATTTTGGCAAAGGAAGGGACCAAGGGGGGGTCTGGGTCATCACATCAGATACCTCTTAAACGATTCTCATCCTCGAGAATCACAACAAACCAGAAGGAATGAGAGGGTCCGAACAACCATCTTCGAAAGATACCTCTTAGGAGTGAACCTCTGCTAACTAAAAACACTCTCCGGTCAAGAACTAAGCAACATACCACGCCAAACAGCCCGGTCATGCGGGTTTGGGGAGTTCCCTTCCCCCATGTCAAGATATTATCCGCTCTGGGCGGCACTGACTCGCCCGCACGGGTTCAATCGCATCCACCTTAATGCGTCTTGATTAGGGGTCAGGTTCCCTCTTCCCTTTAGTCGGGGCTTTTCACACACAACAGAGGAAAGGAACTAGTACATTTCATAGCCAAAAAGGTCAAACGTTCTACCACAGCAGGTACAAAAGGAAAAAAGCTCAAAACAACTTGGGGTATTGGGAACGCATCTGTGCTTCCCTTTCCCACGTACTCTCCTCGAGCCCGCCATGTCTCCACAACACACGAACCAAGGGAATAGCTCGCCCACGAAGCACCTTCTCCTTGCGATCCTCGATCATCACTGGTTTTTCCACAAAGGTTGTGTCGTCCTCGATGTCCAGTTCACCCCAATCAAGGACGTGTGAATCATCGTGCAGATAACGACAGAGCTGGGATACATGAAAGACATCATGTATCCTTAGCAGCGGCGGAGGTAACGCTAGCTGATAAGCCACTTCGCCAACCCGCCGTAACACTTCGAAGGGTCCGACGAATCTGGGGGAAAGCTTACCCCCCTTGCCGAACCTCCGTTGTCCACGCCGCGGGGAGACCTTCAAGAACATGTGGTCTCCAACCTCAAACTCCAAGGGCCTTCTCCTGGTATCAGCATACGACTTCTGTCGATCCTGTGCCGCCTTCATCCTTTCCCGTATGAGCTGAATCTTCTCTGTCATGATCTGAACTACCTCCGGGCCAAGGATGCCTGCCTCTCCTACTTCGGACCAACACACAGGTGAACGGCATGACCTTCCGTACAGAGCCTCAAACGGGGCCATACCGATGGTAGAGTGGTAGCTATTATTGTAGGAAAACTCTACTAGAGGCAAGTATCGCACCCACGACTCTCCTGAGTCCAGAACACATGCCCGTAGCATATCCTCCATGTTCTGGATGGTTCGCTCCGTTTGTCCATCTGTTTGGGGATGGAAAGCAGTGCTAAGGCGTAACTGGGTGCCAAACGCATGCTGCAATCCTCTCCAGATTCGTGAGGTAAACCGTAAATCCCTATCCGAGACTATAGACCTCGGAACTCCATGCAACCGCACCACCTCATTCACGTACTTCTGTGCCAAAGCATCCACAATACTTGACTCCCTGATTTCCAGAAAGTGAGCTGATTTCGTCAACCTTTCCACCACCACCCAAATGGCGTCTCACCCTCCTTGGACCTTGGGTAGTCCCGTGACGAAATCCATTGAGATGTCATCCCACTTCCACTCGGGAACAGCTAAAGGCTGCAGTAGGCCACCTGGAACCCGGTGTTCAGCCTTCACTTGCTGACATACTAAGCATTTGGCCACGAATTCTGCCACCGCTCGCTTAACTCCGGGCCACCAGAACTGCCTTTTCAGCCCCTGGTACATCTTGGTAACTCCTGGGTGAACTGCCAGGGGTGAGTTGTGGAACTCACTGAGAACCTTGCCACGCATCACTATTGGAACAAACAACCTTTTCTGGAAAAGCATCTGGTGCTGACCATCCTCTGTCCATTCTCTCGGAGCATCGCCCTGGTCAACCCGATCACGCATCACTTCGCACTCGGGGTCTCCCCACTGAGACTCCTCCACTTGTCGAAACAGAGACGACTACACTATCATCTGATATAGGCAGCCTCTGCCACTATCCATCTTTGCATCCAGGTGTAAGGGAGCCAACTCCTCCATTTCCTTCCACGCATTTGCCGACTCTCGGACCGCATCCTTCTGCGTCCTCCTGCTCAAGGCATCGACCACCACATTGCCCTTGCCCTCAGTATAAGAGATTTCAAAGTCATAGTCCTGGAGGAACTCCACCCATCTCCGTTGTCGCATGTTCAAGTCCCGCTGGGAGAAGATGTACTTTAAGCTTTTGTGATCTGTGAAGACCACAAAGCATTCCCCAATGAGGTAGTGCCGCCATAACTTTAGCGCAAAAACGACTGCTGCAAGCTCCAGGTCATGGGTGGCGTAGTTACGCTCATGGGGGAGTAGCTGCCTGGACCCATAAGAGATCACCCCCTGTTGCTGCATCAACACGTATCCCAGGCCCTGTCCTGAAGCATCACAAAACACCTCATAGGCCATCCCTTCTTCTGGTAATCTCAACACTGGGGCACTAACCAGCTTTTCTTTTAGGTAGCTGAAGGACGACTCACATTGCTCGCTCTACACGAAAACCTGGTCCTTCTTGGTCAAAGCCGTTAAAGGGGCTGCTACTCGGGAGAATTTGGGTACAAATCTCCGGTAGTAACCTGCCAGTCCAAGGAAACTCCGGACTTCTGCCACATTCTTAGGTGATGCCCAAGAAACAACTGCCTCAACCTTTGATGGGTCGACTGCTACCCCCTGCTCAGACACTACATGCCCAAGGAAGTGCACTTCTCGTGTCCAGAACTTGCACTTGGACAACTTCCCGTAGAGCTGGTGCTGTCGGAGGACTTCCAAAACTGTCCTCAGGTGCTCTGCATGGTCCTTTTCTGACCTTGAATAGATCAGGATATCGTCGATAAATACCACCACAAACCGATCCAGATAATCCCGAAATATGGAGTTCATAAGCCCCATGAACACGGCCGGGGTGTTTGTAACACCAAAGGGCATGACCACGAACTCGAAGTGCCCATACCTGCACCTGAACACCATCTTCGGGACGTCGCTATTCTTTACCCTCAGCTGGTGGTATCCAGATCGCAGGTCGATCTTCAAGAACCATCCTACCCCCTTCAGCTGGTCAAAAAGATCATCTATCCTCGGAAGAGGGTAGAGATTCTTGATCGTTACCTGATTCAGCCTCCTGTAATAGAAGCACAACCTGAGGCCACCATCTGCCTTCTTTGCGAACAAGACTGGGGCACCCCACGGTGACGCACTTGGACGAACATAACCCCTCATCATCAGATCGTCAATCTGTATCCGCAACTCCCGTAGATCTGAAGGTGCCATCCGGTAAGGAGCCATCGAGATTGGTCGAGAGCCGGGCAGCAGGTCTATCCCGAACTCGATATCACGTCGAGGGGGTAGAGTCGTCACCTCCTCAGGAAAGACGTCTGTAAATTCACGAACGATCTATGGTACTTCCACCATTTCCGCATCTACTGATTCTATCGTCAGTTCGGTCAACAAGGAGAGGAGAGGTTCCTCCCTCCTATTTCCCTTCGGACAGCTCCGCTCGCCGGTGAAAGTAACACGCTGGCCGTCCAAACCGAAGAACACCACCCTTCTTTGGAAAAATTCGATGACGGCGCACATAGAATATAGACAGTCGATGCCTAGGATGACATCGTATGGCTGAATCTGTAGTATAAGGAGATCCCTAACCGACTGATGTGGCCCTAACATCAGTCTACATCCCTGACAAACGAACAGCAAGTCGGTCTGACCTCCAACTGGTGTGCTCAACACTAGGGGCACTGGAAGTCTCTCGGCATCTAGACCCAAGGCGCGGGCTAGACTGGGTGCAACAAAGGAGTTCGAAGCTCCGGTATCGAACAAAGCATAAGCAAGAGTGCTAAACACACCGATCGTACCTCGAACAACCTATGGCCCTGCTGGAACTGTTGCCTCTGCGGCGTGTAACTGTCCACTCCTAGCTCCCCTGTCCCTCGGCTGTCGGCCACCTCCCCGACCACGCCCTGGTCGAGGTCCCTGGGGAGCACCCTGAGGTCGGCCTCCCCCTCCTATGTCTGCCTGCGGAGGAGTGGGAGCTCGCTGTCCCTGCTGATGCTGCCGGAAGGGTCTGGATGGAAACTGCTGCTGCGGCGGATGCTGGGGATGACTGCCACTACTGTACTGCACCCGATCGGGGCACTGAATCCGGAGATGTCTAGGGCTCCCGCAGAGGAAGCACCGTGGTCCCGAGCCTGAAGGAAAAGAACGCGGGCCAGGGGATCGAAACTGAAACTGCTGCGGCCTGCTCCCTATGGGTCGGAACCTGGAGGGTCCCGATGCTGGAGGCCTGGCGCTGACGGCCTTCCCCTTTGATGGTCCCAACTGGATCCCTTCTCGTGACACTCCGCCCAGAGCATGCATCCTTTCCACCACTTCGGCCTTCTTCTGAACTTCTAAGTATGTCGGAAGGGTAAAGGGGGTAACAGCATACCGGAGGGAGGGTCGGAGCGCCTCCTCCAAACGTCTTGCCCGAGACTCCTCATCGGGGAAGAGGTCCGGAGAAAAACGCAGGAGGTCCTTGAACTTGATTCCAAGTTCCCTCACGGACATGCTCCCCTGCTGGAGGGAGAGTAGCTCCTGCCTCTTCTCCGCCTTCATTGTCGAGGAGAGAAACTCCGCCCGGAACTCCTTCTCAAAATCCGCCCAGGCAACCTCAGACTCTTTCCTACTCCCCAGGTGAAGCATCCACCACTGACGTGCCGCTCCTCGCATCTGGCTAACAGCCAGAGGAACCCAGTACTCGGTCGGGGCCCGAATCAGGCCGAAGGCTATGACTAGCTCCTCTAGCCAGCCTTTTGTCTTCATATCGGAGGTGCTGCCCTCATACATCTCGAGGACCTGTCGCTGGAAGGCTCGAAGAGTCTTCTGCCACTGGTCGTCCTCTTCCTCTCGATCAGCTCTCTGCTGATTGGCCAAAGTAGTCTCAGGAGTCTCGATCGTCTGTACCACACGTGGTCGCCTTCCAGGTGACATAGCTGCAAAGTAAACAAGGAATGCCTAAGCCCAGTAGTGCAAAGAAAATCGTTCTTAAAACTTATTAAGATTTAATTTATTCTTAATTTCCCAAGACATCCCAGAAACACAAGAACACAAGTCATTATGATGCATGCACCTTTCCTAGGGTCTCTACCCCGCAATCAGTGTGGCCTCACTTGGTCGTTCGGTAGGCCCAGAGTCCTTGCATCGGATCACGGGGGGCCCTAAAATCCCATGTCCTAGCCGTTATTCCCTGGCCTAATTCACGCTCCAAGGTCACCCAACACCGTTGCCTTACCATCCCATGCAATCCTCACCGTGCCTAACTCCAGACTCCGTCCTATCTCTCAAACTCCTCTGATACCATTCTGTCACGACACGCCTTCACCAAAAGGAGGGAAGGGTCAGTAGGTTGCCAGGACCTTCCTTCTTTAAGTTGAAGGAGAGATAATGACCCTCGAAACCCACCTTCAATAGGTCCCGGAGTGGCGACTAGCACCAAGGATGTAGGAAATTCTCGCAAATGGAAGGCCTTACCCTTTTTATTTTATAGGTCCGAAAGATAAGGAGGAGAAAACCCAACAACACCAAGGTAGAAAGAAATGTAAAGCCAAAAGTAAACCATTCCCACATGCATGTTTCAAAAGTGAAAGCCACAAAGTGCAAAAGGTGACTACAAGGTAAGTACCAAAAGAAAAAGAGAAACAACTGCAACTGCTCCAAAAGTCCAAGCTAGTAAGGTCCTGCGTGATCCCCGAAGTCCTCCTGGAAACCTGAAAGCAGTTTTATATACGTAGGGTGAGCATACAAGTACACTCAGAAGGGAAAACCAAGACTCCTGTGCCCAAGTGGGGGAACATACTAAAGTCCCGTGAGAAAACAGTAAACCAAACACCTAACAAGGAAAACTATCCATCCCAAGCCTCACCAAGGATCGCTCCCCAAATAACGCAAGTCAAGTAATATATATATAAGAGCACATCGATGTTTGGGTACCCCGCGCCACTTTCCCACTGGTTATTGAGACATCCTACGCATCGGACCAATCCCGCCATTCTCACCGCAGTCCCACTGCCACACCCGCCCGCACACACCTGGGCCACAACCACACGCAGTCCCACTGCCGTATCCCGCCCGCACACACCTGGGCCACAACTATCACATGTAACCATGCCTGCAAACACCTAGGCCCGAACAACCACCGCTACGCCCGAAGACACCTGGGCTAAAGGATCCACTGCCACGCCCGAAGACACCTGGGCCTCATTCCGAAGACACTTGGGAAACCACCTGCCGCACACACCTGGCCAACCACCACAACACCCTGCCCGATGGTTCTTGGGCTAATAATGGACTTCAAGACATCACAGCCTTATCGAAGGTACTTGGGCTATCCGGGAAAGGGAGCAGAAAAGGAGCTAATAACCAGCCACTAAGTATAGTGTTGCGAAAAACACCCTTCCCCCATAAATGGGGGTGTTCGGCACTAAGTGATCAACTTGGGTGGGGTGCGAATAAGAAACACATAGCTACAAGTATCGATATAGGTAACAAACACTCACCCAAAACTTAGGTTTTCCTAGCCAACCTACAGAACAGAACACCACTGCGTCCGAGTCACAATTTACGACCCTTGCCCACAAAACCATTTTTCCCATTCTTGTTTCACGTTCAGTCAAAATGTTCAATTAATTTTAAGCACTACTGGGCAACTACCATAAGCATAACCAAGGAAAGCGTCAAAAGCATGGATCAACCAAAACACTCACACCCGGTTCTGTCAACAGAGGATCTCTCCCCAATTTGTGATAAAAACTCACAACCACTGAAACCATACCAATAGGAGATCCCATCCCCCAAATTCACACATCCACCGAGAGTATAAAAGAACAGGGGATCACATCCCCTCCCACATTTCCAGAAAACGGCCTGAAGGGAAAACAACCAACTACCACTACCAACACAAGTCAAGGATTTTCAGATTTAAAATATTTAACACACTCCATGATTTCAAATTTCCGTGTGTTCTAACCGGGAGTTATCATAGAAGGGTTGATCCTGGGGCTTTCAACTTATTCAGCCGGATATACATGATTAACCAATTTCACAGCAGGAGTTCACAATTTCAGCAACCCATTTAAAACATCACGAGGGGATTCAAGTGCACACACACGACCACCAACGGCCTCAATTTTCAGAAAACATAAACCAGTACAACAAAAGGGATGATCACAAGATAAAGCATAAACAACGATCACAACCCCTTCCCCTTCTTTCTTTAGAACTTCGTTTATTATCTTCATTAGGGTTCGGTTCAACCAGTTCCATAAGAACAAAAATAACGACCACCCCGCATGATACACAAAAGTGAGAGACGAAAGAAATTCCCTACTTGTTGATAGATGATTGACGTTTAGGTCGGGGGCACGAAACTTTACGGATAACGACGCGGCGGTCCCGATGCACCAGAAGAGCCACGATCGAAGAAGGGGGGAAACCACGGCCTAACCCATAATTTATAAGAGCCGGGAACGGTTGAGATAAAAACGCCGAACCGCGTAAGACGTGGAAGTCGTGGGTTGACCACGCGGCTTGACTCATCATTAAAGGTGCTAAGTGGTTTAAACCGACTCATGAGCCGATTCAGTATTTAATTAAACTTTTGTGCGCGTTACTTGACCAACTTGGAAAGGCTGGGTGACGTCGGCCGGTTCCGCCGATCCGTCACACCGATCGGTCTCACAGATCGGTCTCACCGATCGGTCTCACCGATCGGTCGCACCGATCGGTCTCACCGATCCGTACCCCTTAAGGATCCGGATTTTGGCAAAGGAAGGGACCAAGGGGGGGTCTGGGTCATCACATTGTTAATGTTAGATTATGAACATTTAAGGAAATAATATAATTTTAATATGTAATTTATCTTTCCAAGGCACTAATGCAATGACCTAATCTTTTAAATAGATGTTATTATGATTTTATAGTGTTAGCCACAGTACCCAGAAATTCTTGGGAGCATTGGAGAGGAGACCCTTGGAGAAGCATGCCAATGAAAAATGATTTCAAAACTAGTGATCATGGATCATAATTCCATCGAATTTGGAGGATATCGTCTATTATGGAAGCACAATCATTCTACATTGAAAATTTATCCAAACTCACTGTACGGTGTGTGTTTTCATTTTTGTATTTCATGATATTTTATTAAATTATGAACACAAAACAACCCATGAACATGTTGACTCGTGTTTTATTCATTCTTACATGATGGGTGATTGTAGTTTTGATTATGGGAAATGATTCTATTTTGATTTAGTTTCTTGATCATCATAATTGGAGCAGATCATGGTCGAGACAATCAATGGTTGAGTTTCATTCCTCAAATTAATTTTTTATGATTTCTACACCTTTATTAACATGTGATCTTTGTAATTTATAGGGTTAAAAATAAAGGATATTTCATTATCTATTTCATAGAAGAATGATCTGAAATCATAGATCAGACATATTTAAAACCTTGATGAGGTGCAACGGTTATATAGATAGATGGATCGATGTATTGTGGAAGATATTTTTTCTTCATGAATTATTTATGTGAATGATCAGAATTGGTATTCAGATACTATGAAAATAAAAAAAACCAAAGAAATGTTTAAAAGAAGAGAAAACCCTATATCTTGATTTTTTAGCAAAGAAAACATCAGATCAAACACTACAAGATCAAATGAATCATTGGATAAAGAACAAAGGTTCTAGAAAATCTTGATGGACCCAACGTATATCTTAGAATACACAATTCAGGGGACCAGCCCAATGGAAGCTCAAGTTTTTGGGGACTGAGAGGTGGAACACACCATGTGACAACTCTCACATAGCATGTGGGACCTTACCAGGAACATGGCTTGTATCTCAGAGGATAGAAAAACATATGGTGGAGTAAAGGACATGTAATCCACCACGTGGCCAGACACCAACCATATAATCAAGATAACTAATGAAATAGTACATGGGTATTTGAAGATTTTTTGAAGTCATGCACTGGCACAAGAACAACAATCACTGAGAAGACACAAGAAATTCAGACACATCATGTAAGCCTTTATATATATTCAATGTATAGCTTTTCCTACAATACATTTTTTGGGACATGTCATTATACAATTGTAGAACCTAGGTTCAATGGATATTCTGTGTGAAACTTATACACACCATGTAATCATCTCTACATTTCTTGATCTCCTTATCCACCGTATCATTGAAAAGACTCATTTGGGCTGGTTCCCCCATGAGAAATTCCTAGGAATGTCCATGAGTATCATTTTATATTCACTTGATTATGTCCCCCATTATATTGACATTCTAGATAGAGTTAGGTGTACCCTCTAAGAGGCCCAAAGCAAGATCCTATATCCATTATTGTTCCCCAGGTAGAGGAATGTTATTGATGCGGCTAAACCTACCGAATATACCCAAAAATCTAGGAGGTAGGAAGGACCTCCACCTAGGAAAATATATTAAATAAAATTAAAAAGATACAGAAAAATAGTTACATGAAACATCTCAACAAAGCTGAGAGTATACCTCACCACTAAGTTCATCTTGTGAAAGATCATTACAAAAGTCAGGAAGGACACATGACCAATTAGAACAGACCACCAAGATTGCTCTCATAGAAAGAGCATCAGCAACCTGATTTTCCTCACCATAAACATGCATAAATTCAAGGGAAATCATATCCAAAAGCTGAATAAATTCAATCCAGGATCTATGGATATTCCATAGTACATTTCAGGGAATGATCAATAATAATTTTAATCGCAATACAGAGTCGGACTCCTAACAAAATTGATATTAGGTCCATGACAATGATCCTCAATGGTGTATCGTAATATTCCTTATTTTGGGACGTGGTTCTCCCAAGATGACTGTATCATATTATATATTCTGATCTATCATTGTATCTCTCTCCCATTGTAGTACCTCATGAACAAAACTTCACATATCGACGTCATCTGTGCTACTAGACTCATGATTGAGTTCTCCTGGATGAGTGCAACATGGAGTCGATGGGATAAATCTCTATTTTCGGTATGTAGACAATTTGAATTACCTCTAGATTAGGGTCTAGTATTCAATTTTATTTTGATATGTTATTTTAATATGTATTGTAGACATATAATGTGTAGAGTTGACTGTAACTTTACATTGTGTATTATTTTTTGTTTTTTGGGTTATCCTACTGATTGTTGTTATACTGACCACTACATGGGAATTGAACAAAAATGAAATGTCTTGTGTAGATGAGTGACCCTTTAATAGATTCCAGGAGATCAATAATGTCTATTAATGTTTTAGATAGGCCATGATGATCCTATGGATTCGAGCAACAATCACAGTACCTATCGTGTTTTCCTATCCACTGAACTATATAGTTTTTATACTCATTATTTTTGTTGTGATATTATTCTATCCTATTATACTTATTTTCATTTTTCATTACAATTTACTATGTTTGTTGGTTTTATTATTACGAATTAATTTTTTTCCTTGGTAGTTTTTACATTTCAGTATTTGTGTGCTTGGATGTGTGTGCATGTTTATAGTTACAAATCAAATGAATACCATATTAGTGACTTTCCTACTTGGTTCTAATCACTAGCTTGTGGTCTATTGGAGGCATGCTTAGGGAATCAATACATGGGATACCTTTGGACGGGTCGTGACAGAGTGGTATTAGAGGTTGTCAGTTTTCCCATAGGACTAAGAGTATTTGTTATTTGTTTTGGGATATAACATTAAGTGTTCAGGGGTTTCCTTTAAATATAGGGACAGTAGTGTTGTTATGGGTTTTTGACGAATCAATACACTAGGACTCTGATAAACTACTTTTTTAATCTATAAATTTTAACACTAGTTGTGGGGAAACAAAAAAGGGTACATGCATCATATATGATTGAGTTGTGGTTAACATTCCCTAATTGAGTCCTCTTTCATGATATAATCAATTATCATCGTACATATTGTTTCTTATAGGATTCCTCTATGATGTATAAAATCTAGGATTCAGCAACATGATCATGAGGGTGACCCCCTAAGTGATGAGGCTTTGATAGTACGGTCAGTTATACATGTATTACATCAATGTGGTGCACCTAATATTCCACCACCAATGGAAAAGCATTTGGTAGCTATTCTACCAGAATATGTGGAGTCTACGATAATAATGATATATCCGTTTTAGAGGCAGAGAACCCTTAGGTTCTTAAGTGATCCAGATCCTCAATTGTCATAGGACTATCTTGTTGCGGTATTAATAATTTTTCTTCTAATGAGGAAACTAGCTGACAAGTTGGAGATCATGGCATAAATCATACCTCAGGGATTTGTTGGATGATGGTGGATTTTAAAAATATAGACTTTCAAAGAAGAAAATCATTGATGGAAAGAGTTCGAGGGTGATTTTAGAGTGGTTTTATCTTTAGTTATGCTATGTGTAGTGTGTATACATGAGAATGTTCAGCTATAGTATGGTAGTCTGATGGTGGCTAAATATTCATTTTGGTTCACCTACATAGATAGGTATTCAATAGATATGGTTAGGGATTAGTACATCTAGGATCCAACGTACAAGAGAGGTCTACTTTGGGACATTTAGGCCAACATCATGCCTCTGTGGATTCAGACTTATCCGTGATTGCTCGATTGATCATTGGTGGTCGAGATCTTCTTGCATGTGTAGATATATCCAAAGACATTCATCAATAACCAATGTAGGGAAGAGACCTCAGTAATAGGTAGATGTTTTCATGCATATGTATTCAAATGTGGGATACAACACAAGTGGTATTAGGATTACAGATCTAAAAACCAGGCCACTCAGAATGGATCAAGTCAGCCTAAAGAGATGTGAGGCTACACATATGATGGTATATGACATATAGTAAGAGCTTTTCTAACCCATCAAGTAGATTCCATGGAAGGGGTTGTTCGACCACTAAGGGAGAAGCGATGAGTGGAACATGTAGATCTACCAAGGTGGTAGATGTGGAAGAGTATTAGGGGGAGCTGTAGGATGTGGCAGAAATTTTGATATACCACCACCACCACCCCCAGAAAGGAAACACCAAGGTAAATGAACGGGAGGACTAGGCTGGGGGCATCAAATTGTGGTTAAGGCGTGTGACCCAGGGACTCCAATGATTATATGATGTAAAACGTATGTCTTTTCTACCCTATCTAATGTACTTATAGACAAAGGTTCTAGTCATTAATTCCTCAACTCATATCTTGTTCGAGACATTGAGATTTTGGTAGAACCATTGACTCGCCCCTTATGCTTGGAGAAAACATTGGGAGGAGGCTCTATGATTGCACACCTTTTCAGACAGTGTGACATTACCCATATATGTAAGAGTTTCAGGTGGAACCACTTGGTATAAGAGATAACCCTTACAATATCATTCTCAGTATGGATTGGCTATCATAAGTATTTGTAAAACTGACTATATAAGGAAAAGAGTGATGTGTTTCTAAAGAGATGGGGTGATTTTTTAGGGTGAAAAATAAACCCTGGAATACTAGTTTAGGATCATGTATATGAGGCTATATCGGATCACTCATTAGTTAGTTAGTGCTACTCTTGGAGTAGAAGATGTTGAGAGCATTCATTTCCCAGCTTTAGTGGGTGAGTATGAAGACATTTTTCTAGAAGATATTCTATAGTTACCTCAACATTTAGATATCATCATCTAAATCTTTATACACAATGGGATGAAAAATATTTCATCACTGGTATATCAGATGTATCTCATAGATCTTCATGAGTTGATGTTGCAGTTAGAGGATTTGTAGAGAAAGGGTGTCATGAGACCAAATGTTTCACCCTAGAAAGCCATATTTTTGTTTGATAAAAAGTTAGACATGATAATTTGGTTTTTAATGGATTATAAGTTCAGAAACCATTTGATATTAATGAAAAAGTATCCACTGCTATGGATTGATGATCTATTCGATCAGTTGATTTAAAGATGATGGTTATCGAAGACTGGTCTCAATTCATCCTTTCATCACCTTCATGTATGGGATTAAAAGATATTGAAAATATATTCCATTTACCAATATATTCATTATTATTACATTTGGATTTCTTATGGCATATAGAACTCCCCAGCAATGTTCACGTGACTCACGGACTGGATCGTCCATCCATACATATACCAGTTCATAGTGTTAATTATCAATGACATCCTGGTGAACTTGACGTTTGAGGAGGAACTCGTAGGACACCTTCATATAGTTCAAGATGTACTCGAAGAGCACTATCATTATGGGATTCTATTGTAATTCTAGTTATGGATTCAAGTGGTCCATTTTTTGGGACATCTTATATTATTAGATGGTGTAGTGGTGGACAAGGCCTTGTTAGAAGAAGTTTTAGCATGGGAGACACCATATATAATGATGGTGGTGTGAAGATTCCTTATTATTGTTGGGTTTTACCAAAGATTCATAAATTAGTATTCACATATATAAGCACCTATTATAGATTTGACTTGGAATGGGTTGCCTTTCATGAGGATGCATAAGTGTTAGTGGGCCTTTTTGATATTGAGGCATAGTTTGATGAGTGTTCTGGCCATGAGATTGCTTGAGGAGGGAGTTAAATATGTAGTGTTCTGTGTTGCATCAGAGACCCCACTTGTTAGTGTCTTGATGAAAATAAAATTATCGATTTCCTACATTTCACCCTAGACGAGGCCACATGACACGATGTATGTGACCCACGATCTTGAGATGGAAGTGGTGGTATTTTCATTGAGGATGTGGCAACACAACCTAGTTGGAGATCAATTTTGAATTTACTCTGATCACATGAGACTCATATATATCTTCTCATATAAGGATGTGAACCAAAGATAATGATATGTCTATAGTTCCTCTATGAATATGTTGTTGATATTTCTTATACTCATGGGAACCGAAATTTTGTGGTGGATGCACTAAAAAGTAGATATAATACACAACTACTGAATGAGGCATCAGAGTTGATGGAATAATTATTGTTATCCTTTTGTGGATGGATATGATGTTGTTTTCCACCAGTCTTTGGTTGTCACCCCTCCACTCATACAGTGAGGCAGGGAAAAAATACATGGAGATGTCGACTGCGACCCCTTATGTGATCAGATATTCGTAGGGCATGATCTGGATTGATATTTACAAGGCAGGGATAACATTATTATATTTTATGGACACATAGATGTACTAGTGTCCTTGGGGGAGGAATTTATAAGGTAGTTTCATACATCCCCTTTGGTGGTACACTATGGCGTGGTAAAGATATAAAAGAACCCCCAATGTCTGTTTTGGTTGGTAGGGATGTAGAAGGAAGTGGAAGAGTTAATTTACCAATACCTTATTTTCCTATAGATGTAGGATTAACACCATGTTCTATTGGGATTAGCTCACCCCCTCTCGGTTTCTAAATGGATGTGGGATGCGATATCAATGGACTTCATGAAGAGTTTACCATGCATGTCTTAGTGACACAATTCCATCTGGGTGATCATTGAAAGTATCGCCATATGATCCCCCTTCATAGATATCTGAGAGTATTGTTCAATTAAGCGCTTGTTACTCCTGTATGTGAAAAATATAGCGCAGCTTCAGAGATTCTATAAATGATTGTTACATATAGTGATGATCGTTTCAGATCATGTTTATGGGAGAGAAAGTATGAGTCCTTTGGGAATCATTTATGATTGATAACATATTTTCATCCCTAGTCATACGGACCAGAGAAGTGGAACAATCAGGATCTGCATGACATGTTGGGAGCCCGCATGTTAGACAACAGACATAGCTTGGATGACCACCTCCCACTGGTGGAGTTTGTGTACATCAACAATAACCAATCTATAATAAGTACTGCACTATTCAAGTTTTTATATGGACGACCTTGTGGGTCGTCACTTATTCTGAAATCCCATTGTGATTCAGTACTCAAGGGTACATAATTGGTTTGATCTACTTCTAGGAAGGTTTAAGTCATCCAGTATATGATAAAGACTGCACTGAGCCACTATATGACGTATGATTATAGACCAAGGTGACCATTGCCTGTTGAGGAAGGATACTTTGCCTTTTTTCTGGTCTCACCTCAATGAGGGTTGTATATATTTTTATAGTGCGGTATGTTATCTCTGAGGTTCATCATCCCTTTTCAAATACAATTTAGTGTTGGTGAGCTGGTGTACTGCCTAACTCTAATGTTGATGTTTAATTAGATATATGATGTATTCCCTATTTCTCAACTGAGGAGGTACGTGCATAATCCATCACACATCATCGATCGGGGAATGTTGGACATGAAGAATAAAGATACTTTTATGGATTACAAAGGGGATATTGAGGATTAGTAGGAGGGGATCATTATTAGGTGATTTATTACCCTAGTTCATGTCTGTGAGGTGAACATAAATCTATAGGAGAGAAAATAAGAAGGGGAGGCTCAGATTATCGCACAGTACCCACAACTAATTGAATTGATTATTTTTGGATTTTTAGGGTCTTAAATCCATGTTATTTGGAGACGGTAATGTACTAGATTTACCATGTATTGTGTTTCAATATTGTATGGAATTAATTTGAAACCTAGAATTGAGATGGTGTGTAGTTATGTGGCTCGAGGTGCTTGGAATAAATGTTTGAAATATATTAAACATTAAATATAATTTAGTAGTGCTATATATGAAAAATTATAATAAAAATTTAAATGGGTCATCGAATCAAAAATTTAAGGGAACCATTTCGTTCCGACCAGATTACTATGGTATAACATTTCCGGTGAGGGATGGGTGTGAAATTTTGTTTTTGAACATTTATATAAATAAAATAAATAAAATAAATGAAATAAATATAATATATTTTTTATCAATCCATTTAACTAACACAATAACATATGATTTTAAATAATCAATCAATAATCACTAATAGGGTTATCTACATAACCCTAGAATTATCTAGTGATTGGGAGAGGAGACCATTGGGGAAACATATAGATGATGAACAATGATGAATCAAGAGATGGTGAATGGCTACACTGATGGAGTTGGATGATCTCATTGATGACATCAGTGCAATATTTATTCGTCAACGACTGACCCAAAATCCAGGAAGTGAATGTTATTTATTTATTTATTTCTTTTCCAATTATTTAATGATAAATAGGGATCATCCCATGAACATGTTGAACAGTGGTTCATTCATTCTTACAAGATGGGTGATTACGGTATTGATATGATGAATTTATTCTGAATTCATTTAGAGTCATAATACTTTTAATTGGAGCTGATCAAAGCTGTAACAGACAACAGTCATGGTCCTTTCCAGGAGTTGTTTCTTTGTGATTTCTTCCCCTATTAATCTAGTGTGTTATTTATTCTTTGTGGTGTTAGGAATGAAGGAACATTATGCATCCTATTCATGGTAAAAATATCATAAATCATTGATCAGACATCGTGATGAATATGTTGATGTTTGATGGCGATGGAGAAGGATGGATTACAGTATTCTAAGATATATTTTACTTCAAGGTTTTTTCAAGAGGATAATCAGAATCAGTTATTAGAGAAAATAAAAGGCCCAAAACATTCCAAATTGATGTTTCAAGGACAGGAGGACCCTAGATCTTGATAATAAAGGAGAACCAATCATCATATTAAACACCTAAATATCAACCATATCACATGTGATTAAAATCTATTCTATAAAATCCTACTGAATATTGTGTGTATATTATAATACACTGCGTGTGGGACTAGCCCAATGGTAATAAGGGTTTTGAGTGATAGAGTGGCCTAACACTGTGTGTGAAAGATGTCACACAGTGCGTGAGACCATACCTCGAACTTGGAATTTATCTCATAGGACACTCAGACACAAGTTAGAGAATACAACATGTGCTCCACCACACTTCCAAACCCTCAAAAGATACTCTAGCTAACTCGTGTACTGTTACAGGGGTAGGAGAACATGTATTGAAGTTGTTTTTTGGCACACAGATAACATACACAGAGTGGTATATAGATATCTGGAAATGGAATTTATTATTTTATACATGTCACGTATACCTTTTCCTATGTGATAGGTTTTTCTGACCCAGTCCCTTGTACACTGGGAGTACCTGGGGTGAAGGGAAACATAATGTGACACCTCTACATGTTGTATAGTATTTTCTACATGGATTGATCTCCTTTTCCACTGTATCATGGGAATGTATCATTTGGGATAGTTACCTATTTTTTCTACTAAATTTTAGTGGGTATAATTACCTATACATAAGAGTATGATCCCTATCAAAAGGACTATTTGGATGGAGTCATGAGTGACCTCTAGGTGGCCTAGATAAGGATCCTCTATACATTATTTTACCCTAGGTAGAGTTAGGTTATCAATGCGACCAATCTAAATAGACGTTGATGTTATTCTTAGTTGGTGAATCCAGAAGAGTCGTTTTACACATCATGTGCTTAATAGAGAACATTATCCACGTATCATGATTTTCCTCACTTGGGTAGTTTGTTCTTCCGAATAGAGTATATCATATTCTCTCTTCAGATATATCATGGTATTTCATTCCCATGGAGGTTCCTATTGAATTCTACTTCTTGGATAGACATCATTTGGGTTATCATACTTATAAGTGAGTTATCCAGGATGAGTTCTTCGTGGACTCTGTGGACTATATCCTTAGTTTGGGTATGTGATATTGGTAACCTAACTCTAGACTACGAGTCAGTGTTTTGATTAAATCACGACACACTCTTGTTATATATACTATAGAGTTATTCTATTTATATCTAAATTTAACTATACATTGTATATTTGACAATTTTATTAGGTCTTTTAATGAGTATTGTTATACTCACCCACCTATGGGATTATCCCATACATGTCGTGTCTTGTGAAGATGAGAGACCTTTCGACGGAGTCCTGGGTGGAACAGGATTGGACATAGCATTATAATATTCATAAAGGCCATGGGTTTCTTACGGCTATGAGCAGTTTCCCCTTCCCAAATCATTTTTTCTTACAGGATGGAATTTTTTGTTGTCATACTCATTATTTCTGGTTGCCTTATAATATAACGTAGTTTGATTTTCCAAAAGTTTATTTACATTTTTTTTGTATGATTGTTTAATTAGTATTCATGCATTTTTGTTCTGTGGTAGTTTTTACGTTTCATATTTATTGTAAATTGGGATGTGTTCATATATATAGGAACATATGGAAAGACTCTCATGTTAGAGACATACCTACTCAGTGCTAGTCACCAGCCCATGCCCTATTAGAGGTGGGATTGGGGAATCCTGGAACCAGCCTCACTGGGATGGGTCATGAAAGAAATCAACATAAAAAGATCATTTACGATAATATAATTTCATAATACTGTGGAAACATAATAAATATTGAATAATATATATCATATGTTGTTGTTAATTATCAAGACCATAAACATAGTGCATTTGGGATTATAAATTACTTCCAATTGTGTATTAGGACACACATAAATCCCATAATAGATCAGGACACACATGTTTCCCATAGTGGATCAGGGGACACCTATATCATAAATTTGGTCAATCCTAATGTGTTGTTTCTGATTAATATCTAATGAGTTATAGATATTTAACCAAATTTATTGAGGGTATATATAGGTAACACCCATATCATAATGAAAACCATACTTATGTGTTCCAAAATATCATAAAATAATTATCATATCATCAAATAATAACTACAATAAAGAAATTGGGTTTCATTAAATTTTCAACAAAAAACCATAGAGAAACATGAGAAAAATTAGTGGGATTTATAACACATAATTACTACAAACAATAATCATCCAGATAATGAAATTGTATTATATCAGTTAATATTATCTCCCAAAAAACAAATGTATCTCCAATTAATGTCATATTATATGGAAATTATTTTGAGATACCTATTGGAACATTTCATTAGTTTTATAGAATTTCCAAATTGAATAAATTTAATGTAAAAATAAATAAAATATTCTTTTCTATAAAAATAACATTGAAAACATATTTTTTAATCATTAAAAAACAATTAAAAAATTGTTTGAGGAAAATATAATTTCCACTATTATAAATAAATTTAATATTTAGAAATTAATAAACAAATGTGTGAAATCATCATCTTTAAATTAAAACATGAATCATATTAATAAATATTTTCAAAATAATTTGAAAATATTCTAAGTAAAATATTATCTCCTATTTAAAAATAACATATTTTAAAAAAAATTCAAAAAACAGTGAAATAACACTCATTGAAAATTTAAAAAGTGAATTTAAAAATTAATTTTCTCATGATGGATGGAATATTCGTTATATTGTACAGGTTAATAAAATGATTCTTATCACATATTTGATAAATGAGATAATTGAATAATAGAGAATAGTATAGAAATATTAACTTTATAATTCTTTTCGAGAAGATATTCAAAGGGTAAAAATTAATTGATAAATCATATAAAGGATTTTAAAAAAAATCATAACCTTTTTTAAAAAAATGTACTTAGAAGAAAAACGACTTTCCATAGAAGAGTGAAAAAATACGAGATGTATTTTAAAAACATTATTTTGAACTTTTTAGTAAATAAATGTTTTAAAAATAAGGAAATAAATTTTTATCATGAAATAGAAAATTTAAAATACATTTCAAGAGGTTATTGAGAAAAATATCACAATACTACATCATGAGATGAATATACATAAATATTCCCAATAATGATGATATTTTATTGCAAAACCCATGCCACAATGGTATCTTTTGTACTATACAACACATGAAATATAGATAATCAAGTGGATCATTAATTAAAAACAATTTTATGAAGATGTATCATAATATAAATTAAGTGTTTTTATATACACTAAATAAGAGAAAAATAATGTTAATATGGCATTTGTCTCACATATAATAAAATTTAGTCGAAAATCCCTTAGTAGACATCTCAAATTCCTTTGTATAGTTTTGTACTTCCTTCATAAAAAATATAAGTTTATTTTAAATATATTCATAAAAATTACATATATATAAATAATAGCAAATTTGTTTTACATTTAAACTTTTCCTAATCATTTATTAACAATTCCATGTAAATTTTATGTTTCATGAAATAAATGAATTTTTTCTTGTTTTTTTATTAATTATTTTGTTATTTTTACTTGGATCATCATGAAATAGTCAAAACATTCTTATTCATCATATAAAATCATATATATTCATTATATATACATATATACATATATATATTTAGAGTAACCCAGAAAAGTTACAGATATAAAATGAAATAAATTGTTCAAGGATATGGTAGGACATACATACTCATGAATGATGTTTCCATTTCCCCAAAAAGAATTAGTTAAATAATTGAAAATAATTTATTAGAATAAGAAAAGAATTTATATTTCATAAATATCGCATATATTTGTTAAAAATTAATATTATCATATATGTAAAGCATGAATAATTCACATCGCCTCATAAGGAGGTTGTTCATCATAAGCATGAACAACCCTATCATATTCCCATATAAATGAATGTAAGAAAGAAAACGTAATATATGGTTAAATAATAATTAAAGTTTGATAAATATAAATTAAAAAAATAAATATATCATTATATCCATTTGTGACATGGGGATAGAAATAAATAAAATCGCTTCATGAGGTGGTAGTCCTCTACATGCACGAATGATTATTTCAGAACCAATTTAATGGAAGAGGAGAATGATATTGGTTATTTAATTAACATTATAATATATAATCATTTTTAAAATATTTTAATAATTATGTTCTCATATTTTCGTAAAAACTTATGGAGTTGTAGAAGAATATAATATAGAATTCTCTATTAGAGTTAATACCTCATATTCAGAAAACAACATTTGGATTGCACAAAAAGGGTATTTAGGTTTTATTTGTGACTGAACTAATGATTTTTAGATTAAATAATGATATAATTTATCTGATTTTGGTTATTATTCTTTATTTTTTTTAATGTGTGAAGAAGATATGGGAGGGTGTCCGTTTATATGTGAGGTGAGTGTCAAACATCCATATTTTTAAATGAAAACGTTGTATACATGTCTTCAGATACCAAAGTGATAAAAATATCCAATTTAGATACTATATGCAATATGTTCTATATGTTACCATATAATGGGGTTTTGAAATACTTTGCTTCATTTTTAAGCGGTATTTTATTTATTTTAACCCCTAGTAATACAAATTTTACCATATTCATGTTAAATTATTTGTATGTTCATTGAAATTAATTATTTAAAAAAATTAAAATCATATAATCATAAAATAAATAAAATTATGATTACAAATATGGATTCTATTTTTCCAAATTATAATAAAATAATTGTTGAAATATAATTTAAAATTAATCACACTAACACAACGACAAAGGGGTTTTCCCAAGATAAAATGTTAAAAAGTATAATTTTCTAATCAAAAATAAATATTAAATTCAATAAAATTAAAAATATATTAATATATATAGAAGTCAATAAATTTACATATTAAACCATCGTAAAAAATAATATTATTTAACATCATTAAAATAAATGAAAACACTTTAAAAAACCAGTGTTTTTACTATCAATAATAAAATTAAACATCTTAACACATTCTACAAAAGACGGACTATTATAATTTTTAATATTTTAAATTCCTTTAATAATTTCCTTACTTCAAATAGATTTTTTGAAAGTGGAAAAAGATTATAATTAAAAAGTTTTGATCAATTGGTGACAAAAAACATTTTAAGAATAATTTTTTTTATTCATATAAATGGATTTTTTCTCATCTAATATCTAAAAAAAGATAATATATTTTTAAGAATTTTATTAAAATATATTCCATGAATATAAATAATTATATTCATCATAAATAATTTATTAAATTTATTATGAAAAAAAAATTATTGTGCATAATTTTTTTTTAAAAACAATCTATTTATATTAAAATGGTTTTAATTTTTATTTAAATAAAATTGATCACCAAGGAATTGATCATTAATAAAATTTTAAACCATTTATTTTATTATTATATTACATCATATGAAAACCTGTTACTTGGAATTCTAGGTGGTAACAATAAGAATTAATAATAATCTTTTAATAGTATTTCACATTATGTTTAAACAGATTATTACATGTAATGCAATATACACTCGGGGTTGTATGAAATACAATATAAAATCAGTTATTCATGTAACACAATCAAAAAATAGTTATTTTTTCCAAAATTAAATATTTTGTTATTCAAATTTATTTTGATAATATATTTCAACAAATATAGTGTTCTTCATATAGTTAATAACGAATATAAAAAAGTTGATGAAATCATAAACAACACCAATGTTAAAATAAACTCAATACAATTAATCTAACATTAATAATATTGACAATATAATATAGAGTGAAAAAATATATCAAATTTGAAAAATGCTATAAAAAAATCAGAATAAATATAATAGATTTCAAATTCAATAACATTAGTTTAAGAAAAAAATGATAATTTTAATTTTCATGTAATCCATTATTTTTATTATATATTAGAAAAAATATCATAAAACACCATTACCCTATTTTAAAAATAAATTAGATTTTATGGATAAAAAACTATGGTATGATGATTACATTACATATTCATTCTATTAAATGTTGGATGTAGGGTTACTCACAAACATGTTAACCTACGGAACTTCATCATCATCATCATTCCAATTTTTATTATTAAAAAGAAAATTAGCTACCACCTCAACCCCACAACCCCACAACCCCACATGTAAGGGATTTATGGTGGTCTAAAATGGTGAAGGACAGGGGCATCCCCCAGATAATGTTCACCCCTTTGGGATTGAAAGTATTGAAATTATGTAAAAAAACCGGTTCCTGACCAATGACCTCTAAGGAAGTAACATAGTCTACAACATGATTTTCTTCCCTCTAGTAGTGCATCACATTAGTAGTTCAATTGATCACAATCCTACATTTTTTGATGATATAGTCAATAGAAACAAAACATTGGGAAAATGTTATTTAAGGCCTCATGGAGGATTTGTGAGTATGTTTCATCCTCTGAGATGGAAATACCTTCTTGTTGGTAGAGTGAAAGACCCAGTAGCAGGGCCTTGGCTTCTGCCTAAAGAGAGGAACCTTCACCTAGGTGAGAGGATAAGGCCAACCATACAGAGCCCAGCAAGTCCCAGAAAGCCCCACCCAATCGCAAGACCCCAAAACAATAAGAAAAATATATGTTTAGCTTGAGAATCCTAGATAGAGGGTTCCATCAGACCAAATGGAATTTTTCAATGGTGTCCACAGCCATGGTGCCTTGCATCCTGGGATGTATTCATCGAAGAGATGGAGCCTCTCACCCCATAATGAATAGAAAACCCAGGTCAAGGAGGATGATCTGTGTGTGGATGATGATTGACTTACCAGAAGGATGGACCATGTCCTACCTCCGATTGTTACTGGCCTTCCAGATACACCAGCAGTCGGTCGGCAAGATCATGGTATAAAGTACTCTTTCCCGGCCCTTTTCACCATAGTTGTGAAACCATCTTCAATGAAATAGGAGGTCCACCATGTAGACATCCATGAAACCAGTGAACTCCTCATAGAAACACCACACAGTACATGCCCAATCTCCTAGGAGGAATAGGGGATTCGAACTTACCTCTTGGATAGTTATGCAACAGGGACTTCTGGACACATTAAGAATCCATAATTTTTTAATGTTCTTGTATGTGGGAATAGTTATGATCTTGATCTGCTATTGCAGAAAGTTAAATTTATATGTGATGTAATTGGACCACATGGTGTTGTTCCATGGATCAACTTTCTCCCGCACATCCCTAGTGTATTGTTAATCACTCGTGGTGAAAACCACTGACTGGGAAGGAGTGCACACCCCATGGTCTGATTACAGAGACAACTCAAAGAGTTTATATGGTCTACTAATCTGTATCTAACATGATAATGATGTGGGTTTGGTATGCACTGGCTTCACTGAATGTAAGAGAAGAAATAAGATCTCCCATGAATCCAATCTCCTCCCCCACCCTGCTTTAGCCCCAGAATCAGTTATCCTACCCCTTTATGATCAATTTTCAATGCCAAATATAATCAGAGGTTAGCTGAGAAATAACAGACTTGAAAGGTGATCCGCACGTTTCCATCGCAGGTTGGATGTCATACTACGCATGCATGGTTTTTCCCCATAGCGATCACTGTTCAAAGACTTCCCAAGCAAGCATCGCATGCATTCACGATATGGTATCCTCAATGCTATGCACATTGATGCCTTTTTCCCTCATCGGCCTAGAAATCTTCCTCCATGAGGTCCAGTGTTGTTTCCCTTTTACAAGAGGATCCCATATGAAATTGTCTAGATGCTTGTCAATATTGTGGAGCACATCGTTCATGGATTGATCATCAGATAGGGCATAGACAATCATAGACTAGGATGAAAAAACCCTAATTGTTCTTTTGGGTGTCCATTGCGACCCCATCCATCCATATGTATCTATCATATTCTTTATGTAGAAACTACGGTGACACATTTTCTGGGGAGGTGTCAAGTTGAAAGGATGTGATAATGGTGACATACCACAGAATCATGTAATTGCGGTGTCACCATCCTGCAGTACCCAGGCAACAGTGGTTGGAGTGAGGCACTGAATCCGCAGTAGGAGCCACATGTTGGTAGACACGGCCACCCGACCATGTCATAGGGGTATGTGGTGACAGGCCATGGTCTGTAGACCACAGTGGTAGGCTGGACCTGAAGAAAAACTATAGGTCATGCAGGAGGACCAGTCCACATGAGTGGCCCTATGCAGAAGCGCAACTCTACTCAGGTGCTGCATCGGAGGAGTGGCACACCCAGTTGGCTATAGAGAATTGAAGTCACAGCCGACACCAGGTCAGCCTCTAGCGAAAGACCCAACCAGCACCAGGTCTCCCATTAATAGTGGATGTCTTATTTTGATGCAGTGATATATGTTAAGGGACCCATGACATTCCACGAGTCATGTCATAGACTGGTCCGCATGAGCAGACCAACTGGCTAAGGGGTGAAGTGCCACCATTGTGCTGCATGTTTCTTGAACCGGGCCACTGAGAGGCCTGGGATAGAATTAATCCTACACATGTTTTTCTACCTGGATGGCGGAATAAAATCGGGCCTTTTGGAAGCCTAATCTGGGAACAAACCATCTTCCCTATAGGTGGTCAGGCAGGATGGAACTGGGTCAATAGGGGACCCGATGGGGTAGACACTAGGTCGAATAGTTCTAGGTCAAGAAAGGCCCAATGGGCCTAAGCTAGAATCTAGGATAGACTAGGATATCCCTAAATTGAAATGGTTCGGGTTAGATCTACCGAACTAGGTTAGTACATGTGATAACATTCGACCTCGTTGGTAGTGTTTATTTTATTGGGTCGGACATGGCACAATAACAACCGACCCCCAATTTATTAAAATACTAATATCATTCATAACAGTTGTCCAATTGAAGATCCATTTGCGGCATTGGAACCCTTTTGAGGAGGGTATTTTTTGGAATAATAAAATGAGGTTTTCATGAATTTTGAAATGAAAAGAATTTCTTGTGGGGAGGTTTCCCCCGGAATCAAGCTCACAACATGTGTGAATAATATGGTTGACTGAGACTCAAATATTAATGATAAAAAATCCTTTTTGTATATGCTACAAGAGAACCAGTGTGGATAAACTATGATGACCCAGTGGTAAATGAATCTATATGAAATGGATAGCCCACAATGGGGAACAAATCAATCTGACCCAGTACACCCATGGTACATATCAGGAATGAGTAACATAGTTTTACGGCCAAGCTGGGATGCAGTTCTGTGTGACCTGATATGGACATGGTGGGGAGAGACTCTGTCTGACCCATCATATCCATAGAACTCATAAGGGATGAGTACCTGAGCTATCTAAGTTCACTAGTGTTGTGACTGATGGTTTTTTTCTATTATACATATTATGCCTATGTGATTTGTCTTGAATTGTGATCATGATTCAAGGTATTCATTGTAAATTTCTTTTTTGTATTTATTTTGGGGTTTGGGATCCCTATCGAATATTGTTTTACTAAACTCTTCAAGGGCTATGCATGCACATGTCGTGTCCTGTAAAGGTGACCGACGCTATTATGGATACCTTGGTGGTTTGGGAACCGGTGGCTCTCGATGAGATGGGATATATGGATGATTCAACGAAGAAATTGAGATTCCAGGTCCAATTGTTTCATAGTAATATGGGACTAATGTAAATAATTATATGGATAAAAGAAACTATATTTCACTTACCCATATTGTGGGGTCTCCAACGCACGACTTTCATAGATCTTTTCTTCAATAATATTTTTAGTTTAACTTTTGATGTTTTTTTATTTTGGTCTAATTGACTTACAGATAGCACCTTTACATTATGGTTGTTTAGGTACATGATTATTTTCCATTCAAGATATTTTGGAACCTGGTTGTATGAGTGAGTGTGCATACAAGTACTTCGTAATATGCCACCCACTCATTGGATAATGCCTTCAGTGCTAGTCTCTAGACATGGAATGTTAGAGGAGGGATTAGGGTAGTCATGACACGTGCTCTAGGTTATGGGTCATTAAAAAGTGGTATTAGAGGTGGTCATTTCTACCTAAAATATGGGGAGTCTATTTTTCTATTTTTGGGCAACAATGTCGAATGATTGGAGTTTGATTTTAGATTTATGGAGTCTAGTGTTGGGGTGATGAACGATGTATCCACACACCAGGAAATAAAATTCTACATTTAGGATATATAAAAAATAAAAAATCTGGTTGCATGATTCATATAGGAATTGAGTGATTTATCACGATCTTTTTGAGTCAGATTCATCTCACTAGGTATAATTTATTAATCATGACTCACCATGATCGCTTTCAAGATGCCTTCAAATAGATAGCCAACCAGGAATCTATTGTGTGACTACAAGGATAGTCCATAGAGTGATGAGGCATCACTATATAGATTGCTTCATGATACAAAACCTTCGAGTACGGTCATATCATTTTTCACACCCATTGGTTCACAATTACTAGAAGTTATTCAGGTATAAGACCCATGTAGGCTCAGTTCCTTTAAAAAGGTTTAGTGAAAGAGACCCTTCAGGTTCCGAGGCGGGCCTGTCTCACTAGAGGATAAGAACTAGCATGATGAGGTGACTGAGATATCCATCTATTAATGAAACCATTTGATTAGATAGTAGTCCTGACATTGATCCTTTTTTATTTCTCAGTAGGGTGATGATTGGGTTTAGATTACAGGATCTAAGGGTGAGTTGACCTTTTCATGGACAGAACTTGAGAAACTCTCTCTCAGACAGGTATCATTACATAAAATCTATGGTCTGTATATGCCAAAATAATTCTTTAGAATTAGAAGGAAGACATGTTTTTAGCTGAGTATTCATTATGATATACCGCCCCTTCAAGGTACATGATGAATATGATGCGAACGATGCTTCAAGGCTCAAACCTCTGAGTGATATATATTTAGGGACATTAGATCCATAACAGTTCCTCTATAAATTCCTACATATAGTAGGGTGATATAGAAAATAGTTATGGTTGAAAATTCATTTTATGGGAAGATGCTACTAGTGGATCTCATTAGTCGGATAGTAGAAAACTGACGTTGGTCTTAGATACTGGGAAAATAATGAAGTAGTCATTATAGAGGATGATTCAAGAAAACCTCCTCGAAGACATGTATATATTTTCATGTATCTATGCATCCGGACGTGACCGATATCTACACATGCATATCATATGGCTTCTGAATACCTCTGAGAGTTGAGGTTACAATAAGAAGTCTTGTAGATGAAGGGGTTTGTATGACCCAAAATTTCTCTATAGGGTTTCCCTAGGGTTTTTTCCTAGAATGAAAACATATCTTTATTGTTATACATGGAAAATCAACACCTGTACCCAATGACCATAAAGGAAATGTATCCTCTACCAAGGATGGGTGATATCATTGATCAGTTGAAGAGTGCAGGATGGTTTTGAAAGATATACCTCAGATCATGATATCACCAGCTTCGATTACGATATAAGGACAACTCAAAGGCAACATTCATATTTCATTATGGCCAATACGTGTACCTAATGATGACATTTTTTCTAAAGAACACCCCATATGTGTGAGTACATAGTGTATTCATTGAATAAGGATAACCACACATTACACATAAGGATGGTTTGGGAAATACTCTGATAACAATAGGGTTACAAAATGATATAAAAGTGCGAGTTCTGGATATGAATGGTCCACTTTCATGGAAAAGTCATCTCAAGGGGAGGAGTTGCAATGGATCTAGCAATGATCAAGGAATTTCATTCATGGGATCCACTCAATAGCATTACCAAGGTGATGATTTTAATTAGGTTGGATTGTTACTATCATAGGTTTTTACCCGAATTACCTAGAGTGGCATCACCTATGAAATCATAGAAAAATAATGGAAAACACTTTCTTTGGATAAAAGGATTTTAGTAGGGATTTTAGCAGTAGAGATAGATCTTGATGAGTGCTCATGTCTAGAGGTTTCTAGAGGAGTCCACCGACAACGTGGTGTACAGTGATGAGTCAGGAACTTGTCTTGGTTGTGTATTGATGAAGGGTAAAGTAATGATTTCATATGGATCATGAGAGTTGAAACGACAAGATAGAAACTATGTGACTCATGACCGTGAGTTGAAGGAGGTACTTTTTTCACTGAATA
This sequence comes from Viscum album, assembly GCA_963277665.1. NCBI lineage: Eukaryota > Viridiplantae > Streptophyta > Magnoliopsida > Santalales > Viscaceae > Viscum > Viscum album. The sequence continues at coordinate 1,001,035,673 of OY728119.1, read as the reverse complement.
TGTGGAGACATTACCTTATGGTTGAATGAATCATCATCTACTCTTACCATAGGATTCTATTGTTATTATTTTCCCAAAATTATCTAAATTTGAGATGAAAACATTTGATAGGGTTCCTCATGTACTATGAATTCAATATAGTCTATATTCTTGGGGAGGAAAACATGGTGATGGATGCTCTTAGTAGGATATCGAGTTCACAGCTTCTGAATGGGGCCTCAATGAATTTGGCCTTGTTTCAAATATCCTTTTTTAATAGAGATAAGGCACCTAATCATTAGTTGATGATGGTTTCCCCTCCTATCATATTACGAGTTAGTGAAGTGAAACTCATAGAATCCATCTGCAAGACTACACATGCCTATATTTCCACTAAGACATCCCCTGATTGATATTCTAATGGTGGGGATCACATCATTCTTTTCTGAGGACACAACGTTGTACGTCTAGGGAGAATGATACAAATAGTGTGATCATAGACTAACTTATCATGTATGCTCACAACATTCCTATTAGAAAGTAGGGATAAGTATATGTCTTGGGATGACTCAATGTCCAGGAGATAGTGCAGCATAAAGGGGTGCCCTCAACGTTCATATCAGACCGTGATGGTAATTTCACATCCTATATGGGGAAATTATTATAGAAGGTGTCTGAGACTTAGCTGAATAAGAGCATTGATTTTCCCCTACAAATAATTTTTCAGTCATAGAGGACCATAGAGACCTTGGATGACATGTTTCGTGGTGGCATCCTTGATATTGGACATAGTTGGGAGGACCACCTACCACAGGTGTAGTTTTCATACAACCATAGATATCACTCTACCATTGGAAACATGCCATTTGAGGATTTGTTTGAGAGGCTTTGTAGATCACCTCAGTGATGGACGTACCTAAGAGTGTCAATAGTGATGGGTATAGAGTTGGAACAAGATACAAATGAGAAGGTGAAAATCATGAAACAACTTATGAGAAATTCATAGATAAGGTATAAATCCTATTCTGATAAGAGAGAGAGGCCCTTGGAGTTCGTGGAGGGAGAGAATGTGTTCATTCGGGTCTCACCCAATGAAGATTGGGGAGATTCATCTGAGGCAGCATGTTATCTACGAGGTTAATCATAACTTTTTAGGTTTTATGCAAAGTTGGTGATGTAGAATACCACCAAGCACTCCTCGTACAGATTACCCGAGTGCATTTTTCTCACATGTTGAAACTGATGAGCTACATGTATGATCCATCCAAAGTCATCAAGTGGGGAATGCTAGACATTGAAAATGGGGAGATGTTAGCAGATTTCCCAATGGTGATATAGGATCAATGATAGTAGGTCTTCCATTGATTGTTGATTCCTCTAGTGTGTCTTATGTGGATGCATGGGAATCTCCACGAGATAACATGGGAGTTGGAGGCTCATATTCATTTTCAGTTCCACCATTTGATTGTTTATCCGTGATTTGAATTACTAGGACGTTAAACATAAAAAATGATGGGTAATTATTTTTCCTAGAAATTCCATGTTAATTTCTTATTATATGGATTTATTTTGAGATGAGGCATTGAGACAGAGTGTTATTCCGAGGAATGGAGTGATCAAACTGAACCATAAAATAATGATGGGTTTTAAATTGCGCATGTGAGTAGTTTTAATGAAAAATTAAAATTACATTTAAATAGGTTGATGGATCAGAAATCTAAGGGCATCATTTTTTTCAGGATGGCTATTTTATCCTAGGCGGGACATTTGTTTAGTCATCACATTCCTCTAGTGAGAAAACCCAATAATAGCATAATCGTAAAAAAAAATTAAATTAAATTATACAATTTTTCTAATTCATAAAAAAGTTGAATGGTGACTCAGATAAAAAATACAAAACCATTTTTGATCTCTTGAGTGTATTATTTCTTTATGTAGGGCATAATGTTGGCCGATGCGACACAATTTTGGATGATAGTTTTTTCCCGTAAATAAAATAATTAAATAACCATTATTTTATTGTTAAATCTATATAAATAAAAATATTTATCATGGATTTAAATTTGGAGAGTATCTTTGAGCTAATAGGGGTGAGTTTCTATATGGTGTTTATTAACCACGAATGGCACGGGTCGAGGGTGAATGACAGTTTTTAGTATTTTTTTATGTGAATTAAAATGGAGTGCATGTGCTATATGGGAAACATCAAAAGAGGTGCTTATATAGAAAATATAAGTTCACATTTGATTTACCAACAATTGGATTACTTCATAATGGACCTATCATTAACTAAAATGGGTGGATGATAATAGTTAATTTTTGGACCTTTTAGAAGAGAAATAAAATAAAATAAAAAGTTATTTTATTGGGTTTTTTTAACTGTTGAGTGTTAGAACGTTATCACTGTGGTGCAGAGAAAAGGCGATGATGGAACACATTAAATTAATCCCATTAATGTGACTCTTTAGTGGATGCATAATAGAGGTGATGTTTTATAAATGAAACCACATAACGAAGAAACGATGCAGGCTAACAGAAATGCTTTGTTGTGTTAGACTTTTAATGAGATAACAGGTTGGTGGAGATGTGTGATATATAGTAATTTATATGATGAATATACCAGAAGGAATCCTCTACAATGATAAAAGAAGAAAAAATTATCCATCCACTATTCAACCGATCACTATAAACGTATGTAGTAGGTCATGAATAGTGAATGATGGCGCGTGACCTTGCTCTTCCCCAACAAACATCTATCATAGGTAATAATTTTATTCATTTGATATGAATTAATTTCTCCATTATTTCAATTAAACAACTAATTATAGTTAACTCACAAAAAAGTTAAATCATGTATTGATCATTTGTGTGGGATGGTTAATAATGTAGGATAAAAAGGAGATAGTTTTTCTTGGTGACTACTCCACCTTCTTTTCATTGTACGTCATTATTCCACTATTATGAAAAATCCTTGACCAGAATCAACAAAGGATAGTTGTTCATTTAGGGGTTATTTGTGGACCCCCCTTCTATCTCTATCTCCTTATTTTCGTATCACAATGGTGGCATCACATCATCTGAGGAGGCGTCACGCGGAAAGTCCATGGCCAGGCGGGCCACAACACAAGAGAGAGGCTGCATCCCAAGGTCACAGCACTGGAACCATACTGCCAAACAGGTGAGAGACTAAGGCATAGGGAAGCGACTCCCTAGATGGAGTGGTAGAAGGGAGGCAGTAGTCAGTAGGCAGACACGATAACTCGACCATGTTAGAGGTTCAAATGGCACAAGGCCGAGGTCCGTAGACTGCATTATCAATCTGGACCCACAACATAGTCAAGGTCAAACTGGGACTGATGGAACCAGGTCACTGGGCGACCTTGTGGGATGGACCACCAGTCGAACTAGGCTAGGTCCAGCTTGGACCAATGGTCCTATCCTAATAGCCAAATTGGACCGGGTCGGTCCATACCAGAACCGTGTTAGTTCGGTTTGATCAAATCAGGCTGGGGATTACAGGAACCCCAATCTGGGTTTGTTGGAATGGGTCTGACTGGGCATAAAGAGAACCAACCGTTTTTTTCTAAATTTCTAATATTTTTCAGACCCATAATCCAATTGATGACTTATTTGGGTATTTGGAACCAATTCAACATGGAAATTCTTTTGGTATACTCTAAGGAGAATTTCATGGTATATAAAATGAGATGAATTTATTGAGAATCATTTTCTCACAGAATCATGCACACTATGTGCAGGAATCCTATGACTAAATGAGTCCAGATGACTAGTGATAGGAGACCCAGTGTGGATCAGCTACATGTGAGCCCATGTGGATTAGCTATAATGGACCAATGAAAATGGCTCTATGTGACCTAGTAGGTCCTTGGTGGGGAGAAACTCTTTATGACCCAGCAAGCCCAGTGAACACATCAGGGATGAGTACCTCATTTTGAAGGCCAAGGAGGGAAGTGACTATGTTTAACCTGGAAGGCCTATGGTGGGGAGTGGAATTGTGTGACCCAACATACCCACAATACTCATAAGGTATGAGTACCATATATTTCTAGGTTTTTTGTGTTGTGGCTAATGGTATTGCATTATATTCTATAGATTCTACATGTGTGAGATGTCTTGCTTAATGATCTAGAATCATGGTATTCTTTGTGGATTTCACTGCAATCTATCCTTCGGGGCATGGGGTCCCTATTGTGTAATGTGATACTAACACCCGAATGGGCTTCATCATCTTTTGTCGTGTCCCATGCAAGTGATCGACACTTTAACGGATAACTTGGTGGTATAGGACCTTGTGGTGCACAGTGATACGGGATAGAAGAATGCTTCGATGGAGACCTTGGTAGTCTGAGACCTTGTGGTGCTCAGTGAGATGAGACGAACTAGCGTACTTCTCTGGCTACAAGCAGAAACCCTTCACCCTACCATAATGTGAGGTATTTTACAGACTTCTTATAGAGTCCTTTATTAATTTATTGTGTGGAGTTATTTTTGGGTTTGTATTCCAGCCCATTTAACATATATCATGTACCATTATTGAGTGGTTTTTTAGTGTCATGCATTTTCTCCTTTCGAGGTCTTTTTTACAAGGTTGTTTGTGTTCTTTCCTGTATATATTTACTCAGGAAAATGCCTACCACTCCTGGGATAATGCCTTCAATGCTAGTTTCCTCCCCCTGGACATTAGGAGGCGGGCTTTGGGGAGTCATGTCATGGGGCTCAGAGGATGGGTCTTGGAATTTTTGATGTTAAATATTCATTTTAATGGATGGGAAAATTATGTTTGGAAATGAATGAATTCAAATTTAAATATTCAGCAATGGTTTGGGAGTTATATTCAACTACTGAAATTATTAATGATTTTTATTTGGAATCAATTAATTTTAATCTATTTGGGTAGATGTCCAAATAAAATAACAATATGTTTTGAGCATTGATGACGTAGAATTGGATGGAGAATATTATCTTTTTACACCAAAGTATGTAGTGAATTTTGGTATTTTTTGGGAATAAATTGATTAACTAGCTATTTATACTTAATTTGAGAAGGAATGTAATGTATTTCATCATACATTATATGAAAGAATATTATCGTTATAAATTCTAGTATATTTGATAATAAGGATGCGTGATCAAGACACCCAAATGGTACAATAAATGTTTCTTCTAGGTTATTGGATGAATAAAAGGGAATTAATTTAAAAAATATATTTTTATTAAAAAATATATTTTAGAGTTTCACTAAATTAGGAAATATTTTTTTCCTCATAAATATGTTTTTGTTCAATATAATTGGAGTGATAAGAAAATCAAGATGTTATTATTGGGGGAAATGTCACATTTATTTAAGAGGATATAATATCTATAAAGAATCATGATTTTTATCAGAAATTGAATAAATTTGTCTAAAAATATTACAGAGGAACATTGTAAGTTGATGATAAAACTCTCAAAATATTAAATAAAGATAAAATTATTCCATGATCTTTTATAAAGTTGAAAAATAAAATAAAATAAAAACTGAAAAAATCATATTATAATTAAATTAAGAACATGATAAAATAAATCAGGTAACCAGTTTTGCTTAAATAGTGATTTTAAATTTTATATGAAAAATAAATCTAATAAATTGTGGAAAAAATTAAATAAAAATGAAAAATAGTAATTCATGAATCTTCAGTAGTAGAAATTTATTAAATAATTTCTTGAGGGATCATAATGATATTCCATATATAGACCAGTTAGGAGAAATTATTCATCGAAAATATCATTTATGAGTATTCCAAAAAAATATTTCTTATAGTTATAATTTCACAGTCTATTGCAATTATTTTACCTTAATCTACATCAGTACATGTTGTTTATTTAACGTTCCATGTTCTTATTGTAATTGAGAAAGGGAAAGCTAAATAAATTTCAATTCCATATAATGTTTTACAAAAATATGTTGAGATAAATAAATCTATGTATATGAGAGGATTATACAACTTTAGATGTAATGATTCTATGGAGATATAATTACATAATGATAATGAATAAAATAATTCTAAAGAATATTATTTAGAAGGATAATATGAAAGTAAATAAAACGATGATTGAAAAAAATATACAAAAAATGTACATTCATTACAAATAAAAAAGAAAAATATATTGATGATATAATAGAGGAAAAATAAACATCAGAAAAATTTATTGAGAACCATCATTCGAAAAAAATATTATCATAATGAGATGTTAATGATAGAAATATAGATGTAATGGATGTTTGAGACGCCTAAAATACCAAATAAAAAGATAAACCTTAGGAGGGATTCTTTATATTGACATCAAGATGTTGAGTGTCTTCTTTCTATTCAGAAAAAAAACATTGAATGAAATTAATTTAGATAAATGAAAGTAATTTTAATTTGTATATTTAAGGGAGTATTTATAGAAATAAGTCTATTATATTATATTACTTCTTGATAATAAATCATCTATCAAAAATATTCAGAAGAGGTTACATTTATTAATAAAAAATTCATTTGATTTAGGAATTTGAAGAGAATTAATTAAAATATTAATATTTTAATGAAGATTAAAAATATGAAAGAATAATGTTCAATAAAAATATCAAATGGATTAAAGACAAAGATAATTTTTTGGTTTTTCATGATGACCAAATTTATTTTTTTAAAATGATACATTTGAAGTCACATATTCATTTCAAAATTATTCATAATTTTTGGATAAAAGGATAAAGACGGTTGATCATTTAATGAAATTTTTAAATGCTCAACATCAATATTATTGAATTTGGAGTAGAAATGTTTTTTATGAAAATGTTGAAGACTGAAAAGATAAATGTTATAATAAAATGTTCTCAAATTAAAAAGTTGACAGGACAAACATGCAAGTATATAGATTATATGTCATTGAAATGGGGATATATAAGATGGAATCTAATGAAAATTAAGTACAAAATATGTGTTCATGAAGTTGAAAGAGGTCATGAAGAAACTATAAAAGAAATAATAGTTTCATGTTTTAACTCTTAAGACATGTATTAATAATCAGACATTTATTTTTACTAAAGTAAAGTGAATGTTTTTTAACTCATTTATTCCATGGATTTTTTCCCAAAATTTCTTGTATAAATATTATCTCTATTAAATATTCTGGATGAGTGTTCATATTTCATAAATTGTTTCATTGAACAATTACTATTATTATCTTTGTATATTATAACTCCATAATTCTTTTTAAAAATCAAAAAGTGGGAGAGTTTTATAGAAATAGAGTTGGGGTAAATTATTTGTATAAGTGCTAATGGGATAACTCTTTTTTCATATATTTTGGGGATAATATTTTATTCAAAGATAGTTTTATTTTAATATGATATCTCACCATTTTATTCATAATTTTGTTTTTTCACTATAAAGAATGCATAATTATATTGGGAGTTAAAATTAGAAGGGGAAAAATATTTTTCATGATTAACTTAAATGAAGTTTTTAAATGTAAAATTGGTTTTAATATTTTGATAGTTAATAAATATTTTATTTTATATTTTTGTGTTTTGTGATTCTAAAAAATAAGGATATTTTTTGTCAAAAATTAGAATAACAAATTTTCATTTTCATTGTGTTAAAAATCACAAATAGTTACATAAAGCATTATTTTTCTAAAATTTAATTTCCCATATACTTTAGATTTTTTTTCTAGAAAATATAATTTTATACTGAACTTATTAAATCATCTTAACTAATATAACATAAAATATACATTCATAAAGTATCAAACATCTATGTGGCTAAGAGTATACTACATCATCTTGACTAGTGTATTTACTAACACATTGTCTTATTCTATGCTCGTTAGACTGGTAGAAGTCATATTCGTAAGAGTTACCACACTTCATTTCATCCTAATAACAATATTACATTACATTAAACTACCAATATTTTATAATCGGATTATTGGGAATATATATATTATATATTATTTATTAATTCACTATAATGGAGCTATTAAAGAGACACATGGTTGATATATTTATTCTTAGATTTCTCGTGAGTATAATCCAAGACCGTTGAACTAACTTTGAGAGTTATGAAAATTGCTATTGTAGGGATGCTTTGAAATATGATTTCATACAAATTCATATGAGATAATTCATTATTAATCTCCACACATTGGATGTTTTTACTAAATGATCCTATAATTGATACAAATTATTCTCTATCACTGTATAGTGTTCTAGGGATTCTATGTGAGGAATTGAAAATTACTATGAACAATTTTTCATTTTTATTCACTTACTCCATATTAGGTTTAGATCAAGGAATATTATGGATACGAATATAGGTCATACAGAGCAGGGTAACTCTTTTACTAATAGGGATTATAAGGAATAGATTTTATCGATCATATGATCTATGAATTAATTATTTAACAAATAGAGAACTATTCTGATATTCAAGTGGAAGGATTTCATTGTTGTGGAATGATAAACTTTATTATTATGTTGAAAATTAGGGATATCATGAGTCATGATTTTCGAATTAAAATAACATATGTCTAATTATTATTATATATTTTATAAATTTTTGTATTCCATTATTACTTTATTAGAATATTTTGTATTACTTATTTTATAATTTTTTATATTCAATATTTTAATTTATATTAGAATGATTATTTTATAAAAGAATTCTAATATCTGGTCAACTGATCACTTGGTATGGTAGTTAATGAAACATTTATATATAATAATACATCATATTCTGATACTTATACTATGATCATTGTAAAATTTATATTTTTGTTCTTTAAAAAAAGTAATTTGGGGTTAAGTGTCAGTTTAATTTGGAAAATACAATTCACCCCTCTTATATACATCATATACTCTTATAAAACAATATTCATTAACAAAATAAAACATTCACCTCCAATAATCTTCTACCAATTCAATAAGATTTATTTATCCTTATTTTTCTAGTAGCCTTTATTTTAAAGGTGTTTCTCAAATAGAAACTAAGTCTTCTAATAAATGTATCCCATTCTCTATGTATTTTCATTTACTCCAATAAATAAGAAATATTTTCAAACAATATGACTATAATTAATTATGTAACTTTAGTCTTCATAAATTTAATTATACTAATTAAACCAAAATTATTAATTCGAATTTATCTCTAATGAAAAATTGGAAACATTAATCTTTTGTATCTTTATAATACTGCCTCTGTAAATTATTTTAATTTAATTCAATTCTATAATTATAGATGGATTTAATGAATGAATACTATTTCTATATTTCATTTAAAATTTTATTATGATCAATTTTCATATACCATCATTATTTTGAAATATAGATAAATTGGATTCTTAATCATTTGTTTAATATACTACAACCTCCACCAATAATTTAATCTTTTCTCATTAACATCCATATTGGATGGTGTTATGAATTTTTTATTGAGGATTTAATGTAAATATAAAATTCATATTATTCTATAAATGTAATTTTGTCATTTTCTGAATAAATTTAGTTAATCATTAATAAATTGAAAAAATATTACACATTGTATAGTTTTACCACCAACAATAACAATGTTAGAATATTTATGTCTTAAACAATATTAGGACATCATATAATGGTATCATCATGTAATTATAATGAATTTATGATTTATTAATGAATCTTTAAATTTATTATTTATTAATTAATTTTTAAATTTAATTTTACTTTGTTAAATACTTATTAATTTATCTCATTTTTATCATTCAGCATGTTAAAACATGTTTATCATGTTTCCCTTTTTCAGAAAACATATTCCACTGTTCAATTATTAAAAATAATAATAATATAAAAATATAAAAATATTGATTACAATTTCTTATATATTCATAGAATTTTGTATTTTATAAAACATATTTTTAATATAAAATGATATCATGATATAAGAATGAGAAAACAAACAAATTACCAAACATTAATTGGTGAAAATAACTAAAAAATTAACATATTTAAAAACAATTATTTAAAAAATGATATAAATGTTTAATTATATTGAATAAGTTATATAATTGACTAATTATATTAATTATGTACATAATATTGGATTTTATAGTGATTTTGAGGTAGCAGAAACTCATGGTATGGGTTTTGATAACTCAATTTCTTTTCATCGAGTTATACTACACTTTACTGAATCTTTCTGTTCATACATTTAATAATATTATGATAAAAACCCAGATTGGTTTCTACTGAATTATAGTATATACCCATTAATTCTTCTTGATGATTTATTTTCTAATATTTTATTACATATAAAAAATATTTTATTTAAAAATAAATATTTCTTCAATATGTAATTATTTCTTATTCAGAATAATGATTTTCATTTTTATTGGATAAATATTATGTTTTTTCTATTGTGACCCTAGTTTTTTTCATTTAGAGTTTTTCAAATAATGATTTATATTGTCTTAAAACTATGTGGGAGTTAAAACGAAGTAAAATATTTTTCTATAAAATGAATTTTATTTCATGATATTTAATTTTACAATCGATCCTACAAATTCATATAAGATATAATTATCCATTTTAGATTATTAACTTCTATAAATAATTTTAAAAATACCTCTCTAAAATTATTTTGGAAAATTTATTGTCTGTTATTTTAATATCTACCATATAAAAATGTTTCAATGGTTTTCAGATAATAGGGTTTTTAAAATTATTCAGATTTCATATTGAAATCTAAAATATTTACCACCATTTGAGTAATGTACCTACAAAAATATTATATTCTCATATATAGTGATCAATATTTTTTTAGTCAATTATTTCTATCATTTGATATTAATTTTCAGTCTAGTTTATAAGATACCATTTGATAATTACACAATATCAATTCATTCATTCAGCAGTTTACATTATAGTCACCTAATTTGATCATGTGAGACAAAAATAAATAGATTATAAAATGAGAAAGACCTATATCTCCCACCAATACACTATATAAAGGATTATATCTCATGGGATATAAATTTTACTTGTATTGGTGAGATATTATTTTTGTAGACAAAAGGTGAGAGTACCTGTGGCTAGCTCTACAAAAAAATTTATGTGTGAATAGTTTAGATGGGAACTAAGTTCATAATGATATTAAATCATATGTTTATGATTTGAAACATAAATCTATTAATTACAAGATAAAGAATATATGATTTGGGTTCCATTTTATAATGAATTTGTAATGTGTAATCATTTAAGGTGATATTTACATTTTTCATTCGTAGGATTCACAATAATTTATTTTCGTTTGGTAAATAAAATGTTTTCAGTTTTCGTTTTATTCTGCAGATTTATTGTAACCTTTTTGTCCATTCACATGTTTTCAATTATTATGTGTTAGATCCCATGCCTTTATATATTTTTCATTCCCCATGATTTGATGATGACTGTGTATCATGTAACATCATAGTGTGGTTCTATTAAATAAAAAAGTCCCAATGTGTAAAATTATTGTTTTCATATTTCAAATCAACAAGACTCTAATACTTAAAATCCATGGGTTTCATGACTTCCTGTGATTTGTATAATTTAAACTACTGTATTAGTGTGTTATTTATATTTGTTTATCATGTGTTAATTTAATCTAATTTAAATGGTTTTCTATCAATATTAATGGTCATTAATTTTTTATGATTAATATCATTTTTTGAATGAAGTTATTTTTACAAATGGTGTGAACAGATCTATAGATTTCATGTACAAAACAAGAAATTATTTTCATCTAATTAGGACTACTCATTTAATTGAATAATACTCTATAATAATCCCTAGGTATTTTGAAAAAAAATTCAATAACATTTATTTAAATAATTATAGTTTATATAAATTATTTCAAAAATTGATGTCTATTTTCATCAATTATTGTTCCATTGACCTTTTAAAATAAATTTTAGTCATAATAACTTCCTAGATGATACTTATGATTCCCTGAGGATATGTTTCAATGATACAACCCTTATTAACTCTATAGATGGTTTATGTTAATGATGATGAAATATATCTGAATCTAGATTCCCTTATAAAGGATTATGTTATGATTGAATGATAAATTCTTCAAGTATATCACGCAATATATATGAATGTATTATAAATATTTAATGATTTTATTTACTATGTCCCTAAAATGTCTTTTTGCAATAAAAATTTCTTATGAGCTCATATATTACATATGAGGTTGTCTGAATCCCAAAATATGGTACAATTGAGGTAATCCCATGACTAAAAGAGGATTAAATAGATGTTATCCCAATATCGAAGAATGTAAATGGATTGTTAGACTAATACAAACTTGTGAGGATCAATTAATTAGTTTCCATCACAAAAATATTCAATGATTTGGATAAGGCCACAATGTTGTCAACATTTTATGGAAAGATTATATGATAATGTATTTCTAATATGGATCAAGTTCATTGATTCATATGTTCTTCCTATCTAATGAACTTCTTATCATTATGGTATGAATATGAATTATTATCTTCTAATTAGATGAAATTATTTTGAAATTTTATTCTCATGTTCTCAAACCCATAAGTTCATGTTATTATTGAATTATCATTTATACCTCCCTTTATTCTTGTTCATAACTGTTAATCTCAACATTTAATATTATTCTTTTTCCTTTATAAATGATGGAAAGTTTGAAGTATTGTATTTTTCATAAGGGTCTTAATAGTTAAAAATATAGTAGGATATGATGTAATTCATAAATGTACTTATTTTTTATGTATACATGATTCGATTGAAATTAAACCATGAATTTGTTTTATCATTATGATGATATATATTAAACATTATTTTAGTAATATGTTATTTTTTTGAATCAAATTAACATTTTTCGTCAATGGTACTCACAAAACCTATCCAATAATACCAAATTCTTTAGAACAAAAAACCAATGAACTAGTTAGATTGAAATACTTACTAGGGGGATATACTCATCCATATAATCTACTATATCCCTATGAAAAAAACACACATCAATAGAGTATATAGTTATATTAAAAATAAAACCTATTAAAAATTTAATAATATCCTTGGGGTATCCTCCAAAAAAAAAATTAATTGAAATCAAAATGTCATACACCATTTTCCTGTTACATAAAATAACCAGGGTTTTTAATTCCTCAATGCATCGTCATAAACAAGAAAACAACTAGATATTACAACAAATACATGAGATCTAAGATGATAAAATATGTTATCGATGTTGAAAATAACACTAAAAATATAAATACTAAAAAATCATTTGACAACTATAGCCACTTGATTAGATCATTCTCAGTATAAATTCCATATCTGATATTATAAACCTCTTCTAATGACCTCAAACCTAACCCAAACATTGACCATTAACTTTTCCATAATTGAATAGAAGAAGAAAATCATCTTCCATAGGGAATTATAACTGGTCTAGGTGGCCCCATAACAAATAGGAAACAATATAGGAGGAATTCATCAATATAAAAACCTCAATACAACCTCATCATAAGAAATATCATATAGAATCTCAATAATACGACCCTACATGGGTCAATATTATGACAATTATGATATCCTTAGAGGTCTATCAAATCCATCAGAACATCTACCCAATGAAATGTATCTATATAAAATACTCCATGGTGTCACCATACCCGGATGGGAACAACTGATTCATACATCAATAATGTGTTCTAAAAGCTAAAACACATGAACAATAATCAATATTTTATAATATATAAACCCTTATATTATCAATAAATTATTTCCAACATCAATAGGACAAAAAAATATCTCATTATAAACCCCATTACGTCAGAAAAAATAATTTTACATTCTAACAGGCCTATATGGAACAATAAAAAATATAAAACAAACTCTCCAACATCCTTTTAACGATTCAATGAAATATCTCATAACTATAAACTAATATTCACATAATATATTTACCCATCATATGATTATAAATCATAAACCCAATAAATAATCCCACTAAACCACACCCAGATTAGAAAATATCTTTAAAAACCTCTAAATTCCATGACTAACACTCTGTCATATTCTAAATGGAAAAACCCTCACAATGTACATCATTGTAGACTATGTCACGACCCATCCTCGGGGCCCGTGCCGTGACTACCCCAAGCCCGCCTTCCAAAAGACAGGGGCTGGCGACTAGCACCAATGCGTAAATTCCGGAAAAAGGGAAGTCATTTCCTTTGTAAAGTAAACCACAAACACCACAGAATAAGCAGGCAGAAGTAAACACTAAGTAAAAACTGAGTACAAAAGTAAGTGCGGAAAGTAAGTGGGCCAATATACAAACCCAAACTGAATGTAAAGTACAACTGGAAAGGAAAACAACAACTGAAAAGTAAAGCCGCAACGCCGAGCAGTCCACTGGAAATCCCACCTGAAGGGTGGGTATAGATATCCTCCACTGCTCCTTAGGTCCAGCCGGCGCTCTGAGTACATCCTGCTCAGTGGCCCACCTCCAGGTACCATCCTGCTCCGCAAGCCTCAACCACGATCAACGATGTCCGTCGTCTACAACCAATACAACGTAGTGCGGGCATAACCCGTGCATGGGTGAGTATAATCTACTCAGTACGGACCCCGAGACCACCGAAGGTCTCCCAGAATCCACAAAGGATAATACACAAAGGAAAGATACAATCATGAAGTAACACCCGACACTGCTTAGGTATATGCCCATACATATACCTAAGTCATCAATTCTCATTCGGATCCAACATCCGAGCCCAAGTACAACCCAGTCAATACAGGAAAGAAAAACGTAAATCCACACATCATAGAACAACATAATCCACAAAGGAAAGAAAATAGGATTCAGCTCACACAGGTATACTTCTTAGTAAGATGATATAAATGATAAGGTATTACCACTGATTCATCTAAGTCGTCAGACCCACAAAGGATTGATAGGTACTAACCCCCGAAATGACCCATAAAGGATCTGACCCACACAGGATCGATAGGTAACTAACCCCCGCAATGACCCACAATGGATCTGACCCACACAGGATCGATAGATAACTAACCCCCGCAATGGCCCACAAATGATCTGACCCACACAAGATCGATAGATAACTAACCCCTGCAAAGACCCACACAGGATCGGATCCACACAGGATCTGTAGGTGGTGGCCCACACAGGACCGCTGAGCACTGACCCACACAGGATCGGACCCACACAGGATCTGAAGCACTGACCCACAAAGGATCGCTGAATGTTGTAATCATCATCGAATCCACTGAGGATCTCTGCATAGTCATCGTCGTCGCAGTCGCAGCCAGTACTTGGGTTCCCACACACAGCAATCTTGTTAGGGAGGGTCCGCTCCACGAGCCGAGAGGCTGATTCTTCAACTGACACATAGTACAGAGTTGATGTATCCAAAAGTTTCGTATCATAAACAGGAACTCAACGTCGCAGACGACGCGTCAATCGGACGCCCGGTCTGAGAGTTATTGGATTTTTCGTCCCAGGGGCCCTGTTGGTTTTTAAGGAAAAACCAACCCGACCGTACACCACCTGCATCCAAACCTCGGGTTTAGTATGCCAAAAAATCCGTCTCACTTAGAGGAATCCAACAAAGTTGACGGCACGTCAATCAGACGTCTGTAGTTCAAGATATGAGCGTTTCTGCTCCAGGGCCCGATTGGTTTCATGTACGAACCAACCCGGCCGAACCCAAAGTATTTCGAAACCTTGATTGTAATATACCGAAACGACCATCTCGATCCAAGGATCTCATCACCACTGACGGCACATCAATCGGAGGCTCGTAGCTCAAGATATGGGAAAAATACCAAAAAGGTCCGAAAACGGGGGAATGGGCCCGGACCGACCCGGCCTAACCCCCTAGGTCAGCCCGAACAGGGTCGACCCGACCCAGGTCTGGATCCGACCTGGCCGGCGCGGCGCGTGCCGGCCTGGGCGCGACCCGGCCCGGCTGGCGCGGGCGCAGCCCGGCCGCCGTGGGCGGCACGGCCAGTTACGGCCGGGCGGCACGGGGGTGCGCTGCCCCCGCGTGAAGAAGATCAGCGGCCCCGCGTGGGGCCCCTCTGGGTCACCGGCCACAGCGCAAGGCCACGGTCCCACGTGGCCGCAGGACCGGCCTGCGCCATCGTATCCCGGTGGCCGGCCGCTGCCAGCCGCGGCCTCCGGCCGCCGTCGTAGCACGCCGATGGGGGGTTCCGCGGACCACCGGACGTGCTCCGGTGGTCCGATTTACGCGCGGTCTTCGCCAATGCTCGTCCCGGGACTCGTTCTTCACTACAAATCCTTAAAAATTAACTTTCATCCCCGTTTGTCATCTCCCACAAATCCGCGCATAACAAGCAAAAAGGGTGGTGGGTTCGGACTTGTTTGTTGGTTCGCACCCACCGTGTTAGCGGTTTTTAAAGTCTCACAACATTCGTAATTAACAACTGGGGATATAAATCACAAATATTTTAAAGGAACAACCCCTACCTTGTCATAGTCGTCGAACGTGTGTTCTTCGCAGGATTGATCGTCGCGGGAGAATAGGATCGTCACATCGCGGAAGGGCGTCGCGTCGTCGCCGTATACGGCGTCTCGTCGACGATCTCCGAGGGGTAAAGAAAACACACAGATTTAATTTCACAAATTAAATCCATGTCAAGGATAAAATCCACAAAGTAATTTCAAAGTTTTGAAATCTCCTACCTCAAGCAGTTGATCCATGATTTGACGCAGGGAAATAATCGTCGTGGAAGAAGCATCGGTGGATGAGATTCGTCGGCGTTGTGGTACACAGCATCGCGTCGTTGATCTCCGAGGGTTCGGCATTATTCATCGCCTTTCATCGAAGGCCGGCATTCTTCGCGTTCTTCACGTTCTTCACATTCTTCACGTTCTTCGCGTTCTACGCGAAGAAAGATGAAGATCTTCTAGCTTCAGAGATTTCTCCAAATCCTCTCAACAAACTACACCCAAGAAGAAAGTGTGTTGGTCTTATTTTATTATTATCACAATAGTTTATTTCAAAGATAAGTAACGAAAACATTAATTCATACAATTAATTGCAATGAACAAACAGCCCAATTAATAGGTGTTTTAAGAATTTAGAAAATGCATCAGTTGACTTTCATAAAGAGGAGTTTTCACGGGTGCGTTTCTTCGAGGAAAAGAAATGGTGGGGCTCATGTGGGCCCCACCTCACAATTATCCTACCTAGAGGGTAGGATATTTTGGGTACCACCCTATCCGCCTCAACCTAGCTTAATTAGCTTTAATTGGGTTCAAGTGGATTGAAGTGAAATAAAATAAAGTTGTCGCACAACTTTATTTTATTTTATTCACTTAACCCCAAAAATGAAAAACTACATCTAAGAAAACGCAACTCCAGAAGAGGCATTTCTAAAAAAACGGCGCTGCAATTCCATCGGTGCCCTCGGAATTCAATTCCGAGCACCAGTTCAAAAGTTAGAAAAACCCGCTTGTTCGTTCACTGAACGTACCCGAGCCAAAACTTCGGAAAATGATTTCGGGCACACCGGGCCTCAGAATCATGTGCCGTCAGAAACTGCGTTCTTGTAAAATTCCAAAGAAAATTAAGAAAAAAAATTTCCTTGAAATTTATGGGTCTTTATATCACTTCCACCTCAGGGATTTATGTCCCCGTAAGGATACATCATAAACTAGGGAAACAAATGTTGGTACTGAGCACGCATCTGAGCCTCCCACTCCCAAGTGCTCTCCTAGAGGTTTCTGTGCTGCCATCTGATGCGCACTAGAGGAATCGACCTTCCATGTAGGACCCGCTCCTGTCGATCCTCGATCTCCACTGGGACCTCTGTAAAAGTTGCCCCGTCATCAACGTCCAGCTCACCATGGTCAATGATATGCGTTGGGTCGTGCACGTATCTCCTCAGCTGAGATACGTGGAAGACGTCGTGCACCCAGTGCAACTGAGGTTGTAGATCCAGGCAATAAGTCACATCTCCAATACTGTTGAGGACCTAGAGTGGTCCGATGAAGCGTGGAGAGAACTTTCCACCTCAGCCAAATCTCCGTAAACCACGTCGTGGTGAGGCACATAAGAAGACGTGGTCTCCATCCTCGAACTCTAGTGGCCCCCGCCTCCTGTCAGCATAAGACTTCTGCCAGCTCTGAGTTGTCCTCATCCACTCATGGATGTCCTGGACCTTCTCTGTCGTGGCCTGGACCATCTCTGGTCCCACAAGTACTGACTCCCCAGGGTCTGTCCAGCACAAAGGAGATCTGCAAGGTCGTCCATACAACGCCTCGTATGGTGCCATCCCGATGGTGGAGTGGTAGCTATTGTTGTACGCAAACTCCACCAAGGGTAGGTGTTCCTCCCAGCTGTGAGGGTGAATGGTGGTGCTCAGACGTAGCTACGTCCCGAACGCCTCCTGTAACCCCTTCCGAAGCCGGGAAGTGAAGCGAGCATCTCGATCAGAGACGATGGATGATGGCACACCGTGAAGCCATACAATCTCATGAACGTAGAGTCGTCCCAAGCTCTTCACTAAGACCTGCTCTCTGATTGGTAAGAAGCGAGCCGACTTGGTGAATCGGTCGACAATCACCCAAATAGAGTCGTGACCTCTAGTAGTGTGTGGAATTCCAGTCGCAAAGTCCATAGACATCCCATCCCACTTCCACTCCGGGACCTCCGAGGGTTTTACCAAGCCTACTGGTACCTGATGCTCTGCCTTCACCTACTGGCAGGTGAGGTATCTTGAAACGAACTCTGCCATAGCCTTCTTCATGCCCGGCCACCAGTGCTATCATCTAAGGTCCTGGTACATCTTCGCCACTCCAGGATGTACCTCCAAAGGAGACGTGTGAAACTCTCTCAGCACATCCTCCCATAAAGAAACTGGTACCAGGTACGTCCTCTAAAAAGGACGTCGTGCTCTGATCCAAAGGAGAAACCATGAGGTGCCTGACCTGAGGATATCTGTGCACGCCATTTCTCACAGTCAGCATCCCCACGCTGTGCCTCTCTGACCCGCTGCAGTAGTGGAGGAGTGACTGTGACTAACTGAAGGAAGGCTGCTCCATCTCTATCCACGAAGGATATCTGCAAAGCGGCTAGCTTCTCTGTCGCCTCCTCAAGAAGCTGAATGCCCATCCTCCTGGTGAGAGCATTGGCTACCACATTCCCCTTCCCAGGAGTATATACAATCTCAATGTCATATTCCTGGAGGAACTCGATCCATCGCCGCTGTCTCAGGTTCAGGTCCTTCTGAGAAAATATGTACCTGAGACTCTGATGGTCAGAAAAGATTGTAAAGCGCTCCCCCATCAGATAGTGTCGCCATGTCTTCAGAGCGATGACCACTGCGGCTAACTCCAGGTCATGGGTGGCATAGTTCTGATCATGCGACCTCAAATGACGTGATTTGTAAGCGATCACTGACCGTTCCGGCATCAGGACACATCCGAGTCCGGTCCCTGATGCATCACAGCAGACTACGTACCCTACTCCCTACTCAGGCAACCTCAAGATATGGGTGTTGGTCAATCTCAGTCTCAGCTCCTAGAAGCTCTGTTGATATCTGTCTGAACAAACAAAGGGTTTCCCCTTCTTCGTAAGAGCTGAGAGGGGTACCTCAACTCTGGAGAATTCTGGCACAAATCTCTGATAGTATCCTGCTATTCCCAAGAAACTCTGCACCTCCGTCATGCTATTGGGTGGCTCCAAATCTAGTACTGCCTCGATCTTCATAGGATCCACCACAACTCCGGCCTCAGAGATGATGTGTCCCAAGAAGTGGAACTCACGTATCTAGAACTGACACTTCGAGAGCTTTCCATAAATCTGGTGCTCTCGGAGTGTGTCCAGTACAACCCAGAAGTGGTAGTCGTGCTCCTCCTCTGTCGTCGAGTAAATCATAATTTCGTCGATGAAGATGACGAAAAATCGATCGACGTACGACTAAAATATCTTGTTCATGAGTCCCATGAACACTGACAGAGCATTGGTCACACTGAAAGGCATATCCAAGTACTCATAGTGGCCATACCGACATCTGAAGTCCGTCTTCTGCACGTCCTCGTCCCGAACACTGAGCTGATGGTAGCCTGACCTGAGGTCTATCTTTAAGAACCATCGTTCTCCCTTGAGCTGATCGAAGTGGTCATAAATCCTCGGTAGTGGATTCTTGTTCCTCACTGTCACCTAGTTCAGGCGACGATTGTCGACACAAAGTCGCAAGCTCCCGTCCGCCTTCTTGGCGAACAATATCAGGGAATCCCAGGGTGAAACACTGGGTCAGATGAATCCCTCTCCCTGCAAGTCCTCCAACTGTACCCATAGCTCTCGAAGCTCAGCGGAGGCCTTCCGATATGCTGGAGTGGATATCGGGGTTGTCCCGGGGTACAGATCAATAATAAAGTCTACCTCTCTGTGAGGAGGTAGTCCTGGAACGTCGTCGGGAAAGACGTCCGCATACTGATCCACCACTGCAAGAAAACTAGGACTCCACACGTCAACTTCTCCTAGGATGAGGCTAGCCAACTGATGAGTGATGGGTTGTCCTCTCCTCTGTGAGAGTCCATCTTGTTCTGCGAAGGCTCCCTTCTCTCCGGTGACGGTGAACCTACTCCCGTCGGTGCGTACACATTTCACCTTGTGCCTAAGACAGTCAATCTGTGCATGGACTGTAGATAACCAATCCATGCCCAAGATGACGTCGTAAGGCCTCGGCGCCGCTACAAAAAGATCCCAGTCAAAGCTCTTGCCTCCTAGAGTAAGCTCACAGTACCGGCAACAGTGCGTAATCATCGAGTCTGCTCCCGTATGAGTCTCTAGCCGTAAGGATCTAGCCAATGGCTCTGTCGGAATTTCCGAGCTCCGAACAAGGGAAGCTGCTATGAAAGAGTGACTCGGTCCTGTGTCTATAAGAACTGCAGCAAGGGTGGAATAGACATAGATAGTACCTCGAATCATCTCGGGTGCACCGTGGTTGTAGGTCTCTACTGCCTGGAGATGTGCATGTCTCTGCCTGCTAGCTCCCTGTGGTCGGGGTGGACCTCCTGGTGGTTGTGGTGGTAGAGCCTCATAGCGTCACCCACCACCTGCTACTCGGCCCGCTCCTCTGCCTCGTCCACCTCCTCCATTCGGACCACCACGGTCGACCCTCTGCCTCTGCCTGGGTAGCCCCTCAACCATCTGCCGCTCCTCAGCACGGTCAGTCGGGCGGTCACGAGCCATGTGACACTATCCGCCGCATGTGTAGCACTGCCTGCCTCTCGAAAGACTGGCTCCACGATGTGTGCCCCGCACTGCTGATCCAGTGTCCTGAGGTCGTCTGCATGAGGTTCTGGTTTTCCTGGACCCCTGAGTCATCCGTCGGCTGCCTTATGCGGAAGACTATCCTACCTGCCACCCTGCGGTAGGTCTCGCTGCTGAAGAAGACTCAGCAAGGAAGCTCTAGATCAAAAGGGTTCTCTCCAGTACTCCTGCCTGAGTCGGAATGCTGAGGTATTAGCGATGCCCTAATCTCGTGTCTCAATCCCTTCTCAAGGGTCCGGGCTGGGCAGAACGGGTCTCGTACCATGTCTGTCAAGTAGGACAAGAGATCGGAAAATCTCGCTGAGTACTAGGAGACCGTCAAGCTGCCATGCCGCAGTTGAAGAATCTCCTGGATGTGCACCACACGGAGGGTGGCTGGGATGTACTCCGAGAAGAAGAGGCTCTCAAAGTCCGTCCAGAGGAGAGATGCCTCATCCTGCACCTGGAGCATCAAGCTCCACCATCAGCCCGCTGCCGCGTGCAGTAGGCTCGCTGCGAGGATCACCATGAGGTCTGATGGTTCCTCACTAACCGGAAAACTCATACCACCTCCATCTAGCCAGTCCTCGGCTGCCTGGGGTTCCGTCTCCCCATGGAACCTGGGTGGTCGCTGGTGCTAGAACTCGTGCAGTGCACAAAGGCGATGTGCATCGTCAGCGGCTAGGGATGGAAGCATCGTTGTCTCAGCGGGTAGCGGTATCGCCAGTGCCTCTGCTGTCAAAGGGCCTGGCACCGAGTCCTCATCGCTCGGTGGGATGTCATCACGCTCAACTCTCGGAACCCTAGCTGGCTGCCATCGTGGGGCCATCCTAAAAAGGAAACTGGTGTGCCACGGTCAGAACAGTATACCTGGTGAGATGACACAAATTAATCACAAATAAAACTTGAAACACACACATTAAATAAATGTTTTCGTGCATTATGTCGGAAATCATAAGTCAGGGTCCTGGTGTACGGATACGTTGGCCGCCGCACCAACACTGGACTCCCTGGACTGATAACCACACCCAATACGCTAAACTCTATTGCTTCACATATAAAAACAAAGATCAGAGTCCCATGTTCTGCGGTACAACTGAACTCCTCTGATACCAATTTGTCATGACCCGTCCTCAGGGCCCGTGCCATGACTACCCCAAACCCGCCTTCCATAAGCCAGGGGATGGCGACTAGCGCCAAGGCGTAAATCCTGGAAAAAGGGAAGGCATTACATTTTTAAAGTAAACTAAAAACACCACAGAGTAAGCAGGCAGAAGTAAACACTAAGTAAAAACTGATGTACAACAGTAAATGCCAAAAGTAAGTGGGCCAGTATACAAACTCAAACTGAAAGTAAAGTACAATTGGAAGGGAAAACAGCAACTGAAAAGTAAAGCCGCAACGCCGAGCTTTCCACTGGAAATCCCACATGAAGGGTGGGTACAGAGAGCCTCCACTGCTCCTCGGGTCTAGCCAACCACTCCGAGTACGTCCAGCCCAGTGGTCCACCTCCAGGTACCGTCTTGCTCTACAAGCCTCAACCACGATTAGTGTTGTCCGTCGTCTGCAACCAACACATCGTAGTGTGGGAATAGTCCGTGCAAGGGTGAGTATAAGCTACTCAGTAGGGGCCCTGAGACCCCCGAAGCTCTCCCAGAATCCACAAAGGATAATCCAGAAAGGAAAGATACAATCACGAAGTAACACCCGACACTGCTTAGGTACATGCCCATACATATACCTAAATCATCAATTCTCGTTCTGCTCCAACATCCGAGCCCATGTACAACCCAGTCCACACAGGAAAGCAAAACGTAAATCCACACAGGATAGCACAACACAATACACAATGGAAAGAAAGCAGGATTAAACTCACACGGGTATACTTCTTAGTAAGATGATAGAGATGATCAGGTATTGCCACTGATTCATCTAAGTCGTCAGACCCACAAAGGA
Organism: Viscum album; assembly: GCA_963277665.1. Classification (NCBI taxonomy): domain Eukaryota; kingdom Viridiplantae; phylum Streptophyta; class Magnoliopsida; order Santalales; family Viscaceae; genus Viscum; species Viscum album. The sequence continues at coordinate 1,001,012,381 of OY728119.1, read as the reverse complement.
TCAATAGGTACTAACCCCCACAATGACCCACAAAGGATATTACCCACACAGGATCGATAGGTAACTAACCCCCGCAATGATCCACAAAGGATCTGACCAACACGGGATGGATAGGTAACTAACTCCCGCAATGACCCACAAAGGATCTGACCCACACAGGATCGATAGGTAACTAACCCCCGCAAAGACCCACACAGGATCGGACCCACACAGGATTTGTAGGCGTTGGCCCACACAGGACCGCTGAGTGCTGACCCACACAGGATCAGACCCACATAGGATCTGTAGCACTAACCCACAAAGGATCGCTGAGTGCAGTATTCATCATCGAAGCCACTGAGGATCTATGCACAGTCGTCGTCGTCGTAGTAGTCGCAGCCAGCAATAGGGTTCCCGCACACAGCAAGCTTGTTCGGGAGGGTCCGCTCCACGAGCCAAGAGGATGATACATCAACTGACACATAGTCCAGAATTGATGTATCCTAAAGTTCCATATCATCGACAGGAGCTCAACGTCGCAGACGGCACGTCAATCGGACGCCCAGTCTGAGAGTTATTGGCTTTTTCATCCGAGGGGCCCGGTTGGTTTTTAAGGAAAATCCAACCCGACCATACTCCACCTACATCCAAACCTCGGGCGGAGTATTCCAAATGATCTGTCTCACTTAGAGGAATCCAACAAAGTTGACGGAACGTCAATCGGACATCCGTAGCTCAAGATATGAGTGTTTCCGCTCCGGGGGCCCGGTTGGTTTCATGTACGAACCAACCCGACTGAACCCAAAGTATTTAGAATCCTTGAGTGTAATATACCGAAACAACCGTCTCGATCCAAGGATCGCAAAGCCGCTGACTGCACTTCGATCGTAGTCTCGTAGCTGAAGATATGGGCAAAAGACCAAAAAGTCCGAAAATGGGGGAATGTGCCCGGACCGACCCAGCCCACCCCCCCTGGGTGGGCCTGAACCGGGTCGACCCGACCCGGGTCCGGGTCCAACCCGGCTGGCGGGGCCCGGCCGCTGGGGTCAGCCCGGCCAGTTATGGCCGAGAGGCACGGGGGTGCACTGCCCCCGCATGAAGGAGATTCACAGCCCCGCGTGGGGCCGCTCTGTGTCACCGGATGTGGCGCAAGGCCACGTCCCTTCTGTCGTGGTCCCGCGGGGCCGCAGGACCGGCCAGCGCCGCTGCGACTTCTTCTGTGGCTGGTCTTCTCGGCGACACGACGACGCGGGGTTCCACGGAACACATGACGCACTCCGGTGGTCCGATTTGTGCGCGGTCTTCACCAGTGCTCGTCCTGAGACTCGTTCTTCCCTCAAAAGCCTTCAAAATTTACTTACGGGCCCATTTGTGATCGCCCGCTAATCCGCACATAACAAGCAAAAAGGGTGGTGGGTTCAGACTTGTTTGTTGGTCCGCACCCACCGCGTTTGCGGTTTTTAAAGTCTCACAACATTCGTAATTAACAACCGGGGATATAAATCACAATGACTTAAAAGGAACAACCCTTAGCTCGTCGTAGTCATCGAACGTGCGTTCTTCGCGGGATTGATCGTCGTGGGAGAAGAGGATTGTCGCGTCACGGAAGGGCGTAGCGTCGTCACGGTATACGGCAGCACGTCGACGATCTCCGAGGGGTAAAGAAAACACATGGATTCAATATCACGAATTAAATCCATGTCAAGGATAGAATCCACAAAAACTTTTTAATGATTTGAAATCACCTACCCCAAGCAATTGATCGACGATTTGACGCGGGGTAAGAATCATCGCAAAAGAAGCGTCGGGGGAGGAGATTCGTCGGCATCGCGGTACACGGTGTCGCGGTACACGGCGCCGCATCGTTGATATCTGAGGGTTCGGCATTCTTCGTCACCTTTCGTCGAAGGCTGACATTCTTCGCGTTCTTCATGTTCTTCATGTTCTTCGCGTTCTATGCGAATAATGATGAAGATCTTCTAGCTTCAGAGATTTCTCAAAATCCTCTCAACAAACCACACCCAAGAAGAAAGTGTGTTGGTCTTATTTTATTATTATGCCAACATTTGATTCCAAAAATAAGTAATGAACAAATGAATTCATAGAATTAATTACGACGAACTAACTGCCCAATTAATAGGGGCATTAAGAATTTAGAAAATGTGGCAGTTGAATTTCATAAAGAGGAGTTTTTGAGGATACCTTTCTTAGAGGAAAAGAAACGGTGGGGCTAGTGCGGGCCCCACCTCACAAATATCCTACCTAGAGGGTAGGATATTTTGGGTTCCACCATATCCGCCTCAACCTAGCTTAAGTAGCTTTAAGTGGTTTCAAGTGGCTTTAAGTGAAATAAAATAATGTTGTCGCACCACTTTATTTTATTTTATTCACTAACCCCAAAAATTAAAAACCACACCCGAGAAAACGCAACTCCGGAAGAGGTGTTTCTAAGCAAAAACCGGTGGTGAGATTCCATCGTTTCCCTCGGAATTTGATTCCGAGCACCGGTTCAAAAGATAGAAAAACCAGCTCGTTCGTTCACTGAACGTACCCGAGCCAAAACTTCAGAAAATGATTCTGGGCACACTGGGCCTCAGAATGACATGCCGTCAGAAACTGTGTTCTTGTAAAATTCAAAAGAAAATTAAAAAAAATTCCTTGAAATTTATGGGTCATTAGAGACTAATTGTAGATATTAATAATTGAAGGATAAAATCATTTAAATTTTTGGGTATAAGAAATTTACGTCATCAATAGGATGTGTTCCACAATCAATTTACCCAGGGAATGTAGATCAGTAAAAGCTAAGTATGTACTTTCCCAGGAATATGGTTTATAATTCTTCTAGAAATAAGATGGGTATTGGTTTGGGGGAATTACCATTTAGAAATAACTACTAGATAATGTGATTTATTTTTTAAATTTAGTGATACAATTAAACAATAAATTCATGATTGAAGCTAATTATGTACCAGAGTTTGTGAAATATATTTATTAGTTTAAAGGGATAGCTGGACACAATTAAATTTAAGAGGTAATTAAAGAAGATATTTCCATATGTTTCATCCCCTCAACATTCTGATAGGTTCTATATTAATACCATAACATTAATGTAAATCATGAAATCTATGATAAAATTACCATTGTTTTATAGTTTACTAGAAACTTGAGAATGATTACATTTAGTATTTATAGGTTTTATCATGAAACAAAATTCATTGAATATGCACTTAATTTATATATTATTTTAACAATAATCTGAATTCATTATCATTAATGTTGATGTGAAAACAATAAAAAAAATTAAATGAGAATGATTATTTTAAATAATATATCCCAATAAAATCACATTATAATCACATAAAAATGGTATAAAAGTAATTAAATGAATTTATATGGAAATTTGATAGATATATATTGATGATAGTGATTTCTATTGGAAGAGTGATGAACATTAGTATTTTCAAGAGGAGGAAAATCTACTATTGTTTTCTCTTTGACTGATGTTATGGTTCATATTATTCTGTTTCCTAGTATCAAAACACCTCTATTTATATCACATGATAGTACCTTGGTCTTTATCTATAATTCCAATTTGATATAGAGCATAAAATAAGGAGTCCATGTGGCAGGGTCCAAAAAAAAACGACTTCATTGATTGGGCATACCAAATAAACAGATGATACGATGAGTGAGCCAATGGGACTATCATATAGACATTATGTGCCCATAGGTTCCCTAGTATATATTATAGGGATCAAAATAAACTTTTTTAGACACCAACATACTAGAGATTCACCATTGGGTATCCATTGGTATGTGTGGTTACCATGTATAGTGACAATGTTTTTTTATTAAAAAAATATTACACCATTTTAATGATAGCAAACGTAAAATCATTACATGACCATGATCTAATGTTTTAGTCTCCTAGTAAAATTAATAACACACATAAAAGTTACAAAATAATAGGTAAATTATAATTTAATTCATTCTTCTAAAGTAACTTTTTTTCGCTTGAATTCTGTATTGTACAAGTGTTCACTAGTAGATATACATCATGATACGGGGGAGCTAAAATCATAGTATTAGGATACATAAGAACATGAAAAAATATAACATGGGTGATAATAATTATAATAATCATCACAATGTCTATGGACTATAATCATAGCAGGAATCATGATGAAAATTATATGAATTTGGTGATGTATAAAAATTAAACATCATTTCATAGTGGTCGACTATCACACTTAGTTATGAACAAGATAGCCTCATGATAATGTATATTTCACTTTTATCATGAGATACATCACATTACCGAATTATGTTTGGTGATATATAATGAAATGAACACCCATCATATCATATCATATCTTTTACATTTCACAATATAATTATGGATGTATCCATCATAATATTGAATTTACCTTATCATGCATGCCACGTTGAACATGTATCAATTATGGATGTAAAATAAACCATTTAAAGAAATTTTTTACATTTAGAAACCCATAAATTCACAATCATGTGTTTCAGAAATTAATTCGGGAATAACATACTTGATATGAGAATCCCTAACCATGAGTGAGGAAGAAAGAGTCTCGAGAAGTAAAATGTCTATTTTTTTGAAAACTGAGTTCTATTGGAAAACATTGTTTTTCTCCTAACAATCAGTTATAAAACACTTCTATCCTTGTAATAGTAAATTAAAGATAATTAAATCCTATTTTAGGAATATCCATGACACAAATGAGATGAATATGGGAAAACCCATAGAATGATAGTTGGGTTTGATAATTCCCCTTACCTTGTGTCTGAAAGAATCCTTCATATTAATATCCTTTATAATCACATTTGATTTAGAAATTAAAAATCAATTTATGCTTTAATTTTATTCATTATGCCTTTATTATGTTTATTTATGGGCCTTTTGATGAGTTATATTGTTTAACTTCATCCTTCCAAAGCAATCATTTTCTTGATTTTGTTAATCGGTTTAATTGTATACATGAATTGATGTTAATATAAAATAGAGATAAATAATTATAATTATTATTATGTGCTATTAAAATTTTTACATATTTTTTAATGTTCTTATTAATATTTTAGTTATTTTTTACGAGTATAAAACATTGAATGAATGTTAATAATGAGCATTTTTTTAATTGTAGTGGTATTTTGATCATAACAAATTCATTTTGTTTAATACATTATTATTTTTTATAAATTATTGTACACGAGAAAAAATAGGGTTATAAGATACATTTTAATATATATTTCTTCCATTATAATGGTTTTTTTATTATCCATGAATGCATAATGGAAAATTAATGTTCATCACCAATGATGTCAGAATGTTGACATATCATAGGATATGATTTCATTTTTAGAATAAAAGAGAGAGAAAAAGTAGTTTAGTGATGGATCATCCATTAACATCATAGAAAAATACTATATGTCATGTAAAATAGTGATCATTCCTTTAGGATGAGGGTAGGTTAGGAGACGATAAGAATAGAAATGGAATTGAGATGAAAATTAAAGGTAGAGGAAGTGGATTTTACCTCTTAGAATTATCCTATTTGAGAACCTCATTAGGTAAAATGTTTTATACTTTTGATGATACTAATATCTCTTGGAAATGGGATAGGGTATTTGGATTATTATTCGGAACAATTTACGAAATGAACAATGATTGATAGGTGTGAGGAAAAGATGGAGTGATGGTGGTAATTATAGTGTATGAGATGTGTGTTTTCCAATTATTTAAATCATTTTTTATAATTTTGTTTCAATACTATGAATAAAGTGAGAATTATCACTAAAAATATTAATATAATGTGGTGAATATATATATTATTCTTCATGAATCAGTAATTTCTCAATGAACACAATATTTTTCTTATAACGTATATTAATAATAAATTACTGTATTTCACTATTCCCTAAAAGGATAGTATTCCAAAAAAATCAAAAAAAATACCCTAACATTTTTTTGACATTTATAATTTAGAATTTAACTCCAGTTTATAATAAATATTTTCTAAATATGAGTAATTTAAGTTTTAATTGAAATCATAATTTTATTGAAAATTAATGATTTTAAAATTATAACTCATTTTGAATCATGTAGAAATGTTACATAAGTTCTAATAAAATTTTCATAAAATCTAAATACATAAAAATATTAATTTCGGTTTTCATTTTATGAATATAAGGCTTCTTTTAAATATTTTATTTAAATATTATATTGTAATTAAATATTTATGATCTACAAAAATAACAATACTTAATTAATAATTTTAAAATAATTTATTTACATAGAATATGATATTATTAAACCATTAATTCATTTTTAATACTCATATAAATTATTTATACTTTCATGGGTGAGGAAACTGTTGTTGATTCCAGATTATAATTCATATTGTTCATATTTCTATTCATAATATTATGTTCGTATTTCATTAGTATAGGTTAGTTTTTTATAATAATAATTTTTTAATTAATTATTTTTATATAATAATTTTATTATGGTTTCTATGAGTATTTATGAGATATATACTATATGAAATTACTATAATAAGGGATAATTTTCATTGACAAATGTTTGGATTATTACAATTTTCCCCGATTTTGAATTATCACGCTCGAAATTTCTTTTTACCTTAATAGGTTATAGTACTTATCATTCATCCCCTCCTCCAATTCCCAAGCTGCTTCATCATACATATGGTTCCTCCAAAAAAAGTGATGAGTATGGTTATCTTTTACTTATAACCGTATATCTCTGGTGCACAATATTTTCAGAATGCTCCTCCTAAGAGAGATCGTTTTCTAGTTGTACCACATCTAGATTCATTACATGTTAGGGATCTGGTATGTACATCCTCAAGAGTGATTCATTGAAGAATTCAAGAACATGGTCCATATTTGGAAGAAGTTCTAGCTGATTGGACACAAATCCTATATTATCAAGGATCTCAAAGGGGCCAATGTACCAAGGGCATATCATTCCTTTATTTCCAAACCATATGACTCTCTTCCCTGGTGATATTTGAAGAACACATAATCATCAACATATAACTCAATTTCCCTTTGAAGATTGTTAGTATAGATCGTTTTCCGTCTCTATGAAGCTCTGATATGTTACTGGATGACATGAATCTAATCTTTCATCCCCTTTACTTGATTATGTACAAGTAGAAATAGTTATCAAAATTCATCGTAAATGGTTGGAGATATAGAACTATTTCCATATAGAGCAACATATGGAGCCATATGAATATTATAGTTAAAGATATTTTTCTATGAGAACTCAACCAATAGGATATTATAGTCCCATAAAAAATGGCATTCTAATTAACATAGTCTTACCATATCTTCAAACATCAAAATATTCATTTCATATTGGCCGTCAGTTAGTGGGTGATATGATGTGATGAAATTTTATTGAATACTCAATGAATTTTTGGGACTCCAATAAAATTTAGATGTGAACCTGTCATCACGATGAGATACAATTGATTGTGGAATGCCATGTAGTCTCAACACATCCATTAAATATATATTTGGATATTGTTCAGGTGAGAAATATTATCAAATTGTGATAAATATCTATGTCATGGTGATTCGGTCTAACATTACCAAGATCAGTTGACTTCCTTTTGTTGAATCCAAGAGACAAATGAAAAAGTATATAGTGACAAATCCCATTTATAAAATGTTATAGGAAATGGTTTCTTCATCACATTGTATTATATCTTTGGATATTAACTTGATAACATATGAGGCACCATGATATATACCCTTCAATATCCTTCTTCATGTTTTCCCACCAGAACTGTTCTCAAGGATCATGGTACTTTTTTTCTTACAACATGGATATAGAATGTCATGCTATGTGCATTATCCAAATGATCATAATTTATCAAAGGTGATGAAGGAACAAATATCCTAATTCTAAAATTGATCTCACCATCTTCATGGATATGTAAATAATGTATCTTAAATTACATTACTATAATCAACTTAAGTTGTATCAACATTCACACCATTGTGCCTCCTTAAACTTCTCTTTAATATATGTTTGGGAATTCAATTAGGAAGGGTAGAATATATTCCCCACCATTATGACTTCAAAATGCATCCTTTTGTATGTACATGAATATAGGTTCATTCTCAATCCACAACATAGATAGAATTGAATGTTCTTTTCTTCTTAGAGCATCATCTACTTTTGATTGCCTTACCGAGATTATATTGAAGAGTTAAATCATAGACTTTTTTAGCAATATCCATCTCATTATAAACATGTTGATATAATTTTTTGTAAATATATACTATATGATACTCTGGTCGGTATATATGTTACAGTTCTCACCATAGATGTAGTGTCGCTTCATTTTCAAGACAAAAATCATAGGTGCTACCTCCAGATGATGAGTTGGGTAGTCCTTCAAATGAATCTCTAATTTCCATGAGTGATTTTCTATCACATTACCAATTATAATGAGTATAAAACCTAATAAATTTCATTGAAGAATAATAGTATATCACAATACTTTCACCACTTTTTGTTAATGTGGGTTAGGTAAATTGATTAGCCTTTTATTGGGCTCCATGAATCATCCTCACATTATTGCATCTAGACATATTTTACATATTTCATTGTCATCATAGTTAGTGGGAATCACAATATTAGAAAACATATCACAAAACCATGGTAGTACCCTTTTAATTTGAGGAAAGAATAGATTTCGGTGACACTAGGAAGCCTATGAAATTCCTCAATTGCCATAATTTGTGATGGTTCCACATAAAATACCTCATTTATGAGCATATGTAACAAGAAAGTTACTTTTTGCATCCAAAAGTAACTATTTAAAACCATGGAATTCAAATTCATCATTCATAATGTTTCCAACATTGACCTAATATTTTCTTCATGTTACTATTTTCTTTGGAAGTATATGGTAAAATTATCAATAAACAACACAAATTGTTTTCCAAGGTAATGTCTTAATACTCTATTCTTAAAATCCATGAGGATTTTGGGGGAATTAATAAGTATTATGGGAATCACCCCAATTTCAATGTGATCATACCTTGTAAATAAGGAACCCTTCTAAATATCTCTATTCTTAACCCTTTTCGGATGATATCAATAATGGATAATTGCCTTTGAGAAGTACTGAACTCCTCATAACTGATCTAACAAGTCATAAATCCATGAAATATGTTACATGCTCTTTGTTGTGATCTCATTGAGTACCAGATAATCAATATAGAGACTCATTGATCTATACTTATTTTAGGCAAAGAAAACTGGATAACCCCAAGGTGATGCACTACGGTGTATGATCTCTTTAGAAAAATGATATTATAGGTACTTCTTTAACTCATCCACATTGATAGGAGCCTTCCTATATGGATAACATGAGATATGATTAGATTTGTGTATGATTTCTACTGAAATGTCTACTTTATGATCTAAGGCATGTATTAGTAACTCTTTGGGGAATATTTCAATTCATTCCAACATAATGGGGATTAACCCTAGGCCAATACCTTACATTGGCTCAGTCTTATGATATATGTTTCATTTTGCGTAGGGAATCAACACCAACATTGTTGATGGATTTTCCAAAGAAGATTGTTGATATTCCTTTATTTTGGAGATGAGCATGTGATGGTTTGGAATTTTAAATGATATTTCCTTTTCCAGATATTTTATTTGTTCTCTATATAATAGAAGAAAATATAATCACGTTATTTTATCAAATTCAACCAAGGGGTGTACCATGATATTATATTAAAGAATCCTCACACATATTCCAATAAGTTAAGAGTCCAATACTTGGGTTACAATTATTACACCACATGGTTTTTTATGATATCACTACATCAGGTTTTCTGGGATTTGATTCAATAGTTCTTTGAATGTTTCAAGATATAAATGAATGCATATAACTAGTATCAAATATGAATTTAACCATTAATAAATTTATAGGATGTTTATTTAGTATGAAAATGATGGAATAATCCATTCCATTCTCATATAGCTTCTCAGGAATCCAATGCAGATTACCCTTGAGGACTTGATGTTTTGTGTAGTATCTTGCATAGTTCACTTACTTCATAATGATGTAACATTCAACTATATTTGGTACTCACCTTTCTACCAACACAATTTCATACTTCCACATTTATTTTGGAACTTCATGATATTTGTGGCCTTCTCTCCCACACATGAAGTGTAACACCCCGGGTAAATAATTAATATGACATTTTCATATTTATCAATATTTTTGATTAAAATGTTAATATTATTTCAAAGGGAATTATATGCTCGATGGCTTACCCAATACACAACAACGAGTTTCTTTAAAATCATACGTTACACACAAATAATATAATAATATTATTTTAAATAGTTAATGCCTAGCTATTGTAATGGCGGGAATGAACAGAAATAACTAAAAAATGATTACACATGTTTTATAAATATTTTTACATTTATCCAATAAATTTTAGAGGCTTCAAATGTAAATAAATCAAATTTTAAGAATAAATACTCTAATATTTTTAAAAGATTGTTTTACCACCTTTTCAGGATGATCCATTTTTAAATTCAACTTTTGACAATTTTATAAGCACTATTTGTCAAAATAAACTTATTCTTTAGAATTGGGATATTGATATTTACATTGGATAAATTTTTGGTATATTTCTGACAAATGTTCATTTTTTTATGAATAGTGAAAAATACTGCATTTTACTTCAAAAATGCGTTTTTATCTAATCTAATTATATGGAAAGATTATATTTTTTAATTGTTTTAAACTATAATTAGAATATATTTACACCATTTAATTTAATGTTGGTTATTATAATTAATTTCACTTTGAAAATGGACATAAACAAGTGTCAATCTTTTGATAGATATTGTTTATTAAAAACACACTATTTGTTTTGACAGCAGGAATTAAATATGTGATTTATTAATGAAACTACTATGTTTTGAATTTGGTAAAATGTACATCATTTCTGAATTTGGAATATCAAATATAGTTTAGAGTTAATTTCTGGTATTTTTCAGATAATGTATTTTTTTAATGAATAGTGGAAAATACAATTTTTTAATTCAAAACTGCCTTTTCATCCAATATATTTATATATTTAGATTGTCATTTAAATTTTTTTTATAGTATAATTGAATTATGTTTTTATCATTTAATTAAATTTTTTTCATTGAAGGTAATTTCACTTTCCAATTGGATGTAAAAAACAAGTCAATCTTTTGATAAATTTTACTTCTTAAAAACCCATCTTTTGTTTTGATAATGGGATTTACTTTTAAATTAACTACTACAATTTCAGTGTTTTGAATTTGATAAAATGAATTCCATATTTGGAATCAAAATTTACAAATTATGTAATTAAGGATCTCTTTTTTGACGTTATGAATAGTAACGATGATCATTATCTTTAATTATATTTATTAATTAGTAATATGGTAGTTAAGGGGAATAAAATAATATCATAACAATACCAAATGACCCAAAAATATTTACTAATTCTACTGGGTGTGTCATTTCCGACCATGGGATTCCTTGTGCCAAACTTTGGGACCCCATGGAATCACTTTTGGGGTGATAGTGACACTTTTTAATTTTATGTTTTTATAAGGAAAGTATAACCAAATTAGGTATCACCCATGTAAAACACTTTTATTTTTGTCTGTGTAAATGATCTCTTCGACAATAAATATTAATTGGAAAGATAAAAATATTACATACATCATAGTATTTTTTTTATAATTTTTAGACATTAAATAAATTAATTTATTAATGACACCATGATGATGCACCAATTATCTCATCAATGAACGATTTAAATAAAATGAAATGATAATGTAAAATCTAAGACGTACAATTTTCTAAAACTTATTTGATGAGTATATTTCGAACCCTTAACACCTTATCCTCGAAATATATCAATTTGGTACATTTAAAATCTGAAACTCATTTTAATATAATATAACATTTCTTTACATTCGAAGAGTTCCCCTCCTCCCTCTTATAAAAGGCCCCCAACTATACCTCCTTACACACACCTCTCAAGCCATTTGCTCGGCCAAAATCTGATCATTAATCTCGACACATCAATCTATTATTTCTAGAAGCCTTACCTTAGGCAAAAAGCTCTTCAAGAAACCCATTTGGTTCAAACAAATGGGAGTTACCCGATTTAAAGGTAAAGTCTTCCCTAATGTTCATTTGTTTATTTTGCTTCTCAAACCCCCTAAACTCTTTTTATTCTTGATTTTGTAATGATAAAATTATCTTAAACATAATAGTACATTTTTTTAGAATGATTCGAGCTAAACTTACACACACCTCCGTCTATTTGTTAAAGAACATATTGTTTCTGAGGATGGCGAATTACTACCTCAAGAAACGATGATTGTTCTATCTTCTCCTACAACCTCTCATGGTTTCCATTACGATGGAACTATATTTATTTACTATATATATTACATTTATTTTCTATCTATTCTTCTGTATTTTACATTTAAAACATACCTTTATACTTTGCATGTTGTGCAAATGCGATAATTTAATTTGAGGAAGTGTGGACTACTGGCCCCTCAAGTGATGTGACTCGTTCATTAAATAAATGGAATGTATAAAGAATTAAATTAATGAAAATATTTGAACTATATAACATATATATTATACTATAATTATAATATATATATATATATCATTTAGTTTTAATTCCACAAATGTAATAACGAAATGAAAGTAGCGTTCATGCGTATGTACGACCTACTGTCTCTATGAACGGTGCATTTCATTTTTTATCCCCAAATGTTATCAAAAAGTATAAAATGAAATATAATGGATATATATGATATTTAAATCATTTAAACTATTCTTTATATGGTTTAATTATAACTACATGGACAATTCACTTCAAACAAGTTCATTTTTGACACATGTACCGAACATCGACAAAAACGTCTGATATGAACTCACATAATTAACTAATTATTATAACTTTATAATATGTGAGATGAATTGAATAATAAAAATAAAAATAGGTCCTTATTCAATTATTAATTGACCAATGTTTATTATTTAGGAATATAATGAAACGAACAGGACAAGTCGGACTTGAGGTAAGGGATCTGACCACTCTCTTTCTTTTCATGTACTCACTTTTATGAAATTTCATTTATGATCCATGTTATTATGTTGGAGGATGTAATTTTATATTCACCATACTTTATTTTTTATTTTAAAATGATGATAGAGACCCTCTTACTCTCATCATTTCATTTTAATAATTTTTTAGTCACGTTGTTAGGCTGCCGATTTTTCATAAGGGATTTTTCATCTCACTTTTATTCCCGTGAGATTCATGCTACATTTGACACTATTTACATTGAGTTGTATATGTAATGAAAATTATTGTACTATTTATTTAATATAATTTAATTTATGGTTATTTAAATCTTCTTTGTATGACCCTTCTTCCATGGGGTGTATGTTTCGAATGTTACCCAAATCGGTAAAGGAACCTTTCACCATCATCATTTTAAAATACTTATTTTTGTTAGGTCTTTTAATCTTATTATGATGAGATATGTTCTTATATGTCCTTATTTCTGTAAATTTTATGTCCAATTGATAAAATACCCCTTTTTATCTCTCATCATATCATTTTATGGATTCTAATGTGACGTCGTTAGGCTGTCAAATTTCTGTCAGGGAACTTCTTAACTCACTTTCAATTCGTTGGGTTAAACCTCTACATATTGATTTTATTATTCCAAGATTATTTGTGGAATCTCTATGTTGTAATTTCCACAAACCTTTGTGTGGATATACTATTTATACACATAAACATCTCATTGATAAATTCTTAAGTCATTTATACGAACTTCTTTGGGAAATCATAACTCAATCTCATTTCATTGAGTTAAATATCAATGTCATTGGTATTGTTTTTCCAAGAGTATGTGTGAACGACCTATGATTGTTTTACACTTGATATATACTTATATTTGTTGTATTTAAACTTTTCATACATAATTATTTCATTGATTTATCCTTTCACTAATGACATGATCTTTGAATGAGATTACATCTCAATTTCTCTTCCTTGAGACACTTCTTGCTGATATTCACATTTATTATTTTTAAAGTGTATATACAGACCCTTTGACATTCAAAATCCATATTATGTCTATACTCAATTCATTTAAATGTTTTGAAAATTGTATACTTTCATGTGGCTTATAATTTAAATTTTCAAAATGGAGTATGACTCTTTTATTAAAACATTGTTTTAAATGGTTTGAAATATTTATTATTTTAAATATTTATCATCCATGTACAGGTTTTAAAAAATGGTTTTAAGGATTTATTTATATATACACGAACGTTTTGAAACCCTTTCAAAAGTTTCTATGTGTTATGGGACACTTTGATTCTAAAATGTCTTTTAAATATCTTCTTTTAATATTTTCAAATTATAAAGGGATATTTATCTCATAGAGTTTTAATGATTTTATTAGATGATTTTATTTATGTTAATATCATGATGTGATCTATTATGACTGAAATGTGGAAATTTTATGTTTCTTTTATGCATGTTTAAAGTGCTATGATTATGCTATGGTTCTCGGGAAATGTTTATGAAATCGGGTGGTTCCATGATAAACTAAGGGTGGGCGAACCTGAGATAGATCTCAAATGCATTGGGTAACATGACGGGGTTAAACACTAAGGTTTTTCCGAAGTGATTTTGGGAATATATTATGATGGGTATTTCAAACGTAACCTTGAGGGTTACTCCCTACGTAAGAATGTTATGAATGTCTCAAGTTACCTTTATGTCTTATGATTTATTTGAGTTATTCATAAAACTTATGATTTCATGAGGTAAGTTAAAGTGATTATGTTTTATGAGTAAAGTATTAATTCATTGATTCTTATGTATGCATGGTGTAATGTTTTCATTCCGGATTGTTATAACACTTACTGATATTTATATGCTCATCCCATGTTTTCGAAATGTTTTTCACATGAAAACAATTGTAATATGGTCAAGGATGTGATCAAGGAAATGTAATTATATCTAAAACATGGTTTTAGATGTGAATGTTTTGTTCATGATCTTATATTTTGTGGAAAAACATGGAATCTTAGTAGATGTGTCTACTTTGTAATCTTTTAGATGTAATAGTTATGTCCTAATTCAATAAAAATATAAACCTGAAATGATCCTCAATGTGAATTATTCAATTTACTTCATTATTATGTAATGTTTTAAGGCTGGGTCCTTATAGTTGGTATAAAAGGTCGGTTTAGATAACTTTAGAGGTTAGAGTGTTGTTTAAACATAAGTGAGAGGTTGTGTATAACCGCCATGGTTATTATATTAGATAGAGTCATTGTTATTTATGAGAGTTAGAATGAGTTTGAGATAACTTCAATAATTATATCTTATTGTGTATCTTCCTCATTAGTACATGATGATTTCGTTGATATACTCACACTAACATTTCTGGTTTTATTAACTGGATCGATCTAGTAGGCACCAATGTGACAATGGGTTTGAAGAAAATGTGGTGGTTCTCTAATTAAGATATTGGATGAAATGGGGGATTCAATGAGAAATCTCATGGTTATTCTAAACCAACTATCAGGAGTCATGATGAACCACCTGAACCTTCATGAGTTCTCTAATGCATTGTGTACGAGAGAACAAACTCGATTTGGAAGTTCATGTAATAATTATAAAGGTAACCATTAGGGTTTATTTGATCCTTACATTTGTGGTAATTATGGGTTACAAGATGATAAGATGGAATATGAAAAGCATGGGATAAACTTGAGGTTAAATTATGTTACGATTATTTATGAACAATTTATCACATTTTGGGAATGTTATATGAATTATGTAGTTTTGGAAAAAGGAAAACATGTAGACTGGGTGACAACCTGTCGCGTCGGACGAAGCTATGGGAATCGAAACCACAACCAAAGTGCGACTGGTATTTATCGCCTACCACTGGACTATGTGAAGTCCCTAGTTAGTTTGACTAATTATTTTTAGTTAGATGATCTTATTAGTCTATAATAATTTTATTTTGGGATATCTATGGAAATTATTATCCTATCATGGAGGATATGTGATTAGGTTAATTACTTTTTAGTATGAGACTTTAAGAGTAACTGATGTTATTTGGAGATAACTGTTAAGGTTTATCTTGGAATACTATGTGATTAAATCCTTCAGAGATTTGGGTTTCAATCTTAGTTTTGATTACATTTACGAATTTTATGGATAGATTTTTATTGAATGGTCTTTGTTGAACTTTCTGTATTGTCTGACAAATTTTGGGGATTAAGAATAGAGTTTTTTTAATTTAAGGATTATCCTTGTAGGGTATTGTATGATCTTGTACTAACATTTTTGGTTTTTGTTTTGGTTAAGGTCTAAAGACATGGCAAATATATATTTCTCTTTTTTGGATATGGTGATTTTCAAGATGTTGATTATAGTACTCTTAATGTGAACAAGTCTTCTTAATTCTCGTCCTTTGGAGAAAATATGAGTTTGTGTAACAAATCCTATAAAAGATGAAAGTCAACATGAAAAGTAAGTATGTTTCCTTATGATTTAGTTAAGATCAAAAATAAATTCCTCAATAAAAAGTAATTTAAAACAAAAATGATGTCTTTTAATTTTTCCGACTGGGGAATCAAATATCCTTTAACCCATCACAAGTTTGTGATTTTCTGATGGTTAAACTTCTCTTAAACATGTTTTCTATCACTCTCCCTCAGAACATGACCATTTTTTCTTCCATATCCATGTATTCGTACATGGAAACCTATTATGGGTTAACATGGGCAACCTTTTTACTTCCCATTCGTTCTTTAAAAGTGAGAGATTATTTAACTCATTTACCATTTTGGGTGTTTCAATAATGTTTCCAAGCCCAATTTTAAAATTTTGAGGACGTAATTCCCAAAAGGGGGGAAGGATGTAACACCCCAGGTAAATAAATAATATGACATTTTCATATTTATCAAAAATGGTGACTAAAATTTAAATATTACTTTAAACGGAATGCAATGCTCGAAGGCGTACCCAATACGCAACAACGAGTATCATTGAAATCTTACGTTGCACACTAATAATATAATAAAATTTTTTAAATAGTTAATTCCTTGCCGTTGTAATGGCGGGAATGAACAGAACTAAATAAAAAATGATTAAATATGTTTGTTAAATATTGTTACATTTATCCAATAAATGTTAGAGGCTTCAAATTCAAATGAATCCAATTTTAAGAATAAATAGTCTAATATTTTTAAAAGATTGTTTTACCGCCTTTTGATGGTGAAACTTTTTTAAATCCATATTTTGACAATTTTATATGCTCTATATGTAAAAATGAACTTATTATTTAGAATTGGGATACTGAAATTTACATTGGATAAATTTTGGGTATATTTCTGAAAAATGTTCATTTTTTAATGAATAGTGAAAAATACTGCATTATACTTCAAAACTGTGTTTCCATCTAATTTAATTATATGGATATATTATCTTTATAAATAGTTTTAAATTTTAATTTGAATATATTTTTACCATTTAATTCCATGTTTGTCATTAGAATTAATTTCACTTTGAAAATGGACATAAACAAGTGTCAATCTTTTGATAGATATTGTTTCTTAAAAACACGCTATTTGTTTTGACAATGGGAATTAACTATATGATTTATTAATGAAAAATCAATTTTTCGAATTTTGTAAAATGGAAAAAATTTCGGAATTTGTAATATCAAATATAGCTTAGGGATAATTTTTGGTAATTTTCTGATAATGTCTTTTTTTAATGAATAATGGAAAATACAGCCTTTTAATTCAAAACTACCTTTTCATCCAATTTATTTATATATTTAGATTGTCCTTTTAATTTTTTAAAAGTATAATTGAATTATTTTTTATCACTTAATACAATGTTGTTAATTGGGTGTAATTTCACTTTTCAATTGGATGTTAAAAACAAGTCAATCTTTTGATACAATTTACTTCTTAAAAACCCGTCTTTTGTTTTGACAACGATATTTACTTTTAAATTAATTACTACAATTTCTGTGTTTTAAATTTGAAAAAATGGATTCCATATTTAGAATCATAAGGTCCATATTATGTAATTAATTCTCTTTTGTTTCTGGACATTATGAATAGTAACGACGTTAATTATCTTTAATTATCATGATTAATTAGTAATGGGGTAGTTAAGGGTAATAAAATAATATCATAATAATAACTAATGACCCCAACATGTTTCCTAATGATAACTTTGTGTCATGGACGACCATGGTATGCCTTGTACCAAACTTTCGGACCCCATGGAATCACTTTTTGGGTGATAGTGACACTTTTTAATTTTATGTTTTTAAAAAGAAAGTATAACCAAACTATGTATCACCCAAGAAAAACAATTTTATTTTTGTCTGTGTAAATGATATATTGGACTATAAAAACTAATTCGAAAGATAATGAGATTTCCTACATCATATAATTTTTTTATAATTTTTAGACATTAAATAAATTTATTTATTTATGACACCATGATGATGCAGCGATTATCTCATTAATGAACGATTTAAATAAAATGAACATATAATGTAGCATCGGAGACTTAAAATATTCTAAAACAAATTGGATGAGTATATTTAGAACCCTTAACACTTTAAACAAGAAATTTATCAATGTGGGACCTTTAAAATCACAAAATAATTTTAATATAAAGTAACTTTTCTTAACATTCCAAGAGTGTCCCTCCCCCCTCTTATAAAAGGCCCCCACCTCTACCTCCTTACCCACCCCTCTCAAGCCATTGGATCGGCCAAACTCTAATTATTTTATCTCTATTAATCCCTCTTGTCTTCCTACATGCCTTAACATTGGCAGAAAGCACTTCATGAAACCCTTTTGTTTCAAACCAAGGGGAGTTACCCGATTTAAAGGTAAAGTCTTCCCTAATGTTCTTTTGTATTATTTCCCTTCTACAACTCCCTAAACGCTTTTTATTTATTGATTCTATAACAACACCAGTATCCTCAACATACTAGTATGTTTTTATGATAAGGATTATATCTACACATACACACACCTACATCTAAGGGTTAATGAACATACTGTTTCCGTGGATGACGAATTATTGCCTCACGAAATGATGATTGTTCTATCATCTCCTACCACCTCTAATGGTGGACATTATGATGGAAATATAATTATTTATGATATATATTATATTTATTTCCTCTCTACGCTTCTGTATTTTAAATTTAAAACATACCTTTATGCTTCTCATGTTATGCAAATGGGATAATTTCATTTGGGGAAGTGTGGACTACTTCCCCCTCAAGTGATGTGAATCGTTCATTCAATACATGGAATGTATAAAGAATAAAATTAATTAACATATGTTACATATATAACATATGTAGTATACTGGAATTATAATATATATATGTCATTTAGTTTTAATTCCAATAATGTGACAATGAAATGAATGTAGCGTTCATGTGTGTGTACGGCCTACCGTCTCCAAGAACGGTGCATTTCATTTTTTATCTCTAAATGTTTTTTAATATTATAAGATGAATATATAATTGATATATATGATATTTAAATAATTTATACTATTATAGAGATGGTTTAATTATAACTACATGGACATTTATTTTCAAACAAGTTCATTTTTGACTCATGTACCGAACATCGACAAAAACGTCTGATATGAACTCACATAATTAATTAATTATTATAACGTTATAATATTATATATTATTTAAATAATAAAATTCAAAGGAGGTCCTTAATCAATTTTTAATTGAACAAATTTTATTATTCAATAATATAAAGAAACGAACAAGACAAGTCATACTTGAGGTAAGGGATCCGACATCTCTCTTTCTTTTCAAGTACTATCTTTTATGTCATTTCTTTTATGCTCCATATTCATATGTTGTAGGATGTTATTTTATATTCAACATACGGTAATTTTTATTTTAATATTATGAGATAACCCCTATTACTCTAATCAATTCATTTTATGAATTTTTAAGTGGCGTTGTTAGGCTGCTGATTTTTCGTAAGGGATTTTCATCTCACTTTTATTCATGTGAGATTCATGCTACATTGGACACTATTTACATTGAGTGGTATATTTATTTACCATTATTCTACTATTTATGTAATATAATTTAATTTATGGTTATTTATATCTTCATTTTATGACCCTTCTTCCATGGGGTGTACGTTTCGAAAGTTACCCAAATCGATAACGGAACCTTTCACCCTCCTTATATTAAAAGACTTCTTTTTGAAGGGTAATTTAATCTTATTATGATGGGATATGTTCTTATATATCCTTATTTCTGTAAATTTTATGTCAAAGTGATGAGATACCCCTTTTTATCTCTCATAATCTCATTTTATAGATTCTAAAGTGACACCATTAGGCTTTCGAATATCTGTAAGGGAACTTCTTAACCCACTTTCAATTCTTTGGGTTGAACTTTTATTTCTTCATTTTTTTATGAAAAGATTATGTGTGGAATCTCTATGTTGAAATTTCCACAACCCTTTGTATGGATATACTATTTCTACACATAATCATCTCATTGATAAATTCTTACGTCATTTATACGAACTTTTATGTGAAATCATAACACAATCTCAAATCATAGAGTTAAATATATATGTCATTGGTTTTGTTTTTCCAAGAGTATGTGTAAATGACCTTTGATTGTTTTATACTTGATATAAAATAATATTGGTTGTATTTATACTTTTCACAGATAATTATTTCATTGATTTATCCTTTCACTAATGACATGATCTTTGAATTGGATTACGTATCAATTTCTCTTCCTTGAGACACTTCTTGATGATATGCACTTTTATTATTTTTAAAGTGTATATAAAGCCTCTTTGTCATTCCATATCCATATTATGTCTATACTCAAGTCATTTAAATGTTTTTAAAATGGTCTAATTTCATGTGACTTCTAATTTAAATGTTCAAAATAGAAGAGGACTCTTTTATTAAAACATTGTTCTAAATGGTTTGAATGATTTATTCTTTTAAACATTTATCATCCTTGTCCATGTTTTTAAAAATGGTTTTAAAGATTTATTTATATAGAAATTAATGTTTTAAAACCCTATAAAAAGTTTCAAAGTGGTATGGGACACTTTGATTCTAAAATTCATTTTAAATGTCTTCTTTTAATATTTTCAATGTATAAAGGGATATTTATCTCATAGAGTTATAATGATTTTATTATATGTTTTTATTTATGTTAATATCATGATGTGATATATTATGATTGAAATGTGGAAATTTATGTTCATTTTATGAATTTTTTAAGTGTTATGATTATGTTATTGTTCTTGGGAAATGTTTATGAAATCAGGTGGTTCCGTGATAATCAAAGGGCAGGTGAGCCTGAGACAACTCTCCAATGCATTGGGTAACGTGAAGGGGTTAAATGCTAAGGTTTCACTGAATAAACTTAGGGAATATACTATGATGGGTATTCCAAATGTAACCATGAGGTGTACTCTCTACATAAGAATGTTATGAATGCCTCAAGTTATCTTTATGTCTTATGATTTCAATGACTTATTCATAAAACTTATGATTTCATGAGGTAGTTAAAGTGATTATGTTTTATGAGTAAAGTATTATTTCATTGATTCTTATTTATGCAAGGTCTAATTTTTTCTTTCCATATTTTTATTACCCTTACTGAGATTTTTATGCACATCCCATGTTTTTGAAATGTTTTTCACAGGACAAAAAGTGGAATAGGGTCAAAGATGGGATCAAGGAAACGTCATGCTATCTAAAACATGGATCTAGACATGACTATTTTGTTCATGAGTTTATATTTTGTGGATAAAAATTATAGCTTAGTACATGTGTCTACTTTTTAATCTTGGATATGTAATAGTTATGTCACAATTCTCTAAAACTCAAATCCAGAAAATATTCTCAATGTGAATTATTACATTTAATTCATTATTATGTAATTTTTTAAGGCTGGTTCCTTATAGTTGGTATCAAAGGTCAGTTTAGATAACTTTATAGGTTAGAGTGTTGTTTAAGCATATGTGACAAGTTGTGTATAACCATAGTGGTTATTATATTAGATAGAGTCATTGTTATTTATGAAATTTGGAATGAGTTTGAGATAACTTGGATAATTATATATTAGTGTTTATCTTCCTCATTAGTGAATGATTAATTTTTTGATATACTCACACTGACATTTTTGGTTTTATTAAATGGATCGATCTAGCATGCACCAAAGTGACAATGGGTTTGAAGAAACTGTGGTGGTTCTCTGATTAAAAGACTGGATGAAATAGGGGATTCAATGGGAAATCTCGTGGTTATTCTAAACAAACTATCAGGAGTCATGATCAACCAATTGAACCTTCATGAGTTCCATAATGCATCATATACGAGAGAACCAGCTCGATGTGGATGTTCAGGTATAAATTATAAAGGTAATGATTAGGGTTTATATGATCCTTACTTTTGAGGTAATTCAGGGTTACAACATGATATGATGGAATATGAAAGGAATGAGATAGACTTGAGGATAAATTATGTCATGGTCATTTTTGATGATTTTATCTCTTTTTGGGAATGTTATAAGAATTATGTAGTTTTGGAAAAAGGGCAACACATAGATCATGTGACAACCTGTCGCGTCGGATGAAGCTGCGGGAATCGAACCAATAACTAAAGTGTGACAGGTATTCATCACCTACCACTGGACTATGTGATGTCCCTAGTTAGTTTGACTAATTCTTTTTAGTTGGATGATCTTATTAATATAGAATAAGTTAATTTTACGTTATCTATGAAAATTATTAACATATCATTGAGGATAAGTGATTAGGTAAGTTACTTTTAAGTATGAGACTTTAAGAGTAACTGATGTTATTTGGAGATAAATGTTAAGGTTTGTCTTGGAAGACTATGTGATTAAATCCTCTAGAGATTTGGGATTCAATATTAATTTTGAATACATTGAATAATTTTATGGATAGATGTTTATTGAATGGTCTTTGATGAACTTTGGGTATTGTATAACAAATTATGGATATTAAGAGTAGATTTTTTTATAAAGGATTATCCTTTTTGGGTATTATCTGATCTTGTACTAACATTTTTTGTTTTCGTTTTGGTTAAGTTCTAAAGTCATGGGAAATATATAGTTATATTTTTTATGATTAAGTGATTCTCAAGAATTTGATTATAGTACTCTTAATGTGAAAAAGTCTTTCTAAATACTCGTCTTTTGGGGAAAATATGAGTTTTTGTAATAAATCCAGTAAAATTTGAAAGTCAAAATGACAATTCAGTATGATTCCTTATGATTTAGATACGCTCATCAATAAATTCCTCAATGAAAATTAAATTAAAACAAAAATGTTGTCTGTTAATTTTTCCGACTAGGGAATCAAATACCGTTTAACCCTTCACAAGTTTGTGACTTTCTTGTGGTTAAATTTCTTCTAAAAATGTTTTCTATCACTCTCCATCAGAACATGACCATTGTTTCTTCCATATCCATTCTTTCCTACATGGAAACCATGTATGGGTTACCTCAGGCAACCTTTTTACTTCCCTTTATTTCTTTTAAAGTGACATTTTAATTGACTCCTTTTCTGATGTGAGTGTTTCAATAATGTTTCCATGCCCAATTTTGAAATTGCGAGGACGCAATTCCCAAAAGGGGGGAAGGATGTAACACCCCAGGTAAATAAATAATATGAAATTTTCATATTTATCAATATTTGTGACAGAAATTTTAATATTAATTTAAAGGGAATGCTATGCTCGATGTCGTACCCAATATGCAACAACTGATTTCTTTGAAATCCTACGTTGCACACTAATAATATAATAATATTATTTTAAATAGTTAATTCCTAGACTTTTTAATGGCAGGAATGAACAGAACTAACTAAATAATGATTACATATGTTTGTTAAATATTTTCACATTTATCCAATAAATGTTATAGGCTTTAAATGCAAATGATTCCAATTTTAAGAATAAAAACTCTAATATATTTAAAAGATTATTTTACTGCCTTTTGAGGGCTAATATTTTTTCAATCCAACTTTTGACAATTTTATAATCACTATTTTTTAGAATATACTTATTCTTAAGAATTGGGATATTGAAATTTAAATTGGATAAATTTTTTCTATATTTCTGAAAAATGTTCATTTTTTAATAAATAGTGAAAAATACTGCATTTTACTTCAAAACTGCATTTTCATAAAATTTATTATATGGATATGTTATCTTTTTTATTTGTTTTAAACTTTAATTAGATTTTATGTTTACCATTTAATTAAATGGTGGTCATTAGAATTAATTTCAATTTGAAAATGAACATAAACAAGTGTCAATCTTTTGATTGATATTGTTTCTTAAAAACGCTCTATTTGTTTTGACAATGGGAATTAAATATATTATTTCATAATGAAGTTTATATGTTTTGAATTTGGATAAATGGACATCATTTCAGAATTTGGAATATCAAATATAGCTTAGTGTTATTTTTTGGTATATTTCTGATAATGTCTTTTTTAATGAATAGAGGAAAATACAGCTTTTTAATTCAAAACTTCCCTTTCATCCAATTTATTTATATATATAGAGTTTCCCTTTATTTTTTATAGTATAATTTAATTATGTTTTTATAAATTAATACAATTTTGTTCATTGGATGTAATTTAAGTTTTCAATTGGATGTAAAAAACAAGTCAATCATTTGATAAAGTTTACTACTTAAAAACCCGTCTTTTGTTTTGACAGCGAGATTTACTTTTAAATTAATTACTAAAATTTCATTGGTTTGAATTTGATAAAATAGATTCCATATTTGGAATCATAAGGTCCAAATTATGTAATTAAGACTTTTTTGTTTTTGGACATTATGAATAGTAACGACGGTAATTATCTTTAATTATCGTTATTAACTAGTAATGTGGTAGTTAAAGGTAATTAAATAATATCATAATAATAATAAATGACTGCAACATGTGTCTTAATTATACATGTTGTGTCATTTCCTACCATGGTATGCCTTGTTCCAAACTTTTGGACCCCATGGAATCACATTAGGGGTGATACTGACACTTTTTAATTTTATGTTTTTAGAAAGAAAGTATAACCAATGTATGTATCACCAAAGTAAAACAATTTTATTTTTTTCTATTTAAATGATCACTTGGACTATAAATATTAATTGGAAATATAAAAATATTTCCTACATCATAGTATTTTATTATAATTTTTAGACATTAAATAAATTAATTTATTTATGACACCATGATGATGCAGCGATTATCTCATTAATAAACTATTTATATAAAATGAAATGATAATTTCAAATCTGAGACTAAAACATATCTAAAACTTATTTTATGAGTATATTTCGAACCATTAACACCTTATCCTCGAAATATAGAAATGTGGGACCTTTAAAATCTGATACTCATTTTAATATAAAGTAACATTTCTTTACTTTCGAAGAGTGCCCCCATCCCTCTTACAAAAGGCCCCCACCTATACCTCCATACCCCCACCTCTCAGGCCATTTTCCTGGACAAAATCTGATCATTTTATCTCTCCACGTCCCTCTCTTCTTCCTAGAAGCCTTACCTCAGGCAGAAATCTCTTCAAGAAACCCTTTTGGTTCAAACCAAGATGAGTTACCAGATTTAAACTTAATGTCTTCCCTAATGTTCTTTTGTTTTATTTTGATTTTCCAACACCCTAAAATATTTTAATTCCAGGATTTTTTTTACAAAAACAGTATCTTAAACATATTAGTATGTTTTTATGAGATGTATTCAAGATACACTTACACACACCACTATCTAATGGTTAAAGAACATACTGTTTCTGTGGATGGAAAATTACTGCCTCACGAAAAGATGATTGCTCTATCTTCTCCTACCATCTCTCACGGTGGCCATTATTATGGAAATATATTTATTTATGATATATATTATATTTATTTCCTATCTATTCTTCTTTATTTTACATTTAAAAAATACCTATATGATTTTCATGTTGTGCAAATGTGATAATTTCATTTGAGGAAGTGTGGACTACCGCCCCCTCAAGTGATGTGACTCGTTCATGCAATACATGGAATGTATAAAGAATAAAATTAATGAAAATATGTGACCTACATAAAATATATATTATACTATAATTATAATATATAAATATGTCATTTATTTTTAATTCCAATAATGTGACAATGAA
The DNA here is from genome assembly GCA_963277665.1 of Viscum album. Taxonomy (NCBI): domain Eukaryota; kingdom Viridiplantae; phylum Streptophyta; class Magnoliopsida; order Santalales; family Viscaceae; genus Viscum; species Viscum album. The sequence goes on along the minus strand of OY728119.1, from coordinate 1,000,985,984 downwards.
ATGAAAGTAGCGTTCATGTGTACGTACGGCCTACCGTCTACATGAATGGTGCATTTCATTTTTTTCTCCAAATGTTATGGAATAGTATAAAATGAATATATACTGGATATATATTATATTTAAATAATTAATACTATTCTATAGATGGTGTAATTAGAACTACATGGACAATACTTTTCAAACATGTTCATTTTTGACTCATGTACAGAACATCGACAAAAACGTCTCATATGTACTCACATAATTAACTAATTTTTATAACTTTATAATATGTGATATAAATTGAATAATAAACATAACATGTGTTACTTAATAAATTATTAATTGACCAAAGTTTATTATTCAGGAATATAAAGAAACGAACAAGACAAGTCGAACTTGAGGTAAGGGATCCGACATCACTCTTTCTTTTCAAGTACTCTCTTTTATGTCATTTCATTTATGATCCATGTTATTATGTTGGAGGATGTTCTTTTATATTCACCATTATGTAGTTTTTATTTTAATATGATGAGAGACCACCTCTTACTCTCATTAATTCATTTTATGAATTTTTAAGTGGCATTGTTAGGCTGCTGATTTTTCGTAAGGGATTATCCATCTCACTTTTATTCCTGTGAGATTCATGCTAAATTTGAAATTGTTTACATTTAGTGGTATATGTACATCAAATTATTCTACTATTTATATAATATAATTTATTTTATGGGTATTTACATCTTTATTTTATGACCCTTATTCTATGGGGTGTACGTTTCGAAAGTAATCCAAATCGGTAAGGGAACCTTTCACCCTCCTCATTTTAAAAGACTTATTTCATTAGGAATTTTAATCTTATTATGAAGAGATATGTTCTTATATATCCTTATTGATGTAAATGTTATGTCCAAGTGATGAGATACAACTTTTTATCTCGAATCATCTCATCTTATGGATTCTAAAGTGACACCATTAGGCTGTCGAATTTCTGTAAGGGAACTTATTAAGCCACTTTCAATTCATTTGGTTAAACCTATAATTCTTTATTTTATTATAACAAGATTATGTGTGGAATCTCTATGTTGTAATTTCCACAAAAATTTGTTTGTATATACTATTTCTACACATAATAATCTAATTGATAAATTCTTACATCATTTATATGAACTTGTATGGGAATTCATAACTCAATCTCATTTCATTGAGTTAAATATCTATGTCATTGGTTTTGTTTTTCCAAGAGTATGTTTGAATTACCAATGACTGTTTTACACTTTATATACACTTATATTTTTGGTATTTATACTTGTCACACATAATTATTTCATTGATTTATCCTTGCACTAATGACATGATATTTGAATGGGATTACGTCTCAATTTCACTTCCTTGTGACACGTCTTGATGTTTTGAACTTTTATTCTTTTTAAAGTGTATATACAGCTCCGTTGACATTCCATATCCATATTATGTCTATAATCCATTTATTTAAATGTTTTGAAAATGGTCTATTTTAATGCGTCTTATAATTTAAATGTTCAAAATTGAAAAGGACTATTTTATTAAAAAATTGATTTAAATGGTTCGAAAGATATATTCTTTTAAAAATTTATCATCCATGTCAATGTTTTAAAAAAATGGGTTTATGTATTTATTTATATAGACATGAATGTTTTAAAAACATTTCAAAAGTTTCAAATTGGTATGGGAAACTTTAATTCTAAAATGTATTTTAAATGTCTTCTTTTAATATTTTCAAAGTATAAAGGAATATTTAACTCTTTTAGTTTTAATGATTGTAATAGATGTTTTTATTTATGTTAATATCATGATGTGGTCTAGTATGGTTGAAATGTGGAAATTTTATTTTTCTTTTATGCATGTTTTAAGTTTTACGATTATGTTATTGTTCATGGAAAATGTTTATGAAATCTGGTGGTTCCGTGAAAAACTAAGGGCGGGTGACCCCGAGATAGATCTGCAATGCATTGGGTAATGCAAAGGGGTTAAACACTAAGGTTTCTACGAAGCGATTTAGGGAATATATTGTGATGGTTATTCCAAAAGTAACCATGAGTGTTACTCCCTATGTAAAAATGTTATTAATGCCTCAAGTTACCTTTATGTCTTATGATTTCTATGAATTATTCATAAAACTTATGATTTTATGAGGTAGGTTAAAGTGATTATGTTTTATGAGTAAAGTATGCTTTCATTGATTCTTATTTATGCATGGTCTAATGTTTTCTTTTTGTATTGTTATGACCCTTACTGAGATTTTTATGTTCATCCCAAGTTTTTGATATGTTTTTCACAGGACATAAAGTGGAATAGGGTAAATGATGGGATCAAGGAAATGTCATGTTGTCTAAAACATGGATCTAGACATGACTCTTTTGTTCTGGAGTTTATATTTTGTGGAATAAAATGGAAGCTTAGTAGATGTGTCTACTTTGTAATCTTTGAGATGTAATAGTTATGTCCTAATTCTCTAAAACTCTAAACCTGAAAATATCCTCAATGTGAAGTCTTCCATTTAATTCATTATTATGTAATGTTTTAAGGGTGGGTCCTTATAAGAAGCCTTTTCCCATCCCGTTGAAGTAGTTCCCAATATGCATCATACCACTTTTATTTCTTGTGGGTGGTTGAGTTTTCCATCTACCTTTCACATTATAATACATTGCTATAAACTCAATCTTCATTTAATTATCACCATAGACATGTGACCGTTATTCATACTCTATCTCCACTTTGATATCACAATGATCAAATTCTTCAAATATACAATGTCTTAAATTTATAGAGCCTTAAAATGGTTTGGTTTTAAAAAAAACTAATAAATATATCATTTTTTATATCATTTTTTACTAAAAAAACATAGAGTGTACAATGAAAGACCTGTGAAATTTTCTCAGTATGCCATAAAAAATTTATACTTTATTTTGATTCCACTCTATTAATTCTCTCACCATTTCAGTACAAAGACTACGTAGGAGATACTTTTTTTGATAAATTACCTTAATTTCATTCCACTTTATATCTTTAATTTTTTCTCTAGGCTTGGTGTTCTTAATCAACACCCACCATTTTTCATCCAATCAATTTATATTTAAATTTCAAGAGTCTCCTTCTTCCTTTATGAATAGTTATGTAGAAAAAATATCGTCCCCATTGAGTTAAACCATTGTTGCATGACCTGTGGATAAAATGAACCAGTAATCATCAATTGTAAATCACAAATAAAACACTCGATAGGAAGTTTCTCCATCATAGGTGTAGGTGAACATTTAACATTATTCTTGTTATTGTTCATATCCTAGGATTTTTGGAAAGAATCACTAGTAAAAATTGAACTCCACCAGGAAAAAATATCGGGACGTCATTCGATAAATCAGCGAATTGTACCTTGAAAAGGTTGTCCTTATTTCTCCTAGTTCCAACAATTTTCAATAAATGACAAGGTTATGAGAAAAAATATGTTATTAATTTATTAAAGAATAAATTATAGCATTGTTTAATTAAATATCATGGTATATATTATTAGATCCCTATGATTAGTAGATTCTAAAATTAGTATTTCTTTTTTTTACTTGTAATTTTCTCAAATAATTATTTCACTATAATTTTCTATTCTTAATTCCCAAATTATTTAAATTTTTCTATAACAGAAACAATAAGAACATAGTTTTTTTACAATAATAATACATCATTTTAATGATAAACAACATAAAATAATTACATGACTATTATCTAAAGGTGTAGTGTCTTGTGAAAATGAGGTTCATACATAACCTATAAAAAATAACACATAAGAATTTATTTAATTCATTCTTATCTAGATTCAAATTAGACCTTTAATTATCTTTAGTACATCTGGTCAGCTGAAGATATAAATCCAGAAGGCTGTGATTTAAAATCCCAGTAAGAGAATATATAATAAAATGATAAATATAACATCAAGTGAGCATAATCATTATCATCATAAAATAGTCATGTGGGCATAATCATGAGATGAAGCATTAAGGAACGTTTTGGAATGTGAAAATGCATGAAAATGAAAATTCATTTCCTAGTGGTTAACATCCACACATAGTTTTAAACAATTATGGAATAATTTTCATGAATATTTCCATTTCATCATGAGATAAATAACATTATCATAAGAATATAAGTGATATATAATTTAAGTCATGATCATCAAATCAAAAAAAATTATATTGTGTTATATATTTCTTGGTATATCCATCAGATCATTGCAATATAATTTTCATGCATGACAATTAGAACATTTAGCAATAATGGTAATAAAATTACCAATTGAAATAAATGGGTTTCATTTCATAAATAATAAATTCATGAACATTGGGTTCTCAAATGAAATAGTGAATAACATACTTTATATTATAATCTTCAACCTAGAGTGATGAAGATCCAACATTGAGAAGTAAAAAATATATTTATTTAAGTAATGATATTTTTTTAAACGTTATGTTTTTCATAAACTAATGTATAAAACAGATATATCATGAAGAAGATCTTATAATGATTAATAAATTGAATTTGAAAAATATACTTACTGTAAATGGGTTGAAATATCGAAAACCCAAAGAAAGAGAGTTGGGTTCTATAATTCTCTTTACATTGTTTCTGAATGTATCCTTCACAATAATTTCAAGTATAATCAGATTATATCAATTAATAAAAAATAACAAAACATTTATCGATGAATTTTATTCAGTATTGTTATATTATGTTTATTATTGGGCCTTTCTTTGAGTTATAGAATTTAATATAATCATTTGGTAGAATTCGTTTTCTTGATTTTCATGACCAGTTTACATGTCTACATGAATTGAGGTAAGATAAAAATGTGGATAAATATATTTAATTGTTATTATATTTTCTTAAATATATTACATAAATTTAAATTATATTATAAATAATTTTTTATATGGCATGAGGATGATTCATTTGATGACAGTTAATGATGACTATTTTATGTTAGTTATGGATGTTTTTTAATATCAAAGAAATCATTTTCTTTTATCATTTAGTATTTCATATATATTTTAGATAAATAACATATTGAGGGCATAAAATAAATATTAAAATATGATTCTACCATTATAATGGTTATATAGAAATCTGAAGAGATAATTAAGGAAAATGATAGAGCATCACCAATGATGCTGGTAAATTGGCACATCACAACAGATGATTTCAATATTAGATTAAAAGAGAGTGTGAAAGGGGTTTAATGATGGATATTCCATTTACATTATAGAATTATAGTATATATATAAATTTATTTGTGGGTAGGTTAGTATAAGGAAAGAATATAGAGTAAAATTAAAATTAATTAAATGAAAAAGTAAGAGGTTTTTACCTATGGAATTTATCAACCTTCTGAATCTCCTCAAGGAAAAGGATTTAGTATATTAATGGGAAGAATAGGTATTGGAAGTGGGAGAGTATATGGGGAAATTATTTGGTAGAATTTGGAAAATGATTAAATCTTGAGAATGGTGAGGAGAATAAAAGGATCACAGTGGTACTTATATTTTTGGAGAGGGGTGTTTTCCCAATATTTTAGTCATTCGTTTATAATTTGTGCTCATGGGTATGATTAGTTTTACAATTATCTAAAAAAATATTAAAATAATGATATTAAGATAGAATTTTTTTATTACATCAGTGATAACTCAATGAATAGTGTATTTATCATTTAATGTAAAAATACATTAAATTAAAATATTTCACTATTTATAAAAATTCATTCTTTTAAAAAAATCCCAAAAACATTCCTCAATAAATTTTCAAAATGTATAATTCAATAATGAACTCCATGTTATGAACATAGTTTTATATATATTAGTAATTTAATATTTAATTCAATCATCATTTATTTGGAAATTACATATTTTAAATTTTTAAATTTATTTTACCACACTTGAAAACATTATATAAGGTCTCTAAAATTTATCTCAAAATCATGGGAAATACAAATATTAATTTATAAATACATTATATGAAAATAAATTAGCATTTAAATTATTTACACAACCATAACATTTTAATGAAATATTTACTCCTTATAAAAGCACATGAACTTAATAAATAAAAAAAATTACTTATATATACTATGATATAATTATACCATATATTCATTTATAATATTCCTAAATATAATTTATACTTTAATGGGTAAGTATAATATTCATTTTTCTAGTTTACTAGTCACATGGGTCATATTACTATTCATATTTTCATGTTATAATTTAATCAATATAAGTTTTTCAAGAGCTATAAATTCTTTTATTTCATTAATTTTTCATTTATAAATATGATATTGTGATTTAATAGAGATTTTATGAAATTTATTATATATTAAATTATTATTATATGGGGGAAATTTCATAGATAAAAATTTGTGTCATTAACCCATGTTCCAATGGTCATTAAATTGGAAAGAGAGTGGTTCTTATCTTTCTATATGGTGGTGTTAGACAATGATAGCCTTAAATACAGACCCCTCTTAATATTTTTATGCATTTTTATTTGGTATCTCCAAAAATATATATTAAAAAAGTCTGACTAAAAACATACTCCACTAATATTATTATAAAAAGTGTAGGTGTTTTTTATCACCTTGAATAATGTGTGTTATAGAAATATCCCTCTTTATGAGATCATAGACACATAGAATATATATATATATATTTACATGAAAAAAGAAGGAAGAAAATAAATAATAATCATTATTTAAATTTATTTTCTAAAATAAATTTCAATATTTTGTAATGAATTTTTTTTATAAAAATTAATATATTTTGAATAATGATAATTCCAATTCAAATATAAAAAATAGTTTTAAAGGTGATGTGAATTTTCTAAATCATATCTCCCATGAGTGATAAAAAATCTGTGAGATAAAGTCATACTACAAATCCATGGGTGTAGATTAATTTAATACCCAACTATCCATTTTGAGATATTTAACTCTTAGTACATCAGTTCTAAAACAAAATATATTGGTTTGTACCTACAAAGAGAATTATTTTCATAATAATTTCCGATATACATTATTATACCAAAAATGAGTGAGGAACCCCTGCAATGCACTCAATCGACATGAACCGTCAGCTTCTGGGGCTGATGGCATCGGTTGCCCAACGGTTAGTGGGGCTACTGGTACACCAACTGATGGTACAAATACAGAAGGGGTGGCCTGCACCGAAGCCTCATCACTCGGTGTGCTATCATCACATACTCTACCAGGATCCCTGGTTGGATGTCTGCGTAGAGGCATCCTAAAAGAAATAGGTCTGACACGATCAATAAGGTATACCTGGTGAGCTGACTCAAATAGACCGCAATGAATATTTTTTCAAAACACACATGAAAACAATGTTTCCATGTACTGAGTCATAAATCAGAAGTCGTGGTCATGGTTTATGGATAAGTCAACCACTTCAACAATACTGGATTCCCCAAACTGAAAACCACACTCATTAAACTTAACACAATTGCTGAAAAAAAGATTAGAGTCCATGTTCTCTAGTAGAACCGACTCTTCTAATAACAATTGGTCACAACCTGTCACCTAGGGCTCGTGCCGTGACAACCCCAAGCCTGTATTACATCGGGGCTGGCGACTAGCACTGGAAAGCCATATCCATAAAACCAAGAAGGCATTGTATTTTAACATGAAAACTCACATTATCCTAGAATGTAGAAAGATATATGCACAGAGTAATCTATATAGTAAATAGGGTGAGTAAAGTAAGTATAGGGGCTATAAAACAAGTCCAACTGGAATGTACAAATAAAATTGAAAACAACTCATATGAACACCCGCCAAGTATCCAACATAAATGGTATGTATAGATCTTGAACGGTCGTCTCTGCGGTATGTATCGTCTAATGGTCCTCCTCTGAGCAGCCTCCGGGACTGGAACCCTCTGCCTCAATCAATGCTTTCCATCATCTTCACAAGACACAGTATGGTACGGGCCTAGCCCATGCAGGGGTGAGTATAACAATACTCATTAGGGACCCCAAGACCCCCGAAGGTCTCTCAGAATCCACAAAAGATAAACCACAATTAAATACCATAACCACAAAGTCCAAAATCAACAGTAATAACTACATAGGTATATTCCCATACATACACCCAAGTTATCAAGTGACCCACATTATTCAAGAGGAACATAGAGTCCAACTCTATAGCCAAAAGCAAAAATGTTCCAGAAAAGAATGAATACCATGTAGGTAGTACCCCATAGAAGAATACAACAAAGTTAAAGACTAAACTCACACTTGATATAACTTATGTATAGAAGAATAGATGTTTAGCTATATTTTTAAACCATCTTACTTCGTCGAGAAGCTCTGCTATTGACCCACACATGATCCAAGATGACCTACATAGGATATGAAGATGAACCACACAAGATATCAAGATGACCCACATAGGATTCATTGATGACCAACATAGGATCTGTAGATGACCCAAATAGGATATTTAGATGGCCCACACAGGATTGGTAGATACTGACCCACATAGGAACCAAGATGACCCACACAGGGTCTGAAGATTTTTCAAGTACAGCCAGCCACATGGATCTGAAACTAAGTACGATTGATCCCAATATGATCCTCTCTTCAATACATTAATCTATACTTCAACTGCTAGAAACTCCCACAAAGATGTATCACGATTGTCCGTCGTGTCATAAGGAACCCAACGCGATAGATGATATGTCAATCAGACACCCAGTCTATATGTTATTAGTGTTTCCCTTCCAAGGGCCCCATTGGATTCGGGTTTGATCCAACCTAGTCATATTCAAACTTTATCCAAAATTCATGTGGAGTATAAAAAATGAACATATCGATATTAGGATTATGATGCCGTAGAAAGTTCGTCAAACGAATCCAGGTTCTCAAGATATGGCCAAAAAGCGTATCTGGGTCCAGATGGGCCAGGGTCCAGCCCGACCTGGGCCGACCTAGAATGGGCCGATCCGACCTGGTACTAGTCGACCTGACCTAGTCTGGGCTCATTCGGCGCCACCTGCTCAACATGGACAATGTGGCTCGACCCGTGCATGGGTGAGGTCCGTCGTGGTGCTGCTTGCCCTAGCCGCCACTCGGGGGAGGCACCCCAAGGATTCGTGAAAGCTCCAATAGGACGGTTTGATTTTGTCCAATACATCAATTCCACGTGGTGCCTCCTATTAGAAATTAGGAACCTCTGGAGCGGGTCTGGCGCTATTGCATTTGGGATGGTCGGCCGGCGTGCTCCATCCGCGGCCAGCTGGGTGTCGTCCGCCCTCCTGGTGCCACACCGCAACCCAGAAGCAGAGACCCCCATCTCCAACAGCGTAGATGCATGCTTTCCCTGCTTCCATGTGGTCGGAATGCATTCCATCCACCACCCTCCTCTGCTGTAGCTGATGGGAGACATCCTCCATTGGAGGCGTGATTGCGATACCGCATGTACCCTATCGGCTCCAGTTGACGACAGACTTCCGTGGGTATTCAGGTGAGCTTTGGCAGCCCGTTCTCCAATCCAAATGAATCATTGTGTGTCCCAGTATGTCACCATTTCATCTATCTTATCATGTTCGAGTTCCGCTCAACCCGAAGTTTTTCCCGAAATGAACAAATCAAACAACGTAGTAACAGAGGTATCATGCCTAGATCATTTGTACCACACCCTTTGTGTTAGATTGATAACTGGTGGTTCATATATTAAAAACAAAAATTCATTAGGAAGAACAATAATAACAATTCCCTACCTTGATCTTCTATTTGTGATGAAATGAGGAAGAAGCTAAAGACTATAAAAGAGACGCCGAGGTTATTCGCTCCTGCAATACGCTTCCGATCTGTGCTCCAATGTTGGTTTAATGTTCTTGATCTGGAGATTAATTTTTTATTGGAGGAGGATCTTTTTTGAAGGATATTCTTCCATCAAGAGATCTCCAGCAAACCGGTTTTCAAAAAATTTCCAACCACGAGCGGTGAGGAGGCAATTCCCCCAAATTAAGTTTAATGACTTCATCAATTAACCATTTAATGAAGTCATTAATGGGTGAGGTTTCCAAGTGTTTCCCACTTTTAAAATGGAATTAAATTTAGGTAATTAATTGCCCAACCTCATCGGGTGGTCCCCACCACCGAAATTCAAAATATAGGTTTGAACAAAAAAAGATATTTATTTTATTTTTTCAATTCTCTCCCGAAAAAACGAAAATCTTACTTCTAACATCGACCAACTATGGTCGAGGTGACTGCTTCCTTAAGTGAATATAATCACTGCGAGTTCGACGGTGTCCTTAGATTTCAATTCCGAGCACTGGTTCAAAAGTTACAAATTACAGCTTGCATGTTAAATTAACATATATATAGAAAGTTTGGAAATTCATTTCGGTCACTCTGGGCCTCGGAATCACGTGCCATCAAATTTCATAGACTTGTAATATTTCCATATAATTTTAGAAATTTACCTACAAAAAATCCTGTCTTAACAATATAACCTTAGTGAAGACATGAATGCCACCAAAAGTTAACTATTAACACATACCAAAATCCCAAAAATTATATATAGTCAAACCATGATATCGCTTTGTCCTTGTACATGTCATTATTTCATTTATACTTTAAAACATCTTATTTTCTCTTTATCCCTTCATTATGTGAATATTATGAGCTCTCCAAAAATATCTGAATAATCTTTAATGGTTATTGTAACCATTCAACATATTGTTTTAAATACATAAGGAAAAACAGTTGTGTAATAGTCCTTTGATGTTTCATTATTCAATAGTACCATTAAATTAATTATACAATATTACTCTTGATAAAAATACAATAATTTCACTACATTCTTAAATCATTGACCGAGCTTCATTACTTTATTCCTCAACACTTCTTTCATTGGGTATATCATATTTAGGCTCTCCAACATCATCAATATAAATACTACCCATATGACCATGCTAATTCTCTTCATTAGATTTTCTTTTAGGGTATAAATTTTTGTAATTCCCATACATTCCACATTAAATAAATTTATCCAGTGTTGATGTCTTAGAAATACCATTATCCTTTTCCATTCTATTAATGGAACCTTTTCCTTTTCAATTACTATCTTTGTGTCCTTATTCTCCACACGCAAAGCATCTTCCAGTTCCTTCGAAACATTCTCATTGAGTTCTCTTTTCATATGTTTTACATGAGAAAAATTGAACTTTTATTCCACTAAGATAATTATGAAACTCCATCTTTCTCTTATTAGAAACTTCATGAAATTCACCAAAGGGAAGATTATTGATCATATTATGATATTTCTGATTAAGAATAATAATGATTATTATCCTTCCAACTCCATTTTTATTTGATTTATAATGAAGAATATCATTCCATTGTCCAACATATTCTCCCTTGACATGAATCCTCACATTTCCAGCCATTTTCTAAAACCCAAAAATAATAGTGTAAGAGGAAAAAATCATACTAGGAAAACTATATAATCAAGGGGGATTACTTTCATCCTCTAGTACATTAAGATTAATCCTAGGTTATTCATGATCGATACCATAATTCTAGTATAGTATCCTTTTCTTATACTTATCCACATGGGCACCGCTAGACATACAATAAAAATATCTCTAGGGATCTCACTAAATTTTTTGCATATTAGTTTCTAAAGGTTAACTAAAACACTTATTTGATACCAACTGTAGTGACCCAATCATGACGTACATGTAAATTACATTAATTTTTCAGAAATCATAAATACATGATAAAAATAGACACCTAAAGACAGAATTATTTTGGTGTCTTTGGAAGCTCTAAACATAATCTTCTAATCATGGTGAAAGATCTTTAGTATCTCCCATAATGATAGTCCACTTTTTTTTCCTACCTAAAATAATAATTAATAACCCCGAGAAAGGAAAACATAAAAATTAATAACTCAAATTCATAGTAAGGGTAATCATAGAGAACATAAAACAAACGATAAACATTTTAGCATAAAAATGAACAAAATGTTTAAACAAAAAAATCATGACCAATGACATAAATCTGGAAGTATATAAGGCATCGATCATAAAGGAACATTAATCAGGATAAAATAGTGTCGGAATAAAACGTAGATTTTTTTAAACCATTAATAACATAATATTATTTATATAGTATCCACAGAATTGTTTCCGAGACTATAATAGTGGATAATGTTCATTACTGAACCATTATTACTTGTTGTTCCAGCCATGTATTACTAAAAGAGATTTTCTTATTGTTCCAGCCCTATATTTCTAAACCAGATTTACTTTCCATTCCAGTCATGTATATCTCATGAGATATAAATATTCACCTAATGCATTGGAAAGATATCTATCTCCCACCCATCTCATAATGAAATAATTCTTACATGTTACGAAAAACTATAAATCATTTATCATAGCATAACCCATTTCATAAAATGGGATTCGTATAAATCATGCCATCTTAATAGAATCCATATAAGATAAATGAACTTCATAAAAATAATTATATCATAAATATAATCAATTAAATGTAATAATAGAGACAGAAAATTAACCTTTTGTCATCGTATATGGAAAATTTTTTTGAAAAAGACCATGAACTTAATTTCCAATGAAAATATCCTTTCTTATTCAACAAAGATTTCTTTTCTCAAAATGTCGTGCAGTTTTGAAAAAAATGAATATTGTTGAAAATAAACTTTTAAACTTTTATTGGATGATTCATAAAAATAATGAATTAGGAAGATATAAAAAAATATTCATTCCATATAAGTTAAAAAACATTATCCTCATACTTTTACCAGAAAAGTCAAAAAGTAACTCGTATGGTAAACAAAAGAAAGAATCATTCCATTCCATATAGTAATTGTTAAAAATGGATAAAAATGAATTTTAAACTTACATAGAATAATATTAAACATTTTATCAAAACTTTTTTATAAGTCATGGACATGTATTACAAATATATCCCTATTAAATACTTATGAAAAGAACAATCTCGGATAAAAATGAGATTGGAAATGTTATCCCTTACCTAAGATTCAAATTCTTCTGTACGTATTTAAAAATCATGTATAGTGGATTTAAACATATAATTAACTTTAAAAGAACCATAATAATTTATATGATATCACATATGATTCAATTATTACATTATATTACCCGCTCATTAGTCAATTCAATTTTAAATAAACGTTTTGGGTACTAATTGTTGCATTTATCATACATGTTTAGACTTGTTATTATTCATATAATTACATTGATCATGATTTAATTGATTCAATAATGTAAAAATTGATTCATATATAATATATATTCAGTATATAATTACATATAATAGATTAATAAATGGAATGGAATGCATAGTTCATGGAGACGGTAGGTTGTACGTACACATGCACACTATTTTTGTTTCATTATTAAATTAAATGTAGCTAAGTAAATGAAATATATATATATATTCATAAATCTATTAGAATTATTATGATATATATTTCATGATTATTTATTATATATACATTATAATCATTCTTGAATGGTTAACATGGAGAATGAATCTCATCGCGTCGTAGAGATGGAAAGCCATACATACGCACCGTCGACTATAGCGTTCCCATAGTTGTAGAACAGTATTTGTGTGTATGGTGTATAATATCAAACAAATAAAATAATGTTATAATAATCATATATAGTAATTATTTCTACCATTAAACTCATACAAGTAAGTTGTTTGTAAAAAACAGATTACATCATGATGTAGAGACAGTAATCCATACATACGCAAGCTTTTGGATTTCATTTTTCGTAGGATCGATAGAAGGTAAAATTGGGTTGTTTTGTATTTATAATAACATATTAGTTTTTTAGTGATACTTATTTTATTACTTTATAATAAAATTACTAAATATGAGGAAGTGGAAGAAGAAAAAAATTTGAATGAATCGGTAGAAGAGATTATCTCTTCCTCGACGTGCCTCCATTAAATTTTCACCTAGGGAACTAGAGATTGTCTTTTGAGAAGTCCCGAACCTCTATAATGTATTTAGGTATGTTTATAAGTAAAATAGTAATATGTTTTTATAGATTTATGTCTTATAATGGAGTGAAGTGGAAATGGAGGAGGTCCCCTTTTATAAGAGAGGATAGTGGTACTTTATGAAAGTTCCAAAATATTAATTTATTACAAATTCAATTTCGACATAAAATGGTCCAAAACATATTTCATTATAAGAGACGATTGTTTTGGTTTGAATATATATCATCCAATATTCGTTTTACATGTTTTTAATATTTTGGTATCCTTATCGTTTTGGTTTCACTCTTATTTTACACTTTTTAATCTTACCATGATATCATGTTATTTACACAATGGGGGTTAATGTAATTACCATATCAAGTTAAATTAAGCACCAAAATTGAATTATGAAATCATTGGACTTATATAAACTATTTGGCCAAATCATTTATTTTGAGGAATTTAATAACATTTAATAAACCATTTTATATTTTAAGTTATGAAGTATGTCAATGCAGGATACTATTCGTACATGACTTTTTACAAAATTCATAAAAAACTTATTAGTTCTAAAATAAGGAATTAAATAAAAATTAATGTGTCAATATAATCCAAAACATTTTTGTATGAAATCAAAAATAACCAAAATACCTTTTCTTAATTTTAAGAAATTCATTTATTTGAATACTTTACTAATGAAGCAATCATTGCATCATCCTTATGTCATAAATAAATATATTTACCCTATATCTAAAAATAATATATAAAAAACCAAGATATAGGAAATATTTTTATATTTACAATGACTATTTATAGGCATTGATATTTCTTATATAACACCATATTAAAATCAATTTTGTAAAAGATATATGTTTAGGTTATAATTATCATTACTTTTAATTAATTCTTATAAATTTTTATTTTCAAATCCAAGTGAATCTATGTGGTTCAATAATTGACCCATGGATTTCCATGGTCATACATATCTAATCCAATAGGTCTAGGAGACATGTTAGGGTAATTATAATAGTATATGTTAGCCTTGTTTACTAGATTTTCCCTTTAACTGTGGTAAGTAAAATATTTATTAAAGTTACTATTCATAATGTATAAAATTAAAAGTTAACTATTCAAAAAATTTGGAAATCATACCTTAAAATATGGAATGAATATTTCCAAATTCATATCACTGATTTTTTAGTAATTAATTTCAAATTTATCCTATTGTCGAAACAAATGTGTTTTCATGTAAAACATTTTAAAAGATTGAAATGTTTTTACATATGAATTCAAAGTAAAATTAATGAAAATGAATTAAATTGTCTTAAACTATAAAAATATATTTTATTTATAATTTAAGACCATTTAATAATATATTTTAACCATATAAATTATTTTGACGAAAAAAGTTGTTTTCAATTAAAATTTATCGTATTTTCACTGTTCATCAAAATATGAAAGTTATCAGAAAAATATAAAAAATGTATCCAAAGTAAATTTTTATTTCTCACATAAAAAGATTATGTTTATATTGATATATGTAACATATAAAGTTGTCAAAAATGATATTTAAAATGGGTGCACCATCAAAAGGCAGTAAAACTCAATTGCTTTGAAAAATACTTCATTTATCTGAAAAAATTGATTTTGTTCTCATATCATGTTTAAGATGAATTATAATATTATTTAAAATAAATAATGTGGTTAATAATATTCATAAAGGCTATTTTATATCCCATTTTAATAATAATAATATTATATATCATTTTTTTTGAATCTTAGGATCACGTACAACGCACGCTATCATGGAAGGTCACTCTTGCATGTAATGCAAGCCAAGTCAGTGTTGTGTCTAGTGAAATATTCATTTAGCATTGTGTATAACATAATACAACCCAAGTTCATTTATTCATTGAAAAAAATCTATTCAAAATGTTTCCTAGAATAATTTCAACCAAATAAACTAGAAATTTAGTGTAACACCAGCCAAGAATAGTCTTGCATATACTACAAGATAATACAATGTTGCATATAGTGAAAGATAATCTTGGTGTAACCTACAAAACAAGTTATTAAAGAAATTAAAAAGAATCTATCTCGAAATATCTCAGGGTGTTACAACCACTTAGTAGTTTTATTGGATATGATTACTTGCTTATAAGTTTCAGTTTCATAATTAAACATATCATATGCTACAATAAACATATCAGCAACAATGTATGCATGATTTAAACGGGATGGAGGTATAATAACTATCATTTAGATATCCTAAATGTGATGACACATTCTCATATCATCAGGTTCCTCACCCTTAGGTTCATAATCTAGACTAGAAATAGATTTAACATGGTCTGCTTATTAGAGGGCGGGGCTAGTAGTGGACTGGTATTGGTCAATGGGTTGAAAAGGGATTTGAACACCAAATGGTGTTAAAAACTTTGAGGGTCCTACAACATCATCAGGAGTTTTAGTACATTCACATATCTCATAATTATACATACCACATTCATAAAACACAATATCCTACCTAATGAAACACTTTTGATACCCCATTTTATCTATCCATAAATGATACACTTTAACACCCTCTAGATGGCCAATGAATATAAAATTAACATCCCTTGGGGATATATTATCATTATGTGTATGCAATTAATATATGGATCAAAAAATCCTAAGGTGTTCTAAGCTCGTGGGGTGAACCTTTACAAAGTTGTTAGGGTGTTTTATTGGAGTTAGAAGAATATGGGAAATAGTTAATGAGTTACACTACAATCGAATTTTCCTCTGGCCAAAGGACCTGGGGAGTTTTGAGTGGGATAACATACACCTCACCCTGTCAAACAGAATCTTATTCATTCTCTCTACTACCCCCATTCTATTTTTGGGTTTCCAAAATAGTGTTGTGTCATTTATTTCCTTGTGATTCATAGAATTCAATGAACTCAGTGGAAATATATTCTTGGCCATTATCATTACTTAATGACTTATGTTTCCTATTACTCTCACATTCTACCACAAACTTTCCACTTCTTAAAATTAGGAATCATATCAGACTTGTGAATCGGTATATAATGTGTTACCATCCTAGAGAAATCATCATTAATGTTCACGAAGTATAATCCTCCACCATGTCATGTAACCCTAGAAGGACCCCAAAAATCAAAATTTATGCATTCAAGGCTCTCTTCAGTATTGTACATGAATCTAATGAATCTAACCCTTTTGGATAACTTATATACATAGTCTTAATAATATGGTAGGCTTCATTGAGTAACATTACAAAAAAGTCCATGTTTTTATGTTCACATAGACCCTTGGTACTAATATTCCCTAGTCTCATATGCCACATAGTGGTGGAATCAGGTTCTAAACAAGAAGAGGTATTCAACTAGATTCTATAGACTTTACCATCTAACACATACAAACCATTAAAAAGGGTTCCTTTTATGATTGTGAGGGATCCTCGGCCTACTCTAAGGCTTCCAAATCTTGAATTAATGCTACAAACTTATTGGTAAATAGTTCCAAGGGAAAATTGGTATCTTTTGAATTTGGGTACCCACCTAACTTCTTCAATATACATGACAATACTATAATGAAGCTAAAACAAAAAAGAACATATTTCCTTGATGCAGAAGCTCCTCTTTTTCCATACAAAACCTCAGAAGATTATTCCTCCCCCAATTCATCAATGAATTATTTCTTAGACAA
The DNA here is from genome assembly GCA_963277665.1 of Viscum album. Taxonomy (NCBI): domain Eukaryota; kingdom Viridiplantae; phylum Streptophyta; class Magnoliopsida; order Santalales; family Viscaceae; genus Viscum; species Viscum album. The sequence continues at coordinate 1,000,968,212 of OY728119.1, read as the reverse complement.
CCAGTGGAATGAACATCATGAATCCAGGATCCATTTATCAAGGATGAGAATTTTTGCTACATTTAATACACCATAAGTGTCAAAGTCTTGTTAAAATAATATGTAATGATTATTACTAATATATTTTTAGTTAGCATTGCTATTAGTAACGTTCCTATTAATGTTTCTTGGTTTATTAAAATGGAAATATTTTATAACATGGCTATTAGAATTTCATAGATTAATTTTTGATTGACCCCTTTCCTTTTTTTACCCCTTTAATCACTTTAGCCTCTATATGAGTTTCAATCCCTATATTAACTTCTATCCGAAACATATAATAATTTTGTATAAGTCTTAATACTACCCTTCCATATAATTCCTTTATAGAGTAAAGTAGATTTTACTTCATCAAGGGTAAGTGTGTATTTTCCATTCATCATAGATAATTTAATAGTATTAAAGGAATCTTCTAAAGAAGTCAACAATATAATGTCTTGGTCTCCATCATCCAATTTAATATCTATGTGGTACATATCTAATAATATTTTATTAAATTAATCAATGTGTATCCTGAATGCAGTCCCTAGATGCATTTTGAAAGTGTAAAACCACATTTTTATTTGTAGTCTACCAAAAATAGATTTTTTTCATGTAAATGGATTATAGTTTAGACCATATACAGGAAATAGAGGACTCAGATGAAACTTCTCTTAACACTTTGTCTCCTAAAGTAAAATATATTAGACTATGACATTTCCAAAGGGTCTCCTTAGGGACATTTACATAAGAATCAACAACCGACCCACTAGGGGTAGTAGTGGATATGTTCTTCCAAGAAACAGAAAGAGAATTTATTAAATCATTATGATATAAAAGGTTATCATTATAATTATCTAGTGATTAAAGTCAATATCACCATCAAACTTATCAATATAGAATTTAGTAGAACCCATATTAGGCTCTAATACAACATGTTGGGGTTGAACACTTAAACCCAAAATTTCCAAGACCCACTATTGCATATGATGGAATAACTTTAACATATTCAATTATGTATGTGATGGGAAATGAATCAAATCATGAATCGTTCAAAAACAAAATATTGGAATGATAAAACAGAAAATGAAAAAAATAAAATACAATAGATATTACGTGATTCAATTCCATTGGGGATCTACATGAACGATGAGAATACCCAGATGGTAATGATTTTATTTTGTGGAGAGAAAAGGAAACAATAAAAATTACAAACATAAATGTGGAATAAAAAGGACCCCCAAAACAACCTGAGAAGGCTGGACTTGCTGATCTATGTGGCAGGGATCAATATTGTCGTATTGAATTTTCCCCATCCACTCCTGGATGGACTCACGCACAAACCCATGAAGGATACAACAACATACATGAAAAATATTTAATCATTATAGATAAAAGATAAATATTCCTGAAATTGGTAAGGATTGAAGATAACTGAACCTTCTTGGAGCATAGTCATCTAACAACTCTAAATAAAGGTGATTCCCCCTTGAATATACATTGAAGACATAATCTGGTTACAGGATGTGTCACAACATAGCTAAGGGGAGTGGGAACCAGAAACCATAGTTACATTCCTTATTTTGGAAAAAATCAAGGTAGAATCACACCTTCAAAAGCCTTAGAAATAGGTGAGAGGAACTATATCAGAACAACTATGAAGATTGAAAGCCTCTAGCATCAATGCACTACGGGTATAATAAAAACCCATTATAAATGATCAGGTGTAGTCTTTAGATAGAGGTTTCATGGATGAAGAGGATTAATGTGATGATTCACGTAACCATAGTGGGGACAGTGTATGGGACAAGTGGTGTAACCAGATTAGAGTGGAGGTAAACAAGTGGATTGCAATCCAAAAAAAAGAAACATGTCGAGAGCTAGTCCAGGAAATTAGATCACACCCAATCAATAATCCACAATTCATAATGCGAATCAAAGTAAGGAAACCAAAATTGGGATCCATGAACAAAACCAGGTAAATGAGAAAATGACATAACTAAAAAAATGCATGTAAATTTCCATGAAAACCGTGCATAGTAAATATACAATTAAACAAATTGAATTATTTTAACTGGAAAAAAATATTAATTAGTTTAATTGAAACCATAAACATGTCAGGGTAGATATCAATGATCAGTTGTCTCAATAAATCACACCATCTCAGGATGAAAAAATGATCCCATAAAACTCAAACCATCCGCTTCACTAAAGCACATCATTTAACCTGATGTGTGAAATGATCTGATGTACTAAGGTGGTAACATTCATAAGTTTCAAGGACCCATCCATATTCTCCAAATTTCAATTATAAATAAGGGGAAATGGAAAAAAATACATCTATATCTCAATTAATCTAAGTATCACTTCTCTTCATTGGTTGGGATGAAAAGATCATTTTGATTTCTCCCTCATAACAACAGCCATATTATATTTTTTGGGCCATAATATTCATCCTTATATTTTTGTTTACAACTGATCTCATGTATCTCAACCACGAAACTCTAAATTGAGATAAATCACCTTGTATAATAGACGTATTATTTGGGAGGAAACATATCAGAGACCTAGGATGATGACTTGATTTTAAAAAGATATTGAAAATTTCTAATGTAAATGAAATAACAATAAATAAATTAGCAAGAAAAAAATTGAAGTGAAGATTCTAATGTGGGAAAACATTCACTATAAAGGATGAAAAAACTATATGAAAACTATGAAAAATTACACATTAAATTAGATAGAACAAAATTATATAATGAATGAACATGAATTACAATGAGGGAATAAAAAACGTGTGGAAACCCATAACTAAATACGTGTTCAATTTTTTTTCTTTGATAATAATTTCACTGTAACCCACTGCACAATACATCCCATTCCAGAAAAACATAGCCCACAAATTGAGTATCTTCTTAACAACTGCACACAATTTATTAACAACCCCATTTTCCTTTATGCATGTCTACCGAATCTTCTCTACACATATCCATAAAAATAATGGGAAAAACAGATATAAAAATATATTCTCAAAAATCTAAAATTTGTCGATAAGCCTTTATAATCCCATTGATAGATTTGAAAAATTCAAATACATATTGTGTCCTTTTTTATCATTAAATGTGATATGGGATAAAATTCAACAATCCACTAATTCATCAAATTAATGAATGATATCTCATTTAACAAACTCAGTTTGAAAGAAAACTGATTGATTTCATAATAACTATCAATATATATAGATAGAATGATGAAACAATTTTTCAAATCTAAAATAAACCTAGAATATTCCCCTACAAAAGAATTACAAATGCTGAAGTATTTGTCATACATGTTCCTGTAACTACCCTATTATACATGAGGGGTACGAAAAACAATTTTCTCCCCTATAATAGTCATGAACACTTAATTCGTAGTACTTCTAGAAAACAATTTACCTCTATAATCAATATCCTCTAAAAAGTATTTAGATCTCATCGAATCACATCGATCTTGGGATCTATTGACTTTATCACTGGTGACACTCTCTAATGAAACTGAACTGGTTGTAATACCTAAAAAACGTAATAGGACCCGATTTTTATTCCAAAACATCTTCTTCCTAGACTATGGTCTTACACTCATGTGAAACTATCATCTGTGTCACAATTTAATGAAGTCCTCTTTTCAACTTCATTTTTCACATCATTGCATGCCTTTAAATTGGTCCTATAATGTGTGTCTACCATTTATGACCTGCGTATATTCAATAAATCCTCAATACAATGTCTATCGTCATTAGTAAAATGAACTTCTAAACCCATAACTATCAAGAGTACATGCCGACAGCAAATTTGGGGATATACCTAGCACATGTCACACATCCATCAACACCATCATACAACCTATATTGAGTGTGATGCAAATATCACTGAAACCAAGGACGTCATTATAATATTTGTTTCCTATATTCAATCTAATAATGTCATCATCTGGATATAAATATAAATTTTACCTATTTGGTGAAATATGGTGTGGTTTGACTAAATCAACCACTCATTCAGTGTACAGATCCAACCTATAATAATCAATACTGGCTGAAAGTAAATCACCTTCGCCCTGTAAAATTATTACATTTATGTCCATAAAATTATTTTCATGTGTCTTCTTTTTTTCCTTATGTTTTTTAAAAGAATAATGGTTTCTCAACATATGGCCTTCAAATTAGGAAAAGTAGTGTAAAAGCCCGATATTTTATGAAAAATATTCTTTTTTATTAATGTCTTGTGTTGTACGCTACACCAAAAGGAGCTTGCACAACACGCATCTTTGACTTGCCTTGCATTACACGCAATCACAACCTTCCTCGATATTGTGTGTAGTACACAATACTGAGTTTTACGAAACAACGATATGCTATTAAAATATTATTAAAACTAGCCGTTATGAATAGTAATAACCACTTTTTAAATTTTAGAAATTTTATCTCTCAAAATGGACATAATTTTTGGATTCGGAGTATCGAATTTAGCCTAAGGTGAAATTTTGGTACTTTTCGGATAACTTTCATATTCTGATGAATTGTGAAAATTACTAAATTATAATTAAAAACAACTTTTTTAATAGAAATAATTAATAGTGATAAATTATTAATTTTAGTGGTTTTAAAGTATATTTAGAATATATATTTTTACAATTTAATACAATGTTGGTCATTGGATGTAATTTCACATTTAAACCAGACATAAACAAGTGTCAATCTTTTGAAAGATATTGTTTCTTAAAAACACGCTATTTGTTTTAACAGCGGAATTTAATTATAAAATTAATTAATGCAACTTTTATGTTATGAATTTGGTAAAATAGACTTCATTTTTTAATTCGGAATATGAAATATTGCTTAGGATGAAATTTTGGCATTGTTCTGAAAAACATCAATTTTGGATGAATAGTGAAACTACTAAGTGGTAGTTAAAAAACTGAATTTTTCATAAAACTTAATTTTACCGCTTCTGTGAATGGAATTTCAAAAATACGAGAGACACGGTTGATATCAGTAAGTAAAATGTGGTTCAATGAGATGAAAATAATTTTTGGTGAATAGTAACTTTTTACTTTTATTTACCACGGTTAAAAGTAAATAGGGTAATTAAGGGTAAGAATGATATTAATATTACCCTAACACATGTCCTAATTATATTGGACAAGTGTATCTCGACCAAAAACAACCTTAAGTGTAAAATATTATCATTTTGGTCCACTTGAATTAGATTAGGACATTTATTATTATTTAATTCAAAGAAGAGTTAAAAGAGTTAAAATCAAAGTGTATTTACTAAAACATTTTTAATATAGGGTTATACATAAGATAAATTCGATTGTAAATATTCATTAGAAAGCTAAGACGGTTTCCTACATAATGGTATTTTATTTTTAATTTTTATACATCAGATAATTTAATTTATTAATGACACAAAGATGATGCAGTAATTATCTTATTAATGAAATATTAACATAATTGATGTTACAAATGCTCAAATGAATGTAATTTGAGACTTTTTATGAATTCCACTAATTTTATAGGTTACTATGATATATTATTGTTTATTTAATCAACTTTTTTAGAACATATAATTCTGTTATGACTTTCACAAAAATCATATATCAAATAGTGTCAAAATTGACACAAAATAGTTTTTAAATCAGATATTATATTATTAATTGTTATTTTATTCCTAAAAATCTAACGTTTGGCCACATGACTTAGGTAAGGATATATATATTAATAATAAACAATTTGGGGTTCGTTTGGTATGTTATAGTAAGTGTATTAACCATATAGTGAAAGAAAACAAAAAGACACGGTAAAAGTTAAATTATTTAACTTAGAGTTAAATCTAATTGATAAGGTTAAAATAATAACCTAAACTTGTCTAAATCCTATTGGTTGATAGGATTTCGAACCATCCCCACTTTATCTTCGAAATAAGACCCTTTTGAACCATTATAAACCGATTTTGACTTTAATATAAAATAATATTTTGAGATATTCCTAAGGTGCCCCTCTCCTCCCTTATAAAAGGGCACCTCCTCCCTCTCTTCCTCACACAACTTTGAGCCTTCAAGCTCGGCCAACCCCTGCCAAAATCCATTATCCACTTCCCTATAAACATCCTAGAGGTTCTGGTCTTCCTCAAAGACCAATTTTAGTGCCCTAAGAGGAGGTCTCAAAGAGGCACTTCAAAGAAGAGGTAATTACAGTTACCAATTCTTTCATCTTTATTTCTTCTTCCACTTCTTCTTCTTCTTAGGTTGTTTCATTATGAAGTAATAACATCAGTATCACTCATATACTGATATGTTATTTTAAGTATGAAACAACCCTATTTCACCATCTATCCATCCTACGGAAAAAGAAATCACCGCGCGTGCGTACGTACCGAATACCGTCTCCACGCCGTGGTGAAATCTATTTTCCACCACCACCTTACATGGATGGGTATAGTGGTGTAAAGAATAACTATACATAGTTATTAAAAAATCATATTGATTCTGATATATTGTATAATCCACTCCAATTCAATTCAATAATTATGGAAATGATATCATCGCTCGTGCGTACGTACGGACTACCGTCTCCACGACGCGATGAGATTCATTCTTAATGATTAACCATTCATGAATGATTATAAAGTATATATAATAAGTACTAATGAAATATATGACATAATAATGATACTGTATTTATGTATATATATATATATATATATGTATGTCATCTACGTACTTCCATTCAAGACAATAAGGAAAGAAAAACAGCGTTCATGCGTACGTACGGACTACCGTCTCCATGAACGGTGTTTTTCATTTCATTTTTCTATCTATTATATATATATATATACTGAATATATATGATATATAAATCATATTTTATATTCTGGAAGTAAGTAAATCATGATATAAGTAATAATAATGGCAAGAACAACAAGTCAAAACTCCTACGATAAATGAAACGATTTTACCCAAAACGCTTCTTTAACATAGAATTTACAAAAGAACGGGTAATATAATGTCATAAGTGAACCATATATGATATCATAACAATGAATATGATTCTTTAATAAGTCAATGACATTATTTAAATCATTATACAGGAGGTTCGGACACTTACAAAGCAAGTCGGACCTAAGGTAAGGGAAATATCACAATCTCACTTTTATCCGAGATTGTTTTTACTTTGGTAATTAATGGGGTGTATTTTATCATCCACATCCATATTCCCTCAATATTTTATATTATTTCCTTCCTTCTACAATATTTTATATCCAATTTTACCCCTCGGTATGTTTTTTGTAAAAGATATGAAAGGAATCTTTTGTCATTTTTCGTACGAGGTACTTTTTGACTTTTCCGACAAAAGTATGAAGAATGTTTTTTTAACTTATACGGCATGAATGGATTTTTAAAACATTATTTCCAAGAATCTTCCTTTAAAAGTTTTTCAAATTTATTTTTAATCAACTTCTTTTATTTTAAAGTCGTATCACATGTTATGAAAGGAAAAATATTTTTGAATTAGAATGGATATTTTCCTCAAGAATGGAGTTCAAGTATTTTTTCAAAATTATTTTCCATCTAAGATAATAAAGGGTTCTGTTTTTATCCCTATTATTACATTGATTTGATTATGTTGTGATGGAATTATTTTTATGAATTCATTTACCTTATATGATTTTTTTTATGATGTCATGTTGTTTAAGAATCCCATTTTTATTACGTGGATTACGCTATGATGTATGGTTTATGATTATGTGGCACACATAAGAAAGGATTCATTATAAGATCGGTGGGACCTATATATCCCTCCAATGAATTTGGTAAAGATTTTATATCTCATGAGATAGAAATTGCTGGAATGGTAGGTTATACCGGTTCAGTGAAACAGGACTGAAACGAGGGTTACTCGATTCAGAATGGGACTTTGTCTACTAAGATAGTCTTGGGAATGAGTCTTGACTAACAAGAAATGATTCTCTATGATTATGTGTGAATGCCAAAAAGTTTCATGTTTTAAGTTATGATTATTGTGATTACATTTCATTTCCATGATTTATCCCATGTTATGAAATTATGCTCTCTTTTGCAGGTTAAGATTTCCAAAATGTTATGTTCTTATGAATACGATGTGATTGATATTTCTTTGGTTTACCCTTACTGAGCATTTGAGCTCACCCTTTTATGTTTTCTTTTCCACAGGATATAAAGAAAGGTTTTAGGTAAAAAAAAGGGAAGATCTTTATAGGAGATGTTGAAGATCTTTCACTATGATTAGAAGATTACGTTCCGAGTTTCCAAAGACACTAAACTATTACGATCCTTGTGTGTATGTACTAAGTATTCCGCAAATGTAATGTAATGTCAATGTACGTCAAGTTTCGAGTCTCTACAGTTGGTATCAGAGGAAAGGTTTAGTCAACCTTTGGAAACTAGGATGCGAGAACTTTAGTGAGATCCCTAGAGATATTTATAAGGTATGTCTAGGGATGCCCCTAAGGATAAGTATACGTATAGGTTATAGTACTAGAACTACGCTAATGATCATATAATTAAACCTAAGATGTTAGATATTGAAGGTACTCCCCCTTTATTATGTTGTTTTCCCTAGCATGATTTTTGCCTCTCACACTATTCTATTTGGGTTTTAGACGATGGCTGGATCCCGAAGGAACCGTTTTGATCAATGCAATGGACAATGCAATGATTGTCCTCCTGAACAAACAAATGTTAAGGGAGATGGAGTGCAAAATCTTATTGCTATACTTACACAATCTATGAATCATTCTGGACTTCCAAATGAGCAGAGAAGGGAACAATATTCTATTGAGTCCTTCATGAGGCAACGTCCACCATCTTTTAATGGGTCTTCCGATCCACTTGTTGCTGAACAATGGATCAGTACCACTGAAAAGATATTTTCAGTTCTTCAATGTTCTGAACATGATAAAGTCATCTTAGCAGTATATCGTTTGGAAGGTGAAGCTGATCAATGGTGGAATCTTATCAAGAATACGAGGCCAAGAGATGAAATTGAGTCCATGGAATGGGACGAGTTCAAGAACTTGTTTTTCAGTAAGTACTTCCCTCGTATTCTTTGAACAAAGATGGAGAAGGAGTTTATTGAACTAAAGAAAAAGGATGATGAATCTGTTGGTATATACGAAGAGAATTTTACAAGACTTGCAAGGTATGCATCTGGCATTATCATCCAACCTGAAAGTAAAGTTGATCGATTTTTCAGTGGCTTAAAACCAAGTCTTCGAAGGGAATTAGCTATATGAGACTTTAGTAGCTATTAAGAAATTGTGCGTAGTGCTATCAAGGTAGAAATGGAAGTTGGTGTTACATATCCATCTCATGGTTTTGACAAGAAACGAAAGATGGAGTTCAAGGAGAAATCTCAGAATAATGGTGAAAAGAAAATGAATGTTTCCTTATGCACAAAGTGTGGAAAGAAGCATGGTGGAGATTGTCTTAAAGGGACTAGAAAATGTTTTATGTGTGGAAAAGAAGGTCATCGAGCAGTTGAGTGTTGAAGTAATGGAAAAAGGGTTTCTAATGATGTGAATAAAGAAAACACTGCAGATAACACACCACCAACACTTCAATGCTTCAAGTGCAAGGAAATGTGGAATTATGCTAATAAATGCCCGAATCCAAGGGTTAGTGATGATCGACATGAGCAACCGCTTAAGGAAAAGGACAAAGGGAAGTCACATGCGATCACTATTGGCGATGTTGAATATGACAACGATGTGGGGGAATGATTAAGTGTATATGTAATGGGATTCCAAAATAATGATGTATCATAAAGTATTGGAATATTTATGTATTGGTCTAATGTGGTATTCAAAGTGATTGAGATATTTTTGGAAATAAGATGATATGTGAAAAATGAAGGGAAAACGAGAAAACAAAATTTTTAACAGTATTCATGAGCTCATGATTGATATAAGGACTATGTGTTATCATGGTTTGAGTATATACAATTTTGAGGATTTTGGTATGGGGAAGGTGTTAACTTTTAACTACATTCAAGTTTTCACTATGGTTCAATGGGTATTCAAGAGAATACATGATTAAGGCCTTTGAATGTTTGGAATGTGACCAACAAGATATATATATGGGGATTAACGATAGTATTAAATCTCGGGTAATCGTTTTCACTATATTATGAGAGTGGACTGCAGTATTATTGATAAGCCTAAAGATTAGAATGGATTATGTTGGACATAAGTTAGTATTGTTTAAGGATAGAAGTTTTTTCGATATTATTGATGGGATGTTATAGTAATATAGTTTTAGAAAAAGGACAACCTGCAGGACGGGCGACAGCCCATCGCGTTGGACAAGGCTGTGGGAATCGAACCCACAACCGAAGTGCGACTGGCCTTTATCGCCTACCACTGGCCTATAGGAAGTCCCTGTTTAGTAGAAACTAGTTTTATTATATTAATCAGTATGATATATGAAGTATAAGTCCATTTTAGGAACCATATATGATTAATCTCACTATAGACTGACTTTTGTATATAATTTTTGCTAACCTTTTGTTTGAGACAGATGGAATGACCCGTCATTCTATCACATAATCTGCTAACACTTCATGAATAAAAAATTCAACTTCATTTATATAAGAGATGAAGTGGAAATTGTTCAAGGCACGAACAACAGTGAGATTGTACCAAAATAAAGTAAGTATTTATTCTAATTCAAATTCTTCAACTTTAGGGAAATGATCTTGAAAACCAAAAATGTTGTCCTAGTGCCCTTATATCCGATGAATCAGATGGTATCCTAGATCATTACAAATTTATGGCTTTGTGATTGCTGGCTTTTCCATAGCCATGTTCTCTACCACTCTCCATCAGAACATGATGGTTAGATTTCTCTTCCATATCCATATTTTCACCTATGTGGAAACCCAATGATTAGTTTATTTGGGTAACCGTTACGTTTCATACTTTTGTTTTTAAATATTGGTTTTGATATTACTTTTTACGATGTGGATTTCTATTAAAGAAACTTTCGAATAGTAAACTATTTATAAACCTGACGAATTTCGAGGGCGAAATTCATTTTAAGGGGGGTAGAATGTAAAAGCCCGAGATTTTATGAAAAATATTCTTTTTTTATTAATGTCTTCTGTTGTACGCTACACCAAAAGGAGCTTGCACAACACGCATCTTTGACTTGCCTTGCATTACACGCAATCACAACCTTCCTCGATAGTGTGTGTAGTACGCAATACTGAGTTTCACGAAACAACGATATGCTATTAAAATATTATTAAAACTAGCCGTTATGAATAGTAATAACCACTTTTTAAATTTTAGAAAATTTAGCTCTCAAAATGGACTTCATTTTTGGATTCGGAGTATCGAATTTAGCCTAAGGTGAAATTTTGGTACGTTTCGGATAACTTTCATATTCTGATGAATAGTGAAAATTACTAAATTATAATTAAAAACAACTTTTTTAATCGAAATAATTAATAGTGATAAATTATTAATTTTAGTGGTTTTAAAGTATATTTAGAATATATTTTTACAATTTAATACAATGTTGGTCATTGGATGTAATTTCACATTTAAACCAGACATAAACAAGTGTCAATCTTTTGATAGATATTGTTTCTTAAAAACACGATATTTTTTTTAACAGCGGAATTTAATTATAAAATTAATTAATGCAACTTTTATGTTATGAATTTGGTAAAATAGACTTCATTTTTGAATTCGGAATATGAAATATAGCTTAGGATGAAATTTTGGCATTGTTCTGAAAAACATCAATTTTTGATGAATAGTGAAACTACTAAGTGGTAGTAAAAAAACTGAATTTTTCATAAAACATAATTTTACCGCTTCTGTGAATGGAATTTCAAAAATCCGAGAGACACGATTGATGTCAGTAAGTAAAATGTGGTTCAATGAGATGAAAATAATTTTTCGTGAATAGTAACTTTTTAATTTTATTTACCACGGTTAAAAGTAAATAGGGTAATTAAGGGTAAGAATGATATTAATATTACCCTAACACATGTACTAATTCTATTGGACAAGTGTATCTCAACCAAAAACAACCTTAAGTGTAAAATATTATCATTTAGGCCCACTTGGATTAGATTAGGACATTTATTATTATTTAATTCAAAGATGAGTTAAAAGAGTTAAAATCAAAGTTTATTTAATAAAACAATTTTAATATAGGGTTATACATAAGATAAATTCGATTGTAAATATTCATTAGAAATATAAGAGGATTTAATACATAATGGTATTTTATTTGTAATTTTTAGACATCAAATAATTTAAATTATTAATGACACAAAGATGATGCAGTAATTATATTATTAATGAAATATTAACATAATTGATGTTATAAATGCTAAAATGAATGTAATTTGAGACTTTTTTATGAATTCCACTAATTTTAAAGGTTACTATGATATATTATTGTTGATTTAATCAACTTGGTTCGAACATAAAATTCTTTTATGACTTTCACAAAAATCATATATCAAATAGTGTCAAAATTGACACAAAATAGTTTTTAAATCAAATATTATATTATTAATTGTTATTTTATTCCTAAAAATCTAACGTTCGGCCAAATGACTTAGATAAGGATATATATATTAATAATAAACAATTTGGGGTTCGTTTGTCATGTTATAGTAAGTGTATTAACCATATAGTGAAAGAAAACAAAAAGACACAGTAAAAGTTAAATTATTTAACTTAGAGTTAAATCTAATTGATAAGGTTAAAATAATACCCTAAACTTGTCTAAATCCTATTGGTTGATAGGATTGCGACCCATCCCCACTTTAGCTTCGAAATAAGACCCTTTGGAACCATTATAAACCGATTTTGACTTTAATATAAAATATTATTTTGAGATATTCCTAAGGTGCCCCTCTCCTCCCTTATAAAAGGGCACCTCCTCCCTCTCTTCCTCACACAACTTTGAGCCTTCAAGCTCGGCCAACCCCTGCCAAAATCCCTTATCCACTTCCCTAGAAACATCCTAGAGGTTCTGGTCTTCCTAAAAGACCAATTTTAGTGCCCTAAGAGGAGGTCTCAAAGAGGCACTTCAAAGAAGAGGTAATTACCGTTACCAATTCTTTCATCTTTACTTCTTCTTCCACTTCTTCTTCTTAGGTTGTTTCATTAGGAAGTAATAACATCAGTATCACTCATATACTTATATGTTATTTTAATTATGAAACAACCCTATTTCACCATCTATCCATCCTACGGAAAAAGAAATCACCGCGCGTGCGTACGTACGGAATACCGTCTCCACGCCGTGGTGTAATCTATTATCCACCACCACCATACATGGATGGGTATAATGGTGTAAAGAATAACTATACATAGTTATTACAACATCATATTGATTCTGATATATTGTATAATCCACTCCAATTCAATTCAATAATTATGGAAATGATATCATCGCTCGTGCGTACGTACGGACTACCGTCTCCACGACGCGATGAGATTCATTCTTAATGATTAACCATTCATGAATGATTATAAAGTATATATAATAAGTACTAATGAAATATATGACATAATAATGATACTGGATTTATGTATATATATATATGTATGTCATCTACTTACTTCCATTCAAGACAATAAGGAATGAAAAACAGCGTTCATGCGTACGTACGGACTACCGTCTCCATGAACGGTGTTTTTCATTTCATTTATCTATCTATTATATATATATATATACTGAATATATATGATATATAAATCATATTTTATATTCAGGAAGTAAGTAAATCATGATATAAGTAATAATAATGTCAAGAACAACGAGTCAAAACACCTACGATAAATGAAACGATTTTACCCAAAACGCTTTTTAACATGGAATTTACAAAAGAACGGGTAATATAATGTCATAAGTGAACCATATATGATATAATAACAATGAATATGATTCTTTAATAAGTCAATGACATTATTTAAATCATTATACAGGAGGTTCGGACACATACAAAGCAAGTCGGACCTAAGGTAAGGGAAATATCACAATCTCACTTTTATCCGAGATTGTTTTTACTTTGGTAATTAATGGGGTGTATTTTATCATCCACATCCCTATTCCCTCAATATTTGATATTATTTCCTTCCTTCTACAATATTTTATATCCAATTTTACCCTTCGGTAAGTTTTTTGTATAAGATATTAAAGGAATCTTTTGTCATTTTTCATACGAGGTACTTTTTGACTTTTCCGACAAAAGTACGAAGAATGTTTTTTTTAACTTATACGGCATGAATGGATTTTTTAAAAAATTATTTCCAAGAAGCTTCCTTTACAAGTTTTTCAAGTTTATTTTTAATCAACATCTTTTATTTTAAAGTCGTATGACATGTTATAAAAGGGAAAATGTTTTTGAATTAGAAAGGATATTTTCCTCAAGAATGGAGTTCAAGTATTTTTTCAAAATTATTTTCCATCTAAGATAATAAAGGTTTCTGTTTTTTCCCTATTATTACATTGATTTGATTATGTTGTGATGGAATTATTTTTATGAATTCATTTACCTTATATGATTTGTTTTATGATGGCATGTTGTTTAAGAATCCCATTTTTATTACGTGAATTACGCTATGATGTATGGTTTATGATTATGTGGGCACACATAAGAAAGGATTAATTATAAGATGGATGGGACCTATATCTCCCTCCAATGCATTGGATAAAGATTTTATATTTCATGAGATAGACATGGCTGGAATGGTAGGTTATACTGGTTCAGTGAAACAGGACGGAAACGAGGGTTACTCGATTCAGAATGGGACTTTGTCCACTAAGATAGTCTTGGAAATGAGTCTTGACTAACAAGAAATGATTCTCTATGATTATGTGGGAATGCCACAAAGTTTCATGTTTTAAGTTATGATTATTGTGATTAAATTTCACTGCCATGATTTATCCCATGTTATGAAATTATGCTCTCTTTTGCAGGTTAAGATTTCCAAAATGTTATGTTCTTATGAATACGATGTGATTGATATTTCTTTTGTTTACCCTTACTGAGAATTTGAGCTCAACCTTTTTTGTTTTCTTTTCCCCAGGATATAAAGAAAGGTTTTAGGTAAAAAAAAGGTAAGATCTTTATAGGAGATGTTGAAGATCTTTCACCACGATTAGAAGATTACATTCCGAGTTTCCAAAGACACTAAACTATTACGATCCTTGTGTGTATGTACTAAGTATTCCGCAAATGTAATGTAATGTCAATGTACTTCAAGTTTCGATTCTCTACAAGTAGCAATTGAATTTTCTTCTTTTCCTCAACCGACCTCTTGAATTACCATGTCCAAATCTTATAACCATAATACCATTATTATCTAAAACATCTCCAACATTTGTTTTTTTGTCTAGTCTCATTCATGAACAATGATGAAATCACATCATCCACCATCAAAGCGTCTTTATTTATTAGTAATGTGGTGAAAAAAATATCTTATAAATCTAGAAAAAACACAAGATACAAATATCCTTATATTCTTCTTCTATTTAAATTAGTATCACATTACATTTATCATCAATTTTGACTTCCACTAAATATATCACCTTCAAAATTTAAGGGAACTCATCTAGATAGTTACCTAAATATCCACCCTCTATCATTCCCAAATGATACACTAATTTTCTAGTTATAAATGAATTATGAGGGACTTATTTTTAAAAATACTTTCAAGCTTCACTGAGATCTCCTTTAGATATGCCATTTTCATCATCTCCCAAGGAATACAGTTAGCCAAATACATCTACATCGTTCTTATAAATAAATGTTTCATATCCTACAAAACTCCAATGATCATGATCTATAGATTCTATGGTTCTTTATTTATTGTAGTTTTTTGTCTTCTAATAGTCCAAAATATTTTTTACTCATTGGTGGAGTACAGTAAAATCATTTTACCTAATAAATAGTTCTATGTGGTTAAAAATCCATTTTCATAAATCGCCCAAATCCAGTCATCAAGAAACATGGAAAACCTCCTATAATATAATTTTTTTTAGAAAAAGGTTCAGTCTCATGATAATAACATCAATTTATGAAATCATTTTTAGAGTCTTGATTAAATATGTAATCTCAAAAATAAATATAAGGAAATTAATTGACATTAATATTTTAATGTGGAAAACCCCTACAATATAGAGGACTAAAAACTATGTGACAACATCAAAATATTACACTAAGAATTATACTATAAAAAGTTCAAGAATTTTATAAACATAAATTACATGAGAGTGTAGAAAAAATAGTGTGAAAGACCATTCAAAAAAATGATATGCCTCCAAAATTTCTATGATAATCATCATGGGAAAAAATATTCACCCCTAGTAGATTAGAAAATTAACACACAACAACAATGTGGCACCCACAATAAGCCCTTAAAATACCCGATTTAACATTAGTCACTGTAACCCATTGTATGCTTCCAACCCCACCCAAAAACCAATGCTCACTGATGGAGTCACTACCTAGCTACTACACACATGTGATTAAAAAACAAATTTTTTATTTTGAATATCAATTTGTAATTCTCTATTCAACACCTTAACAAGAATGGGAAAAAATAGATTTAAAAAATATGCACTAAAATCCCACGTGGGTAGATAGGAGTTTAAAATTTCATTCAGAGGTTAAAAAAATTCAATCCCACATTAACTCCTTTTTTATCTCCACACAAGATATAGGTTGTACCTTATCATAAAACATGATCAATCTATTAATGTAAATTTTAATAAATCTCAAGGGAATCATGACTTATGAATTGTTTTTATTTTTTATCCACCTGTACATAGAACCCTTTTCAAAATTCAAAAATGATTGAGGACTCATATGTTAATGATGATCACTTAGACATTGTGAATTTCTTCGATCATACAGAGTTATAACAACCACTCATACATAGCTAAAAATATAACTGATACATTTTCCCTCACAATTAATCCTATGACAATTCTTCTCACTTGGACACTGTATACATTTCAATATTTTCCACATCATCTGATGAATCATACACTACACCCAAAGAACTCATATAGAACCACATCAGTTGAATCTTATGATTCTACTATTAATAAAGAATAAACACAATTTTACAATCCATAAAATCATCAAAAGCAATATCCTATGGATAAAATATTATCCAACATCAACAATTGAATTTAGAACATCTTCTAACAATATATATTTAAAATAAAAACATAAAATAATGAAAATATAGTTTCTAAAATACCAAAAATAAAAAAATACTACACAAATGAATTATGACGTGAAATTTCAACAAAAACCACACAAAACATTTATTCTAAATTGATATGATATTTAAATAAACATTGTGTAATAAACCAACCACAAAAAATAAGCATTTTATTAATATATTATACAATTTAATGTTTCCACCCAAAATGATCCAAATTAATTTATTTATCAATAAAGATAACATTTTACAGTGAAAATAATATATTTTTCCAAAATAGATTTTGAAAACATGTATATAAATAAAGCCACATCAACGACCCCATATATTCCTTGTTTTGTTGAATAAATTTTAATTCCTTTCACTATGCTATATTTTCCTTGTGTAACTGAAATGAGATATCTTATTCCATTTTATTGAATTTGCAACATTAATGAGACCAATTGTTTCCGGTTTCTGATTCCAAAAAATGATGAAAATTTTTATTCTAGGTTATTAATTAAAATCTAGAATTAGATATATTATTCTATGTCTCACATTCTAAACTAAAATGAGACCAATTATACAAGTTCTGGATTACCCAATAATATTGACACCTATTTTTCCATGCTTTTCATATATAACCATAGCGATAATATTTATGCCATACATATCATGATAATAACAATGAAATGAAAATTTATTTTTCAATATCATTGCCTAGTTTATATTGCCACTAATAATGTATAAATTAATTCTTATTCCATGATTTATTAATTGATTGGGTTAATATGAAATTTCCACCAAAACTTTTTCATTGTAGTTTCTTAAGTTATTTTTAATGCATTTAATGGATTCCAATTTAATAATGTTTTATTATGAAATGTCGTATTCCATGTTTAGCATTACCATTGTTCATGGATGACTGTTTATAATGTTGGGTTTATTTTTTGATTTCACTTTCATTAAAAAGCCATAATTATTTATATGCCACTACATATACCATATTTGGAAATCTATTATTTGGAGAAAAATATGACCATTCCATGTCATACATTGCACTATTTTTGATACTAGTTTGAAATAATTTTATCTGTATTGGGATGGACTAGGGTGAGGTGAACTTGATTTTTCTTCCCTCTATAGTGAGGATGATGGGGGTGATTCACACTCAATAATTATTCCATCCTTGGTGAGGATAGTATGGTAGGTCTATAACATGATCAATCTTCTCTCCTATGTGAGGATAACGAGGGTGATTTGAAACATGATTCATTCACCCAAAATTAATGTAGAAGACATGGGTTCTATTAAACAAAAATATTTTTGTATGTACACAATCTATGTACAGGTTTCCACTATGGGTAGGGTTATTATTATAAATATAGGTTCCCTAGACCCCATAATTTTTGTACTTATCAATTATAGTATATTAGAAAGGTGTTATAAAAGATATATTATTTCCATAAAAATTTTAATATTTATAAATACATTATAATCATGGAAATGTCATTATATAATTTTCGATATCTAATGGTTACAAAACTTTTCTACCTATAATTGGAACCCCAAGATTCTATGGAAATAATCTTAAATATATGTCCCATAGTCAAGATACATCATATTGATGAGACATGGATAATGTCCAATTATCATGTACCCGGATCTCATAATCATCGAGATTACATCTCATGAAATTAACACATGAGGATCATAAGTATAAGAGATCTTAAGGTCCTAATCACCAATATCAACACCACATTTTTTGTGTTATTGGATGTTAATATCAATGAGTATATATATTAGTCTCTCAACATGAGATCGATATCAATGTAAATAATTTGATCCCATAATTTGATGAAATATTGAAAATCATTATATTTATGTTGTTGTAATGAATGCCATTTTTTGGTGCATCATTATTTACATGGCATTGATTTAATGATCATGATATGATTTATCACTTTTGAAATAAATATATTTCTTATACAAAGTTGACCATAATTTTAGTAGCTTTCTATGTTACAGGACAATGGTTGAAAGAGGTATTTACATTATATACATTTATTTAAATAAAATAATAATGTGAAGATGGAAACCCAGATTTATATCATAATTGATGTGACATTACGAGATAAAGAGACTATTACATGACATCTGCATATAGGAGGCTATTATTTCAATGTCTGAACCTTATTTATTTAGAGACCATGATGTTCTACTAGATACCATTATTGGTATTTTTGTATGACTCACTGACACCAAGATAAATATGTAGAGGGTTACACACAAATTGTATTTATAATCTTGATCAATTGTACATAATTGAAGTTTAGGGAATGAAATATGGGTAATCTAATGTCTATGTTTGAATGATATGGGTATATTAAATAATTCAAAATAATTATAGAATAAAATATTAAATGTTGAATTTATTACCACCTTGTATTCACATGTTATTTTTTAAATTTAGGAAAAATTATATTACGCATGAATATTTTTATACAATGTTCTTCAAATATTCATGGGAGATACCTGTTCAGTTAATTACTAATATTTTTTCAATTAACATTATATAATATGTTACATGTGATAAAATATTTACAATGTCGGTGATCATATATCTAGGTAAGAAATACTATTTATTATATATTTTGGCATTTAAATATATTTTAGGAATAAGTGAAATGTTCAAGTCTTAACCCATACTATAAATCTAAGAGTGGCTTAAATTCACTGAGATTATTCATCCCATTAATTGGAGTGATCCCCTCTATTCTCTCCCATATCCTAGAGAGATAAGGATATGTTATGAGCATTTTGACCCATTTCCCCAACATAATTTTCAAGAATGAAGTTGCGATGATCAATGGCATACCGAAGGTTTCATTGTTTCTTCATTATAGAAATATCTGTTCATCTATCGACGAATTAGAAGGATTCACAAGTTTTTGTGGATGATCAAGAAGAATCTAATGTCTGTTCCTTTGAGAGACAATCCCCTATAATATGCCGATCATACTTTTATAGAAATAGGAAAAGGTAACATTTCATTTTAAATTACTTTTAATATATTTAAAGACACAGGGTCATTTGGTTGAATGCTGAGTGGTACCTGAATTGCGATGACATTATAACCATTTATATGGGGATAATAACTTTAATTTCCCATGTTTCCCCTTACAATATGCTATTAGTACCAATATGTTGAATCAAAGTGATTGTGTAATTAAATAAGTGTAATTAAAATTAATTATTCATAAATTAAACATTTGTAAATAATAATGGTCACAACACCACTTATTGTACATCGATTTGAGGTCAAATAGACAAATTATGGTCATCCAAATATCGAATAATGTGTCCTTTGGGCTAAAAAATATATTAAAAATTAATATATAATATATAATAATTCTAGTGAATAGTAACCTATGGATGAATAGTACAAAAATTACAATTTATTCATTTGTGAATAGTTATCTATTGGGTGGGGAGATGTATAAATCAACTTGGAACTATTTAAAAAAAATAGAAAGGCTAAAGGGTAGCTTTTGTAAAACATTAAAGAAAAAAATAAGGTAATAAATAAAATAAATTGGTGGTTGAAAAGTGCACATAATGTATCATAAAACTAGTGGACTACATTAGTATGAGATATAGGTGAATATAAATAAATAAATAAAACTCTTTGATAGAAGCATTTCCTTCTGCAACTCTCTTATATCACACATTCCTTCATGGGGAACATCCCTCTACTAAACCGAAGGTCTAGCCGGGTCGGGTCAGACATAGACCGACCACCCACGAACCTAAATGCGGAGGGATTAAAATACATGTGAGCCTATAAAATTCAAATAAATAGATTTCTTTTAAAAAATATTAGTAATTTTTAAACTCATTTTCAAGATTCTGTGATATGTATATTGTGAACTAAAATTAGTTTAATTTATTTTAATTCATAATTAATTCCCTTGAGTGGAATTAATTACAAATTTAATTTAATTTTCAACCTTATTTATGCTCAAATGATCATGATATTTGGTTATAGAATCTCTGGTTTTAGGTATGTTCCATATTCTCTTGGCATTATATGCCTTCATATGGTCTTTAATTAGGTTCAAAGAGATTAAATGAGTTTCTTAGAGAGTATGGGAGTGGGTAGATAATTACGGGGTTACCATAAGAGATAGAAATTCATGGTGGTAGGGGTGTCGTGATAGATGTGTTACAATGAATCATTGAGAGACCTAAAAGGATCTCTACTAGGTGGGGGTGGGGCCTTGGCACCCTGGAATGATTTATTTAAAACACTACCAGAATGGCCTCACTACTTTGTGATATAGGGTATAGTGAGCCAAAAATAATCAAAAAATTTACATTAGCCTATGGTGGATATTTGTGTTGTGCCTCCTGGGTGTTGGGAGATCAATGGAATCATGACTATAGTGGATCTCCTAGGCTTCAGTAATAGTGAAATCAGTTTTTCAAAAGTAATATTTGTATGATGATCATGGTGTAGAAGTGATGTTTCCATATCAGTTATCCTAAGAAGGTTAAATACCCTATGATTGGGGGGGGGTTTATTAGGGTATCATAAATTAAAACAAATTCCAATTATAATAATATTTATTTTTTAAAAAAACGTTCATATTTGACATTCCTATAGAAATATATTGAAAGAAATAAACTCATGCACATGACACAACAATTTTACATTGTTTACCCTCACCGGGCTACATCTAATGAGCATACAATGACAATGTGCCGATGTACCAAAAACACTAAGTATCACTTCATCAATAAGAATTTGGATAGATCACTTTTATTTACAGTCTCACTATCTTTACAATTTTTAGGGACATCTTAGTACTAACCAAGTGTTACTGCCTCACTCTCTCCTTTGCTGGATCACTTATAGGGGAAAAAATATCATTATTCATCTTACTTTTCTCACTAATATATAATGGATCCACACACATTATATTGATATTTAGTTACCTTCACTATCATAATGAATTCTTCCATAACTATAGGTAGATGCTCTGTGGAAATTCAACTATCATCCACTTGATGAATACCACTTTACCATAGATTCACTAGGAAATCCCATCTAAACACTTTCATAATTCTCAATACCTCCACTAAGGTCACACAACCTTATTAAAGAAAAAAAAATATTCACAAGTATATACATCCTTCAAAAACCCCACAACATTTTCAAATCTCACTTCTTTCACAAATCTCAACATGCCACCACGAAGAAACCTCCTATCATGGAGCTCAAACACATTCAAAAATTTCACATAGCCTTTATGAAGATCAAAAATTCCATTCGGGATTCATATCCTTCACATAATTTGTTTCTTCATGAACATTTCTTCAAGAAAGGCCTTCAAAATCTACCTTCACTAATTCATAGCCTAAATATTTTTTAAGTCTTACGCTTTATTTTTTGAGGGGGTAGAGGCCTATTTATAGGCATTGCATCCAATTCCAATAGCTTATATCCACATAATTACCCTTTCAGGTAACTCACTAATCTCATTCACAAAGCTCCATGTCAAAGAGATGCACCATGGGAATTTCTTAATCAATAATCTTATCATAATCATGGAGATCACTGTCATCCCATCATGTATTTGGGATACTCAAATTATTATAGTCATAGAGATCACAGTCGACCCTTTGTACATTCATAATGCTCATTCGCGATGATCCTCACCTTCATGAAACTCATTTGATGAATCCAATTCTTCGTTAATCTCATTACTTTTCAATATAATTATAACTCATTTACGGAAATCCAACATTGATGATAATAAATAAAAATTCTCAATTTTTGGACCCCCAAAACTTAGAAAACACTAGGAAACAACCCCCCCCCCCCCTTGTGAACCCAATATTGTGTACTACATCTAGAGAATCTATTCAAATTTCTTGGATATTTTCCAACATACCTTCTCAAATATATCTTTATAACTCTACAACTGACCATAAAAACCTTCATTGTTAATAAACACAATCAACCTAAAAAAACTGCAATGTTACCTTGAGGTATTTTTGCCCAAAAATGTCTGCCCTTGGGTTTGTTGACAACTCATCAAAATTTGAAACCTTGTTGAAACTTTTTCTATATTATACCACTATTTTATTCATGTGATTAAGATAGAGATCAAGGATTTACTCAAAACACACTCTAATCCCTCATGATCCATGATCATCCTGAGAAACAAGAGTAGCATGAAAATTTCATCAATGAATGACATCATTCCACAAATGCTAAACTGGATTCATCACAAACCATGTCTATCATGATATAAAAACATTGATACATCGTCTATAGAATTATTAGATTTCAAACTTCTCTTACTTCACTAATCCCCCTATAGTATTCTCTCCCTAATTTGATTAAGACATTTCCCCCATTTTATAGCCACAATTTATTCAACTTTTTTCAAAAATCTCGAAGGTTACATCATTATTGTCTGAAACATGGTATATATCATATATAAACAAATTTTCAAAAAACAATCATACTTTGGGGAGAGGGGGCCACACAGAAACACCTTTTCAGGTATGGGGATTTGAATAAACTTCAAGAACCATACGATGTTCTTCAAAAGGTTCATTGGGTAGTGCCATTCTAAAAATTTCTATAACCTATAGTTTTATAGGAACATTATCTAATATCACAATTCCTTGCTCCACATTCTCTTAGATAAAATGATTCTTTATTTTAATGTGCTTATTACTTGTGTGTTTTATTTATTTATTTATTATATTTATATCACTTGGATTTTCGCGAGGGTTTCTGATAGAAGACTTTAATAGATCTTCTGTACCATCAAACTATTGATTCATCCACAATAAATACATTCAAGCTTGATTATTAAAAACATAATTGTGATCTTTGGTGATCAATTAAATAAAACACTATTTATTTCTTTTTCAAGAAAATCAAAATTCACCAAGATAGAATGCACCACCTGACAGTGAAATTATATAATCTTATAATCTGGTTAATATTCATTTGTATATACCGATAACTATTCCTGTCATTTTTCATTATAAAAAATAATAAAATCCACAATTTCATTGATATAATAAAGTGACATTTTTTACGAAAACTAAGTGTATTTCATTGTGATTTCATTGATATCGTGTGGTTTGGAATGTGTCAAAAACAATATCAGGCCTCATCACTATCATATGAAATACACTGTCAATTATTTTCATGTATTCAATCACATTAACTACATTGAATACCTCATCCCATGATCATAACATCTGGGTAGCCTCCAGAGTCATCATATCCTTGGAATTATCTAGTTTAAACCTTCATAGAACATCCTTGGAATATTTGGATTTTGAAATAAATGTTCCATTCAATACCTGTTTCACATATAAACCACAAAAAACACCTATTCACTAATAATTGAAATTTAATAACATTATTTTCATGAATTATGAAAACTTTTTTCACTGAGATACCTCTAATTCACTAAAAAATTTGTCATCAACATACACTATGAGAATCATCTTTTTATTACTATCATTATTCATACATAGATTGTAATTATCTCCATCATGTTGGAAACCTATCTGGTTCAAAAAATTTATTGATCGTTGAATACCATGATAATTGTGCTTACTTTAACCCATGTATTTTCCTTATTATCAATGACAATATTTTATACTCTTAATTAATGTGAAAACCATCTGGATGATCAATATTAATTTCTTCTTCTATAACCCCAATTAGAAAGGCTCACTTGACATCCATCAAGAGAAATTTGAACATTCTTTTCACTATTACGAAAAAAATAACCTGATTTTCTCTGGAATTGAAATATGTGAAAATGTTTCATCAACATCGATAACCTCTATTTGATAGTTCACTTTTCACACTTGTCCTTCTTTGTTTGGAATCACTTCACCATCTTTATTCATCCTATTGTGAATGACCCATTTAGTCTCGATGGAATTCATAACTGTTGACTTTGAAATAATCCCTCTTGTCTAATTATTCGCAATTTGGTCAAGCTCATCACTCATAGAATGTAACTAATTGCCATTTAAAACCTCTTCCACAAACCATTTATGCTCTACCTATGATAAGAACTATTCTCATTTAATATTATTCATCCTCCTTGTCTGCACCGACAGAGTCTAATCACCAATTATGTTTTCTATACTCCTATGTCTATGTATAGATATTGGTTTATTACCATCTTTTCATTATCATAATAATATTATTAATTAGATTCAAGAATGAGAACATACCCATAGTTGCTTATTTATTTATCACTATCTCCCAGAGAAAGATAATGTTTTTGCTAAATATTATGCTCATTCCCTACTATAGTTAAATCATTTTATTCTAATAACTTTTACATAAAATAATAAAAACATTTATATGCTTCAGTTATTCTTGATTATATAAGTAATATACCATCATCTCCATGGTATTCAAACATCCTATGTTTGTCCTATTGAGAATAAAACATCTAATTATGAAGACTCAAAAGTACTTCAATATTGTCTCCTTTTTATACCATAGCTCAGGTGGATTCTTATTTTCTTTTGGACATAATAATGCTCTATTTTATGTGTATAATGATTTCATCACTAATTGTTCGCAAAAAATATCTAGAAGGACATTCTCAATGGGAATTGTTCTATCCATGTTGTTAATAATTCAATTTTATCTCTCAACTAATCAATTTTTCTATGCAATTATTACTACTGAAACATGATTCCTTATCCCATGTTTCTTGAGATAATAATCCACTTGTATATTTGTGAAAACTATTCCATTATCAGTTTAGATCATCTATATTTTTTGACCCACCATCTCTTCAACTTCCCTTAAATAAGTTGTTATGAAATTGAACACCTCACAGTTGACAGTGAAGGTTGAAAACCATTCCATTTCTCTAGAACCATCAATGAAGTGAACATAATGTCTCATCCCATTAATTGTTCTTGGGGAAATTTGTCTTCACACATCAATATTCACTATTCCAAGAACTTTTTTTGACCTTTTCCTTATCTCTTATATCTATTTCGAAAAATATTCCATTATTGACAGGAATCACATTTATGGGTATAATCATGTGATAAACTTGGGAGGTCTTGAGAAGAATCACATTTCACCCGATCTTCCAATGATGTTTTTCTCAAACGACTAAGGCATTACGTCCATAACATTTTTCTTCTTCCTTGGAAAAAGTACATATCTTCTAACTTACTTACGAGGTAGATATTTCTCTTCATACTCTTTCTCTACAAAAAAAACTTCAACTTATTTTTCATTAATGATACATAATTTATTTGATAATCATATGGCATATCTTGAGTCACACAGTTGACCTACACATAGCATGTTCTAAATGATACCTTCAATAACTAAGACATCTGTAAACCTCATATATTTTCCCCCAAACATGGATATTACTAAGATAATTTTTAGGCTTTCATCATTACCAAATCATACAATACCTTCCTTATCTTATCTAATTCTAATAACTAGTTCTTTATTTCATTCCAATTTAGAGGTTCATCCACTTTCAGTTATCCATATTATAATGTGATTAGATTCATTGAATGAAATATCTACAACCACTACATGTTCAACTATCTATTAATTATCCATGTTTTTGAATTCATACATTGTAAAAATTGATAATATTGATCATCCTTGATGTATGATGTACAATATTCATCTTGATGAGCTAAAAATAGATTTTTATTTTTAATATCATTTGATGATTCATTTAGATACTTATTATAACCATATTCAATATGCTTTTTCACATTACTCGGTATTATTGATGAGAAATATCATTCTATTTGTCAGACTCCTCCACACCTGAAATAGCGACCTTCAAATGATATCATGGAATATTGAGTTCGTTATGGAAACATCTATTGGTCTTTATCACATTGATAGATCTTGGATATGGACGAGTCATTTTGTGAGTGTCCCATAACTCCACAATAAAAGCATTTAGTGCAGGGTGAAATCATGTGTGTGACTACATCACTACCAATTTCCCCTTGGGTTCTCTAAATCTTCTAGTTCTTATTCATATCCAAAAAAATCTTCAATATTAGGGTGGGTTTTTTTCTAACATCAACCATAATTTCGTTCTATTTATGATTAATCCTTATACCAAATGTAGCGTTTAGATCTATTATTTTTAACTCATGGAATTCCTTTTTCTGTTTCAATGACGTGTTGAACACTAATTTTCCATTTTCCTCAGCATTTACAACCTACATATCTAGGGTCAACAGTTTCTCCTAATTAATAAATATCCATCATAGGCTTACAACCTCCTCTTAAATTTTTTTGATGATACTTTCTTGATATATTATTGTATTTTTCAATCCATTGATCACCATTTTTTGTTCATGAACATGGATCATGGACTCATTGATCGTATCTGAGTTCTCTAGATTTGAAGACATAGGATTTTAAATTTCATCCATTATCACAAAAATCTCTTCATCATGCTCCAGCATAAAGAGTTTGTCATCATAAAATACCATTTTTTCATTATTTTTTGGCTCTACAAATGTCTATCTCTTCAAGAACAGCATTTAATATGACATAAAAGGGAGATCTTCATTCAAATTTCCCTTCATCATTATCTCTTTCCTCCCTTATATGGGAAATGTTTCAAAATTCCACCATAACACATGCTTGATGATCCTTTAAGTCCTCAAAATATTCTACCTAAAATTATTATAAACCTTCATATTCTTTTCAATAAAGATTATTCATTTTGAATAATTTTGTTGTTAAATTTTTGTACCTTTAACGTAGGATGAAGACTTCTTCATGGGAATTTGAATTCATACTCATTATAATCTTGAAACATCTTAGGGATCCTTGAAAAAAATGTAAAACCATTTCACATTAAAACCAAGAAAGTGAGAGTTTCCCTTTGAACCTTCCTTTTATTCTTTGTAAATTTGATGAATGGAATGACCTAAATTAGCCTGTATCTTCTTCTTCCTAACCATATTAAAAATAGAAGTTATTCATGGACTTGAATACCATTTATTTATACTCCCCTTTTCCCACACACTCATTATCATTATTTATCATCTTATACACAACAAGAGTACTACAAAAGCAATCTAATATCAGCTCCTTTTAATCATTATCTTCAAGAATAGAAACTTTTAGATTGAACTAGGTGAATGTATTATGAAGATTCACATAAAAATATTTATATATTTAAAATTTTCTCTAAGACTATACATGTCTACCAGAAAAATATTCACACAATCAAATAAAGCATCAACTAACTCATTATGGTGAATTATGATATCCTCATACTCATTACATAGAACCCATATCTTTTCTTCTATGAGAGGTGTGTCACCCTCATAAATATTTAGAAACATTTATCACATATAATGTGATGACATACACAACATTAAATTAATATATATTCCATTAGATATGTCTCTCCCTAATGCATTGATTCCATTCCCATATTTATCCAATTTTTTTGGCCGACATCTGATAAAGCACGACATTCTATTTTTGTCAGAATTCCGTATATCACTACTGTAAAGACACAAATTCCTAATGATCGAATGTTGTGCTACATATGATTAATCCATAATTGATTTTTTTCAACAACAGATTAGAATCCCATTATAAATAAAAAACTCCCTTTAATCTATTCAGATAGAAACATTTACATTAACCGTTCACTCAAATACCAATTTTTATCCCAACTAGGTCAAACACGCTACGGGGGGGGATCAGGGTATAACAGATGAAAAAAATTTCCATATCCGAACTTGTTTCATTGTAAATGAAAGATTATTATCTCCCTATCTCATATAAATATATTAATAGAAATGAAATAATGAAGAGACAGAACAATTTTACTTGGTTCACCCTAACTGGGATACATCCAAAGATAATACAATGAAAATGTGATGATGTACTAAATCCACTAAGTCTCATTTCCAAAATGATTTTTGGGATATATGACATATATTTCCATGCTCACTACCTTTAAAATGTTTTGGAAAAACTCATTACATCCCAAGTGTCACTCCCTCAATCACTATTTTGATGTCTCACTGATAGTGGAAAATATCACATTCTTACACTTCAATTTTTAAATCCACTCGAAAGGAACAAAACATAGTTTACTAAAATTTAGGTACCTTCATTATCAATAATGAATGCATACTTAACTGTAGGTAGATTATCTATTAATGTTATACTATCATCTTTTTTATAAATACTGCATTACCAAAAATTCACTAGGAAATCCATTCTTAACACTTTCATAAAGCTCACTACCTTAACTAATATCACACAACGTTCAAAAAACATCCCAAGAATTCCTGAGTATATACAAATATTGATAACCCCACAATATTTGTGAAGCTTACCTATTTTACAAAAATCAGCTGGCCTATTCAAAGAAACAGATTTTCACAAAGATCAAACACATTCATGATGCCCACTTATCCTTTTTAAATGTAAATATTTTTTATAATTAATAGACTATGTGAAACTCCTTTATTTTAGAACGGTTTCACAAGAATAACCAATGTGAACCACATTTGTGAATTTAGAGACTTTGTATTTTAATTAAGAATTAATCTTCCCTTTTTATAGGGGTAAAGGCCTATTTATATGTATTTACTCCCATTCCTGAAGAATCCATTAATGTCATCACATTTTTAAAAATCTCACCAATATCATTGGTGAAGCTATATGTCTTCACAAACCACCAATGGAGTTTAAAATTGTGATGATTCTCGTAGTCATAGAGATAACTGTCATTCCTTTGTGCATTTGTGGTGCTACACTTCTCATAGTTGGGAAGATCACTGTCAACAATTCACACATTAGCGATGGTTTTTCCACGATGATATAATCATTCATGAAACTCCATTAAAAAATCCAATATTCAAAAAACTAATCCTTTTCTGTATATTTTCAAGGAATTCATAGCAATCCAAATCTCGTAATGGTAAAGAAAAATTCCAAATTTTGGTCCACAAATGCATGAAAAACACTAGGAAATGGTGACACCTTATGTACGCAATTTTCTATACAGATTATTTGGTCATCCATTCCTTTATATTGGATATTTTTCAATATATCTTTTAAAACATCTATCTGGAACTCTAGAACAAACCATAGAAACCTTCTTTTTCAACAAACAAAATAAATATAAAAATACTACAATGTTACCATGAGAAATTTTTCCCAAAATGATTTATCTTATTAGGATATTTTTAATGTGGGTTTTGATCATTATTAACCTTTTATAACCGTAATATTAATCATTTCCTAGGTTCTTTCTAATTTTTAGTTTTGTGTAATCCCTAGAATGATTTTCAATAGGTAAATTGTGGAGATTTTGAGAAGGTAGATTGTTGGTTTTGTAGTTAATGTATCTGTCTTTTTTTGTGTAATGGCGGAATGGAGGTTGGTGGATTCTCTAACACTCAATTATTTATAGAATAATATGTATTAGATTTTTAAAATATATATTTTTTTGATTTTCTTTAAAACCCCTGCTTTATATATATTTTTAAATCATGGGTTCCTTGTATTTTTATATTGTGTACTTATTATTTAATAATGACTTGTGTTTATAGGAAATATTTGGGACCATAGTGGAATACTCGTTTTATTGGTGTGAGAATGAAATTACCATTTCAATGTTTTTTTGAAAATTGGTATACATGGTGGTGTGTATTTATATTTCATTGTATGATGCCCTGTTGGTTCAGAGATGTCCATTTGTGCTAGAAAGGAGGCATATGGGGATTTATCTCCTTATAAAGAATTTTTTTATGTATAAGAAACAACTAATGAGTGTGAAATTATCATTTGAAATGTATGTGTGTGTATTTGAAACATGGGATGGGTATTGCAGGTGTCATGAAATAATGAACAAGGATATTTTGTTTATTTTTTCCTTAATCGTTATTTCTTATGGTAAACTAATTTGATTTTCTATCTGGCAATTTTATATAAATTTTGAGAAAATTTTTTTGGTCCTCATATTATGTAAAGGGATGTATCTTGGGGAAATACTATTGGGTATGATTACACATCCCAAAATATGGAATTTGGTGCATATGTAGATGACGTTATTCAAAAAAATGTTAAATGAATTGTCTCTTATGTCACTTATGTAGCATTAAGATGTTACTTTATCAATATGGATGTTTGGAGCTTGGATTTTCTCACATGAAGTGGATTACATGATGTGAAATTATTGTTGCGGAAACTGGGTATCATTTTTTCATGAGTTATCTTGTTATAATTTTTCACTCTTACTCGTATTTTCTTGTTTTACGGTTTTTTATTTGTGTTGTATTGTTTATAATCATGTATAATACAGCTGGATTGGTTGTTAATATTTTTTCGTGATATGATTTATTTTTGTAAAAAGGTAAAAACATCCCCTAATGTGTAGGTAATACATTGAGATTTTTTATAGCCTTTTATGTCTTAGAGATGTCACCTAAGGTTAGTAGAACATTCAAACAAACCGAAGACAATGATCTGGGTGGGGATGCAACATATGGTGTCAATAATTGTTGATCTCTCATATTGGGATAGTAGAAATGAGATAAGAACTTTTGAAACATAAAATGTATAGAATAAAATAAAATAGATATCTTCTTTATATTGAACATCATGTTACTAGGTATGTTCAGGTACAAAAGGGTTTAAACACCAATTGGTGTGTTGTTATCTCATCGTTATGATTTTAGCTGATGAGTGTAGAATATCATGCATTAGTAATGAGAATTACCACTATAACACTATTTATAATATTATATTTTATATTTGTTGATTATTAGATATAATTCTCATTACTTTTAATGATTTTGAGTATTATAAGCCTACAAATACTAGTGAGTGATGACGAAGTTGTGTTTTGTTCTATCTTTAGAAAATGGATCTGGTCAGATGACCTAAAACCCCCCCAATGTGGTATTAGAAAATATTGTTCCACATAAACCATATGTTAACCCAAAAAAATTTCAAATAATTTCCCATTATTTTTAAGCTATTGATAATGGGAACTAAATTATGAACCATAATATGCAGATCATTATGTGTAATTTCCAAATAATATCCAAAAATATTTTTGGGGGATTGAAAACATGGAAATGAATAAGTGTGGATTAAAAGAGTGAAATCAATTTTTGATTTCCTTAGATCCCCTTCTAATATAATGTTCATGATAGCAGTCTATATTAAGAAATATCATGCACACCAATGGTGGGATTTAGTGGTCCAAGTTAAAGTCAACCAAGACCTTAGATGATAGTGATTTGAATAATTTTTTTAGAAAAATTAATTCAGCACAAATTAAATAAAGAAAAAATAATAGTTTTTATTATTATTTAGAATAAAAATCTATTACTGATGAGGTCTACTACAGATTTTTCGAACTTTGTTTATTTTTATCTAGAAATGATTTCCAGTGCATCCCTGAAGGCATGCATATTTTAGTTTAGAATGATACTTGAAATTTTTTATGAGATATTTTTGTTTTGTAGTAATAATTATAAATATATGTTTAATAAATAATGGTGCTGGTAAAGTATATTGATATTAATTATTCTAGAGGAAATAATTCTACATGGGAATATTGGAGAATTATAATAATCGAAATAAAGAGAATAAGGACACCTACTTACTAGGTGATAGATGATCACAAAATAAAATAACTATATTAGTTAATATTCCTCCAATGCTAATTACCATAAATGGATATTTTCAATATTTTTTATTAGTGTATACTAACTGAGATTTTATATCACCACATAGAGAAAATAACGATTGTAATAATATGGGACATCTCTAGAATTATTTTTAATATCCCAGTTCCTAGAAATAAATATCACATATTCTAGACATATTACGATTCAACTAGATGATCACATCAGAACAATTCTCATCCTAAGAAAAAAAGTGTACCATGATGATTCTAGCAATACCGTGACTCCTTAGATAATGCAACCACAATATGGAAGTAAGAAACAATGTGGAACGTGTAAGAAATTGTATGGTGTAAAAGAGATGAACATAGAATCCCAATCTGGTCCTTCAACTGTATGAGTTAATATCTTATTAAATAGACTCTTTTGAATGTTCTGTATAATACTTGTCTATCCCACTCTTTTATTCACTACTACAAAAATGGGCAAGAAAATCACTACCCTTTTATCAGTGCTAAAAAAAGAGTTGATAAAGGCGGCCTATATCAGTGCTAAAAAAAGAGCTAATAAAGGGGGGCCTTTAACAGCACTAAAAAAGAGTTTGTAAAGTGACCCTTTATCAGTGATTTTTTTAGTGCTTATAAAGGCCGCCCTTTATCAGTACTTTTTCTAGCGCTGATAAAGGGGACCCCTTTATTGGCACTTTTTTAGTAGCGCATATAAAGGGGGACTTTATTGGTGCTTTTTCCTGGCACTGATAAATTTTATGTTTCAAAAACAAAACATGAAAAATAATATATTGTTATATAAGTATATTTATATTGATATAAATATAATATATATTTTTTAAATATACGTATAAATAGAATATAACATATAATATATAATAAAATTAGTGAAAATAGATTTATAATATTTAAAAAAATATAATTAATTAATAATTTTCAAATTATTATCGATTAAAAATCATTTAATAACAATTTGAGGACACAAAAAATCAAAACAATTAATAAAAGATCTAAAATAAGTTGAAAATGTAACTCAAAATTCTAACGGTCATAACTTTTGATCCCGGTGTCCATTTGAGCTCTATAGCATATCAAATCGAAGCTTGCGAAGAGATTTATGCACTTGTGACCAAAGAAAAGCTTGTGTCACATTTTTTGAGGCCAAAAAAGGCCCATAAGTCCTCTAAAACCGAGTTTTTAGTTGGAATACCCTGATTTGTTAAGATTCAATCATATTTAACTTCTGATCTGGATGTCCGTTAGGATTCTACCACATATAATATCGAAGATTGTTTCATTTGCATCGATTTTACTGGTTTTGGAGTTGAAATGGGCTTCTATATTAGATGTTATGGTCATTTTATCATTACATTTCTTTTCAAATACACACAAATATATGTATTTATTCGTAAATAAATATGTGTGTGTGTTTTTCTTTGTGTGTGTGTTGTATATATGTATGTATTTATGTATTTATTTATT
Source organism: Viscum album (assembly GCA_963277665.1). NCBI lineage: Eukaryota > Viridiplantae > Streptophyta > Magnoliopsida > Santalales > Viscaceae > Viscum > Viscum album. The sequence goes on along the minus strand of OY728119.1, from coordinate 1,000,933,705 downwards.
TATAAACACACATAAAAAACAAATTTTATAAATTTATAAAAAATTAATCTTATAAATATATATTAATATAAAAATAAATTTACAGATAAAAAATGGTAACTACAAATATATATATAAATAGATATAAATATATATTAATATACGAATGAATATATATTTACTAATATATGAATAAACATATATGTATTAATATAACTAAATATATTTATATTAATATGAATCTATATTAATATACAATCCAGTACCAATATATATATATAAATAAATAGATGTATCATTAAATAAATAAACGAAATGGCTTAGTGGTAAAGGTGCAGGCGCGCAAGGGGGAGGTCGCGGGTTCAAGTTCGGGTGGAAGCAAGGATGTGTGTGTGCACGTGTGGGATGCACAGGCAAGGGAAAAATGCGAGAGTCAGTGGGAATGTCACGTGCTAATAAAGGGGGGGGGGCTCAAGTGCTGTTAACAGCTCCCCCCGAATATAATTTTTTTTAAGTTTTTTAATTTTTCTTTTACTTTTATCAGCGCTTTTAAAAGGCGCTCATAAAAGGGATCTTTATTAACGCTTTTCTGAGCACTGATAAAAGGAACCCCCTTTATCTTTGCCTCATTTAACAAAACTTTTTTAGCACTGTTAATGCACTTTTCTAGCACTGACAGGAGCCATATTTGTAGTTGTGATTACTTCATGTGTCACTAATCAAATGGGTTAGAATGCCGAGAGGATGCCACATATGATGAGTATCTAGACAGCTGTCGGGAAACATGATAGTAAAATATTTAAATTTTATTATTGTTCTTTATAAACCTATGGAGTCTAGTTTGATTAAAAAATTTGTATTTTGTACTTGTATGTTTTAGATTTTATGACGGGATTGGATTGGCTAGTTGTTCGAAAGGTGCATATCGATTTTTATGCACAACAAGGAATGTTTTGATATTCGGATGAGATAGTATGTATTCTTAATAGAAGATTGTATAAGAATGTTGATAATGAAGAGAATTTAAGGCAAATGTTTAGGATCATTTAATATCAATTGGGATTAGTCACATTGGGGAATAATGAAAGAAATGAAGAGATAAATTTTCCTACCATTGTGGATCATTATCCTGTTATGTTTCATCGATATTTAATAGAATTTTCACCTAATGGGGTGTATAATTTTCAATTGATTTCATTCTGGGTAAAATACTATTTCACTTCCATCGTATAGAATTTCAGTACTGGAAATATAGTATAAGAAGTAAAAATAAGAAGATTTGGAAAGAATATTGTTTATAACACAGATCAAGTCTTTTTGGCTATTATAGTTATTAATTTAAAGAAGGAAGATAGTTCATTTTGACTTTGTGATAGTTATTTAAAATGGAATCATGTTTTGTTAAAGTATAGATGGAATATTCTTTGAATTTATATCTTTTTTGATCAATTTAAGCACACCTAATGGTTCACCAAAATTGACTTCCACTCCATGTATCACCATCTACAAGTTGAAAAATATGATATTTTAAAGATAGTGTTTATGAGTAATTATAAAAATTATAAATATGTTTTCATTCCATTTGGTTTTACAAATAAACCCATAGTTTCCATTGAATTGGTAAATAATGACTTTATATGGTTCTTACACACATTTATTATAGTATTTTTAGATGAAATTATGATGTATTCTTGAAATCATAAAAAATATAGAACATTTAAATATGGAATTCATAAATTTACCCAAGAACTAATTATAAGAAATATTATATAAATGTGATTCTTGGATACATGAAGTTCACTTCCTTGGCCAGGTCATTTCTGAGAAAAACATATCAATAAACCATGAAAATAACAAATCTATCATCTCTTGTAAACCACATATGAATGTCTACGAGACCAGAAGAGTTTCTCGAAAAGTAGTTCACAATTGTAACATTATTTAATACATTTCATGACTTTCATAACCTATGATAGCACTCATTAAAAAGGGAACTTTTTTTCAATAGAGTTGTGACTATCAAAAACAATTATTTGTTAATAAAGTAAGGATTGATTCTTCTCTAGTTCTTATCTTTCTGAAACCTAAAAAATTTTATGTGGTTTATGATAACCCATATGGATTTGGAAATGATTGTGTTATCATATAGGGAGATCATGTGGTAGCTTATGGATTACAAATGTTGTGAATTAATATGAAAAATTATCCAACACATGAATTGGAATCGATAATGGTTGTTCATGAATTGAAATTGATATCATTACCAAATTGGTGAGATATTTAAAATCTTCATAGACTATAAATTTTTTATAACATATTCTCATAAATATATAGGAACCTAAGAAAAATACAATCTATGGAATAAATCCAAATTTTTAACTGTTTTTGGATTATATACCTAGAAAACGGGATTCTGAAGAATATTATTGAAGTCAAAATTCAAATAATGAATTATTCAAATAAGATCACTATCATTGGAAATTGATGAGTATAATTGAAAATATGAATATGGATTTCACTAATCATAATTATGTCAGTATATTATATCTAGTAACTCTATTTCCTAGTTTAGTTCAACAAGACCAGGATGCTCAAAAATCAGTTCCTAATTGCCTTACCATTACATCAATACCTAAAGGTGGGGAGACCATTGATTGATGTAAATAAGATGGAAACTGTATTTTTATTTTTTGAGATCATGTTGTCATTCCAAATTCATATAATGAGAAACCTCTTTATTCTTATCATACATAAAAATGTGTAGCTCATTTAGGCATACGAAAGATGTACATGTATCTATGAAAACATTTTTTGGGGGAGGTATTAAATGAAATGTTTTGGATTTTATGTCGAAATTCATAACATATCTAGAGTTCATGATAGAGCATTAATGGAAAGTCAGAATGATGATATCATTATAAATACCTATATGCAAATGGGATCAGATCACTATAGAAATTATCTTGGGTTTACCGAAAAACATTCAGAATCATTGTATTTTTATGATGACTATAGATTGACTCATAAAGTCAACCCACATCATTCAAATTCATGAATACAATGTGGTAGTTGACATGATAATGATTTATATTTGTGAAGTGGTAAAATTGAACGAAATACTAGTTTTGATGATATTTGACTGAGACCCTAATTTCAAATCACTTGAAGAATATTTTGGGAGCATAATTTACCACGAGTATGAAATATATTCCCCAATCACATGGTCTATCTGAATGAATGATTCAAATACTAGATTACATTCTGTATGATTATTTTATGGATTTCAAAGTCTCATTGGAGGAGCGTCCATCATTATTGGAGTTCACGTATAATAAATATTATTATTCCTTAATAATGATTGATCTATTCAAGGCATTTTATAGTCATCCTTTTTGGTCCCCACTTTTTTAGGTTGAGACTGGGTAAATATCACTATTAGGACCTAGAATTGTTCAAGATACCATTGAACTAATATAGATGATCAATAAAGTAATTCAATCAGCCCTTATCGATTTGAAACCATACAAGTATAATCATCATTGTCTTTTATCCTTTATAATCATAGATCAAGTGTTCCAAAAATTCTCTTCGGGGATAGGACATTGATGACCGGGTAAGAAAGGAATGTCTTATGCTTTGTATGTTATACCTCGAGAGATACTTGGGAGAATTTTTGATCTCCCATATTGGTTATATTTACCACTACAATTAAATATAGACCATAATTATTTTTATATATATCAAATTCAGAAGTACCAGCCAGATTTTAGCCATGTGATTCGATGGGATCATATTGTTATTAAACCAGATACTTCATTTTTTCATTTAATTATTCTGATCATGGAAATTCTTGATAAATTTTTTATTATAATATGTATTTTATTAGTTCATGTCTTTTGAGAGTATAGGAAAATTTAGGAGGAATCATGGGAATATTTGAAAGTGATGTTGTAATAATAGACCAAAAATTTCTAAATTACTAAAAATATATAGCTTGTTAATGGTGGAAATCCTAATGGTGGGTAGAATTTAACAACCACAGATTGAGTTATGTTTCATATTATCTTGTTTTTTAAGCTTTTATATGTTTTTAATTGGATTTAGGCCGTTTTAGTGAGTTTCTCCGAGAGTTTGGGAGTGTTTGTCAAACTATGGGTTCACTATAGTTAATGACAAGCTTTTTAGTTAGCCATGTTGTGATGGGTGAGATCTTACGCAACATAGGGTAACCAAAATGGTAGGTTTCTTGGTGTTTTTTGGGGTCCTAGTGACTTGTGAGGCTCACCATGAAACACGTCTGTAAAGGCCTCAATATACCATGTTTTAGGGCATTGTGGGAATAAAATGGTTGAATATTTTGGAATATTCCATAGTGGATGGAAGTATATTTCCTCTTGAGGGTCGGCTGATTGAAGGCACCAAAAACATAATGGATCCACCATGCCATGCTGATGTTCCAACCCACTTTTCAAATGATTAATTTACATGCCAATCTTGGGGGAGGAATGATGTTTCCACATCTTATCTTCTTGGGAGAGATTCAATGTGGGTTTTGATTTTTAAATTAAACTTTTTACCTTAACATTCAACCATTAATGGGATGTTTAAATTCTATAAATTTCGGGTGATCCTTACAATGTCTTCATCTGGTCAATTATATGTATTTTGTGGAGTCCGATTTTTGTGGTTGAATTCAACTTCTCTCTCGAATTTTTGTGGTGCGATTGGCTTGAGGTAGGTGGATTCTTTAGCAGTCCATTAATTCAAGAATTGGAAGGCATAGATTTAAAAACTATATTTATATGATTTTCAATAAATACACTTGATATTATTCAGTTAGAAAATATCGGGATCCATAAATTTTTATAATACATATTTTTTGTATGAAAATTAATTTTTATTCAATGAAATATTACTGACCCTATTGGAAACCTCATTTTAATGGAATAAAATTAAAATTTATATATCAATGTTTTTCTGAAAATTATGAAAAGATTTGTTTTGGATAAATAGTATTATGGAAATAGTCATACAATATTAGGTAAAATGTGTTTATACAGCATTGTACGATGCCTTATTTGTATATATTTGGTTCTTGGTGCCTGATTAGAGGCATATTGGGATTTATCACCTTGTGAAGTCTTCATGATGGATGAGTGGCTACACAAGACTATGTAAATATCATTCAAAAAACAAATGTGTTTGACTGAAACATGGGATGGGTATTCTAATTGGACAGACATAATAAACAGTTGTTTATGTTAATTTTGTTTGATAATTGTGTATTTATTATGGAAAAAAAATATGGTATTCTCACTCACCATTTAACATAAACTATGAGATGACTTGTTTCCATTCTTAGTTGGGTGTGTCGGTAATACTTTTGGGGAAATAATGCTGGATATGATTACTCACCCATTGAATATTCCCTTTGGAAAAATTGGTATTAATGACAAAAGTACAGGATATATCTCTTATTTTACTATGGGAGAATCATGATTCTACTTCCTAAGGATATATTATTATATTAGGGAGTTTCAATCATTGGGTGGTTTGAGTGATTTTTCATCGTTGTTTTGGTGTCAAGATATTATTTAGATTTATTTAGAGTATTCTTGATTTTAATTTTTAAGGTTACAATGATTATATTTATTCATAGGTTTTCATTTGAGTTATGTTGTTTATAATCAAGAATCATATGGATGGTTTGGTAGTTCATATTGTTTTTATACTATGTTTCATTTTTTAAAAAGATGGAATTGTCCCCCAATGTCTAGGTAAGTCCTTGACATTAATTTCTATCCTTTGGTGACATGGAGAGATAAACTAATTCAGTATCACCTTTGAACCAATCCAATTCAATTAGTTGGGCATGGATGTTACATAGACCCACCCATTCATTTATTATATTATATTTATTTATTAATTTTATTAATTCATGTATGATGTTACTAAAAATTATTTATAAATGAATATCTATTTATCGTCTCTGATCACATTACATATTTAATGGCATGTACATCCCTGAAGGGTATTATTCATGTGTATCCTATATTCCTAAGAACCTCTCTCCTATATAAGAGTATTATTTTAATGAGGATGATGAAAGGTGATGAATTTCATGTTGATATGTCTTGAAGAACTAGACAAAATATGGATACAATGGATGGGGTGGATGTTGTAACTAGGGTAAAATGAAAATTATGATATTTCCCTTTAGGGCTAGTTTAACCCATTTTCAACAAAATGGATTGAGAATATAAAATTCATGATCATTATCATTATTTAATTATTTATTTTCTCAACAGGTAGGGTTCAGGGCCCCCTATTAGTCAATAGTTTAAATATAGTGTTTTAAGTTTCTATTTTGACATTGGTTCTTCAAGACAAAAATTAAAAGTATTTTGTGGGGAATTTTAACATTAGTTGTAAGAAAAAAAATTTCCAATGTCATTTGGGAAGGATTCATATGTCATTTTTTATGAACAGATGTTTAAATCTTACTTTTAACATTAGTTCTAAAAAATTATGACAATATTCCTTATAAAAGAATTTTAATATATAATTTATTAAGAACCGATATTAAAAGTAAAATTTCTCATATTTTTTCCGAAAAATTATGTGAATAATGTTTCCAAATGGTTTTTCATTTCTTAAGATTCAATATTTTTGATCATGGAGCTAAAACTGAAATATGAATCAAAATTTATGGACGTCAAAAGTTGATCATCTATTAATGAAGTCTTAGAGATGTCCAACTTTTGATGACGATAACTTTTTATCCAAAACACCTTTTGAGATTCATGACCCTTCAAATATAAGATTGAAAATTTAACATCAACATTTAAGTGATTATTGATGTTGTTTTTTTAAAAAATTATTTGAAAAGTAAATTTTAACGTTAGTTCATGAAAAAAATTATGTTAAAATTCCTCATAAAAGAAATTTAACATCATCTTCTTTCATGATCCAACCTTAAAAAATATATTCACATGGGTTTTTCAAATAACTGATTTTCAAAATGTTGACCATGTTTTAGTTAATTTACAAAGAGTTTATTTGAGTGTTCTTGGAACAAAATCAATCTTACATCAAATGTTATTGACACCAGAAGTCAGTAATCTCTAAATGAAGTCTTAAAAAAGTCTATCTTTTGATGACCATAAATTTTGATCTGTTACCCTGTTAGAACTCAACGACCAGAATAATAGATGCCTTGGAAATGATATAATACATTTTAAACATTATTATTGTTGGTAGTTTGGAAAATGGATGTAAAAATTTACTTTTAATGCCAGTTTATAAAAAGATTATATTTAAAGATATTTTTCACATTGGTTATCATCATACCCTTGTGAAAATCTAGTTTTTCAGATCAGTTATGCTAAAATCAAAGTGATAAATGAAACTTTAAAGGTCATTTTTATAATAACTGATGTGAGAAACTATATTTACATATTAGTTTTTTGATAACAGATATGAATGTTAAAATTTATATCCCGCCAACATAGAATTCCAATTTTTTACAGTGAAAATTCCAAATTTTTAATTCCGCCTAAAATTTATAGTACCTCATTTTCTTTTAAATTTTTATTTATATTTTCAAACACATAAAATATATTAATTTAATGATCAATACTTCTTATCATCATCATTATACCAACTAATTTCTCTTGATCTTCAGCACAAATCAACTAATTCTTCTTTCGATGATCTCATCATGCTATTTTTATCTATTTTTCCAGGAATTAATTTTTTTTAATGATTGGTTATCTTAATTTATATACAGTTCAATTATTAAATTATTATAATAATGAAAAATCATTCTTTACATTATGGTAAAACTACAACGATTTATTCAGATTAAAAAATTCTTTCCAAAATGAAGCGTTGTTTGCCTCATGGGATCTTTCTCGGATGAAAATTACATTCACTATAACATTGAAACCCTTAAAAATTTATCAGATAAACGTTGTTTTTTGGATTTCATATGGTTTCTTTGATATGTTGTTTTTTACCAATCTTTTATTTTCCATGGATGGTGTAATCTATAATTTAATAAATGTTTTCTGATTATTATCATTATATGATTAAATGATTCATATTTATTTCAACTATATAAGTGAAAAATATTTATTTTATAATGTGGAAAAATATTTTTTCTTTTTTATTCTACTTTTGAATGATGTGTAATGTTTCATTAACTCAAATAATATTTTGTTCATCAAATATTATTCACATTGGTTTTCTAAAACATGATGTGTAAAATAAATTTTTAAGATCATTTAATAAAATGATGCTAATATGGTATTTCACTTCTATTTAAATAAAACAACATAAAAATCATAAAAAATACACTTTGAAGGTCAATTTTAGAAACTATCATTAAAAACATATTTATAACATTGTCTTTACAGATTTCACCTCATGAGTCGGCATCAAAAATATAAAAAACTGATATAAAAACCTATTATTTTCTAGTGGTTAGAAAATAATTCCTCATTTTTAGTTATTTTAGAGGAAACCATTGCATGAACTAAAATCCTAGTGGACCATAGAACCAATTCATCATGGCTTGAAGGCTTAGTGACTCGATGGAAAATACATGGATTAAATACCATGACTCAATATTTTTCAATATTCCATGTCTCCAGTCATACGTTATGCTTCCTTCCTATAATCATCACACAATGAGCCCACACTAAATGTAACATCACCCCTACCGTGAACCACTACATCATGATTGAATGATTCATCATAGTAGGGAATCCCTTCTATCCATGATGGGGTAGAAGGGATTAATGATAGGTGTTATCACAAATATACCTCTTTCAAGTCAACCACCTAGTGATTTCTACTTGGATCTCACCTTCATCACCCACTGGTTACTATTTTTCCTCTTATCGATCTCATGGTTTTATTGTCACATTGTTGGGAATAAATTTATCCCACATCAGTTTTCCATGGGTATGGAAGGATGGATGATAAGTGTAGTACAAGGGTCACTTAAACTATATTTTAGAGAGCCCTCTCCTACTGGGGAGTTCTAAAAATAGTTGTGGATCAACTTAATTTAAATTTTTATGAAAGAAGGAGTGATTTCTGGCTTGGTGAAATTTTAGAAGAAATGTGTTGAGTAATGAAATGTTACTATTTTATAGAAATAAATATTCTCTAGATAGATCATTGATCCATAATAAAAGACTATTGTCTAGTCAAATTCTTACCTTGAAACTCTCTGAGAATTTTTGTAGCTTTATCATCGACTATAATTAGAGTTTTCAAAAGTTCATTTATAGTTGAATAATCAAGCATCTATGTTTTTCAAATATATTTTTCATCGGATACTATGATTTGGTAAAATAGTTCTATAAATGTATGATTAACGAATATATAATGACTAATGATTAGTAATCATGTTAAAAGTACTAATAAACTAATGTTTTATTTTATAAAAACGGAAAGTAATAAAAATCCATGATAAATTCAAATTAATAACACATCATAACCACCAATAATTTCTAAAAGTGATAAAGGAACTTGTCTATGGTACTATGATATAAAAATAAATTAAATTATCAGGAGTCCCATTTACCTATTGATTCAACTTTGAAGGATATAGTGAAAAGGAATATTATAGGAGATTCGTGGATGATGTATCTGATGTTTAAATCGTGATACTATCATAAATGTCCATTGTGTTATGAATGAATCACCATGAAATTTAGGGTTTTATAATCTCTTATCATCTCCAATGAAAAAAATGTTTTTTTGAGATAGATTAATTTTAATTTCTTTGTTGTCCTCGGTTGTATGATACACCATGATTATCTAGAGATATACAAAACATTGTACTAGCTTGCAGTATATGCAACGTTATTATTGCCGTGTGTTGCAGATAATTTCTTGTTCTTCTTATAGAATTCATTTCATGAAACACTCAGTATTGATTTTGTTCAATGTATAAATGAACTATGTTTGTATTATGTGAAGTGCACTGTGTTGCATTTGTTTTCAATAAGGTATGTTGTTGATCAGAAGATGTCAAAGAATGAATGGATGTCAAGGAGAGTCAATATGTGAATGACAAAGGCTATGATGGTGTTGGTGATGAATGGAGGATGGCCATTGTGTTAATATGAATGTCACTTAGGAGATTCACTATGTGGCATGGATGAAACATTCATCCATGTTAATATCAGACGATTGTAGAACTGATCTTAATGTTTCAATACTTGTATCAAGGTGATACTAAGTGAAAACACTTGAAGAATGAATGATGATGGAGAATCATTACATCTGACGATTGAGGAGGTGATCTTTATGTTCTAAGAACTTGTATCAATTGGATACAATGTCACAACATTGTTTGAAGACCATGCATTGTTAAGACAATGCATGATGAGATGAAGTGATCCATCCACAATCACTAAGTTGATGAAGTGGTGCTAATGAAGTCCATATACTATTTCTTAGTGCATGTGAATTAGAAGAAGAACCAATTTGATCTCTAATTAGATCAACAAAGCACATGGATGAAATTATGTGATTAAGGATCTCGGTTAAAGATGATGAACCTTCGGGAATTCCATTCTTAAATGTTGATAATATGTTGAAGAAGAATGATGAATTATAATGAAGAAGAAGACAAGAAATATAGAAGAAGAAATGGCTTAGAGGTTGAAGTGGCATTTGGCATTGGAATCTTGGTTACTTTTTTTTATACAATGTCCTGAGATTTCCCCTTAGCAAAAATATGGGCCACCAAGGAGGCCAGCCGAGGGTCAACACCCAAGTCTCTTGTGGGACTCAAGGTCACCACGCCTGTGGGGAACCCTCAAGGCCAAGGCAGCATCCCTGAGGTAGGGGCTCACCCGCAGGACGCAGCGTAGGCGCCAGGGGCACGCCCGGAGGAGCGCATGGTGGGCGCATAGTGCGCCCGTGTGTGCATAGTGGGTGCCAGTGGCGCGCACGAGTGGTAGGGGTGGGCGCAAGAGCGCGCCCGCAGAGAGAACACGGTGCGGGGCGACACCGTGGAGGGAGAAGTTCAACTGAGAGGCTGTAGGGAGCGCTTGGGTGATAAACTGCGGAAAAACTGGGAGCCATTTCGATGTGGGATGTGGGATTTTTTCCGCGGAGCGAATCCAGGCCGTTCAACTGATCGCGCGTTTGATCTGCGCCGCACATCTCATCCTCCGCCTCCTGTTCTAATCCTAGTCGTTGATGATCATTTAAATCGTCGATCCGTTGGCTCCCTGTCCATCCTCAACCTCAAGCCAGGCCGAAGCCTCCCCGCGTGCCTCCGTTGAACCAGGAGCAACCCGAGAGATGTTTTCGAGCTCCCGGCCACTGTTGATCGAAGTAAAGGCTCCATTGAGTTCGTATGGATGCAATGAATAGATCCATGCAATAAAATATGCATGCACAGGATGTATGGGAAATTTGGAGTTCTGCCGAAGGCAAACGAAGTGCCGAGGCTATGTTGGTAAATATTTTGCATGGATCACCCTTAACCGAAGGCCATGCATGCGTTCTATGTCGCATGCATGTAGAGGAAAATAAAAGAAGGAATAATCCCGCGTGAACCGAGGATAGAAACCAGATTTGAAAGATTTTTAAAGATCCGAAATCTTTGGGATTTTGAAGTTAAACCACGCGGATTGAACTGAGGCCCTCTACCTATAAAAAGAGAGGCTCGTGCATCGCTGTTGCTTGCTGATCCTTTTCTAAAACTTCGAAGTCCCGTGAGAGCTCTCAAAGTCTCGCGAAGAATAGCCCGTGCGCATCACTTGCGCGGCAGCAGCCCGGAGCTTTCCTAGCTCCGTTTGGTTCCTTTGGCGCACTCCTTGCGCGAAAAAAATGGGAGAAGACCCCTGTGCGCATTCCCTTTGCGCAACAGGAAGAACCCGGGGCCGCAGCACCTTGCGCGCCTACAGTTGAAGACCGCACTTGCGTGGCAGTTGGTGTCTTTGACATCCTGCTCGCTCCGGCTGTCCAAGAACCTTGCGTGCCCTTGCACCCTTGTGACCTTGCGCGGCATTTGAAGACAAGAGTGGCTACACCCCTTGCGCGCCTTCACTAAGGTAGGGGCTCGTGTTGAGAAGACCACACCCTACGGGTTGTGGGTGCTTGGCAAGGAGGAAGGTTGAGACTTAATGCCTTGTGCATGCACCATGTGAATACCACACCTCATTTGTGTGTGTGTACCAAAAGGAGGAAAAGGCCGTGGGTATTTGTGTGTGCTATGTGAATAGGAAGAGCACACATGGCCATGTGTGTGCATGGAGAGGAGGAAGGCCACTATACCCTATGGGTTAAGTGCGTGCAAGACAAGTTGGTCGAACCTAGTGTGTGCACTAAGTGGAGTGAACACACTTAGAAGAAGAGAAGGATACTCACACTAAAATATAACACACATTAAGTGTGTGTAAACAAAAAGAAAAAGCGTGTGAAGGAAGTGAGGAGGTGTGTGCTAAAAATGATTACACCCTTTGTGGGTTTATTGCACCAAGAGGAGAAGAAGGGAAGTGAATGCTTGCATGCATGCACATGCACACGTGAATAAAGCTTAAATCAGTGGTGTGCATCTGAGTTGTCCAAGACCGGAATATCTTGAAGAATATTAAGAAGCCATGCTATCAGTGCATGAGGATGCAGAGTTGCCATGCACTCAGTGCATGAAGTAGAGTTGAAGTGAGACTAAAGCTAGACTAATGTAAAAGACATCACCTGCCCGAGTTTTCAGTAATTGAGAAGAGCCTAATCAACAAAAGTGATCAGATGTTGCTGATCAAGACCAACAGACCTTTTCAGAGGCCGTTGAAGATTCTTGAAGAGAGAGGCCAGGTCATCCTGAGAAGAAGGAGATAAATTCTATGCAAGATGAGAAGACCTGGTCAAGTGATCAGAAGTGAAGATCAAGGCCAACGGTCTTTATCCCAGACTGCTAAAGATACTTGAAGAACATAAAGAGAAGAAGATCTACTCGTGTGGCTCGAGGAGCCAGGAGAATCCCCATGTGAGACTCAGGGTGGAAGAAGTCTTCAGTGGGATTCTGGAGTAGGCCAGCGGGACTCTGGTAACACTGTGGCACGCAGTATAAAGACCCTCTTGTCGGACTCAGGAGAGATACAGTGGGACTCTGTATCGTCCATTGTAATACTAACAGAATATAATGGGAGAAACCATGTTGGGGCGTATAACCAACATGGCAAGGACGTAGGCCTTTGGTGCCGAACCTTGTAAATCCTTGTGTCCAGTGCCTTTACATTTACTGTATCACTCGAGGAAAGGCTGAGAGATACAAGAAGAGTGGATCGAGGCCTTAACAAGCCATAGAGGTTTAATTGATAAAGAATCAATTAGTAAAAAGTTTTAAAGGATCACTGATTCACCCCTCCCCCTCTCAGTGATTCACACTGATCTGGGCAGTTAAATTGGTATCAGAGGGAGGTTACCTCTAAAAGATTTAAGAGAGTCTATATGGAGTGTAGATTTGAGGAAATGAAAGAATAGCCTCCAATGGAGATATCTTCCAAGACTCTAAAAAACAGAATGAAGAAACAGGAAAAGAAGATGAGGAAGAAGGTTGCTGCAATCAGAGAAACTCCTTCTATGGAAAGAAATGTGAAAGTCACATCATATGACAATTCCTTTTATCATTCTTCTGATGAAGCCTGCTCTAGCTGTGATGAAGATGGAAGAAACAATGATCTTCTAAATGCAATCAAATATCTTCAGAAGACAGTCCCCAAGGAATTGGCAATGTGTATAGCTACAGGTATCCTTGATCTTCAAGAAGAAAAATTACAACTAGAAAATGAAGCCCATTCTCTGAAAGTCCAATTGGCAAAAAGGGTTGGCATAACCAACACTCTCAGAAAGCTGGTTAATACCAAGGATGAAACGGTTTCCCTTTGCAATGAAAGATATGAAGACACTACTGAAGAATTGCAAAGAAGCCTTTCTGAGAAAGAATTATTTAAGATAATGGTTAAAGGAGTTTTTAATGCACTGGAAAAGAGGCACAAAGTTTCAATGATTGTCAGAGATGCTCAACTTGAAGACAAAGTAAACAGGGTGAAGGAGCTGGACAATTCATTGCTAGAAATGAAGAAAGTGCATGAAGACCAGTTAGAACAGCTGAAAGAAACTTGGGAAGGAAGGATAAGAACTGTTGGGGATTATAAGAACTCCCTTAACATGAAATTCTTAGAACTAGAGGTGATATTGAAAAATCTGCAATCACCCAAAGCTGAATCATCCCAGTATGCTGGAAGTAGAAATGTTGCTACTCAAGTGTGCTTTGAGAAGGATGATTCTAAAAGAAAGAAATCCTCTAATGAAAGGGAAACATCTTCTAAAAAGAAGATACCATCCATACCATCTTGTACTCATGTTTCTAAATGTGTTTCCACAAAAAGTGCAGGATGTAAGAATAACACTTATCAAGTATGGATGAAGAAGATGAAGAAATAGAGCTCTCCTGAAACAACACAGCAATTCAAGAGAAATGAACAACAGCAAGAAGGACTCAAGAGGTCAAGATTTGTGGGTCAGTGTTGGTGTTGTAATAAGTATGGGAACTGTGCAAAAGATTCCTGGTACAATCCACTGAATGTAAAATCACAAAGGAAGCCCATGCCAAGGGGGAGAATGCCAGAAGGAAAGAAGCAACATCCACAGGTCAAGAGACATCTGTTTACTGCAAATAGATTTGGATTTCTTGATAACATATGGGATGTTTGCAAAAGTGGTCAAAAAGATACATGTCAATCTCCAACTGTATCCAGAGCTCAAAAGAAGAAAAGATCACAGAACCTGGCTCAGAAAGAATCCTTGGGAAGCAGAAGAAAGCTGAAAAAGATCCCAATAATATTTTTTCAAAGGAAGAGAAGTCCTTGGATTTGAAATCCAAGAAGGGTGATGTATCCAGAAGGACCACCAAGAAGAAAACATGCTTCTACTGTGGAAAGAAAGGACATATCATGGATCTTTGTAAACAATCCATGAAATTCAATAGCGGAAGACTGGACTCAAACAGACAATCAATCTAGAAGAAGCAGAAGGGATTGATTGAAAACAAGTTGCCTAAGAAAGGTAGCTTGACATCATCAAATGAACCATGTGGAACTTCCATAACTGAGGCCACACTTCCAAACGATTTGTTAGTCATATGGCCGAATCAGTTGCAACTTGCCAGAGAACTGCAAAGAGATGATGATGAAGCACTTGAAATTGCTAAGGAAAAAAGGAAACAAAAGATTTCACATGAAGATGTGTTGAGATCCACACCAGCACAATCATCATTGATGATCAGATTTGAAAGTGTGAAGAATGGTGAAAATGGGGCATCTCGGTTGAGAGAATCTTCTCAACCTTGTTGTTCACATTGATGAACCAAGGAGGTTCCATCTTATTCCCTAATCACTTGTATTTACATGTGCTAACATTTCAGGTAATTGAAGATGATGATCATTCTCATCTGGAGAGTGGTTTGGACAGAATGAAGTGCACCCCTTGAGGGGGAGCCAATCTGGAGAAGATGGTATTCTAAGATTTAATACCATCTTGAGAAATGCTGAAGGTATTCCAATCATAATTTCATCCCTTGTTTCTTAATTGTATTCATCATGACAATTAAGGGGGAGTATTGATTGAAGGCAAATGGATGAAAGGGGGAGCTTTATCTTTGCACCTGAACTTTCTAATGAGTTTTGTGAAGTATGTGCAGGATTTAGCAATTCATTGTTATATCTGAAAAATTTCAAACCCCTGAAGCATGATTTCACATGTACAGTGAATGTTGGACAACATTGAGTTCCTTGGTTACATCACTCTTTTTTTCTACACCGGGTTAGCCCAAGTAGACTTAGAGATGATTTACTAAAGGTTCTTTTCTAAAGTGTACATGTGACATCATCCCTCTCTTAGTGATTTTTAAGAAGATTCTATTCAAAGGGAGGAAGAAATATTTTGAAGAGAACCACACCACACCTTTGCATTTGCTTGCCAATAAGGGGGAGAAAAGCTGACATATTGCCCCAGAAATGTGTGGCACACATATTGACCCATTCATATGTGTTCTACTGATTGGATTGACAATATGTGCTCTAGTGGTATTGACAACAAATACAAAGGGGGAGATTGAAGTGCACTGTGTTGCATTTGTTGTCAATATGGTATGTTGTTGATCAGAAGATGTCAAAGAATGAATGGATGTCAAGTCGAGTCAATATGTGAATGAAAAAGGCTATGATGGTGTTGGTGATGAATGGAGGATGGCCATTGTGTTAAGATGAATGTCACTTAGGAGATTTACTAAGTGGCATAAGTGTTTATGGTTGAAACATTCATTCATGTTAATATCAGATGATTGTAGAACTGATCTTAATGTTTCAATACTTGTATCAAGGTGATACTAAGAGGCAACACTTGAAGAATGAATGATGATGGAGCATCATTACATCTGACGATTGTGGAGCTGATCTTTAAGTTCTATGAACTTGTATCAATTGGATACAATGTCACAACATTGTTTGAATACCATGCATTGTTAAGACAATGCATGAGGAGATGAAGTGATCCATCCACAATCACTAAGTTGATGAAGTGGTGCTGATGAAGTCTAGATACTATTTCTTAGTGCATCTGAATTAGAATAAGAACCAATTTGATCTCTGATTAGATCAACAAAGCACATGGAAGATATTATGTGATTAAGGAGCTCGGTTGAAGATGAAGATCCATCGGGAATTCCATTCTTAAATGTTGATTATATGTTGAAGAAGAATGATGAATTCTAATGAAGAAGAAGACAAGAAATATAGAAGAAGAAATGGCTTAGAGGTTGAAGTGGCATTTGGAATTGGAATCTTGGTTACATTGTTTTGTACAAAGTCTTGAGATTTCCCCTTAGCAAAAATATGGGCCACCAAGGAGGCCAGCCGAGGGTCAACACCCAAGGCTCTTGTGGGACTCAAGGTCACCATGCCCGTGGGGAACCCTCAAGTCCAAGGCAGCAGCCTTGAGGTAGGGGCGCACCCGCTGGACGCAGCGTAGGCGCCAGGGGCACGCCCGGAGGAGCGCATGGTGGGCGCATAGCGCGCCCGTGTGTGCATAGTGGGCGCCAGTGGCACGCCCGAGTGGCAGGGGTGGGCGCAAGAGCGCGCCCGCAGAGAGAACACGGTGCGGGGCGGCACCGTGGAGGGAGAAGTTCAACTGAGAGGCTGTAGGGAGCGATTGGGTGATAAACCACGGAAAAACCGGGAGCCGTTTCGATGTGGGACGCAGGATTTTTTCCGCAGAGCGAATCCAGGCTGTTCATCTGATCACGCGTTCGATCGGCGCCACACATCTCATCCGCCGTGTCCTATTCTAATCCTGGTCGTTGATGATCATTTAAATCGTCGATCCAATGGATCCCCATCCATCCTCAGCCTCAATCCAGGCCGAAGCCTCCCCGCGTGCCTCCGTCGAACCAGGAGCAACTCGACAGATGTTTTCGAGCTCCCGACCGTCGTTGATCGAAGTAAAGGCTCCATTGAGTTCGTATGGATGCAACAAACAGATCCATGAAATAAAATATGCATGCATAGGATGTATGGGAAATTTGGAGTTCGGCAGAAGGCAAACGAAGTGCCGAGGCTATGTTGGTTAATATTTTGCATGGATCTCCCTTAACTGAAGGCCATGCATGCGTTTTATGTCGCATGCACGTAGAGGAAAATAAAATAAGGAAGAATCCCACGTGAACCGAGGATAGAAACCAGATTTGAATGATTTTTAAAGATCCTAAATCTTCGGGATTTTGAATTTAAACCACGTGGATTGAACCGAGGCCCTCTACCTATAAAAAGAGAGGCACGTGCATCGGTGTTTCTTGCTGATCCTTTGCTGAAACTTCGAAGTCTCGTGAAAGCTCTCAAAGTCTCGCGAAGAATAACCTGCGTGCATCACTTGCGCGGCAGCAGCCCGGAGTTTTCCTAGCTCCGTTTGGTTCCTTTGGCACACACCTTGCGCGAAAGAAGAAGGGGAGAAGACCCCTGCGTGCCTTACCTTTGCGCGACAGGAAGAACTCGGGGCCACAGCACCTTGCGCGCCTACGGTTGAAGCCCGCACTTGCGTGGCAGTTGGTGTCCTTGACACCCTGCTCGTTCTGGCTGTCCAAGCACCTTGCGCGCCCTTGAACCCTTGTGACCTTAGAGGGCATTTGAAGAGAAGAGTGCTTGCACCCCTTGCACGCCTTCACTAAGGCAGGGGCTCGTGTTGAGAAGACCACACCCTACGGGTTGTGGGTGCTTGGCAAGGAGGAAGGCTGAAGCTTAATGCCTTGTGCATGCACTATGTGAATACCACACCTCATTTGTGTGTGTGTACCAAAAGGAGGAAAAGGCCGTGGGTATTTGTGTGTGCTAAGTTAAGAGGAAGAGCACACTTGGCCTTGTGTGTTCAAGGAGAGGAGGAAGGCCACTATACCCTACTGGTTAAGTGCGTGCAAGACAAGTTGGCCGAACCTAGTGTGTGCACTAAGTGGAGTGAACACACTTTGAAGAAGAGAAGGATACTCACACTAAAGTATAACACACATTTAGTGTGTGTAAACAAAAATAACAAAGTGTGTGAAGGAAGTGAGGAGGTGTGTGCTAAAAAGGATTACACCCTTTGTGGGTTTATTGCACCAAGAGGAGAAGAAGGGAAGTGCATGCTTGCATGCATGCATGTGCACACGTGAATAAAGCTTAAATCAGTGGTGTGCATCTGAGTTGTCCAAGACCAGAAGATCTTGAAGAATATTGAGAAGCCATGCTATCAGTGCATGAGGATGCAGAGTTTCCATGCACTCAGTGCATGAAGTAGAGTTGAAGTGAGACTGAAGCCAGACTGAAGTAAAAGACATCAGCTGCCTGAGTTTTCAGTAATTGAGAAGAGCCTGATCAACAAAAGTGATCAGAAGTTCCTGAGCATCACCAACAGACATTTTCATAGGCTGTTAAAGATTCTTGAAGAGAGAGGCCAGGTAATCCTGAGAAGAAGGAGATAAATCCTGAGAAAGACGAGAAGACCTTATCAAGTGATCAGAAGTGAAGAGCAAGGCCAGCAGTCTTTATCCCAGACTGCTGAAGATACTTGAAGAACATAAATAGAAGAATAGCTACTCGTGTGACTCGAGGAGCCAGGAGAAGCCCCCTGTGAGACTCAGGGTGGATGAAGTCTTCAGTGGGATTCTGGAGTAGGCTAGGGGGACTCTGGTAACACTGTGGGACGCAGTATAAAGACCCTCCTGTGGGACTCAGGAGAGATACAATGGGACTCTGTATCGACCATTGTAATACTAACAGATTATAATGGGAGAAACCATGTTGGGGCGTATAACCAACATGGCAAGGACGTAGGCCTTTGGTGCTGAACCTTGTAAATCCTTGTGTCCAGTGCCTTTACATTTAATGCATCACTCGAGGAAAGGTTGAGAGATACAAGAAGAGTGGATCGAGGCCTTAACAAGCCCTAGAGGTTTAATTGATAAAGAATAAATTAGTAAAAAGTTTTAAAGGATCACTGATTCACCCCCTCCCCCTCTCAGTTATTCACACTGATCTGGGCACTTCATTATGTTATTAGAAACAACAAATTATGTTTACACTACACACAACAATGTTTTTTATTGCGTTACATACAAAAGTGACCTTCCTCGATATCATGTGTTGCACACGATACTGAGTTTCACTAAACAATGATATATTAGTATAATATAATTACTTAATAGGTTATAAACATTCCTTTATTAATAATACTAACCAAATTTTAAAATTTATATGACATTGGAATTCACCTTAAAGAATATCTATAACATGATATGAGAACAAAATCAATTTTTTTAGATAAAAGAATTATTTTTCAAAAAATAAAGTTTTTCCACCATTCCATTGCGCACCCATTTATTTCATTTTTTTATACTTTTATACGTTATATTTAATAAAATAAAGTTCTTCCCTATAATCAGGACATTAAAAATTACTTTTCAAAATTTTGGTATTTTTCTGATAAAATTAAAATTTAAATAAATAGTGAAAAATGCTGCATTTAAATTCAAAACTGCCTTTTCATCTAATTTTTTTATATAGATAGATTATATTTTTCATTAGTTTTAATAATTAATTGGATTATATTTTTATCATTTAATCCAATGTTGGTAATTATAAGTAATTTCACCTTTAAATCGGTCACAAACACCTGCCAATCTTTTAATAGTTACTACTTATTTAATACCCGCTTTTTTGTTTTAACTACATGAATTAATTATAAATTAATTACTATATTTAATTTTTTTTATAATTTGGAGAAATGGTTTTTATATTTGATATCATAAGGTTCAAATTAATTAAAATGGTAACATTGGATTTTGTACATTATGAATAGTAACGTTAGTAATTATTTTATTAACCATGGCTAAAGGGTAAATCTGGTAAATAGAGTTAATAAATAATATTATAATAATATTAAACTAGGCTAACAAATTTTTTAATACAATTTTATGTGATATTTTTCATTATAGGAATCCTTGGGTCGATGTTGGGACCCCATGGATTCACTTGGATGTGAAAATGAAATTTTATAAGAATTAATTTAATTTAATGATAATTATAACCTAAATCTATATATTATAATAAATAGATTTTAATATAGGTTTATATTACTGATACCTATGGATATAAATAGTAATTATAACTCTGAAAATATTTCTACATTAGGGTATTTTATTTATAAGTTTTATACATTAGATAAATATAATAATTTACGACACAATTATTGTGTAGTGATTACCTCAACGATTAGAGCTTCAAATAAATTTTATTTGGCCAATTTGATTCCATCCATAATTTTTTTGGATGACATTGGAATATTAGTTATTATTTAATGCCTTTTTGTTTTGGGAATTGTGTTGTTATGATTTTTGTAAAAATTCAAGTATGAATTGTGTCCAAAATTGACATATTTCCTAACTAAAAATAGAAAATATTTTATTAAATGATATTAAATTTTTAAAAATATGATATTCGTCCAAATGATTAATATAAGTCAAAATATTTCCAAAATACCTTTTTCTTTGTCATTTGACTTGATATGTAAATTAAATTAACCCAGAATATGTAAATAACATGGTATCACGGTAAGATTAAAAGGGGTAAAATAAGGGTTAATCCTAAAAGATAAGAATAAATAAATATTAAAAACGTGTTTAAAAATAATCAAATGATGGTTATTTGAACCAAAATCATCTTATCATCGAATGTAATAATTTTTTGACCATTTTTAATTGAAATTTAATTTATAATAAATTAATATTTTGGGAGTTCCTTAAAGCACCCCATCTTCTATTTTAAAAGGGAACATCATACCACTTCTCATTACTCCATTTTGAGCCTTCATGATCGTCCAACCCCTGCCCATTTTTCTTCTCAACTTCTCTAGTATCATTCTAGATGTTCTGGTATTCGCATAAGACCAACTATAGTTCTCTAAGATGAAATTTAAAGGAGGCACGTTGAGGAAAAGGTATTCTCTTCTACCAGTTCTTTCTAATTTTTTCTTCTTCTACTTTATTTTCATTATTTGTTTCATTATAAAGTTATAAAATTAGTATCACTTATATAATGATATTTTACTATAAATATGAGAAATACCTATTTCATGTTTCATCCATCCTAGGAAAAATGAAATCCCCGTGCAGGCGTACGTACAACATACCGTCTCTACGTCTTAGTGTAATATGTTTTTCACACCACCTTACATTGATGGGTATAATGGAGGAAATAAAAACTATATATGATTATTATAATAGGATACTAATTATAATATATTATACAACATCCAATTCAATACCATTCCACAATTATAGGACCGATTTCGCCGCTCGTGCGTACGTACGACATACCATCTCCCCCAACACGATGAGATTCATTCTACACATTAACCATTTATGAATTATTATAAAGTATATATACTAAATAATCATGAAATATATGACATTATAATTCTACTATATTATATATATATATATATATTTCATATTCTTACTTCCATTCAATTCAATATGGAAACGAACACAGCGTTCATGCGTACGTGCACCCTACCCTCTCCATAAACAGTGTATTACATTTCATTTATCTATATATTATATATTTATATTTATATACTTAATATATATGATATTTAAATACAGTTTTAAATCATTTATGTATGAAAATCATGATATACTAAATAATATCCTGAATAACAATTCAAATAATGTACGATAAATAAAACTATTATTAACCAAAATGTTGATTTGACATAAAATTTACAAATGAATAGGAAATATAAAGTAATAAGTAAAACATATATGATATAAAAAATATTATTACTGTTCTATTAATGTTTCATAATATGTTTAAACCCACTAAAATAGTGTTTCATACACATACAAATAACATAGACCTGAGGTAAGGGATAATTTTGCAATCTCATTTTTATCTAAGATTGTTTATATGTAAGTATTTACTAGGGATTTATTTATCATCAATGCCCATGTTTTCTGAAAATAATTTCACAGAATATTTAATATTATATATATAAATATTAGTTTTTACCCCTATTTGACTTTTACTTTGTGGTATGGAAGGAATCATTCTTTTGTTTACCGTACAAGGTAATTTTTGACATTCCTAAAAAAAGTACAGTGAGATTGTCTTTTAACATATACAGAATGAATGTATTTTTACCATTTAATGAATCCTTATTTCCATGATGATTCTTCTAAACTATTTCAAATTTATATTCAACTAAATTATTTTCTTATAAATTTTCATTTCATTTTGAGAAAAGAAAATGTTTTTGAAGAAGAAAGGATATTTACATCAAGAACTATGTTCAAGTGTTTTACAATACATGTTTTCCATATAATATGACACTCATAAATAGGGTTATTTTTATCACTATTATTACAATGATTTTATTTCATTAATGAAGGAATGATCTTTTATATGGATTATATTGTTAATGAATTTTATTTATGAAACCCATTTTATTTTTGGGGTTATTCTATGATGAATGATTTATCTTTTGCGACACATGCATGAATGATTTTATTATAAGATGTGTGGACATATACCTCCCTCCAATGTATATGGTAATGATTTAAATCTCTTAGGAAAAAAAATACTGGAACGACAAATAAATCTAGTTCATTAATATAGGTATGGAATAACAAGTAAATCTGGTTAAGTAATACATCATTGGAATGACATGTAAACCAGGTTCAGTAATGGAATTTCTCCACTATTATGGTCTTTTAAACAATTCCTTAAATACTATGAAAATTTTATTATGAGCATATTTTTTCCACAATTCCATATTTTATGTCAATTCTATGTTATATTGGTCAATGTTTCTTTATGTTCTATGCCTTACATACTACCAATATTTATTTTATGACTCATGATTTTGATGTTTAATCATTATGATGACTTTTATACGTTAAAATGTTTATGGATTGTTTTATGTTCTCCATGATTAAACATACATAGAATTTTATCTCACCCTTTATATGTTTTCTTTTCCCTAGGATATAATGAATCGTTTTATGTAGGAAAAAAGGGGAATATCTTTATGGGATATGTTGATGATCTTTCACCCTGATTAGAAGATATTTTTCCGAGATTCCAAAGGAACTAAACTAATACGTTATTTGGGAATATATTTGTGTCATGTATTATTTATTCTGAAAAATAAATGTAATCTCCATGTAATCCATGCATGGGTCTATACAGTTTATATTCGAGTGATGATTTAGTCAACCTTTGGAAACAAGTATAAAAAATAATTTGTGAGATCACTAAAGTTATTTCAATAGTATGTATAGGGGTTTCCCTATGGTTAAATATAATTATAGGTTACCATACTATAATTATGATAAAAATCATTAATAATGTGGGATTAAACCTAAGATGATAGAGATTAAATTTACCCCCTGATTATGTTACTTTCATAGTATGAATTTTTCGTCAAACACTATTCTTTTTGGGTTTAGAAAATGGCTGGAACCTGAAATAACTGTGTTAACGATCAATGCCATAAGAAATGAAATGATTTCCCTCTTGAAAAACCAAATTATATGGGAGATGGAGTGAAAAAGCATTTTTCTATACATACACAAGATATGAATCATTCTGGACATCCAAATGAGTAGAGAAGGGGAAAAATTCTATTGTATCCTTTATGAGGCAAAATATACCTTCTTTCAGTAGGTCTTCAACTCCAATTGTTGTTGAAAAATTAATTAGTACCATTGAAAAGTTATTTTCCATCCTTCCCTATTCAGAACATGGATAATTCATTTTGGTTATTTACCATATAGAAGGTGATTCAAACATTGGTGGACTCTTATTAAGAATACAAGAAACTAAGATGATATTGAATCCGCTGAATGGGATGAGTTCAATAACTTATTTTTAAATAATTACTTGCCATTTATACTTTGATAAAATATGGAAAAGGATTTCCCTAACATTATGAAAATGTATGAAGAATCTGTTAGTACATACGAGTCAAATTTTACAAGGCTTGCAAGGTATGCCTTTGGCCTTACCATCCAACCTAAAAGTAACGTTGATCAATTATTCAGTGACTTAAAACTAAGTCATAAAAGGGAATTATCTATAACAGAATTTAGTAGCTATTAAGAGATTGTGAATTATGATATCATGGTATAACTGGAAGTTAGTGTTACATATCCATCTCGTGATTTGGATAAGAAACTAAAGATGTATTTCAAGGAAAAATCTCAACACAATGGTGAAAAGAAGTTGAATGTTCCTTATGTTCAAAGTGTGTGAAGAACCATGGTGGAGATTGTCTTAAAGTGTATATTAAATGTCTCAAGTGTGTAAAAGAAGTTCATCTAGCAGTTGAGTGCCGATGTATTAGGAAAAAGGTTACTACTGATGTGAATAGATAAAAGACTATAGAGAACCCACCACCAAAATATCAATGCTACAAGTGCATGGAAATGGGGTATTAAGAAAACTAATGCCCTAATACCTGGGTTAGTGATGATTTATATCAGAATCATCTTAAGAAAAATGAAAAATATAAGTCACTTGAAATCACTATTGGTGATGTTGTGTATGAAAACGAATTGGTGGAATGATTTACAGTTTATGTAATGGGATTCCAAAATAGGGTTTTGGAATCTCATTTATCATATTATGGAATATTAGAATTCTTATGTATTGGTTTATTTAGGTTTCCAAAAATTATATTTTACCATTAACAATGAAATATGATTGAAATATCATTGTAAGGAACGCGATATGCCCATAATGAAGGGATATGGATATAATGAGATGTTTGATAGTATTAAAGAGTGCGTGACTGATATAAGGACAAATTGATATCATGTGTTGAGTATATTGAATTTTTCATATTTTTTTATATTGAAAGAGTTAATTTTTTATTGCATTCATGTATTCACTACGGTTCTATATTTATTCATGTATTGAGAGAATACAAGATCAAAGGATTCACATGTTTGGAATGTGACAAACCAGAACAACCTTATTAGATATAGTAGAAAAATGTTATGTAGAATTATTCCACCTCCTTAAAAACTTTTATATTTTCTGTTTTGGGAAGGATCTTAATTTTATCCATTTATGGGTAATATATGTTTTATTTCAATTTATTTTTTAGAATAATTCATTATCTCACTATAGGTAGAATTATGCATATTTGATAATTTGTTCTAACATTTTGTTTGAGATAGATTGAATGAAATATCATTCTATCTCATCATCTTCTAACAGTTAAAGAATGAATAATGCTACTTCATTTATTTAATTAACAGATGATATGGAAATTGTTCATGGAACAGACAATGGTGATATTGTACTAAAATCAAGTAAGTATTTATTCTAATGAAAAATGCCTCAACTTTAGGGAAAGGTTCTTAAAGACATGAATTTTTTTATCTTAGACCCTTATTATATAATGAATAAGATTTTCTCATAAATCATCACAGATTATATCTTTCTGGTAGCAAACTTTCTCTAAACCTTACTCTAAATCACTATCCATTATAACTAGATTGTTAAATTTAACTTCCATATCCACGTATTCAGTTCACTCCGATGTTCCCATATGTGGAATCCCAGTGACTAGTAAATTTGGGTAACCGTTATGTTTCTATATTTTCTTTTTAAAATGAGGTTTTAGTATTCATCTTTTTCAATGTGGGTCTCCATGAATGAAATTTTCAAGTAGAAAACCATTTATAACCCTGAAAATTTTGAGTTTGATATTAATTTTAAGGGGGGTAGAATGTAACACCCTAAATTTTATGAGATATATTATATAGAGAGACAATCTTGATGTACATGGAAATTACATTAATTTTTTGGAATACTTAATAGATAACAAAAACATACACCCATGGACAAAAATAGTTTAGTATCTTTGGAAACTTGTAACATAATCTTCTAATCATGGTGAAAGATCTTAAACATCTCCCATAAAGATACTCCCCTTTTGTTTTCTTACATAAAAATGTTCTTTATATCATGGGGAAAAGAGAACATATAATGGGTGAGCTCAAATGCTCAATAAGGTTAATCATGGAGAAAATAAAGAAAAAACATACATTTGAACATAAAAAACATGAACATAAAGTTTAAAAATCAAAATCGTGTGTTGTGAAATAAATCTTGGCAGTATATAAGTCATATATCATAAAAGATAATAAATAATTATAAAATAGCATGGGAATAAAACATGTAATTATAGAAGAACCATTAAGCACATGATATTATTTCAATAGTATCTAAGGCATTGCTGCCAAGACCATCATTGTGGACAAAGTCCAGTACCGAATCAGGTTTACTTGTTGTTCCCACCCTCTATTATAGAACCAAATTTACCTATCGTCCCCACCATGTCTATATTATGAGATATAAATCATTACCCAATTAATTGGGGGGCGATATGGGTCCCACCCATCTCATAATGAAATCATTCTTGCATGTTCCACAAAATAAACATAAATCCTTCATCATAACCCAATGAATAAAATGGGTTTCATAAACATCATGCCATCATAACATAATCCATATAAAATAATGGATATCCTTTCATCATAAAGAAAATCAAACCTTGTCAATAATTGGAACATTATACTTGAAACATAACCATATTAAATAATGTTATCTTAGATGGAAAATAGTTTTGAATAAACACATGAAATGAATTCTTGAGGAAAATGTCCTTTATTCTTAAAAGTCATTTTTCTTTTCTCCAAATTCCATGAAATTTTAATAGAAAAGTAATTTGTTAAAAATAATCATGAAATTTTGTACATGAAGCTTCATGAAACTAAGGTGTTATAGAACCGTAAAAATCTGTTCATGACATATAATTAAAAATAACAGTCTTCTTGTACTTTTGTCAGAAAAGTCAAAAATTACCTCATATTGTAAAAAAAAAGATTCCTTCCTTACCATGTGATAGAAGTCAAAAAAGGGTAAAAATTATTTTAATCATATATGGAATAATATTAATCATTTTATGAAAACATTTTGAGAAAACATGGAAAGGTATGATAAACATAACCCCAGTAAATACTTACGAATAAACAATCTTGGATAAGAATGAGATTGGAATAATTATCCCTTACCATAGGTCCAATTTCTACCTTATGTGTCTGAAACCTTTGTATTGTGGGTTAAAACATATTATAAACTTATAAAAGAAACATAATAATATTTATGATATCATATATTATTCACTTTGATTTTATATTTCTCGTTCATTTTTCAATTCCATGTGGATGAAACGTTTGGGGTAAAATTGTTTGATTTATCGTATGCATTTTGACTTACAATTTTTTTCATGTGATTACTTATATCATGATTAATTACTTACATAATGTAAAAAATTATTTATATATCATATATATTCAATATATTAATATGTATAATCTATCAATAAAGGGAATGAAATACACCATTCATAGAGACGGTAGGTCGTACGTACGCCTGAACATCGTTTTCATTTCCATATTAAAGTAAATGTCATATATATATATATCCTATCAAATTACTATGTAATATATCTCAGGATTATCAATTTGATATTCTTTATAATCATTCATTAATGGTTTACATAGGTAATGAATATCATCGCATCATGGAGAAAGTAATCCGTACGTAAGCACAAGCGATGATATCATTCACATAATTATTGAATGGAATTGGAGAGGATGATATAATATATCAGAATTAGTATCATGTTATGATAATAATATATAGTTCTTCTTTACATCATTTTACCCATCAATGTAAGGTGGTGGTGGAAAAATAGATTACACCACATCATGGAGATGATATTCCGTAAGTACGTACACGCGGTGATTTCATTTTTTGTAGGATGAGTAGTAAGTGAAATATGGTTGTTTCATATTTATAATAACATATAATTATATTATTGATACTTATGTAATTACAATATAATTATACGAATAAAGAAAAGTGGATGTAGAAGAAGAAATAAATTTGAATGAATCAGTAGAAAATATTACCTCTTCCTTGATATGCCACCTTTAAACTTCCTCTTAGGGCAGTAGAGATGGTCTTTTGAGAAGACCATAACCTCTTTAATGAATCTATAAAGGTTGAGAAGATGAATTGTCAGGGTTTGGTCGTTCATTAAGGATAAAAATGGTGTGAAGAGGAGAGGGAGAAGGTGCCCTTTTATAATATATGAGAGGGGCACTTCATGAAACTGAAAAAATATTATTTTATAATAAACTCAAACCCCACATAAAAACATCCAAAGTGACTCAAATTATGATAAGAAATAAGATAGGGTTGTAATATCATAAAAAAATAAAATTTAGACATGTTTTTATTGTATTTTAAACCTTTTCATTTTGATTTATCCATATTTAATCTATTTAATTTTATTTGTGGTAATATTCTTATAAAATTTAAATGGTTATAAATACATTCTTATATGCTGTTAATTATACTTAATTGGATAATTTATGACATGTTCGACCATATAAATTTTAAATTTTAAATTTTAAATATTTATTTTATTTTTAAACAATTTAATAATATGTTAATTATAAAATATCAATAGTGTCAATTATGACAATATTCATTAATTTGAATTTAAATAAAATCCACACCAATGATTTATTAAAACCACAATATTTAATATATTCCTAACATGTTTTATGCATCTATAATATTCATGGAGAATATTAATTAGTTCATATAAAATTTATTTTCATATTTTTAAAACCATTTATTTGATATTTCTCTTAATAAAATAATTACCACAACATTTTTGTATGATTATTTAATATACTGATTTGTTGCATAAAAATTTAAAATAAACTTCTATGATTAAGATAAATCTATTAAATTTCATATGAATACTTTAAATCTAATTCATCTTCCAAAAAAGAACTATTTTAAAATTTTATCTATATTAAATTATAAAGGTGACAACTTTGACATCATTTAAAATAATATAATATAAATGCCATAATCTGTTTTATAAGGATCCAAATGGTCCCAAGTATACCTTTTGATTCTTATGGTCTAGATATACTCGACCAATAATTTTTTGTCATGTATTTGGTCCTTTTGAAGGAAATATTTATTTTAATAAAAACTATAGGATTGATTTTTCACTAAGGAAATAATTTATGCATCATTAATATATAAGCTATTAAGGTAATTATATATTTCTTAAAAATAACAAACAAATAACCGTGATTATGAAAAACAATTATCATTAAAATGATTTTTTATAATCAAATTTATATTCTTTATAACATTATATTTAAAATACATTAATTATTAATGTTTGAGTGAGACATATTTCACATTCATTAAATAAAGTAAATTAAAGGTCTTAATCACCTCAAATTGGGTTCTAATAGATCCCATTTCGACCCAAGTAAAATTTAGGGGAAAACATAATCATCTGATTATATTAAGACAAGTTTTAGGGAAATTTTTAAATATTATATTTACCCTTAATTACCTGATATACCTTTAACTATGGTAAATAAAATTTACCGCAGTTAGTATTCATAATGTCTAAATATAAAAACTAGCCTATTAACATAATTTGGACCTACAAATAATATTTAGGGAATCCATTTTTCCAAATTCAACACACAAAAGTGGTCGTATTTAATTTAAAATTAATTCCGCTGTTGAGAAAATTGTTTCTAAAAGTTAATACATTAAAAAAGATTGAAATGTTTTTACCTATGAATTAAATTTAAAAATAATGATAATTACATACATAATATTAAATGGTAAAAATATATTCTATTTATACTTTAAAACCATTCAATATTATAATTTAACCATATAAATTATCTTGATGAAAAAATTTGTGTTTAATTAATATTTAGCGTATTTTTACTATTCAATAAAATACGAAGGTTATCAGAATAATATCAAAATTTTATCCAATGTAATTTTTTTTGTCTTGATTAAAAATTAGAAGTTTAATGCGTCCAATTGAACTTATAAAATTGTAAAAAATTAGATTTATAATGGGTGTGCCATCAAAAGGCGACAAAACTACATTTTTTGAAAAATAATTCTTTTATTCGAACAAATAATTTTGTTCCCATACCATTTTCGAGAATATGTGTATGATGAATGATAATGTTATAAAATTAAAAATGTTGTTAAGACTATTCCTAAAGTCTTGTTCATAATAATATTATAACAATATGTCATTGTTTAGTGAAGCTCGGTATGGCGTACAACACACGATATTGAGGAAGGTTGTTCTTGTGTGCAACACATTCCAAGAATAGTGTTGCATATACTACATGATAATACAATGTTTTTTAAAGTGAAATATAATCATGGTATAGCGTACACCCAAGACATCGATGAAATTAAAAAAAATCTTATAAAATCTCGGGGTGTTACATTCTACCCCCCTTAAAATTAATATCGCCCTTGAAATTCGTTGGGGTTATAAATGGTTTACAACTTGAATGTTTCATTCACTGAAACCCATATCATAAAAAGGAATAATAAAACTTAATTTTAAAAACTAAAGAATGAAACATAATGGTTACCCAAATTAACTCATCACCGAGTGTCCGCATAGGAGAAGATAGGTGAAAATAAAGATATGCAAGAAAAATATAAACATCATGTTTGGAGGGAGAGTGGTAGAGAACATGGATATAAAAAATCCAATTATCACAAAGCCATAAGTTTGTGATGATCTAAGGTACCATCTGATTAATCCGATTTGAGGGTTCTAGGAATGTTTTTTTGGTTTTCAACATTATTTCTCTAAAGATGATAAATTGTTGCATAAGGAGAAGTACTTAATTGATTTCAATGTAATATCATCACTGGTCACTCCATAAACAATTTCCACTTTATATCTTATTTAATGAAATGATGTTGAATTTGAAGAGTTAGCGGATCATGTCATGGAATGATGGGTCATTCCATTTGTCTCAAACAAAAGGTTATGAAAATTTATCAAATATACAGAAGTCCATATATGGTGATATTAATCATATATTGTTCCAAAAATGGACTTATACTTCATCTATCATACCACATAATAAAATGAAAATAATATCTACTAACCAGGGACATATTTTTGGCCAGCTGTAAGCGATAAAGGCCTGTCACACTTCGGTTGTGGGTTCGATTCCCATATCCTTGTCCGATGTGACGGGTTGTCGCCCATCCTACGAGTTGTCCTTTTTCTAAAAATACACCATTACAAATTTCTAGAAATAATATAAAAAAACATTTCTAACCATAAACAGTACTATATGATGTCCAAATTAATCCATTCCAACCTTTAGCCTTATCCAAAATACTTCTATCCAAACTCACAGTATAAAAAAAATATTACTAGAGAAGTCATTTACCATTCATGTGAATACCATCATTTATACCCCATATATTATAAGATATATATTTTTGGTCACATTCTAAACAATTTAAGGACATCATCATGCATCCTTTTGAAATATGAAAATAACATATATTAATATAGAACCTTAGCGACTACATGAATTCCGTCAAAATTAACCCTTTCCATACACCAAATATACCAAAAATTCTATATACTCAAACCATGATATCCCTTTTTATTTTTATTAATAATATGCTCATTAATACTATAAAATATCCCATTATCCATTTTTCCCTTCATTATACACATATCTTCTGCTCTCCCGAAATATTTCAATCACTTTTCATGGTTACCGGAACCATATTCTTATAGAAAACCACAATGGACCAATACATAGCTATTTCAATATACCATAAAAGTACCTCAAAAATACTATTCTGTAATTCCAATAACTAATCCCTTCAATACATCCTCTTCAATGATTGGCATGGAATAGTTCATTCATCGATTTAGAAGTAACTTCTTAGGTCAGGACAATGTGTTGGGTAATGGACATGTCCTCCACTGACAAGACATTGAACTCCGTAACAGTCCGTCTCTTTGTACCCCTTTTCACCAGACAGATAACATCTTCCCCTCCATTTGAGGAATTCTTCAAGGTTCTTCTTCCCTTCTTCATGATATGTTGAAAGAATAATCTTCATTCCTTTATTTTCCTCACGATTCAAACATGCATAAAAGTCCATCTTCCTCTAATTTGAGGACTTAAGAATACAAGTAAAGTTCACCTTGTTAATCGTATATCACGATGATTGATTTGGCATAATCACAATATCTTTCTCTCCAGGTATTACACAATTTCATTGATCATAGTCACCAATTTTTCCATTATAATCAATGTTAACTAAATTCCTTCTCATTCCCTCCAATGACTAAAACTATAAACCATAATGTAAGAAACATTTAAAATAATGAGGAGCCACATAATCATAAAAATTCACTTATGGGATTTCTAACTTATCAAAAATTATTTAATCCAAGACACTATAGGTTCACCTTAGGTTATTCATGATCTTCAACATAATTCTAGGACTATAACCTATAGTTATACCAAACCTTAGGGACATCCTTAGACATACCTTATAAATATATCTAGGGATCTCACTAATTTTTTTGCATCCCAGTTTACAAAGATAAACTAAACCTCCAACTGATACCAACTATAGAGACCCAAGCTTGACGTACATGGAAATCACATTAATTTTTCAGAATACTAAATACATAACAAAAATAGACACCCAAAGACCGTAATATTTTAGTGTCTTTGGAAACTCGAAACACAATCTTCTAATTATGGTGAAAGATCTTCAACATCTCCCATAAAGATATTCCCCTTTTTGTTTCCTTACCTAAATCTGTTCCTTATATCCTGGGAAATGAAAACATATAAAGGGTGGGCTCAAATTCCCAACAAGGGTAAGCATGGAGAAAATGAAACATACCATATACATTTGAACTAAAAAAACAAGAATATAATGTTTAATCATCAAAATCTTGAGTTGTGAAATAAATATTGGTAGTACGTAAGGCATAGATCATAAAGGAACATCAATGATGATAAAATAGAATGGGAATAAAACACGTGATTCTGTAAAACCATTAAGAACATGATATGATTTACAGAGTAGCCAAGGCATTCCTACAAAGTCCATCATAGTGGACAAAGTCCATTACTGAACTAGATTTACATGCCATTCCAAACCAGTATTACTAAACCGGATTTACTTACTGTTCTAACCAAGTCTATCTCATGAGATATATATCATTACCCAATGCATTAGAGGGAGATATATGTCCCACCCATCTAATAATGAAATAATTCTTGCTTTTGCGACAAAATAAACATAAATCATTTATCTTAACACTATAAATAAAATGGGTTTCATAAACATCATCCATTCATGACATAATCAATATAAAACAATGGATATCATTTCATCATAAACACAATCAAACCATATAAATAATAGGAACATTATACTTGAAACATTACCATAATAAATAATGTAATCTTATATGGAAAATAGTTTTCAATAAGCATTTGAAATGAATTCTTGAGGAATATATCCATTCTTCCTTAAAATAATTTTTCTTTTCCCAAAATAAAATGTAATTTTAAAAGAAGATGATTTTGATTAAAATAATCATGAAATGTTTTAAAAGAAGCTTCATGAAAATAACATGTTATGAAATCATAAAAATCCGTTCAATACATATAAGTAAAAAATAACATTCTTCTCGTACTTTTTCTGGAAATTTCAAAAAAGTACCTCATATGGAAAAAAAGAAAGATTCCTTCCATACCATGCGCTAGAAGTCAAAAAAGCATAAAAATGACTTTAAAAATACATGGAAGAATAATAAAAATTTTATGATTTTTTTTGAGACAACATTGACATGGATGATAAACATAACCCTAGTATATACTTACGAGTAAACAATCTCGGATAAGAATGAGATTGGAATAATTATCCTTTGCCTTAGGTCCAATTTCTTCCGTAAGTGTCCGAAACTCTTTTATCATGTGTTTAAAAATATTATAAACTTGTAACAGATCCATAATAATATTTATGATATCATATATGTTTCTCTATGAATTTATATTTCCCATTCATTTTTCAATTCCATGTTACCTGCAATCCTTTTTTCTGAATTTTCTAAAAAGTCACTTTGAGGGTTAGTGTGAACAGCCCAATCTAGATTTCCCAAAAAAACACCCCAATTTCCAAAATTTAAAACACCCAATGCCAAACCAAATTCAAAATGATGCTAGAAATCATCTAAATCAATAATCAAAAATCAAATTGAAATACAACCTGAAACACGAATCACCTCGGGCCACCTGTCTGAGCCATGAGTCACCACAATCCCAATGTCGTCATCATCTACCACACACCGTAACAGTACGCCGGAGACTATCAAGTCATCCATGCCAGTGAAAGATGCCCCCAGAATCCAAAATCCACCTAAGAAACTCCAAACAGAACACCTTAAATCACCAAGAAACACCATCCGAAGAATCTCACATCCATTACGAGATCATTTCAACCAAAATATCCAAAACAATCTGCAACACTATCTTGGAAGGACACATCCGAGCGAAAAAAAACCATCCATCGCGAACATAACTATAGTAAGAAAATTATCATCCCAGCACAGTTACAGACACCGTTTGGCAGGAACACCATCACTGAAAACTTTTGAATGTGTCGATGATATACCATTAATTGATCCAAAACTTCACGAGAAAAAACATCAATCGTGACCGAAACAAAAACCACCGGAATCGAAAAAAGAACCAGAAAACAGATGGACCAAAGAACACCAAAAGAAGAATAAAAAAACCCTAACTGACCAACATGAAATGTTTTTCCATGAAAACCAAATTTCTATCAACCAACACATCCCAAAACCCCAAGGAGGAATACTACATCAGGCTAAAATGGAGTCTAGTGAAGTAGATATTGGAGAAAGAGTA
Organism: Viscum album; assembly: GCA_963277665.1. NCBI lineage: Eukaryota > Viridiplantae > Streptophyta > Magnoliopsida > Santalales > Viscaceae > Viscum > Viscum album. Next base: position 1,000,898,235 of record OY728119.1, on the reverse strand, counting down.
GAGATTGAGAAGAACTAGGCCTCAATTGCATGCCACGATCGCGGAAGAAAGGATACCCAACTGGGATGGGTGGAAAGTGAGAAGATAAGGCCAACATGATCAGACGGAGTAGCCTTGGATAAAAACCAGGTCCCCGAAGGAGAGAAGACCATCCGAGAAATAGAATCAAAAGCAAAAGTAGAACAATGAAAAGGGTGGGGAACATGCGAAGAAATAAACAGCATCAAGAGAAAGGTGAAACAAAAGCTGGAAGACAATGCTCTATCTCCAGGGGAAACCCTAGATGGAGGAAAGGCATTGCATGATCAGGAGGTCTATTCAGAAGAGAAGGGGGTCATCCCTCCCTCAATTCCATGTTAAAGCAGCGTTTTTGGTAAAATATATTAATTTATTAGATGTGTTTTGACATGTAATTTTTTTCATATGGTTACATATATCATGGTTAGTAACTTCTAGAAGTTAAAAAATGATTTATATATCATATAAATTAAATATATTAATATATATCAACGATCGATAAATTGAATTAAATACACCCTTCATGGAGATGGTAGGCCGCAAATATGCCTGAACGCTTTTTTCATTTCCTTATTATAGTAAATGACACACACACACACACATTTATATATAAATGTAGTAGCATTATTATTTCATATATATCATGATTATTTATTAGATATAGTTTATAATCATTCTTTAATGGTTAACATGGAGAATGAATCTCATAGCATTGTAGAGACGGTAATCTATATTTAAGCATGTGAGATGATATCGTTCCCATAATTATAGAATTTATTTGTAGTGGATGATATAATATCATAGAATTATTATCATTTCAGGAAAATTATATTTAGTTATTCAATTGTTGGCACACCTCCTCTGGGTTTTCATGATGACAAATCTTGGATTTAGGATCGTTGTGATACAAGACAGATGCGCAATGATATGTTGTTCATAACCCCGTAAAGAAGGTGAAGAACACACACGGTTCGAAGAGGAATATTCCTAAAAAAATAAAGGAATATACATCTTTCGTTGTACATTATATTTTTGAACTACTCATGTTAGAAGGATCGAGAAGAATGAAAAAAATATGAATGAGTCCCTGAACGGAACCCCGCAAAACAACACTCCCACAAGAATGGTCGAACGATGGGTCAACCTATTCATGGTTTTATCCACATTCATTGTTTGAATCCAAGAATGGGGATGAAAGAATTTGAAATAAATACATGTACCTCATGTTAGGAATGATCTCGGATGAAGAAGGATTTTTCTATCATCATCAACAAGATCCTATAACTCTGTTGGTGATGCGATTCTCAAATGGTGAATTCATCATTATTTATTGTTGAAAGATTTCTCCAAGGGGTATCTTATACAAACCTATAAATAATTCTAGGTATATGTGTCAAGCACAAAAAATAGAGATTGACATCTTATTTAAAATCTTCTGTTTTTGCATCGACACAAAGTTAAAAAAAATAACAATATTATTTTGTTTTGTGTCCTTAAACTTCCAAAAACTTACTTCAACAGTTTTACTACACTGGTTAATGATAAGAATATCCTATTATTAAGGCACTACTCAAAATTCATCGGTTCCATCTGATTTATAATATGGTAACCCCCTTAAATTTAATTCCATGTTATTATGAATACTGCTCGCACACACTATTTAAAAGTTTAAATTATTTCAAACATTTATTCTGGGAACTCTAGGACTTAGAATCGCATACCATCAAAAATAATAGTCTCAAGATAATTCCATATAACATTTAAAAATAATACATAGAAAATGTGAGACATTACATTCTCCACACATTAGGGATTTACATCCCCAAAAATATAAAACAAAAGGCTACTCAAACAGATGTGGGTGTAGTTCATGAATCTTAGCCACCATATCCCACATGATCTCATGATAATTCTCATGATTTCCCTGAAAAGAACCAAGGGAATATCTTACCCATGAAGGAACCCTACCTTATGATCCTCAATATCCATCAGGTACTCTATTATGGTTACTCCATCCTCGATGTGCACCTCTCCAAAATTGATGACGTGCGACAGATAGTTCACGTACCTCCTCAGTTGTGACATGTTGAAGACATCATGTAATGGGTGAGACTGCAGTAGTAGATCTAGGTTGTAAACCACCTTTACGACACTTCATATTATCTAGAAATGGATGATTAACCTTATAGATAACTTGGCACTTTGTCCAAATATCTGCAACCCTCATCGGGGTGAGACCCATAGAAGGACTTGGTCTCCCTCCTCAAACTCTAGAGGTCTCCGCCGTCTGTCAGCATAAGACTTATTCCTGCTCTGTTCAGCCTTTATAAAATCTTGGATAGTATCCTCATTCTTGGTTGTATATTTTAAGAACTCCGGATCCATTAGTGATGACTCTATGGGGACATTCTAACAAAGCAATGACTGGTTGGGTCATTCATATAATGCCCCAAACGGTTCTATAATGATGGTAGAGCAGTAGTTGTTGATTTACACAGACACCACCAATGGTAGGTAATCCTACAAACTATGAACAATGTCCAAGATATAGGCCCGAAACATATCCTCTATGAACTGAATGGTCCTCTATGTATGGCCTTCCATCTAATGATTAAACACTATGCTCAAGTGTAACTAAGTCTCAAACACCTCCTATAATCCCTCCCAGAACCAGGATGTGAAATGGGCATCACCATATGGGACTACCGTCGAAGGGATGCCATGAATCCAAACTATCTCCTACACATAATGTCACCTCATTCACTCTATAGAACTCTTATCCCTGATATCTAGGAAGTAATCAAATTTGTTCAGTTCGTCGATGATGACCCAAATTGAATCATGTCACATGGAAATTCATGGTAATCTCATCACGAAGTCCATCAATATTCCTTCCATCCTCCACTCTTCCACTTCCAAGATTGAGCTAATCCTAATGGAACAAGGCATCGAGAAATGAACTATACTAATAACTTCATCATTTCGGTCCACCAGAACTATATTTGGAGGTCATAGTACATTTTTTACACTCAAGGATATACCTCTAAAGGGTTTGTATGAAACTCTCTCATACCATCCTCTCACAATTCCACCAGTATAATTATATGTCCTCGGAAGATGATGATGTGATCCCTACCATGATAATATCTGTCAAGATCTTTTCTTGTAGATTACTGAGCATGAAAAGCCTCACATTAGACATATCCATGTTTTTCCTCCCTAACTCGTTTCAAGAGTGGAGAGGTAAAAACCATCAACTAAAGGTAATCCATATAATCACTATCCATGAAGGGTAAATATTGTACGACTAACTACTCTGATGCATCACTGAGTAGCTGCGAACATGATCTCTGACTAAGAGCATCAGCTACTATGTCCCCCTTCCCATGAGTATAGAAGTTTTCAATGTCAGAATCCTAGAAGAACTCTATCTAACGCATTTTCCTCATATTGGTATCCTTCAAAGAAAATATGAACTTGAGGATTTTGGGGTCAAAGTTGATGATAAATTTCTCTCCCATCACAAAGTGTCACCACATATTCAATGTGAATACTAGTGCTTCCAACTCAAGATCGTGGGTCACATAGATTTTATCATGTAGCCTCAACTGGCATGAACCATAAGTAATAACAACCAATCTCTACATCAGCACATAGCCAATATCAGTCACTAATTCATTGCATTAAACTACGTAATTCTAAGTAGACATGGATGTCTTCAATGGGGACTAAAACTAAATGGTCTATGTACAGTTGGAAGATCTATTCCATGAGTCTCATGTAAAATGCAGGGGAGTTCTCCATGGTAGTGGGAATCAATAAGTACTCGTAGTAGTTGCAGAATCATCTGAAAGTATTCTTCTACACATCCCCATATCTAAATCCAATTCGATGATAAATCGATCGAAGGTAAACCATACATAACCACTATGAACCTCTCAACTGATCGAAGATGCAATAAGTCCTTGGTAGTGGATACTTTTTCTATAGCGTTACCTGATTAAAGCACTGGTAATCCACAAAAAATCTCAACATCTTGTCTTCCATCATTGAATATTAACCAGCAGCTATCTAGGGTGGAACAATGGGTCTTACGGATCTATTCTTCTGTAAATACTTCCATATTCACCCTCAACTCCTAAAGATCGATGGGAGACAACTATTATGAAGGTGGGGATATCAGTGTCGTCCTCCAGTGTAAGTTGATATAGAAGTTGATCTCGGGGTGGGGAGTTAATCCTAGAACATTTCCGGGAAAGGCATCCTCGTACACCACCACTAATAATAAAAATTGAAATCTCATAACATATGTTAATACTAGGGTAAGTCCATCCAACACTTGAGTGATCAACTGCACCATTCTGTGCATGAGTTAATTTTGTGCTTCCTAGGTTTCCTTTTCACTAACAAATGAAAACCTCATAACATAACTGTAAACAGAGCACACCATTCGCCTTATCCAGGCAATCCAAGCATGAAAAATAGATGAACATTCCATACCCAAAATGACTTCAAATGACCTCAATGTCTCTAACAAGAGATACAAAACTAAAACACTCACCTCCAAGATTCTGGAAACCCTATATGCACCAATGGGTGATCATTGGGTCACCTACCATAGGAGTGTTTGTGTATGAAGATCAAGTCAAATGTTTAACTAGAATCTTGGAGTCTCAAAAAAGTATCTTGACAATAAAATGGGATGAAAATCACACCTTCCTATCAATACAGAAACTAAATTTAAAAGACAGATATCATACCTCAAATCATACTTGGAGATTCTGGGTCATACGCATTGACCAGACACAGATGTATCTACCCCAGTCATCCAACTCCCTAAGCCTGGCATGGACCACCTGAGGGTGGTGAGGGTAATAATGTTGAAATGTATGCCAGCTCCTACTACTCTCCCATATCAAATGCCCTGTCTTTCTCCTTGATGGTCTTCTTTATATACCTATTTCCTTTATTTTAGTGAACCATCCACTACACCTCTATTAGGACCTTGACCAGTTGGGAAATATCTGGTGATATTTCCCCTGTCATCGCATGTGAAGCAAATCCTCTCCCTATGCTGAATGGAGACATTATGAAAGTCAAAAATAGTAGTACTCATCCTCGTGGTCTTCCTTATAAATATATCAAGTTTAGATCCTTGTGTTAGAAGTTATATACTTGCTGTTAGTATCTCTACACTAGTCTACTTGATGTTGACTACCACTAGATATATTTCCCCTCATGAGGATCTCTCAAATACCGTAGCTTTCTCTTGAACACTAGTATTGTTAAGAATGTGAAGAGGGGATAAACCATCTCAAATGTCTCTGCACCAATCCTGCTCAATGTTCTGAACCATGTAGTCCAGGACATGCATCATATCCATTGAGTACAGGGAAGGGTTGGTGAACCTTGATGAATACTCAAACACCATCATTTAGTCATACCAGATTTGTTGATGCTCCTTGATATGAAAAACCTTTAGTGTATAAGGAGATTACACTTCTCTGAAAAGGTTCTCAATCTCTACCCATGAAAGGGTTGCTTCATCATATGGTCTGGTAAGTAAACACCACCATTGCCTTATAGAGTTAAGAAGAATTCTCACCACCAGAACCACCATATGATTGGTTGGTGTATTGACCAGATGGAAAAATAGATTCAACACCTCAAGACAATCATCATATGCATATGTCTCAAGATTTCCATCGAACATGAGGTTTCTCTACTAGTATAACTCTTGAAGGGTTATCATCATGTGCTCTTCATCTACTAGTACTACGAGTAACATTTGTTTCCCTATAGGTAGGAGTATGTCTGGTGCACCACCTAGAAGTGAAAAATGGGGAATTTATTCTTCTATCTAATCATGGATAATTTTTTTTTCATCCTCATGATCATGCTGCTATATCCAAGCTAGAATACATTGTGATGACATCCAATAAGAAACCAGACATATTGTGGTCAATTATTATATTTGCAAAGATGAATTAAGAAGAACCTGTAAGAAAATAATCATTCATATATGATGCATGTACCATAATTTTTTCTGTGTAACTAGTGATCCCATGTACCAAGTCGAAAAGAATGTTCCATGAGGCTTGGTGTATGTATATGTCTACCACTGCACCAACACTATGGTCCTTGGCCTGAAATACGAACTCAAAACACATATTACTTTTTCTACAAGCCAATCTCACAAACACTCAATCCTACGGTAGATCTGACCACCACTGATACAACTCTATCATGACCAGTACCAGTGGATCCCACGCCAGTACTCCCCAAGTCCACCTATAATAGGCCAAGGGCTGGTGTCTAACAATGAGTAGACATATCACTAAAAAGTGAGGCATTTCCAAAGTACATGTACACACGTACACATCCCCAATCCCACAAATGCTGAAATCTAAAAACCAATATGATAAAAAAAATCATGCATACAACTAAATCCAAAAAACAGAGTACAAAAAAAGTAATGTGTGGATATGTAATTGGGAAAGAATTAATTCCAAACAAAATAAAGTGTCTTAAATTAAAAATTCCAATAAGTAAAACAGAAAGGTACTTGGACCACTACTCAATGTTTAAGGAACACTTAGTCATTTTTTGAATTTAGAAAGTTCTATCTGGTCCTGGTATTCCTTAAACACTATCAAATATGTCTATTCATCTGAACAAAAAATGACATGTGTAGGAAAAACCTGTGCAATAGTGAGAATAATAATACTCAGTAGGAGACCCCTAAAATAACAAAGAATTACATAACATAAAGGTAAAAACATCTCTACACATTATATGAATACAAAGTATATAATTATAGAAACATATAGTTATACACGAACACAAAATCGTGGTCAAGAGGTTAGTCAAAACTGACATATTCCAAATCTAGGGATTAAGTCTAAGGAATCCTTGAATCCCTCATCTAGGAGAACTCACGTAACGAGTTTGATAGCTCTAATGTCATCTATCTGATACGTGATGTTCATCATGAAAATTCCATGAGAGATAGAGAGATTCACTAATAGATCTGAATAGATAACATATACACTCATTTTGGGAGAACACACTCTTGAGGGAGAAGATCATGATGCACGAATGAGGAACACCCCCATGTCCATAAGGGTGATACCAATACTCATCCAGATTCACCTTCTAAATAGATGACCCTTGTATGGTTGGAATTATTCTGATAATAACTTTAATATTGTTATGTTACATGAATGGATAGAGTATCTTGCTTCGGGACTCTCAGAGGGATAGTTGTTCTATTAATAATGTCATACTAATGGGGTCATACTCTTGTGGATATGGAATGATACCACAGACCTTTCGGGGAATGCAAAAATGGGTACTAACCCAACAAAACATGTCCATGGTATGGTGTAAATGAAGAAATATCCATTTAGAAGAGTTTACACTATGTTAATAAGAGTCACGCAACATGTCTCTTGACTCTAGGTACTTCCCATGTACAACGGCCCGAGTCAAAAGAAAAAGCCTTGTTGAAAGAGGAGTTTTTTGGTGTGTTAAAGGACTTACACAACATGCTTCACTAGTTGCAGTACACCTATGTTACTTTTTCATGTTTCAGTATATGTTGTCAACATGTGTATGCTAAACTATGTACCGGTAAAAGGGGTACCCAGCGTATTTGGCCTGGTCTGGACGTTTGGTGGAGTATATGTTTTGTACTTCACCCCATGTCGATGTATCATCTGAGATACATGAAAAGTCCCACGAAGGGACCCAAATGATGTTTGAATGGGGTCACATGTTGTGTCATCAGTTCCTATAGCGCGGAACCATATCTACTGCTGAACTGGTCCTATATTCCTTGTTCTTCAATATAAACATTGTGTTCTTTGCGATTATCCAAAAATATTTGTTCCCCCTCCCACAAATTATTTGACCTTCCAACCCTTACTTCATCTTCCTATTATCCACAGAAATCAATATCCAAGGTCATCCTCTCATAATAATGCTGATTCGGTAGGTTTTGGGCCTTTGATCGACACCATAAACTTGTTATAATCATCCACAGGAAGAATGGTCGATGAAATATTTCCTCCAAACTGTATTAATTCATCTTATGTCATCATCTTCATTACTATTCAAGGTCATCATGATATGTGATCTACTATTGGGGTTCATTTTAATGCGAATGGATGTGTAATGATCCATTGTTCATAAGTCCATGAATAATGTGAAGATATCATGAGGTAAGGAGAAGAAAATTAATAAAAAAAATAAAATAAAGATCCTAAACCATTTTTTGTTAGGGCATTGATCTACTCATGTTATACAGATCAAGAAGAATGAAAAAATATTAATCAGTCCCTGAAAACAAACCCACAAAAAAATCCTCCCACAAGAATGATTGAACCGTGAGTCAACCTATTAGTGGGTTGATCCACATTCTTCATTTAAATCCTTGATTAGGGAAGAACACAATTGAAAAAAAACCTACCATGTGTTTAGATCAATGGAATATGAATTGGAATTGTGCTTCCATCATCAATGAGACCCTCTATCTCTGGTGGCATCAAACTTCGTGAATGGTCAATTCATCGTCGTTCGATGTAGAGAGGTTTCTCTATGGGGTATCATCTCCATATCTCTAGAGAATTACATGGTTCTGTTACTAACCCTAGAAATCCTTTTTAAAAACATTATTAAAGTATCTCATTGATGTGTTAACACAAAGTTAATCAAATGAATATTTTTATTTATATTGTTTCCTTAAATGTATGAAATCTAACTTCTACAGTCGACCCACGCTATTCAGAGATATGCCATGGATAAGGTAAATTCACTACTATGAATGGTACGATTCACTTGTATTTCTAGTCTAGTCACACAGATATAATTTATTCCACTTTTTAAAAAAACATCTTCTGCACTATTTATAATAATAAACTATTTCAAACTTTTATTCAGGGAAATTTGGGCCTCAAAATCACACTTTTTCATAATTCCTAGTCTAAAAATAATTACATATAATACTTTAAAAAATACACCAAAAACCAACGACATTACAAGATAGGTTATAATAGTCCTATTTGAATAATCATGGTTCATTTACGATTCGTCTTCATGTTATACATACTATTGAAAAATTTATTATTTATAAAAACTAGGTATGGTAAAAGATGATAATATGTTTCCCCATGTGATGAGTGCATGATGACTCATGTGGAATGAATGAGATAACTCATGTAATGAAAATGATATAATCACCCCATCCTTTGGGTTGCTCTTATGCTTAATCCCCACACCTTCTCTTTCAGTCTCCCATTTTAGGATAAAAGTTTCCTTACCACATGATGTTACACTTCATGGTACAATCCTTCACAATGACCTTAAATAGTTCAATTTGACTAAATGAGTTTTGATCTATTTTTCTCAGCATGGTTCACAGAAATCAATTATGAGGTTCAACCATGACTTCTCATTATTACCATAATAGAATCACCCTTTAGGAGGCAGTAACATTGAATCGTGATCTCATATCATGAGTATACAAAACCCCTCACCATACAAAACCATGGTCCCCATTATACATGTTCATCACTATAGGATGAAAACATATGACTGTACCAATATATGATGAGTTTATATGGGGTGTATCCTCACTAGAAATTATACCTATGACCAACACTAATGTGACTAGAATATGTGTGACTATCTATATTATACTATAAAAATATAAATCTCCCACACTTAGCATTAAAAATATGACCCCATTATACATCATGATCACTACCCTTGGTTGAAAGAATAGGGGGTCTTAGGTGTAAATATTAAGGAGCGTATGTGTTGAACATATAACATCTTATTCTACACTCAAGTGATAAGCTCAGGTTTTTACCTCATGTGACGAGCCTGAAATGCCGTATGTTATGATACAAGGAGGCCTTATGTGGAAAAAAACTAGTCACCTGGAATGATGAGTGATGTATTCCTCACATTACAAACATTATCCACCTTATGTGATGAGTATAGAAAGAACGATGAGATGTTCCATTGATTCCTTACACACTGTATGTATGATTCCTTATAGAGATCACGAGATGCCTAGGGTTTTATAAATGAGATGAATTATTCCCTGAGTATGAGATGTCATTGAATGTCCTATTGAAGAAGACATTAAAATGTTCCCAAAATACCCTACATGATCATCCATTCTGTTCGAAGGCAGACACTCTATCATGGGAGAACAATGCATAATTAGGCAGTTCCCACTAATAGATAGAACAATGGGTGAGATTTTTAGACAATTATTAGATCTACATTTGAGACTAAAAAATAACAATGAACTCTTTGGAGGTTCCCTTAGAATGAATAGCTAAACCCACACTACCATGTTCCAATCTACGATCTTACGTCTTCAGTGATGGAGGTGGAAGAGACTAGCCTTTTGAAAGGATGAATATATAGAAATTATGAACCATTAAAAACATAAGGGCATGGATCCAAATGTTCATTATATGTGTGACATAGTGAGATCATCAAAATAAATAATAGTAGATGTAATTTGAAACTCTTCACTTCTAACTAGGTGGAGACTAGTTGCATTGGGTACATCTATTTCCAAAGACCATTTATGTGAATTCCTTATTCTCCACCATAGATTGGACGATTATTTCTAGGGAATGTTTCTTACAATCTTAAATATAAATTAACTAAAAGTTGATATAATATATAACACATAACCTCAAATATTTTTAATACTAAACAAACTACCTCCAATAGGAAAAGGGGTAAGAGTATTGATTATTTTGAAACAAATAAAATTATGATTCTTCTATAATAGTCACTTTTCTAATGGTTCCAAGTCATCTTCACCCTATCTCATCCTATGATATTATCCAATGGAAGGTGATAAATGAAATTGTTAGCCAATAAAAACATAATAGTGCCATCCCAATCTAGAACATGACCCAACTAGACCATATTTATGCAGAACCACGGAAACACTACCACCAAACAAGGTCTTAACATGGAGAAATTCACCCCAATTACCATATCAAACCATTTATTAAGTCTCACCTAAGAATGATTTGATATTGCAATGCCTATTATGAGGAGTTAGGGGATGAATTGGTTGCACCTCAGGTAACTACCACCCAGTTGTCACCCATGTGGTATCCCACTTCCTAGAGCCACTAATGATGGTCAGCCTCATAGGAATATGAGTAGGTTGATTCGATCCCAAGCCTTCCAGTTCTAGTCAAAATAATGTGATTATAATTTTAGTTAAGGACCCTATTCATCTATTATGGGAGGATTTTTAGATATTTATATTTTCCCCATCCACCTCCAACAATCATCATTCAATTATAATTACTATGTGGGGAAATATCTACACTAGTAATCGATCGAGACCCCATCCATCTACTAGGTTTTTTGGTTGATTCTCCCCATTATGGGATCCAATTAAATCATTCATATTGGTAAAGAGGGTGATAATAAATTCCATTACAATGGTCCTGTCTATTATTCTATCAACTAACATGGATACAATTTCCATGATTAATACATCCCATGCCTATGAGACCTCTCATGGGGAAGAAGTTTCAATATCCATAGTGGGATCCCTACCCATAGCACCAGTCATAAAAAACATAGAATAATTCTCCATGAACCTCAAAGTATCATGCTCAGGGAGTTTCCTACATCACCATCATAGACAATATCAAGGTCAATGTAGCCTCAATATGAACCATTAAATCTTATAGGTGAATGATGAGTGATGGGAATTGCCAATGTATACACCAACACATTTGGGGTCTGATCCAGTTAGTTGAGAATGACTATCACTAAGGTCAAGGTTCATAATGTCCCCAAATACCTCTAGAAGTAACTATACATTGAGTACATTTTTTATTACATTTAGAATGTCTCCATATATTCATCCCTAACATCATCATCATCACAAATCTCTACTTACACTATGGAAGTAGTGGAGATTTTTGGTTTTTGGTTTGACACTTTCAAATGAAGGAAAACAACACATCGAGAAACAATCACATGATAAACTTCATAGAAAGAAGAATATTGTGGATACACAATCCTATATGGGAATGTTTGTGATGATGGCTCCACCTCTAGATGAACCTCACTCATTTAAGTGGATGTTTTCTTATGAAATTTCCTCTCTTCTAGTAACTTAACTATATAAAAGGCCAACGTCTATAACTTCCCTATATTCCATACTACCACTGATAATAGATTGGATTGGTCAACAGTATTATTACCCTAAAAACAATATGAAGAGGATATATTTTAGTATTTTCTACCCGTTATTATGTTATTGGTTGGGTTCGACCCCTACAACCCCACACTTTTCTAACATGATGTTTCTTATTGAGGAACTTATAACATGCTACAAAAAAATCTATCAGAAATATTTAACCAATACTAAGTCCTTCAACAGACATATTTGGGTAGCTAAAAACATCTTCATTTTCTCGATTGGTTGTGCTTTAAGGTTGACAGTGTTTCACTCCATGTGGATTAATGGCCTAACACAAATGGGTACTGATAGATGCTTTATCATACATATTTAGAGACTCAATAGGCTTCAAAAAACAATAGAAGACAAGTATCTATATGTAAAAAGTGGTTTAAGGTAGTATATTATTACATATTTTAACCTCTAATCATTTTGAATAGAAATCAATTAAGAATAATCCTCCCATTAATCATGAATATCTCTCATCAACCACTCCAACAATTAATGTTATCATGGTCCAAAATCTAAATGGTCAGGGATACTAATCAGTAGTGGTAGACACTGGTTCTTGGGAATCCCACAGAGGAATTTCTGCCAATAACACATTATATTAATAATGGAAATTGTGTCACTAAGACCGTTGGCCTATATATGTCTATACTAGAGGATTTAATAATCACCTTAATGGTTTTTTCTCAAATATATTGACTTTTCCAAGTGGATAATTATATAATTTCTACAAAACAACTTTTAGAGAAATAGAATGTTTGACATGACCTTTCATTTTTCCCCAATCAAATAGATGATCCTCCATGGGCAACAACCTTGGGCCGGAGTGGGTGGTCTCATATAAAAACTTGGGTAGAGGCTAGTCACTTTACCAAACCTAGATATAACCTAGTGTTCCCTATGACTCCTATACAGATTAGTCAGTATGGATTCCCACTGTTAGACCATGATTATTTTTCTTCTCTATCCAAAATAATAGTAAAATAGAATATGAATACCATTCCTCCCCCAAAAGATTCCATATCCTCTCTCAATAATCATATTAAAGACATATTGATGAATCATGCCTCAATACATCTAGAAATGATATCTTATATGGAATGGGTAGATAAAAATTATCCACCCATAGTTGTTGGTAACCAAAGCTTCACTACATTCAATGGTACGAGAGACACAAATCAATATATGGACTATTTCTCCTCATACTATAAACTGATACATGGAACCCTAGAGTAATAAAATGATATGAACATTGGTGTTTGTTTTTAATACATGGATGTAGCCACATTTATTTCTATAGATAGTTGTATTTGGGTTTTATTACTAGTTTGTAAGATCTCTTTAGGAAGTTCCATTATATGTTTAGCTCTACCTTTTTTAAAAATCATGAATGACCTCTCCAAATGAATGAATATGGACGATGTCTGTAACATCCCATATATATATATATAGGAGATGATATTTTCATATTTATTAATTTTTTTGAATAAATATATTAATATTACTTTAAAGGGGATGTTATGATTGATGGGGTACCCGACACGCAACATTGTGTTTCCTATAAATCTTAGGTTGCACATTAGGATAATTTATACTGATAAATAAGAATATAATATTTTTTTAAATTGTAATTAATGCCTATCCATTATATTATCATGAATGAAAAAATTAACTACAATATTATTTTACATTTATGATTTATTATTTATCATTTATCCATCAAAATTTAGTGGCTTAAATTGATTATGAATTTAGATTTTAAGCATTAAAAACTGTAATATTATTGAAAGGTAATTTTAACATTATTTGATAAAGAAACCATTTTAAATCTAGTTTTTTCACTTTTATATTTTCCATTTTAAGAAATAGTTTTCTTATTTAAAAAAGGGACCTAAAAAATTTACTTTGTGTAATTTTTTTTATAGGTATTTGAAAAAGTTCATTTTTTTAATGGATAGTAATAATATTGCATTTTATGTCAAAATATTCTTTTCATCCAATTTATTAATAAAGTTAGATTGTACATTTAATTGTTTTTAATGTGTAATTTGATTATATTTTTTCCATTTAATCCAATGTTGTTCGTTGGATGTAACATCACATTCAAATTAGACATAAAGACATGTAAATCATTTGAAAGTTATTATTTCTTAAAAACACATTTTTCGGTTTTGATAATTTGAATTAATTTAAAATTATTTTCCGAAAATTTTATGTTTTGATTTTGGAAAAATGGATTCAATATATTAAATTAGGAGGTACAAATTCTATAAATAGTTAATTTTTTAGACATTTTGAATAGTAACTTCCGTAAATATTTTATTTTCTAGGGTTAAAGGGTAAAACTAGTAAATAAGGGTAAACAATTATGTTATAATAATATTAAATTACCAAACACGTGAATACTTGTGTCAATTTTGGGACCCCATGGAGCCACTTGAAATTGAAAATGTTATTTTATAGAAATTAATTTAATGTTATGGAAAATGTAACATAATGATATATATTTTAGTTAAACAATTTTAATATGGGGTTATATAAGTTACATTGTAAACTATAAATAGTCATTATAAATATAAAATTATTTTCTAAATCACGGTATTTTATTTAAAATTTTTAGAAATTATTTTAATAAATTTAATTATGAAACACTAATGATGCAATGATTTCTTCATTAATAAAGGATTCAAATAAATGATTTTATATATTTAATAATGATTGTAATTTTATTATTTTGATATAATAAAAGAATTTTCTGGATGATATTAACATTTTATATATGTATTAATGATGGTTTTTCAAATCAATAATGTTTTTATGGATTTTAATGTCATGTAATGAATAATGTCAAAATTGACATATTTCACATTTAAAAATATAAAATATTTTACTAAATATTATTAAATAGAAAAAAATAAAAAATTCAACCAAATAGTTATAATAATTCTAAAATTTTATTATTGACTATTTAATTTTATATTTGACATGTTTTGGTAAAAATTTGTATTCTCAATGTGTTAAATTCTTGATAAAACAGTTATATTAAAAAGGGTTAAATAAAAATGATAAGGATTAAAAATATTCAAAACCTATCTAATTATTGTTGACTTATCTTTTTTAGACTTATAGTCATTAAATAATATAATTTAATATGTTTTGGACCTTTTGAAACCGAAATTCATTTTATAATAATATAATACTATCAAATATTCCTAAAGAGCCCCTCCTCCCTCTTATAAAAGGCCACCACCTCTAACCCATTATACTCACCTCCCAAGCACGCTGGCTCATCCAGAATATACTACAATAAGCTTCCAATATCCCTATATTAAACCTAGAAGCCTTAATTTTGGAAGAAGGAAATTCAATAAATACTTTTGGTTCAAACCAAAGGGGGTTGCCTGATTTAAAGGTAATGTCTTCTCTCAAATTATTTTATTTTATTTTTTTTATCAAACACCCTATACACTGTTTATTCTATTATTTAATGATATAAAAAATTTCCTCAATATACTAGGATGTTTTTATGAAAAGAATCTGAACTAAACTACCACACACATCCGTCTAATGGATACAAACATACGGTTTCGGTGGATTGTGAACCACCGCCTCACAAACCAATTATTATTTAATTATATAATACCGCCTTTCACGGTGGACATTATAATTGAACTATTTTTATATGTGATATATATTATATTTATATTGTCTCTATGATTCTATATTTTTCATTTATATAATACCGTAGTGGTTTCTATAATGGTTAAATACGATATTTGTATTTGAGGAAGTGTGGACTACCGCCCACACCAGGTGTTTTAACATAATAATTCCATACATGGGACGTATAAATGATGGATTTAATGAAATAATATATGATATTATAATGAAATTATAAAATACCTATTTTTCATTATGTTTTAATTCCATTAGATATGAAATATAAATGAATGTATCGTTCATGCATACTTACGGCTTCCGTCTCCATGATCGATGCATTTCATTTCTTATCTCAAAATGATATGTAATATTATAAATATAAATATATATATAATGGATATAAATGATATATATGATATCAAAATCATAAATAAAGTTATGTAGATATCCAACTTTTGACCAAATGGATAACTAGTACTTATAAAAAGTTCATTTTTTACCCAAGTACCAAATATCGACAAAATGACCGTTGTAAACTTAAATAATTATTCAATTTTTATAACATAGTAATAAGTAAAATAAAAGTAATAATAAACATGAATAAGTTTATGAAGCATGTATACATTATCTTTAGTTTATTGTTTTTGAGATTAAAGAACGAACATGTCATGTCGAACACGAGGTAAGGAACTTTGTCTCAATCTTCTTTTATTGAGGAATATTTTGATTTATACACAGCTTGCTTTTATATGATGTATAAACCCATTTCCATTTAATTTTAATGAATGGTAATATTTTTTCTATGCAGTGTTTTACTAAATGACAAAATGAATGTTTCTTTTCAACATATGTGGTGACAATGACCATTCCACTTCCAGGAGCATTATTTGATATTTAGGTTCCTTAAAAAGAAGTAATTTTTTTAAAAGGAAAATAAATAACATATACTCTTTTTATGTATTTTGGGAATGGAAATTTTTTTGATAATGGATTGATTATGTCAATATCATGAACTTAAATCTTGTGATTGTAATGTGGAAATGATATCTTTCCTGTATTCTTGTTCATATGTTATGATTATGTTATGGTTCTTGGGAATTTTTTACATATATGTGTGATTTATTGATAAATGTAGGGAGGGTGAGCCCAATATAGCTATCTAATGCATTGGGTAATGTGACAGAGGTAAACATTAATTTTTCTCCTAAGTGATTTAGGGAATGTAATGTGATGGGTACTCTAAAAGTTACTCCCTATGCATCTATAAAAGATACATCTTATGTATGTTATGGATGCCATAAATTACCTTTATGATTTATGATTTCTATATGTTTTTCATAAAACTTTTTATTTCATGTGTTATTTTAATGATCTTATGTTTTGAATGTATTAATTGACTACTAATTTCATTCTTTATTTTATAACCCTTACTGATATTTTTATGCTCATCCCATGTTTTTGAAATGTTTTTCACATTGAATAAGGTAGTGTATGATAAATGATGAATTTTAGAAGATTTATATCAAGAAAAGATATCTAGTTTTCTTTTAATAGTTATTATTTTATGAAAAAATTGTTACTGTGAAGAAGTGTATAATTTTTAATATTTGAGATGTTCTGAAATATTTATGGCCAAATTTTATAAAACTATATACCTGAAAAGAACCTCAATGTGAATTCATGATTTAACTAAATATTATTAAATGATTAAAGATAGGGCCTTATAGTAGGTATTAGAGGTAAATTTTGACAACTTTATTAGTAAGGATATTTTTAAATTAATATCCATGAATTAATTTATGGTTAGAGTTAAATTATATAGAATTTATAGATTACTATATTGCTTCTCCTAATATATTTTTGTGTTCAGAATGGTTTTCTGCATAGGAAATCGAGAAACTATTATGGGATGACATGAAGATCAAAAAAAACCTACCAAATCAGCAACCAGAGATGGTCAGAATCAGAACTGAATGGTTTATTATAGTGATGGAACTATTGAATTAGGCTATAAATGGTGGTGGTATCCATGCATGAGATCAGTTAGATCAACCACAATGAAACATGTTAGTAGTGGATCATTTCATGTGACAACATCCCACATCATTCATAGGATCATCTAACCCTGTTCCAGCTGATGGGTGGATTAAAAAAATGGAGAATATTTTTTGATGGCATGGTGTGTTCAGAACATCAAAAGGTTAGTCATGTTGTTTACCATTTTGAAGGTGAAGCCGATCAATTGTGGTCGATGGTGAAAAATATCACTAATAGCAAGGAGATTAATTCCATTCATTAGGATAAATTCAAAGTTATGTTTCTGGAGAAATATTTTCCTAAGGTGGTTCGTGTTAGGATGAAAAACATTTAATTGAATTTTGGCAAGAATATGACTCAGTGGGTGCTTATGAATAAAAATTCACTCGACCTGCCTGGTATGATCCAAATTTCATATGAGATATTTATAGTAAAATCAAACATTTTACTCAGTATTAAAGATAATTTATTGAAGTTCATTATTTTCTCATGAGTTAAAATGTTATAAAAAACTTGTTAGCTATGCGGAGAATGTGTAAGTGGAGTTTTCTGATGAACATGTGTTCTTTGAAAAACAACAGAATAAGAGGTCTAGGTGGAAAACAAAAGGGAATAACTCATCAAAAAAGACTTATGGTAAGAATAATATGATTAATGTTTGTGAATATTGTAGTAAAAAAGAACACTGGGGAATGCCTTTTTATTTCTAGTAAGTTCTACTGATGTGGTAAAATGGGACATAAGTCTCGCAATTGTACTAAAAAAGATCATGGTATTGGTAAGTAAAAAATCTTATTTACAATATGTAGTTTCTTTATATGAAATGAAAGGGGTCTTTATGAAAATGTTTTTCCAACGAAGAAATAAATTTAGGGAAAGTAGCTGGACTACAAGACGAATGGGTTGGTGAAGTCCTTTGCAAAAACTTTGTCAGATGTTGGGCGATATAATGAAGAAGTATCAAGTAATGTTTTTTTAGATTATTCTAATGAGTTGTTTGATTCATTGTCTACAAATTCATTAATTTCTTATAAATTTTACAGTAAATTGAGAATTCAATATTAAGATATGAATGTTGAACACATGGTAAAAACACTGGGAGGAAATTTTGAGATAACATAAAATTATCAAAAACTTATTGTCCTTGTGTGAGGAAACAATCTACCTGTAAACATTAATGTCCATCCTCTAGTAGATTTTGATGTTATTCTGGGTATGGATTGGATTTCTTTTTATCGTGATATGTTTGACTAGAGAGCTAAAGTGGATTATTTTTAGAATGAATTTCAGTATGTGTACAAGAATGATCCCTTACTTTTGATAATATATATGGAAACTGAGAAACAAGTAAAATATGGAAATTAATGTTACATTGCACATATTGGAGAAAACAAATGAACTTTTCAAATTACTGATGCTGTAGTTGTAAATGATTATCATGATTTTTTCTGATGGGTTTCCTTTTATAGTACCTGATCGGGAAGATGAATTTATTGTGGACTTAGATTCGGATGTTAACACAACTTCAAAACCCCCTTATCAAATGGATCAAATTGATGTTTTATATTTAATGAAGTTATTATAAGAGTTATTAGATAATGGTTTCATTCTGACTAGCACATTTCCATGGGGTGATCCTATCATTTTTTAAAAAATAAAAACGGTTCAATGAGACATTGCATTGATTAATGATAATTGAATAACATCACTGTTAAGAACAAGCATCTATTTCCTCACATCATGGATTTTTTGGATTATCTCTAGAGAGATAATTATTTTTTAAAGATTGACTTCAGGTTACGGTACAATCAATTGAAAGAAAAGAATTTTGACATTCTGAAGACCGCGTTTCGTACTAGAGATGGCCATTATGAATTTATATTTATTTCTTTTGCATTATCCAATGCACTTGGTGTATTCATGTATCTTATGAATAAAATTTTCTTTGAGTTCATGGATAAGTCTTTGGTTGTGTTTATTGAGAATATTTTGGTTTATTCTAATAGTAGTGAGAAAAATGAAAGACATTTAAGTGTTGTCTTGAAAACCATAAAATAAAAAATCTGTATGGGAAATTCTGAAAATGTGAGTTTTGGTTATTAAAAATTTCATTCCTTGGTCACAATATTTTAAAAAATTGAATAACTGCTGATCATTCTAAAAGGAAAACTATTGAAGAATGGAAAAGACCTAAAAATATAATCTTGACCCATAGTTTTCATGGTTTAGTAGGTTATTACAATTGGTTTATTGAAACTTTTTCACAGTTATCTATCCCACAGACCAAGTTAACTCGAAAATGTGTTAAGATTATTTGGACCAGATAATGTGATGATTGTTTTCAAGAATTGAAAAGTAGATTGGTTAATGATCCAATTGTGGAATTACATTCTAGATATGATAAATTTGTTATTTATAGTGATGCTTCATTAAAATTTCATGGTAGTGTCATTATATAGAATGATCAGGTAATTTATTATGATTCACATCAGTTGAAACCTCGTAATTTAAATTACCCTACACATGATTTGGAATTATCTATTGTTGTTTTTTCATTAAAAATATAGAGGCATCATTTGTATGGAGTAAAATGTGAAATATATACTAACAAAAATAGTTTGATGTACATATTTACTCTGAAGGAATTGAATATGAGAATGAGTAGATCGCTGGAATTAATCAAGTATTATGATTGCATGATTCATTACCACCTATGAAAAAAATTAAGTGGTTAACACTTTAAGTAAAAAAATAATTCTCCAGTAACCATGTCACATTTAAAACAAGACCCTTTGATTAACAATTTGATGAACATGGGCATAGAATTTTTTGGTGTAGAAAATTCCTCTGTTTTCTTTCGGGAGTCAGTGAAATCATCTCTATTAGATAAAATTAAGCAAGTGCAGAAGGAAGAAAGTGAGTTGTATAAAAAGTTGAGTTGGTTCAGAAGGTAAATTTTCCTGAATTTAACATTGATATTGATTGTATTTTGATATTTGGGAAGAGGTTATGTGTGCCTTATGACTCACAGTTGAAGAATGAATTATTATGTGAAGCTCATTATTCTCTGTTTTCAGATCATCCTAGAGGTACTAAGACGTGTAGAGATCCTCAGGAGTATTACTGGTGGGATGGAATGAAAAATTATGTTTTTAACTTTACTGTGAAGTGTTTGACTTGTCAACATGTTAAATTAGAGCGGCGGTTATAGAAATGGATGCTTTATCCTTTACCATTTCTAGAGTGTAAATGGGAAAATATATCCACAGAAATCATTGTGGGATTACACAAGACATCTTAAAGTAAAAATGTAATATGGGTTATCATTAATCAATTGACTAAATTTGACAATTTCCATCCTATTCGAGATACTCGGTCTCTAGATCAACATTCTTGGTGGTATGCTAAATATATAGTCCAGTTTCATGGATTTCCCCTCTCTATTGTATTTGATTGTGATCTGAGGTTCCAATCTAAATTTTGGAAAGTCCTTGAGAAGAATTTGTTTACTGAAACAAATTTTAGTGCAACTTTTCACCCCAAATCATAGGGGTTGTCAAAACAAAAAATTCAGACATTAGAAGATATGCAACGTGCTTTCTCAATGGATTAACATAGATGTTGTGACCAATATATCTCTTTGGTAAAATATTCTGATAATAACAGTTTTCATTCCAGTATACAGATGGCTCAATTGTGGGCATTATATGTAAATCGACATCAAACTCTATCTTTTGGGGATTTAGTAGGTGAATGGAATTTGATGGGGCAGAATTAGTAGAAGAGATGGTAGATAATGTTTAGTTGAGCATAAACAAATGATGACAACTTAGTGTAGGCAGAAAATTTATGTGGATAACTAGAGGAAGGATCTTTATTTAGAGGTAAGTGATCATGTGTTTCTAAACATTTCTCTATGGAAAATTTTATGCCTTTGGTAAGAAGGAAATGTTGAGTTCGATGTTCATTGGACCCTATAAAATCCTATAAAAGGTTGGTTCAGTTTCATACAGAGTGGAATTACGTCCAATTTTATCATAAGAACACAATACGTTTCATGTCTATATGTGTAGAATGTATATGCCTGATCCAACTCATGTTTTGAGTCCAGAGGTTGTGCAATCGGAGGCGAATATTTCTTATGAGAAAAAACTAGTCCAGATTCTTGACTGAAGAGAGAAAGTGTTGTGGAATAAGGTAATTCATCCGGTAAAGGTTATTTTTAAACCCATATGATAGAAAAGGAAACATGGGAATCTGATAATGCTATGAGGGATAAATACCCCCATTTATTTAATAAGTGAATAAAAATTCCGAGGACTCAATTTCCAAAATAGGGGAAGGATGTAACATCCCTAGTAAATAAAGGATATGATATTTTGTTATTTATTGAAATTTGTGAATTAAATATTAATTTTACTTTAAATGATATTCTATTTCCTATGGTGTACCTCACAAGCAATAATGGGCTTCCCTGAAATCTCATGTTGCACAAAAGGATGAGTCATACTGAAAAATAAAAGTATAATATTATTTTAAATGGTTGTTATTATCGAGCCTTTGTATTGGAATAAATGAATAGAACTAGATAAAATATGATTATTCATGTTAGTGAAATGGTTTTACATTAATTTAATAAAAGATATAGGCTTTAAATTAGAATGATTCTGATTTTAAGCATGAAATACTCAAATACTATTAAAAGGATGTTTTACTGCCTTTTGATGGAGAACCCCATTTAAATATAGTTTTTGTGACTTTTATATGTTCCATTTGAAAATATAATCTTCTTCTTTAGAAGAGGTACATCAAAATTTACTTTGGGTATATTTTTGGTATTTTTATGATAATGATCATTTTTAATGAATTGTGAAAAATATTACAATTTAAGTCAAAACAGTATTTTTATCTAATTTATTTACATAGTTAGACTGTCCTTTTATTTTTTTTTAAGTCTAATTGGATTATATTTTAAAATTTTAATCCAATTTTAGTCATTGTATGTAATTTAACTTTTTAATTAGACATAAACACATTTTAATCTTTTGATAGTTATTATTTCTTTAAAACTCATTTTTTGGTTTTCAAAACTAGAATTAATTTTAAATTAATTCATGAAGAATATGTGTTTTAAATTTGGAAATATAGACACAATAATTTTAATCAGTAGGTAAATTTTTTTTAAATTGGTATCTTTTATTTTTATACATTATGTGTAGTAACTTTTGTAAATATTTTATATAACATAGTTATAGGGTAAATATGGTAAATAAGGGTAAACAATAATATTATAATAATATTAAATTACACTAACACATATCCTGACCCTATTAGATGATACATTTCTGACCATGGGCAACCCTGGGTAGATTTAGGGACCCCATTGAGCCACTTGAAAGTGAAATGACATTTTATTAAAATTAATTTAATGCTAAAGATAATGTAACAAAATAATATCTCTTTTAGTAGAAAATTTTTTTATACAATATTGTATAAGATATATTTTAGACTATAAATAATTATTATAAAGATAAAAATATTTCCTAAATCTAGGTATTTTATTTATAATTTTTAGATATTAAATAAATAAATTTAATTATAACACAATGATGACGAAGTAATTGCTTCATTAATAAAGGATTCAAATAAATGATATTATAAACGTTAAAATAATGGTAATTTGGTTATTATTAAATCATACATGAATATTAAGGATGATTTTTACATGTGTTATTTTTATTAATTATGTTTTTCTCGAATAAATCAAGTTGTTTTTTATTTTAAAAAGTCATGATAAGAATTGTGTTGAAACATACTTAATTCATATTTTAAAATATAAAATATTTTAATAAATATTATAAAATTCCATCAAATCAAATATTTATCCAATTAGTTATCACAAGTGTAAAATTTAATTATTGACTATTTAATTGGATATTTGGCATGTTTTGGTAGCTATTTCATTCTCGGTGTAAAATTCATAATAAAATGGTAAGAGGAAAAATGGGATAAATAAAAAAGTTTGGTTTAAAAAATATCCAAAACATGTAAAATTATTATTGGATGATTTTATGTCGACTAATATTCATCTCATCTTCTAATTTAATTACTTCTGGACCTTCTTAAAAATCAAATTATATTATAATAAAATAATACTTTCTAAAATTCTTAAAGATACCCTGCACCATCTTATAAACGGCCACCACCTCTAACCCATTACTCACACCTCTAAAGCCCCTTGCCTTGTCCAAAATCTTCTCTAACAATCTCAAACATCCCTCTATTCCTCCTTAAATCCCTACATTGGGCATAAATAAATTCTATAAGGCCTTTTGGTTCAAACCACTGGGAGTTACCCTATTTAAAGGTAACATATTCTCTAGAGTTCTTTTCTATTATTTTCCTTCTCCAACCCCCTAAACTCCCCTTATTCCATTATTTTATAACAAATATAGTATGATAAATACACTATTATATTTTTATTGGGATTATTTGATCTACAATTCCACACACGTTCATTTAATGGTTTCGAACACACTACTTTTATTGACGATGAACTATAGTTTCACGAAATGATTATTGTTCAATTATCTCATACCGACCCTCATGGTGTCCATTATGATGGAAATATATTTATATGATATATATATATATATATATTATATTTATATTTTCTCTATGATTATGTATTTTTCATTTATATCATACCTTTATGGATTTCACAATTTGTAAATACAATAATTTCATTTGTGGAAGTGCAGACTACCGCCCACTCAATGTGATATGAATTGTTCATGCCATATATGGAAATTATAAAGGACATAATGAATGAAATTATATATTATATTATACTATAATTATAATAATCTTATGTATCATTACGTTATAATTCCATTATATATGAAATAGAAATTAAAGTAGCTTTCATCCGTATGTACGACATACCGTCTACATGAATGGTGCATTTAATTTCTTATCTTTAAATATTAGGTACTATTAAAAATATTATATACACTGGATATATATGAAATATATGATAACTAAATAATTAATAACATTCTAGAGAGAAAGAACTCTTGACCACAAGGTCAACTTGTAATTATAAGAAGATCATTTTTGACTCAAGTACCAAATATCGACAAAACAACTGTTATTAACTTAAATAGTTATGTAATGATTAAAATGTGGTAATACGTGATATAAAAGAAATAATAAACATGAAAAAGGTTCTGAATCAAGTAGAAATTAAATATATTTTTTTATTCAGGAGATAAAAAATGGACGAATCATGTCAGACAGGATGTAAGGGACTTCGTCTCAATCTTCTTTCATTGAGACATTTTTTTGATTTATACTTGACTTTCTTTTATATGATGAATAAAAACCATTAACATTTTATTTTATTCAAAGGTAATCTTATTTATATGTAGTGTTTTACTAAATTAAAATGTTAATATTTCTTTTTAATGTACGTTGTGACACTGACCTTTCTTCCCCAATGAGCATAATTTGATATTTGGCCTTCTTAAAAAGCTGTAATGTTTTTAATTGAAACAAAAATACCATATAATCTTTTTTCATATTTTGATATTGAAAATGGTTTTGATAATGGATTGATTATGATATTATCTTGAACAGATATCTTATTATTTCAATGAGAAAATGATATCTTTCTTTATGATTGTTCACGTGTTAAGATTATGTTATGGTTCTTGGTATTTTTTACGTATAGAGGTGGTTAAATGATAAACCAAGGGAAGGTGATCCCAATATAGAACTCCAATGCATTGGGTAACGTAACAGAGGTAAACATTAATGTTTATTCTAAGAGATTCAGGGAATATACTTTGATGGGTATTCCAAACATAACTCCCTACGGAGCTGTGAACTCTACAACATACATATGTTATGGTGGCCTCAAGTTACCTTT
Organism: Viscum album; assembly: GCA_963277665.1. NCBI lineage: Eukaryota > Viridiplantae > Streptophyta > Magnoliopsida > Santalales > Viscaceae > Viscum > Viscum album. Next base: position 1,000,872,343 of record OY728119.1, on the reverse strand, counting down.
AGGATTAATGATTTATATCTATTCATCATAAATATAATGAATTCTTGAGGTTTGTCAAAGATCGTATGCTTTATATGTATTGATATACTAATTATTTATTTCTTAATTTTATAACCCATATTGAGATTTTTATGCTCATTCTATTTTTTGGAAATGATTTTTCACAGGGTATATGGTAGGGTATGAGAAAGGAAGAATTAAAGAATATTTTTATCAGGAAAATAATTCTCTTTTTCTTTTAATAGTTTAAATATAATGAATAAATAAATACTCATAGGGAGTTTCTACATTGTAATATTTGAGATGTAATGTAATAGTTATGGCCTAATTTTCTAAAAATCTATACCTGAAAAGATCCTTAATGTGAATTCATAACATAACTCAATAATATTTAATTTTTATGGTTGGGGACTTATAATGAGGGTGTATTTGACTTCAATTTCTGATGGGATAGGCTAACATTTTTACTCGATCGATTTCCTTCCCACGAATAGTTATTGTGTATGTTATTTTAAAATTCAAGATATATTATAATTCAAACCCTTACCTCTAAAAATTAACAAGTGAAATTGTTAGAAAATTATTATAGGGATTATAAATTAGAATAATCCATTCAATAGAATAAGAAGTGTTCATACCCATTATATCCTCTATTTCAAGTTTAGAATCCTATGAGAAACAATATGAATAGAACTATAAAAACATAAGACCGTAATCTAGTTTGACTTCTAGCACCTCTATAGAACATACATAATCAAGTGCTTCCTTGATATTAGAATTTTACTCAAGGACCATATCAATTCTGGAAAAAATACCCATTTATAGATTTAAAGAACATGGTGTAGTCCTTTAATGATAAATAGGTCACTAGACACATTATTTGTGATATAGAAAAGGACCTATTGATGTTTTCTGAAGCCAGGATACCCCAAGAGGCTGGGTTCAAGAACCATTCTGACTACTATCCAACAATATGATCATTTGGAACAATATAAGAGTTGTTTATCTTTATGCATTGTCTTCAAAATAATCTATATTTTGAATTGATTTAGTTTGGTGTTGTCCCAGCACAGTTGATGTACGTATCTACCAACCAAAATCATGTTGATAATGATTATGGTGAATGGAAGATGGTATTTAGTCAAAGATAATAAAAGTTTAATAACTAGTTGGCCTAAATGTAGGCACTCCCTCCAATGTAATTATTCATTCGGGGTAGATTAAACCATCACCTCTAATATTTTCCACAACTCCTCTAGTTATGTCATCAAAATAAAAACTTTATAAGTCTTGGAAGAACCAGATCTAGTAATACTGAGGCTATCAAGTTCCACAACTCGTTCCAAATCTATTTTTCACACATAAATATATATTGCATCAAAAATTAGGAGGCCTTAAAATTCGTCTAGTACTAGAGTAATCCACTTGCAGTGAGAAAAATTATTCTTATGTTAATTTTATTATAGTGGTGGATCACATTGTAGAACATAATGGAAAGACACATCACCATGACCCTTTAGGTACCCATAGTTGATGTAATTAAGGGAAGGGAAGTCGTCACGCTACCAAAAAAATATATTTGATTCAATAATTTTGAAATTATAGTCGATTATATTGAAACCAGAAAATTATATTTACACAGGGCTCAACATGAATAGTATTTATAGGGAGACCTATTAGGTGTACCCCCACAACATTGAAGGATAGTTGATCATATAACCCAACCACATCATCCAAATTATCATACAAAACCGTTCAATTCCTTATCAAAACATTCTATCTCTCAAACTAGGTTTTACAACCAATAAAGGGACTTTTGTACCATAATTTAGGAACAACTCCTCATCCAGCAACTCCCGTAATGCTTCATATCAAGGATTAACCATTATGAAATATGAAAATGACCCTTTATTATGACATTAATTTGATGAAGCACCTCACCATTATACCACCATGACACTAAGTCCTATATTCACTCCCCAAGTCGTAGGAGTTATGTGAGGCTCTCATTAAAGCCATGAATAGCCCTATCCAGCTTAAAATTAATGTACCTAATTTTGAAGACTATCACCCAAAAAAAGATAAATAGAAAGACTGTGAAGCCATTATCACATTCTCTTGGGATTATGAGGTTTCCACCATTTAAAGTAATATACACCCACTCTATGTCTCTTTCTATATCAATCATTTGGAAATCCATCATTACCTGGTAGAAACTAGATCTAGGAATAAACTTATCGCAACTCAGACACTCTACATGTTGTATCTTACAAAGGTGGATTTGAAACTATAAAACCTATTAATTTAAGGATATTATTAGATTATGAAAAATATTTATTGTAATAATCATCTGGGGACCCTACTTGGGGAGTTAAAAAAAACAAGATCATAATTTTCACTTATTGAAATTTTTATAACTAGTTTTTGGGCATTCCTTGACATTATTTATTGATGGGGGTCCCCTGTTCATTTCACCAGTGCTTCAAATACCACTTAATTATCAAGTAGGGATATATAATAAGAATGATTCTCACTTCAAGTACTATAAAGTAGATAATCGAGATGTTGTATATTACAAAGTGGAGGGGATGCAACCGCAGCTTGATAAGGTCAATAACATCAATGACCCTAATGAATTAACCATCACCTAGGACGATACCTTGTTGGATTTGAAGGATGTATTCATCCTACCAATCCACCAACTGGATTTATAAACCCCTTACCTCAGGAATCTCTTCTTTATCCAAAATAAAAAATAATTATCATATATTACATCAAGTTACTATAATGGGGAGTCACCAATGGGATCCAAAGTATGCACATAATATTCATATATGAAGGTTTTTATTTTTTTACAAAATCACACCCACATCATGTCTTCTGGACAGTTGGAATAACCAAATGAATGTTGACCCATAATAATCATTTATGTATTAAGGGTGGCCCAATCTATTGGAATGGCACACAATATTGGACATTTAGTTTCCATTTACACAATATCTATAAGGGTGGTATGATTAGGATCTATCCCATAAGATTTTTCCTTATAGATATAAGTGAAATATTGGTCATGTGATCCCTCATTCCCAGTGAGGCACACCCTCCATTGATCCACATGTTTCTATTGAAAAATATTATTTTTTATGATTCCCCTCTTACCATTGAAAAAGGGGTCTCCACCATTGTTGATTAATTGAAATAGGTGAATATCAACCTCACGGAATATCATATTCCAATGCTGATTATCACTATCATGTCATCAACAGATCAAAATTATATACTGAATTATTGAAGATACACCAATAAAATATCAGATGGAATAATAATGAAAAGGAAATTCTTAATCATTTGGTTTATTTCTATCCTCGTTGTCTCCTTATAGGCCACCAGGGGTTCAAACATGAACCCAAAAATATGCATCCCTTCTATAGTTACATGTTTTTCATGAAATATAATAAAATTATAAAGGTTATACTTTTTTGAGAAGTTAAATATCCTAGGTTAAAGGCTTACATTTCCCTAGTTAAGAAGATAAATAGACAGGATAGAGTCTACTTTGACATCTAGGATCCAAATCACCATTACTTAATGGTTTACATTCCCACCATCGTGAAAAAATAGGTGATTTATGAAACTTATAGTTTTTAGGATATATCTTTAATGGATTTTTATTATAATTATAATCATATTTGGATAGATCCCAAGGAAAAAAAAGCTTCCTACTTTAATGTACCTCATAAAAATTATTGTTTTCGAGTGATGTTGTTCCAGTGGAAGAATTCTAAATCAACTTATCAATGTGACATTCACCATATATTCAAGATAATCATTGGGATATTAGTTGAATATTATGTGGATGACTTGGTTGTCTAGTCATTCAAAATTTTGGACCATATCAAGGATCATGAGAAAGTGTTCAAACTTCCATACTCTAATGACATTAAAAGGATCCACTTGATTTGTAGAATCTGATTTAACTTTAGGACATTTCACGACTTCATTTTCAGGTACATATGCATCCAGAATGATCTATATAATATAAATTTTGTTGGAAAATCCCCCCCATGAAATATTTAAGAATTATAGGGCCTCTTGGGACACCAAGTCTTCATTCAACATTTTTCCCAACATGGATAGAAAATCTAATCATATTTCATCGTTTTTTATTAAAGGTTTTAATTTTTTGTGGGAAAATTAATTAAAGACCGTGTTCAATGACGTCAATCTATTCCTACTACATCCTCCTGTTTTTGTACCAAACATTCTAAGGAATCCCTTATTCCCATATGTTTCCACCCATGAATGCTTCCTTAGAACCCCATTAGTCAAGAAAAAAAATGATGGAAATGAGAATAATTAGTGTTATCTTAGATACATGATTCTCAAAAAATAGACTCGATATTTCCCCATTGAGAATATTTTATCACCTTGGAATTCATTTTCTAGAAACTGTAACAATTTCTGTTGAATCAAAATAAACAACACATATCCCATTTTGACCTGTTGGTGTTTATCCTCATCTTCCCCAAGAAAACTAGATGAATGATTTGGTGGGTAGTAATCATCTTTATATTTAAAATTGGGTTAATTCCCCATAAATTTATCAATGGATAGGCATTGTAATGTTACATATCCATACATATGACCTTTTGATAAAAAAACATTGATATTAACTTCTTGTATGTGAATATTCTCTCTATGAATGATTTATCACTATGCTGGAAGATTAAATTTCATGTTACCTCCTAGAGCATGGTAGATAAAAGGATCAAAAACCCTAAATTCAATATTTTTATCCTTGAGATTTTCATCATCACTCTTGAAAACATCCTCACTCTATACTCTTTCTTTTTCTATAATGGTTCACAAAAAATAATGCATAGTACTAGGTTTCTTTCTCCAAACTCAAGTTACCTATCGAGATTGGAGTACCACATATGTATATAAAGGGACAATCAGATTTGGAAATCAAGGAGATCAATGGTGACTCAACATTCAGAAAATGGGGTCATGTCCCCTTTTTAGAGTGTAATCATGAGTTGTTGGGATTGATGCATTCCTGGTCAAGGGTGACTCATGTTCCCCTATCCAATGCTGATTGAGAAGGTACACTAGAATTTATGGACTTATCAATTACCAATCCCAACCATGATGAACTTTACACAAGGTATCACATCAATCGGTCATTTCCCCATTTACTTATAATGATGAGTATTGATAGGTGATCCATATTCCCACTAAAAAGTCCTCATAAGGACCTAAAACACTCCTAAAAATAAAGATACACCTGAATAGATGTAACGTTTCATCAGTTACCATTAACACAACACTATCACATTAGATTAGTATTAGTGTGATTCAAACTGTCAACGTGTAATGATGACTATCCCTTTGGAAACAGTCATAATAGAGTGGTTTCTCTATAGATATTTCTTTGATGGAATTATTATCTATTGTATCCAATGGAGTGACTTCTATTAGGTCCCAGTAGATGTCCACACTTGGACATGTGTGGCCCATCAAGAAGGGTTAAAACAAGATCACTATATCCAAAGATTGGGGTACTTTTTTCCAACTAGGGATTGTGGAGAAATTGAATCCACTAATAAGTTTCATGAATTCCATATCAATTCTATCATTTTTCATCAACATACAGATATCCTCTATTCAACCCTGGAGTTTTAGCCCTTTTTTCAAGAGGAATGGATATGGTTAACCTATATCTTCATGTGATTGACCTACACTATGTGTTTATCCTTACTACTACTAAATTCATCTTAATATGGGTGAAATTAATTCCCCTAAAAGGGGTCAAGATCTTATTTATGACCATGTTTATGAAATACCACATCATTCATTGATTTGGTATTACTAACAAAATTCTTAGGAGAAATTCTATAAACATTCAATCTACTGAACATCAGAAGAAATACACCATGTACATTATCCCATTCTAATCATACATCCCACTAACACACACAAGTGAATGGGAATATTTAGATATTAGAAAAAACATATATAACATCTGTATTAATATATTTGATAAAAACAAGAATAACTATCCCAAAATATCTACAATTCCATATGTTCAAACCAGATGATGCCCTAGAATTCTATCCCAGTAACCCCGTACTAACTGGTCTACGGTATAGAGGCAATATTACCTCTATAAATTTTTTTCCTCTATATTAATGACTATTTTCAATCATGAAAACACTAAACTTGTGAGATTAGGTTGTGTTTTCCCCCATTGTAATCCATTTATGAGTAAATTCCCCAAGAACTACACAACCTCAATGTTTATCATAGTTGGATAGTACATTAATTCAATAATACAATTCACTTTTTCTCCTTCCATAATAGAGATATGGTATTGGATTTAAGCATGCCAATGATTCATTAAAAGAATCCAAAAAATATGGAGCCTATGTGAGTGGGACCATTCATATTTCATAATATCTACTCCAATGATGCATACTCATTAATCACTAGAGATGGGGAGTGTATCATATGTCTCACTGAAACTAGGATTCTCAACCAATAACATTCCATAACCGTGCGAAAATACTATCCTAGTGACATGATGTTAATTTTATGGAAACAATATTGGTCATATGACATTAAATAGTAGTACACAGTCTGGGGAATATAACATTAAATAATAAGACAAAGTCCTAGTCATAAGTCATTAAATTGTATGACATATTTTTCTCAACACTTGATGTTAATCATTGTTTCCAACATCCATTCAAGAATATGTTAAATATAATTGTCTACATTCTAATCATATGACTTGAAACTAAGTGATCCTTTTTCCTACATTTGAGAGTACCTCCCAGTTTGGTGTTTCCCACCTAACACACAACCATATTAAACTACATATGGATTGATTTCAATTTCATAGGATACATAGACACTCCTATATGTTAGAATATGAACATATATACATACCTTCAATGGGTTATCCACCTAATAACTAGAAAAACTATCATTAACTTATAAACCCATTCAATGAAATCAAATACATGGTGATGTAATCCCAAGAGTGTTGATATCCACCTGGACATCCCTTCATGGTCACCTCCACACTTCAATACTTTATTTATTTGGATCATAATCTACCCTCAAGTTCAAAATGGCTCCCCTAAGGTGATGACACATTTCCAAAATAGGTTATCCTCCCATACAGGTCAAACACCTCTATATAATTCATAATACATGTGATGTTTCCAATGCTTGTAACATTATCAAAGGTTGTATTGAAATTTTATAACCACCCATTGATTATAGGTATTTGAGACCCATGGTTTCACATGGTCCACAATCTCCCCACAACAGTTGGTTTTCTCCATATATTATTAAGATCATAGAATTAAATATTTACACTCCTTCCACCTTCCTTTGTTCTGGTGCCGTTTTTAACACCCACATTGTTTCTCTTGTGTATATATTCGCACATTGACTAAATAATTCATTATTATAAGAACCTTATTTAACAGAATATAATTTTCCCTATCATGTATTCCCATGAAACATGGGATGTCTACCACCACTCCTTATTTCCCACATTGAGCATAAATCACAAGGGGTTAGGAGACTTGGTTCGTTATACCCAACATGATTGTGATGCATAAATGATCTTAAGAAAGAAATCACATGGGTCTAACTATCATGAACCTAAACTATATGGACCGCATTTTGAATATGTTCATTCAATATATTTATTCCTTATCCCACCATTTATATAAGTCTCGTACTCCCTTTCCCACTACATGAACATATATAGCACACCACATATTTTTCTCATTTATATGATCTTAAACTAGAAGAAACCCCCATAACTAGGATACATGTCCTTTAACTAGTAGAAACCTCATGGATTGATCTCTATGTCATTAAACTGATAGAATACCTTTAGTCTCAAGATTGTGATATTCAATTTTATACATCCGATGAATTCACTATTCCCCTAGGATATGTACACACTCCAAAAAGAAATTCTTTTTTGTAATGTTCCTTCCGACTTTACCATCCATTAACATTGAGTTCACATTAATTTTAGTACTAAAACTTCTAACTTCCCTTTTATTTTTCCTAGATATTTTATTTTTAACTACATGGTGGAGTCACCATCGTATGAGTTAAAACTATGGGGAACCATAGGCCCTCAATCGAGAGGATTCCCCACTTTTAGTGTTAGTCATATAAAAAACCAAATAAATAACTTCAAGTGTCTTGATTATCATTTCGTTGGATAAGTAGGGATTCCTAGATCTATTTCATTGGGACACATGTTATATTTCCCATCATTCTCTAATTGTTCTAACAATTCACAATTTATTTCCAAACATTAATGCTAAATTTTACACTATGATAGTTTAATGATCATATGGAAGTGGTACATGATTTGCGACTTAAATCCTTGTGTGGACCATCCAAATGGATTTATTTATGGCACTGGTCCTCCCTTATCCTTTATTCATATCAATATCATGTGAAAACTAATACCACACAATTCTCTTTAATATTTTTTTGATACAAGACATGCGACAAAAATAATTGTTCAATAGTTCAGTCTTCATGACCATAAAATGGATGTCATGTTGTCTTTTTAGATAATTTGTTCTTGAATTGGGTACCTATGTTTGTCTTTAGTGTCCTATATCCCATGAATTATGGGCGTTGTTTTCTACCTATCATGAGAAATCCATGTAACATTAATTCACTATCGTATTTGGTCAAACTATTGGAACATAAACTCTAGTCCACTAGTAGTCAAATTAAAACGACCCTAATCTTACCTATTTAAGAGCTACAAATTTCTATCCGAAAAAAACCCACAAGTTTAATCTTGAAGAAAATTCCCGCTATAATTAACCAAGTCACTCGCATGACTTTTTAAAATGAAAATGAACAATTGGAAAGGCTACAAAGATATCAAGACTTATCATCAGGACCCGAAAAACATGGTTGAGCTCATTGAACCCACAAATTTAAGGAAAATATAGTGATAATATTTCACTCCCTCTCCCATAATTTCTTCCTCTTGAAATAATGTAAATTAATGTTTCTAATTTACTTTCCCATTTATGTTAAAATGCACAGTTTGCGTCCCCATTGTAAGACTTTAAACATTATCATATCGTGATCCTCACATGAGAGGACCTCTCCTTTAAGCATTGGTCATCAACCATATTTCTTATTTAGAACTATGTTTCAATTGATTCCCTTTAATGAGATGCATAGTGTTTCTCAAAACATCATTCTCAGTTCCAGTCTTGAATTTCCCCTCCTAGGTGCACTTTTTGAACTATCATTGGTCTGATGAGTTCCTTACATTAACTCCATTTTCACTTTTCTTTGTCTTCAATTTCACATCCGCATGGACCAAGATTTTTTAACATAAATTGTATAGTTGGAATATTCTTTAATGGAATATTAAACTATATAATCAGTTCATCATCCCCACATAAGAGGAAAACCCTATTCATCTTATGATTTTCTCCCATCATTAAACATTATAGAACTATCTACAACATGATTTTTATTCCATGGGATACATATTGATTCTTAGACCCCCCCTTCTCAAGAACAACTGAAATCTCCTTCCCATAATTGAGACTTTTTTTACCATAAATATACCCTCGCAAGGTCATAATTCTTATTGGGTTTATTTTTACTAGCATGAGATACCATATCATCCCCCTCTTGTTCATGATGCATGACATTAAACCATAATGACTCAATTGGAATTGGATGCAATACCTTTAATAGAACAAACCATGGTTCTAGATATAAGACCTTAAAAGGTACTCCCTTTGGTAAAATCAATATAAAATTTAATTAAGTATCCTAGGAGACCACTAAAATACTCCTTGAAGAAAGATGAATATATTTTCTCATGTCTTTTACATGTTTGGAATTTGTGTTTTCCCTATTGTATTTCTCACAATAAGCTTATTAAGTACACTCAAATCGATATTTATAACATGCATTGGTTTATCCTTGGGAGTGTTTAAGTATTTTTCTTCACCTAAATCAATATAGTTTATTTTCCCTTGAATTATATCAACATCATCATGTCCAAATGGGATCCCCTTCAATAACAGTTCATCACCCTAATAGACATGCCTCTTGTATAGGGAACACAACTTAAAAGAAATGCCTCAGTCATCTCCAAACAGACTCCCAAATTGTGATATAACATATCCAAAATTTGAAATCTTCTTTCCCAAGGTACACACTCTTGAAGAGTCATCGTCAGTAAAGTTTCTAAAGAATCAATCTTTCGAGCATGGTCAATAGTTAATCCAATCCCACAATCCACTATTTTTTTGATACAATGTGTTGAGGCTTCAATTTAAATTTTTGTATTTTCCCATTAATAATGTGGAATTATAACACCCTTTATGTTACTCTACAGTGCACCCTGAGCATTAGTTAACCATATCATACCCCATGAATCACACCCTAATAGTTCCCTAATCAATGGGACATAGATGTGATTGATGAAACAATCTGATACCAAACATTCACCCCCTTCTATAACTCTCATATAAATTATGATTATGCTATTTTTCAATTTTCCCCACACCAAAAATGACTTTAGTGGGATTATAAATTTATAGTTCATTGTTTTGTTAATATGATGGAGATGTAAGAAAAAAAGATAACCTAGAGAATTTAGGATAATGTAATGTATATTGTTTGAGAATAAACAACAATTGGGACCATTATTAAATTAGACCCTCAACCTTATTAAAAAAATAAATACTATATATATCATCTTGGGATAGTGGAATTTATAGTTATACTATCCTTTGATGTGTTCTCTCAAGGACCCACTGCCTAGTTGAAATCTCTATCATCTCCCCCTTGACTACAGGAAGGACCTTGTTGTCCTGATTATAGAAAACAATTTCTCATCGAATAAATTTTAAATATTTCAATATATATTTCAAGAGTAGTGAGCTAAGATGGTCTGCGATTCTGAGGCCCAGTGTTCCTGGAATAAATTTTATAAAAATATTAAATATATTTTATATTGTAGACAAATAGCTTCATAAATAAAATGTGATAACTCTTAAATGGAATAACATATTAGTTATATGAGACAATGTTTAAGTCCAAAACACAATGTATACCATATTCACTATATCAAATGGGTCGGTGAGGGGAATTTAGACTCTTTACTACTTGGTAGTATGTTCAATGGAATAATAAACTAATAAATTAATTTTTTTTCCATATCAATGAAATGGATAATTCTATAAAAATGATACCAGTTATAATTATTCGGTGTTAGACACATAAACCTAGAGATAATTCTTGATCTCTTCCTTCTGTGTTGGTTATTCAAATCTGAAGATGAAAAAAATTCTAAATCAGATCATACCAAGACATAAAAAATGCAATGACTTTTATTGATATTTATTTGATGCTTTATTCATCATGAAATGATCCACAATCAAGTTAGGATTCTTAAATTTGTTATTTATAATCTTCAATTATTGTTTTTCATAACATACATATTTTTTCTTGGATTTGTGATAATTAATGGCTTATTACATGCCCCTGGGTAAAGACACATATTTATTTTCAATTATTTTCTGACCCTAAATTCCCATTATTGATCATTGATCAATAATAATTGGACATTAAATTTTAATTTTTTTTATTTTCTCCCACATTTTTTCACGTTCTTAAATAGTTTGAGCAATCAGTTCTTGTTAAAAAATTTCAGGTGGTACCGAGACTAATCAGATTCACATAATAATGATATATTGATAAATAAATCACAAATTAACAAACTAATATTGAATCTGAGATCATTGCAAGGAATTTATGTTTTTTATGGGATTTGAGATAAATCAATTGGTAGTGTCATTCTTGAATTCTTGTGGAAGTAGTATAAAAACTCATGATGGATGAACAATGTTTGTTTCTAATGAGACACGACCGGAATCAGCGATCCATTGATAGATATATATTATTTTAGTGGATTTGAGGTAGGATCTATGGTGGAATGAGAAGATTCAATTCATAGATCACAGATCCAAAATTTTGGTTAAACCCTGACTACATGCCATGTAGTGGCATGAACACACAACATGTAGCCCCTCATTGGTGAATACAAAGGTATGAAAAATCATTTGGATGATATGATGTGTAGTCATCCTCACATGAAATGTGTCCTTTTATTGGTTGGAAAACATTTTGAGGGGTCACATAAGAAAGAAATCACGTGAATGTACATGTCCAGGTACACGACAGTGTACCCATGTTCACAAACATGGGTTTTGGTACATGAACATGACTAATAGGAGATTTCCTAGTCCCAATTAGCTTGGAAACATCATTTAGTCCACCTTCACAGCATGTACTACTAAATGGGATGGAGTCGTGTGCTGACCATAGACATGGTCAGGCAGTGGAGTGGGACCACACATCATGTGTGTCCCATCACACGTAGTGTACCCCATGACTTCTTTTAAGGAAACATAAATCATACATATCTCATTCATTTTTACTCATATATTTCACCATGAGTATCCTATTAAATGTTTTTTTTTCTACATTGAACATGATGGTACACATCATTGAGTTTTAAGTGATATGATGTATAATGTTTCATAAAAGACTCGTATTTAGGAGGTGCCTAACGATGATAGTTACCACACTGGATCAACGAAACATTCAGAATATTTCTTTTCAGTGAGAATTTTGTAGTAGAGTTCCTTGATAGACTTAAAGAGGGGTACCCTCAAGCGGGGTTGGGCAATGGGGTTCCTTGACATAATTTTTGTGTGGTACCCTCCAATGCAGTAAGGTAGTGGAGTTCCCCAGTGATTAATTGAGTGGTACTATCCAGTATGGATGGGAAGTGGAGTTCATAGATGATTGTAAGAGTAGGAACCTCATGTTGATATGTGGCATGGGTTACCTACCTAGAGTTATTGGCCCCCTGACTGTGCATCACAGTGATGAGGCATGATTTAAGAAGGGTAGTTACATCAAGGATGACGCGTGAGATGCTGGACATCAAAAATGGACTTTTGGAATGGTTGGAAATGCTTATTCATAGGATGAGAGATGAGATTGAGAACTAGTTAATATCTAATTTGTGATTATTTTGACTAAGCATATATATATATACACATTTCTATATCAACAACATGGTTTTTGATATCCTCCCTCCAGGAGAGGAAAAGATGTTTGGGGTATACAATGTGTTTTCCTTGTCTAGAATCTCAAGGTTGGATGAGTCAACTATCCTCTAATAGATGGTTAATACTCGATGGGTAGTTCATATACTCACTATTCTTATTCCATTGGGTATGGATGAGGATACTTTCACTATATATTTGGGTTGATATCTTCCCTTTCATGGTATCTTACATCCTATTTTATACTGTCATTCATTACAATTGCATCTATTACTTCTCTCCCCTTCAGCTTTTGGGATTTCCTATTGTGTATGTATATACTAACCCATGTATAGACATTTCTTACATGTGTTGTGTCATATGAAGATGATTGATAGGTCGACTGTGACGACAGTAGAGCTTGGGGCTACTGGGTTCTTTAGACCATGTACGGTAGTCGCGTCATGGGATTGAAGAGCTGGGTTGGCCCAATAGTTAACATATCTAGTTCTGTAAGGTTGGGTAAAATTTATTGTTGGTAATTTATTTTTTCCTATTACTTTTCATTTTACAGTATCATACTTTTTTTCTGTATAGAGGTTCAGTCTTGAATAGTTTATTTATAGTAGTTTTTTATCTTTCACTCTTTCCCAATGAACATTTTCATCAATATTTTTGTGTGATTACTTAGAGGATCCTAGGAAAAGGCATCCACATATTATTTATGCATTCATCCCTAGATTCCACCCCCTAACCTATAGAGGTATTCTTGGGTAGTTGTGGTTTGAGCCCTGTCTTGGGTCGGGATGTGATATATTGGAAACAATGGAAGTACATTCCATGGGATGTTGTTCAGACTAACCCCCTTTATATAATTTTTTGGATTTAGGGAAAAATTGTAAAGTGTCTAGAGTGTGTAAATCAATCAAGGGAGTACATTGATTGTGCGATAGGATGCCATATCAATTCACTAGGACCCCTACTTCATATTTGTTGACTGGGAATGTCAAGTGATTTTTTTCTAGGATCAATGTTATATGATTTTTATAAGATTGTGTCATTCAATATCCATATAATTTCTACTTACTAGTATTATTGATATATATATATATATTCTCATCAAAACATGGTATATCTTGATAAATATCAGGATACCTCAACAATGAAAGCCATCTAGGATACTAGTTCTAGATCGCGGCGATGATCAAATGCAAAACGAGGCCTCATTTCAGGGTCTATCCCATGATCTCCTTCCTCTATTTCAGAAGGTAGAAACAACTCGACATATTGATAAATAAAATAATACCCATAGATTAGGCTAAGGATGAATGTAGGCTTAGCATTCTCTACACATTCTAGCACCACATCCTAGTACAGTTCAACAGAGATAATATCCTCATGCATTAGATAATTGGCTAGAGTTATGGGTCTAAATCATCAATATTGGTTATCTCCAAATGAATTAGGTGGTTTCAATGGAATTATCCTCTTCCATTTATCATTTGGGAACTCATGGAGTCTCATTAAATGATTCACGATTAGTCGACACTCTCATTGACCAAATTGGTACAATTGTTTCACAAAGAGTACTACCCCTCATTCTCATGGTCATTCCAGATCCAAGAGCTACTAGAGCTAAAATATAGAAGGATGATGGTGTCTGAGTATGTAATGTGGTTCATAGACCTTACACATTACTCTTTTGACATGATCAACAATGGTAACTTTAAAGCATGGATATTTGAGAGTGGACTCCGTAAAGATATATTATCTAATGTTGTGACCCTACGAATCCACACCTATGTTGTGGTGTTTCAACGGTCACTATTGACAATGATATCCCTATGTGAGGTATTCCAGATAGCTAGGGTTGGATGTGGATGCTATATAGCAGATTTGACTATAGTAGATAGAAGATTCAAAATGCCATGATCATGACACTCATGACCTTACCATGATATAACATAAGAATGTGGTCATATGTACATAGATAATAGTAAGGAACTTTGAAAACCCAAAGAGGGTGGGTCCTTTTATTATTATGGGTGAGGTCACATGGACTTTGACTATTAGGCCAAACATGCAGAGGAGAATATGAAGATAGTAGATGAACAACTGTGGTAGATACAACACAATGATCAGGGATCTACCATGTGTAATAGGATTGTCCAAATGGAGGAAGAAATGAAAGAGGTGTTGAAGGATTTATGGGTGGTGGATGATGTTATGAGATCCTTCCACCATCACTACCGTGATGCACACATCAAGCTCTAGGAGCTGACAACCAAGGCTACTGACAATTGTAGGATTTGGACGTCTATGATCCCATAGTGCACAATATGAATAGAGGTTTGATGTTTTTTGTTTTCTACTCTTGGATAAATATTATTTTAAATAGGTGATAGATATTATTTTGACTCTATACTATGGGTGCGACAACTAGAAATCTCTTTGAGGTGATATACAAGAATATTTGACTCGATAATACTCTAGATATTTCTTATTTTGTATATTTTAACTTTGAAGGTGTGAGATATCAATTGGTAGATAGAGGATCACGTGGGACCTTTTGGTCAACATGACAGAACCCTAGGACTTCATCATGGGTATATATTTCATGTCTATGGTCTGAGCCTAGATTTTCTATAACTACAGAAAATTAATTTTCCTACACCTTGATGCGATTTGATTCTCTGTTTGGGGAGAGAGAGATCTCATGGAAGGGAATGTGGATTTTGTGAGTTGTAGGCTACAACCCATCACCCATTAGTTAGTGAGTATATAACTTTTCTCAGAAGGATTCTCAGGAATATTTATTCCTAATTTTGAGGAGGATTACATGTATGTCTTCCCTGAGGGCATTATAGGACAACATGCAAGGTGGGATATACAGTTTTTCATTGAATTATATCATGGCACCATTCGAAAATCCTCTTTGGCATGTCAGATGCCCGTACTGAGCTTCAGGAGTTGTGGTAAAAGTTGGAGGACCATCAAGAGAAAGGATTCATCAGAACCTCTTTGAGCGTTCCCAAGGTTGATATCCCAATGTTGTCATTCCAATGCCTCTCGGGGAACTATGCATTACTATTGATGCCCTTTGGTGTGAAACATTTACCTGACTTGTTTTTAACATTGATAAATGAGGAAATATATCCATATATGGACTTTTTTGTTGTTGTATTCATTGTTGAAATACTCATCTAATATTAATCACAGGAGGACCATAAATAGAACTTAAAGATATTCCAGGATTGTATTCAAGAGAAAAAACATTATGGAAATCTCTCAAAGTGAGTGTTTATGATTCTTAAGGTTCACGTTCTAGGAAATTTCTTCATTGATAATGATTTTTCTATAGGTTTCTAAAAGATAAAAGAAAATATTTCTTGGGACCCACCTAATAGCATGTCATAGGTAAAAAATATTTTGACTTTGAAGGGTACTACAAGATATTTGTGACGTACTTCTCCAAAATCAAATACCAATTGACCAACCTACTATGGATAAAGATGTTGTTTATCTAGTTTGATCAGTGCTAAATGACCTCTCTGTAATTTATGATGAGGTCGACGAGTTGTCTAGTGTTGAGACTACCGGAGGAGGGTGTAGAGTTTGTAGTGTAATTTAATACCTCGGGAGCTTGGCTTGGCTGCATGATGATGACATGGTAGGTTGTTATCGTTAACAGGTTTAGGTAGATGAGTCTCCATTAGAAGAACTATTTGAATGAAATCCTAGAGCTAGAATTGGAATTATTAATCCAATGGATGTAAAGACACTATCTATATGGTGAGTGCTTTGTGGTTTACTCAGACCATCAAAGTGTTTGGTATGTCTTCAAATAGAGAGACATGATCATAAGATAGTGATGCTAGTTGGAGTTCCTACAATACAATGACTCTGAGATAGTATATACCACATGGAAGGGAACATAGTATTATATTTCTTTTTAGTAAGTCTCATTCATACATAGTGTATGAGGATTTAGAGAAGTTAGTCTCCTTGCAACTGACCCCGGTGGATCAAGAGGGTGCACATTTTTCATAGTCGATAGTGTAGACTCTCCTACTTATCGAGCATGTGAGAGATTCTGGACATGGATATATGAACTTTGAGGTGTTATTTGATTTAATATAGATGGGTGACTCACCAGATCGATATAATTAGAAAGGTAATCAAATAAATCTTTTCCAAGGATAAACGATGGTCCTAGTCTCGTTGTAGGAGGAGTTGATGCTAGAGTTCCACACATATCCCCTATTTGTAAATGTAGTGTGGGGAAGATGTAAAAATTTATTCAATGGTAGTTTTGTTGGTCCTACATGAGATAGTGTGTAGCTGAGTTCGTCACCCAGTGCCTCACATAACAAAAGGTAACTTTTGATCAACATGTTCTGGTAGGATTGTTGAATCCCCTATAGATCCAGGAGTAGAGATGGTATGACATGTACATGGGCTCCATTATCAGGATTGTGCACATAGCTAAGGGTGATTACACCATCTTGGTGATAATTGACCAACTCATGATGTTGGAACACTTCCTTGTTACTTGGAAGCAATGTTTGATGGAATGTTTGGGGAAATTGTAGGTATGAGGGGTCATTCGCCTTCATGGGGTGCGCTTAATTATTTTATGTGACTATGACATGTAGTTTATTTCACGATTGTGGAGAGGCTTACCAGATGAATTTTGGAAAAAAATGAGGATGACTATAGAACTTCACCCCGAGACTAAAGAGAAAAATTAATGCACAATCCAGGTGATGGAGGATATTCTATGGCCATACATTCTACACTTTTTCTGAAGCTTGGAGGATCACTTTACCTTTTTATAGTCCGTGTATGACAATTTATACCAATCCACTATCAATATGACACTTTTGAGGCCCTTTATGTGGGACCCATCAGGCCAACCTTCTGCTAGACATTGATTGGTGAGACATCTGTTGTGGGCCCAGAGATAGTCTAGGTGAATACATAGAAGGTCCTGATCATTCTTGATAGGATGAGGATGTCCCAGAGAGGGAAAAAACCTATTTAGATCACTATTATATGCCCTTTTAGTTTGAGTAGGGAGACCATGTTTTCTTGGGGATCTCACAAAAAGAGGATTTTGGAGGTTCATTTAAGGAGGAAATCTATCCTCGAGGTTCATTAGTCCATTGAAGATTGTGAATTTCATTGGTGAGGTTTCTTACCACCTCACAAAGCCTCCATAGATGGAGCAAGTTCACTACATATCCTATGTGTCCTAGTAGAGGAAATATGTGAATGAAACTACAGATGTCATCAAATGGGGAAAGTTTAACATCAATGATAGAGCCACCTTTTGGGAGCATATGGTGGGGATCAAGGATCCACCTAAGAGGACCCTTCATGGATGGACCATCCACTTAATTTACTTGATATAGTCACATGGAAATATTAAAAAGAGTTTTTAAAAGTGGGAGAGCTATGTGTGAGTTCAGTATCATGAGTTGTTTTAATAGTTTTTTATTTTAAATGAGGAAAAGCATGAAATATGGAAGGATGTAGGGTCCCATTTTTTCTTTGTAATACTTTTAAATATTCATAAATATATTTCAATAGTTAGGTGCTATGATGACATGCGATTTTATGGACCTATATTCCTATAATTAATTTTATAAAATTATTAAATATATTTTATATTTTACAGATGCATCTTCATAAATACAATTGTATAACAAAAATATATAATATATAATTAGAAATCCAAGACCCTATATTAGTTTAGAACACGATGTTCACAATATTTTCAACATAAAATGGGTTGATGCTTGTCATTTAGAATCCTCACTCATTAGTGGTAGAATGAATGAAATAAATAAATAATTAATTAATTAATCAAATTTTTTTTTCAATGTAATAAATATTTATATATTAATGATTATAGAATGAATTATCTAGGGTTAGTCATGTAAACGCTATGATAATTTTATACTTATTTCGTACTTCATTGTTGATGTGTCTCATCAGATGATGGTGAAACACGAGATCAAATCAGATCAGCATACACTAAATGAAACTGATTATCTCAATCATTGTAGGATGCGTTATTCATCAATGAATGGTCCATATTCTAGGAGGGACTCTTAAATTGGTGTATAATTCCAATTTATTATTATTTTTATGTATATCCATCCCATTTATTTGATCTTCACCATTTACTGGATGAATTCATGAGTCCAGGTACACAAATGTATTTATGTTCAATTATGCTCTAATACTGGAATCCTATTCTAGATATTTGTACCAAAACTCTCATCCAATTAAGTTTTAAATTTTTTTTTGTTCTTTTCTAATTCATTTATTTGCGTAATTCACTAGTTGGACCACTCAATCATCAGTCGACTTTTTTAGGATGTGCGGATCCTGAGAAGACCCTTAGAACCATGAAAAATCTATAAATAAAGAATAAATCGGCCAACTAGGTCTCAACATTGGATCATTGCATGGCATGTGTATTTTTTCAATTATTTGAGATCATGGAATTGATGGGAGAAGGTCCATATGTGTACAGAATGAATGTAGAAACCTCAAAAGACAAATGGAGCCTATTTATGATGAGAGATGGCCAGAATCCATGTTACATGGAAAGATCCATAATATTCAGGTTGGTATGAGGTAGGATATATGGAGGAATGACCGGATTCAATGCATGATACATAAATAAGATATTTTGGGAAAAACCCAACTACATTCCATGTATTGGTATTAACATAAAACACATATCCCCCTCAACGATGTTGATTAGAGATTGAAAATATGTAATTATGTCTTTACATGTATTCATCCTCACATGTTGTGAATCCCTTTTCCAATTTGAGATCCCTTATTATGGGTTAAATGGGTAGGAACTCTTGAGTAAGTACATATCTAGACACATTTCCATGTACCAAATTACATAGACATGGTGTCTGGTATACAAACATGGCCAACAAGACAAAACCTAGTACCAATTATCTTCAAAATTTCATTTAATCCACCAACACAATGTGTAAT
Organism: Viscum album; assembly: GCA_963277665.1. Classification (NCBI taxonomy): domain Eukaryota; kingdom Viridiplantae; phylum Streptophyta; class Magnoliopsida; order Santalales; family Viscaceae; genus Viscum; species Viscum album. The sequence continues at coordinate 1,000,852,172 of OY728119.1, read as the reverse complement.
ACTATATTCAATGGATCTATGTACTGGATAGGGTAATATCATGATCATAGAGTGGGACCAAACAACTTGTACAATGTGACTTCTTTTGATGAATCTTCAATAATCTGTATACCCTTTGTTTGAACATGGATTTTTTCCTATGTGTTGGTTATCATGAGTGTATTTCCTCACATAATGTGATGGTAACCTATGTTTTGGATTATGAGAGATTATGTGCAATGTTCCTGGAATGATTCTTATTTTGGTGATTCCCGATGATGATAGTTATTGTCCAGTATCTCCGAGACCTTTAAGATCATTACCCCCCAGTGGGGTTGGTTAGTAGAGTACCTTGAAAAACTTTCCACGTGGAACCCTCAAGTGGTGATGGGAAATGGATTTCATTAATGAACTTTATAAGCAGTACACTAAATTCAGAATGGCCAGTGGAGTTCCTCGACGACCTTTCTAAGACGTACCCTCTATGAGGACTGGGAGGTGGATTTACTCAATGAAATTTCCAATAAATACCCTCTCGTAGTAATGGGTAGTAGAGTTTCTTGATGAACTTTCCGAGTGGTACCCTTCAGCAGAGTTGAGCAGCAGAGTTCCTCAATGAACTACCTAGTCGTACTCTCCAGTAGGGTTAGGAAATGCTATTCCTTGATGGTTATCAGAGTAATTCCATCCTATTATACTATGTAATGAGTTCCCTAACTAGATATTTTTTCCTCCTAACTATGCAATAAGATTCATGCTTTGACTTGGAATGTTACATTGGCACAAAAATATGAGATGTTGGGAATCATTTATGATATTTTGGGACTTTTGGCTACTCTTCTCCTTGGGATAAGATATTAGATAGATATCCCCATTCAACAAAATTTTATTTTATTTTTACAAGGCATATATATATATAACCTTTTGTATCAACAAATTAGGTTGGTTACTCTCCTTCCTGGATAGGTGAATAAGCACGGGGTATGCAACAAGATTTCTATGCCTAGATTATCATGGTAAGATGAATATACTCTCATGATATAGGTGTCAAAGACTTGACATGTAGTTCAACAACTCAACGTGTCTATCCCCAAGTGTTTTGACAATCTTACTTTGGCTCTCTTTTTGGGTTGATCTATTTTCATCCACTCTATCTTGCATCTTTTCTTCTATAATCATTCCTCACTATTTTATCTCATAGTGACACCCTTCATCTTTTGGTGTGTCCTATGATTACTTATATACTCACACATTCATGTTATTTTATACTGATGAAATCTAGGTTGACTATGACTACATAAAAACATAGGGATAGTAAGTGCATTGGACAACGTATGGTGGTCACCACATTGGATTAAAGAATTTGGATCACTCAACAGTTTAATTTTTTAGTTCTATGAGGATGGGACATAATTATAGTTGGGAATGTATTTTCCCCCTTTACTTTTTAGTTTAAACTTCCTAACTTTTATACATTCTAATGGTTCATGAATTCTTGGTTTAATATATAATAGTTTTTCACCTTTAATTGTTCCCCTCTACACTTTTTCATTTATATGGTTATGTGTGTGTGTGTGTGTGTGTATAGGTACTTTGTAAAAGGTCACCTAGAATTTGTTATTACACAGGCACTAGCCTCCACCACATTCCATATAGAGGTTTTATTTTTTGTTAGTTTGGATTGAGCACTTTCCTAAGTTAGTTTGTGACATCGGTCTGGCATTTGGCCATACTCAATGTTGTACTACACCACTAAAGATTCCACCCCATGCCGCCTCTACCTAGACCCCACCTTGTTTTACCTCATCTAGATAATAGTTATTAAACGGATATGATGAACTCCTTATACAATTTCACCCACTCCTTCATCAATTTGATATATTTCAAGCCTCCTGGAGTGCATTATCACATTTTTAAATGTTTTTGGATTAGGATAAATAAAACACATGTCATTTTGTATAGACCTGCTCAACCAAGGAGCCTCTATTTAGTACATGGAAGTATTGGTATTCAACATCATGGGATCCAAAATTCAGCATCCATTGGTGATTGGAAACTATCCAGTCCTATATATTATTCCATAGGGTGTGGGTGATATAGATTTATGTGGTCATCTATTCCCTATGGAAACTAACTCGATTCTGTGTAGTGAAATATGAACCCAAATCCTCAATCTCTTCGAGTAGAATGGTTTTTTTAAGGAAAAAATTATGTGAATCAAGTATAGGGTCCACTATATGTATCATTTTAAAATGTTTATTTTCTATGTTGGTTGAGGGTATAGCTTTTTCAATCCCCTCACAATTTCCAATCTCCTTAAAATCTAATGGATATTATGATTCCCCAGTCGCACCTATTCTTGTTATAGGACTCATTACATATAACGGGGTTGGATCCTCTTGAGATTAAAACTCCCTAAATCATAGACCAACCATTATAAAAGGTTTTAGAGACCCAACCCCCTCCAGAATATACGGTCCTTAAGGGGGTGTATCTTCAAAAATTGTAGAAAATAAAAATAGGATAGCATTATTGATTAAATTAAGCTAAGAAAATAGTCATATTACATAAAAACCATGGGATATGGGAATTAGGTATGGTGAATACATGTATGATGTCCATATCTATCACCCCCTTGACCACAATTCCATGATTTCCTATCACCCTATCCTGCATCTCTAGTCCTAGGACTTTGAAGGAAAGGTCCACCAACAAGGAACCCTCTATGCTAGTAAACAGCATGATGGTTACAGTAGGGTCCTCTAGGGTTTTATTCCTAGTTACCATACAAATGTTTAATTGGTAGGTGAGTAAAAAGAGACAAGAATGAATTAAAAATAATGGAAAGATAAGGTGAATGGAATTATGATATTGCATTAGGTATACAAGCGGAATTTAATGGTTAGTCACCCTAGGTGGTGCTCCCCACGATATTAGGGATACACAATCTGGATTATATGGTGAGGCCCCATGTAAATGTGTAGGAATATCGGGGATCCAAAAATCTCCACCTAAAATCACTATATTGATTCACCAGATGAGGGATTAGGGATACACTCTTAGGCGGCACATTAATTTCCTACATAGGAATCATCTCCACCTTCTAGAAATCCAAATGGTCATCATGTCATGTTGTCTGAATAAATTAATATCATTATTTGGTGATGTAAAAAAAATATTGTCATGAAATCAAACACATAATATTGAGGCATACACTTCTAAATAGGACCTCAATCATGTAATCCTCAGGGGATAATTTCTTACTCTAATGAGGACGTTCTTTCATAGTGGAATAACCTTAGGACTCCTCACCACTGTTATTATATGAATTGGAACTAGTGGTTATCATCTCATGGGATGGAACTTTGGTGGTGGTTTCCTCTTCAAGCTCAATAATGAGCATGGACCACACTTGAGTAGTGAAGGGACCACCCTGCATGTAACCATGTTCTAGAAAATCCATGTACCCTAGGTATTCTACCCACTCTTATTAGTCATTCCAGGTGGATAACCTGGTGAACTAAACCATTGGAAGATCAATCCCATCCTTGGTGAGACTCCACCATAGTTTCTTCACCATCATGGGTAGTAGATAAACTCCCCATACCTCACATATATTGGTATTGATCGTGTTTCATACCATTGGAACTAGGTCACACAAATGCTTTCTTGGAGACTCTCTGGACCATCCATCTTCATACAAGGAGTTCTTCTCCTTCTTTCGGGTCCACTTTTAAGGGATCCTTATGCTTCCCAATGTTATTTCTCGAGGGGTCCCTCTAGAAAGTCGAGGTCAGATAGGAAGTTAATCTCCCATGGAAGATAATGCTTCCATAACCTGGGAGATTATTCTATTTTATAAATTTCCCCCGATGTTATCCTCTCTCATTCCATTCTAATCATAAGGTATACTCAAGGGATAAAAGTTCATCACCCATATTTATAGTATATAACCAAGATACACCACTAATATTTTCATAGCCTAATTTTTGGAAAGGTCAATAATGGTTTTGTCTTGGAGTAGTGTGATGGATTACCAAAATCCATAACTTGTGAATAACATCATATATGGTGGATGTGATAGGGGCGCCTCTCGGTATGGAGTCCGATGTACACCTACATTGTTGGATATTAGATGTATCTGATCTATTTGCAGAATCAGGACAATTTGTATAGTTCATTGTAGATGGTTTTATCAACTCATGCAACCGATAAAAATGCATATGTAATGCCCTGAACCTAGTTACCTTGATTCAGTGCATTATTACATAACATTGGCATGATAAAAGGAATCATGTACTAAAAGGTCGATTAGTTTAGTATCCTTGGAAGTGCTAGATATATACTAGCGTATTATATTACATTGTTGAAAAAACAACAACAAAACTGTGTCTCCTTCTAACACATTCATCTCCCTTAGACTATCCCTACTATTCAGTCATAATATTCTTCTTCTCAACCTGGGAAAAATTAAACATAGAAAGGGGTGAGATGAGGTGCTTAGTAAGGATAACAATATAGAGGAAAGAATCATAAATTTGTATAAAAATTGTAGGCAATGTATAAGACTAAAATACATGAATTTTGAACATACAAATCATCATAAAATGAAAAGATAAATCAAACAATTCCCTTTACTTATTCTCATGGATATTCTACAAGTTGAACAATAACATGCAATGTCAATATCCAATTTCATAATTATGGAATGCATAATTCCAGGCATCATAACAACATAGTCAAGGCCACTTTCCATGAATATAAATAATATTTTCTCAAGGTCTTTTCCCAAGACACTAGTTTTTTATATTGAGACCTACCAATGAATCTAGGAGTAATAGAGGGCTCCACCCGTCACTTATTTTGTCCAATGCATTGCTCATATGAAAAGGATGAAAAATAACAAAAAAAATTTGTATTAAAACTATATTACAAAATGTTAATACTTGAACCATAAACCATGAATGGTATAGAAATAAAAAATCTATAGTCAAACATATCACAAAACCTTTAGTAAAATATGGAAGATTGTATCATTATAAATTAACTTCAAACAAGTGTAATATCTATGAAAGGATGTTGGCATAAATGAAATTAAAACTACTTGAGAGAAATATATATTTATATTTTGAAATCATTGAAATGTCACGTAATTACAAAAGATAAAATTATTTTGAAAATATTCTTATAATCTTGTAAGGGAAGAATCAAGGGTGTTATAATAGTGGAAAATAGCCGCAGTTACAATATAAGTTAAAAAACATTTTTTTCCTTAATTTTGTTGAAATGGTCATATAGGACCTTATTCAGAAAATGACAGAAAGAATCCTTATAAACAATTTATAAAAAGTCAAACAAGGATATAAATTTCTTTAAACCCTAGTCTATGAAATTGTAAAAATGTTTTCAAGTACATTTTTAAGAAACACATATGTGGATCATAATGAGGTCCAAGTAGATACTCACATATAAACAACCTCAGATAATAAATAGATTGCGAAATTTAATCCATACATAGTAAATTTCCTTCGTAGAGGGTATGTTAACCTTTTGTATAACAGGTAATTCATTATTATTAAATTATACAAGAACAACATACATAAATATGATATCATATATGATCTTCTAATATTTATTTTTTAATATTAATTCAGTAATATTATTGTTTTAGGAGTTAACAGATTCATTTTACATTATATTTTTTGTTGAATAAGTTATTTTGTTATGTATAGGATTTATTTGATTCATATCTAGAATTATATTGAGTTTTTTAAAAAAAATTAACCCAAATAGGAAAATTATTCTTGATTGGTTACGATGGGAAATTAATCTCATCGCGTTTGTGGAGATAGTAATCCGTACGTGTGCACAAACGACAATATCATTATATTGATGGTAAAATCAAATGTAATGGGATGTTATATCATATATACAAAATAATTAAAATTTTATATTTATTATTTACATCAATAATACTCATTATTATACCCAACCAAATAATGATGTTTTGAATAACAATATACACCATGAAATGGAGACAGTAAGTCGTACGTACACACGTATGGTGGCATGATCATTCATAGGATGGATAGAATATTGAATATGGTTGTTCCGTATTTATAATAACGTAAAATTATGTATAAGGTACTATATTTAATATTTTGGTATGGAAATAAAAAATAAAGAGGTTGTGGAAGAAGAAAATAACATTGGAAGAGGTGATGAAATAATTGCCTCTTCTTCGGGTTCATCATGTTGATTTGAAAAAAGGGATCCTTATGTCATATTTCTGAACAAAGTAAGGCCTCTAAGATCATTTTAGGGTAGTTGGGAGGATATTAGATATGGGGTGGTCTGAGAAAAATTGCTTTGCCAGTGTGAATTTGAGAGAAGTGGAAGTACCCTTTTATAAGATAGGTGAGGGTCAGTTTAGGAAAAGATTGAAATATTATTTTATTATATAATCATATTCAAATTAAAATGGATCCAAAATTATTTATATCAAGGATAAGGTGGTTATGGGTCAAAAAACGCTTATAAAATAGGTTTTAGGCTGGTTTAGGTCCCTATATTTACCATATCTTTTTGATTTAACTCTGAGTTAAATAGTTTATCCTTTACAATGTATTCTTTTATTATTATAAGAAATAGTTAATAAGCATACTATAAAAATACAAGATAACCCCAAATGGGTCATTATATATTTATCTAACCTTATCTATGCTCTTATTCTGATCCTTTGAGTTTTAGGAATATTAGATCAATTAATAATATAGTATTTGTTTTAAAAATTAATTTATGTCAAATTTGACACTATATTGTATTTTGATTTTTTGAAAGTCATAAAAACTTGATAAATTCAAAAAAAATATTTAAAAAACCCTAAAATGACATATTAATCTATAAACTTAGTGGAATCTATCAAAAGACTCAATTTACATTTATTTGGATATTTATAATATCAATTATTTTAATAGTTCATTAATAAACTAATTAATGCATCATCATTGCATCATGAATAAATATAAATATTTAATGTCTAAATATTATAAATAAAATATGATTATGTAGGAAATATATTTATCTTTCTAATGAATATTTATATTTGAATTTATATTATGAATAATCCTATATTAATAATGTATTAGTTATTAATCATTGAATTTAACACTTTTAACCCTTCTTTAAATAAAATAATAATAAATGTCCTAATCTAGTCCAAGTGGACCAAAAAAATTGTATATAATTCCAAAGGATGATTTTGGTCAAAATATGCTTATCCAATTAAATTAGTACATGTTCTAGGATAATAATAATATCATTTTTACCTTTAATTTCCCTATTTACTTTTAATAGTGGTAAATACCACTCAAAAGTTACTACTCACCAAAAATTATTTTCATCTCATTTAACTACATTTTAATTACTGGTGTCAACTTGGTCTCTCAAATTTTTGAAATTCAATTCACAAAAGTGGTAAAATTACATTTTATTTAAATTTTAAAATGCGCCTAGATGGTTGTTAAAAGTCCATAAAAATATTAATAAAATTATATATAAATATATATATAATATTATTATAAAATGACTCCAATGAATTAAATTGAACAAATATAATTATTTTTTATATATATTTACCTAAATTAAATTAAAATAATATAAATAATTATTTAAATATAAGTCAGTTTAAAACAGTTACACGGTTTTTTCACTATTCATCCCAAATTGAATGTTTTCAGAAAAATACCAAACATTCACCGTAATATAATTTTGATATTATGAATCAATAAATGAATTCCATTTTGAAAAATAAAATTTATAAAATTTGAAAAAGTGGGTATTACTATTCATAACAGAAAGTTTGATTGGCTGTGGTGTGTTAGAACACGAAGTTGCGTACAATGCAAACTATTTTATTATTCAAAGAAAACCATACTATGGAAACATGTGGTCTTACATTCTTCCCTCATTCAAATAATTTCATCCTAGAAATTTCTAGAATTATAATACATAACTAGATTCATGTGGTTCTACATCATACTTTCCTCAGGTTTCCACATTGCCTCTTCCATCTTATGTTTTCTCTATAGAGATTTTACCAGACGAGTCATCTAGTCTCTCAACATATATTCTCTTGTATCATGATTTCTAATTGGGTCTTTACAATAAGAAAGGTAGTGTTCTAGTCTATTTCTTCATAGGTGAGTACTTATGATGGGTTAGGCATATATTTTCTCAGTAGTGATACGTGGAATACATCATGAACTTTGGAGAGACATGTCGGAATTTCCCAACTATAAGCTACAAATCCAATTTGTTCTATAATTTTGAATGGTCTGATGTACCATGGACTAAATTTACCCTTCTTACTGAATCGTATGACACCCTTAAATGGAGAGACCTTCTAGAAAACATAATCTCCTACTTGAGATTCCAAATCATTAGTTTGCTTATCGGCATATGGATTTTACCTAAATAGGGCTGATTTTATGTGGGTTTGGATAATAATCACATTTTCCTTTGATTCATCAACATGTTATGGGCCTACTTGTTTTCATTCACCAACATCATCCCAAAAAGTTGGTGTGCAACATTTATTTCTATATAGCACTTCATTGGGTGCCATATGAATACTTTAATTGAAAAAAAATTTTATAAGAAAACTCTACCCGAGGTAAATATTGTTCCCACATACCATGAAAGTCAATCGAGAAAGTTCTCAACATTTCTTGCATAGTTTGAATAATCCATTCTAATTGCCCATCAGTTTGATGGTGGTAGGCAGTGCTCAAATGATGTTCATTATCTAAGGCCTTCTGAAGACTTTTCCAGAATCTTGATGTAAAATGGGGATCATGATCAGAAACAACTGATACAGGAACTCCATAATGTCTTACGAACTCATTACTATATAGTCTTTCTAGACGTTAAAGTGGTAAGTCTTCTCTTATTGAATGAAATTGTGCTGACATTGTAAGTTGTTCAACAATGACCCATATTGCATCATAATTTCTTGGAGTCTATGGTATCCCCAAGACAATTTCCATCGTAATATCATTCCATTTCCACTCAGGTATGGGATGAGGTTTCTTAACCCCACTGGGACGTTGTCTTCTAACCATCACTTTTTTAAAAACTATACATCATGACAAAAAATCAGTAATATTTGTCTTTACTTTGTCCCAAAAAAATGTTCCTTCAAAAATAAATACATCTTAGTGCAACCAGGGTGTATACAGAAATTGGAGCTATGAGCATCATCCAACAATTCCCTTTTTACATAAAGTATGTTAGGAACACAAAGACTCTTCCCAAATTTCAAAATACCATCTTCATATAAGAAGTCAATCAATCTCACATCATTCACAGGTTTAATTTTTTTTTTGAAAATCCTCATCATCATCCTATGAACTATGTATCTTTTTCATTAATGATGTTTTGGAAACCATTTGAAAAAGTATTGATATCTCAACTTCAATGATTATTCCCATATCCATCATTACTAAATCCGTGAACATACGACTTCTTTCAACTATCATCTTATTCAAAACTCCATGATCTTTTCTTCTTAAAGAAATGTACACCTTATTTTCCTTTCCCATGTGATAGTGAATAGTGAAATCATAATCATTGAGTTGTTCAAGCTATCATATTTTCCTCATGTTAAGTTATTTTTATGATAAAATATACTTCAAAATACTTTGATCGGTTTATATCTCATATGTTTCACCATAGAGATAGTTTCTCTATATCTTCAAAGAAAATATTACATCTTCTAAATCAAGGTAATGAGTAGGATAGTTTTGTTAATTAATTTTAAGATATCGTGATGTGTAGGCAATAAAAATATCAGTCTTCATTTGGACACAACCAAGTCCATTCTAGGAAGCATCACTATAAATAAGAAACCCATCATTCCCCGATGGTAGAGTCAAAATACGAACATTAACTAATCTTCTCTTCAGTTATTCAAAACATTCTTCACACTATTTTGTCCAAAAAATGAACCCCATTTTGTGTGAGATTGGTTAATGGGTTACCCAATAATGAAAAATCTTGGACGAAACACGGATAATAACATGTTAAACCAATAAAACTGCATACCTCAGTTATACACATTGGTGCTGGCCATTCTTGTATTGCTCTTGTCTAAGAAGGATCAATAGAGATTTCATCGTTAGATACAATATGACCAATAAAATAAATCCCCTGAATCCATAATTCACACTTGCTAAAAATCCCATAAAATTCATTTCTTCTAAGAGTCTTTAGAATTTTATGCTTTAGTTATTTTCATGATCTTAATAGATTTTAGTGTAATCCAAGATATCATCAATAACAACAACTTAAAATTCATCAAGATATTCCTTGAAAAATATATTCATTAGATCCATGAAGACATAGGGTGCATTAGTTAGTCCAAAAGCAATTACTTTAAACTCGTAACGGCCATACCTCATACAAATTTTTTTCTTCGGAATGTCTTCATTGTTCACACATTACTGATGATATCTAGATCGATGGTCAGTATTTGAAAAAAATTTAGCTATGTGAAGTTGATCGAATAAATCATAAAATTGAGGTATAAGATAATTGTTCATTATTGTTATAGAATTGATATCCATATATTCAATGCAAAACCTCATTGATCCATCTTTATTATTAGCTGAATTAAAAGGGGATCCCCATAGAGAAACACAAGGGTGAATAAATAATTTATTACACAATTCCTCTAGTTGTTTCATTAGTTACACTAATTACACAATGTCCATTCTATAAGGGGTCTTTGATATGGACCTTGAACTAGGAATTAAATCAATGGAAAACTCAATTTCTCATTCTAGAGGATTTCGAGGTAAATTCTCTGGAAACTCATCTACATATTCTTGAAACATAGGTAATTCCTCTATTTGAACATTTTTTCGCCACCCATAGTTATTTCATTCTCTTCCTCGCCAATATTCTATGTATTAGAGCTATAGGGGGTGTATTTTGATAAGAACCAGGTGGTGACGTTTCTTCTCTAAAGATAATGAACTTCTTATCATCCTCGAAAATTGTCACTTCCTTCTTCTTATTATAAATTTTCGCATCATTGTCTGAAATACAATCTATACCAATGATTATATCATTTTAAATCATAGGAATGCCCATGATATTCGCAGATAAAGAACATTTATATTCCCTAATGGGGACTGATTCACAAAACATTATTTCTATGATACTTCACATAGGAGTTCAGACTGACAACATCATTGTGAAATGAGATTGGAAATATCTAATATTCTTAGAGAAATTGGAGGATATGAAACAATGCGATTATCCAAAATCAAATAACGCATTGGATAAATTTGAGGAAACCATTAAATTACCTGCCACCACGTCATTAAGAGTTTCAAACATAACAGATGTGATCGCATAAGCTTGGAATTACTCCCTTGTCCTTTTACGAGTTATGTTTTTTTGGCTCTTAGGACATTCATTTGAATAATTTCACTTTTCTCTATAATTGTAGGATTTATCATTGACATCCTCTTTCTTGCCCATGTAATTATGGGATTTGTGGCCTTTTTCACCACACATGTATCAAACTCCCATTCCCTTTAGGAAATTACCAGGGTGTTTCGTTGCACATTTACCCCATCATGGAAATTCAACATTTCCCTTCTTCGCCTTATTTCCATTTCCAGAGTGTTTAGTATGTCTCCTCCTCTATTACTTTGATTTAGATTCCAAGGACGTAGAGAATTCTTTTTCTGTCATGATAGCACATGAGACAATATCTTAATATGATGAGAAGGATTGTGATACTAATGCTCGACCGAGAAATGGTTTTAACCCATCAATGAATCAATAAATATTACACCTTGGGTTAGGTATATAATTTGTTTCATGCCTTGCTAATATTGTAATGTTACCCTCATTCTTTACGACATTTACATCCTCCTTTTTCCTCAGACTCAGAAATTTCCTTCCCACATCTGCTCGATGGTCATAAGGAAATTATTTTTCAATTATAATCTCTCTAAAATCCCTCCAATATATATTTGATATTTCTTTATCCTCTTTTTTTGAACTAATTACAACTATTGATCTGCATCTCTCGTGAGGTGATAAACTTCTATGAAATTTTTTTCTTTCACTACTCCCCAAAGCATTAAATATTTTGACTAAGGATCTTATCCATTACTTAGTTACAAATGGATTTGTAGTCCCATTGAATGTTGGTGGTTGTAGCCTAATAAAGAGATCTTACATTGATCCTCAACATTTTGGATATCGGTTCTACATATGGGTAAGGTTAGTATTAAAAACATGGTTGGGTTGTCCCAGTATGGTCATAAGTTGTTCAACATCGGTTGTATCACCAACTCCACTATAATTATCTTGATTGGAAGGGATATCCATACATTGGTTACATACATTGATAATGTATTAATTCATTCCACTAGGTTCCATTTATAAAAAATGGAATTCACTAGATTAGTTCATGAATCACATTACATTATTCCAAACAAGTAAAATACCTAACATAAATTGAATTATTTATGCATAAAATCCATAATCATAAAAAATGTTTTCTAGAAGTTATTATTTACTAATAAATCCTTCATAATGTTTTTTAAGGAAAATTTGAATTATCCTAAACATATATCTTGGGAGTGTTGTAACCCAGAGTGCAGCAAGGCCGATTGTCGTGGACCAGGATACCCCGGGTAATGCCCAAAACTCCTTGTCAGAGTTCTCACTCCAAGGTACATCTTTTCCAAAGCATCCTCATTCTGCTCGTATACAAATAGAGATGTATTGCTTAGAAATTAAACAAAATCTCATCATTATCAAAATTCTAGGAAGTTCTTCAATACCAATCCTTAATGGCTATCTTAATGTAATGTTTTCCGATCAGAGTTATTATAAATCTAGTTTCAAAGGTTTGTACTAAACTTTCTCGAATACAAACTCTAACACATCGACCCTATTTACCTAGATTCAGTGCATTATTATATAACATTTTCATGATTCAAGGAATCAGGTCGTGAAAGAAGAATTTTTTTATTATATTTTAAAGTTATAGATACATACATACGTTTTTACATTTACATCATGAGAAATACAACATTGTGTGTCTTTTAACAATTTCATCTCCCTTAGACTATCCCTGCTATTCAGTTATATTATACTCTTTCGCATCCCATGAAAAATAAAACATTGAAATGGCTGAGTGAAGTTTCTATGTAAGGATTACAATATAGCCGAAACTTTCATAAATAAGCATAAACATTTAAGGAAATTTATAAGAATAAAACACAATACTTTTAATCATGAACTTTAGAATAACATGGAGAAGATGAATCAAATAATTCCATTTAATAATTCACATTAATATTCTAATAGTAAAATAATCACATGGAATATCAATATGAAATTTCATAATGATGTAATTCCTAATGTTGGCCATCATAACAGTATAGTCAAGGCCACATTCCAAGACTAATAATAATATTTTGTCAAGGCCATGTTATAGGACACTATTTTGTATGATGATACCTACTGATGCATAGAGGAGCTATAGTAGGGTCCACCCGTCACATACTAAGTCCAATGCATTCATAATATAAAAAGGTTGAAACACAACATAGACATTCGTATTAAAACTAGTATTGGAAATGTTAATAATTTAACCATAAAATATGAATGGTATAAAAATAACATACCCACTATCAAACATATTAGAAAACATTTTATACAATATTAGAGATTTTATAATAATAAATCAAGTTCAAACAACTGTAAAATCCATCAATGGATTTTGACATAGAAGAAATAAATACTGTTTAAGGGAAATATCTATTTATATATTGAATTCATTTAAAAGTCATGTAATTATAAAATAAAAAATTTATTTTTAAAATATTATTATAATCATGCAAGGGAAGCTTCAAAGGTGTTATAACGACGATAAATAGCCACACTCTCCGTATAAGTTAAAAAATCATTTTTCCTTCGTTTTGTCGAAAAGGTCATAAAAGACATTATTTGGAAAATGATGGAAAGATTCCATTACAAAATTTTGTATAAAAATTCAAACAAGGGAATAAATATCTTCAACCCATTTCCTAGTAAATAGTAAAAACGTTTTGAGATACATTTGTCTAAAAAACAAATGTGGATGATAAAGAGGTCCAAGTTGATACTCATGTATAATAAACCTCAGATAATGAAGAGATTGTAAAATTTAACACTTCCCTGGTTCTTTTCCTTGGTCGAGGGTATGTTAACATACTGAATAATCATTAACTTTTTGTTATTAAATTAATCATGAACAACATACACAAATATGATATCATATATGTTGTTCAAATATTGCTATGTTAGTAATATTTCAGTAGTATCATTGTTTCAGGGGTTAACTGATTCGTTTTCCTTTATTGGATTTGTTATGTAAGTCATGTTTGTTATGGATAAGATGTATTTTATAAATATACAGAATTATATTAAGTTCATTAACATTATTTTTTCATCATTAAATGAGTATTATTCTTTTATGGTTACGATGTGGAATGATTCTCATTGCGTTCATGGAGACGGTAATCCGAAAGTACGCACGAGAAAAAATATCATTCGATTGGTTATAAAATAGTATTTATTTTGATTGTATATCATATATAAATAATAATTAATATTTTATATGTATTATTTTAAACAATTATACCCTTTTTTATACCCATCGAAATAATGAAGTGTTGAATGAAAAACTACACCATGACATGGTGACAGTAAGCCGTATGTACGCAATATGGTGAAATTTTCATTCATAGGATGGATAGAATAATTAATATGGTTGAAACATATTTATAATAACATAATAATATGTAGAAGTTACTATATTTATAATTTTGGTATGAAAAAAACAAAGAAAGAGGATGTGGAATAAGAGATGAACATTGAAAGAGGTGATGAAATAATTACCTCTTCTTCAGGTTGTTCCTTTTGATTTGAACAAACGAGCTCCTTAGGATGGCATTATGACTGAAGTAGGGACTCTAAGATGTTATGCGGGGTTTTTGGGAGGATATTTGATCTGGGGATGGCCGAGATAAATGGCTTTGGTAGTGTGATTTTGAGAGAAGGGGAAGTAATCTTTTATAAGATATGTGAGGGCCAATTTCGGAAAAGCTTAAAATATAATAATATTATAAAACCATATTCAGAAACTAATTTCTCCAAATTGATTTATTACAAGGATAAGGTGGGGATGGGACGAAACCACCCAAACAATAGGTTTTATTCAGGTTAATTTCACCATATTAAGCTTATCTTTTAGATTTAACTCTTAGTTAAATAGTTTAACTTTTACCATGTATTCTTATTTGATTATAATAATTTGATAATAAACATACTATAGAATTAAAAGAGAACCCCAAGTTTTTAATTACGGATATATCTATCTTTATCTATGTCCTTTTGTAGAAACACTAGATTTTTTGGAATATTAAATGAATTAATAATATAGTATTTGTTTTAAAAATTCATTTTAGTCAAATTTGAAACTATTTGGTATTTTGTTTTTGTAAAACTCATAACAAATTTATAACTTAGAAATTTTTTTATTAATACACCCTAACATGTCATTTTAACCTAGAAAATTATTTGAATTATTCAGAAGTATCAATTTACATTTATTTTGATATTTATAATATCAATTATTTTAATCAACCATTAATAAGGTAATTATTTCATCATCATTGTGTCATAAATTAATTAATTTATTTAATGTCTAAAAATTATAAATAAAATACCATTATGTATGAAATTAATTTCGATTTATATTGAATATTTCTAGTCGAATTTATCTTATGTATAACACTACATTGAAAATGGTTTAGTTATTAAACATTTAATTTAACACATTTAACACTTCCTTGAATAAAATAATAATAAATGGACTAACCTAATTAAAGTGGATCAAAAGGATCATATTTTATTCCTAATGTTGATTTTGGTCTAAATACACTTATCTAATAGAATTAGGACATGTGTTAAGGTATTAATAATATCATTTTTACATTTAATTACCCTATTTACTTTTAACTGTGGTATATAAAAGTCAGAAGTTACCATTCACCAAAAAATATTTTCATCTTATTGAAGAACATTTTACTTAAAGATTTCAACTGTGTCTCTTAGATATTTTAAATTCTTTTAAAAAATGACGTAAAATAATGTTCTTTACAAATTGGAAAACATGCCTAGAAAGTGGGTAAAAGACGGTAAAAAGTTCAATAAAATTTTATATATCTAATATTATTATAAAATGACTCCACTGAATTATATTGAACACATGTAGGTATTATGTATCTATTTGTTCCTAAATTAAATATAAATAAAATAACTAATTATTTAAATAAAACATATGTTTTAAACAATAATGCAATCCTTTTTAATATTCATTAAAAATTGAATGTTTTTAGAAAAATTCCAAAAAAACACTCTAATGTAATTTTGATATTCTATATCCTTAAATGAAGTCCAATTTGAAGAATAAAATTTATATAATTTCAAAAAGTGTGTATTACTATTCATAACGGCTTGTTTGATTGGTTGTTGGGTGTTGTAACTCAATGTTGTGTACAACCCAGGCTAATGTATTATTAAAAGAGAATCGCACTTTGGAACCATTAGGAGATACAAATAGCTATCCATCCCCAATCATTTACCATTCGGGTAGACAGGTCAATTAAAAAAAATTGATGTTCCAAACATTTTTATTGTGGGCCACCAACCCAAACTCATTGTGAAATGTCAGCCTCACACTCACAATGTTGATGATGGAGTGTCTGAGGCCATATTTTGAGAAAAAATAGCATTCAAAAACACATATCCCCAAAAATGTGTTTTGAATCAACTATTAATAGACTATAATTGGTACATAGGTAGAGCTAATAATGTATTCTCTTATGACATGACCTGATTAATCATACAACCTGGGAAGCACTGGGAAGTTGATGTTATGTTGGTTGTTAGATTCTAGGTTTAATTCCATCACAAGGGTGACAGACTGTAGGCCCATGAACACATCCATGAGTAGACAATTCATCCCATTTTGGAAGGTCACTAGGAAAGAAACATATTTGACCTCTACAAATCTATTCTGCACTTAGTAACCACATTCATTATATAGACTGTCCTCCAAATATTTCTTATATGATCCTGACCACCTATGTTGTGGGATTCCATGGAGTTTATTTGGTTGTCCTTGTATCCAATATTTAATATTATTTAATAATATTCCATGAAATGTCCTAAAGCGTATATCTTGACGGGAAAATTGAAGATTTTATAAAATGTATACCTATTTTTAATGAAATATTTTCCCAGACATTGGAATCTAGCCTGTATCCCACTAATTGTTGGGTGATGAGTAGAATTTTTCAATAACTACACCTATTAATTAGTTCCTAGAAATATGATTTAGGCATCATAGACTGGTCCATATCTATCCATGATAAATATGTAAGGTGTGGGTGTCTGGATAACAAATTTTTTGAATCTCTGACAAAATCTTTGGGCAGAGATAAAAATAGAACTTGGACATCCACACTACCTAATACAACCAAATATTTTGAAACAAAGCTCTATAATCCACATATGTGTTGCACAACCAGTACTACAACACCTATTCATTGATGAAACTATCTCCCTACCACATATCCCAATCTCTATACTAGACTATATGATTGTTCTAGATACTAGATCACACAATCATAGAATAAATGGCTAGTAAATCCTCTTCCATTGGAATCTCCCTAGTGAATTTCATTGTTCTATATATGAGAGTTTAAATTTTTATAATGCAACAATCCTTTAGTGAGTTGTGAAAAAATGATATTCCACTTATGGATCTTATCATGATAGAGAAAACAATGCATTGGGATTTAGACTATTGTAGTTGGGATTGTTTCGTTGTTAGGTAGACCGATGTTGTAGAGAGGTAACCTATTACTATGTTGATACCCCCTATATGGCTCGATCTTCTAGACCATAAAAGCTAATTTTTATAAAAAAACATCATATAATATGGGATCTTGGGGTTTCTATTAATCTAACCCCTTTTTATTCTAGCTTTAGTATATGGTACACCTTCAACAGAATAATCAATCATGTATAGGTCAATTTCAGATTATTTATGTATTTTTCATTCAAATCAAGAATATTTCAGGAAAGTGTTCCTATTTAAGGTATATTCATCCATGTTTATACTATTTTTCATTGCAGAAGATAAATATTTATCTCACATAAGCTACATCACCAAACTTGTGTTAGGTAAATGAGGGGTTGCAAAAACTTATAATGTTGGTGATCATGAGTTTATGTAATTTTAGTGTTATAGGACTGAGAGAGCTACCATTAAATTCGGGGTTCAAGGATCGAAACATATGACCATGTTCATTTCTTATAGATTGGGGACAAACCAGGTTAGGAATACATAATATAGTTAAGTGACATTAGTTGTGATTTATATGAAATAGTGCTGAATCATTTAGGACTCATTGTGTTCTATAAAATTTACCCTCTACCTCTTTATTGTCTCCAATTCCATGAGAATATTTTCTGGGTAATAATATCATGTTTTGGACCATAAAATGTGTGATCTTCATAATTAATAAGGAAAAATAAACCCCATGGAAAATTCTGGAACCCAAGAGGCATTTTCTGGAAACATTCATCATTTTAACAAAACCACCAAGATTCTCATTCACTTAATGTTCATGATAAAGGAAATGTAATATGAATATGATCCACAAGGAGGCTTCAGTGTATTAGGTATTGGTATAGCACAACCCAATGTTGTGCATTAGAGTGTCAAAATAGTGAAGATCCACAAAGGTGTTCCATTCAACCCCATATTATATGAATCATATGTAGTTTTAAAATAAAGAACCATTGGAGGCCAAACTGTATTTAAAAAGAGAATTACACCCCATTTAAGGGATAAAAATATAGAAATTGAATACAAATGATATCTTTTGTGATGACATATCATTCATAAATACAACCAACAAAATCATCCCATGGATTATAAAAGGTATTAAATTTATACAAAAACCCCACATATTCATTAAATAACCTTGGTATTTTTTTGATATTAATTCATAAGTAATTCATTGAACAAAATTTATATTCACTTAATATATAACTCCTTTATGAAACTCTAAACTTTACCTAACATAAAATTTTGTGTTATCTATTCCTACACTATCCATGTCACATCCTTAGGATAGGGGTGATGGATCATGTAACTATATAATATTCACAACCATAAATGATGCTTGACACAATATCAAGGTCCCTAAAACAATGCCTCCTTTAGCTGAACACAGTTTCTTGTGAGTTGAGTGTTCATGATATCTTTACCCATTTAAACTACTTTTATCCCAGAAAATAATTTTTCCATGACCTTTATCATTTTACCTCATTACCAAGATGCTTTCTCTATTCATGGAATGGTCTGGCTCATTTCCTTATGTTGGTTCCATGCACAATGGACGCAAAAGATGGACTTATTCCAGAAATTTAATATTTCCATGATTGATGATTATTCTAGGATCAATATAATGATAATATTCAATAACCATAGAATTGAATCAAATATAAAAGGAAAAAAGAGAACCCAGAACATAGAAGAGATGATTGACATTTTTTGTTTATAATTAATTTAATTAAAATAAATAACTACCTCCCAGGTGATCTTATCTTCATTTATCTGTTTGACCACAGGTATGAGGTTTGGATTCATTACATTGTAGAATATAGGGATCAGATTCCTCCTGTGGTGATCCACATATGCTCCACATATCTGTAGACATTTTTGAAGGAGTCTCTGATTGCAAGAATAGAAGATCCTTTCTCTTGTGATGAATACCTTTGATCCCCATGTTAATTGGTTCCAAAGTATTATCCTATATCTGGTTGAGTAGGATATCTCTAATTCATGATATTGTTTTTGGAGAGGTAAGTGTTCACTAGGGTAGAGATCTTTTTTAAAATGATGTTGTGCACACAACAATATGTTCGTGGGTGGACTGAACCATTAGATAATTAAATAAAAATAACATGTCATAGAATTTAATCCACTAGGGAATAATAAATAATGAGAACAAGTTCCATTACATATTCTGTTACTATATGTGAAACCACATGTCCAATAATAATTTAAATTATATTATTTCAATGACATGTTCTTAATGTGATGGTTATATTTAAACATTGTTTAAATAAATAATATTTTATATTATTTCTCACTAGACCGATGACGTGGTCCATAAATCCCTTTCAATATTTATCATTCCTTGATTAATGAAAATTTATATATTAAATAAATACAAGGTCATTATTCCCCAGTTAATAAATTTTTCTTTGGAAATATATTTTATTAAATAACTAGTGACTAAATAAATGGGATCATGAAAACATAAATAATTATTAAACCACAACTGGGAATAATATTTTTTTCAACCTGTAAAATAATAAATTATTTATCTGTGATAGTGGATACACTTAGTGTGTGACCCTCTAAACCTCTTCCTAATTAGAGTTAGGTGAGCTTGGACAATGTCCATGATTAATGTCTTGTAACATGTCAAGGAACCCATGGGAAATAAGTTAATGTTGCAAAGACACGTCACCTCATATGAACCCTTATAGTTTAATATAATACCTTTTTCCCAATATCTCTAACCAAGTGGGTTGCATGCATGTGCCCTCAACCCCTATGCTTGATTAATCATTCATTGACTTACATGAATTGATAATGACTAAAGAACACCATGTCCATGGATTTAGTTGGGATATGACTTTTCTGTCAAAGGGAATATAATATCTAATTCCAAAGTAGGGAAAAATCATTTCTTGAATTACTCATTATTGCAGTATTACTCATAAAACACCCACCGTATCCTACCTCACTTCGATCATCTGTCATCATGGTTTTCATCAATATATCTAGGTGAGTGAGACATAATACCCATTAATAATAATATTAATTTCTAAAGACCAATACACGTATCATCATATAGGAATATTCAATGAGTCTTATGAATTTGGATTTCGTACTAGAGGGTCTTGTTCACAAAATATCTTCTAGGATATTACTAAGGGTGAATACCATGAGAATATGACTGAATGATTCATGAGTCTCAACCACTAATATCTTATATCATTTGAGTCCCTTCAAGTAATATCATCTGACCATATAACATATATTTAAGAATAGTTTCATGGAACTTCTCAGTTTTCATCATAGTATGGATCTATTATAATCATTTAGTGTGAAAGTTATTCTAAAAACATCATTATGTACTATGTCACATAGAAGAATAATCATGATGTAAAAAGGATTATATTAATATTCAAACAAAAAATAAATGTTTATCTTAATGTAAAATGAAGATATTTTCTAGATAAATAAATCAAAAAAACTCTCACTTTCACTATATACAATTTTCAATGTATCTTCATCCTTGTATCTCTCACATGATATTCATGCCTTTTCTAGATAGTCCATTTGTCAATGGGTCCAAAAAATTCTCTTTTGTGGTCTCTCTACTCACTGCAGCTTCACCCCTTTGATAGAAATACCTCAAGAGATGGTACATTCAGAGTATGTTTATTGTCTTTTTATGTGACCTTGGATCCTTTGTAAGAGACATCCCTGTAGTACAATCACAATACAATTAAAAGGGGTCCTTAATGATAGGTACAACATCAATATCCTAGATAATGTTCCGAATCTATATTGATTCCATAGAAGCACCAGAAGCTCCTATATAATCAGAATCCACTATATAATCAGGTAAAACTAGTTGATTTGAACTTTTACATCTCACAACACCACCATCATGATAAAAAAATATGGATTGTAACATTATATCACTATGATCTATCTGAAAACCAGAATCAACATACCCTCTAGTGAAAATATCCTAGTCTCCTCCATACACCAAAAATATATCCTTTTTTCTTCTTAGATACTTAAGGATAGTCTTGATAGTAGTCCATGGTTGTTCTCCTAGATCTACTTGATATCTGCATACCATGCTTAGTTCATAGGTATCATCACTTATGGTAGAAAACATGGCATTCAAGGTATATCATATTGTTGATGTGTATGAAATCTTACTCATTCTATCTTTCTCACATTGTTTCTGGGGACATATTTTCTTTGAAAGATATATACCATGTGTCACTGAAACCAATCACCTTTTGTATTGTTCCATACTAAATATCTTTAGTATCTAGTCAATGTATGTACTTTCACTTAGTACAAGCTGCCTCATGGATCTATCACGAATGATCTTGGTCCCTAGAATGTAGGCTTATTTTCCTATGTCTTTCATAGAGAAGCACTTGTTCAACTAGTCCTTGACTGAATGAAATACTTGTATTTTATTTACATTAAGAAATATGACATCAAATTATATTATATGGATAAAAACTGTATTCCCATTAAACCTTTTGTAAAAACATGGCTCATATTCATTCATAATGAAACTAAATTCTGTTATGGTTTCATAGAATTGAAGGTTACATGATCTGGAAGCTTTTTTTTAACCTATAAATGGACCTCGGCATCTTGAATACCCTTTTAGCATGAACTGGTGTTACAAAACCTTCTCGTTGTTTCATATAGACATCATTTTGGTGGTTCTCATTAAGGAATGTAGTTTTGAGATCCATTTATCAAATCTCATAGTCATGGATAGTTATTTTGGTATATAGTATTCTTAGGGATATAAACATGGAAACTAGTGAAAAGGATTCCTCATAGTCAATTAAATGATGCTTTTTAAAACCATTAGCCACTAGCCTCACTTTATAGGTATTAACATGACCTTGAATGTATAGTTTCATCTGGAATAACCATTTACACCAATCAGGCTTGACAACAACTGGAGTATCGACTAGAACCTAGAATGTTTTTTGATACGTGGAATCAATCACACATTTCATTACTTTTATCCAACTTTTATCTTCTAAGCTCTCGACATATTCCATATAGAAGATATATTCAACATTTTACAACCATAATGAGTCACTATACTTGGTGAAAAGGAAATCATATCTCTCTTGTAATCTTACCTCTCTTATAATCCTATGTAGTATTTTGGTTTCTGGAACTACATCTTCCATGGGGAGCTGTGGAATCTCTTCATATAACAACTATTTTGTATCTTGAGCATCAAAATCATCGAATTCAATCTTGATCCCACAATCGTTTTTAAGGATGTGCTACCTCTCAAGAAATAAATCATGCTTTGCAACATTTACTTTCTTATATAAGGTGTTGTACAAGTAGTATCATTTTGTTTACATGGGATACCCTATAAATAAACCCTTTGTGGATCATGGTGTAATTTTTTTCCAGTGAAAACAATAACAAATTTTTCACATGCCCATACACATGTATGTGACAAAGTGGGATTCTTTCCACTCCATAGATCGAAGGGAATCCCATTTCCCACTGCTAATGGTACATGGTTTAATGTGTATGCTGATTTTATTCATTCATATCCCTAATATGATAATGAAATATATACATGACCTATCATCAACCATAAAATGACAAAAAAAGTATGGTTCCTCCTTTCACAAACACTATTCCACAGTGGTATATAAGGTGGATTGAGTTTAGAAATAATCCCAAACACCTTTAAAGGATGATGATCTATTGGTTATGATATTCTTCACCTTGACCCGACATAATCTTTTTTATCTCCATACCATGATGATTCTCTAATTCATTATCAAACTCCTTGACTTTATCAAAGGACACATACTAATACCCAATTAAGTATACATAGACATATATAATAAAGTCATCAATAAAAGTAATGATGTAAGAATATCCACCTCTAGATTCTACTCGAAATAGTCCACAGACATTAGTGTGTACCAATCCTATAGACTCTATGGTTATTTCACCATGTACACTAAATAGTGGTTTGGTCTTTTTACCTTGTAAACAATAATGACATATATCATTTCATTTTTTCTCAGAAGAGACTAAATAACCGTATAGGAAGTGATTTGTCAAATGCCTGTTTTTTACATCACTGAGATAGTGATGCCAAAACTAGGAGCTGTATGAGTCGTGAACTTCATGCATCATCAATTTCCAACACCTAGTTCACATAATATTAAACATACTGACCATTATTTAAAGACTCAGTACCATAGAATTTTATATCCATATAAAAGTACCAACATTTATTTCTGAACATTAAAATAACTCCAAATATATATAAAATCGATAAAGAAAATATGTTCTTCATAAGAAAAGGTTTACAATAAAACCCATGTAAAACAAAAATCATTAATGTCAAAAATGTTAGGTGGTAGTCACCAGTTGAAAGAGAAACCAACCTCACATCATTGTATGCTTGAAGATCCACCTATCCTAACAAAATTTTCTGAAATATAGTATGTTCCTACATTTGAATACAGATATGAGAAACAAAAGCTACATGTAATACCCAATTTGTAGAAATGGAATGAGTTCACTTGATAATGAACACATATTTGGATTCCCCATGCCTCTGGGTGTCGTTCCCCTTCCTGTGGCATGAATTTATAGATACCAAACTTACTACCTCATTTTCTTTTCCCTAAATTTTGAAATTCTTTTTCGTGGTTAGGTGGTGCATGGGATCTTTAGACTGTTTATATATCTTATCCCCTTTTTCCTAGACCTTTCTCTTCTGATTCATAATAATTTCTACATGATTTTCATTCCTCGTGTCCTTATCAACATGAAGAATCTGGGTAAGAATCTCCAATACACTCTTCTCTTTGTTTCTCATATTATAATTCACAACAAACCTAGATAAGGGCTTAGGCAGTGATGATAGTATGAGATCTGTATGCAAATCATCTAGGAATTTAATCCCTAAGATGTACAGACACAAAATGTACCCAATAATATTGACTACATGTGGTCCAGCTAATGTGGACTCTCTATGAGTAGTGGTGAACAATGAATTGGAGATGTTATACCTCTCGTGTATCATATACTCCTGATATAGATCCTGAAGGTGTGAAATCATGATATAAGAATCCCTTTACACATGTTTCTTCAAGATCTTGGTGTTCATGGAGGATAACATGAGGCGCTGAACATCCCTATCATCATGTTGATATTTCTCGTACACACAGAGTTCCTCATCACTTTCTTTATTTCCAAGTGAAACTAGTAAAGGCTCCTGTAGCACATAAATATTCCTCTCATCATGAAGAATAACCCAAGGCCCCTTTTCCACTCCTAGAAATAAGTTCACATGAGAATGTTTTCCTACTCTTGTACGGATTACAAAAATTTGTTTTTTTTCATTTTTATGGTTGTTTCTACAAATTAAGATGAATAGAATTTTAGTAATTTATCTTGATGAATATTGAAAATAAATAAATTTGTATTTATTTGTCTCCGCCTTTTTTTTAAAATCCAATATCCCTCACCATTGGATTCTTAATATCTAATTCTTTGAGAATTCTAGTGGAATGGATTCATATTAAACATTGCATTTCCACATCTAAGGCTGGCCAAGAAATTTGAAATGATTTAGGTAGGAATACCAAATTCCAACTACATTAACTCACAACACCTTGATCTATTGAGTGGACTCCAAAATCATGAAATCTTTAATTTTTTATTTCCTCAACATTTTATTCTAAGTTACATGAAGTCCTACTAGGGAAGTCAACCCATGATGTAAATTAAGTTATGTTGACCCAAAACCTCAAATTAGTATTCGCTGATAATTGAATACAACCCAACTATGGTTGGTCGTGCATTTTGAACTACGGTTCATTTATAAGAAATGAAATGAAAGGCTATACTGACATAATATTTAATTGAGGGGTTTTATCTTTTATGCATAAATTTAAACTTATTATCTTTTAACATTCTTGTTAACATTAACATGGATATACTTGAGTGATTACCCATGTGTAGATAATATTTATGAATAATCCATTTTACATTATTTTCATCTTGTATGCTTTTTAGTTCGTTAATTATGTGATAGTGTTAAACTTACATAATGAATAACCATAAAATTGACATAAATTAACACAGGGTGTGATCATGAACTGAACAATTGTTTATTTTATACACTTGTTAATAATATATCCTTGACTTAGGGGAGAAACTCTTTGAACCATTTATGGTTCCTATTTATAGCTTTCCTCAATTCAACCTTTGTATCACCATGCATTGGTTTTTCCTTGTCTCCAAACATGATCTTCCCTAAAAAACATTGGAGATCCAACCATTACATATGCTTTTTAACTCATATGGTGGTGAGGGGTAAAAAGGGGGTTTACATAAAAGAATCCATGGTCACGGAGGCCCAACATATTAATTAGGATAGATAATTAATTCCTACAATTTTAATATAATAAATAAATTAAAAGGTGAAAAATCACATACAAATGATTGTTCTATCTCATGATCATCAATATACATTCAACAATTTACACATTTAAAAAAACTATCATTCTATTCATTAATCATTATTTTTACGATAATTTATTATCGAGTTGATTAATAATTATCTTCAAATAATCAATCATTTTTATAATACTCATTTTCTGTATTTCCTTGTGTTTCTCATCCATAACCTTATACATAACTCGAACATTGGAGGCCACATGGTGAATACCCATCCAAAACTACCCAACATGTATCAAGTATTCTATACATTTTATTATTTATGACATGTAGCATGCAAATAAAATTATAATTGAAATACAACATATACATAATGTGAAAATATTTGAACAATACACATATGCCAATTAAACACACACACAAATTTATATATATAACACCTATCACATGTTGTGTCCTGGATTTTCACCCACATAACGGTACGTGTCTCAAGGGTTACATAATATAATATAGAATTTTTTAATCTGTGTAATATGGAACCAGTGCATTTTGTGTCGATATGACTACATGGAATGTACCCTCCCCACCCTCCATCATATGTAAATGTCTAGGGAAATGGAGTTTGAGGTTTAGTTTATAAATCTTCGGAGTACATATCATGTCAAATGGGCCACACATCATATAGAATCTGTGTTACAGAGTCCCCAGTCGAGAAAGAAGTGTATGGGATACACACATGACCTGGACTCAGAGGGAATACACACTATGTTCAGTGGTCCCTAAGGTGTTTAGTACGGATGAATGTGCTCCAGTCTTTCCGGGTCAAAATGTGATGTAATAATTAAGTACACTATATTTCATTAGTTCACATGACATGAGTACTTTCTGAATTTCTATGGGTGCGTTTTACACAACTACAAGGTTTGTAATCTGGATTAAATAGTGTGTGAGGAAGAATACATGGTGTGTAATTATTAATACTTGGAATGTAATATTGTGTAATCTGGATAGAATCATCAGTGCATACTAATAAAATCCTCCATGTAGTTTTGGCCAAAAAATTATTTTTTTCTGATAGATATATGACAAACAAAAAATTAATAATTGATCTCTAATTTCTATTTCAAGAACGATTAAACATAAATTGAACAACTAAATTATTAAAGCGTAATTAGTCAACGAATTATTTAAATAATTATTAAATGAAATATTACACCCTATGATACCACTTGTAGGCTCCGTACACGTAAGAAGTGCATGATATGCATATACCCAACTTTGAAATTTTCCAGGATCGATGATTTCTCCAGGATCATTATGATGAAAAACACCAGTATCAATGGAATTGAATCAAATATAAAAGAAAATGTAAAGAACCCAAACTAATAATTGAGGATCAAAATATATATTTTTTAAATTAATCTTATTAAATTAGTTAATTACATCAAAGTTGATTCTTTTCTCATTGACGTGTTCGACCACGAGTCTGAGGTGTGGATTCAATGTTATGTAAAATCAAGGATAAGATTCCTATATCTGTGTCCCACATGTGCCCTGTGTATCTCTAGACATCCCTGATGAAGTATCTAGGTGATTTCATTGAATATCCTTTCACTTGCGATGACTGGCTTTGATCTACTTGAAAATTTGTTCCAAAATGTTCTCTTAGATCCAGTGGAAGAGGATATGTAAGACCCAGATAATTTATGAGATAAATGCTTCTTAATTTCATGGAAATTTTTTGATGTACATTTAACCAATATTATATTTCTCTATATTCAACACTATATTGACTTGTATTATGCACAACACAATTCTTTTCATGAATTTCATTCAAGAGCGGCCTTACTCGATAGTTTTAATTGAAAATAGTACAACGTTTCACTAAACACTGATATATAATTAAAATATTATTTAATGGGATATTAAAAAGATGTTATTATTATTATTAACCACATTTTTTATTTTATATTACATCAAAATTTTTCTTATTTATTTTCTACACATGATATAAGAATAAGTTCGATTTTCCAAATAAATGATGCAATTTTCAAGAAAATGTAGTTTTGCGACCTTTTGATGGAACACCCATTTAAAATTTAGTTTTTGACACCTTTATATGTTGTATTTGAAACACAATACTTAATTTTTAGAATAGGGACATAAAATGTTACATTGGATTAATTTTTGTTATTCTTTTGCTAATTATCATGTTTTGATGAATAATAAACACACCCTAAATTTTAATTAAAAATAACTTTTTCCTATCGAAAAGATTTATAAGGTAAAATAATATTATTTAATTTTTTTAATGTATAAATGGAATAAATTTTTATCATTTAATCAAATTATGGTCATTTTAATTAATTTCCATTTTAAATTGGACATAAACACATTTCAATATTTTGATAGGTTTTTTTCTTAAACACTATATTTGGGTTTTTGACAATTGGAATTAATTTTAAATTAATATATTACAATTCGGTGTTTTAAATTGTGAAAAAATGATTTCATATTTGGAATCAATAGGTAAAAATTATGTTAACAGGGTACATTTATTTTTTTATTTTGAATAGAAACTACAACATTTTTTATTTAAAAAAAGTTAAATGTAAATCTGGTAAATTAGGGTAACAAATAATATGATTAGGAGAATAAAACGATCCTAAAATCCACAGAAATCTTTTTATTTGAATAAAATCCCACCCTTTACAACTTCAATGGAAACCTTGACATTTAATATCAATCTAAAAATGAAGATGACAATGATGTTAATAAAACCAATAAAAGTGGAAAAATGTCAAGCTCACATTTTTAATAAATATTAAAATTCAAATATGGGGATTACAAGGTTATATATTCCAAAATAAATATTCCATGTAAATATTAAGGAATTTACTAAATGATTTTAATTTATCTTAAATTTTTTGAAAAGAAATAATTTTTATAATGTATTAGTCTTTGATGATGTAAAATTTAATTAATTTATAAGAGATCAATGAATTTTTGTAATTAAAATCCTAATAAACAAAAAAATTTCTAAAATCATGAAAACATCTTATTGGTCAAGTATATCTAGACCAAAATCTTCCCTAGGTAATTATAGTGACCATTTTTAGCCTTATATAATAAATTTTAACCTTTATATTATAATATGTAATGTAATGTTAAAATTTTCACATTCATCCTTTAATAAGAAATTTTTTTGGGTTCTGAAGCAGATAAATTAAGCGACATATAATCATTAGAATACATTAAATTTATCATCATTAAAGTATTTTATTCTTAATTTTTATTCCAAAAATAATTATTATAAATAATTAAAAAATATTTATGTAGTAATTATTTTATTAAGGGAAATATTAAATAAATGTCATTAAAAATATTAGAATAAATATTATATGAGAATATTAATTTTTCCAATGAATTTTACAGATTTTTATGACCCATTAGGGATATAATAACATATGTTTTCTATGAGAACACATTATTTTGATATTTTTAAAATTCCATGAATTGAGTAGTGTCTAAATTGACACAATTGATATTTTGTAAAATTATTGTTTTATTAAATTATTTAAAAATAAGAAAACAATTTTAAAAATATAGAATAATTAATATATTGTTTAAAATATTCTATATTATTATTTTATGGTATAATTGAATTCAAAATTTTCAATATTTCACTCTTTTAATATTCAATCATTTGTTATAATAATTAAAATTAAATAGTGTAAGTAATTGTTAATTAAAATGATAATGTTTAAATTGACATCACAACTTGTCTAAATTAAATTGGATGATTATATTTTAATTTTATAATATCTTATATTCATAATTATCTCATATATGTTATTTGGATTGATTGATTAAATTATTTTAAATTAATAGTTTCCGAAATTCCAAGAGTGTCCCTCACCCCAATTATAAAAATACACCTCCTCCCTCATTCCTACAAAAATAATTATGCCTTAAAATTCATCCTTTCACAGAATATTTATAGTATCCACTTTTCTAGTTAAAATATAGAGGATTTGGTCTTATCAAGAGTCCAACTCTACTTCTATTAAGGGGACATATAAAGGGACCACGTTAAAGAAGAGGTAATCTTCTCTAAATATTTTTTCATATTTTTTCTACTCATACTTCAAATTCATGAGTTTTTTAGTTATAGAAAAATAATTAAAGTCTTAAATATATAATGATATGTTATTATTATTCTGAAACAATCAAATTCATCTTTATAACCATCCTAACAAGGATGAAATCACTACGCGTGCATAGGTACGGCTTACAGTCTACACGTCGTGGTGTAATTTCTTTTCACCACCACCTTACTTGGATGGGTATAAAAATGGGTTTAATAACAATATATTATTATTATAAAATTATATTCACTCATAAATATATTACACTTTATTGATTAATATCATTCAATAATTATGAGAATTATATCATCACTCGTTCACACGTATGGCCTACCGTCTCCACGACGCGAAGCGATTTGTTTTACATGATGAACACTAAAGAATTATTATATAAAAATATAGAAAAAATAAATATGGTATTTATAATGTTAATATAAAATTAAAATTATATAAATATGACCTAAAAAGGAATAATGGAACTTATCCAAAAAAACATGCATACGATCATATTGAAGTTTAAACTCAGATAACGATTAATAATGAATTGTTACTAACAAAAGAAAAAGAATATGACCATATATAATGACCATAATTCGGGAAGAATTTAATTACATTATTTAAATAATTATATAGGAGGTTTGGACATCAATGAATCTTATTAGACCTAAGGTAAATTGTAATTTTTCAATCTCAATTTTTTTATCCGAGATTGTTTATAACAAAGTATGTACTTGGGATATATTTATCACCCATGTCCATGTTTTCTAAAAGTTATTCCATAGAATGATTACTATTCATCTATGAATTTTTAATGTAATTTTTTTCCATTTTTGACTTTTACTATATGGTATACAATTAATCATTTTTTTGTTTACCATATGTGGTACTTTTTGACATTTTTGGTAAAAGTACGAGGAGAATGCTTTTTTGAACATATACAGAACGAGCAGGTTATTACATATTTATAACACCTTATTTCCATGAAACATCCTCTACACATTTCAAAGTGTGTTTTGAACTAAATTCTTTTCATCTAAAATTGAATGACATTTGGAGAAAAAAATGTTTTTGAAGTGGAAATGATATTTTCTTCAGGAATTATGGTCATGGGTTTTAAATTTTTTTTCTATCTAAGAAGACTTACAGTTATGTTTCTATTCCTATTATTCCAATGATATGAGCGACTTCAGGATTGAATTATAATTTATATGGATCATATTATGATATAAGTATGTTTAAGAAACCGATTTTATTTTTGGGTTAGGCTATGATGAATGATTTATATTTTTTGATACATGTAAGAATCAATAAATTATGAGATGGGTAAGAAATATATCTCCTTCCAATGCATTGAGTTAATATTTATATCTCATGAGAAAGACATGAATAGAATTACATGTAAATATGGTTGAGTAATATAGGTCTGGAATTTCATGTAAACCCAGTTCAGTAATACATGGCTGGAATGACAAGTAAACCCTGTTCTGTAAAATACATTGTCCTCTATGATGGTATTGTAAATATTTTCATGGCTACTATGGAAATCATTTTACATGCTGATATGTTTTCCACAATTAAATGTTTTATTCCGGTGTTATTTTAACATGGTTAATGTTCCCTTATAATATATTCATTAAGAACATCCTTGATTTATTTCCTGTCTCATGATATTGATATATAAACATTATGTTCTTGTTTTTTACAATCTTAGGTTTATGGTTTGTTTTTTGTTCTCAATGATTACCCATACTGGTAATTTCAACTCACAATTTTTATGTTATATTTTCTCCTCTATATAAAGAATGAATTTAACTAATAAAATGAAAGGGGAGGATATTTTTGGGAGATTTTAATGATCTTTAACAATGTTAGAAGATTATGTAACATGATTCCAAAGGCACTAAACTAGTACGATATTTGGGAATCAGTTAGTTTCATGTATAAGTATTATAAAAAGAAATGTAATTTCCATGTACGTCAAGCTTGAGACTCTATAGTTGTTACTAGTGTGAATATTTAGTCAACCTTCAGAAACTAGGATGCGAAAAAATTTGTGATATCCATAGGGTTATATTAAAGGATATGTATTGGAATGTCCTACGGATAAGTGAATTATATGTTATAAACTGATTTTTTTCTGACAATATTGAATAACCTCGATTTAAAATGAATATATCATAGATTAAAATGTTAATAGTAATTTACCTTACTTATGGGTTTCTAATATATGATATTTATTTCTCACACATAGCATTCTGAACATAATCAATATTCAGAACTATATATAATAATATTAATCAGTGAATGCTTCAGATGTGGTAATTATGTGAATTAAGAAGATCTATTCCCATAGTAGAAATATCATTAATACAATCCTAAATATGGTATGATTATTGGTCATACTATTGATGATAAAGAAATTTTAAATGAAATGTGAAATGCATAAAATATTCTTCAAGTATTGTTTTCATTAAACCTAAGAAGCTTGAGTTTGATTAACCGTAAGAACTGATTCATATTATCGGAAATATGAAGTTTATGGATTTTGAGTAATGTTTTAAGAATAATGTTGAATGATTGAGGTGTATATGTTTCATATTTAAAAGATAATGTTATATAAATCATGAAATATATAAATGTTTTTAGTATATGTATTTAATTATGTATCAGGAAGGAAATGTTGAGTATTTATATAGAGACAGAAATCTAATTTAAGGGTGTGGTGATATATTCACAGAACAGATGATTAAGGGGAAGATAACCCTTAATAAGTCCCTTTTGTACAAATAATGATATTTGGATAAATATATGTGGGATTTGAATAAGTAAAGTTGATTATTCTAGTTTCATGGGAACTAATTATAGAGATATTGACATACGGTTTATGCTATCATGGATGATGTATACAACTTTTTTGGACATATAGAAAATATCCAATAAATTTTGGAATAATGAAAAATAAATGTTTTCAATAAGGATATATGTCAATTCGGGTTATTACCGTGAATCAAGAGAATTCAGGATGATTTCAATCAATTTTTTTTGAATGTGACCAATATAAATATATCTTATGATTTATGGGGGATAAATGAAGGTATTCACATGCTTGTTATATGAATATTCATGTAATTATTTTTTTCTGTAATGTTAGTTTAAAAATAAGTATTTTGTATAATCATAAAGGTTTGAATGGATTTTATTGGGCATCAGATATTATTGATTAAGTATAAAACTTTTTTTAATATTATTTCGTGAATGTTATAATAATATAGTTTTTGAAAAAGTACAACCCACAAGACGGGCGACAACTCATCGTGTCGGACAAGGCTATGGTAATCAAACCCTCAATCGAATTACGATATGACTTTATTGCCAACAACTAGCCTATAAGAAGTCCATAGTTAGTATAAATTACATTTATTTTATTTATGTTGTATGATAGATGATGTATAAGTCCATTTTTTGAACCATATATTATTAATCTCACTATAGTTGGACTTATGCATATTTGATTACATGTGACATATGGAGTGACATATAATTCTATCACATGATCTTCTAACACTTCAATAATGAAACATTCAACTTCATTTATATATATAAAATATGAATTGGAAATTTTTCGTCTTATGAACAATGGTGAGAATGTACCAAAATAAAGTTAATATTTATTCCCATAAAAAATATTCTTATTTAGGAAGTGAATCTTGAAGACCAATAATATTATCATATAACCTAATTATTTTATGAATCAGATGGTCCATAAATCATCAGTGATTAATGTATTTATAGGAGTTAACTTTATCAAAACCTTATTGTATACCACTATCCATCAGAACATGATGGTTAGATTTCACTTTTATCTCTATGTTTTCACATCCAACATATGTTCTCTAATGTGGAAACCCATTGATGAGTTACTTTGGGTAATCATTATATTTCTAAATATACTTTTTAAAATGATGTTTTAGTTTTCCTTTTTACAATGTGGGTTTCTTGGAAATAAACATTCATGTAATAATCCATTTATAACCTCTTCGAATTTGGGGGGGGGGGGAATTAATTTTTAGGGGGGGTAGAATGTAACACCCCATGACTTTATGAGATAGATTCCTTTTAATTTCATTGATGTATTCTATTTTCTGCTAAAAAATACATATATTCTGAAATATGAAACACTATATTAGCTTGTAGTATATATAAAACTATTCTTGTCTTGCATTACACACAATAGAGACCTTCCACAATAGATTATGTGGTAAGAAATATTAAGTTTAAATAAACAATGATATATTATTAAAATATCATTTAATGGGATAAAAACTAGCCATTGTGAAAAATATTAAACATATTTTGAATTATATATAACATTAAAATTCATCGTATGTATTTTCTAGACATTATATAACAACAAATTCAATTTTTCGGATAAAAGGGTATTTTTAAATAAAAATGAAGTTTTTCCGCCTTTTGATGGAACACCCAATAAAAATTTAGTTTTTGACACCTTTATATGTTTTATTTGACATAATAAACTTATTTTTTTATGAAATGGAAAATCAAAATTTACTTCGTATGAATTGTTTATATTTTTCTGATAATTATCACGTTTTGATTGATAGTAAAAAAACACAATCTTTTAATTGAAAAAAAATTCTATCGAAATAATTTATATTGTTAAATAATATTATTTAATTATTTTAAAGTATAAATGGAATATATTTTTATTGTTTAATATATTTTTGGACAATTGAAGTAATTTTACTTAAAAATTGGACATTAAAAACTTCTCAATCTTTTGATAAGTTGTTTTCTTCTTAAAACCCCGTTTTGATTTTTAACAATGGGAATTAATTTTAAATTAAATTCTACATATTCAGTGTTTTGAATTGTAAAAAATGGATTCCATATTTGGAATTAGTGGGTCCAAATTAAGTTAATAGGTTACATTTAGTTTTTTGGATATTATGAATAGAAACTATGGTAAATTTTATTTAACTGAGTTATAGGTAAATCAGGTAAAGTAGTGTTGAAAATAATACGATAAGGATAATAAAATGATCATTAAATCTACCAAAATAATTTTAGATGAAAAAAGTATACCCTTGACATATTTTGTTTGAAAAAATAGTGATTTATCCACATGACAATGAATATGTCAAAGATATTAATAAAACAAATGAAAGTGACAAAATGTCAACCCCACATTTATTATAACTATAATAATTTTAGTATAGTAATAACAAGGTGGTATATTTTAAAATAAATATTCTATATAAAGATATAAAAATTAATTTCAACTTGTTAATTTATTTTTAATTTTTAAAAAATATATAATTACCTTAAATTCTTATTCTTTGAAGATTTAAAAATTAATTAGTTGATGATAAATCAATGAAATATTTTTATTAAAATCCTAATTACCACAATAAGCTCCAAAATGCATGACCATATCATTCTAGTGAGGTATAGATCGATAATAATATTCGAAAGGACATGCTAGTTATCATTTATGGCCTTATAGAATAGATTATGACCATTATAATATTTTATTTAAAGTAATTTTAAAAGTTTCATTCTCATGCTTTAATAAGTATAAATTGTTAATGTTGGGTTCTCATGTAGATAAATTTTACTATATGTATTCTTATAGAATTTAGAAAATTTATATTTGTAATTGTATTTTATTTGTTATTTTTAATCATCAAATAAATACATTAAATAATTAAGAAATATTAATGTAGTATTTATTTTATTAAAGAATATATCAAATAAAATTTAATAAAAAAATTAAAATAAATATAACTTTTGCTACATAATTTGCCCAAGAATATTTTTGGTTCCACTAACCAACAGGTATATAATAGGTAAATTATTTCGTTGATAAATCCTTGTTTTGTGATTTCAAAAAATCCCTGAAATTAGTAGTGTCAAAATTGATAAAATTGATATTTTGTTAAATAAATTATTTATAATATTATTTAAAAATCAGAAAACAGTTTTAAAAATATAAAATATTTATGATATGATAAAAAATGTTCTAAATTATTCATTTATGGAATAATTGAAATCACATTAATAAATATTTTACCCATTTAATATTGAATCATTTATTATATTAATTAAAATTAAATAGAATAACTAATTGTTAATTAAAATGATAATTTTTTAACTAGAATGAAAACTTTTCTAAATTCAATTATTTGATGATATTTAAATATTATAATATCTTAGATAAAAATATATCTCATTTTAGAATTATTTTTATTGATTTTAATATTATTATAAATTAATAGTTTCAGAAATTAAAAAAATATCCCTTACCCCAATTATAAAAGGACACCTCTTACCCCATTTCTCCAAAACTAATAAATATTTCAAGTTCGTCCATTTCTTGGAAATTTTTGTTATCATATTAACTATTTACATTATATATGTTCTTGTATCCTCAAAAGACTAACTCTAGTTCCATGAAGAGGAGATATAAAGAGAGCATGTCAAAGAAGAGCTAATCACCACTACCGATTCATTCATATTTCTTTTTACTTCAACATAAAATTACATTAGTTGTTTTATTATAGAATAATAAGTCAGTTATAACATATATAATGAGACTTATTTTAATTATGAGACAACCATATTCATCTTTATATCTATCCTAATAAAGATGAAATCACTATGCGTGTGTACGTACGACTTACCGTCTGCACGTCGTGGTGTGATCTTTTTATCACGACCACCTTACTTGGATGGGTATAAAAAAGTATTTGATAACTATATATTATTATTTTAAAATTATATTGACTCTTATATATAGTTAACCATAAAAATCATTGCCATTCAGCGAATATGGGATTGATTTCGTCTCTTGTGTGTATGTAAGGCCTACCGTCCCCACGACGCGATATGATTCGTGCTAAATGATAACCAGTGAAGAATAATTATTTAAATTTATAAAATGAATAAATAAAGTATTTATTATTTCGATATCATTTTATAATGACAGAAATATGACCAAAGATGTAGAACTGGAACCTATTTGACAAAACATGCATAAGATCATAAAGAAGTCAAAACCCAGATGACGAGTAACATTGAATTGTTTCCAACCAACGAAGGAGAATATGAAGATATATGGTGACCATGTTTCATGAATAAGTTAATAAAATTATATAAATCATTGTATAAGAGGTTCAAAAACATAGGAAACATATTATACCTATTATATGGGATAATTTTTCAATCTCATTGTTTATCTGAGATTGTTTATATGAATGTATTTAGTAGGGATAGATTTATCATCCATGTCATTGTTTTATAAATCTATTTTCATAAAAAAATTATATTCATCTATGAATGTTTAATGTTAGTTTTCTCCATTTTTGACTTTTACTATATCGTATGAATGTAATATTTCTTTTTTTACCATACGAGGTACAATTTTACTTTTCCTGTAAAAGTACAAGGAAACTGTTTTTTATCTTATACTTCATGAACATATTTTTACATATTTACAACTCCTTATTTTCATAATTCTTCCTCTTCATGTTTTAAAGTGTATTTTCTACTAAATTTATTTCATCTAAAATTTCATTGAATTTAGAGAAAAGAAAACATTTTTAATGAAGAAATGATATTTTTCTCAGGAATTAAGTACAAGTGTTTTCGGAAAATTATTTTACATCTAATATGACATAGGGTTATGTTTGAATCACAATTATTATTGTGATATCAGAGTTTTAATGATGGAATGATTTTTTATATAGATTTTGTTATGATGGAATGATGCTTATGAAACCAATTTAATTGGTTGGGTTAGGATATGATGAATTATTTATGTTTTTATACAGCATGTAAGAATGAATCCATTATGAGGTGGGTGGGACATATATCTCTTTCCAATGCATTGGGTAAATATATATATATATTGAGTTAGACATGACTATAAATAAAAGTAAATCTTATTCAGTAATATAGTGTGTGAAATTCATGTAAATTCGGTTCAGTAAAACATAGATGGAACATAAAGTAAACACTGTTCAGTAATGGACTTCTTCCACTATGATGGTATTGGAAACAATACATTGGCTAAAATTGAAATAATATTATGTTCTTATTTTTTTCCAAAATTTCATGTTTTATACCAATTCTATTTTACCATGGTTAATGTTCCTCTATGATCTATTCCTTACGATCTAACAAGATTTTTTTCATGGATCATGATATTGATATATAAACAATATGGTCATGTTTCTACATTAATATGTTTATGGATTGTTTTATTTATCCATGATTACCCATATCAATCATTTGAGCTCACCATTTTTATGTTTTATTTTCCCTGGATATAAAGAAATGATTTAGGTAGGAAAATAATGGGGGACGATCTTTATTGGAGATATTGAAGGTCCTTTACCATGCTTGAGGATTATGATACAAGTTTCCAAAGGAACTAAACTAATACGTTCCTTAGGAATCTATTTGTGTCATGTATAATTATTCCCCAAAAGTAATGTTTTATCAATATCTGTCAAGCTTGGGTCTCTAAAGATGATATCCGAGAAAATGATTTTTCATCCTTTGTAAACTAGGATGAAAAATTATATTGGGATCCATAGAGATATTTATGCGGATATGTATAGAGATGTTGTAAGGATAAGTAAATTATTTATTAAAAACATATGTTTCTTGTGGTAATTGTGACTAACCTTGGGTTAAACCAAAGATATCAATGATTGAAATATTATATGTAATTTACCGTACTTCTATGTTTCTAATATCTAATATTTATTTCTCACACTTTGGATTCTAATCCTAGTAAATAACCAAAAATACATAGAACATAGTTACCATTGAATGTTTCTAAGGCAGAAATAATGGGAATTATGAAGATAAATTTCCTATGTGGAAATATCGTGAAGGGAATCATGGTGATGGTATGAGTGTAGGTCATACTATTGAAGATAAAGAGATTATAAAGGATATGTGAATGGTATGAGTTATTCTTTAATTATATTTAACATTAAACCTAGGAATCATGAGTTTGAGAAACCTTATGACCAGATTCATATTTTAGGAATGGAAAAGATAACAGATCTTGATTAATGGTTTATAAATACAGTTGGATGATTTGGGTGTATATGTTTCAGATTTCAATGATTGTGTTATATAAATCATGAAATTTATAACTATTTTAAGTAGAAGTATTTAATTAAGTATTGGAAGGGATATGTTGAATTATTTCATTGAGATAGAAATGTGATTTTATGCTATTGTGATATATTTGGAGAACACATGATTAATGAGATGATAATAGTTAATATGTCCCATATGCATAGATAATGATTTTTGGATAATGATATGTTTAATTTGAATAAGTAAATTATATTATTATAGTTTCATTGAATCAAATTATAGAATTATAAATAGGTGGGTTGTCCTATCATGGATGATGAATACAACTTTTTGGGCCTTAAAGAATATATCTAATATATTTTTGAATAAGGAAACATGCATGTTTTCCATAAGGATATATGGTAATTTTTGTTATTACCATGATTCAAGAGATTTCATGATGAAGTCATTAAAATGTTTGGACATTGACCAATAAGATATAACATATGATTTATTGTGGATAAATGAACATATTCACAAGATTTTTAAATAATAATTAATGTAATTATTTTGTTTATAATGTGTGTTTCGACAGATATATTTTGGGTAAGCCAAACAGTTGGGATTGATTAAGGTTGACATAAAATATTATTGTTTAAGGATATTTGTTTTTAAATATTTTGTCTTAAATGTTATAATCATATATTTTTAGAAAAAAGACAACCCACAGGACGTGGCACAACAAGTCACGTCAGACAAGGCAATAAGAATCAAACCCAAAATCAGTGTGCAATATGACTTTATTTCCTACCACATGCCTATAAGAAGTCCAAGAATAGTATAAATTAGTTTTATCTTTTTATGTTGTATGATATATGGAGTATAAGTCCTATCGTGGAACCATATACAATTAATCCCACTATAAGATAACATAGGCATATTTTATCATTTGTGACAAAAGAAATGACCTATCATTCAATTGCATGATCTTCTTAAACATCAATAATAACAAATTCCACTTCATTTAATTAAATAAATGATGTATTATAAATTGTTCATGGCACAAAAAATGGTGATATTGTACCAATATCGAGTGAGTATTTATTCTCATGAAAAATTATTCAACTTTAGAAAAATGATCTTGAAAACCAAAAAAGTAATAATCTTACCTTGTTATCCAATGAATCAAATGGCAACATAAATAATTTTATATTTTTGGATTTTTGTTAGTTATTTTTCAACAAACCTTGTTGAATATCAGTGTCCATCAGAACATGATGTTTAGATTAGTCTTTTATATCTATGTTTTAACTTCCCACCTATGTTCTCCTATAAAAAAACCCATTGACGAGTTACTTTGGGTAATAATTATATTTCTAAATTTACTTTTTAAAACGAACTTTTATTATTACTTTTTTCTATTTGGGTTTCTATGAATGAAACATTCAAAAAGGAAACTATTTAAAGTGGCGAGTAATCAGTATATGCAACACTATGCTGGTCTTGCATTCCACACAAGAGCGACTATCCTCGATAGCTTGCATTGTACGCAATACTGTGTTTCACTAAACAATGATATATTATAAAATATTTATTTAATGGTATATAAAATATCCATTATGAATAATATCACACACATTTATAATTTTATATTACATTAATATTCATATTATCTATTTTCTAGACGTCATAAAAGAACAAATTCAATTTTTTTCGGATACAAGAAGTAATTTTTAAAAAAAATTACAGTTTCTAACCTTTTGATAATAAAACCTATTAAAGTTTATTTTTTAACATATTTATATGATCTAATTGGAAAAATAATCTTTTTTTAGAAGTGGGACATCAATATTTACTTTGGATAAATTTTTTATATTTTTCGGATATTTATCATGTTTGGATGAATAGTAAAAATGCTAAATTTTAATTGAAAACAAATTTTTCCCATCAAAATAATTAATATCATTAAAAAGTATTATTTAATGGTTTTAAAGTGAAAATTTAATATATTTTTATCATTTACTCCAGTTTTGTTCATTGGAAGTAATTTCCCATTTAAATTGTACATAAACTCATTTCAATCATTTGATATGTTATTTCTTCTTAAAACCCGCTTTAGGGATTTGATCTGGTAATTAATTATACATTAATTTATTGCAATTATGAGTTTTGATTTCTGTAAAATGGGTTCCATATTTAAAATCATTGGTTCCAAATAATGTTAATAGGTTAGTTTTCCTTTTTTGGATATTATGAATAATAACTATAGTAATTTTTATTTTACCCAATTAAATGTAAATAAGGATAATTATGGTGAAAAATAATATGATAAGGAGAATACAATTATCCCAAAATCTAAAAAAATATTTTCATATCAATAAAATTCTACCCTTGAAATCTTTGGTTCAAAACTTAGTCTTTTAATGCCCACTTGGCAATGAAAAGGGAAGATATATGAATAAAATCAACGACAGTGAAAAATTATCAAACTCAAATTTTTTATAAGTATAATAATAATAATATAGGGATAAATAGGTGGTACATTCAAACATTAATAATAATTGGAAATATAAAATAATTTCCTATATCATTGTAATATATTTTTAATTTTTAGGAAAAAGTATTACCTTAAATTCATATTCATTGATGATGTAAAAATTAATGAATTGACGAGTAATCAATGAATTTTTTAATAAATACCTAATAACCATAAAAAGGATCTAACACAGGGCCAAATCTTATTGGATGTGTATATATCAACTTTAATCATCAAAATTTCAAACTATAGACCATTTGGAGCCTTATAGAATAGATTAGGTCCTTTATATTATTTTAGTTAAAGTAATGTTAAAATTTTCACATTCATACTTTAATAAGTATAAAATTTTTAATGTTGGGTTCTCATGTAGGTATAATAGACTAAATATATTATTATGGAATATATTATATTTATAATTGTTATAGTATTTTATTTTTAACATTTCTTTACCAAATACGTTCATTAAATAAATAAAAAATAAAGATAGAATAACTGTTTTATTAAGGGAAATATCAAATAAATGTTATTAAAAATATTGAAATAAATATAATTTGAGTCAATTAATCTATCCAATGATTTTCTCGATTCTTATGAACCAATACAAATATAATAAAATAGTTTTTTGATAATATCACCACATTTTATATTTCTAAAAATCCATGAAATGAGTAGTGTCAAAATAGACACAATCAATATTTTGAAAAAAAAAATGTTTTATTAAATTAATTAAAAATAAGAAAGTAATTTCAATAATAGATAATAACTATGATATAGTCTAAATGTTTTTAAATTATTCATTTGTGGTATAATTTAAAAACATTAATTAAATATTTCACCCTTTAAATATTTAAATATTTCTTATATTAATTAAAATTTAATAAAATAACTAATTATTAATTAAAATGAAATTGCTTAAATTGACATAAAAACATGTCTCAATACAATTTAAGAGAAGATTAAAATCTTATAATATTTTTTCTTATAATATATCTCATTTTTGAGGTAGATGGATTTATTTTAAAATTAT
The DNA here is from genome assembly GCA_963277665.1 of Viscum album. Classification (NCBI taxonomy): domain Eukaryota; kingdom Viridiplantae; phylum Streptophyta; class Magnoliopsida; order Santalales; family Viscaceae; genus Viscum; species Viscum album. The sequence goes on along the minus strand of OY728119.1, from coordinate 1,000,808,919 downwards.
TATAAATTAAAAGTATTAGAAATTCCAAAAGTGTCCCTCACCACAATTATAAAAGGACTCCCCACCTCATTTATCCACAACTAATTAAGCCTTCAAAATAATCCATTCACTAACAAATTCACTTAAAAATATCCCTAGTCACATTCTAAAGGTGATTTTATTCTCAAAAGACAAACACTATTTCCATTAAGAGGAGATCTAAAGAGATCAAGTCAAAGAAGTGACAATCTGTTCAACCGGTTCTTTTATATTTCATTCTAATTATACTTATACATCATGAGTTGTTTAATTATAGAATAATAACTACAGTAGATACAACATAATTATATCTTATTCTAATTATGAAACAACCATATTCAACTTTCTATCCATCCTAATAAAGATTAAATCACCATGCGTGAATATGTATGGCTTACCGTCTTCACGTCGCGGTATAAACTATTTTTCACCACCACCGTACATGGATGGGTATAAAAATGGATGAAATAACTATGTATGATTAATAAAAATTATATTTATGCTGAAATAGACTACACCAAGAAAATAAAAACAATTCATCAATTATGGAAATGATATTCCCCCTCGTGCATATGTACGGCCTACTATCTCTACAATGAGATGTGCTTCATTATACATGATAAACAACCAATATTGACTATATAAATTTACATAATGAAAAATGTTGGTATTTATAATGTTAATATAATTTTATAATGATATAAATATGACCTAATAAGAAAAATAGAACTTATTCAACAAAACATACATATGATCATAAACAATTAAAACCCAGATAACAAGTTACAATGAATTGTTTCCAACAAAAGAAAGATAATACGACTATATATGATGACCCTAATTTGGTAAAAAGTTAATAAAAATAAATAAATCCTTATGCAGGAGGATCAGAAAAATAGGAGCCATATCAGACCTAAGGTAAGGGATAATTTTTCGAACTCATTTTTTTATCTAAGATTGTTTATACTTAAGTATTTAGTAGGGATGTATTTATCAACCCTATTCATGTTTTCAAAAAAAGATTTCATAAAGTTTTTTCCATTATTCAATGAATTTTTGAAGTAATTTATACCAATTTTTGACTTTTACTATATGGTATGGAAGCAATCATTCATTGGTTTACCATATGAGGTGCGTTTTCTTTTTTCACGTAAAAGTACGAGGAGAATTATTTTTTAACATATACCGCATGACAGGATTTATACATCTTTATAACAAATTATTTCCATGAAACTTACTCTACACTTTTTCTAGAGTATTTTTAACAAATTTTTTTTCTCTAATATAGTGTAGCATTTTGAGAAAAGAATACATTTTTGAAAAATGAATGGTATTTTCCTTTGGAATTATGTTCAAGTGTTTTATAAAAATTATTTCCATCTAGGATGATTTAGGGTTATGTTTTAATACATATTATTATTATTATGATTTGAGTGTTTTAAGGATTAAATGATATTTTAAAAACATTGTGTTATGATGTAATAATGTTTAAGAATCCCATTTTATATCTTAGGTTATGATATGATGAATGATTTATGTAATTGTGTCACATGTAATAATGATTTCATTATGATATGGCTAGGACGTATGTCTCCCTCTAATGCATTGGAAAACGATTATTCTCTAATGAGATAGACATGACTGGAATGAAAAGTAAATATAGTTCAGTAAAACAGGGCCTGAATGCCAAGTAAATCTTGTTCAGTAAATCATGGATGGAATGTCAAGTAAACTCCGTTCAGTAACAGGCTTAGTCCACTATCATGGTCTGGGAATCAATTCCTTTGAAACTATAGAAATCATATAATACACTTATTTATATTCCACAATTCCTTGTTTTATCCCAATGAAATTTTATCACGGTTATTGCTAATTGATGACATATTCCTTACAAACTACCATGATTTGTTTCTTGAATCATGATATTGATATTCAAAATTTATGTTAATGTTTTTAAATTAATATATTTATTTATTGTTTTATTTTTTCAATTAGTATCTTTACTGAGCATTTGATCTCAATATTTTTATGTTTTCTTTTCCCCAGGATATAAATAAAGGTTTTATGTATGAAAATGATTAGGGAAGATATTTATGGGAGATGTTGAAGATATTTCATGTTGTTAGAAGATTAAGTTCCATGTTTCTAATGGAACAAAACTAATATGGTCTTTTAGAATCTATTTGTGTCATGTATATGTATTTTGAAAATGTAATTTAATGTTCATGTATATCATGCTTGGGTATCTACAATATCTCTCCCATTCTTTATAGAATTCATAGAGATGGAATAGTTATCAAGGATCAAGATCATTATTCCAAGGATGTTATTAACACAACCACTAGTTATCCAGTGGAATTACCCCTTGTATAATTACATAATAAATACATAACTCATTAACTCACGAGGTAATAATAAATAATTAACACATGTGTCGTTACGTATTTTATTATTCTATGTGAAACCCCATGTCAAATAATAATAGCAATGATATTATTTCCATTACTTTTGATTAAATTTCTCATTATATTTGAATATTATGTAACCAGATAATATTAAATATTATTTCTCACCGGACCCATTACATGGTCCTCCAATCCTCCACAATATTTACAGGTCCTTGAGTAATGGCTATTTATTTATTAAATAAATATATCTACAATATTCAAAGATAAATAAATATACCATCCGTAATATATTCTCTCGAATAAATAGTGATGAAATAAATTTGATTTGGAAAAATTTGAATAATTATTTAACCCCAAGGGTGAATAAAATTCATTCAACTTGTAAAATATTAAATTATTTAACAGAAATATTGGCAACACTTTTTGTGTCACCATCTTGGACTATTTCTCATTGGCATTTGGTGGGATTTCATAATGTACAAGATTTCTATATTGAAATGGATGGAGGACCTAAGAGATGGATTTTGATGTCTCAAAGACATTTCACCTCATACTAATTCATAATATGAAATATAATCCCTTTGTCACAATATCTCCAATCAAGTCAGTTGCTTGCAAGTGCCGTCAACCCATGGGCTTGATTTCTAGTTCTTTGACTTATTGGAATTGAACATGCCTAGAGAACACAATGTACATGGATTCAGTTAGGATATATCATTTCCATAAAATGCAATGATATATATACTTCCATATAAGTGACTAATATTTTCTTTCAATATTCATTAATGAAGTATTACTCGAGACACACCAAATATATCCCACCTCATCCCAAACATCTATCATCACTGTTTTCATCAATACATATAAGCGCATCACCCATAATACCCATTATAAATAATCATAAAGTCTAAGGACCAATACACACACCATTATATAGGAAAATACAATGAATCATATAAATATTGATTTCCTACTAGAGGGTCTTGCTCTCATAATATCCTCTTGGATATTACCAATGGCACACACCATGAGAGGGTTCCTAAAAGTTTCATGATTCCCCACCCTGGATTTCATATATCATTTCTATCCCTTCAAATGATATCATTCATCCATAGAAAATATATTCAAGAATAGTTTCATCGATCTTCCCAATTTACATCATAGCTAGGATCAGATATTACCTTTTAGTTCGACAACTATTAATAGTACGTTATCACATACTAAGTAATGCAGAATAAATATCATGATGGGATATGGATTTTATTAATATTAATACATTGAAAATAGGTTTATCATTATGAAAATGATGTTGGGTTATTGGGAACCAACATCAACACCTTCTACTCTACAGTATAAGTATCATCACATCAAGACGTCAACATGCATCCAAAAGTAGGGAGTGTTCAGAAATTTTTCTTTCTAAAATAATTTTTAATGTGGGAACATAATCCCCAATATCATTTTCATCAAGTCTATTAATCTATCATTACCCTTATTTATTACTCGTATAATCCCCATACCCTTAATTATTATCACAAAAATTGGTAATGGGATGTTCCAAACAAAAGTCCAAATAACGCATGAGCTATAATATTTTTAATTTTACAGTTCCAATATCTTAGTCGCATGATGTACCACCTAGTTTGAGAAACTAACTCACATAATTGATATTCAATCATCAGTATAGTCAAAACGACAATGATATGTGGAACATCAGTTTCTAACATGTCATGATATCCCTTGTAACTTCTCAAAACAATTAGGCACACACCCATGTTATGATTTATCTAATGGGATCCTTCCTAACGAAATTATTTTAAGGACTAATGTTTCAACCGTGAAACTAATGGTCAACTATGACATGAACATGAATAGTACTTCCAATCAAATATTTTTTAGATAAACATAAATTTAGGGTTCTTTAAAAGAGTTAATTCATCAAACTGCTTGATTTGAAATACATGAGAACCTACCATTCATTGGCTGATAAAACTACATTTCAATGAAACATTACTTAAAATAAAATTCAAAACTAGTGAATTTTCTCTCATAAGTTTATCTTAAAGAAATAAAACACTGACCTACTAGGCGATGAGTCAAAATAAAGGCTATCTAGGTGTTAAACCTAGAAAAAAGTTCTCATACGAGAACAAGAAAACATTTAATGGTTTCTATTTCACTGTGTATCATAAACCCATCAACTCTCTCTAAAGAGGTAAAACTAGGAGTAGTAAATAAATATCATTAACTTACGAGGGTCACATGTGACTAAAAAGGTATAGGATTTGAAATTCACTAGGTCTCCACATATGGAAAACCCCACTCAAGATCCAACTAACTAGACAACCACCCACTAACATACGGGTGTTGTTTGATTAACTATGAGTCCTACATGGGACAACTAGCACTCTAATTCACCTTATGTCAAAAAATAGAAAGAAAGAATTTATCAATTATGTATGGTTTTAGGCTACTAAAAATATAGGGTTAGACCCTTACATACACAAAGCATTGAATATTAAATATGTTTATTTTTATAAGATAAATAGAACTAAATTCCTATCCAATAGGTCCCACACAACCTAGTATGATGTCATCAAAGTTATTTAACAACACTCATGTTCCCAGTCAAGAAAAATCTAAATGAAACATTTATATATAACCCTAACAAGTTAGTCCTTAGAAAAATAACAACTAATATAATATATTATAATTTATTTAAACAATGATCATTCATTTGAATGTTTAAAATATATCATATATTAGCTATTTCAAGAACCAATGTTAAGGAAAGATTTACTTTGAAATTTATCTATCCATTAATTTGAAACATAAAAGGGAAATTTTATTTTAATTCTCATTTAACCATTTATTCATTCATAAGGTTCTCATGGACAGTCCTGGTTATATAAACATACAACCCCATTCTTGAGAGGAAAAATGCATTTAGATTATAATTAGAATTTTAATTTACCAACTCCACATAATATAAAGGTTCAATAAGTAGATAAGTATGATTTTATCAATAAAATAACAACAAATAAATATGATTCCTTTTTAAATTTAAATTTAACACTATATTATTGGGTTTGTACACATTAAATAATAATACCATTAGTATAATAATACCCTAATGGGGTTATATACCAAGGCATAGATGGAATATAGAAACCTATGTGCATAAAATAATGTTAATTTAGGATTAATTATTTGGGAATCCATTCCCAATTTATGAAGTCCACAATCAATACATGAAAATTTTCGTCCCATTTAATATAGACACATAACATATATTTAATTCAAGAATTATTCATACTCTAAATGGGTTTATATTATAAGTAATATTCCCCAACTTACCCACTTGGGTCTTGTTGATGATTTATGGTTTCAGATATATGGTTCATCATCCCCAAATGATAAAGGTTCAAGAATGTATAAATATATACACAATATATTGTAACTTAATCATATCATATATTAGTGTTTAGTTAGATGAATTATCATTCCTATGTTATAAATGTACTTGATTTTATAAGTACAATTGACATTCATGTAACTAAAACTGTGTTTTTAACTATGGTATCAAAATAAAATAGTACATATATGATGGTCTAATTACACTTGTCACAATTTTAAAATTTTTAAAGGCCCATAAAATATATAAATTGGACCATTGGTTCCTATTTAATTACAAATAGATTAATAACTTTCATTTTAGAAAAAAATTATATATTGAATGTTTGACTATATGGGTTACCACATTCAATATATAGAGATCCCATACCCATTTAGTGACAACCATTAATGTTTCACCTTATGATACTAATGGTCATGAATTAAACATAATCAAATAGGTTGTTTTATCCAGAGATGATTTTAAATTGAGGTACTGAATTATTGTTCTCCTTAGATATTTTACATTGATTTGTCATACCCAAAATGTATGAGTAATAGTACAAAATCAACATTGAGTAAGAAGATTCAAGAGGAAATAGAATATGAAAACTAGTGCAAACTAATGGGTTTTATGGTGTATATATAGTCAGATACCAATGAGGAAAAATACCATATAGGACAACATTAGATAAACATAACTTTTATTATCTAAAGTAGGTATATTAGAAAAAAATTATTATGATATTGAATATAAGAAGATTACCAAATCTCTAGAAGGTATGGAGACTGTTGATGAGTGGTATCTTAAAACTAATTAAACACTCTATTATAGTAGTAGATCGGTGGATGGATCATTTTTTAATGATGTGGTATTAATAAATTTTTAAATAAATGTTTTATTTATTTATTTTCATGATAAAAAGATGATTTACAAAATCATACAATATTTTTAGAGAGAAATATTGAGGATAGAGATAACAGTTATTTATTCCACGTATGATTTGTTAGTGGTTAGAGGTTAAGTATCAATGACCATGAAGACCACTGAAACATTCCCATATAGTGACAAGAAATTGGGATATTTTTATAATTTTTGATATATTTGGGAAATGAATTATTATTATACAAATATAGGTTATTGGTAATCTATTTCAAAGATGGTATAGTTTTAAAGTTTGTTATTTTCTATGTAATTTAGTTAAAAAACATATATAATGAAATCGTGGATATTTACCTCCATGATAGAATAAAGGGGAAGATGGGAGAAAATATGAACTACCTTGGATTTATATATCATTACATAAAATTTTCAAATAATTTATTATCACATTTAATAAAAATGAACTTAATAGACCGACCTAAACCTACCTAACAATCATGAATTTGATGAGAGAAAAAATATCTATTTTTTACAGAAAGTATCCTTCAATACAATATAATTATAACTAGATGTAGATAAAATTTCTAATAAATTTTTTAAGCAATTATCACATTGAAGAATAATGCTCTAAATATATGTGGCATTACATGCATTAATACAATATATATAAATTTTGGATATCATAAATGTGTTTTTATAACATATGTGTGTGGTTTATCATGCCATACTTCCTTCCTTAAATTTTAATTATCATATCTCTTAGTTCTTGTATCAAGAATGCACATTCACTATATCACTAGTAGCTAATAACAATCCTCTCAATGATATGTTTAGTGGAAATTATACATAGGTGGATATAATGAATAAATATATATTATTCAACTAGATGAAATAAAGGAAATTAAGTTGATATCAATTTCACCATTAAAATATATATATAACAAAAGTTATATATGAAACCAAATATAGAAATAAAATACAGTAAAAAAATCTTCGATGGTCCTCAAGATGCTTCCCAACTAACTCATCCAAATCCCATGTGTACTTCATTTGCATAAACTTTTTATAAGAAATCATCACATATGATTGTTTTTAATATAGAAATTTCCCTTATTCCCTAGCCTCTCTACTTTTGGGCACCTTCCACCCTATATATGAACCTCAATATTTCTATTTATCATTATAATATTAATATGACTTGTTTTTATAATATCCATAAGGAAATATGGTAATTGCTTCTATTAAAGGATATGAATGTTAATTTAACATGTAAAATATTGAATCTTCAGTTTTCATTTCAAAAGAAACATGTATTTCTTTTCATAACCTAATAATATTGTTAGTATTCCTTTTTTTATAGATTACGTTCTATATAGAGATCTTTTTATGACCATACCTGATTCCATTTTTAATATATATATATATATAATATTATATTTTCCTAAGATACAATCATGTAACCCATATGTCAACTTAAAATTTATAAAACACCATGATCACTTCCATTGATTTACTTTGATCAAACTTCACTTATTTAATGTTTTCTACATTACAAAATCATAAGGGATTCCTTGGAATTATTGGTTGTTGATTTTAAGATAATTCTAGTGTTATATAGTATCTTTTATTATGTTTTACAATATATGGATCACATAATTGATATATATATTATGTACTAATCACCCCTAATATTATTCATATAGATATAGGAATTTTATAGTTGTTGAATTTTGTTTGATCATAATTTATTTTCTCTTATTATGTTAGAGTCACAAGGTAAAATACCCGTCAGACATAGACAATGATACCAATATATATTTTTTTGTCATAGTCCTTGTTAGTATGTTGGAACCTTTATGGTTAGGTATAACTTAACCATTAACATACACCAATATCCTAGGATATTGGTTTAGGGATACCAAAAAAGATGAAAAATTCCAAGAACCACTAACTCAAAGAGAAAACATGAGCACTATGAAAAGATAAGGAACCACATGATAATTGAAACAAGAAGATAGAATGATGTTTCTACTATGTTTTTGTCCATTACTACCCAAGTCTCCCACAAGTACACTCATTCCAACCATAGAGGGTCCGAAACTGAAGGGTTAGATGAAAAATATTAGTGGATAATAAAAATGAAAGATACAAATGTACCAAAGACATTGTGGAAAAACTAAAACATCCAAACATGAAACCTGCAACAAAAGGATAAGTCTTTATAGGAGGGGCCCCACATAATTCCTTCACCAAAATGGAGTAAGGATTCTATGGACACCATCAATCCAATTAAAAAATAGATCCATGATCAAATTGTTAGGTGAAAATATAAAGGTGGAAAGTGATTATGGGATTTATTAACATTTATCAAAATAGGGAAAACAAAAAAAATATGACTGAGGATAAAATTTTGAAAAATAATCATGAGACCCATTAAAAGAATTAGAAATTTAGAGAGAAAAGAAAAAAAATAAAGGTCAAATGGGAAGAAAGAATAGATAAAAAATAGTTAGTGATTCAAAGCGACACCATCATCCCCAAGATATCCTTAGAGAATGTTAGAGTCATGAGTATTGGGATACATGTGGAAAAAAGTGAACCTGAGTGAATACAAAACCATTTTCAATAATCAAGACACACTAATTGTGGGTTTTCTATTAAAATTATGTAATGAAATAGTAATAAAACAATTATATTCATAAATAATTTCTATTTTAAACCAAATATTTGAAAAATAAAATTATTAAAAAATTATCTATTTTTATGTGTTATATAGAATTACTGAAAATAATTCTCAAATTACATATAAATGATTACCCTTCCATGCATAAATTCTCAATCCAATTTAGATGAATATTACACTTTCATTATAGTTATTATCATTTCAACTTTATAAACCATATTTTCAATGACATTATATTTCACTATATATTATCATAAAATAAATAATATATCAAATAGCTTGATTCACACAATTTACCCTTTTTTAAAACCTTGTTTATTATGAGTATTAAATATGGCCATTAAATCATATTCATTAAATTAGTTGATATAAATTAATGTAACCATATAAAAAATTTATAATGAATATAAGAATAAATTCCATCCAAAATAAAGAGTCTTCCATAAATATTCAATTTTTCTATTCTTGGAATGGAGGTAGATTCACTATGGTTTTCTTATAAAAAATCCAAAAAAAACTTGATATATAATGGATTAAGTGAAATAATTTTTGGGAGAATATTAATTTTTTCTAACTCACTATGAAATCCAAGATAGATAAAACACCAAAAAATACTACTAATACTATTTATCATAATTTTATATTTTGTGTGGATGTACTAAGGGGTTTTATAAGTATAAATTAATATGTTATTATCATGTAATTATTATATATAGAATAAATTTGGCATATCAATATAAAATCCATTTTATGATTAATAAATTTTTATGAGTTAAATATTCCTATATGAAATTGAACTTATTTCTCTTTTGGAGATTCATATCGATAAATTTAATTAAATATACATTAAATATATATTCCATGATATTAAATAATAATGTTTTCACATTATACTAAAAAATAAATTTTCTTAAAAAATTATTACCACAAACATTTACCATACTGTTATAGAAATTTATATGAATTTTAGAATTTAAAATTATGAAAAGTAAACTAATTTTTGAATTCAAATTATCATATTTTACTTATTTAGAATTTTAGAGATTTTTCTAAAAATATTCTTTTTTCATCAAAAAATTGATATTTCTAAAATTATAATTTTTTTATTTTACCTTTATGTAATCATGTCACTGAAGATTAAAGAGACATTAATGTGATATAATAAGAATTTAGTGATGAAAATATTGAATTTTAATATATTATTTTATCTTAAAAATACACTATCAAATATTCTTGACTAAATTAATATATTAGTTTAATAATTGTTTTTTTTTGTGTTTTCATATAATGAATTGTTTAAAGTTTATATTTGGTTTTGGATTAAAATAAAATCCTTATAAATTTATTTTGATTTATAAAAAATCCATATATGTTATTAAAATCCTTAATAATTATAATTCTATATTCTATATCAATTTAATGATAATGTTTTTCTTAAAACATTTATAAGCGATTAGTTATGTTTATTTTATAATTAAATCTTCATACATTATGATATTTTAAATGTTAAAATTATTTTAAAATTTTATGTAACAAATTGTAATTTTTTTAATAATGTTTATTTTAAATTTATTAATTTAAATTTATTACTAAGCTTAGAAAATAGTATCTTGAATAGAAATAAAAAAGGGTCAAAAGAATTGTACTAAGAGGAAAAGGCAAAAAAATATTAAGAACATTGGTTAAAATGATTGGTTAAAGTTATTTGTGATCCACACTCACTTTCCCCTATAATATATTATTCATTTTTCCATTAATATTTGAATAGTAACATTAAATAATTTAAATGTAAGGGTTACTTCCAAAACTGAAATTCTCTTCAACTATTAAACATCAACACTTAAACCAATTCAAGACTCAAAATTCCTTAGAAATTAAATTTTAATATATACCAAATAAAACAATTTATAACCCTATCCCACTTCTGAAATACTCTGTACACTATTAGTAAAAATAATACCATCATTTTAAAGGATATTTCCAAGGGAAAATACCCATCCAAGACGATACTATTCTGTTATTCTTTTTATTTCTTTATTATGTTTTACTAACATATCATTATATAACCTTAATGATATAATGAATTCAATATAATTAGTATGAAACAAAATTATGTTAATTTTATAAAAAAACAGTCAATGTTTTCCATTTAATATGTAATCAAGATATCACCAATCACATGTATGTGAGGATTAACTCATCCATGAAGTGATGTTATTCACATAAAATATCCACCACTAAAGAATGGAATCAAGTGTAGATTTTATTAATTAAAATGATTTATATGTCAAAAATGTTATTTTCAAATGATTATTTTTTATATACTTTCATTAAGTCAATTTACTAACAAATCAAATCATTATTTGTGTGTATGGAAGACTACCCCTCTACAAACAAAGAATGTCATTCTTCGTCACAACCAATCATCTATGGTTGTAATATTTTATTTTTAAGGATATATGATAATAATGAATTTTTATTCCTTTTAATATTTCCTATTATCATTATCTAAATACAATCAATTACTCATGAAAACATTATAATACATTAACTTTTTTGGTTAGATTTACCACCTATGAAAATGATTTTATAAGAAATATGTCATAAATGTTAATGGGATGTCATATAATGGATATTTCATTTGATAAATATATATTTAATATATTTTATTGATATGTTAATTTTTTTAATATTCAAATTATATATTAATATATCACCCTTCACTCTTTTAACATGTCGAAAAGTAGTGATCATGATTTCCATTTTCATAAGTCATATTCATTTCTTTCACCAAATAAAAATATAAGATGATATATTTTTGAAAAATAGTTATTATTCTAGGTTTAATGATATATTATTGATGGCCTTGAAACCACTTACTGTAAATTCATCCCATATTTCTGATGTTTTTATGAACCAAATAACTAAATGTTCTAACATCCAATAATGAAAATGAACTATAATTGGATAATTTATTTTTAATGTATCGTTATATGATAATAACAAGATGGTGTTATTATTTTTTTGAGGTCATGATGTAATTTATTATGATAGTTATGTTCATTATACATTTTATTAATGAAATTTCATTTAAATCAATGTTAATGGAAAAAACTTAGTATCTAAATCTTCTTTAATTAATTCATATACTATCTTCTTGGATTCATTTTCTTATATCCTATAATTATTTATTTTAAAACTTTTATCATTATTTTTAAAGAAAAATTAGTTTTTGGGTCTAAATAAATTTTGATCAAATGACTTATTTTCATTTATTAAAAATAATTTTTGAATGGAGACTCATAACTATATCTTTTATAGTGATGAATACAAAATGATTTGAATCCATTCCTTCCATGATATAGTTTTCATTATAATAACAAATCAATCTACAATGGAGTTATTTTTCATGTATCACCCTATTTTTCATTAATTATGTGACTATTTATGGAAACATTTTTTTAGTATCGAATTATTTCATTCACGATGTTATTTTATAACATTTAGATATTTTATGAAGCCTATTTTATTATCATGGGTTGTTTTTTAAATGATAATATTTTCCATTTATATTTATTATAAACCCATTGTTCTTTAAGGGTTATTTAGGATATATTAAATTTTTTATTTAGTTTCACAAATGTTTATGGCTGAGGATGGATGGGGTCTTATATCGGCCTCCAATTCACTTTTAATGTCTCATATTTTCCATTTGTTATTTCTATATCTTATATGGAATTATTTTGAGACCGGGCGCAAAGACGGCACATCATTCCGAGGTCCGGTGAGCCCGGAATGGTGGTTTGAACTTTTTTTATGTCAAGTAAGTCGGCACTTGTGCGCGGTTGTGGAAGTTTTCAAACGAAGGCCCGGATTAAAAATCTGAGCACACCATTGTGTCTAGGACAACGAATTTATCTAAGAATGAGGCTAAACTCGACTAGCGCGGGTCGAGGGAAAACGTTAATTTTCGGATGTTTAAAAAAATGTAAATAAAAATCTAAATCGTTATTTTATTTTATGGAAAAAAATATACAGTGCGGAAAAAAGGTAGTTGTTTCCCTAATTAAATGTTGTGGAATAATGACAAATAAATGGAATATTGGACTTTTTAATATGTAGCGACGAGAAGTCTGGTTCCTTAACTAATGGCATGTCATAATGACTCATGAATAGGCAAGTAAGAGTCATTAATATCGCCGCATAATTAAGTGCCAATCTTGTTTCCCTTTTTAAAGAGTTGAACAATTTTTAATCATTGGATACTTTGGGGAAGAACCTCTGCCAAATCCACGACGCGTTGGAGCAAACTCTCGGTGACGAACGATGAAGGATCAAAGTCGAGAATCGCTACGCCAACAACATTGAAGGATCTCGATGAGAATGGTGGCGCAACACCTTCTTCAACGATCAATCCTTTTGGAAGGTAGGGGTTGTTATTTCAATTTCTTTTCCCCGTATTTGTGTTTAAACGACAAACCTGGATCAACCACAAATAAGTTGATATCTGGATTCATAGGTTCTTGCGGGGGGGATTTTATTTGGGAAGATAATGGGGAATTGATCCATGCTTTATGTTGTTGTTGATTTTGGCTCCGTTTAATCCTATTAACGGGAGCGGATCAATGTCGTGACGAACGATGGAAGATGTTCATTACTCAATTTGTTTATTTGAATTTCTTCCCCCTACTTTCCTTGCATGTTCTTTGTTTTCTTCGTGGGGAAAAGAACAAAAGATCATTGCGCATCTGTTCTGTGACACAATGATCCCAAATCGAAGGTTCGACTCTGCAACGACTTTGTAGAGTTGCGGCGATGATGGCGGACGACGGATCAGACCAAATCAGAAAGAGCATTTTTCAAGCGTTCTTCATGCGGGAAGATCAGAACACGTTTTTGGAGCCGATAGGAGGTCTGAAAACACCGTAAGCAGCTTCGTGGTGACGGGGCGACCAAAAACTGATAGTTTTGTGGCAGTCGAACAGTCGGATAAATGTTTGGGGCACCATGGGAGGCGCGACGGCGGAGGTCCTCATTTCTAGAAATTTCCAAAATACACCACGTGTACTTCCGAAGAACACGCCTTATAGTAATGGCGGCGGTGAATAGGGTTTCGAGGTCAGAAAATAATCACACGGTGTGTGACCCGGGTCACACTACGTGTTGGACCTTCCCAGAAGCTCGACGTGTACTTTGGGTAGTACACGGACACGGGATGATCTACATGGATTCGGGCGACACGACGTGTACAACATGGCAGAAGCGGCTATGCGGGACTTGGCGTGTATCTCAGGGGTACGCAGACACGGGATGGAGTACATGACCGTGTACTCCATCACATGGCCAGGTGAGGCCAGCAGCGCGGGTCACCCTGTGTGCGGATTACACGGGTCGTAGTACATGGGTTGGTGACCGTGTATGGGCACATGGACAGAGTACACAGAGCCAACCCCAGTTACCCAGAAACGGAATGTACACCATAATACATGCTGTGTACTTAGTGTTTCCTACACGACATACCTCACGACATGGGCCATTTTACATGGGAAGTACCCGGGGTCAGACAACACGACGTGTATCATTTCTACACATCGTGTACTTTTTGGAAAATGGATTGGTCATTTTTTCACCATGACTTGGAAATATTTCGTTTTGGTTAGTGCCGCTTCTTCATGTTCCCCTGAAGGTCAGGCATCATTCCCTCATGCAGGATTATGATCCCTTCAGTAGGACATTCTGTGATAGAGTCAGGCTCCATCCGAGAGACCCGGATCGAGATCCTTTATCCATTCCTGACCCTAGGTATAGTCATGTATCGACCTGACCAACCTTACCGGGAGTTGATCCTCTACCTAGATTGTGTATCACTTAACTGGTGAATCCGGATGAGTCGTGGTATCATCCATGGCCCTGGAAGTGATCCACATCTGTGTATCGTGATCTTTCCACTCATGAGGGTGTCTACCGTAATGAGTGTTTCTATCTACCATAACCTTTACACTCAGGAGTGTGTCTCTCGTAATGAGTGTATCTGTCTCTCGTGATGGTTCCCAACGAATATCACTTCTCAGATAGACGTCATCAGAGCTATAAGACTCGTGGAGTGTGTTCTCCTGGAATGAGTGCATCACAGAATCTTTGAACAGAATCCCTAATGGGGGTATGCGGTTGTGTGACTTGTCTCTAGACCATAGGTCTGGGTTTTGAGTATATCTGGTTTGTTCTATATGTTCTGTAGACATATACTGTGAATAGATGACTGTACCTTTACTTTTTGTAATTCTTTGTGGTTTTCATTGTCCTATACTGAGTATTGTTATACTCACCCCTAAACGGGCTTTGCCCACATGTCTGGTGTCTTGTGAAGATGAGAAGCCTTTCGACAGAGTCCAGGGCAGACCAGGACAGGACCAAAATTTCTGAGTTCCCTATAGGCTGAGGTATTCCTACGGCTACGAGCAGCAGTCCCAGTACTTTTTTGTGCTTTCAGGCTGGACTTTGCAATTTTTAGACTCTTGTTTTTAGTGTGCTTGTATTCTAGACTAGTTTACTTTTACAGTACTCTACCTTTCGTCGTACTCTGTTGGTTGGGTTTACTTGTATGCATTCAATATTTTTCCTCAGTGGTTTTTACATTTCATAATTTTTGAGGGCTTAGAGATGTGTGCGTGTGTACAGGTACATAGGCAATGCCTCCCATTTTAGTTATGCTTACTCGGTGATAATCACCAGCCCCTGGCCTATTGGAGTCGAGCTTGGGGAGTCACGGCACGAGCCCCAAAGGGATGGGTCGTGACAGAGTGGTATCAGAGGTGGTCATTTCTACCTTAGGACCAAGAGTCTGTGAGGTTAGTTTGGGTCCACAGTGATGAGTGTTTTAGATTCGGCTTTCAGGCCATGGAACCTAGTGTTGGTGCGGCTGCTGATGCATCCATACACCAGGACTATTATAACATTCCTTTCAACTCAATACATGAAAACACTGGTTGCGTGGAAATGAAAGGTACATTCATGATATAGGAATGAGTTGTGTTTTCCATGTCCATGGTGTCAGCTATCCAAATATACTCATTGACCATAGTACATCTTGTTTGTTTACAGGATACCTCCTCGATGCATACCCTCTAGAGTTCAGCAGCATGATCACTATGATGACCCCCTTAGTGAGGAGGCTTCAATACAGGGACTAGATCCCTAAGCATTGCCACCAGGTGGTGAACCTGCAATTGCACCACCAGTGGAGCAGCCAGTGTTACCCGCGGTACCGACTGGCGAGGAGTGTAGGCTCAGCACGCTACATGAGTTTCAGAGATAGTGACCCCTCAGGTTCCAAGGCGAGCCCGACCCCCAGGCGGCTGAGGAATGGATTGAGGTGGTGACCAGAGTTTTACATCTTGTGAGCACACCAGCAGACCAGATGGTGGTCCTAGGAGCGAGCCTTCTTCATGGTTCGGTAGGATGGTGGTGGAGTCTGACCACTCAGACTCATGACGAAGAGACTCTTTCATGGACGAAGTTTGAGTGACACTTTAGGGAGGAGTTCTCTCCGGTTACGCTGAGAGCTGTGCGCATCCAAGAGTTTCTTTAGCTCCAGGAGGGCAGTATGACAGTGGATGACTATTCATCATGGTTCACCAACCTCGCCAGGTACTCGATGGATATGGTCAGGGATCAATACTTCAGAGCTCGGACCATTGAGAGTGGTCTACGGTGAGACATCCGAGCTAATGTCGTTCCCCTATGCATATTGACTTATGATGGAGTACTCGAGTGAGCCTTGGTAATCGAGAGTTTCTTGGCTGAGTAGAGACAACCTCTGACAGTCAGCAGTAGGAAGACTGGTGCGGGGACACCAGCAACAGGGAGCCGGCATCAGGGACATGGATCTGGACATGGGAAACGTCATAGGAGGACCCAGGACAGGGGATGAATAGTCTAGGGCTCTCAGGCTGGATCCAGTCAGCCTACGGAGAAGAGATGCTACGCAGGCAATGGTAGGGGACATCTCTCTAGAGATTACCTTACCCATCGAGCTGCTGATAAGGAAGTGGTGGATGGACCACCAAGGCAGAGGCAGATAACATAACAGGAAGGCCTGCCAGGCGGCTATGTGGTAGAGGAATAGGGATAGATGCGGGTGGCGGAAGATGCTTCGACATACTTCCACCACCACCCCCAGGAGGTCCTCACCAGGCTCAGGGATCTGGGGGACCTGGATGGGGACAGCTGCCTGCGGTCGAGGCAAATGACCCAGGGGATCCGGGGATGATTTGAGGTACGATCTGTGTCTTTTCTATATTAGATTCTGTACACATAGACACAGGTTCCAGTCATTCCCTTATAGCCACATGTCTTGTACAAAACCTCAATATTCTGGTAGAACCATTGACTTAATCCTTACGCTTAGAGACACCTATGGGGGGAGACTCGACGATCACACACCTTTCCAGATAGTGTGATCATACCCTTGGAGGTGAGAGTTTCGGTTGGAACCTCATGGTGGTAGCGTCGAGGCCTTATGACGTCATTCTCATTATGGATTGGTTATCTTTAGTCCATGCCCAGGTTGACTGTTTTAGGCGAAGGGTGCACTGTGTCCGCCGTGATGGAACAAGGTTTTCCTTTGTCGGAGAAAAGGAACCCAGACAACAAAAAATTGGCTCATTCATAGGAGGGTGTAGGCAATCACTCATGAGTTGTCTAGCAATACCCTTGGAACAGTAAATGTTGTGAGCTCCCAGTTCCCAGTAGTGGTGGCAAAGTATGAGGATTTCATTCCATCAGATGTTCCAGGATTACCTCCCCATCGGAAAATTGACTTCTTCATCGACATACACCCCAGGAAGATACATATTTCCTCATCAGAATATCGGATGGCTCCCATAGAGCTCCGCGAGCTTAGGGTGTAGTTGGTGGATTTGTAGAGAAAGGGTTTCGTGAGACCCAGCGTCTCACCCTTTGCGGCCCCAGTCTTGTTTGGAAAGAAAGTAGACTAGAGTCTAAGATTGTGAGTGGATTACCGGCACCTGAACCAGGTGACAGTGAAGAATAAGTATCCACTGCCAAGGATTTATGAAATCTTCGATCTTCTTATAGGGGTACATTGGTTCATGAAGGTCTACCTCCGATCAGGCTATCACTAGCTACGAGTGCGGGATGAGGATATACCAAAGACGACTTTCTGATGCCGCTACAGTCACTATGAGTAATTGGTGATGCATTTTGGCGGGACGAATGCCCCCGCAGTGTTCATGGGACTGATGAACCGGATCTTCCACCAGTACTTGGACCGGTTCGTAGTGGTCTTCATCGACGACATCCTTGTGTACTCGGAATCAGAGGAGGAGCACGCGAGACACATGCAGATGGTTTTGGATGTACTTCGGGAGAACCAACTTTATGGGAAGCTCTCGAAGTGTCAGTTATAGATTCAGGAGGTCCACATTCTGGGACATGTCATCTCAACAGATGGAGTAGCTGTGGACCCATCCAAGGTAGAGGTTGTGTTATCATGGGAGACTCCTCGTAGCGTGATGGATGTGTGGCGCTTCGGTGGGTTGGCAGGATATTACTGGAGATTAATTCCTGATTTCTGCCGGATATCAGCACTGATGAAGGCCTTGACTAGGAAGGGGAAACCCTATGTGTGGACAAGAAAGTACCAGTAATATTTTTGAGTAGCTAAGACAGTGTTTGATGAGTGCCCAAGTCTTGAGATTGTCGGAGGATGGTGTCAAGTACATAGTTTTCTGAGACGCATTAGGTACCGGGCTCGGCTGTGTCCTGATCCAGCAGCATGCAGTGATTTCTTATGGTTCGTGCCAGCTTAGGCCACATGAGTAGATCTATGCGACCCATGATCTCGAGTTGGCAGTGGTAGTCTTCACATTGAAGATGTGGCGACACTAAATTATGGGTGAGCAGTTTATTGTCTACTCTGACCACAAGATCCTCATGTACATCTTCTCACAGAAGGATCTGAATATGAGGAAGATAAATTGGCTAGAGTTACTCTAGGAAAATGATTTTGAGATCATCTATACTCCTGGGAAGGGGAACAAGGTGTAAGATGCCCTAAGCAGAATGTCGAGCTCACAGCTGTTGAGTGAGGCATCACATCTGTTAGCCACGTTACAGTTATCCTTCATAGATGGAGAGGATACAACTTACCTAAAGTCGATGGTTGTAACCCCTCCAGTCATACATCGAGTTAGGGAGGCACAGCTTGGGGATGTCAATTGTGGGGCTTTACGTGCTCAGTTATCCATTGGACATGCTCTTGATGGATATTCACAATGTGGGGAGCTCATACTTCTTTTTAGAGGATGCACTGTTTTACCAGTGGCATTACAGGGGGAGGTCCTGAGGGAGTTTCATACATCCCCTTTGGTGGTATATCCTGGAGTGGCAAAGATGTACCAGGATCTTTGACAACAGTTCTGGTGGTCAGGCATGGAGAAGGCAGTAGAAGAGATTGTTTCTCGATGCCTCACATGCCAGCAGGTGAATGCTGAGCAATGGGTTCCAGCTGGATTAGCTCACCCCTGGAAGTCCCAGAGTGGATGTGGGATGGAATATCGATGGGCTTCATGACATGGATACCACGAACATACAAGGGGAATGATTCGATATGGCTGATCGTTGACCGACTCACTAAGTCGGACCACTTCCTAGCTATTAGGGAGCAGAGTTCTGTAGACAGCTTGGGATGCTTTTACGTGTAGGAGATAGTTAAACATAATGGAATCCCATCGACTATAGTCTCAGACTGAGATGCCCGCTTCACATCCCGGATGTGGAAGGTATTGCAAGAGGTTTTTGGGACTCAGCTACGCTTGAGCACAACGTTTCATCCCCAGACGGACGGTCGGACGGAGAGAACCATTCAGGTTCTGGAGGATATGTTGCGAGCCTACGTCTTGGACTTTGGTCGTAGTCGGTAGGACCACCTACCACTGGTAGAGTTTGAGAACATCAACTGCTACAACTCCACTATTGGTGTGGAACCATTCGAGGCTTGGTACGGGAGAGCCTGCCGGTCACCGCTTTGCTAGACCAACCCCGGAGTGTCAGCACTAATGGGTCCAGAGATTGTGTGAGCTGCCACAGAGAAGGTGCAGATCATCCGGGAGTGGATGAGGACTTCCCAGAGATGGAAGAAGTCTTATGATGACAGACGATGGAGACCTCTGGAGTTCGAAAAGGGAGACCACGTCTTTCTTTGGGTCTCACCTTAGTGAGGGTTGCAGAGATTTGGCCGAGGTGGAAAGCTATCTCTGAGGTTCATCTGACCATTCCAGATTCTGTGCAGAGTTGGCAAGGTGGAGTACCGCCTAGCTCTAATGCCACAGTGACATCATGTACATGATGTATTCCACGTGTCGCAGCTGAGGAGGTACGTGCATGACCCATCGCACGTCATGACAGTGGCGAGCTGGACATTGTGGATGGAGGGTCCTTTGCTGAGTAACCAGTGGAGATCGAGGATCGGCATGAAATGATCCTTCGTAGTCGATTGATTCCCTTGGTGCGCATCCAGTGGCAGCACGAGAATCTTCTGGAGCGCACGTGGGAGCGGGAGGCCCAGATCTGTGCCCAGTACCCTCATCTCTTTTATTAGCCTTTGTTTTACATTTTCAGGGACGTAAAGCCTCATTGTAGGGAGAATTTAATTTCTAAGATTTTTCATTTATTATTTTTATATATTATTTGGAATTATTTCATGCCCGGGCATGAAGAAAACACATCGTTCCGAGGTCCAATGAGCCCGAAATGGTGGTTTGAACTTTTTTTAAGTAATGTAAGTCACCACTTGTGTGTGGTTGTGGAGGTTTACAAATGGATGCCCAGATTAAAAATATGAGCACACCGTTGCATTCGGGACAACGACTTTACCAAAGATTGAATCTAACCTCAACCGGAGCTGGTCGAGGGAATAAGATAAATTTTGGATGTTTTAATAAAAAAATAAAATAAATTTAAAATATAAATGGTTATTATATTTTATGGAAACAAGATACAGCGCGGAAAAAAGAAAGCTATTTCCTTAATTAAATTTTGTGGCATGATGACAAATAAATGGAATGTTGGACTTTCTAATACGTAGGGATGGTACCTCTGTTTCCTTAACTAATGGCGCATCATAATGACCCAAAATAGGTATGTATTAGTCATTAATATCACAGCATAATTACGTGGTGACCATGTTTCCATTTTTAAAGGGTTGAACAATTTTTAATCTTTGGCGGCGTTTGAGAGGTACCTCTTCCAAATCTGCGGTGCATTGGAGAAAACTCTCGGCGATGAACGACGACGGATCGAAGTGGAGAATCACTACACCAACAATGTTGAAGGATATCGTCGACAATGGTGGCACGACGCCTTCATCAATGATCGATCCTTTCGAAAGGTATGGGTTGTTATTTCAATTTATTTTCCCCGTATTTGATATTAAACGATGAACACGGATCAACCACGAACAAGTCGATCCGTGGATTCGTATGTTCATGTGGGAGTGAATTTTTATGGGAATATTATGGGGAATTTAATTATGATTTATATTGTTTTTGATTGTTTCTCTGATTAAGCCTATTAATGGGATCAGATCAACACTGTGATGAAATAAAGAGGAGGTTCATTCCTCAATTTTTTTATTTGAATTTATTCCCCCTTTTTTCCTCACTCGTTCTTCACGTTCTTCGTGGGGCGAAGAACAACGGATCGTTACGCATCTTTTCTACAATGCAACGATCCCAAATAGAAGGTTCGATACCGCAATGACTTTGTGGAGATGCGGTAATGATGGTGGACGACAGATCAGAACAGATCAGAAAGAGCGTTCTTCGTGTGGGAAGATCAGAACACATTTTCAGAGCTGTTCAGATGTCCGAAAACACAAGAAGAGTCTACGTGGTGATCGGGAGAACAAAACCTGGGAGTTTTGCAGCGATCAGATGGTCGGATTGTTGTTCAGGAACCACGGGAGGCGCGACAGTAGAGGTCTGCATTTCTGGAAATTTCCAGAATACATGGCGTGTACATCCGAAGAACACGTCGTGTAGTACTAGAGGTGGAGGCTAGGGTTTCAGGGTCAGAAAAGAATCACACGGCATGTGACCCAGGTCACACGTAGTGTTGGACCTTCCCTGAAGCTCGGAGTGTACTTTTGGGTAGTACATGGACACAGGATGATCTACACAACTTCAGGCGACACGACATGTACCACTTGGCGTAAGCGGCTATGAAGGACTTGGCGTGTATCCTGGGGGTACACGGACACGGGATGGAGTACACGACCGTGACCTCCATCACAAGGCCAGGTGAGGCCAGCAGTGTGGGTCACCTCGTGTGTGGATTACATAGGTCGTAGTACACGGGTTGTTGACCGTGTATGAGATATGGCCAGAGTTCACGGAGCCAACCCCAGTTACCCAGACACGGCATGTACACCATACTAAATGTCGTGCACTTAATTTTTACTACAAGACCAGCCTCATGACACGGTCCGTTGTTCACGGGCAGTACCCGGGGTCAGACAACATGGCGTGTATCATTTCTACACACCGTGTACTTTTTTGGAAAAAATTCTTGGTCCATTTGTTCATCATTCCTTGGATATCCTTCATTTGGGTTAGTTCCCCTTCTTCTTGTTCCCATGAAGGTAATACATCATTCCCTGATGCAGGATTGTGATCCCTTCAGCCGGATTTTCTATGATAGAGTCTAGCATCCATCCGAGAGGCCTGGATCGATATCCTCTATCCATTATTGACCCAAGGTAGAGTCAATAATTGACGTGACCAACCTTTCTAGGGGTTGATCCTCTACTTATTAGGTGTATCACCTCACTGGTGAATCCTGATGAGTCTTGGTATCCACCATGGCCCTGGCAGTGATCCTCATCTGTGTATCGTGATCTTTCCACTCAAGAGTGTGTCTCCCGTAATGTGTGTTTCTATCTAACGTATTCTTTCCACTCAAGAGTGTGTCACCCATAATGAGTGTAGATACATCTTGTGACAGTTCCAAATGAACAAAACTTCTCAGATAGACGTCATCAGAGCTATAAGACTCGTGGGGTGTGTTCTCCCTCAACGAGTGCATCACAGAATCTTCAAACAGAATCCCTAACGGGGGTATGTGGTTGTGTGACTTGTATCTAAACCACATGTCTCTTTTTTGAGTATATATGGTTTGTTCTATATGTTATGTAGACATATAATGTGCATATCTAACTGTTCCTTTACTTTGTGTACTTCTTTGTGGTTTTCGGGGTCCTCTATTGAGTATTGTTATACTCACCCTTGCAAGGGCTTTGCCTGCACGTATGGTGTCTTATACACACGAGCAGCCTTTCAACAGAGTCCAGGGTGGACCAGGATAGGACCGATCTTTCTGAATTCCCTACATTCTGGGGTGTTCCTACGGCTACGAGCGGCAGTCCCAGTACCCTTTTGTGCATATTGGTTGGACTTTGTTGTTTTCAGACTCTTGTTTTTGGTGGGCTAGTATTCTAGCCCAGTTTACTTTTATAGTACTCTACCTTTCGTCGTACTCGGTTGGTTGGGTTTAGTTGTATGCATGATTTTTTTTCCATAGTGGTTTTTACATTTCATAATTTTTGTGGTATTAGAGATGTGTGCATGTGTAGAGGTACATAGGCAATGCCTCCCATGTTAGTTATGCCAACATGGTGCTAGTCACCAGCCCCTGGCCTATTAAAGGCAGGCTTGGGGAGTCACAGTGCGGGCCCCACTAGAAGGGTTGTGACAACACTTTTTAATATTTACATCTTACTTGATAATTATTCATAGATATAATGGGTTTTATCACATATGCATTGTAATGGTGGGTATTTTGACATTTTCATT
The DNA here is from genome assembly GCA_963277665.1 of Viscum album. NCBI lineage: Eukaryota > Viridiplantae > Streptophyta > Magnoliopsida > Santalales > Viscaceae > Viscum > Viscum album. The sequence goes on along the minus strand of OY728119.1, from coordinate 1,000,784,664 downwards.
CATGAAAGTAATTTGTTTTGTCATATTGGTCTGTTAATATTGGGTTTTCCCACAATAGCAATATGTGCCTTATGGTTGCTCCACATTTCCATGTTTTTTTATCATTTTATGCCAAATTGTCACGATGATTTTTCCACAAAATTCATTACTTTTTATATTACTCCTTATTTTTAATGTATTCTACACTTCTATTTCAAACATACATGTTTTATGATTATTGAGATGAATTTTGACCTGGTTCATATATTTTATTCTTCTTTAACAATAATAATATGATTATATATCACTATAAAATGAATAATTATCATAATATAAGGTCTTCTAATCTTTTATTTTTATATTTATGTCTTCATCATGTTATCCATCATCTTATAATATGTCTTCCCCTTACTAGGTATTTAGGATCAAAACATTCATAGGTTTTAATTCCCAATTTTGAAAATATTATTATATCATTTGAGATATCATGGAATGGTTCTTGGGGATAATTATTATATAAAAATGTTTCCAAGTGTTGTAAAAATGTTATTTATGTAGAAAATCTCCAATATAGTAAACCTTTTGGATACTGGGTTCTATAACTATTTGTGAGATTTATTATTTAAATCATGGGATTAATTTGTTATTTATGATATGTCTATATAGGGTCCCCATAATTTATATATCTGTAGGGTTATGTTATTTTGGGATATTATTTTAGTTATATTTTTTATTTGGGTCAAAGAACTGTAGTGTTAACCAAAGGGATTAGTCCATGTATAATGGAACATCCTTGTACTTGTAAAAGTATCTATTGTAAGTTTATCCTATAAATTGAATCCATTTTTTGATACAATAAGTGTAAAATGAATCTTAAATAATTTTATCTAAGGGTAATAACTATGAAAATGGTGTGCATGTTATTAACTAAGTTGAGACCTTATTCATGGCCAAGAATCCTTACATCACACCCCATTTGAAACTTATATGGGATATTCTTGGTTTGATGTCATGCTCATTACAAAACACTATGAGTAATGGATTTTTTAGTCACCTTGTGGGATTATGTTATGGATTGTACATTTACCAAACATAAATTCAAATAGTTCAACTATTAATGATATATTTTAAACTAAAATAATTATAGTCTAATTTGATAATGTAAATGAACAATAAGATTAAAGGTTGAAATATTTTTATGATTATTATTATTCACTAATATAGTTGTTATTTCATCACTCATGGAATGCATTTTGGTTTTTATATGGTTTGTAACTAGAAGGAACCATATTTATGGAGAATAATACATATATTACCACAATAAAAAACCCATTACAATGGGACATGTAGTGTAGTTACTCTTGATTAATCAAAACCATATACAATAGATTATAATAAACAATGTGAGCATAGTCAAATTCTCAAAGAAACCAAATAAGAGAAAGAATGAGTCTCATTAAAGATAATGTGATGAATATGATGAAGTGATGAATGTTTAATTTACTATATATAAAAAATTGGGAAAAAAATCAAAGGGAGATTCCTTAACAGTTCTAGAAGATTACTTACTTTTAGAAGAGGGGTTAATAACACATCAAAACAGCATATGAAAACGAAGATTCTAGTTAGAATGAAGGGAGTTGAAACTACATATCCAAAATCACCACTAACTGTACGACTCATTGTGTTTGGAAAACATATAAATTATTTATTTCAGTTTCATAATCCCAAGATTGATAATGATGATAAGCATGAATGACCACCATAACCAATAAAATAAGGTGGATTCTATTTGATGGAAAATGATAACATTGTTTTTGATAACTAATTCACTTCATTAGAATAGTGAATATAGTCTATTATTCTATCGACACTATTGTTCTAATATCATTTTCTATCTGTAACTCCCTGATATTTTATTTATGAAATATAATATCTATTTTTATTATGATTACATTTTGAAATATAAATAAATGAGAAAATAAATCTTAATATGGGTATTTTAAGATGATTAAATGTAATTTCTATAACTTATTAATTATTATAATATATACTCCATATTCCATGATCGTGGTTAGTTAATCAATAATATCCACACTATTGGAAAAATCAATTAGGATTGATATAAATATTATATAAATCAATAAATAGAAACTAAAATAATTGGAGTAACATATGATAGATTTGATTTCTCTTCATCTTCATCCATCAATGTACCACTGCCATGTGTATTCAATGATGTTTATTAAAAATTATAAAAAATCATGCCAATGTTGGATAAAGAATATATACTCCAACAGATGCTACTAGTGAAATAAAGAATGGTGGTTAAGAGAGAATGTAGGGTTCTTTCATGTGATCATAGAAATGGTAGTAGTTATAGAATATAGTTTGATTCCCATGATCATTTGAGACCATAATGTTACTATAGGAAACAATTTTGGTCTTAGAGGGACCGTTTTGGGCATATTAGGATCCACCTAGACCGAACATGGAGGGATTTTGATAAACTATGAACCTTAAGAAGACATAGTCTCATTGAGTGTAAATCAAAGGACTAGTTGAACAAGAGGGTGATGATATGGGCCGTTATATGCTAAAACTAGTGACATATGCGATGGATAATAGGGAATGGGTGTAGGCCCATATGGTGAAGGAGACTAATATAGAAAGGGTATGGGGGCCAAATTTTTATCTTATTGATCCTTTGGAGGCTGAAGGGGGTTATTCATTGACTTCATTATTAGAACTCAACATTACAAGGACACCTTCATATTGATGAATCATGTGAGAAGAGATATATGTGTCTTTATAGTGTTGATTTTACAAAAACTGGAAATTTCAATTTATAACGTTAACTAATTTTTGATAAACTATCTCTCTAGTTATGAACATGGTGAATGTTGAAAAATTAAATATATCTTAAAACAAAACCATGATAGATATTTGACACTAATAGTTAGGAAAAAAATAAATATTTGTTCTATGATTCTTATAAGTGAATGTAAGTGATCAGTAATTAAATAAAAAATTATGTATATAGAAATTTTATATATAACCACAGTTAACATCATTAGTAAGTAAAAATTTAAAATTTTCAGGATGAAATTTATTTATTGGGGAAGAATTTAATGACCCAATATTTAACTGTATATTTCTTTTAAAAATAATAAATTAAATTTTAATATTTAAATAGTGTACCAAATTAATGAAAACAACCCATGATATAATTTAAATATTAAATATGAAATTTAAATATTATTCGTTAAATTAGATTGTATAAATTGAAGTAACAACATAAAAAATCAATAAATCAACTGGGAATCAATAGAATCTAGATGTATAAGGCTTCTATATAAAGCCTATGTGTGTGATCTTGAAAAGGAGGCATCTTTTATAGTATTTTCCATTGACCATTCAAAATTTAAACTCTATCAATTATAACATTAGTGATATAATTTTATGGAAAATATTATTCTTGTAGTACTCACTTTGAAATACTTTCTAGCTAAATTACCACCTATGACTACAAATACCAATGAGATTACCCATATATATTTTATGTAGTTTGTATGGATTTTTATTTGTAGAAGTTAGTATGATTTCATCATGTAATTATTATCAATGGTATCAAATAGGTATATCAGTATATAATCAATTTCAAGCCTAACAACATCATTTTGTCAGGTTATTAATTATTATCTTTAATTGAATTTATATCTTTTTTAGTTTTGAATGTGCATAAAAATAATTTTCATTCATCAAATATATATTCCTTCATATTAAATACGAATACAATAACATCATATATAGAAATATAATTTTATAAAGAATTTCCATTTCCCACCCTATGAATTTATATTGGAATAAAATTATAAATATTTTATAATTTTATAATAATAAAATAAATTACATTTTTATATTTTGAAAATTAAAATTTATTAATTATGGTTTTTTTATTTTTTTCCAATTTTTTTGTGGAGAAATAATATTTTTAGAAAAATGATTATTTTAATGCTTTAATCATTATTTAAGAATATCATAGATGTTTCGAACAAAATTATTTAATAAAATAAGTATTTAAGGAATAGAACAATTTGTTCTAATGTATTCATTCAATATATAAATTCTATGTCCAATGTTTTTAACTAAATTAAAATGATAGTTAAAAAAATTAGTCTTCTCTTTGAATGAAGTATTTTTAATTTATGATTGGGTTTAGTATTTAATTATAATTATAATACCTTTAATTATATTTATAATAAATTAATTTATATTATTAAAATTATTAACAATGATAATTTCATCTTATATTTAAATTTAATGTTGAACAATATAAATTTTCAAAAATCTATTTTTAAGTGACTAAGTGTGTTTTTTTAAATTAAAAAATCAATCATTTTGAAATTTTATATGAAAGTTTTTTTTAAAAATTTTAAATCATAAGATTTATATTAGTTAATATGGACTATTTTAATATTGGTCCTTAAAATTAATTCTTATGGTCAAAAAATAGTTACCCTGATAAAAAATAAAAATGATCCAATGTATTTTACTAAGGGGAAACATTAAAAAAAATGTCAAAAACTTTTTTCCAAAGGATATATGGATGTTTTTTTCTACCCAGATTCATTTTCATCAATATTGTTTCAATATCTGTCCATTCACTCTTGAATAGAATCAATACATTTTTGATAATGTAAGTGTTACTTCCAAAACAATCATTCCTTCCACATTTAAAAGGGTGACACTTACACCACTTCAACACTAAAATTAACATAGATATTCTCCTAAAAAATTTTGTAAAATTTATACTCATAGAATCATATATTATTTGTAAAAACATCTATTCACTATTAAAAATTGTAAGGGAGCCATTTAAATGGTTAATTCAATGAATTTTTTAAATCTCTAACGTGGGTATCCACTTATTCATAGTCTTTCCTTATTTGTTTTTACAATCCTATACTTATATAATTTTACTTATATAATTAAACTATTATATTTAGCATAAAAAAAATTCATTATATTATTTAAAAAAATAATTTTTAATCACTTTCATCCACTATGAAAACTGGATAACATAGATCATGAGTATGTGCGGATTACAACATCCATGAAACAATGATTTTCATGTTTTGTGAGAACCTCTCATGTATGGTATAATGGATATATTTTATGAATACATATTCTTTATATGTCGAAAATAACAATTTTAAAGGATCATTTTTATCATACCACCATTCCATCCATTCAAAGAGAAATTAAATTGCTCACCGTGCATATATCAGACTACCACTTCCATGAAAATTTAATTTAAATTTTTATCACTACCTACCATGGATTTTTCTAAGGATGAATTTATTAATGATATATGGTAATAATTAATTTTTTTTGTTTTTTAATATTTTAGATTATAATTATCTAAACACATTACCTTACTCATAGAAATTATAATATGTTAACAATTTGGAGGATTTTATGAGCTTTGTAAACAATTTTATAACAAATATGTCATAAAGGACTATGGGATGCAATATAATTTTAATATAATGTAAAAAATGATATATTGTTTAGTTTTTTATTATTTTTTAATGGTCTTGTTAGCATTTAAATTATAAATTAATATATGACCTTTAGATCATTAAATATGTCAAATACTATTTATAATGATTTCTATTTTCACAATCCATGTTCATGACTTTCACATAATGGAAATTTCAGGTGAGAAATAATTGAAGTAAAATTATTATTATATATTAACATATATAATAATGTTGAACATGAAACAAATTTGTGATAATAGATCCCATCACTGTGATGTTTTTATGAAATAAGTAACTGAAATTTATAACATTAGATAATAGAAATAAACTATAATAAGTTAATATATTTTTTATATATGGTTATAAAATTATAATAAAAATGGAAGTGTTTAAAAATTAGGGTTTTGGGATAATTTATGAAAAACTTTATTTTCATTATAAAAGATTTTATATAATGTATATTCAAATATATTTTAATGGTAATGGTATTATAAAATTGTTATTTGAGTTATATAATATCTCCTTGATTTTTCGTCCCTATGTGTACTACATTTTCAATTTTAAATTTTTATCACTTTTTTTGGGAGAAAATATTTTTTGGCCAAAATAAAATTCCACTAATGGTTTTATGTTCACTATTTTGAAAATAAAGAAATACTTTTTCTTAAAGAGACTCAAGACTATGACTTTTAGAATAATGAATATAAAATATTTACAAACAAGTCTTTTAGTTATTTTGTTTTCATTATTTTCAAATTATATACCTTAAAAAGGATTCCCTTTCAATTTTCACCATATATTTAATTTAGTTATGTTATTATTTTGGGTGATAAATTTTTTTTGTATCAAATTATTTAAATTGTAGTGTTATTTTATATCAGTTGAATGATTTTAAAAACCCATTTCTCCAACTGATTCTTTACAAAAACATAATGATATCCATTTAGATGTTCAAGAAATCAAATAGTTTTCCACGCTTTATTTAGATATGACGATTAATTGATTTTAATTGGAACACATGAGTAAGGAATATGAATTGTGGTGTCCAATATATCCCACAATTGTATTTTTTTAAATATCTATTTCCTGAGATAGTTAGGCTTGGTCATACTAAATTTGTTCACATGAGCATGGGAATGATGGTTTTTATCACATATTTAGGAGTAGACATTATGAGTTTACTCACATAAGTGTGATCATAATGGGTTTTACAAAAAAGGGATTTATATACTAATGGATGTTCCATATATCTATGTTTTTTATCATCTTTTGAAAAATTATAAATACAAAATTCATTTCCACAAAATTCCATGGTTTCATGAATACACTTTATTTTTAATGTAATCCTCACTTTTATGTCATGATCACATGTTTTATCATTGTGGAGTTATGCATTTTTCTAGCTGAAATCATTTACGATTCCATAATGCTTTTTTCAGGATCATAGGTTACTATTACATATTTCTTAATTATAATCTAAGGTATTTTGATTTTGATTATTATAATTATGTTTTACTCCTATTTTAATTTAGGTAATGATATGTTTTTTCCATACTGAGATTCCGATATCAACCATTTATTGTGTTCCCACTCCGATGATTACGAACATGATTATATTTTCTGAGATTTATTAAAAAGGATCAAGGGTAAAATAATTATGAAGAAAAATATTTGTGTGTTATAATAAATTTATTTATGTACTTATTATCCAAGACAAAAAACCATTAGGTCCTGGGATTGTTCTAATAATTTTTATATGTATTATATAAATCATGATATTATGTTATTATTTAATATATGTTCAGCCTGGGACTCTTAAACATTACCTAACTTATTTCACACCACATTCATTTTTTTACTGATTATTATTATTCTTGCACACAAATGATCTAATTACTAATGAAAATATCTCCCATCAATCAAGAATTTTATATACGTAGTTTTTCTCAGTGTTTTAATACATTTATTGAATAATTGGATTTATATTCTAAATACTTCTCTATATCAGGATTTAAATGACACAAATCTTCAAGAAATATAAAAGGTAATATAGGGGCTAAGAAAAGGATGGTGATTAAAATGTATAATTATAGAATGATTATGTTAAACACAGAATTGTTTTTTATGTACTAAATAGTTTTCAAGTATATGTGATTATAAAATTTAACAAAATTTAATTTGTCAATAATAGAACCAATAATGTTAAAATATCCATTGAAATTCATTAGAACAACAAAACATATGGGACGATATGTAATTTAGACATGATATTTGAGGTATGTTAAAGAATCAAAAGGTAAATTTTATAGTTTATCATTTTTATGGGGAATCTTATTAGTTGTGTTCAATAATTAATAACCCAAAAAATAAGAATGAAATTTATTATAATGAATTAATTTTAATTAAATATCTTTTTTAAAGTCATTATTTTAATTGAATTCAAATTATAATTTATTTACTATAGTTAACAACAATAGAATATGAACAAATTTCTAATTATGAATTAATGTTTACAATATTGGAAAGACAAGTTAAATTTTTTTCTCAATCATTAATGTCATATTTATATATATGAAACATGTTTTAAACTTTATATATGAATTTAATTGGTCACTCCTAAATTTTTTTTTCTGTTTTGATTATTGGGTGTGTATATAAGGAAATAATGGAGCTCTATGATTTCTATAAAACATTAATTTAAGATAAGTTGTTATGGGAAAATATAGAAGATCGTGGTAAGAAAAAACCAAATAGGAAAGGAATGAAAATTTCCTTATACCATAAACATGGTAAAACAATTATAGATAGTTTAATATGGGATCAGGTAAGTCTTATTACTGTGTTATGTTTTGACATATGACATTATATTGAAAATAAAAACCTATTTATAAAGGCTATAATGAACCAAATTGTGAACCAAACCCTTCTCACAGTGTTCATTTCGTAATAGAGAGTTTTAATTACAATTAAATGGTGAATTATGCTAGTTAATGTCCTATGGTATTTTTTTAACAAGGCGATCAAAAATTTTATGAGAAAAAATACTTTAAAAAATATTTTCTTTTTACGAATGAAATTTTCATAATTCATTAATTACATATGATATGTATGAATTTATTTCGATGATATTCAAACATATATTTTTCAATAAAAAACATGATTGGACTTGAATTTAAAAATCTTAGGGAATAATTGATATATGTGAGTATAGGAAGGAAATGTAACATAATAAGAAAACATGATGGGTTAAGTGTTTTAAAGGGTCTTACATGATAAAAGAATCTATATAAAGGATTATAATAACTATTAATTATATATATTATCTTTGGATTACAAAGGAGTGAAAATTACTACAAAATTCCATTAAGAGAGGTGGAGAAATAAATAACCACTGAATATATTATGTATTCTCTTAATCATAAATTATATACATATTATAAAATTAATTTATATATTTTAGAATCAAACTCAAATATATAAAAAAATAAATATTCATTGTTTTATTACATTATAACAAAATACTAAAAATGAAAAATGAATGCATTATAGAAAATTAATACAAGTACAGTGTGATATTTAATACAAGTGAATAAAAATATAGTATGCTTGAAATATTATTTATCACAACCATCCATTTGAATAATACAATTTATTATAATGGAAAGAAGAAATGAAATCAAATATGAATAGAAGATGATTGTTTATTGAATAAAAGATAGAATTTAAATAATGATTTTATAGAAGTATGTAAGGAAATATAATGAAATAAAAAGAGAAATACAAACATTAAGGGTAGCTGTTATATGATCTTTGGGGGTATCCATTAATTGTAGACATTATATTACTATTGAGGGTATCATTATATGATCATCAAAGTTAAATGTTATACTTAAAATATGTGATAATTTATTCATATTTAGTGTGATAAATTAAACAACATTTTACATTAAATTTATTTGGTTATTTAAAAAAATATGTTTCATTTAATGATTAAATATACTTCATAATGATTATTTCATAATTTATTTCATTTATTTTAAGTACATATTATTTTATTTATTAATATTTATTCTAATTTTATATATTTTTTATTGATATAAAATATTGTAATTATATTAAAATAATTACATTGAGTAATGTAACATGAATATGTTTTCCCTTCAAAAAAGAATATATGTGGCTTCAGAGAAAAATGATATCAAATATAGTATGATTTTTATTTAAAAACTAATACTTTACTAATTAAGGATTCATATCAGAAAGTTGAATTTCCCAAATATAATTATTATAAAAAGATTAAATGAATTTGATTTTTTAAAAATTTATAAAAATAACATTTCAGTTAACAGTAAATATGATGTATAATCACATGATGTATTGAAAAATCATCGAAATTTGTTATAAATGATATTTTTATTTCATTTTATGTTTTTAATGTTTCAAAGAAATTTTTTTAATTAAATATTTCTTTTTTGTTTTCTTATAATTTATATAATACATTTGATTTCAATTTTATATTTAAAAGATTATTTTTTATTTGAAATTAAATTTTATATCCCCTTATTTTATAATTACCTATAATTTCTAGAAAAATTATAAAATATAATGATGGTGTCAAAATATTTAATATGTAATTTTTAAAAAAGAGTTTAAATATAATAATTAATTTTTATTAAAATGGTCAATAATAGTGTACAATTCTATTATATAATAATAATAATAATAATTAGTTTTCATGTACAGTTTCAGATGTTTTCTTCATTAATAAATTATTTTCAAAAAATCTATAGATCACATGAGATGGTTAATAAAAATTTTAGAATACTTAATGTACATAACATCTACATTTTAAAATTTAAAAGGTGAATTGAATTTTTTTCGAGGTAGGCTTAAATTTATTAAATAATTTTTAAAATAATATATTGAGTTTATTTAATAACTAATATTTACCTATAATTGGTAAACACTAATTCCCCAGACATTTTCCAAATCAACATTCTATTATTTTATAATTATAAAAAATTATTGATGATTATATTTAAATTTAAAATATATAAATTTAAAGAATTTAATTACCTAAACATATTATCCTTTTTTGGGTTCATAAAATGTTATTTATCTTTTGGTGTATTTTAAGGATTTTTTTGAAATAGTTTATATTGGGGAGAATAGTGAAAAAGACATTTTTTTGCAAACTCTCATTTCTTTTCATTAAATCAGGTAACTTAAAAGTTTCATTCCTTATTATATTTGGTTTTAAAGTAAAAAAGTTATATTTTTTATTAATTAAAATCAAATTAATTCCCTAGTAAGTAACATTATATTTTATTCTTTATAAGTTCATTTTTATATATTTGAAAAAAAACTTCTAATGTTTTTTGTTGTTTTGACATTCTAACATAATTAAATAAAATATTTTGACACATATATAAATTGATCATTGAAAAATGGATATCATATTTTGAATAATAATTTTCCAATTTATTAATTAATTAAATTTCATTTTTGGTCATTATAAATAGTAACCTTGGTATAAATCAGGTCACCACAGTAAAAGGGTAAGACATGTTAATTATGGTTAGAACGTCGTGATATAGTAAAAAAATATCATATTTACTCAAATTGGATGATTTATTTTTGACCCTTATCACCTTATATTCTAAATTTGATTGTCTTAGTTCCACCTAACTATTTCTATGGCACTAATAATATTTAAAAGTTAAAAATAATTATAATTATGTCATTCCCCACACTTATAAAATAGAACATCATTTAATCATTTCATCACAATAATTCAAAATATTATCTTGACCAAGATATTCAAAATTACTTATCCAACATTACTCCCCATTTACTATAGCATATATAAATATAAAAATACAAACCTAAAATGCTTAATGTTTAATCCATATGAGGTTTCCCAAAGAAGATGTAAAAAACATTACTAAATTATTTCATATTTATTTTCCATTATATAACCTCAAAACCCATCATGACAATGATATTATAGTATAGTCAATGTCTCCAATATAGGAAAATTTTATTATGTTTAAAGTGCTCCTTTTTAAACTATTTTTCATTTAATAGAAAATGAAAGCATTTCCCAAGTGTATGTACGAACTATTATCATCACATAGCAATGCGAGTCATTTTTTATTCACCCATTAAAATTATGGTCATATGGATCCATTGAATGATAAAAATTTTATATTTATATTATAATTATGATTCATTAAAATGAAACCATATTCTAATTTATTTTTTCGTCTATTATGAAAATGTTTACATCACATGTGCGTACGTACGAACCATCGTCTTCATGACATGATGTATTTTATTTTTTATGACTATTTTACCATATGGTTTAAAAAAATAATGAATTAGTAAACATAATAATTATTACATCATGATTATTTTGGAGATTATGACACCATGAACATTGTACGAGAATAGAAAATTTCAAAATGAAACATATATAGAAAACATAATAGTTAATACTCAAATATTGATTTTAACAATGAATTATTAATATATTTTTAAGAATATATTATCAATAATTAGTATCAAGTAAGTTAAATCATAATATAATTACTATATATGTTTATAATAAATATATAATTATCATATGATAGATTAGATCATGTCTGACCAAGCAGTAGTCTAAGTGAATTGTTTATTCAAAAATCTTGTTTTTATTCAGTATTACTTACTTCTAAATTCCCATTGGGAAACACAACTATAAAATTGGCGTATTTCCTTGTTTGCAAACCAAGTTCATAACCTAAAACCAAAGTTTAAACTTTTCTAATAGGTTTCGTAATTGTCCACTATGTTAGTTAAGACATATCCACTCATCAAACTGTGTCCATAGGTGTTAGTTCCATAGTTGAAAAATGTGGCTATAGCTTTGGAAAACTCTGGCTATAGTCTAAAAATAATATGTCACTGGCGAAATTCAATCATTGTAACTAAAATATATAATTAAATATCCTAACCACTATACTATTGTGTTTACCATATATATATGTATAAGTTATATTAAATATATTATTAAAAACCAGGGATGTAGCATAAATCAATGGAAATAGAGCTTTCCCTCTCAATTTTAAGAGGGTAAATTTTCCCCCACGCAATTGTGGGAGACCTATAGCCACAATTTTAGTACTAAAGGGGATATAACACTTATAAAAATTTACTATATCCACTGTTTTGAAAACAATAACAATAGACCATACCTATGGCCACAGTTTTTGTAAAACCATCAATACAACATACCTATAGCCACAATCCCGAAAACCATGGCTTTAAGACTGTGGAAATAGCACAATTTTACAAATGTGAGAGTTATATGTTCTTAAACTTATAAAATACATATTTTTACTAAATCTATAGGTATTTATATGGTTATATGTGTTCTTTATGTTTTTTATATTTTGTTTTCTTAAAACCTTAGATTAGAATATTATAAGAAAAAATGACCTTATTTCTCAATTTTGGTACTAAAGCTCTTCCTTTCATATCCTTGTTCTCCAAAATTATTAAATTATGGTTGTTATAAAAGACTAAATGTTTGATAAAATTATTTTTGGAATATCATAGAATTTTCTAATAATTTTCTTATCGAATCATATTTTTTTTACAAGTAATTTTTGACTTTTAATAATTTTTGGAAAAGAGTTTTTTTATACTTACCTGATAAATTTATTTACCCACAAACAGAACCATTATTATATTTTTTCCTTTAAAATTTTCATGTGTTTTGAAGGAAAATATTATTCCCATTTATTAATTAATTTTTATTTTTGAAATATTTTCAAAATTAAAGGGAGATTCTTTTTATTTTATAATTTACTTTCTTGTATTGTTCAAAATATTTTTTTTTACAAAAAATTCCATTAATGATTTTCATGATTTATTGTGGATATGATCTAAAAATGCATTCCAATTTAGTTTTCTAGACATAGTATCATTATGAAATTGTACATATTAACTTAATAATATATTGATATTTTTTATGATGGTATTGAAATACATATTTTTTTTTGATTATGTATTATATTGATTATTCACTATTTTTATATGATTGATGAATTATATATAGTAAGTGATGAGTGGCGTTTAATATTATATATCTTCTTGATGTATTAGTTGGTATCATGACATAATCTAGCTTGAGTATTTCTAATATTCCTTACCAACTTGTGTATGATATTTTGGAATGTGGCATTGAAATTATGATTATGATGTCCAATATTATAAATTCAATCAATATGATACTAGTTATTTAAATTCCTTGTGATTATTTTTATTTTTATGTCATACATGAAAATATTATCTTTCAAGGATTTTATATATATGGTATATTTGATTATTTTCTATCTCTACCATATTATTCATGTTTTATTTATTGCATACACAATTTATTTGTAGACTTTTCCTAAATGAGAATTTATGCTCACCATTTATTTTGTTTTCATTTATATGGGTACCAATATGTGATCTTTGAATTATTTAAGGGACATAATTGATGAAATATTAATGTTATTACATGAATTTTATGTTTTATTTAATTTTTATTTAATGTAATGTTAGAATCATGTACATATATTGTCTCCCTAGACTAGAAAAATATTTGATATAGTGGGATGTCATCTCTATATATTTTTACCAATCTGGTAAGGTAACCATTTGATTTCGGTTACTGCAATCAGGTTTGATAAATTTTGTATTAAGGAAATCTTAATTGGAGACTTGGGAATTATATCTAGAAGAACATATTCAACATATTGAAACCATTACAAATATCCCTTTAAATATTTGGGAAACTCTTCTGGAATATTATATGTACATGTTTATCACATTTTATGACCCAATATTATTGATGTTATGAGATAATCCAACATATTAAATTATTTATAAATTTCACCTAGCATGTGGAAAAGAAACCATATCTATAACTGCATTCCATCTAGGTATTTCCCTTATGATCTTGTCAATGGAGTCAATGGAGATAGTTATAGAGATGGAAAAATAATAATTATATTTGGTTGTCTATTTTTAATCAGGAATAATAATCTCACTCTTATTGATAAGCCTATTGATCCCCAAAATGGTGAAACAATGTTGTTCCAATTAATGTGGTGGTAAACTATACCTTTTAATGGGAATTCTATTCAACCTGTAGATATCAAATTGATAATGTCTATAGAGAAAATATTTCTCACATTGGGAAGTATAAAATGCGAGGCTGTTATAATGGTATTTTATCATTTAATAGGAGATATTATTCAACAGTGGTAATTGATACATAAAACTAAATAGGTGGGTAATAAAGAGATAATAACATAGAAAATTTTATCTATATATTCTTTCTTAAAAACTTTTATCATGATAAATGAGATGATATATAAAAGAAATTAGCCAATCTAAGTCAAAAGGAAGGGGAAATGTTATTGGATATGAATCTATATTTGTAATCTTGGAATATCTTTATATGAACTATGTATTTAATCCATGATGTATTATTGATATATTATATGAAAAGAAACAATATATCATTTTAAGATCATTATTCTATGAACCATTTTAAACATATGAAGATACAGTATAAATTTTCATCAAGAAAGTGAAATAATTCTCTCGAACTATGTTTTCTAGGGAAATAAATAAAAGGGTATTGTGGATGAACTCTTTATAAAATGATATATGGATAAAGGGAATAATTCTAGATTAAACTTTTCTATGAGTAATAGTTTTATAAATAAATATTTGGGATCATGTTTTAAGGGAATGATAAATTGGTTTAATTTTGGAGATAACCCTATAAATCGTTAATTATAATGTAATGAAAGAAGTTTGTAGTGTCCAATTATTTTACAATATGGAGGATGGGATCGAATTAAATGAATTACCCAATAATTAAGGTAATTTTTCTTAGAAAAGGATAATGTGGCATGGCCACTCTTATGAAATCACTAAAATTGGGTATGAAGATATGAATTATGTAATAAATGGTACTTTTATAATGAACTCAAATTTAGGAAATGAATTGTTTTTATTTTTAATCTATAAATATTTTATATAATTCATGTTTTATGATAATTTTAAACCATCCTCTAATACTATGTTGATTTTTTTTGTTAAACAAGCCTTACAGTGAGAATTTTATTATAACAAGGATATTTTTGTTAGATCATATTTTACCAATTTTTTACCCACTCTTTAATTTATCTCAATCATTGGTAATTTATCAACCTTTTTATTTTATTTAATTTAGAATTATTTTTATTACTGGATCAAATAATTAATCTATTACATGATTCAATTTTATTTAAATTAACAAAAATTCATGAATTGGTTCAATTATCTTTTCTGATTTATTAATTTTCATGAATGATTTGTGATATAAATTGATACTATCATTTTGAAAAAATACATGTTTTTAATCTGGAAATGTTAGTTTTT
The DNA here is from genome assembly GCA_963277665.1 of Viscum album. Lineage (NCBI taxonomy): Eukaryota > Viridiplantae > Streptophyta > Magnoliopsida > Santalales > Viscaceae > Viscum > Viscum album. The sequence goes on along the minus strand of OY728119.1, from coordinate 1,000,768,675 downwards.
ATTAATAAATTTATGTTGTATAAAAACATAGGATTTTAAATGTATAAATAATAGTAATAAGTAATTTTCTTGTGTCTTGATTTTTTTTAAAATCATTTCTGAAATATATTTTATTATTCAGTTATTTTTGCGTGTAACAATATAATATTCTTCTGATATTTTTTCAATATTTACTAATTATTTAGGTGTGAAAATTTCTCAAACCATGTCATAATATCCCTTATTTTTGGTTGAAGTAAAAAAAATTAAAATGTATATAAAAAATTCCCTTTCCTGGAGTGACCATGCATGAATGAAAAAACTAGAAAATTTATCTAGTTATCATGATGACCAATTGAACACATGAAGAATTCATGGTCAAATGTAAAATAAAATGAAAATGGAAAACTATGAAAGATTTTGTAACCACACATTCAAAGGTGTCCACAATAATGGAAATCAACCTACACAAGTAGAAAATTCAAGACAATATATGAAGATCCCAAGTTACCACATGAGTGGAGAAACATCACATGGAAATCCAACAGACCATAAAGAATCATGCTAGCACATAATGTTAATCATGATATCATACAACTACTCTTTGAGATGATGAACCCCTCCAACTCAAGCTACCATAATCCTCCTATCAACTAATCAGTTTCACATACAACTAAACATATAGATCCCATCTCTCCAATGAACACACCACCAACTCTTTAATATAATATATAAACACAAAAAAACATATTTTATCAATGTTTCATTACATTAGAGAGTTTTTATAATTTCTCTAAAAAAATTTAGAGTTTTTGAAAAATGACATTGAATGAGGTATCACTAATCCGCAGCATTTATTAATGTCTCTAATTATCCATTTTGTGACACATCTATAATAATAAGTAAATAAATTTCATTTAGCATCGTTTTTAGAAATATCACTAAATATATTATTAGTGACACACTATTTACCAATTATTTTTAAATATTAGAATAATATTTATTTATTGGACACTATTTTTATAAATATGGCTTTTTTTAGAAATTCATGATATAAAATGATTTAAAAAAATTAAATTTTATTTAACCAATGTCAACTCATGCTCTCTCTACCTAACAGTCTAGCTCTTTTGGAATAATAAATTACCCACCTAACCCAAAGGACATTTCCCTCCCTTTAAAACCCTACATGAATGATGCCTCAATACCTTCATAGTTATTTAAACCTAATGAACACATACCACAATGAGAATTGTAGTCATGGCCAGTCACCAAACAAGTCACAACAGGAAAAAATGAACTATAGAATTTTTTAATTTAAAATAATACTAGCCTATATTTATAAATATATTAATATATTTTTCTCTTTAAAAAATGAATATTACAAATATTTTTCTTTAGCGTATATATTTTATTTCAGTATTATATTATATTTTAGTATTATATTACACACACACACACATATATAAATATATGTATATTATATATTTTTGTTATATAATTATACTATCTAATATCTGTATTATATATATGTATATAAAATTGATTATAATATATAAAATGTTATTATATATATTTTATATTTATTACTAGTACATGGTATTACAAAACTGAAGCACACATTAATACCTTACCCACATTAGATTTTCAAAAAGAGATGGGATACAAGCCATGATTATAAAAAATTGATATGTATATATGCATGTGTGTGTGTGTGTCTGTATTTATGTATATATATTGGTTATATATATATGTGTGTGTGTGTGTGTTTTTGTTAGTATATATATATGTATGTATGTATCGTTGCGTGTGTGTTCACAAGCACGCACTTAGATATAAATATATATAACTATGTATTTATATATGTGTCTATATATATGTGCATGTTTATATATATAATCCTTATATATATATATATTATATTTAAATATATGTTAATGTATTTTTATATCACTATAAATATATACATTAAAATATATAAAATTAAAAATTATAATTTTTTATATATATGTCAATTAATAGAATTATAATTATATAATTATAAATATATATCAATGTTTTAAAACCCGAGAAAAATATCACTAAATTAATCATTTCATCTTTAACATGTTGTTTAATTTAAAATGAATGATTTTTTATATATATAAATATATATTTATATATGTGTTTGTGTGTTTATGTCTATATATATATATATTTCTTAGCTGCACTATGAGTGTAATTTAAATATATATATATATGTTTGTGTTTGTTTATATATATATATTATGCTATTCAAATCTATGTTAATATATTTGTATATTAATATAAATATAAATTTATAGATATATATAAATATAATTTAATATATATATATATATATATATGAAAACATCAATTAATAGAATTATACTTATATATAATTATCCATGTTTTAAAATAGTTGTAAAACATATCAATAGAATAGCATCATTTTTTAAAAAAAATAGCTAAATTAGATGTGTTTAATACTAAATAGGGCTATCCTTAAATTTATAGATGTTTTTAACCATAGATAAATAATGTTTCATTTCTTGAAAATTTCTCTAAATGTAAAATCAGCCACATTTTCTTAAAAGCATCACTAAATTATCCTCATTATCAAAAAAAATGTGAATATATCTAAATTTACTGATGTTTTTAATCATGCCTAAATTAGAGATGTTTTTTTAAACATTCTGGAATTATTTATTTTTTTAAATGTCCCTAAAACGTAAATAAATAAGCCATGTTATTACAAATAATGGATAAAAATGTTTCCAAATTGTAGTTTTATAATGAAATAATTCTTAAGCTATTATGGTCATTCCTTCCAATTGACCACGAGGATATGATGAATACCTACCAAAAGCCTTCAATTAATTCCCAACAGATCAGAAATATTGAATTTATCATATCACATGAACACCCATGGTTAACCATGCATTCCATTTTATTTTACTAACTATTAGATTCAACCCGCTATATGTGTTAAACCCAAGTATCAATCATTATTTGTATGTGCTTCTCCATCCTCTACACTGTAGTAACTCAAAATATCATACATAATCACTAAATGTTTATAGGTAAAAGAGAATATTATTGGAATGAAATCGATGAACCTATAGGGGTGGAATATAAATTCTTGTGAATATTCAATGGAAAATAATATGATCAAGATGGATTTTGAAAATCAACCTAAACCTATTTTTAGGAAGAGAGGATGTAAAAAAACATAATAAACACCTCTTATAAGTGGGGAAACCTGATAATTAAATGAGTTTCATGAATATGATTAAAAAATTTGTCCTTTCCATATCTAGTTCATAGATAAATTTGTTTTGTCCTTATAAATTCTTAATTAACCTTCACCAATGATAAAGAGATGTTAACACATTGTGTCTAATGAAATACAACAGTGAATTAAACTAATCCAAACACATCGATCTATCACCAAATTCATCCATGATTGAAATGTGTAAACCATATTTGAACCCATATTTATAACTACACCACTAAGAACTATACCTTAACATACCATCATTTATCACCCAACCTAAAAAATGTAATGAAATCACACAACTACAAATTGAAACATTCTTCACCATCTACAGTGATTTATTACTGTAGTACCACCCATTGAACTAAATTGGAGTGCAGTCATCGAAAATTAGTAATATATTTGAAATATTTCAAGAGCATCAGATTACCATAACAAAATATCCCTTGATAAATACATTATATCCTTTTAAATCTCATGGTTGTGATCTCACAACACTATTACACCACAATTATTCGAATCCTCCCATCCATGATGTTGAATCCAAAGATGAACACATAAATAGCCATCCCTGATACTCAGGGTTTTTAAAATCAATGATTTCTCTAATATTTTTATTAGGGAAAATAAAGAAAACATATTTCCATCTACTCAATGATTTTGTCAACCCCATGTTAAACACCTTCCCAAGCCTTCCAGTATTGATGTCCAATATACGGTTAAGACCACATGGACGATTTTAAATGCCTCTATCCAATCAAATATTATTGACGATGAAAAAAAGTTTAGTTATTAAATCATTAAATAAAAAATAAATCAATTTTTATGACTGCACTATAAAGGAGTGGATCATACCATCTATAATGTTTATCAGATATAAATGGAGCTTGATTGATGTACAATTTCTAATGAGATGGGAAAATATTATTTCTTACTTTCTTTGATGATTTATACCATCTAGTTTTACACATATATATAATAAAATAAGAGTGGGATTGAAATAGAATAAAAAAAATTATGAATGTTCTGGAACCATGTAAGAATGTATAAATAGTTTATTCTACTCATTTTGAAAATTTTGAACAACCCCAAAAATTTCAAAATATTATTTTATGAATGAAGAACTATTCAATAAATGGAGGGGAAATTTTTTGATTTAATGGTGTTATTAATATTGTTTCATTAATGTTTCCTTCCATGGTTAATTATTTTCATAATCTAGTGATGGAAAATGATGACAATAATGGTTGAGTAGAGGAGACTCCCCTTTCATGTATTGATGAATTCAATTCAAAATTAATAATTCCCCTTCACTATCGCTTTGGAATTATTTAACCTAATTATAGAAATAGAAATTATATTATATATATGAAATTATATTAAATTTTTTCCTATTTTTTTTATTCTCATACCACATGAATCATTTTAGCGGATATGATAATAAGGATTGTGAAGAATAGAGACGGATTGTAATACTCCAATCACTTGACCTGGTGATATTAGTGGGTTTTTGTGATTAATGAATCCTTATAATTATTTTAATATATCTTGGTGTGAGTAGTAATTTGTGGTTTTATTTGATTATATATATGATAGGTGATATAAATGAGATAATGATGAAATGGGTAAGGAGGGGGATATCCAAGGTCCGGACAATACTCATTAAACTGATTCTAAACTAGAATCTATTTCACCCAATAGAATTCCCTCACTATTTTCACATATATAACCCATTAAACAATATATAAATTCACTGAAATACTCCAGTATCCCTATTCAACCCTATTTCACTAAAAACATATAATTTTGGATTAATATTTCATTTATTTGCATCCCTTTCACTGACCATTCATCAGATATGTCAATAATTCCTTATTACGATGTATAGATATAACCAGTATCTAACTTGACTCTAAAACCTGTAATTAGAAATGGTATTATCCTTTGAAATGAAATAATTTTAATATATAATTCAATTATTTAATACTGAAAAAAGGTTATTCTAGTTTATGATGGGATACTAAATCGTTTTTAGGGGAGATACATTGTTATTAAAATCTTTTATGAATACATATCGAGTAGCCCACCATCATGAAATTATGGGAGAAGAGAAAGAGGAATAACTATCTATGGAAGGGGAATACATCCACAGAATAGAGTTTGTTCCTATTTAAAGAGAATATATAGATGTTGTTATAGAATAATTACCAATACATTAATATAATCATGAAGTCCATTTTTCTATTGAACTCTTCACTGATGCAAACCCAATATCCACGATTCAAATGTTAGATGATTTCCCAGATTACTAAAATAATTATATAAGTAATGATATAAAAATTAAACATTAATAATTACATATTTAAATTTGTATATATTGACAGAAATATATATGAATTATAGGAAATGGATCTTTATTTTAGTGAGAGAATAATAAATATTTATTATTTAAATATGACGATTATAATATAGCCATTAAATTGTTTCCTAGGAATATAATTTATGAATTTAAGAAATAGTTATTAAGGTTTTAATCACTATGAATAGATTATTAGTAAATAGTACCTCAATTTTATGTAATGTCATTTTATCCATCCTAAAGACAATTCTTTTTCAAAAATGAATTTTAATTCATTTTCTGATTGAATAATGTTATTATCATTCAGTAACATTAGAAATGATATATTATAAAAATAATATAAATTCTAAAATCATCACATCAAAATTATCAGAGGGTAAATATTTTTTATTTTTATGAAAAGTTTGATTTTCAAGGGAATGTTAAAAAATACCATTTTTTTAAAATATAATTTATTTAGAGTAAATTAAAAAATATAAATGTTATATTATGTTTTTAATTTTATTTTAAAATTACATAATTATTATTTAATTATATATGAAATATTTAATTAAATTTTAAATATATTTATAATGGATTTTGGTTTCAGTTCAATTTTTCACAAAAAAGGCATTTCTCTGAAATCCTGTTTTCATCACATCACACATGTCTAATTTCAATTTAATTTTTGCCACCTATATGAATTTAATAATGGAATGTAAATTCCTTATTTGGAATCAGGATATCCAAATTTGGCAAATAGGACCCTTTAATCATTTTTCATTACAAATAGCAATTATAGTAAATAATTATAATCATATTAAGGGTAAATTAGGTAATTAGGGTTAAAAATGATAAGATCTTATCATTTATGATAAACTTTTCATTTATCCTATTGTTTTAGTATATTTTTACATTCCCATACACATCTCTTATATTTGAACACTTATTTCCCTATTTATTTGATTTTGATAGTATAATTTTTAATTAAAGATATTGAATAAAATGAAACATTCTTGCAATTAATAACTACAGTATTTTTTTTATAGGGTTAAAAATTTGTGTTTGTTTCTATATAGTCATGTTAATGATAAATTTTATTTCAATCATCTCAATTTATTTATTATTTTTGGTGTAAAAATAATTATATTCAATCATTATACAACAAAGACATAGAATTTATTCACTTAATAGAAAAACATATAAAATATTTGAAAAGAATTAAAGGTAATATAAAATGAATGAATTATTGTGCCCCAAAAATTTCATTGATAAATATATAATTTTAGTTTCTTTTGAAATTAGTATATTTGAATTATATTTTATAATGTTTTTTTAATCCAAATTAGTAAAATTGTTCCAGGAAAGAAATTAATGACATTTTATAAAAATAATTTGTTGTTAAACTATTTAACATTTCAAAAAAAATATCTTCAGAAAATTTATTGGGATATTATTGAAAATATAAATCATGGTCATTTTTGACTAATTTTCTTAAAATTAAACAATTATTACCTATTTAGTGTAAAAAATACTATTATCATGGAAATTGTAAAAAATTTCTAACACAGATTAAAACAAATAGATAAGGGTAATTTCCAAATATAAACATCACCAAATTTTTATAAATGATATTATTTTTACCCATTCTCATCATATATTAATATTAAAATATTATGGATCCTTTTTTCAATGAAGATTATTTTATTTTAATTTAATATTTTATGAAATTCCAAACGTACCCCTCTCCACTCTTATAAAAGTGAAATGTCACAAACTAGCTTGGTTGAGCCTTAACAGGTCACCCGAGTAGGTACAAAACAAGTCCCAAGGAGCGTTCCGGACCCCCCTAGATGGAAACTAATGTCGGCCATCAAAACATAAACTTGGGATCAATTTAATCTAAAAAGAAACTAACCAGAACCAAAGTAATGAAAAGAAACCATAAATCCATGAGAACCTACTTAACATAAAGGAATAAAAAGTAGGTCCAAATACATGACAAAAATGAATAATAAGAAACTAATAGGAACAATCAAAAAATGAATTTGTGCTACCAAAATCTTCATTGGACCTCTTGGTAATCCCTATCACTAAACCGAACATGCTCCACAATGAGTTCCTACATGGAAGCCTAAACAAAAGCTATCCCTACAACTAAAAAGTTAGGATAGACATGAGCACTGAGATGCTCAGTAGGGATTCCAAAGATAACTAATGAATCGAAGAGTTTCCATTCCCAGAACAAACCATTAACACAAGTTTGAAACACAAATTAAAAAATTATGGTTTTCATATTTTATATAAAAACATTATTTTCCCATTTCAAAATGGAACACACAATAATGATCATTTCCCAAAATAGATTCCATTTTATAACTAAAACCCAAATCCAAGTGATACTACAAAAAAATTTCAATGGAACAACTTTACATGTAAAATACATTTAAAAAATACCACTTTAATAAAATTACATACATTTAAAATTATCATCCAAACCTATCGTATACCAACGGGATGTGTAATATAGTCATTGAGCACTGGTCATAGGAACACACCTATCCTCTAGCTAGTTGTGGGACCCAAATACCTCGTATCACAGTGAAACATAACCATACAAATATTTTTTATCATGCACAAGCCAATAGTAGGGAACATACCCATAACATAGTGGTCCCCAACATGATCATCATTTTTTAGTTAGTGTTTTCATCGTCAAACATGCTACGTGAAGCTCTGGACAAACTCCACCAGATCACTAGCATACTATTACACATCTTCCCACTAAGATAACAGGGTTTTACTTTTGTTCTCAAAGAAGTTCTGTATCACATGATTCCACCTGCACAATTCATCAACAAAACCAAGAACCACATTTCATAAGCCACCATTTTCACATCAAAAAACCATTCATGAAAACATATGGCCATTTAATCATTTTCAATCAGCTTCTAAAACCATGATGAACACAACTTCCCCGATAATTGCTTTAACAAGAATTTCCACATTTTAGTAAAAACATTCAACTCTAGAAACATGTCAAATGGGACATTATTATTACACACACAAATTCATTTAATAATACTTTTAAATAATCAAAACCCTTTAAATTTTCAACAAAAAAAATATCCTTTTATTAAGAAGTTCCAAATGGGCATTTATATAGACGTAACTGAACACCATTTCCAAAACAACACACCAACACTGCTTCTACATATAAAAATACAAATGTTCCCTTGTGTCCTAAAAACATTTCCCAACTCTTCACAATTGACAAACTAGACTTAACCAATCCAAACTAACAGAAAGCATGTTCTAAGGCCAAACAGACCAAAACCTAAGGAACACTATAACGCCCTGACCCCAATTATAGGAGTCAGTGCATTATTTTAATACATTGGAAGTAATACAAGGAATCAATTCCCAAAAGACTGATCAGTTTAGCAATATCGTAAAATAGATTACATACATGAACATTCCAATACACATTATAAAATAAAACACAACAGAAATGATCCTTCGAGAACGAAATTAAACCCTTAGCTTATCCCTGCTTATCAATCATAAAATAATTTTTCACATCCTGGAAAAAATATAACATAGAAAGGGTTGAGCTCAGATGATCATTAAGGATAACAATAAATCAGAAAATTTTATAAATTTTAATAAACAATTAAGGAAATTTATTATACTAAAACAAAGTCTATTTAAACATATACTTCATCATAATATGAAAAATATAAAATCAAATAATTCCATTTACTTATTCGAATGGATATTCTACTATTCTAATAATAAAATGCAATATCAATAGACCCTTTCATAAGAACAGAATGCATAATGCCAAACTTCAAAACCACATAGTCAAGGACTTATCCTAGGACTAAAAATAAGATTTTGTGAAGGCCTTCTGCAAAGCCACTTGTTTATCTCATCAGACCTACCGATGCATCGAGGAGCTATAGGAAGCTACACCCTTCACTTACTAAGTCCAATGCATTTCCAATATGAAAAGGTTTAAACATAACATAATAATTCGTATTAAAACTGGATTACAAAGTGTCAATACATTATCTATAAACCATGAGTAGTATAAAAACAACACATCCACAGTCAATAATTTCACCAAACCGTCAATACAATAAGGAATATTTGTATCATAATAAATCAACTTAAAAAAAGATTAAAATCCATCAATGGATGTTGGCATAGATAAAAATGATTTGTAAAACACTTTGAGAAAAATATCCCATTTTTAGGAAATCCTTTAAAAGTCAGACAATTTAGAAAGGGAGAAATTTAAAGACATTTTTAAATCAAAGTGTCCCATAAAACATTAAATGTTTTGAAAGGAATTAACATTTTCAAAAACATTCATGTCCATTCAAATAATTCCTTAAAAACCATTTTTGAAAACATGGATATTAATGAGTATCATTTACAAGAATAAATATTTAAAACATTTAAAAATATATTTTAGTAAAAAAGTACATTAAAATATTCTCATTGGAAACAATTTCACAAAACATGGGCTTGGACAACAAATATTTTCCATAAGATACTTACGTAAAAACAACCTCGGATAACAATGAGATTGTGAAATTAACCCTTACATTGCACATTCATTTATTCGATGGTACATTTATCCACCTATAAAAAGACCTTATTATGTTATTAAATTATACCAGAAAAATATTAATATTTATGATATCATAACTGATTAATTTATGACTTTATACTACCATTTAATAATAATTTCGTTTTTAAATTAACATAATGGGTAATAATCGCTTTCTTTATCGTACATGTTTTAACTTTTTACTCTTGATTGTATCACTTAGATCATCATTTAAATACATCCAAAATATAAAACATGATTTATATATAATATATATTTAGAATATAAATATGTATAATAGATGTATATATGATATGGAAAACCCGGTTATGGAGATGGTAGGCCGTACGTATGTAGAAATGATGTTTCTGTTATCATATTGTATTGAACGCAACTAAGCGAATAAGATATATGTAAGTGTATATATATATATATCTCAATTAGAATTATTATTTTATATATTACATACTTATTAATGATATATATATATATATATATATATTATCATCGTTGAATGGTGAACGCGGAAATGAATCTCATCACGTCATGGAGACAGAAATCCATACGTACGCACGGTCGACAATATCATTATATTGATGGAAAATCCTATGTAAGGGGACATTATATCATATATAAAGAATAATTAACATGTTTTATTTATTATTTACATCAGTTATATGTATTATTATACCCATCCAAAAAATGAAGTGTTTGAATAACAAACTACACCACGACATGGAGATGGTAATCTGTACGTACGCACGTATGGTGACTTTTTCATTAATAAGATGGATGTAATAATTGCTATGGTTTCATAATTTTTATAATAACATCAAAGTATATAGAAAATATCATATTTATTATTTTATAATGGAAACAACAAATAAAGAGGATGTGGAAGAAGAAAATAACTTGATAGAGTTGATGAAATATTTTCCTCTTCTTCAGGTTTTTCCTTTTGATTTGATCAAAAAGGCTCATTAGGTTGGCCTTCTGACCACATTAAGGCCTCCAAGATGAAGGGAGGAAAGTAGGGAGGATATTTGAGTAGGGTTTGGACTAGATAAATGGCTTTGATGGTGTGAATTGAGGTAAGGGGAGGTTCCCTTTTATATGAGATGTGAGGGTCACTTTAGGAAAACCTTGAAATATTATTTTATAATAAAATCATTTTCAGTTTCTTATGGCTCAAAAATGAATTATTTATTAGATCAGGTGGGTATGGGTCGAAAAAACTCTCATACAATAGGTTTTAGCCAGATTTGTGTCTTTATATTAACCTTTTCTTTTATATTTAACTCTTAGTTAAATAGTTTGACATTTACAATTTCTCTTTGTATTTCTATATTATATGGTTAATAATGTAACACCCCAGGCTTCCACGGTACGTTTCCCTTCGAATAATGCAATAGGGTGTGTTGTACGCAACCTCGAGCTCTAACACACACCACAACTAATTAAACTAGCCGTTGTGAATAGTAATACCTAGTTTTTGAAATTTGATAAATTTTATTTATCAAAATGGACTTCATTTTTGGATTCAGAATATCGAAATTAGCCTATGTTGAATTTTTGGTATTTTTCTTAGAACTTCTAATTTTTTATGAATAGTGAAAAATACTTAAAAACAAATTTTTTAATCAAAATAATTTATAGTGATAAATTATACTATTTAGTGGTTTTAAAGTATAATTGGAATATATTTTTACCATTTTATCCAATGGTGGTCATTAGAATTAATTTAACATTGAAATTGGACATAAACAATTGCCAATATTTTGATATAAATTGTTTCTTAAAAACACGCTAGTTGTTGTGACATCGGGAATTAATTATAAAATAAATTAATGCAACATATATTTTTGGAATTTTGTAAAATAGAAATCATTTTTGAAATCGGAATATCAATTACAGCTTAGGGTGAAATTTTGGCATTGTTCTGAAAAAACTTCAATTTTTGATGAATAGTGAAACCACTAAGTGGTAGTTAAATAACTGATTTTTCGTTTAAATGAAATATTACAACCTTTGTGATTTGATTTTTTAAAAAAATCCAACATACATGGTTTTAATTAAGAAGTAAAATGTGGTTCAATGAGATTAAAATAATTTTTGGTGAATAGTAACTTTGAAGTACTTAATCACGATTAGAGGTAATTAGTGTAGTTTAAGGTAAAAATAATGTTTTAATAATATGAGATGAGCATGAAACATGTCCTACCCTCATTGGATTTGTCATGGCCGACCAAGACAATCCATGGGTCAACTTGGGGACCCCATGGAGCCACTTTAGTTGGAAAATGACATAAATACCTTTTATTTAATGTTAAAGTAAAAAAATGACACAAACATGAAATGTTTTACTAAAACAATCTTTACATGGGGTTATACAAGTCATATGTTTGACTATAAATAGTCATTGGAAAGATATAAAGATTTCCTAAATCATGTATTTTTTTTATAATATTTAGACATTAAATAAATTAAATTATTTATGACATCATTATGATGCAGCGATGACCTCATTATTTAACGATTTTAATAAAATAAAAAGATAATGTAGAATCCAAGGCTTACACTTGTCCAAAGACTATTGGATGGGTATATTTCGAACCCTTATCACCATAGCCACGAATTATATAAGTGTGGGACCTTTAGAATCCGAAAAGAATTGTATAATAATGTAACATTTCAATCTTTCCAAAAGAGCCCCTCCTCTCCACTTATAAAAGGCCCCCACCTCTACCACATTATTCACACATTCAAGCAATTTGGTTCGGCCAACCTCTGCCCAAATACTCTCCCAACTTACCTCCCTTTATCATAGAAGCTTTACTTTAGTCAGAAAGCCATCCTAAGGAGTCCATTTGATCAAATCAAAAGGAAGAACCCGAAGAAGAGGTAACGTTTTCATCACCCTCTTTCAAGTTTCTTTATTCTTCCACTCCCTCTTTGTTTATTATTTCAATTATAAAATTATAACTCCAGTATATTCTATATACTATGATGTTATTATAAATATGTAACAACCATATTCAGTATTCTACCCATCATTTGAATGACATGTCGCCATACGTACGTACGTACGGCTTACCGTCTCCACGTCGTTGTGTAATTGTTATTCAATATATTATTATTTAGATGGGTACAATAATTATATGTAATTCATGTAAATAATAAATATAACATGATAATGATTCTTTATATATGATATACTATCCAATTGTATATTATTTTAATATCAAAATTATGATATTGTCGCTCGTGCGTACGTACGGACTACTGTCTCCACGAACACGATGAGATTCGTTCTCCGTCGTATCCATTCAAGTATAATTATCATTTGATGATTTAAAAATAATTTTTAAGGACATGATATCATTATGGATATGAATAAGATACAACCTATCCATGAAAAACACGACTTACGTAACAAAACATATAAAATAAAACGAACACCCGAAACAATGACAAATCTAAGATATTGTTAACAAAGCAATGTTAAAAGATCATATATGATATCATATGAATGTATATGATTCTTTTATAATTTAATAATAATTATTTCACCATTATACAAGAGGTTAACCTACCCCAACCAAGGCAATGTACCAGGTAATGGTTTACTTCACAACCTCTTCATTATCCAAGGTTGTTTATACATAATTATCTACAGGGACCTCGTTATCATCCACATCCATGTTTCTTAAAAATGTCTTTCAAAACATTTTTAATATTAAATGGAAAATGGGTTAAAGTTATTTATACCCTTATACGTTTTTGAAAGGAATCTTACCGCCGTTTTCCAAACAATGTACTTTTTGACCTTTTTGACAAATTTAAGGTAAGAATGTTTTTTTAACTTATACGGCGGGTGCAGCTATTTTCCGCCATTATAACTTCGTCGAATCTTCCCTTACAAGATTACCAGAATATTTTCAAATTAAATGTATTATTTTATAATTATGGGACTTTTAAATTATTTCAAAAAAAGAGAGATATTTCTCTCAAATAGCTTTGATTTCATCCATGTCAACATCCTTTGATGGGTTTTAAGTTTAATTGAAATTGATTTATGATACAAAACTTCCATTGAACATTTTTTTTAAAAAATTTGACTGTGAATGTGTTATTTTTATACCATCCATAGTGTATGGAGAAATTGTTGACATTTCATATGCTAGTTTTAATACGAATATATATGTTATGTTTAAACCTATTCATATGAGGAATGTATTGGACTTAATAAGTGACGGGTGGAGCCTGCTATAGCTCCTCGATGCATCGGTAGGTATCATGAGGAAACTAGACGTGGAATTGGCCGAGGCCCTTTCCCAATTTGATTTATGGTTTTGGCGGAGGCCTTAATCATTTTAGACGTCTTGGCCGAGGCCTTGACAAAATGTTTCAAAATGTCTGGCATTATACATTCCCTCATTATGAAAGTGGTTATTGATATTTCATGTGATTATTCGTCTAGTAGAATATCCATGTGAGTAAGTAATGGCATTATTTTATTTTACTTTTTCCATATTATGTTGAAGTTCAAGTTCAATAAGGTTTTTGTTTTAGTTATACATTGCCTTAAATGCTTATGTTTTCTTATGAATGTTTCCGCTATATTGTTATCCTTACGGTGCATTTGAGCTCTCCCCTTTCAATGTTTTATTTTTCCCAGGATGTGAAGAAGTGTATTATGACTGACTTGTAAGAATAGTCAGTGAGGATATGAGTGTTGACTAGGGAGACCATTTTATTGTAGTTTTCATTTTTATGATGTAATGTAATGTTTACGAATGTATCTAGTGTTTCCAATGCTACTAAACTAATCGGTCTTTCGAGACTTGATCTTTTGTGATCATGACAATGTTATGTAATAATGCACCGACTCTAGGTAACTAGGGTCGGGGCGTTACAGTTGGTATCAGAGGAAGTTTAGTACAAACCATGGAAGCTAGATTTAGACAAACTCTGATTAGAGCACGTAGACCTAAGATGAACTTTGAGGATTAGTATAGAAGAACTTCCTAAAATTTTGGTATTGTAGAGATTTTGGGATTTTTCCGAGTAATACATCCCTGTCTGGATACGAGCAGGTAGAGGCGGCTCTGTCACAGATGTACCAAGGGGTAAAACCCGAAAACACCGCTTTGAACTAGACTCGAACGGGAACTGGTGCACGACAACGGGCCTTGCTACACTCTTGGTTACGACACTCCTGTGGGATATGCTTAGGATAATTCCCATTTTCTTTACAAACCACTATGAAGGGTTACGAGTATATACTTCCTCAAAGAAAACATTTTTATAATTATGGATTATATCCATAATTAGTTCAATTTATGTTAAGTGTTTTACAAGTATGTAATTATGTATTTTGTTTCATAAACTAATCTAGTTTATGACATTATTTAGAAATGGCGCCTAGTGGAAGGAATGGAAACCGTATCAATTTATGCAATCTGTGTAGGTATTTCCATCTTGATCAAGATAATTATGGTGGAGCTAGTGATACAACTGGTCCTGATCAGCTTCTCACCATACTGGGACAACTCACGCAGGTTATGAATAATAACCTTACTCGTATGGAGCACCCTGATCCTCAATGTGGAGGATCAATGCTAGACCGTTTCATGAGGCAACAACCACCAACCTTCAATGGGAGTACAAATCCTATATTAGCTGAGCAATGGATAAATTCCTTATAGAAAATATTCCATGCCTTGGGGAGTAGTGAAAGGGAGAAAGTTTTCATGGCAGTTTACCGCCTCACTGGAGATGCCGATCAATGGTGGTCACTAATTCAAAACAGAAAGGATGATGATTAATTAACAAACATGGAATGGCAGGAGTTCAAAGATCTGTTCTTAGAAAAATATGTTCCCTGAGACCATCGAGCGGATATGGAAAGGCAATTTCTGAGTCTGAGGAAGAAGGAGGATGAGAATGTCGCAATGTATGAGGCTTACTTTACAAGGTTAGCGAGGTATGCTGTAGATTACATATGTAACCCAAGAAGTAAGACTGATCGTTTCTTTGATGGGTTTAAACCATTTCTCCGTCGAGCTTTGGTATCACGAACCTTCTCTTCATACGAAGGTATTGTCTCGTGCACTATCAAGACAGAAAAGGAATTCTCTAAGTCTTATGACTTTAAATCAAAGCAAGATAAGAAGAGATCCGCTGAAAACTCTGGGAAAGGAAATAAAGAAACAGGGAAGAAGGGTAGAAATGAATTTCCACCCTGTGATAATTGTGGTAGGAAGCACCCTGGTGCCTGTCTAAAAGGAAAAGGAGTATGTTACATGTGTGGTGAAAAAGGCCACCAAGATCATGAATGCAAGGGAAATAAAGCGGCTGTCAACGTGGAATGCTATAATTTTAGAGAGAATGGACATTATGCAAATGAATCTCCTAAGCGTCAGGGGAACTTACCTCAGAAGAGGCCAAGGGATCAGGGCCAGGCTTATGCTATCACTACTGCTGAGGTGGAAGCTCCGGAAGACGTGGTGGCGGGTAATTTAATGGTTTCCTCAAGTTTAGAAAATGCATTATTTAATTCTGGATCATCGCATTGTTTTATATCTTCCTAGTTTGCTAAGAAAATTAGATATTTCCAATTTTATTTAACAAGGGAGTTGTCGGTCAAAACCCCTAAGGGAAGTATTGTTGCAACAATGTTTTGTCGATTAGTTCCCATTAGAGCACCTAAATGTTCTTTACCTGCTGATCTCATCGTCATACCCATGATTGAATTTGATATAATCCTCGGTATGGATTGGCTTTCGGACCATGATGAAAAAATTTATTGTAAGAGGAAAGAGGTTACGATTCTTGATAATGATGATAAGGAACACCTTATCTTTAGAGCAGAATCGTCGCCACATAATTCTTATCTAGATCCACCCCCAGTAGCTCAACTAAATTCAATTATTGGGGAGGAAGAGAAGGAAATTACTGAGGGTGAGGAAAGGAATATTCAAATAGGGGATGTACCTATTGTGAGAGAATATGTTGATGTGTTTCCGGAAGATTTACCTGGAAATCCTCCAGAACGAGAAGTTGAGTTTTGCATTGATTTAATTCCTGGATCAAGGCCCATATTGAAGACCCCTTATAGAATGTCCACTGTGGAATTAGTTGAACTAATGAAATAACTAGAGGAATTGAGTAATAAGGGATTTATTCTCCCTAGTGTTTCTCCTTGGGGAGCCCCTGTTCTTTTTGTTAAGAAGAAATATGGATCTATGAGGTTGTGCATCGACTATAGGGAGATCAATGCTATAACAATAAATAACAAGTATCCCCTACCTCGCATTGATGATTTTTTTGACCAACTGCCTGGAGCTCAATACTTTTCAAAGATTGACCTTCGGTCTGGATACCATCAGTTGTGTGTGAAGAAGGAAGACGTTCCAAAGACAACATTTCGAACAAGGTACGGGCATTACGAGTTTACAGTAATTCCTTTTGGATTGACTAATGCACCCACTTTTTTCATGGATCTAATGAATAGAGTTATCAAGGAATATCTTGATGACTTTGTAGTGGTATTTATTGATGATATCTTGGTATACTCCAAAAGCCATGAAGATCATGAAAATCACTTACGCATTATCCTGAAGACTCTTAGAAGACATGAATTATATGGGAAATTTAGCAAATATGAATTCTGGCTTCAGGAGATTTCATTTCTTGGCCATATTTTCTCTAAGGATGGAATTTCCGTTGATCCTTCTAAAACCAAGGCAATCCAAGAATGGCCAGCACCGACAAGTATAACTGAGGTACGCAGTTTTATTGGTTTAGTTGGTTATTATCGACGTTTTGTCCAGAATTTTGCCAGATTGGCTATCCCATTGACAAAGCTCACAAGTAAAGGGATTAAATTAGTCTGGACAAAAGAGTGTGAAGAATGTTTTGAAGAACTGAAGAGAAGATTATTCAATGCCCCTATATTGACTCTACCATCGGGGAATGATGGGTTTGTTATTTATAGTGATGAATCGAAGAAAGGACTTGGTTGTGTCCTTATGCAGAATGATAAGGTTATTGCATATGCATCACGACAGCTAAAAATTCATGAGAAAAACTATCCTACTCGTGATCTTGAGTTAGAAGCTGTGATCTTTGCTTTAATGATATGGAGACATTACCTCTATGGTGAAAAATGTGATATTTAGACTGATCACAAGAGTTTGAAGTATATTTTCTCACAAAAAGAACACAACATGAGGCAAAGGCGATGGCTTGAAGTACTCAAGGATTATGATTGCACGATACATTACCACCCGGGGAAGGCAAACAAGGCGGCAGATGCTTTGAGTAGAAAAGACCATGGAGTTTTGAATGTGATGAAAATTGAAAGGGATCCAATTTTCATGGATCTAGTGAAGATAGACATGGGAATAACTAGGGAAGGTGAAACATCAATGATTTTTCAAATGGTTGCCAAACCATCATTACTAGAAAGGATTAAGAGTTCTCAGACCAATGAGGAAGAATTTAAGAAGAAGATTAAAGATGTGAATGATGGAAGATTGAGGGACTTTGTGTATAAGGATGGAATTTTCAAATTTGGGAAGAGACTTTGTGTTCCTGATATACCTGATCTAAAAAGGGAATTGATGGATGATGCTCATAGTTCCAATTTCTCTATACACCATGGGAGCACCAAAATGTATAGAGATTTGAAGGAACATTTTTCGTGGGACAATATGAAGAGGGAGATTGCTGATTTTGTGTCGAGGTGTATGGTTTTTCAACAAGTGAAAGCTGGAAGGCAACATCCTGGTGGAGTATTGCAACCTCTTCCCATACCTGAGTGGAAATGGGATAATACTACGATGGACTTTGTCATGGGACTACCAAAGAATCCTAAAAGGAATGATGAAATATGGGCCATTATTGATCGTCTTACTAAGTCAGCACATTTTCTGGCTATACAGGAGGATCTACCACTTGAACTTCTAGCAAGACTATATATTAATGAAGTTGTAAGACTTCATGGAGTACCCCTATCGATTGTTTCTGATTGTGATCCACGTTTTACTTCAAGATTTTGGAAAAGTCTTCAAAAGGCCTTGGATAATGAACTTCGTTTGAGTACTGCCTATCACCCTCAAACAGATGGACAATCAGAACGGACTATTCAAACCTTATAAGATATGTTGAGATCATTCTCTCTTGACTTTCATGGTATGTGGGATCAATATTTACCACTGGTAGAATTTTCCTATAACAATAGCTTCCATTCAAGCATTCAGATGGCACCTTATGAAGCGTTATATGGAAAGAGATGACGTACACCATCCTGTTGGGATGACGTTGGTGAAAGAAAGCTTGTGGGACCAGAACTGGTGGAAGAAACAATGGAAAAGGTGAAGGTAATCCAAAACCACATCAAAGCATCTCAAAGTAGGTAGAAGAGCTATGCAGATAACAGAAGAAAGGTTTTGGAATTTTAGGTGGGAGATCATGTTTTCCTAAAGGTATCTCCATGGAAGGGAGTTATACGTTTTGGTAAGAAGGGTAAGTTGAGTCCCAGGTACATTGGACCTTTCAAAATTCTAGATCATATTGGGGATATAGCTTATCGTTTGGCGATGCCGCCAAATCTCTCCAAGGTTCACGATGTTTTCCACATATCGCTATTGAGAAAATACATGCCCAACCCAACACATTTACTTACCTATGAGGAATTAGAACTGGAACCCGATCTATCTTATTGCGAAGATCCCATCAAGAATTCTTGATGTGAGGGAGCAGGTGCTGAGAAACCGGACGACTCGTCTGGTAAAGGTTTTGTGGAGAAATCATAAAATGGAAGAGGCAACGTGGGAACCTGAGGAAATTATGATGAAGAACCACCCGAGTCTTTTTAGGCAGTAATACCCTAGAAATTGCGAGGACGCAATTATTCGAAGGAGGGGAGAATGTAACACCCCAAGATTCCACGGTACGTTTCCCTTCGAATAATGCAATATGGTGTGTTCTACGCAACCTCGAGCTCTAACACACACCACAACTAATTAATCTAACTGTTGCGAATAGTAATAATTACTTTTTGAAATTTGATAAATATTATTTATCAAAATGGACTTCTTTTTTGGATTCGGAATATCGAAATTAGCCTATGTTTAATTTTTGGTATTTTTCTAAGAACTTCTAATTTTTTATGAATAGTGAAAAATACTTAAAAACAACTTTTTTAATCAAAATAATTTATAGTGATAAATTATATTATTTAGTGGTTTTAAAGTATAATTGGAATATATTTTTACCATTTTATCCAATGGTGGTCATTAGAATTAATTTAACATTGAAATTGGACATAAACAATTGCCAATCTTTTGATATAAATTGTTTCTTAAAAACACACTATTTATTGTGACAGCGGGAATTAATTATAAAATAAATTAATGAAACTTATATTTCTGGAATTGTTTAAAATATACATGATTTTTGAAATCATAATATCAATTATAGCTTAGGGTGAAATTTTGGCATTGTTCTGAAAAACTTCAATTTTTGATGAATAGTGAAACCACTAAGTGGTAGTTAAATAACTGATTTTTCGTTTAAATGAAATATTACCACCTCTGTGATTTGATTTTTTAAAAAAATCCAACATACATGGTTGTCATTAAGAAGTAAAATGTGGTTCAATGAGATTAAAATAATTTTTGGTTAATAGTAACTTTAAAGTTCTTAATCACGATTAGAGGTAATTAGTGTAGTTTAAGGTAAAAATAATGTTTTAATAATATGAGATGAGCTTGACACATGTCATACCCTCATTTGATGTGTCATGGACGACCAAGAAAATCCATGGGTCAACTTGGGGACCCCATGGAGACACCTTTGTTGGAAAATGACATAAATACCTTTTATTTAATGTTAAAGTAAAAAAATGACACAAACATGAAATGTTTTACTAAAACAATTTTTATATGGGGTTAAAGAAGTCATATTTTGAACTATAAATAGTCATTGGAAAGATAAAAAGATTTCCTACATCATAGTATTTTTTTAAAATTTTTAGACATTAAATAAAGTAAATTATTTATGACATCATTATGATGCAGCGATGACCTCATTATTTAACGATTTTAATAAAATAAAACGATAATGTAGAATCCAGGGCATACACTTGTCCAAAGACTATTGGATGGGTATATTTCGAACCCTTATCACCTTATCCACGAATTATATAAGTGTGGGACCTTTAGAATCCGAAAATCATTGTACAATAATGTAACATTTCAATCTTTCCAAAAGAGCCCCTCCTCTCCTCTTATAAAAGGCCCCCACCTATACAACATTATTCACACTTTCAAGCCTTTTGGTTCGGACAAAATCTTCCCAAATACTCTCCCAAATTCTCTCCCTTCATCATTGAAGCTTTACATTAGTCAGAAATCCATCCTAAGGAGTCCTTTTGATCAAATCAAAAGAAAGAACCCGAAGAAGAGGTAACGTTTTCATCACCCTCTTTCAAGTTTCTTTCTTCTTCCATTCCCTCATTGTTTATTATTTCAATTCTAAAATTATAACTCCAATATCTTCTATATACTGTGATGTTATTATAAATATGGAACAACCATATTAAGTATTCTACCCATCATTTGAATGACATGTCACCATACGTGCGTACGTACGGCTTACCGTCTCCACGTCGTGGTGTAATTGTTATTCAATATATTATTATTTAGATGGCTACAATAATGATATGTAATTCATGTAAATAATAAATATAACATGATAATGATTCTGTATATATGATATAATATCCAATTATATATTATTTTAATATCAAAATAATGATATTGTCGCTCGTGCATACGTACGGACTACCGTCTCCACGAACGTGATGAGATTCATTCTCCATCGTATCCATTCAAGTATAATTATCATTTTATGATTTAAAAATAATGTTTAAGGACATTATATAATTCTGGATATGAATAAGATACAACCTATCCATGAAAAACACGACTTACTTAACAAAACTTATAAAAGAAAATGAACACCTGAAACAACGATAAATCTAAGATATTGTTAACAAAGCAATGTTAAAAGATCGTATATGATATCATATGAATGTATATGATTAATTTATAATTTAATAAGAATTATTTCACCATTATATAGGAGGTTAACCTACCCCAACCAAGTAAAAGTACAAGGTAAGGGTTTACTTCACAACCTCTTCATTATCCAAGGTTGTTTATACATAATTATCTACTGGGACCTCGTTATCATCCACATCCATGTTTCTTAAAAATGTCTTTCAAAACATTTTTACTATTAAATGTAAAATTAGTTAAAGTCATTTATACCCTTATACTTTTTTGAAAGGAATCTTACCGTTATTTTCCAAACAATGTACTTTTTGACCTTTTTGACAAATTTAAGGTAAGAATGTTTTTTTAACTTATACGGCGGGTTTGGCTATTTTCCGCCATTATAACTTCGTCGAAGCTTCCCTTACAGGATTATAAGAATATTTTCAAAGTAAATTTATTTTTTTATAATTATGGGACTTTTAAATGATTTCAAAAAATAGAGAGATATTTCTCTCAAATAGCTTTGATTTCGTCCATGTCAACATCCTTTGATGGGTATTAAGTTTAATTGAAATTGATTTATGATACAAAACTTTCGTTGAACATTTTGTGAAATATTTGACTGTGGATGTGTTATTTTTATACCATCCATAGTGTATGGAGAAATTGTTGACATTTCGTATGCTAGTTTTAATACGAATATATATGATATGTTTAAACCTATTCATATGAGGAATTTATTGGACTTAATAAGTGACGGGTGGTGCCCGCTATAGCTCCTCGATGCATCGGTAGGTCTCCTGAGACAACTAGACGTGGAATTTGCCGAGGCCCTTTCCCAATTTGATTAATGGTTTTGGCCGAGGACTTAATCATTTTAGACGTCTTGGCCGAGGCCTTGACAAAATGTTTCAGAATGTCTGGCATTATACATTCCCTCATTATGAAATTGGTTATTGATATTTCATGTGATTATTCGTCTAGTAGAATATCCATGTGAGTAAGTAATGGCATTATTTTATTTTACTTTTTCCATATTATGTTGAAGTTCACGTTCAATAAGGCTTTTGTTTTAGTTATACATTTCCTTAAATTCTTATGTTTTCTTATGATAGTTTCCGCTATATTGTCATCCTTACGGAGCATTTGAGCTCACCCCTTTCAATGTTTTATTTTTTCCCGGATGTGAAGAAGTGTATTATGACTGACTTGCAAGAATAGTCAGTGAGGATATGAGTGTGGACTAGGGAGACAATGTTATTTTAGTTTTCTTTTTTATGATGTAATGTAATTTTTACGAATGTATCTAGTGTTTCCAAGGATACTAAACTAATCGGTCTTTCGAGACTTGATCTTTTGTGATCATGACAATGTTATGTAATAATGCACCGACTCTAGGTAACTGGGGTCGGGGCGTTACAAATAAACTAACTATAAACTTCCAAGAGTACCCCAATAGGTTCATTAATTAACTATATGACATTATTAAGGCCATTTTTCTAAACCTTATATTTTTAGTAATATTATATCAACCAATAATAGAGTATTTGTTTTAAAAACTCAATTATGTCCATTTAGAAATTATTTAATAAATGATTTTTGTTAAACTGCTAAAAAAATTATTACATAGAACATAATTAATATGTTCAATCATAAAATGTCATATGAACCTATAAAATGTGTTTAATTCATCAAAAGTCTCAACTTACATTTATTTTGATATTTATAATATCAATTATTTTAATATTTTATTATAATTATTGCGTTATCATTGTGTCATAAATAAATTAAATTATATAATGTATACAAATTATAAATAAAATATCATTATATGGTAAATATTTTTATCTTTTTAATGATTATTTATAGTTAAATTTATATTATGTATAACCCTATATTAAAAATGTTTTAGTTATTAAACATTGAATTTAACTCTTTTAACTATTCTTTAAATAAAATAATAATAAATGTCTTAATCTAATCCAAGTGGACAAAAGAGGATCATATTTTATTACTAATTATGTTCTTGGTCAAACTATAATTATCCAATAGAATGAGGACATGTGTTAGGGTAAATAGGATAACATTTTTACACATAATTACCCTATTTACTGCTAACCGTGGTAAGTGAAAGTCAAATGTTACTATTCACAATAAATTATTTTCATATTATTGAACCACATTTTAATCATTGATATTAACCACGTATCTTTGATTTTTAGAATTTATATCACAGAAGAGGTGAAATTAAGTTTTATACAAATTTGCAAATGCTCTTAGAATGTTGTTTAAAGATGGTAAAATGTTCGTTAAAATTTTATATATGTAATCATATTATAAAATGAATCCAAAAAATTACATTGAAACTATTTAGGTATTATTTATATATTTTGACCTAAAATTAATTAATATAAAATTACTAATTATTTAAATTAAAAGTTGGTTTTATCCAATAACGCATTGTTTTTTCACTATTCATCAAAAATTGAATGTTTTTAGAAAAATACCAAAAAATTACCCCAAGATAATTTTGATATTTTGAACTCAAAAATAATTCTATTTTAAAAATTTAAAAACATATTAGTTGCACTTATTAAAATAAAATTAATTCCCAATGTCAAAACCAAAAAGCGGTTTTTTTAAAAAGAAAAAAACTATCAAAATATTGACATGTGTTTATGTCCAATTTAAATGTGA
Organism: Viscum album; assembly: GCA_963277665.1. Lineage (NCBI taxonomy): Eukaryota > Viridiplantae > Streptophyta > Magnoliopsida > Santalales > Viscaceae > Viscum > Viscum album. Next base: position 1,000,743,698 of record OY728119.1, on the reverse strand, counting down.
GATTAATTATAATGACCAAAATTGTATTAAATGATAAAAATATAATCTAATTATACATAAAAAAAATTAAAATGAATAATTTATCACTATAAATTATTTCTATTAAAATAGATGTATTCAATTAAAATTTAGTATTTTTCATTATTCATCAAAATATACAAGTTATCAGAAAAGTACAAAAAATGTATCCAAACTAAAATTTTTATGTCTAGATTCTTAAATAGATTTTAATTACATTCAATTGAGTATATAAAAGTGTCAAATATGTATTTTAAAAAGTATTCTCCATTAAATATGCTGTATAATTACATTTTTTTTGAAAAATACTTCTTTTATCAGAACAATCGAATTTGTCCTTATATTATGTCTAAGAGACACAAAATATGATTCTAAAATTATATGAGGTATATAAAATTAAAAATTAATTTAATAATATTAATAATCTTTTTTTACAGCTACTTTGTAAAATCAGGATGAACTTGATCTCAGTGTTACAGGTAGCGCAAGCTATTGAGTTACCTTAGGAGGATAACATACTAGGAAATATTGTAGTGTTACATTCTCCCATAATTCAATAAATTTTTCCCTTACAATTTGAAATTATGTTTCATAAATAAAATTTTAAAAATAGAAAAATACCGTTGTAGAAAACCCACATTGGAAATTGGTTTAATAAATTTTACTCTTAATAAGAGGGAAAAGGAAATGAAAAAGCCACCACCAAAATATAATCTCGAGTAAAAGAACATTGTTGGAAATGAGAGACACATAATTGGATGGAAAACTTAAATATTTATAGGGAGTGATTGAGGTCATCATTAACAAACATGTGTAAAATTGAGGACCTCAAAGCCTTCAAACTAAGTTGATGTAAAATATCATCTGTTCAACCAAACATATGGTATTATGGTAACACATTTTTGGTTTTAATATCCCTTCCCTAATGTTTATGAATTAATTTATTCATATAATAAGGGGATATATATATATATACATGACATATAGTGTATCTTCCTTCAACTAATTCCTACCACAAACACATCTTTCACTCCAAAAGATAATAGAATTCAAAAATATTCTATTTATCCAAATAGTATAGGGTTTTAAAAATAATGAATTTATATTTAATTTGTAATAATATTTAAAAAAACTACATTATAAAAACTTAGAAATCATGTAGGATTATGGTAGGTGATTCACCCTTCTCACCCTTCGGTTGTTGGTTTAAGTATCACGGTCTTGCTGGATGTGATATGTTGTTGTCCGACCTCCATCTTGTCCTTTTTAGGAAAATCCAAAAGTAATCTCAAGAAATTATTTAACCTTAACAATAGTATCCAATGCCAATCTTATTCGATTCCAACCATTAGACTTATCCAAAATAATTTTGTCCAAACTCACAGTCCAAAATTTTTAAGGAAGGTAAACCCAATGAAGATCCTTTTTTCTACGTATTAACAAGTGAATATCTTCGTCATGTATTATTTTAAAGGGCGGTAACACCCTGAATTATCATATAACCGTATTGATTAAATTCATTCTCCCTTATTCCTTATAGAATACTAGATATAATATCTTTATTACAAAATGTTGTAAACTCCAACAATGATGGAATTAACAAACCATTAACTAGTTCCAGGGATGTCATTAATATCCAATGTAATTTATCCAAATGAATCACCTATTATTCCAAAATCAATACCTAAGGGAGGTATATACTTATAAACCCTTAATAATGGTTTGTAAAGAAAACATTAGTTATCCTAAGCATATCCCCTGGGAGTGTCGTAACCCAGAGTGCAACAATGCCCGTTAACGTTCACCAGTTCCCATTCCAATATATCTCAATGTGTTTTTTGGGTTTTACCCCTAGATACATCTGTACCAAAGCCACCTCTACCAACTCATATCCAGAAATGGATATATTGCGTGGAAAACTCACAAAATCTCTACATTTCCCAAATTCTAGAAAGTTTTTCTATACCGATCCCAAAAGTCTATCTCAGGGTAGTGTTTTATAATAATATTTTATCTAAATATAGTTTCCAAGGATATTTCTAAACTAAATCTGATAAGAACTGTAATGCCCTGACCCCAGTTATGGGTTTCGGTGCAGTATTTTAATATATTGGCATGATTTCAAGGAATAAAGTCCCTAAAGACTAATAAGTTTAGTAGTCATCAAAAATAGATTACATACATGAAAATTACATTACACATTAGAAAATAAAATACAATATAAATGATCCTTTGATAATGCCATAAATCCCTTAGATTAACCCTACATATCAATCATAAAATCCTTCTCAACATATTGGAAGAAATAAAACATATAAAGTGGTGAGCTCAGATGCTCCGTAAAGATAACAATATAGCAGTAACAATCATAAATAAGCACAAACATTTAAGGCAATGTATTTGACTAAAAAAAGCCTTTTAAAATTAAAATTCAGCATAATATGGTAAATATAAAATCAAATAATTACATTTAGTTACTTTCATGGATATTCTACTAGTCGAATATTCACATGCTATATAAATAGCCACTTTCATAATGACGGAATGCATAATTCCAGACATTAGAAACACATAGTCAAGGCCTTTTACCAAGACTACAAATAAGATTTTTTCAAGTCCTTGTGCCAAGAAACTTGTTTGTCTCATGAGACCAACTGATTCATTGATGGGCTATAATGAGCTCCACCCATCACTTACTAAGTCGAATGCATTCATTATTTGAAAATGTTTAAAGATAACAGAAACATTCATTTTAAAACTATCATACGAAATGTCAATACTTTATTTATAAACCATAAATGGTATAAAAATAACACATCCAAAGTCAAAAAAAATCACAAAACCATAAATATAATATGGATGATATTTATCACAATAAATCAAGTTCAAGCTTGTTTAAAATATATCAATGAATTTTGACAAAGATAAAAATGATTTTTAAAACTCTTTGAGAGAAATACCCATTTTTCCAAAAAACCATTAAAAGTCACATAATTTAGAAAGGAAAAAATATAAAGTCATTTTTTATTCAAAGTATCCCATACAATTTTGATACTTTTGAAGGAATTAACCTTTATAAATCATTCATTCCCATATAAATAAATCCTTAAAACCTATTTTTGTTAAACTTGGACATTAATGAGAATGAATTATAAGAATAAATATTAAAAACATTTAAAATGATGTATTTTTATAAAAATACCTTAAAAATACCTTTTAAATCTCTATCATGATATATGGACATGGACAATAAATATGTCCCAGAAGATAGTTACGTAAAAACAACCTCATATAATAATGTGATTGGGAAATTAACCCTTACATTGCACTTTCCTATAGATGAGGGTACGTTTAACCTATTATATAAAGACCGTAGTGTGTAAATAAATTATAATAGAACCATATTAATATTTATTATATCATACAATATTCATATATGACTTTATACTAACCATTTAATAATAACTTCCTTTTTAAATTAACATTTTGGGTAACAATAGATTTCTTTATCGTACGTGTTTTAACTTGTTAATCTTGATTTTATCACTTAGATCATGATTTAAATAAATTAAAAATATTAAAAATAATATATTTATCATATATATTTAGAATATAAATATTTATAATAGACATATATATGAAATGGAAAACACCATTTACGGAGACAGTAGTCCGTACGTACGCATAAATGCAGTTTCCATTATCATATCATATTGAACATAACTAAGTGAATAAGTTATATGTAAGTAAATATATATATATATATATATAATAATTATTATATAATATATTAAATACTTATTAAATATATATATATTTTATAATCATCATTGAATGGTCAACAGGGAAATGAATCTCACCGCGTCGTGGAGAATGTAATCCGTACGAACGTTCGAGTGACAATATCATTATATTGATTGTGAAATCATTTTTAATTGAATGGTATATCATATATAAATAATAATTAACTTGTTATAATTATTATTTACATTAGTTATACACATTATTATACTCATCCAAATAATGAAGTGTCTGAATAAAAAACCACACTACGACGTGGAGACAGTAATATGTTCGTTCAAACATATGGTGAATCTGTCATTTATAGGATGGATAGAATAATGAATATAGTTGTATAATATTTATAATAACATCATAGTATATATAAAATACTGGAGTTGTTATTTTATAATGGAAACAACTATGAAAGAGGAAGTGGAAGAAGAAAACAACTTGAAAGAGGTGGTGAAATACTTACCACTTCTTCGGCTTATTCCATTGGATTTGATCAAAAGGGCTCCATAGGTTGGCTATATGACCAAAAGAACACCTCAAAGATGAAGGGTGGAAAGTTTGGAGGATATTTGGGATGGTTTTGGCAGAGCCAAATGGCTATGATGGTTTGAATTTGAGGGAAGGGGAAGTGCCCTTTTATTAGAGAGGTGAGGGTCACTTTAGGAGAAGCTATAAATATTATTTTTATAATAAAATCATTTTAGGTATATAATGGCCCCAAAATGAATTATTTAAATTCTACAGTAAAGATGGGTCTAAAAACTCCCAACAAATAGGTTTTAGACAGGTTTTGGTCATAATATTAACTTTATCTTTTAGATTTAACTTTAATTTAAATTGTTTTACATCTACCATGTCTCTTGGTATTTTTATATTATATGGTTAATAAATATATAATAAACTACCAAGAGAACCCCAATAGGTTAATTAATGACATATATAATAGTATTAAGTTCATTTGGTAGAACCTTATAATTTTAGGAATAATATTTCAACAAATAATATAGTATTTTTTAAAAAACTCAATTATGTTAATTTTGACATTATTTAATAAATGATTTTTTAAAGTCCTAACAACTTTATTACTTAGATGTAAATTCATATGTCTAATACTAAAATGTAATATTAATCATGAAAATTATTTTAATTTATCCAAAGTCTAAAATTACATTTATTTGGATATTTATAATATTAATTATATGAATATTTCATTATTAAGGTAATTACTGCAACATCTTTGTGTCATAAATAAAATAAATTATATAACGTAAAAAAAGTAAAAATAAAATATCATTATGTTAGATTTATTCTTGGATTTATAAAAAAGATTTATAGTCAAATTTATATTTTGTACAACCCTATTTAAAAAATAGTTTAGTTATTAAACATTTAATATAACTCTTTTAACTCTTCTTTAAATAAAATAATAATAAATTTTGAAATCTAATCCAAGTGGACCAAATAGGATCTTATTTTATTCCTAAGGTTGTTTTTTATAGAATTATACTTTTACAATATAATTAGGAAAAGTGTTAGGGTAATGATGATATCATTTTTTACCATAATTACCCAATTTACTTTTAATCGTGGTAAATAAAAGTCAAAAGTCACCATTCAAAAAAAATTTACTTCTTATTGAACCACATTTTACAAAATGATATTAACTGTGTCTCTCCATCTATATAAATTCAACTCACAGAAGAGGTGAAATTATTTTTTATACAAATATGAAAATGCTCCTAGAAGGTTGGTAAAGATGTCCGATAGAAATTTATATATATAAACTTATTATAAAATGACTCAAATGAATTACATTGAAAATATATAGGTATTATGTATCTAATTTGACCTAAAATTAATTAAAAAAACTAATTATTTATATAAAAATTCTTTTTAAATGAATAAAGCTGTGTTGTTCACTATTCATCAAGAATTGAATGTTTTCAGAAAAATACCAAAAATTTACCCTAATATAATTTTGATATTCTGAATTCAAAAATGAATCCTATTTTACCAAATTAAATATATAAAAGTGGAATTTTTTAATTTTAAATTAATTCTTGTTGTCAAAAAAATTGGGTTTTTTAAAAAGTAAAAACTACCAAATGATTGACTTGTGATTATGTAAAATTTAAATGTGAAATTACTTATAATGACCAAAATTGTATTACATAATAAAAATATATTCTAATTATAATTTCAAATCATTCTAATAAATAATTTATCACTATAAATTATTTTGATTAAAAAAGTTGTTTTCAATTAAATTTTAGTTTTTCACTATTCAACAAAATACGAAAGTTATCAGAAAAATATCAATAATTTATCCAAACTAAAATTTTATTTCCCGATTATTAAAAAAATTAATTCCATTAAATTGTGTATATACAGTTTTCAAATATTTGTTTTAAAAATGATTCTCCATTAAATAAGAGGTATAATTTAATTTTTTTTTGAAATATACATCTTTTATCTGAAAATTTAAATTTGTAATTATATTATGTATAAGAGACTAAAAATATGGATTCTAAAATTATATGGATTATATAAAATTAAATATTTTGTTAATATTATTCATAACCAACTTTTTTATGTCTATTTTGTTAAGTCGTGGTGTGCTCGATCTCGGTGTTGCGTGTAGAACAAGCTATTGAATTACATTAATGAGACAACATACTATGAAATATTGGGGTGTTACAAACAAATTTAAAACAATATTTCCCAGAAAACATTAATAATACCTTTATAAGAAACCCGTTTAAAATCTTCTTTAGTAGTCTCCCACAAGAACCAATAATGTTTGAAAACCAATAGTCATTTTCAAAATCAAGATTATCATGATTTCCATTTTCAAGTGTCATCTTCATTTAAGGGGACATCCATGTGGGATAATATTCCACCCAAATATTTCCCAACATCCAATAGAAACCCCATTTATACAATAATCTATTTGAAAACGAATTCCAATAATTCATTATATAATTGAACACAACCACACCATTTTTTCATAAAATACATTTCAAAGACCATTAAACCCACATATCAAGAAACACAATTTCCATATTACACACACAAAACCAAGATCACTAACAAATAAGCTCCATCACACAACATAAGTGTTATGAACTTCATAAAATACATATTTCCTAGTTAAAAGAATAATTCATTTCAAATCAGTAAATATATGCACCTTAATCCAATATATTTCAAACAAATATCTTTAGGGAACTATTTTTAATGAAATAAATCAACACCAAATAATAATTTATATCAAACCAATGGGTATAATTGTGGTGAAAATAATATTTAAGAATAAAACGAAAACCGTAATCTGCCAAATGATTATTTCAAAAAGGAATAGTTGGATTCACCTACATCAAATAATGTGTGGATGTGGTAAAACAACAAGAAGAGGGAGATCAATGCCCAATAAGAAACCCCAAGAACAAAACCATAAGAAATTGAACCAAAAATCAGAAAACCATAATCCTAGTGTTCATCCAAGATGGATATTCCCAAAGTAACATAAAAACTTGTTTATTAAGAACCCCTTAAATCTACATGAAGAATAGGGGTTCAAATCCCATTGGGCGCAGGGACTGTAGCAGTACTGTAGCGTACTATAGAAGTGGCGTACTGTAGCGACGCTAGGGCACTGTAGTGGCAGCAGGGTACTGTATCGGCGGCGAAGTACTATACCAGCGGTGGGTACTGTGAAGTAATATAACAGTGCAGGGTACTGTAGCAGTACTATTCACATAATAGGCTTCAGGCCATGAAAATGGGCCTACGGGCCATGTAATGGGCTAAATGCCCACTGGGCCTTCAACCTATGTCATGGGTCTCCCTCTACCCAGTTAAAAGAGGTCTTTGCTTTGATTTAATAATAAATGAGGCTTCGGGCCCAACCTTTTAAAAAAAGGTTTATTAAAAGTAATCCAATTCATTATATATGAATCAATATTGTATTTGATTTCTTTATATGTTTGATTTAATGTGAAAATATGATTTTTTAAAAAAATAAAGTTTCAGTAAATCATGTGAAATTACTTTAAAATTAATTTTGTATAATAATAAAAATTGAATCTTAAAAAATATATATTATTTCAAATTATCACTTTCTATTTTATAATAAGTTATATTTATTTTTTTTGTTTATGTATAGTAACCATGAAAAAATATTTATCACTATAGTAAACGGGTGAAACATGTTAATTATGGTTTAACATTCCTGATGAGGTTTCCCAATTTCATATAAAATATTATTAGATATAATTAATTTTACTGTGGTAACATTTTCATTGAAATTTTATTATTTTATTACCAATTTAACAAGATTAATATGCTTATAATATTGAAAACTTAAGAATAATTTCATGTATTTGACTCCCCTGACATATAAAAAGACACCTCTTATCATCCATTATATAAAATAATTTACCACCTTAACTAAATAATGTTATGAAAAAATCTATCACCAAACTTCCTCCACTTGACTTGGAGGTTTTTGTCTCACCAAAAGAGTAGTCTAGATTAAATAATTTTTAAGCCAAATGACGGTTTCCCAAATAATAGGTATAACTCTTAACCAACTCCTATATTGTATATCTCATATATAACCACATTAAAACCTATTTTAACAATTATATTATAAAAAAATCTCTAATAAATTTAATTTTCTTTTATTTTTATGTCAAATAATTTATTATTCTCCTATCCACCCTATAGAAAATTCTAACTTCACTCGTTTATACGTACAAACTGTTGTTTCCATGTAGCGGTGTTGTCCTTTTTTGATTTCAACCCTACATAGATGGATATAATAAAGGATTAAGAAATTAATATACTATTTATATTATAATTATTTTTCTATAAAATTAATCCTTCATGTACTTTTTTCAATTTGATCCATTCGAAAAATGAAAACGTCACTCATTCATATGTTTGGATTTTTATATCCATGAAATTTTGTATTTTGATTTTCATGATAGTTTTAATGGATAATTATTAGAGTATATTGAAAGTATAATACTAATCATTATTTTATGTTAAAATATTTTTAATCTTCCAACCATAACTAAGATGTACAGATCAAAACCTTTGAGTTGAATCATGTATAGAAAAAAATAGTTGACACTCAAATATTTATTTTAACATTGGAATATTAATATGTGGGTGAAGAATAATTATAAATGCTTTTTATTATGAAATATAAATCCAAATTTCATTACGATATTGATATATAGTATGACTAAATTTAATACTAGTGCTATTAGAGCATTTCTGACCAAGAGGATGTCTGATGTAAGGGTTTATTCTACAATAACATTTTTATTCATATTTATAAATGTTTAAATTTAAAATGGGGAAATTAAATGTTAATTAACTTATAAATATCATATATTCTCTAACATAATTTTTATTTATAGGTTTTATAAGTATTATTTTGATTTTATATATTTTTCTTCTCAAAACCACTAAATAAATTATCGAAAATCTTATATTATTTCACTTTTAATGTTATATATCTTTTTACCCAATATACATGTTATCCAAAAAAATTATGAGTGGTCTTAAAAAATAAAAAAAATTTATATAGTTCATTTGACATTATTTTTTATATTATTTACAAATTTTTAAAATGAATCATCATATCATTTTATGAAAAAATTATTTTTTAATTTTTTTAAATATATAAAAAATCTTTTCTTTTAAATTTACCAAATGAATTAATTTTCTATAAATCATAAAGTTGAATATTTATAAGTGATTAATTACATGTTATGGTTTTTTAATGAAAACAATATTCCATTTGTTTTATTATTTTTTTAAAAAAAAGTTTTTTTAAAAAAAGGATATTTTTCTTTATTTTAAAATTGACTTTTTAATGTAATTTTATAGGTGTTTATCATCAATTAAAATACCAATTAGTGATATTTATACATAATTAGTACTAAAAAATAATGATAAAAACCAAGTTATTTCACTAAATATATTATAATATAAGCGTTCTATTTATTGATTTGAGAAACTATTAATACTTCATATGATATTTTGGAAATTTGTATAATTTTATTGCACATGTATTGTATTGATTATTCACTATTTCATATGATGATGAATTAGACATTGTATGTAACAAGTGGCGACCAATATTATAAAACCCCTTGATACATTAGTTGCTCTCTAAGACTAACTAACTTGGGTATTTCACATACGCCTTTCTTGTTTATGTATAATGTTTTGGTAAGGGTCCTTGATGATATGATTACGATGTATGAAATTATGAGCTTGATAATTATAAGTCTAGTTATTTATTATCTATGTAATTATTTATATCAATATTCACTCCATTAATATATTTCCCTTTAATGATATTAGTTATATGGAATATTTGATTATTTTTAATATCTTCCATATTATTTATTTGTTATTTATTTTATAATATCTTCTTCTTCATTATTTAACTTACTAGGAATATAAGATCAATGCTTTGGACTTCTTCCATCCTCCAAGGTACCCAAAGGTGAATTTTGACTAATTTGTGGAGTATATAAGAAGAATGAATAAATCTTACAGTAGTTTTTTTTTAAATGTAAGGTTAGAATCATGTTTGTATCTAGTATCCCAATCCTACTAAACTACTCGATCTTGTTGGACGTGATCTATATAATTATATAGTAATGTAGATAGGTTACCACCCATTTTGAGATACTGGAGTCGGTATTGTTGTTGTAGAAATGGAATATTTAAGCCTATTAATATATTTTCTATATAGAATGATGAAAAATAATATATAAAAATATAGAGCAGTTATTATATAATAAGATAATATAAATATCATTAAAATATTATCCTTTAAATATAATTAAATTCATATTTAATGTTAATTATTTGAATGCTTATACAATGAGGATGTAACTCTTAAACCACATAAGGATGGTCAATGGTTCAATGTCACTGATAATATTGAGAATATATAATGATATTAGATACATTAAAAGATAAATATTATTATTCCTAAATTATTTTTATCTAAATTTTTGAAATTTTAGATAATATAAATATATTGTTATTAAAATTCATACCTGCTATTTTATTAATGTATGAAAAATAAAAAATATATTATCATATATATATATATATATGTTTTCAATATACTAATATTGAAAAATAATGATTTAAATGGTTTTATATGATAATAATGAGGAATAATGTATTATTTTAATATAAATATACAATTTTAAAACTATATTATAGAATAATTTTCCAGAACCCTTTTGTAATCTCACTGAAATACTAATGAAACTTTGGAGAAGTCTGAAATGGAGGCTTTGAATTATAAAAATATATATAGTGTTAATTAATTATAGTTATCAATATTTTTAAGTATATTTATAATATGTGATAAATGATATAATTGTTAAAACATAGTACTAATATTTTATATAAGTTCTGAAACTAGGATTCGAATATTAACCTTAAAAATGTTATAAACAAGTTCTTTACTCTCTTTTCACATGCCATTTCTCTAATAATTTAATTACAATCATTTATTATAATTATTCAATCTAAACATATATTTTTATATTCAATAATATTTTCAAAAATCATTTTCCTTGAAAATAACTAGATCAATGTTGCTTTTTAATGATCAATAACGGTATAATTTACCTTTATATTTTAATTGTATATCTGTTTCTATTTTTCTATTTCAATATGGATAAAAACATATTTGAAACATCAATCATTGCATGATATAATGTTAAATAATTATATTTTAATTCATCAATGTTAAAAAATAATAAATATATTTATATATATCTTCTATTTTATCATTTTTGTAGATCCCCATGAATGATTGGTTGTTGAGTGGTGGGGTAAATTATTGGTCTACAATTTACAAATTTTTTACTTTTAATTAAACATCTTGAACATAAAATGTTCCAAATCTAGTCAATGATATATCAAAATATCGCCTCATATGAAGAATAAAAATTAGAGGGCATAATACATTTTTTATAAGGGTTAGTTTAAATTATTATTTCTTCCATATAGGTTAGACTGCTAATAAGAATTATCCACTATAGTCATACTATTAATTATAATGGTTTAAGAAAAATAGATTATACACCCCAATAGTATATCCTCTAGTTGATCCTGGTTATACCCCCGAAAATCAAACTCTTTTACCTTAGTTGGTTAGACCACACAAGCATATTATATTCTTCTCAACATGTTATAAACCACAATAATGAGGGTATTCCACAATTTTTTAGACCACATCTTTTACAAGATCCTTCTTTATCCCAGTATTGATCCTTTGATATAAATATGATTTTTTTCTCCTAGCCTCTACATCATTAACACATGATGATCCTTCTCTACAATATTTCTAGATAAACAAGCCAAATTTTGTACACATCAACTAACTATAAAGTTTTTAATCATCTCTTTTATTTATTCTTAAGTTATTTTTATATTTTTAAATGATTAGTTATTCCTCAGTCAATCAAAATTATCAAGAAATAATTAATCCTTTTATCTGACAAATTCCAAACCACAATCAAATTTATTAATATAAAGCATGAGATTTCTTAAGTATATTTTATTAAATAGTACTCATTTAAAATATAATAATATTGTTACTCAATTATCAACATGAATCAGTATTTCATGTAATAATTCATAGTGCATGAACATTACACATAGCCTGTATTTCATTCTCATTTTTTATGTTCCATGTAATATATATATAATATAAAAATTTATCAATCAACATTAAATATGATTGTTATAAATTCCTTCCAAACATTTTATTTTTTTAATTGTGGAATAGAGGGTACATGGAAGGAATATCTATAATTCATTGTTTGTCTCTTGTATCCTTCATGTGTTTTGAGGGGTTTAAGAGATATCCAAAACATTTTTCTTATACAATGTACATCTCATAAGTTTTTCTTCTTCATGTTCACTATTGCAATGTTTAAGAGTAAGAGATGGTTATTTTAGTATCTCAATCCACTTTACATTTGGTATTCATTTGAATAGATCATGAAACCATTTTTTATTATTCATGTATTCAATTTGATTCATAAGTTTATATTTTACACGAACAAGACACGTAGTAATATTATTGTTTTTCCTGTAACCTAGTAATGTGTATCATATGTTCTTCTCATTTCCAGAAATTTATCATCTGAGTTTCTTCTTTATATATAAATTAGTTTTCATATCTTTTTTATGATATCATATCACCTGGATGATCTATTTATTTTAAAATAATATCTTCTTATATATGTTTTGAATTAAAGTACCACCATCCTTTTACTCTTCTGATTTATTTATTTGTATATCCACATTGCATCTCCATCATATTTCATAGCGATTCATGGAACCTTAAATTCCTTGATATCTCAAGATCATACTCTTAATTAAATTCTGATTCTTTCATCACCTTCATTAAAGGATAAAGTGTTCATGGAATTGAAAAATCTTGTGACACCTTATTGAAAAAAGATCAGTCTTCCATGAATAATTTTTAATTAATATTTTTTTTCCACAAGCGATGCCCAAATTATTTTTGTAATTTCTTCATGGTATTAATAACTTGTTATTGTGATATGTCAGTGGGATTTTCTTATGAATCATCATATCATTCGATGCAATGTGAAAGTCATTTAATTGTCACATAAAAACATGACAAAAAATACATGCATGATTCCAAATTGATCATTTCAATCTCATTTTTGGAGTTATCAATGGGAATGTTTTAATTTTGGGTGAGACATCAAAATAGTGGAATAATAGAGTTAGTATGTATGGAAGAGGAGTGGAGGTTGAAGTGTAAGACATTGAGGCCCATGGATTGTGGGATCGAAGAAGATCGAACGAATGAGTCATGACCGTAACATTTTTATATTGGTCAATAGTACCCATGTTTGTGTTGTACAACAAATATTTATCACTCTTTTGAGCTATTCATCATATGAAAATCTCTTGCCTTTCTAGGTCGATGGATGCATCTGGTCTACTCCATGCCATCATGGCTCATGACACTACCACCCCTGCACCGTGTACCACTATGTTATACACAAAACTATTCATGTATGTGTGCCTCCATTTTCATATTCTAATACACATTCATCTAAGATACTATGAAATATCGGTAGGGATAGATCTACCTTTTTCTTTATCTTTCTCCAAAAATAAACTCTATCAATTTGGAATTTATATATTTATTCATTATCCATATTTATTAATTATGTTCTACTATGAAATAATTATATAATTTTATGTATAATATATAATATCAATCAATGTATCACTACAAATTAATAAATAAAAAATATTTCCTCAACTATTATTCATAAAAAATATAAATAAATATTATATGGCATTCATCAATTCATGTTCTTCATCTCCTTATTTGTTATATTACCAAAAATATGTTGGCATTGAAATAAATATTTTACACTAAATAAAGGTTCAAATATAATCACAAAATTTTCATATTAATGCTATGTTGTATAAAAAATGATAACATCCTTATTATAGCCCCAATATGTCATATGTTATTGAAAACAAATGAATCTCCACTACATTTGCCTTAAAAACCCCCATAAATGTTTTCTAAATACACCAAACAATTCATGATTTCTATATAATAATATCCATCATTTTCATATCCATCTCATTGACAATAAATGAAAAGTTATTTATAGTGGTAATCACCTAATGTTTGACTTCAAATAGATTTATATACTCTAATTTATGATTATTCTCAACTAATGTAATGGTATCACACTTTTCAAAAAACAATGAATGTTTAGTTAATAAACTACAAATCTACATGGGAAAAAATTGTGTAGAAAAAAATGTTATGTCACCAAATATCACATATATTGAGAAAATATTTAGAAATTTGATATATGTCACCATATCATTCCAAATTATTCATTTTAATGATTATATGAGAATTTTATTTAAGATATTTCTTGAACACAACATATAAAATCCATCAAAATACTCTTGTGTAGAAAATATTACTCCCCTTGTATTTCATTGTTCCAGGATCCATCACTCCATATTGGGAAGTAGTTTGAAATGCACAAAAAATATGTTCAAGTGTCTTGATAATACCTCATCTTCCAATTTTAGAAAGAAATTTATACCTTATTCATTCACAGTGTAGTGAAGATTTAATTATTGTAAATCATCAATTTTCCCCCTCATGGGACGCATCCATATCCTTCAATTCCACACATATTATTAAAAAATATATATATAAGGGATTATAGATGAACTTTTTTTATTTAGGAGTACAATTTAAGAAGAATGGTTATTCTCAACTTACACCATTCCATTCTTGAAATATCAATATGGAATGATTTCATTAAACTCTTATTTTAGTTTTGAGTATCATATTTCTAACTATATTCTTTTATCCCTTTATTTTCTTCTATTGGTTGAATAAATTTTTCAACCAACGTGTTCTGGATCATCAAGATTCTAGTTTTGGATAACATATAAATAATTCTAACTTCACCTTATTAAGCCACATTAATTTTTTTGGATTTAAATTTCATTTCATGTTTCTGTAAATCTTTATCAAATTTTATTTGATTTTTTCAAATAACCCAGAACCCCTTCCTAAAATTCTCTTGCTTATCAATTTATTCACATGACATATGAATATATTTATATTGAATCATGTTCCCATTAACAATGTAGATAATATATCATGATAGTATTATAATGTATTTCTCTGTTATGAGACCCGCTTTCTTGCATCTTCCACATACTTCTTCTGAAAATTCATATCAGTTTTGAATTGGAAGTTTTGATGGTTATTTTCTCACAACAGTCATTCTTTGTTTAACTTTTTCATATATTTACCATTAATCCACCTTTATTCATTAATTTTTTTTTCTAGAAACGATATATACCATTATGGATATGTTTTATTCCTATACTGTTCACATCACTAGAAGAAACCATTGAACATAGATCTTATACCTTGATATATATTCTTTCTAGAAACCTAATATTGGGAAACTTATTCAATCTAGTCATTATTTTATTTATGGGTGTGTAATTTTTTTGATTAATTTGTCTCTATATTACATATTTGAATAGATATATTATTTTTATTGTTAATTATATTTTTTAATAGTTTTTTCAAACCCCAAGGATATCTTGTCACTGTATTTTCCTACCGACCAAAATTTTTATTATGGCCGAATATTCACATTAATAGGTTATTTTTTCATGATTATTACATATAATCACTCACAATAATAGTGACAACTTTTTTAGAAATACTCATAGAAATATTCAAATAATTTAAATATGTTATTTTAGTATTGAATCATTTTCTAGGGATTTATCTTCCCTATTACATGACTTCTTCTTTTCATAGATTTATTCCCTTAAATGTTGGAATTGAATTGTTTTATTTAATTTTTATGTTATGAAACAATTACAAGGCCTTATGTATAAACTACCAGAGACACCGACATAGGACTATAAAACTCATTCTATTCATTTCTAGTATAGTTTTTCAAAAATTATTGTATTGTGAAAATTCCAAATTTTAAGTGAAACTACAACTATTTGGAACTTATTAGTGAACAACTATTCATGAATATTCTCTCATACACCATTAAATATGTGGGTTTATTAGTATTTTTCATCGTCCATAATTTCCAATTTTTTACATTATAAAAATTACCATCTGTTGAGACTCTGATATTACATAAGACCGTTTCTAGGTTATGGTATCACATCTTTTTGAAGGACAATTCAATCTGGTTAGAGGATGATAAAATTCTATTATTTGAATCGATGTTGGAAATTATAACTTTTGAGGAAGAGTCTCTTTTTTCCAAGAAAATGATAAATTATATCTTGTGGTGATTTAAGATTCTTCATTCTCACCTCCAGCTCGAAATACACAATATTGAGTTAGTAGTATCATTATAAAATGATCTAGTCATATATTACCAATATCACTTGATCCTATTAATTTTTTCATTAATTATAATTTATTCTTGTATAGAATTTTCAATCTCCATTACCATGATTACATTATCATCTAATTAAATAGATTAGGTAATCACATAAAAATTCATTAATTTTTTAAGAGAATGGAAAGATTCTATAAAAAATATCTCAAAGATATCATTAACAAAAAAATTACTTTGAAACTAGGTAGTTGATTCAGAAAATATTTCATAGAAATGGAATATATTTTCATTCGTTTATCTAACTAGTTTTGATATAGTTTTGTGTATAACAAATATTTTAGCCAATTCCCCTTCCATTGCATCATCATATTCTTAATTATATGTTTTTCATCGTAAAGTCCCTTTATATATTCAACCATAAAACCATACAATTATTTGAAAATTTTCATTGGACTTTATTTCAATTCAAAATAAATATAACTAAGTGATACATCACCGTCACATATTGAAAAAACATCCTTAGATGAATCATAATAAAAATAATTATTTAAAAATATTCACCATTGATTGCTTTTGAATAGTGGTGTCTCTACCTTTACTCTAATATAATTCTCATATTTCCATTCCTATATTTTCTTATTGTTCATTTGAGTTAGTTTAGAAATATCATGGATAGTATCCATTGTAGTAACATTCTTTTCCAATATCTGAGGTATCATTATTATTTACTGAATTCTAAAACTCAAAACACATATATTGGTTCATTAGAGAGAGCCCGCTCTGATACCAATTATAGATCCCTAGATCGGATTGACCACTAGGTTGGAGGGGGTGAATCAATGTTATAATTTTTTGTAATTATTTAATTTTAATTCAATATAGTAACCTTGTTAAGGTTTTATATCAACTTATATATATCTAATAGTCTCACCTAATGGGATGAAATAAAATGGGAGAGAATAATAAACTATATTTAAAAGTATTTTTACAAAGACCCACTTGTTTACATGTTTTTAGACCCCCCAACATGTATTCTATTATTTAATCTTATTATTAGTTAAAATGGTTTAGGCATCAACTAGTTATACAACTTAATAGTCTATGCTTCAGTTGATCCTAGTTATACACCCTTGAAAATCCAACTCTTATAACTTTATTGGTTAGTCACCCCAACCATTTTCTATAGTTCTTATCTAGTTATACAACCCATCCATGGGACTCTTCATTATCTCATCTGACAATACAATTAGAAACTACTTCTTCTTCATGGTTTTGATCTTTTAGTAGATAGATATTCTACTCCCAATAACTCCTAAAACAAGGGATACTGGTATTTTTCCAAACGATTATTCGATTGACGGTCCTATTTGTGTATGAATCAATATCCTCCATAGTTGTTAATCAGTTATTCTAGAGATTCTCGGGTTATTTTGAAATTTATAATATGATAATGTATTCCTATAACCATCAAAATGATTAGGAAAAAATTCGTCTTTCAAACTAATGAAGTCACGACATCAATAAAATGTGTGTAAGTGATATAAAAAAATTTT
The DNA here is from genome assembly GCA_963277665.1 of Viscum album. NCBI lineage: Eukaryota > Viridiplantae > Streptophyta > Magnoliopsida > Santalales > Viscaceae > Viscum > Viscum album. The sequence goes on along the minus strand of OY728119.1, from coordinate 1,000,725,364 downwards.
TATTTTATTTTATGTAATAATAATGTTTTATAATATCAAGTAATTCTTCATGAATTCTAAACATAATTCAGGCATGCATGCAATAATTCAGAGTCTATGATCATTTAAAATAACCCATTTTCATTTTAATTATTTTATATACCTTCTCAAATAAATATTATTTAACATCAAAATAATTCAATAAACATTTAATATGATTATTTTATTTTCCTAACAAGAAATAATAATTTTTTAATGGGTATAGGTAGGGTACATGTCATTCATGTACTCCATTAAATGATTGTTTCATTTCTCTTTCACGTGTTTAGCTTGTGTTGAAAAGATCTCAAGAAAAATTCATGTATAAATTGTATATCACATGAGTTATATCTTATTCAGGTTTAAAATACCTTCACATTAGGGTAATCACTATTTTTTTGGGGTATCAATCCAATTTTTGCAAGGGATTCAAATTATGTTTTCGTGAAGGACTTTTGACATATTTTTAAAACCAAGGTGGTTTGTCAGTATCTACCTCATGTGAATAGGGAACATAGTTGTCCTCTTCCAATACTAGTAAATTTTTATGGTTGATCAGGGTTATTCTCGTTATCATTATAGTATCATGTCAATTTCTTCTTCATGATTCTAGTCCGGTTTTTGGATATCCATTACGTGATTGGATAACATGGATTTTATATTTCTTTAAAGATGAGAGATTTTCCATGATTTATTAAATGGAAGAAACACCTTCCCTAGAATTTTCCTCTCTATTAATAAGATAATCCTCACAACCTCCACTCTAGATTTTGAGCTGAGTCATGGTAACTTAAATAATGATAGATTTTCAGATATTATTTTTTGTTTAATGTAAATGATTTTAGAATCTTCATTTGATGTTGAATTTATCACAACTCTACATGATAATTTGGAATATTTATTGTAAAATTATGGGTATATTCATGAATTTGGTTTCATGTATAAATTATTCTTTATGTGATTCCCTGATTATTTTGGGATTGTATTTGTGTGATCGATACCAAATTCTTACGATGGATTGATAGAACATACCTCATCATCTTCATATCATCCGTAGTAGTTTCAATGTATTCAAAAGACCATATACATAAATGATATTGACCATATGAATGATGTTGAGAAGCACATGAAAGACTAATTATTTATCATAATGGATATATATGGATTCTTGATGGGTGAGACATGAAAACATTTTCATCTAGGACCTCGTAAGTGTAGATGGTGACTGGGGGTAAAAGTCGAAGACGTGGTGTCCTATAAATCATTAGATCAATATTGATCAAATAGATATATTAGGTAAGTAACATTTTTATGTTGGTGAAAATTAAACATGTTCCTAGAGTCCAATATTGATATATAAACTCATTTGAGCCACATATTATATTCAAATCACTTCATCTACTAGATCAATGTGAGTATATGGTCACATATCAATAAAAATTTCCTACTGCACTATTTCCCCAATGGAATAGCCCACTTATCTTTCACTATGACCAATGAAAACATGTTCACCTTCGTTTGGACTCCCTCATTCTCTTGTAAGAACTCACCCATTCCAATATACAAGTCTTATTCATTTAGATTTCCCTATTTATTGAGATTGTTCCACAAAAAAGTTGATCGAGCAAAACCATGTGGCTTGTGTGGTTTTCCAAATTTTTTGTTTAAGGAACACTAAAAAAATAATTAGAATAATTATAAATATTTAAAATAATATCAATCCATATTTCATAATAAATTTAAAACTAAAAGTTATTCTTCAAATATACTTCTTAAAAAAATATAAATATATTTTTCATTACCTTCTTTATTTAGACTCCTTCATCTTCTTATTCAATATGTTGTAAAAATATTTCATAATTGAAAGATTTAATTGAAATTTTAAACTAGTTGAATAATCATTAAAAAATATTATTCTTAATAATATGATAAAACTACATATTGACATCCCTCTTCAATCACCGTGATTTTAAAACTTTTTGATAAAAATGAATCTAATTTTCATTGGGATTAGCAATTTTCTCATCCATTTTCAATTGTTTCATATATTTTAAAAATATAATTTTAAAACCCACTTCAGGAAATATATTGTTATTATGTATGGGGTGTTTTTATTTATTTAATCTTTTGATGATCATGCACAACCTAAGAGTTTTCCCCAAGGTGGATATGTATTTAAGTAAACATATATAACAGTTGGTTAATTAAGTATCTAAAATGAATTTTTTTAATGGATTTAATTTTTAGTAGTTTAAATTCCTAATTAACTATTTTCTCATGGGTGTGAAAGTACTAAATTTGGTTGTTTATTACATGTATATAAAAAAAATTTCACCAGGAATTGGTGTCATGTCTTTAAATGGTACAAAAAATTTAAATTAATATTTAAATGTGTAAATATAAAATTTCCAAAATTTATAATTTTTCAATATAAAATATATTGATGATGGATTTTAGAAAATAAAGATTCTATATTATAAAAATAAATATTTTAAATCTTTAAAAACTATTTATATTTATTTTTAAACTTTTAGGCTATGTTGAAACCAAATTTCAAAAGAATGAAATAATGAACAATCTTGACTATCAAACATTAATAATCATGAATACCATGGAAATGTCAGAACAAAATTTCATAAGGTATTTTTCTTATTCTCTGTATTGTCATGATAACTTTATTAATCTTTATTTCATAATTTTATTTTAATTTTCATTCAATTGGGAATTGTTTACCTGATTTTATTTTTTCCATTTTATTTTCAAGTGTCATCATTGAAGTTAATGATTTGTGTTTTAAATAATTTATCATATATATTTTATTAATGACAATATTGTTGGAAAATTTATATGATGACATGTTGGAACATAATTATATATCCTCTTAGGGCATTGTTGTGATATTTTTTGCCAATAAAAATGATGTTGTAAATAGATGAAAATCTAATTCTATTACTAGTTATTACAAGTGATTCGAAAATGAAATTTAAAGAAAAATAAAGGGTTGTTATTGTACATCTAATTTAATATGAGTATGATTTTTCATCCACTTTGGTTAAATCAATATGTGTTAATAATATGATTTCATTTTTGAATATAAGTTTATGATCTTTTAAAAGTTCAATTATTCTCTCTATATTCTCCATATTGTGGTTTCTTATACTTCATATTCTAATGTGTTTTACTCTCTTTGGGTTCCCCTTAATAGTATATTTATTCTCAAAAAACATTTTCAATGATCTTATAGGGGTTTCAATATTATTATTAATGATAATAATGTTAAAATTTTATTTGTGGTGTTTTGCCTCAAAATAAGCAATTATATCATTTCATGAATACGATTTAGTTATAAAACTATTCACTTATTGAGAAAATATATTAATTTTTTAGAGAGGATATTGTAATGGATTCCATTATCATTAAAATAATAAAACTAAATGACATGGGAATGGGTTTTATCTATTTTTTAATAAGATCGTGTAATTAAGGACGAATATGTGCATGCTGTCATAGTTGATATAAGAGAAAATAAGTATATCCAATACTTGGGAACTCTTGTATGTGAATGTAGTTTGAATATTTATTTTAAAATAAAACTACTTACGAAGAATGATACACACTTAAAAATAGTTCTATAATTTACACCAAAGAGTTATAGACACCCATAAAGCACTCTAATAGGTGACAACAATATCCCACTTGTTAAGGGACATGACCACCACAAATTTTGATTATTGAATTTTAATGAAGCATAAGAAATAGTATAATTATTTCTCATTATAATAAATATATTTGAATATAAATGTGTTATTTAATGTATTATACAGTTGTTTATAAATGAAAATGGACATGGTAATATTAATGCACATGATTTATATAACATTGACGATGAATCATAGAAGGTTATATTTTTTCATGTCCATAGACTGTATTGAATAATTTAAATCGAATGAATATATCAATTTAGTAAATATTTCTCCCATTAATGGGACCAAAAACATTAGACCACCATTTATTGAATGACCAATTATATTCAGTGGATTCACATTTTTTCAAAAAATTGAGTCAGTGAAATAAATATCATTTTAATAAAAATAACTCATAATTATTTAATTGGATAATATATAAAAAATAGAACAAAAATAAAACACATTAAGATGACCTGATTATATATATATAAATATATACATTTCATCACATTTTAATTTAATGAAATACAATACAATAAAAAAAATTAAACAGATTATCAATGTCTTAATAAATTCCAACAAATGTACATGTTATTAAGGTAAATATAACTAAAATAATATCATGAAAAATATAAATATATAATAAAGTATTAGTACAAAAAATAATACTTATAGTTAAAACCTAATGTACATTAATTCCACTTAATTGATTAAGAATACTTTTCTGAGTTTCATTTCTATGTTAGAATAAATTTTATAATAAATAACATTTTATATTAAATGAGAAAAATAAAATGATAATGTAATGACAGTTGTGTCCACCTGAGTGAACATATTGTTAATATCCCATGTCATGAATATTTTTATACATTTTCTTTCATTGTATGATGGTGTGTGTGGATTCTAAAAAATAACCAAAAGGTATGAGTTTTATTTATTATATTTAAAAAGGAAACATCAACATATTGTATTGGGGGATCTATTAAATAATCCTCAAGATTATAGGGTTTAAAATTCCATTTCTAATTCCCCATATAAAAATACATGTGACAAAACAATGCTCCTAAATAATGAAAACATAGTTTAATTACAATATGGTTGGGATAAAAATTATGGGGTCAACTATAGGTTCTTATTATCCCTTATATCATTGGAACACCATAAATTTTTCCTTATAGTATTATTTTAATTATTTTCTTAAAACATCAACATAAATGAAGTAGGTATAAACTATAGTATTATATTTGTTTATTCTTTTTTATGATATGTCAAGAAGACAATAACTCTATTTGTGGTCCATGGATACATGTCTCTATATCAACCCTCATATAATAAAAAGTTGTACCCAAAATCTATGACATCACATGTACATATTGTTGATATTCTAATATGTATTCATCCCTCCTTTTATGGGATTTTTAAATGAAAAATATAATTTAATAATATAACTAGAAAGAGGGATACAATTGGACTTGCCTAACCACAAATATAAAGATTAAACATAACATCGTAGACCTTCAAACTCATTATAGTATTGTTTAATAGGATAACATGAGTTATCTATCAATGAATCCAAATTAATGATATATTGTTTTACGAATACTACCCTATATTCTATCTATACATCCGCATAGGGTTTAGTGAGTTATTGAGAATGTGTTATTTTCTCACCTTCATTTTATTCTAATGTTTTCTCTTGGGAAAATATTGGAATATTTATCAATGGTCTCTTAGAATTGAAAAATAGTTGGATGAGGTTTGAGAATACAGAAAAGTGACTATTTTATCCATTTGGATACTAACCTCCTATAAATAATCATTAGCCATTTATTCTTTCTGATCTCCAGAATCTTTCACCATTGAGCCTTACACATCTAAACTATATGAGACAATAAATTTTAGAGTGATTTATTTAGGTAGGATACCACATATTACCCATATTCTCATCCTCTTTCAGGGAATGGTTTTTCCCATGATGCTCACATAGTGAAAATATTTAGGTAGCATTTTTTAGGGAATAAAGGGGTAGAATTAAAAAACAAAACTAAAACTCAAATATCTATCATTGGATAATATAATATTATATTAAGTTATAAGAGAAATAAAAATACATCCCACCCCCTAAATACAATTAGAATCTGAAACCACATAAATATATTGAAACAAATATATTGGAGGAATACAAATAACTAAAAAAATTACTTTCATAGTCGGTACATCAGTTCTCTGAAAATCAACTATAGTAACCATACCATATTTATCTGAGTAAAAAGTGGTTGATAATATAGATATTTCCCATGCATTAACAATAAGAATAATATAACATATAGAGTGAATTTATTCTAAAAGAAGTTTATATTTTTATTATTTCCCCTCTTGATGATTGTAGTCCTTCCTCCCATGAATTCTATAATTTTATAGAAAATGTATTTACCAGAGGCATCGTGAACTAAAACAAAATCACCCTTATAGTGAATTGGATTCCATAAGCCTCCCTTATCACCAACAAAAAGAAAAATTTGTGGTGTATTTCATCATTATGAATTCATTTAAACAAATATATGGGTTCTAGATTGCTAGCGCATATAGTGAGTGTAAGGACCCAAACAACAATTTCCCTAAGTCGATGCCTTATATTAATAAATCAGAATAATTTGAAGAAAGTCATATCTTGATGGAATGAATAGTTTTTTAGTTTTATAAAAAAATATTAAAAAAAAAATTCATCATTATAAAATGAAATAAAATACATAATATAAATTCCACAAGAAACATATATGAATCCATGATTATCCCTGAATGTCATTTATAATACACATCTCCACAACTTAGGGAAAAAACATAATAAAGGGGTGAGTTCAGATGCCCAGTATGTACACATAATTCCAATGAATTATTTATATGTAAGATGCTAAACATAAACAATATGAACATATGAAATAACTTTCCCTAACATGTACACATAAACACAAACCATTCTGAGTAATGTCGTGAATGGCTTCCAAATAGAACATAAACAATCAAACTGATCGTAAACCATTTAATATATTATAATAGATTATGAACATAAAATATTAACCTCAATAAAACATAAAATTCAATATAAATGTGGAAATAAACAAAAATACTCTAATAAAATAATCGAGGAATTTCGGAGAGGATACACTTTTAAATTGGAATGAAGATTTTTTTGAAAAATCATTCAATAAAACAAGATATTAACTATTTTATTTTTTCCATTATGAAATGAGGGGGTTTATAAAAATAATTTTGTATTAAAAATATTTTAGAGTTCACTAGAAAATATGTAATAATTTTAGAAGATCCCTCGAATCGGTCTTTTTAAATGAGATGAATTGAGAATGATCTTTATAAAAAAATCCCCCCCCCCCCGAAATAAATATTGATTATGATTGGTAAAAATATATAGAATATTAAGAAATAATTAATTAATATTACCAAAGAATAATTTCTAACTTAATTGGGATTATTTTAGACAATGAGTAACATTACATCTGATGGAGTTTAGGGTCGAAAACCCGAACCTTATATATCTATGAGTGTTGCAGTCGACCATAAAATCATATATAATCCAATTAAATCCATTATTTAATTAATTTATAACATTATATATATTTATATTATTTATTATAATTTTATAATTTTCATTTAGGTACTTTTGGATCTGTTATAAGATACAATTTTGCCACTTAGGAGAATTTGATTCCTTTGTTTTCATGATTTGTATACTTGTATATGAGTATGGAAGTTCAAGTGAAATTGGTGTAATTCTATATAATTAAATAAATTTTATATTAATTAACATAAATGAGAATAAATTGAGATATAATTAATTTTTTATATGTTATTGGGGTGAATCATTAGTTAAGTCATTTATTGATAATCATTTAGATTGTTACTGTGGTTTTTCGATCAAAACAAACTAGATTTGTTGTATTATATAGTATCATGAAAAATTATATTTACATAATAATTCCATAAGATATAATACATATATTTTAAACTTTTTCATCCATAAATACGGTTTCATAAACAACATTGTTGTATAAATTGAAGAATGAAGGTTCATCATCCATGAAGGTTGTAAATTAGCACCTCTCGGATGATGGTTTCGTTTTTTAAATAAAAGAGAGAGATAGAGAGTGAAAAAGAGGGAGTAGATTGATGATGTATCTATAATTAACATGATATAATTCTATTACATAAATGATAATGGAGTTATCATGCTCATTTTCATAGAGCGGGGGTGAGGAGATAATATTAAACAATGATCTTGAAAATAAAATAACAGAAATGGAAGCAGATTTTAACTCTTCAATGCTCCTCCTTGAGAATCTTATTATGGGGATTGATTATGGTCTTTTTGGAATACCAAGAGATCCTGTGAATGGGTAGAGGCTAGATATGTGTATTTGGGATGAACCATGAAATGATTCATGGTTTATACATTTAAGGAGAATATGTAGTGAGGGGAGGCCTTTATAGTCGAGGAGAGGAGTAATTTTTGAATATCATTGTTATTGTGATATTATTTTTCTCAAGATAACCAATAGTATTTATTTTGATGGAAAAAATAGTAATAATTTTATTTTAGTTCAAATAAGTGTGATTACATCAGGGATGACTCAAGGAATATTGTATACGGATTGTAATATATTTATATTGTAAATTACTTTATTTTACTATTCACTGGAAACTAAGTATTTCAAAAAAAATCCCAGAAAATCACCCTAACTATTTTTGGATATGTATAATTCAAAAATGGAATCCATTTTATCAATATAATTTACTAAATAAGTGAAATTTAATTTATAAATAAATTTATTTTTTACTTAAAAAATACATATTTTAAATTTAAAACTGATTTTATAATACATTTAGAAATTAACTGAGGTCTCATAAAATTATTATATTTTCATAGTACAAACATATATTAATTTAGTAATACATATTATTAAAATTAACTTTATTTTAAATAAATTTATTAATTTAAAATTATAATTAAATATTTATAACCCATAAAATAGAAACACTTAATTATTAATTTTTATAATTTCACTCTCATTTGTAAGTCGATTCAGTTTTATTTAAACCATTAAGGGTGAGGTTAAGGAAAATGTTAATATTCATAAGATATTAATACTATTTATTAGTGTCAAGTTACTATTCAAAAAAATGTATGTTAATCCTATCAGAATCTAAATATCTTATAGATCGAAACCATGTATGTTCGTCTTCCAAAATTATAAACATAGAAGAAGAAAAATTGTGTTTAACTATGAGTTTATGAAAATATATAATAACAATGTGTTTGTTTCATAGAGAATCAATGTTTCCTGAAATATGTATAAAATGTGTTTGTAAATCATTGGGGGGTTACATTCTTCCCAGCTTATAAAATGTTTACCCTCAAAATTACCAGAATGTTACCTCATAAAAAGATTTTGGTAGTTCATCATCATATGATCCTCATACTCTCATGTCTCCTCTTTAATTTTTGGATTATTCAAAAGTACATTTACTAGTTGAGTCATCCAATTCATTTACACATGTTTTTAGTGTCTAGAATCTTGGTAGTCTCTACATAGTAAGATAAGTTGTGTTCCTATTCTATAGCTTCATATGTTAGTGCATGTGTTGGGTAATGAATGTAATTTCGCAACAATAAGACATGGAACATATTGTGTACTATAGGAATACTAGGAGGAATTTCCAAATGATAATCCATAACTCCAATTGTCTCTATAATTTCAAAATGACCAATGTTCTAAGGACACAATTACCCTTTCTTCCAATATCATATAGCACCCTTCCATATATTTACTTTTAAGAAAAAATGATCTCAAACATGAAATTAAAATTCATTCTTTCAGTTGTTAGAATAGTTTTGTTCCTATATTGTGATGCATTTATGTAGGTTTAATAATCTTTACCTTCATTTTTTTCCTCTAAATGCTATAGCACTACAAGCTTCCTCTCACCAACCTCATCCCATAATGTTAGTGTAGGACGTATCATTCCATGCAATGCTTCATATGGTGCCATATAAATTATATATTGGAAAGTATTGTAGTAGTAAAACTCCAGAAATGGTTAATACTAATCCCATATAACAATAAAATCAATTGATCTTAACCCCAACGTGTTATCTGATGTTTGTATCATCCTTTTCGACTGCCTATTAGTTTGAGTATGATTAGCAGTAATCAATGAAATATAATTATCCAAAAAAAATAGGAGGATTTTCCACAATTTTGATGCAGATCATGGATCATTGTTTTACAAATTTGAGAGAGTATCTCCATGAAGTCTCCAATTTTCATTGATGTGGATCCTAAAAATATTCTCTAAAGGAAAATCTTAATTTATAGAGATGAAATGTGTATATTTTTTAATTCTATCATCAATTAACCATATTGCATCATTCCTTCTTGATGTTTTTGTAATACAATTAAACAATCCAAGGTTATGTCATCCTATTTAAATGTAGAAATTGGTAGAGGTTTCATAAAGCCTCTAGTATGTTTTATTTCATCCATCATTTGTAGATGGACTAAACATATTGATACATAGTCAGCAATTTTACACTTCATATTGTCCCAGTAGAGATGTTCAGTCAAATATCCATACAACATAGTTCTACCAGGGTGTTAAGATAAATTCAAACTATTTTTATTGTCCACTAATTCCCTTTTTAGATTGGTTATAGAGGTAACACATAGTCTTCTCCAATATTCTATAATTCCATCATCACACGTGTTGTCTATCAATTTCCATTCATTCACAGCCATACTTTTCTTTTGAATATTATCATCATCAGATTGAGAACCATTAATTCTAAATAATAAATATTGTCAGGAAACCAATTGAAAAAGTAATGATGCTTCAACTTATTTGATAATTCCCCTATCAAACATTGCAAGATCCATGTACGTAGGATCCATTTCAAACCTCATTTTTTATATAACTCTATTATCCTTCCTAATCAATGCATCTACCATATTATTTTCCTTCCCTATAAGGTAGTTCCTGGAACAATCACAATCCTTGAGTAGCTCAAGCATCACCTTTTCCACATTTTGAGTTCTTCCTGTGATAATATATATTTCAAGTTCTTATAATCAATGTATATCTCACATATTTCACCATATAAATTATGGAACTATATATTTAGATCAAAGGTTATAGATACTAACTTAAAATCATGTGTTGGATTGTTCGGGTAATGAATTATTAAGTACATTAATTCATGGGAAATAACTCTATCATTTTTCATAAAGATACAAGAAATTGCATTCTTTGATGAATCATTATTAATCACAAATCCACCATTTCACAATAGTAGAGTCACGATTGGATAATTCAATAACCACTTCGTCAATTATTCACATTATTCATCAAATTATTTGTCTATGCGAGCTTAACCACATTATTAATAACCTTGGAAAATGGGTTGGCTAATCAGGTGATGTTTTGAATGAAATTACAATAATTACATGATAAACCAATTAAAATTTATACCTCATTTATGTTAATTGAATTAGGAAATTCTTGAATATCCATTTTATTCATAGGATCAACTAATATTCTATCAATAGAGATAATATGGCCACAAAACGATACTAATTGAAGCCAAAATTCACTCTCTAAACATCCAATATAATTCATTTTTATATTATTTTAAATAATGCACCAGTGATTTTAATTATCTCAGTACCTTTTGAAGTAGACCAATATTTTATCAAAAAATACCACAACAAACATCTATATATTCTTAAAAACACTATTCCATAGATCCATGAACATTGATAATGCACTACTCTACCCAAAAAAATATTTCTGTAAACTCGAATTTCCCATACCTTGTTTAAATTACTGTAATTAGAATATATTTGTTCCTATCATGAAACTAAAGAAATCTAGATCAAAGGACTATCATCAAATAATATTAGGCTCTATGATTTTTATCAAATAAATCATTAATCTGAGGCAGGGGATAGTTGTCGTATATTGTAATAGCATAGATTTCTCTATATTCAATGCACAGCCTCATTGATATATCTTTCTTGAGGACAAAGAGAACATGGGCTCCCTATGGAGGAACAATATGTTGGATAAATCCATTATAACTCAATTTCCCTAGTTGTTTCTTCCCATATACTAATTTCATTCTGTTTATTATATACGGTATCTTTTAAATAGAACATGAACCACAAATTAAATCAATAGAGTGCTCATCATCCCACTCTAGAGGATGTCCAGATAAATCCTAAAAAAATAAATCATGGTATTCATTCAAAATAGTCACATCCTAAAATTGAATATTTATTCCCCCACCAGTAGATATTGTGTTTTCTTCATCCGCAAGAATTGAATTTAGTGGAGCTACAGGGAGTGGATCTAGATAAGAATCAGATGGTTATGTTTCATATCTACAGATAATAGATTCTATATCTTCCTCATAAATCAAAATTTCCATCTTATAGTAAAATTGTTTCACATCATATTTGGTAATACAATCCATTCCAATGATTATGTAAAATTCCACCAAAGTTATAGCGACAAATTTAGTAGATAAAGCTCATTTATATTCCATAATTGGGACTTCCAAAAACATCTTTATTATAATGATGCTTCTACTAGGAGTTTTTACTTATAATTCCATTTTTAGGGAGTGTTGGAAATTTCTAATGTTCAACAAAATTTGTAAAGATATAAAGAAATGAGATGATCTAGAATAAAATAAATCATTTTCTATGTTTGAGGGAACAATTATAGTACCCACATACACATTATTAGAAACGTCATCTTCACCAGTCATGATCGCATACACTTTTCCTTTCTCCCATTTCCTTCTATAGAGAATTATTCCTTGACTCTTAGGAATACCTTTCATAATTTCCCATATGCTTATAATTTTATTATTTAACATTGTTAGCTTATTTCATTCCCTTTAAATCATAATATTGGTGGTCTTACTCACCACATTTGTAATAGAATCATTTTTCTTTTATGTAGGTTCTGGGTTGTTCTTTACAGAATGATCACATTTTGAAAAGAATACCATATTTTATTTTCCCTTTATCAATTATTTCCACTACAACCATCTTCAACAGTTTTTTTTAAATTTCATAAGAAATAGAGAATTATTTCTCTATCTTGATTTCACAAGAGATAATATCTTTATATGATAAGAATGTTTTGGAAAGTAGAACCATTCAAAGGAATAAATTTAAACCATCAAATAATTGAACAATATTTCTCATCCGATTATGTATGTTATCCCTGACATGTCTCACTAGTCATGAAAAATATTCATCATACATCACAACATTTTAATCCTTTTTTGTTTCAATGTCATGAATTTTCCTACTATATATTCTTGTTGTTCTCAGGAAAAATATTTTTATAACAGTATTTTATTAAAGGCCCTCAATTTCATTTCTTCTATTTATACCTCTTCCTTTGTGTTTTTAATTAATGACCACCATTGATCTAAATCTACTGATATATGATAAACTATCATGATAAAATTCTACCTTTCCTTACATCCCAAAGCGTGAAATATCTTCTCTAAGGAACTTATCATCTACTCATCTATGAATGGGTTTTTAGTACCATTAAATTATAAATGATTTTGTTGCATAAAGTCATCTAACATTTCTATTCCATGTTGCGGATAATGATGACCAATATATGTATGGTTATTGTACATAACCTGAGTGATCTATCCCAGTATAGTTATACATTTCTCCACACTAGTCGTGGCTTCAGAACCAACATCATTATTTATCATATTTGGGAAATAACTAGATGTGATTATTTCATTAATGTTGTACCATACCTTCAGCCATGACCAATTTCTAAATAATTTCATAAAATAAATTAGGTTATGAATCATAATATATGATATCCATGTAGAAAAATAGTTAACATAAATTGAAATTTTATGCATGTCTAATATCATAATCATAAGAATTGTTACATTAAGTACATATTTATATTTTAATCCTTCAAAATAGTTTATAATGAAAATCTTAATTATCCAAGAAAATCCCATGATAATGTCAAACTAAGTGAGTATTAATAGCCATTTTCACAATACTTTTTTATCCTGAGTCAAGCCCTAAACTCCTTTTTGGAGTTTTTACTCTTATTTGAATATGATCAAGAACCAAATCCACTTTTTGTATCCACACAAGGATGTATTTTCTAGTAAAATAAACAAAATATATACCTTACCAAAATTATAGGATATTATTTTATTCTTAGCCTCAAATTCTACAATTGGTTTTTGTCCCCTAATCTACGTTTTCTAGAAATAGTTTCCATGGATTCTACTAAACATCCTATGATACCAACTATAAGGATATAGATCCTAGTTTCCCATAGCTAGTGCCTTATATTTATAAATTGTAATGATTACAAGAATTCCGTATCCGAAAGGAATGAATAGATTAGTAGTTTTTGTAATCAATATACGAACATAAGATCAATTTTCTAAAACACGAAATGATATACATAGAAGTAATTCCACTAGAACCATCTATGAATCATAGATTATCCCTATAAGTTATTCATAATATTCATCTTCACAAACTAGGAAAAAATAAATCTTATTAATGTAGATTTCTCAAATTCTCATTTAGGGTATGTAAAAGAACGGAATTTATCATAAACATAAACTCTTACATGGTGAATAAATTAAAATGCATGCCATTAAAAATTACACTTGGGAATAATATGGTAGGAATGAAATTTGATAATATAAGTCCATATAAATAATCATGAGTGAATGACACATAACCCTTTATATACTAATAGTTGAATAATAATATTTTTTACCAATTACTATTAATATTATGTGGTTTTTCATAATTCCTAAAATCTAAAACTTGTTATCATGGCCTCGACCAAGATCACTAAAATAATAGGGTATGACCTTAGCCAATACACAATTATATTTTGTCTCGTGATACTTACTGATGCATCAAGGGAATATAGCAGGCCATACCTACCACATGATACATCCATTGCATTCCTCGTATGATAGGGGATAACCATAACCAACATGAACATATGAAATAACATTCCCTGATATGTACACACAAATACTAACCATTCTCAGTAGTATGGTTAATTGTATCTAGATAGAGCATCCACATTCAAACTAATAATAAACCATTTAATATAATATTTTATTTCATAAAAATAAGATATTAACCTTAATACAAAATAAAATTCAACAGAGGTGTTGAAATAGAAAAAAAATACTTTAATAAAATCATTGAGATATTTTTTAGGGAAATAAAATTTTACTTTGAAAAGATGAATTATTTTGGAAAAATAATTTAATAATACCATAAATGAAAAAATTTAGTTTGTCATGATCAAATGATTTATTTTATTAAAATATTTGAGTCTTAAAACATATTATTGAGGGAAATTGAAAATAGGTAATTCTTTCAGAAGCTCCGTTGAATCGAAATTTTTTATCAGGAAGAGTTGAAAAATATCATTATGAAACATTTAACTACCCATAAAATAAAGATGGATTATTTTGGACCACATATATAGAAAGTAAAAGAAAAAAATTGAGGTGTAAATATGAATAATTAAAAATATAATTCTTATTTAGTGAGAAAAATAAAAACCCAAACGAAAATGGATATTTAATTAGAAAACACCTAACTTATGTCCAAACAAGACTTTCCCTTGACCTTATCATCCTGAATAATAAAAATAAATCCTTTCTTTAATTAATTAAGAAACACATAAAAATTTATTTTATTTTATTTATTATTATTTTATTAATAAAAATATTGGAGTTTTGGATGAGTTATAGATACACTTTTTTCATTTAAGAGAATTCAATTCCTTGGTTTTCTTGATCGGTATACTTTAATATGATTAAGGAAGATCATGTGGAATTTGTATAATTACTCATAATTGAATTAATATTTTACTAATAGATATATAGATTAGTAAATGGGGATATAATTCAATTTTATATATGTTATGAGGAAGAATCATTTGACTATTCATGATAAAAGTTTAGATTTTTAAGACGGTTTTTCGATCACAGATAATTATTTTGGTTTTGTTATTTAGTATCATAAAAAATGATTGTTCCAAAATAATTATGTAAGATATAATAATTATTATAGAATCTATTTCAACTAGAAAAACTCTTTCATGCCCATTCTTGATTTATTAATATAATAACAAATTTTTGATATCCATTAAGTTTGTAAATTTGAACCTCTCAGACAATGGTTTCATTTTGAAACTTAAAGAGAAACGGCAAGGATATTAATGGTTTATCTTAAATTAATTGATATGATTCAAGTATATATATGATTTTAAAGTTATTATGATCATTTGGATAGTGTGGATGATATAATAATAAATAAATAAGGAACATGAAAAGAGAAAAATAAAATGGAAGAGTATTTTACCTATGGGCAACTCTTCCTTGAGAATCTCTCTAAGGGGATTGATTTTGAGATTTTGGAAAGCCCAAGATCTTCTGTGCATGGAGACATTATATGAAAGACTATTTCAGATTATTTTTTTCAAGCACAAAGGCATAGATAATTGGGGAGAATTAGGAGTGATAGGTGCCTTTTATAGTAGAGGAGATGAGTGATTTTTGAATATCTTATTCATTATTTTATTATTTTTCTCAAGAAAAAAATATAGATGATTGATGTGATGACAAATATCATTAATTTCATTTGATTTTGAACCATGTGTGATTAAATTATAGAAGACTCATGGAATAGTTTATTTTTTTTCTAATGTATTTATACCGCAAATTACAGTATATTATTATTCACTAAAGATTCAGGTATTTTAGAAAAATACCAAAAAATAAAAATATCAATTTTTCGATGTTTATATTTACTCGATGTTATCAAAATAATTTTCTAAATATTTGAAATTTAATTTGAAATTAAAATTATTATTTACTTTAAAAATACATATTGAAAATTAAAAACTGATTTTATAATACTTTCACAAAATAATTGAGGTCTCATAAAATTATAATAAATTCATAGGAAAACCAAATATTTATTTATGAATACATTTTATTAAATTGAATTTGATTATAAATTAAGGTATTAATTTAAAATAATAATTGAATATGTAATTCTCACAAAATAGAAACACATAATTATTAAATTTTAAAATATACACTCTCATTTATATGGTTCTTATATATTATTCATACATTGATGGGTGAGTTTAATGGTCATATTACACTTAATAATGGTATATTAGTATTCATAATCGTCATGATATTATCCCCCAAATATGTGTGTTGATCCTTCTCAAATCTGAACATCTTACTGATTGCAACCGTGTAAGCCGGTTTTTTGAAATTCAAAACATTGAAGAGGAAAAATTAGGGTTAATGTCTAGGTTATAAGTATCTCGTATAAAAAAATTTATTTCAAAGACAATCAGTGTTTCATTCATTCTATATTAAATTTATTTGTAAATCCTTGAGGGTGTTATAGATAGTGGAGTCTTTAGAATAATTTTCCTTAAAAATATAACCACTTGTCCTAGTCATTAATATTGGAATTTGGAATCACAAGGGATTATTTGGAAAGAATATATGGAAAACATGTTAGTTATAATTATGTTATTCAATGAAATCTGTTGTGTAATAAAGTTAGGTAAAATGGAGATCCCCACACATTGAAACCGCTAAATATTTGGAATGTAAAAATCATCATTCAATAGTAATTGAATATTTTCATGGAGAAGATAATGTGACCCAATTGCATTTGAAAATTATATACTAGAAGAAGAAGAAATAAATCTATAAAATACCACTTGTGGTTGGTGATCTATAACAAATAAGGTGATTTAAATCATTGTGTATGAATGCACTACTTAATTTAACTTTGATTTTGACTTGATGAAATATGGAGAACCAATGAAGGATGTTAAATCCATTGAGGAAATAGGGAATGTAAGGATGATCAAGATATGCACTTAGATAGACAATGGGAACAACGTAGTATTATTGGAATTGTTTGACAGTGGGGGAACTATTTGTCCTATATAAAAAATAAAATTACACTAGTTTACTCCATTAATTAGGGTAGCATTGAAATAGGGTCCAACATCAACTCTTCTACATAGTCTTTCCCTTGTAAACTGTTGATTATATAAATCAATATAATTATTTATAGGTCCCCACCGTCTATTTTCAACTATTACTTTATGAATTTTCAAAATGATTAAATTAATTACTCTAGAACAAGCTACATATTTTACTACTTCTATATGAGGGGGATTTCATATTCTAAAAAATCTATTTTTTTTAAAAAGATATAAATAAGATATAAAATATGTCCTGTTAATAATCACATGAAAAAGAAATTAATTCCTTATAAAACCCAATTATTACATTGAAGTAAAAATGTAATAGAGTAATAATTAAAATAAAAAAATTACACTATAAAATATATCATTAGGATATTAAAAATCATCCATCAAAGAACTTAAAATGTTATTATCTTATGAACCATTTTCGGTTATTTAATTTTTTTTTCTTTTTATTTCTGGTGTTTCATTTTTTTGATTTTACACTAAATACGGTCATAAAATAAAATAAATTTTCCTCAGTAGTGTCTATATATTGATATTTTATGTTTTAAAAATATTTACAAGCATCAGATTATATCTCCTCCGTGATACTATTTTTTTATAAGTGTCACTAGTTGAATTTATAGTTAATATTATTAAATTTTATGGTTTATTTGTCAAGTTAAAATTTTAATATGTCGGATTTATGTAAATAAAAGAGAATATCCTTGATCTACTAATTGAGATGATATTTTCAAAATATTTTATCTATATTCAAATGATTTAATCCTCCCTAATGTGTCATTATATTTGAAATTGCATCTTTTTTAGAATTTTGTTGTATTTGGAGCTAAATTGTGAAAATGCCCAAATTATAGATTTATTACATTTTTCAATATTTTGATGATTTGGGAATATAATTTTAAATAAGGATCCAATTAGAATGATTATTTTTTCTGGACCCCTATAATATGATTTTCATCTTTTTCAACTAGACCATGTTCTAAATCGTCCATCTAGAGGATGAACTAAATCATTTATTGTGAAATCTTATTATAGTCAATTGTATAGACGCCACCTCATTCCAAGAGGCCTAACTCGGAATACTGATTTCTAAAGACATTTATTCCAATTGGTAATGAAGTAATACTAATATAATCACGTTAATGTGTAGTTTCTTGGATAAATTTGATCATTATGGTACTTGTTGTGGGAGTCAAACAAGTGGAAGATGATGAGTCACCTCTTGCAGAACAAGATCCATTGAATAATTAATTCCTATCTTTTCCTACACATGACTAGATATTTTGGTAATTTTTATGAAGTGATATAACTCATTTTTGTACAACATTTATGAATACATGTCAGCTTCATTATGCATAGAGAATGTACAATGTCGATGAAACATTCAGGGCACACATTCTGGATAGCACCATAGCCACCTCAACTCCTTTATATTCTCTAATTCACATTCACTTAATGGGGAATTGGACTAAGGGAGTGAACATTTATGGAGGATATATTCTATATAATAGAATTTCAATTGTTGATAATAAATACATGAAGTGATGACTTCCATGTGGTTGTGGGCAGTAGAGATCTGATGATTCTTCCATTTTGAGTTTTTGTTCTTCAATGTATTCTTATCATATTTTTATAGAAAGGGTTTTAATGAATTATTGAGGTCTCTTTTCATTCATGAATACAGTTTATTTAATTTTGTACTAGAATGATTATAATATTATGAATTTAAAACAATTTCATTGTTTTTTAATCTTCTTTTGGGGAGGTATCCCCATTGAGCACAACAAGATTAATTTGTTTAATTTCTTGGTGGTCATTGGGTAATAAAATCACATTCATAAGAGGATAAACATCCATATTTGAGGTATCAATATGTTGTCTAATAAATAAAGGTATTTTCTTTGATTTATTTGTGTCATCATTGAGAAATATAATTTGATAATTCAATTAAATAAGGATTGAGGTAGTATTTGAGGATCGATGTTTGTCCTTGACTTCCTTCTTTTGTTTGTTTCATTCAGTAATGTATTATTCTGATTTTCAATATCTAAGGTATATTTAGAGTTTAATTCTGATTTTATATCATTTACAATATTTTATCTCAATTCAAATCCCTATTTCTAATTCAGAAATTTACAAAAAAAATTAACAATGTGATTGTTTGATAATATAACATGTGAACTCCTCGTGAGACAACCCTGTGGTCACCATTGGGATACATTTTAAGGGGAAATTATTTATTGGTGTTTTATTGAAAAATAGATAGAATCAATTTTCCACCATTACTATGGTGTTTTATTAGGTTTTTTCTGTTTTTTTACATTTTCTAGGATTTTTAGCCACAAATATTGAGTTTTCAAAAGTAAACCCACAAAGTGGATTTTCACAGTGACTACTCTTATGATTGGATTTTTTATCATCAATATAATGAGCATTGTCATGAGGAATTTTTATAATTTCAATAAAATTCATGGGAAATAAAACAAAATAATTGTGAGATTCAACAAAATATTTATGAAGTAATCAAAAAAATGGGAATTCATTCAAATGAATTAAAAATATTGAATGAATTGAAAGCTCAAAATGATTCTAAAAAGTTGGAAAATCACATCCCACCCATTTTATGATGTTTATTAACCTTTTTTATATGTGTTGAAAAATTATTTAGAACCATATATTTCAAATTTTGAGGATGGTATTTTCAATGTTTCACCAACAAAAATATCTTTTGGAAATCAAGATTCCTTTGATAACAATTATGATAAATAATTTGAAAATAAAATTTCAGTTGAAGCCACTATTTTTTAATTTATAATTTTTAAATATTTTATGAATATATATATATATATAATTAATGATAAATATGATTAGTTTATTTTTAAGAGAATATGTAAGAACTAGAGGGGCTTCCCAGTTTCAATGCCACTATTTTTTGACTCAAAAAAAGAGATGGAATCTGAAAATACACAAAAATATGTCTCAAATTTCATTCGTATTTTCATGGTTATTTTTGTAATAATTTTTTATGTTCATATACATATACAGATTTAGATCATGTTAATACTAAGTGGATTTATTTTACAAATGATGAGGATGTCAAGGCTGAAAGTGAGGAAAGTATGGTGTGCCCATTTCATTACATTGATACACATTGGGATGGTGATGATGAGATGATTTTCAATGAAGAAATCATTTTCAAATATGATGATGATGATGAACCTCATATTTCGTTTAAAATTCAACAACTAGTGGAGGTAATTTTTGAGTATAATGTCTTGGAAGGTTTCTTTTAATTTTTTCCAACTTCCACAATATCATTAAAACTGATGAGTAATGGATTAGAAGCTTAAGAAATATATTTAGGGAGCTTCTATAAGATTATTTAGATGAATAATATTAAATAGATTTTAAATTGGTGGTTCATGTGGAATGAAATTCACTCACCGTATGATTAGGGAAAAATAGCTAGAACAACCTGACTAGGTGTAGTGAAATCCTATAACCCACTTGTGGGGTTCATTACAAGGACCTTTTCCCTTCTATTATATATTTTCTTTTTCTTTACATTCATTCAAAAAATTATATGCTTTTTTATTGATTATTTTTCATGTAGGTTTCCTTGTGATCGATTTCAGGAGGCTAGCTTAACACAACTGATGTTCAATAAAAACTTGGTCATGTATTTTCTTTACACTTGTTTTTGTCATGTCTTATCTTTTTTATTTTCATTTCTCATATAATATATGCACAATTCATATATTGTAAAAAATATGTGTGGTTGAGGACTATCATTTGTATAATAGGATTTTTTATGTTTTTAAATTTTGTGTTTTCTATTTCAAATATTGTTTAAAAATCGCCTTTTGAGATTGAAATTAATATACTTTATATATTTTAAAAAATATATGGAATTAACTAACATGATTCATGGAATTTAATTTAAATGATTGTTGAAATTTTCTATGTACTAGATTTATGTTGTTCAAATTCATTAAAAGTACATTGAATTTTGAATTAACATCCATTAATGTTATCCAATACGGAAAATCACTTTCCTTTAAGGATTCTACACCAATTTTTCATCTTCTTCATAGTCACCCCACTTCTTGATTGAACCAAATAATTCATGTTTGAACTAGAACGTTCAGGTTTTCTATCAAAACCAATGATCTTTAGAGATTTTGTGTTCCAAATGATTGAGGATGTTTATTTTTTGTTGAATGCCCCATTTTCTGAATAATCTGTTTTATTCTGGCCCACATTGTACATTTTTTATTGATCCCTTAGTATCCATGTACTTCTTGTAATGTTAGCTGAATTAGAATCCTTTTTACATGTCCAACATTCCCTTGAATTAAATTTATTGATTTTAGTGAAACCTACGTGGGTAGGAGATTTGTTGTGGTGTGCTATGTTATTTAGTGGTATGTTGGGTGGAAATTGATACTCTGAGGATAATACTTTTCTGTTAGAAAATGCATTTCTATGATCTGTGCCCATATGGATCCCTCAAATGAGGTATAGTTGTGCATGTCGGGAGCTCTCAATGGAAGAAATTTGTTCCCTATCTGGATCATTCAAAAAAGAAAGGGGGAGGAAAGTTTTTACTGATGATACTGAAATATTATTGTAATGGGAAGGAAAGGAGATTATTAGAGATTCTTAGAGTATATTTTCTTTGTTGGAGATTAAGAATGAGACCATGTTAATGTGAAAACTATAATCTTTCAATTTTACTTCAATAAATATCCAAGCCATCATTTTTGCCTCAAAATTATTTACATTTCAAAACTAACCGACCTTATTAACTCAGAACAACCCTTTATAATAACTCATGATTGATACAAATATTTAACACATTTGGGTGGAGAATTACAAATTTTTCAAGCCTATGGTTACCCTTAAATCATTTTTATGAGGATATCATTGTTCAAAATCAAAATAATTTGTTTAAAAAGTGAAGTAGGAATAATAGTTGTTAGAGGAATAAATGAAATGGCAATTAAATTAATTATAATAATTAGTACTATTGAATTGAAACATCTGAAAGGGTGTGATAATTTTTTGACATTTATTTTGATCTTGTGATTTTCATTTATATATGTTTTTAATATTCATTGGATGTTTATATGGAAGTTTTCACTTGTCCAGGAGGCCAAGTGCTATGTGTGCGGGAATTCATAGAGCTCATATTTCTAAAATAGTATATCTAAATTTAAATGGTTTAATCCTCACCAATGACTCATTACATGTGAAACTGCACCATTTTTTGAATTTTTTTTTGTTTTTTGAGATAAATTGAGAAACATCCCTCATTCTGGATTTTTATCAAGTTTTTCATTAGATTGATATTTGGGAATATCTTCTAAATAGTGATACAAATCAAATGATTATTTTTTAGGAACCCCTAGAATATCATATTCATCTTTTTCAAGTGGAAGAAATTCTAAATATTCCATCTAGAGGGATAAATAAATCATTCATTGTGAAATATTTTTATAGTTAGCTATATGGATCCCACCTCATTCAAAGAGTCATAACTCTGGATATAGGTGTCCAAACTCATTTATTGAAATTGGTAATGATATAAGACTCATAGATATTAATGATTTTTGAGTTTTAATTAGAAAGTTTATCATTATGGTAATCTTGGTGTGAGTTAAACAAATGGAAGATGAAGAGTCACCTCTAGCAGAATAAGATAAATTGAGTAAATAATTCATAACTTTTTCAAAATGTGCCCCAATATTATGAAAATTTGCTGGAAGATACAAAAAAATTCAAAAAATATTAATAAAGATACATAAACATTATTATGTGGACATAATGTTCATATTTGAGGAATATTTCAGGGTAAACATTCTAGACAACCCCATGTACACCCCTACTATTGTATATTTCATACTTCTCTTTAACTTCAAGGGGTTAGATCAACGGACTTAGGTTTTTAGAAGTATATATTCATGATAATAAGAGTTCAATTGTTGATAATCAAGACATGAATGGATAATATCTATGTGGGGGTGGGTATCATAGAACTGAATATTCTTCCAAATTTAGTTATAGTACTTCATTGTATTCTTATTAAATTTTTTTTGAAAACGGTTTTCCTGAAATATTGTGGTATCATTTCTTCATGAATTCAATTAATTATATTTTTTCTAGAATTTTTATTGGCTTACTAATATGAAATAATTTCCCTATATTTTAAACATCTTTGGGCGAGGTCTCCCCATTGAGCACAAAAAGTCTAAATAATTTTCATTACTCAGAGGTCTCAGGGTAAAAAATCTCTTTCATAAAAGGATTAACAACCATATTTGATGTAATGATTTGTTGTCTATGAAATATAGTTTTCCACATATAGTTATATGAGTGATCATTGAGAAATATAATTTGATAATTCAATTAAACAAGGATAGAGGGAGTATCTGAGTCTCAATGTTTGTCCACCGCTGCCTTCATTTTTTTTTCTTTTGCCTGGTTTTCTTCTAATTTTCAATAACTAATGAATATTTATAGTTTTATTCTGATTTTATATCATTTACCATTTTAATTCATTTCAAATCCCTATTTATAATTCTTACAATAACAAAAAACAAACTAACAATGTGGCAGTTTGATAACATAGCTTGAGACCTCTTCATGAGACAACCCCATGGTCACCACTATGATAAATTTTAGGGAGAAATTATTGACTGGAGATTCATAGAAAAACCCCAGAGTCATCTACACTCAATGAGTGTCGACTAATATTGACATTATAAGTCCCTAGCCTTAAAAATTACTTAATCTTGAGTTAATTCAAGAATAACCATTGAGGATCTTTTCAGGTTTAGAGTTTTAGAGAATTACATCATAAAACATGCATTACATTCCACAATTAAACAAAGTGGTTACATAAAAGATAGTACTCATTTTTCCCATAAATGGAAACATATTTAGAATAAACCATGGATTATTTCTTGACACTTCCTTGACACTATCATCACATCATTTACCTTTCCCAAGACCTGTGAAAGAATTTCAATAACTTGGGATGAGCATAAAAAGCTCAGTAAGGGATATAAAAATATGGAAAGGAAACATGAGTACATTCATACATAAGAATAAATGAAATCATAAATTACCCATAAAACATAAAAACATTAACATACCTCATTAAATCATGAATAAATCATATAAATCATAAGACATAAAGGTAACTTGAGGCATTCATAACATTCTTACGTAGGGAGTAACCCTCTTGGTTATGTTTGGAATACCCATCATAGTATATTCCCTAAATCTCATTGTAGAAACCTTAAAATTTAACCCCTTCGCGTCATCCAATGCATTGGAGAGCTACATTGGGCTCACCCACCCTTATTTTATCATAGAACCACCCGTCTTCATAACAATGCCCAAGAACCATAACATAATCATATCACATAAAACATGCATAAAGGAAACATAACATTTCCACTTTTCAATCACAAGATATCAATACAACACATTTATATGAAAAAATTATGAAACCCATTTTTAATACCATAATAAAGGAAAAGTAAAACATGGTATTTATTTTTCATTCAAAAAAAGTTATGGCTTGTAGATGAAGCCGAAACTCAATAATGGTCACGGTGGCGGAGAAGACGTTGTCGCCGCATACGTACTACAAAAAAAACATTCCCATTTGTTGTTTAGTAAATGATTCATATAAAAAGATTCCTTTTGAATAAACTTAAAAGTCATAGGGGTTATTACACCGTAAAAAATAATGTTGTGTATAAAACATAATATGCCTCAATGAAAAAAGATTGAGACGAAGTGCCATACCTCGGGTCCGACTTGACTCGATCGTTCTTTAATCTCATAAATAATAAACTTGAGTTATTTGCTAATTTCTTAAGAACCATTTTCAAGTTAATTATTCCTTTTATATCACTTATTACCATATCGTGAACACTATGTAATTATTTAAGTTAAAAACGGTCGTTTTAACGATCATTGGTACTTGAGTCAAAAATAAACTCTTTATAATTACAAGTTTTTTCATGGGGTAAAATATCTATTATATAAAAAATTATATTCATTATGTAGATATCATATATATCATATATATCCATTATATACATGCATTTAAAATATTACATATCATTTAGAGGTAAGAAATGAAATGCACTGTTCATGGAGACGGTAAGCCGTACGTACGCATGAACCCTACTTCCATTTCTATTTAATATTTAATGGAATTAAAACATAATGATAAATAATAGTATTATAATTACATTATGGTATCATATATAATATCATTAAATCTATCCTTTATACCTACCACATATGGTATTAATGAATCAAATCACTTTGAGGGGGCGGTAATCCGCATTTCCTAAAATGAAGATATCACGTTTACCCATAATGGAAACCGTAAAGTTATGCCATAAATGAAAAATACCGAAGCTTAAGGAAAAAATAAACATATTATATATCATATATAAATATAGTGACATTTTAATGTCCACCTTTTAAGTTGTTAAAAGAATATTGAACAATCATTGTTTCGTGAGGCAGAAATTCACCATCCATAGAAACAGTATGTTATTTAACCATTACATGTTGGTGTGTGTTAGTGTAGCTCGAATACTTCTTATAACAACATCCTAGTATATTGAAGATACTTTAGTTGTTACAAAAGCGATGAATAAAAAGAGTTTAGGGGGTTGGAGAAGAAAAATAAAACAAAATAACACAAGCGAATACATTATCTTAAAAACGGGTAACTCCCTTTGGTTTGAACCAAAAGGGTTTCTTGAAAAGTATCCTGCATAAGTTAAGGCTTCTAAGATGTGGAGAGGGATTTGGAGAGACAAAATGTTTAGATCATGGCCAATCCAAAGGCTTGAGAGGTATGGGTAATGAGGTAGAGTTGGGGGCCTTTTATAAAAGGAGAGGAGGGGCACTCATGGAAAGGAATAAAATGTTACATTATTTTCCAATGAGTTTCGATTCTTAAAGGTCCCACATTGATGTATTTCTAGGATAAGGTGATAATGGTTCTAAATATAATCATCCAACAGGTCTTTTACAAGTGTAAGTCTTTGATTTTACATTATCTTTTCATTTTATTTAAATCGTTCAACAATGAGGTAATCACTGCATCATCATGATGTCATAAATAATTAAATATATATAATTTCTAAAAATTAAAAAAATACTATGATTTAGGAAATAGTTTAAATTTATAATGAATATTTATAGTATAAAATCTTACTTGTATGACCCCATGTAAATTTTTTTTAGTAAAATAATACATGTTTGTGTAATTTTTACTTTTACTTTAAATAAAAGGCATTAATGTCATTATCTGACCCAAGTGGCTCCATGGGGTCCCAAAAATAGACCCATGGGTTGTCTAGGTCGTCCATGAATCATCCAATAGGGTTAGGACAAGTTTCAATATATTTTCATTTTATTATAATATCATTTTTACCATAAATCACAGTAATTACCTTTAATCGCGATTAATAAAACTTAAAAGTTACTTTTCATCAAAAATTATTTTCATCACATTGAACCAAATTTTACTTAATAATGAAAATCATTTACAATAGAATTTTTATATTCAAATCACATAAGTGGTATTGTTCCATTTAAAAGAAAAATCAGTTTTTGTGAATACCACTTTGTGGTTTCACTATTCATCAAAAATCAAGGTTTTTCAGAAAAATACCAAAAATTCACCCTAATCTATATTTGATATTCCGAATTCAAAAATGAATTCTATTTTACCAAATTCATAACATATAATTTGCATTAATTAATTTTATAATTAAATCCCGCTGTCAAATCAAATAGCGTGTTTTTAAGAGACAATATCTATGAAAAGATTGACACTTGTTTATGTCCAATCTCAAAGTGATATTAATTCCAATGACCAAAATTGGATTAAATTGTAAAAACATATTCTAATTTAAATTTAAAACCAATTAACAAGATAATATAACTATATAAATAAATTAGATTAAAAAGAGGTTTTGAATTAAAATAAAACACTTTTCACTATTCATTAAAAAAATGAACATTATCAGAAAAATACTAGAAATTTATGCATAGTAAATTTCAATGTCTCAATCATAAAAATAAGTTTATTTTGACAAATATAGATTATAAAATTGTCAAAATTTATATTTAAAAATGGTTCTCCATCAAAAGGCAGTAAAACAATATTTTAAAAATATTTGAGTATTCCATGCTTAAGATTGGATTTATTTTCATTTTAAGCCTCTAAAACACTATCTAATTAATAAATAGAAATAGATAAGAATATATATTATTCATTACTTACATGGGATATCACATCCTTCCCCCCTTTATAAAATTTTGTCCCCTCATTTTATTTACTTATCGAATAAGTCGGGGTATTTATCCCTCATTGCATTTTCAGATTCCCATGTCACCTCTTCAATCATGTGGTTTTTCAAAAAAGACTTTACATGATGAATCACATTATTCCGCAACACTTGCTCCCTGTGATCAAGAATCGGAACCGATTGTTCCTAATAATATAGATTCTCTTCCAACTGAACTACCTCTCGACTCAAAACATGAGATGGATCTGTCATATACTTCCCCAACATTGAAAATGGAAAACATTATGTACATGAGATAAAATCGGAGGTAAATCCACTTGGTATGCAACTGATCTAACTCTCTCCAGAATTTCATATGGTCCAATGAACCTTGGACTCAGCTTTCCTTTCTCACCAAATCGCATCACACTTTTCCATGGTGATACTTTGAGAAAAACATGATCACCTACCTCAAAAGAGCGATCCTTCCCCCTATTGTCTGCATAACTTTTCTTCCTGCTCTAAGCTATTCTCATGTGCTTTTGAATCAACAAACATTTTATACCAAATCTTCTACCAATTCTGGTCCCATCAACTTCCTTTTACCCACTTCTTCCCAGAAAGCTAGAGTTCGACACTGCTTCCCATATAATGCCTTAAATAGTGCCATCTATATACTAGAATGAAAACTATTATTATAAGAAAACTCAACCAAAGAAAAATGTTGGTCCCAACTTCCTTGATAATCCATTGAAGAAACACGTAGCATATTTTCCAAATTCTTTATTATTCGTTCTGACTGCCCATCTGATTGAGGATGAAAAGCTGTACTAAAATTTAATTCAGTACCCAACGACTTCTGAAGGCCTTTCCAAAAGTTAGAAGTAAACCTGGGATCACAATCATATTTAATTTAGAGAAGAACTCCATGTAACCTGACTATTACTTTAAGATACAAATGGGATAGTTGATCTAGGGGAGAAGTATATTGAATAGGAAGGAAATGAGTAGATTTAGTCAAGCGATCAACAATAACCCATATTGCATTATTACCTCGAGGTGTTTTCGGCAATCCCACAACGAAGTCCATAGATATATTCTCCAATTTCCACTCTGCCACTAGTAATGGTTGAAGCATCCCTTTCAGTAACTGCCACTCTGCTTTAACCTATTGACAAGTCAAACACTTCACAGTAAAATCAGAAATATCCCTTTTCATTCCATCGCACCAGTAATACTCCCGAAGATCTCTATACATCTTAGTACTGCCTGGATGAACTGAAAATGGGGAACTACGAGCTTCACATAACAACTCTCTATTCAACTGTGAATCAAATGGCACACACAATCTCATCCCAAATCTCAAAACAAAATCATTATCAATGTTGAATTCAGGCAACATACCCTTCTAAACTAGCTCAACCATTTTCTGCGACTCACTATCTTGCTTCTGTGCTTGCTGAACTTTGTCTGATAGAGAATATTTCACTGATACCTGAAACAGAACAGAAGGACATCCTGCACCAACAACTTCTATGAAAAATTTCATCAAATCCTTAACCAATGGATATTGTTCCAAATGAAACATTGTTAATTAAGCATTACTTTTTCTACTCAAAGCATCAGCCACTTTATTTTCTTTTCCCAGATGGTAATTAATTGTACAATCATAATCCTTGATTAATTCTAGCCATATCCCTTATCTCATGTTCAATTATTTTGGTGTGAATATATACATTAAAAATTTGTGATCGGTATATATTTCACACTTTACTCCATACAAATGATGCCTCCAAATATTGAAATCAAAAACAACAGCAACTAATTACATATCATGTGTAGGGTAATTCTCTCACGAGTTTTCAACTGTCATGAAGCATAAGCAATTACCTGATCATTCTGCATTAGGACACAACCAAGTCCTTTCAATGAAGCATCACTGTAGATAACAAACTCCCCATTCCTGGTAGGTAGTGCAAAAACTGGAGCATTCACCAATCTTTTTTTAAGTTCCTGAAAACAATCATCACATTCTTTTGTCCAGATAAACTTAACAACCTTCAGAGTTAGCTTAGTCATTGGACTAGATAAGCACGAAAAATTTCAAACAAACCTTTGGTAATATTCTTCCAAAACAAGGAAGCTACGAATCTCAGTTACATTTTTGGGTATTGGTTATTCTTCAACAACCTTTGTTTTTGCAGGATCAACAGTTATCCAATATTTAGAAAAAATATGACCATGGAAATAAATTTGTTGCAACCAAAACTAACAGTTGCTGAATTTTTCATACAGTTTCTTTTCTTTTTTGGTTTGAAAGATAATACTTAAATGACTTTCAAGATCCTCTTTACTTTTAGAAAACACCAAAATATCATTAATAAACACAAACACCAATTATCACCTGATTCAACTGAAC
This sequence comes from Viscum album, assembly GCA_963277665.1. NCBI lineage: Eukaryota > Viridiplantae > Streptophyta > Magnoliopsida > Santalales > Viscaceae > Viscum > Viscum album. The sequence continues at coordinate 1,000,694,762 of OY728119.1, read as the reverse complement.
CATAGGTGCAGTAAACTACTCAATTCTGATTCTGATCATCTCTTGTTGCTGATTTGAAAGGTCATTATACTCTGTATGCCTTCCTAGAAAAGATTCTATTTTTCCTCTATGGAAAACCATTTTTATCACAGAAATATCTTAGGTGAAGCAACATGGTAATTATTAAATGCTATATCATTTCCATTTGACCATAAAAAAACATTTTTTGATAATCATTTAATAGAATCCTAACTCCTAAAGTTATCTAAACCGACCTTTGATACCAACTATATGGCCCCATCCTTAAACATTACTTAATCTAGAGTTATTTCAAGAATACACATTGAGGTTATTTTCAGGTTTAGAGTTTTAGATTATTAGATCATAAAACATGCATTACATTCCACACTTAAACAAAGTGGTTACATAAAAGATAGTACTCATTTTTCCCATCAGCGGAAACATATTTACAATAAAACATGCATTATTTTCTTGACACTTCCTTGACACTATCATCACATCTTGTACCTTTCACTTGACTTGTGAAAACATTTCAAAGAATTTGGATGAGCATAAAAAGCTCAGTAAGGGATATAAAAATATGGAATGGAAACATGAGTACATGTATATAGAAGAATCAATGAAAACATACATTACCCATAAAACATAAGCACGTTAACATAACTCATCAATTCATGAATAAATCATATAAATAATAAGACATAAAGGTAACTTGAGGAATTCATAACATTCTTACGTATGGAGTAATCCTCCTGGTTAAGTTTGGAATACCATCACAGTATATTCCCTAAATCACTTCGGAGAAACCTTAAAGATTAACCCCTTCACGTTACCCAATGCATTGGAGAGCTATATCGGGCTCACCCGCCCTTATTTTATCACGGAACCACCCATCTTCATAACAATGCCCAAGAACCATAACATAATCTTATCACATAAAACATGCATAAAGGAAACATACCATTTCAACTTTTCAATCACAAGATATCAATACAACACATTGATATAAGAAAATTATGAAAACCATTTTCAATAAAAAAATAAAAGAAAAGTAAAACATGGTATTTATTTTTCATTCAAAAAATTTTATGGCTTGTAGAGGAAGCCGAAACTCAAATAATGGTCACGGCAGCAGAGATTTCGTTGTCACCGCATACGTACGAAAAAAAACATTCCCTTTTGTTGTTTAGTAAACACTTTATATAAAATGATTCATTTTGAATAAATGTAAAATTCAAAGGGGTTTATACACCGTATAAAATAATGTTGTGTATAAAACCTAATATGCCTCAATGAATGAAGATTGAGACGAAGTCCCATACCTCAGGTCCGACTTGACTCGATCGTTCTTTAATCTCCAGAATAATAAACTTGAGTTCATTTCTACTTGCTTAAGAACCTTTTTCAAGTTCATTATTCCTTTTATATCAATTATTACCATGGCATGAACACTATGTAATTATTTAAGTTAATAACAGTCATTTTAATGATCATTGTTACATGAGTCAAAAATAAACTCTTTATAATTACAAGTTTTCTCATGGGGTAAAATTTCCATTATATCTAGAATTATATTCATTATTTACATATCATATATATCATATATATCCATTATATACATGCATTTATAATATTACATAACATTTAGAGGTAATAAATGAAATGCACTGTTCCTGAAGATGGTAAGCCGTATCTACGCATGAACGCTACTTCCATTTCTATTTCATATTTAATGGAATTAAAACATAATGATACATAATTTTATTATAATTCCAGTATGGTATCATATATAATATACATAATTCTATCCTTTACACGTACCACATATGGTATTAACGAATCAAATCACTTTGAGGGGGCGGTAGTCCGCACTTCCTAAAATGAAGATATCGCGTTTAACCATAATGGAAACGATAATGGTATAACATAAATAAAAAATACAGAAGCTTAAGGAAAACATAAACATATTATATATCATATATAAATATAGTGACATCTTAATGGACACCTTTGAAGGTGTTAAATGAATATTGAACAATCATCATTTCGTGAGGCAGAAATTCACCATCCACAGAAACAAAATGTTCTTTAACCATTAGATGTAGGTGTGTGTATGTGTAGCTCGAATATTTCTTATAAAAATGTCATAGTATATTTAATATACTGTATTTGTTACAAAATAAATGAATAAAATTATTTTAGGGGGTTGGATAAGCAAAATAAAACAAAAGAATAGAAGTGAAGACATTACCTTCAAATCGGGTGACTCCCTTTGGTTTGAACCAAAAGGGTTTCTTGAAGAGCTTCCTGCCTAAGATAAGACTTCTAGGATGAGGAGAGGGATGTGTAGAGGCAAAATGATCATAGAATGGCCGATCCAGAGGCTTTAGAGGTGTGGGTAAGGAGGTAGAGTTGGGGGCCTTTTATAAGAGGAGAGGAGGGGCACTCTTGGAAAGGTATAAAATGTTAAATTATTTTCAAATGTGTTTCGGATTTTAAAGGTCCCACATTGATGTATTTCAAGGATAGGGTGATAAGGGTTCGAAATAAACTCATCCTATAGATCTTTGACAAATTTATGTTTTAGATTTTACATTATCTTTTCATTTTATTTAAATCATTCAATAATGAGGTAATCGCTACATCATCATGATGTCATAAATAATTTAATTTATTTAATGTCTAAAAATTATAAAAAAATACTATGATTTATGAAATCTTTTTAGATTTCTAATTACTATTTATAGATAAAAATCGTACTTGTATAACCCCATGTAAAAATTGTTTTAGTAAAAAAAATACGTGTTTGTGTCATTTTTACTTTTACTTTAAATAAAAGGCATTAATGTCATTATCTTACCCAAGTGGCTACATGGGGTCCCAAAAATAGACCCATGGGTTGTCTTGGTCGTCCATGACTCATCCAATAGGGTTAGAACAAGTTTCATGATATTTTGATTTTATTATAATATAATTTTTACCTTAAATCACACTAATTACCTTTAATCGCGATTAATAAAACATAAAAGTTACTATTCATCAAATATTATTTTCATCCCATTGAACCACATTTTACATAATAGTGAAAATAATTTATATTGTATTTTTGGACTTCAAATCACAAAAGTGGTAATGTTCCATTTAAACGAAAAATCAGTTTTTGTAACTACCACTTTGTGGTTTCACTATTCATCAAAAATTAAGGGTTTTCAGAAAAATACCAAAAATTCACCCTCTGCTATATTTGATATTCTGAATTCAAAAATGATGTCTATTTTACCAAATTCATAACATAGAAGTTTCATTAATTAATTTTATTATTAAATCTCGCTGTCAAATCAAATAGCGTGTTTTAAGAAACAATATCTATCAAAAGATTGACACTTGTTTATGTCCAATATCAAAGTGATATTAATTCCAATGTCCAACATTGGATTAAATGGTAAAAATATATTCTAATTTCACTTTAAACCCAATTAAAAAGATAATCTATCTATATAAATAAATTATATTAAAGTGAGGTTTTGAATTAAAATACAACACTTTTCACTATTCATTAAAAATGGACATTATTCGAAAAATACCATAAATTTATCCAAAGTAAATTTCAATGTCCCAATCATAAAGAATAAGATTATTTTTACAAATATACCTTATAAAATTGTCAACAGTTAGATTTAAAAATGGTTCTCCATCAAAAGGCGGTAAAACAACCTTTTAGAAATATTAGAGTATTCCATTCCTAAGATTGGATTTATTCTCATTTTAAGCCTCTAAAAAACTATATAATTCATCAAAATTAATAGATAATAATATATATTATTCATTACTTACTTGGGATGTTACAGACATGGGGATCATATATAGGAGAAATAGATTCAGAAGGCTTACTCAAACCAACCATCTATTCATGTATTTGATTATAGGAACTGTTGAGCCAATAAGGTTTTCCTTATGAATTTTCCATTCCTTTTTGTTTTGAAAATCAAAATCACAATATCTATAAGGAAAATTTCTTTTATAAAGAAAATTTCTATTATAAGGAAAATTTCTTTTATAAGGAAAATTTCTTTTATAAGGAAAATTGCTTTTATAGAGAAAATTTCTTTTATAAGGAAAATTTCTTTTATAAGGAAAGTCGCTTTTATAAGGAAAGTCGCTTTTATAAGGAAATTTATCCTTATAATATTTTCATTATATATATCCATATTTTTCTTAAGTATAGGAATCAAATTCATTTCTATATTCTCGGAATCATTTAAAACATTGATATGAAGCATTCGTTTTTAGGCTCCGAATTCTGGATACGAACTCTAATAAAGTTCTACTCCGAATTCTGGATACGAACTCTAATAAAGTTCTACTCCGAATTCTGTATACAAACTCTCATGAAGTTCGACATCAAAATCTAATGATGAATCCTGATTATGAATTCTCATTACAAATTCTGATAACGAATTCTCATTCTGAACTCTCACTCCGAATTCACCTATTAAACAGAATCTGACCATCTTTGCATTATACACTCCAAATTTATTTAGACTCCGAATATTATTTTTGGTTAGACTCAGAACTTTCATTTTTCTTACAATTTTATAATTTTTCTACTCTTTGAAACTTTTCTTACACTTTGAACCTTCACTCCTAACCTTCACTCCGAACTTTTTAGTTAGAGTTAAAATGATGTCATACATTCTGTTACACTTGTTTTGTTATAAAATGATGTAATCTATTCCGTTATAAACTAACCGTTTTCTAAGTGAAACATGTACAAGTCCCTCCGAATTTTAAGGAAGATGTGACCGTTGGAGGAGGGAGCCGACAATGCCTAAAAATAGGAGCTCATTTGAAAGAGCTCTAAACTACTTCTTCAACATTGTTCACACATGCTGTTGAAGTGATTTCTAGAGAGAGCGGCTCTTATTAACTCTCAATATTTCGGGCGACTCTGAATGTTGGTGATTACATTCGAGTACTTCTGGGGATAGGAAGACAGAGGTGCCGACTACCTTGAAGTTCGAGGGCTTCCTTACTGAGGAAGAGAGAGGATGCCAACTACCTTGAAGTTGAGGGCTTACGGGGATAGCAAGATAGAGATTCCGATATTCGTATCGAGGGCTTACCCTAGTGTGGGTAAGACAGAGTAGATTGAAAGTATAAATCAAGGGACCTTTATCCAAGGTTGTTGGATACCCTTCAATTTTGGTTAAAAGACTTATATCTTGTTACTTGTAGTTTTACTACTTGTTTGTTTCCCCTGCATATTATATTGTATTGCAAGGAAAGTATAACTTTATTATACTGCCTTACTTGTATTCTGTTTCATTTAGATTCTATATGCTTTAAGGTAGAATCTCATATTGTAATCTTTAGTTATGTTTCAATTTCCGGATCCATATTTCCGCAACCTACTTTAGGAATCACTTTCCAGATTTAAGTAAGTTCATTGAACATGAAGTTTATAACTTCATTCTTTATTCCACGTTTTCAATTGGTGTTAGAGGTGTTGTGAATTTTTTTAGTTTAAATTTGTTAAACTTAGCTCTTTCCTTTGTTTAAGTAAATCAAATTTATTCATAACTAAATTTAAAGGTTCCAAAGGAATTTTTAAAGTATAAAATTCACCCCCCTCTTGTATATTGAGCATCTACATCAATATTTCGATCCTACAATTGGTATCAGAGAAGATCTCTGAAATACTTATACTCGTGTTTATGTTTTTCTTGCTTGCTTTCTCATTCTGAACTTTTTCATTCCTAAATTTCTCATTCCGAACACTATCATTCAAAACTTTGTGATTACGAACTTTCTCAACCAACAAGTTTGTGTGCCAAATGTTATTTTAAGTATGGAAGGAGTCAATGTTGGTTCCATTGATAATATAAATCCTACAAGACCACCATTATTTGATGGTAATGAGTATGAGTACTGGAGAGATCGAATGAACACCTTTTTTATCAATACTGGAGTGGAAAACTTTGTTATGCATACTGGTGATTATAAAATTCCTGATAAGGATGTTAGAACTTTCACTAACCAGGAAAAGGAAGAGTATCAAATCAATTATAAGGTACACAATACTTTACATTGTTCAATGGATAGAAATATATATAGCCAAATTTCTTCTTGTGAAGCAGCTAATTGTATCTGGAAGAAGTTATAGGTTACACACTTTGTAACTTCTAAAGTTATTGAGACTAGGAGAGCTATGCTTAGTGCTGAATACCATGATTTAAATTTTCCTTATGCTGAACCAATCTGTAATGTTCAACAGATATTTATGACTATTTTCAACAGTTTACAGTCGATGGGAGAAAATGTTTTAAATGGTGAAGCACTTGTGGATAAGATAATTGATATTATGCCCAATGAGTGGGAATCCAAAAGAACTGCTATAGATGAGAATAGGAATGTTACTCAATTTCTCTTGATGAGCTACTCGGAACACTACTCCAACATGAAACTATAATGATGAGAGATGTTGACAACATCAAAAAGAAAAATGGAAATGGTACTGTTACTTTTACAACAACATCAAATCAGATGAAAGCTAAGACTACTGAGAGAGTAACTAGATCCAAGTCTAAGAAAGTTATTTTCCAATCAGATTCTAGTGAAAGTGAAGTCTCTGAAGATGAGTTATCAAATATTTCTATAAGGATGAACACGATAGCTGGCCAAAGAAGTTTCTAATCAAATTATAAGAAATATGAAATGAAAGATAGGAATGATGGAGAAGTTCTGTGTTATGAATGCAAGAGAGCTGGACATATTAGACCATATTGACCTCTACTCAAAAACAAAGAAAGGGAAGAAAGGCATTAAGATAGGAACAGAAAGAAGTATTATATAGCCAAAGCTAATAATGTCTTGAAAGAAAATGACACCTGGAGTTCCAGTGGTGGTGACTCTTCAGATGAATCTTCTGATTATGAGTCTTCAGGATAGAAGAATCTTGGTCTTATAACCAGATTACCTATTGAAAATCATTGTTTTATGGCTAAGGTACGAAATGCTGAATCATTTACCAATGTTTCTTTAAATTCGAATGACAGTAAATATTATAACTCTTCTAATGAAGAATCATATTCTTATGAAGACATTACTTTACCTACTTATGAAGAATTTTCTAGGTTTCTTGAACTTCTCAAAATTGTGAATTCCAAACACAATAAAAAACATGATAAGGAAAACTCTATAAATTCTATTATTATGAAAGAAATATCAGATCTTTTTAAAGATCTTGATAGGAAAAATGATCATTTTGAAATTATTTCAAAAAATATTGAGGAAGTATGTTCTGAGAAGAACAAACTTTCTAAAGACATAGAAAAAGTAATTTCTAAGAAATGTATTTTTGAGCCTAGGTCTAGTTCTAAAACAAATTATTTTGAGGATAAAAACATGGTTATAAAACTCATGTCCAAAATTTTTTCCTTAAAGAAGTGTTTATCAAACTTTAACCATGGTAAGGAAAATTTTGATAAAATGTATTCCCAAATACGACCTTTAAGAAATAAATCCAGATTTGGTTATACCCATGCAAAACCAATTTTTAGTAACAATTATTTTATTCCTCAAAGTGCCCCATTCTTTACCAAGTGTCAATGTGGTGGTCACTGGGAAACGAATTTTTCCTTAAACAAAACCCAATCTCTAGGATTTCACAAAGCTTATTTCTCTAAGAAGATGTGTGTTCCTAAAATTTTGTTATCTGGAAATCTGGGATCCAAAAAAGTTTGGATTCTAAAATTATAATTCTTTTATTGATTTTAGGAAAATAAATAGAGTACCAGAAGAAACACATGGTACATAGATAGTGGATGTTCCCAGCACATGACTGGTAACAAAAGTTATTTTGAAAAGATCATCAAAACGAAAGGAGGAAAGGTAACTTTCGGAGATAATTCTAATGGAGAAAATATTGTTATTGGAAATATTGTTCTTCAAGGTAAAACGTTGATTTAAAATATTCTTTTTGTTAAGGGTCTTAAGAACAACCTCATTAGCATAAGTCAGTTATGTGATGAAGGGTACCTTGTTAATTTTAGGAATGATAAATGCTTAGTACACAATTCCAAGTAAGAAATTATTCTCTCAGCCAATAGGCAAGAGAATGTTTATACCTTAAATTTAGAATACCTTAGGAGCTAATATTTACCTTGCCTATGTGCAATGTAAGATCATTCCATGCTTTGGTATAGAAGAATAAGACATTGTAACCTTAGGACCTTATACAAACTCTCTAGGAAGAAACTAGTTTAGGATCTACGAGAGCATAGATTTGATTATTCTAAAGTTTGTGATCCTTTTTAATATGAAAAAAAAACATAAATATAGTGTTAAATCAATCGGTGAAGTCTCAACAACTAATGCATTACAGTTAGTGCAGATGGATATTTTTGGTCTAACACAAACTGGATGTATTGGAGGAAAATACTATGTGTTTGTTCTAGTTGATGATTACACTAGATTTACTTGGTTTTATTTTCTAGCAAGGAAGACTGAAGCCTTTTCTTATTTCAAAAGTTTTAGATCTCAAGTTAAAAATGAGAAAAACCTTCCATTGAAAACTATTCATAGTGATCATGGAGGAGAATTTCAAAATTCTGATTTTGAAAATTTTTTGTAGTAGAAAAGGTATTACTCACAATTTTTCAGCACCTAGAACTTCTCTGCAGAATGGTGTAGTTGGGAGATTAAATAGAATTCTTCAAGAGATAACTATAACCATGTTGAGTGAATATTCTATAGGTAGACATTTCTGGGCTGAAGCTGTAAGTGCTGCTTGGTATACTATAAATCGAGTTTTTTTAAACCTTTTATTAATAAAACTCCTTATGAGTTATGGAATGGTAGAAAACCAAGACTATCCTACTTCATGGTTTTCATTTTCAAAGTATTAATTTTGAATACTAAAGATAACATACATAAATTCGCACCAAAATCTGATGAAGGAATTTTCTTAGGTTATTTCTCAACTTCTAAGGATTATAGAGTTTTCAATTAAAATACTTGTACTATTGAATAAACAGTGCATGTAAAATTTGATGACTCTGATCATTTTGTTTTTAAGATATCCCAACCTACATCCTCGGATGTGTTTTCAAAAACTGATTGTCAACCATTGATAGAAGAACCTTCTGATAAAGAAAAAGTTCAAGAAGATATTTATGAAACATTTACCCAATAAGACTTTCTACCCTATGTTGATGAACATGCTTTTCAAAACCCAAATCAGGTGTTTCTTAACAATCATCCCAGTGATAGTATCATTGGTGATGTAAATCAACCTATAAGAACTATAAGTTCCTTAATAAATGAAATAGAACATCAAGAATTTCTTTCCCAATTAGAACCAAAAATCCCTGATGAAGCTTTAGGTTATGATGATTGGATCAAAGCTATGCAAAATGAACTAAATGAATTTGAAAGGAAAAAAGTCTGGATCTTGGTTGAAAGACCTAAGGAAACTTTTGTTATTAGAAAAAAGTGGGTCTTCAGGAACAAATGTGATGAAAATGGAGTCATAGTAAGAAATAAATCTAGACTTATTGCTAAAGGCTATAATCATCTAGAGGGAATAGACTATGAAAAAACCTATGCTCCAGTAGATAGACTTGAATCTATATGTATTCTACTTGCCTTTTCAGTAATCTTTAATTTCAAACTTTTTCAAATGGATGTGAAATGTGATTTTCTTAACGGTTATGTCCAAGAGGAAGTTTTTGTTGAACAGCCTCCTGGTTTTGAAGATAAAAAACATCCTGATCATGTTTTTAGACTTACCAAGGCTCTATATGGTCTTAAACAAGCCCCACGAGCATGGTATGATAGACTCACTAGATTTTTGATTCAAAATCACTATGTTAAGGGAAATGTAGATCCAAACCTTTTTATAAAGTATGATAAAAAAATGTTTTGATTGTTCAAATTTATGTTGATGACATTATATTTGGTTCAACTCAGCAATCTTTAATTGACTCTTTTGCAAGTCTAATGAAATCTGAGTTTGAAATGAGTATGATTGGTGAGTTAACTTTTTTCCTTGGTTTTCAAATTTCTCAAAAACTAGAAGAAACCTACATATCTCAACATAAGTATATTAATGATCTTCTCAAAAAGTATGTTTATGACAACACTAAGAGTATTAGTACTACCATTGGTACCTTAAACTCTTTATATCTTGATGAAGTTGGCAAACCAATAGATCAAATATCTTCTAGAGGTATGATAAGAAGTTTAATTTACTTAACAGCTAGTTGACCAGACTTATTGTTCTCAGTATGATTATGTGCATGATATCAATCCAATCCTAAGGAATATCACTTAAAAGCAGTAAAAACAATTTTTCGCTACTTTAAGGGAACAATGGATCTAGGATTATTTTATACTTCTGGAAATTATTTTGTTCTAAAAATATTTTCTGATGTTGACTTTGGTGGATGTAGAATGGATAGAAAAAGTACATCTGGAACTTGCCATTTCGTAGGAGATTCACTAGTTTCTTGGTCTTGCAAGAAGCAACATTTTGTAGCACTTTCCACTGCTGAAGCTGAATATGTAGCAGCTGGAAGTTGTTGTGCTCAAGTGTTGTGGATGCAACACCCTCTCACAGACTATGTCTTGAGTTTTACTAGGACTCAAATTTTGTGTGATAACACAAGTGACATTGCCCTATGTAAGAACCCTGCACATTACTCTCGTGAAAAACACATAGATATTAGGAATCACTTTTTTAGGGATCACACACTAAAATGAGATATTATTCTTCAGTTTATTGGAATGCAAGATCAACTTGCTAATATTTTCACAAAATCTTTTCCTTCTGATAGATTTGAATATATAAAACAGAAGTTAAGAATGATAACCATTAGGTAATCATTCTTCATTAACTTCTTGTTGAATAATTCTCCTAACTGTAATAAAATCATTTTCATAGAGGGAGTACATTTGATTTTTAGAGTAAATAAATTTTTTCAAAGTTAGTTTTTCAAACTTTTCGTAACCAAAATTTCCGGAATGGGGATTTCAGGAACAGAAATTTTTCAAAATGGATATTTTTGTATAGAAGACTTCTGGAATGAATATTTTATTTTTGAAAACTTCTGGAATGGAAAATTTCATACTGGTGTTTCCGTAACGAGATTTTTGTACCGAGGAATTAATAATGATCTTTTCATATTCAAACTTTTGTAATTTAATTTTCATGCTGAAAATCATGTAATGAATTTTCATTTTCTTTGTCTAGTTTTTTGTAGTTATTTTTGTGAACTATTTCTTTTCGTAATAAATTTTTTTCATAGTCAATTTTTTTTAAAGAAGAATGTTACCCATTACGAATAATCCTCCTAAGCCAATACGAAAGGTATGATTTCCTAACGTAAGTTTTTGTAATCATACTTTACTTGCTGGTATTTTATTATATTTTGTTTTCGGATTCTAGTCTCCTTAAATATTTGTTTTAATAAAAACCTCAAAATATCTGATTCAAGATTTCATGAGAATTGGTTTTCAACCATCATATCAGATCAAAGATTTTTCAACTATTAGATGGATTTGGAAGACCAACGGTCAAATTATTTGCCTATTTAAAGAGGACCCCAAATGGTTATCCAACGTCGGTTTTTAAGCTCCAGCATGCCGAAGCACTACCTCTGTGTTTTAAGGTCGTTCCAATCTTCAGCAATCTCCGTTCTGAACTTCTCAGAAGTCATCAGATTCGAATGTCTGTGGAAGCAGCTTCTCAAGACATGTAAACCTCTAAGTTGATTTCCAAGTGGTCAGTATATGGAGAAAGGTTGGTTCATCCTGATTTCTTCAACAAGTATGATTCTCTTATATCAAAGAACATAATGCTTACCAAATGGGATGATGTTGATGTGTATATGCCTGGAAATCAAGATGAAGTATATTCTGAGTTTCTTATAGAGTTTTATGAGACAGTTTCCTTATTTAAGTAAGATGGTAGGGAGAAATTTTCATTTAAGTCTTATGGAAAGACTTATAAGAATTCTTATGCCAAGGAAGCCAGCTTGGTAGGGCTGAACAATGAAGGAGAAGCCGAGTTCATCTCTCATGTTTTTCCGGATTCAAAAGGATGTTTCGACAAGGAAAAATCATTGAAGACTCTCGAACTGTCAGATGACAAGGCTCCGATGATTGCTAGTCTGTCTATGAATTTTCAGATTCTAGAATTATGGGTACAAGGCTTTATCGTACCAAGAAAGGGTGACAAAAATAGTTTGAAGAAGAGAGAGATCTATATTCTAGATTTTTTGATAAATTTAAGGAAGTTTAATCTCATGAAACACATTCTTATTACCATTGAGAATGTTAAGAAAGGTAATCTGAGTGCTCAGATCTTAATGTATCCAGCAAACATCTCGAAGTTAATAGTTCGGTGCCTTGAGTCTTTCATGGAGGCTTGCAAGTCTAAGCCAAGAGATTGAAAAATTATGTTGGTGAGTGATGGTACACTCAAAAGGATGGATGTTGCCTTCGACAAGAAGACTGGTGAGTTCTTTGATTTACTAGCTAAAGATGAAGCAGTTATGAATGTTTCTGAACCTGAAACTTCTAATCCAGTGAAGAAGAGAAAGTTAAAAGAAGTTGAAGTTGAAGAAGGGAATCACAAATCTAAGGAAGTTCATTCCGAACCTCCAAAACCGAAGAAGATGAAAGATTACCCTGATAAGGTAGTTTCTAAGTGGAGGGAAATCAAAGAGAAAAGAGTGCAAGGGGAGCCTCAGTTTGGCTTGGATCCTGCGGAGGCGATGGCCTTGAAGGAAAAAACAGCGGATGAGCTAGAAAAACAAGTGAAAGAAAAGAATATTAAGAAGAAGATGTCTGAAGATGATGTAGCTAAGACTTTGTTGAAGTTTAATGAGATCGTTTCCGCAAACATTCCAGTTCCGAGAACTTTTTCTTTGGAATCACTACCTGAGATTCCAGGAAGAAACTATGTCCATCAGAAAGAGGCAGTTGAGGAACATGAGAAGTTTGAGGAAGTGCAAGTGGATGAAGCAGTTGATGAAGGTAGTGGTGAGACTGGAAATCTATTTAAGCGAGTAGATGATTATAAGGGGACACCTTTGGAACATTTGTCTCTCCGAACTTCAGAAGCTGATTCCTCTAAGTTAGTCACTCCAGGAAAGGATGAGGGAGAAAGGAGAACAAGAAGTAGCATATAATGCAGAGGAAGAACAAATTCTACATGATATTGCTTAAATAGAGAATGTTGAAGATGGTGCTCAAAAAGACTTTGATGATGAAGAAAATGTTGTTCAAGTGTCTGATTGTGAACAGAAAACCCTGGAATATGAATCCATTCCGAAAAAGAACAAGGGAAAGAAACTTTTTATCGATACCCCGAGATCAGTGGCTGTAAAGAGAAGGGAAGTTGGTGATTCTTCTAAGAAGAAGGATGAGCAATTTGAAGAAGAAAATTCACCAAGAAAAGTCTCGGATTCGGAGTCATCTTCGTTAGGGCATGAATTTTTTGTTCAGTCTTTAAAGAAGTTGGTGGGTTCTATTCCGACATTCTCGAGTATTGATTCATGATGCCAGATGCTCCAACATACTTTGAATAAGAAAACAGACTCTGTATCCATGGATATGGATAAATGTGTTGAGATGTAGGATCAGTTTAAAACTTTTTTTGTCAGCTATTAAGCCCAAAAATGGTCTTGCAAGACAATGACTAGTTTTTCGAGGAAAACTATAGAAGAGATGAGAATCATTGATGAATTCTAAGATAATGTTAAGGATTATTTTGAGACAAAAAAACGGATGATAAATGAACTTACTTCTTCCTTTGAAGAAAAGTTGACTGCAGAGAAGAATTACCGGATTCAAGAAGAAAGAGATCTGTATGGGAAGCTGAATTCTGTTGCTCAAAACTGGAGGAATAAAGGGGTTTGTTGGATTGAGATTGAAGAGAAGTTGTTAAAACAAGAACATGTTTTAAAAGCTCAGGAAGAAAGCTTCAAGACTAGGAAGAAAAGATTGAAGCTCAAAATGCAAGAATAGTTGTGTTAGAGAAGCAATCCAAAGAAGACCATAAAGACTTGAAGATGATAAAGACTATTCTCAAGGGTCTCATGTCAAAGGAAAAAGATCCAAAATAGAAAAATCTGATCTTTTGTTGTATATTAGCTTCCTTGTTTTTGATCTTTCAAACTTAATGAAAATCATTCTTTCTTGTCTCATTTGTTGTTGTTACTAATTTTTCAGGTACATTGTTATATTTTCCATTCCCTAAAATTATTTTTTAAAATAAAAAAGGGGGAAAAGGAAAAAGAATCCTAATAAAGGAGGAAAAATAATCTTAACAAAGGGTGAGAAAGAAAAAGAACTCTAATAGAGATTATCTAAGGGGGAGTTTTTCATTAAATAAGACAATATTATTCATAATGAAATGACATTCCAAAAATCTAGAATACGATCTTTAGGGTTTCAAAGCCTAAGGGGGAGTTAGTCATATTCATAAACATCCATCAGCAAAGGGAGATAAGACTTAACGTTTTTTTCCTTTCTCCTTATTCATTTTTTTTCGTAAGGATGTTTGTGCCTTCGAAAAAGGGGGAGATTATTGAGTCAATAAGGTTTTCCTTATGAATTTTCCATTACTTCTTGTTTTAAAAATCACAAACACCTTATCTATAAGTAAAAATGATTTTATAAGGAAAGTTTCTTTTATAAGACAAATTTCTTTTATAAGGAAAATTGATTTTATAAGGAAAATTTCTTTTATAAGGAAAATGGATTTTATAAGGAAAATTGGTTTTATAAGGAAAGTCGCTTTTATAAGGAAAGTATCTTCTATAAGGAAAATAATCCTTAATATATTTTCATTATCTATATCAATATTTTTCATAAGTAGAGGAATAAGATTCATTTCTATATTCTCGGAATCATTTAAAACATTGATAAGAAGCATTCTGTTTCAGGCTCCGAATTCTGAATACGAACTCTAATAAAGTTCTACTCTGAATTTTGGATACGAACTCTAGTAAATTCCTACTCTAAATTCTAGATACGAACTATCATGAATTTCGACATCAAAATATAATGACGAATCCTAATTACGAATTATCATTACAAATTCTGATGACGATTTCTCATTCCAAATTCACCTATTAAACAGAATCTGATCATCTTGGTTTTATACACTCTGAATTTATTTAGACTCCGAATATTATTTTTGGTTAGACTCCAAACATTCATTTGGCTTACACTTTTATAATTTGTCTACTCTTTGACATTTTTCTTACACTCCAAACCTTCACTCCGAACCTATACTCCGAAATTTTTAGTTAGACTTAAAACGATGTGATACATTCTGTTACACTTGTTTTGTTATAAAAAGATGTTGTCTATTCCATTATAAACTAACCATTGGCTAAGTGACACGTGTACAGGTCCCTCTGAATTTTGAGGAAGATATAACCGTTGGAGGATGCAGCCGACCTTGCCTATAAATAGGAGCTCATTTGAAAGAGCTCTAACTACTTCTTCGAAATTGTTCACACATGTTGTTGAAGTGATTTTTAGAGAGAGAGGCTCTTATTAACTCTCAAAGCTTCGTGTGACTCCAAATGTTGGTGATTATATTCGAGAACTTCCAGGGATAGTAAGCCAGAGGTGTCGACTACCTTGATGTTCGAGTGCTTCCTTACTGAGGAAGACAGAGGTTGCCAACTACCTTGAAGTGGAGGGCTTGCGGGGATAGCAAGATGAAGATTCTGATCTTCGTATCGAGGGCTTACCCTTGTTTGGGAAAGACAGACTTGCTTGAAAGTATAAATCAAGGGACCTATATCTAAGGTTGTTGGATACCCTTCTCTTTGGGTTAAAAGACATATATCTTGTTACTTGAAGATTTACTACTTGTTTGTTTCCGCTACATATTATATTGTATTGTAAGGAAATTATAACTTTCTTATACTTCCTTACTTGTATTTTGTTTCATTCAGATTCTATACGCTTTAAGGTAGAATCTCATATTGTAATCTTTACTTAGGTTTCAATTTCCGGATCCATATTTTCGAAACCTACTTTCAGAATCTCTTTCCAGTTTTAATCTAGTTCATAGAACTTGAAGTTTATAACTTCATTCTTTATTCCAAGGTTTCAATTGGTGTTAGAGGTGATGTGAAATTGTTTAGTTTAACTTTGTTAAACTTATCCCCTTCCTTTTTAAGGAAAACATAGTTATTCGTAACTAACATTAATGGTTCTAAAGGAATTTTTAAAGTATACAATTCACCCCCCCTCTTGTATATTGAGCATCTACATCAATATTTCGATCTTATAGGAACCAACAATGATTTCCCACATATTCTAATTTTATAATGACTTTATAAATATAAATAATGTTTAAATTCCACTTAAAATTCACCATCAATCCTCACGATGATGAATACATCTCGAAATGTCTATCATAATTTTTCTAATTCCACTATCCTCCCGAAGATGGGTTTTCTTATTAGTGTTTTTGGGCCACACATGTTTTGGTTGTTATAAATTCTTCAATCCTTCAAGATTCAATATCCATGTTCATAGTTTATGACTTTATATTCTAATTTTTTTAATTCAGCATTGTTTATAACTATCACCTATTTGATAAGTTGACTGATCATTATATTTATGAAAATAGGGTTATTAAAAAAATACACTTTTTTATGATTGATTTTATGGTAATTATATTGATCAAAATTCCTCCAATAATATAAATATATTTAACCTTATTTTTATTAATAATAATTTATATAAATAAAATTAAGGGAAAAGGTTTGAATGGGTCATTGGGATGATCCCTAACCTAACCATAAAAATCATATGTGTTCTCTTTAAACATTATATTACTCTCTATAATCCTCTCATTTGATTCATTTTAACCTAAAAAACATTATTTGTGCTATTAGAAAAATATATAAATGATATATTCAATCACAAATGGAGAACTCCACTTTCTTGAATCAATGTTAATGTAAAATAATTTTTCAGAATTTTCAAAATTCAGTTCAGAAGGATGATATCGTGGCCCCCTTTTCTATGGGTTTATACATTCATTCCCTGAATTATCATTATCATAATAACAACCATGAGCTATTCTGGTCTTTAATATAGATAAATAAATCATTCCTAAATTATAAAGAGGCATTATAGTCATTATATGATGATTTTAGGATAGGTATGGGTTTTTTGTGATATTTTAGGTTCTTTATTGTATACGGATATCATAATTGAGATATAGTGATATCATAATATGGATAATGGACATTTATAGTTCACAAACCTGTAATTATTTTTTATATAGGGATTTAAAAAGTTGATAATTTTTAATGTCTATCATCATGGAAATATATATTTTCTGCTCACTATTTGACTTAGAGTTACATGGTATGATATCAAATTATAGTTGTAAATCATAATCATGATTGAATTAATATTTTTAATTATTTCCCCTTGTTTTACAATCAATATAAAAACATAGTAATCAATATTCCTACATGGGAACATTAATTTATCCCCCTAAATAGAGTATCAGGTAATGATTGTGGAGCAATCATTTTATAAGGGGTAATAACACCATAGGCACTAACATGGAGAAATATTAGATAACTAAACTATCTAACATTGATTACCATCCTACCACTTCATTTAATATTTTAAATCATACTTCGTGAAATGGATTCTAACAACATAAATCACAATTACTCCCTTTGAGGATGTGTTACTAGTAATTACAAGTTATTTTCTCAATCAAGAAAATAGTGATTATTATAATTTTAATTTTTTCACCACGAATGTAGATATCATCTTATCGCTCACTATGACATAATTTAAAATTCAATTACCCATTTGATTTTAAATTTAATAAGGATTTAAATGAATCAAATTATCCGGAAATTTTTCAAAACACCTGAATTAATAATTTTCTGTGATATTTAAACATTAAAATAAAAATAATAATGCAATAATTTTTTATTTTAGTCTACCTTTAATTATTACTTCTACAAATAAAAATATTTTATAATTTAAGTATTTTTCTATATTTTATGTGATTTTATAATATTTTTCTAATGATATATATATATATATAATTTTAGATAAATTTTGGCTCAATTAGTTTACCTAGGTCATTGTGTTGGTGCAACACTATAATAGTAATTGGGGTCCAATTATAAAATTAAAATACATATTTATAATTTTTGATAGGTTTTTGGATGATGACTTGACTAAATGGTATGAAAATAAAGCAACAAGGTTTCAAAAATATATTAATCCTATGGTGAACCTCATTTTACATTGAAATTTTTGTGATAAATTCAGAAAAGAGATGGGTACTCATTTGAAGATGAGTGCTTTATATCATCCTTAGGTAGATATTCAATCAGTAATGAAATTGTATACATTATATGGACAATACCTTGAAAATGTGTTGGAATTTTGGAGATCATGGCTAGATCAGGATCCTTTTTTAATGTTTTCTTTAAAATTTAATTTAAAAAATGATTTAGATTTCTCATTTAGAAGTGTTTTACAGAAGAACATGTAGATCTCTATATTTTTGGGTTTATGTGTGATAGATGTTTATATCAATAATTCTAAGGGTCAAATATATAGTACAATTTACTCAACCAATAAAATATTATTTATGATATATTAGATTATGTAAATGTATAATATTGATCATTAATAACAATTATTTGAGTTTTCTGTTAGGAAATCAGTTCATTTGTTTGATTGCTAATATGGGAATAATATATTTGGAGGGAAGGGATTTTGGAATATAAAAATGTGGTTAAATTTAGTTTTTAACAGAATTGGTATATGTAGTATCATTTCGTATTTTAACCATTATATTATGGAATTCATGGGTTATTTCTTATTTTAATATAAATTAATTAATAATCAAACACATATTAGTTTATATAAGAATATTTTATTTATTGGATACCAATCACATCTATTATTTAAATCATGTTGTAATGCATTGATAAATATGAGAAGGTATTGAGAGAAAAAACAATTATTATTTTTTGATTATTATAGAAACATGTTTGGGTCCAAAAGGAAATGATGGTGTGATTAAAGCATATTTATTATATGTTTTTGGAACATTTTAGAGATACGAAAAGTCTTTTCATTTTTGAAAATTCCCCATATAGGGAAAATTGTAATATTTACATATTTTCACTTCTATTTATATATAATGACTATTAAATAATTTTATTTTTTAAATTTTTTATTTACAACAATGAATTGTATATACTTCCATATTAATTTATTGTATTTAATTATGGGATATTATATTGTTATGTGATGAGGAATGATATTTTCTATTTTAATATAAGAATTTGGTTAGAGGATTTTTAGAATGAGAATGTTTATGTGGAATTAATTATAGTAAATTATGTTCAATTATAATATTTAAAGATATATTGACAGTGGTATTATGGTGTTCTGCCATAGATTTTATTATGGAGTAGATAGAGATTATAAAATTGATTCTAACATGTAATTATATGAGAGATATGTTAATTGTGATTGGTAATGGAAGGATAATATTGACCCATTTTTTATTGGAGTTTCAAAATGATTAATAATGAAAGAATTTGATTGAATGGTTTAAAAATAAGATATTGGGTCACTATATTATTTTTTTGGGATATCTTATTTGAATTTGATGGTGATAGATAACTGGATTGATGGTGATTAGAGGAAAAATAATGATTATCATGGTACGAAGAGTGGTTTATAGTATGTGATTTATATGATCTATTTTGATATTTTTGAAACATGCATATTTAAATATTTATAACCTCATGCAAATTTCATTTTTAAGAAATTTTGAATAGATTAGTGATTTACAGTACATGGATAATTCTACATGGAACTATGTTCATGTCACATGCAAGAGTTTTTACGATTCGACCCATCTCCTTATAAAACCCAAACCATTGAGTAACACATTAGAACTATAATGTTTCAAAAGGGTAATGCTAATCATTGGTTGTTATTTATTAAAAATTAGATAGATATATAGGGATCATGCCAATGTGGAAATGTTCACTCTAATTTATCAAATTTGTTGTGCCAAATACTCATTCCCTGCCATAAGCCAGAATATTGATTTTTTTTAATTTTATCTTTAAACTACAGATTATTTACTAATTTTAATGAAATGAAAAATAGGTTCATTCCATTAAAAATGAAAAATATTCATCTTTTAGGATTTATAAATATGGATATCTAATATAGGTGTCTTAAATGGCTTCATTGGTAGACAATGATTCTGGAAATTAGAATTAATAGACTTTTAACCTACTTTTTTTTTGAAATGGGGTTTATCAAATAATTTTTTCTTATTCATATGTTGAATGTTTATTTTTATGAATTTTAAATTATTTGATAATTTGGAAATTTTTCAATTAAATGATTGTTTTGTTAGTTTATTTGAATCATGGAATTTTACTTGATTGAATATTTTTTTTAAATGATAATTTTTATCTTTTATTTTATTTTTATTTAATATATGATGAATTTTTTAATTTTTATAGAAATTCATTCTAGTATCATTGTTTTTTCAGATGATTTTAATGTTTTATGGATTTGGGTGAAGATTGTGAAGTGTAGAGAAATAGATTGATGGTTTGTGTAATGATTAGTAGTATCATGATTTTACAAGGATGTGAAGTTCCGTAATTTGAATTATAGACATGAGTGGGGCCTTAATTAGAAAACACCTATATGGGTGATGATCTATATTGGGTGATGTTTGGATAAAATCTTGTTATTATTATGTTATATTCATTATTACCAATTGTGATTTTTTTAATTTATATAGTTAAAAGATAATTTTTTTTGGTTTTCTATGAAGAGATACCATTAATTAGGGAAAAATATAGGGACATTTTTTCCAAATATATATTGCATTTATGTAAAACCTGGGTACAAATTGGTCTAATGAAAATGATTTTTTAAATGGAATTGGTTAAATTGATTAGAATATATCAGAGATTGAATAGTGTAGATGTGATTTACATATATCATTTTAATTATTGTGTTACCTTCCACTACCAACACTTCTCCTACAATGTGAAGATATTTTTTTATGATTTAAGAGAAAATAATATAACTTCTTTACCATTTATGAATTATCATATATATGTTTTTGGATAGATGTTTCACTATAAAAATCAAACCCATGTGAACATAACACAATAACTATGTTTTTAAACCACAAGATAGGGGTTAATAAAATAAAAAATCATGTTTAATGTAAAACATTATTGAGACAATCCAACAATATACAATGAGAAATAAGAGAATACATCCTCAGAACATAATACATTAGGCCAAAAATAATATAAAAAAATTAAAAAAATGTGTGATAAAGAAAATCCCATGTGTGAACATCTATCACCACTTAACCTTCTACCTAAAAAAATTAAATATGCCCAATGGAATTAGTAGTACTACATTATTCCATTCCCTTTACATAAGTCCCATAAAAAAATTCGTACAAACATCCAACGTAAAACATATATTGTGAGAACATATACTTGTAGGATACACCATAAGAATCTATAAAATTTCAAACACATTGAATTAGTTAATACTAGATTTTAGACAAACTAGTTTAGAAAGATATATTAAATTAAATCTGTTTCGTAAAACAAACATTGGTTTCATTTCAATACAACATATATTCAATATCAAAATAATATGAATATAATGAAGATTATAAAATAGATTGAAATCATAAAAACAACAATATACCAAAATATAACACGGTGTGTATGTAGAACATGGTACAGTATGGTAACCAAGATAGTAAAAATCCAAATGGGTGTCTATGAATCAAAATAAAAATGATAAACACGTGATAATAAAAGAATTTTTCTTTAGGGAAAAGAATTCATGCATGAAATATCATTGGAATCTAACCTAAAAATGTATGACTAAGATAATGAAACAGACACTATGTCAACAAGTAAATCATATAATATCAATTTATTCCACAATCTATGGATATCAGTCTTAGATTAATTCCAAATATTCCAAAATGTTACCATGTGCATTGTTTTCACAATAAAATACATAGATTATACTCAATTTTTATAATACATTTTCAAAAATAACGTTTCACCACTCCCAGGATATTAAAATCCACTTTAAATTAAAAGAAATATCAATTTATCTTTCACAAGTAAAGATTTATAATTCCAATTCATTGAATATAAATTTTATAAACAAATCAATCAATTATTATTTTCATCAAACATATAATGTGTTTAAACAATTTTTATATAAAACACCCTTTAATTGTTTTTCCAACCACTTAATATAGAATTTAATAAATAGTCCTCCAAAAATGTTAAATTGTGTAAAATTCATTCACATAGGTACATAATGGTAATAAATTATCTCAACAGGATAATTTTAAAAAATTTCACTTTTGAACATGAAAACGAAATTAATAATAAAATCATATAATTCATGGTTTTCCAAAAATTAACAGGAACACTAACCCTAAAAAAGCTTCATGGATTCCCAAAACAAATACTTTTGAGATATTAAGGAAATACAACTTTTATCGCCCTTCCATTTATATACCAGTATGCAAAAAATGATTCAAGTTACTATAAATCAGAAACATAATATAAATTCACATAACACTACTCCATATGATATAAAAAATCTATGGGTTTGGAATTTTTCTAAAAATATTTATGTCACACAACAGTAAAACCCACTATTAAAAACATCATTTAATTTAAAAATTTAGTCATATATTTGAATGAATAGTGTATAAAATAATCTTATAATGGTGTTAGATACTTTCAATTATTTATAATAATTAATTGTAGGGTTTTAGATCGTTAAAATAATAAAAAAATGTGTTATAGGGTTATTTGATATGAGAAGATATAAAAATATGGGTTTTTATTTTTTCCTTCCCTAAAACAGTTGTTCGCAAGGGTAAGACTGATTTACCCATACCCAAACCCAAAATATTTCATATGGGTACTAGTTCACCCTTTTGTAACAATTATAAATTTCGGGTCACCCTCATGAATGGGATGTTTACCCTTACATATCCCTCATTACCATTAAACAATTCCATCGGTACCCTTACCCAACACCCTAATTACCGTTACATAGGTCATGATCCATCTCCCTTTCACTTACACATAATTCATGATACCATTACACAACCTTTAAAAATATGTTTTACCCTTATTTATTACAATAATAAATAGATTTCCCTTATGCGATACCCTTATGCAAGCCTTATGAAATCATGGATACCTTTATGCAGTGCCTTTGGATACACTTATACGGTGATAAAGACCTTAACATAATTACTGTTTACCCTTTTTTAGTGTATAGGAAAAAAATTCACCCTTAAGAAAACTAATTTTAACCATACGCAATGCATAAAATATCCCTCCAATCATTAGGAATGTCCAGGAAATTAAGATATAATTTTACACAACATTTAAAAATCACTCGACATATGTGTAATGAGTAACTAACCATTATGTAGACTCTCTACCAAACATAAGGGTAAAATTAAGTTAAATAAACATTGAAATGGATTATTAAATAATAATATAATAATAATTAATTATGAAAAAAATTTATTATAAAGACTAAATATAAACAAAGGAAAAAATCATACCCAAAACATCTAATACAAAATGAAAGAAAAACTAACCTATGAATGTATTTGAAAGAAAAGGTTAGGGTGTTAAGATTCTCCCCACCATGAGGATTTATTCCATATCACGATTATGAACATGAAAATGGATATGACTACTTCTACATCACTAATGATTATCACTCCCACATTATGTGATAATATTGTATGTACTATCATAATACATTGATTAAATGAATATTTTTACCAGGAATTACATTATCCTAGATATCCATAATTTAATCAAGTTGTTCAACCGTAGTAGTATGCATCTCGTTACCAACATTATCCAACTAAATCACATGGAAAGAATTTGGTTAAGACCTCTATAAATGGGAAAAATAGAATACATCCTAAATCAATGTCAAGTATGATGGTGAGTCCAACTAAAAATTGACCTTTCTCAGGTAATAAAAAATCCAAAAAAGTGGAACAATCTTGGTTCATACTTACTTTACATTCCCAATTGATGATGTCCCATGTGAGGATAAAAAATAAGAATGTATCAATCATTAACCTCAAATTATATTGGGTGATAATAATGGTCCATAGAATATTTATGTTTTTTGTAAGTAGTAACTAACCTATTTTAGATAAAATGAACATTTTTCATCTCATGGACAATGTTCGATCCAACCAAGGACATCTGTTCTATTTTCTATCATAGTGAGGGATATCTATATGGTCTTCAATACATGGATTTAAAATATTACATTTTAATGAAATACTGATATCTATCCCTATAGTAAAACTTGAGGAAATGAATATTCATTTCCTTTGGACCAATAAAATGAAGAACAAATGATCAAATCATATCCTCAGGAATCTAGATGGCTCTCTCTATCATCCCATCCATTTGTGGATGAGAGGAAAAGATTAACATCAGTTGGGTATCCATATACCCTTGAATAAACATACAAAACAAGGATATTAATCATGGGAAATGTTATAATAAAACAATAGAAGAAACACCATAGGGATACAAATCCTCTTGGATATATACATTTTAAACCTCTTCCAACTTGATTGTGACCTTTATATGAAGTAAAAAATATAATTTTTTAAGATAATCAATAAGCACCCAAATTGAATCCTCCTCCAAGGGTTTCTTTGGTAATTGAAAAATCTAGTACATATATATTTCATCTCACCTACACAAAAAAATAGGAAAAGGCTTCAATAAACCAGAAAGTTTCTAGTACTCTACCTAAGTTCTCTGAAATGTATGGTATGGTGATACAGTGTCTGCAATTATCTACTTTATCGTTGGCCATCAATACCAATGTCTCAAATTAGGATACACCATGGTACTACCAAGGTGAATTTACGAACAATTATTGGACGAAATTCAATAAATTAAAACCATATAGTTATAATAATGACTAAAGTTCATCAAAAAACAATTCATCAATGAGAAATCGAGAACAATTAGCTGAGGTATCATCACTATTTAATAATTTAATAAATCATTATAAATAAGTTTATATTTAATATTAATGAAGAATATAATATTATACATATGATTAAACCTTCATATAATCTAATAACACCTACCCATGAACCTATTCCAGTGGTAGTCTCATCTCAGTGAACAAACTCATCAGATACCACTCCTCCACTGATTCATTCACTACCAAGGTCAAAAAATGTCATCTTAGAGAATCAATGACCACATCTCTCAATCCGAGATTATATGAAATTTCAAAATATAAATTTTATTATATTTAACCTAGTATATATGTCAAAAATGAAGATCCCATTGATTAAAACTGTACTTTAGTATCTTCTGAACAAAATATATAGTGAACTTACCCCCGTAGTGATTGTAAAACTATTTTTTGATCGAATACATAATAGCTGCAAACTCAACATTGTGAGTAGTGTAGTTATTCTCATGAGTGTATAATTGATGAGGTCTATATGAAACAACATTATTTTCCTAAATCTAGAATCACTATAACCTCATCACCATGGAATAATATATAACATTAACACAAAAACCCAATTCATAAATATTCTTAACTACATCTAATGTTATCCAATTATTCATTTCCATGAAATAATTCTATAAATTTTCATTCCACCAAAAATTTATACCCAAATGGGTTATTTGATTCATCTAGGAATAAAACCTAGAGAAACTAAAAACAAACCATATGTAATAACTAGATAATCCCAAGAATCTATGAATATTGACTATATTCTTCTATTTCTATCAATACATAAATTATCAAATATTTTCAGTTTCCATTATGACACCCTTCCTGATATAACATGGGGAAAAAATCAATTAATTTATTGAAAATACAAATTTATAAATCCTTCCATGCAGACAGTGTTCCATATAGATTCCAATAATGATATCTAAAGGATCCAGTTTCCCTTCCTCTATCCTGAAATACAAAAGAATAATAACCAAAAATCAAAAAATGGAGTCTAATAATTGATGAAATTCCAAATTCACCAGTACCATAGATATTGTATGAAAATAAGGGAGACCAAATGGCATACCTAGAAACATGATAGGCCTTTAATGACACCAAAACATTGTCTTAGGGTTATCAACATATCATAATTTCAACTTGTGTTACCCAAATATCATGAATTTTTTAATACCACTAGGATCAATTTTTTTTATCAAAATGATCATCAATTATAGTAAAGTGGTATTCATTCTCAATAGTCACCTAGATAAGCATCCAATTTTTAATTTAAAGCCTGAATCTTTTGTTGGACTTATTTGAATAGATACTTGGGGAGTCCCAAGATGAAATTATTGGAAGAATATATCCCTTTCCCTCAAGATATGAAATCTAAAACATGATCTACTTTACCTCAGTCAGAACCATGTTATATGAGTTAATGGAAATGGTAACCATACCAAGAAGTAGTTCATTAGTGAACTCAACCATTCACCCTGGTGGTAATCTTGAAAAATTATTATGTTATACCTTTTGGTATGAACTCACCACAATACGAATTGGGCGGCTAATATTATAATCACCTATATCAAGAAATATCTTTAACAATTGAAATAAGATCATTCCAGAATAAGGTAAAATATACCCCACTATAGAAGATCAAGAATCTTACCCACCATGAAATACATTAATGAACCAATAAAGGGCTTGAATTAGAACACGATGATGAAAAAAATTGATCGAGGACATAACATTTATTATCCAATACATGCCAAAAATAAGTTCAAATGTATCGAGATTAGGATCCATGAAATCCCACTCCACATGAAAGGTAGCTATCATCACCTATCATGTGAACCACTTATAACCTTATTCTAACCACTTTCCCAATGATGTGGAATATTATATAATGAATAACATGAGATAATAACACAAAACAAACTCAAAAATAAGGTTATATTATATAAAAGTGTTATTTTCCCATTATCAATTAAATATATTACAATAGAGGATGAAATAAACATCCTAACTGAAATAGTATACTACCCTACCTCAGATTCCCCTAGTAAAAACTCCCCTATCTAAAAATTTTAAGAATATTCTTCTCCATAACATTTATTCATCGTATGTGTATTCTAATTTTAATGATAATGATATAAACCACCATTTGTTTCATTATATTGTGGATGATATACTTTAGTAATAGTGGATCCCACCTTACTTAGGAAATTTTATTGGTGAAATGAACAAGATTTCCTGGATGTCTGCAGTCAGTACAACTCCTAATAACATCATTACACATAGGCTTGGTATGAACATTACACCCATAATTGTAACACCCCAAGCTTCCATGGTACGTCTCCTTTCGAATAATGCAATGGCGTGCATTGTACGCAACTTCGAGATTTTAACACACCATAACCAATCAAACTAGCCGTTATGAATAGTAATACCTACTTTTTGAAATTTTATAAATTCTATCTCTCAAAATTTGCTTCATTTTTTGATTCAGAATATCAAAATTAGCCTAGGTTGAAATTTTGGTACTTTTCGGATAACTTTCAATTTTGATGAATAGTGAAAATTACTAAATTTTAATTAAAAACAACTTTTTTAATCAAAATAATTAATAGTGATAAATTATGAATTTGAGTGGTTTTAAAGTATATTTAGAATATATTTTTACCATGTAATACAATGTGTGTCATTGAACATAATTTCACATTTAAACTAGACATAAACAAGTGCCAATCTTTTGATATTTATTATCTCATAAAAACACGCTTTTTGTTTTAACAACGAGAATTAATTTTAAATAAATTTATACCAATTCTGTGTTTTGAATTTGGAAAAATGGATTCCATATTTGGAATTAGGATGTTCAAATTGTGTAAATATTTTACTTTTATTTTTAGACATTTTGGATAATTACTTCAGTAAATATTTTATTTACCATGGTTAAAGGGTAAATCCGGTAAACAAGGGTTAAAACAATAATATTATAATAATACTAAATTAACCTAAAACGTGTCTTAACCCTATTGGATGATACATGGTCGACCATGGCCATATTTGGGTCGATTTGGGGAACCCATGGATCCACTTGTATATGATAATGACACTTTATTTTAATTAAGTTAAAATAAATACAAAAATGACACAGGCATATATCTTTTAGAAAAACAATTGTTACATAGGGTTATATATGTTTGATGTTAGACTATAAATATTCATTAGAAAGCTAAAAATCTTTCCTACATAAGTATTTATTATTTATAATTTTTAGAAATTAAAAAAGTTAATTTATTTATGACACAATGGTGATGCAGTAATTACCATAATAGTGAAAAATTAGAATAATTGATATTATAAATACCAAAATAAATATAATTTGATACTTTTATTGAATTAAACTAATTTTCTAAGATAACATGACATATTATTATTTATTTAATTAACTTTTTTTCAAGTAATAATTCTGTTATGTGTTTCACAAAAATCAACTATTGAATAGTGTCAAAATTGACATAAATGAGTTTTTAAAACAAATATTAAATTATTAATTGATATTAAATTACTAAAAATCTAAGGGTCGGCAAAGAGAATTATATCATGATAGGTATATCATTAATGGACCACTTGGGGGTCTCTTATATGTATATAGTATGTTTATTAACCATATAATATAAAAATACAATGTGACATGGTAAATGTCAAACTAATTAACTAAGAGTTAAAACTAAAAGATAAGGTTAATATAGTGATCCAAACCTGTCTAACTTTTATTGGATGAATTTTTTTCGACCTATCCCAACCTTAAACATTGATGAATCAACTTTGGAGCTATTAGAAACCGAATATGAATTTATTATAAATTAATATTTCTAGCTTTTCCAATGGTGCCCCTCACCCCTCTTATAAAAGGGCACTTCTCCTTCTAATTTATTCAAACCTTCAAAGCCATTTGGTTCGGCCAAACCCTGCCCAAGTAATCTCACAACTTCCCTCACTACAACCTAGAGACCTTATTTTGATCATAAATCCATCCTATGGAGCCCTTTTGATCATATCAAAATGAAGAACCCGAAGAAGAGGTAATGTTTTCACCACCCCTTTTCAAGTTCCTTTCTTCTTCCACTTCTTCTTTCTTGTTATTACCATTCTAAAATAATAACACCAGTATAATATATATTCTGTGATGTTATTATAAATATGGTCCAACCATATTTAGTATTCTATCCACCCTTTGAATAACATGTCACCATACGTGCGTACGTACGACTTACCGTCTCCACGTCGTGTTGTAATTGTTATTCAATATATTATTATTTGGATGGGTATAATAATGATGAGTAACTCATGTAAATAATACATATAACATGATAATTATTCTTTATATATGATATACCGTCCAATTATATATTATTTTAATATCAAAAGAATGATATTGTCGCTCGTGCGTACGTACGGACTACCGTCTCCACGAACGCGATGAGATTCATTCTCCATCATATCCATTCATGTATAATTATAATTTGATGATTTAAAAATAGTATCTAAGGACTTGATATAATTCTGGATATGAATAATATACATCCCATTAATAACTAATATGGCTCATATAATAAAGATTATAAAGTAAAATGAACCCGTTAACACCCGAAATGACGATAATTCTAAGATATTATTAACAAATCAATGTTAAAAGATCATTTATTATATCATATTAATGCATATTATTCTTGTATTATTAAATAACAATTATTTCACCATTATACAGGAGGTTAACCTACTATCGACCAAGGAAAATGTACAAAGTAAGGGGTTTCTTATCTCACTCTTAATTTCATTAGAATTCCATTGTTCACCACTTATTTATTGCATGTGGTGTATGTGTACTGTCTGTGATTGTATTAATTGTGTAATATACTTTAATTTAGGGATATTTACATCATCATTTTATGGTCCTTCTTTCATGGGTTCATGTTTCATAAGTTACCATATCGATAAGGGAATTTGAGATTTTAATTTCCACTCATTCAGCTTTACGCATATTTCATTGATTATATTACTCCAAGATTATGTGTGGAATCACTATACATTTGATTATGTCATAATTTCCACTTCCCTTCCTGTGGATATAATTTTGATACACATAATCACCCCATTGATAATTTCTCAAGTCATCGATATGAAATTGATAATAGTAATTTTAACTCATTCTCCATTTGTTGAGTTAAACATCCAATTCATTGGTGTTGTTTTTACAAGATTATGTGTGAATGTCCATTGATTGTTTTACACTAAATATCCAATCATATTTAGTGTATTTATATTTGTCACACATATCTATGTTGTTGATTTATCCTTAACCTAAGGATGCGGCCTTTTTGAGAGATTTCATCTCAACTTAAATTGCATTGAGACTTATTTGTTGTTATACACCAAATCACATTTATGTGGTGTATATAATGTACTTTGACAAATTATATCATGAATCCATTTATTCTCATGATATTACAAAGTTTTTATTACCTCAATTATTTGTATTCAAGTGTCTTTCTTATGGTTATAATCTCTAACTAAGATACAATTTTTAAATGTTTTAAATACTTATTCATCTAAATCTTTCTCATTAATTTCCATGTTTTAAAAATGGTTTTAAGGATTTATTTATATGGACATTGAAGTTTTAAAATTAAAACTCCTTTTAAAATGTTTCAATGTGGTATGGGACACTTTTATTCAAAAATCTATTTATAAATGGTTTCTGGACAAATAGTGTGACTTTTAAATGATTTCAAGAAAAAGGGGGATATTTCTCTCAAATAGTTTTGATGATTATTTTCATTTATGTCAGTATCCTTCATTATTATTGATTGAGGTTAATGTGATACAATACAATCTTCCATATTGTATCGAATGAGTTATGTTTTACTATGGATGTGCTATTTTTCTGCCATTCATGGTTTGTTGTTGAAGTATTGACATTTCTTATGCTAGTTTTAATAATAATGTTTATGTTATGTTTAAACCTATTCATATGATGAATGAATTAGACTTAATAAGTGACGGGTGGAGACCTCTATAGCTCCTCGATGCATCGGTAGGTCTCATGAGACAAACTAGTGTCTTGGCACAGGGCCTTTGAAAAATCATATTTGTAGTCTTGGCTTGAGGCCTTGGTTATGTGGTTATGATAGTCTGGCATTATGAATTCCATCATTATGGAAGTGGTTATTGATATTTCATGGGATTGTTCGACTAGTAGAATATCCATGTGAGTAAGTAAATGGAATTATTTTATTTTATATTTTCCATTTTATGCTGAAGTTCAAGTTTAAAAGGCTTTTTGTTTTAGTTATAAACTACCTTAAGTGTTTATGCTTATCTATGAAAGATTCTCCTATATGTTATCCTTACTGAGCATCTAAGCTCACCCCTTTCAATGTTTTTTTCCCAGGATTATAAAGAAGTAATTTATGAATGACCTGCAGGGATAGTATGAGGGTATATGAAGACAAGTTTTTTTATGATGTAATGTAAAACATTCTGGATGTATCTAGTTATTCCAGGGCTACTAAACTATTCTTTCTTTCGAGACCTGATCTTTCTTATGATCATTCCAATGTTATGTAATAATGCACAGACTTTGGGTAACTGGGGTCAGGGCGTTATAGTTGGTATCAGTGGAAGTTTAGTACAAACCTTAGAAGATAGATTTAGATAAACTCTGATTAGAGCACATAGACCCAAGATGAACTTTGAGGATTAGTATAGAAGAACTTCCTAGAATATTGGTATTGTAGAGATTTTGTGAGTTTTCCAAGAAATACATCCCTGTCTGGATACGAGCAGGTAGAGGCGGCTCTGGCACAGATGTACCTAGGGGTAAAACCCGAAAACAATGCTTTGAGCTAGACTTGAACGTGAACTGGTGCACGACAACTGGCCTTGCTGCACTCTTGGTTACGACACTCCCTGGGGATATTCTTAGGATAATTTACAATTTCTTTACAAACCGATTTAATGTAATATATATATACGATGAGAGTAAATGACCTTGGTTAATCCTAATGTGTTTAAAATTGAGAATATGGTGACATGTTAATCTCTAAATGATTTTATGACTACTGTTACTCACACAATGATTTCTGGTTTTAGTCAATGGCTAGATTCCAAGGAAGTCATAGTCACATTGAGAATGATCTACAAGGTGAGAACTGTAGTGGAAATGAGAAACAAAATGGAATTTTGATAGGCATAAAAGATATCGTCTTTATGCCAAATCAGTTATTCAAAAATATGATCAACAACATATATATTAACCAACTCCTAGACTCAACAGGGAAGAGAAAGGTGATGGATGATAAGAGCTCTAGTAATGGAGACCATGGAGAAAAGAACCCTCAATTTCCATCATGAAAGAAATGTGGTAGGAGACACCCAGGAAAGTGTTTCAATGGGACCAAGAAATACTTTATGTGTGGGAAGGAAGGACATAAAGTGAAGAATTGCTGAAGAAAAATGAAGAGTACTATGGAAAAAGATAATAATGGTCCCAAGAGTCCATTTACAGTCATTTGCCGTAAATGTATGGGTCCTGGCCATTACCCAAGTGAATTCCCTATTCTATAGGATATTTTCTTGGTCAAAGAAGAAGCTATGTGGAAATAAATGGTTGGAGAAATGTTTAAAAAGTTTTAGTGCTCCTTGTTTATGGGTTTAATTTTTAATAATTTT
Organism: Viscum album; assembly: GCA_963277665.1. Lineage (NCBI taxonomy): Eukaryota > Viridiplantae > Streptophyta > Magnoliopsida > Santalales > Viscaceae > Viscum > Viscum album. The sequence continues at coordinate 1,000,661,882 of OY728119.1, read as the reverse complement.
CTCTTGTATTTGTAACCCCACAGTTTTCCATGTGAGAATGATATTTGAGGAAGAATTGTCTCTTCTCTTGTGGATATAGGTATAAATAACCATTTGGTTTTATATGATCATTTTGTTTGAGACAATTATAAGTTATTATAATTTGGGATGAAAATGAAAGGTATGATATAACATTTGTGGTTAAATTATGTTATTTTGAGGAATTTATCTCATTTTGGTAATATTATAAAATATATTTTTTGAAAAACGACAAGACATATACTGTGTGACAACCCATCGCGTCGGACAAAGTTGTGGGAATCAAACCCACAACCAAAGTGCGATTGGGATTTATCGCCTACCACAGGACTAAGTGAAGTCCCTAGTTAGTGTGACTATTTTCTTTAGTTAAATGATTTTATTGACCAATAATATGTTGATTTGGGTTCTTATGTATTATCAAATGAATACCCTTAGTATTGGAAAATTATTTGGTGATTAAGTGATAAATGTTATTTTGGAAGATGTTCACTTTGTTGGGAACACTATATGTCCAAGGAAAATAGAATAATATGGGATGTCATTAGAGGAGTAATGATGGATTTTTATCTATGTTTTTATTGTGGATCTATAGTGATTTGGGTTATTAATGGAAATGATTAACCTATAATAAAGAATATGTGATTAGGTTAATTACTTTTAAGTATGTGACTTTAAGAGTAGATGATTTCATTTAGAGATAGAATTTAACATGGAAGACTACATTCTTATAAGTTTTGGGTTTCAATATTAGTTTTGATTATATTGAAGGATTTTAAGGAAAATTTATTATTGAATGGTATTTATTTAACTTTGTGGTATTGTTGGTTTAATTTTAGAAATTAAGATTAGTATTTTTTTCTGTAACGGAATATACAATTGGGGGATCATCAGATCTTATACTAACCATTTTGGTTTTGATTAATCTCTAAAGACAAGTTAAATATATATCTTACCCTACATGTATCATGTATTTCTATAGAAGTTTATTCAAGCTCTTTTATTATGACCAACTCTTCTTGAATACTCATTGTTCAAAAAAAATAAGTTCGTGGTAAAAAGATATTAAATAATGAAACTCTACTTAAAAATTAAGTATATCTCTTTATGTTCTTATTCAATATCATAAAGTAATTACTCGTCCTTATGTAATGTAACTTAAAACAAAAAAAATGTTGTCCGTTTACTTTCCTACTAGGAGACTAATGGCCGTTTGTCCCAACACAAGTTTGTGGTTTTGTTATTGTTAACTTTCTCCTGGTCATGATTTCTATCCCTCTCCATCAGAACTTGACACTTAGTTTATCATCCATATCCATGTTTTCCTATATGGAATATGAGTATGGGTTATCTTGGATGACCATTATACCTCTCTTTCTTTCTTTTAAAGTGATAGTTTTATTGACTCTTTTTCCGATGTGGGAATTTCCATTTTATTCCCAAGAACAATTTTAAAAATTGAGAGGATGCAATTTATTGAAGGAGGGGATAATGTAACACCCCAAGCTACCACGGTACGTTTCCTTTCTAATAATGCAATGGCGTGCATTGTACACAACTTCGAGATTTTAACACACCATAACCAATCAAACTAGCCGTTATGAATAGTAATACCGACTTTTTGAAATTTTATAAATTCTCTCTCTAAAAATGGACTTCATTTTTGGATTTGGAATATCAAAATTATCCTAGGGTGAAATTTTGGTACTTTTCGGATAACTTTCATATTTTGATGAATAGTGAAAATTACTAAATTTTAATTAAAAACAACTTTTTAATCAAAATAATTAATAGTGATAAATTATGAATTTGACTGATTTTAAAGTATATTTAGAATATATTTTTACCATTTAATACAATGTGGGTCATTGAACATAATTTCACATTTATACCAGACATAAACAAGTGCCAATCTTTTGATATTTATTATCTCTTAAAAACACGCTTTTTGTTTTAACTATTGGAATTAATTTTAAATTAATTTCTGCCACTTCTGTGTTTTGAATTTGTAAAAATGGATTCCATATTTTTAATCAGGATTTTCAAATTTTGTAAATAGGTACCTTTTATTTTTAGACATTTTGGATAATTACTTCGGTAAATATTTTATTTACCATGGTTAAATAGTAAATCTGGTAAACAAGGGTTAACAAAATAATTTTATAATAATACTAAATTACCCTAAAACGTGTCTTAACCACATTGGTTGAAACATGGACGACCATGGGCATATTTGGGTCGATTTTGGGACCCCATGTATCCACTTGTAAGTGATAATGACACTTTATTTTAATTATGTTAAAAAAATACAAAAATGACACAACCATATATCTTTTAGAAAAACAATTGTTACATAGGGTTATATGTGTTGTATTTTAGAATATAAATATTAATTATAAGTCTAAAAAGATTTAATACATATTTATATTTTATTTATAATTTTTAGACATTAAATAATTTAATTTATTTATGACACAATGGTGATGTAGTAATTACCATAATAGTGAACAATTAGAATAATTGATATTATAAATACCCAAATAAATATAATTTTAAACTTTAATTGGATTAAAATAATTTTATAGGATAACATGATATATTTTTATTGATTTAATTAACTTTTTTTGATGTAATCATTCTGTTATGTGTTTCACAAAAATCAACTATTGAATAGTGTCAAAATTGACATAAAACAGTTTTCAAAACAAATATTATATTATTAATTGATTTTAAATTCATAAAAATATAAGGTTCGTCCAAGAGACTTATATCATGATATTTATGTAATTAATAAACCACTTGGGTGTCTATTGGATGTATATAGTATGTTTATTAACTATATAATATAAAAATACAAAGTGACATGGTAAATGTCAAACTAATTAACTAAGAGTTAAAACTAAAAGATAAGGTTAATATAGTGACCAACACCTGTCTAAATTCTATTGGCTGAATTTTTTTAGACCAATACCCGACTAAACCTTTGAATAATCAACTTTTTAGCTATTAGAAACCGAATATTAATTTATTATAAATTAATATTTCTAGCTTTTCCAAAAGTGCCCCTCACCCCTCTTATAAAAGGGAACTTCTCCTTCTCATTTATTCACACCTTCAAAGCCTTTTGGTTCGGCCAAACCCTGCCCAAATAATCTCTAACATTCCCTCAATACAACCTAGAGACCTTATTTTGATCAGAAATCCATCCTAAGGAGCCCTTCTGATCAAATCAAAAGGAAGAACCCGAAGAAGAGGTAATGTTTTCACCACCACTTTTCAAGTTCCTTTCTTCTTCCACTTCTTCTTTAATGTTATTACCATTCTAAAATAATAACTCCAGTATCATATATATGCTGTGATGTTATTATAAATATGGTACAGACATATTCAGTATTCTATTCACCCTTTGAATAACATGTCATCATACGTGCGTACGTACGGCTTACCGTCTCCACGTCGTGGTGTAATTGTTATTCAATATATTATTATTTGGATAGGTATAATAATGATATGTAACTCATGTAAATAATAAATATAACATGATAATTATTCTGTATATATGATATACCATCCAATTATATATTATTTTAATATCAAAAGAATGATATTGTCACTCGTGCGTACGTACAGACAACTGTCTCCACGAACGCGATGAGATTCATTCTCCATCATATCCATTCAAGTATAATTATAATTTGATGATTTAAAAATATTATCTAAGGACTTGATGTAATTCTGGATATGAATAATATACATCCCATTAATAACTAATATGTATCATATAATAAAGAATATAAAGTAAAATGAACCCGTTAACACCCGAAATGACGATAATTCTAAGATATTATTAACAAATCAATGTTAAAAGATCATATATGATATCATATTAATGCATATGATTCTTGTATAATTAAATAACAATTATTTCACCATTATATAGGAGGTTAACCTACTGTCGACCAAGGAAAATGTACAAAGTAAGGGGTTTCTTATCTCACTCTTAATTTCGTGAGAATTCCATTGTTCACCACTTATTTATTGCATGTGGTGTATGTTTACTGCCCTTGATTGTATTCATTGTGTAATATACTTTAATTTAGGGGTATTTACATCATCATTGTATGATCCTTCTTTCATTGGTGCATGTTTCATAAGTTATCAAATCGATAAGGGAATTTTATATTTCAACTTCCACTCATTCGGCTTTACGCATATTTCATTGATTATATAACTCCAAGATTATGTGTGGAATCACTATTCATTTGATTATGTCATAATTTACACTCCCCTTCCTGTGGATATAATTTTGATACACATAATCAATCCATTGACAATTTCTCATGTCATCGATATGAATTTGATAAGAGTAATTTTAACTCATTCTGTATTTTTTGAGTTAAACATCCAATTCATTGGTGTTGTTTTTACAAGATTATGTGTGAATGTCCTTTGATTGTTTTACACTAAAGATCCAATCATATTTAGTGTATTTATATTTTTCTCACATAACTATGTTGTTGATTTATCCTTAACCCAAGGATACTTCCTTTACGAGAGATTGCATCTCAACTTAAATTCCATTGAGGATTCTTTGTTGTAATACACCAAATCACATTTATGTGGTGTATTTAATGTACTTTGACAAAGTATATCATTAATCCCTTTATTCTCATGATATTACAAAGTTTTTATTACCTCAATTATTTTTATTCAAGTGTCTCTCTTTTGGTTAGAATCTCTAACTAAAATACCATTGTTAAATGTTTTAAAGACTTATTCATCTAATTCTTTCTCATTAATGTCCATGTTTTAAAAATGGTTTTAAGGATTTATTTATATGGACATTAATGTTTTAAAATTAAAACTCCTTTTAATAAGTTTCAAAGTGGTATGGGACACTTTGATTCAAAAATCTATTTATAAATGGTTTCTGGACAAATAGTGTGACTTTTAAATGATTTCAAGAAAAAGGGGGATATTTCTCTCAAATAGTTTTGATGATTATTTTCATTTATGTCAGTATCCTTCATTATTCTTGATTGAGGTTAATGTGATACAATACAATCTTCCATATTGTATCGAATGCGTTATGTTTGACTGTGGATGTGCTATTTTTCTACCCTTCATGGTTTGTGGTTGAAGTATTAACATTTCGTATGCTAGTTTTAATACGAATGTTTATGTTATGTTTAAACCTGTTCATATGTGGAATGCATTGGACTTAATAAGTGTCGGGTGGAGCCCGCTATAGCTCCTCGATGCATCGGTAGGTCTCATGCGACAAACTAGTGTCTTGGCACAAGGCCTTGGCAAAATCTTATTTGTAGTCTTGGCACGAGGCCTTGGCTATGTGGTTATGATAGTCCGACATTATGCATTCCATCATTCTGAAAGTGGTTATTGATATTTCATGGGATTGTTCGACTAGTATAATATCCATGTGAGTAAGTAAATGGCATTATTTTATTTTATCTTTTCCATTTTATGCTGAAGTTCAAGTTTAAAAGGCTTTTGTTTTAGTTATAAACTGTCGTAATTGTTTATGCTTATCTATGAAATCTTCTGCTATAATGTTATCCTTACTGAGCATCTGAGCTCACCCTTTCAATGTTTTATTTTTCCCAGGATTACGAAGAAGTAATTTAAGAATGACCTGCCGGGATAGTATGAGGGGATATGAAGACAAGTTGTTTTTTTATGATGTAATGTAAAACTTTATAGATGTATCTAGTTATTCCAAGGCTACTAAACTAACCGGTCTTTCGAGACTTGCTCTTTCTTATGATCATTCCAATGTTATGTAATAATGCACCGACCCTGGGTAACTAGGGTCAGGGCGTTACAATAATAATGTCAAACCATGTACTTTTTTCCACAATAAGTACCTAAAACTGGTATTGAGGAAAACAATTCCCCCTTCCACTTTTGTTACTAGAAAAAATGGATATAGTGGCTACCTCTTGCAGAAACTGAAGCTCCATCCAAGAATATTTTTTTAGATACATCTTCTTCTTCCATATTTTTGTTAAAATTAATCTCAAAAAAGGACAGTAAGCATAATTGAATCAAAATTGAAAAACTATTATCCTTTGTACCCATATAGAACCTCTAAACTTTGAGTTAATCATTATTGAAAATCTATATTTCTATGTTAAAATAATGATAAAACTCATAGAATAATGTAAAACTGAATGATTCCATTCCCCTATGCTCAAAAACTATGTTTTCTTCTCCACTGAAAATGTTTTGTGATTAAATTTTATGTTGAATATCTTCTTTAAATAGGTTCAGATGAGATATTAATGTATCATAGCTAACATGATAGAGTCCCACAATCTTCTTATTACTCCTCGAGGCAAATAAGTTGAACAGACCAACATAGAGTATTCAAGTGTTTTAAAAAATTTAATGATAATTTCAATACACTTGAACCGTTATTCAAATTCATGTGGAATGTTTTCACTATAAGAAATAGTTGAATTGTTCTTTCGAAATTTGAGGCAGGATCCACTATCCATCCCTGGTTTCCAACACCTATATAACCAATTGTACAAAAAGTATATTTGAAATCTTTCACCATTGAAGGATCCAAGAGATGATTCAATTGCATTAAATTTTATATAGATGTTCTAATATACATTCTCTAATTGATCCCCAAAGGGTACATCTAATTTTTTAAGTAAAACTGCATTATGAAATGAAAATTTTCAACTCTATTTTGTAATAAAAAATTAAAACTAACATGGTCTGAAAAAAAGGAACACATGAAGTAAATAAATTATAGGTTATTTAAATAAAATTTCATGGAAATTATATCTAAAAACCCATAAACCAAAATCAATATTGATAATAATCCCATACCTCCAATATTAACTAGGATTTATACACAGAAGTGAGCTGGATTGGAACCCTTCCACACTTACCATCAGAATTAAGATGGTCCTAAATCTTATAGACCATAGTCAACGAACCAAAACATGGAGTTTTCTTAACACTTCCAGCTGGGAAATATCTTTGATACCATTTATTTAATAAAATAACTTTTCCCAACATAACACAAAACATAATATTTCTCACCACAAGGATGAGATCAATAGAAGAAGTGAATAGGTTCCATATAAAACCATAAACAGAGAAAACCTAAGAGTACATTATTGAAGATGAAAATAAACCCATGGAGTATAAACCATAAATACAAATTTATTATCCTAAAAATAAAATATAATAAGAAAAGTCCTTCTACCCATGTGATCCTTCATCACCACCAATATATCTCACTAAAAAATATTAAAGAGACCTAATAGTAGCTGATGAATTACATGTTATCCTTGATTTTAACTGAGTCTTTTAAAATAATGTCTAGGGACACATAAATGAAAACATAAGGTTTGAGCACAAAGCGCAATACGATACCACCAAATAATATATAAAAATTATAACACCATGAATAAATTAGTTTTTTCTATAAATCACCCCAACTTATAAAGTAATTTAAAATGAAACACATTTAATAAAAAATACTTTTGTTTCATTTAATAATATTCCATAATCAATTCCATAAGAATATGAATAGAATCAAGTAAAATAAACATAGGAGAAAAATCAAGATAATTATATCTGAAAATATAACATGGTAATCATATAAATCTTGGTACATAAAAGTAAACAGTATTATATAAATCATTCATGGTGTCCATGATCTAGATTCCATATGATAGAAATTTTTTTATAATATACATGATGAATTAGGGGAAACAAACATTTATGAATCTTAATTAGGAACTAGATTATGAAATACATATCTAGTAAGTAGGTAATAACACGAATCCATCAATTAAATCCTATGATACCAAGTCCTATCATATTTTGTTGATATCAACTGTATGTTCATATCATGGGATTCAAATGTATCCCAAAAGTGACGTTTTCAAAAAAAACATACTTAAATTATACAAAAAATTAATAAAAAATCACAATAGAACTGTCACCACTCCCATGCATTTAAAACATTTCAAAATAAAAAATTATTTAATATTCAAAATCCATGTATCAATACTCTCATGCTTTGAAAATCCATTTTGGAAAAAATTGAATAAATTAATTTTTTTTCATGAAACATAAATGTTTCTTAGGATATTTTAAAATAAAATCACATATATAATTATTTTCTAACCAGTTGATTTGGAATTTTAGAAACATACCTCAAATAAATTATTAGATTTTTTAGATGGTTTTCAAAAGAATACAGTTTTACAATAAATTTACTTTTTGGGATAATTTCCCAAATTATTATTTGAGCACCCCAAAAAAATTAATGATCATAAGTTAATTATTTTATTAGAAAAACTATTTATAATCCCCAACCTCAAACAAGGTTTAGGGATTCTATACAAAAAAACCTCCATGGATTCATGGAATGAATACCTTGGAGACCCTTATTTTTACCTCCAAGAAAAAAAATGAACTGAAAATGATTCAAATAACCCAAAATCCATAAAAAACAAAATTCCTAGAAATATCCTCCATATAATATAATAATTTTATGTGTTATGTATTTTTTTAAAGTGTGGTGGTACATATAAGTAAAACACTTGATTAAAAACACTCCATAATATATGGTTTTAGTCGAATGTTAAATGAATAGAATTTAAAAATCACTTATAAAATAATGAAAAACATTAAATTGGATAAAATAATTATTTCTAGGACTTAGTATCTGTAAAATCATAAAAAATGGTTTTAAAGGGCGTTTTAGAGGAGAAGGAATAAAAATAATGTTTTATTTATCCTCCCCCCCAACAACAGAGTTCATGGGTAACATGGATTTCACATTATGCAACCCCTCTATATGATATAAGCGTAATAGTTTACCCTTAAAGTAATACATAGAAATTAGTAGTTTCCCATATATATAGGTTGGGTTACCAATACCTTTCCCTACATACCATTACACAGAATCCATAATACCCTTACACATGTTTTATAAATAGGATATTGCCCATATGAATCACCCTCACTACCCATAATAAAATTATATACCAACTCCGTTACCATTACACAGAAAAGAAATCACCTTTACGAAGTCTTTAAAAAACCACACTTTCCCATACATGATACCCTTATGTGATTCATTTCTCATACATCATACCCTTATGTGATTCATTTTCCATACATGATACCCTTACACAACCCAAATAAAATAAAAGATACATTTACATAGTGCCTTAAGATTCTCATACACTGTGAGGGATACATTTACACAGTTAGGGTCTACCCTTACAATTAATATTGAAAATTTACCTTACCCTTATGAAACACTACGGTAACCCTTTCATAATTTATAAAATCATCCTCCATGCCTCACCCAACATATAGTAATTATGATATTCCATTATACAACTCCAATAAATCACCTTTCACATCAGTAGAGAGGCACTTACCCCTGAAAACCCCTCTTCCATGTGTAAGGGTGAAAATTATGTTAAATTTTCATTAAAAGGGATGAGTAATTATGAAAAAATGTAACAATTATTAAGATCAAATACGAGTTATAAAGACCAAATAAAAATCATGAATAAAGAATATCCAAAAATACTAAAACCAAGTGTACACACCACTAACCAAGTAACATTCATAAATTGAAATGTTATGGTGTTACTTTTACTATTCACAAATAAAATTTTACAGGTTTTTGACTATCTGAAAAGAATTTTTTTGGTGTATATTTATAAGATACACAATTTCTTGTTATGATTTTTCATTTTGAAAAAAAATTAATACACTTTATTTTTAAATATTTTTTTATAATTGATTTTGTTTTTATTGGGATTTCATTACAATTCCATTAATGTTTCATTTTAATTAAGTTTAAATAATTTCCCAATGTTGAATTTTATCCCTATAACTATGGTTTCTTGCCTCTTGTAGTTAGGTATATTTAATTGATTCTATGTATTGATATATCCTTTTTCATTGGCATAACGTATTTTATTTAGGTCATTACACTCATCATCTATTTATTATCATTATCAGAAGAACTATCAGCGGATGTTGGTATCCTTGAACATGTATATTGTTACATTATTGTTCATTATGAGTAAAAAAATATATTTCATCATTTATTAATGATAATTTTAAGATGAATTAAAATATAAATAATCATATAAATATATTCTTATTCTCTCATTCCAAATGAGTGAATGATTAATTCATCCAATTTATAATACTCATAAAATATTGAACTAATTTTTTTATTATATTGCATGATATAAATCACGGATATATACAGACCACCATCATCATAAATTTCCTTTGATATTCAAAAAATATCCATATAAAATATAATTACATTCTTTAGCATATATCATATATTCTTCAATAAATCTACCTCTATTTTTACTCATGTCAATTTATTTCTAGACAAATAATTTGTTACCATATTTTTCTATTATAGAAAAATATATATTATAAAGAAAAAAGGTTGGTTTTTACACTATGCAATAAGTAATTTCATTAATTTAATGATATTATAAATAAATAATCATATCTAGATGCTATATCCAAAAAATCACGTTGTTTCCTTCTTTTTAAAAACTCACAAGACATATTTACTGTGGAATATTTTAATTTACAATGGTTTTTTGTTATCATCCTTCTCAAACAATGGTATGTATAGATGAAAACTTTTTCATCATGTACTAGATATTCAAAATTAGAAGTGAACCATGGCTTCCCAACATAGTGTTTTTTGGAATATAACATAGTGTGTTTGTATTGTTATTTTATACAATACTTATATAAAAAATAAGTTCCAATAATAACCATAGATATGATGTTTCCTTCAACTAAATTGTGTTTTATTTACTTCAATGACGTGTTTTTCAATAAATGTTGACTATTAGTTTCAATTTATCAGGTATGTATGTTTAAAAGTGATTCAAACCTAGTTATGGTGTGTTAGCAAGTCTCAATGTCATGGTTTCTAAAATATACAGGTTCATTGGATTATTTACAAATTTTATAACATTTCACCAAAAAATTTATACCACAATAACCCGTAATGTTTATATGTTTCATCATTATGACATTCAATTAAATTATGACCAACATTCATAGTGTTTTTATTTCTTATCCATCATCCATGAGAAAATTACATTTAATACTAAAATATTAATATCATAATAAAATATTAATATCATACCTATATGTTATATTATTTGGACTACATATATGACACCAACATAATAAATTTTTAATTGATAATTATTATTGTGTAATTTACACATTTCTATTACACTAAATTCATATATAACTCATATAAAGAGATTAATTGCACCAACCCATTAATATATTAAGATCCAATATAAAGAAAAATATTCCTTATCTTGTAATCATATGACTTTTGATATGTGTAATTTATCACATATTTTCTTAATAACATATCATTTCCAGCTAATTTTATTAAAAATGGTATTTTTTGATGTAGAGAATTAATTTCATAATTCATTAATTCTCGTACTATTGTGTTAATTTATAATAATTTCACAATTAATTGGAACTATTGTTTTTATTATAACATTAATAGATTAACATTTATAATATCTTGATTTGTTCTATAAGAGATGATGGAATATATTTCTGGCTCACGAGATAATGGATTATGTGGATATTTATATAACTAGAACCAACACTAGGATATCTCATTAAATTTCATCACTATGTTCACATATATTTTTTGATGAACAAGAAATTACAATGAGGGTTTTTTTTAATAATAGTGCTTGAATATAAATGAACTGCAGTCACATAATATTGAAAAATATCCATAAACCATGTGTGACTAAAGAAAGAGTCAAATAATTATGGAATCTAGTTGCATAATGCTTTTTTGAGATATTTTGGTATCCCAAATTCTGATAAGTGGATGTCAACGAATTTGAATCATGAATCAATGAATCCTTTAATAGATACAAGTCATATTGTCAATGTGACTTGGGTTCGTGTACTATGACAATTTATATAATGATTGTGACACGTTTTTAACTTGGCTAATTCCAGATAGAAATACATATGATAGAAAATACAACCATATATAATTTATTTTCACAAATTTTTTTTGGTCATTGAATAGTGTGAAATAGTTTACAATATAGAAGTAATAATATTTGTAGTTAATACTATCGATTTCATAGTCATTGTATATATGATAAATGTTTATAAAAACTAGACAATAAACTTACTAAAATGGTCTATTTTTTGGTACAAGATATAGTAAAGAACATAATTTATGATATTAATATTTTGAAAAATATGATGGAGGGCTGGAACTATTTCGATGGTATAATTAGGGATGTCAATTTATATCCCCCATTCTATCTTTTAAAATATATGTGTCGTTGATACTCCGTGAAAAATATTTTGGGTCAATAAAAATAATTAAGTCTTATCATATTATATGGTCATCGATATTAAAAGAATGAATAGGTTAAAAATTTATAATAATGATATGTCAGTATTATTGATATGGAAAAAATAATATCATTTCATATGACTAGAAATATATTACTATTATAAATTCATATAAGATGAATGAGTTTAAGTTCCTATTTATAATACAGTATATTTTCAATATAATAAATATTTACAGTATACTGGAAAATACAACATAGTTATGATATCATTAAATTAAGAAACAAAAAAACCTATAACAATTATCAAATTATTTAAAATCATTCCATGTGAAGATCCAATTTATTTAATCATCCGTAAAAAATAAAAACCTGTATGATGAATGTAGAGTAATCCATAAGTAATGCCAATCTATGAATATGAATTTATTTCCAAGAGATGGCATGAAATATAACGAATATTTATAACGACATGTCTAAAAATTTTGGCAATCCCTCAAAAACATGGATAGATGGGTCTTAATAAAAAAAGTATTTTAACATTTGATTGTGGTTCATGTTGATTCTATTAAAGTGAATTAAAATCCATAATGATGGTATACATAGTATTTATTCTCTTTATAATAAATTCTTGAAGATTATTATAGATATTGAATAATTTTTTGTAAATACAAAGAAATCAGGGGTGGTTCAACAGAGCTATTTTAAGATAGGTATATACCACTTATTCACAGATTTCTATCTTTTATACAATTTTAATAATTTTATTTTTAGTTTATATATTTTATATATTTTTTGGAATCAACCTTTCAAATGGAGGGATACAAATTACTTTTTAACTATTTTAATGGTATTGAGACTAATATATAATTAAATCCTAATACACAATTATAGTTATAATTTCCATCATTTTTTTAATTTACAATGATTTAAATTAAAATTTGATATATTATTACTATAATTTTAATTATTAGAATACATTTTTTTGGAAGATTAAATGAAATTCCCCAAAATTTTTTATTCTATTTTTTAGTAGTATTCGTGTTCAAGTGATAACTTCCCACCAATTTATGGAGTGTTTTTTTAAAACAATTACATTATTATTCTTTTCTAAATAAAATAACCCTCTATCATTTGAGAGTCATTAAGGTAGAAATATTTGGTTTTAGTTTTGAATTATAATGTTATTGGTATATAATTCCCCAATATATATTATAATATTAATAAAATCAGTGTTATATCATAATTATAAAAAATTTTATTTAAAAATGGAATCATTTCACAAAAATAATTGAGTTGAGAAAAAATTGAAAACTAAAGGACATAATCATGGCCACTTAAGATGTTATATAGTGATGAATCTAAATGGAATCACCTGTAACCAAATATCAATTACCATTAATATATTTAAAATAAAATTTTATCTTTTGATATTATGTGTGGTTTAAGAAAATATATATCTGACATAGCTGGTGTAAGAATGAGGGATGATCATTTTAATAGGCAATGACAGAGTAAACTATGGTGATCCTACCCATGAATCAAACATTTATATATTATATAATAAAGATTATATTTTTCATACATACTAAAACTCATAAATAAAAACAATTCAATACATTCCTCACATATACTATCATAATCATAAAATAATAAACAAGTGTCCATTGTAAAGGAATGTTAATGTTTAGAATTTTCATGTGATAACATGTTCTTTACACTATACAATATCTTAACTAAGTTTTATATTAATTTTTAATTTCCACATTGAGTTTCCTATATAAATTCAAGTGTCATTATCTGTGGAAAATTTATTCATTGTTTCATTATTATTTTCTTTTTTATTTTGGAAAGAAAAAAAATTAGAGAGTGGTTGAATTTTTTATTCTTAATCCAATGATTAATAATAATACAAGGCCAAGGAATCTAATTTATGAAAAAATAAAAATTTATAAATTTATTTCAAAATATTTCTTTTCAAAACTCTAGTGAAGATATAATCTTTTTTATTATGAGTCACATTGAGAAAATATGATTTTAAAAATTCAAAAATCAATTACACATTGAGATATAATTCTTATCCATTTTTAAATTATCTGACTAATATTATTTTTTATACATCACAACCTCCTATTTTCGAGTTGAAATATCGAACAATTTATTTTTTCACTGTGGTTTTTCATTTATTAGGTTATGATATATATAATTATCTTTATGATTTACTAATCCATGTTTAAAAATGAATCTAAAGGTGTTTTTTAAAATAGAATGTGAATTTGTTGTGTTTTTATTTCAGTTTTGAAGTGGTGTCTACAGCATAAATTTAACAAATTTAACCACTAGAATGCATAAATTGATAATATTTTAATAATAATTTTATATAAATATTACCTATTTATACAATAATTAATAACATTAATAATTTATATTGGATAAGGGATATATTATAGAGATATAATTTGAGAATTCGGAATGATTTAGAAAACTTTTCACAACCCTTCCACATCATTCCATTCAAAGGCTTCACTTTATATTTTTTTTATCAATGATTTCTTAGATAATAATTAAAACTGTGGATGCATCATTAGTTAATTTTTTATCATTGGTTTCCATGATTATAGTTTAATATTCCCAATCAAATTCCCATGATCTTGGGTAAATATAATAATCAAATAAATGTGTTTCCTAGGTAAGAACAACATAATCACCTCATCTTGAAAAAAAAGACTAACTATTTATAGTTTTGATGATATTTTAACATAATCAAATAAACTAATAGAATACAAATTCCATTATTAATGTAGTTTTTACATCAATATAGAACTAAACTAATAATCATCATGAATATCAATACATTGATAGGTATGATACCGTGTACCAGATTAGATTATATTAACAACCAATGAACCAAGGATTGATAAAAGTCGAAATGAATACTATGGGATTAAGAATAATTATTATATTAGTCCAGCATTTTAGGAAGGATTCAAATAAGTTTATCAATTAAGGCACTAACCCATTCCCTTTTAGTCAATAAGATTTGATGACCAAATCATACATTATTTACAAATATATAAACTAAGTGAAAAATAAAAATTGGTATTAGTTAAACCATAAATTATTGTTAAGAAAATTAAATGTAGTATAAAACCATTTTCCTCTCTTATTGTATAATTTTTCAAACAGTAATTTTGGAATGATACAAATTCAACTTATTCCTAATACCAAAAAAAATTAGAATTTGATTAGTATAAAGAGTGGATAATAAATTAGACCATAATAATAAGTGAAACCCATACCTACATATTTTTAAAGAGAATGAAATAAATAATAATAATAATCATATATAACCATAAAAACATGAAAAGAATGGGAATAAATTTTTTACTATTATATCCTTCTTGGATTATGAAGTTAATGAATATACATTAAGTGAAAAATGAAAAAGAGTAATAGTATTCTTTAAAAAACATTAATTTTTTTCTTTTATATATCATCAAATGGGTTCATAGGAAGTCTTTTTTCTTACTTATTTATATACCATCAATATATGTCTCTAGGGTAATAATATATTTAGTCTATGGAGTAATAAATCAACTATCAATACCCCATTGCCACTTATAAAATTAAAATATCCTAGAACATTAATAATTATATTTACTAAGGTTTTATATTCAGGAAATTCCATAGTGATATTTTAATTAAAAACATGTTATTCAACATATTTTATGTAATCATTTCTAGATTGGATAATTAAAACAAAAAATGGTGGTAGTTACTCTTGAAAATAAATCCATTACAATATTTGATTGTGGACATTTTGAAGTGTTTTTAGGGTAATTAATATAATATTTCTTACTAATTTTTATATTGTAAACATGGAAGGATAAATAATTTTTTCCAAGATATCACTATATATAGACAAATCCAAAAAACATTTTTGGAACATTATTAATTAAAATAAATTTATAATGAATATATAATTTTGAAAGCATAAAATTAATTTAAAATATAATATTAAATGAGTTATTAACCTAAAAAACATCTATTATATACACATTCACATCTCAGTGACATAATTTAAGTGAATTATATTGACTTTTTGATATCAATACTTAATATTTGTAGCTAACACAAAACATTAAATTCTTTGACAATGAATGAAACTGGATTATAAATTTTATGATAACTTTTGATGATATGATTTTTTGAACCAATATTTCAGGATGATATATTAGATAATATTTGGGATATATTAGCTTTTTTGTTTTCCAATGATAATGGTAATTATAGTTTAATTTCCCTTTAAGAGTTAAATGTTGATTAGTAAGTCAACATAAGCTAAAAGATTATCTCATTAGCACATCGAACATATATTTTAAATCATTTACCTTTGATCGACTATATATTTATATAATTGTCATGGAAATACAACCATTAAAATTTTATATTAATTAATTATATAATTTATGATAGAAATTTATAAATTTATTTAATTAAATTGTGAAAATCATTGGATTGAGTCAATGAGATACTCCCAGATTAATTTATTTAATTTTTATGTATATAATATTTCAAGAGGAATAATGAAAATATAAGGTAGCATAAAATAAGAATAATCAGAAAAATGAAAATAGTTATTAAAAATGTAAATAAATTGGTTATGTTATGATCAATATACCTATTGGGGACATTGTGAGCACATACTACAAGAATGAATCCTATATTCTCTTTATTATTAATATTTGGTTGTATCATGTGAGATTGAGGTTAAATCATGGGAAATAGTTTTTTTGAGCTAAATTTATAGCATCCCTAGCCATGTTTACCTCTTATGTGACAAAACTAAATAACTATTCACCTTTGGAATACCTCCTTGTAAGCTAGAGGTAGAAAACTAGTGTTGTGGGTTTAAAGGTTTTTATGGGGAGACTATACCCTTAGGGACAAATTTTGATGCATTTTTCTAAATCACTGAGTTTAATTCAATGGGACAGGTGACCTCATGTGTGCTTCTATGTTTTCAAGAGGCTACTGACCTGTTGAGAGGGTATGGTCTATACTATGTGGAGACTATTGTAGATGCCGGAAAAGTCCGTTGTTCCCAAACGAAGCTCCGGATGCGGAAAGCGAGGTCATATTTGGAGTCGGAAGCATGTTTCGGAGGGCCCGGAGGCCTTGCGCGGAATTTTGGAGACCCGCGCGCAAAGTTGACGAGCCGCGCGCAAACCTCCCTGGATGCGCGCAATGCGCTGGGCCGGCGCGCAATTTTGCGTGCCCGCGGCCCGCGCAACTCCCCTTGCGCGCCGGGCCCGATTCCGCGCCCGCGAAGAGAATTCCGCTCCCGCGAACCGGATTCCGCACCCGAGGTTTCCTATAAATATAAGGCGACCCCTGACGTTTTGAAGGATGCCGGAAGTCGAAAGGTCTCTCGTGCGCGCAATCCAACCCCTTCTGCGCGCAATGCCGATCTTCAGGTAACCTCCTTTCTTTCGCGCAAGAAAGCCTTGGGGTTCGCCTTCGCGCGCAATCCCTTTGGCCCCATTCCTTTGAATAAATCTTCACCCAAAGGCATTCGCGCGCAAAAGAAGCCTCTTGCGCGCAATTTCCCCCGGGGTGCGCGCAATCCAGCCCGATTGCGCACACCCCCCCTTTCAAAGTGGCCATTCGTTAAAGAATGAGCCGTTGCCCCCGCGCGCTATCCGAAGCCCGGTGCGCGCAATCTCTATCTTCCGCGCGCAAAGCGCTGGCTCAATTGCGCGCCAGCCCGCCCATTTGCGCGCCGACCCGCGATATTGCGCGCCAAGCCCCTCTTTTGCGCGCAATCCGCCGGGGTCGCCCCCTTTGACCCCCTGAGGGTACCCGCCGGCGTGGCGCCCGATGATCCTCATCCCAAGTGCCCGCACCGTGCGTTGTCTTCCCGTGCGGCCCTCCAGGCTTGCGCGAAGTGACACAGACCCCTTGGCGGCGCCATCCTCGTCCAAGCTACAAGACGTTAAACTGTTCAGCATTCGTCCAACAGGACGTTAAACTGTACTTCGTCCGGCAAGATGTTAAACCGTCCGCTTCGTCCTCAACACACGACATTAAACTGTACTTCGTCTGGCAAGACATTAAACCGTCCGCTTCGTCCTCAACACACGACGTTAAACTGTACTTCGTCCGGAAAGACGTTAAACCGTCCGCTTCTTCCTCAACACACGACGTTAAACTGTACTTCATCCGGCAAGACGTTAAACCGTCCGCTTCGTCCTTAACACACGACGTTAAACTGTACATCGCCCGACAAGACGTTAAACCGTCCGCTTCACCTGATCTCGTGCCATGCACGCAGGGTCCCCCCGGTTTGGATGTGGCCCCCACCCGCTCGTCTCTGCAGGGATGACGTGATTGCCCCTCTTTAGGGACGATTCATGGAGTGGACTTCGCCCACGGGGGTAGAGTGTTACAAACAGAACGAACTACGTGGACTTTGATCCCTGTCTCCTAAACATGGTATGTAGGAAGCCTCTCCGAGGTTCAAGCCCACCACCTGGTCGTCCCGGTCGTATTCACGTCGGTTCGTCCATCAGTGGACCCCTCTCGGGTTCACACTTGCGTCGATTCACCTATGAATCCGCCCTCGTGGGAGACTGCACATGTGTATCTCCATTGTGCTTCCCCACTGCCTTTTTCTCTGCCAACGTCCAGCATGATGTGAAACTGTGATCCACCCGGCCATCCCATCCCCCTCTGTGCGAGGTGGTTCGGTTCAATCCTCCACCCGGCGGCCTCGATCTCTTCTTGAGTCGGCTTGCCAACGTCCAGCATGACGTGAAACTGTGATCCACCTGGCCGTTCCATCCCCCTCTGTGCAAGGTGGTTCGGTTCAATCCTTCTCCATGCAGCCTCGATCTCTTCGTGAGTCGGCTTGCCAACGTCCAGCATGATGTGAAACTGTGATCCACCCGGCCGTTCCATCCCCCTCTGTGCGAGGTGGTTCGGTTCAATCCTCCACTCGGCGGCCTCGACCTCCTCGTGAGTCGGCTTGCCGACGTCCAGCATGACGTTAAACTGTATATCTGAACTATGCTGACTTTGATCCGCGCTAACGCGCGGTACGTAGGAAGCCCCTACGGGGTCCAAGCTCTTCACTCCATCATCCATCTTTATCCTTACCCGGGCCGCCACATCTCGGTGGGGTCATGCCATTTCATTCCACTCCACTTCACTCGGGAAGCCGCCCATGTGCTGGCCCCAGCGTCAGAGGTTCCCCGCAAGGGGTTCTGTCATCTGATCCACTTCTCGTGTTGATCAGTCCGATGTCGTCCCCGCTGGACGTTAAACTCGCGGCATACCCCGTGTTAAACATGGGAAGCTGAGGAAAACCTCAGGCAACCCAGTTTCCCGTACCCGGCATGGGATGCCTCAGGCCATCGTGCCTTCGAGAAGCCCTATTAGGGACGGAAGGCAGACATGCAGAGTCGCAGTCCCCGACACCCAGAGCCACCCGGTCTCCTCACCGCAGGTTGCTGCCCCGACCAGACTCCTTGGAGCGTCTGGGCGGAAGCAGCGTAATTAACCGGTGTCCATGAAGATATGGCGCCGGGAACGAGATTCATGAACATTATTAAATCTATGAGGGAGACCCGGATTAGGCGACGAGTTCCGAGGAGACGTCCACAGAAGGAGGAGCCGACATCCCATCATCCCGGTTTCGATCAAGGAGAAGACGCCCCTGAAAAAGGGACGGATGTCGCCCGCCTTTGGAAAGCGGGACTGCGGGGCCACAAGCCGCGCGGCCATCCCCTCGGGTCGACGGGCGCACGCGCGAACGCGTCCTGGCAGAACAGCATCGGAACAAAAACCTGGCGCACATCCGCACCGAAACAGAAAAATGGTGAACCCGACGTGAATCTCTTCTCCTCAATACGAAGACCGATGGCTTTCAGAGGTGTTAGAAGACCAGCATGCTGCTCGACCGAGCATTCAACACCGGGGCATGGAACCCGCCAGGGGCTCAGGAAGGGAAATCGGGCACTCCGTCTCACGACGTCGATGGCCTGGGTTTCCCCCCACGGAGGGAGATCGCGGCTCGTCGGTAAGTAATCTCACCACAGTTGCCCCTATGCCCGGAGCCCCGAGTACCCCAGATATGGTAGTCGAACCAGCCCCTGATTGGAGGACACCTTTGGTTGAGTACCTCCAATATGGCATTCTCCCATCGGATCGAGCCGAGCGCGAGCGAGTTCGATGTCGCGCATCGCAGTTTTCCCTCCAGAGCAGTCCCGGCCTGGAGCAGATCCTCTAAAGACGCGGATTTGATGGTGTTATCCTCCGTTTCCTTCAGGGAGTTGAGATCCCATGAGTCATGCAAGAGGTTCATGATGGTTCATGCGGTGCCCATCAGACTGGGCCGAAGCTGTCCCACCAGATTCAGAGGTTGGGATACTTCTGGCCCTCCATGATCCATGACTCCATCGAGTATGCCAGGAGGTGCCATGCATGCCAGGTTCATGCGAACTTTGTGCATCGGCCGCCGGAGCCTCTCCATACCACCAGGTATTCTTGGCCCTTTGCAGTCTGGGGGATGGACGTTGTGGGACCTTACCCGCCGGCGACGGCACGCCAGTGCCGGTTCATTCTGACCGCCACAGACTTCTTCTCCAAATGGGAAGAGGCGATTCCGCTCAGAGAGGTCAAATCATGTTCGATCGCTGACTTCGTGACCTCCAACATCATTTATTGATTTGGAGTGCCTCACGCTATCCTCACGGATAACGGAGCCAATTTCCGAGCAGCCGAGTTGAAGAAGTTGTATGCCAAGTACAACATTCGCTCGAACCATACATCTCGCTATCATGCGCAGGCGAATGGACAGATCGAGGCGTTTAACAAAACCCTCTCTAACATTCTGCAAAAGATGGTTGGTCAGAACAAGAAGAGTTGGCCGGAAAAGCTCCCCAACGCCCTCTGGGCTTATCGGACGACGACTTGCAATTCCACCCAGATGACCCCTTATTCCCTGGTGTATGGAGCTGAGGCCGTCCTGCCCATCGAGATCCAGTTACCGTGCTTGCGCACTGCGGTCTACGACCAGCAAGCGCCGGAGAGAGCTGCTAAAGCCCGTCTAGTCAAGTTGGAAGCACTGGATGAGAATAGACTGCGCGCTTTGCACAACTTGGAGAGGCATCAAAGCAGAATGGATCGAGCTTTCAATAATATGGTTTGCCTCCGCTCCTTCCTGTAGGGTGACCTGGTATTATCCCTGAGAGCACCGATGATCCCCGGCAGGAAGCCGCCCAAGTTGGAGCCCAAGTGGGAGGGACCTTTTGTTGTCCACAGGGTCTATCCCAATGGCGCGTACTCCCTAGCAACTATGGATGGTTAGTGTGTCACTCCTCCCACCAACTCTAGGTTCCTCAAGCAGTACTTTTCCTGAGTTCAATTCGTCCAAGCTACAAGACGTTAAACTGTTCAGCATTCGTCCAACATGACGTTAAACTGTACCACGTCCGCGCTGCAAGACGTTAAACTGCCAAGCATCTTCATCCTGCATGACGCTAAACTGCACCACGTCCGAGCTACAAGACGTTAAACTGTTCAACATTCTTCCTGTATGACGTTAAACTGCACTTCAAGAACTACGTGCGGCTTGATTCCCATCCTTATGGGATACGTAGGACCGCCTGAACATTCATGTTTCAGGCCCAGCCCCATCCTTCGGGAATGTCCATCCCATCTCGGGCCCTTGGCCCAGTTGCCTTTGGGTATGCGGCATATGGTGTGAGCGTGGGGCTATGCCCTCATTCACGTCGGTTTTCTAGCCACGCTGTACGCCCCCCACATTTGGGGATGCCTTCTACTCCCCCCTTTCTCTTTTCGTCCTGCATGACGTTAAACTGCACTTCAAGAACTACGTGCGGCTTGATTCCCATCCTAATGGGATACGTAGGACCGACTGGACATTCATGTTTCAGGCCCAGCCCCATTTCCCGGGAATCTCTATCCCGCGTTGGGACTCTGGCCCAAGTTCCCCTCCTTTTTGTGGGAGGCTTATGGCGTGAGCGGGGGATTATGTCCTCATTCACGCCGGTCTGCTGGTCGCGCTGTACGCCTCCCCCGTGTGTGGGACTACCTCACACCCCTCATCGTCCTGCATGACGTTAAACTGCCTTTCAAGAACTACGTGCGGCTTGATTCCCATCCTTATGGGATACGTAGGACCGCCTGGACGCGTGTGTTTCAGGTCCAGCCCCGTCTCTTGGTTGATCACGGGGATCTGCCGTCTTTTGGTTGCTCTCAGGGTGAGTCCTCCGACCTGTTCCGGTGATCTGTTAACATGTTTTGGGTACTTCAGTCTATGACCCGTGGTGTCAGATTCAATCCCGAAAAGTCCTGTGTTGCTTGTCGGGCCTTGCGCTTCCTCTTGTTCGAGCCTTCACTCAAAGGGATCCTCGTTAGTGGTTTGGGTACGATGCCTCAGTGATCTCCTACCGCTCCGGGTCGATTTACCGGCGGGTCCTGGGCCGCAAATCGATATGAATCCTGCGCTTGAGCGGTTGATGCTCGTTTGCTTGCCCTATCCTAGGCTGATGCGATCGGATGTTGTGTTGCGAATATGGTCAGCGACATCCTTGATCGCCATGTCGGCTCTTTCAGGCTCTGAACATTGGTTGCGCAGTCCTCATCACACTCTGCCTCTGTGCGTTGTAGTGGAATCTCGACACTCTCTTCATACTGACCTTCAGTACACCTCTACACGTTAGGCAGGCCAACCAGGGTAATGGTGTCTTTCGAGGCTCCCACGATCTGAGCACCAAGGATATATGCTGATGTCCTCCTTAAGGGCCATGTGTAGCTGGACCATCGTCCCCATAAGGAGGAAGGAGTCACCCGAACAATCGTGTTCTAGGCCTAGTATAGCTGGAGGCTAGCATCTCTGCCTCTAGGGTGATGGACATACGCAGGCCCCTATCCCGGGAACCTTCTCCTGGAATCGTGCGTGACCGCAGGGCTGGGTATGTTCCCACCTCCGCTGAGTCCGCCATATCGCAATGAGCGGATTCTTCCATGGTCCGAACCACACGACCTTAAACTGTGTTGTCTGGTCCTACCACACGACCGTAAACTGTGATCGTCTTGGCCGCCCGATGAGAAACGGCACTGCATTGTGATGTTCTCTTCATAGAACACTCACGTTGGGTGCTGGTTAATAACCACGCCATTCATCAATGCCTTTCATGGCTTGATTATTGCGGCGACGCTAGGTATTTCTTAATCACAGGCTTGTCGCTGCACAAAGAAAAACCATCCACCTTTAAGGACAAACAAGAAATATCAAATGCCGCTTCTTCTGTGTGCGAGGGTCAGACCCGCACCCCTCCCTGCGTTGGTGCCCGATTGTGTTGCGCCGCGCTTCAAGAACTACGTGTGGCTTGATTCCCATCCTTATGGGATACGTAGGAACGCCCGGATGTTTGAAACTTCGGGTCCAGCCCCCACCTCTTAAAGATTCCCCCTTCTCTGGGGAATCCGCCGCCTTCGGGTCACCCTCAAGGCGTGTCCCTCGACCCCTTGCAGTGGTCCACCGGTGTCAAGAGTACTCCGGTTTATTGCCAGGAAGGGTCAGGTTTAGCTTGGTCAGGTTTCTTCCGCTTTTCAGGCTTCGTGCTCCCTTTCATTCAGACCCATCACCTACGCCCTGGGCGGAGCCCCCGTGAGCGGTCTGGACACAATGCCTCAGTGCTCTCCCACCGACTCGGGCTGGTGCCCCCAAGGGCCTCAGGCAGCAAATCGATATGAATCCTGCGCTTGAGCGGTTGATGCTCGTTTGCTGCCTCATTCCATCAACGGTCAGTGCGATATTGATGATGCTTTTCCGCCACGGTCGGCAGTACTCCCATATCGTTACGCCGGTGCACCTAGTCCTTGAGTGAATGGCTGCATGATTCACATTACGTTTTCCACCTCCCATTCTGACCAGGCGAAACCTTGACACTCTTGGCACTATCCCTCAGTGCATCTTCGCATATCCAAGGGATAGGACCACGATGTGGCGTACTTTGAGGTTCTTATGGTCCGAGCTCTAAGACTTTAAACTAAGATCTGCCCCTATGGTCCGAGCTCTAAGACCTTAAACTAAGATATACCCCTATGGTCCGAGCTCTACGACTTTAAACTAAGATCTCCCCAAACGGGGTTCTACGTCCCACATGACGTTAAAACTGCACTTTCGGAACTACGTGTGGCTTGATCTCTAGCCTGATGGAGTACGTAGGAAAGCCCGGGCATCTCGACTCGGGTCCAGCCTCAGGGATCGCTAAGTCCCGCCCCTCCTCGTCACCGGCCGTCTGGCCTGGCTTCTGGTAGAGTGGTGCAGTTGTTATATTCTCCCCAATCCAGCTCGGGATGCCCCATTGCAATGATGGGAAGCGACAGTTTCCTCGTTAAAGAGGTTCTATCTGAGAATTGGGGTGATTCACGTTCAGATTAGTGCATCCGCCTAATACGCTTTCCCCACGGTGGCGCAATTTTTAGAGCATTAGATTCTGTCCGAACAAATCGTCACTTCACCCCACGCTTCGCATGCCCTGTTGATCTGGATTTCCACCCTTGTTCCTGAAGGAACCCCCAAAGCGGCATTGATGATGACATGTGATCCGCCTCCTGCAATATGAATGATGACCTTCAGTCCGTCTATTGCGGTAGTATGGTCGATTGATCCATTGTCCGCTTGCCATCTTGGGCATTTCCTGGAAGGCCGACCGTTGTGGATTTCTGAATCCGAGACACGCGATTCACCCTTTCTCATTTTCCTATGTTCGGATAAAATCTCAACTCCCCTAGCGTTGTCCCGCTCGTGTGTCGGAACAAGTTGGGGGTATGATACATTGATTAGGCTTGAGGTCTCCTTTCCTAGGAATGAACTCCCTCTTTTCTCTAGAAATCCAGGCCCAATCGTGGATGCCTGAAGCTTGGTTAACGCTCCCGCGAGACAATGAATTGTGGTTGAGCATGTTAAGCCAAAAGATGCAGATAAATATATTGGTTCATACAAATGGATCGAAATATTGAGTAGCGGAAGAAAATGTTCTGGGAGTGGCAAAAACAAAGCCCCTAGGGATTAGCGTGCTGAATAAGTCTTTCTAACGCCGCTACCCTTTGGCTGGCGGCCTCCAGAGCTGCTTCTCGCTCTCTGCGTGCCCTCTCCTCATCGGCGGTCGCAGGACGCAGTTCGTCGATTCTGGCCTGTGCACACTCCCACTCGACTTGAAGTGTGACCATCTGTTGGCCCCCCTCTGTCAGCTGTACCTGGGTGTCAATCAACTGGGCCGTTAGTTGCTCCACAAGCTCAGTGCATGTTGCGACGAAGGCCTCCTTCTCTGTCGCCTGCCCTTCCAGACGCCGGACATCCTGCTCCTCCGCGAGGAGCGCCCGCGTGTTCTCCGACACGTCCTGACATTGTGCGACGTCGGCACGCCGGCGGCTCTCGCGCATCTTTTCGGCCATGAAATCACGGACCGTCAGATGGAGGCGTTGAGCATCAGCTCCCCCGGCACACAGGAAGCGCAGCCAGGTTTGAAGGGATCCCATGCACCCCAGCCACTCCGATGGGTCTCTCTTGAGGAAGTGCTGGATGCACTTCCACCCCCTGCGGCGCGTTATACGGCTCTCCTCGACCGCCTCCGCGTCTGAGTCATCCATCTCCTCAGGGTCGGCAGGCCGGTAGGCAGGGAGGGCAGCCAGCAGGTCTACTGCAGGGTCCGCCCCTGGGATGTCCTCATGCGGGATAGGTTCCCCAAAATCTGGGCGACCTTCTTCTCCCGCCCCAGCGGCGTTGACACCCTTGTCAGCCCCCGAACTCTCTCCGATGTCAGCATCGCCGGCGTCCGCAGCCCCCTGATCAGCAGTTGGTGGGGCCGGCTCGGTGTGGGAAGTCTGTTCCGGAGCAGGCGGCATGTCTGCCACCGGTCCACTCATGGATGGCCCGGGTTCAGCAGCGCGACGAGCCTCCAGTGTTGAGATCACTGCGCAAGGCATGCCATGGTTAGTCACGGATCATCAACGGCAAGCACCGACAGTAAGGTAAGGAGACATACGGGAATCCAAAGCGTCATCTTCCGCTATCCCGGCCGCCGCAGGAGCAATTGCAGCAGGGGACCCCTCAGCACTTTTCAATTCAATGATGGGTGTCTGACCCCCGCCCTGTCCTGCTGGCGCCTCTCCTACTCCTACTGAGGATTCCTGACCAGCATCTGTGCACTCCTGAGAAAGGTGGAGAAATGGGTTAGAAGCTGCATAAGAGAATGGATGAAGCAGGTTGAGTAGGGATAGAAGCGGACCTCGAGGAGCTCGGTGATATCGACATTGTCGGAGCCGGCCACCTCGCCGCTCTCCCGCGGGCTCCCCTGATGGGACCTTCCCTCAGAGCCTTCATCCTCCCCCATTTCCTCCTCTTCCTCAGAGTCGTCGTTACTGTCATCTTCCTCCGGCGACATCTGTTCTGGAGCAGGCTCTAGACCGAGCATCACCTTCACCAGAAGGGACGGCTCCGCACGCTGACCACGTTGGCGCGCGTACTCGTCCATGGCCGTCAGATACGCATACCGCTGGTGGAAGTTCACCCTGTCGGCGACCTGGAGGCGCCCGACCTCTGGCAGATGGATTCCTTCACTGGTTATCTTCTGCCAGATGATTTCGGTCCCCAGCGACTGCCGTAGGGTCATCCAGGCCGACCACAGCGCCGGGAAGACTGCATCGTGGGAGGGTTCGAGCAGACGCCTTACCTGCTTCCCGAGCCGCTCTTCGACCGCCGCACGTGCCCCCTCTCTGGGCGCCGAGGTCGTGACGGCAGCCTGCGATGTGCCCGCCGCTGAAGTCCCTGTTCGCGCCGGCTCCGCTGCTTGGCGCGCCTCCGTTCTCCCCCATGTGGCGGCTCCTCACCTCCTTCCATGACACCCGGTCTCCGCACGGGTGACCTCGAGCCGCCTAACTGGCTTCCGTAGAAGCCCCTCGGGGTACACGATGGCCCAGTGTTTGGCGTACTCGGTTGCCAAGCCTGCATCAACCCCGATAGGAGGGAGAGTGATGACGTCGCCAGAGCCGAAAGCGGCGAACATCAGCCACATCTGGCGAAGGACGCCAGGGTTCGTCTCCTCCCGGACAGCAGTGAATACCCTATTCGGCATCCGTTGAAGGCACCCGAACTGCCTGGCGAACTGGGTTGGCGCGTAGGGCTCGCAGATCACCTTCCCGTCGATCCGAGCCACGAGCACCCCGCCCTGCATGTTCAGGAAGTACTCGTGATGCTCCAGCGGACCCTGCCCGTTGTCGATCATCTGGCCAACGGGATTGGGGAACGGGCTGAAGATGAAATTTGCATGATTGCCAATCCGAATCCTCACGCCCTCCTCATTTAGGGTCATCGGAGCGACCCCCTCAATGTTCAGCAGGGAGGGTCGCAGGCCGTTTCCCGGAGGAATGAGGGAGTTCGGAAACGTGTACCCACCAAGGCGAGCAGCCACCCAGCCGTGGAAGAATTGGAAGGGCCCACAGATCCTTCGTGGCGACCCCCCTCGCGAGATGCGTCCCAGGATGGCATACAGCTTAGCCAGCACCGGGACCCTGAGGTTGTATCTTTTATTGGCAGCCATGGCGCCCGCCATCGCCAGTGTTGTCGGGCGGACGCCCATTCTCGCGTCCCGCACTGGCAGGAGCCACCCACTCAGAAAGGCGGCCAGGAATGCCGCGTACCGGACATTTGGGTCCCGGGCCTCGATGACGTTGTACCCCCATGAGCGGTAGTCGCCCATCTCCAGGACCCACCAGTACGACCCGTTCCGGCTCCTCTGAGCCACGGTTGGGCACCGCTTCCCCCGGACTGGCATCTTCCCCGCGGGGTCATGCTCCAAGAACTGGCCAAACCACTCCTTGTAGGCTATGTCCTTCTAGAAGTCCTTGATCCCGAGCCGCTGCGTAGCCAGGTCAAGTAGATTCCATGTCGGAATGGGAGTCTGTGACCTGTCTTCCTAGGTGTTCTCCGGAGGCAGGAACTCATCGTACTGGTAACCCTCCAGCGGCATGCCTCCGATGCAATGGATGTCCCAGAGACCGATGCCGACCTCCCCATGGTGAAGATGGAAGGTGTTGGTATCCGGGGACCAGCATGTGAATAGTTCTGGCCCGAGCTCGGACTGCTGGTAGAAGTGGAACTGCGACGTCCACACCGCCTCAAACATGCCGATGTACCGCAGCTCCTCCGTGAAGTGATCGCAAGTGTGGCGTACCCAGAACGCCCAGGCCCACTCACTGGTGAAATTTCCCCCAGACCGCAAGTCCCAATCCTTCAGCCAGCCCTTGGTGTCGTCGGTGACACTCTGGCGATATGTGCTCGAGTAGAGGTCTGGAGAGTTCTCCGCAGTAGGCTCACTTCCGACGATGGTTCGCGTCCTCGGGCTCAGGACATAGACATCTAAGTGTATGGTCTCTCTGGCAGGATGCCCATTTTTGGTGATGTTATAGCGGGGAAGCTCGTCCTCCCGAGTCACCCAAGTCCGTGGCGCATCAACCTCGAACCCTGGCACCGGAACCTCATCTAGGATGCCAAAGTTCCAGATCGGCAGGTTGTCCGACAGCGGATATGTCTTCTGGGCCGGCGTCAGCAAGTCGAACAAGGATTGATTTTTAGAAACAATCTCCTTGGCTCCGTAGACCTCCTCGTTCGTCGCCATCTCAGCTCTGCGAGTGGCGGCATCCCCTTCATTTCCTTGGTTCGCAGCCATCTCAGAAGCTCCGGGAGTCGTGCGGGTTAAGGGATGAAGTGTGCGGAATCGGAAGAGGCTGCTAGAGAAGTTTGAGAGTTGGCGCGCATTCCTAGTGGATGGCGCGCAATCGGGAATTCCGTCGCGTAAAACCCCGGGTGTTCGCGCAAGAACAGGCCGAAATCCGGAAGATTTGCGCGACGAACGGGTGAATTCCGCGCCGGAAAGGGCAATTTCGCGGACGAGAGCTCGAATTCTTATCGCACGGAGGGCCGGTGTACGGTACGGGGGGACCCAGGGCCCCTATTTATAGGCGAGGCCGGGTCTCCGCGCTGCGCGGAAAGCGCTTTGCGCGACCGCGACAGCGAATTTCGCGCCCGATACCCTTTTTTGCGCGCCACAGTCCCGCGCCATCCAGGACTTCGGCATTACGGCGTCTCCCTCGGAACCCGATTGTTGCGACCTCTCGCCGATCATATTCTGAGGGGGGGCTTTTTTAGACACCGGAAAAGTCTGTTGTTCCCAAACGAAGCTCCGGATGCGGAAAGCGAAGTCATATTTGGAGTCGGAAGCATGTTTCGGAGGGCCCGGAGGCCTTGCGCGGAATTTTGGAGACCCGCACGCAATGTTGACGAGCCGCGCGCAAACCTCCCGGGATGCGCGCAATGCGCTGGGCCGGCGCGCAATTTTGCGCGCCCGCGGCCCGCGCAACTCCACTTGCGCGCCGGGCCCGATTCCGCGCCCGCGAAGAGAATTCCGCGCCCGCGAACCAGATTACGCGCCCGAGGTTGCCTATAAATATAAGGCGACCCCCGACGTTTTGAAGGTTGCCAGAAGTCGAAAGGTCTCTCGTGCGCGCAATCCAACCCCTTCTGCGCGCAATTCCGATCTTCAGGTAACCTCCTTTCTTTCGCGCAAGAAAGCCTTGGGGTTCGCATTCGCGCGCAATCCCTTTGGCCCCTTTCCTTTGAATAAATCTTCACCCAAAGGCATTCGCACGCAAAAGAAGCCTCTTGCGCGCAATTTTCCCCGGGGTGCGCGCAATCCAGCCCGATTGCGCGAACCCCCCTTTCAAAATGGTCATTCGTTAAAGAATGATCTGTTGCCCCCGCGCGCTATCCGAAGCCCGGTGCGCGCAATCTCTATCTTCCGCGCGCAAAGCGCTGGCTCAATTGCGCGCCAGCCCGCCCATTTGCGCGCCGACCCGCGGTATTGCGCGCCAAGCCCCTCTTTTGCGCGCAATCCACCGGGGTCACCCCCTTTGAGCCCCTGAGGGTACCCGCCTGTGTGGCGCCCGATGATCCTCATCCCGGGTGCCCGCACCATGCGTTGTCTTCCCGTGCGGCCCTCCAGGCTTGCGCGAAGTGACACGGACCCCTTGGCGGCGCCATCCTCGTCCAAGCTACAAGACGTTAAACTGTTCATCATTCATCCAACATGACGTTAAACTGTACTTCGTCCAAGCTACAAGACGTTAAACTGTTCAGCATTCGTCCAACCTGACGTTAAACTGTACTTCGTCCAAGCTACAAGACGTTAAACTGTTCAGCATTCGTCCAACATGACGTTAAACTGTACCTCGTCCGCGCGACAAGACGTTAAACTGCCAAGCATCTTCGTCCAACATGACGTTAAATTTTACTTCGTCCGCGCGACAAGACGTTAAACTGCCAAGCATCTTCGTCCAACACGACGTTAAACTGTACTTCGTCCGCGCGGCAAGACATTAAACTACCAAGTGTTTCGTCCAACATGACGTTAAACTGCATTCGTTCTCAACACACGACGTTAAACTGTACTTCGTCCGGCAAGATGTTAAACCGTCCGCTTCGTCCTCAACACACGACGTTAAACTGTACTTCGTCCGGCAAGACGTTAAACCGTCCGCTTCGTCCTTAACACACGACGTTAAATTGTACTTCGTCCGGCAAGATGTTAAACCATCCGCTTCGTCCTCAACACACGACGTTAAACTGTACTTCGTCCGGCAAGAAGTTAAACCGTCCGCTTCGTCCTCAACACACGACGTTAAACTGTACTTCGTCCGGCAAGACGTTAAACCGTCTGCTTCACCCGATCCCGTGCCCTGCACGCAGGGTCCCCCCGGTTTGGATGTGGCCCCCACCCGCTCGTCTCTGCAGGGATGACGGGATTGCCCCTCTTTAAGGACGATTCATGGAGTGGCCTTTGCCCACGGGGGTAGAGTGTTACAAACAGAACGAACTACGTGGACTTTGATCCCTGTCTCCTATACAGGGTACGTAGGAAGCCTCTCCAAGGTTCAAGCCCACCACCTGGTCGTCCCGGTCGTATTCACGTCGGTTCGTCCATCAGTGGACCCCTCCCGGGTTCACACTTGCGTCGATTCACCTATGAATCCGCCCTCGTGGGAGACTTCACATGTGTATCTCCATTGTACTTCCCCACTGCCTTTTTCTCTGCCAACGTCCAGCATGACGTGAAACTGTGATCCACCCGACCGTCCCATCCCCCTCTGTGCGAGGTGGTTCGGTTCAATCCTCCACCCGGCGGCCTCGATCTCTTCGTGAGTTGGCTTGCCAACGTCCATCATGACGTGAAACTGTGATCCACCCGGCCGTTCCATCCCCCTCTGTGCGAGGTGGTTCGGTTCAATCCTTCTCCAGGCAGCCTCGATCTCTTCGTGAGTCGGCTTGCCAACGTCCAGCATGACGTGAAACTGTGATCCACCCGGCCGTTCCATCCCCCTCTGTGCGAGGTGGTTCGGTTCAATCCTCCACCCGACGGCCTCGACCTCCTCGTGAGTCGGCTTGCCGACGTCCAGCATGACGTTAAACTGTATATCTGAACTACACTGACTTTGATCCGCGCTAACGCGCGGTACGTAGGAAGCCCCTACGGGGTCAAAGCTCTTCACTCCATCATCCATCTTGATCCTTACCTGGGCCGCCACATCCCGGTGGGGTCATGCCATTTCATTCCACTCCACTTCACTCGGAAAGCCGCCCATGTGCTGGCCCCAGCATCAGAGGTTCCCCGCAAGGGGTTCTGTCATCTGATCCACTTCTCCTGTTGATCAGTCCGATGCCGTCCCCGCTGGACATTAAACTCGCGGCATACCCCGTGTTAAACATGGGAATCTGAGGAAAACCTCAGGCAACGCAGTTCCCCGTACCCGGCATGGGATTCCTCAGGCCATCACGCCTTCGAGAAGCACTATTAGGGACGGAAGGCAGACATGCAGAGTCGCAGTCCCCGACACCCAGAGCCACCCGGTCTCCTCACCGCAGGTTGTTTCCCCGACTAGACTCCTTGGAGCGTCTGGGCGGAAGCAGCGTAATTAACCGGTGTCCATGAAGATACGGAGCCGGGAACAAGATTCACGAACATTCTTAAATCTATGAGGGAGACCCGGATTAGGCGACGAGTTCCGAGGAGACGTCCACAGAAGGAGGAGGCGACATCCCATCATCCCGGTTTCGATCAAGGAGCAGACGCCCCTGAACAAGGGACGGATGCTGCCCGCCTTGGGAAAGCGGGACTGCGGGGCCACAAGCCGCGCGCCCATCCCCTCGGGTCGACGGGTGCACGCGCGAACGCGTCCTGGCGGAACAGCATCGGAACAGAAACCCGGCGCACATCCGCACCGAAACAGAAAAATGGTGAACCCGACGTGAATCTCTTCTCCTCAATACGAAGACCGATGGCTTTAAGAGGTGTTGGAAGACTAGCATGCTGCTCGACCGAGCATTCAACACCGGGGCACGGAACCTGCCAGGGGCTGGGGAAGGGAAATCGGGCACTCTGTCTCACGACGTCGATGGCCTGGGTTTCCCCCCACGAAGGGAGATCGCGGCTCGTCGGTAAGTAATCTCACCACAGTTTCCCCTATGCCCGGAGCCCCGAGTACCCTAGATATGGCAGTCGAACCAGCCCCTGATTAGAGGACACCTTTGGTTGAGTACCTCCAACATGGAATTCTCCCATCGGATCGAGCCGAGCGCGAGCGAGTTCGACGCCGCGCATCGCAGTTTGCCCTCCAGAGCAGTCCCGGCCTGGAGAAGATCCTCTACAGACGCGGATTTGATAGTGTTCTCCTCCATTTCCTTCAGAGAGTTGAGATCCCACGAGTCATGCAAGAGGTTCATGCTGGTTCATGCGGTGCCCATCAGACTGGGCCGAAGCTGTCCCACCAGATTCAGAGGTTGGGATACTTCTGGCCCTCCATGATCCATGACTGCATCGAGTATTCCAGGAGGTGCCATGCGTGCCAGGTTCATGCGAACTTTGTGCATCGGCCGCCGGAGCCTCTCCATACCACCATGTATTCTTGGCCCTTTGCAGTCTGGGGGATGGACGTTGTGGGACCTTACCCGCCGGCGACGGCTCGCCAGTGCCGGTTCATTCTGACCGCCACTGACTTCTTCTCCAAATGGGCAGAGGCGATTCCGCTCAGAGAGGTCAAATCTTGTTCGATCGCTGACTTCGTGACCTCCAACATCATTTATCGATTTGGAGTGCATCACGCTATCCTCACGGATAACGGAGCCAATTTCCGAGCAGTCGAGTTGAAGAAGTTATACGCCAAGTACAACATTCGCTCGAACCATACATCTTGCTATCATGTGCAGGCGAATGGACAGGTCGAGGCGTTTAACAAAACCCTCTCTAACATTCTGCAAATGATGGTTGGTCAGAAAAAGAAGAGTTGGCCGGAAAAGCTCCCCAACGCCCTCTGGGCTTATCGGACGACGACTCGCAATTCCACCCAGATGACCCCTTATTCCCTGGTGTATGGAGCTGAGGCCGTCCTGCCCATCGAGATCTAGTTACTGTCCTGGCGCACTGTGGTCTACGACTAGCAAGCGCCGGACAGAGCTGCTGAAGCCCGTCTAGTCGAGTTGGAAGCACTGGATGAGAATAGACTGCGCGCTTTGCACAACTTGGAGAGGCATCAAAGCAGAATGGCTCGAGCTTTCAATAAGAAGGTTCGCCTCCGCTCCTTCCTACAGGGTGACCTGGTATTAGCCCTGAGAGCACCGATGATCCCCGGCAGGAAGCCGCCCAAGTTGGAGCCCAAGTGGGAGGGACCTTTTGTCGTCCACAGGGTCTATCCCAATGGCGCGTACTCCCTAGCAACTATGGACGGTGAGCGTGTCACTCCTCCCACCAATGCTAGGTTCCTCAAGCAGTACTTTTCCTAAGTGCAATTCGTCCAAACTACAAGACGTTAAACTGTTCAGCATTCGTCCAACATGACGTTAAACTGTACCACGTCCGCGCTGCAAGACGTTAAACTGCCAAGCATCTTCGTCCTTCATGACGCTAAACTGCACCACGTCCGAGCTACAAGACGTTAAACTGTTCATCATTCATCCTTCATGACGTTAAACTGCACTTCAAGAACTACGTGCGTCTTGATTCCCATCCTTATGGGATACGTAGGACCGCCTAAACATTCATGTTTCAGGCCCAGCCTCATCCTTCGGGAATTTCCATCCCATCTCGGGCCCTTGGCCTAGTTGCCTTTGGGTATGCGGCGTATGGTGTGAGCGTGGGGCTATGCCCTCATTCACGTCGGTTTGCTCGCCACGCTGTACGCCCCCCACGTTTGGGGATGCCTTCTGCTCCCCCCTTTCTCTTTTCGTCCTGCATGACGTTAAACTGCACTTCAAGAACTACGTGCGGCTTGATTCCCATCCTAATGGGATACGTAGGACCGCCTGGACATTCATGTTTCAGGCCCAGCCCCATTTCCCGGGAATCTCTATCCCGCGTTGGGCCTCTGGCCCAAGTTCCCCTCCTTTTTGTGGGAGGCGTATGGCGTGAGCGGGGGATTATGTCCTCATTCACGCCGGTCTACTGGCCGCGCTATACGCCTCCCCCGTGTGTGGGACTACCTCACACCCCTCATCGTCCTGCATGACGTTAAACTGCCTTTCAAGAACTACGTGCGGCTTGATTCCCATCCTTATGGGATACGTAGGACCGCCTGGACGCTTGTGTTTCAGGTCCAGCCCCGTCTCTTGGTTGATCACGGGGATCTACCGTCTTTTGTTTGCTCTCAGGGTGAGTCCTCCAACCCTTTCTGGTGATCTGTTAACATGTTTTGGGTACTTCAGTCTATGACCCGTGGTGTCGGATTCAATCCTGACAAGTCCTGTGTTGCTTGTCGGGCCTCGCGCTTCCTCTTGTTCGAGCCTTCACTCAAAGGGATCCTCGTTAGCGGTTTGGGTACAATGCCTCAGTGCTCTCCTACCGCTCCGGGTCGATTTACCGGCGGGTCCTGGGCCGCAAATCGATATGAATCCTGCTCTTGAGCGGTTAATGCTTGTTTGCTTGCCCTATCCTAGGCTGACGCTATCGGATGTTGTGTTGCGAATATGGTCAGCGACATCCTTGATCGCCATGTCGGCTCTTTCAGGCTCTGAACATTGGTTGCGCAGTCCTCATCACACTCCGCCTCTATGCGTTGTAGTGGAATCTCGACACTCTCTTCATACTGACCTTCAGTACACCTCTACACGTTAGGCAGGCCAACCAGGGTAATGGTGTCTTTCGAGGCTCCCACGATCTGAGCACCAAGGATATATGCCGATGTCCTCCCTAAGGGCCATGTGTAGCTGGACCCTCGTCCCCATAAGGAGGAAGGAGTCGCCCGAACAATCACGTTCTGGGCCCAGTATAGCTGGAGGCTAGCATCTCTGCCTCTCGGGTGATGGACATACGCAGGCCCCTATCCCGTGAAACTTCTCCTGGAATCGTGCATGACCGCAGGGCTGGGTATGTTCCCACCTCCGCTGAGTCCGCCATATCGCAATGAGCGGATTCCTCCATGGTCCGAACCACACGACCTTAAACTGTGTTGTCTGGTCCTACCACACGACCGTAAACTGTGATCGTCTTGGCCGCCCGACGAGAAACGGCACTGCATTGTGATGTTCTCTTCAGAGAACACTCACGTTGGGCGCTGGTTAATAACCACTCCATTCATCAATGCCTTTCATGGCTTGATTATTGCGGCAACACTAGGGATTTCTTAATCACAGGCTTGTCGCTGCACAAAGAAAAACCATCCACCTTTAAGGACAAACAAGAAATATCAAATGCCGCTTCTTCTGTGTGCGAGGGTCAGACCCGCACCCCTCCCCGCACTGGTGCCCGATTGTGTTGCGCCGCGCTTCAAGAACTACGTGTGGCTTGATTCCCATCCTTATGGGATACATAGGAACGCCCGGATGTTTGAAACTTCGGGTCCAGCCCCCACCTCTAAAAGATTCCCCCTTCTCTGGGGAATCCGCCACCTTCGGGTCACCCTCAAGGCGTGTCCCTCGACCCCATGCAGTGGTCCACCGGTGTCAAGAGTACTCCAGTTTATTGCCAGGAAGGGTCAGGTTCATCTTGGTCAGGTTTCTTCCACTTTTCAGGCTTCGTGCTCCCTTTCATTCGGACCCATCGCCTACGCCCTGGGCGGAGCCCCCGTGAGCGGTCTGGACACAATGCTTCAGTGCTCTCCCACCGACTCGGGCTGGTGCCCCCAAGGGCCTCAGGCAGCAAATCGATATGAATCCTGCGCTTGAGCGGTTGATGCTCGTTTGCTGCCTCATTCCATCAACGGTTAGTGCGATATTGATGCTTCTTTTCCGCCACGGTCGGCAGTACTCCCATATCGTTACGCCGGTGCCCCCAGTCCTTGAGTGAATGGCCGCATGATTCACATTACGTTTTCCACCTCCCATTCTGACCAGGCGAAACCTTGACACTCTTGGAACTATCCCTCAGTGCATCTTCGCATATCCAGGGGATAGGACCACGATGTGGTGTACTTTGAGGTTCTTATGGTCCGAGCTCTAAGACTTTAAACTAAGATCTTCCCCTATGGTCCGAGCTCTAAGACCTTAAACTAAGATATACCCCTATGGTCCGAGCTCTACGACTTTAAACTAAGATCTCCCCAAACGGGGTTCTACGTCCCGCATGACGTTAAAACTGCACTTTCGGAACTACGTGTGGCTTGATCTCCAGCCTGATGGAGTACGTAGGAACACCCGGGCATCTCGACTCGGGTCCAGCCTCAGGGATCGCTAAGTCCCGCCCCTCCTCGTCGCCGGCCGTCTGGCCTGGCTTCTGGTAGAGTGGTGCAGTTGTGATATTCTCCCCGATCCAGCTTGGGATGCCCCATTGCAATGATGGGAAGCGAAAGTTTCCTCGTTAAAGAGGTTCTGTCTGAGAATTGGGGTGATTCACGTTCAGATTAGTGCATCCGCCTAATACGCTTTCCCCACGGTGGCGCAATTTTGAGAGCGTTAGATTCTGTCCGAACAAATCGTCACTTCACCCCACGCTTCGCATGCCCTGTTGATCTGGATTTCCACCCTTGTGCCTGAAGGAACCCCCAAAGCGGCATTGATGATGACATGTGATACGCCTCCTGCAATATGAATGATGAACTTTGGTTCGTCTATTGCGGTAGTATGGTCGATTGATCCATTGTCCGCTTGCCGTCTTGGGCATTTCCTGGAAGGCCGACCGTTGTGGATTTCTGAATCCGAGACACGCGATTCACCCTTTCTCATTTTCCTATGTTCGGATAAAATCTCAACGCCCCTAGCGTTGTCCCGCTCGTGTGTCGGAACAAGTTGGGGGGATGATACATTGATTAGGCTTGAGGTCTCCTTTCCTAGGAATGAACTCCCTCTTTTCTCTAAAAATCCAGGCCCAATCGTGGATGCCTGAAGCTTGGTTAACGCTCCCGCGAGACAATGAATTGTGGTTGAGCATGTTAAGCCAAAAGATACAGATAAATATATTGGTTCATACAAATGGATCGAAATATTGAGTAGCGGAAGAAAATGTTCTGGGAGTGGAAAAAACAAAGCCCCTAGGGATTAGCGTGCTGAATAAGTCTTTCTAACGCCGCTACCCTTTGGCTGGCGGCCTCCAGAGCTGCTTCTCGCTCTCTGCGTGCCCTCTCCTCATCGGCGGTCGCAGCACGCAGTTCGTCGATTCTGGCCTGTGCACGCTCCCGCTCGACTTGAAGTGTGACCATCTGTTGGCCCCCCTCCGTCACCTGTACCTGGGCGTCAATCAGATGGGCCGTTAGTTGCTCCACAAGCTCAGTGCATGTTGCGACGAAGGCCTCCTTCTCTGCCGCCTGCCCTTCGAGACGCCGGACATCCTGCTCCGCCGCGAGGAGCGCCCGCGTGTTCTCCGACACGTCCTGACATTGTGCGACGTCGGCACGCCGGCGGCTCTCGCGCATCTTTTCGGCCATGAAATCATGGACCGTCAGATGGAGGCGTTGAGCATCAGCTCCCCCGGCACACATGAAGCGCAGCCAGGTTTGAAGGGATCCCATGCGCCCCAGCCACTCCGATGGGTCTTGCTTGAGGAAGCGCTGGATGCACTTCCACCCCCTGCGGCGCGTTATCCGGCTCTCCTCGACCGCCTCCACGTCTGAGTCGTCCATCTCCTCAGGGTCGGCAGGCCGGTAGGCAGGGAAGGCAGCCAGCAGGTCTGCTGCAGGGTCCGCCCCTGGGATGTCCTCATGGGGGATAGGTTCCCCAACATCTAGGCGACCTTCTTCTCCCTCCCCAGCGGCGTTGACACCCTCGTCAGCCCCCGACCTCTCTCCGATGTCAGCACCGCCGGCGTCCGCAGCCCCCTGATCAGCAGTTGGTGGGGCCGGCTCGGTGTGGGAAGTCTGTTCCGGAGCAGGCGGCATGTCTGCCACCGGTCCACTCATGGATGGCCCGGGTTCGGCAGCCCGACGAGCCTCCAGTGTTGAGATCACTACGCAAGGCATACCATGGTTAGTCACGGATCGTCAACGGAAAGCACCGACAGTAAGGTAAGGAGACTTACGTGAATCCAAAGCGTCATCTTCCGCTATCCCGGCCGCCGCAGGAGCAATTGCAGCAGGGGACCCCTCAGCGCTTGTCAATTCAATGATGGGTGTCTGACCCCCGCCCTGTCCTGCTGGCGCCTCTCCTACTCCTACTGAGGATGCCTGACCAGCATCCGTGCACTCCTGAGAAAGGTGGAGAAATGGGTTAGAAGCTGCATAAGAGAATGGATGAAGCAGGTTGAGTAGGGATAGAAGCGTACCTCAAGGAGCTCGGTGATATCGAAATTGTCGGAGCCGGCCACCTCGCCGCTCTCCCGCGGGCTCCCCTGATGGGACCTTCCCTCGGAGCCTTCATCCTCCCCCGTCTCCTCCTCTTCCTCGGAGTCGTCGTTACTGTCACCATCCTCCGGCGGCATCTGTTCTGGAGAAGGCTCTAGACCGAGCATCACCTTCACCAGAAGGGGCGGCTCTTCACGCTGACCACGTTGACGCACGTACTCATCCATGGTCGTCAGATACGCATACCGCCGGTGGAAGTTCACCCTGTCGGAGACCTGGAGGCGCCCGACCTCTGGCAGATGGATTCCTTCGCTGGTTATCTTCTGCCAGATGATTTCGGTCCCCAGCGACTGCCGCAGGGTCATCCAGGCCGACCACAGCGCCGGGAAGACTGCATAGTGGGAGGGTTCGAGCAGACGCCTTACCTGCTTCCCGGGCCGCTCTTCGACCGCCGCATGTGCCCCCTCTCTGGGCGCCGAGGTCGTGACGGCCGCCTGCGATGTGCCCGCCGCCGAAGTCCCTGCTCGCGCCGGCTCTGCTTCTTGGCGCGCCTCCGTTCTCCCCCGTGTGGCGGCGCCTCCCCTCCTTCCTTGACGCCCGGTCTCCGCACGGGTGACCTCGAGCCGCCGAACTGGCTTCCGTAGAAGCCCCTCGGGGTACGCGATGGCCCAGTGTTTGGCGTACTCGGTTGCCAAGCCTGCGTCAACCCCGGTAGGAGGGAGAGTGATGACGTCGCCAGAGCCGAAAGCGGCGAACATCAGCCACATCTGGCGAAGGACTCCAGGGTTCGTCTCCTCCCGGACAACAGTGAATACCCTCTTCGGCATCCGTTGAAGGCACCCGAACTGCCTGGCGAACCGGGTTGGCACGTTGGGCTCGCAGATCACCTTCCCGTCGATCCGAGCCACGAGCACCCCGCCCCGCATGTTCAGGAAGTACTCGTGCTGCTCCAGCGGACCCTGCCCGTTGTCGATCATCTGGCCAACGGGAGTGGGGAACGGGCTGAAGTTGAAATTGGCATGATTGCCAACCCGAATCCTCACGCCCTCCTCATTTAGGGTCATCGGAGCGACCCCCGCAATGTTCAGCAGGGAGGGTCGCAGGCCGTTGCCCGGAGGAATGATGGCGTTCGGAAACGTGTATCCACCAAGGTGAGCAGCCACCCAGCCGTGGAAGAATTGGAAGGGCCCACAGATCCTTCGTGGCGACCCCCCTCGCGAGATGCGTCCCAGGATGGCATACAGCTTAGCCAGCACCGGGACCCCGAGGTTGTATCTTTTATTGGCACCCATGACCCCCGCCATCGCCAGTGTTGCCGGGAGGACGCCCATTCTCGCGTCCCGCACAGGCAGGAGCCACCCACTCAGAAAGGAGGCCAGGAACGCCGCATACTGGACATTTGGGTCCCGGGCCTCGATGACGCGGTACCACCATGAGCGGTAGTCGCCCGTCTCTAGGACCCGCCAGTACGACCCATTCCGGCTCCTCTGAGCCGCGGTTGGGCACCACTTCCCCCTGACTGGCATCTTGACCGCGGGGTCATGCTCCAAGAACTGGCCAAACCACTCCTTGTAGGCTATGTCCTTCTGGAAGTCCTTGATCCCGAGATGCTGCGTAGCCAGGTCAAGTAGATGCCATGTCAGAATGGGAGTCCGTGACCTGTCTTCCCAGGTGTTCTTCGGAGGCAGGAACTCATCGTACTGGTAACCCTCCAACGGGATGCCTCCGATGCAGTGGATGTCCCAGAGACCGATGCCGACCTCCCCATGGTGAATATGGAAGGTGTTGGTATCCGGGGACCAGCGGGTGAACAGTTCCGGCCTGAGCTCGGACTGCTGGTAGAAGTGGAATTGCGACGTCCACACCGCGTCAAACAGGCCGATGTACCGCAGCTCCTCCGCGAAGTGATCGCAAGTGTGGCGTACCCAGAACGCCCAGGCCCACTCACTGGTGAAATTGCCCCCAGACCGCAAGTCCCAGTCCTTCAGCCAGCCCTTGGTGTCGTCGGTGACACTCTGGCGATATGTGCTCGAGTAGAGGGCTGGAGAGTTCTCCGCAGTAGGCTCACTTCCGACGATGGTTCGCGTCCTCGGGTTCAGGACATAGACATCTAAGTGTCTGGTCTCCCTGGCAGGATGCCCATTGTTGGTGATG
The DNA here is from genome assembly GCA_963277665.1 of Viscum album. Classification (NCBI taxonomy): domain Eukaryota; kingdom Viridiplantae; phylum Streptophyta; class Magnoliopsida; order Santalales; family Viscaceae; genus Viscum; species Viscum album. The sequence goes on along the minus strand of OY728119.1, from coordinate 1,000,620,456 downwards.
TTATAGCGGGGAAGCTCGTCCTCCCGAGTCACCCAGGTCCGTGGCGCATCAACCTCGAACCCTGGCACCGGAACCTCATCTAGGATGCCAAAGTTCCAGATCGGCAGGTTTTCCGACAGCGGATATGTCTTCTGGGCCGGCGTCAGCAAGTCGAACAAGGATTGATTGTTGGAAACAATCTCCTTGGCTCCGTAGACCTCCTCGTTCATCGCCATCTCAGCTCTGTGAGTGGCGGCATCCCCCTCATTTCCTTGGTTCACGGCCATCTCAGAAGCTCCGGGAGTCGTGCGGGTTAAGGGATGAAGCGTGCGGAATCGGAAGAGGCTGCTAGAGAAGTTTGAGAGTTGGCGCACAATCCTAGTGGACGGCGCGCAATCGGGAAGTCCGTCGTGTAAAACCCCGGGTGTTCGCGCAAGAACAGGCCGAAATCCGGAAGATTTGCGCGACGAACGGGTGAATTCCGCGCCAGAAAGGGCAATTTCGCGCACGAGAGCTCGAATTCGTATCGCGCGGAAGGCCGGTGTACGGTATGGGGGGACCCAGGGCCCCTATTTATTGGCGAGTCCGGGTCTCCGCGCTGCGCGGAAAGCGCTTTGCGCGACCGTGACAGCAAATTTCGCGCCCGATACCTTTTTTTGCGCGCCACAGTCCCGCAACATCCAGGACTTCGGCATTCCGGCGTCTCCCTCAGAACCCGATTGTTGCGACCTCTCGCCGATCAGATTCCGAGGGGGGGCTTTTGTAGACGCCGGAAAAGTCTGTTGTTCCCAAACGAAGCTCCGGATGCGGAAAGCGAGGTCATATTTGGAGTCGGAAGCATGTTTCGGAGGGCCCAGAGGCCTTGCGCGGAATTTTGGAGACCCGCGCGCAAAGTTGACGAGCCGCGCGCAAACCTCCCGGGATGCGCGCAATGCGCTGGGCCGGCGCGCAATTTTGCGCGCCCGCGGCCCGCGCAACTCCCCTTGCGCGCCGGGCCCGATTCCGCGCCCGCGAATAGAATTCCGCGCCCGCGAACCGGATTCCGCGCCCGAGTTTGCCTATAAATATAAGGCGACCCCCGACGTTTTGAAGGTTTCCGGAAGTCGAAAGGTCTCTCGTGCGCGCAATCCATCCCCTTCCGCGCGCAATGCCGATCTTCAGGTAACCTCCTTTCTTTCGCGCCAGAAAGCCTTGGGGTTCGCCTTCGCGCGCAATCCCTTTGGCCCCTTTCCTTTGAATAAATCTTCACCCAAAAGCATTCGCGCGCAAAAGAAGCCTCTTGCGCGAAATTTCCCCCGGGGTGCGCGCAATACAGCCCGATTGCGCGCACCCCCCCTTTCAAAGTGGCCATTCGTTAAAGAATGACCCGTTGCCCCCGTGCGCTATTCGAAACCCGGTGCGCAAAATATCTCTATCTTCCGCGCGCAAAGCGCTGGCTCAATTGCGCGCCAGCCCGCCCATTTGCGCGCCGACCCGCGGTATTGCGCGCCAAGCCCCTCTTTTGCGCGCAATCCGTCGGGGTCTCCTCCTTTGACCCCCTGAGGGTACCCGCCGGCGCGGCGCCCGATGATCCTCATCCCGGGTGCCCGCACCATGCGTTGTCTTCCCGTGCGGCCCTCCAGGCTTGCGCGAAGTGACACGGACCCCTTGGCGGCGCCATCCTCGTCCATGCTACAAGACGTTAAACTGTTCAGCATTCGTCCAACATGACGTTAAACTGTACTTCGTCCAAGATACAATACGTTAAACTATTCAGCATTCGTCCAACATGACGTTAAACTGTACTTCGTCCAAGCTACAAGACGTTAAACTGTTCAACATTCGTCCAACATGACGTTAAACTGTACCTCGTCCGCGCGACAAGACGTTAAACTGCCAAGCATCTTCGTCCAACAGGATGTTAAACTATACTTCGTTCGCGCGACAAGACGTTAAACTGCCAAGCATCTTCGTCCAACACGACGTTAAACTGTACTTCGTCCGCGCGGCAAGACGTTAAACTGCTAAGTGTTTCGTCCAACATGACGTTAAACTGCATTCGTCCTCAACACACGACGTTAAACTGTACTTCGTCCGGCAAGACGTTAAACCGCCCGCTTCGTCCTCAACACACGACGTTAAACTGTACATCGTCCGGCAAGACGTTAAACCGTCCGCTTCTTCCTCAACACACGACGTTAAACAGTACTTCGTCCGGCAAGACGTTAAACCATCCGCTTCGTCCTCAACACACGACGTTAAACTGTACTTCGTCCGGCAAGACGTTAAACCGTCCGCTTCGTCCTCAACACACGACGTTAAACTGTACTTCCTCCAGCAAGACGTTAAACCGTCCGCTTCGTCCTCAACACACGACGTTAAACTGTACTTCGTCCGGCAAGACGTTAAACCGTCCGCTTCACCCGATCCCGTGCCCTGCACGCAGGGTCCCCCCGGTTTGGATGTGGCCCCCACCCGCTCATCTCTGCAGGGATGACGGGATTGCCCCTCTTTAGGGACGATTCATGGAGTGGCCTTCGCCCACGGGGGTAGAGTGTTACAAACAGAACGAACTACGTGGACTTTGATCCCTGTCTCCTAAACAGGGTACGTAGGAAGCCTCTCCGAGGTTCAAGCCCACCACCTGGACGTCCCGGACGTATTCACGTCGGTTTGTCCATCAATGGACCCCTCCCGGGTTCACACTTGCGTCGATTCACCTATGAATCCGCCCTCGTGGGAGACTGCACATGTGTATCTCTATTGTGCTTCCCCACTGCCTTTTTCTCTGCCAACTTCCAGCATGACGTGAAACTGTGATCCACCCGGCCGTTCCATCCCCCTCTGTGCGAGGTGGTTCGGTTCATTCCTCCACCCGGCGGCCTCGATCTCTTCATGAGTCGGCTTGACAACGTCCAGCATGACGTGAAAATTTGATCCACCCGGCCGTTCCATCCCCCTCTGTGCGAGGTGGTTCGGTTCAATCCTTCTCCAGGCAGCCTCGATCTCTTCGTGAGTCGGCTTGCCAACGTCCAGCATGACGTGAAACTGTGATCTACCCGGCCGTTCCATCCCCCTCTGTGCGAGGTGGTTCGGTTCAATCCTCCACCCGGCGGCCTCGACCTCCTCGTGAGTCGGCTTGCCGACGTCCAGCATGACGTTAAACTGTATATCCGAACTACGCTGACTTTGATCCGTGCTAACGCGCGGTACGTAGGAAGCCCCTACGGGGTCCAAGCTCTTCACTCCATCATCCATCTTGATCCTTACCCAGGCCGCCACATCCCGGTGGAGTCATGCCATTTCATTCCACTCCACTTCACTCGGGAAGCCGCCCATGTGTTGGCCCCAGCGTCGGAGGTTCCCCGCAAGGGGTTCTGTCATCTGATCCACTTCTCGTGTTGATCAGTCCGATGTCGTCCCCGCTGGACGTTAAACTCGTTGCATACCCCGTGTTAAACATGGGAAGCTGAGGAAAACCTCAGGCAACACAGTTCCCCGTACCCGGCATGGGATGCCTCAGGCCATCGCGCCTTCGAGAAGCCCTATTAGGGACGGAAGGCAGACATGCAGAGTCGCAGTCCCCGACACCCAGAGCCACCCGGTCTCCTCACCGCAGGTTGCTTCCCCGACCAGACTCCTTGGAGCGTCTGGGCGGAAGCAGCGTAATTAACCGGTGTCCATGAAGATATGGCGCCGGGAATGAGATTCACGAACATTCTTAAATCTATGAGGGAGACCCGGATTAGGCGACGAGTTCCGAGGAGACGTCCACGGAAGGAGGAGCCGACATCCCATCATCCCAGTTTCGATCAAGGAGCAGACACCCCTGAACAAGGGACGGATGCCGCCCGCCTTTGGAAAGCGGGACTGCGGGGCCACAAGCCGCGCGCCCATCCCCTCGGGTCGACGGGCGCATGCGCGAACGCGTCCTGGCGGAACAGTGTCGGAACAGAAACCCGGCGCACATCCGCACCGAAACAACTATACTGTTAATATTATATTTCAATTAGAGTAAATTCTCATAATGAATGTAATAATAAAAAACAACAATAATCACAATTGAATATGTGGATAAAAAATTACCATTAAATAGAATAGAATAATGGTTAAATCAATTAAAAAATGAATCCTTATATGTTTTAGATTGATATATACAATGAAAGAAATAACAAAATAATACTTTTAGACTACATTAAAAAGATCTTAAAGAATATCCCAACATCGCTTCAATATCACCTACTTATAACTACTATGTAGTCCTATATAGGTCATTTTCTATTAGTTGTAACCTTAACATTTATATTTACACATTCTCTAAGAATCCTAATAGAATACCACCAATGGGACCTTATTATAAGTCAGAAATTTTGGGAAAGACTTATAAATTGATTAAGAATATATAAACAGATTATATGTAGTCCATCCAGATTATCATGAACTAACTAGGGATCTATTAATTTCTAGACATACCTTCTTTAGAACAATTACAAAAGGATATATCATTAAAAACCATTGAAGATTTAATAAAAATCTAGTGCCATCTAACTCAAGAAAAGAACTCATTCAAGGTACCCTATCATAACCCATAATGTATCCCAAACAATTCCCATTCACATTGGGTAGGTAACAACATCATCTCTTTCTACCCACTTGGGAATGAATTATAACCATACTCACTAACACGTTATCACAGGGCTATCCCATCTTAGTCATTGGAGGAAATATAACATGGACTGGACAATTTCTTATCACACATGTAAGGTCATATACATGCCACTCCATTAATCTCATCCATGTCCTCTCACACATGGTGTGGTCAAAAACAATAATGATACCTTTATATACCCCATCAAGGATAATAAAAAATATCAACTATCACCAACAACCCACTATATACCCAAAACACCGACCAGGATAGAACTATCTAGAACCGCAATATGAGCTAATTTGTATTGACTCTATTCATTTAACAAAACATAAGAGAATATATCATCCACAACAATAATGACTAAAATAATAAATTTTAAGAAACAATTAGTTCCACATAAGGCTATAAAAAATCCCACATGAAATTTAACAATTCTAACAGTATACATAGTCCATAACATGGTAATGAATTATAACTGCAATCCTAATTGATCATAAAAAATAAGTCAACATCCTTAATTCAATAATGATCCATAGGAAAAAAAATAATGAAAAATATCTAAATTTAGTGTTTGGAGAATAAAAATCATTAATGTAACACCCCATGATTCCACGGTATGTTTCCTTTCAAATAATGCAATGGCATGCATTGTACGCAACTTCTAGATTTTAACACACCATAACCAATCAAACTAGCCGTTATGAATAGTAATACCTACTTTTTGAAATTTTATAAATTCTATCTCTCAAAATGGACTTAATTTTTGGATTCGGAATATCAAAATTAGCCTAGGGTGAAATTTTGGTATTTTTCGGATAACTTTCATATTTTGATGAATAGTGAAAATTACTAATTTTTAATTAAAAACAACTTTTTTAATCAAAATAATTAATAGTGATAAATTATGAATTTGAGTGGTTTTAAAGTATATTTAGAATATATTTTTACCATGTAATACATTGTGGGTCCTTGAACATAATTTCACATTTAAACCAGACATAAACAAGTGCCAATCTTTTGATATTTATTATCTCTTAAAAACACGCTTTTTGTTTTAACAACTGAAATTAATTTTAAATTAATTTCTACCACTTCTGTGTTTTGAATTTGGAAAAATGGATTCCATATTTGGAATCAGGATTTTCAAATTGTGTAAATAGGTAACTCTTATTTTTAGTCATTTTGGATAATTACTTCGGTAAATATTTTATTTACCATGGTTAAAGGGTAAATCCGGTAAACAGGGGTTACAAAAATAATATTATAATAATACTAAATTACCCTAAAACGTGTCTTAACACTATTGGTTGATACATGGTCGACCATGGGAATCTTTGGGTCGATTTTGGGACCCCATGGATCCACTAGTAAGTGATAATGACACTTTATTTTAATTAAGTTAAAATAAGTACAAAAATGACACAAGCATATATCTTTTAGAAAAACAATTGTTAAATAGGGTTATATATGTTATATTTTATACTATAAATATTCATTAGATATATAAAAAGATTTAATACATAATTATATTTTATTTATAATTTTTAGACATCAACTAAGTTAATTTATTTATGACACAATGGTGATACAGTAATTACCATAATAGTGAAAAACTAGAACAATTGATATTATAAATACCCAAATAAATATAATTTGATACTTTTATTGAATTAAACTAAATTTATAAGATACCATGAAATATTAGGATTTAATTTATTAACTTTTTTAGAAGTAATCATTCTGTTATGTGTTTCACAAAAATCAACTATTGAATAGTGTCAAAATTGACATAAAAGAGTTTTTGAAACAAATATTCTATTATTAATTGATATTAAATTCCTAAAAAATCTAAGGTTCGTCCAAGAGAGTTATATAATGATAGTTATATCATTAAGGGACCACTTGGGGGTCTCTTGTATGTATATAGTATGTTTATTAACTATATAATATAAAAATACAAAGTGACATGGTAAATGTCAAACTAATTAACTAAGAGTTAAAACTAAACGATAAGGTTAATATAGTGACCCAAACCTGTCTAAATTCTATTGGATGAATTTTTTTCGACCTATCCCCACCTTAACCTTTTAATAATAAACTTTTTAGCTATTAGAAACCGAATATGAATTTATTATAAATTAATATTTCTAGGTTTTCCAAAGGTGCCCCTCACCCCTCTTATAAAAGGGAACTTCTACTTATCATTTCTTCACACCTTAAAAGCCTTTTGGTTCGGCCAAACCCTGCCCAAATACTCTCTCAACTTCTCTCACTACAACCGTGAGAGATTATTTTGATCAAAAAGCCATCCTATGGAGCCCTTTTGATCAAATCAAAAGGAAGAACCCGAAGAAGAGGTAATGTTTTCACCACCCATTTTCAAATTCTTTTCTTCTTCCACTTCTTCTTTCTTTTTATTACCATTCTAAAATAATAACTCCAGTATCATATATATTCTGGGATGTTATTATAAATATGTTACAACCATATTCAGTATTCTATCCACCCTTTGAATAACATGTCACCATACGTGCGTACGTACGGCTTACCGTCTCCACGTCGTGGTGTAATTGTTATTCAATATATTATTATTTGGATTGGTATAATAATTATGTGTAAATCATTTAAATAATAAATATAACATGATAATGATTCTGTATATATGATATATCATCCAATTATATATTATTTTAATATCAAAACAATGATATTGTCGCTCGTGCGTATGTATAGACTACCGTCTCCACGAACGCGATAAGATTCATTCTCCATCATATCCATTCAAGTATAATTATAATTTGATGATTTAAAAATAGTATCTAAATAATTGATATCATCATAGATATGAATAATATACATCCCATTAACAACGAATATGGCTCATATAATAAAGAATATAATGTAAAATGAACCCGTTAACACCCGAAATGACGATAATTCTAAGACATTGTTAACAAATCAATGTTAAAAGATCATATATGATATCATATTAATTCATATGATTCTTATATAATTAAATAACATATATTTCACCATTATAAAGGAGGTTAACCTACTGTTGACCAAGGAAAAAGTACAAAGTAAGGGGTTTCTTATCTCACTCTTAATTTCGTGAGAATTCCATTGTTCACCACTTATTTATTGCATGTGGTGTATGTGTACTGCCCGTGATTGTATTCAATGTGTAATATACTTTAATTTAGGGGTATTTACATCATCATTTTATTATCCTTCTTTCATGTGTGCATGTTTAATAACATACCAAATCGATAAGGGAATTTGAGATTTCAATTTCCACTCATTCGGCTTTACGCATATTTCATTGATTATATTACTCCAAGATTATGTGTGGAATCACTATTCATTTGATTATGTCATAATTTCCACTCCCCTTCCTTTGTATAAACTTTTGATACACATAATCACTCCATTGATAATTTCTCAAGTCATCGATATGAATTTGATAAGAGTAATTTTAACTCATTCTCCATTTGTTGAGTTAAACATTCAATTCATTGGTGTTCTTTTTACAAGATTATGTGTGAATGTCCTTTGATTGTTTTACTCTAAATATAAAATCATATTTAGTGTATTTATATTTTTCACACATAACTATGTCGTTGATTTATCCTTAACCTAAGGATACGACCTTTATGAGAGATTTCATCTCAACTTAAATTCCATTGAGACTTCTTCGTTGATATACACCAAATCACTTTTATATGGTGTATATAATGTACATTCACATAGTATATCATGAATCCCTTTATTCTCATGATATTACAATGTTTTGATTACCTAAATTATTTTTATTCAAGTGTCTCTCTTTTGGTTAGAATCTCAAACTAAAATACATTTTTTAAATGTTTTAAAGACTTATTCGTCTAAATCTTGCTCATTAATGTCCATGTTTTAAAAATGGTTTTAAAGATTTATTTATATGGACATTAAAGTTTTAAAATTAAAAATCCTTTTAAAAAGTTTCAAAGTGGTATGGGACACTTTGATTCAAAAAACTATTTTTAAATGGCTTCTTGACATACAGTGTGACTTTTAAATTATTTAAAGTAATATATATATAAGATGAGAGTAAATGACCTTGGTTAATCCTAATGTGTTTCAAATTGAGAATATGGTGACATGTTAATCTGTAAATGATTTTATGACTACTGTTACTCACCAAATGCTTTCTCGTTTTAGTCAATGTCTAGATTCCAAGGGAGTCACAGTGACTTTGAGAATGATGTACAAGGTGGGAACGGTGGTGGAAATGAGCAACAAAATGGAATGTTGATAGGCGTAAAAGATATCGTCTTTATGCCAAATCAGTTTTCCAAAAATATGATCAACAACATATATATTAACCAACTCCCGGACTCAACAAGGAAGAGAAAGGTGATGGATGATAAGAACACCCGTAATGGAGACCGTGGAGAAAAGAACCCTCAATTTCAATAATGCAAGAAATGTGGTAGGAGACACCCAGGAAAGTGTCTCAATGGGACCAAGAAATGCTTTATGTGTGGGAAGGAAGGACATAAAGTGAAGAATTGCCGAAGAAAAATGAAGAGTACTATGGAAGAAGATAAAAATGGTCCCAAGAGTCCATTTACAGTCATTTGTCGTAAATGTAGGGGACCTGGCCATTACCCGAGTGAATTCCCTATTCTATAGGATATTTTCTTGGTCAAAGAAGAAGCTATGTGGAAATAAATGGTTGGAGAAATGTTTAAAAAAATTTAGTGCTCCTTGTTGATGGGTTTACTTTGGAATAATTTTCTCTTGTATTTGTAACCCCGCAGTTTTCCATGTGAGAATGATATTTGAGGAAGAATTGTCTCTTCTCATGTGGATATAGGTATAAATAACCATTTGGTTTTATATGATCATTGGGTTTGAGACAATTATAAGTTATTATAATTTGGGATGAAAATGCAAGGTATGATATAACATTTGTGGTTAAATTATGTTATTTTGAGGAATTTATCTCATTTTGGTAATATTATAAAATATAGTTTTTGAAAAAGGAAAACACGTAGACTGTGTGACAACCCATCGGGTTGGACAAAGCTGTGGGAATCGAACCCACAACTAAAGTGCGATTAGGATTTATCGCCTACCACTGGACTAAGTGAAGTCCCTGGTTAGTGTGACTATTTTCTTTAGTTAAATTATTTTATTGGTCAATAATATGTTGATTTGGGTTCTTATGTCTTATCAAATGAATACCCTTAGTATAGGAAAATGATTTGGTGATTAAGTGATAAATGTTATTTTCGAAGATGTTTAATTTTTTGTGAACTCTATATATCCAAGGAAAATTGAATACTATGGGATGTCATTAGAGGAGTAATGGTGGATTTTTATCTATGTTTTTATTGTGGATCTATACTGATTTGGGTTAATTTTTGAAATGATTAAACTATAATAAAGAATATGTGATTAGGTTAATTACTTTTAAGTATGCGACTTTAAGAGTAGATGTTGTCATTTGGAGATACAATTTAATGTGGAACACTACATTGTTATAAGTTTTGTGTTTCAATATTAGTTTGGATTATATTGAAGTATTTTAAGGAAAATTTATTATTGAATGGTATTTATTTAACTTTGGGGTATTGTTGGTTTAATTTTAGAAATTAAGATTAGTATTTTTTTTCTCTAATGGAATATACATTTGAGGGATCATCAGATCTTATACTAACCATTTTGGTTTTGATTAATCTCTAAAGAATAGTTAAATATATAGTTTATCCTACATGGATCATGTATTTCTATAGAAGTTTATTCTAGCTCTTTTATTGTGACCAACTCTTCGTGAATACTCATTGTTCAAAAAAAAATAAGTTAGTGGTAAAAAGTGAATAAATAATGAAACTCTACTTAAAAAGTAATTATATCTCTTTATGTTCTTATTCAATATCATAAATGAATTTCTCATCCTTATGTAATGTAACTTAATACAAAAAAAATGTTGTCTGTTTACATTCCTACTAGGAGACTAATGACCGTTTGTCCCAACACAAGTTTTTGGTTTTCTTATTGTTAACTTTCTCTCGATTATGCTTTCTATACCTCTCCATTATAACTTGACACTTATTTTATCATCCATATCCATGTTTTCTTATATGGAATCTAAGTATGGGTTATCTTGGATAACCTTTATACCTCTCTTTCTTTCTTTTAAATTGATAGTTTTATTGACTCTTTTTCCGATGTGGGACTTTCAATTATATTCCCAAGCACAATTTTAAAATTTGAGAGGATTCAATTTATTGATGTAGGGGAGAATGTAACACCCCAAGCTTCCACGGTACGTTTCCTTTCGAATAATTCAATGGCGTGCATTGTACGCAACTTCGAGATTTTAACACACCATAACCAATCAAACTAGCCATTATGAATAGTAATACATACTTTTTAAAATCTTATAAATTCTATCTCTCAAAATGGACTTCATTTTTGGATTCGTAATATCAAAATTATCCTAGGGTGAAATTTTGGTACTTTTCAGATAACTTTCATATTTTGATGAATAGTGAAAATTACTAAATTTTAATTAAAAAAAACTTTTTTAATCAAAATAATTAATAGTGATAAATTATGAATTTGAGTGTTTTTAAAGTATATAATGAATATATTTTTACCATGTAATAGAATGTGGGTCATTGAACATAATTTCACATTTAAATCAAACATAAACAAGTGCCAATCTTTTGATATTTATTATCTCTTTAAAACACGCTTTTTGTTTTAACAACGGGAATTAATTTTAAATTAATTTCTGCCACTTCTGTGTTTTGAATTTATAAAAATGGATTCCATATTTGGAAATCAGGATGTTCAAATTATGTAAATAGGTAACTTTTATTTTTAGACATTTTGGATAATTACTTCGGTAAATATTTTGTTTACCATGGTTAAAGGGTAAATCCGGTAAATAAGGGTTAAAAAATAATATTATAATAATACAAAATTACCCTAAAATGTATCTTAACCCTATCTGTTGATACATGGTCGACCATAGGCATCTTTGGGTTGATTTTGGGACACCATGGATCCACTTGTAAGTGATAATGACACTTTATTTTAATTAAGTTAAAATAAATACAAAAATGACACAAGCATATATCCTTTAGTAAACAAATTGTTACATAGGGTTATATATGTTGGATTTTAGACTATAAATATTAATTATAAAGATAAAAATATTTCCTACAAAATTATAGTTTATTTATAATTTTTATACATTAAATAAGTTAATTTATTTATGACATAATGGTGATGCAGTAATTACCATAATAGTGAAAATTTAGAATAATTGATATTATAAATACCCAAATAAATATAATTTGATACTTTTATTGAATTAAACTAATTTTCTAGGATAACATGACATCTTAGGATTGATTTAATGAACTTTTTGCGAAGTAATAATTCTGTTATGTGTTTCAAAAAAATAAAATATTGAATAGTGTCAAAATTGACATAAAAGAGTTTTTAAAACAAATATTATATTATTAATTGATATTAAATTCCTAAAAATCTACGTTTCGGCCAATAGACTTATATAATGATATGTATATCATTAATAGACCACTTGGGGGACACATGGATGTATATAGTTTGTTTAGCAACTATATAATATAAAAATACAAAGTGACATGATAAATGTCAAACTAATTAACTAAGAGTTAAAACTAAAAGATAAGGTTAATATAGTGACCCAAACCTATCTAAATTCTATTGGATGAATTTGTTCCAACCTATACCCACCTTAACCTTTTAATACTTATATTTGGAGCTATTATAAACCGAATATGAATTTATTATAAATTAATATTTCTAGCTTTTCCAAAGGTGCCCCTCACCCCTCTTATAAAAGGGAACTTCTCCTTATCATTTCTTCACACCTTGAAAGCCTTTTGTTTCGGCCAAAACCTGCCCAAATACTCTCTAAACTTCTCTAACTACAACCTAGAGACCTTATTTTGATCAGAAAGCCATCTTATAGATCCCTTTGGATCAAATCAAAAGGAAGAACCCGAAGAAGAGGTAATGTTTTCACCACCCCTTTTCAAGTTCCTTTCTTCTTCAACTTATTCTTTCTTGTTATTACCATTATAAAATAATAACTCCAGTATCATATATAAGCTGTGATGTTATTATAAATATGGTACAACCATATTCATTATTCTATCCTCCCTTTGAATAACATGTCACCATACGTGCGTACGTACGGCTTACCGTCTCCACGTCGTGGTGTAATTGTTATTCAATATATTATTATTTGGATGGGTATAATAATGATGTGTAACTCATGTAAATAATAAATATAACATGATAATGATTCTGTATATATGATATACCATCCAATTATATATTATTTTAATATCAAAAGATTGATATTGTTGCTTGTGCGTACGTACAGACTACCCTCTCCACGAACGCGATGAGATTCATTCTCCATCATATCCATTCAAGTATAATTACAATTTGATGATTTAAAAATAGTATATATGGAGTTGATATCATTCTTTATATAAATAATATACATCCAATTAATAACGAATATGGCTCATATTATAAATAAAATAAAGTAAAATGAACCCGTTAACAACCGAAATGACGATAATTCTAAGATATTATTAACAAATCAATGTTAAAAGATCATATATGATATCAAATTAATGCATATGATTCTTGTATAATTAAATAAAAATTATTTCACCATTATACAGGATGTTAACCTACTGTTGACAAAAGAAAAAGTACAAAGTAATGGGTTTCTTATCTCACTCTTAATTTCGTGAGAATTCCATTCTTCACCACTTATTTATTGCATGTGGTGTATATGTACTGCACATGATTGTATTCATTGTGTAATATACATTAATTTAGGGGTATTTACATCATCATTGTATGATCTTTCTTTCATGGGTTCATGTTTCTTATGTTACCAAATCAATAAGGGAATTTGAGATTTCAATTTCCACTCATTCGGCTTTACGCATATTTCATTGATTATATTACTCCAAGATTATGTGTGGAATAACTATTAAATTGATTATGTCATAATTTCCACTCCCCATACTGTGGATATACTTTTGATACACATAATCACTCCATTGATAATTTCTCAATTCATCGATATGAATTTGATAAGAGTAATTTTATTTCATTCTCCATTTGTTGAGTTAAACATCCAATTCATTGGTGTTGTTTTTACAAGATTATGTGTGAATGTACTTTGATTGTTTTATACTAAATATCCAATCATATTTACTGTATTTATATTTTTCACACATAACTATGTCGTTGATTTATCCTTAACCTAAGGATACGGCCTTTATGAGAGATTTCATCTCAACTTAAATTCCATTGAGACTTATTTGTTGATATACACCAAATCACTTTTATGTGGTGTATATAATGTACTATGACATAGTATATCATGAATAAATTTATTCTCATGATATTACAAAGTTTTGATGACCTAAATTATTTTTATTTCGTCTAAATCTTTCTCATTAAAGTCCATGTTTTAAAAATGGTTATAAGGATTTATTTATATGGACATTAATGTATTAGTATTAAAAATCATTTTAAATAGTTTCAAAGTTGTATGGGACACTTTGATTGAAAAACCTATTTTTAAATGGCTTCTTGACATATAGTGTGACTTTTAAATGATTTCAAGAAAAAGGGGGATATTTCTCTCAAATTGTTTTGAAGATTATTTTCATCTATGTCAACATGATTCATTATACTTGATTGAGGTTAATGTGATGCAATACAATCTTCCATATTGTATCGAATGAGTTATGTTTGACTGTGGATGTGCTATTTTTATACCATTCATGGTTTGTCGTTAAAGTATTGACATTTCGTATGGTAGTTTTAATACGAATGTTTATGTTATGTTTAATCCTATTCATATGAGGAATGCATTGGACTTAATAAGTGACGGGTGGAGCCCGCTATAGCTCCTCGATGCATCAGTAGGTCTCATGAGACAAACTAGTATCTTGCCACAAGGCCTTGGCAAAATCTTATTTGTAGTCTTGGCACAAGGCCTTGGCTATGTGGTTATGATAGTCTGTCATTATGCATTCCATCATTATGAAAGTGGTTATTGATATTGCATGGGATTGTTCGACTAGTGGAATATCCATGTGTGTAAGTAAATGGAATTATTTTGTTTAATCTTTTCCATTTTATGCTGAAGTTCAAGTTTAAAAGGCTTTTGTTTTAGTTATAAACTACCTTAAGTGTTTATACTTATCTATGAATGCTTCTGCTATAATGTTATTCTTACTGAGCATCTGAGCTCACCCCTTTCAATGTTTTATTTTTCCTAGGATTATGTAGAAGTAATTTATGAATGACCTGCAGGGATAGTATGAGGGGATATGAAGACAAGTTGTTTTTTATATGATGTAATGTAAAACATTATGGATGTATATAGTTATTCCAAGGCTTCTAAACTAATCGGTCTTTCGAGACGTGATCTTTCTTATGATCATGCCAATGTTATGTAATAATGTACCGAGTCTGGGTAACTGGGGTCGGGGCGTTACAATGAATATGGTAATTAAGTAAAATTTTGTGTGTAAACATACCAAACAAGAACCTCTATAAAAACAATTGCTTCAAATTGGTAGGATATGGGAATAGAGAAGATCAAATCACTTAGTTGAAGCCCTCAAGGTCTCTCAAATTATGTTAGGACTAGGTATGAGGGGGATATATTAAATGGGGTCAATGTAAAAATTATAATCCCTCCAACTTAAAAACAATTATTTGGTTTTGGATTGACCTAGGGGTCATAACATGATGGGCACTTATTTGGTTGCATCATTACACATTCCTTGATGGTCTCAATATGATGTCCCCTAGAATGAGGGATTATCCCATTATTTAAACCTTCATCGAATGGGGACAACATTTTATTCCATGAAAAATCACATTTAGTATAAATATAGCTATAGAACTCTATCACTGTATGAAATAAATGTTCCATATAATGACTGACCCCTATATAATATTTTAGTTGTATACCTCATTTGGTTCTTCAAATCCCATTCTTAGTCCAACTCCAAGCCCAAAAATAACAATGCCTAATATAAATGCATTAAAATGTGTATAAATATAAGACATCATGCTCCATGAAATTTTATGGGCTTTACTGAATCCCCCTTTAAGGTATTATCAACATTAAGATGCACCTATAGGGGAACTGGATGAAAATATCAAGAGACTACACTCGAACATAAAACTCTCACTCTCAAATACCCACGGGGATTAATATATGATACAATAATATACATATTAGAGGCACTAACATTTCTCAAAGATACTTCTCACATGATTCGATAATCTACACTCGAATTTCATTGGATGAAGCATCTTCCTACATCTCAATAGAGAAATAAAATTCACATGTATAGGTGTTCCAACGGAACAGATAAAAATTATAGATGGATTCAGTATGGCCTATTGGTTGATTTTGAAATTGGGAGAGACAAATGTAATACATAATTTTTTTTTTAGGTTACCATATTTGTACTTAAGGGGTACTCCCAATGGTTCCTATATCAAAAATTGGGTGAATACATTATTCCAAAATGCAGCTGGTCAATTGGTGTTTCCGACCCAATAAAACTTAGGGACTCTCATTGGCCGAGAGGATGGGAGGTCGGGCTCCTCATAACCATTTGGGGGAATTGTTACCTACTCCACAAAAAATTCATATATTTGAGATATTTTTTAGAATATCTTCCAAAACCCAATAAAAGATAGGTTACCCTAACAAATATATCATAGATTAACTCCTTTTATGTGCAAAAGAAAATGGGAATATAATTATTGAATCTATCTATATGTATCAAAGGTTCTTCATAATTTTTTCAATAATGAATATATTCTTATATGAGAATATATATAAACAAAACCATTATAATTTTTTTCATGCATGGAGGATGTTAATATTATGAGGAGGGTAATGATAAATTATGATTCATCCCACATGTCCTATTTTTTTCATGATTAATAATCCATGTAGTTATTTAAAATTGTGCAGTTTAACATCATACAGAGAGGACATATTTCCAAGAACATAGGCACGACATATTTGAGCTCAAATCTAGAGGATACATCCAATGCTTCCTTTTTATAGTAGGAATCATAGTTATCATAGTATGTTCAACCCTCCAATATTGTCCCCAATGTATATTCTCTTACATGGGGTATGTTTATAACAAGCCACTCATCCGTGATTTTATACAATGATTTACCTGGATTGTGGAGATTCATGATATCAATGATATGTTCATTTTGACTTTCTAATCCCACATGATATATTCTTGGTGTGAGAGATAATGTATAGAAATTGATTATCCCCATTGCTTATATATGTGGTAAATATGTACTGGGTGACCATTTTAATTTCTAATATAGATCTCAATCCTTAAGAAGGAATCCAACATACCTTGGATTTAGTAGGAATCAATGTAATCAATACATGAATTGGATTCATAGTATTATTATGGATGAGGAAAAATGATCATCCCAAGGGAATTATTGGGATTCAATGGTTAAATGTTCAGAGACATTTCAGGGCATTCACCAAAGTGTAAACCCATTTTATTAATGGACTGGCCATTGGGAAGACATTATATGCATCCTTATTATGAAAGGAATCAATGTCATTGTAGTTCAATTTTTCAGGGCTAACACATTAATGTTTCCCTTATATATAGGGCATATAATGTTATGAAGATAATTAAGGCTTGTACACTATGGTTTTCTTTCTCCTGATAGAGACTTGTCTAGTAAATGAAATTATTATTACAAATCCCTAAGAAAATGTGAGTAATGCTTACTATGAGAAATATTTTATGGTGAATAATAAATCTCATATAGTATGTATGCGGGACATATTTAATGCTACCTCCCTTTGGATACTTAGTATGGATATCAAAACTAAGGAATACATCTTATGTATCCTAGTTATAACAAGAATAAATGACATCGTATTTCAACTTGTATTGGATTACATAATGATGTTGCCTTTATATGAGGGACATATAAAATTATGACATCATTAAAGGATTACACACTAAAAATTCTTTTTTTATCATGTCTCACTAGGATTGGAATGGTTATCATGTTCTAGGATGCCCATTTTATGTAACCTCATTGCATTCCTGACATGCATTTATTGTCTACTCAACACTCCTTGACTATCTGATAGACATGTGAGAAGATGTATCTGTGACAAGTCCAATTATAATCTCATGATCTAGTTGGTTTGTCTAAGGTGTTTCACATAAATTTGGGGTAATGACTTAAGGACGTCACATGACCAAGGATAACTTTTCCGGAGTACATCACAATACATGTCCAACGTTTCATGGGATTTGTTGTATGGCCCCATCTAGCAAGCTTTATAGGGAATCACATAATCTGGATGACTTTTGTTAAGGTCATCATGAGACAAAGATGTCATTTTAAGATGGAATCATGAAAGATATTGTGACATGACTCTATGGTTTCCATATGTAATTGATGACTTAACTGTGTGTCATCATGCGAGAAGGATGACATGTCTGGGGAATGTTGTAAGAAAAAACTGACATACCTTGTTGGGAATTTCACTTTTTTGTTATCTTGTTCAAAGTACGTAAAAACAACCATCATAAAATACCTCATTATATCTCATGACACTCGTGACATGTAATGATCTTTCTATACAAATTTGGTGACATGTTTAGAGGTGAATGACAAGAATGGTGAGCCTATAGGTTATCGTGAGACATTAGTGGGATGCATGAGCAGACCATGTGGATTGATCATACATGTCTAGGGAACATCACATGATCCAAATAGTATACCAATGGAGTGTCACATGACATTGGGATACATTTCCAGGTTTTATCTCCTGGCCAGATTGGTTCATGTGAAGCACATGAGGATCATCTTATAGTTTCTCCACATTAGTCCCCCATATTTGATTATTTTTTCACGCCCTTTATTTTATGTTGATTATATTTTTTTGGGATATATTATTTTATATCTTGTGTGTGTTTGAAAATATGTTGGATTCCCTTCATGTGACCAATCATAATTCAATCACTTTATCTTTTTGTGGTCAATTGATGTTCATATTCTGGTTGCATGACTACTCTGGTTGTTCCTCAGATCTAAACTGATGGGGAGCTTTTCTCGTCACAATCTGTGTTGCACTGAAAAATACACTCTCATTCTATCTCCTAACATGATTAGATCATGTGATGAACAAGAGGTTCATCTTTTAGTTTCTCCACATTAGTCACATTAATTTTATTCATTGTTCTAGAATTTTATTTCATATTCATTATTATTTTGTTATATTATATTAGGTCTTATTTGTGTCAGTAAATTTGTGGGTTACCCTTCATGGGACCCATCAGAAGTCATTCACATGATCTTAGAGTAATCAATTGAAGAGTCTATTCCGGTTTCATGACATATCTAGTATTTCCTCAGATCCTTCCTAATGAAGAGTTTTTAGGGTCCCGATATGAGTTGTTCTGATAAAGCTTCTATGGTTCTTGGGTACACCGATGAAGGGTTCCAATATTAATTCAGTCTATGATAGGATACATATTTTATTCAATTTTGGGGGTTTATAGGCCTTTCAAATGTAGATGTTCGCCACATTTTTTGTGGAGTATGGTGAAAATATGGGATGGAATAGATGGAGGGATTTGGTTAAACATATCTTTTCTAGTCATTACCATGGGTCATCCCAAGGGCATAAAATGGTTTTTAAAAACCACATAACCATGCCAGCAACCCCTTTTAATGGTATTATATCAAATTAAAGGGGTATCTCAAAAAAATTAAAACATGTTTATGGTCCTCCATATTGTTAGGACGACATTTATAAGTACATTAGAGAGATCAGGATTCTTATTGAATGGCATTAACATGATGTTTGATTCCATGTCTTTAATATTACACGAGACACCGATTGATTTCTAGGGGTCCGTACGAGACTGTGCTATAGACATCGTAGGAGTGTTGCATGATTTTTATTACGTAGATAGGCACGAATATTTTTTTTCTTATTTTTTCTTTGGTTATCTCACAATAGTTTGGGGTCTCATGAGGTTTAACGAGTATTGTCAAAGACAATCAATCCCCACCTAGTGATGCATTGTGTGAGAAACAAAGGGTATTCAGGTGATTCAAAATCATTTCATTGAATAACCCTTATATTTATCTTATGGATCCAAAGGGGGAGTGTGATACTACATGAACATGTTTTAATCCTTTCATTTGATAAGGTTGACCTGCCTGCGATCTCTTTCACAACTAGGAGAACATGTCCCTGAGGCTTCTACGGTGTCTCGTAGGCTACATGGCTGAACCATGTGACATTTATGACCATTAGTGGATCTCTCCTTTATATTTTTTTTATTTCCATAAAATATATTACAATGGTTGTGGATATTTCAATGTTTTATAAGTGTTTTTATATCAATAATTCTACATATAAGAGTTGTGTCACATGATATTTACAATTTTAAGAGGATCCCTCCATTTGTTTATTTTACTCCTAATTTGAATGATTTTTTAATGTGATTTCAAGAATCGCCTGGATAACAAGTCATGTGTCCTTATGGATCCTATATGGTTTCCATCGTGTTGTTGTTGTTTGTCTGGGGTTCCATTTTATGAGAAAAAGGACTTTTCAAAGGGGTTTTAAGGGATCTTTGATAGGTTTTGAATTGTTCAAGACTGTTGGAATGACCCTTCGATGGTCATGTAATCTAATTTATTTGGTAGTTTAATGTGATCCATGTGACCATGTAACCATATTATTATATTTTGTTATGTGTAAAATAATACCTACATTAAGGTATTTATTTCTTTGTGATTTTTTTATTGTCATTTGGTAGTGTCAATAAATACCCTGCCCACTCAAGAGAAACATCCATGGATACAAGGTCTTAGTTCTGAAAAATGTAATTGACTACCTAGTGTATTTCTGTTGTCGCCAATTTGTGTCTTGAGAGATGATTGGTCTGTTGAAAAATGATTTCTAATCTATGGGATTCAATATAAATTATGAACAGTGATGGATTCATTCATTAGCCACACATTTCTCTAGATCTCTATCACAGATCTTCTTCCACATGGAATCATCACAAGACCATACCATAAGAACCCTTTGTGAGACCACTTTTTGAGAACTCCTTCGCAATTCCACCAATTCATAGTCAAACATTAGAATCAACCATAAACATACCTTTGGTAATTGTTTAAACATTCACTATGGGGATTCTCGATTATCTTGGTGGTTTCACGGGATCTGGTGGATTGATCAGATGATCCTTTGAATATTTTGTAGCTTTTGTAACCATGTCGAGATCATGAAAACATGAGTTTCTTGAAGGGTGATGTGTTTTTGTGATGCCTTGCATCTTTATCAAATCCCCTATTTTTTCACGATCCAGGTGATTCCCAAATTCTTTATACGATTGTGAACCCCTTTGTTGATTCATGTGATGTGGATGCTGTTGTTTTTTTATTCCTTTATTTTTAAAATGATTTTAATTTATATATATGACATGTGCCACATAATTTTGGCCATATTGATTCTTGATCATGTCAATTTTTCTGTTATACAGTTAATCAAAGGTCCATGATCACATGAAAGCGCAATGCTGACCCTCAATACCATGTGAATTACGATAATGATATTCTAAGATGGATTATTCCTTTTGATGTTCAAAATATTTTCTAACCACCTTAAAATCATCTATAATGGATTATATTATTGGATGATGTTTTCATTCTTCCTTCTGACATCAATCTTCTATTTTTCTGGTTGTCAACATATATTGACTGCATTCAGATGAAAAGTTCAGTGGACAGTCAAAAGATCACAGTTTAGTCCTAAGTATTGTATTATATGTTATAAAACTCATCCATGGGTCCAAAATGCTATGATTTCATTCATCAGACCATTTCTAAGAATTACTTGAGTATATCCTTCTTTTATCTGAACAACCTGGGTGGTGGATGGAGCTCAAAATTGGTTCTCTATCATAGTGGAAGTTTTCCTAAAATATGGACATGTACCTTTTGGGTTTGGAAGAGATGCCAAGAGTTTTCTAATTAATTATATAATATCAAAATTTATGAAGCATTATAGATTTTTGAATTTATAATTTACTATCAGTGTGAACTTCTTAAACAATTGGTTAGTCAATGGTGTCCTTCAACCAAATCATTCATCTTTTCCAATGGTGGGGTTGGAACCAACCTATGGGAAATTTACAAACTTGGTGGGTTCCCCCAATCATAGTGATGTAATATTAGTTCCTCCCTTACATAGATGTCTACGATAGCTATATTTAGACCCTAGTATTGTTAAGGGACATAATCACCATATTTATGGAGATGACGGTAAAGGATCTAATTATGCCCTCACTTTTCACGTTCAAACATTGAATTTTTTTCTTTTATCAATTTGGGTTTATTTAAATTTTTATACACCCCCATTGGTGCCTTACCAGTATGATTGGGATAGGTTTGGTTCATATTGTGCCATTTTTGAACCCAGGAATCATAATTCATGGGGATATCAAGTGATGTTAGATATCTCTCTTATCCTTAGGCTGGTGGGATTTATGGATATGTTTCTCAACATATGGGTTTTCCCAGTTGGGGATGAGAATTTATGAATCTGGTTTAGTCTGCTGGTAATGGAAGCACGTCTAGAAGAGGGATGAGGACTTAATTTGGTATTACCAAAATCTACACACTTTTACCAACTATTGGAGAACATTCAACAATAAAACATCCCATATACGATCGGTTTCCCTTTAAAGATTATATTATTATGGATAGGGGATAATATTCATTGCTACAAATTCTACATTACCACTAGGATCCATGATTCCTTATCTTATCTCAGGTTTTTGAAAAAAATATAGGGTTAGGCCTATGTCACTAATCTCTAGAGAGGTTAGATTAGTGTTGATCTTATTCGACAGATTTTATATCACCCTTATCATACATGGAGTATACTAATCATTGAAAATGACAGTAGAAATATTTATGAATGTTCCTATAAGATCACCCTTCGAGATGTGGTTCTTACAACTCAGATGAACAAGCTGATTTTCAATGAGACATATACACCATATCAGTTTTCACATCATTTTGTCTACACCCAAAGGGTCTCTCCTTTTCCTTCAGCTATTATTGAAGGACTGAAAACCCTAGGATCATCTAACGGTTTGTGATGATATCGATACATGAGGATGAAAATAATGAGATCATTCTTACATCCTTTGATGCTCCCACCATTCTTACTTAGTACATCTACTAAGATTGGGTAGCATTTAATCCATATGGTGTTATAGGGTTGTTGGTTTATAATGTGGAAAAACTATTTTTCTCACCAACCCCTATATCCCTAGATAAAAAATATTAGTTCCATGACATGGGTGAAACATCTAAGAAGCTCCCTCAACTTGTTAATGACAATCCTGATAGTGGGTCTGATTCTATCATGGATATCAGACCATTAGGACATGAGATAGGAAATTCCTCTATTTAGGGGAGGATATTTGGAGCCTCCACTCCTATTTATTTTCTAGATCAGTTGACTGTTCCTCTATATGGCATGCCCACCCCATAAATCATAGAAGCTTGGTCAGGGTGCAGGCTGATCTTCAAGTATATTCACATTTTGATTACTAAGTCTCCTTTGGAAACATTTTGTGATAAAGCATAACACCTTCATCTGTTATTTAATGACTTCTGTATGGATGGTTTTGATCTGCAACCGCTGTATGAAATAATGAATCGAATTATATGGACCCATAAATATTTTTCCAATAATGATGGGAATATCACGATCTTCAAGATGATGCTACCCTTTTTGAAAAATTGAAGGAGGCATGGGAGGCACTTCATTTGAGTCTCTAGTTTATATCTAAATTTAAAATCCAAAATTGATGCATGGATAATGAAAATATAAATATATGATCAAATCATATCCACCATAAGGTATGACCTTTAAAAATCATCATCATAATTGAATGATTCTGAAAAAAACAGTTGAGGATCTGACTACATTAGTCGAGACTCTACGTCCTAGTGTGGAAGTAGTAGAGCTGAGGAAAGTATAAATTTAGTGTTCAGTTGACACTTATTCCCAAAATCTTCCCAAATTGGATAGTTTAGTTGATTTAATCTACTGTAGGTTGATGCATTATTTTTTATGAGATTATTATAGACACTCCAAAAAGGGGAGATTCAACCTATTGAATTCTATCAATAAATATATTTTCTGAACCTTTTATTTTTCTATCTAATTTTCTTTCATTCAAGTGCTCATGACATTTTTCAAATACAATTTAATATTAATTATCAATGACGCATGTTCATTTCATAATATCATTTAAACCATGATATTTTGATCATAATATTTAAATAATAAGATATTCTTATCAAGTAGTTCTAAAAACTCCCTAATGGCATGGGATTCATTATTCATATAACAGTTCTTGTTATCTTTATATAACCTATTTTTTAAGTGTAATATTTGGTTGAATATATGTCACATAGGGATATTTCTTTATATTTTTTCAAATATGATAGGCTTTAAATGTGTAGAATGATTTTTCCAAGGATATATGGTGGTCTATAAAAAATATTCCAATCATGTAGACTAAATTGATATTGTGTTGATGTTTATGGTATAGTAGAATGGACCTCCAACCATGGTAGTTATGTTTATTTAGCTTAAACATTCAATCTATTTGGTTTGGAATATTTTATATCATACTATTTTTCATATTATTTCACGTTCATTTATCTCAAAATTGCTGTCACTATAATTTAGGGTCTTTTAGAAAAGACCTTATATGACTTGAGGTTAGGGTATTTAATCTAGGACCATTTATTGGTTTAGTTTATGTTCGTTTATCCCATATAATCTCTCCCATTAGTTTAGGTTCTATTAGCTCAAGCCCCCTATCATTTTAGTATTCGGTCTTTTATCTAGGACATTAGGATACCTTGCAGTTTAATGTATTACTACTAGTCCTTGATAAATGATCATGGAATTGGGTGCAGACAATCCATCAATGTCCCCAACACTCTAGGGTGTTGAGTTATTTAGTGTTGTTACTGAGGCTCATGAGGATCAAATCCCCTATCATGCAGGTAGAATATTCCATTGTTTGTTATGTCAAATCCCATATGCTTTGGTAGAATTCTAAAAAAAGTAATATCCACTCATTTCTAAGGTTTATGGAATATTGTGACTGGGAATTGATTGACGGAGGATTATTGGGGAATCTAGGTCCGCCTAGGTAGTCAGAGTATGGTGATATAATTCGTAACACATTCTTTTGATCTAGAGAATATGGGATGGGGTAGACATGTTGGGATTGATCTAACACCCATAGTTGATATGTTCAATCTTAGTGACTCTAGGGGTACCATGGATTGAAACTCCATTATCATAAATAGGAGATTACATTTTTTGGTAGGCCTAACTTATGTGGTGAAATCTTGGACAAGAAAATATGATCTCTAATCCTTCCTGAGGGAAATGAGAGATTATTTATGACACAAACGTTCAGATAATGAGGTTGGGTATAAGGATTGACTATCTAGAAAGGGATCAGGAACCCTATGGTAGTTTATCACTTAATTTTAATGTTAAATCACTACACCTTGTGGTATTGAATAATGGCATGTCTTCCCTAAATGTTTCAAAAAAGGTGTGTAGTTTTATTTAAATGAGAAAGGATAAAAAATTGGTGAAATAAAATCAAGTATGTAGAATTCCCTTGGGCAACTCAGTGGGAAATTGTAAATCTTGGTCCAATGTTTTTGGTTTGGGAGGATGACATTGGATAATAATATTAGGTAAAGTCTAGAACACACATTGGTGTTGAGATCCTCCATGGTAATGTCAGGGATCACAGGGATTAGAAAGCTCTTTTTTAAAAG
Source organism: Viscum album (assembly GCA_963277665.1). Lineage (NCBI taxonomy): Eukaryota > Viridiplantae > Streptophyta > Magnoliopsida > Santalales > Viscaceae > Viscum > Viscum album. Next base: position 1,000,594,820 of record OY728119.1, on the reverse strand, counting down.
TGATGCATTTGGTTGATGACCATAAGCCCAAATGGATGAGCCATTAGTATAAAATAAAAAACTTGAAAAGGGTCACTTAATGATGGGTATACTTTTCCAAAGTTCTTAGAAGGTTTACAGTGATATGAGTCTCTCAAATCAAGAATTTGTTTTTTGATAACAGAAATATACAATATGGGTTTGATCACTGTAAAAGTTGGGTTACTACCATGGAAAAATATTCTCATGATGCACATTGAGCCAATATGATTGATAATACACAATACCCTAATTATGATACCCATGGTTAATATTACACAATAAAAAATATAGAATATTTATATACATGATGTAAACCATGGTAAATGTTCTCATATCATGAGTAATGATATGTGACAATAATACTGGGGATGGATCGAAACAGAGTGAGGGGTTGAGCTCTGTTGTGGTGATGTTAGCGATTACAATGATTAGGAAAACCTTTTGTTGATGAATTTGTTTGAGACCATATGCACATATGGTTAAGTCATTGGATTGAATGCATAGTCAAAAAATCCTCCCTTGAATCTAGGTATCTATTTCCATGTTCCAATTAAGATTTGTGATAATATGAGGTGCTTAAGACAAAAAGTTTGAATTTTGGAATGTGGTGCCTAAAATATGGTGGAAGCATCCTGTACTCTAGCTAACATGTGTTAAGGAACTTCTGGTCTTTGGTAAAAGGATGATAATGAGTGTTGGTCTGCATAATTAAACATCATTTAGTGGGGATGAATTTTTCTCTGTGTAGTTTAACATCATGTTGTAAGGATGTTTTCCGTCCAGTTTATGGTCTTGGGGTAAGGATTTTTTTCCCTTACAGATTAACATCATTCAGTAAGATCATGGGAAACAAAACAAAATTTTTTGAATGTTTTATTTAATACAAAAGAAATATGTATGAAAATATGGCTCATATTTTGGAAAAATGATCTTGTATGACATGACCTTTAGGCAGTTAGGGTACATTTATTTTTTCAGTTGTTGTAGCTGGACACATGATTTGAGATCTAGGTGTCACTTCATGTCATATGGTGACATAAATCAAAAAACAATTAGTTAATGAAATAGAAATACTCTATCCAAGTACGCTTTATATGTAGACGTGTGAATTGATTTTATTGAATCTTTCAGATGGGTCCAAGATCAAATATTTGGGAATCACTATGTATCTAGAGATGAAAGTAATCAATTCACTTTTTGTAATAGAATGGGAAACACTATATGAAGGTCTATCTCATTCATAGTGGTGGTAATTTATTTTGTTGATTGTTTCATCAGGGAATGAGATTGAAGATCTAAGAATCTCTATATATCTTTTGATGATAGTAATTAAGCCACATATAGTTATTGAGGGACCGTGTAGATTAAAATCCCGGGGAAATGACACTTGCAACCCGATGAGAAAAAAGGATATTACGGATAGACCCAAGTATAGAAATATAGGTATCAATACATATACTATGGTAATAGGAATCAATACATACATAGTTATTGTAGAGGGAACTTCCCTTGGAAGTCTAGAAAATACGTATAAATGGGGAATTTTTATATTTTCTCTATTAGACCTAGGATTGAAGATTTGGGCATCATTACATATCATGTGATTGCTATAATAATGTAACACATAGTTCTTAAGTTTAGGTGTGTCAAGAGACTAACATGTACAAAATTGGTCCACTTAGGGAAAGGTCCACAATAATGTTAAGATTAATTTCGTTCAAGGTACATCAACAATGATGTTTTAATGTCATTTGGTGAGCACTCCTGGTATGCCTTTTATGTTCTAGTTTTTAAGTCCATGATGAGCCTTTCCTGAGAATGTTTTCCTTGTTTGTATAGGAAATCCATTAATGAAATTCCCAATATTAAGAAATGTATTCTAGTTGTGAGAAATAAGAAATTTTGAGGGTTCCTCACATAATAAATAGGTGATTATGGATAAGAAATGGGAATTTTTCATCATGAGGTGGATGGAGCAAGATCTAGGATCGAGGCATCGTAATGTATCTCATAAAATGGGAATCAAGACATACATAGTTATAGAAAATCCATACATTTTAATGTCATGAAGAATGGATATCAGTCAGGTAGTTTAACCTCTTACGGTAAGGATGAGCATCACCCAACATAAATGATGTTGGATATAATTGATCTGTGATTTTTAACATCATATGGTAAGGACTTTTTCCATGTAGATTAATGTGATCTAATAAGGATAAAGATAATTGTGATGTTTAAAGTATTTCTTCCATGACATGAGAAGATTTACAATTAAATGGCTCGCTATCAGGATGATAGACACCATATAGTATAACGACATATTATTAGGATGACTCCATATATTTTATCATCACATGGCATGGACATGGGATATAATATAGTTTAATTTCCTACTTAAATGAATTTTTTTAATGATATCGTTGTAATATATTTCTTGTGTAACATCGTATTGGTGGGTAGTGTGACATGGTACCCATCCATTGTGGTTAGTGAGTAAGATCTGTTATGATTGAATAGGTGTATTATGTAAAGTCCTTCCTATTTGGGCACTAGATTTTGAGGTTTCTTTCCTATTATCATTTGGGTCCAATGATCTCAAAATATTTCTCTCTAATTACCCAAACATAGTTACCTAGAGTTGGTTCATTATTAAATTAAATTGACATGATCATAAGAGATCATGCACAAAAGACTGATTAGTTTAGTATCTTTGGAAGTACTAGATACATACACAAGTTTCACATTACAATATGAAATTATAGCGAAACATTGTGTCTCCATTTAATGCACTCATATTCTTTATACTATTCTTGTAGGTTATTCATAATATTCTTATTCTCAACCTGAGAAATAAAAAATAAGAAATGGGTGATCTCATTTGCTCAGTAAGGATAAAAATATAGCAGAAACTAACATAAATAAGAATAAACATTTATGGAAATGTTTAAGACTAAAAAAAGACTTTTAAAAAAACTTCAGCATAAAATCAAAATAATAAATCAAATAATATCATTTACTTATTCAAATAGATATTCTACTAGTAAAATAATCACATTTAATATCAATTTCTAATTTCATAGTGATTGAATGCATAATGCTAGACATCTTAACAACAAATTCAAGTCCTTGTTCTAGGACCCTAAATAAAAATTTTGTCAAAGACATATTCCAAGAAATTAATTTTTCCCATGGAAAATCAAGATACAACAAGGGGCTTTACTGGGCCCCTCCCATCACTAACTACGTTCAATGTATTCCTCATATGAAATGTGGTGAAACATAACATAATCATTTGTATTAAACAAATATTCGAAATGTTATTAATTTAACCATAAAAAGTGAATGAAATAAAAATAGACCGTTCATAGTCAAAATATCATAAAAAATAAAATCAATATGGAATATTGTATCATAATAAATCAACTTTAATTAAACATAAAATCCAGTAATTGATGTTCACATGGATGAAATCAATGCAAAAACTATTTTGAGGGAAATATATCATTCTTTGTCGAAATCATTTAAAAGTCACATACTTTTAAAAGACAACATTTATTTTGAAATATTCAGATATTCATCCATGGGAAGATTCAAATGTTTAATAACTTCCGAAAATAGCCTCTCCCACCATATAAGTTAAAAAATATTCTTTCCTTAATTTGTTGAAAAGGTATTAAAGTACCTATTTCGGTAAATGACAGAACAATTCCTTTCAAAAAAATGATAAAAATTAGAACATGGGCATAAATGTCTATAAACCATAATCATAGAAATAGTAAAAATGTTTTGAAATGCATTTTTATGAAACAAGTATTTGGATGATATTGAATTCCTATTAGATACTTACATATAAACAAACATAAAAAACGTTATTCTAAAATTAACCCTTACCATGCCATTTTACATAGTCAAGGGTAAGTTAACATATTCTAAAATAGTTAAATAATTGTTTTAAAATTATAAAATAATCACATAGATAAATATGATATCATATATGATCCTCTAATATTGCTTTGTTAATAATATTTCAGTAGTATCGTTGTTTCATGTGTTACTGATTCGTTTTTTGTTATATGTTTTTTATGTTAGTCATGTTTTTTATGTATATGTTGTCTTTGGTTCATATCTATAAGGATATTATGTTCTCTGAAACTATTTTTTGATAATCAAATGAAAATTATTATTTAATGGTTATGATGTGGAATGGAATCTGATCACGTCATGGAGACAATAAGCCGTACATACGCACGAGCGACAATATCATTCTATTGATATTGAAATTGTATGTAATTGGGTTGTATATAATATATAAATTATAATTAACATGTTATATTTTTTATTTACATCGATTATACTCATTATTATACCCATCCAAATAATGAAGTGTTGAATAACAAAATATACCACAACATGGAGACGATAATCCGTACGTACACAAATATGGTGACTTTGTCCTTCATGGGATGGTTAGAATAATGAATATGGTTGTAAAATATTTCTAATAAATCTTAGTATGTATAAGGTACTGTATTAATTATTTTACTATAGAAACCACAAATAAATTAGAAGTGGATGAAGAAAAGAACATTGAAAGGGGTGAAGGGAAAAATTACCTCTTCTTCGGGTGCTTCATTATGATTTCAACAAAAGGGCTCCATAAGTAAGATTTAGGATCAAATTGAGGTCTCTATGATGATGTGAGGGTAGTTATGAGGATACTTCATAATGTTTTAGCCGATCCAAATGGCATTGGAGGTGTGAATTTTAGGTAAGGGTAAGTTCCCTTTTATAAGAGAGGTGAGGGGCACTTTAGGAAGAGATTGAAATATTGATTTGTTAAAAACATATTTTCGGTATATAATTTCTCCAAATAGATTTACATAGAGGATAAGGTGGTTATGGATATAGAGAAGCTCAACCAATATGTTTTAGAAAATTCTAGTTCACCATATTAACCTTATCTTTTAGATTTAACTCTTAGTTAACTTGATTAGCTTTTACTATGTTTTGTTGTATTTTTATACTAAGTGGTTAATATAGTACCTATAAAATTCCAAGAGAACCTCAGGCGATTAATTAATGAGATATATAACATTATATTAATCCTTTTTCTAAATCTTAGAACATTTTGAATATTATATCATTTAATAATATAGTATTTTTTGAAAAACTAATTTATGTCAATTTTGACACTATTTAGTATTGGATTTTTTTAAAGTCATTACATCTTAATTACATACAAAAAATACATTACATAAACCCGAAAAAATCATATTCACCTTTAAATTTTTTGGATGGAATCAACAGTTTTAATTTACCTTTATTTTAATTATTATAACATAAATTATTATAATCATTCATTAATAAGGTAATTATTGCATCATTATTGTGTCATAAATAAATTTAATTATTTAATTCATAAAAACTAAAAATAAAATAAAATGATTTAGGAAATAGTTCTTTATTTCAAATGAATATTTATAATATAATTTATCTTTTGTATAACCCTATAATAAAAATGGTTTTGTTATTGAAATTTTCATTTTTCACTTTTAACTCTTCATTAAATAAAATATAATAAATATCCTAATCCAATCCAAGTGGATAGAAAAGGATCATATTTTTTTCTAAGGATTATTTGGGTCTAAATAAACTTATCCAATAGAATTAAGACATGTGTTGGGGTAATTATAATATTATTGTTTCCTTTAATTACCCTATTTACTTTCAGCTGTGGTACATAAAATAAAAACTTACTATTCACCAAAAATTATTTTTATCATATTGAAAAAAAAATTACATAATGATAACAACTATTTCAGTTGGATTTTTAAAATTCAATTCACATAATTTGTAAAATTCCATTTTATAGAAATTTTGCAAATGTACATAGAAGGTGGGTAAAAGACGTTAAATTGTTCCCTAAAATTGTATATATCTTATCTTATTTTAAAACTACTTTAATGAATTACATTGGAATATTGTAGTTATAATGTATCTATTTTTACTTAAAAATAAGATTAAATAAAAAATTATTATATAAATGAAAAATCATTTTTCAACATTAATGTGTTGTTTTCACTATTCATCAAAAAATATAAGTTTTCATGAAAATACAAAAATTTCACCCTAATCTAATTTTAAATATTCATGAATCCAAAAATGATGTCCATTATAAAAAATAAAGTCCATTAAATTTCAAAAATTTGTATTATTATTGATAAATTCTTTTTAAATAGCTTATTTTATTGGTCGTGGTGTGCTAGTACTCATGGCTACATACATCTCCAGATATTGTATTATTTATTAAGAAACGTTCTATGGAAGTTGTGGTGTTACATTATTCCCTCTTTCAAGTAATTTCATCCTAAAAATTTTCTAGATTTTTATTTCATAAAAATATTTGGGTGGTTCTTCGTCATTTGTTCCCCAGGTTTCAACATTGCCTCTTTAATTTTATGGTTTCTCCACTGAACTTTTACCAGATGAGTCGTCCCGTTTCACAACACATGTTCTCTGATATCAAAAATTCTAATAGGATCTTCACAATAAGATTTTTGGGTTCAAATTATATTTTTTAAAGGAATGTACATGCATTGGTTCAGGAATGTATTTTCTCAACTGTGATATGTGGAACACATCATATTCCTTGGAGAGACTAAGTGGCATTTCCAAATGTTAAGATATATCACAAATTCATTCATGAATTTCGAAAGGTCTGATGTACCCGAGAATTAATTTACACTTCTTATGGAATTATATGACACCCTTCCATGCATAAACCATTAATAAAACACGATCACCAATATGAAATTCTAAATCCTTCCTTTGGTTAATGGAATATATCTTTTTCCTACTTTGAGCTGCTTCGATGTGGGTTTGGATAATCTACACCTTTCTATTGTTTCCTCATCAAGTTCTTGGCCTACTAGTTTTCTTTCACCAACATCAACTCAACATGTGGGTGTGCAAAATATCATTCCATATAACACTAATATGGTACGATCTGAATAATGGAATGGATGCTATTGATATAAGAAAATTATACCATAGGTAAATACTGATATCATATAAATTTAAAGTCAAGAGATAAAGATCTCAACATGTCTTTTGAGGTTTGAATAGTTTATTCTGATTGTCCATCGATTTGACGGAGGTGGGATGTGCTCAACCGAATTTGATTATCTAGTGCTTTCTAAAGATTTTTCCAAAATCTTGGTGTAAAATGGGGGTCACAATCGGAAAAAAATTGATAGGGGTACACCATGAAGTCTTACAACTTAATTAATATATAGTATTTCTAAATGTTCATGTTGTAAATATTCTCTTATAGCAAGAAGATGCTTTGAATTTTTAAGATGATCAACAATTTCCCATATTACATCATTCCTTTTAGGATTCATTGGTTACCCCTTGAAAAATTCCATCTTAATCTCATCCCATTTCCACTCCGGTACAAGAAGAGGATGCATTACTCCTCTATAATGTTGTCTTCCAGCCTTCACCTGTTGGAAAAGGATACATCCTGACACATAATTAGAAATCTACCTCTTCATGTAGTCCCGTAAAAAATTTTCCTTCAAATCTCTATACATCTTTGGGCTACCAAAGTGTATAGAGAAATTAGAGTTATGGGAATCATCAAACAATTCCCTGTTTAGATCAGGTATATCGGGAACACAAATCCAATTCCCAAATTTTAAAATTCCATATTCATATACACAGTCTATCAATAATCCATCATTCAAAACATTAATTTTCCTTTGAACCTCCCTGTTATCAGTTTGAGAACTTTTTATCCTTTCTAGTAAAGATCTTTTGGCATCCATTTTAAAAAGTATTAATGATTTAACTTCCATGATTATTACCATATCCATGTTTACTAGATCCATGAACATAAGATCCTTTTATACTCCAATATTGTTTATAACTCCACGATCCTTTCTTCTCAAAGAATCTTCCACCTTATTTTCCTTCCTCGGGTGGTAGTGTATTATGAAATTGTAATCCTTAAGTAGTTCAATCCATCTAATTTGCCTCATATTGATTTCTTTTTGTGAGAATATCTACATCAAACTCTTGTGATTAGTAAATATCTCACAATTTTCACCATTGCGAATGTTTCTCCATAGATTTAGAGAAACTATTACAGCTAGAAACTCAAGATCATCTGTATGATAGTTGTTTTATTAATTATTTTCTATCATGATGTATAAGCAACAACCATATAATTCTGCATAATTACACAACCATTTCCTTTCTTTGAAGCATCAATACAAATAACAGAACCATCATTCTCTGTTGGTAGAGTCAAAATTGGATCATTGACTAATATTGTATTCAATTATTCAAAACATTAGTCACACACTTTTGTCCAAACCAATTTTACCACTTTAATTATGAGCTTGGTTAATGGGTTATCCGATAGGGTAAAAATCTTGGAGGAAATTTTTATAGTAACATGATAAACCAATAAAATTTTTTCCTCTATTATACTTGTATGTGCTAGACATGATTTTTTTACCTTTTCATTTATCGATCATTATAGATTCCATACTTATAGACAATATGTCTGAGAAATAAAATCTCCTGAAGGTCGAAGTCACACTTACTAAACATCCAATATAATATATTTCATTTAAGTGTTTTCATAATACTGTGCAAGTGATTTTTAGGTTCTTTGTAGCTTTTGGAGTATACCATGTTATCATCAAAAAATACAACTATAAATTCATCAAGATACTCCTTGAAAACAATATTCATTAGATCCATGAAATCAAGGGTGCATTAGTCAGTCCAAATGGAATTACTGTAAACTCATAATTCCCATACCTGGTTCTAAATGATGTCTTTAGAATGTATTATTTCTTCATGCACAACTAATGATATCCAGATCAAAGGTCAATATTTAAAAAATATTGAGCTCCATGAAGTTGATCAAATAAATCAACAATGATAGGTATTGGATACTTATTCTTTATCATTATAGCATTGATCTCCCTGTAGTCAATACACAATCACATAGGTCAATATTTCTTATTAACAAAAAGAATAGGGGCTACCCATGGAGAAACACTAGAAAGAATAAATCATTTATTTCTAAATTAGTCTAGTTATTTCATTATATCTACTAATTCCATAGTGTCTATTCAATAAGGGGTCTTCGATATGGACCTTGCACAAAGAATTATGTCAATGTAAACTCAATTTCTAATTCGGGAGGATGTCCATGTAAATCCTTTTAAAACACATCAACATGTTCTATTCCAATAGGTACATCCTCTATTTTAACATTCCTTTCCTCAACCATATTTGTTTCACTACCTTACTCCCCAATAATTGAATTTAATAGAGCTATAGGGGTCGATATAGATGATAATTATATGGTGTTGTTTTTGCTCTAATGATTTGGGATTCCTTATCATTGTCAAAAAATTAACTTCCTTCTTATTATAATAAATTTTTTTATCATGGTCTGAATTCCAATCCATACCAAGTATTATATCATATATAATAATGAGTTTGAGAATAATATCAACAGATAAAGCAATTTTATATTACCTAATGGAAACCGATTGAAAAAAACTTAATGCAATGATTCTTCCCATAGGAGTTTTGACTGAAAACTCCCTTAATAATTCAAAGTTAAAATATCTAATTCTCATGGAAATCTGGGAAGATATGAACGAATGCGATGATCTGGAATCAAATAAAGCATTGGATAATTTTCAGGAAATCAATATAATATCTACCACCACGTCATTAGGTATTTAAACCTCTACTTTTGGGATCACATAAGATGAACATTTCTCCCTTGGCCTTTTCTGAGGTAAGTTTCCTTGATTCCTAGGATATTCATTTGAATATTTCCCCATATATTTAAAATTTTATCATTGATAATTGACAACATCTTTCTTCCCATTACAATCATTAGCTTGGTTGACATTTTCTCCACACTTGTAACAAACTCCCTTCCCCTTTAGGCATGTACTAGGTCGTTTCTTCCCACGATTACTCGAAGATGAAAATTTAAATTTTCCCTTCTTCCCCTTATTTTCTTTTCCCCAATGTTCAACAGATATCTTTTTATCTTACTTTGCTTTAATGTCATAAGACTTAGAGAATTCGTTTTTTTTTGATATCACATGAGACTATATCTTCATACAATGAGAAATATTGTAATTGTAATAATTGATTAAGAAATGGTTTTAACCCATCAATGAATCAATCAATATTACATCTTGGGTTATGTATATAATATGTATCATGCCTTTCTAACCATGTAATGTTCGCCTCATACTTTACGACATTCCCATTTTCCTTTTGCCTCAAACTCATAAATTGCATTTCCAAATCATCTCAATGTTCACAAGGAATGTATTTTTTCTAAAAAAATCTCTTTAAAATCCCTCTATTTCATATTTTATGATTATTCATCATCCTTTTTGTTTTAAATTAATGACCACCATTGATTTGAATCTCTTGATAGTTGATAAACTTCTATAAAAACCTTTTCCCTTTCGCTACTCCCCAATGCACAAAATATTTTATCTAAGGAACTTATCCATTGATCAAAGAAAAATGGAATTTTCATCACATATAATGTTGGTGGTTGTTTCCCCATGAAGTAGTCTGACATTGATCCTCTGCATTATGGATTAGGGTGCTCCATATGGGTAAGCATATTATTCAAAGCGTGAGTGAGTTGTCCCAGTATGGTTATATGATGATCATCACCAATTTTATTAGCAGAACCACTATAATTATCTTGAATAGGAAGGAAATACCAACATAAATTGTGAGTGTTGATACAATTTCCATTCCTTCCACTGGGTACCATTTCCAAACAATGGCATATACTAGATTACCTTATAAATGGAAATGGATAATTCAAAACATGTAAAATACTTCACATAAGTTGAACAGTTTATCCATATAATCCATAATAAAAAAAAATGTTTTCATTGGGAAATTATTTACACATAAATTCTTCATAATTATTTTTATATAAAATGTGAATTATCCTAAGCATATTCCATGGGATTGTCCCACTAGGTGATCATTAAGTACCGTTGTTTTGTACCAGGATACCCTAGGTAATGCCTAAAACACCTTGTGGGAGTTTCAACTCCTAGGTATATCTGTTACAAAACCACGTCCACTTGTAGTTTCCATACAAGGATGCATTTCATTAAAAACGCACATAATATCTATATTTCCAAAAAAATCGGTTGTTTGTCTATACTAATCCTCAAAGTCAATCATAGGGTAATTTTTTCTAATTAGAGATTTTTGTAAATATGATTTCTTAGGTTTTTAATAAACTATCTCTGATACCAACTTTATTGCCCCGAATCTAGTTACATAGAGTCTGTGAATTATTACCAAACATTTTCGTGATCACAAGAGATCATGTCCAAAAATACCAATCTGTTTAATATCCATGGATAACCTAGATACATACATAAGATTCATATTAAAATATAAAATTAAAAAAGAAACATTGGGCATCTATTGTTTAAACTCATGTTCATTGGCCTATCCATGCAGGTCAGTCATAATTTACTTCATTGAATCCTTGGAAGAATAAAATTTTACAATAGGGTGAGCTCAAAAACTCTGTGATGATAAACATTGAGTGGAAAATATTATAAATAAGAATAAACCTTTAAGGGAATGTATAACACTAAAACAAAATCCTTTTAAACATAAACTTTTGCATAATATGGAAAATATAAATCAAATAATGAAATTTACATATTCACATATATATTATACTAGTCGAAAAATCACATGTAATATCAATATCTAATATCATAATGATGGAATGCATAATATCATACATATTAACCAAAAGGTCAAGGCCTCGTTCCAAGAACCATTATACAAATATTTTCTAGGCCTCATGCCAAGATAGTAGCTTGTCTCATGGGGCCTAACGATGCTTCGAGGGGCTGTAGTAGGCTCTGTCCATCACTTAATATGTCCAATGAAATCCTCATATGAAAAGGGTGAAACATAATAAAAAAATTTGAATTAAACTAACATACTATATGTTAATAATTTAACCATAAACCGTGAATGACATAAAGAAAGCTCATACACAGTACAAATATCATAAACTATCAATAAAATATAGAATATTTTACCATAATATGTCATCTTCAAATAGACATAAAATCCAACAATAGATGTTGACAATGTTGAAATCAATCCCAAAAAATATTTGAGGGATGTATATCATTCTATTGTGAAATAATTTAAAAGTCACATAATTATAAAAGAAAATATTTATATTGAAAATTATCATATAATCTTGTAAGGTAATCTTTGAATTCTTTATACCGGTAAAAAATAGCAGCACCCTCCATGTAAGTTTAAAATATATTCTTCCTTTAGTATGTCAAAAAGGTCTTAATGTACCTTGTTTATAAAATGAAGGAATAATTCCTCTCAAAAAAATTATAAAAAGTCCAAAAAGGGAATAATTGACTTTAAGACAATGTTTAGGAAATATTATAAACGTTTTGAAATACATTTTTAAGAAATACATATGTGGATGATAAATAAGTCATTGTAGATACTTACATATAAACAACCTTGGATAATAAAGAGGTTGTAAAATTAACCACTACCTTGTACTTTTTATTTGTTGATGGTACATTAACCTCTTATAAAATATTTAAATAATTGTTATTAAATTATACAAGAGACACATATATAAATAAGATATCATATATGATCCTCTAATATTTCTTTGTTAATAATATTTCAGTAGTATCATTATTTCGGGAGTTACTGATTCATTTTATTTTATATGTTTTGTTACATAAGACATTTTTATATGTATAGGATGTATTTTATTCATATCTAGATTAATATTAAGTTCTTAAAAATTATTTTTTAATAATAAAATGAACATTATTCTTGAATGGTGATGATGGGGAATGAAATATCATCACATCATGAAGACAGTAAGTCGTACGTACGCCTGAGTGACAATATCATTCAATTGATTGTGAAATAGTATGTAATTGGATGATATATTAAATATATATAATAATTATCATTTTATATTTATTATTTAAATAAATTATTGACATTTTTATACTCATCCAACTAATGATGTGTTGAATAACAAACAATACCATGATGTGGTGACAGTTAGCCATATATACGCATGTATGGTGACTTTTAATTTATAGGGGGGATAGAATAATGAATATGGTTTAACCATATTTTTAAAAACATATAATTAAATATAAGTTACTAGGGTTATTATAATAGTTTGGAAACCACAATAAATGTGGTAGTTGAATCACAAAAGGACTTTGAAAAAGGTGATGAAATAATTACATCTTCATCAGTTGCATCCTTTTGAATAGAACACAAGGGATCAAAAGGTTGGATTTATGATCAATTTAAGGAATATCTATTGAAATAAGGTAGTTGGGAGGTGATTTTATCAGATTTTGTCCCAATAAAATGGATTTGGATGTGTGAATTTGAGAGAAGGGGACGTTCCCTTTTATAAGAGAGGTGAGGGTTACTTTAGGAAGAGTTTGAAATATTAATTTATTATAACTTTATTTTCTGTTTCTAATAGCATTTAATGGATTTAGTTCTATGATAACGAGGGTATGGGTCTAAATAATCTAATCCAATTGTTTTTAGGAAATATTAGGTCACCAAATTGAACTTATCTTTTAAAATTAACTCTTAGTTAAATAGTCTAACTTTTTCCATGTATTCGTGTATTTTTATACTACCAGGATAATATAGTTACATAAAAATGTCAAGAGAGTCTCACGTGGTTCATTAATGATATATATAACATTATCTATTTCCTTGGTCTGAATCTTTTATCTTTATGATAATTGTATCTTTTAATAATATAGTATTTGTTTTGAAAACTCATTTATGTCAATTTTGACACTATTTTGTTTTTAGTTTTTGTGAAATTCATGAATACATGATTAATTCCAAAAATATAGATTTAATAAACCATAACATGTCATATTCTAGTATAAAATTCATGTATGTCGTCAAAAGTTTCAATTTTCAATAAGTTTAATATATATAACCTCAATTGTTTTAATCTTTCATTAATAACATAATTATTTCATCATCATTATGTCAGAAATAAATTTTATTATTTAATCACAAAAATTTATAAATAAAATACAATGATTTTGGAAATATTCTTATCTTTTTAATCAATATTTATAGTCAAATTTATATTATGTATAACACCATATTAAAAATATTTTAGTTATTAAAATTCGAATTTAACACTTTTAACTCTTCTTGAAATAAAATTTAATAAGTGTACTAATCTAATACAAGAAGATAAAGAAGATAATATTTTATTCCTAAAGATGATTTTGGTCTAAATAAAATTTCAAATAAAATTAGGTCAGGTTTTGGTGTAATTATAGTATTATTTTTACCTTAAATTACCCTATTTACTTTTATCTGTGGAAAATAAAATTCAAACATTACTATTCCCCCAAAACATTATTTTCATCCTATTGAACCTCATTTTACTTACTGATTACTTCCATTTTTTTCAGATTTTTGAAATTCAATTTACAGAACTGGTAAAATTTTGTTTTATGCAAATTTGCAAATGTGCGTAGAAGGTGGGTAAACGAAATTAAGACGTACAATAAAATTATATATATATAATATTATTTTAAAATAACTCTAATGAATTAAATTGAACTAATATTGGTATTATGTATCTATTTTTAATTTAAATTAAATTTAAATAAATATAGTAATAATTTAAATTAAATGTCAGTTTCAAATAACAATGCAATGTTATTCACTATTCATGAAAATTTGGATTTTTTCTGCAAAATTATGAAAAACTATCTCTAATCTAATTTTGATATTATGAATTCAAAAATTAAGTGCATTTTGGAAAATAAAATTTTAAAATTTTTAAAAATGGGTATTACTTTTCATAACTAGTTTTTAAATGACTAGTTTTATAGGTCATGTTGTGCTAGAACTCAAAGTTGTGTACAACAGAAGCTATTGTATTATTCAAAGAAATATGTACCATGGTATCGTTGGATGTTATATTCTCAATATAGAAATTAATGGAGGAGAACTATCTTATTAATGTTTCATGTCATCTAATTCTAATGGAATTCCATGTTGTGCAAT
This sequence comes from Viscum album, assembly GCA_963277665.1. Taxonomy (NCBI): domain Eukaryota; kingdom Viridiplantae; phylum Streptophyta; class Magnoliopsida; order Santalales; family Viscaceae; genus Viscum; species Viscum album. Next base: position 1,000,579,625 of record OY728119.1, on the reverse strand, counting down.
GTATGGAACTGGCTCTCATCGATCCGATCCAATTTATCCAACAACTTTTGTGATTTCTCATCATCTAAGTGTTTTCCTCAAATTTTTATTCAAAGATAAAGAAGGTTAACTTCTTTGTATAATGGTAATTTTTTCTCGTACACCTATGAGTTTGATGTTTCCTATGTAATGATACACGTAGTGGTATAGTAAGGGCATATTGCATGGAAGAGCTTGTCCAGGATGGACTTATTATCATTATTCACTATCATTTAGAGTATATTTTATAAATTCTTCTTTGAGGATTATATATATCTAGTCTCCTATTGATGATACTGATATTAATGATTGAACATGTGTTTTTACTCTTGGTATAGATTTTTAATCTTTTTAGAACATAATTTAGTGTTGTTGTGTGTCAATATTGTGTGAGGGAATATGACCCTATTGATGATTTTGGACTTTAAAAAGTTGGTGATATTTCTCCCCCTGATTTTATTTATGAGTATTGACTTATACAATTTATAAAAGAATTTGGTAGGAGTATATATGTACCTAAACTGATTAGATTTTGTTGCGAGATAAGCCCACATGACATCCATTCCCCAAATGGAAATGATCCCTTACTATTTATATGTATGTACCAATTCTAGGGGTTGATGGATAATGTTTTCATGGATCTGTGACACATGAAATTTCCTGGTGAATTTCAAAAAGTCATGAATTATGGTTTTTAGTTAGTATCCTATCCTCCTAATTTCATGGGTGAGCATGGTTATTGACAGAAGAATGCCATAAGGGCTTGCATGGAATTCTTCTATGATGATAAGAATCTCTCTTTCAGCTATGAATATGAGGAGTTTTATTTCAAAGCCTCACATTCAGATTGATTTTGTTCATTTTCACTACCCTATATGGTAAATCATTATACATTTCCACAAATATGTTCCATTTTTTTTCCAATCTAGAGAGCTCAGTTTTGGATATAACCGATTATGGGCTCTATCTATCCAATGTTGGGTATCAGTTCATCATGCTCTAGGGTGGTCTTAACCTGATTGATTTAATCTACATATTAGTTGTTTATATATGAGAATATCATTTGGCATGTGATATAGAATATTTCTTTCCCTTAATTAGTGTAATCTAGGATTTTTGATATATTAGACAATGCATCATCGTAATAATTCAATGATCGGGGAAGAAGATGCAACATGGGATCAAAAGGAAACACATCCGTGAGTCACCAGACCTAGCATATGTGGTGGGCCAACTATTCATTTTTGAATAAATATTCACCATTGAGCTTCTTTATCACTTTTTTTGAATCCCATTTGATTTATAGCCAGAAAATATGCAGCTATGTGGATAGATCCAAGATTGCAATGAGGTCATGGTATTCAAACACATTATTCTTCCTTCCCATGTAGTGTGAGATCAGTTAGTAATAAATGAATTTTTTGAGAGATAAATAAAATCCCTAAAGAGAACCTGATTTATCTAGGGCTTTTCATGTTTTTCCAATAGGACTCATAGAGTCATAATAAAAATACATCTCGTATATCTGGGATGTTTAATGGAAATAGAAAACCCCCTGTCTATGAGCTCGATGTCCAGTATTTTGTTCACTAGGGTGGGTTGTTCCATGTGGAAAATTTTCCAGGGCTATCCCTTTCATTGCTTTTTTCAACATGAACTAGATATCTTATTCTTATAGAATTACTACCCAATGGTCTAGATTTTTAGTTATAATATGATGATCATGGATATACATAAGTATATCAATATGAGAGACCATATAGTCTTCATGGTTTCGCATGGAATTCCTCATCTTTTTCACTATGAATATGAGTACCAATTAGTTCTTCTCTATATAAAATATTCGAGTCTCGATATCTAGAATTTTTAGACCTAGGGAATGGATACTATTCTCACTATCCGTAATATTTTTTTGTGAAAGGACGGTTCCCAATTATTTTTCCATGGTGTCTATATAAAATATTAGTGGCCTCTGTTCCACTATAGGAATCTAAACAGATGTCTGTAATAGTTACTACATGGGACTTTTGAAGGCTCCCTAACTATCATCATCCCAATGATATGTGACTCCTTTCATCAGTATCTTGTTGAAGGGGGGTAATTGACGACTAATTTGGATATGAAATGTTACAGTGGGGGAGTTTCCATTATATCCCCCTTTATGATTTTTGATTTCTAGGGGGTGACATTGCTAAAATATAACTAGTATTCTCTATGTCATATTAAATTCCACGGGGGAATACCACAAAGCCAAGGAACATTCGTAAAGTTCAAAATAATGATAATTTTAGAAGATTCATCTTAAGAATTTATTTTTAGAGTTGTTTATATATTTACTAATTTATTTTCGATGTAATCACATCATTTTTGGTTTCTAAAAACTAGGTCATCAATGAAACATTCATTTTTCTTTCCCTATATTGGTTGATATATATAATGAATAGATGTTGATATGTGGTGATAATGTTATTTAAACCAAAGATTGTGAATTGATATAAAAATATACCCTAGGATTCTCTAATGGAAGAGTATTATTCATATCTGTGGGGTATATTTATTTGATTGTGCCCTAAATATTGATCCACGATGGAATGAGAATGGGAGTGAGTAGTTTCATTAATCAAGAGCTCTATGATAAGGAATGGGGAATAATCTTCTGTTCAATTCCTATTAACATATTTTAAATCAATTTAGATCCTATTTTTCCCTTCTTTTCTCTAAATAAATTATATTTTCATTCCATATACGGTATATCACTTCTTGGACAATGTTTTCTTTGATCAATTTTTCAACTTCCGCCTCTATATTGGTGGCATGAGAGGGATGTATCCTCTTGGATTCCTTCCTAAATCCTGAATGTAAATTTTTAGTCATGATAATGCATATGGACCTCTAGATTCAGTCTATGAATTTCATTATAGTTCTAGGAGAAAACATATCATTGTTTCTTTAGAAACATAGTCTACATCTCTTTCTTTTGGATCGGCATAGAGACACTAATCAATGTAGGCTATGGGTAATCCATTATTCCAAGATTCACCTGCCTGAGATCATCAATGGTGGTGGATATACCTTCCTCGAATAAAAGAGTTGAGTTCCATAGGTCATCTTCATATTCATCTGGTTTTGAGTAGGTGTAGACACTTTCAGATTAAGTAGGAAATCTAGGGGATTCTCTATCACTATCATGGGGAGAGAGGCCATACGAATATTCATTATCATCCCATACATCCAGATTAATTATAGAGAGATGCCTAAGAATAATTACTTTTACATTTTCATAGGAGATACAAGGGTATTGGATCTCTGGTACTTATTCTATCATCTCAACTAGATTTATCGAGAGCACATAGTCGTTGTAAAGCATTTTCCAGGGATTTTCTAATGTGGTCCCTAAACCGTAGGGTGATATAACATGTATATCATCATCCACTATTGTTTGTTTTCCTCCCCTTTTTTAGAAACCTTATTAATCATATGTGGAATAAAAATTCTCTAAGAGGTAATTTCACCATGTTGTGTGCTGAACATTCCATCGATGGGGTATTTCAGAAATTGATGGACTGTTGAATTTACCCCCATATGGCTATGGAGCCAAGACCTTAAAATAAATACATTTTTTGTGGAGTAATTCTGGATAACTATAATCTTAGAATCATTTTTGAAATCCCCAAACTATGACTTGAGTTTTATCTTCCTAAGAGGGATTTTTTCAAGATTATCATACCCTTGAATGGTCATATTTGTGGGAGCAAAATCACCTTCACTATATCCCAAAAATCAGATGGTTTGAATCTAGATGAGATTTATCGAAGATATATTTTCAATCATGTCCCATAAAATATCACCATTATTGAGTCTACCCCAAAAATTTAGTGGAATGATGTGTCCCTGAATGTTCTCCTCTTTATCATGGTATGTGTACAAGATGTCAACATTGAATTCTACAGTCAAGGTCTCGATTAGATAGTCCTTAGCTAAAACAACTTCTGCCTTAAATTACTATGTTATTTGGATGGATTTAATTAGTGCCTATATGATTTCTATTAAAAAATTGAGTTCATGATGATACATCTACAATCTATTTTTTAATGTAGAAATTTTGTCCTAGAAGTTGACGCTTCCGGAAGTGGGGTTTCTTGTAGAAATATGGCTAGGTAATTTAGCCATTTGAGGTAGAAATTCCTAGTTCTTATGTACAGGTCGTGTGAATAACATCAACCAGTGTCATGGGTCATTAAAAAATCCCCTTTTGTCTAGGATGATCTAATATTTTTACCCCTTCTAGGAAGTGACGCAAGAAAAGTAGGGGTGGAGAACAATTGAAGGGTACTAAGATAGATTTATGTCTTTTCTAGGCTCAATGGAATTTTTACCCATGGATATCAAATAAATATACGTCCTATGTAGATATGTGAGCAAAATATTGGTTCCAACCATGCCTGTTCAATCACCTGTATCCTCTGTTCTGGCATATGTGACCTCCTATTCCCAGATTTGGTGGAGGGAACTCATACTCTGAGGCATATTCATCATCTTAGAAGGGTTTTTCCAAGTTAATAGCATTGAGAAAACAAAATATAATATATTATTCTAATGAGGGTTATGTTTGGTGGGGTAGTGGCCATGATTTAGATGTTTCTAGGATGAAATATGCAAGAGTTAGAGATTTCATTGGGGATGAATATGACACATTCTATTTAGCTTCTCCTTAATTCTGGTGGTCATACCCACTATTAGGAGACATGTCCATTATCACCTTTTTGGGTAGTGGAGCTATTTTCGGTTTGTGAAAATATGCTATCATAGTGGAATGAGCTTGGTCAAATGTATTACATGTCGTCCAGTTTTCGATCTTCTACCCATTCGAAAACCTAAATTCCTTTCAATCACACTCTTCTTCTGAATGAGAAATGGTTATTCATGACACAAGATTTGAGGAGTTATCTAACACCACATTTGCATAATTTACCTTGACTTGAAGGAAATATTTGAAGATAAATATGTTCTAGATATTATGATCCATCTTTATAGGAGTTTTCTAACAAAATTTGTCCATAATTTACCATTTCATGATGGACATCTTTGAAGACAAATACGTACTAAAGGTTATGAACCAACATTATATGGAAAGGGTAGTAATCAATATTGTTAGTGATGTTTGTATCATTAGGTTCCTGGTATGTGATTGGATGATAATTCTATTATCCATTCATTCTAATAAACAACCAATGACTTTTTATTTCAGAAGGATTATTCTTTATTCATTCACTCCTCAAATCCCAAGTGACCCTGATATCGTTGTTCTTCTAGTCAAGGGTGATTTTTTGGTTTTTACTACTCGACAAAAGCTAATGGGTTGTTCAGGACCAATCTATGATCATTAATAGAGACTATTGATGGATTCAGAGTGAAATGTTCATATTTTACTTTACCTAGCAGTTTCCCCTTATTTAAGGTCATGAGATGTGATTTGGATCGGGATCATATAATGGAATCTTCCAATAATTATTCAATTTCTAAGAACATAAGGAATCTTCATGGATACATTATTTGGTCTATAGGTATCTATAACTAATATGAGAGATTTTCAGCACATAACATTAGAAATGTTTCTCATGAGAGAGTGATGTAGAGTGAATAGAATAAACCATTCCACCATTCTATGAAGTCGTAAACCCTCTCATTTTGATGTTTCATAAAGTATTTTTTGTCAATGATCATTATTTTCCTTAGCATAGAGCTAAAATATAAAGGAATTTACAAAAATTGTCTTCCCATTCTACAATGTATCATGATGGTAGACGACTATACAAAACATTGGTTGGCCCTATAAAGCTATATAAAAAATAATTAACTTGGTTTCATCATATGGATCTTGAGGACACATCATCGGACCACATTTGAATATAAATATTGTGATTTGTTGTTATTGATTGTGTGGATAGTCAATGGTTGGGAAGGCAGGATTGCCTAAATTGTTTGGGGGGGAATGTTTCACCCACCCACTTATGATATTCCTTCCTCTCATGCTAAAAATGTGTGTGTATCCCTTCCATGACCTCTCTTCGAGTATCTAGAGTCATTATGACATTAAAACCCTCTAGGGTCACTACTATTTGGGCTGCATCCCATATACAGGCAGGGTGTGGGGCTATATGAAGTTTCCCCACCATAATCTGCTACTTACTCATGATTCATCATAATACAAAATTATCACCATGGAGACAGGGAGGCTTTTGGTGCAATGGAGGGATATTAAGATCATATTCAACTTCCTCATCTATATTACCTAACTTCATGTATCTAGATCTAGTATGTTGTATCGATTCCACTATTTCGTGTGGATATAATTTTCCCAAATCATTTGGATGAGGAATATTTTATACATCTTATAGATAAAATCCAATGAGAATATTTTCCTTGATTAGCTCGTTGTGGAGTTGTATAATAGTCTGTATCTCATTATCACATTGTTAAAATTATTCCCCAAGAAGGAACATTGATTTTTTTGAGGTGGTTATTGGGATGTAGCCACTCCCTTCTCTTATTCATTTTCATTGATCTTCTATAGATGTTGAAAATTGATATCCAAGGGTTCTATGATTTGGGGCCTCCTCTAGTTCTGAGTGCATGGAAACTCGATTGGTGCATCTAGATCACCCTACTATCAGGGTAGGATTTACATGAAATAGCCATAATTATTTTAATATTGAACAAATGTATCTACTATATTGATAGTGAATACATTTATAGTAGTATATCGTGGAATTGGGGATATTCTCTTACTTTCAATGAAACCTGAGGATTCTTCACTTTCTTCATCAGGGTAGTTCTTATACCCATTACCATATTGGTAAATTTGGTCTTTTGACCCTTATATGGTATGATTTACTTGAAAATACATTCATCATGTCTCAACCAATGAATAATTAACTTCATGTAGTATTATATCATGATTTTTGAAGGTTCCAACAATACATGAATTTTGTCTTATGGGGGGAGTAACATATGAGATGATGACTATAGACATTTACCTCCCAACACGGATGAGACTAATTCCATCTATGCTGATGATGATGATGATGAAACTTCCCCCAACCCCATGGGATGGGGGTTATTCAGGGCCACAATTATCATTTGTTGATCTTTTTTTAGGATCCAATGATTCTAGTTTGGGATTTGATGACCCTTAGGATGAATATTTTGATTTAAATTCCTCTAGTACCGTGAAAAAGGATAATCTAGAATCGTTGTGGTTTTCACCAAGACCCTTTCAGGGGACGATGAATGTAGTGATGATTACTGGTATATAAATACACCCAACCCAGTGGGAAGGGGTTTGTCTTTCAATAATGTTGACATATACTGAATCATCTCGATAATTGTTGATATGATATGTGGAGAGGGTTGTAGATATTCCAACCACATGGTAGGTTATGTTTTTTCCAAGGAGTCATCTATGCCATATTATAATGAATCCCATATGACGTGGAACTACTATGCCCACGTAGGAGATGGGTGTAATGGTAGACCATAATGGGTGTCAGTTTTTATAGGGTGTCTTCTAGATGAATGAATCATTGGATTCAATGTCAAAAATTCATTATCTTTTCTTTGACGGCCCAAGTTCAAATTATTATTGCATATCATCTCCATCCATTACTATTTTTTTTGGAATAATTGAAGTGGAAAAATTGTGTTGCAGTGACAAACTATATCATGTGTTACCTGGTCCCCTAATTTCTCAAGAGGCTATGACATTACAGGATGCCGTATCTAATGGGTTTTGATTTTTAAGGACACGATGAAGGTAAATGGTATGTATTTTCCAATTATTATATATGAACACCTGGTTAGGGTTTGGAAAAAATGCGGTAGAGAGCTTTCACGATGTGGAGACAAACACTAAAAATGTGTTTTCCATGGTCCACCATTCATGGGTTCTGGCTATGAAAATAGCCTCCATATCCAGGTGATAATAGAGTGTATTGATGTGGTGAAGGGGATTCTCTTATCCTAGGTGGGGGATAAATCTATCCATCAGTAACTGATGAGTTACCTCTATTTTTTGGAATTTATATGGTATAAATTCATTTTCAAAATTGTTTGGTAACTCATTGTTTGAAGTGGAAAGTTGAAACAGATGAAGGGGAGGTTTTTTCTAGATAAATATTTTCACATGTCAATGTCGGTCTCCTATTCATCATATTTTTACACCTCCATCTATTTACACATGAAAAGATTCATCTTGGGTTTTCTTGTTGGCGAGAGCGGAGTGATACTATAAGTCGGTGGGGAATTATATTTGGATGATGCTAATGTTTCAAGACACTCCTAATATGAAGGTGACAATGTTTTTGAAAACACTTTATATAAAGGTGTTTGAGTAAAGGAATTGTTTCCTTTTTAATGGTAGATTTCTTCATCGGGAGGTTGACCACAGTAGATGTAATTAGTAGAGTCCGTGTGATCCATCTTCACACTACCAGGAGGAGTACGATCAAGGTAATAATCATCTTATGATTCTTTTGATGGTTTTATGTACACTTGAATTGTATAGAATGTGTATCGAACAACCCTGGTGACAATATAATTTTATATATTTGGGATACGAGCCTCATTTTCACCATGTTTGGAATGTGCCGACCTACCTTCTAGAATTGTGTTGGGATATTAGCCTTCAGTATGATGGTTTTTGGATATTTTTTATAACATTCGTGCATCACAAGAGTATGATCCATCTCCAAGGGAGCTTCTAGAGTATTCCAATGGATTTCCACATTATTGATGGGAATATTAGTCTATACTGAGACATGTTCTATTCTCTCTTTGGGAGGTTCAGTCAGAATGGATGTATGATCACAATAGAAATCCATCAGAATATTCCACCAGTATTTTGTGGTAGGGGTATAAGCCTAAACTGAGGCATGTTCCTCTATTATTTGGTGACGTCATATTGTAATAAGAATATGTGTCCGATCTGAACTTGAATTCCCCATATAAATATGTCGAATGTCCTCTTGTATGGGAGAAGGGATATGATCCTTATCCTATATTTCCTTAGAAGTATACTTATTCATTAATTCATCATTAGAACATGGAATATAAGTTGGTCCTTCATGATCTGATGGAATTTACAATATAGATTCACTGGTAGGAATATGAACATGTCTTGAGGAATCTCTCATTCTCACATTGTGTTCTCCATTTATGGGGATATGAGCCAAATTCTAGGTTTTTAGAGAATATCACTGGTCTTGTTAAATTAAAACATGCGTACATCCCATCAAATGTTCCTCTCTCACATGGTGAGCCCTAGAAAAGATGAGGATATGATCCCAATCCTTACCCTTTGGAATATTCCACCAGACCTTTTTGATAGGCATACTCCCTAGTCTTGAGGTATGTCCCACTATCACCTACAAATTCAATATTTAAATTGGAATATGAGCCTTTTCCCATTCCCCTTTATTTACTAGATTATTTTGATAATACTCCTAGATGGTATAAATATTGTTAGATTGATCCGAAGAAACCACTTTTTCATAATGATCAGAGTTTTAATCTACTTGTGTTGTGGGGATAAAAATATAGTTTATCCCTATATTTGTAACAGTTCCAAAATATTATGGAAGAGATATTCAAATGTTACTCAGATTTAACGAAATTTTAGAAACGTTTTGACATTGATATAAGCCATCAATTTTTCAGTCTCCACTATATACTAGAAGGTATATTTGATTAAAAGTATTATATAATCCCACTTATGTCTTACTTATGCCACTAGAATATGATGATGTTCTTAATTTATAGGGGGTATGGATATGTGCCTCCCCTATGAATTTTGTACGAATATACCCATATAAATGATCACAGTGAGTAAGGATATGGGCCTAATCACTGGTTATTACCTAAATATCTTGAAAGAATTCATCATTGGGATTTGGTATTCTAGCCTAGTCACAACATTCCAGAACCTTCCACACACAGTGTGTCTTCTTTCCTTCCCATGAAAGGGTATCATAGGTAGAAGTGGTTCGGGTGGTACCCTCAGAATGTGATTGATGGGTAATAGTTTTATGGTAATGTAGATGGTGGTTGATAGAATCCCTCAATGGCTTCCCCCTAAAAGTAATAGATCCATATTTGACTTCATACTCTACATTCATCAGATACTAAAGGTGGTGGTTATCGCGTTCTGGGTATATTCCCTCTAAGAGAATGGAAATGGAAGTGGGGGCCACTAGCATAGCAGTGTCTTTCATTGGACGGTGATCATTAATCATTTTTAGTATATAGAAACCCACATGACCAGCTTCAATCATCAATATTGTACCACTCAAGTGGTCTTACAGGACCATGGTTTTCTCCACCTAAAAATGAAGAATTTGATAAGGTGATATCATTTTACAACTTGCAGGGGTTTCATCCACAACATATATGATAGAACAGTCATTGCATGATGAAATTATCTTTGATCTGAGTGATATTGACGTGAGCGATATCATTAGTCATGTAGACAAAATGGAACAAGGTTACAGATTAGTGAATTATCCTAGGCATGAAGTGGTCAATCATATATGCATTGTTAACATAAATTTCCTTTTATTACTAACCATAACATTCTTCTCACATGGAATTATCAATGTGAGGATGAAATTATTTCATGATAATAATAATTAAATATTGTCTCCCGTATAATTTATGTCAGGATCATCTTATTTTTTGGGTAAGATATTGAGAAAAAGGTGGCAAGGCTCATGATTAACAAGATATTTTTTTATTTTAGTGCTTCATGTCGGTTCACTATATTGTTTTTCATATAGAGTCCAACGAAATTTCCAAAAATCTAATAACAAAATCGTTTCTTTATTTGAGATATTTTCAACAAGTTCACCATTTTTGTTCTGATGGAGAATATACATCCACTATGAGCATTCAGTATAGACGGATGTTTGATTGTGAGTGAGGGGGTATTAAAATGTGTTATGTAGTCATTTATGTTGGTTTACCATTTTTTATTAATGGAAACTCCCAATAGTTCCCATATACATAACTGGGTACAGACCTAATTTCCTATGTTAGGTGGTTGGATAGAATTCTAGACCTAAGGACACATAGGAACTCACATTGGTCAAGAGGATGGTTGTTCGGGATCATCACGCCATTTTTATGGGAAATGATACTTACTCGGGGACTCTTTTAAATATTTAATATATGTTTTAGTATCTCCTACTCATCCCGATACATGATATGTTACCCTAAAAGTTAAATATATGTTAACTCCCATTTTGCGTAGAAGAAAAATGGGATTTCATTAGTGAATCTATTTATATGAATCTGATCTTCTTCATCAATTTTCTAGTAATGAAAATTTTCATATATGCTGAAGATGTATCATAATAATCTTCAGAATCTGTTGCCATGTAGTGATGTTCTTAAAATTCTTGTGGAGGGTACTGAGCCATTTTGAGGCATCCCATATATCTTGTTTATTTCCAGAATCAAAATACACCTTGTTCATTAAACCCATGTAGTTTAATGTCATGTCGAGAGGATATATGTGTAGGGAATTGGGAACATAATATTTAAGAATGTGTCTGAATAAGATATCATATGTATCCTAGTTATAACAGGAATCAGAGTTATGAAAATTTTATCATGCATTTGGAACTATCCCCAAGGTATTTTCCATTATATGGGGATGATCATATCACACCACTCATCACGGATTACATACTAATATTTCCCTAGAATGTGATGATTCATTATATCAATGATGTGTTAATTGTGACTACTGTATCCCACATGAGCTTTGCTCGTTGTGAGAAACATGTCAGAGAATGTGATAAGACTCATTGGATATGGATATGGGACATATGTACTAGGAAATCCCATTGGGTATTTGAAAAAGAGTTCGTTCCTTTTAAAGGCATCCTACATATCCACATTATAGATGAATGAAGATTCATCATAGTTCAACTGTATTCTTAGTCCACTGATGGATGAGGACGAATGATCGGCCCATGGGAGTGATTGGGTCCCAATGTTTGAAATGCTAGACACATGGAATGAATTAAACCAAAGTGTATGACCATTTGTGTTTGATATTTGGACATTAGAGTGTGTCCTACATTTCTTCGTTATAATAGAAATCATAATCCTTTTAGTTCAATTGGATGGGGAATATACCCTAATGTTCCCTTATATACAGAGTGTATCATATTATTCCACTAACTAGAGATTATATAAAGAGTATCCCATATCCAGATAAGTAATTTTCATTTGAATGATATGATATTTGAAACTCCCTATTCCCATATAAGCTATGTTTTATGTGATAAACAAGGGATGAAAATAATTATTTTACTTACTTTTATATGTGGGACATATTTAATGGGACTTCCCTTTTTATTCATAATATAGAGACGAGGAAATAAAAAGGTTCCCTCCATATCCTAATTATTAATGGAATTACATTCATCATAGTTCAACTATTCAGGGATTAATAACTGAAATTTACTTATATGACAGACATATCATATTATTCCACTGGTTGGTGATTTCACAAATAAATTACCCTTTTGATTAGATCTTATAAACTGATTATGGGAAATGTTGTATTTTCTTGGGATTACCATTTGACGTGTCCTGCTTTCCTGCCTGGAATGTGTTTATTGACTTCTCGACATGCCTTGAACGTCTACTCAACATGTTATATGATGTATTCATGACATGTCCAAAGACAATCACATGATATAGTTTTTTATTCTGAGGGAAGACACTAGACATGGATGGCATGTGTGATTTTTTTCACATTACCAAGGCGGAGTTGTTTGGAGTAAATTGCATGACCTTACCAACTTATCATAGAATCCATTTTATGTCTCTGGCTGAATTTCTTTTGAGAGGGTAGTATGATCTAGAAGACCATCTAGGGTGTCAAAATGAATGGATACTACTATACTTGTACGTTGTTTCAAGAGTCAGTGTGATGAACCTCGAAGGGTCCACATGACCTATATGACTTATCAAGTTGTCATCATGAGAGATGTATGACATACCTATGGGACATCACAAGATCAAACATACATTCACCATAGGGCATTGAAAACTTAGATTGTCTTGTTTAGGGGATTTCAGGAGACTCAGTCGACATGCCCTGGTGCAATCAAGATACATAGATTACATGTACTGATGTCTCCATATGATCTTGGAGACATGTTTAGTAGAAATTTTAATGCATGGATGGAAAGACCAGAGGGGTTTACAAGACATGGGTTTCATGAAATGGGGGCTCCATGTGACTTACTCTGACATTCCATGTGGACTACACATAATCCCAATATTATATCAAAGGAATGTAACAAGACCTATGAAACATGTCCTGGTGCTTTTGTATGACCCTGGTAGCTCATGTGTAGTGCATTAGGATTAGAGTATGTGTTCATCATATTTGTATCCATTATTTTATTCTCTTTTTAGAACTTTATTTCATATTCGACACATTTTTTAATTGTTAGATTACATTAAGTCTCACAGTTCTTAAGAAATTTTTTAGATTCCCATCATGTGACTCGTCATAATTCTAATGTGCAATCTATGAGTGATCAAGCAGTGTTCATAGGAATGTTTCATGATTTATCCTATTGTTCAATGGAATTTACTTAATGGGAATTTTTTCTAAACATGAGATCAAAAATGTTATAAAATCCACTCTAGTTCATGGATGCACTAATGTGAGGTTCCATGAGTATTTACATATATGATCGACTATGTTTTTTATTCTTGAGTGAGGGAGATTATAGGACTCTCCACATTAGTTTTCCACCACTTTTCACATCATATATCATGTAAATAATGGATGATGTCAGTGGTGGGATTTGGCATCACATGTCCTTGTCTGTCTTTACTGTATGTCATTACTGTGGTGTCACCTGATTTTCATTGACTGTGATACCATCCCTTAAATACATAATTTATGATATTATTTACAATTAAAGGGGTCTATCTAAATCCTGAAAAAAAGTCAAGGTCCAACATATTTTCTTGTTGACATGTCTTAGTACATTTATGAGATCTATATGCCTACTAACGGGCATTAATGTGATATTTGATTCCGTGACAAGGATATTTTTTGAGATAAGGATGGGCTGATAGGGGGCCTTGTGAGACCATGTTTTGGAATGCCTAGTCAAATCATGTGATTTTTATGAATGAGAGAGGCTATAATCTATTCAAAATTTATTTCTAAAATTATCTTAAAAAGTTTGGCGATCTCATTAGGTTGCATGAGTAATGTCGAAGGAAATCACTTTCTCCATTGGAGAGACATTGTGTTACCAAAATAGAGTCTTATTATGATGTGTATGAACATTATGGAAAAACCATTCTATTTTATAAGACAAATAGGGATCATGAGAATTCTAGGACATGTTTGAAGACTTTAATGTCATAGGGGTGAGATGCCAGTGGGCTCTTGTGTGGTTAGGAAAACATGCCAACGTGGATTCCTTGGTGCCTCACAGGCTGTGTGGGTGCGTTGTGTGTGTTTTATGACTATAGGAGGCTCCCACCATTCTATATTTTTATTTCCATTATATATTTTAAAATGTTTTAGATCTTGAAAGGTTCTATTATTGTTGTCAAAAGTAATTAATCTACCTATTACTGATGTACTACATGATAATTATGACCATAAGATGCTCCCTCTCATTTGAATATTTTCTTTATATTTCAAAATGATTTTTGTAGAATTTTCCAATAACACTCTAGCTGAAAAGTAACATTTCATTGATGATCTTATCTGGATAACACCTTATGGATGATGTTTGTCTGAGGTGCATTCAATAGACAAGAAGAACTTGTTTATGGGGATTTAAAATCTCTTCTGTAAGTTATGCATTGTGTCTAACTATATGTATAAACATTCAAAGGTCATGAAATCATGTGTCTCTTCATGGTTCATGTAATCTTCTTGATCATGGCCACATTCTTGTTCATTTTCATTATGGGGAAAATAATACCCATACTCTGGTATTTATTCATTTGTGATTTTGTTGATTCTTATTTAGAAGTTGTAAACATTAGGGTCTAGCATTTACTTCTTGTGATAGGACACATAAAAAATGCCAAGTATACCGTGATGTTAGGGAGTAAGATCCAATAATTAATCTATAATAGAAATTCACCTAAAAATCATGGATGTAATGAAATATTAGGGTGGAATCCTACCCTTCCTCCTCTAGCATCGTGGCACAATTATTGTGATACCTATTGGAATACTCGGTCACTAATAGTGTACTATAAAGATCACCACCTCTATGCAACATATGAGAATTTTCTTCATTCAATATCAACAAACTAATTTCAAATCAACTACACCATCCCAGTGATCTCTTACACCATCCTCTTTCCACTAACAACCAAATCATAAGCCTATATGAAACAAAATGGTTAGTGGTATTACCAACCATAAAGTTACATAAAATATTTTTTCATGATCATAAATCCTAGTATCTAATATTGTATTTATAATATTCCAAATCTATATGTGAATACAAAGATATAAAAAAATCAATCACACATTACATTATCATATCATTTATTATATAGAATATCCTTTATGACTATCTATCTATCTCCTAATGATATTTCATTTTTATATTCATTATACCCCTTGGAATTTTTCATGCCCTACTATAATCTTCATGTCATGAAAAAAATCATGATCTAAAACTAATATCCTACACACAATATGAAACCAAAATACCTCTCATATATATAATATGACTAATGCATCAACAAATTTATTCTCATAGTTAGTCAAGAAACAAGAAAACATAATAATCTAGCCAACCACTTACCACACCACATCACAACCTCTTATAATATAGTGTAGTCATATGATGAATATAATATTCATCATATATAACATATATACTAACACTATAAAAATTTAAATTAACCCACCAAGTCACTAGTGTTTTTCTTTAATCCATTGGTATGAAAGGTTGTGGTCAAAAACCATGTACTATACATCATTATACCCATCCATATGATTTTCGACAAAATATTGTGACACATTTTAGTCTATACATGGTTCCAAACTCATATTTCGGAATGAGACTCACTCATAATTAATTACCTCATAGATTTATGGACCATAACACCATTATGTATGTGCAATAAATCATCTCAATCCCCAAACTATCATAGATGAGGTTCATCTCCCATAATCCATTACTGAACCACTAGACTGATGTAATCATGTTATTCGTCAACCTTAAATTAGTCCACTGGTGAATATTTAATAATAAATGGAGTAAAAAACATTACCCCTAAATCCTATGACACATCCATATACCAGTTGATGAGAAATCCCATCATCTTCTACTCGTTCTCCAAAGATAAAACTATTAATCCTATTTCTTCTTACATAGTATATCTGAAATGAAATTTTACTTTATCTTGCAATATTTCATATCAATATCTAAAGTATGAAGTAACTAAACCAATTGTATTCATCACATATTCTTGTCTCACTAGGGGAAAACATATAACAATTTCTTATGGAAAATATCTATGAGAAATGTTACAGCCTAAGAATTTATGATATTTATCTTCTTATGTAAATTCAATTTATTCGAATGTCTATGTTGCATAGATGAATCGTGTTATAATATTAAATATTAACAAGACAGTTGGAATAATAATTTTACTTTTATGAAGAGTAATTTTGTCATTAGAATAATAAACTCACCTATAAAATAATGAACAATAATTTGTTATCTCATAAATAAAAATAAGATATAATTATATCACAGAATGAGTAAATGTTTTTATAAAAATGTTAAATTATGTTTTGTTTATTTAAACATGAATGTTTATTGAAATTTTATAATTCATATTATAATTTAGTAGAAAAATTATTTTTATAAAATAGATTCATATATTAATATTTTTATAAATATAACTATATGGAAATTTTATGATACCATATTTAATTTTTTAATGTGTCTTAAAATATTTTATCATATTAAAATCAATATTTTTTAAATAAAGGGAGATTTTTTTAGAAATTAAATGTACCATAATTAGAATATTATATCTATAAAATGGATTCCATTTATCAAATATAGTAGTAAATAATTATTTTGGGGTGAAGTTTTTTAATTTTTCTAAAATAGTTGAATTTTTGGGAATAGTGATACATTAATTTACAATATTTTAAAATATAAGTAAATAAATGAATTATTGAGTCATTTATGATGAAGTTATGAGGTAATAAACCACAAATTCAATATATCATTATCTAAATACTTTATTTTATCTTAATAATCAATAATATGGATAGTATTGGGAAAAAATAATAAACTAGTGAATAAACTAATAAAAAAACACACCTCTCTTCCACTATGAATACCATCCTCTTACTTACAACTTATAAACCATATATATTGATTATAATCTACCCAAATAATCTCAAAACCATTTTCCCTATGTTTTTCTATTGTTGGAATCACTAAATTACCATTTCCATGTTCCTTAACGAGGTTCTCAAGGAGGTGACACTCAAGAGGTAGACCCTTCCCTCTTTCTCTTTTAATATATTTTCATATCTCATCCATACCTCACCTCCCCCATCCAATGTGGTATTGTAACTCCACTATCATAAATATACTATTATGTTATTATTTTAATGTAATATCCATAATCAAGTCTCTATTATTCTCCTTTTAACCTAAAAATGAAAACATTGTCCATGATGTGTCGATTCACCACCTTCATGGAAGATGAGTTTTCCTTTTTCAATACCACCTTCAAGGATGGTCATAAAACAATTTTAATTCTTAAAAAATATTATAATATTGTTTTTAAAAATTATTTAATTTTATATAACTATTATATAAACATATTATTAAAAATATACTAATTTGTGATGGTCATAAATACCACAAAATAAATTAATTCATTTTCATTAACGTTTTATCTAATGATTCAAACTAATACCATATAACCAAATGATATATGAGATAATATTAACTTTTAGAATCTCATTAGTACAAAACAATGTCAATTTTAGAGTTTTTAATACCATTTTATAAGAACTCTTAAAATTATTCACAAGGGAACCATCCTTAATAACATGAAACAAATGATCTCATAAAACTGAAATGAAACATTATAACCCCTCAAAATGCACATAAATTAACATACAAAAATTTTAGGAAAAATAATGTTTTAATAGGTTTTGAATTATGTAACTAGTGAGTATAATTTTATTATAAATGGCACTAAGTATAATTAAAAAATGAATTTGTCCATAAGGTAATGATTTTTCTCATCTCACTTTTATTTTTATTAGATATTCATTATTAACCACTTAGTATTTTTTTGGTGTATATATACTTTCCATTGATGTATAATATCATGAATCCTTTTATATTCAGAGTATTAAATTGTTTCATTTTATAATTATTACTTTTATGAGGATTATTTCATTTGCACATTCTTTTAGAAATACACTTTAAAATATTTACTTTTTTGATATTTAAAATAATTTTTTTAAACATATATTTAATGCGTGGAATTTCCCTATTTAGTAAAGCCTTATTTTTTAAGAATCATTTACAATTTTACAAGGTTATATCAAAATAAAATGGTTTATTTAAAATTTTCGAATCATTTTATATAAAATATCTAATGTAAAAAAAGGTATTTCCTTCAAGAAATTTTCAATGATTTTGTTATAGTAATTTCATATATGTCAACACACTCTATTTAATCATATGATTAATTGGATATTATCTCGTAAGAGACCATATATCATATTTTATTGAATGTTTTATGAAAATTTTAACAGGGGGTATAATTTCTTGATACAATTCACCATAATACACGAGATATTTAATGATTATGTTTACTGATTAGGTTAATTATTTATAATTCATATACTAGTTTCAATATTAATTTATAATTTTATTATGTTTCAACTATTTCATATGAGTAATTAATTTCACTTAGTATGTGTTTGTAGCGGCCCACTAGAGACTCTCGATGCAACGGTAGGTCTCATTAGACAAATTAGACCGAGTTTTGGCTGAGGCCTTACCCATTTATATTGACTTCCTTGATGAGTCCTTTACTGTATGTTTATGACGTCCCAAATTTTCCATTCCGTCATAATGAGATTATTTATTGACAATTTGTGTGATTATTTGACTAGTAGATTATCAATGGGTATTTATTAATTCCATGTGATGGTTTATTTAGTGTTATATTATCATCTTTTTTCCCTACCATATTATCATCAAGATTATGTTTTAATGTAATTAATTTTTTGTTATTCCCCTTAACTGACAGTTTATGATTATTTGTGATACCTTTCTATATATGCTTACCCTTACTAAGAATCAAATCTCTTCCCTTTCATATGTTTTATTTTCCCCTGTAATACTATATGTATATTGTGTTTGACATGTATATATAATATAGGAGAATAGGGATGTTTAAAATGGATTCTCAATGTTTTATTACATTTAATGTTTTAATGTAAGAAAATATATTTTTATGTTGTTTTAAAAATGAACCAAACAATTCAGTCCTTTGGTATGCGACTTCATTGTTTATTATACAAGTACAATGATGTAAGGCACCGGCTCCAAACTACTGGGGTTAGGGTCATTATAAATAATATATCCCAAAATAGATAGTGGAACTAAAAATTCTAAGAAAAAACTAAATAAGCTATATTGAGATCATTGGTAGGGTATTTATACGTTTTTGGACACATTTTTTTAGATCCATATGTGACCACCCAATCCATCTACATCAAAATGACCCCCGTCCAGACTCTTTAAAATTAAAAATACACTAATTCAATAATACGAGGTCTGATATAATCATAGCTAAAGTATACATTTACATATTATTATTATACTAGAAGGCCTCCTTATACCCTCTAGTCCACTGAAACTTGAATCTCATCATTGTTAGAAAAATAAATGGTTTTTATATGTGATAAAAGGATAAAATGGACCACATATAGTATCTAAATAATACATGGAAACTCTGAATATAAACAACCACCCTCTATTAAGACAAATACATCACTACTTCCACTTTTTTTAGATCAACCATGGAACCTACCTATGAGATAACATATCCCAGAATGAACACCTCCAGAATATGAATGATAGACTTTAAGAACATGGAATAATGACAATGCACCTAAAGAATTGTCAACAAAACCTCAACGTCCATAGTGGGTAACTCGTGAGTCTATCAGAATATGAAATTTTAATTAAAAAACACTATGATAAAGTAGTCTTGATTGGGGTTGCAACATGATTCAAAATATACTCAAACACAAGTAGTGACTTATTCCTCTGAAATGGACTCATGAAGGATTTATATAACCTATAAAACATCAGAACACTTTATTTCATAAATTATGATCTAACTCTCAACTAATGGTTTATTAATCAATTTTTTATCATATAAATCCATCAAGTTATCCAAAGTTGTAAAAAAATATTGTCATTCCATGGAAAAGGACACCAGTTATTTATCATAACCATGACTAGCTTCCAATAATCTACGAAAAAACCGAGGTGACCATTTTCCTTCTTTATGTATTAAACTGGTCACACTAAGGGGAGGTTCTCAAATTAATAAAACACTTTTCAACAAGATCCTTAGTATGTGAATTTAGCACATCATCTTGGCCTATTCGATATGATAAGGAATAGTAAATATGGAATCTGAAATTGCTATAAAATCAATGGAAAACTCAGTATCTTCCTCAAGAGTATTTCTTATGAAATTACCTAGAACATAAATAAAGTCCTTTGATGTTACCCATAAAAACCTTGGACAACAAATCATTAATCCCCACCCCTGCAAATTTCTGACATGTCCCTATAGAATGTATGCTTCCAGCTTCACCAGCCAGTCATTGGATATATCCACTTGCTCCAACACCCCCTAAAGGATCCCAATACATACATTAAAATCCTATGTAATTCCAAAAGATTGGAAGTCTATAGGGTGGTATAACATTAAAATCAAATAAAAATCTAACATCCTAGGACTTCATTGATGAATTCCTCTAATACCCACTGGTTATAATCAAAAACATCATAAACTTAAAGGATAGGTTTAATAGACCACCAAAGAAAATATAAGAACCATACTCAGCAATTTTAACTTTTAAAATACGTGGTATAATAGTAGATTTCACCATGTTAATAATTTATAATCTTCTATTCATATGTTGTAACATAGTGCATCAATGAGGATTCATTATTTTAAATGTGAAACAGATACTCAAAAATAGATTTAATAGACCAAAATCAAAAATATTTAAGTGTTTAGCCGGGAAACATCCCAATAAACACCATATGATATCACACCCTAGAAGTATATCCCTAAACACTTAACCTTACCACAAGTACTCAAATGATTCATAATACTATGTCTTATGTATATGAAAATTATCCATAATGGGAAAAAAATATAAATTAAAATTAACTAGAATTCACTAATTATTTTTTTGGAAAAGTTATAATATATTTTTTGAGTTTTATAAATTTGAAAAACAACAATCATATGAAATTAGGCCCATGAAACATATACCTATATCCCAACACAAGATTCATGAAAAAACCTAATCTTTATAATTAAGAAAATAGAAAATCATATAAACCATAAAAATACATTTGCATATGTGAAAAAATAAAATTGTAACATCACAATCTATAAATGTATGTCCTATTGTCAAAGTCACGTGATGGTCCAGTAGACATGTGTCTTAATGAAATAATCATTTCTTCGGGTTGATTTATAACCATCCTATCTAGGTTAGACAATCACCATAAAAGAAAATCAAATGTCATGTTATTTTGATCCCATTTTGTTACTCCATGACTCTAATCACCAAGCCTAGTCCAAAGGGACACATGACCTCATGAATTCATATTTATACAAAAGAGGTTTTTGAATTGGAAGAAGGTCATAGGTTGTAACGTAAGGAGAATATTCTATTGATATCACTCAATAATATGAGTAAAAATATATAATATAATAAATAAAAATAAATCTTCAACAAAAATAATCATATATCAAGAAGTGGATAAATTCAATAAATCATATAGAATAAATAAACTAGTACATAAATTTATAAATGGACCCCCACATGTGGCATATCAATATATACAATGCAATAAATAACTAAATTATAATTAATTATTAATAGGAAATTTTATAAAGAACTATGTCCCAAAATCACCTTAATCATTCCAACCTCTATTTAGTCAGTATTCCATCATCGATCCCTTTTTTGTCGAATCCTAGAAAATGATATTCAAACATATATCATGTTAATTTTGTAGGGTGTGTGTATAAACCCATATGTACCCCACCAATGAGACCTTAATATAAGTGTAGTAGTTATATAAATGTAAATGATTTAGAAAATATAAATAAACACATAACATATAATCTGAATGGTTCACAGTGTGCTACCTAGGCCATTATAAATTCCAATCGATTCCAACTTCATCCCCATGTTATAAGGGATTGTTAGTTGGAACATGAAATGAATTTATAACACTATCTATGCCTTCTCACACAAGTCACAACCTCATACTGTGTACCCCATCACAACACAAGTGACATGTTAGACTATCACCGCTCACTCAAGTTTGGTCGCACAATCATCCTTGTCCTCTCAATAAAGAATGGGCGATAAACATAATCAATAACTATTTAGTCCCAAAACAATACCTCTTAGATATAGGAGTCCACATATACTGTTCTAGGTCATAAACTTTTCCTTAGAGGACGTCATCCATCACCCACTCTATTAATATCATATTTAACCTATCACAAAGGATATATTAAGAACCAAAAAATCACACACATATATGTATCAATTGGATTATGTAATTTCACATAAACTCTATAAATAATGATTCAACCCCAACCATATAATTACAACACATTATCTCACTCTATTTTCAAATCACTCAATATAATATACCTCTCTTGAAATATGGTATGATCTAAGTTCCATTAATGCTAATTCGTTTAAAAAGAGATACATCTCCATGGAGTAAATCACATCCTTATAGAGTATAGAAATCACTTTGGAAAAAATATGTGTGTCTCATAGGTCTAGACACAACAACTACGATGTCGATAGATATAAATTAATATGGTAAATATAACATGGTAATGAAATCCAACCTCAAGACTAATGAATCATTATCATATATCCACACACCTTGGTTCCACCTTAAAAATAAATAAACCTATAAAAAACAAAAATATATTTATTTATTTAATGGAAAATAAAAACCATGAAATCAGATAAGATGTTGACATCTATCACATAGACTCTCCAAATGAGAACCTTTTCAATGAACGTCACTTCCAAATATGTTAAATATGGGAATTTGGGAGTTAAAATCACTATTAAGAATTCCTCAAGGAATCCCAAATTATTTAAGGGATATAGAATAAGAAATAAGAATATTAAATATTTTCCAAGGATAAATTTAATATCTACACCATTTAAAATAATCACCAACTGACATGGACATGGGATGACGTAGGGTGATTTCATGTGATAGACCCTCTCTATGTCATGTCACTGTGCATACTATGAGGGTCACAATGTAATGACCCCAATGAATTATTGATATTAATTTCGTAAAGCTATTATAGTGAAATTTATAGATGACAGACCATGATTGACCACCAATAGTAGAATTATAGCTACAATCCTATTCTATATCACCAAAACAATTCCCAAGCCACCTCAAATCTAAAAAAATTTAACGCACAAAAAAATAATTAGAATATATATATAATTATTTCAAAAAAAACATTAACATTCAAGTTTAACTGATCATGTTATAAAATATTTTAGTAAAGAAATATGTTATATAATAGTCAAAATATGGAAAATAGCATAAGATAATCATCACAAATAAATTCCAGTCAAATGTAAATAAAAGCCACATGCTATATAATAATGAACAAACATAACATAATCTAATTTATATTAGTTATATAATATGAATTTTATCTCTATTAGTTCCGCTAGGTAAAATAACCTCAGCGGGGGGGGGGGGGGGTGAATCATGGTATGAATGATTAAAATTACTATCCCCTGGGATCTTGTTGGGTTATTATAAAAACACACATCTCACATTCTCTTGTACCAATGTATGAACTTAAATTAAATCACACATAAGACTCAACAATAGTACTTGGTTCACCCTGACAAAGCCACATCCAAGGAGAATAAATCAATGTTTTACTTGTCTACCAAATCCACTAAGGATCACTACTAATTAAAAAGAATGGGTTAGATCACTTATATGCCTTAGCTCACTACCTTTATGATAATTATGGTCTGCTCACTACATTCAAAAGGGTTACTCCCAATGACTCTTTCTTTTTCTCACAGCCAATGGAAAGGACCACCATCTTACTATTACTTTTCTCAATTATCATAAAAGGGATTCAATCATATTTTATGTTCATATAGGTCCCTTTATTATATTTAATGAATGAATACTCCATTTCATATAGATGCTCAATTGAAATTCCACTTTCCTTCACTGATTAATACCACGTTACCTCATATATACTGGTCAACATCTATATTTCACCCTTCCTAGGGTTGACTTGTGCAAAATATTTATGTCTGGACAAAAAGAATCACTTTTTTCATGGAAAACCCAAATGTTCACTACTCATTAATTATGCGACAAACCCTTTTTACACCCAACTCACTGTTATCGTGAAAATCTCATCTATAGTGCAACATTGGCGTAAATCTCTAGTTTTGAGAACCCACCAATTTCATCAATAGAACTTATATTTTCTCTATGTGTTGTGTTATATCTAAATAATGGGTGTATCCACCTATAGTTATTTTTGTAGCCTAGCACATGAGGTTCACATATTTCATCGGAACACGCAAACATCGATAGCCCTATCTTCTTTCATGAAAATCACCTTACATTCCAAACCAAAACATGCAAACCCCACATATTTTGAAATATTTGGATGAACTAATCTTGTGATATTCATGGAGCACAAATTTTCCATCATACCTAATAGTAGTTCACAACTTCCTTTTCCAAAAACACTTTTCTCCATTCTCTAATTTTTGGACCCAATAATTTGGTAAACACTACAAAACAAGACCACCTTTTATATGAATTTTTTTTACCACCTCCAAATAATAAATTACATATACATTGTAATTTTTAAACATATTTTATAAAAAATATATCTAGAACACCACAAATCATCATGGAAACCCTATTTTTAAACAAACACAATCAACCTAAAAATTCTTCACTCTTCCCTGAGGGGTTTTTTCTTCACAATCTCCCCTTTTTGTTTGTTGACAACTCTTAACATTTTGATTATTCATTACATATTATTCCATATTATTCCACCATTAAATTCATTCAATTCATATAACGATCAATGATTTACTCAACAAATACTCTAAGCCCACGTGAACAATGCTCAGTGTGATAAAAAAGTATAATATGCAAAATTCATCAACTGATAACATCATTCTAGAAACCATTCGTCTTATTTCATCATGAAAATCAGATGTTATGATTTATATTTTTTATAGATCACTTCTAAATCATTAGATTTGAAACCCCATCTCCCATTGCTCCCTCAATCTCACTTCTCCACATACCATCTTCTCCCCCGTGCCATGAATAAAAACTTTTAACCCTTTTTTTGCCACAATTTTCCCCCTTTATCAACCAACATTGAGGTGATGTCATTAATGAACCTAAATGTCACATCATTGGGGTCCACAACATGGTAAAGAACATAGATTAGTACGTTAGGTAAAACACACCATAACTTAGGGAGCGAGGGTCCCACATCAACACTTTTTCATGTCTAGGGAGACATCTAAACTCTCAAAACCAATTGATGCATCTCAAACACTTCTTTGGTCATGGCCTTTTCCAAAAAAATTCAACAAATTATTCTTTAGGAACATAATCCAATTTCAAAATCCTTTTCTCCACATTCTCCTTGAAAAAATGATATATGATTTTAAGTTTATTTTTCCGTGATTGATTCAATATATTTTTGCTAATATTTATAGAAAATGAGTTATTACAATGGATTCTAATCAGAAACATCACATCAACTTTCATATCTTCAAGTTTATTCTTCATCAACAACAATTTCATGCATGCTTTAGTGGCCGTAACATATTCTTCTTCTACGGTGAAAGAAAGTGAAATATATTTAATTGATAATACAAAAAATAAAAATTCCACTAAGATAGAAAGACCCTCATAAAGTTGATTTTATATCATCTTTTGATCCATCCCAATAATCATTTTTATAGCCCAATAATTCTAGTTGTGATTTTTCATTATACATCAACTTGAAGTCTATGTTGACTTTTATATATCAATGTTTTATTTTCAATGAATTCCTTTGACATGATTTTGATTTCATGGATATCTCACTTTATTAAATGAGAAAAAACAACATATGGTTGTGTCATTCTTATGTAAAATAGACTTCCAATGATCTTCTTGTATTCTATGACATCAACCACTTTTCCTTCATCATCTACTGACAGTTTCATCTGTGTAGCCACAAGAGTCTCCATATCCTTAGAATAATCCAGTCAAAATCTTATCAAAACCTCATGTTTGTATTTATTTTGTGAAATGAACATGAAATTATTTCATTGAGTTAACTATAAATATTGGAAATATTTTAGTTCATAATTCAATATTATTTAGAACCCGTTTATCATGAATTCAATAAATTGTCTGCACTGCACTTCATCTAATCCACCGATGATTATGTTATCAGCATGTACCATCACCACCCTCCTTTGATTACTATCATTGTAAATATATAGATTCTAATAAACATCACCACAATAAGAACCACAATTCATAAATAAATGATCAATCTTTGAAAAACATGCTATAGAATCTAGATTGAAACCATATAAAGCCTTATTTATCAGAAAAAACTCAATTATCATCTTCATGTATGAGAAACCCATCTGGATTCACAATATAATCGTATTCTTCTAGAACCACATTCAGAAATTCTGACTAGATGTCCTTTTTGAAAACCTTGAACATTATTTGAACTAATATGTCCAATAATAATTTAATTGTCTTCAGACATTTGATACAGTAAAATGTTTCATTATAATCGATACCTTCTATTTGGGAGTACCTCTTGCTTCCTAGTAGTGTATTTTTTAATTAACATACTATATTCTTTTATTTTGTGGTGAAATACCCATTTAGACCCAATTTCATTCTTATATTTTGGTCTCAAAACAATCACCCATGTCTGATTTTTCTCAATTTGGTCAACCACTTCATTTATATCTTGATGCCAATTCTTATCTTCAACTGCTTCAATAAAATATTTTGGCTCTACCTATGAAAAATATTATTCTTTCTTTAAATTCATCATACTCTTTGTTTTCATTGGAACTATCTGATCACCAATTATGTTTCTTCTATCAGTTTCATTTCTTCCCTCTTGTCTCTATGTAGATGCTGATTTATCCTCATCCTTATCACCATCTGAGTCTTTTTACAAATCATCCACTCTAACTAGATCATTCCTCTAATATTATTATCTCTTCATCACTATCCTCTTGACACTAACCATATATTTTATGAATATTGTGTTCATTCTCCACTATAGGTACATTATGGAATCAACTACCTTTTCTAGCTTCTTATTAAAGCATTTATATTCGTTTAATTTCTATGAGTATCCAATAAATATAACTTATTATCTATGGGATTAAAACATACTTTTGTACCATTATTTTGAATTTAACACTTAATTATAAAGACTAGAAGGTACTTAAATGATGGATTATCTCCATACAATAGAATGTATGGTGTCTTCTCTAATTTTGGACATAATAAAGCTCAATTTGATGTGCAGACTTATGTCATCACTAGTTTTCCAAAATTTATCTAAAAGGTCATTATCAATTTGAATTGATCAAGCAATATTGTTGATAATCTGGTTTATTCACATATCTAATCCATTATACTAGGTGATTCTTACTTCTGAAACTTGATTCGTTGTCCCATTTTTCTTGAGATATTCCTCCAGAAGTCAATATGTGAACTATGTTCCATTATCTATCCAAATTTTCCATATTGTTTGACCCATCATCTTCTAAACAATCCTTTAATAGGTTTTCATGAAACTGAATACCTCAGATTTGGGAGTGATGATTTAATCCCATTCTATTATATTGTGATCATCAATGAATATTACATAATATCTTATCCCATTAATAGCACTTAGTGAAATTGTACCGCACACATCAACATAAACCAACTCAAACAATTTTATTGATGTTAGTTCTTATGGATTATATGTCTTTTAAACGATTCCCCTTATTGAAAATAATAACATTAATGGGTACGATCCTATCATAATCAGGGGATATATTAAGAAGAATTATATTTCACTAGATCATCCAGGGTTATTTGTTTTATGTTTCCAATAAGTTTGTTCTACAAATTATAATATTCTTCTAGGAAGAAAAAGCACATATCATTTTCTCCACTCACAAGGTAGAAAATTTCATTTATACACCTTCCCTTCAAAACAGAAGAACCACCCTTTCCCTTGATGACATGTAATATTGTTGATATGCTTTGGGCATGTCAAAAGTCGCATAATTGACTGACTCTTAGCATATTGTGACTAGGTCCTTCAATAACCATAACATTTGAACATATCATGTCTACCCCACCCCCAATTTATTTTCGAGATCCATTAACATTCAATTCCTCATTATTAATTAATCTTATGATAACATTGTTATTCTACCTAATCTCGGACACTAGGTCGTTAATTATCCTCAACTGAAATGTGATTCCACTGTCGATGATTTATATTCCAGTGCGATCAGATGCATTAAATGTTATATATACAAAAAATATTTTCTCAACTCTTTTCTTCTTGATATGTGTCTCTTAATTAATACCTGAAACGAATTGAGAATATTTTCTCTTCCTTAGTGTACGATGTACTAACATCATCTAGAAACAATACAGACCAATGATTCATTTTCGTATCGCTTGTGGGATCATTTAATTTTTTCTTACAACAAATTTGGTTTTACTTCTTGACATTACTATGTATGGTTGTTGTACAGTGTCTGACCGTGTGTCTAAATCATCTACACCAATAAAAATGTTCCTCAATATATTTTTTAGATTATTTCACTCTGTTTAGATACAAATATTCTTCTTGTTCCCTTCAGTATCTATTGGATAAACAACACAAATTTTGTGAGTTTACCGTTATTCGGAAGTAATGAATCCTAATTTGAGGTGTATTATAGAATTTCACCTCTAAAGTAGTAGTTTTCCCTTCGGTTCTCTAAATCTACTAATATTTCATTGTACCCAAATAAAATTTTAATCTCAGAGCAGGTTATTGTGGTCTAAATTCAACCATGACGACTTTCTTATTTTTATTAATCCTCATAGTATCCTTATAATTTCCATTTGAACATGGTTATTTTTTTCTAGACCATTATGCTCCACCTACATCTTCTCAGTTTCCAAAATGACCCACTTTCATGATTCCGTATCAGTAGTAAGAAAAATTCATGATCCTTAGCATTTATTTTCTAATAGATAGAATCCTCTTTATATTATTTGATTGGTTTGATTTTTTATTTTCTATTATTGGTCATAAAATATATTTTACTTTTCTATTATTCAATTTTCATCTCGTACCCAATAACATTATCTTATCTCCCATGTAATGAAGACTTCAGTGTTTCAATTTATTCATTCTGATCGTACTTCTCTTCCTCCTGCATCTATATATAGAGTTTTGAATCATGGACCATTTTATTGGATTTATTTGTCTGGTCTCTAAAAACATTTATTTCATAAATATAATGTTATAATTAAATTTTAAGTTAAACTACTCTTTCACATTCCCCTTCTTCACCATCTAATTATTCTTTTTTACATTATTTCTGAAAACTATTACTATATCATTGTCTTGATGATCCTTCTAGTCCAAGAATTATTTTACCTCATATTATTCTGAACATTCATCTTCTCTTGAAATAAAATTATTATTTTTAAAGAAATTTCTATTAATTTTTTTCTTCCCTATCACATAATTTAATGAATTATTCGTGGGAATTTCAACTGCATCCTCATCATATTATTGAATGTTCTTCATGAATATTGTTGAAAGATGTCTAACCATTCCACATCAGAAGCTACATTACTTTTCTTATTTTTATCATTGAGGAGTTTAATGAAATGACATCGTTGGTAACTTCATCTTTCTTTCCCTCTTAAATGGAATGATTAATCATGGTATTGAATTCTACATCTCGGATTTCCCATTTTCCACAACATCATTTTCATCAATTCTCATTTAATATGCTACAAAGGTACTATGAAAGTTATTTGATGTCAGCTCCTTTGGATATTTTTCTTCTAAAACTAAAACATTCATATTAAACTATGGTGGAAGATTCCCCAAGATACAATTCAAAATATTTATTTCTTTAATGTCTTCTCCGAGATAGTGCATCTCTTCAAATATAACATTCACCCTATCAATTAATGAATCAACATACTCAATTGGGTTCATTCTCATATCTTCATACTTATTCCACAAAACCTGCAAGATTTCATATCATACCTTTAAATATCCCTCATACATATTCAATAGAATTTCACACATATCGTTTGATGTTTTACATGACATCCCCTTCATATAAATTTTATTGGATGTTGCTCCACCAAAATAATTAATTCATTTAGCTTCCACATCCAATTACATTCACTCAAATTTTGATAAAGCATTACTCTCAACGTTAAATGAAATACAATGAATTTTTGTTATAAAAAAATCCATCCCAAAATATCGGATTTAGTGATGGATTTGATTCATCCATAACTAAAAATTATTCCAATCGAAGATAAGAATCCCTTTGTGGTTGAAAACCTCCATTTAAACCCCTGATATAGAAACAAATTTGATTTAAATACCCTCTAATACCAATTGATAGGTCCAGTGGGTCGTATACCCTGAGAGGGGGTGAATCTTAGTGTGAAATAGTAAATTTATTTCGCCTTGGTATCTTTTTTCATCATTAAATATAACACAGTTCTCTAATTTCCCAGTAGCGATGTATGAACAAAAATTACATCAAGCACATGACTCAAAAATTTTACTTGCATCACTCTCATTAGGCTACATCCAAAGTGAATAAAAAGAAGATGTAATGGGGTAACAAATCCAATAAAGCTCGCTAAAAGTTACACAGTTCAATATAAATCACATCTCTTACTAGGCTCATGGCATTTACTATGTATGGGGTCTACTCTTATATTCCCAAGGGTAACTCTCTATGTCTCATTCTCTGTAACACTGTTGATGGAAATGATTATCATCTTCATCTTCCTTTTCTCATTTCTCTTGGAAGAGATCCAATCATAGTTTATGGACCAGAGGGTCCCTTCATTGTCTCTTATTAATGAATCCACCACTATATATATATTCTCTATTGATGTTCCACTTTAATGTACTGATAAATACCACATTACCACAGATGTATTGGGAAACATCCAACTTTCATTCATCCTATGGTTGACTTGGTTTAAATGATAATTAATGGAGTGTAAGTGTCACCTTTGACATGAAAAATAAAATTACCACTACTCAATACACGCATGAAATCCCCTTTATACACCCAAATTATTATTGGAGTGTTATTCGCTTCTGGAGTGAAACTTCTAGGTAACTCTCTACATGACTGAACTCACCCCTTGAATGATCAGAGCTCCGATTTTCTCTAATTTTTTCTCTATAAGTTGATATCTCTAAAAATTAGTTGCTATCTTCTTATTTATAGTAATTTTGGTGGCCTTTTACATGAGGCACGCAACCTTCCCCCAAACACGAAATCCTCGACTGCCCTAGCCTCTATCATGCAAATTTCCTTGTGATCCAAACCATAACATGAAATATCTTCCATCCATTTCCATATTTTGATGAACTAATGTAAAAATATGCCAATAGGGAAACTATTCAACCCCCTTAACACTAGTGAGCAACTTCATTTTCCAAAAAACTTTTCACCATTCATCAATTTTTTGACACAATAATTTATCAAACACTATAATATGGATAAAAATTTTATAAGACCTTTTTATACCTCCATCAAATCATCCCTTACATTGAGATGGTTCTTTTCCAATTTAGTTTGTCCAAAAGATCTCTGGTACGCCACAACTTATCATGGAAACCCTCCTTTTCAGCAAACACTATCAACCAAAAAATGAATCAATGTTCCCTTGAGTTATTTTTCACAAAAATATCCCATGGGACTATCATATAAGTAAATGATCCCAAAAATAAACAATAAATGGATACATCAACAACTTGTCATTAGTCCTGGCCTAGTCTCATCTCCCATTACCAACTGTACTCGATCGGCTTGACAATCCCTAGTATTACTGACATTATTTGGTTCATGAAAAATGTCATCTCTTCTATAATAGAATTCGTTTCAGGAACCATTATCCTTCCTTGAATTATATTTATATAGATCTATATTATGTTTTTTATTAATTAATAATAATTCAAATTGATCAGGACATGTGCCATAAATGATATTAGGGAAAATAATAACACTTTATTCAATAATAGTCGATTATAACAAAAAATCTACATGAAACAATGTCTTCTATACCATGGATGATTACATCCATTAAAATTCATAAATTAAAAAAATGATAATAGATACAAAATAATAATTTCACTAATCCTAGGAGATCCCTAGTTCATATTATCCCTTGATAATGAGCAGTAGTGGAACTAAACGTATAAAAAATCATCATAAATGGATAAACAATTTTATGAAATCATTGATGAAAATGTATGGAAAGAGAAGTGGGATTTGTGATATTTGAATGGTATAAATTTATAATGGGAATTAAGGAAAATTTATATTTTACATTCCATTTATAATACGTATATGTACCCATTTGGTGTAATACAAGTATACATGTTACTATTTTGGAATTATTATTATATACTACTAATTCATAATATTTTATTTATATGATTATATTCATATTCATTAAAAATAATTTATTTTCACTAAAATAATTGATTTTGTAATAGAAATAAATGATATAAAACAATTTGTGAAAATACTAATGATTAAAAAGACAAAGTTCTTAGGAATTATTTATTGTTATTAAATATAATACTTTTAAAAAATTTTACAAAATAGACATATCCATAAAATAAATTTAATGGTTATTACAATCAATTACTAAATTTTTTTAGTGATAAAGAAACAATAATGAATAATAATTTAATAATTCATTTTTAAACCAAAATATACTGTGAAAAAAAAATTTGTTTTGTAATTTTATAATTTCACATATTATAAGAATGAATTTTAACAAAATATGTGGTTTATAAAAATAAAAATAATCAATAATCATTTATAAATTGGTTTTTAATTAAATATAAATTATCTTCATGATAAAATGATAATAATTTCTAAGATTGTTTTTATGTGTGCAATATTATTTTTATTTTAAATTATATTGATCACTCATAAAGAGTATACTTATTTTAATTTAATTAATATATATAAAATAAAAAATATAACAATCATAAAAAAATTAGTGTTATGCATGTAATAATAATATATTCATTTATTCTTAAAAACTCTATATGATTAAAAATATTTTTTCCCTATATTATTCATTTCATATTGATATTAAACATTATCATATTTAAAAAATGAATATAATAAAATTGATTTCATATTTAGAATTACAATGATTATTTAAGGTAATAAGACCATTTTCTGACACTAAAAAGTGTCGAAGATAATAGTTAATGAACATTTTGTGAAGGTAAAAGGGGTATTTTAAAATAATTTGTTTCTGTGTAATATGTACTTATTATATAAGAAAATTAAAATTGTCAATTCTAAATGAGAACTATAATTTTTTTATTTATAATAAAATATAATAACAATATTTAATTTCTTGTTCATATGAAATTGGATTAATAACATTAAATATTTTGAAAATATATTTTGTTTATAATTTTATTATAAATTATGTGTTTAAAATTAAAATTTAATTTTCTTACATTTTGGAATATTTATATTATTAAATGGATTCTAAATTTGGAATTTATTTAAGAAAAATTATGATGGATTATCTTATATTAATGGTAAAATCATAATTACTAGGGACGAAATTGAACATGGTAAAAGTGAGTTAAATGAGGTAAATTATAATGGTTTGTTTTTTAACTAATTAATAAAAAATATATGAAATATAGAAGTAATTTGATATGTGTGGGGGTCATAAAAATATTTATCACCAATATTTACATACAAAAATCCTAGTTGATCCCATCTATATCCTTTAACTAATGTAATTTTCCAAAAACATAACTATCATTTTCACCTATAAAAGTGCTCTCCTCAACCCATTCCAAACCACTCAATTCCTCTAGGAATATAAAAAAAACTACCTTTTCCATCTCCAAAATTCTTCAAATATTTTTTTAGTATCTGGGGTTTTCTAATTGTTTTTATTGGGACAGTCATATTTTCATTTTTTCTTGATGATTATGATTCATTGAGCCCTCGTTATCACATTATAATGTTGAACAATTTTTCACCAATGAGGTTGATTTTATCAGATCCTTTTTCAGAATGGTATTATGGAATTTCAACACATAAATACTTAGATTATAGTATATTTCTTGTTCCTTGAATGGGTATCCCTTATGGGTTTAATGCATGATCATGATTTTGGTTTCCAATATCATCATTAAGTAGACATCGATTAGTTACATCATTTGATACCTTATCTGGGTGAACATATTTTGTTGGAGGGGGAAAATAATCACATATCATCATTAATAGTTGTATAGGTTTTGATTATAAATATATATTCCTCTAGATGGAATATGATCGAATCCTATGATTTCCATGTGGGTATTCTAGATTCCGGACCAAAGCTATCTTATTTTCATCGCATAGGGAACCCAATGTTCATCACATGAGGAATAAAATGATCATTTCCTAGAGAAATCCTATCTATTAACCAAGGGAATCTTATTCTCAAGGAATTATCCTTCTTATTCCTATCACATAAGGAAACATAGTCTCATCACATAAGGTATACTTGGAATGGGAATAGAGGCATCATATTCTCGTTGCATAATGAATCCTATGATTATCAAAATAAAATTAATATTATTAATCTCTTCATAAAAGGGGTTGACAGATTGGTCCCATGATCATAATATATGATTATTCTTCTCAACACATAAGGTGTATCATGCTCATCTCATGAGTCATCATATGCTCATCACATCAAGTAAATAACATAACCTCATTACCTATGGAATGTGTGAAGAGATCCCATGATTTTAATATAGTATTCTAATTCTTATCACCTAAAACATATTTTTCACATTATATAGGTAATTGTAGGATATTATCCTAAGGTTATGAACCAATTAATTTTTTGGGAGTTATATATGGCTATTCATAGAGGACCACTTGTTCTCATCACTCAAGAGAGGGTTGTTGTTTTAAAACGTGTGTGGATATTTCTATATAGTTGAAATAAAGAATGAGTTTGTACGAGGTTAAAATATAATGGTGATAGATCAACATAAAATCATAAATTATGGATATACATTTATTTTTTATCATGAGGGGGATCCCTATCCTTTATTGTATAATAGTTAATTTTTTCAGGGTTTGATGATGGGTTTGGTATACTCTATAAAGATAATAAAGCATTAAAGGTACATCCTCCCAAGGGGGTTATTTAAGATGTTAATGTTAAGATTCATCCTTATAGAGGAATTAATAAAAACCAATGTAGTTTAGGGTGTATAGTTTAATGTCATGTGAGAATACCCTAGAATGTAGTTTAATCTAATTTGGTAAGGATACATATGTTGTGAAAGGAGAGTTAATAATTGAAGTGGTGGGAATTATTATTTGGTCTACCCAAATTAAGGGGACCATATAATGAAAACCATGAGAGGCATGCTATTCTCATCACATGGGGTATCTTATTCATTTCACACAGGGGATCCTATGTTATTTCGTACAAGAAAAACTGTAGATGGTTTTTTGTAAATAGGATTATCATTTTTCAAAAAGAGAATTTGTGTGGGATGAGTGGGGTTTATGTATTTGAGAAACAATTGTGAGAATTTATGATATTTGGGTTTATTTTTGTTTAACATAATGAATCCATAATGTGGTCTTGCACCTCTTAATAGGCCTGGTGTATTTCTTGAAATTTGGGAGAGAATGAGTAGTGCTAACAGTTGTGTTTATTTTTAAACATTTCTTATGAGAAACAGGAATGGATTATTCCTAGACAATGCTTTGTGTAAAGGATCTTGGTATGGATTATTCCATATTTAAGAGAAAAAGGGAATCATATTTTCCCTACAATTCATAGTGTATAGGTTTGGGATGAAAGGAAATTATTATAGACATGCTTAGAAACTTTTCATGGGAAATTCAAGATTGGGTATCTCGGGGTCCTATATGAACTCATCTTTTGTGAAAACAAAATTTGTGAAAGGGTGAATAAAATGTTATTATAAAATTGTTTATTCATGAAAATTGATAATTTCATGAATATTATAGTTAATTGAGACATGATATCTAGCATAATTATGTCACACAGATCACCAGTGACGGTGTTTTATGATTGATGGATGTTTCACAAAACATGGAGTTGTGTGATTCATGATTTTATATAATTTGTTTCTATTAATAATGAAATTTGTATCAAAAGATCTCAAATTAATTCAATATATTGATGTACTCATATAAAGTAATTCACTAAATTTTAATACATGTTGGAATCTAGGTGGTTCTCTGTAAGTGTAGACATGTTAATGGAGTTGTGTGAACGAAAAAATGATCCTTTATCTTATATAGGACAACCCAAAAAATTGGGGAGATGTAAGGTTTATAAGAGATTTATCTTGATAAATATCTTTATTTAGGTATTTATTAAGCGTTCTACAACTATAAAACTGTAACACCAAGAAACATTGTGTATTTGATGAAATATATTTAGTCTTTTTAAAAAATTTAATTATGAAAACAATAATTTTTTATTGAATTACATACAATACTAATTTTTTCTTATGTTACGCATAATTTATAATTTATATTTCATCACATGCTACACCGAGTTTAAACCAAACATGACATACTATTTAAATATAATTATTTAATCTGATATTTATCAACTAGAAATTTGAATGAATGGTATCAAAATTAAAAACTAAATTATGAAAATATAGTTTAAAAATCTTATATAATTATTTACATGGTCAATAATTAATTTGACATTAAAGTAAAACCCTCTTGAAAATAAATGTATATATTTTTTTGAAAAACTATTTTGAGGTACACAAGTGTGTCTTACATCAATAAATTCAAACAAAAAATCACTTTATTGAATTATATTATTTAAATTTTTATATTATATATTAAATATAATTTTTCACATTCATCTTATGTGTTTTCAATATGAGATAATAGAATAAAACTATCCTTTTCCTGAGAACTGTATTTTTTTTCTAACATACTTTTTTTTACTTTTTATGGAGAACATATTTTAAAACTTATTTTAACAAAATTTAAAAAAATTATATGAAAAAATAAACCTTATTTTAGAAAACATTTTATTAAAATTATATTATGATGATATTCGGGGTTTTTTCAGATAATTTTCATATTTTGATGAATATGGAAAAATATAGAATATTAATTGAAAACATTCACTTAAACTATATTATTTACAAAGATAAATTATATATTAAGTAGATTAAAAATTATATTTAGTTCATTTATCAATATATTATTCCAATTTTGGTTATTATAATAATTTTAAATGATAAATGGAATGTAAAAACAATTTAAACATTTGATATTTTTCTCTTTAATAACAGGCTTTCTCATGCCGATGTGGGGCACATTTTAAATTATATTCTACCAATTATTGAATTGAATTTGGAAAAAATGGAATAAATATTTGGGATCATGATAAATTATATTATATAATAATTTTAATTCATTTTTTATTCATTTTTATTTGTGAAAGTGTTAAAATTAATTACATCTATTATGGTCAAAACAATTTTACATTGTAACACCCCATAATTATAATGTGTTAAATGACTAAATGATATAACCCATGTTTACAAGGTGAACATTTTTTTAGGAGATTTCTTGATTAGAAATCCAGAGTTAATTGTGCTTGGCTTGGTGTAGTTATCAGGATGAGTGACTTTCTGGATAGTTTTCCAGGGTCTGTGTGACTGAGGACCAACCCCACTAAAAAGGACATGTGATGGTAATTGAGGAAATGAATTATTTAGATGAACCATTTAGTCATGTGGGTGGGTCCCAGGGTAGGGACCAGATGTCTTTGCGGCAACTGGAGGCACCTCACGGGCCAGGACTTGATGACCATGTTAAAGGTGGGGTGTATGTGCTGTCACCAGGACCCAGTTGTCACATTCTGTATTAGTGGTGGTACCCATCTTTAAGTGTGGTGCACTGCCTAGGTTCAGATGTAGGGACCAGAATGAAGATTTTGTGCTCTAAATGAGGCGGGGGTGATTGTAAAACCCCAGAATTATATCGGGATAAATGACTAAATGATATGACTAATGTCAACAAAGTGATCACTTTTTTTCAAGAGCATGCCTGATTAGAACTCTACAGTTAATGCTGCTTGTCTTGGAGTAGTGATCAAGATGAGTGACCATCTAGGATATTTCCAAGGGTGAGTGCGAGTGTGGAAAAAGCACACTAGAAAGGACAGGTGTTGTCCTGTGGGGAGAATCATTAGTCAGATTACCACTTCCAGCATGTGGGTGGGCACTTGGGTGGGGACAACATGTCTGTGGGGAAACTGGTGGTAATAAGTGGGTCAGGACCTGACGACCATGTTAAGGTAGGGTGTCTGTTCTGTCACGAGGAACCAGTTGTTACATACTTAGTGGTTAAAGGTAGAATATAACTTGTACAATGAACTACCAACTAGCCCAAAATCCATTTTCTAGCCATATTTATTCCGTTATAAAATTATTATATACTATTATGAGATATTATGATAATATTACATTAAATTTACATATTAAATAAGATACGTAAAGAAAAAGATAAAAAATGGAACATTTTAATATTTTAATATCTATGAAGCTTTGGGATAGAGAAAAAACATACGGTTTTTTAGATATTATTTATAAAGATAAATTAGTTTTTGTTATCATAAAATTATAATTTTAATTTTTTATGAAATAATTAATTAAAATTATTAAGAAATTACAACTAAGTTAATATTTAGTCAATAAATAACTATAATAAATGATAGTAAAAATAATGTAACTAAAATAAGTTGAATAAATTATTAGGTTTATTATTTTTTATGTGAATATATCATCTGTAAAAGGTGTAAAAATATTTTAATTCCATTAGTTCATTGATATTTATTAAATTTAAATTTAATAAATTATGTCAAATTAACATTAGTGACTTTTTATAATTAATTATTTTTTATTAATTGATTTAAAATTTCTAAGAATATCATATTATATTAAGTAAATTAATTATTTTAATAAATATCAAATATATTCCATTAGTGAAACATTTTAAATATTATAATGAATATTGTAACACCCTTTCCCCATTTACCCAGAGCCATTGCATTATTTTAATAAATTGGCACGTTTACAAGGTATCAGGTCCTGATGGACCGATCAGTTTAATAGTCTTTAAAAATAGATTACATACATGAAAGTAAAATTACATATTCTAACATAAAACACAACATAAATAATCATTTTAGAACACCATTATTCCCCTAGGTTAAACTAGCATATCAATAATAATACTCTTCCTGGCAACTTGGAAAAATAAAACATAAGAAAGGGGTGAGCACAGATACTCAGTAAGGGAAAATAACTTAGCAGAAGCGATAAACATGAAGGAAATATGTATAATAAAAACAAAAGTCTTTTAAAAATAAATAGAAACATAATATAATAAACATAATTAAAAAATTACCATATAATCTTGCACATTGATATTTTACTAGTCTAATAATCACATGTAATGAAAAATAACAAAATGAGGTAATGCATAATACCGAAGAAAATAACTACTAGGTCAAGGCCTTATGCGAAGAACCTTAAAAAATATTCATTAAAGGAGTTGTGCCAAAACACAAGTTTGTCTCATGAGACCAACCTATGTATCAGGTGGCTATAGTCAGCACTTCTATTAACTAATTAAGTCCAATTCATTCGTCATATGTAAAGGTTGAAAAATTACAAAAACATTTGAATCAAAACTAGCATACAAAATTTTAATACATTAACCATAAACCATAATTGGTATGAAAATATAACATCCAAATTCAGACATAACATAACTCAATCAGTACAATATGAAATATTGTATTATAATAAATCAACCTCAATCAATAATAATATCCAGTAATGTATGCTGACATATTTAAAAATGATTAGTAAAATTCTTTGTGAAATATATCCCTTTTTCTGGAAATCATTTATACATCACAAAATTTATAAAGGAATTCATTTAAAATATATTTTTTAATTAACTTTTTCCATACCACGATGAATCGTTTTTATGGAATCAGCATTTTAAAACAATCATATCAATATAAATAAATCCTAAAAATCATTATGAAAACATGGACATTAATTAAATAAATTTAGAAAAATAAATCATTTAAACATTTAAAATGTTGATCTAGTTAAAGAATCCCATCCACAAACCATAAAAATATTCTTTTTGAAAACATTTTTATGAATCATTAACATGGATGATAAATATTTTCCAATAAATACTTACACAAAAACAATTTTAGATAATAATGAGATTGAGGAATTATCCCTTAACTTACGATTGATACTCTCCATACATGTATGAAACTACTATATAAAGTGTTTAAACATATTTTTAACTTATATAAGAATCAAAATTATATTTTTGATATAATATAATATTTTTTTATTTTTTATATTACCCATTTATTTACAATTCCATGTTAACGTAACATTTGGGGTATTGATAGATTTGTTTATCAAATGTGTTTTAACTTTTTATTATTCATTATATTTCTTGGATAATTATTTACTCACATTAAAATTTTATAATATGATTAATACATCATAAATATAATTACTTATAATAAAGATATAGATTAAATGGAATACCCCGTTCATAGAGAGGGTAGGCCATACGTACGCATGAACTCTATTTCCATATTCGTATCATATTTAGGTAAGTGAATGACATATATTTATATATTTATATATATATATCATCCTATTGGAATTATTTTGTCATATATTTAATATATTATTAATTTTCATTCTTATAATCATTCTTGGATGGTGAACATAAAAATTGAGCCTCATCGCATCATGGAGACGGTAAGTTGTATGTAAGCACGAGGGACAGTATTATTTCCCTAATGGTTAAATGGTATGTAATTTGATGGAAAAATAATTTTAATGATAATATATAATGTTATATTTATTATTTAATCCATGATACTCATATTTTTACCCATATACAAAACGTGTACAAGGAGAAAAATTACACCACGGTTTGGATACATTAAGCCGTACATATGCACACATTGTGGTATTATTTTCATAGGATAGGTAAAAAGAGTAATATAGTTATCCCATAATTTTAACAACAACTCAACATATATAATATTCTGGAGTTATTATTTTATTATGGAATCAACTTATTAAGAGGATGTAGAAGAAGAAATGAACTTTCAAAGAAGAGATAAAATAGTTACCTCTTTTTTAAGTGTATCCTTTTAATTTTCTCATAATGGAACCTTAATATGGATTTATTCCCAATGAGATTATTTTTGGAAGAATTGAGGGCTGTTTTGAGGTGATATTTGTAGGGGTTGGAAAAGCTATGGAGATTTTTAAGTGTCAATTAAATAGAAGGGTATGTGTGCTTTTATAAGAAAGTTGAGGCGCACTTTAGAAAAATATTGAAATTTTATTTTCTTATAAACATAATTGTGGTTTATAATAGCTCCAAATTAATTTTTTTTAGGATAATATGAGTACGTGTCAATATACTCTCAAAAAATAGGTTTTAGACATGTTAAGGTCATAAAAATATCCGTATTTTTTGGGATTAACCCCTAGTTAAAAAGATTAACTCCTACCATGTCTTCTTGTATTTCTATAAAATTGGGTTAATTTTGTTAATAGAAAATACCAGGGGAACCTCATGTGGATAATAAATGAAATTTGTATCATTATCTATGTAAGTTGGCCAAATTTTAAATATTTTGGATTTTTATATTATATTGTAAAATAGGTTTTGTTTTAAAAACTCATATATGTCAATTTTGACATTATTTACTAATTGGTTTATGTTAAACTCATGACTACTTGATTCCTATGAAAAACATACATTGAATCAACCCTAACATGTATAATTCACCTAAAAATCATGGATGGTGACAAAAGTTTCAATATTCAATTATTGTGTTATTAATAATATCATTTATTTTAATCGTTCATTAATAAGGTAATAACTGCATCATCCTTGTGTCATAAATAAATTTAATTATATAGTGTCTCAAATTTGTAAATAAAATAACATGATGTAGGAATCATTTTTAAAATTCTAATTAATATTTATATTTGAATTTATCTTATGAAAAAAATAATATTAAAAATGTTATTGTTTTTAAAATTTGAATTTAAGACTTTTAACTCTTCATTAAGAAAATATAAAAGATGTCTTCATCTAACCCAACTAGATCCAAAAAAGATCATATTTTTATCCTAAAGCTAATTTAGGTCAAAAAAAACTTATCCAATCAAATTAGGACATCTTTTTAGGCAACTTTTTATTATTATACTATTATTTTTACCATTAATTACCCAATTTTCTATTAACCGGGTTAAATAACATTTAAATGTTACTATTCATAAAACATTATTTTCAACCTATTAAGACACATTTTACTTACTTATGACAACTATTTTTTTTGGATTTTTGAAATTCAATTTTCAATAGATGTATAATTAAATTTTATTCAAGTTAGCAAATATTTCAAGAATGTTGGTTAAAGACGCTAAAAAGTTTTATTAAATTATATATATATAGCTGATATTATTATAGAATGAAACCAATGAACTAAATTAGACTAATATATATATATATTATTTATATATTTTTACATTTCAATAATTTTAAAATGACATAAATTGTATAAATACAAATACTATTTTATACAATAACGGAGTGTTATTCACTACTTATAAAAAATTAAATGTCATCATAAAGATACCAACAACTCACCCAAAGCTAGTTTTGATATTCCGAATCCAAAAATGAAGTTCATTTTGAAAAATAAAATTTATTAAATTTCAAAAATTGTGTATAACTATTCATAAATACTTTTTAAAGGGCTAGTTTGATTGGTCATTGTGTGCTAGAACTCGGAGATGCATACAAAGAATGCTACTAAATTATTTAAAAAGGAAGTGTACTATGGAGGCTTGAGGTTTTACATTATCCAAACCTTCAATAAATTTTATCCTCGCAATTTAATCTTGGGATTTAAAACTAGGGGCCTCACATTTCAAAAGATCTTAGTTGAAATCCCACATCAATGACTGGATTAATGAGTTCTCTAGTTTAAAATAATGAAATGTACAAATGAATGTTATTTGAAATAACACACACTAGAGCTACGTGTAGGAAAACCTGGATGTGGAAGTGAAAACTAACCATCAAGTTATGATGGAGAGTGATAGAGAATCTTATTAGGAGAAATTTAACAAAAAGAAAGCTATAAATATGCGAATATTTAAGGGACCATTTGATTCATCGCAAAATAATGTGCATGAAAAAGATTTCTGTTTTTTGATCTGTTCCCTAGTGTTGTATAATTTATTTAATTCATAGACTAACAACACAAGGAAGAATACTGAATTTACATGTAAAGTTTAATCCTTTAACGAATTACTACCACAAACCCATCTTTCTCTTAAAATGATAAAACTAAAAAATATTATATTTATCCTAGTCGTATATGGTTCCAAATACAAACAGACACCATTTAAATGAAGGAAAACATTTTATATTCACTATAGAATTTATGTAGGCTACTTGTAAGCGATAAAGCCTTGTTACACTTCGGTTGTGGGTTTAATTCTAGAAACATTGTCTGATATGACGGGTTTTCACCTAACCTACAGGTTTTCATTTTTATGAAACTATTAAATTTTAACATTCCAA
The DNA here is from genome assembly GCA_963277665.1 of Viscum album. Taxonomy (NCBI): domain Eukaryota; kingdom Viridiplantae; phylum Streptophyta; class Magnoliopsida; order Santalales; family Viscaceae; genus Viscum; species Viscum album. Next base: position 1,000,535,137 of record OY728119.1, on the reverse strand, counting down.
AAATAATCTTAAAAAATGTATTAAATTCAATCAATACAAGCCAATTTATATCATTATCTAATCTAACTAGTAGGGTTATCCCAAATACTTCTGTCCAATATCTATCAATATTGTCTCTAAATATCCACAATCAAGTTTATGATGACATTCAGTAAATAATGTGTAATGGTTTGTACCCACCTAGTCCATTACATTGCCAAAACACAACTCCACCAAAACAGTGGCACCAGTCACGAGGGGCAACAGTTACGATGGCACCGTGATGGTCGCACACTAGTCACAGTGGCACCGTGATGATCGCACACCGATAACGGTGGAACCGGGACGGTGGCACCGTTAATGTTACACCGTGACGGTGGAACTGTGAGGGATACATCATGATGGTGGCACTATGAGGGTGGCACCGTGAAGGTGGCACTGTATCCTCACCAAACAATCTTCGTCCCTTTTTCCACTTTCAGACTTCTTCCACTCCCACAACATAACTTTTAACGTAAATATGATTTAATTCCCCTTTCAAAGCCATTTAATGCCAATAAATAATATCTAAGATACCCCAAAATTCCAGAAAACCTTATACTTACCAAAACACGTGGTTTTCCTCGGTGTCACACCCTTTCCCCGTACATACCAGTTCCACCCTTGTCACGTGTTTTTCCCCTGTTTAAAAGAAATGGTTAAACTCACAGCTGTTATGCCACAACCCCGAAGGGAATAATTGTGTAATAATTAATCCCATTGTGTGTAACAACCCAACCACAAAGGAAACCATGATCCGACTATAAAGCAGTTCAAAAATTCCTTATCCTGAAACAATAGAATCTCATATATATATCTCTCTAGAGTTTCATCCTTCCCATTATTGGATAGATTTCATTCTTCTCCTGGGTGCGCTTGGAGTCCCTCCTTCCCCAGGCTTGTGGTGAGCCTGTGATGGTGTATTAATTATCATCCTTGGAGTCCCTGGAGTTCTTCCCCTGCAAGTCCTGCATCCTCAGTTCTCGGCAAGGGGAGAAAGACTTCATCGTTGATCATCAAGGAAGGGGTTTCCTTCATCTCTTCGTACTGTGTATCATTCGGGGTGGGTAAGATACTATTTCTAAGGGAATGGATGATACAAAACCATAACAAAGATAATAAACAAAATATTAAATAATGATGAGGTGCGTTTGAAAATTCTTATGTACTCTTTTATAATTTCTATATATTGTGAACTATATGGGCTATGCTCACGGGAAATCATGGTCATTGGGGGTCTTTCCTTGCGCACTAATAAACCCTTTTCTTTTGTGATAATTCAATGTCTCCAACATGGGAATTTAGTTAAATATGTAAACTCTGACGATTAAATGACTATTCAGTAAACAACATGCCTTGTGTGATCACCCCGGTTAACAAAAAAGTATGAAGAAAACATAGTGAATGATGTACTTGAGTATGGTAACTTCTTTGATCTGTCTTGGTGGCATGTTTTTTTTTTCTTCTCAATGCTTATGGGGTCATGTAGATGTGGATGGGATCATATGTTGTGGCACGATTGTTGGTTGTGAATCTGAAGATGTGTGGGGTTGTATCTCAAGGATTGGTTTGGTTCCATTTCTTTGAGGGATCTCACTGATCCCTTTGTTGTTTTAACTTCACTAGAGAACTGGGTATGAATGCTTAAATTGATGTTTGGTTGTTTCTCTTTCTCTGGATTGTGGTTATGCCGGTTCGTTTCCTAATAGTGTATAATTCACCTAAATGGGATCACCTGAACATGAAATCAAGAGTGGTTTAAATAGGGAATAGTTTTTGGGAATGAGTTCTGACTTGGTTGTGAGTGCGGTTCCTTATTTTATGAATGAATAGTAACAATGGTGTTGTGTTTATGATGGATTTGGAATCCTTAGGTTGGGATGAGTGATTTTTACCTATATATATCTGTAGTTTTTATGTTCCTTATTCGTGGCCAACCCAAGTTGAGATCTTAGTGCCAAACACCCCCATTTCATGGGGGAGGGTGTTTTTCCCAACTATCTTATGAGTGACTGGTTATTAGATCCTTTTCTGCTCCCATTCCCAAATATCCCAAGACTCTTCGGGCAGGCTATGATGGCATGAGGTCTATTAGAGCCCATGATTCTATGGGAATGGTAGTTGTGGTGGTTGGACCAGTTGTGTGTAGGAAGGTTGTTTCCCAAGAATCTTGGAGATGAGGCCCATGTGTCTTCGGGCGTGGCAGTAGTTGTTCCGGCCCTGGTGTTTGCGGGCATGGTTACATATGGTGATTGTGGCCCAGGTGTTTGCGGGCGGGATGGTGATTGTGACCCAGGTGTTTTCGGGTGGGATGTGTGGCTGTAACGCAGGTGTGTGAGGGCGGGGAGTGGTAGTGGGACTATGGTGAGAATAGCTTGATTGGTTCGATGAGTAGGATATCTTCAATAACCAGTGGTAAAGTGGCATGGGGTACCAAAATATCGATGTTCTATAACTATAAATTACTTGAATTTCATTATTTATGGAGTGTGCCTTGGTGAGGCTTGGGTGGATAGTTTTCCTTTCTAGGTGCTTAGTTATATCTCTTCTCAAAGGGCATTAGAATGCCTCCCCAGTTGTGCGTGAGATTCCTTTGTTTTTCCTACTGAGTATATTTTGATGCTCACCCTATGTATATAAAACTGCTTTCAGGTTTCCAGTAGGACTTCATGGATCGTGAGGGGTCGTACTTGCTCGGACGTTGGGATAGTTGGAGTTGTTGATTTACTATTCTTTGTTACATTACCTTTGTAGTCTCCTTGTACATTGTGGTATTTGCTTTTGTAACATGCAAATGGGGATGATTTTCTTCGGCTTTACTTTTACCACCAGTTTTGTTTTTTTGGTTTTTACTATCTTATCTCTTGATCCTATTAAGGAAAAAGGGTCATGCCTTCCATCTTTTGAGTGATTCTATACCCTTGGTGTTATTCGCCACTCTAGGAACTATTGAAGGCGGGTCTCTTGGGGTCATTATCTCTCCTTCAACTTGAATAACAAAGGGTCTGGCAATCTGCTCTCCCTTCTCTCATCTTTGTAAAGGCGGGTTGTGACAGAATGTTATCAAAGTCAAGTCAAAAGATAGGATAGAGTCTGTGGTTAGGCATAGGGAGGATTGCCTGGGATAGTAGGGAAACAATGTTGGGTGATCTTCGTGCGTGAAATAGGCCCTGGAAGACCTACTAGGACATGGGATTTTAGGGCCCTCTGTGATCCAATGTAGGGACTCTAGGACTACCGAACGACCAATTAAGGCTACACTGATTACAGGGTAGAGACCCTAGGGAAGGTACATGCATAATAATGACTTCTGATCTTATGTTTTATGGGTATTTTGGGTATTTAAAATAAATAATAAATCTAAGAAAATTTAAGAGCAAATATTCTACACTACTCAGGTATAGGCATTCCTTATTTACCTTGAAGTTATGGAACCTAGGAGACATCCATGAGTAGTGCGGGTGATCAAGGCCTAGAAGGATGACTTGGCTGATTGGCAGAGGGCTGATCGAGAGTAGGAGGGCGATCAGTGGTAGAGGATGCTTCGTTCCATTCAGTGGTAGACCCTCGGGAAGTACGAGGGTAGCATCCCAAACATGTAGACAGAGAACTGGTTAGAGGATCTGGTGATACCTTTCACCTTGATCTAGGCTCTAACAGAGTACTGGGTTCCTCTGGATGTAAGCCAGATGCGTGGAGCAGCGCGTTAGTGGTGGATGCTTTATCATGGGGAGAAGAGTGAGGCTGAGGTTACGTGAGCTGAATTAGAGAAGGAGTTCTCTGTAGAATACCTCTCTTCCATGATGAAGTCTAAGAAGAGGCAAGAACTACTTCCTTCCAGAAGGGGTGTATGTCATTGAGAGAGTTGGAGATCAAGCTCAAGGATCTCCTTCACTTTTCTCCTGAAAACTTTCCGGATGAGGAGTCTCAGGTGAGACATTTGGAGGACTCACTTCGACCTTTAATCTAGTATGATGTTAATCCCATCACTCTACCAACGTAAATGGAGTTCTAGAAGAAGGATGAAGTGGATGAAAGGATGCACACACTGGGATGTGCATCTCGAGATGGAATCTAGTTGGGCTGGTCGATGGGGAAAGTCGTCAGCAGCAGGCCTCCAATGTCAGGGGCCTCTTGGTTTCAACCAATAGGAAGTAGGCCTCAACAATTCTAGTTCCTATCTCCCGGCCCTTGACCTTTCCATTCAGGCCTAGGGCTGAGATTCTTCATCTGTGGAAGCCATGGGAACCTTCAGAATCAGTGCCCGAAAAGGGTATAGTACAGAGAGGGTGGGTATGTTCAGCACCCACCTCAGTTGCAACGGATTCTAGCTAGGCCCTTTTAGTAGCACCAGGAGGGGCAGCAAGCTCCCGCTCCTCCTAGGGCAAGCGTTGCAGGAGGAGGCTGACCTCATGGTGCTCTTCTTGGGCCTTGACCAGGGTGTGGTTGAGGAGGAGGCTGACAGCCGAGGGGTAGGGGAGGTGGGTGTGGAATGTTACATGTCGTAGATGCAACAGCTCCAGCTGGGCCATAAGTTGTCCAATGTACAATCAGCTTGTTTAGTACTCTTGCCTATTACTTGTTCGATATTGGATCCTCACACTACTTTGTTGCACACATTTTGGCCCGTTCTCTTGGATTATATTCTGAGAGTCTTCCATTTCCCCTGGTGCTGATGACACTAGTCGGACGTCAGACCAACTTCTCTTATGTTTTTCGACAGTGTAAACTGATGATAGGGCCACATTAGTCTATCAAAGATCTTCTAATGTTGTAGATACATCAATACGATGTAATTCTAGGAATTGAGTTGATGTTCTCTATATGTTCTTTCGTTGACTGCTTCCGAGGAAGGGTCATGTTTTCAGATTTGGGTGGCCGACGTGTAATTTTCATCGGCGAGCGGGGTTTCCAGAAAATCAGCAGGTGAGAGGAGCCCCTCCTTTCTTTATTATCTGAACTATCAATAGAGTCACTGGATGCAGAAATGGTGGAATTCCTAGGGATCTTCAGTGAGTTTATAGACATCATCCCTGAGGAGGTGGTGACACTACCCCCTCGACGTGATGTTGAGTTCATGATAGACTTTCTACCTGGTGCCCTGTCCGATTTCGAAGGTCCCGTACCAGATGGAACCTTCTATGTTGCGGGAGTTGTAGATTCAGATTGATGATCTGATGAAGAAGGGTTTTGTTCGACCAAGTGCGTCACCATGGGGTGCTCCAGTCTTATTCGTAAAGGAGGCAGATGGTTGACTCAGGCTGTGTATAGAATACCGGCGACTGAATTAGGTAACAGTCAAGAACCGTTACCCTCTCCCGAGGATAGACGACCTTTTCAACCAGTTAAAATGGGAAGGTTGGTTATCCAAGATTGACCTGTAGTCGGGATATCACCTTCTTATGGTGAAGTAGGGTGACATCTCATAGATGAACTTCAGATGCAGATATGGGTACTTTGTGTTTTTTTTCATTTCGTTCGGCGTTATGAATGCTCCAGTTGTGTTCATGGGGCTCATGAACTCCATCTTCTAGAAATACCTGGATTGGTTCATAGTAATGTTTATTGATGACATCCTGATCAAATCAAGATCAGAGGAGGATCACGTTGAGCACCTGAGAATGTTTTTAGTAGTCCTCCGCCAGCACCAACACTATGGGGAGTTGTCCAAGTGCATGTTATGGATGCGATAAGTGCACTTCCTTGGGCACGTGGTTTCCGATCAGGGAATAGTAGTGGACCCATCGAAGTTCGAGGAGGTTTTTTCTTGGTAATCACCCAAGAATGTGGTAGAGGTTCATTGTTCCCTTGGACTGGAATGTTACTATCTGAGGTTCATTCCCAACTTCCCTCGAGTTGCAGCAACTTTGAAATCTTTGAACTTGATGGACTAGGCTTCCGTGTGGAATGGGCGGTGCGAGGAAGCCATCAGCTATCTGAAGGATAATTTGGTAAGTTTCCCAATACTGAGTTTTCCAGAAGAAGGGCTGGTGTATAAGGTGTTCTTTGATTCTTCAGGACAACGCCTCAGGTGTGTGTTGATGCAACAACAAGGGGTATTCTCTTATGGGTCTAGACAGTTACGTTCCCATGAGCGTAATTTTTCCCCCCACGATCTGGAGCATAGAGCAGTCATATTCTCACTGAAGTAGAGGCGGCATTACCTTATCTGGGAGCACTTCGTGGTCTTCACAAATCAAAAAAGCATGAAGTATATCTTCTCTCAGTGGGACCTGAACTCACATAAATGTAGATGGGAGGAGTTCCTTCAAGACTACGACTTCGAGATTTCCTACACCTCAGGAAAAGGGAATGTGGTGGTCGATGCCTTGAGCAGGATGTCGCAGAAGGATGCGGTTTGAGAGTTGGCAGATGCTTGGTAGGCGATGGAGTAGTTGGAATCCCTGCACCTAGATGCGAGGATGGATGGTTGTAGAGGTTTCCTATATTAGATGATAGTGCAGTCTTCTCTACTACGGCAGGTGGAGGAGTCTTAGTGTGGAGACATAGAGAGTGAAGTAATGCATGGCCAGGTTAACCAAGGCGATGATCCGGATGGGTGGATAGAGGATGGTCATAATCAGATGCTTTTCCGAGGGATGTTGTTTGTTACAGTGGCGATGCACGAGAGGGTTCTCGATGATTTCCACAACTCACCCATAGAAGTCCACCTGGGAGTTTCAAAAAAGTACAGGGGCTTGAGGGGTCAGTTCTAGTGGCCTGAGGTATAGAGGGTGGTGGCAGAGTTTGTGGCTAGGTGCCAAGTGTGTCAGCAGGTTAAAGCTTAACACCATGTTCCAGGCAGGTTTTTTCATCCCTTAGACATCCCTGAGAGGAATTGGGATGACATCTCGGTGGATTTCATCATAGGGCTACCCATGGATAAGGAGGCTGCGATGCATTTTGGGTAGTGGTGGACTGGCTGACGAAATCGGCTCACTTTCTAGCGATCAAGGAGTCGAGAGTAGTGAATTTCTTAGCACATAGGTGATTTGATGAGGTGGTGAGGTTTCACGGAGTTACGAGGTCCATAGTCTCGAATAGGGATGCACGGTTTACCTCATGAATCTGGAGAGGATTGTACCATGCTTTTGGCACCCAACAATGTCTTAGCACTGCCCTCCATCCTCGGACAGGTGGAAAAATTGAGCGCACCATCTAGACATTGGAGGATATGCTATGAGAATATAGACTAGACTTTGGGGATCATGGGGGCGACACATTACTTTAGTATATTTTTCCTACAATAATAGATATCACTCTACCATTATCATGGCTCCGTTCGAAGCTTTTTACAGAAGACCATGTCGCTCACCTGTGTGAAGGACAAGGGTTGGGGAAAGAGGAGTTCTTGGCCCGGAAGTGGTTTAGAGCATGGAAGAGAGGGTTTAGTTTATACAGAAGTGGATGAACGTAGATCAGGACCAGAAGAAGTCATTTGGTAATAATAAGAGGAGACCCTTAGAGTTCGAGGTTTGAGACCACATATTCTTGAAGGTCTCCCCTCGGCGTAGACAACTGAGGTTTGGCAGGGGGAGTCAGCGACAAGTCGGAGAAGTGGCTAATCAAATAACTCTACCACCGGAACTACTGAGAATACATGTAATCTTCCATATGTCACAACTTCGACGATATATACACGACGATTCACACGTCCTCGACTGGGGAAAGCTGTACATCGAGGCCGACGGGACATTTTCAGAAATTCCTGTGAGAATCGAGGATTGTGAGGAGAAGGTACTCCATGGATGGAACATTCCTTTGGTTTGTGTGTGGTGGAGGCATGGCTGGATTGAGGAAATTACCTTGGAATGGGAGACGTAGATACGTGCCCTGTACCCAGAGCTGTTTTGATTTTGTTTTGTTTTGTTTGTACTAGTTTTTGATGGAATGCTTTACTTTTTAACTACGGAACGTGCAGTTTTCCTTGTTCTGTGGATGTGTGTGAAGAGTCCAAACTATGGGGAGGGGAGGACCTGATCCCAAATGAAGACACATTAAGCTGGATGCGATAAAACCCATGCGGGCGAGTCAGTTACACCCAAAGTGGATAGTATCGTGACATAGAGGAAGAAACTCCCTATCACATATGACTGGACAGTTTGACCTTAAAATGTTGCATAGTTACTCGAGGGAGAGGTGTTATTAGATGTCGATAAGGTTCACTCTTTAGATGTATCTTTCGAGGTGGTTGCTCGGAATCCCTCTTTTCTTCGGGTCTAGTTTTGATTCTTCAGGCCGAGAATAGTTTGAGAGGTATCTGATTTAATTAACCAGACCCACCTGGACTATTACTTTGCCAAGACACGACTCCCCTGAAATGGTGGCACTGATTAGGGGGAACCACTTACGGTGCCACCATGATGGATGCACACCAGTCACAGTGGCACCATAATGGTGGCACTGGTCACAGTGGCACTGTGACGGTAGCACACCGGTGACGGTGGCACCGAAAGGGTGACACTGTGACAGTAGCACCATAAGGGTGACACCATGAAGGTGTAACCGTGATGGTGGCACAATGTCCTCACCGAGTGGTCATCGTCCCTTTTTCTCTTTTTCAACTTTTTCTGCTCCCACAACATATCTATTAATTTAGATATGATTTAATTCCCCTTTCAAATCCATTTAAATCCCAAAAATAATATCTAAAATCCTCCAAGAGTCTTGAAATCCTTAAACTTACCAAAATGTGTGTTTTTTCTTCGGTGTAACACCATTTCCCCATAGCTACCACTTCCTCCCACGTTGAGCGTTTTTTCACCGTTTAAAAGAAATGGTTTAACGCACAATCGTTAGGCCACCACCCTGATGGGAATAATTATATAAGAATTAATCACATCGTGTGTAACCTCCCAACTGCTAAGGAAACCACGATCTGACTTTAACGCTGTTCAAAAATTCCTTATCAAGTAACAATAGAATCGCATCATTATATCACGATAGAATTTCTTCTTTCCCCTTCTTCTCTAGATTTATTTCTTCTCCCTGGTGCGCTTGGAGTCCCTACTTCCCGAGGCTTGTTTTATGCCTGTCCCGGTGTGTTTCCACTCATCCTTGGAGTCCCCGGAGTTCCTCCCCTACAGGTCGCACATCCTCAGTTCTCGACGCATGGAGAAAGACATCATTGTTGATCATCCAGGTAGGGTTTTTATTCGTCTCTCCTTACTGTGTATCATGCGGGTCGGGTACGCTACTGTTTCTATGGGAATGGATGAATCCAAACCTTATCAAAAATAATAAATAGACTATTAAAGAATTATGGGGTGTTTTGGAAAATTCTTCTATACTCTATTATAATTTCTATATGTTGTGAACTATATGGGATGTGCTCACTAAAAATCATGGTCGGTGGTGGTATTTCCTTGTGCACTAATGAATCCTTGTCTTCTGTGATAATTGAATGTATCCAACATGGGAATTTGGTTAATTACGTAAACCTGGACGATTAAATGAATATCCAGTGAACAAAAAACATTTTGTGATCATCCCGGTTAACCAATCAGAATGAAGAAAACATAGTTAATGATATACATTGTTCTAGAAACATCCTTGTTCAGTATTGGTGGCATGTCTATTTTTTCCAATCGATGCTTATGGGGTGACGTGGATGAGGATGAGATCCTCTGTTGTGGAACAATTTATGGTTTTGAATCAGATGCTGTATGGGGATGTATCTTGAGACTTGGTTTGGTTAGAGTACTTTGATGGATCTCACTAATCCCTTTGTTGTTGTTACTTCACAAGAGAACCAGGTGTGAATGCTTTAATTTTTGCTTGGTTTTTTCTCTTTCTCTGTCTTGTGTTTATGTCGGTTATTTTTTCATTACTGTTGAATTCACCTAAAAGGGATCACTTGAACATGAAAACAATAGTTTTTTAGATGGGGAATTGGTTTTGGGAATGTGTTGTGACTTGTCTGTGAGTGTTGTGCCTTCTTTAATGAATAAATAGTAACACTGGTGTTATTCATAGGCTAGCTTTGGAAACCCTTGGTTAGGATTAGTGCTTGTTACCAATACATATATCTGTAGTTTTTATGTATTTTATTCGCACCCCACCCACGTTGAGCACTTAGTGATGAACACCCCCATTTCATGGGGAAAGGTGTTTTCCCCAAAACTCCCATGATTGGCTGGTTATTAGCTCCATTTCTGCTCCCTTTACCGAATAGCCCAAGACTCTTCGGGAAGGCTATGACAGCTTGAGGTCCATTATAACCCAAGATTCTTTGGTAAGGGATGTTTTTGTGGTTGGCCTAGGTTTGTGCGGGTAGGTTGTTTCCCAAGAATCTTCAGGATGAGGCCCATGTGTCTTCGGGCATGGTAGTAGTTATTCTGGATCAGGTGTTTGCGGGTGTGGTTATGTATGGTCATTTTGGCCCAGGTGTTTTCAGGCAGGATGGTGATTGTAGACTAGGTATTTGTGGGTGGGATGTGTGGTTATATCCTAGGTGTGTGCAGGCGGGGAGTGGCAGTAGGACTGCATTGAGAATGGAGGGATTGGGTAGATGCATATGATGTCTTAAATAACTAGTGGGAAAGTGGCACGGGGTTCCCAAATATCGATATGCTATTACTATACATTACATGACTTTCATTATTTGGGGAGTGTTCCCTGGCGAGGCTTTGGTGGATAGTCTTCCTTGCTAGGTTCATGGTTATCTCTATTCTCATAGGGAATTATAATTCCTCTCTACTTCTGCAAAAGAGTCCTTTGTTTGTCCTACTATGTATACTTGTATGCTCACCCATTGTATATAAAACTGATTTAAGGTTTCCATGAGGTCTTCAGGGATCATGCAGGGCCATACTAGCTCAGACATTGGGATAGTTTCAGTTTCTATTTTTATTTTCTTTGGTAATTTACCTTTTTAGTCTCCTTATACACTATGGTATTTACTTTTGTAAAATTCATATGGGGATTTCTTTCTTTGGCTTTACTTTTACACCCAGTTTTGGTGTTGTTGGGTTTTACTATCTTATCTCCCAATCCTATTAAATAAAAAGTGTAATGCCTTCCATCTTATGTGTGATTCTATACCCTGGGTTTTATTCGCCACTCTGGGACCTATTGAAGGCAGGTCTCGAGGGTCATTATCTCTCCTTCAACTTGAAGTATGAAGGGTCAGGAAATCTGTTTTCCCTTCTCTCATCTTAGTTAAGGTGAGTCATGACATAATGTAATGTAGATATTATCGTCACATAAGTAATATCTGATTACCTTATTCGTATTACAACCATAATGAATAAAATTAGTGAAGTAGAATCATTAAATTTATCAAATTATTATAATAACTACAACATAATTATTGAATTCAAAAACACAAATACATTAATTATTCCACTTCAACTGTAGTAACAACATAAGCTTCACCTAGATCAATTTTCTTTTTTTGAGCTGTATTTTATTGATGCTTTGTAAAATCATTTTCATATTCTCCTATTTCTTTGCAATTGTAGCATTTAACATTTGCATCCTCTTTCTTCCCCTTCTAATCACAAGCCTGGTGGACTTTTCTCCACATTTAAAATAAAATCCCAATCCTTTTTTGAAAATACTAGTATATTTTTTCCCAAAATTATAACTTAATGGATGCTCATTTTTTCCCTATCCCTTTATATGCCTGTTTCTCCAGTGTTCTCTCCTTCTCTGGATTTATATTAACATCATAAAAATGTAAGAATTCATTTTCTCTCTTAATAGCATATAAGACTATATCTTTGTAAGATGAGAAATATTCTGAGACCAATGCTCATCAAATAAATTGTTTTAATATATCAAATAATCGATCAATAATAATTATTTAGTTATATATATAATCTGTAGCATGACCTGATAACCTTGTAAGGTTATCCTCATACATTGTGACATTCTCATCTTCCTTTTTCCTCCAAATCAAAACATTCCTTTCCAAATCCACATGAAGTTCACGAGGAATGTGTTATTCTTAATAAATCACTTTAAACTCACTCAATGTAATATTTGATACTTTATTAACTTCTTCTTGTTTTTAATTAACAACCACCAATGATCTGCATCTCTTGATAGGTGATAAATTGACATGACAACATTTTCCCTTTCATTACTCAATAATGAAATAAATATTTTCTCTATGGAACACATCCACTGCTTAGCTACAAATGTATTTTTAGTCTAATTAAATGAAGGAGGTTGTTATCTCATAAAGCGGCCTAGGATTGATCCTCTACGATTTGGATCAAGATGCTCTACACAGGTTAGGTAATTATTAATAACATGAGTCAGCTGTCTTAGTATGGTTATATGCTTTTCAACACCAATCACATCACCACCTCCATAATTTTTATCCTGAATAGGAGAGAAATACCTAAATGGATTGTGTTCATCTATATGGATTCCATTCTTTCCACTAGGTTACATTTCTAAAAAATTGAATACACTAGATTAGTTTAAGAATCACAATGTATAATTCAAAAACATTTACCATACTTAACATAAATTTAATAGTTTATGAATATAATCCATAATCATTAAAATATTTCTTAGAGAAATTATTTAATCATTAATACTTCACAATTTTTTGTAAATAAAATCTGAATCATCTGAAGAATATACCCTGGGAGTGTCAAACCCGGTGCACAGTAAGGCATGTTATTGGGTACCAGGATACCTCGAGTGAAGCATGAAACTCCTTATCAGATTTTTCACATCTTTTTATATCTATGACATAACCACATCTAGTTGTAGTATCGAGATAGGTATTTATTTCTTGGAAAACCCACATAATATCTACTTTACAAAAAAAAATTGATGTTCTTCTATACTAATCCTCAGGTCTATCTTAGGGTAATGTTCTCTAGTTAGCGATTTTCTAAATCTAGTTTCCAGGGATCGTACCAAACTTTCTCTAATACCAACTACAATGCCCCAGTCCTAGTTACCCAGAGCTGGTGCATTATTTTAAAACAATGGCATGATTACATAGAATCATTCCCTAATGGACCGATAAGTTTAGTTCTCTCGAAAAGTATATAACATACCTTAAAGTTACATTACCCTTTCTAACATAAATCACAAAATAAATAATCTTTTCATAATGAAATTATTCCACTATACTAACCCTAAATATCAATCATAATAAACTTCTGGTTCTCCTAGGAAATTAAAACATAAGAAAGTGGTGACCTCAGATGCTGAGTAAGGGTAAATAATTTAGTGAAAGCATTAAAATTTAAGGTAATATATATAATATAAATAACAGCCTTTTAACCATAAACACGAACATAATATGGTAAAAATAAATCAAACACGATCAGATAAACATGAAAATGTATATTCCTATTGTCGAATAATAAATGTAATAACTAATATCATTCTGAGGGAATGCATAATCCTAGACAAAATAACTACTATGTCAAGTCCTTGTGCTATGACCATTCACAAATATTCTATCAAGGCTTTGTGCCATTATATTAGTTTTTCTCATGAGACCAACTGATGCATCAAGTGGCAATTGCAGTCCCCACCTGTCACTTACTAAGTCCAATGCATTCCTTATATGAAAAGATTGAAACATAACATAAAAATTAATATTAAAACTAGATGATAAAAGGTTAATATTATACCCATAAACCATTAATGGCATAAAGATAGAACATCCACATTCAAGAATATCACAACTCATTCAATTAAATATGGAATATTGTATTTTAATAAATCAACATCAATAAAGAATAATATCCAATAAAGGATGATGACTTAGTTGAACATGATGGGTAAAACACTTTTAGAAAAATATCCATTTTTCATGAAATCATTTTAAAATGAAACAATTTATAATGGAATCCATTTAAATAAATCTAAACTAAATATTCACAGGCCACTTTGAAACTTTTAAAAGTAATTAACATTTTAAAACAATCATGTCCATATTAATAAATATTGAAAATAATTTTTTTTAAATGAACTTTAATTAAATAGATTTAAAAAAATTAGTTAAAACATTTAAAATGATGATCTAGTTAAAGATACCCTTCCATAAATCATTAAAATATTACTTTTGAATGATTTTTTATAAATCATTTAAAATATATGATAAATATGTGCCAATAAATACTTACAGATAAACAATCAGAGATAATAATGAGATTGGGGAATTTACCCGTACCTTAGGTCTTAGACTCCCCGTACATGTAAAAAACACTTTTATAATGAGTTTAACCATATTATTAACATATATATGAAACATAATCATATTTATGATATCATATATGATTCTTTTATGACAATAGATTACCTGTTCATTAACAATTCCATGTAAACGTAACATTTCTCGTATTAATCGCTTTATTTATCGTATGTGTATTGACTTGTTATTCTTGATCATATTACATAGATCCTGATTTAATTACATCAAAAAACTATAATATGATTTATATATCATAAATATAAATATATTTAATAAAAGGATATATGAAATGGAATACATTGTTCATGGAGACGGTAGGCCATATGTACGCATGAACATTGTTTCCATATTCGTATCATACGGAAGTGAATGACATATATGTATGTATGTATCTATATATATATATATATTCCCAATAGAATTAATCTGTCATATATTTCATAATTATTAATAATATGTATTCTTATAATCATTCTTCAATGGTGAGCATGGAAGATGAGCCTCAGCGTGTCATGGAGACGGTAAGTCGTACGTACGCACGAGCAACTGTATCATTTTCATAATGGTTAAATGGTATGGAAATCGATATAATATGAATATTAAATAAATAATATCATGTTATATTTATTATTTAAATCCACTCTACACATTTTTATACACATATAAATAAATTGAACATGGAAAACAATTTACACCACAGTGTGGAGATGGTATGCTGTACGTAAGCACGCATGGTGGTATGGATTTTTATTGGATGGGTAAAAAGAGAAAAATGTCTCTTCTATAATCATAAAAAAATATCAGTATATATTTTATTCTATAGGTATTATTTTATTATGGTATCAACATAATTAGAGGTAGTGGAAGAATAAATGAACTTTGAAATAAGGGATAAAATGATTACCACTTCTTCGAAAGTCTCCTTTTGATTTGCACAAAAGGACTCCATAAGTTGGATTAATGAACATGGTTTACCTTTATGATGAAGTGACAAATTATGAGATGTTATTTGGTCAGGGGTTGGCCGAGCCAAAGGGCATGGAAGGTTTCAATTAATGAGAAGTGGACATGCTGAGTTTATAAGAGAGTTGAGGGGTACTTTAGAAAAATCATGAAATATTAAATTACTATAAACTTATTTTCGGTTTATAATAGCTAAAAATTAATTTATTTTGAGGATATGATGATTATGGGTCTGAATCATCTCAAAATACTGGTCTTAGACATGTTCAGTTCATAAAAGTGTCCTTATCTTTTGGGATTTACCCTTAGTTAAACAGTTTAACTTCTATCATGTCTTCATTTATTTTTATAATATAGGATTAATTTAGTTATTATAAAATTAAAAGAGAAACACAAGTGGATCATTAATGACATTTTTAACATTACCTAATTGATTTTTCCGAATAATATATTTTTAGGAGATTTATATCATTTAATAAAATAATATTTGTTATAAAAACACATTTATGTCAATTTTGACACTATTTACTAATTCATTTTTTTAAAGTAATAAAATCTTTATTCCTTTAAAAAATATGTTTAATAAAATCTAACATGTTATATGCTCCTATCAAATTTTTCTATGGCATAAAAAGGTTCAATTTACATTATTTTAAAATTTATAATATAATTTATTTTAATATTTCGTTAAAAAGGTAATAAATCCATCATCATTATATCATAAATAAATTTAGTTATATAATTTATAAAATTTATAAATTAAATTAAATTGTATTGGAAATATTTTTTGACAACAAATTAATACTTATAGTATTATTTATCATACAAGTAACCCTATATTAAAAAAGGTTTAGTTATTAAAATTGGAATTTAACACTTATAACTTTTCTTTAAATAAAATATAATAAATGTTTTAATTTAACCAAAGTGGATCATAAAAGTGTCAATTTTTTCCTAAGGTTGATTTTTTAAAAAAATCACTTAACAAATAGAATTATAAGATGTGTTTGGTTAAATTAATATTATTATAATATTATTTTTGCCTTTAATTACCCTATTTACTTTTAACCTTGTTAAATAACATTCAAAGGATACTATTCATCAAAAATATTTTTCATCATATTGATCCAAATTTTAATTACTGATGAAAACCGTGTCTATCAAATTTCTCTAATTCAATTTACCAAAAAGGTAAAATTATGTTTCATGCAAATTAGCAAATGTGGCTTGATGTTGTGTAAAATACGTTAAAAAGTTCAACAAAATTTTATGTATCTAATATTTTTTTTAAAATGACTCCAATGAAAAAAAAGACTAATAAAGTAAGTATGAATCTACTTTTACTTGAAAATAAATTTAAAATAAAAATAAATATTTAAATAAAAAGATGATTTTAATCAATAACGCAGTTTTTTCCAGTATTTATCAAAAATTGAATATTTTGAGATAAAAACTACTAATTGAACCTAATCTATTTTTGATATTCCAAATAAAAAAAAGAAGTCCATTTTAAAAAATAATATTAATCAAATTTCAAAAATTGTATATTACTATTTGTAATTTATTTTTAAACAACTAGTTTGATTGGTTATGGTGTGCTAGAACTTAGAGCTGCGTACAACGCAAGATATTGAATTGTTTAAAAATAAAGTCTACTGTAGAATCTTGAGGTGTTACAACTATATTTTCCAATAAACAGTAAAATCTTGTTTAGGGAGGTTAATGTTCAAGTAGATTTTTTTCATGTTACATATGCTTGTGTTAAAAATATCTTCCAATAGAAATATGATTTATATTTTATGAATTTGGTATAATATTTATAATAATTTTGGGAATATTATCTATTAATTATTACTCAAATTTTTTTATTAAAGGATAAATTAACAAGGTTATAAAACTTGTTACCTTTGTAAAAAAATGTTAAAAATAGGGAGACATTGACGTTAGGGAACAAAAATGTTTAAAAGAATTTCTCCATTATGTGTTGGAGGTGTTTTTCAAACATATCATCCCTAAAACCCATGAATTAAAATTCATGGAGTCAGTTTTTCTAATTTGGACCTACCAATAGTGAATAATTTTGAGTAATGACATGAAGCTCACCCCAAATCAACTATAAAGGGGAACTCACTCTCCCCACATCTCCACCCCTCTCAAACCATATTAAGTCAAATGATAACTGTCCAAATAACTTTGGAAATTTAATAATTTCATCCTTGAATTTTAAATTATTGCATAAATATAACCAATGAAGGCAATTGGAGAAAACAAAAAGGATATACCCAAAGAAGAGTTAATATTCCTCAACAAACCTTTTGTATTATTTCTACCTCAAACACCATTTATTATTTTTATATCAGGAATATATATAAAATATAGTATCTTACATATACATATATGTTGTTATGTTATGTTTATGATCTAAAATTCCATAAACATATAACATCTAAGTTATGGAATCATCGTTCTTGTGTATGGTGTACTACCACCTCGCAAAACGATGTCATTCATTTTTCCATTACCACCATTCAAGGTTTAGAGGAATGATGGAAAAAATATTTATAGATTATAATATTTTTATTTTTCGCATTATTATTACTATGGTACTACTATACCACTCATAATTTCAAGCATTCCATTTTTTTGAATACGATATCTTTGCCTGTGTGTATGACAGACTACCACCTCTTAAAGCAATGTGATTCATTCATGATTTACATGGAATGTATTCAGGTTGTTTTTACAAATAATATTTTATATAAATGAAATAAAAATTATAGATGAATGGTTATATATATATCATTTCTCAATATTTATTTCAATATGATGGAAAATATAAACAACCATCAATTCGTAGGTATGACCTACCGTCTCCATGAACATTGTACTTCATCATTTTATTTATGAATTTTATGGTTGACTCTAAATAAATATGTAATGGATATTTATGATATTAAAATCATGGTTTAATCTATAGAAATTATGAAATATTTTTTAATTTGAGTGGACCCAAAATTAAAAGTGAAAATATATATGAAAAAATGTAGTTATTACCCAAAACATGAATTTAACATGAAATTGATAACAAATGGGTAACATTAGGTAATAATAATTTAATATATTAATATATATATATATATTGTTTTAAATATATTTATAATAAAATTATATTTTTTATAAAGAACGTTTTAGTGTGTATGATGAAATTTAAGACATATGGTTGGGGATTTCCATCACACTTTAAACATTTAAGAGACACGTGTAAGATCAAAAAAACTATTTATTTTATTTTCTATATATACATATAATTAATGAATTTTATTATTATTATAATAAAATTTATATGGATTTACATATCAATTTATGGATATCTCCTTCTTGAGGAAAATAGTTCAAAAGTCACCAAATTGGAAATGTAATTTTGTCTCAATTTGCCTTCTTTGAGATGCTAGTTATGTTATCCACCTATATTCCATTTAGAGGTGTATATTCAAACCCTTTTAAATTTAATATCATTAATTTACATATCTTGATGAAATTATAAGCTCCATTTTAGGTAATTAATTCATTGGAATTATGATTCATTGGTTCCAAAGATGTAGAGATCTTATGATATAGTCTCATCCTTTATCAAGGTTCTTTAGGATTGAGTCTCCAATGTCGAAGTCTCAGGATATGAATATCAATAATTACCAAAAAAAATTATAATCTTCTTGTTAATCATGATATCTTCATATAATGGAATAATTTTTCGACTCATTGGTATATAATACAATTACGAAAATATTTTTTAGAAAATATGGCTCGATTTAACCCATTGTTCATAATGGTTTTTTCATCAAATACTATGTTTTCTAAAAATATTTTAAAAAGTTATCTAAATGGTGTTTAATTATTTTTTCCAAATAAAAATATTCTTAAAATATTCTATGACTAAAAATCCTGTTAAATTATTCATAAATGTTCCTTTAAAAGTTTCCAAGGTTATTTTAAAAGAAAGGGATTTTGAACATTTTTCATTATTAAAATGTTTTTTATATTATTTTAAAATATTAAATTATATGTTTCAATGATTATTTTCAAAGTAAATTATTTTCAATATATTTTTGTTTTAAAAGTGTTTTAAATTATTTTTCAAAAAACCTTTATTTTTTTTAATGTAATTTTAAATGGAAAATATTTGTAAAATGTCTTGTGTTTTGAAAATATTCTTTCATGGAGAAAATGATATTTTTCTCAAGAAATATTTTGAATTATCCTTAGAAAATGTTTCCTTATATTATTTCATCTTATGATGTTACCTTTTCTTTATTAGTTATATTATCCAAGGAATCCATTTATATTTTTTCTCCCAGTGGTTTAGGTTTATGATGAAAATCTGTTTGTGAACCGTATTTATCTTCTAAGGGTTATAAAATGGATAAATGATTTTGAATCCCATTTCTTCTCATAGGATATTCTATGATGAAAATAATTTAAAACCAATATATTTTCCATAGGTTATGATTTAATTAAATTTTTAGGATACTAATTTTAGTTCATGTTTTTTGATATAATGAATGTTTATGATCTTATTGCACACATATGTATGATTTAATTATGAGACGGGTGTGACCAATATATCTCTCCAATGATTTAGGTAAAGACTTATATCTCATAAGATATAGGAGACTGAAATAGATATTGAAATTAGTTTAGTAATAGTAGACTAGAATATGAATTGAACATTGTACAGAAATACGGGGTTGGTTGGGAGAGTGGAGTCGGTTCAATAATGGAATTTTTCTGATGTGACAGTATTGGAAGTGAACCATTACTAATATGGTAATTATTTTATATTGTTATGTGTATGCCAAAAATCTATGTCTTATTCCAATGTTATTTTCTCATGGAATAATTTCTTTTAATATATAATGATTTATGTATTTTGAACTACAAATATTTATACCAAGACCTGTGATTATGATCTTTGATAGGATGTGTATGATTTTTAATGTTATGATAATGTTCATTTACCCTTATAATCATGTTATGCTTCTACATCCTCCTTGATTACCCTTACTTATTATATGATCCACCATTTCTTATGTTTCATTTCAATAGGTTAGAAAGAATGTTTTTATATGCACTATGTCCATAAGGAGATATAAATTAGAAGATCATTGTGACAAAAATTAAAGATCATTCACCATATTTGAATAGTTTGTTCCAAGTGTCAAAAAAACTATTATGGTCCTCATGCACATGTTTGACTAATGTCATCAATATTCTTAAGAAATAATGTAATATCCCTGAATAAAAATCCATTGCCAATATATTGGTTATCAAAGATATTTTTTAGTTAACCTTAAATAACATTGATGTGTAATATTTAGTGATATACCTGGGGTTATTTCTATGTATATGTGTGGGGATTTCTCATAGGATATGTTTAAGGATGAGTTAAAGTTTTAGAAAATGTCCTGAAATTTGGGTATAGGGTTGAGTGGGTGGTTTCCATGAAATTAAATCCATGTCTGGATACTCTATGATTATGTGGATATAGAATAGAATTACATTGAGGTAGAAACCTATAATTCACCAGATTGAGATAGACTTGATCGGGAATTGGTGCATGATAACGGGCCTTGCTACACACCTAGATTCTCCCTCTCATGGGATATGCTTTGAAAATTCACAAACTCATTACAAGAAATCATGAAAGATCTAAATAGATGGTGAATATGAATCACATTGGATAAAACTATGGTCTGTAGGATTAAAGAATAATCTTTCATGATTTTTATATACTATAAGTGATTTTTTAGGATTTTTTGGTTTTCCTCTTTGATCACTGTTTCTTAAACTATGATTTATGGTTTTTGTTAATGTTGAGAAATAGAAGGAACTAAAGAAATATTGAATGTGAGAAATAATTTTTTGATCAGAATAAAAATGGGATGATGTTTTGTTTAAAGGATTTTGTAATTATTCATAGTCAATTTCAATAAAACATGATTAATAATGTATACATTAACCAACTATCAGACTTACCAAAGTAGATAATGAATGAGTACATAGGGGGTGTGTGTGAGGGTAACCAAATAAGAAAATACGATTTAGTTTCTTATATGTCGAAAATTTGAAAAAATTCAACCATGTAAATGTCTTAATGGAACATGAACATTTTTTTACAATATAAAAGAAGAAAAAAGGCAAGTGAATTCAATAAAAATGATGAGTTTCGTTAAAGAAATGGATATGAATATTTTCCATTGAATGGTATTATAAATGGATAAATGTTTTAGTTGTGGAAATTATCATAATTAAAAAAGCAACATCTATGGGTAAATTTTGTGAAGAATATCAACAAGGTTTTTAATTACTGGGTTTATTATTGATGATTAAGATATTAAAAATGACATGTGAAAGGAATGAAAAATTAAGTAATAACATAAAGAATCATAGTAAATAGTTTGAGAAGAAATTCATAAGAATGAAGTATAATTTTATAGGAATTTAAGTATTTTATAATTTCAATTAAGATATATATATGTGTTGTCGAGTATAAGTTTTTCTTTAAGGATTTGAAAAAATATGTTTAATGGTACCGGGGACCTAGAAATGTGATTCAATGGAAATTTTTTATTTTCTGGAAAATACATGATGAAGGTAAGGTAACCCTTAATATATTCATAATTCTAATAAAATGGTGTTTACTTTGTATAAGGAGATATTAAATAAGAATAAATTTTGTTATATAATACTTATTACCTTGGAACATATTAATTATTTTTTTAACAAAATGTTGTATTAAATCATTAATGGAGTTTATAGAATTTTTGAATTGCAATAATATATCCAAAAATATATGTTCTATGTATTTAATGAACAAGAATATATGTTTTCAATAATATTTTATTGTAAATTTAGGTAATTAACATATTTTAAGAAAATACATAATGAATGTATTCTAAGGTTTGGTACGTGACAACCTGGTTCCACATTACTGTATAAAGATATTAATGACAAGTTATTTTTGGAAATTTATTGAATTTTGTTATTAATGATTTAAATTTTGAAGTGTTATAAGGTTATCCATTTATGGAATTATTTTATTTAATATTTAGGCAATGTTTAAGATATTAACATGTTACTTCACCATATGATGTTTTATTTATATTGGATAAACTGTGGAAACTGTTTTTTTTATAGTACCAAAAGAAATAAGGAATGACATATCATTAAATATATTAATATTATGATTTAGTATATCTTCTAAAATAACTAAATAGTGTTCATTTCATAGAGGAACGTATTAATTATAAATTGATTTATTTACAACCAAAGGTTGATATTGTGCTTGTTAAATGTATTTAAATCATGTAACTATCTTCTCAAAAAATTCCATCAACATTAAAAAAAGGGTATTAAAATATAAATTATCCTATTATCATTATTTTTTATGACAACAATGGAAATTTAAAATCCACATTGGTTTTTATATTTTTGATCGTTATCATTCTTCCAATAATGTTCTCTATTACTCTATATCCACATTTGGGTGTTATTTTTCTCTTCTATGATCAGGTATTCACTTCCCACTTGTTCTCTCGTACGTGGAATCCTAATCATGAGATAGTTTTGGTAACCATTATGTATATAAATTTACATTATTAAAGGTAGTTTCATTATTCACTTTTATGATGTGGGTTTGTATGATGGAAATTTTTCAAAGGTTAAACGTTTGATGACAAAGATGACTTTCGAGTGTGAAATTCATTTTATGAGAGGTGGTATATTACTCCCTATAATTGATTGATTTTTATATCAAATATATTAAAATTTTATAATATTTTACATATTTGAGTCAATGATTTGAACTTGTGATACATCGAATAATAATTTTGTCTTGGGTTATAATCATTTCCGTGTTTCACTTATATCACATGAAACAACTAGTTTAAACTAAACATGACATATTATTTAAATATTATTATTTAGTATTATAGTTATCAACTCTCCATTGGAATTATCATTATGATTTCGATTCACTGAATTATGAATATAAGGTTTACACATGTTCAAAAAATAAATTATTGTGTGACCAATCAATTATAAATGAAAATAAAACCCATTTGAAAGTAAAGGTAATATTTTTATGAAAACAATTTTAATGAACACTAGTGTGTTTTAAGTTAGTAAATTAAAAATAAAATTAATGAATAATAATAAAAAAAATTTATATTAAATATTCAATATAATTTTTAACCATCATCTTTTTTTATTGACAATAGATAAGAATAAATCCAACTTTGTGGTTACAATTGTATTTTTTTTCTAAAAAAACTTCTCTCACCTATTTATGGTGAACTTATTTAAAAATATATTTTAAAATTTTTCATTATTATATGAGGAAATAAACATAATTTTACAAATCTTTATATCAAATTATCTTAGGATAAATTTTTCGGTTTTTTTAGGTATCTTTTTTTAATGAGTAGTGAATGATGTTGAATTTTAATTTAAAACAATATTTTCACCTATGTTTTTTCTAAAGTAAAATTATATTTTCAATTTATTTTAAAGTATAATTATTTCAATTATGTATCATTTTTGTAAACACTTTATCATTTTCTCTTTAATAGCCTGCATTCTCATTGTGTATTTGATGTAAATTTTTAATTAAATTCTAAAAATTTTATGAATGGAATTTTGGAAAAGGATTCCTTATTTTTAATAAAAATAATTTAAATTATAAAATAAGTTCAAGATATATTTGAATATTCATTATTTGTGATAATTGATAAATTTAATAACAATCATTAAGGTAAAAATGAATTTTCATATACGTTAATATTAGAATATATGGTTTCAAATGTCCTAACAACTTTTCTAATGCTGTATGGATACCCATAATTATATCCTTATCATTTTATGATTGATTATTATGATATATATGTATAATAGTCCATGAAATACACCAATATAATATTTTATTTTAAGAAAAATACAAAAAAAGAACCTTTCATGATATTAATATCTACAAAAATTTATGATACGGAAAAAACAACTTATTTTCAGTTGTAGATATTATATTAAAATACTAATTGGGTTTTATTTATGATTACAAATTATTGATTTAGAGATTAAATAATTAGTAAAATTGGGCAATAAATGTCAAAGACATAATTAGTTAGTAATTTATTAACCAAAATAAAGGATATTGAAAATAAAAATAAAAAAATTGTATGAATTATTGTGTCCCATATTTTGGAATGAATTTATCACGTTAAATAGGATTTAAAATAGGAATTTATAATTGTATTTCTATATTTATATTATTAAAATTTAAAATAAATAAATAAATTTTAATTGACATCAATTTCATTTTATAATAAATGATATTTTGTTAATTAATTTAAAATTTATAAAAACCAATATTATGTCTATTGATTTAATATTATTATACTATACCAATTATATTCCATTAATGGTAAAATTATTCAATAATTATTATTACATTTCCATTAAATTGTAAAATTTCAGTTTGCGCCGTTAAGATTACAATGGTGTTTTTTGTGTATTACATGAACTTGTGTAAAAATTAAGTTCCAACACATATTGGATTTATATTTTATAAATTATATATTATATTTACAGTAAGTGGGGATAAATTATTTAATAAATTTCACAATAATTTATTCATAATCAACCAAAAAACCATCATTATAAAACTTTTTTTTAGATAAAATATTTCTAAGAATAGGGAATCATTGAAGTTATGGAATGAAATGATTGAAACATGTTTTACATTGTGTGTTGGAGGTTTTTATAGACCACATAATCCATCCAACCCAATGATTATCTATATTGGATCAACATGAGATTATATTGTCTACAAAATTGTGCATACTTTTGAGTATTTACCAAAATTCCACTATACATCAACTATAAAAGGGAACTCATTATGCCCACTTCATCACTCCAATCAAGACTTTGGGCTTGGGAAGGACCTTTTAAAATTACTTATACACTATAATAGTCTCATCCTAGATGCCTTAATTCTTTTATAAATACAAACAAGGAAGGCCATTGGTGAAATCCAAAATGACATACCCAAAGAAGTGGTAACGTTCAATAACGAATGTTTTTCTTTTATTTCTTTCTCAAACAACATTAATTATTTTTATATCTAGAATATATTCTATCCACAATATCTTTCATATTATGAGATTTGTTTTATGTTTTCTTAATGATCTAAATCCACACACACTTCAATCAAATAGGTTATGAAATCATCATTTGTGTGCACAAAGGACTACCGCCTCACTAACCGATGTCGTTCATTTTTACATTACCACATTTCAAGGTTGGGAATAATCTGTAAATAATGGATATATATTATATTAATTATATTTATGATATATTTATTTTTATTTGACTATTATATCACACATACATATATGATTTCTATTTTGTGGGAATACGATAACGTCACTCCTGTGGATGGCGGACTACCTCCCCATGAAGTGAAGCGATTCATTCATGCTTTAAATGGATTGTATTAAGGAAATGTTTAATAAATATATTATATATATATGACTTAAATATTATTTTAAATTACACATATATATATTATCATTCTTTCATTCAATGTGATAATAAAATAGAAACAATATTCATGCAAAGGTATGGCCTACCGTCTTCTTGAATGATAAACTTCATTTCCTACTAGTAAATATTATGGATTACTCTATTAAAATATATTATGGATATATATGACATTAATATCATTAGTTAAATTTGTAAATTATAACATCATGATCAATGAAATATAACCAAAAATAACTATTCAAAACAGACACGAAAATCATAGAAGTTATTACCCAAAACCCGACTCTAACATGAAATTCCAAATACAAAGGAAATAAAAGGTCATAAAACCATCATATTTGGTATGATATATATATGTTGATTTAATATATTTATAATAAACTTATATTATTTTGTAAAAAAATTTACAACTTCTACAATGGATGTTAAGACTTACTGTAACAGATTTTTATATCACTTTTTACATTCATTGACACATTTAAAATTCAAACCCTATTTAATTTTATGATCTGAATAAACTAAAAAATAATGAATTAATTTATTATTATTATTCTAAAATTTATTTATATTTTCATATCCATTTGAGTATATCTTTTTTAGGATATTTATAGTTCAAAGGTTACCAAATCTGTAATGAATGTTTAACTCAGTTTGACTTTTTTGAGATGTATGTTGTGTTACGAACCTGTATTCTTTTATGAGGTGTATAAACATCCCATCTGAAAATTAATAACATGAAGTTACTTATCCTAATGATATTTTCAGCTTTATATTACGTTATTATTTCTTGGTTCTTTTGATTCAATGATACCAAAGTGGTAATGATTTTATGTTTCAATGTCATTATTTATAGAGATTATTAATGATTATGTCTATAATGTTGCAATTTACTGATATTCCTATAAATAATTATAGTGAACATTATTTTACAGTTATTATTCATCATATATTTATTTAATGCTACAATTTTACACCCTATGGTACAGAATACAATTATAAATTTTATTTGAGAAAATTAATCTTTATTTATCTCTTTGGCCAGAAATCTATTTTCTTCCAATCACATGTTTTCTAAAAACATTAATTTCATTTAAATGAAATTTTATTATTATTTTAATATAATAGAATTTATAAAAATTTAATGTTCAAATTATTTTTTAAATGTTTATAAACTAACTTTTATATGTTTTAAAGCTTAATTTTGTAGAAAACCATTTCAAAATTGTTTTATATTTAATATTTGTTCTAAATGTTTTAAAAATATTACATTATTTGTTTCATAAGTAATTTTAAAGTAAATGGAAAATTAAAAATGATTTATGTATAAAAGTTTTTTTAATTATGTTTAATTATTCCCTTATAAGGTTTGTGAGATATTTTCAAAGGAAAGAAAATTTGGAATGTTTTCTATTTTAAAAATTATTATTTCAAAAAGGAAAGGATATTTTCCTCATAATATTTATTAAATGTTACTTCAATTTTATTTTGAATATAATATTCTATCCATTTATTTTTCTTATGTGTTATTGTGAATATGATCTAAGGATATCATTCTATTCTTTATTTGAATGGTTTATGTTTGTGATGGATTTTTTTTATAAAAACAATTTCTATTCCATAAGTTAAACCATGAGAAAATTCATATGAATCCAACTTTTTATCATAGATTGTGAAATAATTAAACGATTATGAAACATATCTCTTTTACATAGGTTATAATATGATGAAATGTTTACGATACCCACTACATTTCATGGATAATGATATGAAAAATATTTATGATATTGTGGCACACATATGTATGATTTCATTTTCTAATGGGTTAGACAAATATATCTAAAAAATTCCTGGGTTAAAGATATATATTTATCAGGAAATATACATTCATAAATATATATATTAAAATAAGCACATTAGGAGAAGGATGGAATAAAAAGTGAACCCATTTTAGTAATATAGGGTTGGAATGTGGAGTGAACTAGGTTGAAAATATGACTTTATTTGGAATGACCATCTTGGTAGTGATCCCTGATTAGTAAGGAAAAATATTTTATGATTATGTGTATACCCCAAATATAGGTGTTATTCCAATTTAAATTATATCATGTCATATTCTCATTTATTGTCATATGATTCATATATTATGAAATACTAATAATTATTCCATGAATTAGGACTATGATCTTCAATATGTAGTTTATGATATCAATAACTATTCTCATGTTATACTGAAGTACATTTATTTTTACCCTTATTGATCATTTGAGTTCACCCTTTCTTATGATTCATTCCCCCATGTTTATAAATAAATGTTTTTTGTACGCTATGTTCATGAGGAGAACTTAATGAGAAGATATTTGTAAGAAACATTGAAGATTATTCCCTTGATTAGAAGATTTTTTTTCATGTTTCTAAAGGAACTAAAATATTACATTCCATTGAATTTTATTTGAGTAACATAGTGAATATTCCAAAAATTTATATAATATTAATGTATGAAAATCATTTATCCCAATAAGAATTGTGTGATACATTATGTTATGAATTCATGTAATCAAGAATCCTAAAAACATGTTTTGTTATCTATTTTGAGGATGTATTAGGTTGGTGTGAAACATCAAATTTTAATGGAACCTCCAGTTATGGTTTAACAAATCTCTAAGTTGAAAGAACCTATTTTAATTAATCTAGAAGATATTTTAGTGAAATTATCTACTATGATCCATATTGGACAAATTTGTCAACTACATGAACATTTTCTGGAAAAAAATTCCCCTCCACTATAGAATGGGATTGTTAGAGAATGTTGGTAATCTAAAATGAAAAAAATACCAATGATGAGAATTTTCCACTATAATTATTTGTTACATGTGTATTGGTTTTATAAAACGCCATAAGATAATGCAAATCAGATTCAGTAAATTCTTTTAAAATGGGGAAGGTACCATAGATTACTATAAGATCTTCACATAACTTTGAATCTCCTTCTCTATTAATGGAAGTCTAACTTGTGATAAATTTTATATGTCATAAATCCACATCTTCGGAACTACATGGTTTTATGTGAACCTATTTCCATGTAGAAAACATTTAGAGAAATAATTATTCCACTCATCAAAAAAATCATTATAAAAGATTTAAAAAATAGTAAAAGTTTCACAAATCCCTCATGAAAATAGATATATCCTTTTTCAATCTTAAATAACTCGCCTGATGGTTAATTAAGAAGTTATAACTATTATAATATAGAAGATGGATACGTATAATGTAAAAATTCTAAGTCAAATAACCTGGATCTGGTTGATAGATTTATACATTGGAATAAGATACATGAAATTAAATCCCCTGAGATATAATAGTTTTGTAACCATGAGATACATGATACATATGTGATTATGACATTGCATTGAAAAAAATTAAATACAACTAAAATTCTAGTGTTTACATTATCATTTCTTCTACTAAATCCAAAAAGTCGTTGATATTTCACTTATAGGTTAAATAATTCTAAGAAAATAAAGGGGTGATATTAGATGCTCAATAAGGGAAATGTTATAACAAAATCAATCATAGATTAGATAATGTTTGAATAATATGATAAAGATAAACAATAACTGAATATTCCATATTACTAATAACAAGAAATCAAAATATATACATTGAGGACATGTCAAATTAAATAATCACATGGATATCAATAATCTTTCTTTTAGTAATATTTCACCTAATTCTAGATATCATAATATCACTATCATAGCCAAATGCCCAGACATTGTACATAAATAGGCAAATCATATACCAAATAATAAATCTATATTTTATCATGAGAAATATAGATCCATTGAGGGGATATCTAATATTCTGACCTAACAATCACTTACTAATTCCATTGTATCCATCATGTCGAATTTTTGAATAATCGCAACAATTCAAAATCAATATGCCTTATTAATATATCAATATTTGAAAACTAGCATAAATAATGCCAATATTTTCAAAAGTCAATAAATTAAACAACAAAACAATAATATATATATAAATAAGGTTTATAGTAGTAGTATATTATATACTCAAGAAATCAGAATGTAAATTAGATATGTTTTCCATGAATGAAATATATATCCTTTATAATGGAAGTGGTAGTCTTCTTATAAACAAGAAGAAATGTCTTTTCATTTTGAAAACCATTTAAAAACTAAAATTTCCAAAAATTTAAATTATTGTTTTTGAAGTCATAGAAAATTTTAATGTAATATTTATAAAAAAAATTCCTTAGCCGGAATATGCAGTCAGTCGATAAATTGTATATGAAAACATACTTTAAACAAAATATGTAAAATCACAAATATGAAACACGTTGAATCCTTTAAAAGGATAATTTAAAAAAAAATATATAAAATATAAAATATCATTGAAAATATACTTTCATGATCATTTTATGATATATAACATAATTATTTAAAAAAAATTAAAGAATATGATCACAGATGGACGATATTTCTTATCATAGAGGATATATGACTTTGTATTTTTTTATAAAACAAATTTTGGATTAAATTTTTATGAAAAGGGGAATGAAATAGTAAGGACTCATGTTAAAAAAGAATAAAAATGTGGGAGAATATATATTTGGTTTATGAGATAAGGTTTATATTATTCCACAAATTACAATTTTAAGATAAACAATCCCAAATAAAAATAAGTCTGTAAAATAATCCCATTCGTTAGAATCCCACATGCTCAAACGCGTTTCATCCTCCTTTATAATAATTAATATTTATTATTATTATATATGAAATAAATATTTATATATATCTAACAATATAAATTTTAATCCTAACTTCTTTATACCCA
This sequence comes from Viscum album, assembly GCA_963277665.1. NCBI lineage: Eukaryota > Viridiplantae > Streptophyta > Magnoliopsida > Santalales > Viscaceae > Viscum > Viscum album. Next base: position 1,000,504,536 of record OY728119.1, on the reverse strand, counting down.
TTTACCCATATTTCATTGTTTGTATAAAATAATTTGGTGTTCTGTATTTTGTTTCTTATGTTTGTAATGATTCAGAGACCCTGGTCCTAGAATCATTTTCATGGTTTCATCACCTAATTTTTTTAATCATTTCATATATATCATATTAATTAATAAAAACACCTTTTTAATAATCCATGTATGTTTGTTAGGAAAAATCAATTACATCACTTCAGGGAAGTGGTAGTCTACACGTATACAAGTGCGACATTTCCATTTTCAAACAGATTGGAGGGATATATATATATATATATATTAAGTTTTAATATTATAAATTATGTTATAAATAACATATATATTCATTAAGATCTTATAAATCACAATACATGATATATAGTGATGACAAATGATTTATGTTACTTCATGGAGGGTGTACCCAGCATTTATGAGTGACAAGGGTTTTCATTTTCCATTACATGGAATGGAAACAAAAAATAATTGTAAAATAAAAATAAAAAGATTTTTGAATAGTAAAAAATGATGATTTACTTATGTTAATAGGTTTATTAAATATTTTTTGGTGTATTAAGGAGAATGAAACATGAATGTGCTAGGTAAGAACCATTAACTCTTCCTAGGATAACATCTTTTGAAATATGACTTAATGATTTTTAGATGGATTTTTTTTGAAGACCATAAAATCCATTTCCTGGGTAATATTTTTGGTAGGGTATTTGGGTATATAATTTTCTGGTTGTGGGTCTCAACGTCTATGTATATATGAGGAGATAATGTTACTTTTTATAATAGAGATGAATATAACTCAGGTAAATATTAATAACATATAAATATCATAAAAGTATTTCTCACGAAAAGTATAAAAAAATATATTCCTCTTTTGAATATATAATATTTTAGAGTCTATAAACAATCAAAAAATAAATTTAAATAGGTTTAATAGATATATTAACACTTACATATTAGATTTAACTCCCCTCTTTAACACTTTTTATCTTCAACTATGGTGATAAACTTTTACCATGGTAACTATTCACTATGACCAAAAGTTATGTTTACCGTATTAAATAATATTTATTATAGTAACTGAAAATATGGAATAACCATTACTCTATAGAATTAAAAAAGGTGCTAATATTTTAATTTTAATATAGGTATGTGATCATAATAAAAAATATCTTGTTTTTGAAAAATGACATTTTAGGCAAAAAATTATTTTACACCAAAATCATGTATATAATTGATTATTAGGGTAATTATTATTTATAAATAATGAATAGAGAGAAATGTGATATTAAAACCTATAAAAACAATATTTAACTATTTATCTTCTATATAAATAAAAAAGATTGAAAATAGATTTGAATTAATTTAAGTCTACATTTAGGTCATAAACTATCCAACATAGGTTTTTTAAATTAGAAATCAAAATTTTTAAAATCTTTTTTTTAATTTCTAAATATATATTTTTTCTATTTGTTTTCTTTTCAAACATTATATTCATTACTATATAATAATTATGTCATGAAAATATTATATTATATTAAAGCATTATTTTCTCTATTTACCTAAAAAATAATTTTTTCATAAATAAGAAAAATATATTTCTAATGTTAAATAGACCATATGAAATTCAAAAAAATTTAAATTTTATGAAATTAAAATTCTAAATCATTGAAATAATATTTTTAATGATAACCATGTTTAATTTCTTATATGAGAATAAAATAATAGTATATGCATTGGAAAAAAGATTAGGGGTATATTTTTTACATGAAATAGAAGAATATAATATACTATATCTCTATAATTAAATAATTTCTTCCTCGAAATTATCATATTATTAGGTTCATAAAATAATTTGGGTAATCCTTTTGTATATATTCTTTTTTCACCCTTGTTTCCTTCAAAAGTTTGTGAATTATTTAAAAGGAAATCACGAGTTGAGTAATCAGATTCCACAAAACATTCTCACTAATGTCATGAATCCAAAATAACTCTTCATTTTTAGAAAAGTAAAATTCCTATTCTATTTTTGTAGGGTGAATATATTAATTGGATATTACCAGAATATCATTAATTTTGAAACATGTACAATGTTACGTACTAGTAATCCAATTAGTAATACACAACTCCAACTATCTCTAAAATATCCTAATACCAAAATTACCTAGGACGTAAATTTCACTCTTTAACAAATACTAGTACTCCCTTCCATGGAGAAACCACTAATAAGAAATGTTCCTCATACTTGTAATTACAAACCTCTATTTCATTTATTAGCATATAAGATTTTTGTAGGTTCAGATACATCAATATGTTGCTAAATAGCCCATACATTCATAGTTGTCTCCAAAACAATTTTTAAGACTACTGGCTACCTTTCTCCATCTTCATCCAAAAAATATGGAGTATGAAATCTTTTCCATATATCATGAATAACAATAGATAGTGATCTGAAATTTTTATTTAATGTCTTAATATTCATTAGAAAATGTCTATCAATTTATGGATTAATGGTGTTTCTCAGATGTATCTCAGTGTCTATATCATTTTAAAGGATCTTCTAAAATTATAATTTTACTCAGAAATCATTATCAGATAAAATTGATTGAAGATAATCCTGAAGACTCACAACAAAATTATTATACAATAATGAAGGTGAATCAATTGGAATATTTTTCAAATTATCTATGAAATCTGATGTCCCGTTATGTAAATCTGCAATAAACTATAGAAAAACGTTTTTATGAGAATAATTAGTGTCCATTGATAATTTCCATTATATCATTGTCCAACTTCCATATTGACATAACTTGTTGTTTCTTGAATCCATTAGAATTATGTATTTGAACTGTTACCCTCTATCAAACCAAGAATCAATAAATATAGTATGTAATTCATTAATTCATTCCATTCTATCAAAACAATTCTCTAAAACCTCTATATGTCATTACACTACCTTGGTGTATATAAAAATTTGAATTTTTTTCATTTTTATTGTATCTCCCTCTTTATATTCAGTAATAATTGAACACATAACCACTTTCTAAACATCGTAAGTCCATATTAATTTTTTAATTATATCAATTACCATCATTATATACTTTAATATTTATTTTTTAATCCTTATTATTCTATTCAGGCATCTCTATTATTTTTTTAAATGATTTTTTTTGTAATTTCATAGAAAATAAAAGATATCTCCAATAACCTAAAAATTAAGGCAATAAATTTTATTAATCCCTATATATATGATCTTTTTTAATACTCACCATGGTTATAATTCCATGGTCCCTCTTACTCAAATAATTTCCAACCATATTTTCCTTCATATGGAACTTTTGAAATAATAAATCACGGTCTTTTTGTAGTTATACCCATCTTCATTTCCACTTACTAAACTCTATCAAGGAGAATACATACATAAAACATTTATTGTTCATATATATTTTATATATTTTAATATCGAGATAGATCATTTAAATTTTAAATGTACATATTATAGTTTCTATCTAATGATCATGGGTTTGATAGTTTTTTACATGGATCATAAATTTACTTGATGCATAATAAAACACTCAATCATTTTTAATAAGGACACACACCAATCCTGTCTTTAATGAATCACTATATATTAAAAATACTACAATTTCTAATAGTGAAGTAAATATTGGTTAATTAACCTATATCATCTATAAATTTTAAAAATTTTCATCACCACACGATTATTAACTAAATTTAAACTCTTTATATGTCAACTTGGTTAACTGATAACCATTGGGGATAATTTTTTTATAAAACTGTGGATACTACCATATTTAACCAAGGAAGCTTCATATCTCAGTTCTATTCACCAGTTTAGTGCATTCATTGAATACACTTCTCGTTGAATGATCGATAAACATTCCATCCATAGAGACAATATATCCATGAAAAAAACATCATGGATGAGAAATTAATACTTATTGAATCTTCCATACAACTCATTTTCTCTAATAGATTCTCCAATAATCCATAACTGATTATTATTCTCCTCATAGATTTTCATGTATATCATGATTTCATTAATAGAGTACAAAATTATTTCAATAATATATTTTTCCATAAATATAGAGGGTGTATTTTTTATCCAAAATGGAATTAATCTAACTTCATAATACTCATACATTGTAAAATATGTCATGTTCGTTATATAATCCATATTATATTTTAACTAATGATATCCAAAGAGATGATTTGTCTCTGGAAAATATTGAACTATTTAAAGTTGATGAAATAAGACATCAATATGTGGAAAAGTATAATTATTCTTTAAGAAAATGGATCTCATATCACAATAATTGATGCATATTGACTAAACCCATCCTTATTTTTCAAAAATGTGTCTGGGGATCCCTATAGAGACACACAATTTCATAAGAATCCATTTTTACAAAAAATTGGCATCTTTTTCATCGATTCTACAAAATAAAATGGTTACCTATTATTGGGATCCTTGGATATAAGTTTTTCATTAATGACGAGTTTGATAGAAAACTCAACCATACACACTGGTTTATGTACCAATAATTATTATGGAAATATATAAATATATTATTGACTAATAGTTAGATCATTTATCTTAATATGTATTTCCTATTTATAGATAGAGTTTTAACCTCATCTTCTCCAAAAATTCTATTAAGATCAACTACTAAACGTTGATTCATGCATTATTCATATATTAATGTATCTCCCAAGATAATAAGAGATTCTTTTATCTTTCAAAAATATTAACCTCCTTTTATCTAAAATTTATTCTTTAATTTTACCTTAAAATCAAATACATACTAAAGATTATATCTTAGTCAATTAGAGAGATGAAAATAATGTTTTTAATTATGGAATATTTATTAATATAAATGGAGTTTGCAAGATATATCCTTTCTATAATAAGATTCCCATTAGATGAATTGGTTGAGAACTCATTCCATATGTTATTAGGGGATGATAAATGTCATAAAAAACACAAAAGATATATAAGAGTTCATATATCCAAGATAAAATAAATCATTTTATATTTTTCGTAATGGTGGGTTCCCTAGACCCAACATTACCATATTTTTTGATTACCTTATCTTGTACATAGTGAGTTATTCATGTTGTATTCTTAACATTTTACTATATAAATTTATGTGCCCACAATTAAACGGTATTCTACATAGATTAATTGTTGTATCAAAAGATCGTAAAATATCCTAGGATTAATAAGAAACACGAGATACTATTATATTAATCTTAAAAATTGTCTTATTGTTACGATGCATCATAATGACTATAGAAAATTGATGTTTGACTATCAGGTACAGGGGGATCATAGTAATCGATATTTATTCTCATTATGTTTTCAATTAGTGGTCTCAAGTTTTTTAGATCATGAGGATAGACCCATTAATAAGAACACCACATATTTTTGGTGTTATTATTTGTTCCAATCTACAAGAATATGAATTTCTATCTATAATTGCGATCATTATCAATTTTTTCAATTTGATCTCATAAATTTATGCAAGGAAAAAACCCATGATAATAAAATTATGGTGAGGTAGCATGTGTCTAGTGCGTCACTGGTGATTTGGAATTAACTGAATTGAAAAGAAATATTTTGTTTCCTTTCAGGATGAAGAAACAATATATCTTAGGTTAAGTTGATAAGGATGATAGTACCTTAATAAGTCCTTGTACAAGGTAATCGAAGGTAAATTTTTCAATTAAGATCAAAAAATAATATATCTAGAAATTATGTTAAAATAATTTTGGATCCTTTATTATGAGATATTTATTATAAAATAGATTTCATTACACAATCTGTGTTTATATGTTAGTTTTTATTACTATGATTATTGTTTATCTCTTTAGGGGAACTTTTGGGTTGCTAGAATCTACTATTGGTATGTTAATATTATTCACTACTTTTAGGATAATAGTTTTGAGGGTCAACATAATAGATTATTCAAGAATCCACTCTATTCTGGTGAATACTAATATTGCATATAGTGGACCCCACCATTCGGTTTGAGAGTTGTCAAAGATATCGATCACTGATAAATAAATAAATTCATTATTACTCAAGTAAATATTAATTGGGTTGAATTTATTAATTATAACTATTCACATTTTTTTAGTGAATTAATGAAATATTTTCATTAAAAACATGTTATTTTAATATTATATTTTTTTAATATTATATAGGAATTACAAGATGAGTTAAATGAATTAGTTTTATCATGTAATATATTTATTATATATTACAGGTATTTGAAGATATACAAGAAATATTTATGACATAAGATTTTTCACCATAATTAGAATTTATTTCTTTTTTAGTGGGACTTTTATTTATATGGGATGGGGAACCCTTTCCAGATATTTACTCATCCCACAATATAAGCAGCTGGAAACGATCATCATTGTGTTGTTCGTTCAAAAGAAGTTAGAGCCTGAATCTCCTCTAATTTTCTAGAGAGAGAGATATAGGGATAGAGAGGGTATCTCTCTGTTTGTTGACCCTAGATAACCTTCAACAGATGGAATGAAGGAGATCAATGTGATCATCACAACACCAAAGGATTCATTGGAACTCTTTTATAGCACCCAGATTACGATGAAATATATGTATGTCAATTCTAAGAGAGTCTGTGGATGGTCAAGAGGATTTTACTTTATATCTATAATGAAATGGTCATCATGGATGAGAAATTGTCTAGATTTATCTGATTTAGAATGATTTACATGTTTTGATTTATTTTTATGCTTTTAATAATTAACTTAAGATCCTATAACCGTAATGGGGCTTGGATTTCATGATATTAAAATATCAGTCATCCCAATGATAAAAAATATTATAATCCCAAGCCCACCGAATTCCACTACTACCCTGTTACATTGAACTTGAATCAAAGGTACTGGGTAAATTATCTATGATAAGAAAAAATAAACTATGATAAATTATATATTAGGGATATTTAAAAAACATAAATGAATGAATTAAAATAAAATAAATTAGATATATAATTTATCCTAATTTGGCCCAAAATTTAATGTAATTTTAGAAATATTTTTTGATTTTTTAATAATTATTTAATACTTATAGAAAATTAATTTAATTTATGAATTAAATTTAATTAATTCATTAATTAATTTTTTTTAAAAAATTAAATTAATTGTTAGACTGAATGATGGTAATGTATTTAAATAAATTATTTCAATTTATTTAATTCATTTATTATTTTTAAATTTCATTCCTAATGACTTTAATTTAACTTAATATTTATCATGCATTTATTTTACCCACTGACTACTCTTGAGATATTGATCAACCATTATATGTACTATTTAATTAATTAATTAATTATATAGCTTCATGTGATTATTTAATATGATTAATACTATCTTTGAATTTTCATTTATTTTTCTTTAATATTTATAACGGTATACATGTCCATGTTTCTCTATTTTATATTGTTCCCCAAGTTCCCATCACCTATATGTGAGTAAATTTGTACTATGAAGAAGACGATGTATAAAATAGACCACACCAAGACAATACATGATCTAGAATATAATCAGACACACAATTCATGGATGAGCTACATCATGATTCAAGATATGACTCAAGTATGATACCCCTAGTTCAGTCTTGATCCATTGAGATTAAATGGATTAACAAGTTTTAGATTCTCTTGATCTATTGGGTAGTTTATTTCCTTTATGAGTTTGTTTACTATAATATTCATTTTCATTAAAATGGAAAATATATAAATTATTAAATAATAAATTTCATAGAGAAGTTAGGAGTGTTTCTTCAATTAATGATCATTTGTTATCAAAACACTATATTTTGAGAAAGATTAATAGAAATGGATTATATTTATAAAGAAAAAAATAGAAACCCTGAAATAAATATTAAGTTGTTAAGCGCATTCCATCATTTTAATGTGAACAAAACCAACTATTCAGGGTGCTCCTTAGATTAAGGGTTACTCTTACTACTGAGAAGTTTATGTGTGATTAATTGGTCGATGTAACTAAATTTTCTATAATATAAGTAGAAAATCATAGTTTTAGGAAATGTTAGAGGAAGGCGTTAGGAATATCATGTTTATTAATTTTGAAGCTTGAACTTCTCTCAACATATCATGGAACCACATGTTAATGTAGTTGTCCAGCTAATCACCTACCATTAAATCCCCGAGTAGTGTAATAGACAAGCCTCATAATTTATGAGGGATTCTCAATGATCCTTATAACTAGATTACTCATGTGATAGATTATTCTAATTCTAGTTTTGGGGGTTCCTAAAATTTGATAGAATAATCTGATAGTTTTAATGATTAAACTAATTGGTAATTTATAATTCATAAATAAATATAAAAGTAAAATCATAAAGATTTTATTTTTTTAAATGGAATGTAATACCACAAGAAAAATAGTAATAATCATGGAAAAATTAAATGTCCAATCTAAAATAAATTTCCTGGTGTAGCACAGTATCTTGTGAATAATACTATGATATAGAAAATTCAAGTTTCTTGTGTCCCGAAAACATGTTAATCTAGTTTAGGAAGTGACGGTGTAAAATTTATTATAGGAGAATCTTGTAAAATGAATTAGATGGTAATTTCATAATGTTGTCTTCAACATCTAATGTGAGTTGTGGAAACTACATCTTGACACATTTGAAATTTCTTGTTGTCTCATCTTCAAGAATCTTTTGAGGTGAAAGTGAAGGAAAATATAAATGGGTAGTGAATACATTGGTTATGTGTAAATAAGAAATATGGATAATAATATTTCATTACATTTAATTATTATATTTATATAACCTATATAATGTGGATTCATTTTATATTAAAAAATGAACAAAAAGGAGTAAACACTTCATTACCTTTTAGGTAAGGTTCACCATGTAAATAATAATATTAAATAATGTTTAATCATTAGATCTTATGGAGAAAAATTTTAAAGATAAGATGATGAGGGAAATGGAATGAGTGTAACCAAAGGCACCATCATAGTATCCTTCTAAGAGATAGTTAATAAACAAGTGGTTACTTTATTTGAATATCATGAAATAAATCTATGGACGCCAAATTAGAATGATCTTAATTTAAGAGCATGTAATCACTACTTCATAAGTTATGTTCATCAATTATGAGTATTTTTCTAACCGAATTATTAGGTATTAAATAAAATATTTCTATTACAAATGTTTATTGAAATATAGTTATCATGTAAGTATAGAAACATTACAAGAAGTAGAGCGTATTCTCCTCATGGTTGAGAAAGGGTGATTCCTATGTCAGTGGTGAGAAACATGTAGCACATAATTTATATGTTATCAATTCAAGCCCAACAACTATTAAGAAAAACCAAAACATTTATCCTATATTTAATTTTGACATAAGGAAAAATTATTCTAGTTTGGTAATGAACATTGTCTGTGGTGTTTCATACTCAACTAATTGATTAGTGATACATCAATCATAGGAAATTCATAATGAATATAAAAATATTGGACATATATACAGTGTTGGGGAATGATAATTATTTTTTAAGTAAATCTAAAATTAGACATAGAGGATATATATACCATGTATGGTGTGTAGACTTATTGGAGCTAAACAACTTATGTATTGTGAGTTTACGTACTTATATAATTTTGAAAAAAAACCAGTATATATAAATATAATCAATTGGGATTTTAGAATTAGTTTAGAAAATAATCCTTAACTACTCCAATGGTAAAATAGAGGTAATTATACTTCATTAAGTTCCATTAAGTGTTTATAAAGAATATAAAAGTTATGTAGTCTATATGCAAGGTCAAAAGTTTTGATTTGATTCTGGCTGGTATAGAAAAATGATATTGACCAAGTATTATTCGATCAATCTAATGTTGGGTGGAGTAATTCATAAATGGAAACTAAGTTATTAACATCATGAAACTTATGCTAATATGAATGATCTATGATAATTTATACATGTTACCATTTATCGACTAAAATGTAGCATGGATAAATTCTTAAACATGATGTTTATTTATCAGAGTCATGATTCAGAAAGTATCAATGTTTCAACATGTAGAAACTTACAATATATTTCAAGACGTACATTAAAAATAATGGATATATCACATAAGCACATTCCTACTATCATGAAAAATGGATATCATAATAGTATTATTATGATGGAAATCAAATTTCATAAGAAAATTTTTTTAGATGCAAAGATTCTGTTAGGATATAAACAAACTTGCTTCAATTAAAACAAACAGTTCATCTAATGTAATTATCATAAAAGTTTTATAGGATATAACAACAATCCATAATATAGAAAAGTGGTAGACAAGTAATAGAATATATTTATATAAAGAGTCCAAATCTATAATATAATTAGGGGAATCAATATGTACTTGAATCCAGTCAATCCTATAGATTGATATGTAGTTAGCATTGGAACAAGTTCCATAAGAGAAGTTAAAGAGTTTTGTTCACATAATTCATATGAAGGATTAAACCATGTTTATGGTTTTATATTTACCAATTTTAGTGATACATTATTTCTTGAGAATAATAATTCTTATAAGCAATTGAAATATGGAAATTATTAGTAATTGGTGAGATCAATTAAAATTAAATAATGGGTTCCATGTATCAATGTGGGAGGGTTATTTAATTTTGAATACTTTGGTGTGTGTTCAAGTGAGATGATACATAGTTGGTATAAGAATCATAACAATAAGGCTAATTTGGTAACACCAATAGGTTATGTATAAATCAATTATAATTTTACATTTCATGGAAAAATTATAATATCATTTATTGAGAATTTTTTCTGAAGACCACCAATTGAGAAAGGTGTTAATACAACACAACCATAAATGGATTATAAAATGGTAATTTCCAATAAGGGTTTCATTTTAATCAACTCTACATTCCGATTAAATGTAAGAAACCAGATCTGAGAACATTCATTTTGAATGAATATTTTCTATGTGTCTACCAGTGGTCAGTGGTAGTTAAATTGTTTTCCAAATGAAATATGTTTTTAGCATATATAAATTAACCCATGGACATAGAGTTAATTTACACCATGATTAAATTCACTCTCCAAATATTGAATTAAATTTAAAAGATAATTTCAAGGGAATATGATCTATTGAGGTACCTATAATAGTTTCACAGACCTTAGCAATCATACATATACTAACATGGAATTATAAAATAAAATTTGAAACAATTAAAGAGATAATTGTTACCAATGTCACATGGAATAAATATCTCCAGGAAGACATGTGTGGGAAAAAGAGGATGTGGTGAGTTTAATGTCATATTTTTTTATGGATCAAACAAAACTCAATGATATTTTCAAGATATGATATTTTAATTATATAAGTCATAGTGTGAAAATATAAAATATATATATGATAACTCCAATATAATCTGTCAAAACTATCATAAATTAATTGAATATGTACAATGAATTTGTACCTGTTATATGGATAATATGGGAAAATGGATTTTAGGGGAAAACTAGCCTTGTTGATATCAATATGATCCAATATCACTATTGAGAAAAGGTAATGATGGAGACAAGAAAAATTTATCTAGTAGTAGAAATACATTAAAACTCTGAATATGTTATGGCTTCTAAGTAAGCTATGAATCAGTTGTTAAACTAAATGTATTTTCAAGTTCTTATTATTTTATCTCGTTACTAAAGATTTGTCATTATAATAGTTTTATTACTAGTATTATCCAATATATCATGACTAGACGGTGGACATGAATGGATATAATTGGGGATACCATCTCTTGAAAATTTGTACTCAATGAAATTAGGTTACATATAGAAGAACATACATGCATAAAAAACAAGGAATACATAGTTACTAAATCCATGACTTATAAAAAACATTATATTAATCTTTTAACTACTATTAAAGATGGTTAGCAAGTTGCCTCTAGTGAAATTTTTAGTATTGTAATAGTGGTTTCCCTAGAACCAACTTCAATTGTACATTTTATTACCATATAATGTATACATCGATATATTCATGTTTTATTCATACCATTTTAGTGAAAAAAAATTTACATCCACTATTAAATGATACTGACAATAAATTGATTTTCATATAAAAATTTTACTGGACATCTTAAGATAAAAAAGTGAACATCAAGAAACTATGACATTGTTCATAAATAATGACTTATTGTATAGTTTCATCATACTTAATGGAATACGATGATGGCTAAAAATCAGGTTCTAGGGCCTAATAATAATGGAAACTTCTTCTCATCATGTTTTCTCTTGGTTATCTATAGTAGTTGTGATCGTGAGGATAGATGGACTAGTAGGAGCACCACTTGTTTTGAGTGTCATTAGTTGGTCAAATTTACAGAAATGTGTTTTGGTCTCTTGAATTTATATCATTATCAATGTGTTCCATTTTATTTCATACATTGTTGTAATGAAAAAAGCATGACAATGAAATCATGGTGAGGGAGCTTGTGATGGTTTCAACATTGGTGGTATGGAATTGGTTTAATGGTCATGAATGGATTTTTCACTTCTGTTTTGTAGAAACTATATATCTCCGACCTGGTTAATCAGGATAGTAGTACCTTCATAAGTCCTGGGCCAATGTAGTCAAGGGTAAATCTGTCCATTTAGATCAAAAATAAAAATCCTATAATGGGTTATGAAAAAATTATGTGTCTGGTATTTTGATATATTTATGGACAATGAGATTATATTATACAGTTCTTGTTCATAGGTTGGTTGTAATTTCTATAATTATTCCTTATCTCTTTAGGGGAATTGATGGGTTGCTAGAATCCACTATTTGTCTCTGAATATTATCCACTACAATTTAGATATTCACATAGAGGGTCACACAAAATAGTGCATTCATGAATCCGCCATATTCTGTTGAATAGTAATGTTTGCTATGGTGGGCCTCACTACGAGGTCCGTGAGTTTTCCAAGTTATCGATCACCAATAAATAAATAAATTCATTATTATTCAAGTAAAATATATTATCTTTTAATTTATTTATTATTAGTATTAATGAGTTATTTAGGGAAATAAAGGGATCATATTATTAGAATGATTAATTTTTAAATATTACATGTTTTTTTAACATTAAGCGGGAATTTTTAACTAAGTTAAATGGTTCAGTTTTATCAAATAGTATTTTTAACATATATTAAATTTATGTTAGAAAAGTAAATAATATACATGATGTAGATTATTTCTTTATAAATATAATTAATTTTTAATTCAGTGGGAATTTTATTTCTAAGGTTGGTGAACCCCTTCCCTGTATTTATTTAGACCACTATAATAGAAGGAAATGAGAAGATCATAAATGAATTTTTAATTCAAAGGAAGTGGGAACCTCCCTATCCTCCTATGTTCTAGGGAAAGATAATCTCAATCTGAGTAGCAATCTGGGATCAACATTATCTGATCTATGTTATGGGATTGAGAAGATCATCATGATGCAGAAGTATTTATAAAAAACATCATACTAGCACATAGATTGTGAAGAATAATGAGCGCTCTGATTCAAGGATTCAGTGTGGATGATCCAGAGGGGTTCAGATTTAGATATTCATCAAAATAGTCTATTAAAATGAAATAATATCAAGTTTTCACATAATCAAGTTGAGGTACACGTATTGAATTATTATTTTTTACTTTTGAATAATTTATGTGACATCCTCGGACCGTATTGAGGCTCAGATTGTCAGTGATGAAAATTTCCTTCATCCTGTTAATGAAAAATTTTATTATCTCTATGAAACCAAATTCCAAAGCTCCCCGAGTACCATAAAATTTAATTTTCTGAAAATTTTCTTGTTATCATGTCATTTGGGACATTAACCTTAAATTTAGTGATATCAAATGTATTTTCTTACTCCCTTAAATTTTTTTGTGTTAAATTCGCATAAAACTTGGTGAATTCATTCAAATAGTTCCATATGCCCTCACATTTGAGGATCTGAACATTGAACAATTCATTTTTATCCTTAAATTAATGAGTTGTGTGGTCCTTCTCTCTATATATAAAACAAACTCTAATTACATTCATTCATGTTCTAGGATATTTCATTCCAAAACTATTACATGTTGTAATCTCTACATTTCCCCTCATTATTTTTTAGGTATTTCTTTTATAGAGATATTCTTTTTGTGAATATATTATAAAATATAAGACAAGTATAATTGTTTTTTATCCTTACGAATCATGATAAAAGATCCTAATATATTGATAAATATTTGATAATAATTCCCTTAAATATCAATACATTATCTAAAAATAAGTAAAAAATATTTATTCATAGATTATGTATATAATTTACTACATGATTTTCTATCCTGATAAATATTGATTCATATTCAATAACATTTTATTTATCCTTTTTCATTGTTTAATTGATTTCCCATCTATATTAACTTTTTTACTCATGAAGGAAGTGATTTTCAAATAATTTATTATTAAAATTCTTCTATTCCATACTCATTATCTTCTCTAGCTCGATAGTGTTATAGATTAATGACCACCATTGATCAAAATATTCATTTGGATTATAAATAACCTTGATAAATGTTTCCCTTTCACTACTTCCCATTGTGAGAAAAATATTTTCTAGGGACATGATCCAAATAGTAGTTTCTAATTGATTAAAAGTCAATTTAAATGAAGAAGATCATTGTATAGTTATGTGGTATAAAATTTCACCACCAATTTGAGGAACAGTTGGATTCACAATAAAAAAAGTCTATTTTTCATGATTAGAGTCAACTAACCAAATATATTTATAATTTATTGTACTCTAGTAACAACCACATTGACTTCTTCGACATGTTCAAGAGGTAAAACCTTAAAAAAACTATTATTTTTTATACAATTATCATACTTTTTAATAATCTCAATTTTAGATTAATGTAATACAATGAAATATCTCATAATATTATGAATTTTAAATCATAATGTATAATTTCTAATTTGGTTCAATAGTTATCATTTATTGAAATTTTTTTCATGATAAATAAATGAATCATAATCATAATTCCTTTGGGAATATATTCATATGATAACAAAATTTTCAAATCCTTCATTATAAAACTAAAAGATAATGTTAATAAATTGAAGAATACCCCATGGCATTGTTGTACTAGATGCACAATTTCTCCTATTTTTCATGCACCATTTGAAGATTAACTTAATAACCAACCATCCTTTACGGGGATATTATCCCTAGGTGCATCTCAACCTGAGTCTACATCTATTTTTTTGTATCTGGATGGAGATATAATTATTATATGATCCAAAATATTTATATTACTAAATTTTAAGAAATCATATATACTTAAAAGTATCCCTAATGTCTTTTATATGGTTATATTAATTATTAAAAGTTTTCCTAAATATTCTTCCAAATGATCCATCTAAACATTCTTTAATACAAACTATATCAACCCCAAATAAGGTAACATATAGAAGGTGGTCATTTACTCCATTGGAAAAACTATAAGAGATCTCATCCCCTGAGATAAAATAGTTTATCAGTCATAAGTGACAACATACATACATGAGTCTCGATCTAATGTTGGGAAGAGTAACTCCTAAATGGAAACTACCTTATCTACATCATGAAAGTTATGTTAATAAGTATGATCTATGTTAAGTCATACATGTTACCATTTATCGACTAAAACATAGCATGGATAAATTCTAAAACAAACTGTAATATTTGTCAGAGTCATGATTCAAAAAGTATTAATGTTTCAACATGTAGAAGCTTACATTATATTTCAAGATATACATGTAAAATAATAGAGATATCACCTAACTACATTCCTACTAACATGAAAAATGGATATCATAAAAGTATTATTATGATGGAAATCAATTTTCATAGGAAAATTTGTTTAGATACAAATATTCTGTTAGGATATAAACAGACCTGCATCAATTAAAACAAAAACTGCATCTAAAGTAATTATCATAAATGTTTTATAGGATATAAAGTCAATCCATAATATTGAAAAGTGGTAGTCAAGTGATAGAATATATTTATATAATGGGTCCAAATCTATAATATATTTAGTAGAATCAATATGTACTTGAATCCAGTCAATCCTATATATTGATATGTAGTTATCATAGGAACAACTTCCAAAAGAGAAGTGAAAGAGTTGTGTTCACATAATTCATATGATGTATTACACCATGGTGAAGGTTTTATAGTTACCAATTGTAGTGATACATTATTCCTTAAGAATAATTATTCCTACATGTAATTGAAATATATAAATTATTATTAATTGGAAAGATCAATTAAAATTAAATAATGGGTTTCATGTATCAATGTGGAAGTGTCTTGTAATTTTGAATACATTGGTGTGCATTAAAGTGATATGATACATGGATGGTACAAGAATCATAACAATAAGGCTAAATTGGTAACACCAAGACGTTATGTATAAATCCATTATAATTTTACTTTTCATAGATAAATTATAAGATCATTTATTGAGAATTGGTTCTGAAGACCACCAATTGAGAAAGGTGTTAATAAGACAAAACCATAAATGCATTTTATAATGGTAATTTACAATAATGGATTCATGTTACCAAACTCTACATTCAGATTAAATGTAAGCAACCAGATCATAGAACATTAGTTTGGAAGGAATATTTTCAATGTGTCTACCAGTGGTCAGTGGAAGTTACAATGTATTACAAATGAAATATGATTTTTAGAATATGTAAAATAACCCATGGACATACAGTTAATTTAGACCGTGATTAAATTCACTCTCCAAATATTGAATTAAATTTACAACCTAATTTCTAGAGAATTTGATCTATTGAGGAATATCAAATAGTTTCATAGGCCTTATCAATCGTACATATACTAACATGGAATTATAAAATAAAATTTGCAACAATTCGAAAGAGAATTGTTACCAATGTCACATGGAATAAATATCTCTAGGAAGACATGTGTGGGCAAAGGAGGATGTGGTGAGTTTAATTTCATATTCTTTTTTGATGGATCAAACCCAAATTCAATGATATTTTCAAGATACGATATTTTCATTATATACGTTATAGTGTGAAAATATAAAATACATCTACGATAACTCCAATATAATTTTTCAGAACTATCATTTAGTGATAGAATATGTACAATGGATTTTTACCTGTTATATGGATAATATGGGAAATTGTTTTTAGGCTAAAACTAGCCTTGTTGATATTAATATGATCCAATATCACTATCGAGAAAAAGTAATTACTGAGACAAGCACAATTTTTCTTACGGTAGAAATACTTCCAAATTCGGAATATGTTGCGGCTTCTATGAAAGCTAAGAGGCAGTTGTTAAACAAAATATATTGTTCCAGTTCTTATTATTTTATCTCGTTACTAAAGATTTATCATTATGATAGTTCTATTACTAGTATTATCAAATATATCATGACCGGACAGTGGGCATAAATGTATATAATTGGGGATACCATCTCTTGAGAAGTTAAACTCTAAGAAATTAGGTTACATATAGAAGAACATCCGTGCATAAAAAATAAGGAATACATAGTTACTAAAACCATGACTTGTAAGAAACATGATATTAATCAGTTACGTTTTATCAAGGATGGTTAGCAAGTTTCCTCTAGTGAAATTTTGAGTATTGTAATAGTGGTTTCCATAGACCCAACTTGAATTTTACTTTTTATTACCATATCATGTATACATTGATATATTAATGTTTTATTCATAACATTATAGTGAATAAATTTCTATATCCACTATTAAATGATACTTACCATAGATTGCTTTTCATATCAAAATTTTACTGCACATCCAAAAATAAAAAAGAGAACCTCAAGAAATTATGACCATGATCATAAATAACGACTTATTGTATAGTTTAATCATACTTACTGGACACATTTTATGGTTAAAAATGAGTTGCTAGGGCCTGATAATAATGGAGACTTCTTCTCATCATGTTTTATCTTGGTTATCTATAGTAGTTGTGATCATGGGGATACATAGACTAGTAGGAGCACCACATGTGTTGAGTGTCATTAGTTGGTCAAATTTACATAAATGTGTTTTGGTATCTTGACTTTATATCATTATAAATGTGTCCAATTTTATTTCATACATTGATGAAATGAAAAAACCATAATAGTTGGATCATGGTGAGGTATCTTCTGTTGGATTCAACATTTGTGGTATGGCATTGGTTGAATGGTCATGAAAGGATTTTTCACTTCGTTGTTGCAGAAACTATAAATATCATACCTGGTTAATCCGGATAGTAGTACCTTCATTAGTCCTGGGCCAAGGTATTCAATGGTAAATATGGCCATTTAGATCAAAAAATAAAAACCTATAATGGGTTATGAAAAAAGTATGTGTCCGAGTTTTTGATATATTTATAGAAAATGAGATTATATTTTACAGTCCATGTCCATAGGTTGGTTGTAATTTCTATAATTATTCCTTATCTCTTTAGGGGAATTGAGGGTTTGCTTGAATCCACTATTAGTCTCTGAATATTATTCACTACAATTTAGATAAGGACATAGAGGGTCACACAAAATAGTGCATTCATGAATCTGCCGTATTCTGTTGAATAGTAATGTTTGTTTTGCTGGGCCCCACTATGGGGTCTGAGAGTTTTCTAAGTTATCAATCACCAATAAATAAATAAATTCATTTTTATTGGAGTAAAATATATTTTATTTTAATTTATTTATTATTAGTATTCATGAAGTATTTATTGAAAAAAATAAATAATATTAATAGAATGAATAATTTTTAAATATTAATGGTTCGTTTAACATTAAGAGGGAATTTTGAACTAAGTTAAATGGATAAGTTTTATCAATAATATTTTTAATATATATTAAATTTATGTCATGAAATATAAATAATATACACGATTTAGATTATTTATTTATAAATAAAATTAATTTTTTTAGTGGGAATTTTTTTTCCAGGGTCGTTGAACCCTTTCCCTGTATTTATTTAGCCCACTATAATAGAAGGAAATGAGAAGATCATCAGTGAATTTTTCATTCAAATGAAGTGATAACCTCTCTCTTACTATTTTCTAGAGAAAGATAATCTCAATCCGAGCACCAATCTATGATCAAATTTAACGGATCTATGTCAAGGGATTGATCAGATCATCATGATGCAGAATGATTTATTTGAACTTCATACTAGCACATAGATTGTAGAAAAAATGACGTTCTGATTCAAAAATTCAGTTTGGATGGTCTAGAGGGGTTTAGATTTAGATATTCATCAAAATGGTATATCAAAATGAGATATTATCAAGATTTCACATAATCAAGTTGAGGTACACGTAATGAATTATTATTTTTTACATTGAATAATTTATGAGACATCATGTAACCGTATTGGGGCTCAGATTGTCAGTGATGAAAATTTCCTTCATCATGTTAATGAAAAATATTATTATCTCTAGTAAAAAAAATTACAATGCTCCCCCAGTACATTAATATTTTATTTTATAATAAATTTTCCTATTATCATGTCATTTGGGACATTTACCTTAGATGAAGTGATAACAAAAGTATTTTATTACTCCCTTAAATTTTTTGTGTTAAAATCCCTTAACACTTGGATAATTCAATCTAATAGTTCCCCATACCTTCACATTAAAAGATCTGACCATTGAATAATTCCTTTTTATCCTTTAATTAATGATCTGTATGGTCCTTATCTCTATATATGAACGAAACCCTAATTACATTCAATCATGTTTTATGATATTTCATTTCACAACTGTTACATGTTTTAATCTCCACATTTCCCCTCATTTTTTTATTGTATTTCTTTTATAGAAATCTTTTTTTCGTGATTATCTTAAAAAATATAAGACAACTATAATTATTTTTCTATCATTAAGAATCATTATAAAATATCCTAATATATTGATAAAAATTATATAATAATTCCCTTTAATATCTACACATTCTCTAAAAATAAGTAAAAAATATTTATTCATAGATTATGTATATAATTTTCAACATTAATTTTTATCAATATAAAGGTTGATTCATATTAAATAAAATTTTATTCTTCCTTTTTCATTCTTTAATGCATTTACCGTCTATATTATCTTTTTTACTAATGAAGGAAGTAATCTGCAACGAATTTATTATTAAAATTATTCTATTCCATACACTTTATCTTCTATATCTCTATAGTGTTCTAGATTAATGACCACCATTAATCAAAATTTTCATTATGATTATAAATAAACATGATAAATATTTCACTTTCACAACTTCCCATTGTGAGAAAAATATTTTCTAGGGACATGATCCAAATAGTGGTTTCTAATTGATTAAAAGTCAATTTAAATGAAGATTATCAGTGCCCAGTTAGGTTTTAAAAAAATTCACCACCAATTAGAGTAACCGTTGGTTTCACAGTAAAAAAAGACTATTTGTCATTATCATAGTCAACTAACCAAATATATTTATAATATATTATACTCTAGTAACAACCTCATTGACTTCATCGACATGATCATGAGGTAAAACCTTACATAAATTATGATTATTATACGATTATAATTCTTTCTAAAAATCTAAATTTTAGATTAATGTAATATAATGAAATATCTCATAATATTATGAATTTTAAATCATACTGCATAATTTCTATTATGTTCAATAGTTATCATTTATTGAAAATGTATTCGTGAAAAATACATTAATCATAATCACAATTCCTTGGGAATATATTCATATCATACCATAATTTTCAAATCCTTCATAATAGCACTCAAAGAGAATGTTAATAAACTGAAGAATATCACATGGTATTGTTATAGTAGATGTATAATTTCTACTATTTTTCATGAACCATTTGAAGATTAACTTAATAACCAACCATCCTTTAAGAGGTTATTCTCCCTAGGTGCATCTCAACCTATGTCTAGATCTATTTTTTTTGTATCCGGATGGAGGTATAATTACTATAAGATCCAAAATATTTAAATTACTAAATTTTAAGAAAAAATATATACATAGAAGTTCCCTAGAGTATTTAATATGGTTATGTTCTCTAATATAAGTTTTCTTAAATATTGTTCCAAATGTCCCGTTTATACACTATCTAATACAAACTATAACAACCCGAAATCAGGTAACCGGTAGAAGGTGGTCATTTAATCCATTGGAAAAACTATAAGAGATATCATCCCATGAGATAAAATACTTTAGTAGTCATAAGTGACTACATACATACAAGAGTCTCAAAATACATTAGAAATCATTAATATTACTTAATATTCTATTGAGATATTTGTTATTTCTTATATTTTATCCACGAAATCATTAAAATTATACTTATGGTTACCCATGCGATATGTAAATAATAAATGGTAGAAATTTCATGTTATATAAGAGAATATATAATGATGAAGCTATCGTAGAATATATAAGACATTAGTAATATAGCATATATAAACAATAATATTATATAGAAAAATAACTAATATTATAAAAGATAAATATATACATGGATGACATGGAAACATAAATAATAACATGGATAAAAATAAATTATTTAATTATGATAGAATTCATATTGTCTGAAAACACATTCTTAAAATCATGTCCATGTTCAAAGACATCATATATGAATATGTAATGCATGAAAAAAAATCAATCTAGTTTCTCTCATAAGACAAATAAATGAATCTTAGGGTATTTGATGTTATTCCCCATTAATAATATAATATTTCCAATTCATTTGTCATATTAAATGAGTGAATAATATTTACAATTCATAATCCACATTCCTTTGTACAAAACATCAATATTTGAAAACACTCACATATAATTTAAATATTTACACCCATTAATAAATATAACAACATAACCATATTCCATTCAGAGAAATAAATAATTTTTTATCAATAAATAATATCATAAATAAATAAAAATATACATTAATTTTTGTTGAAATATATGAATAATCACCTTTATAATGAAAATTTTAATCTCATAAAAAACTACAAAACATGAATATTTATTTTTATTCATTTTTTAACTAAAAATCCCATAATAATGGGATTAAATTTTTCATGTGAAAATATAAAAAATATATTAAAATCATGATAATTATTGATTTTCACAATGGTGGGGAAATTGTTTTTGATCTTTAAAAGCTTTAAATAAAACATTCTTTTCAAAAAAATTTAAACAACACATATAAAATTTATAGAAAAAGTTAAACATATATATTTTTTAAAAAAAATTAAAAAGTGAAATATAATTTTAATTGGATATGAAAACTAACTTGAATTTATATAATAAAAATATTTAAATATTATAAATAATATGGTTGTAAAATAAAAATATTTTCCAGTAGAGGAAAAATAAAGCCACCTTTTCATGAAAATTTTATTTTGAAAGATTTTTAAAAAAATGCATAGGAAAAAATAAATATACATGTAAAACAAATGAATAATTAGAGTAGAAGAAAATATATGTAGTTTAATAGAGACAATTTATATAATTCCTTGAATTTAAATTTAAACAAAAGTAATCATGAATATAAATGAGATTGTAAAATAAACCCTTACATTAGATAATCACTTGGCGGGACATATTCTGACTTCCTATATAATGAGTATATATTTATTATTAATACATATAAGATACATATGTGTATACAAGTTACTATTTATATGTTATTCAATATTTATTTATACACTTTTTCAAACAATTCTTTATTGAAATAAATTATTTTTGTGTTTACTATTTTGTTTCTTATGCATGATTTTATTTTTCTACACTAGTCGATTATCCATGTTCATGGTTTAATCACCTAGAAAATTATAATCATTTCATATATATATATATAAATATATATTTTATACTAAAATTAATCCATTTTATCTATCCATGTGTTCTAGTTATGAAACAATAATTTCATTTCTTTGTGGAGATGGTAGTCTGTAAGTACACACAATCATTGTTTCCGTTTTCCAACAGATGTGAGTGAAAAAAAATTAGAAAATAGTTTATATTGATATAATAAATGTTTAATAATTATAATTTATATTCATTAAATACACTAATATCACTATACATTGGTGGATATGATGAAAAATTAATTACATCACATCATATCCGTCATAGACCTACCATCCGAATGAATGGTGTTATAATATTCCATTATATAGAACGGTTTTTAAAATTTTTATAAAATTAACATAACAATATTATATTTTATTAAATATACTAAAATCAAGATATTAATATTTTTTTAGATATATATATTGGATTGTTATGAATAATAAAACGTTAAATGGCTGGAAAGAACATATAGCACTTTCTTGAATATTCTCCTCTTAAAAACACTATAGGGATTCATTGATGCATCTTTTAGTAAGTAATTTATATATGAGGAAAATAAATATTAGTTAGTTTTAAGATGTGATTTATAGTATTGGTAAGACCCTTTGACATCCTTCAAGGATTGTTGGAGGGTTTTGTGTGTTAATTTTTGTTTAATTATATAAAAAATATAACCATGGTGTATTTTGGATTATGATTCAATGATATGTGACATAATTTAAAGAGTTTCATATTAGGAAAATGAGTTTATTTATATTTAATATAATTTTATTGTAGAAATTTTAATACAAATCATGTTATATTCATGATTCATTTACGTTCATTTACATTTGAAATCAAGCTTTGGTTGGAGTCAACCAGTATCATGATTACCATAAATCCCCTAGAATTAATGCACTCAAACCTAAAACTATGTATAATCATCATAAATAAATGTTTCATATATTATTTATAGATTTAGGGATATGATACCACATAACAATTTAATGTGTATAGGATAGATATGGAATAATGGTTTTCTAAACCGAACAACAAAAGTTTCCCATATGCAATCGTAGTGTTGATTGGTTAAGTGGACATATATGTTTTGGGAAATACACATGATATAATAGTTAAACATGAAAATAAATCAAGAAAAAACATAAAAATATTAAAACAACAAAAATAATAGTAAAACATTTGAGGATTTATTTATAGTACACACTTTTTAAGTGTGTAGCTCTCTTTAAAAGATCTCCCACCATTTATCCGACTATTGATAATTGGATTAAAATTTTATAGAATTATTCATTCATTATTAATCTAATTATTAGGATATGGAGGTCAAATAATTCTAGGATTGTTAGAGTAATCCAATAAATCTCTTAAATGGTATCTCTTCACCCCTTGGTCAAACATACATATGAGGAACCCATGGTACCATTTTATAGGGAATTATAGGTAATGGGATTTGCACACAAATTTCACAATACTATTTGTTTCTCATATATGGAAATTATAATAAACTTATCTAGAATTTTAAAAATATAATATTTATTTTTTGACTTATCTAATATCTACCTATTATTTTTTATGAACATTGGAATTATAGAATTGGAGATAGGGACTAAATTCCAAGATATACTCTTGAAATTGAGCATATTATATTTTCTGGATATTTCTCTTCCCTCATGCCACCATATGGATGAACTTGGAATATTTTTCTTCAAAATATATATAGTCCAAATATATTTTGATTGAACCACAAAAAAATTAACCCAATTAAATTATTTTAAAATAATTAAATTAGATCTAATGTTTGATTGATATTACATGAAGTGTTTCCCATTAATGTCCAACTTCATCTTGGGATCTCCAAAATACTTCCTCAAAAAATGATAAAATTAAAAACAATTTAAATTTTAAATTTTAAAAAATATTTAAATCTATATAATTTAAACAAATTGGAATTGAAATTTAAAATAAAATTGATATTTAAATAATATAAAATCATGATATAATAATCGTATAAGGGTGGAATAAAATATTAAATCATAATTTGATCAGACCACCAAAACCAATAATTAATAATCCTTTAGAAAATATTATTTCAGAAAAAATTTCTATGAACATATATGCTAGATCGTGAATATTTAAAATTTACATTAGGTTAAATTAATGATTTAAATGTGTGAAAAGTATGAAAAAAACTATAGATTTAACCATAGAAAGCATATAAATGATGGTCAAATGAATTGAATCAGAAAAAACCAAGGTTATACATGATATTTTTCATAACATGGAAATAAATTTATAAACCATTACACTATATCCACACATGTGTGTGTGGAAACCATTTCATACATATATCTCCATGTTTTATTTGATAAATATATGTCATTTTAAAATTATTTAGTTTACCTTGTTATTTATATTTTACCTATCATACCCCCTCTACCATAATCTTTCAAAAATATAATCACATATATATTCCAAGAAGTCAAACGTTTTTTGTTCTTTCAAAAATGTAATTTTGTATTTGTTCTTTCAAATTTTTAATGCTTTTTATAATTTTTTTATTTTATATTTTTATTATTTTTTTCAATAATAAGATTTGGAATCCACCATAGGGAAATATAGTACAATAAAAATTATTGTTTATTTTGATAATGTATGAAATTTTTTTTGGAAATATGATTAACATTAATTATAACTTATATATTAGTTAAATTAAGATGAATATTTTTACATTTTATAGTTGTGTGTAATGAGATATGGAGATAATAAATGAAAATATTTTCCTTTAATATACATAAACTAACATTATAAATATATCAACTGTATTATTGAGATACAATCATTTATATCATTGAAACATTTCTAGTTATAGATAAAATATAAATTTAATGTTAATTATATATTGAAACTCACATTTCATTTGTAATAATTTTTTTAAATGCTAACACAAATTGTAATAGGGAAACTCAACATTATTTTCTAATAATTTATGTTCTTAGAAAGGAATTTAATATCACTATATTAACATAATATTAGAAAAGAGAATAATGAGTGAACAAATGTATACATACACTATATAAGGAAATAAATGGAAAGAAAAATTATTATAAAACTCCTAAGTTACTCAGGAATTTTTCAACCCTATCCCGCCACATATACACATAGACATAGAATTAATATTGTCATTACTATAATTAATATGAAGGTTGAAAGGAAGGATAAAACCTTATCAGTCTGACAGATAGATCACTTCTTGAATGTGGAGTTCCTCCAATATGGATTACATAAGTGTGTCATTAAATAGACTTAGTCATATTCTATTTCTAGTAAATATTTTTTGGATTTCATAAGTTTTTTACCTATATAACCCCAAAATGATAGAAACTAGTTATATTATATTTTCCCACCTGTGGGTGTAAATCTTACTTTTGTGAAATAACTTCCATGAATTTTAAATAAGTAACCTCTACCTAATGTTAAATCGATAGTGAATGATTATACGTGAATGTTTAGTAATGGGTCACTCCTTATAGAAATACGATTTCTCATATGAATCTATTCATATTTATATCAGCTCATGAATCTAAAATTTCATTTATTCATCTATATAACAATGATAAAAAATATTTTTTTTAAATGTCCTCATAATCTTGTTAATCTGTATGAATAAAGATATTAACACAATTTCCAAACAAAATCTAATAATGTGACATACAAATAGTTGCTTTTAAATATAAATGGGAAACCTCAAATATCATCATCAAGACTCAGAATGCATTCTTTTCTATTGGGATGTACCAATTCATTAAAAAAATTAATTCCATAGAAGATAAATCATCGCTTCATTTATTTGGTGGAAAATTGATAATTAAAACATATTCAAAACCTATGTGGTTGTAGAAATGAGAACCCTAGTCCTTGATGATAAGAAAGGAAATCCATAACTTCCGAAAATTTGACTCTCAAATATTACATAACTACATTTTATTCTTCTGTCATTTTAGCTTACTCATTAACCTATTTGGAACTATTGTACAATTCCATAAGAATGTAAATGTATTTAAATAAAATATAAAACATGATTATTAATCCAATAATCCAACCATAAAATATTTCTTTGAAAAGAATGTTTTTTATTTCATTTTAGTTCCTTTAGATACATTTTTTGTTCTATAAGAGTGATAAAAACCCCTATAGAACTATGGGAATCTTGAAATAACATTGAAAAAAATATCCGAGAATCAACTACATTATAAGTAGTCATTTGGAAACCAATGTGACCACCACATGAAATACTATTAATAAACTTGAGGATGGATAGAAAGCCACTATTAAGAATATAACTAATTAATAATTCAAAACTAGATATTCACTTTAGTTTAGGGCCATTAAAAATATACCAATGAGACTCATGTTTAATATTCTACACATTGTACATATTGAAATTTGTATGAATGAAAGTTGATAATAAATAATTTAAAATCCAATTATTCAATGGAATCTTATTTTTTTCCTCACACATTTTATCTTTATGAAATATGTAATTTATGGGAATACAAAAGAATACGTCAATGATTGTTGATAGAAGGATCCTACTGATATAGGTGTCCCCCCATTCTCTGCATGTTTTTATTTATAATTTATAAATTTAATTTATAAAGTATGAGAATCCAATGAATGTGATTTGATTTTTAATTATATTTCATAAGTATAAATTAGAGGATTGTATGAATATAAAATAAAAAAATTGTGTCCCCTAAAAGTTATGACCTTAATTTATCCAATTAACACAAAATTTTATGAGATTAATTTTTTGTGGTGGTCTAGTTTTGTGGGGAGGGTTAATGTGTTCATGGGAATTATTTAATTTTATATAGAGCCAAATTGGTATAATGTGATAACTCATCCCCAAATTTATAATTCAATGCATCACACATTAGATAAAATATTAGGCCCCACAATTGTGGTTGGACTTCTGGTGGTGAATTGAGCCTCTATATAAATTTGTTAAATGAATACTCACAATTTTTATCAAAATAAAAATCATTTTATTTTTGAAGTGACTAGGATTGGATGATTGAATTATTATTTAATTCATCTATAAAAAAATGATAATTTCTCGTGTAACTATATTATTCCCCTATATCACACAAATTTTGGGGGATTAGAGGGGATAAAATTTCATCCAAATTTGATTTATCTACATTGTTAACATTATTTGATATAATGTGTCCATGTACATCCACTTATCACCCCATGAAATAGAATACTCATAATTTAATACATGATTCTTTTCAATATTGTTGTGAAGGACTAAAATTACACTACCCAAGAACTCATCCAAAGAGGAGCTATATATAGTGATATCATCCATGAAAACATACATGAAAATTTCAAGATAATATAAAACAAAACATGCATAATTCAAAATTATATAGATCCCTTCACAGACCAAATAACATCATACTATAAGAAATCATTCCAAATGGATAAATAATTGTGTTATTTTGTGATCCTCAGGGGTAATATATTTTTGAAAATATCTAAATTACCCATTATGGAAAAAATAATGGAACATCCATTTTAAGTGGTATAGAATCTAGTTAATGAACCATAATAGGAAATGTTATTTCCTAGGTTTCTGGATTAGTGACTCATAGTTTATACTGACATGCAATATATTCTACAAATGGGTTAGTAGTAATCCGTTTTTGAATTTTTTATTAATATTAGAACAATTTTCTTTGGAACAACCTACACTAAACTGAAACATTGGATATTATAAAAAGGTTAAATGAATATAGAGACTAATAATTTGGTTTCTATCATTTTTAAACTTCTATGAGGCTCGGTTTTAGTAAATTTTTTACCATCCTCACTAGTTGATACATGTCATTTAATAATATAAAATACATACAATGTAAAGGGATAATTATATGGAACAATAATTTTTATACATAGATATTACATATTATTAGATGAATAATTTTTATGTAAAATAATGATCCATGGAAATATCATATAATTATAATTTGTTTGAAAACGTGGATTCCTAAAATAGTAGTTTATAAGTGAAATAAATCCTCACCCACTGTGTTATTCATTACTATCTCCCTTATTAGACACATCAAACTTAATACCTTTCTTCACCATTATGGGAATGGAAACCTAATAAAGGGTGATCTTATATTCATAATAAGGGTAATCATATGAGACATCAATGATCACATAATCATAATATGGTAATAAGTGTGTGATAAAATGAGTTTAGCATTTGAAAACCATACCATGCTTATCAAAGATCATTATCAAGAGAAATGTAAAAAACCGTCATAGTACATATGAAATGAATCATAAATGAATCAAATAATGTAACCCATGATAAAATTACATTGTAATAAGAAATAGTTTTTATGGAAAATGTTTATTTATAATATTATTAACATGAATAAATAGAAATAGGCTCACTGTTTTTGTTTTTGGAATAAGATCAGACCCTCACTTGAGTATAATGAAAAGAAAATATAGACCCATAATTATCTTATTAACAAGATATCTAGATCCACACCTAAAATTATATACATTTAGAAAATGTACACACATAATCTTATGGAAATAAATTGAGGTCAACACATGAAATTTTTAACATAAAATCATTTTCTTGCAAAGAAGTTACACCTCATGAGTTATTGACAATATCCCCCTGAATATGAGGGATATATAATTCTGTTCCCACCCATATCAGAATAAAAATAATTCATTTTTTATATATGAGATCTTAAGAGATTCGTTATTTCATAACCCATAAAAAGCAATGGGATTCATAAAAATTTCATCATAGCATAACACATGAGAAAAATGGATTTCATAAACATATTTTCATCATAATCATCAACCATACAACCAAGGGATAAAGATTGTATCACTGTATAATATAATCATTAAAATATACTTAATTTCTAAGGATATCATCATAGATTAAAAATTCATTAAAAATCACATCGAACATTAAAAGAGTAAAAAACAATTTTCACTTTGAAATCACTTATTTTAAATTAAAATTTTTCTCAAATTTTAATTATAAAACTCTCTTTGAAATTAATTTTTTAAAATTTTAAATTATTCTTTAATTAATTGAATAATAAATATTTTCTGAAATACCATTCGAGTCATAAATATTAAAAAATATATTTCGTTCTTATTTTCGGTTAAAATTCAGAAGAACCTCAATCCAAAAAGAGATGAGACAAATCCTTTTTAAAAAATTCCATTAAAAGAAAACATGGGTAATATTGAATTTAAAAAACAAATTTTAATATTAAAAAAATTAATGAAAACATTTTTTGAAAACATGGATATATTAGAAAAGTGATTTTTGCCTAAAGATAGAATTAATGTCAATTTTTATTAAAAACATGTTTCAGAATCATGAGTTCTTAAACAGAGAAGATTAAAAGAAAAAAAATTATTCAAAATAAATGTCTACTATATAATAAAATTCAATATATTCTTGAGTGCTATCTCGTGAAATTTCATATTCCAAAACATATTCATAAACAACCTTGATGAATAATGATATTATAAAATAAAACCACAACAACATTTGTAAATTTCGAATTGTACACCCTAAAAAATAATGAAACATAGTGGGTTGACTGCATCCCATATAATTCTCATACAAAATAATAAAATACATTTATAGGAATTGTATTCACTGTATAAAAAATACAGGTGGTGAATATGGGATGTATCTCATAAGAATAAATGTGGGACATAATTACCTTAACTAAAGTCCAATATTTCTTGAAAAATATTAAAAATGCCTATATTATAAATATAGTTTTATTTTAAATCTTTTAAAAAGATATAAAAATAAATATCATACCATATATGACATAATTATATCATTTCATCACTTTTGTGTAAACAATTTGAAGTGCCCAGATCAGTGTGAATCACTGAGAGGGGGAGGGGGTGAATCAGTGATCCTTTAAAACTTTTTACTAATTGATTCTTAATCAATTAAACCTCTATGGCTTGTTAAGGCCTCGATCCACTCTTCTTATGTCTCTCAACCTTTCCCGGATAATGCAGTAATGAAAAGGCACAGGACACAAGGATTTACAAGGTTCGGCACCAAAGGCCTACATCCTTGCCATGCTCTCCCAGCATGGATTCTCCCATTATAACTTGTTAGAATTACAATGGTCGATACAGCTTCCCACCGTATCTCTCCTGAGTCCCACAGGAGGGTCTTTATACTGCTTCAAACAGTGTTACCAGAGTCCCACTGGCCTGCTCCAGAATCCCACTGAAGACTTCTTCTCCCTGAGTCCCACAGGGTCTTCTCTTGGCTCCTCGAGTCGCACGAGTAGCTCTTCTTCACTTTAAGCTTCTTCAAGTAAACTCAGCAGCCTGGGATAAAGGCTGCTGGCCTTGCTCGGTACCTCTGATCACTTGAGTTGATCAGGTCTTCTCGTCTTGCTCAGGATTTATCTCCTTCTTCTCAGGATGACCTGGCTTCTCTCCAACTACTGAATACTCAGACAACTAATATCTTTAACTTCAGTCTGGTCCAGTCTCAACTTCAATTCAACTTCATGCACTGAGTGCATGGCAACTCTGCTTCCTCATGCACTGATTGCATGGTTTCTCAATTCTTCAAGAACCTCCCGGTCTTGGACAACTCAGACGCACACAGCCTGCTTTAGCTCTGTTCACGTGTGCATGTGCATGCATGCATGCATGCACTTCCCTTCTCCTCTTCTTGGTGCGGTAGACCAACAAAGGGTATAATCCTTTAAGCACACACCTTCTCTCTTCCTTCACACACTTTGTTCTTATTGGTTACACACATAAATGTGTGTTCTACTTTAGTGTGAGGTATCCTTCTTCTTCTCCTTCTTAGTGTGTACACACCACTTAGGCACACACTAAGGTTCGGGCCTCTTTGCTCTTTGCACACACTTCTTTCAAATTAGGCACACACTAAGATTCGGCCTCTTTGCTCTTTGCACACACTTCTTTCACTTTTTGCACACAAGTGAGCTTGGCCTTTTCTCCTCTTCTTGTTGCACACACACACTTTAGTGTTCTTTAGTTTGTTCTTCAAAGTGTGCACACACAAGGTCACAACCCTCGGCCTCTTCAAATGCACACACTTAAAGTGTGTTCTTCTTTGTTCAAAATGCACAACCAAGACTGTGGATTGTTCAATTCTTACACACACACAAAGTGTGGTCTTCCACTTCACTTGGCACACACCACTTGGTGTTGTTCATTGTGCACACACATGGCCTCGGGTTCTTCTTCTCCTCTTAGCACACACACGAGGCAAGGCCTCGGGTCTTCTTCCCCACTTTAGCACACAAGGCACTAAGGCCTCGGCCTTCTCAATGTTCACACACGAGGCACTGCCTCGGTCTTCACCTAGCCTTCGGGCGCGCAAGGTGCATGGCACAGGGGCGCGCAAGACCTCCTACCCACGGGGCGCGCAAGTGCAACACCCGCGAGGTCTTCCTCTTGCCGCGCAAGGGTGCGGGCAGAGAGGGAACAAGCCTCGGGCGCGCAAGGTGTTGCGGCCACGAGGTCTTCCTGCTGCGCAAAGGATTAGGCGCGCAGGGGATCTCCTCCTCCTCCTTCTTCTTGTCGCGCAAAGAAGTTGCGCGCATGGAACTCAGCCGCGCAAATATAATTTGCGCGGGGCTTCAACTTCGCGAGGCAGAGGTGCACTCACGGTTCTCCGGATCTTCAACAAAGGATCAGCAAGCTCCTTTGGAGCCTTGGGCTCTTCTTTTATAGGCGATGGTGAGGCGGTGCATCCGCGTGAGAAATATTTGATCTCCCGAAGATTTCGGATCTTCAAAATCTTCCAAATCTTGATTTCTATCCTCGGTTCATGCGGGTTTCCTCTCCTTTGTTATTTTTCTTCACCTCTACGTGCATGCGGCTTAGAAACGCATGCACGGCCTTCTTCAAGGGCAAACCATGCAAAGCACGAACCCTTCAAAGCCTCGGCAACGTTGCATGCCTCGGCCGAGCTCCAATTTCTCCATTTAACGTGTGCATGCATATTTTATTGCATGATTATGTTCGTTATGGCCAGACGATCACAATGGTGGCTTTAGCTTGATCGGAGGTGGCCGGGAGCTCAAATTCTGTCGTCGGGAGGCCTCTGGTTCGGAGGCTGCTCGCGGGTGGTCTTCATTCGAGCTCGAGGAAGAGGACGGTCTCTTAGCCGTCGGATCAGGCGATCGATTAACCTTGGACGGCCTGGATTAGATCGCAGCGCCGCGAATGGATCGTGCGGCGCAGATCAAGCGCGCGATCAATCGAGCGGCTCAGATTCGCTCCCAGGAATTTTTCCGCGCCCCACATCGAAACGGGGCGCGGGTTTCTCGCGGTTTATCACCCTGGCACTCCCTTAGACGGCCAGTTGAATCTCCTCCCCTCTCGGTGCCGCCCCGCACCGAGTTCTTTAGCGGGCGCGCTCTTGCACCCACCTCTGCTCCTGCGGGCGCGCTATGCGCCCACCCTATGCATGCTCTGACACTCGGGCGCGCTTCTACGCCCCCGTCGCGCTCCTCCGGGCGTGCCCCAGGCGCCCATGTGGTGTCTTGGGTGCGCCCTGCTGCCCTGGCTCGCCCCACGGGTTCCCCCGGGCGTGGTGCCCTAGTGCGCCATGCCTTGGGGTTGAACCCCCAAGGTGCCTTGGCTGGCCAATTTTTTTTGGCAAAGGCATGAATAAGGACTTTGTCAAAGACAAAGTTCTCCTATGAGTATAAGCCAAATTCCACTTCTTCCAAGCCATTCTTCCACTTCATTTCTTCTCATCTCTTCTTCTTCTTGAGAATTCAAACATTAATCTACTTGATTAGAAACGACTCCTTAATTTATGATTCTTCTTCATCATCTCATTTTCTACTTAGGAGAGAATTCTCAAGGATCTTCATCTTCAACCGAACTCCTGAATCACTTAAATTATTCAAAGTGCTTCATTGATCTAATCAGAGATCAATTGGATCATCTTCATGTTCACATGCACTAAGTGATAGTGCATGGGCTTCTTTAGCTCACTTCATCCACTTAGAGATTGTGGATGGATCTTCTTCACCTCCTCATGCATTGTCAATACAATGCATGGTCTTCAAACAATGTTGTGACTTTGTATCATCAGGATACAAGTTCTATGAACTTAAAGAGCAGCTCAGCAATCGTCATATGTCCATGGAGAATGTTTCAACCATATTCTCCAATGCCACTTAGTGAATCTCCTAAGTGACATTCCTCTTAGTACCATGGCCATTCTCCTTCACCACCAACACCATCACAACCTTTGGCATTCACATCTGGACAATTCTTGGCATCCATTCATTCTAAGACAACAACATGCCTTCTTGACAACAAATGCAACACATTGCACTTCAATCTCCCCCTTTGTATTTGTTGTCAATACACTCCTTCAGCACATATGAATGGGTCAATATGTGTGCTAATATTTTCTCCCCCTTATTGGCAATCAAATGCAAAGGTGTGGTGTGGTTTACTTTCAAAAATATCTTCCTCCCTTTGAATAGCATCTTCTTGAAAATTACTAAAAGAGGGATGATGCCACATGTTCTTCTTAGCAAATAACCTTTAGTAAATCAACTCTAAGTCTACTTGGGCTAACCCGATATAGAAAACAAGAGTGATATAACCAAGATTTTTCAATGCTGTCCACAATTCTCTACACATGTGAGATCATGCTTGGGGGTTTGAAATCTTTCAGATATTCAATGAATTGCTAAATCCTGCACATACTTCACGAAAATCATTAGAAAGTTCAGTGCAAAGATAAAGCTCCCCCTTTTATCTACTTTCTCAAGATGATATTAATTTCAGAACATCATCTTCTCCAGATTGGCTCCCCCTCAAGGGGTGCACTCCGTTCTGTCCAAACCATCCTCCAGATGAGAATGATCATCATCTTCAATTCCCTGAAATGTTAGCACATGTAAATACCAGAAGTATAAGGGAATAATATGGAACCTCCTTGGTTCATCAATGTGAACAACAAGGTTGAGAAGATTCTATCAACCGAGATGTCCCATTTTCACCATTCTTCACACTTGCACATTTGATCTTCAATGATGTTTGTGCTGGTGTGGATCTCAATACATCTTCATGTGAAATCTTCTTCTTCCCTTTTGCCTTAGCAATTGCCAGAGCATCATCTTCAACTCTTTGTAGTTCTCTGGAAAGTTGCAAATGATGTGGCCATATGACAAGTAAATCATTTGGAAGAGTGGCCTCAGTTTTGGAAGTTCCACATGGTTCTTTTGATACTGTTAAGCTACCTTTCTTAGGCAACTTGTTTTCAATCAATCCCTTCTTCTTCTGGATTGATTGTCTTTTGGAGTTCAGTCTGCTTCTATTTAGTTTCATGGCTTCTTTACAAAGGTCCATGATGTGTCCTTTCTTTCCACAGTAGAAGCATGTTTTCTTGGTGGTCCTTCTGGATGCATCACCCTTCTTGGATTTAGACTCCAAGGACTTATTTTTCTTTTTCATAATCTTCTTGGGAGCATCTTTCACTTTCTTATGCTTGCTTCCCAAGGATTCTTTCTGAGCCAGGTTCTGTGATCTTTTCTTCTTTTGAGCTCTGGATACAGTTGGAGATTGACATGTATCTTTTTGACCACTTTTGCAATCATCCCAGATGTTGTCAAGTAATCCAAATCTATTTGCAGTAAACAGATGTCTCTGGACCTGTGGATGTTGCTTCTTTTCCTCTGGCTTGCTCCCCCTTGGCATGGGCTTCCTTTGTGCTTTGACATTCAGTGGATTGTACCAAAAATCCTTTGCACAGTGCCCATACTTATTACAACACCAACATTGACCCATGAATCTTGACCTCTTCAGTCCTTCTGATTGTAGGGTACTTTTCTTGACCTGTTGTGCTGTTTCAGGAGAGCTCTTCTTCTTCATTTTCTTCATCCATACTTGTTTGGAATTATTTTTCCATCCTGCACTTTTTGTGGAAACACAATTAGAAGCATCAGTACAAGATGGTATGGATGGTACTTTCTTTCTAGAAGATGTTGCACTTTTATAAGAGGATTTCTTTCTCTTAGAATCATCCTGCTCAAAGCATACTTGAGTAGCAACATGTCTTCTTGCAGCTGACTGGGAGGATTCAGCTTTAGGTGATTGCAGATGTTTCAATATCACCTCCACTTCTAAACACTTCATGTTGAGGGAGTTCTTCTCATCCTCAATTGTTCTTAGCCTTCCTTCCCATTTCTCTTCCAGCTGTTTTATCTGGTCTTCATGCACCTGCTTCATTTCAAGCAATGAGTTGTCTAGATCCTTCACCCTTTTGACTTTGTCTTCTAGTTGAGCATCTCTGACAACCATTGACACTTTGTGCCTCTTTTCCTGTGCATGGACAACATCTTTGACTGTTATCATAAAGAATTCTTTCTCAGAAAGGCTTCTTTGCAATTCTTCAGCAGTGTCTTCATACATTTCATTGCAAAGGGAAATTGTTTCATCTTTGGCTTTCACTAGCTTTCTGAGAGTGTTGGATATGCCAACCCTTTTAGCCAGCTGATCTTCCATTGCATTGGCTTCTTCTTCTAACTGTGATTTTTCTTCATGAAGATCATGGATGCCTGTAGCTATACACTTTGCCACTTCCATGGGAACTGTCTTCTGAAGATATGTGAGTGCACTCTGAAGATCATTCATTGTTTCAATTTCATCACAGCTAGGGAAGGCTTTCTTCATCTTCTTGGCCTGTTTCTTCTTTCTATTTTTCTGAGTCTTGGCAGATATCTCCATTTGAGGTTGGTCGCTCGTTTCCTCAAATCTGCACTTCATATAGACTCTCTTGGATCTTTTAGAGGTAACCTGCCTCTGATACCAATTGAAGTGCCCAGATCAGTGTGAATCACTGAGAGGGGGAGGGGGTGAATCAGTGATCCTTTAAAACTTTTTACTAATTGATTCTTAATCAATTAAACCTCTATGGCTTGTTAAGGCCTCGATCCACTCTTCTTATGTCTCTCAACCTTTCCCGGATAATGCAGTAATGAAAAGGCACAGGACACAAGGATTTACAAGGTTCGGCACCAAAGGCCTACATCCTTGCCATTCTCTCCCAGCATGGATTCTCCCATTATAACTTGTTAGAATTACAATGGTCGATACAGCTTCCCACCGTATCTCTCCTGAGTCCCACAGGAGGGTCTTTATACTGCTTCACACAGTGTTACCAAAGTCCCACTGGCCTGCTCCAGAATCCCACTGAAGACTTCTTCTCCCTGAGTCCCACATGGTCTTCTCTTGGCTCCTCGAGTCGCACGAGTAGCTCTTCTTCACTTTAAGCTTCTTCAAGTAACCTCAGCAGCCTGGGATAAAGGCTGCTGGCCTTGCTCTGTACCTCTGATGACTTGAGTTGATCAGGTCTTTTCATCTTGCTCAGGATTTATCTCCTTCTTCTCAGGATGACCTGGCTTCTCTCCAACTACTGAATACTCAGACAACTAATATCTTTAACTTCAGTTTGGTCCATTCTCAACTTCAATTCAACTTCATGCACTGAGTGCATGGCAACTCTGCTTCCTCATGCACTGATTGCATGGCTTCTCAATTCTTCAAGAACCTCCTGGTCTTGGACAACTCAGAGGCACACAGCCTTCTTTAGCTCTGTTCACGTGTGCATGTGCATGCATGCATGCATGCACTTCCCTTCTCCTCTTCTTGGTGCAGTAGACCCATAAAGGGTATAATCCTTTAAGAACACACCTTCTCTCTTCCTTCACACACTTTGTTCTTATTGGAAACACACTTAAATGTGTGTTCTACTTTAGTGTGAGGTATCCTTCTTCTTCTCCTTCTTAGTGTGTACACACCACTTAGGCACACACTAAGGTTCGGGCCTCTTTGCTCTTTGCACACACTTATTTCACATTAGGCACACACTAAGATTCGGACTCTTTGCTCTTTGCACACACTTCTTTCACTTTTTGCACACAAGTGAGCTTGGCCTTTTCTCCTCTTCTCGTTGCACACACACACTTTAGTGTTCTTTAGTTTGTTCTTCAATGTGTGCACACACAAGGTCACAACCCTCGGCCTCTTCAAATGCACACACTTAAAGTGTGTTCTTCTTTGTTCAAAATGCACAACCAAGACTATGGATTGTTCAATTCTTACACACACACAAAGTGTGGTCTTCCACTTCACTTGGCACACACCACTTGGTGTTGTTCATTGTGCACACACATGGCCTCGGGTTCTTCATCTCCTCTTAGCACACACACGAGGCAAGGCCTCGGGTCTTCTTCCCCACTTTAGCACACAAGGCACTAAGGCCTCGACCTTCTCAATGTTCACACACGAGGCACTGCCTCGGTCTTCACCTAGCCTTCGGGCGCTCAAGGTGCACGGCACAGGGGCGCGCAAGACCTCCTACCCGCGGGGCGCGCAAGTACAACACCCGCGAGGTCTTCCTCTTGCCGCGCAAGGGTGCGGGAAGAGAGGGAACAAGCCTCGGGCGCGCAAGGTGTTGCGGCCACGAGGTCATCCTGCTGCGCAAAGGATTAGGTGCGCAGGGGATCTCCTCCTCCTTCTTCTTCTTGTCGCGCAAAGAAGTTGCGCGCAAGGAACTCAGCCGCGCAAATATAATTTGCGCGGGGCTTCAACTTCGCGAGGCAGAGGTGCACTCACGGTTCTCCGGATCTTCAACAAAGGATCAGCAAGCTCCTTTGGAGCCTTGGGCTCTTCTTTTATAGGCAATGGTGAGGCGGTGCATCCGCGTGAGAAATATTTGATCTTCCGAAGATTTCGGATCTTCCAAATCTTCCAAATCTTGATTTCTATCCTCGGTTCATGCGGGTTTCCTCTCCTTTGTTATTTTTCTTCACCTCTACGTGCATGCGGATTAGAAACGCATGCACGGCCTTCTTCAAGGGCAAACCATGCAAAGCACGAACCCTTCAAAGCCTCAGCAACGTTGCATGCCTCGGCCGAGCTCCAATTTCTCCATTCAACGTGTGCATGCATATTTTATTGCATGATTAAGTTCGTTATGGCCAGACGATCACAATGGTGGCTTTAGCTTGATCGGAGGTGGCCGGGAGCTCAAATTCTGTCGTCGGGAGGCCTCTGGTTCGGCGGCTGCTCGCGGGTGGTCTTCGTTCGAGCTCGAGGAAGAGGACGGTCTCTTAGCCGTCGGATCAGGCGATCGATTAACCTTGGACGGCCTGGATTAGATCGCAGCGCCGCGGATGGATCGTGCGGCGCAGATCAAGCGCGCGATCAATCGAGCGGCTCAGATTCGCTCCCGGGAATTTTTCCGCGTCCCACATCGAAACGGGGCGCGGTTTTCTCGCGGTTTATCACCCTGGCACTCCCTTAGATGGCCAGTTGAATCTCCTCCCCTCTCGGTGCCGCCCCGCACCGAGTTCTTTAGCGGGCGCGCTCTTGCGCCCACCTCTGCTCTTGCGGGCGTGCTATGCGCCCACCCTATGCATGCTCTGACACTCGGGCGCGCTCCTACGCCCCCGTCGCGCTCCTCCGGGCGTGCCCCAGGCGCCCATGTGGTGTCTTGGGTGCGCCCTGCCGCCCTGGCTCACCCCACGGGTTCCCCCGGGCGTGGTGCCCTAGTGCGCCATGCCTTGGGGTTGAACCCCCAAGGTGCCTTGGATGGCCAATTTTTTTTTGCAAAGGCATGAATAAGGACTTTGTCAAAGACAAAGTTCTCCTATGAGTATAAGACAAATGCCACTTCTTCCAAGCCATTCTTCCACTTCATTTCTTCTCATCTCTTCTTCTTCTTGAGAATTCAAACATTAATCTACTTGATTAGAAACAACTCCTTAATTTATGATTCTTCTTCATCATCTCATTTTCTACTTAGGATAGAATTCTCAAGGATCTTCATCTTGAACCGAACTCCTGAATCACTTAAATTATTCAAAGTGCTTCATTGATCTAATCAGAGATCAATTGGATCATCTTCATGTTCACATGCACTAAGTGATAGTGCATGGGCTTATTTAGCTCACTTCATCCTCTTAGAGATTGTGGATGGATCTTCTTCACCTCCTCATGCATTGTCAATACAATGCATGGTCTTCAAACAATGTTGTGACTTTGTATCATCAGGATACAAGTTCTATGAACTTAAAGAGCAGCTCAGCAATCGTCATATGTCCATGGAGAATGTTTCAACCATATTCTCCAATGCCACTTAGTGAATCTCTTAAGTGACATTCCTCTTAGTACCATGGCCATTCTCCTTCACCACCAACACCATCACAACCTTTGGCATTCACATCTAGACAATTCTTGACATCCATTCATTCTAAGACAACAACATGCCTTCTTGACATCAAATGCAACACATTGCACTTCACAATTATTAGTTAAAATCACCATTCCTACGTTATAAGTGGATTGTTTTTCATGTATGTTTTGGTTTTGTAGTTTTAGTCCTATTATGTTTATTATTATTCTATAATATATAGTATATTAAATTATATATATATATTCATTATAAATATTCTTATAATTATCCATAAAATTTATAGTTTTAGAATCAATTACACTATTAATGGAGATGGTAGGTTATAAGTAAACATGAACATTGTTTTTATTTTTCAAATGATGGAAAAAATAAAGTTAAATATTTTTTTATTTTTTTAATACTAATTTATATATCAAATATGTCACATATATTTATTACATATATCCTTATTAACATCTTTGTAAAAATAAAATGAAAAACATATCATATCACTTCAAAGAGGCAGTAGTCCACACATTTGGACATAAAATGTTATCATTTTATAATGGATTGAAATGTGAAAATTTATATGTGTAATTATAATTATATATTTATAACTATTTCATAAATATCATTTATATAAATTGAATCCATCCTTAAATCCATCCATGAGATGTAGTGATGAAAAATGAATTACATCATTTTGTAAGGAGGTAGTCTGTCATACACACTATCATCAATTTCATTTCCAATTTCTAATAAGAGGATATAGATATGGGTTAATAGATAAAAATATCGAAATATCAGTATATGATAGAAAATGGTGTTATAATTTCATAAATATTTAACAATATTTTAAGGATTTACAATTATAAGTAAAAAATCATGGTTAATAATGATACCTTTTATTCAGAGAACCTCTTTCATTCTTCACCAAAAGTCTTCTTAAATGAAGTTTAAGAATACAGAAATGGCCTATAGGAAGTGTATAGGTAATTATGGAACATTTTCTATAGTTATTGGATGAATTAATATTATCATGAAGTGTGGAGTGGAGATGAGTGGTGGTGTCCTTTAATGAGTTGGGGAGGCACCCCACATGGAAACATCATAGAATAATACTGAATGAGAATTTCATTTTTAAGAACAATATTTCCAAATATAAAAAAAATTATAGGTGGGACATGATAATGTATAAATATGGTCTTCCGATATAAATTAAATAAGTTTTCAAGGTCATGTTAACCCCTACCTATAGCATAAACCTTGGTAAATGTATTTCAAACATAATTGTGGTGAAATATTTTTATTGTTTGTACTATTAATTATAAAAAAAATAAGTTGAAGTAATAATAGAATATTAATTTTTATTAGTATTATTTAAAATTATAATTTCATTATACCCAATTAAATTCACATAATTCATAGAATTTATATTAAAATTAATCATCCACATGCGACTAAAAAACATTTTTCCAAAGAAAATGTTTTTGTAAGTATAAAAACATAATATTTCTTAATTGAACAGAAAATTGATTCCATTGACCTAAATTTATTTAATAATTTTATAATGTGACTAATATTAAATTAAAACAAATTTTCAAACAACATTTAACATTGTAACCTCTTTAAATGAAAAGATAATTTTTAAATAAAATCTTTTTTCACTATTCCTAAAAACATTTATCTTTTTAGGAAATTGAATGTTCATAAATCTAGAGTAATTTATAAATTCTTATTTTAAAAAACATTTAATTTTTTTTAAAATTTAATTTTAAAAAGTTCAAATAATAACTTATAATATAAGTATCAAAAACAAGATCACACATCTTTTTAGAAAAAACAATTTTAATAATAAAAAAGATTTAATCTTATTTCATTACCATACTAAATATTA
Organism: Viscum album; assembly: GCA_963277665.1. Taxonomy (NCBI): domain Eukaryota; kingdom Viridiplantae; phylum Streptophyta; class Magnoliopsida; order Santalales; family Viscaceae; genus Viscum; species Viscum album. Next base: position 1,000,462,389 of record OY728119.1, on the reverse strand, counting down.
GATGAATGAATAAATATATAATTAAATAAATAATATATCAAATTATAAAAAAATAATTGAATAATAGTGAATAATTCGTATTATTATTATTAGAAGACATTATTCCACTTAAAATAGTTTTTCATAAAAATGATTCTTTTGAATTCAAATTATTGTACAATTCATTTATAGTCAATTGATAAATAATGAATGTATTTTTAAACATTTTTTTTAAAAAAAAAATTCTATTATTTATCATTATATATTCATGACCTCCAATTTAATTTCATTATTGTGATGGAAAACAATATTACAATCCATTAATGCACGATAAAGTGTGTTAATAATTTTTTGAAGAATTTAAATTTATTTAAAAAATACATAAAATATAAAGGTGTTACATTATATTCTCCTAAAATGGATTTTATCCGTGATATTAAATTACTCTGATACAAAAAAAATGAGGATAATTTTGACACCTTATATCCTCAACATCCCATGTAGCTTCCTCAAATTGATAGTTTCACCACCAAAATTTGAACAAGTGGCAGGCCCTATTTTGTAACACATTCTCTCTATGATAAAAAATATTCACTAGTTGTTCATTATAAGAGAGATTTCGCTAAAATTTTATGACCATTGAGTTTAGTATATATGAATAGATAGGTACATACTTCCTCAGTAGATATACATCGAACAGATTGTGGACTTGAGAGAGGTTAAGTGGAAGTTCCAACCTATAAGCTATCATCCCTCCATCATTACGAATATTGAAAGGGTAAATATACATAGGAATCAAATTTATATTCATCACAAATATAATAACCTTATTCAATGTATTAATGTTCAAAAATATATTTTCACCAACTTCAAACTATATGTCACCCTGACGATTGTCAGCATAACTTTTTTTCATCTATAAGATGCCTTGATATTCTCTTTAATGGTTCTGATTTTCTCCAAAATTTCCTAATCAAAATCAATTCCTAAGATTTTTTTCCCAAAAAATTCCCAAAAAAATTTAGTTCTACTCATTATCCAATATATGGGTAAAATATAATCGATAGAAATCCTCAGGTTAAAGATACTATTTTATGAAATATCGATTGTAGGAAGGTGTTTACCCCAACAACTATTTAATTCAATAGAATAAGTTCTAAAAATATCTTCTTCAGGTTAAATTGTTCTATCACCCTAACCATATATATGAGGAACATGAATAGTGTCAAAAATTAACTATGTATCCAATGACTACAGAATACTTCTCTAGAACATCCCATAAAAACATAGATCTCGATCAATTGTTATATAAAGTTATACTCCATGGAACCTTAAAACTTTTTTAATTAATATCATGGAAAGATAATCGAAATTGAAATATCCTATGATAGAAGCTAAGTGTTATTAATATATAAGGTGATCAAATGGAAACCAAATTATATTATTTATTTTATACTTTTTGAGGAATCCAATGATAAAATCCATATTCTTGTTTTTTAATTTCCATTATTTTATGGGTAATGGTTGTAACATCCCTTCACAATTTTACCAATCATCTTTAATTTAAATATATACCAAGCACCAAGATATGTATTCTGAAATATCTCTCTTCATAATATCTCCCCATATGTCCTCTTTTTCATCTTTATATGCCATCATACTTCCAGTATGAATAGAGAAAAATAAACTATGAGCCTCATCTAACCTATACTTCTTCAATTATTGTAAATATGGAACACAAAAAAATTCCTAAACCTTAAAATTACATCACATTCAATTTTAAAATTAGGAACATCATTCACCTTGTGTTATCTATAAATATCTTCCATTTGAATATCCTTAATCTTCACATGGATAGATAATTGGATTCTCATTGGATAAAGATAACATTTTCCAATTCCTTCATGATTTCATGATCTAATGTTTTCAATTCTTGAAATACTTTTTCTTTTGTGATCCTCTTCATAGACTATCTATCTTGATTCTTTTGACTCAAATCATACGGAACCTTATTTTATTTTCTAGGGTTGTAATGTATTGATCATTCATAATATTTAATAAGTTCCAACTACCTTCATGGGAACATATTCAACTATTTATGTGAAAAAATAAAATTTATGACTTTTATGATTAATATATATAACATGTATTTCGTAGTAAATATAATTACTCCATATGATTAATGAAAATATTATTGTTGCAATGTCCAAATCATTTGTTGGGTAATTTTTCTCATGAACATTCAATTATGTAAGGCATAAGTTATCAACATATCATTCTACATAATAATGAATCCCAATACATTAACTAATGTATCACTATAGATTATTAACCCTTCACGTTTATAGGGTAATGTAAGAATAGGTGTGTTTAACAACCTTCCCATTAGATCCATGATATTATCTTCACATTCATCTATCTAAACGAACATAGATCCCTTATATGTTAACATAGGGATAGGAATAGATAGTCATGATAAATTATCAAAAAAGTACCTATAATAACCTGCCATACCAAGAAACTCTAGATCTTAGTCATAGTCATTATTCTTGGATAATGTTCAATAACTTCCTTCTTTGATGGATCCATAGATATACCCTTTCATTCTATTATATTAGTTAAAATTTAATCATTTTGTATTCAAAATTAAAGCAGTAAGAATTTTTCATAATGTTTTCCATCATTAGGGTCTTCAGTATTGTCCCCACATGATCCTAATACTTTTCACTTCCATTTTCATATATAACAATATCTTATATGAAGACCATAACAAACTAATCAATTTATTATATAAAGAAAATATTCATAAAATCGATGAAGGTAATGAGGGAATTAGTAAGACCAAATAGAATCATTATATTTCCAAAGTCCCCATAACTTGTATATGTAACGTACTAACCCCTCTTACCACTAAGACGATAGTCGGATCGATGGGCCACATGGTTTCAAGAGTTCCCCACATACACCATATGCTACCAACTAACAATGAGTGTGTTAGGTGGTAATAGTAGGGAGACTATTCCCTCATAATATAGTAGGAATAAAATATATTAAATTGGAATCAACAGTAGAAGAAATAATAAATGAAAAATAGATAATTGGAAGAATTATAATAAACATAATATAAAACTGGGCCAACACCAATATACAACAGGTGCATGCATTTCCTGATGATGATATATAAATGAACAAAATCGTATAATTGACATTGATATAATACAATACATTAATAAAGAAAATAATTAATGAAAATCCATAAGGGAGATCACCACTGGTATCTGAAGTGATAGCTCGGCCCTGTGCTCTTAACTCTCAGGTACAAGCTGAACATCACAAGAAATCAACCAAGGTCCTACAATTACGAGGTCTACATTGGTACCCCTATGAAATGGATGCCCAATAAGAGTGTGAGATAATAATATCACTTGGTTCCCACCCTTGGAGTCTATGACTGGATCAATTCTGTAAAATATTACATATAGTGGTGTGTTGGTGTAAGCGGAATTATCAACAAGAAGTACTAAATAAATAAACAACCTTCCAAGGTTCATAAGAGATTATTTGACACTATACCTACTTCAATGAATATCCAAAATAAAAATTCATACCTGAACCGTTATTTATAATAATAATTTTATATCTATAGATTATTAATATATTTCATCCACCTATATAAACCAAGTGTGTGACAAAACCTAATGGATATATACCTGGAATACTAGTTCCTGGATGGACTGAGTTGTAGCTCAGACATCCATGACTAGTCTAAATGACCCTAAAATATTAGGTAATATGGAAAATTCTTTATATCATAATATATTGTGAAATTTCATGCTACAACACTAAGGATGGAAAGTGAGGTGCAGTGGAAACACTCTAATCATTGTATGTCGTTCCTCAGCCCATCTCCCATATAGTATCACTAGTGTGAGTCATCATGCTCAACACCTGATGTAAGGGAGTTTGATACCTACATGTTCAATATAACCCTTACCATTGATCAATAGAATATATCGAGGCATATAATTTAATATAAATCATGAAAAAACCCCCTCAGAAACATTTTTTATAATTCCAATATCAAGGCATCATCAAATTTCATATACAATCCGTGAGGCAATAACTGTCATGATTTGAATTTAAATAACCCAATATAATCAATGGAATCATAATTATAACAATTTATATAAGCAATTTGTACTTAATTATATCAAGAGGCTTGGGCATACCACCCTATTAAAATCTATCTCAATTAAAACATGTAATACAATCATGGTATTAAATCCATCATGAATCATTCTCTTCTATATTTTCAAGACATGCCATTTAATTGACCAAAACATGGAAATTTGTTTTAAAAGCCTTAAGAGGTTCTTAGGAGGTACTAGTGTCAACTTGTTAAATAACTACAAAGGTAAACACATGTGAAATGAAATAACCTTGTAGGTGTTTGGTTCGAAAGAAAAATTTATCAAAGGAAGGAAATTGATTTTATAATTTCAATAAATTCCATGTACAACACAAGTAATTTACAAACACTAATGTCAAATAATTAAGATAAGTACATTATAAACAACCAATTATCCCTTTGTAAATTCGAAGAAAGTGTACCTCATTGAAGTTGTTTTATTAGATATTTTCCCCATTTTTTTGAAATGATTAATTTATATTTGATGACAATCAAATTCAAGAATATAATCTCGAGTCATCAAGGAAACATTTTAAAAAAATGTACCAACAAGGAAAACAATTATAGAGGATCAACATAACATTTATGGGGGGTTCCATAATCATTTCGGCCAAACCAAAGTAGGGGAAAATTCTTTATTAAACTAACCAAAATTCATAGAATATTTTTTCTGAATTTAAAAAAATTATTCAAATGACAAAAACTGACACGCCCAAGGGGTGTATGTGATCATGGAAGAAAACATCATAATACAAAAAAAATTATCCTAAGGCGTGTATTTTTCTGTAATGATCAATTTGTTATAATGGAACCAATTAAAAATAAATTCACCAAAAGGATGGCATGTGTAATAATGAAAAAATTTATAGATAGATGAAAACATTGGGAATAAGTCGCAGAGAACCTGCCTCATTCTTAGGATAATATACTCATCCAATATCTATGTTCAATTTGGTAAAATTTGGAATAAATCTAAGAAACATACCCCCATTTTAAAAATAGGGAAAATGATCTCACAACTAAATAGCATAGTCAAGAAGATATTAAACGAAGAAAGATTAAAAATTACTCGATATCATACCAATGATGATCTATAGATACTAATGATGAATGATTTAGATGACAGATGAGGGATTTACATAAAATCCTTGAATAGGCTTGGGAGAAGGAAACCATAGGATCAAAGGAGAGGCTTGTGTTTGATAGATTGTAAAAATACTAGAAAGGGAAATAAGACTTCATGAATGGTAATATGGTCATTTCACACTAAAATCAAAGTCACACTGTTGGAGCACATGGATTGGCCAAACCGTGTGCCAATATTGTGACAACACCTACTTAAGAAATGATCTCTCTTGGTTTATCATCTACGATTACCCTAACCATCCACCAACAGTGCAATAAATAGTTATTATGTTCTACACATTTTTGTATGAACAGTACTTGAAAGGTGCATAGTTTGGGTAAACCATGAGCATATCATGGTGGAATTTCTAATCCTCTGTTTCAGACACACTTGTTTCTATAGGAGGCGACATAATTTTTGAAAAACCATGCACCTCTTACAAACCTCAAGATCATGGTTTCCTTGTCCAGCACTCACAAAACATAATGAGACACCTAAGAAACATATTGGAGATTTACCCCATTTATTAAAACAAAACATATAAGAGTTCAATCTCTTGTAATTATGTTCCAATTCTTGGTTTCAAAATTGGAACATCCTGTAAACCGAAAAGTTCAAATTCCATTGTTTTTTGGTTCATTCAAAAATTATGGGTCTTGAAAACCTCACCACCATAGAAATTATCATCCTAAACAAGACATTGGGAAAAAATAAAACATTTCCCAACCTAAAGTGTCATTTAGTCTCATTTAAATGGGAAAAAATCATTTATAAATTCCCAATGCACCTATGATTATTCATTTAAGGACACAAGTCTTTATGTGGGAAAACTAGATCCAATATTTGTTTTCCAACTGAAACATTGAGATAGTGCTTACCTATGCTCATTTAACTAGATACATGGTCAAATAATCATATGATTAAGAATAATGTTGATGGTTCTTCCCACTATTGGTCTTAACATCACGAGGGGACAATTCTGATGCACGGTAGCTCCACCATCATAATTTCATTAAAACACATTCCCATAAGCATTCTAATGATGATCCTGTAGTGATCTTGAAATGGTCGAATAGTTGATTCTCCACTGACCACACACAGGGAAGTAGATCCTTATTTTCATGAAAAACCTTGGCTAACAATTACCACACTAATTTCCACCCCGATGATAGGCTTTAAAATAGTTCTTCACAGAATGTATTCACTAAATAAGATGAATAACTATTCAAGCCACCTCTCTTTGACTTTTCTCCATATTCTCTTCTTAGATGACTAGAATATTACAAAATTAACTAAATTCCCATTCTCCAATGCATTGATCTTTTTGTAAAGACACATTTACTAATTCACGCACAACTTTTGATGTTGTTTCATGATCAAACCACCTATTGATCATTTAAATTGCCATGCCTTAGTACAAATAATGGTGCAACCTTGATCAATTTCACTAGAAGCATTATTCTTTTAAAAAAACAACTCTGAGACCGACCTCAAGTCCTGTGTAACCTAGGATTCATTAAACTGTGGTCATGTGAACTGATTAAGGTATTCCAAACTTCATTCTTACAAGTGAGACATCATCACAAATCCAAAACATCAATATATGATAATTAAATGAACCCATAGTGGAATTCACCAACATATAACAACAAGAATAACCAATGGTGTCCAAGAGTCACTTTAATGAATTCATTCAAGGGGAAATAGTTCCACTCTACACATACCCAACCTCAAAAAACCATGTGTCTAGTATGAAACACTAAGAAAACCACCATGAAAATACCCAAAAGTTTTAAAACATTAATGTTGAATTATACCAACACTATCTTAGTATATCAAGGATGACATTAATATAAGAGACATTTTTTATACTAAAACATGGTACACTATGGGTACACTAATTATTTCAAAGAATATCAGTCGAAACAATACTGGTCAACTTCCATTAAATGATGCTCGACTTCACCAACTGATGCACCGCCATAAAACAATCACAAGCTCTCACCATCCAAGGAATTTCCATGATTGTTCGATATTTTCCGCCAATTTCCTTCCATGTCCAACGATGTTTCTGAGGGGTTTTGTACACATCCATCCACATCAAAGTCATGTTTTCAATTATTCACCTACACGATTTAAAATTGCATGGAAGAATGGAATTTGATAACGTTGAAAATTTCCAAATGGTCAAATTTAGCTATGGTACTTATAATTTAAAGGACACATTTACTAGAACTGACAGGAATCTTCCCACCTTAGGAGTGTCATAATTAAATAAAGAAGAGGCAGACATAAAAATCACAAGTGCGCTATGCCAGATTTAGCATAGACTCAAATGTGTTTCTCCTATGAGAAACTCTCACATACATCATTGAATCTTCCATAAGGTCCAGAACCAACCTGATAATCATTTCAAAACACTCGATCCCTTTGGAAGTCATTCCATGCATAAGGACAAAGTTGACTTCCTTAAATCCTAGGTCACTCTACCATTAAGATGACTCGAGAACGTACTCAACAGAATAAAGCTAAAAAATTTCACCAAACTCAATGGGTTCATTTCATTAGTTATCACATGATGAGAACCACATATGTGAATGAATAATACCCCAACGTTTCAAAAAAATGACACATCTTATATAATATCCATAGGTTTTACTTTCTATGCATTAATGTATCAAATGGGATCTATCCATGATTTACGTAGAGTATTATTGCCTCATAAAACCATTAAACTAGATAGAGATATATTGGCTCATCCATCACCAAGGAAGGAGAGTGGTTCAAATGATATAATAATTGATTGATCATGCCCAAATTATGTCTAACGTGCTGAAATTGAGAATTACTTAATGCCCACACCCAAAAAAGGGTCATAGAAACATGTCCACCCATCCGAACAAGTGTTTCATTTAGAATCTAAGAGTATTATTAGAGACAAATAAACATGAATGAAACCAAATGTCTGAAATATAACAAAAAAGTACGGAATTTAAGTTCTTAGGGAAATACCTAATAGAAGACAACCCCTTAAAGAAGAATATGGGTCAAACCTGTCACTAGGTCATGCTAAACCAAAAGTCGCTAGACTCAAGATCCAATCATTTAACCCATTTCTAAAAATGAAAAGGCTAACAAAAAACATTATTGTTTTAGTTCCACATATACATAAGGAGAAACATTATGGACCCTTACATAAGGGTTTCGACTAAGGAAACAACTATTAGTTCCATTTTAAATCCATCAAATTGATTCATAATTAATCTTTTAAATATTTCAAATATTTAAAACAAGACCCCATGTCATAATAATAATTTCTTATCCAATTAAATTTTAAACATTAACAATTTATTGAAATCCCATCCCAATTTGGTAATTTATTATATAAATTATTTTTTTAATAGATAAGGAGACATATGAGGGTCCCATTTAACCATCCTGGGTTCATCAATATGAAACCCAGTAGAACGTTTTTAATTTTAAAAATTATTAAAATAGCCATAAAGGGTTATTTCATAATAAACATTCCCCAACTAACCTACTCTGGTCAAATTGTGTATATTAGTTATTAATCTACCTGTTTATTCTCAAAAGTAAAAAGGTTTTATGTTTGTTACAATTTAAAAATAACTAATGGTCATATTTAACGCTTCAGTCATATGGGTGTGTCTCTATGAATCCATAAATTGCACATAAATTTTATACTTTCGAATTTCTGTTCCATTAATCACTAATAATTCACTTTAGAATTTAACATTAGAAGCCTTTTACAATTTAATAATGGTTTCTTACATGTATAAATCTAAAAATGGTTCAATTATACGGGTTACCTTTTCCCAATTATATGTCCCTCGCATACCATAAAATTGAAAAAATTTCCCCGTTTAATGACAACCATTAAATTAATCCCATGAAAACATTTACATATATCAAAATGAGTACTATAATGTTGTCAGAAGCTATAACACATAGAGACATGTTGTAAACCAAAAATCATGATATAAAAGAAAAGAATACTAATTAAATAATAATCATGGATTATAAATAGGCATGTTAAAGAATTACCTAAATATATACATATCTAGTCATGCTATAAAAATACTTAAAATAAGAATAATAATAAATAGAGGCATGGCTTACACTCAACGAACACTATCAAGTCAGAAGACATCTTTACAAATTCAACTACACAGCATGATATATGCATGGAATTTTAATTTCAACATTCATATAATGATGGATGTAATGCTACATCTGAAACATATAATTACAAGATAAAATACCACAAATTTATAATTAATATGTCGCAGAAAGTAATCCTTTCACTCAAGGTGAAATCATATTCAACTTTATTATTAATCATTTTGAAAAGTAATTCCCCTCCCTAGCAATGTATTCATTTCCAAGTGGGTTGGGGTGACTAGTCCCATAAATGGCTATTTATTATGCCCTGAAACATTCTTAGTATCATGTATACCAAGACAAAATATTATGTTAATGCGAAAAAAACCTCTGATACCACTTTTTAGAATCCCAAACCAGGTGACCACTAAAATGATAACCATATTGATGGGTAATGTGGACTCTTGTGCACCTCCCTATATGCTAGAGTCTATAGACTAGTAGTGAGAGAGTAAGGTGGTAGTTTTGGGAATAATATACCCCCATAAAAGAGTATCATAGTTGTATCGTAAATAATAATAAATAGTATAATAGATAATAAATGAAAAAATAGCATTAGAAGAATAATAATAAACATAATAAAGGTGGGCCAACACAAATATAAAAAATATTCATGCATGTCCTGATGATGGTACATAAACAAAAAAATACATACAATAGGAAATGATAAATTACAATACATGAATACATAAAAAGAATAAAAAAAATCCCCAATTGTGATCTCCACGAGAAACATGACTTCCAACTAAGTCTTATACTCTTAACTCCTTGGTACTGGAAAAATAGTACAACCAATCAACCATGGTCTTACAAATATAATGTATACTCGGGTCCCCCCATGTAATAGAGGCCCCAATAGGGTGAGAGATAATATAATGTAGAGGGAAGGTATAAGCAGAAAGATAAACAATAAATGCTAAATAAATAAACAATTAACCACACATGTTTCTTGGGGACACCTATTGGCAATACCAACTTCGACTCATATCCAGAATAATATATATGACTAGAATATATATAATTATAATTATATATTTGTATAGGATTTTTATATATTGCTTCTACCAATATAAACCATTATTTTGACAACATATAATGTCCATATACCAAAAATCTAAATTCTTGGCTGGATCAGGGAATAACTCAGACATCCATGAACTATATAAATGAGCTCAGAAGCTCAATAAATTGGGTAAATTACCTAAAATCAAATATAATGAGATACCTCATTCTAAAACACTCGAAATGGAGAGTGAGATTATAAGGCCCCGGCATTAGGCATTACTTTACATTGAATTAAATGAATAATTCTCATTGAGGATCTTTTCAGGTTTACAGTTTTAGTGAATTAGATCTTAACTATTACATCTCAAAAGATTACAAAGTATAAACTTCTACTAAGATTCCCTAAAATAAAAACCCTTAAAAAGAAACATGTCTAGTTCCATGATTTATATAGCATGACTTTCCCTTGATCCCATCCTTGACACTATTCCACATTAAGTCCTGTGAAAAAAAATTTCAAAAAAACATGGGGTGAGCATAAAAAGCTCAGTATGGGATACAAAAAGAAAGAAATCTGATAGTTTTTCAAAACAATAAGTAAACCATGTATACATTATCGCATTAATAACTTCCACCTTTAGGAAGTATTAAAAACTCATCACTAAATAAAAGATCATTACTTACCCTTTTTTAAACCAAAATATTACCATAAAACCCCATATAAAGAACACATAACATATAAAGGTAACTTGGGACATAAACATACTTAAATTGAATAACCATACGGTCGACATCCACACATATCACTTAATAGAATAGCCATACGGCCGACTTCCATACCCAATGCATTGGAAGTTATAACGTAACCACCCGTACTGGTATTCACGGCACCACCCGTCATATGGTTTATCACATAACCACCCGTCAAATGTCCAAGTACCTTTATAAAATCAAAAGACATAAAAAAATATAATGGAAATAAAAAATTTCCACACTTTGATCACAATATATCACTTAAATATATTGACATAACAAATCCATTATAAAAACCCTTTTCAATACCAAAATACATAAAAAATTATATGGTATTTATTTCATTTTAAAAAACATTACATATTGTTGAGGAAGCCAAAGACCAAATAATACTGACGGCGGCAGAAAAGTTCATTGTCACCGCGTACATTAAAAGAAACATTCCTTTTTTAGTTTAGTAAAACACTTCGTATAAAAATATTCCTTTTGAATAATATTAAAAGTCAAAGGGGTTTATACACCATATAAAATAATGTTGTGTATAAAACAAAATATGCCTCAATGAATGGAGATTGAGACGAAGTCCCTTACCTCGGGTCCGACTTGACTAGATCGTTCTTTAACATCCTGAATAATAAACTTGAGTTATTTTCTACTTGCTTAAGAACATTTTTAAAGTTCATTATTCCTTTTATATCACTTATTACCATTTCATGAACACTATGTAATTATTTAAGTTAATAATGTTTGTTTTGTCGATATTTGGTTCTTAAGTCGAAAGTGGACTCCTTACAATTACATGTTGTTCGTGTGGTCAAAGGTTCATTATATCCAGAATGATATTCATGATTTGGATATCATATATATCATATATATCCAGCATATATATTTATTTATAGTATTTCATAATCATTTAGAGGTACGAAATGAAATGCACCGTTCATGGAGACGGTAAGCCGTACGTACGCATGAACGCTACTTTCATTTCTATGTCATATTAATGGAATTAAAAATAAATGGGGGGTATGTATATTTTAATTCCAGAATTATATTCATCATTTATATGTAACATAATTCATATATATAATAACTTTAAATCCATTCTTTATACATCCCACATATGGCATTAACGAATCAAATCACTTTGAGGGGGCGGTAGTCCGCACTAAGTAAAATGTAGATATCGCGTATACCCATAATGGAAGCCATAAAGGTATTCTATAAATGAAAAATATAGAAGCTAAAGGAAAACATAAACATATAATATATCATATATAAATATAGTGACATCTTAATGGCCACCTTTGAAGGTGTTAGAAGAATATTGAACAATCATCGTTTCGTGAGGCAGCAATTCGCCATCCCCAGAAACAGTATGATCTTTAACCATTAGATGTCGTTGTGTGTAATTATAGCTCTAATTATTCTTATAAAAACATCCTATTATATTTAGGATACTGTATTTGTTACAAAATAAAGGAATAGAAAGATTTTAGGGGGTTGGAGAAGCAAAATAAGACAAAAGAACACAAATGAAGACATTACCTTAAAATCGGGTAACTCTCTTAGATTTGAGCTCAAAGGCTTCCTTGGGAAGACTTATTCACAATGTGAGGATTCTAGGAGTAAGAGAGGGATGTGGAGAGACACAAAGAGCAGATATTGGCCGAACCAAAGGCCTGAGAGGTTTGGGTAAGGAGGTTGAGGTGGAGGCCTTTTATAAGAGGAGAGGAGGGGCACTCTTGGAAAGTTAAGAAAAGATACTTTATTATAAAATGATTTTCGGATAAACAGGGTCCGACAATTATATATTTAGAGGATAATGTGATAAAAGTTCTAAATCCAACAATCCAATAGGTTTTTGACCTGTGTAGGTCTTAGATTTAACATTATATTTTCATTTTATTTAAATCGTTAAATAATGAGGTAATCGTTGCATCATCATGGTGTCATAAATAATTTAATTTATTTAATTTCTAGAAATTATAAAAAAATATTCTGATTTAGTAAATCCTTTTAAATTTCTAATGAATATCTATAGTCAAAAATCGGACTTGTATAACCCCATGTAAGAGTTGTTTTAGTAAAACAACTCATGTTTGTGACATTTTTATTTTAACATTAAATAAAAATTTATTAATGTCATTTTCCTACCAAAGTGGCTCCATGGGGTCCCCAAGTTGACACATGGATTTTCTTGGTCGTCCATGACACATCCAATAAGGGTAATACATGTTTCTAGGTCATTTTATATTATTAAAACACTATTTTTACCTAAAACTACACTAATTACCTCTAACCGCGATTAATAAACATAAAAGTTACTTTTCACCAAAAAAATATTTTAATCCCATTGAACCACATTTTACTTCTTAATGACAAACATGTATGTCGGATTTTTGAAATTCAAATCACATAGGTGGTAAAATTTCATTTAAACGGAAAATCATTTTTTATAAGTACCACTTACTGGTTTCACTATTCATCAAAAATTGACGTTTTTTCGAAAAATACCAAAGCATCACCCTAAGCTATATTTGATATTCTGAATTCAAAAATAATGACTATTTCAAAAAATTCAAAACATATAAGTTACATTAATTAATTTAATAATTAATTCCCACTGTTAGAACAAATAGCGTGTTTTTATGAAATAATAAGTACAAAAAGATTGACACTAGTTTAAGACCAATTTGAAAGTAAAATTAATTCCAACGACCACTATTGGATTTAAGGGTAAAAATATATTCTAATTTCACTTCAAAACCAATTAAAATGAGAATCTAATAATATTAATAAATTATATTAAAAAGAGGTTTTGAATTAAAATACAACATTTTTCACTATTCATTAAAAAAATGAACTTTATCGGAAAAATACAAAATATTCACACAAAGTAAATTTTTATTTCCCTATTCTAAAGAAGAATTTTATTTGTTCCAATAGAAATTATTAGAGTGAAAAAACAATACTTATAGGCGGTTCACCATCAAAAGGCGATAAGTCGATCTTTGATGAATGTTAGATTATATATTCCTAAAATTGAATTCTTTTCGTATTTTAAGACATTATCCTTTATTGGATAAAGGTAAAAACATTTAACAAACATGTATAATAATATTTTAGTTATTTCTATTCATTCCTGCCAATACAATGGCTATGTGTGAACTATCATTTAAAATAATATTATTTTATTACTAGTGTGCAACGTAAGATTTCAAAGAAACTCTTTGTTGCTTATCGGGTACGCTATCGAACGTAGCAACCCCATTAAAGTGAAATTAACATTTAATTCGTAAATATTAATAAATATGAGAATGATTTATTCTTTATTTACATGGGATGTTACATCCTTCCCCCATTCTGGAAATTGCATCCTCATAATTTTATTTACTTATCAAAATAAATGGGGGTATTTATCCCTCATAGAATTTTCAGATTCCCATGTTGCCTCTTCAACCATATGGTTTTTCCACAAAACCATTACCTAGTGAATTGCCTTATTTCACAACACATGCTCTTTTTGGTCAATAATCTGGACTGGTTGTTCTTCAAAAGAGAGATTCCCTTCCAACTGAACTACCGCAGGGCTCAAAACATGAGATGGATCTGACATTTACTTTCTCAACATCGAATCAAGAAAAACATTATGTACCTGAGATAAACTTGGAGGAAAGTCACTCGTTCTGCTATTGATCCAACTTTCTCCAGAATTTCATATGGTCTAATAAACCTTAGACTCAGCTTTCCTTTCTTACCAAATTGCATCACACTTTTCCATGGATAAACTTTGAGAAACACATGATCACCTACCTTGAAAGATATATCTTTCCTCCGGTTATCTGCATTACTCTTCTGCCTGCTCTGAGCTATTCTCATGTGTTTCTGAATCAACTGAACATTTTCTGCCATCTCTTCTACCAATTCTGGTCCCATCAGCTTCCTTTCATCCACTTCATCCAAAAAAGCTAGAGTTCGACACCGTTTCCCATATAATGACTCAAATGGTGCCATTTGTATACTGGAATTAAAAACTGTTATTATAAGAAAACTCAACCAAATAAATATGTTGGTACCAACTTCCCTGATAATACATAGAACAAGCACGTAGCATATAGTCTAATGTATTAATTGTTTGTTTTGACTGCCCATATGATTGAGGATGAAAATATGTACTAAAATTTAATTCAGTACCCAACGAATTTTGAAGGCCTTTCCAAAAGTTAGAAGTAAACCTAGGATCACGATCGGACATAATGGATAGGGTAACTCCATGTAACCTGACTATCTCTTTAAGATACAAACGGGAAAGTTGATCTTGGTAAAAAGTATCTCATATAGAAAGGAAATGAGCAGATTTAGTCAAGTGATCAACAATAACCCAGATTGCATTATTACCTCGAGGTGTCTTCAGCAATCCCACAACGAAGTCTATGGATATATTCTCCCATTTCCACTCTGGCACTAGTAAAGGCTGAAGCATCCATTTCAGTAACTGCCGCTCTGCTTTAACCTGATGACAAGTTAAACACTTCATAATAAAATCAGCAATATCTCATTTCATTCCATCCCACCAGCAATACTCTCACATATCTCTGTACATCTTAGTACTGCCAGGATGAAATGAAAACAGAGAACTATGAGCTTCACATAACAACTCTCTCTTCAATTTTGAATCATAAGGCACACACAATCTCTTCCAAAATCTCAAAACACAATCATTATCAATGTTGAATTCGGGCAACTTACCCTTCTGAACTAGCTCTACCTTTTTCTACAACTCACTGTCTTGCTTCTATGCTTTCTTGATTCTGTCTGATAGAGAAGATTTCACTGATACCTGAAACAAAACAGAAGGACTTCCTACACACAAAAATTCCATGCCAAAGTTCATCAAATAAAAAAAAGGTTCTCGTTCCAAACGTAGTATGGTTAATGAAGCATTACTTTTTCGACTCAAAGCATCAGCCACTTTATTTACTTTTCCTAGGTGGTAATGAATTGTATAATCAATATCCTTGATTAATTCCACCCATCTCCTCTGTCTCATGTTCAATTCTTTCTAAGTGAATATATACTTTAAACTTTGGTGATCAGTATATAATTCACACTTTACTCCATACAAATGATCCCTCCAAATTTTTAGAGCAAAAACAACAGCAGCTAATTCCAAGTCATGTGTAGGGTAATTTACCACATGAGTTTTCAATTGACGTGAAGCATAAGCAATTACCTGATCATTCTGCATAAGGACACAACCAATTCCTTTCAATGAAGCATCACTGTAGATAACAAATTCACCATTCCTGGAAGGAAGTTCCAAAACTGGAGCATTCACCAATCTTTTTTTCAACTCCTAAAAACAATCATCACATTCTTTTGTCCATATAAACTTAACACCCTTCTGAGTTAGCTTAGTCATTGGACAAGATAACCGTGAAAACATTTCAACAAACCATCAGTAGTAACCTTCCAAACCAAGAAAACTACGGATCTCGGTTTCATTTGTGGGTCTTGGCCATTCTTCGAAAACTTTTGTTTTAGCATGATCAATAGTTATGCCATCTTTTGAAACAATGTGACCCTGGAAAGAAATTTGTTGTAACAAAAACTCACACTTGCTAAATTTTCCATACATTTTATTTTCTTTTAAGGTTTGTAAGATAACACTTAAATGACTTTCATGCTCCTCTTTACTTTTAGAAAACACCAAAATATCATCATTGAACTCAACCAAAAACTTATCCAAGAACTCATGGAAAATTCTATTCATAAGGTCCATGAATACAGCAGGTGCATCGGTTAACCCAAAAGGCATTACTAAAAATTCATAATGTCCATATCTAGTACGGAATGCAGTCTTCAGAACTTCTACTTCTTTTACTTTCAACTGAGGGTACCCCAAACTCAAGTCAATCTTCGAAAAATACTGTGCTCCATGGAGCTGATCAAATAAATAATCGATATGAGGCAGATGATACTTGTTCTTAACAGTAATGTTATTCAAGGCTCTATAATCAATGCAAAGTCTCATTGAACCATATTTATTTTTAACAAACAAGACAAGAGCACCCCATGGTGATGTGCTATGTCGAATGAAACCCTTATCTAATAACTCCTTCAATTGCTTCTTTTACTCTAAAATTTCAACTTGAGCCATTCGATAACTGGGTTTTGAAGTTGGCTTAGAATCAGGAACTAAGTCAAAAGTAAATTCAACTTCTCGGTCATGAATAATACCAGGAAAATCATCAGGAAAAACATCAAGATACTCATTTACCACTGGAACATCATTAATCTGAAAATTTCCTTTATTTTTAACAATATTTGAAAGGTAACATTCATTTCCATCTTTTACTAGTTTCTCAACTTCCTGATATGTTATCAAAAGAAAGGGTTTATTCTTGTACACAAACTAAAAATCTGTCTGAAAAAAAACCAATTTAGCTCTACAGTCAATCTTAGCATGATAAACATAAATCCAATCCATGCCCAAAATAACATCAAACTCTACTAGAGGAAAAATAATAAGGTTTGCTGGTAGATTCATTCCACACACAAGGATAAGAAGGTTCTTATAATTTCTTTTTTGTCTCAATGTTTCCTTCGGGTGTTTTTACCATAAGTTTAGGATTCATATCTTGAGATAGAATTCCCAATTTAGTATAAAACATCTCAGAAATGAAAGAATGTGTAGACCCTGAATCAAACAACACATTGGCATAATCTGAACAAACAAACAGTGTACTTGATACTACTTCATTTGATGTCCCAACATCTGCTGAAGTAGTTGCAATGGATTTCACCACCCATTTCTGCTTGTATTCTGGCTGCTTTCCCTCAGTTTAGAACTTCGTTAGACACTCATTTTCATAATGACCCATTTCATTACACTTAAAACATCTTACCGCTGACATTTAATTGCCCAATTGACCATCTTCTTTACAGTTACGAGCAATATGAAAAGACTTACCACATCAAAAGCACTTTCTGGACTTGGATAATCATTCTCCGAGATTCATTTTACCACGATTATCACAGGATGGATATTTGGTTTTCTTAACTCCTTGCTTCATTTATTAATTTTTCCATTTTTCCTGCCAACTGGACCTCTTATTCTGTTGTTTTTCAAAGAACACCTGATCATCGGAAAACTCCATTTCCACCTTCTCTGCACATCGAACAAGTTTTTCATAACTTATGAACTCACGAGAAGATAAAGCCCTTTGATAATTTGGCTTTAACCCTGAGTAAAACGGTTGATTTCACTATCATGGTCTCGTATGAAGTTTGGAGCATACCTTGCCAGTCGAGTGAGGCAGAAATTCTCCATCCAGAGAAATAGTATGTTCATTAACCATTAGATGTAGGTGTGTGTAATTTTAGGTCAAATTATTCTTATAAAAACATCCTAGTATATTGAAGATACTGTAGTTGATAACAAATAAATTAATAAAAAGAGTTTAGGGGGTTAGAGAAGCAAAATAAAACAAAAGAACACAAGTGAAGACATTACCTTAAAATCGGGTAACTCTCTTAGATTTGAGCTCAAAGGCTTCCTTGGGAAGACTTCTGCCCATAGTTAGGACTCTATGAGTAAGATAGGTATTTTTAGAGACAAAAATATAAGAGCTTGGCTGAACCAAAGGCTTGAGAGGTGTGGGTAAGGAGGTAGAGGTGGGGGCCTTTTATAAGGGGAGAGGAGGGGCACTCTTGGAAATTTAAGAAAATATACTTTATTATAAATTGATTTTCAGATAAAAAGGGTCTCACAATTATATATTTATAGGATAACGTGATAAGAGTTCGAAATCCACCCATACAATAGGTTTTTGACATGTGTAGGTCTTATATTTCACATTATCTTTTCATTTTATTTAAATCGTTAAATAATGAGGTAATCGCTGCATCATCATGGTGTCATAAATAATTTAATTTATTTAATGTATAAAAATTATGAAAAAATATAATGATGTAGGAAATCTTTTTATCTTTGTAATTAATATTTATAGTCAAAATTGTGACATGTATAACCCCATTTGAGAATTTTTTTTAGTAAAATAACTCATGTTTGTGACATTTTTATTTTAACTTTAAATAAAAAGTTATTAATGTCATTTTCCTACCAAAGTGGTTTCATGGGGTCCCAAAGTTGACCCATAGATTTTCGTGGTCGTAAATGGCACATCCAAAAAGGGTAGGACATGTTTCTAGGTCATTTCATTTTATTAAAACATTATTTTTACCTTAAACTACACTAATTACCTGTAATCACGATTAATAAACATAAAAGTTACTATTCACCAAAAAAATATTTTAATCCCACTGAACCAAATTTTAATTCTTAATTAAAACAATGTATATCGGATTTATTATATTAAAAACACAGATGTGCTAAAATTTCATTTAAACGGAAAATCAGTTTTTATAAGTTCCACTTAGTGGTTTCACTATTCATCAAAAAATGATGTTTTTCAGAAAAATACCAAAACTCAACCCTAAGCTATATTTGATATTCTGAATTAAAAAATGATTTCTATTTAAAAAAATTCAAAACATATAAGTTACATTAATTAATTTAATAATTAATTCCCACAATCAGAACAAATAGCATGTTTTTATGAAACAATAAGTACCAAAAGATTGACACTAGTTTAAGTCCAATTTCAAAGTAAAATTAATTCCAACAACCATTATTGGATTAAATGATAAAAATATATTCTAATTTCACTTCAAAAACAATTCAAAAGAGAGTCTAATTATATAAATAAATTAGATTAAAAATAGGATTTTAATTATAATACTACAATTTTCACTATTCATTAAAAAATGAACTTTATCGGAAAAATACCAAAAATTCACGCAAAGTAAATTTTGATGTCACTATTCTAAAGAAGAATTTTATTTGGTCCAATAGAATTTATAATAGTGACCAAAACTATATTTATAGACGGTTCGCCATCAAAAGGTGATAAGTCGATCTTTAGTGAATGTTAGAGTATATATGCCTAAAATTTATTTCTTTTCGTATTTTAAGACTTTATCCTTTATTGGATAAATGTAAAAACATTTAACAAACATATATAATCATATTTTAGTTATTTCTATTCATTCCTGCCAATATAATGGCTATGTGTTAACTACCATTTAAAATAATATTATTTTATTACTAGTATGCAACGTAAGATTTCAAATAAACTCTTTGTTGTGTATAGGGTACGCTATCGAACATTGCAACCCCTTTGAAGTAAAATTAATATTTTATTCGTAAATATTAATAAATATGATAATGTTTTATTGTTTATTTACCTGGGATGTTACAGAGATTCCATGGAAGCACTCTAATCATGGTATGTAGCACCTAAGTCCATCCACCATATTGTGTCACTAGTGAGATTAATCATGATCAAAATGTGATGTAATAGAGCGTCATGACTCCATGGTCAATAGAATACTTACCGTCATTCCTTAGCCTATGTCCAGTTATATCATTTAATATAAGGCATGATGAAAAAACTCTAATGTAACTTATTTATAAATCCTATATTGAGGCATCATTATATTTATAATGAAATCCATAGGGAATTAACTCTTATACTTTTCATTTAAATAGGCTCATAAAATATAGGGAATCATAATTATATCATTTTATATAAGGCTTTCTTATTTAATTATTGAAATAGGTGTGTCAATAATACCATGTTTTATTCCATTACAAATAAAACATTTAATATAGCCAAGGAATGAAATTCATCATGATTCATGTTATCCTATGTAATCAATACATGATGTTTAATTTTCAAAATTAAGAAAATTAATTATAAAAATTCTCAAGAGGTACCTATGAGGTGCCAAGGCCAACTAGCAGATTACCTATATGGGAAAACAGATGTGAAAAACATGGAAAGTAATTTGCATGATCATGGTTCAAAATAAACATTTTTTGAAATGAGGGAAACACGTGGTTTAATTTCAATATAGTCCATATACAAAACATTCCATTTCTTGTAACCTATATCAAATAATTAAGACAAGCGCATTATAAACTACCAATCATCACATTGTAATTTTAAAGATAGCGTACCTCATTTGAGGGTATTTATTCTAAAAATATAGATTTTTTAAGAAACAATTAATTTATATTGCTTTAGAATCACATTAAAAAAATATAAGATTAACTCATCACGGAATCAAATTAAAATAAACTATTAAGAATGGAAATCAATTATAATGGATCATCGTAGCATTCTAGGGGTGTAATAACCATTTATCCTAGACCCCACAAGGGGATAATTATTTATTAACATAATTCAAATTCTTAAAAAATTTCCCATACATTTATAAAATTTAATTAAAATGGAAAAACATGTCAGAACACCAAAAGGGTTTTTTTGATTGAGGAAGGAAACCACAAACTACAGAAAAATTATCATATGGAGTGTATCTAGTTTCAATGATCAATTTGATATGAAGAAACCTATTATAAACTAACATATATATATATTCATCTTGTGGAACAATGGTAAAATTTATATATTGATGAATAATTTGGGAACAAGTCATTTACCACCTAACGCATACATAAGATGATCTATTAATCCAATATTGAAGTCTATTTTATTTATGTTTAGAAGAAATCTATGAAAGAAAACTTATCAATGACAATAGATAAAATTAGATAATATATAAATACTGTAGTCAAGAGGATATTAAATGAATAAATAATCAAATGTACATAAGAGAATACCTATATGGATCCATAGAGATCTATAGTGAATGATTCAGACGATGGATGGGGGAGTTAAATCAAAGTCTAGAATATGAATGGGAGAAAGAAACCCATTGTTCAAGGGGTAGGCTCACATTTTATAAGAAGGAGGAACAATGAAATGAAGTGTAAAAAGGACCTAATTAATTAAAATATGGTTACTTTACCATTCAAACAATTTCTTGTGGTTCGGGAATTCTTCATGGAGAAACTGTGCCCATACCATCTAACTCCCCCTACTTAAGAAACCATCTCACATAGTTTGACCAGCATGGTTTTCCTAACCATGACCAACATTTAGATTGATAGTGAATTGGTACTATCCATTTTGGTAATAACTGTATAGGATATGTGCACATTTTTTGTAAACAGTGTTTATCCCTTGTGGTGTGTTTCTACTCTTTTTCTATAGTTGAACTATTTTCTATTGGAGGTGGCAGAGTTTCTGAAAAATCATGTGCCTCTATCAAACCCTCCAAAAACATTATTTTTAGGGATGGACACTCCCAAAACTCTACAAAACACTTATCAAGCCTTTTAACAATTTACCCAAGTATAAAAACATCACATTTAAGTGTTCAAACTCCTGTAATTATGTTCTGAATCTCAGTTTCAAATATTTCTTGCTCAGTAAAATGCCCTTGTTTCAATTCTTTTTCTTTTTCATCCATTCCAAAAATGTGGGTCGTTACAGTATATAATGTTATCTTCGGTATATATTCTGTATTTATCAAAAATTTATTATATATGAAATTAACATCAATCATGGAAAATTATTTAGCATCACAAAGTTGATCAAATAATTATTTAATGGGAATGGGGGATACTAGTTCTTGATTTCCATCTTGTTTAGTTCCCAATAAAGGATACAACTTCAAAAATATCCATCATTATTATTAATAAAATGAATGAGTGAAACCAAATGTGGAACACTTGTCCATGTAAATCCAATATCAAGTTTCACTTGGAGTTGCCAATTCAATGTTTGCAACTCAATCGAGGACATTTTATAATGTGTCTTTGAAATATACATAACACCGGGTATGAGATATATTGGGAATTCAACTTTGTGATTCAATGAAATATAAGTAAACTCTTCTATAAGGACTTAAAAAACTCCCTAAAAATGTAAATATCATCAATTTGTAGTTTCTACATAAACATATGTGATAAAAAACCCTTTTATAGGAATCAAGACCCATAATACAGATTTTATATCCATTGAAATTTCACATTTATCACCACATGGATATACGATCATAGGTCAGTTTGGAATATGAAAATTGGATCCCTTCCTTGATAATTTATATGTAATTTATGAAGGGAAACCCAATCCATGACATAGATAAAATCGAAATAAAATAGAGGGTGAAAATTGATATTTTATAAGAAGAAAATTCCCATATACTATAGTGGGGAGAATCGTAGAACTAAGATGCGACTATCCTACCTTTATGTTTTTTTACTGTTAATTCAATATCAAATAATTATGTGGTTATTTTTATACTCTTTTAAAAAATTTCATTTATAAAAATTAGGTTGATCCATATAATAAAAAGATATTATCAGTTTTGGAGTTGATTGTAGATTCTCCTTTCACCATTTCATTGTCATACACGTCATCTGAAATATTGATCACTTGATATTTCCCTCCATCTATGTACTTAAGAGGTTACTGACCTTGATAATCATCAATACACTTTACATTTGGCTACTGGATATCATAATTCCCATAATATATAAATTTTAAATTATGGATTTAGAGTGGTAAATTATGTGGATCTTTCTCTCTATTTGAACCATTTTCCAACTTCCAAACATCACATCATTATCCAACTGCTTGATGACCTTCCTCTACTCACATAAATCATTTGGTAATCACCTTATTAAAATTTCTTCAAGGTTTTCTTCCAAATAAATAGCTTAAATAGATCTCATTTTCATATCTCTTTGGATTTTATAGTTCCCTTTAAAATCCAACATTTTTTTCAAAATCATAAGATTGATCGGTATCTATAATATATACTTCCTCCTTGATTTGACATCAAATGGTTTATTAATATCTACTAATTTCCCTTTTGGATAATTTCTATTTTATATATGGTTTTAACCCACTAATGAATCTCTCACCCTTAATTTTAGTATGCGTGATAAAACTAGTTGCATACCTCATAAGTCTTTCAAAATGTTCTTCATAAGTAATAATAGATCCATCATCCTTATTCTTTGGAATAAGGAATTAATTCCCCATTTTTATATAAAAAAATATGATGAAATTAATTATTGAAAAATAATCTCTTAAAGTCATAAAACCCCCATAAAGAAAAATTATTCATATTGCCTCATATTATTAATCAAATTCCATCATTTATTTTCTAATCCGATAAAATTATAGACCTCCAAAATGAATTTTTCATACTCTAAACACTGGAGAAAAAGAAAATATATTTTCAATGTTATTGATCTATTTATTAGTAACTAGTGGTTCTTTGTAACGAAAAAATAGTGTTGTTGTTTCCTCATGATGGACTCTATAGAATTTGTTTCTCTCCTTTGATAATTATTCATAGATTTAGAAAGATGTGTGATCATATTTATAAAACACATCATTCCATTCCCCATATTATTTGGTTTCTTTCGATTAAAATCTTTAAATTATCCATCACATTTAGTATTAACATGATGGTTTTGGGTCAAATTCATTAAAATAACCAGAAACATAGTGTGAGAAACAATAATCATAGTGTGAAAACATATCGTCTTGAAATATCCCTTTTTAGTTTTCCAAGTTATAATGCATTATTTAATATATAGGAAACCTCTGGTTTAACCACATTTATTCACATTCATCATATATTTAAATAATTAACAATTTTTCATAACAAAAATTATCATTAACACAATCTTATCTACATTGTGTGTAAAACCTAGTTTGCAATAAGGCCTCTTTTTCAGGAACTTTTAAACAATCGATTTAATGCCAAATATCACCATTTCGAGGATATTTTCTCATGGTAAAATTGTTTCTTAGCCACATCCACTTATATTTAAAAAACATGGTTGCTATACTAGGAAATCCACATATCTATATTAATTCAATATTATTATTCCTTCATATACTTATTTATATCCTAGGGGCTCTCACTTATGTATTTTAATCGGGGTTTCCAAATGTGAACCAATCATTTCTTTGATACAAATAATGGACACCGATAATTTTCATATATAGATATTGAATCTTAATAAATTAATATTCATCAACTAGCATAAATATCCATGGTAGAATTAGAAATTTCTAATGAGTTCGAAAACATAGACACATAAACAACTAGTTCATAAGTGGACTACATCATCTCCTACTACATTGTTCATAAATATCTCCCTTTTTAGAAATATTATAATTTATAAATTTATTCATATCCTGGAAAAATAAAACATAATAATAGGTGTTGTTATATGCACTGTATGTGTAAACAAGAAAGATATAAATAATCACCTAAGAATAACATGATAATTAGGATTTGAGAACACGAGCTTAAATTTTGAAAACCATACCCTAAATATCATAGATCATAATATTATGACATGGGATAAATCATGGATGATCAAAAAATAAGAATTATAAATTAATAATGGAACATAATCCATTAGATCATAACATTGTGATTAGACATAGAATTGTGGAAATATATAATATAATAACATTTTGAATGTGTATCAATAGAAATAGGTTCACTTATTATCTTACGGACATGAAATGAGGCTCTTACATAAAGTTATGGACATGAAAACCATGTCTGTGAAAAATATTTTTCATATTAACTATAGAACCCGGAATATATTTTTATTCTTGAAAACCAAGTCCACACATAATGTTATGGGCCTGATAATTAGTTCCAAACATGAAATTGGTAACATGAAATCTTGATCACTCAAAAAAATTAACCCATTAGTTATCCATAATTTTCCAATAAATTCTAGGGTTATAAAATAATTTTCTCACCCAAAATATAAAGAAAATCATACATTTGAGTGCAAAAAGGCCTTAAAATAATCATATCATAACCATGCGAAAGGAATGAGTTTAATAAACATTTCATCCTAAAAAAACACTATAAAAAATCATTTTTTCTAAATATAATTTCAGTATAATCATAAACAATATATAGAATATAATATTATAGAATCATTAGATTATTTCCCCAATATAACTTATGTAATATCCAAGTATGTTGAGTCACACCTATCATAAGTCATTAAAAATGAAATTTTATTTTCATAATGCAATACAAAGGCTTTCAGGGTTTACTCACTTGAGGAAAATTACCATTGTTGAAATAATTTGGAAAATTCAAATAAACAAAAAAAATTATTAATACTTTGAACATAATAGAATTTTGAGAAAATAAATAAATTGATAAAATTTTATACTAACAAGAAAAAAAAGAATGTGATTGGAAAAGATTGATCTAGGCCTTTGTGGTTCGTTTTATGGGTTCTATCATTCTCATTATTGGGTTCAAAATTAGGATTATTTTCAAATCATGAAATATAAAACTTATACTAATATTCTTTTATTTATTGGGGTGACATGGTGAATTCCTTTTGAAATATCAATTTCACCTCCCCTTATAATCATGAATTATGAAACACATCAGTTAAGATTATGACATCTTTGATGTCTTGACTACATCATATATCATTTTATCAATTTAATAATTCAACATCATCACATAGAGAGATTATATTTAGTGTATGGGATGGAAAATATTTAAACAAAGAATAGAAATGAGTTTTAGTTTAGTATTGTGGTATAAATTCTATATACTCATTCAGATGACTCTTGGTCACTACAAAATTAATAAAACATAAGAATTAATATAAATAATGAATGGAAAACACCACTTACCCCCCAGTCCATGCCTTCTGTTAGCCACTCATATTTTGGGGTTAGGGGTCATTGTGGAACTGATTAATAAAGAATAAAATTAAAAATGAATAAAATAAAAAAATTATAAGTGGTGGAGAGAGAGAAAGAATAAAATATAACAAAATAAATATAATATAATATGACATAAAGAGTGATTTTTTAAATGAATAAAAGAATAAGAAAGAAATATGAATGGATGGGGGAAACAAAATTAAATAATAAATTGATGAATTATTATTAAAATAAATAAATAAAAATTACATATAAAATAAAAACTAAATAAAATTAGAATACTCTATATGCCAACATAAATCCTCTCCAAATGATGGAGGAGAACTCTCCTCTGGCTTGGAAGTACTGCCACCTTTTATAAGTAAGTGTGAGTCCTCGTTCATCTTCAATAATTATCTTCATGATCTTGATATCATCATTTTATATCTCCCCTAATAACAATTTTTTTAATGGAAAACATGTGAATATTTATAGTGTTTGAGTTTTTGATTTCAGGACTACATCCATGGGGAAAATACACAGTGTGGAGCCTCCTCCATTAGTGGTGCACGGTTGAATGGAAAATGTGGCAGTGACAACATAGGTCAGTGGTGAGTACTGGGGCAGTTGTATTCATCAATGCTTTGAAGTGGAAAAATGATCATTGAGATGATCTTCATAGAGTCGGATGAGGGTGAGAGAGTGGTCCAAGGTGGTCTCAGGAATCAACTGTGGGAGATGGATCAACTCAAGCTTTGGGTGGTGGAAGAAATGGAGATTCCTAGTGGGAACAACAGTATCTTATGATGTAACATAGAAATGATGTTGTGGAAACAGGGTGTGTGGTGTGTAAGAGAGGGGTTTGTGGGATTTTAAATGGGAAAAAAATTAAGAATTATAATTGTTACCCACATAGAAACTAGAGTGAAATGAGGTGACTGTTTAAGTATCAAGGTAATGAAGTAGCATTCATATCACCTATAATTTTAATGGGATCTAGAAAAGCAAGGGCACACACGACATGTGGGCCACACCATAAATAGCTACTTCAATCCATTGGTTCCACTCTTCCCATGTGGTCTTGACACCTAATGGTCCATGAATGGAATTAGTTATATTTCGGTAACACCCCAAGCTTCCATGGTACATTTCTCTTCGAATAATGTAATAGCTTGCCTTGTGCGCAACTTTGATATTCTAACACATCGCGACAAATCAAACTAGCTGTTATGAATAGTAATATCACATTTATGAAATTTTATAAATTTTAACATTCAAAATGTACTTCATTTTTGGATTTCAATATCAAAATTATCTTAGGGTGAATTTTTTGTATTTTTCAGAAAACATTCAAATTTTGATGAATAGTGAAAAATGCTACGTTATTGGTTAAAACTGACATTTTATTTAAATATTTAGTTATTTTATTTTAATTTATATGGGCCAAAATAGATATATAATACATATATGTGTTCAACATAATTCATTGGAATCATTTTATAATAAGTTTAGATATATAAAATTTTATCGAACTATTTACCATCTTTTACCCACCCCTATGTGAATTTGAAAATTTGAATACAACTTAATTTAACCACTTCTATGAATTGAATTTCAAAAATAATAGAGATAAAGTTGATATCAGTAAGTAAAATGTGGTTCAAGAAGATAAAAATAATTTTTGTGAATAGAAACAATTGTCTATTATTTACCACGGTCACAAGTAAATAGGGTAATTAAAGATAAAATAGATATTATTATTACACTAACACATGTATTAATTCTATTGGATAAGTGTAATTTGACCAAAAGTAGACTTTTAGTAATATTGGATCCTTTAGGTTGACGTGGATTAGATTATGACATTTATTATTATTTAACTAAACAAAGAGTTAAAAGTGTTAAATTCAATTTTTAATAACTAAACTATGTTTAATATAGTGTAACCAACAAGATATATTCGACTATAAATATTAATTAGAAATATAAAATGATTTCATACATAACTTTTTTTTATTTATAATTTTTATACATTAAATAATTTAATTTATTTATGATACAATGATGATGCAGTAATTATATTATTAATGAAACATTAAAATAATTGATATTATAAACACATAAAAAAATGTAATTTGAGACAGTTTATGAATTGAAATAATTTTATAAGTTAATATTTACATGTTAAGGTTTATTAAAATAATTTTTTCAAAGTAATATTGCTATTATGAATTTAGAAAAAACAAAATATCAAACTGTGTCAAAATTGACATAAAAGAGTTTTTAAAAATAATATTATGTTATTAATTGGTATTCTATTCGTAAAAATCAAATATTACACCAAATGACTTCAATACTATTATATATGTCATTAATTTACCACTTGGTGTTAACTTGGACATTTATACCATGTTTATTAACCATATAATATAAAAATACAAAGAGGCATAGTAAAAGTCAAACTATTTATCTAAGAGTTAAATTTAAAATAGATGCTTACTATAGTGACCCAAACCTGTTTAAACCTATTGTTTGAGTTTGTTTGGACCCATACTCACCTTAGACTTCAAATAATTCATATTGGGGCCATTAGAAACAGAAAATGTTTTTATTATAAAATAATATTTCAATCTTTTCCTGAGGTTCCCCTCACCCCTCTTATAAAAGAAATCTTCTCCTTATCTCCAATTAACACATTAAAAGCTATTTGGATCGGCCAAAACCTACCCAAATATCCTACAAACTATACTTCCTTCATTCTAGAGGCCTTCCATTAGTCATAAAGCCAACCTATGGGTCCCTTCTGATCAAATCTAAAGGAATAACCTGAAAAAGAGGTAAATATTTCATCACCACTTTCATATACTTTTCTTCTTCCACTTATGATTTCATTATTGTTTACATTATAAAATAATAACTCCAGTATATTTTATATACTTTTATGTTATTATAAAAATTTTACAATCATATTCATTATTCTATCCATCCTATAATGAAAAAGTCACCATATGTGCGTACGTACGGATTATCGTTTCCACGTCGTGGTGTGGTTTTTTATTTAAATACATCATCATTTGAATAGGTATAATAATGATTATAAATGATGTAAATAATAAATATAACATTATAATGATTCTTTTAATAGGATATACCATCCAATTATATACGATTTTAATATCCAAAAAATGATATTTTCGCTCGTGCGTACGTATGGATTACCGTTTCTAGGAAGGCGATGATATTCATTCCCCATCATATCCATTCAAGAATAATTTTAATTTTATGATTAATTATAATATTTAAATACTTAATATCATTCTGAATATGAATATTATTCATCCTATCTATAATAAACCTTACTTATACAACAATTCATATAAAGGAAAACGAATCAGTTCACACCCGAAATGATGATATGATTGAAATATCATTAACAAAGCCATATTAGAAGATCATATATGATATCACATTAATGTATATTATTGTTTTATAATTTGAGAATAATGATTTTACAATTATGCAGGAGGTTAACATACTCTCAACCAAGGAAAAGTACAAGGTAAGGGTTAATTTCACATATCTTTATCATCAGAGGTTGTCTTTATATAAGTATCTACGGGGAATTCTTTAGCATCCACATCCATGTTTCTTAAAATTTATTTAAAAACATTTTTACTATTTACTAGAAATTGTTTTAAAGTTATTTATACCCTTATTTGACCTTATATGTTATTGAAGGAATCTTTATGTCATTTTCCAAACAGGGTACTTTACGCCCTTTTTGACAAAATTATGGTTAGAATTATTTTAACTTACAGTGTGGGAGTAGTTATTCTCTTCCATTATAACATCGTCGGAGCTTCCCATTCAATATTATAATAATATTTCCAAAATAAATGTTTTCTTTTATAATTACACTTTTAAATGATTTCAAAATATATTGATATATTCCTATTAAATAATATTTCATTTCATCTATGTCCACATCCATTGATGGATTTTAAACTAGTTTGAAGTTGATCTATTATGATAAAAATCTTCAATATTGTATTATGGTTGAATTTGGATGTGTTATTTTTATACCATTCATGGTTTATGGTTAATTTATTGAAATTTTGTATTCTAGTTTTTATACGAATGTTTATGTTATATTTCAACCCTTTTATATGAGAAATGCATTGGACTTAGTAAGTGATGGGTGGAGCCCACTGTAGCCCCTCGGTGCATCGGTAGGTCTCATTAGACAACTTTACATGGAATTGACCAAGGCCTTTCCCAATTTTATATATGTTTTTGGACAAGGCCGAAATCATTTTTAGATATCTTGGCCGAGGCCTTGACAAAATTTTTCAGAATTTCCTACATTCTACCTTCCATCATTGTGAAAATAATATTGATGGTTCATGTGTTCATTTGACTAGTAGAATACTGATGATTATGTTTTAGTATGGAATTATTTACCCATCTCATATTCATTTCATAAATGTGTTCATTTTTATTATTTATAAAGGATTGTTTTTTCAATTATTCATCATGATTAATATTTATGTTATCTTCCACTGTATAGCTTTCCCTTACTAAGCGTTTGAGCTCACCCTTTTCTTATGTTTCATTTTCCTAGGATATGATGTAGTTAGTTATGAGTGACTTTCAGGAATAATATAGGATTCTTGGATGATTCTAATGGAAGAAATTATTGTTTTATTTCCTTTCAAGTTTTAAGGTTGACCTTATGTATGAATCTTATTTCCAATAATACTAGACTGATCGGTCTTTCAGGACATGATTTCCTTGTGATCATGACAACGTTCTGTAATAATGCACCGACTCTAGGTAACTGTGGTCGGGGAGTTATTGTTGGTATCAGAGGAAGTTTAGTACAAACCTTGGAAACTAGATTTACATAAACAATCATTAGATCACATTATTCTAAGAGAGACTTTGAGGATTAGTATAAAAGATCTTCCGAGAATATTGGTAATATAGATATTTTGTGATTTTTTCAAGAAATATGTACCTATCTGGATATGAGAAAGTTGAGGTGGCTCTGGAACAGAAGTACCTTGTGGTAAAACCAGAAAACACCTTTTTGAGCTAGACTCGAACGGGAACTGGTGCACGACAATGGGCCTTGCTTCACTCTTTGTTAGGACACTCCCGAGGGATATGCTTAGGATAATTCTCATTTTCCTAAAAAACTATTATAAAGGGATTATGAGTATATATTTTCTTAGAGAAAACATTTTTATGATTATGGATTATATCCATAAACAGTTCAATTTTTTTTAACTATTTTACATGTTTCGAATTAGGTATTGTGATTCATAAACTAATCTAGTGTATGCCATTGTTTAGAAGTGGAGACTGGTGGATGGAATGGAAACCATATCAACCCATGTAATCCTTATAGGGATTCCCCTCCTACTCAAGTTAATTATAGGGGATTTTTGTGATGCAACTAGTATTGATCAGCTTATCACCATACTGGGATAACTCACACAGGTTATTAATAATAACCATATACATATGGAGCACCCTGATCCACAATGTGGATGATCAATGTTAGACTGCTTCATGAGCCCACAACGACCAACATTAAATGGGACTAAAAATCCATTTCTAGGTGAGAAATTTATAATATCTATATAGAAAATATTTCATTATTTCGGGAGTAGCGAAAGGGAAAAGGTTTTCATGGATGTTTATCGCCTCACAAGAGATGTAGATCAATGGTGGTCATTGATCCAAAACATAGTGGAAGATGAAGAAGTATCAATCAAGGAATGGAGGGAGTTTAAAAATATTTTTATAGAAAATTACTTTACTCTTGACCATGGAGCGGATATGGAAAGGCAGTTTTTTAGCCTGGCGAGAAAAGAGGATGAGAATTTAGCAAATTATGAAGCTAATAATACAATGTCATAAAGTCATGATGCATATTATACATGTAACCCAAGAAGTATTATTTACCATTTATTTGATCGCTTAAAACCATTTCTCATTCGGGAATTAGTATCGCAATTATTATCATAATATAAAGATATTGTATCATGTGCAATCAAGACAGAAAAGGAATTATATGTCATATGACTTTAAAGTAAAGCAGGAGACCAAGAGATATTTTGAACTCACTGGGAAAGGAAATAAGGAAACAAGGATGAAGGGAAGAGTTGAATTTTCCCACTCTCATAATTTTGGAAGGAAGCACCCTGGTGACTGTCTAAAAGGAAAAGGTGTATCCTACAAATGTGGAAAGAAAGGCCATTTTTCTGGTGATCGTAATGGAAATAAAGAAGCAACCAATGTTCAATTATACAATTACAGGGAGATGGTACATTATGAAAATGATTGTCCAAAGCATCAAGGAAACTTATCTCAGAAAAGGCAAAGAGATCGAGGCCAATCTTATGTTATCACTACTACTAAGGTTGAAGCTTCGAAAGACACAGTGGAAGGAAATTTAATGGTTTCCTCATGTTTATCAAATGATTTATTTGATTTTGGATTATCGCATTGTTTCATATCTTCCCTTTTTCTATGAAAAATATACATTTTCAATTTGAATTAACAAGGGAGTTTTCAGTCAAATCACCTAAGGGAAGTATCATTGCCACAATGTTTTGTGAAATAGTTCCCATTAAGGCATATAAATGTTTTTTATATTCTATTATCTGCGTCATAATGATGATTGAATTTCATATAATCCTTGGTATGGATTGGCTTTCAAACCATGATGTAAAATGTTTTTGTATGAAGAAGGATGTTACAATTCTCGATGATGATATGGAGTACTTTATCTTTAGAGAGAAAACATCCCCAACTAATTCTTATCTAGTTCTACCCCTAGTATCTCAACTAAATTCAATTATTGGGGAAGAGGAGAATGAAATAACTCTGCATGTGGAATGAAATGTTCAAATAGAAGACATGCCTATTTTGTAAGAATATGTTGATGTCATTCCATAAGATTTACCTAGACATTCTCCAGAATGAGAAATTGAGTTTTCCATTGATTTAAT
Organism: Viscum album; assembly: GCA_963277665.1. Lineage (NCBI taxonomy): Eukaryota > Viridiplantae > Streptophyta > Magnoliopsida > Santalales > Viscaceae > Viscum > Viscum album. The sequence continues at coordinate 1,000,428,447 of OY728119.1, read as the reverse complement.
TTATGGTTTAAGGCCCATATCGAGGACACCTTATAGAATGTCCATTGTGGAATTAGTGGACCTAAAGAAACAACTAGAGGAATTGAGTAATAAGGTATTTACTCGCCCTAGTGTTTCTCCATGGGGATCCCCTGTTCGTTTTTTATAAAGAAAGATGGATATATGAGGTTGTGCATTGACTATAGGGAGATCGATGCTATAACAATAATGAACATGTATCCCCAACCACACATTTATGATTTACTCGACCAAAATAATGGATGTCATTTTTTTCAAAGATTAAACTTCGATCTGGAGATCATCAACTGTGTGTGAAGAAGGAAAACATTTCGAAAATAGCATTTCGAACCATGTACGGGCATTACCAGTTTATAGTAAAACCTTTTGGGTTGACTAATTCACCCTCCGTAACCATAGATAAAATAAATAGAGTTTTCAAGGAATATCATGATGACTTTTAAGTGGTACTTATTGATCATATCTTGGTACACTCCAAAATCTACGAATATCATGAAAATCAATTGAGCATCATTCTAAAGACTCTTAGAAGAAATGAGTTATGTGGGAAATTTTGAAATTTTGAATTCTAGATTCGGTAGATTTCTTTTTTATGATATATTGTTTCTAATGATGGAATCTCTTTTGATCCTTCATTGACCAATGAAATCCATGAATAGACAGCACTAACCATTATAACTGAAGTACATAATTTTATTAGTTTAGCAGGTTATTATCGATGTTTCATCCATAATTTTTCCCAGTTGGATAAACCATTAACAAATCTCACAAGTAAATGGGTTAAATTTGTTTGAAAAAAAGAGTGTGAAGAATGTTTTGAAGAATTGAAGAGAATATTATAAAATGCATCTATCACTAATCTACCATCAAGGATTGATGGGTTTGTTATTTATAGTGATCCGTTAAATAAAGGACTTGTTTGTTTCCTTATGTAGAATGATAGTGTTATTGATTATGCATCACGGCCGCTAAAAATTCATGAAAAAAATGGTCCTACTCATGATCTTGAGTTAGCAGCTATAATCCATAGTTTGAGGATATGAAGACATTATCTCTATGGTGAAAAATTTGAGATATATACTGATCATAATATTTTGAAGTATATTTTCTCACACAAAGAACTCAACATGAGGAAAAGGAGATTGCGTGAATTACTCAAAGATAATGATTTCCCAATACACTACCACCCTGAGAAGGAAAATAAGGTGGCAGATGCATTGAGGATAAAGGATTATGGAGTTTTGAACAAGATGAAAGTTGAAAGGGATCATATTTTCATGTATCTAGTGAAAATTGATATGAGAATAATCATGGAAGGTGAAACATCAATAATTTTTCAAATGGTTGCAAAACAATCTTTTCTAGAATGGATTAAAAGTTTTAGGCTGATGGTGAGTAGTTTTAAAAGAAAATTAAAGCCTCGAACAATAGGAGACTGATCACATTCATATATGAATATGGGACTTTGAAATTTGGTAAGAGAGTTTGTGTTCCTGATATACCTAATATGAAAAGGGAATTGGTAGATGATGTAAATAGCTCCAATTTCTCTAAACACACTTGTACCACTATGATATATAAATATTTGAAGGAATATTTTTGGTGGGACAACATGAAGATGGAGATTGCTAATTTTGTATCAATCTGTATTTTTTTCAACAAATGAAAGCTGGAAAGAAACAGCTAGGAGGAGTCGTTCAACCTCTTCCAATACCTAAGTGTAAATGGGATGATATTATAATGGTCTTTGTCATGGGACTACCAAAGACACTTATAAGGAATGATGCAATATTGGTCATTGTTGATCGTCTTTCCATGTCAGAGGATTTTCTTGCTATAAGAGAAGATTTACCACTTGAATATTTAGAAATACTATATATTAATGAATTTGTAAGACTTAATGGAGTACCCTTATCGATTTTTTCTAATCGCAATCCACATTTTACGTCATGATTCTAGAAAAGTCTTCAAAAGGCCCTTGATACTGAACTTCATTTAAGAACTTCCAACCACCCTCAAATTGATGGACAATCAGAATGGACTATTCAAACCTCAGAAAACATTTTGAGAAGTTTCTCACAGGACTTTAAAGATATGTGGGATCAATATTTACCTCTGGTATAATTTTACTATTAGAATATCTTCTATTCATGTATTCAGATGGCACCATATGAAGCATTATATAGCAGTTGATGTCACACACCAACTTGTTTGGATGATGTTGGTGAATAAAAACTCGTAGGCCCAGAACTTGTTGAGGAAATGATGGAAAAGGTTAAGTTTATCCAAACCCACATCAAAGCATCACAAAGTAGGCATAATAGTTATGCCAATAACTGAAGGAATGATTTGTAATTTTAGGTAGGAGATCATGTTTTCTTGAAGTTATATCCATGGAAGGGAGTTATATGATTCAGTAAGAATGGTAAATTGTGTCCCAGGTAAATCGGACCTATTGAAATTATAGAATGAATTGGGGATGTATTTTGCCGTTTGGAAATTCCGCCAAGTCCCTCCAAAGTTCACGATGTGTTCTACATATCAATGTTGAGAAAATACAGGCATGGCCGAATGCATGTACTCACCAATGGGGAAATTGAACTAGAACCTGATTTATCTTGTTGTTAAGATCCTGTCAAAATTATTGATAAAAGAGAACAATTGATAAGAAACTGGATGATTCATCTAGTAAAAGTTCTATTTAGAAACCATATTATTGAAGAGGCAACAGAGGAAGAAGAGAAACTTATGATGAAGAACAACCCTAAACTTTTGGTGAAGTAGTATTATCGAAATTTTGGGGATGAAATTATTTGAATGAGGGAAGAATGTAACACCCAAATCTTCAACAGTACGTTTCCCTTTGAATGATGTAACAGTTTTCATTTACGCAATTTAGAGATTCTAACACACCGCGACCAATCAAAATAGCTTTTATGAATAGTAATAGCCAATTATAGAAATTTTATAAATTTTTTCATTGAAAATGTATTTCATTTTTGGATTTGGAATATTTAAATTATCTTAGGGTGAATTTTTGGTCTATTTCTGGAAACTTTCATCTTTTGATGAATAGTGAAAAAACACTGCATTATTGGTTAAAACCGACTTTTTATTTAAATAATTATTTATTTTATATTAATTTATTTTATTTAAAAATTGATAAAGAATACATATATATGTTCATCAAAATTCATTAGAGTCGTTTTATAATAAGTTTAGATATATAAAATTTTATAGAACTATTTACCTTCTTTTACCCACCTCATAAGAGCATTAGAAAATTTGAATAAAACTTAATTTTACCACTTCTGTGAAATTAATTTCAAAGATCAGAGAGACATAGTTGATATTGGTAAGAAAAATGTGGTTCAATAAGATAAAAATAATTTTTTTTGTATAGTAACTTTTGAATTTTACTTTCCACGGTTAAAAGTAAATTGTGTAATTGAAAGTAAAAAATGATATTATTGTTACCCTAAAACATGTCCTAATTCTATTGGATAAGTGTAATTCGACTAAAAACAATATTAGAAATAAAATATTTTCCTTTTTGTCCACTTGGATTAGATTAGGACGTTTATTACTAATTAATTCAAAGAAGAGTCAAAAGTGTTAAATTCAATGTTTAATAATTATACCATTTTTAATTTAACGATAAAATTAATATAAATTCGACTATAAATATTAATTAGAAAGGTAAAAATATTTCCTACATAATGGTATTTTATTTATAATTTTAAGTCATTAAATAATTTAATTTATTTATGACACAATGATGATGTTGAAATTACCTTATTAATGAAATATTAAACTAATTGATATTATAAATTCTCAAATAATTGTAATTTGAACCTTTTTATGAATTAAAATAATAAATAATATGTTAATATGACATGTTATTGTTGATTAAATGAATTTTTTTTGAATTAATTATGCAATTATAAATTTTGAAAAAACAAAATACCAAACAGTGTCAAATTTGACATAAAAGAGTTTTTAAAACAAATATTATATTATTAATTAGTATTACTTTCCTAAAAATAAATGGTTGCCCAAAATTCATAAATAATATTATTTATCTCATTAATGAACCACTTGGGGTTCTATTGGAATATTATAGTATGTTTATTATCCATATAATATAAAAATACAATGAGACATGGTAAATGTCAAACTATTTAACTAAGAGTTAAATATAAAAGATAAGGTAAATATAGTGGACCAAACCTGTCTAAAACCTATTTGGTGCGTGGTTTTAGACCCACAACCACCTTATCTTTAAAATAATTTATTTTGGAGCCATTATAAACAGAAAATTATTTTATTATAAAATAATATTTCAATCTTTTCCTAAGGTGCTCCTCACCCATCTTATAAAAGAGCACTTTCCCTTCTCTCTAATTCACACCTTCACAGCCATTTTTCTCAGCCAAACCCTACCCAAATATCATACCAACTATCCTAACTTCTTCCTAGAGGCCTTCCATTAGTCCAAAAGCCAACATAAGGAGCTCTCTAGATCAAATCAAAATGAAGAACCTGACGATGAGGTAAATATTTCATCACCTATATCATGTTCTATTCTTCTTCCACTTCTTCTTTCTTTATTATTTCCATTATAATATAATAAATCTGTTATCTTATATATACATTGATGTTATTTTAAAAATTTTATGACCATATTCATTATTCTATCCATCCTATAAATGACGAAGTCACCATACATGCGTATGTACGGATTACTGTCTCCACATCGTGGAGTAGTTGGTTATTAAACTACTTAATCATTTAGATAGGTATGATAATGAGTGTAAATGATGTAAATAATAAATATAACCTTATAATGATTCTATTAAAATGATATTCCATCCAATTATATATGAATTTAATATCAAAAGAATGATATTGTCGCTCGTGCGTGCGTATGGATTACCATCTCCACGAACGCAATGAGATTCATTCCCATCGTATCCATTCAAGAATAATTTTCATTTTATGATTAAAAATAATGTTTAAAGTAATAATATCATTATTTATTGTAATAAAATACATACTATATCTGACCAACATTACTTATATAATAAACCACATAATGTAAAATGAATCAGTTAACACCCAAAACGATGATACCCCTGAAATATCTTTAACAAAGCAATACTATAATATCATATATGAAATAATATTAATGAATATAGTTATTTTGTAATTTAATAATAATTATTTCACCGTTATACCGGAGTTTAACCTACCTTCAACCAAGGAAATGTACAAGGTAAGGGTAAATATGACAATCTCTTTATCATCCGAGATTTTTTTACGTAAGTGTCTATGGGGACCTCTTTATCATCAACATCCATGTTTCTTAAACTTTATTTCAAAATTTTTTTACTATTTACTAGAATATGGGTTATAGTCAATTATACCCTTATTTGACCATATGTGTTTTTGAAGGATTCTTTGCGTTGTTTTCCAAACAAGGTACTTTACAACCTTTTTGACAAAATTAATGTAAGGATGTTTTTTCAACTTATACGGCGGGTGCGGTTATTCTCTACTGTTATAAAATTGTTGAATCTTAACATACAAGAGTATAATAATATTTTCAAAATAAATGTTTTCTTTTATTATTACATGAATTTTAAATTATTTAAAATAGAAAGATATATTTCTATTAAATAATTTTCAATTCATCTATGTCAACATCCATTGATGGATTTTAAACTAGTTTGAAGTGGATCTATTATGATAAAAATTCTCCATACTGTATTATGTTTGACTAGGGATGTGTAATTTTTATACCATTCATGGTTTATGGTTAATTTATTGACATTAATATGATAATTTTAATTAGAATGATTATGTTATATTTCAACACTTTCATATGAAGAATGTGCTGTACTTAGTAAGTGATGTGTGGAGCCCGCTGTAGCTCCTCGGTGAATCGGTAGGATTCATGAGACAACTATATATGGAATTGGCGGAGGCCTTTCACAATTAATATATGGTTTTGGTCAAGGCCTAAATCATTTTTAGATGTCTTGGACAAGCACTTGACAAAATATTTTAGAATTTCTTGCATTATACATTCCCTCATTATGAAAATTATATTGATGGTTAATGTGGTCATTTGACTAGTAGAATACCCATGATTATGTTTAATTATGGTTTTATTTGCACATCTCATATTCCTTCCCTAAAATATTTCATTTTTATTATTTATAAAGGAATGTTCTTTAAATTATTAATCATTCTTAATATTTATGTTATCTTCTGCTGTACTGCTTACCCGTACTAAGAATTTGAGCTCAACCATTTCTTATGTTTCATTTTCACATGATGTGAAGGACTTAGTTAAGAGTGGGTTTCAGACATAATCTTGGAGGATATGATGTTTATAATGGAATAACTTAGTGTTGTATTTCATTTAAAATTGTATTGTTGAACTTATGTATGAATATTGATTCCAATAATAATAAAATGATTGGTCTTTCAAGGCATGATTTCCTTGTGATCATGTAAATGTTATACAATAATGCACTGACTCAGGGTAACTAGGGTACGACATTACAATTCCCATGTGCAATCAACTGCTGTCCAGGCTCATAATGACCTTCCTAGTTAATAGCTTGGCTCGCTGACACCTTATTAGATGGATTTTTGATTCGATGCCACTAGTTGGTGGATAGACATCTTGGTAATATTTTTTATTCCAGTAAAATATGAAACAATATAAAAATAAGTAAAACAAATTCAAAGATCAATTCCTTAAGTCCAAAAACATTTATAAATTTAAAAATAAATCCAATTACAACTATTTTAATTAAATTTAATTACGTATTCATAAAACCCAAATTTTGAATAAAATAGTGAATTTCATAGGCATTTACATTTAAATTAATTTAAAATATTGAAAAATGATTAAAAATATGAATGTAAAATGAGAGTGTCAAAAATCCCCTCCCTTAAAATATGATTTTCCTCAAACATAAAGTCTCAACAATGAATTTCATAGGGAACCAATATTACAATTATCCAAATTCAAAACCATTAAAACCAAACAATTATCAATGTTAAATAAAATTTCAAAAAAATACAAATAAAATATCTATTTAATTTCTTAATTTTCAAAGAAACAAGCAATTATATTATTATACAGTATACCTTTTTAAAAATTATAAACTCTTATCTAATTAATTCATGTTACAATATGTTTTAATATTTTACATTCCAAATCATGATCTACTTGTATTTGAGTCTTTTCCCTCATCACTCATGATATAATTCAAATAGGGTTATTTTCCTATCATTAAAACAACATCCTCATCCATATACTTATAAAAAACTAATTTATCACCATTAATAAGAAAAAAGAATCATGAAATCATGAGGATATTTCATTAATGGTTCAAATGACCATGAGGTAGAAGGTTGGTAAGAATTGACGGTTAAATATTAAGGATTAAATACATGGATAATATGTTAAGGTAAACCATATGTTATCAAAAAAAATGTTTAATGAAATTATACCCTTAAAAATGTGACAACTCCCACTTCACCCTATATAAAAGTAATATCATGATCAAAATAATGCATAATAAATTATTTGTCCACCTTTTTGAAGTTTTCTCTAATTTCATACATTTTTTCGAAGTCATTTTCATTTTTCACCATTTTTCTAATGTAATATTTGAATTAATATATCATTCCCTAAAAAAACACATATGAAAATAATTAATAGTACAGTGATTGTGATTTTTTGATTTTCCTAAGTCAGAACCCATTATTTTTATTTTTCTCTTTTTAGTCATTTTCTCTTTTTTAGGATGGAAAAAAAATAAAGAGTACAAGGAATAAAAACCTTTCAAAACCCCCATATGTAAGTCTATCACACTTGTTTCTTATAATCTAAACTTTTCATTTCTTCGTTGGTCCCTTCACCATACACATCAACTTTAAAATATAATAAATATACTATTAGAAGGGTAATAATGTATAAAATTGAATGAAACATCAATCATTCTTACCAAGGTCATTAATTGGGTCTATGGACTAAAAAGGAATGTTATATAGGTGGAATTTAAGGATAATATATTTTAAAAATGATTCCTCACTTATTTAAAATGTTTTTTATACTATGTATTTTGAAAAGTTTCTATACAAGTTTTAGTAGGTGGAATGTACCAGGATTAGTAATAAAACATTCTACATAATAAATAATAAGTACCTTCTCTATAAATATTCTCAACAACAAAACATTTTTTTAGGCCAATGACCTAAGGAATAACTAATAGTAACAATTTAATTCACCTTTTTACATAAATTTAATGTTTGAAAAATTATAAGGGAATTTCATTTACACAAATCAACAAATTACCTAAAATAATGAATCCAAATTCAAATAAAAATGCTTCAATTTAATAATTCAATTCTACATTTAACAAATTCAATTTCATTATCATTTAAATCCAAAATGTAGTGTCACATGATTCATAAGAAACATGTGTCTCCTAGATAATTCATGTAAATCATAATTCATGCATGGGAATGAAATTTCCAGTTTAAATAACAAAACATATTTTTGGAAGAAAAATGTAGAGAGTTTAAAAGATAAAAAATTAATGTGGGATCCGTTTTCAATGAATCTAAATTCCAATTTCATATATGACTAATTGGGACTACCTTATTCCATAATGAACCTATGAAAACATGGTCAATTGAGAACACATATAATTTCATTTAAGATCAAAATTAATAGAGGGATTGGGATTTGTGTTGTAGTAATATAAAATAATGAAATTGAATGTAATAAAAAATGTAATGGGATATGTCTTTGTATTATCCCCCATGTGCGACCAGGATTTCTACATCCCCCATAGGGTAGTAGAAACTATTATCTATAGTTGGATAGTGGTTAGATCTTCTTGGACATTGACCACCACATGTGGCTTTTCCAAACTTACACTTAGTCCTTTTTGGTGAGGAATGTTCCATTGATAGAGTGTACTTGAACCCCCCCTTCCCATAAAAATTATGTTCAACTTTTATAGTGTGGGTTGGATGATGTATGGATCTTTCACTTCTGTGGTTGATACCTGAAAAAACACATCTTCCTTGTCTAGTGATTTCTCAATTTGCGCTACATGAATGTAAATATCAAAGGGAAATAAAGCAGGTATTTTTACCTCAATAAAATTTCAAATGATTAAAGAAACAATACCCTCCCATTAAATGTAAGTAGCGTATATCTTGATTTACTTAGGCTCAAATACTTCGACTTCTTCATGGGCTTCCGCAAATGTATGGTCATGAATATCTTTGAGCTCCATGTATTCCTTAGTAGGTGGATTTTAAGTTTCTTCATCTTCCACTAGAGAAAGGAATGTATTGTCTAAATCAATCAAAATCAAGGATGTTAGCATTAATAAAAAATTTAAATAAATAAATCAAATGAAATAGAGTTTGTGATAATATCAACTCCCTATAATGGTTCAGTATCAATCTATTCATCTGTGGTGAGTGCCTCTATAAGATGGATAGTAGCAAGTGGTGGTAGGTAGTCGTTATCCTCTTCCCTTTATTAAAATTTCATCACATGAATGTTTTCCTCTCCTACCATTGTTTTAGAAAATTATATTAGAGTTGGATCTTGTACCTTTTGAGTAATGGTGAGATCTTGTTTTACCTCATAATTATTTAAGAAATTTTCAAGTTATTATTTATCTCTCAAATGTATCTTATTACGTAAGTCTTCCTCATCATAAAACCACTATATCTCATCATTTTCATCATTTCATTGGATCCTTAAATAGTTTTGTTGTGGATCGTGATATAGTTTGGCCAGAAATTCCTAGACGTCTTTAGAAAAATTGGGCACCTCCAATTATACATCATCTTTGTCCTTAAATATTTAAAAATAAACATTGGATTCATCAAGAATATTTTACCACTATTGGAATGGAATTTTGAGTCATTACAATGCATCAAATGAAAGGCCAACATAGTGGATTCGTCAATCCACTATAGGAGGGCCTTCTCCGCATTGGGTAGAACTTTCTTTGGATCCTGCACCTGTGAGTTATTGCAACCTGAATTTAAAAAATGTTGGTTTGAAGTGAATAGAGAAAAATAGTTTTATGGGCTTTTTAGGAAAATAATGAAAATATTTTACATTTATAAGTAGGAAAAATAAGAAAACGCTGATTGGATCCTTGAATACGAAACTAATTTTGATGCACACCTTTCATATGGCTTAGAAAAAGAGTTTATAATTTTCAAATGTTGAACTGAGGCTAATGAAGGTATTATCACTTTAACAGATTCATAGTTGTTCCCATACTTAATATTATTCAGCTAAAATAATTCTTTTTATTTATTTTTTTGAATAATTTTATTAATGAAATTGAATTTTCAGATGATAAAATAAATAGTAAAAGTCTATATTAACATTAATTGAAATAATATGATTTTAAAAGGATGAACATAGAACATTGGATTGGTTTATGGGTTCGGTTTTCATATTTAATTTTGTGGTTTAATCTAGAAATATCACTCCCAAACTACTATTCATTTATTTAATGATGTACTATTACTGAATTTATTTATAAATATCAATTCCACCTCCTCGTATAACTATGTTATGTGGAAAACCATAATCGAGAGAGTGGTATATTCAAGGGCCCAACTCCTTCATATAGAGTTGTATCCCCTAAACAGGTCAAATTTAGTAAATGAAGAGATTATTTTTACTGTAAGGGAGAAAAAATATATAAAAAATATATAAATTTGTTTGAGTTCAATTTCATAGCGGCCTACTTCCACACGTGTGAACTTCACCCATTCACACTGGAAAATATAATAAAATATATAAAAAATCCCTAAATGAATTGAAAACACTACTTACCTACCTTGGTATAATCCTTGGTTAATCTTGTAAATTTTTATGTTAATGGTTTTCCATGGAAATGATAAAGAATAGAATAAAATTTTAAAATAATAAAATAAATATAAGAGAATCTAGAGAGGGAATAAGAAAATAAAATAAAAATAGGGAAATATATATAATATACAGAAAGAATGATCAAATGTAGATAATAAGAAATGGAGAAAATAAAATAAAGAATATTGGATGGAGGAAACACAATTGAAAAATAATGCATGAATTGTTATCAAAAAAAATAAATTAAATTTACAACTAAAATAAAAATTAAATGAATATATAATAATACTAAAAACTAAAACTAGATGAATCATTCATGACAGCATTAAGGCTCTCCTCACAATGGTGGTGAACTCACATATGGCTCTTAAGAACCTACTCATTTTATATGTAAGCTATAATCCTTAATCTTCTCTAATTAGGAAATTCATGATTTTTATATCTTCATTTAATATCATCTCCGAGACTTTCTATTATTGAAATGTAAAACACATGAATATTTTGGGTGATTGATTTTATACAATGGAATGGTTCCATGGGGGTGTAAAATTGTTTGGAGCCACCCCCTTGGGTGGTTCATTAGGTTCATAGAATATGTGGTGGTGATAGAAGGGTTTAATGGTGAGCAGTAGAGAATAATTATTCATTTAGACTTTGATGTGACTAAATGAACATTGATATGATCAATACGAAGTCATCCAAGGGTTAATTCATGGTACTCTGTATTATCAACATTTATCAGTGGGGGATGAATTTAATAGAGCTTCATTTGATGGTGGAAATGGAGCTTTTCTATGGGGATAGAAACGGATGATGATGTTAAGTAGGGGAGGCATGGTAGAGGTAGGTGGTGTGGTCATTTTTATTGGCATGTGCAGGATTATAATTGGGGATGAGATGTAAAAATTAAAACCATGTACCACATTAAAACTAGAGTGATGGGAGCTGAGTGTTTATGTAGAAAGGTGTAGGTGGGGCATTCTTATCACCTACATCAAGGATGGGAACGTAAAACACACACACCCACATGACATAAGGGGTGAAACACACATTTCATGTGTGGAAATTTGGGACCACTACTCTTTTTTTGGATTGACTCTCCACTCTATATGCATTGTATGTGCTTGATTAACTTATGCGATGACCTCCTGGATGGGTTCATGTTGCCATTCCAAGTGGGCAGCCAGGCTTATAGGAAATATTTGGGAAGGTTAGGTGCTTCTGTTCCACTATTTTAGGGCTTTCTATTATTGGAATAATTTATTTGCTTCCTAAAAAATTTTAAAACTAAAAAATAAATCACTTAAAAAAATCATAGGTCAATTTATAATGTTTAAAAATATTTCTAAATTAAAAAATAATTACTATCTTATCCATTTGTAGAAACATTAATATTGTATTTATAAAAACAACCTTTGGAATAATACATTATATTTTATGGAAATTTACATTTAAATTAATTAAAGGATATTGAAAATTATTTAAAATTATGCATGGAAAATAATTGTTTCAAATACCTCCAACCAATAACTATCTTTTTCTTCAAGCACAATATATAAAAATTGGAACTAAGGTGGCTCCAATGTTTCCATTATTAAAATTCCAAAGCATCAAAATCAAGAAATTAACAATGTTAAATAAATGTTTCAATAAGTATACATAAAATATCATGTTAAATTCCAAATTTTCAGTAATATAATGAATTTTATTATTTTATGTTATCCCTTTTGAAATTGGTGTAAATTCTTATTTCAACTAATCAATTTCCTCATTTTATTATTATTAAACATGAAAAATCACGATCTACCTATCTTTAAATCTTTTCACTCCTAACTCATGATATAATTAAAATAATTTTAATCTCTTATCAAGATTACATGATCTTTATCCATATGATTATAATGAAAGACCTTTTCTCCAATTATAAAGATATAAGAGGCATAAAATCATGAGTAATTTTTAATAAATGTTAAAATTACTATATTTTGTATATTATGAAGTAATTTATGTTCAAAAATTAAGGATTATGTTGGAGTCTCCTCTCAAAAAATAAAATTACGGATATAGATACACAAGTGTAATGACATTTTACCCATAAAACTGTGATAAGTCCCACTTCCCCCAAGGTCAATGGAAAATCTTAATCAAAATAAATTATAGTTAATGATTTGGGTACCTTTTGATTTTTTCCCAATTTAACACTTTTTCAAATGTACTTTTTCTAGTTTTTTCTTTTTCAAATGTTATGTAACATCCCAAGTAAGAAATGAATAATAGATATTTTTATCTATGTCTATTATTGAATTAGATAGTGTTTTAGAGGCTTAAAATGAGAATAAATCCAATCTTGAGCATGGAATACACTAATATTTTTAAAAGATTGTTTTACTGACTTTTGATGGCAAAAATTTTTTAAATCAAACTTATGACAATTTTATAAGCTCTATTTGTCAAAACAAACTTATTTTTTATGATTGGGACATTCTAATTTACTTTGAGTAAATGTGTGGTATTTTTCCGATAAAATTCATTTTTTTAATGAATAGTGAAAACTGTTGTATTTTAATTCAAGACCTCTTTTTAATCTAATTTTTTTTATGATTATATTATCTTTTTAATTGGTTTTAAAGTTAAATTAGAATATATTTTTACCATTTAATCCAATAGAGGTCGTTGCAATTAATTTCACATTGAAATTGGACTTAAACTAGTGTCAATCTTTTGATACTTATTGTTTCACAAAAACATGATATTAGCTCTGACAACGGAAATTAATTATTAAATTAATTAATGTAAATAATATGTTTTTATTTTTTTAAAATAGACATCACTTTTGAATTAGTAATATCAAATATATCTTAGGGTGTTGTTTTGGTATTTTTCTGAAAAACTTCAATTTTTGATGAATAGTGAAACCACTAAGTGGTACTAAAAAAACTGATTTTTCGTTTAAATGAAATTTTACCACCTCTGTGTTTTGAATTTGAAAAATCTGAAATACATGGTTTTCATTATGAAGTAAAATGTGGTTAAATGGATTTAAAATAATTTTTTTTTGGTTAATAGTAATTTTAAAATTTTACTCGCGATTAGAGGTAATTAGTCTAATTTAAGGTAAGAATAATGTTTTAATAATATGAAATGAACATGAAACATTTCCTACCATTATTGGATGTATCATGGCCGACCAAGAAAATCCATGGGTCATCATGGGGACCCCATGGATCCACTTTGGAAGGAAAATGACATTAGTATATTTTTATTTAATGTTAAAGTAAAAATGACACAAACATGACTTGTTTTACTAAAACAACTTTTAAATGAGGTATACAAGTCCTATTTTTTACTATAAAGAGTCATTGGAAAGATAAAAATATTATCTACATCAGAGTATTTGTTTTATAATTTTTAGACATTAAATTAGTTAAATTATTTATGACACCATGATGCAGTGATTACCTCATTATTTAACGATTTAAATAAAATGAAACGATAATGTAAAATCTAGTAACTACATTTATCAAAAACCTATTGGATGGGTATATTTATAACCCTTATCACCTTATCCTATAATTATATAAATGTTTGACCTTTTAAATCCGAAACTCATTTTAAAAAATGTAACATTTATTTACTTTCCAAGAGTACCCCTCATCTCCTCTTATAAAAGGCCCCCACCTCTACCACCTTTCCCACACATCAAAAGCCTTTGGCTCAGCCAACCCCAACAAATTTTTCTCTATATATTTCTATCTAACTCCTAAAAGCCTCACATTTGGCATAAGTCTTCCCAATGTAGCCTTTGAGCTCAAATCAAAAAGAGTTACCCGGTTTAATAGTAGTGTCTTCTCTTGTGTTCTTATGTTTCATTTTGCTTCTCCAACCCCCTAAACTATTTTTATTCATTTATTTTCTAAACACAGAAGTATAATATATATACTAGGATGTTGTTATAAGAATTATTCGAGCTACACTTACAGACACCTACATCTAATAGTTAAAGAATATACTGTTTCCGTGGATGGCGAATTTCTGTGTCACGAAACGATGATTGTTCAACAGTCATATAACACCTTCAAAGGTGGAAATTAAGATGTAACTATATTTATATATGATATATAATATATTAATGTTTTAGTTAAGCTTCTGTTTTTTCATTTATGTCATACCTTTATGGTTTCCATTTTGGGTAAACGCGATATCTTCATTTTAGGAAGTGCAGACTACCGCCCCATCAAAGTGATTTGATTCGTTAATACCATATGTGGTATGTAAAAAGGATAAATTTAATTATATATTATATTATATTATACTAGAATTAGTATATAACTTTATATATTTATGATTTCACTCTATTAATTAAGAAATAGAAATGAAAGTAGCGTTCATGCGTACGTACGGCTTACCATCTCCATGAACTGTGCATTTCATTTCTTACCTCTAAATGATTATGTAATATTATAAATGCATGTATATAATAGAAATATATGATATATATGATATATACATCATGAGTATAACTCTGGATATAATGGATACATGAACAACTTGTAATTATAAAGAGCATATTTTTTACTCAAGTACCAATGATCGTTAAAATGACCGTTATTAACATAACAAATTACATAGTGTTCATAACATGGTAATAAGTGATATAAAAGGAATAATGAACTTAAAAAAGGTTCTTAAGAAATTAGAAATTAACTCAATTTTATTATTCAGGAGATTACAGAGTGATCGAGTCAAGTCGGACCCGAGGTATGGGACTTCATCTCAATCTCCTCTCTTTGAGGCATATTATGTTTTGTACAGAACTTTCTTTTATACAGTGTATAAACCCCCTTTGACTTTTACATTTATCCTAAAAGAATATTTTTTATATGAGGCGTTTTACTAAATGAAAAAAGGGAATGTTTTTGTCTTACGTATGTGCGACAACGACTTCTCCACCACCGTGACCATTATTTAGGTTTCGGGTTCCACTACAAGCCATACCTTTTTTTATAAAGAAAAATAAATACAATGTTTTACTTTTATTTTATTTTGGTATTTAATATGGTTTTCATTATGTTATTATTATATCAATGTGTTTTATTGATATCTTGTGATTAAAATGTGGAAATGTTATGTTTCCTTTATGTATGTTTTATGTGATACGATTATGTTATGGTTCTTGGGCTTTATTATGAAGACGGGTGGTTCCGTGCTAAACTAAGGGATGGTGAGCCCGATATAGCTCTCCAATGCATTAGGTATTGCTAAGGGGTTACACTTTAAGGTTTCTCCTAAGAGATTTAGGGAATATACTCTGATGGGTATTCCAAACGTAATCATGGGGGTTACTCCCTACGTAAGAATGTTATGAATGCCTCAAGTTACCTTTATGTCTTATGATTTCTATGTTTTATATATTATTTTATGAGGTATGTTAATGTTCTAATGTTTTATGAGTAAATTTTGAATTCATTGATTCTTATGTACACATGTACTCATGTTTCCTTTCCATATTTTTATATCCCTTACTGAGATTTTTATGCTCATCCCATGTTTTTGAAATGTTTTTCGCAGGTCAAGGGATAGGTACATGATATGATGATATTTTCAAGGAAGTGTCAAGAAATAATCCATGTTTTATTATAAATATGTTTCTGTTGATGGGAAAAATTAATACCATCTTTTATTGTAACCACTTTGTTTAAATGTGGGATGTAATGCATGTTTTACGATCTAATTCTCTAAAACACTAAACCTAAAAAGATCCTCAACTTGTATTCTTGAAATATCTCAAGAATAAGTAATGTTTAAGGCTGGAGCCTTATAGTTGGTATCCGAGGATGGTTTAGAAAACTTTAGGAGTTAGCATTCTATTAAATGATTAACCAAAAATACATTTTATATGGTCAAATTGAAAATGATATAGCATTTGAAGATTACCATGTTTCTTCTCCTAAGATATTTCTATGTTAAGATTGGTTTTTCATAGAGGAAACAGAACAGATTTTTTGGGAAGGCATATTGGGGGAAATGACCTTCCAAATCAGCATACTGAGATGGTTAGAATCATAATTGAGCAGTTTATTGCAGTGATGGCTCAGTTGACTTAGTTGATAAATCATGGTTATTTTCATTGATGCTATTTTATTGTTTTATAAAAGTAAAGAGGAGCATGAAAGACATTTAAGGGTTATCTTTCAAAGCTTAAAAGAAAATAAACTGTTTGGGAAATTCATCAAGTGTGAGTTTTGGTTACAATAAATTTCATTCCTTGGTCACATTGTTTCTAAATATGGAATAATTGTTGATCCTGCAAAAATGAAGGTTGTTAAAGAATGGACAAGACCCACAAATGTAATTGAGATTCGTAGATTCCTTGGTTTGGCGGGCTATTACCGAAGGTTTGTTAGAAATTTTTCATGGTTATCTAGTCCAATTACTAAGATAACTCGGAAGGGTGTTATGTTTATCAGGACAAAAGAATGTGATGATTGTTTTCAGGAATTGAAAAGATTATTGGCGAATGCTCCAGTTTTGGAACTACCTTCCAGGAATGGTGAGTTTGTTATCTACAATGATGCTTCATTGAAAGGATTTGGTTGTGTACTAATGAAGAATGATTAGGTAATTTCTTATACTTCACGACAGTTGAAAACTCAGGAGGTAAATTACCCAACACATGATTTGGAATTAGCTGTTGTAGTTTTCACTTTAAAAATTTGGAGGCATCTTTTGTATGGGTAAAGTGTGAAATATATACTGATCACAAAAGTATAAATCATATGTTCACTCTGAAAGAATTGAACATGATATAGAGGATATGTCTAGAATTCATCAAGTATTATGATTGTAAAATTCATTACCATCCGGGAAAAGAGAATAAAGTGGCTGATGTATTGAGTCGAAAAAGTAATGCTTCATTAACATTGTTGCATTTGTAACGTGATCCTTTGGTTAAGGATTTGATGAACTTTGGAAAAGATTTTTTTGGTGTAGGATGTCCTTCTTTTTTGTTTCAGGTATCAGTGAAATCTTCTCTATCAGACAGAATCAAGCAAGTACAGAAGAAAGATAGTTAGTTGTAGAAAAAGATAGAGCTGGTTCAGAAAGGTAAGTTTCCCGAAATCAACATTGATAATGATTTGGTTTTGAGATTTGGGAAGAGAATGTTTGTGCCGTGTGATTCACATTTGAAGAGAGATTTGTTATGTAAAGCTCATAGTTCTCCTTTTTCCATCCATCCTGGTATTACTAAGAGGAATAGAGATCTTCGGGAGTATTACTGGTGGGACGGAATGAAAAGGGATATTGCTGATTTTACTATAAAGTGTTTGACTTGTCAACAGGTTTAAGTAGAGCGGCAATTATCAAAAGGGATGTTTCATCCTTTACCAGTGCCAGAGTGGAAATATGAAAAATATATCCATGGACTTTGTTGTGGGATTACTGAATACATCTCGAGGTAATAATGCAATCGGGGTTATTGTTGATCGCTTGACTAAATCTTCTCATTTCCTTGCTATAGAAGATACTTTTTCCCTAGATAATCTTTCCCCTTTGTATCTTAAATATATAGTCAGGTTACATGGAGTTCTTCTCTCTGTTGTATCTGACCGTGATCCCAGGTTCACTTCTAACTTTTGGAAATGCCTTCAGAAGTCGTTTGGTATGGAATTAAATTTTAGTATAACTTTTCATCCTCAATCAGATGGGCAGTCAGAACAAACAAATTCCGACTTTGAAGGATATACTATGTGCTTGTTCGATGGATTATCAGGGAATTTGGGACAAACATCTTTCTTTGGTTGAGTTTTCTTATAATAACAGTTTTCATTCCAGTATACAGACGGCACCATATGAGGCGTTATATGGGAAGCGTTGTCGAACTCATGCTTTTTGGGATGAAGTGGGTGAAAGGAAGTTTATGGGACTAGAATTGGTAGAAGAGTTGGTAGAAAAAGTTTAGTTGATATAGAAACACATGAGAACAGCTCAGAGTAGGCAGAAGAGTTATGCAGACAATAGGAGGAAGGATCTCTCTTTTGAGGTAGGTGATCATGTTTTTCTCAAAGTCTCACCATGGAAAAGTGTGATACAATTTGGTAAGAAAGGAAAGCTTAGTCCAAGTTTCATTGGACCATATGAAATTCTGGAGAGAGTTGGATCAGTTGCATACCGAGTGGCTTTACCTCCATGTTTATCTCAGGTACACAATTTTTTTCATGTTTCAATGTTAAGGAAGTACATGCCAGATCCATCTCAAGTTTTGAGTCCAGAGGTAGTTCAGGTGGAAGAGAACCTATATTATGAGGAACAACCGGTCCAGATTCTTGACCATAGGGAGAAAGTGTTACAGAATAAGGTGATTCATCAGGTAAATGTTTTGTGGAAAAACCACCTGATTGAAGAGGCAACATGGGAATCTAAAAATGCAATGAGGGATAAATACCCCCACTTATTCGATATGTAAATAAATTGCGGGGACACAATTTTCAAAAGGGGTGAAGGATGTAACATTAAAAGTAAGTAATTAATAATATAGATTTTTATCTATGTCTATTAATGAATTAGATAGTGTTTTAGAGGTTTAAAATGAGAATAAATCCAATCTTAATCATGGAATACACTAATATTTTTAAAAGATTGTTTTACTGCCTTTTGATGGAAAACCATTTTTAAATCAAACTTATGACAATTTTATAAGCTCTACTTGTCAAAATTAACTTATTATTTATGATTGGGACATTGAAATTTACTTTGGGTAAATTTTTGGTATTTTTCCGATAAAGTTCATTTTTTTAATGAATAGTGAAAATGTTGTTTTTTAATTCAAAACCTCTTTTTAATCTAATTTATTTATATGATTAGATTAACATTTGAATTGGTTTCAAAGTTCAATTAGAATATATATGGTTACCATTTAATCCAATAGTGGTCGTTGAAATTAATTGGACTTAAACTAGTGTCAATCTTTTGATACTTATTGTTTCATAAAAACACGCTATTTGCTCTGACAGCAGGAATTAATTATTAAATTAATTAATGTAACTTATATGTTTTGAATTTTTTAAAATAGACGTAATTTTTGAATTAGGAATATCAAATATATCTTAGGGTGATGTTTTGGTATTTTTCTGAAAAACCTCAATTTTTGATGAATAGTGAAACCACTAAGTGGTACATAAAAACTGATTTTTCTTTTAAATGAAATTTTACCACCTCTGTGTTTTGAAAGACAAAAATCTGACCTACATAGTTGTCATTAATAAGTAATATGTGGTTTAATGGGATTAAAATAATTTTTTGGTGAATAGTAACTTTTAATTTTTAATCGAGATTAGAGGTAATTAGTGTAATTTAAAGTAAGAATAATGTTTTAATAATTTGAAATGAACATGACACATGTCCTACCCTTATTGTATGTGTCAGGTCCGACCAAACAAATCCATGGGTCATCTTGGGGACCCCATGGAGCCACTTTGGAAGGAAAATGACATTGATATCTTTTTATTTAATGTTAAAGTAAAAATGACACAAACATGAGTTGTTTTACTAAAAAAATTTAAATGGGGTTATACAACTCAGATATTTGACTATAAATAGTCATTGGAAATATGAAGAGATTTCCTACATCAGAGTTTTTTTTTTAATTTTTAGACATTAAATAAATTAAATTATTTATGACTCTATAATGATGCAGCGATTACCTCATTATTTAACGATTTAAATAAAATGAAAAGATAATGTAAAATCTAAGACCTAAACTAGTAAAAAACCTATTGGATGGGTAAATTTCGAACCCTTATCACCTAATCCTAGAATTTAATCAATTTGGGACCTTCTAAATCCGAAAATCATTTTAAAATAATGTAACATTTCTTTACTTTCCAAGAGTTCCCCTCCTGTTCTCTTATAAAAGGCCCCCACCTCTACCACCTTACCCTCACTTCCAAAGCCTTTGGCTCGTCGAACCCCTACCCATTTTGTCTCTCCACATCCCTCTATAACTCCTAGAATCCTCAATTTGGGCAGAAGGCTTCCCAAGGAAGCCTTTGAGCTCAAATCAAAAAGAGTTGCCCGGTTTAAAGGTAGTGTCTTCTCTTGTGTTCTTATATTTCATTTTGCTTCTCCAACCACCTAAACTCTTTTTATTAATTTTTTTTGTAACAAAACCAGTATCTTAAATATACTAGGATGTTGTTATAATAAGTATTAGAGCTACACTTACACACACATACATCTAATGGTTAAAGAACATACTATTTCCGTCGATGGGGAATTTCTGCCTCACGAAACGATGATTGTTCAAAACTCATATAACACCTTCAAAGGTGGCCATTAAGATGTAAGTATATTTATATATGATATATAATATGTTTATGTTTTACTTAAGATTATATATTTTTCATTTATGGCATTCCATTATGGGTAAACGCGATATCTTCATTTTTGGAAGTGCGGACTGCCGCCCCCTGAAAGTGATTTGATTCGTTAATACCATATGTGGTACGTATAAAGGATAAATTTAATGATAATATATATTATATTATACTAGAATTATTATATAACTTTATATCATTATTATTTCACTCCATTAATTAAGAAATAGAAATGAAAGTAGCGTTTATGCGTACGTACGGCATACCGTCTCCATGAATGGTGCATTTCATTTCTTAACTCTAAATGATTATATAATATTATAAATGCATGTATATACTGGACATATATGATATATATGATATATATATCATGAGTATAACTCTGGATATAATGGATACATGAACAACTTGTAATTATAAAGAGCATATTTTTTACTCAAGTACCAATGATTGTTAAAACGACCGTTATTAACTTAAATAATTACATAGTGTTAATAACATGGTAATAAGTGATATAAATGGAATAATGAACTTGAAAAAGGTTCTTATGCAAGTAAAAATTAACTCAAGTTTATTATTCATGAGATTAAAGAGCCATCGAGTCATTTCTGACGTGAGGTATGGGACTCCATCTCAATCTCCTTTCATTGAGGCATATTATGTTTTATACACAACTTTCTTTTATATGGAGTATAAACCCCCTTTACTTTTACGTTTATCCTAAAGGAATCTTTTTTATACGAAGCGTTTTACTAAATGACAAAAAGGAATGTTTTTGTCGTACGTATGTGGCGAAAACGACTTCTCCGCCACCGTGACCATTATTTAAGTTTCGACTTCCTCTACAAGCCATACCTTTTTTTTAAAAAAAAATAAATAACATGTTTTACTTTTCTTTTATTTTGGTATTGAATATGGTTTTCAAAATGTTTTTATTATATCAATGTGTTGTATTGATATCTTGTGATTGAAATGTGGAAAATTTATGTTTCCATTATGTATGTTTTATGTGATACGATTATGTTATGGTTCTTGGGCATTATTATGAAGACGGGTGGTTCCATGATAAACTAAGGGCGGGTGAGCCCGATATAGCTCTCCAATGCATTGGGTAACGTGACGGGGTTAAACATTAATGTTTCTATGAAGAGAATTAGGGAATATACTATGATGGGTATTCCAAACGTAACCAAGAGGGTTACTCCCTACGTAAGAATGCTATGAATGCCTGAAGTTACCTTTATGTCTTATGATTTCAATGTTTTATTCATGATTTGATGAGGTATGTTAACGTTATTATGTTTTATGAGTAAATTATGATTTCATTGATTCTTATGTACACATGTACTCATGTTTCCTTTCCATATTTTTATATCCTTTACTGAGCTTTTTATGCTCATCCCATGTTTTTGAAATGTTTTTCACATGTCAAGGGAAAGGTACATGATATGATGATAGTGTCAAGGAAGTGTCCGTAAAAATCCATGTTTTATTTTAAATATGTTTCCATTGATGGGAAAATTAATACTATCTTTTATTGTAACCACTTTGTTTAAATATGGGATGTAATGCATGTTTTATGATCTAATTCTCTAAAACTCTAAACCCGAAATGATCCTCAATTTGTATTCTTGAAATAACTCAAGAATAAGTAATTTTTAAGGCTAGGGCCTTATATGTTAGGACTAAAATGAATCTGTAATCCACTATATAACTAAACAAGAAAAATATAATTAGTCCTGTGATGGTGATTTATAATTTTTTAAATTCACAAACCACTCTTTTCATTTTTCTTATTTTTCATTTCCTCTTTTTTCAAGAGGTAAAAAACTATAAAATGGTCTAATCAAAATAATAATTTATTGATCCCCATATGTAGAACCGCTTGACTTCATCATTATAATTAAAGTAATCATTTTATTCATGACTCCCTTCATCACCAAACATCAACATTAAAATACGATGAAAATATTAAGAGGATGGTATAAATTTTTCAAAATATCTTAAAACATGGATCATTCTTAAAAAGGAAATTTGCAGTTTCTATGGGATATAATAGGGTTAATATAATGGTGTTATTTGGGTATAAGTTATTTTCAAAAGATTCATAAATCATTTTAGTTTTGTTTTTTCATAGTTAACAGCATTGAAACGTTTAATCACAAACCTTAGTAGGTGTCATATCCAAAGATCATTAAATAAATTTTATTAATAGTAAATAAAAATTAATTGGTCCAGAAATATTCTCCATAATAGAACATTTTATTTATGACAATCACAAAATGCATGACTAATAATAAAAATATAAATTCACATAAATTTCATAAAATTGAATCCTAGAAAATTATATGGAATTCTCATTTACATGAATCCACTAATTTCCTCAAATAACAAGTCCTCAATTTTATTTCATTACTTCATATTAATAATTCTGTTACTCATTTTACTCATTCAATTTCATTATCATTAAAATATAAAATATGGAGTCATATTATTACTAATAAACTCATGTATTTTTTATATGTCATGTAATGTATAATTTATGCTTGGTTATGCAATTTCCCATTTAAATCATAAAACATGTTTTTAAAAAATGAAGAGGGTTTAGTAGAAAAACATTAAAACAGAACTCCATTTCCCATGAAGATTATGTCCTCATTCCTCCTTCAATTTTTTGGAATTCCTTCTTCAATAATAAACCTATCAAACAACATTACTCAACTAATCACAAATATCATTCCATTTAAGCTCAAAATGAATAGAAACTATTGGATTCATTCTAATCTAACCTTAATGTAAGATTGAATGTACTATAATGAATGTAAAGTTATATGTCCTGGTATGATCCCCCATGTTGGATCAAGAATATTACTTCCCCTATAGTGTAGAACATGTTTTTGTACATATTCTGGTGGTGGGTGGATCTTTTTGTACTAAAACCACCACATGTTGATTTCCCTAGCTTACACTTCTTCTTTATTGGTGAGTAGTGATCCATGTATATAGTATACCATATCCCCCCTTCATAATGAAATGAAAATTTTATGCTAGTGGTAGTAAGATTTTTTATCATCCACTTCCTGGTTACTTCTTCTGATACCTTCACTTCCATGTCTAGTGCATTCTCAATTTGGGTTTTGGGTATTGAATGGTCAAAGGAAATGTAGGAATGTATTTTTACATGAAGTAATTTTAAATTTTAATAAGAATAAATATTATCCATTTGAAATTAATCATCCAGTGTCTTTATTTCCCTAGGATTATATCGTTATACTTTCTCATAGGATTCCATAAATGTATGATCATCAGAATCAGGAAGAACCATTTGTTCCTTAGAAAGTGTATATTCACCTTCATCATATTCCAATAATAAAAGTCATGGATTTTCTGAATCTGAAAATGTAATGTTTTGGGAATTAATATGCAATTTAGATATAATAGAATAAAATGATAAGGAGTGGGAGATAACTCCAACTCCATGAATTTATTTTGGGTTATATCTTCTTTAGCGGTGAGTTCCTCTTGAGTTTGGATGGTAGAAATTGGAGAATGGTAGTTAGGATCCCCTATACATTATTAAAATTCTGTCAAATGAGTGATTTACTCCTCTCCTATGTATAGAAATAAGTAGAGTGTTTTCGTATAATAAACTAATAAGGAATTGGAAGATAATTTTGTGCCTCATACTAATTACAAATATTTTTTAATTCCTGTGGATATCCCAAATTTGTCTTAGTAGGTAAGTCTTCCCATCATGAAACTACTCTAGATCCCCGTGGTATGATTGGATTGTTTCCTCAAATGTTTGGAATTTTTATGCTCATCGATTTTTGCCTCAAATTCCTAGGTATCTTAAAAAAATTGGTAACTCATGTTGAACTTCCACCTTGAATTTTAGTCCTAGATAATAAACATTTACATTATCAAAAATGTCTTCCATCTTGGAAAACAAAAGTTCGGTGTCATTCCAAATGATCTTATTGTTTTCCTAGTTAGTGAGTTCATCAATACTCTATAAAT
Source organism: Viscum album (assembly GCA_963277665.1). Lineage (NCBI taxonomy): Eukaryota > Viridiplantae > Streptophyta > Magnoliopsida > Santalales > Viscaceae > Viscum > Viscum album. Next base: position 1,000,403,097 of record OY728119.1, on the reverse strand, counting down.
GGACCTTCTTATTATCAAATTAAATGTTATTGGATCCCTCAAACTTGAGTAGTTGTTACAAGAATTGAAAATATGTTTTTTTATGAAAAGAAAAAATAATGTTTTCATGTATTTTTTTGGAATCAATGAAAAATATATATAATTTGAAAATAAAAAAAGATAAGAAAAATGTATTTTTCCACAAAATACTATTCCATTTTTAACACAAAACTATTATATGACATGGTAAAAGAAATATTTTTTCTAATACAACACAAAGGCTTTCCAAGGTCATATCAAATGTGGAGCTTCAAAATTTCTCAGCAACATAATATAATTGACCTAAAATACTTCTTTTTGGTTTTTTCAATTAATTATGTGAATTAAATGGAATTTTGAAAAAATAAATGAATTGTTACGAGTTTATAATAACCTGAAATGTCTGAATTTAATGAGAAACTAAACAACTTTTCCATTTATGGTTTGGTTTATGGGTTTCATCATTCTCCTTATTTTTTATAAAATTTAGTTTTATATTTTAATCATGAAATATCACCCATAAACTATTAATCGTTTCTTTAGTAGTGTAAAATATTGAATTCTTTTAGTAATATAAATTCCACAACCTCTTTTAATCAAGGTTTATGGAACACCTCAATTGAGAGTGTGAAATCAATCATGACATGAATCCATCATTCGTTGTTTTATCCACTATATGGATCAAATTCATCAAATTAAAAACATATTTTTAGTGGAATATATTGAAGTTATTAAAAAAATAATAGGATTGAAATTTAAATTAGTGCCATAGTAGACAACCAACACAATCGTTCACCTCAATAAATCATACCATAAACATAATAATACATAATAATTAAAGCAAAAAATAAATGGATATATACAATTACCTCTCTTGAGCCAAACCTCTGGTTATCCCCACATTTTTATGTAAGAGTTCATTATGTAAAGAATGTAGAAGAGATGAAAATTAAAAATAATAAAATAAAAATGAAAGGAGATAGAGAGATAGAGAATGAGAATAATTAATATATGAAATATATTTAATATATAAAGATAATGGTTATAAAAATAAATTAAGAGGAAGAAATTAAAGAATAGTGGATGGGGGAATCAGAATTAAAAGAATAATTTATGGATTATTATAAGAATAACTATATTAAAATTTGAAAAAAAAAGATAACAAAAAACAAAAAACAAAAAAACAAATAATAGGAGAAACATGTGAGCCATAATTCGGTCTCTCTTCTTATTGTTAGAGAACTCTCTTCTAGCTTGGAAAAAAACTTCTCCATTTACAATTATGTGAAAATACTCATCCTTATTCAATCAGTATATTCATGATTTCGATATATTCCTTTATGATATCCCCAAGACCTTCTATTTTTGAAATGATAAAGACCTGAATATTTTAGTTGTTTTGGTTTTTGAAGATTGGACCAGTTCCACATGGGTAACGGGAAACATGAAGTCTCCTACTTTAGCGTAGCATGAGGTGAGTGGAATATGTTGTAGTAGAAATTGAGATTAGTGGTGAGTAGTGGGAAAACTTATTATTTTATCATTATAAGTGGTCAGATGAACCTCGATACTATCTTCCTGGTTTCTTCCTGTGGTATGGGATTGTACCGATGTGGCCTTGGACTTCAAAAGTTGGAGATGTATAAAATCAATCTTTGGGTGATTGTATTATTAATGAACTAAAAAACATCAATTAATGAACATGAATCACTATTTTTAGACCATTATAAAAATAAACACATGAAGTATCACCTATAATTTCTATAAATAATGAAAACTCATAAAGGGGATCAGGTTAAAGGAGAATTTTTGAGAAAATAGAGTTAATTAATAAAATTAAATAATGTTAAAGAATTATCTTCTCAGTGATTATCTTTAGAATTAAGTATATTTAAGTTGAAAATGTCACCACTGAACTCTTTAGAAAATTTTGTACTATATAATTTAATTATTAGTTTTGGGGTATTCAATTATGGTCTCACCAATATAGTATATTTTTTCTTCCCACTCTATCATCTTAAATTTTAAGCACATAAAAATTTACTGGAAAAATTAAAGTGTCAACCATGAAAAGAAAAAAATATAATTATAGGTATTGTTAAATTTTTTTTGAATGTTTGAAAGGTTTTATTATGAAGATCAATATATTTTTTCCCCTGTTTTGGTGGATCGTTTTTGGAATTAAACTGTAATGGTTTGGATGAGTGGCTACTCAATGATAGTCTCTTTCATTTTTTCAAGATTCCCATAGAGAAATGTTATTCCAGGTTTATATTTTTAGGAAATATGGAATTTTGATTTCTATGGGTGATGATATCTCTAATGTATAGTTTATTTGTACTTTTTTGGGAACTAAACTAAAAGGTGATGTAACTAATGTTTCCTGTATCCCTTGGGTTGGCACGAGGTTGAGAAGAAATCTTACCCAACCACAAACATTGAATTCCCCCACTTAGTTTCCAAGTTTTACAAATTGATTTTTTAGATATTTTATTTAATCCAAATTTTATTTGTTGTTACTAAAACATATTTTAATCCATTTTTTCAATGGGTATTCTATTCTAGGCTTAGGATTTGGAAGGTGTTTTCGAACAATCCTTTATAGTCGTTGGAAATTTTTAGGTGGTGTTAGAGGATTAATGAAAATGTTTAAAAAAATGTAAACTATTATTTGTTTTATATGATTATATGTATTCAATATAATACCCTAGGTCATCTCACATGGAGAGATGGTGGCGTATAGTGTTTATATGCATTAAAAAGAATTAAAATGTGGAGATGCTTTTAGAATATTTTTAAGAAAATAAAAGATTTTAAAGAGTTATGTAGTTAAAAACCCAATGTTTAATTTGAAAATTATTAGATAAAAGGGCCATTGTGAATTCACTAAACAAATTTTAAGATCATTTTTCCTAGATATTCAATTTTTTTTGGGTAATTATTAGTTTGAAATTAATCTTAAACCTGGTGGATTTATAAGATTTTATATTAATCCATGTAGAACCAAACTTGGGCATAACATATTTCCAATGTATAGACATTATGAATGATATAATAGCTTAAAAATAGTATTTAAATCTCATGGATGGGATTCAGAAATGATTCTTGTATTTTCCAATGGTAAAGACAGAAGGCTCAAAATCAAAATATCAAACCAATCAGTTAGAAATTAAAGGCATACCAATTAAATAATACTAAAAAATCATTTAAATATCAAATAATGTATTATAAATTGAGTGAAATTTTTTAAAACACAAATTACTGAAAACCATAAGCTAATATATGAATTATAATTCCCTTGCAATGTGTGTATCTCCCTCAAAATGAATTCTCACAATTTAGCCCGAAATCGAGCATATGAAGAATCTCAGGTGGATCTACTTATTTATTTAAAATATCCTAATGAGGATAAGGAGATCCAGAAACTCTATTTAGAATGACAGAATCCTATATATCTCCAAAATGGCATCACTTAACTATTTGGTTTCTCTGGAAAATGTGGTGCCCAAGGTGCCCACTTAATGCCAAAATTGGGGTTTTTTTTGGTCACATAGATTTAGGGATACCAATTGTGTTTTGGTTTTTTAGTAGTAAATTTCCTTATCAATACATTAACATAATAAAGGAGTTGTCCTTAGTCTTATTTAATATCACCACATGAAATTTGGGTGTCATTTTATATCTATTATTGGAAAGTTTTCAAAATTACCCAATCAATATTTTTACTAAGATCATATTTGATTCCATGGACAGAACTGTTCGGTTGGGTTACCATATGGATGAATTTATTTTGGGTGTCTTATTATGGGTTGTATAAAACTGGGCTTTGGACCATATAATATAAATTTATTCTAATTTTAATCTCCTCATCTAGGTATATGGATAATAGTGTACATAAGTCCATATGATTCCATGAAGTTTGTACCATTTTTTTCTACTCATCTGTGGACCTCTAAATCCTCTCTGAATACCATTTAATGATCAAAAACAGTAATATTTACATTTTTTATAGTGATAAAATTTATATAATTGAATCAAATGTGATTTGTTTTTCATTTTTAATACAAAATATGTTTAACATAGTGATTTAATAGTGAAACAAAATAGTAAAGTGTAGTGTGATCAACTAATAACATTCCTTGGGTAGTTCCATGAATATTGAGGTTGGTTATAATAATATCATTCATAAAAACCTTGTTATCATTCCATATAGATTAGGATATATGTATGGACCTTTACTTATGGGTTGGTTATATAGAATATTAGGGATTATTGAATCGAAACACTTAAAAGTGTGGCTTAGTTGATTACAGTAGTCAAAATGGTGTGTGTTAGTGGAATATAAGCTATAATGTTAGGGGAAAAAGGTTGTTATTTCCATTTTTAATGAGAATTTTTTTCATAATAGTGTATATTGATCATTGATATTCATTTACACATTTTTCTTAAAACTAGAAATTTTTACCTCATGGACACATCTGATGGGTATACGGGACCAAATACTAGGTTGTTGGATGTTTTATACCATGATTTTTAATTAGGTTTATTGAATAGATAATATAATTTTCTACATGGGAACCACATATAGTATTAGTAATCTTATTATAATCATTATTTATTAAACCTTTATAAAATTACTGTATTAATGATAAATCAAATATTTGGCGGTTTGGAAAACATGCACATAACCTTTTAAATCATTAAAAATATTATTTATGTGTTTCCACATGATGTTTTATAATTTAACACATTTAATTTATTATTATTATATTTCAAGAGTTTGGGGAATCTTTTTCAAGAAAAATACATTTCATATCTAGCCACACTCAAATTTAGATGTTAGCATAGTATATCCATATTTTATGCCTTTTAATGAAAATTGAAAATACTTATGTTTTATATGTTTCAAATCCACATTTAAAGGTTTAAATGTTTTTCATATATTATTAAATTCATATAAATGATTTTTTGGTTATTTTCAAGAAATTACATAAAATTTTGTTGAAAATTAAAATAAAATATAATTTAGGGTGATGTTTGGTTGTTCACCTTTTATATGAACATATGCAGGTTAAATGTAAAAATTAAGAGAAGTAAGTAAATTTAATGTATGGAAGTCATTTTACATGTTAAAATAGCTTTATTCTATTTTAAATTTACTTCCAAAATAGGAAGGGTTTAAAATATAATTGTTGATGATCTGTGTTTCCTCCTTCAAAGAGTTATTTTGTCTGCCTTTATATTCCAAACATAACATCCACTTCGACATTGGTTGAGTATGAAATATTTTCCCAAGAGAGTAAATATATATGAAAATAACTTACATATTTATAGATTCATACCTCGACATGAAATATTAAACTATATGTAAAAAGGAAATATATTTTAAGAATATAGAAATATCCTATAAAAAATACACACTAAAAACTAAATTGATCCACTATAATAGAGCTATAATTTTAATATTTTATAATGAAACACCAAATTAGTTATTTTCATGATAATTTATATATAATAGGTTAGTCCCTAACTCATATATATATATATGAGTATTTTAGGTTTTGTGTGTGAATGTTTAGTATTTTTAATAAAATAAATTCTAAAAAAATGGGAGATTGAATGATGATTCAAAAATGAATTAATTAATATAATGAATTTGATAGTTGAAATAAAAAATAGTTTTTTATATATTTATTAGAAGATGATTAATTAAAATCGACTATACAACATATGATTTTCATAGTTTAAAAAAATTCCTTTTGGATTTGAGTAAATATTAGGTTGATGTTAACTAGAACCCTTATTTCCCCATAGCCCCTACAGTTGATCCCATAAAAATTGATGTAGGTGTTACTAACATCAATTTATGTTTCCCATATTACACATCATTTTGGATATAAGTAATCACATACCAAATGAATATTTTTGTGTTTAAAAATTGAATCCATTGTTAAACAATCAATAAATATATTGTTTTTATAATTTAATATTAGTGTCACTTTGTTAAAAGAAAACATATATTTTGTGAAATTAACATGATATAAAATTCTGATTAATAAATAAAAAAATATAAAATTATAAAATTATTTAAACCCAAAATCCATTGAAAAGTATTATAGAAATTATAATTTGGATCTCTCATGATAAATGTATATCACCATCATCATGATCTAAAACTAATTATCAAATAATTGAGAGGCAGATGAGGCTTTTATAGAACTCCACATTCGTATTTAATCTCCCTTTAGGACAAGGAGGTCTAAAAAAATATATTTTAGAAGGGTCCTCTAATTTCAAATACTATATAACTACACCCCTTGTTGAACAAAAAAATGAGGATCCCATGGTGTATTTTTTTAAATAATTGGAAGTAGTTGATGTTACATGCTGATTTCACAATACCACTTTTTTCATAGATTCTGGCAGTTAAACAACCTTATATAAACTTAAATAACATAGAAGAGTTATTTTAAATCCTATTTAATGTCTCCCTATAAAATGTATCATCCATTAGAATTAAATAATTGGAGATAAAGTAAAAATAATTAGTTATACTCTACAACTGAATTAGATTCTTCATTATAGAAATATCATATCACTTATGCCACATTATTGAAAAAATGGGATTAGGTATCCTTTAATTTGTTTTATCACATATAAGTTTTTATTGAACCACAAAAATTTCAACCCAAATTAGATGTACACATGTTTTTAAATGTCAAAATAAGTGAACCAGAATGATTATTCGTCCATAAAATGTGGCCCATTATGATTTTAATTCATCTATGTCAGTCCAAATATCCTCCACCTAATATGAAAAAAATAAAAACAAGTGACATTTTCTTTTTTTATCATTATTTAACATTATATAATTTAAGAAAATTTGAATTAAAATTTGAATTAAAATTGTGAATTTATATTAAAAAGTTATTTTAACACAATTATATAGTGGTGTAATAAAATAGTAAATCATAGAGAAGTCATTTGGTTCACCTAAGGGGGTTAATAATTATATAGAGGTAAATATCAGTTGTTCTTTTTTATAATTGATATGAGTGAAACTATTTTAAATTTAAATAAAATTTAAATATTATAAATGTATTTCATATGGCTAGTGGTTCCAATTTAGTCCAATTTTAATTATATGATATGAAAATGTTATAATCCATATAACTAATCAAATTTATACAATTTTTAATGATATTTGAATAGTTATTACTTAGTTTAACAACCATTTTACTCTTTTAACTCTTAACCATAATGATAAATAGTTATTATGGTAACTATTCATTCTGATAAAAAATTTAGTTGACCTCATTACAAAATATATATTATGATAATTAAAAATATGTATCCCATTTTAAAAAATAAATTTCTAGAGTTGTTAAAATTTAATTTTATTATAATTACAAAAAAAGAAAAAAAAATATTTGTTTAAAAACTATTATTTTTAAAAATAAAAATTTATTACAAAAAAACTTTTTTAATTGATTAATAAGACACCAATTAGTTTAAAAAATATAAATAAAAGTTATGTGTCTTTAAAACCAACCAAAAAATAAATGAAAACATTTAAATACTTAATTAAAGAATGGATCAAAATAGATATTTTATTAAGATAAAACTTAAAAATTTTTAAAATGAGGATACTGAAGCTAAATAAACACACATATTTAATTATATTACCTAAATTATCATACCATTCCAAATTAGTCACATAATCTATAGAATATAAGGTTTTGTTTCTTGAAATATTAGTTCATTATACTACATATTTTACTAAAATTTTCAATATTTTTAAATAATAAAACAATTCTAAAATTTCTATTTGTATTCTTATAGTTTATACTCTTCTTCATACCATGAGGAATAAAATCATAAGAAATGGAAGGGATTATATTCTCATTAAGTGAAAACCTCATCAACTAGTCTTCAAGTGTGGATCATAATCATATGCTAAAACTTGACCATGATTAAATATATTTTTGAAAATAAAAGGAAAGAGTATGTGTTATCCATAATTCATGATAAGAAGTAATTTCATATGAAAATATAAAATATATAACTTAGAAAAAATGTGATGAAATAAAATATAAAAAAATGGAACCTGGAAAATAGTCATAGGCATAATGATATAGAATTTCATGTAATTAAATGATAAATTTAACTATAGAGCTTATATAGGCATAGAAATCATAAAATAGATGAGTTTGAATCATTACTCATCTCCCTTAACATGGTGGAGATGGAATCATGGTCATATTCCCATTGTTATGTAAGAATCACTAGAAGATTCCCATAATCATATAAGGTCGTGCATCGCTACATGATTCTCATACCATAATGGAATTCATATCACATCTAGATTCCCATATGGTAGTGAGAATTAATACCCAATTCAATTAATTATCTCATGATATATACATCTGCAGAAAAATTTTCGGAGGGAGATAAGGACCCCAACAATAATTATACATACATATGTGTTCTAATTAAAAAAAATGAATCACATCATAATAAACTCATGGAAATACAATTGGGTTTCAAATAATTTCTATATAGTATCACTAAAATTGATCTAAAGAATGTTAATAATGGATACAAAAAACTAAGTGACCCAAAAATATTATTTAATAAAAACATATAGTGTGTTTTCAAGGAAAAATATTTTAATATAAAATAATTCCATTAGTGATTACATGTAAATGGTTGTGAAATTATAAAAGATTTATTAGAAATTAATTTTATATTTTTTATAAAAAGATATAGTTACAGTAACTTTAAAATATTTTTTTTAAAGATAAATTATTAAAACGTCGAATTATTTTTTTTCAAAAAATCAATATTATAAAATTATTGTCAATACTAAATCCTCAAAAATACATAAATTATTAAAAAATGTGAATTTAAAACACTTTATCGTGATTTAACTATAAAAAGGATCTTCAATAATAGTTCCTCGAAAAAGATATAAAATTATCAAAATTGTGAAGTGAATGAATTGGAAAAAAAATATACTTTTCGAAAGAAACATCAATAATTTATCCATAAAATGACATAAATGTTATTCAAATAAATTTACATAGGATGTTAAAGAATTTGATCTTGAATGGATTTTTTTTTTAAATAATTTTATTAAAAACCAATATAAAAAATTGATTATTAAAACACTATTTTGAAATATGATACATAATATATAAAGGTCAAATGAGACATAATATAATTTCATTTCAAAATATAATGGAGGCCATTGGTGGGAATTTAAAAAATAGACCTGGATATTAACATGTAGTTAAATATGATGGTAATTATTCATAACAAATCACTAATTATTATTGGGAGTAAGTTAATGAGTAGTATGAATTGAATGAAAAGTTTCATTTTCCCCTAAGATAAAAATATTGGTAAATAATATAATAATATAATGTAAGAATCTTATTTTAGAGGAAATAATTTCTTTTTGAAGCATTATAATTGACCAGAAGGAGTTATGTTAACCAAAACCATCACAACATAGGTATCTTTTAATAAGAAGGACATTTGAAGAATTAAAATGTTATTTATATAAAAACAACATTATTTACATTATTAAGGTAAAATATGTTCATTAGTAATTAATCAGAGAATATCATGGATTCCATGGTCTATAATAGGAAATAAACCTCACGATATTAAATCTAGGACATAAAACCCCATTATTATAATTTTAGATAATTACTAAAGAACTTCAATATCATGAATATCAAAAAAATTCATAATAACTTATTTCAAAATCTTATTATAAGGACCCAGCCTTAAACATTACATAATCTTGAATTATGTCAAGAATTCATATTTAGGATCTTTTTAGGTTTAGTGTTTTAGAGAATTTGGCCATAACTATTACATAAAATGATCAATATTACAAGTAGAGACTACTACTCAATATCCATTGTTTTCATAAATTAAAAACTCTTTAAAAAAATAGACATGTCTAGTTCCATGTTGTAGACAACATGACTTTTCCATGATCTCACTCATGACACTATTCATCATTTTGTCCTTTGAAAAACATTTCAAAACATGGGATGAGCATTAAAATCTCAGTAAATATTATAAAATAATAAATGAATACATTGGCCCATCAATAAATAAAATCAATGAAATCATACTTTTTAATCATAACACACCTCGTGAAATCATAAAATTTATGAATAACACACAGATGTAATAAATCTGAAATGTAAGTTATGGAATTCATAACATAATTAAATTGTTGCTATCACCACTACATAGGGTGTCACATTTGGAATACCTATCACAGTATATTCTCTAAATTTCATAGGAGAAACATTATCATTTACCTCCATCACATTACCCAATGCATTGCAGAGCTATCTCAGGCATAACAGCACTAGGATTATCACGGAACAACCCTTATATGTAAATAATTCCCAATAACCATAGAATAATCATAACACATCACTCTAGAATAAAAGAAAGATATAATTTCCACATTCCAATCCTAATATATCAATTCAATATTTTGAAATAAACAATTCTTTATCGATCCTTTTTCAAAACCATTTAAAATATTTAATAAATATATTTTTGATTCAAAGTGACCCATACGAATTTTATTCTTTTAAAGGAATTAACATTTTAAAACATTAAGGTTATTATAAATAAATCCTTAAAACCCATTTTGAAAACATGGGAATTAATGAGAAATATTTATAAGATTTAATCTTTAAAACATTTAAAACAATATTTCAATTAAAGTGTTTTTAAAAAAATGAGAGACGCCTAAATACAAGTAATTGTAGAATATAATTTAATCAAAACATTATAATATATTGACAATAAGAGTATTCATTATATAATATGGGAATGTATGGTATATACACCATCTTATAGTTAATTGGTGCATAACAACAATGGAGTCTCAATGGAACGTAAATAGAGACGAAATCCCTTATAATGATGGTATCCTCAGATTAAGGATAAATCAAGTACATGATTATGTGTGAATAATATCAATAAACCCAATATATGTGAATATTAAGTGTAAAAAAATCAGAGTTCATTCACTCATATTTATAGAAAGACATGATCAACAAGTATAAGTGTAACGCCCCGACCCTAGTTACCCAGAGTCGGTGCATTATTACATAACATTGGAATGATCACAAGAAAGATCAAATCTCGAAAGACTGATTGGTTTAGTAGCCTTGGAAACACTAGATATATTCATAAGTTTTACATTACATCATTAAATGAAAAACTACTACAACAACATATTGTCTCCATAATCCACACTCATATCCCCACATAATATCCCTGCAGGTCATTCATAACTTACTTCTTCACTTCCTGGGAAAAATAAAACATAGAAAAGGGGTGAGCTCAAATGCCCAGTAAGGATAACAATATAGAGGAAACTTTCACAAATAAGAATAAACTTTTAAGGCAATGTCTAACTAAAACAAAATCCTTTCAAACATGAACTTTCAACATGTTATGGCATAAATAAAATGAAATAATGTCATTTACTTATTCACATGGATATTCTACTAATTGAATAATCACATGCAAAAATCAATAACCACTTTCATAATGTTGGAATGCATAATGTCAGACTATCATAACCACATAGCCAAGGCCTCGTGCCAAGACTAAAAATAAGATTTTGTCAAGGCCTTGTGCCAAGACACTAGTTTGTCTCATGAGACCTACCGACGCATCGAGTAGCTATAGTGGGCTCCACCCGTCACATATTAAGTCCAATGCATTACCATATGAAAAGGTTTAAACATAACATAAACATTCGTATTAAAACTAGCATACGAAATGTCAATACTTTCATCATAAACTATGAATGGTATAAAAATAGCACATCCATAGTCAAACATATCACAAATCCTTCAATACAATATAGAAGTTTTGTGTCATTATAAATCAACTTCAAATAATCTTAAAATCCATCAAAGGATGTTGACATAGATGAAATCAAAATTCTTTTTAAATAAATATCTACTTTTATTTTGAAATCATTTAAGATCCATATAAAATAAAACATTTTCTTTGAAAATATTCTTATAATCTTTTAAGGGAAGCTTTGAAGATTTTATAACAGCGGAAAATAGCCGCACCCGCCGTATAAGTTAAAAAAACATTCTTACCTTAATTCTGTCGAAAAGGTTAAAAAGGACCTTATTTTGAAAATGACGGAAAGATTCCTTTATAAACCTCTTATAAAAAGTCAAACAATGTTATAAATGACTTTAACCCATATTCTTGTAAATAATAACAATGTTTTGAAATAAATTTTGAAGAAACATGGATGTGGATGATAAAGAGATCTCAGTAGATTATTACGTATAAACAACCTCGGATAATGAAGAGATTGTGAAATAACCCTTACCTTGTACTTTTCCTTGGTTGGGGTAGGTTAACATTTTGTATAATGGTGAAATAATTGTTACTAAATTATACCAGAATCATATACATTAATATGATATCATATATGATCTTTTAATATCGATTTATAATAATATCTTAGTATTATCGTTGTTTCGGGTGTTAACTTACTTGTTTTCTTTTATATGTTTTGTTACGTAAGACATTTTTGTAAAGGGTAGGTTGTATATTATTCATATCCAGAATGATATCAAGTCCTTAAACATCATTTTTAAATCATCAAATGATAATTATACTTGAATGGATACGATGGAGAATGAATCTCATCGCGTTCGTGGAGACGGTAGTCCGTACGTACGCACGAGCGACAATATCATTCTTTTGATATTAAAATAATATATAAATGGATGGTATATCATATATACAGAATCATTAAAATGTTATATTTATTATTTAAATGAGTTACACATCATTTTTATACCCATCCAAATAATAATATATTGAATAACAATTACACCACGACGTGGAGACGGTAAGCCGTACGTACGCACGTATGGTGACATGTTATTCAAAGGGTGGATAGAATACTGAATATGGTTGTACAATATTTATAATAAAATCACAGTATATGTAAGATACTGGAGTTATTATTTTAGAATGGTAAGAACAAATAAAGAAGAAGTGGAAGAAGAAATGAACTTGAAAAGGGGTGGTGAAAACATTACTTCTTCTTCGGGTTGTTCCTTTTGATTTGATCAAAAGGGCTCCTTAGGTTGGCTTTCTAATCAAACTAAGGCCTCTAGGTTGTATTGAGGGATGTTGGGAGAGTATTTGGGAAGAGTTTGGCCGAACCAAAAGGCTTTGAAGGTGTGAAGAAATGAGAATGAGGAGTTCCCTTTTATAAGAGGGGTGAGGGGTACCTTTGGAAAAGCTAGAAATATTAATTTATAATAAATTAATATTCGGTTTCTAATGGCTCCAAAGTTGATTATTAAAAGGTTAAGGTGGGGATTGGTCGAAAACCACTCAATAAATAGAATTTAGACAGGTTTGGGTACTTATATTAACCTTATCGTTAAGTATTAACTCTAAGTTAATTAGTTTCACTTTTACAATGTCTCTTTGTATTTTTATATAATATGGTTAATAAACATACTATATACATCCAAGCGACCCCCAAGTGGTCCATTAATGATGAACCTACCATGATATAAGTCTCTTGGCCGAACCTTAGATTTTTAAGAATTTAATATCAATTAATAATATAATATTTTTTTAAGAACTCTTTTATGTCAATTTTGACACTATTCAATAGTTGATTTTTGTGAAACTCATAACAGATTGATTACTTCGAAAAAAGTCAATTAAATAAATCCTAATATATTATATTATCCTATAAAAGTAGTTTAATTCATTAAAAGTTTCATATTTTATTTATTTGGGTATTTATAATATCAATTATTTTAATTTTTCACTATTATAGTAATTACTGTATCATCATTGTGTCATAAATAAAATAAATTAATTAATATCTAAAAATTATAAATAAAATATCATTATGTAGGAAATACGTTTATATTTCTAATGAATATTTATAATCTAAAATACAACATATATAACCCTATGTAAAAATTGTTTTTCTAAAAGATATATGCTTGTGTCATTTTTGTATTCATTTTAACTTAATTAAAATAAAGTGTCATTATCACTTACAAGTGGATCCATGGGGTCCCAAAAATCGACCCAAAGATGCCCATGGTCGACCATGTATCAACCAATAGGGTAAGACACGTTTTAGGGTAATTTAGTATTATTATAATATTATTTTTTAACCCTTATTTACCAGATTTACCCTTAACCATGGTAAATAAAATATTTACCGCAGTAATTATTCAAAATGTCTAAAAATAAAAGTTACCTATTTACACAATTTGAACCTCTTGATTCCAAATATGGAATCCATTTTCCTAAATTCAAAACACAGAAGTGGCAGAAATTAATTTAAAATTAATTCCCGCTGTCAAAACAAAAAACGTGTTTTTAAGAGATAATAACTATCAAAAGATTGACACTTGTTTATGTTCGGTTTAATTTTAAAATTTTGTCCAATGACTAACATTATATTAAATGGTAAAAATATATTCTAAATATACTTTAAAACTACTAAAATTAATAATTTATCATTATTAATTATTTTGATTAAAAAAGATGTTTTTAATTAAAAATTAGTAATTTTCACTACTCATCAAAATATGAAAGTTATCCGAAATGTACCAAAATTTCACCTTAGACTAAATTCGATATTCCGAATCCAAAAATGATGTCCATTTTGAAATATAAAATATATATAATTTCAAAAAGTAGGTATTACTATTCATAACGGCTAGTTTGATTGGTTATGGTGTGTTAGAACTCGGCGTTGCGTACAACACACGCTATCTAATTATTCAAAGAGAAGCGTACTGTAGAAGCTTGGGGTGTTACATTCTCCCCTCCTTCAAATAATTTCTTCCTCGAAATTTCTAGAATACATATCACATGAAAAGACTCGGGTGGTTCTTCTCAATAAGTTCCTCGGGTTCCCACGTTGCCTCTTCCATCTTATGGTTTCTCCACAAAACTTTTACCAGACGCGTTGTCCGGTTTCTCAGTACTTGTTCTCTCATATCAAGAATCCTGATGGGCTCTTCACAATAGGAAAGATCAGGTTCCAGTTCTAATTCCTCATAGGTGAGTACATTCGTTGGATCAGGCATGGATTTCCTCAACAGAGATACGTGGAACACATCGTGAACTTTGGAGAGACTTGGCGGCATTGCCAATCAGTAAGCTACAACCCCAATTCGTTCTAGAATTTCGAAAGGTCCGATGTACCTGGGACTCAATTTACCTTTCTTACCAAAACGTATGACTCCCTTCCACGGAGATACCTTCAGGAAAACATGATCACCGACTTGAAATTCCAAATCCTTCCTTCGATTATCAGCATAGCTCTTCTGCCTACTTTGAGCTGCTTTGATGTGATTTTGGATTACTTTCACCTTTTCCACCGTTTCCTCCACTAGTTCTGGGCCTACATGTTTTCTTTCACCAACTTCATCCCAACAGGTTGGTGTACGAAATCTCTTTCTGTATAACGCTTCATATGGTTCCATCTGAATACTCGAATGGAAACTATTGTTATAGGAAAATTCTACCAGTGGTAAATATTGATCCCACATACCCTGAAAGTCAAGTGAGCAAGATCTCAACATGTCTTCTATGGTCTGAATAGTCCGTTCTGATTTTCCATCTGTCTGAGGGTGGTAAGCAGTACTCAAATGATGTTCAGTATCCAGGGATTTCTGAAGACTTTTCCAAAATCTTGAAGTAAAACGGGGATCACGATCAGAAACAATTGATAAGGGTACTCCATGAAGTCTCACAACTTCATTAATATATAGTCTTGCTAGACGTTCTAGGGGTAGATCTTCTCTTATAGCAAGAAAATGTGTTGACTTGTTAAAATGATCAACAATAACCCATATTGCATCATTCCTTCTAGGAGTCTTTGGTAGCCCCATGACGAAGTCCATCGTAATATTGTCCCATTTCCACTCCGGTATTGGAAGAGGTTGCAT
The DNA here is from genome assembly GCA_963277665.1 of Viscum album. NCBI lineage: Eukaryota > Viridiplantae > Streptophyta > Magnoliopsida > Santalales > Viscaceae > Viscum > Viscum album. The sequence goes on along the minus strand of OY728119.1, from coordinate 1,000,387,060 downwards.
GACTCCTCCAGGATGTTGCCTTCCAGCTTTCACTTGTTGACAAACCAAACATCTTGACACAAAATCAGAAATCTCCCTCTTCATGTTGTCCCACCAAAAATGTTCCTTCAAATCTCTATACATTTTGGTGCTCCCAGGGTGTATAGAGAAATTGGAACTATGAGCATCATCCAGCAATTCCCTTTTTAGATCAGGTATATTGGGAACACAAAGTCTCTTCCCGAATTTTAAAATTCCATCTTCATACACAAAGTCTCTCAATCTCTCATCATTCACAGCTTTAATCATCTTTTGGAATTCTTCATTATCGGTCTGAGAACTCTTAATCCTTTCTAGTAAAGATGGTTTGGCAACCATTTGAAAAAGAAATGATGTTTTTCCTTCCCTGGTTATTCCCATGTCCATCTTTACTAGATCCATGAAAATTGGATCCCTTTCAATTCTCATATTGTTCAAAACTCCATGGTCTTTTCTACTCAAAACATCTGCCACCTTGTTTGCCTTCCCTGGGTGGTAGTGTATCGTACAATCATAATCCTTGAGTAATTCAAGCCATCTCCTTTGCCTCATGTTGAGTTCTTTTTGTGAGAAAATATACTTCAAACTCATGTGATCAGTATAAATCTCACATTTTTCACCATAGAGGTAGTGCCTCCATATCTTCAAAGCAAAGATCACAGCTGCTAACTCGAGATCATGAGTAGTATAGTTTTGTTCATGAATTTTCAACTGTCATGATGCATAGGCAATAACTCTATCATTCTGCATAAGGACACAACCAAGTCCTTTCTTTGATGCATCACTATAAATAACGAACCCATCATTCCCCGATGGTAGATTCAATATAGGAGCATTGACTAATCTTCTCTTAAGTTCTTCGAAACATTCTTCACACTCTTTTGTCCAAACAAATTTAACCCCTTTACGTGTGATCATCGTTAATGGGTTAGCCAATCGGGAAAAATTCTGGACGAAACGTCGATAATAACCTGCCAAACCAATAAAACTGCGTACCTTAGTTATACTCGTAGGTGCTGGCCATTCTTGGATTGCCTTTGTCTTAGAAGGATCAACAGAGATTCCATCTTTAGAGACAATATGGCCAAGAAAAGAAATCTCCTGAAGCCAGAATTCACACTTGCTAAACTTCCAATATAATTCATGCCTCCTCAGAGTCTTCAAGATAATGCGCAAGTGATTTTCATGATCTTCGTAGGTTTTGTAGTATACCAAGATATCATCAATAAATACCACCACAAATTCATCGAGATACTCCTTGAAAACTCTATTCATCAGATCCATGAATACAGAGGGTGCATTAGTCAACACAAAAGGCATTACAGTAAACTCGTAATGCCCGTACCTAGTTCGAAATGCTGTCTTCGGAATGTCTTCCTTCTTCACACACAACTGATGGTATCCAGATCGAAGGTCAATCATTGAAAAGTATTGAGCTCCATGAAGTTGGTCAAATAAATCATCAATAAGAGGTAGGGGATACTTGTTCTTTATCGTTATAGCATTGATCTCCCTGTAGTCGATACATAACCTCATAGATCCATCTTTCTTTTTAACAAAAAGAACAGGGTCTCCCCATGGAGAAACACTAGGGAGAATAAATCTCTTATTACTCAATTCCTCTAGTTGTTTCTTTAGTTCGACTAACTCTATAGTGGCCATTATATAAGGGGCCTTCGATATAGGCCGTGATCCAGGAATCAAATCAATGGAAAACTCAACTTCTCGTTCTGGAGTATTTCCAGGTAAATCTTCCGAAAATACATCTACAAATTCTTTCACAACAGGTACATCCTCTATTTGAACATTCCTTTCCTCACCGACAGTTATTTCATTCTCTTCCTCCCCAATAATTGAATTAAGTTGAGCTACTGGGGGTGGATCTAAATAAGAATTAGGTGGTGATGATTCTGCTCTAAAGATAAGGTGTTCCTTATCATTATCATCAAGAATCGTAACCTCTTTCTTCTTACAATAAATCTTCGCATCATAGTCCGAAAGCCAGTCCATACCGAGGATTATATCAAACTCAATCATAGGTATGACGATGAGATTAGCAGATAATGAAAATTTATGTGCCCTAATGGGGACTGATTCACAAAACTTTGTTGCAATGATACTTCCCTTAGGAGTTTTAACTGACAACTCCCTTATTAAATCAAATTGAAAATATCTAATTTTCTTAGCAAACTGGGAAGATATGAAACAATGTGATGATCCAGAGTCAAATAATGCATTTTCTAAACTTGAGGAAACCATTAAATTACCTGCCACCACGTCTTTTGGAGCTTCTACCTCTGCAGTAGTGATAGCATAAGCTTGGCCTTGATCCCTTGTCCTTTTCTGAGGTAACTTCTCCTGACGCTTCGGACATGCATTTTCATAATGCCCCATCTCCCTGCAATTGTAGCACTGAACGTTGGTAGCTTCCTTCTTCCCCTTGCAATCATGATCTTGGTGGACTTTTTCACCACACTTGTAACAGACTCCCATTCCCTTCAAGCAAGTACCAGGATGTTTCTTCCCGCATTTACCACAAGATGGATATTCAACCTTTCCCTTCTTCCCCTTATTTCCATTCCCATATTGATCAGTAGGTCTCTTCTTCTCTTGCTTTTCTTTAAAGTCATAAGACTTAGAGAATTCCTTTTCGGTCTTGATAGCACATGAGACTATGTCTTCGTACGATGAAAAGGATTGTGAGACTAATGCTCGATGGAGAAATGGTTTTAACCCATCAAAGAAACGATCAATCTTACTTCTTGGGTTGAGAATATAATATCCAGCATACCTCGCTAACCTTGTAAAGCTAGCCTCATACTTTGTGACATTCTCATCCTCCTTCTGTCTCAGAATCAAGAAATTGCCTTTCCATATCTGCTCGATGGTCGCGAGGGAAGTATTTTTCTAAAAACAGATCTTTGAACTCCCTCCATTCCATATTTGATACTTCATCATCTTCCTTCATGTTCTTAATCAATGAACACCATTGATCAGCATCTCCAGTGAGGCGGTAAACTGCCATGATAACTTTTTCCCTTTCACTGCTCCCCAAAGCCTGAAATATTTTCTCTAGGGAAAATATCCATTGCTCAGCTACTAAGGTATGTGTATTCCCATTGAACGTTGGTGGTTGTTGCCTCATGAATCGATCTAACATTGATCCTCCATGCTGCGGATCAGGGTGCTCCATACGGGTAAGGTTATTATTCATAACCTGAGTAAGTTGTCCCAGTATGGTGATTAGCTGATCAGCACCAGTTGCATCACCATCCCCACTATAATTATCTTGAGCAGGAGGGAAAACCCTACATGGAGTGCGTGCATTGATACAGTTTCCATTTTTTCCACTAGGCGCCATTTCTAAACAATGTCATAAACTAGATCAGTTTATGAATCAAAATACATAATCCCATACTTATAAAACACTTAACATAAATTGAACTATTTATGGATATAATCCATAATCATAAAAATGTTTTCTTTGAGGAAGTATATACTCATAAACCCTTTATAATGATTTGTAAAGAAAATGAGATTTATCCTAAGCATATCCCCCGGGAGTGTCGTAACCAAGAGTGCAGCAAGGGCCGTTTTCGTGCACCAGTTCCCGTTCGAGTCTAGCTCAAAGTGGTGTTTTCGGGTTTTACCCCTAGGTACATCTGTGCCAGAGCCGCCTCTACCTTCTCATATCTATAAAGGGATGTATTGCTCGGAAAACTCACAAATTCTCTACAATACAAAAATTCTAGGAAGTTCTTCTATACTAATCCTCAACGTTCATCTTAGGTCTACGTGCTCTAATCAGAGTTTATCTAAATCTAGCTTCTAAGGTTTGTACTAAACTTCCTCTGATACCAACTGTAATGCCCCGACCCTCGTTACCCAGAGTCGGTGAATTATTACATAACATTGGCATGATCATATGAATGATCAAATCTCGAAAGACCGATTGGTTTAGTAGCCTTGGAAACACTAGATATATTCATAAGTTTTACATTACATCATTAAACGAAAAACTAATACAACAACATATTGTCTCCATAATCCACACTCATATCCCCACATAATATCCCTGCAGGTCATTCATAACTTACTTCTTCACTCCCTGGGAAAAATAAAACATAGAAAAGGGGTGAGCTCAAATGCCCAGTAAGGATAACAATATAGCGGAAACTTTCATAAATAAGAATAAACTTTTAAGGCAATGTATAACTAAAACAAAAGCCTTTCAAAGATGAACTTTCAACATGGAATGGAATAAATAAAATGAAATAATGACATTTACTTATTCACATGGATATTCTACTAATCGAATAATCACATGCAAAAATCAATAACCGCTTTCATAATGTTGGAATGCATAATGCCAGACTATCATAACCACATAGCCAAGGCCTCGTGCCAAGACTACAAATAAGATTTTGTCAAGGCCTTGTTCCAAGACACTAGTTTGTCTCGTGAGACCTACCGATGCATCGAGGAGCTATAGCGGGCTCCACCCGTCACATATTAAGTCCAATGCATTCCCATATGAAAAGGTTTAAACATAACATAAACATTCGTATTAAAACTAGCATACGAAATGTCAATACTTTCACCATAAACTATGAATTGTATAAAAATAGCACATCCACAGTCAAACATATCACAAAACCTTCAATACAATATAGAAGTTTTGTGTCATAATAAATCAACTTCAAATAATCTTAAAATCCATCAAAGGATGTTGACATAGATGAAATCAAAATTCTTTTTAAAGAAATATCTCCTTTTATTTTGAAATAATTTAAGATCCATATAATATAAAACATTTTCTTTGAAAATATTCTTATAAGCTTGTAAGGGAAGCTTTGAAGATTTTATAACAGCGGAAAATAGCTGCACCCGCCGTATAAGTTAAAAAAACATTCTTACCTTAATTCTGTCGAAAAGGTTAAAAAGGACCTTGTTTTGAAAACGACGGAAAGATTCCTTTATAAACCTATTATAAAAATTAAAAAAAGGGTATAAATGACTTTAACCCATATTCTTGTAAATAATAACAATGTTTTGAAATACATTTTGAAGAAACATGGATGTGGATGATAAAGAGATCCCAATATATTATTACGTATAAACAACCTCGAATAATGAAGAGATTGTGAAATAACCCTTACCTTGTACTTTTCCTTGGTTGGGATAGGTTAACCTCCTGTATAATGGTGAAATAATTGTTTCTAAATTATACAAGAATCATATACATTAATATGATATCATATATGATCTTTTAATATCGATTTATAATAATATCTTAGTATTATCGTTGTTTCGGGTGTTAACTTACTTGTTTTCTTTTATATGTTTTGTTATGTAAGACATTTTTGTAAAGGATAGGTTGTATATTATTCATATCCAGAATGATATCAAGTCCTTAAACATCATTTTTAAATCATCAAATGATAATTATACTTTAATGGATACGATGGAGAATGAATCTCATCGTGTTCGTGGAGACGGTAGTCCGTACGTACGCACGAGCGACAATATCATTATTTTGATATTAAAATAATATATAAATGGATGGTATATCATATATACAGAATCATTAACATGTTATATTTATTATTTACATTAGTTACACATCATTATTATACCCATCCAAATAATAATATATTGAATAACAATTACACCACGACGTGGAGACGGTAAGCCGTACGTATGCACGTATGGTGACATGTTATTTAAAGGGTGGATAGAATACTGAATATGGTTGTACCATATTTATAATAACATCACAGTATATGTATGATATTGGAGTTATTATTTTATAATGGTAATAACAAAGAAAGAAGAAGTGGAAGAAGAAAGGAACTTGAAAAGGGGTGGTGAAAACATTACCTCTTCTTCGGGTTCTTCCTTTTGATTTGATCAAAAGGGCTCCTTAGGTTGGATTTATGGTCAAACTAAGGCCTCTAGGTTGTAGTGAGGGATGTTGGGAGAGTATATGGGCAGAGTTTGGACGAACCAAAAGGCTTTGAAGGTGTGAAGAAATGATAAGGAGGAGTTCCCTTTTATAAGAGGGGTGAGGGGCACCTTTGGAAAAGCTAGAAATATTAATTTATAATAAATTAATATTCGGTTTCTAATGGCTCAAAAGTTGATTATTCAAAGGTTAAGGTGGGGATAGGTCGAAAACCACTCAACCAATAGAATTTAGACAGGTTTGGGTACTTATATTAACCTTATCGTTAAGTATTAACTCTAAGTTAATTAGTTTCACTTTTACAATGTCTCTTTGTATTTTTATATAATATGGTTAATAAACATACTATATACATCCAATCGACCCCCAAATGGTCCATTAATGATGAACCTATCATTATATAAGTCTCTGGGCCGAACCTTAGGTTTTTAGGAATTTAATATCAATTAATAATATAATATTTGTTTTAAGAACTCTTTTATGTCAATTTTGACACTATTCAATAGTTGATTTTTTTGAAACTCATAACAGATTGATTACTTCGAACAAAGTAAATTAAATCAATCCTAATATATCATATTATCATAGAAAATTAGTTTAATTCATTAAAAGTTTCATATTATATTTATTTGGGTATTTATAATATCAATTATTTTAAGTTTTCACTACTATAGTAATTACTGCATCATCATTGTGTCATAAATAAAATAAATTATTTAATGTCTAAAAATTATAAATAAAATATCATTATGTAGGAAATATTTTTATCTTTATAATGAATATTTATAATCTAAAATCCAACATATATAACCCTATGTAACAATTGTTTTTCTAAAATATATATGCTTGTGTCATTTTTGTATTCATTTTAACTTAATTAAAATAAAGTGTCATTATCACTTACAAGTGGATCCATGTGGTCCCACAAATCGACCCAAAGATGCCTATGGTCTACCATGTATCAACCAATAGGGTTAAGACACGTTTTAGGGTAATTTAGTATTATTATAATATTATTTTTTAACCCTTATTTACCGGATTTACCCTTAACCATGGTAAATAAAATATTTACCGCAGTAATTATTCAAAATGTCTAAAAATAAAAGTTACCTATTTACACAATTTGAAAATCCTGATTCCAAATATGGAATCCATTTTCCTAAATTAAAAACACAGAAGTGGAAGAAATTAATTTAAAATTAATTCCCGTTGTCAAAACAAAAAGCGTGTTTTTAAGAGATAATAACTATCAAAAGATTGACACTTGTTTATGTTCGGTTTAATTGTAAAATTTTGTCCAATGACAAAAATTATATTAAATGGTAAAAATATATTCTAAATATACTTTAAAACTTCTAAAATTCATAATTTATCATTATTAATTATTTTGATTAAAAAAGTTGTTTTTAATTAAAAATTAGTAATTTTTACTATTCATCAAAATATGAAAGTTATCCGAAATGTACCAAAATTTCACCTTAGGCTAAATTCGATATTCTAAATCCAAAAATGATGTCCATTTTGAAATATAAAAGATATATAATTTCAAAAAGTAGGTATTACTATTCATAACGGCTAGTTTGATTGGTTATGGTGTGTTAGAACTCGGTGTTGCGTACAACACACGCTATCACATTATTAAAAGAGAAGCGTACCGTAGAAGCTTGGGGTGTTACAATAAGTTTAACCCAAATAATTGAAATTGGGTTAAAAAGTACCTTTATGGAAATTTGACAGCCTAACGACACCACTTTAAAATTCAGAAAATGAGTTGATGAAAGAAAAATTGACTCTCATCTTTGGACATATAATTTACTACAATAATTATGTATAAGAAAATATCCCAACAAAAGAAGATGTAAATTAAAAGATATAACAAAAATAAGTATTTTAAAAGGAGGAGGGTGAAAGGTTCCCTTACAGATTGGGAAACATATGAAAGATACACCACATGAAATATGAATGAATCAATGAAGATGTAAATACCCCAAATATTATAGTATATTACACAATTAATATAATCATCAATAGTACATTTGCCACATAGAAGGAAATAGTGGCCAATATTTCATGAATCTCATGGGAATAAAAGTGAGATGAAAAACCCTTACATCATTGTAATCAATCGATCCATATGTCCAAAAGTTAATAACCACATAATTAATCATTGAATACCATGATTATGAATTTATTCATGATAATATATATCAAATTTTAGTTCACAATACACTTCATGCAATAAATAAGTGACAAATAATGGAAATCTCATGAAATTAAGAGTGAGATAAGAAACCATGTACCTCATGTCTGACATGACTTGTTATATCATTCTTATTCTAGAATAATAAACATAAGTTAATTTATACATCATTAAGAACCATTTTTCGTGTTTAATGTTCCTTTTATATCACTTATTTCCATGTTATAAAAAATATGTAATCATTTAAGATAATAATGGTCGTTTTGTCAATATTTGGTAATTGGGTAAAAAATCAACACCTTATAATTACAAGTTGTCCTTATGGTCAAGATTCCATTATCTCCATAATGATATTAATGATTTAGATATCATATATATCATAGATATATCCATTATATATATGTATTTATAACATTCAATAACATTTGGAGATAAGAAATGAAATGTACCGTTCATGGAGACGGAAAGTCGTACGTAAGAATGATCGCTACATTCATTTTTATTTCGTATTTTAATTGAATGAAACATTAATGACAAATAGTTATATTATAATTTTAATTTAATATCATATATAATTTCAATAACTCCATCATTTATATGTGCCACATATGGTATGAACGAGTCATATCACTTTTAGGGGGTGGTAGTCCGCACTTCCTCAAATGAAATTATTTAGTTTACTAATAATGGAAACAATAAAAGAATGCATTAAATTAAAAATACATAAGAATAAAGGAATATAATAAATAGAATATATAAATATAGTTCCATCTTAATGGGAACCTTGATTGGTGGATGGCGATAATCGAACAATCATCGTTTCGTGAGGCGTTAGTTTTCCATCCACAGAAATAGTATGTTCTTCACCTATTAGATGGAGGTGTGTGTAAGTGTAGTTTGAATATTTCTCATAACAACATCCTAGTATATTGAGAATACTTTTGTTGTTATAAAATATGGGAACAAAAAGATTTTAGGGGGTTTGAGAAGTAAAATAAAACAAAATAAAACAAAATAATTTAAGAGAAACTATTACCTTTAATTTGGGTAACTTTCATTGGTATGAACCAAAAGGGTTTTTTGAAGTGTCTTCTACCTAAGGTAAGGATTCTAGGAGGATTACAGGTATGTAGGGAGAATAATTGGGTAGAGTTTGGACAAGAAAAAAGTCTTTAGAGGTGTGAGTAATTATATAGAAGTGAGTGATTTTTATAAAGGGGATGAGGGGCCCTTTAGGAAAGTGTGATAATATTATTTTATTATATAATGATATTCGGTTTCTAAAGGTCCAAAACTCATTAAGGTAGAATATAAGATGACTATTGGTGGAAATAAATTCATACAATAAGAATTGGACAGTTTTTGGATGTTATTTTAAAATTTATAATCAGATTTATTTAAATCATTTATTAATGAGGTAAACATTGCATCATTATTGGGTCATAAATAATTTAATTTATTCAATTCCTAAAAATTATAAAAATAATTACCAGGATGTAGGAAATATTTTTATATTTCCAATGAATATTTATTGTTTAAATGATAACTTATATAAAACCATGTAATAATTAGTATACCAAGATATATTTATTTATGTCTTTTTTGCCTTTACATTATATTAATTAAAATAATGTTTCATTGTCATTCATAAGTGGCTCCATGGGGTCCCAACATCAACCCAAGGATTTCCATGGTCATCCATTACTCATCCAATAATGTTTGGAAAATTTTTAAGGTAGTTTGGATTATTATAATATTCTTTCGACATTGAATTAACCTATTTACCTTTAACTGTGGTAAATAAAAGTCAAAAGTTACTAATCACCAAAAATTATTTTTATCTTATTGAACCACATTTTACTAACTAATAACGACCATGTAAGTGGGATATTCGAAATTAAATCCACAGTAGTGGTATAATTTCATTTAAATAAAAATGTCAGTTTTTATCTTCTACTTTGACGTTTCACTATTCATCAAAAATTGAAGTTTTTCCAAAAAACACCAAAAATTCAGCCTAAGATATATTTGATATTTTGATTTCAAAAATTATGTCTATTTTACAAAATTAGAAACAATGAATTTGAGTTAATTATTTTAAAATTAATTCTCGTTATCAAAAAAAATAGTGTGTTTTTTAGAAACAATTACTATCAAAAGATTGATACTTGTTTATGTCAAATTTCAAAGTGAAATTAATTCCAATGATCAAAATTGGATTAAATGGTAAAAATATATTCTTATTACAAATTAAAACCAATTTAAAAGATAATTTATCCATATAGATAAATTATATTAAAATTCACTTTTGAATTGAAATACATTTTTTTAACTATTTATTAAAAAATGAATTTTATTAGAAAATACCAAAAATTTACTGAAAGAAAATTTTTATGTCCATATTATAAAGAATAATTTTATATTGTCAAATGGAACATATAAAAGTGACCAAAAAATGATTTAAAAAGTGTACACCATTATAAGGTGTCAAATCGACCTTTTAGAGTATTTATGCTTAAAATTATATTCATTCACATTTAAAGCCACTAACTTTTATTGGATAAAAGTAAAAACATTTAACAAACATATATAATCATATTGTAGTTAGTTCTATTCATTCCCTCCAATACAACAGCTAGGTGTTAACTACCATTTAAAATAATAATCTTATATTATTAGTGTGCAACGTAGTATTTGAAAGAAACATGTTGTTGCGTATCAGGTAAGTCATTGAACATAGAATCCCTTATAAAGTAAAATTAATATTTAATACACAATTAATAGTAAATATTATAATGCCTTGTTCTTTATCTACCTGTGATGTTACATCTTTCCCCCCTTTTGAATATTTCTCCCTCATAATTTTAAAATTGGGCTAAGAAACATAATTTAAAGTCCCACATCAGAATAAGAGTCAACAAAAATATCACATTAAAAGAATGAAAGAGAAGTACAATGGTCACTAGAGATAACCCACACTAAGAATACATGTAAAAAATATAGATATGGAAGAGAAAACAAACCAACATGTTCTAATGGAGAGTGGTAGAAAGCATGATTAGGAGAAATTTAACCACCATAAAATCAAAAAAAAAGATAAATGAATCAAAAAATAACCATAACATATTTTAACCACAATGGTTATATAATAACATTAATTTTGCATCCCAATATGTATTAAACTATAATTTACTCAAATTAAAGGATCATATAAATCCAAATGGTTCTTTATAACTATAACCACAAAAGAAAACATACTTATTCCTTGAATAAAGTTTCCATATATCAAATTTCAGGGTTACACATATTATAAAATGTATTCTAATGTAATCCCATCATCAAAAGAGCCTTAATACTTTTTAGCATTTCACTATCCTAAAATCTACCATAACTCTTGAATCCCTTTTATGCTAACTTCTTACTCATTCAACGTTCATGATGATCCATTAATCATTCCTTTCTAACTTATTCTAAAATAATTCTTTCTTAAATACAAAATCATGAATCATATACATAGATATCAAAAATTTATAAACATCAGTTAAGAAATAATCCATACCTTTTATTGGTTATTTTTAGTGTCTTCATCCTTAATTGGAATGGAATTAGGTATTCGTAAACATATATTTGTACAATAGAAGTGATCCCATTCCAAAAACTTCTTCGTACGACATCAGTTTTTATAATGACCATGCACACCACATTTAAAACATTCAATTGATCCCTCATATTGAACTTCTTTCCCTTTCCTAGAGTCAACTGTATGCTTCCTTTTTCAATTTCTTGTTCTTTCTTTATGACCTTCATTCCCACATCTATAGCATCTTCCTATTACTTTAATGAATTTTTCTAGGTGTTTCATTCCATATCCTTGAAACATTAGTTTTTGAACATACATACCTTTATGATTATTACCTTAACATCTATATGGATTTGTTTCTCACATATATGATGCCTTATAAAAATCACCAAGGTTCAGGTTGTCAATCATGACTCCAGATAGTTGGTTTATAATAACCATAAGAGTTTTCATTGGACCTCATATTTAATTTAGCTGATCATTTTGAAAACCATCATAGTTTTCTTCAAATCCACTGTTACATTAGTGCCTGCTAGATCTAGCCAATTAGTAAAACCAAAAAGGTATGTGTGAGAATATCTGTAAAATCATCATATAATATCATATGAGGAGGTTAAATGTTAATATATAATTATTAATGTTATCTTAAACTCATTCACCTTATCTAAAAAACAATGAATCTTTCTAAAATACTAACTATTATGGTAATGTCACTTATGCTTATATAATACCCTATCCTCTAAAGATATCTAAACTGACCTCTGAGACCAACAATAAGGACAAGACCTTAAGAATTACATAATAATTAATTATTTCAAGAATTCAAATTTAGGATATTTTCAGGATTAGTTTATTAGAGAATGAGGCCTCAACTATTACATAACAACTTTAATATTACATGTAAACACTACTAATAAGTATCCATTTTTTCATAAAGTAAAAACTTATAAAAAAAGAGACATGTCAAGTTCTATGTTTTATACAACATTACTATTTCCATGATCTCATCCATGACCCTATTCATCTTTATCTCCTGTGAAAAACATTTCAAAACATGGGATGAGCATAAAAATCTCATTAAGGATTATAGAATAAGGAATTAAAACATTATCCCATCAATAAATACAAATCAACGAAACCGTACATTTAAATTATAACATACCTCATGAAATCATAAGTTTTATGAATAACACACAGAAATCATAAATCATAACTGTATCTTATGGAATTCATAATATAATTTCATTTTTTATTTCACAGCTGCATAGGGTGTCAAATTTGGAATACCTATCACAGTATATTCCCTAACACTCTTAGGAGAAACATTAATGTTTACCTCTGTCACGTTACTGAATTCATTAGAGATCTATCTCGGGCCGACCGGCCCTAGGCTTATCATGGAACCACCTGTATAAGTAAATAATGCCCAATAACCATAGGATAATCATAAAAAATAACACCAGAATAAAGGGAAGATAACATTTCCACATTCCAATCACAATATATCAATTCATTATATTGAAATAAACAATGCTTTATCAAACCATTTTCAAAACCATTTAAAATATTTAATAAAGAGATTTTTGAATCAAAGTGTCCCATACCACTTGAAGATTTTAAAGGAATTAACATTTTAAAACATTAATGTTCTTATAAATAAATCCTTAAAACAATTTTGGAAACAAGGAAATTAATGAGAATTATTTAGAAGATTAAATCTTTAAAAAATTTAAAACAATATTTCAATTAAAGTGTTTTTAACAAAATAAGAGATGCTTGAATACAAATAATTGAGGAATAGAATTTAATCATACATTATAATATCATGAGAATAAAGGTATTCATGATATAATATTCCAGAGGACAGTATATACACCATATAATGGTTATTTAGTTCATAACAACAATGAAGTCTCAATGGAACGTAAATTGAGACAAAATCCCTTATAAAGATGGTACACATAGAATAAGAATAAATCAATTACATAATTATGTGTGAGGAATATAAATAAAACCAATATAATTGAATATTGATTTTAAAACAATCACAGTTCTTTCAAAAATATTTATAGAAATACATAAATTACAAGTATAAGTTTAACCCAAATAATTGAAATTGGGTTAAGATGTTCTTTTATAGAAATTCGACAGCCTAATGGTGCCACATTAAAATTCAGAAAATAGGTTAATGAGAGAAAAAGGGTATCTCATCATTGGACATAATATTTACATCAATAAGGATATATAAGATCATATCCCAACAAAAGAATATGTAAATTAAAATACATAACAAAAAGAACTATTTTAAAAAGTGGAGGATGAATGGTTCCCTTACAGATTGGGTTACATATGAAAGATACCCCATATTAAGAAAGTATCATTAAATGAAGACTTAAATACCCAAAAACTATAGTATATTATTCAATGAATAAAATCATGGACATTAAATATGCCAGAAAAAAGGAAATAGTGCCCAATATAGCATGAATCTAATGGGAAAAAAAGTGAGATGAAAACCCCTTACTATGTTGTAATCCATCGAATCGTCTGACCAAATGTAAAAACAAACAAATTAATCACATAATACTATGAATATAATTAAAATCATGATAATATATATCAAATGGAAGTAAAAAATAAACCACATGCCATAAATAATTGACAACCATTGGAAATCTCACGAAATTAAGAGTGAGATAAGAAATCCCCTACCTCGTGTCTAAATTGACTTGTTTGTTCCTTGTTTTCATAAATAATAAACATAAGTAATTTATAATTGATTTATAACCCTTTTTCATGTTTATTATTCCTTTTATATCACTTATTAACATGTTATAAACAATATGTAATCATTTATGTTAATAATGGCCATTTTGTCGAAATTTGGTACTTGAGTAAAAAATGAAAACCTTATAATTACAAGTTATCCTTGTAGTCAAGAGTCCATTATCTTCAAAATTATATTAATGATTTAGATATCATATATATCATTTATATATATATATATATCCTGTATATATATGTATTTATAATAGTAAAAATAATTGGTGATAAGAAATGAAATTCACCATTCATGGAGACGGTATGTCGTACGTACGCATGAACGCAACATTCATTTTAATTTCGTTTTTAATTAAATTTAAACATAATTACAAAGAGTTATATTATAATTCCAGTATAATATTATATTAAATTTAAAAAACTCCATATTTTATATGTCCTACATATGGTATGAATGAGTCATATCACTTTGAGGGGGCAGTAGTCTGCACTTCCTCAAATGAAATTATCGTGTTTACTCATAATTGAAACCATAAAGTTATGATATAAATTAAAAATACAGAAGAATAAAGAAAACATAATATATATCATAAATAAATACAGTTCCATCTTAACGGACACCATGATAGGAGGTAGGATATAATCGAACAATCATTGTTTCGTGAGGCGTTAGTTTTCCATCCACAGAAACAGTATGTTCTTTACCCATTAGATGGAGGTGTGTGTAAGTGTAGTTCAAATAATTCTCATAGAAACATCATAGTATATTGTGAATAATGTTTTCTTAATAAAATAAACGAACAAAATGATTTTAGGGTGTTGGAGAAGTAAAATAAGAAAAATAAAACAAATGAATTTAAGATAAACAGTTACATTAAATTTGGGTAACTCCCTTTGGTATGAACTATAAGGGTTTCTTGAAGTGTCTTCTGCCTAAGGTAAGGATTATAAAAGGAGGAGATGTATTTATGGGGATTAATTTTTTAGAGGTTGGATGAGCCAAAAGGCTTGAGATGTGTGATTAATTTGATAGAAGTGATGGCTTCTTATAAGGGGGATGAGGAGCTCTTTAGGAAAGTGTGACAATATTATTTTATTATAAAATGATAATCGGTTTGTAAAGGTCCAAAACTAAGTAAGGTAGAATATAATATGACTCATGGTCTAAATAAATTCATCAAATAATAATTTCACAGGGGTTGGATGTTATTTTTATATTTATAATCTTATTTATTTAAATCACTTATTAATGTGGTAACACTACATCATAATTGTGTCATAAATAATTAAATTTTTTAGATCATTAAAAATTTAAAAACAAATACTAAGATGTGGGAAATATTTTTAGCTTTAAAATGAATATTTATAGTCAAAAATATAACTCATATAACACTTGGTAAAAATTATTTTACAATGATATATTTGTTTTTGCCATTTTTTCCTTTACGTTAATTATAATAAAGTGTCATTATCATTCATATGTGGCTCCATGGGATCCCAAAATCCACCCAAGGAATTCAGTGGTGGACCATTACTCATAAAATAATGTCAGGGAAATTGTTCAGGTAATTTTTAATTATTATAATATTCTTTTTACCTTGATTACCATATTTACCTTTAACCACGATAAATAAAAGTCAAAATTTAGTATTCACCAAAAATTATTTTTATCTTATTGAACCAAATATTACATACTAATAAAAACCATGTATGTTGTAGTTTCTAAACTCAATCCACAAAAGTGGTGAAATTTCATTTAAATGAAAATATGTGTTTTTCTCTACTACTTAGTCGTTTCACTATTCATAAAAAATTGATGTTTTTTAGAAAAACACCAAAGACTCAGCCTAAGAAATATTTGATATTTTGAATTAAAAATGATGTCTATTTTAGAAAATTCAAAACAAAAAAATTCATTAATTAATTTAAGAATAATTCTCGTTATCAAAAAAATTAGTGTGTTTTTATGAAACAATAACTATCCAATGATTGATACTTTTTTGCGACCAATTCAAAAGTGAAATTAATTATAATGATCAAAATTCATTTAAAAGGTAAAAATATAGTCTTATTAAACTTTAAAACCAATAAAAATGATAATTTAACCATATAAATAAATTATACTAAAAGGCACTTTTGAATTAAAATTCAGTATTTATCACTATTCATAAAAAATGAATTTTATTTGAAAAATACAAAAAATTTACCCAAAGTAAATTTTTATTGCACTATTCTAAAGAAGAATTTTATTTTGTAAAATGGAACATATAAAAGTGACCAAAACAATATTGAGAGATAGTTCTCCATTAAATGGAAGTAAATCAACCTTTTAGAGTATTTCTGCTTAAAAATAGATATATTCACATTTTAAGCCACTATATTTTATTGGATAAAAGTAAAAACATTTAACAAATATGTATAATCTTATTGTAGTTAGTTCTATTCATTCCCTATAATCGAACTACATGGTGTTAACTACCATTTAAAATAATAATATTATATTATCAGTGAGCAACGTAATATTTCAAAAAAACTTGTTGTTGTTTATCGGGTAATCCATTGAACATAGGATCCCCTGTAAAGTAGAATTAACAATTAATTCACAATTATTAGTAAATATGCAAATTTCATGTTCTTTATTTACCTAGGATGTTACACTTATTCATATCTAAAAAAATTTATATACATTATTAATAGTTATTCAATATATGTATTTTTTATTAATTTTTTTTTTTCAATAGTAGGTGCTAGTAACCTTCGTTGTTCT
The DNA here is from genome assembly GCA_963277665.1 of Viscum album. Classification (NCBI taxonomy): domain Eukaryota; kingdom Viridiplantae; phylum Streptophyta; class Magnoliopsida; order Santalales; family Viscaceae; genus Viscum; species Viscum album. Next base: position 1,000,369,749 of record OY728119.1, on the reverse strand, counting down.
GGACTAGTTTTGAAACAATGGTGTAGTTCATCATTATTCTCAAAATTATAATCATTACCAAATCAATCATGGTTTGAGAATTTATTTTTCTGATAGTCTATAATATTATAATTTCATTTGATGAGAGTTTTTGTAACATCCCAAGTCATAGTCCACTAAAACGGGTTCCCAAGATCGACTCTCAATATGAACTCAGGTGCACCTCCTTGATTGATAGAGGATGCAGACTTGTAGTGGTGTTCAATGGTTCTACGGTGGGGATGTCAAACCCTATATAAATGAATGTGTAATAAAAAAATGTAACTAAATATCATCTATCTAGAATAAACTCGATGTAGAAACCATTGAATATAAAAAAACTGATAATAAATTAAGTGAAGTAAAGGTTCGAACTACCAGGTCATATTAAAAATATCTAACTACCATCAGGTCCAGTCAAACATAAATACTTGTAAAAAAAATAAAAGATGCTAGATCAATGATTACAAAAAAATTATCACAACCTGACCTTTAAATAGATCTAGTATGTCTTATTAAATTACACTAACTCTAGCCATTACCCAACCAATTCATGTGATAACCAAGTGAGATAATCATGAGTACCAATGTATAATGGATTATCATGAAGTATTTGAGTAACAAAATAAATAAGACACCACCAAAGTGGTTTTTACTAATTTTAATACAAATTTATATGTCAATTTGACATAATCATTATAAATAAATAACCACTGTATAATAAATGAAATAATAAAATAATACATTCTTTATCTTGTTATTGGAAAATCATTAAGAATTTCATTTAGACTATGAAAACATTTATTGAAGACCTCCTGATTGAAAATCATTAGGTGAAGGACACCAATAAACTATATCAACTTCAGTGAATCTAAGGGTGTCTCTGAGTATCCCATGATATCATTCCAACCAAATAAATATTGGATCCTTGGTGAAACCCCAACATCAATCATACTCGGTCTCGACCAGCCATGAAATCATAATGAATATCTAAACATCCATAACTTAAGAATCATAAAATCTCTCTAAACTATGGGTATAAATAATATATTGGGACTAGTTCCTATAAATATCATGAAATAACTAGATTAAAATGATCTTCTAAGTCACCATTCCCAGTTCTTAGATCCCAGTAATCTTGGGGATACTAATCAAGAACAATTAATGTCATTAGGATTGCTTGGATTAATAATAGGGATAAACTAGGAATCTCATAATAATCATGAAAATTATAAAAAAAAACCCCCAGACCTATATGGATGAATAATAGACATTCTAATAATTATTGGGACCCAAGGATTTTTGGGTGTCCCATACTGACCTAATATTAATTAACAGTTTACTAGGAATTCCTCAAGTAGCTCAATAGTTGGATCCTGAGATACACAATTTGTATCAATGGTAATGTCATCACATCCAACATATAACACAAAGTTCCATACGAGGCCAAAAGATAGACACCAGGAAAAAAATCTTGGAATTGATACTATACCATCATCACATTTGGGTCATAGACTCTGTTATATGAAGAAAATCTAGGAATATATTGCTTCCCCACAAATAAACATGTGAATGCATAAATATAGGCTATGAGTCTGTCAAATACCAAAACCCATCACCATAGTCCACAAACTCACTAGATTGTATGATTAGTATAGTTTCTAATGTGACACATGATAACATATTATCTCATTCCATACACACCCTAACGGTTTTAATAAGATAACAATGAACTGCATATGATCTACTAGCTGACAATGTTGTAGAGGAAACCTTGCATGTGTCCCCAATTTTGAACTATATCTTGTGTTGGTACCCAATGCTCTAAAGGTTTCATGTCCCCTGAAATCTTCCAAAGGGTAGCACAAACTCTCTATATTAACTGGGTATGTCACATCGACATAACTCAAGGGATTAAGAATTACCCATCTTAGTTTGTAAGGTCTCAAAAATTAAGACTTCTCCCCAAACTCATCATCCATTCCCTAGGGTACACTTTCTTGGGATGAGGTCATCCCCATGGTCCTTAGGATTCCCTGGGCCCATCCCCACATCTTTATGAGTCTAAATGTCTATTTAAATAATTATTCTGTAATTTAATATGTTGGTTATAAGTGTGTTAGGATAATAGTAGGTGTCTAAGGGATTACAGGTTTCCACTACACCATGTTCATTCTATTCATGGTCATTACATTTAATGAAATTTAATAATTTAAATATTTACCATATTATTAATTAATATAATTTATCTAAAAATTTATTTAATTTGAATATTAATTTCCTTTATGTATTAAAGTCCACATGCCACAATGTATATAATCAAATTCATAAGTTATTGGTTTTGTATGCTAGGCCACCTACCTTAATCTGAATATTTCCATTTATCTAAAAGGACAGAAAACTCTACCATGGATATGGGATATCCTTCCATTCCTAATCCTCACTCACAAAACCAAAATATATCTTAAACAATGTATAGAATATGAAAATAATTAATTTTATTTTATATATTTAACATAAATTATTTAATTAAAATGTGGTATATTAAGTGAAAACTCAACGATTCATCGCACAATTCTATAACCATGACTAAACACTATCGTAAACCCCATAATGTATCCCAACATCATATTAGGAAAAATCCCTAACTCTATATGAAAAAAAACCTAATTTAATACTAAATTAAATCCCTACGTCACCATGGAAACAAACCTCATTAAAACGGCATGATTTTACATACATATTTATCCTCAGGATGTACTCTTCCTAGGACATATTAAATCTTCAAGATTCATAACAAATTCCACCATGATTTTGTTGAATAAAAATTAAATACATTATTGGAAGTGAATTTATTTTTTAAAATGGTGGATAATATAAATGGATAGTAAAAAATAGTGTAATCTCAGCTAGATCACTGATAAACATTTGACACAACATCAGCATTGACGGGGTTTTGATGAGCCAAAGAAGGGTGTTTAATCTACTAATTGTCCTCCCCATAGACCCCATTCCTCACATAAAACATAATGGGATGGATAGTAAAATTTATAACTTAACCCTCATAAAAACCCATCAGTACTTTCAATGGATAACTTGTATAGTGTCACTCAGAAGTCGATTGGATTTTCATCCCTACTGAGCCACCTTCCAATCCAGCTATGAGCTGATAGCCTTCTAGACACTTTTAATTGGCTACAAATAGTATACCTAATAACATATCCTTCTTTTGGTTTCTTCTATAGATATCTCTATTCTTTTAAAACCCTATTTAATGTATAAAATCATTCTTTTTAGTGGAACTAGACACAATAATTCTACTTCTAATTTATGGTAAAAATTGGGTACTATGGCTTATTGTATATGAAAATTTCACCAAATTATTATTACTAGTATAAACATGGGTTTTTATAACTCATCTCCATAATACTTTTATTCCATAAAACGTCTTAGTGGTCATCCATTCGTAAAACCCCACTGGCCTCAGTCTCTAGAATCCATTCAAATGGCCAGGTTCCATATTAAAATGCTCAGTGAACTTATAAATAATAACTTCAAAATATTTGTTCATACACATTAAAACATTGAGATAAAACATGTAACTAATATGAAAACATTTATTCAACACTTTCCTATAACTATCCCTTCCAAAACATGACCACTCATCATCCATCTCATCAATGTGCCTATTGTTCAATCCACCGTACTCTCTTGCCCATAACAGCCCATTGTAATATTTTGGGACCTCAACCATTGGAATTTACCATTGGGAATATGTACCCATATTCCAATAATTCTCCCAATTTTGTTCCCATCCTTCCACACAAAATCGTTAATGAAACCACAAATCCAACATTGGTTCCTTCTTGGATGAGGCTCTCTAATCCAATAAAAACATGTGTACAAAAATATATATCATAAAGCCCCATCCTAATCCTGAAATACACTCATCATATCTAGAGACACATATTATTTATGGTTTCCCATTTTAGATATATAATTCCATATGTGAACACAATCCAATTCATTCTCAGTGGACTGGTCACAAAAGTAATTATTAAAAATCCCAAAACATTACCCAAAAATGCATTTATAATGATCTTAATCCCAATGAAATCCCTTAATAATTCATGTACCGACAAAAATGTCAATGATTAATGCCATGTGTGAGGTCAACAAATGTATAATTAACTGAATGAACACAAACCACACATTCCATGTGCACTAATACATTGCTAATCCATCACATTTTGATCATCATAATCTATTCAAAGCCTGATTATAATGCTCAGTCTTGATTAACCCTATACTTTTATCCCCTATATGGTATTAAATTATTTGTCTAAAACTCAATTGAATTTTTTTCTCAATTTATAAAAATTCAAAAATGATCTTCCAATGACCATTACCAAATTTTCAAGACCCATATCTCACTAGGTTAATATGCCCAGATATGAAATCATGCTTCCCACCATAGGACTACCAGTATTTCATATCTATAAAAATAATTTTTCAACCACAAATTCATATGATCCATTCATCACTCTAACTACCCAACCTTAATGTACATGTATATTAAATTGATTTTACAAAAAACATAATTCATTACATAAATAGATACCCAAAGACTATATTAGTTTTGTGTCTTGGAAACTTTGAAACATAAAAAACTAGTTCATAAAAAATCGGTATCATCATTTTCTTTATCTATCATAACTAGAACTCGTTTTTGACACATTTTTCTTAATAAACATCTTCAAATCCTGAGGAAAAAGACATGAAAATGGGTGATATCATATTCCAAGTAAGGGTAAACATTGTTGATATGTAATAAAAATATCATAATGTTTAAAAGAATGTGATCATAATGTTAGAAGATAATTCCCTATATATCATTGGAAAAACATTAATCACACATAAAATCAAATATCATAATACATAAGATCATAAATGTAACCAAAGAAATGAACATGTTCCATAAACATAGGAAATTGAGAACATGTATATACAGTAACAGGTTCACTCATTAAATTAAAGTCATGAAATCAAGACCTTGGATAAAAATGTGGACATGAAAACCATGTCCATTCATATTATTATGGATAAAAAATCTAGGTCCCCATATAGAATTGTGGACATAAAATCTGGTTCATGCATTGTAATGACCCCATCATTTATTAATAATAGTTCCACTTGATCTAATTAAAAGTATTACTATGTAAAATGGTTATATAAAACATATTCCCTTCATTGGTTTTATGTTTTTGTACTTTAAAATACCATTATGAATTGTTAATGATACTAATATAGTCATTTAACAGTGATCAAATAATAAGTATAAACATAGGGATTTAACAATTCTAATTTACTCAGATAAAGGAAGTGATGGACTCAACTAGTTGAAATGCTCCATACGAAGCCCAATTGTTCTATCATGGAAAGGATGTAGCATTAGTGGGATTCTCTATTGACCAAAACCAAAATAAGCTTTAACCCATTAATCTTGAATGGAACCGCCTATATGAGATGTGGAATTTAATATAGATTACCACATGAGAAATGTTATCCAAGATGGCCCAAATTGTTGTCACCATCACAGAACAATCCCTTAGGTACTATACATGTGTTATATGGGTTTATGTAGTAAGACCCTATAACTATTTTTATGTCCATTTTTTCATAGAATAAATAATATACATTCATTTTATTGTAGTTACTTTATAAATGTGTTTTGAAGCACAAATGGTATTTTTAGTTAATATTCAATTAATATTTCTATTTTGATTAATTAATGGATTTTTGAATTAAATAATATTTTAATAAAATATTATTACTTAATAAATTTTTATAAAATATAAATTTTTATATAATTTTTATACAATGGTAATTTTAATTAAGGATTGATTGTTGTTTTTCAAAACCCATGAATTTTTGATAAATGTAGGTATTTATTTTAAAAGTAAAAATACACATATTTTAAAAATTAATTAGATAATATCAATAATATTTTTGGATTCATTAAATCTAATACATATAACGGTGAATTTTTCACAATTCAGTGATATAGTCGAATGTTTGTGTTAAAATTAAATACCATTAAAATATATGATGTGTTTTATGAAATCATAATGACTATATAATGATGTAACAAAATACTATAAAAGGTATATTCAGACAATATATTTTTTACCATAAAAATAATCTTATTTTATATTTTTATTAATATTATTATGCCATTGTGGTCCCTCCAATACTTATAAAATATTTTCACATTTTATATTGATTTATTTTAGATTGTGACTCACCTCTAATAAGCTAGCCAAATATTTTAATATGTTCGTCCATTTTCTTTAAAAAATAATGTTTTTTACTCCTCTTTATAAAAAACTTTGGGAAAACAAAGGTTGGTTTGTGGTTTAGAATATTTAATTATATTGATTCCAAAACCTATGTTTTTGAAATATTAAATAATTTCCCTCTCTTTTCCTATATGAACCCACCCAAGCTCCCACATATCATCACTAAAACCCCATGTAGAACGTCCCTAATCTACCCTAAACTCTCTATAATCCTCTAAAGGTGCCCTAATCTCTAAAGAATCCACTCCCCAAGCTTCAGGAAATCATACACTTCCAAGTAACAGATCCCCTGTTTCCTTCCTTCCAAATTTATGTCAATGATTATTTATATTGTTATACCCATTTATTTTCAATTAATAATTTATGGTCTAATTTCAAACCTCAATTTACTACCCTCCTTATGTTTCAATGATGAGATACTCATTTCTCTCTCATTAATTCTTCCCATGTACACATGTTACCATACCGAAATTCCGTAAGGGATTTTTCTCTCCTCATTTACCTTAATGCAATTTGTTTATAATATGAATATTAATTCCATAAAATTTGTTGAGATATTATGTTCCACGACCCCCTTACTATCGATTTCATGTGTCAATGATGACATGCCCCTTTCCCTCTCAGAAACGCATTTTACGATTACTATTCAATGTCATTATGCAGCTGAAGTTACACCAAAATTCCCAATGCCAAAATCATCGTGTATGATAATACCATACCCATTTCTCTATCAAGTGTATTCACCTTTATGAACATGTACTTGATTATTGAGGACTTAAATTTGTGTATTCCACATCTCTTATTCATGTAATTAATTTTGATGTCTAATGAATCCATGTTGTATAATCTATGGGGCACACTTATGCACGAAATGAAATTATTAAGAAGGGTGAACCCTTATAGCACTTCAATTCCTTGGGTAAATAATTGTATCATGATACTTCAAGTGAAATGAGAGTATATCAATGCTAATTCAAGTTAAATTAGGGTTTACTCATGCTAATTCATGTGCAATGAGGGTTTACTCATGTTGTATGTGCAATGAACCATGGCTCATTCTAATATCATGAAAAATGTTGCAACAAAATCTACATGTTATGAATATCTTAATGTACAATGTCTTTATGATCATGTTTCTATTGTGATTCAATAATATTCCAATTTCCAATCATTTATTATATTCCCCATTTTATTCTATGTTTACTCCCTTACTAGGCTTTATAGCTCACCATATACTTATGTATGTCCAAAGGTTATCACATGAAATGTAAAATATGAAGGAATGATTTGGTCAGGTAATATAGGTTTTAAATAAATATGTTGTATTTTATGTTTTATGTTGTGAGGTAATGATTATAATTTATCAAAAGGGTAGACCTCTCCATCATCAGAGTTTTCTTAATTGTTGGATTTTGTAATAAATCATGGTTCAATATATAATAAAGATCAGGGTTGTTAATGTTGGTATTAGAGGACAGGTTTAGTTATTTGTGGGATTAGGATTATAAAACCATAGTGACAGCCTTAGGGATAAGACTAATTATATGAAAAAAAATACCTATATTTTTTTGTGAATATAGTAAGTGTTTTATCAGGAAAATAAATCCATATCTGGATATGAGCAAGTAGATGTGGCTCAAGCCAAGAAGTATCAAGGGGTAAAACTCGAAAACACCGCATTGATCTAGGATCAAATGGGAACCCGTGCACGATAACAGGGCTTGTTGAACTCTTCATTCGACACTCTCAAGGCATAAAATTTTGTAAATTCATAAGCATAGTGTGAAAAATTATTAAGGTAATAAAAAAATATCACTAAAAATATATTTTGGTAATTAGATCTTCTATTACTTACATTGAAACCTATAAATCCTTATGATAAGTAAATAAATGTAATTTATATGTTACCCCTTTATTCATTGGATTTATATTTATGTGTTACCCTTAAATGTCCATTTATTCTAGTCAATGGATGATAATAGGAGGGATTGGGATAACAACTGATGTGATGATCAATGTGATAACTGTTCTAATGAGATTCCCAATCTCATGGGAGAATGAATTGTACACATTGTAATGATACTGTCTCTGTTAACTCATGTTATTAATTTAAATGTGGGTAAATTGGAACTTTCAACCCCCCCCCCTCCCAAAAATGAACAAGTTGCAATCGAGAGATTAATGATACAAATGTCTCTTTATTTTAATGGATCATCTGATCCCTCAATTGTCGAACATTGGATCAACTATATTGAGAAGATCTTCTCTGTCATTCAATGTTATGAACAATACATGGTTTCTCTAGCTTCTTATTGTATAGAGGGTGAAGATGATCAATGGTGGACATTGATCAAAAATACGAATGCAGAGGAAGATATCGAGGCGTTGGAATAGATGTTTCTCCAGAAAATTATTTTTATTAAATATTTTCCAAGACCATTTGACTTAATATGGAAAGGGACATCATTTCCCCCAAGAAAAGAAATCTACGAATACATTTGAGTGTATGAAGAAAACATTATAAGGCTATCATGATACATCTCTAGCTTTTTCATTAGCCTCGAATGCAAGGTTGACCACTTTTTGGTGGGATAAAACCTAGCCTACAGAAATACCTAGTGATCCGTAAGTTTGATAGTTATGAGGAAATTTTCTAATGTGACCCCAATGTCAAAATAGATATTAGAAAATATCAGGGGTATTAGAGGGTAAGTATCAGAGAGTGGACATTAATCCTTGTGGTCCGATAGATAAATCCAATGGTGGTAAGAAATTACAGCACCCCACTTGCCAATGGTGAAGAAATAAGAACCCCATAAATTTCCTGATGGGGATGAGGAAATGCTTTAGGTGTTGAAAATAAGGGAACCTAGCGATTAATTTCTCAAAAGAAAAACCAACTACTATGATAGAGGAGATGAACACTCTGTTTGATCCTCAATGAATTGTTTATTTCTCCAATTTCCAATAACCAATGAACTTTTAAAACAAGTTTCCTAAGACAAGGGCTTTCAGAGGAAACCAACAACCTCTGAGGCAGCAAGGGTGATTTTTTTTCCATCACTGCCATAGAGAGAACCTTGAAAATGAAGTTGTAACAGGTACGCTTGTTATTCCTTGAAGAATAGTGAACATACTTTTTGATTCTGGTTCAACGCATTCTATGATATCCCAAATGTTTAGTAGAACAATCCCAACACAACCAAAAATCATGGAAGTAGAGATGTCGGTGAGAAAGGAAAATGCAGCAATCATTGCCTCCCAGGAATTAACTCCTCCCATGTCACAATTCATGGATTGAATATCCTGATGAAACTTTTCATAATCCCTCTAGTGGAATTTGATAAAATTATTTTCATGGTTTGTCTTTCCTAATATAGATCCAACATAAATTGATGGGGAGGGAAATAACTCTCAATATAGGAAATCGGCCCCTGATTCTATACAACTGCAAGGAGGATGTTGTATCTTCTTTAGCACCATGATATCAAGCATGGATATTACTACCCATTGAGCACCCATATATTTCTTAGATGATTGATTCTATGGAATCAACCATCCTTGAATACTTGTATATTCTGAGTCATGTTATGGAAGTGTTTCCCATGTAATTGACTGGTCTTTCTTCTATAAGAGATGTTTAATTCGAGATTGATCATATACATGGGGAATTTCCAATTACCAAGACTCGGTATTAAATGGATTCTGTAGATCTTAAAGAGAAAAAGAAACAACTACAGGAGAATCAGGATAAAGGGTTTATTCGCTCCAGTGCTTCATCATAGGGAGAAATAGTCCTCTTCATCAAGAATTACTATGGATCATCATGGCTTGTAATTAATAATCGTGAGCTCAAAAAATTCACGATAAAAATTATTATCCTCTCCCATGAATTGATGAATTTCTTTGATCAGCTATGTGGAGAACAACACTTCTCCATGGTGGATCTCCGGTCGAGATATTACCATGTAAGGGTTAAGAAAGAGGAAATCCCCAAAACTGCTTCTCGTAAATGGTTTGGGAACTATAAATTCATAGTAATGCCTTTTAGACATAATAATGCTCTAGAATTCATCATAGAGTTGATGAACAGAGTATTTATAGATTACCTCAACAAATTTGTGGAAGTCATCATATACGATATTCTAATATACTCCAAAACCGTGGAGGAGCATGAAGGGAATCTAATAAATGTACAAAAAACCTTGCGAAAGTATAAGCTCTATGTAATGTATATAAAGTGTGAGTTTCGGTTAAAGGAAGTCTCATTATTGGGTAATATCATCACAAGAAATGGGATATCTATGGATCCCTCCAAAACAAATGCAATTGAGGGATAGCCTCTACCAACATTGGGGACAGATATCCATAGCTTATTGGGTTAGATCGATATTATTGTTGATTTGTGATAAATTTCTCATTATTTACAGACTTTCTTACCAAGATAACTTTTAAGGGAGTCAAATTTTCAAGGAGTGGTGAATGTATAGATATCTTCAAGGAGTTTAAAAGGAGGCTTATCACTATGTGTTTACCTTGGAATTCGGGGATGACCTCCTTGATGGGAGGTTCAAACATTCCGATCAGTTTCTAACGAGTTTGTTTGTAGAACCGGAAACATCCAATGATTCAACATCCATTTGGACCTACTTTCCAAAGGTAGGAGCTCATTAGTTTGTGGAATGATGAGGCTTAGGAATTTTCATTGGTTGAGAGGATGGGAGGTCGGACTAATCACACCTTTTTGGGAGGAATTATTTTCAACTCCGGGACTCTCTTTATAAATTTAAGTTATGTTTGTGAATCCCTATTACATTACCAAGTATAAAATGATCTTTCCTTCAGATTTGACAATCAATGATTAAATATGTAGGAAATTTAGAGAATCTTTTATATGTATTCTAGGTTCTTCATCAATAGAGAATCATCTGTATTTATTAGAGATTCTTGGTCAATGGTATCCTTTGACCCATTTATATAGAAATCTCTTGGTCATTATGATGACCATGCTAGTTTTGATGCCACTCAGTGGGGAACTTAAAGTTTATTGTCATTCAGATGGACATGGATTATTTCAGAGTTGGGATCGAACCCACAGATGGGCTACCTATGTATCCTTTGTTTGGAAAAGGAATCAGAACTCACGTAGTTCGAGTAGGGGAGTATGATGTTTATGATTGATGGCTCAATGGAGGATGTCATAATTACTTTTTCTCTCTAATCTAATGTGGGTCATGTTCGGTGTGAGAAACAAGAGTGATTGGTTAAAATTAGGCAATTGTTCCATGAAATATGCAATCATAAGAAATAATGTGGGACTTATGTGTGTATGACTGCCCAGATAAATGAAGATTAGGATTAACTTCAGGGAATAAATCCAAGAACAGGGCCCATAAATGTATATGTTCTTCATGGAGATTTGAATACACTAATTGTGGGATTCCCCTTGAAAAGGAGGCCCAAATTAGGGGAGGACTTATGATTGGGTTTTACTCCTGAGAAGGAATCCCAGATCAAAGGTAAATTAGGACTGGTTAAGAGAAATTAAAACAGGGGCTTGCTCTTGAAAATGGAGGCCCAAGTTAAGGGACTTGAAAAATTAAGGGACTTGGGGCTTACTCCGAAAGAAGATTTCCATATTTATGACTGGGGCATACTCCTGAAAAGGTTTCCCAAGTTAAGAGAATTGTGGTTGGGACTTACTCCTAAGGAGGATGCCCATATTTGAGACAAGGGCTTACTCCTGAGAAGGAGGCCTAGGATAAGAGAATTATGGTTGGGGAATATTGCTGAGGAGGATGCCCATATTTGAGACTGGGGCTTACTCTTGAGAAAGAGGCCTAGGTTATGTAAACTGGGGCTTACTCCTGAAAAAGAGGTTCGGGTTAAGAGAATTATGGTTGGGGATTACTCAAGAGAAGGATGCCCATATTTGAGACTGGGCTAACTCCTGATAAGGAGGCCCAGGTTAAGAGAACGGGGGCTTACTCCTCAAAAGGGGGACCATATTAATGAGTTCTCTCATCTTAAAGGATGAGGTTGAATGAATGAAATCTCAATATTTTGTGACATAATGATGTTTAAATCAATAGGATTTGAGAGATATTCCACAGAGTTCCTTTCAGATAAGTAATTCAAATCAATAAGTCATGCCATAAATGGCTTTGAAGAGTGTCTTGAAGACTGAATCTTGAATAGAAGAGGTGTATGGCTTAAGAGGGGTGAAATGGGTAAGAAGGGCATCCAAAAAGGAAGGGGCACGCAAGTCCTGGACGAAGCGCAGGTACTACATGGACACGCAAGTCCTGGTCATGCAGGTATACCTGTGCGACACATGGGTACTTGCATGACGGTTAACCAGCAGGGTAATACTTGAGCAACTCTTGGTTATAGCCTTTAGAATCATCTTGAGGTTCTTCCAGAAGAGTGGCACGCAAGTTATATTGAAGGAGTAAGGCGGCGCGCAAGTGTGGCCATTTCCCTTAAGGGATGGCCACTCAGGCATGCAAGTGTTGATGAGTTTCAACACTTAGGCCTTCCTCCCCCTCTTTAGATATTCAGTTCAAGGTAAGAAATTACCTTAGAAGTATTTCGGAAACTTATAGAAGAGACTAGGGCGTCGGGAGCTTAAATCTGATTTTCTGGAAAACTTCCTCCTCGAATGGGGGGACCACAGGGTCTATTTATAGGCTGAAGAAGACCCGGGCGGTTATATTTTAGGGCGCGCAAGTAACTTGTGCGACCATTAGGCCTCGCGCAAGCGGACATGCGCGACCATGAGGGAACTTGCACGACCTATGGGCAATGTTCACTTTGTTCATCCATTTGTCGATTTTTTTATGTTTCTTCAAAGGATGAGTCAATTTAGACTATGTTATTTCGCATTTCCAATAATTTAGACAGTGTGACGAAAAAGGATCATCATAAAAAGTCCCCCCTCATAGTTTAATATTATTTAGTATAAGAATGAGTATATTAAACATAAAATATCATGGCCCAATGACATGATTTGATTAACATGTGGATTCAGTGGATTATCAGAACCATAAATAAAAAACCTAAAAATGTAATGTTTTATATCATAACCATATTTGTGTTAGTTGTTAGATGAAATCCTCAATTCTTGGTAATTCTAATCAAGATCGTCTTGTGTTGTGTGTGTAAATTCAATTCGATGTCATAGAAAGCTCTAGGATATTAAAATATTAAATAACAAATAATGAAATCCCCCAAATATTTTTCAAATTACTAAGTAAAAATTAATCCGTAAATAAATTTATTTAATCTCATAAAAAATACCCATTCAAAATAGAAATCATTCAAAAACAATCCAACTCTAAAATACTACAATGTTGTTAAGGATTTGACCCGAGTGTCGCTATAAAAATTAGAAGATATGATTGGATTTGAATCATAGATGGTTGGAAATCATCTATACTTCAGGAAATCTAAAAGATAAAATAATTCAAGAGTTAATGTTAATTGAATCAAATCTTAGTAAAATAAAATCCACTAAAATATAATCTGTTTTTACTATATAGAAGTAATCCCACAACACAAAGAATCTCATATTAATGAGTTCTCCCCCCCAATGTGAAGTGATAAAGATTATATAAATTAAATCTATATACAAAACTTGAATAAATTCACCATCAATTGGGGTGTAATGATGGGATCATAAGAAATGTAAAAAACTCGTATGTATAAAAATTCTCTGGTAGAGGTTCATCCTTTTCCAATAATAGGAGGCAAATCTATACCACCAGATAGCAGGAATACTTCATTTGTACATGTGAGAACATATTTAACAACATATTTTAATGCCATTTTTTTGGTTTAGGATTATTTATTTTCATCATTTAATATACGACCATGTGATTCCTTTTTTTTAAATGAGTTACCCAACACTACCAAAAAATATACCACTATTTCTTGATATGAATGATAGAGATATAGATGTGAACATAAAAAATGACCAAAGGATAAACATATATAATTTTCTATGTATAAACATTAGTTTTGGAAAGTAGATAAGAATAAAAATAGAAATTGGGAACCACAAAAAACGCATATGAAATACCTAATTTACAAAAACAAAATATGTGAAGTGTCATCATCATGAAAGGCCTCTTTATTTATGGGCCCTGGAAAAGTTAGTCTAAGAACCTAGTTCAAGATGTTTAATTTACATAGGATTATTTATAGATGGTTTTTTGTAGTAAAATATTTATAGGGATGATTTTATGGAGGCCCCCCTTGGTGGTTTTTAATCTATGGTATTTCATAAAGAACACACAAATTCTATTGGAATTACACACTAATTATACATAACAAAGTATACTATTTCAAATGGGGGGATTTATAGCTTTATAATACCCAATTTTTTCATTCTCTAATCCTTTTAATCATTTAGACTTCATATGGTTATTTCGTGAAGGAATATGTTTATAAAATAATACATGAAAATGATTTGTCCAATCTTATACCATTCAATAAGTTCAACCAAAAAGGCCACACCAACTAAAATGAACTTACTAATACCTCCTTTTATGATTCAAACTCACCAGAAAAATCAATATTATTGATTACATGTTATTAATGGGTATCCTATGTGTAATCCATGCTACATAATTCAATGTCTTCCCTTTCATTCCATAGAAGTCCTCACTGTAGGATGATAAATTGTGTGTCCACATTCCTCAGTTTATGGTGTAAAACTGAATGATTATTCTTTATAAAGATAATGGGATTCCCGGTACAAAAGGAACAAGATGCATCATGAAAAAATAATGATAGAACATATGTTATTTATGCGATGTCCTAGTGAATTATACCCATATAAATCTAATTATACCATCTTATATAATGGGTTCAATCCATTATTATCTATTCTTTCCCACAATGAGCATAACTCAGGTGGTCTTATATATCAGAGTTTATCATTCCACTAATAAAATTAAAATATCCAGAATTGGGACTCCTTGTAAGTGTATAAACCAAACATAGTTTCACCTAATTCATTTTTAAGGTCATCTATATAAGGACTGTACAAATGCATCATCCAGATTTAATCCCATGTTGTGCAGTCTAATGAAATATTAATAATAATATATCTCTTATTTCTCACACCAAGCATGACTCACATGAAATTTGGGGTTTAGTTGATCTTTTAGATAGCATAATTTTGATTCATATAAATAATAACCTTGTAGTCTTATTTTCATGACATTAAGAATCATAATGCATTACCTTACCACATGTCATTAAACATCAAAATATGATCCCGCCACATTAACATAAATTTTGAATCTTGAACTACAAGGGTTTGATTCATATTAAATTATATATATATATATATCTGTGTGTGTGTGTGTGTATTTATATATCCCCTTAATTAGTTTTAAATCCAATATCAAATCCATCTAAAAATATCATTTCTAGGATATATCCTTAGTAGTGAAAGAAACATTACTCATTGTGCCATAATCCCTTTGATATCTCATCCACAACCATCATGACCACATTATTTTCTGATTACCCCTCTATCATGTCATAATCTTAATTAAATAATTCCCCCCACATGGAGGGTCATGATCCCTCTTGATATTATAACATTATTCTCATCGTGGTATTTTTCCATTTTTACCTATCTTCATAGGGTCTCATTCCATATGATACTAACCAAATAACATCACGCCATATTCCTTTTGAGGTTAACTAAAAATGGAAACTCATAAAGAAGTCTGAAAGAGAAAATCACACTTAATATTCCATTTTGATAAACTTACTATATGAAGTTAAACTACATGGATTATTATTTTTGACAAAGAATTTAAATGCAATACATGCCCTATTAAGTATCACTGAACTATGTGGGATCTAATTACATGAACAAGAATACATAGGAATATATTTTCAGATGATCGTTCCTAAACTATATACATTCACAAGTTTCTTAGATGTTTATAATATTTTGAGTGCCTAACTATTTGGATTTAAACCATAATCCAAACAAAAATTAAGAATCACTATGTAGTTACAACTTAAGTTGGATAAACTCTAATACATATAGATGGTACAATTTATAGAGAACCTATGTATCATATATATGTTTAAACTGAATGATATCTATTTATAAATTTAGATGTTCACATCAATACTTGTAAATGACTAACTATTCAGATGAGGGTAACGTGTTCCTCATTAGGGTATGGGAAAGATTCATGAAATACTTCCTTAATCTATAAGGGTGTCTAAGAGTAAGATAAATCAATTAAAAATGTGTAATGATCTTGAACTCCAACCCTCTTGAACCATGTTCATTCCAATGTATCATTAGTCTGAAACCCCCATTGACCACTTATATTTGGAAATAATGTTAATATTGACATGTCATGTCACTTATGTGGGAGTCATTGGATTTTTTTGGTTCCTTGTATACACCCTTTTAGAAACCGACAAAAACAAAAATGGTGATCCCTATGTGAAATATTAAATCATGCTATAATTTCACAAAAATACATCGGGATATTATCAGAAAAAGAAAAACATTGTCCAATTTGAATCTGTTAAATGTAAAATAAATTGGTGAAATAGGTTTCTTACAGGTAATACTATATTGGTGGGTATTTTTATTTGTATTTGTTTATCATTTCATGATAGACTAGAACTCCCTTCAATCCAAATTAATGGATTAACCATAGTAATGGATATAAACATAAGTAGTTATGTGGGATACAACCCCATCAGATCAAATAGTTTTGTCACCTACTCATTGCCACCAATGCTATGTGATAAATTCACATGTTTAGGAGTACAACCTCAATGATATAATATTGACTCTTGAAGGCGTGAAAAAATAATTCCATTGTATTATTCCACAACAATCACCTTCACATTGAAATTGTATGAATAAAATTATGAATCATACCACCACATTAAACTATTTTTGGATCCTCTCAATAGGTCACAATAAGGAGTATCTCCCATATAATTGGTAGGTGTATCATGATGTCAACTATTTACCCACTATAACATAGAGGTAGCCTTTGAGGGATCCCACCAACAACGACCTTTATTAGCATTATATGTTCTCAATCCCCTAGAAACATAGTGGGAATTCCACCACATGTTCCCTAGTCCAATCACATAGACTCAAGAATCAATTAGTGCTCTTTATGGGTGGTGAGATGCCAATAACAAGAAATCAGCCCATATTGACACTTCCAAAGAAGAATCTCGATAATATACCTTTCTGGTATCTATGAAACTATCCCATATTCCTATTTTTTTTAATCAATCCTTCTAGTATACTCTATCATCACCATAGGAAGCCTAATGAAATATCTTGATAACAACTAGGGGCCAGTCAAATATTCCTTCCCCCACACATCAAGACTATCAATATATTCTAGAAAAAATAAAGTATATGATTGGGCCTATATCGCAAATCCAATTAAGAAATACACACATATTCTCAATCCCACTACAAAAAACGCATCATAACATTATGTAAAAAAATGATGGAAATACATATATCCTACATTTGTTACACAAAACATTCAATAGATCGTGTAGCTGATAGAAGTAGATGTTCACTGGAATATCTCAGTAGCCAATAAAGGGTATACAATTTTTCCAACCCTTTCCACAAATGTATCTTCTAAGCATATTAGATTTTATACTCATGATTAGGCATACATCTCTTATCTCAATTTGGAGGGTCTTTAACAAATCCCCTAAAATAATGAATAATAGGATTGGGCACCCATTCCCATTACAAATGGAGATCAATATACCATTTTAATTTCCACTTTTGGGTAGACACATATTACGACCATATATTTTAATACATTCCATATCTTCCAAAAATCATCATGAAGTAGACATATATCCATGACCCCCATTAGGGATTTTAATTTCATCATCATATCTTTATAGTAATCATGATGCAAGCACACAATCCTTCTTGTTCTTAAAAATTCAATCTGCCTATTCTATTGGAAATGAGGGGTGGTCTTGAGGAGTATCTCATTTATAAAGGTCATTGTGCACCCAATATGAATATTACTACCCAAATGAGTCAATCTAATTAGAAATCCCACTTGGGCCAACACAAATTTTTAGAGTAGGGATATATTCCCACCCTTTTAATAATTAGTGTTATTAAAACCCTAACAAATACTTAATTATTGTCCAATGATTACTTTTAATAATTATCCTGTGTTTTTTAAATCATTTTATTGAAAAATATTTTTCTACTACCTTTATTTATTTTCATGTAAAAGATAATAATTCTTATGAAACAATAATGTTTTAATACTAAATATCTTTTTTTAGCATTATTTTAATTAATCATGATTTGAGATAGTTTACTATATCAATTATAACTCAGTCCTTTCTTATCAAAATTGTGTGATTATTTTTTTTATGGTTACTAAATAAATATTATACTAATAATTAAAATGGATCATTGAAAAATTATACAATATAAATTAACATATGAACCACACGAGAAGGCCCATCAAATCTGTAATAAAAACCAAACAATTATTATTGATAGGATTTCTAGTCTTAATAAATAATCCCAGAGTTGATGAAACATAATAATATGTTCTTGAATGTCAAAAAAATACTTTTAAAATAACATTGAGACCCAAATTGTATAAAAACGGGGCTCAAAGGATGCATTCATGTCTCCCCTAGAATTATTTATAGAAATTAAAAAATGACTACCTTTCTTGACTTTTTCCCCAATACAATTTTCCAATGAAGATGAAATTTTTTGGTGTGAAATCATAGATATATGATTCAAATTTATTAGTGAAATTGATACAGATTTTATGGAACCTATATAGTCATAAATTCATTAACATTTGAACCATGGAAAAAAATTACTAAAAAATGGATAGTGGAATATGGTATGAAAAAATAGCCATAAAATTGGCCACAAAAGAGAAATTCCAATACAATTTGTAGGGTGAAATATCAACATCCATATATACATGTTTCAAAAATAATATATCTCTATATTTGGTTTTATAAATGGTAAAATGTTCAATCCAACTTGAGGATTAGTTTTAGAAGTCAAATAGTCCACCACTTTCTTCTATAAATACATCCCTACATTCTCATTGAAAGGGGATGTAATTTAAGAGAATAAGAGTATATGTTCGAAAGACCAACTAATTTAGAAATTTAAGATATGTCCATAGAAAAAAAAATTGTTTTTAAGATACCTTTCCTCTTCTCTTTTTTCATATTCTTTTCCGGTCTCTTTCATTTTTAATCTCGTAACTGTTTATATTGTAATTTTGAATAAATATTAAGGGAATTATCATAATAATATATTATTATAATACAAATTATGTATTATAATGTTAATTATATTGAAATTGTTTAAATAAAGTTGAAATCCATTCCATTGTTTCTCTTTTCCTTCCAATAAAATGTTCATGTTTAATTTTCTTCATCGTTCATGTGTGTGTTCAGCATACGACACTTCTTGTGTCCCATTAATTTTAGGATCCTAGTAACTAAACACCCAAAAAATCATAATACATATTAATAACCACT
Organism: Viscum album; assembly: GCA_963277665.1. NCBI lineage: Eukaryota > Viridiplantae > Streptophyta > Magnoliopsida > Santalales > Viscaceae > Viscum > Viscum album. The sequence continues at coordinate 1,000,349,797 of OY728119.1, read as the reverse complement.
TTAATGTAAAAGTAAAACATCAATTATAATGAGTCATATTTTCGGTATGGTAAGTTATTGAGATCTTTTTCCCAATTAATATTATTTTGGAAATGAATGTGTATCTTAAACATGAAATATCACGGCCTAATAACATGTGGATTCAATGGATTATCAGAACCATAAATGAAAAACATAAACAGGTATTGATTTATATAAAAACCATATTTGAGTTATCTTTTAGAAGAAATATTCAATTCTTGCTAATTCTAATGAAAAACATCTTGTGATGTGGGTGTTAATTTAATTCCATATCAAAGAAAGATCAAGGATATCCAAAGATTAAATAAAAAATAATGAAATCCCCCAATATTTATCAAATTACTATGTAAAAATTCATCCATAAATAAATTTAGTTAATATCATTAAAAAGTTACCCATTCAAAATAAAAATCAATCTAAAACAATTTACTCTAACAAACTGCAATTTTGTCAAGGATTTGACCCGAGTGTCGCTATACACATTAGAAGATATGCTAGAAATTGAATAGTAGATCAGTGAAAATCAGCCACACTTTAGCAAATCAGAAAGAAAAAATAACCCAAGAGTTAATGCTAATTGAATCAAATCATAGTGAAATAAAATCAACTAAAATGTAATCAGTTTTCACTATATAGAAGTAAGCCCACAACACAAAGAATCTCATATTAATGAGTTATCCCCCTAATGTTATGCGATAAAGATTATATAATGAAAAAATATATACCAACCTTGAATAAATTCCCCATCAATTGGGGTGGAATGACGGTATTATAAGAAATGTAAAAAAGTCGTATGTATAAACATTCTCTAGTAGAGGTTCATCCTTTTCCAAAAAAAGGATACAAATCTATGCCACTATATTGGTGGAATACTTCATTTGTACTTGTGGGAACATATTTAACAACATATTTCAAAGCCATTTTTTGGATTAGGATTAGTGATTTTCATCATTTAACATACCACCACGTCGTTCCTTTATTTGTAGAATGAGTTATCCAACACTACTTAAATATATTCCATTATTTATTGATATAAACCATGGAGACATAATTGCGAACATAAAAAATGACCAAAGAATAAACATATATAATTTTTCTATGTATAAACATTAATTTTGGTAATTAGGTAAAAATAAAAAGAGAAATTGGGAACCACAAAAAGAGCATCTGAAGTACCTCATTTATAAAAAAAATATGTGATGTTTCATCTTCATTAAAGGCCTCTTTATTTATGGTCCTATTCAAGGTTAGTCTAAGAACCAAGTTCCTGAAGTTTAAGTTATGTAGGATTATATATAGAAGGGTTTTTATTGGAATCAATTTCTAGGGTTGATTTTAGGTTGGCCCCTTTTGGTGGATTTTTAATGTATGGTATTTCATGAAGAACACAAAAATTCTATTTGAATTACACACTAATTATAAATAACAAATTATGCTATTTTAAATTGGGGGATTTATAGTTTTTTATTACCCACTTTTTTCATTCTCTCAGCCTTTTAATCATTTGGACTTCATATGGTTATTTAATGAAGGAATATAATTAAAAAATAATACATTAAAATGATTTGTTCACTGTTATACCATTCAATAAGTTCACACACAAAGTCCACACCAACTAAAATGACCATACTAACACCTCCTATTATGATTCAAACTCACCAGAATAATAAATATTATTGATGACATGTTATTCATGGGTAGACTATGTGTAATACATGCTATATAATTCAATGTCATCCCCTTCATTCCATAGTAGTACTCATAGTAGGATGATAGATTGTGTGTCCACATTCCTCAGTTTATGGTGTAAAACTGATTGATTGTTCTCATAAAGATAATGGGATTCCCTGTGCCACAAAAACAAGATGCAACATGACCCAAGAATGAGAGAACCAATGTTATTTATCAGATGTCTTAATTAATTATACCCATCTAAATCTAATTATACCATCTTATAGAATGTGCTCAGTCCATTATTATATCTTCCTTCCCACAATGAGAATAACTCATGTGGTCTTATATATCCGAGTATATCATTCCACTAATAAAATTAAAATATCCAGAATTGGGCCTCTTCCTAAGTGTATGAAGAAAACATAATGTCGCCTAAATCATTTTTAAGTTCATATATATAAAGACTGTACCAATGCATCATCCTGATTAATCCCATGTTGTGCAGTCTAATGTAATATTAATAATAATCTGTCTCTTATTTCTCACACCAAGAATAACGTACATGGTATTAGGGGTTTAGTGGATCTATTTGATTTCATAATTGAGATTTATATAAATAATAACCATGTAGCATGATATTCATGACATTTAACATCATAATGCATGTCCTTCCCACATGTCGTTAAACATCAAAGCAGGATCCCGACAAACTAACATAAATTTTGAATCCTGAACTACAAGGTTTTGATTCCTATTAAATTATATATTTGTATATATATTTATATAGCTCTTTAATTAGGTTTAAATCCAATATCAAATCCATCTAAAAATATCATTTCTAGGTTATATCCTCAGTACTGAATGTAACATTACTCTTTGTGCCATAATCCCTTTGATATCTCATCCCCAACCATCATGGCCACATTATCTACTGATTACCCCTCAATCTGGTCATAATCTTGATAAAATAATCCCAACCAATTGGAGGGCCATGATTCCTCTTGATATTATAACATTATTCTCATCATTGTATTTTTCCAGTTATACCTATCTTCATAGGGTCTCATTCCTTATAATATTAACCCAATATCATTACACCATATTCCTTTTGAGGTTAAACAAAAAGGGAAACTTATAAAAAACACTGAAAGAGAAAATCACTCTTAATATTTTATCTAGTTAAACATACTATATGAAGTTAAATTGCATGGATCTATATTTTTGAAAAAGATTTAAAATGAAATACATGCACTATTAAGTATCACTGAAATATGTGGGATCTAATTAGATTCACTAGAATACATAGGAATCTCTTTTCATAGGATCAATCCTAAACCATAGACATTCACCAGTTTCCTAGATGTTTATAATCATTTCAGTTCCTAACTATGTGGATTTAATCCATAATCCAACAAAACTTTAATAATCATTATTTAATTACAAAATAAGTTGGATAAACTCTAATATATATTGATGGTACCATTTATAGAGAACCTATGATATATATATATATATGTTTAAATTGAATGATATAAATTTATAAATTTCGATGTTCACATAAATACATGTAAATGAGAAACTATTGGGATGAGGGTAACCTAGTCCTCATTAGGGTATGGGAAGGCTTCATGAAATACATCCTTTATCAATATGAGTGTCTAAGAGTTAGATATATCCATTAAAAAGGAGTGATGATCTAGAACTCCAACCCTCTCGAACAACATTCATTCCAGTGTATCATTGGTCTGAAACCCCCATTGACCACATATATTGGGAAAGAAGGTTAACAATGACATATCATGTAATTTATGTTGGAGTCATTGGATTTTTTGTTCCATGTATACAACCTTTTAGAAACCGAAAAAAATTGTGAGCCCTGTGTGAAGTATTAAATCATGCTATAATTTCATAAAAATACATCGGGATATTATCACACAAAGAAAAACAGTGTCCAATTTGAATTTTTTAATTGTAAAATAAATTGGTGAAATTGGCTTCTTGCATGTAATACTATATTGGTGGGTTTTTGTATTTGTATTTGTTGACCATTGCATTATAGAATAGAAGTCCCTTCAATCCAAATTAATGGAATCAACATAGTAATGGATATAAACTTGAGTGGTTATGTGGGATACAACCCCATTAGATCAAATAATGTTGTAACCTACTCATTGCCTCCAATCCTATGTGATAAATTCACATGTTCAAGAGTACAACCTCAAAGATATAATCTTGAATCTTGAAGGCATGAAAAAATAACTCCATTGTAATAATCCACAAAAAATCACCTTCACATTAAAATTAAATGTATAAAATTATGAATCATACCACCACATTAAACTATTTTGGGATCCTCTCAATAGAACACAACAAAGAGTATCTCCCATATCTTTGGGAGGTGGATCATGATGTCAACTATTTACCCACTATAACATAGAGGTAGCCTTTGAGGGATCCGACCAACAACTACTTTTATTAGAATTATATGTTCTCAATCCCCTAGAAAAATAGTGGTCATTCCACCACATTTTCCCCTAGTCTAATAACTTAGGCTCGAGCATCAGTGAGAGCTTGTTATGGGTGGTGAGATGCGAATAATAGGAAACAAGACCAGATTGAAACTTCTAAAGAAGAATCTTGATAATATACCTTGTTGGTATCTATAAAACTATCCCATATTACTATTTTTTTAATCAAGTCTTATAGTATACTCTATCATCACCATTGGAAGCCTAAAAAATATATTGATAGCAACTAGGGGCTAGTAAAATATTCATTCCCCCACAAATCAACACTATCAATATAGTCTAGAAAAAATTGAGTATATGACTGAGCCTATATCCCTATTCCAATTAAGAAATACACACATATTCTCAATCCAACTACAAAAAACTCATCAACACATTTTGTAAAAACAATTATGGGAATACATATAACCAACGTTTTTTAAACAAAACATTTAATATATCGTGTAGCTAATAGTTGAATATGTTCACTGGAATATCTCATTAGCCAATCAAGGGAATACAATTATTCCAACCCTTTCCACCAAAGTATCTTCACAGCATATATCATGATCTACTCAGGATTAAGCACACATCACTTCTATTATTTTGGAGGGTCTTTAAAAAATCCCATAAAATAATGAAGAATATTATTGGCCACTCATTCCCATTACAAATGGGGATCAATATACCATTATATATTCCACTTTAGGGTAGAAACATATTACAACCAAATATTTTATGGCATTCCACATATTCCGATGATCTTCATGATGTAGACATATATCCATGACCCACTTTAGGGTTTGGAATATCATAATCATATCTTTATAGTAATCATGATGCAAGCACACTGTCTTTCTTGTTCTTAAAAATTCAATCTGCCTATTCTATTGGAAATAAGGGGTTGTCTTAAAGAGTACCCCATGTATGAAAGTCATTGTGCACCCCATATGAATATTACTACCCAAATGAATGAATCTAATTAGAAATCTCACATGGGCCAACACAAATTTTTGGAGTTGGGATATATTACCACCCTTATATGTATTAGAGTTATTAAGACCCTAAATAATATTTAATTAGTGCCTATGATTGTTTTAAAAAAATAATCATGTCAAAGAATTTATATTTCTGAAAATTTTCTCAAATATTTTTCACTGAGAAACTCTATAGGTCTTCCCAATAATTAGTGTCCAATTATTATTCAAACCACATAAAATATATATAAGAGAATAACTATTAGATTAATTCATTGAGGGATATATATTAATTGATCAGTGATTCATTATCTGATTGAACCATTAAAAGATAGTGTGAACGTATAACCTTAAATTTTACACTATTCCCCAGTCCGTATATTCCTCTATCAAAGATGTTATAAAATGAAATAACTACAGTAAAATATTCGTATGCATTATTGAAACATGGTTGTTAGATCATTCAACAGGTGTTCTCTATGGAAAAATTATAAAAATTGTGAAATTAGTTAGAGAGGGAACTTGAAATGATCTTTCCTCGAGACTCCATGATGGTTGGGTAGGACTCATTGTTATGAATTTCCAAACCCTTATCTGAATAAATCCTATCAAAATAGAATGGATAATATTAATATCATTTATTTCATCCTTCCCACATATCAATAAAACCCTCAAAATAATAATGGATACAATAGTGGTTTTTGTGGATATGATGTGAGAGAAACCCCATTCCAAATGGATGGGGGAATTTTTTATCCCACAATCATGCTGAGGATTATCAAATCCCTAATTGGTCCAAAGTTTCATTTTGGTGGAACCTAGTTAGCCCCATCCCATAGGACTATAGGAAATCATATCACACCTACCTCCTCTACTACAAAAATTCAATCTTCTTCATGTTGGGAGACATGTCACTGGAGAAACATCCATATTTTTTCTTAAATAATAAACCATATATCTCTTTGTGGATTTACTCAACAAGTGTATCTTGGTATTCTCTTCGTACCACCATCCAATAAACAGCTCTAAGAGGATATTGGAAACAGATATTGTAGCCTCACGAAGGCTAAAAACAAAATTGGTATCCCTAAAAATGAAATGAAAATGAGCGTTTTTTTCTTCTTGAGGGATAATCAGAGAGAAAAATTATCACATATCCCTTCTAAGGAGGTCATGATCCTGATATTGTACTACCCATCAATGAACATCGTTGATATATACCAACCCTATTAGGTTATTTTGGGTACCACATCACAAATCTATAGATAACAAACTATCCCATGAAATAATATTGAGTAAATTAAGTATTGAAAAACAATAATGGAGGCTATTTTGGGGTTGCATGAACTAGTGAAACTATAAATAAAACCATTCCTAGAGTTGGTGAATGTGACTCCCCCTCCACCAAGATTTAGGATTATAACTTTGACGACATTCAATGGAACTATATACATATAGAGGAATCTAAATCACACTATATATCAATTTATTATCATGATGGGAACACTAAAAATATAATATGTGGATAATATTAGATCATTTATTTGGAATTCGAATGGAACATCATTTTTCCAATACAAAAATTTTCAAACTAGACCAATCATAAGGTGGGAGGACCAATAGAGGAAATTCCAATACAAATTCAACTCAAAAATGAGATTTAAAATAGTCATAGTTATCTTTAATTGATTAAATCAATAATGAGATAGTATGGGGTTTTATTTCTATATGGGAGGTCTTAACCTACTACCTAAACAAAAAACATCCACAAAATGAGTTTCTATGAATCTTTATTGAAAATATCTGTGATGAGTCAAAAAAAATTCTCATCTAGGGAAAATATAGGGTAGTTTCAATGAACTTTATAATGTTTGGGAGAGGTTGGAATATTCCATTAATAGGATAAATCCAAAAAACCATCGAACAAAAATAACTATAGGGAAGATGAAAAGAAAATTATAAAAATTGTTATTCATAATAAAATTCTCAAACCAGATCAAAAGAATAAATTTGTGAAATATCACATGAATACCATTCATAAAGGAAAATGAAAACAAAAATAGGACCCTCCCCATGATGGGAGAAAATACCAATGTGTACACCATATGAAGAACTAAAGAATAATGTTTATTCCTCACAAGATGAGAAATACCTTTAATATCCTATCATAACTATGGAAAATGTTTTTAATGTTACAAGAGCCTAAGTATCCTGATCAGGTTTTCATAAGAAACAAAAACATTTAGTATCCTTTCCATAGAATGTTGTGGTAAAACATCCCAGAGTGACTTTAATTTGAATACATTATTGAAAATATGTTATATTATGTAGAATTCTAGTAAGTAAATCCACTAGAAAAAGGAGATTTTTTCCTATCAATTTGTGAGAAGAAGAAGATATATAGAATGAGTTGTTAAAAAATCCATATGAAATTATAATAATTGAAAGAGATGAAATAGATTCAATCATTCTCATTTTATTCTTATAGAATAGGTGAAAAAACTATTTCTGATCCCAACTTCCATTGTGGTAATTAGGCTAACTCGTCCAACACTAAAATATTCCAAAATATAGACTTTTAAAATCAAGTGTCACTAGAATAATAAGAATTCTATGAAATAATATCAGCTTGTACCAGGGCATTATCTAATACAAACCTTCTTAAACATCTTACCCCAAGAACATGGATAACGGGAACTTCCCCACATAATAATTCAATGACCAATCCAATAAAATCCTCTTCATATAACTAATCTCAATATAAATCTCTTAACACAATCCACTTGGAAGATACATCATCTGAATAATACGATAAATATGATTCTGAATTCTTCCCTCATAACAAAATACTAGGAGGAATAATCCTTCAAGGCTGATGGGGTTAAGGGTAAATTTCCTAATGTTGATCTTGGAATTTAGGTTACTACCTCGGTGAGAAAACATAAACTATAGAGACATAAATGAAATAACTTTTATGTTCCTTCTAAGAGAATCAATCTAATCCAAATTCATCCATGGTCATTTTATTTTCCATTATCCAGGGTGATTGATTGAAAAATTTGTAACCATCCTGTCAGTGTTAATATGTGGGAAAGGAAACTCATCAGAACCCATTAAATAATAAGATTACCTCAACCTATTATCATGGAAAAACCCACAAGCATAGAGATCTTCTACTTCCTGGAATCATAATATGGAGTGGCCTCACATATTGAAGTGTGGGATTTTGTCTAAGATTTGTGAAATCTTGAAATAGTGGGCCATCATTCTATCCAACCATTTAATTCTCACTTCCTTCCACTATTAAAAATATAATATAGAATATTTTATGGAATATATTTTAATACCCCAATAATTAAAATATTTGATTACAAAAATTGAAGTATACCATGTGAAAATAGACTTTATTGAGTTCCCCAGAATAATGTCCATCAAAAATAAAGATAGAAAGACCTTCATATTAAAGAATACGCAGCCCATTTGAATTTATAGATTTATAAATTTCATTAACAATGATCTTAGGATGAATTTCATTTTGATCAAGAAACGTAAACACATGGGCTATGGTGAATATTATTTTTATCCCTCCACATTGTAAATTATTGTATATAATAAAAGAAAAAAAAAATTCTATTAGAAGAATATATATTCAAGCCTTGTTTGGAGACACTATATCTATTTTTTAATTCATGGTTGTTCATTTGGATAATTTTTAAAATTTATTGTGTGGAATACCATATCTCCACCTTCCATGAGTGGTTCCTTAATCATACCAACAATTATATAATTTTTACATAATTGGAATGGATAATTGATTTATAGTGATGGTGAATCTTTTTATTCCCATGAATCTCAACACATTCATATAGTATTCTAATGGTGATAAGGAAAATAACTGGCTACAAATGATACCACCTATATAACCTCCCCAAAAAATTTAGATACAACCCCCAGTAAACCATTCCCAAAAGATAATAAACTCTATGTTTTATCCATCAATAAGATTTAATAAATCACTCCTGATTTAAGAAATCATTTTTTTATTTGGATCCCATCTGAAAGGATAGACCATATTTTCACTTTCATGTCATATAATGGCCAAGAAACTATTCTCAAAGCAGTGGTTCCTATAACAGAAGAAGTGATAAATGTGTTTCCTATAAAATCTATCCTAAAACATAAATAGTTCTACAAAAGTGAAGGGTAGACCAATATTCAAATCATTTAGTCAAGGATATTAGATCTGATCATCCTCAACCCTCATGTTGGGAGATGGACACATACTCTATAAACATTATCTCTCATCTTCATGATATCAATCATTTAAATTGTATTTTTCACTGAATTATACGTCTTTGATCCCATGAATAATGATGATTTCCTAGAGGAAATTTCTCCCATGTTATATTCAATGTCTAAGGATACCTCTAAGTCGCTATATGGTTTATAAAATCCAACGAATTACACATAAATAAATACAAAATGCACTAATACATCTACTAAATCAAATAATGACATTAATTTTTCTACCCCCATAGATAGTGGACAATAAACATAGGAAGTTAAAAATTATCCTCACAATAATGCCCATACATTTGGGATTTTAGATCGTGGAGACATGTCCTCATCATTCACAGAAGATAAAAATGAATATATATATATATATATATATATATTTCTCTACCCCAAACATTTCCCTTCGTTGAATACATAAAGATAGAGTGTAGAAAATGGAGTATAAGAAATCATTTTCCACATTTCCCCATATAAATATTCTCATACAACAACACTATCATGACTAAGAGACACCTCTTAATCAATTATAGAGGAACAAAATACCATCATATTTATTCTTAGTCCTAAAATTAATCATTCAAAATCAACATATATTGATATTAATGTAAATTAATACGATGAATGATATATCCTAGATTCCCCTCCATCATTTGTAGAATGATCCACTACCACCACTAATGAGCTCATATATCTAAATTTTGGTATAGAGGGAGACTTGCATCCCAATTTAATCACCATAGCCATATCATCTCATGAAAAAGAGGCATATATCTCTTTCTTTTTGAAAAATGAAGAATTGTTTTCCATAAATTACATTGAATTCTCTGGGATTTATCCTAATATGGAAACCCTTAATTTGGTTCTACTTGAAGATCATCATAGTTACAAGAAGGTATTGAAAATATTGTCAATTCTGACTTCATTCTAGAGGTTTAATACTAAATGAGGATTTCTAACATCATTCTCACCCAGAAGAATAATGGTAAAATTATATCTTTCATTGAATTTAGGGATTAAAATCATCATTTCCCAAAGGAAAAATTTATAGTTATGATCAGAAAACATATTATTAATTCAGTTATATGACTCTAGAACCTCTAACCTTGTTGTTGGATGTTATGATTATAAATATAGTTTGATGAACCTTATAGATGAGAAATATATAACTTTCAAGGATCCTCAAGGGGTGAATTACTGTTGAGTGAATCCCTTTGTCTTGAATAATGTCAGTGCCACATATATATATTCCATGAACCATATATTCATGAATTTTTAGGAATGATTATTGAATGTTAAATGGATGATAAAAAGATCAAATATCTATATAATTATGACCATCTAACCAACAAAGATATACTGTTCAATAAACTATGATATTATAACCTAAATATAAAATAATGAAATATTAATTCTTGGTGACTTCGGAAAAATAATCAGTTTTATGTTAAGTTTTTCCGACATTGATGTTCACCCTGAAAAGACCATGGATATCCTTAGCATTCCACCATGTCAAAATATAAAAAACATTGAGTGGGGTTCAAGGGTTCATTTATTATTATAGATTATTGATATAAGACCTTATAGAAAATTTCTCATCACTAATCTTCAGAAAAAAAAGAGTATTTTATTAGAGAAATATCGATTATGAACAAGATTTTTAAAATAAAAAGAAATTACTCTCAATAACAATAGTGTTGATTCCACTGATAGATGTAAGGATACTCATAAAATATGTTTCAGTAGTTGATCGGTCACATTCTTCCCTCCTCACACAAAATACTTATGCAAGAAAAGAAAAGATGTTGTACTATCTTAATAGAATATTCTAGATACTGAGAATCAGTATTATAATATTGAAGAGATTTTACAAGCATTGGTCATCATAGTTTTAAAATTTTGGCACTACCTAAATCATAAATAAGTCTATTTGGTCTCTCATAATGAAATTATCAATTAAAAACATAATAAAATATTTTTATCTAGATTGATGAAATATTTGGAATTCATTCAATAGTATTTTGATATCCAATTCATACCATAGAATGAAGATAATGTCTAGAAGGAAAACATTCATGTGGAATATCCCATTATCAGAATCACACTAATGGGTTTCAAACTAATAAAGGAAGATGGATTATATATTAATGACATAATCCAATAATGGGATATGTATTTTGATAGTGATCATATAATCCCAACATTAAAAGTTTTGAAAAACTTTAAACTCAACCATGTTAGTTTGGGAATTATTCTCATCACTCTAGTGAAAGAAGTATTTCATTATTCAACTCTGTTGTTAAAAGGATTCACCAATAATGAAGAAGAATACAAATATCTCATTATAGGTATGTAATTGGATTTTTAGATTCTAGTGGCCATCATAAATATAAACGGTGAATTAAATTGTGTGATCCAAAACAATAATGTTGAATATTCCATAAAGAAAGTTGAATTGATTCTATTATCTAATTATCCATGAGGTTTGAAGGAATAATTACCTTTTGAGTTGACACTATTACAATTTTCCAATTATTAAAAATTCTTGGTAGATGCGTTATCTAATACAAAACCCCCATGCAATATTCGAACTAATTCGGAAAAGTTATTAGTATTGCGCACTATGGGGTAGTATCCTTATTAGATGGTAATTATTTGGAAGATATCTATGAGAACATCATCACCTTTGAGAATGTTTATTCTATATCCTCACAAACTAATATTTCTATTAGATTGATTTACCCTATATTAGACTTCCGAAAAAGAAGAATTATTATACTAAATTGATCAAAGGTATAACATGATTGATGATGGTTCATCAATATAAAATTTTACAATGAAATTGATGCATGAATCTTTTTATAGATAGGAATTCATATATACCTCCATATATGAAGTGAATAATTAGAGACCGTCACATTTAGATAGGTGGCCCATGCAGGATTCAATGGATCACATCAACTGGGAACTATGATCTCTCACCATTTGAGGATGATTTAATATTTTTTTCCCATAATAATTCAAGACTATATAGAGTTAACTAATAAATTCCATTACTACTATATAAATGTCTATTATATCTATAAACCACCAAATTTTATGTAAAATGTTATTTATTATAGGATTTCTTTTTCTGGGGAATTGAATTCATGACTCTATATTCCCCAAAAATATTATTGCATTTAAATTATTTCTTTATCATGACTTGTTTCTTCTCTATGTGGGTTTAGGATATTTCCTTCAAGGAATCTATGGAATAGTATATCTATAAATCTATGAATTATACCATCAATACAATATTTTCGGTCACTCACATGATATCGATAGATAATGGTGCTAATTTATTCTGAGATTAAAATTTTCTATCAATAATTTGAAATTTTTTAAAACAACACATTCTACTACCATTCAATGATAAATGAACAAATTGAGGCTTTTTACAAGACATTAGACAAAATAATACAAAATAATTAGATAAGGATAATAATTTTTGGTCTAATAAATCACCACATAATTTGGGTTCTTAATGCACTACAGCCCATACAACAACCCACGAATCCCCATTTTCTCATGTATACAGTATAGGGGATGTCCTACTTATTGTGTTCTAGATACTCTATATTTGAATTTTTATATTAAAATAAAATTTGGAATATGAATGGTCTCATAAGTAACTATATGATTTTAAAATACTCAATGATAAAATTCTCCACACACTGCACAACATGGTGTTACACTAGAACTAGGTTGCATGATCTTTCAATAAGATAAGTAATATTCATTCATCCCACTGGGGATAGATGGTATTAATTCTTATAACCCTAAGGATATAAATAAAAATGTTTCTCAAGATAAAAACAAAATGGTAGTGACCTTATATCACACACAAAATGTATTCTGAATGGGTATACTCATTGGACTCTATATAAGGAGACTGTATCACACTAACCACTAACATGAAATTTGTTAAGAAATAATTTTCTTAATCTCCTTTTTGTTTCTATTAATACGAACTTCATGGAGTTAAAATATATATCAATAATTCTAGTCTCATGATGTAAAACACCATGACAATGTGCTTGTCACACAACAAAAATCTTAATGAATGTTTTTATCAAACATGATGTTAAAATACATGACACTTACATTTTATTCAAATGATGTAAACTGCACAAAAATATATCTATAAAAAAATGTTAATCCTTATATTGGGTATAAATATTTCCCTTGAAATGTATTTTAGGCCATTATAGATCATGTTCAAATTTCCTGTTATTTCACACATTCAGGATTACTCATGTGAATTGAATGATCATTGATTAATCTCTGACTAAAAAGTCCAAAAACACCATGTCTAAGAGAATGGGATGGGTTTTTTATCCTGTATGACATTAAACCACATAGAGAGGCCCACATATCCTAATTAACAGACATGATATCCAAATATATATAGTGATTTCCATTGTAAATGTCTTTCATGCATGGAAACATATTAAAATACCCTAACCCCATGATAAATACCTATATAAATAAATGATGATCTTGTATAAGAACCACATGTTGCATGATTCCAACTCTGATGGGATATATAGTGATGTTAGGATCTCTTATCCAAGATCCACAAGTGAATTAATCTAGAATACCCATCTTAGTAATTTATAGACTAGATATATGTAGTTAATTTCTCTTCATGAAATACTTATGCCCTGATTCCTAATCTGATTGGGTGCATAGCGATGGTATGATCACTGATCCTAATCCCAACTATGAATCAACCAAAAATTCTTATCTTCTCATCATATGAACTGGGTCTATAAAAGTAATTTATCATCCATAATTTTTTGTGTCTTATTTCCTACTCTAGTTGGATATGTGGAAATTGTAAAATCTATTATCCTAGGTTCATCGATGAATAAATAAAAAATACCCATATTACATTCATACGAACCAAATCCATACATGAAATTTCTATTATATAAGTAGGATTTTTTTGATTCATTATCCAATAAGATATATTGATATATAAGAATCTCTAATATTTTAAAAATCCATGAATTAAAAAAACATTTCGATATTCTATGAATAAAAACTAAATATATATAGGAAATTTATCATTATTAACAATGTGTTGATGTATTCATCGTATGGTAGGGTATATAGATGTGTGAGGATCTCTTTTCTAAATCCTAGTAACAAATCAAGAAATAATGACTATATTCCATACATATAAACCAAATATATATGGGGAATTTCTCTTTAATAACTACTTTGGATTTCTTCAAACTCCCTTAGGATATGAATTGATTCTTGGATATATCATCATAATAATATACATGATTTAAAAAATCCCTCTTATACAGTAATGTTTTGGCTCTTTGATGATGTATTAATTTTAATAATATCATTTTACTGAGATGATGACCAACTCTCTTCCACTAAACACCATCAAAATATTTTTTAAATAAGCCTAAAAAAATATCCCTTATTATTTATGTGACATAGATCAATGTATGATCCTTCTCCATAGGGTTATTTATTTGTAAACCTACCCGATATTGTCTTCCCTATAAAAAAATTCAATTTATAAAGGGGACAATACAAGAACTAAATATGGATTGATTCCAAATATATTAATATTTATAGTGACACAATGATCCAAAATAAAAATTCCAACTACATATTTTTATCAATAAACATTACATCCTCTTATACATATATTTTATTTTAGTAATGATTCATTGTGAATCCTATACTATGTGAGGAGAGGAAATAAAGTTCCAATATACTGGGTAGATAACCTATTAGGCCCAATATATTTATATAAATATACCCATGGACCTATTCCATGATAAATATATCCCAACTTTTAAATAATGGAATTTCATTCCTTCTAACATGATCTTAAACTACATGACATGTGGACCTAGATTCATGACATTATAATAACAGTATTGGCCTCATATAAGTGGCATAGTTTCATTAAATGAGAGATGGATCCATGTAAGGGAGATGGATGTGGGGTTGTTCTATAAACATACATCAAGGTGAAATGAAATTTTCTTAGTACTATATCTTAATGTCTAAAACATCTCCTACAATATAAGTACAATGTATGTCTGGACTCCTATAATCTATGATTATGTGTCCAACCCCAATAATTAAGATCGAGCCAACGGTACTTATTCACATCCAACACATCCAATAGAACCATATCATCCTAGTTATGATAATCCCATATATAAAAATCTCTCATTAATCATTCCAAAATTATTAATTCATAAATCATAATTTTTTCATTGATTATGTTTTATTTTAGCAAACATTTCCTCTCTTATAGTTAACGAGCATCTCTGATCCCAAAATTACACTTATTTTGTCTAAGCATACTATACCCCTATTATAGCTCTTAAAATGAACCCCAGTATGACATGTCCATCAAAGCAATCATCATTATAAATAATTGTTTCATATAATCTATGTAATCCCCTATTTCAATGAAAATGAACCTGTCATTTGAATTTTTTCCATGATAATCCATTAGGTACTTTCTCTATATCCCTACTCCTGGTCTATGAACTTCATATTTTCACTTATGGGATCACCACTCATTTTTAAAAAGTTACTCAGATATACTTATCCTTTTGGCCCCATTTGGGTTATTATTCTCATTTATCAATTCCACACATTATAAAAATAAACTGTGTTTTTCCCTCCTTGAAGTAAAATATAGTATCATTGGGGTCTCCATCCAAATTAGCTCTTGTTTCATATTTACCATTAAATAGATTGTCTCAACCCCTTATAGTCCAAGAACTATTCCCATAATCTAAAATTTCTACTCATATTAGAAAGTTTTAACTTCAATTAAGATCCTTATTCGTGTTAGTTTTTAACTTACCTTTAACATATATGTTATAAAAATTAACATGTGGTCAAATCTCCATAACCATAAATGAAAAATTTATTTTTTAGGTATATATATCTATAAAATACATCCACATAGTGTCTCAAACAATAATAACTTAAATATTTGGTGAAATAAGAAAACCAATTATGATAATAAATCATTAACAGAAAATTGAGCAAAAGACATGTCTATACTCATTGGGATTATCCATTTTTATGATTATGAAAAAAATAATGAATAAATTGGAAAAAGTTACAATGACTATAAATACCATCATATAGTCTTAGTAAAAGTGAATACGTGATTTTTGGACCCGCATTTTCCAAAAGAAGATAAATCAGTGAGACGTTATATCCCCTCCCCTATTTATGGGGTCCATATACGGGGATGTAGCATTTAGGGTGATTGAAGACGTCTTGAATATTTCATTCTTCCATGAACCTAACTCATTTCAAAATTGTTTGAATCCCAATATAAATTTCCATGGATATTGGTAATGATCACATTCTACTCCAAAGGACACTTCAATTTGAATATTCGTATTATTCCCCCGATATGGATATGTATATTTTCCCCTAATGTGGCCTTCCATTTATAATAATATTCTTCCTAAAGGATATAATCCTCTAATTTTCATTTTCTTTGACATTATTATAATATTTCCCATCATTTGAACGTGGTCCAGAGGTATCCTTGATATTCATATGCCTTCTTATCATGCTTGATTCAAAATCCATTAGTCATGATTTCAAAAACTTAGAATCCAGCTATTTATGTGGATTTGAATCCATCAATCTAACACACTGGTGCATCATGATATCTTTCAAAGAAAGATTCATACATCTTGTCATCATTCCATTGATTGGTCCTTGTCACGTGACTTTAAACCACCAGACATAATGGTATAATATTTATTACCATATACAAGATTCCCTGGATTAATAAAGTAATTTTTTATGATACTGCATGTATCCTCTTACCAAGAACACAATTAAATCTCTATAAAACTCTTAGAGAGTGCATGTATTGTCTTTTTGGAACAATATAATTGAGCTTTGAATTACCCTCAATGAATGCATGTAATTTCTCCCAAATATCACACAATAATTCTCTAGAACAGTCTCGATGAGTGAAATTATATCATATTATACCATGATGCTCACACTTATTGGGATGATTATTATGTAACAATTAATGTTTTCTATGTCAGTAGCATTGGAAATCATCAATAAAATTAGAATTAACATACTAATATCACAAAATTAACTACAAAAATATGTTTTCAAATATATGTGACCATAAACTATATCAATTTTTAATATGTTTTATGTGACCTGAAACTGTATAAATATGTGGTAAAATCTCTATGGACATAACCTTAATAAATATGTGGTTAAACCACTGCAAATTTGAATAATAAAAGTATGGTCTCAATCTGATAAACCTAAAATACTAAATTTATTTATCCAACTAGTATGATTTAAAATTGGTAGGAAAATAAAAATATATCTCACCATGATAGACACCCAAAAAGGAGAACTATGGTAAAAATTCAAACCAATTCTCAGTGGTCGTGCACCTCATGTTTTCTTTGAAATTTTTTTGTTTTAAATTGAACAAATTAACACATGTATTTAGGTTAAAACTATATAAAGGGAATCTCGAGAAATGGATAAGTCTTATCATTCTAATTCTCCCTGATATGTGACTTAGGAAAAATATAGGGTTAAAATTAAAAAGACTCAAGGATTTTTTGTCCCTAACCTGACTCAAGAAAATGTTAATCTATGATTTCTAGACCATTTATCCTGGGAAAATTTTAGAACATTAATTTATTTCCCTTATCTGGTATGTATTAAACAATTTATTATAGGAAAAAATGTAATGTGTTAACTTTAGGATATTTAAAACCTTTTAATCATTATAATCCTCATTCCAAATTTTCCACTTCTTAATCATCATCATGATGGAAGATTTATTTTTATTCAAATAGATTAACTCAATTTTTTCAATGATGGATGTTATGGTTATACCCATACATATTCCTTGTTCAAGAGAAAAAAAATCATCTAAATGAACCAAGTCCA
This sequence comes from Viscum album, assembly GCA_963277665.1. Lineage (NCBI taxonomy): Eukaryota > Viridiplantae > Streptophyta > Magnoliopsida > Santalales > Viscaceae > Viscum > Viscum album. The sequence continues at coordinate 1,000,331,331 of OY728119.1, read as the reverse complement.
GTGTTATGGTGACATTAGTTATGCCTATATTCATCGGTGAGCCACACTTAGGAGGAAATACCTTTTGATTCATGTTTTTGGTAACCATGTATGACTTTTATAATTTATAAAATAATTGATAAAATAGTATTGATTCATCTTGAATAAGTTTTTTTCCATAGAATTCATTAGTTATTGTGAAATTATTATCAGAATTGCTGAATAGATAACGATTGAGAAAAAATGAAATTTCATTCATTTTAAAAAAAATGAGGGAAAATTATACACACCAGATTTTATCCAATTTATATGGATATTTCATCAAAGAAGGAAATTCCCTTCCGCACGAAGAAGTTTGATTATTCATATCTTGGGTTCATATATATATATTTTTAATCCAAACAATGTTTCTAACTACATCTCTACATTAGATTTTAGTTCATCTACCCTTAAATCAATATCCATTTATGATTTTTCTACCTCCTATGTTAGTCATTGTTCCTTGTTATTCACACTCTATATATTAGTTAGTTCATTATAAAGCTGATACATAACATGATGAAGTTGGTCTAACTCTTACTGAATTTTTCCAATAAATATTATTTATCTATAATTGGAACCCACCCCATTTCTACCGTTACAAAATTCTCAAAGTATTCATTGATTATGATGTTCATGGGTACACAAAAATGATCCATAGATTCTATAGTTGAAAGATTTATTACAGTAATTCTATGAGTTCTCTAGTATCAACCACTTCCATCACCATGGAAAGGATGAAATGGTAATTAAAATTTATGTGCATGAGTAATGAAACCATGTGATCGATCAAGAATAGTTTTACAATAAAATATTGGAGGGGGTCTAAACAATCCACATCCATATGTCTCTCCATATTGTTCATCATGTGAAACACAAACCATCATGAACTTCATTATTAGGATTTGAATATATCCTAGAGGATAAGAAAATTATTGGGAATATCTCACTTATAGGGGTTCTATTCTCATACCCTCCTAAGTGAGTTAACATTATGCCAGTTGAAATCCAAATAATCATAGCTTCTTGGGATGTTTATTATCAATGATTTAAACATCAATGTATATGAAACTTCATGTGGTAATAGACACTCGAAACATGTTAAAAGTGGGTAGGGAAATATATAAAATGGAAAATATAAGATCACTTACATTCATATATTTGTTTATAGGCCACTATAACCACAATTATCCCCCGCTAGTATGTGAAAGGAGTGTGTCCCCTTGGGGAAAATCGTGCACCATTCTTTAAGACTATATATCCATCCTCATAAGAACCATATTCACTATAGGTGGAACATTCTCCAATGGAGTGATAGTCTTAGTATGTCTCCCTTATATAGGATAACAAATAATACCACCACCATGTCGGTACATGAGGTTTGATAACGTTTAAAATGGATACAATTTTTTTCAGGAAAATCTCAAGGTCACTAAGCTTCTTCCAAAAATTAATGAACCAAATTTGTGTCATTGGTTGAATATTTCATTATATCCATGACCTATAAGTGACCATAAATCAATGATGAACTTATTGGGATGATAATAAGTGAACTCAGATTGATGGTAACAGTTATTATTTTAGGGATCTTGTTATGTCATTTCCTATGGTTTTCTCCTCTATCAGGGTATGGATGGTATCCCCTAGGGAAAGTGATACTCTTGACTGAGAAAACCTTGTAGTATCAGATGCGATTTTTAGTCTGATTATAATGAGGGATAATACAGTTGACTATGATATATAATATGATTTTTTATTACCATATCAATATAACCCCCATTCCGATTCATTGTAGTTATTGGATTATCGGGAGGCATCATCCACACATGTGAATCCCTACCAAAATTGTGTAAAAATATTTAATCAATTTAATGAGTAAATAAAAAACATGTATCATAACTACTTTTTATTAAATATTTTTAAAACTATATAGATTTTTTTTTGGTGGATTGAAAATTATTTTTTCTTAATATCATAGTTATATTGATTATGGTGTTCATTTAAACTCACCTTTCACCTAGAGATCTAGAGGATATATATCCAATATAATTTGAATCCTAACTATCCTCAACCATCTCTGGGATTTCATAAACACTCTAATAGAAATTATTATTTAATGCATATTATATTATCATATTTTTATGGATTTAAACCATAGATGTGTGAAGATTGGGTCAACAACTATTTATTCAATACATTAGAGAGGGCTGGAGAATAAAAAGAAATATGTGTAAGAAAGTATAATAAATTTTTCCATTCCAAAAAAATATATAATTTTTATAGAGTTATTTCTCATCCCGCATAGACACCTACCATGAAGACAATGTTATAGGAGGAATTATTGGTGGTGGAGGCAGTAGAAACACTCATTCACCACTAGCTATCAGTCTTGGAAAATGTTCATTTATTAAATGAGGGCCTTTGCCTTCAAATCATTACTTCAGTTGTTTATATAGATATATTTTTATTCATATAATATAATTTTCATAATAAGACACAGGAGAATCAATAATTTTATCCTCATACAAATATAACACCAAAATAATTGGTGGATCGCTTTCAATGAAAGTACCTCATTTTGAAAATTTCAATTATTTTACCTCTTCGAGGGAGGTTCTCTTATCCTTATTTGAAGTAACTCCCTAAATCATCATCCTTTTTTATAAATAGTCAATATTAATTTTCCTACCTCTATGAGAGTGGATTGTGCCTTAAATGACATCAATGTATCCTTTTTCCACATTGGGAGGATCTATACAGGAAATTTTAAGGGGTGTAGTCACATGCCCAAAATTTGTTAACACAGTTCCTTCCTTATAAAGAAATGTCTAAACCTCTTCTATATATCATGTGATCAAAAAAATATCCCATTAAATCCATGATATTGGGAATGATGAATCCAATGGAATAGATAGAGGGGGTTATAAACTATTTGTAGAAAGATGAACCCTTCCTACAAAAAGAAGCGTGGTCTAGTTAACTATTTTGCATTAATGGTTTCTAAAAAATTGGTGGCTTACATCGGGCTAATTTCTTATGATTATACATTATCTTTACTTTACATAGTTATGCTTATTCCTCCTCATCCTCCTTATTAAATTGAAAACTACCCTGGAATTATGTCTTTTACATGTCTAAATGACCATTGTGGTTTTAATGAAACCAAGACTCGACATATTATTTTGTGAGACTAGTTGCACCCTCAAAAGTGGGAAGGAAAACCTAGATACATGTATCGTTTTTGCTAAAGATGCATCAGAACTGACATGTTTCCCCTGGATTTATCTCAGTATATGTAATATTAAGTGGATAAATTCATGTTTTTCAAATTAATTAAAATTAACACCCAAATATTCAAGATGATTACACCTCATAGATTGTCTCCCGATCATTCCCGGTGGCTAGAATACACTCTCTAAGTGACATGATGTGATATTGATTTTCTTAGATTATATATGAATTACTTTTTCTGATAATAAATGTATACATATAAGGCTTGAATAAAGGGATTTCATTTGAGTATTGTGTATTCTAAACACCCTATTTATCCAGTTTAATGGATGGACTCCGACAATCCATTTAAAGTATGGTTTGAATTAGTATTCTGGGATTACATAATCATTTATGAACTCATAACACCCAAAATGAGTTGTATTATACCTTCAAATAACCAATAATGGTCCTAAAATCTTGAATGCATTTTCCCCTATTAATTTGTCAGAATAGTTGATGTAACTTAGTTAAATTTCGGATGAACTCTTTGATGTGTTGTCTTGTCCCCGACTATACCACCATCTAAGACATTATAACTTTTAATTCTATGTAAAATTAATATATAATAGTGTATATATACTTAAACCCATGGATTGATATGGTTATATATGTATTATCTGATTGAATCTAGGGGAAACGACAAGTGCAACAAATTATAACATCATTCTTCCTTTATAGGGTAGTATAAATATATAAGAGATCATGTATAAAGTGTTGGAAAATTATATAGATTTATAGTCTGTGAATATTATTTTTCTTTTATAATAAATTTTTCTACCCAATCCAATAAGCTGATGTCATGATTATATCGAATTTCCTCCCCCATAAAGAGGTTGTGTGCTACCAAGAATAATTCCTTTGAAAACAGAAGATTCCTCTCCACAAACACCCATATATATTATATGGTAAATATTCCATAATAAATTTCCCACATGATTAATTCTCACATAAACATATATACATCCTAGAGGTTTATTTGAACTGCCCCCTGCATTTGTAAAACATGGTTGTATCTTCGTCCTCCTGCTAAATATATAATGCAAGAATGTCATGAAAACAGATACAACTTCACAAAGACCCAAATATTTTATATCTCACTAAAATTCCATTTAGAACATCCATACTTTAAATGGACACATCCAGTCAATTATGAATGTTCCTATAGAAAAAGGATCACATCTTCGTTAGTACACTAAATTATGATATTTTTTAGATCTGTTTGAGGCCTGTATATAGCTATGAGTATCTGGATCTATTACTCATCATACCTACTCCATAATTTTGTTATTTTAGGCCATGAAATACACTTCACTGTGATTGGATTATCATATGTAGTTTTCTTTTGATGAGATGTTGACTATAAATGAATCATGGTGGTAGTTTATTTTGGAGACCGGTTTTTATTCATGGGGATCTTAGATAATTTAAATATATATAAAAAAATATGAGCATAGATTGAAATCATATTCATCACTATATAATCTCATAGGATGGATCTTGTGATTGTTGACACAATCTAATGTCTTGATTTGTTGTCCTATCGAGCTCTGGATTTAATACTTTTGATCATGGATGTTCATCTATACATGGATTCTTGAAGGAAAATTTATGGAGTTAATCACATTTAATTTATATAATAAAATTTTTAGGTGATCTATATGGTATTCGGATGAATAAAAAATGATAAAGTCCAAAATCATATATAAACTTTGTGAACTACACGGCACAATGAGAATGACCTATGTTCATGAAGATGATTCTATGTGAGTTACTAAGATATGGTTGAAGGCCTTTGTTTTTTGAGAATGGTGGAGTATATGCAGAAAACTACCAATATGAATGGAATTAATAAAAAATGTGATGTCTTATGTAATAAAAAGATCAAATCACAACATCTCTAGTTCCTATAAAACAACCTTTGATCAAGAGTGGTGAATGAGGGTCACATTCTATTTTTAAAAATAGGATAAACTCTCCCCAACCTAATATGAAGTTATTTTTAATCATCCTAATTACCTATAATTTGTTTTTTAATTCCAATTAGATCCCATTCTGATGGAGGGATATGTTGAGGCCAAAAAATTCCAAAAACACCTTTGAATGAGCAAAAAAACCAAGATGTTATACAATTTGAAAAAAATGGTTATCGAAAAGAAAATCCAATATAACAAGGATTCAATACAAAATAGAATGACTACACCAAAATGAAACATTAGTTTATGATCCCTCCCTCATATATGAAGTGAGATGGAAGATGGAAAAAAATACGTTCTAATTGTGAAGAAATACCCCATAGTTAAACATAAATCGGTGAGATCCTGTGTGGCCACATAACACCTCAATGAAGTATAGCTTTCTTTGTGGAGGATCATCCTTGACGAAATTCAAATGATAACATTATGCAACTGTATACACAAAACACATAGTTTACTATTGTGTCATACTGGTTGACCACATAACACAACCTCCATCATTTATGGTTAATTTGTGGTTATTTCCATCACTTCACATTCCACCAAGTGGTTCGTTTTTAGAAAAATGGTTTAACCAGAACCAGTTATAAATACCACACTATTTCTTAACATAAAACATATAGACAATGAGGTTGACATATATAAAGACTAAAAGAAAAATGTTGGAATATTTATAATATTACATCCCATATCATAATGTAGATAATACTCATAAGGAGAAAAATATATCGTTATTAAGCACCTATTAAGAACTCAAGGGTTATATCCATCAAAAAATTCCTCTTCAGCTAAGAGACTTCATTAAGAAACTCCACTAAAATAGATCATGGAGGGTTTTTTATGTAAGATTCATTGTATATGGGTTATTTTGGGTTAAAAAATATAGGGTTAATTTATAGGAGGTTATATATGGGGGATACATTGTTTAAATTATCTTTTAAATCACCCCTAAATTCAATTCATAAGATTCACCCTTTTCTCAAATAACATTCTCCTATGTGAAATAAATAGATTTAAAAGTGTTTACTACTCTTTTTTAACCCAATAAAAATTTAGAAATCTGGTTGTTATTTTTTGAATAAATCAATTATTGTAATAATAATTAATATTTTATCTCATTTTATATCCATTGACAATGTTACCCACAAGGGCATCCCTAACATAAATGACCTTAGTGACACCTCAAATCAAGATTAAAACATACCCACTAGGGTCATGTTTTTTGTTATATATAATTCATGGGAATCCTATGTGTAAGACTCATTATACCCTTCAGTTTCATCCCTTTCAGGACATAGAAAACCTAGTAATATGATATTATACAATATTGAAAATATCCACATCGTAAGTCATAAAATTGAAATATTACCTACTGTGATGAACATGGTTTACCTCACAATAAAATCATTGATTTTTTTGACACAACCAAGATATTACCAAAATTTATTCATGTTTAGTATTTATGCATTATCCCAATAAAAATCAAATTCTTCTTAAACATATAATGTGTTTGATCATTTATAATATCTTCTTTCTCACACTTAGAATGATTCATGTGGTAATAGAGATAATATTTGTTGATGTGATTAATATAGTCAAAATTCATCCAATTAGGCCTCATTCTTGATGTTTTCCCCCAACATACCTTCTCCTTACTCATTTTATAGTTCTGTTATATGAGGTAAGTACCAATGTACAGACCCCATTAAATCCATTATTATTCCCTCTAAGAAAATATGATTGGTATTCTACCTATTATTTCTAACATAGAGAATGACTCACATGGTATTAGCGGATAACTAGATATTTTAATTATTATAATGGAGGTGAATCACGAGAACCACCTAATAGTTCGATTTTCATTAATTTAAACTTCCTAGATCATTTAATTGAAAAATTAAAAATAAACTATATAGTATGGTCCTATAAAATGACATTTAATTATGTTTCATGATCTATATAGACTTTGATTCGAATTAAATGGGATAAATAGGATGCATCACAAAAGTTCAAACCCAATATCAAATCCATCTATGTATCTAATAACTATTCTATATCACCATGATCGTGAATTCCTTTACTCATTGGTCCATCATACCAAAAAAATAATATCTTGCATCATTTGATTACTATTATCACAAGTTACCAAATATGGATAAATATTCATATATTTTAATAATATATTATTCTATAAAACATTAATAATAACTTCAAATGTTCAACTTAAAATGTTTTATATGTAGTTAACCATAAGAATACATAGAAATATGTCAATGAAAATTAAAAACAAAAAAAATTAAGAAATAATGTAACTAAATTTTTAAAAAAAACATAACACTAATCACCAAAAAATATAATGTAGCACAAAAGTTCCCTTACTAAACATCTGAATACCTTGATCATACATTCTTCAAAAAAAAATAATAACCAGAATATTAATAAACCATAATAAAAATATATCTTCTTCCAAAATTTATCCAGATCATTATTTTTTAAATAAAACCATGGACTATCTATTATATTAAACATCATCAAAGATTACATAAAATATTTTTTTCTAAAATAACTAATCAATTACATGTTCACCAATAATATATTATTTATATATCTATATCAGACATCACTTTATCCTAACTAAACATTATTATCACAACATTAAGAATATATTAAGGATAATTTATACCACAATCATGTTTTTTTTAAATATTACTTTAACACTAAATAAATTTTATGGTAGTCAGTACAATTCAATATATAATAGAAAATCCATAAATAAAAACTAACGTATAACAATATTTAGATGATTCATGAATCTTATAACTACAATATTACTGATAAAACACTTGTATAAAATATTATTTAATGCTATTACAGAAAATTCTAAATCATTTTAGTTAAATAATTGGAATTTCGTAAGAACTTCCTTCATCGTGGTGTATTCCTTGGATTATGGATTTGACTGAGATAATTCCCATGTTCCTCATACATATTAAATAAATCTATAAATGGTACCTTTATATGAACTTCATTTTCCTCCATCAAAACTTTTAATTTTTATACAATAATTTCTTTTTTATTACCTTTCTTCCACACAATAAATGTCTTCTCAATTCATTGAGACCATTCCATACCTTTCGTTCTCCACATACATGACATATAGAAAGATAAATCATCTTTCCTTCAGTGTATAAATCAACTAAACTCTCTTTAATCTTCATTTTATATTAATAGGAGTTCTAGTAAACTAATAAAATTTGTGGATTTTGATAATATAAAGAGATATATGATTAATCAGAGTCATCATTTTTTTATTCAAACCCACATTTCAATCAGTTTCGAAGGAATAAATTCATTTCACTATCCATCACATTCATCATTAAAAAAAATACTCCTTATTCTTTCCGTTGAATAAAACCAAAAATTTAGTATAAAAACAAATAATCATAGTAACTAACCATTTAGTCATGAAAAATCATCCATATGATCTTTAAATCATTCCACCTTATTTTGAGTCTATAACATGGTAGGCTTTACTAGGTCATTCATGGTTATAATCTATTCAATTCCTTCATAGTGGTTTATGAATTTAATATGAATTAACCCAAATATCTCACCTAGTATTTTCTATCTATGTATGTAGTATTAGAAAGACTCATCGTTCACTTATGATGATCAAGTTAATACTCAATCCACCCCATTCAAAGATATTATTTTTAATTGAAACTCTTACATATATGAATAAAATTTCGAGTATCCATAAAAGGATATATTTTCAATAAAACCCACAAATATTTATTTACCTTATATTTCCATGTTCTTGTAGACTCATACATATCCTATTTTTTCTCACTATAATTCTCTCATATTACTTTCCAAATATAACTAAAACCTTATTTAGAACTAACTATGGAAACCTAAACATTTTTTATATAATTATATAACATTTTATAAGTTGAATATTAAATAATAAACATTATTATCAATAAAATAACCATAATTTTTTAGTGCCTTTTGAAATATGTATACATAAATAACTAGTATGAAAAATAATTACATCATCTACCACCAATAGCATCACAAATATAAACCTTATTAGACACATTTGACATAAAACCTTTCTTCATATATGGGGGAAATTAAATATAATAAAATATGACGTCCTATGATTAGTTAGGGTATACATCATAAATATGAATCTATTGAAATATACAATTAGATGATAAGAATAAGGGATAAAATGTCATGCCCAATAAATTAAATTTCATTAATCGTGATTCATGAAAAATCTATTTTTGATAAGAAAAATAATATAAAAATTATAATATTTTAGAATAATAAAAAATTGTTCTTCAACAGCGAGAGTATATAAGGAACATACAAATGTGTTGCGAGAATATGACATTGATACTGTTAAATTTTATAAAATTTTATTGTTTCACTCTTTTTGTTAATGACATGAAAAAAGACCCTCATAATATCCTATGGAAGTGAAACAAGGTCCATGCATAGTAATATGGACAGAAAAACCCAATCCTCGTATAAACTTATAGACATGAAAAAATAGTCCCACGTATATGGATGTGATCATGAAACTTGTTTCATTCATAAAATATAAACCTTGTCAGTTTTCTATCTTTACCCAATGCTTAAAAAAGTAATCTAATCCGTTATTTATCCTTACCCAATGAATTTGAGGGATTTAAAGGACCCATCCAATATGAAATCATAATTTATTCATATGTATTCAAAATCATCATGAAAATATGTAACATTTCATTAAAACATAACATTTAGAGAATAAAATGGATTTCATAAATATTTCTTCACCAAAACCATAAACCATGCATTGAATGAATAATGAAGGTATCATAGAATCATATCAAAAGTGAAACAAAAGTAACATAAATGGATTTAATCATATATTAAAACATTCTTTTAAAGGTCTCGTGGAACATTTCATGAGGAAAATACAATTTCCATTTTGAAATCACTTTTTTAAAATCCAAAATATGAATGAAAATATTTCATTAAAAATGATCTATTATGTATTATAATGTAATATTCAAGTAATTTAACTTTCAAATGGATGGAAATTTTTTTCATGTCGTAATCATTAAAACAAATATTATTTTAACATCTTTTGTAAAACTCCCTTATTCAGAAGATAATAAGAAACAATTTAATTTTTTTATACAAAATAATAAATTGTTCAAAATTCCATCAGAAAATAATTTATTATTTTTTAAGTACATTCTTGAAAACATTTTATGAAACATGGATATAGATGTAATAGTATTTCCAACAGAATGAGGTGAAATAAGGCCACACTTTCTTAATCAAGTTTATCAACCATTTTGAGTACCAAGGAGATAAAAAATTTAAAAAAATATAAAAATAAACATAAATAAAAAATTGAGATGAATAGTTAATGGGTTTTATCAAATAATCAATATATATTTTCCATCATTATAAATTCAATCATTATCAATCCTGATTAAAATAAGATTAAAATATTAATATCATACCACTATAATAAATTTTGAATTATAATAACCATGAAAGAATAATGTTAAATTAAATATTAAATATTTTGAAAATAATGAAATTAATATTATATAATTTCAATGGGGTAGTATATAAACCTCAAAAAATAAGGAGGTGCATGATTGAAAACTTGTCTCAGTGAAATAATATTGAGATGAAAAAGGATTACCTTAGGTATGAATTGCATTGTAAGTTATCTCACATCATATATAATAACATTACATTAATTCTAAATCTACTCCCAAAAATTTACCATGTTATATTATATTATATTATTGACTTGTAATATTTCAATTTCCATTTACAAATAATTCCTTATTAAAATCATGATTTTTTAGTGTAAACAATTTTTTTATTAAGGTAGTTGTGGTTTCTGAAGTGCACTGTGTTGCATTTGTTGTCAATGAGGCATGAAGTTGTCTTGGAATGAATGGAAGTCAAGGAATGTCAAGATGTGAATGACAAAGGTTGTGATGGTGTTGGTAAAGAATGGAGAATGGCCATGGAACTTAGAGGAATGTCACTTAGGAGATTCACTAAGTGGCATTGGAGAATATGGTTGAAACATTCTCCATGAACATCTGACGATTGTTGAGCTGATCTTTAAGTTCCAAGAACTTGTATCAAGATTATACAAAGTCACAACATGATTAGAAGACCATGCATTGTAGTGACAATGCATGAGGAGTTGAAGATGATCCATTCACATGTTCTAAGTGGATGAAGTGGTTTAATGAATTCCATGCACTAACACTTAGTGCATGTGAATCTGAAGAAGTCCCAATTTGATCTCTGATTAGATCAACAAAGAGAATTGAAGAAGTTATGTGATTCAGGAGTTCGGTTGATGAAGATCCTTGAGAATTCTCTCCTAAGTAGAAAATGAGATGATGAAGAAGAATCATAAATTGAGGAGTTGTTTCTAATCAAGTAGATTAATGTTTGAATTCTCAAGAAGAAGAAGAGAGGAGAAGAAATGAAGAAGGGATAAGTGGCTTGGAATTTGGCATTTTACATATGGGATACTTTGTTTTTTAACAAAGTATTTATTCATGCCTTAGCCAAAAATTAAGCCAGCCAATGCCAGCCCACGGGTTCAACCCCAAGGCACTTGTGGGCCGAAGGCGCCACGCCCATGGGGGATCCCATGGTGCAAGCACAAGGCGACAGGGGGCCGTGTGTAAGCCCCCGAGGACACGCGGTGGTGAAACCCGCGCGCCCGAGGTGCATAGTGGGCGCTAGGAGCGCGCCCGCAGGGAGCATAGTGGGCGCAGAGCACGCCCGCAGGGAGAACACGGTGTGGGGCGGCACCGTGGAGGGAGGAGATTCAACTGGCCGTTCATGGGAGCGCTTATTTGATAATCAGCGAGAAAACCGGCCGCCGTTTCGATGTGGGACGCGCATTTTTCACCGGGAACGAATCCCAGCCGCTCATCTGATCTCGCGGACGATCGGTGCCGCTCATCTAATCTGCGGCGAGGAGATCTGATCCAGGCCGTCCGAGGATATTCAAACGCCTGATCCAACGGTCGTGGCTCGTCTTCCACCTCGAGCTCGAGCCGAGGACACCCCGTGCCACCCGACGTCCCCCGCTGAACCAGTGGCTCCCCGAGCATGGATTTTGAGTTCCCCACCACCATTTCCGAAGCCGAAGGCTCCATTGAGCTCGTATAGATCTACAGAACACGATCATGCAATAAAATATGCATGCACACGATGGATGGAGAATTTCGATGAAGGCCGAGGCAAACGAAGTTGTCGAGGCATCGGGTGTTCGTGTTTTGCATGCATGGGCCTAAACAAAGGCCATGCACACGTTCTGCGACGCAGGCATGAGAAGGAGCGAAAAATATGGAAAGAACCCGCGTGAAATAAAAAGAAAAACAAGATTCACAGAATCTTGAAATACCCGAAAACTTCGGGGATTCAAAGATTGTATCCCGCGGATGTTTAGAAGCATTCCTCTGCCTATAAAAGGAGAGCTCGAGGCCTTGGAGTGCTTGCTGATCCTTTGAGAAACGAGAGTCCCGTGAGAGCACCCTTGTGCCTCGCGAAGAATTGAGTTGCGCGTCCCCTGCGCGGCAGAGAATCCCAGAGCCATTTTTGGCTTCGTGAAGTTCCTTTTTGCGCATCCCTTGCGCGAAAGAGGTGAAGGGGAGTCCCCTGCGCGCTAATCCTTCCGCGGCAGGAAGAACCGGGGTTGCACCAAGCCTTGCGCACCCTTGGTTGGAGCCCGCGGCTAAAGCACTTGCGCGCCTGAGGGCAGTAGCACTTGCGTGGTCATTTGAGGCTTGTGCGAATGAGGCCGCTTGCACCCTTGTGACTTGCACGACCCACGGCTACCCCTTGCACCCTTGATACATGCACGGCCCGTGCTTGAAGAAGACACTTGTGGGCAGTGTGTGTGCATAAGTGGAGAAGGACACATTTAAGTGAGTGTGCAAGAAGAGGAGGAAGACCGAGGCCATACCTTGGTTGTGCCAAATTGAAGAACACACTTTGTGTGTGCATTTTAAGAAGAGGCCGTAGCCTTTGGGTGTATGTGCAAACAAGAACAAAGAAGGCCGAGAGTTTTAAGTGTGTGCAAGGAGGAGTGGAAGGCCACCACATTTGTGTGTGTGAAAAACAAGAGGAAGGTCGAGGCCTTAGTTCCTTGTGTGAAAAAATCAGTGGAAGAGGCCGTAGCCTTGTGTGTGAACACTTTGAAGAACAAAGAATACTTTGTGTGTGTGCAAGAGGAAGTGAAGGCCAAAGTGTCAAGTGTTTGCAAAATGAAACAAGTGTGTGTAAAGAGACAAGTTGGCCGAACCTAAGTGTGTGCACTAAGAAGTGTGTATACACTTAGAAGAAATAAGGAGTGACCCACACTAAAGTAGAACACACTCTAAGTGTGTAAACAAATTGGATAAAGTGTGTGAAGGAGGAAGAAGGTGTGTGCTTAAAGTGTTACACCCTTTGTGGGTTTACTGCACCAAGAAGAGAAAGATAAGAGTGCATGCATGCATGCATGCACGTGCACATGTGAACAAAGACAAATCAGTGGTGTGCATTTGAGTTGACCAAGACCAGGAGGTTCTTGAAGAATTGAGAAGGCCATGCTATCAGTGCATGAGGATGAAGAGCTGCCATGCACTCGGTGCATGAAGTTGAAGTGACTGAGACTGGACCAGACTGAAGTTAAATATATCATTTGTCTGAGTATTCAGTAGTTGGAGAGAAGCCAGGTCATCCTTAGAAGAAGTAGATAAATCCTGAGCAAGATGAGAAGACCTGTTCACCACAAGTGATCAGAAGAAGAGCAAGGCCAGCAGCCTTTATCCCAGGATGCTGAAGATACTTGAAGAATCTTAAAGTGAAGAAGAGCTACTCGTGCGACTCAAGGAGCCAAGAGAAGACCCTGTGGGACTCAGGGAGAAGAAGTCTTCAGTGGGATTCTGGAGCAGGCCAGTGGGACTCTGGTAACACTGTGTGAAGCAGTATAAAGACCCTCCTGTGGGACTCAGGAGAGATACAGTGGGACTCTATATCGGCCATTGTAATTTTAACAGGTTATAATGGAGAATCCATGCTGGGAGAGCATAGCAAGGATGTGGGCCTTTGGTGCCGAACCATGTAAATCCTTGTGTCCTGTGCCTTTTCATTACTGCATTATCCGGGAAAGGTTGAGAGATACAAGAAGAGTGGATCGAGGCTTTAACTAGCCATAGAGGTTTAATTGATAAGGAATCAATTAGTAAAAAGTTTTAAGGGATCACTGATTCACCCCCTCCCCCTCTCAGTGATTCACACTGATCTGGGCACTTCAATTGGTATCAGAGGGAGGTTCCCTCTAAAAGATCCAAGAGAGTCTATATGGAGTGCAGATTTGAGGAAATGAAAGAACAACCTCAAATGGAGATATCTGCCAAGACTCTGAGAAACAGAATGAAGAAACAGGCAAAGAAGATGAAGAAGAAGGCTGGTGCAATCAGAGAAACTCCTTCTATGGAAACAAATGTGAAAGTCACATTAGATGACAATTCCTTTTATCATTCTTCTGATGAAGCCTGCTCTAGCTGTGATGAAGATGGAAGAAACAATGATCTTCTAAATGCAATCAAATATCTTTAGAAGACAGTCCCCAAGGAAGTGGCAATGTGTATAGCTACAGGCATTCTTGAACTTCAAGAAGAAAAATCACAGCTAGAAGAAGAATCCAATGCTATGGAAGATCAGCTGGCTAAAAGGGTTGGCATAACCAACACTCTCAGAATGCTGGTAAATGCCAAAGATGAAACAGTATCTCTTTGCAATGAAAGATATGAAGACACTGTTGAAGAATTTCAAAGAATCCTTTCTGAGAATGAATTCTTTAAGATAATGGTCAAAGAAGTGTTACATGCACTGGAGAAGCTGCATAGAGTGTCAATGATTGTCAGAGATGCTCAACTTGAAGAAAAAGTCAAAAGGGTGAAGGAGCTGGACAATTCATTGCTTGAAATAAAAAGGGTGCATGAAGACCAGATAAAGCAGCTGGAAGAGAAATGGGAAGGAAGGCTAAGAACTATTGAAGATGAGAAGAACTCCCTCAATATGAAATGCTTAGAACTGGAGGTGATATTGAAAAATCAGCAATCACCCAAAGCCAAAGCCTCCCAGTCAGCTGAAAGGAGAAATGTTGCTACTCAAGTATGCATTGAGAAGGATGATTCTAAAAGAAGGACATCCTCTAGTGAAAGTGAAATATCTTCTAAGAAGAAGGTTCCATCCATCTGGATGAGGAAGGTGAAGAATCAGAGCTCTCCTGAAACAACACAACTTGTCAAGAAAAGTACCCATCAATCAGAAGTACACAAGAGGTCAAGATTTGTGGGACAATGTTGGTGTTGTAAAATGTATGGGCACTGTGCAAAGGATTGTTGGTACAATCCACTGAATGTCAAAGCACAAAGGAAGCCCATGCCAAGGGGGAGCAAGCCAGAAGAAAAGAAGCATCATCCACAGGTCCAGAGACATCTGTTTACTACAAATAGATTTGGATTACTTGACAACATCTGGGATGATTGCAAAAGTGGTCAAAAAGATACATGTCAGTCTCCAACTGTATCCAGAGCTCAAAAGAAGAAAAGATCACAGAACCTGGCTCAGAAAGAATCCTTGGGAAGCAAGAAGGAAGTTGAAGATGCTCCCAAGAAGGTTTTGAAAAAGGAAAATAAGTCCTTGGAGTCTAAATCCAAGAAGGGTGATGCATCCAGAAGGACCACCAAGAAAACATGCTTCTACTGTGAAAAGAAAGGACACACCATGGATCTTTATAAAGAAGCCATGAAATTCAATAGAGGCAGACTGGACTCAAACAGACAATCAATCCAAAAGAAGCAGAAGGGATTGATTGAAAACAAGTTGCCTAAGAAAGGTAGCTTGACAGCATCAAAAGAACCATGTGAATCTTCCAGAACTGAGGCCACACTTCCAAATGACTCGTTAGTCATATGGCCAAATCAGTTTCAACTTTCCAGAGAACTGCAAAGATCTGAAGATAAAGTTCTGGCAATTGCTAAGGCAAAAGGGAAAAATAAGGTTTCACATGAAGATGTTTTGAGAACCACACCAGCACAAACATCAAAGAAGATCAGATGTGCAAGTGTGAAGAATGGTGAAAATGGGACATCTCGGTTGAGAGAATCTTCTCAACCTTGTTGTTCACATTGATGAACCAAGGAGGTTCCATCTTATTCCCTTATACTATTGGTATTTACATGTGCTGACATTGCAGGGAATTGAAGATGATGATCATTCTCATCTGGAGAGTGGTTTGGACAGAATGGAGTGCACCCCTTGAGGGGGAGCCAATCTGAAGAATATGGGGTTCTTAGATTAATACCATCTTGAGAAAAGTGAAGGTATTCCAATCATACTTTCATCCCTTGTTTATTAATTGAGTTTATCTTGTCAATTAAGGGGGAGTATGGATTGAAGACAAACGGATGAAAGGGGGAGCTTTATCTGTGCACCTGAACTTTCTAATGAGTTTTGTGAAGTATGTGCAGGATTCAGCAATTCATTGAATATCTGAAAAAATTCAACCCCTAAGCATGATCTCACATGTATTGTGAATGTTGGACAGCATTGAGTTCCTTGGTTATATCACTCTTGTTTTCTACACCGGGTTAGCCCAAGTAGACTTAGAGTTGATTTACTAAAGGTTCTTTGCTAAAGAGAACATGTGGCATCATCCCTCTCTTAGTGGTTTTTAAAGAAGATGCTATTCGAAGGGAGGAAGAGATTTTTTTTTGAAAGAGAACCACACCACACCTTTGCATTTGATTGCCAATAAGTGGGAGAAAATATTGGCACACATATTGACCCATTCATATGTGCTCTAGTGTATTTCCAACAAATACAAAGGGGGAGATTGAAGTGCACTGTGTTGCATTTGTTGTCAATGAGGCATGAAGTTGTCTTGGAATGAATGGAAGTCAAGGAATGTCAAGATGTGAATGACAAAGGTTGTGATGGTGTTGGTAAAGAATGGAGAATGTCCATGGAACTTAGAGGAATGTCACTTAGGAGATTCACTAATTGGAATTGGAGAATATGGTTGAAACATTCTCCATGAACATATGACGATTGTTGAGCTGATCTTTAAGTTCCAAGAACTTGTATCAAGATTATACAAAGTCACAACATGATTAGAAGACCATGCATTGTAGTGACAATGCTTGAGGAGTTGAAGATGATCCATTCACATGTTCTAAGTGGATGAAGTGGTTTAATGAAATCCATGCACTAACACTTAGTGCATGTGAATCTGAAGAAGTCCCAATTTGATCTCTGATTAGATCAACAAAGAGAATTGAAGAAGTTATGTGATTCAGGAGTTCGGTTGATGAAGATCCTTGAGAATTCTCTCCTAAGTAAAAAATGAGATGATGAAGAAGAATCATAAATTGAGGAGTTGTTTCTAATCATGTAGATTAATGTTTGAATTATCAAGAAGAAGAAGAGAGGAGAAGAAATGAAGAAGGGAGAAGTGGCTTGGAATTTGGCATTTTACATATGGGATACTTTGTTTTTTAACAAAGTATTTATTCATGCCTTAGCCAAAAATTAAGCCAGCCAAGGCCAGCCCACGGGTTCAACCCAAAGGCACTTGTGGGCCGAAGGCGCCACGCCCATGGGGGATCCCATGGTGCAAGCACAATGCGGCAGGGGGCCGTGTGTAAGCCCCCGAGGACATGCGGTGGTGAAACCCGTGCGCCCGAGGTGCATAGTGGGTGCTAGGAGCGCGCCCGCAGGGATCAGAGTGGGCGCAGAGCGCGCCCGCAGGGAGAACACAGTGCGGGGCGGCACCGTGGAGGGAGGAGATTCAACTGGCCGTTCATGGGAGCGCTTATTTGATAAGCCGTGAGAAAACCGGCCGCCGTTTCGATGTGGGACGCGCATTTTTCACCGGGAACGAATCCCATCCGCTCATCTGATCTCGCGGACGATCGGCGCCGCTCATCTAATCCGCGGCGAGGCGATCTGATCCAGGCCGTCCGAGGATATTCAAACGCCTGATCCAACGGCCGTGGCTCGTCTTCCACCTCGAGCTCGAGCCGAGGACACCCCGTGCCACCCGACGTCCCCCGCTGAACCAGTGGCTCCCCGAGCATGGATTTTGAGTTCCCGGCCACCATTTCTGAAGCCGAAGGCTCCATTGAGCTCGTATAGATCTACCGAACACGATCATGCAATAAAATATGCATGCACACGATGGATGGAGAATTTCGATGAAGGCCGAGGCAAACGAAGTTGCCGAGGCATCGGGTGTTCGTGTTTTTCATGCATGGGCCTAAACAGAGGCCATGCACACGTTCTGCGACGCAGGCATGAGAAGGAGCGAAAAATATGGAAAGAACCCACGTGAAATAAAAAGAAGAACAAGATTCACAGAATCTTGAAATACCCGAAAACTTCGGGGATTCAAAGATTGTATCCCGCGGATGTTTAGAAGCATTCCTCTTCCTATAAAAGGAGAGCTCGAGGCCTTGGAGTGCTTGCTGATCCTTTGAGAAACGAGAGTCCCGTGAGAGCACCCTTGTGCCTCGCGAAGAATTGAGTTGTGCGTCTCCTGCGCGGCAGAGAAGCCCGGAGCCATTTTTGGCTTCGTGAAGTTCCTTTTTGCGCATCCCTTGCGCGAAAGAGGTGAAGGGGAGTCCCCTGCGCGCTAATCCTTGCGCGGTAGGAAGAACCGGGGTTGCACCAAGCCTTGCGCACCCTTGGTTGGAGCCCGCGGCTAAAGCACTTGCGCGCCTGAGGGCAGTAGCACTTGCGTGGTCATTTGAGGCTTGTGCGAATGAGGCCTCTTGCACCCTTGTGACTTGCGCGACCCACGGCTACCCCTTGTACCCTTGATACATGCGCGGCCCGTGCTTGAAGAAGACACCCGTGGGCAGTGTGTGTGCATAAGTGGAGAAGGACACATTTAAGTGAGTGTGCAAGAAGAGGAGGAAGACCGAGGCCATACCTTGGTTGTGCCAAATTGAAGAACACACATTGTGTGTGCATTTGAAGAAGAGGCCGTAGCCTTTGGGTGTATGTGCAAACAAGAACAAAGAAGGCCGAGAGTTTTAAGTGTGTGCAAGGAGGAGTGGAAGGCCACCACATTTGTGTGTGTGCAAAACAAGAGGAAGGCCGAGGCCTTAGTGCCTTGTGTGCAAAAATCAGTGGAAGAGGCCATAGCCTTGTGTGTGCACACTTTGAAGAACAAAGAATACTTTGTGTGTGTGCAAGAGGAAGTGAAGGCCAGAGTGTCAAGTGTGTGCAAAATGAAACAAGTGTGTGTAAAGAGACAAGTTGGCCGAACCTAAGTGTGTGCACTAAGAAGTGTGTATACACTTAGAAGAAATAAGGAGTGACCCACACTAAAGTAGAACACACTCTAAGTGTGTAAACAAATTGGATAAAGTGTGTGAAGGAGGAAGAAGGTGTGTGCTTTAAGTGTTACACCCTTTGTGGGTTTACTGCACCAAGAAGAGAAAGAGGAGAGTGCATGCATGCATGCATGCACGTGCACACGTGAACAAAGATAAATCAGTGGTGTGCATTTCAGTTGACCAAGACCAGGAGGTTCTTGAAGAATTGAGAAGGCCATGCTATCAGTGCATGAGGATGAAGAGCTGCCTTGCACTCAGCGCATGAAGTTGAAGTGACTGAGACTGGACCAGACTGAAGTTAAAGATATCAGTTGTCTGAGTATTCAGTAGTTGGAGAGAAGCCAGGTCATCCTTAGAAGAAGGAGATAAATCCTGAGCAAGACGAGAAGACCTGTTCACCACAAGTGATCAGAAGAAGAGCAAGGCCAGCAGCCTTTATCCCAGGCTGCTGAAGATACTTGAAGAATCTTAAAGTGAAGAAGAGCTACTCGTGCGACTCGAGGAGCCAAGAGAAGACCCTGTGGGACTCCGGGAGAAGAAGTCTTCAGTGGGATTCTGGAGCAGGCCAGTGGGACTCTGGTAATACTGTGTGAAGTAGTATAAAGACCCTCCTGTGGGACTCAGGAGAGATACAGTGGGACTCTGTATTGGCCATTGTAATTTTAACAGGTTATAATGGAGAATCCATGCTGGGAGAGCATGGCAAGGATGTAGGCCTTTGGTGCCGAACCTTGTAAATCCTTGTGTCCTGTGCCTTTTCATTACTGCATTATCCGGGAAAGGTTGAGAGATACAAGAAGAGTGGATCGAGGCTTTAACCATCCATAGAGGTTTAATTGATAAGGAATCAATTAGTAAAAAGTTTTAAGGGATCACTGATTCACCCCCTCCCCCTCTCAGTGATTCACACTGATCTGGGCACTTCAGTTTCATTAAATATAATTGGATCATGGATTAATCATATTTACAATATTAATAATTTCATAAGTATAATATTTAATTAATAAATATATTATTATAACCATTGGTATTAAGTGGTTGTTAAAAATAAATTTCATCCCTTCGTAGAGGTGGTAGTCCATATGTATACATGACTGATGTTTCCACATTTCAATGAAAATAAATATATAAAAGAACATTATAATTCGACTTTAATGATTTATTATTTTTTTCATTAATATAATATATATTTATTAAATGTATATTTATTAACATACACAAAATTTAAAAATGAAAAAAAATTATGTCACTTCGTGGAGGTGGTATTCCACACATACACCCGAGCGACGTTATTATTTTCCAATGAATGGTATCAAAAGAAGTTAAATAATATTATATAATTATATAATCATTATTATGTCATAAATATCATATAAAATCATTAATTACATTATAATAAACAACCATAATTTATAGTTATGGAAAATGATTCATATCACTGTGTGGAAGCGAAAGTCCACATGTATTCACCAGTGATACTTTTATTTTCCATTTATTATAAAAGAGGGAGGATAATTGTGGTTTTATAATATTACTAATAAGTATATTAACAATTATAAAGATATTTTTTTATGATGAGTACCATATATTTACTATTGTTATAAGAACAAATAATTTGAAAGAGCTTGGGTAGGATGATTATCTCTTCTTCGGTAGACATTATTTTGATACATTATTAAAGACCATTGGGATGGAATTTTAAGAATACCAAATGCTCTAATTAATTTCAATTAAATTTTAAAATAAATTATATATGATTTTTTCAATCAAGATGGCTCAAATTTCTGTCAATAAAATAGAGTAGGGATTTCATTTTATAAGTGGTGAAGGGGACCGCATTAATTATTTTAAAGGATTAAAATATTATTATTTATTTTTCATGGAAACTAATACCTTAAAAAATTAATTTTTTAGAATAAGGTGATAAGTTCAGAAATTCTTTCATCTAATATGAATTATGATGAAACATTTTGGCCTTGTCACTTAATTTTATCATATGTTAACTTGATTCATTGCATTACCAAGGGGAAAAATATTGAATATTGTTTATATAAATAATGAACAAAAATGATCTTCGACTTATTAAATAATATTAATTATTAATGGTCTAAATATAGAATAATTTTTTACAATTTTTTTCGTCAATAAATGGAATACAATCATTTAAAAATAATGTAGCGAAATGCAATGAAAAAAATGGTCTTCCAAAAAATTGTGTTCTTATTTATAAATATATTTTTTACCAAGATTAATTATATTATTGATCCAGAAATAATAATTTGAATTCTTGTTTAGGAAAACAATAATTAAATTATAAATGAACTATAAAAATTGGTTCTTTTAATATACTATAAAAGGAATGATATTTTTCATTAAAAATCAATATTTTCATTATTCACCAAAAAATATACTTTGTCATAAAATTACCCAAAATAAACCTTATGATAATGAACATTAGATGAATAAAATGCGATAAACTACTTTTTTAGAAAAAGTATTTTTGATGAATAAAATAACTTTATATCCAGTACTTTCTTAATAATGAATATTATATGAATGTGAATTTTTATTTTGGAATATATATTCCATAAATTTTATATAAAATCCATTATAAATATGTTTTAATTTAATTTATTAATAAAACAACACATTGGTCAAAAAAAAACTTCTTAGTGAAAAACACTCTTTTTACCATTAAATGATTTTATCTTCATTATTATCAATTAGACATAAAATGTATAAATTTTATATAAGATATTCATATATATTATCAGTATCATTCACTAAAAAAATTAATAAATTTATTATATTCTAATCAAAATATATAATATGTTGAGAAATTCAATTCTTCAGAAAATCATTCTATTAATCATTAAGTGATTTGGAAAATTATTTGTTATGCATAAATTATTATATTTGTACTAGATAAATAATTTTTCAATATATTTAATAATAAATTATATACCATTACTATTACAATTAATCATGAACATAAAAGTATTATTTTGACATTTTTTTAAAAAAACATAAAAAATAATTTGATAAATAAACTTAGTTAATTTCATTATATCTTAATATTCCTATTAGGATCATCTAAAAGAAAATATTATCTTTATATTATCACATTAGGATAAGACAATAATATAATTATACTGAAAAATGAATCATAATTATGTTAAGGTGTGAGTGTTCCAATATAGAAACTATAGTATTCATTTACTCGTAGTTTGATATATTGGAATGGTTGGTCAGCTTCTCATCATTCAGTTCCAATGATTTTTTACACACAAAAAATGAACCCCTATTTTAAAACTAATGAATAAAGTTACCCATTCTCATTGTTTGACTACTCCATGTTCTTTGATTTTTGAACCTACAAATTATTTCATCTTTTTTCACCTTGTTACATTCACCTCTTATTTTTCATGTTGTTTTACAAATTTTGTGTCTTTTCATGAATTTTTTTACTTGTTTCCTTTGTATCACACAATCTAATCTCTTTCATTATGTATATTAAATACTTCATTCTAACTGTACTAGTTTAAGTAGTAAATAAATATATAATTTGGATTAAATTAGTCGATGACTATGGTTATGGTAAAAAAATTTACATTCTTATAGACTAATACACTTATGCCTAAGGGTTTCAGAAATTATTGAGATTTTGTTTCAATGATAACTAACGTCAAAATATTTTTTAATAACAAAAGATGAACAAATTATATTGTTTTCTTATGTTTTAAAAAATTCTAAATTTATGTTCTTGTGAACACACAAAATATCTACTAGAAAACAATTAATTCCATTTTTACATGAAATCAACATATATTTATGTTCTATAAAGCTTAAAAATTAAACACAAATAGAGGATCATAGGTAGAATATGAATATTGATATGTTAAAAATATAAACCCATATCTACATTGAAATGATCTTATAGAGGGAGTAAGACTTATTAAGATACAAGTGATATCAATTTTATGAAACCCAATATAATATAGGAAAACCCACTGGTCTCAAAACTATGAAATCAAAAAATCAAATTTTTCATGCTTCCATCACATAATAGATTGCCTAATGAATACTCTTTTGATATAATATGAACCTATATTATGTGGTAAATTAGATTCCACTTAGGGAGTTGAGTGAAGAGAACCTGATGTTAAGATTCATAACTTTTTAATTTCAGTGAAATGATAAAATTTTGATTAAATTGATGAATGAAATGATATTTGATACACGGGACCAACTATTAAATAACTTTTATCATTATGTTTTTTCCAAAGATTGTTTCCACTAAAATATTAAAAAAATAACTAAATGTCAGGAAATATTCTAGGGTTTACTTATTTAATTTTTGAATCACAGATACCATACAAAAGTTTCATGGGATAATTATACAATATTATCATCCAATATCACTAAACAATTTTCAATCAATCTTATAGAGTTTTTTAGGGACAAAACTAATAGATATTTAAAGAAAGTAAACAATCCTACTCAAAACTCAAAAAATGACCGTTCAAGAAGAATAACCATTTTTAGGAATGAATGAAATCATACTCAAAAACATGACTTAACCTAATATGGATTATATAATGAATATTCTAAAAATACACTTAAGGATATATTCCACCACTTTGGTGTCTTAAGACACTAACAAGATTCCTTCCCAAACATTGATATTGTTTCCCGATCACCTAAAATTGAAAACATTACCGGGTAAGGTCCTATGATATAGAATAGGGATAATAAATTTTAAAATACTTATAAATGGAATTATAAAAACCATCTAAATGTATCATGGAAATAATATATAGTATTAATATATGCTACTCCCATGGGTTATGAATAATAGCTTAGGCGATTATTCAAAAACAATCCTATCGTTCAATATTCAAATTTACAGTATAATGTAGAGGATTATTTTCATCAAATATAATGTAGAACATATTAACAATATTTAATAATTAAAGTAAAAGTTTATATTAAAAACATATAAGCATGATTCAGATAAGAATGAGTTGAATTCTAATACATACAATCTTCAACTAAAAAATGTTCAACTATTTATGATAATGAATGCAATAGAAAAAGGGATGTTACCATAACCAACAAAAACTAATCCCCAAGATAATTTAATGTGTATTACAAATATAATTTGTATTTTAAATGACAATGATGTTAGAAATTATCCAATACCAACTCAAATATAATATTTTTCGAAAAATGAAAACCAAAATCTAGAAAAACTTGAATCCAATAAATTGTATAGTAATAATAAAATCACTTCAAAACAAGTGTCCTAGATCAAAGTAAAAATGAAAAAGTCATTAAAAAATAAAAAAAGGAAATAAAAATAATAAGGATTAAATAAATAGGTTTCCAAAATTAAATAATAATTTATCTTTAACAATTCTATTCATTTAATGAGTCAATCAAATGAATTAGGAAACTGGGATTTGAAAATCCCTAAATCATACCAAGAATCTTCACATAACCATTCCATTTATGGAAATATTACTTCAAAGTCCATAATATTTAAAATAATTAATCAAAATATAATTAATTATAATTTTGTTTGAATAATTTTATAAATACAATCTCACAAAGGACTATAGTGAATACCTGAAGAATATGATTCCTTATAAACATACTAATCTAGGAAGCCTTTTTATCCCTTGAATATTAGTAGACAAATAATTATTTTTATAATTTATATTTGATCTAGATTGGAGTATCAATTTGATCCATTATTATTATTTCAAAACTAGTATTTTGATGCACTGAATCCCACTATAGTTTTATTTTCGATAGTTTATTAGTCAATTGCTCCACCAATTGGGAGAGTTTATAACTTTATGGTGAGATTAGAAAAGCTATATCTACCTACTAATATTCCCATATTGGATATAGTGAGTGACATGGAAGTACTATTTATTTTGGGTATGATATTCCAATAAACATAGATATCATTAATTGATTTCTAAAAATGTAATAATATATTTAGTTTTGGAGAGAAATTAGAAGATTTTAATGTCTTCAAAAAGGATAATGAACCAAATTCATATGAGTATTATTGAAGAGTGGAGTTGTAAGAATTTGAGGACTTATTTTATCATCTTGAAAAAATGGATAAACAATAAGCATTCTTGGAAACCCATTTAGGATTTGAATGTAACTACCTATAAAATTTTGAGAGCATTATAGGTGATAATGTTGATATTTTCCAAGATAATATGAACAATTATATTTTTACAAATAATATATTTTTATAAGTTGAATTTTATCAAATAATATAAAGAAATATTTGGGGGAGCTTGTAGAATATTTAAAAATATTAAATGAGGCGTAACCCTATGATAAAAATTATGTAGATCTCTTGAAATAATATCATTTTTTACGGAAATTATTATTAAATAAGTTCTAAACTTTGAGAGTAGCATGTAGTCCACAAAAGATAACACTGATAAAAAAACATAGTTTAATCCTGAAATTCATAATTTTTCCTATTTTCACAACCACTTTAAGAAATACCAAAAAGGCCATGGACCACTTAGGCCGAATAGAATTTCTTATTTTGAAAAACATCTTTGGTTAAAGTTCAAATCACTTACATCTCCACAAAAAATACTCATATATGTGTGAAATTGTTTACTTTTAGATGTCATGTTTGATGAACTCGATGAAAATAATGAAGAGAGTTTATTATTTATTTTAAGGAAGTTAAAATCTATTATTGGTTGGTCGATAGATGATATTTATAGAATTAGTCCTTTATATTGTATGTATATAATTCCCATAGAAAATTACCATTACACTATAGTTAATGGGTATGGAATACGTAAACAAAACATTAAAAGGTATTTATATTTAAAGTGATAATATTTTTTAATTCTAGATTAATTTTTACAATATTGGGTACCCTTGGGTAAGTATGGTAATGAAGCTCACTAAGAATATGTGAGTAATAGTTGTTGGAAATGAAAATAATAAGAAAATAAAAACAAGGAAACTAAACAACTGGAGAGTTTGTATATATTTATGAAACATAATTCTATCTTAATTAAAAATTATTTTACAGGTTTATTTCATGAAAAAATAATTGAGATGTTGGCTGAAAAGAGTAATTTTATTTTCCTAGTCTCTTCTGAAGTTACAACCAGATTCCTATATACCTATAGAATCTAGATAATAAATCATTCAGAAGTTCATTCGAACAATTTTTTAAATGATAATTCTCTTTGTATTATATGGTTATCTAATTATGTTATTAAGATATACGAGGGAAATTATGTCATATATGATTGAAATTATAATTGAGGTTTCCATGGATGATATTTTAATAGTTGTGAGTAATTTTCAAGACATCATGAAGACATCAGAAGATCATTCGAAAATATTTTAAGAGATAAACCATGTTTTAAATTCTAAAAAGTGATAAATCATTATTACCAAAGTGATTTTGTTGGGATTTAATGTTTCAATGACTATGGTTAGTATAGATCATTCTATGATTGAAGTCATTCAAAAACTTCCACAACCTAAAAATTCCAAATTAAATTGGATCTTTCTTGTACATAAAAATTTCTACCATATATTTATCATGTGATTATATAAAATCCCTTTCTTTTATGATAACTATTTATTATAGATAATCCATTTGTTTTTCATGAAAAATATGTATAATATTTAAACCTTCAAAATGAGAAACTCAGAACTTCACTAGTGACCACATCACATTATTGGACGTTTCCTTTTAAAGTGATGTGTCAATCTTACTATGTGGTAGATGGTGTCCTTTTATTAAAAATAGTAGACAAGGATAATATTTTTATTTAAAATTTTATTAATATTTTAGATGATTCCTATAATAATTACACAAACATTATAATGGTTCTGGTTGCAATTACTTTTTCTCTAGATAGATATATAAAATATTGGATAGGGTATAAGGTATTAATTTTCAAAGATCATTATACTCTAGATTATTAACTGGATAATAAATAATCTAAGTAAAGTCTTATGATATAGAATTTTCCATTACAATATTTTTATTTTTAATCATGGATGATAAAAGAGTTGATAGTGTGGTGGATGATTTCTTTTCTATGTTACCCATCACCCAAGAACATTATTGAAAAGAGACAAAAAATTTAATTCTTAAGAAAAAACTATTTTTTATCTTAGTAAGATTAATTTTCTTATAGACTATGCCAAATTAATGTTTTAGTATTATTTCCCATAGACCATTTATATATCCAAAAAAATAAATTTATTTATGTTCTGAAGAAATATTTCTGGGAGATGGTCATTTTCTATTTAGGAAATGTGATAATGGATTACCAAGGAGATGTGTGGTCAAGCGGTTAATTTTCAACTTTCATGAGATTTTAAACTTATAAAATTAAGGTAGAAACCAGGGGCGATAGAAAACTATCCAAAATAATTTCCATTTTAATTTCTGTATTCTAGGTTTTTTTCAATGATTCTATGATTCTCATAGTTAGCTATAAAAAGTGTTAAAGGATGAGAAATATTGGTATGAAATATGAGATAACATAAAAATAAATTCTTGAATTAGAAATTTTTAATGATTATCTATTATATATAATGGGACATTTTCCATCATAAAATTTGAATAAGTATATTATTATGGATATAGATTACGAATCTATGTTGATTCATGAAAGGAACTTCCAAACAACCTAACTATTACTGTTGTTAAATTCATCAATAGAAATATATTATTTGGATTTTTTAAGGATTTCATTAAATATAATGAAACTCATCTTAATAACTATAACTTTAAGGATTTAATGGTAAAATATGTGTGTTCTCAAATAACTATAAAAACATATCACCCAAAATCCAATTTCCATGATGTAATTTTAAAAGGATAATTTCTTCTTTATGGAATAGATAATCACGGGTTAGAAGAAATATTGGTTAGTTATGTTTAATTAATAATTATTATCTTATATTACTTCACTTAAGACCTTTATAGGGATGTCACTATATATATATTTTTTTAAAACATGTTATCAACAAATTAAGTTGTTTAAAAATTCTTATTGGGTTGTTAAGGCATTCAACATAGATTTCAATTAGTGATTAAAGGTTGTAAGTGTTGATTGATAATTATGATATTTGCAGAAAGTACTTTAATACTACCTATATTTATAAAGATATAAGAATTCTTTTCAATATTTTATCATACTAAATTGTCACATTATGTTTACAAATAAAGTATTTGTTTTTGATTCTTGGATCATAAGAATTCCATGAAATCTAAATTTATTATTGTAATGAACATTTAAAATCTTGGGGGTGTTAGTGAATAGAGCTATCATGTTTATAGGTGTGTATAATATAACATTTATGGTAAATTAAAATAGGATTAAGATACATTTTAATGGAAATAAAAATGGATTGGATGCAATATTTATTCATGAAATCTGAGATATCACTTTGTCTAACTGATGACTATAAACCCAGGGATTGAGGGGAGATATCAAGCAGTTGTTTACATTATTTTCTCTAATTCCATTTTTTCCAATAAAATTTTTTTGTTATTATGATATGAGGCCTTTAAAATCAATTGAAAACGTACTCCCAGATAAGTGTCCTTATCTAACCATCCCAGAACCCCACCAATTGCTAGAAGTGGTCAACCTACAATATAACAATTGGTGAAACATACCATGACTTTTTATGTAAATTAATAATATATAAAGAAGTATTTTCTAGTCAACTATCTAACACCCCAATATTTTTTATTAATTTTCTTTGAAATAAACATGAAGTATTTGATAGCTCTCATTACACACAACACTGAGTATAAACGTACAATGATATATTTTAGAATTATGATTATTTAAATGTGATGATTATAAATTATCTATCCATTCAATTTTATAAATAATAATATTTAAATTATGGATAATATTTATAAAGGTTATATATATGGAAATTGTATTTATTATGGTATAATAAATTACTATTCAATTTTCTGTAAATTCATTTTAGGCTTCAAATGTATTTTTTCTTCGAATATAGTTTCTATTGCATCTTATAAATGGATATTATAATTAATATATTGAACATATAGAAAAAAATAATAATATTTATAACATTATTAAATTTATAATATCTATTATTTCTTATGTTTAAATTTTAGTATGTTTATAAAAAGAATAATTTTTTAGTGAATAGTGAGAAAAAACCAATTCTATAAAAAATGTATTTTCTATTCAAAAATATAATATGTAGCAGGTTTAAAAAAATTATATTAAAATATAATTAGTTATTTTTTATTTAATATAATCTAATTTAAGTCATTGGAATAAATATTATACTTAATTTTGGTATAAAAACAATTTTATTCTTAAAAATTTCTTTTTCAGGAAAACTGTTTTTCATTATTTTATATGGGTTTATTATAAAATGAATTTCTTCTACTTATAGAAATTTAATATTTTAAAATGTATTGAGTATTTTTATTCATACTAATTTATATTATTTAGTAAGTTCAACTTAATTTTTATTCATAACAAACAATAAAAAATTAAAAAACAAACCCCTATTGTAAAAGGAAAATTTGGGTTAACCAATGTTAAAACTAATTGATTGTCCCAAAAACATCATAGTAATTAATATTTTGTAAATTTATTTATACCCTTATCACCGTGGGTTATAATTTTTTTATGTAACCATTTTCTCTAAAAATGACATACTAATATTTTAATTCTTTAAAATATTCAAGGTATGTCCCTCTCCCAGTAATACAATGTCACACCTTATCTCTTTTCATTATACCTTCTTGAGCCACATAGATAAACTCAACCCTTTGAATTTTTTTAATAAATTTCAAAAAAAAAAATTTGTATTGTTCTTCTGAAATGATTATTCGAAGGGTCTGTAAGATGGGATCTAAAGGTAGTCTAATGAATAAGTGGTAATTATCTTACATGAACTCTTTCAATTTATTTTTTATTATATTTACCTTCAATATATATTATTATTAATTTAATTATATATTAATTATCCAAAATATATTGACAATTATGTGACCACAATTTTCTACCTACTTTTCTATCAAATGGGAAATTAACGCATCGCTTGTGCAATAGTGTGTACTACAACATCCTTGCACTAATATGTTTTATTTTACATCAACATAATTAATTATTTGTTATTTTTATGTATTTAACATCTATATATGATACATATGACATATTTATAATAATGTAATTATAATATCATTTCAAATATCCTACCATTTCGTCCATTGAAAATTGATCATATCGCTCGTGTGTGTCTGTAGACCACCACCACCATGATGTGATGTGATTAATTTTTCATTTTCACTTTACATGGATAGTAATAATGATATATTTATTTAATATAATTCATATATATTATATTAAAATGTATCTATAATGTTGAATTATTATTTATCTTTATTTCATTTCAACCATCAAAAAGTGAAAACATCACTCATGTGTACGTACAAACTACCATCTCCATGAAGTGCTCTAATTAATTTTTCATCAATGAATTATATGAATAATTATAAAAGATTATATGATAGAAATATATTACAATTATTTAAGGATTAATATTTTATATATGATTAAACCATGAACAATGTGCATTTTTTAGAATAATCTAACTGAAACACACATGGAAAATGACGTAGTAATCACCAGGAATGGAGATTTTAAATAATAATTATTAATAAACATGTGATAAGATGTAATAAGTAAATAATATATAACAATATATTTATGAATATGGCTTTATAATATATTAATAATAAAAATTTATTTATTATATAAATTATTTTAACTTGTACAAACCAAAAAAGACTTTAGGTATGGGGTTTTTGTTTAAATCAAATTTTAATTTGTATTGTTATTTCTTGAATTTAAATTATTGAAATTAAATTATCCTCTTTTTATGAACACATATTATTTTCCATCACCTATGGTTATTTCTATAATTTGTTTAGAATTTATCTCTCTTTGGTAATCAAAACTGAATTGAAAATATTTTTAATGATAACAAACTGTATTTCTCCTCATTCCGTCAAAAATAATTTTTATTACTTTTTTATATTTTCTAAAATGTATTCGAGAATGTTTTTGAATATTATTGAATAATATTTTGAAATAATTTTACCCATATTTAAATTTTTACACAAATAATTAAAATATTCATTTTGTCATTGTATGATTAAGGTACTTTTACTAATGGTGGGATCATAATATTTGATTTAATTATTACAACACGAATTAAATTTATACCATTATGAGCAATAAATAATTTGAATGCTACAATATATGTTTCCAATTTTCATTACAAGGGAAATTTTTCATTAATGTTTTATAAATGTTTGGATTTTAATTAATTAATTTTAAAATTAAAAGGGTACTTGCTTCATGAAATGAACCAAGTGATATTTTAATGGTATTTTTTATATTTGATAACATCATTTTTTATATGTTATCATTATTGAGGATATGAATCTATGTTAAAGTCATTATTCAATATCTATATGGTTTATTCATATAATTATAAAATTCTAATGAAACCCATTTTATTTTCCTTGATTTGTATTATGATGAAATGTTAAAAACAATTCATGATCTTGTGGATTAAATATCAACATATTATGATTTTATGATTAGTGGGCCTATTATTTCCCTAAAATTTATTATTTAAATATTGATAAATCAAGTGATAATTATGTTATGTGAAAACCTAATTACATGTTCATGAAAAGATGTACGGATATGGTTTTTTGTCCATAATGTATTTCCTAAACCTCATCTCATGACCAAAATTTTTTATAGACCTAGTTTCATTTCCATAATTTCATGTGAGGGTCTGAATTCAGTTCCTCAACATATTGAGTAAACCTATTTCTATTTTTACATTTTCACAATGTTATATGGTTATGTTTCTTTCTTTTTCATATAATTATGTAATTATCTCATGTATAATGATTAATTACGTTATGATTCCATACACTTATGAATATTCTCTTTTGTTATCAAAAATATTTATTCTTCGAATAATGATTAATGATATTAAACTAAAGGGGTATGACTTCCTTATGTTATGATTATATTTTCTTAAAATTATGTTCATGTGTGATCAATGGTGTATATCTCTTATTTTTTCCTTTACTAAAAATTTTGGATCACCCTTTATTTTTATTTTCCTTACTAGGGTTTTGATGGAAGGTCCAAGGTATGACATGTCTCTAAGTGTATTAATATGAAGAACCATATCAGAGATATTAAAGATCCATTATGAAATACATTTTTTATGTATCTAGACTCCATAGATAATAAAACTTTAGAGTTTTTCCATGGATCGTAATGTTTTGTATTGAATTTATATATAATAAGATGATATGTTTTGGTAAAACAAGTTTTGGTCATTATAGTTGGTATCCGAGTGGGATTTAGTTAATTTTTTAGATTATGATTTTATAACCTTGTTGAAAACCATGGGTATAGACTAAGTATATGATAACATCTAAATGCATTGGTAAGGTAGTGATTATGTGGTTTACCTAGCATTAAATCCATACCTTGATTCTATAAGTGGATTTGGTATTGAATTAGATTAATCTAGGGGTAGTAACACTAAAAAGAGTTACTCAATTATATATAAGATGTAATTTGAGTTTACGGTTACTGGAACCTCACTGTATAACTAGTTTGATACTTTTTGGGATATTATTAAGTTAAGTCACATTTATTTATGATCCATTATGAAGTATCTGATTATATATTGATTAGGTGTGATATAGGATAAACATAATGAATAATGGATTGGGATGAACGGTTCAACACTTATAAATCCAATAAATGATTTTTCAAGATTAATCTCCATAATTAATGATTATAGATAGTCAATCTTACCCCATTGTGTTTTGTAAGGTATTGATGATATAAAGATTAAGATGAGGTGGTTACAAGTGTGAACAAATATTCATGTACCCTATTTGAAAAAAGTTATATTAATTTACATATTTTAAGAAAATTATCAGGGATAGTTAATTCATATAATAAACAATTATTGGTTTAATTAGTAGTGAAAACTTCAAATTGTATAATGATAAAATATAAACTACTGTATTTTTTTGAAATTTAATTTTTTGAGAATGTGCTTACTTTAAATCTATTTATTTTCCCTATAATTAAATTTTATTTTACTTTAGTCCTGGATTAGATATATTTCTATCAAGACCATATAAAAATACAATGAAGGGATGTAACATTTGATATTCTAAAATATCCAATTATTTTTAAGAAATGAAAGGTAAAATATATATATCCAACGGAAATTAAATATGTTTCATGGGTCTTGATTCCTATTATTAGGGTGTAATTATCTTATATAGTTGGTGATGAACTCAACAATGAATATATTCCTATTGTAAATAAATTTATTTTATTTTTTGTAGAATACATACAATGTATTCCAATGAATCATTAAGTCTTATTTTAATAGAACTCATAAACATTGTTACACATATTTCAATTTAACTATATAGAATGGCCCATGTTAAGTTTCTAGAAGTGAAAACCCAACTCTAGGAGAGTCTTGATAAAGGATTAATTCATCTATGTGTGTGACTATAGGGTTCATCTGTTCTTTTTTTAAAAATAAATATGGATAAATGAGACTATATATTTATTTTTGTGATGTGAACTTGATCAAAAACTTGAATAAGTTCCTCCAAACTGTATTGATTGTTTTTTCATTAAATTTTGAAGAGATAAATATTTTTCATGGATTTATCATTGATCTAGATACTATCAATTAAAGGAAAAATGTAAATACATGCCTATTAATATAAACCTTATAATGTATTGATGATATGAATTTAAATTTATTTCATTTGGTATTAAAAATTCTTTCAAAAAAATCATCGATTTATTAATTATATTGTTTTTATATTACCTTTATCAATTGTTGGGGGTCTTTATACCTGATATTCCTATATACTCTAAAATCAAGTAAGAGAATGAATATTACATGGGTAGTGTACTGAAGACCCTATGAAAAGATTTTTTGTAAGAATATTTTAACAAGTGTGAGTTTTGGAAACATAATGATTCATTTCTAGTTCATATAATATCATGTGAGAGATTGTTGGTTGATCCATCAGAGATGGAAGTTATTTAATAATGTCATCGATCGAAAACTAAGAATGAGATCTATAAATTTTTTGAATTGGATTTATATTACCAGTTCCTTGTGAATTATATCTTGTAAATGTATAATCCACTCACCAAGTTAACTATGAAGGGATTAAATTTCTAAATAATGTGGTTAAATTTTCAACTAAATAGAAGGTTGGTCAGTTCACCAATTATCACACAACCCTGAAATAGAAAAGGGTTTGGGATTTAATATGGCGTATCAAATTAGAGAATGGTGTTATTTCTAATGCATAATGATATGGTGCTAGTTTTTTACCCACTCAAATTGAATTTCCATGATAAATATTACCTAAATCATGATTTTGTGTTGGAATCAGTAATTTTTTGAATTGAAAATACATAGGTATTATCTTCATAGTGAAAAATGTGATACATATACAAATCATAAAAATTAAAGCAAATACTCATCAAAAATAGTTCAATATATACCGAAGGATATGATTAGAGTTGATTAAAGAATATAAATACCCATTACATTACCACCTTAGGAAAGTGAAAAAGGTGTTTAATTCTCTTAGTCAGAAAGACGATGTTAGTTATTTTATGATGAGGATTCAATGTGATCCAGTATTTATACATTTTTAGAAGATAGATCTTAAAAACTTATGGAAAATAGACACCCCATTTCTTTCTTAGATGAATGTTCTAAAACTCATCTATGTGTGCATTAAATAGGCATTAAGAGATGATGAAGAACTGTATAATAAGTTTATAAATGTTCTTGAATTCAAAAAATTTTATGATGGTATTGTATTGTTCAATAACTAAGTATGTTCCCTTGGATCTATAGAAGGATTTTTTGAATAAAGATCATAGTTCATCACTCTCTATTCATCCTAGTTGTACAATGATGTACATATATCTAAATGTCTTTTTATAGTGGGAAAACATGAAAAAGGTAATTATAAATTATTAATTTTAGTTCTTAGTATGTCATGAAGATATTCCTAAGTGAGAAAAGTCTAAATGGCTGTTAAAACCATTACCCATTCCACAAGATAAATGGGAATCATTTTTCATAGATTTCATCATTGAACTCCCCAAAACATCATAATGGAATAGTTTTATATGCATTGTAGTTAATCACATTATAAAATAAGAATATTTCAACACTATCACATAACTTTTCTCTCTTTATTATCTTACCAGCACATACATTAAATAATTTTTAAATCTTCACAGAGTGCAATATTCTATTCCATCAGATCAAGATATATAGTTTTCTATGAATTTGTAGATAATTCTATAACTAGACATGGGTACAAAGTTTAGTTTCATTATAATAAATCATCCTTATGAAAAATGGTTAGTCTAAGACGAACTATTAATACTCTATAACACATATTTTGAGATTACTCTATGGATTGTAAAGTTAGTTAGGATCAACACCTTCAATTAGTATAATTTTATTAAAACCAAAACTTTCACTCGAGAATATATATAGATCCTTATGAATCCCATTATGATGTGTAGTAAAAAATATATAACATTATTGGAAGAATTTGGAGTAAAAATTTATTAGGATATGAGAAAATGTAATTGAATTTCATAGAAATTTTACAACACATCAAGGCATATCTAAGTATAAAAATAATTTTTGAAAACAATCATCCTGGAAATAAAAAAATCAATGTTAATAAGTATGTATTTTTGTGAATTTATCCATAGAATAATGATATAATATTTGATAATAATGAATATTTGATCCCAATTTATTCTAGATTCTTCAATATTTTTGATCATCTCAGGACAGTTTCTTATCCCTCCATGCTTCCACCAAACCTTTCTCAGGTTAACAACGTGTGCCATGTATCCCTCTTAAGGAGCTACATAAATGATCCTTCACATATAATGGACTCTGAGGTTATACAATTGGGATATTATTTTTATTGTGAATAATAACCGAAAGAAAGCTGGGATCATTGATATAATATGAATCAAAACAGGACTACTTTCTTGGTTAATGTTCTTTTGTGGGATAAAATATTTAAATAAGGTATATGAGAACCCAAAGATATGATGGAATAGAGGTTTCATCATTTGTATGTATCAAAGTTGTGAAATTTAAATTGTATAATCCTTTTAAGGGGGTATAATTCATCACCCCATGATTTTATTTGTATTTCCTTTGAAATAAACATAAATTATTTGATAGATTTCTTTACGTACAACAATATGTTTAAATGAACTGTGACATAGTATTGAATTATGGTTAATTATATGTGACTGTTATAAATATGCTATTAATTTTATAGTATAAATAGAAATAAATAGACTATTTAAAATATGTCTAATGGTTTCATATAATGAAAATTCATTTATTAATGTATAGTAAATATGTACTCAATTATCTATAAAGTATTTTTATGCTTTAGCATATTTTTTCTTCCAAAATGGTTTATTAAATTTTATGATTGGATATTATAATTACTTTCTTAATAATTAATAAATTTTAATTTATAAAAATATAATAATTTATTAAATCAGTATATCAAAATTAAATTAAGTTAAAATTTTATTTTTCTTCTAAAATAATTAATTTTTCACTGAATAGTGAAAACATACCTATTATATAGAAAATTGCATTTTATATTCATGATTTTAATAAAAAAAAAGTTATTTTAAATTAATTTTATAATTTATTAATATCCTTTTGATTAATCATTGTCGAATTAATGTACCAGAAATTGATATTATGCTTAATTTTGGTAAAACTTATTTTTAATTCTAAAAATGTAAATCTCTAGAAATTCGTTTTTCTTCATGTTTTGTAGGTTAATTAGAAATTGAAATTATAGCACAAAAAAATATTTAATATTGTAAAATGGATTCATTATTTTTAACAATAATAACTAATATTATCTAATAATTTTAACATTACTTTTTAATAATTAATAGTAAAAATGATAAAAATTTCACAAGAGTAAAATGGTAAAACATACCCATGTTAAAAATAAGTGATAGTGGAAAATGTTTTAATATTAATTATTGTTGGATGATTTTATTTATATCCTTATGACCATATACTTGAAAATAATTTTTTTAATAATTTTCCCATGAAAATGACTTAAAAATATTTTAATTATTTCTACTGTGTTCCTTAATCAGTTATAAAAGGACACCACTCGTCTCATTTTATGTAACCTTACTGAGATAAATACTCTAACAAAACTGTACATAATTATATTCCAAAATTACATATATATGAAATAGAGGTTATTTCCTCTATAATATACCAATTTAAGGGTCCTTATTAGGGAATATTAAGGAGGTATATCGATGATGAGGTAATTATCTTACCTAACTTCTTCCAATTTATTTATTCCTATACCTTTTCTAAATATATGTATTCGTCATAAAATAATAAATTAAAAATACTATAAATACTAAAATTTTATTATGATTATGGAACCACAAATATCAACCCTATTTTTAAAAAAATAAATGAAAATATCACTCTTGCGTCTGTGTAGAATACCACATCCACATATCTATATTATGCATTTTCAAAAACCATTATTCATGCAATTTTATTATGATAAATTTAATTTTTATATATTATATTTATGAATAATTATACTATTCGAATTATAATATATTTTTTACATATTACCTATCTATTTTATGAATAATGATAACGTCCCTTGTACATACATGCGAGCTACCACCTCCAAAAAGCGATGAAATTCATTTTTTCATTATTTTTCTTTAAATGGATGGAAATAAGGATATATTTAGTAAATATATATGATATATATAATATAATAATAATGTTCTATATTTTAATAATTATTTACACTTCTTTCATTCAAACCATAAATGATTGGAATAATCACATTGTAAGGGCCTGGGTTCTTGGAGGTCTATTAGTTAGTGAAAATCTGATGTTGGGTATTCTGGGTAGTCTGGGATAGTTATCAAGGCTTCTCGGTGAAGAATGAGGGAAACAACTCTGACATGAAGACGAAGAGCTGGATAGAGGATCTGGTGATAGCCTTCGGCCTGATTTGGGCCCTGATCGATTACTGGGTTCCTCTGGCTGTCAGCCAGATGTGGGGAGCAGCGCATCAGTGTTGGACGCTTTACCTGAGGGAGAGGAGAGAGGATGAGGTGGCATGGATTGATTTCGAGAAGGAGTTCTAGAAGAAATTCCTCTCTTCTACGATGAGGGTGGAAAAAAGGCAAAAGCTACTCTCCCTCTAGCACGGGAGTATGTTAGTAAGGGAGCGGGGAATCAAGTTGAAGGACCTCCTACTTTTTTCTCCGGACCTCTTTCTAGATGAGGAGTCTCGGGCAAGACGTTTATAGGAGGCGCTCCGACCTTCCCTCCAGTATGTTGTTACCCCATTTACCCTGCTGATGTACATGGAGGTCCAAGAGAAGGCTGAAGTGGTGGAGAGGATGCACGCTCTGGGAGGTGTGTCACGAGAGGGGATCTAGTTGGAACCATTGAAGGGGAAGGCCGTCAACACTTGGCCTCCAGCATCAGGACCCTCCAGGTTCCGACCAGTAGGGAGTAGGCCACAAAAGTTTCAGTTTCGGTCCCCTGGTCCTCTCCATTTTTCTTCGGGCCCTGGACCGCGGTGCTTCGTCTGTGGGAGCCATGGACATCTCTGGAATCAGTGCCCAGACCGAGTACAGTACGGTGGTGGCGGACAGGCCCCACACCCTCCCCAACAACAGCTTCCAGCTAGGCCTTTCCAACAGCAGCAATAGGTGCAGTGAGCTCCCACTCCTCCGAGGGCAGACGTTGCAAGAGGAGGCCGACCTCAGGGCGCTCCTTAGGGACCTCGACCGGGGCATGGCCAGGGAGGTGGCCAATAGCCGAGGGGAAGAAGAGCTAGGCGTGGACAGTTTCACGCCACGGATGCAGCAATTCCAGCAGGGCCAGAGGTCGTTCGAGGTACGATCAGTTTTTTTAGCACCCTTTCTTATGCCTTGTTTGATACTGGAGCTTCACGCTCCTTTTTTGCACCCAGTCTACCGCGTTCCTTGGGACTAGTTGATGAGAGACTTCCAGTGCCCCTGGTGCTGAGCACACTAGTCGGATGTCAGACCGACTTGTTATATGTTTGTCAAGAATGCAGACTGATTATAGGGCCACATCAGTCGGTACGGGATCTACTACTGCTAGAGATACAGCCATATGATGTCAACCCTGGCATCGACTGGATGTTCTCTATGTGTGTGGTCCTCGACTACTTCCGAGGAAGGGTTGTGTTCTCATACATGGGCAGAGGGTGTGTCACTTTCACCAGCAAGAGGAGCAGCCAGAAGGGCAGCAGGCGCGAGGAACGCCTCCTCTCCTTGTTAGCCGAACTATCTGTAGAGTCAGTAGATGCTGAGATAGTATAGGTTCCAGGAATTGTCAGCAAGTTTAAGGGTGTCTTTCCTGAGGAGGTAATGACTCTACCCCCTCTATGTGATATCGAGTTTGGGATAGACTTTCAGCCTTGTGCTCGTCTTAATTCAATGGCTCCTTACTGGATGGCACCTTTGGAGTTTCGGGAGTTTCGGAATCATATTGATGATCTAATGAATATGGATTATGTTCGACCAAGTTTGTCACCGGGGAGAGCTCTAGTCTTTTCCTCAAACAAGTAAAATGGTGGTCTCATGATATGCATAGACTATAGGAGGCTGAATCAGGTGACGATCAAGAATCGCTACCCTCTTCCATGGATAGACAATATTTTCGACCAGCTGAAAGGCGTAGGATGGTTTTCAAAGATCAACATGAGATTTGGGTATCACCAGTTGAGAGTGAAAGAGGGAGACATCACTGAAGATGGCGTTCAGGTGTAGATATGAATACTTCGAGTTTGTAGTCATGCCTTTTGGTGTTATGAACTCCCCGACTGTGGTCATGGGGCTTATGAACTCCATCATTTGGGAGTACCTGGACCGGTTTGTAGTTGTTTTCATCGAAGATATCTTGATCTATTCAAGATCATAGGAGCACCATGCAGATCACCTGAGAACCATTTTGGAGGTCCTCCGTCAACACTAGATCTATGGGAAGTTGTTGAAACGCATTTTCTAGATGCGAGAAGTATTCTTTCTTGGGAACGTAGTTTCCGAACAAGGGTTAGTGGTGGACCCATTAATTTTTGACGTAGTTGTTTCTTGGGAAGCACCCAAAAATGTGGAAGAGGTTCATAGTTTCCTCGGTCTGGCAGGTTACTACCAGAGGATCGTACCCAAATTCTCTCGGGTTGCAGCCCCTTTGACATCCTTGACCAAGAATGACCAGGCTTTCGTGTGGAGTGAGCAGTGCATGTCAACCTTTAGCTATCTGAAGGATAAGTTGTTTACTACCCTAGTGCTGATACTACCAGAAGAAAGGGAAGCGTATGAGGTGTTCTATGATGCTTCAGGTCAAGGCCTCGGATGTGTGTTGATGCAGCAACAAGGATTGATCTCTTATGGGTCCAAGCAGCTACGCCCTCATGAGAATAATTATACCACCCATCACCTAGAACTTGCAGTAGTCATTTTTGCGCTATAGTTATGGCGGAATAACCTCATCATAGAATGCTTTGTGGTCTTCACAGATCACAAAATCTTGAGCTATATCTTCTCCCAGCAGGACCTAAACTTGCGGTAGTGAAGGTGGGTGGAGTTCCTCCAGGATTACGACTTCTAGATTTCAAACACTTCAGGGAAGGAGAATTTAGTGGTCAATGCCTTGAGAAGGAGATCGCAGAAGGATGCGGTCTGAGAGTTAGCAGACACCTGGAAGGCAAGGGAGGAGTTGACTGCCTTGCACCTGGATGCAAGGATGGATGGAGGTAGAGGATGCCTACATCAGATGACAGTGAAGTCGTCTCTAATTTAGAAAGTGGAGGAGTCTTAGTGGAGAGACCCAAAGTGAGAAGTGATGTGCGATGAAGTTGACCAGATCAATGCTCCAGAAGGATGGACGGAGGATTGTCAGAACATGATGCTTTTTTAGGGGAAGCTGTTTGTTCCAGAGGCGATGTGTGGTAAGGATCTTGGTGAGTTCCACAAATCACCCCTAGAGGTATACCCAGGGGTTTCCATGATGTACCAGGGTCTGAAGAGACAGTTCTGGTGTCCTGGGGTAACGCGAGTAGTGGCATAGTTTGTGGCCAAGTTCCTCGTGTGTCAGCGGGTGAAGGATGAACACCGTGTCCCAAGTGGCCTGTTGCAGTCTCTGGATGTCCCTGAGTGGAAATGGGCGGACATGTCCATGTATTTTTTAATAGGATACCCATGTTTCAAGGGGGATATGATGACATCTATGTAGTGGTGGACCGATTGATGAAATCGACTCAATTTCTAGCGATTAAGGAGTTGAGTGTAGTGGATGCTTTAGCACGAAGGTACGTGGATGTGGTGGTGCAGTTGCATGGGGTTCTGAGGTCCGTAGTCTCGGATAGGGATGCATGGTTTACCTCACGAGTCTGGAGAGGATTGCAGCATCCCTTTGGCACCTAGCTATGTCTTAGCACAGCTTTAGATCCCTAGACAGATGGACCGACCTAGCACACCATCCATACCTTGGATGATATGTTGCAGGCAGGTGTTCTTGACTCAGGAGGATCATGGGTGCGACACTTGACTCTGGTAGAGTTCTCCTACAATAATAGTTGTCACTCTACCATTGGTATGGATCCGTTCAAATCCTTGTACGGGAGGCCATGTCGCTCACCAGTGTGTTGGACCAAGGTCGGAGAGCCCGGAGGTGGTGCAGAGAACGATGGAGAAGGTTCAGCTTATACGGGAAAGGATGATGGCAGCCCAGGACAGACAGAAGTTGTATGATGATACCAGGAGAAGACCCTTGGAGTTTTATGATGGAGACCACGTGTTCTTGAAGTTCTCCCCTCATCATGGACAACAGAGGTTTAGCAAGGGGAGAAATATTTCTCCCAAGTTCATTGGACCCTTCGAAGTGTTGCAGCAGGTCGGCGAAGTGGATTATCAGCTAGCGTTACCACCACTGCTACTGAGGATACATGACGTCTTCCATGTGTCCCATCTCCATCGGTATCTGCATGACGATTCAAACATCCTCGACTGGGGAGAGCTATACATCGAGGACGATGTGACCTTTTTGGAAAGACCAGTGATGATTGAGGATTGCAAATAGAATATTCTTCATGGGCGAACCATTCCCTTTGTTCGTGTGTTATGGAGACATGGTGGGCATAAGGAGAGTACGTGGGAGAGGGAAGCATATATGCATTCCCAGTACCTAGAGTTGTTCTGATTTTTGTACTGTTCTATTTATACATATTGTAGTGGAGAATTTTACCTTGTTGGCTATGAATTATGTGGTTTTCTTTCCTCTGAATTTGTGTTAAAAGTCTTGGATATGAGGAGGGGAGGACCCGACCCCTAATCAAGATGCATTAAGGTGGATACGATTAAACCCGTACGGGCGAGTCAGTGCCACCCAAAGAGGATAGTATCTTGACATGGGGGAAGAGACTCACCATCCCACATGACTGGGTAGTTTGACATGGTATGTCATTTGGTTCTTAGAAGGAGGTGTTTTTAGTTAACAATGAGGTTCACTCCTGAGAGGTATCATTTGAGGTGGTTGTTTGGACCCTCTATTTCTTTATGGTTTTCTTTGATTGTCATCGGTGAGAATAGTTTGAGAGGTATCTAATATAATGTATCGGGTTCTTGTAGGTCCATTAATTAATGAAAATTTGATGTTAGGTGTTTTGGGTAGTCTTGGAAACTTATCAAGTCTTCTCAGTGAAGTTTTGACCCCAAATGGTTGGCCTACTTGTAGCCTTTGCCTACCGGTAGTAGGCCTAACAGTATCTCGGTCTACCGGTAGGTGCAGCCTACCGGTAGCTCTGCCTACCATTAGCTCGGTCTACCGGTAGCTTCAGCCTACCGGTAGCTCTGCCTACCGGTAGATCGGCTTATAGGTAGCTCTGTCTACTAGTAGCTCGGTCTACTGGTAGATACAGCCTACCGGTATCTCTGCCTACCGGTAGCTCTGCCTACCGGTAGCTCGTTCTACCAGTAGCTCTGTCTACCGGTAGCTGCAGCCTACCGGTAGCTCTGCCTATCGGTTGTTCAGTCTACAGGAAGATCGGCTAACTGGTGGACATATCCCCCATGGGTTTTCCAATACCATCTCCTGTTTGCGGAAATTGTGTTTAAAATCCTATTTTGACCCTTTTAATCTTGTTTTAAAGCCCAGTAATGCAAATAAATGGCATTTAATTTAATGTTTAATGAATTAACTTGGTGCGTGCATCGTTTTAAACTTCCCCAAAGGGAAGGGACCCTTTAATGACATGTGGGGTTGCATGGTCAACCCACGACCCCGCTCCTTACGTGGTTTTGGGTTCTTATCTCAACTGTTCCCTTATCAAACTACTATGATATCCCTGGGTTTAATTTTCTCGAGCAAACTCCGGTCAAATCATTAGCCCATCCTTAGTTCCTAAGGCCCTACCCCTGCAGTTTGCGCATCCGCTGTTCATAGTGAGTGAGGATAAACATCGATCATTGATCAATCGAGTAGGGTTTCACCTTCGTCTCCTTGTTATGTGTATCATGAGGGGTGGGTATGCTTTTGTTTCTGTAGAAATGGATGAACCAAATTTTAATGAAGATAATAAGCGGACTCTAAATAATGAAGGGGGACGGGTGTGATCGATGATGCTGGTTTTTTATGCTCTTTCATGATTTATTATTTTTT
This sequence comes from Viscum album, assembly GCA_963277665.1. Taxonomy (NCBI): domain Eukaryota; kingdom Viridiplantae; phylum Streptophyta; class Magnoliopsida; order Santalales; family Viscaceae; genus Viscum; species Viscum album. The sequence goes on along the minus strand of OY728119.1, from coordinate 1,000,286,684 downwards.
ATTTGTGTGGCCTTACTCCCACAGAAAATCAAGGCCATTAGTGGTATGTCTCTATGAACTAATAAACAATTACTTCTTTTGATGGTGTGAAAGAAACTGGTTAATTATATATATATGGCTAAATAAATTTAAATCACCAAGATCAACCATTTTCTGTGATAACCTCGGTTAAAATACAGTGGAATTGAAATCATGGAGTGTGTTAAATCTTTTAAATCTGAAAATACTAGCATGGGCCTGCTTTGTGTTGGTGGTAGTGGTTTGGTTATTTCCTTTCACGGGCCGTTTGCTGGGTGATGTGGGTGGGGATGGGATCCCTTGTTGTTATGATTTCAGTTTTGAATTTAAGGTTGGGTGGTTACTTTTTCAATATCAATAATTGGGGTGGGATCCTCTATTGTTGAGAAACCATCGGCTCCTGGAATTTGGGGGACATGTGGCAGTGTCTCGGGGTTACCTTTGCCTCCATTACTTCGAGGGATCTCACTATCCCCTTTAGTAGTAGAAGGTGTAGGCAGTATCTTGGGGTTTCCTTGGATCAAGTACTTTGAGGGACCCCTTATTCCATTGGATTTTGTGACTTTACAAGAGAACAGGGTGTGAATGTTTAAGTTGATTTTTGACTATACAGTTCCCTTGGTTTGTGCTTATGCTTACTAGTTTCCCAAGTAGGTGCAAAAACTTATTTAAACAATATTACTGATCATGAAAACAATAATGGGACAAATGGGTTTTGGTTAGTGTGAGGTTGGACTTGAACATGGTATTGATTGAGTTCATTAAGCTGGATGAAGAAAAACCAAAACTGGGTGAGTGCTTGTTACATATACATATACTTTAAGTTTTTGTGTTTCTTATTCACGCCCCACCAAAGTTGAGAACTTAGTGCTGAACACCCCCATTTCATGGTGGAGGGTGTTTTTTCAAAAACACTTCTATTAGTGGCTGGTTATTAGCTCCTTTATGCTCCCTTTCCCAGATATCCCAAGTATCTTTGGGTAGGCTGCGATTGCCTGAAGTCCATTATTAGCCCAAGAACATTCGGGCTGGGTAGTGTGGTGGTTATGGCCCAGGTGTGTGCGGGTAGGTGGTTTCCCAAGTGTCTTCGGAATGAGGCCCCGGTGTCTTCAAGTGTGACAGTGGATCTTCTAGCCCAGGTGTCTTCGGGCGTGATGGTGGTTTTTCTGGCCTAGGTGTTTGCAGGCAAGTTTACTTGTGATAGTTGTGGCCCAGGTGTGTGCGTGCGGGGTTTTGAAGTGGTACTGCATGAGGATATGGCCCAGGAGTGTGTGCGGGTGGGTGTGGTAATGGGGCTACGGTGAGAATGGTGGGATTGGTTCGATGCGTAGGATGACTTCAATAACCAGTGGGAAAGTTGTGCGGGGTAACCAATCATCGATATGCTTTATTATACATTACATTGCTTGCGTTATTTGGTGCGTGTGGTAGGTGAGTGGAATGGGTAAACTCCTTGATAGTGTTTGGTTATCTATATCTCAAAGTACTTAGTACCTCCCCCCACTTGTGCACGAGAGTCTTTGGTTTCTCCATACTGAGTATACTTGTATGCTCACCCTACGTATACAAAACATCATTCAGGTTTCTAGGAGGACTTCATGCATCTCATGGAACCATACTAGCACAGACCCTTGGGACAGTTGCTGTTGTCGTTTTCCTATTTCTTGGTATCTTTTTACCTTGGGGTTTTTTGTGGCATGTATCATTTACTTTTAAACATGCATGTGGGAATGGTTTACCTTTTGGCTTTACTTTTCTTCCAGTTTTGGTGTTGTTGGGTTTCATCATCTTATCTCCTGATCCTATAAAACAAAAAGGGTAATGCCTTCCATTCATGTGTGATTTCCATACCCTTGGTGCTAGTCGCCACTCCGGGACTATTGAAGGCGGGTTTTGGGGGGTCATTATATCTTCTTCAACATAAAGAAGGAAGGGTGTGGCAATCTGCTGACCCCTCCCTTCTTTTGGTGAAGGTGTGTTGTGGCACACTTGTTTTCACATACGGACTACCGTCTATTGGAATTTATCTAATTCATTTTTCATTAATGATTTCTATGTATAATTATAAATGTCTAAATGATGAATAAATATGATATTTATTTTATGATTATGGTTCTATATGTTATTAATCCATACCGATATGAGAGTACCAGAACACTTTAACCTTAACATACATGAAAAATGAAGAACTTATCCCCATGAAAAGTGATTTTAATATAAAATAATCAATAAAATAATAATAAATTGTTATAAGGTAATAATTTATTTTATGATATTTTTTAAAATGATCCTCAAATATATTGATAATAAGTCAATATTTTTGATATTGTATATTTTAACTTACATTAATCAAGTAAATCCTTGAGGTAAGGGGTTTACGTTTCAATTTAATTTTTATCAGTATTATTTATGATTGAATTTCTATTGAGAATATTAATTTATTTATTTGGTAAACACATGTCATTTTTGTTCATCTCTTGTTATTTCTATAATTTCAAAATTTTACTACCATTTTTCTCTATTTTTCATATAAACGGTTTAAAATTTATTTAAAAAAAGCCACATTTATTTCCACTCATATGGTCTGAAAACATATTATTTTATTACCATGTTTTCTAAAATATTTTAAATAATAGTTTTTTTATTATTTATAAATTGTTTTTTAAATTTAGTTTTACAAATGTTTGAATTTTAAAAAATGTTTTAAAATAATCTTAATGTTTCTTCTATACAAGTTAATTTTTACAGAAGTTGTGAACATAATCATTATTTTAATGATTACATAAAAATGAAATTTTATTTATCCTGGTTTGTCTATGATTTAAGCACCCATTATATGTGTCTAGGTTATTTTCAAATAATTTTTTTCCATAGTATTTTAGAACCATTTTTATTTTAAATAAGTGATTCCAAAATAAAAAGGTTATTTTCATCAAGAAATGTTCGATGTGTTATTTTAATGATATTTTTTTCAATGACAATATCCTTTGATGTTACTTATGTTTTAAAAGATAAATTATTATATGATATCCTCATTATTAGGTATTTTTTTGGTTTATGTTTATGATTATTAAATATTAATAAATCCATTTTTTCCAAAGGTTGTGTTATAGTTAAATTTTCAATGATTTCATGATCTTGTTTTGTACATATGAATTAATTTTTATTTTATGATGATTGGGTCTTTTATTCTAATACAATGAATGGGTAATGATAGATAACTAATGATATAATTACTTAATGTCTGAAACTGATTTAAATTAAACAACTAGATGTGTGGACATAGTTTCTTGCCAATATTTTTAGGTATGTACCTGGTTTCATGTCCAAAATTGTATGTCTAGATATGGTTTCACATCTATAGGATCACTCAGAGACCTATTTATATATCAATTAGTTTATACAGGGATGTTATTTCTTGCACTTAAATTAACAAGTGAACATGTTTGTATTTATACAAGCTAACAATGTTATAAGACTACATTATTTCCACATTATAATATATATATATTTATCTCAAATATCATGATTGATTACTTGATTATTTTACACTCCTAAGAATATTTTCATTCATTATGGTAGTTATTTATGTCATGAATCTTAATTAAATATATTAAATAGATTTTTTATGACGTCCATATGTTATGATTATTATTTTATTCCATATTCACATATATGATCAATTATTAATATCTCTAATTTTTAACCCTGTTGATCATTTGATCTCACCCATTCTTATGTTTTCCTTGCTCGGTTTTAATAACGGTTCTAAGTATGATATTTCTAAGATGGTGTTATCATGATAGATATTGTATGTTATTTTCTACCTCAATTAGAATGTCTTATTTTTATGTATCTAGTATCAAAACACACTAAACATGTATAGTCCTAGCTTGTGTCATCATGTTATCCAGTGAATATATAAACATTAAGATGAATGTTTATGTATAAAAAGTATGGGTCAATATTAAATGAACATTAAGTAATATCCCACAAAAATCAATTCATCTTCCACACATTCATTGAAGCTACCACATGACCTAAGTCAAGTGAATATTGAAGAAAACCTATACAAGTAACATGTCAAATTCATGGCTAAAAGTGTTATAAGATATATTATTATGAAAAAAAACTTCGTAACAAAAAATTGTGTTTCTAAATAGTTTGTTATTTATTAGATGTATTATAATGTTTAATATAAAAAAACTACATGGAATTTATTTTTAGTTCCAAAGGAATTCCAAAAGGTCAAAAGGGGAGGATCCATTTGGATATAATAAAATGATAAAAGCCTCTACAATTTTCAGAATTTTTTTCAAATATATCCATTATATTCATTTTTCTTCTTTCTCTAGATAACTAAGTGTGGTGGAATCCCCCATAATATTTCAACTTTAATGAATAGAGTTTATTTATTTTTTGTTGGGTGTGTATATTTTTTATATCTAGGATGTTATAAATTAGTTTTAACCAAACTCTCAAACCATTATGCAACAATTAAAAATCTATGGCTTTAAAATATTTAATTTTTTACACCTTTCTTCATAATATTAATTTTTTAAATGAATGTTTTATTTTTTGGTATGCCTTTGAGAATAATAAAATGCAATTTTTCAAATCTATTTGGTTATTTTGGGTGATGATTAAAATGTTTCAAATTGTATAGTTCCCCTTATATTATTCTTGTCATTATGGAATTGAAAATGGGATTGAAATAAAATATTATTTAAAAGTTTTTACAACATTAGGATTCAAAATCAGGGAAAATATAAGTATTTATTTTTTGGGGATAATGGCCTTTCAATTTGATTATTATTTTTTCAATAATTATATTCATCCAAAAATAACTTAAAATGTTTTAGTGTTTTTTGAAATAAATGCTCTTTGGGATTCAGTAGACATTAAATTTCTATCCTTATAAGTGGATAATATAATTCTAGAAATTGAAAATGTCTTGAGTTAGAAATTATTAGAGGTGGATGATATCTAAGCATTGTTTCCAATATTTCGTGGAAATTGTGTTTATGAATTTATAAAGGGAATGTTATGGGATAAATAGTTGTGAAATTATAATAAGAACATGAGGGAACTAAATTTTAAAACATTTCCCTATGGGAATTTACCATTGTTAAATATAACATATTTGGGATCCAATAACAAATATAGTCTTATAATTCCTTTGAAATTGGTGTAGAAGGAATATTGGGATCTGATAGTGAATCTCTAGGATATTAGGAAATAAGAAATCCAATTATAAATCAAATAAGTGATTCTCACTTACACAGATAAAAATTAAAATAAATTTCCTAATTATAAAAAGTTAATTTGTTTAGGTGATGGAAATTTTGAACCCAAAGGGTGAAGGGCGAAACAACATAAAAGGAAATAATTTGAATTGAATCAATGAAGTAGGAATTAGATATTTGGTCTGAAGGACCTTGGGGAGAGTTATAATTGTTTGTGGTTTTTGTTATATATTTCACTGTACATAATTCACACCAATTGGACATCCCAAAACTAGAGGAAGAATTTAGATTGAAATAGGAACGCAAATGATTTACATATTGGATCCCTGAAATTTTAAATTATGGGTGAGTATGTGGTTTCATCATTTTTTCTGTGTTTTTAAATCTGTTAAGGTATTCTTTTCACAAATGATTTGAAATGTTTGGACCATCTCTAAATCATGTTGTTGTGTAAATAAATGTTTCTAAATGATTTAATTTTATCTGAATTGGGAAATCTATATTTCTATTTATAATGTAAATTCACTAATTACTTAAGTACAAGTTATTCCCTTAATTTGGGTGAATTTTGATGTGGCCCTTTGTTGGATATTTTTTTTACACACATTTCCTAGGGATTAATTGAGATTTTAATACTAATAATATGTCTTAATTGGGTAATAATTAAATTTTTTTTTCTTATAATCAAATATATAATTATTTTAATATTTTGATAAAAATAAATGCCTTTTGATTTTATTCTCACAAATTAATTTTATTTTTTATTCCATATATTTCTCAAACACGATTTTTAATTATAGTTTAGGCCATAATTAATAAAATATATTATTTCTAAATGATTTTGAATATATTTATAGTTATAAATATTTCAATTAAGTTATGTGAATTTATTTTATAGGTATATTATTGGGTCACAATTTAAAATTCCCACACTAAATTTTATAATAATTTTACTCTTTATTAAATTTTAAATATTTATGTTTTTCTTGAATTTTATTTATTTCACTAAGATCATAAATTTTTCTAATTATAAAGATGATGCGAATAATGTTTGTGCGGTAACACAACTGACCACATGTGTAAAATTTCATAAAACATTGAACCTATCACATGAAGGGGAAAAAACTACCGCACAAAGGAATTCTATGACCTATCGTAGATTTAATCAAACCAACAATGTCTGAGGATTTGGGAAATCTAACTACTACCAAGATATTATGACTTTAGTAATCCAATAGAATACATCCCAAGTAAAGTGCAAGATTCCATGAAATCCAAAACCTATCTATCATGCTCCTAGTGAAACAACCACAACAAGAAAGTTCATAAGTACTTATGAGGTGTCAATTAATGAAAATATAAGCTAAAAATCTTAATTCAACCTATCATTCATGCAATGAGGTATTTAATGAGTTTAAATATGAATATATATACCAAGATATACTAGGTCATGGATAGTGATTAAATGTTCTACCAGTAATGAAGTTTGGATAACCAATACTTTCTAATATATGAATCTAACTGAATAATAAGAGATAGAGTATAACTCTTTATGCATAACATATATCGACTTAAGAAGAACAAATTATAAATCTCAATTATTAACAATATATTATGTCTTGATAAAATATATTCATTCATGGTAACCAAACCAAATATGGATGAATTATATGATATGTAATCATAAAAACAACACCATAGTTAGTGATGAATATACACTGACTAATTTTAAATCAAGGATATGTTGGGGTAAATGAATCAAATGAGCTCGTTCATAGATAAGTTCAAAATCAATTAATACAATGAATAAAGGAATAAAATTATAGAGTCAAACTTTCTCAAAAACTGATAAAACATATCAAAATAAATATATTATCAAGTTCATAAAAAACACTAAACCAAATATTATTAATAAATTTGAGTTTCTCCTATTCAAATGGATTTATAAGTTCAAGAAAGGAATTGTGAAAAAAATAACCAGCACAAACATCGAGTGACCCTGAATAAGTCAATATTGAATTTAATGACACATATAAAAATAATATTATTTTTAGTCTCTACATTATGTGTTCCCTATGTTAGATAGGTTCAAATATAAATGGGACCAAAAATTTCATCAATTATTTGATTTCACGATTGATGATTAAAGCGCACATTCTATTTTATTTTTTCATTATTGATGCATGAAAAAAAAAATTGAATATGATAGGCAACCTGATATTGATAAAGATATATGGTTATCTGTCCTAGGGATTGATCAAACTAATGAATGTTCATGGGTAGTTGATGTATAAGATCGACTAATTACATGAACTGGGATTCTATATTAGAGAATAAATGTTTAGGCGATTATTTGAGTATAGGAAAGAATGTCATAATGGATGTTTATGAGTGTTCTAGGATGAAATTATTATTGAGTAAATAAGGTTTCCTTATGAATTTTCCATAACACAATCTTTTGAAAATCACAAACACGTTATCCTAATGAAAATAATATATCCCTAAGGATTATTTTCTTAAGAAATGTTTCCCTTATCAAGGAAAATTTTATCCTTACCTTTGTATTCATTGTTCCATTTTATAATATCTCTAAATCAAAATCTTTTTATTTATATGACAAATATTATAATTATAATATAAAACCTCAGAATCTTATAATTCCTTGGTAATAGTGTGTTCTGTTTTTAGATTATGAATTTCTCTGATTTTAGGCTCTGAATTAATTTGAATTCATAATCCAAAAAAATTAGAATTCAGATTCCAAACTAGTTAAAAAACAGAATCTGAATATCCCTGTGTTATTGATTCTGATTGTTTTTATATTTAGCCTCAAAATTATATATTTCATTAGGATCCAAATTCTATTTTCCCTTAGACTACAAATATTCATATTTTGTTAATCAATTTATTTTCCCTAACACATGTTATTATTATTAAACGATGTCATGAAATATGTTTTGAACCAACTATTGGTTGATTGACATGTGTGTAGGTCCCTCCAAGATTCAAGAAAAAATATTATAGTTACAGGAAGGATCCAACCATTGGAATTGTGTCTATAAATCGGATCGCGTTTGATTGATCCCAATATCATTCCGTAAATCTGGAGATTACATGCTATGAAGTGATTTCTAAATAGAGAGACTATCATGATTTGTGCGGATCTGAATATCTTGTTCATCATGCTTCATGCGGCTCTGATTAATGCTGAGTACAATTGAGGTCATCTTTTGATTGGAAGATAGAGGTGATGACTACCATAAAGATTGAGGGCTTATAGGGATAGGAAAACAGATGTGCTGGCTACCTTAATGATTGAGGGATTTCAGGGATATTAAGACAAATTCTGTTATTCTTTTAGAGGTATTACTTTGGTGGGGGTAAGATTGAATTTTTTGCAAGTATAAATCCAAGGACCTTTATCCAATGTTTTTTGATACCCTACTCTTCTGGGGAAAAGACATTCAACTTGTTACTTGTTTTGTTTTCAGTTTTATTTTCACTGTATTTTGATAAATGAGAAAGTAATACTTTCTTATAATGTCATATACTTATATTTACTCTGATAAATAATATTCTATATACTTTAAGTTTGAATCTTTTCCTACTTAAACTTTCTTTATGATTCTTTTTCTAAAACATATTTTTGGAACCTAAGAATGTTTTTCTCATAAACCTATTTTGGATTGTGTGAATTTACCTTTTTTAACATTACGAAAAATAGTTTTTTAAGGTTAAAAATAGTAGTTTTTAAACATACAATCCACCCCCCCCCTCTTGTAATTGAGCACAAATATATAATATTTCTATCCTACAATTTTTTCAGAGGTGGTATCTGATATACTTATACCCACCTGTAAGTTTTATTGGTTAACCTTTTTTCATTCTAAATTCTTCTTTCATACCATTCCTTGTTCAAGATTTTTTTAGTGATTTTTATCATTTATTATAAACATTTACTACTAATAAGTTTTGTGGAAAATATATTTTCTTATAACATTGAAGGAAGATATGATGGATCTATTGATAATATAAATCCTACCAACCCACCTATTGTTTAGGGTAATGATTATGAGTGCTGGAGAGATAGAATGAAGAATTTGTTTTATTAACACTAGAGTAAATAACTTTGTCATGCATACTGGTCAATAAAAAATTCTAGAAAATTATGTCAAAACCATCACCAACGAAGAATATTCAGAATATCAACTAAACTACACGGTAGGCAATAATATTTTGTGTTTTATGACCAGGAATATATATTGACATATATATATTCTTTTGAAGATGCCAAAAGAATTATGAAGAAGCTTAAAGTTATACATTTTGGTACTTCTAAAGTGATTGAGACTTGAAGTGCTATATTGAATGATGAATATCGTGGAATTCTATTTCCTTATGGAGTGGTTATATAGAAAGTACAAAAAAGATTTATGGCTATCGTAAATAGTATTCAATCTATGAGATTGAATGTTATTGATGATGAAGCTCTTATAGACTGGACAATTGATATTATACCTAAATAGTGGGAATCAAAAGTAAAATCCATTGATGAAAACAGAAATGTTTCCCATATTACACATGATGAGAATTTTGAACTCATCTTAAACGTGAGACAAGAATGAAAAGAGATGCTGAAATTAATAATAAGAATAATTCCAATGGAAGTGTATCCTTTACTACTACTAAATCCAAGTCTCCAGAAAGGGTTGAGAGATCTATGTCAAAGAAATTCAGTGTTATATCTCAGTTAAGTGAAAGTGTATATTATGAGAATTAATTAGCTAATCTTGATCGAAGAATGAAAAAGACAGTGGGAAAGAAAGACATTCATTATAGATATAAGATGAAAAGAAAAATTACACAAAATATTTAAAAGTAACTTGCAATTAATGTATAAGGGCTAGAAATATCAGACCTGATTTTCGTATGCTTAATAGAAAAGACAGAAAGGGAATGAATTTTTATGGAAATAAGAAGAAGGATTACATGACTAAGGATAAAAAAATTTAAAAGCTAATGAAACCTGGGGTCTCAGTGGTGGTGACTCTTTATATGAATCTTCAGATTATGAATATTCTCATCAGATGAATAGTGGTCTTATAGTCAGAGTATCCATTCAAAATAAATGTCATATGGAGAAGGTACACAATGCTGAATCCTTATCCAAATGTCTTTAAATGAAAATTTTATAATGAAGAATATTAGGAATCTTCAGATGATGAATCTTCCTCATCAAAAGATAATACCTTACCTTTATTTGAATAAGTTTCTAGATTTCATAAACTTCATAAAAATTAAAATTGAAAGACAAAAATTAAGTTTTAGAAATAAAAGTATAGAATTTTTGTTTTAACTAATGAAATATCATATCATTATAAACATCTTGATCAGAAAACAATTTATTTAGAAAGAATTTATAAAAACCATAGGGAAATTAATTTTTTGAAGGATAAACTTTCTAAAGATCTTAATGATTCTATTTATATGATAAATATTTTGTAGGATAACTCTAGTTCTAAAACTAATAACATTGAGGACAAGAACATGGTTTTTAAACTAAACTGGGAAATATTTTCCCTATGAAAATATCAATCAGACTTTAAATCTGGTAAGTAAAACTTTGACAAGATATATTCCAAAATTATTCTTTTAAGGAATAGTTCTAGATTTGGATACACTCATTTGAAGAAGGTTTTTAGTAAAAATTATTTTGTTTCCCAAAGTGATCCATTTTGTACTAAATCTCATTGTGTTGGACATTGGGAGAAAAATTGTTCTCTACAAAACACAATTCTTAGTTTTTAATAAAACATAATTTTATAAGAACATGTAGATTCCTAAAATCAAACTTTATAAATATTCTATATCCAAGAATGTTTGGATTCAGAAAGTATAACACTTTTATTTTAGGAAATTATAAAATGTACCAATTACCATACATGATACATGGATAGTGGATGTTCGTGGAATATGACTAGAAACAAAAACATCAATGAAAAGATTATAAATATTAAAGGAGGAAATTTAACAATCACAGATAATGCTTAGGGAGAAATTATTGGTATAGGTAATATTTTTCTTCTTAGAAAAACATTGGTTTAAAATTTTTTATTTTTAAATGGACTTAAGTAAATACTCATTATCATAAGCCAATTGTGGGATAATGGTTACCAAACAAATTTTAGGAATGATAAATGCTTAGTACAAAATTCCAAGGAAGAGTTATTCTTTCATCCCATAGGTAAGAGAATGTATAGGCACTAAATATAGAATGCCTTAGGATCCAAGATATACATTGAATTAGTGAAATGGAAGATCAATCTTTGTTATGGCATAAAAGGTTATGATATTATATCCTTAAGAACCTATGAGATCATTTAATGAAAATACTTGTTAAGGATCTACTAGAGCTTAGATTTGATTCTTCAAAAGTTTTTTTTATCCTTGTCAATATGGAAGGAAACATTAATCATGTTTTAAATCAGTCACTGAAGTCTCAACTTCTGATGCACTATAGTTAGTGCATATGGATCTTTCTTTTACAACATGAACTGGAAGTTTTATAGGTAAATATTATGTATTTTTTTAGTTGAATATTCCCTTATATTTACATTGGTCTATTTTCTAGCAATTAAATCAGAATATTTTTCTTATTTCAAAACACCTAAACACCAAGTTGAAAATGAGAAAAATATTCCTTTGATAATTATTCCTATTGATCTTGGAGGATAATTTCAAAATTCATTTTTTGAAACACTTTTTTTAAAAAAAATCATTAATCATAACATATCACCTCCATAAACTCCTAAAAAAATGGTGTTATTGAAAGAAGAAATAAAATTATTCAAGAGATAACAAGAACCATGTTGAGTGAATATTATATAGGTAAACACTTTTTGTTTGAAACTATTAATAATAATTTTTATACTATAAATTGAGTTTTAATCATAAATTTTCATAACAAAACACCTTATGAATTGTGGACTGGTAGAAAAGATAGGCTTTCTTACTTAAATTTATTTGTTTTCAAAGTATTCATCCTGAATACTAAAGATAATTAACATAAAATAGCACCCAAATATGATGAGGGAATTTTCCTGGGCTAATCCACTACTTCTAAGGCTTATAGAGTTTTTAATAAAAATTCTTTTACTATTGATGAAAAAAGGAATGTTAAATTCGATGAAACTGATCCTTTTGTTTTTAAAAAAACCTAAACTACATATTCATATCTATTTTCAAAAACTGATGATCAATATTTGATATAATATTCTTCTAATAAAGACAAAATTCTCAAAAAAAATATTTCTAAAGCATTTATCCATTAATATTTCTTATCATTTGTTGATGAACATGTTTCTCAAAAAACAAATCAGTTGTTTCTTAAGAATCATCCTAGTGATAGTATCATTGGTGGTGTAAATCAACATGAAATGACTAGATTTTCCTTTTGGAATAAAGTAGAACATCTAACATTCCTTTGAAAATTAGAACCAAAAAGAACTGATGAAGATTTAGGTAATGATCGGATTAAATCCATATAGCATGACCTAAATGAATTCTAAAGGAATAATGTTTGGAAGTTGGTTGAAACACCTAAGGAAACATATAAAATTGGAGTAAAATGGTTATTCAAAAATAAATGTGATGAAAATGGAAGCATTATTTGAAATAAATCTATATTAGTTACTAAATGAAATAATAAATAAAAATTAAAGGACTATGAAAACCCCTATTCTTGAGTATCTATACTTTAATGTATTCTAATTTTAATTTATATTGTAGTATTCATTAATTTTAAACATTTCCAAATGCATGCAATGTGTTCTTTCCTTTACAGATGTGTTCAACAGGATTTTTATGTTGAACAACCTCCTGGTTTTGAAGACACAAAACATCCTAAACATGTTTTCAGACATTCAAAACCATTATATGGAATTAAACAATCCACTAGAGCTGGATATGATAGAATTATAAGATTTTTGTTACAAAAAATATATTAATGGAACTTATGATCCAACACTTTTTATAAATAAGGATAAGAAAAATGTTTTGATTAAATAGATTTATGTTGATGACATTATACATGGTTAGACTCAACAATCTTTAACTAATTAATTTGAAAATCTAATGAAATATGGGTATGAAATAAGTACGATGGGTGAGTTAAAATTTTTCATTTGGTTTCAAATTTTTCGAAATATTTCAGTAAATAATATATCACACTATAAATATATTTAATATCTTCTCAAAAAGTATGGATATGACAACACTAAAAGTATAAGTACTCTAATCAATAGCTCAAATTCCATTGATATTTATGAAGGTACGAAACTTGTAGATCAATCATCATTTAGAGGTATGATAGGAAGTTAACTATAATTGATATATATTCATCCAAAAATAATTTTTTTAGAATGATTATGTGAAATATATCAATATAATACAAAGTAATTTCATTTAAAAGTAGTGAAAAATAAATTTCTATTTAAACGGAACCATGGAATTAGGAATTTTCTACACTTCTGAAAATGATTTTGTTTTTAAAAAATACAAATGCATATTTTGATGGTTGTAAAATAGATAGAAAAATTACATCTATAATGTTTCATTTATTAGGATATTCATTATTTTATTGGTCAAGAAAAAAGTAACAATAATTAGCACTTTCCACTACTGAAGCTGAATGTCTAGAAGCTGGAAGTTTTTGTGGCCAAGTGTTATGGATGCAACACCGAATCACATACTATGACAAAAGTTTTACCAAAACACATATATTGTGTGATAATACTAATGACATTTCCCTAATAAAAGACTATGCATATCACTCTTGTTCTAAACACCTAGATATTAAGCATCACATTCTTAGGGATCACACACTTAAAGGAGACATCATTCTTTAATTTATTTGAATGAAAGATCATCCTACTGATATTTTTACAAAATATTAAACCTCTGATATATTTGAATACAATAAAAAATTCTCATAATGATAACTGTAATGTAATCTTCCATAATTAACTTTTTGTTAAAACCCATATCCTAACATTAAGTAACTCCATTTCATGGGGGTATATTTTCTTGATAAACCAGATTTTCTTTCATTAATAAAATTTTTCATAATAACATTTTTCATCTTAGAATTTTTGTTATTTTTGGTAAACAATTTTTTTTTAAAATCAAAATTTTCTGGAACTCCAAATTCCGGAAGTCAGTTTTTTTCATTCCTTTACCTGCTAAAAAATTCTAGAATCCAAAAATTTTCCTTAATGAAAAATTTATGGAATCTAAAATTTCTCAAGAAGAATATATTTCATTACTAAATTTTTTTTATAAATCTAGAAGGTATGTTTCTTTACATAAGTTTTCAAAATTGAATATTTTACTTGTTGGTATTTTTATCTGTTTTAAGAAAAAATTTAGGATTCAATTTCATTAAATCTGATATTGTTTCGTAAAAAAACCTCAAAGATAGGAACCTACCAAATCTATATTTGTATTTCATCTTAACCATTAGATCATATTGTGTTTGTTTCCACCGTTGGGTCAACTAAATAATTTGAACCGGCGCTTCAATTCATTTATAAAGGCCCCATATTTCTCTTCCCACATTGGGATTGAAGGATGTTAGCCTCAAAGCTCATCCTCTCTTTAAAAATATCATTCTGTTTTTTAGTGTTTGCTTGGATGATTGGTGTCTTTGGAAGCCTCTCCTTAGAAAAAAAATTTCTTTAGTAAAGGAAATATCAAAATGAAAAAATTTCTAATAAAGGTTAGTAGATCCGAGGTTCTTTCAAAAGTATAATTCTGTAATTATGAAAAACATTAAGCTGAATGGATGAGAGAGTCTCTGCATAGAAAACCTGTGAGGAAAGGATCCGGATTATCCGGAGTTTATTGATGAGTATAATGAGTAATTATGTTTTTTTAATGAGGTTTTAAATGATATTTTTTCATTCAAATGTTATGGAAAAACATACTCCTTTTCCTTCAGCATGGAGTCTATTATCATTGGAGTACCATATGAAGGAGAAGCGATTTTCTACACACACAAGCTACCAAATGAATTGATAGGTTTTGAGAAGGAGAAAACATTAGAGTACCAAGGACACAATGGAGTAAAAACACTGAAGATAAACCACCTCTCAACAAATTTTATAATGCTAGAGTTAGGGGTTTAGGGTATCATAATTCCAAGAAAATGAGACATAGAGTCCTTGAAGAAAAATGATATCTTCATTCTTGATTTTCTGGTGAACTTGAGGAAGATAAATTTGCTAAAGTGCATCGTGTTAACGATTATAAATATCAATAACGGTACCCTTAAATCCCAAATTATAATGTATCTGGAAATTATAATTAATATCGTAGTCCTATACATCGAATCATTCAAATTTCCTTGCAGTTCTAACCCTATAACTTTCAAGATTTTTCTTTTGAGTGATGATACTTTGATAAGGATTAATGTTGGATTCAATAGTAAATCTTGAGAATTTTTCTACTTATCATAAATGGATATTTAATCCTTATCTATGAAATTGGATGTATCAGTGACTTCAAAGAAGGCCTCAAAAAAGAGAAAGCAAAAGGAACCAGAAGTGATAGAAAAACCTATAGTTCTGGAAACCCCATTAGCACCCCCAAAGACAACGAAGAAAAAATATTTTTCTTATAAATTTTTTGATAAGTGGAGGTAATAGAATAATAATTATAAATAAGAAGCCCCTATATTTGGCTTAAATTGTGCTGCGTAAAAATAATTGAAAATTACGGTTGTTGAGGAATATGAATTGTAAGAAAAGAATATAAGAAAATGAATAAAATTTCTAAGGAAGAAATTATTCAAGCTCTTATCAATGATATTGAGAAAGATTCTGAACAGATTCAGGTACCAGATATATTTCTACAAGAATCAGTACTACTAAATCTAGGAAATAAAGTCTTAATTACTGAACCTGAAGTAAAATAAGAGATAGTTCATGAATAATATGTCGAAGAACAATAGTAAGAGGAAGAAGGAGATGAGAGTGATTATTTGATAATGAATGTTGAATAATATCATGAGAAGGAATCTCCTTGAGAAAATATTTCAATCTGAACGTCCCAGGATGAATGAACCAAAATTATTTCTCAAGTAAAAGATGATGAGGGTCAAGAAAAGGTTAATAAACCATCAGAATATAAATACATCAATCACGACATCATTAAACTGGATGATCTTATGAAAGATGATGTGAAGTAAAAGGTTGATGAAGATAAAGGCGTTCAAGTCTAGGATTGTAAGCATAAATCCCCAAAGGATACGGAGACTATTTCCAAAGTAGAAAATGGAATACAGTTGATTGTTGAGACCCCTGTGAAAGATTTTGTGTTAAAAAACGATGATGTTGGATCATCCAAGTGGAAGGTTGTAGACATATAAAAAGAATATCCACCTATAAGGAAATTAGATTATGAATCATCTTCCATGGGTGAGGACATTATTGTATAATCTATGAATAAATTAGTACCCCCCATTCCTTAGTTTCTCTGTATTGACTCGATGTGGCAGCTACTTCAAATATCCATTAATCAAAATACATAATCTGTAAGCATTCTCATAGAAAAATTCATCAATCTTGAGGCTGATTTCAGAAATTTCTATATAGGGTATGATGCATACAGAAGGTATTGTAAAGAGATTACAATGTTTTCCAAAAAAATGATTTAATTTCTGAGAATTCTTGATAACTTTATTTGTTCATTAAAGGATTATTTTGATAGAGAATTTGAGAGGTTGAATGTTCTTACAAAAATTTTAACATAAAATTTAAACCTTGAACAAGTAGCCTGGAAGAAAGAAGAATAATATTTTAATGAGAAGCTAAATTTAGTTAATTAAAATTAAAATAAGGAAAGGGATATCATAATAGAGTTCAAAGAAATTTTTACACAATAAAAAGAGTTATTGAAGTCTCAGGCTGAAACCCTTCAGTCTAAGGTAAAAAATATCAAGGCTCTAGAAAAGAAAAATTAGGATCAACAACAATTATTGAAGCACTTTGAGTATGACCATAAGGATCTGATGAAATTGAAGACTATCGTAAAAAAGACCATACAGAAAGAAAAAGAAGAATGAATATTTTTCCTTTCAACTCTAGTATTTTGTTTTTTTTCTTTTCTTATACCAATTTTTACAATATTAATGAATATTTGGTTGTTATTTATTTTTTTGTATAGTTCTAATCATTTAGGTACTATTTTTTCATTCTCTATATTCCTTTGTTATAATATCAAAGGGGGCGAAAGGAATGATAAATAGAATACTATGTATAAATAAGATAATACCCTATCTAAGTGGGAGTTTACTTAATGAACTCTTTTGTATGAAAAAACAGTAAAAATTCTCAAAGAAAGTCAATAATTTGATCCTTATGTATTTTAAAATATAAGGGGGAGTTAGTCATATTCATCATGATATATAAGTGACGAGAGATAATTTTTCATTTAAAATTCATTATGTAAAATCTTAGTCCTTTTATTCTTTTTCATATGGTTGTTTTTTCTTTTTAAAAATGGGGAGATTGGTGAGTCAATAAGGTTCCTTTGTGACTTTTCCTTTCCCCTTTGTTTCGAAAATCACAAACAATTTACCTTAACGAAAATCATATTTCTCTAAGGGTTATTTTTATAAGGAAATTATCCACTATCTGAGGAAATTTTTATCCTTACCATTGTTTTTGTTGTCTCATTATATAATCTCTCTAAATCCAACTCATTTTATTTAAAATTTTTTAATTCATCTTAGTATCTGAAACAACAGAATCTTATAAATTCCTGGATATAGAGTGTTCTATTTCTAGACTCTGAATTCCATAAAATTCAGACTCTAAATTCTATAGAATTCAGACTCTGAATTCCTCAGAATTTAGATTATGAATTCATTATAATGTAGACTCCAAAATCATTATAATTAATATTCCAAACTCATTGGAAAAAACTGAAGATCACTGTCTTATAGATTCTGATTGTTTATATTATTAGACTCTAAATTCTGTTTTTTATGAGAATCTGAAATCTATTCTTCCTTAGACCTCAGATATTCATATTTTGTTAAGAAACTTCTTTTTCCTTATACATGTTACTTTTATGAAACAATGTTGTGAAATATATTTCTATCCAATAGTTGGTTGAGTCACACATTTACAGGACCCTCTGAGATTCAAGGAAAAATATGACCACTGGAAGAAGGATTCGACGGTTGGAGTTCTTCCCATAAATATGAGCTCATTTGAACAATCTCAAAATCATTCTATCAATCTCGAGATTACATGATGTCAAGTAATTTCTATAGAGAGAGTATCTCATGCTTTTTGTGAATATTATCATCTTATTCAACTTGATTTGTGTGACTATGTTTATTACTGAGTACAATTGAGGGATTCTAGGGATATGGAGACTGAGGTGCCGAATACATTAAAGTTCAAGGGATTCTGGGGATAGGAATATAGAGGTGTTGACTACTTTAAAGATAGAGGGATTTCGGGGATAGTAAGACATATTAAAATATTCCTATTGCAGGATTACCCAATTTTGGATAAGATATACATTCTTAAATGTATAAATTAGGGGACCATTATCCATGGTTTTTTGATGCCCTACTATTGGGGTTATAATGATTTCTACTTGTAACTTGTTTTGTTTCATGTTTTATTTCCATGGTATTTTGATAAAGGAATAAAGTGTTACATTCTTAAAATTTACTATACTTTTATTTAATCTGATAAATATGATTCTATACTCTTTAAGGTAGAATCTTTTCCTAATTAAACTTTCTTTAAGTTTCCTTTCTAGAACCATATTTCCAAATCCTAAGCAAGTATGTCTCATAGAACTATTTTAGGCCTTGTGAATTTTCCTTGTTTGATTATGTTAAATATAGTGTTCCTTAAGGTTAAAACAAAGGTTGTTAAACAAAAAATTCACCCCCCCCCCTCATGTAATTGAGCATCTATATATACTATTTTGATCTTATAATGAGTGAGATATAAAATTTTGTACATAGAGAATAAGATTCAATCCAAATATATGTAATGTTAGTGTTGTGTGATCATAAAGATAGGCGATTATAATTTCAAATCCATGTCAAGGACAATAGGAACCTGCACTTGGAAATTAATGGTATTTCCCTTCACTGTCAATAATGTCAAGATAGTACACCAACAATACAAAAACGTCAGGTAGTGGAATATATAAGGTATTACATATGGATATCATATAAGAGTAAATTTGAAAATTACATCAGTAAAAAACTAATTTTAGGGTCACCACCAGTTCTTAAAGCCCCCAAAAGGGTATATTGGTTATGCTATAACTGGATATAAAGGGAAATTTTGGGAATACAAAATCAAATATGGGAGATCAAAAATATCATTTAAAATTCAAGCCAAGGATAAATTATAGGTGATCTAATTGAAGGAAGGGAGATGTTGGGATCTTATAGTAATAACTGGATATTGAAAATATTGAGCCAAGTTGGAAAATCATATGTTACTTACTTGAGATCATTTTCACATTCAAATGAGTGCATTCTTTTAGGGGAGAATAGCCTATTTCACCTACATAGAGGAATATGCTTATTGAATTTTCTATGTGGAGGATGGGAAGAAGATTCTGGAGTTGTGACTATAATTTTAAGGTTGTGTGTTATCGCGTAAATTGGTATTAGTTAAAGTACATTAGAATTGGGGATTAGGTTTCTCAAGAGCAAGACATTGAGAGATTGTAATTAGAATTAAAATGATCAAGGGATCCACTAATGGAAAATAGCCTCTAGATACAGTTTGGAACCATTGGTACAGGTCCCCCAACCATTAGTATAGCCTATACCAATGGTTTGGGATGTTGTTGGGTGATTTGGTGTGGGAATAGACCTACCCTAACATTTTGGGGAAAAATCATAGTATAGACTAATCCCAATAGTTCCCCCAAACTAGTGGGATAGGTAAATCTAAAAAAAATGTTACAGTGAATTTTTGAACCCACAACCTAGACATTATATGTCAAAGAAATTTCCACTATCTTATAGTTACATTTCTTAATATATTTGGATATATATATATATTGAATTTATATATTCATATATTGGATGATATTTGACAAAATAATTCATAACAAAATAAGGGTACCTATCCCAATGGTTGTCAAAACCATTGGGATATGTATCCCTATAAAAATGGTTTATCCCAACGGTATTGGAAAACCATTGGGATAACTATACGCTATCCCAATGGTTTTCCAAAACCCTTGGGAATGGGTGTTCTCAACTGGTCAATCCCAACAGTTTTGGGAAACTATTGGCATAGCCATACCCTTTCCCAAATGTTTTCTAATAATATTGGGAAATTGATTCTCAAACTAGTCTATTCGAATGGTTTTCCAAAACCTTTGGGGTAGCCATACCCCTTCCAAACTATTTCCCAAAACCGTTGGGAAAGGGGATCTCAAACCAATCAATCCCAATGGTTTCGAAAAATGGTTCCAATATCCATACCCTTTCCCAACAGTTTTTCAAAATTGTTGTGAATAGTGGTGTCAAAGTGGCTTATCCCAAAGGTTTTGGAAAACCATTGGGAAAGGGGACATATACCAATGGTTTTTACAAACCATTGGTATTGTTGCATTGGTTTAGATTTTCTGGTATAGGTTGGATCTCTAGTAGTGGAGGATAATAATTACCTAGAATAAATAGTTTAACTAGGGGTCGAGCACCTCAACCAAGAAGTTCCATCATCATTTATTTTTTTTATTCCATTTTTTAATTAAATAACTAATTTTCATATGATTAAATATGATCATTAATTACATCCTCATTAGGGAATGATATTGCGTTTATCATCTAATTTAATGCATTCATTACATAATAAGAGGGATGCTACTCCCAAACAACAGTTCATAGGATTTTTATTTTTCTAATAACATCTATAATTGTGAAAAAATAATATCACTTGATTTTATTTTAACTGATTACTCTTATGCGGATCTTTGGAAACAAATATTATCCTATTTTTTGAACATATGGATAAAATGATAATTTTATTCTAGTGACAGATAAATCATAATTTTTAAATGGTGGGAGTGTTACCATTGAGAAAATATAGTATCCATTCTCACATAAGGTGATCTGCTAACATGGATAGTTAACCTCCATTCATTTAGTTCTAATGATTTTCAGATTTGATGTAGGAAAAGATATTGTAAAATAAATAAATCAGGTTCCCTTTTATTGTATTTTTATTCCCCTTCACTTTACATTGATATAAAATCCTCCCAATTTTATTACCAATTTTTACACTATTTCATTCACTTCACCGGTTTCATATTATTTTTTCTATTTTTTCTTTTTTTGGTGTTTTTTTCCTTTCATCCTTGATCTCACACATGTTTCATGGCATTCATTTGTATGTGATACCCTACTTACCAATTATACTTTATTAAATAGGTTATTATGAATTAATTTAACGATTTTACTCAATGACCTTGGTTATAATTAGATTATTTTAGAAGAGGCACCAACAAAAATAACAAAACATTTTATATTTTATAACTATAATATATTACTTATATAACATATTCATTGAATTAATTTGTATAAATAGAAGTAACTATGTTAGGAAATCTATATCAATGAGAAGAAAAATAGTATTATTATATAGGAGGAACATTTTTCTATGTTTATAAATGAGGTGTTTTCACTTCGGCATTCCCTAGAAAATACCAATTTGAACTTCAAAACATAAACCTTAAGAGAAATCACCTACTAGATAAGTACAATTTCATAGAATTCACTTCCAAATCCATTCTTATTGAATCATCATATGTGACTCCCACCATTACTAATATCACCCTTATATCATAATTAGAGGTCTTAAGTGGTTTTTAAGTATATTTTCTAATGATATAAAAATAAATTATTATTGTAGTGAATTATTATTTCTATTATATAACCATTTGTTTCATTTTTTGCCTACAATTATTTTTCGAAAAAATTATCTTCTATTAATACATTTTATTAGATTAAAATTTATTTTGTATTACTCTTAAAATTTAAATTTTATGTAATGATAATTATTTTTGGATTCATCATGTAAAAATTTATCTTAGGGAAACATTTTTGTTTTGTACATGAATTTTATTTTTACGTTAATAGTGAAAATATAGTGTCTATAAACACTGTGAATATTATATGATATATGAATGAATTAAAAATATATTTAACCTTTTCCTCAACCAATATTTAATATATATAAAAATAGTAAAATAATATATTTAAAACTAATATGTGGGATTTATAAATATATTCTTTAATTCTTATATCTTATGTTGTATTTTATTATAGTAAATAACTATTTTGGACTTTTTATTTAAATTTATTTTTAAAATTTATTAATTTGTTTTTGGATTTATTTGGAATAAAAAAATATTTATTATAAACCAATAAATATCACACAGTTCAATAATATTAAATATTTTTTTCTAAATTTATTTTTATTCTTAAATAGATAATTTTTCTAAAAAACTATTTCTATTATGTTAATCAGAATTTTATTTAAAAAAATTTACACCCCTAAAATTTGGATATTATTTAATGGTTTTCATATTTGTAATCATCAATTTCAAATTAGAGAATATGGTTCATTTATTTTTATTCATAATGAATAAATTACCATAATAAAAGCTATTCATCTCTATAATGGTTGAAATGGTTACCATGGGGTTAAATTAATGGATAATCCCACAAATATCACTAATATTATTTATATTAGATGATTGGATTCTCAAACTACCATATCCTTTATTTTGAATCTATATATTTTAGATCAACTTTACTTCTGTCTGACCTTAACTTTATTTTATTAAATGAGTATTTGTAGATGTGTCACCCATCACATCTACAAAATGACCACTTTAAACCTATAATTATGCTAAAAAACATTATTATCTCAACAAAACAATATGAAATACTCTCCAAAAATATTTTTCCTATGTCCTGGAGTTTCTAGTATGATGAAAATAACAATATATGAAGGCCAATTTAAAGGACCAATTGAGTTTATTCGAGAATATTAATGGGGTTTTCTGAGTTGTTTCATTTTTATTTCTTCTTATAAAAAATAATTTTTTATATAAATCATTATATAATGTAATATTTATCATTATTATATCTAAATTATATTATATTTATGGAATAATTAGTATCTACCTTCCTCAAATTCCTTATTAAATGAAATTTTTCATGTGTTATATGTAGATTACCACGTCTTTCAAACGATGAATTTCATTTTTCATCACCGCCATATATGGATTGTTATAAAAATGATTTTAATAAATTAATATGATATTTATATCATTATTATGAATCCATAATGATAATTATTACATTATATTAATAATATAAAAAATAAATTTCCATTTTAAATCTGAGATCCTGAAGCTTGCAAACAAAGAAACTTTTCTTAAAATGGATTTATTTTTAGTAAACTATGGAAATGTTTCAATATTGTACTAATTTAATTATTAATGAAATAATATTATAAATTATAGTGATTATAATTATATTTAATAATGCTTTTGACCATGGTCAATTTATTGAATTACTTTATGAGGAATTGATTGAATGGTCCTAAGAAGCCGAAGATAATAAACAATATAGTAAATTAATAAAATTTGATTCTAAACGGAACTGAAAAAATTAAATATTAAAAAAATTCTAAAAAGTATCAATAAACTTAATTTGGATACTCTATTGATTAGATGAACTCACCATTTTGTTTGGGACTTGAGGTAAGGGTATGTTGTCTCGACTTCTCTTTATTGAGACAAACATCATAATATGAACCTACATTAATTTATTTTTGTTATATACAAATTCTATTTCATTTTATGTCTTGAGTGTCATCATACTGATGATATTTTAGTTTACTTATCAAATTAATTATTTTAATGGGTTTTGTTATTTTATATTTCATAAGGATTCTATTTTAAAATTATTTCTTTTAATATTTTCCAATATTTTACAAAACTATTTGTCCTCCATATCCATAATAATTATATTGTTTCAATAATGTTCTTATCTATACATTTATAATTTATTAAGTCAATTTTCTACAATCATTTATTTTTTTACATAGTAATGAAAAGTAATTTTTTTTTCTTTTTCCATACAATTCATTTTTCATATTCTTTATAAAAGAGTGAAAAGAATGTATTTTTAATATTTACTACTAAGTCACCTTTTCAACCATTTTGGTTATTTATTATTATTATTCTTTTATAATTTCATATTTTTCAGAAAACATTATTTTTCCATTATTCTATGTTTTTTTACATAAAAATTGTGGTTAATTTTTTTTGAAAATTATATAAGGTTGTTTCCTTCTATTTAGTTATATTTTTATATTCCACTATACATTTCATATAATTAAATTCATTGGTTTGTGTTTTAAATATTTTAAATTAATTTTAGATTAACATTTTCAATCCAATATTTTCACACATTTGAAACTTATTTTTTAGTGGCTCATAAGTTGTTTTTCTATAAACATGTTATAAAATAATTTTTCTATTATTTCTATAATTTGGATTCAAATTTACTCTATATATCCAAAATTTCTATATCTTATAGTGAAAAGTACATGATCATATTTAATGTGATTTCTTATGCTCTTATTTTGGTATATTGAAATCTGGTATTCATTAATAACCTATTGATTACATGTTATAAGATATTTTTTACAAATAATATGAAATAATTTTTTCAATGAGTTGTTTATTATCTTTTATATGATTTAATTCATGTGGAATAAATATTTATGGATGTCAATACGTGGTATCCTATATTTTCATATAATTCATTAGTTAACATTCAATATCTCATTAAATAATTATGAGAAATTTGTATTGATGATCTCTCCACTATGGGAATCAGGTAGTGATTCCTTTTACAGTATATTATGAGAATCAGGTAATAATTTATGATCCATGATGTTATTCTTTCTGATGCATATGTTTGTTCTATAATCTTATGTCACATTTATATGCTACGAAATATTCCAATGTTTTCCTTCCATGGTTTATGATTATTTTTACATGTATCCAAGTGATGGTATAAGTTTTATTCATATATGATGGTAATTTTATAATATTATAATCTCATTACATGGTATATAAAGTTTTTTCAGTTATTATGATTATCCCTAGTGAATTTATTTTACTTTGATTATAACTTTCTCATGGGATTCATGTTCCTCCCCATGCTTATTATTTACCCTATTATGACTAGTTGATAAATTTTACCCTTCTAATTGGCTGAGATCACTCCATTTGTTTTCTACTTCCCATGAAAATTATATATATGATTATCTATATAGGGAAGTCTTATATAGAGATTTTTATGTGATATTTTGAAAGATATAACATGTAATATTCTTTTTAGGTAACATATCTCCAATGTCCCTAATCCTTCATCTTCTTGGATTGAAATATTATTTATAAGATGTAATATTAAAATTTAGAAAATGATCTAAAACATATTCATATTTTGATTATGTAACCTCACATAATAAATCTCATTCAAAAAAGGTTAATGTATGGGCCAACGTAAACAATATCACAAGTGAAAACAATGATAATGAACTGGGTAAAGGTACACTTATTCTCCACTATATGTCAATGAATATCTTATTTGATTTTGGTTCAACTCATTGTTATATATAACTCATATTTTCTAGGAATTCCGATTCACCTCCTCAAACTTTAGATGTTGTATTATCACTAAAAATACCCATGTGTTCACTTATTTTATCAAATGTATATAAACCTTTTCTAATCAAATTTTGTTAGAAGGAAATTCTAAAAAATACTGTACATCATTCCATGGTGGAATTGAAAGTTATATTTTTAATGGATTTAATCTTCCTATATATAAATATAATTAATTATTTGGTAAATTAAATATCATTTCATAACCCATATCATCCCATTATAAAATATAATTATAAGGATTATTATAAACTCACTTTTGAAACAACCTCTTTAATAGGGTTCATAATTTCAAATCATGAGGGATATTTACCTCAAATGGTTTGGAATAAAATCACTAATGGGACATGAATATTATGAAAAACTAGAAATTAGAGAAAATTATTTTTTAATATAATGGGAAATTACAAAATCAGGGAATATAAAAGTGGGGAAGGCAAAGTGAATCCACAAAAAAATTAATACATTTTAATGGTAAAATAATAATAATGGAATATGTATTCAATGAATCTTCTCAATTTCCTATAAAGACCATATAATCAGTCTCCTGGTTTCCACCACACCAATTTGAAAGAGTCTATTATGAAGTAACATAATATGTTTATAGTATTACTTATGTTAATAAGGTTGGTATTATATATTTATCCTTGTGTATATGAGGGATGTGCTTAGCTATTTATATTGGTGACTAATATCTAAACTTGAAGAAGAAAATTTATTTATGATTATGATGTAACACCTAGGTTTTATAACCAATTTTCCTTTCTTAAATTATATTTATATAATTCTAAAGAATATTTTTATTGTTGTTTTAAAATAAGTAAAATTTAAAATGAAATGATCCATGAAGATATTAAAAAAAATGAAAACCCTTTGTTAATTTATAGATGAACATTAAAATACAGTTACATGATTTT
Organism: Viscum album; assembly: GCA_963277665.1. Taxonomy (NCBI): domain Eukaryota; kingdom Viridiplantae; phylum Streptophyta; class Magnoliopsida; order Santalales; family Viscaceae; genus Viscum; species Viscum album. Next base: position 1,000,259,701 of record OY728119.1, on the reverse strand, counting down.
ATTTATTACATTCCATGGAATCTTATATACTATGGATGTCTACATCCCTTAAAATATCATAAATAAAAGTGGTAAAATAAAAATAAATTAATAGTATCTTTGAACATAGGATAGCCCTTTGATTATTTATACCCTTGAGAATCACCATTAGGAGAACCAAACATTTTGTTAAATAATAAATCATGAATTAAGAAATAATAATGAAAAAAACTTAATTAAAATTTATTGAATTATAAGTGTTTTTGGTGATGTAATAATGGAATGAATTTATATCAGGTAATGTTGGAAATATATCCATTATTTAGATGTTATAATGAGGTTATATAGATATTTGGTATAATTCAAATATATTTATTTCAACTTTGGAATTATAATTATATAGTTTACAAACATAACGTTTATTTATATGAAAACATATTTTTATTTTTATTTTTAAAAAGTTATTTTAAATAATGAATAATGAATAAATAAATCATGATTACATAATATATTTTTAAGTAAAAAAAATATCCTTATATGTTTTTATAATTTCACATATTAGAAATATAAATATTAATAATATTTATTCTTTATATAAATAAAACATTTATAAACATTCATTCATTGATAATTAATTAAAGTTAAAGTGAGTAAATATAAAAAATATGCAAATTTTAATAAATTGTTGATGTGTGTAATGTATTTTATATATTAAATTAAATTTACCACAGTTAAACAATTTTTTTAATTTTTTTGATAATACAAATAATTAAGTAAATTTATGTTCATCCAAAAGATTTTATAATTAAATTACTAACAATGAATACACATTAGACGTGAAAATAATTTTTGAGTAATAAATGTTTTCCCATTGTTATTCATTTAATATTAAAATTAATTTCTGTCAAATTCAAAACTGGAATATAATAATATGTATTTTAAATTTGGAATCATAAAAATAAAATTATAGTAATAAGTATAATTTTGTGTTTTTCTACAAAAATAAAATATCATGGTAAAATATAGTAACCATAAAAAGGTGAAAATGCTATTTTAAAAAAAATGACAATTAATGTGTCATAATTATCTATATTAATTAAATTGATATATTTTTAATTATTAATATAATTCATTGTTATTATGTGTAAAAATATACTAAAACTCATTTTATTTTTAATTCATATGAAATTATATTAAGAATAGTTTATATTTCAAAAAGACATTTTTCTACAAAACTAGTTTATTTTATATATTCTATATTTTAATTTAAAATATAATTATATATTATTTTGAAGTATAATAATATTAAATAGAATATAAATTTGTAATGATTTTTTTGAAATTGGGTAATATAGGTTTTCTTATATTTTTTATAAAAAAACTAATTAATATTTCAAAAACAAATTAAACATGGTAAAATTGGGTAAAATAGGTAAAAAATAATTGGTTGAATTTTTTTTCAGTAATACTATATTAATACATTTCTGATGTCATTTTTTTCTAATTCATAGAAAATTTTACCAACATTTCCCCACTTAAGTACCCTATGATTTCATCTTTACCATTTTCATAACTTACATTTTCCAAACGAATATCCATTATTTGAACCTATAAAAGGAGTTCTCATATACCCCTTCTAAAAACATTATTCATTTGAATCACAATTTATTACCAACCAATTTTAATATATTAAATCCTTATAATATTTTGGGTGGTTTTTGGTTAAAGAAGAAACCATAAATACTTTATTGTAAAGGAACTTGTGTCATGGAGTAAATTCCTAAAATAATTTTCAAAGTTATTATATTAATTTTTTAATTAAATTATCATATCTTCCCTTCATAAATATTATCATCAATATTATTGATGATATATTAAAATAATTATCATTAAGATAAAATTAAACTAATATTATATAACTCATAAATCTTATTATTTCTAGTATAACATGTTCTTGTATAGGTCGGTTTAACAACGTACATTAATGATATTATGCCATTATCACTATTTTTCTCCAAATAAAATTATCAAGACATTAATACCGATAATATATAATATTATAAATTAAATTATTTCATGAATTGTTCTTTAGATGTGGGACAAAGATAAAATTAATTTTCATTATAAAATAATTTTTAATTATCAATAAATTACCTAAATCATAATCTTCATTGATTGCATTACCACAAAATATACCCATAATATCTATAAAATTAACACAGTGATACATAAATAATGGAAAAAAAATATTTGACTACTCCTTATAGTGTGGGAATAATTATCATCATATAAAATAAATGGTACTAAAATCCCCATTATGAAACATGTTTGAAATAATAAAAATTACTAACATCCATTGATGAAAATAAACATTACCAAATTAATGTATTTGTAATGAATTATTATAATTTAAAAATATAAATGATTAATATATATATATATATATGATTAAGGTTGTTAAATAAGTGATTAATATGGATAGAGTTATTAAAGAAGATTTTATTGCCGATCTGGCCAAGATTGAATCCAAGGTAAGTGTTTTTTCATCAATAAAACCCATTCCTAGAGTCTGGATCATCTATCATTGAATATGGAATTAAAAAATTCAATTACTCAATAAACTAATTCTAATAAATGTTATATAATTCAAATTTTTTTGTTTATTTACATCTATTACTAAGAACCACTTTTTGAATGATTCTAACTTCATAAATTAATATGACATTAGGGTTTTGTTGTCTCAATTTCTATATAATTAGGTTTTAATCTATTTCCATTAATGAAATTATTAAAATGTTATTATATTTATGAAAAAAAAATTACTTTTAAATTACCACTTTTCATCAATTCAAATCGAATTTTAATTCAAATCTCTAACCTTGATGAATTTATTTCTTTATAAAAAATAATGTTGTTAAAGATAATTCTCATCTTTTCAAATTGTTATTTTCCTCTATGATCATATTCTTTCTTGGAAAAAAATTATCTATCTTATTTTAAAATATAATTATAGATCATATATGTATTCTTCATATTTATCCTTTTCCTCTATTAATTGGACGTTTGATAACATTTTCATTAATATGGATGTTTCTCTAAATATAAATAAAACCCATAAGATGGAATTTCATTTCAATTTCATCAATTTTATATCATTCAATAACCATTTAATAACAATTCCTTTATTTATTGTGAAGGTTAAATTAATCAATATTCTTTTAATGTGATGTTTTAAAAATTATTTTCATCACCAACATGAAAATAATTTTTTTGATGTGAATTAAAACTTCATATTTTTATGAAAATATTTTATGAAAGTTATTTTTATTACTTTAATTATATTTTACAACAAATATAAGAAATTTATTTCAATTTGGGTGAGATTTATGATCACTTTATAAGGAATCTTGTGATATAGTACTTTTTGGAGATTTTATTTCGGTATCAAGAATCCAAACTCATGATTTCATTTTATGTGATACCATTTGAAAATTATATGAAAGAGAGATTCATTATATTGGGATTTGAGAATATTTTGTATGATTGATTTCAGATGGAATTTATATTTAAGTGTTATCATTATTTCATGGATGAAACCTATATATCCCCCAAATACATTGGGAAAATCCCTATATCTCACAAGATAACTATAAGAAATGATTTATGGAACTCAATCCACAATAAGAAATGAGTTATGATGTCAGGTACTCTAGGGGAAACTAATTTTGATTCATTATTTATAATGGTAAATATGGAGTGATGTATGATTCATAATGTTATGATTTAAATTCTTAGGTTTGTGCCACATGTCTAAGTAACTCTCCATGGAACACGATTGTTGTATCATGTTTTTTCACTCTTACACCATGGTATATATTTTATTATTTGAGGATATATGACATTCTAACATGTTTTCTGGATACCTCTTGTAGTAATACGAACCTTTTAATCAAATATTTATTCCAAGCTAATGTTTTCTTACACTACAAATTAATTTACTTTTTTTGATAGAAATTTCATGATAAATTATAATTTGTTTTCCAAAAAAGAGAAATTCCAATAGATATTTTGGTTTGATGGTATTTTTTTTGGTACAAAAATTACTTTTTACCATCAGAAATATATATATATATATATATATATATATATATATTAATCCTTTAATTCCCAAAAAACATTTACTAACAATTTAATATATTTTTTTATAATATTAATGGAAACAATTACCTTCCAATGGATACAATTGACAATAATTAATTATTAATACAAATAAATCTTTTACCATTAGAAAAATATGTTTCAAAAATTATATATTTAAAATAAATCTTCTACCAATTATTGAATATATATATATATACTCAAAATATATTTTTTTATTATGAAAAACACTTTTAATGAAAATTAAGAAACCAATCTAGTACATAGATATACAATTAGTCAACATGATATAAAATAGTTGAATATATGAGTTGCAGTTTAAGACTTTTAGAAACCTAACCTCTGAGGAGACTCTAGTGGAGATAGGAATCCTTCTCATCCTGAATGTAATTGAGGATTTTGTCAAAATTTTAAATCATATTGTCCTAAGATGGTATGAACTCTTATATTGTAATCTTCTTCTGATTAAATATGCATGCCAAAAAATACAAGTTTTGTTTGGGCCTAGGTACCCTTCTCCTTAGAATGGTTAGCCTGGAACTGCCTCCCATCCAGCCTATCAAACACCACTTATATAGTAAGGACATATAATCCATTATCCAATAATTATTCATTACAATTGAGGATGGTTCCCCACTTATCACATTCAACAAATTCTTTTCTTCATTGGTGGATATCAGGAACAATCGGCTCCTTTACTGCATTTGATTCGTTGAAGATAGATGATTTCCTTGCAAGTGGTTCAAGCTTCTTTGAAGAATTTGTTCCCACCATCTTGGGAACCTTTTAAGGGGGATTCCCTTTTTTGAAGGATATAGTGAAATGAGGTATAGGTAAGTAGGAATATTTTTTTTCTTCCATGGACTCCAAGAGTGCATTATAAACCCTTTTGAGTCATTGATGGTTTTCCCCCTTCTTTGAAGAGAATATGATATATTTCTCAACAAGTTACACATCTTTTGGATCAACCGGGAAATATGAATTAGAAAATCTATTTTCCTAAGGACCCTCCATGTGAAAAGTAATGATCTTTCTAGGTAAAACCTCATCTTTATCCCCTTCCTCAACCACATGACACTCTTCGTCTTCCACCACTGAAAAAACGATTAAGAGAATGGGTGGCCATTCTGCAAAACTTCACCATATGTACATTGGAAGAAGTGACATGTAAGGCCTTATCAAAAAAACTATAACCACTAATATTCTCAAAAACATTCCCCATATACCGTGGTTTCTGGTTTGTGTCAACCCTACCCACACATGGAAGATGATTGCCAGCACCTGGAGAAGAGAGTTCCTTGTGCACAACTCGTTCCACGTTCGAGCTAGAGAAGTCTGGATGTCTAGATAAAACAATATCTAGGGGGATCCTATCCTCAATACCAGCCTTACACACCTACACTGCCACCCCCAAACCCCTATAAAAAATAATTACAACAAAATCCCATATCAAACGAGCCAAAACTTCTAAGACATCTGGCCCTGATCATGGAAGAATGGATTTCCCCATTTCACCAGAAGTATATCCTACCCCCGAACTAATAGGAACATCCACCTGGGGAAGGACCATTCTATGTTTTTTCCTCACCCATAGGTTCAGTGACCACATGCTCCTGGACACCTGGGATCTCTATAGAATAGGATGTCATGAAAAAGAGAGACTGGTGACTCTTAAGGCATCCCCACACACCTTCTCATTCACGACTGTAGTAGTAGAATGGACTGAGAATTCCTCACTGATCTCAACCGAAGTTGTAGGTCCTAGAGACATAGAAGTATGATCAACCAAACAAACACCCAGATCCATTTTGTAGCACATCATTTGATAGTGGACTTGCCTATAATAGATCGATCAAACTTTCAACCATGATTCATAAATAATGGGTTGGGCATACCTGTAATATTCATCAATCATGATCCAAAAAACATTAGTTGGAGGCCGTTAGAGTTCTATTTCAACACAAATGTGTGACACCATTGGATGCCTCAGGGTAGAGGTCCTTTGATCGGCAGACCGGAAGTCATTGATAGAGTTGCCTATTGACCGCAGAAGAGTCAGATTCTAGAAGGGCAGTAGTAGACCAGGAAGATGATGCCAAAGTTGAATATATATATATATATATATATATATATATATATGTATGTATGTATGTATGTATGTATGTATGTATATATTCATATGTATATATTAATTATTTTATGATAATATGTTTTATAAATATATACTAACATGTACTATTTAATACTGAAAAGTGTTATATATATTAAATATCTTTAACCAAGTATTTTTTTGTTATCAAATACATGTTTGTGAATTGAATAATAATATTACTAATTTGATAATATTTCATGAAAGAAATTTATTTAATATAAAATTACTATAAATGATTCAAAATCCATATCAATTATAAATTTACATATTTAAAAAAATGAAATTCTGTAAATCAAATGTAATTAATTAGAAAAAAATATTTTATTTTATATGGAATTGTAATTTTTTTATTAATTTTATTCCAGTCCCTCATCACTTAAACCTTTGATTCTAATTGCAGATCAAACTCCGCCAATAATCTGATACCCTAAAGCTATCAATTTAATGTTCTATTTCATCAACAATGCTTCGTCTATTTTTCATTCACCTCTAACAGATTATGTCAATTAGATTTATATCACACCATTCATCACTTCTTAGGTTTGGATTCATTAACTCATCATTTGAAGTCTATTTTTATTATTATAAATCACAATTAGAATATTTTTACTTTTTATCTAATCATTTATTTCTATATACTCATTATATTTTCACATAATGCATGTATAAAAATTACTCCTATACTCATTTTTTGAAATTTTATATTTTCTATGTAACAAGCCAACCATAGTTACCCAGAGTCTATACATTATTTTAATACATTGCCATGATTACAAGGAAGCAAGTCCCGAAAGACCGATCGGTTTAGCATCCTTGTAAAATAGATTATATACATGGACATTTCATTACATTATAAAATGAAAACCAATAACAACATTGTCTCCATTGACAACATTCATATCCCTTAGACTATCCCTGCAAGTAAGTCATAATATACTTCTTCACATCCTGATAAATAAAAACATAAGAAAGGGGTGATATCAAATGCTCATTAAGGGTAGGAAATAAATCAGAGGATAACATAAATATTAATCATGGTGAATAATTGAAATCATATGCCTTTACAAATAATAAACCTAGAAACTTTTATGGAAATAATATGAACTTAGTAAATAATTCCATAATAAAACATAATCATGGGTATTATACTAGTCGAATGAGCACATGAATCGTCGATATTATTTTCATAATGATGGAATGTATAATGTCATACATTCTAAAACATTTTGTCAAGGCCTCAGTGAAGACATCTAAAAATGATTTAGGCCTCGGCCAAAACCAAATATCAAATTGGAAAAAAGGCCTCATCCAATTCCACATCTAGTTGCCTCATTAGACCTAGTGATCCATCAAGGAGCTATAGTGGGCTCCACCCGTCACATACTAAGTCCAATACATTCCTCTTATGCAAAGGTTAAAACATAACAGAAACATTCATAAAAACACTAGCATATGAAATGTCAATACTTTATCCAAAAACCATTAATGGAATAAAAATAACACATCTGTAGTCAAACATATCACAAAATCTTCAATATAATATGGAATATTTTTATAATAATAAATCAACTTCAAACAAGTTTAAAATACCTCAAAATATGTTGACATATATGAAAATGATTTGTAAAACTCATTTAGTGAAATATCCCTTTTTCATGAAAACATTTAAAAGTCACACAATTTAGAAATGAAGAGATTTAATGACATTTTGAATCAAATTATCCAATACCACTTTGAATCTTCTAAAAGGAATTAATATTTTCAAAACATTCTGGTCCATATAAATTAATCCTTAAAAAATATTTTGAAAACATGCACATTAATGTGAATGATTTAGAAGAATAAATATTAAAACCATTTAAAATGATGATATAGTTAAAGAGTCACTTCCAAAAAACCTTAAAACTCTCCTTTTGAAAATATTTTTATAAAACACGGATTTGGATGATAATGAGATCCTCGTAGATACTCACATAAAAACAACCTCGGATAATGAAGAGATTGTATAATTATCCATTACCTTGTACTTTTCCTTGGTCGAGGGTAGGTAAAAACATGTATAATGGTGAAATAATTATTACTAAATTATTAAATAAATGTATACATTAATATGATATCATATATGATCTTTTAATATTGCATTGCTAATGATATTTTAGTAGTATCATCATTTCGGGTGTTAATTGATTCGTTTTCCTTTATATTATTTGTTACGTAAGTAATGTTTATTGTGGATAGGATGCATATTATTCATATTCATAATTATATTAAGTCTATAAAAATTATTTTTAATCATCAAATGAAAATTATGTTTTAATGGATATGATGGGGAATGAATCTCATTGCGTTCGTGGAGACAGTAATCCGTACGTACGCACGAGCGACAATATCATTATTTTGATATTAAAATCATATATAATTGGAAGTTATATCACATAAACCGAATCATTTTCATGTTATATTTATTATTTACATAATTTATACTCATTTTTATACCCATCCAAATAATGATGTATAAGAATAACAAACTACACCACGACGTAGAGACGGTAATCTGTACGTATACACGTATGGTGACTTTGTCATTTATAGGATGAATAGAATAATGAACATGGTTGTACCATTTTTATATTTACATAAAAGTATATAGAGGATACTGGAGTTTTAATTTTAGAATGTAAAAAACAATGAAAGAGGATGTGGAATAATAAAAGATTTTGAAAGTGGTGGTGAAATATTTACCTCTCCTTTGGGTTCTTCCTTTTGTTTTGATCAATGTGGATCACTAAGTTGACTTTATGACTAAGGACTCTAAGATTAAGAGTGGATTGTTGGGAGGATATTTTTACATGGTTTTGCTGAACCAAATGTCTTTAAAGGTGTAAATTGGAGTTAAGGGGAAGTTCCCTTTTATAAGAGGGGTGAGGGGCACCTTAGGAAAAAAATTGTAACATTATTTTATAATAAAACCATTTTGGGTTTATAATGGATAAAAAATGAATTATTTATAGGATAATGTGGGGATGTGTCGAAAAACACTCAACTAATAGATTTTATCCAGGTCTGGGTCACTATATTAACCTTATCTTTTAGATTTAACTCTTAGTTAAATAGTTTGACATTTACCATGTGTCTTTATAATTTTATATTATATGGATAACAAACAAACAATAAACTTCAAAAATAATCCCAAGTGGTTCATTAATGATGCATATATTATGATATAAGTCTTTCGTCTGAACCTTAGATTTTTAGGATTGATATATCAACCAATAATACTGTATTTGTTTTAAAAACTCAATTATTTCAGTTTTGAAATTATATAATAATTGATTCTTGTTAAAGTCATAAAAAATTTATTACTTATAAATAAATACATTTAATAAACCCTATAATTCATAGTAACTAATAAAATATTTTTTTTGAATTTTAACATTCAAATTATTTTTATTGTAGTATTTATAATATCACTTATTTGATTGTTTCATTAATAAGGAAAATACTGCATCATTATTGTGTCATATATAAATATATTTATTTTACGTCTAAAAATTATAAATAAAATATCCCGATCAAGTAAATATTTCTATATTTGTAATTAATATTTATAGTCCAATATATAAATTATATAACTATATATAGAAATGGTTTTACTTAGAGATATTCTCGTTGGTTATTTTTGTCATCACATTAGATTATTTAATATAAAATGTCATTATCACTCCCATGTAGCTCCATGGGGTCCCCAAATAGACCAAAGGATGCCCAGGGTTGGTCCGGTATCACAAAATAGGGTTAGGATATGTTTAAGGGTAATTTAATTTTATTATAATATTATTTGGTAAACTTATTTACTGGATTTACCCCTTTAAACACGGTAAATAAAATATTTACTGAAGTAAATATTCCTAATGTCTAAAACTAAAAGTTATATAATTACATAATTTTTACCTCGTGATTCCGAATACGGAATCCATTATTCCAAATTAAAAACACATAAGTGGAAAAAATTATTTTAAAATTAATTTTTGTTGTCAAAACAAAAATCATGTTTTTATGAAATAATAACTATCAAAAGATCGACATTTGTTTATATCAAATTTAAATTTGAAATTACTTATAATGAAATAAATTGTATTAAATGATAAAAATATAATATAATTATAATTTTAAACTATTCAAATGAATAATTTATCATTATTAATTATTTCAAATAAAAAATTTAATTAAAATTTAATAATTTTCACTATTCATCAAAATATGAAATTTATCATAAAAGTACCAAAATTTTATTCAAACTAAATTTTTATATCCCAATTCTAAATAATAATTTAATTTCATTATATTTAATATATAACATTGTCAAATAATGGTTTTAAAAAGGGTTTTATATTAAAAGGTGGTAAAATTGCATTTTTTTAAAAATACTTATTTTATCCGAACAAATATGAATTTGTTCTTATATTATCTCCAAAAAACACATAGTATTTATTTTAAAATTATATAGAGTACATAAGATTCAAAATGAATTAAATGGTATTCATAACCTATTTTTGAACGATTAGTTTAGTTTTTTGTGGTGTGGTCGAACTTGGTGTTGTTTGTTGTGCAAGCCATTGAATTACTTTATTGAGATAACGTACTATGAAATCCTGGTGTGTTACATTCTACCCTCATTCAATAAATTGTTTCCTTGCAATTTAAAATTGTTCTTCAAAAATAAAAGGTTAAAATAAAAAAATATCTTTGCGGAAAACCCACATCGGAAATTGGTTTAATAAAATTTAGTCTTAATAATAGGTAAAGGGAAATGAAAAAGTCACCACCAAATTATGATCTCGATTAGGAGGAAATTAGTTGGAAATAGTTAAAAAAATGGATAAAAGCTTAAATATTTATGGGGAGAGATTGAGGTAATCAATCACAAACAAGTGTAAAATTGAAGGTAGTAAATCCATCAATCTAAGATGATGTAAAATATCATTAGTTCAAAAAAACATATGGTTTTAAGATAAAACTTGTTTGGTTTTAAGATAAATTCTCTAAAGTTTAAGAATTAATTTATTCATATAATAATTGTTAATATATATATATATATATATATATATATTACAAGTAGAGTTTCACCCTTCAACTAATTCAAACTACAAACTCATATTTTACTCCAAAAGATAACCGAATTAAAAAATATTCTATTTATCTTAATCATATAGGGTTACAAAAACTTAATATATAATATGTATATTATAATATTTAAAAAACAACATTATACAAGCTAGTAAATCATGTAAGCTAGTGGTAGGTGACGTACCCTTCTCACCCTTCGGTTGCAGGTTCATGTCTGGTGGCCTTACCGGACGGGACGGGTTAGCGCCCGACCTCGGGGTTGTCCTTTTTATGAAAATCCAAAAATAATCTCATGAAATGATTTAACCTTATCAATAGTAATCAATCTCAAACTTAATCAATTCTAACCTGTAGACTTATCCAAAATACTTCTGTCCAAACTCTCATTCCCAAATTTATAAGGAAGGTAAACACAATGAAGATCTTTTCTGTCATGTAATAACATGTGAATACCTTCATTTTGTATTCTATTAATCATTGGTAACATCCTGAATTATTATATAACTATATTTATTAAATTCATTCTCCTTTATTCCTTATAGAATATTAGCTATACTCTTTGTATCCAAAAATGATGTAAACTCCAACCATGATGGAATAAACAAATCATTAATCAGTTTCAAGGTAGTCAAGAATATCCAATATAATTTATCCAAATCAATCATATCTTATTCCAAAATCACAACCTCGGTATAAGAATCATATTAAGGTTTATCTTTATCTTAACCATATATTTTCCAAAAAAGTAACCCGCCATTGAGTTACTTTTCATGGTTCCACACTATCTCAAAGACTTAATGAAATAGTACCACCGTACAATCCTTATATACTCTGTAATTCTTATAACATGTGCATCATTAATACAATACACAAATGGAAGAATACTTTAATAACAACATAAGAACTCTTAATCATTCTTATTCATCTTTGGTACTATCATAACTTGATTATTATCCAGTAGCACCATTTGGGGCATACTCTGATGATTAAGACATTGATTCATGTAGTGTCCCAACTCCTTACAGATAAAGCATTGTACATTTGATACATTTTTGTACCCTTGCAGTCACGTATTTGGTGTCCTTTTTCTCCACACTTATAACAAACTCAAATTTCCTTTAAAAATTTACCATGGTGATTCTTTCCATAGTTACCACATATGGGAATATTAGTCTTTCCCTTATTCCTTTTATCCATATTTCTCTCTACCATATTTTTCTTCTCTGGTTTCCCTTAAAAGCAATAATACATAGAGAATTCTTTACATATCTTATATACATGTGATATTATTTCTTCATATGATGAGAATTCATGGGAGACTATTTCCCTTTTAAATTTTTGCTTAATTCCATGAAATATATGATCCTTCTTAATATTTCGATCATGCGTATTGCTAGAATTCTCATTCCTTCAACTAGGCACCATTTCTAAAAATGGGAATATTGTATCTCAGTTTATGAATCGCAATTCATAATTCCAAACATGTAAAATACCTAACATAAATTGAATAGTTTATGGATATAATCCATAATCATAAAAAAACTTTCTTTTAGGAAGTATTTACTATTAAATCAATCATAATGGATAGTAATGAAAATATGAATTATCCTAAACATGTCCCCTGGGAGTGTCATAACCAAGAGTTATGCAAAGCCCATTGTCGTGCAGTAGTTCCCGTTCCATTCTAGCTCGAAGCATTGTTTTCAGGTTTTACTCTGAGGAATATATGTGCCAGTGCCGCCTCTACCAGCTCGTATCCAGATAGGGATGTATTGCTAGGAAAACTCAAAAAATATCTATAGTTACAAAATTCTAGGATGTTCTTCTATACTAATCCTCAATGTCTATCTAAGGGAAATGTTCTCTAATCAAATTTTATCTAAATCAATTTCTATGGTTATTACTAAACTTCCTTTGATTCCAACTGTAATGCCCCGACCCTAATTACCCAAAGTCGGTGCATTATTTTAATACATTGGCATGATTACAAGGAATAAAGTCCCAATATACCGATCAGTTTAGTAGTCTTGGAAAATATATTACATACATGAACATTATATTACATTATAAAATTATAAACAACAACAACATTTTCATTATTGAGCACATTCATATCCCATAGACTATCCCTCCAGGTAAGTCATAATATACTTCTTTGAATCCTTGGAAAAATAAAATATATGAAAGGGGTGAGGTCAAATTCTCAGTAAGGGTAATCAATACAGTTGAAGATGACATAAATATGAAGCATGGTGAATAATTTAAAACACAAGACTTTACAAATAATAAAAATGAACAATTTAATGGTAAGAATCTGAGGTGAGTAAATAATTCCACAATAAAACATAATCCTGGGTATTGTACTAGTCGAATGACCACATGAACCATCAATATTATTTTCACATTGAGGGAATGTATAATGTGATACATTCTGAAAAAAAAATTCAAGGGCCCGGCCAAGACATCTAAAAATGATTTAGGCCTCACCCAAAACCATATATCAAATTGGGAAAGGCCTCGGCCAATTCTTCTTCTAGTTGTCTCATGAGTACTACCAATGAATTTTGGAGCTATAGTAGGCTCCACCCATCAATTAATAAGTCCAATACATTCCTCATATGAAATGGTTGCAACATAACATAAAAATTCTTATTAAAACTGAAATATGAAATGTAAATACATTATCTATAAACCATTAATGGTATAAAAACAAAACATCCATAGTCAAAAATATCACAACATCTTCAATACAATATGGAATATTTTTATCATAATAAATCAACTTCAAACAAGTTTAAAATCCATCAAAGGAGGTTTACTAAGATGAAAATGATTTGTCAAACTCTTTGAGAAAAATATCCCTTTTCCATAAAATCATTTAATAGTCAATAATTTAGAAATGAAGACATTTAATTTCTTTTTTGAATCAAAGTGTACCATCACACTTTAAGATTTTTGAAAGGAAATAACATTTTAAAAACATTCATGTCCATATAAATAAATCCTTAAATACTATTTTGAAAACATGGATAGTAATGAGAATGATTTAGAAGAATAAATATTTAAACCATTTAAAATGATGATATAGTTTAAGAGTCCTTTCAATAAAACCTTAAAATATTCATTTTAAAAATTGTTTTATAATACATGTATTTGGATGATAAAGAGGTCCCAGAAGATACTCATGTAAAAATAACCTCGGATTATGAAGAGATGGTAGAATTACCCCTTACCTTGTACTTTTCCTTGGTCGAGGGTAGGATAACCTCTTGTACAATGGTGAATTCATTTTTTTTAAATTATAAAATAATCATATACATTAATATGATATCATATATGATCTTCTAATATTTCATTTTTAATGGTATTTTAGTAGTATCATTTTTTCGGGTGTTAACTAATTCATTTTCCTTTATATGATTTGTTTTGTAAGTTATTTTTGTTATTTATAGGATGTATATTATTCATATTCAGAATGATATTAACTATTTAAACATTATTTTTAATCATAAAATGAAAATTAGTCTTGAATGGATACTATGGGGAATGAATCTCATCGCGTTCGTGGAGACAGTAATTTGTACGTATGCACGAGCCACAATATCATTCTTTTGATATCGAAATCATATATAATTGGATGGTATATAATATAAATAGAATCATTATTTTTTTATATTTATTATTTACAACATTTATACTCATTATTATACCCATCCAAATGATGAAGTATCTTAATTACAAACTACACCACGATGTGGAAACGGTAATCTGTACGTATGCACGTATGGTGAATTTGTAATTTATATGATGGATAGAATAATGAAAATGGTAGCACAATTTTTATAATAACATCACAGTATATAGAAGATACTGGATTAAGTATTTTATAAAGGAAACTTTAAATAAATAGGAAGTGGAAGAAGAAAATAACTTGAAAGAGGTGATAAAATATTTACATTTTCTTCAGGTTCTTCCTTTTGATTTGATCAAAAGGGCTAAATTGGTTGGCTTAATGAATAAATTAATGCATATAAGATTAATTTAGGATAGATGGGATGATATTGGGGAAGGTTTTTGCCAAGCCAAATGGCTTTGAAGGTGTGAATTTGAGATAAGGAGAAGTTCCCTTTTACAAGAGGGGTGAGGGGAACCTTAGAAAAAAATTAAAATATTTTTTATAATAAATTAATTTTCGGTTTCTAATGGCTCCAAAATGAATTATTTAAAGGAAATGTGGGTATGGGTCGAAAACCTACTCAACCAATATGTTTTAGACAGGTTTCAGTCACTATATTAACTTATCTTTTAGATTTAACTCCTAGTTAAATAGTTTGACATTTACCATGTCTCTTTGTATTTTTTTATTATATGGTTAATAAACATACTGTAAACTTCCAAGAGAACCTAAAGTGGTTCATTAATGATACATATATCATTATATAAGCCTTTTTTATAAAATTTTTATTTTTAGTATTATTATATCAACCAATAAAATTGTATTTGTTTTAAAAACCCATTTATGTCAATTTTGAAATTATTTAATAATAGATTTGTGTTAAAGTCCTAACAACTTTATTACATAGAACTAAATACATTTAATCCAACCTAACATGTCATAGTCTCGTATAAATGCTTTTTATGGAATCAAGACTTTACAATTATATTTATTTTAGTATTTCTAATATCATTTATTTGATTGTTTCATTAATAAGGAAAATATTGCATCATTATTGTGTCATATATAAATATATATATATATATATTGTCTAAAAATTATAAATAAAATATCATGAGGTAGGAAATACATTTATATTTATAAGTACTATTAATTGTCAAATATATCAATTATATAAACTCATATAAAAATTGTTTTACTAAGTGATATTTTCTTTTGTTATTTTTTCTTTACATTAGATTATTTAATATAAAAGGTCATTATCAATCTCATGTGTCTCTATGGGGTCCAAAAATAGACCCATGGATTCCCATGGTCGGACACGTATCATCCAAAAGGTTTAGGACATGTGTTAGGGTAATTTAATATTATTATAATATTATTTTTTAACCATATTTTCTTGATTTACCACTTTAACAGCGGTAAATAAAATATTTACTGAAGTAAATATTCCTAATCTATATAAATAAAGGATACATATTTACACAATTTGGACCTCATGATTCCAAATATGGAATCCATTTTTCCAAATTAAAAACACATAATTTGTAGAAATTAATTTAAAATTAATTCTCATTTTCAAAACAGAAAGCGTGTTTTTATGAAATAATAACTATCAAAAGATTGACACTTGTTTATGTCAAATTTAAATTTGGAATTTCTTGTCATCACCTAAATTTTATTAAATAATAAAAAAAATCTAATTATACTTCCAAAACATTCAAATTAATAATAAAATCACAATGAAATTATTTTTATTAAACACGTTTTTTAATTAAAATTAAGTAATTTTCACTATTCATCAAAATATGAAAGTTTTTAGAAAAGTTCCAAAATTTTATTCAAACTAAATTTTTATGTCCCAATTCTAAAGAATATTTTAATTTCATTAAATTTAATATAGAAAATTTTCAAATATTGGTTTTAAAAAAGGTTCACTATTAAAAGGCGTTAAAATTGCATTTTTGAAAAAAACTTATTTTATCTGAAAAAATTGAATTTGTTCTTATATTATGTCTAAGAAACACATAATATGGATGTTAAAATTATATATAGTATATAAGATTAAAAATTAAGTTAATATTTTTCATAACGTCTTTTTGAACGATTAGTTTAGTAAGTTGTGGTGCCCTCGAACTCAGTGTTAGCAGTTGTGAAAGCCATTGAATTACTTAAATAAGATAACGTACAATGAAATCCTAGGGTATTACATTCTACGTATACAGTAGATTTATAAATATTAATATAAAAATATTGATGTGTTGATTTTGAATATTAAAATTAAAAAATATCTATATATTGAATAAGATATATGCATATTCTTTTTCTACAATATTTATTTATTTATTAGGTAGTTTCATATAATGAGTAGCTCTTGTGGGAAAGTTGACATTATTACTAAAAATAAAATGTGAATTCATTTTTTCGGGTTCTTCTACTTATCATTGTTATATTCTTATAAAAAAATTCTCATTTTGTGATCATATTATATTCAAATCAAAAACAGATTTGGCCAATTTAAATTAATGTTAATATGTGTGATTTCCTCTCCCACTGAAATTTACGCATGTGTTGTTTGGTTCTCTAATATTGGTTGTGTGTCTTAAGGCCTTATTATTCAAGTTTCATGGTGTCATTTTTTATGGACACTTTCTTGAGTGAAGTAGTTTTATTTTTCACATACATGAGTGCAATTTCTTAGCTATTTGAGATATAATCATTAATTTAATGATTGGTTCCTAAAGAAATATATTCAACTTAATTTATTCTCATCTTGTTGTAACTTTATGAGAAAATCAATAAACGTAAACATTTCGTTCATAATTACTATAAATTATAATTAAATTATTTTCAGTAATTATTTCTTCCTATAAAAGTTACTATCTAGATTAGTGTGTTGGTTATATGTTTTTTTTAGAGCTACAATAATTGAAAATAAATTGTTTCTTTGCATGGGGGTTACCATTTCCAAAATCAAGAATACTATGAATTGTGGACCTAAAATACATGTTTCCTAGAAGATTTATTAAACACAGACACACACACACCGGTATAAATAATGAATAGGGCAATATAGATACATGATATATCCAAATAGTAAAAATAAAAAACCTAAAAACTTAATGAAACAACAACCAATATTGATAATATAAGGAATACATATTCAATTTAGTATACCACTCATATTGAGATAATATTGTATAAATGACCATGGGAAACTCTTCCTTCTCTCTTTCATTATCTATAGGGATCTTATTATTAGATGAATTAGAGAAATATCTAGTGGAATTTATCGTATTACTATAATACTAATTCTTGTGTGGACAATTTTTTAAGGAATGGTTTTAAAGCCATCAATATTGACATTTTTTATTCCCCATTGATTTTCCCCCTTATAAGTGAAGTTAACACCACTATTAACACACTTTAATGAATCATAAATCAAACCAAATTCATTTACTTTGAAAATATAATCAATGTTTCCCATTTCTAGTATAGAGTCATAGTCCTCTAAATCAGCTAATCTACTCTATACTCTTTTGAGCTGCATTATATGATTTATTTCATCATGAATCTATGAGTGTAGTCAGACAAACTTTTCAATTGAATCATATTGATTTGGTGTCATCCCTACCCATGTACGACCCTAATGTTGTGCTATGTCTAATATAATAGTATCTAAATCCAATGGTAGGCCTAGAACATCTAAACTAACAAATTTTGTTTTGAGAAAATAAGAGTAGAACATATGTAATTGATCCTATAAAATAAGTACACCATGATTCTCAAATCGATACATCCCATAAAATGGGGTTGATCTAAGACCACCTTCATTGGGTTCATCATACTGATCATATGGAGAATCAAATACCTTATAAATAGATTCTAGTGTTCCATACCCAATCGGAACTTCTATAAAAAGAAAAAATTCAATTTGTTATAGGATAGTATCCATGTGAGGAAAAACATGATCTCATATATCTTTTTTCTTAATCATTGGAACCAAGGCCTTCTAAATCATGTAGACCTTGATGACATATAGATAAAGCATCATTTTGACCTGTCACCTGGGTTTCTTAACCCCTATAAAAGTCCCATGATTCCCTTAAAACATACCAATATCACTCCCACTTCCAGGATAGTTCATACTTATAGCCTTATATCCCCAACTACAGTGTCTTGCACATATATATTATCTAGGAAAACCTAAATATTCTACATTTTCAAACTAGAACATAAATTCCTAGGCTCAAATAAACATAATCTATACTATGAACCCATTAATGTAATTATATTATTATTTTACAACAATTTTGTTCCCATTCTATTACACTACAGATCCACATGTCCCTACAAGCAGTAAACTCCACATGTCTGGTCCCATTTAAAATTTTCTTTTAAATTTCCAAGAATAATACATTCTACAAAATAGGTTGGAATTTTCACATATCAAATCCATGGATTGATATCCCCAATATAGACTGATTTAGTTTTCTTATCCATGATAAATGGAACTCTCACAATAGTATAATTGTCACAAATAATATTTAGGAACCAAATTACCAAATACAATCAATGAATTCTAATCCAAACCAGTGCATATGTACTCTTAATTGAATAAATATTATAATATATTGATCATTAAAATATGTGGATGAATGTTTTATTCAAGAAAAGTAAAAATTAACTCTAATAATTAATTTTCATCTCCTTGGTAAAGAAGAGAATGAAAAAAAAACACGACCATGATATATATATTTACCAAATTAAAGAATACCAAAATCATAGAAACACATGAAATAATGTTTTATCAAACATCTAAACCATAACCCATTTCATATGAATGGCACTATCCATGAATTATTATTTTCACATATCCAGGTGCCTTAAAATTGAATCAATTTCTCCAAAGAAGTGAGTTGTCAACCCCCTTTTGATGATTATTCCCTTATCCAAAACACAATAGGAAGAAAGTTATTAGATCAAGGCCCTATATTCTAGCTTAATTTTTTGATCCTCTAAATTATTTTTATTTTCTACTCTAGATCAATCCATCACACCATCTATCACTAACTAAAACATCCTCAATATCAAATCTTTTTTCTCATTGAAAAATTATCTACAAGTCCAATCCCTATAAATCATAGTTTACATCATCGTTGATTACTTATATCATCTTATTCGCTAGAAAATCACAGTCCAAAACCCCCATAAATTTCTATTATATAAATAATTTTTCTGAATAATAATAACAACAATTATAGAGTGACTTAAAATGTTTCTGAGGGTTTTATCTCATACAGAAAAATGTTCTTAGATATCCCATACCTAGAAATGGATGAGATATAACTCCTAAAGAAAACATATGTTCCCTATGATTTAAATGATATTAGGTATTTTTTTTTGTTTCATTCCAATTTATTTTAACATTTTTTCAATTGATTAACATAAAGGTGAATGCTTTTTTGTAAGATTGGATTTTTTTAATAATTTAAGGTATTTTTTGTTCTTTATTATAGAATTATAATTTAAAATATCATGTGATGATTACCTTTATTGAATGATTGATATGAAATATACTTTTTAGGGTTTGGTTATGCACTTTTGTGATGTTTTATAAGATCTTATGTGTTCTAAATTTAAAAATTACCCAACATGCATTTTATAGTTTCGGATTTTCACTATGAATATAATACATTATTGAGAATTATTTATCTATATATATTAAAACTAATGAATATTAAATGGGTTTTATGAAATATATTTTATTCATAAATTATAATATTGATTCATATATCATCTAATAATTAACTTTATATATATATAAATATTTCCCATGATTGTTTGAAAATATTCAACTCAAACTAGATTAAGTGTTGTTGATTTTCATACTTGAGTTTTAAAAAAAAGATGGAATTCAAAGTAATTTTTCTTAGAATATTATTATTTCATGTTTATGTATTATATATAAGTTAAATCAAAATTACATTTTTCAAAATACAAATTTTTTAACTACCATTTTTTATGTTTCATCACAGTTCAACTACATTAAAAGATGCTATTGTTATGATATTTCATACTGATTTATCTATTGTTTGTGTGGAACTCATGGTCCTGAAGAATCATGTTCCTTCAGAAAAGGGTGACAGTTTCATTTTTTAAATATTTTTTTAATTAATTAATGTGACACCCCACGCTTTCATGGTACGTTTCACTTTGAATAATACAATAGCATGTGTTGTACGCAATTTCAAATTCTAGGACACCACGCCCAATCAAAATATATGTTTTGAATATTAATGTCCAATTGTTGAAATTTTATTTTTCAAAATGGAATTCATTTTTGGATTCAGAATATCAAAATTAGCATAGGTTGAATTTTTTGTATTTTTCTGAAAGCATCCAATTTTTTATGAA
Source organism: Viscum album (assembly GCA_963277665.1). NCBI lineage: Eukaryota > Viridiplantae > Streptophyta > Magnoliopsida > Santalales > Viscaceae > Viscum > Viscum album. Next base: position 1,000,238,192 of record OY728119.1, on the reverse strand, counting down.
TAGTAAAAACACTATGTTATTGTTTAAAATCGACATTTTATTTAAATAATTTAAAATTTTAAGTCAAAATTGATTCTTAATACCAATATTAGTTCAATTTAATTCATTAAATACATTTTATAATAAAATTAGTTGTATAAAATTTTATTGAACTTTTTACAGTCTTTTACCCACCTTCAAGGCATGTTAGAAAATGTGCATAAAACAAACATTTAACACTTCTGTTAATTAAATTTCAAAAATATGAGAGACACGGTGGACATTATTAAGTAAAATTAGGTTCAATATGATGAAAAAAAAAATTTGGCAAATAGTAACTATTGACTTTTAATTGGCACGGTTAAAAGTGAATAATATAATTAAAAGTAAAAATGATATTATTATTAACATAAAACATGTCATAATTCTATTTTATAAGTTTATTTCTACCAAAATAAAACTTAGGAATAAAATATAATTCTTTTGGTCCACTCGGATTAGATTTGGAAATTTATTATTATTTTATTAAAAGAAGAGTTAAAAGTGTTAAATTCAAAGTTTAATAACTAATACATTTTTAATATAAAGATAAATATAAGATAAATTCGACTATAAATAAGAATTAGAAATATAAAAATATTAACTACATAATGGTATTTTATTTATATTTTTTAGACATTAAATAATTTAATTTATTAATGACACAATGATGATTTAGTAATTACCATACTAATGAAAGATTAAAATAATTGATATTATAAATATTGAAATAACTGAAAATTGAGACATACAAAGAACTAATCTAATTTAATAGATCAATATTACTTTTTATAGTTTATTATATGAATTTTATCAATGTAATCTTGCTACTATGACTTTCACAAAAATAAAATACCAAATTGCATCCAAATTGACATAAAAGAGTTTTTAAAACAAATACTATATTATTAATTGGTATAATATTCCTAAAAACTACGGTTAAAGAAAAAGGACATAAATAAGGTTATATGTATTAAAAATAAACCATGTGGGGTTTAATTTCTTTTTATAGTATGTTTATTAACCATATAATATAAATAATACAAGGATACATGGTAAATGTTAAACTATTTATCTAAGAGTTAAATCTTAAATATAAGGTTAATATGGTGACCTAAACCTCTCTAAAACCTATTTTTTCAGTGGGTTTCGACCCATCCCCAATTTATCCTCGAAATAAATCATTTTTGATCCATTATAAACCGAATATTATTGTATAATAAAATAATATTTCAATCTTTTCCTAAAGTGACCCCCACCTCTCTTATAAAAAAGTACATCCCCTTCTCTCAAAATAACACCTCCAAATCCATTTATCTCTGACAAAACCTACTCAAATATCCTCCCAACTAAACTCACATTGATTTAGAAGAATTTATTTTATCATAAATCCAACTTAAGAAGCCCTTTAGATCAACTCAAAAGGAAACACCCGAAGAAGAGGTAATAATTTCACCACCTCTTTCATTGTTCTTTTCTCCTTCCACTTTCTATTTCTTTGTTATTTCCAAACCCAAATAATAAACCCATTACCATATACATACATTGATTTTATTATAAATATGGTACAACCATATTTATTATTCCATCCATCCTATGAATGGCATGTCACCAAACGTGCATATGTACGGCTTACCGTCTCCACATCGCGGTGTAGTTCATTATTCAAATACTTTATTATTTGGATGGGTATAATAATGAGAATAAATGATTTAAATAATAAATATAAAATGTTAATGATTTTTTATATATGATATAACAAAAAATTAAATATGATATCACTATCAATAAAATGATATTTTCGCTCGTGCATATGTATGGATTACCGTCACCACAAACGCGATGAAATTCATTCGTCATCACAACCATTCAAGAGTGATTTTCATTTTTTGATTGAAAATAATGTTTACAAAATTAACATAATTATGTATATGAGTCAAATACAATCTTTTTATAACAAACATGGCTTACATAAACAAAAGTATAAAAGAAAAGTAATTAGTTAACACCCAAAAAATGATACTTCTGAAATATTTTTAACAAAGCAATATTAGAAGATCATATATGATATTATATTTCTGTATTTTGGTTCTTTTATGATTTAATAACAATTATTTAACTATTATAAAGGAGTTTAACATACTATAGACCAAGGAAAAGTACAAGGTAAGTGTTAATTTCACAATCTCTTTACTTATTCGTGGTTGTTTATATGTAAGTATCTATTGGGACTTCTTTATCATCCAAATCCGTGATTCATAAAAATGTATTTAAAAAAATTTAAATTTCCTATAATATGTGTAGAAGTAATTTATACCCTTTTTTGACCTTCTATGTTTTGCAAGGAACCTTTTTGTGGTTTTCCAAACACGGTACTTTATTACCTTTTAGACTAAATTAATGTAAGAATGTATTTTTTTAATTAATACAATGGGTGCAGCTATTTTCCATCATGATAACATCGTCAAAGAATCCCTAAAAATATTATTATAATATTTTCCACATAAAAGTTTTCTTTAATAATTATTTGAATTTTAAATTATTTCAAAAAAAGAAAGAGATATTTCTCTCAAATATTTTTTAGTTCATCTATGTCAACATCCTTCGATGGATTTTACACTTGTTTGAGGTTGATCCATTGTGATACAAATCTTCTATATTTAATTTACGGTTTTGTGATATGTTTGACTGTGGATGTGTTATTTTTATACCATTCATGGTTTATGGTTATAGTATTAACATTTCATATGCTAGTTTTAATAAAAATGTGTATGTTGTTTTTCAAACATTTCATATGATGAATGCATTGGACTTAGTAAGTGACAAGTGGATCCTCATGTAGCTCCACGATGCATTGTTGTGTATCATGATACAAACTAGTGGATTGGAATAATGCATTGAAAAAATGATATTCGTAGTCATCGAATAAGGCCTTGACTAGGGGGTTATGATGTCTGCCATTTTGCATTCCATCATTATCAAATTGGATATTGATATTTCATGCGATTATGCAGCTAATAGAATATCCATGTGAATAAGTAAATCGAATTATTTAATTTATCTTTTCCATGTTTTTTTGAATTTTTTGTTTAAAAGTTTTGTGTTTTAGAATGTTTATTATTATTTGTGACTGCTTCCACTATATTGTAATCATTATTGATCACCTAAGATCATTCTTTTCTATGTTTAATTTTTCGCAGGATGTGAAATAGTATTTTATGGTTGACCAACAGGGCTAGGATAAGTCATATATTTGTATTCAGAGGAGATAATATCTTGATTTTGTTTTTCATTATTGGATCATATAATTTAAAACTTATGTATGTGTCTAGTACTTCCATGTCTACTAAACTTATCAGTGTTTCGAGACTTGATCTCTTGTCATCATCAATTTTTGGTAAAAATGCATCGAAACTAGGTAACTGGGTTCAAGGTATTATAGTTGGTATCAGAAGAAGTTTAGTAAAACCCTTGGAAACTATATTTAGAAAAACTCTAATTAGATAATATTACCCTAAGGTAGACATTGAGGATTAGTATAGATAAAAATCCAAGAATATTGGTAATGTAGAGATTTTGGTTATTTTTCCAAGAAATACATCTCTGTCGGGATATGAGTAGGTAGGGGCTGTTTTGGCACAAAAATACCTAGGAGTGAGAACTCTGACAAGTAGTTTCAGGCTTGAACTAGGGTGTACTGGTACATGACATGGGCCTTGCTGCACTCTTGGTTACGACACTCCAAGGACATATGCTTAAGATAATTCAAATTTTCATTACAAGACATTATGAAGGATTTATGAGTATATTCTTCTCAAAGAAATTTTTTTATGATTGTCGATTATATTTATATACTATTCAATTTATGTTAAGTGTTTTACAAGTTTGACAATATGTATTGTGATTCATTATCAAATCTAGTGTATGTCACTGCTTAGAAATGGTTCCTAGTGGAAAGAATGGAAACTGTATCAACGCATGTAATCCATGTTGAGACTGCCCTCCTACTCAAGATAATTATAGTGGAGTCGGTGATGCAACTGGTGCTGATTAGTATAACACCATTCTAGGACAACTCACTCAGGCTATGAATAAAAACCTTACCCATATGGAGCACCCTGATCCACAACATGGAGGATCAATGTTAGACCGCTTCATGAGGTAACAACCACTAACATTAAATGTGAATAAAATCCACTAGTATTATAACAATGTATATGTTCCTTAGAAGGAATATTTCATTCTCTGGGAAGTAGAGAAATGGGAAAAGTTTCCATGGCAGTTTATCACCTCATAGGAGATGCAGATCAATGGTGGTCATTAAGTCAAAACACAAAGGAGGATGAAGAATTATCAATTATATAATAAAGGGTGTTTAATTATTATTTTCTTAGATAAATACTTTCCTCGTGACCATTGAGAAGATATGGAAAGAAAAATTCTGAGTCTAAGTCAAAAGGATGATGAGAATATCAAGACGTGTGAATCTAACTTTACAAGGTTATCACATTTTGCTGTAGATTATATATGTAACCCGATGAGTAATATTGATTGATTCTTTGATTGGTTAAAACCATTTCAACATCGCGCATTAGGGGAAGAAGGGGAAAAGATAAGAAGTGGTCTGCTGAACACTCCAGAAATGAAAATAAGGGGAAGAAGGGAAAAAGATGAATTTCCATCCTATAGTAAATGTGGAAAGAAACACTATGTACATTCCTAAAGGGAATGGTAATATGTTACAAGTGGGGTTACTAAGGCCACAATGCTGATGATTTCAAGGGGAAAGAAGAGGTTGTCAAGCTAATGTGATCAATACAACTGAGGTTGAAGCTCTGAAAGACATGGTAGTAGTTAATTTAATTGTTTCCTCAAGTTTATCCAATGCTTTATTTGATTCTGGATCAACGCATTATTTCATATCTTCCTAGTTTACTATGAAAATAAGATATTTCTAATATAATTTAACAAGGGAGATATTAGTCAAAACTCCTCATGGAAGTATCATTGCAACAAATTATTGTGAATCGGTCCCCATTAGGGTATATAAATGTTCTTTATCTACTGATCTCATTATCATAACCATGATTTAATTTGATATAATACTAATTATGGACTGGCTTTGGGACCATGATGGAAAAAATCATTGTAATAAGAAGGAGGTTACAATTTTCAATGATGATAAGGAGTACCATATCATTAGAGAAAAAAACATCACCACCTGAATCTTATCTAGATCCAATCCAAGTAGCTCTACAAAATTAAATTATTAGGGAGGAAGAGAGTGAAATAACAATGGGTGAGGAAGTAATGTTCAAATCGAGGATGTACCTATTGTGCAAGAATATGTTGATGTGTTTCAAAATGATTTATCTAGACATCCTCCAGAACAAGAAATTGAGTTTTCCATTGATTTAATTCCTGGTTCAATGCCCATATTGAAGACCCCTTATAGAATGGCCACTATGGAATCAGTGGAACTGATAAAACAAATAAATGAATTGAGTAATTAGGGATTTATTCACCCTAGTATTTCTACATGGGGATCCCATATTCTTTTTTATAAGAAGAATGATAGATCTATGAGGTTGTTCATTGACTACAGGGAGTTCAATGATATAACAATAAAAAACAAGATTCTCATACCTATCATTGATGATTTATTCGACCAACATCATGGATCTTGATATTTTTCAAAGATTTACTTTTGATCTAGATATCATAAGTTCTTTGTGAAGAAGGAAGACATTTCAGAAACTGCATTTCGAACCAAGTATGGGCATTATGAGTTTACAGTAATGCCTTTGGGACTGACTAATGCACCATCTATTTTCATGGATCTAATTAATTGAGTTTTCAAGGAATATTTTAATGACTTTATAATTATATTTATTGATCATATATAGGTATACTCCAAAATTTATGATGGTAAATAAAATCACTTGCCCACTACTCTAAAAACCCTCAGAAGAAATGTATTATATGGGAAGTTGAGCATGTGTGAATTCGAGATTGAAGAGATTTCTTTTCATGGCCATATTGTCTCTAAGGATGGAATCTCTGTTGATCCTTCTATGACAAGAGCAATACAATAATGGCCATCACTGATGTGTATAATTGAGGTACACAGTTTTATTGGTTTAGTAGGTTATTATCGGCATTTCATCCAGAATTGGGAATGATTGGCTAACTGATTTACCAAGCTCATATTTAAAGGGGTTAAATTTGTTTGGAAAAAAGAGTTTGAATAAATTCTTTGAAAAACCTAACATTAGATTAGTCAATGCAATTATCTTGAGCCTACCATTAGGGAATGATTGGTTTTTTTATAGGTGTGATTCAATGAAAGGACTTGATTGTTTCCATATTTAGAATGATAGAGTTATTTCCTATGCACCACAACAGCTAAAAATTCATGATCAAAACTATCCCACTCAGGATCTTCAGTTAGAACCATTAATCATTACTCTGAAAATATAGAGACACTATATATATGGTGAAAATGTGAGATATATACAAATCACTAGAGCTTGAAGTATATTTTCTCACAAAAAGAACTCAACATGAGGAATAGGAGATGGATTGAACTACTCATGGATTATGATTTCACTATACATTATCACCTAGGGAAGGAAAATAAGGTGGCAGATGCTTTGAGAAGAAAGAAACATGGACTTTTGAACAAGATGAGACTTTAAAGGGATCCTAGGTTCATGGATGTAGTAAAAATGGATATACAAATAATCATGGAAGGTGAAACATCAATAATTTTTCAAATTTTTTCCAGACAATCTATACTAGAAATGATAGATAGTTCTCAGACTGGTGATGAGGAGTTCCAAAAGAAAATTAAATCTATGAATGATGGGAGATGGATTGAATTCGTATATGAAGATGGAATTTTGAAATTTGGGAAGAGACATTGTGTTCTAGTCATACATAATCTTAAAATTCAATTGGTTGATGAAGCTCATAGGTCTAATTTCCCTATACACTTTGATAACACTAAGATGTATAGATATTTGAAGGAACATTTTTGGTGGGACAACATGAAGAGATAGATTGATGAATATGTGTCGTGATCTATGATTTTTCAAAAAGTGAAAGCTAGAAGACAACATCCTAGAGGAGTTATGCAACCCCTTCCCATACCTGAGTGGAAATGGGATGATATTACAATGGAAGTTTTCATGGGTCTACCATAGACTCCTTTAAGGAATGATGCAATATGGGTCATTGTTGATCATCTTACCAAGTCAGCACATTTTCTTTCTATAAGAGAAGATTTACCACATTAATGTCTAGAAAGACTATATATTATTGAAGTTGGAAGACTTCAGGGATTACCCCTATCAATTTTTTCTGACCGTGATCCCCGTTATACATAAAGATTCTTGAAAAGTCTTCAGAATGCCTTGGATACTGATCTTCATTTTACCACTGCCTACCACCCTCAAACTGGTGGACAATTAGAATGGACTATTCAAACCTTAGAAGACATGTTGAGATTTTTCGCACATGAATTTCTATTTATGTGGGATCAATATTTACCTCTGGTAGAATTTTCTTACAATAATAGCTTCCATTCAAGTATTCATATGGCTCTATATAAAGCATTATATGGAAAGTGATGTCGTACACGAACTTATTGGGATGATGTTGGTGAAAGAAAACTTATAGGCCCAGAACGTGTTGAGGAAACAATGGAGAAGGGGAAGATCATCCAAACCCACATCAAAGCACCTCAAAGTCGGAAAAACAGATATGCTGATAACCAACAGAAGGATTTGGAATTTCAAGTAAGAGATCATTTTTTCTTGAAGGTATCTCCATTGAAGGGTGTTATACGATTTGGTTAGAAGGGTAAAGTAACTCCCAGGTACATGGGGTTATTCAAAATTATAGAACAAATTGGAGTTGTAGCTTACCATTTAGAAATACCGCCAAGTCTCTCCGAATTTTATGATTTGTTCTGTATATCACTATTGAGAAAATAAATGCTTGACCCAATGAATGTACTCGCCTATGAAGAAATATAAATGGAAACTAATTTTTCTTATTGTGAAGATCCTATCAAGATTCTTGATATTGGAGAATAAGTGCTAAGTAATCAGATGACTCTTCTGGTGAATGTTCTATGGACAAACCATAGGATGGAAGAGGAAACGTGGGAACCCGAGTAACTTATGATGAAGAACCCCCCGAATCATTTTTGGGTATGATATTCTAGAAATTTTGGTGATAATATTATTGTAAGTAGAAAAATGTAACACCCCAAGCTTCAACGGTATGTTTCCCTTTGAATAATATAATAGCTTGTGTTGTATGAAACGTTGAGTTCTAGCACACCGTGACCAATAAAACAAGCTGATATGAATAAAAATAACCATTTTTTTTAATTTTTATAAATTTTATTTTTCAAAATGATAATAATTTTTGGATTTGAAATATCAAAATTAGCAGAGGGTTAATTTTTGGTATTTTTCTAAAAACATTCAATTTTTGATGAATAGTGAAAACCAATGCGTTATTGTTTAAAATTGACTTTTTATTTAAACAATTATTAATTTTATTTAAAATTACATTCAGTAAATATAGATATATAATAATTTTTTTAGTTTAATGTAATTCTTTGAAAACATTTTACAAAAAAACTAGATGTATAAAATTTTATTGAACTTTTTACCATCTTTTACCCACCTTATAGGAACGTTAGAGAATTTGCATAAAACATAATCTTACCGCTTAAATGAATTGAATTTAAAAAATCTGAGAGACAAAGTTGGAATCATTAGGTAAAATGTGGTCAAATATGATTAAAATAATTTTTGGTGAATAATAAATTTTGAATTTTATTTAGCATTGTCAAAAGTAAATAGGTTAATTAAAGGTAAGAATGATTTTATTATTACCATAACACATGTCCAAATTCTATTTGATAAGTCTATTTATACAAGAATAAACCTTAGAAATAAACTATTATCTTTTTGGTCCACATGGATTAGATTATGACATTTATTATTATTTTATTTAAAAATTAGTTAAAAGTGTTATATTCTAAGTTTAATAACTAAAACATTTTTAATATAGAGTTAAACATAAGATAAATTCGACTATAAATATTCATTATAAATATAAAAATATTTACTTCATTATGGTATTTTATTAATAATTTGTATATATTAAATAATTTAATTTATTTCTCACACAAGGATGATTCAATAATTATCTTATTAATGGAAGATTAAAATAATTAATAATATGAATATCCAAATAAATGTAAATCGATTATTATGATAAATTAAACTAATTTAATAGATTAATATGAATTTTTAGTGTATATTGAATGAATTTGTTTTTGAATTAATCATACTGTTATGACTTTCACAAAAATAAAATAACAAATAGTGTCAAAATTGACATAAATAAGTTTTTAAAACAAATACTATATTATTAATTGATATAATATTTCAAAAAATATAAGGGTCATCCAAAGTACTTATATAAGGTTAGATATATTAATAATTAACCACTTGGGGTTCTCTTGTCTTTTTATAGACAGTTTATTAACCATATAATATAAAAATACAATGAGACTTAGTAAAAGTTAAACTATTTAAATAAGAGTAAAATCTAAAAGATAAGTTTAATATGGTTGGAACAAACCCTACTGAAATATCCTCCCAACAACCCTCACCTTGACCAAGATGATTTACTTTGATCATAAATCCAGCCTATTGATCCATTTTGATCAACTCAAAAGGAAACATCCGGAGAAGACGTTATAATTTCACCACCTCTTTTAAAGTTCTTTTCATCTTCCACTAACTCTTTATTTTTTGTTTCCATACCAAAATAATTACTCCACTACCTTATATATACAATGGTGTTATTATAAATATGGTACAACCATATTCATTATTCTATCCAGCCTATGAATGGCAAGTCACCATACGTGTGTACGTACGACTTACAGTCTCCACATCGTGGTGTTGTTTTTTATTCAAACAATTAATTGTTTGGATGTGTATAATAATGAGTATAAATGATGTAAATAATAAATATAACATGTTAATTATTCTGTTTATATGATATACAGTCCAATTACATAAGATTTCTCTATCAATAGAATGATATTTTCGCTCGTGCGTGCGTACGGACTACTGTCTCCACGAACACAATGAAATTCATTCCCCATATTAACCATTAAATAATAATTTTCATTTTATGATTAAAAATAATGTTTAAAAACATAATATCATTTTCTATATGAATCAAATACATCCTATAAATAATAAAAATGGCTTACATAACCAATAATATAAAAGAAAAATGAATCTGTTAACGCCTAAAACAATGGTACTACTGAAATATTATTCACAAAGAAATATTATAAGATCGTATATGATATCATAATTATGTAAGTGGTTCTTGTATAATTTAATAACAATGAATAAACTATTATACAGTTGTTTAACATACCCTTGACCAAGGAAAAGCATAAGGTAAGGGTTAATTTTACAGTCTCTTTACTTATTCGAGGTTTTTTATATATAAGTATGATCTTGGACTTCTTTATCATCCACATCCATGTTTCTTAGAAATGTATCTCAAAACATTTTCACCATTTACTATAATATGGGTTAAATTCATTTATACCATTTTTTTGCCTTCTATGTTTTGAAAAGATTATTTCCTTTATTTTCCAAACAAGGAACTTTATTACCTCTTCGACAAAATTTAGGTAAGAATGTATTTTTTTAACTTATACGGTGGGTGAGGCTATTTTCTACAGTTATAACATCGTTGAATCTTCCATTACAATCTTATTGAAATATTTTCAAAATATTTTTTTCATTTATAAATATGTGACTTTTAAATGATTTAAAAAAAATAAAGAGATATTTCTCTAAAATAGTTTCGATTTCAACTATGTAAACATCCATTGATGGATTTTACACTTGTTTGATGTTGATTCATTATGATACAAATATTTCATATTGTATTTAAGGTTTTGTGATGTGTTTTTCTGTGTATGTGTTATTTTTATACCATTCGTGGTTTTTGGTTAACATGTTAAGTTTTCTTATGCTAGTTTCAATACAAATGTTTATGTTATGTTTCAAACTTTTCATATGAGGAATGCATTGGACTTAGTAAGTGACGGGTGGATCTTTCTATCGCTCCTCTATTCATCGGTTGTTCTCGTGATACAAACTAGTGACTTGGTACAAGGCCTTGATAAAGTCTTATTTTTAGTCTTGGAATTAGGCCTTTACAATGTGGTTATGATGTCTATCATTATGCATTCCATCATTATAAAATTGAATATTGATATTGTATGTAATTATTTGTCTTTTATAATATCCATGTGAATAAGTAAATCACATTATTTAATTTATCATTTCCATGTTATGCTATTGTTTATGTTTAAAAGGATTGTGTTTTAGTATTATACATTGTCTTAAATGTTTATTATTATTTAAGAACTTTTCTGCTATATTGTTATCCTTACTGATCACCAGAGCTAACCCTTTTCAATTTTTATTTTTTCCATGATGAGAAGATGTATTTTATGGTTGACCTACAGGAATAGGCTAAGGGCTATAAGTTTAGTCAAAGGGGACAAAATGTTGTTGTTGTTTTTCTTTACTTGATGATGTAATGTAAAACTTATGCACGTATCTAGTACTTCCAAGGATACTAAACTAATTGGTCTTTCCAAACATGAACTCTTGTGATCATGCCAATGTTATGTAATAATGCAACATATCTTGGTAACTGGGTTCGGGGCATGAAAATTTTTATTTTAAATTGGATATGGTTATGTTTACCAAAAATAATGAAATATCCATTGTTGACTTGATAGAAAATAAAATATAGATTGTTAGATAGATAAAAAATTAAAATATCTAAAACTGTGTAATATGATATGATTATTCAATATTTTTGAAAAACTAATAAATTATTATTATTTAACTAAAAAATATAAAACAAAGTAGTCTCAAAAACAATATGTTCGAAATTTTATGAAATTTTATACTCTTAGTGAAAATATTCATCAATATTATGGGAATTTATTAGAGGATTTAAAGACTACACAAACAAATTTAGAATATTTTTTATGATGTTCTGGATAGTAATTATGTAATTCTGCAATTTGTCGATAATATGTTCATATATGAGAAAGGAATGATGTAAAAATATGTATCCAATAGATGTTGATAAAATGTTTAGAATATTTATTTGATATATTTCCTTAAAAATTAGTCACTAAACAATCCTACATGATAGATCACAGATAGGAATTCACGACCATCCTCTTATGATCTAGGTGAGTTTAATATTTACTTATCTCTAGTGATTAGTTGAACTTTTACAATTTTATATATGAATTTTCATCTTCATCCTATCGGGGTTCCTAATAATTAAATGGTAATATGTTTGGGTATTTTATTTTTAGTGATTAATGAATTATTATTTATCATATCATAATAATAATGCTTCGTTATCACTATTTATATAATCAATAAGAGAGATCTATAAATATTTCAAATTAGGATTATAAAATAATTGGGTTTTATTAAGATAGTGTTATATGTTACACCTGTAAATCTATTTAAAATTTTTATTTCAAAAAAAACAAGGACTCACACATACTACTAGTGTATGAATTTTATACTAACATTATATTTTATAAATGACTGACTGAAAATTAAAATTTTTTATTATCAAAACACATTTGAGGAAAAAATGGAGAAACCATAAAATCCAACATTACAACCAATAAACATCGTTAAAGAGTAAAACCCAAATCAAGACTACAGGATCTACCCCTCCCCTTCACCATCGCATACCCGCTCGGCACATCTGAAACAGATCCAAGTAGTAAGTTGGTTGAAAACACACCAAAATTTTATAGTGGACTTCGAACTTCAAAAAACAATAGAGGCACATCTAGAACTGAAACCAAAACCAGCTGCAGATTCCAAACCAACACCAACACAAATTCCGCATATGCTCCTCCATCGAAGACAAATCAAGAACCGAACAGTAGAGAACTGAAACCAAAAATCCTAAAAGCCAAATATTTCACACCAACATATAGTTAAATGAAAACCTCAAAAACCAAAATGGAATGTCCAACAATTTTCAAAACAACTCCTCCTTCTCCAAACATCCTGAGAAATATGCAGTAAAACATCAATATGAAAGATCCTCCACCAAGAATCCTTCACTCTTTCAATCACACCTCAGGTTCACACCGCAAAAACTGAAAATTCCAAAACACGACCAGAAGAATACAACACAGAAACACCCAAATCCACCACATGAGTAGAAGAAACAACAACTAAAATGCCAAAAATGAAGGTGAGAAGCAAAGATCAAAAAAACATCACCAAATCAATGGCCACCCAAGCACTGAAACCAGATCCAAGTCTCGTCTTCGTCGTACAATACACCCTCAGAGACCAGAGTAGACCACCCAACACAAACCACGGGGATGAGCGCCAACCCTCAGTCACGGGAGATGGGTCTAAACCGCTGGAGTATCATCGCACCGCCAGGAGAAGCCCTATCCATCGACGATGGAATGAGGGGATAGAAATCCAGAAGCGATGAGAAATGTTGAGCCGGACGAACCCATGAGGTGATGACACCACCGTGAAAGAGAACTGCCACCACAATCATGTCGAGCACATGTCAAAGTGGAGAACCTCCGATCTGAGGTGGAAGGAGAAAAGCGGTGACGGGATGTAAATCACATCACTATGTAAATTTTAATTTTATTTTCCTCTTGTAATGTATAATTTAAATTTTAATTTATTTCCATTTTATCAGAAATTGTTTTTACTTTTATTAAAATGTTTTAGGAATATCCATTTTCAATATATCAATATTCTAGAGAAGATTGATCACCATATTTTTCTATATAGATTCATGTTGGTTTGGATTGATGCAATCTATAATTCCCATTAGTTTGAAAACCTGATGGGTAAAACGTTCAAATAAATTTAAAAATATGTGATAATTTATTTTCACGATATTCAAAATACACTGAATTAACAAAACAAACACTTTCACCAATTTTATGATAAATTTGGATCCTAACAAACCCTATTAAAAAACAAGACCAGTCCACATATGGGAGTGTAATTTATCCATGTATTATTTTTTCTGTTTGTGTTAGACCTGATTGAAATAAAAAACATCCTTTTAATAAGTATATAAATTATGTATTTAAATAAATTGTGTGATATATAATTATAATGTTCCTGGAAACGTAAAATGAATTTTTAAATTTTATTAATCTAATAATTATTTATAAGTCCATCATCTTTCATATATGAATGTTTGTTTAAGATAGTATTCTAATTTCTACAGTGAAAATTTATATTGTAAGTTCTTAAAACAATTTAATTTTATTATGTATGTTTTATGTGGTGTATGAAAAAAAATTCTATGAAATTTATTAGTATACCATAGACTCTTCCAGTTAATAAAGTATTATATTTTTTGGTTTTCACCTAAAATACATTTACACTAATTCTCAAGTTATTCAATTTAATGTTTTCCATCTTTTTACTATATACATGAACAATATTTATTTTCAAATTATGTTTATATTTCATGAATAAAACTATTGGGTCACTATTAGTGGTGGTAAGATGGGTACGACAACCAAATCCAACATTCAATTGGTCAGGGTATAGGGACCAATACTGAGTGGGCATATCTGACACATCCAAAGCTTTAGGCTAATTAATTTTACACACACACATCAATGATACCCATACAATGCTAAAATTTAAAGTAAAACTGATACTATATTGCATGAATAACAACTTTCCAATATAAAAGTTTAAAAAAGGTACAGGAAACCATAACTACCCCAATAAAAACCCCCCACAAAAACTAAAAAAATATTCCCACCTACTCAAAATTAGGGGACTATTGTCTAATGGAACATCATGTATGATCTTTGGTCTATTTATTTCACCATGATCCAACTACATCTGGTGCACCTATGACATGATCAAATGAATCATCATCTATATATGTCGAAATATGTGTGGGTAGAGTTGGTTTATGGGTGAGTTTAATAATAACCACTAACACACACCAAAGTCACCAACCATGAAGCATAAAGAGACTACTCATCACAAAAACTCAAAGGAATGTCAATCAGGATTTGAGACATGACCATAAAAATGGTAAACTAGATGTAATCATGATAGACTCCAAGTATCAAAGAGGTCTCAAACAAACATCCTTCCATAGGATCCTACTTAAGTCATTAAGGTAAATCTCGTCATAAAAAAACTAACTCCATGATCCATGTTATCACTGATGGAACTATTTGATAGGTTATGATCATTGGACCTCACTAAATTAGTACATAATTTATATTTAAATACTTGGAAACTTATATAATGGATTACAGCTTGGACTACTAGGGGATAATGAAAACCCAATATGGACTTTCCTAACAAGTTGGGGATCTTGTTCCTTTGAAATTTGGTCATGATGATTCCTAAAACCCTATCTTTGGAAGGTGAATAAATTATTTAGTATCCCACCCTAGTCACATAGAGGTATTCCTAAAACACTATACAAGAATAAACTAGTATAGGGTATCAAATTCCTCTTCTTATAATGTAATTACACATTGTACCCACATGGGGATAGACCATGAGAACAAAATCAATCAATACTGGTCAAAACTGAAGAGATAGAGGGACTCAATGTTCTCTCAAAAATGTAAATGAAATTTCATACCTACCTCATGATTTCATGTGTCTCAATGTCTCACATGGATGATATTTCTCTAAATCAAAAATTTATCCTTTTTTGATATACAACATGTAGATTTCAGAATGGTACCTGGCATGCTGCCAACCCAATTCCATATACATATTTCCATGCATGTGTACTTCATGTTATTTCTATGAATTTTTTTTATTCTTATATATGTGTATTTTTATAACTACTGGACTATGCTCGTATACTCTATTCATTACATTATTTCATTCCATGTCTATTCCTTTGTACCCCTATGGTGGATGTTGATCTTATATCACTAAGTTGCATGGTGTGTGGTAGTGACTGCACAACATATGATATTTTCCTTTGTGTATAAACCCTAGTTTCGGTGGAGGGGAGTACAAGGCCGGTGTTCTTCTGAAGTATAAACCATGTTGTTAGTAATTTCACAGGAAGGCTAGTTTTTTCAATATTTTCCTCTCATTCCACTACCACAGCTAGTTTCTCCACTATACCATCTAATAGTTTTAGTTCTAGGATCATCCAATCCCTTTCATCACTGGTGACTGGATCCCAGCCAGTGATTATCCTAGAAATAATCACTCATCACTTTGCCTTACTAAGATGTCAAATCCCACATAACGATGGTATTAAATTCAAACCCAATCATTAATCTTTATCATTAACAACAAATATATCATTGAACTATATATAAAAACCACAGTAAGGGATCTTTTTCACAATGATCAGTTTTTCAATGATCATTCATCGGGTATTTTTTTAATCGCTTTCCCAATGAAATATGGATAATTATTGCACATATAATGGGGATAGAAATTCCTAAAACAAAAATATGGGGAATTAACTTTTTAAATTTTTTTGGTTGTCCTTGATTTTTTGGAATAAGAATAGTGTAAAGGTGGAAAATGAAAGAATTATTAATTTTAAGCTTTTAGTAATATAAAAACATCTATCGTACTTCATTTTTCAACCCACAAATCAAACCACTAGAATAATTGATTTTAAATATTGATTTTTTATAATAGAAAATATGATAAATCTTGAATAGTAAAAAACATAACTTATATTAGAATCAACCATTTATGAAGAAACTATTTGGGTTTTCATTGTTGCGGGTATCAATGAATTCTGTTATCGTTGGCGGTACTTGGGTTACTTTGATCTTTGATATATGTTATAACTTTTTACCAACACTCCTCCATGATATCCTCTAAAATTCCATTTTTTTACATGTCTATCCATTCTATTTGGATATAACAAGGATTATACAGTGGGAGATAGGCCATAGGAAATTAGTTAATTAATTAACTAACTAATTTACCATAACCACTTGTTAACCAAACCCAAGATGCACAAAAAGGTTCTTTCATGCCTAGGGTAAACCCGAAATTATAGTTTCAATGGTGGTATCATATTTCTTATATGAGGCTTTATTCGGGATTTATTACATTATTTTATAAAAACATATCATGCATGATAATATATATTAAATATATTTAGTATATCAACACTAATTGTCATTGGGCCATTCAATCTCATGTTGCATCAGTGCCTGGCTCTAAACATATTCCTTAATGTACTACAACGACTTTTAAAAAATGGTACATTACGTTTTCCTTACCTTAGAGATTTTTATCCCGAATATAAAAAGATTCTACTTGAAAAAAGAGGGAATTGGGATTGCATCTTGATCTCCTTCTCCTAGGTTTTATCTTGAAAATTCCAATGTGACAACCATACATGCAATATTGAAATAATTCATGCACAAAGGGTATTATACTATCAATTCATGATCTCTATTAGATGCACTACAATGATAGATCTATCCTTGATGTCTATCTCTCTCGTTTTGACAACATGTGAGGGGTTGGGCACATACTTCCTCAGTTCTGACACATGTAAGACATTCTGTTCCTAGTCTAACTACGGTTGTATGTCCAAGAATAAAAACACCCTATAGACCCTACATAGTATTTATAATGGTCCAATTAATCTTAGTTATGACTCTCCACCTAGGCCAAATCTTCATATTCCACAACATAGTGAGACCGTTAGGAACATACAGTCTCCCTCCTCGAACTCTAACGTCCTCCTTCATCGGTCCGCATAATAATTTTGATAGCTTCGGGTAGTATTAATATACTTATAAATGAATATTACCTTCTTTTTTATATCTAACATTACATTTTGGCACATGAGAGCTAACATAATAGGATTTATCCAGCATTTTTAGAATCTTCATGGTCTCCCATATAGGTCCTCGATTGGTGACATGTCTTTAGTGGAATGGTAGCAACTTTTTTTGAAAAATCATCCAAGGGTAGGAGATCCTCCCATACACGTGCAAATTATAGTATGAAATCATGATTAATTTACTCTTTAAACATAATTTTCTACTCAGTATAGTCATCTTAAAAGGTGTTGAAACACAATGATCAAATGAAAATTTGTCCCAAAGGCCTCCTATTATACTCTAAATAATTATGAAATAAAGCAAGCATCGATGTTTGAAACGATCATAGAGGTAACTCCATGAGTATGAACTATATCCTTCATGTAATGTTATCCCAATATCTTAGGTGGACTATACTCTCACCTTTCTAAGAAGCTGGACAACATGGTTAGTTGGTCTATAAACACCTAGATGGAATCATGAACTCTAAAACTTTGTGGTAACTACAACATGATGTCCCGAAATATACCATCCCTATTTCACTATAAAACCCCCAAGGGTTGAATCTAATCCCACTATAACATCATGATATTCCTTCACCTAGTAAAAACTGAATCATAAATAGATTCACTCTACTACACACTCCTTCATCCCAATCCACTAGAACTTATGTTGAAGGTTCTGGTACAACTTCACCACAAATGGAGATACCACCAATAGGGATGCATTAAACTCCATCAGAACCTCCTCATGTAATGTGACTAGTACTAAAAATCATCATTATAAAAGGTTAATGTAATATCCACCTTAAGGGAATCTACAATGTGTACATCTCAGGGATATCTGAATATTTGTGGTCTCAATATCAGTATCTCCAAAATGAGCCTCCCTGATACACTGTAGAAGAAGATTTGTAACGACTATAAACTGGCAGTAAGACATCCTTAACCACTACGGAAAATTTTAATGAGGCTAACACCTCTGACCCCTTGACAAATAACTACGAACAAGATCTCTCACTAAGAGAATATAATAAAACATTATATTTTTTAGGTGTATATAATATCATGAAGATGTATTCTCAATAGAACTCTATATATCACCTCTATCTCTAGTGTTTTTTATTATATGAGAATATATACATGAGACTATTTTTTCTAGAATAGATTATAAACCTATCATCCATAAGTCAGTATAGAGTCATCTTTAGGGAAGAGTCCATAGCTTCTAATGATAGATTATGGGTCATGTAGTTCTAATCATGTGGTCTCAATTACTATGACTCATATGAAATCCTGGCATGACTCTTAATCAAAAAAAAATTAATACTAGTCTCTGATGAGTCACATAACACTATATTATTGACACCTTTCACTAGAAACATATAAATTGGAGAGCTCGCTAAAAACTGCCTTAAATCCAAAAAAAAACCCTGAGGCCAACTCTTCATTGACATGAAAGGCCACCCCTTCTTGGTAATAGAAGTCAAATGTGTTGATATCATTGAAACATTGGTCACTAATATCAATTATTATTCTTCAAACCCAAGTAATCTATTCACCTACATAACAATATTGGGTGGATCCAAAGCTAGCACCACCTCAACCTTAACCAGTTCTATTACCACGCCCTCTAATAATATGGAATGTCCCAGAAAGTCAACCTCTCAAATATATATCTAACACATTGATATCTTCCAAAAAAAATTGGTTCTCTCAATGAATGTCCTAGACATTCCTTAGGTTTCTTTAATTTCTCTCCATAGATGTCAAGTACTGTAGAATTTAATCAAAAAAGGCCACTAAAAACCAATCTAATAAAGGTAGGGTGATGTAGTTCATGTATCTCGTGAACATTATTAATGAATTATTCATTCATAATGGCATCAATAAGTATTCATAATGAAATTAGATACATCATAATGTAATCTTCAGTTCATCAACATATCGTACTTGGAGCTAGTGATATCCTAATCTAATGACAGTCTTCGGGAACCAACTTTCCCTTGTCAACTAATGAATTGGATCATTGATCCTTCATAGTGGATACTTATTAATCATGGTCACCAAGTTTAGATGAAATTAATTCACACACAAAATCAATCTCATAGCCACATTCTTGGAAAATAAAATTGGGGCTTCCCTGGGTGATAAAATGGTCCAAATAAATCCCTTCCTCTCCAAATCCTTGAGTCGTACCCTACACTCATGAAGCTATGTGGTATCCATATAATATATTTTTGTAAATTTATATGAATTCTATAGTTGAAAGTATATGTAGAATTATATCTCTTGGTATATAGGTTATCAGAAAAACCCCCTCAAGAAATATGCCCTCGTCCTCCACCATGACTGTAGGAAACTGATATCTCATAGCATCTATTGATCCAAGAGTAACACTATCTGACTGATGAGTAATCAGATGTACCCACCTTTTTAGTAGACTATCCCTTTTTATGGGGTTTCCTTCTCACCCAGGAGGAAAATTTTAATACCATCATCCTGAAAAATAGCATCATATTCCTAAAATAGTATATATGGGAATCAATTGTGGATATCCATTACATACCTAATATAAAGTCATAAGTCATCCTAACTACTATAATGATATCACATAAGAATATATATTCTCTAAAATTAAAATCACACTTTTAGTATAAGTGTGTGATTTTTGAATCTTCTCTTTTGTGAGTCTCTATGCATAATCATCGAGCCAATGGATCAACTGAAATCTCTAATTCTTGAAATAGTGATGTGATAGAAAAATGGTGGCCCATAACTTTTTATAAGTATAGAAGATAAAGTAAATAAGATATTAATAATATCTCTAATAATTATAGGAGATTATGGGTCATATACCTCTACTACCTATAGTTATCCTCATCCTTAACTAATATCTCCCTGATCATATTTTGGACTACCTAGGGTGGTGTTGAAAATATGTCAAACCATATACCACATCCAGCTTCTTTCCCAGCTCCTGTACAACATCATCTACCCTGCAGACCTCTATGATCCAATCAATAAAATTATCTAGGTAGTTTATCTATGTAATCTCTATTATCTACAAATAAGTTTAGAAAATATCAGAAGATATTTCCTTGACCATTATAAGAGAAACACCCCCACTCTCTATGATAATTAGGACCATCTTTGTAACCTTGAACCAAAAACCCTCTATCCTAAGATCATATCATGATGCATCTCACACACCTAGAACCCTTTGAATTTTTTTTACTACCAGCTGCAATGGTTTCAACACCTACATTCCCAATACCAGTAAAATCTACCTATGTGTACTCACCCAAAAATATCTCCACCACAATGTCCACTCAAGAACCCCAACATAGGTGTGAATTTAAATAGATATCACATCAAACATGATATCTCAGTGTATCCCCACTAAAATGATACTTATTTTAAGAACACATCATGAACCATATCCAAATTGTATCTTTTGGGGGTGGTGAACCTTATTGAATACTCTTACATGGTCATGTCTCTCATCTAAAGCAATAGAAGCTCTTGGATATGCACTGCTCGTAATGTGGATGGATTGAAAACCTCCCTAGATAGATGCTCAAACATTATCTATGATAGAGTCATATCATTATGATTCTAAGTCGCTATAATCCACCATCACCCCCATTGATATCTAAATAAAACTCACTTCTAGGACCACCACCAATTTTTCAGGTTACCTCATATGGTGGAAAACTTACGAAACTTCCTTCAGTTAGTCATCGAATACATAGGGGCCTATATTGCCCAAAAACCTTATATGATTCTACCCTAAAATCGCATAAATATTGATGATCCTAAAAACCCCAATTGGTACTTCTGGCACAAACTAATTCACAATGGGTGGTGTGAAAAACGGAAAACCACTCAAAAGTACCCAC
The DNA here is from genome assembly GCA_963277665.1 of Viscum album. Lineage (NCBI taxonomy): Eukaryota > Viridiplantae > Streptophyta > Magnoliopsida > Santalales > Viscaceae > Viscum > Viscum album. The sequence continues at coordinate 1,000,216,314 of OY728119.1, read as the reverse complement.
TATTATACAGGTCCCTACAATGAATCCTCATCACTTGGTGGACCATCCTTTTAATCCTATTTTGGAATCCCAATCCAAAATAATTGAAAAAATATCCTAAAATACTTGATATGTTCTATGGTCAAAGATTATATCATGGAAGACGGCCCAAGAATGATAAGTAAATCACAACTCATTCCTATGTGATGTGTGTACCAATTTCATTTCCTAAAACCATTTCTTACATGTGATGCATCAACAAGAAGGTTTACATAGTCCTGTAGAATTTATATGTCCTCTATTTAACCCGAACGAGAGTCTTTGGCCTATAATCTAGACTAAAAACACTAATATTTTTTCCCTATTTCACAAACCAATCCTCATATCATGAAAAAACATTGAACTATGGTCCTATGATAAACACTGCTTTGATACCACTATGTCACAACTCCGCCCATTGGGGCCTACCTGTCCAGTGGTATGTTGTGTGTGACACCCAAATCCACATTCAATATGATAGGGGAGGGTCACTTACACTTAGTAGATATATTACAGATATGGGAAGCCTTTGGATAAGTACTTTTAAACAATCACACATATAAGAATACCCAATTAATGATGAATGATAACCATAATGTAGGAACCAAATCTATCCCACATCAAAGTAGGAAGAAATATCTAAAAATCATAATTGTCCAAAAAAAGACCACCAAAAAATAGTAAAAAGAGTCCAACCTTCTTAGATGGAGGGGACTATAGTATAATGAAACCCCTAGTATGATCAATGGTTGGTCTAGCTCACTATGCTCTTCTTACTCCTAGTCCTACTAGGAATCCATCAAATGGATTTTTATCTACATAATACATGAATCATGTGGGATGATCGCATTCATGGTGAGTGTAAAAATACCCAATAGGACACCCCTAAATCACCAAACATAATGCATCGAGATACTAGTCATCTCTTCAACTTAAATTCATGTCAATGATGTTATGAGACATAAAAACTAGAATAATTACCTCGATATACTCAGGGTAAATTCCACATATTAATGAGTTCTAAACCATATTGTTAGTCATAGTGTTCTTTGTGATTCTTTATGGTAACACTCATTCTATAAAACTCATTATGTGAGCCATTCTCTCATTTATGGTTCCCTTCTATGATTTCATTCTTGTAGGACCACACTAGAGAATGTTTCCTTGGATTTTACAATATCGTGATACATAAAAAGGGGATCACACAAAAGGCTATATGGGGACACCAAAAACCTAATAAGGTATAACCCTCTAAGTAGGGGATCGTAAACCCTTGTAAGTTGGTCATAATGATTCCAAAAAACCTACCCATGTAATGTGATGAGATGTTAGTGGATCCCAACCTAGTCACATAGGGGAATTCCTTAAACTATATAAAATACTAAACCAATAGATGGGATCACAATTCCATACCTTAAATGTAATACCACATTGTACCCTCATGGTGATAATTAAGGGAAATCACATTATTTATACATGTCAAAAATAAAGAGATAGAGGGCCTCAACCTTCCATATGAAAAGTACATACTGTGTACAACGGGGGTACATATTGTGTTTGTCCTACCATAGGTTTTCATGTTACTCTCAATCTCACACAAATCATATTTCTCAAAATATATGGAGTTTTCTTTTTTGGATAAAAAGTGGGTTGAGGTTATGCTGGAACTCAATGTGCCACTAGCCTATGCATGTGTACATATGGTTATGATCATGTTCTTCAAGTCATGCCTGTATACTTTAGTCGTAACTGTGTAACTTGATATATCTAAGTACTAAGTTATTCCCTTGTACATTGGAAATACTCATTTTATTTGTTGTGTCCATTTTTATATACCCCCAAGGAACACACTGAGCTTCCATTACTAATTCACTGGTGTGTGGTAGGGAACACACAACATGTGAAATCTTCCCTATGGGTATACCCAACTGCCACAATACGGGAGTTCATAGTGTCTATTATTCCAAAGTACATATCATGTAGTTTGAAATTTCATATATATTCTAGTATGTTTAGAAATTCTAACCCACACCACTACCACTATCAATTCTTCCACTATACTAGCCAATAAACAGATATGTATGATCAACCAAGACCTTGCATCACAAGTGTCACGACCCGCCTTCACAAAAAAGGAGGGAAGGGTCAGCAGATTGCCAGGCCCTTCCTTCTTTAAGTTGAAGGAGAGATAATGACCCCCGAGACCCGCCTTCAATAGGTCCCGGAGTGGCGACCAACGCCAAGGGTATAGAAATTTCACACAAATGGAAGGCATTACCCCTTTTTGTTTTATAAGATCGAGAGATGAGATGATGAAACTCAACAACACCCCGCTAAAAGAAAAGTAAAGCTGAAAATAAACCATTAACACATGCATGTTCCAAAAGTAAAGCCACAAGGTACAAAAGGTGACTACAAAGGGAAGTACCAAAGAGGAAAAGAAAAACAACAACTGCAAATGCTCCAAAGGTCCAAGCTAGTAAAGTCCTGCGTGATCCCCGAAGTCCTACTGGAAACCTGAAAGCAGTTTTATATACGTAGGGTGAGCATAAAAGTATTATCAGTAGGGAAAACCAAAGACTCTTGTGCACAAGTGGGGGAACGTACTAATGTCCCGTGAGAAAGGAGTAAACCAAACACCTATCAAGGTAAACTATCCACCCCAGGCCTCACCAAGGCCCACTCCCCAAATAACTCAAGTCAAGTAATATATATAATCAGAGCACATTGATGTTTGGGTACCCCGCGCCACTTTTCCACTATTTGTTGAGACATCCTATGCATCAGACCAATCCCACCATTCTCACCGCAGTCCCACTGCCACACCCGCCCACACACACCTGGGCCACAACCACACACAGTCCCACAGCCGAAATCCCTCCTGCACACACCTGGGCCACAACTGTCACATGTAACCATTCCTGCAAACACCTAGTCCAGATCAACCACCACCACGCCCGAAGACACCTGAGCTAGAAAAATCCACTACCATGCCCGAAGACACCTGGGCCTCATCCCGAAGAAACTTGGGAAACCACCTTCCGCACACACCTGGACAACCACCACACCACCCCGCCCGAAGGTTCTTGGGCTAATAATGGACCTCAGGCCATCACAGTCTGCCCGAAGATACTTGGGCAATCCGGGAAAGGTAGCAGAAAAGGAGCTAATAACCAGCCACCAAGAATAGTGTTGGGAAAAACTCCCTCCCCCATGAAATGGGGGTGTTCAGCACTAAGTTCTCAACTTGGGTGGGGCACGAATAAGAAACACAAAACTACAAGTATAGATATAGGTAACAAGCACTCACCCAAAGTCTAGGATTTTCTAACCAACCTACAGAGCACGACACCACTTCATCCAAGTCCCAAGTCACGACTTTCACCAAAAAGCCCCATTTTTCCCATTCTTGTTTCAAGTTCAGTGATAATGTTTATGTTTAAGCACTACTGGGAAACTAGTAGGCATAGGCATAAGTCCAGGAAAGTAAAAAATCAAACATCAACCAAAACGTCCACACCTGGTTCTCAACAACAGAGGATTCCACCCCAATTCGTGATATAAACAAGTAACCACCGGGTCTTAAAACTCATAAAAACCAAAGCCACACCAACAGGGGATCCCATCCCCAGTTTCATAACCACCGAAAGCATAAAAGAACAGGGGATCCTATCCCCTCACACATCTCCAGCAATCGACTCGTAATAGAAAACCACCAAAACACCGCCACCAACACTAAGAAAGGCCACACATGTATTTTCAGATTTAAAAGATTTTACACGTTCCTTGATTTCAATTTTAGTTCAACCGGGGTTAGCACAGAAGGGATTGATCCTGGTGCTTTCACTTTATTCAGCCAGATATACATGATTAACCAATTACTTTTCACAACACGAGTTTACAACCACCACATTCCATTTAAAACATCAGCAGGGGTTCATTAGGGCACAAACAACGACCACCAGTGGCCTCGATTTTCAAGAGGCATAAGCTGACACAACTCAACAAGATGGTCACAGAAGAAACACCATCAAAATATAAGATAGCATCAATGATCACAACCCCCCCCCCCCCACCCTTCTTTCTTTATAGAATTTGTTCATTATCTTTAATTAGGTCTGGTTTGTCCAATCCTACAGAATCAAAAGTACACCCACCCTACATGATACACAAAAGAAAGAGGAAAAAAGAAATTCCCTACTTGTTGATAGGTGATCGGTGTCGAGTCCGGGCATGGAACATTACGGATAACGATGCTCCTGATGCACCAGAAGCTGTTTGTGAAAAGCCACAATCGAGGGAAGAGAAACCACAGCTAACCCTTATTTTATAAGAGCTGAGGACGGTTGAGGTGAAAAAACGAAACCGCGTAAGGCGCAGGGGTCGTGGGTTGACCACGTGGCGCCACTTTTCACAAAAAAGGGGTCGGGTGGTTTAAGACGACTCATGAATTGATTAATTATTTAATTAAAACTCTTATGCACATTACGGGTCTTTAAAACACGCTTTAAACGAGTCAGAATAGGGTTTAAAACCATATTTGCGCAAAAGGAGTACCACTGGAAACAACTCGACAAGGCCGGGTGATGCCGATCGGTCTCACCGATCGGTCTCAACGATCGGTCTCACCGATCGGTCTCACCGATTGGTCTCACTGAGACGCCACTCCCTTAGGACCCGGATTTTGGAAAAGGGATGGACCAAGAGAGTCCTGGTCATCACATCAGATACCTCTCAATCTATTCTCGTCCTAAAGAATTCAAACAACCCAGAAGGGGAGGGCGGGTCCGAACAACTACCCCAAAAGATACCTCTCAAGAGTGAACCTCATCGTTAACTAAAAAGACCTTCCTGTCACGAACCAAGCAACATACCATGCCAAACCGCCTGGGCAAATGGGTTGGGGAGTCTCCTCCCCCATGTCAAGATATTATCCGCTTTGGGTGGCACTGACTCACCCACACGGTTTTAATCGCATCCACCTTAATGCGTCTTGATTAGGGGTCGGGTTCTCTCCTTCCCCATAGTCGGGGATTTTCACACACAAGTAGATGAAAGAAAACCAGTACATTTCATAGCCAAAAGACAAAACATTCCACCACAATAGGTATAACAAGGAACAAAACTCAAAACAACTCCGGGTACTGGGTACGCATCTGTGCTTCCCTCTCCCACGTACTCTCCTCAAGACCACCATGTCTCCACAACACACAAACCAAGGGGATGGTTCATCCGCGAAGCACCTTCTCCTTGTGATCCTCAATCACCACTGGTCTCTACACAAAGGTCACGTCATCCTCGATGTCCAGCTCACCCCAATCAAGGACATGTGAATCATCATGCAGATACCGACGGAGCTGGGACACATGAAAGATATCATGTATCATTAGTAGAGGCGGTGGCAACGCAAGCTAGTAAGCCACTTCACCGACCTGCCGCAACACTTGGAAGGGTCCGATGAATCTGGGAGAAAGCTTACTCCCTTTGCCGAACCTTCGCTGCCCACGCCGAGGGGAGACCTTCAAGAACACGTCGTCCCCAACCTCAAACTCCAAGGGCCTCCTCCTGGAATCCGCATACAACTTCTGTCGGTCCTGGGCCGCCTTCATCCTTTCCAGTATGAGCTGAACCCTCTCGGTCGCGTTCTGCACCACCTCCAGGCCAAGGATGCCTGCCTCTCCTACATCGGACCAACACACAGGCGAACGGCATGGACTCCCGTACAAAGCTTCAAACGGGGCCATACTGATGGTAGAGTGGTAGATATTATTGTAGGAAAACTCTACCAGAGGCAAGTATCACACCCATGATCCTCCCGAGTCCAGAACACATGCTCGTAGCATATCCTCCAAGGTCTGGATGGTGCGCTCTATTTGTCCCTCTGTTTGGGGATGGAAAGCAGTGCTAAGGCGTAACTGGGTGCCAAACGTGTGATGTAATCCTCTCCAGACTCGCGAGGTAAACCGTGAATCCCTATCCGAGACGATAGAACTCGGAACTCCATGCAACCGCACCACCTCATCCACGTACTTTCGTGCCAAAGCGTCCATAGTACTCGACTCCCTGATTTCCAGAAGGTGAGCCGATTTCGTCAACCTGTCCACTACCACCCAGATGGCGTTGTATGCTCCTTGGACCATGGGGAGTCCCATGACGAAATCCATCAAGATGTCCTCCCACTTCCACTCGGGGACATCTAGAGGCCGCAGTAGGCCTCATGGAACTCGGTGTTCAGCCATCACATGCTGACACACTAATCACTTGGTCAAAAACTCTGCCACCACTCTCTTAAATCCGGGCCACCAAAACTGCCTATTCAAACCCTGGTACATCTTGGAAACTTCTGGGTGTACCACCAGGGGTGAGTTGTGGAACTCACTAAGATCATATCCACGCATCGCCTCCAGGATAAACAACCTCTTCTGGAAAAGCATCCGGTTCTGACCGTCCTCTGTCCATCCTTCCGGAGCATTTCCCTAGTCAACTTGGTCACACATCACTTCTCACTCTAGGTCTCCCCACGGAGACTCCTCCAATTGCTGAAGCAGGGATGACTGTACTGTAATCTAATATAGGCATCCTCTGCCGCTGTCCATCTTCGCATCCAGGTGTAAGGCATCCAACTCCTCCATCGCCTTCCAATCGTTCGCCGACTCTCAGACTGCATCCTTCTGCGTCCTCCTACTCAAGGCATCAGCCACCAAATTTCCCTTACCCTCAGTATAAGATATCTCAAAGTCGTAATCCTGGAGGATCTCCACCCATCTCCACTATTTTCAAGATTAGGTCCCACTGGGAGAAGATATACCTCAATATTTTGTGATCCGTGAAGACCCCAAAGCGTCCCCCGATGAGGTAGTGCCGCCACAACCATTCCGCAAAAACAACCGCTACAAGCTCCAGGTCATGGGTGGCGTAATTACGCTCATGAGAACGCAGCTACCTGGACCCATAAGAGATCACCCCTTATCGCTGCAACAGCACGCATCCCAAACCCTGTCCTGAAGCATCACAAAACACCTCATAAGCCGCCCCTTCTTCTGGTAATCTCAGCACTGGGGCACTGACCAACATCTCCTTCAGATAGCTGAAGGATGACTGGCACTGCTCACTCCATATGAAATCCCTGTCCTTCTTGGTCAGAGTCGTCAAAGAGGCTGCTACTCGAGAGAAGTTGGGTACGAATCTCCGGTAGTAACTTGCCAGCCCGAGGAAACTTCAGACTTTCGCCACATTCTTGGGTTCTGTCCAAGAAACAACTGCCTCAACCGTTTATGGGTCGACCGCTATCCCCTTCGCAGACACTATGTGCCCGAGGAAGTGCAATTCTCGTGCCCAGAACTTGCATTTTGACAACTTCTCATAGAGCTGGTGCTGTCGGAGGACCTCTAAAACTGTCCTCAGGTTCTCTGCATGGTCCTCCTCTGATCTAGATTAGACCAAGATATCATCGATGAACACAACTATGAACCGATCCAGGTACTCCCGGAAGATGGATTTCATAAGCCCCATGAACACATCCGGGGCGTTCGTAACATTGAAGGGAATGACTACGAACTCGAAGTGTCCATACCTACACCTGAACGCTGTCTTTGGGATGTCGCTCTCCTTCACCCTCAGCTGGTGGTACCCAGACCGCAGGTCGATCTTCGAGAACCATCATGCCCCCTTTAGCTGGTCAAAAAGATCTATTCTCGGAAGAGGGTAGCGATTCTTGATCGTTACCTAATTCATCCTCCTGTAGTCTATGCACAACCTAAGACCACCATCTGCCTTCATTGCAAACAAGACTGGAGCACCCCCACGGTGACACACTCGGTCGAACATAACCCCTCTTCATCAGATCGTCAATCTATATCCACAACTCACGTAGCTCCGAAGGTGCCATCCGGTAAGGAGCCATCGATATTGGACGAGCGCTGGGCTGCAGGTCTTTCCCGAACTTGATATCACATTGAGGGAGTAGAGTTTTCACCTCTTCATGAAAGATGTCCATAAACTCACAGACGATCTCTGGAACTTCCACTATTTCAGCATCTACTGATTCCATTGTCTGCTCGGTCAACAAGGAGATGAGAGGTTCCTCTCTCCTGTTTCCCTTCGGACTGCTCTACTCGCCGGGGAAAGTAACACGCTGGCTGTCCAAGTTTGAGAACACCACCCTTCTTCAAAAACAGTCGATGACGGTGCACACAGAAAACAGCCAGTCGATGCCTAGCATGACATCTTATGGCTGAATCTGTAGCAGAATAGGATCCCTAATGGACTGATGTGGTCCAAACTTCAGTCTACATCCCCGAAAAATGATCAACAAGTCATTCTGACCTCTGACTGGTGTGCTCAACACCAGGGGCACTGGAAGTCTCTCGGCATCTAGACCCAAAGCACGGGCTTGACTGGGTGCAACAAAGGAGTGCGAAGCTCCGGTATCGAACAAAGCATAAGCAGGAGTTCTAAACAGACTGATCGTACCTCGAACAACCTTTGGCCCTGCTGGAACTGCTGCCTCTGCGGCGTGTAACTGTCCACGCCCATCTCCCCTGTCCCTCGGCTATCGGCCACCTCCCCGACCATGCCCTGGTCGAGGTCCCTATGGTGTGCCCTATGGTTGACCTCCTCCTCCTACGTTTTCCCTCGGAGGAGCAGGATCTCGCTGTCCCTGCTGCTGATGCTGGAAAGGGCTAGCTGGAAGCTACTGCTAGGGCGGGTTCTGGGGATGACTGCCACTACTGGACTGCACCCGGTCGGGACACTGACTCCGGGGATGCCCAGGGCTCCCACAGATGAAGCGCCGCGGTCCCGGGCCCGAAGGAAAAGGGCGAGGGCCATGGGATCAAAACTGAAACTGCTGCGGCCTGCTCCCTGTGGGTCGGAACCTAGAGGGTCCTGACGCTAGAGGCCTGGTGCTGACGGCCTTCCCCATCGATGGTCCCAGCTAGATCCCCTCTCGTGAAACTCCTCCAAGATCATGCATCCTCTCCACCACTCCGGCCTTCTTCTGGACCTCCAAGTACATCAGAAGGGTAAAGGGGGTAACAACATACTGGAGGGAGGGTTGGAGCACCTCCTCCAAACGTCTTTCCTGAGACTTCTCATTGGGAAAGATTTCCAGAGCAAAATGTAGGAGGTCCTTGAACTTGATCCCTAGCTCCCTCACAGACATAATCCCCTGCTGGAGGGAGAGTAGTTTCTGCCTCTTCTCTGCCTTCATCGTCGAGGAGATGAATTCCGCCCGGAACTCCCTCTCGAAATCCGCCCAAGACACTTCAGACTCTCTCCTCTCCCCCAGGTAAATCATCCACCACTGACGTGCCGCTCCCCATATCTGGAAAATGGCCAGAGGAACCCAGTACTCGGTCGGGTCCCAAATCAGGCCGAAGGCTATAACTAACTCTTCTAGCCAGCCTTCTGTCTTCATATCGGAGGTGTTTCCCTCATACTTCTCGAGGGCCTGTCGCTGGAAGGCTCGAAGAGTCTTCTTCCACTGGTCAGCCTCTTCCTCTCGATCATCTCTCTACCGATCGTCCAAAGTAGTCTCCGGGGCCTCGATCACCTGTACCACACGTGGTCACCATCCAGGTTCCATAGCTGCAAGGTAAACAAGGAATGATTAAGACCAAGTAGTGCAGAATATCGTCTTGAAGACTTCTTAAAATTTAATTTATACTTAATTCCCAAGACATCTCAAAAACACAAGAACACAAGTCATTATGATGCAGGTACCTTTCTTAGGGTCTCTACCCTGCAATCAGTGTGGTCTCACTTGGTCGTTCGGTAGGTCCAGAGTCCTTGCATCAGATCACGGGGGGCCCTAAAATCCCGTGTCCTAGCTGGTCTTCCCTGGCCTAATTCACGCGCCAAGGTCACCCAACACAGTTGCCTTACCATCCCATGCAATCCTCACTGTTCCTAACTCCAGACTCCATCCTATCTCTCAACCATCACCTTTGATACCATTCTATCACGACCTGCCTTCACCAAAAAGGAGGGAAGGGTCAGCAGATTGCCATGCCCTTCCTTCTTTAAGTTGAAGGAGAGATAATGACCCCCGAGACCCGCCTTCAATAGGTCCCGAAGTGGCGACCAGCACCAAGGGTATAGAAATTTCTCACAAATGGAAGGCATTACCCCTTTTTGTTTTATAAGATCGGGAGATGAGATGATGAAACTCAACAACACCCAGGTAAAAGAAAAGTAAAGCCGAAAATAAATCATTCCCACATGCATGTTCCAAAAGTAAATCCACAAGGCACAAAAGGTGACTACAAAGGGAAGTACCAAAGAGGAAAAGAAAAACAAAAACTGAAACTGCTCCAAATGCCCGAGCTAGTAAGGTCCTGCGTGATCCCTGAAGTCCTCCTGTAAACCTGAAATAAGTTTTATATATGTAGGGTGAGCATTCAAGTATACTCAGTATGGAAAACCAAAGAATCTCGTGCACAAGTTGGGGAACGTACTAAAGTCCCTTGAGAAAGGAGTAAAACAAACACCTATCAAGGTAAACTATCCACCCCAGGGCTCACCAAGGCACACTCCACAAATAACGCAAGTCAAGTAATATATATAATCATAGCACATCGATGTTTGGGTACCCCGTGCCACTTTCCCACTGTTTATTGAGACATCCTACGCATCGGACCAATCCCGCCATTCTCACCGCAGTCCCACTGCCACACCCGCCCGCACACACATGGGACACAACCACACGCAGTCCCACTTCCGAAATCCCGCCCGCACACACCTGGTCCACAACTGTCACATGTAACCATGCCTGCAAACACCTAGGCCAGAACAACCACCACCACACCCGAAGACACCTGGGCTAGAAAAATCCACCGCCACGCCCGAAGACACCTGGGCCTCATCCCGAAGACACTTGGGAAACCACCTGCCTCACACACCTGGCCAACCACCACACCACCCTGCCCGAAGGTTATTGGGCTAATAATGGACCTCAGGCCATCACAGTCTGCCCGAAGATAATTGGGCTATCCGGGAAAGGTAGCAGAAAAGGAGCTAATAACTAGCCACCAAGAATAGTGTTGGGAAAAACACCCTCCCCCATGAAATGGGGGTGTTCGACAATAAGTACTCAACTTGGGTGGGGCGCGAATAAGAAACTCAAAACTAAAAGTATAGATATAGGTAACAAGCACTCACCCAAAGTCTAGTATTTTCTAACCAGTCTATAGAGCACGACACCACTACATCCAAGTCCCATGTCACGACTTTCGCCAACAAAACCCATTTGTCCCATTCTTGTTTTAATTTCAGTGATAATGTTTAAGTTTAAGCACTACTGGGCAACTAGTTGGCATAGGCATAAGTCCAGGATAGTAAACAATCAAACATCAACCAAAACGTCCACCCCCGGTTCTCAACAATAAAGGATTACCCCACAATTTGTGATATAAAAAAGTAACCACCGGGTCTAAAAACTCATAAACACTGAAGCCACACCAACAGGGGCTCCCATCCCCAGTTTCATAACCACCAAAATCATAAAAGAACAAGGGATCACATCCCCTCCTACATCTCCATCAATCGACTCGTAATAGAAAACAACCAAAACACTGCCACCATCACTAAGAAAGGCTGAACCTGTATTTTTAGATTTAAAATATTTTACACGTTGCATGATTTCAATTCTTGTTCAACCGGGGTTAGCACAGAGGGGATTGGTCCTGGTGCTTTCAATTTATTCAGCCAAATATATGTGATTAACCAATTACTTTTCACCGCACGAGTTTACAACAACAACAAGCCATTTAAAACATCAGCAGCGGTTCATTAGTGCACAAACAACGACCACCAATGGCCTCGATTTTCAGGAGGCATAAGCCGGCACAACTCAACAAGATGGTCACAGAAGAAACACCATCAAAATATAATACAGCATCAATGATCACACCCCCCCTTCTTTCTTTATAGAATACATTCATTATCTTTAATTAGGTCGAGTTTATCCAATCGTACAGAATCAAAAGTACACCCACCCCGCATGATACACAAAAGAGAGAGGCAAAGAGAAATTCCCAACTTATTGATAGGTGATCGGCGTCTAGGCTGGGCGCGGAACTTTACGGATAACTAGGTGCCTGATGCACCAGAAGATGTTTGTGAAAAGCCACGATCCAGGGAAGAGAAACCACAGATAACCCTTAGTTTATAAGAGCTGAGGATGGTTGAGGTGAAAATACGACACCGCGTAAGGCGCGGGGGTCGTGGGTTGACCACGTGGCTCCACTCATCACAAAAAGGGGTCAGGTTGTTTAATCTAACTCATGAATTGACTAAGTATTTAATTAGAACTCTTATGCGTGTTACGGGTCTTTAAAACACGCTTTAAATGAGTCAGAATAGGGTTTAAACCCCTATTTGCGCAAAAGGAGTGCCACTGGAATTAACTCGACAAGGATGGGTGACGCCGATCGGTCTCACCGATCGGTCGCACCGATCGGTCTCACTGAGATGCCACACCCTTAGGACACGTATTTTGGCAAAGGGAAGGACCAAGAGAGTCTGGGTCATCACAACTAGTAACCATATTCTAGCACCTGATTTAACTGGAAATCATCACATGTCACTTTTCTATAAAACAATTCCAAACCCCAAATATAAGAGATCTCAAAAATGGAAAATAAATCACTATTTTAATCACACCCCAATAATTTACCATCAATCTCAGTCATGAACATATTGTAATAGATCTATGGCACCAATGTTTTATTATGGAACAATCGTTCAACGCGTATTTTATCTAATTGTTGTCCAAATGAAATACTAATGATGATCACACATAGAACATAGAGATAAAATCATAAAACACAAACATGGTAAACTAATATCATCCAATATTCATTTTGGAAATAATTATTTGTCATAAGAATGGTGAGTGAATAGGAATATCAAAGTAATATCAATTCCAATCTTTTAGGAAAATAAAAACATCAACATAAAATCATTCATCAACCTCTAAATAAAACTATTAAAATATTCAATCCATGTTCAATTTTGAATAATAAAAAATAGGATAAAGAAATAAGAATTCCCTATATCGATCAAGGATCAATCAAAAAAGAAGAATAAATCAATGTTGTCATTGTTGGATAGGTCCAAAAAAGAATTTATTACTTGGAATCATTAAATTACTCTAATCATTGATCCAAAGTCTTGACATCCACCAACGATCCTCCACACTCTCCTCCTATGTCCCTTAGGATATGGGTATAACCCTACAATCTAGCTATAAATAAGATTATATAGTGGGACCTAGGTCTTAGGAGATAAATAAATAAATTAATTAATTTTCTAATTCCCGCAAAACATCGTTTTAACCAAACACCTGACACTAAAAAAAATCATTCCAAGGGTAAAACATGAATTATAGATTAAATATTTGTTTCATATTTCTCATATGTGACACCATTTGAGATGTATTTTATTATTTTAATAAAAAACACACATTATGCAGTATATTTTCTATTTTTTAATATATCAATATTAATCCTTTTTGGGCATTGAAATCACAAACAGTCTCATTACCTTGCTCCAAAAAACATTCCTCAAAATATTCCAAACCCCTATTATGAAATAATATGTTCGTTATAGTATAAAACTAGGAACTAAATTTATTTACCAATATACTTGTTTTTTCAAATATAGAGGAAAAAATGATTGTTCCTCATTTAGTGATGAAACAATTGGACATTTAATTATTAATTTATTTTCAAACTGGTCACCATTTTAAACTAGTTTTAAAATATATTTTAATCCAATTTTTTTTGTTACAAAAAAATTATTTTCAATTTTGTTTATTTTAGATCTAGTTTATTAACATATGAAAAAAAATGTTTCCACCAAATGATGATGAAGTAGTTTATTATAATATTCTAATGAAAAGTATGGGTTTTTATCCTATCCTTGAAAATATTTATTTTCATTTTTTATTAAACATTTAATATTATGTTGTTCATTTAAATCTCTAATTAAATAATAAATATGTAATATTTTACTTTTGATTCCTAATGGGATCAAAAGAGTGGTCTTCTATTATGATTTTGGAAATCCGGCATCTCCTTCTAGATAGTATGTTTTGATAGTATGGTAGAAGATATTATTTTGAAAATATGACTAATTGGTGAAACATACTTAAACATTTTCCTTCATTCAAATAGTTAAAAATATTTTTTTGGTGTTGTTTTAATTTTTATGAATGACGGGAAAAATATATGATATTCTTAAACATGTTTTACTATAATATTACATATTTTTCATTTGATGTGTTGTTTTTTATAGGCATATAATCTAATGATATTTTGTTTTATACACATCTTCTTATCAATACTAGTGTGATATTGGGGATTAAATATTTATATCCATAAGTGAAAGAAAGGTTAACTCCTTAAATGAGTTATGATGATAAAATTACTCTATCCAACAATGTATAAAATGAGGGATTCCTGGTTCCTTGGTGATAATGTGAGCTTACTGTGATCACTATCATTTTTTTATTTCATGATTGATTAGCTGAACTACATGTGTGCACATCGCCTCTAATGTGAACCATGGAAATTACTTGTTATCTTTATATAAATAGTTTAAATATAATGTTCTATGAAGTTTCATGTAAACTATATTAGAGTTCAACCATTTTTGTAACACATTACAAAGAGCTTCACGTATTTTTCTAGAGATAGAACATTTTTTTAAAATATTTTTTAACATCATTATTCAATTAAACCGTAAATTTATTAAAGCTTCATCTAAAATAATTTTAAAATTATTATATAATATATGTAATATATATAATTATATAGTAATTATAATATAAAACATTTCAAACAAATATTTGAGTAACCTCACATAATATTTTATTTAAATTATTATTTAAAAAATAAATTATCAACAGTTTTAATAAATTATTATTTTAATATTACCAATAGATAAATTTTTCATATAAATATATTACTAAATATTTTTTTTAAAATATATGCTATCATTAGGTACTGTTTTAATTTCAACAGAACTTTTTAATCTCTAAAAATAATTTTTATCAGCCGAGTATTACCCAAATATTTAGTGACAAAGTCATATTTAATGGAAAATACTCTTTTAATTAAAAATTAACATTTTCTAATAGATATTCCCTATTTGATAAGGTTAAATATTTTTTAGTGGTATAAGTTTTTTATTTAATCCTTTATGAATCATTCATAATCTTTCCCTTTGTTAATTTTTTTCCTCACTACATTTTCTTCACATCCCCGGTAATTATATATAGGGATCTGTGTAGAATGAAGTTGTATATATTGATTGTTGTTTGAGACAATGAAGAAATAACACATAAAAAAATATTTATATAAGTAATCACAAAATAGAAAAAAACATCTAGGTTCTTGGATTATTAGTTTACAAGTGAGATGTAATGATTAAATAATTAGAATGGTGTACGTTATATGAATGTTTTGTTTGAGTCTCTTCTTTCATGGGTAATGAGGTGTTTGAGTAGTTTGTAGGTATAACTCGAGAGGACACTACTAGTGTTTTCACTTAATATGTCCAATATAAGTAAGTGTATGCACTATTACATGACCAAAAAAGTAAAATTATAAAAAAATATTAACATCATTCATTGAGATCCATCGTGACACCCTAGATCAACCATACCTACTTCCACTTGTGCCAATGTTTTTATAATCACGTCACATGACCCCTTTGGGGTTACATGACATCTTCCCCCAATATCACAAAATACCTGAATCATATATGTACACCCATATGTTTTCAATAATACCAACCATGTATCCAAACATAGGGATGGTTGGAACTACACCCAACCAACCCCATGTATCATTTAATAATTGGGAGTACACCCAACCCATATCTTAATAATGTATGTGGATGGAATTACAGCCATCCCGCTCTCTTATGATTGTGTGGTTGGTATTAAAACCCACCTAAATCATATATCCCACTTTATTTGTCATTACTCTCAACCCAGCCCACAAGTCTCCCTTGGTTGGTATTACACAAGCCTTATGTCACCTAGTCACACTAGGTTTGCAATACACCGTACCTCATCTATTTATCACGTAATATTAAATTAATATAATAATAAATTATATAAATATACTGATTTCCAAAAAAATGGAAATTATTAGGAGTGAATTACAATAACACACATAGTGGGTAAAGGTTCTGAAGGGTTTTTAATTCTCCCATATCAAGTTTATATTCAATAATGGGTTGGTTTTCCCACAAATAACCATTAAGAAATTTATTAAAGGTAACAACTATGTTAACCTTTAATTTCATTCTTACATTTTTTTAATTAAAACAAAAGTACATACTCACAACCAACTAGGTATTCACTTACCCATTACATTCCTACATGTCTCCGCATTAATAATTACACAAAATTAGTTTAAGAACACCAACCTTTAGTGGAATGTGAATATAAACTGCCACTCGAATTTTGTCATTAATATCCCACTAAACACATTATAAAACTAATACACTTATGAAAATGACTTTATGTTGGATAAATTTGAAATTACTAGGGATGAAATGAGTTTATGTCAAACTCATAATGGAAACCATTACAAATAATGGGGATTGGTTAGGGACCACCTACATATGTCTGAGGGGATCCGTCCAATATAATACCACCTACTAATTATCCCAAAAATAGTATAAATTGAAGAATATAAAAGGATTTGAAATTATGCATTACCATTGAGTGATGGTGAAACTGTGTAGAAAAATAATATAGGGGTATAAGAGGAGTTATATACTCTCTATAGGTGACCTCTAGTGATATATGAAATGTCAATTGGGTAAGGGTAAAGGGATACCTCACATTATTAATGGGAAAATAAAATAATTATAGGTTTAGTTTATAAGGATTTTTGTGGTAGAGGATTACCAAATTTATTACATTAATTGATTCAATTAATTAAAATTTACTCTTTAAGAAAAATATGTTTAGGATGCGTGTTACGGGGTGACCATAGAGGTTATAACATAACAACCATGCTAGTGAAACCCTCATAGATTGGAACATTTGGCCACAACACAACACTCTTAATCGAGTAAAACCAAAAACCAAACCATTGTTGTGAAATATTGTAACATGATCTCGCTCCTTCATGATATATTGATACTTTTTTTATAGGATATAGAGTACATCCCTAAATCATCTTGGTGTGATATATCCTTGTTTGGAATTTCAAGACTACTTTCATGATTCAGGTTCCCATAGACAAAAAGGAGTGAATCTGAAACATTGATTCAAGATCATTTGAGAACCTTGCAGAAAAATGAAACTGGAGTAGGTAAGATGGACCAAATTTTAACATTATGTAACCATGTGGGGAGTGAATGTATCTAAATATTGGGAATACCAATGTTTAATCAACTACGGATAACTCCAAATGAATTCAAAAATGGTTTTTTATATTTTTAAAAGGTAATGTAAAATATTTCAATGGGGTATGTAATATTAGATTTCAATGTTTACTAAAATTAAGTGATTGTCTTTTTGAAATATGGGGGAGATAAAATTGAACTGTATTAATAGTGTGCTCTCTATAACGTTAAGAAGTTTTTGGAACCTAGCCAATTGGTTGGCCCCTTTCTAAATAGGCATGGATGGTTCATCTAGGAATATAGATAAATATCAATATTGATAACAATTATTGTAATATTTCTTATTCCATTAGTAAAATAAATGTACTATTTTTCTCCCATGGAAAAGGTCTAAAGTCAAAACTACATAATCGATTTTATTATTCCTTGTTCTTTTTATATTTGGGTTTTATTTGATAGTACTATTTTTTGTTGACTGTGTATAGATTTCCATTCAATGTAGTGGATGTGGTATAGTTTGGATTCTTAGTTCTAACAGATCAATTTAAAGAGGTTTTCTACTTCTTATATTTTTTGAAAAAATTTATATTATGGATGTTCTAGTGGTTTCTTCTGGTTACATTGGTTTTTAATCCATATTTTTTTAGATATTATGGTTTTTTAGGTCTTAGAAAACTCTAAAACTAACTTTTTTTATATTTTTTTGTCTTTAAACTTGTCTATTTCAATGATATTCATCTCTTTTAGAAGGCATTGAATCAAAAGTATAAATGGCCTAGATTGACAAAATTGAAGGAAAAAACTAAAAATTATTAATGATGAAGATGTCATATTGTATATTCTAGAATAACCTTGGGATTGTTTTAATGGACTAAAATGAAAATTAATAGATAATGTAGGATGGGTAATTCTTGGTTGGAAGGCAGTTGGCATGATATTTATATCATTGGTAAAAAATTGTTCCAATAAAATTTTGGTGGGGACTACTATAATAGAGTTAATGAAATATCTTTTTTTATATGTATGAAAATCCAAAATCAATTAATTTTTTTTATGATGGTTATTAAATAATAGAAGGTCAAAATGAAGCCAAATAAATTATTATTCAAATTACATCAGTATAATATGGAGTTAGTTAGAATCAGTAGGAGTAGATATTTCTGATTTAGTATGGGTTCTTTTGATAGTATCATCACTTCTTGAATATTGTAACATGATGGAGACTTCTATATTATATTCTTCCATAATGACTAATCTTTTGTTTTAAGGTGTTTTTGATCCCATTTTTGATAAAGATATTGGGTTGATTAATTTCACGAACCTTACAAAAATATGATCATTATGGAAGGAAATTGGAATTTTTTTCTATAATTTTTGGAATAAGCTTCAGGAGAAGTGTGAAATAAGTAGAAGCAAGACATAATGTTCTAAACCTATATATTTTCATTTTCATGAAGAAAGGGATGTTAAAAAGATTAAATGGATCAAATGGTTTTTTATATATATGGTGATTTTAAATGTTCAACAAATATTGTAGATGAGGATGGATATAATTTACTTCTAAATATTAATATTTCATTTCAATCACATAATATAGATTATGCATCCTCATTATATTATACATCTGATAAGGGATGAATGGTGAATAATGTTCCTAAAAGGTTTATCAGGATTCAAAATGTTGATGATAAGTCTCTCAAGACAGTGGGTAAGGGATACGTTAATGTATTTATTTTAAATAGAATCATCCTATAGTTGTAGGTGTTCTGCGTATACTATTGAAGGGGGAGAAATTAATTTTCCATTGTCTACTAGAAGATGTAGGTTTTAGTATAATATTTAAGATTCCATGGTGAAATATTAACCATAGATGAATGTTTGTGTCCAAAATATGTTAAGTATCGAATGTGGTATATAATGAGAAAAGTATATGGACAATTTATTATAAGAACAAAAATTTTAAAAGTATATAGTTATGGGAATACTCACTTGGAAATATAAGTGACAGGAATATGATTTTCTTAGTGGGAAAAGGGGTATTATAGATTGATCACATATATTTTGTTTGATTAAAAATTTATACCATATAAAAGTAGAGAAATATGGTTTATAAAAAATATAAGTACATGTATGTCTAATATGTTAGATCTCATACAAGTGGGTGTTTGGTGGCCTACTCTGATCTATTCACATGTTTTTTAAAATCCTTAAATGAATGTGAAACTAGAAATTTTAGTGTATATTACATCAATAGATGTTTGAATTCTTTATAGTGTTTTCTTGATAGAGAGATTTGGTGGAGAGAGATGCAAGAAATAACATTAAATGCTTATGGTTAAACAATGTTTGGGAATACAATGGCATAAAATTCCTAATATAATATTAGGGAAAAATCTAGGTTTCAAAGGATAGTTCATATATGATGAGAACATATTTTTGAAGTAGATCTAATAAATATTTTGTTGACCAAATAATGATGTTTTCTCTAGTTTAAAAATGGTGTTCTGGGTTGAATCTAGAAACTATATCACTTATCTCATTAATAAGAAGTCTCTTTCATCATTATAGAATGAGAATCTAGAAAAAAACTATATTTTCATAAAAAAGTATATGTTTCCCAATAAATAGTGTCTAGATATCTTTCAAACATCCATTTTGATTTCAATGATTGGGATAAGCTTCAAGAAAAATACCATGGTATTTGGGGTATGGTGAGGAAAAATTGGGTTATGTATTTGGGATTATGAAAAATGAAATTTCATTAGAAAATAAAAATTTTTCAATGCTAAGATATTTTTTAAATAACCATAATTAAAAGAAGATACATCTGAGAGTAAATAATCAATAGAACATATCGATGTTGATCTAAATGAAGATTCCATAGGTTTTAAAATTATGTAATGTTTGGGTTTTATCGAATGTTTAGAAGAGCCGATAAGGCTGAAAGAAGTACCAGAAAACACTAGAATTATTGATTCTCATTGTAGTGTTATAAAAAATGTTGTTTCATAAATATTTGTTCCAAAATTATTAGATTCATTGGTTGAGTTACGTAGCTCCTCAAGTAATGTCATGACGTTCAACCTACAAAACAATTAGTCGTAATGAAATCCAAATTCACTCTCACACAGTTCATTCCATATAGTGGTCAAATATATTTTTATGTTTTGATCCCTTATTTTCTACTCATTATAGACCATTTCTAAAGTTATATGGCATGATAATCCACTTATAGAAAAAGGTTATCCTAATCTAAAGGTAGACTCACATGAATGACCCTTATGTCCCATTCCAATTCCTTTAATTGCTTGAAAATAAATAAATTTATGATGTTTTGTTTAATGTAAATTAAATGCATACCTCAAACATATGGTTGGTTTTAAAACCTCAAAATATTAGGGTAGAGAATCCCTAAGATTCATCATCAAGCTTTTTCAACCAACAACTTCTACCATTATAGCATCATATCTGACTCTCATTCCCATTTACCCTCTTTGATATACATGTGCTTTCACCATAACCATACCAGGTAATTATCTTGTTTTCATAGAGTTGACTCTCTCTTATCCACTATATAAATGGTTCATTCATCGATCAATTCATTATTCTGCAACTTGAAAAAATTGATCGGAATCTCATTAAATTGATTGAGATGGTAACTTCTTAAGAAAAGGTACATGAAATAAATTATTAATTACACTATACTAGTATTTAATCACTAACCTATATTTCATTTTACTAATCATCTCTAAAATATCAAATAGCCCCATGAACCTGGTATCTAATATTCCCTTCCTCTGAAAGTGTTTATGACCTAGCCATGGGGAAAATTTCAATAGAATGAAATCTCCCAGCATAAAATAAAAAGTTCAATGATTATAGTTGGAATATGATCAATACATGTTATAGGTACTCACTATCTACATTTTTTTTAATTAGAAATGATTTTATGCCTCTAATATGAGACTTAATCTAATAATAAAAGGATTTCCCTTCTCAAAATAACAAAGAGTCAATTATAAAAACAATCATATTAATCCTCAGAGGGTTTAATTTTAACAACATATGATCTATATTATTATAGGTAAACTCAATATGAACAAGATAGATCTCCCATGAAATGGTAAAATAAATGGCACAATCCTGGAGCATGTCCTCCTGCATCGGGATAGTATGCATAGATATCCCATATATTTGAGGATAGTAATAAATAATTAAATTCACCTATTTACCAATAAATGTATATGGGTCATGTAAATACCATAATTTATAATGGGTATATAGGTCTAAAATAATACTCTAGGGAATAACCTACAAACATACCACCTAATTGATATATAACCTTCCTAATTTTACAACCGAGTAAGTTTCCTGAATAGGGATGAAATGATAGCCCCTAGGTAATTGGTCAATTATAACCCATACCATATTACTAGCATGGGGATACATCAATAATTCTATCACAAAATAAATGGTCACAGAGTCCCACATAAATATTTGAATGGGTAGTGTATTGAAAATTCTTATTTGTTAATTGTTCTCAATCATCACCGTTTCATAGGTCGTGTATTAAGAGGCAAAGATGGTTATATATTTATTAATATTGATTAACTAGTACTTCCCACATATTTCATCATATAACAAGGTCATCCCTTGGTGTATCACCCATCATGAGGTATGTGAGTCCCACATTATCTCTTAATGCATGGTCACAGATACTACCACACAACTTCATACATGAATTATCTCATTGGATTATTAGGACCAATCTGGTGGTATCTCCCCACCATTTATGGTGTCTCTCAGCACTAGGAATTCTTAATTTAATAACCAAACCTCATTCACCCATTAGAGGAGTTAGAAAGTTGTATACAATAATTTAGATTCACATGGACCTAACAAAACTGAATATCTAGATAAATATGTTATTGAAGAGGCACATTATCTTCTAATAACTACTATCCTCCTACACAACATAGACCAAAGTATTATTACCAAGACAATTATCCATAAATATCCCTTTATCATGGGTATATTCTATCACAAAGACAAAATACTGGAGGTACATAACCAACCTCCACTACTGATGGTTTATGTTCAACTAACAAATATACATCTAAGGGTCTTATGGTTCACATATTCTAAAAACTAATTTCTTAATAGGTGGTTAAACCACGTCCTGAATGCGGGTAATAATTCCACCAACATTAAGTAAGGTGTCAAATAGTTTTACTCATTTGGCCACAATTTTCTTGAACTATATGATACGACATGTCTACCTTGCATCAGAACATCTCTGTGTACAAATTGTAAAGAATGAAAATAAATAGTATACTCATTACGAAACATAGGAAATCTCAGGATTAGAACAAAATTAAACCTCCATTTCTTCTCCTAAAATAAATTCCTCAGCCTTCTCGGGGTTAACTAATTTACCTCCCTCTTTGGGTGGGAACATGTTGGTTGGATTTGATTTTGACTAAAAATAAAACCAACACAACATTTTGGATTTTTTTATTATATATGAAAACAAACCCATTTAATAATGGTTTCATTCACGTTATAGTATTTTATAACCATTAATTTTTGGTTTTATTTAGTTCATATTAGAGAGTTTCCTATTACTTATACTAAAATTTAAGAAATAGTTCCATGATATTTTATAACAAGCCATTCAAAATTTGAAAAGAATTTGTATGTGATCATTGAAATTATTACATTATTCATCCTTAACCATCTATCAAAAACACATTTTTTTGCTAATGATGATTGAAAATAAAATCAAAACGAGGGATGGTTTTAGGCACTAGTTATAAAGGATAAGGTGAGAGAAAGCTATAAAATTATGTTTTCTTTAATTTTTTATTATTTTGAATTAGAACTAAACAAAAAATTGTTTAATCAATCTACATTGAAAATAAATCATTATTCAAAAAATAATTTTTTTTGGTTCGGTTTTGTCACGACCCATCCTCGGGGCCCGTGTCGTGACTACCCCAAGCCCGCCTTCCATAGGCCAGGGGCTGGCGACTAGCACCAAGGCGTAAATCCCAACAAAAGGGAAGGCATTGCCTTTAAAAAGTAAACAAGCACCACATAGTAAGCAAGTGGAAAAGTAAACACTATGTAAAACTGTAACAAGATGTGCTGAAAGTAAAAGGGGCTGGAAATACAAGCCCAACTGTAAAGTACAACTGAAAGTAAAAAAAACAGCAACTGAAAAGAAAAGCTGCAGTGTCGATCCGTCCTTTGGAAGTCCCACCTGAAGGGTGGGTACAAATAGCCTCCACTGCTTCTCGGGTCCACCTGACCGCTCCGAGTACGTCCCGCCCAGTGGTCCACCTACAGGTATCGTCCTGCTCCACACGCCTTCACCACGATCAGCACTGTCCGCCGTCTGCAACCAACACAACGAAGTGCAGGCATAGCCCGTGCAGGGCTGATTATATTCTACTTAGTAGGGACCCCGAGACCCCCGAATATCTCCTGAAATCCACAAAGGATAATCCAAAAAGGAAAGATACAATCATGAAGTAACAACCGACACTGCTTAGGTATATGCCCATACATATACCTAAGTCATCAATTCTCGTTCGGCTCCAACGTCCGAGCCCATGCACAACCTAGTCCACATAGGAAATAAAAACGTATACCCACACAGGATAGAACAACACAATCCACAAAGGAGAGTAAATATTAAATTCACACAGGATAGCTCAACACAATCCACAAAGGAGAGTAACACCGGATTCAGCTCACACATGTATACTTATTCGGATGATGATAAAGATGATCACTAATCCATCTAAGTCGTCGGAACCACAAAGGATCGATAGGTAACTAACCCCCGCAATGACCAACACAGGATCGGGCCCACACAGGACCTGTAGGCGCTGGCTCACACAGAACTGCTGAGCGCTGACCCACACAGGATCGAACCCACATAGGATCGGGCCTACACAGGACCTGTAGCACTGATCCACGTAGGATCGCTGAGTGTAGTAGTCATCGCAGTCCACTGAGGATCTCTGCACAGTCGTCATCACAGTCCACTGATGATATCTGCAAGGTCATCGTCGGAGTCCACTGAGGATCTCTGCATGGTCGTCGTCGGAATCCACTGAGGATCTCTGCACAGTCGTCGCTGTCGAAGTAGCAGTCGCAGCCAGCTCTAGGGTTCCCGCACACAGCAAGCTCGTTTGGGAGGGTCCGCTCCACGAGCCGAGAGGCTGATACATCAACTAACACAAAGTCCGAAGTTGATGTATCCAAAAGTTCCGTATCCCAAACAGGAACTCAACGTCACAGACGGTGCGTCGATCGGACGCCCGGTCTGAGAGTTATTGGCTTTTTCGTCCCAGGGGCTCGGTTGGTTTTTAAGGCAAAACCAACCTGACCGTACTCCACCTGCGTCCAAACCTCGGGCAGAGTATGCCAAAATATCCGCCTCACATAGAGGAAACCACCAAAGCTGATGTCACGTCAATTGGACGTCCGTAGCTCAAGATATGAGTGTTTCCGCTCCGAGTGCCTGGTTGGTTTCGTGTACGAACCAACCCGGCCGAACCGAAAGTATTCTGAAACCTTGAGTGCGATATACCGAAATGACCGTCTCAATCCAAGGATCGCGTTTCCACTGACGTCGCGTCGTTTGGAGGCCCGTAGCTCATGTTACGGGCATTTGACCGAAAATGGTCCGAAGACGGGGGGTCCGGGCCCGGGCCGACCCGGCCCGACCCCCCCTGGGTCAGCCGAACCCGGTCGACACGACCCGGTCCGCCCGGTCCGGTCTGGCCAGGGTGCGGCCCGGCCGGTCGGACCAGCCTGGCTCGGTTAGGCCGAGCGCCCGAACGGCCGTGCGCCGCAGGGCGCTGCCCCCACGGCCCCGCGTGGGCCGCGCTGGAGAACCGCGGAAGCGGCTCTGCCGCATCCCATGCAGGCGAACTGGACCTGCACGGCCGCGGGTCCGTTGGTCGCCGCCGCGCCGGCGACCCGCGCTGCCGGAATCTTCCGCGGGCCACCAGAGTTGCTCCGGTGATTCGATTTCCTTCCCGTTTGTGCCGGTGCTCCTCTCGGGTTCCGTTCTTCACTGCGGAATCGACAAACTGCCCTTACGTCACGATTTTCCGTCGCCCGCCAAATCCGCACAACCATGAAGAACGGTAGAGGGTTGTCGGGCCGTGTTCTTTTGGCCCGCACCCTCCGCGTTAGATAAAAACAACGGGAGAAATAATCCAACACATGAAACAACAATTTTAACAAATTAAAATTGTTCATTTGCAACTGGTTCATTAATTTAAAGAAACTTTTACGGGAATAAGGGTATTTTCAAAATAAAAATCCCTACCTCTTCAAGTCGTCGTCGCGGGTTATTCACGGATTGAGGATCGTCGTGTTGTCGCGGTATCCGGCGTCGCGTCGTCGCGGAAGGGGGTCGCGTCGACGAACTCCGAGGTTCAAGAACAAAAATATTTAATTAATAATAATTAAATCTTTCTTGAGTTAAAAACCACAAAGGAACAATTAAAATAAATCTGAAACCCTCACCTCAACAGATGATCAAAGGTTCATGTTGCGGATTAAGGAACGTCGCCGAAGAACGTCGCGGGAGAGGAAACGTCGGCGTCGCAGCACACGGCATTGCGTCGTCGATTTCCGCGGGTTAGTTATTCTTCGTCGGAGGCCAGCATTCTCCGTGTTCTTCGTGTTATTCGCGTTCTTCGCGTTCTTTGTGTTCTTCGCGTTCTTCGCGTTCTTCGCGTTCTTCGCGAAGGAGGATGAAGGCTCAAGAACTCTGACAAAACCTCTTAGCGAGTAATCCTCCAAATGTCGTGTTGGTCTTATTTTATTATTATGCCAACGAACGAAAAAGAGGTAAGTAACCACTCATTAATTCGTAGAATTAATTCAACGAAAGAAACCACCCATTTAATTCACGAAATAAACCTCCCAATTAAATGGTGCATTAAGAATTTAAGAAAACGCATTAGTTGACTTTCATAATGACGAGTTTTCGCGGGTGCGTTACTTAGCGGAAAGAAACGGTGGGGCTCATGCGGGCCCCACCTCAAAAATTTCCTACCAAGAGGGTAGGATATTTCTGGACAGCACCCTACACATTGCAACTCAGTTTAAGTGGCTTTCAAGTGGCTTCCATGTGGCTTAAGTGAAATAAAATAAAGTTGTCCTAAAATTATTTTATTTCTTAACTTTACGCTCGAAAATTAAAAACCACACCCGAGCAAACGCAACTCCGGAAGAGGTGTTTCTAAGCAAACACCGGTGCTGTGATTTTATCGGTGCCCTCAGAATTCGATTCCGGGCACTGGTTCAAACGTTAGAAAAATCTGCCCATCCGTTCCCGGAACGTACCCGAGCCAAACTTCGGAAAATGATTCCGGGCACACCGGGCCTTGGAATCACGTGCCGTCAGAAACTGCGCTCTTGTAAAATTCCAAAAAAATTTAAGAAAAAAAATTTTCCTTGAAATTTACGGATCTTTACATTACTCCCACCATAGTGCTTTACGTCCCCGTAAAGATACATCAAAAACTAGGGAATCAAATGTGGGTACTGAGCACGCATCTGAGCCTCCCGCTCCCATGTGCTCTCTTGAAAGTTCCCATGCTGCCATCTGATGCGGACAAGAGAAATCGATCTCCCACATAGGACATGCTCCTGTCGATCCTCTATCTCCACTGGGACCTCCGCAAAAGTCACCCCATCATCCACGTCTAGCTCCCCGTAGTCAATGATGTGTGTCGGGTCGTGCATGTATCTCCTCAGCTGAGTTACGTGGAAGACGTCGTGCACCTGGTGCAACTGAGGTGGCAGAGCCAGGCGATAATCCACCTCGGCAATCCTGCTGAGGACCTGGAAAGGTCCGATGAAGCGTGGAGACAACTTGCCGCCTCGGCCAAATCTCCGTAAACTACGTCGAGGTGAGACCCGCAAGAAGACGTGGTTGCCATCCTCGAACTCTAGTGGCCTCCGCCTCCTGTCAGCATATGACTTCTGCCGGCTCTGAGCTATTTTCATCCACTCCTGGATGACCTGGACCTTCTCTGTCATATCCCGGACCATCTCTGGTCCCACAAGGGCTGACTCCCCAGGGCCTGTCCAGCACAAATGAGATCTGCAAGGTCCGCCGTACAACGCCTCGTATGGTGCCATCCCGATGGTGGAGTGGTAGCTGTTGTTGTACGTGAACTCCACCAAGGGTAGGTGGTCCTCCCAGCTGCGACCAAAGTCGAGGTCACATGCGCGGAGCATGTCCTCGAGGGTCTGAATGGTTCTCTCTGTCTGACCATCCATCTGAGGGTGAAAGGCGGTGCTCAGACGTAGCCGCGTCCCGAACGCCTCCTACAACCCCTTCCAAAGCCTAGAAGTAAAACGAGCGTCCCGATCGGAGACGATAGTCGATGGCACACCGTGAAGCCATACAATCTCCTGAACTTAGAGATTCCCCAAGCTCTCCACTGAGCCCTTCTCTCGGATGGGTAAGAAGTGTGCCGACTTGGTGAGTCGGTCAACAATCACCCAAATGGAATCGTGACCTCTGGAAGTGCGTGGAAGCCCAGTCACGAAGTCCATAGATATCCAGTCCCACTTCCACTCCGGGACCTCCAAG
Organism: Viscum album; assembly: GCA_963277665.1. Taxonomy (NCBI): domain Eukaryota; kingdom Viridiplantae; phylum Streptophyta; class Magnoliopsida; order Santalales; family Viscaceae; genus Viscum; species Viscum album. The sequence goes on along the minus strand of OY728119.1, from coordinate 1,000,188,296 downwards.
GGCTGGACCAAACCTGCTGGTACCTGGTGCTCTGCCTTCACCTGCTGGCAGGTGAGGCACCGTGAAACGAACTCTGCCACAGCCTTCTTCATGCCCGGCCACCAGTGCTGTCGTCTGAGATCTTGGAACATATTCGCCACTCCAGGATGTACCACCAAAGGAGAAGTGTGAAACTCTCTCATCACCTCCTCTCGTAAAGCGACTGGTACCAAGGTACGTCCTCTGAAAAGGAAGTCGTGCTCTGCTCCAAGGGAGAAACCATCAGGTGCCTGTCCCAAGGATATCTGTGCACGCCGCATCTCACAGTCAGCATCCTCCCGCTATGCCTCTCTGACCTGCTGCTGTAGTGGAGGGGTGACTATGAGAGACTGAAGGAAGGTTGCTCCATCTCTATCCACGAAGGATATCTTCAAGGCGGCTAGCTGCTCTGTCGCCTCCTCAAGTAGTTGAATGCCTGTCCTCCTGCTGATGGCGTCGGCTACTACGTTCCCCTTCCCATAAGTATAGACTATCTCAAAGTCATAGTCCTGGAGGAACTCGAGCCATCTCCGCTGTCTCAGGTTCAATTCCTTATGAGAGAAGATGTACCTGAGACTCTGGTGGTCAGAAAAGATTGTAAAGATCTTGCCCATCAGATAGTGTCGCCATGTCTTCAGAGCGAAGACCACTGCTGCTAACTCCAGGTCATGGGTAGCTTAGTTCTACTCATGCGGCCTCAACTGACGTGATCCATAGGCAATAACGGCCCGCTCCTTCATCAGTACACACTCGAGTCCATTCCCTGATGCATCGCAGTAGACTACATAACCAACTCCCTCCTCAGGCAACCTCAAGATAGGTGCGCTGGTCAATCTCTGCCTCAACTCCTAGAAGATCTGCTGACATCTGTCTGACCACACGAATGTTTTCCCTTTCTTCGTCAATGCTGAGAGTGGCGCTGCAACTCTGGAGAAGTCCGGCATGAATCTCTGATAGTATCCGGCTAGACCCAAGAAACTCCGCACCTTTGTCACACTCCTGGGTGGCTCCCAAGCTAGCACTGCTTCGATCTTCGCGGGATCCACTGCAACTCCCGCCTCAGAAATGACGTGCCCCAAGAAGTGGACCTCACGTAACCAGAAATGGCACTTTGAGATCTTTCCATAAAGCTGATGCTCTCGGAGTGTGTCTAGTAAAACCAGCAAGTGGTAGGCGTGCTCCTCCTCGGTGATCGAGTACACCAAAATGTCGTTGATGAAGACCACGACAAATCGATCGAGGTATGGCTGAAAGATCCTGTTCATGAAGCTCATGAACACTGTTGGAGCATTGGTTACGCCGAATGGAATAACCAAGAACTCATAGTGGCCATACCGACACCTGAAGGCCGTCTTCTGCAGGTCCTCATCTCGAACTCTGAGCTGATGATAGCCTGACCTGAGGTCTATCTTCGAGAACCACCATGCTCCCTTGAGCTGATCGAAGAGGTAATCAATCCTAGGTAGCGGATACTTGTTCCTCACTGTCACCTGGTTCAGGCGACGATATTCAACACACAGTCGCAAGCTCTCGTCTGTCTTTTTAGTGAACAAAATCGGTGAAGCCCAGGGTGAAACGCTGGGTCAGAAGAACCCCTTGCCTTGCAAGTCCTCCAACTGTACCTGCAGCTCTCGAAGCTCAGCGGGGGACATCCGATATGCAGGAGTGGATATCGGGGCTATCTTGGGGTACAGGTCAATATAAAATTCTACCTCTCTGCGAGGAGGTTTCCCTAGAACATCGTCGGGGAAGACGTCCACATTCTGATCCACCACTGCAGGAAAACTAGGACTTCGCACGTCCACTGCTCCAAGGATGAGGCTAGCCAACTGATGAGTGATGGGTTGTCCTCTCCTCTGCGGGAGTCCATCCTGTGCTGATAAGGCTCCCTTCTCGCCGGTGAAGGTGAACCTGCTCCCGTCGGTGCGCACACATCACACCTTGCGCCTAAAACAGTCAATCTGAGCATGGACTGTAGATAACCAATCCGTGCCCAAGATGACGTCGTAAGGCCTCGACGCTACTACAAAAAGATCTCAACCGAAGCTCTTGCCTCCTAGAGTAAGCTCACACTGCCGGAACCAGTGCGTAATCGTCGAGTCTGCTCCCGTAGGAGTCTCTAGCCGTAAGGATCGAGCGAACGGCTCTATCAGAATCTCCGAGCTCCGAACAAGGGCAGCGGCTATGAAAGAGTGACTCACTCATGTGTCTATAAGAACTGCATTAAGGGTGGAATAGACACAGATCATACCTCGAATCATCTCTGGCACACAGTGGTCGTAGTCTTCCATTGCCTAGAGTTGTGCATGTCTCTGCCCGCTAGCTCCCTGTGGTCGGGGCGGACCTACTGGTGGTGGTGGTGTCAGATCCTCAAAGCGTCGCCCACCACCTGCTGCTCGGCCAGCTCCTCTTCCTCGTCCGCCTCCTCCCTACGGACCGCCACGGTCGACCCTCTGCCTCTGCCTGGGTGGCCCCTCCACCGGCTGCTGCTCCTCGGTAAGGCGGGTCGGGCAGTCACAAGCCATGTGGCCCTGCCCGCCGCACGCGTAGCACTGCCTGCCTCTCGGAAGACTGGCTCCGCGCTGTATGCCCCGCACTGCTGATCCAGTGTCCTAAGGTCGTCTACGAGAGGTTTTGGTCTTCCTGGAACCCTGAGTCATCCGTCGGCTACCTGCTACCGAAGACTCCGCTATCTGCCGCCCTGCGGTGGGTCTCACTGTGGACTCGGCCAGAAAGCTCTCGATCAGAAGGGCTCGCTCTAGAACTCCTTACTGGGTCGGGATGCTGAGGGAGACTAGAAATTCCCTGATCTCGTGTCTCAATCCCTGCTCGAAGGTCCGGGCCCGAAAGAAGGGGTCCCGTACCATGTCGGTCGAGTAGCGAGAAAGATCGGTGAACCTCGCCGCGTACTGGGCGACTGTCAAGCTACCCTACCATAGTTGAAGAAGCTCCTGAATGAGCACCGCACGGAGGGTGGCCGGGACGAACTCTGAGTGGAAGAGGATATTGAAGTCTGTCCAGATGAGAGAGGCCTCATCGTGCACCTGGAGCATCAAGATCCACCATCGTCCCGCTGCTGTGTGCAGTAGGCTCGCCGGGAGGATCACCATGAGGTCTGTTGGTGTCCTCACTAGCCTGAAAACTCTAACGAACGCCTCCAGCCAGTCCTTAGCTGCCTGGGGGTCCGTCTCCCCACAAAACCTGGGTGGTCACTAGCGCTGGAACTCGTGCAGATCTCTGAGGCGTCATGCATCATCTGCGGTCGATGCTGGAAGCATCGGGGGCTCGGCAGGTAAAGGTACCGCCGGTGCCTCTACTGTCAACGGGCCCTGTACTGAGGCCTCGTCGCTCGGTGGGTTGTCGTCGCGCTCTACTCTCGGAACTCTAGCTGGCTGCTGTCGTTGGGCCATCCTGAAATGGAAACAAGTGCGCCACGGTCGGAACAGTATACCTGGTGAGCTGACACAATTAATCACAAAAAAAACATGAAACACACATGCAATCAATGTTTTTGTGCATTAGGACGGAAATCACAAGTCAGGGTCCTGGTGTACGGATACGTCGGCCGCCGCACCAACACTGGACTCCCTGGACTGATCACCACACTCAATATGCTAAACACTATTGGTTCACATAGAAGAAAGATCAGAGTCTGCGGTAGAACCGACCACCTCTGATACCAATTTGTCACGACTCGTCCTCGGGGCCCGTGCCGTGACTACCCCAAGCCCGCCTTCCATAGGCCACGGGCTGGCGACTAGCACCAAGGCGTAAATCCCAACAAAAGGGAAGGCATTGCCTTTGAAAAGTAAACAAGCACCACAGAGTAAGCAAGCAGAAAAGTAAAGACTAAGTAAAACTGTAACAAGATGTGCTGAAAGTAAAAGGGGCCGGAAATACAAGCCCAACTGTAAAGTACAACTGAAAGGGAAAAAACAGCAACTGAAAAGAAAAGCCACAGCGTCGAGCCGTCCTCTGGATATCCCACTTGAAGGGTGGGTACAGATAGCCTCCACTGCTCCTCGGGTCCACCTGACCGCTCTGAGTACGTCCTGCCCAGTGGTCCACCTCCAGGTACCGTCCTGCTCCGCACACCTTCACCACGATCAGCACTGTCTGTCATCTGCAACCAACACAACGAAGTGCGGGCATAGCCTGTGCAGGGGTGAGTATAAGCTACTTAGTAGGGACCCCGAGACCCCCAAAGGTCTCCCAAAATCCACAAAGGATAATCCACAAAGGAAAGATACAATCATGAAGTAACAACCGACACTGCTTAGGTATATGCCCATACATATACCTAAGTCATCAATTCCCGTTCGGCTCCAACGTCCGAGCCCAAGCACAACCCAGTCCACACAGGAAAGAAAAACGTATACCCACACAGGATAGCACAACACAATCCACAAAGGAGAGTAAACAGTAAATCCACACAGGATAGCTCAACACAATCCAAAAAGGAGAGTAACACCGAATTCATCTCACATAGGTATACTTCTTCAGATGACGATAAAGATGATCACTGATCCATCTAAGTCGCTGGACCCACAAAGGATCGATAGGTAACTAACCCCCACAATGACCCACATAAGATCGGGCCCACACACGACCTGTAGGCACTGGCTCACACAGAACCGCTGAGCGCTGACCCACACGGGATCGGACCCACACAGGATCGGGCCCACACAGGACCTGTAGCACTGATCCACGTAGGATCGCTGAGGGCAGTAGTCATCACGGTCCACTGAGGATCTCTACACAGTCGTCGTCGCAGTCCACTGAGGATATCTGCACGGTCGTCGTCGAAGTCCACTGAGGATATCTACACGGTCGTCTTCGGAGTCCACTGAGGATCTCTACACAGTCGTCGCTGTCGAAGTAGCAGTCGCAGCCAGATCTAGGGTTCCCGCACACAGCAAGCTCGTTCGGGATGGTCCGCTCCACGAGCCGAGAGTCTGATACATCAACTGACACAAAGTCTGAAGTTGATGTATCCAAATGTTCCGTATCGCCAACAGGAACTCAACGTCGCAGACGGCGCGTCGATCGGATGCCCGGTCTGAGAGTTTTTGGATTTTTCGTCCCAGGGGCCCAGTTGGTTTTTAAGGAAAAACCAACCTGAAAATACTCCACCTGCGTCCAAACCTTAGGTGGAGTATGCCAAAATATCCTTCTCACTTAGAGGAAACCACCAAAGCTGACGGCACGTCAATCGGACGTCCGTAGCTCAAGATATGAATGTTTCCGCTCTGAGGGCCCGGTTGGTTTCGTGCACGAACCAACCCGGCCGAACCGAAAGTATTCTGAAACCTTGAGTGTGATATACCGAAAGGACCGTCTCGATCCAAGGATCGCTTTTCCGCTGACTACGCTTCGTTTGAAGGCCTGTTGCTCATGTTACGGGCATTTGACAGAAAATGGTCCGAAGACGGGGGGTCTCGGCCCGGGACGACCCGGCTCGACCCCCCTGGGTCGGCAGAACTGGGTCGACCCGACCCAGTCCGACCCGGTTTGGTCCGGCTAGGGCACGGCCCAGCCGGTCGGATCGGCCTGGCTCGGTTCGGCCGAACGGCCGTGCGCAGCAGGGCGCTGCCCCCGCGGCCTGGAGATGTCGCGGCCCCGCGTGGGCCGCGCTGGAGAACCGCGGACGTGGCTCTGCCGCGTCCCGTGCGGGCGAACTAGACCTTCACGACTGCGGGTCCGTTGGATGCCACCGCCGTGGCTTCAGAAACGGCGACCTCGTCCGGCGGTGCGCCGGGGCGCTGCCGGCGCCGCCACGCCGTCGGAATCTTCCGCGGGCCACCGGAGTTGCTCTGGTGGTCCGATTTCCTTCCCGTCTGCGCCGGTGCTCCTCCCAGGTTCCGTTCTTCACTGCGGAATCGACAAACTGCCCTTGCATCATGATTATCCATCTCCCACCACATTCGCACAACCACGAAGAATGGCGGAGGGTTGTCGGGCCGTGTTCGTTTGGCCCGCACCCTCCACGTTAGATAAAAACAACGACAGAAATAATCCAACACATGAAACAACAATTTTAACAAATTAAAATTGTTCATTTTCAACCGGTTCATTAATTTAAAGAAACGTTTACGGGATTAAGGGAATTTCCAAAATAAAAATCCCTACCTCGTCAAGTCATCATCGCGGGTTCTTTGGGGATTGAGGATCGTCGCGTCGTCGCGGTATCCGGCGTCGCGTCGTCGCGGAAGGTGGTCGCGTCGATGAACTCTGAGGTTCAAGAAAAAAAGATTTAATTAATAATAATTAAATCTTTCTTGAGTTAAAAACCACAAAGGAAAAATTAAAAGAAATCTGAAACCCTCACATCAATGGATGACTGAAGGTTCTTGTTGCAGATTAAGGAACGTCTCCGAAGAACGTCGCGGGAGAGGAAACGTCGGCGTCGCGGCACACGGCGTTGCGTCATCGATTTCCGCGGGTTCGGCGTTCTTCGTCGGAGGCCGGCGTTCTTCGCGTTCTTCGCGTTCTTCACATTCTTCACGAAGGGGGATGAAGGCTCAAGAACTCTGACAAAACCTCTCAACGAGTAATCCTCCAAATGTCGTGTTGGTCTTATTTTATTATTACGCCAACGAACGAAAAAGAGGTAAGTAATGACCCATTAATTCGTAGAATTAATTCAATGAAAGAAACCGCCCATTTAATTCACGAAATAAACCGCCCAATTAAATAGTGCGTTAAGAATTTAAGAAAATGCGTCAGTTGACTTTTATAATGACGGGTTTTCGCTGGTGCGTTACTTAGCGAAAAGAAAGGCGGGGCTCGTGCGGGCCCCACCTCACAAATATCCTACCAAGAGGGTAGGATATTTCTGGATAGCACCCTACCCATTCCAACTTAGTTTTAGTGGCTTTCAAGTGGCTTCAAGTGGCTTCCATGTGGATTAAGTAAAATAAAATAAAGTTGTCGTACAATTATTTTATTTCATAACTTTAAGACCGAAAATTAAAAACCACACCCGAGAAAACGCAACTCCGGAAGAAGCATTTCTAAGCAAATACCGGCGCTGCGATTTCATTGGTGCCCTCAGAATTCGATTCCGGGCACCTGTTCAAAAGTTAGAAAAACCCGCTCGTCCGTTCACTGAACGTACCCGAGCCAAACTTCGAAAAATGATTCTGGGCACACTGGGTCTCGGAATCAGGTGCCGTCTGAAACTGCACTCTTTTAAAATTCCAAAGAAAATTAAGAAAAAAAATACCTTGAAATTTACGGGTCTTTACAGGTTTAGTGTTGGGTATGGTTTGGTTCATTAGGTTTTCCCCACCCTTACCAGCCTTTGATATCACATGATTCATTAATCATAATTTACTAACCAGTATCTGAAACATCAAGATTTTAGCATAATGTGATTTTTGGTTATTTTTTCTAAAAAATACTCATAAAGACATAAGTGATCCACCCAAGATAGGAGTACACCAGTTCATCAATAAAGATGACTATAAAGAAATAAAAACACAGATGGAAGACCCTATTCATTAGTTAGAAATATACTACTTGCAAATTCATCAACCTGAATGTAACGACAAGATACTCATATATAAAGTAAATTCTCCTAAAAAATGTACATGAAATTTCAGACAGCCTCACATGTAGCTGATGATGATAACTCAATCTTTATTCAATCTTGAAGAACCACTTGTCTCCCCATATGTGGTAAAACTGATCATCAATATAAGAAAGAAAATATTATTTCATGATCATCACTTGCTTTACCTGATCTAAAAATTTAAAAAAATCATCTACATTATTAAGGATAAATACAAGATCCCCTAAAGAGGATGTGATAAAGAAACTAAATCCTTTCGCCTGAAGATCTTATTGATGAGAATTTATCTCATGAATCTCTATATGTTTAATCATTTATGGAGGAATGGATATGGTTTATATAGATAACATCAACTCAATCATAAACCAGACCTCCATCTTGGGTATAAACCCTAATAAGCCCCAAAAAAGGATTCCTATAACTACTCAACAAAATGATGGTGAACGTTATGAAATATATTATCATCTCCCATAATAAAAATGGAAAACCATACTAAAACTATTCCTAGTTACTGAGGATGTTTACTTAATGAACTACCTATATATCCCACTCCCTAACTATACTATAATAATCACACTTGTAATAACATAATGGATTCCTATCAGTTATTAAAATCAATGTACACCCCATACATAGAAATATTATCCATTATGAGTATAATAAAAAATGTACACATCTCAAATAATATGAAATCCTAATTAATTTTAGAACCCATAATCACATAACACATTCTAAACACCTGAGAATCTTTTTTTTATCCCACCCATAAGTTAATATCAATAGATATCACCCCATAAAAAACTCTATACTCAACCCCATTCCATTGATATAATGAGAAGATAATAAAGAATTAAATACACTCATATCGAAAAATGTTGAAGCTAGTGTAGATGGAACTATGATCAGTCACCAAACAATAAATATCTCATTTTCACAGTAGATATGATATGACCCAATAAAACACATCTAGCCTAAGACATGACCCAAGTAACCTATATCCTGAATCCCTCTAGTGGTCCTACCCCACTGGATTTTTTATTTATCCCTCTAGACACCACATTTACCTCCATAGGACAAATGACCAAGGGAACCACAACTTTTACATTATTATGGTACTCCCTATACTCCTCTTGATCCCACTATATGACAAGAAATTTTACCTCTAGATGACTATAGGTAACTCATAGAAAACTCTTTCATATTCCATATCCCCCCACATGATTGACACCATATTAACGACTAATAACATTGTGACCAAACATGACCAAGAATATTTTAATAGTAACACTACATTAAACCTCCTCCTCAAGATAGAAAATATGAACCACTTATCTAGATCCTATTCCCAATAATGCCTTAGTTTCAACTATCAAAATTGTGGTTTCAAATTCTATAAAGCCAACTATTTTTCCCCTGAATGGAAGATATTACCCTCGATCTCCACCCTATTTCAGGGTACACATCAATATTTGGTCCTTATAAACAATCTCAAAAAAGGATGATATTTGATAAATATAATCCTAAACCTGAATTTTATATCTCATCCAATCCCCAAAGTGTATTTTTTTGGATGTCTGGTCCCCATGATTGATAGTGAAAAAAGCCAAAGGCTAGTAAATCGGGCTAGGTAATCTAGGACCATCATCTCTTACTAGGTGATGTGCATGAACTCATAAGCTCTATCCACCCTCAAAAACTCTAAAAATAAATTATCATAACACTCATACAAAAAATCCATATAGAATAAGTTAATATTCTTATACGGATAAATTAGGAAATCTCACTAGTGTTTTTCTAGTCCTTGTAGTATATATGATTCCAAATTTACCCTCCTCTCAGGGGGTGTTTCATAGTGGTCAGAATGGTTGATATTGACTCTACCTAGAGCACAGTATCATAGGGTCCTCCCATGATAATAAAAATTTGGGGTGGATAATTTCAAACACTCATGTCACATAAAACATAGAATCCACATCTTATGAAACTTCTTTATAAATAAGCCATATAACCTACAACAGAATAAACTAATGGTGGGGAATTGTTGTCCCCTCCCTCCTGGAACTACTCTAGAGGACATTGTGGTGTCATTTTAGTACAATTAAAATCACATGGCTATATATTAATTTATCATAATTATTAATAACATAATTTATGGAAATAAGTGACATGTATGGAATCTTACTCCATTATACGCACTCCATATCCTATTGATATCATAAATTGGGTAATATTGCTAACCCTATTAATCCACTCTCACAGTTAACATGACATTGAATCCATGTAATCAAAAAATACAATATGAATAATTAGAATTAATGCTCATATTAGTTGGTTTCCAACATCATGTTATATAGGGAACACTATATAAGGTGTTATTAATGCTTTAAATAATCAATCTCTATATTATAACTAGTTTAGTCAGTTATAGTAAATAAAATGAATTATATTTGAATACTATGTTTTAAATATGATTCATAAACACTCTCCATTTCTTATTCCAATAAAAGAGAAAAAAATAACATAAATTATAATTCATGCATCGTAATTTATGAAATAATAAAAAAGATGAGCTTAAAACCCAACAACAACAATCATATCCCTATTAACAAGGAAATTCAAGATACACAAGTTATTTATTCCCAATAATAATGATGATGTCATGTTCTAAACATATTATATCTTTTATCTACTATACCATAAATGGTAATAAAAAAAGAAAAAAATGATTCATTGATGCTATGTTGAAACAAAGTATCATGCTTTACATCCTCTAAGGTTGAATAAGAGAGATACATACATTAGAAATGCCTCCTCACACCCTATAACCTTCAAAATAGATACAAGGGTCAATAGGTTCTCAGGGCACACTATAAATTCGAGTACAACTAACCATATATAATTGAATAAAATGAATCAATCAACAGTTAAAATTAGGACAATAACATTATATTATAACCATATTGACAAAATTTTGTCAAAAGTTAATAACAACCACGTGATATATCAAAAAAACTTACTTAATGTCTTAAAAATTATATAATACATACAATATAAAGTTAATATATTCTTAGATGATCTTATATAGAATGTAAACAAAAAATAAATAAGTACCATAGATATCTATAAGTGTTATATGTCCTTTCATGGTACCATACCCTAGCACCAACTCTACCCCACTAGATCAACCATCTAAGGAAGGCCTTTTACCATAAATGGGTCATGAGACATGGGGCCTACACAAGTACTATGGTACTTGATTAGTGTTAGAGCACAACATTATGTGAGACCATAAATTATGTCCCTATACATATCCCGTATATGTAAGTTCATGATAGTGTGACCCGATGAAGTAAAGTAAAATAAAAAATAAATAAAACCATCAATAATCCTCATGTTCCACTATGACACCTTTGATATACAATTCCTACTTCATCCTATGTAATATTCTTTCTTAACATGTCACATAACCCTAATTTTTTTAAAATAAATTCATCTTTAATATCAAATGGCAAAATAATCTCATATCCATACACTATTCCTAACTATCCATAACCTACATGGATATTACATCATTTTATATAAATATTCATCACAATACAAAAAATACATTCCCGCGAATTGTAATAGTTTAGTGTCTTTGGAAGCATCGAAACATAATCTTCCAACTTTTTGAAATATCTTAGACATCTCCCTTAATGATCTTCTCCATCAGTACTCTTAAAAAATTTATTCATAACCTGGGGAAGGAAACATAAGAAAAGCTAGCTCAAAATCTTGATAATGGTAAACAATGGATATATGTAAGTATAACATGAGTGAAAGGTTATGAGAACTTCATCATAACATTAAAAGATCATACCCTACTTATAAAATATTATAATCAATATTTATGGAATAAATATTGTCAACTCATAAGACATAAACCATATTGGTGCTAAATCATCATAAATCAATCATGAACCATATGCTCATGTCATATAAGTTTGGAACCATTATAACTATAGAAAACCATTTTATGTCTCAAGGTTAACTACCAATACCACCAACATATTGGATTAATACACACTTGTTTCCCATTTTTTGATCAAGACAAACTTGATTCCCATTGTGGATCAGGTCACACCTATTTCCCATGGTGTATCAGTACATACATGTTTCCCATTTTGGAACAAGATAATCCTTTTTCCCTTTTTGGATCAAGACACATCTATTTACCATTTTAGATCTGGACACACCAATTTCTCATTTTAGATTAGGACACACTTATTTAGCATTGTTAATCAATATCTTCAAATTTTCTCCCATCATTATCTCCTGAGATATAAAACATTACCTAATGCATTATAGGGAGATATAGGTCCCACACATATCATAATGAAATAATATAAATGTGTTTCATAAATCATTCATCTTATCATGACCAATAAAAAGATATAGGTTTCATAAAAATAATATAATATCCCATGAAATGAAGTGGTTATCATAAATATTTAATCATAACATAACCTATTTAAAATATATAGGTTTTATAATGATTTATTCCTAGAATAACCCAAGAAAGGAAATGGGTTTCATAAGAATGGATCATGGTATAAACTATTCAAGAAAAAAAGGTTTCATAAACATCAATCCCTCAAAACGTAAACAATTTTGTGAAATAATATGAATTGTTTCATTAGATCATATCCCTATTAAATTATAACTATAACCAACCATTTCATCTTAGATATATAATTATTTTGAATGATCTTGTGCAACATCACTTTTTAAACTTATAACATTTTCAAAATCCTTTTTTTAAAACCAATTTGAAAACTTATCAAGAAAAATAATTTAAACATTTTTTGATGAATTGTATTTTCCACTTTCAAAAATTATATTAAAAATAATAAAAAATTTAAAACCATTTTCATTAAAAATAGCTTCGAAAACATATAAATGAATGTTGAAAAAATCTTCAAACTCGTTTTCCTAGAAAACTAATAAAGGAAGCTTGAAAATCATTTTGGAAACCTTTTTATTTGAAAATACATTGAAATATTATGCATAAATAATTAAATTAATTAAAATATTTTAAAAGAATTGAAATATATTTTTAGTAAACATGGTTTTCGAAGAACACAGATTTACGAAAAAAGAGAGTGATAAAGATGGATTTTCCAAAATTTACTTCATTAATTATCATAAGGGGAAAATAGTTGTAATATGGTACTGATACAATATTATTTCATGAATAAAAATATCATAAGAAACATAATTAGTTTTCATGATATTTTGAGCATAATATTTTTTTTCAAAGGAAGCATAATCAAAATAAATCCTGATAAATGATTAGATTATTGTAATACATTTTTACCACTTTGGTAACATTTAATCATGACCCCATAGGAAAATAAAATTAAATGAATCTTATAATATCCTTAAAAGAGAAAAATCAAGGTATAAAATTCGAAAGGTATTAGATAATCCATTTTTAAAAATTTAGGTGCATAACATGACATGTGTCTCAAAGAAGGAAAATTTAGACAAAACAATATTACTGGTTTGGTAACTATTGAAACATAAACCCCCTGAAAGAGGGATCATAAAATTGATATTTAAATACCCATAAATTTTAGTATAAGTATTATATAAAATATTCATTTCAATTTTATACGCCACCAAAAAGAAATGAGTGGTGAAATTGGTATGTATCTCACAGATAATAAAATATGAGATGAGAAAACCCTTACATCAAGTCTTGAGTTTCTTTGTACACATTAAAAAATCATGAATAATAAAAATTATTTTAACATATATATACCATATAACTATATTAATATATTTAATACAGTATAATATTCAATTTTGACATTATATTACCTATTTATTAAAAACTCTATGTTAAAGTAACATTTTTGGTAAAAACTGCTTTGTTTACCATACGCATTTTACCTTGTTATTATTGATCATATTACTTAAATCAAGATTTAATTATTTATATAATGTAAAATATGATATATATCATATATATTCAATATATAAATATTATTAATAATCTATAAAATATTGAAATATGAAATGGAATACAATGTTCACGGAGATAGTAGGGTATATAAACGTAAGAATAATATTTCTATTTTCTTTTATTATTGAAATATAGTAAGTAAATTAAATATATGTGTATATATATATATTATAATTAAATTAGATTTATTATTTCATATATACCATATAAGTTCAATAAATAAATATTTTATATATTCTATGTAATGTGTGAATGAATCACTTCACATTAAGGAGGTGGTAGTCCACATGTCAAGGAATGAAGTTATCGTATTTACCCAAAATGAAAAGCATTAAGTTATATATCATAAAATAATTATATAATCCTAAAATCATCATGGATATAATATATATCATTTAAAAATATGTTTTCCAACATAATTCCAAACAATTTGTGTTGGGAATGGAAAAAAAAACTACATCATTTTGTGAGATGGTAGTACGCCATACACAAGAACAGAATGTCCATTTACCTTCAAATGCAAGAGTTTATAAGTGTAGAGAAAACCCTTAGAAAAAAACTATTAGTATATTTAGGAAATAATGTTTATTAAATAAACATTTATTTATAATATTTTGGGGGTGGATAATAAAAATTAACCAATGGATCTTGTCGAATGATGTTACCTCTTCTTTAGGTAACTTCTTTTAGTTTTCTCTAAAGGGATTCCATGGATATATTTATACAAAAAGGGAGGATTCGAAGTAAAATTTTTGAATTATTGGATGATATTGTTTAATTTTTTGTATACTCCAAAGTGTCTTGAGATCTATGTGGATATAAGGGGAGTGATTACCCTTTTATAATAGAGGAGGAGTCAAATTCTTGTAAATATAAAAAGGTAAGCATTATTGAGGGGTCTCCCTTACATCGTGTGCCTCCAATAGTTGTTAAAATTCTATACAATATGAGAATTGTTATAAATATATCCATAAAATGTATTTTTTACTTTTTTCTAGGACATGTATCCTCTTATGATTAAATTTTCACCATTATGTAATCTTGTTTTTACCTTAACAGTTGTAATTAATTTTTAATTACACTCATTAATATTTTTGGTTAAAAACTATGTTAAAATTATTTGACATTATAAATTATTTTGATTCAAAATATGGAATTAATATTTCAAAATTCTAATCAAATAAGGGGTAGAAATTAGTTTAATTTTTATCTAATATATGGAACAATAAAGATTGTTTTCAAGTAAAAATGTTAAACAAATTTCTACGTTTTTATATTTATATTTAATAAGAAATTTTTTCTAATGAACTAAGTATTTGTTTCTGATATAAATTTGGTATAATTATATTTTAAACCAAAATTAAAATATAAATTAATAATATAAATTATTTAGATGAATATGATGTTTTGAATTAAAATTATCATTAAAAAATCTCAAAAAAATACCAAAAAATCACCAAAGGTATATATCGATATTATTCATAAAATAAATAGTGTCTATTTCTTCCAATAAATTTTATAAAAGTTTCAAAATATATATTTAAAATGTTTTTTTCATTAAAAGGTGTTAAAACTACCATTTCAAGAAATACATATTTTAATTCACAAAATTATATTTATTCTTATATTACACCTATCACATCTGTTGGATGAGTATAAAACAATTTATTGAATATTTAATATGTAAAATTAAATGATTTTTTTTTAAAAAAATTAGTTCCTTTAATTTATTGGGAAAAATTATGTTTTTATTTAGAAAAATATTTTCTTAAACGAGTAATTCATTTATTTCAAAATAGTACTAACATTAACTTCATTAAATTGACAATAAAAGGATTCATTTTATACACATGTTTAAATGTTATTTTCTTAATTTAATTAATATTATTCTTAAAATCCATTTCAATGGAAAGTTGGTAGCTATAATAATATTTTAATAATAATATTAATATTATATTATAGTTCTGTAAAAATTGCCATTTCATGTTACACAAGCTATCGAATAAATTCATCATTTTGAGTAACACAATACCAACATAGTTTTGTGTGTATATAAAGCTAATCAATGTTTTTTTGTATCACTATCATAAATTTATGTTTAGTATAATTCAAACCAAGATTAATTCTTCTATATAGAAAATTCTATATTTAATGTTGCATGAAATGAAAAATATGAAAAAAATTATTAAATTGAAAAAAATAATTCATAAAATAGAAGGGTGTTACATTATACCCCCCTTAAAATTAATTTCTCCATTAAATTCATATTTCTTAAAAACAATGTTTAATAATTGAAATATACATTCATAAAAACACATATTGTAAAAATAAATTTAAAAAATCCTCCAAAAGGGGGAGTTTAAAACATAATGGTTAACTAAAAAACTCATAACTAGGTTTCCACATAGGGTAACATTAGGTGAATGTAAATATTTTACAAGTAAGTAAAGAATAAATTATTATAGGTGTGTTGAAGATCATTGATCACCACCAAATAAATGATCAATGGAATGTTAATGGCCTCAAAACAATAAATCTATAATGATTTATAATACTATCGGTTCAACAAAAACGAAGGTATTGGGATAAATATTTTTCAATATCCATTACATGGATTTAATAAACTCTTTTACTATCTAAGAACATAAAAAAATTACATACATGATTTTATTCATTTTCATATGCACAATCTCACCGTTTGGTTATTCCTTGCTCGATTTCCACTTCTTCTCTAACTCCAAGATATGAATGTGGATTTTTATTCCTGAAGTACTAACAGGTCATGATGACTCATTTCATCTATATTTTGTTAAAATCATAGAAACAATGTTTACTCAATATATACAATATGCACAAATCCTCATGTAGGGATATAATAATTTAATCTCATAAAAATAATCTATAGTTTATCATAAACATTTAATAAATGGTCAACCTTTTAACCCTTCTAGAATTTTATAATAAGAAAAATTATAAATAATTACACTAAATAATCTTAACATTGATCCACCATATATTATAAGGTATATCTTGGTTGTTACATTCCTAATATAAGAATAATTTAATCATGTATTCTCTTAAAAAAAGTCCAAAACCAAAATCATCATACATACTAATTAAAAACATGTTTGTTTCTTTATTCCAATATTTACTTGACATATTCCTTAAATAAAAAAATAATATACTTCATCTGTGATAACATATCCCTATTTTTAGTAAATCATTTATCAGTTATAAGGTCATAAATTCTATCTAATTTACATTATCCATACCATCATCTCTTTATGCATGTAAAATATCATTTTCTCATACTCTAGAACATGTTAATGGATATAAAACCATAATGTGACCTTTACCTTAAATCAATTTTCTAGGTCATCAGTTTCATTTAATACATTCTTTAAAATACATAATGAAATAATTCTAGGAAAAATAGTTATATACATTATAATTCATATAAAAAAATTTAAATTACATAAGATATAGTCTTCAATCATCCAATGTTATTCTTAAACTATTAATCAGTCTTCACCAGGGTATTCCTTAATGCCTATTTCATATATTGTTAAATATGAATCCTGTATTAAGGTTCATCAACCTCAATCTAATCATACTTCTTATTTTTAATTTAAAAAATGCAGGGAGAACGTCATATAACTTTCACATGTCATTTTCAGTCTCTTTATCTTTAATAGTGTAACCAATACTTGTAAAAACCTTGTGATTCACTTCCTGAGATTTCTACTTAGGATGTTTATTTGTATAATTCTCATACATTCCATATATGAAACAATAAAAGTTATCTAGATTCCTTCAAATTTTTGTTGTGGAATAACACCATAAACAATAATATAGGAAACACTTATCATATACGTAAACAACATAGTTATGAAAAATTACTTATATGATACCTAAATCATTATAGAAAATTTTACATCTATAACACCTTGGGGTTATCTATATAGACATCCCTATACATATATTTAGAAATATCTCTAGGGATCTCACGGTAGTTTTCTAATCTTAGTTTCCAATGGTTGATTGAATCGTTTCTTTAATACCAACAATATAGTCCTAGACTTAACATAAAATGATATTACATCATTTTAAATGAATATCTAGAACATTATGAAAATAAATTCTTGAAGACCGTAATAGTTAAGTATCATTGGAAACATGGAAAAATGATCTCCAAACATGGTGAAAGATCATCATCATCTCCCTTAGTGATCTTCCACTTTTTTAATCCTACATTAAACCATTATTCATGACATGGGGAAAGGAAACATAAAAAAATGGTGACCTTATATTCTTAGTAAGGGTAAAAAAATTAGAAATGTAAGAATAACATGAGTATAACCGAAAGAGAAAATGATCTTAAAAATATAAGGATGTTGCTTTCATATCAAGGATAATAATTAAGAGTCATGGTATTAATATTGGTAGCTCATAGACATGAATCATAAGGGTGATAAATCATCATAAATAAATCATGAACCTTAATCATTTTCAATTTATGTGTGGAACCATTATAATTATAGAAACCAATGTTATGTTTCAATGTTAACTACCAATAACTTAAATATAGTTGATCAGGACACACTTATTTACCATTTTTTGGATCTGGACACACTTATTTCCCATATTGGATCAAGATACACATGCTTCCCATAGTGTATTAGGACACACCAATTTCCTATTTTAGAAGACGACACACATGTTTCTCATTTTGGATGAAGACACACCTATTTCACATTTTGGATCTAGACAGTTGTTTCTCATTATGGATCCATCCTACAGACTAGTTTATCATCATTATCTAATGAGATATAAATATTTAACCAATATAATAGAGATAGATTTTGGTCTCACCAATCACATAATGAAATCATACATATATATTCTATAAAACATTCATTTTATGATGACCCATTCGAAGATAGGGGTTTCATAAACATCATATCATAACCCATTAAATGAAGTGGGTATCAAAAAAATTTAATCATAACATAACCTATGGAAAATTTATTGGTTTTATAATCATTTTAGCCATGAATAACTTGTGAAAGAAAGAATTTGTCATAACTATTTATCATGGAATAGCCGGTTTAACTGAAATGGGTTTCATAAACATAAATACATCAAAACATAACCCATTCAGAAAATAATATGAATTTTTTCCTTGTATTATAACCCTATTAAATAAAAAACATGACCAAAGATATAATATTATATGTAGAATTATTTTTAAATATTAGTTGTAACATCACTTTTTAAAACATTTTGTATTATCAAAATCTTTCTCTTTGAAACCACTTTGAAAACGTACCATGAATAATATTTTAAAAAAATTTGTGAGGAAAATGAATTTTCCAATTTAAAAAAATCCTTTCAAAATATAAATCATTTTGAAAAAAAAATAAATTATATTTGAATACTTATACAGGAAGCTTAAAATGTCTTGAAAACATTTTTCTATGAATACTTATAAAAGATGCTTCACAATAATATTAAAACATTTATACTTGAAATTAATTTGAAAACCTATACATAAATATTGAAAACATTTAAAATAATTTTCAAAAATAAATAATTTTTCAAAAACCTTTATATAAAACATGGTTTTAAAGAAACACATATTTTCAACCAAAGAGATAGATACGGTCGTTTTTTCCTAAAAACACATTCTTATTTATCTTAAGTACCGAAGAATGGTAAAATGGTGTAAATATATGTAGATATCATCAATAAATATAGGATAAGAAAATTAATTAGTGTTCTTGATATTGATAATAATATTTCATAAATGTAATCATAAACATAAATAATCGTGATAAACAATAATACTATAGCTATAAATTATTATCACTTTGGTAATATTAAATCAAAATCCCCAAGAGAGAAAAAAATTGAATGAATATTATATTATATTGAAAATAATAACATTCATTATATACAAATTTCCAAATCAATAATATACCTCATAGAGATATATAGGTTCATAACATGATATTTTTCTCTAATATGGAAAATTTAGACAAAACTACTTTTCTGATTTCGTAACATTTTAATCATAAACCCTATGAAATAGAAATAATAAAATAGATAAGTAAATAACAAAAAAATTAATTAAAATTATAATATAAAATATTTATTGGTATTATATAAATTACACAAAGGATATTATTAGTGAACAAGGCTTGTATCTCATGGATAATAAAAAGTGAGATAAGATTTTTCTTACCATAAGTCTTAACTTTTTCGAACACATTCAAACCTCCTGTATAATAAATATAATTTTATAATAAAACTAAAATAGATAAATATTTTTGTATTTAATACCATATAAAATTAACATAATACTTTATATTTCCCAGTTATTAATAACTACATGTTAAAGTAACATTTTGGGTAATAACTGCATTGTTTTTCATATGTGTTTTGACTTTTTATTCTTGATCCTATTAATTTGTCCTAATTTACTTATTTCAAGAATATAATACATGATTTATATATATGATATATTTATTATATAAATATTTTTAATAATATATAAAATATATATGTATTAAATGGAATACATTGTCCATCGAGATGGTATGCAGTACCTACGCATTAACACTATTTCTATTTTCATTATGTTTGGAAAGAAGGTATGTAAATGAAATATATATGTATATGTATATGTATATATTATCATTATTCTATAATTATTATTTCATATATATAATATAATTTAACTAAACCCATCTTTAATACCTTCCGTGTAAATTGTTAACAAATCACATCGCTTTGAAGAGGTGGTGGGCCACAAGTCCAAACAAAAGTTATCATATTTACCCAAAATATAAACAATGAATTTATGTGTCATATAATGATTAAATAATAATAATAATAATAAATATTATATATATAATATTAGAACATATTTTCCATCATAATTACCAACCATGATATGTGGTGAAAGAAAGAACAAATAACATCTTTTCATGAGGCGGTAATTCATCGTACACAAGAATGGTAAGTTTGTTACCCATAAGATAAAAGTGTTTGTAAGTGTAGGTAAAACCTTTATAATAAAAACAAATCATTATATTTAGTATATTGTGGTTATTATATAATAATTAAATAATAATATTTTATGGTGTGGATAATGAAAATAAAACAAAGGATCCTGAGGAAGGTTGTTACTTATTCTTTGGAAAGCTTCTATTGGTTTTCACCAAAGGGCTTCCTTCGTTGGATCTTTTTCTAAAGCGATGATTCTAGGTTAAAGGGAGGTATATTGGGAGGATATTTGGGAGGTTTTCTCTGATCCAAAGTGTATTTAGAGGTTTGAGTATATGCGGGGTGAGTTACCTTTTATAGTGGAGGAGTGACATTCTTATAAATATAAAAAGGTAAAAACTATTGAGAGGTCTTCCTTATATCATGTGCCTACAATAATTCATAAAATTTGATAAAATGGTAATTTTTATAATATTTCTATAAAATGGATTTTTTACACGTGTCTATGTCATTTGGCATCATAAAATTAATGTTTAACTATTAAATAATTTTTTACCTCAATCGTTTTAATTAATTTTTAATTACTTTTAATAATTGTTTTGGTCAAAAACAAAGTTTCCATTAATAAACATTATAAATTATTATCATAATAAATATTTAATCCTTTTTTTTAAAATTATTTATTATAAATATGTAATAAATTTATCAAAATTATAAACACATAATTGTCCAAAATTAATTTAATGTTAATCCTATTGATTTGATGAAAAAGTGGGGTTTTCATGTAAAAATGTTCAAAATTTTACTAATTTATTATATAGAAATTAAATGTGAAATTGTTTCCAATGAAAAAAAAATTGGTTTAACTGATATAAAATTTTTCTAAATACACTTTAAAACCAACTTATTCCATATTTTAATTGTATACATAAATTAGATGAAATTAAGTTTTAAATTAAAATTCAACGTTTTCCACTATTCATCTAGAAATGAAATTTCTTTTAAAAATATCAAAAAATAACCCAAGGTAAATTTTTATATTCTGGTACAAAAAATTATGTTTATTTTTTCAAATAACAGTTCATGAAGTGTCAAAATTTATATTTAAAATGGTTTTTCTATATAAAGGTTGTAAAATTACCTTTAAAAATACATCTTTTTATTCTTAAAATTTGATTTTTTTATAATATTATACTTATCACTTCTATTGGATGATCTTTAAAAATATTGATTTAATACATAATATATAAATTTTATTCAAAACATTCAAAAAATTGGTATTTTAAATTTATTTGGATAAATTTTTGTTTGTAAATTGAAAAATGGTTTTCTGAGAAAAATAACTTCTGTATTTTAAAATAGTACCTGCATTCACTTCTACTAATTTAAAACCAAAAGATTCATTTTATAAAAAAAATTAAATAATATGTTATCCATTTAATTAATCTTATTTTTAACATCCATTTTTATTGATATTTAGTACCTATAACAATATTTTATTAAAAGTTGTAATAGTATATTGAAGTCAGTAAAACTCATCTTTTCATGTTTAAAATGCTATCGATGGAACTCGTAATTGTTCGTAACACAAGCCAAACCGAGTGTTCTGTGTACTAGAGGATAATCTAAGTGTTTCTCAAAGAACAATATTAACTTGTTATTGTGGATAATGAAATCTAATTTTAGTTCTTTCATACTGAAAAAGTTGTATCCACTATTATGTGAAATGAAAAATATCAAAAAATATTAAATTAATTTGAAAAAATAATTTAAAAAATCATGGGGGGTTATATACACACTAATTATTTAAAAAAAACTATAAAACCAATCAAGTTTACTTTTGTTGGTACATCTAACTTACCCCAAAAAGCATTCCATGTTCGACAATACTAATTGAAAATGAAATTTTTTATTATTTCAGACACTTTTAAAGAGAAAGTACTAAACAAAGAATTCAACCACAAAATGAAATATCATAATAATTTAAAAAATAATAATTCTACCTGAGTTATTCTCCCTGTAAAATTTCAAAGAGACATTGGTTACCTAACAGTTTGGTTAATCCATTTTTATAACTTCAAACTTGAGGGCCAACCTATCCCACCACTGGATGTACTCCTCAAAGTTGATCTTCCCCTTATAGAATCCCATGATAACTATCAGGTCTTTCTTTTCAATCCATTTATATTGATCCACCATGATATCTAACCTCAAATCCCTCATAGTCAATTTAGCATCTTCCTCTTCGGTTACATTGAGTAACAGAACCAATTCAACCACTTCATCTTCCAAGATAAATAGAAATTCCACAAATTGATCAAATACACCACCTAACTTCCTATAGAACGTGGCATCATTTTTCATCTTTCTATCATTCAATTTATTTGATGATTTTTTCTCTATGGGAAGTGGTAATGAAAAGTAATCCTTCATCCCTTTACGAAATAATTTCTGTTTAATGTTTCTCCTCAGGCTTGGAGGGCTATCGCCTGTAGAAAAACTAGATTCATCTTCACTAGAATCATTCCCATAGACCCAGTCGTTTGGACCCCCTTCTTGGAGTGAGTCATCTAAATAAATATCTAGTCCTTCCAAAGCAAGTCCATTTAACATGTTATACTAATGAATGGGAGGTCTATATATTGAGTTATAACCCCCTGCATTTCCAAATGTGGGTTGTGTAACCCTAACTTGAATAGTCCCCTAGAGTACCTCCTTGTGTGAGGCACCACTACAAACCCATAGAACCTCAACAAAAGAAGTATCATTATCAGAGGAAGTATGAACAAAGCCATATCCCTATAGAAATCCCTACCTGGTAACTTGAACATCGGATCCTAGTTCCTTTTCCACTGAATCATTATATAGATCTAATTCGGCCTCTCCCCTATCCCGGATGTGGGCAACACAGACCTAGGAACCATCATTCCTTTCTTCTGAATTTCGACATAGAAACCCATGATTAACATTTTCATTATTAACATCCAAATTAGAATCCCCCATTTCATGAACATAAGAGGCCCTTTCAATTTCAGTGTCATATGAAGGACCTAACAAATCTTGTTTCAGCTTGTTAAAAATTTCAGTGGCCTTCAGATTAGAAGGTGTCACCACTACCTATTTCTATACCATTGCAACATCTACAATACCACTACCAGCAGCCCTACTGAAATTTCAAACATAACCTTAAAAACCTTAAAATGATTCATTCCAACCCACAACCAGGATCCTAACAGTAGAGGAATCAACTAATGATCGAGTCACCTGAGCACCCATCAACCCCCTACACCTATAGACCTCTATGATGTGCCCTAGTTTCTTAAACAACTTACAAAACTAAAACTGGTCTCAAATGCAAAGGATTTAATTTTGCTGAAACTCCTCACACATGGAAATCAAAAAAAGGCTCAATATGTGGTTTTGAAACATCAAAATCAACACAAACCCTCAGAGAAATTAGGTGACAACACACCCTAGTCCTACTATTTGAACAAAGTTACACCCAACCATATTTGCTCGCATGTGAAGGATTGAAGGGTTTTGAAATAGGAGTGGATGTTCCTAATATCTTATCCAGCCCACCATTTTTATAGAATCCATCTTCTAATGGAAATTTTATGAAAATTTTAAGAGGATAAAATTCAATCCATCATAGGTGTGAGGTGCACTCGACCAGGAATGGATCTTGTCTTCCCCATATGCAATGTGAATCTGGATGAGTTTTTTATCAAGAATCCCTACCATTGTGCATTCTTGTAGACCCCCTGAAGAGAAAATTAGGAGGTCAAAAATATCCACTAATGGATGAAGATGTATTAATTATGCAATCAGAGTCTGGTACAGAATATGGGAAGCTTTTCTGAATTCTAAAGATTAAATCGATTGTTATAGGGATCCTTCAAATCATTCATGAACATTCAGTCTTATAAAAATTGAAGTAAAAGAGGGTAAAAATTTAGGACTAGAGAAGGGAACGAAATGGGGGGGGGGGGGGGTTGATCACCCACAAGAGATGGCAGACCCTCCCCCTCCAAGAGGGGAGGGGATGTAGTGGCCATCGCCTCCTAGGGCTCAGCCATCGACCGAGTAACAGATCCCATCGTTATCCAACTCTCACTGATTGGGAATACACTCAACTTGTATCTTGAAAAAAAAATTTATGTCTTCCTTACACTCAACCCACATTAAAATAAGTTTATCATGTTCATTATATCCAAAAAAATTCAAAAATACATTTTTCTTTGGAATTACAAACAATCCATTTCACATGCCTCTTTTTTTTATCATTACAACATCCCATATCACCATGTCACACATGGTTTTCATTAAAATAAACC
Source organism: Viscum album (assembly GCA_963277665.1). Classification (NCBI taxonomy): domain Eukaryota; kingdom Viridiplantae; phylum Streptophyta; class Magnoliopsida; order Santalales; family Viscaceae; genus Viscum; species Viscum album. Next base: position 1,000,163,353 of record OY728119.1, on the reverse strand, counting down.
TCGTCTATATACGAACCAATATCAGAATCTAAGAATAATCAATTCTATAAATATACCATGTATTACAAATCAGGGAAAATAAAAAATATATAATTCCAATAACACAAATAAGGATAATTTTTTTAGTGTATGAAACTTTTATAATTCTGATTTATATTCCATATAAGGTTGTTATCCCAATGCCCAACCATTACCAAATTTATTCACTAAAACCATTCTATTATCATTTATTTATATTCATAAATTTATTCAACTAAAAATATAGTGACTACTCATGAAACAATAGGTATATACTTCTCAAAAACTCCCTTTTGGGTTCCCACTTTAATATTTACATGATATTTATTTAGTAACACCACCCTTTTTAGGAACATGAATATAAAAACCCACTGACAATTCATAATTTTATTCCCACCCATACCACTCCTACTCAATTACTCTTACGAGAAATTTTCTTGTTAATTAATTTATAGTTCTTTTGTTTGGGCCAACCATATATCTCATAAATAAAAGAAGCATGCCTTTAATATTGGGAATACATATGGATCACCTAACTTGGTTTTCCAGATCATTCTCATTACCTACCGATTATAAATCAAATAGTAAAAATAACGGAATCAGAAAAAAAAGCCATAAATTTTTTAATTTATAATGAGGTATGATAAAAACCTCTATAAAAAAGAAATAGTTATAAGAGTGATAGAATAATTTTTAGATAAATAATGGAACATATGACATGTCTATCAGGCGAAGGATAAGGGAGATCTCACTTAAAAGTAGAGAGATGAACCAAAGGAAAGGAAATATTTTATAGGTTTACTATAGGCTGGGAAATAAAAAAATCAATTTGTTATTAATTTTATACAATTAAAATTAATTAGTTAAAAAATTAAATGCGAATTGGGTTGTGGAGTTATAACTTGGGTCACATAACAACTCCCATACTAGGGTCACCTTCATGGAATGGCCCTCTCGCAAAGATATAGAACCCTGCACCCTCAAAATTTAGAAACCCAACCACCCTTGTTTGGGTAAAATTTAAGTGTGAAACTCCTCATTTGGGGTTAATTTCTCATCCACCAATGAATATTCAATGTGAAACCCTAGAGCATAGAAACATGACACCTCCCACTAGAGAATCTTTCAGGTTTCAACCCTATGAGTTGCAGTGAAACTAGACATCTCTTGATAAATTTTTCTTATAAATAGGACTAAATTTTACTTTTATATATCCTTATCCATACTAAATAACATTACATTACACCATGTTTTCTCTAATATAAATAAAAACTAATATTACATTAGATTCTACATGACTCATCATCTTGAGGTTGTAGTGAAACCCTCCACTTTTGTAAAATATTATTCTCATATTGGTTACTCACCATGAAACAGCACCCCACGATTTGACATGGACCTTTACATATAGAATCACATAATCTTACATAAATGTAAAATAACTCTTTAGTGGTCAGTACTATAACTAATCCAACTTCATTATAATGAGATTACCTCTTGTTTTTTCATATTCATGATGCACCCTTCATGTGTAACTAGTTCCTATGGAAATGGAGATAACCACATTAGTTTAAGTTTCAAACATTCCAATCGGTTTCTAATAGGTTTTTTCGAAGAACCGAAATAATCCAATGATTCAATATCCATTTGGACCTACTTTCCAAAGGTATGTGATCAATAGTTGTGAACCGATGGGGCTTAAGAATTTTCATTAGTCGAGAGGATGGGAGGTCTGACTCATCACACCATTTTGAGGGGAATTATTGTCTATGTCGGGACTCTCTTTATAGATTTGAGTTATGTTAGTGAATCCTTATTAAATTCCAAGTATGAAAATGATATTTCCTTTAGATCTGACAATAACTGATTAGTATGTAGGAGTTTTAGAGAATCTTTTATATGTATTTGAGGTTCTTCATCGATAGAGAATCATCTGTATTTGTTAGAGATTCTTAGTCAATGGTATCCTTCAATACATTATATAGAAATCTCTTGGTCATTATGATAACCATACTAGTTTTAATGCCACTCAACGGGGTAGTTGATGTTTATTGTCATTCAGAAGGAAATGGATTATTTCAGAGTTGGCATCATACCTGCAGATGGGCTACCTACATATCCTTATTTAGAAATTGAATCAGAACCCACGTAGTTCGAGTAAATATGTATGAGGTTTATGTATGACTGATGGATCATAGAAAGATGTCTTAATTAATTTTACGCTCTAAGCTCACATGAGTCATGCTGGGGGTGAGAAACAAGAAGTATTGGTAAAACCTGATGATTATTCCATGAAATATGCAATCAAAAGAAATGATTTGGGGCTTATGTATGTATGACTTCCCATGATAGATGAGGATTGGGATTTACTTCAGGGAAGAAACCCGGGAACAAGGTCCATAAAGGTATATGTGCTTTATGGAGATTTGGATACTTAAATTAGGACTTATTCCTGAGAAGGATGCCCAAATTAGAGGAAATTAAGACTGGTTAAGAGAAATTATTATTGGGGATTATTCCTATAAGGGAGTCCCAGGTTAAAGGGACTTGAGAACTGGGGCTTATTCATAAGAAGGAGGCCTAGTTTAAGGGGAATTATGATTGGGGATTACTCTTAAGGAGGATTCCCAGGTTAAGGGAATTTGGAATTTGGGGCTTTCTCCTAAGTAGGATGCCCATATTTGAGAACTTGGGGCTTACTCTTGAAGAGGATTCCAAAAATTAAGGGAACGTGAAGAGTAGGGCTTACTCTTGAATAGGAGGCCCTAGTTAGGGGACTTGGGGCTTACTCCTAAGGAGTATTCCCATATTTGGGAATTTTATATTGGGACTTACTCCTGAGAAGGAGTCCCAAGTTAAGGAAAATTATGACTGGGACTTACTTCTGAAGAGAAGGTCAAAGATAAAGATCCTATCATCTTAAAGGATGTGGTTGAATGAATGAATTCTCTAACCTTAGTGACATAGAGATATGTAAATCACTATATTTTAAGAGATGATCCACATAATTCCTTTCAGATATGGAATCCAACAAAGGAACGATCCAAAAATTGGCTTTGAAGAGGGTTTTGAAGGCCAAATCTTGAATATGAGAGGTGGATTTGAAGAAGAAATTTGAATAGGCAGGAGGGGCACCCAAAAAGAGGAAGGTGCACAGGTCCTGTTGGGGCGCGCAATTACTGGTCGCACAGGTATACATGCGCAACACATAGTTACACGCGCGATGGTCAACCCATAGGGTAATACTTGGGTGAGGCATGGCTCAAGCCCTTCGTATTATCCCTAGAGGCTTCCAAAAGAGTGGTGTGCATGTTATGATGAATGGATAAGGTGGCACGCAGGTGTGACCATTTCTCTTAAGGGTTATACACATAGGTGCACATGTGTTGATGAATTTCAACACTTAGGCCTTGTTCCCCCTCTTTAGATCTTCCATTCTAGGTAAGAAATTACCGTAGAAGTGTTCGGAAGACTTCAAGAAGGGACTAGAGCACCGAGAGATGAAATCTATGTTTCTGGATTTTTCCTCCCTGAAATGGGGGCCCACAATGGGGTATTTATAGGCTGCTAAAGACCTTGCGCGATAATCATATATGGCACATAGGTCACCTGCGAGCCCAATATTTGGCGCACAGGTACCCTGTGCGACCATCTTGGAACTTGCGCGACCCATGCTGAAGCAAGTCCTTGTTCATGCCTTTGTCATTTTTTGATGTTTCCTAAAAGGTTGAATCACTTTGTTTTAAGGTATTCCCCTTTTTCAGTCGTTAATCTCTGTGATGGAAAAGAGCATCAACAAAAGTCCCCCCTTATAGTTGGATCCGAATGGAAGGAGGATGTGACTATGAGGTAAAGAAGAAAACCAAGGAACTGTAGTGCGTAGGTTTAGAGCGTGCAGGTAGAGGCGCACAGGTGTCGGTCACAAAGGCTTCCGCGTGCAAGGGTGTGGCCTAGCCTATAAATATTCACCTCATTATCGCGCAAAGCACCCGTATTTGAACACTTATGAGCTCTCTCCACATAGGTTTCTCTCATTGTAAGGGAAGGAAGAACATATGGAAGATCGTATCTGAAGTGCCTCTAGAAGAGTTATCTTCGAAGATCCCGTGACTATCATCCCTATTCGTCATGATGGGACTTGGCGGTTTTGGATATCAAGAGATACATGCCGCGGTGAAACAAGTCATTTTAAGGTGGGAGCGGGAGTAAAGGCTCTGTGAAGACCTGACCAGGGTTAGGCTGTCAGCCAATATCAGCGAATTTGAGGTTGTGGCATCCCGATCTGAGGCTGATCATGCTGCCAAGTTAAAGGAGTTGAAGCATAAGATCAAAGAGAAAGTCATCCAGCAGATGCACCTTCATCAACAGTTAGATTCTATTACTGGTGAACTTGACCAACATAATAATTCACTACAAGGAGATCAAACGAATGGTATGAAGTCCATTGGAGATGCCAAGAAAGCATTCCATCAATTTGAAAATTGTGAAGCTGGTCGAGTGCATGAGCTTCAAGTGGCCGCTGATGAAGCTCAGGATGCTGTAAATCAAATGATGATTTATATTGAAAGCCTTTTTTAATCCCTGGAAAAGATAAGAGACTTCATTCTATGGATGTCCTTCTAACTCTTATGCATCAATGAAATCCACTTTCATCTTAAATAATTTGTGCATGCCTTCTTTTGCTGGTTTCTTTAAAGTTTACCTAATCCAAGGGCCTAGTAAGCATAGTTTGATTTTTTCTAGGATTTTTATAAACTACCCTACAAACTTTGAATCTTTTTTTCTCAATATTACCTAAATCATAAAAAATGTACATTTAGTGAGCCAGGACTTGACTTTTATTCTAAGTTACCTTGTCTTTTGTGAGTAGTTTAAATTTATGCACATCGGACATAAAAATGATAATGTTTAAGGTCAAAATAGATTTGACCGAATGGATGAAAATTGACTCAATTCCTTGATAATTTATCTAAAAAATATTACTATATTCTTGTATGGGGGAAAACATGCAAACTATGACTTACGAAATTTTGAATCTGAGGAATGATATGAAAACGGGCTAAAAGGTATTAGAATAAGTATTTCCCAAAAATGAAGTTACCACTATTTAACAAACCCGTTAGGGGGTTGAATTATGCAGGGCCGCTTAAGGGCATTGGCTGCATAGTCAAATAATAGTATCTTTTGGCTGACAGGTCTGTTATGTAGACTACTTATGAAAGTCCTCCTAAGGGTACGTGTTGCATAGTCAGGAAAAATAACTCTCAGAAATTTACTTTTCTACTACTAAAAAGCCGGTGAAAGTTTACAGAGATTCAAATTTTCCAAAGCATAGAGTCTGCTGTATGGAGAGAGGTACATGAATATGGAAAGGATATTTCCAATCAATATTTTCAAGGAATTTAATCAATGTCACTCCCAAGAAGGTCTGACCCAAACGTAGGGAAGGTAAATATATATCATAGACTTTAATACTTTCAAATCATGAAAAAGAGTATGCGAAAATATGTTAAGGATGGCTATTTTTTCTAATCCCTACATATTTTTGTTAAGAAAACTAAGGACAAAATAAGTTTTTCTTCCCAATAATAAAGTTACCATTATTTAAAAAACCCGTTAGGGGGTTGAATTATGTAGGGCTGCTTAAGGACATTGGATGCATAGTAAAATAATAGTATCTTTTTGCTGAAAAGTCTGTTATGTAGACTGTTTATGCAAGGCCACCTAAGGGCACGTGCTGCATAGTCAAATAAATGAATTCTTGAGTATCATATATTTTTTGACCAGAGGTCAAGAAAAGGGGTATGGAGATCTGGAAGTATTTATGTTTAGGAGTATGACACATGAAAATGAGTATTATCCAATGCATTAAGGAGATACACGGACCAATGCTAACCATAATCATGTTGTGGCTGGGTCCTGAATTGAGATGTTGGACTTCACTACATATCTCATTATAATGATAATCAAGACAAATGTAGTTCTTGAAATACAGTTTAACATCCTGAGGGACGAGAGTATGGGAGATTTTAGTTTAGGGTCATAGAGCTCGGGCCAAAATAATTAATTCACAGTCTGTGTTTTATAAACCTGATGTGAATGGAGACCAGAGTTTTAAAACAACATTCATGTTTTCACAAGGGGACTTTTCAGTCAAGGGAATGAAAATGGAATTTGGGGTTAGGCCCAAAGACTTGGGGCAGGATTTGAGGGAGGCTTGAATGTTTCTACGTATCCCATAAAGATGGGAATCAAGTCACACGTAGTTCTTTAAATACCCTTTGTATATATTTGGTTCATACATGTGAAGGGTGAAAGGGGACTTTAGTGCAATGATGGTTTGACACAAGATAAAAGGTTCAGGAATTTCCATGTATTCACATAGTCTTTAGAATATAACATGATTGAAGATCAATGTAAATAATGATTCCCTCTCATGTGAGGGTGTTAAAGAATGTTGTATTTTATTGTCGTACATGAAAAAAGTTCTATACAGTTTAACGTCAAATAGCAGGACAAAGGTGAACCAGTGTCAAGAGATTGGTTTTGGGTTTTAACCTCAGGAGGTTGTCTACGTACCCAGCCTAGAATTCAAGGATAAAAGTCTGTGTAGTTCAATTGAAGAATGAATTGGTGATCAAGTGGTTTTTGAGAACAATAACCTAAAAAATGGTGTTGGGACTTACGCATGGTTAACGGCCCCGAGAGGGTGTTATGGTTGAATTTTACTCTAAGATCACATGAGTCATACTCCGTGTGAGAAACAAGTGGTAGCAACAACCTTAATGATGCACAGTTTAATGTCATGTTGGATGAAGAAGTGACTGTGTAGTTTAATGTCATGCAGTAAGGTCTTAGGGGGAACTATGTCGTTTAATGTCATGTAGTAAGGAAAAAAGAGGGGATGTATAGCTTAATGTCATATAGCAAGGATGAGTGTTGCACAGTTTAGCATCATATAGCTAGGATGTATGGCTATACAGTTTAATCTCTTGCAGTGAGGACAATAGGGACACAGTTTAATGTCATGTTGGATGTATTACTTATTTTTTCACAGTTTAACATCATGTTGGACGTTGGGGTGTTGTAAAGTTTAGCATCATGTAGCTTGGAAGTAAGAGGGAAAATACAGTTTAATGTCATGTTGGACGATTTCACTGTTTAGCATCATGTTGGACGATGGTGCGAATAGTTTAGGGTCATACGCATAGACCAGGGACGTATTAAGGACTGTGCAGTTTAAAGTATTTCAGTAAGGAATTAGGGTCCTATACCTCTGTATCTTCCTCTAATTACTCTGTTTAGATACATTGAACTTAGGCTCATCAAGATTGAAACGGTGACTAGCATAAGGATCTATTAAATGAATCATGTTAACAGAACCAAAGATCAACTCTTCATCTGATGATGAATCTGCCTGATTAGCCAATTTAGGCTGTGCTTTTAGGAGGGATGGTGCCCATAGCTTTGAAGTAAATGGCATAAAATCAATGAGAGTCAAAGAAAACTTGGGTTTTGACACGATTTCAAATTCTTCTAATTGTTCCTCTTTCTTTGAATTATGTTTCCCCTTCGAAGAGTTTTCTTTTGATGAACGACGTTTTGTTGTGTAATTCAAAACAGAAGACACAATTGGTTTCTTTAATTTCATTCGCAAAATGTCATTAGTTTGGTTGATCATTTGTCTAACTATCCAATCATCATATTTCTACAAAAAGTTTTTTACATCCTACCACTCGCCTTCTTCCTCTGGATATGTAGTAGTAACACATTCTACCTAAGCTGAAGAACCTTTCAAATTGACATGTCCCGAGTCTAGAATTTTTTTTGCATGAGGTCTTTAAAGACATAACACTCCCAAATGGGATTCCCCAACATCGAATGAAATTGTAAATAGATGGGATGGTCTTCATCTCCTTCCTTGTTTGACCTTTTGGGCCTTGACAATTGAACCAAATTATTCTCCAAAACCAAGATGAAGTAACCTGGAAATTGTTCATTTCAGAAAGAATAAACTTTGTTCTTCAAATCATAAAATTGTTTTTTATTTGATATATTTGATCATCTTCATGAAATAGCCTCTGTTATTGACGCTCAGGAGGTGGAGACCTTCGATAAGATGAAGGTTTTGAAGTAGAAGTAGGTACAGGTTCTTGTTTAAGTGTAACTGTAGCAGTATCTACTTTACATATTCTCCTTCCTAAATCTAATTGAATTACACTAGTTTTATCCTTAGTCTTTTTAAGAGAGTATTAGATATGGTGAGCGATCGATGTAAGGTCTCGAAACCCTCTTTTGTATTTCACAGGAATCAATAGTTTTAGCAACTCATCATGCAAATTTTCCCCACAGATTAGCAACAATTCTTCTTGAGGGAGTTCTAATCTTAGTGAATATGTTAATCCCTTCCAGTGAGAAATGAAATCTGAAACCCTTTCATTCTCCATTTGATTACAGTTTGTAAGATAAAAAACTGTTGTCTTTGGCAACATTGATCTGAATTGAAGAAGGAATCTTTGGCGGAGATCCTCCTATCTGATAATTGACCGGGATTGCAAACTTGTATACCAGACAAAAGAAGGCCCTTTTAATGACTGTACAAAACACCTGAGCTTAACTGCTTCTTGTTCCTGAGGATATCCCATCATAGGATCGCAACGAGAAAAAAAATATTTTAAGTGTTACTCTGGGTCTCCCGAACCATTAAATATTTAGAATGTGGTACTTGTAAAATTTGATGGGGCAAGAATTGCATCAACCCATTCAGGGTAAGCTCTCCTTTCTAGTTTAATTTGTGCACGCTTTCCCTCTATAGCTTCCCACATAGATGTTAAGGAATCAATGGTAGTTATTAACCATTGAGAATCATCCGGTTGATCTTGGACCTGAGCAGGTGCAATAACTAGAGCTTGGACAGGTGTGGTGGCTGGTACTACAACTGATGGTAGCACCACCGATTGTTGTTGTGCATGCCCCATAGGACTAGACATCTGAGGGTGTACTAGTAAAGGAGGATACTCTTTATCCATCTCAATAGCTGCAACAAATTCCCTTGGCTGACTGAATCCATCACACTTAGGAGGAAGACTACCTTGAAATAATTCTGCATTCAACCTCCTTAATTCCTTCATTTCTTCCTCCTGTTGTGAAAATCTTTTCTCTAGTGAGAGTTATTGGACTTCTCCAGAGGGAGGGTGGAATGTAACCTGAATCATTCCTTTTCCCTTGTTGGATTCCTTTCATAGAGCGGGAAGTTGGTTACTTGAAGGAATACCAAGATTCTGAGTAAGCCTTTGGTTTTGTGTATGAACACCTTCTTCATTTTCCTCTATGAGGACAACCTCTTGAGCAAGATCTTCTTCATTTGATCCCTTTGAGTGAGCCTCATCTGGGGGATCAGTAACAATAGCATTGATGACATTAATTGATGTATAACGCATTGTATCTCTTCTATTAGCATTTCTGTGATATTGTCTTCTTCAATGTCCTTAATGAGACATTTCCTTTTGTTGATTTAATCCCTCAGGAACTTCTTGACGAACCATAATTTGGAGGGAATATCCTGATAATTCGGCTATGTGTTCCTCTTATGGCTTCTTCCCTAATCGATAGAAGAGTGACTTTCTCTGAGGAAGAGATGAAGCATTTGAAAAAGTCCCCAGTCCTGTGGACTGGGGCTGTTACTGTTGTTCCTACTCAACTCCTCGAATCCTCTTTGTTGATTCCAAGGGTTGGTCTAAGAGTCCCCAGTATGGAAAGATGGGGTGGTTCTTGAGTTGCTACATCTGAGACTTTCTCAAAAGATCTCAGGATATTGTGGACTTTAGTATGGAAATTGGCAGGATGTATCAACTGAAATCCACTCAAATCACCCCGCTCAAATGACTGTTGTATGATTTCTCACACTTCTGTCACTTGATGATGTGCATGATCTAAATGAGAATCTTGTTTGATATTTTTATTTTCCTGATGCAAGATTAATTCGACAACTTTTTCTCTGTATGCCTGAATTTGAGATGAACTAGTGGAGGCATGTTCTTGAGCGAGCCTTTGATTACAGACGAAGCCAATTGTATGTAACCGGCCGTGGGAAATAACATTGCATGAGACCATTTTCGTCGGTCTCTGATGAATGGAGACTACAGTGAAATGTAGTGCTCCATGAACACCCCATCCCCTGATATGAATATCATATAGGGAATTGGAAATTAAACGACGTATCCTTTTTAGTGCTCTAAGCAATGAACACTGAAGGGATGTCTATTAATTTTAAGCCTTCAGATACCGAGAAACTAAGAGAGAGGCCAAATAAATTTGGGGTTGTAACCCTTCTATTATATTGACATGATTTTCATATTCATTATAAGATAATATTTTATTTTTCAATTGACAAAGAGTTTTCCAAATTTAGAGACAAATGTCGTGAATACAATCTTATGTCAATATATATGGAATGTCATACTGAGAGTCAGCCAAAGGCCAAAACATAACTGCACTTCACCTTTCACCAGTTGTTTTCTCATATTCAGCACTTCCACTTTATCATTCAATGAAGATTCTTCTACCTGATTAGACCAGAGCTGGTGCTTCCTTGTTAGTTAATCAGATTCAACAATATTGGTAAAGAATTCATTTACCAGACTAGAAAATGAATGACCCAGGGGTGGTTCGAAGAATTACCTACACCCCGGGATATCTTCTAATTGAGTAAGTATTTCACCTAATAGCGGTAAAGCATCATACATGAATGGCTTCACGTTTACAAGTGCCTCATGATAAGAGGGTTTTCTCATCACTACATTTTCCATTAGATAATTTTCTAGGAAATGTGGATTACTATTGCGGAGAGGAATTTCGTAGAAAAATTCATCATCATGGGGAGGACCACCATGGTGGGTTACAAAAAAAGATGAATCCTTCTTCTCCTTGATCTTCTGGCCACACAGAGGGTTTTTGTGGCTCTCATCTGAAGATGCTACTTCGAGATCGACCAAATTTTCATGAAGAAATCCTTCATGAGGAAGTGTCTGATGAAGACCTTCGAAATTAATGTTTCAACTATTGGAAAATGAGAGAGTATAATCTTGAATTCTAACAGATAATTGTTTGAGGGCTTCAAGAACTCCAGCATCAAGAGAGGCCTTATTACAGATTGGCCCTTGATTTCTTGGCTGTGCTAGAGGGGTATTTTTCTTAGACGCATTCTTACTCACTTTAAGAACCACTTTTTGAAAAAATTGGTTATTATGGGAAGGTGTATTTGCCTGCTCAGGAGAAATAGTCATGTTAGGATGATTATCTCCACTCAAATCAGGTGTATGTTTCTGACTCGGTTGTCCGTATGACATGGGGGAGTATGCCCCAGAACCCTCTTGGATAAGAACAGATGTGTGTGTATATTTCGGGGTGAACTGTTGATGTGTCGCTCCACTGGTAGGGGTAGATTTTCATTTCTTTCCCTGTGATGCTGCTGAAACTGTTATAATATTCTGACAGGCATCCAGAATATGATCAGGGATTTTCTTCTTCTCTTTCACCATTGTCAAAATGTACTTGGTGACTTCAGCAGCCAGAACGGTAATATACGTCCATTCCGTTCCTGGAGTATGTGTGTATTCCTACTTCTGTCCACCATTTCCTATCAGTGAATTCTGACAGTACTCATGTGTGGGGGCATAGAGTTGAATATGCTCCAAATTTGTCATCAGAGCTTTCCGACTGACTTCTCCGAGTGCTACCAAACGAGACTGTTGGCAGGCTTGATTAACATTGGAAGGTTTATGTTCCTACTGTGTTTTCCTTGTCAATTATAATTGATGATTTTCCATCAATACTGGCAGACGAGACTGCTGACAAAATTTTTGATTGTAAACAGGTGTATGTTTCTGCTTATCAGTTGCCACCATATTAAATTGGGTACCTCTTATGGTAGTAGACAGACGAGCCTACTGACTAACTGAGAAGTTATAAATAGGTGTATATTCCTACCAATAATACTCTACCGGAATTTTCTGGAGGGATTGGCTTGTTGCTTCCAGATTAGTCTGTTGGGAAACAACATTAGGAAGAATGGGTGTATATGTCAGCTTGTTATTTTCCATCAAGTTGTTTTGATGGATTTCTCCAAAAGGGGAAGAAGTAAGAACCTTCTCCCAGTTTAATAGATTTTGCCTCTAGCGGTTCGTCTTTCATGCTCGGGTTTGAGGAACCTGATCTGAACCCCTGAAAGCGATACCCTCATCATTTTGAGGGTGCACTGTCGCACGATCCTGGCAGTGATTGTTGATGGGATCCCTCAAGAAAGAATCTTTTCTCCTTGAATTAAGGAAATGAGTGACCTTATCATTCACCTCCTCATAATATGGGAGGGACTAGTGATTGTGTTCTGAGAATTACGACCCAAAAAAAATGGAGACGGTGGTTGAATCAACATGCTTCTTGATTGCTGGTCATCGTTACCCAGACAACAAGTGTGAATTATTGACTTGGAGGGATTGTCGATCGGCCTCCAGAGTCGGAATGGTACCGTGTTTACGGTATTCCATAACCAGTGAATTTGATACCTAGTGTTGAAGACTCTGAGTAGGTGATGTCGTCCTCAGAGCAGACGGTGATCCAGTAGGAGTATCAGCAGAGGTATTCACAACAGAGGAATTCAAAGGGGTGAACTTTCGAGAAGCCATTTCTGTAACACAGAAGATCTTGGAAGAGAGTTATTGTTTTATATAACATATAGGATCCTTATAAGTTCAGCCACTACATTTTCTAGATGAGCACATATGTTATTGATTTTTTTGTTAGCCCTCTCATTGAGTTTAAATAGAGGCCTAACAAATAAGTAAAACATCATTTTAACTTGGTTAAGTATTCATGTCGGGTTCACCATTTTTTGATTCCTCTAGAAATGGGGATGACCACATTGGTTTAAGGTTCAACCATTCCAATCGGTTTCTAATGGGTTTGTTTGTAGAACTAGAAACATCTAATGATTCTATATCCATTTGGACCTACGTTCCAAAGGTAAGTGATCATTAGTTGTGAACCGATTAGGCTTAATAATTTTCATTGGTCGAGAGGATTGTAGGTCGGACTCATCACACCTTTTTTAGGGGAATTATTGTCTAATCCGGGACTCTCTTTATATATTTGATTTATGTTCATGAATCCTTATTAAATTACCAAGTATAAAAATGATCTATCCTTTATTCTGACAATCAATGATTTGTATGTATGAGGTTTAGAGAATCTTTTATATGTATTCAAGGTTATTCATCAATAAAGAATCATCTGTATTTTTTAGAGATTCTAAGTCTATGGAATCCTTCAACACATTATATAGAAATCTCTTGGTCATTATGATAACCATGCTGGTTTTAAAGCCACTCATTGGTCTACATGATGTTTATTTTCATTCAGAAGGACGTGGATTATTTCAGAGTTGGGATCTTACCCGCAGATGGGCTACCTATGTATCCTTGTTTAGAAAAGGAATCAGAACCCACGTAGTTCGAGTAAAGATGTATGAGGTTTATGTTTTATTGATGGATCAAATAAAGATGTCATAATTACTTTTAGGCTCTAAGCTCTGGTGACTCATGCTCAGTGTGAAAAACATGAGGTATTGGTAAAATCTGACGATTGTTCCATGAAAGATGCAATAATAAGAAATGATGTGAGGAATATGTATGTATGAATTCCCAAGATAGATGAGGATTGGGATTTACTTTAGGTTAGAAACCCGGGAACAAGGTCAATAAAGGTATATGTGATTTATGGAGATTTGGATACTTAACTTAAGACTTAATCCTGATATGGATGCACAAATTAAGGGAAATTAAGACTAGGTAAGAGAAATTATTACTAGGTCTTGTTCCTAAGAAGGAGGCCCAGGTTAAAGGGACTTCATAATTGGGGCTTATTCCTAAGAAGGAGGCCTAGGTTAAGGGGAATTCTGACTGGGGCTTACTCCTAAAGAGTATGCCCAGGATAAAGGAATTTGGAATTTGGGGCTTAATACTAAGGAGGATTCCCATATTTTTGAACATGGGGGTTACTCCTAAAGAGGATACCCAAAATTAAGGGAACTTGAAGACTAGGGATTACCCCTGAAAAGGAGGCCCATGTTAGGGGACTTCGAGCGTACTCTTAAAGAGGGTGCCCATATCTGGGAATTAGATATTGGGACTTACTCCTGAGATATCTCCCAAGTTAAGGAAAATTATGACTGGGACTTACTTCTAAATAGAAGGCCCAGGTTAAATATCCTCTCATCATAAAGGATGTGGTTGAATGAATGAAATCTCTAACCTTAGTGAAATAGAGATATGTAAATCACTAGGTTCTAAGATATGTTCCACATAATTCCTTTAAGATAAAGAAGCCAATAAAGGTACCATGCCCAAAATGGCTTTGAATAGGGTTTTAAAGGATAAATCTTGAATATGAGAGGTGGATTTGAAGAAGAAAGTTGAATAGGTAGGAGGGGCTCCCCAAAAGATGTAGCCACGCAGGTCCTGTTGGGGTGCGCAGGTACTGGTCATGAAAGTATACTTGCGCGACCCATAGTTACTTGCACGATGGTCAATCCATAGGGTAATACTTGGGCAAGTCTTGGCTCAATCCCTTCTTATTATCTATAGAGGCTTCCAAAAGAGTGAAGCGCAGGTTCTATTGAAGGGATAAGGCAGTGCACAGTTTTGACCACTTCCCATAAGGGTTATACACTTAGGCGCGCATGTGTTGATGAATTTCAACACTTAGTCATTGTTCCCCCTCTTTATATATTCCATTCTAGGTAAATAATTACCTTAGAAGTGTTCGGAAGACTTCAAGAAGAGACTAGGGTGTCGAGAGCTGAAATCAAAGTTTCTGGATGTTTCCTCTTCGAAATAGGGGGCCCACAAGGGGTATTTATAGGCTACTAAAGAACTTGGATGAAAATCATATAGGGCACGCAGGTCACCTAGGCACCCAATAAGTGGCGCGTGGGTACCCTACGCGACTGTCTTTGAACTTGCGCGACCCATACTGAAGCAAGTCCTTTTTCATGCCTTTGTCAATTTTTTATGTCTCCTCAAAGAATGAATCACTTTATGTTAAGGTATTCCCACTTCTTTAGTCATTGGACTCTATGACGAAAAGGAGAGTCAACAGTTACTATGTGTTGAGCCACATATAACATAACATCATCTTGGATTATGGACCGAATCAAAAAAAAATATCCTTTTTTTCAACTAAAACACCTCAAACGTTTTTAAAAATTAAATATCTGAGATTTGACTAAAAATTGAAATTGATTTATTGAATTAAACATGTGTTGGGTGTTATAAGAGTATTTCAACATTAATTTTCAAGTAGTGGAGAAATTATTTCCTATTTTAGAAATAATTTGGGAAAAACTAAACATAAAAGAGATGTGAAAGACAATGGTAAAGGAGATATTTATGATTTAGATTCTTCTAAATGTGAGATCATATCAATATATTCAACCTAATGTTTTGATTATTAAATATTATAATAACATTTTATTTCTATTATGAAGTTTAATATTAGAGTATGTAAAGAGATAATGAGAGCGGATTCCTAAAATAATAGGGATTCCCAATTAATTAAACTCATTTTCAGGTTATTTCCTAGAAATCCATGTTTTTGATTATTATTAATGGAACTAATATATAAAAAATTCAAAATAACTCTTAAAATAATATTATACCATGACCTATCCTCAGTCCAACATGTAAAAATCAATTAAATAATGGAAATCCATTATTCATAAAACCTGAATTTATAAAAATAAATTGCATCCTAGTATCAATATTAAATTGATCATTTATCCATTTATATGACTATGGGATATGGAAAAAAGTTAAATTACAAATCACAACACCCATTACAATATTTGAATCTATTCTTTAAAAAAACCCTCCTCTATAGTACTTTCCTTACTATGGTCATCCACTTATTATACAGCTTGATTTTTTATAATGTTTGGGAATAATGGTGTGATAAAAGGACATGAAACCATTTTATTTCATGTTATGTTATTCAAAATGAATGTCCAGATAGTTCTAAAATTAATTAACATTTAATTCGTAGTGGAATAAATCATACAAAAAATAGAATGGACCCCAAACAAGTTTTTCTTTCTTCTATCATTCTACCCGTTTTTCTAGGATGGGTTTCAAGATAACACTATTGCCCATAAACATTCTCCCATAATATTTATATTCTAAATTTACCTCGTTCAATGGATCCTCAATATGATACCTAACAAAAGAAACTAAAAACCCAAGAGTTAATTCCAAAAATGACATGAAATTAACATAAAAAATAGTCCAAATTTCTATCAAATCTACAAATATTAGATCTCCCCATACATTAAATTTTCCACTCTCGGGAAAAGAAACATGAAAAAAACACTTTTGCTAACATTAAACAGTATAATTTAAAATTCAGTAATTGAAGATATGTTAATTAAAAATATATTACCTCCTCTTGAAACTAATATTAAAAAATTTAATCTACATATTTTTATTCTTTTAAAACCCTATTACCTTCTTTCCTGAATCATTGTGAAATTACTCATCATTATCTCATTTCTTGAAAATGAATCATTTTAAAATATTTATCCAATTATAAAAAATAAATATTCTTACTATATTCTTGTAATTAATTTCACATTTCAATGTATAAAAATTAATTCGATTTATAGAAATATGAGAATAATAAAAAATTTCCATATTTTATAGAAAATACATGGTAGTGGATTT
Organism: Viscum album; assembly: GCA_963277665.1. Taxonomy (NCBI): domain Eukaryota; kingdom Viridiplantae; phylum Streptophyta; class Magnoliopsida; order Santalales; family Viscaceae; genus Viscum; species Viscum album. Next base: position 1,000,146,566 of record OY728119.1, on the reverse strand, counting down.
TTTATATTATTTATTTACATTAATTTTTTTGAGGAAAGGTAATTAAAATTAACTTTTTTATTCCAAATATCGTAATCCCACCCACTAAAATCCCTTATTGTACCAAATAAAATATATACTATTTAAAATATCATAGTAAAAGAACACATTGCAAAAAAAATCATTTTAATTAATTCATATTTCTATTAATATATATTAATGTAATGGATTAATAAATTTATGGGTTTCCCTAAAATGAGTGTTGAAGTGAAATTAATCTCTATAGTTACATATTATTATAACTAGAATGTGTTATATCCATCATAAATTTGGGGAATCAATGTTAATTTTAGTTTGAAAGAAATTATGAGACAAAAATTGAAATCCCTAAAGATTCATTTCTATGTATAATTTTATACACCCCTAAAATTATTTTCTATTTTATCGGTGGATGTAAATATAGGATGTTCAATAAAAATGAGGGATAATTAAAATAGGGATTAAAAAATTCTATATTCCTAAATACAACACTTAAAATTTCTATAATTCTTAATAAAAATATTAAATAATTTTTGGGATGACATTATTTATTTCAAGATTCACCCAATTAAGAGGTGAATTTAAAATAATGAAAAGGTTTTAGATATCTGTTGGTTTAAAAATTTATATTTTAAGACAACAAGAACAATGGTTAATGTTAATAGTAGTTAAGAAATAAAAATATTTTAAAAACAAAAAACATTCAAAACTATATATTTATGAGTAATAATATATCAATTAGTTTGATAAATAAATTAATCTTAATATATATATATATAAGAGTAAGAAGTTTTTCCCAGATATGGTATTATATTATTCAATAGTTACTTAAAAAATGTTTATATTTTTATTCTTTTGATATACTAAATTTCAGTTATGTTTATTATTTAACAATCTTATTTTTATATACCGTTTTTTCATAAAAATTACTTATTTATTGAAATATCAAATAGTATAGGTAAAAATAGTAAAAAAATAATAATTTTCATCCCTTAAAAATAAATCTTCATTGTTTAGAGAAAAATAATTTGAATGTAGGGGTGTTAATAATTTTCTCAATGTTTCCTATTACATATTACCTTTTGTAGGTTTTAACTACTCAAACAAGACTTTATTTGAATATTTCATCAAATTAATTTATTTTATCGTTTTTTGATCTTCCAAATTATTTCTTTAATCCTTTTAAAAAATAAATTCTTAAAAACCTCTAGCAAAAAAATATTTGAATATAATAATATAGATATGTGAGGCTTCTCTCACATTTTATAGTGAAGAATAATTTGGTCATTCAACTTGCATGCTCTTCATCTTTACCTCCATTAATAGTTCAGGCTCTCAATGTGATTTCAACAATCGTGACTTCTATTTATAAATATGATTTCATTCTAATAGATTCAATAAGTGTTCCAATAATATTGATATTTTCCTTACATATATAATAAAATCTAAGTAATTAAAAATAATTATATTATAATCCATTGAAGTTTCTTATCTCCATAATGTGAATAAGATTCATCTTACTTATTCCCATAACTCCAATATTCCCTCATTTTGAATATATAATGTTATAATTGAATTTGTGGTTGTATTGATGAATAATTGTATTTAATTTTGGGAATTCCACCTTTCTCACTTCATGAATATTTTTCTATATAAATTCCTTCCACAATAATGATAAATCTCATCTATAACCAATAATGTACTTCCCTATGATTAGAAAATTTTAAATGCAGTCCAACAGTTCTAATGATAATTGATTTATGGAATTAAAATAATAAAAATGTTAAAATATCATCATTGATTTTATTGTCTTAATGTTTTTTATATATTTGAAAAAAAATTCATTTGAAGATATATTAGTAATTAAATCATAAAATTTAGTTAACACTTTTAATTCGTTTAAATTAATCCTTCCCAACAGATTACATCAATAAGAACATCCACTTTATTATTGATTTTCATCATTTATAAAACCTACTAATTATGTAAATTAATCATTGAAATTTCAATTTTATTAATGTTATTATTATTTTTTCATTAACATTTATCCCTGAAATATTTTCTAAAATTCATTATCATACTCTTAATCAATGATTTCATTGATTGAATCACTTGAATGATGATTATAGGAAAATAATAATAAAGTGGGAAACAATAGACTTGATAGTTACATGAGTCTCTAATAAATGAAAATAAATATAATAAGGTAATAGAGAATAATTAATAACATTATAAAAATTCAAAAAAAACATAAAATTAAAGGAAAAAAATAGAAGAAAATTAAAAATATAAAATAATAAAATAAAGAGTAAATCCTATAATGTTTATAATTTAATTTATATCATATTATTTTATAACAATACCATTTTTATTTTTTATATCACTATGAATGATATATTTTTTTACTAAAAAAATGAGCATACACCATGTTTCCAATATATTTCAATGTGAATCTCACTTCCTAAAATTTAAGTACTAAGAAAAAGAATAACTTTTAGTGGAAAAAAGTAGTTTTTGACATGGTTCCATGAACATAATGATAAATAACCAATAAAAATATTGATAAATAAATAATTATAATATCACCCTATGAAAATAATTAATCATAACTTCATTGTAAGGTTACCTTATAGAAAAACCTTATTTCAAGTTACAAGCAAGACTAATTTAGTAATTGGGGCTCTTAAAATGTATAATTATTAATCAAATGATTATATAATAATTTTATATCAATAAAATGTTTCAACATATGTTCATTTAGTTTTAATAAATACACTTTATGATTTTTAATTTCTTTTTCTTTTTTAATAATTAACCATGAAAAATATAAATTGATCCTTTATATTAATCCCAATTTCCCTAAAAATGAATATTTAGTATAATAAATGAACCTTTTCTACCAATTGAAATTTATTTTTACATATTTTGGAATTATTTCATTCCATTGTTCTTTCTTATTAATATTTATCACATTTAAATTACAACCTACAAAATTTCCCCAAAATCATTTATTTCTAACATATGTGTCTTTGCAATAAGTTGGTAATCAAAATGTATAACTTTAATTGACGAAAACTCTCAATTTTCTAATTCAAAAAATAAATGATATCATTTCAAAAACACCAATATTTATGGTGAAATTCAAAAAATATTATTAAAAACATTTATAAATTATTATAATACATCATAATGTTTAAATAATGAACCCTTCCACAAACCATTAAAAGTTTTCCCCAAGATCTACTTTATTTCATGATTTAAAATATCTTATTAAAATATTATTCAATATCCATTTACAAAAATATGACTTGTTATACATGATTATTAGTGTTACTGTCCTAAATCATGTGAAAATATTTTTCATGATAATAAATTTAACCATTCCTTTGGATTAGTCTTAACATGAAATTTAATCAACTAAATTTAAAATATTAACAATAAAAAATAATGAAAAAATTCTAAAATATTAAGAATAAGAACCAGCTAAATACATTCAATGAACAAAAAATAGTTCTACTTCATGAATCATTTTTGGATTATCGCTAATTTCCAATTAATATTTCTCATTAAATGACATTTATTCTTGATTTTGATAAATTTATTATAACTTTTATGCATGGTAGGAAAAATAAATATAATTTGTTAAATTGTTTAATTGTTATTTGTATTCAATGATGTAAAGAATAAGGTGATACATATTTATGTTCTATATTTACACAAAATTTAGTGTTGGAGATGAATTTTAATATAATTAAACCTACATAATTTTTATAATGCAATGGATGATCCTAATATTTTTTTCTTGTTCAAGGATAAACAACTTTATTTGATTTAATTAGAAATTTTAAAATATGACACATGTTTCTAAAAAAATGACAATGTTAATAAAGTAGGGTGTCTCAATCTATTTAATAATTAATATATATTTATTGGGAAATTCATTCATTATTTTAATATTTTCATTTCTAACAAATTTTTTCTTTTCAACAAAGATGGTAATCTTTCACATTTTTACTCCCCTATTTATCTCTAATATATAAGTAAAATACATAGAGAAAAATAACTCATCAAATTGACCTTAGTTATGAAATATTATTATTCAATAAGTATTTCGTTTCTGAATGATATATAAACCCCTCTATATTCTAGATAAGTATATTGGGTTAAAATTTATCAAATCCAAGAATAACTTCTATACATAGTTTTATGTTGTAGTAAATTTTATTTAATACCCATCTATGGTTTTGATTTCATAGTTATTTGTTTGAAAACATGTATCTTTATTTTGATTAAGAATCACCCCAAATTCTTGATCACATATATCACACATTATTTCAAAAGGAAATTTTCAATCCAATGATATTATAATTAAAGATTAAATTAATATTTCCTTTAAAGTAAAAAAATAATTCATTCATTTTTAATCAAAATGAAATTCAACATCCTTTGTTAATAATTTTTTAATATTCTTTAAAATTACTATAAAATTATTTATAAATGTTTTATAAAATTCAAAATATGAAAGATATCCGTTAACCTCATTTGCAATATTTGTAAAATAAAGTTATTTGATTATTTTTATATTATTATAATACATATAAAATCAAATTATTGAAACCTTATTTCGATGAATAATTCCACTCTTTACTATGAAATAAATGTTTTCCTAATTTAAAACTGAATTTGTTTGTTCACTCTATTGAATTACTCTATAAATATTTACTAAACGTTGATTAAAGGTATGTACATGATAGAAAAAAATCAATTATAATTTCTAAAAGTAATCAATCATTTCTTGAAATGAAACCATCACATACCTCTAAAATTTCACAAGATAATTACATATCCCAAATACCATTATTAAACAATAAAATTTTCTATAAGTAAATCGAAAATTATTTTTCTCATTATCCTTATATGGAAAAATAATCTGATTTTTTCTAGAATATCCATTGAAAAAATATTTAATTTTATACCTGTCCAATATTTCCAAATATTTGATAAATGAATAGAAAAGTAAAATTATCCTTTATTATTTAATCACTTAAATTTATATAATACACAAAAACCCATCAACTAATATTTATACTTGACATGATTAATTCATTATTTTAATTTGAAACTGTACTCATTTCATCTTTATTTAGTACAACCTATAATATGATGATATGATAATTATCTATGATTTCATAAATAATTCAACACATATAAACATTTTAAATTTTTTCAAAACCAATTCCATCATTTATGGTATTAATATTATTTGAGGTTGTTTAAAATATTTACCTCTATTTTAAATGATTATACAATGTGTATAAATTTTGGGACTTATTCCATTAATATATAATATGGTCCATCTTATTTCCCCTTTAACATTTCTCCAAAAACATAGTCAATTTATTTGATTTATTCTTATTATACTCATTATTATTATTGATGTGAAAGTTTTCCACTTATAAAACATAATAATATAGAATATGATAAGAAAATGGGTTTGGTTTCACAATTGTTTCCCCTGTAAACTAAATTTTTCTTACTATGAAATTCATAATAATGCGGTTCCACCTATGATTGATACCCAAGAGGGAAAACATATTTCCATTAATTTTTATTTACTAGAATTTAATAAATTCACTAACCAAATAATTCATGTATATTTAATGATTATGAAATATAAAAGGTTATTTCTTCATTAGAAATGGAAAAATATATTTATTATTCGTTAATATAAACTAAATACTTTCAATTTTAAATAAATAGTTTCCAAAAAAATAAATAGTATTTCATAATAATTTTCTAGATCCATAACATCAAAATTAACTTGGTAAATGAATTTATCCATCTATACCATAATATATTCTAGAATTCATTAATTTTAGAAAATAAAAATATTTTCTAATGGTAAAATAATAGAGAACATTTTTTCTCTTCACGCCCTATTTTATTTATAATTTTGTAATAAATTAAATGTTTCTCAATGCCCAAATCACATAACAATTATCTATTTCAGAACCACTATTTTTGTGAATAATTAAATTTTCTATATCTTATTCTATAGAAGGGAGTTAATCAATATTTATTTTGAAGTTGCATCCATTTATAGTCATGTCACTTATATTTTCTAACACAATTTTTATATAAAGAATTTAATAAATACTAAAATACTTGGAATTGTGCACATAAAACTAGAATATGTAATATTTTCACTAAATTGATTCAGTTTTCTTAGTACTTTTATAAATTTAATTTCCCATTGATAAATTATCTCCTTAATTCATTCTTATTGATTCGGGTATCTATCATTATTTTCATTAACATTTCGATTCAATTATTATCCTAGCTGATAATCAAGGAATAAAAACTCATACATAACCAACCCATAACTATGAGTATAAAAAAAATTATTTTACTTTTTTAGATTATCATCATATTTTAGGTTTATATATTTTCAGAATTAGGAAAATAATGACATTAAAACGAAATATTCTATGAATTTTATATTTTATCTCAAAGAACTAGGTTTTTAATGTACACCATTATTTTATTAATAATAATTTGAATTAATTTAAAGTGTCATCATAAAAAAATATTTACCGTTCTATAGTAATACTGTTCCATAATTCCTATGAAAAACATTTGGAAATGTGGTATGAGCATAAAAATATTTTTAATGGATATAATAAAATATACCGTTTATTTTATTTTAAAATCTTGAAATCCTATAAGAATTTCTTTTTATATTTTCATAATGAAAATTGAGCTCAAATAATAATTTAGAAACTCATGAAAATGATATTATCGAACAAAAATTCGGTTAAGACATTATGTTAGAAAGAATATATTAAATTAATAATCATGAAAATTAATTGGGAGAATATTAGAACTCATGAAAACTTTTCCTTGGAAAAAATAATTTCACATTTAGAATATCATAAACATTTTATTAATCAAAATATCAATTTTTGCATTTTCAAATTAATATATTTCCTTAACTATTAAAAGTAAAATTTAAAAAAAATGGAATAATTTAAAATTATCCTTGAAATCATCTTTATAAAACCCATTTCAAGAACCCTCATAATGAAATAACATACCAGGTTTATTCTAATATAGATCCTCTTTAGAACTTATCATTACCTAAAGAATATGAGGGATATATATATCCAACCAATAATTATATATTAGTTTCAAGAACCCTATAAAAATAAAAAATATATATTAATTTCTATTATAACCCTTAATAAAAAAATTGAGCATTTAAGGAAAATTACATTATTTTATCCCGTAAAAATGACTAGAAATATACTTTTATTTTGAAAAAATTTAAAAAAATAACAAACCTAAAAACATTAGTAATATAAACTTTTCTAAAACCCATTAAAAATCAGAAAGTGATCATAATAATGGTGAATTGAAATGATATGAGGAAATGATGATCAAGCATTAAATGTTAAATAAATAAAAAATATTTTATAATGTTTATAAAGAAAGTCAAATATAACCTGTGTAAAAGACATTAAAAATACTAGTTTGTAAAACATTTGTAATATAATTAAAATATAATTAAAAAAATTATTCATTAGTTATTATTATAATATAGAATTTTTTGAGACATTTAAAATAACATGAAAATTTAAGAGAAATTTTTTAATATATTTAAAATAATGTCTTGAATGAAGATATCTTACTTCAAGTCCCAACTCTATTCGAATGGATTCCACCCTCCTTGATAATAAACATTTATTAACTATTTTCATGAATAAGAACCTTTTTCATGTTTATTAACATATAATTATTCCTTTTTTTCATTTATTACCATATTTAATTTCTTATTAAATCAGTGAAGTTTATATTGGACATTTTGTGGTCATTTGGTTCATAATCTCTAAAATAACATAGGTACATTAATTATGGTGTTAAAAAGACAACTCCATTTTTCTTTTATTTATTTTTCTTTTTATTTACATATAAATTTTGGATGATTTGGATGAGTTTTGGATTTGTTTTCTGGTTAAGGATTTTGACTTTTTGATGTTTCTGGTGGTTTTCGATCATGTATACGGTTTAGTGGGAAACCATGTGCCTGGGTAATGTATAAGGTGATTTCGGATCATTTTGTTTTTGCACAGTTTGTCTGGAATGGTTTGATCATGTTTTGGAAAAATCCATTCTAGGTATAGGAGAAAATGTGTGCCTCTTGGGTGGTGTTAGTGACAAGGTGCATGACATGCGCTATATTAGGTGAAATCATGCAGAAATAATGAGGGGACACTCTGTAATTTGAAATTACAAATTTATATAGTCAGAACATGGTTTCCCAGACCATGTAGAAATCATGTGCGGGTGTCCATTATTTCTAGTTGGGTGCACAAGGTTGGCATATGGTTTGGAAAACTGTGCGAGTTTCATAGTTTCGTTAAAAATTTTAAATCCCCTTTTTTCTATTGTTATTTTTTAATCCTGATCCACCCCTATCAGATCCCTGTAATTCATGTGGCCCCTTGGGATCGTTGATTGGATTTCTTTCCTCCCCCTTCTATGATCTTGGGTTCTTCTCCTTTATGTTTTGGGAGGATTTCTCCTTGGTTAAGCCTTCTTGTCACTTATTCCTCTTTTTTCTCAGTTTTCCTTAGGTGGGTTATCTCTTGGCCAAACCCTAAGGGATAAGGATGATGTTTCGATTTTATTTCTTGAATTTTAGTATTTTTGTGTCATCTCTTGAACCATTACCTTCATTCTTCTAGATCTTTGTATCATTCACACATTTTTGTGGTGTGTGTTTCCATCCATTTCCTTTTTGATGCTTTCCATTTGATGTATGAGTGTTTATAATTGACTTATAAATGTGTTTATAATTTAAGTGATGTTATTTTTTATTTTATTAGAGTATTTTCATGGTTTAAAAATAATAAAAATGGTATTCCAATGGGTTTTCCTTAGTTTTAATTATATATATATTCTTACAAAGTGTTTGATAAAATAAAAATTGGCCTTATAATATGGTTTTTTCCATTTTAAAATGGTGTAAGACCATATTTATGATTGTATTCTAGGTTTATTTATTAATTTTTCATTGTTATTGGGTTATGATTCAATTTTAGGATTTTGTGTTTTGTGTGAAGCCTTAAGTTCAATTGTAGTGCCCCTTTTGTTTCTTTAACTAAGGCCTTTGGTGGTTTATTATCTTTCATAAGTGTGTCATTGAATGTGGGAATATTCCTATGTGCACGAGGTACATGTGTGGATAGGAAAAAAATGATAATGTATTTCCATAATGATATTCACATAAACACGGATTTCAAAACACATTTCTTTCTTCCTTATTATATTATTTATCACTCTTCCTTTCAAATGGTTCTTCTAAAACCCACAATGATTCCTAAATATTCTCATGATTTCTAAGTGATATTAAAATATGTATTCATATTTTTTTCTCAAATATATGGCCATTTTTAATCTTAAGGTGTGTTTTGGTTTCTAAATATCATAAATTCATGTTGGCATCTTCTGATCATAAAATGTGTTTTCCCATCGGTTTTGAATATGGTTTCGTAATTAAATTGTATTTATAAATTCTATGGAATTTTTTGTACTTTTTGGTGTTTTAGAAAGTGGTTTTGAAACTTATGTGATGTGAAGGCTTGATTGGAACTTGTGTGTGTCATGATATTTGATGTGCATCCTATGGTTTACCATTCGGTGAGAGGGCCTCCGTATAGGTTGTGTTAGAGTTTTGGCTAGTCAATCATGGTGGAATCTGTGGGTTATTTTTATTCTAAACATGTGATGATCTCCTTGATTTCCTTTTACTATTATAATGGGATTCATGGATGTCATATATAGGTTCATGAGACCGTTTCTCATTATCCATGATTATATTGATTAGTACCCTATGGATTTGTTGAGAGGCCAGAGGGGATTTACTACCTGTGAGGCTAGTTTTGAGCAACAAGGATGGTCATAGACTTTGGAGTTGCACCGTATGATGGAAGGTGAGTCCAAACTATGTAAATGTAGGGATTTATTATAAATATTTTTAGGAAATTCACATAATTATTATCTATATGTTCTATTTTACCTCAATGTACTTGATTATATGCTCTGCTAGTTCTTTCTTACTATATTATATCTATTATTTCAAGCATAATTTTTTGATCACCTAGATTGGATTCTTATTTAGAATTTGGTTTTTAAACTAGAAATATTTTTTGAAAATGGAATTCATGATTTTTTCTTAAAAGGGATTTTTAGAAAATATTTTTTAACTTCTAAAATAAAAAAACTCTTATTTTCAAAATGCATTTAACATAATAATTTTTCGATTTTTTGGAAATTAAATACATAGTGTATGTGGTCCTTACCTAAAGAAATTTTTTTCTTACACCCTACATTTTCCACTAGGTTTATTAGACCTTATCTATTTTTCAAGTTCAGTTTTCTTTTTCATGTTTCTTGTGGAGAGGGGTTTTTTACAGATGGTGGTGACAAAAATTAATGTGGAAATCGTGTTGGGTTTTGTTGTGGGAATGGTTCTGTTTTTCTTCTATTTAATTCTATTATATTTTATTTTTACCTTTTTCATGTATTTATTATATTCCTTATTTATGGATCCTCATGTGTTTTTTGGAATTATCTATTTGATTTATTTAATTCCAGTTTTTTTTTGGGATGAATCATTCCCATTGTGGTCTCTTTAATGACAAATGCTAGTCTCTTACCTTAGATTATTGGGAATGCCTCTCATGTCGTATCACTAACTAGGTCATGTGTTGGGTTGGATAGAATTTTATCCTAGTTCATGAAAAAATGGTATCTGTTGATTCATTTTTTTAGGGGTAATCATGTATTTTGGATAATGGATTATCGTGAGTTGGGAGATAATTATGGGAAGATCGTTACAAACTCTTACTCATCCAAAGCCTCTATTTACCTTCGGTAGTTCAGGATTTTAGTATTTTGTTTTTTATTTTTGTGTGTGGATGGGGACTAACAATAGAGGGAAAATATTAATGTGAAATGGGCTTATATGAATTAGTGAACCATTTGGAGCTTGAATGCATTGTACAAGGTCCTTCTAGTGATTACTGCTTGCCTTGGGTATGTTACACAAAACCATGTGGCCTGGTTTTTCATGGACAATAGTTCTATATTCTAGTAGTTTGGTGTGAGCTTCATTTTGGATTGATTTTTGGATAGTGTGTTTTGAATTTTTAATGGGAATTGGTTTCTTTAAAGAGGGTTTTAAAAAATTCATATGATCTTTAGGGGTATGGTTTTGTTTAATGGTGGGTTTTTGAGTGTTGAAATTAGTTTTTTAAATCTGTTTGATATCGTGAAAATGTATTTGGGGTAAATATGTTCTGAATATGAAATGTATATTATGATTTGAATGTGTATTTTTGTGTTTTCTGGTTTATAAGCTTAGAGTTTTGATTTGTAAAGTCATTTTTTGTTAAATTTTACGATCTTTTTCATTTTTTATTTGGAATTATTCATTTTCATTGTATAGAATATAATTCCTAGAATTGGAAAAATGTTTTGAAGGAGTCTCTCCTAGTTGTTATCCCTACCCATCTTCCTAGTGGGGTGTAAAAGTCATGATCTTCTCAGATGTTGGCCATTTTCAATATAAATCATCATCTATTAGAGGATGTGGAATGGCTTGAGGAATTTGAAAGTGTTTTTAGATCTTTGGGAACCCCTAAATTCATGAGGCAATGATCAGTTATAGGATTGTTTAAGTGTAATTGATTGGATAAATGAAAGGTGATATTCCCACCATTATTGCATGTTTCTATGTATTGGGATGTTTTTAAGACTACTTTTATATGATGTTATAGACATGAGGAGGTGAAGGTGAGGAAAGTGGGAGTGAACTTCAATATTTAGAAATTGTAATGGATAGTGAAGGATTATATTGAACATTTTGAGGAGATTGTTTCCTTTTCTCTATAAATTTCTTAAAAGGATCCACCTAAATCTACTCTTTTCATCTAGGTTTCCCATCCAAATATTATTGTGTGATTTCTATCATTTGGTAAATTTATGTTCATGAATCTCATGGATGAGTCATTTCGAGGGTGATTTTGTTCCAAGAGTTCAATCTGTAGTAGTTTTCAATCTAGTTTCTATTTGTTATCATGAAGGTTACCTAACTAGAATGAGGTATGGGCTTGAGGAACCTATTCTAAAAAGTTTCGTTTGACACTTTTGGGATTTCATTCAACGGACTATTTTTTCATCTATTTATTGTATAGTTAGTTTAGAATTCGAGTTCATATTATTATATTCCTTCAAATGTGTGTCAGTGATGTGGTTATTTGGGTTAGTGGGATAAGGTTTTTGGTATCATTTACATAAGACAATGTTTTGGTTAGAGGATGTTAGCTTCTAATTGTGGGGTAGTGTATTCTTCAAGATATTAGGCTTACAGCCACAGACCTCAGAGTAAATAATTTCACATATTCTATAATTGTCTGTAGTCATTGGAACCTTGTCCTAACTATCATATTAAAAATTGTTGTGGAGTTTTTTTAGGTTTCTAAATATTATTTTCCCTTTTTATTGTGGTTTTTTGTAGATGAATCCTTGATTAGTCATTATTGTTAATCTGATAGCCTTGTGGTCTAGTTTTGGTATATGGTTGTGTTCACTTTAGGGATGTTTGTGTCTTGTTTAAATGATGAATTTTTTTTGGGTTTGATTTTTTTCTAGTTATTTATATGGATTTCCCATTGAGTTGGGGGTGGTATGCCCTATTTCAAGATTTATCATGTATGCATTGTTGAGCTAGTTGGTCTCTTATGGTGGGGAGGACCCTTACCTTTTCTTTTCCTTTTTTCATGGTTATACTTGTTTTTTTCTCTAGATATGTTTGGGAATAACTTGTGGATTTAAATGGTCACACCCAGGATCTGGGTTTTGTTTATCTTCATTTAGTTTAGGGTTTGAATTGTTTTTCCTCATTTGACGGGTTGACCTATTGGGGGAAGTTATTTTTTGTGGTGGTAAGAATTGTCACACCCTTATAACTAGTTTTTTTTTGTTTATATTTATTTTCATTTATTTATTGATGATAGATATATATTTTGATGTTTTTTTTGGGTTTCTAGTGAAACAATTTTATTTTGGGGTGTTTTTGTTGGTTTTTTTCTTGTGCATGAATGGTGTTCATGGTTTAGGGGGGAACCATTTATCTGGACAAGGTATAGGGTGTCTTAGTTCATTTTGTTCTGGTAATGGTTTTCTATATGTATTTCCACATGGTTTTTTCCAAACCAATAGAGTAAAATTACAAACCATCTAGATCATGGTTGGTTTATGGGATATGGTGGACAACATGAACATGGTTAGGTCGTACCGTGAAACAAGAATGTGTGGCGGCTTTGTAATTTGTCAAAAACATTTTTTATGGTTTGTTCACACTTTACCAATCCATTGGGCTATTCTATGTGGGATTCTTTCCATTCTAGTAAGGTGCACATGGTTAGCATGCAGTTTGGAAAACTATGGGGTCAAACCAATCATATTAACTAGGTTCATTAAAAAGATGAAAATGTCTTTTCCCTTATTATTTTTTAAACCCAATAAACCCATATCCTATATATCTCATTTATGTGGCCTCATGGGAGACGTTTTTGGATTTCTTCCCTCCTCCTCCATGGATCATGGGTTCTTCTCGTTTATGTTTTGGTGGATTTACCTTTGGGTAAGAATTCTTATCCCTTCTTCCTCATTATTCTTCTTATTTATTGTTTTTCTTTGGGTAGGTTCTCTCTTTGATGAACTTACAGGCAAGGTTTTATGTTTGGGTTGTGTTTCTTGAATTTTAGGGGAGCCGATTATCACTAACACCTTATTATTCCTTCTTCCATAGCTTTGTTTTATACGTATTTTATTGAGGTAGGTTTTTCCATATATTTTCTATTTGGAACATTACATTTGGTACTTCATGGTTTCTAATTGAATTATAATTTTATTTTCTATTTCTTGTAATGTGTTTTTTGGTTTTATTATGGTGTTTTAATTGTTTAAATTCAAAACAAAATGGTTTCCATAGGGTTTTTCATAGTTTTAGATAGATATATATGCTTACTGAGTGTTTGATAAAATTCCAATAGGCCTTCTAAGATAGTATTGAAATTTTTCAAAAGGTTTTATACTGTGTTCATGATTGTACAGTTTGATTATTTATGAATTGAGCCTTGTGAGTGGGTTATGAATCCCTTTTCTAATCTGTGGATTTCTGTGAACCCATAACAATAATTGTAATGCCCCTTGTGTTTATCTAATTAGAGACTTTGGAGATTTTTTTCTTTAATGTGTGTCCCATTGGATTATGGAATATCTATATATTCATAGGGTGCACATATGTGTAGGCACAGAAATTGTTATGTATTTATCTCTTTAAATTCACCATAAACCCTAATTTCAAAACACCTATGTTTATTCCTTCTTCTATTATTTATCCCTCCTCCCTTAAAATGGTTCTTCTAAATCTCCCAATGGTCTCTAAATGTTATAATGGTTTTTTATGAGACTTAATAATGTGTTTCCAAATATGTTTCCTTCTTCTAGTCTAGTTTAGCATCTTATTGTTTTTTTTGGTTACTAAATGAAAAAATGGAATTTTGGAATCTTCCAAACAAAAATGTTGCGTTCCCCTTGGTTTTGGAAATGGGTTGGAAATGGAATTTTATTTTGAAATTATAAGACCTGGTGGAAACTTTGATGTGTTTTAGTAAGTGTATTTGAAATTCAGGTGATGTGTCATCCTCGTTAGCACTTTTTTATTTCTTGAAAAGTTATGGGCACCCTATGGTTGAAATTTTGGTGAGAGGACCATTTCATAGGTGGTTAGAGGGTTTGGTCTAGGAAATAATAATTGAATTTCTGGGTTATTGGTTTATTAGATGTGTGTGATGACCTCTATATTCTCAAGGAACGATTATCATAGGATTCCTAGTTTTACTTTGGAGTGTTGTGTGACAGTTTTTTATTAGTCCTGATCTTATGGGAAAGTAGCCCTATATTTTTTTAGAGGAAAAAGGTAGTTGTACTCTTGGGAGTAAAATTTAGAGCATCAAGTCTGTTTATATACTATGGATTTTAACCATATAAGGGTAGGTGAGTCTGAAATGAGAGTGTGTGGGGATTTCTTCTAGATATGTATATGAAATTACCATAATTATTAACTATATGTTCAGTTATATCCTACTACTCTTTATGTTTGGATATACTAGTTCTTCCTTTGTGTAATTTTTCTTTTATTTATAGTATAGTTTTTTGATCACCTATATAGTATTTTTATTTGGAATTTTGTTTTTGAACTTGAAATATATTTTAAAAAGAGAAATAGTGATTTTTTTGAAAAATGAATTATATAGAAAATATGTATTATCTAATTAAATGATAAAACCCTATTTTTTATATTTATTTCTCACTATCATTTATAGACAATTTTTGGAATGTATATGTATGGACTCTATGGCGCTTACCTACTAAGATGTTTTTTCTCCCATCCTACTTGTGTCACCTCGCGAAAGTAGACCCGAGCTATAATGCATGTTGAGGATTATTTTTCAATTGACCTATGTATTTTTCTAGTTTACAGATGGTGTTGACTGAGTGGAATTATGGATATCGTGTCATGTTATAGGTTATTTTAGTTTGGTTTTAGTTTATATTTCATTATGATTTAGTTCTTTTAGATCATGTTCTAGTATTTATTTTGTTCTGTGTGTATGGATCCTCCATGGACTTACAATGTACTATATTTTGTTGATTTATATCAATTTTTAGATAAATTGTTCCTATAGTGATATCATTGATTCCTAACAGTAGATCCAGGTCCGGGGGATCAGGAATGCCTCTCCAGCCTTATCGTAGACTGAGCCGGGTGGATGTTTTGATGACAGTCTATCCTGGTTTGTGAAAATGGTCAAATGGTTTATGGTTCTATAGTATAAAAATTCTAAAAATTTCGGAATTATTATTTTTAAAATTAATTTTATAAATAGTCATTTAAAGAGCTCATTAAAAATAAATACATAGTTTCATAAATGTTGTAGTCATCACGTACAAATGACCAATGCTTCTATTTTCCAATGGATGTGTGGGAAGGAAATTGGATAATAGTTTATCTTTATGGAATCATAGTCATATCATATATATAATATATATTCCTTAAATATATTTATATAACCATCCTGGTAATGTGGTTATGAAAAATTAAATACATCACTTTATGGAGGAGGTAGCCTGCACATACTCACTAACAATGTTTTGATTTTCCATTAGATGGAAAGGATTAAGATAATAGTAATTCAATAAAAATAATAAAATTTTCATATATTAATTAAAATTTTACATTATATTCATATTCATAAAATATATTTTAATGATGTGGGAGAAGAAAAAAACATAAATGAACTTGATTAATACCTTTACCTTCCTTTGATATCCTCCTTTGGCTTACACATTTAGCTATCTTAACTGTGTATTTTTGTAATATATGTTCTTATAGTACATGGGAAAGATATTTGGGGAGGTATTTTTTACATATTGATCATTCAAAGGAGCTAAAAGTAGGTTGAGGAGTTATGAGTGAAGGGATCATGTTATAAGTTAGGGGTGAAACTCTTTTAAATATTGAAATATTAAAAATAATATTAATGTATCATTCTCCTCAAAATCATTATAAATGGAATTGTTTTGGGGAAAATATATTTTTGGTTAATAAACACTAATATAATAATATTAGAGAACATTTTGGAACTTTATCTCATTGTTTTATCCCTTTTCCAGATTTAACCCTCTATAAAGGCGACTCAATTTTTACAACATTTACTTAGTATTGTTACCAAAAATGAAGTTGAAATCATTTCAAAATATTAAAATTTTGATAAAAAAAATATGGAATTCAACTTATAATATTTAATATATAGAGTCATAAAAAATTACTTTTATTCTACATAAATAAAATAAAACGAAAAATTATTTTTAGAAAAACATTTTTTAAGCATACAGAAAGAATTTACCCCCAGAAGATATATAGAATTGATAACCAGGGAACTTATTGGTTCATGAATAAATAAATAAATTTTTTATTACATAAAATAATTCAAATATAATGTATCCTTATAAATACATAATTAATGAAATTAATCGAAAATAGTTTTTTTATTAAAATACAACATCACTAAAGTTTTGAAACATCAAACTTGAGTTTCCCAATACTATATAAAAATTTTAAATTATTTATTTTACTTCCAAAATATATATATTCACTATAAAAAATTTTATTAACTTTAAATTCATTCTTATATAATAATGAATTCATAAAAGTTATATTTTTTATAAAATCTGTATTTTTAACTATTCATATAAAAATCAACCAAGTTAGAAAAATATAAAAAATTCACCCTAAGATAATTTGGGATGATGAGCTAAAACCATACATTCATTTCATCAAATTAAAACATTAAAATTCTAAAATGTATCTTTTTAATGAAGATACAATATATAATGAAAATATTTTTTTATAAAAGAGTAACTTTTAAACTATAAGTGTTAAAATCATATTTCTTATAAATTACTAATTAAATGAATATTAATATATTATTTTAAACATTAAAATATTAAATCTAATCATGATCAAATTTTAAAAGTGATCAATTTTATTTATTATGAAAAAACAACAAATATTTTAAAAAAACATTGTAGAACGTTCCTTTTAAAGGTAAATCATATTAATAATGAATCCTTTAAATGTAAGAATTTTTAATTTATTAGTATATTTATATTTAAAATAGGTTTTTTTCTTCTTATAATTTAATAATAATATTTTTCTTATATTTTTTGTATCATTATATCTTACTGTTTCTTGTAACAAAAGCTTTCTAAAATAGTATAATTTAAAGGAAAACATTTTTGAAACTCTTCATGTATAACATTCTCCCCCTTAAAGAAATTGCGTCCCCTTAATTTAATTTTTTAGTTACAAAATTATTTTTTCATGACATAGTAAACCAGTGTAGATTTTATTATTATATGTAATTTATTAGTATCAACTGGGAAATTTATTATTTAAAAATTAAATATATTTAAAACCATATGTGAGATATTATATTACTTGTACTTATGAATGAGTTTTTCTATATGTGTTCCTTAAAATTTTGTGTTATTTTCTACATTATACTTGATTTATTTATCTTCCTCTTGCTTAATTTTGGCTAATTTGTTTATAATGGAGTTATATAAGGAGAAAATATACTTAATTCATTTATATCAATTTCTTAACTATAATTTTATCCTTTGATTATGTGTTTGATCAATTTTCACCAATGAATCATTTCAAATTCCAATGATGACTGAATAAGATGATTTGTTTAATCTAGAAGCTTGAAAAATTAAATTTTAATGGATTTTTTTATCCACTAAAAGATGTCATGATATTCCAAATATTTATATTTGAGTAATAAAACCAAAATTATTGGCGTAAATATGAATAAACTATTATATGAAGAAGTAGTAATTGAATATCCAAAACCACAATATTAAAAATAATTTAATAAATTTAACATAAATCATTCCCAAAAAATTAAAACTCTTACAAATTTATGAAACCAGATTTGAAACCCAAAATTCAAAAAACATTAATCACATATCTTTCCAAAATAAACTAAATTTTTCTTCCCAAACAACATTAATCCCTCGTATAGTCACATAACCAAATATGTATATAACCAATAAAATATATTATCTAAAGTGTAGTACTATTTTTACCAAATAATTTCAATCATCATGATATGAAACCTCTAAAAAATCCTATTTGATTTCAAAGGATAGGTTATTCATTTTTCTTCAAATAATATCAACCACGATGATTTAAAATAAAATATTATACCATTATTATTTGATTCGCCAAAATCCTATAATGTTACCAAAATATTATAACAATTTATAATAATTAATAATAATTACCTCAACCTTAAATAATGAATCAACCCGAAATTTTTTTATAGCTTTAAACTAATTTCCCTAAAATATAATATCATTCTTCCCCAAATAACCATCAAACTAAATCACATATTAAACCAAAGGGTTGTATGTAGTTAAATCATATATTAAAACCCAATAAACATATCCAAACATATTACCTTGTAAAAAGATTAATTTTAAAGGTCATGGATACCATTTTATATTTGTTTCCAAATTTTTAAATTGAAAACTATGATTTCATGATCAATTTAATGCATATGATAATTATGATAATAAGGTTTTAGTTATTTTGATTCATGTGAAACAATTAAATCAAGAAATAGAGTACTTTCAACAAAGTATACCTATAGAAAATTCAACACATCTATATTTAATTTCTAAAACAAGGGAATTACCTATTCTTATTTTTAATACCATAACATGTTTTCTACACTCCTTATTCAAAATGAGTTTATATCTATTTTAATTTAACATTGTTATTGAGTTAGATAACCATGAATTTTTTCCAAAAAAACAATAGTAATATCCTTATAATCAATGAAAACATTGAATCTAATTGAAATTAGAAGGTTATTTATATTATTCTACTTCATTATTTTTTACAAGATCAATCATTATACCAATTTTATTTACAATTTACCCAATGAATGAAATATGTTACAACAAAAATTCTCAACTACTAAATTTTCCCTAAATATAATTTTCAAAAGGATAGTATAATAATCCTTATTTGTTTCATATAATCCTAACAAAATTTTAAAATGTAAAAAAAATACCATAGAAAATTACTAAAAAATAATAATTATTCAAACTCTATATGTATATAATTCAATAATTCAACCTCCATCGTAAAACTATATCCCTTTTTCATCATCTCATTCCTTAATACTTCCTTCTTGTAATTATAAATTTTAATAATGTCCTAATATTCTTAAATCAAAATCTAATCATGTTTTTAACATTAATCATAAGTACAACTATTAAAATAATCCTAAAATTTGATATTTGTTTATAGTACCTTCATCTTATGTTATAATAGAATATAAATTTTTCAAAACATTATTTTTATGATCTTTATGATCCCCTTATCAATATTTACACCGAGGATATGATTTTTTATTATTCCCTAACTCTCCACTTTTAGAAAATTTAATTGTTAGTTATCACTTATGAATAAATTTTTTCACCTCAATTGTGGAAACAAAACTATTAATTTGTTCACTATAGTTTATTTATCTATTATCTCATTTTACACATATAAAAAATTTGCATGTTTCTTTGATACATTTCCCTATTCATTCTTCCCACACTTTTTACAATTGGGATGTTGAGTCTTTATTCCTCTTTGTTCACTATCAATTTAACTTCCCTAAAACTCCATTTTTCTATAATTTTGAGTGTTATAAAATACTTATAGGTTAAATTTATTGATAATAATCACAAATCGGTGGTTAATAAGAACCATGTTATTTTAAACTCCATCTCTTATAATATTTCTCTACGCATTCACACATCAACCACATTGTCTTTCAAACCCATTTTTAATGTGATTCGTACTTGTTTCAACCATTTACTAAAACAATAAAATTTAGTGTAAGTATATCATATAAAATCATAATAACCCGTTTTATAAACAGAATAAATATTTATTTAAACTTTACTACGTCACCTACTATTCAAATCTTCAATTTTTCTATTTATCACATCAAATAACCATAGTTCTATTTAAAATTCCAATTTTTATGGTTATATAATAATTATGTTACAAAAAAACACATTATCCCTTGAAATTCTATAAACATATCATGTTGTGATCATTTAATAAAATCCTCATCTCTAATGTTATCTGACTGAAAATTATTTTTTATTTTATTATCAAATCACTTTGAAATGAGAAGTGAGAAACACCAAGTCCATCAAAACAACCTCATAAAAAACAGCATAAAAGACCCCAAGATTAATACCGGTCCTGCCTCTCCCTAGTAACTAATCATTGATAGGCCTCCACACAAGCTTGGGAACTCAGCAAACAGTCTAATGTAAAGATGCACGGGAATGGAACCAATGGCCAAGACATACCCTATCTATCATCTGCTCCAAGTACCTTGTAGAAGTGATGGCCCTGTACTTTGACCCTCATCTGAGGCAGAACCATGTAATGTGGTGGAAAAAACACCCAAATTCACCTCGAGACACACAAACTAAAGAAAAAACACTTCCTCATTTCTAAACACATCAAGGAAAGTTAGAAGCCAAGAATTAGTCATAAAATGGGTAAAGTAGAATCATTGAAAATCAATTTAACTATACCTAAGTCTGTATTGATAAACAATTTCTAGAATATAACAGTTATCTGAGTATGCAGGTCTCCCCTTATCAGGTCTTCAAATGAAGACGTTAGTTTATCCCAGACCTGAATATACTCCTCGAGGCTGATCATCCCCTTATTGAAGCATAAAACTAAGATCGTGTCCTATTTTTCAACCCATATATATTGTTCCTCATTAAGATTCACTTCAATATCACAGCCCATCATCTTGGTTGCTTCCTCTTCTGGGGCATTGAGAAATATCATCTGCTCTTTCACCTTATCCTCCGAACATAAAACCAACTCCAAGAGGAGTTTAGGCTGACTGTGTGGTTTTAGTTGACACGTGATCTCGCTGTCCAACTTCTCATTCATCTTGTTTTTTTCTGATCGAGTCTTTATAGTAGTAGGTAAGAATGAAAAGTCTTTCCTACCCGTCCTCCTCCTATTTCTCCTGGTGCTCCTCAGACTAAACTCCCCTGCAGAAAAACCCTTACTATATTCAATGGATTCCTCCACCCCGCCTCGAGTAGAATAATCTTTATATGCATGGTCAATTTTTTGAACTTCTATATTGGTGACATTAGGGTTCTTTTTATTGGTTTTATCTCCCTCAACTGGAATAGGTGATTCATCTCTCTCCCCGGACTCAGCGAGACCATCAAACCTGTTACCCAAGATGATTGGGGTCCGAGATGAGGTGTCCACACCCCCCGGAATAATGGAGGGACTTGCAAGGTTCTACCTTAGCCGATTGAACACATCAGTAACCTTCAGATTTGGTTGTGCCACAACTTCCTTGCCTGTGCCAAAACCAATGCCATCCTCCGGACTGCATTCCATTACCACGATACTGTTATGTTTCTCCACACTTAGTCGCAATAACCTACTTTGTACGCCTCTCTCATCTCCTCCTATTTCCCTCTGCCCCATTCCAACCTCCTCACAAGTTTCCATATTATTCCCCTGAATGGTGGCCACCATCCTTGGTGGATCTAGGACCTCCTGATATCCAACCTTCAACTGTTTTTTTGATCCCCTGCCCAACTTCAAAGTAGGCTCTTGAGAAGAGACTTCAATGGAATGTCCCAGCCATCCACATGAAGAGGAATAGTCCATCCAACTCTCATAAACCACATGTTTCTTATATTTGTACTCCTCTCCAATTGTGATCCAAAAAAATTCAATGGGAACTCTAGACACATAAACCTCTACACAGACTCACGGATTCACATGGTGGAAAACTGAATATGTGCGATTATCCAAACATAAAGACATACCGATAATATTATCGATCATTCTAAAAACAGATGGATTCTGGAAATGTAATGACAAATTAAGAAGACTATCCCAAATTTTAATGGAAGGAAAGTCGTGTTTCATGTAAAAATCGAATGGCCAATGGAATAGGATGAATCGAAGAACATGGCAGCACCGAGGAGCCCTTGACTAGGAACTGATGAAATCATCCTCTAAAGTGAATAGGATCATAATATGGTGGTTTACAAGCAATCCCACTATCGCCCTATCTTGCAGATCCCAATAATTTAAGATGAAGCGGTCGAAGGAGTCAACTGAAGGTCTTTATTGCCTAAAATATGCCACCAGAGTGAGATTCAGAAGCACAGAAGATTCTATAAACTCTGCTGTTGAGATCTGAAGGTTTGAAAAACCATCTAAGAGCTCCGGTACTTTAGGGAATAATGCTTCCTTAGGTTTAGAGTTTTAAATAATTAATAAAATCATTAAAAACAAAGTTTATGCACAAACATAATGCATTTTCTCCACCTAAAATAGGTTCTTAAGTTTATGAACATGTTACATTAATAAAAAATATATATTTAAAACAAAACATCTTAATAGAAAGATTTACCTTAATATAATTCTTAATTATATTTAGATCCTATGAAAATCATTTGACAACAAGGTATGAAAATGAAAACATCATTAATGGATATAAAAAACGTTTTAATATTTTTGAAAATGATTAAATCCTATAAGAAAATTTTTACTTTTACATAATAAACATTGAGATCTTATAATAATTTAATTTCCCATGAAATAAAATTTATTTCCCAACTTTTTTCAATAAAAATTTTTTAAGTAAGAAACAATGAAAAATAATAATCATGGATTTTACGTGGTAAAACTTGATAAATCAGGGAAACAATTCCTTGTAAAACTAACATTATACACTTAAAATATTACAAACCTTTCATTAATCATAATTTCATTTTCTTACAAAATGAAATAAAATGATTTCCATAAAACTCCATATATGGAATAGAAGAAAATTATAGGAATATGGGGACATTATCATTACTATCATCCTTATAAGAAGCCTTCCAATTGAATAACCTTCCTAGAAAAATCCACCATATCTCCTACAGAGAATATATCATTACAAAATAAATTGGAGGGACATACCATACCATCCTATTGAGTATAGTGTTTCATTTGTTTTCAATAAGGAGTCAATATGTGTTTTAAAAAGTAATGGTTGAAGTTGTGATGATGATTAAAGTTGTAAGGTCTTTCTAATAACAATTCCAAAGAGAATTGAGGACATAAGAAATGGTTATGCAAGGATAAGATTCATTTGTTTAAATGTGAAGAAAGAATGCATAATGAAATTCATAATATATGAAGATGAAAAGATGTATAGAAAATAAAATAAGAATAGAAAAAGGGAAACCATGCATGGGTTTGAAATTAACAAAGGAATCCATGTAATAGTTTAAGGTGGCCATGCATTACATTTTTATTGAACTTTTTTTTGCTAGAAAAGTGCATATATAATTGGTTTGCTCAAAAATATAGGTAATACTATGCAAGTCATCTGCCAGCTTCTACAACAGAAATATACGAGACACTACGTCAATCACACCAAGGGGAATCTATCTGGGCATTCCTGAAAAAGGAAACCATGTGTGGGACATGTGTAGAACCTCTAGAGTGCATAGGGGTGAGTAGAATCACCACCATCTGGGGAGGAATGGAGGCATATTGGGCATAGAGAGTGTGCCCTTGAGAACCGATGTGGGGTTGAACTGGAGAGGGGGAGAGAGTAATCTGGTGGATGGTTGAGACAGTTTGATACTTAAAATGAACCCATCCAACTTCTCTATTTCAATGTAGGAAAAGATTTTAAAACAAGGAAGTAATCGGAGCTATCCATCTAATCATGCGTGTAATCGTGGCCGCACATGACATCTATAGGTGGAAATATAATCTCCATCATCCATCCATTTCACGTGCTTCATGTTTGAACCTGAGTCATCTGATGCTCATACTAATGTTTCATCTTCCTCTTCTCGCCACTAAATGATGTCTCCATTTCTACTCACTGGAGTAGATGAACTAATCTCTATAGTCGACCATTGGACATCATAATAGGGTAATTTTGGTCACTGAATTCATATGATATCATGCATGCAATATCATTTTCATGCATTCAATGATTTGGTGAAGTTTGAAGAAGGCCAAGGTAAACAATTTTTTTGAGGCCACATCGATGGTTCGATAATGGATTTAACAAGTGATATGGGTGATCATTATCACATTCATGTGAAGAAGGGGATCTCATCTAAAAAGGGAACTCCGCAAATATCGACATTTCTTCACATGAGATTTGACCATTTTAAATAACCATAGATATATTTTATTCAAAGAGAAGATATAGGATGATTCAAAGAAGATATTTGAATGTGCGTTCTTTTCTATAAAAGGATAATCCCATAAGATGAAAGTTATATTTTCGTTCACATATCAGAGATCAATCAGTTTCACTGAACAAAAAATCCACCTTTAACTCCTCTGGTTCATGAAAGGAAGAGGTTTCTACACGTCTCTACTATGTGAAGGAGAATAAAGATCCCACAGACCATCAAAAAGTGTTACGTACTCTCAAATATTCTTGAAAAGAAGGGGACATGTGCATCCCTTGCACAAGGAAGAGCCTCATACCATTCTTGGCTTATGAAGTGGAAAACTGTGAACCATCCTAGTTCACAAAGGTGGTTCACACACCTAGTGTAAAGGTGGTATGAACTTTCTGTGTGTAAGAGAACCGTAAAACCATTGTATCGGGAGAAGATACGAACCATCCTCAATTCAGTGTAGAATATCCACACACATCCTTTTCATTAAGAAACAAGGACTCGTGAGTCATTCAGTTTCACGAATAGAATAAGTACACCCTCAGTACTGCATAATGGTTTGAGAATCCATTGAGACTCTGTGCATATACATTGCATTTTAAGAATAATAACCCACACACACCCTTTTTTTACCCAATCTGGTTGTGCACGAAAAAAATATTAAAGACGATAGGACAGTGTGAATGCATGAAATATCTTAAAAAAGATAAAAATGGATGTATTCATATTCATGATTTGAAGAATCCCTAATTGTGAGTGCATATTTAAATAAGAAAGAGGAATAAAAAAGAAGAAGAACACACACAAGCGACTACACCAATTAGTGTTTGAAAAAACACACACATAATTGAGCCTAAACTAAACAATAATTGTTTTTACAAAGAACCAAAAGATGACGGAATTAAATGTGTTCATATTGAGAAAATAACTAAGTGGATAGTACATGCATGATACACACAGATTGAACCAATGATATTAATGATTGTGTGTCGAGACATACGAGAATCATAATATACATGAATGAGATCATGTACAATCACATGCACATGTGAGAAGTATTTGAGATACCCAAGACACGTGGTATTGAACTCTATGAAACCAAAGCATGAAGTGAATATGGATTGAGACTGAATTCGGATAGAATTAAAGAAGAACTTATCGAAGTTAAAAATGATTTATAATCCAAGATTTAAGAAAAAGGTGGTATTGCGAAGAATCATTTTTTAATTCTTGACGATGTTGTGGGAACTATTTTCACACAAATTAGTGAGGTAGGGTCCTCATTATAAAAAGAAATTGTTACCTAAGATTTTTTTCACTAAGTACTTTTCACCAAGGTGATCAAAAATATTGAGAAAGGACAACAGACCTTACCAAAGGCTGTTGAAGATTCCTGAAGAGATACACAGGAAAGTGTGATTCAGCAAGGCAGTGGTGGAAGTGAATCAGATCATATACTTTGAATCAAGAGTGAACAAATAAGGAAGATGTTCAATTGACATGAGAGTTAGAAGAACCATGTGTGATTCAGGGAGGATAAGAAGTCTTCAGTGGGACACTAAAGCAGGCCAGTGGGAATCTGGTGACACTATTGGAAGTAGTATAAAGAACCTCATGTGGGACTATGGAAAGATACAATGTGACTCTATATCGACCATTTTAATTTTATATCTAATTATAGTGTAGAATCTATTTTTGGGAGAATTACCAATATAGAAAGTAGTAGGTCTTTGAATCGATCCTTGTAAATCCTTGTGTTCAGTGACATTATATTAAAGAAACATTCGAGGTAAGGTCGGTAGACACAAGAAGATTGGATCAAGGATTTAACCAGCCACATAGTTTTAATTGAAAATAATCAATTTGTAAAAATTTTAAAGGGATCATGGGTTCACCCCTCCCCTATCTATGATTCACATTGATCTGGGAACATCAATGTGTTTAAAATGGAAGGTCACCTATAAAAGATTCAATGGATTATTTATGAAGTGAATATTTTAGGAAATAGGTTAGAAACCTTATATGGAGATTTATGTCAGGACTCTTAAGAATGGGAAGAATAAAAAGTCAAGGAAAATTAGGAATAATCATACTATTAATGGGGACACACATTCTACTGAAGGTATTCTAAAAGGTACAACATGTAATAACCCTTTTTATTATTCAACTTCTGATTAATATTGTTCAAGCTATGATGATGATAGTTTAATTAATAATGTTCAGTATACTGTCAAAGATCACTTGAAGAAAATACCTAGAGAAGTGGCATGACATATTGTTACAAGAATTAGTGATTTAGGGTAAAAAATTACATCTAGAAGATTAATCTAATTCCATGGAAAAAGAATTGGCTGAAAGGATTGGCATATCCAACACTCTCACAAAAATAGTAAAGGCAAAGGAAGAATAAATTTATATTTTCAATTAAATACATGCTAAAATTACTGAATAATTTTAAGGAAGTATTTGGGAGAATGAGTTATTTGAGAATGTACTTTTAGAAGAAGTCCATTCATTTTAAAATTTTTACAAATATTCTATGGTTGTAAAAAATTCTCAACTGGATAACAAATATAACCAGGTAAAGGAACATGAAACATCTGTGAAAAATTAAGGAATTTCTGTGAAGAACAAATGATAATTATGAAGAATAATTGGGAAATTAAGATGAGATCAGTTGATGATGAGAAGAATTCCATCAATGTGAAGTGTTAATATATGGAGGTGATATTGAATAATTAGCAATAACCACAAGTTGTAAAGTCCCAGACAACTGGAAGAAGATATTTTTCCACTTAATCTTGTATTGAAGACTTTTATTCCAAAAGGATTATTAGATCAACCCTTAATCCAATGGAAATATCCTAAAAGAAAAAGGTACCATTCATACTATCTTGTAATAATAATTCTAAATGTTTTTCCACCAGATGTACAAGTTGGAAGAAACATTATAAAAAAATATGGATAAGGAAAGTTAATTTGAAACCTTCCACCATGTATAGGGTTGATATGACAATGAATGTGAAAGGTGGTTCCCCAGATAGAGCACAATAATTCAAGATGAACACCCAACAGTCTTATCTGGAAGATGTCAAGATGTCATGATTTTTGGGTCAATTTTGGTGCTGTAACAGATTTTGGCATTGTGAATTATATTCTTTGTATACTCCTCAAAATGAAAAATCACATAGAAATCCCATCCCAAGGGGGAAGGCACAAAAAAAATTAAGAAACATCCATAAATCCATAATCATTTGTACACTAAAAATGTATTTACAAAGCTTGATAACATATGTGATATAATAAATGGAAGTGTTCACAAGGTTGGTACATGTTCATCTCAACATGCATCAAAAGTTGTTAAGAAAATACGATCACAAAATCGGGCTGAGAATGAAGAATCTACCATGGGATGAAATCATAAGAATTTTGTAAAAAAAAATTCTCCAAAGAAAATCCCAAGAAGGAAGAGTTAGAATTCCTTGGATTCTAAATCCAAGAAGTTGAAGGGTGTTGGAATAAAAACCACTACAGAGAAAAGATGCTTCTACTATGTAAAAAAAAATATACCATGGATCATTGCAAACATGGAATTTAAATGAGTGGAATTAAGTGGAACTTAAAAAAAATCTAGTAGAATACAAGATTGATTGAAGATAAGTTTATTATGGAAGTTAACTTGAAATCATTGAAGAAGCCATTTGGAATCTCCAAACCAAAATATGTTAAGGAGAAGTGTTTAGTTATCTGGCTTAATCAAATTCGAATTGCTAGATAATAGAGAAAAGTTGAAGATTAAGTTTTAGCTAAAGAAAAGGAAAAGGGAAATAATATCATTACACATGATAATGAATTCTAATTTAATAAAATGTTGTTATCACATGACAACCCTAGTGTCTCACAAGTATTTGTGGAAGGCTCAGGCTTGCTAGAAATCATGAAAACAAATGTATAACTATTTTACAAGGACAAATGGAGATGTGGAAAATTTAAAAACACGTACAAGTGGAATCTACTTCACTACTGTAAAAAGTAAGTACAAACAATCCACACTAGTTGGAGGTGAATAATGGCATCGGACCTTTTTATTACATAACTTTTCATTACATTTTACAAAGAGAGGATCATTAAAGTCTAGTGTCTTGGAAATTAGGAAAATAAAACATGAAAACATAAAATATTCTTATAATACACTTTTAGGGATTTATAATATGTTTTTCCTATGTAAAATTATTTCATATCATAACCTGGAAACATACATCAAATGAAATGGTGAGCAGAAGGCCCAATAAGGGTAAACAAGGGTAATAGTTTACTTGTAATGTAAATGAGAACATGATGATTTACATTAAGATATGAGAAATGAAAAAATGTAATATCATAATAATAAAAATCATTAATCATAACTTAAATATGTGGAAACAACATTTAATTTAGACATTCATGAACATATCACCAAGGTATATCCCCAAGGATTCATAAAAATTACCAAGGTTATTCACAAAGGTATCATAAAACATGTCATCTCTAGAGATTAAATCATTTACCAAATTCATTGGAGAGATATCAGAGTGCATGATTAATATGTCTTTATTTCATGTGATCCACATAGATCATAATCAAACATTTCATAAATAAACCATAGAGAATAAAATAAATGGGTTTCATTTCAAAATCTTGATGTTTCAAAATTTCTTAAAAACATGATCATTGTATCATTTATAACCTATAAAAAATGTATGAGGGTTTTATGTATGGAAACACAAAAAAAATGTACCATTTTTTGGCCTGATTAATACCCCCAAATATAAAATATTTTTGGGTATTCACATAAATAAAACAAGATAATTTCATGAGAGAAACCGACAAATTTTGAGATGAAATTTATGTTTCATAACGGCTATACAACATGGTTTTAGAAAATATTTCATAGAGAGAGGAAAAGGGTCACCCACTCATAAATAACTCATTACACAATATGGGTACAGAATAAAAAAATAAAAACATGATTTGGATATTTTAATGACATACCACATAAAAAGGAAACTTGAAATAAAAGAGAAGATGTAATTTCTTTTATGAAAAATTCGGTAGCCTAATGGAATCAATTTAAAATTCAGAAAATCAGTTGATCAGAGATGAAAGGACCTCTTGTCAATTGGACATGATATGGATAGTAATACAGATATATAATAACATACCCCAACATAAAAATGTGGAAACTAGAAGACATAACATAAAGGAAGTCATGACTTAAAATAAAAGCAAGAAAGGTTCTCTTACCTTGAAGAGTAACATTGAAATCTTGAAGCTTGCGACCTTGGGGGATTTATGACACCTTGGTAGGAATACATAGAAGGTAAAAATACCATATCTTCATTGGGGAGGAATTTTAAATGAAATTAATGAAGGAATGGCTTGGTATTTGTAGCAAAAGTGAGAGATTATTTTATTAATTTCAAAGGGACACCTCATCGGTTGTATTTGAAAAACCATGATCTAGCCCATGGTATTTACCCATTGAATTGGAATCATGGGACTCCACATATCATATATTACTATTCACAAGTCGACCAAAATTTTTACATCATGATTACCTCATTAATGATGTCATTAAACAGACAGACACTAAAAACTGTATTTTCACTATTCACCAAAAAACCTATCATTTTAAAAAATCTCATAAATTCACCCTAACATAATATCGATGCTCTGAATTGAAAAATGAACACCATTTTATGAAAAAAAGTATCCTTATTTTAAATTTAATTTTTAAATAAAATCATTAATTGTTCAGAAAAACAACTCTAAAACTATAACTTTTTTAGTAACAGCTTGAAAAAGTAATCAAGGTCCCATAAAATTATTGTATAACCATAATAGAATAAAGTTACAATGCAGGATTAAATTTTATGAAAATAAATTTCAATTTTAAATTATTAAATTAATTATAAAAATATAAATAAAATATTTATGACATACAAAAATACCAAACCTTATACTATGATCATTTTATCACATTTAAGATGTCCAAATTTTATTTACACATTCATGGGTGAAGTTTCTATTTTTTTGGATGATTTACTATTTATTACTAATCATTACTATTCATAAGGGTTTGTTACTATTCACCCAAAAAATATTTTGATCTTATTTAAACACATTTTTCACCCCGATTGCAACCATGAGTGACATATTTTTAGAAATAATTTCACAAAAAAAAAGATATTTAACAATAAAGTATTTTTATACTATTCATTAAAAACACTATTCATCAAATACTATTCATAAAAACTATTCATCAAATTGAAACTTCTTTGAAAAATTTCTAAAAATTTATCCTAGGTTAGTTTTGACATTATAAATTCAAAATTTATTTTTAATTTACCATAATAATTCTCTATGTATGAGAAATCTTGGAAAATTTCAATTTTTACTTATAAAATCACTTTATAAAATTAATCTTAATTAAACATATACATTATTGAGAAAAGATAATAAGAAAATAGGAATGATGAAAGAACAATTTTATTTATACAAAATAATTTCACAATGTAACTAAGGTCTCGTTACATATCCCCTTATAACACATACATAGGGCCAAAGTGTTTGGTGTGTTATGAAGATAGGATCATGGGGTTTCTCGGACAACATTTCCCGAGTGGTGCTTTCTATCAACTTGTACTTCTACCTTAGGCGATTCCATTCAAGCTTCACTTATTGAAGATCAGCTTGGGCATGGTCTAGAGAAAAGCCTTGTGACGAAACCACCTTCCCAAGCTCATAGATATGGGCTTCATATAGCCTACATATACTGTATGAGGCCATCAAATCTTCTTTTTGTTTTGATTAACAAAGATCACTTGTATTTATAAACAATAATCATAACATTAAGAGTTTAGTTTCTAATGGTGATATTGACCAATGGTTATATAACAGTCGAAACCCAACATTATAACATCATTAATTAAATGATATAGTTTTGTGAAGTATAAAGTAAAATAACCCACAAAATTAGGAAACAAATATTATTCAAATGTTCAGGTTGTTACATTATTCCACCCTTCAGAAATTTCATCCCCAAAATATTAACTCGTACACATAGAGGAGAAAAGGTGTGGGTACTTCTACCTCATAGACTCCTCTAGTTCCCACATAGCTTCTTAACATTTGTGGTTCCTCCATAACACCTTAACATGTTGGGTAGTTTGTTGTATAGAACCTTGTCTCTACGATCCAAGATCTCCACTGGATTCTCCTCATAAGAGAGGTCATGTTCCTTTTGTACCATATCTTTATTTAGTACATGTGAAGGGTTTGGTATGTACTTATTCAAGAGGAATGCATGGAATACATCATGAACCTAATCTAGATTTTGAGGAAGTTCAAGTCGATAGGCCACTGCTCCCACATGATCTAGGATTTCATAAAGGCCAATATACCTAGGGATGATCTTACCTTTATTTCAAAACATCATGAATCACTTCCAAGTAGAAATTTGAAGAAATAAATTGTCACTAACATCAAACTCCAAGTCCCATTCATGGTTGTTTGAATAACTCTTTTATCTACTCTAAGAATCCTTAATTTGTTACTGGAAGGTGTGGACTTTTCCTGTCATCTCTTGCATAAGATCGTGCCCAAGAATTTTTCTCTCACGAGCTTCATTCCAACAAGTATGAGTTCTACATCACTTCCCATATAGATCTTCATAGGGTTCCATTTGAATGCTCGAGGGGAAGATATTACTGTAACAGAACTCAACTAAAGGGAGATGTTGATCAAATCCAACTTTAATTTCCATTAAGCATTTTCTCATCATGTCCTCTAGTGTTTGAATAGTCCTTTTAGATTGGCTATTAGTTTGGGGGTGATAGGTGGTACTGAAATTCAATTTAGTGCTCATAGCATGTTGAAGACTTCTCCAGAATTTTGATGTGAACCCTGGATCACGATCAGATATGATAGAAAGTATAACTCCATATAGCCTTAACGCTTCTTTCACTTAAATCCTATCATGTTGGTCAAGAGTGAAATCTTCTTGAATAGAGATAAAATGGGAAGTCTTGGTGAGACGGTCCATAGTAACCCATATCGCATTGTTTCCTTTGGAATTTCTTAGGAGAACTGTGAGAAAGTCCATTGTGATATTTCCCACTTCCATACTGGTATGGGTAGGGGTTGAAACACCCCTTTTGGAAGTTGTCACTCTGCCTTCACTTACTAATATACCAAGCACACTGTAGTGTAGTTAGAAATCTCTATTTTTTTATTATTCCACCAATAATGATCACAATGTTCACTATAAAATTTTGTACTCCCAAGATGTATAGAGAATTTAGAGTTATGAGCTTCATCCATCGTCTCCCTTATTTCCATAATAGATAGAAAACATAGTCTTATATGAAATTTCAGTACACCTTATTGATCAATATTGAACTCTAGAAACTTCCCATCCTTCACAAATTTAGACTTCTTCTGTAATAAATGATATTATTTTAGATCTTTCTTGATCTTCTCTAGTAATGGTGGTTAAGAAATTATTTTGTTAAGGGTTTATAATTTTCCTTCCCTTAAAATTCCTATGTCCAGCTTTACTAGTTCATTGATCAAAGGATATCTTTGAATCCTCATCATGGAAAGAACAACTAGGTCTTTCCTAATTAATGCATCAGCAATATTGTTTTCTTTTCGAGGTGATAATGAATTGAACATTCATAGTCTCTGAGACGTTCCAACCATCTCCTCTATCTCATGTTCAATTCCTTTGTTGTGAAAATATACTTCAAATATTGATGGTCTTTGTATATGTCACATTTCTCCCTATAAAAAGTGTGCCTCCATATCTTCATAGAAAAAATGACCACATCCATCTCTAGTTCATGCATAGGATATTTCTTCTCATGATTCTTCAACTGTCACAATGCTAAATCAATGACTTTTTCATTTTTCATGAGGACACACCCATTCCCATTCAGAGAAGCATCACTAAAAATAAAAAAAATTCTCCACTTGAGGGATGAGTTTTCATGGGTGTAGTGACCAATATCTTCTTCATCTCTAGGAAACATTCATCACACTCCTTTTACCAGATGAACATGACCTATTTCGAGTTAACTTGTTAATGGATTATAAAGTCATGAATAGTTTTTCACAAACCTCATATAATATCCCATTAAACCAAGGAAACTACGAATCTCAGTTATTTTTGTATGCTAAGGCCACTAGCCTACAAATATTTTCATTATAGGGTCAATTTTGATTCCATAATTGGTAATAATGTTCCCCAAGAAAGCAACTTGTTTTAACAAGAAGTCACATTTTCTAAACATTCCAAAAAGCCTCTACTTTCATAGAGTTTGCAAAATAACCCTTATATGATCTTCATTCTCCTCGAGAGTTTTAGAATACATCATAATATCATCAATAAAAGCTTCCATATTGTTATCAATGTAGTAATTTAAGCCTCTATTCATCAAATCTATTAAAATAGTAGGTGTATTTGTTAGTCTGAAGGGAATAACAACAAACTCATAATTCCCATATCTTGATCAGAAGGTAGATTTTGGAATATCGTATTTCTTCGCCCTCAATTGATGATAACCAAAACAATGATCAATCTTAGAGAAGAATTGAGCACCACAAAGTTGGTCAAATAAGTCCTCAATTATTGAAAGATGGTATTTTTCTTCATTGTGATCCTGTTCAGTTCTCTATAGTGAATGCATTGCTGCATTGATCCATCCTTTTTCTTCACAAAGAGAACAGGTGCTCCCCAAGGGACACACCTGGTCGGATAAACCCCTTCTCCAAAATATCTTGGAGTTGTTTCTTGAATTCCTATAGCTCCACATTTTCCATCTGATACTGGGTCTTTTATATCAGATGGGATCCAGGTATGAGTTCAATGGAGAACTCTACCTCTCTTTCTGGGGGAGGTCCAGGTAACTCCTCAAAAAATGCGTCAATGTATTCCTAGATGATGGGGAAATTTTCAATCCTTAAACTCTCTTTTCTTTCTTCTCCTTCATCAGTGTTAAAATCAATAATGATGGATATAGGAGGTTATTCTAGAAAAATATCAGGTTGAGATATCTTTCCTTGAAAGATAACTATTGGATTCCCATTCACGACTACAGAGATTCCCATTCTTCTGTATCTGATCTTATCATTATACTCTGAGAGCATGTCCATCCCAGGTGTAAGGTCAAATTCATTTGTGGGAATGACTACTAGATTTATGATAATATTGTGCTCAATAATGTAAATATCGAGTTTCTATACACTGACGATGCTTCGATAATCCCACCAGTATTCTTAACTGATAACTCTAATTTTAGAAAATTGGGGGTTGATTCTAAATTCATTGAAAATTCTGAGAAAATAAATGAATTTGTAGAACAAGAGTCAAACAAAGTACTTTCTAGCTATGATAGAACAACTAGAGTATCTTCCGCCATATCATTTGGCACACCAACTTCATCCGTAGTGATTAAAAAAGTACAAACTTGTTACCTTGGTCATTGTTGAGCCTGATGGTGATTCACCCCATCTACCCTCACATTTGGGCAATGATTCGAAAAGTGCCCAAGTTTACCACACTTATAGCATTGGGAATCAGGTAGGGCATGCACCATCCTACCATTTTCAATAGTGTTGGTAAGTTTAGGCTTCACCTCACTATAAAAATTATGCGCAATATGGCCATCTCTTCCACACTTGTATCACTACGCACTCACGAGTAGGTTCTTCCCCGAATACTTCTTCCCACATTTATTACATGTGGGACATTACATTTTCTGGCCTCCTATTACTAGATCAAAAGTCTTCCCTAAGATTGTCTCCATAGATCTTTTCTTGTCATTGGATTTATAAGACCCTTGAATCTCACCAAACTCCAGATCAACTTTAATCACACTTCGGACGATCTCTTCATAGCTATCATAGTCTCGGTTGGATAGCTTCATTCACAGATGAGTTCTTAGCCCACCGAAGAATATATCAACCTTACCATTTGAATCCTTGAAAAAGCTAGAGGTGTAACATGAAAACCTTGTGAAGTACATCTCATAGCTACCCATAGATTCATTCTCCTTCTTCTCCAGCACAAGAAACACCTCCTCTATTCTTGTTCTCACGGAAATAGGGAAATATATTCTAAAAAAGATCTCTAAGAACTCTTCCCACTCTATATCTTCATTCTCTACTCTTTTCCTTGTGTTTTTAATCTGTTCCAACCACTGATCAGCTCCCCCCTCTAAGCAGTAAACAACCAGGGTGACCTTCTCTTCTTCCGAACAACAGAGCACAGAAAAGATCTTCTTGATAGTTCTGATCCACTTTTCACCAATCAATGGGTCGGTAGATCCACTGAAGGTTGGTGTTCATTGATGCTTAAAAGAATCCAAATAATTTTATTCCCTTCATTGTTAAATCGGTCTCTAGGGATGATTCAAGTAATTTTCCATAACATGAGTTAGTTGGTTCATCATTCTCATGATAGTTTCCCATTAGGCTTCCCTCGGAGGGATGTTAGCACATGGTCCATTGTGGTCAACATTGGGACAGTTCCTCTTATTGTCCACTATTTTATAAAATAATAAAACCTTATTGATAATCTTATTACATTTAAAAATCTTTTAACTATAAAGGATTTTATTTATTAAAAATTCCTTCTTAAATATTAACATTTCTCTATAAATCCTTCATAATGATTCATAAAAAGAATATGATTTACAAAACATATCCCATGGGAGTGTCAAACCAGAAGTGTATCAAGGCTCGTTGTCATGTACCAGGACACCCCGAGTCAATCTTGAAACTCCTGGTTAGATTCTTCACTCTTAGGTACATAAGTACCAGAGGCACATCCACTTGTTCATATCCAGATAGGGATTTATTTGTTTAAAAACCACTAACTTAATATTTCATCAAAATACCAGCAAAGTTTCCTATATTTAAACTTTGCAATCGGGTTATTCCTAAATTTTTTATAGCCTAATTTCCTAAAATAACTCAACTATCCTTTGATACCTACTATGGAATCCCACATTTTTATTATATAACTTTTCATTACATTTTACAAACAGAGGATATTTATATTCTATTATCTTGGAAATGAAGAAAATAAAACATGAAAACATAAAACATTCTTCTAATCCAGTATTATGGATTAATCATAACTTCGTCCTAAGTACAATTATTGAATCTCATAACCTGGAGACATACATAAAAGGAAAGGGTGAGTAGAAGGCCCATTAAGGGTAAACAAAGGAACAATTTACTTGTGATATCAATGAGAAATTGATGATTTATATTAAGACCTGATCAATGAAAAAAGAGGAATATCATAATAAAACAATCATTAATCATAACATGAATATGTGGCTACAACATTTAATTTAATCATTCATGATCATATCTCCAAGGTATATCCCCAAGGTGTTATAAACATTACTAGGGTTATTCACCTAGGTATCATAAAACTAGTCATCTCTAGAGATTAAATTCTTTACCCAATGCATTGGAACACTATTAGGGAGCACCCTTAATATGTATTTATTTTCATGTGATACACATAGATCATAATAAAAAATTATAAAAATAACCCATAAATAATAAAATAAATCGGTCTCATTTCAAAATCATAATGTTTCAAAAGTGCTTAAAAACTTGATCGTTGTGTCATTTATAACCAATTGAAAAAGTATGAGGGTTTTATGTTTATCAAAACCAGAACAAAATATACCAATTTTATGTATGTATTATTACCCCCATAAATAAAACAGTTTTGGTTATTCACATAAATAAAACAAGATAATTTTTCGAGAGAAAGAGAGAGCAATTTTGAGACGATATTTCTACAGCATAATGGCTATACAACATGGTTTTAAAAAATATTGAAAAGAGACAGGACAAGGGTCACCCACTCATAAATAACATATAATATAGTATGGATAAAGAATAAAAATAAATAAGTAAATGATATGGATATTTTAATGTCATACCACATGAAAAATAAACATCATAGAAAAGAGAGGATGTGATTTCTTTTATGAAAAATTCGGCAGCCTAACAACATCTATTAAAAATTCATAAAATCAATTGATGAGAGAGGAATGGGCCTATTATCAATTGGACATGAAATGGATAGTAATAAGTATATATAATTATATACCCCAACATGATAATATGGAAACTAGAAGACAAAAAATAAAAGAAGTCATGACTTAAAAGAGAAGGGTGAAAGGTTCCCTTACCTTGAAGAGTAACTTCGAAAGATTGATGTTTGGGACCTTGGGGGTCTTGAGGGAACCATTTAAGGACTCCTTGGAAGGTAAAAAATACCATATGTTCAGTAAAAAGGAATTTGGAAGGAAATGAATGAAGTAATGTCTTGGTTTTTATAGAAAGAGTTAGAGAATATTATATTAATTTCCAAGGGGCACCTCATCGATGGTATTTGAAAAAATATGGACATGATTATGGTATTTTCCCATGGTATTGTCTACTTGGGACACATCATAACATATATTAATATTCACAAGTCGACCAGAATTTTTACATCATGATTACTGCATTAATGATTTCATTAAACACACCAAAACTAAAAACTGTATTTTCACTATTCTCTGAAAAACAAGTAATTTTATAAAAATATCATAAAGTCACCCTAAGCTAATATCGATTCTATTAATTAAAAAATGAAATAAATTTTATGAAAATAATTTTCTAAATATTTTTAATTTAATTTTTAAATAAAATAATTATTTATACAAGAAAACAACTCTAATTATATAACTTGTTTTGTAACACCTTAAAAAAGTAATCAAGGTCCCATTAAATTATCTTATAACCATAAGACAATAATGTAACAATTTATGATTTAATTTTGTGAAAATAAATTTCTATTTTAAATTATTAAATTAATTATAAAATTGTTAATAAAATCTTTATGACATAAAAAATACCAAAACATATACAATGATCGTTTTTCCACGTTTAAGATGTCTAAATTGTTTTTATTCATTCATGGGTGATGTTTCTATTTTTTGGCCAAATTAATTACTATTCATAAGGTTATGTTATTATTCACCTAAACATTATTTTGATCTTATTTAACAACATTTTTCACCCTTATTGCAACCATATATGAAATATTTTTAAATATTATTTCACAAAAAAAATTACTTAACAATAAAATATTTGTATATTATTCATCAAAAACACCATTCATCAAAAACTATTCATAAAACACTATTCATAAAATTGAAACTTCTTAGAAAAATTTCTAAAAAAATAGCCTATGATAATTTGGACATTTGAAATTCAAAAATGATGTTTATTTTCCATAATAATTCTCTATGTATGAGAAATCTTTGAAAAGTACAATTTTTTCTTCCAAAATCAATTTATAAAATTGATCATAATTAAACATATACAATATAATGAAATCTATTCCAAAAACAGGAATGATTAAAGATCAGTTTTGTTTATACAAAAAAATTACACAATGTAACTAAGGTCTCGTTAGAAAGCCCCTTACAACACCTGCATAGACCTAAGTGTAAGGTGTGCTATAGTAATAGAATCTTGGGGCGGCTCAGAAAACATTGCCCGAGTGGTGATTTCAATCAACTTGAACTTCCCCCATAAGATATTCCATTCAAGCTTCCCATGTTGACGCTTAGGTTTGACTGTGTATAGATAAAATCATAGCGATGCTACCTCTTTCCCAAGCTCTAATAGATGGGCTTCATATGGCCCGAGTCTACTGGATGAGGCCATCGACCCTTTTTTCTATCTTAATTAACCTAGATCACTTGTATTTAAAAATAATAATTTTAATGTTAAGAGTTTAGTTTCGAATGGTCATATTGACCAACTATCATATAACAGTTGAAACCCAACAGTAACACTTCATTAATTAAAGGATGGGGTTTGTGAGTATAAAATAAAATAACACACAAATTTAGGAAACCAATATTATTCAAATGTTTGGGTTGTTACATGAATGGAAGTAAAAGATCTATTCTGAAAATGAAAGATCAAAATTTCAAATAAAATGGAGACACACGGATAAAGAGTACCAGATACATAAGAGCTACAAGGTAATGTGTTCTTGGGTTGAGAGAAAATTCAGAACCATGTTGATCCTATTAAAAAGCTCGTTTTTGTTCTATCATATTCCCTTATACTTTTTTTATATATGTGTACTTAAATATCAAGGAATTGAAGCTGAAGTTAATTCTCAAGATGAATGAACAAATTAGATAACAATAAGTTGGACTCATTATTCATGATTTTATATTTACGTGAAGTGTTCCACAGTAAAATATTGTCAACATGAATATCTATAAAATTATATGATGATATTTTCCACTATGATAAATCAAAGGGATTGCACACCTTAAGGGGGAGAAAATATGAAAGAGCAGATATCAAGGATTAAGTAATGACAAATCTTGAAATTTATATCATTTTAATAAGTTGAAACTTGAGGTATTCCAATCACACTTTCATTCCATGTTCTTAATTGTATTTATCATTTTTATTAAGTGGGGTGTTTGATTTATAACAAGATGGGATGAAAGGGGGAGATTTAGCATTTCAATTGAACATTTTAACATGTTTGGTGAAGTATGTGTAGCATATAGAATTTCACTGATAAATCTAATTATCTCCAACCACTTGGTTATGAATTAATACACTCTGAGCTCGATTTCATATGTATGTTTTTTTATGGAAAGCATTGAAAACCTTGGTCATATATCTATTTTTTTCTAAATCGGGTTATCCCAAGTAGACTTAGAGTTGATTAAAAACATGCTCTTTGATAAGTTAACCATGTAACATCATTCCTCCCTTAGAAATATTCCAAAATATAATCTTTAAAGGGGAGATAGCATGTTTCTAAACAGACCCCACTAGACATTTTTATTTGGTTTCCAATAGGGGAGAAAATATTGGCACACATATTGACCCATACAAAGTGTTCATAGGTGATATTTAAAACAAAATAAAAAGGGATGTATTTTTTATCATATTATTTCATTTCTTTTCAATAAGGTGTCAATATGTGTATGGAAAGGTATTTATTGAAGTTTTCATGATGATTGAAGTGGTAATGTCTTTAGAATTACAATGCCAAAGAGAATTAAGGACTTAAGGAATGTTTATGCAAGGATAATATTCATTTGTTTTGAGATTAAGAAATCATGAAGAAAGGAATTAAAAATAAAAGAAGATAAAAAGATTGACATAAAAGAAAATAATAATAGAAATAGAGAAACCATGCATGAGTTTGGAATTCAAAAAAGGCATCCATGAATGAGTTTAAGGTGATCATGAATTATATTTTTATTTGAATTTTGTTTGGTAACAAAGTGAATATATGCTTGGCTTACTCAAAAATATAGGGCCAACCATGAAAGGCACTGGTCATCCTCAACCTTAGGAATATGTGGGACACTGGGTCAACCATGCCCAAGGGAAGCCAGCTGAGCATGACAACAAAAGTAAAGAATTTGCGGGCTATGTAAAAGGTCGGATCGAGTGAACAGTGGTGACTAGAACTGCCTTCTTGCAGGGAGGCATGGAAGCATAGTGGGTGTAGAGAGTGTTCCCTCAAGAACCAGTGTGGGGTAGTACTAGAGAGGGGAGAGAGTAATCTGGAAGAGGGTTGATATGGTTTTATAATTAAACTAAACCCATCAAGTGTCTTCGTTTCGATGTGGGACAATATTTTAAATACACTAAAGCAATATGAACAATCCATCTAATCCCACATGTAATCATGGTTGTACATCACATCTTTATGTCACAATATAATATCAATCATTCATCCATATAACTCACTGCATGTTTGAACCCAATTCCTCTAATGACATGTAGCTGCATCGTCTTCCTCCTCTCGTCATTTCCTTACACCTCCACTGCTAATCACCAGAGTAGATGACCCAATCACCACGGAAAACCACAAGACAACATAAGAGGATCATTTAGGTTGCTGAATCGATGTGATATCATGCATGAAATATCATTTTCATGCATGTAATGATTTGGTTAAGTTCAAAAAAGGACAAGGTATACAAAGTTTATGAGGCCATGTGGATGATTCGATCATGGATTTAATAGGAGATATGTGGGATCATTATCACATGAATGTGAAGAATGGGAGAACATTTGAAAAGGGAACTCCACAAATCTCGGCATAACTTCACACACGGTTTGAACGTTCTGATGAACCGAAGATCTTGGTTATTCAAATAGAAGATCTTAGATGATTCAAAGAAAATATTTTAACATTGATTCTTGTCTTTAGAAGGAGAGTCCCTAAAGAAGAATGGGCTACTTCCATTCACAAATTAGAGAGATATCATTTTATCTAATGAAACATAACCACTGGGAACTACTCTAGTTCGCGAAAGGTATGGGTTTCCATGAAACTCTGCTATGCGAAAGATAAGAAATATCCCATAGACCTTTGACAAGTGATACACACTATTGAAGTGTCTTTAAAAGAATTGGTCTCAAGCTTCCCTTTCATGTGGAAGATCCGAATACAATTCTCGGTTCCTGGAGAGGAAAACCGCGAACCATCCTGGTTTGCATAGGTGGTTCTCACACCGAGTGAGAAGGAGTTCTGCACTCTCTGTGTGTGGGAGAACCATGTAACCCTTACATGAGGAGGAGTCAAAAAACTTCCTTGGTTCATTGGAAAAGATCCATGTGAAACCTTTTCATGATGAAACAAGGACTCATGATCCCATCAGTTTTACAAATAGAATAAGGACACCCTCGGGTCTATATTATGGTTTGAGAATCCCTTGAGACGGTGTGCATATACAGTACCTTTTTAGATAGATAACCCACTCACAACCTTTTTATACTCAT
Organism: Viscum album; assembly: GCA_963277665.1. Taxonomy (NCBI): domain Eukaryota; kingdom Viridiplantae; phylum Streptophyta; class Magnoliopsida; order Santalales; family Viscaceae; genus Viscum; species Viscum album. Next base: position 1,000,103,684 of record OY728119.1, on the reverse strand, counting down.
TTTTGTTGTGTGGGAAAAATAGAGAAGAAGAGAGGACTATGTGCATGTCTGGAATCTCTTAAAGAAGAGAAAACGTGTTGTATGCATATGCATGAATATGCATGATTTAAAGAAGCCCGAATTGTGAGTTAACATGTGAAAAGAAAGGGATAAAGAATAAGAAGACACAAAAGGGACTACACCAATTCAGGTTAGAAAAAACATGCATAAAACTGAACCTAAACTGAAAAATAAGTTTGTGTTAAAATAACCAAAAGAATAAGGAATTGAATGTGTGCATACTGAGAGAATTACTAAGTTTAAAGTATATGCATGATAAATACACATTGAACATACAATATTGAATATTGTGTGTCTAGACTTACAAGAATCATACTATACGTGCATTAAATAATGAATAATCACATGAACAAGTGATAAGTCTTTGAGATAATGAAGATAAGAAGTATTGAATGCCATAAAACCCATGCAAAAAAGTGAATGTGGATTGAGACAAAAACCAGATATAATTAAAGAAGAACTTATATGAGTTGACAATGGTTAAGAGTCCAAGAAGGCATACACAGGTGACATTTTAAAGAATCATTATTTCATTCTTGAAGAGTTTTTATCACTATTTTAAAAAAATAATAGTTGGTTTGGTTCTTCATCATAAGAATAAAGAGTTTCCCAAGCATTATTTCACTGAGGTCAGGTCACAAAGGTGATCAAAAATATTTTCCAAGGCCAACAGAACAATCCAAATAATGTTGAAGATTCGTGAAGTGATACACAGTAAAGTTTGATTGAACAAGATTACGGGGAAGGTGTATCATATCATTTATAGTGAATCAAGAGTGAACAAACAAGGAAGTTTCACGTGTGACTCAAGATCATTAAGAACCATGTGTGATTCCAGGAGGAGTAGATGTATTCTGTGGGACTCTGGAGAAGGCTAGTGGGACTCTGGTAACACTGTAGGAATTAGAATAAAGAACATCATATGGGACTTCTAAGAGATATAGTGTGACTTTGTATGAACCATTGTAATTGTTCATTCGATTATAGTGGAGAATCTATATTGGGGAGAATAACCAACACAGTCAGGAGTATCTCTTTGAACCGAACCTTGTAAATCCTTGTGTTTAGTGCCTTTATATTAGATCATAATTTGAGGTTAGTCTTAGATACATATGAAGAGTGGATAGAGGCTTTAACCCCCCATAGAGGTTTAATTGAAAAGAATCAATTTCTAAAATGTTTAAAGGGATAATTATTTCACCCCTTCCCCCTCTCTGTTATTCAAACTAATCTGGGCACTTTACAGCCCATCATTATATATAATGTTTTTGACAATAACATGAATAAAACCAATATATAATTGATTTTACATCATAAAACTTATACAAATTAGCATTTGAGGCCATATGAAAGAAACATTTTAATTATTTCTAAAAATGAGAGGAAATATCCTTTTCATTTGAAAATTTTTAAAATAACTAAAAATTCACTGAAAAATATGAATATGATATTATTTACAAAGATATTAAACATTGTATATTAATTTTTATAATTCACAATATTTATAAATATAGGTAAATTATTAATCTGGAAAATGTAAAAAAATTGATATAAATCTTTATAAATAAATTCAAAATACCCTCAAAACAAATGATAAAAATGTACATTTTTAGAACCTCTGTAATGAAAATAAAAGATAATATAAATGAATTTATTCATTCATTTTTTGTAGAATAATAAAATTATAAACATATTTAAAACTTCCTAGATGTGGAAGTGAAATCATTTAATATATTTTAAATTAGGTTTTAAATAAAAACCCTTTATCTCGAGTCTCAACTCACATCGTATGACTTCTACCCTTCTAGAAAAAACAAATATTGATTATTTACCCTATTTAAAACCATTTTCATGTTATTTTAATTATTATTATTCCTTTTATTTCATTTATTACCATGTTTAATTTAGTTATTAATTATTTAAGCTTACATATGATATTTTGAGGTTGTTCTTTTTTTAATATCTTCAATAACTTCGATGTGTAGAACATGTTACAAAAGTTCATGGTTCCATATTCTAAAAAAATTATTCATATCATTACTATCATTTTTAAATATAATTTTAAAACTATCAATGTAATTTAATCATGAAAATTGAATTTTACAATTTCCTGGAGGTAGTAGTCTGCACATATACACGAGTGATGTTTCCATTTTCAAAGAGATTGAAAAGAAATAAATTAGGTAATAGTTTACATTTTAATAAAAAAAATTATTTTTAAAATATTACATATATTAAATAAATATATCTATATAACCATCTATTTCATGTCGTGATAAAAAAATTAAATAAAACACTTTAGGGTGGTGAGGAAATATTTATCCATTCAGTTTGGTCTTTTTGGTGAGACAGGGACATCTAGGCCATAGGAAACGTTTTGGGGATGGATTTGGATATAAATACCTTAATATATGGTTGTTAATTTGTGTGGGGAAGTTAGGGGTTAAGGGGAGCATTTATAAGTGAGGGGAGTTTCACTCTTGTAAATATTCAATGTTTTGAATAATATTAATGTCACATTAAATGAAAATTGGTCAAAAGTAGACAAATTTAGAGGATGATATATGTTTGGTCATTGTGAACTCATCCAATAAGATTATAGAGAATATTTTGTGACCATATCTCTCAGTTTGAACGTGTATACCTCAGTTAACCCTTTACTAAGGTGATTCACCATTTACCAAGATAACTTGTGTTTGTGAACAAGAAAAAAATTTAACTCATTATAATATTTGAACATGACGAAACATAATATGGAATAAATTTTATAATATTCAATTTAAATAATTTTTAAAAAATACATTTAATATAAATATTAAAAACTCAATGACAAGCATCTATTAGAGAAATTCATTTTTAATCATACAAAAAATATTTTACAAAAAACATGTATAGAATTGATACACATTCCATTAATCAATTTATTAATAATAAATTAGTGTTTTATTAATTTAGAAAATAATAAAACACTAAATTAACACTTTTAAATTATTAATTAAATAAAAGGATCAAAAACAATATTTTATTAGAATATAGTTTCACATAGGTACTAAAATGTCAAAAAAGGGTTTCTAAATTCAACATAAAATTATTAAATGATAAATTTTATTTCATAAATATATTTTTTTTCTAAAAATGCATTGAAAAACAATTAAATAATTCTTATATCATGAAGATGACAAAAAATTGACATTATTTAAAAAATTGGCATTTTTCATTATTCAACCAAATATCAACCTTTTGAGAAACCTCCCAATGATTCATCATAATATTATTTTTATAAAAAAGAATAAATAAAATATTCTCAAAATATCAAATTATAATTCCAAAATTTTTATATCTTACTTGAAAATTAAAATAAAAAACATAAATACAAACTATTTTTTATAGAAAAAAGTACTTTTAAATTTTAACTATTTTTAAAATTATTTCATATAAATTACACATCAAATGAATGTTAATGTATTATTTCAGAAATTTAAATGTTAAAAATTATCAAAATAATATTTTAAAATTGATCAATTTAATTTATTATTCTAAAATAAAAAAAACTTTTAAATATATTTTTAAAACATTTATATTTAACATTAAATAACATAAATTATTTATCATTAAAATGTAATAATTTTTAATTGATTAATATATTTTTTAATTGTTTATTTATTCTTCTTCTTATTTTATTAATAATTTTGAATTAATATGTCATAAGTAGATTTAACTCAATGTTTCATGTGACATAAGTTATCAAACATATTATTATTTAATTTAAAATAAATTCTAAAATTTGATGGTTTTACGCAATGATTTTGATAAGACCATATATTTTAATAGTAATTTCAAAAAATATATTTATTTGATCTTTATGAAATTAAATCAAAATTTTAATCTCTTCATGATCATTTAAAACCCTTATTTTTTATCATTTTGATTTCTATTTCAGATTCTCAATATCCTATTTCATTATTTTCAATGTCTTTTCATGATCATTTTTTATCCAATAGATAACTTTATTCATAATCAAAATCATTTTAACATTCCATTAAAATATATTCTAAATGATCTTATCAATAAATTCATTGATTTCATATGGTTTTTTGTTGTTTATGCACTCTCCTGTGGGAATATTTAGGGCCTCTTTATCCTAAATCTTCAATACTGAAAAAAAATCATGATTTGGATATTTATTAAAAAACCATAATGGGGAAATTATCGAAAAATTAATAAAATATTTCCCATGAATCATATAAATATTTATTTTAATTCAATAGGAAATTTTAGATTTTATTTATGAAGTTTTATAGTCTTCAACACATGAAACCAATTCTTGTTAAATATCGACAAAAATAAATTACTGGTCGTAATTAAATTATAATGATATTAATTTAACCTATCCTGTATTTTTAAAATAAATGAAAAATAGAATAATTATATCACGATTTCATCATATAGAAATTTATTCGACATGAATGTGTTTTAAATATTCCATAAAAATAAAATATGTGAACTTGGTTTTTTATATTATAGTTCTATAAATATAATATTATTCTAAATCATTCTGATCATAAGGGGATTAATTTAAAAATATTCATCCATGGTTATAAACATCATATACTAATTTTTCTCTTTAAAAGAAAGTGTGTGTCAATTTTTATTAGTATATATTATGATTCCTCCACATCCTTAGACTCATGTCCCAATGAATCCATAAATAAAAACACCCAGTATAATATTCAGAAAAATATAAATATAAATAAGAAATGATATTAAATTCCATTAATGGACATTTAATTCCTATACTCAAGTATAATCAAAATTTCCTTGTAATGGTGCAAAAAAACTATGTACAAACATCACGATCGGTCATCAAACTTTTAAAATTTATATTCCACTTCCATTGAATATTATTATTGTTTTTTGGGGGTTGAAATAAATAGAATTTTTTTTTTTACTATGCCAGTGTTTTTGGACTTAATTTTTTAGTGATGGATAAGTGATTTCATGTTTTTGAAATGAATTGTGGTAGAATAAATGTATAATAGTTATGGTGGTAAAACATTAGATGGCCCTGGCCCCTCTCCCAGTGGTGGGAGAGGGACTGCCACCATCTAATAAGGGAGACGCTTCTTCTTTCCTCCCCTTCTGGACCCCAGATCTCCTTCCACCATTCCCCCGTATCTCATTCATCCCAAAGGTCCCTAATTTGTTGGATGTATGCCCTAATATTCCTATCTCGACTACGGAATTTTTGGAAGCTTCAACTCTCTTGAATTTTTCTTTAGTTGTTAGGTTTTAGAAGCTGTGCCCATTGGTGGATTCGTTTGATAGGTATACCTTCGATACATGGGATTTTCATAAAAGAGCGACAGTTGGTCTTCTGGACAAACACTAGACAATGATTTGGTTTTCCTCGGAGGCTGATCTTAACAAAGAATGGTCATGTTCTCATCGCAGCTATAGTAGATAGATATTTTACCTGTTAATATTGTCTTTAGACCTTCATATGATTCAGTATCCTCCTATATTCGAGACATTGGTTATGTTTTCCAAACCTTCCCCTACAATTTCAAAATCATGTTGTTTTTAGGATGCTTGGGAACCTTACTGGCAAATATCTATGTTTGGAGAGCCGCACTGAGTCTATTTTTCATCATTTTAACCCAAGTGTGTTTTTAAAAATATATTTATCAAATGTTATGTTTGAATATGTTTGGATCACTATTGGTGAGGTATATTGATTCCAGAAACCTGTGGTGTACAAATCCTGGACTTATTTATGCTCTATCTGAAAGTGCCTGGGACACTTGAGGGAGTACTGTCGATGAGGCTCTCAGGAAAATTCAGTGTCTCATTTCAAATCTGATGTAAGGGATCATATTCCAAATAGTATGGAAGGTAGCTCTCAGGGAGTTCAATCTCTTAAGGGTCTGCTGCAGGTTCAGTTGCCACTATTGGATTCTAGGGGGATAGAGGGGCCTGCGGAGGATGAATGACCAGATAATGTCTCAGAAGATCACATTGTGTCATCTGAGGTTTGAGATGGGCTGGTTCAGATTGTTGGAAAGGTTGTTGAATTGACTATATCGGAAACAGATAAGGGGAAACATCCATTAGAGTTTCATGATAACCCAAAATTCACTATGGTCTTTAACATATTAAGACAGGATTTGGCTAGCCCTGACATGCAGTACAATATAAAATCTAATGGCAATGGAAGCAGGGCAGGATTTGGTCTGGCTGATACTGCTTGGAGTGAATTTAAAAAGGATGTTACTAATGTGGTTCTAGTCCAAATGTAAGGAGATGAAGAGGAAGTTGTTAATGCCACTTTTGTGGAGGCTTCGTGGGGCAGTGATGTCCTGCTCAAGAGAAATCAGTCACTGGTTATGGATGACCAAAGTTCAGCCTGTAAGGAAGGGGATCTAACAGTAGAGAACCGGTACTCAATTTAGGAGGGAAACAGCTTTGATGGTCTTGCAATAGAAGTTCTGAACACTAAACAATAGGACCCGAACTGTGCAAACCGGGTTTGTGTGGAGGAGTGCAATAAAATCTGTAAGAGTTTTTAGGTAGAGGAAACAAGCCTAAGAAGTAGTAGGAGTAACAGGAGGAGTAAGGGTAAGAAGGATTACTCATCCTTTCCACCTCCCTTAGAGACTCGTTCAGTAAAAAAGAAAGACAATGAGAAGATGGTCATCAAGGACATGTGTCAATTGACATCAAGTGGTCTGTGTAAACAACAATAGGATTTGATTGTGTGTTTGGAAGATGAGGTGATAAAACAGGTCATGTTACTCAATGCTTCTGAAGATGAAGCAGCCAAAATGATGGGATGGTCTACGGAAGTGGTTCTGAAAGAGGAGCAATAGGCATGTATTAACAAGTAGGACACGATCCAAGTTGGGGGATTCAACAAAGGGAAGAGAAGCATTGATGGGTATATAGAGTCCTAGGATAAGCTGGCCTCTATATTTGAATATCAGACAAGCGATGAACCGATCACTCAGGTAACCTCTATTTCATGGAACTTTTTTAGGGATATTGAGTCCAGTAGAATTAAGTTTATTTTCAATGACTCTACTTTATCCTCATGTGGTTGACACATGGTTTCTCACTTTTCCATAAAAGTGTATGATATAAAAAAACTAATTTTTCGTCAGTTTTTATTCATAGGTAACACAATAATGTCTTGATATCCATTATGAAATTTCTTATTTTCTTAAATGGGATAATGGGGATACTTCCTACTATAACCACAATTTATTATTACCTAACTCTGTTTTATAATATTTCCTAAGAATCAAAATTGAGGGTTATTAATAATGGAACTAATAAATAACACATTTATAATACACTTTAAAAGTAATTAAATGAAATTTTATACTTAATCCAGTGTTGGAAAAAAAATTAATAATGCAAATTAATTATTCATAAACCACTGAATGTAAAATAACAAGTTTAATCTATCTTATACATCAAATTCTATAGTTCTCCATTGATGGACTAAAATAGTAGTAAATACTCAAAATTAAAAATTAGAACCCACTTTTATTATGTTTATAATCTTTATTAAATATCCCCTTATCGACATCATATAACTTTCTACTTTGGATTTTATACAATCACCTATCTTGATAATTTCTTTTACAGTTTTTTCATGGAGATGTGAGAAAATTTTATGCCACCATATATATTTCCAACAAATTATAAAAACCATCTATTTAATGAATTCCTTGATCTATGGATGGACTATTCTGGATAGAACATCCCATGAAAAAATGGCATTAACCCCATGTATGTTATTATATTTTTATAACATTATACTCCTTCTGAATGTTTACATTATGAAATGACACCTTGGACCAACAAATTTCTTAAACACTATTTACATTTTAAATTTTCTTTATCCAAATGATTCATGACCTAAAACAAAAAAACAAACTAAAAACACAAAAATTATTTTTGAAAATAATATAAAATGAACAATAAAACAATAAAAATTTAGAGACAAAACTAGAAGAATCAATACATTTTATAGAATTAAAAATATTTTATTACGTTAAATATAGATTTTAAGAAGTTATGATTAATGATTGTTTGTAATGAAATAAATAACTTATTCTATAGAGAGTTAAGAATAATTGGAGGGGATATATTAATTTTCGAAAATAGAATAATTTTACTATTATAGTTCTTTATCCAATTTCCATCATAAACAAGATATAAGTGAGATTAGAAGGAAAGTCCCTTTATTTCTTATATGATGGAATATATGACTACCTTTAAGTTTAAATTTCACCTAAAATTTTGTATTAAATAATATTTTCATGTCCTTATATCACATTTTCTTATAAATGGATCTATTTAATATCTAGGAACATTTCAATTATACATTGTGAGTATCTTTTCTAATTTTATAACGAAATTATTTAATGTCAGTTTTGATAAGATTAGACTTTATGAGATTTATTTTTATCTATTACATTAAGATCTGACCAAAATTATTTAATACTTATATAGAGGAAAATCATTTTCTAAATTTGGAAAATTCAAATTTCATAATTTAATAGTGAATTATATCATTCCATGTAATTTTATGAGAATTTATTAAAATAAATATGTATAAAATAGATATTATTAGTTAAATAATGTATCCCACTATAATAAAATAGATAACATTTTTAAATGGAAATTTATGTTCATAAATAAAATTCATTAAATCTTTTATACAATATAATTTTCATGATAAATTTATAATCAGAAAGAAGATGAAATTTTTCATTAATCTTACAAGAATTTCTATTATGAGATTAAATGTTAGATAAAAACATCTAATAATTCAACCACAATGATGGAAAAATTCCACTTAATGGATTCTAGATTCATTAACTTATATAGTGGAAGAAATGTTATAAATAATGTTATATTGAAATAATTATTTCAATTATTTTGGATCAATGAAATTTTATTCAACCAAAACCAAATATACTACCACTAAAAATGAATTTTAAGAAGTTGTTTTTGGATAAATAAAATAAAAAGATATTTTTTATAAATAATGTAAATATTTTATTAGATCATATAATAAAAAAATTATTGATGATGAATAATAAACTCAATCCTAGTTTGGAATAATAGATTTCATTAATTATTAAATTTGATAATATTATTAATGATAAAATGGGTGAATAAAATTTGGTTTCCGACCAAATGTGTATATTATACTCTATTATAGTGGTATAGATATGTGAAATTTTATTTTTAAATGACATAATACTTGGTTTGTTACCATATGTTGTCACTAAAAAATTTCATCGTATGAAGACCTAATTATTTTCTTTCCTACTTATCAATAACCATTTCACATCAATGAAGGATTGATTATTAAATTGAAATATAATTATATATATAATGTGTAAAATGATCAATATTTGAAATAAAATAAACAATAAATGAATAATTGTAATATTATTACTTATAATTGAAATAGAATTTGTGAAAAATTATATCAAAAAAAACATGTGGAGGAGACATTAGAACTTAACGAATAAAAAGGATGGTTTAAAATTTTGGACTATATTGACAATCACATTTTAAGGAATCACCTGAATATTTTTACAATGTAAGAAATTTCAATATATTTATAACATCTATAAAATAAAATAAGTGCCACAAAAAATTCAAAACAGTTTTAAAATATTTTTATGTGTATGTTATTTCAATATTGGCACCCTTTACAATAAATTATGAATCTATTAATATCCTATTAGATGTGTACTATGTGAAAAATATATGGAGTCTTATTCTACCTAAAATGACGAATAATTTAATTTATTATATAATTTATTAGGTCTTATATATTTTTTAAATATAGATTGACTATTTAAATTATAATTTATGAGTGTAAAGACCTAGAATATTCTATATGAAATTTTCCATCTCGATATATTAGTATATCATATTTAGGTATAATGTATAATATAAAATATTATCCCTATGTAATAAAAACCAACACTAATTTATTTTTTCAATTTGAACATTAAATATAGATAATAAATATACTACATAAAGTTAATTATATTATAATGAGAAAATATAAATAAATTAGAAATATAAGTATAATTTTCAAATTCATCTGGACATTGTTTCTTTGAAATATCACTCCCACTTATAATACTATAAAAAATAAAGAATTATGAATATAATTGAGACATTATAAATGATATGGAGAACATTGAGAGACAACTATGTTAATGGAGAATGAAGGAAATAAGAGGTATTTATATGAACTATAAATCTTATATGGCATTTTAAATGTTAAAATAGACTATTAGAATATTAAACTTGACTTCTACAATAGTAATATGGTCACTAGAATCATAACCCAATCATTAAAATGGAATCCAGACCATCGTAATAGTAAAATTAAATTTAAATAATATTTAACATGATTAAAAAAATAAAAAATATATATTTAAATAATGTAAAATATATACAAAAATTATGAAAATCAAAGAGAGTGTATATTTTCATTTTATAATAGTATATTTTAAAATATTTTTCAAATCCTTAAAATTTTTTTAAATATTTTAATATCAAATTACATATGTTTGAGTATGTTTTTTATAAAATAAATAAAAAAATTTGAATCATCACATTGAAATTTTTTATAAGTAGTTTTATAAATTTGTTATAAATACTTCAATTTTTTAGTTAATAATAAAAATTCATTTTTTCTAATACCTCATGTTTTATGACATAATTTTTATTTAATAAAAACCTAATAAATTTAAAAAAAATAATTACCAAAAATTGGTTTAACAAGAATACATATGCATTTAGAAACTATAAACATTATTTTAAAACATAAAATGCATGTTCAAAAGTCTAAAAATTAAAGCATTCCATTAAAAATCTATTTATATTTTTCCGTAAAATCATTATTCATTATTTTTAACCAGAATACCCCTCCTCTTCTAGTATAAATTCCCCTTCTCGCCACCTTGGAAAATCACTTCATAAAAACATCTCATTTCCCAATCCCTACATAAATCCCATCTATTATCCATATATGATCCTTAAGAATTTTCTAGCCTCATCCAACTCTAAGCTTCCAAGATATTAACTTCTTAAATAATGAACCACTTCAAGGAATGTGGTAATATTCCTAAATTTCTCTCATTAGTTTTCCCTCTTTCAATTTTCATATTATCATCTGTACATCTAAAAAAATAATCCAATATTTTTTAAATGTGTATATTAATATGATAAGAAATTATTATGATATAGGTTTAAAGATTCTAGAACTAGTGTATTAGGTCCAATGGTTACTTTTTAACATTATTACTAGATATGATCAATCACATCCAAAAGGACCATATAGTTTATTAGTGTTGGTAATGTAAATACATATTTTTTGAGGAAATGTTAATACGTATTTGAATCATAAAATATAATTGAAAACATAAAATACAACATAGTATTTTCTTATGGATCATTGCTATTCCCTCTAGTGTATACCTACATTTCAATCATAAAACATTTCCAAACATACTAGGGAAATGAAACATAATAAATTGGTGATTTCATATTCTTATTAAGGCAATTCATATAGTATAATCAAAATAATCCATGAACAATAACGAAGGAATAAATTATTATCAAATAACTCCACCAAAATAATTACACGATCTTGAACCTTATACAAAGATATAAATACAATTCTAATAAACTCAAGGGTTTAAACAACTGAATTCATAAGGATAGAATGCATAATCTCTATCATTTCCAAAATTACATTAAGGTATTGTACCAAGACATCACAAAATATTGTCAAGGCCTCTATCTAAGTCATCAATATAAATTGTTAAGGACTGGTTCAAATACCCAATATAGATTTTCTCCTGAGACCAACCGATTCTATTAAGGGGGTTTTTAATTCAAATGCTCACCCATCAATTGATTATTTATTTAATTTTTCATCTGAATAAAAAAATGACCAATTTTGAATGCTATAAAAATCAATAATTGTCCACATTGGAAAAAATATCTTATGAAATATGAATAATTTCTTCTGTCAACCTAATCATAAACAATATAAAAAAATATGGGGTATTTTATCATAATATTTTAACCTTAGTAAAGAATAATTTTTAATTATTTTTGTTAACATAGATGAAAATACTTTCAAAATATCACTAGAATTGGTTTGAGAAAAATACCCTTTTTACATTGAAAACCCTTTTTTAAAATATAAAAAATCCCAAATATTAAGGAAAATATTTTAGTTGAATATAATATTTTAAACATAAAGGAATTATGACTCATTATGGTTGGAAATTAATTTTATGATGTGTAAGTTAAAAAAACTCCTTTCACACTTTGTAAAAAGTTAAAAAATTACCTCATTCAACAAACAAAAAGAAGATTCCTTTTATAAAATTTTTTAAAAAGTAAAACAAGGGTATAAATTTATTTAATAAATAATTTTATTTTTAAAAAAACTTATTTTAGTCATTTTAAGGAAAATATAGATATGGAAGAGAATGACTCTTAGAAGAGTAGACAAACAAGTTCGGTTATCCTTAAAAAAAATATTTTGATATCTTGAGTACTTAATGAGAGGAAGTGAAAGAAAAAAATTAATGTATATAAATCACCATATGATAAAAAAATATTGGTTTTAATACAAAATATCAATTAATTCCCCCAACAAACTCTTAAACCAAAACAGTCTCACGTAATGAAGAGATTGTGAAAGAAACCCTTACCTTAGGTTCAACTTCCTTTGAATATGACAAAAACTCATATATAATAAACATATATTTAGTATTTATATATTAAATAACAATACTCATAAATATCATACTATATGTTATATACTTAAGATATTTTATCATTCATTTGTTAATAATTCTTTGTTAAAATCCTTATTTATTATAATAACTGATTTGTTTTTTATATAATTATTGGTTAGATAATTGTCGACCTTATACATTTATTATAGTTAAATAATATAAAAAAATTTGATCATGATATAATCATAATTTATATTCTTTATTTATTTATTTATATTAATCCTAGAAATATAGAGATAAAAAATGTATTTCACCGTTCAGGGATGTAGTAGGCCTTAAGTACACATGAATGTTGTTTTTGCTTTTTAATAGGGAGAATAAAATAATGGTAAATTATAATTAACCTTTATAGAATCATCATTATATCATGAATATTTTATATTAATTAAATATATCTTTTTTTTCATCCAAGTAAAACATAATTTGAAAAATATCACATTTTTTGTGGATGTGGTAATCCATACATAAGCAATAAAAATTTTATAATTTTCTAATGGATTGGAAGGTTAGAAGTTATATATGATGTTACTATCAAAGAATAAAAATTATGGAGTTGTTATCATATATAAACATTAAACCCATCATAACAATCATATATAATAGATGGTGATGGAAAATGAATTGTATCGCTATGTTAGGATGGTAAGTACCACAAACACATGATAAATACTTTCACTTCTCATATGATGGAAAATAGGGTGTATAATGGTGGTATAATAATCATAATAAAATTTAAATATATTTAGGAATGTTAATTTTTTATTTTATTATAAATATCACAGTTATATATGAGGTGGAAAAAGAAATAAATTTAAATTGGTCGGGTAATAAAATTATTTCTTCCTCAGGAGACCTCCTTTAGATCCTTTATTTAGGAACCTAGGGTTATCCTTTTTGATAGAAAATAACATCCATAACCAAAATAGGAAGTTTTAAAAGATTAATATTTTTGGATTTTTATAGGTAGTTTTGTCAATGTATTGTATAGAAGTGAAAAAATGGGTTCCCTTTTGTAAGGGAGGTAAAAGGTACCAATAGAATTATTAAAAATATTAAAATAGAACATATTAATTATCATGTAAAATTATTCCAGATGGATATATATTCGAATATAAATTTATATACGGTTTAAACATCATTAGCCAGTAATTTTTCTATGGGGTTATGTGTAATTTTAAATCATATATGTTTGATTAACCCCTTAGTTAACCAATTTTAACCTTAAACATAGTACCATCTTTTTCATTATTAAGGGGCTATAATTTTAAATATAAGGTGAAAATTGATCATAAATGGAAAATTCATGAAATTTTATACCATGTCTAATCCCCTTTTCCTATTTGATGAAATTATTACTTTTTAAATAATTTCATAAATACATATTTTCCTAAAATATCATTATTGTAATGTGTGACATTGTATATTTAATTTGACTTAGAATACTTTAAGAAAATGATTTAATTTGAACATAAAACATAAAAATATCCCTAATATGTTATATTTGTCTAAAAATTCATTTATTACAATAAATCACCAATATTTTATTACTTTTAATACTTGTAAAATCAATTTTATTTTACTTATTAATTGAATAACTACTATATTAGTGTTGCACAATCATTTAAGGTAATTATATAATTATTAAAAATTATAAATAGATATGGATCTTTAAAATAACATAATTATTCTCTAAATATACATTTATATTTTTTCATAAGATTGTTTTTCCATATGTGGAAACATAATATTTATTTAAATGTAAGAGAGCTTCATTTTGTATTTTTCTTTTCATTAAATATTATATGGATCATTTTTAGGTAATAGTATCCATTAAACAAGTATATTTATATATTAAGGTGAAACTGGTAAAATTATGTTCATACAATAAAAATTATGATTAAAAATTAAGGAATTATCACTTTTTTAATAATGATTAATCGGATTTACCATTTATTATGAAGAGATATTTTACCACAGTTACTATTCATAATGTCTAAAAATAAAAGGGGGTGATTTACCAAAATTGATTCCCATAATTTAGAATATGGTATCCACTTTATCAAATTAAATACCTAAAAGATTAAAGTAATCAAAATGCAATGAAACCCACTTTTTTGAAAATAATGTTTTTAGGCATAAAAATGGATTTATTCTTATCCAATGTATTGTAAAAATGTAAGATAATTGTAAAAAATATGTGGACTATATAATATATACAAATTTTATTAAAATTATTTTCTAATGTTGATTAATTTAATTAATTTATATATAACCACATTTTGTGCATAAAAATAGTTTTAAAAAACACTTATTTTAATTTTAAATGATTTTTATGTTTATTTATAATATGTTAATAAAAAATAAATTCACTTTATAAAATTTTAAACCATATTATTTAAAAAAAATAGTATTATTCATGCCTACAAAATAAATGGATAGGGTATAACAGTTAACTATATTATCATTCATTTTGACTTGGTATTTCGTGTATTTCAATCTATCGAAGAGGTTAAACTTATTTAAAAATAAATATATCTTAAATCTTTTGGGTGTTACATTCAGAAATTTTCTTAAACAATTACATTACAAATATAATCTCTCTCCATCTTTTGAAAATTTCTCATTAATGGATGGTTTATATTTGATGATATAGTCAATTATTTATTTATCCCCACATTTCATAATTCATTTATAACCAAATATACTACTAGTCATTATGGATTATATATCTATATATAATTTTTATTGTGAAACAACATATTAATTATGAAATATTTATAATTTTTACATATTATCTCTTTATCCATTTTTAGAAGTGTCACATTAATAGTTAGTTTACCCACTTATGAGTATTTTGTCAATTATTTAATTACCATGGTCTTTATGGAAGGTTAACATAACTTATGTTTTAAGAATAAATATTATTTTTATTATTTTTATTGTTATAGGGTAATTTTTAGGAATTGATAAATAATAATAAATGATAAAAATATAATCAATATGAAATTTCAATCATTCAAACAATAATATCTTCCTGAAATTTTATCACTAATGAAGTGTTACTAAATGAATTCCAGTAGATATAATTATTTAATATTAAATAAAATTATCATAATACCCTTCTATATAAATGTTTTAATGATAAAAAATTTATTATACAGGAGGGATAAATGTGAATAAATAAAATGTTCCCTGTGGTAAGGAAACTCTTAGAATAAACTCTTTTGTTTAGGTTTATTATAAAGAACCTAGCCCCTATAGGTCAGTAATTCCGATTAAATATTGTACTTAATATTTAATATGGTTTCATTTTATTAAAAAAAGGTAACAAAATAATTAAATATTCTACTTGGGGAAGGTGAAGTGGTAGAGTGGAGCATGGAACCAGGTATCCAGTTGTGTGATAGTAGTGTAAGTGGTTTTTTAATGCTTCAAGCATATGATGTTCTGTATCTAGTCCATAATAGATTTCTTTTAAAAAAGAAATTTTTTTCTTTTCAATACCTAAATATTATACCTAAATCACCCTCAAACCAAGATTCACCTACATTCAATGAATCAACACCACGTATTAGTCTCTAAATTTTATCTCATTTATACTATATGAACCTACCTTGGTTCTTCAATTGAGTTTCCTTCATTTAGTCATCATAGCTCATTCTCAATAAGGTAAGACAATATAAATACTCTAATATTCCTTTATTTATTTTTATTTCAAGGTGATTATTATAAAAACATGTCTTTATAATATCAACCATTCAGGATTCTTCAATTCTATTGGATTATTTTAAGTATAGATACTATAGTGTCTTATCCCAGGAAAGTATGAGGTTGGCTCATTGTTCTTCTTTCTAGATTTATTCTTTTTAAATTGATGTTCCCTAAATCCCTAAATCTCATTTCAATGATGGTCTATTGTTGTTGAAGTTGATATCTCTCATATTCCTAGGGAACCAAAGGTGTTCTCTGCAAATGATTTATTAGGTGTACCACTTATTCCTTTCATACTCATAGAGGGTTATCTAGGTAATAGTTTAAGGAAAATGAATGTAATTATAACTAAGAGTTTAAAACTAATAAATTCTTTTCTATATATTTTTGTGAAATAATGTATTTTATTATGTTACCATTGGTTGTGTTTTACATGTTAATTGTGTTATATAGTTACATTCAGGTATTTCATTCTATTTTTTACAATATTAAAATTCACGTTTTTATTCATACAAAAGAATAACAGGATATATCATTACCTTATATAATAATATCCTCTATTTTTATGTAAATTAATAGTTTTTACTTCATGATTTACATACTTTTAATGCTATATTTCTTGTTTTTGGATTTTCAACTGCATAGATCCTATTAGAATATATGTTTATTTTTGTATACAAATTTGAGCCAGTACCCCCATGTTGAAAAATTGGTGGATGGTATGGTATGGGAGTAAAAAACAATGAGTTTTTATATATATTCCCTTGATCGTATCCTGATGGTCACAAACCTTTCACATACTTGGATCACATGATTCATGTTCTCCCTAGTGCGATGAGATAATAAGGACATAACATAATTTCACACACACAAATACACACACACACACACACACACAGACACACATATATATATATATACATGTGTGATGGATTTACATGTGTGGAAATTGTCTCTCAGTGGGATGGAATTAATATATCATCTAGGATCCTAAATAATTCATAGAGAATATGGTACTAGTAAAAACCCTCTCTATGTTGGTATTTACGTATAATTACTTGTGATTTTTTTATGATTATATAATAATGAATATAAACTATTACACCACATATTCCCCTAGTTTTCTGTTGTGTCTATAATTAAATAAATATTATTTTATGTTGTTATGTATTGGGTGGTGATTTCCTGCTAGGTATTTTTATAATCTTTTCCTACAATTCCCCCTATGGGACATGTATAGAATCTATTTTATATGATTTAAGAAAAATTAAATTCATTTATCACAACATATAATAGACATAGATTAGGGGGTATAGGTCATCACCTTTTTTATATAGATTCATGAACTAGTAAGTGATAAAATGTCTCTCTAAAATGTTCTATGAGAGAGATTTCACTTAGGATAGAACCTATTTTTTTCCTTAGGCATTTTTTGGCTTTTAATTTTTGTGTACAAATGTTTTTTATTACTTTCACTTTTTTTGACAAAAGTGGTAATCATTAAAAAT
This sequence comes from Viscum album, assembly GCA_963277665.1. Classification (NCBI taxonomy): domain Eukaryota; kingdom Viridiplantae; phylum Streptophyta; class Magnoliopsida; order Santalales; family Viscaceae; genus Viscum; species Viscum album. Next base: position 1,000,085,551 of record OY728119.1, on the reverse strand, counting down.
GAAGATCAGAGGAAGTATAATAACTTAACCATGAAGGAATGTGGTCCAGTCAGAGCTAGTCATTGTCAGGAGGGCCAGAGGCCTCCACCTAATGGGCCACCTTGTTTCCTTTCATTTTGATAAAGGAGAAGCGGAAAATTGTGAAGATTTGACGGAGAGAATGTATTTTCCTGATGAGTGAGCCAAAAGGTTGAAAGTCACCGTCATTGAGGTTAATACCCTTGATAATGGTGAGATAGTCCGATTCTAGGTGGATTGTGTCCCATCTGTGATCTTTATCGAACATCATCCCTGCAAGGATGGCGGCAGCTTCAGCAACCACGGGTTCCCAAAGAACGTGGTGTGATTCATGTTTGGATGTCATAATTATGGATGAATATTAAGATTCATTATGTTTCCCAAAAAAATATTTTTTCTCTTTCTCTTAATTCATTCATATATCCTCAATTCTCATACATTATATTATGCACTAATAGGTAGGTACGTGTATGGTATCATTCCATGTTGTGTGTTTTATTGTCTTTTTTATGTATAATGTTTTGAGTCATTTAATGATTCATATTAAATGAACGATTAACATTAAATAAATATAATTTTTATATATATTTATTTTTAAAAACTATGTTAATATAGGTTAGAAACTGATTCCTTTAGTAAATATAATACTTTTATTATATTGATAATTAGTAATTATATGTCTTACCTAAACATATTATTTGTTTTTTATATGAAATATTAAAAATATTGTACTATTTAATGATAATTATTAGTTTTGTTTGAAAAAAATGTTTTTTATAAAAAGGATCAAGTGATAGAGAAAAGGGGGTCATAACTAAGATATAGTTTGGTTTAGGTTTAGGTTTTCCTCTTTGTGGGGGGTGTTTTGATATTTTTATTTAATATTTATAAAGTACTCAATCTCAATGATAACCTACTAATATGAAAAATGGGGAAGATATAAATGAACTTATATCTCAACCTTAAATGGATCTCTAGGTTATGGAGGGGATTTATCAATTTATTCCAGTAGTTATTCAATTTGTTTCTTAAATGGGTCCAAAAAATAGTAATATTATGAGGTATTTTTAGTTCCACCATCCTTCTAATTTTCATGGTGATGTATCCCCTTTTGGGGAAGAGGAGGTACTAAACCACCATCATTATATATTTTATAGGACTGAAAACCAAAAATAATATCAAGATAGTTTAACCATCTTAATGTTGGATGGGGAGGATATATTTATGTGGGACATAATGAATGAGGATAAGAAAGACTACATCATTTCATGGGAAAAATTTAAAAGTCTCTTTTTTACAAAGTTAAACCAGTACAACCAAAATTCTGTGAATGATAATGAGTTTATGATCCTTGTAAATGGATTAATGTCCATCATGTAATATAATTACCAATTCATGAATCTAATACATGTCACTCTTAGCTAGATTACATATATCTAATCCAAGGAGTATTAATTTATTGAAATATCTCATTATTTAGTTTATTTTTTATGAGAATTTTGGGGGTATTTCTATAATTTATAGATATTTATGGTATTCTAAAAACATTTGGTAGTTTGTATAAAAGGATATAAATATGATGAAATCATACATTGATATATGGTCTTTCAATCTCCTCCAAATCCATTTTTTTTAATTTCTAAAAGCCTCTTTTAGGTTAGCGGTAACCTCACAAATGACTAGAGATTTCCAAATTAAAAACATCCACAACACCAAATTCATATGTAAAATAAAAAAATGGTGCAAGGATGTTCTGTAAATCACAGAGTCTAGAGACTGCAATCCCAGTCAGTACCACATCCCAGTCATCCACTCCAAATATCGTCACATTCACGTTGTCCCACCACCCATTGAGCACCAATTATTTCAATGTTTCAAATTTCAATTTACGCAAAGAAACCTTCGTCACCACCTCTGTTGAAGATTCGCCTCATATCTCGCACTTGAACCCTAATCGTTCATCACAGCCACACCAGAGTGCTGGTGAGATCCACCCATCAGAATCCAACACCTCCGCCAAAGAAACTCAAAACAAAATAATTCAGAACATCAAATACATAGCCAATGATTCTTCACAACCATCACAAGAGTATTTTAACCAAACAATCAAAAAGGGCACCATATTTACCATCTCTAATAACCACATCATATCAAATAAAAAACTGAAACCATGAACATAGCCAACAATAAGAAAAAACAACATCACTATGTATTACAACCTCCTAAAACACTGAATGCTACTCAAACTCACCTCCCAAGAAATCATGAACAGCCTCATGAAAATCCGACTGGGAGAAGAGTGTTGGAATCTAGAGAATGAGCATAGAAAGAGTGGGTGCCATTGAGTAGGAACGCAAGCACTGAGAACTTTTGTTGTCATCGAGCATGAAAACCCTGAAAAACTCTGAAACTTGATGAGGAAAAACATCAATCGCCACATGAAAATACCACCAAGAACAAAATACCACTAGAAAACAGAATAATCCAAACAGTAACTAGGGAATAAGACTGAAACCCTAAGGAAGAAGAGATCCAACACGAATCAAGACTCCAAAAAACCGATGATCTCTCAACCAACACATCCCAACCCCCCCCCCCCCCATGAGATCCACTGCGTCATACCAAGATGAATTCTAGTGTAGTAGATATGAGAGCAAGAGAAGATATTGAGACGAACAAGGGATCAATAGCGAGCCATGATCACAGGGAGAAAGAAAACCCGACCATGATGGACGGAAAAGAGAATGTGAGAGCGTTGATGGTCAACAATGTGCTGTGATGCATGAAGGTATCGACCCAATGGAAAAAAGAGGTCTTCGTAGGAGAGAATCCCATCTAAGGAGAAGAAACATGAACACTGAGTGAAACCTATAATCAAAATAAAGATGAAATAAGCATCACTAAAATGAGAGAGGAGATAAAAATCCAGGAGAGGATGCTCTGCTGATGTGGGATAACCCCAAACGGGGGAGAGGCATGACGCACTCAGGAGTGCTATCTAGGAGAGAAGGGGGCCATTTTATTTATGTTATTTCAATCTATAATTTGTATCCTGATAAATTTGGATATAAAAATGTTTACATATATTTTAAAGAAATGGGATTGGTTATTGATGAATGTGTATAAGAAGGATAAGGTTACATGAAATTCATATTTTGTGGTAATGATTATGTTGGGGAACAATGTAGAATGTGTTCCAAATATAATGTATATATTTTTGGAAAACATAGTGTCGACCATCAAATATGGAATTTGAGCACCAACATAGAACTATAGATAAATTGGATCATATTTCAAGCCCAATGTAGCCTCACATTCAATAATGAGAGTATATTTAATCTTCAACAACATCAAGCATCATCAATATGATTCTACTACTTCTAATCGAAAGATGTTTTGTCAACATATATGGAATACATAAGACACAATTTAGTGTGTGAGAAAAACCTAAGGTGTGGTTTCCACCAATTCTACCTCAAGAAGGCCAACATAGGATATATATGAGATCCAAAATTATTTGATGGTATGATATAAACTTAATACTAGAAGTAATAAACTTCATGTTGATACACTCCACATCTTTGAATGTAATAATTTTATTAATTGTGACTTAGTTGGGAATATAACCATCCCAAATCAAATTAAAAGGATACACTAGAATTAATATTACATGCTTCACTCCCTGAGGATAGGTTTATGCTCTAATGAAATGATAGGTTGCATCATAAGATACACAAACACTCTAATGTATCCTAAAACCCACAAAATCAAAACAGTGTTTTTGAGAGAATATTATGAAGGGATTTAATGTATTCTGCATTGCCTCCAATGTATCCTTGTGGATTAATTTTGAGAAAATTATTTAGATTGATATTTTATGTATCATGAGTGATAAAAAATTATTCAAATAAACTCAAATAACTAGAAAAATATATAAATACATAAAAAATTGGGAAGATACATAAACCACAACGGTTTTTTACCATTGAAGATTCAATGTAGGAAAAATTCCTAAATCATAAAGACCCAAAAAATCATATTATAAGACTATATAATCAAATAAAAGATTAAAATAACAAGCTAGAAATTAGGTAGCTGATCAAATGGATATATAAAGAACTCAACATTGATATAATAGTATATTTTAAACACGGTAATTTTAAGTTATTATCCATGTAGAGAGACCATGTGACATTATAATGCACATCGAATGATTATAGAATTTTACAGTAAGTACATAGTTAATATCCCAAGAACAATATAGAGTGTTTAATCTGAAATGGAAATGGAATTACATCAAGGATTATCATTTTAGAGAATGATATAAAATCCATTAGAGGTATTTTCCTTAATAATCATTATTAGATAAACTTCTTCTTACTAATTTTGTTTTATTTTATGGACATGAGTGGAAAAATACCATGTGGGGTCAGGGAGAGGTGTAGTTTGGTATTCCTTCTTAAATATTAAATAAATTGATTCTATATATATTATTTTTCTATATATAATACCCTATTTTCCTAATCAAATATTATATGAACATTGGAGAATGGAAGAAGAAACAAGAGTCCAAATCCAATAACATGTAATAGAATAATGGATTAGTTTTAAAAATTATAATATTTTCATAAGAGGATATAGAAAACATTAAACATATACATAAAGAATATAATGATATGACTTTAGTTATAATAGGTAAGATAACACGGAACTATAATTTCACTTAGAAGATAAATAGTTATTTGAAAAATTATATAGAAAGAAAAAGTACATTTTCTAGATGACAATTATGGAGTTATTGAAAAATAAATATAAAGGAACAAAACTGATCCAAATACCCCATTAATTCTAAATTAATTTACAAATCCTTATTTACATTAGTTATATTCTCATCTTTATTTATCTCTTAATACTATCAATTTTTGTGTTACTTGTTAATTTACTACATCTTTGAAAACACACACATAAACAGTTATCTTTTCATTCTCATAGTAGTAGATCTGGTATATGAATTACACTTACCATCCATATGGATATGACTTCAGGAAAATCTTAGTTAATGTTTCACATAGCCCTATTCACTTACAAGGAGGTTGTTTAGCTACCACCACATAGTTTATTATCATGTAGACATGGTTTCATTTCCATGTATGGAAGTTCCACTCCACTTTTTAGATGTACGATGCATATGGAAAATTTAATAATAAGAATTTATCTTAAAAAATAATTCTTTACATAGTGTAAATTTTCAATGATTATACAAAAAAATCATTCATAAACACTATTGACTATTTTCCTGGTACATTCACACTATAAATTTTATTATAGACCTCCTACCTCTTATCCATGAAATAAGAAATACAATTTAATGGGAGTAATGTTATAGAAATAGAAAACATGTATGAATAAAAATTATCTTGGAATAAGTACAATAAACATAAACCTCAATTTCATGAGCAAATAATACAAAATGAATAAGGATATCTGGGGGTAAGGAATTTACAACTCCCTTGATCCATTTGAAATACCTATTAAATTTCTCTTACACTAATTATAAGAAACTATGAGATAAAGAACTTCCCACCTTAAAAAATATTATTCTTAAATATATTATCATCATAAGATATTCATGCCCATATTAAGTATTTTTACACTGAGCAATAGTTGAAACTATATAGGGTGAGTAAGGATGAACATAGTTATACATGTTTCCCCGACAATATAAAGAGGAACACTAGAACATGGTTTCTACAATAACAGGCATAATTATTTGACATATGGGAATTGACCTATACTAAAATTATCAGAATATACTACCCAAACTAAAAGACGATATAATTATGTACTAGACTATCTAGTTGTTTTCTAAAATATCAAGAGGCTTTACATGAGACATAGGAATGATTAAAGGACTAATTTAATAAGTTTCCTTATCATAAATTTCCACACTATATATATATATATGTAGTATTTTTATGAAGGACGTAATACAATAGTAAACACACTAGTGGAAACGTTAGTCGGAGGTCACAATGGTGAAAAGCTATCATATGGTCTCAAGAGTATATAACATTCTTACAGCTAACTATAAAAAAATTTAATTAGAGGTAGTAGTGTCATAGTTAATAAAGTGGTGACAAAGGATGATTTAAATGCTCATATTACAAATTAATAAAGGCCAATATATACTATATCATCTAGGAACTAATAAGAGATTAATTAATGGAATTAATATGGTATTTTTTTATAATTACTTCAATGACATAAATTTCAACATGTATCCTAATGTTCACTGCCCAAATTTGTATAAGTAGATAAATATATGTTTAATTATAGGAGATAAACCATAATAAATGATGTATTTGAAAATAAATGAAACCCTTGATGGAATAATAAATAAAATTTATCCTTGAAAGATAATGGTTGTTTCAATAATGTACAATAGACTAAATTTTAATTGAATCAACAATATTGATACAAAGAGATAAAAAATCAAGAAACATATAAAAACCAAGATTCAACATCAGATTAAACAGATTCATGTATAAAACATATTTAATGGGATATCACAGAGATCAAGATGAATCAATTGATATTGAATGAATGTTTTATATAATAATTTCTAAATAATTCTCCATATTAAAAAATAAAACAAGGAAATAATTCATAACATGGAAATGAAATTTTGGAAAATTTCTAAGAAAAATGGTATGAGAGACAAAGGTAAATTTACTATCACCACTAGAAAATCCTAGAGTGGAATTTTTGTAATTAACACTTAAGGATGAATGATTATTTAATGAAGGGATAAATTGGGGCATATATAGCCTGATGTTTAAGCTATACCATGTAAAGAATATGTATTCATGTAAAAATATATTAACAATGTGAAGTAAAAAAGATCAATGAAAAAGTAAATTGGATATGATAAATAATAAAAAAAAGGATTGTAATAATTATAGAGTGATGAATTAACTTATTCAATGTTTTGTTTTGGGAACAAGTTTAATATATAAACATTTATTGGGGGAGTTGAATTAGGTTGTTTCCAATTAAAATATTTCACTTTGATCATGTATACTCAATTGTCTGATATAGTTACCTTATTGGAAGGAATTCATTAAATATCTCACTCTTGGTAGTTCTCACAGAAAAAAAATACATAAATATATATAAAAGTAAATCTCATAAAGAATAATTATTTGAATATGGTCACTATAAAGGGCTACATTCAAGGAGAAAAAATAGAAAACAATTCGATATGATAAAATCCATTATTGAACTTATTCGATGGATATAAATTTTATATTGTGTTCACACAATGATAATTCCTTCTATATTTACAAGGTTTTGGAAATATGAAATGTCAATCAAAGGGACATTATCTCTTCCTCTCCTCTACGCACATCCTTATGGAATTCTTCATCAATTTATAGATAGGTTTATAAAAAACCTGACACTATTAAGTCTCAATTTGATTCTCCATTCACCATCACTTTTCTTCACTCTTTCACTCCTCTAAACCCATAAAAATCAACTATTTTATATAACATTTGAGTATGTATCCTCCAAAACAATATAAGAATAACCTATCAATGTGGGGGTTAATCATTGTCTTAAAAATGACCATTGTATCAACTCTACCACCATACTAAAATTTTTATTATTTCACTATGTATTCAATAATTTAATCAGAAATATTTAATTATAAAAAATATTATATCTTCCTTCAATGATATACATAAATTTCTATATAAATATATTAAACTATTTATTATTAATTTTTTATAATTAAATAAATTAATAAATCAGAAGTTCTCTATATTCTCAAATTTATAGTAAGATGTTTTTAAGGTCCTTCAATTTTACAACACATACAACAATGGTTGGGATCAATTCTCTTCTTAAAATTATACAAGATTATTCCATTTCCACTATATTATTAAATATTGTCAAAGATATCCAATTAAGTCATGTTAATATCCAAAATATGAAAAATATATTCTGTTTTTTTAATTCAAACATAATCCTCATTTAGTTTTAGATACTACCTTATAAGTACATGTTATTCTCTACAATTATGTTATTTATTTAAAATTTTGCTAGATTATTGGGTGATGTAGCCCATAAAGAAATGATATTTTGTTAAAATCTATATCAATATAATATATAAATAATATAATTTAAAAATGAATGAATATCATTGTGTTATCTTTAATATTACTTTGAATCTCATTTCTATTATAGAGTAACACCAATATTCATTAAATAAATATATTATAACTCAACCAAAATAGTATTCTTTTGTTATTATATGACTACACATCAAAAAAAATAATTACTATATCATGGAATGATCCTTCTTCTCTCTTTCTCAGTCACGGAGTGGTATATGCAGTACATACTAATTTCCATATTTATAACATTTCAGAGCTATGATAGTTTTTCATAGCCTTTCACTGTGGTGTGTCATCATCCAAGAGTCTGCATTTCAAGCTATTTTTAAGCTATTATATCATCCCTTACATCATAATTACTATCACATTATAGAAACACAATGTTTATCTCAATATCAACCTACTTCAACTTTTATTCTTCTGTAACTCCCTCTACATTGAGTTTTACTCTTACATGACCATATTTTACTTATATGAATGCCCATTTCTAGAGTGGTTTCTTTATTTAAAACACAAAACTCTTCCAATACTCTGGGATACACTTATCCACTATCCAGATCGGTCTCTTATAGATCTTTTGGAATTCATTAATTAATCTCACATTAAATTCAATGTTTGAAAATTATTTTTACATGAGATTTATTATAGTTTGGTTTAGATATCTATTTCACAACCATACATCCATCTCCTAATTTATTTTTACATAGCCTTCAAAAATATACATCCAATAATCTATAAAATAAATTATGGCGTGGAAAATATTATTGATGTGTGGTATGATCTTCCAATAAATAACTTTCATTATCCATTACCAAATAACTCTAACAATGCTTATAACGGATACATTACCTAAATACATTGGGTATGTTATGAATTTTGATAAGTTAGATTATATTATTATAGGTTTTAATAAATTATTCATTATGCATCAACGTCATAATGTGTGTCTGGTTATGTTCTATGTGCTACTGCCCATGCCAATCATAGTGTACGATGGGACATGTTGTATAGCATATTCATGTTGTTTTCTATGATAATTTAGGAATATTAATAATAAATATTATAATTCACATAATTATTCCACATTTTTTACCATCAATAAATAATTTCATATGAAAAAATTAATTAAGGGTTCATTACATTCATGGATGTATAACATGAATTTGATGAGAGATTTACTTATTTTCTATAATGATTATGTAATTTAAATCATACTTGAGGAGTGTCCATGGGAGATATTTAAAGGGGATATGCCCATGTGTAGTGTGATCAACACTACTTGATCGATGGATAAAATACCCTCATTGAATAGATTATTTCTTCTAGTTACATTAATCTAGGAGATGGTAGTACATCATGTTGGGTGGAGGATCCCTCTCATAAGACCAAGATTTCAGAATACTATGGATTCCTACATTAGAGGTATTCCATTGTACTAACTCAATTGTGATCTTAATCAGAAATGGATAAATATCAATGTTTTTATATAATATGTTTAAGGTACACATTCAAAATATCATCATTTAAAATTTAGGCATGATTTTATCTTAAAATCATGGTGGTCTTGGATTTGGATTAGTTAACATCACTTGTTACATTGAATTTTTTTTAGATCGCTTAAAAACTCAGTAGTGGTATCAAAGTATTAATATACCTTTGGACTCAGGAATCATACTAATATATGTGGTGTTTTCAAAAATATTACATGTCATAACACAAATTTTAAAATACAATTGAGAACTTTTTCTGGATAATTGATTTTTGGTTTATGATATGGGATATCAAGAGAATATTCTAAATAAAAACCATCACTTTTGTAATAATCATAACATATGAATCCTAAATATTATATTTTATGATTAGGTTATACTTTTATTTTAAAAAAAGGAGTATTGTATCATCTTTACGATATATTAGGGAATAGTAAAATATGATTTCCAATTATATTCAGTCATTGTGATGTCCTAACATAAGATAAGATATGATATGTAAGAGACCATTACATGTCATATCATTGTATATTATAGAAATATTAGTTGTAAAATATTATTGATAAAGCTAAAACGAATTTATCAATATTATCATATAGGTCATAAAATAAGGCTTAGTGTGACTTTTTAAAAATTATTAGACAAATAAAAAAAATATTTAAATTAAATTATGATTCCATATATATTATATTAAAATAGATTAAAAATTAAATAAAAGTTATTTTGTGTTATTTATTAATTTTCAATTCTTCATACATTAGTTAATTATAAAGTGTTCATATTAACATTATTAAATGATTATTATACATTTATTAATGGATATTCGAAATAATAAGTGTTAATATTAAAATAACATTAACCAATTTATACGTATTTCCTTATGGCTTATAAATAATTATTTTTTGTATAAATAACAAGGGTAATTTATAAAGTGTCTATATATTACAAAATATGTTTAGAAATTCAATGTTTATATTTTAGGATTATGAATAGTTAATAATATTTAATTTGAATTTTTAAAATTAAGGGAATTATTTGGGATATTATTTAATCCAAATAAAATGTTGTTTTGATGATTGATTCGTATATATAATGGGAATTAAGAGATATTTATATTATATAAATAGTTTACAAAATAGAAGTTGAAATATAAAATGTTTATATTTTATATAATATCATATATTTAAAGCAAAATTACATGTAATGAATAATATAAAATATTTTATATTATAAAATGAATATAAGGTGATTATATTCAAGATTATAGAATGTCCCCAATATTTATATAAATTAAAATGTCTTTATATTCAACTTTGATTTATAAATTATTCAAAAAAAGTATCTCTTGTTTAAATATATAAAATATTCATTTATTTAAAATTTAATACCTACTTATTATTCATAGTTATAAACAATTTATATTATGATTAGTTGAATTATTTTTTTAATATTTAAACTACTTCGAAGTTATTATATATGCATCTAAAGAGTCACATTCTAGGAATTATATTGGATTTAGTTTCTTAATACCTTGAATTTAGTTAATAATAAAAGTTATTATCATGGATATTATTATTGAATATGGTTTAAACATATTTAGTGTTAGAGTTATGATGAATTGGAATCTATCTTAATTAATGTATCCTTGGGTAAAGGGTCTTTGATTTTGATTTCCCACTATCCTAGAGAGTTAAGTTTTGTTCAAGAATATTGGGGGTTACCTACTTATATCTCCATAATTAATTAAATGGATATTATCAATATCATAAAATTCAAAACAATTTTCTTAGAAGTTCATGAACCATAGTCATGATATTAATTTGGATATGTTTAAGTATATTTGGATTAGATTTTCAATAGAGTAAAATAATTTTTTGGTTTTGTAAAGAGTAAAACGTCATTATAGTTTAAATATATTGGTCTGAGGAAGGAATATTATTTTGAATTAAATCAATAGTAGAATGTATAGATAAATAGAATAATAAGAGATATGATTATGAGATTATTTTCCCTTAAAAATACTATATTTTATCTTCTATTTAAAGAACCAAATATAAATACCTTGATCATCCAACTAGGTAGGTTCATGTTAATTCCAGGTACCATTGGGTTATCTTGTACAACGAAATAGAATAATGGGTGAACCTAATAAGATAAATCTATCATTTATTGTGTTTTATTTTGTTTATAATTATTTGGGAAACCTAAAAAATTAGGATATAAGAGAAATAGAGTTGGATTTTACAACATTTAATGTTATAAAATGATTTTTATGTTCAACTATCCAAGAGTTATATATAATGTGATTTTAATTTTATATACCTAAATAGCTATGTGGGGAGAGGAATAATATAGTGGAATAATTTAATAGTGAAATATATATCTTTACCAACCAATGTATATGATGAGTTTAAAATGTGCCATTGGTTGGAACCCATTAATAATACTCCTTATTATAATCTACAATTACATGATAATTATATGATTAAGGATTTTCAAATAGATTAACAGAAACATTTTCATTAAAAATGACTTTGAGATTAGTCATTAAAAATGAGATGCTTAACAAAAGAAACTCCTAAGATTTTTACCTTAAAAGAAGTTATTACGTAAAAGAAATTATATGTGTTAAAGAATTACGTTTTTGATTTTTAAAGAGATGTATTTTATAAAGAGGTTAATTTTTATTCTTATAAGAAAAATATAATGGTTAACTTATGATTTGAAATGAATCAGATGTAAGATAACCGAAATAGTTTCATTATCTGATCCTATAATCAATATGATTGGGTATAATGGCTTAGTAAGAGTAAGGATTTAAAATAAGTCTCGTTCTGGTTAATAAATCTATTATGTTTCCATCTATTGAAATTTTTTTAATTTTTGAAATTGTTCATGAAAACATTACTTGATATTATCAAGTGATGATAATACATTAACATGGTAAATGATGTCCTAGTTCTAGTACTGATTTGATTTTAAAACTAAGTAAAAGATAAAACTAATAGAATAAACAATATTTGGATAGTCCAGTAATTTTTCTTATTGTAACCAAACATGATTATTAGAACCTAGTAAAATTATAAATAAAGGAGTAGTAATTTTATAGGATGGAATTAATAGGGTAACTAAAGGGGTTTTAAAAAATACATGGAATTTTCATGTTAAGTAGCAGGGTAATAAAAAAATTATTTGGTTTTGAAGTGTATTTAAAAAAAACTATATGTCTTTCAAGTGTCATAAATATAGAGTTATAAATCAAGTGAAAACTAATTGTAATTAATGTTTGAATTTGAGTCATGATGAAAATAGTTGTTAAAAAAATGGCTTGAATATAAATTGGTTTATTAATCTCAAATAAATATATAAAAATGATGTATATAATTATCTTATTTATCTTATATAATAAGAAAAAATATATTTAAAAATATTTTTTAAAAAACATATGAGATAATGAATTAAATAAACATGGTTTATAATTCATTAGATTATATAACATGTTTTGAAAATTATACAATGGTAAAAATGTTTTCTCAAATATTAAATTTTATTTCCTATATTTTTATTAAAATATGTTAAAAGATGTTAATGACACCAATTAGTTGTATATTTTAAATAATAAAGGCTTATTTTTTGATAAAAATATTCCAAACATATTTAATACCATGTATGATATTGAAATAATTGTTTAATTGTAAAATATTTATACTGATATTAAATAATACTTATTTCCTAAATACAAAGGAGTTTTTTTATTTTAGTATGATATCTAAAATGGAATATAGTGTCTAAGTTTTTTTTTGGGAGTATGTTTGAACTTAGATAATTTAAAAGTTAATATATAAAGGATTATACCAGTTAAAAATAAATTTATTTTCCATTAATATTAAAAAGATTTTAGGGTATGTGACTGTAAAAAAATGTAAAGAGTAACATTTTTTTTATAGAAAGTTAGTGAATATCGCTATTTTATAAATGATTATTATATTCTAAATATAATGTGAATTTCACTTAATATCTATAAATGTTTTTTGGGAATGGTTGTAAAGAGAATTATAAATAGATACATTTAAATAACATAAAAAAGTTAATCTCACCTTATCTAGAATGATTTTAGGATTTTCTTGTATGTAATAATAAAAATATTTGCATTAATTAGAAAAAGATCTAAAGGGAAAGTTTTTATGTAATGGGATCCAATTATTATAATTTTTAACTTAGAAATAGTTCTAAGTAGACAATAGAAGTTGACATCAAAACATATTATTTCATAGAGTTAAAGAGTTTTAATATGTTCAAGGAGTTGAAAACTGAGAATATGATTCCTAAATATCACTATTATTCTTAATTTCATTCTTCATTTACGTTAATTAGTAATGTTTTTATTTATATATTTTTATCTGGTTATCACCCGGAGAGTGAAACAAATACAACGTTGATCTAGCAGTATATATTATATGTTATGATTGACATGTTCTTATGTTGTCTATTTTTATGTATTATTAACAAGATTTTTCACAAATGTATTATATAAAATGAAGTCAATACTTTCTCAAGCATTAAAATTTTCAACATATATGTATATATTTATACACATTCCATGAGGTGTAATGATAATAGAACTCTCAAAGTATGACTTTTAATTATTCAAATTGATGTTCATCATGGAGTACTCTATATTATTATTAAGTTTTATGGGTAGTGTTAGATTGATTCGTTTATGGAGGAACCGAATATACTTATGAGGAAAAAAATTATTTTGTTCAATAGATGCACCATAAAGTATAACACATTGAGTTTCATATACTATGAATTAGGTATACTATGATTGAATGGATTATATTTACACTGCATGAAAGGTAGTCTATACCAATGGTTTAAAACTATTGGTATACCATATAGCAACAATTTTCAAAACTGTTGGCTAGTATGGAATTGTTGTAGCCCTATACCAATATATATTCCCAATCCATTGGTATAGAGCAGTATAAATTTCTATATACCAAGGGTTTCCAAATAACCATTTGTATATATTTATACAAATGGTTACAAAGCTGTTGGTATATAACATAATTAACCAATTTAACAATGGTTTATAAACTGTTGGTATAGAGTTTTACCAATGGTTTATGAAAACTGTTACACCCCAAGCTTCCATGGTACGCTTCTCTTTGAATAATAGAGCAGCGTGTGTTGTACGCAACCTCGAGTTCTAACAAACCACGACCAATCAAAGTAACCATTATGAATAGTAATACCCACTATTTGTAATTATAAAAATTTTAAATTTCAAAATGGACTTCATTTTTGGATTTGGAATATCGAATTAAGCCTAGGGTGAAATTTGGGTATTTTTATGAAAAACTTCAATTTTTGATGAATAGTGAAACCACTATGTGGTAGTTAAAAAACTAATTTTTCATGTAAATGAAAAATTACCACTTCTATGTATTGAATTTCAAAAATCCGACATTCATGGCTGTAATTAGAAAGAAAAATTCCGTTCAATGAGATGAAAATAATATTTGGTAAATCGTATCTTTTATGTTTTATTAATCGTGATTAAAGGCAATTAGTGAAATTTAAGGTAAACATGATATAATAAAAATATGAAAATATATTGAAACTTGTCTTACCCTTATTGGATGAGTCATGGAAGACCAAGACAATCGATGGGTTAACTTGGGGACCCCATGGAGCCACTTGGGTAAGAAATGACATTAATAACTTTTTATTTAAAGTAAATATAAAATTGTCACAAACATTTGTTGTTTTACTAAAACAATTATTACATGGGGTTATATAAGTTAACTTTTCGACTATAAATATTAATTTAAAATATAAAAATATTTCCTATATCATGATCTTTGTTTTATAATTTTTAGACATTAGTTAAATAAAATTTTTTATGACACCATGATGATGGAGTGATTAACTCAGTAATTAATGATTTAAATAAAATGAAAATATAATGTAACATCTAAGACATAAACTTTTCAAAAACCTATTGTATGAGTATATTTCTAACCCTTATCACCTTATCATAGAAATATATAATTTTGGGACCTTTAAAATCCTAAACCCATTATATAATAATGTAACATTTCATGACTTTCCAAGAGTGCCCCTCCTCTCCTCTTATAAAAGGCCCCCACCTCTACCACCTTATTCACCCCATCAAATCCATTTGGCTCTACCAACCTCTACCCAAATACTCTCTCAAATTACCTTTCTTATTCCTAGAAGGATCACTTTGGGCCGAAGTCTTCCCAAGGAAGCCTTTGGCTCAAATCATAAAGAGTTACCCGATTTTAAGGTAATGTCTTCTCTTATGTTATTTTGTTTTATTTTTCTACTCCAACCCCTTAAACTATTTTTATTACTTTATTTTGTAAAAACACCAGTATCTTAAATATATAGGATTTTTTTATGAGAATTATTTTATTTACACTTACACATACCATCTTCTAGTGGTTAAAGAATATAATGTTTCTATGGGTGGCGAATTACTGCCTCACGAAACGATGATTGTTCAATGTTCTTTTAACACCTATCATGGTGGACATTAAGATGTCACTATATTTATATATGATATATATTATGTTTATGTTTTCCTTATGCTTCTGTATTTTTCATTTATGTCATACCTTTATGATTTCCATTATGGGTAAATGCGATAATTTCATTTTAGGAAGTGCGGACTACCGCCCCCTCAAAGTGATTTGAATCATTAATGTCATATGTGTGATTTATAAAGGATGGAGTAAATGATATTATATATGATATTATACTGGAATTATAATACACCTTTATATCATTATGATCTCATTCTATTAAATATGAAATATAAATGAAAGTAGTGTTCATGCGTACGTACGGCTTACCGTCTCCATGAACGGTGCATTTCATTTCTTACCTCTAAATGTTATGTAATATTCTAAATACATATATATAATGGATATATATAATATACATGATATATACATCATGAATATAATTCTGGATATTTTGGATATTTTACCACATGAACAACTTGTAATTATAAGAAGTTTATTTTTGACTCAAGTACCAAAGATCGACAAAACGACCGTTATTAACTTAAATAGTTACATAATGTTAAGAACATGGTTATAAGTGATATAAAAGGAATAATGAACTTGAATAAGGTTCTTAAGAAATTATAAATTAACTCTAGATTATTTTTCAGGAGGTTAAAGAATGGTCGAGTCAAGTCGGACGCGAGGTAAGGGACTTCGTCTCAATCTCCTATCATTGAGGCATATTTTGTTTTATACACAACATTATTTTATACAGTGTATAAACCCCTTTGACTATGACTTTTATTCAAAAGGAATCTTTTTATATGAAGTGTTTTTACTGAAAGACAAAAGGAATGTTTTGTCTTATGTATGCGGCGACAACGACTTCTCCGTCGCCGTGACCATTATTTGAGTTTTGGCTTCCTCTACAAGCCATAACTTTTTTTAAAATGAAAAATAAATACCATGTTTTACTTTTCTTTTATTTTGGTATTGAAAATGGTTTTGTTAGTGTTTTTATTATATCAATGTGTTTTATTGAAATCTTGTGATTGAAATGTGTAAATTTTATGTTTCCTTTATGCATGTTTTATGTGATACGATTATGTTATGTTTTATGATATGTTTAAACCTTTTCTTATAAAGAATGAATTTGACTTAATAAGTGACGGGTGGAGCCCTCTATAGCTCCTCGATGCATCGGTAGGTCTCATGAGACAAACTAGTGTCTTAGAATGAGGCCTTGACAATATCTTATTTTTAGTCTTGGCATGAG
Organism: Viscum album; assembly: GCA_963277665.1. Classification (NCBI taxonomy): domain Eukaryota; kingdom Viridiplantae; phylum Streptophyta; class Magnoliopsida; order Santalales; family Viscaceae; genus Viscum; species Viscum album. The sequence goes on along the minus strand of OY728119.1, from coordinate 1,000,068,051 downwards.
GCCTTGGATACGTGGTTATGATAGTCTGGCATTATGCATTCCATCTTTATGAAAGTGGTTATTGATATTTCATGTGATTATTCGACTAGTATAATATCCATGTGAATAATTAAATGGAATTATTTCATTTTGTTTTTCCATATTATTTTGATGTTCAAGTTTAAAAGGATTTTGTTTCAGTTATATATTTCCTTAAATGTTTATGTTTATTTATCAAAGTTTCTGCTATATTGTTATCCTTAATGAGCATCTGAGCTCACCCCTTTCAATATTTTAATTTTTCCAGGATGAGAAGAGGTATTTTATGAATGACCTGCAGGGATGGTCATATGGGGATATGAGTGTGGACTATGGAAACCATGTTATTGTAATTTTTCACTTTATGATGTAATGTAACGTTTATGAATGTATCCAGTGTTTCCAAGGCTACTAAACTAATCGGTCTTTGAAGACTTGATCTTTTGTGATCATGCCAATGTTACGTAATAATGCACCGACTCTAGGTAACTGGGTTCGGTGTTTTACAAAAAAAATTGGTAAATACATTCTTTTCAACACTATATGAATGGTCTAAAACTGTTGGTGATGGGTATTACTATAATTCTACACATCGTCCATATAGAATCTTATCCATTTCATACACTTGCATATAACACTTAAAACAGCACAGAAATACACCTACAATAACATGTAAAAATGGCACATATAAATATCATACTCTTCCAACAATGGAATGTACGACAACATAGTATTCCCCATTTTAATCTTTATAAGACAACCAAACTTCAAACTAACCCATTTCAATTTCTTTGGTGCAGACATCTCAAAATTTTTACTTTACTAAAAATTGTCATAAATATATGTTTATTTAGTTTGATAACTGTATTAACATAGTGTGGTTAATATATGGTGCCTGAGGGGTATGTTTGATAAGTGAATTAACATAGTGTCATTAATATATGGTCATTATGAGTGATGCAAGACTTGTTTGAGCATTGAGTGTGATGTGGTATTTTATGGGAATCATATATGGTGTTATTATGAAAGCAAAATATTATGGGATGTGGGTAATGATGGTGTGTGGTGGTTCTAATATGGTTTTATTGTGATTATTGTTGGTGTGGAACCACATGGATATTGAGAACATGGTTCTGGAAGTGATCAGGTAGGTAATTCATATGGGGGGAGTTCCCACATGATGTATAAATTAATTATATTGAGTATTTGGGGTATTATGGGCATGTGGGAATGATACATCTGCATTCAATGTCATATCAAATTTTGGGACAATGTAGATCAGTCACGTGAGATGGGGGAGATTTTTTGTCAATGTTTACCCAAGATATCATAGGGATGAGATATTATATGTTAGGGATATAAAACTGTAAATGTATTTTTCAAGGATTTAAAAGTTTTGAGGGTCTTGAGTGTACAAGGAAGAGGTTTGGTATAATCATGTTGGTCTATATCCATTCACAATGTGACACTAGGTTCTGCATAATGAAAAAGTTATAAAGAGGTTGGGTCGGTCTTGATGGCACATAGAATAAACATAAAGTTCACACTTTGGATATTTCTAGGAAAAGGAAAATGTTTTTTATTTTGATATTAAAATGAGACTTTATAGTTGGTCATTCGACTGATCTAGCAGCATACTCCTCTTTCTCATTAATTTTGAGTCCCAGGTGAGGTATCTAACTCTTTTCCTTCTATATCTTGGAATAATTAGAATTAAGAAGTATCTTAGAGAAAGGATAACAATATATATCCATTATTCTATGATTGGTCTCACATACTTGATTTGTTGAAGTATTAATGAATATTATGGCCTATTTTTATATTTTTAATATCCTTTTTTATTCATCCTATTAGAAATAAAATTAGAGTTCAGTCTTCTATGAGTAGGAATATATGATTATAAAGAAGGTTATATATATCATTATCCTAAATTTATATGTGTGTTATGTGATGTGTGGTAAATAGTTGTGAGAGGGATGATCTAGGTGAGACCATTTATAATCTTATTAATATTTTTATAGTGGTTACGAAATACTAAAAGGTAGTCTCTTGTTTTAAATGGTATGGTGGATCCAATTATGGAATGGCAGGTGCAAATTATGACCCTATTTTCAGTTTGGAAGGATGATGTCAGTTATGGAAATTGTTTCAGGATGTGATCGTTAAGATAGTTTTATGGGAATGTGTTAGGAAAGTACTATGTCACTATGGGTGATGTTAGTCACTATAAGTGAGGTGAAATGGTTTTTCTGGATAAGGTATTTGGTTTTGATTATTTTGTTGGGGGGAAATGATTCAGAAGTGGTGACATCAGTTTTCCAAAGGTGTAGCCTATGATTTTTTGTGATGTCTCTCATTGTGGTTAGAAAATACCATCGGACATCTCATGTTCACATTGGATACAACGCATTGAAGTGGTGTTGACCACTCATTTTTGGTGGAGACCTCTGTAGATTATGTGACATAGGAGACGGAGTTGACCGTAGGAATAGAGAAGGTGTTTGGCATAGAATTCCATGAATAGGGGTGTGTGAGGCCATAATATAGAGGATATGTATTACTAATATATTGGGGTTCATGGGATATGACATGGAAGAATAGATATCATCACGCCTTGATATGTTGACCTTTGATCCAATGGTGGTTGAGTATGTGGAAGTTTGTGGGATACGTGGTTAGTCTTCTAGGAATAACTTTAGGGCATTGGGTTGACTCAAAAAGATTATGTTGGAATAATGACATGTGGTTTCATGAATTTTTTTTGTTATCCCTGCTTTGTGACCTCAAGTGATATAAAGATGGAAGGAAGGTTATTCCTTTTGGGAATCAGGTTAACTAAAAAATATTATGTCCTTATGACACATAGAAGGTTGTTTGGGTAGTGTGAATGGATATTGGGAATCCATTGAGAGTCAAATATACATCAATGTAATGGAATTGTTTTCCATAATGTTGTAAAATTATGTTCATATGGACACATCCACAATAAAGTCCACATGTAGTGGAATAGTTCACACCACCATGTTCTTGAAAAAATGTAATGGTACTACAATATATCATGTAGAAACTATAGAATGATCCAAAATAATATTAAACACAAAAAAGAGGATTATATAAATAAAAGATTTTGATTGTGGTTGAACTTTCTAGAATATCATTCATAGTGGTGGTATAATTGGAAGTTATCCAATAAATAATAGAAAAGAGGGATGATTTAATAACAAATGATAATCAAGGTCTATACCCTTAAGACTGAAAGAATCCTCCATGGGACTAAAGGATACTAAAATCACTAGGAAATGAAATTTTAATGAATAATATATGTTGTTATGAAATCATTGGAATCCCAAAAAAGTGTCCAAGTAAAGTCATATGGTGTGTTTTAAAAAAATTTGTTAGTGAAACACAACACAGTCATCGGTTGAGATATCCTGATGGGTGGGAAAGTAAGTGAACCTAGTAGGAGGGGAGAAGGTGGTAAGGAGATATCATGGAAGGGGATACTAAGAGGTTCCATGGACATGGGTGGTTTTAGAAGATAGGGTGGTGTGTTAGAAAGGGTTTTGTGCATAAGTGTGGGAAGTGTTGTGAAAAATCATTGATACCATGTAAAAAAGATAATTCATAGAATGTATTTGTAGATAAAGAAATGACGATACAAGTAAGAGAACTGACCGAATCATTATTTTGAATGTTTTCTCATATATTAGATATCCAAACACCCTAATTGCTTTATCAAAAAATATAGACAATATATTGGTAAAAGGTGTTATGACTAAAACTATGTAGTATTTGGGATACCCAAGTCAAGAATAATGTGACCTACCTAATCACACATATATTCAGTCACCACAAATCATCAAATGTCAGTAATATCAGTCCAAAATATAATGGATCAATCTATCCCTCATCACCACCACTATCATAACCATCATCATCATCCTCATCCCTGTCCCCATCCTTGTCCCCATAAGCATCCTCCTCCTCATCCCCATCCTCATCCTTGGTCTCATCCCCACCCTTTTCCTCTACCTCGGCCTCCGCCTCGGCCTCAGCATCATCCATTCCCTCTAATTCTTCCTCTCCATCTTCATCTCCAAAAGCAACATCTTCTAGACCACCACTATAATTTCCACATAGTTCACTATATATTGAACGCATCGTCGATTTATATTCATCAAAAAATGTGATGGCCTCGAGTAGAAGTTATGGACATAAATTTTCTTTCATATTCATAAATTCACTATTTTCTATATCTACCAGATCTTTCACCTGTGTGATCATTTTTTGACATTCTCTTCTCTTGAATTAACCTTTTATAATGTTGTGGTACAACAACTAGTACATAAATGGGGGAAATACTTTGTTGAGACTATACTATTCCCAAGTCAGTAGCATACTCTTCCAGGTTTCTCATCTCCAAACGCCTAATGTAAGTGATAATTTGTCCAAAAATAGTCAGGTTTCTGGGCATTAAGGGACACCCAAGAATCTGGTTACAAATATAAATAGATTGTTAAGTTAAAATTCAGATATCAAAATTTGAAACCAATAATGTAAAACTTATAATATACTAATGTGTTGGTTTGTTTACTGCACTTCTATATTTTCTGTTTCTACGTGATCAAAACAGTTTTTCTCGAGGCATGCATCCATCAGTATTCAATACATGCCTCTAAAATGGCATTGAATGTTGGAAAATATAATTGAAAATAGTTTACTAATAATTAATTTCATAACTAAAATTATATCAAAACATTAAAAATGAAATAAATTATGGAGGAAACAATATATGTGCATATCTTAAAGACAAATTATAAACAACTATTATACTTGCTTCCTCTCGTGATCTGATATCGTAGTACGCCCAAAAGTGTGGTTTTATTTTTTAGCATCAATGTTTTTTTAATACATGATTCCTAAATAAAATTAGATAATACAAAAGATATTATTAATGAAAAAAATTAAACTTTTCATTTAAACACCTCAAATGTGATTAATACCTTAAATATGGTAGTCATCCAATGAGTAATCATTTTCTGAAACTATTTTATTAGACACTCATTATTGACAGGACTATCTCAAAACTTTTTACCACTCTAGAATGCCTTAAAATATAAATCTCATTTTTATAGGCTCTATAAAGTAACATAATTCCCTAGGACATGATGGTATTTCACCCCCACCATCGGGAAAATTAAACTGATGCGGACACCAAAATATTAATTCATATAAATACAAAAACAATATTACATTAAATCCAACAAATTTTTTACCCACATCTATGACCAAGAATTATCCTTTACTTCATATGAAAACTATCACAATGAGAGAAAACTGATATGAATGATGTCAGAGAATTTGGAAAGTGTTGCACAAATACCCTAACATTGTGGCTCTGTTTTTCGAGCATTGGGTTGTATTTGTTAGAGTCCACCATCAACTACATGTGGAGGTTCCCCACCATACGTATGTGTTTATTCCCCCACCCTCACCTCCTATTAGTATTTTATTTGTTATGAAATATTAAAAAATATTATAATGAAAATAAATTATGGTATTAATTTTTAATGTGGTTCTAAAATATCCCTACAAAATTGTGACCAGTGGATGTCACTAGATCCGTAGGCACTGAAGTAACATCACCCAGTATAGGTGGAGTGGGTCCTAGAGTATTCTCTATAGGCACATACTTTGTCAGTGTAAGAGTTTAAGATATAATTTAGAATCTATTAGAGAAAGAAGTATATGGTAAAGAAGATGGCATGGATGGCTAGTCGAAATCATGATATATATGGGGAGTGGGAATCATTATCAGATACGGTAAATATGGGTGAGGAGGCTCATATGTAAAGGCTATTGAAAACATTGGAGTCATAAATATCCCATGTGTCTCTAATGACACATTGGGATCAGAATGTGTGGAATATGGTAAATTAGTGGGAGGGGTTAGGTCTGATTTGCTACAACAACTAGAGCACCTAGCTCTCATATCACCCCACCCCACCCCCACCCCACCCCCATCAAACCATCGGCCTGAGTACTATGACCTCAACTAGGCTACTCATTGATTTACTGGTTCCAATGTGTTGGATCCTACGTAAAATTTTAAAACAAAATTAAGCAAATGACATTATATGTTATTGATATATATATTTTAAATGAAATACTCACAACATGAACTAAAAGTTGTCTATTATTTGAATAACTAGCATAACAGGTTGTTGTGGCTGTTAGTATAACACAATCATGTTGTGTTCTCGTGTTTTTTTTTCTTGTTTAGTGATAATAAATCCGTACCCATTGATCACAGTTGATTTAAATTCATGAAAAAATGTATTATGAGCAAAAACTACACCTCCAATTTTTTTAGAAATAGAGTCAGTAAGCAAACTCGATTCCAGAAATATAAACGAAAATTAAATATAATTAAATATTGATTTTATTTATTTATTACAACAATATTTCAACCTAAAATTTCACCCAAGTAGAAAAAAAAAATTTATGAAAAGTTTCTCTCCTTCTTAAAGATAATGATTGATGTTTTCTATTTTCTATTTATTTGTCTTACCTATAGATAAAAATAGAAATTGTTTAGCAGATATGTAAAATTATAAGATATGAGATAAGATATACATGTTCAATTTACATACTTGATGTAGTCATCTAACAAATTACATTTGAACTACACTGTGTGATCTGCCCTCTCTTACTCTACAAGGCTTTGTGTTGTCATTGTCTCTCATCCAGTAATTCCTCTTGTTTGAGGAATTGATGGAAATCTAGGTTCAATTTTCTCATACTATTCTTATTTATTTCTCCTTGTTCTATTCATTCTTGTAGTAAGAACAAAAAAATACATTGAACAGAAATCTATAAATTTTGGAGCCAAGTAACTATTCATGATAAAGCCTTAGAGGTGATTATTTTTCAGGACATAAGATTTCAATGTGTACGTATTTCTTTTAGTTGGATACATCCAATAGAAAGCAACAGGTCCTCTAAAAAGCATTTTTGTTGGAATATGGACATTCAGATACAATATACATATGAAAAATGATGGAGGAAATATTTTATCTAATTACCCAAAATTAATGGTGTCTCTACCAACATGTTTTACAAGAAAGTATTGGAAAAATTCTTAGCATAAATTTCTCTAAACAAATGGAACAACCAAATAACTTACACCCTTACATTATTGGAAAAAATATGGTGGATTGTTATTGGAATCTACTCATGCAGAAGGATGTGACAGTCATGAGTCTTCAAAGATTTCTTCTTCAACTCTTGTCTATTGAACCATTTTAATATATTTCTTGAATATCCATAGATAACTTTAACAATATCAAGTAGCTCAAGAAATTTATTTTTTTCTTTATGTGTCGTCACATAAGAAACAGATGGAACTTTCCATTTTATTTCACTGATACGCAGAGGATGCAATTCTGGTCTGATCCCCCAAACCACCAACTCCCACTGAGATCATATATCATCTTTTATATTTCCTTTTACATTTAAAATAATTGAAACCAACATTTCACTTATATTCTTTTCAATGTGAATTATATCTAATAAATGATGTAACAGATTGGTTGATTAGTAAGGAAACTCAAAGAAGATACACCTCTTCTTCCAATTGTAATAGGTATAATTGGAAACATTCTTACTCTGTCTAGATTTCATTTTACCCTTAGCAAATGAAAAAATAAAATCTTAAAATTCATTAAGCCCGTCAGTTCCAGACATATGTTGAGGTGGATCATCGGTCTCCATTGTATTATCAAATCTTCAACAATTATTTCTATATGGATAGTCCATTGGAAAGAATTATCGATGTCTCATGAAACTAAAACTATAGAAATATTTCATTCTTATATATTGAGTATTCTTCATAAAAATAGGACATGATATTTCTCCATTCATTATCCATCCAAACATTATTTCATAAGTATGAAAATCATTGATCATCCACATAAGCACCGCACGCATCTAGAATATGCCTTTCGATTATGCATCGTATGTGATCACACCCACATCCCAAAGAATATTGAACTTTTTTTTAAAAGGTTACTTGTATAAGTATATATCATTTCTGGGATCTTAAGGGAAATATTTGAGTATACTCATGAAAGTGTAAGTTTTTTTCATACACAACCATGGGGGAAGGTTATAAATGTGTATGAAAACCAACCATGTGTTGTGTAAAGTAATAATCTTCTCAAATGGATTAAAACCATCACATGAAAGACACAGCCTCATAGTATTCACATCAGCTAGAAAATAAGGATATTGAGCATCAAATCTCTACCATGAAAATCCATATCCAGCGGTAACAAAATCATCATTATTCTTCTTTCTTTTAGTATCATACCATCACATTTTTATTGATATTTTATCATCCATGAAATGATTTTGGAGTCTAGGGATCAATGGAAAATTCCACATTACTTTCTATGGAATAAGATATGGTGTTACATCATATTTTGGCTTCCATTGAGATGTTCCACATTTTATAAAATCATTTATTTCATCAGTTTCCACCCAGAATAAGCTGAACTATTTTCAGCAACTGTTAATTTTGTTTTTTGAAAATACATGTTCTTCAACTAACATACATTCCATAAAGTCTTTTTAGGTATTATCTACATTATCTAGAAGTAATTAATTGAAGAAGGTAAAAATTTAATAGATGGTAGTATTAGAAATCCCATACATGTTTTTTCAATGAAACAATCAGATTAAAAATTCCATCTTTTTCATTTTTCCACATTACTGATATACTAGAGTCGTGGAAGAATCATTCAATTTTTTCACCCTTTCAACATCATAATTTTCATTGGATTCATCATGTGTTCTCATATATAAGTCTTCAAGGGTTGACATCCCTTCATTCTCATGAATATGAATAAACATAAATTGGTCGTATATCAAATTAACCAATCTAATCCACTCATTTGGATCATCATAATTTTGAGATTCCATATTCTACCCATTGTGAAACCTCATATAGTAGTTTGTTTGAAACAGTATTTTTTTATATGGTTTCTAATTTCATCATAACTCAACCAAGGTATTCCAACACAAATATAACACGGTTAGGTATGTGACCACTATCTAAAGAATTATCAAATGAAAAATCAAAAAATCTCCACAAATTGTTTTTAAAATCGGTTGAGATCTGATTGGTTTCAAACATCCAACTTTTATCCACTCTGTAAAAAAAATATACCTTATTTAGAGCATTTCAATAAGATTGAAGTGTAACCGAATATACATTTAAGTAAAAAAAAGAATTATTCACTTTATAGAAAACCATAACATACACACTACTCTATTTGAAAATCATAACAATAAAATTAATTTATAATAAAACTCCTTTTATTATCGCCACACAAATGGTAAACACCATTGTAACCAATTTTTAGAAAAAGGTATGAAAAATAATAAATATATGGGAAATTAATAACTATGATTTATTTGATTAAATTGTTTGAATAACTATGCATCAACCATGAAGCGCCTTCTTGGAAAAGTAACAAATCCTTCCACATGGGCTCCACATAGTTTTCTAGACTATAGGAGCTAATTGTGTAGCTCTGATTCCCACTCCACTTTCACCCAAAAATTAAAAATGCCTCAAAATAAACCATATTACATCACTATAGATTAATATGAAACCAATTAAAAAGAAAATATGTAAAAAATAATATAAAACAGAACTCAACTTCAAGACAGACATCCTGACTATGCATGGAAACACAAGTCTTTTAATGAAAGTTGGTGATTGGACACCTACTCATGACCTACCTCTTATGTTCCAATAGACATATATCTTATCACCCAGACTCCCCAAAATTATGAAGGTAAATCTAATGTCATTTTTTTCATGAACCAACATGGTTGAACCTAACATGTCACACAGATTGGCCCAAGATAACGCATGAAGGGCTTTCTCTATCCCCAAGGTCTAAAAAAAGTTCTAATGGAATAAAAAATAATAAATTGGGAATGATTTTCTCAAATTTAAGTGAAAACAAATCATATTTCTATAAGAAACCCAGAATCTCCAACCCATAAGTTGGACCACTATGTATATCAAATTGGTAGTTTCAAATATAGACTAAAAACAAACATGGAATAACTAACATAAACAACCAAACCCACACTTTATATGAAAAAAATATAAAAAAAGTAAAACATGTACATAAGATACAAAATATAAAAAAAATGTAAAAGTGACTGCTACATAAACAATAGAAGATAAACCACTAAACTCGAGTTAACTGGAGAACATGACATAGTTTCCCAAGACCACTTCAATATCCTGAGATATCAATCAAATAGTGAAATAGTACCCAATATCCACATTAGAATACACTTATGAATATTTAGAATACATAATAACAATACACACACCATGGGTTAATTTTAGGTAGTCGTCTATATGTGCCTAGTATATTTTCACCAACAAAATATCTTTTAAAATTCCTTTCGAAAGACATTCCACTAATATTACATTGAAATACATTTTATTAAATTAATAACTCTTTACATTTTGATAAAATATAAAGGAACAAATAAATTTAAACTAACATTTCTAAAAACCACACCACATTATTTAAGGAAAACCACCAGTTTTAGAAATTCACATAAACCCATTATTAAAGAAAACACAAAAATTCCTCTAAAACCAAAAATAATGAAACCATTTAATTTAAATTAATTCTCTATTGTTTTATATTAAAATACATTTATAAAATTTAGTTGTAAATAGGTTGAAAGATAATCATACTAAAGGCCTAAAATAAAAACACATTTAAATCCCATAGTTATGAAATACATAGTCACAACATTTAAAATTAACCATGACATGTAGGGAAAATAATCCGAAAACTATTGTAGATCAGGAAAAATAAAATGAATGATTGAATATAAATATTGATAACAATAAATAAATAAAGCTAAAATGAAAATTTGTAAGAATTTAAGGTTAGGGTGACCTTGGACTATATGATATGTTGGTATCAACCCATCCTAATAAGTTCTGCACAATCCTCTAGGAAGAGAAGTCTCAATGCGTAGTGGATGAGTAGAAGATATTATAGAACAATGGATCTTCTCTTGGAAGAGTGGTTGATGACTGAGAAGAGAGACACTGATGTAGGGTAAAATCAATATGATCTGAAATGGGTAGGGGGTCGGTGCTGTTGAATTTTGGGAAACTATCTCAGTGGTTTTTAAAAACCTGTTGGGATATGTACTCTATACCAAAGGTTAATAAAAATTGTTAGTATATTCAGAATTTTTACAATGGTTTTAAAAAACTATTGTAAAGGCATGGTAATCTATACCATATTTCAATGGTTTCAAAGATCTTTTGGGGTATGGGCATTGGTATAGAGCATATTTCTAGTAGTGTTAGATTCACAACGACCTATTTATATAAATATTCCTATTATGATAACTTTTATAATTTGATACATTTCTTAAAAATAATTAAGGCTTAGAAATTCATGGGTGTTTTGGTATGTTTCTGATCATATCACAAATTATAGCTCAACCAAGATAAGATTTATCCCCCCATATGAGGAGTATGACACAAGTTCCCACAATTGAGATAGAATGATGAGTGTGTGGTTGCACCTAGATAGTACAAATAAGGTGATACTATTTTCATATGAGTTACATGTGATTTACTCATATATAAGGATGAATGACATGTCATTTATTTACCAACATGGACAATTTATACCCAGAGTGTCGAGAATATTTAAGTTTTCTATTTGAGATTGGCATACTCTATGTACCATATTCACTTTATGACTTGGAGAATATTAATATATGAGAATCAAATATAGTAATTTATTTGAGTATTGGACACATGTATATAGATATATATGTTTGATAGAGATCATGACAGATCCATTAGTATTATAGTAGAATGGATTCTTCATTAGAATCTACTCTTGGCTGACATTTATGGATTTAGTGATTTAAATTTGTTGTCAATTCAACAATGGTTCATGGTATTACCCAACATGGTTGACTAAATGGGTAATTATTTTTACTCATATAGATAATTTAAATATGTTTAGAGTTAATCCAATCCTTTTTTGGATGGGTATTCACAAGATATTTCATATGATGTAAAATAAATAAATAAAAGTTTTTTTTGGATATGTTCTCCAAATTTATTAAAAAAGATATAATATGTGGTGAAGTGTAATATAGGTTTTTTAATATTAATTGAAAGTCGTAGATTAAATGAAGTATTTTCTATACATTTTTCATGTAATTAATTCAGATAAGTCGTATTATAAAACAAGAGTATATCATAAAATATTTTATATAACATTTATCCATAGTGTATGAATGGTTGTGTGTTATGGAATATGAATGTTATTGTATATGATCATTTGGGATGTTGAATGGTAATTTTTATATTCTAATGAAGTCATCAAAAAAATTTAATGAAGAATTTATTTTAATTAAATGATTAATAGATCACTATATTCATGAAATGGTGGGTTGAATAGGCCACGAAATTTCCTCATGTGTTATAATGCATGAGTAAAGGTAATATCACATAGGGATCATCCTAGAGTCAAATTTAAATGTGGTTACATTTTTGTGATGGTTTGAGAAAGACTAATCAATCCTAGTAAAATACTCCCTTATCTGATAGCTCTCTCCTCCTACCTCGTATATATTACAAGTTTCTAGTACGCTGTAAGGAGTAGAGGATCACGCTTGTATAATGAGTGATTTAATAGCTTATGGACACCTTTGGGGGGAAGGATATCATTTTTATACCAAAATTATGATAATCATCATGAATGGATGTAGATTAATATGACCACAATCATCAGTTTAAGGTGCTCAATCACATAATATTAATTTATATATTATGAATGGTTTCATATTCCTAGAATTTTGATCTTATATTGGGTTTCTATAATCACTTATGTTTCATATAAAAATTGTATATAGATATATTAGAAACCTATAAACTTATTATTCCCTGAACTCCATGGTTGATAATAATAGAAAAATTCATCCTTTTCATAAAATGCTTCAAATTTATATTTCTCAACACACTCCAATTCTCGATATCATTATGTGATAACCTTCATTATTCATTTCATACTCTATATAGAAACTATAGTGGCTTCAATGTTCCTTTCCAAGTCTAACATTACCATAAACAGTCATTAATACCATTTTTATCACCACTAATGGGTTAACTTGGAATGCCATCATCTATATCTCTAAAATCAACTCAAAATTTCTATCAATTGGAAAAAATTTCAAAAGTTCATTAAATAAAATCCCACTCACAACACTTGGTTTCAAAAAAAAATTAATTTTTTTTAATTATAAAGTATACTATACATCAAAATATATGTATACTAATGACATATATGGACTTATGCTTCATTTATTTCTCACCCTTTTACAATACAATTCAAAAGTCCTCTTATTCTAGTTTTTTATTTTCATTTTTCCACCTTTATTACAAAACTCTAAAATGGTATCTCCTGCACTCTACTCCACCATGTTCAATTAAAAATTTCTTTATATTTTCTCTATACTCTCTACTAAAGTCTTGTTTTGAATAATTGAATCACTATAACTTTTAAAATCATGTTTTTGTGAGTTATACCTCTACCTTTTAATTGCAACCTCTTCGCATACCATTTGATACCAATTTTTGACATCCAAAAATTCTTCTCCCTTTTTACAACATTATAGTTAACTTTATAATTTTGAAAATTATACATGAATTGTAAATACATTTTATCTCTTGAAACCTTTTCTCTATTTACTTCAACAACAAAACTTCAACCTTGGAAAAATATCACTTACAGAAAAGAATTTCTATATTTTTATTAAGCTTTAATCTCCTTCTCTTGTAGATGCAATCCTCGAATATTTCATTGAGATAAATTTTTACTTAAAAATAGTCATAAAAATACTCTAATCCTAATTATTATAGAATTTGTATAATTAATATTATTCTAAGTCAATTATATTAATGTTTTTTATGTCACTTGATTTATTTTATAAATATATACAATTTTTTCTTTCAATTACTAATAAATATCCCTCCCTAAGATCTCAACTAAACCTATACAAGCACATTATAAAATAAGAAATTTTTCATAAATTTTTCATGTCATACAATATATAAATACTTCTCAATTGATATATACAACATAAAATAAATAATTCCAATTTCATTCATTGCTATAAATTTTTAAATATTTGATTTCACCTATATCCCTTTAAAAATATTCTACCCAAGAATCTATAAATAGTTTTTCAAGAACAACCACATTATAGAGAGTTATTCTCTCAAAAAATTAAATAATTTCTTGTAATCATGGATATTTTCACTTAATAAACTATCATATATATTAGTGAAAAATAGACGAGATCAGTAAACATCATGTTTTATTGATTATGTTTCCATTCTATCAGGATTTGTTTTTGAATTTCTCATATCACATAGGATACAACTGAATGGGGTCAATTATTTGTACCTATTTCCTTTTCAAAACCATACTTATTGAATCAAACCCTTGTGAATGATAAATTCATGATTTTACTCTTAAGAAACTCCTCCTCAGTCGTATATAGAAATAGGAAAGATAAGTAGCACTTAAAATATTCTAAAAGGTTATGTTGTGAAGTATGGGTATACTCTTTATCATGTTCATCTATTGTAAAGTATAAATATTTTCTTATAATTATAAATTTTTAGTGATTATAAATACATAAGGTTAGTGCACAATGTTTGAGGAGTAATTATCAACGTCTCCTTATAGGAAATCTTGGTCTCTTTTAGATAGGAGCCACCTATTCTTCAATTTTTTCATTTTTATCTTTGATAAATCATATCTTTACTAATCTTTAGGATTATTTGTATCATATATTCACATTCTTATAGAAGTTAGTTGAAATCTAGAACAAAAGGAATGAAATCAATAATAGATCATTCTTTCTCTCACTAGTTTATAGATAATAGTATGTGTATGAGATCATTAATGCATAAACTAGTCTTCTCACTCATAATAAAATGTTTCAAGATGAACAACTATCTAATCAACTTTACTTGACCTTTTTAGAAACCCAATTGGTTCATCGGTTAGTCTCACAAATCTACTCATTAATTAATTCAACAATGTATCAAGAACTACCTTTTTGTATTAAATCACTAAATTCGTATATTCATATATATATATATATATATATATTTAGAATCTACAAGATCTTTGGAAGGGATATTTATAAATTAAAATCATTCAAAATCCATTAAAACTCTGTAAGACTCCAGAAACTAGGGATCTATTCTATCATTCATGTGATATATTAATATTCGTGAATTTATCTAATAAAAAATCTAAAATAATCAGGTCCCCTTATCTAACTAATATTTCTTCTCGGAATATTCAAATTTTGGAAACCTCTATAATGGCAGTACATAATTAGTCCAAGTTATCATATATTATTAAATCCCATATGTTGATTGAAATTTTTTTCATGTTTCACTTAGGTTGTGTAAATTTTTCCAAAATGATTGCATAAAAGGAATCAACTACATGGATATGGGTACATTGATCACATTGGTTGCATTGTTACAATAGTTTATCTGTATCGCATTTTACATCAAAAAAATCACTAAATCAACAACATGAATCTATAAAAAATACAACATGGCATATTTTCTGATGTGATTCTACTATGTGGTATATTCTACGATATGGATCTAAAAATTTCCAAACTTCTCTCAACTGAACTCAGAACCTCTTCAGATGACTTCTATCTATATTCAAGCACTTAAATAATTCTCAGAAATGATGTTGATAGTACATTCCATCATATAACACATGATTTTTATTCATCTAAAGATTGGATTATCAATCAACACACTTAGATCCATGTTTGGTAACAAATAATACACCTTAAAATTTTAAAAAGGGAATTTCAATCTCTCTCCTTGGATTAATTTTCAACCAAGTAAAATCACCCTCAGTAACTCATTTAAGAGCTCGAAAGTTATATCATTTGTCAAATTAAAAAAATCTAGATATTATATCACATGTTATAGAATTATTTATGGAGAAATTCATTCGTTTTTGATAATAAACTAAGCATTCAAGTGAGAAATGTTCTCCCCATTAATGATGGAACACTCTCCTCTATAGAACTCACCATTTATGAAATGGAAACCACTTCTAAAAATGAGTGAAGAAGTTGGTATGTACCTTATCACATAATATTTATGGTACCTTTTTCTTCTCGTTGAAAACATAATCCAATTATATGTGGGGGTTTATCCCAAATCATCTTAATGATGTGGTAGGTCATAAAGACCCATATTCAGCCTCAATAAAAAAATGTCCTCAAGGATACCCTTAATGAATAAATTATCTAGATGGTCATTACTGGGAAAAAATTATAGTGTGATGTATAAATTGGATACCTTCTATTTAATGAAAAGATATTTTATATAAATATTCTTGGACCTCAATTTTTGTGTGGGATTTTTTTAAATATATAAATCCTTTTATTTTCACAAATAATTTTGAGAGGTTTCTAAATTATCACCATTAAATAATCTAGCTAATCCTTCATCTGTGTAATTTTAGTGAATACACTAGTAAAATAAATATATTTGACATCAGTAGTACTCAGTGCAACTAGGTTATACTTATTATAATTATAACTAAATAAGTAATATCTAATGATGAAAATTTTTCCATAAGTGGATGTTTTATCATCATAATCACCTACCAAATTGGTATTTACAAAATCAAATAGATTAAAATTAGTTATCTCATTATAAAGTAGCACATTTCTCAGGGTTCCTTTAACACAACTCAAAAACCTTTTATAAACCATAATATTTTACTCTTTCATATTAATTTTATATCATGCATGAATACTCACAATATAAAAAATATCATCACTAGAGGCTAAAAGATAAATTAGGATTCCAATCAATATTTTTAAATATAATTGATTTAAACTAATAGTATCTATATATTTATATACTTTTAGACCCACTTTTGAATTTTCTTCAAGAGTACTCTAGAATAAATATCCTGGGATAACTAAGACAATTTTTCATACCGTGCTAATTGTAATCCAAGGAAGTACCTCAACTCACCTATAGTGGAAATTTTAAAATATTGTTTCATTTAGACTGAAAACCCTAGATAGGAATTATTTATATTTATTAAAAAGATAATATCATTATCATATATATAAATAATAAGTTCATATGTCTTCATTTAATTTTAATATAGTTTATTGTACAATTTTCCATTGATGAACCTTAATAACTTTAAAAAGTTTTCCAACCATGAATACCATGACCTTGGAGAATTTTTCTATCCATACAGATCTTCCTTTGGTTTGTATACGTTTTCCCCATCATTTTAAATCATAAAACCATCTAGTTTCTCCACATATACTTTGCCTTCAATATCTCCAATTAAAAAGGTAGATTATAAATTCATTTAATTTTTTCTATATTTTTTGAATGCTACCATAAAAAGAATCCTTCTTATAGCTGGAAATATTTCAACTAGAGAAATTATATCTTCAAAATAAACCCATTTAACTTTAGAATACTATTTTCACACATTCCTAGTTATGTCACTAATTATTATTCCTTGATCATCTAACTTATTTATGAATACCTACAAGGTTACAATTAAATTTTTGTTTACAGGTCTTCTAATAAGGTCTCTAGTGAAATTCATGTTAATATGATTATTTCATCATAAATTTCTTTAATCCACTCTTTATATTGAAAGGATATAGTCACTAAATTTTTATCAAAATGATAGATTAAAAATTTTTAAATTTCAACAAATATCCCACTTTGAGTCTAGAATGGTACTTATTGTATCCCACGAATATTCTTTATCTCTACATGCTTCCATATATTATAATATGTTTTCTTAGAAGTCTCAAAAATATCCTATTTACCATCAACAGAGTCGTAGTAAACAGTTCTAAGACTAGTCTCAACATCATGTTGTTATTCACTAATCTATCCTAAAATCTGTATGTTATATCCAATATCATCTTCACAAGAAACTATATCCAGATCATGGTTCATGGGTTGAGTTTCATTAATTTTAACGTAGAATTCCTAAACTATTTTTGGGAAGTTTCTTATTCTAGTATCTATATCCCTTAACATTTTATAGGTATCTAAAAAATATACCCTTCTATGCTCTTTCGTCAAACATTCTTTGGTTTATGCCTTTGATTTTAATCAAAAAAGGACTACCAAATACTTTAAATTAGTTCAATGATGTTTTCTAATTATACCACATCTCATATGAAGTTACATTTTAACTTTTACTCAAAAAATATCAATTTTGGATGTGTAGAGAAATGTAAACAACCTTCCTCGAAATGATAAAGGATCTTTCAAATTTAGAAAGAATAGTTATCAAAATTCCAGGATGTTCATGTTAATTTTCTTGGTAACCCCATTCTATTGTGGCATGTAGGTGGTGATGTATTGATGTTTAGTCTCATACATTCCAATGTAAGATTAAAAATAATTTCTATTGTATTATTTTCCATTTCTAATTCATCGATTCTTGATTTAAATCTAAATCTCTCTTTTACCTTCTATTAAATAGATTTTAAACTGGTCTAATACATGTGACTTATGTTTCATGATTAATGATTTTTCATTATTGTATACTGATTAATGAATTTGATCAAAAACAAGTCAAATATTTTGGATTTGTGTCTCATGGGTCCACACAAAATGAGTGAATTAATTCAAAATTACTTTTTGATTGTGTTTAAAATATTTTTTATCACCTTTTAACTATATTTACCTTTTATAAAGTGAAAAAATATGTTCTCCATATCTTCTAAATTTAGGAAAATACCTTACCATGTTTTCATTAGTGATCATACTCAAATTACTTTAACTAACTTGTCCAAGTCTTCAATTTCAATGATTATTCTCTTCTCTGGTATTGAGATAATAATAATTAATATAATATACAATCTAAAAAAATTCCCACTGGTCCATTCTACTGTAATGATAATCCATCCATATTCAACTCTTTTAAAGAAAGTAAATTATTAGAGAAAGTAACCTCATTTCCAAAATCACACAATCAACTCACACTTTAATTAATATTCTTAATCCTGTAATAAAATAAAACCTCCGATGAATTCATTAGGCTGGGATCAATAATAGCATAGCCAATTTATTTTATTATTAATGGGAATTAATTTTCCAAAAATCACTAAAAAATCATCAATAGTTTAATCATATATCAAAATAATAGTATCTTTTTTCATTTGTAAGGGGCATCCACTACCAAGAATCCAAATATTTTTTATTTTAAAGATTTCAAGGAAACCTCCACAATTAATGATTTTTCATCCTTATTTTTTATAATACTATTCTTGAGTTTAGATATTTGTTCTTCTTATTAACTGGGAAATATGGTAAAACAATCCTCTTTATTCTTACCTTTCTTATCAAACCGTCCACATAGATCCTCAAGATTTTAAATTCTATTATTGGAAGACATAATATAATAATTTTTTTTAATAAGTCTTTCCACAAGTGTGTTTGTTCTATAATATTTGTGACTTCTCATGAACTCAAACCTTATATGATTTAATGACATTTAAATTTTATACAAAAAAACATTGTATTTGTGTTTATTATATCTATAGCATTGATAGATGACACTAAAAATTATTCTACAATGAAATTTATGAGTCTATCCTTTAAAATATTCTTTATGTTTTGGTAAAATAATAAATATTTTCATGGTTGTCAAAGGACCTTTATTTTCGGGTGTGATATCATTATCTCAATTGATGTATACCTTTATGAGGGATTGGTTCGTCCCCTATTTTTCTATAATTTCTCATATAACATGAACTATTATGTCGAAAAGTATTATTATTTTTCAAATTGACCATTTCAAAAATTACAAGGTAATCCATATAATTATTCTTGGTATATGAATCATCCTTTATATTAGTAGCTTTTTTAATGATAGTATTTAGTTTTCCAAGAGTCATCTCGGTGTTAATACATCTTGATTCAGCCTTCTAAAGTACTATTTTTTTAGAATCATTCTTCACTTTAGATTCTAGTAAAACTCTATCATTCTTAGTCACTTTATCCATGATCATTTTAATCACTTCAATATATTCATTTTCTTTGAAAAGAAACTCATTTTCAAATTTCTACATCATTTAAAATTATTTCATTAATCCTTTATCCAACTTCTTGATATTGGTGTTCTTTTAAAGATAGAATTCATGTTCTATCTATAAAATATTAATCATGTAGACAACATTTTCCCCTAATTCTCCACTATATTATTTTTCTTTATCACCTTTAAAATGTTCCATAAATTTTCCATCATTTTTAGAACCATTTTCATATAACATACTACTTAATAAAGTTTTTGTTCTTCCTCATTGCTAAACATGATGTAATTTTTCAATCTTTATGTCTTCAATTTATTTTCATGGATTCTTTGATCATAATTATTCTTCTTCTTCAGCTAATTACAGAGCATTCATTTTCATTGGGAACTCAAAAAAAATATAACCAGTTCCACTACATTAAAAACACTTGTGTAGAAACATTCCTTTATATTGTTTATTACCTCTTTTCAAATTTTATGAAATGAGAGCCATAATTTTCTTATTATTATCATAACTATATTCATCTATATATAAATAAGTTGATGTTTCGTATTCCTTTTTCTTGAACTTTAATAAATTCATGACATTTAAGGCCATTTCCTCTGTAAATTTCTTCTTTAAAATTTGATTTGTTCTCGTCTCACAGTTTTCGTGTTTATTGTATAGCTCATCAAGGGATATGTAATAAATCTCTTAAAAATATGACATATTTTGGACAAACTTGTCTCAAAATACTTTGATATGGGTAACTATATATTTCAAACTATTGAAAAATTCATCACTATTCTCACAATCAAAATTTTTTTACATCTACAAATGTTTAACTCTATATTTTCAGTTGTTACTCATTAATCTTAATGTTTCCCTAAAACATGTGTTCAATATTATCCCACATTTTCCTAGAAGAATACTACCACATCACCTTGTTATAATCTTCATTAGATAATTATAATATAATTTAATTTCTTTCCTTACCATATATTACAATATTCAACTTGTTTAAAAATATTTTTTTACAATATCTAGAAAGTTTTTAATAGCCCACAGTGCAACATCACTCACTTGAAGTCCTTATGATTGAAAAAATATTATTATTTGATGCCTCCACCCCTAAAAAGTTTTTCCATAAAATAAGGGGTAACATATTATATTAATATAGTAAGGGTTCTCATGATAGATAAAAATTATAGAATTTTTGGGGGAACCCACTCTTATACTAGTTGAATAGCCCAGATTACTTAGGATACAACTGAAAGGGGGGTGAATTGGTAGTACAAGTTTCCTTTTACAAATTATTCCATTAGAATCAAACCCATGTGATAGGTTAAAGTTGTTATTTTACATTTTGGGGACTCATCCTCGCTCATATGAAATGATATGAGAGATAATAATCGCACATCAAATTTTAAGTGGTTCAGCATCAATATGAGATGCCACTCCTTACCATGTTCGACTATTGTCGATTACATGGATTTTCTTATTACTATAATGTTCTAATGATTAAGAACACCTTAAATTAGTGTACAAGTTTTGAGTAGAAATTATCCAATTCACTTAATAGTAAATCTTTTTTCTGTTTAGGTAGGAACCACATATTCTTAAAAGTTTTTCCCTTTTATCATTGATGAATCAAATCAGCACTTATCTTCATGATTCATCTATATAAAATCTGTATATTCATCGAAATGTTCATTGTCTTTCAAAACAAATATAATGGAATAAATTGTAGATCAAGCTTCCCCTCACCAGTTCCAAAAGAACAGTTTTAGTATGAGAGCATGTATAAACAAAATGGTATGGTCCTTCCTCAATAACTAGAATCTATATATGTAATAGTTTGATTAAATCACATAAACCTTATTATAAATAAAATTGGTTCATTGGTTGATCTATCATATCATTTTATTCTTTAAATAAATAGTTTATTGGGAACTATATCTCTTATTTTTTCAATAAATAAAATTTATATATTCATAATGATATTTGTAATCTCTATGATCTTTGGTACTGTGATTTCAACATTTAAATAATTAGAAACAAACTAAAAATAATATATGACTTCGGAAACATGGGATCCATTCTATTTTAACATTATATATAAATATTAATTTATTAATATATTTTAAAAATATGAAATAGTTGATTTCTCTTTTCGTATTAACATTTCTCCTAATAATATTTGAATTTGAGAAACCAATAGTATTATAATAGGTACATAAAAAATATTCTTAATGGAATAAATCATATATGTGGCAAAAAAATTTAGACATGTTTCACTTTGTCTACATGAATTTGTCCAAAATTTCTTATTAGGAATCAACTATATGGATTTTGATAAGTGGATCACATTATATGCATCTTATTAATAGGGTATGTGGATCGCATTTTACATCAGTTATGTCATGGGATCAGTTATGTGAATCATTAAAATATTTTTACATGGTAGAGTCACATATGTAATTAATCTACACAGATCTTCACTTTTAATACCAAGATATTTTTTACATTCATCTATGTGGATCCATAAATTTATTGAGTTCTCTCATGTAAACCCAAAACCTCTTCATCCAACTTCTATCTCTTAAAAACCACATAAATACTTCTCTAAAATGATATAGGTAGTGATCCTTCATCCTCCAATACATGCCTTTTATATTTATTTTTTAATATTATATTATCAGTCATACACATAGATCAAATTTTTACAACAAAAACAACACCATCAACAATGGTAAAAGAATTTCATCTTCTCCTAATAGGTATTCTAGTTCCACTTCAAATATGACCTGATATCACTTGTCAGTCTGTAAATTTAAGTATATATAATTAGGAAACTCATATTAGGATTATAAATATCTTATAATTAAGTTACATGTCTATAATATTTATAACTCATCATCACAACATAAAATCATTTCTCTATTATTGATATCCAATGTAGTTTCTTGAAACACATATTAATTTAGACAAGGCCATGATATAATTTTTTCTTTCTCTAAAGACACTTTTTATATGAATCTTCTTTTAGTGTAACCATAATTTGTATCGTATCTCTATATTAAATTTTTATAAATTCTAATCATTAATTATTATAATAAATTGTATGGGGAGATAGGTATTATATCTACCATCTCTTTTCATACATAGACATTAAAAAACATTTTAGGAATACTTAAAACATTATACAAATAGATTTCCAAAAACCGTATTAGTCTAGTGATTTAGAAACACGGAATGCATAAACACTACTACATAAATGAGCTAAAATATCTCTCACAAGGTTTATCATTATTGTCACCCTTCATAGACACAAAAAATATAATACATATCTTTATAACTTGGGGAAGGAATCATAAGAATGGGGTGAGCTCCAATGCACAATATGGGTAAATAGAGGATATTAGTAAGCATATTCATGAGAATAAGGGTATGAGAATATGATAATGGAAATATATGATCATACCCTTCATATCAAATACTATATACATGAATCAAGGAATAAATATTGGCAGTACATAAGAAAATGATCATAAGGAAATAAAGAACATAATCCATGAAATCATAACATCGGAATAAAACAGGGAATTGTGGAACACACATAAGTATATAATAATGATTTCCACAGTATTAAAGTAATTACTTTCAAGTAAATATTAGAGGATAAATTCTTTTACAAAATCAATTTGACACCCCATTCCAGCCCTATATTACTGAGCCGAGTTCACTCCTCATTCTCGCCCTGTATTGTTGAATCGGGTTCATTTCTCCTTATAGCACTATAATACTAAACCAATTTTATTTCACATTATATCCATCTCTATCTCATAAGATGTAAATATTTACCCAATGTATTGTAGGGAGATTTAGGTCCCAAATATCTCATAGTGAAATCATAAATACATGTTCCAAAAAATCATAAAAATAATATTTTATCCCGTGAAATTAAATGGGTATCATAAACATATAAACATATCATAACATATTTAAAAATATAGGTTTTATAATCATTCCGTCAAAATAATAACCAGGGAAAGATAAATGGGTTTCATAAACATATAAACCATAAAAGAGAAACGTGTTTCAAAAATACCATGACATTATGCATAACCCATTCAAAGTAATAATATGAATGGAACCTTTAGATAATTTCCAATAATAAAATTATTATCATTAACAAATGTCATCTTAGAATGAAAATAATTTTGAAATATATTTAAAAAATATTTCTTTAAGAAAATATTCTTTCTTTGTTGAAAAGGATTTTTAATACATACAACCATTTAAAACAATCTTAGAAAATAAATTGAAAACTTATAAATATGAAATCAAATCAATTTTAAAACCGTTTTCCTTGAAAATTTATAAAATAATCATGTAAACATTTTGAAAACCTTTTTCCTTGAAAACTTATAAAATAAGATTTAAGATATTTTAAAAAACGTTTTCTTTGAAAAAATATAAAATAATCTTAAAAATATTTTAAAAATACTTTTCATTGAAAACTACTTGAAAACAATAAAGAAGTATTAAAAACATTTTGAAAACCATTTCATTGAGAATAACTTTGAAAACATATAAATAAATATCAAAAAAGTCTTAAAACCCATTTTTCATGAAAATTTATAAAAGAATACTGAAAATGATTGGGAAATATTTTCATTGAAAATAATTTAAAAAACACTTTATTAAACAATTAACCTTTCTAAACATGGAAATAAATATTCAGAGGAATAGAAGAAGGTAAATTCTTATATTTTTTATGAGGAAAAGAGAACATTTCTTTTGTACGGTAAAATGGGAAGAAAAATGTCATGTTCAGAATGTGACAAGAATCTTCCATTGAAAAAATTATTAAAATAAAAAAAGGGTAAAAATATATTTTAAATATTATTGGATAATAGTGTAATATTCTTTGACACGTTTTTTAGAAAACATAGTTTTGAAGGAATACATATTTCCGAACAAAGAGAGGGTAAAGTTGGGCT
This sequence comes from Viscum album, assembly GCA_963277665.1. Lineage (NCBI taxonomy): Eukaryota > Viridiplantae > Streptophyta > Magnoliopsida > Santalales > Viscaceae > Viscum > Viscum album. The sequence continues at coordinate 1,000,042,828 of OY728119.1, read as the reverse complement.
TTGTTATAAAAACATTCTTAATTGTATTACATAACAACAAATGAAAATATGGAACCAATAAAATTAATATATCATGAATAACCATATGAGGATAAAATTAATGAGTTCTCTTGAGGAATGGATCAAAATATTTCCTCAATGAAAGCATAAAGATAAACAATCTTAAAAAATGATGAGATTATTCCAATCAACTCTTACCAGTTGGTAACTTTGAACCATAATCCCCATGAAAGAAATTGGATTTACATGAAGCTAAAAATATCATGAAGGTAAGCAGATTCATTATATAACTTATCAAAAGAATTATGTACACCTCATGTAAAAATATTGGTTCAGAACATGGCATGTGTCTCAATGAAGGTAAACTGAGACTAAACTATCTTATCGATTTGGTAACGGTTGAAACATAAATCCCAAAAAATGAAGATCATATAATAGATACATAAATACCCATAAATTTGAGAAAAATAAAAATTTAATACATCCCTATATTGTATACATACCACACAAAAGGAATGGGCAGTGAATAAAGCATGAATCTCACAGAAAAAAGGTGAGATGAAATCCTCTTACCTTGTGTTTTGACTTGCGTCATACTCATACAAAAAACTTTTATAATAAATATAAATTTGTTATAAATATTTTAAAGAACCATATTATTATATCTAATACCATATATGGTTCAATCATGACCTTATATTACCCTATTTTTAACCATCCTTTGTTAAGGTTTCAATTCTGTTAATATTCATTTTGTTCTTCACATGTGTCTTAATTTGTTATATCATGGAACCTTATACCTATATAATTAAATAAAAAATGTAAAACATGATTTAAATATGATTTATATTCATTATATTTTTATTATATTAATCCATAGAATATGTAATAGACCATTCATGGAGGCACTAATCAGTACGTACGCATGACATTGTTTCTGTTTTTATTGTCATATTAAAGTATAGAAAGAAATTGACAAATAAGTATCTATATATGTATATATACCCATATTAAAGTATAATGATTATAATATATATATATATGTAATATAATTTTAAGAAACCCATCCTTAACACATTCTATGTTGTTTGTGAACAAATCACATTACTTTGAGGGGGCGACAATCCATAATTCCTCAAAATAAATTTTTATATTTAGAAAAAATGGAAATTAAAAAAGATATGTGTTTTAAAAGAGATAAATAAGATTAAATATATATAAAATATAATTTAATATATATAAAAATATATTTTCCATCATAATTTCCACCATGAGATGTAGTAAAATAAAAATGAACAATCATCATTTTTTGAGGTAGTGGTCCTTCATACATGTAAATAGTATGTTTGTTACCCATTAGATGGAGGTGTCTGTATGTGTTGGTAAAACCCTTATCATAAAAACATAATAGTATATTTACTATATTATTTTTTTTATAAAATAATTTAATAATATTACTATAGGGGTGTATAATAAAAATAAAATAAAGTATCTTGAGAGAAGACATTACCTCTTAATCGAGTAACGCCTTTTGGTTTGTGCCAAAATGCTTCATTGGATTTCTTTATTCCCAAGTTGAGTATTATATAAGTAATCGAGGGATTTTGGGAACTTTAATGAGAATATCATGGCCGAGACTATGTGGTTTTACATGTGCGAAGAAGAGGGAGTGGCGGTGGCCTTTTATGGGGAAGGGAAAGGTCACAGTTGGCATTTTTGAAAACAAGTTATGTATACCAACATTTTAAACTAGAAATAGTCATAAAAAACAAAAACACTAAATAATGGAAGTTTCATGGTCTAATAATTTAAATTTAGTGGGTTTTGGACAAGTGTTTAGGTTTTTTGGGTCATAAATTTAAGGTTTCGTGCAATATTAACCTAATTTTTCTCGTAACCATTGTAATTAATTTTAATCACTTTCACTAATTTTTTGTAAAAAAAAGTTTATATAACTAGAAATTATAAATTATTGTGATTCCAAATATGGAATCCATTTTTTTAAATTCTATTCTCATAATTTGTAGCAATTAATTTAAAATTAATCCTGCTGAATGGATAACATTGTGGGTTTTTAATGTAAAAACATCAAAACATTTTCTATGGTTATATACCCAATATCAAAGAAACATTTATTAAAAAAATAATTGGATTAATTTAAAAAAAATCACCTAATTAAAATAATAAACAAATTTAAAATTCAATTTTATCTGATAAATAAATTAGATGAAAAAGCTGTTTTGAATTAAAATCTTGAATTTTTTATTATTCATCCTAAAATAAAGTTTCTCAAGAAAATATCAAACATTCTCCATAAAATAATATTGAAATTATAAATTCAAACATGATGTTTATTTTATAAAATTAAATTTCAAAATTTATATGAAATTAATTTTATTATTTTTCACATAAGGACATTAAGAAAAGTTCATTTGAGAAAGTAGTATTTTTAAACATATAAGGACTTTACCCAAATTATATCTTTCTTCGTCAATATGTTTTATTTATATAAATTCATTATAAAAAATATTTGAAAATTAGTAATAATTATACATATTACTATTTTTTAGGGTTGTGTTATAATTATATCATTTAAATAATTATAACAATAAAAATTCATTTCATAGAAACTATATGTTGCATGTGGCTTACACCAATTTGGTGTAGTGTGTTGTGTACACAAATTTGGTGTTGCATGTTTCATATTCCAATTTCATTTTTCGTGAAGATCAAGCTAAAATTAATGTTTTGATTAATTCTCTATAAACATCAAGTTGTATATAATGTAATACTAACATAGTTCTTTAATATAAAGTAAACTATTTTTAGTCTTACTTGGAATGAAAAATATCAAAAAATATAGATTAATTAAAGTAATAATAATTCACATGATCTCAAGGTGTTACATTCTAGCACCCTTAAAATGAATTTTTCACCCAAAATTCATTATATATTATCAATGTTTTAGTACTTGAAACTTTCCTTCATATAAACCCACGTAGTAAAAATGTATACTAAAAATTACCTTAAAATGGAATGTTGGAACAAAAAATGTTACCCAAAGTAACAAATAACTATGTTTACACATGGGATAACATAGGTTGGGAGTGAATATTGGACATGGAGGAAAATCATAAATATTTATTGGATGTGATTGAGGTCATCAATCCCAAACAAGTGAATGATCAAAGAAACTTTGAGAGTCTCGTAGTAATAAATAGTTTACGATTTAAAAGGCCATTAGTTCAAAAAAATTATGGTTTTAGGACAATGCATTTTATTTTAATAATTATCCTAACATTGAGTTATTCTTTTATTGACCAATAATGTAAGGAAATATATTTACTTTATATATTTCTATAATCAAAATTTCATTCAATATTTTTTCTTTATAAATTTCTAATACATCCATTACTTCATGTAATGCAAATCTAGAAATTAACTTCGATGCATGAAGTTCTAAAATACAATTTTAGAAGATCTTAAGGCTTGTAAAACAACGAAATGTATAACTATTTATCTATAACTATTCTTAAAAATAAATATGGTTAATACATTAAACTATAAAAATTAAAAGTAACTCTACAGTTTCATCATAAATAATTATTCATTAAAAATAATTATACATTAACCAGGATATTGCGTAGTCCATTGGTAGATGTGAAACCCTTATCATCCTAAGATCATGGGTTCAAACCCCATGAAATTGTTGTAATTTATTTTTTGTCACCTGACATACATGATTCCATTTTCTAAAACCATACAAATATAATTTCCAAAAATAAATAAGATGGAAATCCTTAAAATGAGGTCAATCAATAAATAGCCTTTTAACTAAGGTTGTTAGTACAAACTCAGTGCCCAAATACTTTCTCCAAAGATTAACTTCAAATTTTATTGAATGGTTAACCTTATAACCATTATGAAAGATTAAAATCCAAAAAATTGAAATAAATTCATGAAATCAGATTAACATTGATTCCCTAATATATTACAAAGTAGCTCTTGGTTGTCACATTCCAAAAATGTGGATACCCTCATCATATATTCTTTTGAAACATGGTAACTAACTGAATTGCCACAAATACTTCATGAAAACAAGAATTCTTTCTTATTAAATATATTACTAGATATATTCCATAAATATAAGAAGTTGTAAACCTCATCCATGATAGCCTAGACTATTTGTCAACAAGTCCTTAATTTGTTCCACTGTAATCAATACCTTTCAATTTACTTATTGTTATCCCCCATATCTTTATTCAAACAACATTATCCTAACATAAGGAACATATTATTGTTTATCTTTACCTTAATCGTGTGTTTTCCAGTTACATCCACATGCTGTTAAATCATTTTTCTATTCCATCAGACCCACATAAGATATTCTTGTATTTTATTAGGGATAAAAATAGACTTCTCAATACTTATATATTTTACATTTCATATAACATAACTCTTGATCCCAAATACATAAAAACATTTATTATTCATCTTTTTCCTTATTTAATTAATAAGGTTTCCCCATATTATTACACAATAACTCTTTACTTTCATATTTCCTCTATGGTATCATAATTATCTGCAATGTAACCATTACTCACACCGCATTGTGGATTCTCTTCAAGAGATTTCTTCTTGGGACATTAATTTTCATAATGACCATTCATTCCACACTTAAAACACATTAACATTGATTATTTATTATGGATAAAAATATTTTCATCCATTTCATTAACTAAAAAGAATATTTTTTTCTTTATAGTCATTTTGTTTGTCTCGTTTTTTTCAACAGTCAAAACATTTTCTGGTTCCTTTAAGACATTCAATTAGGTGATTCTTTCCATATTCTTAACATAAAGGAAATAAAATCTTCTTTCCTCTATGGTCTCCATTACCCAAACATCCAACGAACTCCTTGATTATCTTCATTGGTGAGTCTAAGAATTGGATAAGGTATATGTTGTTAACCATGTGTTGTGAAAACAAATCAGACAACATCATAACTTAATTCACTATAGTTATTATTCACTTGGCTATTCATCAGTAAATCATTCATCACATTCAATATTAATCCAGTTCCTTCTGGATCCCTCCATTGGAAAAAACTGGAATCATAGTTTGAGAATTACTTACCATAGTATAAAACCACATAGTCATGAAAATATATACTTATAAGAAATAGAAATCATGGAACCATTCTTAACCTATGACACCATATGTTAATCCTATGTTATTAATAGAAAAAATATATTTAAATACTTCATGAAGGTTTTTTAAGAGTATGTAAATTACAATATAATATCCCCCATGAGTGTCAACCTAGGTTTGTAGCAAGGCCCGTTATTGTGTACCATATTACCTAAGTTAGGCTTACAACATCTTATTAGAGTTCTTACCCCTAGTAACATCTTTGTAAGATCCACTTCCACTAATAATATATAGATAGGGATATATTTATAGGAAATAATTCACTTTATCCTTTACCAAAATTCAAAGATATTTTCTTACACTTTTCCTTAACCTTAAACTTATCCTTAGATATGCCCTTAGGGTCCCCACTAATGATTTATCATCCTAGCTTCCAAAGGTTAACTAAAACTTTTATCTGATACCAACTATAAACCTCTCTTCTAATAATTATACAATATATAACTTATGGGGAATACTTAAAACATTATACAAATATACACTCAAAGACAATACAACTCTAGTGCATTTACAAACATAGTAATCATAAAAACTAGTACATAAATGAGCCACATTATCTCCAACTAGATTATATATGACTATCAACCTTCTTAGACACATAAAACATAATACATATCTTTATAAACTCGGGAACAAAGCATGAAAATGGGTGAGATCAAATGATCGGTAAGGGTAAACAAAGGATATTTATAATGATAATAAAAAACATAAGGGTATGATAAAATGATCAAGAAAATATAAGATCATGCTCTTAATATCAAATATCATATACCTAAATCATGGAATAAATCTTGGCAGTTCATAACACATGAATGATAAGGAAATAAAGAACATAAGCTATGAAATCAAAAAATTGGAATAAGACATGGAATTTTGGAAAACATATAAGAATATAATAATTATTTCTATAGTATTCAAGTAATTTCTTCCAAGGGAATATTGGTGGACAAAGAACATTACTGAACTCAATCAAACCTCATTCCATCCCTGTATTACTAAACTCGGTTCACTCCTCGTTTCATCCCTTTATTAATGAACTGGGTTTATTTATCATCCCAGCGCAATAATACTTAGTTGAGTTCATTTACCATTCCATACATTTCTATATCATGATATATAAATCATTACCCAATGAATTAGAGGTTGATATAGGTCTCACCAGTATCATAGTGAAATCAAACATATATGTTCCAAAAAAATAAGAAACAATCATATATTAACACATGAAATGATATGGGTATAATAAATATATAAACATATAGTAACCTATGGAACAAGATATAGTTTTCATTATCATGTCATATAAAGCATAAACAGTGAAAGAGAAACATATTTCGTAAATATATAACCCATAAAAGAGAAACGGGTTTCATAAAAACTATGACATTAAGCATAACCCGTTCATAGAAATAATATGAATGGAACCTTAAGATCATTTACTAGAAAGTCCTATGAAAAATATATTTATTTCATATTAGGTGAAAAATAATTTTAAAATATCTTTCAAAAAAAGTTTCTAATGGAAAATATCATTTATTTTTTGAAAAAGGCTTTTTAATACATAAAACCATTTAAAAATCATTTTCTTATAAAATGCCCTGAAAAATTATAAATAATACATGAAATAATTTTAAAAACCTTTTTCCATGAAAACTTATAAAATAATCTTTAAAATATATAAAATCATCTTGAAGACATTGTGAAAACATTTTCCTTTGAAAATTTATAAAATAAGATTTAAAACATTTTAGAAACATTTTTCTTTGAAAACATATAAAATAATATTTAAAACATTTTAATAACCTTTTCTTTGAAAAAACATTGAAACCCTGTAAATAAAGCTTGAAAACCTTTTGAAAACCATTTCCAAAAAATTAAATTCAAAAACTTATTAAAAAATTGTTAAAACATGTTAAAAATAATTTTCCTTGAAAACATATAAAAGAATATTGAAAACTTTATGAAAACCATTACATTGAAAATAATTTACAAACAACTTTTATAAAAAACTAAACTTTTAAAAATGAAAATTAATCTTCATATAAATGATGGAGAGTAAATTTTAACATGTCATATGATGTAAAAACATCATTCCTTTTGCATAGTAAAAATGGTAAAATAAATGTCGTGTTCGAAAACTGAAAAGAATATTCCTTTAAAAAAATTGGTATAATAAAAAAGGGTAACATTTTATTTTAAATATTATATTATAATATAATAATATTCTTGGAAACCCTTTTTAGAAAAAATGGTTTTAATGGAATACATATTTCTAAATGAATATAGGGTAAAGTTGGCATTTCTTAAAAAGACATTCTTAACTATATAGTGTAAAAATAGTGGGAAAACGGTACCAATTCACAAATATATCATGAATAAACATATTATAAGAGACTTAATGAGTTATATTGTGGTATGGGTCATACTATTTTATCAAAGTAATCATTAATATAAATAATATCGAAAAATGATGAGGCTGTTTAAAATAACCTCTTCTCACTTGGTAACTTTGAACCATACTCCCCATGTAAGAAAGTAAAATTAAATGAAGATTATAATATAATTAAATGAAATAAATTCATTTCATAACATTTAAAAGGAATTATTTACACCTCATATAAAAATATCGGTGCATAACAAGTCATGTGTCTCGATGAAGGCAAACTGAGAAAGAACTATCTTACTGATTTTGTAACTTTTGAAACTTAAATCCCATGAAATAAATATCTTATAATGGATATGTAAATACCCATAAATTTAATTATAAGAGTCGTTGATTACATAAATTTATAGTATATACATCATACAAAAGGAATGGGTGGTGAATAAAGCATTTATCCCATGCAAATAAAAAGTGAGATTAAATCCCCTTACCTTGTGTCTTAAATCTTGTAATACTCATTCAATCCTCATATATAATAAATATAAATTAATTATACATATTTAAAAAACCATTTATAATATATTATACCATATATGGTTTTATCATAACATTATATTAACCACTGGTTAACAATGCTATAGTAAGGTTTCACTTCAGGTAATATTTGCTTTGTTCTTTTCTTGTGTCTTAATTTGTTACATCTTTGGTCCTTATACTTATATCATGATTTCAATAATGTAAAACATTATTGAAATATAATATATATTGAATATATTTTTTATTATAATAATCCAAAAGATTTGTAATACACCGTTCATGGAGAAGGTAAGTCGTACGTACACTTGAACGTTGTTTCTTTTTTTATTGTCGTATTGAAAGAAAGAACGAAAATGAAATATAAGTATCTGTGTGTGTGTGTGTGTGTGTGTCTGTTTGTGTGTGTGTGTGTTTATAACATTATTAAATTTTAAATATTATATCATATATATCATATAATTTTACTAAACCCATCCTTAAAGTATTCCATGTTGGGTGTGAACAAATCACATCGTTTTGAGAGGGTGGCAGTCCACACTTCTTGAAATGAAATAATCATATTTACACCAAATGTTTATTAATAATATATGTGTTTTAAAAGGAATAAAAGAGATTAAATTTATTATAAATATAATATAAAATATATAAATATTTATTTTCAATCATAATTTCCACCATGAGAGGTGGTAAATGAAAAATGAACAATCAATGTTTTGTGAGGTTATAGTACGTCGTACATGTAAACAGTTTGTTCATTACCCATAAGACGGATGTTTGTGTAACTGTAGGTTGAAACATTATCAAAACACTATCCGAGTATATTGAGGATACTGGTGTTTTTATAAAATCATGGAATAAATAGAGTGTATCGGTGGAGAAATAAAATAAAAGAAATGACCTTGAGAGAACATGTTACCTCTTAATCGGGTAACTCCTTTTAGTTGGGGCCAAAAGGCTTCCTTGGATTTCATTATACCCATGGATAGGCCTCTATAAATAATGGATGTATATTGGGAAGTTTATTGTGTATATATTTTCCAATACAATGCTTTTTAGAGGTTTGAAGAAGATAGAGTGGTGGTAACCTTTTATATGGAGAGAAAGGATACACCTGCCATTTTTTAAAACAAGTTAGGAGTACCCACATGTTTACATAAAATATTCCTAAAAACACAAAAAAAAACTAAATAATGGAATGTATTTATCCGAATACTATCATTAAAATGGATTTTTTACAAGAATCTAGGTTATTTTCTGTCATAAATTTACGATTTTGTACTTTATTAACCAAATGTTACCCTTAACTGTTGTAATTAATTTTAATCAATTTCACTAATATTTTTGGTCAAAATAAAATTTGAACTTCATAGTAAATATAAATTATTCTGATTCTAAATATGGAATCCATTTTTTAAATAAAAAATTACAGAAGTGTCCGAAATTAATTTAAAATTAATCGTGTTGATGGGATGACATTGTGGGTTTTAAATTAAAGACATCAAAATATTAACTATGTTATTATACCCAATATAAAAGTTAAATTGATTAAAATGACCTAAGTTGGATAATTTGATAATAATATTAAATAATTTAATTTTTACACCAATTTAAAATATAATTTATCCATATAAATAAATTATGTGAACAAGCAGTTTTGAATTAAAATCTTGTATTTTTTTCTATTCATCCAAAAATGATGTTTCTCAGAAAAATCCCAAAAATTATCCCCAAGATAATTTTGATTTTATAAATTAAAAAATTAGTCTTATATTATAAAATTAATGTTCATAATTTTTCAAAAATTAATTTTACTATATTTCACAGAAGAACATTAAAAGAAGTTCATTTGAGAAAGTAGTATTTCTAAACATATAAGGACTTTACCAAAAACTATATATTTTGTTATAAATATTTTTTATTTATATAAAACCATTATAAAACATATTTTAAAATTATTTGTCACTAGTCATATTTCTATGTTTAATGGTTTTATTATAATTATCTAATTTAAATAATTATAACAATAAAAATGCATTTCGTAGAAACACAATTCATTGTGTAACGTACGCCAAGTTGGTGTTGTGTATTTCATACACCAAGTTGATGTTGCATGTTTCATATTCCAAGTTGGTTTTATTGGTCAAGAAATATAAAATTTATGTTGTTTTTAGTGCATCATAAACTTGGCGTTTCATATAACGAAATCCAAACATAGTGCATTAATATAAAATAAATTGTTGTCAATGTTATGTGGAATAAAAAATATCGAAAAGGATAAATTATTTACAGAAATGATAGTTCACAAAATCTCATGGGGTTATAGGTACTTCTAAAAAATCATTATTAATTTTCTTAGTCATTATATACTAACCATTATTGTCCAACTGTCTTTCAATCCTTAAAATTAGTTTTTCTTTGTGAGACACCACTAAAACACACTTCATTTGGAATATATTATTTAAAATTATATATCCTCTTGAGATTTAGTTTGGAATTAATTTTGAGAATAATAACACTTATGTATATATTTTATTTTGATGGTTATTTATTGAATCCTACCCTATGTTTCCTCTATCATAGAAGACCTCTTCTACATATCTTTACCTATTTACTAGTGTTATAGTTTTTGAGTACGAGGGCCAGGTTATTATTTAATAAAAAATTAAATTTATATGTAAGAATTTATTTCATGAATAATGGAAGATATTTTTTGGTCTATAGTTTTATATAATTGGGTTATAAATCTTAGATAACAAACCCATGCATTAAAAATTTGTCACTTTCACATGATGCCCATTTTTTCAATAAAATCCTTTTAAAATTAATTAGGTTTTGTTTTTGGGAAAAATCACCATGATTTTCAACATGACTACATAATTTTTCCAAATCATCCATAAACCTAATTATAAAAATTTTAAAACATTGTATGAGAGAAAAAATATTGGAAAGGGAAATATACAAAGAGTAAAATAATCTTTTTTTTCTATTTTAAAACCATGAGATCATCTAAGAGAGTTTTCCTTTAGAATAATAAACATAGATCCCAAATGGTAATTTAATTTTATGTGAAATTAAATTTACTATCCAAATTATTACATAAAACATTTTTTAATAAAACATAAAATAAAAATAATAACCATGATGCTCTCTTTGAAAATATGAGCATCTACGAAAAAAAATTCATAAAAACCATATCTTTTAACCATAAAGGGAAAAATCATTCCCTTAAAAAATAATTATATTACCTAATGGAATAGAAATATTTACATGAAATTTGATTTAAAATCATATATAGGATCCTTGGGACAATATTTACATAGAACCGATGTTATAATTCATACAACATACCTTATAAATGAATAACATACTTGGTTAATTCAAATATTATTCTCTATAAAAATAATCATTTCTCAATAGATTGGAGATCTATACGAGTCTCATCTATAATAATAAAAATATTTAAAGGACTGTAGAATACATATAACACATATAAGCTTCTATTTCCATTGTAAAATCTCATAAAATATTCTATTCAACACATATACAGAAGCACTTTTTGGAATTATATAAAAATAGGGATAAAAATCATTTCTCTTTTAAAACTGTTTAAATAAAGAATCCCTGAATTATGGGAAATAGGTTATTTTTATTAAAACCCTTGAAAATTAGATTAATAATTTTAAATAAAAATTTATATGGTGGTAGTAAATTCCACTCAATATTTATATGTAAAAAATGATTCCTTTCACACTTTTTTAGAAATGTCAAAAATAACTGATTTGAAAAACATTAAAAAGGATTATTGTAAATATTTACCAATGAAAGTAAAATATGGTATAATATTACTTTGAACATAATTTTTTTCATATTAATAACATACATTTAAAAATTTTAAAAACATGGATATGGTGGAAAATAGAATAAGACATTAAATATTTTATATAAGGTTTGTAAGAAACATCCTTTACCATCTCTCCAAACCCACCACGTATATTATTAAACTCATATATAATAATCATATATTAATTTATTAATTTATTAAGAAACTATTTAATATTTATAAAAATATAAAAATATATTTTATTTCATTCATTACCATATATTATATATTTACTAAATTGATTAAGTTCTCATCTGATGTTTTGAGCATATTTTGTTCTTAATTTAAAAATTAATTTGTTAGGTTTATCATGGTCAAAGGGGGCATTAATCCATTATATAATGAACAATAATCTAGGCATAATTGTATTTTTTATTAATAAAATTCAATTTTATATTTATCAATTAAAAAATGTCATAAAAAATGCATCAGCTAGAAAGGTGATATCACTCACATACAAATGAGTGATGTTTTTAGTTTTAATTGGGTGTAAAATAAAGAAATAAAATAAAATATTGTCTTTAAAATTCATTATCATGTTATAAATATATAATAAATTTATTAGAAATTTCCCTCTAATTATTCATGAGAGGCAGTTTTTGAAAAATTTCTTACATCGCAACATAGAGATGGTAGTGAGTATATACACACGAGCTATGATTCCATCGTTAATGATTGGAATGGTATAAATATAAATGACCTATTATATTTCCATAATTATAGATATTTCATAAATATCATATATTAAAATTAAATTTATCATAGTAACCAAAAATGAATGACGATGATGAGAAATAAAGTACATCATCTCACAAGACAATAGTCCTCACATATGCATGGAGAATAGTTTTGTTTCCCATTTGATAGAAACAAGAGATGAATGAGGTTATTTAATTAACATAATGACATGTTACTATATTGTAGATACATATTTTATTATATTTTAATGGTCATGATATAATTTAATGATCTATAAGAAGAAGTAAAATGGCAATGCTCAGTTAAGATGATTACCTCCTTTTTGAAGAACCTCCTTTTGATCTCTACACAAAGACCATAGATATAGGCTTTTAAAAAGACCAGAATTTCCATAATGAAGATAAAAAAGATAATAAGACGTTTTGGAAGGTTTTGTTTGAGGTAATTAACCCACTAAATGTAAGTTATAGTGGAATGGTAGTATCATTTTATAGGAGAGGAGATGGGCACCATTCGAATTATTTAAATATATAAATTGATATAAATAATGTTTCATATTAATGTGGGGAAATATGAAATATTTTGAATATATAATGAGGATGACTCCAAATCCTATAATATAATAAAATATAAATATTTTTAGGGTATGTTGAAACACTTATCTTTGTGTTTTATCCACCCCCACCCTCATTAACCCTTTTAACGATTACTGAAATCATAATGATTTTTAAAAACTAAGGGATATTGAATTTTAAATTAAAAGATATGTAACCCTTAAGTGTAAAATAATTGATATTATATATCTTTTCCCTTTTAATTTTACAATGATAAAATTTTTATGAATTGTAAATCATTTAAATTCATTTTTGAGACAATTCATATAATTGAATTTAATAAAATGTAAAGTTAGTAATGTAATTCCCCAGCCGTAGTTACCCAGTGATAGTGCATTATTTTAATACATTGGCATGATTACAAGGAATCATGTCTCAAAGGACCAATCAGTTTAGCAGTCTTTTAAAATAGATTACATAAATCAATGTTACATTACACTTTCTTACATAAAACACAACATAAATAATCCACTAAGATTTCTATTATTCCCCAAGATTAACCCTACATATCAATAACAATACACTTCATGGAATCTTGGAAAAACAAAACATAATAAATGGGTGATCTCAAATGATCAATAAGGGAAAATAATTCAGCAGAAGATATAAATGTTAAGGAATGATGTATAACAAAAAAACAACCTTTTAAACATAAACATGTAAATAATATGGAAAAAATTAATCAAACATTATCATATAAACATGAATATAGATATTCTATTAGTCTAATAATCACATATAATAACTAATCTCCTAATGAGGGAATGCATAATGTTGAACAAAATTACTACTACATCAAGTAATTGTTCCAAGACCATTCACAAATATTCTGTCAATGCCTTGTTCCAAGACACTAGTTTGTCTCATGAGACCTACTGATGCATCGAGGGGCTATAGTAGGCCCTGCCCGTCACTAACTCATTCCACTGTGTTTCTCATATAAAAATGTTAAACCATTACAAAATCATTTGTGTTAAATTTATATTACAAAATGTTAATAATTTAACGATAAAACATGAATGGTATAAAAATTACACATCTACAGACAAATAGATCATAAATTATTCAATGCAATATGGAAGATTGTTTTATGATAAATTAACCACAATCAAGAATAATATCCAGTAAAGGGTTTTGTCATAATTGAATGGTTTTCGTAAAAATATTTGAGAGAAATATCCCATTTTCATGAAATCATTTAAAAGTCACACAATTTATAAATGAAATCATTGAAAATATATTTTTGAATCAAAGTATCTGATTCTAATTTGAAACATTTGAAAGTAATTAACATTTTAAAACAATCATATCCATATAAATAAATTTGGAAAATACTTTTTAAAACATGGGCATTAATTAAATAGATTTAAAAAAAGAAATATATATAACATTTAAAATGATGATATAGTTAAATATACCCTTCCATAAAACCATAAAATATTCCATTAGAAAAACATTTATGAATCATGGACATGGGTGATAAATATGTCTCAATAAATACTTACACCTAAATAATCTTGGATAATAATGAGATTGATGAATTAACCCTTTCCTTAGGTCTGAGAATGCAGGGCATATTGGCCGTGAGATTAAATTGTTGGATATGTCTTGCAACTCATTATGGTCAGAGCCTGTGTTTGATGCTATTTTGGACGCAGTTGTTCCTGTCTCAGGAGTTGTGTGGGCTTGTGTTCCGGAATGGTGGGATAATGATTATGGGTGATTGGATCTCTTGATCTCTACTGGAAATAACATCCTTGAACTGGATAATGAAGAGGAATTGCATGACAAGGAGATTATTGCGAGTCAGGAAGGTGGCCTCTTGGAGATTGAGATTGACCCAATGGATGTTACAACTGGGGATGGTGTGCTGAACAAGATGGATCAGCCACAATGCCTTGCTTTAGTTGATGTCGATAATAAATTCCAGTAGGATTGTGGATTGAGGGATGGTTATCAAGAGGTGAAAATCATGGGAAAGTGGGGTGACATCTGGGATAGTTACAAGGAAAAGGATAGTGGCATGGTATGGCCTTCCTACAGTGATGTTGTTTAGGGTGAAAGGATGAAGGTGCATGGGGATGAAGGTACTAGGACTTCCCCACAACAGTAAAGAGCGGAGAAAGATTATTCTTATCTTCCAAGGACAGTGTCTAATAGATCTTCTATTGGGAAGGAGAGTTGGGCTATTCCTTCCTCGAAGGAATTTTTGGCCTTGGAGAAGATGAATCTTAGTTGGAAATATTCCAAGGTTCTTAAACAATTTGAAAGCTCAGAGTGGGAGACATATAATATAGAGGACATAATTACTAATAGGGGTGGTGATGAGTATGATTTATATGATATGTAGATGTTTCGGACTTGTTGTATCTGCTTAATGCCTTTTATTTTATTAATAAATTGTCAGGGACTTGCCTCTGACTGAGTGTTTCTAGTATATTACTTGTCTATTAACAATTCCAAGTTAATGTGATATTTCGGAAATAATTTCTTTATTTATCGTATGTTTTTTGACTTGTTATTATTGATCATATTACTTAGATAATGATTTAATTACTTCCATAATGTATATGATTTATAGATAATAAATATAAATTTATATAATAAATATAAATTTATATAATAAATAAATATAAGAAATGGAATATAGTGTTTATGGATACGGTTGGCTATACATAGGCATGAATGCGGTTTCCATTTTCGTATCGTATGGAAGTAAGTGAATGAAATATATCTATATATATATATCATACTAGTAGAATTTTTATTTCATATATCTCATAATTATTAATAATATTTATTCTTATAATCATTCTCGGATGGTGAACATGGGAAATGAGTCTCCTTGTTTTGTGGAACCAGTAAGTCGTACGTACGCAGGTGCGATGGTATCATTACCTTAATGGTTTGATTATATAGAATTGGACGGAATATGAATTTTAAATAAACAATATAATTTTATATTTATTATATAAATCTATTGTATTCATTTTTATACCTATATAAATAAAGTGTACATGAAAAAAAATTTACTCCAGGGCGCAGAGACTGTAAGTCGTACGTACGCACGCATGATGGTATTGTTTTTCATATTAAGGGTAAAAAGAGGAATATGGTTGTCCTATAATCATAACAATATATCAGAATATATTATATTTTGTAGATATTATTTTATTATGGTAGAAACTTAGTAATAGTAAGTTGAAGAATAAATGAACTTTGAAAGAATGGATAAAATGATTACCTCTTCTTAGTGTGTCTTCTTTAAATTTTCTCCAAAGGACTCCTTAAGTTGACTTTATGCCCAAATTTGTGCCCCTGGGATGATTTTAGGGACGTTTTTAGGATATTTGGGTATGTTTTGGTTGATCCAAAGGGCTTTGGAGGTGTGAATTAAAGATAAGGGGAAGTTCCCTTTTATAAGAGATGTTAGGGGCCCTTTAGGAAAAGCTTGAAATATTAATTTATTATAAAACTATTTTCGTTTTCTAATGGCTCAAATTTGATTTATTTATCATATAATATGAAGATGGGTCTAAATCCTCTCAACCAATAGGTTTTATACATGTTTATGTCATAAACGTAACCTTATCTTTTGGGATTAATACTTAGGTAAACAGTTTAACTCTTATAATGTCTTCTTATATTTTTATACTATAGGATTAATTTAGTCACTATAAAATTAAAAGGGAACCTCAAGTGGATCCTTAATGTAATTTGGAACATTATATATGTCATTTTACAGAATTGTAAATTTTTATGATTTTTATATCATTTAATGAAATTGTATTTGTTTTAAAAACTCACTTATGACAATTTGGACACTATTTAGTAATTGATTTTTTTAATTGATAAAAACATTATTCCTTCAAATAAATGAAATTTAATCCACACTAAAATTTCATATTCACATATAAAATTCATTGATCAGATTAAAAGTTTCAATTTACATTAAATTTAATATTTATAATATCATTTATTTTAATCTTTCGTTAAAAAGGTAATTACTGCATCATTATTGTATTATAAACAAATTTAATTATTTAATGGATCAATTTTATAAATAAAATTCCATGATGATGGAAATACTTTTAGATTTAAAATTAATATTTATAGTCGAAGTTATCTTATGTATAACCTTGTATAAAAAAAATTTAGTTATTAAAATTTGAATTTAAGACTTTTAACTCTTCTTTAAATAAAATATAGTAAATGACCTAATCTAACCCAAGTGGATCAAAACAAGGATCATATGTTTTTCATAATGATTATTTTGTTCAAAAAAGTATATTATTGAATTATTACATGTGTTCGTGAATGTTTTTATTATTATAATGTTATTTTTACCATTAGTTACCATATTTACTTTTAACCGTAGTAAGTAAAACTCAAAAGTTACTATTCACAAAAAAAATATTTTCATCTAATTGAATCAAATATTACTTACTAATGACAACATTTTTTCCGATTTTTGAAATTCAATTTACAGAAGTTGTAAAAATTACATTTTATGGAAATTTGAAAATGTTCCTAGAATGTGGGTAAAAGACATTAAAAAGTTCAATAAAAATTTATATATCTAATATTAATATAAAATGACACTAATGAATTAAATTGTACTAATATAGGTATTATTTATCTATTTTTAATTTATAAAAACATTAAATGAAGTATAATTATTTAAATAAAAAGTCAGTTTTAAACAATAACGCACTGTTTTTTACTATTCATCAAAAATTGAAAGTTTTCATAGACATACCAAAAATTTACCCTAAGCTAATATTGATATTATAAATCCAAAAATAAATTCTATTTTCAAAAATAAAATTTACAAAATTTTAAAATGTCGGTATTACTCGTTATAACTGCTTTCTAAATGGCTTGTTTGATTGGTCGTGGTGTGCTAGAACTCAGAACTATATGCAGCATAAGCTATTGAATTATTTAAAAGGAAGAGTACTGTAGAAGATTGAGGTGTTACATTATCCCATCCTTCAATAAATTTCATCCTCTCAATTTAAACTTAGGATTAAAATCTAGGGGTCTGACATTTTTAATATCTAAGTTGAAATCGCACATTGAAAAAAGGATTAATGAGGCCTCTATTTTAAAATAAGAAAGGTATGTATGAAGGTTATCAGAAATAACACATACTATTATTCCATGTATAAAAAAATTTATATGTAAGAGAAAAATAACCAACAAGATCCGATGAAGAGTGATAGAGAATATTTTAAGGAGAAAGTTAACAACAAGAATGCTTTAAATCTGCAATGATCTAAGGGACCATTTGATTCATCGTAAAATAAAGTATTAGGGAAACATTTTTGGCTTTATAATCCATTCCCTTGTGTTTTGGTATTGATTTAATTGATATACTATGAACAAAAGGAAGAATCATTAATTTAAATGTAGAGTTTCATCCTTTTACTAATTCCTACCACAATCTCATCTTTCTCTTCAAATGATAAAACTCAAAAATATTCTATTTATCACAATTGTATAATGTTCCAAATATAATAATATACCATTAAAATATAGAAAACTATTTTATAATAACCAGTTACTTACGGTAGGCTAGTGTTAGGATATCAAGCCTTGTCACACATCGGTTGTGGGTTGATTACTGCAGCATTGTCTGACACAATGGGTTATCGTCCGACCTTCAAGTTGTCCATTTTCTAAAAATATTGGATTATAACATTCCAAAAATAATATTTAGAAATATTTTAACATTAAACAATACTATAAAATGTTAAAATAAATCTATTCCAACTATTAGAGTTATCCAAAATACTAATGTCCAATCTCTATCTAAAATGTCTCTAAATTTCTAAAATCAATTGTAACATCGTATTCTACAAACAATGTAATGTTGCTCTTATTATCACATTATGAATATGTGGTTACCTTAATCATATTAAAACCTTAAGGAAAACAAAAATTACTTCATTTCAATTCTTATATATATCACATTCTTCTTATAAGAATAATATACTTCTTGAATCCAAAAACAAAAATACATTAATTATTCCACTTAGACTATAGTAACAGCATAATCTTGAACTTGATCCATTTTCTTTTTCTAATCTATATTTCCTCAACACTTTGCAAAATAATTTTCATAATTCCTTATTTCCATAAAATTTTATAATTGAACATTGATGTCCTCTTTATTTCCCTTTCTATCACGAGATTGGTGGAATTTTTCTCCATATTTGTAACAAACTCTCTTTCTTTTTAGGAAAATACCGAGGTGTTTCTTCCAACAATTATCACATATGGGAAAATCCTTCTTTCTCTTTTTCACATTATCAATCTCTTAATCCACCATTCTCTTCTTATCTTTCTCTACTTTAATGTCATAAGACCTAGAGAATTACTTTTCCATCTTGATATCACACAAAACTATATCTTTATACGATGAGAAAGATTGTGAGACCAATACCAGTTGGAGGAATGGTTTTATCCCATCAAATAATTGATCAATATTACTTCTTGGGTTACATAGGTAGTATTTTGAATGCCTTGTTAACCTTGTGATGTTATCCTCGTACTTTTTAACATTCTCATCCTCTTTTTTCCTTAGGCTTAGAAATTGCCTTTCTTTATCTTCTCTTTATTCATGGGGATAGAATTTTTCTACGAAAAGTTCATTAAAATCCCTCCATTTCGTAGTTGATACTTCTTCATCCACTTTTATGTTTTGAATTAATGAGCACCATTGATCTGCATATCCAGATAGATGATAAAATTCCATGACAAACTTTTCCCTTTAATTACTTCCCAAAGTAAGAAATATTTTCTCTAAGAAACTTATCCACTACTCAGCTACAAAATGATTTGTAGTCCCATTGAATGTATGAGGTTTTTTTCTCATAAAGAGTTCTAACATTGATCCACCACATTGTGTATCATGATTCTCCATATGGGTATGGTTGTTATTCATAACCAGAGTCAGCTGTACCAGTGTGGTTATAAGCTATTCAGTACCAGTTGTATCACCAGCTCCACTATGATTATCTTGCGTAGGAGGTAAATCCCAACATGGATTACGTACGTTTATATGATTTCCATTTCTTCTACTATGCACCATTTCTAAACAATGGCATACACTATATTAGGTTATGAATCAAAATGTATAATTACAAACTAGTAAAATATATAACATAAATAGAATATTTTATGCATATCTAAACCATAATCATAAATATGTTTCCTTTGAGGACATATTTAATCATAAATCCTTCATAATAATTTATAAAGAAAATATGAATTATATTAAGCATATCCCCCAGTAGTTTCAAACTAGGTGTGTAGTAAGAGCCCTTGTCATGTACTGGGTTACCCCGGGTCAAGCTCAGAACACCTTGTTAGAGTTTTCCCCCCCGATTTACATCTGTAACAGAACCACGCCGACTTTTAGTATATAGATGGGGATTTATTTTCTAAAAATACCGACGTAATATCTATTTTAAAATTCTATGATTCTATTAAATACTTATACTCAAATTCTATCATAGGGTTATATGCCCTAATCGTAGTTTTATAAATCTATTTCCAAGGTTATTTCTAAACATTTTATGATACCAACTGTAATGTCACATCCCCATTTACCCAGATCTGATTCATTATTTTAATACATTGGAATGATTATAAGAAATAAAATCCCATAGGACCTATCAGTTTAGCAGTCATGGAAAATAGATTACGTAAATAAATATTACATTACACTTTCTAACAGAAAACAAAAAATTAATAATCCTTTGATAACACAATTATTCTCTTCGATTGCCCTAGAATATCAATCATAATACACTTCTTTGAATCCTAGGAAAATAAAACATAAGAAAGGGGTGAGCTAAGATGCTCAATAATGGTAAATAATTCAGTGGAATCTATAAACTATAAGGAAAGATATATAATAAAAAACAGCCTTTTAAATATAACCTTGAACACAATACGGTAAAAATAAATCAAACATTTCCATATAATCATGCACATGGATATTATACTTGTAAAATAATCATCTGTAATAACTAATCTCAGAATGAGGGAATAATAATGTTGGATGAAATAACTACTACATCATGGCCTTATGCTAAGACCATTCACAAATATTCTATCATGGCCTTGTTCCAAGATACTAGTGTGTATCATTAGACCTATCGATGTATCAAGGGGATATAGAGGTCCCCACCCGTGACTTACTAAATCAAATTCATTCCTCATATGAAAAGGATGAAACATGACATAAACATTCATATTAAAACTAGCATATGAAATGTCAATACATTAACCATAATCCATGAATTTTATAAAAATATCACATCTGCATTCAATCATATCATAACTCATTTGATACAATATGGAAGCTTTTATTACAATAAATCACCCTCAATCAATATTAATATCTTGTAAGGGATGTTGAAATAGTTGAAAATGATCAGAAAAGCTCTTTCAGAGAAATATCACTTCATTATGAAATCATGTAAAAGTCACACAATTATAAAAAAAGTAATTTTAAAGATATTTTGGAATCAAAGTATCCCATACCACTTTGAAACTTTTGAAATTAATTGACATTTTAAAACAGTCATGTCTATATAAACAAATCCAAAAAATCATTTTGAAAACATGGACATTAATTAAATATATTTCGAAAGATAAAGCTTTAAAACATTTTAAATTATGACCTAGTCAAATATACCCTTCCATAAAACATTAAAATATTCCTTTTAAAAATATTTTATAAATCATGGACATGGATGATAAATATTTCCCAATAAATACTTATACATAAATAATCTCATATAATAATGAGATTGAAAAATTAACCCTTACTGTAGGTCTGATACTCAATGTACGTGACTGAAACTCTTTTATAGTGTGTTTAAAAATATTATTAACTTATATCAGAATAATAATGATATTGATGATATCATATATTATTCTTTTATGACTTTATATTGCCTATTTATTAACAATTCAATGTTAAAATAACATTTCAGGTAACAATCACTTTTTTGTTGTACATGTTTTGACTTGTTGTTCTTGATCATATTACTTTGATCATGATTTACATTCTTCCAGAATGTATAATATTATTTATATATCATAAATATAAATATATATAATAAATAGATATATGAAATGGAATCACCCTTCATGGAGACGGTATGTCGTACGTACGGATGAACGTTGTTACCATTTTTATATCATATGGAAGTAAGTGAATGAAATTTACATATATATATATATATCATACCATTAGCATTATTATTTCATATATTTCATAATTTTTAAAAATATTTATTCTTATAATCATTATTTTAGTGTTAACATTGAAGATGTGTCTCATCGCATCATGGAGACGGTATGCTTTACGTACGCACGAGTGATGGTACAATTTTCTAAGTGGTTAAATGGTATGGAATTGGATGGAATATGAATTTTAAAAAAACAATATCATGTTGTATTTATTATTTAAATCTATTATATTCATCTTTATAACCATATAAATAAAGTTTACATGAAAAAAAATTCACACCAGGGTGTGGAGATGGTAATCCGTACGTACTCACGCATGGTGGTATTGTTTTCCGAGGATACATAAAAATAGGAATTTGGTTGTTCAGTAATATTAACAACCAATCAGAATATATTATATTCTATATTTATTATTTTGTATTGTAACAACATACAAAGAGAAAATAGAATAATATATAAACTTTGAAATAATGGATAAAATGATTACCTCTTCTTCCGGTGTCTCCTTTTGATTTTCACAAACGGACTCCTTAAGTCGCCTTTATGCCCAAATGTTTGCCTCTATGATGGATTGTGGGAAGTTGAGAAGAGATTGTTTCAGGTTTTGGCTGACCCAAATAGATTTTGATATGTGGATTAAATAGAAGGGGAAGTGTTCTTTTATAAGAGAGGTGAGGAGAACTTTATGAAAAGCTCGAAATATTAATTTATTATAAAATTATTCTCGGTTTATAATGAATGAAAATTGATTTATATCGAGAATAAAATGATTATGGTCCTATATCCTCTCAACCAATAGATTTTCAACATGTTTATGTCATAAATTAATCCTTATATTTTGGGGTTAACCCTTAGTTAAACAGTTTAATTCTTACCAAGTATTCTTGAATTTTTATACTATTGGATTAATTTAGATACTATAAAATTCCAAGGGAAAATCAATTGGATCATTAATAAAAAATTTAACATTGTATAAGACATTTTCCAGATTGTTATATTTTTAGTATTTTTTATCATTTAATTAAATTTTTTTTTTCTAAAAAAACACATTTATGTCAATTTTTACACTATTTAGTAATTGATTTTTTTATTTTGATAACAACATTATTCCTTCAAAAAAATACATTGAATCAACCCTAAAATGTCATATTCATGTTTTATTTCTAAAAATTACAAAAAAAAATCCATGATGTATGAAATATTTTTAAATTTCTATGTAATTTTTATAGTCGAATTTATCTTTTGTATAAACCGATAATAAAAATGGTCTGGTTATTAAAATTAGAATTTAAAATTTTAACACTTCTTTAAATAAAAATAATAAATGTACTAATCTAAACCAAGTTGATCAAAAAAGGATCAGATTCTTTTTCCTAAGGTTTTTTTCTAAAAACACTTATCCAATTGAATTGGGACATGTGTTGGGTAATTTTATATTATTATAATATTATTTTTACCTTTAATTACCCATTTTACTTTTAACCTGGGTAAATAAAATTAAAAGGTTACTATTCACCAAAAAATTATTTACATCTTATAGAACCACATATTACTTTCTAATGAAAATCATGTCTATCAGCATTTTGAAATTCAATTTATAGAAGTAGTAAAATTACATTTTAGGCAAATTAGCAAATGTGCCATGAAGTTGGGTAGAAGACGTCAAAAAGTTCCATAAAATTTTATATACCTAATATTATTATAAAATGAATCCAATGAATTACATAGAACTAATATAGGTATTATGTATAAATTTTAACTATAAAATAAATTTATATTAAAAATAATTATTTAAATAAAAACTCGGTCTTAAACAATAACGCATTGTTTTTCACTATGCATCAATAATTGAATCTTTTCAGAAAAATACCAAAAATTATCCCAAACATAATTTTGATATTAAAAATCCAAAAATGAAGTCCATTTTTAAAAATAAAATTTATAAAATTTCAAAATGTGGTTATTACTATTCATAACTCTTTTTTAAATGGCTAGTTTGATTGGTCCTGGTGTGCTAGAACTCGGAGCTCCGTACAGTGCAAGCTATTCAATTATTTAAAAATGAAGAGTTTCATGGAAGCTTGAGCTATTAAAAGTAATATATTTATAACATAAAAATTTAACTCATATCTAAAACATTATATTTATCTATAATATTAGTCTAACATAATAACTCTCCCTAAAAAAATTACATTTAATGTTTTTAAATCATTTACTTTATAATTATACTCATTGGACAAACAATATATCAGTGTTACGTAAGAATTTAATGTAAATATTCCACAAATAAAATTGAAAAATAAATTACCTGGAAAAAAATCGTTCATATTTAAAATAACCATTTATAACCAAACATATCCTATTTTTATCTCTATGAAAAATTATTAGAGATATTAAAATTATTGATTTTTTGTGAATATTGAGAAGCATTAATTTAGGTTATTTATACATTATAAGATAAATCCATTATTCGTTGATTCGTAGTGTATTTTATACACTATAATATTGAAATACACTTGATTATTTTAATATTATTGATGATAATGCTCAAACTATTCATTGTGATGATATAAAATAATAATCTAATGAATAAAATAATGAAAAAATACCCCTCTATTGCACTATAAATACCTCCCCTTACTGCATTTTATCCTCACACCTTTCAAGAATTTAGCCTTATCAAAATTATTATCAAATATACTTCCGAGGACCACCCCAATGTACAGGATCTATTTCTCTTAATATAATACCAAAACTAGTCCTCTAAGGAGGTTCATAAGAAGACAGAATCAAGAGATAAAACCCTCTTCCTTTTTTGTTAATTTCTTTTCAACTTCCATTCCTTTATTTTTCACTCATTTCCTCCCCTCATAAAAATAGTATGATAAATCCAACACCTTATATATATTGTAATATTATTATGATAATGTAATATTTTCGTATCTTCTATCTTTCCCACTCCTTTTATAATAAAAATCCAAACATTGTCTGTGATGTGTTAATTTGTCACATTCATGTATAATGAAGTTTTCAGTTTCCATTATCATATTTAATACTTGTCATGAAGCCGTTTTTATGGTTTAAAGAGGATATAATATATGTATTATATCTTATTAAATTTTATGGTTTAATTTTATACCATTTATATTAATTTATAAAACAAAATGAGTTTGTTGTGATCAAAAACCGCAAAAATAAACCCAAACGATTATCATTACCTATTTTTCTAATAATTCATCATGAATAGATGAAAGAAATTGATATATATAAAAAATTTAACATATTTAATATCATTAATAACATATATGTTTAGTTTTGGATAATGAACCCCACTTTACTTTACCTTTCATACAAGTATACAAGTAAACCGATCATGAAAACCGAGGAAACCAACGCTCTCAAATGATGAAATTGAACCTCTTAACCCATCAAAATAGACATAAATGAACTTAATAGAGTTATAATAAATAAATACATATATAAATTTTTATGTAATTATTATTTAATGAATCTAATTTTATTATCCAATACATTAATATCATGTGAATAAAACCTTCAGACTTACGGTAAGGGATTCTACCCAAACATCCATTATTCCTTCGGGTTATTATTTATCTTTTTTACCAAAATGAAATACTCATTTCATTTTAAGTACATATTCTAAATGTTTTTTATATTTTCAAAAATTATGTATTAATTTCTTTTCATTATTATTTTTAGGGATATACATGTTTTTAAAAGGTTCCATACTATGTTCTTCTAGATAAGCAAGCTCGATTTAAGGGAACTTCCAGAATTCTTACCCATTTTCAATTGTGACCCAGAATCTATTTTAAGAAACCATTATTTTTATAAAATAACTCATTTTATTAAGAAAACATTCTTTGTACACTTATGGTTTTATATAAAATATTATTCACTTTTCTTCTTAAAATTCTCTTTAATATTTTCCTTAAACCACACGAAAATGTTTTATTTCTAATGTTTCTTAAACGCCATTTTTACATGTATTCACTTCAGTTTGACATCACTTATCAAGATATCTGACCAATTTAACTTATTAATGTTCATGTATGATATAAATACGTTCTTTCATGGACCCTATTTTGATATTTCTTTATGTTATAACTTTTTGACAAGATTGTGATACCCAATTCTTACAACGGGTAACCCTTTTGTTTATGTTTGATTCTATATGTATGATTCTTCATGTGCAACACATATTTATGAACATGTTATGATGGGTTCACCTAGATACTTCTCTAATTCATTGGGTAATGTTTAGTCTCATGACACGTCATGTACAATGGTCTTGGTGGTTAGCCTTGACTCATGCTCCATGTGCAATGGTCTTGGTGGTTAACCTAGACTCGTGCTATTTCATACGAAATGAGACTTGAATCATGATTATTTATTGTTGTATGTCATTTTCACATCTTATATAGTACCATGATTAAATATTTTGTGCTTTATTATGTATATCCATTCCATTTATGTTATCTTAATATGCCTATTAACCCATGTATTATCCCTTATTCTAATGTTTACTACCTTAATAGGATTTTTATCTCATCCCTTTATTCATGTTATCCCTAGGTTATCCTATGTATATGTAAGAGTTCAAAATAATTTATGAGCTTGTAATATATTATAAATAAAGAAATGTTTTATTTAGTCCCATGTTTTTAGTTTTATGTACCTATTCCTCCAAATATATTATACTTTACGATGATTGGCTTGTAATTTAATATTTATTTATTTTTTTGGAATCATGTAATAATATATGAAAAGGGATAGGGTATATATAGTTGGTATCATAGGTAAGGTCTTGTTATTTTTTGTGATTGGGAATAGAGCAATTTAGTAAGAACCTTAGGGGTAAGACTAATTATAATGAACATCCCAAGATTTTGGTGAGTATAGAGTATGTGGTTTATCAAGAAAATGCATATTTCTCTGGATACTACAAGTTTAATTGGTTCTAACACAGATGTACCTTAGAGTAACAACATCAACAAGGAGTTCTAGTCCTTACTAGGGTTAACTTGTTACACAACAACATGACTTACTGCGCACCTGGTTTGACACTCCTTGTTGATATACTTTGGTTAATTCATAATGTTATTATAAAAGATTATTAGGGGAACCAAAAAATAACATAACAGTATATGATAGGAAATTTGCCTTGGATAACCAAGACTCAACCCTAGGAATCACAAGTTAGGATGTCCTTTTCATTTACAAGTTTATCCTTTTTATGTTCAATGTTTTTATTCACATTCTTATTAGATAAGTATTCAACCCACTAATTGCACTTTATTTTCTTAGCTAGTGGAGGAAAATATAAGAACACATTCCAACAATCAAATTTATAGGATATGTGATGATTTCTCTAATTATATGCCAAATATGATGGGAACGGGTTCTCAGAACATCATCAAAGTACTTTCTCAACTATCTAAAGTTATGAATAATAACTTTAATCGTGTGGAACATCCACCTTCTCCAAAGAAAAAGCATGTTTCCATCATATCCTTCATGTGGAAAAGGCCTCTCGTGTTTAGGTTATCTTATCATATCATCCCCACTAAACAGTGGATAATCTCCATTGAAAATATATTCGCTAACCTCTAGTGATCAGAAGAAGAGAAAGGTGTGCTGGTGGTCTATCATTTTGATGGGTAAGCTTATCAATGGTGGAAACTAATCAAAAATATGAAGTCTTAAAAGGAAATTGGATCTTTTTATTGGGAGGAATACAAGGAACTATTTTTCAATAAATATTATCCCCAAAACCTCCATCTCAAGATAGAAAGATAGTTCCTCGGATTTAATAACAAGAAAGATGATTCTATCAGGGCGTATGAAGAAAACTTTACAAGGCTTGTAATATATACCTCCAGATCATTCATGAACACTGAACGAAATGTAGGTCTCTTATTTAGTAAACTAAATAACATTATATGAATGGAATTAATGATTCAAGACTTCGACATTTATGATAATATTGTCTGTTGTCCCATCAAGGTTCAAATGGAGATTAGAGACTCTCAATGGTCTAGTGGGCCTGGTGAAAAAATAAAAAAATGTAAACTAAAATTGATGGATCAAAAAATAAATCCCTTGATGAATAGAAGAACAAATATCTCATTTGTTAAAATTTTATGAAGAAGAATCCTGGTAACTATTTAATAGGAACCAGAAAATGCTTTAAATGTGGAAGAATGGGTCAACTGGATAAGAACTATTTACGGGAAATGAAGTATTCCACTAATGTGGAAGAAGAAAAGATGGTTTAGACCTATACTCATTATGTAGTTTATTGTTTCAAATGTAAGGAATGTGGTCAATTTTTAAACCACTTTTCTATGACCAAGGTTGGGAGAGGAAATCAACAACAACCTCTAAGGAAATAAGAAAGGGAATATTCTATCACTATTATTGTGGTGGATCATTACAATGATGTGGTGATAGGTATTCCAGTTATTAATTATATAATAGAGAACATAATGTTTTATTCAATTTCTACACATTCTTTCATATCTGGAAAGTTTAGAATAACTATTCAAAAACCACCTCAAAATTTGGAGGTTGATTTATCTATGAAAATAGAAAATGGAAAAATTATTTCATCCAAAGTTTATAAATCATCCTTGATGAATGTTTGTAGACTAAAACTCTTTGAAAATATTTTCATAATCACTTTGGTAGAGTTTGATTCTATTTTGGACATGTATTGGCTATCTTTATATAAATCCAATATCAACTGTCAGGAAAGGGATATCACTCTTCACATCTAGAAGCATACTATAATTTTTTACAAGTGTTAGGAGAAGGATGAATCTCTTTCAGAATCATTGTCTCAAGTGTGGATGTTACTACCGTATGAGAAAGCACACATATATAAACTGATTGAGATAATGGAGAGAATCATGCACTATGACATTCCCATTGTAAGGGACGACACTAATGTGTTCCCTGAAGAGTTTTTTGGTCTTCCTCCTAACTGGGAGGTTGACTTCTCTATTGAAGATATTCCTGGATCTTGAAACCTTTTAGAATGGCCTTTGTAAAGATGAAATATCTAAAGAAGTAGTTACGAATGAATTTGTAAAAGTTTATTATATGACATAGTGCTTCACCATGTGGTGTACCAGTATTCTTCATTAATAAGAAGGATGGATCAATGAGCCTCTGAGTTGATTATCATGAGCTCAATAAAATCACGATAAAGAACAAGTATCCCCTACCTTGGATAGATGACTTGTTCTATCAGCTACGTGGGACTTTTTACTTCTCTAAGGGGGACCTATAGTCATGATTTTATAAATTAAAGGTTAGGAAGGAAGATATTCCCAAGACATCCTTTTAAACAAGGTATGGACACTATGAATTCACGGTGATTCCCTTTAGAATAATTAATGATCCATAAATATTCATGGACTTAATTAATATATTCTTTATAGATTACCTCTATGAATTTTTGATGGTATTTATCAATGATATTCTGATATACTCCAAGACAAAGGAGTAACACAAGGTGCATTTTCATGTTATACTAAAGACTTCATGAAAAGATAAACATTATGAAATTTATAGTAAATATGAGTTTTAGATGGAGGAAGTATCATTCTTAGGGCATGTTATCACCTATAAAGGAATATAAATGGACCCTTCCAAGACAATGTAAATCGAAGACTATCCCAGGCCAACATTAGTATTGGAGACCTATTTTTTCCAAGGCCTATCTGGGTATTATTGATGATTTGTAAAGAACGTGTCATGATTTTAATGACTAATAACCAATTTGACATGGAAGGGAGTGAAGATTTTCTGGACTTAACAATTTTAGGGAAGCCTTAAGGAGCTCAAAAATATGCTTATCATTATGTCGGTACTCACACTCCCGAAAACTGGATAACACTTTGTGGTATGAAACAGTGCTTCAAAGAAATTATTTGATTATGTAGTGATGAAAAATAATAAATTGATAGTCTATGCATCTAGGTATTTGGAAATTCATGAGAAAAACTATCCAACGTATGATCTAGAGTTTGTGGTTGTGATATTCACGTTGAAAGTATGGAGGAATTGTCTCTATAGGGAGATGTTTGAAATATATAAAAATCACAAGAGTATAAAAAATACATTCACATGGAAGAAGATTAATATTTTCCAAATAATATGGTTTTATCTCATCAAATATTATGACTTCTCAATCCACTACCATCCCGATAAAGAAAAAAAAAGTAGTAGGTTCTCTAAGTATAATGGATCCTGCATCTTTATCAATTATGATAATTGAGTAGGATCCAATCTTCTTAGACTGAAAAAGGATGGACATGGGAGTCATTAAGGATGTAACATCATCAATAATTTCTCAAATGATTGCTCAACCATCCCTCTTAGAGAGAATAAAGGATGATTAAAGAAAATATGTGGAAAATCTGAAAAGGGTCGAAGCTGTACAAAATGGGAAATCCTCATATTTTCAAATAGATGAAGGAGTCAGGAGATTTGGGTCATAATTATGTGTACAATCTAATCTAGAGATAGAGAAGTATCTTCTAAATTATTCCTATAGATCGACTGTCTCTATTCACCTAGGGAGAAAAATGATATATTGATATCTCTAATAGAACTATTGGTGGGATAATATAAAGAATGCGATTCTTGAATATACATCAAAGTGCGTGGTATGTAAAAAATTTTAGGATGAAAGGAAAACGAATAAAGGATTTATGAAACCATTACCCATAACGACATGGAAATGGGAAAACATCACCATGAACATTATCAATGGACTTCCAAAGACATCTAGAGGGAACATTGTTATATGGGTTATCTGGGATCATCTTACAAAGAAAAATTACTTTATCATAGTTTGATAGGACTTAGAATTGGATCAACATTCAAGGATATATATCAAAGAGTTTTTACGGCTGCATGGAGTACCACTAATGATTGCATCTATTCGAGATCCAAGATTCCTCTCGAATATTGAGAAAAGTCAAGAACATGACATAAGCACTAAGTTGAATATCATTATGGCCCATTATCCTAAAAATGACGGAAAATCTAAGAGAACTATTCAAACATTAAAAAATATATTGAGAGCATGTTCTATGGACAACAAATTATGATGGGACTGACGTCTACCTCTTATTCAGTTCTCTTACAATAATATTTTCCACCCAAGATTTTGAAAGGCTCTGTATGAATTCCTTTATGGAAAAAGGTTTAGAATTGTAATTCCCCCTCCCCAGTTACCAAGGGCCGGTGCATTTTTTAATAGATTGGAATTATTAAATAAAATCAAGTCCTGAAAGACTGATTAGTTTAGAAGTCTTGGAAAAACTATTACATATATGATCATTACATTACACATTAGAAAATAAAACACAACATAAATAATCCTTTGAGAATTCCATTAATCCCTTATCTTAAACCTGCTTATTAATAATAAAATACTTCTTCACATCCTGAGAAAAATAATACATAGAAATGGGTGATCTCAGATGCTCAGTAAGGATAACAATATAGTGGAAACATTCATAAATAAGAATAAACATTTAAGGCAATTTATTAGAATAAAACAATATCCTTTTATACTTAAACTTCATCATAATATGGAAAATATAAAATCAAATAATGTTATTTACTTATTCACATGAATATTCTACTAGTCGAATAATCACATGCAATATCATTATCCACTATCATAATAATGGAATTCATAATGTCGAACTTCAATTTCTATGTCAATGCCTCATGCCAGGACTAGGGGACTAACTGTAACTGGAGCCCAACCCGGAGATCCTCTGTAACTGAACTCTAACCCGGAGAGCCTCTGTAACCTAAATCCAACCTAGAGAGCCTCTGTAACTTAACTCCAACCCGGAGAGCCTCTGTAACCGGACTGCAACCTGGATAGCCTCTGTAACTAGACTCCAACATGGAGGGTCTGGTGTAACTGGACCCCAACCCGGAGGGCTTACTTTTACTAGTCCCCAACCCAAAACATACTAGTCCAACACATTCATCTTAATAAGAGGTTGAAATATAACATAAACATTCATATTAAAACTAGCATATGAAATGTCAATAATTTAACCATAAACCATAAATATTCTAAAAATAACTCATCCACATTCAAACATATCAGAGAACCATAAATACAATATGGAATATTTGTATCATAATAAATCAACTTCAAACAGCTATAAAATTTATCAAAGGATGTTGACATAGATGAAATCAAAACTATTTGAGAGAAATATCTCTTTCTATTTTGAAATCATTTAAGAGTCACACTATTTGGAAAAAAAGATATTTAAATACATTTTTGAATCAAAGTGTCCCATACCACTTTGAATCATTTGAAAATAATTAACATTTTATAAACATTCATGTCCATATAAATAAATCCTAAAAAACGTTTTTGAAAACATGGACCTTAGTGAGAATGGTTTAGAGGAATAAATCTTTAAAACATTTAAAATTATGTTTTAGTAAAAGAGTCCCTTAAAATCATCCCGTTGAAAACTCTTTTATGAAACATGGACATGGATAATAAATATATCCCAAAAAAACTTACACATAAACAATCTCGAATAATAATGAGATTTCATAATTGACCCTTACCACGTTGTAATCAATCGAGTCACAAGAACAAAAGTTAATAACCATGAAATCATTTACAGAATACCATGAATATAAATATAATTGTGATAATATATATCAACTGGATGTACACAACACACCACATGCAATAAGAGGGGAACAATGGAAATCTCACGGAATTAAAAATGAGATAAGAAACCCCTTACCTTGAACTTTCCTTTAATCAAGGGTACGTTTAACCTCCTATATAAAGACCATAGTATGTTATTAGATTATACAAGAACCATATTAATATTTATGATATCATACATGATTCATTTATGACTTTATACAACCCATTTAATAATAATTTCAATGTAAAATTAACATTTCGGGTAATAATCACTTTCTTTATCGTATGTGTTTTAACTTGTTACTCTTGATTGTATCACTTAGATAATGATTTAAATACCACCATAATATAAAAAATGATTTATATATAATATATATTTAGAATATAAATATGTATAATAGACGTGTATATGAAATGGAAAACAACATTTATTGAGACGGTAGGTCGTACGTACTCATAAGTTTCTGTTTTCATATCGTATTGAATGGAACTAAGTGAATAAGATATATGTAAGTACATAAATATATATATATATATCCAGTAGAATATTTATTTCATATACTACATAATTATTAATTATATATATTTTATAATCATCATTGAATGGTGAATGTGGAAATTAATCTCATCGCGTCGTGGAGACGGTAATCCGTACGTACGCACGAGTGACAATATCATTATATTGATGGAGAAATAGTATATAATTGGATGTTATATCACATATTCAGAATAAATAATATGTTATATTTGTTATTTACATTAGTTAGACTCATTATTATACCAATCCAAATAATGTAGTGTTTGAATAACAAACTACACCACGACGTGGAGACGGTAATCCGTACGTATGCATGTATGGTGACTTTGTCATTTATAGGATGGATAGAATGATGAATATGGTTGTACTATTTTTATAATAACATAATAATATATATAGTATACTGGAGTTATTATTTTAGAATGGTAACGACAATGAAAGTGGAAGTGGAAGAAGAAAAGAACTTGAAAGATACGATGAAATATTTTCCTCTTCTTCAGGTTCTTCCATTTGATTAGATAAAAAGGGCTCCATGGGATGGCTTTATGACAAAATTAATGCATATTGGATGAAGGGAGGAATTTTGGGATGATATTTGGGTTGGTTTTGTCTGATCCAAAAGTCTTTGGAGGTGTAAAATTAAGATAAGGGGAAGTGACATTTTATAAAAGAGGTGAGGGTCACTTTAGGAAAAGCATGAAATATTATTTTATAATAAAATCATTTTCGTTTTCCAATGGCTCCAAAATGAATTATTTAAAGTATAAGGTGTGTATGGGTCTAAAAACTCTTAACCAATAGGTTTTAGATAGGTTTATTTCATCATATTAACTTTATCTTTTAGATTTAACACTTTGTTAAATAGTTGGACATTTACCATGTCTCTATGTATTTTTATATTATATTGTTAATAAATTTAATATAAACATCCAAAATAAACCCAATAGGTTAATTAATTAAATATATAATATTATTAAGGCCCTTCATCTAGATCATAGATTTTTAGGAATAGAATATCAATTAATAATATAATATTTATTTTAAAAACTCTTTGATGTTAATTTTGACACTATTTGGTATTTTGTTTTTGTTAAATTTATTACAGCATTATTACTTGGAAAAAAATTCATTTAACAACCCTAAAATTTCATATTAACCTAAAAAATTAGTGTAATTCATTAAGAGTGTTAAATTATATTTATTTGGATATTTATAATATCAATTATTTTAATCATTCATTAATAAGGTAATTAATTCATCATCATTGTGTCATAAATAAATTTAATTATTTGATGTCTAAACTTTATAAATAAAATTACATTAATTATAAAATCTTCTGATATTTCTAATGAATATTTATAGTCTAATTTATCTTACTTATATCCCTATATTAAAAATGTTTTAGTTATTAAACATTGATTTTAACTCTTTTAACAATTCTTTAAATAGAATAATAATAAATGTCCTAATCTAATCCAAGTGGACAAAAGAGGTTCTTATTTTATTCCTAAGGTTTTTTTTGGTCTAATTATATTTATCCAATAGAATTAAGACATATGTTAGGGTAATTATTATAACATTTTGACCCTTAATTGCCCTATTTATTTTCAAATGTGGTAAATAAAAGTCAAAAGTTACTATTCATCAAAAAAATATTTTATTTTTATTGAACTACATTTTACATACTAATATAAACCATGTCTCTCGAATTTTTTAAATTCAACTGACATAAGTAATAAAATTATGTTTCATGCAAATTTGCAAATGCTCCTAGAAGGTGGGTAAAAAATGGTAAAAAGTTTGATAAGATTTTATATATCTAAACTTATTATAAAATGAATCCAATGAATTACATTGAACGTATATAAGTATTCTATATCTATTTTGACTAAAAATAATTATAAATAAAATAAATAATAATTTAAATAAAATGGGGTCTTTAAATAATAACGCTGTGTTTTTCACTATTCATAAAAAATTAAAAGTTTTCAAAAAAATACCAAAAATTCACCGTAAGATAATTTTGATTTTTTGAATTAAAAAATAAAGACTATTTTACCGAATTAAAAACATATAAGTTTCATTTATTAATTTAAAATTAATTCACGTTGTTAGAACCAAAAGGCGGGTTTTTAAAAAATTAATAACTATCAAAAGATTGACATGTGTTTATGTCAAATTTAAATGTGAAATAACCTATAATGACCTACATATCATTAAATTTTAAAAATATAATCTAATTATACTTTAAAACCATTGAAATACATAATTTAGCAATATAAATCATTTTAATTGAAAATTTTGTTTCAATTAAAATATTGTATTTTTCACTATTCATCAAAATATGAATGTTATCAGAAAAGTACTAAAAATTTATCCAAACTAAATTATTATTTCCCAATTCAAAAAAAAGAATTTAATTTTATAAAAATGAATATATAAAAGTGTCAAATATTGGTTTTAAAAAAATGGTTCTCCATTAAAAGGCGGTAAAATTTCATTTTATTAAAAATAATTCTTTTATATGAAAAAAATTGAATTTGTTCTTAAATTATGTCTAAGAAACACATAATATGGATGCTAAAATTATATAGAATATATAAGATTCAAAATCCAGTTAATAATGTTCATAACCGCATTTTAAACGGCCAGTTTGGTAAGTTGTGGTGCGCTCGAACTCGATGTTTCATGGAGCGCAATCTATTGAATTACTTTAATGAGATAATGTACTATGAAATCTTTGGGTGATACATTCTTCCCTCATACAATAAATTGTGTCCTTGAAATTTGAAATTGTTCTTCAAAAAGGATAAAAATAAAAAAAATATCTTTGTGGAAAACCCAAATCAAAAATTGGTTTAATAAAATTTACTCTTAATAAGAGAGAAAGCGAAATGAAAAAGTTACCACCAAATTATGATCCTGATTAAGGGAAAATTAGTGGAAAATAAAGACACATAATTGGAGGAAAAAGGTAAGTATTTATTGGGAGTGATTGACGTCTTCAATCACAAACAAGTGTGAAATTGAGGGCCTCAAAGCCATCAATCTATGATGATTTAAAATATCGTTAGTTCAACATAAGTTATTAGGATAACACATTTTTGGTTTTGTGATCCCTTCCATAAATATTATGTATTAATTTATTCATATAATAGGTGGAAAAAAATACTTGACAAATAGAGTTTCATCTTTCAACTAATTCCTACCACAAACTCATCTTTCACACCAAAAGATAATAGAATTCAAAAATATTCTATTTATCCTAATCATACAGGGGTAAAAAATGAATTTATATTCATTTTTCTTACTATTTAAAAAAACTAAATTATATATACCAGGACATCACCTAGTCTAGTGGTAGGCGATGCACACTTGTTGTCCTTTGGTTGCTGGTTTAAGTCTCACGGCCCTGCCGGATGTGGTGGGTTATCGCCCGACCTCCGGATTGTACTTTTTATGGCAAAATAAAAATAATCTCAAGATATGATTTAACCTAAAAAATAGTATCCAATTTCAAGCTTAATCGATTCCAGTCTTTAGACTAATCCAAAATACTTCTATCCAAACTCACTGTCCAAAATTTAAAAGGAAGGTAAACACAATAAAGATACTTTTTTCCACGTAATAACCTGTAAATACCTTCATCTTGTATTCTTTTAAAACACATTAACACCCTGAATTATCATATAATCGTATTGATTACATTTATTCTCCCTTATTCCTTATAGAATACTAGATATACTCCTTATATTCAAAAATGTTGTAACCTCCAACAATGGTGGAATATACAATCCATTAACAAGTTCCAAGGATGTCAGTAATATCCAATATAATTTATCCAAATCAGTCATCGCTTATTCCAAAATCAATACCTTAGTATCAGGTCCATATTAAAGTTCTTTATTTCCTTCAAACAGGTATTTTCCAAGAATATTAACTTTCCATTGAGTCGCTTTTCTCATTTCCACTAATCTCATGTCCTTAATGAAATTTTACCGCAATACAATCCTTATATACTCTATAATTCTTATAACATGTATATCATTAATACAATACTCAAATGAAACAATAATTTAATAACCACATAAGAACTCTTAATCATTCCTCTTCATCTTTGGAAGTATCATAACTTGATTATTATCCACTATCAGCATTTGGGGTATACTATGATGATTAGGACATTGATTTGTGTAGTGTCCCAACTCCTTGCAGGTGAATCATTTTACATTTAAAAAAATTTCTCACCTTTGAAATCACGTACTTGGTGTCCTTTTTCTCCACACTTATAACAAACTCCCTTTCCCTTCAATAATTTTCCACGGTGAATCCTTCCACATTTAACACATATTGGAAAATCCTTCTTTCCCTTATTCCCAATATCCATCTTTCTCTCTACCATCGTTTTGCTCTATGGCTTCCCTTCAAAGCCATAGGACTAAGAAAATTATTTACTTATCTTATTAACACATGATATTATTTCATCATATGATGATAATATGTGGGAGACTATTTCTTTTCTAAATTTTGGCTTAACACCCTGAAAGATATCATCCTTTTAACTCTTTGGAACATGCGTATTGTTGGTGATCTCATTCTATCTCCAGGCACTATTTCTAAACAATGGAATACCCTATTTTAGTTTATGAATCACAATGCATAATTCCAAACTTGTAAAATAGCTAACATAAATTGAAAATATTATGCATATAATCTATAATCATTAAATTTCCTCTTTTGAGGAAGTATTTACTCCTAAATTGTTCATAATGGATTTTAATGAAAATGTAATTTATCCAAATCATATCCCCCAGTAGTGTTGTAACCTAGAGTGCAGCAAGGCCCGTTGTTGTGCACGATTTCCCGTTCAAGTCAAGATCAAAGCCGTGTTTTTGGGTTTTACCCCTAGGTACATCTGTGCCAGAGCCGCCTCTACCTTCTCGTATCCAAACCGGGATGTATTGCTTGGATAAACCACAAAATCTATACAATACCATGATTCTAGGAAATTATTCTAAACTAATCTTCAAATTCTATCTTAGGGTAGTGTTCTCTTATCAGTGTTTTTATAAATCAAGTTTCCATGGTTATTGCTAAACTTCCTTTGATACCAACTGTAACACCCCGACCATAGTTACCCAGATCTGGTACATTATTTTCATACATTGTCAAGATTACAAGGAATCATGTCCTGAAAGACCAATCTTTTTAGCAGGCCTGAAAATAAGATTACATACATGATAATTACATTACACATTAGATAATAAAACACAACATAAGTGATCCTTTGAGAATTTCATTAATCCCATAGCTTAACCCTACTTATCAATCATAAAATACTTCTTCACATCCTGGGAAAAATAAAACATAGAAAGGGGTGAGCTTAGATGCTCAGTAAGGATTACAATATAGTGGAAACATTCATAAATAAAAATAAACATTTAAGGAAATTAATTATAATAAAACAAAATCCTTTTAAACTTAAACATCATCATAATATGGAAAATATAAAATCAAATAATTCCATTTACTTATTCACATGGATATTATACTAGTCGAATAACCACATGCAATATAAATAGCTACTTTCTTAATGATAGAATGCATAATGTCAGACTTTAATTCCTGTGTCAAGGCCTCGTGCCAGGACCTGGGGGATAACTGTAACTGGACCCTAACCCGAAGAGCCTCTGTAACCGGACTCCAACCCATAGAGCCTCTGTAACCAAACTCCAACCCATAGAGCCTCTGTAACCGAACTCCAACCCGGAGAGCCTCTGTAACCAAACTCCATCCCAAAGAGCTTCAGCAACCGGAATCCAATCCGGAGGGTCTACTGTAACTAGACCCCAACCTGTAGGGATTACATTTACAGGTCCCCAACCCGGAACATACTAGTCCAACACATTCATCTTAAGAAGATATTGAAATATAACGAAAACATTTGTATTAAAACTTGCATACGAAATGTCAATACATTAACCATATACCATGAATGGCATAAAAATAAATCATCCATGGTCAAACAAATCAAAAAACCTTAAATACAATATAGAATATTTGTATCATAATAAATCAACTTCAAACAAGTGTAAAATTTATCAAATGATGTTGACATAGATGAAATCAAAACTATTTGAGATAAATATCTCTTTCTATTTTGAAATCATTTAAGAGTCACACTATTTAGAAAGGAAGATATTTAAAGAGATTTTTTAATAAAAGTGTCTCATACCAATTTGAAACTTTTAAAAGGAATTAACATTTTAAAAACATTCATGTCCTTATAGATAAATCCTAAAAAACATTTTGAAAACATGGACATTAATGAGAATGGTTTAGAAGAATAGATCTTTAAAACATTTAAAATGTTTTTTAGTAAAATATTCCCTTAAAATAATCCCTTTGAAAACTCTTTTATGAAACATGGATATGGATAATAAATATGTACTAGTAGAAACATACACATAAGCAAACTCGAATAATAATGAGATCGTGGAATTAGCCCTTACCACATTGTAATCAATCGAATAGTATGAACAAAAGTTAATAACCATGAAATAATTCACAGAATACAATGAGTATATAGAGAAATGTTATAATATATATCAAATGGTAGAACACAATACACCACATGTAATAAGTGGAGAACAATGGAAATCTCACGGAATTAAAAGTGAGATAAGAAACCCCTTACCTTGCACTTTCTTTTAATCGAGGGTACATTTAACCTCCTATATTAAGACTGTAGTATGTTATTAAATTATACCATAACCATATTAATATTTATGATAAAATACATGATTTATTTATGACATTATATTACCCATTTAATAATAATTTCTATGTTAAATTAACATTTCGGGTAATAATCACTGTATTTATCATACGTGTTGTAACTTGTTACTCTTGATTGTATCACTTAAATAATAATTTAAATACTTCAAAAATATAAAACATGATTTATATATCATATATATTTAGAATATAAATATGTATAATAGACATATATATGAAATGGAAAACACCGTTTATGGAGATGGTAGGTCGTACGTACGCATAAACGTTGTTTCCGTTATCATATTTTCTTGAACAGAACTAAGTGAATAAGATATATGTAAGTAAATAAATATATATATATGTAGTATAATTATTATTTCATATATTACATACTTATTAATGATATATATTTTATAATCATCGTTGAATGTTGAACGTGGAAATGAATCTCATCGCGTCCCGGAGACGGCAATCCGTACGTACGCATGAGTGACAATATCATTATATTGATGGAGAAATAGTATGTAATTGGATGGTATATCATATATACAGAATCATTAATATGTTATATTTATTATTTATATCAGTTATACTCATTATTATACCCATCCAAGTAATTAAGTGTTTGAATAACAAACTACACCACGACGTGGAGATGGTAATCTGTACGTACGCACGTATGGTGACTTTGTCATTTATTGGATGGATAGAATAACTAATATTGGTGTAATATTTTTATAATAACATAATATTATATATAATATAGTGGAGTTGTTATTTTAGAATGGAAAAAATAAAGAAAGTGGAAGTGGAAGAATAAAAGAACTTGAAAGACATGATGAAATATTTACCTCTTCTTCGGGTTCTTACTTTTGATTTGATCAAAAGGGATCCTTAGAATGGATATATGACCAAAGGAATGCCTATAGGTTAAAGGGAGGAAATTGGGTAGGATATTGGGGCATGGATTTTCTGAGCCAAAAGGCTTTGTAGGTGAAAAATTAAAAGAAGCAGAAGTTCCCTTTTATAAGAGAGGTGAGGGTCACTTTAGGAAAAGCTTAAATTATTATTTTATAATAAAATCATTTTTGGTTTCTAATGGCTCTAAAAATAATTATTTAATTTATAATGTGGGTATTGGTCTAAACCCTCTCAACCAATATGTTTTATACAGGTTTATGTCATCATATTAACCTTATCGTTTAGATTTAACTCTTTGTTAAATAGTTTTTCATTTACCGTGTCTCTTTGTGTTTTTATATCTTATAGTTAATAAACTTACTATAAACATCCTAACAAACCCCAATAGGTTAATTAATTACATATATAATATTATTAATTCCCTTTTGTCGAACCTTAGATTTTTAGGAATATAATATCAATTAATAATAAAATATTTTTTTAAAAACTTTTTTATGTTAATTTTAAAACTATTTGGTATTTTGTTTTTGTTAAATTCGTAACAGAATTATTATTTTGAAAAAATTAATTTAATAAACCCTAAAATGTCATATTAACCAAGAAAATTAGTTTAATTCATTAAAAGTATTAAAATAGATTTATTTGGATATTTATAATATCAATTATTTTAATCATTCATTAACAAGATGATTATTTCATCATCATTGTGTCAGAAATAAATTTAATTATTTGATGTCTAAAAATTATAAATAAAATACCATTATGTAGAAAATATTTTTATATTTCTAATGAATATTTATAGTCGAATTTATCTTATGTATAACCCTATATTAAAAATGGTTTACTTATTAAACGTTCATTTTAACTCTTTTAACTCTTCTTTAAATAAAATAATAATAAATGTCCTAATCTAATCCATGTAGACCAAAGCGGTTCATATTTTATTCCTAAGGTTGTTTTTGGTCGAATTATATTTATCCAATAGAATAAAGACATGTTTTAGGGTAATTATGATATCATTTTTACCCTTAATTACACTATTTATTTTTAACCGTGGTATGTAAAAGTCAAAAGTTACTATTCACCAAAAGTTATTTTCAACTTATTGAACCAAATTTTACTTACTGATATCAACCATGTTTCTCAGATTTTTAAAATTCAACTCACAAAAGCGGTAAAATTATGTTTTATGCAAGTTTGTAAATGCTCCTTGGAGGTGGGTAAAAGACAGTAAAAAGTTCGATAAAATTTTATATATCAAAACTTATTATAAAATGACTCCAATGAATTACATTGAACTTATATAGGTATTATATATATATATTGACTTAAAATAAATTTAATTAAAATAAATTTAATTAAAATAAATAATTATTTAAATAAAAAGTAGTTTTGAAATAAAAACGCAGTGTTTTTCACAATTCATCAACAGTTGAAAGTTTTCATAAAAATACCAAAAAATCACCCTAAGATAATTTGGATATTCTGAATTAAAAAATGAAGTATACTTTACCAAATTTAAAACATAGAAGTTGAATTTATTAATTTAAAATTAATTCTAGTTGTCAATACCAAAAATCGGGTTTTTAAAAAAGTAATAACTATCAAAAGATTGAGATGTGATTATGTCAAATTTAAATTTAAAATTACTTATAACGACCAATATTGTATTAAATGATAAAAATATAATATAATTATACTTCAAAATCATTTAAATACAAAATTTAACAATATATATCATT
The DNA here is from genome assembly GCA_963277665.1 of Viscum album. Taxonomy (NCBI): domain Eukaryota; kingdom Viridiplantae; phylum Streptophyta; class Magnoliopsida; order Santalales; family Viscaceae; genus Viscum; species Viscum album. The sequence goes on along the minus strand of OY728119.1, from coordinate 999,999,518 downwards.
TCGATTAAAAAGTTGTTTTCAATTAAAATATAGTATTTTTTATTATTCATCAAAATATGATAGTTATCATAAAAGTACCAAAACTTTATCCCAACTAAATTTTTATGTCCCGATTATAAATAAGAATTTAATTTCATTAAATTGAATATATAAAAGTGTCAAATATTGGTTTTAAAAAAATGGATCGCCATTAAAAGGAGGTAAAATTTCATTTTCTGAAAAATACTTATTTTATCTGAAAAAATTGAATTTGTTCTTATCTTATGTCTTATAATCACATAATATAGATGTTAAAATTATATATAGTATATAAGATTCATAATGTTGTTAATACTGTACATAAATGGTTTTTTAATGGGTAGTTTGGTAAGTTGTGGTTCGCTCGAACTCGGTATTGCGACTAGCGCAAGCTATTGAATTAATTTAATTAGATAAGTAATATGAAATCTTGGGGTGGTACAAGAACACTGGCATGATAGAGTGAATCCAGTGAGTCTAAGCTATTATGACCTAAAATGGTTGTTGAAATGGTGGAAAAGCAGAAATCCATTCATCAACAAATCAAGGCCACCCAAAGTTGACTAAAGAGTTCTGCAGATAATCGTCGACAAGACCTTGAGTTTAAATTTGGATACATTTTATTCCTATGAATATCTCCGTGGAATAAGGTCATGAGATTTGGGAAGAAAGGAATGTTATGTCCCAAGTACACCAGCCCTTTGAAGATTTTTTATTGTTTCAGAGCTATGGCTTATTGACTAGCACATACACCAACCATGCCTAAAGTATATAATGTATACTACATATCCCTCTTAAGGAAGTACATATCTAATCCTTCCCATGTATTGTCTTTAGAGGTTGTTCAGTTGTAGAATGATCTTTCTTATGATGAGAAACCAGTGAAGATCTTCGATCATAGAGATAATGTTCTACGTAACACAACTACTCACCTAGTCAAAGTACTATGGTGGAACCATAAGTACGAAGAGGCGACATGGGAACTAGAGGAAGTGATGAAGGAAAATTAACTACATATATTTTCAACTAATATTGTAAAACAAAATTTTTAGGGTAAAATTTCATAAGGGGAGAAAGAATGTAATGACCCAAAACTTTTATCAATGAAATTTTCTTCTTATAATTATTTCATATAGTATGATCATATAAAATCACATTAAGAACACAATAAAAATTTTATAAATGTTGAATGAATGAAATAAAATGTATTTCTAGAAGTTAAGGAGCATATACCGGGGAAATAGTAACATGAACATGGGAATATTAAGGTAACCCTAATGAATAGTAAACTGAAAAATTAAACAGTAAATTCACTGATGAAAGTATAAATAAAATCTATCATTCATATAAGTGAAAATATGATATAATTATATAATTGTATACGTAAATAAATATTTTAAAAATTATTAATTAAGTGTTGGGATTTTTGTAAGTTAAAAATATTTAATTACTATATTATGATTAATATAATAATTTGAATGAAAATTCATTTTTCAATAATGTATTAATAAATTAATATTTTTATTTCTTATGATTTTAAGATAATTTTATGTGACCTTAGTTAAGTTTTCCAAGTGATATAAAATCAGTTATAATTTCAAAAACGATATTTTTCGAGTAAATAATGATTTTAATTAAAAATTAAATTTCTCATATTTTAAAAATTATTTTTATAAATTTAATGTCATTTTCTAATTCTACACATTAAAAAAAATTACGGTAATTTTTTGGTATTTTTCTAAAATACTTGATTTTTTGGTGAATAGTGAAATACGGTAATTTATGGTATTTAAACATTATAATTTAAATAATTTATTCATTGTTTCATAGCTCATGTAAGAAACATAATATCACAGTATCCTTAATTATTTTAATATTTTTATCATAATGATAAAACTATTCATATTCTTGAGGCAAAACAATAAACTAATGATTAAAATAATGAAAAAACACCCCTCTCCTCAACTATAAATACCACCCACCATCACCACATCTTATTATAACACCTATAAATCAAAGAGACTTGTCTTAATTATACTAAAATAAACTCCCAAAACCATCCCATGAATCTATTAGCTTTTGGTCTTAACAAAAGGTCAAAAACAACCCCCTAAGCAGGTTCTCAAGAAGAAGGAATCAAGAGGGAAAACCCTCTTCCTTTTCTTTTAATTTCTTTTCCAGTTCCATTCTTTTATTTTTCTCTCCTAAAAAACCCTCATCCAAATGGTATAATAAATGAATTAACTTAAATATAATATAATTTTATTATTATAATATAATAATTCATCACCATCTCTCTTTCCCTTCCTTTTATACTAAAAATGAAAACATCAATTGTAATGTGTTAATTTATCATATTCAAGGATGATGAAGTTTAAAATTTCCATTAAAATCTTCAAGGATAGTAATGAAACACTTTTTATAGTTTAAAAATGTTATAATATATCTATTATAACTTATTTAATGTTATATAATCATTTTACACACATTATATTAATTTATAAAGAAAAATGAGTTTGTTGGGATCGAAAACCACCAAAATAAACCCAAACGATTATCATTAACTATTTATCTAATTATTCATCCTTATCACATAAAAATAAATTATATATAAGAAAATTTTAACATATATAATATCTTTAATAACATATAAGTTCAATTATAGATAATTACCCCCACTTTACATGACCTTTCATATATGTATACAAGTAAACTAATCATGAAAACCAAGGAAACTAACGCTCCCAAACGATGAAATTGAACCTCGTAACCCATCAAAAATCCCATAAATGAACTTAATAAATTCATAATAAATAGAATAAATGTATAAATTGTTATTTAAATATAAATTAATGAATATAATTTTATTATCTAGGACATTAAGATCAAGTGAAGAACACATTTGGACATAAGGTAAGGGATTCTACCTGAACCTCCAATACTCCTTTGGGTTATTCTTTCCCACTTTTTTACCAAATTATATTTTCGTTTATTTTTATTTAAATATTATAAATTATTGTTCTATGTTACAAACTCATGTATCAATATCTTTTCTTCCTTCTTTTTTGGGATATACATGTTTTAAAAGGTTCCCTACTCGATTCTTCCCAATAAGCATGCCTGATTTAAGGGAACTTCTCGAGTTCCTACCAATTTGCAATTGTAATATATATTATATTTTAAGAAACCATTATTTTAATAAAATCACTCATTTTATTATGAAAACTTTCCTAGTTCAATTATTTTTTGATAAAAATGATTATACCCTTTTCTTCTTAGAGTTCTTTTTAATATTTTTCTTAAACCGCACAAAAATGATTTATTTCTAAAGCTTATTAAATGCCATTTTTATATGTATTCACTTAATTTTGACATTAATTATCATTATATATGAATAATTTACCTTACAAATTTCCATTTATTATTTAAATCCATTCTTTCATGGACACCATTGTGATATTCCCTTATGTTATGCCTTTTTGAAAAAAATTATGATACCCAATTCTTACCATGGTCAACCCTTGTGTTTATGTTCGATTAATTTTATATGATTCTTAATGTAGAAAACATATTATTGAATATGTTATAATGGGGGAACCCAGATATAAATCCAGTTCATTGGGTAATTTTTAGTCTCATGAGATGTCATGCAAAATGGTCTTGGTGGTTAGCATTAACTAATGCTCCATATGCAATGATCTTGGTGGTTAACCTTGAATTGTGATCCTTCATGTGAAATTATCCTTGAATCATGAGTATGTCATGTTTTTTACTATTACCATTTATCCTATGATTCCATGATTACATATTTTATGCTTCCATATATATATTCATTCATTTTATGTCGTTTTATTATGTCTACTAACCCATGTTCTATTATTTATTATTATGTTTAATCCCTTACTAAGATTTTTAGCTATCCCATTGTTCATGTTATCCCCAAGTTATAACATATAGATTCAATGGATCAAAGAAATATAAGACCTCATAAAATATTATATATAAAGAAATGTTTTATTTAGTCTCACACTTTCAGTTTTAGGTACATATTTCTCTAAATAAACTAGACTTTAAGATCCTTGTCTTGTAATTTCATAGTTAATTATGTTTTTAATCATGTAATAATATGTGAAAATGGTTATGGTCACTATAAAAATGATAACATTTTTTATTTCAAAATCATTTTCCTATGGTTTATTTTTTATTTAACTATCAATATGAAAAACATAATAAAAAATACTTGATTATTTTAATTTTATTTAATAAGAATAATTAATTTTTTTGAGGTGATGATGTCAATTTCCACTTATATTATATATCTTATTCCAATAAATGAATACTAAAGATGAATTTTTCTTGTATAAAGCACTAAAATCAATTTTAATGGATAACATGACCCACAAAATGATAACCAGCTATTCCTAATATCTTTAAATACTTCCCAAAACCAAAAATGGTTTGTATAAGGTATTATAATATAAAACATGAATTAAAAATATATTAATCGTTAAAACCTCAAAAATAACACCCAAAGATAAAATTTAAAAATTCCAAAAATAAATTACCATTAAAAAAATAAAAATATTCCTAACCAAGTTCAAAACCAAAAAATTAGAAGGACTTGATCACATATTTATTAAATAACAATTTAACATTTATCTTCCACAAAATTTGTCACTCGTAAATTCATATATAAAAAAATTTATATGTCCTAATCATATAATTTCTTAAATATTATAATAATTTTCATAAATAATCAGATTCATCATAAAACTAAAATAATATCACATATGCTTCTAAAATATAATTCAATAATTATTCTTAAAATAAAATCCCATCTAATCCAATATTATATCCATTCTCCCAAATAAAATAATGTTCCCAAAATAATGAAATTATTCAAAAATAACCTTAATAACATTATCATAAAATCAATTTTCAATCCCATGGTTATCTATATGATAAAAAAATATGTTTTTAAAATGTAATAACTTGTTTATCCAAATTAACCATAACTACCACAACATAAAATGTCCTCTTAACACTAAAGGCTATCAATAACTTTAAACTTACAATCACAAATTATAAAATCATTATTCAACAAATAACCTTTGCACTATAATACAAGATAAACTTAACTTCAATATATACCTCCCACACTTTTCAAAACTCAAAAAATTTCTCACAAAGTATCATTAATCACCTTAAAATCCCATCACTTAAAATCTAATAAGGGGTGTCTATACCTTTTAAATTATGATCCAAAATAGAATTATTAACCCATGAAGATAAATAAAACTAATAAAATATCTGCATTTGAATCATTATATCAATTAAATATTCTAAATGTTTTATCTGATAACATCTATAAGGGGTCAAACATTATTTAATCAAAAAAATTATTTATAGGTGAGAATTAATTTTTCTCGTATAAAATATCTTTTATATTTTATATTTTTTGATAATTAGGTTATAAATTTTACATAAAAACCCACAAATTAAAACAATTCACTTCCCCTATGTTCCTATTTTTTCAAAACCATACTTTTAAAATAATGCACATTTTATTTTAATAAAAAGTCATCATGATTTATAAATTGACTTCAAAATTTACCCAAATTATCCTTAAAACCTATGAAAAACATTTGAAAATTTTATATGAGAAAAAATGGATCAGTAATATACATATAAAAACAAGAAAAGAGGCTCATTATTCCATTTCAAAACCACGGGATCATGTAATAGTGTTTTCCTCTAATATAATAAAATTTGAGCTCAAATAATAATTTTCTTATATAAAAAATCATCTGTACTGCATAAATTTTTTAATAAAACAATTAATAAGAAAATACAAATGAAAATAATAATCATGAAGTTTTCTAATAAAATATGATAATCTATGAAAAACATTTTCTTAAAAACATGTCATTTACCATTAATGGGAAGAATAATTCCTTTGAACAATAGATCATTAGCTTTCCATTCGAAATAGAAATATTTCCATGAAAATTAATCTTAAATAATATAAAATTCATGTATTTTCCTTGGGATATAAAATTTAATGAACTTGTAAAATAACCCTTAAAAATGGAATAACCAACTTTATTAATTACAATATAATTCTTAGGAGAACCTAATTATTATCCAATGGATTGGAGAGTTATATAGAACCCTCCCATCATAATAAATAGTTTTCATGAAAAAAAAATATACATAAAACACATATAATATTTCATTTATATAATAAAATATCATAAAATTTCCCATTTAACACAAATTCATAAGCGCTTTTGAGATTCACAAGAAAATAAGGTTAAAAATACTTATCATTGAAAACTGTTTCGATAAATAATCCCTGAAGTACAGAAAATAGAAATTTTATAATAAAAAATATGAAAACATATATAATATTCTTAGAAAATTATAACATTTATGATTCATGGAATTTATTCTCATTTTTTATATGTTAAAAAATATTCATTTCACACTTTTTTAAAAATGTCAAAAATAACATGTTTTGAAAAATATAAATAGACTCCTTTTAAAAAATCATAAAGAATGTAAAGTAAGATTAAAAATTAATATTTAAATGAATATTATAATATTAATAGAATACTTTAACCATTTATATGAACATGGATATGGTGGAAATATAGAGTAAAAAAATTTAAATTTTAAAATATGGTTTTAAAGAAAGATCGCTTACCTCATCTCCCAACTAGTCATGTACGTTATTTAACACCTATATACTAAAATAATATTGATTATTTAATTTCTTAAGAACCATTTTCAGGTATAATTATTTATCATAATATATTTTATTTTATTTATTTCCTTTTCTTAAATATTTATTAAATTGATTGAGTTTGTGTCGAATGTTTTGAGGATTTTTTCTTTATAATTAAAAAAATGACTTTCGTACATCGACCATGGTTAAAGGGATAATTTTTAAATAATCTAAAAAATGTTAATAATTAAATAATTATTATATTTATACATCAAATATAATTTTGTATCTATCTAGGAAAATATATCATGAAAAACAAAATATCTCAACTTGTGAGATGGTAGTTTTCACATACACATGTTTTCTGTTTTTACTTTTCATTAGATGAAAAATTTTAAAAAAAATTAAAAAATATTATGATGTAATTATAATAAAATAAATTTGTTAAATCCAACCCAACTACAATCTCTGATATGTGTTTTTTGAAAAATGAAGTACATCGCTATGTAGAGACAGAAGTCCGTACTTACCCACGTACGATGATTTCATTGTTAACAATCAGAATGGTGTAATTATAGATGATGTATTATATTTAAAAATATATATATTATTTCAATAATATCATATATTCACATTAAATTCATCATAATAACCAACTACGAAAAATAGTGATGAGAAAAAATGAATCGGTTCGCGAGGCGGTAGTCTTCACATACTCACAAATAATGTATTGGTTTTCAATTTGGTTTAACATGGGGATGAATGAGGAAATTTAATTAACATAGTAAAATAAAATTAAATGTTATATACTGATGTTATTATATTGTTATGCTTATGATATAATTTTGGAATGTAGAAAAAAAAGTAAAATAAAAGCACTCTGTTAAGATGCTTACATCCTCCTTGAAGAACTTCCTTTGGATCTCTCGTTAGTTTACCAATGGATAAGATTTTAAGAAGAACATAAACTATAGATTGTTGATAAGAAAATTATGAATATATTTTTGGCTGGATTTTTTTGAGCTATGTGTATCTAGAAGACATGAGTAGTGGTGTCAATATATAATAGATGAGATGGGCACCATTTGAATTATTTAAAGTATTGAATTAATATTAATTAGATTTCCTATTGAAGTGTTAAAACTATTATATTTAGTATATTTACTAAGTATAATTCTATATACCCTCAAAAAATAGATATTAGATAAGTTTAGGTGATGTTTTAACCCTTATAAATTAGTTTTAAACTCTCATTAACCCTATTAACTATTACCAAGATAACAACATTTTTTACTCTTTTGGTATTAATAAATTTATAATAAAAGGACAATGGACCCATAATAAGAAAATTTTCATATATGATCTATAATATCTATTTACCCTGGAAAAATATAATGTTTTTATGAATTTTAAATCCCCTAATTATATATTATTTAACATAATATTTTATTAAAGTTATTTTCTGAACTATTCACATAATTGACTCTGAAATTATCAATATAGTTTTATAGTTAAAATGTAAAATTTTAAAACATAAATTATAAATGATATTTATTTATAAAATTTAGTAAATACTTTAAAAATACATAAAAAATTTAGTTTAATGTTTTTTAAATAATTAACTTGATTTTTCTACTACTTACAAAAGCACTCTCTCAACATTGAATAACCATTTAAGGTAACTATTACATCATGAAAATTTAAAAATAAGTTTTTGTGATAAAAAAATACATTAATAATTAAAATAATCTTTTAAAACTGAACATAACCTATTTTTATCCCTATGAGAAAATATTTAAGTTATTTATAAAAAGGGAGTGACATTTTGTATTTATTCATTATTTAAAATAATATTAATGACATTATCAAATAAAAATATCACCAAGTTAAAAATATATTTTAATATTGGATAAGTATGGTTGAACTGAACTCATAAAATATAAATATTTTAGTTTTTAGATAGATTCTTAAGGCTATTCCTTGATATTTTTAACCTTAAAAATACAATTTACCATAACCAAGGTCAAAAATATTTACCTCGATTACTATTCAAAATGACCAAAATTTAAAGGAAACTTTTTTCCAATTATGAAACTACTGATACCAAATATGGTATCTATATTATAAAATTCAGTTTTTAAGTGGAGAATAATTATTTAAAAATAAATCTAAAAAATACAATGAAAAATAGTTTTCCAGAAAAAAGAATTTTTAACTATAAAAATATTTTTATATCAAAATTAGGCATAATATTAATTTAAAAACAATGATTGGATTAGGTTTATCAAAAAGTAATGAATGAAATTTTAAAACCAATTCAAAACAATATAAGGTTTTTTAAATACATGAAATGAAAAGGTATCTTTTTGTAAAATCATCATTTTTCACTATTTGCATAAAAATTTATCTTTTCAAAAGAACCCCAAAATTTCATCGTAAGATAAAAAGCTTCTTGTGATTTAAAAAAATATATATATTTTTCCAAAAACAATTTATAAAAGGTGAAGAAATTATTTATAGTATTCTCTCACAAAAATGTATTGGAAACAATTTTTTAAAGAGAGCGTATTTTTGATGCATTAAATGACTACTAAAAATGAGTGATTATTTTATAATAATTAATCATTTCATTTATATTAATTATAAAATATATATGAATAATTCATAATTTGGTTTCTCCTATTCATATCCATCAATTTAACAGCTAGGTTATAATTTTTATTTTTGAATAATAATATTTCATGGATGCTAAAGCTCAATGATTTGAGTCTTATACACTATCAAATAAAGTGTTTTTTAAATATCATGGTTTTATTTTAAAAACACATAGGCATTATCTATGATTATATTCTTTAATATCCATTAGAGTCAACTTATAATTATTTTTCTATGATTATCCATTCTGTAATATTTTATTCTTCTTTATCATATTAAAATCAGCTTCTTTGGTTTTCCTCTATAATTTATTTTATTATCTACATGATAGAAGTTGTGAATATAGTGACCCTAGTATTTTACACATACAATTAAATGATTTTAATCACAATTAAACATAAAATTCAATACAAGGATTGTAAAGTCTAGTGTCTTGGAAGACTAGGTATATAAAACTGAAAACATGGAACTAAATAAAACATTTCTTTATTTATCATCCATTATGAGCTCCTAACTCCATTTGAGCCCTTACAACGTCATAGGATAACCTGGATATAACATGAACAATGGGATGATCTAAAATCCTAGTATGGGAATAAACATAAGGATAATGCTTAGCACATGGGTTGGAAGGCATAACATAATGATATTAAAAGGCATGGGACGTGATCGAACATAAGGAATCATAACATATAGAACATGGGATCATATAATAAAGGAATAATAGTAATGTGGTAGCAACATAAAACATGAATTTATCAGAATTTTAAGTCTTTTTTACATAGAGGAGCATGATACAAGGCTCGTTGCACATAAAGGAGCACGATTCAAGGCTAGCCACCACAATTTTTTCACATAGAGCACGAGTCAAGAATGGCCACCACAACCATTGCACATAACAGATCATGAGACAAAAAATTCCCCAATCAATTAGAGAAATATCTGATCTCAACCATCATAACATTATCATTAATATTATTTCCACATGAATAATCATACATAAGTAATCAAACCTAAACTTAAGGCATACCCAAGGTCATAATTGGGTATCATAATCTTTTCAATATGCATAATAAATGGGTGTATCATAAAAGTGTCCATGAAAAAATTGATTTAGAACATACATGGACATTTATAAATAAAAATAGGAATCTGTAGTTATAAATATTTTCCAACTAACGTGAAATAATTTTAAAAACTGTTTAGGAATCTTCAGAAATAAAAATATTTTGTGTAGTTTGAGGAAAACATTAAATGAAATTTAAAGAATAAAAGGGCATAATCTTTCATATAAAACCTTAATTGAAGGGAAAATATTTTTATAATAAAAATATCAATTTTATAAAAATAATTTTGTCTTATGAAAGATTGGGGATTGCACTTTAAAATGGGTATGAATTCCGAAGGCTCCTTTAAATTGCACACGCTTATCGGGGAGAATAGAGTACGAAACCTTTTAAAACAATGTATGTCCCCAAAAATAGGATGAATGGATCCTGATATGTGATTTTGTAACATATTAACAGCATTTATAATATGTATATAAAAATAAAATTGAATAAAATTTGGGTAAAAAGTGAGAAAGAATAACTAGAAGGAATAATAGAGGTTCAGATAGAATCCCTTACTTTAAGTTTGATGGTGTTCTTCACTTGATCTTATTTTCCTGGATAGTCAAACTAGAACCATTAATTAATAATTAAATAACCACTTATACATTAATTTGATTTCTTATTATTTAATTAAGGTCAATTTTGTCTCTTGTGTTGGGTTAAGAGGTTCAATTTCATCGTTTGGGAGTGTTGATTTCCTTGGTTTTCATGATCGGTTTACTTTTATATGTGAATATAAAATCATGTATAAGGAAGATATTTTCCTAGAACTAAAATTATAATTTATTAATTAAATTATATGATATTAACATACCATTTTTTCTAGAATTGAGTATGATTCATTAGATAAATCATTAACAATAATCATTTTTATTGATTTAGCACTTTTTGATCACAATGATCTCATTTTCTTTTATAAATTAATATCATGTGTAAAAAAATATTACATAACATTAAATAAGATAAAATAAAAATATTATAATATTTTTCAACCATAAAAATGGTTTTATGATGATCCTTGGAGATGGAATTGAAATCTGAATGCACATCGTCCAAGAAGATGGTAAATCGATAACTCACAGACAATGTTTTCAATCGTCTTGTAAAATATAGAGGATAAAAGTTTTTATGAAAAAATATTCCATAAAAATTATAATATTATATTATATTTAAGATACTATATTTTTTATACTAGTATTATGTGGGGGATGTGGGGAGAAAAAATGAAATTAAAGGAATATGAAAATAAATTAAAGGAAAAGGAAGAGGGTTTTACCTCTTGATTTCTTCTTTTTGAGAACCTCGTTAAGGGATAGGTTTTGGTCTTTTATTAAGATCCAAATATCCAGGATGTGGGTTTGAGTTTTGGAAAGAGTATTGGCCACAATTTGGACAAGTCTCAATACTTGAGTGGTGGGAGTAGAAGAGAAGGTGATGGGTGGTATTTATAGTGAATGAGGGAGTGTTTTTTGAATATTTGAATCATTTTATTATTATTTTTCTCAAGAAAATAAATAATGTTTATCATTTAGAATAAATATATTAATTATATCATGTTATTTTATACTAATTTTCCTTACATCATCCATTACAAATGAGTAGTGTATTTAACATATAATGTATATATACCATAAATTATTGTTTATTACTATACACAAAGAATTCAAGTATTTTAGACAAATCCTAAAAAATTTCCATAAAAATTTTTCAAAGTGTAGAATTAATAAGTTAAATAATTTTTATGAAAATAATTTTCAAAATATGGGAAATATAATTTTTAATTAAAATCATAATTTTCTCGAAAAATATACATTTTAAAACTACAACTAATTTTATATATTTTGAAAAATTAACTAAGGTATCATAAAATTATTTTATAATCATAACATAGAAAAATATTGATTTATGAATACATATTATGAAAATAATTTTTTTTTTCAATTATTAAATTAGTCATAAAAGTTTAATTAAATATTTATGACTTACAGAAATACCAACACTTAATTAATAGTTTTTAAAATATTTATTTACTTAGACTGTGATATAATTATATCATATTGTAACTTATAAGGTGGATAAATTTTATTTATAATTTAATTGGTGATGTTAATATTCAATTTGATGGTTTACTATTTATAAGGGTCACATTAAGATTCTAAATGACAATTTACTATTTCATCAGTATAGGTTCTTTATCTTCTAGAAATTCTTTTACATTATTACATTCATCATTTATAAAGCTTTTATTATGTTCTATATGTGTTTAAACAAAATGATATAATAATAATAAGGAAATTTCTAAAGATAAAACTTTGGGTCATTACATTCTTCCCCCATATGAAATGTGACCCTCAAAATTTCATTTTACAATCTATGTTCAAAACAGGTTTGGGTACTTCTCTTTTATTTCTTGCACTGGTTCCCATGTTGAATCTATATACTTATGGTTCCACCAAAGTACTTTGACTGAGTGAGTATTTTTGTTGTATATAACTTTATCTCTATTATCAATGATCATCATTGGATTCTCCTCATAAGAAAGATCATTATACAACTATACCACCTTTGAAGTCAGTACGGGTGAAGGATATTTTGTTAACTTCCTTAATTGTGATACATGAAATACATCATGTACTTGAGACATGGTTGTTATAAGTTCTAGTCGATAGGTCATAGTTTCAACACGATCAAGGATTTCAAAGGGAATAATGTACCTTATACTTATCATCCCTTTCATCCTAAATCTCATGATCCTCCTCCACTGAGATATAAGGAGGAATACAATGTCTCCAACCTTAAACTTGAGGTCCTATCAAAAATTGTTTACATAACTTTTCTGTTGAATTTGGGATTCCTTAATGTGATGTAGAATGGTTTTCACCTTCTCCGCCATTTCATTGACCATTTCAGGTCCTAGTAGCTTTTTTCCCTAACTTTATCCTAGCATTTGGTGTTTTGTATCTTTTCCCATAAAGGGCTTCATATCGTACCATTTTTATGCTTGAGTGGAAACTATTTTTGTAAGAAAATTTACTAGTGGAAGATGTTGGTATCATCATCCTTCGAGTCCATATAACATGACCTCAACATGTATTCCAATTTCTGAGTAGTCCCCTCATATTGGCTATCTGTTTGATGATGGTAAGTCATAATAAAGTTCATCTGGGTACTTAGATCATGTTGAATACATTTCCATAACTTAGAGGTGATTTTCATATCTATGTCTGATATAATATATAGTAGTACTCTATCCATCCTTACTAATTCTTTGATATATATCCATGAAAGTTCATCCAGTGATAAGTCCTCTTTAATTGAAATAATTTGAGCTTATTTTGTATGAAGATATAGAATGAACCACCTAAAATTGTTTCCCCAGAATGTATTTGGAAGTCCAGTGAAAAATTACATGGTGATGTTTTCCCATTTCCATGTTGGTATCGGTAATGGTTTCATAATACCTTTAGACTTTCTTCTTTTAACCTTTACTTCCAAAAAAACTAGTCACTTTGATGTATATTCAGATATATCCTTTTTTATATTGTCCAACTAAAATTTCTCTCAGAGATCTTGATACATCTTTTTGCTCCCTGGGTGAATAGATAAGCTTGAGCTTTGTGCATCTTTTAGAAGATCTTTCATTATCTCTTGATTGGATTGTACACATAGTTGTGACCCAAAACATAGGACCCCATTCTCACTGATCATGAACTCCAAGGATTTCCCATGTTGGATAGCTTCAAAAATTTTCTAAATTTCCACATCATTTCATTGAGCATCCTATATTTTCTCCACAAGGGTTGGTTGAGAAATAATTTGATAAATGATTGACGATGTTACTCCTTTAATGATTCTCATTTCCATCCTTTGTAAGTCAATGAAAATTGGATCTTTCTCAATTCTCATCATTTATAAAGATGAAATATCTTTTCAAATAAGAGAATCTTCCACCATATTTTTTTTATCATGATAGCATTGGATTGTGCAATCGTAATCCTTGATGAGGTTTAACCATCTTCGATGGATCATACTAAACTCCTTATGTCTAAATTTATATTTTAGAATCTTTTGATCTGTATATGTCTCACACTTCTCCCCATATAGATAATGTCACAAAATTTTTAGTAGAAATATCGCACCTTCCAACTTGAAATCATGCACAGGATAGTTTTCCTCAAGAATTTTAAACTTCTTGATCGTGTTGTCGAGCGCATCAAATTTGTTGTTTAATTTTTACTAGAATTACTGTAGTGTAGCAGCAACCCTAGTTTATCTCTTTACAGAGTCATAGATCATTAATTCCAAAATTTGGTTTTTATTATGAAAGTAAAAAAAGGGAAATTGGATTTATAATACTAGGGTTTGATTATTAAAGATGATAAAAGAAAATGAAAGTGATAAAACAAAGTAGAAGTAAATAATATTAATTAAACGTGATCAACCCAGGAAAGTCTCATGATGCTCATCCTTCATCACTTCAAGATAAAGGGAATAAATATTTTAATCCCTAGTTTTTGAATAATATAACTATAATGTTGTTGATTTTATTCTAGGATACTTCTTAGGGTTTAGTTAAAAACACACAATGCTTCAGCGGACACCACTGGTGATTGGGTGATTTATGTTCGACTTCATAATCGAAACTCACCAAGGAAACACATGAAAAACTCAATGTGTTTTCTAGTTTTTTATGTTATTTCTTTTTGATACCATGACATAAATTCTCATGACCTTGACAGTTCTTATTTGAGTATAATTGACCAATATAAACCACCCAAACACCGAAATTGAATAAGGGAGGAAAAAGGGATGAATGATGTGTAAAACATCCAATGAAAGGGTGCCCCCAAACATGATCATTTGAGTTTGAGTATAACATACCAAAAAATAACTCAATTAAATAAAAATAGTTGATGAATAAAAACAACATACAACCTGTAATTAAAAATATCATTCAAAATAATACATGTATGAAGATCGGGATTACATCACATTCCTCCCCGGGTGATCACAAGGGGTTTAAAAATCCATGACATGGTAGGAAGAATAAGATGCTAAACTAGAACTTTCCATAGCCTATATAACTTATATGGATGATGAGAATAGTCCTTTGGGACTCGAAAATGGCAGCACCTTGCCTCCTGGTCGAACTCCAAAATGGGGTGCCCAATGTGCCAATTTATAGGTAAAGTGGGAAGTGGTTTTGGGAACCTTGATTTCACGAATCTGCTTGGTCCATGGTTTTGGCTAGTCGGACAGTCTTAAATAACATTGGACAAAGCTACAGACTTTTTTTAATATAACATTTATACCACCATGTCAAATTTGGCAGCCATATATGGAATATAATAAGAGATATTTTAAAAATACAAAGGAAAATTTTGGACCCTGTGAAGATCCACTTTATTGGACAGATCAGTTTGTGAGTGATTTTTAATGGACAAATTGGACCTAGGTTTCTTCAGATGAAAAGTATCACATTAATTTTGGACCATCCCACAATGCTTCATCCCAATTTAATGCATGTTTTAGTAGTATCATGTGTTTTAACCCATTGATGTGCTTGGATCATGTGCATATTGGCCCATTTTTATTGGACTTCATCATGGGTCCTCCAAATCATCTCCACCTAGAAAATAATTATCAAAACAAGTAAAATTTCCCTTTTTAATAGTGTTAATAAAAAAATTGAATCACACATAGAGTCAAATTTGTTATTATACTTGTAATTTTCAATACAAAACTAGTTTAATACATTGGTATAAGGTTGAAATAAAACTGTGAATCGTGGTTTGATCACACCCTACACCAAAAAATCTGCACTCCTAGGAAATGTATAATATAGTAGTCATGTCCCATTCCTAAATAAAATATGTGAAAACATCCAAGATTCTTTTAAAATTAAATTCATCATGTCTCGTTTATGGACTCAATTTTCCTATCATTTTTCATTTCCCACATTCAAATTTGTTCATCATCATCTGTTCACCCATGCAACATGTCACAACCTACCTCACCTAAAAAATCCCTCTTCACTCAAGGAACATATAAAAGTGGATATATTCTCTTTCCAAATGTTTATGTGATCTTACCATTTTCTTGCCAAAATTATCAGTTCTCTACCGAAAGAAACTAGTGTGATACTCAAGAGGAATTCCAACTGGTTGTTCTGAGGTTCAAGGGTTGGTAGGATTTGATGTTTAAAAATCTAAGGTAGAAGAGGAGTGTTTGATCACTTATGTACAAAACATGTCCAAATTCAGCAAGTGTTCATAATGAATTTACACACTCAACCCCTCACAATATGTAATACCTCTAACTCACTAACAACGTTTTATATTTTTGTGAGTCACAATCAATCTATGAATAATAATGAGTAAACATCCTCTTTTTTCTGTTTCGTTCTTTTTTTCGGTTTTTTTTTTCAATGTACAGAAGTTTTTTTAATATATAGTTTTATTATAGATAAAGAGGTAAACATGTGTAGAATAATGATGTAGTATTTATTGGGAAACCATTTCCCAAGGAAAATTTATGGTCCCTTTATATCAACCCATAACAACGATTATCTTCCTAGAATTCCCATGGAAACTCCTTCTCTCCCACACTTGCTGAAAATAAAACAAGAATATACACAAGATATGGGTTGGTAGGGATAAATTAGCTTGTAATGTGGATACCTAAAAGGAATTTCATGATCTCTAAGTATTAAGAAGGATAATATGTAAAGGTGGATAAAAATAGAGGATAGTTTTAAAAAGGGATTTTTAATGAACCATTGCCTCTATCATGAATGTAGCATACTTGAATCTTATGGATTCAAACAGAATCAAGGAAAGTTTTAGTTTCTCTACATGACCTGAGATTCCCAAGAAAGTGATTAAAAGGAATAATATCAAATAAACGGATTATAATGTCTCTCAAGTAAGGGATTATAATATTAGTCAGTGATAATGAGGCATGGGATTCAAAAATCCATTATACACCTAAAAATGATTTGAAAATAAAAAATATAGGAAAATATTACATATCAATATTCATATGAAAAACATATTTCTAAAAACAATGGAATTTTACACACAATCGACTCAAGAATGTAAAATGATTTAGATATTATTTTTAAGATCAATTTTTATCTAAAAATAATAATAAAGAAAAAGAAATCAAAAATGAATACACAATTGTTTAAAAATTTAATTTTTTCTATTTTCTTATCCTAACTATGACATGTCACCCTCCCCCACACTTAAAAGTTAAATTTTCCCCAATGAAAGTATTTTTAATAAATAGAAAAGTAAATAAAGGTAGGGAGGAGGGAAAACTTGCTAAGTGGTGTCATATGTGGCATCTATTAGTTAGATTTATTCCATGACATGCTTTGGAAAATCCTCATAGAAGTGTTTGATCCTCTTTCCATTGATAGTAATATTCTATCCACACTTCTCATGTAAAACATGAATATCACCAAAAGGGTAAACATCAGCAACGATATAAGGACTGAGCCATCTAGAATGAATCTTACCTGGGTAGTGCTTTATCCTTGAATTATACATAAGAACATTCTCACTAATATGAAACTTCTGCTGATAAGTCATGTTATCATGGATAGCCTTTGTATTTTCTTTATAGATTCAGGAGTTCTCTAATGCATCACGTTGAATTTCTTCCAACATGTGAATCTGCAGCTTCCTAGGCTCACCTACATCTAAAAGATTCACATTACATTGTTTAACATCCCAATATGAATGGTTTTCTACCTCCACTGGGAGGTGAAAATCCTTTACAAACACAATCCTTTATCGTGACATTCTTATTGGGGTTTTAAAAGTTGTACGGTATGCCCAAGGTGTATCATGCAAGTGAAAAATTAAATCCTTCATGTTGGGTTGTACCTTTTTTACCAAGATTCTACTAACTTCATGATTTGAGATTCATTCATGTATGCTAGTTTTGGGGTGATATGCAGTGGATACTTTATAATCAACCCCATACTTATGAATCAAATTTTTCCTGTTGCAATTAAAAAAATGGGAACCCTAATCACTAATAATGAATCTCAGTAAACCAAACCTACTAAAAATTTGGGACCTCACAAATTCAACAACCACTCGAGATTCATCAGTCCTAGTGGACCTTTCTTCCACTTATTTTTATAAATAATCAATAGCTAATAATATGTACAAAAAGACAAATGAATTTGGAAAATCCCATATGAAGTTAATTCCCCATGCATCAAAAATTTCACTGAATAACATGGGTTGTTGGGGAATTTCATTCCTGTTGGATATATTCCCTGGGAATTGACAACAACTACATAACTTGAAAATTATATGAGCATACATATAAATTTTTTTCCAATAATATCCGGAGTCAAGGACCTTTCGAGCAATATTTTAAGAGACAATGTGTCCCCTATAAGACAAGGTGTGGCAGAAGGTCAAAACAGAGGTGAACTCATGGTTAGGGATACACTGAAGAACTACTTGGTCCCCACAAATTCTCCACAAATGTGGGTCATCCCAAATGTACCACTAAGAATCATGCTTAAGTATTTGGGACTGTGAAGTGATGATATCAGGGGGGAACCTAGATGTTGATAAAAAATTCACAATGTCTGCATACCAAGGGGTAAGGGCCATAACATCACAAAGGTTCTCATGGAGGACGAGCATCCACTGAATGAGGTGGGTCTTAGCTTCAGGATTCTTTATAAGGAAATGAAGGGTATCATGATCAGAAAAGGCAATGATTTTTCACCTGATAAAATATGAACGGATTTTTTTCAAGGAAAACACAATATAAAGAAGTTATTTTTTAATGGTTGTGTGGTTTTTCTAAGCCGGATCTATGGTACTTGAGGAATACGTAATGACATGAGGAGCCTTCTCAGCCCTTTGTGATAAAACTACCCCAACAGCAATGTTAGAGGCA
Organism: Viscum album; assembly: GCA_963277665.1. Lineage (NCBI taxonomy): Eukaryota > Viridiplantae > Streptophyta > Magnoliopsida > Santalales > Viscaceae > Viscum > Viscum album. The sequence continues at coordinate 999,980,075 of OY728119.1, read as the reverse complement.
TCACACATAAGTTCAGAGGGGAGATCCCACCTTTGTGGTTGGATGAATGGAGGTGATGTGAGATTCCTTTTTATTGAATAGAATGAATCCCCAAAATTTTTATCAATCACAAACTCAAAATCTTTTTGTAATAATGATGGTAAGGGAAGTACGAGCTCACTAAAGTCTTTAATGAATCTATTGTAAAAACCATCATTACCCAAGAAAGATCGCACCTCATAAAAAAATTTGGATATGTAAGCATTGAAATTAATTCAATTTTTGATTTATCCGCTTGAATTACCTCTTTTAAAATAACATGCCCAAGAACTATCCCACGTTCCACTATGAAATGGAATTTCTCATAATTTAATAAAAGATCTTTTAATTTGCAATAACAGAGGATAGAAACTAGGTGATCCAAACAATAATCAATGGAAGTTCCATAAACTCTTAAATCATCCATAAAAATGTACATGCAATTCTCTAGGTACTCTGAAAATACACTCAAAATACAACGTTGAAAAGTACTAGGAGCATTACAAAGACCAAAAGGAATCCTTCTGTATGAAAATGTGATGAATGGACATGTAAATTTTCTATTTTCATGATTTTCAAGGGATATATAGATTTGAAAATAACCTTAATATCCATCAAGAAAACTATAATGAGACTTAATAGTCAATCGTTCAAACATTTGGTCAATGAAAGATAGAGGAAATTGGTCCTTTTGTGTGCCTTGATTTAGTCAACAGTAGTCAATACTGACTCGCCAACTGTTTTTCACACTTGTTGGAACTAATTCATTCCTTTTAGTTGATGAAACTGTTATTCCTATATTTTAGGCACAATTTGCACTAGGCTAACCCATTTACTATTAGATATAGGATAAATGATTCCCACTGCAAGTAATTTACTGACTTCCAATTTTAACACTCTGAGGAGAGTGGGATTCAACCGTCGTTGAGATTTTCTCATGGGATTACACTCATCATTAAAAAGTAGATGGTGCATACAAGTAGATGGTCTAATCCTGGGAATATCAGTCAATGTCCATCATATTTCTTTTTTACACTCTCTTAAAATGTCGAGCAGTTTTGATTCTTGTTGTGGAGAAAGGGTGTTGGAAAAAATGATTGGAAATTGGTTAATACCCTCAAGATACGCATATTTTAAATTAGAGGGAAGTGGTTTTGGTTTGAGGGAGGGGGTTTAGTTGAAGTGAGGTCCATTAAACTGTCTATCTGCACATTTTTATTCTCTAAATATATAATATCTATTAAAATGATATTTGTATAATCATTTATATTCATGGGTACCTCTGAATGAACACACACATCAATTAAAGCACATAATTTACACTTTTCAGAACACACACAATACTCAAAACATGACTCAAAAACTCAAATCATCCAAGGGTAAAGATGAGGAAAGTGAATCAGATTATGGGTTGAGGAGAGAATTTTGTGTGTGTGAATAATTTTAGATAACTTACACCAAATAGACATGAATAGTCTAGGGATCTACAACGGTGTGTTTTATAGCCTCAAGTATATTAAAACTTAACTTTTCTCCACTGACCTCCATGGACAGTGTACCATTGTTAACATTGATGATTGTCCTTGTTGTTTGGCGGAATGGACTCCCAAGTATGAGAAGGGAATGTCCTTGGGTTTAGGAATCTTCCATCTCAAGAATGTAGAAATCAGTGGGGAATATGAGATTCTTCACACTGACAATGAAATCCTCAATCACTCCTATTGGATCCATTGTACTCTGGTTGGAAAGTTGTATGACAATTCCTGTTGGTTGAAGCTCTCCATCCTATAAAGAAGTATACATAGATTAAGGCATTACATTAATGGAAGAACTGAAATCTAGCATAACATTATAAAATAAGGTATCCCCTATGGTACAAGGTATCGTGAACGTTCCCAGATCCTTGCACAAAGTTGGAATTGCTGGTTGAATCAAGGACAAGACATTCCTTCCAAATTTGACTCTATCATTCCCCTTCATCCTTCATCTGTGGGTGAAATTTTCTTTAATAAATTCAGTATAATGGTGAATTTTCATGACTACATCTAATAAAGGAATATTAACTTGAACGTTTTTAAATGTATCCATTATTTCAATATCAATCTCATTATCATAATTTTTCATATATTTAGAGAGTCTTTGGGGGAAAGGAAGAGGAATTTATTGTTCATTTGAATCATCAATGATAATTTGATTACTCTTTTTATTTTGTTTTTCTTCATTGGAATCTTTTATGGGTGGAGAAAGAGTGTTTTCAAAATGGGGACATACATGTTTCATATAATCATTAGAAGTAGAAACTTCTTTACCACTAAAAAGTGTAACTACACATACGTTACCTTTGTCCTTAATATTGGAAATGGGTTGGGATGGTGTTGTCCAGAACCTAGAATCTTAAGCTCACCGTTGGTGTTTTCTAATTCCCCCACATGAGTTCACAGGCCTTGAATAGCTAATTGTGTGGTTTGTTGGAACTGGAGGTATTTGGATGCATTTTATTCACCATTTCCTCAAGGCTTGGTACAAATTTTTGAGGAGGATGATTGTTTTGAGAAGTTGAAGGATAACAAGGTTTCATACCTTGGACTTGTTGATACCAATTCTTCTTGGGGTAGCTTTAGTTTCTTCCTTGTTGGTACTGGGGTTTTTCTTGCCACTTGGGGTATGGATTTGTCCTAAATGGTTCTTTCTTGAAGGTAGGTTCTTGTTGGAATGGACGCCCTGGTAAAACTGGTACACAAGACTCAGGTGAATGTTGAAGTTCTATTCACTGGTCAGAAAATGAGTATTGTTAGAACAAATACCACAATGTAATATAACTGAAGAAGTGTTTGAGTTACCTTGTTCTTGAGCTAATTGCCTTAGAAGGTTCTGCATCTTATCAAGAATGATATCTACCTCGTATTCTAGGGATTAATGACTTACCTCATGAACTCCTCGGGTTGGTTCAATTTCTTTTGTACCAACTTGTTCCCCATTTTGATCCATGTTGGCTATTAAGTCATGAGAAACGAAAGGAGTTTTATCAATTAGGGCACCACCAACAACAGCATCAATCATTCCACAATATATGGGGATAAGTCCCACATAGAAGTATTGGATTAATATTTGTTCACTAATCTGGTGGTGGGGGCATCTTGAGAAATGTCTTTTGAATATCTCTCAGTATTCATGAAGGGTCTCTCTTTGTGATTTCTAAATTCCACTGATTTCTTTCTTAATTGATGCAGTTCGGGAGGTAGGGAAGAACGTCTCAAAAAATATTCTTTTAAGGTAATTTTGTTCCCCAATCGTGGTAGGGAAATAGTATATCAAATCTTTTTCTACACCATCAAGGGAGAAAGGGAAGGCCCTAAACATAATTATGTCCTCAAACACATTTTGGGGTTTCATCGTAGAGCACACTATGTGAAACTATTAGAGTTGTTTGTGAGGTTCCTCACTAGGAAGACCATAGAATTTGGGAATTATGTGGATAAGGCCTGATCTAAACTAAAAGTTTTCATCTACCTTAGTATATTGTATGTACGCAGGTTGGTACTCCACATCTGGGGTGGTCAGTTCTTTTATGGTTTTATTATTAGCATCCATGTTTACTTGGGTTTGATTTGGTTAAGTTTTTTAGTGGTTTTGGACCACTTGAGGTTCCACAAGGGGTTATTCAGTTTTACATGATTGACCTACTCTATATTCCCTTATTTGTGAGTGAAGTGTCTTTTCAATTTCCGGGTCAAATTCAACCAATTTTTATTTTTCTGATCGGGTCACAAAACTGAGTTGTGAAGTTTTTTTCTGATTGAATATAGACAAAATAACTTAATAAGGTGAAAGGAGAAGGAATGTTATGCTAAATAATTGTATAGAGGGATATGCAGAAGAATAAGAGAGAGAGATAGAGAAAAAAAATAGGGAGAGAGAGAAATAACACACACAAAAACCAACAAAAATAGAAACAAAAAAACAAAAAAAATAAAATGGTGGGAGATATTGAAAGAAGTTCTAATTAAGAAGTAAATTAAAGAAATAAAAAATAAATAAAATGATCTTTGCTCCCTTGCAATGACGCCATAATTTTATCGTGTTGTCGAGTGCATCAAATTAGTTGTTTAATTTTTACAAGAATTTCTACAGTGTAGCAGCAACCCTAGGTCGTCTCTCAATCGAGACATAGATCATTAATTCAAAAATGTGGTTCTGATTGTGAAAGTAAAAAAATGGTAATGAAAATTTATAATACTTGGGTTTGATGATTAAATATGATAATAGAAAATTAAAGCGATAAAACAAAGTAGAAGTAAACAAGATTAATTAAATATGATGAACCCCAGAAAGTCTTGTGATGATCATCCTTTATCAGTTCAAGAGAAAGGGTATATATCTTTTTATCCCTTGTTTGTAATAAATATTACCAAAATGTTAATGATTTAATGCTAGGATACCTCCTAGGGTTTAGTCAAAAACACCCAATGATTCACCAGACACCACCGGTGATTGGGTGATTTTTGTTCGACTTCAAAACTGAAACTCACCAAGGAAACACATGAAGAACTCGGTGTGTTGTTAAGGTTTGTATGTTATTTCTTTATGATACGATTAAATAAATATGCATGACCTCGAAAGTGCTTTTATGTGTTCAATTCACCAATATGAACCACACAAACACAATAATTGAATGTGGGAGGAGAAAGGGATTAACGGTGTGTGAAACATCACATGAAAGGGTACCCCAAAACATGATCATTTGAGTTTGAGTATAACATACCCGTATATAAATCAATTAAATAAAAATAGAGGATAAACTAACATATTACTAGAAATTTAGAAGATCGTTCATAATAATACAAGTATGAAGCTCGGGATTACATCACGTTCCTCCCCAGGTGATCACAAGGGGTTTAGAAATCCATGAGAGGGGAGGAAGAAGAAGATTTTGAATTAGAACTTATGATAGCCTCCATAACCTCTAGGTGTGTTGTATATACTCCTTGGGGACTCAAAAATGGCAGCACCTTTCCTCCTAGTCAAACTCCAAAATGGGGTGCCAAAGGTGGAAATTTATTAGCAAAGTGGGAATTGGTTTTCGACCCCCTAATTTCAAGAATCCTCTTGTTCCATGGTTTTGGCTGGTCATACAGTCCTAAATCACTATGGAAAAAAAGAGTTTTTTGAAGACACTTTTTCTACTTTCAGGTCAAATATGGCTACCATATATAGAACAAAATAAGAGATATCGCAAAAATACAGAGGCAATGTTTTGACCCAGTCAAGATCCACTTTATTGGATAGATAAGTTTGTATGGGCCTCTTAATGGACGAATCGGGCTTTGTTTCCTTCAGATGAAATGGAACTCATTAAATTTTGGACTATCCCAAAAAAATTTGGCCCATATGGATTCATGTTTCAGTAGTAGAATGCGTGTTAGTCCACTGGTGTTCTTGGATCATGTGCAGATTGGCCCATTTTTCTTGGACTTCATCATGGGTCCTCTAAATCACCTTCACCAACAATATAATTATCAAAACAAGTAACATTTCCCTTTTTAATAGTGTTAAACACAAAATAATTGAATCAAACATAGAGTTAAATTTGTTATTATACTAGTAATTTTCAATACAAACCAGTTTAATACATTGGTATAAGGGTGAAATAAAATAGTGAATCATGGCACCATCAATGCCTTGAGGCATAGGCTATCAATTTACCATTTTTCATTAGTACACTGCCTAAACATTTCTTTGAAGTATCGTTGTATCCCACAAAGATCTCTCTACTTTTTTGGAGTGTGGGAATTGTCCCAGTGATAAGCCTCTTATTAAGATTCTTAAATCTTTCCTCACATTCTTGAGTCTAGAAAAACTCTACTCTTTTTCGTTTCATCTTGGTTATTGGCTATAAAAATCTTGAGAAGTACTTAAATAAATTTTTTAATAACCATTTAGACCAAGGAAGTTATGGAGGTCCATTATAGATGTTGTCCTGGGCCACTCTTCAATTTCCTTTGTCATGGACAGTTCCATATATATTGTAAAGACCTGGAAATTCCATGTTATTTTTTTTAATTATGTGGAAATTTTATGAGTCCGTGAAAATTGTGGGCACATGATTCTGAGACTTGATGTGCCCGGAATGAATTTCGGAACATTTTTTCGGGTACGTTCAGTAAACATGTGAGCGGGTTTTTGTAACTTTTGAACCGGTGCTCAGAAATAAAATATGAGGACACTGTTGAACTCACAGCACTAGTATTCTCTTAAGGAGACCTTTACCTCGACCAAAGGAGGTCAAGGGTGAAAGATATGTTTTCCCTTTTTTGTGGAAATAAAAAAAAATTCAAATAAACTTCATTTTTTTTGTTGAAACCTCTCATGTGATTGTTATGAAGGTGGGGACCACTATGCTTAAAACCTCCCAATTTGAATTCTAGTGGTGGAGACCACTTGAACCCCATTTAATGGGATAAAACCTCTCAACTAACCTACTTTAATTATGAAAACTCAATTCATTTAATTGCACCAATTAATTGCGCTAATTAATTATGCGGACTCCATTTGTGCCAATAGAATTATATTTTTTATCGGAAACTCATTTCTTGGAGAATATTGGTTGGAAAAAAAGAAGGGGGGAACTTGTGCTAGAACTTTTCCAATAAATAATGCACCCTTCCTCTCCAATGAAGAACTTATCCTCCAAATGAAGAACCTTATCTCCATTAAAGAACGTTATTCAGAGCCAAGAAATAGGACAACGCGCAATCCTGACTTCAGAAGCGTCTTTCGGATGCGACGAATGTTGGAACCCTCTTCACCTTCACCATTTTTATCTCACGACACATTAATGAACCTTAGAGGTAGGGTTTGTCATTTTAAATATTCCCTTACTGTTATTGATGTTCTTTTAGATTTAGGTTTTGTTGATCTGCTTGTTGCTGCACTAACGTGGATGGTGCGGACCAAACAAACATGGCCCGACCACTCTGAAAATCCATGTGATCGTTTTTTTGCATTCTTCACGATGGAGGAGGATGGAAACTGACATCTTTGGGGCACGGGAATGGCGGCCAGCACCAAGGCTGGCTGCGAAGAAGGCAACGGCGCATTCGCGCCTCCCGATAGAAGAGAACTGCAGCCTTGTGCTACAGCGGAAAGGGAAGGGCGGTCGACTCACTACCATCCAACGGCGAAGGCGCAGCAGGCCACCACACTGTGTGGAGAGGATGGCTATCCATTCAGCCAATCGTAGTGGACCACCGCACCATGGCCGCCCCGTGGTGCCCCGCGGTGCCCCGCTGCCTCGTGGCGCCCCGCGGCGCCCCACTTCCCCATGGCCACCCCACACCGCCAGGTCGCCCAGGTCGGGCCGGACCCAACAGGCTGGGCCGCACCGCGGGTGGGGCCGGACCCAGCGGGTTGGGCTGAGTCGACCCAAATCGATTCGGCCCAGGTCAGGTTGGGCCGGTTTGGACCGGACCAGGACCAGTTTTGACCCTATACATTCTTTTGGTCATAACTTTAGCACCAGGAATCCATTTGATGAAATTTCTACGGTGCTGGAAACCGTGGAGTGAGACAGACCTTTTGGCATACCCTAATAAAATTTTGGATAATGATGGTGTATGGTTGGGTTGGATCAAGCACAAATCCAACTGGGCCCTTGGGACTAAAATGTTAATATCTTACAGACCGGGCGTCTGATTGACGCACCGTCTGTTGTGTTGAGACCCCTATGATGTGACAGTCCTTTGCGATACTTCTTATTGGGACTTCATGACAGTTGGAGTATCGACAAGTTTCTTGAGGAGAAGACCCTCTTGGAGACAAGTGAGCTTAGTGCGGGAACCCGGTAGCTGGCTATGACAATGTACTGACGATGTTCTAGGATCTTGTGTGGTTATGAAGAAGTAATGACGATGTACTAGGATCCTGTGTGGGTCTGACATCATACTGAAATTTTACTAGGATCCTGTGTGGGTCTGACAATGTACTGACGATGTACTAGGATCATGTGTGGGTCTGATGACGTACTGACGATGTACTAGGATCTTGTGTGGGTCTAAGGAGGTACTAGGATCCTGTGTGGGTCTGACTATGTACTGGGATCCTCTGTGGGTCTAACGATGTACTAAGATCCTCTAAGGGCCTGATGGTGATTTAGGATCCCTTGTGTGTCTTCCTCTTGACAGAGTAAGATGAATTGGTAGTTAAATCTAATCATTTCTACTATTGTACCTAAGTTATACATGGTGTGAGATGAGTTTGTACCTTGTGATACTTTCCTTTGTGGTAATACCTTGGTGTTATTATTCTATGTGGTGTACTAGTGTGGTACTTACCTTTTTGGTATTCCTCCCTTTTTTGAACAATTGAGCTTTGGGCTTTTGTTTTGGATCTTGTGTTTCCTCACGATTGAGATGGTTATACTTGATAACATGGGTATATGTATGAGCATATACCTAACTAAGGTTGTCAGTTGATTTCATGTTGTGTAGATTATCCTTTGTGGATTCTATGAGACCTTGAGGGTCTCAGGGTCCCTACTGAGAATCATTGTACTCACCCCTGCACGGGCTATGCCTGCACCTTGTTGTGTTTGGTGCAAACGACGGACAGCCCAGACTGAGGAAGATAGTATCGGGACTGGAGGTAGCTCGGAGGTGGACTTAGATGAGGCATATCGTAGAGATGACCGTTCGAGATCTGTACCCACCATTCAGTTAGGATCCTTGTAGGGTGTTCACAAGAGTTATTCGAGTTTAATTGTACTTTTCAGTTTCTTGTACTTTCCAGTTGGGCTTGTATTCTGGCCCCTTTTACTTACAATACTCACTCTTTTTACTAATCATTTTACCCGTGTTCGTATATTTCTGTGTGCATGGTTGTGTGTGGTTATAGGATATAAAGGCAATGACTTTTAGGTTATAGTTAATACACCTTTCAGTGCTAGTCACCATCCCCTGGCCTATGGAAGGCGGGCTTGGGGTATTCATGGCATGGGCCCCGGGGGACGGGTTGTGGCATATATTCCTTTGTTGGTGATATCATGAACCAATAATGATACTTACTCAATCTACAACTCACATTTACAGTACTTTTTTATATTTTCTCCCTTCACAAAGTCTTTATCATAGTATTCAAATGCTCCTCATGTTCCTCCTTTCTCTTAGAGTATATCCGAATGTTATCAATAAACACTACCACAAATTTGTAGATGTAATATCTATAGACTATATTCATAAAATCCATGAAAATTGATGAAGCGTGAATTATTTCAAGGGGAATCACTTTAAACTCATAGTGTCCATACCTCATTTGAAAGGCATCCTTGGGAATATATTCCTCCTTCACATTTAATTGGTGATATCCCGAATGAAGTTCCACCTTAGAGAAATAACTGGCCCCACATAGATGATCCAACAAGTAATCTATTTGAGGAAGGGGATACTTGTTCTTTATCTTGGTTTTATTGAGCTCATGATAATTAATGTAGGTACAAATTGATTCATCCTTAACTTAATGAAGAGTACTAGCTCACCCCTTGGTGAAGCACTCGATTGTATAAAACCCTTTTCAATATTCTTCTATAACTTCATCTTCGTCTCTTTTAGCTCAAGAGTGGTTATTCTATCAGGTGTATTTGATATAGGCAGATATCTGAGAAAAAGTTCAATTGAGAACTGAACTTCTCGGTCATGTTAAAGAACAAGAAATTATTTAGGGAATATATCATTGTAATCCCTCACAATGGGAATGTCTTCAAGCATTATCATCTCCTTTATCTCAATAATTTTTGTGAGATATGCTTGGTCCTAAAGAAGTAATATCCACACTTGATACAATGATTTTGAAGGAGGTTCATCTTCCTCCTTACAATTTTAAATAATTATAGGATGCTTTGTTATGTGAAGAGTGATCTACCTTTCCCAATATTTGATGTTGGTTTTATATAAAGATAGCCAATCCATGCCCAAAATGGAATAAAACTCCACCAAAGTAAGTAAGACAAGATTTTTTTGGGAGGTTCAGTCAAAAAAAATAACTGGGGAAGAGTTATGTACTTTAGTTTCAAAAATTTCCCCATTTTCTATTTTCACAGATAACTCAACCACTATATTTTGAGGTGGTGTTCAAATAGTTCTTCTAAACATGTAAGATACGAAGGAATGGGTAAAACAAGAATGAAATAATACATTTTATATTAATGAATGAATAACCATCATACATGTCACCACATCATTGTCTAGCTCCACCTCAGCTGTAGTGATATAATAATACCTTCCTTATTTCCTTGGATTTTGTTGTTGATTGACTTGGAAAAACTTGGGATTAGGGTATTGTTTATTAAAATTTGCATGTTCCTTGCAGTTGAAGCACACCATTATTGGTTAAGCGTTGATATGACCCTTCCGTTATTCTCCCACACTGTTGGGATTCTTCATATCACTTTGTAAGTTCTTATACAGAAGCCCAATTTCTATAAATTTTAATCTTTTTATGGTTCCCTTTAGATGGTTCCTAAGATGATCCTTCCAATAATTTTAACACGTGGGATACTCAGTCTTTTTTCCATCATAGGAATTATTTTCTAATCCACCCATATATTAGACTCTATTTTCTGCTTCTTGTCACTAGGCCCATGAGACCATTGAGAGTCTCTTATATCCCTTTCAACCTTGGGAAAAATTAACAATCTCCTTATAACTATTAAATTTTTGAATTTCCAATATTTTTCATAGAGTCGGCTTTAGTTATCTAAAGAATTGATCCACTTTACTTTCAGTGTTCATGAGAAATCCAAAAAATTATATTGTAATACTTGTACTGTATTCTTAAAATACCCTAATAGACTCATCTTCCTTTTTATTAGGTCCTAGGAACTCTCTCTACATCTTGAGAGAGAGAGTTTGGGGACAATATTTGTTGAAAAACATTTTCTTGAGATATTCCCAATCTATGGAATCAATTTTCTCCATGGACTTTGGGTTCTTGGTTAGTTTCCACCATTGATCATCTTCCCCATCAAAATGATAGACCTCCAACACAACTTTCTCGTCTTATAAGCACTGGAGGATAGATAATATCTTTTATATGTAGTTAATCCACTATTTCCTGAGGAGGGGATTGGAATATCCACTAAACATGGGAGGCCATTGGCGCATGGTGGATTGAATGGGAACTTTATCTTTCCTTGGAGAAGGAGGGTGTTCCATTCAATTCAATTTATTATTCATAACCTGAGCCAGTTGAGAAAGTAATGTCATGATGTTTTGAGCACCCATTTCCATCATATTTTACATATCATTAGGGAAATCATCACATTTTCAATCATATTGATTGTTAGGACGTGTTCTTATATTTACCATCATTAACTAAGAAAAAGAAAGTTCAATTAGGGGGATTGAATACTTATCTAATAAGCATGAAAAAAGAAACTTTAAAAATAAAAGGATTAACTCTTAAATGAAAATTATATTCAATCTTGTGATTACCTAGGTTTCAATCTAGGTTATCCATGATCTATTTCTTAATATATATCATTATTGTAATTTTCATTGTTCCCATAATAATGGTTTGTAATAATCTAATGAATTTTCTAAAGTATATCCCTCAGGAATGTCCAACCAGGTGTGCAGCAAGGCATGTTGTCGTTTACCAAGTTACCCCAAGTTAGGCACAAAACACCTTGTTAGAGAGGTCACTCCTAGGTATATATATGACAGAACCACATCCACTTGTAGTATATAAATAGGGATGTATTGTACTGATAAACCACTTACTTCATACTTACCAAATTTAGGGACGTTTTCTTAGTCTTAGTCACATCCGTAGGGTTTTTATTAATGTTATATATTCCCAATATCCAAAAATAACCAAAATTTTCCTCTTATACAAACTATAGTTACCCTAGTCTTTTACATATATCATTTCATGATTTTAAGCATAATTAAACATAAAATTTCAAGACAGGGATCACAAAGTCTAGTGTCTTGGAAGACTACGTACATAAAACTGAAAACATGGACATGGGGAAGAGTTTTAGGAAGATAATAGGGCAGAATATAGACATGTCTCAAGGCTTCATAGGTGTGAATAGAATATGTGGTGAGCGGTGGGATTTATAGTGGAGGAGGGGGTGTTTTTGAACATTTTAATCATTATTTTATTATTTTTCTCATGAAAAGAAATAGTCTTGATTTTTGATACTAAATACATGAACTAGATCATGTGAGTTTAAACCAATTATTCTTACATCATCCATGTCTCAATGAATAGTTCATTTTACATATAATGTATATATACCATAAATTACCGCATTTTACTATTCACGAAGAATTCATGTACTTCATAAAAAATCCCAAAAAACCACCAGAACCATTTTTCAATATTTATAATTCAAATTGAACTCCATTTTATGAAAATAACTTTCTAAATATGAGAGTTATAATTTTTAATTAAAAACATTATTTTCTCGTAAAATATAGTTTTTAAAATTTTAACTGATTTTATATAACTTTAAAAAAATAACTAAGGTCCCCTAAAATTATATTCTAATTATAATACATCAAAATATTAATTTATGAATACATTTTATGAAAATAAATTTCCTTTTAAATTATTAAATTAGTTATAAAAGTTTAATTAAATATTTAGAACTTATAAAAATACAAACACTTAATTAAAAAAATTTAAAATATTTATTTACTTATACTATGATATAATTATTTCATTTTGTCACTTATTATATGGATAAATTTTATTAATAATTTCATTTTCGAGGTTACTATTCAATTTGATTGTTTACTATTCATAATGGTCGCATTACTATTCCAAATGTCATGTAACAATTTCATCAATATAAGATTCTTATCTTCTATAAATGATTTTTATTTCATTCATTAATCATTTATAAATCTTTTACTATGTTATTTATGTGTGTATACCATATGATAAAATTATAGGAATTTATATATATAAACCTTTGGGTTGTTACAGTGAAGAAAACCTTATTTTTTCTTGATATACCCCTCACTGCATTTTATTTTTACTTTTTTTTCTAATTTGTTGAATTTAGTTTTCAATTTAATGGACTATTCTTATTTTTGTGCTTGCCTCCATATTGACATGGGAATGGGGTTATATTTTTTACAAATATATCATATCTCTTACTACAATTCCTTATCATATGTTTATAATTAGTGCATATGAAACATCTCCATAAAATTCATAACTCATGTAATCATTCCTAAGTAGATATTCCTCTAGAGTATATTTTTATCCACCTTTGATCCCTTGAGATTATATACACCCAATCCTGGTATTTCCCATGATTTACAAATATTATAATGTTGTAGCTATGTTCATTATAGAGTCGTTTCTTTCAAATTTATCATGATCATTCAATTTTCTTTCTGATTCTGGATTTATAACTTTATGGAATCCACTTTTTTGGGATTCCTTAGAGGGGATCATCATTATCATGTTTCTATTTGAGGATTTGAACATTGAATTAAGCTTATATATCTTCTCATACTTATCCTTCCACATTGAATCCATGTCTTACACCTTTGAGACAATTTATTTAAGTAATTTTATCCTCTATTTATACTATAATTTGAAATAGATAATTACCCCTTTTATATTTTTCTCTATTTTAATTTAATAACTCTATTCTTATAAACAATATTCATTAAGTTCACATTGTTTCTTAATTTCTAAACCCATTATTGAGATGGATTAATTCATGTCCATATCTTCCTTTATAATATGTATATTTTACAAAACTAACTCTGTTATTAATTCATAGTCCATGAATGATTTTCGAGTGATTCACCTTATCTTATAAGGATTAAAACACTCCTTGATTTTTTTGGGAACATTATTCAGACAAATAACTTGAGGTATTTGTTACTTCATCCATAAAATCACTACAAACATGAATCTATTTGGTGGAATTTAAATTTATAGATTTTAAATCTTCTTTCACAACATATTTTGGACTAGAATTATCAACAAAACCAGTCACACTTTCCTTGATGGTTCTTTCCTTCTTCTCAAGAGTCTTATTCTTATTTCTCGTTTTATTCTTAATGTTTGACCCAAACAAATCTACTTCATTCTTTAAAGATGGTATTTCAGCCTTTATTATTTTTTTAAAAAAAATCCCACATATAACATCCAACACTTTTTCTCCACTAGATATACAATCTATTCTTTTGGTGGGATCCTGAAATTTTTTGGCTTCCATTGATTTCCAATAAATTTCTTTCAGAACCCCCAAAATAAAAAAAAATCACTATCATAGTGAATAGTTTTCTTGATTCATCATTAAAAATATCTCAATTCATAATTTTCTATGACTCTACATCATGAACTCATTCATTATGATTTCTAAAATTAACATATCACTTTACATATATATTGATCTCATCACCATGATCCTATAGATAGTAGTACATATTTTTTTCAATAATAAAAGTTAGTTCCACATAAAAGAGTATGTTCCATCATTTAATACCTATGTATAAAAAACAAAAAAAAAATAAAGATTTAGGATCCAATCAAAACCCAAGTCTAATATAACTTGTTAAAACCAAGTTAAAAATGAGTACCCTGATATGTGAGGTTGAATCAGTATGTTACCTAATTATATATTTTTCCTCCGATTTCATAATGCCTATTTTCATATCACATTCTCTCATTGGAAAAAAACTGTTTAATATCCCACTATTAATTGATTTATCACTAAAATATAGGCAAATAGATACGAAGGTAAGAAAACAAAGACACAGTGATTTTACTTCGCTCACCCCAAAGGGATAATACCAAGGAAGATAACTAAAATTGTATCGATGTGTAAAAATAAAATACATAAATAATTCAATACATAAGAATTATAATTTATGGTCACTGTGTAATAAGGTTCAGTGCCTTTACATGGTTTTATAAAATTTCATTATAAATCCATAGGCCAATCCCTCTTCTTCTTCTCTACATGCTACCAGAGATAAGCTTTTTTCAATTTATAAACATAATGGTCTCTTTAATTGTTTATAGAAATAAATTTCTATCCCATGTCATTGAATATTAATAATATGATTTTCATCATCAAGTCTAGATTTGATTCTCTCTTAGAATCCAATTTTCTACTCTCTTCCTCTCCAAATCTGAATGAGATAAATTCCACAAAGTGAGAGAAGAGACTTTTTCTTACAAAACAATATAATAAGGACCACTCAATATAATTTATGATTATTTATCTTTCAAATGAACATAGAAATAGTATTATTTTCATATGAAGATAATTTTTCACTATAAGTACTCTTATTTTAATATGTCTTCTACTCTTCAATTTTCCATATGTTGCAATGAAACTCTATTATCTGCCATTAATTCATTATAAAACTGAATATTGAAATATATTCCAATTCTTATTCTTATTATATTAAAAAATAATAATTCAATTAATTGTACAATCTATACACTTCTCTAACTACTATAAGTATTTTTTTATAAGTCCTCCAGGTCTCTAACCGTTCTGTAATGGTTGGGATCAATTATTTTTATCTAAATTATTAATATTATAACTTATGGTATAATAATATTAAATTTAATTTAATAGGCCCAATGTTTTTGAGAAATTTTCCCTAATATCAAGTAAAATATTCTTATTTTTTATGAATTCAAATTTATTCTTCATTTAATTCTATAAACTGCCTGATTACGGAGTTCTATTCTTCATCAAAACATGATTTGGTTCAACTTCATCCAAATTGTGGCATGTTCTCCTAAATGTGGCTTAATATTTAGTCTAACATGAAATAAAAAAAACTAACAATAGATTATTTAAAACTCCTTGGAAATGATGGATTAATCTTATGTATCCCATGAATACTAAAACTTGTTGTAGTGTGACACCCTCATTCATGACGTAGAGATCAGCTTCCACATCCAGCCATGTTTTATTACTTTATACCACAATAAAACCTCACAAATAATAATAAATATTATATTACAATGTTTAATTTATATCTTTCTTAATCCTAGTGTAGAATATGTACTACAATATGATTTCTCCATCTATCTCATTTGAGAGTCACACTTGTTTTTTCTATCCACTCACTATGGAGTGGATTCAACTCAATGTCTCATTTACATATTTTAATATTCATTATCATTAATTTATGGCATGATTATTATTAACACACTATAATAACTTTTTTACTACATATCAGACCACATTATCCTTTATATTTTATAACTCCCTCCATGCAAATTTTTACTCTTACATAACATTGTTTTACTTATATATAAGACTAGTTTCAATGTGATTTCTTCCTTCATGGACTAATAATATTCCAAAACTCTATTATATTTCAATTTATTATCAAAGTTAGTAACTCTAATCCCCTTCGTACATTACTAATTAATCTCACATAGCATTCAAATATTGAAAATTATTTTTACAAGACACTTCTAACAGTGTGGTTTCATATTCCATGGTGCATCCATTGAAAAATCTCTATTTGAATTTTCATGTAACCTTCAAACATCCATCCTTATCTTCTATGGAATAGATTGTAGTGTGGTTTCTATTATTGTGGAATAGTATGCTCTTCCTCTATGAAACATCCACCATCGTTTTCCAAATAACTAAATCAATGTTCCTTCCTCTTCCAATGACTTATTATATAATAATAGAAAAAATATTCCTTATCAAAATATCCTTATTGGCGATATTTATCATAACACTTTATGCATCATCTTCTTATTCCTTGAATTTCCTTTCTTAATAAATTCATCTAAATAGCCACCATAGTGGATCTAATATTCCTTACTAAGTATGGAATGATCATCCACAATTTTTAGTGCCATTATTTCATCATTAACAAGTTTACTATTATTTGAAACCTAATCATCATTCAAATCCATTCAAACTATCTATAAATTGATAATTTAATCAATATTTTTTACAAACAATCACACTCAATACCCTTGGTTGTGGAAAATATCAAATCCTACAAGACACCTACTTTATTTACTAAAAGATACATAGAACTACATAAACCTAGGGATAATTGTTTTAAGAGGTTCATAGAAATGATTAAAAATATAAAAGTTTACATCCCATTTGAAGAGGAATATTACAAAATTATATCTTATATAAAATTATTAATGAACACAATCTCAAATAGAATGAGGTTGGATGTGGTTTTCAAAATACCACTCACTAAAGAGTATAATATTGTAATATAGAGAATGATACATAAAAACTAAAATAAATCTAGTTCTTCAATAGTCATTGTGAATTTGAATGGAAAGGGTATTCAAATAGTTAAATTGGGATCATGTATCAACATGATTCCCCTTAAAATTTAGAAATAACAAGGAATTGCATAAATTAATCCCCTAAAATTGGAATTGAAACTTGCTAAAATATCCATGACCTATCTCTCATGTGTGATTGAATATTTACTGGTTAAATTTACAATGTTCATTATACTACTTAATTTCTCAGTATTAGACATGAAAGGTGATAAAAATGTTACAATTATCTTTTAGAGACCATTTTTTGGGATAGTAGGTACCTTGATTGATATTAAACAATGAAAAATCACTTTTATAGTGGGGAAGAAAATGACATCATGATTTTATATCTATATTTGAACAATCCCAGGAGTTTAGCTAATTTTTTAAGTGAATATCAATGATAATTATGTAAATATTTATTTATAGAATCAAATTAAGTGTTAATAGGATACACTAGAGGTCTTCCATGGAAAACAAATCAACCCTTTTCTTGGGAGAAATCTAAAAACATTGATGAATGAAGATGTTAATGTGACTTAGAAGAATATCTTAGAAAATAATTGGATCATGAAAGGATATAACTAAAATAATAAATAAATAATAAACCTAAGTAATAACTTATTTTATTTCCTACCAAGCTAAAATATATTGACTTGGGTGCAAGATAGATATTACCTATTATTATGTCAGCTGAATTGGAGGATCAATAAAAAGAAACGTTTCTTGTAGTGTTGATAAGTCAAAAAATACTCTTTAAAATACCATATAAAATATCAAGGGGATAAGTAAACTATTTTTTATGCCTAAAATTATAATGGAATATGAGGATATAAAAATTATGAATTTTTAAATAACGTACAATACAAATATAAAATAAGTGGTTAGGGATGATATAATTGAATTTATTGATGTTGGGGATTGTGGTAGGGTTAGAATATTACATGTGGTTTATAAGAAATGAGTTTTGATAGTAACAAAAAA
The DNA here is from genome assembly GCA_963277665.1 of Viscum album. NCBI lineage: Eukaryota > Viridiplantae > Streptophyta > Magnoliopsida > Santalales > Viscaceae > Viscum > Viscum album. Next base: position 999,961,775 of record OY728119.1, on the reverse strand, counting down.
TGAAAATAATGAGATAATATCAATAGGAACTGTAAATAGTTGGGGGTGAGAATGGGAAATAGAAAGATAAATAACCAATGAAGAATGTTCAGTTCCCAATATTATTCATGGATTAGATGACTAAGAGTCTTTCTTAGACCACCGATTTTTTATTTTTGGGTTTCTCTTTAGTATTTTGGGAACTGAAATATGTATACCTTAAGAATTCTTGAGAATGGCAGAACCATTTTGGAGAAAATCCAAGCTAGAAAATATAGACTTAACTTTGTGATGTACATAACAAAGCCCCAAGCCTTTGTAAAGATACTTCCATTTAGGAAATGGGATTTCATAAATATTTGAGGCACTGGTCATAAAAATTCTCGAGTCCCCTTTTGTCCAGTGCCACCGATTCCTGTGTCTGTTGAATTTACCCCAAGTGTGGTTTTATCCTCCAACCTTCCTTTTCTCTCTCAATAGGTATTATAACCCCTATTTATTCTTATAATAAGTCCCATAATGTGGACCTTGTGACTGACCACTCCTCTCTTAATTGTACCCTGTAAATTTCAATGTTATACCCTTCCAAAAGTCGCATGAATGATTGTCACATAAGCCCAAGGAGTAAGGAGTGATTCCCCTTCCATCTGTCCTATATGATGTAAACTAAATAGTTCCACGTCCTATTCATATGACATTAAAATTAATGATAAGGTCCCTAGAAAATAATGTAAAATAGTAGTCTTACATTGTGAAATAATCACAGGATTTTTTTTATTTGAGTGGCATGGGTTGATGCTCACACCTAGACAAATCGCATGGAATGAGATTCACTATGAAGCTCAATGTGTAATCCCCACATCATCCAACCGAGAGTAGTCATCTTGTAAAGGTAAGATTCAATGCATATTCCCCACACTATCCCTCATTGAAGCTCCTTTTAGGACACGAATGTCATTAGTGCAATACATTAAACCAAATGGATCGGTCTAGTTAGACAACCTAAAACTATAGAATCAAACTACATGAGTTTTGATCCCTATATTCTAAACACAGTATGTAGGATCACTACATGAGGTTCAATCCAGACCACTGGTAAAACTAGGTGCTCGCTCATAGGCATTAACATCTCTAATCCACCCCAAGGGGTGTTCTAATCAATCTCTCAAGTTCACCTGAAGGGACATCCCCACCAATGGTAAACCTAGGTGATCCCTCCTAGGGATGAATATACTTGATCCACCCCAAAGGGTGTTCTGATCAATATCATGGGTCCACCTTAAGGGTTGTCCTGATTAATATTAAACATACGTTCTCTCCCTTAGGGATTCATGTCTTGGATCGGACCGAAGGTGTGCTCTGATCAGTCTCAAAGTTCCACCTCAATGGGTTTCCGAATAAATGGTAAACTTATGGTATCCCATTTTGGTATGAACCACTCTGATCCACCTCAAGGGGCATTCTAATCAATCTCCTGCGTATTCCTCAAGGGGAATCCTGAACAACAATAAACTTATGTGCTCCCCCCTATGGGCATAACTCTTTGGTCTTTCTCAAGCATAATTCTAGTCCACAATCCCAAATCCACCTCCATAGCATGTTTTAATCCCTCCATCTCATCTCCACGGTTCATTAAACTCATTGCCTAATCCATCTCAAGCAGACAATATGATCCGTCTCCATAGGATGTATAACTTATGACCTGACCCAAATAGCTACCCTATGTATAAGTTTGGGTTTCCTTTGGTAAAAACACTTAGAATACTTATTCCTTTGTCATTTTTAACTCTTTATCAACATGGGGTTCCTTGGGTTCCATTCCTTAAGATTCTATTTGTTATATTACCTACTAAGTGGATGAATACAGGTGACTGACGCACCCAACATTCATACATGCCCAGTAATTCCCAACATGGATACTCTCCTAACCGAAGGTTTTTGTCCTACCAAGACAAAGGGAGAATGTCCCAACAAAAGTTATTCTATTAACCGTCATCCACAAACATGACGTTAGTCTATGATGGATACCCGAACAAGGAAATGAGATCCAAGTAGGAATCCATGGAGGGAAGAACTAACATCACATCATCATGTTTCAATCAATAAAAATTCATCACTGTTGAAAGTGGTGAAACTCAACCACCTTTGGAAAGTGGGAATGTGGGGCTATACATACTAGTGTTCACATGAATCATTTCAACGCGTGGGTAGGTCCCTAGTAAAAGCATCAAAAATAGAAATGGTGAATCCAATGTGAATATTTTCTCCTAAACATGGGGACTAGTATAATTTGAGACATTAAAGGATTAGAATCTCACCAGATACAAACATATGGAATTAGGTCCCACTAAAATAATGGTGGGGCCAGCATGGAACTCTAAAGATAATTGGGGCAGTAAATTTTGGAAATTCTCGATATCTGACATCTTCAATGGGGATCCTTCTCTACATCATAATATTGGATGATGTTGGAAAATTTAGCATCTATTTAATTATACTAGTAGAAATAGATAAATTCATATTCCATATCGGACCCCAACTATTGGAAAACAATTACCCCAATCAAACAGGCGTATGGGTAGAAGAAATGTAAACATGTTGATCCCACATGAAAACACCTCCACCATTACTTCTACCACAACATCTACTATTAGGCACCCATGTCATGTCTCACCATCATGGATAATTAAATGGAGGGTGATTTGGACCCACATATTTCATTACAGGAAGTAGGGGGACATCCTCACTTGGGAAATGGAAAACGAACCATGATAGTTGATTGAATGGATCATCCAAAGATGACTGTTTTAACTTACAAAGTAGATCATCCATGACTGCATCATGGTCAAACACGTCCATCCAGAGCCAGGCCTCATCTTGTCGATAGTCATACATCAGTGCTTATCGTTGAATCATCCTTAAAATAGATGGGTATTACTAGTACCATTAAGAACCCAGTGATACATCCAGCAGTACTCATCATTCCCCAAATTAAGGAGTTCCCCCCTATGATTAGAAATGTGTATTTGGAGATAAAGTATGAAATTTTGAAGCACATCCCCAGAATTCCTTCAAGGATCTCTATTATTGAGGACTTAAACTTTTTGAAAGAAATTAATGAGGCCCTCATAGAATACTTGAAGATCCCTCTTCAGTTCGAAGATGAGTTAGCTACCATAGAAGCCTACTGTGTAGTAGAGACTGAGCAATACAACTTCCAAGATGTCTAATAGTTCTCCATAGAGGACTTGAGTGCCCTTGTATAGGGGAACATCCACCCATTGTATATCACATGTCAGTTATATGGTGTAGAGATAATTCTCTTCTTAGGGGACCTAGGTTCTGGGATTATTCTCATCCTGACCTGGACTCTCCAAAAGCTAGGGCTGACCGAAGTAGACATGGATCCCTATGATATGAAGATTCAGGGTTATGACAGGACCGAGCAGAGACAGTGTGGTAGTATTTGGTTAAATACCCATTTTAGAGTCCTGATATTAAGAAATAAGCTTATGTTTGTCTCATAATATATTGTCAACAATGCACTATGGGGTAGGATATGGATTTATCTTCATGCAAAAGTCCCCTCCTCATATCACTAATTCCTCAAATACTCCCTCAACAGTTGAGTATGGGTAATTCAAGCTGATGTGTCCCCAATAGACTCGTTTGAAACCCACTATATAGATTTCATCTATTACAAGAGGGTAGGGAAGCAATTTTAGACCAATAATTTTGAGCGCACAACCGCTGCAACCAGTCCATGGGTAGATTGCGATGGTGCTTTCATTATCCTGATTCATCATCTAGAGGCCACAAAACTATACATTGGAAGTTTCTTTATATTTTCTAATAAAAAAGAGGAATTTTATCCCTAAAAGGGAGGAAGGCCCACATATTACCTCATATCTTACATAGGACAAGACCGGGTAGTACCAGAATCCCCTACCCCTATAATGTATCAAGTGGTTATCCCCATGGAGACCATTTTGTGGCACTCCCATTTGTTCCTCATAGCAAGGTTTAATCCTAAAAATACAACACATCACCATTGGTTTGATGTCAAGCATGGATCCTATAGTTGAATACCTCATGTAATTTTCTCGATAGCCTCTTTTACCATGGTTTTATTAGAGTGTTAATCCCTTAATGGAGATCCAGTGTCTGCCCAAAAAGGCACTAGTTCTCCCCCCAAATCATATTTATTGGATGAACTGCCTCCCCCTACAGATTCTAATTCCTCATATGTTGATGTGGATTGGGAGGATTCCCCTACATTGTTTGAAGAGGGAATTCCCACCATTTTCGATAAACTAATATAGGTGATCATTCGTACCATGGTAGATCTGAGGCTGATGATAATCGGTGTAGCCATGCCTCCAGAAGAGAAGAAATTGTATGCGGATTTCCTAAAGTAGTATCATGATGTATTTTCCTATAATTATGATAAGATTATAAGGATATACCCCCAGGTCTCCATCCACCATATTAGTCTCCTAGTGAGTTATCATGGTTTCAACTTGCCTCATAGAAAAATTTACCCTTACAGTGGTGCTATGGTAGAAGTTGAGGTTGATAAGTTGATCAAATAAAACCTCATTAGGGAGGTCCAGTACCCCAAGTAGCTAGAAAATATCATCCTATATTGGAATAATAATAGGTATATAAGAGTCTATATTGATTTCTAGGACCTCAATAGCCATTATCATAAGGATGATTTTCCCCTACCTGTGATACAATTGTTGATTCATGTAATATCTGTGTTCCTGGAAATCTCCTTCATTTATGGAAACTCTAGGTACAACCATATATGGATGGCCCCTGTGAATGAGGATTCTACCACATTAAAGGTGGATAAAGGGAACTTATTTTATAATATTGTTCAATTAATCCTAAATAATTTAGGAGATACTTATTAGTATGCCATGCACCACATCTTCAAATTGATCCTCGGGATGCTAGTGGAAAGCTATGTGGGTGACTTTGTGGTCAAATTTAGTAAGATTAAGGACCATGAAAAGGATATTAAAACTGCTTTTGGATTCCTTTTCCCCAAATATATTAAGATGAACCACTTTAGGGGTGACTTTAAGGTTACCAATGGGAAGTTTCTTGGCTTTATTTTCAAATAGAGTGGTATTGAGATTGACCGAGAGAGGATCAAATCCATCATCCAAATGCCTCCCCCAAGTTTCCTTGAGGATATTTAAGGCCTCTAAGGCCACAAATCCTATATATTAATGTTCATCTCATATTTTTATGGCATGTTTAATACCTTTTCAAGGATCATGAAGAATGTTACTATCTAAAATTGGGATGAGGAGTGAAAAACCACCTTTGATGAAATATAGTAGTATATTCTATAGCCTCTGGTTGTAATTCCACCCATATCTAGGAATCCTATGGTCCTCTATGTGACCAACCTAGAATTTGTTTTAGATCCCTTATCACCTAAAAGAACAATTAGGTAAGAGAAAATATCTTATATTATCTCAGTTATATACTCCTCGACATAGAGACCATGTACTTCCCTATTGAGAAGAGCTACCTCATGCAGCTTTTGAAACACATATATTATGACATTGTCTACAACATAAAGAGATTTAGCTAGTGTACTAAGTAGACCTACTAAATTATATCCCTAATCACCCCATGTTGATGGGAAAAATGTCACACCGGGACGTGATCCTTTAGTAGTTTCACATCATGTTCATTTTGAATAAATCCTTCAAGGGTTAGGTATTGGAAAACATCATGTCCTCCCATCCAACCCCTGAATAATTTCCCCTATACATTGAATTCCCATACAAATCCATCCTCTCATTGGACTGGGATATTACCTATTGGAAGATTTATTTTTATGGTGCCTCCTATGTTTGGACTTGTAGAAGTCCTAACAATCCAATGCTCAATAGTGTAAGCCTAGGGATCAACTCCATTAAAAATGGAATATGCTATCCTTCTATATTTGTTCCTACTACTAGAAGGCTTCACCAACAACAAGGTTCAGTATCATGCTCTTATCACTGGTCTCGAGCTTTCCCTCAAGATTGTTTTCTTCCCCTTCCATGTGATGTGAGACTCTAAATTAGTCATCAAATATATTAATCATGACTACATCGCTAAGAATCTAGAGATCTTTCCCCTAATAGAGCACACATCTCAACTGATGGCCTTGTTCCCTTATCAACCAAAAATGACTTATGTTCCTTGGTCATGGAATGGTTTAGATAACACCCTATAAATCATAAATTCCTCTCTTATCAATCCTGACTAGGATAATCTATTCATTCATGTGGTTCATTAGAGGTTCATCACTCCCCTAATCCCATATGATAGAGAAAACTAGCAGGTAAACCAAATGGTTGTTGGTTATTCTATGACCAAACCCTCAGGTCCCCCCATAGTAGAGTAAGCACTCAACTGGACAATTCATTCTGTTGAGTATCTCTAGCATGTAATTTTTCCTTCAAATCAAGTCGAGCATGAGTGAATCCATCGGTGTGTAGCATAGTTCAACCTCTATCGTAGGCATAACATTGAACAGACTCTCTAAATATTTTAGTTTTATGGAATTATCGTTTTTTATTTCAAGGTGTTGATATCCAATATGTTATACAAGAAGTTTAGGTGAGGTCTTTTGGTTCTCATTGGTTAGGATTGAATCTCTCCCATCAGATTTTGCGGCTGGGATACTTCTGGATAACCATAGTCTATAACTACATCGAGTATTCCAGGATGTTTCATTCATGTCATATCAATGCCAACTTTTTTCATTGACCAATATAGATTCTTCCCACAACTAATTAATCATGGTAATTTTTATTATGAGGACTCAATGTTTTATACCCATACTTGTCAGTGACATCTCATCAGTGAATGTTTATTCTGACCATGATTTATTTATTCTCCATGTGGGAAGAATAAATTTCCCACAAGGAATTAAAGGCCCGTTCTATGATTAAATTCATGATCTCCCACATCATCCATTGATTCAGAGTCCATCAAACTATTCTCACCAACAACAATTTCATCTTATAGGATCTTGAGCTTAAGAGATTTTATGTCAAGTAAAATATCTGATCGTACCATAATTCCCACATACCATGCCTAGGACAATGGATAGATCAAGCCATTCAACCAGACCCTCTATAACATTCTATATAAAATGGTAGGATATAATAGTATGTTTTTTCTGAATAATCTCCCCAATTACCTGTGGGAATATCAGAAGCTAACTCAAACTTCCACCTAGGTAACTCTATACTCCCTGGTGTATGAAATAGAGGTACTTCTTCCCATTTAGGTTTAGTTACCATCACTCTAAATAGATATGTACGACCAGAATATGCCAGAATAAATGGAACAAGTATACCTAGATGAGATGAAATCCCCAAAAGAAAATAGGCTCCATGACTTTCACAAACTAGAGAGGTACTAGAATAGGATAGGAAGAGTGTTCATAAAGAAGGTTTGTCTCTTCAACTTCCTCCAGTGTTACATGGTACTGGATCTCAGAATTCCAATGATACTTGGAAATATGCCTCTAAATTTGGAATCCAAATGGGAAGTACCTTCTATTATTCATAAGTTATATTCTATTGGGTCTTACTCTTTGATCACCATGGATGGAGAGTGTATCACACCTCCCGTCAACACCAATTTTCTCAAGAGTTATTTCATGTAAGGGGAGCCTAGGGTCCTAAAACTATGACCATAAACTAGGATATCATGTCCAATCATCATGAATTTAAATTGTATGTGGGTTCCCTCAAGAATTTGTGGTGACATTGGACCTCCTTGGTGCTCATTCATGTTGGGTTTTTCACTCTGGCATGCAACATATATCTTCTTGAGAATCTGTTATCCTGCATCTAAACTCTATAACCTTAAACTAGGATACCATGCCCCAGAATCCTGACATTAAACTATATATGGGTTCATTCAAGAATATTTAGTATGGTGTTGGACCTCCATGGTCCTCATTTACTTTAAGTATCTTACTCCTTCATACTACACATTTTTATTTGAGAAGTCGTCTTGGCCTTGAATTCTATAACCTTAAACTAGGAGTGACGTCTAGATATCATGAATTTAAACTATGAAAAAGTAACCTCATGAATGTGTTGTGTGGTGTTGGGTCTCATAGGCCTTCATTCATGTTCGTTATGTCTCTCTGTCACACCATTCATTTACATTCTGGGATAATCTACCCCCACGCTTCAAACTCTAGGACCTTAAACTAATAGACTTTGATCCAATTACTATGACTTTAAACTATTTAAATCCTCTATAGTTTTAGTTTTACAACTTTAAACTACTGAGACTAAAATCATCAACACACAAAATTAAATTGTAGACTTACCCGAGACAATTTTGGGATTCCTATGAACAAGATATGATTTTCCCCTATATCAAACCAGGATTCTCTGTATGAAAAATAATGGATGAATAAACATCCTCAAATTACAACATTAAACTACACTCTTACCACATCATAAACCAGGATTTATTTGAATCAAATTTGATCTTTATCTCACGCCTCGAACATGGGATTCCACATTTTAACCATGCGATGCTTCATACTCCCTCGCCAGAGAATATTTCCCCTACTGGTATTGGTATTTTACTACATCGTGATTCTAGAACTACATGTGGCTTGATTCCCATTATCATGGGATATGTAATGATGCCTGGAATTCTGATCATTGGGACTAGAAAAAAACTCATCTACCTTTTGGCCATCTATCCATGGTCTAAGCATTATAACATTAAACTATGTGTTTTTTCTCCACATACGTTCTTGGTATTTGATATTCCTTTGACTTATTCACATTGGGTCTTACCTCTTTCATGTCGTACAATTAACCCTGAATAAAACACTTCTACAGTCTACACATCATGACTTTAAATTGACTTTACATAGTCCAAAAAACATAAATCTAAACTATTCTACATGTTCCAGATTGTATAACCTTAAACTAAATGTAATGGACTTAAGGATCGCTTCATCTGTTGTGGGACCTCCTGAGATCTCTCGTGTCGATTTTTTTCTCTTTCACTCCTCAAACATCCTTAAACCTTCCTTAATCTCATGGTCAAAATTATATGACCTTAAACTATGTGTATCTAACCTCTAGAGTTATTTGTGGATTTATTTCCATCCTTATCGGATATGTAGTGATGCCAAGACTTGTTGTCTCTAGGACTAGCTACAATTTAACTATAAAACCATTCATTACCTATGGTATAATTTAACGACCCGATGTTTTATCAATGAAATTACATTATTATAATTATGTATTATATAATAATCATATAATATTACATATAGAACACATTGTAAACCTTAAAAATGAATAATGAGTAGAACAAAATATATCTCTAGAAGTTAAGGAATGTATACCGATGAAATAGTAGCTTGATATTTGGAATCGTAATGTGACCCTTATGAATAGTAAACCCACCAATTGAATATTAACCTCACTAATTAAAGTATAAATAAAATTTATCCATCTTATAAGTGACAATATGATATAATTATATCATAGTATAAGTAAATATTCTAAAAATTATTAATTTAGTTTTTGTATTTCTTTAATTCATTTTAATTTAATTACAATTTTATGCTTAATTTAATTATTTAAAGGAAATTTTATTTTTATAAAATGTTTTCATAAATAATTATTTTTATTACTTATGATTAAAATATAATTTAAAGATACATTAATTAATTTTTCAATGTGTTAGAAAAGAAGTTACAATTTTAAAATTTGAATTTTTCAAGTAAATTATGATTTTAATTAAAAATTAAATTTCTCATATTTAGAAAATATTTTTCATAAAATGGGGACTTTTTTGAATTATACATATTTAAAAATTATTGGGATGAATTTTGGGTATTTTTCAAAAATATATGAATTTCTTGTGAATAGTAAAAGATGATAATTTACGATAAATGGTAAATAAATGAATTTTTTCATAATGCTAGAGTCATGAATGATGTAAATGGACATTGTTTCTAACTAACATGCTCTATTTTCATTTTTTAGTTATAAGAATCAATACTATTCATAGTCCTGAGAAAAAATATTAAACTAATGATTAAAATAATAAAAAACCCCTCCTCTCCTCAACTATAAATATCACCCCTCTTTACCTCCTATCCTCACACCTCTCAAACCTTGTGCCTTGTCCAAATTCAAATAAAATATCTCCCTAATACCCTCTACCACGTTCAACAAAACTTTTTATCTTCAATATACAAAATACTCTCCCTTAAATATTTTCTCAATGAAGGTATATTCAAGAGGTAAATTCCTCTTTTCATTTCTTTAATTTTCTTTTAAGATCCTTTCTTTCTTTTTCTTTCATCAACTCCTTTCATCCAAATGTTATGATAAATCTGATATCTTACATGTACTACAATTTTTTTTGATAATATAATAATTCATCATCATCACCCCGTTCACCTCCTTTTATACAAAAAATTAAAACACTATTCGATATGTGTTCATTTATAACATTCAAGGAAAACTGGTTTTCAATTTCTATTACCATATTCAATTATAGTTATGAAACCATTTTGATGTTTTAACCAGACTATAATATATTTATTTTTTATAATAAAATTTTATGTAATATTTTGTACACATTATTTTAGTTTATAAAGAAAAATGTGTTCGATGTGATAAAAATCTCTAATTAACCAAAACAGTTATCATTAATGTTTTATATAAAGATTCATTTTCACTCCAAATAACCAAATTAATTTTATAACCGTGTAATCATATGGGTATTTAATAATATCATACAACATAAATTATATACAACCATTATCATCTTAAAAGTTTATCCATACATGAATATAAGTAAACCAATCATGTAAACCAAGGAAACAAACGCTCACAAATAATGAATTTGAACCTATTAACCCATCAAAAAGTTCATGAATAAAATTCATAAGGTTATAATAAATCAATCACATGAATAAAAGGTTTTTAAAATATTAATTAAGGAATTTAATTTTTTATCCATGACATTAATATCAAGTTAAGGACACCATCGGCCTTAAGGTAAGAGATTCTACCCAAACCTCAATTATTCCCTTTGGTTGCTTTATCTTTATTTTTACCCAAATGAATTTATATGTTATTTATATATATATTTTTTAAATTATTTTTAAATGATCCAAAATCATGTATCAATATCCATTCATCATTTTATTTTAGGGATATATATGTTTTAAGTGGTTCCCTCCTCAATATTTCCCGATCAGCAAACCAGTTTAAGGGAACATCCCAGATTCTTACCCAATTTCAAGTGCACTCTATAATTTTTTTTAAGAAAAAATTATTTCTATAAAACTAAATTTTTTATAATGAAAACATTCTTGGTTCATTTCTTGTTTTATGTAAATTATTATTCCTTTTTCGGTTTTAAGTTATCTTTGATATTTTCTAAAACCGATCTAAAATGTTTTAATTGTAAAGTTTCTTAAATTCTCTTTCTACAAGTTATCACATAAAATTGACATAAATTTTCATGATATATTCCTATTATTCCTTATTAATGTACATTAATGATATAATTCCTTTCCTTCATGGAAACTTTTATGATACGCCCATTTGTTATGCTTTATGACATGAATATGATACCCAATTCTTTCCATAGTTAACCCTTATATTTATGTATGATTAATTATGAATTATTTTATATGTGGAAATCATATTAATGAAAAATGTATGATTGGTGTACCCAAATAGATCTCCAATTCATTGGGTAAATTTTAGTCTCATGAGACGTTATGTGTAACAGTCTTAGCGGTTAGCCCTGACTCGTGCAACCATGTCCAAAGATCTTGGTGGTTAACATTGAATTGTTCTATTCTATGTGCAATGAGCATTGAATCATACTAAATTAATGTTTTATATTTCTTCCACATTTATAAAAAACCATGTTTATATGATACCATTTTTATATGTCTTGATTTCATATGTTTGATTCCTTTTTATATCATTATGTTATGCCTTCTAAACCATGTGCTAAAGCTTTATTCTTATGTTTATTCCCTTACTGGGATTTTTAGCTCATACATTTGTTCATGTTATCCCCATGTTATCCTATTAAGATGTTTGATCATAATAAAATTTAGGATCTCTTTATGAATATTAAATAAATAAATGTTTTATTTAGTCCAAAGTTTTATGTTTTGTGTACCTAGTCTTCCAAGACACTAGACTTTACGATCCTTAGCTTAAAATATGATGTTTTATTATACAAAAAATTGTATAATGATATTAGTAAAATGATATGGTCAATATAGTTAGTACCAAAGGATGGTCTAGTTATTTTATTATTAATAAAATACCACTTGGTAAGAACCTTAGGGATGAGACTATGTGTAAGAAAATATCCCTAAATTTTTGTATGTATAGTGTAAATGGTTTATCAAGAAAATACATCCCTATCTTAATATGAACTAGTGGATGTGGCTCTATAATATATGTATCTAGGGGTAAGACCCAAAAAAACTACTTTGATCTAGACTCTAATGGGAACTGGTGCATGACAATGGAAAAGGCCTCCAATGTTTAGTGGATTTTCTGATCCCCTCCTCACGGAATAGTGGATAACTCTATTGAAAAGGTATTATCTATCCTACAATTATTAGAAGAAGTTAAAGTCACACTTTTCATCTATCATTTTGATGGGTAAGCTAGTTAATTGGGGACACTTATCAAGAATACGAAGTCCTTTGAAGAAATTGATTCAATGGATTGGGATGAATTCAAGAAAAAAATCAATAAATATTTTCCATGAACCCTCTGTCTTAAGACGGAAAGAGATTTTCTTGTACTTAAGAATAATAAAGATAAGGTGTGTGTGAATAGAAATTCACAAGGATTTCAATATATGCCTTCGTATTTTTCATGAACATTGAAAGCAAGGTGGATCACTTCTTTAGCATACTAAAGTCGAGTCTATGAAAAGTTTGGGCGATTCGAGACTTCAACAGTCATGAGAAGATCGTCTTTTGTTACCTCAAGGTTGAAATAGATATCATAGACTCTTAATGGTATTGTGGGAACACTGAAAAAAATTTAAAATGGAGTCTAATATGGGTGGTTCCTCAGATAAATCCATTTATGGAAAGAAGATTGAATGTCCCATAAGTAACAATTATGGGAAAATAATCCTGGGAACTATTTAAAGGAAATCGGGAGTTTCTTAAAATATGTAAGAATGGGAAATAATTCTAAAAACAACTGAAGGGATATGAATAATCCCACTAATTTAGAAGAGGAATTGAAGTTTCATATCAACACTCAGCATGTAGTGCAGTGTTATGAATATAAGTAACATGGGCATTATGCAAACAATTTCCCTAAGATAAGGGTTGTCAGAGCCTATCAACAATAACCTCCATGGAAATAAGGTAGGGATTATGCTATCACTTCGGCTGAGGTGGATCCAAAAAATGATGTGGTGAAAGGTACAGTAGTTATTCACTCATGAATAGCGGATATACTATTGGATTCTAGTTCTACATATTCTTTCATGTCTTTCATGTTTAGTTGAAATATTCAAACACCACCTCAAAATTTGGAGGTTAATTTTTCTATTAGAATATGTAATGGGGAAATTATTGTGTCCATGTTTTGTAAATCATCCATAGTAAATAATTTTGGATTAAACCTCCCATAAAATCTTGTCATACTTCCATTAGTTATGTTCAATGCTATTTTGGGCATCGATTATCTATCTTTATACCAATACAACATTAACTGTCAGGAAAGGTAGATCACTATTCACATCCCAGATTATCCTCTAATCTTTTACAAGTGTAAGGAGGAAGATGAATCCCCTTCCGAACCATCATCTCAAGTGTGGGTAATGTTTTCTTTTGAGAAACCATATCTTTCCCAAATTATTAAAACAAAGGATCTAATACTTCTAGAATATATTCCCACCATGAGGGCTTAAACTGATGTATTCCCTAAAGATGTTTCTAGTCTTAATCCTGATCAAGAGGAAGAGTTCTCAATGGAACTTATTCCTAGATCCCTATCTATATCAAAGATTCCATATAGAATGGAAACTGTTGATATGGAATAGCCGAAGAAGAAGTTATAGGATAATATGGATAAGGGTTTTATATGCCCAAGTGCCTCACCATGGGGTTAAATAGTCCACTTTATTTAGAAGAAGGATACATAAATGTTCATAGTCATTGATTATCATGAGGTTAATAAAATCATGATAAATAAAAAGTATCCCCTACCTTAGATACATGACTTGTTTGATCATCTAGGTGGCAATATTTATTTATCTAAGGTGGACCTTCAGTCGAGATATCACCAATTAAAGGTGAGAAAGGAAGATATTCCCAAAACTGCCTTTTCGAATGAGGTATGTACACTATGATTTCATAGTGATTCCCTTTGGACTCACTAATACTCCATAAATATTCAAGTATTTAATGAATAGAGTGTTTAGAGATTACCTCAAAAACATTGTGGTAGTCTTTATCGATGATATTTTGATTTACAACAAGAGAAAGGAGGAACAAGAAGAGAAATTGAATATTGTTTTGATGAATTTATAAAGGGATAAATTTTATACAAAGTATAGTAAATGTGATCTCTAGATGGAGGATGTATCACTCTTGAGGGATGTTATCACCATAAAAGGAATATCTATAGACCCTTCCAAGAGAAAGGCAATTGAAGAGTGGCCCATGAAATCATCTGTAATAGAGATCCGTAACTTTCTAGGTCTATCAAAGTATTATCGAAAAAAATTTAAAAATTTATCATTATTTTTAAATCCAATTATTGAGATTATATGTTAGCGAGTGAAGTTTTTCTCGACTCAATATTGTGAGTAAATCTTTAAGGGGAACAAAAATAGGCTTATCACTACACCAATACTCACACTCCTAATAAGTGGAGAACTATTTATGGTGTACAGTGATGATTTTAAAAAGGGATTAGGCTATGTAATGATTAAAAATGATAAAGTGATAGCCTACGCCTCAAGGTAGCTGAAAATCCATGAGAAAAACTATCCCATGCGTGATCTGGAGTTGGCGGCTATGATCTTTGCATTGAAAATATTGTGACATTATCTCTGTGGGAAGAAGTTTGAGATATATACTGATCACAAAAGTCTCAAATATATATTAACACAAAATGAGCTTAATATGATCTAGTGAATATCATTATATCTCATCAAGGATTATGACAAATCAATGCACTACCATCTCGGTAAGGAAAATATGGTGGCAGATTCTCTAAGTAGAAAGAATCCTATATATTTTTAATGAAGAGAATTGATAAGGATCTAATCTTATTAGATTTTAATAGTATGGACATCGGAATCATTAAGGGAGGAACATTATCAATCCTTTATCAAATGATTACTCAACCACCCCTCATAGACTAAATAAAAGATGCTCAAAGAAATGATGTGAAAATTCAAAACAGGGTGGAACCTATCAAAAATGGAAAATATTGTGCGTTAAAGATTGAAAAGGATGGAGAAGTAATATTTTGTTCATGATTATGTGTATAATTTGATCTTGAGATAAAGAAGGGGCTTCTAAATGATGGACATAGCTCAACCTTCTCTATTAACCCGGGGAGCACAAAGATGTATCAATATCTCTAGAAGAATTATTGGTGGTGCAATATGAAGAAGAAGATTGTTGAATATAGATCAAAGTGCCTCGTATGTTATCAAGTGAAGTCTAGAAAGAAAAATTATAATGGGATGATGAAACCACTAATCATACCAACATGGAAGTGGGAGAACATCACCATGGACTTTTTCACTATAATTCTTGGGACATCCATAGAAAACAATGTTATATAGGTCATTGTGGATTTTCATACAAAGAAAGATCACTTTATTGCAATTTGAGAGGACTTATCATTGGATAAACTTAAATGAATATATATATCAAAGTGGTGGTAAGTCTAAATGAAGTACCACTATCTATTGTATTGGACAGATATATGAGATTTACTTTGATGTTCTGGAAAAGTCTTCAATATGCTCTAAGCCTTGAACTGAACTTCATTATGGCCTATCATCCTCAAACTAGTGGACAATCTGAGCCAACTATTGAAACACTGGAATATATATTGAGATCATGTTTTATGGACTTCAAAAGAGTATGGGACCAACATCTTCTACTGGTCGAATTCTCCTATAATAATATTTTCCACTCTTGCATCTAAATGGAACCACATGAATCCCTTTATAGGAAAAGGTGTATAACAATGGAATTTTGTGATGAAGTTAGGGAGTGTAAGCTTCTAGGACCTAAAATGGTAAAAGAAATGGTGGATAAGGTAAAAATCATTCAGTTTCACATCAAATAATCCCAAAGTCGATAAATGAGTTTTGCAGACAATCATCGACGGGGCCTTGAGTTCAAAGTTAGAGACATGGTATTCCTCTGTATATCTATATGAAATAGGTTCATGTGGTTTGGGAAGAAAGGAAAGCTATAGCCCAGGTACATTGTCCCCTTTAATATTCTTGACCATGTTGGAATTCTAGCCAACCGATTTTCACTTCCACAAACCATGATTAAATTACATGATGTATTCGACGTATCCCTTTTAATAAGTACATACCATAACCTTCACATGTACTTTCCTTAGAGATGGTACAGTTAAAGAATGGTCTTTCTTATAAAGATAAATCAGTAAAGATCTTGCATAATATAGATAAATTTATATGAAAAAGGTAACTCACTTGGTCAAAGTACTATGGTGGAACCATAAGTACAAAGAGTCAACATGGGAACTAGAGGAGGTGATGAAGGAAAAGTACCCACACTTATTTACGGCTTAGAATGTAAAACAAAATTTTAAGGGAAAATTTTCATAAGGGGGAAATAATGTAATGACCCAATGTTTTGTCAATTAAATTACCTTGTTATAATTATGTATTATAGTATAATCATAGAAGATTACATATAGAACATGGTAGAAACCTTATAAATGAAGAATGAGTGAAATAAAAGGTATCTCTAGAAGTCAAGGAACTAATACCGATGAAATAGTATCTTAACCTTCAGAATATTAAAATGACCCTTGTAAATAGTAAACTATACAATTGAATAGTGACCTAACTAATTAAATTATAAATAAAATTTAACCATCTTATAAGTGAAAATATGATATAATTATATCATAATATAAGTAAGTAGATATTTTAAAATTTTTTGATTATCTTTTGTTATTTCTGTAATTCATTTATATTTAATTACAATTTTAAGATTAATTTAATATTATAAAAAATTATTTCAATAAAATGTATTCATAAATAATTATTTTGTCGACTTATGATTATAAGATAATTTTAAGAGACCTTAATTACTTTTTCAAAGTGTTAGAAAAGTGGTTTTAATTTTAAAATTTGTGTTTTTCAAGTAAATTATTATTGTAATTAAAAATTAAATTTCTTATATATAGAAAATTATTTTCATTAAATGTATTTCCTTTTCTAATTATACACATCAAAAATTGGTTGGGGTGGAATTTTTGGATTTTTTGAAAATAATTGAATTTTTGTGAATAATAAAATATGATAATTTATGTTGAATGATAAATAAATGAATTTTTTTCATCATGCATGAGTCATGGATGATGTAAATGTCCAATGGATCGAACTAAAATTCCCTCTTTACTATTTTTTTAACAATAATCAAGACTACTCATAATCTCGAGCAAAAATATTAAACTAATGATTAAAATAATGGGAAACCCCTCCTCTCCTCCCATATAAATACCACCCCTCTTTACCGCCAATCCTCACACCTCTCAAGGAATGTTCCAAGACAAAATTATACTCAAATATCCCTCAAATACCCTCTCAAATTTTCAGAATAACTTTTTATCTTCAAAAGACCAAATCATCTCCCCTAAACAGGTTCTCAAGGAAGATATATTGAAGATCTAATATCCTCTTTTCATTTCTTTTATTTTCATTCAAGTTTGTTTCTTTATTTTTCATTACAAACCTACATTAATCTAGATTTAATGATAACTCCAATACCTTACATGTACTGTAGTGTTTTATGATAATTTAATAATTCATCATCATCACTCATTTCCCCAGATTTTATACTATAAATGAAAACAACATCCGAGATGTGTTAATTTGTCACATTCAAGGACGATGAGTTTTCAATTTGTATAATTGTCTTCAATAATGTTCATGAAACAATTTTGAAGGTTGAACCAAAATATAATACATTTATTATTTATAATTTAAGGTGTTGGAATCATTTGTACACACGATATTAATTTATAATGAAAAATGTGTTTGTTGTGATCAAAAACAGCAAATTATCCAAAATGGTTATCATTAAAGTTTTATAGAATGATTCATATTCACTCCAAATAACCAAATTAATTTTATAACCATGTAATGTTATGGATATTAACTAATAACATACAATTTAAATTCTGTACAACCTTTCTCATCTTACATGTTTATCCTTACATGTATATAAGTTAACTAATCGTGAAAACCAAGGAAATAAACTCTCCCAACCAATGAAATTGAACCAGTTGACCAATCAAAAAGGTCATGAATGAACTTAATAAGGTTATATTAAATAAAAAACATGAAAAATAGGTTCTATAAATTTTATTTAATTAATGTAATTTGGTTATCTAGTAAATTAAGATCAATTGAAGGAAACCATCGGACATAAGGTAAGGGGTTCTACCTGAACCTCCATTATTCCTTCGGGTTTCTCTATCATTATGTTTACCCAAATGAGGTTATCTGTTATTTTTATTTACATATTATAAATACTATTTAAATGATCTAAACTCATGTATCATGGTATATTCATCATTCTATTTTGGGGATATACATGTTTTTTAGTGGGTCCCTCCTCAATACTTCCCGATAAGCAACCTCGTTTAAGGGAACATCCTGAATTCGTATCCAATTTCAGGTGCAATCTATAATATATTTTAAGAAAACCATTTTTTTATAAAACCACTATTTTTATTATCAAAACATTATTCTCTCACTTTTTTTACATAAAATATTATTCTCTTTTCTGTTTTATGTGATGTTTGATATTTTCCTTAAACCGCCCAAAAATGATTTAATTCTAAAGTTTCTTAAATTATATTTTTACATGTAATCACTTGAAATTGACATAAATTATTTTGATATATTCCTATTATACCTTATTAATGTCCATCCATAAACTAATTCTTTTTCTTTAGGGACACTTATATGATACACCCATTTGTTATGCTTTATGCCATGAATACGATACTTAACTCCTTCCTCAGGTAACCCTTATATTCATGTATGATTGGTTATGTATGATTATATATGTGGAAAACATATTCATGAACATGTTAGGATGGGTGCACCATGATATCACTTCAATTTATTGTGAAAAGTTTAGTCTCATGAGACATTGTGTGCAATGGTCTTGGCGGTTAGCCTTGACTCGTGCTACCATGTGAAACGGTCTTGGTGGTTAACATTGACTTGTGATCCACTATGTTAAATGAGTCATGAATTATGATAAATACATGTTTTATGTTTCTAACACATTTCTATGAGTCCATGTTTATATGATCTCATGTTTATATGCGCAGATTCTCATATGTTCTATGCATTTTTATGTCATTAGGTTATGCTTTCTAACCCATGTGCTAAATATTTATTCTTATGTTTATTTTGTTACTAGGATTTTTAGCTCACCCCCTTGTTCATGTTATCCCCAGTTTACCCTATGATGATGTATGATAATAATGGGAGTTAATATATCTTTATTAATATTAATTACAGAAATGTTTTATTTAGCCCCATGTTTTCAGTACTATGTACCTAGTCTTCCAAGACACTAGATTTTATGATCCATGGATTGTAATATGATGTTTTATTATTCTTAAAATCAGGTGATTATATGTGTAAAATGATAGGGTTTCTATTGTAATCACCCCAAAATTCCCCATGGGCCTATCTCCATATATAATCCTTATTCAGTTACCTTGACCAACTAGTGGGATGGGATTCCCTCATATCCTGATATGAGGAAGGAATGTCCTCAACACATGATACTAAACTATACCCATAACCCATGAAAATTATTGATGCCTCATGTCCAAATATGAGAGGGTTCAATACTCTCATTCAAGTTGGTATCGCATTATCGATGTTGGTATTCTACCACACTATGTTTTATAACTATATGTGAATTCATTCTAATCCCTATGGGATAAATAGTATTTCTGATATATGTTTTCTTGGGTCTAGCCCCACTATTGACTCATCCTTGGGCCTTTTCCGTCCCTAGTTTCACACCCCAAACATTATATCCTTAAACTAAAATTAAAGATCCAATATGTATGAACATAAATTGATTTACACTTTTCCCTTATATTCTACATGGAATGTGGGACTTCCTGAACTCTATTCACGTTGGGTAAATACTCTTTCATGACTCGATAAACATGTTTAGGTGACATATGGTCTGATCTTTGTGACCATAAACATGGAATAGAACCCAATGCCATACATTATGTCTCTAAATTGTGTACAATCCCCCTTAGGGATGTGTTTTGTGGCATTGGGTTCCATAGGCCCCTCTATTCACATTGGGGTTTTCAACTCATCACTCTATGTATGTTCATACAGGTTGTTTCTTGGTCCATGATTCATGACCTTAAACTAAAAACCATGTTCCAAGCATCAAGACTATATGATTTATGTGACCTACCCCAAATTATATTTCTTGGTGTGTGGTATCTATTCATTCCACCTACTTCACCCTCAACTTCTCATAGTTGGATGGGTATCATTCATGTCAGTTCATTACATCCATTTTTCATGACATTAAACTTTGACCCTAACCTATGTAATGGAAATAGGATTCCCTCTTAACCTAATAATAGGAATGAATATTGGGTGGTCTGACACATAATCCCCACACACTCCACATCTTCATCACATGAAATAAAACAATTAGATCTGTCCAAATCATATAATGTTAAACTATGAAATTCTATGTCCCTGCTAAATAATGTGAATTATTTTTATCTTCCTCATTGTATGACATAAGGAAATAATTAATCTTATGTCCTTTTCTAAGATTCCCTTTCCTCTAGTTCTGGTCACCTACAACATTTTTTATTTTTTTATCATCTCTTAACATCTGAGATGATTCTCACCTAGAAGAAAAGTTTGTGTTTTTTTCTAAATCGAAAAACCTTCCAAATATGCTTTAAATATTGTTGACATAGTTCCAAGAATTTTGGAATCCATTTGATCATTCCATCACTTCATTATCACACATTTCTTTCACTTTATTTATATTTCCATCCACCTCCACATCTGAAAAGAATCTCTAACAGCATAGTGTTTGGCCATATTGGCATACCTATTATCCTAGACCAGTGTCTTGAAGTTCTTTTCCTAACATTTGGGTTCTGTGTTTTGAACACGAACAGCAGTCAACCCTCATTTTCCATCCTCATTCGCATATAATAAATATTGATTAACTGCTTCAAACGTGGTCATTAATTTCATGTATCATCACACCACTCCCATTGTGTTCTAGATTTTGGGAATTGTGATTCACACTCTTGATTCCACCATTATTCGGGTATAAATCAAAACCCATGGAATTACAACATTCTTGTACTAAAGCACATTGGAGAAGAATATCAGTTGTTCTGAGAGCCATGTTCTATAGCTGCAGCATCTCTCAGGACAAATTCTTTTGGTGGTCATTCAATAATATAAAACCCCAAGTGTTAAATAACCCTATAACACTTTCATATGAACAATCAGTCCTATTTTCATCCCTTGTTTCTCACACCAATCATAGATCATGTGATCTTAGGGATTGGTCATTGGTTGTATCACAAATATGATTAAATTGAAAATAATAAAACCTGTTCAAGTGTGAAGGAATCAAATGATCCAAATATTTATAAGTTCATCAACATATTGGATCCTTTCCTTTTCAAAAAGAAGTTCTTCATAGATCGACCCCATTAATTGAGTGACTGATATCAACCAACCTTTTCTAAGTGGCATTTAGGAACATATATCACTCCACCAGGTCTTTTTTCTCCTCTTAAACTATGGAGAGGACATATTTGGCTCAAATCCACTCTTGGTTCTATTCATCATGTAACTGAGTCATCGATGATGTCATATCTACCACCTTGGCATCAGTCACCACAAACTAGGCCATCGGACATTTAATGTCTTTGACCTGAGTAGTAGGTGACACTACATGTTCCTATACTATCCCATCATAGTGGTTTATCTATCCATTTTCCTTCTTATGAACATAGGATCCCTTATCCTTGTGTTTCTTTTATTCTAGTTTAAGAACCTACCATTCTACATGTACCCACTTGACAAAGAAGTCGCAGGCTAGAAGATGGGAAATGTTAGAGTGTATACCATCAGTTCCCATGATAAATATCCAATGGAGAAGATACCCCACCTATTTTTTCTTATTATCTATATAGTAATGGTTGATGAAGTTCAACATGTTTATCCATGCCTTGTGGTATACAATCCAATTCCCCTTGGGGATGTCTGAGATGGAATCCTCAAAATCATTTGGTGGTGTAGGCATGTAATGAGGGAAGATCTCTAATATGTCATTATATAGATCATCCAGGTTTAGTTTTTAGGCTTGAGTAGATGGGGATCCACCCCTATAAATAAATCATCATTATCCTCTCCACATGTGGAAGAAGCATCCACTACACCATGTGTCACTACTGTAGTGGATGCGATTTGCCTAGCCTCCTTTTCTACCCTTGTTTGTCACACAACCTCAGCTTCAGCTCTTGAATCCTCAACCATTGGAAACTATGAAGCTTGCTCATATAATGGTTCTTAACCATTGAACTCAGCTTCTAGCACTGTTTCCTCTTCCCCCATCAAAACTTTAGCTTCAATGGCAACCTCCAGAGGCACCACTATGAGAAGACCATACATCGTAGTCCCTTCAGCCAACTTTATCATGGGAGACATCTTAACCCCCTAAAATTATGGAACATTCTCAAAGATCTCTTTTAGTGGAACATCTTTGGATTTCCCAACCACTATGATTTACTTGACCATTCTTATCAGAAGAGCAGCAACCACCATCACTATCTCATCCTTGGGTGCTATTAATTAAAGTGTTTTTTTGGTGTCTAATACCAAAGTGTTGTTTAAACTATCAATCCAAAATGAATAAATCTAGAAAAGGAAGTCAAAGAAAATAATTATGTACCTAAAGTAATAATAGAATAACGTGAAATGTATAGACCAGTAATGATCTTCTAGATATTCATCAGTAATCCCCTAGGTAAGGTTTCCTCTGCAACCATTGCCTTAGTTACAGGCCTTGATGGATAGCTTCTCACAGCCACAACATCAAGAAGGGACCCAAAACACACCCTTTCAGGGTTTGAGGTCTGATATACCTTCTTTTTAAGTCCTTCATGGACCTACTCTTCTTATGTCCTGATTCTCGTGCAAGTGAAAAATGATTTAAGAAATATTTTTAGTAACATGTTATATATAAGGTGCATAAGATTAATATATTTATCTATTTGGATGAAAAATATTTTCTCCACTTTAGATCCAATAGGAATCACTCCCATAGGATTCTTTTAATTCACATTTGGTTGTGCTAGAAGCCGCACAACCAGCAAGGTTGACTGGAGGGGAGGACATGACCAATAGCATCTTCACCTGATTAGCCAAGGGACATGAGGTACCCTAGGAGTAATCATGCCCTCCAACTCTTCCTTATGTTTCATCGACTCAAAATGTGGATCATAAGAAATTTCCTTTAAATGAACTAGCCTGGTGATAAATATCCCATAAATAATGAGATATTTCCACACCCCTCGTGGGTTGGTGAGCTTCTTATGAAGTCCCCATGTCTCCTAGGCATTGAAAAACACGGTGTCAATTGGAATATTTTTGGTGATGAACTCATTTCCATAGACCTTGAACATTAACCATCAGGATCTCCCTATAGGGATCGACTTATTCTGGTTATTTCTTTCCCATGAGCATTGAGCCTAATGTTTCTCCTCTCCCTAAGGATCATATTTGTTTGGTCCCACAAAATGTCAGACCCAATACTACTGCCCTTCCTATTAGTCCAACTCTACCTCCATGTCATGTACCAACAACCATTAAGCCATTTCCCTGCAGTTGACGGTCCACCCCTTCATTTTCATGGGTGGACTGTTGCCTCAACATATTCCTAGGATATGTACTTTCCCATATCTGATTCATAAACTAGCTCATATGTAGAATTCGGAGGCAGAATCCCATTCTGAATCTTCAAATCATCATGCATAAACATGTTTCAAATATGCCTCATCACTGAAAGGTCGAACTCATCACGTACCTCCTAGAATAATTTTATTTTTAGCCTCTCCAAACACCTCGACCATCTTGCAAAACAATGTGGGTTGTATGGGTCACAAATTGTCTCGTAGTTAACCCTAACCACGATTACTCCATCTCAGAAATCTAGGAGGTATGATCTCTACTTGATGGTCCATGTACCATCATCAGTCATCTTCCATATTTGGAAGGGGAACTGGTGAGAAATGAAGTGGTTTTCTAGGCTAACCTTATCCAATAATTCCAAAAAACCCATCTTGAAAGGGAGACTCCATGCAATGGTAAATATTGTCGATTAAAAGTTATTCATGGGAGGATCTATGGGGTTTGGGTACTCATATCCCCCCATATGTTCAACCACCCATCTATATAGAAAATGGGGGGCCACAAACACATAGTGTATTCTTTCCTTTGCTGATTTGGAGGAGTACCTTGTAAAAATTATCCTGAACTAGGACAACCTGATTGATACTCTTTTCTATCACTAGAATTTCCTCTATGATGAAGTTTCCCTACATCACCCCCAAGTGTTCATAACTCACCATAAGCATCCAGCAACATATGAGCACGGTGATAAATCCCACTAGCCTAACCATAGGTTGAGCTTCAGGCATGATATTTTATTCCCATATATACCACTAGATCACCTCTATGATTAAGAAATAATATCCCTCATTTCCCCATTGATATCCTTAGGTAAATGTTCATGGACTCATTAGTAGCTTCTTTGTTGGATCCTACACCTCAACTGGTTCTACTTCTAGTTTGTTCAAGAAGTACCTGTACCACTTCTTAAAGTGAACATCCATCATCCATAGATTCCCTTCATTGGTTCCCTAAACCATATCTTGTAATGCTTATCTAAAATTTAAAGTTACTCTTACCCCCCCCCCCACCCCACATTCTTTATGAGGAGGAATTCATCATTCATATCCCCCATAATCGAGATCTTGATGATTTGATGAAGGTCATATACGCTAACATTAACCTTTACATGATATAAATGAAACATATTGGTCCCTAATAAACACCTTCTCAACATCTCTAGCATTATTTATTAGGTTTGGTGTACGTAGAACTATGATACCCATTCAACTTCATAAATCCCACTTGCTGTATCACTCCTTGAATCTCAGTACATGATGTGCATTCCTAGTGGTTCTAGGACTACTTTTTAGTGAATTGTTTACCCTGGTGTAGATCCTAGACATTTTTCATCCTTTTAATGGATTCCCCAAACCTACTTTGAGGATAGTCTCATACTGTGGTGGGAATGAATCATCCTCCATATTCTCCACATCAATGTTGTTGATGTGGTTATAGAGGATATATATTTTAATTTTCACATGGTCCCTCCATATATTCCCTAAGGTAATTGAGTTCCACTACTATTGCATTAGTATGCCTCTGAACCTATAGGATGGTTCATCTCTAACCACCTCCAGGTTAAACACATCATCTCTCAGTATATATTCATATAGCATAAGCCTTTTCCATATTTGGTTCTACCTCTATGCCAATGTCAATAGTGCCCTAATTGATTCATGGTATGAGGTGATTCAGACACTCTACCTGATCATAATGATCCTAGTCATGTATTCCCTTCGAGCATCATCGGTGTTGACTCCCATACTAGAAAATGGATTCAAGACTTAGTTATTATTTGAGTCTCATTCACCAAGGCCATTCAAGAAGGTCATTCATGAAGGTTGGTCATGGATCTCTAGATTATGGTGGTCACTTCTCGAATATGTGATTTGTGTAGTTTAGTTTGCTAAGGAGCATTTTCAGATAAAACTTCAAGATGTCTGGTTTACTAGGAAGTGTTCATGGTGTGTGATTCATGGAGATGATGAGCTTCGTGAAAAGAGATAAAACAAATTTTGTCAACATGGGAGATTAGTGGTTTTAAGGGTTCACCCCTCCACTATTTATAGGAATATGTTTGGCCTAGTTTTTGTGATGCACTTCATGCGAGAAATCATCACATATGGGATTCATGAGTAAGATCTAGAAGTGAGCTTCTCAAATGAGACTAGATTGCTAATTTCTTGGGATTCTACCTCATAATTTGACCTTAATTTTCCTTGTCCACACCTATTCTGGGGGGGGATTTATTGGTGCTTCAATACATGTACCTTGAGAATTCATGAGAAAGGATAAACTATTTTGGAGAAAATCCAAGTCAAAATGGCCAAATAGACATCTAAGGAGTCTGTTTTGTGAAGCTCCAATCCTTCACGAACATCCAGAGCTCACAAAGATACCCATCCAAGAATCTTCCTCTGAAAAACACAATATTTAGATAGTAAACCTCAAAAGAGAGATTTTCAATGTCACTGTGTTATTTTTGACTATACGACCGATTGACAGTGTCTTCGTGAGTCAGACTCTTGGACTTGAAAATCCATTCCCCTTTGAAAATATCATAACACTTCACAAACACCTCTAATAATAGTCAATATTCTTACATATAAATAACCCTTTAGTTTGATTTTTTAGGAATAATAACACATCCTTTCATCCTCTAAAATTTTCCAATTCGAGCACCTTGTCACAGGACTTGGCCTTCTCCCAAGCTCTCATGCGGCACCCGTCTAGCTTCCCTTTCACAAATCCTAGACGAGTTCAGCCTTTTGACACTCACAATGGATGTAAGGATCATAAGGGAAGTGATTGAAAAGCTCACAAGGCACAAGTGCAAAGAAGCTCTCAAATGCTCTCAACTTCTATGTGTCTTTACAAATGAGGAGCCACTCCATTTATATAGGGCATGGTGGAAATGTCTACAACATTCTATAATATGTACACTTCCACATGATTCTAGATTATTATAGCCTACTCTACTAGAATATACATGGAGCATTCTAGAACGCGTTGAGATCCACAAACTTCCATGGAGGCCTAGAATGTTCTGGACCCTTCAAGGACCAAGGGGTGTTCCGCAACACTCCAGAAAAGTTTGGAATATTCCGAAACTTGGTGGAGATGTAGAGAACTCTAGAGGATTATAGAGAGCCTCACCACCGGGTCTCCTCTCCATTTGGCGAGGTGCGACATCCTCCCACACCTATTCTGGCGACGTCCTTGGCGTGTCCATGATGATACTCCTCGACCACAAGTTGTCTGTAGGTTCCCAGGTTGCCTCACACTCGGTTAAGCCCTTCCACATGATCAAGTTCTCCTTACTTCGTGGCACTCCCCATTGCTTAACTATTCGATCGTCGAGTATGAGATCCACCTGCTTGTCATATGACTCGACAACCACCGTGGGTGCCTCTATAGACACCCCTCTACTCGGGTCCTCCACGTCTTCATGATATGGCTTGAGCAAACTCACATGGAAGACTGGATGGATCTTCCTCTTGGGAGGCAACTCCAAGTGGTATGATACCTCCCCAACATGGTTCATGACCTAATATGGTCCCTCATATCGCCGAATCAGGCCCTTGTTCACCCCCCCTGAATGCTTTGTGCTACTAAGGCAAGAGTTTCACCATCACCTTGTCCCCAGGATGGAAGCTCACATACATTCACCCATTGTCGGCCCACTTCTTCATCCTCTTGGCATCTTTGTACAAGTGGGTTCTCATCATGTTGGCCTGCTCATGCCACTCCTTGGCCATAGTGTTGGCAGTTGGGCTGCTTCCTTGGTACTTCTCCCCATGTACCGTTGTGTGAGGAGTAAGGGTTTGTTGTCCGGTCACCACCTCAAATGGACTCTTCCCCGTCGACTCACCCCTTGGAAAGTTGCAGGAGAATTGGGCCACATCAAGAAACCTTTCCCAATCTCGTTGATTGGCACTCACAAAGTGCCTCATGTAAAGCTCCAACAAGGCATTCACACTCTTCGTCTGCCCATCCGTCTAGGGGTGAAATCTTGTAGAGTAGTGGAGCTTCGATCCCAAAATTCTGAAGAGCTCAGTCCACAATTTACCCCTGAACCGTGGATCCCGATCGCTGATAATGTGTTGTGGTATCCCCCAATACTTCACCACATGATTTAAGAGTATCCTTGTGGTGAGTTCTACCATCACATCTGCTGGAGCGAGGATGATTGTGGCATACTTTGAGAACTTTTCCACCAGCATGATGATGCTCCCATACCCTTCAGACTTCGGTAGTGAAATGATAAAGTCTATAGTGATTGTCTCTCATGGCCTCTCCACAATGGGAAATGGATACAATAATCCTCCGGGAAACTAATTGTCCACCTTGTCTTATTGGCACACAAGACAATTCTTCATATAGGACTCCACATCGTCCTCCATCCTCGGCCAATAATATTCTCCCTCTAGCAAGGCCTTGGTGTGGTGCTGCCCTGGATGTCCTGCCCATCTTGAGTCATGAAACTCCTTGATGATATCCCTCCGTATGTTCCCCCACATTGGGACATATATCCTCCTCCATGTGGTATGAAGAGTGCCATCCTCCTCCTAGAATATCCTTGTCTTTCCCTCCGCCTCAAGAGCTAAGACATTCTAGACTATAAGATCATGTGTCATGCCTTCCTTGATCCTACCCAAGATCCCTTCATCCACCCATAACAGGTGGATGAATACCATCTTCTGGATAAGTGCATTGGCCACCACATTGGTTGTCCCAGGATTTTACTCCAAATAATAATCAAACTCGGCCAAGAATTCTTGCCATCTTACCTGGTTTAAAGTTAGCTTATTCTGGGTTTGGAAGTAGCTTATGGCAACGTTGTCAGTCTTCACCACAAACTTGGGCCCCAAGAGATAATTTCTCCATGACCGAAGACAATATACCATGGCTATCATCTCTTTCTCTTTCACCGTGTACCTCCCCTCAGTATCATTCAGCTTCCGGCTCTCAAAAGCTATGGGATGTCTTTCCTGCATGATCACACCTCCAATAGAAAAGTCTAAGGCATCAGTGTGTACCTCATAAGGCTTGGTTGGATCCTCCAAGATCAAGATCAGTTCTTCCATAACCGTATTCTTCAAACCTTCAAACGCCTCCTCGCATTTTTCATCCCACTCCCATGAAATGTTCTTCTTTAGAAAGTCGGTGAGTGGAGCTTCCTTCTTTGAGTTGTCACAAATGAATCGCCAATAATAGTTCACCAACCCAAGGAAAGATCTCAACTTGGGAACCTTGGTTAGCCTTTCCCATTCATCAAGAGCCTAGATCTTCTCATGATCCATCATGAGCTTGCCTCCTTTGATCTTGTTCCCAAAGAAGAAAATTGCATCCCTCACAAATGAGCACTTCTCCTTCTTCACATATAAATCATTCTCCTTAAATACCTTGAACATGGTTTGTAAGTGCTCCACATGATCTGCCATTGTCTCACTATAGATGAAAATGTTGTCCAAGTAGACTACCACAAACTTATCCAAGTATTGGTGGAAGAATTTGGTCATCAAAGTGCAGAATGCCATTGGGGAGTTAGTCAAACCAAATAGAATAACAAGGAACTCATAGGATCCATACCTTGTCACCCATGCGGTCTTTGGCACATCCTCCATGGTAAGGCGAACATGATAATACCCCGACCTCAAGTCCATCTTGGTGAACACCCGTGCCTTGCCCAACTGATCAAAGAGATCTGCTATCAATGGGATAGAGTACTTGTTCTTCACTGTGAATTTTTTCAGCGCCTGGTAGTCCACGCACATCCTCATGGAGACATCATGCTTTTTTTGAAATATAACGGGCGATCCATATGGCGACATGGATGGTTGGATTTTTCCTACATCCAACATCTCCTTCAACTACCTCTTCAACTCCTCCCACTCGATTGGATCCATATGATAGGGTGCCCCATATGGTGGCTTTGACCCCAGCACCAACTCAATTTCATGATCCACCTCCCTCTTGGGTGGAAGTCTCTTGGGAAACTCCAGTGGCATGACGTCTCTAAACTCCTTTAGCATGCCCTTCACCTCCTTCAGCAACTCATGGTTATCGTCCACTAGCCCATCATCTTTCAAGGAAACCAAGTAGGTCTCCTCTCCCTTCTTGAACCCTTTCTTCACTTTCATGGAAAAAAGTAAAGACAAGTCATGATTTCCACATACCTTTGTTGTCCCCATGCATGGGCTTCAATCCTCCATTATCACCATTTGCTCCATGTGAGGTGTTGGTATAGCCTTGCCTTTCTTGAATAACTCCATCCCCAACACTAACTTGAAGTCATCCATGGGAACCACCATGAGATCAATAGCACCCCTCCATTCACCAATGCAAAAGGTCACTCCAAATACAATTCCACTCACCAGTTGAGGTGTGGCATTCACGGATTTCATGCGACTAGTTGTCTTGGACACAACTAGCCCAAGTCTTCTCGCCTCATCTTCAGCCACAAAGTTGTGTGTGGCTCCCATGTCGAGCATCGCTTAGGTGTACTTCCCATTCAAATCCACCTTGGCATACATCAACCCATCCATAGGTGGATCCTTAGGTGGGTTCTTCACCTCCAATGCATTGAAGATCCTTAGTGTACCCATTTTACGCTCCTGGGAAACTTCATCCTTCTCTTTGATGCCTTCTTCTTGGGAGACTCCTTCCATTTGTGAGGCCCATCACAAAAGTAGCATCCTCGAGGCTTGAATTCCCTTGAGTAGTCCTTAGTGTGCTCCTTGGACTTCGCCTTGTCATGGGTATCTCAGTTCCACCTCCTCTCTTGGTCTCCCCCACCTTTACCCTTGAACTCCTTCTTGGGATTAGGGGGTTCAACCTTCATCTTGTATTCCACCAAAGACTCGGAAGTGGAAACGGCTTCGATGAAGGTCTTAGGCCGTCGACCTCGCACCTCTTGTTGTTCCCATGGCTAAAGTCCTTTGATTAAGTCATATATATGATCATAATCACTCTTGACACGTACCTGGAGCATTAGTGAGACATACTCTCGAACATACTCATGGATTTTCCCTGTATGCTTCAAAGTTCGTAGCTTGTCCCTTGCTTCCCAATCCACTTCCTCGGGGTAGAACTGAGAATAGAACCATTTCTTGAACTCTTCCCATGATGGAAGTGCCTTTCCACCATCCTTGAGCTCTTGGTGATTCATCCTCTACCATAGAGATGCATTGTCACCAAAGTAAAGACTGGTGGTCTTCACATGGCTCATATCCTCCATCAAGCCAATCTCCTCAAAGTACTGCTCCACTTTCCAAAAGAGGTTGTCTACCTCATTGTAATCCCTCTTTCCATTGAAGTGTTTTGGACAAGGCACATCGATCTTTGGTGTGTCCCACGCAAGCACCCCACTAGCCAACTCTCCATGATAATTTGACCACTCCCTCTTAAGTTGATCAAGAGTTTGGTCATACCTAGCCATATCACCTCCATGTTGTGCTAAGATCCCCTTTTTCTAGTACAAGAAGGCATCTTTCTTGGCAGCATTATCCTTGGTGTACCTCTCAATCGATTCCACTCGGTCTTGGAGATTGAAGAGCGCATCACGTAGGCCCACGATGCCTAGTTCACCTTCCTCATCGTCTCCCTCGACATACTCGAGCCTTTCTTTCACATCAGCAAGGCACTCCTCTGCCCTTAGGAGATGCTCCTCAAGAGTCTCCATGGTCTCATGAGACATTCCACCCTTCTTCCTAGGAACGGACGACATGGCCTCCTTCTTGGAAATGGTAGGATCCTCCACATTCTAGCCTGCCATAATGAACACTTGCCTTGAACACCTCTGATACCAACTGTCATGGGACTTGGCCTTCTACCAAGCTCTCGTGCGGCACCTGGCTAGCTTCCCTTTCACAAAACCTAGATGAGTTCAACCTTTAGACACTCACAATGGAAGTAAGGATCGTAAGGGAAGTGCTTGATAAGCTCATAAGACACAAGTTTCAAGAAGCTCTCAAATGATCTCAACTTCTATGTGTCTTTACAAATGAGGAGTCACTCCCTTTATATATGGATTGGTGGAAAAGTCTAAAATATTCTAGAATATGTACACTTCCACATGATTCTATATTATTCTATCCTACTCTACTATAATATACATGGACCATTCTAGAACCCGTTGATATCCACAAGCTTTCATGGAGGCCTAGAATGTTCCGGACCCTTCAAGGCCCAAGGGGTGTTCCGCAACACTTCGGAGAAGTCTGGAATATTCCGGAACTTGGTGGAGATGTAGATAACTCTAGAGGATTCTAGAGAGCCTCACCACCGGGTCTCCTCTCCATTTGGAGGGTCGTGAAAACCTCCTCTAATTCATGAACTAAAGAGAAATGGAACACCCAAGCTATTTAGGCTTTCCAAAACCCATTTCCATATTTTCTTAAGATCCTCCTCCCTAGGTGGAGATTCCATTAATGGAATCCCAATAAATTCATGAAGGAATAAGTCACCATGGGGAACTTGAGGGTTTGTGTAGCATTCATCCTTCGCAAAGAACTCCCTTTCAATATCCAGACT
Organism: Viscum album; assembly: GCA_963277665.1. Classification (NCBI taxonomy): domain Eukaryota; kingdom Viridiplantae; phylum Streptophyta; class Magnoliopsida; order Santalales; family Viscaceae; genus Viscum; species Viscum album. The sequence continues at coordinate 999,928,964 of OY728119.1, read as the reverse complement.
TTATTCCAATGTAGGAGGGACCTATTTCATGATGCATGCCCGTTCACGAAGCCCCTAACCTTCATGAGTCACATTATTTTTAGGAATCACATATGTACAAGGCCCAAAGATTCATGAAAACTTTCCCTTGCTCCTCTCCTTGGGCCTCCTTCTACTAACCCATCTTTGTGAAGGTCGAGTACCCATGATCCCCACACCATTCAAAGACCATTTCAACGACACCTCATATCTCGTTGTGACCAGTACGACTAATTCCTTTATCCTCCCACATCACCGCAATTGTGTCTTGATCCTCCCATATGATTATTCTTCTTAGTATAGGTATCCTAACCCCTATTTCTTCTTAGAATAGGGACCATAACATGGATCTCATGACAGACTGCTCCTCCCATCATTATACCTTGGTTATTCCAATGACATACCCCTCCCGAAGGTGCATGATCTGTGGTCATGGAATCCCTAGGGGTAAGCATGAAGTCCACCCATTTCATAGTCATATGAAATTAAACTAAAAAACACCATCCTCAATAAAAGATGTATAATTGTATTCTTACCTTGGGAAATAAGAATATGATGCTCCGTGTATGAGTGTAATGGGATGATCCTGACACCTATATCACTCACATGGAATGAGATCATTCTGGAAAATAAATATGTAATTCCCACACCATCGAACATATATAAATCCTCTAGTGAAGGGATGCTTCAATGTGTATGCCCCGCATCATCCCTCGTTGACACTCCTTTCATGAAACAATCATCCTTACCACATGATGTTAAACTACGTGGATTATTCCTATCACATGAACTTAAATTATTGAATTGAACAATGTGTTTTTTAATTCATATATTCTAAATAGGCTATATAAGATGCCTACCTAAGTTTCATTCCCAACCAATGGTAATCCTCAGTGCAACCTCCTAGAGATTAACCTCTCTAATCCGCCCCAAGGGGTGTTCTGGTCAATCTCTTGGGTCAACCTTAAGGGGAATCATGACCAATGGTAATCTTAAGTGCTCCACCCTCAGGACACATCTCCCTGATCTTCCCTAAGTAGTGTTCTGATCAATCTCCCTGGTCCACCTCAATGGGAATCACGATCAATGGTAAAAGTAGGTGATCCTTTCTAGGAATGCAACTCCCTGATCTACCCCAATGGGTGTTCTGATCAATCAGTTGGGTCTTCCTTGGCGGTCACCTTGATCAACGGTAATCTTAGGTGATAACTTATATGGATATGCTTCTCAAATATCCCTCGAGGGGTGTTTTGATCAATCTCTTTACTCTACCTCAAGGGGCTTCCAGGAAAATGGTAAAAATAGGTGCTCCCTCTAAGGAATTCCCCTCAAGAGGCATTTTGATCTAAAATCTTGGGTTCACCACCATAGGGTGTTATGATCTATCATTTCTATCTCCACAAGATATTAAACTCATGCCCCAATCCATGTCATCCAAACATTCTTCTACATCTACTTCGGTCAAAGAACATGTGACTTGGCCAAAATAGCTACCCTATGCATAAATGTGGGATGTTTGAGGTAAAAAACCTCTGAATACTTATGCCTCTATTATTGTTACCTCATGATTGAGATGGGATTTCTTAATTTTGGTGCCTTATGATGCCTCATATGAGATTCCATCCTAAGAGGAAGAATATCATTTACGAATGCGACCGACGTCTAAACATACCCAGTGATGCCCAATGTGATTACTCTCCTAAACAAAGGTTACTTCCCTATCAAGATGATTGCAAAATGTTCAAATAAATGTAGTGTAATTAACTATAATCCATAAAATGATGAAACCAAGAATGTGTTCTATAAACCTGGCATAACTCTGTGATGGAGACCCGTACTAGCCAATGCTCTCCAAAGAGGAATCCAAATATGGAGGAACTGACACCCCATCATCTCATTTTAAACAAGGATTATACATTTATATTCAAAGTGATGAAATTCACACACCTTTGGATAGTATGAATGTGGGGCTATAAGATTCCAGTGGGTACATGCATCATGTCGAAATATAGGAAGGTCCCCAATGAAAGCATTGGAAACAAGTATATAACCAAGTGTTAAGTTCTCATACTGATCAAGAGAAGACAAATTTCACATGTCCATATAACAAATTTTCATAAAAATCAATGTTGTTTGGAATAGGTGAAGAGCCTTTGAAATTTTAGGGATGTATTCTAACAACCCGAGATTTTATGATAATTATTAATTTTAATTTCATTGATGTCTTGTGTTGTGCGCTACACCAAAATTAGCTTGTGATATATGCAACACTGTATTTTCTTTCAGTATACGCAACACTGTTCTTGGCTCGTGTTACACATAATTTCGTGTTTGTTTTGTAGAAACTATTCTACGCAACATTATTTATAGATTTTGTTTAATGTATAAATGAAATAAGTTTTGATTATGTTATACGCAACACCAAACATAGCTTTCACTACACGCAGCCCTGACTTGGATTTCATTACACACAATAAAGACGTTCCTCGATAGCATATGTAGTACGCAATACCGAGTTTCACTAAACGATATATTATTATAATATTATTATGAACTAGCCGTTATTAACAGTAATACCCACTTTTTGGAATTTTATAAATTTTTTATTTCAAAATGGACTTCATTTTTTGATTTGGAATATCAAAATTATCCTAGGGTGAATTTTTGGTATTTTTCTGAAAACATACAATTTTTTATGAATAGTGAAAACACTGGGTTACTATTTAAAAACTGACTTTTTATTTAAATAATTATTTATTTTATTTAAATTTATTTTAGGAAAAAATTGATACATAATAGCTATATAAGTTCAATGTAATTCATTGGATTAATTTTATAATAATTTTAGATATATAAAAATTCTATTGAACTTTTCACCGTCTTTTACCCACCTCCTAGGAGAATTTGTAAATTCACATAAAACTTACTTTTACTTCTTTTTTGAGTGGAATTTCGAAAATCCGAGAGACACGGTTAATATCATAGTCTAAAATGTTGTTCAATGAGATGAAAATAATTGTTTTTGAATATTGACTTTTTTACTTTTATTTACCATGGTTAAAAGTAAATAGGGTAATTAAGGGAAGAAATGATATTATTATTTCCCTAACACATGTCCTAATTCTATTGGATAAGTGTAATTCAACCAGAAAAAACCTTAGAAATAAAATATGACCATTTAGGTCTACTTGGATTAGATTAGGAAATTTATTATTAATTTATTTAAAGAATGGTTAAAAAGTTAAAATCAATGTTTAATAACTAAGTCATTTTTTATATGGGGTTATACATAAGATAAATTAGTTTATAAATATTCATTATAAATATAAAAAGATTTCCTACATAATGGTATTTTATTTATAATTTTTAGAAATTAAATAATTTAAGTTATTTATTACACAATGATGATGTAGTAATTACCCTATTAATGAAATATTAACATAATTGATGTTATAAATACCCAAATAAATGTAATTTTAGACTTTTTATGAATTGAACTAATTTTATAGGTTAATATGACAGGTTATTATTGATTTAAGTAACTTTTATCGAAATAATAATTCTGTTATGATTTTCACAAAAATCAATTACCAAATATTGTCAAAATTGACATAAAATAGTTTTTAAAACAAATATTATATTATTAATTGTTAGTTTATTCCTAAAATTCTATGGTTTGGCCAAATGACTGAGATAAGGATATATATATTAATAATAAACCACTTGGGGTTCTTTTGTCTTGTTGTAGTATTTTTATTAACTATATAGTGTAAGAAAACAAGAAGACACAGTAAAAGTTAAATTATTTAACTTAGAGTTAAATCTAAATGATAAGGTTAAAATTGTAACCTAAACTTGTCTAAAATCTATTGTCTTAGAGTATTGTGACCCATACCTACTTTATCTTCGAAATAAATATATTTGGAGCTATTATAAACCGAATATGACTTTATTATAAAATAATATTTTGAGTTTTTCCAAAGGTGCCCCTCTCCTCCCTTATAAAAGGGGCACCCCTTCCCTCTTCTCTTCACACACTTTTGAGCCTTGAAGGTCGGCCAACCCATGCCCATATCTCTTCTCCACTTCCCTAGAAACATTCTGTAGGTTCTGGTTTTCTCAAAATACAAACTCTACTTCCATAAGAGGAATCTTAAAGGAGGTGCGTCGAAGAAGAGGTAATCTCTTCTTCAGATTCTTTCAAGTTTATTTCTTATTCTACTTCTTATTCTTTAGTTGTCTCATTTTAAATTAATAACATCAGTATCACTTGTATACTTATATGTCATTATAAATTTTAAACAACCCTAAAACACCTTCTATTCATCCTACGGAAAACGAAATCACCGCGCATGCGTACGTACGGGATACCGTCTCCATGTCGTGGTATAACCAGTTTATCCACCACCACCTTACATGGATGAATATTATGGTGTAAATAAATAACTATATATAGTTATTGTAAAGTGATATTGATTTTTTAATATTATAAATACACTTCAATATAATTCCACGATCATGGGAATGATATCATCGCTCGTGCGTACGTACAGACTACCGTCTCCACGAACGCGATGAGATTCATTTTCCATGATTTACCATTCAAGAATGATTATAGAGTATATATAATGAATAATAATTAAATATATGACATAATAAAGCTACTAGATATATATATATGTCATCTAATTGCTTCCATTCAAGTCAATAAAGAAAGGAAAACAGCGTTCATGTGTACGTACGGCCTACCGTCTCAATGAACAGTTTGTTTCATTTCATTTATCTATCTATTATATATATATATACTGAATATATATGATATATAAATCAGGTTTTACATTCTAGAAGTAAGTAAATCATGATATAAGTAATAATAGTATCAATAACAACAAGTCCGAACACGTACGATAAATGAAACAGTTTTACCCAAAACGCTACTTTATCATGGAATTAACAAATGAACGGGTAATATAAATACCTAAGTGAACCATATATAATATAATAACAATGAATTTGATTCTGTAAAAATTCAATTACATTATTTATATCATTATACAAGAGGTTCGGATACATACGAAGAATATCGGACATAAGGTAAGGGATAACTTTTCCAATCTCGTTTTTATCCGAGATTGTTTATTCATGGGGTTATATTTATCATACATGTTCCTGTTTTCTAAAAATGGTTTCCTGTATGTTTAAAGTCCTTTTTACCCATTTTTTACTTTTAGTACAAGTTATGTAAGTAATATTTCTCTTGTTTACTTTACGAGGTACTTTTTGACTTTTACGGCAAAAGTACAAGAAGGATGTTTTTTTAAACTTATACGGCATGAAAGGATTTATACAGTTTTATAAAGCCTTATTTTCAAGAAGATTCCTCCAAAATATTTCATGACTATTTTCAACAAAATCTCTTTCTTTTAAAAATTGCAGGACATTTTGTGAAAAGAAATTGATTTTGAAGAAGAAAGGATATTTTCCTCAAAAATTCATTTCAAATGTTTTATCAAAACCATTTTCCATCTAAGATGACATTGTTTCATATGTGTATGTTTCAAGTATAATGTCTCTATGATTTACATGGTTTCACTTTTCTTATGATGAAATATCCATTTGTTTTATATGGATTATGTGATGATGGGATGATGTTTATGAAACCCATTTTATTCTTTGGGTTATGATGAATGTTTCAAGTTTATTTTGTGGCACAAGTAAGAATGATTTCATTATGAGATGGGTGGGAACTATATATCCCTCCAATTCATTGGGTAAAGATTTATATCTCATTATATATACATGGTTGGAACGTTAAGTTAATCCGGTTCAGTGATACAGGATTGGAACGAGGAGTGAACTCGATTCAGAAAGGGACTTTGTCCACTAAGATGGCCCTGGCAGCAATGCCTTGAATACTATAGAAATCATATCAAGTGCTTACTGGATTTTTAAAAATTACATGTTTTATTCCCATGCTATTTTATCATGATTTTTGTTCCGTTATGATCTATGCCCTGTGTACTTCCAAGATTTATGTCGTTTCTCATGATTTTGATGTTTAGATTTTATGTTCAAGTTTTTGCATTCAAATGTTCATGGATTGTTTTATGTTCTCTATGCTTACCCTTACTGAGCATTTGAGCTCACCCTTTATATGTTTTATTTTCCCCAGGATTTAAAGAAAGGTTTTAGGTAAGAAAAAAAAAGGGGAAGATATTTATGGCAGAAGTTTAAGATCTTTCACCACGATTAGAAGATTATTTTTCTGAGTTTCCAAAGACACTAAACTATTACGGTCCTTGAGTGTCTGTTTTTGTTATGTATCATGTATTCCAAAAAAGTAATTTAATGTCCATGTACGTCAAGCTTGGGGTATCTACAGTTGGTATCAGAGGAAAATGAGGTAGGAATGAATCCAATCCTTGGGAACTCTCACATGTGAGTGTTGGACGAAGCATGGCTCTCCGCCCAAGGGCTTCATGAGGAAATGGATGCCACTGGGGATGGTGGTGTGTCCCACCCAGGGGGTGTAGCCGCCCATGGAGTGTCCTAGTAGGTATCAATTATAGTCCACTGGAAGTAATTCCAGACCGTTATAGTTAGTGTCAGTGGAAAGGTTTAGTTAACCTTTGGAAACTAGGATGTGAGAACTTTAGTGAGATCCCTAGAGATATTTCTAAGTTATGTCTAGGGATGTCCCTAAGGTTAAGTACAAGTATAGGTTATAGTCCCAGAATTATGGTAACAATCTTATAATTTAACCTAAGATGTTAGATATTGAAGGTAATCCACCTTGATTATGATTTTGTCCTCTCACGCTATTCTTTTTGGGTTTTATAAAATGGCTAGGAATGAGAAGATTCGCGATAATGGAGGATATGATGGACAATGGAATGATATTCTTCAGGAGAAACTGAATGAAATTGGATCTGGAGGTCCATATATCGTTATTATTCCTAATCAGTAATCTCATAATATGATCAATAATCTCAACTTTGGTAAGTTTCTTGACTCGGCTAATAAGAGAAAGATAGAGTTTCATGATTATCATAGAGGAAAGAAAGTTCAATTTCTATCATGTCAATCATGTGGGAAGAGTCATCAAAGAGAATGTTTCAAAGGAACTGGAAGATGCTTTGGGTGCGGAAAAGAAGGACCCAATCCAGTAAGTGCAAAGGAAAAGGTTCAGTTAACACCATGGATAAGGATAATGGTATTGCTACGACATCAACAATGATTAGATGTTTTAAATGTGGAATGTATGGGCATTATGCAAACCAATACCCTAAGGGAAAATCTCATGAAGAGAATCAGCATGGTCATATTGGTAGTATTTATGTGGATGATGATGACGAGACTGCAAATGATATATGAGATGAAATAATTGTTGAAGCTTGGTCAATGGTTTAAGAAGGTAGTGGACTGATTGTATGTTTATCAAGAGTTATGTTATATAGGTAATTTAATGGTAATGTGGAATAAAGAAACATCTAAGGATTGTTACACTATTGTTTTTCTTAATGTATTTGAAAGTATATATTGAATGGTACTGGTAACCATGAAAGGTTATTCAGATATTTTTGGAAAGAAGATGATATGCACATAATGAATAGATAAGGAGGAAATAATATGTTTTATAGTATTCATGAGCTCATGATTGATATAAGGACTAAGTGATATCATGGTTTCAGTATATAGAATTTTGAGGATTTTCGTATTTGGAAAGTGTTAACTTTTAACTACATTCATGTTTTCATGAAGGTTCAATGGGTATTCATTTTTTCATAGAATACATGATTAAGGCCTTCGAATGTTTAGAATGTGACCAACAAGACATATCTTATGACATATGGGGATCAACGATGGTATTAACATGCTTGTTATATGAACTCTCTGGTAATCATTTTCACTATAATATGAGATTGGACAGCAGTATTTTTGATAAGCCTGAAGATTGGAATGGATTATGATGCACATAAGTTAGTATTGTTTAAGGCTAGAACTGTTTTGATATTATTGATGGAAAGTTATAATAATGTATTTTTTTAGAAAAAAAGGACAACCTGGAGGACGGGCGACAACCCATCACGTTGGACAAGGCTGTGGGAATCGAACCCACAACCGAAGTGCGAAAGGCCTTTATCTACTACCACTGGCCTACAGGAAGTCCCTGGTTAGTAGAAACTAGTTTTATTTTATTATGCAGGATGATATATGAAGTATAAGTACATTTTGGAACCATATCTGATTAATATCACCATAGATGGACTAATGTATATAACTTTTTCTAACTTATGTTTGAGACAGATGGAATGACTTATCATTCTATCACAAGATCTGCTAAAACTTCGCGAAAGACAAATTCAACTTAATTTATTAAAGAGATGAAGAGGAAATTGTTCAAGGCACGAACAACGGTGAGATTTTACCAAAATAAAGTAAGTATTTCTTCTAATTCAAATTCTTCAACTTTAGGGAAATGATCTTGAAAATAGAAAATTTTGTCCTAGTGCCCTTATATCCGATGAATCAGATGGTACCCTAGATCATCACATATTTATGGCTTTGTGATTGTTGGCTTTTTTATAGCCATGTTCTCTACCACTCTCCATCAGAACATGACGGTTAGATTTCTCTTCCATATCCATATTTTCACCTATGTTATCCTACGTGGAAACCCAGTGATTAGTTAATTTGGGTAATCGTTACGTTCCATACTTTAGTTTTTTAAGATAAGTTTTGGTAATCCTTTTTATGATGTGGGTTTCTATTAAAGAAACTTTCAAGTAGAAAACCATTTATAACCCCAACTAATTTCGAGGGAGAAATTCATTTTAAGGGGGGTAGAATGTAACAACTCGAGATTTTATGAGAATTATTATTTTTTAATTTCATTAATTTCTTGTGTTGTATGCTACACCAAAATTAGATTGTGATATACGCAACACCATATTTTCTTTTAGTATACACAACACTATTATTGGCTTGTGATACACACAATTTCAAGTTCGTTTTGTAGAAACTATTCTACGCAACATTATGTATAGATTTTTTTTAATGTATAAATGAAATAAGTTTTGATTATGTTATACGCAACACCAAACAGATCTTTCACTACATGCAGCCCCGACTTGGTTTTCATTACACGCAATAAAGACCTTCCTCGATAGGGTGTGTAGTACACAATTCCAAGTTTCACTAAACGAGATATTATTATAATATTATTATGAACTAGCCATTATGAATAGTAATACCCACTTTTTGGAATTTTATAAATTGTTTCTTTCAAAATGAAATTCATTTTTGGATTCGTAATATCGAAATTAGCCTAGGGTGAATTTATGGTATTTTTCTAAAAACATTCAATTTTTGATGAATAGGGAAAACACTGGGTTACTATTTAAAAACCGACTTTTTATTTAAATAATTATTTATTTTATTTAAATTTATTTTAGGTCAAAATTGATACATAATATCTATATATTTTCCATTTAATTCATTGGAGTCATTTTATAATAATTTTAGATATATAAAAATTATATTGAACTTTTCACCGTCTTTTACCCACCTCCTAGGAGAATTTGTAAATTCACATAAAACTAAATTTTACCACTTCTGTGAGTGCAATTTCAAAAATCCAAGAGACACGGTTAATATGAAGGACTAAAATGTGGCTCAATGAGATGAAAATAATTTTTGGTGAATAGTAACTTTTTAGTTTTATTTACCATAGTTAAAAGTAAATAGGGTAATTAAGCATAAAAATGATATTATTATTACACTTACACATATCCTAATTCTATTGGATAAGTGTAATTCGACCAAAAAACATTAGGAATAAAATATGACCATTTAGGTCCACTTGGATTAGATTAGGACATTTATTATTAATTTATTTAAAAAAGGGTTAAATAGATAAAATCAAAGTTTAATAACTAAAGCATTTTTAATATAAGGTTATACATATGATAAATTAGACTATAAATATTCATTAGAAAGCTAAAACGATTTCCTACATAATGATATTTTATTTATAATTTTTAGTGTAACGCCCCGACCCTAGTTACCCAGAGTCGGTGCATTATTACATAACATTGGCATGATCATAAGAAAGATCAAGTCTCGAAAGACCGATTAGTTTAGTAGCCTTGGAATAACTAGATACATCCATAAAGTTTTACATTACATCATAAAAAACAACTTGTCTTCATATCCCCTCATACTATCCCTGCAGGTCATTCATAAATTACTTCTTCATAATCCTGGGAAAAATAAAACATTGAAAGGGGTGAGCTCAGATGCTCAGCAAGGAAAACATTATAGCACAAGCTTTCATAGATAAGCATAAACACTTAAGGCAGTTTATAACTAAAACAAAAGCCTTTTAAACTTGAACTTCAGCATAAAATGGCAAAGATAAAATAAAAGAATTTTGTTTACTTACTCACATGGATATTCTACTAGTCGAACAATCCCATGCAATATCAATAACCACTTTCATAATTATGGAATGCATAATGTCAGACTATCATAACCACATTGCCAAGGCCTCATGCCAAGACTACAAATAAGATTTTTTCAAGGCCTTGTTCCAATACACTAGTTTGTCTCATGAGACCTACCGATGCATCGAGGATCTATAGCGGGCTCCACCCGTCACTTATTAAGTCTATAGCATTCCTCATATGAACAGGTTTAAACATAACATAAACATTCGTATTAAAACTAGCATACGAAATGTCAATACATCAACCACAAACCATTAATGGTAGAAAAATAGCACATCCACAGTCAAACATAACTCATTTGATACAATATGGAAGATTGTATTGTATCACATTAACCTCAATCAAGAATAATGAAGTATATTGACATAAATGAAAATAATCATCAAAACTATTTGAGAGAAATATCCCCCTTTTTCTTGAAAACATTTAAAATTCACACTATTTGTGAAGAAACCATTTAAAAATAGATTTTTGAATCAAAGTGTACCATACCACTTTGAAACTTTTTAAAAGGAGTTTTAATTTTAAAACTTTAATGTCCATATAAATAAATCCTTAAAACCTTTTTTAAAACATGGACATTAATGAGAAAGATTTAGATGAATAAGTCTTTAAAACATTTAAAAATGGTATTTTAGTTAGAGATTCTAACCAAAAGAGAGACACTTGAATACAAATAATTGAGGTAATAAAAACTTTTTAATATCATGAGAATAAAGGGATTCATGATATACTCTGTCAAAGTATATTAAATACACCACATAAATGTGATTTGGTGTATAACAACAAATAAGTCTCAATGGAATTTAAGTTGAGATAAAATCTCTCATAAAGGCCATATCCTTAGGTTAAGGATAAATCAACAACATAGTTATGTGTGAAAAATATAAATATACTAAATATGATTGGATATTTAGTGTAAAACAATCAAAGGACATTCACACATAATCTTGTAAAAACAACACCAATCAATTGGATGTTTAACTCAACAAATGGAGAATGAGTTAAAATTACTCTTATCAAATTCATATCGATGACTTGAGAAATTATAAATGGAGTGATTATGTGTATCAAAAGTATATCCACGGGAAGGGGAGTGGAAATTATGACATAATCAAATGAATAGTGATTCCACACATAATCTTGGAGTAATATAATCAATGAAATATGCGTAAAGCCGAATGAGTGGAAATTGAAATCTCAAATTCCCTTATCGATTTGGTAACTTATGAAACATGCACCCATGAAAGAAGGATCATACAATGATGATGTAAATACCTCTAAATTAAAGTATATTACACAATGAATACAATCACGGGCAGTACACATACACCACATGCAATAAATAAGTGGTGAACAATGGAATTCTCACAAAATTAAGAGTGAGATAAGAAACCCCTTACTTTGTACTTTTTCCTTGGTCTACAGTAGGTTAACCTCCTATATAATGGTGTAATAATTTTTATTTTATTATACAAGAATCATATGCATTAATATGATATCATATATGATCTTTTAACATTGATTTGTTAATAATATCTTAGAATTATCGTCATTTCAGGTGTTAACAGGTTCATTTTACTTTATATTCTTTATTATATGAGCCATATTAGTTATTAATGGGATGTATATTATTCATATCCAGAATGATATAAAGTCCTTAGATAATATTTTTAAATCATCAAATTATAATTATACTTGAATGGATATGATGGAGAATGAATCTCATCACGTTCGTGGAGACGGTAGTCCGTACGTACGCACGAGCGACAATATCATTCTTTTGATATTAAAATAATATATATTTGGATGGTATATCATATATAAAGAATCATTATCATGTTATATTTATTATTTACATGAGTTACACATCATTATTATACCCATCCAAATAATAATATATTGAATAACAATTACACCACGACGTGAAGACGGTAAGACGTACGTACGCACGTATGGTGACATGTTATTAAAAGGGTGGATAGAATACTGAATATGGTTGTACCATATTTATAATAACATCACAGCATATATATGATACTGGAGATATTATTTTAGAATGGTAATAACAAGAAATAAGAAGTGGAAGAAGAAAGGAACTTGAAAAGGGGTAGTGAAAACATTACCTCTTCTTCGGGTTCTTCCGTTTGATTTGATCAAAAGGGCTCCTTAAGATGGCTTTCTGATAAAAATAAGGTCTCTAGGTTGTATTGAGAGAAGTTGAGAGAGTATTTGGGCAGGGGTTGGCCGAACCAAAAAGCTTTGAAGGTGTGAAGAAATGAGAAGGATAAGTGCCCTTTTATAAGAGGGATGAGGGGCACCTTTGGAAAAGCTAGAAATATTAATTTATAATAAATTCATATTTGGTTTCTAATAGCTACAAAGTTAATTATTCAGAGGTTAAGGTGGGGATATATAGAAACACATTCATCAAATAGAAGTTATACAGGTTTGGGTCACTATATTAACCTTATCTTTTAGTTTTAACTCCTAGTTAATTAGTTTGACATTTACCAGGTCACTTTGTATTTTTATATTATATAGTTAATAAAATTACTATATACATCCAAGAGACCCCCAAGTGGTCCATTTATGATATACCTATCATTATATAAGTCTCTTGGCCGAACCTTAGATTTTTAGGAATTTAATATCAATTAATAATATAATATTTGTTTTAAAAACTCTTTTATGTCAATTTTGACACTATTCAATAGTTGATTTTTGTGAAACCCATAACAGAATGATTACTTCGAAAAAAGTTAATTAAATCGATCCTAATATGTCATGTTATCCTAGAAAATTATTTTAATTCAATAAAAGTATAAAATTATATTTATTTGGGTATTTATAATATCAATTATTCTAATTGTTCACTATTATGGTAATTACTGCATCACCATTGTGTCATAAATAAATTAACTTATTTAATCTCTAAAAATTATAAATAAAATATCATTATCTAGGAAATCCTTTTAGCTTTCTAATTAATATTTATAGTCTAAAATAAAACATATATAACCCTATGTAACAGTTGTTTTTATAAAAGATATGTGCTTGTGTCATTTTTGTATTTATTTTAACTTAATTAAAATAAAGTGTCATTATCACTTACAAGTGGATCCATGGGGTCCCAAAATAGACCCAAATATTCCCATGTTCGACCATGTATCAAACAATATGGTTAAGACACATTTTAGGGTAATTTAGTGTTATTATAATATTATTTTTTTAACCCTTGTTTACCGGATTTACCCTTTAACCATGGTAAATAAAATATTTACCGAAGTAATTATCCAAAATGTCTAAAAATAAAAGTTTCCTATTTACACAATTTGAACATCCTGATTCCAAATATGGAATCCATTTTTCCAAATTCAAAACACAAAAGTGGCCGAAATTATTTTAAAATTATTTCCCGTTGTTAAAACAAAAAGCTTGTTTTTAAGAGATAATAAATATCAAAAGATTGGCACTTGTTTATGTTTGGTTTAAATGTGAAATTATGTTCAATGACCCACATTGTATTACATGGTAAAAATATATTCTAAATATACTTTAAAACCACTCAAATTCATAATTTATCACTATTAATTATTTTGATTAAAAAAGTTGTTTTTAATTAAAATTTAGTAATTTCCACTATTCCTCAAAATATGAAAGTTATCCGAAAAGTACCAAAATTTCACCCTAGGATAATTTTGATATTCCGAATCCAAAAATGAAGTCCATTTTGAGAGATAGAATTTATAAAATTTCAAAAAGTAGGTATTACTATTCATAACGGCTAGTTTGATTGGTTATGGTGTGTTAAAATCTCGAAGTTGCGTACAATGCACGCCATTGCATTATTCGAAAGGAAATGTACCGTGGAAGCTTGGGGTGTTACATTCTCCCCTACTTAAATAAATTGTGTCCTCTCAATTTTTAAAATTGTGCTTGGGAATATAATGGAAAGTCACACATCGGAAAAAGAGTCAATAAAACTATCACTTTAAAAGAAAGAAAGAGAGGTATAAAGGTCATCCAAGATAACCCATACTCGGATTCCATATAGGAAAACATGGATATGGATGATAAACTAAGTTTCAATTTCTAATGGAGAGGGATAGAAATCATGATCATGAGAAAGTTAACAATAATAAAACCACAAACTTGTGTTGGGACAAACGGCCATTAGTCTCCTAGTAGGAAAGTAAACGGAAAACATTTTTTTTTGTTTTAAGTTACATTACATAAGGACGAGGAATTAATTTATGAAATTGAATAAGAACATAAAGAGATATACTTACTTTTTAAGTATAGTTTCATTATTTAATAACTTTTTACCACTAAATTATTTTTTTTGAATAATGAGTATTCAAGAAGAGTTGGTCACAATAAAAGAGCTAGAATAAACTTCTATAGAAATACATGATCCATGTAGGATAAAATATATATTTAACTTGTCTTTAGAGATTAATCAAAACCAAAATGGTTTGTATAAGATATGATGATCCCCCAAATGTATATTCCATTAGAGAAAAAAAATATTAATCTTAATTTCTAAAATTAAACCAACAATACCCCAAAGATAAATAAATACCATTCAATAATAAATTTTCCTTAAAATCCTTCAATACAATCCAAACTAATATTGAAACCCAAAACTTATAAGAATGCAGTCTTCCACATTAAATTGTATCTCCAAATGACATCATCTACTCTTAAAGTCACATACTTAAAAGTAATTAACCTAATCACATATTCTTTATTATAGGTTAATCATTTCCATAAATAACCCAAATACCTATAGATCCACAATAAAAACATAGATAAAAATCCACCATTACTCCTCTAATGACATCCCAGAGTATTCTATTTTCCTTGGACATATAGTGTTCCCAACAAATAGAACATCTTCCAAAATAACATTTATCACTTAATCACCAAATCATTTTCCTATACTAAGAGTATTCATTTGATAATACATAATAACCCAAATCAACATATTATTGATCAATAAAATCATTTAACTAAAGAAAATAGTCACACTAACCAGGGACTTCACTTACTCCAGTGGTAGGCGATAAATCCCAATCGCACTTTGGTTGTGGGTTCGATTCCCACGGCTTTGTCTGACGTGACGTGTTGTCACAGGCTCTACGTGTTGTCCTTTTTCAAAAAATATATTTTATAATATTACCAAAATGAGATAAATTCCTCAAAATAACATAATTTAGCCACAAATGTTATATCATACCTTGCATTTTCATCCCAAATTATAATAACTTATAATTGTCTCAAACCCAATGATCATATAAAACCAAATGGTTATTTATACCTATATCCACAAGAGAAGAGACAATTCTTCCTAAAATATCATTCTCACATGTCAAACTGCGGGGTTACAAATACAAGAGAAAATTATTCCAAAGCAAACCCATCAACAAGGAGCACTAAAACTTTTTAAACATTTCTCCAACCATTTATTTCCACATAGCTTCTTCTTTGACCAAGAAAATATCCTATAGAATAGGGCATTCACTCGGGTAATGGCCAGGTCCCCTACATTTACGGAAAATGACAGTAAATGGACTCTTGGGACCATTTTTATCTTCTTCCATAGTACTCTTCATTTTTCTTCGGCAATTCAACACTTTATGTCCTACCTTCCCACACATAAAGCATTTCTTGGTCCCATTAAGACACTTTCCCAGGTGTCTCCTACCACTTTTCTTGCATGATGGAAATTGAGGGTTCTTTTCTCCATGGTCTCCATTACTGGAGCTCTTATCATCCATCACCTTTCTCTTCCTTGTTGAGTACGGGAGTTGGTTAATATATATGTTTTTTATCATATTTTTGGAAAACTGATTTGGCATAAAGACGATATCTTTTACGCCTATCAACATTCCATTTTTTTTTCTCATTTCCGCCACCGTTCCCACCTTGTACATCATTCTCAAAGTCACTATGACTTCCTTGGAATCTATCCATTGACTAAAACCAGAAAGCATTATGTGAGTAACAATAGTCATAAAATCATTTAGAGATTAACATGTCACCATATTCTCAATTTGAAACACATTAGGATTAACTAAGGTCATTTACTCTCATCTTATATATATATATTACTTTAAATTGGTTTATAAAGAAATTGTAAATTATCCTAATCATATCCCTCAGGAGTATCGTAACCAAGAGGGCAACAAGTCCCGTTGTCGTGCACCAGTTCCCGTTCGAGTCTAGCTCAAAGCGTTGTTTTCGGGTTTTACCCCTAGGTACATTTGTGCCAGAGCCGCCTCTACCTGCTCGTATCCAGACAGGGATGTATTGCTTAAAAAACTCACAAAATCTCTACAATACCAATATTCTAGGAAGTTCTTCTATACTAATCCTCAATGTTCATCTTAGTTCTATGTTCTCTAATCAGAGTTTATCTAAATCTAGCTTCCAAGGTTTGTACTAAACTTCCTCTGATACCAATTGTAATGCCCCGACCACAGTTACCCAGAGTCGGTGCATTATTACATAACATTGGCATGATCATAAGAAAGATCAAGTCTCGAAAGAGCGATTAGTTTAGTAGCCTTGGAATAACTAGATACATCCATAAGGTTTTACATTACATCATAAAAAAACAACTTGTCTTCATATCCCCTCATACTATCCCTGCAGGTCATTCATAAATTACTTCTTCATAATCCTGGGAAAAATAAAACATTGAAAGGGGTGAGCCCAGATGCTCAGTAAGGATAACATTATAGCAGAAGATTTCATAGATAAGCATAAACACTTAAGGCAGTTTATAACTAAAACAAAAGCCTTTTAAACTTGAACTTCAGCATAAAATGGCAAAGATAAAATAAAATAATGCCATTTACTTACTCACATGGATATTCTACTAGTCGAACAATCCCATTCAATATCAATAACCACTTTCATAATAATGGAATGCATAATTCCAGACTATCATAACCACAAATCCAAGGCCTCCTGCCAAGACTAAAAATAAGATTTTGCCAAGGCCTTGTGCCAAGACACTAGTTTGTCTCGTGAGACCTACCGATGCATCGAGGAGCTATAGCGGGCACCACCCATCACTTATTAAGTCCAAAACATTCCTCATATGAACAGGTTTAAACATAACATAAACATTCATATTAAAACTAGCAAACGAAATGTCAATACTTCAACCACAAACCATGAATGTTAGAAAAATAGCACTTCCAGATTCAAACATAACACATTCGATACAATATGGAAGATTTTATTGTATCACATTAACCTCAATCAAGAATAATGAAGGATATTGACATAAATGAAAATAATCATCAAAACTATTTGAGAGAAATATCCCCCTTTTTCTTGAAATCATTTAAAAGTCACACTATTTGTCAAGAAACCATTTAAAAATAGATTTTTGAATCAAAGTGTCCCATACCACTTTGAAACTTTTTAAAAGGAGTTTTAATTTTAAAACTTTAATGTCCATATAAATAAATCCTTAAAACCATTTTTAAAACATGGACATTAATGAGAAAGATTTAGATGAATAAGTCTTTAAAACATTTAAAAATGGTATTTTAGTTAGAGATTCTAACCAAAAGACAGACACTTGAATACAAATAATTGAGGTAATAAAAACTTTGTAATATCATGAGAATAAGGGGATTCATGATATACTTTGTCAAAGTACATTAAATACATCACATAAATGTGATTTGGTGTATAACAACAAAGAAGTCTCAATGGAATTTAAGTTGAGATGAAATCTCTCATAAAGGTTGTATCCTTAGGTTAAGGATAAATCAACAACATAGTTATGTGTGAAAAATATAAATACACTAAATATGATTGGATATTTAGTGTAAAATAATCAAATGACATTCACACATAATCTTGTAAAAACAATACCAATGAATTGGATGTTTAACTCAACAAATGGAGAATGAGTTAAAATTACTCTTATCAAATTCATATCGATGACTTGAGAAATTATCAATGGAGTGATTATGTGTATCAAAAGTATATCCACAGGAAGGGGAGTGGAAATTATGACATAATCAAATGAATAGTGATTCCACACATAATCTTGGAGTAATATAATCAATGAAATATGCGTAAAGCTGAATGAGTGGAAATTGAAATCTCAAATTCCCTTATCGATTTGGTAACTTATGAAACATGCACCCATGAAAGAAGGATCACACAATGATGATGTAAATACCCCTAAATTAAAGTATATTACACAATGAATACAATCACGGGCAGTACACATACACCACATGCAATAAATAAGTGGTGAATAATGGAATTCTCACGAAATTAAGAGTGAGATAAGAAACCCATTACATTGTACTTTTCCCTTGGTTGACAGTAGGTTAACCTCCTATATAATGGTTAAATAATTGTTATTTAATTATAAAATAATCATATGCATTAATATGATATCATATATGATCTTCTAACATGAATTTGTTAATAATATCTTAGAATTATCGTCATTTCGGGTGTTAACGGGTTCATTTTACTTTATATTCTTTATTATATGAGACATTTTATTTATTAATGGGATGTATATTATTCATATCCATAATTATATCAAGTCCTTAGATACTATTTTTAAATCATAAAATTATAATTATACTTGAATGGATATGATGGAGAATGAATCTCATCACGTTCGTGGAGACGGTAGTCTGTACATACGCACGAGCGACAATATGATTATTTTGATATTAAAATAATATATAATTGGATGGTATATCATATATAAAGAATAATTATCATGTTATATTTATTATTTACATGAGTTACACATCATTATTATACCCATCCAAATAATAATATATTGAATAACAATTACACCACGACGTGGAGACGATAAGTCGTACGTACACACGTATGGTGACATGTTATTCAAAGGGTGGATATAATAATGAATATGGTTGTACCATATTTTTAATAACATCACAGAATATATATGATACTGGGTTTATTATTTTATAATGGTAATAACAAGAAAGAAGAAGTGGAAGAAGAAAAGAACTTGAAAAGGGGTGGTGAAAACAATTCCTCTTCTTCGGGTTCTTCCTTTTGATTCGATCAAAAGGGCTCCTTAAGATGTCTTTCTGATCAAACTAAGGTCTCTAGGTTGTAGTGAGAGAAGTTGAAAGAGTATCTGGGCAGGGTTTGGCCGAACCAAAAGGCTTTGAAGGTGTGAAGAAATGAGAAGGAGAAGTGCCCTTTTATAAGAGGGGTGAGGGGCACCTTTGGAAAAGCTAGAAATATTAATTTATAATAAATTAATATTAGGTTTATAATAGCTCCAAAGTAGATTATTAAAATTTAAAGTTGGGGATAGGTCGAAAAACATTCATCCAATAGAATTTAGACAGGTTTGAGTCACTATATTAACCTTATCTTTTAGTTTTAACTCTTAGTTAATTAGTTTGACATTTACCATGTCACTTTGTATTTTTATATTATATAGTTAATAAACTTACTATATACATCCAAGCGACCCCCAAGTGGTCCATTAATGATATACCTATCATTATATAAGTATCGTGGCCGATCCTTATATTTTTAGGAATTTAATATCAATTAATAATATAATATTTGTTTTAAAAACTCTTTTATGTCAATTTTGACACTATTCAATAGTTGATTTTTGTGAAACACATAACAGAATGATTACTTCGAAAAAAGTTAATTAAATCAATACTAATATGTCGTGTTACCCTATAAAATTATTTTAATTCAATAAAAGTATAAAATTATATTTATTTGGGTATTTATAATATCAATTATTTTAATTGTTCACTATTATGGTAATTACTGCATCACCATTGTGTCATAAATAAATTAACTTATTTAATGTATAAAAATTTAAAATAAAATATCATTATGTAGGAAATCTGTTTATATTTATAATGAATATTTATAGTCTAAAATCCAACATATATAACCCTATGTAACAATTGATTTCCTAAAAGATATATGCTTCTGTCATTTTTGTATTTATTTTAACTTAATTAAAATAAAGTGTCATTATCACTTACAAGTGGATCCATGGGGTCCCAAAATCGACCCAAATATGCCCATGGTCAACCATGTATCAACAAATAGGGTTAAGACACGTTTTAGGATAATTAATATTATTATAATATTATTTGTTTAACCCTTGTTTACCGGATTTACCCTTTAACCATGGTAAATAAAATATTTACCGAAGTAATTATCCAAAATGTCTAAAAATAAAAGATACCTATTTACACAATTTGAATATCCTGATTCCAAATATAGAATCTATTTTTCCAAATTCTAAACACAGAAGTGGCATAAATTAATTTAAAATTAATTCTCGTTGTTAAAACAAAAAAGCATGTTTTTAATAGATAATAAATATCAAAAGAATGGCACTTGTTTATGTCTGGTTTAAATGTGAAATTATGTTCAATGACCCACATTGTATTACATGGTAAACATATATTCTAAATATACTTTAAAACCACTCAAATTCATAATTTATTAATATTAATTATTTTGATTAAAAAAGTTGTTTTTAATTAAAATTTAGTAATTTTCACAATTCATCAAAATATGAAAGTTATCCGAAAAGTACCAAAATTTCACCCTAGGCTAATTTTGATATTCCGAATACAAAAATGAATTCAATTTTGAGAGATAGAATTTATAAAATTTCAAAAAGTAGGTATTACTATTCATAACGGCTAGTTTGATTGGTTATGGTGTGTTAAAATCTCGAAGTTGCGTACAATGCACGCTATTGCATTATTCGAACGGAAACGTACCGTGGACTCTTGGGGTGTTACATATAGAAATTAAATAAGTGAATTTATTTATTACACAATGATGATGTAGTAATTACCTTATTAATGAAATATTAACATAATTGATGTTATAAATACCCAAATAAATGTAATTTTAGACTTTTTATAAATTGCACTAATTTTCTAGGTTAATATGACATGTTATTAGTGATTTAAATAAATTTTTTGGAACTAATAATTCTGTTATGAGTTTCACAAAAATCAATTACCAAATAGTGTGAAAATTGAAATAAATTGTTTTTAAAACAAATATTATATTATTAATTGATATTTTATTCCTAAAAATCTAAGGTTCGGCCAAATGACTTAGATGAGGATATATATATTAATAATTAACCACTTGGGGTTCTTTTGTCTTGTTATAGCATATTTATTAACCATACAGTGTAAGAAAACAAGAAGACACGGTAAAAGTTAAATTATTTAACTTAGAGTTAAATCTAAATGTTAGTGTTAAAATTTTAACATAAACTTGTCTAAAATATATTGGTTGAGAGACTTTTGACCCATCGCCACTTTAGTTTAGAAATAAATCAATTTGGAGTTATTATAAACCGAATATGACTTTATTATAAAATAATAGTTTTAGTTTTTCCAAAGGTTCTCCTCTCCTCCCTTTTAAAAATGGAACCCCTTACCTCTTCCATTCACACCCTTTTGATCCTTGAAGCTCGTCCAACCCCTGCCCATTTCCCTTATCCACTTACCTAGAAACATTCTTGAGGTTCTGGTCTTCTCAAAAGACCAACTCTACTTCCATAAGAGGAATCTTAAAGGAGGTGCGTCGAAGAAGTGGTAATCTTTTCTTCCGATTCTTTCAAGATTCTTTCTTCTTTTACTTCTTCTTATATAGTTGTATCATTATAAATTAATAAAATAAGTATTAATTATGTAATGATACATTATTATAAATGTGAAACAACCCTAATACACATTCTATCCATCCTTTGGAAAACGAAATCACCACGCGTGCGTACGTACGGAATACCGTCTCCACGTCGTGGTGTAATCAGTTTATCCACCACCACCTTACATGGATGGGTAAAATGGTGTAAATAAATAAATATATATGGTTATTCTAAGATGATATTGATTCTGTAAAATTATATATACACTTCAATACAATTCCACGATCATGGTAATGATATCATTGCTCGTGCGTACGTACGGACTACCGTCTCCACGACCGCGATGAGATTCATTTTCCATGATTAACCATTCAAAAATGATTATAAAGTATATATAATGAATAATAATGAAATATATGACATAATAAAGCTACTGGATTTATGTATATATATATATATATGTCATCTAACTACTTCCAATCAAGTCAATGAAGAAAATAAAACAGCGTTCATGCGTATGTACAGCCTGCCCTCTCCATGAACGGTGTATTTCATTTCATTTATATATCTATTATATATATATATACTGAATATATATGATATATAAATCATGTTTTAAATTCTTGAAGTAAGTAAATCATGATATAAGTAATAATAGTATCAATAACAACAAGTCCAAACATGTACGATAAATAAAACAATTTTACCCAAAATGCTACTTTAACATGGAATTGAAAAATGAACGGGTAAAATAAATACCTAAGTGAACCATATATAATATAATAAAAATGAATATGATTCTGTAATAATTCAATGACATTATTTAAATCATTATACAGGAGGTTTGGATACATACGAAGCATATCATACATAACGTAAGGGATAACTTCTCCAATCTTGTTTTTATCCGAGATTGTTTATTAGTACGTATTCACTGGGGTTATATATATCATCCATGTTCCTATTTTCATAAAATTGTTTCATGTATGTTTAATGTCCTATTTACCCATTTTTGAATTTTACTACATGGTATGTAAGGAATCATTCTTTTGATTACGTTACGAGGTACTTTTTGACTTTTACAACAAAAGTATTAGAAGAATGTTTTATTAACTTATATGGCATGAAAGGATTTATACGGTTTTATGAAGACTTATTTTTATGAAGCTTCCTCCTAAATATTTCCTGACTATTTCCAAAAAAATCTCTTTCTTTTAAAAATTGCATGACGTTTTGTGAAAAGAAATTGATTTTGAAGAAGAAAGGATATTTTCCTCAAGAATTCATTTCAAATGTTTTATCAAAACCATTTTCTATCTAAGATGACATTATTTCATATGTGTATATTTCAAGTATAATTTCTCTATGATTTACATGGTTTCACTTTTCTTATGATTAAATATCCATTTGTTTTATATGGATTATGTTATGATGGGATGATGTTTATGAAACCCATTTTATTCTTTGGGTTATGATGAATGATTCAAGTTTATTTTGTGGCACAAGTAAGAATGATTTCATTATAAGATGGGTGGGACCAATATATCCCTCCAATGCATTGGGTAAAGATTTATATCTCAGGAGATATACATGGCTGGAATAGTAAGTTAATCTGGTTTACTGATACAGGACTGGAACGAGGAGTGAACTCAATTCATAAAGGGACTTTGTCCACTAAGATGGCTTTGGCAGCAATGTCTTGGCTACTATGGAAATCATATCAAGTGCTTAATGGTTTGACACACTTACATGTTTTATTCCCATGTTATTTTATCATGATTGATGTTCCTTTATGATCTATGCCTTGTGTACTTCCATGATTTGTTTCATTTCTCATGATTTTGATGTTTAGATTTTATGTTCAGGTTTTTGCATTCAAATGTTCATGGATTGTTTTATGTTCTCTGTGCTTACCCTTACTGTGCATTTGAGCTCACCCTTTAAGTGTTTTCTTTTCCCCATGATTTAAAGTAAGGTTTTAGGTAAGAAAACAAAAGGGGAAGATATTTATGGGAGATGTTGAAGATCTTTCCCCACGATTAGAAGATTATTTTTTCGAGTTTCCAGAGACACTAAACTATTACGGTCCTTGTGTGTATGTTTTTGTTATATATCAAGTATTCCGAAAAAGTAATGTAATGTCCATGTACGTCAATCTTTGGGTCTCTACATGCATGATGTCTATTTTCTCATACATGGTTGAAATGATTATTTAAGTGTTTATGGATAACTATTCTATTATAAGAATTAAATATGAATATTTTTAAAAAAATATGTCAAAACAATTATATATATTTGAATTGGACAACATGGTATGAAATTGGGAGATATTTACATTCACGGTTAAAGAAGGTATTTTGTTGGGTCATATAATATCCAAGGATGGAATTAATGTGCATAAAGTGAAAAGGATATTATATAATCACATCCTCCACCAATATCAATAAAGGTAATGAAAATTTTATATGAGAATGTTGGGATTTATATGAGTCCTATAAATTTATTCATAAGTTAATATATTTTTTACATTTTTTATTAATAAAGTCCATTGATTCCTATGATTTTTATTGTAAATGCATTCTTATGAATCTAATTTTTTCTTCATATTTTCTGGATGATATATGTTATGGGATCTGAGAAAAAGGAGTGGAAACTATCATGAAATCCACCTAAAATAAAGTTTTACACAAAGAACATTGATCGTGGAGAACTTATAAGGAAAAAACTGAATAATTGTTGAAAATAGATGTTTTCAAAGCTAAAAATTTACTTTACACGTTATATAATCATTACATATCATGAACTGGTGAAATTCGTAAAAAGTACATATTATGAAGTGTAAAATCTAGCCTTGGGTGATGATGACATGTGTCACACCATAAAGCATTTGATGATAGCCATGAAACCCTATAGGATATGAATTTGATACATGTGGTGTAACATTGACATGATGTGTAATCATTACATGATTAGTAATGGTGGGGATGGCCTAAAATTTCCAGATACAACTTATTTTAGTATTTTAAAATATTTATGACCCAAGAATAACTTATGACCAACTTTTGACCCATCCTAAGTGACCTTGATTATAACATGAGCCCATATAGAGTCTTTAAATAGAGGGACATGTCACTGCTAGTAGGGATATCCTATAGACCAAAGCTCTAGGCGAAAAGATATGTTGTATAGGGTTTGTATTGGTTTCATCTCTATTTTTCATTATGCTATCTTTTTCCTTATTCATTCCATCTTATTTTCTAGTTACTAGGGTAAGAGGGAAAACCCTCTTTACTCTAGAGTTATGTAATAGAAGGGGTAAGGTTTTTTTGGATTTATTACTTTTTTTATTCATGTATTTTGATTAAAATAGCTTTCTCAATTAATTCCTAAACCATTTATTTTACTTTTATCATGACCATTAGTATTTGAATTTGAAAGGAACATTAAAATTGTGAAACTGATTACCTTAAGGGAGGTATAAAAATTGTCAAATTTAGGGTAATCATGTTTAAATATGGTATCAAGACAAACTTGATTCGACATAACCTTAAATTTTTATAAAATGGGAAATAGGGTATTATCACACTGAGGAGGGGATACCATGACTATTGAATCCACCTCATCAAAACTACAATTCCTAACATGGATTAATAAATTTGTTTTCTAAAATTCAATTGCACCCGAACCTTGAAACTAAAAAACCAAAAAACACCTTTAAAATCTAATTTCAGACCAAACAATTGACTAGGATTTTATTTTTTTCTTTTATTTTCTCCAAACTATTTCCAAAAACACCAAACTACTTTTCTTCACTGTTTTCAAATTAACAAAACCCATATTTTTTCACCTATTTATTCAATCTAAATTAAAAAATCTTTTAGACACCTAAATAAACAAATTCACTATCTCTATGGGATTGACCTTGATCTTCCCTAATACTATATTTTTATTAAATAAGTAGCATAGTTTGAGTTTTTTTAAAGTTGTATTTTTATTAAATCCATTTGGAAATAATGATAACTTTTTTCCTATCAAAATATGAGCTATTTTTTAGGAACATTTCTTTTTAGTTTTTAGGTTTTTAATTTTATTTTAATTCTGTTTCATTATTTCAATTCCCCTTTTTTGGATAGGAGAGTTATATTACATGATGACTACCAAGGATAGGTTCACATTCCTATTGTAGGATATAGCGCAACAACTCAATGAAATTATAATAATGATAAATCAATAAAATGAGAACCTAAAATTGTAACCAAAGGTTGAATACATGACACCTCATAGCATAGATCTAGAATTTTATGATGATCATTGTGAGCAAATAATCATGGAAAATTAATAATAGTTATGTACCACTTTCAAATCTAACATTAAATATAAGCATGATTCCCTCGACTTTTTAGATTCAAAAGATGATTAAGAGGGTAACCTTAATGAAAAACATGAGTGGGACAAAGAACAATTCATAAAATAGTTGAAAGAAGAATAAGAATCATAATAAGAACAATAATAAAAAATCAAGAAGAATACACCTCAACTGTTGAATTTACATAATGATTCCTTATATAACTAGGACTACAACCAAAGGACTAAAAATAATGAGGAGGAAGACCCAGCTACACCCTGTGATGACTACATAGAGAAATAAAAAGAATCAACAAAAGAAGAAACATTTTAGGAGATAGATGTTGAACATAAAGAAATTAAACACATGACTAAAATAATAAAAGAAGAATATTTTTACATCGTCTTCACTAGTGTCGAGATCCTGTTAGTGATGCTCATACCATCTAGACTATGGTCTCCACTTATGAATTACATGCCAACTTCTTTGGGGAAGTGAAAAGCTAATATGGGATGATTTCAAATTAAATATTAGATGAATGCAAGATAGTTATAATTATACCACAGTCAAATCAGCTAACCCAGGTATGTTCATTATAAATTAATATTTAAAAATAGAATCTTCTACGAGGAAAATTGAGTTTTTTTCTATATTTTTAATATATTTCTTTACACACACATTCTATCTCTTCAAATATTTCAAAATTAATTGACAATGAACAATAATTTCACTTGTTCATTTTTATTTATTCAGTCTCATCAAGGCCAATAATGGAAGTAGGTATCAGAAACCACAAGAAGAATATTCATGAAAATTAAACATCGTGATAAAAATATATGCCATGAATCGGTAAAGGCAGAACATATATAACCAACTTTAGAGCATAATTCAAAAGGGAAGTAAGAATTTAAATTTGGATTTATTTTATAAATTTTTTCCCACATTTAATCATTTTAGGTATTTACCAAACAATTTTATACCTGTACTTGATTTATTATTTAATCAACTAAACTAGGAGACATAAACAACCTACGATAATTATCGTTCCATGTATTTAATTTTATTTTTCGATAAATTTGAATTACAATAATGGTGAAAATAATTAGTTGGGATAAGAATGTGGATTAGGATTTGGAGAATCATGATTTCAGAGATCATTTACGTCATTCTAAATGAAATTATTCTAATATTTGGTCATGCTTTGAATTGATGATATTTGCATTAATTCATTTCATTATTCATTTGAATTTCCTTGAGTTATTGTATTAACCCTTAATTCTCATTACCAAGACATCCTTTGAGGTAATATTTCCCATTATTTCTATATTATATTTCATGTGAAACTTGAGTACATTCTCTTTTTTAACTTTCATTGCATATTATCAAAGCTATGACTAAATAGAATCACTTTTTATATGATTGAGTCTATTTTTTTAACCCTTTATCCTTGGACCCATCCTAAATTAATCCATTTTAAATCCCACAAAACCCATGAATATCCTTGATATACAATATCAAGGTTAAAAAATCATATTATCATTTCTTATCTGATCATAAATATGTTTCATTATTATCAAAAATAAGAGTGGGTGAGATGGATATAGAGGGAAGGGATGAAAAACTTTTAACGAAAAAGTGTGTGGAAAATTTCATGAGATTTGGGGAAGGCCCGTTTACTGTATTTATTGCATTCCCACTGGTAAACAAAATGTTAAGTGTCTATGGAAATTCAAAAATCACCATTTCTTGACTAGTGATCTTGTTATAACAATTATAAATAGTTTCATGAGGTAATTATTTGGGTTTGGGTGCTGGTTGTGAAATTTTTTCCCAACACAACATTCACAAAAAGATAAGAAATATATATATAACATAATATTTTATTTCATTTATTATGTCTCATCACTTTATATAACTACTCTTAGATATTAGGGGAAATAATACATTCATTGATCTATTTTTGATTATCATGTAATGAACATTAGAGACAAAACTCATTTTTCATCCTTATTTAGGATACCTATTTTTTCTACCATCCCTAAGACTCAGATTAATTTGATCCAAAATAGTTAATCCTTCATGATTATTTTTCATTTTTTCATTATGTGGTAAATATTCTATATGACTTTCAAGCCTATGGTATGTGAAATTTTCTTGAGGTATGTCCATCAATATATTCAATAGTAACTTGATAATGTGTGGAAATATTCACATGTGGTAAATTATAGAGGTTATTAATATTAATAATGATTTTAAAAATGAAATTGGATGAACAAAAATGACTATCTATTTATAAAGAGGAAAAGTAAGATACATTTTTTATTCTTATTCTCTGAAAAATGAGGCATTGATAAATTTTATACATGTGTTTCTGAAACTTTTAACTTTCCCTTTGATCAATTGTTTTTATTTTTGTTGAATTTAAATCATGGAATAGTAATAATACATGGTAGTATTTTGATATTTCATCACTAAAGGAAAGTATGAATTCATGTTTTGGGGGGTTTATTAATTGAATTTATCATTTACATTTTTTATAAGAAAATTCATTGATTCTGATCATTTTATTATTAATACATTTCTATAAACCTGATATTTTCTTCATATTTATTTGGATCTTATAAGTTATGGGAGATGATCAATATTGGAAACAATCATGTTATCCACTTAAAATAAGGTTTTCTACAATATGGATGATCATGGACATATTCAATATATTTTTGGGTTTTTAATAGTTTTATGACCTAGAACCCTCTTATGAACACATTCATACCTATCCTAATTGATATTTATTTCTAAATAATCCCATATGCAGTCCATAAATATAGGGAGAAACTAATTCTATTAGTGAGAACCTGGAGACCAAATCATGGAGCGAGAAGCTTCATTGTATAGGGTCTTTATAAGTTCCATCTCAATTTTTCATTATGATTTATTTTTCTTTATTAATTCCCTTTTATTCCCTAATCACTAGGGTTAGAGGGTAAAACCACCTTATTATAGGGTTATGTAGTAGAAGGGAGAATATGTTGTTGGATTTATTCCTTTTTCTTTATTCATAAATTTGGATTTCCACATTTTTTTCAATCAATTCCCAATACATTTATTTTAATTTTATCATGACCATTTGTATTTGAATCTGAATGGAATATTAGAATTGAGAAAATAATTACCCTAAAGGATGTATGACCATTGTCAAATTTGGCGTTATCAGGTTTAAATATGGCATTAAAAAAAACTTTATTCGATGAAATACAAAATTACAAGGCCAAGGTAAATAGTGGTTTATCGTATTTAGGAGGGGTTACTGTGACCGTTGGATCCACCTCATCTCGACTCTGATGCCAAAAATGTATTAATCAAATTTTTTTCTAAAATCCAATTATACTCAAACACTAAAAGTAAAAAACCCTAGAAGTCATTTCAAATCTAACTTCAATCCCAAAAAAATGATGTGCTTTGCTTTTTTCTTTTTTTTTTCTCGAAACTATTTCCAAATGAACCAATCTTTTTTTCTTACCCTTTTTAAAATTAACAAAAACCATATTTTCACCAAATCTTTATTCAATTAAAATAAGTAAGATATTTTAAAAATATAAATAAACTAATTCACCATCTCTGTGGGTTTGAACTCAAACTTTCCTAATAATATATTTTAATTAATTAATTATCTTAGTCTAAGTTTTTATAAAAAATAATTATTTTTATTAAACCTTAAGGGAGATAACGATGCCCTTTAGTCCTATTAGTAATTGTTAAATATTTTATACCACAAAACAAACTATTAGAAAGGGATGTCGAATTCATATTATAAAATAACATCCTATAATATATCAATAGATTTAATATGGAGTCAGTCTCAACACCTATCATAATAGTTTTGAGTAAAAAACTAATTTATTAAATTAATTTTGAAAATAATAAGTTTATATTTTAAAACTCACATATTTCTAACATTTTTATTTCCCATTTTATTAATTTTTTTAATAGGAAACTTTTCAATTTTACAATAAGTAAAATTATAGTTCTATTAGACAAAGATATTTAACACGTATATTAGACGAACATGTACATTTTACATAATATGGATGTGTACAAGTTCATCGAATGAAACATTAACAAATTTTATCAGATAGAGTTCAGTGAATTCCATTGTATGGAGATATATAAAGACTACTGGATATAATTTATTAAATATGGATATACATGTCTATTGGATGGACATTTAGTAATACTTCTAGATAAAGAAAAATAATGTTACTATATGAATATTTTCATATAAAAATAAATCTTAAAAAGAGGATGAACTCTAAAATATAATGCATGATAATCAAAAATAGTGAAATAAATAACTTACTCAATAAAATAGCATCTATAAACTCTCATAATCTCAATATAGATCCATGGTTGTGTCATGCAAGTGTAATGAAAGTATCTTACTTCTTTATTTTTATGCTATAATTTTTTCAGAAGATATATTTAGAAAAAATACCACATACACCACCTAACCACATATGATCTTTAATGAGTTTCATTGGTCTAGTAATGATTATTTTTACCATCCTAATACACAACCCAAATTTGTTCTTTTAGAAATAGGATAGTCATGAAAGTACATAAGAAGTAACCCTGGACAACATCCAACTTATTAGGTGAAAATTCCACCACAAATTTCATTATTAAAAAGAAACCATTGTCTATAAATATTGACCATTCCCTATAATTATTTATATGAGAATCGGGAAATAATACCAAAGATTAGGGTAGGAAAGGGTAAAATTGACATTAAACTTCTATCAATCTTAACAAGGTCATTCATGGACTCTTTAGGATTAAAAAGAAATAATTTACATTTGGGTCTCATGAGAAATGAGATCAATTAATAAAAAATACTAAATCATTTTAAAATAATATTTGTTCAATCATATCCTTCACAAGATTTCAATTCGTGTTCCTGTAGGTTTATATACCTGAGGTGCCTCTTAATAAACATGATCGGAAAATAATTGGACAAAGTAGGACCAGAATCCTATCATGAAGAAGAATATATATAAAATGTACAATCACTCAAGGCATAGTGACAAGTTATAAGTTAATAAAAAACAACTTCATGAATTTAGACTCAAAATTAAATTACTTAACTCAATAATCAATCTAAAAATAAAATCATGAATAAATAATTGATTTTTAACATTTTTAATCTAAAATTTCTCTTTTATTTACATAGGGGAAATTATATTTCAATTTAAATAATTATTAAATAAAAATAAATCACCTAAACTAATTATAATAGGAAAAAATATGGTAATAAATTAAATATAGCTCTAGAATGTCCCCCACCCTCGCATAAAATTAAATAGTTTCTACACTTTTCTAAGAAATTGTGTGGGAGATAGAAATGATGGTACAAATATAATTTAATGTAAAGAATTAAACATATGTAGGGAATAAAGAACTCCCAATAATAAATTTCATGTTAAGGTGGGAAATGATAAATACTAATGTGAAATTTTACCACCAGCAAAAATTTTAGAAAAAAAATACTTGCACAATATGAATGATTAGTTCATAAGATATATCCAATAATAAAGAAGAAAAATGGGATGATTCACATATTATTTAATAAAGGATATTATCACTTATATAAGTTTATGGAGAAGAATTCAAACCAATATTGATGAACTTTGAGTAAAATGACCAAGAAAAACAAAATAATAAAATGATTAAATAGACTCAATTAAAACTCAAAAGATAGAAATATGGGTTTCCTCCCATAAAGTGCTATAGCAGGTACTGTAGAAGGAACTGTAGCAGTAATGTAGTAGGTACTGTAGTGGGAACTATAACAGATACCTTTCAGTACTGTAGTAGCCAGGAATATTCCTCCATTGGGGCCTTCAGGCCACCTATTTGGTCTTGGAGTCCTTTATGGCCTTCAGGCCACCTTAAGTGCTGATGAAAACCAAACAACCTATAAGGAACAAGCTCTAGAAGGAGGATGGGAAAGTAACTTTCACCATAGTATATAATAAATAGATTTTAAGAATGAGAGGGTATCGTACATTTCATCGGGACAAGCTTGTGCATGCACAGGAAAGCCTAGATGAACAGTCATGCGAAGGTGGAGAGCTAATTTCACAATGAAGATGTAGGGGAGGAGCAGTTCTAAGTAATTAGTCTGGGTTGTATGTAATGTTTGAATCCTATAGGCAATGAATTCCTCTAAGGCCTATAGGTCATGTAATACTTACACCTACGGGCATTGTAAGGGTTCTACCTCACCCTTTGAAAGGTGTATTGTCAAAATCAATAAAAATGAAGGGATTTGGTCCATTAGAGTTGTCTTCAACCTCTTGAAGGAATTGGAGTCAGTTTCAACTAGCTCTAGGGGTTATTCGGGAGGATTCACTACCTCAGAAAAGGCCTAACCATACCCAATATGCAGTAACTAGAGAATCCATGCAGATCGTAGAAGGATATCATAGGGAATTCCATATATTTCAACTACATGAGTAAAGACTTCATAGAGAAAGAAATTAGGTATCTGAGCATGTGCATCGAATTTGATAGTAGAGGAAGATGATCTAGACATGAAAACATTGATGAATAAATAATAAGAAAATTTTAAGAGATCATCATTGGAATAAAGTTCATCCCTTCTATTATATAAAATAAATCATACAAATGGGGATGAATAATGCAATGTAAAAAAATACACCCATAAGGAAAAAACATGGGAGGGGTATATTTGGGAAAACTAAGCAGAGAGGTAATAATCACCATGAGTTGAATCAGCAGTCCTATCCCTAAATATGGGTAACTTTATTTACCCTGACATATCAATATAATCAATAGTGTTGTGGAAGGTGATTAGATCACCATAATAGATGTTGTGGTGTTGGAAGAACGATAAGTCATCACTTGTGTAGGTGAAGTTCTGATCTATACTGAAGTCATGTGTCTAGAAACTAGATATATTAATATAAACTTAGTTGTAGTTTCAAGAGTAGGTCCCTTCCTTATTGATCATTCTCTACCAATAAGTCCTACTAGACATCAGGGTTGATGATATTTAGAGGAAGCTCAGCTGGGGTGGATGAAGGTGCTATGGTAGATGTAACGACCCAATGTTTTTCATTGGAAATTCCGTTCTCATAAGTATGTCATAAAATCACATGAAAACACAACATAATGAACTAATAAGTTCTAAGTGACCTTTAAACGTAAGTTTTTCACTTCTGTGTTTGGAATTTCGAAAATCCGACAAACATGGTTGTGTTCAAGATTTTTTTTGGAGTCTAATAAAACAAAAATACTTTTTGGTGATTAGTAACCTACCCTTATGAATAGTAACATACCCTTATGAATATTGATATACCCTAATAAATATTAACCTCACCTATGGTGGTATAAAAATAATATTCAAGTTGGATGTACGATATACCTATATTTTAGAATAAGTTAATGAATGTTTAAAAACTGGTTTTTATAATAAATTATTATTTTAATTAAATATTAAAATAATCATATTTATAAAATTATTTTGGAAAAATTGACTTCATTTTTGGATTATACACATCAAAAAATGGTTAGGTTTAATTTTTGGGATTTTTCTGAAATACTTGAATTTTTTATGAATAGTATGATTCGATAATTGACAATAAATGCTAAATAATGGATTAATTGAGTCTTCGATGATGTCCTGATGATGTAATCCCACATGTTTCTGGATAACATGATAAAATCACTATTCTTGGTCATGGAATACTTACTATTCCTTTTCTTGGGAAGAAATAATAAATTAATGATTATAATATTATGAAATCCCTCCTCTCCTCCACTATAAAAACCTCCCTTCACTCCCTCTTCTCTCCAATCCTATCAAGCCTTGTGCCTTGCCATTATTCTGCCCAAATCTCTCCCCAAGGTCCTCCCCCACGTCCAAAATCTCTCATCCTCCTCAAAATACCAAAACCTCTCCCTTAAGAGGTTTTCAAAGGAGGAAGTCTCAAGAGGTAAATTCATCTTCCCAATTTCTTCTTTTCTTTTAAGTTCTTTTCATTTTTATTTATTTCCTCACATCCCTTCACATTAATAGTATGATAAATCAATTAACATACATGTAATGGAATTTCTTCATTCTAGTGGTATATTTC
Source organism: Viscum album (assembly GCA_963277665.1). NCBI lineage: Eukaryota > Viridiplantae > Streptophyta > Magnoliopsida > Santalales > Viscaceae > Viscum > Viscum album. The sequence goes on along the minus strand of OY728119.1, from coordinate 999,894,248 downwards.
ATTATCTTCTCTCCTTTACCCACCCTTTTATTTTAAAGAAATGAAAGCACAGTTTGAGATGTGATAATTTCGAACATTCAAGGACAACGGTTTATCAATTTCTATTATTATATTTAATTATGGTCATGAAAACATTTGTGTTATGATTGAACCAGATTATTATATATTTAATATATCCTATTTTTGGTTCTATAATCCATTGGTACAAACGGAATTAAGTTATAAATCAAAACGCATTTTTTGTAATCAAATCCACCGATTAACAAAAAACGGTTATCACTATGGTTATATATATAATAATTTGACTTCACTCTAATTAACCTAATTAAAATTAAAACCATTTAATATCATGGATATTAAATAAATAATATAACTTCAATTCTGTTCAAACACTTTCATCTTTCATATAATCCGAACATGAATATAAGTGAACCGATCTTTTAAAGCCAAGTAAACAAACGAGCCCGAACAATGAAATTGAACATTGTAACTAATAAAAAAGGATTTGAATGAACTAAAAAGGGTTATAATAAATAAATTGAATATAGAAGAGGTTATTTAATTATTAATTAATTATCCTAATTCTTTTATTCATGTCATTAATAACAAGTGGAGAACACCAACGGATTTAAGGTAAGGGATCCTCCCCTTTTCACTCTTAATCAAGATGGTTCTATATGCTATGCCTTTTGTGTAATACCAAGTGATGGGGTACACCTTCGCCATACTTCCCTAATTTTTTATAAGTGATGATAAAAAACTTATCTCTCTCATCAAGCCCTCTTAGTTACACCTGATACCATGCTGATAAACCATAATGGATTCTACCTGAACATCCTTTATTCCTTTAGGTTACTCTATCATTCTTTTAACCAAAATATAGTTGTCTTTTATTTTTATATAGAACTTCAAAATTATGATTATATGCTCCAAACTCATGTTCTAAGATCCATCTCTCATTCTTTTTCGGGGATATACATTCTTTTAAGTGAATCTCTCCTCGATACTTCCGTATAAGCACGCTCATTTTAAAGGAACTTCTTGAACTTTTACCCAATTTCAAGTGCACTATATCTTATGTTTTAAGACACCATTGTCTTTATAAATTCAGTATTTTTATTATTAAATCATTCTTGGTTCAATTCTGATTTTATATAAAAGAATTTATTCTTTACTATTTTAAAAGCTCTATAGTATTTTCCTTAAAACCGCACAAAATTTTTTTATTGCTAATGTATCTCAAATACATTTCTTATGTTATATAACTTCTATTTCATACCCCCTACCATGTTATATTCCTATATTACCTTATGAACATCCAAGTATGTTCTAATCCTTTTCTTTCATGGACACTTTCATGATACACCCATTGGTTATGATTTATGTCATGATTGTGGTACCCAATTCTTTCCATGGGTACCCTTATGTTTATGTATGGTTGATTATTTATGATTTTATATGTGGTAAGAATATTTATGTGGAAAGAATATTAATGAAAATGTTGAGATGGGTGCTCCCAGATAACGCTCCAATGCATTGGGTAAAGTTGTGTCTCAGGAGATGTGATGTGAAACGGGATTAGCAGTTTGCCTTGACCTGTACTAAAAAGGGAAACGAGATTGAAGGTTAGACTTGACCCATACTAAAGATATTATTTATGATTCTGATACATTTATATGATTCCATTTTTATATGATACCATGCTTATATTAAATTATTTCATAAGTTTCATGCTTTGGATATCATTATGTCATGCCTCTTAACTCATGTGCTTGAGATGTATCCTTATGTTCATTCCCTTACTGGGAATTTTTAGCTCATCCCTTGGTTCATGTGTTCCCTAGGGTACCCTATGTAGATGTAAGGGCTCAAAGGAAGTTAGGATCTCATTATGGATATTAAATAAAGAAGAGTTTTTTTAGCCCCATGTTTTATGTTATATGTACCTAGTCTTCCAAGACACTAGACTTAACGATCCTTGGCTTATACTCTGATGATTAATTATGATTAAAATCATGAAATGTTTTATGTAAAAGGCTCGGGTCGGTATATTTGGTATCATAGGATGGTCTAGTTATTTTTGCAGATTAGGAATAGAGAACCTTAGTGAGAACCTTAAGGATGATACTAAGTGTAAGAAAATAGTCCTAAATTTTTTGTGAGTATAGAGTAAGTGGTTTACCAAGAAAATTCATCCCTGTATGGATACGAGCAGGTAGAGACGGCTCTGGAACAGATGTATCTAGGGGTAAAACCAAGAAACACCACTTTGATCTAGACTAGAATGGGAACTGGTGTAAGATAACGGACCTTGCTGCACTCTTGGTTACGACACTCCCGGGGGATATGCTTCGATAGATTCACGATATTAGTACAAATGTTTATTAATGGACAAAAATAAGTCCATAAGAATATAATTTAAGAAATAGATCAAGGATAACCTAGATATAAACATAAGGAATCACAAGTCATGATATACTTCTTCTTTATAAGTTCATACTTTTATGTTAAAAGTTTCATTTTATGCTCAATAGCTAAGTATTCAAGACCTCTAATTATACGTTCTTTTTCTTAGTTAATGGCTGGAAATAGAAGAACACATTCCAACAACCAATGTGATAGGCAATGTGATAATTTCCCTAATGATATGTCTGATGTGACGGAAGTGGGTGCTCAAAACTTCATGACAGTACTTGCTCATCTGGATTGAGTTATGAATAATAACTTGAATCAGGTGAAACGTCCCCCTCCTACATGTAAAGAGCAAGTTTCCATAGAATCCTTCATTTGGAATATGCCTCCCATGTGTATAGGGTCTTTTGATCCCCTCCTCACCGAACAATGTATTAACTCCATTGAAAATATTTTCTCTATCCTCCAGTGCCCGGAAGAAGAGAAAATTATACTGGAAGTCTATCATTTTGATGGGGAAGCTGATCAGTGGTGGACATTGATCAAGAATACAAAGTACCAAGATGAAATTGATTCCATATAATGGGAGGAATTCAAGAGGATGTTTTTCAACAAATATTTTTCTTGAACCCTCCATCTCAAGATGGAAAGAGAGTTCCTTGTACTCAAGCAGAAGGAAGATGATTCTATCAGGGCGTATGAAGAGAACTTTACAAGTCTTGTAAGGTATGCCTCTGGATTTTTCATGAACATCGAAATCAAGGTGGATCGCTTCTTTAGCAGACTAAAGCCGAGTCTACGAACATTTTTGGTGATTCGAGACCTCAAAAGCTATGAGGAGATTGTCTATTGTGCCCTCAAGGTTGAAATAGAGATTTGAGACTCTCAGTGGTCTCATGGGCCCAGTGAAAAAAAGCGTAAAATGGAGAACAACATGGGTGGTTCATCAAACAAATCCCATGATGGAAAGAAGCCTCACTTTCCCCTTTGCAAAAATCGTTGGAAGAAGCATCTTGGTGACTATCTCAAGGGAACCAAGAATTGCTTCAAATGCGGAACTGTCGAGAACTACAGAAGGGATATGAAAAATCCCGCTATTGTTGAAGAAGAAAGGAAGGTTTGTATCAATACTCATACTACAGTGTAGTGTTATAACTTCAAGGATCTTGGGCATTATGCAAACAGTTTCCCTAAGCTGAGGGTTGTCGGAGGCAATCAGCAACAACCTCCAAGGAAACAAGGAAGGGCTTATGCTATCACTATAGCTAAGGTGGAGCCGGAAAACGATGTGGTGACAAGAACACTTGTTATTCATTCAATAATAGAGAATATACTATTTGATTATGGTTCTACTCATTCTTTCATATCTTTTAAGTTTAGTAGAACTATTCAAACACCACCTCAAAATTTGGAGGAAAAGTTATCTATGAGAATATATAATGGTGAAATTATTGCATCCATGGTTTATAAGTCCTCCCCAATTAATGTTTGTGGACTGAACCTCCCATCAAATCTTGTCGTACTTCCTTTAGTGGAGTTCTACGCTATCTTAGGCATGGATTGGATATCTTTGTACAAGGCCAACATCAATTATTGGGAAAGGGATATCACTTTTCACATCCTGAAGCATCCTCTGATTATTTACAAGTGTAATGAAGAAGATGAGCCTCCTATAGAATCTTCATCTCAAGTTTGGATACTGCTTCCTTGTAAGAAAGCATATCTATCTCAAATGATTAGGACAAAGGATATAATCATTCTTGAAGACATGCCCATCATGGGGGATTACACTAATGTATTCCCCGAAGAGTTTTCTGGTCTTCCTCTTGACCGAGAGGTTGAGTTCTCAATTGAACTTATCCCTGGATCTCTGTCAATCTCAAAGACACCTTATAGAATGGCCATTGTAGAGCTAAAAGAGATGAAGAAGCAGTTACAGGAGAATATGGAGAAGGGTTTTATACGCCCGAGTGCTTCGCCGTGGGGTGCTCCAGTCCTCTTTGGAAAGAAGAAGGATGGATCAATGTGCCTCTGCATTGATTATCATGAGCTCAATAAAATCACTATGAAGAACAAGTAACCCCTTCCACGGATAGATGAGTGGTTCGATCAGCTTCGTGGGGCCAGTTATTTTTCTAAGGTGGACCTTCGGTCGGGATATCACCAACTAAAGTTGAGGAAGGAAGATATTCCCAAGACTGCCTTTCGAATGAGGTATGGACACTATGAGTTCATAGTTATACCCTTAAAACTCACTAATGCTCCATAAATTTTCATGGATTTAAGGAATAGATTCTTTAGAGATTACCTCGACAAATTTGTGGTGGTCTTTATTGATGATATTCTAATATACTTCAAGAGTAAGGAGGAACATGAGGATAATTTGGAAAGTGTGTTAAACACTGTGCGAAGGGAGAATGTGTATGAAAAGTATAGTAAATGTGAGTTCTAGATGGAGTAAGTATCATTATTGCGGCATGTTATCACCAGGAAAGGGATATTTGTAGACCCTTCCAAGACGAAGGCAATTTAAGAGTGGCCAAGGCCAACTTCTGTAATGGGGATCCGCATCTTTTTAGGTCTAGCTGGGAATTATCGATGATTCTTGAAAAACTTTTCACGATTGTCAAATCCAATGACTAAGATGACACAGAAGGGAGTAAAGTTCGTCTGGACACAGGAATGTGAAGATTGTGTCATGGAGTTGAAAAAGAGGCTTATCACTGCGCTGGTACTCACACTCCCTTCAAGTGTAGAACTCTTTATGGTGTATAGTGATGCTTCTAAGAAAGGCTTAGGCTATGTGCTAATGAAAAATGATAAAGTGATAGTCTATGCCTCCAGGCATCTGAAAATCCATGAGCAAAACGATCCCACACATGATCTGGAGTTGGCGGTTGTGATCTTCGCGTTGAAAATCTGGCAGCATTATCTCTATGGGGAAAAATGTGAGATATATACTGACTACAAGAGTCTCAAATATATATTCACACAGAAAGAGATTAATATGAACCAGTGAAGATGGATAGAGCGCATCAAGGATTATGACTGCTCAATCCACTACCATCTCGGTAAGGCAAACAAGGTGGCGGATGATCTAAGTAGAAAGGATCATGCATCCTTATCAATGATGAGAATTGAAAAGGATCTGATCTTCTTAGATTTGAAAAGTATGGAAATGGGAATCATTAATGGAGGAACATCATCAATCCTTTCCCAAATGATTTATCAACCATCCCTCTTGGAGAAAATAAAGGAAGCTCAAAGAAAGGATGTAGAAATTACGAAAAGGGTGGAAGTAGTTAAAAATGGGAAATCCTCTGATTTCAAAATTGATGAGGAAGGAGTTTTAAGATTTGGGACACGATTATGTGTACCATCTGATCCAGAAATAAAGAAGGAGCTATTGAATGATTCATATAGCTTGACCTTCTCTATCCATTCTGGGAGTACCAAAATGTATTGTGATCTCCGAGAACACTTCTGGTGGGATAACATGAAGAAGGAGATTTCAGAATATATATCAAGGTTCTTGGTATGTCAGCAAGTTAAAGCTGAGTGACAAAAGTCCAAAGGTATGATGCAGCCATTGCCTATACCCGTGTGGAAATTGGAAAATGTTACTATGGACATTGTCACGGGTCTCCCAAAGATGTCAAAGGGAAATAATGTGATATGGGTTGTGGTTGACTGCCTCACCAAGACATCCCATTTCATCGCTATTTGGGAAGATCTATAGCTTGAACAACTTGCAAAGATATATGTGAAGGAATTGGTGAGACTGCACGGTGTTCCACTCTCAATTGTCTCTGACTGTGATCCAAGGTTCACGTCTAAATTCTGGAGGAGCCTTAAACATTCTTCAAGTACTGGATTATATTTCAGCACGACCTATCACCCCCAAACTGATGGCCAGTCTAAAATAACTATTCAGACGCTTGAAGATATGCTTAGAGCATGATCTCTATAATTCAAAGGTAGATGGGATAAGAATCTCCCATTGGTTGAGTTCTCATACAATAATAGCTTCCACTTGAGTATTCAGATGTCTCCATTTGAATCTCTCTATGCAAAGTGATGTAGAACTCCAACCTGTTGGGATGAAGTTGGAGAAAAAAAGCTACTTGGACCCGATCTTGTTCAAGAGATGATAGAGAAGGTTCAAGTCAACCAGAAACACATCAAAGCTGGTCAAAGTCGGCAAAAAGAAATGCTGACAACTGTCTAAGGGACTTGGAGTTCAATGTTGGAGATAAAGTCTTCCTTCAAATATCTCCATGGAAGAGAGTCATGTGATTTGGGAATAAAGGGAAGCTAAGCCCAAGGTATATTGACCCCTTTGAGATCCTTGACCGCATAGGATTTGTGGCCTATCAGCTAGCACATCCATAGAATATGGCTCAAGTTCATTATGTTTTTCACGTATCACTCTTGAGGAAGTACATACCTGATCCCTCACATGTACTAAACTCAGAGGTGGTGAAGCTTGAAGATGATCTCTCTTACGAGGAGCAGCCAGTGAAGATCTTGGATCGTAGAGAAACTTTTCTAAGCAACAAGACTACTCATCATGTCAAGGTACTATGGAGAAACCATAATTACAAAGAGGCAACATGGGAATTGGATGAAGTAATGAAGGAAAAGTACCCATGCCTATTTTTTTCATAGAATGTTTAACGAAATTTCGAGGGTGAAATTTCATAAGGGGGGAAGAATGTAAAGACCCAATGTTTTTCAATGGAAATTACCTTCTCATATGTATGTCATAAAATCACATGAAAACACAACATAATTAACTACTAAGTACTAAGTGACCTTTAAATGTATGTTTGTCACTTCTGTGTTTGGAATTTCGAAAATCCGACATACACTGTTATGTTCAAGATGTTTTTTGGAGTCTAATAAAACAAAAATATTTTTTTGTGAATAGTAACCTACCATTATGAATAGTATCATACCCTTATGAATAGTGATATAACCTAATGAATAGTAATCTCACCTATGGTGGTATAAAAATAATATTCAAGTTGGACGTATGATATACCTATATTTTAGAATAAGTTAATGAATGTTTAAAAACTAGTTTTGATAATAAATTATTATTTTAATTAAATATTAAAATAATCATATTTAGAAAATTATTTTTGAAAATTGGACTTCATTTTTGGATTCTACACATTTAAAAATGGTTAGGGTGAATTTTTTAGATTTTTCTAAAATACTAGAATTTTTGATGAATAGTAGAATCCGATAATTCACAACAAATGCTAAATAATGGAGTAATTGTGTCATCGATGATGTTATGCTGATGTAAGCCCACTTGTTTCAGGGTCACATGATAAAATAACTATTCTTGGTCATGGAATACTTACTATTCCTTTTCTTGGTAATAAATAATAAATTAATGATTATAATATTATGAAATCCCTCCTCTCCTCCACTATAAAAAACCCCTTCACTCCCTCTTCTCTCCACTCCTCTCAAGCCTTGTGCCTTTCCATTATTCATCCCAAATCTCTCCCCAAGGTCCTCCCCAAATTCCAAAAGCTCTCAGCCGCCTCAAAATACCAAAACCTCTCCCCTTAAGAGGTTCTCAAAGGAGGAAGTCTCAAAAGGTAAATTCCTCTTTCCAATTTTTTCTTTTCTTTTAAGTTCTTTTCTTTTTTATTTCTTTCCTCACCTCCCTTAACCATAATAGTATGATAAATCCAGTAACATACATGTACTATAATGTCTTCATCTTATTGGTATATTTCATTATCTTCTCTCCTTCTCCCACCCTTGTATTTGAAAGAAATGAAAGCACCGTTTGAGATGTGCTAATTTAGCACATTCAAGGACAACGGTTTATCAATTTCTATTATTATATTTAAATATGGTCATGAAACCATCTGTGTTAAGGTTGAACCAGATTATTTTATATTTAATATATCGTATTTTTTGTTTTATAATTCTTTGGTACAAATGGAATTAAGTTATAAAGCAAATCACATTCTTTGTAATCAAATCCACTGATTAACAAAAAACGGTTATCACTATGGTTATATATATAATAATTCAACTTCACTATAAGTAAACTAAATAAAATTAAAACCATGTAACATCCTGGATATGAACTAAATAATATAACTTTAATTCTGTACAACCACTTTCATCTTTAATATAATCCAAACTTGAATATTAGTGAACTGATCTTTTAAAGCCAAGTAAACAAACGAGCCCAAACAATGAAATTGAACCTTGTAACTAATCAAAAAGGATTTGAATTAACTAAAAAGGGTTATAAAAAATAAATTTAATATATAATAGTTTCTGGAATTATTAATTAATAAGCCTAATTTTTTTATTCAGGTCGTTAATAACAAGTGGAGAACACCAACGGATTTAAGGTAAGGGATCCTCCCATTTTCACTCTTAATCAAGATTGTTCTCTATGCTATGACTTTTTGTGTAATAAAAAGTGATGGGGTATGTTTATAGACCTTCCCCATACTTAACTAATGTTTTATAAGTGATTATAAACCCCTTACCTCTCTCATCAAGCCCTCTTAGTTACACCTGATACCATGCCGATAAACCATAATGGATTCTACCCGAACTTCCTTTATTCCTTTGGGTAGCTCTATCTTTCTTATTACCAAAATATAGTGGTCTTTTATTTTTTATTTAGAACTTAAAAATTATGATTATATGCTCCAAAATCATGTTCTAATATCCATCTCTCATTCACTTTCAGGGATATACATTCTTTTAAGTGAATCTCTCCTCGATACTTCCCAATAAGCACACTCGTTTTAAAGGAACTTCTCAAACTTTTACCAAATTTCAAGTGCATTAAATATTCTGTTTTAAGGAACCATTGTCTTTATAAATTAAGTATTTTTTTTATAAAAATATTCTTGGTTCAATTCTGGTTTTATATAAAATAATGTCTTCTTTACTATTTTAAAATCTCTATAGTGTTTTCCTTAAAACCACACAAAAATGTTTTATTGCTAATGTCTCTCAAATACATTTATTATGTTATGTCACTTATATTTGTTACCACATACCATTTTATATGCCTATACTACCTTAAGAACATCCATTTATGTTATAATTCTTTTCTTTTATGGACACTTTCATGATACGCCCATTGGTTATGATTTATGTCTTGATTGTGGTACCCAATTTTTTCTATGGGTACCCTTATGTTTATGTGTGGTTCATTATGTATGATTGTATATGTGGTAATAATATTTATATGGAAAGAATATTCATGAAAATGTTGAGATTTTTGTGCCCATATAGAACTCTAATGCATTGGGTAAAGTTGAGTCTCATGAGATGCGATGAGAAACGGGATTGGCGATTAGCCTTGACCCGTACTAAAATGGGAAACAGGATTGGTTGTTAGCCTTGACCCATACAAAGATATGATTTATGATTCTTCCACATTTATATGATTCCATATTTATATGATCCCATGCTTATATTAAATTATTTCATAAAATTCATGCTTTGGATATCATTATGTCATGCCTCTTAACTCATGTGCTTGAGATGTATCCTTATGTTCATTCCCTTACTGGGCATTTTTAGCTCATCCCTTTGTTCATGTGTTCCCCAGGGTACCCTATGCAGGTGTAAGGGCTCAAAGGAAGTTAGGATATCATTAGGGAGATTAAATAAAGAAGTTTTTTTAGCCCCATGTTTTATGTTATATGTACCTAGTCTTCCAAGACACTAGACTTAATGATCCTTGTCTTGTACTCTGATGATTAATTATGCTTAAAATCATGAAATGTTTTATGTAAAAGACTTGGGTATCTATAGTAGAGGGGGTGGGAATAGAGCCAGAAGTGGTATCAGGGTTAGAAGAGTGAGGGTTGGTGGGTGTAGTGGTGGATGATGGATAATTTGAAGGGTAGATAATATAAAGTGAGGGAGGGTCTTAAGAAATTAAATCTCTATGTTCTAGAATATGGTTTGATGATTCTACACAATACAATGGAGTACCCCCCCCCCCTGGTAGTATCTCAGCCATAGAACAGGGGTGGTGTATGATGTATCTAACTGGGAAGTGGAGGAGGCATCAGTCTTGGAAAGAGTAGTCTAATCAGCCATTAAAGAAGGGGGTGTAGAGGGAGTTAGGGTATTTACCTTATCAGTTGAATCATCGTAGCCAAGTTACCAATCATAATGATCACCCAATTTACAGAGTCACCACATCTTATAGATAAATATGAGGTTAATGGAATTTATAATTTTGATCATTGAGAGGGGATAGTAGGAGTCAAAAGTTCCCAATTATCTGGCCAGAGGCATGATGAAGTCTCCCTACCTAGGAGCATTTCATGCATTCTCCTAGCATGTATCTCATCTTTTAGTTAAAACTTGTGGTCCATGTTCAGCATAGGGGTTCCCATGGTAGTGTAAATAATTCCTATCTCAGTCTGTGTGATGTCCCCATGAGAGTCACCTCATTCTATCTAGGTATGGGATAATGTATGACAGATGTTCCTAATAGTGGTACCCTTTAGAAGGATTATATTTATGGTGGGAGGATCATGAAAGCTCATTGGGTTATGGGCTATTGACATCCTTCTATTTAGTGTAATAGTATTTTTTAGATTAAGATGAAATTTTTCATAAGTGGGAGAGGCTATGAAATCTACCCAATAAATTACAAGGTCATCCCCAAACTCACCCAACAATATACCTCAACTATGGATGCCCAACCATAAGGTAAAATGGATGATTTCCTACTCAAACAAAGTAAGGAACTCATGGAATATATTCCAATATTTCTACTCTATAAACATGACAATGTGTGATAGTTTCATCAATTAAAGGGCCTCTATAACTTCCTCATCCAGGATTATCTTGTGAAATATGGCCTAATCCAATATTTTTCTTATTCTCATAAGCTTTTCCTTTAGATGGGAAAATCATAAAAAATGATGCAGGCCCATAAATGACTGGCATGGGTGAATTAGAGTAGGAGGGGAAGAAACTTGAGAGTGATGGGATTCAGACTGGGAGGCCAAAATACATGGAGATATATGGTGGGTAGTATCTATCAATGTTGATAGTGATTGAGAGGTATCTTGATCCATACTCTTGTATGTGGGGTTTTTTATCTTCTCCTAAGCATTTGGATGTGGTCATGGAGAGTTTCCTCCCTCTACCTCCCATCATAAATTCCATGGAGATGGGTAAAGTATGTACGAATGAGGGTGGGAAAGAGGATGAGGAGGAGGAGGAGGAAAAGGTGGTGTTGTGGTAGGGGAGGTGGAAGAGGAGGAGGAGAAGATAATGAAGTATGAGGATTAGGAAGATCGGCCAAGGGAGGTGGAGTGGTGGGGGTTCCAGAATCATAAACTCTAGGGTTACAACTTAAAAAAGACTCTCCACAAACTTATGACTTATATTAAAAATTTAATACATAAGATGTGTGGGTCAAATATTTTTTTTAAACTACATGTTTTATGGCGTAAAATATGTTTTTACATCATAAAAGATTTTTTACATAAAATTAAACTCATAATTAGTCTACTGGTTGCAAAACAACTGAATTTCAATGTTCCAAATTTACTTAGAGATATAAATACTAGGTTTCCACCCAGTCAGCTCTTCATTTTAGTTTGATAACTAGACATTCCACCCAAATAAAGTGAATTTTAAATAGAGTACACACTATTCTTTTAATAGAACATGATAAATTTTTATTCACTATCCATTAACTTTAAAGGGTGGTCCATTTACTCATTGAATTCCCATTTTCCTTACAATAAGACTTTAACAACCTCAAATAGACCTGACCATCGAGATTTTTGTTATCTAGGGAACTTCTTTAGGTGTGAATTTAAGAAAAATCCCCTAGTTTGAATATTAATCATGTGATTCATTGGTCATTCCATTAATTTTTTTCTATTTTTAAATTTTATCATTTTCATTATAATCCCTTATAATTTCCTATAGATAACACAATTGAAATAATCATTTTTACCTAGCTTCTTAAGTATACATGTTTAACCTTTTAATTTCCCAGAATGAGTGATATTTTAATCCCATTAGAAAATTAAAGGGTTTTTCATAGACAAGTCAGAAAGGAGTTGTGTCAATGGGTGTTTTATAAGCCGTTAGATACACCCAAAGTGTGTCATCGAGTTTTATAATCCAATCTTTCTAACATGTATTGACTATCTATTCTATAATATATTTAATATCATAATTATATAGTTACACCTACCAACTAGTTTTGGGGTGGTAGGGAGTGAAAATATTGTATAAATCCCATAAATTTCAAGTATCCCTTTTTTGGAATTATTTTTAAAGTGTCTTCCCAAATCACTAACGAGTAATCATGGAAATTCAAATCAGGAAACAAATGTTTTTCTTCAAAAACTTCATGACTACCTTGGTTGTGTCAAGGGTGTGGGGTTTTTCTTCTACTTGCCTTAAAATTTAGTCCACACTAACAAAGATATACAACTTTCTAGGGTAATTGAGAAACATACCCACAAAATCAATTCCTAAAATGTAAAATATTTTCACTTCTAGGATGATCTTTTGGAGTATTTCATTTGGTTTTCCAATTTTTCATGTTTTTTGGAACCAATAATAATTTTTTATGAAGTTTATTTCATCTATATGATGTGTGGTATAAATAAATCCACTTTGAATAATTTTAGATAAAGTACGCTTAGACCCATGACATCCACTAGTTGGTGACGTATGAATTAATTCTAAAACACTTTGAATTTATTCCTCTGTAATGCATCATCACAGTAAACAATCATCATATTGTTTAAATAATAGTGGTTCATCCTAGTAGTTTTGTGATGTAGTGGATAGAAATATATTCTTATGTTGATAAGATATATGTGGATAAATATTTCTAGTGGTAAGATAATTTTCTATGTTAATAAACAATGTTCGTGCTTGAATATCCATGTTGAAGAGTATCTCAAGGGGGAAGTCATATACAATTCTCATCCCTTCAGAAACCTTAATATTTGGTAGCTTGTGTTTATATGGATAGTGTGAAATAACATTTTTAGTCTCTCTCATGTCATTAATGATTATTTCAAACTCTTATAGCAACAGGATACACTGTATAAATCTTGGATTGGAATTCATTTTATTTAAAATCTATTTTAGTGTTATATGATCAGTGTCAACCCCATCTCTAGAGAGCACTAGGTATGTCCTGAATTTTTGAAATTTGAAAACCACTAAGAGAATATCTTTCTCTATGGTGTTAAAATTAGTTTGATCATTATTTATAGTGAGTATGGAATAATAAATGGGATGAAATATCTGTCCACCCTTTTTTTCTAGAAACAACACCCTTAGTGAAGTCACTATAATCAAAAATCAACTCATAGTCATTTTACCAATCATGTGAGACATTGAAAAGAGAAGCCACCAGGCTATTTTTAAAAGTGGAAAAGTATCTTCTACAATATATATTGAACTCAAAAGAAATATATTTTTCCACCATTTATGTCATATGTCTGGAAATTTGAGAAAATTGATTTACAAAGTGGCGGTAAAACCCTATGTGGTCCAGAAAACTCCTTATGCCCTTCACAGTTGTCGGATCAGTAAAGTTTTTATAATATTGATATTTACTAGGTCGACTTTGATGTCATTCTATAAAATTTTCTGTCTGAGGAATATGTCTCATTGGACCATAAAATTTCATTTCTCTCAATTCAGCACTATACATTTCTTCTCATAATGCTACATCACCAGTTCCAAGTTGCTCAGACATACCTCAAAGGATCATCCATACATGGAAAATCATCCATGAAGATATCTTAAAACTCCTCCACCATATCAAGGAAAAAAAAATTCATGCACTATTGGAATTTTATTGGTGTGCTACACATTTTAAATGGAATTCTTAAATAGTTGATGGTTTTAAAGGGACATTTGAACATTGTCTTTCAATAATAAACTAGGTCGATAGCAATTTGATTGTATCTGGAATATACATCCTGGAAGAAATAGAATTTATTCCCAGCTAATCTCTCAATCATAAAATCTATTAATGAGATAGGTAGGTGAACCTTTTGAGTTAAATTTGTTATATTTTTGTATTCAATTAAAACTCTCCATCCAGTGATGTTTCGATTTGGGGTTAATTCGTTTTAATTGTTTCAAATTATACACATACCTCCTTTATTTCGTACTAATTGTAATGGGATCACCCATTCACTATTTGATATATATAAAATGATACTTGTATCAAGAAGTTTAATAAAATTATTTTCTACCAATTATTTTATTGGAGGTTTGAGTTTCATCTGAGGTTCATGCTTTGGTTTTTCACATTCCTTTAACTGAATTTTATGAGAACAGATCAAGGGAATAATCCCCTAAATATCCACCACACTCCAAGTGATTGAATTTTTGTGCCTCTTAATGAATTTTAACATTTTATATTTCTGTTCTTTATTCATTTTATGAGACTATGATAACAAAAAAATGAATCTTTGGTCTCTAAGAATGAGTATTTAAGTGTGCTTGATGGAGTCTTTATTTATAATTTCGGTGGCTTAATAAATTAATGTGTGAAATCTTTGAAGGATTATTATTTCATGGTTTTGATGTAATTCACCTCCTCATATTCATTATCATATTATTTTTCAAGGAATATTATCTCCCTATCATCTTCAAGATCCATATAATCCTCTTTGTTTCGATAACTAAAATATCTTGATAGCCAAATGATTCGCCACTTTTATTGGATGCTTTCACCAGAAAAAACAATGCATGTTCCTCACCAACTCTGAAGATTACTATACCTTATTTCATATCAATAAAATATTTTTTTGTAGTAAATAATGATTTACCAAGAGTTATGGGGACATCTCATTCTTCTTCTAGATATAGTATTATAACATCAGTTGGGAAAATAAATTTTCCAAGTATAATTAAGACATCCTCAAGGAGTCCTTGAGAGTATATAACAGATCGGTCTTCAAGGTGAAATGATACTCATATCAGTTTCATTTCTTAGAGGAACAATTATTTTAAGACACTTATTTTTATAATATTTATGCTTTCTCTGACATCACATGTGGATTTTACAAAATTAAATGTCCCTATAGTTCAAGGGATCAAGAAACTACCATGGTCTCTCATACTAGGAGGGAGCATCCACTAAAGAACTACAGAGCATTCTTCATTCATGAAAATTATGCCTAAGTCTTCTATACTTATCTTATTGGAGAGAAAATCCTTTAATAACCTAGAATAAATGAGAATCTAAGAAATGGATACCACAAAGGGGGTGTTGATATATAGTTTTGTAATATATACAAAAAATGTATTGCCCCTCTATCTACCCTTGTATCATACTATCTGGGAATGAAATAGGGGGTCTTTATGGTGGTGATTCCTCATATACATATTTTATGATGGTATGATCTTCTACTTGGGATTTTTATTTTTTCCCTATTTCTAAAGTATGTTCTTCACCAACTTTGTGTGTTCCCTCTTCATTTTCTTTATCAATGACTATCATATGTGGCTAAGGTCCTTCTATATTATTTTCCTTGCCATTACATGGATATTTAAAATTCATCTATTTTCCCCTTTGAAGGACCATATGCTTGGACACCTCTCTTGAATGGGTCTCAGTATTACCAGGTAGGGTATCCAATAGTTGGTCTGAAAGATTCTTGGAAATTCTTCCCACTAGCGTTCATGGTTTCATAGAGTTGCCCTTTGATTTTTCATTTTTATTTCTTATATATCCATCTAAGGGTACTTTTTTGAACTAATATTGTGACCATATTTTAAAGTTTTGATAGCTAAGGTTGTTCTACCTATGTATATTTATGTGGCTCTTTTTATTGGAATTATTTTTCAATCAAAAATTGTTGATCCCTAGGCGGTATGGTTGTTGGGGGAAGTATTATTTTGGTTAAGATCTTGGTTATATGGTTGTTTCCTAGGTGGTACCTAGTTTACTGATGGAGATTTACCACCCCTCTATTTTTAATACCCCTTATTGGGTTGTTTTTCTATTGAAAAGGTCTCTATTGGTGATACATATATTGGTATTGTAGTGTTTGTTGATTGTAATTCACTTAATAATAATCTTGACTCTAATGTTCCTCTATTCCTGGATTTAATTCCTGATATGGCTGTTTTCCTTCACACATATGATATTATTTTACTTCCATAACTATCATAGGTTGTGGTATTTGGGTTTGAGGTACCTGAAAATGTTTTAACTTTTTTATAAGGGCTTCAACCTGAGCTGTAAGGAAGGTGGTTTCTCCAACTTTATGTAACCCACACCTTATGGGTCCTCTTTCACATTGAAAAAAGGCTATAAATTTTATAAATAGAATCTAAAGGGGCTCTCCCTACTTCATGTGTCACAAGCATGAGTTTCCCATCAACAATAAAATTTGCCACCGTGCGAGCGGCTAGTTTTAAACCATGGTAAAAGGTTTGTAATTATAACCAGACATCAAACCCATGGTTTGGGAACTTACGATTCAATTATTTAAAGGGTTACCATTCCTCCAAGTCCTAATATCAATCCATTTTTGTGAAATTTTGAATTTCATTTATTAGTTTCCATGTATGTATGGGTGGAAAGTACTTTTCAAGGAATATATTTTCCAAATCATCCCATTTAGTAATTGGCTTAGGGGCCTGGATTTTAAGCTATTCCATGGATATTTTATGTAAAGAAAAGGGAAATACCCAAATCAAAATGAAATTAGAAAACAAAACCTCATGACTAAAGGTGTGACTAACCTCGAGGAAATTTTTTAAGTTCTCATCTAGGTCCTCACTATGAATCCCACTAAATTGACCCATGTTCTGGATCAAGTGGATGAATATAGATTTGATTTTGAAAGTTTGTTCCTACACTGGTGGAAAAAAATATGGGAACAAAACTATTGATGGACATCAATCCACATTCCATGACAGTGTGATCCGAAATTGGCCATCGTGATCCCTATTATTCAGGTGACACAAATTGAATATTCTTTGGATTAGGTGAACCACTATTATTATGATCATCCACATTTGAATGATAGTGTGAAAAGATGTATATTTTGATTTCAGAACTAAAAGAAAACATTTATTGAGTTTACAGGATCCTTGTGTGATTCAAAGGGGTCTGGCTCATGCACTAAAGATTTATCACATATGAAGAATCTAATTCATGTGTGAAAATATTATTAAAAAGACACAGGGAAGGGATGGAGTGTGAGGTAATCCAACATCAAAACTCAATAGTTACCATATTGAAGCAGTCCCTGGTAATGGAACTAAAATTTAATCGAACCATGTAGCATTTTAATTCTATGTGAGGATGAATAAATTAGAAATTTATATTAAAACCTACTACCACTATTGTGAAGGTATAAAAAATAGTGTAAGTCTGGGTTCAAACCCACTGGGAAGTGATGGAATGGTTTCTTACCTAAGAATTGGAACCTCTATGTGGATTTATCATGTGAATCTATGCGGTCTGGATTTAAGAAAATAGATTGAATATAAATTAAATTGATGAAAGAAGAGTTATAGATCAATTTTACCAAACGTTCACATAGGATATCCCTAAATCTAATAAGGGAAGGTCTATTGTATTAGAATACATAGATATTTAATAATCACCAATTGAGCTTTGGTCTGAAAAATTGGATCTTACTAGATTAGGAACCACTCTTTGGTTGAGATCTGGTTTCCAGTCCAGATACATTAGGTGAAACTACACAAAAATAAAACAAATAAAACTATAGTTCTTATTTTGGTTCATTACAATTAGGATGGGTTCCTTCCCTTACAATCTCCTAGTCTCACTCATATAAGGGAATGAAATTGGGTTTTATTATCAATATAATTCCTTATCCAATAAATTAAACAATATTTTATTTAAGGATTCATTTAAGTTTTCTCTACCCCTACTTTTGTACCCTATCCCTAGATATATATGATTTATAAAAAAATTAAAACAACCACATAATTGTATTAGGAAAGTGGTGTGTTCCATTTTAGTGTATTGAAAGTATAAAATAGGTTCAAGATAATTAAAGGAATTCCAAAATTATTACAATGGGGTCACAACAGGAAAAATATAATGAAAATAGGAGAGAAAATGAGAGACTAGATTAAAAAGAGTGAAAAATAGGATGATAAATGAATCTCTGTAAACATCCTACCAATAGAATATAAATAGGTTAAATCACTTTAATTTGTAAATAGATTTTACACTATAATTATTATTTATTTACTATCTATATATTACTTTTACCCCATAATCCTTTTTTTACGCCACAAGTGGAATCTTTACACTCTCTAGTGCTGTTATCTAATCTATTTATAGCTGGAATGAAAATTGATGGTTATTTGGGATATGATTATTGTTTTCTATAATTAAGTACTTTATGTAGTAATTTCTTCTTCAACTAGAAGTTTTTATTACTTGAATGAGTTTTATAGACCAGTCTGTAGCTTGCCTATCTTTCATGGATTTAAGATTTAATCCTATTTCTATGGAATAAATTTTATGAAACTGTATACTTTAATAGCAACACTTTTTTGAATGATCAACTCCAATTTCCATAAAAATTCATCCAAATAACATAGTAACAAGGTAAAAACATGTGTTATTTTCCATAAATTAAATCCAAATTATATATGTGAATTAATCTTATAAGTAACATTACCTTTTCTTAGAGCATAAAAAAATAGAATATCAAAAGATTACCATGAATGAATGTTTTAAAATATTTGGAAATTAATGAATAAGTAGGGATGTATAGGTCATGAAAATAAATTCCATGTTAAGTTAATACATAAAAATAGTAAAAAAATGGGTTTTGTAATTACTTCTTAGGGGGATTTTAAGAAAAAGGGTAATGAGTCTTTAAAGATGGTAAGAGAATAATAACTTCCATAAAACCAAAAATGAACCAAAATTATTTTCCATATAAAAATGAGTTTCTTTATAAACCATGTATTTTTAAAAACATTTCATTGAGTGGTAAATGAAATGTTCAAATAAAATAGAGAATTCCACTTTTATCAGTTCTTCTTAATGAATGAAGTTGAGAAGGGAACCTTTAAACATGTAAATACACAATAAGGAAATGTGAATTAAAATTGGTATATATGTTTTGGATGTATATATATATAATATTATAATTAAATAATAATAACATATGGATAATGTGAAATAAAAAGATATAAATTATAACCCAAAGAAAATAGGGTTGTTTTGAGAGATCCCTTACCTCTAGTCTAGATTGGCTAAGAACTTTTACATAACCACCCATATAATAAAATTACAATTATTAAATACATAACTTAGAACCTTATTCAAATATATTTTATTTATTATCAGGAATTTATTTTATTTTAGAGTCATTTAATTTAGATATTGTTTATGTTTTCATTGTTCGAAGGTTGTTCGTGTCATGCATCCAATGTCACATTAGTTGTGGATGATTATTGTAGTTTTATATGAAATGGTTTTATAACTACTAAAGTATAATTTTATAGAGTTAATATGTTTATAGAATCTAAAATTGTTCTTAGTATCCAATATTATTCATAAATAATAAGGATTGATATTATATAAATAGTTTATGATTAGTTCATTTAAGCAGGTTTTCTGATGATGATGATGGACTTATTGCATTTCTTTTAATATTATGGACATGTATTCATTCTAGAATATGAAAAATTATATAATATACACATTTAAGACATTTTTAACCATTATAATTTTATTTCAACCAACTATGAAGGTCATAATTTAAAAAAACACATACTCCATGGAGGCAAGGAATCAACCATAATATTTACAATGTTTTCATTTAAAATACTATAAAAGAAGAGATGATGTTAGATATGAGATATTCCATAAATAAAATAACAATTAATTTTATTGAAAATATTGATGTTATCATACTATCATTGAATAAATAGACATGATAAGGTAGAACAATAAATAATTTAAAGATAGTTTGGTTAAGAATATTACCATTTTGGATTTCTTCACTTATATTTCCCTTTAGGGAGCATTGTATTGGTCCTTGGATTAGACTGAGGACACTAAGGATGTAGGGAAGATATGGGGATATATTTTTATAGAGTGTTTGTAAGTTAAGGAAGATAGAATGTGTGACTAGAAGGGAAGTTAAGGGGTGATATTTATAAGAGGAGCAGAGGGGTGTTTTATATATAATAATCATTTTTTATTATTTTTTCTCACTACTATCAATAGTATTTACTATTAAGAATAAATAATGTAATCGGTACATGTTTTTATAATTTAATGGTTTTTAATATCAACCCTTATTCAATTAATCATTTATTTAAATTCTAATTTAAAATACTTTATTTTGTCATATTTCACTATTAACCAAAAATTGAATTTTTTTTAAAAAATACCAAAAATTTACTCTAACCATTTTTCAATGAAGAAATTATAAAAATGAAATTAATTTTATGAAAATAATTACTTAAATTATATAAAATTTATGTTTAAAAAAAATATTTATTTATTTTAAAAAAAATACCAATTTTAGTATTATGATCAATTTTATAAGCTGTTGAAAAATTACTTGTGGTCTCAAAAAAAATAATATTTTCATTATAATAAAACATAATATTGTTTTCTGAAAAAAATTATAAATTTTTTTTTTCAAATATTAATATTTATCATAAAAATATAAGTAAAAAATATATGTTTTAAAAAAAATAAAAACAATTATTTTTCATTTCTAAAATGATTATTTATTTGTATTGTGATATAATTTTTCTATATTTTCATTTTATATTGTAAATAAATATTATTTTTCAATTACATAGGTTAGGTTACTATTCTAATGGTTAAGTTAAAATTACAATAGTCATATTATTATTCTAATGGTTAGATTTTTAATGGTTATATGGGTTTCAAAGCTTCTATTAAAAATACATAATTCATTAATTCATCATTCACTTCAATGTTATATCAAGGTTATATATATTATAATTTCTAAAATGAATATTACATTACTAATATTTTGTTCCATTTTTATAGTTTTTTATTGAGTGAGATCATTATAGGATATCGTGTATATATAAATTTTCATATTATAGTTATCTTATATTATATTTTATTCCCATTTTAATACGTTCAATTCTTATAAAAATATTAAATCTCTAAATTAAATGTTAAAATTAATGTAAATTTTGTTTGGTTCAATCAGGTAGTGAATTTATTTTATATAATAATTTAATATTAAATATGGAATTTTTAAATAATTAGAAGGGAAATTTCATTCATAAAAGTCTGGGTCATTACATAAGGAAGTGAGAATATCTTGAGGGAACTAATGAATCTCTCAGAGATAAGACAAGAGAACATAATATAGATCTAAAAATAAGATCATTTTTATATATAAAGGAGAATAAAAATAATACATACAATTTATAGTAATGTAAAATTTTAAATTTTAAGTAGAAGAATATATTTTTAAGGTAGAAGTGGAGAAATTTATAAAAAAATATTCATTATCCCATGCGATCCTTGAATACTGAGTTGAGAATAAGCCAATGAGAAGAGTCTAAAAAATATTGGGAGCAAGATTATAAGAATATATCAAGTTACATATTTCTTTTATTTAAAATATAAAGGGAATTTATGACTCTATATTAGAAAGAATTGTATCTGAACTATAGATTCAATGAATTCTCAAAAAAATTGTAGATCTATATTAAAAGGTTGAAAGAATTTGTAATACCATTCACGAGACTGAAGACTATGGGATATAGTATAAATATCTCTTCACTTGTATAATATAGTTAATACTTGTTTGTGTAATATGGTGAGAATGGTTTAAGGATGAAACCTATCTAAACCACTTATAATTGATGATAAATTTATTAATGGAAACTTTTTGGGTGGGATAACAACTAATCATATCATGAATTATGCTTATAAAAATGTGGTTAAACCTTTTAAAAACATATTATATTGATCTTTACATATTTAATTCATTCCATGTGTTTGTTTCATATTTGTTAAAGTTAACATATCCATTTTTTAACTAGAAACAGATGATCAGATACCAAATGGGTAAATAGTTAGATGATAAATGGGAATTTGGTAAAATATTTATTTATGCTTTACCACACCCTCTTAGGTGACTGGAACCATTCCTAGGTACCAAAAATACACAAACTTTTTTTAATTCAATGCAAGACCAATTTTTATGTGGTTTCTTCCTTCATGGTGAAATACTATTCCATAACTACAATATATTTTTATATTCTAGCTGAGTAAATCTTCTATACCTCCTTCAGACTTTTCTAGTTAATATCATACTTCTTTAAATCTCAAGAAATTATTCTTATATGATATTTCATGTTATTTTTCCTAAAATTAAAAGTAACATCCATCCAATAATCTCTTTATTTATACTGATATAGAATTTAAACTTCCTAGATTAATCTTTCATAGAATAAAATGTATCATGTCCACTATTATTATGACAGGGTATGCTCTTCCACCAAAAAAACTTTCACTAAACTTTTCTAAATAACTTCATACATAAATGTTTTCACTCAAAAACCTTAATAAACCCAAATAGATAAATTATTCCTTATCACAATATCTTTTTATGATAGATTTATCATCACACTCTAAGTCTACATCTCCTTAACCTTGTACATTACTTGCTTAACAAATTCCTCCACATAGCCACTATAGTGGCTTCAATATTCCTCATAAGGTTAAACATGCTTCTACATAGTATTAAGTTACATATATATCATCACTAATGGGTTAAATAGTAATTTCAAACTCTTCATATCTGAAATCCATACACCATATCAATTAATTGATATGTTCATCTATTTTTATTGATAATAAATCAAACCCAACACCCCTAGTTGAAACAAATTTCAAATCTTATGAGGTACGTGGTCTATTTTCAAGAAGAGAAAAAAACTAAATAAATATGTGTAAATTTATTATAATATTTTCTTTCAAATGTTCCAAAAATCCATATTTTATATACTATTTGTATATGTATATTCCAAAATTCCATCATATACCAAATTCTTAAAGAATTCATCTTAAAAAAAGTAAGACTATAAGAGTTTTATAAAGTAACACTCACTCAAGAGTACACTACTTTTATTTAGATGAAGATACCTTAAAAACATAAGGATCTAGGGATCTTAAAGATTAACTAATAATTTTAAAGTAAAATGACTAACTTTCTCCGTGAAATTTGGAGCAAGAATTAACTTGATTCCCCTCAAATTTTATAAGGAGTTCAGAATTAGAGAAAATAATTCCACAATTTTCCAATTAAAAGTAGTTTAAATATCACTTATCTATCCATAAATTGGGATTTAATATTTATTAGTTAATGTTGTAAATCTTATCATTGAAATCGATTTCATGTAATTAGACATGGAAAGTGATAAAATAAGTATGAGTTATCTTCAGAATACCATCTTTTTTCTAATGGAGGGGCCTTGATGGATATTGAAAAAGGAAACCCAACTTTTCATATGTGTAATAAAAATAGATATTGAATTTATTTCATGTTTTTAAGAATATATATTGTTTATATTACTACTTTTTAGTCTGTATCGTTGATCATGAGGTAAAAATTGGGTTTTAGAATCAATCTCTGTGTTAATAGGATACACTGGGGGATTTCATTAAAAACGAAAATATATACTTGGTTAGTGAGAAATCTGAAATAATTAATGAAGAATATTATTAAAGTGATTTATAATAATTTACTAGAGAATAATTGGATCATATTAGGATAGTAATGAAATAATCTATAAAGAAGGAACTTGTTCTGTAATTGGTTATATTTCTTACCAGACTAAAATATGAGTTCATGGGTATAAGTAAGGCATTTACAATTATTTTCCTAGCTAAATTTGGGGATAAATGATAGTAAAATATTATTGATGTGTTAATAAGTCATAAGACTACAATTTCCTAGATCATATCAAATATTAAGGGGATAATTCCAATAATTTTTTTGCAAACAACCTAATGGAAGTTGAGTTTAAGAAAATTATTTAGCATTAAATAAGTCTCTATAAAAATATAAAAGAAGTGGTTAGAGATGAGATAATAAAATTTCCTTACATTGGGACTATCGATACTATTTGTTATAGTGTTTGGGTGAGACCAATTAATGTGATATCTATGGAAGTTGGTTTGAAAGTAATTACAAATGAAAAAAAATGATAAAATATCAACAATAATTATAACTGGTTGGAGGGTATGGGTAGACTATAGACTATTGAATTTGTAGATGAGTAAATATTATTTTCCTTCCTAAATAAAATTATTTATAGGATTTCAAGTAAATGTGATTTTTTTTCTTTCTAGAAAACTATTTGGGATACAACCAAGTGCTAATTGGTTGTACATATCAAGATAATACATCATTAACATATACTTATTTAACATTTTCATATAGGAGAATTTTAGTTTTTATGATGTAAAAAAATCACCATATTTCACAAATTCAAGATGGTTAGTTTCTCAGAAAAGCTTGAAAGGATTATTGATGTGTTTATTGATGACTATTTGGTCATAGTAATAAAATTTAAAGAAAATTTAGAAAAACTATTGAAATTTCTAGATATATGTGAAGAGACCAACTTGGTACTCATTTAGTAGAAATGGATGTTTGTGGTTAAGTAAGGTATTTTGTTTGTTTATAGAATACCAAAGGATGTAACTAAGTTGGATAAGTCCAAAATATATATTATTTCATCTCTTCCTCCACCAACATCAGTTGAGGTAGTGAAAAGTTCCCATGGACATGTTGAGTTTTACTTATCGTTTATAAAGTAATTATCAAATATTTCTTAACCATTGTTCTCACTATTGAAAAAGGATGTCAATTTCACATTTAATAAGAACTAACTAGAATATTTTAATATATATATATAATGTGAATTTAGTCTCAGAACCTAATTATATTAATCCTTTCAAAATCATCTGTGATGCTAGTGACTTTTTTTGTGGGGGTGTTCTTTGAAAGAAAAGAGAAAGTAAAAAATATTTCATCTAAAATGCATTAAAGCAATTGATAGATCATAACTCAAGTATTACATAGTATATAAAGATATTCTAATATTTATTTGTGAAATGAGAATATTCAAGCCATATCTCATTGGATGAAAAGTAATAGTTTACAAAAACAACATAACTTTAAAAAATTCTTTGAAATAAGTAACTTAAGACAATATTTTTTAGATGGGTATTGATTTTATTGTTATTTTTAATTGAGATAAAAGAAACTAATTGATCTTGGAATAAATTTTTTGATCACCTATAAACATTGGAAACCCTAAAATAATATCCTACTCATCCTATTATAGGTGGATTCACTGATGACAAAATTGTTTCCTTTCATAACCAATTGATTGCCTCATTATTTTGAGCCTAGAAATTATATGGTCACTAGGAAGATTCCCCATAGAATGACTTAGAAAGAAATAAATATGTTTAAAGGTGATGTGACGTAAAATATATGTGAGTATCTATTTCCATATAATAAAGGGTTTGATGAAATTGTTAGATGACAAGGTCTAGAAGATTATGTGTTTTTAATTCATTGTCACTTATGTACACTACTATGTGTTGTAAACCATAAAAATATACAAATATATATTAATGTTATAAAAATTTGTTTCCATTGGTAGTCCATTTTCAAAAATTATTGATTTTTTTTAAGAAATATAATAGGTTTCAGAAAATGATAAATATTATAAGAATGAATGATCCATGTCATATTTGAATTCTCAAAGTTGAAATTTTTTATGTTTAGTGTTAAGAATTCATGGTAACATTCCCAAAAATCCATGGGAATGAGTATATATTATTGGTGGTAGGCTATGTATCCAAATTGGTGGGACCTATTTCCCTACCAAACAACATTGTATCTTCTATGGTGAAGATAGTAAGGAAAATAGGTTATATAAATATGGATTTATCTAGGATAACATCATGGATAAGAGAGTAAATTTTTATAATTATCAGTTTAGAATACTTGGGGGGAAATATGAATTTAATTATAAGACAAGAATAATATATTCTACACTAATTAGTGGATATGTTAAGATGACAAAAGAGGCTCCAATAGGAATTTTGGAAAATATAATAAGAATATCATGTAAGTATTATAATTATAAGATAAAATATGAACTATGAGTATATATAAGTGTTTATAAAATAATAATTTCTAGGTAACCTTTCATTCTACAATTTAGAAAATCATTCCATCTTCAAGTAGAGGTTTAACATGGGGCCTTTTGGTCTATGAAGGCTATCAATTTGGATTCCATGAGTGCTTTTAATAAATTAGTGTTTGATATAAATTATATGGACAAAATAAAATGAGTATTCATGTGAATTATAAGATTATAAAAGGAAATTACAAGAAATTACATGATAGGTTTACTCTAAAGAATGAATTAAAGGAAGGAAAACAGGTCCATTATTCAACCAGTTGAAGAATTTTTTCCCTAGAAAACTGAATTCTATATGATCTGTACCATTTTTTGTTGTTAAAGTGAACCAAAATATAGATGTGGAGATTTCTAGATGTGATGAAGATCCATTTTATATGAATATTTAGAGGTTGAATATGTAATTTTATATGGAAAAGGTGGATACATTCACTGCTTTAATATTGAAGATTAAAATCATGATGACTACATATTGATAACTCCTAGAATATAGCCTAAGTTCATTATCATTCCTGTAAATTTTCTAAATAATTATTATTTCACCCATCGGGTTTGCTACCTACATTTTATAGGATGAATAGAAAAAATAGATTGATGATAAATGTAAATCATACACCACAAATGAATATAAGTAAAATAATGGGAGTATTATACTTTCCATATCTCTTTATTTGATAATAATGATTCAGGAATATACACATATTTATTTTTGAGAAAAATATCATTTGAGGAGGATATTATGGTGCATGAACTACTCTAGAATAAAACATGATAATTTTACCCATTGATTCTCTTTGAGACATATCACTTTGAAATGATTGACTATCTAGATTATGAATATTTTCAACGAAGTTAAAATGGAAAATATTTTAAGGGAATCAAATCTTAAATTATTTCACTAGAATTTAAACGTGAACATAAGTAAACTATGTATTGTGAGGAAATTAAATCTCACGGATCAAATAAAAATGACAATCACTTAAGTCCTTTGAAACTGTAGAAAAATTAGAAATTGGGAAATAACATAAATTTTTTGAATTGATTAAGAACTCGGTATATATGTGAAAAGGAAAATCCATAAAATAAGAGTGACATGGAATTTTTCAAGAAAAATTCTCTTATCCTGTTTTCATTCCCTAATGATCACAATAACATTGGAGGGGATAACTATAAGGTGTGTTCTATTTACAAAATAACTATTCACAATTTATAAGTTCTCAAAACATGCCACAACTTAAAAAAATAATGTAGCTTTTTGTTGTCAAATAATCGATAGTGAGGAGAAAATTTAATCCAAATGAAGGATTAAATTTACTTATAAGGATATAAATTAAGTTGTATTAAGGAAGTGAGAAACAAAAACAGTGTATTAGAATATTAAATGATATATATCTATAAAGGTGATACATATTGAAGTCATGGTTTAATTGAATTCTAATCATTTATATATTTAATGCCTCAAGAATCAAACTTCATCAACCAGTCAACAATCACCCAAATAGAATCTTGACCATTCAATAAAAGTGGAATTATATTCATGAAATCTATCAATATATTATCCCACATTCACTTTATAATCATAAGACGATGGTTGAAACCAATAAAAACTAGGTTCTTAGTATTCACCTATTAATAGGTAAGGCATTAAAAAATAAACTTGACAACACTATAATTAATAACTAGAAACAAAAACTAGTATTTGATATTTGGGTACATCTTCTTCATGAATAGATATACAAATAAATTTTATTTGTGGAAGTCCCTAAATAACTCCTCTTACATCACACTTGTAACTACAGTCTACTTCTGGAAGAGGATGATTTCCTCCCTATATTCATAGTATTCCTCTTGTGTGTCACTTGAGTTTATCTAATCTGGAAATACTTCACAATCAATATCTCTATATTGGTCCTCCAACACCCATTATTTAATTATGGAGGCCACTAATAGAGACTAAAGGTAAAAAATTCTTTATTTATATAATTTAATCATAATTAAGCTAAATAATCAGATTCCTCCCCCATCAGTTTACCATGTGATTTCTTATGAAGGTAATTAACCATCATAATACCCTTCACTAGAGTGAAAAATATCTCAATTTAATTATCATATATAAAATTCATCCAAAACCTCATTCCTAGGATTAAATCTACCTCAAAGAAAATTCACCTCATACTTTTTCAATTGTCAAAGACCACAAATAATTCATAGAGAAGATAATTTCTTCACTTATTAAAGTAAAAATCCATTGTTATAAGTTACAAGTCATGGGAAACATCATTCTATTCATATGTTCTCAGCTTTTAGACTCAAATTACCTCTGTATTAGTACAAAACACATACCAAAATTATGAACATCATAGTACACCTCCTAATCAACTCTCTCTTCTATAAATAGTAATACCAAAGAATCATTCAAACTATACTTCAACTCTTTGAAATCTTTTAGAAAATTATTAGACTAAATGAATGGATCCCCATTTCAATTATGCAATTATAAAGGGGTTGAAAAATGGGAAAATTTCCTAATGAATATATACTAGTATCTTGATAGTACAAGGAAACCACACACATTAAGCATCTTCTTAGGTGTCTCCTAAGCCATCATAGGAAATTAACTTTATAAATCATGAACATACACTTCAAAATTATTCTATATATTTGGTTCTCATGAATTATGTCAAGTAAATTTCTCAAATAGAAAAAATAATCTTTTAATTGAGAATATATAAGTCTATAATCTATCAAAATAACCATGAACTAGTACAAATATGGTTAGGAAATTTGGTTCATGACTCTCATGAACACTACAGAGGAATTTTTTTGGTCGAACGATATCATGAAGAACATACAGTTTATAGGGAGACACTTTAATGTTTTCATTAAAATATTCACCCACATACCCAAATCTAGTGATACCTAGAATTGAGATTAATCTTAAAGAAGAATTAAGAAAGTTTCATATGATTGAGGAGATAATCTATCCTAAAAAATGATATTTATACTTTATGTTCACTCAATTTAGGTAGTGATTGTAAATATAATGCATCAACATCTAATCCACCTTCATTAAAAATATTGTATAAGATATACAGGGGGCCAGTAGGTTTAATAAATCCCATCTTCAGAGGGTCCTCTAACTGCACCTTTAGTTCCCTAATCTTGGTCAAGGACATCTAATAATCTACTAAGGATATAGGTGTTGTACCTAGGTACATTTTAATACTAAATTAGACCTCATAATGATGGGACAAACTAGGAACTTCCCCAAGAAATATTTCTATATACTTCTCCACTACTAAGGTAAATTCTTCTCCATATCATGTGTGATTCAATAGTATAATCCCTCCAACTAATGTTTTATAAGTTATAACCTCGTAATTTTTTTCCCTATTTATCCTACCTCAAGGTCCCACTCACTAGTGAAGGTGATTCTTAACACATCTTCTTGATGACATATCACCCCACATCCATAGAAATCTAACTGCAATTGAACTGTGGATAAATATTTTATGTTGAGTATAATGTTATAAGGCCTCATCTTAGTTATGGTGAGATCCTAGGAAAATATCTCCTAACTAGGTGTGAGCTCATAATGATGATAGATTTGAGAGAGAGTATGATCACCACCAATATGTGTCTTTATCAAAAGGGTTCAAACTGGGTACACTATTAGTGTATCTATCTCTCAAATAAAGGATATAGAAAGAAATTAATAGTGTGGGGTAGTATAAATGAGTACTGATGGAAAAATAAAAATCACAAAGTATAACTCAATCCATGTTGATTACCACCTTCTCAAATCCCTCTATTAGATAAAAATAACCTCATCCCAAAGATCCTACTCCCCGATTCTGACATGATCCTCTATGAGATGGTGGTTATGGGAGTGGATCAATGCACCACCAACCCCTATCTACTCTAGTAGTGTAAACATCTCCCTACATTTTCCTTGTATAGATTTCCTTTAGACCGACTAATTGATGAATGGGGGTTGGATCAATGGTATATCCCAATATGACATTTCCCCTAAAGTTAAGATGGTATTATATGGGGTGGAATCCTATGATTGAAAACATAAACCCATGGTTATTAAATCATCATTGATAGATCTCACTCAAAGATGATTTAGATTAAGAACACAACTAACATGGTACATGATACATTTAACTTTTTTTTAATCCCTATAATTTGTTCCTTATAATTATGATCTAACTAATTGGTTATCAAATTCTTGTTGAAATGATAAATCAACCACCCACACTGATCATTAGGTTCTATGGTATGTTAAAAAAACTCAAAACTCGATAACATTATTCCCAATATATCTTAGACAAACTTTTACTTCAAGGAGGGTACATTAGTTGTGGATGAGACTTTGTAAATTATCCAAGGGCTTAAAATCATTAAGTATAAATATATTTATTTATTTGAAGTGGAATTAGATTATTCTATTATGGTCAATACCATAAAAGTAAATTTGGAATGTCTTTTTAATATCATCTATTTCATCAAAACTTGTATCTCTATTCTTCAACCGAATGTGAATTTTTTTCACACATTGCATGAGGGTAACATGTCGGTAGATCTCCTTACATCCAAAAGTAACCAATTTAAAAGGATTGTGATTTTTGTTAGTATTAATTCTTTAACAATTGATTTTACTAAGATTATATGAAAGGATTCCCTCATCTTTCGCTATTTTCATCCCCCATGATTTCCACTTTTTTATTGTACTTTTTTCCATGTTTTTGTCCTTTATTTTTAATAAACAATTTCAATTGTAAATCAATCTAGACAAATAATTTTGTTACCAATAACTCCAAACTCCATCCTAATGTCTCAAACTACCCTGATATTATTATTATATAACCTAAACTTCTAGAACCCTATATAAGTTAGGAGTAATCTAAGTGTTCCAACCTAATCACACCTCTAATATAGAAAGGGAAGGAATCTACCAACAAGAAGAGATATCACTTATATGGGAGGAGTTGGCCTATATAACTTGTATATAACCACATGTATCTGGTTCAATGTATAACAATAAAAGATAGATAAATATCTAACTATAATATAACATATAGTATACACACTAAATATCCCAATAGCATATAAAGTAGTGTTTGATAAATAATGAAAAAATACAAGGCCTAAAATCCTATTATAAACACAAACCATATACAACTAAAAAAGGTGCTCTAACACACCATGGTGACACAACTATCCCAAAAAACAATCCAATTTGACCTCTATTAATCATCATTACTGCACCCTTTAATGTCACCACTAACATGTTCATAATATGATTAGACACAACACATGTTGGTTGAGTCAATAAGGTTTCCTTATGAATTTTCCATTCCTTCATGTTTTGAAAAACACAAACACCTATTTTAAGGCAAATTGAATTTTATCTTGATAAGGAAAATTTTCCAAAGGGAAATTTTTCCTTACTCAAGGAAAATTTTATCCTTACCCTGTTTTTCTTTCATAAGGAAAATTTATCCTTACCTTGTTTCTATTGTTCATATCATAATTTTTCTAAATGTAAATTTTGGTTTGTATAAAAAACCTCAGAATCCTATAATTACCTAGATATGAAGCATTCTATTTTAGGATCTGAGTTCTCTAAATTCAGACTCCGAACTCTTCTGAGTTTTGACTATGAGTTCTCTAAATTCAGACTCTGAACTCTTCTGAGTTTTGACTCCGAGTTCTCTGAATTCATACTCCAAACTCTTTTGAGTTCTGACTCTGAGTTCTTATGAATTCAGACTCTGAATTCTAAATATGAATTCTTATGAATTCAGTCTCTGAATTCTTATTACAAACTCTTATTAATTTTGACTCTGAATTCTTGTTAAGAATTCTTCTATGTTCTGACTCCAAATTCTAGTTACGAATTCCTATGAGTTCTGACTCCGAATTTCATAATAAATAGAATCCAAATATCTTGTAATATACACTCTGAATATTTTTACTTAGACTCTGAACTTTTATTTTGCTTAGACTCTGAAAAAAAAATTTGATTAAGCATCCATATTTTTCTCATCTTTGATATAGCTATGAAACGATTTCATACATTCTGTTTCCAACTAACCATTATTTGAGTGACACGTGTATAGGTCCCTCCGAAATTCAAGGAAAAATATGACCGTTGGAGGAAGGATCTGACCGTTGAAGTTGTTCCTATAAATAGGACCTCAGTTGAAAGATCTCATAACTTTTGGACAACTTTTGATCTGAAGTGATTTCTAGAGAGAGATACTCTCATGCTTAGTGCGTACTGAACTTCTTGTTCATACTTTCTTTGTGTGACTCTGATTGTGGTTATGTACAATCTATGACTTCCTGGGATATGAAGAAATAGGTGTCGATTACCTTAAAGTTGAGGGCTTCCTTACTGAGGTAGACAGAGGTTCTGACTACCTTGAAGTTGAGGGCTTGAGTGGATAGAAAGACAAACTCCAATATCCATATAAAGGGATTAACCTTGTGTGGGTAAGACATACTTTCTTGAAAGTATAAATCAAGGGACCTTTATCCATGGTTTTTGGATACCCTTCTCTTTGGGATAAAAAATTTTCTACTTGTTACTTGTTCTGTTACATTTTTTCGAGTGCATTTTATTTTTTGAGGAAAGTATAACTATCTTATACTTCCTTATACTTGTATACTCTGATATTGTCAAATTCTATATGCTTAAGGTATAATCTTTATCTTTGTAAACTTTCATTAAGTTTCATTTTTTCGGGAACCATATTTTCAGAATCACATTCTCAGAATCATATTTCTGGAATCTATCAAGTGTGTAGAACTTGAGGTTTTGTGAATTACCTTGTTTAACCTTGTTAAACATAACCATCTTTAAAAGTTCCAAAGAAATTTTTAAAGGATAAAATTCACCCCCCCCCCCTCTTGTATATTGAGCATCATGCAATACTAAATTTAGTATCTTCATTCATTATCTCAATCCAACAATGTTAGCATGAGTCCTATGAAAGGGTGAGTATAAATATACCCATTAATATTTTCTAAAATCATAAATTAGTAATAACATAATATGTCAACTAAAAAAAGTATAAAATCATATATTCATTAAGGGTTATGATAACCAATCATATAAGAAGACTCTTTATTCATAACTCATTTATACATAAATTATGCACCAAGGGAACCTATATTATTGAAACATTAAAAAAACTAAATCACTCAAACTATATAGCTTCCAACACTTCCAAGTCATCTATTTGTAATATATTTGAGGGACCTACACCTCACTAAAGGGTATGTACATCAGTCAAGGGGGTACTGACCCCTATAGTGGACCCATGACTTTTCTTATGTAATGTGCAATGTTTTAGGGTTTTCACTAATCTATAGGTAGAGGGGCCATGATCCATCACTATGGGTGGTTACCTACACCACTAAGTATATGGAGGACCCATGCTTAGGAACTAGTGTTCTACCAAGGGTATTACTAAACCTACGTTTATTTCAGCTACATATACCTCTCTCTATTTCTAAATCTATGAATTTATTGAACCTCCTCATCCCATAAACACTAAATATAAACCTCATAATATTAAATGATATATTTCATCATGTTATACATAGTAAATTCTCAAAATAGACAATTTATATGCCTAATACTAACACCTGTGAATGAAGTTACATAAAATTATAAAGTATTTATAATACACTGTTTGTTTTTAGATGCACAAGTCTTGTAGGCCTTAGCTAGTAATTGGTCATGTGATGATACTACCCAGTGCATGTGAAATCAATATAAATGAAAGGTTTAGAAGGATATATGGAATGTGGTACCATATTGTCTAGTCGATCTATACACTAGTTGAATGTTGAGGCATCTCACTAGTTATAAAAAATGTTTCCCTCATACCATATAACATGTGGGAACCAGATGTTGTCCAAGAATGTAATCAGGTAAACATTGAATCACATAGTCCCAAGATATATGATGTGTGACTCATTATCACATGATGTGTGGTATATATAATAACACATAACCTTAACCCCATAAAATCTATAATACGTGTTGCATGTATCATAGATACGTGAAGTGTTAAATTTATGAAAAAACATAATGGTAAATAGGAACATACATGGTGTTTGACACTCAGGAAAACACATCATGTATTCAAAAAATTCTAGAATGAAGGAACCATCATTTGATAAAATATAACACCATAACCAACAATTTTGAAATTTTTTAGACCTTTTGAATGTTACGGTGTGTATTTTAGGTGTTTTAGGATTCAGTATATGGATGAAAAATGAGAGTTGGGCTTGGATCTTCATTTACAGCTAATAAGAGGGATTCTTATCTTTATCCTCTTAAATTACATTATGATGGTATTTCTAGAGAAGAAAGTGGTTATAGGGTTTGGAACTTCTAAATATGAATTGTTTACTTAAAACATGGTATTTTTGGGTCATGGGGTGTGGTACAAGCCTTGATAATTATGTTTCATTTCAGTTTAAGGATAAATTTGGGTTTATGTGTGATGGATGAGTATCATGGAATAAAATATTGGAGGAGGATTTTAAATATGTGTAAAACATAAAGTTTCCTAAAAATATATAAATATACATTTTTATTAATCTTATGATTGAATTTATTATTTTACTAGTCACATAATTGTGATTTGGGACATATCATGAAGTGGTTCTATGGAATTTGTTTTAAAACTGTGAATGGCCTTCATGTAATGACCAAATATGATGCACCGTGGGGACTTTAGGGTTAATTTTTTAGGTTTTTGATATGGGTTTCATAACATTGTGATTATTTTGGTTACAGTGTGACCCTTATTAGGTAATATTAGATTAAAATATTGAACAATCATTTAATGGGGTTAATAGAGGTTATCATTACATGGATCGTAGTATTTCATTCAAGATATCCTCATCGTGATGTGTCCATTAAATTTCATGTTGTGAATCAATAATTTTCTAACACTTTTATAAATTTATAGTCCATTCATTTTTTCTATATTCCTTTATTCTCTTAAAGCCTTTGGTTGTCATATACACTTATTTTTAGAACAATAACTACCCTTTAAAAGATTTTTATTCTTGGATTTAATTTTTTTTTGGGGATCTAATGTGAGTTTCTCCTCCTTGAACATGGTATTTATTTAAAACTTTCATCCTAGTGGAGTTGAGATAGTAGTTGGGTGTCAATTTACTTTTCATTATAATGTGGTTTTCATTAGGATATCATTAGGTTATATTTTTTTGAATCATTCCTTGTGTTTTCTTGGGTTTTTTGGTCACCTTTATCACCTTGTTCTTATATAGAAATTTAGAAGCTTTGATTGGGTTGGGTAATTCAATAACCCACTTCTATTTTTTGTATAATGTGGTATTTTCCTACTTTTATTTTATTTGGGTGGATATTAAGGATTAACCAAATGAAAATAATGAATATGATAAAGAGGAAATTGAATGTTAAAGGTTATTATTATGATTTTATGTGTTTATATGATATTTTATATGTGATTGGTGGTTATTTTTATTCTTGTTGAAATTAATATTACTATTTTGATTTATTTTATGATATTGTTCTCATTTAATGGGTTGTAATTACCTTTAAAAAATATAGTCAAGTAAATATGGTAATGAACCAACTTTTTGAAATCTTAAATTGAGATTATGCTACTTAATAATGAGATGATGAGTTAATATGATGTATTGTTTAAAAAGGGGATTAATGATGTGTTTATTATAGGAATTTATTTTTGATTTAAATTGGTAAACATTATTACATTTATATGATCAAGTGGTATTTTTATTGTATAGTTGTAGATGATTTAGGTGGATTGTAATGGAAGATCTATGGTTTTTTGATGTGGCATGGATGGATGGGATGACATGTGATATAGAAGTGGTGACATGGATGGTTGTGTCGAAAGAGGATATGGTTTTTTTGTTGTTGTAGTGGTTATTGGCATGAGATGTGTTGATGATTGTGTATTATCTTATTCATTAATGTGGATTGTTTTATATTTTTCTAATGGTGATGGAAAAAAATTAGTAATGATGAACATGCTAATGGGTATGGTATAGTATTTAATGAACTATATTTTATTAATGAATTGTTAATACTTGAAATTGATGGGAAATAATTGTGATAAATGTGGGTGATGGTTTAAGAATGGTTTTACATTTTTTATAGAATTGAATGACATAAAAATCTAATTGTTCTGGTAAATTATGATTCCGGTAATGGGATAATGTTGTGATAAAATGGGAAAATATGTATATTTTATGGTTTCTTGTGTGGGAAATTTGGGTTAGTTCATGTCATAGTATTCGGTAGTGGTTGTGTGTAGGTTTTTATGGCTATGGAAGTGATTTTATATTATATTCCAATTAGGTTGGGCTTGGATATGGTTTTATAATACCAATATTTTCATTGTGATTTCATTCACACCCCACCCTTTTCAGATAAGTGTTGCCTAAAATATTAGTTTCTTGGGTATTTTCCCCAACATCTAGGTAGGTAAGATAGTAGATGACTAACTACTCTCTCTTATCCACTCTCCCTTCTAGGTATGAAAGGATCTATGGTTGTTCACGTTAGGTATAAGTATATGGGTTGTATTTTCCTATAGTTATTATATGTGATATATTGGATGAATTGGTTTTTTATTTAATATAATGATATATAAGGGGGGTCAAGAATGGTAGGATGATGGAATTTGGTTGATGTCATTCATGTTCACAATGTCCTATTATAATGGAAATATGATGTGTGGTTGCATTATGGTAAGTTGTAGTTATTTGTTTGTGGTTTCAAAATGTTCTATAATAGTGGAAATGTGATAATGGTGTTGTGGCAATGATATGTGGTATGGTTATGATATGGGATATGATTTTTTGTGGAATGGTTATAGAAGGGATTGAGAGCACTAGGACATTTTCTGTTAGGGTGTGAGAGTGAAAAACTAATGAGAAAGTGGTTATGATTTACCTCATTGATATATCCCTTTTTATATTATTGTATTATATTTGGATGAAATATTGGGTATGCAATCCTTATGGGGGTTAATGATAGTTGGCCTATTATAGGTGCATTTTTTTATTTTTTTTATTCACTGAGTTATTGATATGATTCTTCCACATTTGTGTGATAGGTAATAATGTGGATCTTTTTTATTTAAAATGTATGCTCATCCATATATATTAAATACATTTTTATGGTTTTTAAGAGGGATTTTGGGGTCAGATTAGGAATAACTATCTTAGTTCATTGATAAACTAGGGTGTCACTACTGTAGGAGTTTATTTTTGTATTTAATTTTAAAGACTATGTTTTTTTATGAAATTCATGGATTATGGGATCAGTTTTTATTTTATATATTAGGGATATGATTTATGGTTTAATTTTATGTATGTTCTTACAATTAATCGAGTTAGATCCTCCCATATATTTTTTTTATAACCTCGGTGCTAGTCACTAACCCATAACCAATTAGAGGACGCCTTTAAGGATCACTATTGTATTTAATATAGTCTTAAGTGGGGTTCCCAATGGGGTTGGGTCAAGATAAATATGTATCAAATATATTTATGATACTTAGTATGGAGATTAGAGTTTGTAACAAGTGAGTAATTCATGTGTTTTTAAGGGAAACATGATTATTCTAACCTAGTCTTTGGTGTGTTAGGGGAGAAAATTAGGACACGAGATATTAGATCCACCTATTATCTAACACAAAGGCCATAATATTACTAAATAACCTATGTGAGATAGTTTTTATTTAATGGTAGATATAAATGATTTGTGTATTCATTTTTCTATTTGAGGTTTTGTTTAAATTAGGGATTTTTTAGAATAAGTTAAAATGAATTTAATTGAAAAAAACAAAAATAAATTCCATGATATCAAGAATAATAATTTTACTTATTTATTATAGAGATATCTCCCACTCAAAATCATTTTCATGTGGTTTGGTACATTGAGGTGTAGAATGATGGTCTTGTTGATCATTTTAGGGTTAGCCTAGCCAAGGTGGATGAGCCTTATAGTAAGGATTTGTATGACTTCCATCATCAGGGTTTGGTGAATTATGAAGGTATTCACTATAATTCATAGATGTAATGTGGGTTAGAGGATATAAAAATATCATTTAGATTAATATAAACTAAGGTATAGTGTTAGGTTCCACTATTCATTAGTCAAATGATAGGGGTTGTACACTAGTAGGGGATTTTGTTTCTTGGTGAGTGTAAGGATATAGAGGTTGTATGGGATGATTTTCATATGTAGTTTCAAGTGGAGTTATTATCATCAATGATGATGAAAGTGAAGAGGAAAAAATATTATCACCCTCAATTAGGGGGCATGGGCATGAGGGGGTTTAGGATTCTCTCTAAGAATTATCTCTACTATTCCTCGAATCTTTTCTCTAATGAGGATTAAAAATCATGATAATTAGAGAAGTAACTATGCCTATAAATTCAAAATGAAATTTCCTAATTTATGTTTCCTATGTATCTTCGGACTCAGAAGAAGGAATAAGTGAATAAGAGGATCCATGGGGAGCTATGATCATAGCAAGATGTAACAACCCAAGCTTCCATGGTACGTTTCCCTTGGAATAATGCAATAGCTTGCATTGTACGCAACTTCGAGATTCTAACACAACACGACCAATCAAACTAGCCGTTATGAATAGTAATACCCACTTTTTGAAATTATATAAATTTTATCTTTCAAAATTTAATTCATTTTTGGATTCGTAATATCGAAATTAGCTTAGGTGAATTTTTTGTATTTTTCTGAAAACTTTCAATATTTGATTAATAGTGATAAAACACTGAGTTATTGGTTAAACCAAACTTTTTATTTAAATAATTAGTTATTTTATTTTAATTTATTTTAGGTCTAAATAGATACATAATACATATATATGTTCAACATAATTCAATGGAGTCATTTTATAATAATTTAGATATATAAAATTTCATCGAACGATTTACCGTCTTTTAGCCACCTCCTAGGAGAATTTGCCAATTTGAATAAAACTTAATTTTAATGCTTCTATGAATTGAATTTCATAAATCTTAAAGACATGGTTGATATATATAAGTAAAATGTGGTTCAATAATATAAAAATAATTTTCAGTGAATAGTAACTTTTGGCTTTTATTTACCACGGTTAAAAGTACATAGGAAAATTAAAGGTAAAAATGATATTATTATTACCATAAAACATGTACTAATTATATTGGATAAGTTTAATTGGACCTAAAACAACCTTAGGAATAAAATATTATCCTTTAGGTCCACTTGGATTAGATTAGGAAATTTTTTATTATTTAATTCAAAGAAGAGTTAAAAGTGTTAAATTCAAAGTTTAATAACTAAACCATTTTTAATATAGGGTTACACATAAGATAAATTAGAATATAAATATTAATTAGAAATATAAAAATATTTCCTACATAATGGTATTTTATTAATAATTTTTAGACATTATATAATTTAATTTATTTATGGCATAATGATAATGCAGTGATTGCCTTATTAATGAAATATTAAAATAATTGATATTATAATTACCCAAATAAATGTAATTTGAGAATTTTTATGAATTAAACTAATTTTATAGGTTAATATTACATTTTATGGTTTATTAAATTAATCTTTTTAGAAGTAATAATTCTGTTATGAATTTAGAAAAAACAAAATACCAAATTGTGTCAAAATTGAGATAAAAGAGTTTTTAAAACAAGTATTATATTATTAATTGGTATTATATTCCTAAAAATATAAGGTTCGGAAAAAGGTCTTATATACTATTAAATATGTCATTAATGAACCACTTTAGGTTCTCTTGTAGGTTTATAGTAAGTTTATTAACCATGTAATATAAAAATACAAAGAGACATGGTAAATGTCAAACTATTTAACTAAGAGTTAAATCTAAAAGATAAGATTAATATAGTGACCCAAACCTGTCCAAAACCTATTGGTTGAGTGTTTTTCGACCCATCCCCACCTTATCCTTTAAATAATTTATTTTGGAGCTATTAGAAACTGAAAATGATTTTATTATAAAATAATATTTCAATCTTTTCTTAAGGTTCCCCTCACCCATCTTATAAAAGGGAACTTCCCCTTCTCTCAAATTCACACCATCAAAGACTTTTTTCTTGGCCAAACCCTGCCCAAATATCCTCCCAACTATCCTATCTTAAACCTAGAGGAATTAAATTAGTCATAAAGCCATCCTAAGGATCCCTTTTGATCAAATCATTAGGAAGAACCCAAAGAAGAGGTAAATATTTCATCACCTCTTTCAAGTTATTTTCTTTTTCCACTTCCTCTTTATTTATTGTTTCAATTCTAAAAAAATAACTCCATTATCTTATATATACTATTATGTTATTATAAAAATGTTACAACCATATTCATTATTCTATCCATCCTATAAATGACAAAGTCACCATACGTGCGTACGTACGGATTACCGTCCCCACGTCATGGTGTAGTTTGTTATTCAAATACTTCATCATTTGGATGGGTATAATAATGAGTTTAAATGATGTAAATAATAAATATAACATGATAATTATTATTTTTATATGATATTCCATCCAATTATATATTATTTTAATATCAAAAGAATGATATTGTCACTCCTGTGTACGTACAGATTACCGTCTCCATGAACGGGATGAGATTCATTCCCCATCGTATCCATTCAAGACTAATTTTCATTTGATGATTAAAAATAATTTTCAAAGACTTAATATCATTTTTAATATGAATAAGATACATCCTATCCATAAAAAACATTACTTACATAACAAAGAATATAAAGTAAAATGAATCGGTTAACACCCGAAACGATGATACTACTGAAATATCATTAACAAAGCAATATTAGAAGATCATATATGATATCATATTAATTTATATAGTTATTTTATAATTTAATAATATTAATTTCACCATTATACATGAGTTTAACCTACCCTTGACCAAGGAAAAGTACAAGGTAAGGGTTAATTTCACAATCTCTTTATCATCTGAGGTTGTTTTTACGTAAGTATCTATTGGGACCTCTTTATCATCTACATCCATGTTTCTTAAAATGTATTTAAAAACATTTTTACTATTTACTAGACAATGGGTTAAAGTCATTTATACCATTATATGACCTTATATGTTTTTGAAGGAATCTTTCCTTCGTTTTCCAAACAAGGTACTTTACGATCTTTTTGACAAAATTAAGGTAAGAATGTTTTTTTAACTTATACTGCAGCTGCGGTTATTCTCTACCATTATAACATCATCAAATATTCCCTTACAAGCTTATAAGAATATTTTCAAAAAAAAAGTTTTCTTTTATAATTACATGACTTTTAAATGATTTCTAAATAGAAAGATAAATTCCTATTAAAGAATTTTCCTTTCATCTTTTTCAATATACTTTGATGGATTTTAAACTAGTCTAAAGTTGATCTATTATGATACAAATCTTCCATATTGTATTATGTTTGACTGTGGATGTGTTATTTTTATACCAATCATGGTTTATGGTTAATTTATTGACATTTCGTATGATAGTATTAATATTAATGTTTATGTTATATTTCAACCCTTTCATATGAGGAATCTATTAGACTTAGTAAGTGACAGGTGGAGCCCGCTACAGCTCCTCAGTGCATCGGTAGGTCTCATAAGACAACTAGAAGTGGAATTGGCTGAGGCCTTTCCCAATTTTATATATGGTTTTGTCCAAGGCCTAAATCATTTTTAGACGTCTTGGTTGAGGTCTTGACAAAATATTTTAGAATGTACGGAATTATACATTCCCTTATTATGAAAATAATATTGATGGTTCATGTGGTCATTCGACTATTAGAATACCCATGATTATGTTTTATTAGGGAATTATTTACTCAACTCATATTCATTCCATAAAAGTGTTCATGTTTATTATTTGTAAAGGCATGTGTTTTCAATTATTCACCATGCTTAATATTTATGTTATATTTTGCTGTATTTCTTACCCTTACTGAGCGTTTGAGCTCACATATTTATTATGTTTCATTTTCCTAGGATATGAAGGAGTTTCTTATGAGTGAATTGCAGGCATAATCTATGAGGCTTGGATGTTTCTAATGGAATAGATTAGATTTGTATTTCTTTTCATGTTGTAAAGTTGAACTTATGTATGAATCTTATTTCCAATAATACTAAACTGATCAGTCTTTCGGGACATGATTTCCTTGTGATCATGCCAAATTTATGTCATAATGCACCGACTATGGATAACTGGGGTCGGGGCATTATAGTTGGTATCATAGGAAGTTTAGTACAAACCTTGGAAACTAGATTTAGATAAGCTCTGATTAGAGAACATTATCCTAAGATATACTTTGAGGAATACTATAGAAGAACATCCTAGAATTTTTGTAATATAGTGATTTTGTGTGTTTTCCATGAAATACATCTCTGTCTGGATACAAGTAGGTAGAGGCGGCTCTGTCACAGATGTACCTAGGGGTAAAGCCCAAAAACGCTGCTTTGAGCTAGAATTGAACGGGAACTGGTGCATGACAATGGGTCTTGCTGCACTCTTGGTTACGATAATCCCAGGGGATATGCTTAAGATAATTCTCATTTTCTTTACAAACCATTATGAAGGGTTTATGAGTATATAATTCCTAAAAGAAAACATTTTTATGATTATGGATTATATCCATAAACTATTCAATTTATGTTAACTATTTTAAAAGTTTGGAATTATGTATTATGATTCATAAACTAATCTAGATTATTCCATTGTTTATAAATGGCACCTATTGGAAGGAATGGAAACCGTATCAATGCACATAATCCATGTATGGATTTCCCTCTTACTCAAGATAATTATAGTGGAGTGGGTAATGCAACTGGTGCTGATCAACTTATCACCGTACTGGGACAACTCATAATGTTTATGAATAATAAATTTATCCGTATGGAGCTCTGTGATCCACAATGTGGAGGATCCATGTTAGACCACTTCATGAGGCAATAACCACCAACATTCAATGGTACTGCAAATCCATTTGAAGACGAGAAATGGATAAGTTCCTTAGAGAAAATATTTCATGCTTTAGGGAGTAGAGAAAGGAAAAAACTTGTCATGGCAGTTTATCGCCTCACAGGAGATTCATATCAATGGTAGTCATTGATTCAAAACACAAAATAAGATGAATAAATATCAAACATGGAATGGAGGGAGTTTAAAGAGATTTTCATAGAAAAATATTTTCCTCGTGACCATCGAGCAGATATGGAAAGGAAATTTATGAGTCTGAGGCAAAAAGAGGATGATAATGTCGCAAAGTATGAAGATAACTTTACAAGGCTAGGAAGGCATGCTGCATATTATATACGTAACCCAAGAAGTAATATTGACCGTTTCTTTGATGGGTTAAAACCATTTCTCCGTCGATCATTAGTATTAGAATCCTTCTCATCATATGAAGATATTGTCTCATGTGTTATCAAGACAGAAAAGGAATTCTCTAAGTCTTATAACATTAAAGAAAAGAAAAAGAAGAAGAGATCTTATCAACACTCTGGGAAAGGAAATAGGGAAACAGGGAAGAAGGGAAGAGTTGAATTTCCACCATGTGATAATTGTGGAAGGAAGAACCCTGGTTCCTGTATAAAAGGAAAAGGAGTATGCTACAAATGTGGACAAAAAGTCCATCTTGCTGTTTATTGTAAGGGAATGAAAGAAGCTACAAATGTTCAATTCTAAAATTTCATGTATATGGGACATTATTCAAATAAATGTCCTAAGCATCAAGGAAACTTACCTCATAAAAGGACAAAGGATCAAGGCCAATCTTATTCTATCACTACTGCTGAGGTTGAAGCTCCTAAAGACATGGTGGCAAGTAATTTATTGGTTTCCTCATGTTTAGAAAATTCTTTATTTGATTCTGGATCATTACATTGTTTCATATCTTGCCAGTTTTCTATGAAAATTAGATATTTTTAATTTGACTTAACAAGGGAGTTGTCAGTCAAAACA
Organism: Viscum album; assembly: GCA_963277665.1. Classification (NCBI taxonomy): domain Eukaryota; kingdom Viridiplantae; phylum Streptophyta; class Magnoliopsida; order Santalales; family Viscaceae; genus Viscum; species Viscum album. The sequence continues at coordinate 999,849,507 of OY728119.1, read as the reverse complement.
CCTAAGGGAAGTATGATTGCAACAAAGTTTTGTGAATCAATTCCCATTAGGGAATATAAATGTTGTTTATCTACTGATCTCTTTTTCATACCCATGATTTAATTTGATATAATCCAAGGTATGGATTGGCTTTCAGACCATGATGGAGAAATTTATTTTAAGAAAAAGGAAGTTACAATTCTCAATGATGATAAGGAGTACCTTATCTTTAGAGTGGAAACGTCACCACCTAATTCTTATCCAGATCCACCCCTAGTAGCTGAACTAAATTCAATTATTGGGGATGAAGAGAATGAAATAATTTTGGGTGAGAAAAGGAATGTTCAAATAGAGGACGTACCTATTGTGTAAGAATATGTTGATGTGTTTCAAAAAGATTTACTTGGACATCCTCCATAATGATAAATTGAGTTTTCCATTGATTTAATTCTTGGTTCAAGGCCCATATCAAATAACCCTTATAGAATGGCCACTGTGGAATTAGTGGAACTAGATAAACAACTACAGGAATTGAGTAATAAGGGATTTATTCGCCCTAGTATTTCTCTATGGGGAGCCCCTATTCTTTTTGTTTAGAAGAAAGATGGATCTATGAGGTTGTGCATTGACTACAGGAAGATCAATGCTATAACAACAAAGAACAAGAATCTCCTACCTCGCATTGATGATTTATTCGACCAACTTCATGGAGCTCAATATTTTTCAAATATTGACCTTCTATCTGGATATCATCAGTTGTGTGTGAAGAAGGAAGACATTCTAAAAATAGCATTTCGAACCAGGTACGGGCATTACGAGTTTACAGTAATTCCTTTTGGGTTGTCTAATGCACCCTCTATCTTCATGGATCTAATGAATAGAGTTTTCAAGTAATATCTTGATGAATTTGTAGTGGTATTTATTGATGATATCTTGGTATACTCAAAAAGCAATTAAGATCATGAAAATCACTTGCGCATCATTCTAAAAACTCTTAGAAGAAATGAATTGTATGGGAAATTTAGCAAGTGTGAATTCTAGATTCAAGATATTTCTTTTCTTGGATATATTTTCTCTAAGTATGGAATCTCTATTGATCCTTCAATGACCAAGGCAATCCAATAATGGCCAACACCAATGATTATAACTGAGTTATGCAGTTTTATTGGTTTATCAGGTTATTATCGACGTTTCATCCAGAATTTTGTCCAGTTGGATAACCCATTAACAAAGATCACACGTAAAGGGGTTAAATTTTTTTGGAAAAAAGAGTGTGAAGAATGTTTTTAAGAACTGAAGAGAATATTAGTCAATGCTTCTATGTTGACTCTACCATCAGGGAATGATGGGTTTGTTTTTTATAGTGATGCTTCAAAGAAAGGACTTGGTTTTGTCCTTATGTATAATGATAGAGTTATTGCCTATGCATCACAGCAGCTAAAAATTCATGAACAAAACTATTATACTCAAGATCTTGAGTTAGAAAATGTAATATTTTCTTTAAATATATGGAGACATTAACTTTATGGTGAAAAATGTGAGATATATACCAATCACAAGAGTTTGAAGTATATTTTCTCATAGAAATATCTCAATATGAGGCAAAGGTGATGGCTTGAATTACTCAAGGATTATGATTTCACAATACACTACCACCATGGGAAGGCAAATAAGGTGTCATATTCTTTGAGTAGAAAGGATAATAGAGTTTTGAACAATATGAAAGTTAAAGGGGATCCTATTTTCATGGATCTAGTGAAAATGGATATGAGAATAAGCATCGATAGTGAAACATCAATACTTTTTCAAATGGTTGCAAAAACATCTTTACTAGAAAGGATAAAAAGTTCTCATACTGATGATGAGGAGTTTCAAAAGAAAATTAAAGCTGTGAATGATGGGATATTGATCGAATTCATATATGAAGATGGGATTTTGAATTTTGGGAAGAGACTTTGTGTTCCCAATATACCTGATCTAAAAAGGGAATTTTTAGATGATGCACATAGCTCCAATTTCTCTATACACCCTGGTAGCACTAAGATGTATTGAGATTTTAAGGAACATTTTTTTGTGGGACAACATGAAGAGGGAGATTGCTGATTTTTTGTCAAGATGTATGGTTTGTCAACATGTGAAAGCTGGAAGGCAATAGCCTGGAAGAGTCATGCAAACTCTTCCCATACCTGAGGGGAAATGGGACAATATTATGATGGAATTTCTCATGGGACAACCAAATACTCCTAGAAGGAATGATGCAATATGGGTCATTTTTTATCGTGTTACCAATTCAGAACATTTTCTTGTTATAAGAGAAGATTTACCACTTGAACATTTAGCAGGACTGTATATTAATGAAGTTTTATGACTTCATGGAGTACCCCTATTGATGGTTTCTGATCGTGATCCCCATTTTACATCAAGATTCTAGAAGATTCTTCAGAAGGCCCTGGATACTGAACTTCGTTTAAGCACTGCCTACCACCCTCAAAGCCATGGACAATCAGAACATACTATTCAAACCTTAGAAGACATGTTGAGATCTCTCTCACTTGACTTTCAAGGTATGTGGGATCAATATTTACCTTTGGTAGAATTTTCCTATAATAATATCTTCCATTCAAGTATTCAGATGGCACAATATGAAGCATTATATGGAAAGAGATATCGCACACCAACTTTTTGGGATGATATTGGTGAAAGAAAACTCATAGGCCCAGAACTTGTTGAGGAAATTATGGAAGAGATGAAGTTTATTCAAACCCACATCAAAGCAGCACAAAGTAGGCAGAAGAGCTATGCCGATAACCGAAAGAAGGATTTGGAATTTTAGGTAGGAGATCATGTTTTCTTGAAGGTATCACCATGGAAGGGAGTTATACAATTCGGTAATAAGGGTAAATTGAGTCCCAGGTACATCGAACCTTTTGAAATTAAAGAACAAATTGGGGTTGTAGCTTACCGTTTGGCAATGCCTCCAAATCTCTCCAAATTTCACGATGTGTTCCATGTATCACTATTGAAAAAATACATGCATGACCCAACGCATGTACTCACCTATGGGGAAATTGAACTGGAACTTTTTCTATCTTATTGTGAAGATCCTGTCAAAACTCTTGATATAAAGAACCAGTGCTAAGAAGTCGGATGACTCGTCTGGTAAAAGTTCTATAGAGAAACCATTAGATGGAAGAGGTGGCGTGGAAACCATAGGAAATTATGATGAAGAACCCCCCAAATATTTTTGTGCGTTAGTATTATAGAAATTTTGATGAAAAAATTATTTGAAGGAGGGAATAATGTAACACCCCAAACTTCCACGGTATGTTTCCCTTCGAATAATGTAATAGATTGCAATGTACGCAACTTCGAGATTCTAACACACCACAGCCAATCAAACTAATCGTTATGAATAGTAATACCCACTTTTTGAAATTTTATAAATTTTATCTTTCAAAATGGAATTCATTTTTTGATTCTGAATATCCAAATTAGTTTAGCGTAAATTTTTGGTATTTTTCAGAAAACATTCAATTTTTGATGAATAGTGGAAAACACTGTGTTATAGGTTAAAACCGACTTTTTATTTAAATAATTAGTTATTTTATTTTAATTTATTTTAGGTCATAATAGATACATAATACATATATATGTTCAACATAATTCAATGGAGTCATTTTATAATAAGTTTAGATATATAAAATTTTATCGAACTATTTACCGTCTTTTACACACCTCCTAGGAGAATTTGAAAATTTGAATAAAAATTAATTTTACCGCTTCTGTGAATTGAATTTCAAAAATATGAGATACACGATTGATATCAATAAGTAAAATGTGGTTCAATAAGATAAAAATAATTTTTGATGAATAGTACCTTTTGACTTTTATTTACTGCGGTTAAAAGTAAATAGGGTAATTAAAGGTAAAAATGATATTATTATTACCCTAACTCATGTCCTAATTCAATTAGATAAGTTTAATTAGACAAAAAACAACCTTAGGAATAAAATATGATCCTTTAGTTCCACTTTTATTAGATTAGGACATTTATTATTATTTAATTCAAAGAAGAGTTAAAGGTGTTAAATTCAATGTTTAATAAATAAACCATTTTTAATATATGGTTACAGATAAGATAATTTCAACTATAAATATTCATTAGAAATATAAAAATATTTATAACATAATATAATTATTTTTATAATTTTTTGACATTAAATAATTTAATTTATTTATGACCCAATGATGTTGCAGTAATTACCTTATTAATGAAATATTAAAATAATTGATATTATAAATACCCAAATAAATGTAATTTGAGACTTTTTATGAATTAAACTAATTTTATAGGTCAATATGATATTATAGGGTTGATTAAATGAATTTTTATCGAAGTAATAATACTGTTATGAATTTAGAAAAAACAAAATACTAAATAGTGTCAAAATTGACATAAAAGAGTTTTTAAAACAAATATTATATTATTAATTGGTATTCTATTCCTAAAAATATAATGTTTGGCCAGAGGTCTTAAATACTATTATATATGTAATTAATGAACCACTTTTGGTTTTCTTGGAATTATATATTGAGTTTATTAAACATATAATATAAAAATACAAAGATACCTGGTAAATGTCAAACTATTTAACTAAAGTTAAATAAAAAATATAAGGTTAATATATTGACCCAACCTGTCTAAAACCTATAGTTTGAGTATTTTTTGACTCATAACCACCTTATCCTTTAAATAATTCATTTTTGAGCGATTAGAAACCGAAAATTATTTTATTATAAAATAATATTTCATTCTTTTCCTAAGGTGCCCCTCACCCCTCTTATAAGAGGTCACTTCTCCTTCTCTCATATTCACATCTTCAAAGTCATTTGGATAGGCCAAACCCTACTCAAATATCCACCCAACTATCCTATTTTCATCCTAGAGGAATTCCTTTAGTAATAAATCCAACCTAAGGAGCCCTTTTGATCAAATCAAAGGTAAGAACCTGAAGAAGAGGTAAATATTTCATCACCTCTTTCAAGTTATTTTCTTCTTCCACTTACTCTTTCTTTATTGTTTCAATTCTAAAATAATAACTCCAATATATTCTATATAAAGTGATGTTATTATAAATATGGTACAACCAAATTCATTATTCTATCTATCCTATAAATGAAAACGTCACCATACGTGTGTACGTACAGATTACTGTCTCCATGTCGTGGTGTAGTTTGTTATTCAAATGCTTCATCATTTGGATGGGTATAATAATGCATGTAAATTATTTAAATAATAAATATATAATGATAATTATTCTTTTTATATGATATACCATCCAATTATATATGATTTTAATATCAAAAGAATGATATTGTCACACCTGCGTACGTACGGATTACCGTCTCCACGAACGTGATGATATTCATTCCCCATTGTATCCATTCAAGACTAATTTTAATTTTATGATTAAAAATAATGTTTAAATACTTAATATCATTATTAATATTAATAAGATACATACTATCCATAATAAACATTACTTATGTAACAAAACATATAAAGGAAAACGAATCAGTTAACACCCGAAACGATTATACTACTGAAATATCATTAACAAAGCAATATTAGAAGATCATAAATGATATCATATTGATGTATATGGTTCAATTATAATTTAATAATTATTATTTCACCATTATACATGACTTTAACCTACCCTTTTCCAAGGAAAAGTACAAGTTATGGGTTAATTTCACAATCTCTTTATCATCCGAGGTTGTTTTTACGTAAGTATCTACTAGGACCACTTTATCATCCACATCCATGTTTCTTAAAATGTATTTCAAAACATTTTTAATATTTACTTGATAATGGGTTAAATTCATTTATACCTTTATTTTACCTTATATGTTTTGGAAGGAATCTTTTCGTCATTTTCGAAACAAGGTACTTTACGACATTTTTGACAAAATTAAGGTAAGAATGTTTTTTTCACTTATATAGTGGGTGCAGTTATTCTTGGACATTATAACATTGTTGAATCTTCCCTTATAATATTATAATAATATTTTAAAAATAAATGTTTTCTTTTACAATTACATGACTTTTAGATGATTTCTAAATAGAAATATATATTCCTATTAAATAATTTTCCTTCCATCTATGTCAACATCCGTTTATGGATTTTAAACTAGTTTGAAGTCGATATATTATGATACAAATATTACATATTGTATTATGTTTGATTGTGGATGTGTTATTTTTATACCATTCATGTTTTATGGTTAATTTATTGACATTTTTCATGCTAGTTTTAATACGAATGTTTATATTATATTTCAACCCTTTCATATGAGGGTTGTATTGGACTTAGTAAGTAATGAGTGGAGTCCATTATAGATCCTCGGTGAATCGGTAGGTCTCATGATACAACTAGAAGAGGAATTGGCTGAGGCCTTTCCGAATTTGATATATGGTTTTCACTGAGGCCTAAATCATTTTTAGACGTCTTGGCCGAGGCCTTGACAAAATATTTCATAATGTATGGCATTATACATTCCCTCATTATGAAAATAATATTGATGCTTCATGTGGTCATTCGACTTGTAGAATAACCATGATTATGTTTTATTATGGAATTATTTACTCAACTCGTGTTCCTTCCATTAAAGTGTTCATGTTTATTATTTTTAAAGGCATGTGTTTTCAATTATTCACAATGCTTAATATTTATGTTATCTTCCGATGTATTGATTACCCTTACTGAGCATTTGATCTCACCCCTTTCTTATGTTTCATTTTCCCAGGATATGAAGGAGTTAGTTATGAGTGACTTGTAGGCTTAATCTAAGATTCTTGGATTTTTCTAATGGAATAAATTATTTTTTTATTTCTTTTCAAGTTGTAAAGTTGAACTTATGAATGAATCTTGTTTCCAATAATACTAAACTAATTAGTATTTTGGGACATGATTTCCTTTTGATCATGCCAATGTTATGTAATAATTCACCGACTCAGGGTAACTGGTTTCGGGGCATTGAACAAGAGGAGATTAATTAGGATTTTTAAAGGATCATGTATTCATATAGAGGATCATGGAATTAGAGTCCATTAAGGATTCTACTGGTATGGGTCTGACCTCAGAAAATTTCTTCCCACATCTATGGGGTTGTTAGTTCTCACACATATTTTAGGGTATCTATTCTTATATAATTTTCTTGTATATTTTTCATTCTTTAGTGATTTTAGTGAATGGTCATCCTCATCAATTAACCTGGTACTATTGTTCATTATCAATTTCATCTTCAATAGTAGTTACCTCAAATGTCACACCAGTAGTAGGGACAGTAGATATTTATTCTTCCTTGGGTATATTGAGTTAGTAGGGTGAATCCCTATGATTCCCCTTATCCTCTAGGACTAAGGTATGAGTATTTCTATGTAGGTGATCTTGAGAAATAATAATAGGAGTTGTGTGTAGTCACTTACATTCCATGCAGGTGCCAGCTCCAGACATACTAAAAGTTATTCAAGGTATAATCTGCCTATATTTTACAAAACTATTTATTTATTTTATTTTAGAGAATAATATTCCTTCATTGCACCCACCATGGTTCATTACTTGAGAAAAGATGTGTGTAATATTTTAGTACCCCTAGTGTTGGCCATGTTAGTTAGAGGTTAGTTGATTTTATTAATACGGGTCTAGATTTTGAGATAATATTGGGGAAGAATCATTCTTATAAGGACTTATTCTTACTATATATATGACTATACAATTTCATAAATAGAATGGATTAGTTGTATATTGTTTATTTGTTATTCAATTACTTCCTGATTAAATTTGTGTTCTATGATGTGTAAGTTCATCACATAGTGTTCATTGACAAATGATAACATCATATGGATCACAAGAATTCATAGCCTCTTATTTATCAACTATTAGAGTTTTAATTTAGTTTGGAAGAGGCACATGTGGAATATTTTCTTAGAGGAATTGAGTATTTATGATATGTATTTTCTAAGGAGGTTGTTACACTACCCCCTCAATGTGATTTCTAGTTTGGGGTAGAGTAATAGTCTGGTGCCACTCTAATTTTAATGGATATTTATCTGATATAACCATATAAGATATGTAATTTTAGGATTATGATTAATGTTATGATGTAGATGGATTCCATCATGCCCAGTATGTTACCATGGTGTTCTATGGTATTATTATCTATGAAGGTTGATTGTGGTCTAAGGTTGTTCATCAACTACCATATGTTGAATCAAGTGATGATCGATAATTTTTATCCCCTTCTAAGGATAGTTTATTTGTTCAATTAGTTGAAAGGTAGATAACTAGTTTTTAAAGATTTATCAGGGGTTTGGGTATCATTTTATGAGGTTAAAGGAGGATGAAATCTATAAGATATCTTTCATGTATTAGTTTTGGAACTTCAAGCTCATGTTTATATCATGTGATGTCATGAACACCCCAGATTTTTTCATAGGACTCATGAACTCCAGGTTTCATGAGTTCCTATATCATTTTATGGTAGTGTTCATCAATGATATTTTCATATTTATGGATTATATTGAGGGTCATTATAATCACATTAGGTCCATTTTTCATTTCCTTGGATCCACAATATTTACGGGTAGTTATCAAAGTGTGTGTTTTGTATGCAATAGGTGCATTTATATGGAATTTTGTTTCTATTAAAGGAGTGTTAATCAATCCTTTGAATATAGAAGTGGTTATTTATTTGGTTTCATCCTAAAATGTTGCAGTAGTTTTTCGTTTTGTTGGTATTTCTTAATATTGATTAAGGCTCATGTATTATTTATCTTATATTTTATCCCAATTGATATAATTTACCAAGAATGACTATTAATTCATATTTACTATTAACTTCTAGGAATATTTTAACTACCTAAAGGGAAATATAATCAGTATTTACATTCTTCAATTTTCATTGGAGGGAGTGATGTTTGAGGTTTTTTGTGATGTATTTCTTTTTAGTTTTGGTTTCATCCTAATAAAGAAGATGATGGTGATATCATATGGATTTAGTATATTACATCCCCATAAGCATAATTATTCCACCCATGATCTCTAGTTGGTAGAATTGGTGTTAACACAAAAACTTTGGTGAAATAACCTAATTAGGGAGTTATTTTTTGTTCTCACAGATCACAAGAGCATGATTTATATCTTCTCACAATGTTATTTGAATATATATCAGTGAAGGTGGATGGATTTCATGAAACTCTATTAATTTTATATCTTCTATTCCTTGGGAAAAGGAAATTTATTTTCCAGTTTTCTTAGTAAGAATCTGTGAGGAGATGTTATATGAGAGTCATGGTATGTTTTGGAAAGTTTTATAGGATCTTAGGGTGATTTATATCAATATGGAGGAGGTTGTTGGTAGATTTTTTCTATATTATATGGTATTTAAATCATCTAGTTTGTAGTGGGAGGATGAGTTTAAATTAGGAAACTAAAAGGTAGAGGTAATATGGGATCACATCCTTTATAGTGACTCTATATATTCATGTTTAGAGGATGAATGACATCAGATATTATCTCAAATGATGTTATTTATTTCATAGGTGATTTTAATGAAGATTCATCATGAGTCTCATATCCCAACTATGGAAGTGTATACTAATATCTCTAAGATGTAAAATGCCTTGAGGGGTTAGTTATGGTGGTTAGGATTGAAGTGGTTTATGTTGGAGTTAATGTAATGTTGTTTAGTGTTCCAGTAGGTAAAGGTAGATAATCATGTTCCATGTATTTTTTACAGTAATTATATGTCTCTTAGTGGAAGTGGTAGGAAATATCAATAGATTTAATCATTGTTTCACTTCATCTAGTGGAGTATGTGATTTTATTTAGGCGATAACGGATTGACTAATGGAGTTAGCTCATTTACTGGTGATCAAGGAGACTGGTACCATGGATTCTCTCATAAGGATGTATCTATAAGATATATTTATACTTAATGGGGTACCAAGGATAATCCTATGTAATTAAGGACCTTGTTTTACCTCATGGTTCTAGTGATATATTTATTATGCATTTGGATCTCATATATTCCTTAGCACCACTTTCTATCCTAGGATAGATAACCATATAAATAAGGCCATTTAGATGTTATAGGATATATTTTGTGCCTTTGTTTTATATTGTGTCAGATCATGGGTAATTCACCTACCTTTGGTTGAGTTTTTTCTATAGCAAATATGCCACTCATGTAACACCCCGACCCCTCTAGACCAGAGTCGGTGCATTAATTGTTATATTTTCATGGTTAGAAGGAATTAAAATCTTGAAGGAACAATCATTTTAGTATTATTGAAGAAACTAGGTACATATGTGTAACTCAAATTACATTGGGAAAGGTTAAAAAATACAATACATTACAATAACTGAAATCCACATCAATAGGAACTCGATAAATGATCTCTTCTTCATCACCTGTTGAAGGTAGGCAATGAAAAGGGTGCGCTAAAATGATCAGTAAGGGTTAAAAATAGCATAAGCATGAATCAATAATAACTGAATCATAAACAATTTGACATATTAAATATTTCATGGTGAATAAATGAAGCGCTCACGCCATTAATAAACCGAGAATGAAACTGCATCAATAGATTTTGTCATAGTGAAAACCTCATAGATAGTAATAACTAATAATGAATAAAGATAATTATTATTAATCGGGCATCATGTATCCATCACATAATACCATAATACCATTGAAATAGTTTAGTTTTTTGGGTAGAAACCTGTCTGATTTTTGGAAACAAACTTGAAGGGTTTGTCTCCAACTGATTTGTCTCATGAGACCTGTCAATGCATAGAGTGTCTATAGAGGTCCCCACACACCACTGTATTTCCAAATAATTATTTATAAATTGATTAAATACATGATCAATATGCCTTTTCAATATCTGTATAGAGTAGATTACACGGATTCATCAATATTTCCATAGTTAAAAATAACTTTCCAATTAAACACCATATGTAAAATGGTATACTATTTAGACAAAAAACATATCCATGATATGAGATTATGGATATTTAATATAAATATAATTTCAAATGAAAATTGATCTCAAATGGGTAGTAGGTACACCACATAAGGATTATTAGGTGCACAATACAAAGTTAGTCGCAACAAAATAGTAGTTGAGACAAAGTCTCTTACCACAATGTAATCGGTCGAATCATATGACCAGTACTTAATAACCCTAAGAAGAGTCATTGAATACCCTTAATATAAATATAATCATGTTATTATATATCAAATGTAAGTACACATATACTAAATAAAATAAATAATTTGAGAACAATGTAAATCTCATGGAAATGAAAGTGAGATGAGAAACCCTTTACCTTATGCTCGAGTGTGTTCTTCATTTGTTTTAATGACCTGAATAATAAAATTTATCTTCATTAATTAATAATTACAGAAACTCCAATAAATTTAATTGGTTTAGTATAACCTTATTAGGTTCATTCATATCACTTTTATTGTTTTAAGAGGTTCAATTTTATTGTTTTGGAAGCATTTTCTTCCTTGGTTTTCATGATTTGTTTACATACATTTATGAATGGAAGTTCATTTGAAATATGGTTAAACATCCATAATTGTTAATATATATTATTTGTGTCATTAAATAGATTTAAATTATCATATAATGATTCTTGGGTTATATACTTGAGGATTAATCATTAGTTAAAACTTATTTGATAAAGGCTTGGATTTAGCTTGGTGGTTTTTGTCTGCAATGAACTTGTTCTGTATTATTATTCCATATTATGAGGGTGTAGGGATTATAGAACATTAATGAGATTAAATGCATATATTATTATCTGGTTCAACCATAAAAATTGTTTAATGAACATAATTAAAAATGGTAACGAAAATTTAGAACCCATCGTCCTTGAATGTGATAAATTAACACATCTCAGAAGGTGTTTTTATTTTTAGTATAAGTGGAGGGGGAAAGAGAGATTATGATGAAATATTCCATTATAGAAATATAATTCCCTTTCATGTATGGTACTGTAATATCATATCATTTGGATGAGGGGATATGAGGAAAGAAGTATAAAAGAAAGGAACTCAAAATAAGAGAAAATTTGAGAGATCTCTTACGAAAATTCGGCAGCTTAACGGTGCCACTTAAAATTTAAAAAATAGTTTGATGAGAGAAAGGAATTATCTCATCACTATTACATAATATGTGAAGTAAGGGTAATATGGAATGAAATATCCCCACATAATCCAATTGAATATAAAGTAGAAAACATAAAATTAAATCTTTAAGAAAAGGGAAGGGTGGTTGATTCTCTTACCTTGTAGAGTAACTCCCAAAAAATGAAGGTTGGGACCTTGGGGGTTTAAGGACACCTTGGGAGGACTCCTAGGGTGTTAATACCACAATATATTCGACAATAATGAGTTTTTAATGAAATAAAATGAAGATAGTGAGTGGGTATTTATAGTAATTAAGAGGGGTTTTTTATTAATTAAAAGGGACACCTCATTAGTGGTTTTTTCAAAACCATGGGAATGCCCATGGTTTTTGCCACGTGGGACACCTCATGTAATAATTTACTATACACAAGTTTACCAGCCTTTTATTTCTAATTATTACATCATTATGATGTCATTAAACTACCAAAAACTCAAAATTGTATTTTTACTATTCATGAAAAATTCAAGTATTTTAGAAAAATCCCAAAAATTCACCCTAACCATTTTTTTGACGTGTAGAATTTAAAAATGAACTCCATTTTCTGAAAATAATTTTCTATGTATTTTAATTTAATTTTTAAATAAAATCAAAGTTAATTCAAAAAATAACCATTTTAAAGATATAATTAGTTCTATATCACATTGACGAATTAATTAAGTTCTCATTATCTTATTACCTTAAGAAAATAAAATAATATCATTATTTATATTTATAAGGGTCATATTACTATTCATGTTACTATTCATATGGGTATGTTACTATTCATCAATTAAATCAAGTTGGTTCTATCAGACTCCAAATGACATACTAGTCACAACTCTAGATGACCGTTTTTTGAAATCCAAAACATAGAAGTGGAAAATTTATGTTTAATGGATAGGTTTTAACTATCTCTTAAATAGCCAAGTGTTGTTTCAAAGGAAAATAGTGTTTTATGAAATATATGTTGTGAATAGAATGTACTTAAGGGAAGCATACTGTAAAATGTTTGGGGTGTTATATTATTACCTCCTATGGAAATTTCATCCTCGAAATTTTATGTATAAAGCCCAAAAAAAGATGTGGGTGGTTCTTATTCTTAACATACTCAGGTTACCAGGTTTCTTCCTCTATTTTTTAGTTTCTCTAAAGATCCATTACTGGAAGATTTTTCCAATTTCTTGATACATGCTCCCTTGTGTCAAGAATCCTGATAGGATCTTCACAGTATGATAAATCTGGTTCCAGTTCTATTTCTTCATAGCTGAGTACATGCATTGGGTCTGACATGTATTTCTTCAACAATGACACATGGAACACATCATTAACTTTGAAGATACTTGGAAGAATTGCTAAATTATAATCTACAGCTTTGATTCTTTCTAGAATTTCAATTGGTCCGATGTACATGGGGCTCAGTTTCCCTTTCTTACCAAACCTTAAGACACTCTTCCATGGAGATACTTTCAGAAATATATGATCTCCCACTTTTAATTCCAAATCCTTTCTCTGGTTATCAGTATAACTCTTTTGCCTATTTAGGACAGCTTTAATATGGGCTTGGATTGTCTTCAATTTTGTCATGGTCTCTTCAATAAGTTCTAGGCCTATAAGTTTCCTCTCACCAACTTCATCCCAACAAGTTGGAGTTCGACATCTCTTTCCATATAATTCTTCATATGGAGCCATTTAAATACTAGAATAGAAACTATTGTTGTATGAAAATTTCAACAAAGGGTAGTATTGATCCCACATACCTTGGAAGTCAAGAGAGCATGACCTCATCATGTCTTCTAGAGTTTAAATAGTCCTTTCAGACTATCTGTCAGTTTGGGGGTGATAAACAGTACTCATATGAAGCTCAGTATTCATATCCTTCTAGATAATTTTCCAGAATTTTGATGTAAACTTGGGATCTAGATAAGACGCAATCGATATAGGTTCCCCATGAAGTCTTACAACTTCATTTATATATAGTCTTTTTAGGCGCTCAAGTGTTAAATCATCTCTTATAGGAATTAAATGTGCTGATTTTTTGAGACTATCAACAATTACCCATATTGCATCATTCCTTCTAGGTGTCCTTAGTAGTCCGGTGAAAAAATCCATTGTAATATTATCCCACTTCCACATGGGAATAGGTAGATGTTGCATCACTTCTCTAGGATGTTGTCTCTTTGCCTTCACTTGTTGACAAACTAGACACCTTGACACATAGTCAGCAATTTCACGCTTCATATTATCCCACCAGAAATATTCCTTTAGATCTCTATACATCTTTGTGCTACCTGGGTGTATAGAGAAATTTGAGCTATGAGTATCATCTAATAGTTCCCTTTTTAGCTCAGGTACTGATGGAATGCATAACCTCTTCCCAAGATTCAGAACTCCTTCCTCATACATGAAGTCTTCCAATCTCCCATCCTTAATAGCAGTAATTTTCTTGTGTATATTTTCATCATCATGTTGAGATATTTTTATCTTCTCCGGTAAAGATAGTTTAGCAATCATTTGAAAGAGGAAAGATGTTTCATCTTCCTTAATAATTCCTATATCCATCTTTAGTAGATCAATGAATATAGGATCTCTCTCAATCTTCATTTAAGTCAGAAGTCCATGATATTTCCTGCTTAATGCATCTTACACCTTATTTTCATTTCCTGGGTGGTAGTTTATTGAACAATCATTATCTTTGAGTAATTCGAGCCATCTATTGTGCCTCACATTGAGTTCTTTTTGTGTGAAAATGTTGTAGATGCCAAAAAAGTCTGTAATTACTAAAGGATGTTTCGAAATGACAAAGCGAAGTCATATTCGGAACCGGAGACCCTGTCCGGAGATCCTGGAAGTGTTTCATGAAATAAACGAGGATGCACGTGAAAAAATGTGTGTCGCGCGAAAAGAGTCCGGGATTCATGAAGGGATCACGGCACCGGTGCGCAATAATTGTGCGCCCGTGCCCGCGCGGCTAACATTCTATGCCTCCGTCTCTGGTGCGCAAAATTTCTCATGCCACCTGGATTCCGCACAGCTAGAGGCTTATAAATATAAGGAGACCCCTACAATTTCTGGGTTGCAGAATTTGAACCGGCTCTCGTGCACGAAATAGGACTTCTGCGCATGCAAGATGGCCTTTAGGTACTGACCCTTTTTGCACAGCCTCGCCCCGGGATCCGCCTTTGCACGCAATCCCACTGGCTTAACTAGAATTCCAAACCCTTCAGGGTTCCTCCCATGTACGCAATTCCTTCTGTTGCGTGCAAAAAGGTCCAATTGCGCGCAATCCCTTCATTGGGTGTGGCCTTGCCTCAGGGTTTGGCCTTTTCCACTCACGCGCAATTCGCATCCCTTGTGTGCTATCTCTTTAGCCGCGTACAATTCCTCTGCCCCAATTACACGTCATCCCAGTGTTTTGCACGCAAACCATTTCTTTGCATGCAATCCCCAGGAATCCTTACCTTGATGCCCCCCGGGTGCCTCCCTGCATAGCCTCCTGATGTCCTCCATACCGGGCATGCATGCCATGTGATGTTTTCCCATACGGTCTTCCAGGATCGTACGAAGTAACCTCAAGGTCCCTTGGGAGGTGTTTCCCACTGCGTTGCTTTTCCTCATGCTTCTTCGCATAGGCACGCAAACAGCTATTGCTTCTTCATATAGCCACGCTAACATAGACCCCTCGATGATTCGCTTTGCGACCCCCCTTCACAACGGCCTTGCTGGGGCCATCCCTTCCCTAAGGGGTAGAGGGTACCAGTTATGTAAGTCCTAGGGGTGTGGATAAAACCCACCTCATCCGATCTACAGGACTTTAAACTTCCAAGAACCTCGTCCACAACACATAACGTTAAATTGTGATCTGGCCCCGTGCCTTGCACGCAGGGTTCCCCCAGCTCGGTAATTCTTTACGCTCGCTCGTCTCCATAGGGATGGAATCACCCCCAATATTGGATGATATCCTCCTTTTTGGAGCAGTGTTTGCCCATGGGGGAAGGTCAGCCTCCTTGGTGTAAGCGCCAAGTCTATGTTGCCGAAGGTAGCCTCCATGCACCTCCGTACTTCTCCACTTCCAAGGCTAGTGGAGGGCATGATAAGGAATGATGCATCTCCTTTGTTCGGTCCCAAATCCCTCTCCCTCTGCACTTTCTCACACTTCGGGCCTCCATTCTGGAGTAATTCCAAGCACCATGGGCCGCTCAACGGGTAATCCCTTCTTCACTTCTCATGGAATCACCCTTTGTGACGTGATCATCAGGTCCCTGCAACCTCTTGTTTCTCACACCGAGCATGAATCACATGAGCTTAGAGTGAGCACTGACCCTGACCCCACCTCCAGCGAACTACGAGGACTTTGATCTGTGCTAAGGCTCGGTATGTAGGAAGCCTCCACTAGGTTCAAGCCCACCACCTAGTCGTTCCGACCTCCTTCACGTCGGTTCTCCAACACTTTGGGCCGCCTCAGAGCATAAGCCCCAAATGCCCCTATCTCGCATGACGTTAAACTGTATATCGTCCCGCATGACGTTAAACTGTATATCATTTCGCATGACATTAAACTGTATTCCCCCACCTAGCAGGACATTAAACTATCTTCCCCATCCCGCATGATGATAAACTACACCACCCAAACTACGTGGAATTTGATTCTCTGTCACTAGGATACGTAGGAAGCCTCCACAAGGTTCAATCCCACCACCTGGTTGTTCTGACCTCTCCACGTCAGTTCGCCAACACTTTGGGCCGCCTCAGAGTGTAAACCCAAAATTCCCTTATCCCGCATAACATTAAACTATATGTCGTCCCGCATGACGTTAAACTGTATGTCATCCCGCATGACGTTAAACTGTATGCCCCCGTCCAACACGACGTTAAAATTTCTGTATCATCCCGCATGATGTTAAACTGCACCACCCGAACTATGTGGACTTTGATTCCCTGTCACAGGGATACGTAGGAAGCCTCCACGAGGTTCAAGCCCACCACCCGGTCATTCTGACCCCTTTGCGTTGGTTCACTGACTCCATAGGCCGCCTCAGAGTGTAAGCCCCATAACCATCATCATGGTCCGCCTCAAAGAGTAAGCCCCATATCCACCTTGGGCTGCCTCAGAGCGTAAGCCCCATCAATCCATCATCGTGGGCCTCCTTAGATCGTAAGCCCCATATTCACCTTGGGACACCTTAGAGTGTAAGCACCATATCCACCATGGGCCGTCTCAGAGCATTATCCCCATCCATCCCGAACTATGTATACTTTGATTCCATGTCATAGGGATATGTAGGAAGCCTCCATGAGGTTCAATCCCACCACCCATGTCCCATCCTGACCTCTCCCTTGAGCCCACGTGCCTCGAGAAGCTCATGCCCTAGCCCAGGGGTCTTACTCTCTCTAGGTCCCATACATGCGTTCATTCTCATGGGTCACCTCTTTGGGTGTCCCAACGCCTCATCGAACTACGCGGACTTTGATTCCCTGCCACGGGGATACGTAGGAAGTCTCCTCGAGACCCAAGCCCAAAGCCATCACCCATCAGGAATCTTTCTAGGGCCACCACATCCCACTGGGATCATGCCACTTCACTCCACTCCATAGCATCTGGGAAGCCTCCCACGTGTTGGCCCCAAAATCGGCATTTCCTCCAGGGGGTCTTCAATCTGATCCACTCTAGCTAGTGTTTCGATCAGTCAGATCCATCTCCGATGGACGTTAAACTTGAGAAATACCCCATGTTAAACATGGGAAGTTGAGGAAAACCTCAGATACATGCCTATGGAATACAATTTCCCACGTTCGATTTGGGATGCCTCAGGCTTCAGCGCCCTCGAGAAGCCCTATAATAATGGAAAGAAGACAGCCATGCCAATCCCCCAGCGTCAAGATAGTCCAACGACACCTCAGCATGAACACTCTCCTCTCCAAAGGTTGCTTCCCCAAACAGACCCCTTGGAGCGTCTCGACGGAAGCAGCGTAATTAAATAGAGTCCATGAAGATATGGCACCAGGAACGAGATTCACGAATACGTATTAAATCTATGAGGGAGACCCGGACTAGTTGACGAGCTCCGAGGAGGAATCCACGAATGGAAGAACCGACATCCCATCATCCCAATTTCAATCAAGGAGCAGATGTCCATCAACAAAGAATGGATACCGCCCGACTTTGGAAAGCGGGAATGCAGGGCCACAAGTCGTGCGTCCTTTGTGTAATGGATGCGTGCGCGCGCCCTGGTGAAATCATCGGAAACATAAAATAGTGAACCCGATGTGAATCTCTTCTCATCAATATAGAGACTGGCAGCGTTTGGGGTGTCGGAATATTAGCATGTCACCCGGTCCGGGCACCCAGCACTAGGACGTGAAACCCGCCAGGGGTTGGGGCAGTCAGGATATTGAGCACTTCGTTCAGCGATGTTGTTATCATGGATCCCTCTTATTGACCACAGAATACGGAATGGCATTGGGCTACTGGTTGTCGAATTCTTTTCCTATCAGTGTTAATGGGTTTATCTCCCTGATTTCAGAAATCAGATCACTGCATCTGGAGCTAGATCACTACCTTCCCACTGGTGTAGGGGTAGGGGCAGTACCGACGTGACCACCTCGCATGGTTCCTCCTCTTCCACAGCTGCTCTGGCTGCCACAATTTCCGGCCGCTCACACCCCCTCTCCCCATCAGAGATTATCCAATGGAGGGTGATCAACAACCTTGTGCATAGGTATGAGGAGGAAGGGGTCATCCCCACCAAGAACATGTCCCATTTGGAACTCGAGGCGGCTACGCCTCACTGCCATCGCTTCCCTAGAGGGCCACGCAGGGATCCGCTGCTCCCCACCCAGACGTTCAACCATTTTGGGATCTTATCCCCGGAATGCCTCAACACCTCCCTTACCTTCGCCGATGAGGTAGGGGATGTCTGGGTTCGCCCGACCAGAGACCTGCTTCAAGGGTTCACGGCAAGGGCCCCCTCCAGGCTACGTCGACGCCGCCACCCGACTCCCCAGGCCGAGAAGCAGGCAACCCATGTGTTCGCAGAACCGGCTCCAACCCACCTGACCCGATGCCAGCATCAGGCATGAGTGGAAGAGGATACTCGCCCCGGGGCATCAACGTCAGCAGCCATTGTGGCCTAAGCCACTGCTGACTCCTATCATCAAACCCCCGAACGTGTTGAGCAGGGGCAGTTACATGACCAACCTGGATCGAGTCCCCAACCGTCCCATGGGCAGGTTTGGTCGACTCTCCCGGTCGCTGGCACAGGCAATGGCCACCGCAGACCAATTCGCGGTAGTTCCATCCAGCATGAAGGCCTACTCTGTGCCACCGTTCTGGAAGGTATGGTCCCTCCCTCCTTCCAACCTCGCCCCGGAGGCCTGCTTAGAACCACCCTCACCACAGGTAAGGGGCTTCTCCATGATAGCAATACTCCGAGGGGGGGCTCTCTCCAGCACCCACTACACGGGGTATGGGGTAACTTCCCCTACTGTAGACTGCGAGTATGGAGTCGTTGCATATCTGGTCACTCACCCACATGGAGGTCCTCCCCATGTCCCTTTCGATATCTTCCCCTGTGCTCCTCGCACCCCAGCCTTCAGTCCATTCCGCCCCAGCATCAGTGTGGATAGAGGACTCCATGACGGCAAGCAGCCTCACCCCGAGGAGCCACCTAGGGGTAGGAAGGTGGGACGTCGTCGCCGTAAGAGAAATTTCAGGGAAGACTGAACGGAAATTAGACCAGTCTGTTTCTCAAACTCTAAGGCGGAGTACAACTCGGCGACGAAGCCCTCTCCTCATTCCTTTGAGTCAAGGGCTGGGATAAGGACACAGCACGTCAGCCTCGTACTCCGCGAATGCGAGATCCATAAGATCCCCGCCTCCCTCCGAAGGTATATCCAGGAGGACGAGGATTTGGCGTTCCCATAGGGATCAAACATCAAGTCACCATCGGCCTCTCCAGAAGTACCTTCCACCTCGGTCAGAGATGATGGAGACCTTTTTTGGGGGTCGATGGCGGAAGAGTCGCGACATAGCACACCACTGGAAAGCACCGACACTGTGACAGGAGACCCTTTCATCGGTCCATCCTATCATGATGTGGCTTCCAGGACACTTCAACCCTTGGAGGACGACCTAGGATTCGGCGGCCAATAGGCTTGCTCGTCGTATTCTCCGTCGGCCAGCCCACCGGCCCACCGGTCTGCCTGGGCACTGCTTCCAGCTCCCCAGCCCTTCCTAGTTGATGAGAGGGGCCATCAAGGGCCGGATCCTGAACTTGAGTCATGGAGCTCCAGGACCATCCTCACAACAGGCCACTTCCCCGAGAAGTTTTGGCCAGTCGCAGGGTCGGATTTTGATATACCATAATCGCTCACCCGGGAGAGTTTGAATGTTTCCACCAGACCCTCTGGGCGACTCACTCCCATATTCACCATCAGAAAGTGCCTTATCCTTGGATTCAAGCACACTTCAAGGATATCAGCGAGCAATGTCGTCGGGTCGACCTGGCCACGCTCCCCGCAGTCCGGCACCCCGAGTCACTTGGCCACCACAGGGCCCTCCAACAACAATGAATTCATAGTTTTTAAGTACTACGCAATGTTATTAGGGATGAAACCCCCCACGCGCACGTCAGTGGGTGGGGGAAGTATGTTTCCCTTCTCTTCAGTGTGATTCGCCGACAGTACGACTCACTTGGCGGCTCTAAGGGCATACCCCCGAGGGCAGCAGTGGTCAACATGGTTGATCTGTTCAAAGAGGGGAACGACTTAGAACTTCTTGATAGGGACTTACCCCTAGAGGAAAAACCACCACTGGACCCATTAGGGAGGATTACTCATCAGCAGAGGAACCTCCTAGGTATCCCCGCACCCACTGAGGCATTAACACTGAGCCAGAATATCAGCAAGGGTAAAGAGCACATCGGGGATGTCAAGCTCTCTGACCCATTTGCCTCAGTGCAGAAGGCAGAGGAAGATCCCGAGAAGGACACGTTGTGCCAACAGCTTGCTGAGTAGAATAGGTTGGTCGATCAGGTTCTGGCTAAACGGATTGCAGAGCGGTGACCCGACTATGGTGATCCTAGGTCGGGGTAGCAAGGGTAGGAACAACTACCCCTCGGAGAGATTCTCCTAGGCAACCTCAACCATGATGTGTTCCCTGACAGAGGAGAGGCTGGAGCTCATGGAAAGAGGTCGTGATATGTTTTTCCAAACCCTCCTGAATGGCGTGATCGCCCAAGAGACCCCGCTCGGGTTCCACCCGCTGCCCCAAGGGTCACTCCACCAGCTTCCCCATGAGCTGCTGAGCTTGTCTACTAGATTTAATAGCCCAGAAATGCACTTGTGGTTAGGGATCCCCACCAGGACAGGAACCTGCATCCAGAAGATCTGATGGCTGCACTCATCGCCCGCTTAGAGGCTTTGGAAACTCGACAGGTGGCGATCCCACCAGACGGCAAGCCATACCCAGCATGGGTAGATGATATTCCAGCACCTCCAGGATTTTGGAATCCCACTTTCACCCCCCTTTAATGGGACAGGAGACCCGCCACAACACTTGGCCCACTTCAACTCAAGGTGTGGGCCTATGTTAGGAACTTCAGCGTAGTAGGAGGCTGACAAGATCTGTTGTTTTGTTCAGACAGTAGAGGGACCAACATTCATCTGGTACAGCCATCTCCCTATTGGATATGTGATTAGCTTGGAGGACCTTCGCAGTTAATTCCTCTACCAGTTTAGTTCCACAACCCAGAAGATGAACATTGCAGACCTCTTCAGGTGCAAGAAAATGCCCGATGAGCGAGTCACGGACTTCATCGCCTAGTGGAAGGGGCTCACATACTCCCTTGACATGCCACTAAATCAGGAGAAATTACTGACAATGTGCATAGGGAACGTCAAGGCAGATCTGGTTCCTTCTCTGATCACTCAGAATTACCCTGGAGGGTTTCGGGACTTCTCATACAAGGCTCAGCGCCTTAAAGAAGCCCTACAATAGGCTAGTCAGGTGAGCCTGCTGCCTCCTATAATCCATGCAAGGAGAGCTGCCAGAGCCAAGCACGCTGATGGGGCCCAGATAGAGGCCCCCAGGCAACAAGAATTGCTACCAGTGAGGCCTTCTCAGTAGTCACATAGGGGTCCTTCCCCACAGGGACAGCTTCCAGCCTAGCAATGATTGCCTCAAAACCTGCAAGTGCCTCCACGTAACGCGCCACCACCGCCTAGATGAGATAATAAGGTTTAGACTCCTCAGCATGCTCCTCCAGTCCCCCATTAGGGTCAGCCTCCTAGATCCCCCTTTACGGACATAATGAATCGGACATACTCGTTTGATGAGTCTCAGGTCCCTGGTTACTTCCGTAGTGCCTTGGAGCAGAGAATTGTGTGGTTGTCTGAGTGTCGGAAGCCAGAAGAGGCGCATATCACTGATCACCCCAACTACTTCCCTTATCACCAAACCTTGGGGCACACCATCCAACGATGCTACGTTTTCAAGGACTGGCTCCAAGACCAGATTGACAACAATATAGTCAGGTTGGGCCCAGCCCCGACACAAGTGTCGGGTGTCTTTGTGGGATCATATGGTAGGAGCGGCGATGAAGATGAATGCCAGCAGGTTCCCGACTGTGGGTCCCATAAGTATAATGACTGGATGTCCCACTATACGGTCACCCATTCCCATGGCATCATCCATGCACGATTGAATCAGCCAGATCCCTCAGATGCTACGGTTACTACTTCGGTATCGTCGTCTCAGCCAGCCTCTTCCCAGAAGATCAAGCAGTGGTGGCGCAAGAAGAAAGAATGCCTCATGCTAATGTCATCATCGTCCTGCACTCTTGGCGACTGTATGCCCCCGAAAATGGGGATCCCTCCGAGACTCTGCCCGGTAGTGGATGACTCCTCAAGTGACAGTCCGAGGTACGCTTCGGTTAACACCGTAGAGTTGGTAAATCCCTTTTTGACTCCCGATGATGGGGAATTCCAGGTAGACCTTCCCAATGTCCCCATCCATCACCATCTTCATCGGAGTCATGGTTACATGAATTGCTGGGGCACAACATTTAGCACCAACAGCCAAGTCGTGCACGCCGCTGAGACCAGACAGCAGGCCCATTACAGAGCACAACACACGTGGCCCCTTCATCTGGTGTCGATAGGTTCTCCTCCACCACCGTTTGTGTTGCTGGATCAGGTGGAACCACCTCGGCCATGCCGTGACCAGCTCTTCCCTGTCACTAGCCGACCCCAGCCTTCCGATCCTCATTCGGCAGCCACTCTCCGGGCTTCGACTAGTGAACAGTGAGATATGGCTAGCACCAGTCAGCCACCGGTCCAGCCGGCAGGGCCCGTCGTGCCTCCAATCACGGAGCGGCCTCTTGTAAGCAGAGGCTCACGTCTGGCTCATAAGTATGATGTTTTGAATCACCTTGATGGCATTCTAGCGAGGCTTTCTATCCTTGAGGCTCTTTTCCTGTCGTATGAAATGCGTGAGGCACTCACCGTGGCCCTAAGGAGCCCCCTCCAGTTCGAGAGAGAGGTAGCAGCTGTAGAAGCCTTCCACGCTGAGGGAATTGAGAACGCCGAATACCTGGTAGTTATCTCATTCTCCGGTGAAGAAGAAGACCCTCCCATATCGGGACATATTTGCCCACCGTACATCACTGGTTAGTTCAATGGTGTGGAAGTCTGTCGTTGTCTTGTCGACACGATCTCTGGGATTAACCTAATCCCGACTACGACACTGAGGAAGCTGGGTTTTTCTGAGGATGATTTAACTTCCTCCGACCTCAGAATCTAGGGGTATGACAGGACCGAGAAAACTCTAGTTGGAAAGATCTGCTTGAAGACCCAGTTCGGTGGCCTAATTTCCAGCACCAAATTCATTGTTGTCTCCCAGGACACCGCCTACAATGCGTTGATGGGCAGGTCGTGGCTCCACCTTCACGCGGCGGTCCCCTCATAATATCACCAATGCCTAAAATAATCCCTTAATGGTCGAGTGGGTGTGCTCCAAGGAGATGAATCTTTTTTTGCCTCTTGTGAAGCCCGTTATTTAGACGCTGACTATTACAAGATCAAGGATATGTAGATTCTGGAAGGTGAGATTGAGCCCTCCACTGTCACGAGTGATCCCTGGGCAGGTCTGAATAATGCTTACATCTTCCCAATCTATCGGTTGGAGGCCATGACCCCCAACATGGGGAAGTGCTTTGTTGTTTCGGGTATAGGAGGAAGGCATATTCCTAGGTCCAAGCAATGACAGAAAATCACCTCATACTTCTACACCAACCAGGATCGGGTAATCCCAGAACCTCCTACCCCTAGACAGTATCGGGACATCAGGCTTATGGCAACGGCGGTACGTCATACATGTCTCTTCCGCCGGGCTGGAATCAACCGGCTCAATCCAACGAGCCACTACTGCTTTGATGTTATCAAGCACGGCCCTTTTGGCCGAAGACCGGATGGGATTGGATCGACTTCCTTCATCGCTATGGTCTTAGTGGCGCATGAATCTCCTGATATGATGACCAATACCACTCAAGCCGCCACCAGCCTCCCATCAGAGCATGGTGGTTCGAAAGAAACTTCCCCCACGAAGGATCCCTCCACAAGTGGAGAAGAGGATCTAGAGGATGTTCCCCCAAACTTTGAGGAAGGCGTCTCCACCACGGTCGACGAGCTGGTACAGGTGAACCTCGGTAGCGAGGCAGATCCGAGACCTACATTAGTCAGTGCTGCCATGCCCCCTGAGGAGCAGCAACGGTATGTGGAATTCCCCAAACAGCACCGTGATGTGTTCACTTGGAGTTAGGGCGAGATGCCAGGATTAGATCCTCAGGTATCCATCCTCCGCCTTGGTCTCCTGGAAAACCATCGTGGGTTCAAGAAGCCTCCCACAAATATGCACCCTTCTCACGGTGCCATGGTTTAGGCCGAAGTTGACAAGCATATCAAAGACAACTTCATCAAGGAATTTCAGTACCCCTGGTAGATATCCAACATTGTGCCAGTCAGAAATAAAAACAGACAGATCAGAGTCTGTATCGACTTCAGTGATCTCAATCGCCACTGCCCGAAGGATGATTTTCCCCTTCCAGTGACGGAATTGTTGATTGATGCCATGGCCGGGTTCCAAGCCCTCTCCTTCATGGATGGATATTCTGGGTACAACAAGATTTGAATGGCCCCTGAGGATGATGAGTCCACTACCTTCAGGGCACCCCGAGGTACTTTCGGTCACCAGGTTATGCCCTTTGGCCTGAAGAATGCTGGTGCCACCTATCAACGGGCCATGCATCGCATATTCAATCCAATTCTGGGAACATTGGTGGAATGCTATGTGGACGACCAGGTAGTCAAATCACGCCAGTGCCAGGACCATCTCAAGGACCTTGAGAAAGTGTTCGGTTTCCTCCGTTCCTGTGAGATGAAGATGAACCTGTTGAAGTGTGCCTTCGGGGTCGCCTCCAGAAAGTTCATTGGCTTTGTCATCAGGTACCGAGGCATTGAGATAGACCCAGAGAAGATCAAGGCCATCA
The DNA here is from genome assembly GCA_963277665.1 of Viscum album. Lineage (NCBI taxonomy): Eukaryota > Viridiplantae > Streptophyta > Magnoliopsida > Santalales > Viscaceae > Viscum > Viscum album. Next base: position 999,823,740 of record OY728119.1, on the reverse strand, counting down.
GCCAGATGCCTCCCTCGAGCAATATTTGGGAGCTTTGAGGTCTCCAAGGCCACTTAGCCTACATACGCCGATTCATTACGAATATGGATGGCATGTGTAAGCCCTTTTCCTGGCTTATGAAGAAAGGCAACACATATGAATGGGATGAAGAGTGTCAGACCACCTTCGAGGAAATCAAGAAATATTTTCTCTAGCCTTCAATATTGATGTCACCCTTCTCTGTAAAGCTGCTGGTCCTTTACGTGACTGCCCTGGAACGGTCCCTCAATGAACTTATCGCCCAAAAGAACAACGAGGGAACAAAGAATAGATTCTACTACCTCAGCCGCATGCTCCTCGAGACGGAAGTCAGATATTCTCCCATCAAAAAGAGTTGTCTGGCACTCATATTTTCTGTACAGAAATTGCGGAACAACTTGCAGCACTATGAGGTACAGCTGGTCTCTCGGGTAGACCTGTTGAAGTACATCCTGACCCGACCAATGTTGACTGGCCGACTAGCATAGTGGGTAGTGATCCTCCAGTAATTCGACATCAGGTTCGTGCCTCATAAGGCTATCAAATGACAGGCATTGGCAGAATTTCTAGATTCCCACCCAACCTCCGCGGATCAGCTGCTGGAACTAGATTTTTCTAATGAGGCAATCCTTTCAATCGATCATGTCATCCCATGCTAGCAGATGCACTTTGACGGTGCCTCTCAGAGACCCACCGGTAGGAGACTCAATGATCCTAGGCTTAATAGAGTGGGGTTGGGTATCGTATTCATCACCCTGGAGCAAGATGTTCTTCCATATTCATTCCTGTTGTCAGAGGGCTGCACCAACAATGAGGCAAAGTAGCATTCCCTCATTACTGGCCTCAAGCTGGCCCTCGAGATCGACGTTCCCCATCTGCATGTGAAAGGGGATTCTGAGCTGGTCATCAAGCAGTTCAATTGCGACTATGTTGTCAGAAATCCAGAACTCATGCCATTGTTGGAGTGCACCCTCCATCTAATGGCTCAGTTCCCTTCTCGGTCGGAGGTCGTTCATATCCCCCAGTTAGAGAATGGTCGAGCAGATACTTTCGCCAGCCTGGTTGCATCCCTTATAGAGCCCAAATAGGACGACCTGATTATCCACGTGGCGCACTGGAGATTCATTGCTCCCATGACCCCAAAGGATGATCACGGCCCATAGGTAAACCACCTTACCACTGGTGATTTTATGTCAGGAGCCCCGAGTACTTCAGATGCAGTGATTGAAATAGTTCCTAATTGGAGGACACGCTTGGTTGAATACCTCCAACATGGTAATCTTCTGTCAGACAGGGTAGAGCGTGAGCGAGTCTGACGCCACGCGCTATAGTTTACCCTTCAGAGCGGTCCCAGCATTGATAATATCCTTTATAAATGCGGATTTTATGGTGTTCTCCTTCGTTTCCTTCAAGGATTCGAGATTCTACAGGTCACGCAAGAGGTTCATGCTGATTCATGTGGTGCCCATCAGGCCGGGTCAAAGTTGTCTCACCAGATTTGGAGGCTAAGGTAATTCTGGCCCTCCATGATCCATGACTACATCAAGTTCTCCAAGAGGTTCCATGAATGACAAGTTCATGCTAAATTTGTGAATCGGCCACCAGATCCTCTCCACACTACCAAGTATTCTTGGCCCTTTGCATTCTGGGGGTTGGATGTCATAGGACCTTACCCACCGGCAACGGCTCGCCAATGCCAGTTCATTCTGACTGCTACGGATTTCTTTTCCTAGTGGGCAGAGGCAATTCCGCTCAAGGAAGTCAAAGCCCATTATATCGCCTAATTCATGAGTTCCAATATCATATATCGATTTGGAGTACCACACGCTATCCTCACTGATAACGGCACCAACTTTCGAGTGGCCGAGCTGAAGAAATTATAATCCATGTACAACATTCTCTCTAACCATACCTCCCACTATCATGCGCAGGCAAATGGACAGATCGAAGAATTTAATAAAACCCTCTCTAACATTCTCTAAAATATGGTTGGTCAGAAGAAGAAGAGTTGGCCGGATAAACTCCCCAACCCCCTCTGGTCTTATCGGACGATGACTCGTAATTCCACCCAGGTAACCCCGTATTCCCTGGTGTACGGTACTGAGGTCGTCCTGCCCGTCGAGATTCAGTTTCCCTCATTGCGCATGGTGGTTTACGACCAGCAAGCACCAGATAGAGTTTCCGAAATCCGTCTAGCTGAATTGGAAGTGCTGGACGAGAATAGGCTTCGTTCTTTGCACAACCTGGAAAGGCATCAGAGCAGGATGGCTCGAGCTTTCAACAAGAAGGTTCGCCTCTGCTCCATCCTGCAAGGTGACCTGGTACTGGCCCTCAGGGCGCAAATGATTTTTGGCAGGAAACCACCCAAGTTGGAGCCCAAATGGGAGGGACTTTGCATCATCCATAAGTTCTATCCAAATGGTGCGTACTCCCTGGTGACCATGGATGGTGAGCATGTAACTCCTCCCACAAATTCCAAGTTCCTTAAGCTATATTTTGCCTGACCCTATGGGGTCCCCCACGACCTTAAACTGGATTACGGTCCAGCATGACCCTAAACTGCATCTGGTCCAGCATGACCTTAAACTGCATTTGGCCCTACATTTGGGCCTCTACGGTCCCCCATGACCTTAAATTGGCCCACAGCCCCGCATGACCCTAAATTGCACGCTGGTCCTACACGACGTTAAACTACAAGCCAGTCAGACCTCTCATACTGAGGCCTAGCCTCGGGCCCCCATCCCAGGCTCTCTCTTGTGGAATTGTATGGTGTGGTGTGGGATCATGTTCTCATTCATGTCAGGTTACTCGTCATTCCTTGCACCTCCCCTATCCAGGGAATCCAATTCCCCGATGCTCGTCTTGCACGACATTAAACTAAAATCCAGTCAGGCCTCCTTGACTGAGGCCTAGCCTCGGGCCCCCGGCCCAGGCTCTCTCCTGTGGAATTGTACGGTGTGGTGTGGGATTACATCCTCATTCACATCGGGTTACTCGTCGTTCCATACACATTCTCAGATGAAATTCCTTTAATCTTCCTACATGACGTTAAACTGTGCTTTTAGAAATACGTATGGCTTGATTCATATCCTTATGGGATACGTAGGATCACCTAAACACTTAGATTTCAGGTCCAGCCCAGTCTCTTAAGAGATCCCACGATCTCTCGGTCACCTCGGCCTCTTGTCCTATCCATCTCCACGAGGGGAATATATAGGTTTGTTACAGGGTTTTTGGCACCATTCCCCCTTCTCCCGGGAATCCTCCATCTTTTTTCCACTCTCAAAATGAGCCCTTAGACCCTTTTCAGTGGTTCGCTAATGTGTTCAGAGTACTCTAGTCAAGGACCTGGAGTGTTAGATTCAACTTAGGCAAGTTCTGTCCACTTGTCAAGCTTCGTGCTCCCCTTTATTCGGGCCCCCATTATCTTTCACACCTAGAGGGACCCCCAAGAATAGCCTGGATACAACGCCTAAGGGCTCTCCTACCATCACGGGCCAATTCCCCTGAGGGTTTCAGACAACAAATTGATAAAATCCCAAGTTGCGAACATTGTCAACAGTTGATGCTCATTTTTTTGTCCCCAAGGCTAACACGACAGGATACTTTGTTGCGAATGTGGTCAGTAGTAATCCTCCATCGTCACGCCAACTCTTTCAGGCCCTGAATGTTGGTTGCATGATTCACATTATGTTCCACCCCATCGTGTCAAGGTGGAATCTCGACACTCCTTGCACTAACCCTCAGTGTGCTTCCACACATCAGGAAGATAGAGCTGTGTAACGGCATCTCTTGGGGCTCCCGCAATCCGAGAGATAAGATTATAGGCATGGGTCTTCTCTAAGAGCCATGCACAGCTTTACCCTCATCCCCATGGGATATGAGGGGTTACCCAGACATTGAGTTTCAGGCCCAGCTCAGCTAGAAGCTAGTTTCTCCTGCCCCTTGATCTTTAAACCCTCGCTGGCCCCTTGGCCCAAGGCTCCTCTCACGAGACTGCATGGTGTGGTGTGGGATTATGTCCTCATCAGCATCGTGTATACTTTATTGCATTGTGCACATTCCCCCGGGACCAAGCCATATGAGCTTAAACTGTGCTTTTTTGTCCTACCACATGACCGTAAACTGTGATGATATCGTCCCGAATGCACGACGAAAAATGGCACTGCATTGTGATGACATCTCCATGGGGGACATAACATTGGGTATTGGTAAATTACCATACCATTTTTCAATGTCTGTATACGTCTTGATTACTGGTGCGATGCTAGGAATTTCTACCCTAGGATGGTCGCTCCAAAAAATAAAAACCATTCACCTTCATGGAAAAACAAGATACATCAAATTCCACTTCTTTTGGTGTGAGGGCTAGACCCACACACCCCTTTCATCCTTTGCACAGGTACCTTCCCATTCTGTGCCACTCCCTAGAACTACATATGGCTTGATCCCCATTCGTATGGGGTACGTAGGAACGCCCAGACCTCTTATATTTGGGTCTAGATTGAGGCCTGCTAATTCATCATGTCTGTCCCGCCTTTGGGACATTGACTATGAGACCGCGTGGCGTGGTATGGGATTAGGTTCTCATTCATGTCGGGTTTGAAAAATCCTCCCCACGTGCACCCTGTTATAAGAATTATCCCTCCTGTTTCCTATCCTGCACGACGTTAAAAGGCACCTCCAAGAACTACATATGGCTTGATTCCCATCCTTATGGGATATGTAGGAGCGCCCGGGCACTTCCCCACAGGCCCAGCCTGACTTTTGTGTTTGTTCCCTTGATCGGAACACTTTTCCAAGGAACACATGGTGAGAAGGACCTCGTCCTCATTCACGTCGGGTTTCGTAATCACCTCACCATTTGTCTCCCACCCTCCTTACCAATCCTTGGTCTGAGTTCTAAGACTTTAAACTATGACCCTTTCTAGAACTACATGAGGCTTTATTCTCATCCTTATGAGATACGTAGGAATTCCCGAACATTTTTTATTGGGTCTAGCCCCAAGGATAACCAAATCTCATCCCCCACTGTCGGCCCTTTGGCCTGACTTCTTGGGGAGTTTTGTAACTACAGCATCTGCCCCGAATAAGCTCGGTATGACCCTTAGTAATGTGGGTAGGCGATAGTTCTCTTTCTAGAGAGGTCCTGTTGAAAATTAGGGATGATCCGTGACAAGATTAATACGTCTTCCTAATGTGCATCTACCAAGGTGGCATAATTTTTGGAGTGTTGGATTCTATTTGAAAAAACCACCACTTCACCTTCCACGCTTCACATGCCCCTTTATTCGGATCTTCATCCTCTTTCATGTTTGATGGGACCCCCTAATAGTATGGATGCTTAACTTGTGGTCTGCCTGCTATAACAATATGGATGCTTGACCTCTGGTCTGTCTACTATAACAATATGGATGATAGACCTTTGGTCCGCCTGTTGTAATAGTATGGATGATCGACCTATGGTCTGCCTAATGTCTTAGGACAATGTTCCGGAAGACTGGTAATGTTTGATGGGACCCCCTAACTGTATGGATGCTTGACCTATGGTCCATCTACTGTAACAATATGGGTTATAGACCTTTGGTCTGCCTGTTATAACAGTATGGATGATTGACCTATGGTCCGCCTGCTGTCCTGGGCCAACGTTCTGGAAGACTGATCGACAATATTTGAGTTAGGCCCCGTGTTGCGAACATGGTCAGCAGTCAGCCCTCATTTGTTGTCCCCATTTCAGGCCAATGTGATATAGATGCTGCGTTTCCACCACGGCCAACATCTATCCTCAATCGTTACGCCCCTCCCATAGTATTACGAATTTGGGTAGAGTGATTCACCTTTTTTTCATCCCCCTATGTTCGGATTGATTCCAATTCCCTTGGTATTTCCCCGCTCGTGTGTTAGAGCACATTGAGGAGAAAATACATCGATCGGTCTGAGGTCCCCTCCCTTCAGCTGGACCTCCCTCTTCTCCTCAGAAATCCAAGAACGATTTCTGATGCTTGAAGCTTGGTTGATGCCCCACAGTCAGTGAAATGATAACACGAGCATCCTTTGTTTCTCACATTGGGTGCAGCTCACATGAGCTCAGGGGGGGAATTGTTATTTATTTCAGGATTATGGTTGGTCGTATTAAACCAAAGGTGTGGATAAATAGATTTTTTGATACATTGGATCGAAATGGTGAGCAGTAAAAGCAAAAAGTTCATGAGATGGCCAAAACAGGGCCTTTAAGGATCAGCATTTTGGATTGATCTTTCCAATGCTGCTACCCTTTGGATGGTGGCCTCCAGTATTTCTTCTCACTCCCTGAAGACTCTCTCTTCATCAGCAGCCTCAGATCATAGTTCACCGATCCTAGTTTGTGTCTGCACCCATTCAGTTTGAAGTACGGTCATCTGGTGACTCGCCTCCATCATTTGTTCTTGGGCGTCAGCCAGCTGGGCCATCAGTTTCTCCATGATCTCAGAGCATGTTGCAATGAAGGCCTCCTTCTCTGTCTCCTACTCTTCGAGGTGTCGGACTTCCTTCTCCACCCTCAGGAACGCTCGGGTGCTCACCGATTCTTCCTGACACTGGACAATTTTGGTGCGCCGGCTGCTCTCACGTATCTTCTCGGCCATGTAATCATGAACAATCAGATTAAGGCATTGAGTGTCAGCCCCTCCGGCACACAGGAAACACAACCAGGTCTAGAGCAATCCCATCCTCCTTAGCCAATCCGTTTGAGGCTGCCTGAGAAAACGCTGGATGCACTTCCACCATTTGTTTCGTGTCATCCTGCTCTCCTCGGCCGCTTCCAAATCTGAATCATCTATTTCTTTGGGATCAGAGGGCCGGTATACAGGTAAGGCAGCCAGCATGTCAACAATAGGATCTTCCTCAAGGTTTCCTTCCTAAGGAATAGGATCCTCGACATCCGGGCGACCTTTCTCTCTTGCCCCGACAGCGGCGGTGCCTTCGTCCGCTTACAGTCTCACTCCAATGACAACACCACTGATGTCTGCCGCCCCCTGCTCACCAATTTTCGGGGCCAACTCAGTTTGGGAAATATGTTCTAGAGGAGTCAGTACATCCGCCACTAGTTTTCTCACGGACGGCTCGGGATCAGCAGCCCGACTAGCCTCCAATGCTGAGATCACTGTACAAGGAGCATCCTGATTAGTTGATTTCTCTAACAGTAATCACTAGTAGCAGAGCAAGGGACTTATAGGAACCCAGAGCATCAGCCTCCAGTGTTATGGACACTACCGGAGCTATCGTGGTAGGAGACTCCTCAGCGCTTATCAGTTCGATAAAGGTCGTCGGAGCCCCACCCTGTCCCACCGACGCCTCTTCTCCTATTGGGGACGCCTGATCAGCGCCTATATTCTCTAGAGTGAGATAGATAAATGGATTATAAATTGTAAGAGAGAATGGATAAAGGAAGATGAATGAGGATAGAGACAGACCTAGAGTATCTTGGTTATGTCAATATCAGAGCTGACAATCTCGTTGCTCTCCCAGAGACTCCCTTGGTAGGCCACCCCCTGTGACCCCTCACCCTCGGGTTCTTCTTCACCTTCTCCTTTGTCTTCTCCTTCACCTTCCTCTTATCCTCCCGCTTCCTCTCTGATCTCGTCGTCCTCCGACTCATCACTGTCACCTTCTCTCGGTGGAATCATTTTCGGATCATGATCTTGGTCGAGCATCACTTTCACTAAGAAAGGTGGCTCCACACACCAACCTTGTTAGTGTGCATATGTGTCCATGGCATTAGATATGTGTGCTGTTGATGGATGTTTACTCTGTCGGTAACCCGAATGAGCCCGACATCTGGCAGCTGAATCCCATCCTACATTGTCTTCTACCAGAGGACTTCAATGCTCATTGATTGCTGTAGGGTCATCCAGGCCGACCACAATTCCAGGAAGATTTCATCATGGGAGGGTTCGATCAGGTATCTTATCTGCTTCCTGGGAAGTTCTCTGTCCACCCCGTGTGACCCTACTTCGGGCAATGAGGTCACCGCAACAACATGTGATGTCCCCGCTTCTGAGGTCCCGGCCTGCGTAGGCCTCGCCGCATGGCGCGTCCCTGGTCCCCCCTTTCTAGCGGCGCCTTTCCTGCTCTCTCGTAACCCGGGTTCCACGCGGGTAGTCCCGAGTTGCTAAACTCGCTTATGTAAAATCCCCTCAGGGTATGTGATAGCCCAATTCTCGGCATACTCGGTTGATAGACCAGTGTCGACCCCGGTGGGAGGAAGGTTAATGATGTCACCAGAGCCATAAGTGGTGAACATTAACAACATATGGAAAAGGACGCAGGGATTCCTCTCCTCCCAGACATCTGTGAATACCCTCTTCGGCATTTGTTGGAGGCACCCGAACTGCCTGGCGAATCGGGACAGCACGTAAGGCTCACAGATGATCTTCCCGTCAATCCGGGCCACAAGCACCCTGCCTCGGATGCTCTAGAAGTATTATTGTTGCTCTAGAAATCCTTTCCCATTGTCTACCATCTGGATGATCGGGGTGAGGAATGGGCTGAAGTTAAAGTTGTCGTGGTTTCCAATTCTGATCCTTACCCCCTCCTCTTTGAGCGTCATCAGCGCAACCCCAGTAATGTTCAGTAGAGATGGCTGCAATCCATTTCCCAGAGGATGAATGGCATTTGGGAAAGTGTACCCGCCAAGATGAGCCACCACCCAGCCATGGAAGATCTGGAAGGGGCCACACACCCTCTGAGGAAACCCCCCTCTTAAGATACGTACCAGAATGGCATACAGCCTAGCCAGCATGGGGACCCCCAGATTAAACCTTTTGTTGGTGGCCATGGTGCCCGCCATCACCAGGGTTTCTAGACGAACGCCCATCCTTGCATCCCACACCGGAAGGAGCCACCCTCTCGGGAAGGTAGCGAGGAACCCGACATATCGGACATTCAAGTAATGGTCCTCAATGACGTGGTATCCCCATGATTGGTATTGCCCCGTCTCCAGGATCTTCCAGTATGATCCATTCTTGCTCCTCTGAACCGCAGTTGGGCACCGTTTTCCCTGTCCCGGAATCTTGACCGTCGGGTCCTTCTCCAGGAACAGGCTGAACCAGTCCTTGTAGGCGATATCCTTCAGGAATTCCTTGACCTCCAACCTCTTTTTGGCCAGCTCCAGCTGGTGACATATCACCATGGGGGTCCGTGATATGTCCTCCCAAGTGTTCATTGGGGTATGGAACTCGTCGTATTGGTAGCCCTCCAATGGGATACCTCTGATGCAGTGGACGTCCCAGAAACTGATACCAACTTCCCCATGGTGAAGATGGAATGTGTTGGTGTCAGGGGACTACCGAGTGAACAGCTCCGGCCCGAGTTCAAGTTGGCGGTAGAAGTGGAACTGTGACGTCCACACCGCCTCGAACAGACCAATGTGAAATAGCTCTCCCCTAAATTGGTCACACGTATGGTGAACCCAGTATGCCCAGGCCCACTCACTGGTGAAGTTGCCTCCGGACCGCAAATCCCAATCTTGCATCCATCCCTTAGTATCGTCTGTGATGCTCTGAAGGAACGTGTCATCGCGCGTAAATCGGATTCCGCACCAACCCGGAGTTTTACGCGTCGCAACATGTTTTGCCCGCAAGGGGACCTCGAAGCCCAACCCTTCGACATTTTGGCGTTTCCCTCAGAATCTGACCGTTGTGACCCCTCGTTGATCCAATTATGAGGGGGGGGAATTTGTAGACGCCAAAAAAGTTCGTAATAACTAAAGGATGTTTCGAAATGACAAAGAGAAGTCATATTCGGACTCATAGACCCTGTCCAGAGGGCCCGAAAGTGTTGCGTGAAATAAAGGAGGATGCGCATGAAAAAATGTGTTCCGTGAAAAAAGATTCTAGGATTCGCGAAGGGATCCAAGAGTTAGTGTGCAATAATTGCGCGCTCGCGCCCGCGCGGCTAACATTCCGCGCCGCCATCTCTGGTACGCAAAATTTTTTGCGCCGTTGGGATTCCGCGTAGCTAGAGACCTATAAATAGAAGGAGACCCCTATAATTTATGTGTTGCGGAATTTGAACCGGCTCTCGTGAGCGAAATTGGACTTCTGTGCGCGCAAGATGGCCTTCAGGTACTGACCCTTTTCGCACAACCTCGCCCCGGGATCCACATTTGTGCCAATCCCACTAGCTTAAATAGAATTCCAAACCCTTCAGGGATCCTACCTTGTGCGAAATTCCTTATGTTGCATGCAAAAAGGTCCAATTTCACGCAATCCCTTCGTTGGGTGTGGCCTTTCCTCAGGGTTCAGCCTTTGCCACTCGCACGCTATTCACATCCCTTGCGTCATATCCCTTTATCCGCACGCAATCCCTCTGCCCCAATTATGCGACATCCCGGTGTTTTACGCACAAACCATTTCTTTGTGCCCAATCCCTAAGACCCCTCACCTTGATTCCCCCCAGGTTCCTCCCTTCATAGGTGTCTGATGTCCTCCATACCGGGCATTCACTCCATGCGTTGTTTTCTCGTAAGGCCTTCCAGGCTCATACGAAGTAACCTCAAGGACCCTTGGGTGGTGCTTCCTGCTGTGTTTCTTTGCCTCATTCTTCTTTACATAGGAACGATAATGGCTATTGCTTCATCGCATAACCATGCTAACGTGGACCCCTCTATGGTTCGCTCTGCGACCCCCCTTAACAACAGCCTTATCAGTGCCTTCCCTTCCCCAAGGGGCAGAGGGTACCGGTTATGTAAGTCCTAGGGGTGTGGAGAGAACCCACCTCGTCCAAGCTGCAGGACGTTAAACTTACAAGCACCTCGTTCTCAACACATGATGTTAAACTGTGATCTGACCCCATGCCTTTCACACAGGGTCCCCCCAGCTCGGGCATTCTTTACGCCCACTCATCTCAACGGGGATGGAATCACCCCCCACATGGGATGATATCCTCCTTCTCGGAGCAGCGTTTTCCCATAGGGGAAGGGAATCCTCCTTGGTGTAAGCCCCTAGACTCTCTTGCAGAAGGTAGAATCCATACACCTTAGTACTTCCCCACTGCCAATTCCAGTGGAGGGCTGGATAGGGAATGAGGCATCTCCTTTATTCGGTCCCAAATCCCTCTCCCTCTGTGCTTTTTCGCACTTCGGGACTCCATCCTGGAGTAAGTCCCGACACCATGGGCTGCTCAACACGTAATCCCCTCTTCACTTCTCACAGACGCACCCTTTGTTATGTGATCGTCAGGTCCCTTCAACCTCTTATTTCTCACACCGAGCATGACTCACGTGATCTTAGAGTGAGCACCGACCCTAACCCCACCTCCAGTGAACTACGAGGACTTTGATCCGTGCTAAGGCATGGTACATAGGAAGCCTCCACAAGGATCAAGCCCACCACCCGGTCGTTCTGACCTCTTTCACGTCAGTTCGCCAACACTTTGGGCCACCTCAGAGCGTAAGCCCCAAATTCCCCCGTCCCGCATGATGTTAAAATTTATGTCATCCCGCATGATGTTAAACTGTATTCCATCCCTCATGACATCAAACTGTATTCCCCCATCCAGCATGACATTAAACTGTTTGCCATGTCCTGCATTATGTTAAACTGCACCACCCGAACTACGTGGACTTTGATTCTCTATCACGGGGATATGTAGGAAGCCTCCACAAGGTTCAAGCCCACCACTCGGTTGTTCCTACCTCTTCACGTCGGTTTGCCAACACTTTGGGCGGCCTCAGAGCGTAAGCCCCAAATACTGTCATCCCGCATGATGTTAAACTGCATGCCGTCCCGCATGATGTTAAACTGTATATCATCCCACATGACGTTAAACTGTATGCCCCCGTCCAGCATGACGTTAAATTGTCTTCTCCGTCCCACATGACGTTAAACTGCACCACCCGAACTACGTGGACTTTGATTCCCTGTCACAGGGATATATAGGAAGCCTCCATGAGGTTCAAGCCCACCATCCAGTCGTTCCGACCCCTTCGCGTCGGTTCACCAACTCCATGAGGCACCTCCGAGTGTAAGCCCCATATACATCATCATGGGTCACCTCAGAGCGTAAGCCCCATATCCACCTTGGGCCGCCTCAGAGCGTAAGCCCCATCAATCCATCATCATGGGCCACCTTAGAGCGTAAGCCCCATATTTACCTTGGGCCACCTTAGAGCGTAATCCCCATATCCACAATGGTTTGTCTCAGAGCATAAGCCCCATCCATCTCGAACTACATGGACTTTGATTCCCTGCTACAGGGATGCGTAGGAAGCCTCTACGAGGTTCAAGCCCAAAACCCCCAACACCCATGTCCCATACTGACCTCTCCCTCAAGCCCATGTGCCTCGGGAAGCTAATTCCCTAGCCTAGGGGTCTTACTCCCTCTGGTTCCCATCCATGCGTTAATTCTCAAGGGTCGCCTCTTTGGGTGTCCCACCGCATCATCGAACTACACGGACTTTGATTCCCTACCACAGGGATACGTAAGAAGTCAACTTGACACCCAAGCCTAAAGCCATCACTCATCCTGATTTTTACCCAGGCCGCCACATCCCGGTGGGATCATGCCACTTCACTCCACTCCACAGCATTCGGGAAGACACCCACGTGCTGGCCCCAATATCGACATTCCCTCCAGGGGGTTCTTCAATATGATCCACTCTAGCTAGTGTTCCGATCAGTCTGATCCATCTCTGTTGGACGTTAAAATCATGAAATACCCTGTGTTAAACATGGGAAGCTGATGAAAACCACAGAAACATGCCTATGGAATACAATTCCCCGCATTCAATGTGGGTTGCCTTGGGCTTCTGCGCCCTTGATAATCCCTATAATAAGGTACATAAGACAGCCATGCCAATCCCCCAGCGTCAAGACATGCCAACGACACCTCAGCGTGACTACTCTCCTCACCGAAGGTTGTTTCCCCAACCAGACCCCTTGGAGCATCTCGATGGAAGCAGTGTAATTAACTGGTGTCCATGAATATATGGCACCGGAAACGAGATTCACGAATACGTCTTAAATCTATGAGGGAGACCCGAACTAAGTGACGAGCTTCAAGGAGGAATCCATGGAAGGAAGAACCGGCATCCCATCATCCCGGTTTCGATCAAGGAGAAGACGTCCCTGAACAAGGAATGGATGTCGCCCACCCTTGGAAAGCGGGAATGTAGGGCCACAATCCATGCGTCCTCTGCGTGACGGATGCGCACACGCGCCCCAGCGAAATCATCAGAAACAAATGTATTTCAAACTCTTTTGATTTGTGTATATATCAAATTTTTCACTATAAAGATAATGTCTTCATATCTTTAGAACAAAGATTACAGCTACTAAATCAAGATCACGTGTTGGATAATGTTTCTCATGATTCTTCAACTTCCTTGATGCATAAGCAACAACTTTACCATTTTTCATAAGGATTCAACCCATCACATTCTTTGATTCATCACTATATATTACAAATCCATCACTTTTAGATAGAAGAGTCCAAATTAGAGCATTGAACAATCTTATTTTCAATTATTTGAAGCATTATGTACATTCTTTTATCCACACAAACTTAACTCCTTTATGTGTGAGCTTGGTTAGTAGGTTAGCCAGTCAGGCGAAATTCTGAATGAAATGTTGATAGTAATCTTCTAAGCCAATAAAACTACGTACCTCGGTTATGTTTGTTGGCGTGGGCCAATCTTGGATTGAATTTGTCTTTTTAGGATAAACTAGGACTCCATCCTTAGAGACTATATGGCCTAGAAAAGAAACTGATTGAATCCAGAATTTGAACTTGCTAAACTTCCCATATAATTCATTTCTTCTAAGTGTTTTTAGAGTAATCTAAAAGTGATTCTCATGGTCTTAATATCTTTTGGAGTATACCAGGATATAATCGATGAATACCACAACAAATATATCAAGATATTACTTGAAAACTCTATTCATTAAATCCATGAAAATAGATGGTGCATTCATCCATCCAAAAGGCATCACTGTAAACTCATAATTCCCATACCTGGTTCGAAATGCGGTCTTCAGAATACCTTCCTTCCTCACAAGTAGTTGATGATATCTGGATCGAAGCTCAATCTTTGAAAATTATTGAGCTCTATGAAGTTGATAAAATAAATCATCAATCTGGGGTAGAGGATACTTATTCAATATTGTAATAGCATTTATTTCCCTCTAATAAATGCATAGCCTCATGGATCCATATTTCTTTTTGACAAAAAAGACCGAGGCTCCCCATAGAGAAACACTAGGTCGAATAAATCCTTTTTCACTCAACTCCTCTAGTTTTTTATTTAGAACCAATAACTCCACAGTGGTCATTCTATAGGGGGTATTTGATATAGGTCTTTCACTGGGAATTAATTCAATAGAAAACTCAATTTTATGCTCCGGAGGATGTCTAGGTAAATCCTCGGGAAACACATCAATGTATTATTTGACTATATGCACATCTTCAATTTGAATATTTCTTTCCTCACCAATAGATATTGGGTTATCTTCCTCTCTATGAATTTCATTCAATATATCTAGTGGGTGTGGGTCTAGATAAGAATCAGATGTAGAGGTATATTCTCTAAAGATAAGAGATTCTACAACATTTTCCAAAATTGTTACTTCCTTTTTCTTAAAATAAATTTCTGCATCATAGTTTGACAACCAATTCATATAGAGAATTATATCAAAATAAGTCATTATTATGATGATAAGGTTAGCAACAAAATCAAGTTTATGTGTCATGAGGGGGACTAGTTGACATGCCTTTGTTGCAATGATGCATCTCGTAGAAGTTTTGATTGATAACTCATTTATTAAATCAAATTTTACATGTATAAGTTTCTTGGAAAACTGGTAAGATATAAATGAATATGATGATCCAGAATCAAATAAAGTGTTGGCTAAGTTTGAGGAAACAATTAAAGTACCTGTCACCACATCATGGGAACTTTAACCTTCGTGGTTGTAATCGCATAAGCTCTCCCTTTCTCTTTTGGATTTTTTTGAGGCATGTTTCCTTGGCACTTAGGACACTCATTTTCATAGTGTCCTATCTCTCTACAATTTTATCATTGAACATCATAAAATTGTTTCTTCCCATTGCATTCATGAGATAGATAAACCTTTTTTCCATACTTATAGCAGACTCCCATGCCTTTCAATAATTTCACAAGATGATTCCTTCCACAGTTATCGCATAATGGAAATTTATTCATTTCCTTCTTCTTCTTTGGTGCTTCACCTTTCCCTTGGTTGTCAGAGTACCACTTTTTATCTTGGTTACCCTTGAACAAATTTGATCTATAAAATTCCCTCTCTCTTTTTATGGCACTTGATACAATTTCATCATATGATGAAAATGTCTGAGAAGCCAGTTCCCTTCAAATACTTTTCTTAAGACCTTCAAATATATGATCAATCTTGTCTACCAAGTCATGTACATAATCTACAGTATACCTGGCTATCCTTGCGAAGGTAGCCTCATACTCTGCAACACTATCTTCTTCCCTTTGCTTTAATCCAAAATATTTCCTCTTCATTTCGGTTCGTTGCTCATGAGGGAAATATTTTTTGAAGAATATTTTCTTGAAATTACTCCATTACATATCTTCTATTTCTTATTCCTTAGTGGTATTATGAATCAAGAACCACAATTGATCAATGTCACCCTTGATACAATATAATACAAGTACTACCTTTTCATTTTCATTGTATCTTAATGCCATGAATATCTTTTCAAGGGACTTGATCCATTGCTCAGAAACCACTGGATTAGTAGTCCCACTAAAATATGGAGGCTTATACCACATGAAATTATCCAACATAGGTGTGGAATGGTTATTCATTACAACCTGAGTAAGTTTTCCCAATGTTTTCATGATTTGATCTGCTCCAACATTAACTGTGTTGACTTGCACAGTGGGGAGATATTTACATTTCCCATGAGTATTGATTCCACTTCTTATATTAGATTCAATTTCAAAATAATGGAACACACTATATTAGGGTATGAATCATAATTTATAATCTTAACTTAACAAAATACTAGCATAAATTGAGATCCTACAGATGGATAATCCCATAATCAGAAAAATGGTTTCTTTGAGGAATAATTTACATTTCAATCCTTCGTAATGGATTGTAAAGAAAATATGAATTATCCTAAGAATATCCCTCAGGAGTGTCGTAACCTAGATTGTAGTAAGTCCTGTTGTCATGTACTAGGATACCTTGGGTCAAGCCTGAAAATCCTTGTCTGAGCTTTCACTCCTAGGTATATCTGTTCCAGAGACACCTCTTCCTGATCTTATCCAAACAGGGATGTATTTGCTAGAAATATTCACATAATATATTCCTTACCAAAATACCATGATGTTATTTTATGTTTATCCTCAAAAATTACCTTAGGTATTAGTTCCCTACTATACATTTCCTACTCTAGTTTCCAAGTCTTCTACTAAACTTCCGTTAAGACCAACTCTAACACCCCGACCCCTCTAGACCAGAGTCGGTGCATTAATTATTATATTGTTATGGTTATAAGGAATAAAAATCCTAAAGTAACAATCATTTTAGTTTTCTTGAAGAAACTGGGTACATATATGTAACTCAAATTACATTGGAAAATGTTCAAAAATACAATACATTACAAAAACTAAAAACTGCATCCACAGGAACTCAATAAATGATCTACTCTTCAACACCTGTTGAAGGTAGAAAATGAAAGGGGTGAGATCAAAGGCTCAGTAAGGGTTACAAATAGTGGAATCATGAATCAATAATAACTGAATCATAAGCAATTTGACATAGTAAATATGTGATGGTGAATAAATGAAGCACACATGCCATTAATAAACCGAGAATGAAACTGCATCCATAGATTTTGTCATAGTGGAAACCTCATGGATAGTAATAAATGATAATGAATAAAGAGAATTATTATTAATCATAAATCATGTATCTGGAACATGATACCATAATACCATTGAAATGGTTTAGTTCTGTGGGTAGAAACCCGTCTGATTTTTAGAAACAAACTTGAAGGGTTTCTCGCCAACTGGTTTGTCTCATGAGACCTGTCGATGCATCGAGGGGATTTAGCAAGCCCCACCCACCATTGTATGTCCAAATAATTATTTATTCATTGATTAAATAAAAGAGCAATATGCCTTTTCAATATCCATATTGAGTAGATTACACGGATTCATCAATATTTCCATAGTTAAAAATAACTTTCCAAATAAACATTGTATATAAAATGGTATATGGTTTAGACAACAAAATATCCATGATATGAGATTATGGATATTTAATATAAATATAATTTCAAATGAAAATTGATCTCAAATTTGTAGTAGGTACACCACATAAGTATTATTATGTGCATAATACAAAGTTAGTCGCAACAAAATAGTATTTGAGACAAAGTCTCTTACCATAATGTAATCGGTCGAATCATATGACCAGAACTTAATAAACCCCATAAGAGTCATTTAATACCCAAAATATAAATATAATCATGTTATTATATATCAAATTTAAGTACACATATACCAAATAAAATAAATAATTGGATAACAATGTAAATCTCACGGAAATGAAAGTGAGATGAGAAACCCCTTACCTTATGCTCGAGTGTGTTCTTCATTTGTTTTAATGACCTGAATAATAAAATTTAGCTTCATTAATTAATAATTACAGAACCTACTATAAATTTAATTGGTTTAGTATAACCTTATTAGGTTTATTCATATCCCATTTTATGGGTTTAAGAGGTTCAATTTTACTGTTTTGGAAGCATTTTCTTCGTTGGTTTTCATGATTTGTTTACTTACATTTTTGAATGGAAGTTCATTTGAAATGTGGTTAAACATACATAATTGTTAATATATATTATTTGTTTCATTAAAGAGATATAAATTATCATATAATGATTATTGGGTTATATACATGAGGATTAATCATTAGTTAAATGTTATTTGATAAAGGCTTGGATTTAGCATGGCGGTTTTTGTGTACAATGAACTTGTTTTGTATTATTATTCCATATTATGACTGTGTAGGGATTACTGAACATTAATGAGATGAAATACATATATTATTATATTATTAAACCATAAAAATGGTTTCATTACCTGAATTATAAATGGTAATGAAAATTTTGAACTCGTTGTCCTTGAATGTGATAAATTAACACATCTCAGACAATGTTTTTATTTTTAGTATAACTGGAGGGGGAAAGAGAGATTATGATGAAATATTCCATTAGAAAAATATAATTTCAGTTCATTTAAGGTACTGGAATATCATAGCATTTGTATTAGGGGAGATGAGTATAGAATCATATAAGAAAGGAACTCAAAAAAAGAAAAAAATTGAGATATCTCTTACGAAAATTCGGTAGCCTAACGGCGTCACTTAAAATTTAATAAAATATTTTGATTAGAGAAAGGGATTATCTCATCAATATTACATAATATGGGAAGTAAGGGGAATATAGAATGAAATATACCCACATAATCCAACTGTATATAAAAGAGAAAACATAAAATGAAATCTTTAACAAAAGAGAAGGGTGGTTGATTCTCTTACCTTGTAGAGTAACTCCCAAAACATGAAGGTTGGGACCTTGGGGGTTTGAGAACACCTTGGGAGGACTCATAGGGAGGTAATACCACCAGATCTTCGAGGATAATGAGTTTGGAATGGAAGAAAACGAAGTTGGTGAGTGGGTATTTATAGTAATTAAGATGGATTTTTTTATTAATTAAAAGGGAAACCTCATTAGTGGTTTTCGCAAAACCATGGTCTTGCCCAAGGTATTTGCCCATGGTTTTTTCCACTTGGGAAACCTCATGTCATAAGTTACTGTACACAAGTCTATCAACCTTTTATATTTAATTATTACATCATTATGATTTCATTAAACTACTGAAAACTCAAAACTGTACTTTTACTATTCATGAAAAATTCAAGTATTTTAGAAAAATCCCAAAAACATCACCCTAACCATTTTTTGACAGGTAGAATTCAAAAATGAACTCCATTTTTTGAAAATAATTTCTATGAATTATTAATTTAATTTTTAAATAAATTCATATTTAATTCATAAAATATCCATTTTAAAGATATAATTATTTCTATATCACATTGAAAAATTAATTAAGGTCTCATTATCTTATTACCTTAAAAAAATAAAATATTATTATTATTTACTATTTATAAGGATCATATTACTATTTATAGGGTTATGTTACTGTTCATCAAAAAAATCAAGTTGGTTCTATCAGACTCCAAATGACTTACTTGTCACAACTCTAGATGACCATTTTTTAAAATTCAAAACATTGAAGTGGAAAATTTATGTTTAATAGATAGGTTTTGACTATATCTTAAATAACCAAGTGTTGTTTCAAAGGAACAAAGTGATTTATGAAATATATGTTGTGAATAGAATTTATTTAAGGTAATCATACCATAAAATGTTTTGTGTGTTATAACTCATACTTTAGTGTGGATTCACTCATAGAATTGAATGGTAGACCTTGTAGATCTCTATTGTGATAGACGGATTTTGGGGAGTTAGTGTTCTTTGGAGTAAATGTGGTAAAGAACATAACTGAGAAGGTTCAGATAATTCAAGAGTAGATAAAGGTGTTAAAATACTAAAAAATACTTATATTGATTATAGGAGGATACCTCTATAGTTTTATTTCATAGATCATATGTTTTCTAGGGTTTCTCCTCATTATAGAAAACATAGTTTTGGATATGGGAGTAAGATTTTTCCCTAGATCATTAATATTTTGAGTTTTTGGTTCTCATTGCTAATATGGTTTAAGGTTTAGTTATTCTCCCATAGTTTGATCAGATCTATAATTTTTTTCAGGTGTGACTAATTCATCAATGTATCTATGATAACTCTCATGTTATATATTAGGGCAAGATATACATGGAGGATAATTTCACAATCATAGCATGGTCGGTCAAGATACTTGATCCTAAAAAGAAGGTGTTTTGTGGGAATTTCATTTCCTTTTTTTGTGTCCTATGGAAGCATGGTTTCATGGAAAAGTGTATGGGGGAACATAATTTAAAAATGTGCACTTAGTATCATGATCCATTTTGAACATTTTTAAATAGTAAGGATTTAGATGATTGTTTATGCATAATTTGTTAAAATTATTTATTATCAGTGATATATTATACTTTGGTGGTGGAGTTATCCCTTTTTAGTGGTATCTCCCATTGAATATTAGACTAAGTGTAATTCATTCTCTTTATGGGTTTCTTTTTTATTCTAGAAGATAAGAATAATTTAATAGGTATATAATGTAATGAATCATACCTTTTTTACTTTTTATGTTGAAATTTTGGGTGTTGGGGGTATCAGGAAAAGGATAAAAGAGGAAAGGTTGATTTGTATATAACTTTTCCACTAGGTAAAAGTGATTCATGGAATGGAATTATGAATCCTGACCTATAGGGATAGATGGAGAAGATAGTGGTTTTGGAGTTTGTTACCTCTTTTCATGAATGGTTGAGTCATGATGTGGGGTTTTCATGTCACATTATGTTAATGTACCATATCTAGGGGGTTTAAGACATGGGAGTTATGTGACATTCTGTTTTGAGGTGAAAATTAGTTCATGAGTTGATGGATGAGTTTCATGTAATGAAGTCATTGATTAGGGTTTTTATTATGTGTAAAAACTTATATTTTCTAAAAATACCTATACATATGTGTTTAGGATGGAATATTTGGATTACTTCATCGTATATGATGGTTTGGAATGAACATCATTATAGGACTAATTTATAAAGGATTTTTCCAATTAGGGTTTCTTACCAATTATGACTTGGAATGTACATTGTTTGAGAGGATGTGGGTTTGGGATCATCTCACCATTTTGGGGTGATTATTTCCTACAACATGACTCTCTTATAGATTTTAGACATTTTCATGAATCCTTATCATATCCCAATACAATAATGGTTACACCCAATGCTGGAAATGGATCCAAATAATGCATCAATATAAATATATATATATATTTATTATAGGTTATCTATATTTAATTTTCTAATTAGTGCTACTTAATTTGGGATACTACAATTTAAATCCTCCCAGTTGGGAACTACTGACTTTATTATCATTTAGGGAGGCAATTGTTGATGTGGAGTTGGGATCTGTCCCATGGAAAGGGATTTCTATATAACCTTATGAATGGAATCTTAACCTGAATATTCTGATGTGGATTAATGGTACACATCATACATTTTATATTCATTTGACAAGTACCAACTCTGACCTGTTTTAATCCATGTGGAGTGGACACTTAAGAAAAGGGTTCCTAACAATGTCCAATGTGGTACTTACACATGAGTGGCCATTTTGGATTGGTATTGAACAGAATATGGTCCGACCAAGATAGGTTTGGTTCATGGGTAATATGGACCCATGAGATATGTGGTTGGATATATTGGTAGGTATATTGACTGTCGAGTGGATCATTGGAGGTATGGACCAAATGGGGATGATTTGATGGTGGTCCATGGTGAATATGGCTCTTTTTGTGGGTGAATAACATTATCAAAAGTATTTACTAATGAATATTTTGGATTTTTTTATATTGGGTTTAAACCTCAGTGATGAATTTTACATATCCTATTGAAATAAGAATTAAATCTCAAGTAGTTTGAGTGACATAGTTTATAAAAATATGACAAGACCATACCATGAAGTTTAAGTTCATAGAGTAAGGATGTTGTGATGTAGTTTTACATCAAGAAACTAGGACAATTTCGTTCAATTTAAAATCATATGTCTAGTATGTGGAGGGATTATTCAATCATGCTAATGGAATGATCAATATGAATCTCTAATCCCACATGAGTAATGATCAGTGTGGTAAACAATAGATAATGATATATCGACTATTATTCATGAAATTTTGGAGGTAATATGACCCTATGAAGTGGTTTTCATGGAAGATATGGCCCTATAAATATGATTTAGGTCTAATTCATTGTTATATCCCATTAATGAGTGAATCAGGATTATTGACATTTCTTGGTATGAAATTATCAATGGTAACTATCTTTGGTCTTATAACTGAAAAGGAGGCCCAACATAGGATTCACATAGGATATGTTTAGGTCTTATACCTAATGAAATATTTTCCAAATATTTAGGTATCAATCTCTTTAATTTTGATAATAAGATAATAAGGTATAAGGTGGTTCATGAGGGAATTTTCATCATGAGTATGGGACATAATAGAGTTTGATTTTTCTATTATTTTATTGATTCATGAATTGTCTATGGGGATCTAAATTCTATGTGGGAGGATCCAAATGAGAATATTCTTGTGGTAATATTAATTAATATTCATTTTTCAAAACATTGGGTTCTATATATGATAACATATGTGTTATGTGAGTGAAAAAATACCTTATGTAGAATTAATTTTTGTAAGCCTATTTCATGATGTAACTTATGTTTTAAGGGTTTCTTCATGGGGTATTGTTGCAAAGAAACCCCATAAAAGAGATTCTTTACAATATTTATTCATGGAGATGATTCATAGGGTTACCTCAGGAAATACCTCTATAAAATATATTATTATGGGGATTATTCATGAATTAAATACCCTTTTCTTCAAGTCTTCCCTTTACCAATGAAGTATTTCCTATGATTTTTCTTCATGAATGAAGAACTATCACCTGAGTTTCCCATACTATTAAAGGAATTCCTTGAGGTTATCTCTATATATTCCCCATTTTTTATATCCCTTCTATTTTTATAATGTGTTGGTTATCTATTGGTAACCATAGGTAATTAAATTTATAATGTGTGTTTCCACATTATGGTCCATTAAGGTGTTTCACAACCAAATGAAATCATTTTTTGACTACTGTAAATGACATTAGCCTTATAAAGTTCATCATGGTCATATAGGATTCTTCTCCTCCTCTAAAAAACTAGTAATAAATAATTAAGTTATTATATGGTGAATTTGATTCATGTTCACATAGCACACTACCTCACTTCATCAAGTGATAGACTTCCTCCCTACCCTATATGGTTTCATATCCCTCTAAATCAACTCCTTATATAATGAGGCATTACATCATGAAGGAGTCTTGATTTACATTATGGATAATGACTTACTTCCCATATGGATTCTTTGTGAATAAAGGTGGTTGAGTATAAAGTATGATTACTAATTTTTAGAGGATTATAGATAATTTTTGGTGGACTCCCCTTGATCAATTTTTCATTCAAACTTGATATCCAATTTGTTCTTTGATCATTTGGAAATATTTTTTGGGACTTGGTGGGTGATAAAAATGTCATACCTAAAAACAGGGTATAATAAAAAAGAAGGAAAACCTATTCTAAGAAAGAAATGGTAGTTTGTGAAGAGATTCATGTGTTAGTATGATAAGGGTACATCCCTGTATAAAAAGGGTTAGGGATCCTCATTTTTCACTATGCATTAAAAAATTTCACAATCATAGAGAGAGGTTGTTATTTCATATTTTCCCCACATAGAAGTCTTACTTTGTGAGAGTTTCCCTTAGAAAAAATCACCCAATATTAATTTTATATTGGTATTATATGAATAATTTATTTATTATAACACAGCTCATGATCATAGAAACCATGTGTATCCTATAACGCTATGATGTTTACATAGGTACTATGCGATATTTTGGACTTTGTCATTTTTTATCAATTAAAATTCTCTAATATCCCCCAAACCATGTTTCCTAGGGAAATAAGAGAGATAATTACTCTATTATAGATCTTTCAAACTACTAGGAGGAGGATAAATTCCATGATCAAAAGAATTATGTCCAATTATAAATAATGAATTCAACCCAAACAACAAATATTATCATCACTTATGGGTTCTAGCATATGAGAATAAACATTATTTGATATGTTTTTCATTTATGAGTTTAGGTTATTGACTAATCTTATAATTCCAACATCATGTTCACAAATCCAATAAGTGACAAAGATCAACCATTATCAAGAGGCTTCCCAAGAAATCATCTCATAAAAATGGAACTATATTAGAGAAGGTGTTCACACTGAAGTGAGCACCCTAGGCTATACTCCCTTGATGTTGGAAGAGGTATGGAGAGAAACATAACTGGATGTTCATAACTATAGATCGATCTTGAAGAGATCCATAATGATTTATAACTTGGGGTGGTCACTGAGTTGGGATTTTTTTCCCCAAGGACACTCTTAGTATAGATAGGTTATGGCCATTTTGGGTGTGGTGGAGCTTTGAGGAAGTTTAGTTGGAGCTCAAATATATATGGATTTATGAATCAATCTGGGTTTCGAAGTTATTCCCCCATTGTAACAATGACATCCTCCCAGGAATTCTTAGTATAAAGATCTCTAATACCAACATGTTTCACCAGGTGCATAGATAATTTGGAATCAATCTCTTAGATGAATAGATTATTATAGGAGTTCCAATCATGGGGGATATGTATGTTGAGTTCATCCCCCTTATATCATATTAGGAAATTACAAAGAGGATACCTCCACTTGGGAAGAAATTTTTCACACTAGCAAAGATTCTTTTATAAAAGGAACTTTGGACAAAGCTCAATGCTCCCTTCCATGACTGGGCACCAACATTTATCACTCCAAGTAGTAATGAACTAGATTTTATGAGGTTGAGGAATTATCAAAATTTTCAGACCCATGGAATTCAATATGCATACTATCCAACACTATAATATGGGTAATATATTTATTAGGGTTGGGTATTTTTCACTAGATTTCATCAGTTGTTATAGTTTTCATCCTTTCTGGACATGTCTTTTAGCATCTACCTTCTACCTATATATGAGTGTCACACAATATTTTGATCCATGAAATTCATAATGGAGGCTTGTCTTGAAACCAAAAATGTTAATCAATCTAGCCATCCTTATTCTAGAAAAATTATATTATTTTCTAAACACATTATTAGTGGAAATATCTATTCAAGTTCTTTGGTCTATTTCAAGTCCTCTTGGAAGGCTCACATAGGATTATATGAGTTTATAAATGACAAATATATCATGGAATCCCACATCATAGTGTAAATTTAGTTTATTAGTGGAGTCTGTACATCAAAGTTAGACAAGAAATGTGTGGTGAAAAAACTCAACCAACACCATCGTTTGATCTATACGCCTTAAATTCCTTCAAATGATGTCATAATGGACAATTTATCAAGTATAAATATAGACTAAGGGTATCTCATATCATTCAAATAGGTAATTCTATCTAGTAGGATCGATGGAGAGCTAATCTATGAGTGGTATTCACCTTTCATATTTGGGAAACAATTTTTATGCATCTAAAAGAGTTATCCTAGTCCCCTAAATTTTTTATAGACCTAATGATATTTATTGGTTTCTTTTCAATTCTGGCTCAAGAATACATGAGAGGAGATGGGAATCTAAGTGTTATTTCCACCTATATAGTATATGATCAATATTTCAAATATGTACATTGAATATTGGATTCACTCATACCAAAATGGTTAATTGGATAAACTCATGCCCCAAATCAAGGGTCCTATGTTAATATAGGAGGGAGAATAAGAGGAATACTAACCACATAAAGTTGATACAGAGATAACTTATAAGTGATCAAACCCAAATAATCCACCAATTAATCAGATACCAAGAAATAAAATCATATGATAAGGTCATGTTACTTAAAACAGTAGGGTTCCTCATTTTTTCAGTGAGATCCCACCCCTCTATCTATTTATCTATATGAATTATTTTTCATCTCATGAAGGAATGGGATGATTCAAGGATTACACGATTTATGGAATATGTTTGGTTAATTTTCCAAAAATATGAAATCTAATTAACTAACCTTGGGTATTTGACCAATAATATCCACATTTCATGTATAGTCCATCCTGAGGAGGAGAAATCCAACTTTTATAAAATTGACATTGAAATCCATTCTCATGAGTTCATGCACATCTAAACAGATCAGTACATTGTGATGTTGACTTATCAATGAGTTATGACTGATAATGAGGACATAACCTCCTAGGGGAGTTAATATAACTATTCTACTCACACTGATCTGTTATCATTCATGATGATCAATTAATAACACTTTTTTCTTTGTATGATGTTGAGAGAATGATCATGCTTTCACCCTCTTTAGTGCATTCGGTTGGAGGAACAATGGTCAATCTGGGAACTCCTCCAGATTAAATAGTTGTAGATGAATGTTCTCCTCTAATTATTGAACACATGTGGGTAATGATATATTGACCTGAGGGATAACCTCCACCACCAACACCACTAACTATTCTATCTTTAATATTAATCTTATCAGAGGTCACTAGGAAAAGGTAAGTAAAATATATGGTGATGTGTATCCACTCAGGATCAATAATTAGGTGTTATACTTATTTATATATCTTTTGAATCATTATTAAGACTTAATTTATGTATTAATTTATGTATATTTTGACCTAATATCCATACATCTAAGGTCACAAACCACCTAAAAACAAAAATCACCCATGCCTTCAGAAGGAGCATCTACAGGAGTGGTGGTAGAGTAATATCAAAGACTATTGATCTCAACTAAGATTCCAATCATACAGACCATCCCCCCTATGGATCCTTGGATATTTGATTAGTCTATAATAGCTCTAAATTCATGAATATCATCTCCCAAGAACAATTAGTCTTTATTCCTTCTGAAGGGGTATCTGTGGAGGAGGTAATATATAGAGTTAAAGATAGGATAGATCTAATTGAACCATCCCCTACTCCTATTGATCTAGTGCTATCAGAGGATCCCTCTAGGGATCCAAATTTAGAAGTATTTATTTCTTCATAACATATTTCTCCTACCTCTCTAAAGTGGGTATCCATAAAAACAGATATAGTTATAGCCCTAGGAGAAATAGAGTCATCCATAAATATAGAATTGTTTTCCATCATCCAAACTTATCCAAGACTAGTTGTTGAACTTATAAAGGTCTTGGATGTGACTGAATACTTGAACGCTAATTATGACCTAATATACAGGTTTGTGCTAGAAGGTTGGTGACCATAAAATTTATAGATTCTTTCTATAACAATACTGGCATATCTCAAATTCCATGCACAACCCTCAACATTAGTAACTCAAAAAGGAATGGTTGAAAGGTTCCTTATAGTACTATTTCTCAAATAGGGGATATAGTGTTTGTGATAAAGTACATGAAATATTAGGATTTACTGCTAGAGTTTTCACAAGATAATTCTCATGTTGTTTCTTTTGATTAGGTACTGATAGTTGTAAACATTAATAATTATACAGAAAAATGTAAATATCCATCTCTATAAATATATAACTTATCTTACCACCTTCCACTAATATACTATAGGTGGATATATCATCCATAATGGTATAGAATTCTAAAATTTGATGTGTCTATACTTTGACATCTCAATCAATAGATATAAAAGGGATAGATGTTAGTATGAGACTGGCTTAATTAGGATGTGTTGAGATAGGTTCCTTATAGTGTGATATTTATTAGGAATACATGTTGTTACCTACCACTTTCTTTGATTTATATTTGGAAGAGATGTAGTCTCAAAAAAATGTGATGGTGAGTGTGGAAATGATTTTGAATTTGATCTGCAAGATTCCTTTAAGTGAACTCAATGGTCAACTATATATCCCCTAGTACATGTTTATCACTATGGGATTTAGCAGGTATTAATTCCACATAACCCATGATGGGGTAAAGGAAATAATTAATGCTTCATAGTTAACAACTAAACTTAAATTTTGGATTTCCATTGTAGGATCCATGGTCTATTTTGTTATGAATATATTGGTTGTAATTAACGAAACCTCCAAAAATGAAGAAATGGCCTTAGAGTTGAAATATTGTTCCGTGTAAATAAGTTCCCATGTGGAATTACTTCTCTCAATGTTTGAACGAATCTAGAAAGTACTGGACCACTTTGGCCAAAAATAATATTTTTCTGAAAAAGACTACATAAGAGTAAAAAATTCTATTAAAGAGGATGATAAGGCTTATATAAATTTCGATGAGATGGATAGTGTATTGTGTCCTTATATATAGGTAGATTCTACCATTTTGAATAGAATATTAGGATTTATTAATGACTTAAAGTAGGAAACAACTAAACTTTGAGAATCCATTGAATATGCCTTATAAAAATATATTCTCCCACATTTATACTTATATGTAGAGATAGAAACTCTAGATTGTGAATGATCCTATCTTGTTTTGATAAAGAAATAGTACAGACATGTTCTCAGTCACTAGTCATCTTTTAAATATTTTTTCATTATGATTATCATATTATAATAACCTAAGAAATATTGGAAAGAAATTTCCCTATAACTTGAAACCACTTGAACATTGAATGTAAATGAATTAAATCCATAATGGTTCTAAAAAACTTGTTTCAACAAGTTTTACTCTTAGTCATGGCTCATGGATAGGTATAGCCCTAAATATTATCACTATACACTAGATTTTTCCATTTGGATAAATGATTTCCACGTGGGTGTGGATCACAAATGTGTATTGGAATAACTATCATCATTGTAGTACTAGAATTGGTCCATTTAGATGAATGATTTCCTCTTGGGAATGAATCATGTATGGGTATAGGAATAACTACCATAATCATAACAATATAGTTGGTCTATTTAGAAGAATGAGGAGTTGACTTAATGTTATGATGATCACAAAGGGGAAATTTAGAGTGAGGGTTTCAATGTTGAAGAGGGAAATCAATCTTAGGGACTCGGTGAGCATATTTTGACTTATAATAGGAGACTATGGTAGAAAAAATGAAAATTTCTTCTTCTTCATTACCCTAATATTTTCCTAAGACTAATATAGGGCAGACATAGAAGGTTTGAACTCAAACTTTTTCTAAGAAACACTTTATGGGTTTTCAACCTAACATGTTTTGTTCCTTTTTCATTAAAATTCTCAATTTTACATAGATCGCATAAGATGTGTGCTTAGCGAGCTGAGACTCTACTTTTTCCTAGGATTACTTATGTGTTATTTCAACTTAGTGGGTTATATGATTCTTTTATTATTAATTTAAAGGTCATAAAAGTCAAACTATTGAAACATGTGTTTATGGTTTTATTGCATTGAACACAAGGTGGAATGATATATATAGAAACATGGGAAATTAAACCTCAAAATGAATGAAGTTCCAAATCTATCATAGATTTATATAGGTGAAAATAGTTTAAGGTATTATTTTTCAGATCAATTTTGTTGATATATTATGTTGTACAAGGTCTGACCAAATGGTATAGTAGTCTAAATTCATGCGACATTGACCAAAAATTAGGATAGACGGTGTAGTGGAAATGATTTTGGAAAAAAATGATGTGAATGAGAGGATAATTACAAAAACATACCATCTTAGGGAGAATTCACATACTTTATGGTCACGATTCTTGGATCGATTCATTGTACGGTTTAATTTCATGCAATGAGGAATAATAAAGGTTCAAGAATTAAGTTTTTTATACTTTATTAAAAAAATGGTATGATTCATGATATCGTAACATCAAGGATATCAAATAGGCATGAATAACTTTTTTATGGATTATGTAAATCATGACCTAAGGAGGTTCAAATCAAGAATTATCAGATGGAGTATATATGTTGGGGATTCCCTTTTAACAATTTATAATGATGGGTTCAGATATAATGGTATCAGTGTGTATAATAAAAACATGCCTTTGGTTATAAGGTCTTACTAGGGGTGTATATGAAGAGCCATATGAGGGGCATGTATGTATATCCAAACAGAGGTATCCCTTGGAGTGGAATACACTCATTAATGATTGAAATGGGAGGTTTTGGTAGAATTCAAATAGTTGTGAAATGAATTAATTTATAGAAGATAGGGTATTCTAAGAGGGTTCTAGTACACTAAATATTACATCTCCATGTACTAGATTCATTATAGAGGTGAAAAGATGAGATATGCCATTGTTCTAATTTTTTTCTTGACTAATGTGTCTGGAGATAATAGTTATACTTTTTTAAGGCCACATGGTAGACCCCTTAAGCATTGAACCTTTTTTATTATATATATTTTTCTTCATCCCTGTAAGTGGTGAGCTCAGTGAGAATACATTTGAATTTTTCTCAGGTTCCCTTTACAGGTTTTAATCCAGACAAGTTTTATGTCCAATTTACTAGTTGTTTTTGGGTTTTTTTATTTGTATCATAATAAATGGAGTATAACATTGAATATATTGGACTATAAGGCACTAACTTTAAGGTTATATAACATTGAACAAAATCATGGAGATCCATGTAGCAAGGTCAGGGTAACACTCAAAGTGAATAAAGGGACAATTTTTTACATAAACAACCTCTAGAGTTTTGGACATGGTTTACATTCATGATACATGGACCATTATGTAAAGAGGATGCAGAAACCGAAAACCTAAATGGGACTCAAATGTAAAAAAAAAATATCATATTTTGAATAAATTGAGATGACAATGTAAATTACAACTCTGTGTTTTTTATTAGAAGTTGTAACATGGGATGAGTACACAAAGTATGTTCACATAATCTGTTCGAATGATAGGTTCTATTGCAATTTTTTGATCGAGTATTGATATTGGAAGACCTTATCCTCAGGATAAAAATGTGCCTTTATTTTTTCATCCTTATCAAGGCACATATGCAGAGCTATATGAGGGGTATGTATGAATATCTAAATAGAGATTTCCCTTGGATTAAAATCCAATCATTTTATATATCCATGTAATATATTTATGGGATTCAAACACATAGTAAATGAAGTAGGTTTATGAAAGATAGGAAATTCAAGGAGGGTTCTAGTAGCCTAAATATTACATCACCATGTAATGGAGACATTATTAAGGTGAAAGGATATGATATGTCATTAATATAACTTTTTCCTAGATTAGTGGGTCTAGTGAGAATACCTCAACTTTTTCTTGGTTCATATGGTGGTCCCCACAAGCTTTTTTCCTTTTTTGTTAATAGAATTTTTTTTCAAATCTCAGAAAGTGGAGAGATTTTCAATAATATTTTTGACTTTTTATCAAATTTTCCTTTATGGTTTTTTAGCCTGATAAGTTTTATGTCTCTTTCACTTATAATTTTATTCTCTATAAATTTAGAAAATTATAGATAGAGTTTAAGGTCACGTCTATTTGACTAAAAGGTGTTGTGTTTAAGGTATTATAGATTTTAATAAAAGTGAGGTGATCTATGAAATAAGGGAAAGGAAAGACCTGATGTTAATGAAGGGACTATTATTATCGTGAACTACCTCAGGGGGTGTGTATATAGATTTAAGGGCTGATACTCAAATGATTATGTGAAGAGGATATAGAAACAGACAACTCAAATGGGGTTCAAAGGTTAAAAATCCTCCAACATATTTTGAACAAGGATAGGTGGCAATGTAAATTACAAAATGTTGTTTTTTAAATCAATATTTGTAACATGGGATAGGTATTCAAAGGTTTTCAATTTAACATAATTGAATAACATTTTTTTCTAAAATATTGTGAGGGTGTATAGATATTAGAGGACCCACTTCGTAGGATTAAAACATGCCTCTATTTTTTAGTCCATGTCGGGGTTTATATATAGAGCCATATGTGGGGAATGTATAAAAATCTAAACAAAGGTGTTCCTTGGAGTCGAATAGACTCATTACTGATATCCATGGTGGATTTTGGTAAATATAAGACACTCAATAAGTGGATTATGGTTTATGAGAGGAGGATATCCAAACAAGGTGGTGGAGGCATTCTATTCTTGATCATACCATATCTAGGAATTTATATTCCTTTGGAAATAAGTAAGAATGGATTATGGTTTTGGAAGGTCAAAACATTTTGATTTTCAAGCATAAATATGTTTCTTACCCTAATACAGGAACCTATATATCATGTTCAACTACATTGATCTAGATATCATATAAGATAGTTAGGTTATATTGAATGCGTTACATTGAGTAGTTAATATCCAATTAATATAAAGAATATGTCATATATTTTAATGTCATGTGATAGGGATTCAAGTTCCTGGAATCTTAATGTCATGTGACATAGGCTTGGATGTCATGTAGTTTAACGTCCTGAAATATGGATTCAGATTTTTTAAAATTTAAAGTCATACAAAAAGGACTCAAGTTTCATGTAGTTTAATTTAATATGATAAGGAATTGAATTTTGGGAAGTTTAACATCATGCAATAAGGTTACATATGTAACATCCAAATATACGGGCATTTAGAACTTGTATCTATGAAAAGGATATAAGATCTAGGAATCTCTATGTATCATAATGAAACATTAATCAAGCCACATGTAGTTCTTGAAGGTAACTCCTATGTGGATATGGATCAAATATAGTCATAGGGGACACATGAGGTGTAATTTCTAGTGTGATATGAAATTATATCAACATAACATGAATTAGAAATTGTTACAATATTTGGGCGCCACTAGTGTTAGTAAAATTCATGTTTGGGCCTATGATATAAGATACATGAATTAGTACGTATCTAGATATAATAGGAATCAAACAACACCTTGTTCTTGAGATTTCATATTGTAAGAGGCCATTATAAAGGACACGAGGTGGATAAAGAGTACTCCAATAATAATATAGATATTTTTTAAAATTATTTCATTGTGAAGGTTCAAAACCGAGTCTAAACATGAGGATAATATAAATATTTGGATCATAAATATGAGAGAGTATATTTATTTTTAAGAAATTTATGTTTGGGGATTGAATAAGGGGGAATAACCTAAGATGGATAAAGAGAAATCTAACATTAGGATGGCAATTTTTTTTTATTCTTTCTCACTATGCATTCACAGATGATTTTACATTATAGGATCCTATATAAGTCCAGATCATACATAAGAGAGGGAGAATTTTAATTAATGAAATATATGGTTGGTCTAGGAATAAGTAATCTAAGAATCATTTCATATCATGTACTAATAGGAATCATGACACAAATATTCCAAGAAATGTAGAGATATTTTTTTATAAATGTAGATCCATGCACCAAAAGATATGATACAAATATGGATCTCATATAAGAGAAGGTTCTTACTGAAAGACCATCCCAAATGGTTTGAGAAATAAGGTATGTTATATTTTATGATGTGTAGATTAGTATCATAAGACCAGGAAATAACTCCATACCTTTTGAATATGGTGCACCTCAATTATGCTAGCTATAATGATTCCTTAGGGTCTCTAAGATCACATGAGTCATTCTAGGTGTGAGAAAAAAAATATTACTAGAATATTTCTTTTACTACCTAAGAGGGAAAAAATAGGATAAATGGAAATTACATAGGGTATTTTTCAGATTTTATTTTTCATTTTCAAGAAAGAACACCTCCATGGATCTTGATCTTGTGTTGGGATGAATGGTTTATTCATGATATAATATTATATTTAGTCCCATTATATATTATTCAGGATTCACTATATATCCTATGGGAGTATGAATAAATCCAAATGAAGTTCTTATCAAATGTAATTTTTTTTCATCTTGGTGTAGGATAATGAGAGATGGGATTCAAACACTAAGAATTATTACATGGATATAGATCTTATGTAAGGGATTCAAGTTGTGAGAATAATTCCACTATGGTTAATTTAAGTGATTTCAAGGTGGAGTGAGTGATGTGTTGTACAACATCATTTTGTTAGGATGATTTCATGTATATTAACATCATTTATCAAGGATGATATTTTTCACAATTTAAAGTCTTATTTCCAAGACTAGGGTCACTCTAAAATGGGGTGATATATGTGCAAGGTAACCTTTCACTATTCAAGGTTACATGAGGTAGGGTCACCCAAACCTCATGCTAAATAGAAAGTCTTTTTTGTCGGTAAAAATATATGGATAGGTCTAGGAAAGATAATCCAGAATGTAACATTGTATCCCATGGAGTGGGAATCAAACCACATGTAGATATTAAAAAATATTTACATATATCTAGCTCATATCTCGGAGAAGGGGAATTTTCCTAAGAATAGGTATATAAATAAAGAATAGTATAGTTAAGTATCTTAAATACATCAGTATCATATACAGGAGAGGTTCTCTTTCATTCTTTGGGAACACACACTCAAATGAATCCAGACCATAAACAGTATCCCTAGTGTCAAAATGGTTTTTATAGTAGTGATATTATGGTTAAGATTTAGGTAAGAATCTTATTTTTCACTATATATCCCACAGGAGTGGTAATCATTCCAAACATAGTTCTTGAAAGGGATACGATAATATATTAGTTCCATTGGGGTAAATGTACTCTCAAATGAGGATGATATCCATGAAATTAATACCATTCATGCTAGATTACTTCCTACAGTTTTTCATCATGTGACAATGATTTTTTGAAGTAGTTTTACATCATGTGACAATGACATCATCATGTATTCTTACATCTTGTGATAAGGACGTGATTGTTTTAGGGTTAAAATCTTGAAGCTAGGACTTTATATATATATATATTAATGACTTGAAATAAAGATAATGGGGGAAATTTTATGCATTTTATATTCTTATAGATTTGATTATGTCTTTTAGTTTTACATATTTCAATCAAGATGTTGTTGTTTAGTTTTACAGCATGCTGATAACACATAATGAACCATCATGAAAATTATCCAATGTTTTTCTTTAGAAACCTTTCCTTGATGAGAGGAATTATGTGATCACTATCCATGTTGATCAAGCGGTAAGGTATGTTATAATAGACCTTATATATGATGTAAGGCCTTAGCCACTGTTTTCAAGTTTTTATGGCTTCCTCTTAGTTATCATGAAAGTTATGAGGACTATAACCAACTCTCCTTATAGAAATTAGTATAATAAGACTTTCATTTTGATGGATAACCCAATATAATTCTAATGGATTTCTAGGTTGTGTAATGAATGAAAATGTTTCTCATCGAGATTCTCTAACTCATAAAGTCACTTTTGTTATTGTACATATTTTTAGATCTAAATATAGATTTCATTATAGAGTGAGATAAATAAAAACTTTATGGGTAACACTGTCTCTTCCCCATAGAAATGAAAATATGGGGTCACTTTCATGGTAGTATAAGTTGTTTTGTGGTAATCCCACAAGGAATATAAGAGTTTTTATAACCAAGACATCTTATTCTTATCCACCATCTTATACATGAAATTTGATAGAATATTCTTAAAGGAATATATTTATACATTTATAATTGAATCACTATTGTATGATTGGTTGGACTAGATGTTATCTTCTTGATAAATCAAATTTAAGTTAGAAGAATAGAAATTGGTTTTGTTGGTTGTTAACATTGTGTGAGGGAAAAATTTGGGAATGGTGGTAAACTTATTGAATTTGATGATATTATTTGTTCTGACTTACTTAAGGGGTATATGCTCAAACCATTTGGAAAATAAATTAGTTTTAGTATGGATAAACTTGAACTTTATGGTTATAACTGGGAGATATATTCTCATTAAATCTATTCCTCATATTGAAAATGGCCATGAATATATTGTTTCATGAAACCACTATGGGGGTTGATGGATGAAGTTGGAATGAATTTGATAAGAATATAACTTCTTGGTGCTTTCCACATAATATTGTATCATTTTAAGCAAGAAATATCCAAGTCTCTTGACTTGATGTTATAACTTTTTCCCTGACTAATAATCATTATATGATCATTCCTAAACATTATGCATTATGGGGAGGGTCACTCCTCCTTTAATTGATTTTAGGAGAACAAGATTAAAACATCATTTGTAGAGGAATTTATATTTATTTTGGACATTATAAAGGATGAATATTTTTTCCTAGCATCAGATTTGTTACTTATTTGCTTGTTCTGATAGAATGGTCCTACTTTGGAGATATTTTAGTATAGGGTATATCCAATCAG
This sequence comes from Viscum album, assembly GCA_963277665.1. Lineage (NCBI taxonomy): Eukaryota > Viridiplantae > Streptophyta > Magnoliopsida > Santalales > Viscaceae > Viscum > Viscum album. The sequence continues at coordinate 999,787,719 of OY728119.1, read as the reverse complement.
TAGTGAAATTAGTTGATAAGGATAGTGGTGCATAATATTGTAGGGAAATATTTAAATCTGTAATTTCTTCCATGTTATTAATAGTGACTAGGGAGATCACCATTTGGTATATGATATGGTTGACTATTTCATCCTAATCTGGGTCAACCAAGGTCATGGTTGTACTGGAAAATGCATCATCACATTCACTCTATGAGTTAGGGATATGATTTAGTTTTAGATCAAATGGAAATTCGTCCATCAATAGTATTACACAATCATGGAGGGGATTAGAATCTTCATTATTAAAGGCACATTTACCATTAATCTTCTTAACTACTAACTTTGTTTCACCTTTAACATTCAAGTGGGATACCTATAGTTATATGTATAACCCCAAGCTTGAGATGAGAGTATTATACCCTACCTTATTTTTGGTGCTACCTCTAGATATCAGTAGAGAATAAGGTATAATTTATTTTTTTGGCAAGATGAATACAATCCCCATATCAACTATATTGAGATTCAGGTTTAACATTCTTTTCCTAATCGGGATATGATGAGAACCAACAAATTATATATCCCATGTCTTGAGATTATCATGGACAAATAAATAATCTTTCTTTGGAATATTGGAATTCACAAGTATGATTTCTTGGGAAATTTCTATAATGATAAAATTAGTAAGAAACCACCCCTTGATAGGTGTCACACCCATGAATTCTTTTTAATTAATTATTCATTTAATTTCCATTCCTGATTTGTTTTGGGGGTTTACCACTCATTTTGTTGAAAATAGTGGGTTTTGAAAATTTGGGCCAAACTCTGAGCCCAAATCCATATTTAAAAACAAATTTTGATTCTTCTATAACTCCTTCAATTTTTACTATTTTATACTCATTCCACTTCCCAATTGTCATACCCTAATATATTAAAATCACCATATCCCTTTGAACCACATAGAAATCCCAAATAATGATGGATATGGGTTTTTAATTAAGGTAATGGGCCTGCCCGTAATCCCATTTCCTGCTTTCAATTATTTTTTTAAAATTTCAATATCTCATTTGTTTTTTTTACTGTTTTTCGGTGATTCCACCTCCCACTCGAAGCCAAAAACCTCAGCCTCACTCCCTGTATCGCGTTTTCCTCTTTGGAGCTCAAATACCCCACGGAGTTGGACGATCTTTCTCAATCTTTCTCAAATCGACCAGATTTGATGAGGTGAAATGAATCTTTCATAACTCCTTCAATTTTCATCCTTTTCACCCCATTTCAGTCCCCACATGACCTAATATGACTCCTTAGGACCTCCATATCCGTTTTGGGTACTTGGAGATTCATATATTGGTGGATTGGGGCTGATTTCTTCAAGATATTTCAAGTAAGTCAATTCCTTCTTGGTTCCTTCCATCCTCTTTTAGTTTTATTTCCTATTTCTTGAAGTTACTCATGTCCAGAAGTTAGGGTTATATCCTAAGGTCTGATTTGGTATCTTTTGGGTCAATTTTTGGTGGTCTAGGTCTGGATTTATATTCCTTGTGGTGCGGCGGTGGTGCGCTTAAGGTTTCGCACCAAGTTTTGAGGGTTTCGACTCAAAAGGTAGGTGATTCCATGTGTAACCATTTTATGATGAGTTAGCTTGCTTGTTTTATTAATTTAGTATGTTTATAATATGTCTTGTGTGGTTTGAAAACTGTTTTTGATGAATTTGGTTAAACATTTAATTTTTAGTTGTATTTTAGCTTGAAATTGGGTACTTTTCATGTGTGACTCTTGGGGTAATGTTTGGATTTAGTTTATAACATATGAAAGTGATTTATTAGTCTTGAAAGGGGCTGCCAATTCTGTTTTGTTAATTCCTTATTATCATGTGGGCCTTGAAAAGAGGTTTTTTGAATGAGTTTAAGTTGTAAAACCGTGTTGTACTTTTTGAAGGAGATTTATGAAAACGTGTGTTTTTCATGTGTATCTTTGTGGTATTATTTGATGTATTTTTATAACATTTGGGGGTGCTTTAATAATTGTTTTAGGGCTGAAAATTCTTTTTTGGATTGTTATTTTTATGATTTTGGTTTTGAATGAGGGGTTTGAAATGGGTTTAGAGTGCAAACAATGGTTATACCTCTTGGGTTTGTTTTATAAAAATTGCAAATGTTTTATTTTGTTAAAAAAAGTTGGGAAAGGGTGTATATGTACTGTTTGGGTGAGTGTGTTCACCTAATATGGGTTTTTGAATGGTAAAGTGGTGATTTGAGATGTCAAACATTTTTAGAATGTTTTATAAATTATCGAAATGTTTTACTAAATTGTATTTTGTGTGCGAAACACGGGTGTGGGATGTTTCGTGTGAGTTTATTGATAAAATGAATTGTGAAGGTGAGAAGGGTATTATGTGACATGTGTGTGGGCTGTTTTGTGAGTTGAATAACTTGTAATGGTTTTATAAAATCGTTTAAAGGATTTGTGTAAGTGTTAAAGAAATGTGAAAAGTGTTGTAGGGAATTTTGGTGTGAGTTTGATTTAAAAATGCATTTGAATGAATAGTGGAATTTGTGACTTGTGTGATGTACATGGGGCTGTTTGGTTAATGTGTGATGTGGAATTGATATTTTCATGTGAAAACTATACTTCTTGGATTGTTGAACTTGTTTGAGCACAAAGGGAAAACTCGGGTATCTAGGTGGGTGGACGTGTACTAGTATGCTAGTGAATCCGTGGGGTTTGGCCTCAGTTTCACTTAGCAAGATTGACGCTTACAACTCTAACTAAATAATGATGATGATGATTGGGGACCACTAGGTTATGGGTATGATCCCTAATAGTGGCTTGTGCACGAGAACGGATATATTTTTTTGTGGTTACTCTCACCGAGATACGAGGTACCTGGGACCCACAGCTAGCTAGTTCCTAGGGGTTATTTCCTATTACTTGTGCTCATTAGATCCTTTGTACTTACCGTCGGTATACGGTATTGTTGGCTGGAAAATTCAGTAGCTTTTTCATTTATTTTAAAATTGTTGTTCCTTTAAAATTATCTCACAAGAAAACTGTTTTCATTTATTATTTCATCCTTTAGAAAATTGTAACTAGCATTTATTATTTACAAAACATGCAACGCTTTTTGTCATGAAATGTTTATCACATGGAATCTCATAGAGGTGGTATCCTACTGGGCTTTCGCTCACACCCTACTTACACCTTTGGGTGTAAGTAGACTTGCTTATTTTATGTCACAGGTTTGGGTACAGGTTTTATGCCTTTGGTTCGGGTTTTTAGCGGTCCATCGTGATGGAGTGTCGTGGAGATGGCTTGAGGGCGGTGCCTCTTTCCATGTGGAGGTTCTTGGGCTGTATTTTCTTGGGTTTGTACCTTTGTAATGGTCTTTAAATTTTTTTTAAAATTGTGTAATTCAGTTCTGAATTTTTAAAAAAGATTATTTGGTTTAAAAAAAATCCAGATTCGTTTCATTGGATTATTTTGTCGTTTTAAGTTTATAAACTCGGGTAATTCGTTCCCAATTATCATTTTATGATACCCGGGCACTTGTACCAGCCCGTGGGGATCGGGAACGCCCTTCGGGACTTGTCACGGTCTGGGTTTGGTGCCGGTTTTGGCGGCGTCCAGATTCGGTTCGTGACAAAATGGTATCAGAGGAGGTTCGCTCCATTGGAGTCATGTTATTTTGGAAATAGTCGGGATAGTCTAGATTTAGGATTGTTGGGACATGGAATTTTGGTTATGGGTAGTGTGCTTGATCATCACACCTCATTTCCGGATTCAAGTCACCAGGGGAAGTTGGGATTTGTCTAGGTCTTTTGGTTTTCTTGGTTTGATGATGATTAGGGGAAATGAAAAGAGAGTTGGGTTAATGGTCTCAATGAGCTCGCAGGGTCTGGCAAGCCATGTGGTGCCGGGGATATTCCCTAGAACACTCTCTGTGACAGTGAAGTGATTGGAATATGGCCTCCAACCATATTTCTAAGTCACCCACTGAAACTAGTTTCCTCTCACATTGTCTGGTGTTCTTTAGTTTTGAAATCTTGGAACTTTGGTTTTAAAGTGACTTGGTTTTAGGAAGTGTAATGTTTTTGTGAAATGATTTTCAAATAAATATGGAATGGTTTGATTTATGAAATGGCAGAACTGAATATTCAGAATTATTTTGAAATAGAAAATTGTGTTCTTACACCTCTTTTGAAAGTAGAAACTATATTTAAGTTGGTTTTGAAAAAGTGTTCCCATTAGAGTTTTCTAAACTATTAAAAGTTTTTTTAATGGGATGAGATGTTTTGAAATTGATGTAAATAAATTGAATGTGAGTTTTCATTGGATATATTTTTCCTTTCTGAAAAGTTTTTTTTAATGCGGTAATTTGGGTTCGACCTCCTGGTTAGCGGTTTTGATAAGAATGATGTGTTGGTTGACCGTTTTGGTTTTTGAAAAGTTGAAAGAAATCAGTGCATTGACCTTTGGTATTTCCATGAGTGACCACATGCATGGGGTTATATGGGATGATAGATGGTTGATGGCATGACTGGATGAGTGCCAGGACGGATATGAGGAGGGTGCCTGGTGTGGCACAAAAACATGCATGTGTGAGGCCCATGGGGTACCATTGGTGGATACGCTCACCGCTGAACCATTTTTTTTCAGAAATGGTTTTAAAGAAAAACATGTTTTCTTGATGAATATTTTGGGATGGTTTTTATTATGGGTTTTTGAAAATGTTGATGTTGTGGGATGTTTTGAGTCCAAGAACCCCTCCTGTTCGAACTGTTTTTTTTTTGGGTTTGTGTTTGGTCGGAAAGCTGGGTAAAAGGTCCGGTTAGAAGTCTCCTATGATATATGTTTCGGGACACCATTAAGATGGTTCAATTAATGAGTTTGGATCTTTTTTGTTGCATGTTTTTACCAATGAACCAGCTTGGTTGGGTCCTTGGGTTCTCTCATTGGATAAGGTGCTCCCCCATTAAGATTTAGTGCACAACTGAAGGGTAACACGGATTGTTTTGCCATTGGAAAATCCTCCAATTGATCAATGTAAGGAATCTTTTCTTGAGATTTGTAGAATGATTCTACACCATTTACTTTCTTGGTTTTTTTTTCGGATCCTCTTGTTGCGTAAGAGTGCTCGTGGATGGTTGAAAGAGACCTTAGTTTCTTAAGCTACCTAATTCGTCGAAGGTGAAGTTGTACAATATTATGTGAGTCTATTTTTTTTCAAAACTGTTTTTCCTTTTGGGAGATCTCGACATCCTCTATTTTAGAGGAATGTGTTTATATGTGTCCTTTATTTCTGTTGTTTCTCACCCGAAGAAGCAGGGTGTGATGTGAGTGCATCCTCTAAACCCTTATTTCAGTGAATTTAAAAGTTAGGGTAATGTGAGTTCTGGAGTGTGTTATGTCTGGGTGAACCCATCTGGGATTACATGTAGTTGTTTGTATAATCATAAGAAGAAATTCTATTTGGGGGTTTCCAAATCCTAACTACGAGGCTGAAGATGCTTCAATCATTCCAGCTCCAGCCATAGGTCCCGGAGAGAAGCTGGCACGTAGTCAGAGGAAATCCCAGGGCAGTTTTTAACCTTGAACAAATAAATGTTCTTAGTATGAGAGAAGATAATAGTTTAAACTTTTGTTTTTGTCATCTTGCTTCATTTGTTCACGTTCGGTGGAAAGAGGCGGCGGGCCTCATCCCCATGTTATCTCCCAATGACTTTCTTTTCCCCTTTGGTTCCCTTTGGGTTTGGGGGAAAGGTTTTAGATATTTCTAGACATGTTGAGTGAACACTTATTAGTAACCATTCCCTAGAAAACCATGTAGGTATAAAGATCCACATGGTTAGCACATAGTTTCCCAAACTGTGCGGGCTAACCGTGTTGTCGTCCCAACTCTTTATGTTTTGGGGTTTTTCTATGCCGGCCCATATTGGTCAGTTAAGATGGATGGTTCTTATGGTGGGGAGAACCACTATGAGTCTCATGTATATTATTTTGAAAATTCCTAATTGGATTCTACCCATTGTACTAGGGAGTTTGTTCGGGGATCCCCTGTTAGTGTCTTGATTCTTTCTCAGAAAAAAAAATTAAGTTGTCTCTTATGGTTGGGGAGCCCATTTGTGTATCCTTGTACCAGTAACTCACTTTTGTACTTAGTATTGGATTGGATGTGGGTAGTCTCATTCGGAGCTATATAACCACATACATCTTCCTTGAGTAAACGTTGGGATTGGAGATTTCCCAATTGTTTAGTTATATCAAGGTAAGTGTAACCTTGTTCGATGTTCTTGTTTGTTTGGGTAAATTTCTTGAGCCTTGTTCAGATAGTGTTTGAGGAGTTTTGTTTTAGGATAAATCTTGAATGTGCTTGATAATTTCATTAATGAGGTGTATGTTTTGGTTGTGAAGTATTTCTTCCTTAATTGATCACTGGAGGTGTTTTGACCTTTGGGGGCGAAGCTTAGCAAATGAGTCCACTTATGCCTTTCGGTTGGGTTTGGTTTTTGCTTTATCCGTGATGTGGCTTTCCGAGGGCGGAAAGTTTTATGGTGGGGAGAATTGTCACACCCATGAATTTTTTTTAATTAATTATTCATTTAATTTCCATTCCTGATTTGTTTTGGGGGTTTACCACTCATTTTGTTGAAAATAATGGGTTTTGAAAATTTGGGCCAAACTCTGAGCCCAAATCCAGATTTAAAAACAAATTTTGATTCTTCTATAACTCCTCCAATTTTTACTATTTTATACTCATTCCACTTCCCAATTGTCATACCCTAATATATTAAAATCACCATATCCCTTTGAACCACATAGAAATCCCAAATAATGATGGATTTGGGTTTTTAATTAAGGTAATGGGCCTGCCCGTAAGCCCATTTCATGCTTTAAATTATTGTTTTAAAATTTCAATATCTCATTTGTTTTTTACTTTTTTTCGGTGATTCCACCTACCACTCGAAGCCAAAAACCTCGGCCTCACTCCCTGTATCTCGTTTTCCTCTTTGGAGCTCAAATACCCCGCGGAGGTGGACGAGCTTTCTCAATCTTTCTCAAATCGACCAGATTTGATGAGGTGAAATGAATCTTTCATAACTCCTTAAATTTTCATCCTTTTCACCCCATTTCAGTCCCCACATGACCTAATATGACTCCTTAGGACCTCCATATCCGTTTTGGGTACTTGGAGATTCATATATTGGTGGATTGGGGCTGATTTCTTCAAGATATTTCAAGTAAGTCAATTCCTTCTTGGTTCCTTCCATCCTCTTTTAGTTTTATTTCCTATTTCTTGAAGTTCCTCATGTCCAGAAGTTAGGGTTAGATCCTAAGGTCTGATTTGGTATCTTTTGGGTCAATTTTTGGTGGTCTAGGTCTGGATTTATATTCCTTGTGGTGCGGCGGTGGTGCGCTTAAGGTTTCGCACCAAGTTTTGAGGGTTTCGACTCAAAAGGTAGGTGATTCCATGTGTAACCATTTTATGATGAGTTAGCTTGCTTGTTTTATTAATTTAGTATGTTTATAATCTGTCTTGTGTGGTTTGAAAACTGTTTTTGATGAATTTGGTTAAACATTTAATTTTTAGTTGTATTTTAGCTTGAAATTGGGTACTTTTCATGTGTGACTCTTGGGGTAATGTTTGGATTTAGTTTATAACATATGAAAGTGATTTATTAGTCTTGAAAGGGGATGCCAATTCTGTTTTGTTAATTCCTTATTATAATGTGGGCCTTGAAAAGAGGTTTTTTGAATGAGTTTAAGTTGTAAAACCGTGTTGTACTTTTTGAAGGAGATTTATGAAAACGTGTGTTTTTCATGTGTATCTTTGTGGTATTATTTGATGTATTTTTATAACATTTGGGGGTGCTTTAATAATTGTTTTAGGGCTGAAAATTCTGTTTGGGATTGTTATTTTTATGATTTTGGTTTTGAATGAGGGGTTTGAAATGGGTTTAGAGTGCAAACAATGGTTATACCTCTTGGGTTTGTTTTATAAAAATTGCAAATGTTTTATTTTGTTAAAAAAAGTTGGGAAATGGTGTATATGTACTGTTTGGGTGAGTGTGTTCACCTAATGTGGGTTTTTGAATGGTAAAGTGGTGATTTGAGATGTCAAACATTTTTAGAATGTTTTATAAATTGCCGAAATGTTTTACTAAATTGTGTTTTGTGTGCGAAACACGGGTGTGGGATGTTTCGTGTGAGTTTATTGATAAAATGAATTGTGAAGGTGAGAAGGGTATTATGTGACATGTGTGTGGGCTGTTTTGTGAGTTGAATAACTTGTAATGGTTTTATAAAATCGTTTAAAGGATTTGTGTAAGTGTTAAAGAAATGTGAAAAGTGTTGTAGGGAATTTTGGTGTGAGTTTGATTTAAAAATGCATTTGAATGAATAGTGTAATTTGTGACTTGTGTGATGTACATGGGGCTGTTTGGTTAATGTGTGATGTGGAATTGATATTTTCATGTGAAAAATATACTTCTTGGATTGTTGAACTTGTTTGAGCACAGAGGGAAAACCTGGGTATCTAGGTGGGTGGACGTGTACTAGTATGCTAGTGAATCCGTGGGGTTTGGCCTCAGTTTCACTTAGCAAGATTGACGCTTACAACTCTAACTAAACAATTATGATGATGATTGGGGACCACTAGGTTATGGGTATGATCCCTACTAGTGGCTCGTGCATGAGAACGGATATTTTTTTTGTGGTTACTCTCACCGAGATACGAGGTACCTGGGACCCACAGCTAGCTAGTGCCTAGGGGTTATTTCCTATTACTTGTGCTCATTAGATCCTTTGTACTTACCGTCGGTATACGGTATTGTTGTCTGGAAAATTCAGTAGCTTTGTCATTTATTTTAAAATTGTTGTTCCTTTAAAATTTTCTCACATGAAAACTGTTTTCATTTATTATTTCATCCTTTAGAAAATTGTAACTAGCATTTATTATTTACAAAACATGCAACGCTTTTTGTCATGAAATGTTTATCACATGGAATCTCATAGAGGTGGTATCCTACTGGGCTTTCGCTCACACCCTACTTACACCTTTGGGTGTAAGTGGACTTGCTTATTTTATGTCACAGGTTTGGGTACAGGTTTTATGCCTTTGGTTCAGGTTTTTAGCGGTCCATCGTGATGGAGTGTCGTGGAGATGGCTTGAGGGCGGTGCCTCTTTCCATGTGGAGGTTCTTGGGCTGTATTTTCTTGGGTTTGTACCTTTGTAATGGTCTTTAAATTTTTTTTAAAATTGTGTAATTCAGTTCTGAATTTTTGAAAAATATTATTTGGTTTAAAAAAAATCCAGATTCGTTTCATTGGATTATTTTGTCGTTTAAAGTTTATAAACTCGGGTAATTCGTTCCCAATTATCATTTTATGATACCCGGGAACTTGTGCCAGCCCGTGGGGATCGGGAACGCCCTTCGGGACTTGTCACGGTCTGGGTTTGGTGCCTTTTTTGGAGGCGTCCAAATTCGGTTCGTGACAATAGGATTTTGTGAACTAAATATAATACTCCTATAGGATAACCACCCATCAAGCCAAGTGTCTAATAAACATTGGATTTTCGATGATGTACTTGCGAGAATCAAAATAACAGACCAAGTAAAAATCATTTTCTACATGTAGTTCCTCTGATTTTATACTACAAAAATCAATGTAAGGTATTTCTTCTCTATGTTAGAATATTGATTCTTGGTATCTAACATTACTCTAGTGAGAGTGTAGAGTCTGTTTTCTTTCACTAAATTATTTTTATGTGTGAGGAGGTCACGAATAAATCTCTTCATGGTGAAAATATATATAATTATAGGTTTCCATTCAATCAATTGAATCAGGATTATGGGGTGAAAAAGATATTGCTTGAGATTTTTGAAGGCTCCTTTACAATCTTTATCCCATTTGAAGATGATCCATTTATTCATTAGTATTCTATTGGGGAGGTACATTTGAGAAATACTTTACATGAAAAAAATATTATAATAGATACATCCTTGAATCCCTCTTAAATGTTTGGGGTTTTGAGGAGGTATAGTTTCAGTAATCATCCAAGTCTTCTCAATTTTATATTTTATTCCATGTAATCCTACCATGAAGCCAAGGAATTTCCCTGATGTCACCCATAAAACACAATTTAGGGGGTTAATATTGAATATTTTCTTCCATTTATTATTGAAAAATATCTCCAGATTTGAAATATGATCACAAGGTTGTTGGGATTTGACCACCAATTTTTCAACATAACATTTTATGATCCTTCCTAAAAAGGGATTGAAGATGTGGTTCATGGATTATTGATATGTGTAACTAGAATTCTTCATACCAAAAGGCATAAATTAAGAGTAAAATACCCAATAGAGCACTCTAAAAGTGTTGGATTCTTTTTTCTCAAAGGTTATCCTTGTCTAGTTGTACCCTGAGTGATCATCCATGAAGGAAAGGGATTGAAAGCCTATAATTAAAATGATTAGGAGTTCTATAATCGGTATTAGGAAATAATCCTTTAGGAATTTATAGTTGAGATTTATAAAATTGATGAAAACCCTAATCCACCCATTATTTTTTAAAATGGGGATAATGTTTTCAATATATTTAAGTACTAAACTTATTGTATGAAGTTGTCTTTAATGAACTTATAAAATTCATATTTGACCTCAGCGGTGTTGGATGGATGCATCCTCATGGAATCCTTATTAAATCCATGATGATCTTATAGTAGGCCTAGATAGTGGGTGGTCACATTGAAATCCAATCCATGTATTCTAATATAATTCTAGTGGAACATATCACAGTGTGGTTTCAATAAGAAGATATTAATTTCCTACTCATCAAGAAGCATAGAGGTAAAAATAAATATAGTTTATGGGTCATCATAAGTACTGAGATTAATTTTTTTGAACTCATAAATCGTGGTAAAGAAAACTTTCTAAAATACTAGATGGGAATCTCTGGGATTGTATTCCTCTACATCTTATATCCTGATGTCATCATAATTAGGATATAAGAGGACACTTTAATCTCTAGAGAGTGATGAATAGGTTTTTATGGGTTATGGTTAGGCTATTGATGAGATCTTCTCATTAGGGGATTTCTAAAAAAATCTACATCTACCACACTATCATCAAGTACAGAGGCAATGAAAACGTACTAATAGTTTGGGAATGAAGCTAAGGGAATTTTCAATTCAGGGAAAAAATAGAGAAACATATTTGGGTCCTGCACATAATGATGTTATAGAATATATATGATCAAAAAACAATGGAGGGTAACCTTTATTAGGGGTAATTCCATTCATATTAGAATTTCACCCCTGGAATAGATGATATCATGAGGAGTGGGTTAAATTGAGTGTCTTAATAACTTTACATATATTTAATTATTTTTTACACCTAGTTAATGGGAAATATAAAATCTTCACTGAGCTCATTCAACATGTTTTTAGGATCCATTTTCAAGCTACTAGGGATGTTTATCCAAGCTAAATCTTCTATCATTGGTTTTTTTTCCATCCCTTTTATAGAATATTTCATATATATACTAGGATTCATGAGACTCGGAGGGGGTAATTTCATCAAACATTACTTCAACTTTCCCATTGAGGGGATACATGAGTCATTGATGGTATGAGGAAGGAAAGACTGTATACAGATGAAGTCATGGTCTTCCTAATATATCACTGAAATCCTTATTCTAATGAACGACCAAGAATTTAGAGTCTAATATGATTTTTTTGAATTGGGATCTAAGATTTATTCTACCAGTAGTGTTCCTTCTTACTCTTATTATTTCCTTGTATTATCAAATTGGAGGGAGATAGGTTAGACTCACTACAACCTCAAAATTAGAGGATTTAGGACTGTATGAGGTTCATCCTATATCAATTATCAATGAAGATCAATGGATGTCAATATGTTCAATCTTTCCCAAAAAATTATGGTTCAATTTTTTCCCTATTAGATAACCATTTTATCTTATTTTGAAAATAATATAACCATATGTAACTCCATAGGATCAATCTATGTATGGTAAACCCCATATACTATAATCTCATCCTTAAACTCTTAAGGGAATAAAAGGTCTATAATTAGTGCTTCCTATAGCTTATTTGGAAGCTGAAGGGTGTCCAATATTGAAATTTTATGTAGTAAAATATAAATTTGTTTTAATATATCATAATTTGGATCTTGTGGACTTCAGTTTTCAATATAAGGTTATTCCCTTATATAAGGCTTAGAGGTTGATGCAAGTTGTGTTGAAAACACCTTTCTGTATCTTATATTTGTAGGCATGTATATTTTTCATGAATTAGTCTAAGATGGTATTTCTATAGTTTGATGATGATCATACTAGGGTGAATTTTCCAATTTTTCATCTGATATTATGGGATTTTTCTGGGATCTGAATGAATCGGGAGTGGATCAAGTTTCATGTTAAACCTACTGAAGTTCTTTTCTCCATGTTTCTGCATCATAAATGATTTTGGTGGAAACATGGCTAGAATATCAATATTATTTTTTTAGATTCATATTTATCCCTTCTTCCTCGACCTTCCCATCCTCTTTATCTTCATCCATAATTTTGAATAGTTACATAAGGTTCAAGTTTATCTATAAATTCCTCATCAAATTATGGGTCTAAAAGTGGGTGAAATTGATCGAGTCATATAAAAACACATCATATGATGAGGGATGCATTTGGAAAGGTGGTACCCATACTTGAAACATTGAGGTAGGAAATATTAAAGATCTTATAATAGTTTAGGAACCAATATGAGTTCATTCTTTTATGTATTTCCCATCCCATATTAGTTTTTCCAATTCTTGGAAGACTGTGACACTGGAGGGGATGCTTTAACCATTATAGAGGGAATTGGGGCTACAACTAATTAGTTCATATATGAGTTGTGGATCATATTTTCTTGGTCAATTTATTCTCTTTTAAATCAATAATTAAACTTCAATATGTTTTTAATTGAGACTTCATGTTATTCTAAATCTTCATCTTGAGAAATGGTATACTATGTGATACATTTGCTAAGGGTTTTCCCAACTTGACATACATAGAATCAACCACCCTATGGAGGGTGTATAGAGTTATGAACTAATATCTATTGGAAGGGGTAGTATTTTATATGGTCAATGAGACCAAAATCATTGGGTTTTCATGGATCTAGTAACATGATTGTGTTATTCTTCAATTTTACAATAAAATATCTTAGAACTCTCTCATTTCAAAAAGAATAAATCTTGTTATTCCAGTCTTTGAATGTTGAATTCCACTTTTCCTTTATATCATCCTAGTTAATATATTTTTATTATCTATTATATTTAGTGGGAGTTGATGTATTATTTTTTATAGACTTAGGGGTCGAATATAGTGCCAGTGCTGACTTATGTGTAATTGTCACTATTTTTATATTAGTGGACCTATTTCCCTGATCTATTTTCAGTAGGATATATTTTTTCTCATGTGTCAAAAATAATATTCTATTATTTATGTAATTTCTTCCAACCCTCAATATCCACTAAGATATTTTAGTGGGATCAATGGTGTATATAAATTATCATAGACATTCTCAATAAAAATATTAAATAGATTCACTTGTTGGAGTTTCATGTTTATAAATTAGGTTAGAACCTTACATCTAGAAATAAATTCTAAGACCCTTATATTATCACATTATTTTCAAATTTAGATGTCAAGGGACATTTTATTTCTCAGTGTTTGAATAAACTGATATAGAAATTTTTTATGAATATCTTACCAATCAATGATGGATCCATGTGGAAAGTTATTGGAAAAAAATAATGTTGGTCCTTTCAAAGTATAAAAAAATAAAATAAGCTTGGATGCATATTTATATATGAGTGTTCCCATAATGGGGCCACATTGAGATATAAAAATTTGATAGGTGATTCTCTAGGTCACCGGTGTTGTGAAAGACTAGAAAGTTTGGATTTTTGAAGTTAGGCGATGTAGGATTTTCATCAACCCACCTAGGGTGTAGTTTACTTTTATGCTTCACTAGTGCCTTTCATCCTTATATTTACTCCAATCAAGCAGATAGATAATCAATGGATTCAAATAATTCTATTAAGATGGTCAGTTGAGTAAATGTTCGAGTTAAAGTAGTAGGTGGGTTGGATATAGCCAACCAGTATAGGTTTGATATTGATACCCATCATGAGCTAACCAGTGGTATCTCTTATGACATATCTTTCGTTAATTCCCTATAGGATGGAATTCTAAGTAATTTTTTTACTTCCAGGATTATGTACACTAACTAACTAGGTCTCGATCATACCTTATGGTTAGTCATCATCTGAGTTATTTACTCTTAAAATATATGTATTGGAGGAGAAATATTGAATTCCACCTAGGAGTCGTGATCATCGTATATATTTCCACTAAGTAATTTATCGTTTATTTGTTTTATTGTTTTCAACTTGACCTCACATTAAGAAAAACATTCTTTAACAGTGATATTTTTTGTCTCCTTGGATAATGGGTGATATGTGGCCACTCATTTTCCCTTTTATTTAGTTTAATCTCACCTATTAGGTGAAAATTTCACATTTTTAGGGGTCCCATGTTTTGAGCCTACCTTTGGTGTTAGGTACACATACCTTCTTTGAATGTTCTTATATGTATTATCATCTATGTAGTAGATTCCTCATCAGGATCTTATGATTTGAAATTGTGTTCTAAGTCATTTACTAGGTAGATTCCAATGCTATTTAATATTTTGTAATATTTCATAGGGATCATTATTTTTCTGAAGGATAGGGATATTTGTCATCCTATAGATAATTTTTCAAGGAAAATCTACAATATTACTTTTTTTCTACCTTCTTGATGGGCCTTTTAGCCTTGAAACCTCTTTCAAGATTCACTATTCCTCTTGAGTACACTTTTGGAAGAAATATATGGAGGTTGATTCTAAAATAATCCTTGATGGTCTACACTAAATACACCCCCAATGAAGAGGGTGTATCAGTCATTGGAAGGAACTGGGAAGGAGGAACTTGTGATGATTATCTCAATCAAGAGAAGACTAATTTCCTTGGTAAAGGGTTAATGGTATAAATTCCCCTAGATCTTTGGTTTGGGGCTATATTGACTTTTCTACTACTATATATTGAATCTAATGGGGTTTTGATATCCCTAGGGGTGGTTGTGGTAGTAAAAATAATAAAAATTCTCAAAGATTTGTGAGCTATGGATGATCTCATATCTTCATGGTGGAATATATCATAGATTTCTTTTTGATCTTTAAATGTTTTTTTCAATAATGAGATGGGTTTAGGGTTTCTTCTAGGTAATAACCATAATCCATTGATAAATGATTTATAAATAGAGGTTTTCCCATCCTAAGATGTGAATCCTACTCAAACCTTTTTTAAAACTTTGTATGAAAAATTTTCAATTGATCGCTCATGTTGGGTACGCTATTTTTAGGATTTAGGGAAAGTGAGATTCGGATAAAGAGGCTAG
This sequence comes from Viscum album, assembly GCA_963277665.1. NCBI lineage: Eukaryota > Viridiplantae > Streptophyta > Magnoliopsida > Santalales > Viscaceae > Viscum > Viscum album. The sequence continues at coordinate 999,772,239 of OY728119.1, read as the reverse complement.
TCGATGTGTGCATCCATAAACCTAATACTTTTCTAGAGGTGATGAAATTTAATGATTTAATTTTGAGAAGAATATTCTAGATAGGAATTATAATGACAAGTAATTAGCCATATTCATCTCATCCTATGATATGCTCATTTGAAGGGGTACTAGTGACTAGTTGGAATAGAGATTTCAAGGCGTTGATACAAGCATGATGGAGATCTATTCACTATCTTCCTGATTTCCTGTTCCATACATCTAAAAGGGAAGATAATTAAATTTTATGGAATAATTATCTAATCTTATTAACATGATTGGAATACTCCATGTAAGACATATGTCTCTCCTTCTAATGGTAATGATTCCTCCATGGGTTCATATGAAGATAATGTATGCATTCTTCTATCAGAGCATCTGGAATTCCATACTTAATAGTGTCCATGGGAAAGAAAATAACAAGTATATTATTCTCATCTAGTTATTTTCTCATGATAATAATATTCTCCTTATATTCATTAAGATATTCCTCCACCTAATCTGAAAAAATTGGTCATTTATTAGATACCTTATTAGTGGGATTAACACTATTCCAGATCTTCTCTATTGTATTGAGGGATAACTATTATAAATGTGTCATATAATATGACTTTTTCTTTAAACTATCCCCTAATTGAGATATGGCATCATTTTTTAATGAGTGGATACTTGATTTAATGGGCCTCAACCTTCAATATCTATCAATACAAAGGAATCTTTGGGGTAATGTTGATAAGGGGAGGACCTTCTTATTGGAGTGATATTCCACTCTATGAATTAACTTCACAGTGGATTTCATGGGTAGTACCTCCATAGTGGGTGGTTCTAGATTCACTAGAAATATAAGGAACTTCTTATTAATTAATCTTCTGACCATGAGGAATATTTTCAAATATATCACCCTGATAAGAGGTCCCTTGATCGATCTATATTTCTACACAAGGAGGACCTTAATGACATACACTCTATGTAGGACCTCTATAATTTCTAATTGTAGTATTGTGCAGAGTAAATCCATAGCTGAAAGTACTTACCATTTTTTATAATGAGTTAGCATATTATAGTGACACTATAAAAAGATATTGTAAAGCCTCAAGAACATGAAATCAAGGGATATTATCCCACTCTTATATTGTATGTTGTTCTCGAAAAATATTTCCTTTTGGAAGTTCTCTATCATGTGGTTAAAACAAGACAGTGTGCACAACTGCCTTCAAAGATAGTATCCTTCCTAAGTGACCCCTTTGTTGCTGTTATAATTTTCTTAGAAGTATTTTGAGGTTGTCTAAGGATATAATATTTTCTTTTTATAACCACATAAATATTCTAGTGGATCTCCTTAGTGTTGGAAGGGTTATGGGCCTTCCATTTTGATGATAATGGGATATACCACCATCTATCCTTGGATTAAGGTGGAGTATGGATATGGTTATGCACTTGAGTAAGTGTCAGAGTATGCTGGAAAGTTACAGTAGTTTTGGTAAATACATAATCTTACCATGAAGTGGTTATTGGAATGTGTTTTCCAACTCTAGTGGGAATAGTAAAATGAGCTCACTCTTGATCTTCATTCTTCTCTAGATTATGTTGAGGATCCTCCTGAAAGGAAGTGGGAATATGATCCCACACCAACATATCTACCATATGATATTTATTGGATACTTCAATAATGATGGGGTAAGAATATGTTCCTCTTCTCTATTGAATATAAGAATATATTTGTGGGGGTACTTTTTTACTACTGTGGCTTCCATAATACACTGTAAACTCTAGAAATTTTGATGATAATATATGTTTACCCCTCCATTACCACTATGATATGTTTATAGGATTCCATGGAAAGAAAAGGGATATGATCCTATTCCTTAGTGATAGTGGGGATATGGATCCACTCTAATCCTCCATTCACCGCTATGATATCTTGACATACTTTCAATGATAGGGAAGTAATATGAGCCTTCACTTGGATATATGTCAAGATGTGATGACTTCTTCCTCCAGATGCAACCAAGGTATGTTGGTAGAACTATTAAGCATGAGTAGTAATATAATCTTACTCTTTTGTTTCCACCGTAGTGTGTTGATAGAAAACTTCCATGGGAATGGGAGTATAATCTCATTCCTGATCTATGGTATCTTTCTATACCTTGTGATATATCATGGGAAAGAGGTCCTTTTTTATTAGCATTAATACCTTCTGGTTCCCTTGTAAGGTTTTTGAGGAGTTTGGTAAATACATTATTAGAAGAAGAGGTGCTCGGGAGGATACATCATAGGCTACATATGAGAAAGGGGGTCTTTTTTATCAACCTACTATTTCATATCCCTAAGATAATGGGAGTATTCACTATCATGCTCCTTGTAGAGGCTCTTGGAGCGGTCGGTAGTGTTCACAATCTACGCTATCTTTTTTGTGGTCTTCTTTTGTTGATGAAGTGTCCTATAGGGTTTGATGGTATATAGGATATCTCGTGTAACCTCTAATGTATAGATAGTATAGTTAATTTGGTACTCCCTAATGAGTGTATACATGAAATGTTAGTTTGGATGGTGCATGTTAGAGAGCATTATCTTGAGAATTAGAGATATATCTTAAGAAATAACTGTGTAATTTTTTTTCTCTTGGATGGTACCTTGGATTTGGATCAAAATATGGATTTTTTCTGATGAGTCCTATGAGAAAAACAACCAACACAAAAAAGAACAACCATAAATGTTGCATCATAAGTAAGATATTATATGATCGATCACTTTAATTAGAGAAGGATAAATCAATTATTTTTTGTTATTAAAATTGTTCACATTAGTTTTACCATTTTTTGTTTTTGATAGAAAATTCTGATGTCTCCCTCAACCTCGAAGGTTTGGAATGACTGTCATTGAAATATTATATTAAAAAAGAGAAAATTAATTCATTTTTCTTAATAGTGAAATTTTATAATGCATTTTGGTTGATAGTATGGGAGTTCTAGATCATATCACCATTTTGTGGGAATTAGTTCCTACTTCGGGACTATCTTATAGATTTAATACTTGTTCATGAATCCTTACCAAACCTCGGTATGAGTCTAGTTATCCCTCATGCATGAAATGGATAAAAATAATATATCAATTTGAAAAATTGTATGTATTATGGGTTTTACTTATTTAATTTACATATTAGTGATGATTAATTTATGATTTTATGGTTTAAAGCCACATAGTTGGGAACTCTAGAGTTTATTACCATCCAGGGTTATAGTGGTTGTTTTGGAGTTTCGATTTGGTCCATCTAAAGGGATTCCTACATATCCTTGTGAAAGGGAATAAAAACCCACATAGTTTGGTGTAGATTCATAGGACATGTCATGCCTTTTAAGTTCGTGAGACAAGTACTGACTCTAATTAGTTTAACGTTATACAAAGTGGAATCTTAGGTGGAAAGTGACTAAAAATGATTGATGTGGGAATTACGTATGATAATCCCTTTATAATTTTCCTAGAATTGAATATGAACCAATGATAATAGTTTTGGTTCATGGGTAATATGGACCCATGGGATACGTGGTTGGATCTTCCTGTAGTGTTACATATCACGGAGCAATTCATAGAGAGTATGGACTAACTGAGGATGATATAATGATTATCCATAAGGAATATATCTCTCTGGGTGGGATAATAGTGTTATCAGAAGTATTTCCCAATGAAAAGATGAGATATTTAGATGTTTCATTTTAACCACAAAGCAAATTCTAATGTATCGTGTTGAAACAATAATCATTTCCCACGTAGTTTGAGGGAAAAAATTGTTGGCTTATAACAAGATAGTATCATGTGGTTCAACATAATGTGGTAAGGAAATTTTCATGCAGTTTTACATTATGTGATAAAGAAAATGTTGTGTAGTTTAATATTGTGTGACTAGGATATTGAGGGATGCAAAAATCATGATAATGTAATGATCAGTCAAAATCTCTAATCCCACATGAGTTATGATCAATGTAAGAAACAATAGATAATATTATATCAGTCATAATGCATGAATGGATGGAGGGAATATGTCCCTATGAATATGGTTTCATATATAATAGGGCCTCATGAATTTTAGTTGGGGATTATGCATTAGGGATTCCCATTTATGATTGGTCCTAGTTTATTGAAGTCTACTGATGGTTAGATCATCAATGGGAATCATCTTGGGTCACATACCTGAATAGGAGTCCCAAGTAAGGAATCATATTGGATTTGTGAAAGACTTATACAAAATGAGATTTGGACCATATATTTAGGTATATATATACTACCCTTTGATAATAATATTATTAGAGATGAGTGTATTCATGAGGTAAATGTCCCCATGATGATGGGATATAAGAGAGGTCCACTTGTCTATTATTTTATTTCTCAATGAAGTGTTCATGGGGGGTCTTAATGTTGTCAGAAATATCTCATTGGGGATATAAATTTGGTAATATTAATTAATATTTAGTTCTCATAGAATTGGGTGTTACGAAAGATTGCATATGTGTTATTAGAGTGAAGGAAGGCCTTGGGGAAATTTAATTTTTTAAGGCTTCCCCGCAAAGGACCTTATACAAAGAAAATCTTGAAAATCGAGTTCATAGGGTTTCTCTACTGGGTAGAATCATGAAGCACATCCATGAAAGAGATATTTTAAATGGTTTCTTTGCATATATAGTTATCAAGGTGGTGTTATAAATAACCTACATGAAATATATTCTTAGTGGGGTTACATCGTGAAGGAATCCCTGCTTTGAGTCTTCCCTTTAATTATAAATGATTTCATGTTAAGATTCTTCATGAAGGAAGAGTTGTCATCTTATTTTCCCTATATATTTAATTATTTACTTGAGGTTCACTCCATATCTTTAAGTTCTATTTTTTCCCTTTTATTTGGAGAAGGAGTATGGTATTTATAAGAAACCAGGGATAACCTACTTCCCAAAATGGGTGGCCATGTGGTGGTCCATAAAGGAGATTCATGACCCAAAAAACCACCATCTGGCTGCCGCAAACAACTATGTCTACACAAATTTCATTATGGATTCATTCTAGTATTATTCACTAATAAAAATTAAGATCATCCATAAATCATGTACTATGTAGGGGATATGTTTTTCAGTTTCATAGCACTCTACCTCACCTCCATAATCGACAAACTTCATCACTGAACATTATGGATGCATATCCCCCTGCTTTGACTCAAAAATAATTTCTCTTTTCTTTATAAACATAGTATGATTTAATTTGGTAAGAATAAATTTATCTAAAGAGGTATTCTTCAAAAATGAGGACAAATAATTTGCAAAGTATGCTAACTACTTTGGAGAGGATGAAAATAACTTTACAGTGAACATTCCTTTATGAATTTTTTATTCAATATTTATAGACACATGGGTTTTTTATTCTTTATAAGTTTTTTGGGACTTATAAGGAATTAATATCATGGTTTTTTACTCCTATGACTGGATTTTCCATTTTTATAATCATGGTATAGTTCCTTTGGTCCCAAAATAAATTTGTTCTATGGAGTTTGTATTTTAATCAAATAGTATTTATAGTGTGATCAGAGATAATGAGTCATTGATGCCTGTAGGTCATGTTTTGAGGTTTTGGATCTAGGTTTAATCATTTTTTGGTTCTTTCAGTCGTATTTTCCCCTTCCTTACTCATATAATATTTAAATATTAATTGATAATTTAATAGGGGAGATATAAGAGATCATAACATGTATCATGGGATTTCACTCAAGATATCCTCATTATGGAATGACCACTACTTATCACAACACTATGACTTAATTTTCCACTACATATAAAAATTAAAAATTTAGTATGATTTTTTTCTGCTTAATTTTTTGTCACTAAGACATAGGTAATCAGAGGCACTTCATTAGATAACCTTGATTCCATTTTAACATTTTTTTATTCTTGGCTTAAAATGATTAAATATTGGTGATCTGAGGTGACTTTTTCCTCCTTCCTCTTAGGATTTATTCTTGTATTTATCCCTAGTATAGTTGATACAATAGTTGGGTGTTAGTTTTTTTTGTCCTTTAAATATGTTTTTGATGAGGCGATCACTATGTTATAGGTTTTTAAAACTTTCCCTATGTGATGTTGGGTTATTTGGTCATCTTCTTCACCTAATTCTTACACATCATATGAGAATATTTTATTGGGGAAAGGGACTAGAAAAAACTATTCTATTTTGTGTATAATTTGGGATTTGAATGCTTATTTTTTTAGATGTATGGTAAGGATTAACCTAATAATGATAATGAATCAGATAAAGATGAAATTGAATAGAAATGGTGATTAAAATGTATTTATATATTTCAGTGATATTTATTATGTTATTGGTGGATATTTATTATTTTTAGTGAAATTGTTTTTTTCATATATATTGTGTTTTTTCTATGATTTATTGGGATAGAATCACCTTTAATAATAGTTTAATCATGTAAAAACAATAATGAACTAGATGTTTGAAACCTAGAATTGGGATAACACTACTTAAGAATTTTATTATAAACCAATATGAAGTTATTTTTAAAAATCATATAAAATGATGTGTTTATTGTAGTAATTTAGTATTGATTTATACTGTTATGCATTGTTGCATTAATATTTTCTATGTCCTTGTTAATGTTTTGTTTTTGGAACATTTTCCTCAATTACAATGTTGTAGGTGTGGTTGTTGATGTCGAAATAGTGGAGGGGTGATGTGTGATATAGAAATGGTGGCATGTCTAGTTGTGTAGAAAGAGGATATAGTTTTCTAGTTTTTGTATTTGTTGTTGAAATGAGATATGTAGAGGTTGATGCATCACCTAGATGGTTGATGTGGGGATATTTTATTGTTTCTAAATGGTAATAGAATATGATTGGTAAGGATGATTACAATAATGGGTTTGGGATATAATTGAATGAAAAATGGTTCATTATTTAAGTTTATTACTTGAAATGGATGGAAAATACTTGGGATAATTGTGGTTGGTAATTTAGGAATGTTTTTATTTAAAATTTTAATTTAATAGGATCATAAATATAATATGGTTGGTAAATGGTGAATTTATAAACTTTAAAATTATGTGATAAAATTAAAAAAAATGTGTATTTTATTGTGGTTATTTGTGTGGAAAAGTAGGGTTGGTTTATGGAATATTAATTAGTGGTGGTTTTTAGAAAATGGAAGTAGTTTTTTAGAGGTTGTGATGGGTGTTAGGATGCCTTTTTTGTGTACCCTTAAGGATTGGATTGAGTGAGGTTGTGAAATACTTTTTCCCTTATGGTTTAATATTCACCCCACCTGAGTCAGATAACCTAATCGATGTCAAAAGGTTTTGGATCCTGAGTGTTTTCCCCAACATCCAGGTTGAACAGATTGTTAACTACACCCTATTAACGGGTATCTCTTCTAAGTGTGAAAAGGGTTGTGATGGGTCACAAATGGTATTATCATATGGGTTATAATGGATCATAGTTATTAAATGGGATATATGGGATTATAACATTGGGGTTTTAAGATTATGATATATGGTGGGGGTTATTCATAGAATAAAGATGGAATAAGGTTATTCAAGACACCCTACTGTAATAAAAACATGATATGTTGTTGTAGTGGGGTATGAAGTTGTTATGTAATTGTTGTTGTGTGATGGTATGTGGTGATGGATATGTGATGATAGTGATGTGGTTTTGATATGTATCATGGTTGTGACATGGAATATTATGTGTTGTGACACATCTACATAAGGGATTAGGTGAATGTGGAAGTGTTTCATTGGGGTGTGAGAGTGAAAAAACTAGTGGGGAAGTTGTTGTGGGATTCCTATTTGATATATTTTTTTGATATTATTTTATTTTATTTGGATATGATATTGAGTGAGCAATAATTCATGTGGATGGGTAACAGTTGACTAGTTTTAGGGGTGTGTTGGTTATGTTTCTTTCTCAATGAGGAAATAATATACTTATTCAATATTTTCATGAGAGGTTATAAGGGGGATCCTACTAAATATACATGTATTCTCACCCATATGTATATAAATAATTTTTTTAATTTTCTAGGAGGTATTTGGTGTCCAAGCTAAATATTACCATCCTAGTGCTTGGAGCTGTGTGGGAGTCACTTAATATTAGTTTCTTTGTTTTAAATTTCATTTTGGAGACTATGTTCCTATATAGAATTCATTTTTAGGGGATTATTTTTCATTTTATATATTATGGATTTGATTGAAAGTTTCATTTTATATATGTTCCTAGAATTTATGAGGTTAATTCCCCCCATTTATGTTTTTATACCCTTGTTTCTTGTCCCCAAACTATGTCCTGTTAGAGGAGGACTTCGGGGGTTACTTTTATCTTCCCTACAGGACCATGAGAAATTTCTAGTATGGGTAGTTCATGATATTCATCACCTCCACCTCTATTCAAGCCTCTAATATCAATTGATCCTAATGGATTTGGTGTTACCTATATCCCTAGTCGAAGTGTTTTTTGGTCATTCATTGTCTATTTTGACACCATCGTCCCCTATATCAAATTCACCACCCCAAACCTCAATGTAATCTCATAACCACACACTTTACATCAAAATTAAACCCAATATGTCGGCTGATCCATGTCATTGTACCTTCCTGTTATAATTGAACCCAGGAGTGAAAATCTGGGGGAAGAAAATGAAGAATGGTGGTTGATGGGAAGCTCAAGCACCCAAATGTAATTTTTGTTCATTAATTAATGAATGGTTTGATAATAATTTTAAACTCAATATTCATTAAAGAATATCTCATGAGGATGATTATATAGAATACATTTCTTATCAATATTTACAAAATTTTAATAATAAAAATAATACACATATTATAATAAATTCTTTAATGTAGAAATTATAAAAATGATATTTCTTGTTAATTCTAATTTAAAATAATATCACTAACTCGGAATCATTTACACATGCCCAAAAATAATTTCATAAATAAATTTCAACTTTTTATATGAAATAGATATAATGAACATTTAAAAAAACAAATATTTCACATATATATATATATATTTAAACATGCAAAGAAAGAGGTGAATTAAAATATCTAATTTCCTTCCTCAATGGAGTTTTTTCATGGATTTAATGGTTAAATATTGACCCTCATTCGTCATTGTTTCCATCATAAAGAACAAACCTCTATTGTAAAATGAATCAAAAGAATCATCTCTAAGGTTCTATTATACTAAAGGAAACTATAGTGAAAGTATATTTTTGTATCCAATATAGAAAATGAATTTAACAAGGGAATTAATATCTCTATAATGTTTTCCCCATAACTCCACCATTGACTCTAATAATAATTCCCCATCATAAATCCTCTCATTAATTCTCCTCATCATGGATTAGTCTAATTGATTAAAATATCCACCCCAAAAATATTATATTATTTTATGTCATCTTAACTTGGATACCTCAAAACCACATCATCAATCCTAAAATAAAAATAATAATTTATTTTTATTTTTATAATTCAATGATTTAAATATTGATCCAAAAATTCTCGGCCTCAAGGTTTGAAGCCCAAATATTAAAATTATACCTCTCTTTGGAAAATTCCTTCATTTCAAACATAATTGTATCTTTTAATTTCAATTTTAGGATCTATTTATGTGTAATTAAATTTTTACACATTTATTGCTAAAAATAATATATATTAAACATTATATATTTTTTGAAGACACACAATGCAAAAAAAAGTGAACCAGAATCACAATTGGATTGATAACTATTTTTAAAAATATTTAGAATAATTTATTACAAACAAATCTTGGACATTACATTAATAATTTATATTCTCTTATTATTTATTTTGGTTTCTTTATGTCTCATGAATTTTCAATTAACAATACAACATGTGAAAGAAGGAGCACTACTTCATGAAACTATACTAATGAGTTCCTCTAAGATTATATTATGGATCGTCACAAGTAAATAATGAACAGACCTATCCTTGTTCATATTGAATTTCAATGAGTTTTCAAATATTTATAAACTCTTAAAGTAAAAATATTATCATGATATCATTATATTGTAAATAAATAATATTATATGGATGTGTGATCATTTATAAATATTTTGAATATGAAAAGTTCTTCAATAAATGAACATACACATTTCAATGCTTCATTGGTATAGATACTTATTTAAATAAAGTATCTTTATAGAATAAAAACTTATTATTTAATAAATTATATCCTTCAATATATCATATTATTAAAAAACTTCTTAAAAATTTTAGAACACCTTTTTCTCTCTTAGAGTGATAAGATGATCTTTAATGTTTCATATACTCATTATCAATATTTTATAATTTTTTATATATGTTATTTTACTATATTGGAAGTTATAACTCCCCTAAAACCATGAAATTCATGGTCAAATATCAATGGGAGAGCATCCACTATCACTTTAAAATTTTTTGTCATTAAAAGACTTTGAAATATTGTATCATCATTTTTTTAAAATCTTCTATATTTCAACCATATGATTTTTTTATAATTTCTATTGAATTAATTTAAAACATTATGGAATGATTAAATAATATTTAAACATTAATTTTATTTATCCCAAAACAGTATTGTCCTCCTTCATGGTCTAAATAATAAATTATTCTCCCTAAGAAAACTATATCCTGTTATTTCATAACTACTAGAAAATAACATCATTTGTCCATAAACCCTAATCATGTTCTCAAAATTTGTGATTAAAAGAATAAAATTAATATTAAATCATTAAATAATTTTCATTAAATAATAATATTTACTAAACATTTTATTTTAATGGGGAAAAATTTTATTCAAAATATGTTCTGTAAACAATCCAAAACCAATTTTCCAGCATTATGAATGTTTTGTTTTCTTCATTCAGCACTAACAGACACCTTAAAATTGAACTACAAAAAATCCCAATTTATTATAAACATTAAATTCACCTTATTATTATTATTTTATCAGTTATGATACAACATCACTATATGATTTTTTCACCCATTAAATAAATGTTTCATGTTTTTCCATTTAGTGTATAAATTTTTTGATCTAAAAAATTCCAATATGTTATAACTTATGCACTAATTATGAAATTCGTGTGATTCCACTTAGGTGGGAAATATGGATTCTAGGCCTAAAATTAATTATATTAAAGAAAAATCTATATCAAACTTTATTTTATTTTAAATAATTGATATTTTTAATAAATATTCAAACTGCTATTGCAATACATATGACTTATTGAAACATATTATCTATTTGTGCTCCAAACACCCCTATATCAGTTTTAGTAATACTAAAATATCATAATCATATTTTAGGAACTTGAAATATATGTTGAACATATTTAGTAATTCTTATGATAGAGAGAGTGCTCTTTAATGAAATTGATCTCATTGATAGCTTCAAGAGAATATTTCATGGCATGTATTTCTTTATTCATAAATGTTATATATTCCAAAAAATGAGAATCACGTTTATCTAAATGACATCAATTTATTCTATCATCAGTAATAAAATAATAATTTTTTATCCTATCTACTCCACTTACTTGGATCACAAGTGAACCTCATGTGTATATTCAATCTTTATCTGATATATATGTTCCACTTAAGTGTCAACATTAATGATATTTAATAAATTATATATCACTTTCATGATATAGACTCCATAATAAGATAGAATCTCTATGTTTGTTCTTATTTAATTTATCTCTTAAATAAATGACCTTTTGAAGTTACTCATTATAACTTGTCATCTCATGTGTACTCATTAATTCAAAAAAAACTATAATAATTCTATATTAGAACCTTTATTATCTCCATATAATCACTTGGACTTTATGATTTGTAGATATACATCATGTTTTATTTTAATTGGAAATGATAATGAAGTTTACATATGAAAATTAAATAGTTTTTATTTACCACTATCTTTGGTCAAGTCATTTAGCTTTCTTGTATTCATAATTACTCATGTTTATCCTTTATGAAAATTCATGTAATTCAGATACTAATTAATAGAGTTTGATGAAATAATAATGATATTTAATTTATTAGACACACTTCACTTGGATTCACTCTTTATAAATGAATGTTGTTTCTAAAATACTCCAAAAGGTAGATTCTCACTTCCACATCTTCGTATAGGGTGGAATTTTAAAGGAATATGCATTCCTGAGTGAGTGGATAATTATGATATGCATAGAAACCCTAATTTATTATATATAAAGAGTTATATATTTCATAATATTCTTATTCATTCATATTTTACATGAAATGAATTATCCCATAACCACCATAATCTTCTCATGAAAAGTTGTAAAATAGATTCATCTCATGATGATCATAGTAGATGAGTCATCTTTAACTTATTCCACTTTCAACCATTTTCATATTTCATGGATTTATAGAGATGTTGATAAGATAAAAAACCACTATAAATGCATGGTATATTAACTCTTAGTGATGGTTTTTATGGCCATTATGATAAAAATATCATATATCACTCCCCAGACATATATAATAATAATAACCCTTTACAAAACCATCCTCCCACCAACCCCTTGTATAAAAAATATATCAAATATTTCTATTTCATTGTCCCTGTGAGGAAATAATAATAACAGTAATTCCTAAGAAATTCATTCTTTAGGAAATAATTTATTGTACTAAAGTTCATTTCATATAAATAAATAATAAACCTCCTTGGTTTCAAAAATCATCTACATAATAACATTATTCACAGGGCCCTTATCTGACTATATCTAAAGCAAACAAATAACAATCATCAAGATTACATGGAAGCCTATCCTGACATATAGTAATAATAATTACTCCATATATACATTACAAAAAACTATTTCATCTATAGGGCATTATTTTTTACATTGGTGGTAGTTATAAACCCCTATAAATGTCTTAACTGTGATTCTTTTAAACTGTTAATAAAGTGGTCACCTACTCTTGTTAGGTTTTGTTATAAAAAAGTGCTGGAAAGGTAAAAAATATTGGAATTTTTAACAAATTCTATTTTAAAATATATATATATATATATATATATATTGAAAACCCCACTAAAAACACTATATACTTGGAATAAATATTCAAAAAAATAGTAGTGTTTGGAAGCATCACAATTTTTTGGGAAAAACTCAGTTAGGGTGGTTACTAAAATCATCCCTGAACTAATATTTTTTAAATTACAAGTGCATATTGGTCCTATCACCTCTACAAAGCTCCCATACCCAACATGAAAAACACCCCTAGACATACCCCTTACTTGAATAGTCTCCCCCCTTACCCCACCTCCCATGCATGCAGTGACCCACCCCCCTCCACAACATGCACGTTGATGAGAGAAATACCATCCCCCTGCTCCCATAAAGAATTAAACCCACATCTTTGGGTTTAATCTATGCATAATGAAACCGTTGTGATATATTGATTTGTGATATTTATATATACATATTTATATATATACACACATATATATTTATACAAATAAATTTTATTCATTTGTAAATTTAAATACTTTTAAATATAAAACCTATATATACATATATATACATTAATATATTCAAATTTATTTTATGTATTTATATACATATATACATTAATCATGTCTATATAATATATATATATATATATATAATACATTTATATTAATGAATAAGAAAATATAAATAAGGTGTATATATATAATTTTTTATATTATATATAATTAATATATATATATATACAGTTTTTTATATATTTTATATATAAGTATTTATTGAGTTGAAAGGATAAATTTAAACAATTTCTAACCTTATTTTTAAAATTAAAATAAATTTAGTTAAATATTTATATTTTACTAACTTTTATACTTCTCAATTTATAAGTATGTTTTTGTAGAAAATATGTTTTATAAGACATAGAAATAATGTTCATTGAATGGAATTACTTTTAGTACACAGACAAAAATATATTCTATACATCATACGAATGATTACATATTTCATCAGACATGGATTTATAAAATTCCATAACTCAAAATATAATTAAGTCCATTAAATGAAGTTATATCAAGACCATCAGATGAAATTCATTAGATAAAAGAATACATTCTTTATAGATGAACATTTTTTAAATCCATAAGATGAATAAATATCAGTTCACTGGATGAACAATCTTTATTATATCAGACAAAATATTTATACACTATAGAAGTGTATAATTGTTTGAACATCAGATGAACATGCTGATCTGAATCCTTTCAAGAAAAGAAGGAGTTTTTTCTAAAGTTATTGAAACCAAATACATAATATACATATATGACTATTGGATTTTTTATTATAAATAGAAGTATTATTCAAGAGGAAGAATATTTTTCATCACTGAAAATCTAAAATTTGTTGTGAATCTTTTTTTCACATATTTTTACTTTGATAGTTATTTATTATAATTATTTAGTGATCCTTTTTGGCACAAGAGCCTCAGCCTGGTTGGTGAGGACTCAGAAAGTGTATCTAAGAGACACGAGTTCAAATATGGGTGGAGACATAATTTTTGGGTACTATGGTAGTACTTTAGCAATGTTGTAGCAGCCCTGTAGTGAGTACTATAGCAACCAGAACAATTTATCTATTTGGGCTTTCAGGCCACTGGTTTGGTCCTCTGGTCCTTCAAGGCCTTTGGACTACCCAATGATTTTGGGACACCTCAATGCCTTCAGGCCACCTCAAGACTTTTGATCTACATGAAATTATGCTTAATGGACCAAGAAGACTCTATTAGGAGCATACTCTAGATGAGGATTCAGGGAAGGCGCATTAACCAAAGCAGAAGCTAATGGATTTAGAAGAAAGAAAGGGTATGGACTTTTTTGTCAGGACCAGACTATAAATGCATAGGAATCCTAACCGAATATCCCTGAGAAGGTGGAGAGCTGACATCACAATGTAGAAGCTGGGGAGGATTAGTTCCAAGTAACTATAGTCTGGACTAATTCCTCTAGGACCTACATGCCATATAATTTCCAAGACTTTTGGTTCATGTAATCTATGAGCCTACAGGCCTTTTAAGGGTTCCCCATCATCCTTGGAAATGGGGGTTATCAAAAATATATAAAAAATAAGGCATTTGGGCCATTCGGGATAGTGAGTCTTTTTCTAAGGTCGATCCTGGTGGTACTATTCAGTCACGCTTCTTGTTCAAAATTTTGTATTTTTGTTATTGTTCATGGTTTTCATCCTCAAGAATTTCAACAGTTTCCAATGTTAATTTTTCTACTCACGAGTTTCCATTCTTACACTACTCTTTCTCTGGGATTTCACCACTCTCATCCCAGTCGAATTTATTTGGTGGCCTTCAAGGTGTCTTGGGAGGTTATTTTGGGTGATCGATGAGGTCCAAGAGCTCATTGTTCTTTTTGATATTGATTTTGTTTGTTTCTTGTATTCATATGAACTATTTACTAGTTATGGGGATATTTTTTTCACTCTCACTATCGAGAATTAAGATCTCAGATCGTCCCCTACTCATTTTGAAGGTTTTTCAATTTTTTCCAACAGCGATGTGTGCTACTCTGATGGAATCTATTCACTGGTAATGTTGATGATGATGAAGGGATTATTGATAATCATGTTGTGAATTAGGGGGTATGGATTAAGGAAAGTCATGTCTTGACATGTTGAAGGGAGGATTTTTTGAATGTTGTGTCTTGTTTTGAATTTTAATTTTGATTTTTAATTTTGATTTTTTGGGTTGAATTTTGAAAGATTTATACGGTAAATGTATTCTATTTATTTTTGTGGTGTTTTGAAATTTGTTATAAAGTTTTTTGAGGTTACCACTTATCCAGAAATTGGATTATTTTGATAATAAAAAAAGTATTTGGAGTATAGAATTTTTCTTAAGAAATCTGATTTAAGGAAATTTTGTAAATGTCTTAATAATTTCTGTATTTTTAATTGTTTGTCTAATAATTCTTGATCATGGGCTCTCAAGGTGTTGAGAGACTGAGGTTTATCTAATTTGGTGTGGTCAAGGGTTCCTAGGGATATGGAAATATAGACTTATACTAATATTTGTACGAAGGTATTTCTTTCTATTAGAAACACAGACTTTTATTATTAGGTGAAAACCATGAATACCTGGTGTGAGGATTATTTACTTCCTTAACACTTATGGTTAAAGTGTAGATATTATTATAAAAGTTATTTTAATATTTCTTATGTAATTTTTATAAGAATTATTAAACTTATTTTTACAGTTTTTTTATGTTATACATTAAAAGGAAAGTGTATTTTTTTCACTATAAACTTTTATATAACTTTGAATTGGATAGACTCTTCATCTGATAAACCAACATCAGTAGATTAGTGATAATTATATGTTTTATTTGATAAACTAAAATTCAACCCCCCCCCCCCCTCTTGAAAAAAATTCTTACTCTTATGAGCTTATAATTCGTATGAGAGCTAGTTTATACTTTTATACTTTGTTATAAACTATTACACTAACGTGTTTCGTAAAAAATAAAAAAAAAATTAAGAATTTAGGTTTATCTATTGGAAAATTATAAAATTGTAATCAAATAAGACTACCAATTTTTAACGGTGATGAGTTTGAATACTAGAGAGATATAATGAATAATTTTTTATCAACACTGGAATTGATAACTTTCTAATACTGAAAAGAAATTATGTTATTCCAAACAAATAATTTTATAATTTCACAAAAGATGTTAAAATTTAGTATAAAATAAATTATCATGTCATAAAAACTTTTCTAGGTTCTATTATAAGGAATATCTATAGTCAAATTTTTTTCCTGTGAAGTAGATAATAGTATTTGAAAAAATCTTGATGTTACTCACTTTGGAAGAACCAAATTTATTAAAACAACAATATCTATGTTAAGGGATAATTATCATGCCTTTTTTTACAGGTAGAATCTGTTTCTAAGATGCATCAGAGATTCATGAACATTTTGAATAGTTTAAAATCATTGGGGATAAATATTTAACTTATGAACATTTATTTGAAAAAAAATATTGATGTTACACATAGTGAATGGGAATAAAAAATAATAGCTATTGACAATACTAAGAACCTTTTAAATATTAGACTATATTATTTTATTATAAATCTCATGTAGTATGATGTAATATTGGAAATGGATATTTAAAAATATAAGGATAAAAATAGTGGTGCATCTTTTTCATTAATATATATATCCATTAAGAAAAATAGATCAGCTAAGAAAGATACTAAATATTCTATGAATAAGAACAGAAATATGAGATAGAAAATAGTTCTTTATAACTTAATGAAAATGAGATTTATAATATTTTATAATGAATGAATAATATAGTTGGTAAGAAATATTTTCATTATAAATAAAATAAAAATTATAATAATAGAAATGGGAAGAAAGATTCATCTAAAATGATTTTTTATGAATGCAAAAAACTAGGTCACATCAGACCAGACTTTCCTATATTGAAAAAGAATGATATGAAAGAAAGAAATTATAATAATTTCTATAATTACAATGGATAGAAATGTTTGAAAGATTCTGAAACATAGAGTGAAAGTGGAGGAGATAGTTATTCTAAAAATTATTCTGGAAATAGTAATTACAGACAGAAAGTTATGGGATTTTATACTGGTATTCCAAAAAAAATGAATGTTACATGGCTAAGGTATTTGTTAAATCCCTTTAAAATTTTAATTTAAATGAAAATTATCTATATTATGATAATGAATTTAGTTCCACGTATTTGAAATAATTAAAAGTTACTTTATCTGATGATGATAATTCTTTATCGAGCTCTGAAGAATGTTTTTAGATTTTAAAATTGGTTTGAAAATAAAAATACTAAAGTTTTAAAAAAAATAAAAATGATAAGGACTCACCAAGGAAAATTATAGGGTTTCAAAATTTTCCAATGACATTTCAAATCTTATGAAATAATTATATAATAAATCTATTTCTATATTAACTATTGAAAATAAAGATTTAGTTGTGAAAATAAATTCGTAAATATTTAGTCTAAAATTTTACTATCAAATTTTACTTTTGGGAAGGAAAATTTTGATAATATGTATAGAGAGTTGAGACTTATCAGAAATAATTTTGTGATTGGTTTTACAAACTCAAAACCCTATTTTCAAAAGAATTATTTTTCTCTAAAAAATGATCCCTTCTGTAAAAAGTTTCAGAGTGCTTAACATTGTAAAAACAGTGTTCTTTGAATAAATTAAAATCTTTTGGTTTAAAAAATAATAATTTTTTTAAATACTTGTTAACTATAAAATAGAGAAAAGTTGGGTATATATGGATTCCAAATGTTTTATTTGATAACAATGCTAGACCCAAGAAATTATAGGTTTAAAAAAAATATAACTTTTTCTATTTTTTTAAAAATAATAAAACATAAAACAAAAATAATATGTGGTACACATATAGTGGGTGTTCTAGGAACATTACTAGAAACAAAAAAATATCTTTCAGAAGAATATAAATATAAAAGGTAAAAAAGTCACTTCTGGTTGTAATGTTCAAGGGTCTATGGTATATATAATATATTTTTTCTTAGAAAACCCTTAATTTAAAATGTTTTAAATTTTTTGGGACTTAAGAACAACTACATTAGAATAAGTCAATTATGTAATGAAGTATACCTTGTGAACTTCAGTAATGACAAATGTATTATTCAATGTTCAGAAGCTAAATTTTTTCTTTCTATTGATAGGTATGAGAATGTATAAACTCTAAACTTATAAGACCTTATGAGATAAGATCTACCTTTCTATAGTAAAATATCGATAAATCTTGGTTGTTTCATAGAATATTAGGACATTTTAATATTAGAAATTCAGCTTAACCTTATAATTAAGGACTAGTTAGAGATCTATTGAATCTTGTGTTTAATTATTCTAATGTTTTTTATCCTTATTAATTTTTAAGTAAATATAAGTCAAGTTTAAAATATATTATGAAAGTTTAAAATTTTTATAATTTATAGTTAGTTCATATTGATTTAGATAGTCTAACACAAACTGGGTGTATTATTGGAAAATATTATGTTTTTTTTGTTGTTGCTAATGAGTACACTAGATACACATGGATCTAATTTCTATAAAAAAAATTGGAATCATTTTTCAATTTAAAAAAAGTTATATCCCATTTTAAAAATGAAAAAATCATACATCTGATAACTATTCATAGTTACCATGGTGGATAATTTTTAAATTCTGAATTTGAACCTTTTTGTAGTAAAATATTTATAATACATAAATTCTTATCTCCTAGAACACCCTAAAAAACTGTTTTAGTAGAAATAAGAAATAGAGTTGTCAAGATATTATTAGAATCGTGTCGAGCGAAAACTCAATTACCGTACATTTTTAGGCTAAAGTAGTTAGTACATTATGCAATATTATAAATAACAAAAATTTAGACATTTCATTAATAAAACTCATTATGATTTGTGGATAGGAAGAAAATAAAAACATTTTTACTTTAGTTTGTTTGGGTTCAAAGTGTTTGTTTTGAATACTAGTGATAATTTACATAAATTTGATTCAAAATATGATGCATAAATTTTTATTAGTTGTTCTAAAAAAATTAATTCATATTAGGTTTTTAACAAAACAACACATATACTATTGAGAAAATGGTGCATGTGAAATTTTATGAAACCAACCATTTTGTTTTAAAACAACATGAAACAGTATCTTTAAATGATTTTTCAAAAACAATATTTTAACCCATATTGGAAAACTATTCCCATGTGAGAAAAACTGAAGATATTTTTTCTGAATTTATACCCCGTAAAGAAATTTAACCTATTGTTGATGAATGGTGTTTTAAAAACTAAATGAATCAGATAATCCTTATGAACTATCTTTGTGAAAATATCATTAGTGGTATTGGACAACCAATTAAAACTAGAAGTTACTTAATAAATATAATTATACATTGTACATTTTTATCATAATTTAAACCTAAGACTTCTGAAATGGATTTAGATAATGAACACTAGATAAAATCAATGTAGGATGAGTTTAATGAATGTGAGGGGAATAATGTTTGGACTTTGGTTTAACATCCTAAAGATTATCCTATAATTGGTATAAAATGGGTTTTATGTAATAAATTTGATGAAAATTGAGTAATAGTTAAAAATAAAGATATAATTGTTAAAAAAGGGTTATAATAAACAAGAAATAATATACTATGAATAAATTTTTTCTCTGGTAGATAGACATAAAGAAATTTGTATACTTTTATCTAATGAATCATTCCTAAATTTCAATCTTTTTTTCAAATGGATGTGAAGTGTTATTTCATTAATGGATATGTTTAGGAGGAATTTTATGTAGAAAAAAAACTTGTTTTAAAAACACAAAATCTATAGATCATATTTTTGTACTTGATTTGAATTTTTAGATATAAACAAACCCCAAGATCCTGGTATGATAGATTAATTAGATTTTTTGTTACAGAAAAAAATTGTTAAGTGAACTTTAGATCCAATACTTTTTATTAGAAGAGTTTTCAAAGATACCATAATTATTTAAATTTATGTCAATGATATTGTATTTGGATAAATTCAAAA
This sequence comes from Viscum album, assembly GCA_963277665.1. NCBI lineage: Eukaryota > Viridiplantae > Streptophyta > Magnoliopsida > Santalales > Viscaceae > Viscum > Viscum album. Next base: position 999,751,573 of record OY728119.1, on the reverse strand, counting down.
ATATCTTAGTTATTTTTTTTCAAATATTATGAAATCTAAGTTTTAAATGAGCATGATGGATGTGCTAACTTTTCTCCTTTCTATTCATATTTCTCAAAATCTAAAAGGAACTTTTATATATCAAAAAAATTATGTGAACTATCTTATTAAAAAATTTTGATATGACATTACTAAAATTAATAGTTCTCCTATAGAGACCTTAAAAACTATTTTTATTGATGAATGTGGGAAACCAGTTGATCAAAAACTTTTTATAGGAATGATCGTCGGTTTACTTTGCCTCATAACTAGTTAACTAGATTTAATGTTTTTTGTATGATTATTTGTGAAATATCAAGAAAATACAAAATAAACTCCTAATTAATAAATAAAATGAATTTTACATTACCTTAAGGGTGCTATTAATCTTGGTATATTTTATACTCTTTGAAATAATTTTTATTTAAAATGATTTCCAAATGCTATTTTTATTAGATGTCAAAAGGATAAAAAAAGTACATCCAGAAATTTTAATTTCTTAGGAGAATATTTACTTTCATGATTTTATAAGAAACAATAATCACTAGAACATTACACTATTGAAGCTGAATATATATGGAAGTCGGAAGTTGTTTCTCTCAGGTGTTATGGATACCACACACACTCACTGATTTTGGATTGAGTGTTTCTAAAACTAAAATTTTTGTGTGACAACATAGGTTGCATAGATTTAAGTAGAATCTCATCACATAACTTGTGAGAAAAGAACATAGATATATGACACCATTTACTTTCTTATCACACAAAAAAAGAGATGAAAATTTACAATTTATCAAAATAAAATAACACCTTGTTTATATTTTAAAAAACCACTAAATTATTATATATTTTAAATTATTAAATATAATCTTGGAATGTACATTATAAAATGATCATTCAGTATACTTTTTTTTTACTAATCTTATTATAATAATGAACTCTTTAAAAAAATTAGGAGTATATTTTTCTTATTCTTTAAAAATAAATTTTTTCCTAAAAAATAAAATTCTTTTTTGTATTTTTTAAAAAATATAAAACAAAAGTTCGTGACCAAATTTTTGTTAAAAATGTTTTATAAAAAAAATAGATATTATTCAAACAAATTTTTTAAAGCTACTTATATTTGTAAATATTTTTCCCAAAAGTTTATAAGTTCATATTCCTAAATAAAATTTATTTAAAAGGATTATGAATTTTTCCTCAAAAAATTAGATTCTAAATCTTTTGTTTACTTATATATTCTCATGAAATTTTTTTTATTTATTATACACTTTATAAACTTTTAAAAATATATTTTTTCAATAGAAAATTTCTTTGACTGATAAAAACTATATAAAAGTCTATAAAAAATTCAAGAGTTTATAATTTTTTCTTACAAATATTTATATGAATTTTATCAATTATTGATTTCAAAAAGGGTTTCAATCTAAGCTATTATATTTGAGGAATATGAGCCATCTCCTTATTATATATATATAAAGAGAAGTAGTCCACCTCTCATTCTCTATTGCATAAAGTTTTGAATAGATCTCAACTCTTTAATTTGCCACTATCTGGTCTTTTTGGATTCATCTAATTTCTTCAGTTCATTCAATAAAAAAGATAGATTATTTTAGTGATGTCTCAAATAGAGTTGCATTCAATTAAAGGATGATAGAAATAACATGGCATGATAAATACCATTATTCTCTAAACTATGTGATGGTCTTTCAGGGTTTCAAATTTTTATATATAGAAAAATAATAGTTTGATTTACATTATCATGAAATAGAAATGTAATTTTATTCTTTAGTTCAGTTCATTGAGGTAGATGTTTTAAAGCCGATAATTTTTACCCTATTTCATAAATATGATAATATATTTATTCAAAAGGTTGTTGAATTAGTTCATATTACTTTGTAAAGATAGGGGAATCATGTTATACATAAATTTCCAAAACAATGTTGGGAATTTTATGAAATCAAAGGCTGAAACATCCTTATTTACCTTATATTAAAAAGTCATAAAATTCTTCTATATTTCTTAAAATGTTGGAATAGTGTCTATTTGAATTCAAGATTTTCTTACACTAAGAAAAAGGTACAGATATACCATTAATTTTCAAGATTTATATATTTTAGATTTTCTGTGTAATATCTGAAAATTTAATTTGGTAAAGTATATATTCAATTTCATTAAAGAAGTAAAATGTGGGATGATAAAGTTAAATATCCTTCTTTATCAGAGATTTATCCACAATTTTTATTGAGTTTCTTGAAAGTAAAAAACATAAAAAAAATCAATTTTGGTAATTATTAAAGTTTTTTATATTATTGAGGAGATGATAAACAATATGAAGTAGATTTACAATCCTTCATATAATAATTTTATTGAAAAATAAAAAAAATGCATCTGAAGTGGAAATTGAAAAATACAAAAAAAAGTGTATAAGAGGAATGATATTGAAAAATATCCCCCAACAATGAGGAAAAATATAAAGTAAATGTATTATGAATCATTTTATTATTTTATAAAAATTAAGAAAATAAGAAAATCAATGATCCATATCTTGGGTGGGATAAGGCTGAGGCCTTGACTCTTAAAGAAAAAATATATCAGAATCTTGAAAAGAAGAAAATAAGAAGAGATGGACTGAAAAAGAATGGTAAGAAAATTTTTCGAAGGATTTTCTTAAAGGAACTATTCATATGCATTCAATATTTGTAATTAAAACCAAACATATTCCTCCATCAATCGATCAATCAGAAGAACCTTTTTCCAAAAAACCTAAAGGAAAATCAGGTCCAATACTAGTTGAATCTTTAAATTTCAATAAAATAAAAAAAAGTAATTTTTAGTGGAAGTTGTGTAAGATGAAGTTCAAAAACTAGTCAAAAAATAAAAGTAAGGGTATGGTTAATCTACTCTACTAAAATAAATAAATCTTGATCTAGTAAATTAAAGGTTAAAGAAAAGACACAATTAGTTTAAGAGCTCAAATAGAATTTATATTTTAATGAAATATCATAATCTAAATCAAATACATTACCTGTTAAATTTTTGGAAAGTATTTCATTGAGTAACCAGGATAAGAAAGGTTTATCAGAAGAAAATAAACCAAAATCAAAATATCATACATCAAAAAAACCTACATCCAATGATGGTGATTATAATTTCATGAAAATTTATGATAATCAATATGATGTAAAATATATAGGGGACCTTTTAGGACCCTAGGGCCTTCGATTCCTTGTGCTTCAAGTGAGTCCACAAATTCTCTTCTAAAAAATTTTATAAACTGAATGGAAATTAAAATAAATTACCTTAGTGAATAAATTCATCCGTTGGATAGAATTATGGAAATTTTCCCTAAAATTCAAGAAAGGTGTAAGTACATGCAAGGAAAGATTGTTCTATTATAAAATTCAACTTCATTGAAAAATCTTGTTGATTTGGTCATTAAAAATGAAGTAGATTTTAAATATTTCAAAGGAAGTTCAAAAATTGATTCGAGGATGTTGAAAGAACCTATTCACAAGACCAATCATACTGAAGGTGATTTGAAATATTAGGATGAAAAAAATCATGTTATTCTAAAAACAAAAAAAACCAATGCAAAAGTTTGAAAGGAGTATGATTAATGATGTATATAACACCATAAACCAATATATAATCTAAAATACCTTGTTATAAATCAAGATGATAAACTTATAAAACATTAAAATAATATTGAAGAGATGAAAGACAAAGTTTCAAAGATAAATAAAACAATGGTTGTTCAAGAATTGAATCAAAAAGAAAGCAAAAAAATTTGAGTTATGAAGGGAGAAGTTTTAAATCTAAAAAAATAATGGTTTCTTTACAAGAAAACCAGAGTGAAAGTTATAAATTTAAATCTTTATAAGAATAATTAACCAATATAGAGAATAAAAACAAGAAGTTTAAATTATTTTAAGAAGAATTTGGATAGTTTAATTTAGTCATAGTTGAGTTAGAGAAGTATTAAATGGATGTGAAGAAAATGAATATGATCATCAAAAACCATTCTAATATAGATTGATACTCTTCTCTAATATCCTGAAAAAAAATGTAATAACTCAAATATATTTATTATGTATGTTCTTTTTAACATTTTTTTCATAGTTTTTTTCAATTTCGTTGGTTAAATGTTCTTCTAATAATTATGGTTGAATGTGTTTTTTACATTTTTTTTAAATGATTATATATATTTATTCTATTTTATATAGAATTTATTTCCCTAAAATATTGGGTAAACTTTTGATATCCAATAAATATTTCTTTTTCAAAATCATAATGGGGGATAAAGGTTCAAATATTTTGGAGATAAAGTCTAAATATTTTTTAAGGAATGTTTGGCATGAAGTTTTTAAACACTAAAAAAAGTGGGGAGAAAGAAACAATGAGGATATAGGTAAACTGGGTGATTATATAAGATATGGGGAGCATGTATTTTTTAAATTTTGGTTTTTCATTTTAAAATATATGTTTTTTGATTCTAAAAAATAATATTATTGAGTCAAAAAAATAAATTTCAAAACTATATAACATTATTTTTGAAAATCATAATACATTCTTTAAACATTTATATTTCAATAACTTTTATACTTTCTATGTTCTAAGTATTTTTTTTAGAAAAGTTTTTTACCATATGCATAAATACTATTCATCGAAGGGAAATAATTTTATTAATATAAAGAACATATATTTTTTACATCATATGAATGATTACTTATTTCATCAGATATAGATTTATAAAATTCTATAAGTCAAAATTTAACAAATTTCATTAGAAGAAGATATATCAAGACTATCAGATGAACTTTATCAGATGGAAGCTGGCATACTTTCCAGAAAAAACATGTATTAAATCAATTAGATGAAGAAATGTCATTTAACCAAATGAATAATATTTATTATATTATATAGAATCCATATACATTGTATCGGTGTATGATTTTACAAGCATTGGATGAACGTGTTGAGAAGAATCATTTTAAGTAAAGAAAGAGTTTTTCTAAATCCATTGTAACCAACTCCAAAATATACAGATATGACCATTGGATATTTTCTTATAAATAGAAGAATAATTCAAAGAGTATGAAACTTTTTCATCACTAAGTATTTAAAAGTTTTTGTGAATCTTTTTGTAACATCTTTTTACTTTGAGTGCACTTCATTGTAATTATTTAATGAGGCTTTTTCTTAATTAATCTTCTGTGAGAATATTATGTAAATTTATTAAGAACTTATATGTTTTTAATTTTTTTCTGATCATTATTGATTGAGGGATCTTTTGTTTTTGAGAGATAGTGGTTTATTTAATCTGGTGTGATTGAGGGTTACCGTAGATAGGGAAATAGAGACTTATACCAATATTTATGTCAAGGGATTTTGTGTTGTAAGAATGATAGACATTTATAGTTATGTGAAAATTATTAAAACTTAAAGTCAGGGTTATTAAATTCCTTAACACATAAGGATAAGTTTTTAGATCTTCTTATAAAAGTAACTATAAGTTTTCTAATGTACTTTTTCAATGATTTTTTACACTTGTTTTTATGAGTTTATTTTTCCTCTATGCATGATAAGGAAAGTTTATATTTTTTATTATAAACATTTCTATAGCTCTAAATCGAATAGACTCTTTGTCAGATAAACCTACTTAAGGATTTTAGTTAAAAAAATATTTTATAAATTAAATTCACCCCCCCCCCCCCTCCCCGTAGTAAACATATTGCTATTACGAACATGCAGTATTTACTTATTGTATTTATATAATTTCTATAAATATCTCTAAATAATTTTTAGTGTTTATATATTTTACAAATATATATTGTACCAATACGAATATATATTATATTATAAAAATATATATTACACAGATAAATTTTATAAATATATTATAATATATATATATCATCATACTAATATATATTATGAAAATATATTATACATATACAAATAAATATATTTATATATTATTTGTTTATATATGTGCATAATTAATATATATATATATATATATATTTTATTTTTATATTTATATGTATACAAATATATTATGTATTTAAATATATTATAAAAATACATTATACAAATATATTATACAAATATATTAAAAAATTAAATATATATTTATTATATATATTATACAAATATATTTTACAAATATATATATATATATATATTATTCAAATATATTAAATATATAAATATGTTATAAAAAATATTGTCTATATTAGGTAGAGGGGATTAAAAAATAAAAATACACACACACAGACACCCTAGTGAGTCAAGCCTTATCCCTCCCCAAAATGATTAACAAACACCCAAAAGATCTATTTTATTACATAGAGTGTATTGAAGACCCAATTCATGATATCCCTAATTCCAAGATAAGTTTTTCACAAGGGCCTTGATATAGATGACCCGAAGACCCAAATGATCACCCTATATTACATTATGTCACATGTCTTGTTCCGCACCACCCCCTCCTAGTAATCATCACATTGTATCACATGTTTGAATTCCATGTTTCCCCTACTAAAAATGTTTTATCGTACTTCCCTTCATTATATTGTGGAAAATTTCCCCTCCACACCATGTTGAAAATATGTTGGGGAAGAGGGTTGATTGATAGGTTTCAATGGACTCGTCTCTATTTTGATCTTCCTATGGGATGATTCTTATATGATGCCCCATCATCCCACCCACTAAATTTCATTGTATCATCCAACTGGTCTCACTATGATGATCATAATGTTTCAAGGAACACCCTCTATCCAAAATCAATCATCTGAGTCGGTACAGGGTCAACTGATAGGTTCCAAAACACTCATCACTCTTTTGAGCCACCCACCAGGTGATTTTTTCATGTTGTCACTTTGTACCACCTACCTATTGCATCACATTTTCTACCTGGTTATATAGTAACACCATGTTGTTTGTTATAGTATGACCACATTTTACATGTCCATGATGAGGGGGCCATTTATACTTCCATAAATGGATAATATACTCCCCCTAAAGGTGGATTCTAGGATTTGAACACTGGTCTAATTCATAATTATAGGGAGAATTTACAAATAGGTCCTTATAAAAGTGGTAAATTCACTATGTAATTATGCATAAAACTAGTTTTTGAATCTCAACACCCTTCTTGGGGGTGGATTATGTTGGTTATTTATGGCATTATATAAATCCCCATCAATATGGGCATGGAAGGTAGTTTCACAATAATAGGTAGTGGGGTGTTATAGTTCAACCAGGTGGATGGTGTGGTGGAACAGGCAAGCGTTGTAGCATTTCAAAATGTAGGTGACCCCATTTGGGTGGATCCAAATATAAATGAACGTAATGGAGCCTATCAATTATCCTTTTACCCACTAGGATGTTTGATGTGGGATGGTGGGGTGCCCTTATATATGGTGATCTATACAGTGAAATCAACCAGGAAGCAAGATTTCATTTGGTAGGTGGTGTGGTGGGGTGTCATGGAAGCATTTTTAGAAGGGTGTCTCAAAATATAGATGAGTGAATGGGCACCTATTAACTATTCATATTCCAAAATTTATTTTTTATGTGGTATGGAGGGGTACCCTACCATAGTGTGGTGGAGGGAAACATGATGCGATGTTTATTGGTGGGGGGTTATTAACCCCTTTTATTTTTTTTCATTTTTTAATAAATTATGTATATTTTTTATGGTTCCTTAAAACTACAACTAAATTAAAATTTAGGGGTGGTTTTTAGAAAACATCTTCTAAAATATATAGGAAATTAATTTATAGGGTGTGGTGCATTACCCCATTTAAATAATTGTTGGCAATTTGCTATTTTTTTAAGTGATTATCCTTAGGTTTTGTTGGTACCAATGTAATGATCAAGAGATTGGTGAATTGTGATTTTAAAATTATAAATTCAAAATCCTTTTAAATTGAAAACAATCTAATTAAAAAATATAGTATATACATATAATTTTTTGTTTTAAAACACTTTCTCAAAGGCATGATCAAAACCTAGTTAAAAATTTGTATTATTTTAACATTGAAATTATTATACTTATATAAAACATTGTACATATATCACATATAAATTTTATTTATCATAGTTTTAATTTCCAAACATTCTGTAACACCCCAAGCTTCTACGGTATGCTTCTCTTTGAATAATGTGATAGCGTGTGTTGTACGCAACACCGAGTTCTAACACACCATAACCAATCAAACTAGCCATTATGAATAGTAATACCTACTTTTTGAAATTATATATATTTTATATTTCAAAATGGACATCATTTTTGGATTCGGAATATCGAATTTAGCCTAAGGTGAAATTTTGGTACATTTCGGATAACTTTCATATTTTGATGAATAGTGAAAATTACTAATTTTTAATTAAAAACAACTTTTTTAATCAAAATAATTAATAATGATAAATTATGAATTTTAGTAGTTTTAAAGTATATTTAGAATATATTTTTACCATTTAATATAATGTTTGTCATTGGACAAAATTTTACAATTAAACCGAACATAAACAAGTGTCAATCTTTTGATAATTATTATCTCTTAAAAACACGCTTTTTGTTTTGACAGCGAGAATTAATTTTAAATTAATTTCTGCCACTTCTGTATTTTGAATTTAGGAAAATGGATTCCATATTTGGAATCAGGATGTTCAAATTGTGTAAATAGGTAACTTTTATTTTTAGACATTTTGAATAATTACTACGGTAAATATTTTATTTACCATGGTTAAGGGTAAATCCGGTAAATAAGGGTTAAAAAATAATATTATAATAATACTAAATTACCCTAAAACGTGTCTTAACCCTATTGGTTGATACATGGTCGACCATGGGCATCTTTGGGTCGATTTTTGGGACCCCATGGATCCACTTGTAAGTGATAATGACACTTTATTTTAATTAAGTTAAAATGAATACAAAAATGACACAAGCATATATCTGTTAGCAAAACAATTGTTACATAGGGTTATATATGTTGGATTTTAGATTATAAATATTCATTAGAAAGATAAAATTATTTCCTAGATAATGATATTTTATTTATAATTTTTAGACATTAAATTATTTATTTTATTTATGACACAATGATGATGCAGTAATTACTATAATAGTGAAAAATTAAAATAATTGATATTATAAATACCCAAATAAATATAATATGAAACTTTTAATGAATTAAACTAATTTTCTAGGATAATATGATATATTAGTATTGATTTAATTGACTTTTTTCGAAGTAATCAATCTGTTACGAGTTTCAAAAAAATCAACTATTGAATAGTGTCAAAATTGACATAAAAGAGTTCTTAAAACAAATATTATATTATTAATTGATATTAAATTCCTAAAAATATAAGGTTCGGCCAAGAGACTTATATCATGATAGTTTCATCATTAATGGACCACTTGGGGGTCTCTTGGATGTATATAGTAAGTTTATTAACCATATTATATAAAAATACAAAGAGACATTGTAAAAGTGAAACTAATTAACTTAGAGTTAATACTTAACGATAAGGTTAATATAAGTACACAAACCTGTCTAAATTCTATTGGTTGAGTGGTTTTCGACCTATCCCCAACTTAACCTTTTAATAATAAACTTTTGAGCCATTAGAAACCGAATATGAATTTATTATAAATTAATATTTCTAGCTTTTCCAAAGGTTCCCCTCACCCCTCTTATAAAAGGGCACTCCTCCTTCTCATTTCTTCACACCTTAAAAGCCTTTTTGTTCGGCCAAACTCTGCCCAAATACTCTCCCAACATCCCTCACTACAACCTAGAGGCCTTAGTTTGATCAGAAAGCCAACCTAATGAGCCCTTTTGATCAAATCAAAAGGAAGAACCCGAAGAAGAGGTAATGTTTTCACCACCCCTTTTCAAGTTCCTTTCTTCTTCCACTTCTTCTTTCTTTGTTCTTACCATTCTAAAATAATAACTCCAGTATCTTACATATACTGTGATGTTATTATAAATATGGTACAACCATATTCAGTATTCTATCCACCCTTTGAATAACATGTCACCATACGTGCGTACGTACGGCTTACCGTCTCCACGTCGTGGTGTAATTGTTATTCAATATATTATTATTTGGATGGGTATAATAATGATGTGTAACTCATGTAAATAATAAATATAACATGTTAATGATTCTGTATATATGATATACCATCCATTTATATATTATTTTAATATCAAAAGAATGATATTGTCGCTCGTGCGTACGTACGAACTACCGTCTCCACGAACGTGATGAGATTCATTCTCCATCGTATCCATTCAAGTATAATTATCATTTGATGATTTAAAAATGATGTTTAAGGACTTGATATCATTCTGGATATGAATAATATACAACCTATCCTTTACAAAAATGTCTTACGTAACAAAACATATAAAAGAAAACAAGTAAGTTAACACCCGAAACAACGATAATACTAAGATATTATTATAAATCGATATTAAAAGATCATATATGATATCATATTAATTTATATTATTCTTGTATAATTTAGTAACAATTATTTCACCATTATACAAGAGGTTAAACTACCCCAACCAAGGAAAAGTACAAGGTAAGGGTTATTTCACAATCTCTTCATTATCCGAGGTTGTTTATACGTAATAATCTACTGGGATCTCTTTATCATCCACATCCATGTTTCTTCAAAATGTATTTCAAAACATTGTTATTATTTACAATAATATGGGTTAAAGTCATTTATACCCTTGTTTGACTTTTTATAAGAGGTTTATAAAGGAATATTTCCGTCGTTTTTAAAACAAGGTCCTTTTTAACCTTTTCGACGGAATTAAGGTAAGAATGTTTTTTTAACTTATACGGCGGGTGCGGCTATTTTCCGCTGTTATAAAATCTTCAAAGCTTCCCTTACAAGATTATAAGAATATTTTCAAAGAAAATGTTTTATTTTATATGGATCTTAAATGATTTCAAAATAAAAGAAGATATTTCTTTAAAAAGAATTTTGATTTCATCTATGTCAACATCCTTTGATGGATTTTAAGATTATTTGAAGTTGATTTATTATGACACAAAACTTCTATATTGTATTGAAGGTTTTGTGATATGTTTGACTGTGGATGTGCTATTTTTATACCATTCATAGTTTATGGTGAAAGTATTGACATTTCGTATGCGAGTTTTAATACGAATGTTTATGTTATGTTTAAACCTTTTCATATGGGAATGCATTGGACTTAATATGTGACGGGTGGTGCCCGCTATAGCTCCTCGATGCATCGGTAGGTCTCATGAGACAAACTAGTGTCTTGGCACAAGGCCTTGACAAAATCTTATTTGTAGTCTTGGCACGAGGCCTTGGCTATGTGGTTATGATAGTCTGGAATTATGCATTCCAACATTATGAAAGTGGTTATTGATTTTTGCATTTGATTATTCGATTAGTAGAATATCCATGTGAATAAGTAAATGGAATTATTTCATTTTATTTATTCCATACCATGTTGAAAGTTCATGTTTGAAAGGCTTTTTTTTAGTTATACATTGCCTTAAAATTTTATTCTTATTTATGAAAGTTTCTGTTATATTGTTATCCTTACTGGGCATTTGAGCTCACCCCTTTTCTATGTTTTATTTTTCCCAGGAAGTGAAGAAGTAAGTTATGAATGACTTGCAGGGATATTATGTGGGGATATGAGTGTGTATTATGGAGACAATATGTTGTTGTAGTAGTTTTTCGTTTAATGATATAATGTAAAACTTATGAATATATCTAGTGTTTCCAAGGATACTAAACCAATCGGTCTTTCGAGATTTGATCTTTCTTGTGATCATGCCAATGTTATGTAATAATGCACCGACTCTGGGTAACTAGGGTCGGGGCGTTACAGTTGGTATCAGAGTAAGTTTAGTACAAACCTTGGAAGCTAGATTTAGATAAACTCTGATTAGAGCACGTAGACCTAAGATGAACTTTGAGGATTAGTATAGAATAACTTCCTAGAATTTTGGTATTGTAGAGATTTTGTGAGTTTTCCGAGCAATACATCCCTGTCTGGATACGAGCAGGTAGAGGCGGCTCTGGTACAGATGTACCTAGGGGTAAAACCCGAAAACACCGCTTTGAGCTAGACTCGAACGGGAACTGGTGCACGACAACGGGCCTTGCTACACTCTTGGTTACGACACTCCCTGGGGATATGCTTAGGATAACTCTCATTTTCTTTACAAATCATTATGAAGGGTTTATGAGTATATACTTCCTTAAAGAAAACATTTTTATGATTATGGATTATATCCATAAATAGTTCAATTTATGTTAAGTGTTTTATAAGTATGGGATTATGTATTTTGATTCATAAACTGATCTAGTTTATGCCATTGTTTAGAAATGGCACCTAGTGGAAGAAATGGAAACTGTATCAATACACGCACTCCATGTAGTGATTGCCCTCCTGCTCAAGATAATTATAGTGGGGCTGGTGATGAAACTGGTGCTGATCAGCTAATCACCATACTGGGACAACTTACTCAGGTTATGAATAATAACCTTACCCGTATGGAGCACCCTGATCCGCAGCGTGGAGGATCAATGTTAGATCGATTCATGAGGCAACAACCACCAACGTTCAATGGGAATACAAATCCCTTAGTAGCTGAGCAATGGATATTTTCCCTAGAGAAAATATTTCAGGCTTTGGGGAGCAGTGAAAGGGAAAAAGTTATCATGGCAGTTTACCGCCTCACTGGAGATGCTGATCAATGGTGGTCATTGATTCAGAACATGAAGGAAGATGATGAAGTATCAAATATGGAATGGAGGGATTTCAAAGATCTGTTTTTTGAAAAATACTTCCCTCGCGACCATCGAGCAGATATGGAAAGGCAATTTCTGAGTCTGAGACAGAAGGAGGATGAGAATGTCACAAAGTATGAGGCTAACTTTACAAGGTTTGCTAGGTATGCTGGAGATTATATTCGCAACCCAAGAAGTAAGATTGGTCGTTTCTTTGATGGGTTAAAACCATTTCTCCGTCGAGCATTAGTCTCACAATCCTTTTCATCGTACGAAGACATTGTCTCATGTGCTATCAAGACCGAAAAGGAATTCTCTAAGTCTTATGACTTTAAAGCAAAGCAAGAGAATAAGAGACCTGCTGATCAATATGGGAATGGAAATAAGGGGAAGAAGGGAAAGGTTGAATATCCATCTTGTGGTAAATGCGGGAAGAAACATCCTGGTACTTGCTTGAAGGGAATGGGAGTCTGTTACAAGTGTGGTGAAAAAGGCCACCAAGATCATGATTTCAAAGGGAAGAAGGAAGCTACCAACGTTCAGTGCTACAATTGTAGGGAGATGGGGCATTATGCAAATGCATGTCCGAAGCGTCAGGAGAACTTACCTCGGAAAAGGCCAAGGGATCAAGGCCAAGCTTATGCTATCACTACTGCAGAGGTAGAAGCTCCAAAAGACGTGGTGGAAGGTAATTTAATGGTTTCCTCAAGTTTAGAAAATGCATTATTTGACTCTGGATCGTTGCATTTTTTCATATCTTCCCAGTTTTCTAAGAAAATTAGATATTTCCAATTTGATTTAATAAGGGAGTTGTCAGTTAAAACTCCTAAGGGAAGTATCATTGCAACAAAGTTTTGTGAATCAGTCCCCATTAGAGCACATAAATTTTCTTTATCTGCTGATCTCATCGTCATACCTATGATTGAGTTTGATATAATCCTTGGTATGGACTGGCTTTCGGACTATGATGCGAAGATTTATTGTAAGAAGAAAGAGGTTACGATTCTTGATGATAATGATAAGGAACACCATATCTTTAGAGCAGAATCATCACCACCTAATTCTTATTTAGATCCACCCCTAGTAGCTCAACTTAATTCAATTATTGGGGAGGAAGAGAATGAAATAACTGTCAGTGAGGAAAGGAATGTTCAAATAGAGGATGTACCTGTTGTGAAAGAATTTGTAGATGTATTTCCGGAAGATTTACCTGGACATCCTCCAGAATGAGAAGTTGAGTTTTCCATTGATTTGATTCCTGGATCAAGGCCTATATCGAAGACCCCTTATAGAATGGCCACTATAGAGTTAGTCGAACTAAAGAAACAACTAGAGGAATTGAGTAATAAGGGATTTATTCACCCTAGTGTTTCTCCATGGGGAGCCCCTGTTCTTTTTGTTAAAAAGAAAGATGGATCTATGAGGTTATGTATCGACTACAGGGAGATCAATACTATAACGATAAAGAACAAGTATCCCCTACCTCATATTGATGATTTATTTGACCAACTGCATGGAGCTCAATACTTTTCAAAGATTGACCTTCGATCTGGATACCATCAGTTGTGTGTGAAGAAGGAAGACATTCCGAAGACAGCATTTCGAACCAGGTACGGGCATTACGAGTTTACTGTAATGCCTTTTGGATTGACTAATGCACCCTCTGTATTCATGGATCTGATGAATAGAGTTTTCAAGGAGTATCTCGATGAATTTGTGGTGGTATTTATTGATGATATCTTGGTATACTCCAAAACCTACGAAGATCATGAAAATCACTTGCGCATTATCTTGAAGACTCTGAAGAGGCATGAATTATATGGGAAGTTTAGCAAGTGTGAATTCTGGCTTCAGGAGATTTCTTTTCTTGGCCATATTGTCTCTAAAGATGGAATCTCTGTTGATCCTTCTAAGACCAAGGCAATCCAAGAATGGTCAGCACCTATGCGTATAACTGAGGTACACAGTTTTATTGGTTTGGCAGGTTATTATCGATGTTTCGTCCAGAATTTTTCCCGATTGGCTAACCCATTAACGAAGCTCACACATAAAGGGGTTAAATTTGTTTGGACAAAAGAGTGTGAAGAATGTTTCGAATAACTGAAGAGAAGATTAGTCAATGCTCCTATATTGACTCTACCATCAGGGAATGATGGGTTCGTTATTTATAGTGATGGATCAAAAAAAGGACTTGGTTGTGTCCTTATGCAGAATGATAGAGTTATTGCCTATGCATCACGACAGTTGAAAATTCATGAACAAAACTATCCTACTCATGATCTCGAGTTAGCAGCTGTGATCTTTGCTTTTTAAGATATGGAGGCACTACCTCTATGGTGAAAAATGTGATATTTATACTGATCACGAGAGTTTGAAGTATATTTTCTCACAAAAAGAACTCAACATGAGGCAAAGGAGATGTCTTGAATTACTCAAGGATTATGATTGTACGATACACTACCACCCGGGGAAGGAAAACAAGGTGGAAGATGCTTTGAGTAGAAAATACCATAGAGTTTTGAACAATATGAGAATTGAAAGGGATCCAATTTTCATGGATCTAGTAAAGATGGACATGGGAATAACCAGGGAAGGAGAAACATCATTTCTTTTTCAAATGGTTGCCAAACCATCTTTACTAGAAAGGATTAAGAGTTCTCAGACCGATGATGAAGAATTCCAAAAGAAGATTAAAGCTGTGAATGATGGGAGATTGAGAGACTTTGTGTATGAAGATGGAATTTTGAAATTCGGGAAGAGACTTTTTGTTCCCAATATACCTGATCTAAAAAGGGAATTGTTGGATTATGCTCATAGTTCCAATTTCTCTATACACCCTGGGAGCACCAAAATGTATAGAGATTTGAAGGATCATTTTTGGTGGGACAACATGAAGAGGGAGATTGCTGATTTTGTGTCAAGATGTATGGTTTGTCAACAAGTGAAAGCTGGAAGGCAACAGCCTGGAGGAGTCATGCAACCTCTTCCCATACCGGAGTGGAAATGGGACAATATTAGGATGGACTTTTTCATGGGGCTACCAAAGACTCCTAGAAGGAATGATGCAATATGGGTTATTGTTGATCATCTTACCAAGTCAGCACATTTTCTTGCTATAAGAGAAGATCTACCCCTAGAACGTCTAGCAAGACTATATATTAATGAAGTTGTGAGACTTCATGGAGTACCCTTATCAATTGTTTCTGATCGTGATCCCCGTTTTACTTCAAGATTTTGGAAAAGTCTTCAGAAATCCCTGGATACTGAACTTCATTTGAGTACTGCTTACCACCCTCAGACAGATGGACAATCAGAACGGACTATTCAGATCTTATAAGACATGTTGAGATCTTGCTCACTTGACTTTCAGGGTATGTGGGATCAATATTTACCACTGGTAGAATTTTCCTATAACAATAGTTTCCATTCGAGTATTCAAATGGCACCATATGAAGCGTTATACGGAAAGAGATGTCATACACCAACCTGTTGGGATGACGTTGGTGAAAGAAAACTTGTAGGCCCAGAACTGGTGGAGGAAACGGTGGAAAAGGTGAAAGTAATCCAAAATCACATCAAAGCAGCTCAAAGTAGGCAGAAGAGCTATGCCGATAATCGAAGGAAGGATTTGGAATTTCAAGTCGGTGATCATGTTTTCCTGAAGGTATCTCCGTGGAAGGGAGTCATACATTTTGGTAAGAAAGGTAAATTGAGTCCCAGGTACATCGGACCTTTCGAAATTCTAGAACGAATTGGGGTTGTAGCTTACCGATTGGCAATGCCGCCAAGTCTCTCCAAAGTTCACGATGTGTTTCACGTATCTCTGTTGAGGAAATACATGCCTGATCCAATGCATGTACTCACCTATGAGGAATTATAACTGGAACCCGATCTTTCCTATTGTGAAGAGCCCGTCAGGATTCTTGATACGAGAGAACAAGTACTGAGAAACCGGACGACGCGTCTAGTAAAAGTTTTGTGGAGAAACCATAAGATGGAAGAGGCAACGTGGGAACCCGAGGAACTTATGATGAAGAACCACCCGAGTCTTTTCATGGGATAAGTATTCTAGAAATTTCGAGGACGAAATTATTTGAAGGAGGGGAGAATGTAACACCCCAAGCTTCTACGGTACGCTTCTCTTTGAATAATGTGATAGCGTGTGTTGTACGCAACACCGAGTTCTAACACACCATAACCAATCAAACTAGCCGTTATGAATAGTAATACCTACTTTTTGAAATTATATATATTTTATATTTCAAAATGGACATCATTTTTGGATTCGGAATAACGAATTTAGCCTAAGGTGAAATTTTGGTACATTTCGGATAACTTTCATATTTTGATGAATAGTGAAAATTACTAATTTTTAATTAAAAACAACTTTTTTAATCAAAATAATTAATAATGATAAATTATGAATTTTAGTAGTTTTAAAGTATATTTAGAATATATTTTTACCATTTAATATAATGTTTGTCATTGGACAAAATTTTACAATTAAACCGAACATAAACAAGTGTCAATCTTTTGATAGTTATTATCTCTTAAAAAAATGCTTTTTGTTTTGACAGCGGGAATTAATTTTAAATTAATTTCTGCCACTTATGTGTTTTGAATTTAGGAAAATGGACTCCATATTTGGAATCAGGATGTTCAAATTGTGTAAATAGTTAACTTTTATTTTTAGACATTTTGAATAATTACTGCGGTAAATATTTTATTTACCATGGTTAAGGGTAAATCCGGTAAATAAGGGTTAAAAAATAATATTATAATAATACTAAATTACCCTAAAACGTGTCTTAACCCTATTGGTTGATACATGGTCGACCATGGGCATCCTTGGGTCGATTTTTGGGACCCCATGGATCCACTTGTAAGTGATAATGACACTTTATTTTAATTAAGTTAAAATGAATACAAAAATGACACAAGCATATATCTTTTAGCAAAACAATTGTTACATAGGGTTATATATGTTGGATTTTAGATTATAAATATTCATTAGAAAGATAAAAAGATTTCCTACATAATTATATTTTATTTATAATTTTTAGACATTAAATAATTTATTTTATTTATGACACAATGATGATGCAGTAATTACTATAATAGTGGAAAATTAAAATAATTGATATTATAAATACCCAAATAAATATAATATGAAACTTTTAATGAATTAAACTAATTTTATAGGATAATATGATATATTAGGATTGATTTAATTGACTTTTTTAGAAGTAATCAATCTTTTATGAGTTTCACAAAAATAAACTATTGAATAGTGTCAAAATTGACATAAAAGAGTTCTTAAAACAAATATTATATTATTAATTGATATTAAATTCCTAAAAATATAAGTTTCGTCCAAGAGACTTATATAATGATAAGTTCATCATTAATGGACCACTTGGGGGTCTCTTGGATGTATATAGTAAGTTTATTAACCATATTATATAAAAATACAAAGAGACATTGTAAAAGTGAAACTAATTAACTTAAAGTTAATACTTAACGATAAGGTTAATATAAGTACCCAAACCTGTCTAAATTATATTGGTTGAGTGGTTTTCGACCTATCCCCACCTTAAACTTTGAATAATAAACTTTGGAGCCATTAGAAACCGAATATGAATTTATTATAAATTAATATTTCTAGCTTTTCCAAAGGTGCCCCTCACCCCTCTTATAAAAGGGCACTCCTCCTTCTCATTTCTTCACACCTTCAAAGCCTTTTGGTTCGGACAAACTCTGCCCAAATACTCTCCCAATATCCCTCACTACAACCTAGAGGACTTATTTTGATCATAAATCCAACCTAAGGATCCCTTTTTATCAAATCAAAAGGAAGAACCCGGGGAAGAGGTAATGTTTTCACCACCCCTTTTCAAGTTCCTTTCTTCTTCCACTTATTCTTTATTTGTTCTTACCATTCTAAAATAATAACTCCAGTATCTTACATATACTGTGATGTTATTATAAATATGGTACAACCATATTAAGTATTCTATCCACCCTTTGAATAACATGTCACCATACGTGCGTACGTACGGCTTACCGTCTCCACGTCGTGGTGTAATTGTTATTCAATATATTATTATTTGGATGGGTATAATAATGATGTGTAACTCATGTAAATAATAAATATAAAATGTTAATTATTCTGTATATATGATATACCATCCATTTATATATTATTTTAATATCAAAAGAATGATATTGTCGCTCGTGCGTACGTACGGACTTCCGTCTCCACAAACGCGATGAGATTCATTCTCCATCGTATCCATTCAAGTATAATTATCATTTGATGATTTAAAAATGATGTTTAAGGACTTGATATCATTCTGGATATGAATAATATACAACCTATCCTTTACAAAAATGTCTTACGTAACAAAACATATAAAAGAAAACAAGTAAGTTAACACCCGAAACAACGATAATACTAAGATATTATTATAAATCGATATTAAAAGATCATATATGATATCATATTAATGTATATGATTCTTGTATAATTTAGTAACAATTATTTCACCATTATACAGGAGGTTAACCTACCACAACCAAGGAAAAGTACAAGGTAAGGGTTATTTCACAATCTCTTCATTATCCGAGGTTGTTTATACGTAATAATCTACTGGGATCTCTTTATCATCCACATCCATGTTTCTTCAAAATGTATTTCAAAACATTGTTATTATTTACAAGAATATGGGTCAAAGTCATTTAAACCCTTGTTTGAATTTTTATAAGAGGTTTATAAAGGAATCTTTCTGTCGTTTTCAAAACAAGGTCCTTTTTAACCTTTTCGACAGAATTAAGGTAAGAATTTTTTTTTAACTTATACGGCGGGTGAAGCTATTTTCCGCTGTTATAAAATATTCAAAGCTTCCCTTACAAGATTATAAGAATATTTTCAAAGAAAATGTTTTATTTTATATGGATCTTAAATGATTTCAAAATAAAAGGAGATATTTCTTTAAAAAGAATTTTGATTTTATCTATGTCAACATCCTTTGATGGATTTTAAGATTATTTGAAGTTGATTTATTATGACACAAAACTTCTATATTGTATTGAAGGTTTTGTGATATGTTTGACTGTGTATGTTCTATTTTTATACCATTCATAGTTTACGGTGAAAGTATTGACATTTCGTATGCTAGTTTTAATACGAATGTTTATGTTATGTTTAAACCTTTTCATATGGGAATGCATTGGACTTAATATGTGACGGGTGGAGCCCGCTATAGCTCCTCGATGCATCGGTAGGTCTCATGAGACAAACTAGTGTCTTGGCACAAGGCCTTGAAAAAATCTTATTTGTAGTCTTGGCACAAGGCCTTGGCTATGTGGTTATGATAGTCTGGCATTATGCATTCCAACATTATGAAAGTGGTTATTGATTTTTGCATGTGATTATTCGATTAGTAGAATATCCATGTGAATAAGTAAATGGCATTATTTCATTTTATTTATGCCATACCATGTTGAAAGTTCATGTTTGAAAGGCTTTTGTTTTAGTTATACATTGCCTTAAAAGTTTATTCTTATTTATGAAAGTTTCCGCTATATTGTTATCCTTACTGGGCATTTGAGCTCACCCCTTTTATATGTTTTATTTTTCCCAGGAAGTGAAGAAGTAAGTTATGAATGACCTGCAGGGATATTATGTGGGGATATGAGTGTGGATTATGGAGACAATATGTTGTTGTAGTAGTTTTTTGTTTAATGATGTAATGTAAAACTTATGAATATATCTAGTGTTTCCAAGGCTACTAAACCAATCAGTCTTTCGAGATTTGATCTTTCCTGTGATCATGCCAATGTTATGTAATAATTCACCGACTCTGGGTAACTAGGGTCGGGGCGTTACACATTCTTTGAAAAAAACTTTGTGAAAACAAAATAGTCAAATAAAGATTAAAAAAACCTGGAAAAATTAAGCAATAGGTTGTTTCCAAGTTGGATTATAGTCTTATCCACTTGATAAAAATCCACTTCTAATAATTTTCATTAAATATAATAAACATTTAAACAAACTATATTTTGTTTTATAAAGATAACTACTCATAGGTCATTCCAAGATCAACAATGCATCTTCTATGTTTGTTTCTAGTATACATGAGAAAAGGAAATAAAGTAAAAGATTATTTGATTACTCTTATTTATAAATTAGGATCTATGATTAATATATCTATAATAACAATAAGAACAAATCGAAAATTTAATGTAAAATAGAGAGAGTTAAAAAAAATTATGAGAATTTTGATGCAGTTTGATCTTTTATCAGTTTCTGTTGATCAACACAATTCTCTTCTCAGTGTACTTTTTTTCAATGAGTTTAGGGGTGAGAGTTGTGGTTAGTTCATTATTTATTTTGTTTTTTCAATATATCTTAGAAAACAGAGTGTAAAAGTTTTTGACAATATAAACACAAAGATCACAAAATTAGGCACCACACCTCAACGTGTACGAGGATCCTTCTAATTTATAGAATTTTATTCTCAATGTAGTCATTGAAACATAATCATATTTAAACTAAAATATCTCAATTAATATGAAAATTATTATTAAATACTAGAAATATCCATTAAAATTATTTTCTTAGGCACAGTATATTTAAATAATCATAGTTTATATGTAGGTTTCTCTGGTCTTGTAGTCAACTAACTTCAATGTGCATTATATTCATGTGGTATCTTTATCCTTACATGGATAATCTTGTGGTAGATTTAACCCTAATAAAGGTAGGTAAATTTTATCAAACTTTCCTTGTGGCTGATCTTATAGACATGGTCAATCCAAGGTCTTTAGGTAATTGATCCAACAGTTAGGGATATTCTGACTCTATCTTCCACTGTTGGTAAAAATATAACTTGTCTTCAATCATCTACGGTCGATAAAGAATTTTTTTATGTGGTCAATCGAATTCATCATGTGGTTACTAAATTTCTTCATGTGGTGGTTCTGTTAATTATAAAATAATTCTATCTTCCGCATAGTAAATCATCTATCACATGGTAGCATAGATTTAATGCATGGTCAATATAAAAATTAGACAAATTTCTTCAGTATTGCTTTATTAATTCACATGATCACTCCAGTTATTCTTAAATTTAATTGGTAGATCATACGATCGATCAAATAAAATGCACAATAATAATATTTTCATAACCGTTAATAGTCAGACCATAATATTTTCATAATATTTCATAATATTTTATAACCTTTTATTACCATTTCATTTTAATATTATTTTCTCACCCTTTTGGGATTATCAAAAATATATAAAAATTAAAATGATCATAGATAATAAAGTATAAATTAAGGGAAAAAAATTAATCAATATAATAAAAAATAACATTCATTGAAAAGAAGTTAAATATACATCAAAAAATACCACAGGTTCCCTATCATGTAACAAAATCAAAATCTGAATCTGAATCTTTCTCATTAGGGGATTTGGGATCAGCATGCTATTTTTCCTTTGTCTTTAGAAGTTTTATGAGTTTTATTCAGATCATTATCTAAAGGTTCCCTAATCATAATACTCCTAGAAATTAGGTTGAGGTATTGTACAACTTGAATAGGTGTAAAACCAAATGGTACAGAGGTAGGATCTGCAAAGGTAGGAACGGGTGCAACTAAATTTATACACTATCAAAGAGTTATGATAAGAATAATAGAAGGCATTACTATAGATGTATTTTAAATATATATATATATATATATATATATATTGTGTTCCATCAGCCTGATTAACTCACTAATAACATGGGATCCATGCTTTATAGTCTCAAATAATTTCTTATTTTATTCTATAAAAATATTCAACAGAGGTGCAAGGATGTTAATTTGATCCACTTGAGTTTTAAAATCTTGAGTAACTAGAGGCATCTTATGGATCCCAACCAAATGTTGGGATAAGGATTTTAGATAATTCTTTTTGAATATCCTTTAAAATTTATAAATGATGGCCTTGTTGATTTCTTCTATGTCTTTCCCAATCATCTTGGCCTCAGCCCTTATTAGATCTAAAATCTTGTTTGCCTAGATAACATGTGAAGATTTTATTATATCCCTTGCCTCTAAAAAATAATTCATCATTGAACTCAACTAATCCCCTAAAATCTACCTAATAAAATATTCATCAATAGTGGTAGCATCCATAGTTGGTGCATAAGATATAGTATGAGGAGGTGCACTGGAATAAGAGGAATTTTCAAATAGGGTGATATCTCTTTTATCTAGATAAAGCTTTATATCCTCAAGATCTGAATCAACATGATCTTTAATCATTATAATCAAATTTTCTGTATGATAAATCTTTCTAAACAACCTTTATTTAATATGATTCATAATGTAAAAAATTAGTTGTTAACATTATTGCTTCTCTAGATATCTCAAAGTTTCTTCTAAAATCCAAATATTAAGACTGAAAAATATATAATAGGTCATTATTAAACTCATTTATGTTATCAATGGTAAAATATGATGAATATACAGGAGAAGGTAAAGGAATATCTTAGTTAGGAGGAGATGAATCTACACTTTTAGACCAGCTAAAATCCATATCATTAATCTCTAATAAATAATTTGTCTCTATCTATATATAAAAATAGAAGATAGGTCCTCCAATTCTTTTCTAAAAAAAATTATTTCAGCCTTGATCATAAATAGACTTCATAGTTATCAGTCTGAACCTCTCATCAAGAACTTGTTCTACATTCCAGGCTAAATACACTTCTTCGTTACTAATAGCTCTAAGAGAAGGTTCCTAAATTTTTTTCTACAAATATATTTTATCCACTAAGATTCCTTCAACAATATTAAGATTAACTAAAATTGAAGGTGTAACTAGGATGGAATTTTCACTCTGATCGGGTGAAATTTCTCTATCATGATGATCATCACCATCATACTAAAAGTTTGAATGCCTTATGCTAATCAAATATCCATGGGAATTCAATCCCATGGACAATGGAGTATGAATGACAGGTGAGTCTCCCCCTTTATCTTCCACAGGTGGAGTCCCTTTATCACTAGACTCTCCCCTTTATATATTATCTTACTTTCTATCAACTTATATAACATCATTCCCACAAGATTCATTACCATCCTCAGAATTATTAATTGTAGTGTCCTTAGGTTTTAACATATTGGGTTAAATATATTAATCATTAGAATCAAACTATTCTTATTTTGAAGTTAGATAATAAGGTGTCTCAGTATATACACATTAAACATTAAATTATCTAGATCTTCTCATGAGTGTATATGGAGAAGCTTCCACTTTATCTCTAGTATAACCCATTTCATTCTCATAGGCCCTCATTGAATCTTCATTAAAATTAATTATTTATTCTACTTAGATTCAAAACCTTTATCATCAATTTATTATTTAGATAGAAATACAACCTAATCCATTTCTATAACCAATTATTCATTAAAATAATACTCAATAATCTCATTAGGTACCAACCCTAGATCAGTTTTATCTTTCGACATCAAGGTATGCTCAAATGGATTGAAATTTTCATAAATATTCTCATTATTAGTAATCGAAAGTTTTATCTACATATAATAGTTTACTCTCATTCTATTAAAGATAGAATGGTTTTTAAAAAATCCCACCAGAAGCTATAGAATTTTCCTCATCCTAAGAATTAAGTCCCTTGAACTCTAGCCAAGCTAAAATAAAATTAGGGTAAGGTAGATACTTAAACATGGAATAAGGATTAAATGTTTCTTCTATATTTCTTTCTATAAACCAAGAAAAATTGATATGAATCAGTTGGACTCACCTGTTTTGATAATCCCAAATCATGTTTCATTTCTATGATAATCATGTTTCTACTATAGAATAATCATGTTTCATTCATATTTATAATCTCTATCCAGTGATACCTGTGTATCTTTTATCCCACTCTTCTATTGTTTAAAGATTACAGTGCAAAATTTATCTAAGTAAAGGTTATCGATGAAAAGTTTATCTATGCAAAGGTTTCTGATTGAAAGGCTACCGATTCAAAGGTTACCGATGCAAAGATTACCAATGAAAAGGTCACCGATGAAAAGGTTATCGATGCAACGGTCACCGATGTAAAGGTTACCGATGCAAGGTCGCTGATGAAGGTCACCGATGAAGGTCACCGACGAAGGATACTGATGCACACCTACTATTGAATCCTACCATTGTGAATGCTACTTTTACGAGTGTACTGATGCTTACCCTTCCATACTTTTTCAAATTCTTAAGATTATTATAACATTCATATTTGGTAAATTTCATGCGTCTAACATTAATTAATGCTGATTGTAGACATATCAAGAAAATGTATACGGGGGGATAGTACGAGGTATGAGGAGGACCTCATGTGGTTTATGTATTCCTATTGTCAGACCTCAAATATAAAATAGAAGACTAAGGAAGAAAAGAAGTGTGAAAAAAGGTGTGTGAGAGTGCAGAGGAATGCATGAGAAATAGCTTACTCGCTAGATCAAAGAGAACAAGTAAGAACCACTCGACGCTTACACTTTGAACCCAATAATCTCAAGAAGATCATTTTGGGAGAACAATTTCAAGGTTTCCTTCTATACTTAATCAAATTTCTGTCAAATAATAAGTAGAACACTCACTTCCTGGAAGCTAGAACCTAGAGTTACGACACTCTGTTTTGTGGACAAATTCTAGAGAAAGAATCAAACTGCAACTTCTTCACTCTAAGGAGTCAAGAGATGAACTAAAAACACATATATCATTCGAAAATCAATCTCATAATATTATCTCTACTCTGTTCCTTTATTTTACATTTCTAAGAAGTGTGTGTTTGTCTGTTATACACACTGTCTCCTATGCTTGAACTGGAGTATAATGAAAATCCTCAAATCAAACATCACTTAAATTTTTGTTTCTCACATATAACTATGGAAGAGACCATGTGTGGTCTATATTGTTTGTTTTTACCATGAAGAACTATGGTGGAGGGTGTGAACCCTAGATAGTTTTTGAAAACTGTTGTAAAGCCCGATACAGGTTGTGTATCAATTTAATCATTTATATAAACTTCTTGGTGGTAGGTGATCACTAAGTGGAGAGGATTAAGTCTCGACTAGAGATTTAACCTCTTGTTTAAATCTATTGTGCACTATATTTTTTTATACTCTGTTTTGTCTATTTTCTGCTTCTTATAATTGCTAAAATATAAAATTGTTTTTCATTGACTTTGATAGTTAGTTTTGGTTACTGTGGGTATGTGTTTAATTTAGTAAACTTGTTTCAAAAGTTGAAGTAGTGTTTTACACTAATTCAACTGGGGACTAATCACCCTTTGAAAAACCTTTTGACCAACTAAACATTTATATCTCTAATTCTATAATTAACTGGGTCGTTTCAAAATTGGGGGATCTTTATCGTAAAGTGTTTAAAATAAATTTTAAGTAGGAATTCAATTTACCCCCCTCTTGAGATTCCACTTAGACCAACATTTGGTATCATAGGGATTTAAAAATTATTTATACTATCTAAATTGTAGTCTAATTTGTCAAATTCTTTTCAAATGTGATTTTAGTTGAATCATAAAGATATTAAAATTTCTGGCATATCTAAATTTTCAGTTCTTTAATATTTAAAATAACTATGGATAATAGAGTTTAGGGCGCTGCTAATAACAGGCCACCTTTCTTTAATGGAAATAACTATGATCAATGGAAATTAAAAATGAAAATGTATCTAGAGAGCATGGGTGCTGAAATCTGGGACACAATTGAAGAACAACGTGCATTGCCTCTTACTGCTAAAGACACATGGTATCAGTTGGCTAAAGCTACATGTAACAATAACTGTAAATAAATGAATGCATTGTACTATTCTCTAGGTGATGAATAATTCAATAGAATATCTTCCTGTAAAACTACTTATAAAATTTGGGATACATTGGTTATTTCTCATGAGGGATCAACCAATGTTAAATAAATGAGATTAAATACTTATACTATTAAATATGATAATATTAAAATGAATCCTGATGAACTTATATCTGAAATGTATCTCAGATTCAATGAAATAGTGAATACCATGAGCCTTCTTGGGAAACCAGTGGACAATAAGGATCATATTATGAGATTGCTTCGATGTCTACCTCACATATGGAGAAGAACTTCTGTTTCTATCTGAGAATCCCGTGACATAGGCAAGCTACCAGTGAAAGAACTAATTGGAAAACTTATGATGTACGAATAACATCTTAAGGTAAATCAAGAAGCAGATGAAGAACCAAGAAAGAAATCTGTAGCATTCAAGACTGCTACCTCAAAGATTAAAGATAAAGAAAAAGTTCAAGCTCGTGTAAACACATCCACCAGTGAAGACCCAACTTATGACAGTGATGATAAGATGGCTCATCTTGCTAGAAGATTCAAAAAGTTCGACCATAAGAAGAAGTTATTTAGAAATTCAAACAATAAAGGAAGGTATTATAATAAAGGATAGTGTAAAAGGGATAGAAAATGGAATGACAACACAAATGAGATAGTCTGCTATAAGTATAAATGAAAAGTCCATGTGAAGGATGACTACCCCAAGCTGAAATTTATGAAGAAATATGGAGACAAGGGTAAGGGATATAAAAAGGCTATGAAAGATACTTGGAGTGATTCAGAAGATATCTCATGTGGATCAGACTCTTCTGATATTGAAAAGGATAAACATGCAAACATGTGTTTCGTGAAATAAATGTCTGAGGTAACACCCAATTCCCCTATACCTAATACTTATTATTCTGGGAATGAAAGTGAATCAAATAATGATGATAATATGAATAATGATGAAATATTTGAATATTGTGGAATGCTTGAGGACACCTTTAATGAAATCAATGATAAATATAAATTTTTTAAAAGACAACATGCTTTAAATGCTAATTACAATTCTGGTCTGGATGTTGAAAAAGAAAAATGTGTTCAACTATTAAAAGAAAATATTGAACTTAAATTATCAAATGAGACATTAAAAAGGGATATTGAGAAGTTTAATATAGGTAGAGAAACCTTTAATCAGTTTCTAGGGAAACATATTTCTCCAAAATACACAACTCGTATAGGATATCAACAAGGACAAAGAAGGATTATTAAAAATAAATTTGTTTCAAAATCTAGACAGTTCACTACTAGTTCAAGTTATAGACCATATTTTGAAAAACATTTCTCTAAAGGACCTAGAAAAGTATTCATGTCTCAAAACATACCTATTGATTATAGGAAACCTGTTATACAAGTATGGGTTCCCAAAGTTTTACTTGATAACCTCTTAGGACCCAAGAAAATCTAGGAACCAAAGTTACCCTATACTTAATCTGTTTTGTAGGAAAATAGTCTAAATATCTCCTATAAAACTCTATAGTACTTGTACAGTGGATGTTCAAGAAATATTATAGGAGACTATTCATGTTTCAAGATCCTAATTAAATTTTATGGTGGACATGTCACATTTGGTGATAATGATAAAAGGAAGATAATCGGTTTATGCCAAATTGGTAACCATAATACTGTATTAATTTCAAAATTACTTTTTGATGATGGGTTAAAATACAATTTACTTATTATCTCTCAGTTGTGTGATGATGGTTTTAATGTTAAGTTTGAAAATGATGCATGCAATGTTTTTAATTATAATAATTATTTAATATTCATTGTTATTATAAATGAAAATGTATATGTTTTTGATTTAAAGTTTTTGGCTAAGAAAATTGTTTCTTGTTTAAATGATTTTCATAAGGAATCATAGTTATGGCATAGAAGATTAGGACACTGAAATGTACACTCACTTAGGAAACTAACTAGAAAATTTTTAGATAGAGACTTACCTAAACTGTAATTCCCACATAAAAAAGTTTTTAATCCTTATAAAAAGGGAAAACAACACAAAGTCTCTTCCAAACCAAAGAAAGAAGTTTCTAATTCTCAACCACTCGAGTTGGTTCACATGGATTTTTTTAGACCATCTAGAGTTTCATGTTTAAATGGGAAGCACTGTGTTTAAGTTTTTGTAGATGATTTTTCTAGATATGATTGGTTATACCATCTAGCTCACAAAAGTGAATCTCATTCTTACTTAATTAAATATTCCAAGCCTATATCATATCTTAGTGGACTTAGAATTCATACCTTGAGAAGTGATCATGGCCTTGAGTTTGAAAATTAGGAATCTGAATCTTTTTTCTCAAAAAATGGCTATAATCACAATTTCTATACTCCTAGAACACCTTAAAAAAATGGAGTTGTAGAAAGAAGAAATAGGACACTTCAGGATATTTCCCAAACTATGCTAAATGAGTATAATCTACCAATCTATTTCTGGGTTGAAGTTGTTAATACAGCTTGTTACATTATCAATAGAGTCTTAATTAGAATTGTTCTTAATGAAACCCCTTATGAGCTCTAGAATAATAGGAAGACTAAGGTAAATTACTTTAGAGTTTTTGGTTGTAAAGTCTTTATCCTTAACATTAAGGACAATATTGAAAAATATTCTTCTAAGTGTAATGAAGGAATTTTCCTAAGTTACTCAATCTCTAGTAAAGCTTATAGAGTATTCAATAAGAGAACCAAATGTTAAGAAGAATCAGTTCATGTAAAATTTGATGAGACTGATCCACATGAACCTAAAACATCCATTAAACATCTTGAGGAAGATATTTCAATACTGGACCTTAATGATAAAGATAGTAAACCCTTAGAAAAAACACATAGTTCTAGAAATTTTCAAGAATCTGAGCATGATGAATCTAAACCTGTAGACAACCATGAGGATCCTAGTTCAACTCTTTCTAGAGACATTAGAACTCTCAAGATTCATCCTTTAGATGTTGTATTGGGTGATCTAAATAGAGAAACACAAACTACAGCTTCTCTAAGAAACAGGGTTGAACATCAAGCTTTTATTTCACAGCTTGAACCTAAAAATATTAATGATTCTATCAATGATGAATTTTGGGTGATAGTTATGCAAGAAGAATTAAATTAGTTTGAAATAAACAAAGTTTGGGAATTAGTAGAAACACCTAAAGTCACTTTGACTATAGACACTAAATGAGTGTTTAGAAATAAAGTAGATGAATCTAGAAACATAGTTAGAAACAAAGCTAGATTAGTTGCACAGGGATATAGTCAATAAGAAAAAATAGACTATGATGAAATCTTTGCACCTATATCTAGTCTCAAAGCCATTAGGATACTACTTTCCTATGTAGATCATATGAATTTCAAACTTTATCAAATAGATGTAAAAAGTTCATTTCTAAATGGGTACATAGTTGACGATGTATTTGTTGAACAACCCCTAGGTTTTACAAATCCCCATTTCTCAAATCATTTTTTTAAACTTTATAAAGCTCTATATGGTCTAAAACAAGATACAATAGCTTGGTATGACAGACTTAGTTCTTTTTTTATTTCAAAAGGTTTTACAAAAGGAATATTGGATCCTACTCTTTTTATTAAAAGTATTTCCAAAGATGTTTTAATAGAAAAAATTTATGTAGATGACATAATTTTAGGATCCTCTAAAAATTCTTTATGTACTGATTTTTCAAAAATGATGCAAAATGAATTTGAAATGAGTTTAATGGGGGAACTAAAAAAATTTCTTGGATTTCAAATTTTTCAAAATAAAAATGGTGTTATTCTAAATCAAGTAAATATATTAAAGATCTTTTGAAACATTTTGGTTTGGACAGTAATAAAGGTGGTGATACACCTATGAGTACCACTTATAAATTGGATGTTGATGAAACTGGTAAATCACTGGATCAAACCAATTATAGAGGTATGATCGGGATTCTGCTCTATCTTACTACTAGCATACCAGATATTATGTTCAGTGTATGCATGTGTGCTTATTTTCAATCCAATACCAAAGAGTCTCATTTAAATACTGTTAAAAGTATTTTTAAATATCTCAAGTATACTACAAATATATGACTATTTTATTCAAGAGGATAATTATTTGACTTAATAAGTTATTTAGAAACTGACTTTGCTGGTTGTAAGTTAGATAAAATGAGCACCTCTGGAACATGTCTCTTTTTTGGGCAAGTCAATAGTATCATGGTGTAATAAGAAGAAGAATTTTGTTGCATTATCTACTACCGAAGTTGAATATATAGATGTTGGTAGTTTTTTTACTCAGATTATGTAGATGAAACACACTTTACTAGACTATATATATCAATTCAAACATTTCTCTATAAACTCTGATAATACAAGTGTTATTAACATCTCTAAAAATCTAGTATCTCATGCTAGGACAGAGAACATTAATGTAAGACATCACTTCTTGAGAGACCATTATCAAAGAGGTGATATCACTATTGAATTCATTGGAACTAAACATCAATTGGCTTATATATTCACAAAGCCTTTGAATTATGATAAGTTAAGGTACATCAAACATGAGTTAGGTATGATAAATTGTTAAGTTTGGACCTCACCGTTGAACCTCGCTGTTGGACATCACCGTTAGGAACCTCACTATTGGACCTCACTGTTAGGGACATCACTATTGGACCTCACCATTAGGGACCTCACCATTGGACCTCACCATTGGAACCTCATCGTTGAAACCTCACTGTTGGAACCTCACCGTTGGACCTCACCATTGGAACCTCATCGTTGAACCTCACTATTGGACCTCACTGTTGGAACCTCACCCTTGTAACCTCACTGTTGGACCTCACTATTGGAACCTCACCGTTAGAACCTCACCAATAGAACCTCACCGTTGGAACCTCACCAATGGAACCTCACCATTTTCACCTCACCATTGTCACCTTACCGATCGTCGACTTTTCTGGGACTTACTGTTTTCTCTACCGGAATCTAAAATGATTTCTGTATTACTTATTGTTTTTTTCTTGATTTATTTTTCGATCCATAAATGATAAAAATAAAGAACGCATCACATTTTTATCCACTTAAAACTTCTCATGAACCTATTTCTCCCTAACCTTAGAACCTCTCCTTCTGCCAAAACCCTTGAACCGCTCTAGATTGAAATGGAAAGGTTGAAGCGACCGCTGGTCAGTGATAAAGGAGATGTTCCAAATCCTAAGAGGCCTCGAGCTGAGTCAAGTAGTGGAATCCAGGAAATAGAAAAGCTAATCAGCCCTCATTTTTCATAGATTGAAATTTTGGTTGAGAAGGAACTGATCTTGTAATGGCTGATGTCGAGCAGGTATTTTTTACTAAATGCATTTAAATATTATGCCTGGATTGAATTCTTTTCAAACAATAATGGACCTTACTACCCGAATTTAGTGAAGGAATTTTATGAATTTTTGAGAATTGAGCTGTCTGAGGAGAGAGAATAGAATTTATTCAATCGTAAATAGAGTAAGTGTGAGATTTTCCTCTCTTGAATGGGCTGAGTGTTTTAAAATTCCACGTGAAGGGATTTTTTATTACTACTCAGGAGTGGTGCCTCCCACTAGTGATTTCTTTTGATATGAAGAAGCCTTAGCTGAACTAGCGGGGAATGGGATCCCTAGTAAAATAATTTTTGTTGAAATGGAAAGAGAATAAATGTTTCTATTTAAGTTTGTTCAGCATGTATTGAGTCCTAGGAGATGGGACTTTTCTAACTTGAAGTATTAGGATATATTTCTTTTATATTTGTTGAAGCATGGACAGAAGGTAAATTTTTGTATATTTCTAATTATTCAATTAGAGGATATGACAAAGCTCAGCTCCAAGTCCAATGCCTTTTTTCATGCCATATGGATATCCTTAATTTTGAAAGTAAAAAGGATTTTTTTAAAATAAGGAGGAAAAAGTTGTTGTGAGAGAAAATTTTCGCATCACCAAGATAATTTTCATGTTTTGAATATCAACTAGAAGCTTTGGTAATGAAGATGGGTAAATGATGAGGCTAAGTAATATGAGGAATTCAACCCAGTTACTCATCCTACTAGGCCTAAGGATAATAGAGATTGTGGTCTGAAGCTTAATGAGGTAGATCCTACATACTCAGATGAAGAAGAAGAAGAGGTTATTGTTGTGAATGTCAAATGGAATTCTCCTATAGATGATAGGAGTGATCCTCACCTTCATCATTCCAATATTGTAACTTTTGGTGAGTCTAGCCCACCAAAAATATTTCTTAAAAGAGAGACTGTCATAAGGTATAGTGATGATGAGGAAACCATTGAAGAATAAGGGGAAGAAAATTTATTAAGAGATTTTAGAGAGACCTCAGAGGAGGAAGATGACACTGAATCTAGTCATGGTGACTTTGAGACAGCTGCTGGTGAAAGTGAAGAAGAATTTATAATTATCATTCCTCTGATAGAACATATTTAAATGGTAGAAAATGTGAATGAGGAGGTTTCTGATTCAATTGAAGCTGTAATTGCAATGGAATTAGTTGAAGATTCTATAGAGTAAGTGGCAGTGGACTCTCCTGTAGATGTTGTTGGTCAAAGAGGTATAGCTGAGATGGATGTAGTTGTTCAGGAGAATGCTTCAAGTGAGGGGGA
Source organism: Viscum album (assembly GCA_963277665.1). Classification (NCBI taxonomy): domain Eukaryota; kingdom Viridiplantae; phylum Streptophyta; class Magnoliopsida; order Santalales; family Viscaceae; genus Viscum; species Viscum album. Next base: position 999,718,195 of record OY728119.1, on the reverse strand, counting down.
GGAACCTATTGCCACAGGTTCAGTTATTTTTTCTCATGGAATAGAGGACTAGTCAGAAGACCCTAGATTTGTGGTCTTAGGCTTAGATTATGGAGATTCTGATGATGACCAGCCTATCAGAAGTCCTCCAATTCCATCAGTTACAGAGACTACTATTGTGAATCTAGTAGTAATTTAACCTCGAGACTATGTGAAGAAGGGTGATTTGAAATCTTTAAAGTCATATTTGAAAAGACACTTTGATGAGAAATATTTTGATATAGAGAGAACTGTGGTCCTAAATCAAGAAGTTGTAGCATCTACCTTAGAGAGAGTTATTTCTACCTCTCACTCAAATCTGCTACATGAAGTGAAGGATTATCATGATCATATCATAACCTTGGAAAAAGTATATAGAATCAGTGAAACAGTCTATTTCCAATTTATACTCCTATATGGCTTCAAGGGTGAAATTGGACAGAGATCTTAGATATGTTAAAAGTGTGGTTCAGCAAATGGTCACTGTGTTTGAGGACTTTAAGAAGTATATGGAGACACATGTGAGTGGCCAGGATGATGATGTGAAAAGCCTGATCAAAGGGCTGAAAAAATATTTTAAGGAGATAGTGGAATTCACTATGGAACCTCTGTGTGCATTTTCTTCCTATTAATCCACTCCTCCAGTTGATCTAGAAGCCTTCAGGTCAGTTGTTAGAGAAGAAGTGGAGAAATTCTCTGGTGTTAGTACCTCAGACCCTCAGTCTATGACTCAAGTCATTTCCACTACCAGGGAAATTAATAATCTTGTGGGGGATTATATAAGGGAAGCTTCTCAAGATAATAAGGCCATCAAAGAGCAAGTTTATTTCTATTAAAAAGGTTTTACACTAAGAATCAGATGGGTGGTCACTTTAAGCTACTATTGGAGAACTTGAGGATCCCACCTATCACTCAGGAATTTAAGGATCAAGTTAGCAGGCTTAGAGAACTGACTCCTGCCTTAGAGAGATTCATGGAGAATAAGGATGAATTTATCTCATCTATGGAAAGAGGATGAAGTATTATTATAGATTTTAGAAATCTTCTTTTACCCTTCCTACATATGGACTGCACTCCCATCATTTTTCCTCTAGCATTTTCCTCTTCCTCACCTACTTCAGGATCCACTAGTATTGCGCCAATGATGACTCCTACATAGGCCATCAGAAGCTTGACCCCTATGATTCCTCATAGATCTACTCACTATAGGTCTTTTGATGCCTCTGTAGTAACTCCTCCAACCCTACTAACTGTCATACATAGGCATATCCCTCCATCTTTAGAAACTAACTCCTCAACTTCAAAATCCAAATCTCCCTTGGACATTTCTGATGTGGATTGAATCTGGGATGTCTTAGTTGATAGGGATCTTTTGTACACTTTTTGTATCTTGTATTATTGCTTCATTATTAATAAAATCCTCTTTTTAACTTTTTTTTTCTTACCTTCTTTTTGATAATCCCAAAGGGGGAGAAGTTTTAAGTTCCCCAAAGTTACCCAAAGGGGTAGAAATTTTTAAGTTACCTAGAATTTTTTCATATATAAAATATTTATATTTTCCACCATAACCAAAATTTAGTTTTAATTATACACATCTATAAAGATATTAGTAAATGTTTTTAACCCTAATTGAGAAAATATTGACATAATTTGTGATTATCAAAAGGGGGATATTGTTGGACTCACCTATTTTGATAATCCCAAATTATGTTTCATTTATGTGATAATCATGTTTATACTATAGAATAATCATGTTTCATTAATATTTATAATCTCTATCCAGTGATATCTATGTATCTTTAATCTCACTATTCTATTGTTTAAATCTTACAGTGCAAAAATTTATCTTAGTAAAGGTTACTGATGCAAAGGTTACTGATGCAAAGGTTACCGATGAAAAGGTTACTGATGGAAAGGTTACCAATGAAAAGGTTATTGATGCAAAGGTCACCAATGAAAAGGTCATTAATGCAAAGGTTACCAATGTAAAGGTTACCAATGTAAGGTCACCAGTGAAGGTCTCCGATGAAGGTCACCGGTGAAGGTCACCAATGATGGCTACTGATGATGGCTATCGATGCACACCTACTATTGAAGCCTATCATTGTGAATGATACCATTACCAGTCTACTGATGCTTACCCTTTCATACTTTTTAAAATTTTTAAGATTATGATAACGGTCATATTTGGTAAATTTAATGTGTCTGGCATTAATTAATATTGATGGTATACATATCAAGAAACTATATCTGTGGATAGTACGAGGTACGAGGAGGACCGCACATGGTTTACTTATTCCTATGGTCGAACCTAAAATATAAAAGAAAAGACTAAGGAAGAAAAGAAGTGTGAAAAAAGACATGTGAGAGTGCAGATGAATGAATGAGAAATAGATTACTCACTACATCAAAGAGAACAAGGAAGAACCACTTGAAACTTATACTGTGAACCCAAGAATCTCAAGAAGATCATTTTGGGAGAACAATTTCAAGGTTGATTTCTATGTTTCATCAAATTTCTATCAAACAAGAAGTAGAACACTCACGTCCAGGAAGTTAAAACCTAAAGTTACGACACTCTGTTTTGAGGATAGCTTCCAGAGAAAGACTCAAATAGAAACTTCTTCACTCCAAGGAGTCAAGAGATGAACTGCAAAAACATAAAGCTTTCTAAAATTAATCTCATAATATTATCTCTATTGTGTTCCTTTATTTTACATTTCCGATAAGTGTGTGTTTGTCTATTACACACACTGTCTCATGTGCTTGAACTGGAGGATACTGAAAATCCTCATATAAAACTTCACTTACATTTTTTTCCCACGTATAACTGTGGAAGATACCGTGTGTGGTCTGTATTGTTTTTTTTTTCCATGAAGAATTGTGGTAGAGGGTGTGAACCCTAGATAGTTTGTGAAAACTGTTGTAAAGCCCGATATAGGATGTGTATCAATTTTATCATTTATATAAACTGCTTGGTGGCAGGTGACCACCAAGTGGAGAGGATTAAGTCTCAACTTGAGATTGTACCTCATGTTTAACTCCACTGTGCACTATATTTTTTTATACTCAATTTTTTCTATTTTCCAATGCTTATAATTTCTAAAACATAAAACTATTTTTCATTGACTTTGATAGTTAGTTTTGGTTAGTGTGTGTATGTGTTTAATTCAGTAAAATTGTTTCAAAAGTTTAAGAATTGTTTTACACTAATTCAACTAAGGACTAATCACCCTTTGAGAACCCTATTGGCCAACTAAACATTTATATCTCTACTTCCTTAATTAACTGGGCCGTTGCAAAATTGGGGGATCTTTATCATAAAGTTTTTAATAGAAATTTGAAGTAGAAACTCAATTCACCCCCTCTTGAGATTCCACTCTGACCAACAAAATCCATTCTTCATTAAAAACAAGAAAAATATATCCTTGTGACTCAATATTCTAAATCCTCATTTCATAAGAAAAATCAAGTGTTGTATAAACTTGACCAGTAATCACTACTCACCATCCAAATTTATAGAAATTATCCATCCCATTTTTATATCCCTTGTTTCTCTCCTAGATCTTTTTTAATGTCAAATTTCACATGAGGAACAGTATAGTGTCTTTGAAAATTCTCAAAATCACCATTATAATAGACCTAGAGACATTTTTCCACTATTTAGAAGAGAAGACTATCTCTTCTCCATCCAAACCTGTCTAGATATAGTCTTTTTTAACCAGATTAAAAATATATATATAGAAATATTTTAAAAACCTTGTAAATAATTTCTATCCATTATTATTAAACCAACTACTCTATCTTTGGTTCTAGAAATGTTTCTAAACTAACCACTCAGCATCAATCTATTTTTCTGGTATCACTAATATATTTGATAAGTGCTATAATTCCTTAAGATTTTTTGATATATTTCTCTTTAAATAAATATAATTTATTTTATATCTTTCCTTACACACAATACCAAGTTCAAACAAACAATGATATATTATTAAAATATTATTATTTATTGTGACAAGTATTGCCTAGTCGTTGGATTAGAGGGTATGAATAGAATTAACTACATTATGAAACTTATGTATAAATATTTTATTTAATTCAAACTTATTAATTAATTCTTAATAAATAAGTACTCAATTTTAAATAATGTTGTTTTTTTATTTAAAAACATGTTTTCTTCAAAAATGGTATCTATTGAATTCTGTGCATCGATATTATAATTAATTTCTATCAATTTTATAAATTTAATTTTATTAAAATTATATCATTTTTTAAATCTTCATATCCAAATTATCATAGTCTTAATTTTTGGGAATTTTCTAGAAAAATTATATTTTACTGAATAGTGAAAATACTGATTTTTAAAGAAAACTGTATTTTATATTTTTGTATTATCAAAGATACATTTTTATTTTGATTAGTTTTAAAATTTTATTATTTTATTTTCGTTAAAATTTATTTAATTTATACCTTTTATGTCAATACTATAATTTATATTTGTAGAAAATACTCTTAGACAAAAAAAGGTAATTTTCATAAAATTATTTTTTATTGTGATTTGTATTTTATGTTAAATTAAATTCTATCATTTCTAGAGATTTAATATTGAAAATTGGATTACATATTTTTAATAATCACGTTAAAATTTAGTAATTAGTCCATTTTTTATTCATTATTAATAGTAACTATGGTGAAAATATTACTACCTTAGTAAAAAGGTTAAAATTGAAAAATTCAGGTTAAAACTAAGTGATAAGGCTACAATTTTTCATCTTAATTATTATTGGATTAATGAATTTGAAACATTAGAAACTTAGGCTCATGATTTATTTTTTTATGGGACACTTTTTCATTAATATTTTATAATATTAATTCAATCCTTTAAAAATTCAAGGTGTGTCCCTCCCCACACTTATAAAAGGGCACCCCTCCTGTCTCTTCTTTACACCACCTTGAGCCAACTAGATCGACCTAAATCTACCCAGTTTTATACTAAAATGTTTTATCCATGAACTATAGGTGTTTCTATTCTCAAAATACCATTATAAGAGTCCTTAATGAGGGATCTAATGAAGGTCTACTGAATAAGAGATAATCGTATTTATTAACTCATTCAAATTTATCTTTTCTTCTAAATACTTTAAATTTATTGTAAAAATGATAAAATAATGAATATATCATCATAAATATACTTATGTGTTATTATTATTAGTATGGTAAAACTATTTTTATGTCTCTTTTACATACTATGGAAAGAAAAAACATTGCTCGTGCGTACGTATGGATTATCGCCTCTATGTAGCAGTGTAATTCATTTCTCATCACTGTTTTATTCAGATGGTTATAAACATGAAAATAATGAATATATATTATATTTATGAATTAATCATGATTCTTTAGATATAATATTTCATTTCACTTCTTACACTTCAACCTATTAAAAAATGATAATGATGATAATGTGTACGTGTCGACTATCAACTCTAGGAAGCGATGTGATTCATTTTTCAAGTAAGACTTTCATGGATGATTATAAATATGTATATAATGAATATATATTATATTTATATCATTATTTACATTCTATATATAATTTAATCATAATATATATATAATGAATAAAACTACTAAAAATAAACTTAGGTGAAAAATGAAATCCTTGACACTCAAAAATGATGATTTTAATAAATAATTATTAATAAATAAGTTTTGAAATGTTATAAATGAATAATATATGATATAATAAATATATATATGGTTATTTTATATAATTATAATAAATTTAAATTTATTATATAGAGTACTAAGAGATCTTACAAAGAAAATCGGACCTAAGGAAAGGGTTTATTACACAATCTCATCATTATTTAGGACTGTTTATGTTTATGTTTCTATTTGAGGAATTATATGATATTTACATCTTAGACCCAATATATTTTATTTTACTAATTTTATTAATATAAATTATGTGTTTTATTTTCATTTTCCTCTCTAGTTACTCAAAATTATGAAAGGATGTTTTTTAAGGAAAATAGACTTTATATTTCTCTTCGGTCAGGAATTTTTTTCTTATATATCTAATTTTTTATAAAAGGAATTCAAGAATATTTTTTAATATAATTAAATTGATGATAAAATTAGTTTTTACAAATGTTTTAATTTTTAAAAAAAATTTAAAAGGAATATCTTGTCATCTTCATAACAAGAGAATTTTTAATAAGGGTTTCAACTGACTCTCTGTTTTAATGTACACTACAAAAATGACTTTTCCTGCCATCATAACAACTCTTTAATTTTAAGTTTACTTTTTAAGTTTCCATATTTCTTTCTTATGAATATTATATCCATAATATTTTTTAATTTTTTAGATTTAAAATAAGTTATTTCCAAATGAAAATGGTGTTTTTATCAATAAATATTCCATTTATTTTTTAAATTATATTCAACTATGTTAACATACTTTAATGAAAATTTTGACTTAAAAAATTTTGACTCTAATGATAACATAAACATATTTATCTAGTGGCCTTATGATTGGTTTGGTTGGGGAAATTATTGCTATCATGTATTTTAGTTCTTCTGATATAGACAATTATTGATTATTAAGGCATGTTGATTAAGTTACATTGTTTATTCAAAAAATTGATGCATTGTACTTACTAAGTGATGCATGGAGAATGAAATTACATATATAATAGATGAATTAGTAGGTATCATGTGAAATAATTGGTTAAGAATTTGGCCAAGGACATACCCATTTATGTAAGAAGTATTTTATTAAGGTTTGTCGGTAAGTTTAATATATCCATCAATTTGAATTCCATAATTATGAAATAAATTAATGATTTACATATAATTATTCAAACTGTTATGTTATCTATGGATAAGTTTCAATCTCATGTGATTATTTATATAGGATTATTTTATCATCATTTATTCATGGCATATTATTCATTCTTTTCTTATTATATGATTTATTCTGTTATACACATTCACTTATTGAGAATCTAATCTCACACCTTTCTTATGTTTTTCCCTAGTATGCCAGGATGTGTATTATGATTGATATGTAAGGATATTATATGTGGAATAATAATGTTCTCAATGAAAACACTATGTTTTATTTTTTTTTCCAATGTAATATGGGATTCAATAATATATTTGGTTTACCAAGACTAATAAATTATTTGGTGCCTTTGGATGTGATATATTATATCTATTTATATTGTGATAAATTAACCATCGGTTGTGGGATACTAGGGATCGGTTGTTATAGTTTGAATGAGAGGAAGTTTTTTAGAAACCATGAGAACTATATTTATCAAAACATAGATTAGGGAACATAACCCTATGAATAACCTTAAGGACCTATCTAATTGTAGGATAATATCATAACATTTTTTGGTAAGATAAATATTATGTGGTTTTCCTATTAGTAAATCCATGTTTTTATACTAAAAGTGGACATGATTTTGGAATATATTCATCTAGGGGTAATGAACCCAAAAATACTTGGTTGGGTATATCTCAACAATAATTCTGGTGTATGGTGTGTTGGACCTTACTACACACTTGGTTTTACACTCTTGTGGGATATGCTTGGGTTAATTCACATTTTATTTATGAACCGATATGAAGTATTTGAATAGATAAAGACAATGGATAACCTAAGTTGAACCTAGGGTGTTATAGATTTAAAATAATCCATCGTTATTTAGAAATATTATAAATTATTTTTCATGATTGTATGGTTTTTCATTATGATTATTGTTTCTCATACTATGATTTTTGGTTTCATTAAAATGGTAGAACCAGAAGGAACCATGTTAACAGTATAAGTGATGAAAAATCGTTGATTTTCCTATTGAGAAACCAAATAAAGTAGGATCTAGAATGTGAAACCTTATGATTATGCCTAATAATCTGTCATAATATGTGATTATAAAAATAAACATTTTTGAGTTTCCTAAAATATAAAATAAGAGTCAAATAAAATTTTATGTAAGTTCTAGAAGAAATGATCATAGAGGAAAAAAATTTCAATGTCCTTCATGTCAATAATGTGAAAAGAATCACCCAGAAGAATTTCTCAAAGGAATTATAAGGTGTTTTCTATGTGTAAATGAATGGAATAAAGTAATGAATTTCCAATGAATTTTATGCATTATATGTGTGTAACTTGTTAATTATCTGATTCAATACCCTATTCCAATGGATAACTCCTAGAACAAGTAAGGCCCTATGTTTTTTCAATCTATAGATTGGATCATAATAATTAAGTCACACTTATACTCCACTCCAAAGTTAGAAATACCATTTTAATGTTTATAATAATATAACCTATAAAAATATTTTTATAATTGAATTTAATGTGATTTTGAGAAATTATTACTCTATCTTCCAAGATACCTTATAAATTTCATGAAAAATGGTATCAAATTTGATATTCCGAATCAATATAAGATCATCTATCAATGAAAGGATGAACATAAGAACTCATTTGAAATTAATACCATCATATTGTTTTTACTACTATTTAACGAGGGGTGTTTATATCATATAGTTTAGAAGAAACTAAATATTGAAAATTTTCCTATTATTTAGAAATAATATGATGTATTTCTTGAGTCCTTTCCTATTATTCACCCAAATAATGAAGTTTCATTTTTAGTTGGACTAATACCTAGAGCTACACCTATTTAAAAGAATCTATATAGAATGTCCATGATTGAGTTATGGGAATTGAAGAATAAAATCCAAGATAATCTAAATATTGTTTTCATTTTACCTAGTGTTTCACTAATGGTGAAACCATAAATTTGAGGAAGTTATGTGGGATCCTGAGGATGTGAAAAGGAAAAAGTATCAATGGTTATTTATATCATAGTGATGGAATATCAAGGTTGAAATTATTATAAGGTGGTATAATATAACACACTAATATTTTATGATATAGTTCTCTTTAAATAAATTTAATTTATTTGGTATCTTTCTTTACGTTAAAATTTATGTTTAAACAAACAGTGATATACTATTACAATATTAGTATTTAATGTGACATTGATCGCCTAGCCATTGGACTAGCAAGTATGAATAGGATTAACCATAGTATAAAAAATATTTATAAAAAATTTATTTAATTCAAATCTATTTATTAATTCATAATAAATAAGTACTAAATTTTCAGTAATTTCATTTTATACTTTAAAAATATTTTTTCATCAAAAATGATTTTTTTAAATTTTGTGTGTGGATATTATAATTAATTTATACCACTTTTAAAAAATTAATTTTATAAAAATGATATCATTTTTTAAATTAGAACATATAAATTATCATAGGGTGAGTTTTATGGAATTTTCAAAAAAATGATTATTAGGTGATTCTTGAAAATACTAATTTTTAAAGAAAACTTTCATTAATTTTTGAGTATTTTAAAATACCCATTATAATTTTTATTATTTTAAAATTTTAATTTGTTTTGTTAAAAATTATTTAATTTATACCTTTTCGATTAATATTATACTTGATCTTGGAATAAAAATACATTTAGTCTTAAAAATAATTTTTTTCATAACAACATTTTCCATTGCATTTTTTTATATTAAATTAATATCTACCATTTCTAAATATTTTATATTAAAAAATTTATTCCATAGTTTTAATTATAATTTTTAATTTCTTAATGATTCCAACTGGATTTTTTATCATTATGAAAGGGTAAAACGGGTAAATTAAGGTTAAAACTAAGTGATAAGGCCATATGTTTTCATATTAATTCTTATTGGATGAATTGTTTAGACCTTTATCACCTTAATCTTGAAATTTGTTTTTTTATGGGACACTTTTCCATGAATATAACTTAATAATATTTTAATCTTTTTAAAATTCAAGGTGTATCCCACCCGACACTTATAAAAGGACACCCCTCCTATCTCTTATTTACACAAACTTGAGAAATATAGATCAATAAAAACCTTCCTAATTATATATTAAAATTACCTATACCTGAATTATAGTTTCTTCAATAATCAAACTACCATTCCAAGATTCCTTAAGAAGGGATCTATAGGAGGTTTACTGACAAAGATGTAATCATCTTCACCGACTCTTTCAAATTTATTTATTATTATAATTCCCCTAAATCAGTTTTAACCATCCTAAAATAATTTATAAAATATCGTAAATATACTATATGTTATTATGATTATTTTAAAATCATTTTTTCACCTCCTTTTCATCCAATGGAAGGTAAAAACATCACTCGTGCAAACGTACAACTTATCTTCTAAACATAGAGGTGTAATTAGTTTTTAATCACCACTTTACTTGGATGTTTACAAAGATATAAATAATGAATATATATGATATTTATGATATAATTATGGTTCTATAGATATAATATATCATTTTCCTTCTTACCCACCCACCTGTTAAAAAATGATAACATCGTCCATGTATACGTGTGGGCCACCACCACTACGAAGTGATGTGACTCATTTTTCATACCTTCCTTTCATGGATGGTTAAAAATATGCATATAATGAATTTATATGGTATTTTTATCATTATTAAAATTATATATATAATTTATCCCTGATAAATATTCATAGACCGAAACTACTAAACTGAAACATGAAAAAAGAAATAGTTAGCACTCAGAAATGATGATTTTAAGAAATATTTATCAATAAACGGGTGTTGAAATGTTATAATTGGATAATATATGATATAATAAGTTTATATATATTTATTTTATATAATTATAATAAATTCAAATTTATTATAAAGGAGGCTAAAAGCACATACAAACCTAGTCAGACCTGAGGTAAAGGTTTATTTCACAATCTCATCATTGTTCGGGATTATTTATGTTTAAATTTACATTTGAGGAATTATATTATCATTAAATATTAAAACCTGTATATTTTCTTTTACTATGGTTATTATAGTCAATTTTATGTTTTCTTTCATTTTCTTCTCTCTATGTACTCAAATTTCCAAAAAGAATCTTTTTTATGAAAACCGGCTTTATTTCTCTCTTTGCTCAGAAATTCATTTTCTTTCATATCCATGTTTTCTAAAATTTATTCAATAATATTTTTTTATATACTAAAATTATAGTATAAATTAATTTTTTACCATGTTTTACTTTTTATGAAAATCATTAAAAGGAATCTTCTTATCATTTTCATAACATGAAAATTTTTATTGAAGGTTTGAATGAAATATTTGTTTTAACATACACTACATTAATGGATTTTCCCATCATCATGAATACTATTTTATTTTAATATTAAATTAAATTTTTCTATATTTATTTCCAAAGAAAAGTTTTTTACTATTTTTTTAAAAAAAAATTATTTTAAATAAGTGATTTCAAAATGATAATGGCATTTCCCTTAAGAAATATTAAAGTGATTTTTAAGTATTTTAATCTATGTCAACATCCTTTGATAAATATTATGCATTAATGAGGTTATAATATATTATTCCATACACTATATTTATTTTTTATGTCTTATGATCAGTTTGAATGGGGAAAGTATTGACATTATTTATGTTAAGTCTTCTAATATGGATAATTATTTATTATTAAGGAGTGTTGATTAAGTTATATTATTTAATCATATGATGGATGAATTGAACTTATTATGCGATGTGTGGGGCCTAAAAATACATAACCCCTTGGTGCATCAGTATATCTCATGATACATAAAAGTTTGGATATTTGCCCAATGACTTGTCCATTTATGTAAGATGTTTTGGTATGAGGCCTTGATGGTAAGTTAAAGATATATGATATGGTGTATTCTGTCATTATAAAATCATTTATTTATGTCCATGATATTATTTTAATAGTTATGTTATCCATAAATAATTTTCAAGATCATGTGACTATTTACATAGAATTATTTAATCAGCATTTATTCCTTCCATGTTATTTATGTCTTATTTATTATGCGATTGTTTTTGTTGTATTAATTCCCTTACTGATAATCTAAGATCATACCTTTAATATGTTTATTTTTTTAGGATGCAAGGAAATGTACTATGATTGATATTAAAGGATATCCTAGATGTAGTAAAAATGTCCTCAAAGAAAATACTATGTTTTATTTTATATTATAAAATGTATTATGAGATTCAATCATGTATCTAGTTTGTTAAGACTGTTAAACTATTTAATCTATTAGGATGTGATCTCTTGTATCTGGCTTCATTGTAATAAAGTAACCACCATATTTAGGATATTAGGTTTGGGGTTGTTACAAATGAATATTTTTTTTCTCAATAGAGGAACTTGAGCTCACTTTTTCTTTCTTCAAACATGAATGACCATTAAAATAATCAAAATCCATCAATTGCTTCATGGAAACCATCTTGAAATTGTTCAAAAGGATTTAGAGTAAAATAAATTTTTATTTTGAGAGAATAAAATTTTTAGATAGTTAAATACTTAGAGAGAAATCAATTTGAATTATAATTGGTTCATATTTAGATAATTTAGGGAAAGTTATAGTAAAACAAGGTAAATAATATATATATAGAGAGAGAGAGAGATAAATAAAACTAAACTATGTATACAGACAAAGAAGGTTAACTGACTGTATGGATTACTTTATGGTAGCTCGAGGGATCCACGGTTGGTTGAACTTCAGCATGGATTTCCTCATATTTAATTATGAGATTCACTCTAGGTTGACCTACCACATGACCAATCCCATGGTAGCATGAATGGTCATGCTATCTTGATCTACCACATGACTACCATACGACAACTTGATCCTTGTCCACTTATTTTAAGAAATAATTACCACAAGATTAATATTAAAGAATGAAATATCAATTAAGAATAATTTATCATACATAATTCATGTATGATATATTTGAGTTCCTCTACGCTAAAGGATTTTAGAATAAATCAACAAGTTGGTGTTTGGTGAAAAATAATTCAAGAGTCATATAACCTTTTCAAAAATTAACTCTCAACAAATGATGTCTTATATAAATATAGTTTTTTTTTATAATAAGATACAGTATTTATAGAAATATTAATAGCACTTTTATTTTTACAATTTATAGGAACAAGTCAAAAATTAAATCCATAGTCCCATAATGTCTGTTTCATACACAAATGTTTTACAGAACTACTAGAAAGTATTTACATGGATTCTACAGTAGATATTGGATTTGAATTCTATTTATTACTACACCAATAAACTTGATACTTTACCAAAAGATACATATTGAAAATTTTCTATTTTTATCTAACTTACAAACAATAAAATTATCATTTGAATAACTAACTATTTCAAATTCATGTCCTATTTAATAATATAATCCAAATTTAGTTGTAGTTTTGATGTATTTAAAAAAATTAATAGAATTTAAGTTTTATTTCCTAGGATTATCTTGAAAACATGAAAAAAACATACACTAAATATGACATCTAAGTATAGTAAAATGTCAATCATACCTCTATATATAATAAATTCAACTGGTTTCTTAGTTTCATCATAGTATTTTTTATAGATTTTACTCATTAGATTATCACATCCTTTAGTGTTATCCATACCAAAACATTTTAAAATATATCTTGTATACTTTCATTTAATTAAAATAATTACATCTTTATTTTGAAAATTTTGAAATCCAAGAAAAAAAAATTCACCCATTAAACTCATTTAAAATTAATTTCTCACTAACTCAGATAATTCAGTACATGAAGAATTTTTAAATAAAGGTAAAATAATATCATCAATATATATTTGAGAATTCAAAACAAATTTTAATTTATTTCAATAAAAAATTTGATATCAGTTATACCTTTTGAAAATACATTTTAAATTAAGAATAAATTCAGCCTTACCATCTCTAGGATACAATTTTAAACTCTATAGTTATTTTGATGATTTAAAATCATGATTTGGTGAATTGGGATTTGAAAATACAACAGATTGTTTTGAAAAAACAACCTCAATAATATAACCATTTAATAATTACCTCTTAACATCCATTTGAAATTGTTTGAAATTTATATTTGTTGCATATGCTAACGGTATTATAATGGATTCAAGCCTCACTACTGGTGAGAAGGTATCTTCATAATCAATTCCTTATTCTTCATAATATCCTTATGAAACTAATCTATCCTTATTTATAATTACTATGTAATATTCATCAACTTTGTTTTTGTACACCCATTTAATTAAAATTATAAAGTCTTTGGGGCTTTCAACTAGTACCCACAATTTGTTTTCTTTCATACTAATTTAATTATTATTGTATCACCCATGCCCAGTGTTCAGTATTGATTTCCATAGTGATGATCTTAGGTTATAGATGAGAAAAGTAATCTTTATGTTCAAACCAATTTCTAAAAAAGCCTTAGGGTTGAGTTTTATTATCTAAATCTCTTAAAACAGCATCTAAATGGTGGTACTTATGGGTCATAACAATTCTAGGAATTAAAGTGTTTCATTCTTCCAAGTCATATTTAAGGTTGGGTTAGTATTCTTACTCTTTTCTAGGATATATAAAATGTAAATCGATATCATAGTTATTCTTCTTAGAGGTATTATTGATATTCATATTTGATATATTATCCTCAAGGTATTCTAAGGAAATTTTAGGTTCATGTTGATTTGTTTCATCAAAAGTGACATGAACATATTTTTACACAATATTGGATATTTTATTAAAGACATTATATGATTTTATAGAGTTTGAATAATAAAAAAAATCCCTATATAACTCTTTGGTGAAAAAATTTAAAAATTCTATTTGGAATAAAGAATAAAGGATTTTCAGCCAAAAAATTTAAAGTAATTCACCACAGGTTCTCTTCCATTCCATATTTTATATAGTCTTATTTAATAGAGGTCTTATCAAGACTCTATTAATTATATCAAAAAAATTATTTTCAACTTCTACCCAAAAATAAATATGTGATAATATTCACTAATCATTGTCCTGGAAATTTCATGGAGATATTTCTTTTTCAAAAACTCTATTCCATTGATGGGTTCTAGGTAAGAGAAATTATGATTATAACCATTTTGTGAACACAAAACATCAAAGACTTGATTATAAAATTAATATACATGATAAATTCTCAAGGTTTTAATGGTAATTCAACTATATTTCTCTATAGATATTGTATATTTTTTTTAAAATATAAAGGTGCATCACATTTAAGAGATAAGAAAAATACCCATTTGAATCTTGAATAATCGTCAAAAATTACATAATAATAATGATTTCCACATAAAATAGAAACTCTATAAGGTCCAAACAAATCCATGTAAACCAATTATAGGGGTTTATAGGTATAATCCTCTTTCATTGATTTAAATGAAACTTTTTATTGGTTTCCCTTTATGATAGGGATTTCACAATTTATCTTTTGGGAATTTTTGTTTTGATAAATCCTTGACTAATACTTTTCATGAAATATTTTTGAGTGAGTGTACATTATATCTTCCTAGTATCCTATTCTATATCCAAGATTACTTATTAAAGGTACTTAATCAATAAATATTATGATAAAATTAATAATCTAAATAAATAATACGAGCATTGTTATTTCTTAAATAAATAAAGAATTAATTATGCTTGGAATCATAAATATTATATGATCAGAAATTTAACAAGAAAATATTATCCCAAAACTAATATATACAAATATAAATATTTTTTAAACCATAAATAAATAGAACTTCATTAATAAGAAAAATTTCAAAGTTAAGTATTTGACTAAGGCCAATTATTTTAACTTTTCATTTTCATTGAAAGTGACATGTACACCATCCACTTTTACTAAACTCTTGAAGCTTGAGTAATATTCATCCATTTTTCAGGAGAATCCACCATCTAGATACCATAATCCATTACTAGAAATATTCAATCATTATACCTATATAATATTTTATAAGAAATAATTTCAGTACCCATATTTTCTTGGGTTTAGAGAAGTTATCAAACAAGGATTTTGGAATCCATATTTATTTTGAAATTTTATTAGCAAAAAAATAACTGATTTTGAAAAGAATGTATTATTGGGTTTAATAGAATGAGAATTATTTCTATAACTATAAATTTATTTACTTTTATATATTAAGGTTTAAAATTTGAACTAGGAACAAATAAATTTTTATACATATTCATTTGTTGTCCAGATATATATCCAATACCAATTCTATATATAGGTAGTTTTTTACTTCTCAGAATTATATTCAAAGTATCTATTCTATTTGTAAATTTCTCCATATCATTTTTGAGTTTTTTTATTTTCCAATTTTAACCCATTTTTTTATTTTAATAAGTTTAAATTTTTCAATTTTTCAATATTAAGATAACTTTTATCATTAGTTGATAAACTATGGAACTTTTTTATATTATTATATTTATCTTTATATTCATTTAAATTATATAAAAGAATATAATAGTATTCAAAAAGTTATTCATTTGATATTTTTTATTCTTCTTGAAATTCATTTTTAGAGAGAGAAGAGTTAGTAGTTGTTAGCTCAAATTTAGTGGCCATAAAACATGGATTATCTTTTTATAATACATTATACTTTTCTAAATAAAAATCACTAGATTTATCTTATGATTAACTTCAGGTTGTTTTTATAGCCATATCAGGTTTTCTTTTTCTATCACCATACCTATTTTTGTTCATTAAATTTATAAAATAAGAATTGATATGTTCTTTCCCTATTCACACATAGTAGTGAATCTCACTATATGAATTTTATTTTTCCAATTTCTATTTTTTCCATACTTTCCCATATAGTTTGTTTTCTAAAAAACATTTCCTTATTATAGATATTTTGAAATATCCTAACTAGATGAACCATTTATTCATCATTATCGGTTTCATCTTCACTTTTACTTGAATTTTCCTTGACTAATTCCTTTGACATAGACTTAGATAAATTGAATTTTGTAGTTTTCTTCGTTATTTCAACATATTCATTGTCTTATTTCGATTCTTCTTCATACAACATTAGTTTTCCAATCAATTCCCTAAATTCCTGGTTAATAATATCACTATATTCTCAAATGGACAAATTTATGATTCCTGATCTATTGGTTAGAAATATAAAATGTCTTAGTACTTTATTTTTAGAATCTATATCTTTTATAATAGTATTGATTATCACATTGAAATATTAATACATTTTATAAATGGACACATTAAGTTTTATCCTAAAATTATAATACTTTATAGTATATGTATTTAATCAAATTTCTTTAAAATTATTTGTTTCTTCATGAGAAATATAAAATGTGTCCTAGATTTCAAAAGTAGTATCATAAGTATAAATTAAGTTAAATTTATTTTCACCCAATGAACCAAATAAATCATTCATAGATTTATAGTTAAAATCATAAGCATCCTAAGTTGGATCATCCCAGAATTTTCTAGATTCCTTTGGTTTTTCATATTTATCTTCTATAGCACCCCAAATATCAAATCCCGTGATTTATAGATATTTTTTATTTTTTATTTTTCATTGAGAATAGTTGGTTCCTTTAATTAATAGATATTTATTGATATAATAATCATTATTTCTAACATACATAATAATATAGAAATAAATATTTGGAAATTATAAATACTACCTTTGTGACTTAATCAAGTTCAAAAACATATTAAGATAAATAATATGTAAAAAAAGAGCCTAAAAGACACTTACTTTGAAACCAAATTTTAGTCCCAATGGAATGATCCAGAGGGAGTAAATTGAGATTCAAATATTAAAAAAATTATTTTTAAAATTGTACCATTAAAATTCCCTCAAATTTAAAATATCCCAATAAAAATATATTAGGTATATATAATTTAATATTTTAAAGTAATTTATCAAAGGCGTGGTTATAACCTAGTTTAAAAAATTATATCAATTTAACTTTCAAATTATCCTACTTATATCAAATGTGGTATATATATCACATATAAATGCTAACTATGAGAGTGTTACTTTGAATATATATATATCAAAACACTTAGTTAAAAAATAAATAATGTAAAGACTAAAAACACATAGTGGAATTAATCAAGAGGTTAGCTCCAAGATGGTTTTTAGTGTTATCCACTTGATAGTAAGTTATTACCTAGATCATTTGTTAAATCTAATAAATAGATCCACAACATGGATTGGGTTTTACAAAGAAACTTGCAGAAAAGGATGTCCTAGATCAACTGAGCCTCTTCCATAGTTATTCATGTGATACATGAGTAAAGGGAATAAAGAGAAAGGGTATCTG